>CM059428.1:149520173-154789249 GCA_030390025.1 Squalus acanthias
GAGTTGAGGGGAGGTGAGTGGAGGAATCTTTGAGGGTCTGAGGGATGTTATTCCCACAGGGAGACTTTGAGCCGGATCTCCTGAACTTCCCCCGGCCCCGGGCTCCGAGTGTCCCCCAGCTGCCCTCCCACACCGGCCGAGGACACAGGCCCGGAGCCTGCTCCCACACCCTCAGCTGCGGCCCGGAGACACCAGCCGGCTCTGCGGCCTCTCACCGCCGCTTCCCCTCGGACCGAAGCCCCGGAGTCACCGTTAGACGCGCGCCGGCCGTCCATAGGCCGAGTCCTCCCGGCGGACGCACCGAGCCGGTTGACAGAGGCCGGCCTTGGGGCCCCGGCCCCGACACCGCCCGATCACCAGCCGCAGCCTCGT
Organism: Squalus acanthias; assembly: GCA_030390025.1. Lineage (NCBI taxonomy): Eukaryota > Metazoa > Chordata > Chondrichthyes > Squaliformes > Squalidae > Squalus > Squalus acanthias. The sequence goes on from CM059428.1 coordinate 149,520,546, forward strand.
TCCTTACCGTCCGGCTCAGCCCGGCCTCCACTTCACCGCTCGAGCTGAATCCCGGGCGCCGCGGCGGCCGCTTCCCTCGCCGTCCGCCCGCTCTCCCTGGGCTGGGCTGCTCGGATCCAGCGGCGTGTGTACGGCGGCCGCGGCACTCAAAGTGCGAGAGAGAGCGACCCCTGCCCGCCTGTGGATCCGGATCACTCACTGACTCCAGATCAGCCTTTCACTCATTCTCACTGACTCCAGATCACTCACACTGACTCCAGATCAGCCTCTCACTCAATCACACTGACTCTAGATCAGCCTCTCACTCACACTGACTCCAGATCACTCACACTGACTCCAGATCATTCACACTGACTCCAGATCAGCCTCTCACTCAATCACACTGACTCCAGATCACTCACACTGACTCCAGATCTGCCTCTCACTCAATCACACTGACTCCAGATCACTCACACTGACTCCAGACCAGCCTCTCACTCAATCACACTGACTCCAGATCACTCACACTGACTCCAGACCAGCCTCTCACTCAATCACACTGACTCCAGATCACTCACACTAACTCCAGATCACTCACACTGACTCCAGATCAGCCTCTCACTCACTCGTACTGACTCCAGATCAGCCTCTCACTCACTGACTCTACATCACTCATATTGACTCCAGATCAGCCTCTCACTCACTCGTACTGACTCCAGATCAGCCTCTCACTCACTGACTCTACATCACTCATTTTGACTCCAGATCAGCTTCTCACTCACTCACACTGACTCCAGATCAGCCACTCACTCACTCACACTGACTCCAGATCAGCCTCTCACTCACTCACACTGACTCCAGATCAGCCTCTCACTCACTCACACTGACTCCAGATCACTCACACTGACTCCAGATCAGCCACTCACTCACTCACACTGACTCCAGATCAGCCTCTCACTCACTCGCACTGACTCCAGATCAGCCTCTCACTCACTGACACTACATCACTCATATTGACTCCAGATCAGCCTCTCACTCACTCACACTGACTCCAGATCACTCACACTGACTCCAGATCAGCCTCTCACTCACTCGCACTGACTCCAGATCAGCCTCTCACTCACTCACTGACTGTACATTCACTCATATTGACTCCAGATCAGCCACTCACTCACTCACACTGACTCCAGATCAGCCTCTCACTCACTCACACTAACTTTCGATCACTCACACCGTCTCTACATCACTGACACTGACTCCAGATCAGCCACTCACTCACTCACACTGACTCTACAACACTCACATTGATTCCAGATCAGCCTCACCCTCACTGTGTCCTCCTGAAGTCTTTTATAGTTCTTGCTGTTTGCTGAACCCCCTATTTTGTGGCATCAGCAAATTTCAATATGATAATCCCTATGCGTAACTCCAAATCCTCTATATTTACCATGGACTAAAGTAGACCCATTGTCTGAAGAACAGGGGTACATCACTTCTCCAATCCAAGCAACACTCATTTACTCTAATCCTTTGTTTCCTGGTGGTCAACCATGCTGTTACATTTTCTCATACTGAATGCCTGAATTTTTGTAACAAGCCTCTGGTGAGACACCTTATTCAATACCTTCTGAAAATCCATATACACCACATTTACCACATTCCCTTTAACCAATTAGTTATGTCTTCAAAAAACTCTTCTAAATTTGTCAAACATAACATGTCTTTAATAAATTCATGCTGACTGTCCTCTGCAATCTCCTCTGACTCTTCAATGGACTACAGTGCATGACATCAAGGTCTAGTGACTTATTCAGCTCCTGATCACACACTCACTCATACCACCTTCAGATCACTTAGAGTAACTGCAACTCTAAATCACTCACAATCATACTGACTTCATATCACTCACTCACACTGATTCCAGATCACTCATTCACATCAACTCCAGCTCTCAAACACTTACTCACAACGAATCTAGCTCCGGATTACTCACACTGACTCCAAAAACAACAACAACTTGCATTTATATAGAATCTTTAACATTGTAAAATGCCCCAAGGCGCTTCACAGGAGTGTTATCAAACAAAATTTGACATGAGCCACGTAAGGAGATATTAGGACAGGTGACTAAAAAGGAGGCTTTAAGGACGTCTTAAAGGAGGGGAGAGTGGTGGAGATGTTTAGGGAGGGAATTCCAGAGCTTAGGGCCTAGACTCTAATGGTGGAGCGATGAAAATAATTGACGTGCAAGAGGCCAGGATTGAAGGAGTGCAGAGATCTTGGAGGGTTGTAGGGCTGGAGAGGTTACATAGATAGGGAGGGGCGAGGCCATGGAGGGATTTGAAAACAAGGATGAGAATTTTAAAATTAAGGTGTTGCCAGACCGGGAGCCAATGTAGGTCAGCGAGCACAGAGGCGATGGGTGAACAGGACTTGGTGCAAGTTAGGATACAGGCAGCAAAGTTTTGGATGAGCTCAAGTTTACAGAGGGTGGAAGGTGAGAGGCCAGCTAGGAGAGCAATGCAATAGTCAAGTCTAGAGGTAACAAAGGTCTCCAGCTCCAGATTGCACTCACACAGACTCGAGATCCAGATCACACTCACACACTCAAGATTACTCACTAACACCACCTCCCAAACCACTCATTCACACTGTGTGCCGCTCCAGATCACTTCCTCATACACACTGGCTGTTGCTCCAGATCACTCACTCACACTAACTCCAAATCCAGATCACCCACTTAATACAGTAGGTTTTAACCATATATATATTTATTCTCCCTAGGAGAACATAGGACCAGGAGTAGGCCATTCAACCCCTCAAGCCTGTTCCGCCTGGAGAGAAAAGGAGGAAAATTTTCTGCAGGATGACAGAACCCTCTGGGTTCGAAATCCATTTTCAAAGGACTTCGTAGCAAAGGCCAAGGTTGCTGTGGATTTAAAAGAGAATTTGTTTGATGGTGCTGGTGACTTTGTTTTGAGACACAATTTTAAAGTCATGCCTTTTGTTCAGTTCTGGCTCAGAAAGAGTTCCATATGTTATCCCAAAGAGCTTTTGAAATATCTGTGTAAATTGGGATTTTCTTCACTTATTTATATTGAAAACAAGTATAGAAGCTGCTTGAATGTAGAGATTGATAAGCGGTTTAAACTCTCCAAAATCAGACCAAGATTCCACAAATTGTGTGCTAGCAAACTGGCTCATCTTAGTCACTGAGATAAGCGTGAGTCATCAAGTGTTATTTTATGTTCAAGTTTATTCAGTTGTATAGTAATATTTATGTTGCTTTCTGTCTTAAGCAATATGTTATTAGAAGATAACATTAATAATTTAAACTACATAAAAAGCCTGAGATTAAACAATCCCTCACTTTCATCAGTGACAAGTGCAGGCACTTTATGGCTCTACACCATGCGCAAAATATACAGTAAACCTATATAGTCATACCTAGCATAAAGGAAGATGGTTGTGGTTGTTGGAGGTCAATCATCTCAGACCCAGGACATTGCTGCAGGAGTTCCTCAGGGCAGTGTCCTTGGCCCAACCATCTTCAGCTGCTTCATCAATGACCTTCCCTCCATCATAAGGTCAGAAGTGGGATGTTCGCTAATAATTGCAGTGTTCAGTGCCATTTGCAACTCCTCAGATAATGAAGCAGTCCATGTCCGCATGCAGCAAGACCTGGACGACATTCAGGCTTGGGCTGATAAGTGGCAGGTAACATTTGCGCCACACAAGTGCCAGGCAATGACTATCTCCAACAAGCGAGAGTCTAACCACCATCCCTTGACATTCAACAGCATTACCATTGCTAAATCTCCCACCATCAAAATCCTGGGGGGCACCATTGTCCAGAAACTTAACTGGACCAGCCACATAAATACTGTGGCTACAAGAGCAGGTCAGAGGCTGGGTATTCTGCAGTGAGTGTCTCATCTTTTGACTCCCCAAAGCCTTTCCACCATCTACAAGGCACAAGTAAGGAGTCTGATGGAATACTCTTCACTTGCCTGGATGAGTGCAGTTCCAACAACGCTCAAGAAGCTCGACACCATCCAGGACAAAGCAGCTCGCTTGATTTGCACCCCATCCTCCTCCTTAAACATTCACTCCCTCCACCACCGGTGCACCGTGGCTGCAGTGTGTACCATCTACAAGTTGCACTGCAGCAACTTGCCGAGGCTTCTTCGACAGCATCTCCCAAACCCGTGACCTCTACCACCTAGAAGGAACATGGGAACACCATCACCCAAGTTCCCCTCCAAGTCACACACCATCCTGACTTGGAAATATATCGCTGTTCCTTCATCGTCGCTGGGTCAAAATCCTGGAACTCCCTATGAGCACTATGGGAGTACCTTCACCACACAGATTGCAGCGGTTCAAGAAGGCGGCTCACCACCACCTTCTCAAGGGCAAATAAGGATGGGCAATAATTGCTGGCCTTGCCAGTGACGCCCACATCCCAGGACCAAATTACAAAAAACCTAACACACAATAACGAAGAAGAAATATTTTGATGGGGTTTAGCTCAGAATTAAGTATAGCAAGGAAGAGCAGAGATTTGATTTTACAAAGAATTTACAGCACAGAAACAACTGGTCTATGTTGGTGTTTATGCTCCACACAAGCCTCCTCCCACTTTACTTCATCTCACGTGATCAACATACCATTCTATTCCTTTCTCTTTCATGTATTTATCTAGCTTCCCCTTAAATGCATGTATGCTATTTGCCTCAATCACTTCGCAAGGTAGCGAGTTCCACATTCTCACCACTCTCTGAGTAAAAAGGTCTCTCCTGAATTCCTTATTTGATTTATTAGTGACTATCTTTACTCAATTATTTTGAACACATGAATTTAAATACATTCACAGATGAAATAAATTGATTTAATGATTTTGCACTTAACTCGAGAGCCCTACTTCAGAATGAACACAACGATAACCTATTTTTGAGGTTGAAATGTCAAAGCCTATTTTTATTATATATGCATCCAGACTTCGGAGATGAATCTCTGCAACTTTTATGGTCCTCCCAGGCTGAAAATCATGTGAAAGCTATAAATCACGTTGACACGAGGTGACCAAGGAAATTCGCGATTTCCATTAACTTGAACGGGAGGAGGGCGGAGCTGTGATGAACAACTTTTTAAGATATCGGTGAGGGTTTTTGGCCGAGCGTTGCATAAGTCCCCAGGAAATTCTGGGCAAATGTGTTAGCGTTTGTGTAATATTGTATCTTAATCTCAGAGAATTCTGAAAAGTGTACATGCATTTCTCACATGTCAGAAGAGGTTTGTTGCTTTGTCACTGGAAGTGCGGTGGAGCGGGACCTTCAGCTGTCAACTCATCAGGACAGTGACCCCATCGCAAACCAGGAGCAACGGGGTCATTTCCATCGTCGGAACAGGCAGGCCCTGCCTGTAGACAGGGGACCACCGAGGCACATAATTTTTTTTTAATACTCCTATGGGCACCAAGGGCCTTCATCTGAAAGATAACCAATGCCCCCTGGGCTCAACTGCCTTGGTTGCATCTTAAGGCTTTCCTAAGGACCAGGACAGGACCTACACCAGCTTTAATGAGGCCCAAGTGCGATTGTGCCTATTGATGTACTGGGTGGAATTTCAGGGATAGCCTGAGAACATCTACAGACATGCTCAAAATTTCTCGGCCTAATGTAGGGGGAGCAGGTGGAAGACTCGCCAACCTGGCTCCCATTGAAATTTGGGACAGAGTGGAAATTGGGTAGAAACCGGAAAGATCCAAGTTCTAACGCAAATTCCTTTCCCCTCTCCCAAGGGTGATTCACTCAAGATGTACCCTCTCCCACCCAAGGAAATTTGGTTCCTAAAAGTACAGAGTTTAATATTTGGTTGTAAAATCAAAATTATCAAAATGACCTCTTACATTCATACAGAGTTTTGCTAGCTAACCTGACATAAGAACATAAGAAATAGGAGCAGGAGTCGGCCATTCGGCCCTTCAAGCCTGCTCCACCATTCTGCCTCAATTCCATTCCATTCACCAGCCCTATCGCCATATCCCTTGATGCTAGTCAGAAATCTATCGACTTCTGTTTTGAATATACCCAATGACTGAGCCTCCACAGCCCTCTGGGGTAGAGAATTCCAAAGATTCACCACCCTCTCTGTGAAGAAATTTCTTATCTCAGTCCTGAATGGCCTTCCCTTTATCCTGAGGCTGTGGCCCCTGGTTCTCGACTCCCCAGCCAAGGGAAACATTCTCCCAGCATCCATCCTATCAAGCCCTGTAATAATTTTGTATGCTTCAATGAGATCCCCTCTCATTCTTCTGAATTCAAGAGAATACAGGCCTAGTTTACTCAATCTCTTCTCATACGACAGTCCCGCCATCCCAGGAATCAATCTCGTGAACCTTCGTTGCACTCCCTCTATGGCAAGTATATCCTTCCTTAGGTAAGGAGACCAAAATTGTAAACAGTACTCCAGGTGTGGTCTCACCAAGGCCCTATATAATTGGAGTAAGACTTCTTTACTCCTGTACTCAAATCCTCTTGTAATGAAGGCCAGCATACCATTTGCCTTCCTAATGGCTTGCTGCACCTGCACATTCACTTTCAGTGACTCATGTACAAGGACACCCAGGTCCCTTTGAGCATCTGCATTCCCCAATCTTTCACCATTTAGGAAATACTCTGCCTTTCTGTTTTTTCTACCAAAGTGGATAACTTCACATTTATCCACATTATATTCCATCTGCCATGTTCTCGTCCACTCACTGAGCCTGTCGAGATCCCCTTAAAGCCTCTTCACATCCTCTTCACAACTGACACTGCCACCTAGCTTTGTATCATCAGCAAATTTGGAAATGTTACATTTAGTCCCCTCATCCAAATCATTGATATAGATTGTGAATAGCTGGGACCCAAGCACCGATCCTTGCGGTACCCCACTAGTCACAGCCTGCCATCCTGAAAAAGACCCGTTTATCCCTACTCTTTATTTTCTGTCTGTTAACCAATTCTCAATCCATACTAGTATATTACCCCCAATTCCATGTGCCCTAATTTTGTTCACCAACCTCTTGTGTGGGACTTTATTGAAGGCCTTCTGAAAATCCAGATACACCACATTTACCGGTTCCCCTTTGTCTACTCCACTAGTTACATCCTCAAAGAACTCCAATAGGTTTGTCAAACAGGATTTCCCTTTCATAAATCCATGTTGACTCTGCCCAATCTTACTATTAGTTTCTAAGTGCCCAGTTATTGCATCCTTTATAATAGATTCCAGCATTTTCCCAACTACTCATGTGAGGCTAACAGGTCTGTAGTTCCCCGTTTTCTCTCTCCCTCCTTTCTTAAATAGCGGGGTTACATTTGCTATCCTCCAATCTGCAGGAACCGTTATAGAATCTATAGAATTTTGGAAGATGACAACCAATGTGTCCACTATCCCAATGGCCACCTCTTTCAAAACCCTAGGATGTGGGTCATCCAGTCCTTGGGATTTATCGACGTTTAGTCCCATTAATTTTGCTAGTACTTTTTTTTACTAATAATAATTTCTTTAAGTTCCTCTTAAGTTCCAAACAGTAATGCTGAGGTTGGGGATGGCATTAAACGGGAAATTAGAGATGCGTGCAATAAGGGCACAGCAGTTATCATGGGTGACTTTAATCTACATATAGATTCGGCTAAGCAAATTAGTAACAATACTGTGGAAGAGGAATTCCTGGAGTGTATACAGGATGGTTTCCTGTACCAATATGTCAAGGAACCAACTAGAGATCAGGCCATCTTAGACTGGGTATTATGTAATGAGAAAGGATTAATTAGCAATCTTGTTGTGCAAGGCCTCTTGGGGAGGAGCGATCATAATATGATAGAATTCTTCATTAAGATGGAGAGTGAAGTAGTAGTTGACTCAGAGACTAGGGTACTGAATTTAAATAAAGGAAACTACGATGGTATGAGGCGCGAGTTGGCTAGGATGGATTGGGGAATGTTACTCAAAGGGTTGACAGTGGATAGGCAATGGCAAACATTTAAAGATCGCATGGATGAACTACAGAATTTGTTCATCCCTGTTTGGCATAAAAATAAAACAAAAAAGGTGACTCAACCGTGGCTAACAAGGGAAATTAGGGATAGCATAAGATCCAAGGAGAGGACATATAAATTGGCCAGAAAAAGCAGCAAACCTGAGGATTGGGAGCAGTTTATGATTCAGCAAAGGAGGACAAAGGGATTAATTAAGAGGGGGAAAATAAAGTATGAGAGTAAGCTTGCAGGGAACATAAAAACTGACTGTAAAGCTTCCATAGATATGTGAAGAGAAAAAGATTGGTGAAGTCAAGCGTAGGTCCCTTGCAGTCAGAATCAGGGAATTTATAATGGGGAACAAAGAAATGGCAGACCAATTAAATACATACTTTGGTTCTGTCTTCACAAAGGAGGACACAAATAAACTCCCAGAGATGTCGGGGAACATAGGGTCTAATGAGAGGGAGGAATTGAATTAAATCAGTATTTGTAGGGAAATGGTGTTAGGGAAATTGACGGGATTGAAGGCCGATAAATCCCCAGGGCATGATAATCTACATCCTAGGGTACTTAAGGAAGTGGCCCTAGAAATAGTAGATGCATTGCTGGTCATCTTCCAAAATTCTATAGACTCTGGAACAGTTCCCATGGATTGAAGGATAGCTAATGTAACCCCACTATTTAAAAAAGGTGGTAGAGAGAAAACGAGGAATTATAGACCGGTAAGCCTGACATCGGTAGTGGGGAAAATGCTAGAGTCCATTATAAAAGATGTAATAGCAGAGCACTTGGAAAACAGTGACAGGATCGGACAAAGTCAACATGGATTTACAAAAGGTAAATCATGCTTGACAAATCTACTGGAATTTTTTGAGGATGTAACTGGTAGAATAGATAAGGGAGAACCAGTGGATGTGGTGTATTTGGACTTTCAGAAGGCTTTCGATAAGGTCCCGCATAAGAGATTAGTGTGCAAAGTTAAAGCACATGGGATTGGGGGTAAGGTACTGACTTGGATAGAAAACTGGTTGGCAGACAGGAAGCAAAGAGTTGGAATAAATGGGTCTTTTTCCGAGTGGCAGGCAGTGACTAGTGGGGTACCGCAGGGATTGGTGCTAGGACCCCAGTTATTCACAATATATATTAATGATCTAGACGAGGGAACTAGATGTAATATCTCCAAGTTTGCAGATGACACAAAGCTGGGTGGGCGTGTGTGCTGTGAGGAGGATGCAGATAAACTCCAGTATGATTTGGACAGGTTGGGTGTTTGGGCAGATGCATGGCAGATGCAGTATAATGTGGATAAATGTGGGGTTATCCACTTCGGTGTCAAAAACAGGAAGGCAGATTATTATATGAACTGCAATAGATTGGGAAAAGGGGAAGTGCAACGAGACCTGGGTGTCCTTGTGCACCAGTCGCTGAAGGTAAGCATGCAGGTGCAGCAGGCGGTTAAGAAGGCAAATGGTATGTTGATCTTCATAGCGAGAGGATTCGAGTACAGGAGCAAGGATGTCTTGCTGCAGTTCTACAGGGCCTTGGTGAGACCACACCTTGAGTATTGTGTGCAGTTTTGGTTGCCTTATCTGAGGAAGGATGTTCTTGCCATGGAGGGAGTGCAGCGAAGATTCACCAGACTGATACCTGGGATGGCAGGAATGACGTATGAAGAGAGATTGGGTCGATTAGGCTTATATTCGCTGGAGTTTAGAAGAATGAGAGGGGATCTCATTGAAACTTATAAAATTCTAACAGGACTAGACAGAATAGATGCAGGAAGGCTGTTCCCGATGGCGGGGGAGTTCAGAACCAGGGGTCACAGTCTAAGGATAAGGGGTAAGCCATTTAGGACTGAGATGAGGAGGAATTTCTTCACCCAGAGAGTGGTGAACCTGTGGAATTCTCTACCACAGAAGGCAGTTGAGGCCAATTCATTAAATATATTCAAGAAGGAGTTAGATATATTTCTTAAGGCTAAGGGGATCAAGGGATATGGGGAGAAAGCTGGGACAGGGTACTGAATTTGGATGATCAGCCATGATTGCATTGAATGGCGGAGCAGGATCGAGGGGCCGAATGTCCTACTCCTGCTCCTATCTTCTATGTTTCTATGTTTCTATGTTTCCTCATTCTCGCCACACCCTTGGTTTTCTCGTATTTCTGGGAGGTTTTTTGTGTCTTCCTCCGTGAAGACAGAAACAAAGTATTTATTTAATTTCTCCGCCATTTCCTCATTCCCCATTATAAATTCTCCCGTCTCTGACTGTAAAGGACCTACATTTACCTTCTCCCGTCTTTTCCTTTTCACATACCTATAGAAGCTTTTACAATCCGTTTTTACAGACCTGTCCTAAAAGAGGAAGTTTCATTTAAAAATCAAATAGTTACAATGAAATGGAATACTATTTTGCTTTGTTATATCCACATTTAAAATATTTTTATTTAAGCAGTGAGTGCTGTAACATAAGTCGATGTACTGGAATAGAAGGATTACCGAGTCCAAGAATGTCAGGGAGCTGAATTAATATGCACAGTTCGGAACATAAGAAAGTGTAAATTGAGATAGCTGGATTTGATCATTCTATCACATTTGGTTTCTCCACAGACCGTGTACAATTTAGCTTTGATAATTCTGCACTAGTGCCCTCTGGTTCTTAGGTCTTGGTCAAAGTTAAATAACATATTTGCATATAAATTTATTCTACCTCTCAGCATTTTAAATTCCTTCAGTCTTCTTTTCTCCAATGAAAACAAGCGCGACTGTGTAATTCTCTTTCTCTTAGATTTAAAGCCGTACTTTCAGAAATCATCCTTAACAAAAATAGAAAATGCTGGCAATACACACAGGTCAGTCACCATCTGTAGAGAAAAAAAAGACAAGTTAACTTTTTGAATAGAATTCTTCCTCAGAAATAATAGAGACTTGAAACATTCATTTGTTTTTTGCACTACAAATCGTTGACTAACCTGCTGAGTATTTCCAGCGTTTTCTGTTTCAGATTTCCAGCATTTGAAGTTTTTTTTCTTTTTATTTGGACTGGAATCATTGTTATTGCTTTTCTTTAAATCATCTCCAATGCAGCATCTGAAAGGATGAAGGGTTTCTGGATTGTAAAGAAAAGACTTGCATTTATCTCGTGCCTTTCACAACCTCAAGACGTTCCAAAGCACTTTACAGCCAATTAATTACTTTTGAAGTGCAGTTGCTGTTGTAATGTAGGAAATGTGGCAGTCCCACAAACAACAGTGAAATAATGACCAGATAATCTGGGGGGGGGGGGGCGGTTTCAGTGTTGGTTGAGGGATAAATATTGGCCAGGACACCAGGGAGAACTCCCTTGCTTTTCTTTGAATTAGTGCCGTGGGATCTTTTATGTCCACCTGAGAGGTTTAATGCCTCATCTGGAGGACAGAACCTCAGACAGTGCAGCACTCCCTCAGTACTGCAATGCGAGTGTCAGCCGAGATCAAGTCTCTGGGGTGGGACTTGAACCCATGACCTGCTGACTCAGAGACAAGAGTGCTACTCACTGAGCCACAACTGACAGAATGTAGTCACCCAAGGAGCAGTGTGAGATGGTTCAGGACACAGAGACAGTTTACAAAGAGAGAATTGGGTGACCAGCTGCAGGAGCAGCAGAGGGAGACATGAGTTAGTGAAACTGTGTAGCAGATACTGTGATGAATAGATACGGTGTGCCTGATTAAACCAACAGCTAAAGGGGTTATATAAACCAAATGTCTCAGATCAGGGGCAGATTTCCCATCTCCAATCTTTTCATAACTAATAAACGCAAGCGTTCAAAGAAAATGATAAAAACACAGTTTTTTTAATTCCCCTCTGATTTTTCTCCAGGGTTGCTCACAGCAGTGTCCTAGAGATTAATCTTCAATTCCTGGAGACTCCAGGCAAATCCTGGAGGATTGGCAACCCTCGGAGGGGCCCAAGCTGTGGGACTTCCGGCTGCTGAACTGACCCAGGAGCTGCTGGCTCACCAACGGAAGTGGCTCTTCCAACACTCCTTGTGGGCCAGGAGAAGCAGGAATGCTCCCGCTTACTTCCTCCCCCAGCCCCAATCTCCAGTCCCCACCCCTTGATTACTCCCTTCCCGATTGCTGACCTCCGCCCTCCTCTCCCCATTGTCGACTTGCGCTCCCTTCCCGATTGCCGACTGGAGCTTCCTTCCTAGTGCCAAGAACTGTCCCATAGGGTCCTTGGCTGTGGCCTCCTGCCACTAGTGTGCTAGTGTTCCTTCCCGGCCACCCACCATTTGACCGGCTGCGGGTGGGAGGCAGCACTAAGATATGTTAATGAGACCCTGCCGTTAAGATCGGTAGGTGCTCCATGTCCCAGGTCTTGCTGGGTTCTTCAGCCGTTTTCAGCTGCCCCGCATCATTCCCAGCTCCCGATTAATATCAGGGCCAGTAAGTTCCATTGGTCTGTGACAAATTTAATGAATCTAAAAATTAAAGTGTGCATGAGTGCTGAACTGCCTTTGGTTGACTGGACTGAATCGGCGTTGAGAGCACAAAGGGGTGACACAATTGTTGGCCATCCTGAGACAAGGGGCACTTCATCACAATGCATAGGCTGGGAAATTGGAGCCGCTAGTGCCGGCCGTGAAGGCCGGTTTGGAAGAAAAAATGGCGGCTGCCTCGCTTCCGGCGCGGAATGTGGCGGCCACCATTTTGGGCAGGTCGGCAGCGCTACCGTTGCCTGTGCTCGCTTCCCATATTATAATAATTCAGATCGTGACGTCAATCAGCATGCAACGCCTGAATTAATGCACGATCTGGGATTTTGGACATCACCACTCTTGATATCACCCTCTCCAAACCACGCACGGAAGAACGTGCGTGCAGCAGTACAACGGAGCCGCTGCCAGCGCTTCTTAAAGGGACACATACAACTTTCAGGAAAGTTTAGATTTTTGTTTTTGGACTCGTTTCTTTACATTTTATTGGAGTAGTGGCTTGGCGCAATACATTTAAAAAGTTGTTAAAGTGTGCAGGGAGTGTTGCTGGACGTTTGCAAGGTTTTGGCTCTTAAAGGAAGGCCTCTGAGGACATCACTTGCTCCTAGTCCTGGGGGCTCTAGTTGAAGTCCCCCTTGGGCTGCAGCATCACATGGAGATGGAGCAGAGGTAGAAAAGGGGACAAGCTGCTCACAGAGGTAGGAAGAAGCAGAAGAGGAGGAAGCAGAAGAGAAAAAAGCAGAAGAGGAGGAAGCAGAAGAGAAAAAAGCAGAAGAGGAGGAAGCGGAAGGAAGGAGACAACCCAGACAGCCCCTTTCTGGCCGGGATATCCGGGATCGAATCATCCGCCTGTGGTACCAGTGAACACAACCCCAATTCCACTTTGAACATTTGTCCTACACCTTAACTTCCCTCTGTTACTGACCATCACAGCGTCCTCTTGGCCACAATGCTGAAATAAAAGCCACCACAAAGCAAACTTTCCAATCCAACTTTATCCATATATCCATCCAATAATACATCAAAAAATCAACTAATCACCCTTGTGCATTCCCTTTGTGACTGTCTTGCATGTGCCTTTGCCTGTCCTAGTGCTGTTACGCAGTGCTATCCCAGTGGCTGCAGCATGGCTGGTGGAAGACTGCTGACTTTCAGTGGGGGACACTGCAGATGGCCTTGCAGGACGACGTTAAGGAGCTGATGGCTGGGAGTCTGAAATCGAGTGACGGCGTTTCTTCTTCTTCTTCACTCTCCTCTCCCTCTTCTTGGTCAATCACTGGCTGGGCAGGCTGAATTTTTTGGGTGTCTGAAATGAGGAAGGTACAAGGGGAGGGTTGTGGTGAGGGGAGTTGTGGCTGGGGGGGTGGGGACAGGAAGCAAGAGGTGCACCATGCTTACACCATGTGCAGCTTGTAAATCAGAAGATATTGTGGGATGAGAGGGAAGTGAGATGTGAGAAGGAGGATAACGTATGAAGATACTGGCATTTTGTATTCTTTCAGCCCCGCCGCTGGCCAAGGGCTCAGCCATGCCCCTGTCAAAAATGGAGATGCAGACTGCCTAGTGCCGAAGCAATTTTAATTTTTTTTATCTGCAGAATGCAGCTCGGCTTTAAGAGCTGTAGACTGCCTTGAAGAAGAGCAGGCTAGCTTCGCTCCAGCAACGCAAACTTCGGCCCCCTGCTGAGCACACAGCCTGTGACCAGCGCGTTCCGCGCTAGGCTGTGTGCTTCAATCATGATAATTAGCAGGCAGTATGAAGTTGACGTGCTGCCTGTGCTTTTTGAACAGGCACGGGCATATCGCGCATTGTGGTGCTTGCGCCCATTTTCCAGTGGTATCGAATTTCTCGGCCACAGTATTTAACAGTATGAGACAGCCAGTGACTTCTGGATGGCTTCCTGGGCTACATTCTGGACAGGTTAAGAAGAGGAAGATTAGGAGGTTACCATATAGCTACCAGGATTGGTGCTGGAGGGATCGGTTCACATGCTCGAGGCAATGGAGCAGGTTCTGGAATAATAAAGGGCTATATTGAAGGGACAGCCTTTAATTGAACTGACACAGCACCAACTTTCTTGCAGAGCAGATAGATAGAACAATGGCAGGAGGACTTAAACTAATTGGGGGAGGGCGGGGGAAGTCTAGCTCTAGAGAAGGAGAGCAGGATTAATAATGGTGTTAGTCTAGAAGCAGCTCTACAGACGCCTGAAGGCCGAGGTCCAACAAAACATTTGCGACCTAAAGAACAGATGGTGAGTGGAGAAAGCGCAGGAGATCCAGCAGCTAGCCCACAACCACGACGTGTGTGGATTCTTTAGCACAGTCAAGACCACCTACGGCCCAAGCACCCAAGGTCCTATCCCATTGCGGGCCAAGAACAGAGAGGTACTCATCAAGGACAGAGAGGCAGTCAGTGCCCACTGGAAGGAGCACTTCGAAGATCTCCTTAACCGAGACTCTGTCTTCGACGCGAGTGTCCTCAACTCCATTCCGCAGCATGCCACCCACCACCACCTCCGCACAACCCAGCCCGGCATGAGGTTGAAAAGGCCATCTGACAACTGAAGAACAACAAGGCCTCAGGAGCAGATGGAATCCCCGCCAAGGCACTAAACCATGGTGGAGAAGCACTACTGGCGTGAATACATGAACTCATTTCTCTTATTTGGAAGGAGGAGAGCATGCCAGGGGATCTCAGAGATGCCATAATCGTGACCATCTTCAAGCAAGGTGATCATAGAATCATCGAAAGTTACAGCATGGAAGGAGGCCATTTCGGCCCATCATGTCCACGCCGGCCAACAAAGAGCTATCCAGCCTAATCCCACTTCCCAGCTCTTGGTCCATAGCCCTGCAGGTTAGAGCATCCCAAGTGCACATCCAAGTACTTTTTAAATGTGGTTAGGGTTCCTGCCTCTATCACCCTTTCAGGCAGTGAGTTCCAGACCCCCACAACCCTCTGGGTGAAGAAATTTCCCCTCAAATCTCCTCTAAACCTTCCACCAATTAATTTAAATCTGTGCTCCCTGGTTTTTGACCCCTCTGCTAAGGGAAATAGGTCCTTTCTATCCACTTTATCTATGCCCCTCATAATTTTATACACCTCTATAAGGTCTCCCCTCAGCCTCCTCTGTTCCAAGGAAAACAGACCCAGCCTATCCAGGCTTTCCTCATAGCTAAGATTCTCTACTCCCGGCAACATCCTTGTAAATCTCCTCTGTACCCTCTCTAGTACAATCACATCTTTCCTGTAATGTGGTGACCAGAACTGCACGCAGTACTCTAGCTGAGGCCTAACTAGTGTTTTATACAGTTGAAGCATAACTCCCCTGCTCTTGTATTCTATGCCTCGGCTAATAAAGGCAAGCATTCCATATGCCTTCTTAACCACCTTATCTACCTGGCCTGCTATCTTCAGGGATCTGTGGACATGCACTCCAAGGTCCCTTTGTTCCTCTAAACTACTCAGTATCCTACCATTTAATGTGTATTCCCTTTCCTTGTTAGCCCTCTCCAAATGCATTACCTCACACTTCTCCGGATTGAATTCCATTTGCCACTGTTCTGCCCACCTGACCAATTTATTGATATCTTCCTGCAATCTACAGCTTCCTTCTTCAGTATCAACCACACAGCCTATTTTAGTATCGTCTGCAAACTTCTTAATCATATCCCTTACATTCAAGTCTAGATCATTGATATATACCACAAAAAGCAAGGGACCTAGTACTGAGCCCTGCGGAACCCCACTGGAAACAGCCTTCCAGTCACAAAAACACCCATCAACCATTACCCTCTGCTTCCTGTCTCCGAGCCAGTTTTGAATCCAACTTGACACTTTGCCCTGGATCCCATGGGCTTTTAACTTCGTGACCAGTCTGCCATGTGGAACCTTATCAAAAGCCTTGCTAAAGTCCATATACACTACATCAAATGCACTACCCGCATCTACCCTCGTTACCTCCTCAAAAAATTCAATCAAGTTTGTCAGACACGACCTTCCCTTAACAAATCCGTGCTGACTATCCTTGATTAATCCCTGTCTTTCTAAATGAAGATTTATTCTGTCCTTCAGAATTCTTTCCAATAATTTTCCCAACTCCGAGGTCAGGCTGACTGGCCTGTAATTACTCGGTCTATCCTTTTCTCCCTTTTAAAACAAGGGTACCACATTAGCAGTCCTCCAGCACCACACCTGAAGCCAGAGAGGATTGAAAACTGATGGTCAGGGCCTCTGCTATTTCCTCTTTTGCTTTGCTTAACAGCCTGGGATACATTTCATCCGGGCCTGGGGATTTATCCACTTTTAAAGCTGCTAAACCCCTTAATACTTCCTCTCTCACTATGTTTATTTCATCTAATGGGCCAAAAATTCGGCACTTGCCGGGTGAGTACGCACTGTGTACTCACCCGTCAGGCGTCCTGAAGTGCCGGTTTCCTGCATGCATTGCGCATGTGCGGGAAACCGGAACTTCCGGTCTGGTGAAGGGGGCGGTTCAGAGGTGAACCGCGTGTGCGATAGAGGCTGCGCGCATGCAGCAAACTTAGGATTTTTTTCAGGTTTCTCCGGGAGGGTAAGTATTGAAGAACCTGCACTTTTAAAAAGGAGGCGCAGGACCCGTTTTCAACAAGGTAAGTGGTTAATTAATTATAATTAAAAAAAATTTTCAACAGGTTTATCTTTTTTAGATACTTTAAAGAAAGGTAAGTTTAATTTTAGCACTCTTAAAAAGTATTTTAATTTTTTCAAAAATTTAAATCTTTGTTTAAAGTAGTTAATTTATTTAACTTATAGTTATTTTATAAATGTGATGGTTTTTTAAAAATTTATTTTAAGTTTAGCTGTTCTTTTGGGGCCGATTTCAATTCATAGATTTGACAGGTCTTCCTGTCAAATCTATGAATGAAAGATGGTCTGCTGCCATTGGCTCTCCATGACCCACGTGATCCCAGGGGATGCATCGCACTAACTACGCCCCTGGGACACGCAAGCACTGCGCGCCGGCACTTGGAGCAGGCCCAGGAGCTGAAGTTCCCGTGGGCCCAGAGGTCAACGGCAGGCGCGGTAGGTAAATGCGTGCGCGATCCTTACCCCCGCGGCAAGCCGGAGAGGCGAATTTCAGGGCCAATATTTCACACTCCTCCCCCCTGATAGCAATGTCTGCTTCGCCCCTCTCCTTTGTGAAAACAGATGCAAAGTATTCATTAAGAACCCTACTGACATCTCCCGCCTCCACACACAGATTACCCTCATCATCTCTAATAGGCCCTACCCTTTCTTTAGTTATCCTCTTACTCTTAATATATTTATAAAACATCTTTGGGTTTTCCTTGATTTTACTTGCCAAGAATTTTTCATGCTCTCTCTTTGCTTTCCTAATATTCTTTTTAATTGCACCCCTGCACTTTCTGTACTCCTCTAAAGATTCTGGAGTATTTAGCCCTCGGTATCTGTCATACGCCTCCCTTTTTTCTTTATCCTACCCTGTATGTCTCTAAACATCCAGGGGGCTCTTGATTTGTTAGTCCCACCTTTTTTCTTTGAGGGTACATATTTGGTCTGAACCCTCGGATCTCCTCCTTGAATGCCTCCCACTGCTCTGACACTGATTTACCTTCAAGTAGCTGTTTCCAGTCCACTATGGCTAAATCCCCTCTGAGCTGAGCAAAATTTGCTTTTCCCCAATTTAGAATTCTTATTCCTGGTCTATCCTTGTCCTTTTCCATAACTACCTTAAATCTAACAGAATTATGGTCACTAGCACCAAAATGCTCCCCCACTGATACGCCTTCTACCTGCCCAGCTTCATTCCCTAAAACTAAGTCCAGAACCGCCCCCTCCGTTGGGCTTGCTACATACTGGCTAAAAAAGTTCTCCTGGATGCATTTTAGGAATTCCGCACCCTCTATACCCTTCACACTAATTTTATCCCAGTTAATATTGGGGTAGTTGAAATCCCCTACTATTACTGCCCTATAGTTTTTGCACTTCTCAGAAATGTGTCTACATATTTGTTCTTCTATCTCCCTCTCACTGTTTAGGGGTCTGTAGTACACTCCCAGCAGTGTGATCGCCCCTTTTTTGTTTTTCAATTCGACCCATGTGACCTCGTTTGATGATCCCTCCAACGTATCATCCCTCCTCACAGCTGTAATAGTTTCTTTAATCAATACCGCAACCCCCCCTCCCTTTTTAGCTCCCTCTTTATCCCGTCTGAAAATCCTGTAACCAGGAATGTTGAGCTGCCATACCTGCCCCTCTTTCAGCCACGTCTCTGTAATAGCTATACTATCATAGTCCCAAGTATCTACCTGTGCCCTCAGCTCATCTGCTTTGTTCGCTATACTCCTTACATTGAAGTATATCCCATTTAGTACAGGCAAATCTCCTTGTTGACTACTATCTAGCCCTTGATTCCTCTGTCCTTCCAATTTACTTTCTATGTTTTTGTTTTCCAATTCCAGTTTTTCTTCCCTCCCTATTGACTCTATACTTAGGTTCCCATCCCCCTGCCAAGCTAGTTTAAACCCTCCCCAACAGCACGAGCAAACCCTCCCGCGAGGATATTGGTCCCATTCCCGTTGAGGTGCAACCCGTCTGGCTTGTAGAAGTCCCACCTCCCCCAGAAACGGTTCCAATTCCTCAGGAATCTAAAGCCCTCCCTCCTACACCATCGCTCCAGCCACGCATTTATCTGCTCTATCTTCCTATTTCTGTACTCACTAGCACGTGGCACTGGGAGTAATCCGGAGATTACTACCTTTGAGGTCCTGCTTTTTAAGCTCTTTCCTAGCTCCCTAAACTCTGCCTGCAGGACCTCATCCCCCTTCCTACCTATGTCGTTGGTACCGATATGGACCACGATCTCTGGCTGTTCACCCTCCCCCCTCAGAATGCCCTGCAGCCGTTCAGTGACATCCATGACCCTGGAACCAGGGAGGCAACATACCATCCTGGAGTCACGTCTGCAGCCGCAGAAATACCTGTCTGCTCCCCTAACTATTGAATCCCCTATCACTATTGCACTCCCTCTCCTCTTCCCCCCCGCCTGTGCAGCTGAGCCTTCCATGGTGCTGTGGACTTGGCTCTGGCTGCACTCCCCAGAGAAACCATCGCCCTCACCAGTACTCAGCACCGAATATTGGTTGGTGAGCAAGATGGGCTCAGGGGACTCTGCACTACCTGCCTGGTCCTCCTCTTCTGTCTGACAGTCACCCATTCCCTCTCTGCCTGCACACTCTTAAGTTGCGGGGTGACCACCTCCCGAAACATGCTATCCACGTAGCTCTCAGCCTCGCGGATGCACAGCAGTGACTGCAGCCGCCGCTCAAGCTCCATAACCAGGTGCTCGAGCTGCTGTAGCTGGCGACACTTCTCGCACATGTGGTTGTCCAGACCACGGGAGGTGTCCAGGACTTCCCACATGGCACAGGATGTGCATTCCACGGGTGTGAGCTGCCCTGCCATACCTCTAATTAACAGACTATTTACTAACCTAGCTGGAATAAACTTAAAAACTTTAAGAAAGCCAAGTAAAAACACTTACCAGATACTCACCAATCAGCTCCCTCTTTTTGAATGTTTAGTTTTTAATCCCGGCTCTTAATTTAAACCAATGCCCAAGATAAAGAGAGAAATACTGACCAACCAATCACTTCCCTGCTTTCCTGTGACGTCACTCCTTGTTTTTTGGACTCCTGGATTTTTTCCTCTCTGCTCCGGTTCCCAGCTGGGTCCGCTTCTCCTCAGCTGCTCGCAGTGAGTTCAGGCCCCTCTCTGACCCCGCTCTTTATTTACTGGCCTCTGCTCCAGTTCCAGGCTAGGTCCGCTCCTCCTCGGCTGCTCGTAATTACAGAGGAGTTTCTCTGCTGTCTGCCACAGGGAAAGTCATCGCAATAATTCTCCTCAATCGCCTTCTCCCAGTGGCTGAAGAGCTCCTCCCAGAGTCGCAATGCGGATTTTGCCCACAAAGGGGCACAATGGACATGATCTTCACCGCGTGTCAAATACAAGAGAAATGCAGGGAACAGCACCAACCGCTGTACATGGCCTTCTTTGACCTCACAAAGGCCTTCGACACTGTCAACCATGAGGGATTATGGAGTTTCCTCCTCAAATTCAGCTGCCCTCAAAAGTTTGTCACCATCCTCCACCTGCTTCACGACGACATGCAAGCCATGATCCTGACCAACGGATCCACCACAGACCCAATTCACGTACGGATCGGGTTCAAGCAAGGCTGTATCATCGCACCAACGCTCTTCTCGATCTTCCTTGCTGCAATGCTCCATCTCACCCTCAGTAAGCTCCCCGCTGGAGTGGAGCTAACCTACAGAACAAATGGGAAACTGTTCAACCTCCATCACCTCCAGTCCAGATCCAAGGTCGTCCCATCCTCTGTCATCAAATTACAGTATGCAGATGACGCTTGCGTCTGTGCACACTCGGAGGTCGAACTCCAAACCATCGCCAACACCTTCACCGAAGCGTACGAGAGCATGGGCCTTACACTAAACATCCGTAAGACAAAGGTCCTCTACCAACCTGCCCCCACCACACAGTACTGCTCCCTGATTATCAAAATCCACGACGAGGCCTTGGACAACGTGGACCACTTTCCATACCTTGGGAGCCTACTGTCAACAAGGGCAGACGTCGATGACGAAGTTCAACACCGCCTCTAGAGTGCCAGTGCAGCCTTTGGTCACCTGAGGAAGAGTGTGTTTGAAGACCAGGACCTCAAATCCGGCACCAAGCTCATGGTCTACAGAGCAGTAGTGATTCCCGCCCTTCTATATGCTTCAGAGACATGGACCATGAACAGCAGGCACCTCAAAGCACTGGAGAGGTACCACCAATGCTGCCTCCACAAGATCCTGCAAATCCATTGGCAGGATAAGCACACCAACATCAGTGTTCTCGCTCAGGCCAACATCCCCAGCATCGAAGCTTTGACCATGCTCAATCAGCTCTGATGGACGGGTCACATTGTCCGCATGCCCGATACGAGACTCCCAAAACAAGCGCTCTACTCGGAGCTCCGACATGGCAGGAGAGCCCCAGGTGGACAGAGGAAACACTTCAAGGACACCCTCAAAGCCTCCTTCAAAAAGTGCAACATCCCCACTGACACCTGGGAATCCCCGGCCCAAGACTGCTAAAAGTGGAGGAGAAGCATCCGGGAAGGCGCCGAACACCTCGAGTCTCTTCGCCGGGAGCAAGCGGAAGCCAAGCGCAAACAGCGGAAGAAGCACATGTTAACCCAAGCACCCGACCCACCCACCCCTTCAACTACCGTCTGCCCCACCTGTGACAGAGACTGTAGGTCCCGCATTGGACTCATCAGTCACCTGAGAACTCATTTTTAGTGTGGAAGCAAGTCATCCTCGGTTCCAAGGGACTGCCTAAGAGAGAAGAGTTAGCTTAGCTGAAATAGATAATGAGAAAATATTAGCAGGAGAAAGGAAAAGGAAGAAACTTTGAGGCAGTGAGAGATAAAAATGTTGTTGCAGAAGGAGTAAGAGATGCCAAAACATTAAATAAGAAAATCAGGGGGAAAAGGGTCATTGTTCCAAAAAAAATGGAGTCAAGATTAAATTATATGTATGTGAATGCGCAATGCATTCAAAACAAAAATGGAGAGTTAAAAACACAAATAACTGAGGAGGGATGTAATATAGTAGCTATAACAGAGCTGTGGTTTATGTTTGGACAGGCCCGGGAACTTAATATTCTTGGTTGTGACATTTTAGGAAGGGAAAACAGTGTTGGGGCTTCAGTTTTAGTGAAAAGATTCTATTACAGCCCTAAATGTAAGGATGCCCCAGTGGTTTGTGTTAAGACAGAATCCGTACGGAGTTATGAGATTGGAAAGGAAATGATACAATTCTTGGTGTGCATTACAAGCCACAAAGCACCGGAGATGAGATAAAGGCATTGATTTGCAGGTAGTTCAAAGAGATATGAAAGATCAACAGCAATAATATTGGATAAATATAACTGTCCCAAGACAGACTGCAATAAAGTTAATGCATGTGGTCAAAGTGGGAAATTAATTTTAGAATGCATTCAGGTTTGTTAGAAAAGATCATTATTATTTCGAGGCAGAAATGTTAGCAAATAGGTTAGCAGAACAGCAGTGGGAAATCTTCAAACATGAGATGGATAGAATGTAAAATAAATATATTCCTATCAGACAAAAAAGGCTTGTATCAAAGAATACAGATCCATGACGAGAAAGATGAAAACTCAAACTTAAAATGAGGGCTGAGGATAGTAAAGAAAATCACGAGGAATATTTAAAATCATAGAATGACACAGCACTGAAGAAGGCCATTCGGCTCATCGTGCCTGTGCCAGCTCTTTGAAAGAGCTATCCAATTAGTCCCACTCCCCTGCTCTTTCCCCAAAGCCTTGCACATTTTTTCCCCTCAAGTATTTATCCAATTCCCTTTTGAAAGTTACTACTGAACCCTTTCAGGCAGTGAATTCCAGAGCATAACAACTCGCTGTCTAAAAAAATGTTTTCCGCATGTCGTCTCGGGCTCTTTTGCCAATTACCTTAAATCTGTGTCCTCTGGTTAACAAAGCTTCTGCCACTGGATTTCTCGTTATTTACTCTATCAAAACCCTTCATGATTTTGAACATCTCTATCAAATCTCGCCTGAACCTTCTCTGCTCTAAGGAGAACAATCCCAGCTTCTCTAGTCGCTCCACAGAACTGAAGTCCCACATCCTACATAAAATGTAGTCAACTGAAAAGGAAAACTGGAAGTGCTAAAAGGGAATAGGAAAAAATTGGAAGGTCTTTTATAAGCATATTGAGAAGTAAAAGAATAGTTAAAGACAGGATAGAACTGCTTCTCTTCTTCATAACCAACTGTCTTCTTAAACCCCTCTCCAATGCCCCCTCCTCCTTCAAGTCCAATAACAAGTGCATGGAGCTCATGGACTTCTTTTTCATTAAGATTCAGACCATCCGTTCAGCTGCCTCTGCTGCTTTCCTCCCTTTCCCTAGCCCATCAAGCCAAACTTCCCCCAAGGTTTTCATCACCCTCGACCTGAACTCGCATCTTTCTCTAGTTTCTCTCCTATCTCCCCTCATGCCCTCTCTGAGCTCATCCTGTCATGACATCCACCTCCTGCTCTTTCGACCCTATTCCTACCAAACTGCTGACCATGCAACTTATCTTCCTGGGCCCCAAACTAGCTGAGATTGTTAACAGTTCACTCTCCTGGGGTACTGTCACCCGCCCTTTCAAATTTGCTGTCATTCCCCCACTCTTCAAAAAACCCACACTTGACCGCTCTGTCCTTGTAAACTGCCGCTCCATCTTCAACCTACCTTTCCTCTCCAAAGTCCTTGAATGTGGTGTCACCACCCAAATCCGTGCCCATCTTTCTCGCAACTCCATGTTTGAAACTCTCCAATCAGGTTTCCACCCCTGCCACAGCACTGAAATGGCCCTTATCAAAGTCACTATCAAATGAAATCCTATGTGACTGTGTCTGTGGTACACTATCCCTCCTCATTCTTCTCGACTGAACTCCAGCCTTTGACACGGTTGACCACACCATCCTTCAACAACGCCTCTCCTCCGTTGTCCAGCTGAGTGGGACAGCCCTTGCCTGGTTCCATTCTTATCTATACAGATGTAGCCAGAGAATCTTATTCAATGACTTCTCTTCCGCTCCCGCACCGTTACCATCCTTGGCCCTCTCCTATTTCTCATCTACATGGTACCCCTCGGCGACATCATCTGAAAACACATCAAATTCCACATGTATGCTGATGACACCTTGCTCTGCCTCTCGACTTATGATTTGTGACACTGCTTGTTTGACATCCAATATTAGATGAACAGAAATTTCCTCCAATTAAATCTTGGGAAGACCAAAGCCATTTGCCTTCAGCCCCCGCCACAAACTCTGTTCCCTAGTCACCAAATCCATTCCCCCTCCCTGATCACTGTCTGAGGCTGAACCAGACTGTTTGCAATCTTGGCATCCTACTTGACCCTGAGCTTCCGACCCCATATCCTCTTCATTGCCAAGACCGCCTACTTCCACTTCCGTAATATCATCTGCCTCCGCCCCTCCCTCAGCCAATCTGCTGTTGAAGCCCTCAGCCATGCCTTTGTTACCTTCAGACTCGACTACTCCAATGCTGTCCTAGCGGCCTCCCATCTTCCACCCTCTGTAAGCTCATCCAAAACTCTCCTGCCTGTATCATAACTCGCATCCCGATTTCCTTTGCCATTGGCAGCTATGCCTTCAGCTGTCTTGGTTCCAAGCTCTGGAATTCCCTACCTAAACCTCTCCGCCTCTCTCTCCTCTTTTAAAACTCTCCTTAAAACCTACCTCTTTGACCAAGATTTTGGTCATCTGTCTTAATATCTCCTTATGTGGCTCGGTGTCAAATTTTGTTTGATAACGGTCCTGTGAAGCACCTTGGGACATTTTACCATGTTAAAGGCGCTATATAAATGCAAGTTGTTGTTGCTTCAGGACGAAGGTGGGAGTCTAATTGTCAAGGATAAAGTTATGGCAAAGATATTAAATAAATGTTTTGCAACAATTGTTGGAGATAACTAGAACAAAAACTGTAGAAAAGGAATTTGGACTCAAAATTAGCTGAAATCAAAGTATGGCATGCATCTTAGGCTGTTGAAATAAGTCAGAAAGGAGATAGCAGAGGCTGTAGCCAAAATTTCCAATCCTCCTCAAATAAGCAAATGTCATTGTGGGGCAGTAGAGTATCCAATATAACACTTTTGTACAAGAAATTGGGTAACTGTAGAGCAGTTAGTCTAATGTCAGAGCTTTTTGAAGTGACCAATTGGATAGATGAAGAGAATGCAGCAGGTGTAGTGTAGATGGATTTTCAGAAGACGTTAGAGAAAGTGTCTCACACGAGGCTTGTTAGAAAAATTCAGGCATGTAATATAAGAGGAAATGTAGCAGCGTGAATGGAAATTTGGTTGATGGACAGGAATCAAAGAATACGGGAAAATGGATGTTATTCAGATTGAACAACTGTTGGAATTGATATAGCCCAGAGGTTAGTGCTGGAACTGCTTTTTGTTGTTGGTTATAGATAATTTGGAATTAGGCATTTGGAGCACAATCTCAGAATTTGTTGACAACACAAATGTAGGGGGTTTGGCAAATAGCAAGGAGGATTTAAAATACTTAAGGAGAACACAGATAAGTTAGAAGACAGACAGGTGGCAGATGCAATTTAATGTGGAAAAGTGTGAGGAGGAAAAACAAAGAATGGCAGTATAAACTCAATAGAAAGATACTTAATGGTCTGGATGAACAGAGAGACCCAGGATTCAAATAAGTAATTCTCTGAAAGTGTAAGTGAAGGTAGATAAAGCCATAACAAGGCCAACAGCATTCTGGGTACCCCATTATAGAAAGGACAATAAATCCATAGACAGTGTATAGCTTAGATTAGCAGGATGAAGCCAAGAATGGAACCATAATTATGAAGAGAGACTTGAGATACAGGGATTATTTCCACTAGAACAGAGAAGGCTAAGAGGAAATTTAATAGAAATTTGTAAAATTATGAAGAGTTTTGATAGAGTGAATAGGGAAAGACTATTTCCTCTGGTTGGGATTCAGTGACGAGGAGGTATCAATTTAAAATTATCACGAGGAGAGAGGTTAGGAGAAATTTGTTTACACAGCGGGTTGTTGAAGCATTGAATGCTTTGTGACAGGGAAAGGTTGAGTCAGAGACCATTCCATTTTTTAAGAGAAAATGAGGTAGATATTTTCAGCAGTAAAAGATACAGGGTTATAGGGAGACCGCGGGGCATTGGGATTAGTTTTGGATTGTTAAGCAATGAAACAGCACAGACACAATGGGCGGAATGATGTCCTGTACTGTAAACTTCTACGGTTCAATGCCCTTTTGAACATCAGGTGCCCAACTTTGCACATAACATCTTAAATATGGCCTTACCAATGATCTACACAGGGTTAAAATAAATTGTTTTGATTTATTATCAAATAGTCAGTCTTCTTAATACCAGCTTCATATTGAATGGATCCTTCTGTGAATAGTCAATAATCACAACTAAATTCTTTCCTTTCCTATCTTTGCCATTTACCATATAGTAACTTACTTAAATTGTACAGATGCCTCTGAATGCTAAAATCTCCCGTATACCTGTCTCAGTATTTCTGGTTAATTAAACAATGAGAGGTATGTTTTTTGCCAACTGTTCTATGGATAAGCCCAATCTGGAGCCCTCAAATGGTGATTGGCAACCGAGCACACCAGACCTTGATCTCAGATTCAAGGAAGTTGACAGAGACATCTCTCTCTCAGACACAGTGGATGAGAGTGCCCTAGCAGTCAGTAACCAGAAAGCCTAGACAACCAGCTTTGGAACAGTTTAGCCTGAAAGTGGGCCTCTACCCAGGGAATCAGTAAAATGGCATCTTTGGCATTTTTCATAAACCAAGGAGCATAGGAAAGTGATTTCTCACTGTGAAAACCATATCCTGTTCATTGATATATTTTATGTAGAATAAACCAATTTGTTGGTTTGGAGTTGTGCCTTGTCTCGATAGAATACTTTATATTCTGCCATCTGAAAAGTGAGGAGAATGCAAATGGTGGCACATGTGATATCACATTAGCTAGTATAACAAATAAGGGTTATATATTATGATCCCTGGGTCATGCTGCCATTTACCGAGATATTGGGCAGTAAAATATCCACTCCAGATCATAGGAATATGAGAGTGATCAGTGATGCTGAACTTGAGAGAATATCTAGTGCATATCTCGAATGTGAAACTTGGTGTCATCAGAAAATTTTATAATTTTATTGCTACTAGAAGTATTTTCCTCAGTATCATTTATGAATAATGTGGACAACAGGGGTTGCAGAACAGACTCCTGTAGAGATTTAAAAGTCATTGCTCTCACACAGAGATTTTTCCATTTCTCATCACTTTCTTGTTTTTTGTTGCAAAACCAATTTTTATACCACCTCCCCTTGACATTCAATGGCATTACCATTGCTGAGTCCCCCAACATCAATTTCCTAAGGGCCACCATTGACCAGAAAATAAACTGGACCAACCACCTAAATGCCGTGATGACTAGAGCTGGTCAGAGGGTGTGTATTCTGCATCAATTGGCTCATCTGCTGACTACGCAAAGCCTACCTCCTCAAAGGCACAAGTCAGGAATGTGTCTCCACAGCCTGGATGGGCGCAGCTCAAACAACATTCGAGAAGCTTGACACTATCCAGGATAAAGCAGTCCACTTGATCAGCACACCATCCACTGGCTTAAACATCCACTCCCTCCACCATCGGCGTACCATGGCTGCAGTGTGTACTATCTACAGGATGCATTGTAGCAACTCGCCCAGGTTTCTTCAGTGAAAAATCGCCATCTGTCGTCGTAACAGTTCAGCCTTTTTCAAATGAGCCAACGCCAGAGAGGCAGCCTGTTGCGGGTCCATCCCAGGACTTAGCGGTCCTGCAAGTACCCATCTAGAACTCAGTCCCTTGGCAGTCAGATGGCACTTAGAAATATTAGAATAGGCCATTGAAGACATTGCATGGGCAGCAAGGGAAATACTATACAGTGAAAATACAAAATAATGTTTTTGCATATTGTTGCAATAAATGACTTGAATGATTGCTTTCTGTTTGGTTATATTTAAGAAGAATGTGATATGGTTATTGCGGCTCACGTTTTGGCAATCATTTTTCATTTAACAGTTAGATGTAAGGATGAATGGTTTCAATTTGTCGAAAGATGGTGAGATGGGCTTGATCTGCGATGGGAGAAAAGTTGTGACAGATATTTGATTAGGCATCTGAGGTATCCAGAATGAGGTTCCAACTCAGTTCTCCAGCTGCCGTGGTCTGTGGATCTGCTGCATTATTTTTATGCGTCTGGTCTTCTGCAGCAATGCTGTCAGCATCTACCTCTCTTATCATTCTCTGGTATTTCTACCAAGAGGCCTTTTTGGAGAGCGAAATTGTACAGGATACAGCAGGCTGCCACAATTCAAGAAAGCGTGCTTGGCGTTTATTGTAGGGCACCCCCTGATCTACCTAGGCACCTGAACTTTCCTATCAGCATCCCAATAGTTTGTTCAGTGTAAATTCTGCTCCTAATATGTGTTTGTTGGAGTGCTTCTATGAAGTGGTGTCCTAAGCCATATGAGGAGTGGGTAGCCTTTGTCACTTAGCAGTCATCCTGTAACTTGCCCTTGATTTTGAAGTGCAGCAGGGACATTAGATTGCCAAAGTATAAAACATTGTGACAGCTCCCAGTATAACTATCATTAACTTGCAAGAATCTGTGTTTATGATTGTGCATTAACTGCATATTCAGGGAATAAAAACTTTCAATTGGTGTAACTCTGGGAGTTGACATTTGGGGCATGCATTACCACATGAATGTATTTGATGGCCCCTAAACCCTGGGAAATCCTACAATTTCGTAAAAGTTGATTACTCTTTCATTCATCTGCCTCGGACCATTGTTGAACTGTATAATCTGTGCTACCCTGGCTTTTGTGACTTGCCTAATGCAAGTATGCACAGCGAATTGGCTGATCTTAAATTGAAGCCTCCAGTCGCTCCCTGGAATGAACCTGTAGCATAAATGTTCAGTGCTGTCGTGATCTTCTCTGCTGCTGTGAGATCGGTCCTTGCGGCTGACCTCGTCTGAAGATCTTTCCGCAGCAATGAACATAGATCTTCCAAAGCTTCACGACTGACTTGCAGCTTCCTGAGACACCACTCCTGAATGAGATTTAGGAATGAGTGGCTGGGTTTGGTACATCCTGCTGGCAGAATACTACTGGGACGTTTTGGTTCTCCTCTGGTGCTGCCTGATGAGCCTGACTTTCCATACAGCCTCCTGCTGCTCATCCTCCAACATGTAAATCACACATATACGAGAACCCCATTTTGGAGAGTCATTTGTTGCCTAACACAGGGAAGCAAAGTTGTAGCGACGGCTTCAGATTGAGAAAGCAACAAAAGAATTTTGAAATCAATGCAGGAAATTCAAACATTTGGTAAAAACTGTCAGTTCGATCAAAACTGTACCAGTTTACCTCTAAGAAACCACTTCCACCTTCATCATGGCAAAAACATCTGCTTTACACAGGCATTCATTTAGAGGGGCAGGTACGTAGGCAGAAATGATGGAATCCATGATTAGCATTGCTGCGCCTTTAAGAACATAAGAACATAAGAAATAAGAGCAGGAGTAGGCCATATGGCCCCTCGAGCCTGTGCCACCATTCAATAAGATCATGGCTGATCATCGACCTCAAATCCACTTTCCCACCTGATCTCCATACCCCTTGATTCCCCATGAGTCCAAAAATCTATCCATCTTAGCCTTGAATATCCTCAAAGACTCAGCATTCACAGCCCTCTGGGGCAGAGAATTCCAAAGATTCACAACCCTCTGAGTGAAGAATTTCCTCCTCATCTCAGTCTTAAATGGCCTACCCCTTATCCTGAGACTATGCCCCCTAGTTCTAGACTCTCCAGCCAGGGGAAACAACCTCTCAGCATCTACCCTGTCAATCCCCTTCAGAATCTTGTATGTTTCAATGAGATCACCTCTCATTCTTCTAAACTCCAGAGAGTATAGGCCCATTCTACACAATCTCTCATCATAGGACAACCCTCTCATCCCAGGAATCAATCTAGTGAACCTTTGTTGCACCGCCACCAAGGCAAGTGTATCCTTCCTTCGATAAGGAGACCAAAAATGGGTGCTTCTTCAGGCCGTCCTCACTTTTGCCAGAATTTACGATGGAGTGCAAATGGGGTAGAAATCCAGAACCTTCCCAAAATTCTTCCCTTCCCCCGTGTGTGCAACTGCCATTTTCCACCCTCTCCTTTTACTGCCTGAAAGTATGGTAGAGGCAGAAACCCTCATCGCATTTAAAAAGTACTTGGATATGCACTTGAAGTGCTTTAACCTACAGGGCTACGGACCAAGAGCTGGAAAGTGGGAT
Source organism: Squalus acanthias (assembly GCA_030390025.1). NCBI lineage: Eukaryota > Metazoa > Chordata > Chondrichthyes > Squaliformes > Squalidae > Squalus > Squalus acanthias. Next base: position 149,551,063 of record CM059428.1, read on the forward strand.
TAGGCTGGATAGCTCTTTATTGGCCGGCACAGACATGATGGGCCGAATGGCCTCCTTTTGTGCTGCAAATTTCTATGATTTTATGATTCCTAAGCCAGGAATTTCAGGCCCATGATGATTTTGTGTCAGAAGTTTGCCGGCTTCCAAATTTGACAAAGGTTGTGCTTTTTATCTGCTGCAGGACTTTAAATCCTGTAGCAGCACACAATTTCCCACCCCTCAACAGGTGAAATCCTTCTCATGGCGTTTTCCATGCCTGGAGCGTGCCATGTTATTCCAATGATGCTGATTTGGGAAATACATGCAACATTACCACAGTATGGGTTGGGCAGGTGCGATTCTTGTACAGCCCACTTCTGGTTGGACTAACAGCTGATTGGGAACTCTGAGTGATAAATAGTGCAACATTTTAATTGTTAAAAGTATTTTAGTATATTAGTGGGTTACCCTTGACCACTAGGTGGCATTATCTAGCCAAAATCCAGTGCAATCATTTTTGCCTGAACAAATCAGTGTAATAAGGCTGTTTGCAAAACAACTACATTTTAATTTATAATGTCACAGTAGTTGCAAAGGTTTCTGTGAAAATCTATTCCTCTAAGATGCAGAAGTAGTTCTACACTTTAGACCTCACTCAGAAGTATTGGTGATATTGTGTATTTAAGGCTAGTGTTTGGAAAGTGTCAGTGTTACATCCTGAGTTTTGTTTGTCCAAATGAGCGCAAAGGTCTCCATCTAATATTTGCTGATTAACCTGCTGGTAAATTTCTTTTAAAACAGCAGGTATATACAAATAATACAACAATTTGTTACTTATTAATGTATTCAAAAGGGCAAATATGGCTCAAAAGTGAAACTAGATCTTCACACAGATCGTTTTACCATTGGCAGAACAAAACTGAAGGGCCTCTCAAATGTGCAGGCTAACTTTCCTAAACAGTCAAATTCGTTGCACTGCAATTTCATTGATATTCGTTAATTAAGCATAGGAGTGTGTTCAGCATATTTAATAATATGTCATTAAACTATTCAAATATTGTAATTGTTCTCCAATTACACAAATGAATACATAAAGAGTTACAGTCAAACCCTTGGAAAAATGTAAAAATATTATAACGGCAACAGACCTTTTTAATGAAGGCCACAAACCATTTTATTTTCTCCCAGTTTTCTTCTCTTACTATTCTTAGAAGGTGGTGGACTTGCACTGGGGTATGGTCCCAGGAGCTGGCAGGCTTGGCAGCACTGTGATATCTTGCCTTTTTTCATGTGTGAGTTTGCTATTTCTTTCTGGGGAGGGAGGACATCATTTCTGAGCCCATTCCCTATCCACAAAGCTGTCAACAGCACGGAAATGTTACGAGTCAAATTTATGATCAAAGAGTAAGACCAATTTCAAGCACATTTAAACAAATGGAGCTGTAGGTACTGTACTTTGAAACCAAAATGAATGTGTCTCACTCCAACTGAGAGAGAATCGACTGAATTTGAGAAATTTAGTACTATTTCAAGTCTCATTCCAGAGACTTGAGCACAAAATCCAGGCTGACATTCTCAGTGCAGTGCTGAGGGAGTGCTGCACTGTTGGTGGTGCCGTCTTTCTGATAAGACGTTTAACTAAGGCCCCGTCTGCCCTCTTGGATGGATGTAAAAAATTCCATGGCACTACTTCGAAGTTCTCCCCAGTGTCCTGGCCAATATTTAACCCTCAACCAACACCTAAAAGACAGATTATCTGGTCATCATCACATCGTTGTTTATGGGGCTTTGCTGTGTGCAAATTGGCTGCCACGTTTCCTACGTTACAACAGTGACTTCACTTCAAAAGTACTTTATTGGCTGTAAAGCACTTTGGGACGTCCTGAGGTTGTGAAAGTCACTATATAAATGCAACTCCTTTCTTTACATGTGCACTTTCTAGGTGTCATTGAATAGCAATCAGGAATGCAAACCATGGTCAATGTTCCCCTCCCCACCCTCTAGGCACTTAAGCCAATATTAGTCCTTTCATTCCTGCCTGAGCTGAAGTCAGCTAACTCAGAATGGGTTGGGGATCAAACCTGGGACCTTCTATGGTTCAGTATCACACTATCCAATACATTTAACTAAATAAGTACTACAAAAAAATTATTGGGGGTTTTATAAAACCAATATTAAAATGTATTCATTGTAATGTATTTTTGATGTGGCTAGTATCAATTAGCTTACATATTTGTCATTATCTATTTAAAATGTATACCTGCCCGTTCGCATTTTAACTGTGGAAAGCTCAATGTTAGCATATGTTGTATTTGACAAAATATCTGCGAATGCAGAAATTTTGTGGGCAACATTCATTTTACCTTAAGCTCAGTGGTAACACTCTCGCCTCTGAGTCGGAAGGTCTAAATAATTTGAGCTCACAGTGGCGCAATGTACTACAGCAAAAGTACTGGAGTAAAAAACATGATTGTTGGAAATCAGATCTGGAGAACGAACAGCAACATCAATTGGAGGAACTCATGATAGCCAAGATCCTGAATACTCACATGTATCTTTCAACCCCTGAACAGAAGATTGTGCTCCAAAATCCTGATCTGATTTTATGCAAATAATGAGCTGGCCTGAGGCAACATGATTGTCTTCTCTGCATTTCAGCAGAAAAGAAAGCAGTTACCTCTGATTCAACAATAGTGAAAACTGCCAGGTTCAGTGTAAAATATGAAGACTCATGTTGCACAAGATAGCCTGTAAGAACTACGAATGGAAAAATTGGAAGGAAAGCCACATGTAACTGAAAACCAATCCCAGGACCTCCATCATAACATGACTAAAACATACAGCAACTCTTCCCCACTTCATATTCCTGCTACACACAGTACTCCGATGTACCTGGAACCTGAAACATCTTTCTTACCATCTTCCTCTGTAACCTGGGCTTCGGGGAAAAAACATAATAAATAACAAATATATAATAGTAACAAAGGCAACTGATTTAATCCTCACATAAATATGCAATCATGCAAATGGATCCAGAAATATCACTAATGCTCCACAATCCCGTATGGTAAAAATGCAATCTGACTTATTCAATCACTGTAAATCAGTGGATTTGATAATACATGGCATAAAACAACATGCTTTCCAACTCATCATGAGCAATGCCACAAGAGATCTGCTAGTGATATATTCAAAAATCTTGCAGATAACACACACAGAAAGCAATTACTTATTATAACACTTGCCTGTCACACATTTTCCATCACACCTAAACATCCTGGGGTAGAGTTTCCGCTTTGGCCACAAAATGTGTTGAAAATTGCGCTGGTCAGGTTACAGTTCAAGTTTCCACTAAAATTAACGTGCATAATCACAAACGTAAAATCTTCAATGAGCCTACACAATCATGGTAGCGTAATAGAACTTAATTGTTTCTTTTCTTTTTCTTTCCGTTAAAAAGTATTCCTTGATGGATTTAAGAGTGTTAACCTGGTGCAGTTTTATTAATACAGCTGAAAATGGGTTTTTCAATAAAAATAAGCATTTTTAATCAGGATATCCACCCCTCCACCTGTGAGTAACCTATTTGAAAATTACTTTAAAAAACTATACTGGACCATTTAATAGTTTCATTGGTGTACACTAGTCAGTTTCTGAGCAAATTAAATATTTTTCAATATGAAAAACTTTTAAAACATGCCTACCAGTGCCCGTGTGCCTAAGAAAATGAGCGCAATATGAAGAGCTTTCCCTAACCAGCGCAATCGGCGGAATCTCACAATTGTGACCTGGGTGCATTGCCAGTTTTGTGGGAGGAGCCTGATCCGGCTAAATTGAATCATGAACCAGCATAAAAGATTACGGAAAACATGAACGTAAGTGGTTTTGGCCGCAACTCATTTACGTTTAAAATTCCGTGATCTTTTGCACTGGTTCGGCCGATTCCACCTGGATTGCGCTGATAGTACTAGCAGAAACAAGTGGAAACTCTACCCTCCTATTTCCAAGCCAATTTGTTGTACGCACCTTGATTGGTTCACTCTTCCCATTTGACTGACTTCAATTCTGAGCACTCCCAGTTCCCAATTTGCACCTCCAACATAGATGGCGCTGTAACCTCCAGTGTCGTCTGTGTGAGGCCTATGAAATGGGCATCTTGCCTGCATCTAAGCTGCCTGAGTGCCTGTGGGCCGTTCTGTGCTCCCTCCTGCCACCTGTGGTTGCTCCAACCCTGCATGCCCTGAGAGCTGGTCGCCTACTGCTGGCTATGATCATGGAACTGATTTTAAGTTCTTTGAAGAGCTTGCTGCACTTTTATTAAGATAGTATAAGTGCAGTAAGCACTTTAAATAACTACAAGAGCGTTCCTAAGATCAATGCTGGGAACAACAACAACAACTTGTATTTATATAGCGCCTTTAAAGTAGTAAAACATTCCAAGGCACTTCACAGGACTGTTATAAAATTAAAAATTGACACCGAGCCACATAAGAAATTAGGGTAGATGAAAAATGTAGGTTTTAAAGAGCGTCTTAAAGGAGGAAAGAGAGGTAGAGAGGCGGCGAGGTTTAGGGAGGGAGTTCCAGAGCTTAGGGCCTAAGCAACAGAAGGCACGGCCACCAATGGTTGAGCGATTATAATCAGGGATGCTCAAGAGGGTAGAATTTGAGGAAGGCAGATATTTCGGGGGGTTGTGGGGCTGAAGGAGATTACAGAGATAGGGAGGGGCGAGGCCATGGAGGGATTTGAAAACAAGGATGAGAATTTTGAAATCAAGGTGTTGCTTAACTGGGAGCCAATGTACTCTTCTCTTAGGCAGTCCCTCGGAACTGAGGATGACTTGCTTCCACATTAAAAATGAGTTCGCAGGTGACTGATGAGTCCAATTCGGGACCTACAGTCTCTGTCACAGGTGGAGCAGACGGTGGTTGAAGGGGCAGGTGGGTGGGGTGCTTGGGTTGACGTGCGCTCCTTGCGCTGCCTACGCTTGGCTTCCGCTTGCTCCCGGCGAAGAGACTCGAGGTGTTCGATGCCTTCCTGGATGCTTCTCCTCCACTTTGTGCGGTCTTGGGCCAGGATTCCCAGGTGTCGGTGGTGATGTTACACTTTTTCAAGGAGGCTATGAGGGCGTCCTTGAAGCATTTCCTCTGCCCACCTGGGGCTCTATTGCCGTGCCGGAGCTCCGAGTAGAGCGCTTGTTTTGGGAGTCTCGTATCGGTATTGCGGACAATGTGACCCATCCATCGGAGCTGATCGAGCGTGGTCAAAGCTTCGATGCTGGGGATGTTGGCCTGAGCAAGAACACAGACGTTGGTGCGCCTATCCTGCCAATGGATTTGGTGGTACCTCTCCAGTGCTTTGAGGTGCCTGCTGTACATGGTCCATGTCTCTGAGGCATACAGCAGGGCGGGTATCACTGCTGTTCTGTAGACCATGAGCTTAGTGCCGGGTTTGAGGTCCTGGTCTTCAAACACTCTCTTCCTCAGGCGACCGAAGGCTGCACTCGCACACTGAAGGCGGTGTTGGACTTCGTCATCGACGTCTGCCCTTGTTGACAGTAGGCTCCCGAGGTATGGAAAGTGGTCCACGTTGTTCAAGGCCTTGTCGTGGATTTTGATAATCGGGGGGCAGTACTGTGTGGCGGGGGCAGGTTGGTAGAGGACCTTTGTCTTACGGATGTTTAGTGTAAGGCCCATGCTCTCGTATTCACAATATATATTAATGATCTAGACGAGGGAACTAGATGTAATATCTCTAAGTTTGCAGACAACACAAAGCTGGGTGGGCGTGTGTGCTGTGAGGAGGATGCAGAGAAACTCCAGTATGATTTGGACAGGTTGGGTGATTGGGCAGATGCATGGCAGATGCAGTATAATGTGGATAAATGCGAGGTTATCCACTTTGGTGGCAAAAACAGGAAGACAGATTATTATCTGAACGGCAATAGATTGGGAAAAGTGGAAGTGCAACGAGATCTGGGAGTCCTTGTGCACCAGTCGCTGAAGGTAAGCATGCAGGTGCAGCAGGCGGTTAAGAAGGCAAATGGTATGTTGGCCTTCATAGCGAGAGGATTCGAGTACAGGAACAAGGATGTCTTGCTGCAGTTGTACAAGGCCTTGGTGAGACCACACCTTGAGTATTGTGTGCAGTTTTGGTCGCCTTATCTGAGGAAGGATGTTCTTGCCATGGAGGGAGTGCAGCGAAGATTTACCAGACTGATACATTGGATGGCAGGAATGACGTATGAAGAGAGATTGGGTCGATTAGGCTTATATTCGCTAGAGTTTAGAAGAATGAGAGGGGATCTCATTGAAACTTATAAAATTCTAACAGGACTAGACAGACTAGATGCAGGAAGGATGATCCCGATGGCGGGGGAGTCCAGAACCAGAGATCACAGTCTAAGGATAAGGGGTAAGCCATTTAGGACTGAGATGAGGAGGAATTTCTTCACCCAGAGAGTGGTGAACCTGTGGAATTCTCTACCACAGAAGGCAGTTGAGGCCAATTCATTAAATATATTCAAGAAGGAGATAGATATATTTCTTAAGGCTAAAGGGATCAAGGGATATGGGGAAAAAGCAGGGACAGGGTACTGAATTTGGATGATCAGCCATGATCTCATTAAATGGCGGAGCAGGCTCGAGGGGCCGAATGGCCTCTTCCTGCTCCTATCTTCTATGTACGCTTCGGTGAAGGTGTTGACGATGGTTTGGAGTTCGACCTTTGAGTGAGCGCAGACGCAAGCATCGTCTGCATACTGTAATTCGACGACAGAGGATGGGACGACCTTGGATCTGGACTGGAGGCGACGGAGGTTGAACAGTTTCCCGTTTGTTCTGTAAATTAGCTCCACTCCAGCAGGGAGCTTACTGAGGATGAGATGGAGCATTGCAGCAAGGAAGATCAAGAAGAGCGTTGGTGCGATGACACAGCCTTGCATGACCCCGGTCCGTACGTGAATTGGGTCTGTGGTGGAACCATTGGTCAGGATCACGGCTTGCATGTCGTCGTGAAGCAGGCGGAGGATGGTGACAAACTTTTGAGGGCAGCCGAATTTGCGGAGGACACTCCATAATCCCTCACGGTTGACAGTGTCGAAGGCCTTTGTGAAATCGAAGAAGGCCATGTACAGCGGTTGGTGCTGTTCCCTGCATTTCTCTTGTAATTGACATGCGGTGAAGATCATGTCCATTGTGCCCCTTAGTGGGCGGAATCCGCATTGCGACTCTGGAAGGAGCTCTTCGGCCACTGGGAGAAGGCGATTGAGGAGGATTCTTGCGATGACTTTCCCTGTGGACGACAACAGGCAAACGCCTCTGTAATTACCGCAATCGGACTTGTCACCTTTCTTGAAGATGGTCACAATTACAGCATCTCTGAGATCACCTGGCATGCTCTCCTCCTTCCATATAAGAGAAATGAGTTCATGAATTCGCGCCAGTAGTGCTTCTCCGCCATGCTTTAGTGCCTCGGCAGGGATTCCATCTGCTCCTGGGGCCTTGTTGTTCTTCAGTTGTCAGATGGCCTTTTCAACCTCATGCCGGGCTGGGGTTGTGCTGAGATGGTGGCGGGTAGCATGCTGCGCGATGGAGTTGAGGACACTCGCGTCGAAGACAGAGTCGCGGTTAAGGAGATCTTTGAAGTGCTCCTTCCAGTGGGCACTGACTGCCTCTCTGTCCTTGATGAGTACCTCTCCGTTCTTGGCCCGCAGTGGGGTAGGGCCTTGGGTGCTTGGGCCGTAGATGGTCTTGACTGCGCTAAAGAATCCACGCACGTCATGGTTGTCGGCTAGCTGCTGGATCTCCTGCGCTTTCTCCACCCACCACCTGTTCTTTAGGTCGCGAATTTTTTGTTGGACCTCAGCCTTCAGGCGTCTGTAGAGCTGCTTTCTTGCTCTCGAGTTCTGTTGCTGTTTCCAGATCAGGAATGTCTTGCGCTTGCGGCTTATTAGCTCCTGGATCTCCTGGTCGTTCTCGTCGAACCTATTGATGTTTCCTGGTCGAGTGACCGAGCGTCTCTTCACAGGTGCTGATTATGGAGGCCTTGAGTGCAGACCAGGCGCTGTGGGCACTCTGTGTCTCTGCATCACTGGGAGTCGTCAGGTTGTTTGTGAGGCGCAGGCTGAATAGGGCTTTCTTAGCGGGGTCTTTGAGTGCTCCAGTGTTAATTTTCCTGCGGCATTGTTTCTGTTGCCGCCGCTGTTTTGGGGCTACATTGATGGAGATGACAGAGCGTATTAGGCGGTGGTCTGTCCAGCAGTCGTCAGCTCCTGTCATGGCGCGGGTGATGCGGACGTCCTTGCGGTCCCTCGCTCGGACGATGACGTAGTCCAGCAGGTGCCAGTGCTTGGAGCGAGGATGCTGCCATGAAGCCTTGTACTTGTCTCTCTGACGGAACAAGGTGTTGGTTCTGACAAGGCCATGTTCTAAGCATTTCGACAGGAGGAGGGTACCGTTGGAGTTGGCTTTCCCTACCCCCTCTCTGCCGATCACACCTCCCCAGAGGTCAGTTAACTGGGAGCTAATGTAGGTCAGCGAGCACAGGGGTGATGGGCGAATGGGACTTGGTGCGAGTTAGGACATGGGCAGCTGAGTTTTGGATGACCTCAAGTTTACGTAGGGTAGAATGTGGGAGGCCAGCCAGGAGTGCGTTGGAATAGTCAAGTCTAGAGGTAACAAAGGCATGGATGAGGATTTCAGCAGCAGATGAGCTGAGGTGGGGCGGAGACGGGCAATGTTACGGAGGTGGAAATAGGCAGTCTTAGTTATGCCACGGATATGTGGTCGGAAGCTCATTTCAGGGTCAAATATGATACCAAGTTTGCGAACAGTCTGGTTCAGCCTCAGACAGAGGCTAGAGAGAGGGATGGAGTTGGTGGCTAGGGAACGGAGTTTGTGGCGGGGCCCGAAGACAAAGGCTTCGGTCTTCCCAATATTTAATTGGAGAAAATTTCTGCTGATCCAGTACTGGATGTTGGACAAGCAGTGTGTTAATTTAGAGACTGTGGTGGGGTCGAGAAAAGTGGTGGTGAGGTAGAGCTGGGTGTCGTCAGCATACATGTGGATACTGACGCCGTGTTTTCGGATGATGTCACCAAGAGGCAGCGTATAGATGGGAGACAAGGAGAGATCCTTGGGGGACCCCAGAGGTAACGATGCGGGAATGGGAAGAGAAGCCATTGCAGGTAATTTTCTGGCTACGATTAGATCGATAAGCATGGAACCAGGCAAGTGCAGTCCCACCCAGCTGGACGATGGTGGAAAGGCGTTGGAGGAGGATGGAGTGGTCAACCGTGTCAAAGGCTGCAGACAGGTCGAGAACGACGAGGAGGGACAGTTTACCTTTGTCACAGTCACAAAGGATGTCATTTGTGACTTTGCTGAGAGCTGTTTCGGTACTGTGGCAGGGGCGGAAACCGGATTGGAGGGATTCAAACATGGAGTTCCGGGAAAGATGGGCATGGATTTGGGAGGCGACAACACGTTCAAGGACTTTGGAGAGGAAAGGGAGGTTGGAGATGGGGGCGGTAATTTGTAAGGACGGAGGGGTCAAGGGTTGGTTTCTGAGGAGAGGGATGATGATGGCAGATTTGAAGGAGAGGGGGACAGTACCTGAGGAGAACAATGTCAGCTAACATGGGAGCCAGAAAAGGAAGTTGGGTGGTTAGCAGTTTAGTGGGAATAGGGTCGAGGGAGCAGGAAGTGGGTCTCATGGATAAAATGAGCGTGGAGAGGTCAAGAGGGGAGATCGGAGAGAAACTGGAGAAAGGTGCGAGTTCAGGGCAGGGGTGAACCTTAGAGGAAGTTTGGCACGGTGGGCTAGGGGAAGGAGGGGAAATGGCAGAGGCAGCTGATCGTATAGTCTCAATCTTAGAGACAAAGAAGTCCATGAGCTCCTCGCACTTCAGTTGGAGAGAAGCCACTGTTCCAGAACTTCTGAGGGGGATTCATGAAGGCTTAAAGTTTTCATTCTCCTTCACCCCTCCCGAAATCCTGCCAAATCCTTGCATTCCCCACTCCAGTGCTTCTGCCTTGCATGGTCCCAGAGCTCAGTGCCTTCCACTTCCCCAACTGTATTCCAACACCTATGAATCTCCTGGGCCCCTGTTAAACACTGGGAGATGAAATTTAATGCAGACAAGTGTAAAATACTGCACAAAGGAAGGAAAAATGGATCAGTGTTGAAATAGCTAAGAATGAAATGGGAAAAAACCAAGGAATCTTAATAGACAACATGTCCAACCAATACAGAGCAGCAATCAATAAAACCAGCAGACTCAGCAGCTTCACAGAAAATCTGCTGCAAATACACTTATACTAGTTATAAATGAAGTGTACTGAACACACATTTAAACATTAAATATCTGTTAAATGCAGCATAAGAATGCACACAATTGCCACCAGATGGAGTAAGTCTTCACATTTTTAACAAACGAATTTAACTTTGTGTTTTAAAATTGTAATTATGCTTTAAAGATTTATTTTTGCATTAAATAAAATGAATATACTTAATATATGAAAACTATAACTATGAAATGTCTATAAGTGGGATCAGATTGAAAAACTTCATGTACTGGCCGGTTAGCTCAGTAGGTTAGAGCGTGGTGCTAATAACGCCAAGGTCGCGGGTTCGATCCCCGTACGGGCCATTAATTTTTTTTTTCTTCACAATATTTCAATTTCATTATACAAAAAATGTTTCAAACAAGATAGCACATAAATCAAAGAATTACATATTTATAGAATCTGCAGGTAGCCACTATTGGAACACAGGGTGAACAGGGTAGGATAAGATAACATGAGACATTCACATATTCATTCTAAAATACAGGGTACAGGATAAATTCAGGGCTTACTGGCAGAGGCTAATGTCAGGCCACCCCAGCTATCTGTGGTGATCCTATAAGAAAGGTGTTGGAGGATTTTGGGGAGAAGGAAATAAAAAGGAAAAGGGACTGGAGGGGATTTGTTAGGTCATTAATGAGTCTGTTTTAGAAATCACCACCCTTCGGGAAAGGAAATCCCTCACATCCTAGTTCTGGTCACCCCCACTCAACCAATATTGTTGAAAACATTCCGTGGAGAGGATCTGATGGGGAAGGCCATTCAGAAAGGCAAATTGAGTCAGCAGAAATTCATCTTGCCTCAGCCTGGATTGCTATGTTCTACAATACATGGTTTCACACCGATCGGGATGGGACCACATCACTGGAATTCTCCAATGCATGGCAAATAACAAAAATTGAGCAAGTGTTTTCCTATTCCATATTTTACCTACTCTGTCCTTTCCCATCATGCAGCCTCCTTATGTAATTAAAAGTCTAGCTCTTGCATATAACATGCACCATTGTGTCACACCTTTCAAATCTGAAAGTGTGGCATCAGAGGTGTCACATTTCCAAAGTGTCATAAATGTACAGGGCAAAAAAAAATTGTGATAGGCTCATACCTGATTGACTAAGTATAAGGAACAAGTTACCAGCTGAAAACTGAATGAAGATACCCTTTTCCAAGTTGCCATTCACAAACCAGCAAGTACCACAAAACAGACTGGCCAACAGATTGGCTTAGCATGTTCAATTGGAAAACTGCATATGTCAGTAATATTTTGCTGGGATGTTCAGCTTAAGGGAACATCAGATTCCTGTTTATTGCAAACTAATCTAGCAAATGAAAAACCTTCTGCTGAGAGGTTCAGGACACTCCTAAGAGTGTCAGCTTGCTTGGTAGTTGCTGAAAGTTTTTGTATTTATAGAATTGAGTACTTCATTGGCTGTAAAGCACTTGGGATGCCCTGGGATCGTGAAAGGTACTTGATCCAGTAATTTCTCAATAACCTAAGGTGCAACCAGAAGGTGAAAGGGATAGCCAACTGAAATGAAATATTGGAGATAGCTTCTCTTCAGGGTCCCTGGTAGGAAATCTTGCAAGTCATGTTTGTGGGGTCGAGAACCAGGTAGTCTTCTGATAGTGTGAAGGTTGATCCAGAGTGATGAAGAGGGAAAAAAGTTCCCAGCCTGAAACCCGAGCTACAAATACCTCAAAATGTTCTGCTGAATGGAATGTTCATTCAATCGTCACAGGATATCTACCCTTACTGCCCGTACCTGTCACAGTACTCAAGTTTTGTGAATGCTTTTGAAGAACTTCAACAAAATCTCTTACTGGCCTCCAAAAATACCTTTCCCATCAAAAAGGGAGTTTCCTGTTAATGCAAGGTTCCCAAGAATTATGTCAAGTATAACCAAACTAATCTGCACATACCGAAATCCAAGATTCTGGATATACTGCAGAATGTTACCTGTTGCTGCAGCATAGCACTTTGCAACTCACCTTTCACAATGGGTAGTTATTGCTTGCAAAGAGGACCACAGTTTGATTTGATAGTGGACCAGGCAACGCATTTCAGATTTGGTTACATACATCCCTTGAAGAAAACAAAGTATCTAATCACTCTGACTCTCATTTAGATTTGTGTCCTGGATAGTAGGTTTCCTGGAAAGGATAAGGCACTGGATTGATTTAGATCAATTTCTACTTTTATTCTTTGGAGTGTTCACCATTTATTTTTGCATTTGTTTACCTTGCCTGGATTCCAATACAAGATGCAGCTCTGTCTTTTCAGGTGTCCTTAGAGAACCAGAAGGGGGCAGTAGAAATATCAACAATATACTTGTGTAAAGCATCTCATACATCATGGCCACATAGAACAGACAGTGGGACATTGTATTGTGTACAGTATTTGAATTCTTTAACAGCAGCTGAAAAAGCTGTTTTGTCACCAGGGAAAAGAAACTGTATAATAGTTTGCCAACATTACAACAGCCACTGCACTTCAAAATACTTCATTGGCTGTAAAGTGCCATGGCACGTTCTGAGGAGGTAGAAGGACTATATCAATGCAAGTTATTTCCTTAATAAGCTGAATTCATTTCAGAATAAGCTCTCACTAAAATTGGCAGCCTATCCTGCACGGGACAAACATCAACTTAAGTTTTTCCCTCCTGAACCCAGGAAATATAATCTGCCTATACATTCTTCAAAAGGTTCCCAAGTAAGTGAGCACTATAATGAACCTGATGGAAACAAATAAACCCAGTTACAGAGTATGATTTATAGCATGAAGCCACTTGTACAAATAGATACTCTGATGAGAACACAATTTGTACCCTGATAGATGGTCAACCTGAGAAACATTGAGAGTCGAGCTTCTGTCACACAAGGAGAAAACCCACGAAGAACAAGCTTTCCCTTTGGAATGAGCTTTACTGAGCATCTGGCTATGTTATATCTGAACTAGAAGTATTTAATACTAACACTGGCTACCCAAAGTAAAAGTGCGTTCTCTCTCCCAACATGGATATTTCTGCGAACATACTGGCACAAAATTAATGTAAATTGGCTTAAGTGTGAGTTAACCAATTTCATCCAGGCACTGGAGCACAATTTGCCTTGCATCCTTGGATGGCAGAACAGGGGAACATAGTATCAGTTAGGGTGCCTGTTCGTCATTTCATAATCCTCATTATAAACACATGTATAATTGGATGTTGGATGAGAACAGAGTCAAGCTTCACTGGGATGGTTCTATCATACATCCTCTGCTCAGGTTTACTATCTAGGTTTGTATTTTCACACAAGGAGTGATGGACACTCAGAAAAGACTTCTGGTGAGACGGGTGGAGGGAAAAAACCAAATAATTTAAGAACCAGATGATGTGATGGGTCTGTGGGTTCTTTTAAATGGATTAACAAATATGCACTGAATGTCCATCTTCATTTTTAATGGGTCTTGAAATAAAATTAAAAAAACACACATGCGAGGTACAGAGGCCATCACTTTTAAAATAACCTATATGCCGAGAACATCACTGCCTTTCTTATAAGAGAAAATGGGGGCGAGATAAGGGAAGGAGTGATCTCTCTCTTCTGAAGTATAGTTTTGGGACTGCAGTATCTACACTAACAGCCGATCACCACATGGAGGCGTCCACACTCTGCATTGGGTCAACTGCTCCCGGTTTGAGCAGTGTCACATTTCAAAATAGCTTCAACTAACGGGGGAACTCGAGCCTCCCAAATCAGTTGAAGCAGAACCCAGGCAGATCAAACTAACCCAACTGTAACACACGTGCTCCCGAATAGTTCGCTTTCGGACCATTAACTTGGTTTACATTTTTGCAATAGGCCGATGATTCTAGGGACAGTTCCTACAGCCTCCCTGTGGGGGGTGAAGTCATCGCGGCTCCGGACAATCAAATAAAAGCGGCCCGAGATGTTTCAAACACCTCCGCCCTTTTGAAAACACCAACGATCGCCGCCGATTTACAGCCTCCAATCTCACCTCCGACTGACCACGAGAAAAGAGACAGGAGCATTTAATAAACCAACCAACCACACTGGCGGCCACAGCTGGCTAACAAAAGACGCTTTTAAAAAAAATAACAGAAAACTTCCTATTTCGGGCTCTCTTTCCCTTTCTCTCCTCCTCCCTTTCTCTTTCCCCACCCCCTTCTCTTTCACTCGGACAAGAGAAGAAGCCAAACGCGAGAAAAAAAAATGAGATCCGGGCTCGGCGCAGAGGAAGGCGGAGAAGACGGCAGAGCGCGAGAAGAAGGACCGCGCCGACCAATGGCTGCGCGGGCCGGCTCTCGCGAGGTCCGGAAGGCCGGTCCGTTGGGAACCGGGTCCAATGGGGCGTCGAGTTGCGGCGGCGGCGGCGCAGCGATCGCGGGTGCGCGCGAGCCGGGTGCTGCGGCCTCGCCTGGTTTGAGGGGACTGGAGGTGACGCTCTCAGTGTATTTTTTTGACGTGGCGGCTACGTATCAGCACAGCCATCCACTCCTAGCGCACCGTAATCAGTGACGAGTAAAACTACGTAAGTGGTAAGTAAGAGAGACGGAGGGAAGAACTCAATTGAGAGACGGTGGCACTAACAGCACACGCACAGCATGCACGTAGCATTAATGCAAAAAAAAGAAACCCAGGATGGGAACACAGAGAGAGAGAGAGAGAGAAAAAGGTGGCAGCCGCTCGCCTCCATCCTTTCTCGTCTTTTTCTCCTCTTCCTCTTTTTCGTTGGGCAGGAGGAAGGGGGGTGGATTAATTTAAGGGCAGCTACCGACTGGTGATCAGATCAGAGTTTGCAGCCTGTGTGCAAGCGCAGTGGATCGCTGTCTTCGGTCCAGGGTTACAGGGTTTTATGGAGGAGATGGTGGAAGGGAGTGTTCTGTGTGTTTTCTTGTTGAAACCCTTTTTTTGAGGATCGGATATTTTAAAAGGTTTCAGATGTCTCTTAATCAACTGAGAGACCATGGTGGGAAGAGTGACAGGACTAGAGGAAACGTTTAATAAAAAAAAATACCTTTTTCCTCGTTGGTTTTGTCCAGAATAGCGCGATTAGTGAGATCCTGTTTGTGTGTGTGTTTGTATGTTTTTTTTAATGTACAATGTTTAAGGTTACCCGCCCCCCCTCATCACTTCTTTTATATGAGACTATCATAATAAAAAAGACTCCAATCGCGGGAGCAAACTGATTTGATGAAATTGACTATTTTACAGTAGCAGATTCAAATGAGTTTTTGTCAGATTAATTTTATTATAAATCTCAATTTTAAACTGCAGTTTGCAAGCTGGACATTTCAAGTTGCATTCTGGCGTTTTTTAAATTCCTCAAATAGCAGCAGATAACGACAACTATCGGGCAAAGGCGCCCCAATCAACATTTTTTTTGCGAATAAAATGCACTGCAGTTTTTTTAAAGTTCATATTCACATAATTCAGGAATAAATTCAAATTTACAGCTATCTGCCTTTTTTAGAGCAGCTCGGAGGGTGTATTTTTTTGATGCCGATGGAAAGTGCCGAATTGCTCTTTCACCTGGGGTTTGAATTGCCCCTATTTCTGCCGTTGTCAGACTGGTTATTGTATGTATATCTACATAAAGATATATATCTATATGTATATATGTGTGTGTGTTTCTACCCCCTCCCTGTTAAGATGACAGAAGAGGTGCTCGCCGTGTCTCCTGTTACTTTAGCCGCCCATTTTTTGTATGTAAGCTCCTGACGTTTGTCCACTTGCGACAACATGATCTGCTACAGTGTAACAACATGACGTTATCCTGGTTAGACTTTGTCACAGAAAATACGACCGAGACTGTCGGTGTGTGTGAGTGCGTGAGTGAGGAGAGAGACGGGGAAATTTATTTAGAGGGAGTTTAAAGGCGAGAGAGAAAGTCTCATCGCCGTCACTCCGGCTTTGGCATTGAGGAGACTCGGGTCCGGGAGACGCGGGTCACATCGCGGCGAAGCAAACATGTCGGAAAAGGGAGAACAGGAGATACTCGGCATCTGGACACAGATTATTTCAGCAGATTGTTCATTTTTGGGATTTAAAAAAAAATATCTATAAAACATCTCGCTTGTTGAATCGATTGTGATGTTTGTAATTTCGGACCGAATGTGTGATTTTTAAAAAAATTTTAAACAACCCCTGGAATATAACGACAAGCATATACCAGAAATCGTATGTTGTCTTTGAAAAGCTTCAGACTTTTCAGAAGCTCGGGCGGGGGTGAGCGGCCGACACGGTGCGGGGGATTTTCTTTGAACCGGCTGCAGCGCGGAGCCGTCGACAGTCTTGCATGAAGCGGGCGGGTTTCTGAAACCCATTTTCTTTCCCCTCCAATTTGAGCTCCGTTCAACAAAATGTTTTAACTGCGTGAATCCTATTTTTTTTTAAAAAACACGATTCGTGTGTGAATCAGTTTGTTGGCGTAAAATGGATCGCCTATTAATACAAAATTCACGGCTGCGGTTTGCAAGGAGCGTTTTTTAAATTTTCGAAAACCTAACTGCAACTCCGACCAATGGGGCGGTGTCTTGTGTTTTTTTAAAAACAAAAATAAAATTGTCGACGTTTTGACCCGTTGAATAGCTTAAACACTTGATTGTCGCGTTTTTCTTTTTGAAGTATCGTTTGTAAAAATGTTAAGAAACAGAAAATCTAATTTTGTTATTTCTGGAGGCTGATAAATAAAATGGCGGCGGTTTAACTTGCTGTGGAAGGTTCTAGAAATGGCGCAGTGTTTCCTAGAGTGAGGTTCGCCGACAGTTTCCTTTTACTCGTCAGCCTGTGGCAATGCAGCGTGGAAATGTACTGAGGCGGCTCAGCTCTAACCTTATGGCAGAACTGTAGTTCATCCACTACAGAACTACATATTCATCCACTTCGCCGCCGCCGCCTCTGTCATGCCCCAAAAGTCAAATTAATCCAACCGATTGCCCGATGCAAACGTGTGTATATATAATATACAAAATTTTGAGTGTTACAGATCGAAAATATGATAGCCTTTAATATGCACAAATCCCCCCCCCCCCTCCCCAACCAACCCCAAGATTTATTGCACTTTTAAGTTGCAATACAAACTCGTAGCCAAGACATGTTGTCCAAAGCAGTTTAAAATGTATGCTATTGGAATAATCAACGTTATCTTATGTCCTCCGTCTACATTGTTGTAATGAAGATCAAGGTCTTGTGATTTGTTAAAAATATATTCTGTATGCTGGGATTGTTCTCCTTCGAGCAGAGAAGGTTAAAGGGAGATTTAATAGATGTGTTCAAAATCAGGAGGGTTTTTTATAAGGGTAAATGGGGAGAAACTGTTTCTGCTGGCAGGAGGGTAGATCACAAGGGTACACAGATAAGCACCAGAGGGGAGATGTAGAGATTTTTTTAATGCAGTGAGTTATGATCTGGAATGCACTGCCTGAAAGGGTGGTGGAGCAGATTCAGTAGTAACATTCAAAAGGGAATTGGATAATTATTTGAAGAGGAAAAAATTGTATGACTATGGGGAAAGAGCAGGGGAGTGGGACTAATTGGATAGCTCTTTCAAAGAGCTGACACAGGCATGATGGGCCGAATGGCCTCCTTCTGTGCTATATCATTGAGTACAATAAATTATACGTGCTGCATTGCTGAGAATGTCCTTAAGCTGACATTGTTTGATTTTCATAAGATTCTTTCTTGCACAGTATTCCTGCTGTTCTGCGGTACAGATAATCAGTCTCAGTAAAATGTTCTTTTTGTAGTCTAAATACAGGGATTAGTTATAACTTTGTCAGGCACTTAATTACTGAGCAAAGGATCGTCTCCAATGTTTACTCTTATCTCAAATGTGCTCAGTGTTTTAATTTTAAGAAGGAATTGTTCATAATTTTATTTGAAAAAAACAGGAGCTGTTGAAAGTTACATAAGTGAAAATGCTTAATGCCAGAGCTTCCTGACCCAATTAACATTTACTGCTTATTGAGGGGAGAACAAAGTCATTATTTCCACATTATGGCAGTTGATTAATTAAAACATTTTTGAATTGTGTACTTTTGTGCTGAATGGTAAAATTATTGTGGAGAGTGGGAGAAATTTGATGCTAAAATTCAAAATGTCTCCAAACGAGAATTTTCAGTGTCTTCCGTAAACTAGTGTGCAAAAAAATTGATTCCAGTTTGCCAGCATAAGTCAATTTATACAGATCCAATGTTGCTCTGAAATATAATTAACTATATAAACATATATTTATCAAAAGTACTTTTCTGTTCAATTAGAGACCTTTTTAAAAGATGGGTGTCTCTGTTTCATTGTGTGCATATGTGTAGATTTCCATAATTAAAATTACAATTTATTTTACTTCCATGAAAGTATACAAAGCATACAAAAAATAAACATGTAAGATAGGGAGAAGAAAAGTTACAGATTTTCAAATCATCTTGCTGTTTTTTTCATTTTGTTCAGGATCCAAGCCATTTTCATTCCTGTGTTGAATTGGTTAGCATTTTGATTCTAGCTTTTTTTTTTCCTTTTGTATTTATCCCAGACTGTCTTAATGACTAATGTGGCCTTGAAATCCCCTCACTACAATGGATTTGAGTGCATAATCTAGGCTGATACTTAAGGGCAGTATGGAGGCAGTGCTGCATTGTTGGAGGCTCCATCTATCAGAGATGTTAAACCAAAGCCCCTTTTTTTTTGTTCGGATGGATGTAAAAGAGCCAGGGCACTATTTGAAGAAGAGCAAGGACGTTTTCCCAGTTTCTTAGCCATAATTTATCACTGAAACAGATATATCTCATTTGCTGGCTGTAGGTGCTTGCTGTGTGCAAATTGGCTGCTGTTTTTGCCGAAAAAACTGGTGACCACATATGAAGTACATCAGTGGCTGTGGAATGTTTTGCGCCACCCAGAGGACATGAAAGGCACTATATAAATACAAGCTCTTTATTCAACTGTAGCTAATCATTTTTTCTACAAACTACCTTTTATAAGGGGATGGATTCTGAACCAGAGTGGATGTATGGGGAAAAATACTGTTCTTTAAAAAAAAAAAAAATATTGGCTGAATAAATTGCGAAGACCACAAGCAAAAATTAATTATTCTATCATGACATGAGTTGGTGTACTCTTCAAATACATCAATGCTAATATGAGCCGTTTTAACTATGATTTCAAACATTTGAGATTGATACTTGCAGATCAGTACATAATTTTTGACTACTTTTTTTCAATCCCAGTCATGTCAACCCCCAACTGAGGTGGACAGGCAATCATTTCCATGCTTTCTGCCTATGTTGCTCACTCACAACTTCTAGTTATCAAGGATGGCTGGCATCCTCACGCTTCCTACAGGGGACTGTTGTTAGAACACTTGGATATATGTGCCCCAACAACAATATTTATCAAGGGCACCAGAAGAGTCCTTCACCTTAACTTTTCGTCAAAGAACTGTCTGGGCTTTGCCATCCAGTTCATGCCTAGGAGTGAATGATACTCAAATTTGGTTCCTTGAACTAAATCAATCAGTTTGGATTGTATTAACATTTACTCTATCAGCCTCCAATTAGGTCGCACACAAGCTGTTGAGTGAATGAATTAACCCGTGCCAATTTCAAAGTCAGACAACAAAGTCATCAAATAACAATTGTTTATTGACAGTACAATCCCAGTTAGCAGCACTAAACACAGTATGCAAATAATTAGATTTGGTTAAAAGGTTACGACAGCAATGCAGCTATAACTGCTGATTTATAAATTTACAGTTGAGATCAGTATCTGAGGTTAATATAAATTGGCAAGATGAATGTAAGGTCAGACTCGGATAGCTGAGAAATTAACAGCATTAGAATTACATAGAATTTACACCACAGAGACAGGCAATTCGGTCCAGCTGATCCATGCAAGTATTTATGCTCCACACGAGCTGCCTCCCACCCCTCTTCATCTAACCCTATTAGCATTAAGATAGCCAGTTTATTGAATAGATTAAAGTCTATATGCTTGTAGTTGCCAATGTTTCCAGGACTTGTATGACCTCCTCACGAGATGGTGCCGTTGAACTGGTTTACTCACCTTCCTCTGGGAGGATGGTGTTAGCTCTCTGAGATGTCAGAGTGATGATCCTCTGTCTGTTTGGGTGCTATCCATTCCTCCTGGATTCTCTGTTCCTGGGTAAATTCACCTTTTGTGCCAGTAGCTGAATCTGGACCAGTTGGCTTACATCTCGCCTCCCTTGATCTCAGAAACTGGTATACCTAAGTAACACTTAGCTACTTGTATCTGGCTTGTATAGCCGTATAATCTTCTGTAACCTTTCTCTCTCTATAGAGACACCTGTCTACATATACTAGTGCTACTAAAAGAACTAGAACTGAACTTGACTGAAAACCTAAGGTTGAGAACTGGTACCGAACTTTAGTGTCAAAAACACTATCTTATATATTCTTCATTTCCATAAAATCCCGCCTCCAACACGCGCACAATTTTATTGACCAATCAAAGCGACATTTTTGAAATGTTCAGCCCTTCTGGTTTCAAGTGCTCCACACAGCTCGGTTGGTATTGATGCCCTGCAAGTCTGAAGCACTGGCACCTGTACATGTCAGGTTACGTGTTTACTCCCAGCGTCAGTCTTTGCTAGCAAAGTGCCTCACACAGGTCCCAACAAGGCAGTACATATTTATTTCCTCTTTAATGAACAATATCCTGGCCTTTGGCTTTGAAGGCTTGTCTTTTATCCTTGGTGAGAAATGTTTTGTTTGTCTGAGCCTTAATGGTTAAATTAATATTAACCCTTTACTTTCATAGCATTCAGTCATACTACTGACTACATTTTGAGGACAGTTCTTTGGGTATCTGACTTCTTGTGCTCCTTTAATGGACTTGTCAAGATCAGGTGAACTAATGTTCTAATATTTAGTTTAAATGTGCTATGTTTGTGTGTTATGAACATATGCAGAATTTAGTATTACAAGAGTAACTGATTTAATATTTCATGATGGAATCGCTCTATGAATACTATTGTACAAAGAAAGTGCTGAATATTGCATACGTAAATTCAGAAACTGGTAAAATTAGTATTTAATATTTAATATTTTGATTTTCTCTGCTTTTAGGAGAGAACTGAGTGTTGGAGTGTCCACCTCTTGTATTTTTGACCTGTGTGTATACATCTTTTTTCACACTTTGCTTTCTGTGGCAATTGGACAGGATATTGATTGCACACTCACTTTTTTAAGAATAGATTATTCTTACCAAGTTTTATTTTGAATTTTCTTACATCATGAAATTGATAACAATTATATTTACTATATTTTTACTTTTGATGGGAGGGGGGAGAAAAACTTCCAGGTATTGATTTGAATGTATGATTTAGTTACTTAACATTTCTATGCACAAACTGCTCCAATACCAACCAGAAAGTTGTTTTCACTTCCTGTACAATTTAGAATCATAGAATCTTGCAGCACAGAAGGAGTCCATTCGGCTCATTGTGCCTGTGCCGGCTCTTTGAAAGAGCTGTCCAATTTAGACCCACATCCCAATTTTTCCCCATAACCCTGCAAATTAGACCTCTTCGAGTACATGTCCAATTGCCTTTTGAAAGTTCCTATGGAATGTGCTTCCACCACCCTTTCAGGTAGTGTGTTCCAGATGGTAACCCTTTGGTGAAAAAAATTCTCCTCATTTCACCTCTAGTTTTTTTTTCATCAATTATTTTAAATCTATGACCTCTGGTTACTGACCCACTTGCCAGAGGAAACTGTTTTTTCCCTACTTGCTCTATCAAAACCCTTCATAATTTTGAATACCTCTATTCGGTCTCCCCTTAACCTTCTCTACTCTAATGAAAACAATCCCAGTTTCTCCAATCTCTCCACATGACTGAAGTCCTTCATCCCTGGTATCCGAGTAATCCTCCTCTGTACCTTCTCCCAGGCCTTGACATCCTTCCTAATGTGTGATGGCCAGAATTGCACACACTACTCCAGCTGAGGCCGAACCAGTGATTTGTAAAGGTTTAGGATGGCATCTTTGTTTTTGTTCAGTGCTCCTATTTACAAAGTCAAGTATCCTATATGCTTTCTTAACCGCCTTATCCACTTGCCCCGCCACCTTCAAAGATTTATGAATATAGTCCCTCTGCTCTTGCAACTGCCTCCACTCAAAATAGTGCCATTTAGATTATACTGCTTCTCCATGTTGTTCCTCCCAAAGTGCATTGCTTCACACTTACCCATACTAAATTGTATCTGGCATGTGTCTGCTCATTTCACCAGTCTATGCCCTCCTGAAGACTGCTACTATCATGCTCACTTTACTGTGTTGCCAAGTTTTGTATCATCTGTAAACTTCAAAATTGTATTCCCTGTACCTAAGTCCAGGACCTTTATATATAACATGAAAAGCAATGGTACTAATACCGACCCTTGGGGGATCCCAGTGCATACTTCTCTCCAGTCAGAACAACACCATTCACCTCGACTCTCTGCCTCCTATCCCTTAGCCAATTATGTACCCAAGTTACCACTGTCCATTAATCCCATGTGCTTCTATTTTCCGAATAAGTCTGTTATGTGGTACTTTATCAAATGCCCTTTGAAAGTCCATATATATAACATTAATGCACTACCTTCATCAACCCTCTGTTCATCAAAGAACTCAATCCGGTTAGCCAGACATGATTTACCTATAACAAATTCATGCTGGCTGTCTGTTATTAATTCATGCTTCTCCAAGTGAGCATTTTGTCCCTTGACAAAGGTCTCTCCCACCACTGACATTAAACTGACCTGTAGTTACCAGGTTAATTCCTGGTATATAATTTGCTAAGTTTTTATTCCTGTGTATCATATTTAGTGTTCTGTACTGAGCACTCCATTATCTGGTTCTTCAACTTTCATTTGTGACAAGTTTTTACAAAATTTTTCATTGTGAACAAAATTTTACTTTTAAAAGTACAATTATCATAGAAGGAGGCCGTTCGGCTCATCGTGCCCCTGCCGGCTCTTCCCTATAGCTCTGAAAATTTTTCTTTCTAAGCATATATCCAATTCCCTTTTGAAAGTTATTATTGAATCTGCTTCCACCACCCTTTTATACAGTGCATTCCACCTCATAACAATTTGCGTTTAAAAAAAAATAATAATAAATTCTCATCTGGTTTTACCAATTATTTTCAATCTGTGTCCTCTGGTTACCGACCAACCTACGAGTGGAAACAATTTCTCCTTATTCTGTCTAAACCCCATATAATTTTTTAACACCGATGAAATCTCCCCTTTACCTGCTCTGCTTTAACCTACAGAGCTGTGCACACAGCTGGGTGAATCTGCTAAATGGAGTGGCTTGCTAAACCGAGTGGTGACGGGAATTTGGTGAGAGTGGGAATTTGGTGCAAAGGGGGAAGGAGATGCTAAGTACTTTAAGCCAAGAGGCTCCAGTACTTAAGTAAATATATAAATAATCTCAGTAATTAATTAGATCTAAGGGGATAAAATTAACTAGTAGAGGATATGAACATTAAAGGATTCAAATTGCATTAAATAAAAATCTGGCATACATAAATAATTGAATAATGAATAGGAGTAAGGGGATACTAAACTATAAAGACATATCTATAACATAAGTAGATAGACTTTTAAGCAAAATAATGGGACAGCTGAGACCCGTTTCCTGCAATTCTTGTGCCATGTGGGAATGCCAAGATGCTTTGTGTCATGGATAAGCATATGTGCAGGAAGTGCCTCCAGTTCCTTGAACTCAAGTTCAGGATTTCTTAGCTTGAGAAGCATCTGGAGTCACTGCAGGGCATACTGGAGTCTGAGAATTTCCAGGAGCACAAGTTCCAGGAGGTGGTCACCCCGCAGCTACAGAGAGTTCAAGAGAATAGTAAGTGGGTGGCCGTCGGGCTGGATAGGAAGAGGCAGGCGGTGCAGGAATCCTCCTGGAGTGTGGCACTCTCAAACCGCTTTTCAATGCTGAGTACCGGTGAGGGTGACACCTCTGGAGTGTACAGTCTAGAGCACATCCATGGCACAATGAGGCTAATGACTGCACAGGGGGGCACAGCGTAGTGTAGAAATGCAGTGGTCATAGTGGATTCAATAGGGGGATAGACAGGCGTTTCTGCAACCGGCCACGTGAGTCCTGCATGCTATGTTGCCTCCATGGTGCCAGGGTAAAGGAAATCACGAGGGTGTGGAACATTTTGAGGGGGGAAGGGGGATAGTTAGAAGTCGTGGACCATGTGGGAACCAATGACCTAGAAGGAAAAGGGTTGAGGTCGTGCAGTCAGAGTTTCAGGAACTCTGGAGGAAACTAAAGAGCGGAATCTCAAAGGTAGTAATCTCTGGATTACTTCCAGTGCCACGCTGTAGTGAGTATAGGAAT
Organism: Squalus acanthias; assembly: GCA_030390025.1. Classification (NCBI taxonomy): domain Eukaryota; kingdom Metazoa; phylum Chordata; class Chondrichthyes; order Squaliformes; family Squalidae; genus Squalus; species Squalus acanthias. The sequence continues at coordinate 149,575,770 of CM059428.1, forward strand.
TGTGAGATAGGGCAAGTTAACTGTGGCTGGAGAAATGGTGCAGGAGGGAGGACTTAAGATTCTTGGGGCTTTGGGATCAGTTCTGGATTAGGAGGGACCTGTTGAAGCTTGACTGGTTGCACATTAACAGAGCTGGGACCAATGTCCTCGCAGGAAGGCTAACTAGTGCTGTGGGGGAGGGTTGAAACTAATTTGACGGGGCTGTGCACCAGGATGAAACATTAGATAGGAGAAATAAGGTGCAGAGAGTACTGGGAGAGCCAAAAAGCACTAGAGTATAGAATAGCTGAGAAATAGGAGGGTTCAGGCAGGGGGCAAATGCAAGGCAGTCTAAAATGGGTTTGGAATGCACATAGCGTGGTAAATGAGGTTGGTGAGCTGCAGGCACGTGTCGCCATGTGGGACTATGATATTGTGGCACTAACAGACCTGGCTCAAAGAAGTGGAGGATTGGGAACTTAATATTCCTGGCTACAATACATTCAGGAAAGAAAAAAGAGAGAGCTTGTCCTGGAGGGGTCAAGGACAGAATCTATTTGGTTGGAGTTGAGAAACAATAGAGGTGCCTTTACACTACTAGGTGTATTCTATAGGCTACCAACTAGTGGGAAGGATATAGAGGAGCAAATTTGCAGGGAAATTAGAGAGTTGCAAGAACTATAAAGTAATGATAATGGGGGACTTCAACTATCCTAATATAGACTGGGATAGTAATAGTGTAAAGGGCAGAGAGGGGGAAGAACTTCTGAAGTGTGTTCAGGAGAACTTTCTTGATCAGTATGTTTCTGGCCCAACGAGGAAGGAGGCCTTGCTGGATCTGGTTCTGGGGAATGAGGTGGATCAAGTAGAGCAAGTGTCAGTAGGGGAACATTTAGGGAACAGTGATCACTATCATAAGGTTTAGATTAGCTATGGAAAAGGACAGGGAGCAATCTATAGTAAAAATATTTAATTGGAGGAAGGCCAATTTCAGTGGGTTGAGAACGGATCTGGCCCGTGTAAATTGGAATCAAAGATTGGCAGGCAAAACTAATCGAACAATGGGCTGCCTTTAAAGAGGCGATGGTTCGGGTACAGTCGAGGTACATTCCCATGAGAGGGAAAGGTAGGACAACCAAAGCCAGAGCTCCCTGGATGACGAAAGAGAGAGAGCGTAAAATGAAGCACAAAAAGGTGGTGTATGTCCGATGTCAGGTTGAGAATACAAGTGAGAACCAGGCTGAAAGTTTAAGAGGGGAAGTGAAAAAGGAAATAAGAGGGGCAAAGAGAAGAATAGATAGGCAGCTATCATAAAAGGGAATCCAAAAGTCTTCTATAGGCATATAAATAGTAAACGGGTAGTAAGAGGAGGGGTGGGGCCGAGTAGGGACCAAAATGGAGACCTACGCATGGAGGCAGAGGGCATAGCTGAGGTACTAAATGAGTACTTTGCATCAGTCTTTACCAAGGAAGAAGATGCTGCCAAAGTCATGGTGAAAGAGGAGGTAGTTGAGATACTGGATGCAATTTAAAAATTGATAGAGGAAGTACTAGAAAGGCTGGCTGTACGTAAAGTAGATAAGTCACCAGGACCGGATGGGATGCATCCTAGGATGCTGAGGGAAGTAAAGGTAGAAATTGTAGAGGTATTGGCCATAGTCTTCCAATTCTTCTTAGATACGGGGGTGGTGCCAGAGGACTGGAGAATTGCAAATGTTACACCCTTGTTCAAAAAAGGGTGTAAGGATGAACCCAGCAACTACAGGCCAGTCAGTTTGACCTCTGTAGTGGGGAAGCTTTTAGAAACAGTAATCAGGGACAAAATTAACAGTCACTTGGACAAGTGTGGATTAATTATGGAAAGCCAGCACGGATTTGTTAAAGGCAAATTGTCTTTAACTAACTTGAGGGCAACAGTGTACATGAACTTCCAGAAGGCGTTTGATAAAGTGCCACATAATAGGCTTGCCAGCAAAGTTGAAGCCCATGGAATAAAAGCAACAGTGGCAGCATGGATACGACATTGGCTAAGTGACAGGAAACAGAGTAGCGGTGAACGATTGTTTATCGGACTGGAGGAAGGTATACAGTGGGGATACCCAAGGGTCGGTTCTAGGACCACTGCTTTACTTGATATATATTAATGACTTAGACTTGGGTGTACAGGGCACAATTTCAAAATTTGCAGATGAGATAAAACTTGGAAGTATAGTGAACAGTGAGGAGGATAGTGACAGATTAAATTTAACACAGAAAAGTGCAAAGTGATGCATTTTGGTAGGAAGAACGAGGAGTGGCAATATAAACTAAAGGGTACAATTCTAAAGGGGGTGCATGAACCGAGACCTGGGGGTATATGTGCACAAATCATTGGAGGTGGCAGGGCAGGTTGAGAAAGTAGTTAAAAATGCATAAGGGATCCTGGGCTTTATAAATGGAGGCATAGAGTACAAAAGCAAGGAAGTTAAAATGAACCTTTATAAAAGACTGGTTCGGCCTCAACTGGAGTATTCTGTCCAATTCTGGGTACCGCAGAAGGATATGAAGGCCTTGGAGAGAGCATAGAAAAGATTTACGAGAATGGTTCCAGGGATGAGGGACTTCAGTTACATGAATAGATCAGAGAAGCTGGTGGTGTTCTCCTTAGAGCAGAGAAGTGTGAGAGGAGATTTGATAGAGGTGTTCAAAATCATAAAGGGTCTAGACAGAGTAGAATCAGAGAAACTGTACCCATTGGCGGAAGTGTTGAGAACCAGAGGTCACAGATTTTAGGTGATTGGCAGAAGAACCAAAGGCAACATGAGGAAAAACTTTTTTACGCAGCGAGTGGTTAGGATCTGGAATGTAGTGCATGAAAGGGTGGTGGAGGCAGATTCAATTGTGGCTTTCAAAAGGGAATTGAATAAGTATCTGAAGGAAAAAAATTTGCAGGGCTACGGAGAAAGGGCGGTGGACTGGGACTAACTGAAGTGCTCTTGCAGAGAGCCAGCATAGGCTCGACGGGCTGAATGGCCTCCTTCTGTGCTGTAACCATTCTATGATTCTCTGTAAAAGGTGGGGGGAGGGGGGGCGGTGGTGGCAGTTAATATTCCCGTTAAGTTGCACGGCTGTGCAGTGGTCTGGAGGTCCTGCACAGCTGGCTCACTGGCTGTTAAATGGAAAAACCATGCAGGCCTGGAAATTGGAATGGGTCGCGCAGCGTGTTAAAGGAGCCGCGCACCCCCCAAAAAAATTAGAGGGAACATTGGTGGTAGTAATGATCAAAGAAATTATTATAGCTGTGGAGAGGGATGATGTTGTTGTGGGATCAAAGACAGAATATGTTTGGTTAGAGTTAAAGAACAATAGAGGAGCTGTTATGCTACTGGATGTATATTATAGGCCACCAAATAATGGGAAGGAGATAAGAAGCAAATTATAGAAAGATGCAAGAACTACAGTGTCGTGATAATGGGGGACCTCAATTATCCTAATCTAGATTGAGATAGTAACAGTGTAAAGGGCAAAGGGGGGAGAAATTTCTGAAACGTGTACAAGAGAACTTTCTTGATCAGTATGTTTCTAGCCCAATGAGGAAGGAAACAGTGCTGCATCTAGTTCTGGGGAATGAAGTGGAGCATGTTTCTGTAGGAGAGCATTTGGGAACAGTGATCATAATAATGAGATTTAGAATAGTTATGGAAAAGGTCAAGGAACAATTGAGTGTAAAAATACTTAACTGGAGGAGGGCTAACTTCAGTGAGTTAAACAGGAATCCGGCCCAGGTGGATTGGATTCAAAATTTGGTAGGCAAAACAGTAAATGAACAATGGCAGGCCTTCAAAGAGGAGATGATTCGGGTACAGAATAGACCCATTCCATTGAGGGGGGGAAAGGGAGGGTATCCAAAGCTGGAGCTTCCTGGATGACAAAAGACATAGAAGTTAAAATGAGAAAGTAAAAGGAGGCTTATAACAAATGTAAGGTTCATAATACAGTAGAGAATCAAGCTGAATATAGAAAGTACAGAGGAGACCTAAAAAAGGGAATAAGAGGGGCAAAGAGAGAGAGTATGAGAATAGATTACTGGCTAACATAAAAGGGAACCCAAAGGTCTTTTATAAACATATAAATAGTAAAAGGGTAGTCAGAGGAAGGGTGGCGCCGATTAGGGACCAAAGAGGAGATCATCTTGTGGAGGCAGAAGGCATGGCTGAGTACTGGGCATCTGGAAAGTATGGGCTAATACAGCGTTTCCCAACCTGTGGTCCGCGGACCACTGGTGGTCCGCAAGGGTACTGCAGGTGGTCCGTGAAAAAAAATATATAAGTTTGACTCCCGTCAGCCACAGGCTGTTAAAAAAATTTTAAACGGCTGGTGGTCCGCAGAAGCAATTTTTAAACGGCTGGTGGTCCGCATGAAGGAAAAGGTTGGGAACCGCTGGGCTAATAAATTAAAGTTAGCACGCATTTGTTAAAGGCAAATCGTGTTTGACTAGCTTGATTGAGTTATTTGAAGTAATGGAGCAGGTTGATGAGGGTAGTGCGGTCGAAAAGCTTAGAGTACAAAAGCAAGAAAGTTATGTTCAACCTTTTTATAAAACTGGTTAGGCCTCAGCTGGAGTATTGTGTTCTATTATGGGCACCACACTTTAGGAAGGATGTCAAGGCCTTAGAGAGGGTGCAAAAGAGATTTACCTGAACGGTACCAGGGATGAGGGCCTTCAGTTATGGGGCAGTTCTCCTTCGAGCAGAGAAGGTTAAGAGGAGATTTGATAGAGGTGTTCAAAATCATGAAGGATTTTAATAAAGTAAATGAGAAACTGTTTCCAGGTGATTGACAAAAAAAACTAGAGGCAACATGACGAAACATTTTTTTACACTGACTTTTTGTGATGTGGAATGCACTGCCTGAAAGGGTGATGGAAGCAGATTCATTAGTAACTTTCAAAAGGGAATTGGATAAATATTTGAAGGGAAAAAATGTGCAGGGCTATGGGAAAAGAGCGGTGGAGTGGGACAAGTTGGACAGCTCTACCAGAGAGCTGGAACAGGCACGGTGGGCCGAATGTCCTCCTTCTGTGCTGTATCACTCTATGATTTCTAACTATGCCATCCACAGTCAATTGAAAACTAATGACTTTGCCATGAATTGTCACATCGACAACTTAACAGCTGTATCTGTTTTACCAATATCTAGCGCATCACTTTGTAAGATACAGATTAATAGCATCTTAACATCTTTTATAAATTAGTGAACCCTTCTCCAGCAAATTCTGCAGAAGGGCGATTCCCAGCAATTGAGAAAAAATGGCTGCAGTTGTTCCTTCTTGTACTGTAATATTTAGAATTGTCTGTAATTAAAAGGGGAAAAAACCCTGCAAATGCTGGAAATCTGAAAGAAAACTGGAACATACTGGAAATAAACAAGCAGTCTCTACCACATTTGAAGGGTAATGGGACAGGGTGGGTAAAAGTGGTTGTAACTATTTGCTCGTTTAAAGGGTATAAACAGATATGAACTGGATGGGCCAAATGGCCTGTTTCCATGTTATAACTTTTTTATGTATTTCTGTAAAAAGAAAAGAGAAGGTAACATTTTGCTTGTAATCCTTCGGCAAAACTGAAAAGTTTTCTCTACAGTTGCTGACAAACCTGCTATATATTGCTAACATTGTTTGTGATAGTAAATAAATCTCCAATTTAAAATGATTTATCCAAACATTGAATCTTGTACACAGAGATTCTGAAACACTTATTTTCATACCATATTTGAGTAAGAAAATCTGATTCAAAATCTCACAGTAAACCATTATAAGGGGTTGCTGTGTATTTTATGGTTGAAATAACTTCTGGTAAATTTAAATGTTTTATTATATGGTAATTGTTAATTTCATAGCCCTCAACTTTTGAAATTTTGCACCAGTAAAAAAAAAACTACTGTAGTATACAATTTAATAAATAATACAAGGAATTCTGATGAAAAGACTGCAAGCAATGTGATCACAAAACTTCACAATACATTTTTTCACAGGCAAAGCTTTGTTTTAACCATGGAAAATGTAAAAACAATCAAATCATAGCACAGTACTTTATGAATTTGTGCAACTTAAGGTGTGAGCTATTAGTGCATTTAGAATATTCACTGGCAACATCAAAAAGCTTATGTCCAACTCATTGCACCATTGACAAACCTGATTCCAATCTTTAATGAGATGTTGATGCCAACTTTTTACTCTAATTACTTAAAGATGAGGACAGAAAGTGATGATTCCATACTGGGAGGGACTGTAAACAATTGGGAACAGGCCTGATCAAATGCACAAGGACCTGCGTAGTTTGGGGACAGTCTGATGTCTGACAAATGGTGGATATCGTTTAATGTGGACAAATGCAAAATTTGGGTAAGGAAAATCAACAATGGTAATATAAGCAAAATGTTATTACTCTACAAGATATGACACAGGAAAGTGACTTGTGGGTGCTGGTGGATTAATTGCTGACACCATCAGCATAGTGGGTGGGAACAGTAGAGGGAGCAAAAGTGTTCATGGCAGAAAAACAGAAAATGCTGGAAATACTCAGCAGGTCAGGCAGCATCTGTGGAGAGAGAAACAGAGTTAACGTTTCAGGTCGCTGACCGTCAGAACTGGAAAAAGTTGGAGATGGAACAGGTTTTTAAGCAAGTGTAGGGGCAGGGAAAGGGGGGCGGGGAGGAAAGAACAAAAGGGAAGGTGTGTGATGGGATAGAAGGCAGGAGAGATTAAGAGACAAAAGGGATGATGGTGCAAGGGGATGGTAATGGGAAAAGTTAAGAAACAAAAGATGACTAGATGAAGTGTAAATGGCAATGGAAGAATGATAGACAGCTGCCATGTGAGCGAGAAAAAAAAAATGGAATAAAAAAATGGGGCAGAGGTTATGGTCTGAAATTGTTGAACTCGATGTTGAGTCCAGAAGTCTCTAAAGTGCCTAATCAAAAGATGAGGTGCTGTTCCTCGAGCTTACATTGAGCTTCATTGGAACTGTGTAAGAGTCCGAGAACGGAGAGAGATCAGAGTGGGAGTGGAACATAAGAAACAGGAGCAGGAGTAGGCCAGTCGGCCCCTTGAGCCTGCTCCGCCATTCAATAAGATCATGGCTGATCCAATCTTGGCCTCAACACCACTTTCCCGCTCTCTCCCCATACCCCTTGACTCCCCTGTAGTTCAAATGTCTGTCAATCTCCGCCTTGAATATATTCAATGACTCCACCTCCACAGCTCTCTGGCGTAGTGAATTCCAAAGATTCACGACCCCCTGAGAGAAGAAATTCCTCTTCATCTCCGTCTTAAATGGGCGACCCCTTATTCTGAAACTATGCCCCCTAATTCTAGATACCCCCACTAGGGGAAACATCCTCTCCGCATCCACCCTGTCAATCCCCCTCAGAATCTTATATGTTTCAATAAGATCACCTCTCATTCTTCTAAACTCCAATGAGTATAGGCCCAACCTGCTCAACCCCTCGTCATACGTCAACCCCTTCATCTCAGGAATCAACCTAGTGAACCTTCTCAGCACTGCCTCCAATGCAAGTATATCCTTCTTTAAATATGGTGACTAAAACTGTACGCAGTACTCCAGGTGTGGTCTCACCAGCGCCCTGTAAAGTTGCATCAAAACTTCCCTACTTTTATACTCCATACCCCTTGCAATAAAGGCCAACATTCCATTAGCCTTCCTAATTACTTGCTGTACCTGCATGCTAACTTTTTGTGTTTCATGTACTAGGACCCCCAAATTCCTTTGTACCGCAGCATTTTGTAGTCTCACTCCATTTAAATAATTTGCTTTTTTATTCTTCCTTCCAAAGTGGATAACCTCACATTTTCCCACATTATACTCCCATCTGCCAAATTTTTGCCCACTCACTTAAACTATCTATATCCCTTTGTAGACTCTTTAGCCTGGATTTTCATTGACCCGTGGAGGTGGGTTTGGAGGCGTGTGGGGGGTTAAAATTGCGAAAACGGGCGGGCACAAGCCCGCCTCCACGCAATTTTCATTAAATCGTGTCTGCTGGTCCCGACCCTGTCCTGCCTCTAAGAGGCGGGATAGGCTGTTAAGGCCCTTAACAAGCACTAAATTGCCTCTATAATGCCATTTTGAAAGGCCTTTGTGATTTTAACCCTTTTTCTACGTGAAGCACGCCTGTTCTGAACCACTAATGTGAAACCTGGCGGGAGCACATTTGGATAGCTGACTATCAGCTGCAGGTCCACTATTACAACAAAGTAGTAGGAGGAGGAATAGACATATCTGGGAGTGGTGGTGGTGGTGCAAAAACATCTGGGAGCACACTTGGGCTGCTGCTGCTTATTTTGCATCCAGGTCCTCTCACAGCAAAGGCCAGGCAGTCTTTGCAGACCTTCAATGCAGCAGCAATGATGACATCATCAGAGGCGACTTTCAGACTGAAAACACTAATTGGTTCATGGGTTCCCACATGCTGGAACTCAATTGCCCAATTCGATGAAAATCGCTTCAATCTCCCACATCCAATTGCAGTCGGGTGGATAACACGACCCAAGCCCGCCCCAGTATCAAAATCCAGCCCTTTGTGTCTTCCTCACAACTTGCTAACCCACCTATCTTTGTATCATCAGCAAATTTGGCTACAGTACACTTGGTCCCTTCATCCAAGTCATTAATATAGATTGTAAATAGTTGAGGCCCCAGCACTGATCCCTGTGGCACCAAACTAGTTACTGCTTGCCAACCGGAAAATGACCCATTTATCCCGACTCTCTGTTTTCTGTTAGTTAGCCAATCCCCTATCCATGCCAATATATTACCCCCAACCCTGTGCGCTCTTACCTTGTGCAGTAACCTTTCATATGGTACCTTATCGAATGCCTTCTGGAAATCCAAATACACTACATCTACTGGTTCCCTTTTATCCACCCTATTTGTTACATCCTCAAAAAACTCGAGCAAATTTGTCAAACACGATTTCCCTTGCATAAAACCATGTTGACTCTGCTTGATTGTCTTATGATTTTCTAAATGTCCTGCTATTACCTCTAATAATGGATTCCAGCATTTTCCCAATGACCGATGTTAGGCTAACTGGCCTATAGTTTCCTGCTTTCTGTCTCCCTCCTTTCTTGAATAGTGGCGTTACATTTGCGGTTTTCCAATCCGCTGGGACCTCTCCAGAATCCAGGGAATTTTGGTAGATTACAACCAACACATCCACTATCTCTGCAGCCACTTCTTTTAAGACCCTAGGATGCAGGCCATCAGGTCCAGGGGACTTGTCGGCCTTTAGCCCCATTAGTTTGCCTAGTACTTTTTCTCTAGTGATAGAGATTGTTCTAAGTTTCTCCCTCCCTATAGCCCCTTCATTATCTATTATTATTGGGATGATTCGTGTCATCTACCGTGAAGACCGATCCAAAATAATTGTTTAGAGTCTCTGCCATTTCTCTCTTTCCCATTATTAATTCCCCAGTCTCATCCTCTAAGGGACCAATGTTTACTTTAGCTACTCTCTTCCTTTTCCTTTTTTATATACCTGTAGAAGCTCTTGCTGTCTGTTTTTATATTATTTGCTAGTTTACTCATACTCTATCTTCTCCCTCTTTATAATTTTTTTAGTCATCCTTTGCTGGTTTCTAAAAATTTCCCAATCCTCTGGCCTACCACTAATCTTTGCAACATTGTATGCCTTTTCCTTCAATTTGATACCATCCTTAACTTCCTTAGTTAGCCACCGATGGTGCATCCTTCTCGTAGAGCCTTTCTTTCTCACTGGAATATACCTTTGCTGAGATTTATGAAATATCTCCTTAAATGTCTGCCACTGCTGATCTACCGTCTTACCCTTTAATCTATTTTCCCAGTCCACTTTAGCCAACTCTGTCCTCATACCCTTGTAATTGCCTTTATTTAAGTTTAGGACACTAGTTTCAGACCCAAGTTTCTCACCCTCAAACAGAATTTGAAATTCTACCATGCTATGATCACTCTTTCCTAGGGGATCCTTTACTATGAGATCATTAATTAATCCTGTCTCATTACACATTACCAGATCTAAAATAGCCTGCTCCCTGGTTGGTTCCTCAATGTATTGCTCTGAGAAATCATCCTGAATACACTCTATGAACTCGTCCTCAAGGCTACCCTTGCCAATTTGATTTGTCCAATCTATATGATGATTAAAATCGCCCATGATTATTGCTGTACCTTTCTTACAAGCCCCCATTATTTTTGATTTATACTCTGTCCTACAGTATAGCTACTGTTAGGGGGGCCTATATACTACTCCCACCAGTGACTTCTTAGCCTTACTATTTCATATCTCCACCCAAACTGACTCTACATCCTGAGCTTCTGAGCCAATATCATTCCTAACCACTGCAGTGATCTCATCCTTTATTAACAGAGCTACCCCACCTCCTTTTTCTTTCTGCCTATCCTTCTGAAATGTCAAATAACCCTGAATATTCAGTTCCCAGCCTTGGTCACCTTGCAACCACGTCTCTGTAATGGGGATCAGATCATACCCATTTGTATCTATTTGTGCCATCAACTCATCTATCTTGTTACGAATGCTGTGTGCATTCAGATAAAGAGCCTTTAATTTTATCTTATCATTTTACCTTACTCTGACTCTATTTTCTGGTGCACTCTTGTGCTTGTACGCTCTGCCCCTCCCTGATACATTCTGGTTATCGTTACCCCTGTCATTGCCCTTGCCTTCTCCTTTCTCTTTGCCTTCCTAAATACCCCTTCACCTGAACCCCTATCTTCTATTTCCAGCTTAGCTTTTCTCCCTTCTGATTCTACCCTCAGGTTCCCATCCCCTTGCCAAGCTAGTTTAAACCCTCCCCAATAGCACTAGCAAAACCCCCTGCGAGGATATCGGTCCCGTTTCCGTTGAGGTGCAACCTGTCTGGCTTGTAGAGGTCCTACCTCCCCCAGAAACGGTTCCAATTCTTCAGGAATCTAAAGCCCTCCCTCCTACACCATCTCTCCAGCCACGCATTCATCTGCTTTATCTTCCTATTTTTGTACTCACTAGCATGTGGCACTGGTAGTAATCTGGAGATTACTACCTTTTGAGGTCCTGCTTTTTAACCTCTTTCCTAGCTCCCTGAACTCTGCTTGCAGGATCTCATCCCTCTTTCTACCTATGTCGTTGGTACTGATATGGACCACGACCTCTGGCTGTTCACCCTCCCCCCTCAGAATGCCCTGCAGCCGTTCAGTGACATCCTTGACCCTGAAACCAGGGAGGCAACATACCATCCTGGAGTCACGTCTGTGGCCGCAGAAATACTTGTCTGCTCCCCTAACTATTGAATCCCCTACCACTATTGCTCTCCCTCTCCTCTTTCCCCCCCGCCCCGTGCAGCTGAGCCTTCCATGGTGCTGTGGACTTTGCTCTGGCTGCACTCCCCAGAGGAACCATCGACCTCACCAGTACTCAGAACAGAATACTGGTTGGAGAACACGATACACTCCTGGGACTCCTGCACTACCTGCCTGGTCCTCCTCTTCTGTCTGGCGGTCACCCATTTCCCCTCCGCCTGTATAAGCTGCGGGGTGACCACCTCCCGAAACGTCCTATCCACGTAGCTCTCAGCCTTGCGAATGCACAGCAGTGACTGCAGCCACCGCTCAAGCTCCGTAACCCGGTGCTCGAGCTGGTGACACTTCCCGCACATGTGGTCGTCCAGACCACGGGAGGTGTCCAGGACTTCCCACATGGCACATAATGTGCATTCCACGGGTGTGAGCTGCCCTGCCATACCTCTACTTAACAGACTATTTACTAACCTAGCTGGAATAAACTGAAAACTTTAAGAAAGCCAAGTATAAACACTTACCAGCTACTCACCAATCAGCTCCCTCCCCTTGTGCCGACGTCACTTTTTGACTTCTGATGTCACTCTTTCAAAATTCTGCCGGTGCTGAGTTGGTACCACCGCCTCGCCGCTCCACCTAGGTCCACTCTGCCGCTGCCACTGTGGGGCCTACCTGCGCCTCGGGCTCCCTTTATATGCTGCCGCCGCCTCGCCGCTCCTCCTAGGCCCCCTCTGCTGCCGCCGCTGCTGTGGGGCCTACCTGCGCCTCGGGCTTCCTTTATACGCCGCCTCGCTGCTCCTCCTAGGTTTGCTCTGCCGCCGCCGCTGAGAATTAAAGTGACAGGCGACCGGAAGTTCAGGGTCACCCTTACGGACTGAACGGAGGTGTTTCGCAAAGCGGTCACCCAATGTGGAGGAGACCGCATCGTGAGCAGCGAATACAGTATACTAAATTGCAAGAAGTACAAGTAAATCGCTTTTTCACCTGGAAGGAGAGTTTGGGGCCCTGGACAGTGGGAAAGGGAGGAGGTAAAAGGGCATGTGTTGCATCTCCTGCGCTTGCACGTGAAGGTGCCGGGTTTCCATACTAGTGCTTCAACAATTTCAGACCATAACCTCTGCCTGCTATTTTTTTCTCTCTCTCTCACATGGCAGCTGTCGATCATTCTGCCATTGCCATTTACACTTCATCTAGAGCCATCTTTTGTTTCTTAACTTGTCCCATTACCATCTCCTTTAGCCTTGCACCATCATCCCTTTTGTCTCTTAATCTCTCCTGCCTTCCATCCTATCACAGACCTTCCCTTTTGTTCTTTCCTCCCCTCCCCCCTCTCCCTGCCCCTGCACTTGCTTAAAAACCTGTTCCATCTCCAACTTTTTCCAGTTCTGACAAAGGGTCATCAACCTGAAACGTTAACTCTGTTTCTCTCTCCACAGATGCTGCCTGACCTGCTGAGTATTTCCAGCATTTTCTGTGTTTATTTCAGATTTCCAACATCTGCAGTATTTTGCTTTTGTTGAAGTGTTCAAGGGCTGTGTCATGTTTCAGGATTTCAGACATGCCACCATGCGTAGGTGGACCTTGGTGTCATATGTTAAAAATACTACGTTGAGGTAAACTTGACTCTCAGGAATTTAAATTCACAGGGCTGGCAGGGTACAAGCGGTTATGTTGCTCGACGAGTAATCCAGAGGTCTGGAGTAATAAGAACATAAGAAATAGGAGCAGGAGTAGGCCAATCGGCCCTTCGAGCCTGCTCCGCCATTCAATAAGATCATGGCTGATCTGATCCGATCCTCAAATCTAAAGAACACAAGAAGTAGGAGCAGGACCCGGCCACTCAGCCCCTGGGCCCGCTCCGCCACCCACAGGGCCTCGACCGATCCGAACTCAGCCTCATGTCCAATTTCCTGCCCGCTCCCCGTAACCCCTAATTCCCTTTACTTCTAGGAAACTGTCTATTTCTGTTTTAAATTTATTTAATGATGTAGCTTCCACAGCTTCCTGGGGCAGCAAATTCCACAGACCTACTACCCTCTGAGTGAAGAAGTTTCTCCTCATGATGATTTCTCCTAATGATCCGGAAACATGAGTTCAAATCCCACCACGGCAGCTGGGGAATTTAAATTCAACTAATTAAATAAAAAAAACTTCTGGAATAAAAAGCTAGTATCTGTAATGGTGATCATGAAACTACCGGATTGTCGTAAAAACCCACCTGGTTCATTAATGTCCTTTAGGGAAGGAAGGAAATCTGTCATCCTTACCCGGTCTGACTCCAGACCCACAGCCATGTGGTTGACTCTTAAATCCCCTCTGCAATAGGAAGCCACTCAGTTGTATCTGACCGCTACTAAAAAAAGTCTAAATGCTGTGGGAGTATCTACACCACAAGGACTGCAGCGGTTCAAAAAGGCGGCTCACCACCACCTTCTCGAGGGCAATTAGGAATGGGCAATAAATGCTGACCTTGCCAGTGATGCCCACATCCCATGAACGAATTTAAAAAAAAAAATTAGATTTCAGATGGCTGTCGGAAGCAGTGCCCTGGAGACAATGTAAGACGATTTGTCATTCTAGCGGTTGTTTGCACTCTGCTGCTGAGACAACCCGATTTATTTGAACTCGGCTTGGGTTATTGCCAAGTTAGGTTGGTGCTCTGCAGCAGGGTGGTCAGTTTTGATTGAGGAGGATTCTTGCGATGACTTTCCCTGTGGCAGACAGCAGGGAAACTCCTCTGTAATTACCGCAATCGGACTTGTCACCTTTCTTGAAAATGGTCACAATTGCGGCGTCTCTGAGAACCCTGGCATGCCCTCCTCCTTCCAGATAAGAGAAATTAGTTCATGAATTCGCGCCAGTAGTGCTTCTCCGCCATGCTTTAGTGCCTTGGCAGGGATTCCATCTGCTCCTGAGGCCTTGTTGTTCTTCAGTTGTCAGATGGCCTTTTCAACCTCATGCCGGGCTGGGCTTGTGCTGAGGTGGTGGCGGGTAGCATGCTGCGGGATGGAGTTGAGGACACTCGCGTCGAAGACAGAGTCTCGGTTAAGGAGATCTTCAAAGTGCTCCTTCCAGCAGGCACTGACTGCCTCTCTCTCCTTGATGAGTACCTCTCCGTTCTTGGCCCGCAGTGGGGTAGGACCTTGGGTACTTGGGCCATAGGTGGTCTTGACTGCGCTAAAGAATCCACGCACGTCGTGGTTGTCGGCTAGCTGCTGGATCTCCTGTGCTTTCTCCGCAATGCGGATTCCGCCCACTAAGGGGCACAATTGGCATGATCTTCACCGCGCGTCAATTACAAGAGAAATGCAGGGAACAGCACCAACCGCTGTACATGGCCTTCTTTGACCTCACAAAGGCCTTCGACCACTGTCAACCATGAGGGATTATGGAGTGTCCTCAAATTTGTCTGCCCTCAAAAGTTTGTCACCATCCTCCGCCTGCTTCACGACAACATGCAAGCCGTGATCCTGACCAACGGTTCCACCACAGACCCAATTCACGTACGGACCGGGGTCAAGCAAGGCTGTGTCATTGCACCAACGCTCTTCTCGATCTTCCTTGCTGCAATGCTCCATGTCACCCTCAGTAAGCTCCCTGCTGGAGTGGACCTAATTTACAGAACAACCGGGAAACTGTTCAACCTCCGTCGCCTCCAGTCCAGATCCAAGGTCGTCCCATCCTCTGTCGTCGAATTACAGTATGCAGACGACGCTTGCATCTGCGCACACTTGGAGGTCGAACTCCAAACCATCGTCAACACCTTCACCGAAGCGTACGAGAGCATGGGCCTTACACTAAACATCCTAAGACAAAGGTTCTCCACCAACCAGCCCCCGCCACACAGTACTGCCCCCCCCCCCCGATTCTCAAAATCCACGACGAGGCCTTGGACAACGTGGACCACTTTCCAGACTTCGGGAGCCTACTGTCAACAAGGGCAGATGTCGATGACGAAGTCCAACACCACCTTCAGTGTGCCAGTGTCGCCTGAGGAAGAGAGTGTTTGAAGACCAGGACCTCAAACCCGGCACCAAGCTCATGGTCTACAGGGCAGTAGTGATACCCGCCCTCCTGTATGCCTCAGAGACATGGACCATGTACAGCAGGCACCTCAAAGCACTGGAGAGGTACCATCAACGCTGCCTCCGCAAGATTCTGCAAATCCATTGGCAGGATAGGCGCACCAACATCTGTGTTCTCGCTCAGGCCAACATCCCCAGCATCGAAGCTTGACCATGCTCGATTAGCTCCGATGGACGGGTCACATCGTCCGCATGCCCGATACGAGATTCCCAAAACAAGCGCTCTACTTGGAGCTCTGACATGGCAAGAAAGCCCCAGGTGGGCAGAGGAAACGCTTCAAGGACACCCTCAAAGCCTCCTTGAAAAAGTGCAACATCCCCACCGACACCTGGGAATCCCTGGCCCAAGACCGCACAAAGTGGAGGAGAAGCATCCGGGAAGGCGCCAAACACCTCGAGTCTCTTCGCCGGGAGCAAGCGGAAGCCAAGCACAAGCAATGCAAGGAGCGCACGTCAACCCAAGCACCCCACCCACCTGCCCCTTCAACCACCGTCTGCCCCACCTGTGACAGAGACTGTCGGTCCCGCATTGGACTCATCAGTCACCTGAGAACACATTTTTAATATGGAAGCAAGTCATCCTCGGTTCCGAGGGACTGCCTAAGAAGAAGAAGTCAGTTTTGACGAATAGCTGGTACTGGTATCAGAATTAAACAAAAAAAAATGAGACTGAAGGACTGCGATGAAAATGAACACAGAAGACGGGAGTTGGGAAATGAGCCAAAAAGGGAACATGCTTTGCGACCCATTTATTTTTATATTGTGTGAAGGCTAGCTGCATTGATGGGAATGGATGCAACCAATCATAACTTCTGTATATTCATCTTACAAATCATGAAGTTGCTTTACTTCACAGTATCAAGCATCACCTCACCTAGTAGTAAATCGGTCCTGCGTCTGGGAGGTTCAAGAAATACACATGAAAGATACGGACATGAGGAGATGCTATTGTACAAGTAGATATAGAGCAGTGCGAGTCAACTCCCACCTAAGTAAAATGCTCAGACCACTTAAGAGAGTGATCGATGCCACTGAATACGAGATGGTTTCTACAGGAGACCAAAATTTGTTAAAGGCTGTATTACATTTAGATAGCATCTTTAATGTAGTAAAAAATCCCAAGGTGCTTCATAGGAGCGATTATCAAACAAAATTTGACACCGAGCCACATAAGGAGATATTAGGACAGGTGACCGCAGTAGGTTTTAAGGAGGACAGAGCGTTGGAGAGGTTGAGGGAGGGAATTTGAGAGCGTAGGGCCTAGAAAGCTGAAGGCACGGCTGCCACAGGTGGAGCGAAGAAAATGCGCGCAAGAGGCCAGAATTGGAGGCGCGCAGAGATCTCTGAGGGTTAGAGGACTGGAGGAGATTACAGAGCTAGGGAGTGGTGAAGCCATGGAGGAGATTACAGAGATAGGCAGGGGTGAAGCCATAGAGGGATTTGAAAACGATGAGAATATTAAAATTGTTGCTGGACCGGGAGCCAATGTAGCTCAGCGAGCTGAGGGGTGAATGGGACTTGGTGCGAGTCAGGATGTGGGCAGCAGAGTTTTGGATGAGCTCAAGTTTACAAGGTGGGAAGCTGACCAGGAAAGCATTGGATTAGTCGAGTCAAGAGGTAACAAAGGCATGGATGAGGGTTTCAGCAGCAGATGGACTGAGGCAAGAGCCGGTCTTGGTGAAGGAGAGGATATGGGGTTGGAAGCTCAGCTCATGGTCAGTTAGGATGCCAAGGAATTTTTTGTTTGGACAGTGTTCTGCCCCTAGCTGGAGTACTATGTACAGTTCTGGTCACTGTTTTGAGAAAGACATCTCTGTATTTGAGATGGTACAATTAATTGATAGCTTACCTTACGTACCTGAGTTATAAGGAGAGACTGCAGAAGGTGGGTCATGTATGGTATAATACCCTCTGCTCTGCCCCAAGATGTGCCTTATATCTAAGGGCAGTCTTCCTTATTTGCACTACACCAATTTGACTTCTTTCTTAATTTCCCATTTAAGTCATTCTTGTACCTTCTGAATTAGATTACCAATTAGTGTTGAATTATGCAAATCATTGTGCTGCCATCCTCTGTCTAGGAACTGGGTTGAAACTACCCAAACTCATTTAATGTGGAAATCTTGCAGCCAGCAAAGAAGCAGGAGTCTTAATTCATCAGTTTGGGCTGCAGATCCAAGGACAGTACATTTAAGAACTGCAGCCAACAGCAAATGCACAGTTCTTTCACTTAGTTAGTAAGATAAACTTGTTTTACTTCCCTTGTTCTGCAACAGTGGTGTTCTACTTGATCATAGCTTTTCGAAGCTCGCAATTCACTGGTTATTTCTGTTTTACCTTATGGGTAGAAATGTAAACTGGCGAGAGCGACCCAGGGACTTCTGGCAGCTGTGGCTCAGTTGGTAGCACTCTCGCCTCTGAGTCAGAAGGTTGTGGGTTCGAGTCCCACTCCAGAGACTTGAGCACAGAAATCTAGGCTGACACTCCAGTGCCGTACTGAGGGAGTGCTGCACTGTCGGAGGTGCTGTCTTTCGGATGCGATGTTAAACCAAGGCTCCGTCTGCCCCCTCAGGCGGATATAAAAGATCCCATGGCACTATTTCGAAAAAGTGCAGGGGCGTTCTCCCCGGTGTCTTGGCTAATATTTATCCCTTAACCAACATCATCAAAAACAGATTATGTGGTCATTATCACATTGCTGTTTGTGGGAGCTTGCTGTGCGCAAATTGGCTGCACTTCAAAAGTACTTCATTGTCTGTAAAGTGCTTTGGGATGCACTGAAGTAATGAAAAGTGCTATATAAATCCAAGTCTTTCTTCTAAAATAAACATGGTTCTTCTCTCCTAAAATCATGCTATTCTCTTGATTAACAGCTTGCTGAGCCATTAGAGGACTGGCTTTAACTGAATTTGCTGCATTTACCTTACTGGTTTGGAGTCAACGGGAACTCTTCAGCTGTGGAAAGTTATCTACGTAAATGAGGCATCATCATGCACTACTAAAACAGGTTGTTTCATCAAGTGCCTCGAGTAATGTAAACTAAGTGGGCTTGTCATCGAAAGGTAGTCATTTTTTTGGCTTTCTATGGTCTGAATAGCTGAAACAGTCATACTTATCCTGTACAGTCAAGTGCTTCAGTGATTGTTAGCCTCTACAGAGCTTCCCTAGCTTTTGGGGAAGATACTGCTGCCTGCTAAATAGTTTGGAAGAATAGGGATAGATTTCTGGATAGTGTAGTGGAGGCAAAACCTTTAGGGGGAAAAATTCAGTTGGTTGCGCCTCCCGTTAGCGCCTTAAGAGGGCGCTAATGGGGCGCAAAGCATCTAGCGCCCAGGCGCGGTGAAGTTTGCGCCGCTCGCGAAATTAACTAGACATTTTGCGGCGGCGCTAAACACTACCGCCACGATCTCCTGCGCCGGCAGATCGTGACGTCAGTCGAGTGCGCAACGCCCCGGTATCGCCCCGGAGCGGATATTGAGTGGCGCCCCCTGCCTTACCGCCTGACGCTAGCAACGACCGGTTGAGGGGAGCGTTCTCCAGTCATGAAGGGAAAGGGGGAGCGCTATTTAAAAGTGACCGCTTCCTGCCTTTTATTGTTGGTGCCATTTTTGAACTACGCATTCTCAGAGAGAGAGAGAGAGAGAGACTTCTGGAGAGATTCAACGTTGTGTGAAGGAGTTTTCGGTACTGAGCAGCACTTTGCAGGTTCATTTTGATTTGCCATTCCTTGTATCGATTTAGAAGAGACTGTGGGGGCTGCACTCTGAGCTCTTTGCCTGGTACTCTCCATTGTTCTTTCCAGCAGATTTGATGTGCAGGTCTCTCCAGGCCGAGATTCAAGGCTGCAATGAGCAGGATGTGGATGGAAAGCAAGATTAACCATCCCCTTTAATAACTGGCCCGTGCCATTGTGTGTGTGTTCCATTGCTGACTGACATTACATGAGCTTCGCCAGCGCTCTGAGGTAGCGCCTCGCTCCTCGGCCTTTGCGCCTTAAAACAGGTGTGAAGTGCCTGATTTAGCGCTCCAATCACCTCCAGGGGCGATAAAAGTCAAGTTTGCAGTCGGTGGCAATAATTAGCGCCAGGCGCTAATCTTTGTGCCCGGCCGATAATTGCGCCCCAAATGGGGCGATACTGAATTTCTCCCCCTTTAGTCTTTTAAGAGATGGTTAGATGATGTGATGGGGTGCTGTAGGTTTTTCTAAATGGTTGCACTAATTTAGATTAGCTGAATGGCCTGCCTCATCTGCATTTATCTTGTGACGTAGGAAGTGGTCCTACACTACAAACGTGCTTTCAGACAGTAATCCAATCTTGTAATACAAAGAACAAATGGAAACCTTAAACTCCACTTCTGTCATTTTATATCATCCGAATGCCCTTTATTGGATTACTGCCTTGTAATTCACTGCTAATCATCCGGTATCGTCGACATATTGGGGATTGGGAAGCCATGTTGATCGTTAATTAGATGTAATAAGTGTTAATGGAAATACAACAATGTGGACACATTAACAAATTCTGGTATGAAGGTTCACTGTAACTGCTCTTTTAAAGTCTGATTCTGAAGTTGCACCAATACAATACAAACTATAATCATATTTCTGACTTCAGAATCAAACTTGTGCTCCAGAACTAGCCGTGCCTCTAGCCAAGCTGTTCCAGTACAGCTACAACACTGGCATCTATCCGACAATGTGGAAAGCTGCCCAGGTATGTCCTGTCCACAAAAAGCAGGACAAATCCAATCCGGCCAATTACTGCCCCATCAGTCTACTCTCAATCATCAGCAAAGTGATGGAAGGCGTCGTCGACAGTGCTATCAAGCGGCACTTACTCACCAATAACCTGCTCACTGATGCTCAGTTTGGGTTCCGCCAGGACCATTCGGCTCCAGACCTCATTACAGCCTTGGTCCAAACATGGACAAAGGAGCTGAATTCCAGAGGTGAGGTGAGAGTGGCTGCCTTTGACATCAAGGCAGCATTTGACCGAGTGTGGCATCAAGGAGCCCTAGTAAAATTGAAGTCAATGGGATTTGGGGGTTGGGAGGGTGAAGGGAGCTCTCCACTGCCTGAAGTCATACCTAGCACAAAGGAAGATGGTTGTGGTGGTTGGAGGTCAATCATCACAGCCCCAGGACATCACTGCAGGAGTTCCTCAGGGCAGTATCCTAGGCCCAACCATCTTCAGCTGCTTCAGAGCAACCTTCCCTCCAACATAAGGTCAGAAATGGGGATGTTCGCTGATGACTGCACAGTGTTCAACTCCTCAGATAATGAAGCAGTCCATGCCCGCATGCAACAAGACCTGGACGACATTCAGGCTTGGGCTGATAAGTGGCAGGTAACATTTGCGCCACACAGGTGTCAGGCAATGACTTTCTCCAACAAAAGAGTCTAACCACCACCACTTGACATTTAACGGCATTACCATCGCCGAATCCCCCACCATCAACATCCTGGGGGGGGTCACCATTGACCAGATACTTAACTGCAGCAGCACATAAATACTGTGGCAACAAGAGCAGATGAGAGGCTAGGTATTCTGTGGCGAGTGTCTCACCTCTTGACTCCCGAAAGCCTTTCCACCATCTACAAGGCACAAGTAAGGAGTGTGATGCACTTGCCTGGATGAGTGCAGCTCCAACAACACTCAAGAAGCTCGACACCATCCAGGACAAAGCAGCTCGCTTGATTAGCACCCCATCCTCCACCTTAAACATTCACTCCCTCCACCAACGGCGTACACCATCTACAAGATGCACTGCAGCAACTCGCCAAGGCTTCTTTGGCAGCACCTCCCAAACCTGCGACATCTACCACCTAGAAGGACAAGGGCAGCAGGCGTATAGGAGCACCACCACCTCCAAGTTCCCCTCCAAGTCACACACCATCCTGACTTGGAAGTATATCACCGTTCCTTCATCGTCGTTGGGTCAAAGTCCTGGAATTCCCTCCCTAACAGCACTGTGGGAGTACCTTCACCACACAGACTGCAGTGGTGCAAGAAGGCGGCCCACCACCACCTTCTCAATGGCAATTAGGGATGGGCCATAAATGCTGGCTCTGCCAGCGACGCCCACATCCGATGAACGAATAAAAAAAAAATGAAATTTATCTCTTGTTATAGTAATCTTTATTTGTTTTGTTCTACATATACAGCAGTTTGGGATATCCTACAAAGCCCTCATGGGGATGCAACAAAGGCAAACAGTGAAATTGTTCATTTGCACTTAAAAAAATAAATCTAATTATTCAATAATTTTTTTGCGATGTCAATAACACAACGAACCAAGTCGTAATTGAGTGCTTAAAATGAATTATCAGATATAGAAAGTAAGTGACTTTGAATTAAGAGTAGACTGTTTATTAAAACACAAAAACAATCCTTCTCAATTATTGACATCTTTTATGGTACATATGACACTTAACTAAAATTTACAGCAGACAATTATATTGTTTATAGACCTTTCTTGAGAGAATGTAATTATAACATCAAGTAAAATCTTAAGTTGCAGTAAGAGTTTAAGTATTGTCCTCTTGGCCTACTCCTGCTCCTA
Source organism: Squalus acanthias (assembly GCA_030390025.1). Taxonomy (NCBI): domain Eukaryota; kingdom Metazoa; phylum Chordata; class Chondrichthyes; order Squaliformes; family Squalidae; genus Squalus; species Squalus acanthias. The sequence continues at coordinate 149,597,731 of CM059428.1, forward strand.
GTTCTTATGTTCTTGCACATGCCAGTTTTACTATCTAGCCAATGTCTTATTTTTCAAGCGACCCAAAGGATGTGGATTAGTTCTGTGCAGAGATGTGCATCAAGCATTGGAGCTGATTTTTTTTTACCCTTTAAAAGTACATATTACAGTATAATGCAACCAGAGAAAACTGAAACCAAAAGAAGATTCTTGTGAATATGGCTGTGGTGTTTGCTGGGAGCACAACTTAGTTGTCGCTATGATAGTGCATTTGTTTTTCTAGTCACCAATTTAGCCCTAATGCATCTCAACAAACCTGGTTCAGCAAGTGCTTATCTCTGCAATTTGATATATTTCTAGCAGGAACAGAGTTCCAGGTCATGTGGGAGAGAGATTAACATTCAATGGGTGAAGCTTAGTTGCTGATGCCCTGTGTAGACTTTTTCGATTGACACAGACTCCAGTGCAGATTTTAAAAAAAGCTTTTATGTTCTAAGTGCCTCCCAGACCAAACCAACCTGGTCCCTCTTCAACCGCCTGATGGGGAGGAAAACCACGAAAGTACGTTGACATGATGCTCTCTGAATTTCCCTCCCTGTGCTTAGGACTATATATTTTTTTATTCGTTTATGGGATCAGGGCGTCGCTGGCAATGCCAGCATTTATTGCCCATCCCTAGTTGCCCTTGAGAAGGTGGTGGTGAGCCGCCTTCTTGAACCGCTGCAGTCCGTGTGGTGATGCTACTCCCACAGTGCTGTTAGGGAGGGAGTTCCAGGATTTTGACCCAGCGACGATGAAGGATTGGCGATATACTTCGAAGTCAGGATGGTGTGTGACTTGGAGGGGAACTTGGAGGTGGTGGTGTTCCCATGCGCCTGCTGCCCTTGTCCTTCTAGGTGGAAGAGGTCGCCGGTTTGGGAGGTGGTGCCGAAGAAGCCTTGGCGAGTTGCTGCAGTGCATCTTGTAGATGGTACACACTGCAGCCACGGTATGCCGGTGGTGGAGGGAGTGAATGTTTAAGGTGGTGGATGCGGTGCCAATCAAGCGGGCTGCTTTGTCCTGGATGGTGTCGAGCTTCTTGTGTTGTTGGAGCTGCACTCATCCAGGCAACTGGAGAATATTCCATCACACTCCTTACTTGTGCCTTGTAGATGGTGGAAAGGCTTTGGGGAGTCAGGAGGTGAGACACCCGCTGCAGAATACCTAGCCTCTGACCTGCTCTTGTTGCCACAGTATTTATGTGGCTGGTCCAGTTAAGTTTCTGGTTAATGGTGACCGCCAGGATATTGATAGTGGGGGATTCGACTATGGTAATGCCATTGAATGTCAAGGGGAGGTGGTTAGACTCTCGCTTGTTGGAGATAGTCATTGCCTGGCACTTGTGTGGCACGAATGTTACCTGCCACTTATCAGCCGAAGCCTGAACGTCGTCCAGGTCTTGTTGCATGCGGGCATGGACTGCTTCATTATCTGTGGAGTTGTGAATGGCGCTGAACACTGTGCAGTCATCAGCGAACATCCCCATTTCTGACCTTATTTTGGAGGGAAGGTCATTGATGAAGCAGCTGAAGATGGTTGGGCCTAGGACACTGCCCTGAGGAACTCCTGCAGCGATGTCCTGGGGCTGTGATGATTGACCTTCAACCACCACAACCATCTTCCTTTGTGCTAGGTATGACTCCAGCCAGTAGAGCGTTTTCCCCCTGATTCCCATTGACTTCAGTTTTACTAGGGCTCCTTGATGCCTGACTCGGTCAAATGCAGCCTTGATGTCAAGGGCAGTCACTCTCACCTCACCTCTGGAATTCAGCTCCTTTGTCCATGTTTGGACCAAGACTGTAATGAGGTCGGGAGCAGAGTGGTCTTGATGGAACCCAAACTGGGCATCAGTGAGCAGGTTATTGGTGAGTAAGTGCCGCTTGATAGCACTGTTGATGACACCTTCCATCACTTTGCTGATGATTGAGAGTAGACTGATGGGGCAGTAATTGGCCGGGTTGGATTTGTCCTGCTTTTTGTGGACAGGACGTACCTGGGCAGTTTTCCACATTGTCAGATAGATGCCAGTGTTGTAGCTGTACTGGAACAGCTTGGCTAGAGGCATGGCTAGTTCTGGAGCACAGTCTTCAGCACGATAGCCGGGATGTTGTCGGGGCCCATAGCCTTTGCTGTATCCAGTGCGCTCAGCTGTTTCTTGATATCACGTGGAGTGAATCGAATTGGCTGAAGACTGGCTTCTGTGATGGTGGGGACCTCGGGAGTAGGCCGATATGGATCATCTGCTCGGCACTTCTGTCTGAAGTTGGTTGCAAACGCTTCAGCCTTGTCTTTTGCACTCGCATGCTGGGCTCCACCATCATTGAGGATGGGGATATTCTTCGAGCCTCCTCCTCCTGTTAGTTGTTTAATGGTCCACCACCATACACAACTGGATGTGGCAGGACTGCAGAGCTTTGATCTGATCCGTTGATTGTGGGATCGCTTAGCCCTGTCTATAGCATGCTGCTTCTGCTTTTTAGCATGCATGTAGTCCTGTGTTGCAGCTTCCCCAGGTTGGCACCTCATTTTTAGGTATGCCTGGTGCAGCTCCTGGCATGCTCTTCTACACTCGTTGTTGACCCAGGGTTGGTCCCCTGGCTTGGTGGTAATGGTAGAGTGAGGGGCCATGAGGTTACAGATTGTGGTGGAATACAATTCTGCTGCTGCTGATGGCCCACAGCGCCTCATGGATGCCCAGTTTTGAGCTGCCAGATCTGTTCTGAATCTATCCCATTTAGCACGGTGGTAGTGCCACACAACACGATGGAGGGTGTTCTCAGTGTGAAGATGGGACTTCGTCTCCACAATGACTGTGCGGTGGTCACTGCTACCAATGTTGTCATGGACAGATGCATCTGCGACAAGTAGATTGGTGAGGACGAGGTCAAGTAGGTTTTTCCCTCGTGTTGGTTCACTCACCACCTGTCGCAGGCCCAGACTGGCAGTTATGTCCTTCAGGACTCGGCCAGCTCGGTCAGTAGTGGTGCTACCGAGCCATTCTTGGTGATGGACATTGAAGTCCCCCACCCAGAGTACATTCTGTGCCCTTGCTACTCTCAGTGCTTTTTCCAAGTGGTGTTCAACATGGAGGAGCACTGATTCATCAGCTGAGGGAGGGCGGTAGGTGGTAATCAGCAGGAGGTTTCCTTGCCCATGCTTGACCTGAAGCCATGAGACTTCATGGGGTCCGGAGTCAATGTTGAGGACTCCCAGGGCCACTCCTTCCCGACTGTATACCACTGTGCCACCACCCCTGGTGGGTCTGTCCTGCCGGTGGGACAGGACATACCCAGGGATGGTGATGGAAGAGTTTGGGACATTAGGAGGAGTTCGGGACATTTAATGTCATGGTCATTGTCTATATAATGTAGACCATGACGAGCTGTTTCACCTTGTCAAGAACAGTAGAACCAGAGGACACGGTCTGTGCTTGACGGCGGTAAATTGAAAACTTATCTGTGTAAACAGTTCAATGAGCGGGTGGCCAATCTGTGGAACAGGTTCCCTAGGGAGGCGGCGAAAGCATTTAGTATTCAAATGCAGAATTACTGTAAAGCACACCGTTGGTGTATTCAGGTGGGGTATTTGAATGTTGGCTTGGGCACTGGGAGAGCTACTTGCTCTTCAGAAAAGTGCTATGATAATTTTTATGCAATCTTTTGTGACCAGCTCAATCAGCATGTGGGTCCTTGGCTTAATGTTTCATTAGAAAAAGGGTACCTCTGACAATGCAGCACTCGCTCACTACTGCACTGAAGTGGCAGCATTAATTAAATACTTAAGCCCTGTAGTGGAGCTTGAACTCACGACCTCTGACTCTGAGGCCAAAATGTAATTCAGTAGCCAAGCTGACACTTAACTCTAATATTCATAGAATCATAGAAACTTACAGCACCGAAGGAGGCCATTCAGCCCATCGTGCCTCTGCTGGCTCTTTGAAGGAGCAGTCATGCTATATGATATCACTGTTCAATAAAGCAATAAAACTAGAATAAAGACTTGCATTTATATATAGCGCCTTTTATGACCTCAAGACGTTCAAACTGCTTTCAAGTGTAGTCAATGTTGTAATGTAAGAAATATGGCAGCCAATTTTCCCACAAGCGGCAATGAGAGAAATGACCGGATGAGCTGTTTTAGGCGTTAGTTGAGGGATAAATATTGGCCAGGACACCGGGAGAACTCCCCATCTCTTTGAATAGTTCGATTTATGTCCGCCTGAGAGGGCACATTGGACCTTGTTTTAACATCTCATCCAAAAGTAATGCACTGAAGTGTCACCTTAGATTATGTGCTCAAGTCTCTGGAGTGGGACTTGAACCCACAACCTTCAGACACAGAAGCAAGAGTGCTGCTACTGAGCCAAGGCTGGCACCTTGACTGCACAGTGCACACACCCCTCCTTTCATATATTTTCCTATGTCGTAGAATGCAAACTGATAAAATAACAAGAAACACGCTAACTACAAATAATGAAACTGCCTCTTAAAGTTAACATTAAAAATATGAAGTGTTATGGGGAAGAGTGGGGAAATAATGTTAGAATAGTCCTCGTGTATAGAAAGAACTGGCATAAGCACGATGGGCTGAATGGCCTTTTTCTGTGCTGAAATTTCCATGATTCTATTCCACTTTTTGCTCTCTTCTCCTCCTCCTCCTCCCTTCCCAAAGTGAATTTCCCACATACAGACTTATGATAGGATAGCGCAGGGCAGGAGGCATGCTCATGGATGCAAGAAGGATACTTTGAGCATCTTTCTCCTCTTCCATTGATAGCCGGTTTGAGATTGATGAAATTTGACCTCTGGAGGAAGTTCTAATAATATTAGTTAGAAGCAGAACTTAAGTTTCCTGGCTGGAACTGAAAAATACCTCATGAAGCTGTAATTTTGCTTTGTAAAATTTGTCTTTTGATTAACACTATAAACTACATTCAGAAAATATTGGCCCGTAATTTGTGGTTAGCGGTGGTGTGACGGCATCACCGCTGACCTCGAAGAAAGCTGCCCACAGAGATCTTGCAAAAACTTTTGGTTTCTCTGTGTAGCGCTGTGAATAGGGGATTCCTAGCATAGTGCAGCAGTGATGTCATCAAGCTGTCTAAGCAGCCAATCACTGTGAAAAATTCTCAGACAGCAAACCAGGAAATGAAAAGCACGGATTATCTGCACTTTAAAAAAATGTTAGAGAGCAAAATAAAGATTGGGACTTACGCATGGGGTTAAGGTAGAAGCTGAAATATCATGATCAAACTTTAAATTTTTATTTTTTATTTTGTTAAATTGTAACTTTTATCATGAATGAAGAAATTTAACATTCCGCAAATATAAACATTAGTTTTTCAGGGACAGAACGATTGTTTAGCAGTCAATAAGCTGTTAAAACCCTAGCTACACCTATTCCAACGAGGCTCAACATTTGATTGGGGTATTTAACAGAGATATTAGTGCGGAAAAGCTCAAGTTTTTGTCAGTTCCACTGTTTTTGTTCACAATTTATATTAACGATTTAGACTTTGGAATCAAAAACACAATTTCTAAGTTTGCGGGTGACACCAAATTGTGGGGGATAGTCAATACTGAGGAGGACTGCAACAAATTACAAGAAGACATTAATAAACTTGCAGAATGGGCATATAATTAGCAAATGAATTTCAACACATAAATGTGAGGTATTACATTTTGGTAAGAAAAATAGGGAGGTCACATATTACTTGGAAAATAAGAAACTAAATGGGGTGGAAGAGCAAAGGGATCTCGGAGTACAAATACACAAATCGCTAAAATTAGCAATGCAGGTCAATAAGGCCATTTTAAAAAGAAAATTAAACCAAGCACTAGGGTTTATTTCTAGAGGGATAGAATTGAAAAGTAGAGAAGTTATGCTAAACTTGTATCAAACCTTGGTTGGACCACACTTGGAGTGTACAATTCTGGTCACCATATTATAAAAAGGATATAGAGGCACTGGAGAGGGTGCAAAAAAGATTTACAAGGACGATACCAGAAATGCGAGGGTATACCTATCCGGAAAGGATGAACAAGCTGGGTCTCTTTTTATTCTCGAAAAACACAGAGGTCTTTAAATTTATGTAATATTTTGACAGACAGAGAGTGTTTCCACTTGTGGGGAAGAGCAAAACCTGAGGCCATCAATATAAGCTAGTCACCAAAAAATCAGATAAGGAATTCAGAAGAAACTACTTCACCCAGAGGAAGGTGAGAATGTGGAACTTGCTACCACAAGGAGTGGTTGAAGTGAATAGTATAGATGCATTTAAGGGGAGGCTAGATAAGCATATGAGGGAGAAGGGAATAGAGAGTTATGCTGATAGTTAGATGAGGAGGCTTGAGTGGAGCATAAACGCCGGCATGGACTGGTTGGGCTGAATGGCCTATTTTTGTGCTGTATCTCCTATGTAATCCTATGATTTCACTGAGTGTCGGCTATGTGGTGGGTCCACAGCGCAGCCTGTCAGAGCAGTGAATGAGTGACCACAATCTTAGGATTTCCGCGTTTAGATGTGCATGCGCTAAATCCTGAAGTTACAGTCAGTTTCAATGGGGTAACCCACTGCAAAATCCGGGCCATTATGTTAAGCATTACAGTTTACTCACACTTAACCCAGAAACCTTGTGGATGTACAATAGGATGGTAATCTTGTTAAAATATGTTGCGGATTGAGGAACAACATCATGAAGTTTAGTTTGAAGATATGATTGTTGAATTGCACATTTTACTTGCACATTGAAATGGCAGACTTGATTGGCTTAAAACTAAAATGCCCAATACTTTTTAAGTATTTTTACTTTGAACAAAAGTAGTATATATTTTGGTTATAAAGAATCTATCACACTATAAAAACAAATGGGCAACAACATATTTTAATAAATACCCCAGATTTGATTACAAAACCGGTTTATGAGAGGTTAATCTTGATTTTTCAATCCATCATTGATTATCCAGCAACTTTTTTTTTCTCTCCCAATTTATGCCCTGCATTTTTCTTTCATAAAGGAAGCAGCTGAATGAACCTGAAACTCGAAGATGACAGCATGTCACTGATGTCTCCATAATTGATACAAAAATATTTCTGAAGCAAGTTAAAAGTGAAGAACTATTTCCTATATAACTAGCGACCGCATACAAACACATCAATTTTGGAAACGCAGGGTGAGTATTTTTTGCAAGTTTGATCTTTTAAAATATATTCGCAACCTTTTATGAGGATACTGTAGCCTTAAAAAGGATAAAGTGGACATTTTATTCAATATGCGTTATTAGGTTGTCATAATTTCAACACATGAATTGGTTGAAGTTTAACTGTTTTAAAAAAAAAAGTCTTATTTCAGTACAATAACAATGTTGCGTCGCTTCCAACGTAACTGCAATCTTATAGTACCTTGCTCAAGTGGCCATTCTTCGGGTCTAAGCATGGGAATTTTGTTCGGCTCCTCAAACGTGGATCATTCATAGATGTGTCAATTCCATCAATAGATACATTGACAGCCGTGGTTGCTGCATAGCAGTCCTTCCTGGCCTGAGGACGTCAATGTCAGCTGTGGTATCCCCACTGATTAATATCAGCTAACAGTACAATCCAAGGACTGAACCTAGCATCTTTCTGGTCTGTATGTTTCACCACCACACTGTTTGCACACTGAGGCATCAGGAAACTCCTATAATATGTGCATAGTTACGGGGTATGATTAGCATAATGGTTGTTACTGGACTCGTAATCCAGAGGCCTGGACTAATGATCCGGAGACATAAGTTCAAATCCAGCCACGGCAGCTGGGGAATTTAAATTCAGTTAATTAAATCTGGAATAAAAAGCTAGTATCAGTAATGGTGACCATGAAACTATCGGATTGTTGTAAAAACCCATCTGGTTCACTAATGTCATTTTAGGGAAAGAAATCTGCCGTCCTTGCCCAGCCTATATGTGACTGCAGACCCACAGCAATGTGGTTAACTCTTAACTGCCCTCTCATATGGTCTAGCAAGCCACTCCATTGTACCAAACCACTACAAAGAAGTATACTAAGAATAAAACTGACGGACCACCTGGTATCAACCTAGGCACCGGACACGACAAAGACACACCTAGCCTAGTCGACCTGCAAAGTCCTCCTCACTAATAGCTGCGGACTTGTGCCAAAATTGGGAGAGCTGTCCTACAGACAAGTCAAGCAACAGCCTGACATAGTCATACTCACAGAATCATACCTTTCAGCCAATATCCCAGACTCCTCCATCACCATCTCTGGGTATGTGCAGACCCACCAAAGGTGGCAGCACAGTGGTATACAGTCAGGAGGGAGTGGCTCTGCGAGTCCTCAATATTGACTCCGGACTTCATGAAGTCTCATGGCATCAGGTCAAACAAGGCAAAGAAACCTCTTGCTGATTACCACCTACCGCCCTTCCTCAGCTGATGAATCAGTACTCCTCTATGCAAGAAGCATGGAGGGCAGCAAGGGCATAGAATGTACTCTGGGTGGGGGAACTTCAATGTCCATCACCAAGAGTGGCTCCACTCTCAGTAGCACCACTACTGACTGAGCTGGCCGAGTCCTTAAGGACATAGCTTCCAGACTGGGCCTGCGGCAGGTGGTGAGAGAACCAACACGAGGGAAAAACCAACTTGGCCTCGTCCTCACCAATCTACCTGTCGCGAATGCATCTGTCCATGACCGTATTGATAGGAGTGACCACCGCACAGTTCATGTGGAGACGAAGTCCTGTCTTAACACGGAGGATACCCTCCATCGTGTTGTGTGGCACTACCGCCGTGCTAAATGGAATAGGTTCAGAACAGATCTGGCAACTCAAAACTGGGCATCCATGAGGCGCTGTGAGCCATCAGCAGCAGCAGAATTGTATTTCACCACAATCTGTAACCTTATGGCCCGGCATATCCCTCACTCTACCATTACCATCAAGCCAGGGGACCAACCCTGGTTCAATGAGGAGTGCAGAAGAGCATGCCAGGAGCAGCACCAGGCGTACCCAAAAATGAGGTGCCAACCTGGGGAAGCTGCAACACCACTACATGCATGATAAACAGCAGAAACAACATGCTGTAGACAGAGCCAAGCAATCCCACAATCAACGGATCAGATCAAAGCTCTGCAGTCCTGCCACATCCAGTCGTGAATGGTGGTGGACAATTAAACAACTAACGCGAGGAGGAGGCTCCATGAACATCTCCATCCTCAATGATGGTGGAGCCCAGCACGTGAGTGCAAAAGACACGGTTGAAGCGTTTGCAACCATCTTTAGCCAGAAGTGCCGAGTGGATGATCCATCTTGGCCTCCTCCTGAAGTCTCCACCATCACAGAAGCCAGTATTCAGCCAGTTTGTTTCACTCCACGTGGTAGCAGGAAACAGTTGAGTGCACTGGATACAGCAAAGGCTATGGGCCCCGAAAATATCCCGGCTGTAGTGCTGAAGACTTGTGTTCCAGAACTAGCCGTGTCTCTAGCCAAGCTGTTTCAGTCCAGATACAACACTGGCATCTACCCGACCAAAGTGGAAAATTGCCCAGGTATGTCCTTCCACAAAAAGCAGGACAAATCCAATCCGGCCAATTACCGCCCCATCAGTCTGCTCTCAATCATTAGCAAAGTGATAGCAGGGGTTGTTCACAGCGCTATCAAGCAGCACTTACACACCAATAACCTGCTCACTGATTCACAGTTTGGGTTCAGCCAGGCCCACTCTGCTCCAGACCTCATTACAGCCTTGGTCCAAACATGAACGAAAGAGCTGAATTCCAGGGGTGAGGTGAGAGTGACTGCCCTTGACATCAAGGCAGCGTTTGACCGAGTGTGGCATCAAGGAGCCCTAGTAATAATGAAGTCAATGGGAATCGGGAAAAACGCTCCACTGGCTGGAGTCATACCTAGCACAAAGGAAGATGGCTGTGGTTGTTGGAGATCAATCATCTCTGCCCCAGGACATCACTGCAGGAGTTCCTCAGGGCAGTGTCCTAGGCCCAACCATCTTCAGCTGCTTCATCAATGACCTTCCCCCAATCATAAGGTCAGAACCGGGGATGTTCGCTGGTGGTTGCACAGTGTTCAGTTCCATTTGCAACTTCTCAGATAACGAAGCAGTCAGTGCCTGCATGCAGCAAGACCTGGACAACATTCAGGCTGATAAGTGGCAAGTAACATTTGCGCCACACAAGTGCCATGCAATGACCATCTCCAACAAGAGAGAGTCTAACCACTACCCCATGACATTCAACGGCATTCCCATCGTCAAGTCTCCCACCATCAAAATCCTGGGGTTACCATTGACCAAAAGCTTAACTGGACCAGCCACATAAATACTGTGGCTACAAGAGCAGGTCAGAGGCTGGGTTTTCTGCAGCGAGTGACTCCTCCCCTGGCTCCTCAAAGCCTTTCTACCATCTACAAGACACAAGTCAAGAGTGTGATGGAATACTCTCCACTTGCTTGGATGAGTGTACCTTCACCACACAGACTGCAGCGGTTCAAGAAGACAGATCACCACCACCTTCTATGGGGCAATTAGGAATATGCAATAAATGCTGGCCTTGCCAGTGATGGCGTTGCCCACATCCCATGAAAGAATTAAAAAAAAAAATTATTACTGCAAAGAAATTATTATTTTTTTGCATTCAGATGATGTATAATGTTGTCAATAGAAAAATGCAAGCTTTTTGTATTGTGGTATCACTGTTTCCGAGAGAAGTATTTCCAAAGCTCTTCCAATGGCTAGTTGGTAAAACTCATTAGTACAGGAGTTGGACAGACTTGTCTTGGGGGAAGAGTGGGATATAGACAGCTAGTTAACTTGAATGAGGTAAAGCTGGGTGATGTGGACGAGTAGAGGGATTTAAAGGTTTAGGTTCACAAGACATTAAAGCAGCAGCTCGAGTGGAAAATACCATAAGAAAGCTGGTGGAATACTGGGGTTTACACTGAGAGATATAGAATAGAAAGTCTAAATATAATGGTAAATCTATATAAAACTTTAGGAAGACCACAGTTGGAGTACTGTGTGCAGATTCAGGCTCCACACCATAAGAAGCATATTGAGAATGAGAGCCTACTGCGCACATTCACTAGGATGCTGCCTGATGAGCAAATACAAATACAAAGAAAGACTTGAGAAATTGAGGTTGTTTTCATTAGAACAGAGGCGATTAAGGCAAAGTAGATCGAAACAGCCCATTACCAGTGGTTGCGTGGTCTAGAATAAGGAAATATAGATACAAGATTGAACTGGATGTGAAGGACAGAGAGCAGGAGAAACTTTTTTTTACACAGAGGGTTGTGAGGCTGTGGAATGCACTACCAGTTAGTATGCCAATATCTAAGAATGGGTTAGATATATGGTTGAAGGAAAGGGAAATAAAGGGATCTGAACGGGATGGACATATGGGATTACAGTTACTGCTTATGTGGAGGATAAACAGCAACTTGGAGTGGTTGAGCTGAAGAACCTGTTTGTGTTATCATTTCTATATAATTTTCTGGATTGAGAGTGCATGGCTAGAGAATGCAAACAGAATACAAGCCTCAAGTAAACTGGGAATTGCCAGAATTCCATTCCCCAACTCTTCTTCCACCCCTTCCCCAAAGTAGAATATGTGGAACAGATTTGAAGCAAAAGCAGTTAATGTGCGTTGATCAACTTAATTCTGTTCTATGTACATGCTGTGCTGTACTTTTTAATTGAGTAACATTTGTGTCTTGCATTTTTTTAGACAAATGACCATGGAATCAGTTGTTGAATCTCATCAAGATGGCAGTGTAACAGATTCTATGACAGATAGCGAATCTATCCAATTACAAGCTCAGAATTCTCAGACTCAAATCCCCACCATTGCGCAGGTAATAATGTAAGAATTGCTGTACCTGCAAAGAAGATTGAATTATTATATTTGGATGTTAAATTGCATATAAAGAAGATAATGCTGTTTAGAAGCCAAATATCGAATTTATCCAGTTGGTGAGAAAGACTATGTAATGAACAAGAGCCACTATTTTAGAATTTCCACAAGCATTGATTGACTCTTTCTCCTCTTTCACTTTTCTTCTCTCACATAAACCTTTGATGACCCTCTTTTGCTCTCTTACTTCAGTTTTCGCTTTCTTTCACTTCTCACTAACTTTTTTACCTATGTCTTTGCTGTCTAGGAAGTACTCTGGCTGGTGGGATGAGCAAGTATGTTGGGAAGTACTCAGCATAGATGGATAGACAAGCAAGCTGGTTTGCTAGGATCCAGTCTGGGTGGGCTGAAAAGCATTTGCGGTGGATGTTCTTGGAAGTTCTCAGGGCAGGTGGACAAGCTTGGAAGCACTTGGGGCAAATGGACAGGAGACTTTTGAAGCCTGTCTTGTCCTGCCCCGCTGCGACCTGAGTTATTCGCTGTCCTCTCCTTCCCCTTTCCCCCGTTGCATTCTCCTCAGAGCAAATGTATACTTCAAGTGAAGCGGGGTTTGAGAGCGAGAGAATAATTGGAACATGGTGTGCAGATGTAATTCATTCTCATTTTTAAGTCATACATTCTGTCCTTATTTTTATGCAATACTTTGATATTATGTGCCCTGTCTGTCCAAGGGGGAGGATGCAGCAAACAACATAATTTAGTTTTAGTTGAAAGCAGAGCAAGTACTTTGAGGAACTTGCTCTAGCTGGATAGTGGTCATCTAAAAGAAACAGCAAGCATTAGTCAATGCAAAGCCTTCAGATACTTTGGACTTGGCTATATACAGCAATTCATGAAACAGATACGGGCAACTCAACACTATTTGTGCAACACCAGCATCCTTTACCTTTTTATAGGGCTGAGACAGAAATAAAGTACAAAAGACAACAGATTTAGGAATATAATTCCCTGTGTGTTTTTACTCGAAAGAACAAGTTTATATGGTTCTGGCACACTTACAGACTAAAGTATTGGACAGGTTTTTTATAAAACCCATATAAAAAAGCAGATTGGAAAGGAAGTGGTTGAGAATGAGATGAATGATACTACGATGGATAAAAGGAAAATTTTAGATAAGTTAGTTAGGCTGAAGGAAGACAAAGCCTCAGGCCCGTTGGGATACATCCTATGATCCTGAGGAAGATGAGGGAGGAAATTGCCGAGACCATAGAAATTATATTTCAGGGCTCTATTGAGTGTGGATGTATGCAGGACAAATAGTGTGGCCAATGTAGTATCCATTTCTAAAAAGGGAGCAATAGCTAATCTGGGTAATTATAGGTCAATTAATTTCCACTCTAGTTGGGAAAATTTTAAGAGTCCATAATTAAGGATGAAATTACCATTTTTATAGATAAAGAGAAAATAGTTACAGGTAGCCAGCATGGATTTCAAAAGACTATAGTGCCTGACATACCTCAGGGAATTTTTTTGAGGTAACAGACATCATAGATGGAAATGCAGTGGCTGTAGTGTGCATGGACTTTAGGAAAGCCTTTGACAAGGTGGCACATGGGAGATTACTTGAAGATTTAAGGGGTATGGAATTAGGGGGAGGATAGAAAACTAGATTAAAAATTGTTTAGAAGGTTCAGATCTGGGGTCACTTCAGTTCACCATGTTTATCATGGTTACCATGGTTTGGATATAGGCCTAGAGGGAGTGGTGTCAAAATTACCAAAATAGAAGGTATGGTTAGTTCTTCAGAAAACTAAATGAAGCTGCAAAGGAATATTGATAACCACAACAACAACTTGCATTTATATAGCGCCTTTAACGCAGAACGCCCTAACCCACTTCACGAGCGTTATCAAACAATTTGACACCAAGCCACATAAAGAGATATTAGGCAGGTGACCAAAAGCTTGGTCAAAGAGTTGGGTCTTAAGGAGCGTCTTAAAGGAGGAGAGAGAGGCGGCGAAGTTTAGGGAGGGAATTCTAGAATTTAGGGCCGAGGCAGCTGAAGTGATGGCTGCCAATGGTGGGGCGATGGAAATCAGGGATGCGCAAGAGGCCAGAATTGGAGGAGCGCAGAGATCTTGGAGGGTTGTAGGAGGTTACAGAGATGGAGAGGGGTGAGGCAATGGAGGGATTTGAACACAAGGATGAGAATTATAAATTCGAGGTGGTGTTGGACTGGGAACCAATGTAGGTCAATAAGATGAGGGAATGGGGCTAAAAGTGGCAGATGAAATTCAATGTTAGTAAGTGTGAGGTCATATAATTTGCTTAAAAAGAAAGCACTAATTATACTCTGAATCAAAGTGGGCTCCGTGCTGTGGAAGAGCTGAGAGATTTGGGGATACAGGTTTGCAAAACATCACCTCGGGTTGATAAGGCTATATAAAAAGAAATCTAATCATTTTATTTTTATCAGAAGAGGTAAAGAATATAAAAGCCAAGAGGTAATGATGAGCCTGTGTAAATCCTTAAGACCTCAGTTAGAGTACTGTATGAAGGATGTTGAGGGTTTAAAGAGGGTACAGTGCAGATTGTTTTAAGGTACTGCCTGGTATGAGAAAATGCAGATCAGAAGAAAGACTTGAAAAGTTGTCTCTCTTCTCAGTAGAACAACACATATTACAGGGCAATATGATAGAAGTGGTGAAAGGTCGAACGAGGGGCCAGAGATACAAGATTAAGAGATTTGGAATGGAGAACAGGAGAAATTTCTTTACACGGTTGTGAGGCTGTGGAATTCACTTCCAAGGTTAGTCTTTGAGGCAGGAAATATGCCAATATACAAGATTAGGTTTAAATCACAAGTAAAGAAACAAAAGATGGGGTTAGAGGAGGTGTTAATAGGACTTTACAGCCTTCCGGACTCAACCTTGAGTTCAACAATTTCAGATCATAACCCCCATTTTTTTGGATGGCAGTTGTTGCTGATGATTCTGATATTCCTATTTACACCTCCTCTAGACCCATCTTTTTTGTTTCTTTACTTGTCCCATTACCATCTTCTTTTGCCTTGCACCATCATTCCTTTTATCATTTAATTTCTCCTGCCTTCCACCCTATCATAGACCTTCCCTTTTGTTGTTTCCTCCCCGGCTCCCCCCTTTCCCTGCCTCTGTACTTGCTTAAAACCTGTTACATCTCTAACCTTTTCCAGTTCTGACGAAAGGTCACCGACCTGAAACGTTAACTCTGTTTCACTCTCGACAGATGCTGCCTGACCTGCTGAGCATTTCCAGCATTTTCTGTTTTTATTTCAGATTTCCAGCATCCACAGTATTTTGCTTTTGTACCTGTGTATTTGAGGAAGAGCAGTGCAATGAGAGTGGAATTTTCATCCTGTTAGAGGTGCATATCGTTTATGTATGCCTGCTAATAATGGTAGTAACCCTATCAAGTGTAACGGGCACTACTATCTTCAAATTAATTGTTTGAACTTCAAGGGGAAAAATGTCAAACTAAAGCAATAAACAAAATACTGAGACATTCAAAAGTATGAGCAGAACAAAACACAGAACTAAAAGTCACAAAAATTGACACCGGCAGATCGACTACTATCCAAGCTCATCAAGTTTGGAGATTTTGGCACCAGCCCTGATGTAAAGACTGTTCAAATTGAGGGTCCTCAAAACCAAAAAGAGCAAGAATGTTAGGACTAATTAAGATCCATCAATACTGGTGGCCTTGAAAAAGAGAGAGGGAAAGTAAGAAGGAAGAAACCGCTTTAGATAATGCCTTTCATGATCCCAGGACACCCCAAAATGCTTTACAGCCAATTAATTACTTTTTGAAGTGTAGTCACTTTTGTAATGTAGGGAAACACGGCAGCCAATTTGCGCACAGCAAGGTCCTACAAACAGCAATGTGTTAATGACCAGATAATCTGTTTCAGTGATGCTAGTTGAGGGATAAATATTGGCCAGGGAGAACTCGCCTGCTCCTCTTCGAAATAGTGCCATGGGATCTTTTACGTCCACCTGAGAGGGAAGATGGGGCCTCGGTTTAATATCTCATCCGAAATACGGCACTTCCGACAGTGCAACACTCAGTACCAACCGGGATTTTGTGTTCAAGTCTCTGGAGTGGGACTTGAACCCACAACCCACTGGCTGAGGCGAGAGTGTAACCACTGAACCGTGGCTGACATCAGATTGGCCATGCACATATCTGAAAATTACAAGCGTAAATAGCCTTAACATAAAAGGAGATGTAACATTTGCAGGGACTAGACATTTCAATACAAATATTTTCTTTCTTTTCTCAATTTTCTGTCAGTTCTTACTCGCTTCCTAAAGGCATCAGCCTTGGTTGCGCTCCAGTACCTAGCCCTTCATTTGTGAGCTCAGAATGCATGTTTTCAACCGTGGGAAGCATCACAGTAGAGTTCAATCCTGTCCTCGCCCAACATCCATACACATGTACTTCCATCAGAAGTCACCATATAGCAATCAGGACCAGGCACCCAGACTGATTTTCCTTTCTCTAACCCGGGGCTTATTGTAGCATCTTTACTACTGTCGTGGCTAAAATCAGCTAACTTAGCATTATGACCAAGGATTGAACCTAGGTCATTCCTTGACTGCGAGGGTCAGCTACTCTCTCAAGCAGTTGAGCCATCTGGGAGCTATCAATGTGGGGTTTTTTAAGTTTGAACCTTGGAAATCCTTACAGGTTTGGTTTTTAAAAATTACATCAACTTGAAAGATTTTCAAGCTAATTCTAATTGTTTTCAATAAATATATATATAAAATGTGCACATATGTATCACTATTGTATCCTTTGCAGCAAATATTATAAATGTTGCAAAGCAGTGGTGAATTCTCTCTCTTAATTTAATTTGCGTATTAAAAAAATATCATAGTGACGGTTTTGCGAGTCAGAGTATGGAATGAGAAAATGTATTGGAACTAATGCCTGGTGTTCGGACTCTTCTCATCCCCATTGAATTCTCATGCATTTCACTTTGCACAATTCACTTGCAGTTAAGGTGCGCAAATTGGATTATGATCACATAATTGACTTGGACTCCTTAAGCAGCTGGTTTTACAAAAGTCCAGTTTAGCAGCTCAAGTGTGCAAGAAGTGACTGCATGGAGATTAATAATTTGCAACTCCATGGAGATTAGAATAGCCGGTATTGGTATACCTACTACTTAATGCTTAGCTGTCATTTGATACAGCTGTTTCAGTGAACAGTCAGTCGAGACTACTTTATACCCTATGGCAGCTATTTTTGGGGACTTGAGCTCAGCACATAAACTGCTTTTTAAATAATTAAAACATGCTATTTTTTTTTAACAAAAGTCACTATTTTAAATATTTTGAAGAAACAACCTGCATTTATATAGGATCTTTCAAATCCTCAGGATATCTGTTCACAGCAAATAAAATACTTTTGAAATACAGTCACTGCTGTAATGTGGGCTATTGCACAGCAATGTCCTACAAACAGCAATGAGACAAATGACCAGATAATCTGTTTTGTTGGTTGAGGGATTAATGTTAGCCAGGATATTGGTAAAACTCCACGCTATTTCTCTGAATTGTGCCGTGTGATTTTTCACGTCCACCTGAGCAGGCAGACCGGGCCTTAGTTTAACATCTCTTCTGAAAGATGGTACCTAAAGCAGTTTAGAACTCCCTCAGTACTGCACTGAAGTGCTGTGCTGGGTTATATGCTCAATTCCTGGAGTGGGGCTTGAAACACAACCTGACTCGGTGCTGAGAATGCTCGGATCCAAGCCTGACACAGATTAAGATTGCGAAGTCCCCTAACCCTGGACAGATTTGTTGCTGAATCTGTATTTTCATGTCACTGAATTTGGTAGGGATTGGTGCAGAAATTGACCTTGCTGCAGAAGTCTAGATGCCCTGTTCAAAATGTGCTTCAATAGTTGATCAACCTTACTGTTAACGGATTCATAATGACTGGACACTTTCAATACCAGATGCAGTGACGTGGCACTGGATACTCGGAGACTGATGCTGACTGGCTGTTTTGAGGTCAGGAGATCTGTGCTAAATTGTGAGTTTGGCACTAAATGGTATTCCGAGTTTGTCTGTTGTTTTGTTTGTCTCCTCGGAAAAAGTCAAGGGGAATTTGTTCTGAACTATTAACGCCAAAAGGTTTACTTGACCATGTTGACAAATACTTGTGGCTACTGCATTCTTTAGTTAATCATAGGTGGCTTTTTGTAGAATGACATAGAGCATATTTTTCACTGTGGATATTGAGGAATTCTAGACCATTAGGTTGGTGCGAAGTATTCTTCTTAAGGCTATATTTATAAGGTGTGAAGCAATTTGAACAATTTTTTTAAATTGTAAGCTCAAGTACCAAGTGTTTCATTGGCCCAAGCTGTCCCGAATATGTAGGCCTAACCAACAGCTCCTGCACTACTTTTGTATACTTCTACTTCTATATGAAGAATGAATGACTGCAGAAGAATGTTAATTATGTACCGAAGGCATGCCTTCTTTGTTCCTTGAATGATGTTTAATCTTGCATATGCAAACCTTTCTTCCATCTTATCCCTCCATTTTTTTCTTTCATCTGGTGTTACTTGCAGGTATTTTTGTCTGTGTTACAGCGCTTTTATTATGGTAGAGATTTCATTGCAGCCTTCTCTAGTCAAAGAATTAAAGATACAATTCAGAATGGAGTCTTGTGTATAATGGATTAAGACAAAATGGTGGCACATAGTAAGAACTTTTAGACATGTAATTCTCTTGTAAATTTCACTGCTCCCAGAAAGGATGACGGTAATTCTGTTTGTGAGTGGGCATACTAATAGTTGATCTATCTCTGTGGGATAGTGCAATTTCCTAAGGACTCTGTCCCTTTTAATATTTTAGATTGGGGGAATAGATGTACATTTATTTGTCAGGTCCTTCTTCCAATCCATTATACATAAAGGCCCACTCTAAACTCTACTCTTAGCTCTTCGATCAGAGAAGACTGTACTGAAACCGGTACAATAACAAGAACGCAGTCTCTTTAAAACTGCTGGTCATAAGCAGCCTGGAATGGATCATTCTGATTTGAATTCTGTTTAGTGACCTGGATTGGGAATGCTGGCTAAAGTCCTGTATCCCTAATCTGAGACACAAATAGACATGCATCTTTTTATTGTTTTGGGGATTATGTAGAGAATCAGATTATATACTTTCCCTTTTAGAGTTAATAAATAAAAAGCTCCTTTTATAGACCAAAATAATGCCCTTTCTGAATGTTTTACTTTTTTAAGCTAGAGACAATTTGTACGTAGAGATTGAACACATGCTGCAGTAACTTTGTGCTATAGACAGACAGGTTTGCTACTGGTTGTGAAATCGGCATGATATTAGAAGGTTCAGAACCAATCTATGTTGGATTTTTTAATGGGTTTCTTTTGTTGTATTTCACTTTTTAAAAAGAATTTCATAACAGACTCTTGATGTGAGCTTGTAAATTGGTTTTTGCCCTGTCCCCTGTTTTGTATCCTCCTGTGTTTCTGACCTTTTATTACCTATTACTACCATACTTATGCTTGGGTGTTAAGTCAGTGGTTTGTTTAAACAAATGTAATTTTTGGCCTTGGACTCCACAGTGTTTTCCATCTGGAATTTAATGTCTCGCTGTCATATTTCAGATACCACTGGGGAAACAGTAATTGTGAACAGAGGAAGTTCTGTGTGGTGGTGATGCCTATTCCTACATATGTTATTTTTTCTTAAGTAGAACATTCTTGGGTATTGCTGTTTTCTTGTTAAAATGAAGGAAAGGTTTGCGCTGAGATTTTAATTAAAAAAAAAAAATTCTAAAAAGTGTAATAAATAATTGTAAAACAAAAACTTTTTTGTAGTTGGAATCTAAACTAAAGATGATATGTTTATCAAATTAATTTTGAAGTTGAAAGATGCTCATTTTGTATATGGTTTTAATGCATATCTTTAGTGAGAAATAAATGGTTGCTGAACAATTATTCTACTTGTGTATTCTTGTTTCTTTGTTGCAGGTATCTGTAGCTGGTACTCAAGTTGCTTCAGGGTCTCCAGCTGTAACTGTTGTACAGTTGCCTTCTGGCCAGACTGTGCAGGTCCAGGGAGTAATCCAAACTGCACAACCTTCTGTCATTCAATCACCACAGATACAGACTGTTCAGGTTAGCTATGGTTTTAGACTACTCTAACTTGTTTCAGAAACTTGGATACAATGTAAATGTAAATCCATCATTACTACATAAAATAGCCAAGAAGGCTAAGTTTTAAGGTGTATTTGTACTATTAACTTTTTTAATCCCACATATTTTGAATTTCCTTTATTCGTGGGAAAACAATGGGCCAGAAATTCGGCTCCCTGGCTTCCCGCGGGTGCAAGGATCGCGCGCGCACCTACCTACCGCGCCCGCCGTTGACCTCTGGGCCCGCGGGGGATTCCGGTCCTGGGCCTCCTCCAACTGCCGGCGCGCAGTGCTTGCATATCCCAGGGGCGTAGTTAGTGCGATGCGTCCCCTGGGATCACGTGGGCCATGGAGAGCCATTGGCAGCAGACCATCTTTCATTCATAGATTTGACAGGACCTGTCAAAATCTATGAATACAGATCGGCCCCAAAACATTCCTAAAACTACAAATACTTTTTTTTTTTAAATCACATTTTTAAAATAACTATAAATTACATTAATTAACTATTTTAAACAAAAATTTAAATTTTTGAAAAAATTAATTACACTTTTTAACGGGGCTAAAACTAAACTTACCTTTCTTTAAAGTAATTAAAAAAGATAAATCTGTGGAAAAAATGTTTAAATTTTAATAAAATCAAAACACTTACCTTGTTAAAAGAAGGCCTTGCACCTCCTTTTTCAATGTGCATCTTCTCTGTGCTTGCCCTCACGGAGGAACCTGTATAAAAAAAACAAACCCGAAGTGCGAGGCGAACGCGCTGGCCCTCCGGCGTGCGCATTCGACCTCTGAACCCCTTCCTTCAGGGGAACGGAAGTGCTGGTTTCCCACGCATGCAAGAAACCGGCACTTTCGTTCCGTCCACGGGTGAGTACATAGTGCGTACTCACCCGTGGCGAGCCTAATTTCTGCCCCATTATCATTTATTTTGTGAAATTCCTATTTCTAACAATAAAAACACAAACATTGATTTTTGCATTGTTAACTTGACTGTGTAAACTTTTCACGAGTGACTAAAATTGCTTAAGATATATATGGTCTTCTGGAGTGGTGGGGGTGGGGTGTGTCATTTTTATATTCACTGGCTAGGAGGTAATCTGGTAGAGCAGATTGTCCATCTATTAAAATCAATGGGATGAAAATCAGGTTGGTTCTGCAACGGGTGGGCATTCCGCTCCGCCAGATTACCGCCCTGGCAGTGAAGGTAAAAATTATCCCCTCGGAGTCATGCAGCTCATCGCTCCTAGCAATCCAGCGCATGAAATCCAGGCAACTCGCTTCTATTTCCTCTTATATTACTTACCTCCTGGTTTAGCCTGTTTACATTTTGTGGGCCTGGAAGTTTGGAAAGAGTTGTATTTAGTACTGTTGTCTCTTTGATGGATAAATCCTACATCAGAACATAAAGATCTGTTAGTATCTGCAACATTAAGATATATGTCAAATTAGTGGGAACATTGATTTAAACTTTATATGTGGCCCATGAGGTTCAATGGTATGCACTTAAGTGACATGTGATGACAAAAAGTTTTGACATCCTGTTCTAGAGTTTAGTTGGTGTTTTTTTTAAATAGTTGAACAGTTTGATTGAATTAAGAGAACTTATAAAAACAGTGTAATAATTCATCATATCATCACAATACTTATTGACTAATTAGCACTCTAATAATAGGATTTGTTAAAATAAACATGTAAGCACAATTAATCCAATATCTATTCTATGTTTTATTTTAATAGAACAAATGCAAACTGTGAGGGTGTTCCCATTAAGAATCTCCATAGTCGTTTGTACTAAGTGGTATAGAGCATTGCAGTGAAATGTACGTTAACTAAGTAGCCTTGCATGAAATTTAAACTTCTTTAAACAATCCTAGAGACTCTTGAAATGAATGTGTAATATTACTTAATAAAATCCTCCAGTATCTGACGGGTAGAATGGGAGATTAAATGACCATCCTACATCACTTGATGTTATCAAGTCTCGTTAAATTTTTAGATTTTTACGCTCGATATTTTTCTTGGCTTCAGCATCTCTGATCACTGCCTATGATCTGGGAGTATCCCTATATCTGCTGAATATTTAGGTAATTTATTTTTAGCCCAGGGATTGAACAGAAAATGCTTATTACTGTACTGGTTGCAAAGAATTACAAAGTATTTGTAGCACAGAATCAGGCCATTCGGCCCAACAGGTCTATGCCGGTGTTTATGATTCACACGGTTATAACACGTGCACTGATGTTATCTTACTGGACTTCAAAAAGGGTAGAATAAGCACATTACTAGACTCTGGCTTAGGCTATAAACTGCCAAATAGATTATCAACCAGTCAATGGATAAGTGAACAGAAGCAATAACACATTCTAGATTTACTAACTGTTGTGTCTGCTGCACCAAGTTGCGATGCCAACTGGACCCCTAGAAATTAACCTTTACCTGGCAGTATAATATCTAGTCCCTCTGCCTATCTATCTCTCTGATGACGGGCTACTTATTTTGAACAAGATAGGTTGAGAAATAATTTTCACAAAAATAGCATTCACCAACTAAAGTATCTCAGAAGAAAACTAATACAGTAGTTTTGTAGTAAATTTCAAAAGCATTCTGACATGATCTGCTCAAGTATATGGTCAATTTTAATACCAATGTTGGAATGCATTTTGTCACTTGTGGTAAAGGTCTTTGGTCAGTTCAGAATTGGGAAAAAATGACAACGGAAGATATTCGCTTGAATTTGGTAGCCTGAAGCAACTGGCGATTTTTATTTCCCACTATCAGCAGAAGAAAAGTCACAAGCTGCCCTGAAACTCACCAGGTGTGCAAGATGCGGGGAGCCAAAATGCAATCTGGAAATTGCCATGTTGTAGCTGAAATGTGAGTGAAACTGACTGATAAAAACAGGCAGAGAATGCTTAGAAATGTTGATCTCCATCCTGAAAAGTTGGCTTAGTTTTGGTTGGTTACAGGTGAATGATATCCTCCACTTGCTGATTTACCAAAGAAGAAAATTAAGAAAAGGTATGGATACCTACAAAGAAATGTTTGTTTGTAAGCAAGTGGAAAACACAGGAGAAGTAGATGAGGCCAGAAACTTTCTGTTCAATGGAGAAAATAAAGGAAACAAAAATAATTGAAATAGTGTCTAAGAATAAAAAAAAGCATTATTTAAGGAGA
Source organism: Squalus acanthias (assembly GCA_030390025.1). Taxonomy (NCBI): domain Eukaryota; kingdom Metazoa; phylum Chordata; class Chondrichthyes; order Squaliformes; family Squalidae; genus Squalus; species Squalus acanthias. The sequence continues at coordinate 149,621,014 of CM059428.1, forward strand.
GAAGTGAGTTGACACATGAAGAGTTCTGGGTTAAAAAAAAAAGCAAAGAAATGAAAGAGGTGGACAGGTAAATTAAGAAACACAGTTGTAGTTGTCGATGAACTCAGTGGAAAATAAAAGAAAGATAACATCCTGATAAGGTAGCTTTCTTTCCTAGCCAGCAACAGTAGTTTGAACAGGAAGGCTGATGATGATCCGGCTGTGGTTTACCTCAGGGTGGGGAAAAAAATTAAGACCTGGTTAACTGGAGAGCAGACCGAGATTGTAAGAGAGTTAGAGTGGGAAGTGACGATGAAGGAGACGGCCAAATGTAATGTAAATATCAAGGGGGATAAAGCCTTGGACATGTGTCAAATTGATGAAGAAGCTAAAGAAGGGAGTCTTGAAGTGACAGAATTTCACCATGTCATCCAACAAGTCCAGAGCAATGAAGGAACCTCAGGTTTGGAACGAGCAGTAATAATTTCATAGCACAAAAAGGGAGACATTAGAGTGTAAAAATTCCAGAATTATCATCATGCTTCATGTGCCATGGAAGGATTTTGCTGGAGTGCTCCTTAATGAAAGGGCATGTGGATAAAAGACTGGGGGGGAAAAATCAGTGTGGCTTCATGAGGATGTGGATGTGATGACCAGATCTTTGCCAATCTTGCAGAAATCTCAATCTGTCTTGGTGCAAAGACTATGGATGTGTTTTGTGAATTTTAAGTAGATGTATGACCTTGTGTCTGGAAGTAAGTAGAAAAAATTAAAAAGATTGCTAAAGAAGATGTAAGATGAAGTGAAAAATTGTGTGAGGATTGAATTATAAAATGTCAATGGTTTGAAATGACAATAGTAGATTGTAGGGGTTGCACCTTGTTCGGTATTGTCACAGACCATATAAGGTGAAGCATTGGCACAAAGAGGCAGCAAAAGTGGTGAGTCTGGAGGTGTATGGGTAAGAAATATTTGGTAAAGAACATAGATTATGTGGATAATTTTGCTTTTCTTCCTCCATCCTTGGTTAATGTCATCATGATAATTGGATAAACAATCTGTTATAAATTTAACTAGTGAAGTTCTTGCCCAAGTTACTTAGCAAAGGTCAAACACTTCAGTAGGCTTCAATAATCTTGGAGCATGGGCAAGTAGAAAAAGAGAAGGAATAACACGTTTTTATAGAAAATTGTCAAAATCTAATTTCTGATATTGTTTAATATATGGGAGGTGCAATTTCTTTTGTGTGCTAATTATAACAGAAAGGTTCCCTAATTCTAAATACAGATATTTTTTCTAAAATTAGCAAGCAAAGGAATTTCACCTACTAAAGTGTATTTAGGTTTAAATAAAGGGGCTGATAATTGGATCCTTGCACAGTGGCACCAGGATTGCAGTTCCTTGGGCACCTGTAGCAAATGGTGCTAACTGTCTGCTTATAAAGCAAGGTCAGATCATTTAAATAAATGATTGTTCCCACGTATAGCCCATGATGCACTTAGAATATGCAGACGTGGGTGGGTGGGGGGTCACCAATGGTGTGATTCTTGCTTCCTTATAAGAGAGCCTTGGAAATTCTAGGTGTACAACACCAATAACTTGCATTTATATAGCACCTTTAATGTAGGAAAATGTCCCACGGTGCTTATAGAGACAATCGAGAAAGTGGGTACATTAAGGTCAGAGTTTCATCCACAAGTATCATCTTTACTCATTCACTCCTTCATACAAGCATACAATCTGTAGCGTAATGCACCAAATTATCTTGCCATGCAGAGCTGTGTTTCAAGGCATGCCTTAGTGTTAGCATTCTAAAATGTTATGTTTCTTTCTTCTTCTTAGGCAGTCCCTCGGAACCGAGGATGACTTGCTTCCACATTAAAAATGAGTTCTCGGGTGACTGATGAGTCCAATGCGGGACCTACAGTCTCTGTCACAGGTGGGGCAGACGGTGGTTGAAGGGGCGGGTGGGTGGGGTGCTTGGGTTGACGTGCGCTCCTTGCGCTGCCTGCGCTTGGCTTCCGCTTGCTCCCGGCGAAGAGACTCGAGGTGTTCGGCGCCTTCCTGGATGCTTCTCATCCACTTTGTGCGGTCTTGGGCCAGGGATTCCCAGGTGTCGGTGGGGATGTTACACTTTTTCAAGGAGGCTTTGAGGGTGTCCTTTAGCACATGTTTCTTTAGCACATGTGTCAGAACCCAATGACCAACCTCAGCTGAGCACCTCACAGCACCCTCAGCCTTGGCTTAGTGGAAGCACACTCACCTCTGAGTTAGGTCAGTGGGTGCAAACCCCACTTCAGTACAGTACTGAGAGAGTGCTACACTGTTGGAGGTGCCAGCTTTCAAATGCGACATGAAACTGAGGCCACTGCATCTTCTCGTGGATGTAAAAGATCCCATGGCACTATTTGAAGACGAGCAGGGGAGTTCTTCCAATGTCTTGGCTAACTTTATCCTTCAACAAACACCATCAAAAACGGATTAACTGGTCATGATCTCATGCTGTTTGTGGGATCTGACTGTGTGCAAATTGGTGGCCTTGTTTGCTATAAAACAGCAGTGACTGCACCAGAAATACTTCATTAGCTGTGATGTTTTTTGGGACATCTTGAGAATGCAGAAGATGCTATTTAAATGCAATTTCTTTTCTTTTGCTTCTACAGTGGCCAGCATCAGCACAGGTACATGCACTTTGGGTTGTGGGGGGCGGGTGGTCGGGAACGGGGTCACAGTGATTTGCAAGAGGGAGTCTTGGTCAATCACAGAGCGTAAGCGCAAAGGAGCAAGTGCAGGTGGAATTAGAGGAGATGCAACCTGCTGCCCAGTGGGGCATCTCAAGGACGCGTGCAGCTACTGAGCCCATGGATTCGTAGGTTGCAGTCTCTGCTCACAATCACTTGAGTCTGAGCATCAGTGATTCGTGCAGTCATTTGAGAGTGTGGCATGCTGCCTGTGCAATTTGGGTGCATCTGTGGAGGAGTTCACCAGCTGCATCAGTGCAGTGCTGCATGGCTGAGCTGCAGACCATCATTGCGAGCATGGGCACTCCAGGGCCATCTGTGACACAATCCCCTTTTGGATAAACCTCCATTACAGATGCTTTGACTGGGGCTTTTGAGATCTTGAGCTCCAGCCTACTGTAGTTTGTCTTGTTGGGAAATCAAATTGAAACAGCCATAATATAGGGCTTCAACAACCTCATTGCTGCTCACCACTCTGCACCCAGACATATCTCTGGCACTGCCTCGGGACTGCCCAGCAGCAGGAGAACAGCAAGAATGTTGATATATACTGATCGGGATATTAGCTTGGCGCTGAATTAAGGGTATAAATGCAAAGTCTTCACTTACAGAATTTATTGGAGATGATATTCTCAGACAGCACACATGACTATCATGTTACAGTTGCTGAATTCGGTCGCAGGGAAATTAGCCACCGTTCCCCCAACCCCCACCGAGTCTTTCCTAACTTCCTTACAATGGTCTCGCTTTTTAAGCTCAGCTAAAAAATCATTACATCATTCCTCCTCCACGACAGTCATTCTTGGTTTTACACTAACTTGCATCATGTCAGCATTCCAGAGAGTGGGTCTCATAGCAAAAGCTGACTTACATGTACAGAAAGGGGAAACTTATAGGCCCCGATCTTCTCTTGGAGGCGGGGAGGGAGCGGAGGGGGGCAATTTTGCGATCGGGAAACCTGGAAGAATGGATTTCCTTCAGGCCCTGCCAAATTTAATGACAGGACCTGATTACCACTTTTTGACTCAATTTCCTGGCCGCAGCAGCCAGATTGAGAGGCTGGCAGGCGGGTAGTCTTTTGGCACCAGGCCACAGGCAGAGGAGGGATTGGAAAGGCCAGTGGTGGGGCGTGCATGGGGGTGTCAGGGGAAGATTGGAGGCTAAAGGGGAGATCGGCGGTCAGGGGAAGATCAGGGTCCGGAGCGGTGGGGGGGGGCTGTGGAGAGATCGGGGGTGGGGGTGGGGGGGGGGCGGTGAGGTCCGGGTGGGAGAGATCAGAAGGGTTGAGGGGGTGTCCGATCGTGGGGGGTGGGTGAAGCAGGTAAACTTGATCCAACAGGTAAGTGAAAATGCACTTGCCTCCTGGATCTAGCGGTTCTCGCCTCCCTTTAGCTGCAGGGTTTCCAGAGGCTCAGGAAGCCCAGATTGGTTATCCGCCCCCTGTCCCACCTCCTTTAAAACCGGAAGTGGGCAGGTTGAGGTTGGGCTTCAGATTGTTAACATTTTTTACATCCCACCCATTTTGGGGGGTTGAAATCCCCCCGCACCCCCCCCCCCCCCCCCCCCAATTGTCATCAAACAGATAGCTGTATCGATTAGAAGATTGTAATTACACATGGCTATTTTATATGATGACAATTACAGCCTTGGAAAATGAGCCTTGGCGATTTCTTAGGACATTCTCTAGCTATCGCCTGCTTCAACAGATTCTGAAAAATCTGTCACAGAATCATAGAATGGTTACAGCACAGAAGGAAGCCATTCGGCTGTCGAGCCCATGCCGGCTCTTCTGAAAGAGCACTTCAGCTAGTCCCACTCCCCTGCCCTTTCCCTGTAGCCCTGCAAATTGTTTCCCCTCAGATACATATCCAATTCACTTTCGAAAGCCACGATTGAGTCTACCTCCACCACCCTTTCAGGCAGTGCATTCCAGATCCTAACCACTCGCTGCATAAAAAAGTTTTTCCTCATGTTGCCTTTGGTTCTTCTGCCAATCACCTTGAATCTGTGTCCTCTGGTTCTCAACCCTACCGCCAATGGGAACAGTTTCTCTCTACCTACTCTGTCTCAACCCCTCATGATTTTGAATACCTCTATCAAATCTCCTCTCAACCTTCTCTGCTCTAAGGAAAACAATCCCAGCTTCTCCAGTCTATCCACATAACTGAAGTCCCTCATCCCTGGAATCATTCTCGTAAATCTTTTCTACACCCTCTCTAAGGCCTTCACATCCTTTCTCAAGTGTGGTGCCCAGAATTGGGCATAATACTCCAGTTGGGGCCGAACCAGTGTTTTATAAAGGTTCATCATAACTTCCTTGCTTTTGTACTCTATGCCTCGATTTATGAAGCCCAGTATCCCGTATGCTTTTTTTAACTGCTTTCTCAACCTTCAACGATTTGTGCATATATACCCCCAGGTGTCTCTGTTTATGCACCCCCTTTAGGATTGTACCCTTTAGTTTATATTGCCTCTGCTCGTTCTTCCTACCAAAATGTATCACTTCGCACTTTTCTGTGTTAAATTTCATCTGCCACTTGTCCGCCCATTTCACCAGCTGGTCTATGTCCTCTTGAGGTCTATCACTATCCTCCTCACTGTTCACTATACCTCCAAGTTTAGTGTCAGCTGCAAATTTTGAAATTGTGCCCTGTACTCCCAAGTCCAAGTCATTAATATATATCAAGAAAAGCAGTGGTCCCAATACTGACCCTTGGAGAACACCACTGTATACCTTCCTCCAGTCTGAAAAACAACCGTTCTGCATTACTCTCTGTTTCCTGTCACTTAGTCAATTTCATATCCATGCTGCCACTGTCGCTTTTATTCCATGGGCTTCAACTTTGCTGGTAAGCCTATTATGTGGCACTTTATCAAATGCCTTTTGGAAGTCCATATACACCACATCAACTGCATTGCCCTAATCAACTCTCTCTGTTACCTCATCAAAGAACTCAATCAAGTTAGTTAAACGTGATTTGCCTTTAACAAATCCGTGCTGGCTTTCCTTAATTAATCCACACCTATCCAAGTGACTGTTAATTTTGTCCCTGATTACTGTATTTAAAGGCTTCCCCACTACCGAGGTCAAACTGACTGGCCTGTAGTTGCTGGGTTTATCTTTACACCCTTTTTTGAACAATGGTGTAACATTTGCAGTTCTCCAGTCCTCTGGCCCCACCCCTGTATCGAAGGAGGATTGGAAGATTATGGCCAATACCTCCGCGATTTCCTCCCTCAATTCCGAGGATGCATCCCATCCACTCCTGGTGATTTATCTACTTAAAGTACAGCCAACCTTTCTATCAATTTTTATCCTATCAAGTATCTCCACTACCTCCTCCTTCATTATGTCTATGGCAGCATCCTCTTCCTTGGTGAAGACAAATGCAAAATACTCATTTAATACCTCAGCCATACCATACCCTCTGCCTCCATGCATAGGTCTCCTTTTTGGCCCCTAATTGGCCTCACCCCATCTCTTACTACCCTTTTACTATTTATATGCTTATAGAAGAATGCTTATAAAAGGATTACCTTTTATGTTGGCTGCCATTCTATTCTCATACCTTCTCTTTTCCCCTCTTTTTCTTTTTCACTTCTCCTCTGACCTTTCTATATATAGCCTAATTCTCCGATGTATTTGCAACCTGACATCTGTCATACGCGCTCTTTTTCTGCTTCATCATATTCTGTATCTTTCATCATCCAGGGAGCCCTGACTTTAGTTGCCCTGCCTTTCCCCCTAGTGGGCATGTACCTGAACTATTTCCTCTTTAAAGGCAGCCCATTGTTCCACCACAGTTTTGCCTGCCAATCTTTGATTCCAGTTTACCCGGGCCAGATCCGTTCTCATCCCACTGAAATTGGCCTTCCCCCAGTTAAACATTTTTATTCTAGATTGCTCCCTGTCCTTTCCCATAGCTAATCTAAACCTTATGATACTATGATTACTGTTTCCATATGTGTTCACCTACTGACACTTGCTCCACTTGTCCTACCTCATTCCCCAGAACCAGATCCAGCAATACCGCCTCCCTCGTCAGGCTGGAAACATACTGATCAAGAAAGTTCTCCTGAACACACTTGAGAAATTCTTCCCCTTCTCCCACTATTACGATCCCAGTCTATATTCGGATAGTTGAAGTCCCCCATTATTACTACTCTATAGTTCTTGGACCTCTCTGTAATTAATGTCTCTGCAAATTTGCTCCTCCATATCTTTCCCACTATTTGGTGGTCCATAGAATACACCTAGTAGTGTAATGGCACCTATATTATTTCTTAACTCTAGCCATATAGATTCTGTCCTTGATCCCTCCAGGACATCCTCCCTCTCCAGTACTGTAACATTCTCCTTGACCAATAAAAACTTAAAAAATAGGAGCAGGAATAGGCCACTTGGCCCCTCAAGCCTGCTCTGCCATTCAATAAGATCATGGCTGATCTTGAGCTCAAAGCCACTTTCCCGCCCACTCCCCATAACCCTTCACTCCCTTATCTTGCAAAAATTTGTCTATCTCCACTTTAAATGTATTTAATGACCCAGCCTCCACAGCTTTCTGGGGCAGAGAATTCCACAAATTTACGACCCTCAGAGAAGAAATTCCTCATCTCAGTTCTAAAAGGGCGACCCTTTATTCTAAAACTGTGCCCCCGCGTTCTAGATTTCCCCACGAGGGGAAACATCCTCTCTGCACCTACCTTGTCGTGCCCCCTCAATATCTTATATGTTTCAATAAGATCACCTCTCATTCTTCTAAATTCCAATGAGTATAGGCCCAGCCTGCTCAACCTTTCCTCATAAGTCAACCCCCTCATCTCTGGAATTAACCTAGTGAATCGTCTCTGAACTGCCTCCAATGCAAGTATATCCTTCCTTAAATAAGGAGACCAAAACTGTACGCAGTACTCAAGGTGTGGTCTCACCAATACCCTGTACAATACTGCCAAACCAGCTCCTATCTTTCCGTCCCTATCTTTCCTGAACACTTTATAACCAGGAATATTTAATACCCAATCCTGCTCTTTTTTTAGCCAGGTCTCAGTTATTGCCACAACATCATATTCCCACATGGCTATTTGTGCCTGCAGCTCACTTACCTTGTTTACTACGCTTTGTGCGTTCACATACATACACTGTAAACTCATCTTAGACCATCCTGTATTCTCTCTTAGTTTGACCCCCACCTAATACCTTACTATTTCTTACTTTAGTGCTCTCCCAAACCTTTGAGCACTTTATTTCCCCTTTCTAATGTTACATCCTGGTGCCCATCCCCCTGCCAAATTAGTTTAAACCCTCCCCAACAACACCAGCAAACCTCCCCGCGAGGATATTGATTCCGGCCCTGTTGAGGTGCAACCTGTCTGGCCTGTACAGGTCCCACCTCCCCCAGAATCGGTCCCAATGCCCCAGGAATCTAAAGCCCTCCCTCTTGCACCATTTCTCCAGCCACGCATTCATCTGCGCTATCCTCCTATTTCTATTCTCACTAGCGCGTGGCACTGGGAGTAATCTGGAGATTACTACCTTTGAGGTCCTGCTTTTTAATCTCTTTCCTAGCTCCCTGAAATCTGCCTACAGGACCTCATCCCTCTTTCTACCTATGTCGTTGGTACCGATATGGACCACGACCTCTGGCTGTTCACCCTCCCGCCTCAGAATGTTGTGCGGCCGCTCAGTGACATCCTTGACCCTGGCACCAGGGAGGCAATATACCATTCTGGAGTCACGTCTGCGGCTGCAGAAACGCCTGTCGGCTCCCCTAACTATCGAATCCCCTACCACTATTGCTTTCCCACTCTTCTTTTCCGCCCCCCCCCCCCCGGTACAACTGTGCCACAGACTTGGCTCTGGCTATACTCCCAGAGGAACCATCACCCCTACCAGTACTCAGAACCGAATACTGATTGGAGAGCGAGATGCACTCGGGACTCCTGCACCACCTACCTAGTCCTCCTCTTCTGTCTGGTGGTCACCCATTCCCTCTCTGCCTGCACACTCCTTATCTGCAGGGTGACCACCTCCTGAAATGTGCTATCCACGAAGCTCTCAGCCTCGCGCTTGCACCGCAGTGACGCCAGCTGCCGCTCAAGCTCCGAAACCCGGAGCTCGAGCTCCTCCAGCTGATGACACTTCCTGCACACGTGGTTGCCCAGGACACAAAGCGTCCTGGATTTCCCACATGGCACAGGATGTGCATTCCGCGGGACTGAGCTGCCCTGCCATGCCTCTATTTAACAGACTATTAACTAACTTAGCAGGAATAAATATAAAACTTAAAAAAAACTAGAAACACTTACCAGCTACTCACCAATCAGCTCCTTCCCTGGTTGTGGCGTCACTTTAGCTGTTTTGCAGTTGTTGCTTTTGTTGTTTTCGCTGGAGGTACTCCGCCTCCTCGCTGCTGCCGCTTCTCCAGTCTGCACACTCTCAGGTCCTCGCGCTTGGTTTATCCTCTGTCTCCTCGCTGCCGCCGCTGCTCCAATCTGCACGCTCTCATGTCCTCACGCTCGATTTATACACTGCCTCCTTGCTGCCGCCGCTGCTCCGGTCTGTGCTCTCAGCCTCCCGTTCGATTTATACTTGTCCGAGTGACTGTTAACTTTGTTCCGGATTATCGTTTCCAAAAGCTTCCCCACTACTGAGGTTAAGCTGACTGGCCTGTAGTTGCTGGGTTTATCCTTGCACCCTTTTTTGAACAAGGGTGTAAGGGTGTAACATTTGCAAACCTCCAGTCCTCTGGCACCACCCCCGTATCTAAGGAGGATTGGAAGATTATGGCGAGTACCTCTGCAATTTCCTCCTTAACCTCCCTCAGCATCCTAGGATGCATCCCATCTGGTCCTGGTGACTTACCAACTTTTAAGTTCAGACAGCCTTTCTCGTGCCTCCTCTATCAATTTTTATCTCATCCAGTAACTCCACTACCTACTCTTTTACTATGACTTTGGCAGCATCTTCTTCCTTGGTGAAGACAGATGCAATGTACTCATTTAGTACCTCAGCCATGCCCTCTGCCTCAATGCGTAGGTCTCCTTTTTGGTCCCTAATTGGCCCCACCCCCTCCTCTTACTACCCATTTATTATTTTATATGCCTATAGAAGACTTTTGAACTCCCTTTTATGTTAGCTGCCAATCTATTCTCAAAAATGAGAAGTCGCACAACACCAGGTTATAGTCCAACAGTTTTATTTGAAATCCCGAGCTTTCGGAGCGCTGCTCCTTCGTCAGGTAAAGTGAGGGAATACAAATCAGATACAAAGCATATATAGACAGAGAACAATGTGTTTCTGACTGCCCTCCATCACACCACCTCGGCAGAGATACAATCAGTCAGGAAGGCATTACATCAAAGACACAGCAAAATACAGCTAAGACAATGAGGTGGGGTCACAGGGGGTCCAACGTGTCAAATGCTGCAGTCTGCAGTTAAGCTTTTTACTTTTTTTTAAAACTGGGAATCACATCTGTGAACAAGACAACGACGACTCTAGTCTGGATGACTCTACGTCATGTAGCGTGACATGAAACCAAGATCCCGGTTGAGGCCATCCTCATGGGTGCGGAACTTGGCTATCAGTTTCTGCTCGATGATTTTGCGTTGTCGTGTGTCTCGAAGGCCGCCTTGGAGAACGCTTACCCGCAGATCCGAGGCTGAATGTCCTTGACTGCTGAAGTGTTCCCCGACTGGGAGGTAACAATCCTGCCTGGCGATTGTTGCACGGTGTCTATTCATACGTTGTCTCAATGTCTGCATGGCCTTGCCGATGTACCATGCTGCGGTGCATCCTTTCCTGCAACGTATGAGGTAGACAATGTTGGCCGAGTCACATGAGTACATGGTACATACTCATGTGACTCGGCCAACATTGTCTACCTCATACGTTGCAGGAAAGGATGCACCGCAGCATGGTACATCGGCGAGACCATGCAGACACTGAGACAACGTATGAACGGACACCGCGCAACAATCGCCAGGCAGGATTGTTACCTCCCAGTCGGGGAACACTTCAGCAGTCAAGGACATTCAGCCTCGGATCTGCGGGTAAGCGTTCTCCAAGGCGGCCTTCGAGACACACGACAACGCAAAATCATCGAGCAGAAACTGATGGCCAAGTTCCGCACCCATGAGGATGGCCTCAACCGGGATCTTGGTTTCATGTCACGCTACATGACGTAGAGTCATCCAGACTAGAGTCGTCGTTGTCTTGTTCACAGATGTGATTTCCAGTTTTAAAAAAAAGTAAAAAGCTTAACTGCATACTGCAGCATTTGACACGTTGGACCCCCTGTGACCCCACCTCATTGTCTTAGCGGTATTTTGCTGTGTCTTTGATGTAATGCCTTCCTGACTGATTGTATCTCTGCCGAGGTGGTGTGATGGAGGGCAGTCAGAAACACATTGTTCTCTGTCTATATATGCTTTGTATCTGATTTGTATTCCCTCACTTTACCTGACGAAGGAGCAGCGCTCCGAAAGCTCGTGATTTCAAATAAAACTGTTGGACTATAACCTGGTGTTGTGCGACTTCTCATTTTTGTCCACCCCAGTCCAACACCGGCATCTCCGCATCATGGAATCTTTTCTCATACTCTCTCTTTGTCCCTCTTATTTTCTTTTTTACTTCCCCTCTGAACTTTCTATATTCAGCCTGATTCTCTCTTGTATTCTCAACCTGACATCTGTCATACGCCCCCTTTTTCTGCTTCATCTTACTCTCTATCTGTTTCGTCATCCAGGGAGCTCGTTTTAGTTGTCCTACCTTTCTTTCTTATGGGAATGTACCTCGACTGTACCCGAACCATCTCCTCTTTAAAGGCAGCCCATTGTTCTTTTGACCACAAAATGGACTCCTGAACATAAAATGGATTTTGAGGCAACCTTTCCTGCTAGCATTCTTAACGAGGAGCGGGCATAGATGACGCCACATTCACAACACCCAACTGCTCTGTTCAAATAACTACCAATTTTTCTACAACATATAGGCCTAGACAGGCACTGCATCAACATCCATGGCGTTTGCTCTTGCAGGGCCATCTACTGATCCAGCACAGGCAGGTACTGGGCCACCTATAGCTCTAATTTGCAGATTTTCTGGGGCTTTAATGACACAACACATGCGCAGGCTATCAATTGCTCATCGCACTTTTAGGTCGCTTTATCACGAGCTGCGTGTATCAGGCACCAAACAGCCCTCAACATCCACAGTAGCTTTATGGTTTCTGAAGAGCATGTCTAGAAGAACAATCTGATTTTGACATAGAAGCTTTTTTATGACTTGTAAACATGATACTGAGGCACCGCCTGCCCTCGGGTGGACGTAAAAGATGCCATGGCACTGTTTCGAAGAAGAAAAGGGGAGTTCTCCCTGGTGTCCTGGCCAATATTTATCTCTCAACCAACACCTAAAAAATAGATTATCTGGTCATTATCACATTGCTGTTTGTGGGACCTTGCTGTGCACAAATTGTCTGCTGCGTTTTCTACATTACAACAGTAACTACAGTTCAAAATTACTTAATTGGCTGTAAAACGCTTTAGAACATCCTGAGGTTGTGAAACGTACTATATAAATGCAAGTCTTTTTTAAAATTAGGAGTAAAACTTCTATATTGGTATAATCTGCTATGCTAAATTTGATCATATCTCCCTTTTTGAACAGGGAAATTTTTAACCATTACACTTTCAATCTCTGGCATTTTGCTTCCCAGGCCAGTCTCTCACCTTTCACTGTCTGTAAAGTTCAGCTCATCCAAAGGTCTGTTGCCTGCATCCAATCCTGCAACAAGATCTGCTCCCCCACCAGCCCTGTCCTCCCTGACCTATTCTCGTTCTTGACTTTAAATCCCTTGGTGGCCTCACCTCTCCCTATCTAACTTCCTCTGGCCTCTTGTGCAAGTTCTTTCCTTCGCCCCACCATTGGCAGCTGTGCTTTAAGTTGCCCTGGCACATTGCTCTGGAATTGCCTTCTTAAACCTTCTGCCTCATCATATCCTTCTCCTCTTTTTAGACCCTTCTTGAAACCTACCTCTTGATCAAGCTTTTGGTCACTGCTCCTAATATCTTCTTCTTTGGCTTGGCATCGATTTGTAACTGATTATGTCTCTGAAGAGATGTGGGATTTTTTTTCTATGTTAATGGCACTGTATAAGTGTAAGTTGTTGCTATTACTAGAGTCTACAGCAAAGAAACAGGCCATTCATCCCAACTGGTTTATGCCGGCGTTTATGCTCCACACAAGCCTCCTAACCCTCTTCATCTAACCCTATCAGCATACTCTTCTATTTCTTTCTCCCTCGTGCTTATCTCGCTTCCCCTTAAAATGCATCTATGCTATTCCCCTCAACTACTCCCTTGTGGTAAACAAGTTCTGCATTCTTACCACTCTTTGGCTGTTTTGAAAGTTTCACCTGAATTCCCTATTGCATTTATTGGTGACTATCTTACATTTATGGCCCCTAGTTTTGGTCACCCCCCACAAGTGGTACCATCTTCTCTACGTCTACCCTATCAAACCCTTTCATAATCTTAAAGACCTCTATCAGGTAACCCCTCATCCTTCTCTTTTCTTGAGAAAAGAGCCCCAGCCTGTTCAGCCTTTCGTAATAAGTATATATTCTCAGTTCTGGTATCATCCTTGTAAATCTTTTTTGCACTTTCTCCAGTGCCTCTATATCCTTTTTATAATATAGAGACCAGAACTGTGCACAGTACTCCAAGTCTGTTGCAGCTTAGATTAATTTGAATAATTTCTGCCTGAACTCACCTTAATTGAAGCAACAAATTTGTTTCTGGTTTAGACAGGAACTGATAAACATAAAAATCAGTTTGGCTCCCTTGGCCTATGTACATTGTGTATTTTATGTAGAGAACCCTGGTGTCGTCCTTGGAAAAAATACAGTTTTGATGTATGTATTACCATGAGGTACAGTCAATTTTCTATGTAGTTAAACTTTGTTTTTACAAATATAAAGGCATCAAGATAAACAGGTTGTCTTACAGAATCACTTTATTCAGGTTTGGCCTTCTCTGCTGAGCAGAATTTAACTACTGCCTGGAACCGGGTGTACCAGGAGTCTTTTTTCAATTAACCAGGTTTTAAAATAATGACGTTTCCACTGTATTTTGGCTGTTTTTAACAACCATTCAAAAATTTATTTTACCAATTACTTTTAATGTGTTGTATACTTTTATTTATAGGTAGCTACTATAGCAGAAACAGACGAGTCTGGAGATTCCGCTGAGATTGTGACTGACTCTCAAAAACGGAGAGAAATCCTGTCTAGACGACCTTCCTACAGGTATGATTTTAAAAACTCGAGAAATATCCTGAATTATAAACTATTTAAAATCTCATTGTTTCTTTATTTGTGGGTTTCTGCCACACATTACATATCTTCGTCCTGCACAACGTAAATGATGGCCTCTGGCTGGATCAGATCATCTTATGTTTTGAACTGTAAGTTGTAGAATGTAAATATAGCATATTATTTATGTGTTGGATCAAGACAAAACTATTAGTTTCATTTCTTCTGTAACTGACCTAAAATTTCTCTTCATTTTGAGAAAGCATATTTGTACATTAAGCAATCATTTCTATTTCAAAGAATTAAACCTGTCTTGCGCTGAGTAAGCCAAAGGTGCTGTTGTATTGCAGTTTTGTTGCTTGACAAATGCTTAACAAAAGGTTTTCGCCTCCTAATTTTTGGAAAAACTGAGCAAATGTAAAACTGGAAGCTATATGGTCATCTTATATATTTTATTGAGGGATGGTTATCTGTACCTATTACTGGATTGCTGACTTAGACAACAACAACAACCATCTGTATTTATATAGCGCCTTTAACGTAGTAAAATGTCCCAAGGTGTTTCACTGGCATGTTATCAAACAAGATTTGACACAGAGCCACATGAGATAACAACAGAAAATGCTGGAAACACTCAGCAGGCCAGGCAGCATCCGTGAAGAGAGAAAAAACAGAGAACTGGAGAAGGCAAGGAGATATTAGGACAGGTGACCAAAAGCTTAGTCAAAGAGGTAGGTTTTAAGGAGCGTCTTAAAGGAGGATAGAGAGGTGGAGAAGTTTGGGGAAGGAATTCCAGAGCATCGGGCCCAGGCAGTGAAAGGCACAGCCGCCAATCGTGGAGCGATTAAAATCAGGGATGAGCAAGAGGCCAGAATTGGAGGAGTGCAGAGATCTTGGAGGGTTGTAGGGCTGGAGGAGGTTACAGAGATGGGGAAGGACGAGGCCATGGAGGGATTTGAAAGCAAGGATGAGAACTTTAAAATCGAGGTGTTGCCGGACCCATCCGGGAGCCAATGTAAGCCAGTGAGCTCGGGTGATTTAGATGAAAAATAGGAGGGGGCCAAGGATAGATCCTTGGGGGACTCCAGAGGTAACGGTGCAGGAGCAGGAAGAGAAGCCATTGCAGGTGATTGCTAACCTCATAGTCCACTGGAATCTTCAAATTGTATATAAAAGGAAAAGGGGGTGGGGTAGCATTGCTGGTTAAAGAGGAGATTAATGCAATAGCTAGGAAGGACATCAGCTTGGAGGATGTGGAATCAATATGGGTTGAGCTGCAGAACACCAAAGGGCAGAAAACGTTAGTGGGAGTTGTGTACAGACCTCCAAACAGCAGTGGTGAGGTGGGGGAGGGTATGAAACAGGAAATCAGAGGTGCGTGCAAAAAAGGCACGGCAGTTATCATGGGTGACTTTAATATGCATATAGATTGGGCTACTCAAACTGGAAGCAATACGGTGGAGGAGGATTTCCTGGAGTGTTTAAGGGATGGTTTCCTAAACCAATATGTTGAGGAACCAACTCGAGGGGAGGCCATCCTGGACTGGGTGTTGTGTAATGAGGAAGGACTAATCAGCAATCTTGTGGTACGAGGCCCCCTGGGGAAGAGTGACCATAGTATGGTGGAGTTCTACATTAGGATGGAGAAGGAAACAGTTAAGTCAGAGACCATGGTCCAGAACTTAAATAAGGGCAACTTTGATGGTATGAGGCGTGAATTGGCGAGGTTAAATTGGCAAGCGATATTTAAGGGGCTATCAGTGGAAGGGCAATGGCAGACATTTAGAGATCGCATGGATGAACTACAACAATTGTACATCCCGGTCTGGCGTAAAAATAAAAAAGGGAAGGTGGCTCAACCATGGCTAACAAGGGAAATCAGGGATAGTATTAAAACCAAGGAAGTTGCATACAAATTGGCCAGAAGTAGCAGCAAACCCGGGGACTGGGAGAACTTCAAAACTCAGCAAAGGAGGACGAAGGGTTTGATTAGGGCAGGGAAAATAAAATATGAAAGGAAGCTTGCTGAGAACATTAAAATGGACTGCAAAAGCTTCTATAAATATGTAAAAAGAAAGAGGTTAGTAAAAACAAACGTAGGTCCCCTGCAGTCGGAAACAGGGCAAGTCGTAATGGGGAACAAGGAAATGGCAGATCAATTGAACAAGTACTTTGGTTCGGTGTTTACTGTGGAGGACACACACAACCTGCCGGAAATAAAAGGGGTCAGAGGATCTGGTAAGAGGGAGGAGCTGAGGGAAATCCTTATTAGTCGGGAAAAGGTATTGGGGAAATTGATGGGACTGAAGGCTGAAAAATCCCCGGGGCCTGATGGTCTGCATCCCAGAGTACTTAAGGAGGTGGCCTTGGAAATAGTGGATGCATTGACGATCATTTTCCAACATTCCTTAGACTCTGGATCAGTTCCGATGGAGTGGAGGGTGGCCAATGTAACCCCTCTTTTTACAAAAGGAGGGAGGGAGAAAGCAGGGAATTATAGACCGGTCAGCCTGACATCGGTCGTGGGTAAAATGATGGAAGCAATTATTAAAGATGTCATAACAGACCATTTGGAAAGTGGCGACATGATAGGTCCAAGTCAGCATGGATTTGTGAAAGGGAAATCATGCTTGACAAATCTTCTGGAATTTTTTGAGGATGTTTCCAATAGGGTGGACAGGGGGGAACCAGTAGATGTGGTGTATTTGGACTTTCAGAAGGCCTTCGACAAGGTCCCACACAAGAGATTGGTGAGCAAAGTTAAAGCACATGGGATTGGGGGTAATGTGTTGACGTGGATTGAGAACTGGTTGGCACACAGGAAACAAAGAGTAGGAGTAAATGGGTACTTTTCAGAATGGCAGGCAGTGACCAGCGGGGTACCGCAGGGTTCGGTGCTGGGACCCCAGCTGTTTACATTATATATTAATGATTTGGACGAAGGGATTAAATGTAATATCTCCAAATTTGCGGATGACACTAAATTGGGAGGCAGTGTGAACAATGAGGAGGATGCTAGGAGGCTACAGAGTGACTTGGACAGGTTGGGTGAATGGGCAAATGTATGGCAGATGAAGTACAATGTGGATAAATGTGAGGTTATCCACTTTGGTGGTAAAAATAGAGAGGCGGACTATTACCTGAATGGTGGCAGATTAGGGAAAGGGGAGGTGCAACGAGACCTGGGCGTCATGGTACATCAGTCACTGAAGGTGGGAATGCAAGTGCAGCAGGCAGTCAAGAAAGCAAACGGAATGATGGCCTTCATAGTAAGGGGATTTGAGTACAGGAGTAGGGAGGTGATGCTGCAGTTGTACAGGGCCTTGGTGAGGCCACACCTGGAGTATTGTGCGCAGTTTTGGTCTCCTAACTTAAGGAAGGACATTCTTGCTATTGAGGGAGTGCAGCGAAGGTTCACTAGATTGATTCCTGGGATGGCCGGACTGACATATCAAGAAAGATTGAGTCAACTGAACTTGTATCCTCTGGAGTTCAGAAGAATGAGGGGGGATCTTATAGAGACATTTAAAATCCTGACTGGTTTAGACAAATTAGATGCGGGCAGAATGTTCCCAATGGTAGGGAAAACTAGAACCAGGGGTCACAGTCTAAGGATTAAGGGGAAGCCATTTAGGACTGAGCTGAGGAGGAACTTCTTCACCCAGAGAGTGGTGAATCTATGGAATTCTCTTCCACAGAAGGTTGTTGAGGCCAGTTCGCTAAATATATTCAAAAGGGAGTTAGATATAACACTCACAACTAGGGGGATCAAGGGGTATGGCGAGAAAGCAGGAATGGGGTACTGAGGTAGCATGTTCAGCCATGAACGCATTGAATGGCGGTGCAGGCTCGAAGGACCGAATGGTCTACTCCTGTACCTATTTTCTATGTTTCTATGTATGGTATGACTCATGGGTTACAGCAAAACATTTAGCTGCAATTTGAAAAAGAAAGAATGGGAATTGCATTTTGAAGAGAGTTTTAGTATTACATAATTCACAATAGTAATCGCTCCATGGTGTATCACTTTTTAGTAAGAAATTAAATTTCTTACTGCTTCCTCTTTGATTTTCTCATTGTTTGTTTCTCTATGGATCAATGCTTCTGCATTCCCATGACTAGCTCTGGACATAAATCTTAGACAGCTTCCTAATGTAAATGTGTGCATATAATGATTCAACATGAATGAAGAGGCATTATAATGCTTCGCACGTGAACAATAAGAAGATATTTGTTCCAATACATAAGAATAAAATGATGTAGCCCGACTGTCAGGACCCTGACTTAAAAATAAAATGCTATCTGAAGATTTCAAGAAAAAGCCAAAGGTGTCATAGAAAACAAGACCAGACTGATACAAACCTCAATAACCTCCCTGTGTCAGCATTTGAATTAATGGTAAAGCTAGTTCTGGAAAGGAATTGGTTAGCACAGTAGGTTAGATGCTTTTCTTTCTCTTCTGGACCTGGGTATATATTCAAACCAAACTGCTGGGATGAAAGACTCCTCTGACAGCAAAGAATTTAAGCGATCTTAATCCCATTCTTCATGGTCATAGGTCAGAAGCATAAAACTGTTCCAAATTTGGCATTCATTGACAATGTATGGGTATAAGGATATGTGGTTGGTGTGAGAAATGGAAAAGAAAACACTTTAATGTAGTATGTTATGCTGTTCTGAGGTTGGAGATGAGGTGTTTTGTTCAGGCAGAGTAGAGGAGTATTTCTTGGCATTTAGCGGTGTTACTCCTGACTTCGGAGTGCTGAAGTAGAGATATCAAATTCTGAAATAGCAGTTCAGTACAGATAGGAGGTGTGGAAAAATAAATGTACTGCAATAAGTGTTATTTGCCAGAAAGTTTGGATCATGGAATTATCTTATGAATAAGATCTGAAGTGTTGTAGATATTATCATGGATGCAGGTATCGTTAGAGACTTTGATGTTATCTATCTCTAATATATTAGAAGTTGTGTATGGCATACACTTCCTGTAAGTGTCACTTACGACTGGAACATTTTACTGGTCACATTATATTTATCAGCTAAAAGTAAAATAGCAGCAAATCAGAAATGAAGGATGTCTGACCCAAAGTGGAGCAAATGGCTAGAAAACTGCTGGTGAATCCCCACGAAGCACTTATGCAAATATTCAGTTAGGAGCCCCGACTCACTTTAAAAAGTAGACCAATCCAGTCACTGAAAACCTTTCTAATGTCTTAAGCAAATGAAAACATTAAACATTGCGTATCTCACGACAGCATGATTGTATTTATTAATTGAACTGTCTTTTGTGTGTTTTCATCCCTTCAGTCAAGTTTTACTTGAAGGCCTCAGCCTCTCCAAAAAGCCTGGGCTTGGATTTGTATTTTTCAGAGCCGAACATGGCTGTTAGCTGAAAGCAGATACTACAGTCTTAACATATGCACTGTGCAAAATTTCACAGAATGCATTATAAGCACTTTGTTTCTTAAAATAAGAGCTGTGTATCAGAAACAAAGACATTTTCTGGCTTTTGTTCAGTGGAAATGTCAAATTGTGTCTGTTCTCATAGTTTTTCTGTTTGTTTTTAATGGTTTTTATGATTTTGAATACAAGTTGAACAATAAATTTGAATAAGTGTTCAACTAAACTTTTAAATAAAATTCATTAATTTCTACTTCAGAAAGTGTGAAGCTCAGAGAAATAGGGGGAAAAATTGAGTCGCGCCCCCTTTGGGGCGCTAACTTCACCGGGGCGCTACTTTTAGCGCCCCCACGGCCGAAATTGAGTGGTAGCACCCCAAGAGGGAAGCGGGGCGCTACTGGAAGCACCCCGCCTCCCTCTTAGGGCGCTGCGAGGGAATATCACGGCGCTATGGCGCTGCGGCACATCGCGCCGCGGTATTGCAGGTTTCTCCCCTTCTTAAAGGGGAGGGGCCTTGCGCAGTGTGACCCGGGGCCCAGCTGGGCCACCGGGGATCGGAGTGCCGACAAAAGAGCCCGGCACTCGAGAAGTGCCGGGCTCTTTGGAGCGTAGCCAGCACTCCGCGGGGGGGGGGGGGGGGTCAGGAGGCCGGGTACGGCAGCAGAGGCAGGTGCTGGCAGGCGGCCAGCAACAAAAATGGTCGCCCGGCACCTCACCTTTAAATAGCGCCGTCGCAGGTAGGCCCCCCTGACCCCGTCGGACATAGTGTCCGGTGGTAAGTCAGGGGGTGCTACCGAAGGTCGCGAGCGGGGTGCTGTGCATGGTGATGACGTCATTGCCAGCGGCGCCGCGGGGCGCTATCTGTTAGCGCCGCCGCTGAATTTCGCTGGAGGCGTTGGCAGCGCCGCTAACGGGAGGCGCAAAGCAACCGAATTTTTCCCCCATAGTGTCTTCCCTCATCCTAATTTGATTTTTTCTTCTTTTTTAAAAAAAAAAGTTAATTTAATTTTAAAAGTTTTTCAGGCAATTAGAAAAGCTCTGATTAACATCGGCTGTGTTTTGTTGCTAGTGGAACAGTAATTTATTAATTCAGTGGACCTGGTGCTAAATTAATTTATTAGTTGTTATGCTCACTGTTTTATTCATTTATTAATTCCACTGATGCCTGCTGCTCAATAGAGGTGGCGTCACAGTGGTATACAGTCAGGAGGGAGTGGTCCTGAGAGTCCTTAACGTTGACTCTGGACCCCACGCAGTCTCATGGCATCAGGTCAGATATGGACAAGGAAACCTCCTGCTGATTACCACCTACCGCCCTCCCTCAGCTGATGAATCCGTACTCCTCCATGTTGAACACCACTTGGAAGAAGCAATAAGGGCAGCAAGGGCACAGAATGTACTCTGGGTGGGGGACTTCAAAGTCCATCACCAAGAGTGGCTCAGTAGCACCACTACTGACTGAGTCATGAAGGACACAGCTGCCCGATTGGGCTAGTGACAGGTGGTGAGAGAACCAACACGAGGGAAAAATCTACTTGACCTTGTCCTCCCCAATCTACCTGTCGCAGATGTATCTGTTCATGATAGTATTGGTAGGAGTGACCAATGCACAGTCTTCACACGGAGGACACCCTCCATCATGTTGTGTAGCACTACCACCGTGCTAAATGGGATAGATTCAGAACAGATCTAGCAGTTTAAAATTTTTCCTCTGAGGTGCTGTGGGCCTTCAGCAGCAGCAAAATTGTATTCCACCACAATCTGTAACCTCATGGCCCGGCATATTCCTCACTCTACCATTACCATCAAGCCAGGGGACCAACCCTGGTTCAATGAGGAGTGCAGTAGAACATGCCAGGAGCAGCACCAGGTGTACCTAAAAATGAGGTGGCAACCTTGTGAATCTACCACACAAATCGACGTGCATGCTAAACAGCGGAAGCAGCATGCTATAAACAGAGCTAAGTGATTCCACAACCAACGGATCAGATCAAAGCTCTGCACTCGTGAATGGTGGTGGAAAATTAAACAAGTAATGGGAGGAGGTGGCTCCATGAGCATCCCCATCCTCAATGATGAGTGGATGATCCATCTCTGCCTCCTCCTGAGGTCCCCACTATCACGGAAGCCAGTAGTCAGCCAATTCGATTCACTCCATGTGATATCAAGAAACAGCTGAGCGTACTGGATACAACAAAGGCTATGGGCCCCAACAACCTCCTGGATGTAGTGCTGAAGACTTGTGCTCCAGAACTAGCTGCGCCTCTAGCCAAGCTGTTCCAGTCCAGCTACAACATTGGCATCTACCCAATAAAGTGAAAAATTGCCCAGTTATGTCCTATCTACAAAAGGTAGAACAAATCCAATCCAGCCAATTACTGCCCCATCCGCCTACTTTCAATCATTAGCACAGTCATGGAAGGGGTCGTCGACAATGCTATCAAGCACTTGCCAATAATCTGCTCACCGATGCTTAGTTTGGGTTCCACCAGGACCACTTGGCTCCAGACCTCATTATAGTCTGGTCCAAACATGGACAAAAGAGCTGAATTCCAGAGGTGAGGTGAGAGTGACTGCCCTTGACGTCAAGGCAGCATTTGACCTAGTGTGGCATCAAGGAGCCCTAGTAAAATTGAAGTCAATGGGAATCCGGGGGAAAACTTTCCACTGGCTGGAGTCATACCCAGCACAAAGGAAGATAGTTATGGTTGTTGGAGGTCAATCATCTCAGCCCCAGGACATCGCTGCAGGAGTTCCTCAGGGCAGTGTCCTAGCCCCAACTATCTTCAGCTGCTTCATCAATGACCTTCCCTCCATCATAAGGTCAGAAGTGGGGAGGTTCGCTGAAGATTGCAGTGTGTTCAGTTCCATTCGCAACTCCTCAGATAATGAAGCAGTCTGTGCCCACGTGCAGCAGGACCTGGACAACATTCAGGCTTGGGCTGATGTGTGGCGCAAATGTTTCTTGCCACATAAGTGCCAGGCAATGACCATCTCCAACAGAAGAGAGTCTAACCACTTCACTTCCCCATGACATTCAACTGCATTACCATCGTTGAATACCCAACCATCAACATCCCGGGGGTCACCATTGACCAGAAAATTAACTGGACCAGCCACATAAATACTGTGGCTGCAAGAGTAGGTCAGAGGCTGGGTGTTCTGCGGTGAGTGACTCACCTCCTGACTCCCCAAAGACTTTCCACCATCTACAAGGCACAAGTCAGGAGTGTGATGGAATACTCTCCACTCGCCTGGATAAGTGCAGCTGCAACAACACTCAAGGAGCTCGACACCATCCAGGACAAAGCAGCCCGCTTGATTTGCACCCCATCCACCACCTTAAACATTCACTCCCTCCACCACCGGCGCACCATGGCTGCAGTGTGTACCATCTACAAGATGCACTGCAGCAACTCGCCAAGGCTTTTTGAACAGCTCCTCCCAAACCCGTGACCTCTATACCACATAGAAGGACAAGGGCAGCAGGTGCATGGGAACAGCGCCACCTGCCAGTTCTCCTCCATCTCACACACCATCCTGATTTGAAAATATATCGTTGTTCCTTCGTCGCGGGGTCAAAATCCTGGAACCCCCTACCTAACAGCACTGTGGGAGTGCCTTCACCACACGGATTGCAGCGGTTCAAGAAGGTGGCTCACACCTTCTCAAGGGCAATTAGGGATGGGCAACAATTACTGGCTTTGCCAGTAATGCCTACATCCCATGACAATAAAAAAAAATTGAACCATCTTTGCCTAGAATTGCTTTATGTAAGGAAATACTGCCAAAAAGTATAAGTCAAACTCTAGCATAAAAAATGAACTATGCAGAAGAATAAAATAGACTATATTTAGTTTTGGTTTAAAATGATGGTATGTTGGAGGAAGAGAAAATTGAGTCTTGCATCTTGCTAAAAGGGGTAATGTGGTGGGCTGTACATGTGAGTTAAGAATGTTCTGGGTGACCTCACAATAACTTCCAGTGTACAGTGGTGATGCTTAACAATTGATCATTTGAACCATATTGGAGATTCTCAACAGTCAGTCTGCAGTGCTTCATGACTAGACTAGGACGAGAGGAAATTCATCTGCATTACATGAGGTGTGAAGCTACAACTGATGTGATGTTTTTTGAATGAATTCTAGAATGGGAAGATAATGAATCTTTGTTTTGTGAGAATATAAAATTATGACTGGTCACTGTAAAATGAAGCCTGCTGAACTTAACTTGCGAGTATTTGAGTAATACTGAAAGGTTACATGTAAATTGTAATCAATCTGCAAGAATAGCCTATGGGTTATTTAAATGGTTAAGAGGATTACTTTATGAATTTTATTTCTACATTAAGGGTTTAGTGCAGATTTTGTATACACAGTAGTCTGTTCTGTTTTAAGTTGGTTTAAAAAAAAAATTATCTTTGGAATGTGGGCATTGCTGGTAAAGCTGGCATTTGTTACCCATCCTTATTTGCCTTGGAGAAGGTGGTGGTGGACCACCTTCTTGAACTGTTGCAGTCCATGTGGTGAAATTGCTTCCACCATGCTGTTACGCAAGAAGTTTAGGATTCTGACCCAGTAACTAAGAAGGAGCAACATTCTATGTCCAAGTCAGGATGGTGTGCGACTTGGAGTGTAACTACGAGGTGATGGTATTCCCATTGCACCTGCTGCCCTTGTCCGTCTAGATGGTAGAGGTGGTTGGTTTGGGAGGTGCTGCCGAAGAAGCCTTGGCAAGTTGCTGCGATGCATCCTGTATGGTACGCACTGCAGCTACGGTATGCCGGAGGTGGACTAGTTTAGACTAGTGGATGAGGTGCCGGATAAGAGGACTGCTTTATTCTGGATGGTATCAAGCTTCTTTTGTGTTGTTGCAGCTGCATCCATCCAGGCAAGTGGAGAGTATTTAGTTACATTCCTGACTTGTGCCTTGTAGCTGGTGGAGAGACTTCGGGAAGTCAGGAGGTGACCTGCCCCTTATTCTGAGACTATGCCCCCTAGTTCTAGACACTCCAGCCAGGGGAAACAACCTCTCCGCATCTACCCTGTCAATCCCCTTCAGAATCTTGTATTTATATTGAAACATACAAGTTATTGTTATCAGTCCAAGCCTGGATGTTGTCCAGGTCTTGCTGCATGCGGGCATGGATTGCTTCATTATTTAAAGAATTGCAAATGGTGATGAACACTGTGTAATCATCGGTGACCTTACGATGGAGGGAAGGTCATTGATGAAAGTGTTTTAGATACTGTGTGAGGTAATTCTGAGAGATATATGTCATTTGTATTCATAAACTGTTCAAATAGCTTTTCTGCCTGTTCGTATAAAGTTGTTGAAAATTGTTGCAAAAAAAAACCTTTTTTGTGCCAGCTGTGCTGTGTATGGAACAGCTACATTACACCCCTACTGCAGAAATCAAATTCATAACGTAGTGTTATTTAACTGTAAGGATACAGTTTGGCCGGGAGTGGTGGCCATGTATTTTTTTTGGCTGTCTTCTTTCCCCGTAAAGCTCTGTAACCATGCCACATCCAGTTGAGAATAGTGGCGGACAATGAGGCAACTAAGGGAAGAGCAGACTCCATGAATATTCCCATTCTGAATTATGGTGGAGGTCAGCACTTAATGCAAGAGATGAAGCTGAAATATTAACACCCAAAAGTGCCAAGTAGACAATCTCATGCAGCCTCCTCCTGAGGTCCCCACCATCATAGATGCTGGCGTCCAGCTGGTTTGGTTTGAAAGACTTTATTGATTTATTTATGTAGATTTTTCATAGCTGCTGGTCAAAAACCAAGATTGTGAAAACAATTGTGCCTCTACTTGCATTTGTTTTCTGAAAGCACTTTTATTTTGTGAATAAAATTCTTTTCTCCTCCAAACAATTAGATGGTAGCAAGACACTTTTTAAAAAATGTGTGAATCCTTGTCGCTCCTTCACTGAAGTATTGGGAATTCATGAGTTAACCATATTCATTTGGTACAAAAGCAAGATACTGCGGATGCTGGAAATTTGAAATAAAAATAGAAAATGCTGGAAATGTTCAGCAGGTCAGACAGCATCTGTGGAGAGAGAAACAGAATTAACGTTTCAGGTTGATGACCTTTCGTCAGAACTGGAAAGGTTAGAGATGTAACCAGTTTTAAGCAAGTACAGAGGCAGGGAAAGGGCGGAGGGGAGGAAAGAACAAAAGGGAAGGTCGGTGATAGGGTAGAAGGCAGGAGAGATTAAATGACAATAGGGATGATGGTGCAAGGCAAAAGGAGATGGTAATGGGACAAGTAAAGAAACAAAAGATGGGTCTAGAGGAGGTGTAAATGGGAATATCAATCATCAGCAACAGCTGCTGGCCAAAAAATGGGGGCAGAGGTTATGATCTGAAATTGTTGAACTCACTATTGAGTCCGGAAGGCTGTAAATTGCATAACATAAGGATGAGGTGCGGTTCCTCGAGCTTCCGTTGAGCATTCATTTGTGGCATGTGCATTTAGTAATTAGTTTTAGCTTCTCATTCTGTGGAACTGCATTTAGAAGATATTGCAAATGAGCTAAGTTTTAAGATAAATTAGTAAAATCACATTTGCAACTGTCTTTCTTTGTATCACAATTAGCTGAACTTAGATAATGTTATTTCAGAAAAATCCTAAATGAATTATCTTCTGATGCACCTGGTGTTCCAAAGATTGATGAAGAAAAATCTGAGGAAGAGGGAGCAACAGCTGCTATCACTACAATGGCAGTACCAACATCTATCTACCAGACGAGTACTGGGCAATACAGTACGTACTACCATTTTACCTCACTATATTTATTGATATCCCGATGCTTGCATTGGTGGCCTTAAATAGTTACTTAATCTCATTTCTTAAAATTACAGTACCTCACAGTAAAATAGATTATTTTTTATCAGCATTAGCAAGGCATATCAGTTGTTTTAAAATGATCTGTAGTCAGAATTGGAGCATTTAGGAGCTTCTCCTATGACCAAGCGGGTAAAAAGGCATACAATACGGAATGTTCCTATGTTTGTCTTTTGCTCTATGCATGGTGAGTTGTTCTCGGTTACAATCTATTCAATGTCCTGGCCAATTGAGGGTTAAAATCAGGTTGCTGTTCAGTGTCCTGCTGTAGAGTTTGTGTGTGCATGTCAGCTGAGATTAGGCCTGGGTTCTGATGCTTTCCTCAGTCATAATCTACTGACCCTCACTATGCTCATACTTGTGAGTGTTGGGGAACTGCAAGTGTCAGTGGAATCATACTGCAACAAAAGTTCAGGAAGGGTGGAAACTGAGGGTAAAACTTTTAAAAAATCAACGAGAACACTGTATGGAATGCAGAAATCTACTGCTACAAATTTTATTTGAAAGTATGTTTTCTATGTTATTTCAGAATCCCAAAGTTTTTTTTCCAAATTGATCTTTTTAATATTAGAAAAGAAGAGTTAATCCTGTAGCAGTTTAGCTCCATCTCTTGGTTAGCTAACTGATTACTGGCTTGTTTCCTAAACTTTGCTTCTCTGACGGGTCATGCCATATCTGGGCCTTCGTGCCTTCATTGACCTGTTTTTTAAATCAATCACCTGGATGTCCTTAAACAAACACAAAAATCTGCTATCTACAATCATAGTGTAGTTGGTGACTTTTAACATGTATAAACACACATTTTGGACCTTTGCATCCATTTTGACGTTAAATCTTTATTTCGTAAACATTTTAGTTTCACTTCTAAACTGTAAAATAGGGGCATCAGGCCGTCATTAATTTTGCACCTTTCATTGCTGAAATGAAAAGTTGCCATTGTAGCATATTCCTGCCTCAATGAGAAGCACAGTATGAATGTGTTTTATTCATTGTAATAAAGCATCTGTAATCAACTTCAAAATGATCATAAAACCTATGTAGTTCAGTATTCCAGTTTGTCAGTGCAGTTTCTCTGCCATATCGTCCAGTTATTTTTTAACTTCTATACCTTGTCCGGCATTTCCACTTAACTGCTTTGATCTGTTCTTTTTAGTTGCAATCGCTCAAGGTGGAACTATCCAGATTGCAAATCCAGGAGCTGACGGTGTGCAGGGACTACAGACACTTACAATGACAAATGCTGGAACGCCTCAGCCTGGGGCAACCATCGTGCAATATGCTACACAGTCAAGTGATGGGACACAACAGTTCTTTGTTCCAGGCAGCCAAGTTGTTGTTCAAGGTATGAGAAGTAGATTTATTTGACAAGATGATATTGCAGCAGTGTTTTAAAAGAAAAGCATTTAAGAAATAAAAGGTTTTGTTCAGCGATGATGCTCTGATAAAAGGCAAGACTTGTTTTATGGGTAAAACTAGTAGTATTCATAAATGTTGTAATTTAGAAAAATAACAGATGACCTATGATTTACTTGATTTTACATCCATGTAATCTTAAAGGCAACCCATTAGCTATACTAGTAAAACACTGGGCTCTTGACTGGGAAACTTGAATTTCATGAGTTTTGTGCACAGGATCACCTGAGGACAAGTTTGCTAGTCTCAGTAGGATGGACTGGGGAAGGGAGGAAAAAGTAGTCTAAAGGAATTCCGTCATGTGTCAACCAAGCATGTTTTGTGTGACTGCTTGGAAGAAAATGGAGAAACATTTTTAATTCTGTAATTTCACACTCCATAATATGAATTTGTATTGGTCATTATCTACTAACTGAATCAAAACTTTGTTCTGTATCATCTAAATAATACCACATTTTTTAATCATAAATTTCAAAAGGATAACTTTATCACAGTTTTAAAGCAAAATGCTTGTCATTTTTTCTGCTCCTCTTCTGAAGGCAATAACTTAGGCAGAGGTGTAAGCCTACAATTGTCAAATATGCACTGGCAATAAAGAGCCTCATTCACAGGCAACATTTCCCTATTTTCCCATATGCATTGGCAGTGGGTAAGATTCCTCGTAAGTATGTACTTTGGAATACTACCTTCACAGTCCCATGAGCACTGCACTGCCAGCTCCCTACTAATTTGCCTAAGTGTTTATTCTCATATTTAAGCTTATATAGTGAATACCAGCTGGTTATTTGACCATGGAGAGGCATCACAGCAGCACTCATTCCTGTCCTCATCCAGTATCTACACATACACTTTCCAGCAGGTGTAGGAAAGCTAACTTGTATTTCCTTCCCTCCAGAATCATTTTTTAATTGTGCTGAATAAATCTTGATATTTTGGATGCCTTACATAAATTGGATAACAAAACGAGGCTTTTGAAAAAGATTAAAATTTATGGTTGTCTTTATGGAGGACGTGATTTGTGGTTGGAATACTGAGTATATTGCCATTCTTAAATAATACAGTAACTTAGACATAATAGAGGAAATATCCGACCAACATCACTGGTGCATTGGAGAGTAGTCAATAAACAGTGCAGAGATTCATCTTACTAGCTACTCTGTCCATTCTGCACCAGTTGAGCTTTAAGGCGAGCCTCGGAAGCTCTTGTTGAAAACAATATTAGGGCTTCATTGTAATATTATAAAGCATTGTAATGACATGGTTATGACCAAGTGCGATTTATCCTAGTTCTCACTGGGACTGTGCTGTACTTTGAGTTTCCCTGCATAATGTGGGCATTGGGTTGAGACACATTATGGGCTGATGGAATTTTAGCATTTAAAGAGTACCTGTTGTTTTTGAAGAATATCTGAAAGTTCAGTTTATCTTGTGCTAGGTTTTATGTTCAGTGCTATTTTTTTTTGTCAGGCGATTTTTTTGTGTTTTTTGCCCAAGTGTTTTGCATGCCATAATTTTAGTTGCGACAGTTACGATTTTGCAAATGGGGATTCCTCTACTTTAGTGTTATTTGGAAGATGAGAAAGTGGATAAAAGGAGGCATGCAAGGCAGATCAGATTGCTTCAGAGATAGACTGTTAACTCCTGCCTGTACCCACAAAACCATATCAACAGCCAGATTCACATTTATTTTGGAATGTTGGAGGAAAACTGCCTCTGCAGAAACTGCATCAATGGGGAAAATTTGATAGATTTGACTTCCAGAAAGCATCGTTAGTGGCTGTCGAGATCACCACAGTTCTGAATATTTAGGCATCTAGCCTATTTTAAGCTGTCACAGAGGACACAGAATATCAGCCACGTTGCAGTTTTCAATCAGGTGCCTGATGCACTGTTTGCTCGGATAAACAATTTCATCAATTTCTCAATGGCAGCTAGCAGTAGATCGAAAGGAAACTGCAACTTTTTTGGATTCCCCAAAGTCTAGAAAGAAAGAACTTGCATTTATATAATGCCTTACACGACCTTGGGATATCCCAAAGCACTTTAAAGTCAATGAAGTACTTTTTGAAGTGTAGTCACTGTTGTAATGTAGGAGATGCAGCAGCCAATTTGCGCACAGCGAGCCTCCACAAACAGCAGTGTGATAATGACCAGATAATCTGCTTTTGTGATGTTGGTTGGCCAGGACACCTAGGAGAACTCCCCTGTTCTTCAAATAGTGCTATGGGATCTTTTATATCCAGACGGGGCCTCAGTTTAATGTCTTATCCGAAAGGTGACACCTCCGATAGTACAGCACTCCCTCAATATTGCAGTGAAGTGTCAGCCTGGATTATGTGCTCACATCTCTGGAGTGGGGCTTGAACCCACAACCTTCTGACCCAGAGTCAAGAGTGCTACCACTGAGCCATGGCTGAGTGTCATTGATAGCTCCCATTTGGTATATGGGTGCCTGCACACAATCTTTATCACTTTCATAAACTGCACTGTGTTCTACTCCATCAATATGAAGGTCATCTGTGACCATCAAAATGGGATCATGCAAGTGATGCTTAATTTCCAGGCAACAGTCAGAATGCTTTCATTTTAAGGCAATTCATAGTACCAAAATTATTTGGTGGAGAAAAAAGGCTCCAGATTTCTAGATTGACTCCTAGGAGACGTAGGCTACCTTCTTCAGTTGTAACACATCCATGAACAGCAGAGTACATTGAGGCCCATATAGCTACCAAAATTATTATTGGATACACTGTAGGCATTTTGAAGAAGCACCTCAAGTGCATGGACAGAAAAGGGATTAACTTGCAATACAGCTCCACAAGAGTCTCCAAGATCATTGTAGTCTGCTGCATACTTCACAGCTTTGCTATCCAAGGAGGCAAAAGCATGGTGCAGGCGGTGGAGCAGGACACCCACCTGTAGCCAATAGCAAGACGAAGACAATGAGCTAGTAGAGAGACACCTTTGCAGGCAGTAAATCCATATGGCAAGCTGTAATTGACTAGGCTGTAACCATATTGTCCATCCATTCACTGAATGAGCAGTCCTCTCCACATGTATATATTGCAGTGGCCAAATGCATTCTCTCACCTCTGGACTGATTTGACTTGCTCTGAATCTTGTTCCTTTCAACCTCTTTGACTGTACACAGCACTATTGCAAGAAAACTTTCTGAACATAGTTTTCTTTTTTCAATTTGTTCTCCGGATGTGGGTGACCATCCGTAGTTGCCCAGAGAAGTTGATAATGGGCTGCCTTTTTGAACTGGTGCGGTCCTTATGGCGATGATGCTCCTATAATGGTGTTTTTAGAGAATTCCAGGATTTACAGCCATTGTGATGAAGGAACAGTGATATGCGTCAGGATGGTGTGTGACTTTGATGAGATTGTGTTCCCATGACATTGTTACTTTTGTCCTTCTCAACGGTATATGTGGCTGAGAGGTGCTGTCGAAATAAGCTTGACCAGTAGCTTCCATTCATCTTGTAGATGGTACATACTGTGCTACAGTGCTCTGGTGGTGGTGGATATTGAGTCCAGTGGCAGGGGCGCTGATCAAGCAGACTGCTCTACCCTAGATGGAGTTGAGCTGTTTGAATGTTGTGGCTGCAGCCAACCATGCAAATGGTGAGTATTCCATCACAATCCTGACTTGAGCCTTGTAGATGGTGGAGAGGCTTTAAGGGGTCAGAAAGTGAGCCACTCATCACAGAATAACCAGCCTCTGCCCTGCTCTTGTAGACGCATGGTTGATATGGCTGGTGTAGTTCAGCTTCTGGTCAATGGTGACCCCCAGAAGGTTGACAGTGGGGGAATCCATGTTGGAGGTTTGGTGAAGATGATCAGGTTTCTTTGTTGGAGATGGTCATCGCCTGACATTTATGTGGCATGAATGTTATCTGCTACTTGCTTGCCCAAGCCTGGATGTCGTCCAGGTTCTGCTATAGGCTCGCATGGGCTGTGTCATTATCAGTGGAGTCATAAATGGAGATGAATATTGACCTCAAGGCAGTGGAAGGTCAATGATGAAACTGTTAGGAGGATGGATGTACTTACTTATTAGTTACTCATCAAAATAATAGGGTTCACAGCATTACAGCTAGTTATTCACAGATTTATTAAGCATATGATAACTATTATTAACAATAATTAAACATACTCAACAACAGCACTTATGAGTGTTTAACCCAGAGAATCCACACGTTAACAACTAAATCTTGGGCTGATCAGGCCTTTTCGAATTCTGAGGTGTCTCTTCCAGCAACTAGTCTTTTATGTTGTATTTTTCCCAATCCTGTTATGTTTTAGTATTACCTAAAGTTCCTTTCATGTCCCCTGCCAATTACTTCAGTTTTCCACATCCTGTTTGATCTGCCAATCAAATACTTAGGATGAAGTCAGTTACAGAACTATCAAAGGCATTCTAACACTCTGTGCACATGTTACTTTTCCATCACCATCGACCGCATTCCTTTTGACGGATGTCACCTTCCAGGGTGACCTTTGTGTACACATCTCGCCACCATAAAATTGTCACACCTCTCTTGTTTTACTGACTCCCATTGACCTCAGTTTTGTAAGGGCTCTTTCTTGGTGTCATATTTGTCAAATGCTGCCTTGATGTTAAGAACATAACATAAGAAATAGGAGCAGGAGTAGACCATATGGCCCCTCGCGCCTGCTCTGCCATTTAATAAGGTTGTAGCTGATCTTCGACCTCAACTCCACCTTCCCGCCCGATCCCCATATCCCTTGATTCCAAAAATCTACCTATCTCAGCTTTGAATATACTCAACGACTCAGCATCCACCTGAAGCAGTCGAATATCGTCTACAGTCCTGACACTCGCACAAATTTTAGAATCATCTGCAAACTTGAAGATCGTGCCCCCAGCACCTACATCTAGATCATTAATAAAAATAGTGAAGAGTAACAGTCCTAACACCGATCCATGCAGGGCAGCTCTGGTGACTAGTCTCCAAACCGATCCAATCTCCAAATGGATCCAAATCCATCTGTCTGATGGAGGGTGTCTTCACTGTGGAGATGAGACTTTATTTTCACATGGATAGTCCTACCAATGCTCTTGTATATATCTGTCTGCGACAGGTAGGTTGGTATTTGTTCCCTAAATGCCTGACACAGGCCCAGTCTGGCAATCCATCATCGAGTACAATCATGTGCCCTTGCTTCCCTCAGTTCTGCCTCTAAGTGGTGCTCAATGAGGAAGAGTACTGGATATTCTGTTCAAAAGAATAGTAGATGTTGATCAGCAAGAGGTTTCCATGAAATAAAAACAGAAAATGCTGGAAATACTCAGCAGGTCAGGCAGCATCTGTGGAGAGAGAAACAGAGTTAACGTTTCAGGTCGATGACCCTTCATCAGAACTGTTCTGACGAAGGATTATCGACCTGAAACGTTAACTCTGTTTCTCTCTCCACAGATGCTGCCTGACCTGCTGAGTATTTCCAGCATTTTCTGTTTTTATTTCAGATTTCCAACATGGCAGTATTTTGGTTTTGTAAGAAGTTTCCATGGTCTTGTTCTACCTTTGTACTTAATAGGGTCTGAGGTTGCTGTTGAGGACTTCCAAGGCCACTCTCACCTGACTGTATACCATGGTGCCTCCACCTCTGGTGGGTCTGTCCTATTGCTGGGTGGGGCGTATTTAGCAATGATGACGGAGGAGTTTGGGATGTTGCCTGATAGATGTGACTCTGAAAATACGACTATTTCAAAGTAATGCTTTATTTGCCTGTGAGACGATGCTCTTAATGATCACCAGTCTCCAGATGTTATTGAGAAGGGCTTTACAGTGTCAACTGAGCTGAGATTGCCTGTGTGCTGTCGTTCTACAATATCCGGGTTGTGCGGATGGGTCCATCTCCTATTTTTCTTGTTGTATTCTTTCCTAGTTATATTTTTTCACAACTACGTGGATTGCTGGGCTATTTCTGAGAGCACTGAGCGTCAACCACTTGGCGTAGACTAGTGTTCTGCACAAGCCAAACGGAGTAGAGGCGTAAGATTTTCCTTGCACCTATCTGTGCAGCACCTTAGGACTTTTCTTTTACATTAAAGGCACTATATAAATGCAATTTTGTGTTGTTGCCACTGATTGGAAGTAACCATCTACATTCTGAAACAGCCTGGAGTGGATCCAGAGGTGGCTGACTCCAAAAAATTAGTTTAAAAAAAAGTTGGGTATAATTAATGCTGGCAGGATGGCATGTTAGCCACATTTATTGGCCATCACTACTTGCTGTGAGCGATTTGTTTGTACAATTGAGTGGCTTAACTACTACTTCTAGAGGACACCAAGCCTATCACGCAGTGTGGACTAGAGTCACGTACAATCCAGACTGGGTAGCAGGTGCAGGTTCCCTACTTTGACAGATGTTAGTGAGCCAATTGGGATTTTACCACAATCCAGCAGTTTTCGTGGCAATTTTTCCTGTGCTAGCCCACAAATTATCAAATTTATTAAAGTCAATTTCACAACATGCCATGGTGAAATTTTGAACTCATAACCTCTGGGCCACTAGTCCAGTACCACAACTACCAGGCTACCATACACTAACTTGCTGCATATTCAACTGGTAGTATATTTTCCTGGAGTCAGATGGCTCTTGATTGAGTCCCAAACTGGTCCTAAGTTATACCGCATGAAAATGAAGGAAGCTGCAGGTGACATCATTTGAAGCAGACTCAAAGTGACAGATTTTGTGCTGGGTGGAAATGTTCGGTTTTCTTCAAAGCTAAACAAATGTATTTTTTCTGTAGATATTGAGACTGCATAGCAAGTATTGCCCTTTTAATTTTGTGGAAAAATTGTAGAAAGCTGTTAAATGTTACTAATTAGAGCCCTTTTTAAAAATTCAGCTGGGAGTTGCAATTAAGCAATATTTATCCAACAAATGCTTTACTTGATTGTGGTTAGGATTTCTTCAAAACGGTTTCTTTGCATAGAAAGCAGTAATTATGTCTGTGAGTAAAAGTCATTTTAATGTTTATCCTCTTTAAACTAAATTGTTCAGTGTAGCAGGCATGTTTTATCTTCTTTAAAAAAACAGATAAACCAAATAAATGAATAAAACATTACAATAAAAGTTATTAAATCCTACATTTACAATGGCAACTTATTATTTTTGACCTTTACAGCATGGAAAAGATCCAGTTAGAAACCTGTTGTTGAAGGGCAATGATGTCACTCTGATGTCATTGTATCTTATTGTAATCCCTTAAATGTATGTTGACTAAGAACCTTTCACGTAGAATGGACAGAGAGAGATAAGGAGCAGTCTGCAAAGGACTGGTCAGGTGTAAGGGTTAGGCATGGCTGTGACACGAGATGAAACAGAAACAGGTAAAGTAACAGCAAGATCCTAAACGTTTTTATATAAAAGGGGAACCTATAATTTTTGAATACTTCAGTAATTAGATAAACTTGCATATTCAGTTCTGGCACTGCATATCTACATTTTGAGAATATTACAATATTATCATAGTTGAAATTGTTTCTCGGTCAGTCTGCTGAAAAGTTATGATTTTTGTTGCAAAGCAGGATAGCATTAAAAAGTGAAAATAATGAATGTTGATACTTGTTTCTATTTTATAGCGTGTTTGATTATTTTTCAATATTGCAAAAAGGCTTTTGGTTAGGTACAAATATATATTAAGGTAACTTGCCTGGTCTTGTAGCAAAGTTCATTTGCTGTTTGTTCTCTAAAAGATAGCTCTTAGCTTTAAAGTTCATGCAGTACTGTATCATGCATTTTGTTGTAAAGGCTTTCTGGCATACCAGTTTTAAGTTTTCCACTGTTGAACAAACGATACATTTTAGAAGAGGAAGCTACCTTATTAAACCAGTTGTATATGTTTGGCATAAATCAATTCAAGGAAGTATGATTTGTCTTTCTTGTGAGGTAGTTAAGTGTCAGCTATGCAGTAAATCTCTAAGCAGTTGCTTTAATGAAAACATTGCTTATGTACTTTCCCTCCCTTCTGTGTATTTTAGATGGTAGATTCCACATCCTATTGAGTTTAGCTTGCTGACGCCATTAGATTTCCTGGAATTTGGTGTCAGCAGGGAAATGTAAATGTTAAGTAGAAAAGGAGAAGCTTATTGACGTCAGAGTGAAATCACACAACTTTTTATTTTATGTGTTGCTATGGTATTAGTGCCAAATTCTGTTTGACGTGATAAATTTTAAAATCATAAAAATTGCAGTATAGAAAGGAGGTCATTTGGCCAAAGTGCTTGTTCCAGTGCTACTAAACTGGAAATTCAATTTTTCTGCTCTTCGCCACATACTTTTATATTTTTCAAATATTTACCCAATTCAATTTTAAATGGTGCTATTTTCTCTTCCTCAATAGTCATTTATGATAAAGCAGTGAATGTTCTAATAACAGTGTGTGTGAAAAAAATTCTTGATTTTTCTAGATCTAACGATCCTTAGTTTATGGCCCTCATCACTGATGTGCCAACCAATGGAAACAATCTTTCACTATTTACCCTTTCAAAACCTTTCATAATTTTTAGTTTATTTGTTCTTGAACTATGGGCTACACTGGCAGGACTGCATTTATTACCCATCCTTAATTGTCCCCGAGAAGGTGATAGTGGGGCTTCTCCTTGAACCACGTCAGTCTTTGTGATGACGGTGATCCAATAATGGGGCAAGGAAGGGAATTTGAGCGATGATGGAGGAATGGCAATGTGTCCAAGTCAAGATGGTGTGTGACTTGGAGGTAAATTTGGTGGTGATGGTATTCCCATGATATTGCTGCTCTTGTCTTTCTCGGTTGTACAGCTTGCAGGGGAGGGAGGTGCTGTCAAAGTAACCTTGCTGAGTTTCTGCAGTGGATCCTGTAGATTGTACATACTGCAGTTACAGTGCATTGGCGACAGGGCATGGATACTTGGTTAACTGGCAGGTGTGCTGATCAAGCAAAGTGCTCTGTCCTGAATTATATCAAGCTTCTTGAGTGTTTCGGTGGCAAGTAGTGAGTATTCCATCAGTTTTGTTAGATGTTAGAGAGGCTGAGAGGCTTTGAGGGGTCAAGAGGTGAGCCACTTGTTATAGAGTGCTCAGCCTCTGCCTTGCACTTGTAGCCACAGTGTTGATATGGCTGGTCCAGTTAAGCTTATGGTCAATGATGATCTTCAAGATGTTCATGTTTATTAGATACCCTCTTAACTTCTATTCCAATGAAGAAGACCTAATTTTTTGTTGTCTTTATAATAATTTCTCATTTCTGGTATTCTAGTCAAGCATTGTTGTACTTTTCCATCGTTTTAATATCCTACCCATAATGGGATCTACAGTGTATGTAAAAAAAAAAACAATTACCAAGAAATATCCAGTCTACCTTTCTTAATTCAGTTGTCCAATGATTCAATTTTTAGCACTAAATTTCACTGTGTTACTTATGTTGTTTAATTTAAAATATTGAATAGTTCCTTTTTTAAGCACAAAAAAGATTTTTACTTATTGGGAGTACTGTAGGGCAGAAATTACAAGTCTTTGCTGCTGGCACGGAGTCTCACTGGACACAAATAAAGAGTGAAGATAGAGCTCAAACGTTGCAGCTCCATTTCTGCATCCTCTGGTGCCAGCAGAACAGCCTTGCAATTTTTGCACTGTAGATTCGAAATGATCATTAAATAACCAAGTATTCACAAAAGCAATAAATGTATTTAAAAATAGTTATCTCCAAACTCGACTATCCCAATGCTCTCCTGGCCGGCCTCTCATCTTTCACACTCCATAAACTTGAGCTTATCTTGCCTGTATTCTAATGTGCACTAAGTCCTACTCACCCATCACTCCTGTGGTTGCTAACCTACATTGACTCCTGGTCCACCATTGCCTCAATTTTAAAATTCTTCTTCTTTGTGTTCAAATCCCTGCATGCCTTTGCTCCTCCCTATGTCTGTAACCTCCTCCTGCCTGACGAAAACTCTGCGTTCCTCCAACTCTGGACTCTTGAGTATCCCTGAGCCTCACTTTCTGCGCCCGTGCCTTCAGCCGTCTTGGCCCTAAGCTCTGGAATTCCCTCCATAAAGCTCTCTGTCTCTCTTTAAAATGTATTTCTTTGAGCATGCTTTTAGTCACCTATCCTAATATTTCCTTCTTTGGCTCGGTGTTAATTGTTGTCTTATTACACTCCTGAAAGGCACCACATAAATGCAAGTTTTTATTGTTGTAGTTTGCGGCAGGGTATGATTCTGTCCGGTGTCAGTTGTTGGCCTATGGGGAATAGTGCTTCTGTTTTCAAAACTGTATCTTCACTGTGGGTTGGCCACCGACTGAAGAGTAAAAGTGCCATAAGTGCTTTAAGC
This sequence comes from Squalus acanthias, assembly GCA_030390025.1. Taxonomy (NCBI): domain Eukaryota; kingdom Metazoa; phylum Chordata; class Chondrichthyes; order Squaliformes; family Squalidae; genus Squalus; species Squalus acanthias. The sequence goes on from CM059428.1 coordinate 149,659,075, forward strand.
AACTTAAAGCCGATTCCTTCCTTAAGACCAAGAAGGCATCAGGAGGCAATCGGGTGGTTGCAGAGAGGCTTTAAAAACAGATTGCTCCCAACTCAATGCTGGGGCTCCAGCAGGGGTGGCCACTTTTGGGCTCTGAATGTATGTAGAGCAAGTCTCACTGGTGCCAATACAGCACCAACAAACATGCAATCAGCATCCCTTCTACTCAATACATCCATGCCCTCATTCAATAATGCTCTGCTTGGGCACCCCAATGTTTCCAGGACATAATCTTGCCTGCGCACCCCCCCCCCCCCCCCCCCCAGCTCTCAGAAACCAAGAACACACTCCCACTACTCCTACATTCTGACTCCAATCCCAGTCCTGCTGATTTAACACCCCTCATTCCTGTGACCAAGAGCCTAAGCCAAAATTCATAGGCCAACTCTCCTTCTGTTCCCTCATATGCACCATGGGCTTCCACTCACTAACATGCTGCAATCTCAGGGCAAATCCATCTGGTCGACCTGAACACTGTGCTGACCTGGATCCTTAGTCCACACCCATCTGCCAATCTAGAGCATTAGCCAACATCCATTTGCCTCAACCTCAGCACCCATACTGCTCAGCAGTTGCACTTCTACCTCCTGAACATCAGCAGAGAGAGACACTAGTGCCAAATTCATGCCAGAAATCAAGTGCATTCATGTAATTTTCTTGCTCTACTATTGACCTTTGAATTTGTTTTTGTATACTGATGTCTGTTGTTTTAGGTGGTGCTTGTGATATCTCTGAAGGCTCACAGCACGTATTCTGAGAGTTTGCTTTCACTACTTTGGAGGTGATTTCTACTACTTTGGAGGTGACTTACACTATATTAGAGGTCACTCTCACTACTTTGGAGTGAGCATGACCTTCACTTTCAATCTGTCATATCAGATCAGCATGGGTCCCGCTTATGCTGTTTCACCTTGGACTTCAGATGAGCACCAGCACCAGCAGCAGTTCACATTGCTGCCTGTGATGCCCAGGATGGACTCATCATGGCAACATTTAGTTATGTTGTACCACGGTACCCACCTACCAGCCACATGCATGCTGAACACACTTGCCCCCCCCCCCCCCCGCACAAAGCAGTTATGCAATCAACAAAGCATCCCTTTCACAGACACCCATTGCTCAGATTTAAGTCTTGACCTACCATTCATCAGAGCTGAGAAGGCTAGTTGGCAGGCTGCAGGCAAAAATAGGCAAGACTGGAAAGTGGTGCAAAGAAATCATTTTATATGTGCATCAAAACTTCTTGTAACTTCTTCTGACATGTCTAAAACACCAATGTGCCTACTCCTTGTGCCTACCTTTTCCTATAACTCCTACGACATGCAACCTCTGTGGTTTTAGCAGAGGTAGAGGCAGGATGCTCACTTCGCTGCTCTGACTGCTCAGATGCTCTTGGCTGACGTCCTCTGGGTTTTGGAGCCCGTGAGGGCCCCGCCAGAGACTGCTCCACCTGTATCTGTGCAGGGGCAGACTTGGCCATCGGAACAGGAGGCAGCATCTGGGGCACTGATGCGGGGAGGCAACGGGTGAGAAGTGGAAGCGCTTTGAGCAGAGTCCCCACTTCTCTGTCCCCTTTTGCCATCATCCTTCTCATGGCCCACCCACACTTCCCTGCTAGCAATGAGCTGGAGATCACTTTGCTGCACATCTGTGAGGCGATGAACTGCCAAGGCTAGGTTTTGATCCATCCTAGTTAAGGTGGCATTTAGGGTGTGCAAGCTGTTGGTGAGGGCAAGCATCTACTCGTTTGACTGCCTCGTTTGATGCTCCAGGCAGGTGGCCACCCTTTCCATGGACGAACACATCGTAGCTAAGGCCTGCTACATCATGCCAGTCATGCTTGAGATGGACTCCTCCATTCTCTCTGCAAGTGTGCACATTGTGGCTGGAAATCCTGCCAGAGCCTCACGCATTTTTGCTGCTCCTCCAGAATCAACCTCTTTGTCAATGGCTCCCAAGGTTCAGCATTTTCGTCCAGCTGAGTAGAACTTGGAACGTCCTGCGCACTCCAACGAGGACTCTCCACTGCTGTCCCTGTCTCCACCATCTGCTCTTGCGCACGTGATTTGTGAGACACCAGGTGACAAAACAACTATCTCGCTTGATGGTCCCACCGATGTGTGTGTATCTGCGCTGGTGCATGGTGTGCATGCATCCTGTGAATCCTGTGACGGTGCACCCTCCTAGACAGTGAGGGATGGGTGCACCTGCATGGTAGGTTGGTGTGAGGAGTGATGTGCAGGAGTAGGCTTGGGAAGGCAGAGTGAGGGGGTTGGGGTGACACGCACATCAGGATGTAGTTGAATGTGGCATTGTATTCACCTTTCCTGCCCTCATGAGGTAATTAAATCTCGTCCTGCATTGTATCCAGGAGCACGCCACCACACCCCTGCTGCTCACCTCCTCCGCTTTCTCCAGCCATGCCTTCTTTGTAATTGAGACTGGCTCTTCCTCCTGTCAGAAGGGAATAAAATCTCCCTGCGGGCCCTAACACCTCGCAGCATGAGGTCCAGGGAGGCATCACTAAAGCAAGGGGCAGCTTTGGAACATTGAGAATCCATTTTTATCTGAAACCAATCTTTCTCCCACCTCCACAAACCTTCAACAGTCATCTTTGCAGTGTTCCTTAAAATACCTCAGCTGAAATAGACCCATGCGTGATGTCATCACGCCTGCTCTCGTTAATTGGTCGGGAAACCTGAAAGTCAGATGCAAATTAAAAAGCCAATGACGCGCTGCTGAAACTTCCGGGTTCTCCACCTTCTCCAGGGCTCCCTCGCTACCAGCGCGTCAGAGAGTGAAAATTTTAGCCATGGTACAATGCCATGGCAGGTCAATTAGTATATATAAAATGTCTTGGGACTAGCACTTGTATGTCACACTTTAGAGTGTCAAAAGTATAAAAACTTTTAATTGACGACTTGATGCACATTTTCATTCTTTTCGTTCCATCTCCATTATAAACCATAAATGCTCTGGCGTTGCTTAATTGACTCCCTTCGATATTGATCATGGGAGTACTTCAAACAGACGCTTGGGTAACCAGTATTCAGAATTTTGTCTCTTTTGTGTGCGAGTCTATTAAATTTTGTCACACTGTATCTCAATACCATTTGCATTTTCCTTTTGGGATCGCAGGTCAGGTGTGATGGGCATGAGACAATAGGCAATAGTCTTTAACTAAGGGTAGAGGGGTATACTAAAAACTTTAGTTAGTTAATTAATCTAATAACTAGAGGCATGGCAGGGCAGCTCAGTCCCGTGGAGTGCACATCCTGTGCCATGTGGGAAGTCCTGGACACTTCGCGTAGCCTGGACAACCACATGTGCAGGAAATGTCGCCAGCTACAGCAGCTCGAGCTCTGGGTTTCGGAGCTTGAGCGGCAGCTGGAGTCACTGCGATGCATCCGCGAGGCTGAGAACTTCATGGATAGCACGTTTCTAGAGGTGACCACCCCACAGCTTAAGAGTGTGCAGGCAGAGAGGGAATGGGTGACCGCCAGACAGACTGGGCAGACCAGGCAGGTAGTGTAGGAGTCCCTGGAGTGCATCTTGCTCTCCAACCAGTATTCTGTTTGGAGTACTGGTAGGGGTGATGGTTTCTTTGGGGAGTGCAGCCAGAGACAAGTCCACGGCACCATGGGTGGCTCAGCTGCACATGGGGGGAGGAAAAAGAGTGGAAGAGCAATAGTGGTAGGGGATTCGATAGTTAGGGGAGCAGACAGTCATTTCTGCAGCTACAGATGTGACTCCAGGATGGTATGTTGCCTCCCTGGTGCCAGGGTTAAGGAAATCACTGAGTGGCTGCAGGACACTTTGAGGTGGGAGGGTGAACAGCCAGAGGTCGTACCAACGACATAGGCAGAAAGAGGGATGAGGTCCTGCAGGTAGAGTTTAGGGAGCTAGGAGAGAGATTAAAAAGCAGGACCTCAAAGGTAGTAATCTCCAGATTACTAGTGCTAGTGAGTACAGGAATAGGGGGATAGAACAGATGAATGCGTGGCTGGAGAGATGGTGCAGGAGGGAGGGCTTTAGATTCCTGAGGCATTGGGACCGTTTCTGGGGAAGGTGGGGACCTGTTCAAGCCGGAGAGTTAACACCTCAACAGAGCCGGGACCAATATTCTCGCGGGGAGGTTGTTGGGGAGGGTTTAAACGAGCTTGACGGGGATGGCATATAGGAGTAGAAAAGAGGAATAAGGTGCATAAAATTGTGAGTGTGTTGGATAGTACTAGAGAAGAAAGTAGTACCTGAGGCGGAAGTAGTACCACATTAGATAGGAGCAGACTAAGAAAGACTACAAAAAATTCAAAAATGGGTTTAGAATGCATGTACGTAAACGCACAAAGTGTGGTGAATAAGGTTGGTGAGCTACAAGCACAATTAGCTGTGTGGGAATATGATGTTGTGGCAATAACCGAAACGTGACAAAAAAAACGGTGAGGACTGGGCACTTAATATTCAAGGGTAAAAGGTGTTCAGAAAAGATAGGGAAGGAAAAAAGGGAGGTGGGGTGGCAGTGCTGATTAAGGAAAACATTGTAGTGTTGGAAAGGGAGGATCTTCTTGAGGGGACAAGGACAGAATCCATTTGGTTAGAGTTGAGGAGCAAAAAGGGTATGATCACGCTATTGGGGGCATTCTATAGGCCTCCAAATAGTGAGAGGGAGGTAGAGGAGCAAATCTGCAGGGAAATCGCAGAGATATGCAAGAGCTATAGAGTGATGCTATTGGGGGACTTTAATTACCCAAATATCGATTGGGATACTGCTAGGGTAAAGGGAAAGGAGGGGGAGGAATTTCTGAAATGTGTAAAGGAGAATTTCCTTGACCAGTATGTTCTTGGCCCAACTTGGAAGGAGGCATTACTGGATCTGGTGCTGGGGAATGAGGTGGGCCAGGTCAACCAAGTGTCTGTGGGAGAACACTTGGGTACAAGTGATCATCGTATGATAAGATTTAGATTAGCAATGGAGAGGAGCAAGGAACAATCTCTAGAGTGGAACTTCTAAACTGGAATAGGGCTAACTTCAATGGGATGCAAAAGGATCTAGCCAGGGTAAAATGGAACCAAACACTGACAGGAAAAACTGTGACGGAACAATGGATGATCTTTAAGGAGGAGATGTTCCAAGTACAGGCTAGGTACATTCCAACAAGAGGGAAGGGTAAGTGAACCAAAGCAAGGGCTCCTTGGATAACGAGGGAGATAGAGAAGATGATGAAACAAAAAAAGAGGGTGTATGATGCATGTCAGGTGAATTCTTCAAGGGAGAACCAGACCAAATACAATAAGTTGAGAGGAGAAGTGAAGATGGCAAAGAGAGAATATGAGAGTAGAATGGCAATTAACATAAAAGGGAACCCAAAAATCTTCTACCGGCATGTAAACAGTTAGCGGGTAGTAAGAGGCGGGGTGGGGCCTATTAGGGACAAAGAAGGATATATATGCTTAGAGGCGCAGGGCAAGGCTTGAATACGCAATGAGTACTTTGTATCGGTGTTTACTAAGGAGGTGGATGCTGACAAAATATCGGTAGAAGTGGAAAAGGTAGAAGCAATGGAAGGGGTGAAAATTGATAGACAGGATGTACTAGAAAGGCTGGGTATGCTTAGAGTGGATAAGTCGCCTGGTCCAGATGGCTTGCATCCCAGGTTGCTAAGGAAATTGGGGGAGGAGGTAGTGGAAGGGCTTGCCATAATTTTCCAATCTTCCTTGGATGCGGGGGAGGTGCCTGAGGATTGGAAAGTGGCAAATGTGACACCATTGTTCAAGAAAGGGTGCAAGGACAATCCTAGTAACTACAGGCCGGTCAGTTTAACTTCAGTGGTGGGTAAAGTTTTAGGAACAATAATCAAGAAAAAAATTAACAGACACTTGGAGAGAATTAAGCTAATTAAGGAGAGCCAACATGGATTTGTAAAAGGCAGATCGTGTTTGACTAATCTAATTGAATTTTTTGATAAAGTAGCAGGGAGGATTGATGAAGGGAATGCAATGGATGTTGTCTACATGGATTTTAGGAAGGCGTTTAACAAAGTACCACATAGAAGGCTGGTTAACAAAATTGAGGCTCATGGAATAGGTGGGTCAGTGACAGCTTGGATAAGGAATTGGCTTAAGGACAGAAAACAGCGAGTTGTGGTAAATGGCTGTTTTTCAGACTGGAGGATGGTAGACAGTGGTGTTCCCCAAGGGTCAGTGCTGGGGCCACTGCTTTTTTTGATATATATAAATGACTTGGATATTGGAATATAGAGTTTCTAAATTTGCCGCTGACACCAAACTTGGGGGTGTGGCGAACAGTGAGGATGATACTAATCGACTGCAACAGGACATAGAAAGGCTAGCAGAATGGGCAGACAAGTGGCAGATGGAATTTAATAGAGAAGTGTGAGGTTATACATTTTGGCAGAAGGAACAGGGAGAGGCAACATACACTTAATGGCACAGTTTTAAAGAGTGTGCAGGGACAGAGGGACCTGGGAGTTAATGTGCATAGGTCCCTGAAGGTGGCAGGACATATTGAGAGAGTGGTTAGCAAAGCATATGGGATCTTGGGCTTCATAAATAGAGGTATTGAGTACAAAAGTAGAGAAGTTATGCTGAATCTTTATAAAGCGCTGGTTAGGCCACAACTGGAGTATTGCGTCCAGTTCTGGTCACCACACTTTAGGAAGGATGTAAAGGTCCTTGAGAGGGTGCAGAGGAGATTTACCAGAATGGTTCCGGGGATGGGGGATCTTGGCTACAAGGACAGGTTGGAGAAGCTGGATTTGTTTTCATTAGAGCAAAGGAAGTTGAGGGGTGATTTGATAGAGATGTACAAGATTATGACGGGTTTGGATTGGCTAGACGGGGAGAGGCTGTTCCCACTAGATGATGGTACAAGGACTAGGGGACACAGATTTAGGGTTTTGGGGGGGGATGTGAGGAAAAACTTTTTTACGCAGCAAGTGGTGAGGACCTGGAACTCGCTGCCGACGGAAGTGGTGGAAGCGGAGGCACTCAATGTTTTCAAAGGAAGACTGGATAGGTACTTGAGGGAAATAAACTTGCAGGGCTACGGGGATAGAGCAGGGGAATGGGACTGACTGGATTGCTCTACAGAGACCTGGCGCGGACTCAATGGGCCAAATGGCCTCCTTCTGTGCCGTTATAACTCTGAGACAGCACTTAAACTCTTTTTCAGATTCTTCAAAGTGCATGAAGAATTTACCTTAAGTTAACTCCCTTTCAGATTCAGGCACTGAAAGACAGATCCTGTTGTGCAAATCCATTGCGTTAGTGATGTCATTGTGCATATTAGATACATTCGTCTTCACACAACTTTTGGGTCCACTAAGACTAGGGAGATTTACTCTTTTTACAGATTAGAAGTGGGTAGAAATCATTTTTTGCTGATCCACCAACCTGGAAAAATCTGTGAATTTAGCAGTGCAAATGGGTAAAAAATTATTTTAAAGGTGATTTATATAGTGTTGGTAAATGGGTCTCTTTGGTAATGGAAAATGTTTCTTTTGTATAGTTATCATTGCCAAAAAGAGATATCTGTGAACTTTCCAGACGTTAATCTATTATAAAGGACGGGAATCTATTATAAAGGATGCAATAACTGGGCACTTAGAAACTAATAGTAAGATTGGGCAGAGTCAACATGGATTTATGAAAGGGAAATCCTGTTTAACAAACCTATTGGAGTTCTTTGAGGATGTAACTAGTGGAGTAGACAAAGGGGAACCGGTAGATGTGATGTATTTGGATTTTCAGAAGGCCTTCAGTAAGGTCCCATGCAAGAGGTTGGTGAACAAAATTAGGGCACATGGAATTGGGGGTAATATACTAGCATGGATTGAGAATTGGTTAACAGACAGAAAACGAAGAGTAGGGATAAACGGGTCTTTTTCAGGATGGCAGGCTGTGACTAGTGGGGTACCGCAAGGATCAGTGCTTGGGCCCCGGCTATTCACAATCTATATCAATGATTTGGATGAGGGGACTAAATGTAACATTTCCAAATTTGCTGATGATACAAAGCTAGGTGGCAGTGTCAGTTGCGAAGAGGATGTGAAGAGGCTTCAAGGGGATCTCGACAGGCTCAGTGAGTGGGCGAGAACATGGCAGATGGAATATAATGTGGATAAATGTGAAGTTACCTACCCACTTTGGTAGAAAAAACAGAAAGGCAGAGTATTTCCTAAATGGTGAAAGATTGGAGGATGCAGATGCTCAAAGGGACCTGGGTGTCCTTGTACATGAGTCACTGAAAGTGAATGTGCAGGTGCAGCAAGCCATTAGGAAGGCAAATGGTATGCTGGCCTTCATTACAAGAGGATTTGAGTACAGGAGTAAAGAAGTCTTACTCCAATTATATAGGGCCTTGGTGAGACCACACCTGGAGTACTGTGTACAATTTTGGTCTCCTTACCTAAGGAAGAATATACTTGCCATAGAGGAAGTGCAACGAAGGTTCACGAGATTGATCCCTGGGATGGTGGGACTGTTGTATGAGAAGAGATTGAGTAAACTAGGCCTGTATTCTCTTGAATTCAGAAGAATGAGAGGGGATCTCATTGAAGCATACAAAATTATTACAGGGCTTGATGGGGTGGATGCTGGGAGAGTGTTTCCCTTGGCTGGGGAGTTTAGAACCAGGTGCCACAGCCTCAAGATAAAGGGTAGGCCATTCAGGACTGAGATGAGAAGAAATTTCTTCACACACCGGGTGGTGAATCTTTGGAATTCTCTATCCCAGAGGGCTGTGGAGGCACAGTCATTGGGTATATTCAAAACAGAAGTTGATAGATTTCTGACTAGTAAGGGCATCAAGGGATATGGCGATAGGACCGGTGAATGGAGTTGAGGCAGAAGATCAGCCATGATCTCATTGAATGACGGAGCAGGCTCGAAGGGCCGAATGGCCTACTCCTGCTCCTGTTTCTTATGTTCTTATGTTTAATATGTCTGCAAAACAAAGGGAACAATTAATCAGCATTAAAAATCTACAAGGAAAAAATGAACATTTAGGAAAAAATAAATCGATGTAATGAAAAAATCATGGATGATAACTTTAAATATATTCCTTTAAATATGAAATGAGACTAGGTAGAAGATTTGAGCATGAAAAAAATGGAAAAAAGGTATAATGGGTACTTACTGCAGTTACTGCAACAAACTGTTGGATTAGAAATTTAACTACATTCTGTTCCTTTTACAAAAGAGCACTAAAATTTAGCCACTGGTTATTTTCATGGAGAGAAAAAGATCAGATTGACCCATACTGCTCTTGCACACTTTCTAGTGTCCAGACCAGAGGAGTAGCTGATAAATGAGAATAGGCCATCAGCCAACTTTAATGGTTGCTAACCTGCGGGGTTTTATTCGGGAGAGAGAATCATAGTGCCGGGAAGACCTTTTATTTTGCTGATCTAAACCTCTGCGCCTCTCTACCTCTCTTTCCTCCTTTAAGACGCTCCTTAAAACCTACCTCTTTAACCAAGCTTTTGGTCATAGAGTCATAAGTCATAGAGTCATAACGGCACAGAAGGAGGCCATTTGGCCCATCGAGTCCGTGCCAGCTCGTCTTCTGCTCTAATTTCTCCTTATGTGGCTCGGTGTCACATTTTTTGTCTTATACTACTCCTGTTGGGCTTTGATCTGGAACCCCTGAAGAATAGTGGCACCGTACTATATCTTGCCACTAAATAGTGCAGGGCATCAATGCATCAAAACATTGCTTTTTTAGGCTACACAAACCCTTTCAGTTATGAAGCACCTTGGGACGTTTTACTACGTTAAAGGCTGTTGTTGCTGTTGATATGATAGCACTTGGGCTGCAGTGCATCTTAAAGTGGAAAATTCCTTGACTCCCAATTAGAAGTTTGAGTTTCAGATCAAGGGATTCCTATTCCCTACAATTGGTTTGCCTTATTGTAGAATTTCATGAGATTTTCATCTGACTTGTTGATGCATTGTTACCTGATGCAATACAAGGAGAGAAAAATATAGACAGTTTTATTTCAGGCCTTTGCTAATAATACTTTGAAGCTGGAAACTAAGAGATGCCTTCCATTGATTTTTCTCTCCATGTGAGGAAATGCCTTTGTTCTTTACGCATGTTGGGCTTTGATCTGGAACCCCTGAAGAATAGTGGCACCGTACTATATCTTGCCACTAAATAGTGCAGGGCATCAATGCATCAAAACATTGCTTTTTTAGGCTACAGAAACCTTTTCAGTTATGAATTGTTGTGGTGAACAATTAGAAATACCTACTCAGCCATGAGAAGGCACTGTCAACACGCTGAGACGCATCTGAAACATTTGCATTTGAGCAGAGAGAATACTGAGTTTCAGCTGTATATCCTAAGGCACTTTGTAAAAAGAGATTTATGATGTACTTGGAGTCATTTGCTGTTTCGGCTCTATATCCGAAGACACTTTGTAAAAAGAGATTTATTATGTGCTTGGAGTCATTTACCTTTGTGTTGCCGAATGTGAAGGAAGGCTTGCGAAGGCACTGTCATGGCAAGGCAAGAGCTATTATTATATTCAAAAAAGGGTTTCACTCAATTTACTGTAATTCACTAGTGGATGTAGTGAGACCATTGATCCACTTTCCATCCATCCTTCTTGGCTGCACTCAATCCCCACAGATCCTGACCACTAGGATAGACCTGTGTCAGGAGAGCAGGAGACGAGGGCTGCCGTATTTGCTGGGAATGAGGACTTGATTTAGATGCCAAGATAAAAGGTAACAAGCTGGTTGCAGCTGCTGCAGAAAGCAAAAGCACACCAACTTCCCACCCCTTTTCAGCTTGTACTGGATTGCTGTAGCTGAGTAAGGAGACTGTGACCAGTGGCCAAGGTCCCAAAAGGGGCACCTGTGGTCCCCAGCCATTGACATTTCAACGTGAGCAGAAATGTGAAGAGGTGTGGGGTAACAGCAGCCATTACTGGAAGAAAGGAAATCCAGTTAAGTCCTTCCCAGGGCAGATGGTTCACATGATCACTAGAGGAGCAAGTAAGTCACATGATTGGCACAGATCAATCCAATTATTAGAAGGTGACATGGCCTCAATGAGCCATTCTTGTGCCAGAAAAAACCCCCAAACTCTATTTTTACAAATAGCTAGACAGAAATTTAGAATGGTTTGTGTGGATCAAAGATAAGGGATGAGGGATTTCAGTTATCTGGAGAGACCAGAGAAGCTGGGATTGTTCTCCTTCAAGCAGAGAAAGTTAAGGGGAGATTTAATAGAGATGTTCAAAATTATGAGGGGTTTTCATAGAATAGATGGGGAGAAACTGTTTCCACTGGCAAGGAGGGTTGGTAACCAGAGGACATCGATTTATAATAATTGGTAAAAAAGCCAGGGGAGCTATGAGGAGAATTTTTTTTTACTCATCTGGAATACACTACCTGAAAGGATGGTGGAAGCAGATTCAATAGTAACTTTCAAAAGGGAATCTGATATGTACTTAAAAAGGAAAAATGTGCAAGGCTATGAGGGGAAAAAGCAGGGGTGTGGGCCATATTGGTAGCTCTTTCAGAGAGTCGGCACAGGCACGATGAGCCGAATGACTTCCTGTGCTGTAAGTGTCAGCTGTGGCTCAGTTGGTAGCACACTCGCCTCTGAGTCAGAAGGTTGTGGGTTCAAGTCTCACTCCCAGGACTTGAGCACATAAAGCTGGGCTGACATTCCAGTGCAGTGCTGAGGGAGTGCTGCACTGTTGGAGGTGCCGTATTTCGGATGAGATGTTAAACCGAGGCCCTGTCTGCGCTCTCAGGTGGACGTAAAAGATCCCATGGCACTATTTCGAAGAAGAGTAGGGGAGTTATCCCCGGTGTCTTGGCCAATATTTATCCCTCAACCAACATAACAAAAACAGATTATCTGGTCATTATCACATTGCTGGAATCCTGCTGTGTGCAAATTGGCTGCCGCGTGTCCCACATTACAACAGTGACTCTAATTAATTGACTGTAAAGTGCTTTGAGATGTCTGGTGGTCGTGAAAGGCGCTATATAAACCTAAGTCTTTTTATGATTCTATGATCTAGATTATGTCCATTACATCCTCAACTTTACTGTTGAACAGCAAATACCCATATTTTGATATTAAAACATTTAAATTTGTACGTCCGATTATGGATACTACAGTGATGCACGGTGCAAAGATACAAGATTTAAATCCCTTACAGAAGAACAAGCTGTTGGATAATTCCTTCCTTACCCTTTTGACAGATTCATACAACTAGAGACAGTAATATGTTTGGATCTGAAACACCCTAACCAACAAAACATCAATCTTAAACACCCTAACCAACCATGCACAATAGCACACGCTAGCCTTGCGTCCAAAACATACTGCGCGTAGATTTAATGAGAAATCGTAAAGATGGCTTCTCCAAGTCTTCACCTGAGGAAGGAGCGATAGTTCCGAAAGCTTGTGATTTCAAATAAAACTGTTGGACTATAACCTGGTGTTGTGCGACCTCTCAATTTTCTCCAAGTCTCCCAGGGATTTCCTTTTTGTAACTAAGTAAAACATGGCATTTGTATTGTATCCTTTTGGTTTATGATTCTCTTCCTGCCAAATGCAACCCTTGCCTCATGTTTTACAACTACCCATTTGTTCCAAATAGTTTACCAAACAGAGATGAGAGGCCTCATTGGTACCCTTTTCACACCAGACTGTTACTTCTTATTTATCTCCCCCAAAACTATCCTGTGATGTAAACAATCCTCTGATCTATGCACCCATGCTGTGATAAGATTGTGTTTCAAAAGCTTCTCTTATCAGCAGTTTTGAGAAGGGCCTTTTGTGAACCTGACGGGGAAAAACAGGCTTTTTCAAGGACATTTTAACAAATCCTTTCCATATTATAGTTTTGTCTCTATTAAACAAAAAGCAAAGTTAAAAACATATTAATAGACTTGCACAAGCCATCATTCAGTCTGATTGAAAGGGAAAATGTACCTAACATGAAGTATCATTTTGTATCCTGTATATCGCATGACCAAATTATGAGTCAATTACAAACTGATAGTTATATTATTTTTCCTTGGATTTTTACCATTAGCCGATCAAGCCTGACACATTTCAAAAATAAATCCATAAGATGCAAAGGTAAATAAAACTGGGTGGCATATTTATCCCAATATTTCATATTTATCCCAATATTTCATATTTAAAGGTTGAATAAATGGAGAAGTAATTTAGTGGTTTTAATTAGTAAATTTTATAGGTACTTTTAATTGTTGTATTCACAGATCTGTAAGGGACGCAGAGCACCTTTTTGAACATCAGACTTCAACTGCAATATTCACTGTGCATGATTGTCTATAGGCAAACCACTATATTTTATTTTGCAAAAAAGCTGTTTAAGTTCTATATGTTTATGGATTTTATTGGACCAACTAGGTGTTTTAAAAACACATGAGCTTTGGTAACATACAGTGAAATAAAAAGTTGAGCTGTTTCACTTATGTCACCTTCTTTGACTTAAATGACATTTTACTTTTGTATTAAATTAAAATTGAAGAATATCTGAATCAAAGTAATATAGCATTTCTCCAATTATAATTCTGAATTGATTCTAAACTGATTTCAAAATCTAATTGATAACAGGAAACTGTATCAAATGTTTTTTGTTGGAAAATAAAGGTGTATTTTTGCTGTGAATTGAATTTGCTGATCAATACACTACTAAACATCCTATAAACTAGGAGGGAATTTTTAGAAGAAAGGTGGTAGAGAATCAGGGCCGTGGGGACTTAGTTAAATTGGTAAATGTGTGAAACCAGGCCCCAACCTGCTGCGAACGTGCCTACTTCCGATTTAACCGTGGTGGGTTTGGGCGCGTCTGAGTAACCTGCTTTGGAGAGGCAGATCCGTCATTATAATATGTTAATGAGGCCCCGTTCCTCAGATTTTGGGAACCATTTGAACTTAACAGCTGTGGGCTAGATTTCCCAAAGTTCAGGAAACCCGGCAGCTAAAGGGAGGCGGGAGCTGGCAGATTCAGCAGGTAAGTGCTTTTTAGAGCACTGTTTGTGGGCCAGGAGGAGCAGGAGTGTTTACCCCCGGCCCCTGAGGCTAATCTTCTGGCACGATCTGTTGACCCCTCGTGATTGTCCTCCCTCACCATGATCTGCCAATCCCCGCTATTATGCCACGATCTTTCCCTCCTTCCTCGCTGTCGCGTTCTGCGCACCAGCCCCCCCCACTGTGCCACAATCTTTTCCTATTGCTGGGGACTGTCCCCAGTGGTCCCTGGTTGCAGCCTTCTACCACTGACTTTCGCAGCCGGCCACCCTTTCAATCTGGCCAGCTGCTGGGCAGGAAACGGAGTAACAAAATGATAATGAGGTCTTGCCGTTAAAGTCAACAGGACGTTCATGTTCCCGGCCGCAAACACACGCCCCCACTCCCTCCTCGCCTCCCCGTAAATATCGGGACCAATGTGTCAGACATGAAATTGAAAATGTTTAATCCTGCATAGTAACAAACAAGATGTTAGAAACAATAAATCTTAGTCACCCCAGTTTGGAATGGCAAGAAGTTTGAAAATAAAGGCTGTTGTAATTGTTGAGTGTGCCCGATTCTAGAACTTTGATAGTTTTAATTTTGTTTTTAAATTATACCTGAGGGAGTCAATATAACACAACAGTCTCTTAACAGCTGCTCCCATGAGTGAGGGAGAACAATTCTCAGAATACATCAGCCATTCTCAGTCTGTGAGCACAAGTTTTTGTAAGTTGCATGGAAGTTATTCTGTTTCTTTCTCTAAAGTATTGTAGCCCAAGTCACAATTTGTTTTCTAGGAGCCAACAAAAAGTGCATTATGAATTATATGATCTTGTGCACTAGATGAGGAAAAATAAATTATTTTCCTAATTCTGCATACATGTAAGTGTAAGGTTATTAGTATGATCTCATTGCTGACTGCAAGACCTGACCTCATTGCAGTTTATAAAACAAAATTGATCTTGCTATAGTTTCATGTATGCAGTGTTAGTGTGAAGTCAGTTTTTTTTTCATTTAATAGCTGGAGTGGTCTGTAGCAATAAAATTACTAGACTGCTCTAGGATTTCCTTTTGAAATTTGTAAAAAAAAATATAATTCAGTTGCTGTACTGTACAAGCCTTCATCACCTAAACAATCAACTGGCGTCCAACTCCACCAGTGGATTGCTGCTGGAGAATCAAAATAACAAAGGGAGCGCTGCAGGCATCTTCGACACTGTTCTGACATTTGCCTCGTTCTCAGCAATACTGCAGGTCTCGATTGAAGGAAGACAGTAGGGCTGCTGAGAGCTGCAAGTGTGTCAGGCCACTTTGTTTCTTCAATGAGAGGTGCCACACTGGCTGGCTGATATTTTTATTCTCCACCTGCAGATCAGCTGTTCCCACTTAATTTTTGGAGGTGAGTGCTTTTCATTCAAAGCATTGACCACTCTTGCATGTGCCTTTGTTCCGAAAGCAGGTGGGAGTATAGTTTTCATGGCTTGGCTAGACCATTTTGTAGCAACCCAAAAGAGTCCTTAAAGGCTGACCCAAGGCTGCTGAGACTGAACATGATAGTACTCCTACCTGCCCAGCAGACTTTACCCTTCCATAGATGCCCAGCAATTAGGATCTTCTAGGCTGCATCAAGCAGTGCCTCCAGTATTCCTCACCACTAAGCTATGGACTCAGTGGCCATAGATGCTCCTGCCTCTAACCCATCTGCCTGCCTGGATTCATTGTGGTGCTACCTTATTCTATTTTAGTTTAATTTAGTGGGATTGAATCATCTGCCAATCTCCATACTGCACCAGGACTTCCCTCTCGATTGTGGTGGATTTTTAAAATGTGTTCTCGGGAGGTGGGTGATGCTGGCAAGGTCGCATTTATTGCCCATCCTTACCTACTCTGAGAAGGTGGTGGAGGGCTGCCTTGAACTGCTGTAGTCCTTGTGCTGATAGTGTTCCCACAATGGTTTTAAGTAGGAAATTCCAGGATCCAGCGATAGTGAAGCAACGGCCATGTATGTCCGTGTTGGAATGCTGTGTCACTTGAAGGGGAACTTAGAGGTGATGGTGTTCTACTGCATTGCTTCTCTTCTGCTTCTTGATGGTAGAGGTTGCAGGGAAGGAGGTGCTGTTTAAGTAACCTTGGTGAATTTCTGCAGTGCATCCTGTAGCTTGTACATACTGCAACCACAATGGGCCGGTGATAGAGGGGATGGAGACCAATGACGGGTACTAATGAAATGAACTGCTCTGTCTGGATGGCTTCGAACTTGTGAGCAGTGTTATGCTGCAGCCATCAAGGCAAGTAGTGATTATTTCATTGCACACCTAACTTGTGCCTTCTAGCTGGTGGAGTGGTTTTGAGGGGTCAGGAGGAGGTAAGCCTTACATTACACAGTACCTAGTTTCTTCCCTGCTCTTGAGGCCATGGTGTTCATATGGCTGGTCAAGTGATTATGGGGAACTCGGTGATGGTGGTGCTGTTGAAGGTCAGGTAGAGATGGCTGGGCTTTCTCCTATTTGAGATGGACATTTTCTGGCACTTATGTGGCACAGACGTTGCCTACCGCTTCTCAGCCCAAACCTGGATATTGTCAAAGTTCTCTGAAGGCTGACATGGGCTGCATTTTTGACAGATATGTGAATGGAGCTAAACACTAAGATTTTGAGCAAGCCGGCCCACTCCTGACCTTATGTTGGAGGGTAGGTCATTGATGAAGCAATTCAGAATGATTGGGCTGAGAATGCTTCCCTAAGGAACTCCAGGTACTGGAGTGGTTTCCCTTTGACCCTCATTGACCTCAGTTTTGCTAGGTCTCCTTAGTGCCATACTCGGTTGAATGTTGCTTTGATATTTAGGGCAGTTGCTCTCCTCTGGCATTCAGCTCTTGTATCCATGTCCTTGTGGTTTCAAGTCCCTTTCTAGAACTTTAGCCCATAATCTGGGCTGACATTTCAATGTAGCAGTGAGGGAGTGTTGCATTGTCAGAGCTGCTATCCTTTAGATGAAATGTTAAAGGTGGATGTTAAAGACCCCATGGCACTATTCACAGATGAGCAGAGAGTTTTTCTGGGGTCTGGCCAACATTGTTCCCTCAACCAACAATACCAAAATTAAACTGGGCATTCATCTCATTGATGTTTATGGGCCTTGTTGCCTGCAAAACCCACATAATAACAGTGACTGCACTTCAAAGCAATTAGTTTGATGTGTAGCACTTTGTGAATTTCTGAGAGGTGTTATATAAATGCAAGTTATTTTTTTTCCTCCTTTAACAGAACAAATTTCACATACTTCAAATTGATTAGACAATCTTATCGTACCCTGCTCTTCTCATTCAATCACTCTGGTGGAGTTATGTGTGGTTCTACTAATCCAGGAACAGACAGAAGCATTGTGAGTTCTAAGATCTGCCATGGTGTTCTGATTTGCTGTCTCACTGCTTTCCAGGTTTGCACTGTGTGGGATGCTAGAGAATACTTCTTGCTGGAACTATTTCCAAGCTAATATAGAGAAGAGCTTATTAAGGAAACTGAACTACAGTTCCTCTGTGCCACTGTATCCCAGCAGATCACAGTTCTTCCCACACGCCTGAAGGTGTACACCATTTGTGTCTGTGATGCCTAATAGTATATTAAAAAAAATTTGGAAACCCAAACACCACTGTCTCATTTTAACAGATGCTACTTGCCAAAGTCAATGGATTTGTTTGATTCCATGGAAATTTGAGATTTTGCAATCTCCTTTATGTAACAATTATTGGGAGCGTGCAAAATTGATCCAGCACATGAAGTACATTAATTTTAATTCCTTTTGCTCTCATTAAAAAAAGAGACTGGCAACAACTGCCACTGGTCCAGATCAGGGCGTCTGAGTAATTAATTTCACACAAACCACTCAGCACGAAGATATTTAAGCCCTCTTGCTTGATCTCCAATGCTATTGCTCCAGAACAGGAATTTAAAAAATATATATTTGTTATGTTTATATGTATTGAGCTACACATATTTAAATATTACTTACTATTCTATTCTCTGCTCTCCATATCTTAGAATTTTATAATGAATGCAACAAAAATGTTGTTCCTTCTCAGATTATGTTCTATTTATCACCCTGATAACACACATTTACTCTGGAAAAATCATTCAACTATTTAAGATCTTCAATGGAATAAATGAATTGAACCTCAATAATATGTTCGAGATTGCCACAGACCAGGCTATAGCCTCAAGAAGAGAGAAGGTGCACAGTTTAGATATAACTACTTTATACAGAGGCTGGTGGAAAAGTTGGAATGGACTACCCGGGAAGGCAGTGGAGGCAGATAGTGTGAATGAATTTAATGGAGAGTTGGGTAGATATTTAAGGGAGTGGGCAATGGATTGTATAGTCTGGGCTAAGGATATTCAGCAAGGCAGCAGTCTGTAGCTCCGAGCATGCACTTGTATCTTTAATTTGCAGAATTGTTTTTATGATTGAGACCAAGATTGACCATTCAGAGTCTACCAGGACTAGCTGTTTTTAAGCCCTACCCATCTGCACTCCTGAATAATGAAGGAAAATTACTGCAAATGAAAACCACTCAGGAAATCATTTTTAGAGGAGTGCAAGATACTGGAATTTTGTTTTATGAAAAGCATGAACTCTACAACCTTTTCTAAGGTAACTCTGAAAGCAACAACAATGTATACTACTGTATATACCACATGATCTTCTGCAACAACAGTTGACTGATGAGTGGTAGGTAACATTTTCTCACGTAGGTTCCAGGCAGTAACCATTTGCACCAGGAAAAGGCTTAACCACGTAAAAGGACACCATCATCCCGACGGGGTCATCATTGACCAGATGCTTAACTGGACCAGCTATATGTACACCAGGACCACAGATTTGTTACAAGTAGCTTACCGCCTGCCCTCTTCATGCCTCTCCACCATCTACAAGGTTCAAGTCAGGCTCACCCGGATATTTAAGAAATTTGATACCATCCAGGATGGAGCAGTCTGCTTGATCAGCATTCCTGCCACTGAACTCAGAATCCACTTCCTCTATCCCTGGCACACTTTAACAGCACCTCCCAGCTGCATGACCTTTATCACCAAGAGCAAGAATAAGAGCAGCAATGGCAAGGGGAACACCATTGCTTGCAAGTTCCCCTCCAAGTAACACACTATCTTGACTTGGACATATACTGCTATTCCTTTGTTGTCACTGGATAATATCTTGGAATTTCCCAACTAAAACTATTGTGGGAGCACCAACACCACAAAGACCACAGTGATTCAAAGACGAGCCTTCACCTCCACCACCGCCTCAGGGCAACTGGGATGGGGAATAAATGCAGTATTGCCAGTTCCCCACATCCCAAGATCAGATTTGAAAGAAGAGCTGAGCACAGATACAGCTGAGGGGAATGTTGGGAAGTGGGGAAGGACTTTGGTAGGAATGACTTAAAACAAGCCTTTATATTATCTAATGTATTCTAAAAGTTACACAAGCTGCAGTTCTTTGTTTTTGTGTGGAGGTAAACACAATTAAGGAAACAAAATATTCATGTTTGTTTCAGCGGAAGCTTTTGCTGACACCAATCATTGTTGAATTGATACTTGGGGGGTGATTTTGCCAATGGGGAGCTTTTGGAGGCGGGACTCCCACTTGTCGGGTTTCAGTCCCGCCGCCAACAACTTCTGGCCAACCCACGCTATTTTCCCTTGATTGACCTTGTTAAGCCCGCCCAGCGGGCTAAACAAGCCAATTAAGGGAAAGCCAGTTGCAGAGAACGTCAACGTATGACGTTTCATCTGTCACAAATTTTTGACAGATGAATTGTCATCGTTTGATAGCTCTGTGAAGCTGTCAAACGCTGACATTCTCTGTAGTTTGATGACCTCATCAAACATCTTTCTTTTGCAGAAATGAGATGGTTGTTGCATCTGAGAATGCAGTGGCCATCTGTCATCTCCAAAGCAGAGGTGCGAGACTCTCCACATACACACCGACTGAAGCCTGCAGGAAGAAACAAAATTAAGTACACTTTTATTAACACTTTGCACTTACCTCAGATACTCACCTCTCCACTCTTGCACCCATCACTCACCTTCACACCACACTTTTGCACCCCCGACCCCCGCAGACCCACTACTCGCCTCGCTGAACTGGCGGGTTTCGGAGCCCTCAGGAAGCCCGGACTTGTGAGGGCAAAAAGGGGATAATCCTATTTTCTGCCTGTTAACTACCTGTTAACAGGCAGTTAATAGGCTTTAATCCCTTCCCGCCTCCAAGGAGACGGGACCCGGCGCGGGACGGCTACCCGCCTCCTGGGAAGATGGCACAGGGGCAGGCTGGGCACCCGCCCCCAAATTGTGCCATTTTCCTGGCAGTCCTGCCTCCATACCCGCCTCCCCAGGGCTGGCAAGATCGCGCCCATGGTTTCAAAAAAGGACAGATGTAAATTCGTTTTATATTTTTAATATTTCTTCCCTTTTGCCTTAAATAGATGGACAGTAAATGTAAAGAGCTGCTCCTCTGTATTACACATGCATTTATTTAATTACGCATGCAAAAATGGTTGGTGAGAATACAAATTAATTTTCTCTACCTGCCGTAAGTAAGGAAATTACTATTCATTTATTTTCCAGAAACGAATCAAAAAATACTTCACCATCTCTGGAGGGATCCCTTGCAAACTTCTTTCCACTGGAAATGTGCACTCCTTTTATCACTTACACATTCCACACCTCCATACATCAGCTGTGACTCACTGGGAGCAAACACCTGGGCAATCTGCTAAAATATGTATATATGTGTAAGTCTTGCATCCAGTGCGTGTCTGTCACAATGCAGATTTCCAAACTATATACATGCACTTGGGGGGCAGGGGGAGGAAGAGAAAGAAACGGCATGATTCTATGCTGGTTTCTTCTGGCCTGGAGCCAGAAATGTACAAGCACCAAAATGCAAACTTACATCACCTGTAGAAATAACGTAATTAATTTAGCATGCGTCTATTTACAATTAGACATGACATGCTTAAAGGGGTGGACTTTAAGCAGCTGACACTTAGCAGCAAAATAGGCAATCTGTTATAACTCCTGATATAAAGCAGTGTCCAATTTACTGTGAAAACGCCACAATGATGCCAGTCGGTACAAGAAGGGGAATGAGACTGCCGGCAGAAGTGATCTTGGATAAATTGAAGAAGGTTGAATTAAAAGAATTAAAACTTAAGGAAAAAATGGCAATTAGTGCAAAGTACAGTAATTGGAATTCACTCTAGTTACAGATTTATTGTTGAATTCCTTATTGTCCACTTAACTTATTTAATAAGCAGGCTTTACTTTACCATGTGAGGACCAAGATTTAATTTACAGTGCATCACATAACTAATTTCCTTCTGCTATGTACAAGTAATTCTGTTTAAAAATAAGCAGTATATTTTATATAAACACTCAAACCAAAATTAAAAAAATCTGACTCTTCAGTTTCTCAAAATTCTTTTTCCTCGCTCCAAGCAAAGCAAGTATGAAATCATTTTCATGACTCACTCACACCTGTGTCATTAATAATTTGTGTTACTGATTATAATTTTGTGAACTAATTTCTATGACTGGAAAAGTTGCCAATCTTGCTATTTTTAAATGTGTTGAACGGGATACCAGGAGGAAAATAATTGGCTTGTGACTTCAGCTCAGTTTATAAACTGCTTGCACCATGCAACAGTTATCTAGGATTAATAACAAGCAGGTTAGCCAGTTTGTAAATAAATCTTCTGAAAGGCACTTCCTGGATATGGGCCACTCTCCCAGGAACTGTGCGAGTGTGTCTCTCTCCTTCTGCTCTCACTCTCTTTTGGTTTGTCTACCACTTGCTGCGATTCTGTAGATATTTGCTGCTTACCACAGTGCTAGTAAGTGTATTGGTATGTCCAGATTTCTTAATGTATATTGAATGCTTTAGTAGCAGGCTATTGGTCTGACTTTTGAAAAGAGTATAAAATGTATGACTTGATGTCTACTGCAATCTATCCTATATCTCTGTGGTAAAATACAAATTTGGAATTCTTTGTTGCAATCCCACTAACAAAAAGTGATCTGTATGCACGGTGGTGTAACAAAGCTAGTATTTTGTTTTGCTTCACTGTGTTGGAACCAGAGCCAGTTTCAGGCACCTACAAAACTTTTAGCACCCCTCCCATCCTAAAGCTGAGGCAGACCCTGGAACAAGAGAGATAATAAAGGATGTTGAGCCTAACTCAGTGCCAAGGAAGAAATGCAGACGAGTACCAGACCAGGACTAAAGGGTGCAGCAGAGAGAACTCTGGGTACAAGGCAAGTACGGTGAAGTCTGAGCAATACTAGTCAATGAAAGAGGAGGAGTTATGTCTGTGACAGGAAGAAAATATTTGTGACAGATGAATCTTCAATCAAAAAGTATCAATTACTCAAAACAACATAATCAATTCTGCTTCACTACTACAAGTTGATGATAGTAAAAACTGACTGCTAAAACTCTTTATTCGCTGTGGCTGACTGGTTGCTTATTAATTCTACATCATGTTCATACTGGTTATTTAATCAAGGAGTTCTCTTAGTTGCACCATTTACCTCTCTTCTGGTTCTATTCTGCATTTTGTCCTTTGCATTGTGTCCGAATCATAACTGCAAAAAATAATTAATCTGATCAATTTGGTAATGCAAAGTTGATAATTTTGTCATAAACTTATAATCTGATTCTTGAAAATATCTTCTAGGTGGATTGCTTAGCCAACAACCTTTTTTGTAGAATGTACAGCTTTTGGCTATTTCTGCTTGAGATACAGTACAGTTTACTAAAAGCTATCAAATGTTTTAAAGAGAAGAGCACAAGTAAATGTTGCAGCTGATCATGAAGGCTTATACAATTTGTAAATATATTTGGTTGTCAATTAATTGCAGTTAACGTCTGCAATTAACATGTTCATTTTTTTAGTGCATGTTAATCATGGAAGTTAACTGTAATCAATTGACAGCCCTAAATTTACAGGAGGCATTCTTAAGAGATCATAACATTTGGTTGACACTGGGAATATCTATTAATACATAGCTTGTTCAGTGTATTTCAAAGAAAATATGTGTCTAATCAACATGATATGAGTTAAGCTCGGGTACGTCAAGCTCTGTAAAATGTATCTGTACAGTCAAATATTGTGTTTTAATGCTCAAATTTGGGCACAGCAGATTTCCTGTGAGCTTTGGCAATGGTTAGTATTTTTATTTTTAAAAAATACAATAAACTTCTTAAGAACTGGAGGACTTGGTGTTTGTTTCTTACCTAGAGATACGCTATTGATATAAAATGCAAACAAAAGGTATTTGAAATAAAATGTCTGATGAAATATGAACCTCTCTGAACAAAAATCAGGCTCCTTCAATGTACGTTTTCAATCATGTAATGAAGAAGATTTCTGAGTAAGCTTCTTCAAATTTCTACGGTTAACTGAATTGAGCGAGGAAAAACTGACTGGCTTCAAAGTATTTCTTAACACTTTGCTAAAGGTGTTTTATTTTAAAAGTGACCTTTAGTTTTGGGTTATCCTTCCATCCCTTTTTGTCTTAGGAAAGTGCATAGAATGCCACTTGGTAACGCCTTTCCAAGTGCACTGTTTTTATGGTTAGAGAGATGGGAGAGAGGGGAGAATTTTAATGGAAAGGTAAAACTGGAGATAATTGTGTTCCTCCAACCGTGATTAATCATAACCTCATGAAACTTGAGGTAAATCAACACAACCCATGCTGCAAAAGCAATAACTGGGCACATTTTAATTGGATCAAGAGGTCGTTAAATTTATAGGGAAAATGGTGCTATCATTAAATTCAGTAATCCAGTGGCGTGTCTGGAGCTCAAACTAGAACATCTTGAGACCTGCAATTTAGAAACTCAAAACATTAAGCTTTTTTCCCATAAAAAGCAGTATTTTGATTTCCTAGGTAATAATTGATCATCTGCTAAATATCAGCGCGAGGCTTTGGTAGAGTTCTAAATTCAGTAAAAGGCCATTTGTTTTGAGTACTCCTAAAAGGATGCATTTGGAAAATATTAACTTACTATTTTGGTATTAAATACTTCAAGGTTAAAAGCATAAAATGCTGAGAACTCTTAAATTGGTATCATTTTAAGTTAGGACTAGCCAGGAAACTCCGCCTTTGCTGTGAAAATGTTATAAAGTAAATCATGCTGTCATTTATAATTAAAATCACTTCCTTTGGTGGGACCAAGGCTTTTGAGTAAGTTCCAGACAAAACACTATTAGTTAAATTCAAAACTGGGGATTTAGCATAAATCTTGGGAATAGATAAGAAGTTGACTGAAAGGTAGAAAACAAGTACACCTCAGGATTTATGTCAGAGTAGGGTGGGGAAGGACTGAGTTGAGTGCCCCAGGGATCTGTATTGGGACCACTACTGTTTCTAATATACATCAAATACTTAGATTCGGAAACCCGATGCATAGTTGTCACATTTAGAGTAGGGCTGTCAATTAGCACAGTTAAACTGTGACTAATGCGTTAATTTTTTGGAGATTAATATTTTAAATGCGGGTTAATCGCAGAAGTTAACTGCTATCAATTGACAGCCCTAATTTAGATATAAATATATCATTAATTGTTAATGAACTGGAAGAGAACTTGCATTTTAATTTACAGTAGAGACATTTTGACTTGCTGACCTCATAGTACAGAACAGTTGCTAACAGATGACACTATTTAATTTTGCAATTTATAGCAAAAATGGAGGTGAAGAGGTCCCTGTAACGTCGGTCACTGTACAGCATAGTGAGATAGGGGCAGTGTGCTTAGTACGTGCTTTTAGTTTCCCAAGATATTTTCTCCTCTATGTTTGTTTTTTTATTTTTCTGCTCTAACTTTTTAATAATAGGACTGCTGAAAGGGTCAGATACTATCAATTAAATATGCGATTAAAACTAAGATGAACTGAGATTTAAAATTTTAAATGCGAGATTAATCATGATTAATTATTTTAAATCGCTAAAATATATTAATCCTGATATTCGAAAGGCAACACAATAGCACAATGTGTTGAAACACTGATGCAAGCCACCAAGTTACAGCAAGCAATTAGGAAGGCAAATGGCATGTTGGCCTTTATTGCAAGGGGTTTAAGAGTACAAGAGTAAGCAAGTTTTGCTACATTTGTAGAGGGCTTTGGTGAGACCACACCTGGAGTACTGTGCACAGTTTTGGTCTCCTTATCTGAAGAAGGATATACTTGCCTTAAAGGCGGTGCAATGAAGGTTTACTAGATTGATTCTTGGGATGAGAGGGTTGTCCTATGAGGAGAGATTGAGTAGATTGGGGCTATACTCTCTGGAGTTCAGAAGAATGAGAGGTGATCTCATTGAAACATGTAAGATTCTGAGGGGGATTGACAGGGTAGATGCTGAGAGGTTGTTTCCTCTGGCAGGAGAACCTAGAACTAGGGAGCATAGTCTCTGAATAAGGGGTCGGCCATTTAAGACTGAGATGAGGAGAAATTTCTTTACTCGGGTTGTGAATCTTTGGAATTCTCCAGCTCAAAGGGCTGTGGATGCTGAATCATTGAGTATATTCAAGGCTGAGATGGATAAATTTTTCGGATCTAGGGGAATTGAGGGATATGGAGATCAGGCGGGAAAGTGGAGTTGAGGTCAAAGATCAGCTATGATGAATGGCGGAGCAGGCGCGAGGGGATGTATGGCTACTCCTGCACCTAATTCTTATGTTCTTAAGCTCTGTGCTCACTTCTCCTATAACTCCTTTTTTGAATCCCTTAATCCAGCTTCGCCCTACCCACAGCATCAAGACCACCCTAATCAGTCATCAATTACATTCTTTGTAACTGCAACTGTGGCATGTTATCTTTCCTTGTCCTCCTTCACTTCTCTGCAGACATGATCTGCCACTCCATCTTCCATGGCTTCTCCACAGTCTTTCATATGTCCCACTATAAAAAGTAAATTTCCGTCTTCTCGCTAGAGTACCTGAAGGTTTCATCTTTGGGTCCCTCTTTTTCCTGATATGCATACTGTCCCTCAGCGATATTATCTGTAGGCACATGATCAATTTCTATATGTAGGTTGATTACACCTAGCTCTACCTTTATCCTCAACTGCCTCTGCTTTTCTCCACAGCTTTTGCCGTAAACTTCATATCATTACCCTGACGCCATCCTCCTCCACAATAACTCCCCCAGACTGAATCAGATGATGTGCAACCCATATAATCCTATATGATCCTCAACTGATTTCCAAACTCCATCCTAACCATCATTAAGACTACTTTCCCCTCGACAACATTGTCTGCGTCTGCCCCTACTTCATCACCACCACTAAAACCATTATCCACTCTTATATTACCTCAAGACTTGACTTCTTCAATGTCTGCCTTCCGAGCTCCATCCTACTTAAACTCTAACTCATTCAGAACTTTGCCATCCACACCAAATCCTGCTCACCCATCACCTGTTTTTGCTGAGTTTGGCAGGTTTCCTATCCTCCAATACACTTGATTTGAAATCCGTGCTCCTGTATACAAAACTCTTCCTAGCCTCTCCCCGCTCGACATTTGTAGCCTCCTCTAAGTTGTACTCTCTGCCCTTCAGCCCTTCAACTTTGGCTTCCTGTGCATTTCAGTGATGGAGCTTTCAGCTATCTCAGCAATACTCCCTGGAACTCCTCTAAATCTCTTTGGTTTGCTACTTCCTTTTCTGTCTTTAAAAAAAGTCTCCTCTTGTCAACTGCCTTCATCTCTCCTAACATTTTTTCTCTGTGAAACCCCTCGTGATATTTTAATCATGGTAAAGATGCGATAAAACTGCAAGTTGCTGTTGGGAAGCCTGAAAATAGGATAGCTGGAGATGGTATGTGAGAATACCAGAGAGGGAAAAGAATGTGGGTAAGAAATGACATGGTGATTCACCTTCGAAAGAAGTGTAATTATATATGTGTGTGTAATGAAGATTTAAGATTGCTACTGGCCTACATCTCATTAAAATTAATGATTTTGTACATACGTCCAATATTTATTCCATTTGTCCTGCAGCTGCCACTGGAGATATGCCAACTTACCAAATCCGAACCCCAACTACCACCCTACCTCAGGGAGTAGTGATGGCGACCTCACCAGGGACATTGCATAGTCCACAACAACTAGCAGAAGAGGCAACACGTAAACGGGAGCTCAGGCTAATGAAAAACAGGTAAGATTTCAGAAAATAGGTAATCAGCTCTGTTGTACATTAAAAAAAAAGTGTGCTGTAATCGAGAGTCTGTACTGCAACTTCCCATTAGGGTTGTGAATCTTTGGAATTCGCTGCCCCAGAGGGCTATCTATGAATGATGAGTCTTTGAGTATATTCAAGGCTGAGATAGATAGATTTTTGGGCTCTAGGGGAATCAAGGGATATGGAGATTGTGCGAGAAAGTGGAGTTGAGGTCGATGATCAGCCATGATCTTATTGAATGGTGGAGCAGGCTCGAGGGGCCGTATGGCCTTCTCCTGCTCTTATTTCTTATGTTCTTAACTGAGAAAAGGGGTACTTTATTCATAAAAATAATTAAACCAGTTTTATTGATTCTTGATTTTTGGTGCGTTTTTTAAGAAATTTCTATTGCTGGTTCAAGTGTACACCGTGTTTTTACATTTGTTTAGAGCCGACCACCACCATAGTTCTCATTTCCTGTGTTTTCTATTCAGTGATGATTTCTGCAAATCACTTCTACTCAAACTTGAACTCTAGAATTTAGAGTTTGCCAAAATCATTGGAATGGACTCCTGGCTGCCAATGTAATGCCAAAGCACCAACTTGCCTTTATTGTACTAAACTTCCCATTGCGCTTTACAGTTGGTCAGATCCAAGTTAAAGGGGGTTTAGGGGAGGTGGATATCCAATCTCAGTTGCCTTGAGAGAGGGAGACCTTTGAATCCGGGTTGGTAATACCTGCTTCAATCCCAGGTCAGAAAGAGAGACTCATCATACATTAGTTGGACTAATTGAGAGCATTTGGCCAAGCACCCTCTTTCATTTTGCAAGGGAAGCTTGTAGAGCTGAGGAGAAAACTTAGCAGACGGTGAGGAGACTGCTCCAGCACCAGTTGTTGCAGACTCTGGCGGTGGCCTCTGTACTAGCACCAACTCCAGGACCAGTTAGTAGCTGATGTTGGTTATCAAGTCCCTAGCATTGTCCTCAGAACTAATGCCAGTGGAGGTTGTTGCTAGCTGAGTAACCAAGCTGTTGATTTGATACTGATGCCAATACCTCGTTACTTCAGTTAGCACAGATTCATCCAGAACTTTACTACCAGCATCCTATCCTGTAGAAAATCCTGCTTACCTGACACTCCGATTCTTGCTGACCCCCATTGGCACCTGTTCCCCTGTACATTGACTACAAAATCCTTGTCTTCATCTTCAAATCTCTCCATGGCCTTGCTACCTTCTTGAGCTTTACATCCCTGCTCGTATTCTACACTCTTGCATTGCTAGTCTTCTGCATGCTGCATATTCTGCCCCAACCCCCACCCCATCTCTACCATTGGAGGAAGAGCCATCAACCAACTGGCTCCCATGCTCGGATACTTTATAAGTCCATTTATCTTGGTACATTTTACCCTATCTCAAATCTTCCTTAAAACCTATGTCTTCAACAGTGCCTTCAGCCACTTGTGCTAATGCAAATTGCCACCTCCTAGTTCTGCTTGAGACTGACCCTGGACTGTAAAGCTTTGTGGCAAGTTGCTTTAGGATTACAGCCAATGTCCATGCAAACCACCAGCTTATTCATACTGGCCCATTGATGCAAGGAAGTGTCCAAATGATCCAGGGCTAGGTCAGGTCACTGCAGATTGAAGGCATTTTTAAAGATACCTTTGACTCCATATAATCTGGAGTTCCTTGCTTCAGAGTGTTACTGCCATAGTCTGAGAAACCTGGTCAAAACAGGTCTAGTTCTCCAGTTCTGCTCTTTTTGCTCATGACATGACTTTGGCTTAGATTTTTCACTGCCTCCTAAAGAGAGATGTATAGCCTCCATTTGGCACCTCCCACAGCAGCACAGGTGATATTTGGCAACTTAGTAGCATGGGGGAACCGCTTTAGAGTCTAACATTCTAATTCAAGAAACTAATGTAAGCATTGTATTTTCAAATAACCTATTGCTAACTTGCTAAGTTATAACCCTTTTATAAATGTTCTTTCACTGTGCCAAAATGACCTGAAGCTACAGTCTGTTGGTCACCATTTGCACCAGCCTTCTAATGTGACTATTTAGAAATCTTTCTTTTCACTGTAATGTAATCTGGTTTGCAGTGATAGTGGTCATTGTCAAAAATTCGAACTGAATTTTGCAAATAATTTCATTTTAGAAAAGCGTGTTTGGGTGGTAACTACTGTGTGTGTGTGTGTGTGTAATATTATAAATATACATAGGCAAGTGCTTGTGTATTTATTTTCCTTTTAGGCATCAATAAATTGAAGGTTATCTTTGTAGTGTACTATTTTAATGTTCTGATGAAAATTCAGAATATGTCCTCAATTTCATGAAATAAAAATATATTGCATCTTTGCTTTCTTTTTGACAGTTTGTTATATTATTATAAGTATATTTTGCTGCAAACACCAACATTGTTTTCATGCCGTGTATTTTAGAAAAATAATTTATGCAAGTAAAGTTACAGCAGTAGGAGTTTTACATGCACAGATTGATGGTCTCTGATTATAATGTAGCAGTGTCTGCTTGTCCCAGTCATGCCATATGCCTGCTATGTGCAATCTAGCTGTGGGTCAGTAGCATGCCCTCTCCCTGGTATGTCCCTGGTTTTGCTTTATCCTCATGCGTCAGTAGATTATCTTACTGCCTGCCAATGGTTATTCCTCCTGTTCTTTCCTCCTGCATGATTTCTTCACTAACTGTGTGGTTATATTGATCTGTTCTATTATGACAGAGGTATCTTGAACCCCTTAAATCATTGCTCTTCACTCAGTATACAAGAAACAATTCCTTGAGCTTGCCTTCAAAGGAAACTGCATGCAGCTGCATTCAGGACTGACTTTAAATTTGCTGCTTGAACACTCTTCACTGATGCTCCATCATGCAAGAAGTACAGCTTGAACATACAAGACAAGTGCAAAGGGAAGCTGAGAAAGTCAGGCTTGCCATTGCTGTATATAAACAAGAGTTGACTTGACTTTTAAAAAAACAAAATAGTGGTTGAACGAGGTTGTTTGCTGAAGATGCAATTTTATCCATAGTAGAAAGATTGGCAATAAATAGTTACTTGTAAGCACCAGTGTGAAATGCTACAAAAATATTTCCACAAATATTAAGTTGGCAAAACAGATGAGCCTGAAAAATTAGCCTTCAGTTAAAGATAATCAGTACATATTTGCATTCATTTATCCACTGTAGTATTTATTTTTTCCATTTGCAAGCAATAAAGGGAAAATACTGTTGAAAAAATGAAGGATTTTTTAAAATTTAAATATGTTTTAACATTTTTTTCATAATATTGTTGGCTGTCAACTTACAAACTGTAATAGGGTGTCCATCATAATGCTTTATATTGGTTATAAAGATGGTGGTCTTAAGTTTTTAACTTTTTATGTTGCATTTATATGTTACGGGTGTTGAAGGTGATACCATGCAGCCCAATATAACATGTAAAATGCTTACCTTCTTAAGGATTGCATTATAATTGCAGCTGGCGGGTACTTTTATTGTAATGTGATTGCTGTGGTAGTTTATAAACTTTTTCAAAACATTTTGTATTGGGTTTCAGTAGCTAATCAGGCGCTATATTTTCCTCTTGCTAGTTTTAGAGAAAAAGTATACATGAGTATAAGGTGGGGAAGACCACTTTATACGTCTGTCAGAGTTCATAAAGAACAGAAGTGGCTTCAAACTACCGCTTTCATACTTTGTGAACTCTGACCCAGGCATGAAATGTTACAGTCCCAGGACTACCTGATGGAGTTGGGACAGGGACATTCTTTTGCTAAAATTAGCAAACAGATGAAAATACAAAAAAGCTTAATTGTACTGCCTTGGCATTTCAAATGTTTTATATTTTGTTTTAACTTTTCCGGTATATTTTAGTGTTTAACATATTTTGTCATCCTTTGTTTTCATACGTTTTTATAAAAGGATGACTTTGAGGAAAATTATGAATAATATTGAATAATGAGCTAACAATTCCTTCAGTATTGGTATGGACAACTGGCTGATAGAATTTTTGACACTCACTTTTTGATTGTGTCATCTCAAATAACTGGAAGGATGAGCATTTCTTGTTGCTTTAAAAAAGTCTTGGTTAACAAGTTTGGGCTGATGCAAATTTTGATATAGTTTATTTTCATTTTGTTAAATAAAAACAAAATGGTGCTTCCTGGAACAGTGGTTCAATTACTTGTTTCACTGCTGTGGCTATATACTTCAATCCAGACAGAAACCTACATCTGACTGCAGTACTTCAATTTGATGTGGTATGTCACCTGTCAAAAGTCGCTCGATGGGGATGAGTCAACTGCATTTCATTCCTGACATTCATACTGGTTGGCTGCAAATAATCCCATAAATGTGATTTTAGATTGTTGGAGTGTTGTGAGGGATCCGGCAAAGCCAGCAGCTTCTGATTTGGTTGGTGCAGGTCGTAGCTCAAGGACTGGGGATCCTCAAGTGGCACTCTAAGGATGGCATTACAAAGACAAAGTATACAGATTAGTCGGTTTCTGCCCTTTTTCGGCTGTCGCTATGATGTGCCTTCTGTTAATTCCAGGGAGGCTGCTCGTGAATGTCGCAAAAAGAAGAAGGAGTATGTCAAGTGTCTTGAAAATCGAGTCGCTGTGCTTGAAAATCAAAACAAGACTCTTATCGAGGAGCTCAAGGCCCTAAAAGACTTGTACTGCCATAAAACAGATTAACAGCTTCAAACTGCCACTTTCATACTTTTTGAACTCTGACCCAGGCATGAGATGTTGCAGTTCCATGGACTACCAGGTGGAGTTGGGACAGGGACACTTCTGAGCATGATGTACTCCATTTTGCTTTGCATTTTAACCTAGCCTATGAGTTCGGTTGCAAGTTTGGGAGGGGGGAAAAATCATGTTGACCTATAATACTGGAATTGTTCCAGAAGCCCTGATGTTGCATAGCATATCAAGTATTTCTCGTTCCTTTTTTGCTTCTGCTGTTTGCAGGGAGGCTGCCAAAGAGTGTCGACGTCGAAAAAAGGAATATGTAAAGTGTCTGGAGAGTCGTGTTGCAGTGCTGGAAACCCAAAACAAGCAGCTAATCGAGGAACTCAAAACTTTGAAAGAACTTTATTGTGATAAATCAGAGTAATATTTGTAATCTGAGTTCTGACCAGTTTGATGTCTACAGCATCTTTCTTTGAAGATGAAGCCTCTGCAGCTTCAGACTGCTTTTTATTTTTTGCTTTGCAAAACTACATAGACAACATCAGAACCTTTAACCTGTAACATTTCTCAAAAGTTATTCACAGTAATATATTTTGTTAAGTGTTTGTTGTATAACTAAAATTTTGTGAAAAAAGGAACAAAAAAACTTTTGTAAAAACAATTAGTTAAATGTGTATATACATATACTGTACCTGTTACAATGTAATGCAGTACTTGCTGAAGTTGTTCTATTTGTTAAGCATTTGCATTTAAGATTTTTATGTGTTGCTCATATGCTGTCCTGAAGAATACAATGTAATATTATTTTTACAAGTGTTTATTGCTCTTTTAGTGCCCTATTATATATGAATACAAAATAGAAAAGTATGCAAGGTAATTGAATAAAATGATTCAGAAGAAATTTGCCCTATATAAAAAGCAACTACCTTTTAAAAGGGGGAATTTAAAAAAGAAAAATGTATGTTATCGGCTAATTATATGTAAAGAGAGTGTTATATTCAGTAGCATTGCAAAACATTTGGAATTTATAGTTCATTTCTGACTTTCTTTTATACATGTTATTTTGTGAAATGTAGCTCTGTACTGCTGTCAGTCTATGCTTATGTAGTTCAAGGATCGCAAATAGATTTTAATAGAACCACATTGGTTACAAAACACCTCTGGTTTGTTGCTTGAGTTTTAAAAAAACGCATTATGTACAAATTTGGTTGCCTTGATTAGTCAATTATTACCTTCTGAAGAAATAATGTTGGTTATAACAGTAACTTACCAAGAATGAAAATGAATGTATTATACTTCTTTTATTTCTACTTTTTCCTGTTTCTTCTTCTGGATGAGTTGACAGTCAGTAATTTCAAAATACGTGGAATTTATTTCAAATGTTTGCTTGGTGTGTTTTTATAGTATAAGTGTTGTTTTGGTGCAAGTTAAAAATCTGAAAGGTTTCAAGAGGTTCTGCACATAAATTTCATACCTGATCAAGAAAGCCAAGTTCAAGTTTTTAAGAATGGTATTACATGGAGAAAAATTTGTGTAAATTCTTTAATGTTTGTTCAGCTTCTTCACACTAATAGAATGACGTCCTTCTCACTGTGGAAAACCAGTTTCAGGGACTTAAGTGTCTCTTGAAATTCTCTCAGCTGCAATCAGATTATATTCATATCTTCAATCTGAAGCACAGCCTTAGTTATTTTTCTTCCCTCTTTCAATAGGCAGTTTGCATCTTGTGTTCTGACACAAGACAAATGATTAGTAATTTTTTCAGTGGCTTTTTGAAATGGCTTTAGCTATCCTACCATTTCTTCTTAATTTGGATAGTATGTCAAGTTCTTAAAACTTGATGTTAAACTCAGGTATTACCCAATTAGTACTGTTAACATCCAGTTGGCACCATTGCTTTTTTTCCCCCTAAGGTATTGGATACTATTTAAGCCAGCACTCGCTTTTATAATCTGTCCATTTGGGCATGGGGATTCCAGTATCCAACATTCATCAGTCTCATCTGGTGTCTTCCATTTAGTCTCAATTTCCGTACTCATTGTCAACTCTAGGACTTTGAGAGACTTCCAATTTTACTCAGAGAATCCCGGCTTTCAAGTTTAGTTCAGGACACCTGGATTCAGTTCAGTAACATTTTTCTATCACGGAGAGAGAGAGAGAATATACTATTTCTGAGCACTTGGCTAAAAGTCCCTTTCCTTTTGGATGCAGTGCTAAAAGCTCATTCTGCAGGTGCTTGTATACCCAGGGATAAAGCAACAAGTTATGGGGGCTTCACATAACTTTCTCTCGTTTTAAGCTCTCCACAGATGCTGCCTGGCCTGCTGAGTGTTTCCAGCATTTTCTGTTATTTCAGATTTCCAGCATCTGCAGTATTTTGCTATTGAATTACTTTTCCTCTACAGGCACAAACATCAGGTTCAATCAAGGTTACCTTGTTACCCCATAAAAGTGAACCTAGAGACTATACCAAACCCAACAGATTTGTTGTTACTGGCCGCATGTTGCTCAGTTGTGTTCGCGACACAAGGCCAAGGCGGCGCCTGTAAGGTCTCATTAAAAATATCTTTGGCTCAAGATCATTTTTATTTCCTTCATGGGATGTGGAGGGAGTGCCAATCAAGCAGGCTGCTTTGTCCTGGATGGTGTTGAGCTTCTTGAGTGTTGTTGGAGCTGCACTCATCCAGGCAAGTGGAGAGTATTCCATCACACTCCTGACTTGTGCCCTGTAGATGGTGAAAAAGCTTTGGGGAGTCAGGAGGCGAGACACTCGCTGCAGAATACCCAGCCTCTGACCTGTTCTTGTAGCTACAGTATTTATGTGGCAGGTCCAGTTAGGTTTCTAGTCAATGGTGACCCCCAGGCTGTTGTTGGGGGAATTCGGCGATGGTAATCCCGTTGAATGTCAAGGTGCAGTGGTTAGACTCTCTCTTGTTGGAGATTGTCATTGCCTGGCACTTGTGTGGCACGAATGTTACTTGCCACTTATCAGCCCAAGTCTGAATGTTGTCCAGGTCTTGCTACATGTGGGCGCAGACTGCTTCATTATCTGAGGAGTTGCAAATGGAACTGAACACTGCAATCATCAGCGAACATCCCCATTTCTGACCTTATGGTGGAGGGAAGGTAATTGATGAAGCAGCTGAAGATGGTTGGGCCGAGGACACTGCCCTGAGGAACTCCTGCAGCGATGTCCTGTAGCTGTGATGATTGGCCTCCAACAACCATAACCATCTTCCTTTATGCTAGGTATTACTCCAGCCAGTGGAGAGTTTTCCCCCTGATGCCCATTTACTTAAATTTTTCTGGGGCTCCTTAATGCCACACTCTGTCAAATGCTGCCTTGATGTCAAGGGCAGTCACTCTCGCCTCACCTCTGGATGTCAGCTCTTTTGTCCATATTTGGACTAAGGCTATAATGAGGTCTGGAGCTGAGTGGTCCTGGCGGAACCCAAACTGAGCACTGGTGTGCAGGTTATTGGAAAGTAAGTGGCGCTTGATAGCTCTGTCAACGACACCTTCCATCACTTTACTGATGATTGAGAGTAGACTGATGGGGCGGTAATTGGCTGGATCAGATTTGTCCTGCTTTTTGTGAACAGGACACACCTGGGCAATTTTCCACATTGTCCGGTAGATGCCAGTATTGTAGCTCTACTGGAACAGCTTGGCTAGAGGCATGGCTAGTTCTGGAGCATAAGTCGGGATGTTGTCGGGGCCCATAGCCTTTAATGTATCCAGTGCGCTCAACTGTTTCTTGATATCACGTGGAGTGAATTGAATTGGCTGAAGACTGGCTTTTGTGATGGTGGGGACCTCAGGCGGCCGATATGGATCATCCACTCGGCAATTCTGGCTGAAGATGGTTGCGAACGCTTCAGCCTTGTCATTTGCACTCGGGTGCTGGGCTCCGCCATCATTGAGGATGGGGATGTTCATGGAGCCTCCTCCTTCCATTAGTTGTTTAATTGTCCACCACCATTCGCAACTAGATGCGGCAGGACTGCAGAGCTTTGATCTGATCTGTTAGTTGTGGGATCGCTTAGCTCTGTCTATAGCGTGCTGTTTCTGCTTTTTAGCATGCATGTAGTCCTGTGTTGTAGCTTCGCCAGGTTGGCATTTCATTTTTCGGTACGCCTGGTGCTGCTCCTGGCATGCTCTTCTGCACTCCTCATTGAACCAGGGTTGGTCCCCTCGCTTGATGGTAATGGTAGAGTGAGGGATATGCCGGGCCATGAGGTTACAGATTGTGGTGGAATACAATTCTGCTGCTGCTGATGGCCCACAGTATCTCATGGATGCCCAGTTTTGAGTTGCAAGATCTGTTCTGAATCTATCCCATTTAGCACTGTGGTAGTGCCACACATCACGATGGAGAGTGTTCTCAGTGTGAAGACAGGACTTCGTCTCCATAAGAACTGTGCGGTGGTCACTCCTACCAATACTGCCATGGACAGATGCATCTGCGACAGGTAGATTGGTGAGAACGAGGTCAAGTAGGTCATCAGTCATGTAGTTCTTTTCACACAAAACTGTGGCCTTAGCTGAAGCAACTCCAGCACTGGCTCAAAGCTGTTCTTTCCCCAGCAGTCATCAGCCTCAATATCGTTGCATGTGTTGACTGATGATAACAAGACCCCAATGCCAATGAGGCACTGGGAATGTACACCAGCCAAAGGGCCAGAGGGTCTCTTCAGAATACAAGCCAGCTGGGGATTCTATCTTCAAGAAAGTCTTGAAGCCTCCATAGGAGACATCTCATGCACATGAATTCTCTGTACATTTGTTAAATGAGTTACCATGTCTGTATTCTGCCCTATGTTTGGACCAAACACACTCAAAAATGGGTATCATCTTATACCTGTCACCCAGCCACAATTTTCCTGCTTTGTACTACTAACCCCCAAAGTGGTTGTCAGGAAAAGCTGTACAGCACAAATGTGAAGCAACCACACCAATCTCCGCCCACAACTTGGACAAATTGTACCATGTCCTTCAGAACTTTGATAAGGCCAAGTTTGTGTGGAGGATGCCTTAATTGTCCAAGTATAAACCAAATATGGCAAATCCCCTCTTCAGATGGAGCTCTCATTCTCAGGCAAGAATCTGTTGAGGTGCAGGTTGCAGCTACTCTGGAAACCTATTTTAAGCATACTATTTTACTGTGGGAGCCATTACACAAGCCTAACTTTGTTTCAGCTTGATATACACACTTGAAGCAGGGTTTTCAGATGGTGAGCAGGAGTGGGAACCCTAGTTGATTTTTACCTCATTCCCTCCCTTACTTGGGATTGCTGAGGCCAATTGTAGTATTGTTTATTCTGTTGCCGGAGACCAGTTAATTCAACAGAGACCAGGGATTGAACCTGGGACCTTTGTGGTCTGTACGGCTCAGGAGAAGCAGTGATCTCTTGTTTACGACAGGCATTTGCTTCTGCTTTTCTTAGATATCCCAAGCTAAGTGGATCTGCAAACAGCTCTGACTCTGCCAATGTCACTATGAAATCTATTGGTAATAGGAATGCAGGAGTAGGCCAGAGAGACTCTTCCCCTGGATTCCCCTCCTCCCTAAACTCCCATAAAGGCAATGCACCCTTCGAAATGGTACAGTCTGGCACAATAGAATTGCAGGAGAGAGCAGGATAGTGGAATTTATTATTTTAAAGCTCTAGCAGAGAGCCTGTATAGACATGATGGGCCGAATGGCCTCCTGTAAACTTTTATGGTTCTAATTGCTCTTTCCATACTTGAAAAGAAGTTTTTATTTATTCAAAATCCTTTGTAGTTTTGAGGACAGTATGGGATTTTGGTACAATGAAGCTGATTTAGGCCATCCTATTGGTTAAAAAAACCAGACTTCAGTTGTCTGATGAGAAGCATATTCCATATTTCCAGTGGAAAATATGTGTTCTAACATTGAAGGGAGTCATAAAAGTTGTATCGGGTAGTTTTCTCTGGGAATTATATTGTATTTCCGTCTAAAGGCAGTCTACAAAGCAGTAACCTGTCCATTTCTCCACATTTACTCAAAATCCTTTAGTCTCCAACTGGAAGGTTTAAATAAGTAGGCAACACCTTCCCTTTTCATTTGTGTTTTTCTCTCTGCTTGCCAATTTTCTCACCTCCAGTCCACTCTACTCTTCTAATTGCTTTCATGCAAACTTTACTTATACCTCACCCAAGTAGGTTATAGGAACATGAGTAGTCCCTTCAGCCCCTGGAGCCTGTTCTGCCATTCAGTTAAATCAAGGCTGATCTGTACCTCAATTCCCTTTACCCATCTTTGATCTATATCGCTTGATACCCTTACCTAACAAAAATCTATTGATCTCCGTCTTGAAACATTTAATTGATTCAGCATCCACAGCCTTTTGAGGGGAGAGAATTCCAGATTTCCACTACCCTTTGAATGGAAAAAGTGCTTCCTGATTTTACTGCTGAATGGCCTAGCTCTAATTTTAAGATTGTGCCCTCTTGCTCTGGATACCCCCGCCAGAGGAAGTAGCTTCTCTGTATCAACCCTACTGAATCCTTTTATCATTTGAATTAGCTCACCCCTCAACTTTCTAAACTTATTAGAATACAAGCTAAGTTTATGCAACCTGCCCTCATAATTTAAACCTTTACGCCTGGTCTCATTCTGGTGAATCTATGCTGTACCCCCTCCAAGGCCCATATATCCTTCCTGAGGTGTGGTGCCCAAAACTGAACACAGTACTCAAGGTGGGGTCTGACCAAGGCTCTACAACTGAAGCATAACTTCCTCCCATTTTTATTCCAACCCCTTGCGATAAAGGCCAACGTTCCATTAGCTTTTATGATTACTTTTTCGACCTGTGCACTAGCCTTTAGTGATTTGTGTACCTGAACACCCAAATCCCCTTGCTCATCCACATTTCCCAGTCTCTTGCCATTAAGAAAATATTCCGATTCGTCTTTCTGTGATCCAAAGTAATCTCACACTTCCCCCACATTGATCTCCATCTGCCACTGTTTAGCCCACTCACTTAATCTTTCTATGTCCCTTGTTAACAAACTCCATATGCCAGTTTAGCCCACTCACTTAATCTGTCTATGTCCCTTTGTAACTTCCTGCTCCCATCTACACAACTTATTGTGTGTTCTAATTTAGTGTCGTCTACAAACTTGTATATGCAACTCTCTTCCTTTTTTAATATGTGACCTCTAACAGAATGTGTTGGCAGGCTATTTGAACATGGAAATTTTCATGGCTGAACCCAATCCTGGCCCCTCAAGTTGGAATGTGGGCCAATATTTCCTTCGTGAATCTATTGGCCACTGAAGTAATTGTAGTACTCTACTATCACCATTTGAGATCAGCTAACTCAGCACCTTGAACTTGAGAGTTTCCTGATTTGTATGGCTCAGCTACTCAGAGAATAAAATTGCTTGAGCCATTGAGGTAGCTTGTTCCTTTTAACTAATTTAACAGTTGATTGTTATTTCTTACCCCACAAGCCGGTCAGAAGGTGCATCATACTATTTTTACAATTAACACCTCAGTGGGTATTCTTCCATATTTCTGTTACTAAATACAAAAAATATCAGTTCACTTAAGTTTTTATTGGGTGGTTTTGTTTTTGTTGAATAGATTATCAATTTTTCTGGATGTATTATCAAAAGCTTAACTAGATTTCAAGTGAAGGATAGACACCCTGGAGTTGGGAGTCACCCATGTGAGCGATCTAAGACACAAGAGTTGTAATAATGTAAAGTAAGAAGGTTAGAAATGTAACAACAATCCTTCCAGGGGTTGATCACCCCTGTGTATAGCTGCGGTTTTCAGACTGGATCCCAAAAGCAACAAGCTCAACATGTCTGTCGACCAGCAAAGTGATAGGTTCTTGGTGAATGTCTGTATCTGAATATTCTGTCATGTAGCTCCAACTGCCCCTGGTTGCAGGCCTTTAATGAGCAGTGGCACAGCACAACCAGCACTGTAGGTCCCTCAATGAGAATGGTTGCATACTGTATTACTGCTACATACTTCAGCATAAATTAAATATGCATCTTTTCTATAGCAAATGCAACCTTGTTTTTTTTAATTCATATTTTAATGCACCTGCTCATTTCACTAGTAAAAACACTTGACATTAGAGGCGTCATTTTGGTGGGAAATTTGACTGAGTCACAGTTCAGTGCTTTAAGCACAGAGATCGGTGAGAGTTGGGTGAATCTGCGAAACAGAGTGATGGACAGGAATTTGGTAAGAGTGGGAATTCACCACAGCGGGGAAGGAGGTACTAAGTAATTTAAACCAAGGGGCAACAGTAAATAAGTAAATATATAAAAAATCAAGAGTAATTAATTAAATCTAAGGGGATAAAATTAAAATTGACTAAGTAGAGGATACCAACATTAAAGGGATGTGAATTGCACTAAATAAAAATCTGGTATACAAATATAATAAATAGGAGTAAGGGGATACTAAATTAAAAATATATACTGTGTATGTATATATATATATATCTCAGAGACATATAACATAAGTAGATAGACTTTTAAGCAAAATGATGGGACAGCTGAGACCCATTGTCTGCAATTCCTGTGCCATGTGGGAACTCCAGGATGCTTCATGTGTACTGGGTAATCACGTGTGCAGGAAGTCCCTCTTGTTGCTTGAACTCAAGCACAGGGTTTCTGATCTTGAGGAGCAGTTGGAATCACTGTAGGGCATACGGGAGGCTGAGAATTTCTGAGAGCGCACGTTCCAGGTGGTCACTCCACAGCTACAGAGAGTTCAAGAAGATAGTAAGTGGTTGGCCATCGGGCTGGGTAGGAAGAGGCAGGTAGTGCAGGAATCCTCCAGGAGTGTGGCACTCTTGAACCAGTTTTCAGTGCTGAATGCCAGTGAGGGTGATGACACTTTGGGGAGTACAGTTTAGAGCACATCCACGGCACTGTGGGAAAAATGACTGCACAGGGAGACACAGCAAAGTGTAGAAATTCAGTGGTCATAGGGGATTCTCTCGGGGATAGACAGGCATTTCTGCAACCGCCGACGTGAGTCTCGCATAGTGTGTTGCCTCCCTGGTGTCAGGGTAAAGGACATCACTGAACGGTTGCAGAATATTTTGCATGGGGAAGGGAAACAGCCAGAAGTCGTGGTATATGTGGAACTAATGACATAGGTAGGAAAAGGGTTGTGATCCTACAGATAGATTTTCAGGAGCTAGGGAAGAGGTTAAAGAGCAGGACCTCAAAAGTTGTAATCTCTGGATTACTCCCAGTGCAACGTGCTAGTGAGTATATAGGAGTAGTTAGATAAGAAAGGTTAACACGTGGCTGGAGAAATGGCATAGGAGTGAGGGCTTCAGATTCCTGGGCCCTTGGGACCTGTACTAGATGGACAGGTTGCACCTCAACAGAGCTGGGACCAATGTCTTCGTGGGGAGGTTAACTAATGTTGTGGGGGAGGAGCACCAGGATGAAGCATCAGAGAGGAGATACAAGATGCACAGAGGATTGGGAGAGACAAACCACATTAGAATAAAGAGTAGTTCAGAAATAGGAGGGATCAGACAGGGAGGAAATGCTAAGCAGACTAAGATGGGTTTAGAGTGCATATGCGTAAATGCATGTGGTGTGGTAAATAAGATTGGTGAGCTCCAGGCACAAGTAGACACATGGAATTATGATATAGTGGCAATAATGGAGATTTGGCTCAAACAAGGGGAGGAATGGGCATTTAATATTCCTGGCTACAATGAAAGATAGGGGAAGAAAAAAAGGAGTGCTGGGTTACTGTTACAGCACATGATGTACTTGAGGGTTCAAATACAGAATCTATTTGGTTAGAATTAAGGAACTATAGAAGGGCTATTATGCTGCTGGGTGTATACTATAGGCCACCAAATTGTAGGAGGAGATAGAGGAGCAAATTTGCAGGCAAATTGCAGAAAGATGCAAGAACTTTAGAGCAGTGATAATGGGGGACTTCAATTATCCGAATATAGACTCAGAAAATAAGTATAAAGGGAAAAGAGGGGGAGCAATTCCTGAAATGCGTACAAGAGAACTTTCTTGATCAGGACATAGATAGATTGGTGAAATGGGCAGACACATGGCAGACGAAATTTAACACAGAAGTGTGAAGTGATACATTTTGGTAGGAATAATGAGGAGAGGCAATATAAACTAAATGATACAATTTTAAAGGGGGTGCAGGAATAGAGAGACCTGGGGGTGTATGTACACAAGTCTTTGAAGGTGGCGGGACAAGTTGAGAAGGCTGTTAAAAAGGCATACGGGATCCTAAATAGAGGCATAGAGTACAAAAGCAAGGAAGTTGTGCTAAACCTTTATAAACATAGAAGATAGGAGCAGGAGTAGGCCATTCGGCCCCTCGAGCCTGCTCCGCCATTCGATGAGATCATGGCTGATCATCCAAACTCAGTACCCTGTACCTGCCTTCTCCCCATATCCTTTGATACCTTTAGCTTTAAGAAATATATCTAACTCATTCTTAAATATATTTAATGACTTGGCCTCAACTACCTTCTGTGGTAGAGAATTCCACAGGTTCACCACTCTCTGGGTGAAGAAATTCTTCCTCATTTCTGTCCTAAATGGCTTACCCGTTATCCTTAGATTATG
This sequence comes from Squalus acanthias, assembly GCA_030390025.1. Classification (NCBI taxonomy): domain Eukaryota; kingdom Metazoa; phylum Chordata; class Chondrichthyes; order Squaliformes; family Squalidae; genus Squalus; species Squalus acanthias. Next base: position 149,701,698 of record CM059428.1, read on the forward strand.
ACCCCTGGTTCTGGACTCTCCGACCATCGGGAACATTCTTCCTGCATCTAGTTTGTCCAGACCTGTCAGAATTTTATATGTTTCGATGAGATCCCCTCTCATTCTTCTATACTCCAGCGAGTATAAGCCCAATCGACCCAATCTCTCCTCATATGTCATTCCTGCCATCCCAGGTATCAGCCTTGTGAATCTTCGCTGAACTCCTTCCATGGCAAGAACATCCTTCCTCAGATAAGGCGACCAAAACTGCACACAGTACTCAAGGTGTGGTCTCACCAAGGCCCTGTACAACTGCAGCAGGACATCCCTGTTCCTATACTCAAACCCTTTTGCTATGAAGGTCAACATACCATTTGCCTTCTTCACCGCCTGCTGCACCTGCATGCTTACCTTCAGCGACTGGTGCACAAGGACACCCAGGTCTCGTTGCACTTCCCCTTCTCCCAATCTATTGCCATTCAGATAATAGTCTGCCTTTCTGTTTTTGACACCAAAGTGGATAACCTCGCACTTATCCACGTTATATTGCATCTGCCACGCTTCTGCCCACTCACCCAACCTGTCCAAATCATCCTGGAGTTTCTCGGTATCCTCCTCGCAGCACACACTCCCACCCAGCTTTGTGTCATCTGCAAACTTGGAGATATTACATTTAGTTCCCTTATCTAGATCATTAATGTATATTGGGAATAGCTGGGGTCCAAGGACCGATCCCTGTGGTACCCCACTAGTAACTGCTTGCCACTCAGAAAAAGACCCATTAATTCCTACTCTCTGCTTTCTGTCCGCCAACCAGTTCTCTATCCAAGTCAATACCTTGCCCCCAATCCCATGTGCCTTAACTTTACACGCAGATCTCTTATGCGGGACCTTATCGAAAGCTTTTTGAAAGTCCAAATACACCACATCTACTGGTTCTCCCTTATCTATTTTCCCAGTTACATCCTCAAAAAATTCCAGTGGATTAGTCAAGCACGATTTACCTTTTGTAAATCCATGTTGACTTTGTCCGATCCTGTCACTGTTTTTCAAGTGCTCAGCTATTACATCCTTTATAATGGACTCTAGCATTTTCCCCAATACCGATCTCAGGCTTACCGGTCTGTAATTCTCCGCTTTGTCTCTACCACCCTTTTTGAATAGTGGGGTAACATTAGCTACCCTCCAATCCATGGGTACAGTTCCAGATTCCATCGAATGTTGGAAGATGATCAGCAATGCATCTACTATTTCTAGGGCCACTTCCTTAAGTACCCTAGGATGTAGATTATCAGGCCCTGGGGATTTATCGGCCTTCAATCCCGTCAATTTCCCTAACACCATTTCCCTGCAAATACTGATTTCTTTCAGTTCCTCCCTTTCATCAGACCGTATGTTCTCCAACATCTCTGGGAGGTTATTTGTGTATAAAACATTGGTTAGGTCTCAGCTGGAGTATTGTGTCCAATTCTGGGCACCACACTTTAGGAAGGATGTCAAGGCCTTCGAGAGGGTGCAGAGGAGATTTATTCGAATGGTACCAGGGATGAGGGTCTTCAGTTAAGTGGAGAGACTGGAGAAGCTGGGGTTGTTCTCCTTGGAGCAGAGAAGGTTAAGAGGAGATTTCATAGAAATGTTCAAAAACATGAATGGTTTGATAGGGTAAATAAGGAGAAACTGTTTCCAGTGGTAGAAGGGTTGGTAATCAGAGGACACCGATTTAATGTGATTGGCAAAAGAACCAGAGGCGATGTGAGGAACGCATTTTTTATGCAGCGGGTTGTTATGATCTGGAGTGCACTGCATGAAAGGGTGGTGGAAGCAGATTCAATAATAACTTTCAAAAGGGAATTTGATAATTAACTGAAGTGGAAAAAATTGCAGAGCTATGGGGAAAGAGCAGGGGAGTGGGACTAATTGGATAGCTCTTTTAGAGAGCCAGCACAGGCATGATGGGCCAAATGGCCTCCTTCTATGCTGTATCATTCTATGTTTCTATGAAACAGCAAAGATAGAACTTGTCTGTTGTAAAAGAGTTACCACCAGAAAAAAGGTTACGCAATGCAATGAGCATTACCTGCCGTACATGTTTACCTGCATTAACATGCACAGCTCCTCACAGTCATTGCCTCATGACCCTCTCGAATGAAGGAATGGTAACTGCAAAGCTCAGCCAGCACAAAACACCTAAAGCATAGTAAATAAACCATTGAACTTTCCAAACAGGAGCTGAGGGCCTCCATCATTCAGAAGAAAACCTTCAAAACTGCAGTCACTGTTCTGGAGGTTATAGTCCAACAGTTTTATTTAAAATTACGAGCTTTTGGAGCTGCTGCCCCTTCGTCAGGTAGAGGTACAGTGAGGGAATCTAATACACAGTATATATACACAGAGAGCGATTTGTCTGCAGAGATACAATCTGTTAGGAAGGCATTACATCAAAGACACATCAGAGTACAGCTAAGACAATGAGGTGGGTCACAGGGGGTCCAACGTGTCAAATGTTGCCGTCTGCAGTTGAGCTTTTAACTTTTTTTTTGTCTTTTTTTTGGTTGGTTTTTTTTGTCTTTTTTTAAACTGGAAAGACAGACAACGATGTCGAGTCACGTTCTGTAGCGTGACATGAACCCGAGATCCCTATTGAGGCCGTCCTCATGGGTGCGGAACTTGGCTATCAGTTTCTGCTCGATGATTTTGCGTTGTCGTGTGTCTCGAAGGCCGCCTTGGAGAACGCTAACCCGCAGATCCGAGGCTGAATGTCCTTGACTGCTGAAGTGTTCCCCGACTGGGAGGTAACAATCCTGCCTGGCGATTGTTGCGCGGTGTCCGTTCATACGTTGTCTCAGTATCTGCATGGTCTAGCCGATGTACCATGCTCCGGGGCATCCTTTCCTGCAACGTATGAGGTAGACAACGTTGGCCGAGTCACATGAGTATGTACCATGTACCTGGTGGGTAGTGTCCTCACGTGTGATGATGGTATCTGTGTTGATGATCTGGCATGTCTTGCAGAGGTTGCCGTGGCAGGGTTGTGTGGTGTCGTGGTCGCTGTTCTCCTGACAGCTGGGTAATTTGCTGCGAACGATGGTACTTTTGAGGTTAGGCGGCTGCTTGAAGGCGAGTAGTGGAGGCGTGGGGATGGCCTTAGCAAGGTGTTCGTCGTCATCGATGACATGTTGAAGGCTGCGAAGAACATGGCGTAGTTTCTCCGCTCCGGGGAAGTACTGGACGACGTAGGGTACTCTGTTGGTTGTGTCCCGTGTTCGCCTTCTGAGGAGGTCTATGCGGTTTTTCGCTGTGGCCCGTCAGAACTGTCGATCGACGAGTCGAGCATCATATCCCGTTCTTACGAGGGCGTCTTTCAGCGTCCGTAGGTGTCCATCGCGTTCCTCCTCGTCTGAGCAGATCCTGTGTATTCGCAGGGCTTGTCCATAGGGGATGCTCGTAATTTTAAATAAAACTGTTGGACTATAACTTGGTGTTGTGCGACTTCTCATTTTTGTCCACCCCAGTCCAACACCGGCATCTCCGCATCATGACTGTTCTGGAGAAGTAATCAAGGCTTCTTACTTACAAGCTTGCCAGGTGGCTAAGTGCAAAATGCCACCCACCATTGCTGAGGAGTTAGTGATGCCAACCAATTAGAAAATTGTGTTTGTAAGGGTGGGCAAGGAGACAAAAGCAAAGTTTAAGGTTGGACAATACCATCTTGCACAAGATTGAAGTCGTGTTGAAGGATATCCAGAATTAGCTAACAGCCAGCTTGCAGGGGTATTACGTTTTTGTGATCTAGATGAGTGAATTGGCTGACACTGCAGCCTGTAGCCAGCTGGTGAAGTTTGTATACTACATATGGAAAAACATCATTTGTAAGTAACCTGCACTTGACAAGAAAGGGTAACTTTGCAGCAATGGTTTTCGAAACCTGGCTACATGCTGGACATTTTTGAGAGACTTGATGTAATGATTTGGCATGAACATCCTATGTCTCAGTGGCAAAGTGGTGTGCTTCAAGAAACAGTTGTCACTGTTCCTCTCTCACTTGTCTACCAACATTGATGTATTTCTAAACTTAAAAAAATATTGTTCAAATGCATAGCCTCCTAGTTTCATCTGTGAAAGTATGCATTTGCAGTGCTTGCAGTAGCATGTGAGCGCATATCTTGGCAGCCAAACAATGGAAGAATATGACCAGTAACCTGATCACCTCCCACAATTCCAATAGCCTGGCAGGAAAGCTGGAAGAAATGCTGCTCGAGCTTGCATGTGATGGAACAGCAAGGTTTTTGTTGACAGATGCCACCCATCTGTCTGATTTCTCATTTGCTGAAGAAGTAGGCGCTGAGAGTCTTGGTCCATCTGCTTCTACATACTTACATGAGGAATGTTTCTCTCTTTTGGCATATGTGAAGTCAAAATACTATGCCTGGCTTTTCAACATTCAATATGGGCACTGAGTCACCATGTCAGCAACTACCCTCCAGATTATTGTGTTGTGCAAAGCAAAGCAACCACATCCTTCCAACTAAGACAGCATACTGAAATGTAAAAAAAACTTTGGACTGTCTCAAAAATTCTGTATACTGTATTTTTTCTGTAGTTTTATTTTGTATTTGCCTTATAAGCATTGTTGCTGTTGGCAATACTAATACTGTGATGAAAGCACTATTTTTCTTTGGGTAACTGACATTATCTTTTGGAAATTTCCTCTTCAGCCATGTCTTTGCCCCTTGACCTTTTCTTTCCCCCAATTGCTGTCCACTGGGTATCCACTGCTCTATAAAGTATTCTGAAACATATCACATAATGTATACATAATAAACGTATACATAATGACATTTGCCTTGTACAATCATCCCTTTTGTATTTTAATCACTCCTGCCTTCCACCCTATCACAGACCTTCCCTTTTGTTCTTTCCTCCCCTCCTCCCTTTCCCTGCCTCTGCACTTGCTTAAAACCTGTTATATCTCTAACTTTTTCCAGTTCTGATGAAAGGTCATCGACCTGAAACGTTAACTCTGTTTCTCTCTCCGCAGATGCTGCCTGACCTGCTGAGTATTTCCAGCATTTTCTGTATATATGACGCTATAGAAATGTCAGTAGTTGTTTCATAACTCATCCCTCTAACCCCTCTAACACCAAGAATCAGCTTTGCTGCTAACGTTTGTCATGTTTTTACGATCTGGATATTACAGCAACCAGAACAGTATACAGTAGTATGCAGCACGCCAGGTTTAACCGAACCAAAGCACTGACTGCTGGAGATTGGTACTTACTTAATTTGGCAACATAACCCAGCATCCCATTCATTTTGTTTATTGCCACCTGGCATTGTGAGTGATGAGTCAACTACCAATCCAGGTCTCCTTGGTAAATTCTATCAATCCATGGAATACACATGTCTACTATTTTTACTTCCAATATATGTGGTACCTTGGATTTGTTTGTATTGGTGGGGTGGATGGCATGCCCTTTTATAGAACCCGTCTGATTTTCATTCCACTAATGTCATGGAATGAAAAGCAGGCGGGTTCTATATAGAGCATGCAATCTGCCTTGCCAGATTACTGCCCAGGAGGTGAAGATGAAAATCTATCTTTGGAAGATCTTTAGTGTCATGGCTCAAGTTTACAGCAAGTGTCACAGATTCAGACCGACCAGGGACTTGGAAAAAACCAAACACTTTCGACTGAAAAACTGTAACAGCAGTGTGCATTGACGTGGGATTGCAATTTCTATTCAGGGCTTCCTCCTTGGCGGCATGCATATGCCGACTGTCCACATTTGACATGGACAGTCAACATTTTGAAGGGGCCTAGTTCAACTGTGGATTCAATAGTTTTGTCTTCTAACAACAGCAACAATAGGACTCCAGTACCAGCTCAAGGGCAGCACTGAGGGAAAAATTGAGAGTGGCATTGATTGGGGGGAGAGGAAGAAAAGAGTGCCAGGTTGAATTTGGAGGGGGAAGAGAAGAGTACCAGGTTAAATTTTGGGAAAGGAGGAGAGTGCCAACATGAACTGGGGAGGAGAAAATTGTAGCTTGAACTTAGAGAAAAGGAGAGTGCCAGCATAAAATGATGGCCTTGCGGGGAGGTGGGGGGGGGGGGGGGGGGAGAGGGGGGCTGGGTGGGGGGCTGGTGGTGGAAGCCTTGAACTGAGGAGGGCAGAGAGAAGAGTGCCAGGTTGAACAAGGACTGTTTTGTGGGGTGGTGGAGGCAGGGAGAATGATTGTAATGGGTGGGGGAGGGGTGAGTGATTGTTAGATAGCTTTTGGGATATTACAGTCTGGTTGGTCTTTTGGATACCCAAATTCACTTATTTTATTTTTTAAGCTTATAAAATGTATTCATTATTAAATAAAAAGTTTTTTAAGATTAATGAGAAAACATTACTTTAATGTAAAAATTGAAACGTTTCCAGAGAGCAAGCCTCAGCCTTTCTTAGAAATGCATCAATTGTTGGTTTGAGGGTAGGAACAGCATTTAAGAGGAGTGTACCAATCGTACATTTGCTGCCTACAGCCCAAATGCAATGGTTAATAAAACCAGACTTGATTCCCCTATTTCTTATTAGATAGTTTAAAAAAAATTGCCCCAGTAACAGGTTATCTGCTGTGACAGGAAATACATTTTAAAATAGAGAAAATTTAAGTTTCAAATGGCAAATATAGCGTTGTCTTCAATAAAACAGTAGATTAAAAAATGCAATGGTGGTGTTCATTGTAGCCTCCAAAATCTACACTAAAAAAAGTGGCAACGGTCGAAATTTTCATGGGGGTGGAGATGCCCTCAGATGCCCCAGGAAAATAAATTTGTGCCTTCAAAGCTTGTATCCTCTTTCATACTTTGTGTACTTATGCTTTTTTCCCTCTACTGCGAGTGAAGGACTGTTGGGGAATCGGATGTTGTAGCTGAGCGTGGAAATGTGTCGGAAGTGTGCTGCCTGTATATTTTTCGGACCAGACGACATTGGAGGGAGCAGGAGGCTTTGATATGAAGATATCAAAAATTATATTAATAAAGGAAGGGCCTCCTTGCCCAATTATTTTCTGATGGTTTGCTTCAGCAACACAAGGCCATCACTGTGTGTCTGCATTTTTAACCTTTTAGGCTTCCTTTTGTTGTATTTATTTAAGTTTATTGCCTTTTTTTGCATTTTAGTTTATTTTCACTTGCTTTTTAAATACCTATCATTCATAGGAGTTCCACTGTGATTTTTAACTGCCCCTGCTAGTAGGATATGCTTAACCAGGTTGCACTGCCTTCTTATTGTACAAGCAGAAAAGTAGTCTTGAGTTGCTGGAAGTTGAAAGGAGGACATGCACAGTGACAGACATTTACACAAACTGCATGTCAACCTGGGTGTCACTACATGACTATATTGCAGCTAGGTTGTTTTACAAAGACTTGAGGTGTTATGGCCTTGGAAGATGGTGGTAAGGTTTTCAATTTGTACACCTTGATGGTGTGCCAGCCTGAAGTATTGGTATAGTGGAGATGCAATGAAAGAGTTGTACGGTTATAGAAGCTTGGTATGGGTGAGCAGTAAATGTGGAACAAGTTGACATGCAACACTTTGTACATCTGTGTGATACACGATACTGTTGGATAATCTTTCCTTGCCAAATTCCTTAAAGTGTGTCATCTTCATTGTCATTTGTGCCTAGGTCTGGCACATAGTGTAATCAGAGGTCAGCCTGCTTACCACCTGCTGACTGGAATAGTGCACTACTAGCCTCTTTTGAGATTGCTCTGAAGTGCCAAACAAGGTAAACTGCCTTGCACTCACTTCATGAGCTCCACATCCATCAAACAGGGGATTTGATGCTGTACCACTCCACCACTTGCCCACAGAATCTGTTTTATGCATTCACATTGGGTTTCTTTTCACTTCATTAATGCCTATCACTTCTCCAACACCAGCCTTGACAAATATCTCAAATACATTTTGAAGCTTGATAAAGACTGAAACATTTAAACATTGCCCCCATGTGTACTTACCTTTAAATGAGCACACCTCTTTAATGTGGACTTGCTGGCCAAATTTTCCACTTCTCCCATTAGATTTGCTCCCTGCACAAAGCGAAAGCTTCACAGCAGCTATGAATAATTATTCAAATGAGCTGACAGTGGAAAATTTGGGACAGGCTGTTCACTTTGCTGCTGGCTTGCTTTGATCTAGCATTATGCAAAAAAGCCGACTGTATAAGAGGAGGTGGCAGCTCACGGAAAGTCTCAATCTTTGAGACAATGAAGTTCAGTAACTCATCACATTTGATGTTGGAGGTGATAGGAACATAGGAACTGTTAGATGAAAAAGGACCATCTTGTTCGCCCTCTATCATCCAGGTGATGATGGATGGCTGGGGATGGGATGGCTGAAGGAGCCGGTTGGTTTCTAAGCAGAGTTGTCTAGTATTGTACTTATCCTTGTAGATTGCCCGCGGTCGCAGATTTTGTGAGTGGAGAGGGAGATGCGTTATTGCTTGAGGTGGTTAAATCAGATTTGATGATAGATAACCAGGCGCCAGGTGCACTCAAATCGGTAGCCTTCAGACCTGATGATGTGGTGGTGGGAAATATACCAGGAGAAATGTTGAGGTAGGGAGCAGTGAGTGACATAGAGGGAATGTGGATATCAAAGGAAGCTGTTAAGTAGGTGGACAGAGGTATCATCGTGACGTGTCGCTATACCTTCCCTTGCCACTGTTCCACGCAGGCTCTGGCTCGAGAGTTGAAGTCCCTCAGATCTTTAGGTCTGCATGGCTCTGGTAGTAGAGGGCATTCAAGGAGATGCTCCATTGCTTGAGATGCCTCTCCGCAGTCACAGTCGGTAGTATCAGTTTGGCTGTATCCCCACTTCTGCAGGAGGTCTCTGCAGCGGCCGACACCAGTCCTGAGGCAATTGAGACACAACCAAGTAGGCCAAGTCGCAGTGGCTCCTGTTGGAAGAGATTTCTCTGGATCAAAGGATAGCTTGTGTGGCTTTGTCAGCAGATCCTTTGACCAAGCAGAGGCAGCAGTGTTATGACAGATGGAAGCCAGAGGAAATGGAATTGGGAGTTTGAGAGTGTGTTGCTAAGGGAAATGAGTAAAGAAGGAAAGAGCTTGCACTTATATAGTGTCTTTCACATCCTCAGGACATCATAAAGCGCTTTAAAGCCAATGAATAACTGTTGAAGTGCAGTCACTGTTGTTTTGTAAGGAAACGTGGCAGAGAACTGCGCACAGCAAAGTCCCACAAACAACAATGAGCAAGTAATCTGTTTTAGTGCTGTTGGTTGAGAGATAATTCTTAGCTAAGACACCGGGAAAAATCACTTGCTCTTCTCCAAGTAGTGCTATTGGATCTTTTATGTCCAACTGAGAGAGCAGATGATTTAATATCTCATCCGAAAGATGGTATGGGATTCATTATTTTGAAGTGCAGTCACTATTGTTACGTAGATAAAGGTAGGTAGCCATTTTGGATACAGCAAGGCCCAGAATTTAAAATTCTCATCCTTGTGTTCAAATCCCTCCATGGCCTCGCCCCTGCCTATCTCTGTTATCTCCTCCAGCCCTACAACTCTCCGAGATCTCTGCGCTCCTCCAACTCTGGCCTCTTGCGCATCCCCGATTTCCATCGCACCACCATTGGCGGCCGTTCCTTCAGCTGCCTAGGCCCTAAGTTCTGGAATTTGCTCCCTAAACCTCTCCACCCCCTGCCTCTCCTCCTTAAGACGCTCCTTAAAACCTACCTCTTTAACCAAACTTTTGGTCACCTGTCATAATGGGGGGGATTTTTCGGGGGGTCAGCGGTGGGTAGGGAACCTGCTGTCAACCCGCCGCTACGCTAGTTTCCCAGATGTCGGGTCTATCAGCGCTGAACAGACCCGACACCAAGCGGCAGGGGAGGCAATTTAGGTGATTAAAAGCTTGTTAACAGCCACTTAAAAATTATTTTGAGCTCACCTTTAAATTTTACGAAGTCGCCCACAGGTTCCACGCTGCTCGGGGATCACGTCAGGTAAGCAAGTCGGGAGTTGTGTTACCATGAAATCATCTCTTTACTTGACAGCTGCAAATGTGCTATAAAAGCTCCCATCTCACAGCTGTTCACTTTCCAAGGTCAGAAGCTGTTGCTTACTGCATTTGAGCTTTATGCAGGTTGCAAGTGTTTGGAGTAACCTCTGTATCCAGTGTCACCTCATTGGAACAACCTCTCTCACCATTGACAGATCGCTTCTGACATCTCAACTTCACCTGCCATCTATTACATCAGCATCGGTGCTCTTGAAACTATCTCACCTTAGTCCTCAGAATCCCACCACGATTAGCCCCAACACCAGCAGCATCAGGCACACCAACAGCACCAACAACAACACCAACCTTCTCCGCAATCAACTGATGCTGCACAGAGCACAGGGCATCAGCACCCGACCACATTGCTGCCCGGGAGGCCAGGGATGACCTCACCATAGCCAGATTTACTTCACTTGATGCTGTACACCCTGGCTGCCACATGATGCGCCAGGTTGGCACCACCCCACACCAACACCATAAAGCATCCCGACAATGCCCAAGCCATTCCTTCCACACTCATCGCCATTGCGGGGGGTACCGTTATGTCTCACCATTCACTGCAACTCACTAAGCCACTTCCAAAGGTGCACACAAATCTGTCCAAGAACGCAAGGTGTTGAAAATAAAAATTTTAATGTTTGACAGCACATTAACAGAAACTTCACATGAACATTGGCTAAAACACTCAAGTGCCTACCCTTGTGTGTTGTTAGTTGGTATGATTGGACCAGGTTGAAGGTGAGTGTGAGGGGTGGCTAGTGAGATGGGGAAGTGATAATGTAGATAGAGAGGGATGGGTGGAGGTGCAAGGTAAGTTGGTGTGAGTAAGGATGTGCAGGAGTAGGGTAGGGAAGGCAGAGTGATGGGGATGTGATGAGTGGCACAGGAGGATGAGGTTGAGTGTGGCTTTGCAGTAACGTTTCGTGATCCACTGAGATCATTGAAAGGTTTGCGCCACTGCAGCCTGGTCCTCCTGACGACATCCCTGCTTGTGTCCTCCTGTGCAATGTGCACCCAGGCTGCCCATGGGAAGGGAAGAGAACCTCCCTGTGTGCTGTGACTCCCTCCATAAGCATATGGAGGGAGTCATGGGAGAGCCTGGGTGCAGGCGTGCACCTCTGTGCAGTGTTTGTCAGTGATTGCAGCACCTCAATGCTGTAGAACACTGACAGCACAACTGTCAAAATTAATTTGCGCAAGGTCCCTTTAAGGAAACCGGCTGGTGATGCGTCATCAAGTGACGTCATCAGACCCGCTTCCTTCAATTGGCCAGGAAACGCGCTGGGCGGGCTTAACAAGCCCAATCAATGTAAGATCACTTTGGACAGCGAACTGGAGCCAACAGTGGGGTCGCAACTTGCTACCGACCCCGACCGCACCGGACCCGCCGAGGTAGGGGAAATCGCGGTCAATATCTCTTTATGTGGCTCAGTGTCTGACAATGCTCCTGCGAAGCCTTGGGATATTTTACGACAGAAAAGGCACTACATAAGTGCATGTTGTTGTTGTCGAAGAGCAATGAGATAAATGACCAGTTTATTTTTAGTGGTTTTAGTTGAGGACCCCAGAAAAACTGCCTACTTGTCTTTGAATAGCACTACAGATATCTTTAACATCCACTTGAATAGGCAGATGAGGCCTCTGTTTAACATTTCTTCTGAAGAACAGGATCTCCAACAAAACAGTGCTCCCTCAGCTGTACACTGAAGTGTCAGCCTAGAAATATGCTCACGCTGGAGTATGGCTTGATCAAATTACTTTTTAACTGAGGTAAAAATGCTACCACTGAGCCAAGGCTGATGCTGGTATAAGGTCTCTTTTCATTGGCAGCGGGTGAAAGTACAGATGGGCAGAAAGATAGCGATGTTGAGGCAGAAGTGGTAGCGATCAGAGATAGCCTAGTTAATGATTGAAATCTTGGAGATGGCAAAATCACACATGATGGCAAGATCAAGTGGGAGAGGGAATTTATGTGTTAAATGAGGTTGAATGAGGACAGGAAGGCAGACAATTCATTGGAGAGAAGGCAAGAATTATGGCCGAGAAATTTGGGCATGCCCATTTTTGGGGGCGCAGGGAACGATCCCCGAGCATGAATGGTGAGGCTCGAGATGCACCTGATATTGGGCCATTTCCAGTCCCGAGTTACTCACCATTTAGAAAATACTCCAATTTATCTTTCTTAAACAATGGGCTGCCTTTAAAGAGGAGATGGTTCGGGTACAGTCAAGGTACATTCCCACGAGGGGGAAAGGTAGGGCAACCAAAGTCAGAGCTCCCTGGATGACGAAAGAGAAAGAGAGTAAGATTCTTCTTCTTAGGCAGTCCCTCGGAACCGAGGATGACTTGCTTCCACATTAAACATGAGTTCTCAGGTGACTGATGAGTCCAATGCGGGACCTACAGTCTCTGTCACAGGTGGGACAGACGGTGGTTGAAGGGGCGGGTGGGTGGGGTGCTTGGGCTGACTTGCGCTGCTTGCGCTTGGCTTCCGCTTGCTTCCGGCGAGGAGACTCGAGGTGTTTGGTGCCTTCCCGGAGGCTTCTCCTCCATTTTGTGCGGTCTTGGGCCAGGGATTCCCAGGTGTCGGTGGGGATGTTGCACTTTTTCAAGGAAGCTTTGAGGGTGTCTTTGAAGTGTTTCCTCTGCCCACCTGGGGCTCTCTTGCCGTGTCGGAGCTCCAAGTAGAGCGCTTGTTTTGGGAGTCTCGTATCGGGCATGCGGATGATGTGACCCGTCCATCTGAGCTGATCGAGCGTGGTCAAAGCTTCAGTGCTGGGGATGTTGGCCTGAGCGAGAACACTGATGTTGGTGCGCCTATCCTGCCAATGGATTTGCAGGATCTTGCGGAGGCAGCGTTGGTGGTACCTCTCCAGTGCTTTGAGGTGCCTGCTGTAAATGGTCCATGTCTCTGAGGCATACAGGAGGGCGGGTATCACTACTGCTCTGTAGACCATGAGCTTGGTGCTGGGTTTGAGGTCCTGGTCTTCAAACACTCTTCCTCAGGCGACTGAAGGCTGCACTGGCACACTGAAGGCGGTGTTGGACTTCGTCATCGGTGTTTGCCCTTGTTAACAGTAGGCTCCCGAGGTATGGAAAGTGGTCCACGTTGTCCAAGGCCTTGTCGTGGATTTTGATGGTCGGGGGGGCAGTACTGTGTGGCGGGAGCAGGTTGGTAGAGGACCTTTGTCTTACGGATGTTTAGGTGTAAGGCCCATGCTCTTGTACGCTTCGGTGAAGGTGTTGATGATGGTTTGGAGTTCGACCTCCGAGTGTGCGCAGATGCAAGCGTCGTCTGCATACTGTAATTCGACAACAGAGGATGGGACGACCTAGGATCTGGACTGGAGGCGATGGAGGTTGAACAGTTTCCCGTTTGTTCTGTAAATTAGCTCCACTCCAGTGGGGAGCTTACTGAAGGTGAGATGGAGCATTGCAGCGAGGAAGATCAAGAAGAGCGTTGGTGCGATGACACAGCCTTGCTTGACCCCGGTTCATACGTGAATTGGGTCTATGGTGGAACCGTTGGTCAGGATCACGGCTTGCATGTTGTCGTGAAGCATATGGAGGATGGTGACAAACTTTTGAGGGCAGCCGAATTTGAGGACTCTCCATAATCCCTCACGGTTGACAGTGTCGAAGGCCTTTGTGAGGTCAAAGAAGGCCATGTACAACGGCTGGTGCTGTTCCCTGCATTTCTCTTGTAATTGACGCGCGTAAAATTAAGCAGAAAAAGAGGGCGTATGACAGATGTCAGGTTGAGAATACAAGTGAGAATCAGGCTGAATATAGAAAGTTCAGAGGGGAAGTGAAAAAGGAAATAGGAGGGGCAAAGAGAGAATATGAGAATAGATTGGCAGCTAACATAAAAGGGAATCCAAATGTCTTCCATAGGCATATAAATAGTAAACGGGTAGTAAGAGGAGGGGTGGGTCCGATTAGGGATCAAACAGGAGACCTACGCATGGAGGCAGAGGGCATGGCTGAGGTACTAAATGAGTACTTTGCATCTGTCTTTACCAAGGAAGAAGATGCTGCCAAAGTCATAGTGAAAGAGGAGGTAGTTGAGATACTGGATGGGATAAAAATTGATAAAGAGGAAGTACTAGAAAGGCTGGCTGTACTTAAAGTAGATAAGTCACTGGGACCGGATAGGATGCATCCTAGGATGCTAAGGGAAGTAAAGGTGGAAATTGCAGAGGAATGGCCATAATCTTCCAATCCTCCTTAGATACTGGGGTGGTGCCAGAGGACTGGAGAATTGCAAATGTTACACCCTTGTTCAAAAATGGGTGTCAGGATAAACCCAGCAAATGCAGGCCAGTCAGTTTAACCTCGGTAGTGGGGAAGCTTTTAGAAACGATAATCCGGGACAAAATTAACAATCATTTGGACACGTGTGGATTAATTAAGGAAAGCCAGCACGGATTTGTTAAAGGCAAATCATGTTTAACTAACTTGATCGAGTTTTTTGATGAGTTAACAGAGAGGGTTGATGAGGGCAATGCGGTTGATGTCGTATACATGGACTTCCAAAAGGCGTTTGATAAAGTGCCACATAATAGGCTAGCCAGCAAAGTTGAAGTCCATGGAATAAAAGGGGCAGTGGCAGCATATATACAAAATTGGCTAAGTGACAGGAAACAGAGAGTAGTGGTGAACGGTTGTTTTTCGGACTGGAGGAAGGTACACAGTGGTGTTCCCTAGGGGTCGGTACTAGGACCACTGCTTTTCTTGATATATATAAATGACTTGGACTTGGGTGTACAGGGCACAGTTTCAAAATTTGCAGATGACACAAAACTTGGAAGTATAGTGAACAATGAGGAGGATAGTGATAGACTTCAAGAGGACATAGATAGGCTGGCGGAATGAGCAGACATGTGGCAGATGAAATTTAATGCAGAAAAGTGCGAAATGATACATTTTGGTAGGAAGAACGAGGAGAGGCAATATAAACTAAAGGGTACAATTCTAAAGGGAGTGCATGAACAGAAACCTGGGGGTATATGTGCACAAATCGTTGAAGGTGGCAGGGCAGGTTGAGAAAGCAATTAATAAAGCATACGGGATCCTGGGCTTCATAAATAGACTGATACGATCGATTCTGTATCTAATTTACTTCACCTGAGGAAGGAGCAATCGATAGCTCCGAAAGCTTGTGATTTCAAATAAAACTGTTGGACTATAACCTGGTGTTGTGCGACCTCTCAATTTCATAAATAGAGGCATAGAGTACAAAAGCAAGGAAGTTATGATGAACCTTTGTAAAACACTGGTTCAGCATCAACTGGAGTATTGTGTCCAATTCTGGGCACCACAGTTTAGGAAGGATGTAAAGGCCCTAGAGAGGCTGCAGAAAAGAGTTACGAGAATGATTCCAGGGATGAGGGACTTCAGTTACGTGGATAGACTGGAGAAGCTGGGGTTGTTCTCCTTAGAGCAGAGAAGGTTGAGAGGAGATTTGATAGAGGTGTTCAAAATCATGAGGGGTTTAGACAGAGCAGATAGAGAAACTGCTCCCATTGGCAGAAGGGTCGAGAACCAGAGGACACAGATTTAAGGTGATTGGCAGAAGAACCAAAGGTGACATGAGGGAAAACTTTTTTACGCAGCGAGTGGTTAGGATCTGGAATGCACTGCCTGAGAGGGTGGTGGAGGCAGATTCAATCGTGGCTTTCAAAAGGGAATTGGATAAGTACCTGAAGGAAAAAATTTGCTGGGCTACGGGGAAAGGGCGGGGGAGTGGGACTAGCTGAAGTGCTCTTGCAGAGAGCTGGCACGGGCTTGACGGGCCGAATGGCCTCCTTCTGTGCTGTAACCATTCTATGATTCTATGATTGGGTCCAAAGTGGATGACCTCACACTTGCCCACATTGGACTCCATTTGCCATAGTTTTGCCCACTCATAGGGCTGGATTTTCATAGGGCCGTGGAGGCGGGTTTGGAGGCGTGTGGGGGGTTAAAATTGCAAAAAGTGGCGGGCAGACCTGATCCCGCCTCCATTCCGCCTCCACGCAATTTTGATAAAATCGTGTGCGGTGTTCCCGACTCTGTCCCGCCTCCAAGAGGCGGGAGAGGCCATTAAAGCCCTTAACGAGCCCTAAGGCAACACGGTGGCATAGTGGTTAGCACTGTTGCCTCACAGCGCCAGGGACCCGGGTTCGAATCCAGCCTCGGGCGACTGTCTGTGTGGAGTTTGCACATTCTCCCCGTGTCTGCGTGGGTTTCCTCCGGGTGCTCCGGTTTCCTCCCACAGTCCAAAGATGTGCGGGTTAGGTTGATTTGGCTATGATAAATTGACCCTTAGTGTTAGGGGGATTAAATACGTGGGGTTACGGGGATAGGGTGGGATATGTGTCGGTGCAGGCTCGATGGGCCGAAATGGCCTCTATCTGCACTGTGGGGATTCTGTGATTAAATTGGCTCTGTAATGCCATTTTGAAACATTTTAGCTAGTTTAACCCTTTTCCCACGTGAAGCACGCCTGATGTGAAACACGCCAGTGAAACCTGGCGGGAGCACAAGTGGATAGCTGACTATCAGCTGCAGGTCCACTATTACAACGGAGATGTGATGAAGGTAGTAGTAGTAGTATTAGGTCTGATGCTGCTGCATTGAATGTCTTCAGAGACTGCCTGGCCTTTGCTGTGAGAAGACCTGGATGCAAAAAATTCTCTCTCTCTCTCTCTCTCTCTCTCTTTCTCTCTCTCTCTCTCTCTCCCTGAGCTGCTGCTCATTTTGCATCCAGGTCCACTCACAGCAAAGGCCAGGCAGTCTCTGAAGACCGTCAATGCAGCAGCAATGATGACATCATCAGAGGCGACTTTCAGACTGAAACCACTAATTTGTTCATGGGTTCCCACATGCTGGAACTCAATTGCCCAATTAGGTGAAAATTGCATCAATCTCCCACATCCAATTGCAGTCGGGTGGATAACACGAAATGCGGATGACACGACCCCAACCCGCCCCAGTATCAAAATCCAGCCCATAGTCTGTCTATATCCCTTTGCAACTTCCTGCTCCCATCTGCACTACTTACTGTCCCTCCTAACTCAGTGATATACCAATGTGATTATTGGGTAATTTCATTGAGACTTTAGATGACGTTGTAATACATTTGGCTGGTGTCGGGAGCGGAGAGACCGGAGGTCCAGTGAGTATTTGAACTCACTTTCGCGGGCTTTTCATTTACAGGCTGGTGTCGGGAGCGGAGAGACCGGAGGTCCAGTGAGTATTTGAACTCACTTTCGCGGGCTTTTCATTTACAGGCTGGTGTCGGGAGCGGAGAGATCGGAGGTCCAGTGAGTATTTGAACTCACTTTCGCGGGCTTTTCATTTACAGGCTGGTGTTGGGAGCGGAGAGACCGGAGGTCCAGTGAGTATTTGAACTCACTTTCGCGGGCTTTTCATTTACAGGCTGGTGTCGGGAGCGGAGAGACCGGAGGTCCAGTGAGTATTTGAACTCACTTTCGCGGGCTTTTCATTTACAGGCATACCAATCTCAGACCGGCGGTGGCGTTCCAGAGCCACGTCACGATTCAAAACGTGACGCGGGCAGGAGGGAGCAGCTGATTGGGTGAGTACGGCTAGGTAAGTATTTATACTACTCTATAGTTTGACAGTAAAGGTTCATAGTTTATAAAGTTTAGAAGGTCTTAATTTTGTGGATATAGTTTCTAGTGCTAGTAACCAAGGGCCCTTGGGAATATCATTTAATTGAGTGTAATTGGTGGTATTGATTTGATTTAATTTAAGTTCAATTAATTAAAGGGTAAGTCATGACAGGACAGCCCAGCCCCGTGTTATGCTCCTCCTGCTCGATGTGGGAAATCAGGGACCCTTCCGGTGTCCCTGACAACCATGTGTGCGGGAAGTGTATCCAGCTGCAGCTACTGACAGGCCGCATTGCGGCGCTGGAGCTGCGGATAGAGGCGTATTGGAGCATTCGCGATGCTGAGAACCTCGTGGATAGCACGTTTAGAGAGTTGGTCACACCGCAGGCAAAGGGTGCACAGGCAGGAAGTAAATGGGTGACCGCCAGGCAGAGTAAGAGGTGCAGGCAGGTAGTGCAGGGGTCCCCTGTGGACATCCCCCTCTCAAACAGATATACCACTTTGAATACTGTTGGGGGGGATGACTATCAGGGGAAGGCAGCAGCAGCCAACTTCCTGGCACCACGGGTGGCTCTGCTGCACAGGCTGGGAGGAAAAAGAATGGTAGAGCTATAGTGATAGGGGACTCAATTGTAAGGGGAATAGATAGGCGTTTCTGCGGCCGCAACCGAGACTCCAGGATGGTGTGTTGCCTCCCTGGTGCAAGGGTCAAGGATGTCTTGGAGCGGCTACAGAACATTTTGGAGGGGGAGGGCGAACAGCCAGCTGTCGTGGTGCACATAGGCACCAACGATATAGGTAAAAAAGGGGATGAGGTCCTAAAAGCAGAATATAGGGAGTTAGGAGGTAAATTAAAAAATAGGACCTCAAAGGTAGTAATCTCAGGATTGCTACCAGTGCCACGTGCTAGTCAGAGTAGAAATAGGAGGATATTTCAAATGAATACGTGGCTAGAGGAATGGTGCAAGGGGGAGGGTTTCAAATTCCTGGGACATTGGAACCGGTTCTGGGGGAGGTGGGACCAGTACAAACCGGATGGTCTGCACCTGGGCAGGGCTGGGACCGCTGTCCTAGGGGGAGTGTTTGCTAGTGCTGTTGGGGAGGGTTTACTAAAGTGGCAGGGGGTTGGACACCTGAGCAGGGAGACAGAGGAAAGCGTCTCAGGAAGGGACAGAAGGTATGGAGTAAAAGGTAAAGTGTTAAAAAAGGAAAAAGCAGGAACTAAGTGTCACAAAACATATTTGAAAGTTCTTTATCTGAATGCACGTAGCATTCGTAACAAAATGGACGAGTTAACGGCACAAATAACTACGTATGGGTATGATCTTGTGGCCATTACAGAAACATGGCTGCAGGGTGACAACGACTGGGAATTAAATATGCCAGGGTATTTAACAATCAGGAAGGACAGGCAGGAAGGAAGGGGAGGTGGGGTGGCTATGTTAATAAAGGAAGGAATCACTGTAATGCAGAGAAATTATATTGGGTCAAAGGATCAGGATAATGAAACAGTTTGGGTGGAGATAAGGAATAATAAGGGGAAAAAAACACTAGTGGGAGTAGTATATAGGCCTCCTAATAGTTGCAACTCTGCTGGAAGAAGTATTAATCAGGAAATAGTTGGGGCATGTAATAAGGGAACAGCTATAATTATGGGGGATTTTAACTATCATATTAACTGGACAAATCAAATTGGGCAGGGCAGCCTTGAGGAAGAGTTTATTGAGTGTATTAGGGATGGATTTCTTGAGCAGTATGTAACTGATCCTACAAGGGGGCAAGCAACCTTGGACCTGGTCCTGTGTAATGAGTCAGGATTAATTAATAATGTCCTAGTTAAGGATCCCCTTGGAATGAGTGACCATAACATGGTTGAATTCCATATCCAATTAGAGGGTGAGAAGGTTGGTTCTCAAACAAGCGTACTGAGCTTGAATAAAGGAGACTATGATGGTATGAGAGCGGAATTGATTAAAGTGGACTGGGAAAATAGATTAAAGGGTAAGATGGTACATGAGCAGTGGTGTTCATTTAAGGAGTTATTTTACAACTTTCAAAAGAAATATATTCCACGGAGGAAAAAAGGGTGTAAAAGAAATGACAGCCATCCGTGGCTAAGTAAAGAAATTAAGGATAGTATCCGACTAAAAACAAGGACATATAAGGTAGCCAAACTTAGTGGGAGGATAGAAGATTGGGAAGTCTTCAAAAGACAGCAAAAAGTAACTAAAGGATTGATTAAGAAAGGGAAGATAGATTATGAAAATAAATTAGCAAAAAATATAAAAACAGATAGCAAGAGTTTCTATAGTTATATAAAAAGAAAAGGGGTGGCTAAGACAAACGTAGGTCCCTTAGAGGACGAGACCAGGAAATTAATGGTGGGAAACATGGAGATGGCAAAAATGCTGAACAAATATTTTGTTTCAGTCTTTACGGTAGAGGACACTAAGAATATCCCAACACTGGACAAACAGGGGGCTCTAGGCGGGGAGGAGCTAAATACGATTAAAATCACTAAGGAATTGGTACTCAGTAAAATAATGGGACTCAAGGCGGATAAATCCCCTGGACCTGATGGCTTACATCCTAGGGTCTTGAGGGAAGTGGCAGTAGGGATTGTGGATGCTTTGGTAATAATTTTCCAAAATTCCCTGGACTCAGCAAAGGTCCCGGCAGATTGGAAAACTGCTAATGTAACACCCTTATTTAAAAAGGGTAGTAGGCAGAAGGCTGGAAATTATAGACCAGTTAGCCTAACATCTGTGGTGGGTAAAATTTTGGAGTCTATTATTAAGGAGACAGTAACGGAACATTTAGATAAACATAATTTAATAGGACAAAGTCAGCATGGCTTTATGAAGGGGAAGTCATGTCTGACAAATTTGCTTGAGTTCTTTGAGGACATAACGTACAGGGTGGATAAAGGGGAACCAGTGGACGTAGTGTATTTAGACTTCCAGAAGGCATTCGACAAGGTGCCACATAAAAGATTATTGCTCAAGATAAAAAATCACTGGATTGGGGGTACTATTCTGGCATGGGTGGAGGATTGGTTATCTAACAGGAAGCAGAGAGTTGGGATAAATGGTTCATTCTCGGACTGGCAACCAGTAGCCAGTGGTGTTCCGCAGGGGTTGGTGCTGGGTCCCCAACTCTTTACAATCTATATTAATGATTTGGAGGAGGGGACCGAGTGTAACATATCAAAGTTTGCAGATGATACAAAGATGGGAGGGAAAGTAGAAAGTGAGGAGGACATAAAAAACCTACAAGGGGATATAGACAGGCTGGGTGAGTGGGCGGAGATTTGGCAGATGCAATACAATATTATAAAATGTGAGGTTATGCACTTTGGCAGGAAAAATCAGAGAGCAAGTTATTATCTTAATGGCGAGAAACTGGAAAGTACTGCAGTACAAAGGGATCTGGGGGTCCTAGTGCAAGAAAATCAAAAAGTTAGCATGCAGGTGCAGCAGCTGATCAAGAAGGCCAACGGAATGTTGGCTTTTATTGCTAGGGGGATAGATTATAAAAACAGGGAGGTATTGCTGCAGTTATATAAGGTATTGGTGAGACCGCACCTGGAATACTGCATACAGTTTTGGTGTCCATACTTAAGAAAAGACATACTTGCTCTCGAGGCAGTACAAAGAAGGTTCACTCGGTTAATCCCGGGGATGAGGGGGTGGACATATGAGGAGAGGTTGAGTAGATTGGGACTCTACTCATTGGAGTTCAGAAGAATGAGAGGCGATCTTATTGAAACATATAAGATTGTGAAGGGGCTTGATCGGGTGGATGCGGTAAGGATGTTCCCAAGGATGGGTGAAACTAGAACTAGGGGGCATAATCTTAGAATAAGGGGCTGCTCTTTCAAAACTGAGACGAGGAGAAACTTCTTCACTCAGAGGGTAGTAGGTCTGTGGAATTTGCTGCCCCAGGAAGCTGTGGAAGCTACATCATTAAATAAATTTAAAACAGAAATAGACAGTTTCCTAGAAGTAAAGGGAATTAGGGGTTACGGGGAGCGGGCAGTAAATTGGACATGAAGCTGAGTTCGGATCGGTCAAGGTCCTGTGGGTGGCGGAGCGGGCCCAGGGGCTGAGTGGCCGGGTCCTGCTCCTACTTCTTGTGTTCTTTAGATTTGAGGTGAGGATCAGCTCAGCCATGATCTTATTGAATGGCGGAGCAGGCTCAAGGGGCCGATTGGCCTACTCCTGCTCCTATTTCTTATGTTCTTATGTTCTTATTTGAACACCAAGACAGTGGTACTGCAAGGATATCAGACCCTTTATTTTAATAATATACTGTATGTGCTTTGAAGTTTTAATTTGTTTCAGTTGTGTTTTTCACTCTGCGACAGACATCGCAGCAAACACTGATGTGCAGGACACTCCATTTAGTTACCATCTGATGACATCCATGCTGGAAGGTTAAAATTGTGATGCAGTCACTGCAAGTTTACATGAATTTAACCTGCATTAATATTTGCTATCCATGTTACTTCTCGGAAATGTTATTAACTTGTATAAAAATGTATATAATAGACAACAATCTCTGGGATGACTTGATACTGCTGAACATGGGAGTATTTTTGCTGAACACCACAAAGTGTGAGGAGGGGAGTCAGGTGCAGTCTGTGCTGTTTCCCTGTAAATAAGGAACAAGAATATCCCACCTTGGACATGCTTATCAATGGAGTCCAGGTGGTCTGAAGGTAAAATTTAAATATATAAAAAAAGAAATATTTTGTTTTACATTTACCACTCAGGAAACAAAATTGAAAGATCACACAGGAAGTTCGATACTTTAAACTATTTCTGATGTAAAATGGAGAGAGCGTATCAACTAACATCTCTTTTTCAAGCCATTTAAAGCTGTTTTAACATTGACTTTATTTGAACTGTCAACATTAAAATTTGTGCCTGTGTGTGAAAATACATTTTTTATACTGTTCCTGCAATGCAGCAAAATTACCAACATATTTCTAGCAATTCCTGGCTACAGGTCCCTATTGCATTAAAATAATATTCCACTAATAGAGAAATGGAAAAATAATAATTCTGTAGAGCAATTTGCATTTGTATAGTGCACTTCTATCTCGTACACATATTGTGTCATGAGTTATGGCAGCTTTGCAACTGTATAATTTTACACCATAAAAATTCTTCACACATTTAAATGCTTACTGCATATAATAATGAGCTGGAAATGTCACAGCACCTTAGTGATACAGTAAACATGTCACATCCTCCAGGTGTTTATCACTCAAGTCAAAGGACTTATGACCACAAGATTGGTTAGCAAGTTTGTTTTTTTTGGCTGTGTGCTCTTGTTGAGTAATTTCAAGACATCAGCTATAATTCAATGAATTCAGATTCAGATTCAACTACTGCTTAAATGATTTCTACAATATTAAGTCTTTAGGGACAATTTTAACACAGCCCATCCGACAGGAATAGTGCAGGGGTGTTAAAATCGCTCCCCAAACATTTCCCGCTCCCCCCATTTTAACTTACTTGTTTCTGGCTGTGTGTCAGGCACCTGCTCCAGTAAGCAGGGTCCTGGTTAAAAGGTCAAAGTCACGGTCTGGTGACGTCATACCCACCAGCCGCCACCACTGCATTTAACTCCATATATTTTCTCAATGGTGAGAGACTGTGGAGGAGCGAAGAGATTTGGGTGTCCAGGTACACGCATGACTAAAACTTAGTGCACAGGTACAAAAAGTAATCTGAAAGATTAATGGAATATTGGCTTTTACCTCAACAACAAAAACAACTTGCATTTATATAGCATGTCCCAAGGCACTTCACAGGAACGTTATCAAACAAGATATAACACCAAGCCACATAAGGAGATATTCGGACAGGTGACCAAAAGCTTGGTCAAAGAGGTAGGTTTTAAGGAGCGGCTTAAAGGAGGTGAGAGCGGTAGAGAGGCAGAGAGGTTTAGGGAGGGAATTCCAGAACTTAAGGCCTAGGCAGCTGAAGGCATGGACAATGGTGGAGCGATTAAAATTAGGGATGCGCAAGAGGCCAGAATTGGAGGAGTGCAGATATCTCCGAGTGTTTTAGGGCTGGAGTAGGTGACAAAGCTATGGTGGGGCGAGGCCATGGAGAGATTTGAAAAGAAGGATGAGAATTTTAAAATTGAGGCGTTACCGGACCGGGAGCCAAAGAAGATCAGCGAGCACAGGGGAGATTGGTGAACGGGACTTGGTGCGAGTTAGGATACGGGCAGCAGAGCTCAAGTTTATGGAAGTTGGCAAATGGGAGGCTGGCCAGGAGAGCACTGGAATAGTTGAGTCTAGAGGTAACAAAGGAATAGATGAGGGTTTCAGCAGCAGATGAGCTGAGGCAGGGGCGGAGTCGGGCGATATTACGGAGGTGGAAATAGGCGGTTTTGGTGATGCAGTGGTTTGTGGTTGGAAGCTCATCTAGGGGTCAAATAGGATGTCAAGGTTGCGAAGTCTGGTTGAGTATCAAACAGTGGCCAGGGAGAGGGATGGAGTCGGTGGCTGGGGAACGGAGTTTGTGGTGGGGACCGAAGGCATGGATACAAAAAGTAATCAAAAAGGCTAATGGAATGTTGGCCTTTATCTCAAGGGGACTGGAATCCAAAGGAGAGAAAGTGGTGCTTCAGTTGTACAGAGCCTTGGTCAGACCTCATCTGGAGTATTGCATTCAAGTTTGGGCGCCACACCTCAGGAAGTATATATTGGCCTTGGAGTGGGTAAAGTGCAGATTTACCAGAATGATATCAGGGCTTAAAGGTTAAATTATAAGGGCAGGCTGCGTAAACTTGGCTTGTATTCCCTTGACTTTGGAAGGTTGAGGAGTGATTTAATTGAGGTATTTGAAATGATAAAAGCATATGATAGGGTTGATACAGAGAAGCTATTTCTTTTGGTTCGGGAATCCAGAACAAGAGCCGCACAATCTTAAAATTAGAACTAGGCCATTCAGGAGTGAAATCAGAGCAGGGTTGAGAGGCTGAATAGCCTACTCTTTATTCCTATGTTCCTATGAGATCAATACTTCCTAATTATAGCTCTTTTGAAGAGATCTGGATCCCAAGGTTCCTTATCCGAGGGCAGACTTTTCTCCACCTTCTGTGGAGCAACAGCACTTTCTCTCTTTTCCACTCCCGGGTCTTCATTCTCAATAGCAATCAACTCTTCTCCCAGTGACAGCCCTTCTGACTCCCTAACTACTCCCTCTTGAGAGGCGCTGCTTATGCAAATAAGATGATGTGACCCAATCGCTAAGGAAGTGGCAGCAGTTGAGGCTTTGGTTCTGGTACCTAGTTCCCCAGTGGAAGTGCTTAAGTGGTCCTTGTTGTGGCTGGTCTCTTCTTGCGAAGCACCCTCTATGATGTGAAACAAGGAAGAGATTGTTTTGCTGCACACACCCCTTAAAGGAATAGTTGCTGAGTGTCAGACCATTGAAATATTTCCCAGCTTCTACCAACTTTTTCTTGCTACCTCGCCTCAAAATTCGCCCTCTCTCAGAGGTTCTCCTGTCTGCCTGCTTGCGATATGCAGTGTCTTCTCTTCATGTATGCTCAAAGTTTTCAGCACTGCTGCTCCTCCCCCGGATGTACTTCTGTGGCACTGGTTGTCAGATATATTTTCCTTTAGAGAGAGAGAATACAATGTTAAGGGCATGTGAGTAGCATGGACAGTTTCCCCATATGAGTGCATGCATGAGTTGTCCCTTTAAATGAAGTGTCCTTGAAGACTGGTGGTATCCCTTGTGCCAGGCAATTCGAGTTGATAGTGGTTTTGAGTAAAGAAGGTGCTAGAGTGCTTGCAGAGGTTACCCTTTGGAGAAGTGAGTTCCCCTGACACCCAGATGCTGCGAGAGAAAGGGTAAGGAACTGTATGAGCGATACAGGATGCATATTAGCAAGAATGCTTATTAGCAAGAATGCGATAACTTACCTTGGCCACCCTTGTGAGGTCACTGAACCCCTTCCAGCACTGTGTGGAAGTCCTTGGGGTAGTGCAGGTTGCATTGACTGGCTCTGCCACCTCACTCCAGAAAGCCTGTACCACCCCCTTTTGGGCATTCCTATCCTCAGTGTCCAGGTGGATTAATGCATGAACCTATGGGGTCTGTGCCCTGGGGGGCCCAGCCAACTATGGGGCCCTTGCCAGGGGCCCTGCACAAATATGGGGTCCCTGGTAAAACTCACCATAATGCAGAAAAACGAAATACAGCTGTTGGATCAAAATATTCTAGCTTTTAAAAATACTGCCAGAAGGGGGCGAGGCAGAGTCAGCAGATTCATTACAATCTGGGCCTATTTCTTCACACATTTTACTACACTTTTGTGTTTTAATGGATTGCGGGGGGATGGGGGGGCGGGGGGTGGGGGTGTGTGGGTGGGGGTTGTGTGGGGGATGCAGAGAGACCTTGAATGTTCTTGGTGTTTAGCAAGTCTGCCTCTTCTGGATCTCACTTCAGCCAGCAACATCTCCAGAGGTGCATTTGAGAAGCTGGGGCCCTTTCAGCCATTGACCCCCGAGGATGAGGCTGGTTCTGCTTCAGACATTGCCACCATTTCTTCACCTTGGTGCTGCTTAGGAAGTGATGCTCTCCTTTAACTGTCTGCACCAGAACTCTACTTCCCTCCTTCCTAGCAGCTGTAAACCTATCGGAAGCAGTATTTACTGCTCCAAACCTGCCCTACATAGCGAACGAGAGCCCCAGGAGGGTATTGCGGCAGGTCAGCAGTAGATTGACATTGGCGGGCGGTATTCCTGCTCCACAGCTAACCCACCAACAGAAGGAAAATTCATCCCTTCGAGCCATCACAAGTCTATAAACAATGATGGATGAAACTTAATTTTAAAAAAAATTCACGTGGTCTGTTGCAAAGTTTTACTTTCAAGGATTATTGGCAAATAGTTCATTAAAACCCAGAATCCCAGGCAACTTTTGAAGCTCAGGATAGACAGGTTATAGTGTAAGAGGATTTTGCAATCCTGTTTGTCAGTGATTGCCGGTATTGGTGACAGCAGTCAATTCTCTTCTGAACAGGACAGCTTAATCCAGGCGCCTAAACCCGATTCTCAACATGATGGCAGCCATGGCATCCATTGTATTGTTTGCCATAACATTTTTTAATGCGAACCAAAACATAGTCATTGCGCAAACAATGCATCTCCGTAAAAGTTTTTTGTCATTTATGACACTTGCTGAGCATTTGTCCTGTCGGCATCCAGGAATTTCAATGGTAGGGCACTTCATTTGCATGGAGCTGGTGGGCGCGCAGTAACACTAAAAGCGCATCTCTGGTGCCTGCCTTCACCCTGCAGATGGAAAATACAGGACGTACCCTTCACCAGGGCAGGGGTGCCCAAGTAACCCTCCTCCAAACCCCAGTCATCTCTCACCCCGTCATCTATGTAAGGGCACAGGCCAAATTTTTTTTTTAAAACAGCAAAATTTCTTCAGGGGTCCAAGCCGCTTCCCTGGTCAGGATTCACCCCTTGTACTTCTCTGGAGGCTGGTACACCTTATCTCTCTCAGCATACTGACCTCCAGTAATATGTCAGGCCATTTCTGAACTGAGGAAACGGGAGCCTCTGTCGTGGGAAATCTTAACACTCATCTCCATCGCTGTGGCGTCATTGGCTTTGTTACGGGTGGGTAGAGGTACTTCCAGAGCAGGCGGGAACCCAATATAACGGGATCCTTACCTTTCTCCAGTAGGTTCTCTTGGACCTTCACTGGGGTTACGGTAGGAGTCTGGTGAAATCTTGTTTTATTACTTAATGTGCTGGGATTTTTACTCAGCCGTTTGTGATTGAATTCTGTGACCCTGTCCATTTTTTCATGACAACTTTAAATCACTGGGCTTTCATATGTTCCTTTATGTATGTACTCAATTTTATCTCTTACCTATTTTAAAGCCCAGAATACACAGCAAGATGGTAGGCAACATGTACCAAGCTGGACATAGATACCGGGCAATTAGCAGCATTTTGGCGGTGTGGGGGCGGGGGTGGGGGTGGGGAGGGGGAGTGTTCTGAACTTTATTGGCACTTGGTGGGGGATAATTCAGGGGTTTAGCAGAACTGAGGTAGGGTCTGGAGTTTGTCAGCACTGCCGCGGATGTTGCTCATTTTCATCTGAAACATTTCTGATCAACAAAGGTTCCACCAATCTCTTCCTTTATCCATTCGACTACATTAAATTGAATATTTTCAATCTGAAAATAGAAACAAAGGAAAGCTGTCCATAATTAGCCTTTATTTATGTAAAACATTTACCGTTGAAAGATTCCAGAATTCAAATCTAGTTTGTTTATTCTTTGGAGAAAAGGAGCTCAGAAATAATTCACAGCAAGAGGAAAGGCTAAGATATACAGTTAGCTCAAATATTTTATTAACAGTCATTGTTTTCAAATTTGTCTATAAAGAATAATTGCTTTAGAATTCGATCAAAATAAAACAACAGCAATGGTAACATACCTTTGTTTCTCTATATCTTTCTTGCTGTCGCTAACTTATTGTCTCCCTCTCTCTCCCCAAAACAAAAATTCAGTAGTTGCTAACAAATGTGGAACTTTACCCAAAAAATTCATTCAGTGGTTTCTACATCATGAGGAAATCTACCTTTCCACTTCTACTGAGAGAATCCTACGAATGCATGCTGAGAAATTGTGCCTGTTACACGCACACAGACTGTGGCTTCTTTCGACAGCTGAGGAAAAGTATTACAGTAAATAAAGAGATCCTGTGCTTCAAGCCCTGCGCCTCACTGGATGGGAGCACAGGTCAAAGAATTAGGTTGTAGCCTTATCTCCGATCTGTGTCCCCATCAGCACTGGAATGCAGGATCACTGAATAAAACCTATTAAAGTCCATTTTATCATGTTACAAACCCTATTTTGACTCCTCAGTAATTGGCTGGCCTCGAGCCAGAACTCCAAAACACTGATTATTCAAAGTTGTCCCAGCTGTGAACCTTATCGGCATTAAAATATAACTGATTTATTTACAGTTAGTCTTGGAGAATGCAATGCTGTTTGAAAAATCCACAGTTTTGCGCATACAGAATGGCAAGGTGCAACTTCTCCACCAATATTCCCGACACTTCCAGTTCCTGAACTCAGACGAACTAGCTGTGATAGTGCTGACCAGAGGTGAGCTATTTCCTCAGCATTAGGGAATTGGAGAGTGAGGTATCTGCACACATCTGCTGGCCTGCATCTGAGATTGGTAGCTGCAATTCAGGTTCCAGCCAGGCAAGGACCTTGTTTACATTGCTTGGCTCCTTCCTGACTGGAACTTTAACTGTTCCGCTTGGCGAGGAGCTTAGCACACCCCTGGATATGTGCTTGGGCAGAGCTGTCTTCCGACAGTTAAAAATCTAAGGGGGAAAAAGGGGCGACAACGTCGCTGAGGTGCTAATTTTAGCGCCCCATCATCGTAAATTCAGTAGTAGCGCCCCAAGCAGGAGGACTGACAATCCCCAGGACCTGATGGTTTCCACCCTGGGGTTTTAAAGGAAGTAGGTGAGGAAATTGCAGATGCTTTAGCCGTAATCTTCCAAAGCTCGCTCAATTCAGGAATTGTCCTTTTAGATTGCAAAATTGTAAATGTAACTCCACTATTTAAGAAAGGTGAGAGAGAGAAACCAGGAAATGATAGACCTGTTAGTCTAACATCTGTTGTGGGGAAGTTATTGGAATCTATAATTAAGGACAGAGTGACTGAGCACTTAGAGAAATTTGAACTGATTAGAGAGGGTCAACGTGGATTTGCAAAGGGTAGGTTATGTCTAACGAACGGAATTGAATTTTTTGAAGCAGTAACTAAAGTAGTGGACAGGGGAATGTCTATGGATGTAGTTTATATGGACTTCCAGAAGACATTCGATAATGTTCCACGTTTGAGACTCTTAGCTAAAATTAAAACTTCAGAGTCCGGAGGGTGAGGGGGTGGTGGTGTTGAATAGGAGGCCGAAAGTTGGATCAGAGGCCGGGGTGGGTAGAGGGGAGGGTTGGCGGGGGCGAATAGGAAGACCGGGGTCGGGATAGGAGGTCGGGATAGGAGGCCGGGGGTGAGGATCGGAGGCCCGGGGTTGGGATCGGAGGCTGGTGGGGTAAGGATCAGAGGCCAGGGGTCGGGATCGGAGGCCGGGGCGGTGGGGAATAGGAGGCTGGTGGGGGGGGAGGGGGGTCAGGCCCAAAGGCTGAGGTTCAGGTGCGGTAACAATCGGGACGAGTCAGGAGCAGTGGCGATCAAGGTGGTCGGGAGCGATGGCGAGATTCCTTTAAGCATGGGGTTGGGAGGAGCACTCCTGCTCCTCCAAATTCCATATTCAGGTAAGTAAATTTGAAAAACCTACCTTGTAGGTAGCAGGTGGTCCCAAGGTCTGTTTTTTCTGACTGCACCTGCGCAGCCTAATTTATAGGCCATTATCTTTAGAAGCAGAAAATTCCTTTCTCTTTATATATCTTTTTTGTTTAGAAAACAGTACCATGTTAACATCAAAATATTTCATTTGTAGAATTTACATTGAAATTATTATGCCACTTATCTATGCTAATGCCGACTGCAAATTATGGATTTAATGTAAGCTAAATATATTTTTAAAAATTTTACGTTTAATACGCATTCTTGTATTATTCGCCCTAGCAGCCCTCCCGAGTGCACTAACTTGAAAATATTCCAAAAAAGGCCTGATTTTAAAAATCAATGCAATGCTGGAAACCAAAGGCAAAGAGATTACGTAATCTAAGAAATGAAGGTTTGTGATCATTTACAGATCCAATTGTTTTAGTTGCTATGGGTACATAGCCATGGTGAAGGCAAAGTGGTGGCCAGAAATGCATATTGTGATTTTTTTTTTAAGTGTTTTAAGATTTTCAGCTCCAGTGTTCAGCCACTGAGTCACAATTCATGGAAAAGTCTTTACAATTCAACCACAATTGGCAGTCCTTTGTGTCTGTTTTTCCTTAATTCATTTACTGTGTAAAATCAGATGGACTGAACCATTACTCAGTAATCCCATTCTGTAAATATGGAATAAAATTACACGAGATCTGGCAGACTTCTTCTCCTTATGCCTGTTATTGCAGAGCTTGTGAACATTGTTAAAACATGACTCACACAATAAACACTCATCACACATCCATTTGCATCAAAACATAACTGATTCATGTTTGATCACTAAAATCATTCCCCTTTTACTGAAGAATTGTTTCTTCCTGTGGTGCGTTGCCACCCACACATATTGACCATATGAGACAGAGCAACTCTCAGTCTGAATGGAATTTTCCATTTGCTTGCACCATTCACACAGCCGCCAGTGGTTGTTATGTTTTTCAAATGACCGCAGGGCCTCCAAGAGGCCTTAGTAACCAGGGTGTTCCGACAAGAATCCATACACTTTCTAAAACCCAAATCTTCTGCCTTGTGGTGTTACACTGACACCTGGTGGCAGGGAACGATTATGTTCTTGATTAATTTCATATCATTTAAACACATTTACATTGACACTCCCAAATTCATTATCCTGTCATACACTACAGTAGAGAAGTTATACTGAACATTTATAAAGCGCTGTTTAGGCCACAACTGGAGTATTACGTCCAGTTCTGGTCACCACACTTTAGGAAGGATGTGAAGGCACTTGAGAGGGTGCAGAGGAGATTTACCAGAATGGTTCCGGGGATGGGGGATCTTAGCTACAAGGGCAGGCTGGAGAAGCTGGATTTGTTTTCATTAGAGCAAAGGAGGTTGAGGGGTGATTTGATAGAGGTGTACAAGATTATGACGGGTTTGGATAGGTTAGACGGAGAAAGGCTGTTCCCACTAGTTGATGGAACAAGGACTAGGGGACACAGATTTAAGGTTTTGGGCAAGAGATACAGGGGGGATGTGAGGAAAAAATTTTTTACACAGCGAATGGTGAGGACCTGGAACTCGCTGTCGACGGAAGTGGTGGAAGCGGAGACACTCAATGTTTTCAAGGGGAGACTGGATAGGCACTTGAAGGAAATAAACTTGCAGGGCTACGGGGATAGAGCGGGGGAATGGGACTGACTGGATTGTTCTACAGAGAGCCGGCACGGTCTCGATGGACCAAATGGCCTCCTTCTGTGCCATTATGACTCTATGACTACGATTATTTCAACTTTTTAAAGAAATTAATAGATTCAGGTTCAATTCCAAACAGGATAAATCAAGGTATGATCAGCAGATCTCACTTATAATATTTTCAAGTACAATTAGGCAGGCACATAAGCAAGGAAAAAAATGAATACCTGTTAGGAAGAACTATTTAATTCCAAAGCGTTGGCCATAACAATGTTTAGTTGTAAAACACGACAGTAATCAAACTTTTACAAACTACACAAATATAGGAAGGCTGCACAATAAGTTATGGGTTTGTATGGGGGTGGGGGGCTAATGGTGGGGGAGCTTGGGGGTTGGAGGGCCGGGAGGAAGTACTCCTGCTCCTCTCAGCCCACAAGGATTGCTTCCAGAGGCTGTCATCGCCTTGCTCCAGCTGCCGGGATTTCCAATGCCTGGGAACCCCATATGGCCACAGTTTTGGATGAGATATTAGACAGAGGCCCCATCTGCCTTCTCAGGTGGATGGAAAAGATTCCATGGCACTATTTCAGAGGAGAGCAGGGGAGTTCTTCCCAGTGTCCAGGCCAATATTTATCCCTCAACCAACATCACTAAAAAAACAGATGATCTGGTCATTATCACATTGCTGTTTGTGGGACCTTGCTGTGCGCAAACTGGCTGCCACATTTGCTACATTGAATTGACTACACTCCAAAAGCACTTCATTGGCTGTAAAGTGCATTGGGACATCCTGAGGTTGTGAAAGGCGCTATTTTCCCAGAGTTTCCGTGGCTCTTCCGCTAAAATTATGACCAATGAGCAGGAGAACCCCTGTGGAAATTCACCCCCTGTGAGCACTACCTGCATTAGTAGTTCGTAGTGGAGAACTTATTTCAATTATTTCCTTGGCTAGCTCTGTCTTTCTTTGTGCATGTAATAATTTATTCAAACATCCAAATCTTGAGATTTTTGATTTCCCTGAGGAAGAATGAAAGATACATCTAAGTAGTGCAACAAAGCTATTCGCGTTTACTGCTCAGCTGTTTAGTGACCGCTTTGCGGAACACCTCCGTTCAGTCCGCAAGCATGACCCTGAGCTTCCTGACGCCTGTCACTTTAATTCTCTGCTGCACTCCCACTCTGACCTCTCAGTCCTCGGCCTCCTACACTGTTCCAATGAAGCTCAACGTAAGCTCGAGGAACAGCAACTCATCTTTTGATTAGGCACTTTACAGCCTTCTGGACACAACATTGAGTTCAACAATTTCAAATCAAAACCTCTGCCCCCATTTTTTTCGGACGGCAGGTGTTGATGATTCTGCTATTGTCATTTACACCTCCTCTAGACCCATCTTTTGTTTCTTTACTTGTCCCATTACCATCCCCTTTTGCCTTGCACCATCATCCCTTTTGTCATTCAATCTCTCCTGCCTTCCACCCTATCACAGACCTTCCCTTTTGTTCTTTCCTCCCCTCCCCACTTTCCCTGCCTCTCTACTTGCTTAAAACCTGTTACATCTGTAACATTTTCCAGTTCTGATGAAAGGTCATCGACCTGAAACATTGGCCGGAATTTTCTGTACCTGGGCGGGTCGGGTGTGGGCGGTCGCCGTGGCGGGTCGCGACCCCGTTCCTGATTCCATGCCACTCCTCAGATCGACTTTGCATTAATGGGGCCTATTAAAGCCGCCCTGCGCATTACCCGGCCCAATTAAATGGTGTGGGTCTGATGACGTCAGCGATGACGCGTTTTCAGCGGGATATTTAAAGGAGCATTGAGTTTTGAAGGTTCATCTAGGAGTGGGCAGGCAGCACACTGCACAATTGGACTGCTGGAAAGAGTGCCAAATATGACTTCACTGAGACAGAGGGCTGCATCCAGGTTCTCCGATGACTCCCTCCATATGCTTGTGGAGGGAGTCAGAGGACGCAAGGGGGTCCTCTTCCCTTCTAATGGGCGGAAGAGACCTTACCATGATACCAAAAGAGCCTGACTCCAAATAGCAGAGGAGGTAAACAGCAGGGATGTGGTCAGGAGGACCTGGGTGCAGTGTCAGAAATGTTTCAATGATCTCATTAGATCAGGAAAGGTGAGTACAAAGCCACACTCAACTTCATCCTGCTGCGCCTCTCATCACATCCCCATCACTCTACCTTCCCAACCCTACTCCTGCACATCCTCACTCACACCAACATACCTTGCACGTCCTCCCATCCCTCTCCCTCTATCTACATTATCACATCCCCATCTCACTAGCCACCCATCACACTCACCCTCATCCTAGTGCAATCATACCAACTAACAACACACAAGGAGGCCACTTGGCATTGGCACCCCACTCCATCATAGTCACCCTCTAAACATCTAACCCATCCATTCCTTACACTCATTCCATCACTCTCACTCAACCTTCTCTTCTTTCCCTCCTTGCAGGAAAAGAGAGCCCACAATAAGAGGGAGAGGGAGAGAACCAGAGGCGGAACATCATCATTGGCGACCCTAACATCAGAGGAGGCTGCCTTGGAAGTTTCTGGAGTTGCCGAGCAGCTGGAGGTGGGAGACAGAGAGAGGGGGACATCTCAGCAACCTGGTGACAGAATTACATATCAAACAGCTACATGGCATACATCAGTCACTCATATGGGGACTGATGTCAGCAGCCACTGAATGGTCATCATCTACATAATGGTATCTGTACCCATTCTTCATATGACAAATCTAACTCATCTCTTTACCCTCCCACAGGTCCATCAAGAACCCCCCCCCCCCCACCCCCACTGTCCAGGAGGAAGAGGAAGATGATTCCTCAGAAGACCCTCCAACCTCTGCGGGCACACCGTCACCAGACATAAGCACACCCAGCACCAATGCAGATACGCACACCTCGGTGGGTGCCACGCGCGATAGAGTAGTGTTGTCACCTGGTGTCTCACAACTCACAAGTGAGCAAGAGGAGATGGTGGAGACAGGGACAGCAGTGGAGACTCCTCGCCGGAGGGTGCAGGACGCTCCCAGCTCTGCTCAGCTGCATGCAGACGCTGAGCCTCGGGGGCCATCCAGAAAGAGGGCGATCCTGGAGGTGTAGCACAAATTGCAGGAGGCTTTGACAGGTTTTGCGAGCGTGATGTCTGCAAATATGCAGAGAATGGAGGAGTCCATCTCCAACATGAGCACCATCACGTCGCAGGCAATGGCGACTGTAGGCTCCTCAATGGATAGGATGGCCACCTGCATGGAGCAGCTGATGCGCCACTCACAGGAGCACATGGTCTCTATGGAGAATAGATGGCAGAGGCTCATAGACCTCCTCTCTAGGAGGGATGTCAGTGTAGAAGTGGGTCCTCATGGCCCCGCTGCTGTTCAGCAAGGTGCTCTCCAGCTCCTTGCTAGCAGGGACATGCGGGTGGCCCATAAGAGGGATGATGGTGAGAGGAGACATGGAAGTGGGGGCACCTCTTCAAGTGCTCACACTTCTTCCCCGTTGCCACCCCCTCAGTCAGAGCCCCAGATGCCTCCTCGGATCGCGATGGTTGAGTCTGCCCCTGCACAGTCGCAGGAGGAGCAGACTTTGGCTGGGCCATCAGAGACTCCAAATCCCAGAGGATGTCTGCCAAAAGTGTCTAAGCAGTTGCAGCAGGGAAGTGAGCAGGCTGCCTCTACCTCTGCTGAAGCCACAGGGGTAGCACCTCGTAGAAGCACGTGTAAGAGAAAGAAGAAACACAAGTAGATTCACAAGGGTAGCCTCTTGGGTGTTTTGTTAAATGATTCTGTAAAGTTTCCATTACTGTAATGTCACACATAAAAATCTTTATTTTCACCACTTTCCAGTCATGGACAAATTTGTGTGCACCTTTGGAAGTGGCTTAGTGAGTTGGAGTGAATGGTGAGACATAACATTACCTCCAGCAATGGTGGTGAGTGTGAAAAGAATGGCTTGGTCATTGTCGGGATGCTTTATAGTGTTTCTGTGGAGTGGTGTGAACCTGGCACAGTATGTGGCAGCCATATAGGTGTAATGCGTAAAGTTAAGTAAATCTGGCCATGTTGAGCCCATCCCTGGCCTCCCAGGCAGCAATGTGCTCGGCTGCTGATGGGATCTGGACCGCTGCCTCCTCCTCCTCTGAAGAGGCTGTGCACTCAGTGCCTTGCTTCTCATGCAATGCTAATCCTCGCTGCTGCGCTTTGTGCAGGGTGCAGCAGACCACAACGATTATGGAGACCCTGGCTGGTGCGTACTGAAGGGCTCCTCCAGATCTGTCAAGGCATCTGAAGGGCATTTTGAGCATGCCTATTGTCTGGTGGAAATGTGACTGTCATTCTATCTCTCCTGGGCCTCAGTACTTGGCCTTCTCAAGGGTGTCATGAACCACGTCTTCAGTGGATAGCCCCTGTCTCCAAGCAGCCAGCCGGAAAGTCTGTTTGGAGGAGCAAAGAACTGAGGGAGGGTGGACTGGTGCAGGACGAAAGTCATAGCAGCTGCCAGGGAATTTGGCGCACACATGCATGATGTCCTTCCTATGGTTGCAGAAAAGCTGCACATTGAAGGAGTGGGTGCCCTTGTGGTTGACAACACTCCTGGGTGATGATGGGGTGCCCTGATGGCCACATGTGTGCAGTCGATGATGCCCTGCACCTGTGGGAAGCCAGCCAGAGTGGCAAAGCCAAGTGCCCACTCAGTAACACTGGCTTCATCAGTAGCAAAGTTGATATAATTGGCTGACTTGTCAAACTGGGCATCGGTGACCTGTGTGATGCATCTGTGGGTGGCCGACTGCGAGATGCCGCAAATGTCTGCTGAAGATCCCTGGAAGGAGCCTGAGGCGAAGAAGTTGAGGGCGCTGGTGACTTTGACAGCCACTGGTAAGGTGTCCACCTGCTCCTCTGGGCTGCAAGTCTTGCTGAAGCAATGTGCAAATGTCTGCGATGACCTGGCGCGATAGCCTGAGCCTCCTTTGGCACTGCTGCTGAGTCATGTTGAGGAAGCTCATCCTCTATCTGTACACCCTGTGTTGGGAGTATCGCCTCCGGCGTGGTGCAGCCCTGCGCTGATGCCCTCTGTCCTGTGCAGCATCAGGTGGTTGAGGAAAAGGTTGGTGTTGTTGTTGGTGGTGCTGGTGTGCCTGGTGCTGCTGGTGTTGGGGCTCATCGTGGTCCGATTCTGAGGACCAAGGTGAGACAGTATAGATGGTACCTATGCTGATGGAATAGATGGCAGGTCAAATAGAGATGACAAAAGCAATCTGTCAATGATGTGATCGGTTCTAACAATGAGGTGACACTGGATGGCGACTTTGCTGGAAACACTTGCAGCCTGCAGAAAGCTAAATCTGTGCTGGCAATGCAGTCAGCAACAGCTTCTGCCTGAGGAAAGTGATCAGCTGTGAGGTGGGAGTTGTTATTGTACTTTCCATGATGTGCACTAATCAGCTGGATCAATGGCCACTCAACTTCCGCCTCAGCTTGACAGACATGGCTCCCGAGCTGTGTGATTCCCGTGGACATCCAGTGAAATTTGAAAGGTAGGGTTAAAAAGTACCTAATAATGATTGAAATTAGCTTGCCCGCCTCTGCCGTTTGGGTTGCTGTCGCGCCGGCAAACACGCCCGAGGGAAAGACGCATAGGGGCGGGATCCCGACCCGCTGCAGGAATTTTCAAATTTCACACCTGACCCGCCTCCAATCGCGCTTGCACGAACCGTAGAAAATTCCAGCTGTTAACTCTGTTTCTCTCTCCACAGATGCTGCCTGACCTCCTGAGTATTTCCAGCATTTTCTGTTTTTATTTCAGATTTCCAGCTTCCGCAGTATTTTGCTTTTGTTTAAAGTGTTCATGAGGTGACCACTGCTCAGCTGATTAAAGTGCCAGAGAGCAGCGTAATAAGACGGTTTAAAAGCTTCATGGAGTTGGTGGAGTAGATTTTAGTATCTGGTGGAGCCAGCGCTCCCTGACAAATTTCTCCGACTAAGTGCAACACTGTACCAGTTAATGTAACAATTGCAGAGAAATTCATTAAAGAGATCGTCTGCTTAGCTGCTCTATCGCTGAGCTTTAACCCCAACTGAGTAATTGCTGCTTGGTCGTGTTAATTTTCCCCAGTGGAAAACTGCTACATTTTTCTCTGAAGGGTCTTAACGAAAGGCATCACTGGACATTTAAAAAATAAAAATCACTCCATTCTTTAAGACCAAAATGGAGAAGTGCAGAAAAGGGGGAAAATGGATATTTCCAGTCTCTGCAAATTGTTGCACTCAAATAATACATAGGAGGGGCTCTTTGGAGCCAAAATGGCTCCCAGATAACAAGCCTGGGATGGAAGACTGGTGCCAAGTCAACCCATTCTGGCAGACTGGGTATCTGATACCTGTTAGACACTAGGGCGCCATTGGTGATTGACCGGTCAGCCTGACACATGAATGGACCCTGGAGCAGTCCTTCTTCCCAATTCGCAGCAGATAAATTGGAAAATCAATCTCAAAACCATTCCACTAGGGATCGCGAGGCCCTTCCCGAGCTGAAGAACAATATATGCAAATATTTGGTCATGTCTTCAGGGAACTATGCCGCATTTTTTAAATAATCGAGAACGACTACATTTGACTGGGAAATTTGGGGGCCATAATCAAGGGTCGCAGTGTAACTCTCGCCACCTCTCAGCTGGCGAGAGTTCCACTGGAGCTTACAAAGGCGCAATGGGTGTAATTCCTGGGATAGTCCTGAAACTCTGCAGGTATACCTCTTAGACGTGGAGGAGAGCGCAGAGGGTGACTCACCACAATTTACTGGGGAGCCTACACGGTGCGGAATTCTGGCGGAACCAGGTCCTGCTCCAAATTTTGGCCCCTGTCAGGTGATCGGCGCACTCTCTGCCCCGGCATCCGGTTTGAAGAATGGCCACTGAAGTGAGGTGCCTGGAGCCTGGCCCATGGAGCCTTCCTACACCACGAGTCACCACTCTCAGAAGAGGAAAAAGCAATGTGAACGCATCACTTGGGCAGACAACACTTAGAAGTTTTATGAATTTTCAAGAAATAAAAGTGAAGACTGCTAATTACTTATATTTTGTTTACTCTTATTTCCTGAAGTCATGAGTCATGAAGCCTGTATTGCTCAATGATTCATACAATTAACAAGTAACACATGCTTAAACACGCAATTGAAATAGTTTTGCCTAATTGCCTCTAAAACGTCAACAATATATTGGATTTTGTTGCAGCTCATAAATCTAGTCACGATATCCACGACACATCAAAACATCTACATCAAGTAACACAGATAAAACTAAACTATCAAAATAACTTGTATGCATGGATATTATGAGTGTTCTCTCTCCCTCTCCTCGCCTACCATAATGATGCAGCCTGGTCTGTAACTGAGAAAACAGAGAACTGTGTTTCCACAATCTGGGAACCCCGGCTTTTCCCCACTCCTTACTGTACTCAAGGAAATAATGCATAATTTGCAACAAACATATATTCCTCTAGGGCATAAAAACCCAAAAGGAAAAGTGATCCAAAAGAAATTAAAGCTAGTATTAAGTCAAAGGAGGAAGCTTATAAAGTTGCCAGAAAAAGCGGTCAGCCTGAGGATTGGGATCTTTTTAGAAATCAGCAAAGGGGGACCAAGAAATTGATAAAGAAAGGGAAAATGGAATATGAGCACAAACTAGTGAAAAATATAAAAACGGATTGTAAAAGCTTCTATAGGTATGTGAAAAGGAAAAGACTGACGAAGGTAAATGTAGGTCCTTTACAATCAGAGACGGGAGAATTTATAATGGGGAATGAGGAAATGGCAGAGAAATTAAATAAATACATTGTTTCTGTCTTCATGGAGGAAGACACAAAAAAACTCCCAGAAACACGAGAAAACCAAGGGTGTGATAAGAATGAGGAACTTAAAGAAATTATTATTAGTAAAAAAAAGTACTAGCAAAATTAATGGGACTAAAAGTCGATAAATCCCAAGGACTGGATGACCTACATCCTAGGGTTTTGAAAGAGGTGGCCATTGGAATAGTGGACGCATTGGTTGTCATCTTCCAAAATTCTATAGATTCTGGAACGGTTCCTGCAGATTGGAGGATAGCAAATGTAACCCCGCTATTTAAAAAAGGAGGGAGAGAGAAAACGGGGAACTACAGACCTGTTAGCCTCACATCAGTAGTTGGGAAAATGCTGGAATCTATTATAAAGGATGCAATAACTGGGCACTTAGAAACTAATAGTAAGATTGGGCAGAGTCAACATGGATTTATGAAAGGGAAGTCCTGTTTGATAAACCTATTGGAGTTCTTTGAGGATGTAACTAATGGAGTAGACAAAGGGGAACCGGTAGATGTGATGTATTTGGATTTTCAGAAGGCCTTCGATAAGGTCCCACACAAGAGGTTGGTGAACAAAATTAGGGCACATGGAATTGGAGGTAATATACTAGCATGGATTGAGAATTGGTTAACAGACAGAAAACAAAGAATAGGGATAAACGGGTCTTTTTCAGGATGGCAGGCTGTGACTAGTGGGGTCAGTGCTTGGGCCCCAGCTATTCACAATCTATATCAATGATTTGGATGAGGGGACTAAATGTAACATTTCTAAATTTCCTGATGATACAAAGCTAGGTGGCAGTGTCAGTTGTGAAGAGGATGTGAAGAGGCTTCAAGGGGATCTCGACAGGCTCAGTGAGTGGGCGAGAATATGGCAGATGGAATATAATGTGGATAAATGTGAAGTTATCCACTTTGGTAGAAAAAACAGAAAGGCAGAGTATTTCCTAAATGGTGAAAGATTGGAGGATGCAGATGCTCAAAGGGACCTGGGTGTCCTTGTACATGAGTCACTGAAAGTGAATGTGCAGGCGCAGCAAGCCATTAGGAAGGCAAATGGTATGCTGGCCTTCATTACAAGAGGATTTGAGTACAGGAGTAAAGAAGTCTTACTCCAATTATATAGGGCCTTGGTGAGACCACACCTGGAGTACTGTGTACAATTTTGGTCTCCTTACCTAAGGAAGGATATACTTGCCATAGAGGGAGTGCAACGAAGGTTCACGAGATTGATTCCTGGGATGGTGGGACTGTTGTATGAGAAGAGATTGAGTAAACTAGGCCTGTATTCTCTTGAATTCAGAAGAATGAGAGAGGATCTCATTGAAGCATACAAAATTATTACAGGGCTTGATAGGGTGGATGCTGGGAGAGTGTTTCCCTTGGCTGGGGAGTCTAGAACCAGGTGCCACAGTCTCAGGATAAAGGGTAGGCCATTCAGGACTGAGATGAGAAGAAATTTCTTCACACACCGGGTGGTGAATCTTTGGAATTCTCCATCCCAGAGGGCTGTGGAGGCTCAGTCATTGGGTATATTCAAAACAGAAGTCGATAGATTTCTGACTAGTAAGGGCAGCAAGGGATATGGCGATAAGGCCGGTGAATGGAATTGAGGCAGAAGATCAGCCATGATCTCATTGAATGGCGGAGCAGGCTCGAAGGGCCGAATGGCCTACTCCTGCTCCTATTTCTTATGTTCTTATGTTCTAAGTGCTTCACTTTGGAGCTTGCAGCCTGAAGAAGGTTTGTGGAGTGATTGCTAGTTGTAAAAGAGCTTTCGGAATGGATTTTGTTTACTTTTCATCTGGATGGAGCTGCCTTTGCCTCTGACAGTCAGAAGGCCTGTAAGTCCACTGGGAAATGTTTCCACCCACACAAAGTAAAAGGTTCTGAGTTACAGTTACACGATTCCTAGTGGGCATTCCCCTGTTGGTAATATTACTGGAAGAGCAGCAGGAACAGTACAGGATAGAGGAAAGGAGGTCCAAGCGGTATTTGAGGAGGATGTACCCTGAAAGATATTACACCCCTCTGAAGAATTTACAGACTGTACAGATCTTATAAAGACCTCAGTGTGGAGCTCCACATGAGAAGAGTACATTTCACCAAAGAGGCAGCAGGGGATCTGTGTCACCTTCTGCATGGAGACCTGCAGCCAAGATCATTGACCCAAACAGCTCTGCCTGTGGCAGTAAAAGTAACCGCATACTCTCAACTCTCAAGCCAACAGCTCATTTCAAGCAGCCACAGGGGACCTGTGTAATATCACCCAGGGTGCTTTATGAGCGAGCCATTTTTAGAGGGAGCAGGAGAGTTCGTTCAGTATGGCATGAATGCTTGGCAGCAGTGTGGTAGAACCATAAAGTTTTATCAAATTGCTAGGTTTCCTCACGGTGCAGGGGGTAATCGATATAGCACTTACATAGCATTGCCGACTCCTACAGTAAACCCCCTACATTTTATGAATAGAAATGGCTTCTACTTGCTGAATATACAGATACAACCCACCCACTCAAAATAATCAAACCAATAAAAATAAAGACCAGCAATAGCGGCCTATTCTTAGGCAAGGACAGTGCCCTCAGCAACATAATTGCTAGCCTGGTTCAATGAGTGTAGAAGAGCATGCCAGGAGCAGCACCAGGCGTACCTAAAAAGCAGAAGCAGCATGCTATAGACAGGGCTAAGCGATCCCACAATCAACGGATCAGATCAAAGCTCTGCAGTCCTGCCACATCCAGTCGTGAATGGTGGTGAACAATTAAACAACTAACGGGAGGAGGAGGCTCCATGAATATCCCCATCCTCAATCAGTAAGTGAGTACAAATGACAAGGCTGAAGCACTTGCAACCATCTTCAGCCAGAAGTGCCGAGTGAATGATCCATCTCGGCCTCCTCCTGAGGTCCCCACCATCACAGAAGCCAGTCTTCGGCCTATTTGATTCACTCCACGTGATATCAAGAAACGGCTGAGCGCACTGGATACAGCAAAGGCTATGGGCCCTGACAACAATCCCGGCTGTCGTGCTGAAGACTTGTGCTCCAGAATTAGCCGCGCCTCTAGCCAAGCTGTTCCAGTACAGCTACAACACTGGCATCTACCGGACAATGTGGAAAACTGTCCAGGCATGTCCTGTTCACAAAATGACAAATGCAATCCGGCCAATAACTGCCCCATCAGTCTACTCTCAATCATCAGCAAAGTGATGGAAGGTGTCATCGACAGTACTCACCAATAACCTGCTCACCGATGCTCAGTTTGGCTTCTGCCAGGACCACTC
The DNA here is from genome assembly GCA_030390025.1 of Squalus acanthias. Classification (NCBI taxonomy): domain Eukaryota; kingdom Metazoa; phylum Chordata; class Chondrichthyes; order Squaliformes; family Squalidae; genus Squalus; species Squalus acanthias. Next base: position 149,744,572 of record CM059428.1, read on the forward strand.
GGCTCCAGACCTCATTACAGCCTTGGCTCAAACATGGACAAAGGAGCTGAATTCCAGAGGTGAGGTGAAAGAGACTGCCCTTGACATCAAGGCAACATTTGACTGAGTGTGGCATCAAGGATCTAGTAAAATTGAAGTCAATGGGAATCAGGGGGAAAATTCTCTCCACTGGCTGGAGTCATACCTAGCAGAAAGGAAGATGGTTGTGGTTGTTGCAGGCCAATCATCTCAGCCCCAGGACATCACTGCAGGAGTTCCTCAGGGCAATGCCCTAGGCCTAAACATCTTCAGCTGCTTCATCATTGACCTTCCTTCCATCATAAGGTCAGACGTGGGGCTGTTCGCTGATGATTGTACAGTGTTCAGTTCCATTCGCAATTCTTCAGGTAATGAAGCAGTCCATGCCCGCAGGCAGCAAGACCTGGACGACATTCAGGCTTGGGCTGATAAGTGGCAAGTAACATTTGCAACACATAAGTGCCAGGCAATGACTATCTCCAACAAGCGAGAGTCTTACCACCGCCCCTTGACGTTCAATGGCATTACCATCGTCGAATCCCCCAACATCAACATCCTAGGGGTCACCATTGACCAGAAACTTAACTGGACCGGCCACATAAATACTGCGGCTACAAGAGCTGGTCAGAGGCTGGGTATTCTGCGGCGACTGTCTCACCTCTTGACTCCCCAAAGCCTTTCCACCATCTACAAGGCACAGTCAGGAGTGTGATGGAATACTCTCCACTTGCCCAGATGAGTGCAGCTCCATCAACACTCAAGAAGCTCGACACCATCCAAGTCAAAGCAGCCCGCTTGATTGGCACCCCATCCACCACCTTAAACATTCACTCCCTCCACCACTGGCGCACCGTGGGTGCAGTGTGTACCATCTACAAGATGCACTGCAGCAACGCGACAAGGCTTCTTCGACAGCACCTCCCAAATCCGCGACCTCTACCACCTAAAAGGACAAGGTCAGCAGGCGCATGGCAACACCACCACCTCCAAGTTCCCCTCCAAGTCACACACCATCCTGACTTGGAAATATATCACTGTTCCTTCAGCGTCGCTGCGTCAAAATCCTGGAACTCCCTCCCTAACAGCACTGTGGGAGCACCTTCACCACAGAGACTGCAACGGTTCAAGAAGGCGGCTCACCACCACCTTCTCAAGGGTAATTAGAGATGGGCAATAAATGCTGGCCTTGCCAGTGATGCCCACATCCCAGGAACAAATTTTAAAAAAACTGGGTCCCTGACTCCCTGATCCAATGGGACCCCACAGAGAAAATTACCCATTAAATCCACATTGCTCCTAGTGAAAGCACAACCACATTGTTAAAATCCTAATTACTTCAAATGAACACCTTTTGCAAGCACCATGTCTTTGTAAACTATATATGTGAATGCAAACTATTGTAAATTCAATTAAAAAAAACTTAATTAAAAACAAGGAAAATGGTATCTTTATAAAAAACTATTCATTTGAAAGCATGTGTGGAAAATGCTTGTCATTGTAATATTAGCAATAAGGAAATTTACTTCCACGGCCAGCACATGAGGGAGCATCAAGCCTAAGAAGTAATTTCATATTTTGATTTGATAATGCTCTACAAATAGCAGCAATAAGGAACAGAATGGCATCATTAATTATTTCTCAAAATAAGCAAATGTAAATTGATTTCCTTACTGTTGCAAGATGAAAGTGCTGTTGAAGGTCAGAGCAGATTAATTTTGGTGAGCGCATTGCTTGCGAATATTCGTATGAGATGAGAGCTGGTAAAGGTTCTGTGGAAGTGAGTCATGATGTAAAGTCTGAGGTTGGGACTAAATTGCTGTCGTAAACTTTGTGATCTTTGATACAATGGGGGGTATTGTTTCATTACATTTTTCATGAAACTGTTAAGGTTGCGTAAAGGATTGTGGTTCAGAAAAGAACAATTAATGATCAGAAATGACAAAAAACATAGAGTTATTGATAGAGGCCAGTTGCAGCATCCTTAACTACTGGAATCTGTGCCAACTTACTCCTCATGCTGCACCGCTGACTGAAAAATGCAATTAATTTTTTCGAAATCTCCCCATCTCTGCCATTGGTTGCTCATGTGGAGGTGATGGTAGATTCATTTCATGATGGTGTCCTGTTCACTGTACTGGTGCTGGTTGCTGTTGTAAGAGATGTTGTGGTGACGCTGTTGATGATGGTCCAGAATTTCCCAAACTCACATTGACGGCTCAATGGAAGTGAACGAGTGAATAATTATCATGAATGCAAAAATAATTTTCATCCCTGCTTCAAAAGATAAAACACTTTCAATTCAAGTCATTCTTTTAAATTTACATAATCGCTGGATGATCCAAATGTGGCAGAAACATGCGGCCTGTAATAAAGATGCAAGATAATGGAAAGAGTGTATAGACAGGATTAGAAAATTTAGTGAATTAGTTCTCCTAAAATGCTCCGACAATATTCTAGATAAACAATAGATGGCCATACTCACGAATTAAGACTTATAAGGTGTCATAGAAGTTAAATGTTAAAAAACAATTGTAGATATAGATGGCAATCTTCCCAACTATCAGGAGAATAACTCACTCGTCCTTTGCTGTCTGATCACAGAAGATGCTGAACCATCTGTTTTCGGGAATGGGTTCAGTTATAGCTTGATTGCTATTAAGAGAAAACATTGTCATCTTTACTTTAATCCACTACCTTCTGATTTTTACCTAGAATTTTAAACATGACAGGTTAATGATATTGCTCTGAAATACAGCAAATTGTACTTGATGGCAATAATGCTTTCAAAAACTGCTCATGGAAGTTTATGGATGCACAATGGTACTGCTTTTGTGCTAAATTATTCACGGAGAACAAATTTGAAGGCAGCACAAATATTTCATAGTTACAACTACCTTTGTATCCATTCATATTTTGTTCCCTCGATCCTTATAAAATGTTTAATTAAGACGTTTAATCAGCAGGATGAGAACTTCTCATTAGTGGTCACAGTTTTAATGAAATGAAAGACAAAATTCCCCTGTAGTATTACTCTATCATGTTATTCTAAGAAGACAGCGGCTAGTTGAGCAACCGGGGGGTAGAGTCAAAAATTGAACGATTAATCAGATGGGAGATTCTCGTATTGGTAGCATAATTAACTATATTGTTAAAATAAAGACTGTGGTTATCAAGCACATCTATGCTTTTTAACATGGTTGCATGTAATTCAAGGAAAATATTCTGGCACTATTGTCGGAAAACAAGTAACTTATTTTGTACTTTGTGCTATAATAACTCACTTGCATGTTAGAACAGGTAAAAGAATAGTAATTTTCATAACAGAGGACAGGTTAGCTGTAGAACTTGAAAAGAGGTTCATACTATACACTTTGTTCTATTCCTATCTTACAATATAGTACAATTACTTCACGATCTGTCTGATGATAGGATCACAAGGGCCCAGATTTTACTGTCAAAATAACGGTGAGGCTAATAATGGCCGTTATTCATGCGCAAATGGTTCAGCAACTTCAGGTGAGGGGCAGATGCACAGTTAAACTAAAATATCCAAAGTTGCTGTCTGAGATGCCATTAGCTTCCCGAAAACGGCATCTCGCTGTCTGACTCATCATTTGAAATGCATTGAATGGCGTGAAGTTGCTGTATTTGCGCGTTAGATACGAACTAAACTCACCACAGAAAGTTAAGTTTTGTCCATTCCAGCCTAAGTACCCTTTTAACAATATGATAACTGTTAATTACTGCCAATCAACCTCTCTGGCACTGAAAATTAACTGTGGAGTCTCATTCCTTCAGGTTTTAATTGTTGTTGGAGATTTTAAAAATGTAAACTTTTTTTTAATTTTCCTTTCTGTCTCTTTTTTCTCTCTCTTTCTTTCCCCCTCTTTGTTTCTCTTTCTGTACCTGATTTGACATTGAATTCACCCACTCTAATTTACACTTCCTTCTCAGTTCTTGCACTGTTAACTTCACAATCCTTCAATCTGATTGGTTAAGGAGATACACAGTTACTTGCCCTGTTTACTCAGATCCCTGTTTCCTTCGCTGCGACATTATCAGCTCATGCATTCAGCAACTTGCCATGCAAAAATATAAAACCCTAAACGTGCAAGGGTGTCATTAGATGCCTTGCCAATACAAATTATGACCTATTATTGCAGGCAAATACTCTGAATCAGAACCGTAGCAGAGGGTTTCATACAACAAATATTGAGTATCATCATGTGCATTGCAATGGGTTTTCCATTGGCCATTGACTGCATCCCTTCTGATTTGCCACTATTCTCGCTGTGGCGTATTCTAATTACTTACTCAGGAAATTTTGGAGTAAGTTAACAATGGTGAAATCAGTGAAGTTTACAGTGTACGTCACTGATCTCGCCATGGCAGGAAATTATGGGCCAGTGTGTATTTGGGCTGGCTCCAAAAGCTCATTTTGTCCTTTGTCGCATTTCAGGATTTTTGGTCATTATTTTTATTCACAGGAAGGATTTTGGGATTAGGTTATGTTTAAGAGTTGCATTTTAAAACAAAATTAATTCACATATATTTAAAAAAGAGGCACAGACTGCAGGGATTGAGATAGGGTTGCCAATCTAGTTGGACGTATTCCTGGGAGTTTCATCACATGACCTCCCACCACCAACCACCCCGCCCCACACACCCATCATTGCTCGCTCAACATGTCCATCCTGGCAGCGCACCACCTTCCCACACCACCTCGATAGCGAACAGACTAATTGTTATCCAATTGGATACTTCTTGACTGTGGGTCAAACAGCCTTTCCCCATCTCCAATAGTTTTAGAATGAAAGTGTTCTAAAAAAAAAAATATGAAAAAAACACACTATTTTTTATGCCCCTCTGATTTTTCTCTCTGGGTTGCTTGCAGCAGTGGCCGGGAGATTAATCTTTAATTCCTGGAGATTCCAGGACAATCTCGGAGGTATTGAACCCAGTTGGGCCAGTTTGTGGAATGTCACAGCTCACAGTCTATTGCAAACTGATATAATGATGGTCAATTGTCCAAAGCCCATTAGCAAGCTTGGCCCCCATTCATTTTGAGAACAGCAGATGTTGGTGTAGAAATTCTTCTTGTGTGGCAGTCCAAAATGGGTGTTATCACATCGGCGCTGCCCGATACTCAGTTCCATTGACTTCAATGGGACTAAATATCGGGGGGGGGGGGGGGGGGCGTATAACAGGCGGCTAGTGCAATGGTTTTGGGCTGCCACCTAAGTGTCACAAAGCTGATCCCCAGTGTCAGAGGGAAGAGATGTCTAAGATAGTTAATGAGATGTAGAAAATGAAACTGAAACAATATTTTCAGATCCACCAGGGCAGCAGGACAAGATGGGCACAACTTCAGGATTGTGAAGGGCAAATTTAGGACAGATGTCAGGATGTATTTCTTTACACCGAGGGTAATCATCAGCTGGAAAAGTTTGCTAGGAAGAGTGAGTGAGGCTAGGACTGGACTGATTTAAGAAACAAGAAGATGGTCGCGTAGGCATTTTGATAGGATGTGATCAAATAGGTTCAGAGACTTTCTTTATCCAAAACTACCTTGTGATCTTATGAAGGGAATAGTTTAAATGGGTTCAAATTGCTAGATTATTTTAAAGTAGGAATGGACTGGATGTTAAGCAGTTCTTCTTTTCCCATAGAGTAGTGAGCCTCTGGAATGTATTACCGGCTTGTGCGGTGTGTGCTTACTTTCTGCATGCCTTCAAGAGGGATCTGGACTGGTTCTTGGCTGGGGCAGAGATCGCATCATATAGAGGGTTAGTGGATTAACAGTTATGTACACATGGTACATATGATCTCCAGGACTGGTTTCAATCACCTGAGGGGGTCGGAGAGGAATTTTCAAGAGGTATTTTTCTCCCCCTTACTTGTCCTGGGTACTTTTATCCTTTCTTTTTGCAGGCGATTACATGGCTGTGGAGAGGTGAGGGGTGTAACACAGAGGCAAAGGCTGAAAAGATTATAAGCTGCAGCCTCAGCTAAATGTGCAAACTGCATGTTACGTAAGCACGGCCAAGCTTGTATTATAATATCAGAATAGAACCAGGTCTCCTTTAACTTCAGATCTTTCTCGAGGGCCAGGAGCAATGCAGCCTGGAGGGCGGGAGCTGGTCACTCCAGGACTTGTGTCGTTTTCTGATATCAGAGAGTTCTCAGAGGTAGCCGGAGCCTGGAACCAGGTTGTATTATTTGCAAAATAACAACAGAAAACGCTGGAAAAACTCAGCAGGCCAGGCAGCATCTGTGGAGAGAGAAACAGAGTTAACGTTTCAGGTTGAAGACCTTTCGTCAGAACTGGAAAAAAGCAGGAAATGAAATAGATTTATTATTTGCATGTCATTTAATATAAATGGAAGACCAAATCAGTCAGAGTAATAAAGCTTGTTATTATAAAAAACACTCGTGTGTAAATCATAAGCGGAGTTATTGTCGCCGGGCTAACAACCCTCTGTTGCGACGGTAATCACTAAGAAATCCGTTCAAAATGTCCCAAGCTTTTTTCATGAAAAAAATGGACAAACAATTTTTTAAAAATTTGTTCATGGGATGTGGGCATCGCTGGCAAGGCCAGCATTTATTGCCCATCCCTAATTGCACTTGAGAAGGTGGTGGTGAGCCGCCTTCTTGAACCGCTGCAGTCCGTGTGGTGATGGTACTCCCACAGTGCTGTTAGGGAGGGAGTTCCAGGATTTTGACCCAGCGACAATGAAGGAATGGCGATATACTTCCAAGTCAGGACGGTGTGTGACTTGGAGGGGAACTTGGAAATGGTGGTGTTCCCATGCACCTGCTGCCCTTGTCCTTCTAGGTGGTAGAGGATGTGGGTTTGGGAGGTGCTGCTGAAGAAGCCTTGGCGAGTTGCTACAGTGCATCTTGTAGATGGTACACACTGCAGCCACGGTATGCCGGTGGTGGAGGGAGTGGATGTTTAAGGTGGTGGACGGGGTGCCAATCAAGCGGGCTGCTTTGTCCTGGATGGTGTCGAGCTTCTTGAGTGTTGTTGGAGCTGCACTCATCCAGGCAAGTGGAGAGTATTCCATCACACTCCTTACTTGTGTCTTGTAGATGGTGGAGAGACTTTGGGGAGTCAGGAGGTGAGACACTCACCGCAGAATACCTGAATTCTGAGCAGTGACAGCCCATATGCCTTTTCCTAAATATTCCTATAGTCCCATCCTAGTACATGTGCTTCACGCTATGTTGCGATGGGATGCCATTGCACAGTGTCATCATGCTGCCAAAACCAATCACATTTTAACTGTGGAGAAAAACTACTTTAAATCTCGCCTGATTTCCAGGCCTGTGCTCTCCCAACCATAATTGCAGCAGTGTAAATATACATTCGAAAAACATCTGGTTTCAAAATAGGCTTGAATATATCTGAAAGTAACTAATGACAGGCCATTACAGAACCATATTCTGAATTATTGCTGTTAATCTACTGGCCCTATCCTGGATTCATCTCATGTTTTCTGATCCTGATGCCAAAGCAGGGCGATCGGTGAGCTTAGCGCTCGCCGACATCACGCCAGGCCAATCTGGGGGGATTTCTTGATGTCTCCCTGATTATGTATGCATGGTGAGCTCGAGGCCTGGACTGGGCCTGCCAGCAGCAGCAGCTCGCCGTATTAAAGGGTGGGAAACAGCCTGCAGCTGCAACGCTCAATAGTTATTTAAAGGGGACATTTCATTGTTACCGGGCAGAAAACGTGAAACAGCCAGCCAGCAAGGCAGAGCCTCTCCATTTTCTCTCCATGGGCACATCCTCCCCACTGGAGAATTATACCATCTGTTTGGCAGGAGGCAGCAGACAGAATAAATGCGAGGGGTGATTTCACAAGTCCGCACTTCTGGTGGGGAGGCTCGCCCACTGTCAGTGTGCACTGTCTACAATTTTCAAACCAGTAATTTTATTCTGTTAAATCAAACACCAAGGGACTTGGGAGCAGTTGCTAAAAATGGTTAATGATCTCAGGAAAGTTTCCCCAGGTGAAGCAAGTCATTATTTCACTATTCAATGTAGATGGGCAAATTATGTATGTCACAAGGAGTTTCCTCTTAGCTTATCCCTCTGAGATCTCAGCACTCCTTCAATTCTGGCCTCTTGCGCGTACCTGATTTTCAACACTTCACCATTGACGGTCGTGCCTTCAGCTGCCTAGGCCCTAAGCTCTGGAATTCCCTTCCTTAACTTCTCCGCCTCTCTACCTTTCTCTCCTCCTTTGAGAAGCCCCATAAAACCTATCTCTTTGACCAAGCTTTTGGTCACCTGTCCTAATATCTCTTTATATGGCTCGGTGTCAAAAAAATGTTGATAACGCTCCTGTAAAGTGCCTTGGGATGTTTTACTATGTTAAAGGTGCTATATAAATGCATGTTGTTGTTGTTACATGTTAAGCCCTCATCATGAGATGATCAGGAGAGGTCTTCAAAATCATGAGAGGTCTCGTCATAGTAGATGGAGAGAAACCGTTCCCATTGGCGGAAGGGTCGAGAACCAGAGGACACAGATTTAAGGTGATGGGCAGAAGATACAAAGGTGACATGAGGAAAAACTTTTTTACGCAGCGAGTGGTTAGGATCTGGAATGCACTGCCTGAAAAGGTGGTGGAGGCAGATTCAATCACGGCTTTCAAAAGGGAATTGGATAAGTACCTGAAGGAAAACAATTTGCAGGGCTATGAGGAAAGGGCGGGGGAGTGGGACTAGCTGAAGTGCTCTTAGAGAGCTGGCACGAGTTGAACTGGCCGAATGACCTCCTTCTGTGCTGTAACAATTCTATGATTCTATAAAGCAGATCCTTCCAAGCTTCACGTGTGTCCATACTAGAGCAGAGCACACTTTGTTACTGCCACTTAAAACTGGAACCATTATTGCATCACCGTTTTGAAAGGGTGAGCTCACAGAGCTTACAATGCAACTTGTTGTTTTAACAAAGAGTTACACCCAAAAAACTGTCTCTTCTCTCTTTGCAGATGCTTCCTCTCTGATGTATATTTCCAGCATTTTATGTTTTTATTTCAACCTAGCTGCACAATACATATTCATTTAATCACACGCAAGCTAGGATGCAAGTTGAGTCCTGATTTTGTATAGATGACAAAAAGTGGGGTTGAGTTAGCCCAATGCCACTGACTCACCAAATTTTGCAATGGGAGCACCTCTTCCTAATTTGAATAGGCTACTGCCACATGAAAAGCTTGCTCAGAGAGGTTGGCACTTGCCTGGGAGTGTAAAATCTGGGGAGGTAGCAGCTTTTTATAAAAGACACTGCAGCTCACCATTAAAACGTAAGTTATGCTGGTGGCAGAAAAGTGGACCAATTGTTCACCATGGCGCAGTGGAGACTTGTTGCTTTGAGACAATTCTGTGATGCTGAAGGATTGGAAGTACTGCTGCTAAAGACGCACCAAAACATGATGGTCTTGGACTAGCTTCCAGGAAAAGGACAGGTGCAATCTGCATGGTGGGAGGTCACCAACCAAGTCAATGCAGTCACCCTGGTCTCTCATACCTGACTGCAAATGAGCAAGAATGTGCTGTTATTGGGAGAAAGGTGAAGCGGAGTATACTTCTCACTCTTGCATACATTTCCTGTCGGATCCATCAAGAATGCCGCAAATCCAAGTTGGGAATTCCCACACTTTCTGGGAGGTACCACTTAAAACACCGTACACAACCATTACTATTTTGGGTCCTTTCACAGTGCCTAAATTGCTTGGTAGACTTTTCTTGTTGATGGAAGTGGTGGCTGAGGAACAGCTAGCACATGCTCTGGCTTCCTGAGGAGCTACTGGGGGTTTCTCATTGAGATAAGGAGCCATGGCCGCATTGTTCACCATCCTCCCCAGTGTTTCTTCTCTTTGTAAAGATGCAGGCTCGTAGTCTATGGAAAATGCTTCCTGGTTAATGACCATTGACATGTATAATGATGTTTATTGTGGTCAATTACCACCTGAACATTAATTGAGTGCAAATCCTTCCTGTTCATTTAGGCCATGGGATCGGTATGAGGAGTCCTGGTAGCTCTATGGGTGCCATCTTTGGTGCGATGCATTCAAGGGAACTGTGCCACCTGATGAAAGCTCTGTCCCATGTTCAAGTGAGGCCTCCTTTCCACAGGAAAGTGATGCAAGTGTTGGCCCTTGCCAACACTTGCTGGATACATGTGTGCACTGCGGACTGCTTGATGTGGTAAATGTCCCCTATGGTAACTTAGAATGAGCCAATAACATGAAATGTTCATCAAGTTGTGACACTGTTACAAGGTTAGGCTCTGCCATAGATATTCTCTCAGACATGCAGTGTTGGTCACTTCCATAAACTTCCATAAAGTCGTCTTGACAACATATCACTTTGACATCATCCACAAGGCCATATATAAAGATGAGGAACAGTGTCCTGAGGGGTTCCGATTCAGGATTTTAATAAAACAAGCATCCATTTATTGGGACCAAAATTTGCACCCTCTGAGACAGTCATGTATCCAGCTGAAATGTTCATTACATTGGATGCTAAAAGGCCTGCTCTTTTATGAAGTTCGATGCCATACCCTACTATAGGCCCAACTCTGTCTTAGATCTGTGCATCGAAAGGATCACTCCATTTCCGGATCATGAGACCGGCAGTGCTACAAACACAATTGCTCTTTTAACCCAATTTGAATGTTGCACTAAGCCATCCTGTCAGCATGTGTTTTTTATCTGTCGTGGCAGATTATTTTTCTGTTGTGTCGACTGATTTTAATTCCAAACTCCCTATTATTTGTGCAGTGTGACTTACTTTTTAAAAAGCATTGTGCTGTGTCTATCCAGCAAGATAATGCAAGTGTCATGAAACCAACCAACAATAGCTTTATTCTATGGCGATGTATGAAAGACAGAAGCACTGACTCCAAATCTGCACAAAACTGACTAGCACTCCACCTAGTGGACAATCGGATATTGCAGTACACTTAAACAGGCATCATGATTTCAAATGTACACAACGCAGGCTGGGATCTTGGTATATAATTCAACTCAATACAAGGCAATAGATATACATAAATAGATATACACAAATCAGCAGATGCTTCAATGTTTTTACAATACTTATGTACATACACCTGACTGACTGGCTAGTTGTAACAAGTGCGTTTCGAAAAGGTATATATTAGAGGGAGGACCCAGTTCTGACGAAGGGTCATCGACCTGAAACGTTAACTCTGTTTCTCTCTCCACAGATGCTGCCTGACCTGCTGAGTATTTCCAGCATTTTCTATTTTTATTTCAGATTTCCAGCATCCGCAGTATTTTGCTTTTATATTAGAGGGATATTTGCTGATGCACAGAGCTGTGCGCACAGAGCTGCGAGTATCTGCTGAACGGATTGGCAGCGGGAATTTGGTGAGAGTGGGAATTCGGTGCAGAGGGGGAAGGAGGTGGAAAGTCATTTCAACCAAGGAGCAACTGTAAATATATAAATAATCAGTGTAATTAATTAGATCAAAAGGGATCAAATTAAAATTAACTAAGTAGAGGATACCAACATTAAAGGGATCCAAATTGCATTAAATAAAAATCTGGTATACATAAATAATTAAATAATAAATAGGAGTAAGGGGATGCTAAACTAAAAACATATGTGTATATATATATATATATATATATAACATAAGTAGGTAGACTTTTAAGTAAAATTATGGGACAGCTGAGACCCATTGCCTGGAATTCCTGTTCCATGTGAGAACTCCAGGATGCTTCATGTGTCCTGGATTAGCACATGTGCAGGAAGTGCTTCCAGTTGCTCGAGGTCGAGCTCAGGGTTTCCGAGCTTCAGGAGGGGCTGGAGCCACTGCAGATCCAATTCTCTGTAGCTGTGGGGTGACCACCTCATGGAACGTGCAGTCCAGGAAAATCTCAGCCTCTCGTATGCCTTGTTGGTCTTGGACCTGGGCACCGAAAGGATCATTCCATTTCCAGTGGGTGGCCATCGGGCTGGGTAGAAAGAGGCAGACAGTGCAGGAATCCTCCGGGAGTGCGGCACTCTCAAACCGGTTTTCAATGTTGAGGGTGCCGACATCTCAGGGGAGTGCAGTCTAGCGTGCATCCATGGCACCGTGGGGCAAGCGACTGCACGGGGGGCGGGGGGGGGGCACAGCAAAATGTCACAATACAGAGGTCATAGGGGATTCGATAGTCAGGGGTATAGACAGGCGTTTCTGCAACCACCAACGTGACACCCACGTGTTACCTAAGGTGCCAGGGTAAAGGACATCACTTAAGAGCGCGCAGACATTTTGAGGGGAGAAGGGGGGAATAGCACTAGAGTAAAGAATAGTTCAGAAATAGGTGAGATCAGACAGGGGGAAAATGCGAGGCAGTCTAAGATGGGTTTGGAGTGCACGTGCGTAAATGCACGGAGCGTGGTAGCGTTGGTGAGCAGCAGGCACAAGTAGCCACATGGGACTATGAAATAGTGACAATAACAGATACCTGGCTCAAAGAAGGGGAGGATTGGGAACTTAATATTCCTGGCGACAAGGTATTCAGGAAAGATAGGGAAGGAAAAAAGGAGGAGGGGTGCCAGTATCGATCAAAGAAACTATTATAGCAATGGAGAGAGATGATGTAGTTGAAGGGTCAAAGACAGAATCTATTTGATTAGAATTAAGGAACAATAGAGGAGCTATTATGCTGCTAGGTGTATACTACAGGCCACCAAATAGTAGAAAGGGGATAGAGGAGCAAATTTGCAGGTAAATTACAGAAAGATGCAAGAACTACAATGTAGTGATAATAGCGGACCTCAATTATCCTAATATAGACAGGGATAGTAACAGTGTCAGGGGCAAAGAGAGGGAAGAATTCATGAAATGTGTACAAGAGAACTTTCTTGATCAGTGTGTTTCCAGACCAACGAGGAAGGAAGCAGAAACAACAACACCAAATGCTGAAAACCTCAAAAAATGGGAAAAGTGCTTCAGCACTAACAACAACAACAACTTGTATTTATATAGCGTCTTTAACGTAGTAAAATGTCCCAAGGTGCTGCACAGGAGTATTTTAAGACAAAGAATTTGACACCGATCCACATAAGGATAAATTAGGGCAGGTGACCAAAAGCTTGGTCAAAGAGGTAGGTTTTAAGGACCATCTTAAAGGAGGAAAGAGAGGTAGCGAGGCGGAGAGGTTTAGATAGGGAATTCCAGAGCTTAGGGCCTAGGCAACAGAAGGCACGGTCACCAAAGGTTGAGCGATAATAATCAGGGATGCTCAAGATGGCAAAATTAGAGGAGCGCAGATATCTCGGGGGTTGGTTGTGGGGCTGGAGGAGATTACAGAGATAGGGAGGGGCGAGGCCATGGAGGGATTTGAAAACAAGGATGAGAATTTTGAAATTGAGGCGTTGCTTAACCGGGAGCCAATGTAGGTCAGCGAGCACAGGGGTGATGGGCGAACGGGACTTGGTGCGAGTTAGGACATGGACAGCCGAGTTTTGGATGACCTCAAGTTTACGTAGGGTGGAATGTGGGAGGCCAGCCAGGGGTGCATTGGAATAGTCAAGTCTAGAGGTAACAAAGGCATGGATGAGGGTTTCAGCAGCGGATGAGCTGAGGAAAGGGCGAGACGGGCGATGTTACAGAGGTGGAAATAGGCGGTCTTAGTTATGCTGTGGATATGTGGTCGGAAGCTCATTTCAGGGTCAAATATGACACCAAGGTTGCGAACAGTGTGGTTCAGCCTCAGACAAATGTTAGGGAGAGGGATGGAGTCAGTGGCTAGGGAATGGAGTTTGTGGTGGGGACCGAAAACAATGGCTTCGGTCAACACAAATGGCTCAGCAAGCCAAGGAAGGGGAACCCAGGGTCTAGCATGCAGCACACCAGCTTTGTGCAGGGGGTCAACACTGCAAGAGAGGTCCTCTACCCACAGGGGCCAGGAGGCCCTCCAGAAGGAAGGATGTGGGACCACATCAGCGAGGCTGTCACTGCCAGCAGTGTTACCCCACCACCTGGCTCCTGTGCCCAAAGAAGCTTCATGACCTCAGACCACTGGTCAAAGTTAGTGAATGCATCTTCAAAAGCCATCTCTTACCAACTGCACCACTAGCCTCACACACTGCTCAATGCATGACTCCCCCCGCAATCACTCACCTACCAACAATCTGTACCAATCACGAGGCACATCTCCCATTCCTAGCCTCACCTCACCCCCATAGAGGAGACGGTGCAGGCCATTCTTAGCAAGGGCATGGCTGAGCCCTTGGCCAATGGTGGGACAGAAAGGATACAAGATGCTGATATCCTCATATGTTATCCTCCTTCTGGCATGCACCTCTTGCTTTCCCGCCCTCCCCTCACCACAACTCCACGCTTGTGCCTTCCTCATTTCACACACCCAAGAAATGCAGCCTGCACAGTCAGTGGTTGGCCAAGAAGAGGTAGAGGAAAGTGAAGAAGCAGAAGAAGAAACACCGTCACTTGATTTGACACTCCCAGCCACCAGCTCCTCAAGGTCGTCCTGCAAGGCCATTTGCAGTGTCCCCCACTGAAAGTCAGCAGCCTTCCACCAGCCATGCTGCAGCCACTGGGGTAGCACTGTGTGACATCAGTAGGATAGGCAAAGGCACACACAAGACAGTCACTAAGAGAATGCATAAGGGTGATGAGTTGATTTCTTGATGTCATATTGGATAGATAGATGTATAAAGTTGGATTGTAAAGTTTGCTTTGTGGTGGCTTTTATTTCAGCATCATGGCCAAGAGGACACTGTGATGGTCAGGAACAGAGGGAAGGTAAGGTATGGGACTATTGTTGAAAGGGGAATTGGGGTTGTGGTCACTGGTACCGCAGGTGGATGATTCCATCCCGGATATCCCAGTCAGAAAGGGGCTGTCTGGGTTGTATCCTTCCTTCTGCTTCCTCCTCTTCGACTTCCTCTTCTTCTGTTTCTTCCTCTTCTGTATCTTCCTCTTCCCTCTGCGAGTGGATGCTGTAAATCTGAAATGACAGCATAAAATGCTGGAAATACTCAGCAGGTCAGGCAGCATCTCACCCTGAGACGTGAACTCTGTTTCTCTCACCACTATTCAAGAAAGGAGGGAGACAGAAAGCAGGAAACTATAGGCCAGTTAGCCTAACATCTGTCTTGGGAAAATGCTGGAATCCATTATTAAGCAAGTAATAGCAGGACATTTAGAAAATCATAAGACAATCAAGCAGAGTCAACATGGTTTTATGAAAGGGAAATCGTGTTTGACAAATTTGCTAGAGTTCTTTGAGGATGTAACAAACAGGGTGGATAAAGGGGAACCAGAGGATGTAGTGTATTTGGATTTCCAGAAGGCATTCGATAAGGTGCCACATAAAAGGTTACTGCACAAGATAAGAGTGCACGGGGTTGGGGGTAATATATTGGCATGGATAGGGGATTGGCTAACTAACAGAAAACAGAGAGTCGGGATAAATGGGTCATTTTCCAGTTGGTAATCAGTAACTAGTGGGGTGCCACAGGGATCAGTGCTGGGGCCTCAACTATTCACAATCTATATTAATGACTTGGATGAAGGGACCGAGTGTACTGTAGCCAAATTTGCTGATGATACAAAGATAGGTGGGTTAGCAAGTTGTGAGGAGGACACAGAGTCTGCAAAGGGATATAGATAGGTTAAATGAGTGGGCAAAAATTTGGCAGATGGGAGTATAATGTGGGAAAATGTGAGGTTATCCACTTTGGAAGGAAGAATGAAAAAGCAAATAATTATTTAAATGGAGTGAGACTACAAAATGCTGCAGTAAAAAGGGATCTGGGGGTCCTAGTACGTGAAACACAAAAAGTTAGCATGCAGGTACAGCAAGTAATTAGGAAGGCTAATGGAATGTTGGCCTTTATTGCAAGGGGTATGGAGTATAAAAGTAGGGAAGTTTTGATGCAACTTTACAGGGCCCTGGTGAGACCGCAGCTGGAGTACTGCGTACAGTTTTGGTCTCCATATTTAAGGTATGATATACTTGCATTGGAGGCAGTGCAGAGAAGGTTCACTAGGTTGATTCCTGGGATGAAGGGGTTGACGAAAGGTTGAGCAGGTTGGGCCTATACTCATTGGAGTTTAGAAGAATGAGAGGTGATCTTATTGAAACATATAAGATTCTGAGGGGGATTGACAGAGTGGATGCTGAGAGGATGTTTCCCCTAGTGTGGGTATCTAGAATTAGGGGGCATAGTTTCGGAATAAGGGGTCGCCCATTTAAGACGGAGATGAGGAGGAATTTCTTCTCTCAGAGGGTAGTGAATCTTTGGAATTCTCTACCCCAGAGAGCTGTGGATGCGGAGTCATTGAATAAATTCAAGGCGGAGATTGACAGACATTTGAACTACAAGGGAGTCAAGGGGTATGGGGAGAGAGCAGGAAAGTGGAGTTGAGGCGAAGATCAGATCAGCCATGATCTCATTGAATGGCGGAGCAGGCTCGAGGGGCCGATTGGCCTACTCCTGCTCCTGTTTCTTATGTTATTATGTTGCCTGACCGGCTAAGAATTTGCAGCATTTTCTGTCTTCTTTACCATCCAAGGCCTTGCAAGCATCCAGCAGCACTCCCTACACACTTCCAAAACTATTTAAACATCTATTGCAGCAAGCCACTACTTCAATAAAATCAAAAAAACCTAATCCAAAAGCTTAAATACAAACTTACCTGAAAGATGTGTGTGTCCCTTTAAGAGGTACTGACAGCGCCTCTGTCAGTCTGCTGCATGCTGGGTTTACATGGAAAGCTTAGGACCCAGCGCTGAACTTAGCGCAAAGGTCCAAGTTCGCCGTGGTGACGTTAAGTCGGCGTTGCACGCTGTTTGACGGCACCTCTCCCTCATTTTAATTTGCAGGGCGATGGATGTTACCGGCAGCGCTGCTGGGCCTGGGGAAATGGAGGACGCAGCGGGACCCGCCACCAGCTGGCGAAAGAGCAGCGGCCGCCCTCTTAACGCAACTTTTTGCCGGTAACGGGTGGTGTTAAGCCCCCCAATTTTTAGCCCATATATGTTAAAATGAGACTGAAAAAGGAGGCTTATGACAAATGTAAGGTTTATAATACAATAGAGAACCAAGCTGAATATAGAAAGTACAGAGATCTAAAAAAGTGAATAAGAGGGGCAAAGAGAGAGAGTATGAGAATAGATTAGTGGCTAACATAAAAGGAAACCCAAAGGTCTTTTATAAACACATAAATAATAAAAGTATAATCAAAGGAAGAGCGGGCTGGGGGGGGGACGATTAGGGACCAAAAAGGAGATCTTCTTGTGGAGGCAGAGAGCATTGCTGATGTACTAAATGAATACTTTGTATCTGACTTCACTGGAGAAGAGGATGCTGCCAATGTAGCAGTAAAGGAGGAGGCAGTAGCGACATTGGATAGGATCAAAATAGATAAAGAGGAGGTACCTAAATGTTTGGCAGTCCTCAAAGTAGAAAAGTCACACTGTCGGGATGGGATGCATCCTAGGTTACTGAGGGAAGTAAGGGTGGAAATTGCAGAGGCTCGGGCCACAATCCTCCAATCCTCCTGGGATATGGGGGTGTTGCCAGAGGACTAGAGGATTGCAAATGTTACATCCTTGTTTTAAAAGGGGGGAGTGGGATAAACCCAGCAACTACAGGCCAGTCAGCCTAACGCCTATGGTGGGGAAACTTTTAATGACAATAATCAGGACAAAATTAATTGGCTTTTGTAAAAGTATGGGCTGATAAATGAAAGTCAGCACGGATTTGTTAAAGACAAATGTTGATTTACTAACTTGATTGAGTTCTTTGATGAAGTAATGGAGAGAGTTGATGAGAGTAGTACGGTTGATTTTGTGTATATGGGCTTTCAAAAGGCGTTTGACAAAGTACAACATAATAGACTTGTTAGCAAAATTAAAGCCCATGAGATTAAAGGGCAGCAGCAGCATGGATACAACATTTACTAAGGGACAGAAAGCAGAGAGTAGTGGTGAATGGCTGCTTTTCAGAATGGAGGGGTATACAGTGCTGTTGCCCAGGTGTTGGTATTAGGACCACTGCACTTTTTGATATATATTAATCACCTGGACTTGGATATACAGGGCATAATTTCAAATTTTGCAGATGGCACAAAACTCGGAAATGTAGTAAACAATGAGGAAGATAGTAACAGACTTCAGGAGGACATAGAAATGTCCAGACAGATGGCAGATGAAATTTAACGCAAAGTGTGAATTGATACATTTTGGTAGGAAGAATGAGGAGAGGCAATATGAACTAAATGTTACAATGTTAAAGAGGGTGCTGGAACAGAGAGACGTGGGTGAGTACATAATCAAATCTTTGAAGGTGGCAGGACACGTTGAGAAGACTGTTAAAAGAGCAAATGAGTACAAAAGCAAGGAAGTTATGCTAAATCTTTATAAAACACTGGTTAGGCCTCAGCTGGAGTACTGTGATCAATTCTGGGCACCACACTTTAGGAAGGATGTCAAGGCCTTGGAGAGGGTGCGGAGGAGATTTTCTAGAATGGTACCAGGGATGAGGGACTTCTGTTATGTGGAGAGGCTGGAGAAGCTGGGGTTGTTCTCCTTAGAGCAGAGAAGGTTAAGAGGAGATTTGATAGAGGTGTTTAAAATCATGAACGGTTTTGATAGAGTAAATAAGGAGAAACTGTTTCTAGTGGCAGTAGGGTCAGTAACCAGAGGACACAGATTTAAGGTGATTGGCAAAAGAACCAGAGGCGCCACGAGGAAACATTTTTGTTACACAGCGAGTTGTTGTGATCTGAGATGCACTGTCTGAAAGGGTGGTGGAAGCAGATTTAATAGTAACTTTCAAAAGAGAATTGGATAAATACTTAAAGGGATAAAAAAATTACAGGGCTATGTGAAAGAGCAGGGGCGTGGGACTAATTGGATAGCTCTACCAAAGAACCGGCACATCAATGAGTAGCCTCCTTCTGTGCTGTATGATACTATGATTCTACCTCTTCCACAGTTCCTTGTTTTTTTAGTAAGTCCTGTAGCCTCTGTGAGGCACAGACCAATTATTCATGAGCTATCCTTTACAAGTGTTTAAAAGAAAAAATGTGGAGTAAAAAATAGTCCCATTCTTCATGATCAAATGTAACAGAACTGATTATAATACTGTTTGGGTAATTGACATGAATGTATTGTGATTATATGGGACTCTTATGTATAGCATCTCTATTTTGAGATAGTCTTGTTGCCTAATTCAGATTCTAACTTCTAAATGGTTGTGTCATTTTATTTTCCTAATTATTGAATAAATCAGCATGTGTTATTGCATTAGAAATGCTCACCAATTATGTTCCAAAATCAGGGCAGCCGACTGGTCACAGTTTTTGCAGAGACATTTTAAACTTGATTTTAATATCACATACAATTTAAAAAGATGGAATATTGTAGAATGTGGATAAACAAATGGCTATTCTATAGCAGGAACGTTATACACTATTTCTGCTGGACACCAGTGTTCAGGGCAGTAAAAAGGGAAGTTCGACAATTGTGGTATTGGCTTAGGGTTTACATGATTACCGGCCACAGTCTTTTCTTCAGTTGTACTCTGTTGTTGTGGCTGTGGCTTGCTTACTGTGGGCCTGCCAGGAAGCTCCACTTGTGTTATTGAGGTGTAACTGGACTCTCGGGTCTTTCACAAATGATGGTTCTGTTTTCTGAAAGTGTTGCTGATTCTTCCTTAGTATCTTCCCATCTTTAGTTCTTGCATTGTAGGATCTGTTATTCACTTGCTGTTGCACTTGTGCCAGCGTACATTTTACATTTCCCATTGGCTGAATTCTGACAACTTTGCCTTCTTTCCCAGACAGTTGGGATAATGGGTATGTACTCGAATTGGAAGGAAGTCACTAGTGGTGTCCCACAAGGATCTGTGCTGGGGCCGCAACTATATTTATTAATGACTTAGATAAAGCAATAGAGAGCCATATATTCAAGTTTGTCGATGACACAAGGATTGGTGGCATAGTAAGTAGTGTAGACGGGAGCATAAAACTACAAAGAGACATTGCTAGATTAAGTGAGTGGGTAAAACTGTGGCAGAATGTTTTCAACACAGCTAAGTGTGAGGTCATCCATTTTAGACCAAAAAAGGACAGATCCAAGTATTTTTTAAATGGTGAAAAGCTAGGAACAGTAGAGGTCCAAAGTAATTTAGGGGTCCATAGAATCAAAGAGTCATAGAATGATACAGCACAGAAGGAGGCCATTCGGTCCATCCTGCTTGGGCCGGCTCTTTGGGAGAGCTATCAAATTAATCTTATTCACTGCTCTTTACCCATAGCCCTGTAATTTATTTCCATTCAAGTGCAGAAACACGCAATTTCCACCCTTACTTCCCTCAGTAACCTAGAATGCATCCCATCCAGACTGGGTGACTTTTCTACTTTGAGGACTGCCAAACGTTTAAGTACCTCCTCTCTATCTATTTTTATCCTATCCAATACCACTACTTCCTCCTCCTTTACTGCCACATTGGCTGCATCCTCTTCTCTAGTGAATACAGATGCAATGTACTCATTTTGTACCTCAGCCATGCCCTTTGTCTCCACAAGAATATCTCCTTTTTGGTCCCGAATCAGCCCCACCCTTCCTTTGACTACCGTTTTACTATTTATGTTATTATAAAAAAACTTTTGGGTTCCCTTTTATGTTAGCCACTAATCTATTCTCTCTCTTTGCCCCTCTTATTCCCATTTTTAAATCTCCGCTGTACTTTTTATATTCAGCTTGGTTCTCCTACCGTATTATGAACCTTACCAGATCATGTACACAGATCACTAAAATGTAGTGGTCAGGTACAAAAAATAATCAGAAAAGCTAATGGAATGTTAGTGTTTATAACTAAAAGGCTAGAATATAAAGGGGAGGAAGTTTTGCTGCTATACAAAGCCCTGGTTAGACCACATCTGGCGTACTGCGTACAGTTCTGGGTATTGCGCCTTAGAAAGGATATATTGGCCTTGGAAGGAGTACAGTGCTGATTCACCAGAATGTTACCAGGGCTCCAAGAGTCAGACTGAGAGATTGCTTAAACTCGGCTTTTATTTCCTGGGATGTAGAAAGTTAAGTGTGATTTGATTGAGGTTTTTAGGATTTTGTAATAACCTTAAAATCAGAGCGAGGCCATTTAGGAGAGAAATTAGAAAACACTTCTTCACGCTAAGGGTGGTAGAAGTGTTGAACTGTCTCACAAAACACAGCAGATGCGAGTACAATTAATAATTTTAAATCTGAGATTGATAGATTTTTGCTAGCCAAGCGTATTGAGGGATATGGAGCCCAGGCGGGTGGATGGATTTAGCATGCAGATCAACCATGATCTTAATACTTCCAACACGCACCCTGCGTGCCTATGGAGGAGACCGATCCAATATGGTGGGCGTGAACCTCTGGCATGCACGGCGTCCACCACGTTGAACCCTTAGGCGTCCGTTTTACACATACAGGGCTGGATTTTTCCAACCTCGGCGGGTCTGGGGTGGACGACATCCATGGCGTGTGGGGACCTGGCATCTGTCTCGATCCCGGCCTCCAACAAGATTTTACAATGACAGGGCTTGTTAAGCCCGCCCTGTGAGGTTCCCGGCCAATTAATAGGAAGCGGGTCCGATGGCGTCATTTGATGACACGTCATCAGCCGGTTTCCTTAAAGGGGCCATGTCCAAATTGATTTCGACAGTTGTGCTGTCAGTGTTCTATAGCATTGAGGTGCTGCAAACACTGACAAGCACTGCACAGAGGTGCACGGCTGCACCCAGGCTCTCCCATGACTCCCTCCATATGCTTATGGAGGGAGTCACAGCACGCAGGGAGGTCCTCTTCCCTTCCAATGGGCGGAAGACACCTCCCCAGGACACCAACGCAGCCTGGTTGCACATTTCACAGGAGGACACAAGCAGGGATGTCATCAGGAGGACCAGGCTGCAGTGGCACAAACCTTTCAATTATCTCATTAGATCACGAAATGTTACTGCAAAGCCACACTCAACCACATCCTGCTGTGCCACTCATCACATCCCCATCAGTCTGACTTCCCTACCCTACTCCTGCACATCCTTACTCACACCAACTTACCTTGCACCTCCACCCATTCCTCTCTATCTATATTATCATTTCTCCATCTCACTAGCCACCCCTCACACTCACCCTCATGCTAGTCCAATCATACCAACTAACAACACACAAGGGTAGGCACTTGGGTGTTTTAGCCAATGTTCGTGTAAACTTTCTGTTAATGTGGTGTCAAACATTGAAATCCTTATTGTCACCACTTTGCCTTCTTGGACAGATTTGTGTGCACCTTTGAAAGTGTCTTAGTGAGTTCCACTGAATGGTGAGACATAATGTTTCCCGCCCCCCACCCCCCACAATGACGATGAGTGTGAAAGGAATGCCTTGGACATTGTATGGATGTTTTATGGTGTTGGTGTGGGGTGGTGCCAACCTGGTGCATCATGTGGCAACCAGGGTGTACAGTGTTAAGTGAAGCAAATCTGGACATGGTGAGGCCATCGCTGGCGTCCCGGGCAGCAATGTGTACGGGTGATGATGCCCTGTATCCAGTGCAGCATCAGTTGAATGCGGAGAAGGCTGGTGTGGATGTTGGTGCTGCTGGTGTGCCCTGTGATGCTGGTGTTGGGGCTGATCGTGTTGGGATTCTGAGGACCAAGGTGAGATTTTTTCAAGGGCACCAATGCTGATGGAATAGATGGCAGGTGAGGTTGAGATGACAGAAGTAATCTGTCAATGTTGAGATAGGTTGTTCCAAGGAGGTGACAGTGGATAGAGAGATTACTGCAAACACTTCAAAAGTGCATAAAGCTCAAAAGTGGGTTCCAAATACTGAAGGCTGAAGCCTCTGAGATTGGAAAGTGACCAGCTGTAAAATGGTAGCTTTTATACTACTTTTGCAGCTGTCACCTAATGAAAGAAATGGCGAGTTGTTCAGAACCCGACCGACTTACCTGGAGTGATCCACGAGCGACGGGAACCTCGGGGAAAACTTGGGAACATGCTTTGTACCTGGCAAAATGGTGATTAAATTGCTTTATACACCCTCTTAACGAGCACAATTGCACGATCCGCCACTTAGTGCTGTGTCTGCAAAGTGCAGGCAGAACCGGCACTAGGTAAACTCATAAGGAGGCGGGCTTAGAGTGGGATACCGCCCCGCTGTCAATCTTTTGGATTTTGACAGCGGACCCATCTCCGAACCCGACTTCTGAGCGCCGGCAAAATTCAGCCCGTAAAATGAGCACTGCCCAATCGAATTTCTAGGCCCTTCCTCTGTACACCCTACATGTTTGAGCGCACTGCACAAAACACACTTGAGAAATCTGTTGACATCTGCTACTCAGCAGAGCTGCACTTTTATTAGTCATCTCAACCACACCCCACTCTGGAAACTCCCAGCAATTAAATCACATATAAAAACTGTGGGAAAGATTCATTTGAGATATATGTGTGGAGTCATTTGTTTGCCTAAATGACTCAATTAATACATTAATGTTTCTACAATAAGATAAAAAACTAATTGGCTACTCTTGTCAAGGTGCAATATATATACTTTTAAAAACTTCTGGCTGTGACATTTCCTCTAAAAAATGGATTCAAAAATAATTTTTTGATATTTGCTAAAATTCTACCAGGGTATAATTTGCTTGATTTTTGCAAAAGAGATGCACAGAAAATGGATGAGACAGCATATTTTAATTTATTGATGTCAATGTACTGGATTTTGCCCCAAGTCTGTATTTTTATATTTAAACAAAATAAACTCCAGTATAATTGGGAAACAATAAGCAATTAGTTGCTGACAGGTAAAGATTCACAAGTGTTGCATGTGATTTGGGGCACAGGACTGGCATTGGAGCGACTGTAGTGAGTTGAAGCTAATGTATTTGTCACAGATCAAATAGTATGCAATACATGTGCTAGAACTGGATCAAATTATCACTGACTGCTACAGAAATAGAATGCCATCTGTTATACTCTTGTGGATTCTATCATGTGAGATACTCACATTTACTCACATCTGATTTGTGTTATAACATAAAGAAGTGTACTTGTGAACATCTGATGATGACTTGCAACATGAGTTTAATTTAGTCTGGACAAGTTTCAGATACTGGCTGAAAGGAAGTTGTTAGTAATACTGAATAGCCGGTGAGCATCAAATGCAAAGAATTTAACTATCTTCAAAATTGTGTAGCAGGATTGGCACTATGAAAATTACACTCGATAGTGCTTAGGTGTTTGGGTGGTGTGGTGGGTTAGGACACTGCCCTTTCAGCGCTGGGTGCAAAAATAAAAAACTGCAAATGTCGGAAATCTGAAATAAAACCACAGCATCAGAAGGATAAAAAGTCAGGTTAATGTTTTAGCTGTCGACAATTCATCAGAACCGTTTGCCAAAGGGTCTACACTCAAAACGTTTGTTGGGTGCCATTCTAATATTTTACCAAGGAGTAGAGTATTTTTTTTTTTTTTTTTCAGATGCTGACAGACATGTGGTATGCTTCCTCCTCTGGGTCCTGAGTTTGTATCCAGCCCATACCAATAAAAAGAAGTGCCATTTATATAGAACTTTTCATACTTTCAAGACATCCAAAAAGAAAGAAAGAAAGATTTGCATTTATATAGCACCTTTCACAACCACCGGACGTCCCAAAGCACTTTACAGCCAGTGAAGTATTTTTTGGAGTATAGTCACTGTTGTAATGTAGGAAACGCAGCAGACAATTTGCGCTTAGCAAGCTCCCACAAACAGCAATGTGATAATGACCAGATAATCTGTTTTTGTTATTGTTGATTGAGGGATAAATATTGGCCAGGACACCAGGGATAACTCCCCCGCTCTTCTTCGAAGTAGTGCCATGGGATCATTTTACATCCACCTGAGAGAATAGTGTCATAGGGCTGGATTTTCCAAGCCCCGAGGAGGTGGGCATAGAGGCGGGACTGCCGGTAAAATAACAGAAAATGGGAGCGGATGGCAAACCCGCCCCCATCCCGCCTCCGTGCCCTTTTGCCAGGAGGTGGGAAGATGTGCTGCTTTGGGTCCCGTCTCCTGGAGGCGGGAAAGGCATTAAATCCTTTTAACTGCCTGTTAACAGGTAGTTAACAGGCAGAAAAAAGGATTAGTGCCATTTTACCTTCACAGGTGAAGGCTTCCCGACCTCGGAGAACCCCGCCGGGTTGGAGGAGATGTGAAGGAGTTCTGCAGGGGTCGGAGGCACCTGGAAGTAAGATGTAGAGGTGAGTGATGGGTGCAAGTGTGGAGTGGTAAGTATGTAAGGTGAGTGATAAGTGTTAAAAAATGTTCACTTACCTTGTTTTCTTCCTACAGCCTTCATCCACCCTGGATCGGGAGACCCGACATCCTTCTTGTCGATTTCACAGACTGGCTTTTGGATCCTCCGAACCAACAGCCATCTGAAATCAACAAAGTTGAAAGTTTGATGAGTCCTGAACACAAGGACTCATCAGACTACAGAGAATGTCAGTGTTTGACAGCTTCACAGAGCTGTCAAACGCTGACATTTCTTCTTTCAAGAAGTCTTGACAGATAGCACGTTGACATGCTCTGTCAGTGACTTCCTCCCTAATTGGCCTGCTGAGCCCGCAGTGCGGGCTTAACAAGGCCAATCAGGGGAAATTCCCTCTGGTTGGTCAGGCGATGATGGAGGCGGGACATTGACACGACAAGCAGCAGTTCCGCCTCCAACTCATCTCCATTGAGAAAATCCAGGCCATAGAGTCATAGGGGGAGAAATTCGGTATCGCCCTGTTTGGGGCGCAATTATCAGCCGGGCGCAAAGTTTAGCACCTGGCGCTAATTATCGCCTCCGACTGCAAACTTGGCCTATATCGCACCTGGAGGTGATTTGAGCGCTAAATCAGGCGCTGCACACCTCTCTTAATGCGCTAACGCCGAGGAGCGAGGCGCTACCTCAGAGCGCTGGCGAAGCTCATGTGATGTCAGTTAGCAATGGAACACAGACACACTGGCGCCGGCCAGTTCTTAAAGGGGAGGGTCGATCTTGCTCTCCAGCCACACCCTGCTCATTGCAGCCTTGAATCTCGGCCTGGAGAGACCTGTACATCAATTCTGCTGGAAAGAACAATGGAGAGGCCCAGGGAAAGAGCTCAGAGTGCAGCCCCCACAGTCTCTTCTAAATCGATGCAAGGAAGGTCAAAGTGCTGCTCAGTACCCAAAACTCCTTCACACAGCGTTGAATCTCTTCAGAAGTCTCTCAGAATGCGTGGTGCAAAAATGTCGCTGACAAAAAAAGGCAGGAAGTGGCCACCTTTAAACAGCGCTCCTCCAGTCCCTTCCCAACTGCAAAACGCTCCCCTCTACCTGTTGTTGCTAGCAGGCAGGCGGAAAGGTAGGAGGCACCACTCAATATCCAGTCCGGGGCGCTACCGGGGCGTTGCACGCTCAACTGACGTCACGATCTGCGGGCGCAGGAGATCATGGCAGTAGTGTTTAGCGCCGCCACAAAATGTCTGGTCAATTTCGTGAGTGGCACAAACATCGCCGCGCCCGGGCGCTGGTTGCTTTGCGCCCCGTTAGCACCTAGGGCACTAATGGGAGGCGCTAATCAACCAAATTTTTCCCCCATAGAGTCATAACGGCACAGAAGGAGGCCATTCGGTCCATCGAGTTAGTGCCGGCTCTCTGCAGAGCAATCCAGTCAGTCCCATTCCCCCGTTCTATCCCTGTAGCCCTGCAAGTTTATTTCCCTCCAGTGCCTATCCAGTCTCCCCATAAAAACATTGAGTGTCTCCGCTTCCACCACTTCCGTTGGCAGCGAGTTCCAGGTCCTCACCACTTACTGGGTAAAAAAGTTTTTCCTCACGTCCCCCCTGTATCTCTTGTCCAAAACCTTAAATCTGTGTCCCCTAGTCCTTGTACAATCAACTATTGGGAACAGCCTTTCCCTGTCTAGCCTATCCAAACCTGTCATAATCTTGTACACCTCTATCAAATCACCCCTCAACCTCCTTTGCTCTAATGAAAACAAATCCAGCTTCTCCAACCTGTCCTTGTAGCTAAGATCCCCCATCCCCGGAACCACTCTGGTAAATCTCCTCTGCACCCTCTCAAGGGCCTTCACATCCTTCCTAAAGTGTGGTGACCAGAACTGGACACAATACTCCAGTTGTGGCCTAACCAACGCTTTATAAAGATTCAGCATAACTTCTCTACTTTTGTACTCAATACCTCTATTTATGAAACCCAAGATCCCATATACTTTGCTAACCACTCTCTCAATATGTCCTGCCACCTTCAGGGACCTATGCACATTAACTCCCAGGTCCCTCTGTTCCTGCACACTCTTTAAATCTGTGCCATTAAGTCTATATTGCCTCTCCCTGTTCCTTCTGCCAAAATGCATCACCTCACACTTCTCTGTATTAAATTCCATCTGCCACTTGTCTGCCCATTCTGATAGCCTTTCTATGTCCTGTTGCAGTCGATTGGTATCATCCTCACTGTTTGCCACACCCCCAAGTTTGGTGTCATCGGCAAATTTAGAAATTCTACTTTGTATTCCAATGTCCAAGTCATTTATATATATATATCAAAAAAAGTAGTGGCCTCAGCACTGACCCTTGGGGAACACCACTATCTACAGGAGTGGGACTTGTGCCCACAACCTTCTGACTCAGAGGTGAGAGTGCTACCCACTGAGCCACGGCTGACACACAATGGATAAGCACTTTACAACCAATGGATACTGCAGTTGCTGTTATTACGTATGCAAATGAAGCAGCCAATTTGAACCCACAAACAAGTAAATGAATGACTAGATAATCTATTTTTGGTGATGTTGGTTGAGAGAGAATTGTTGGCTGGGACACCAGGGAACTCCCTGCTCTTCTTCAAATGGTGCTGTCCATTTGAGAATGGCAGACGGGACCTCTGTTTAATATCTCATCTGAAAGACAGCACCTGACTCCCTCAGTACTGCCCTGCATTGTCAACCTAGATATATGCTCAAGTCCATAGTGGGGTTTGAATCCAAAACCTTCTCACTCAAAGGTGAGAGAGCTACCATCTGAACCAAGCTGAAATAACAACAGAAAATGCTGGAAGCACTCAGCAGGCCAGGCAGCATCCGTGGAGAGAGAAACAGAGTTAACGTTTCAGGTCTGTGACCCTTCATCAGAACTGGAATAGGTTAGAGATGTAACAGGTTTTAAGCAGGTGCAGAGACAGGGAAAGGGGTGGGGGGAAGGGAGGAAGGAATTGAAGGAACAGTCTGTGTTAGGGTAGGAGGCAGGAGTGGTTAAATGTTGCAAATGGGGATGGCAGAATCATCAACAGCCGCCTGAAAAATGGGGGCAGGGGTTATAGTCTGAAATTGTTGAACTTAATGTTGAGTCCAGAAGGCTGTATAGTGCCTAATCGAAAGATGAGGTGCTGTTTCTCGAGCTTACGTTGAGCTTCATTGGAACAGTGTAAGAGGCCGAGGGCAGAGAGGTCAGAGTGGGAGTGGAGCGGAGAATTAAAGTGACCGCACCTGTTCTGACGATGCCACCTTCCATACCAGTGTTTCCGATATGTCTTCCTTTTTCCTCAACCGAGGATTCCCCTCTACCGTGGTTGACATGGCCCTTGACTGTGTCGGTTCCATTCCCGCACTTCTGCTCTCACCCCTTCCCCTCCCTCCCAGAACCAT
Source organism: Squalus acanthias (assembly GCA_030390025.1). Classification (NCBI taxonomy): domain Eukaryota; kingdom Metazoa; phylum Chordata; class Chondrichthyes; order Squaliformes; family Squalidae; genus Squalus; species Squalus acanthias. The sequence continues at coordinate 149,773,331 of CM059428.1, forward strand.
GATAGGGTTCCCCTTGTCCTCACCTTTCACCCCACCAGCCTCCACATTCAACGGATTATCCTTCGCCATTAACGCCACTTCCAGCGTGATCCCACCACCAAACGTATCTTCCCCTCACCTCCCCTTTCAGCATTCCGAAGGGACCGCTCCCTCCGCAACACCCTGGTCCACTCCTCAATCATCCCCAACAGCCCTTCCCCTTTGCCCGGCACCTTCCCGTGCAAGCGCAGGAGATGCAACACCTGCCCTTTTACCTTCTCCTTTCCCACTGTCCAGGGCCCCAAACACCCCTTCCAGGTGAAACAGCGATTTACTTGTACTTCTTGCAATTTAGTATTGTTGTGGCTGCCGCGAAGCACGAACTGAAGCCGAGTCAACATGTGAAACACATAGCTTTTAATCACATCTCTGGTCAAAATGGCTGCAGCCACATTTCTCTGCAAAAACCCAGAGGCCCCGCCCACTCCTTTTTTCCTGCCTTAAAGGCAAGGTGCCTCAAAGGCAAGGTGCCTGATTTATTGTCCACGGATGGAAAAGTGGATTGCGCCCGTTTAGGTGGCGATCTGCCACACAGCTCCCCCCAGAATCCGCTTAGGAGATGTGGACGAGATGGTGCAGCGGTCTGATGGGCCGGCCGGAGCGGCTCTTGTAGGACGCCGGTGGACGTGGAACGGCCGGGCGTGGAGCAGCCGGGTGAACTGGCTTGAGGGCAGGTCGGCCGCGTGGCGGTGGACGAGCTACCGGGACCTGCTCCCCGGGCTCCAAGTGTGCTGGCTTGAGTCGGTCCACCGACACTTTTTCGGTCCTGTCGCCCACTTGCAGGGTGAAAAATTTGTCCCCAGCCTGTAGCACCTTGTAGGGCCCGTCGTACAGGGGTTGAAGGGGTCCGTGGTGGGCGTCGTGCTGGACGAAAACGAACCATGCCTGGTGCAGGCTTAGTGGGACGTGTGAGGTGGATTCGCCGTGTCGGGCAATGGGCACCGGGGCGAACTGCAGCGCCGGTGAGGCGAAATCGTGGCGTTGCTGGTCGGCTGACCAGGGTGTCGTGGCGGTGGGCGTACACGAGCTCTGCTGCCGATGCGTGGAGGTCTTCTTTAACCGCGGTGCGCAGGCCGATGAGGACCCACGGGAGTCGGTCGGTCCAGGCGCCGTCCTGGAGGCTGGCTCGAAAAGATGCCTTCAAGGATCTGTGGAACCCCTCACACAGTCCGTTGGCTTGGGGGTGGTACGCTGTGGTGCGGTGAATGGTCACCCCGAGATTGCGTGCGACGGCGGTCCAGAGTTCAGAGGTAAATTGCGGACCTCTGTCCGACGTCATGTCGGAGGGGACGCCGAACCGTGTGACCCAGGTGGCGGTGGTGGTAGAGGACAGTGGAATTGCCTCAGGCCAGCGTGTAGTGCGGTCAACGATCGTCAGCAAGTGCGTGTGGCCTTGCGACGGCGGCAGGGGCCCGATGATGTCCACGTGGATGTGGTTGAATCTACGCGAAGGGACGGTAAACTCCTCAAGGGGTGCTTTCGTGTGTTGCTGCACCTTGGCCCGTTGGCAGGCTAGGCTAGAGTTGGCCCAAGTACGCACATCCTTGCGAAGGCCGCGCCAGACAAAGCGGTTGGCTACCAATTTGATGGATGCACGGGCGCCGGGGTGGGAAAGGTTGTGAAGAATCTCGAATACCCGGCGACGCCAGGACGCTGGGACGACGGGCCGAGGTTGACATAAGGATATGTCGCACTTGACCGTGACTGCGGTCGGGCCCCAGGCGACGTCGGCCAGGTGTAGCCCTGGTAGGTTGGTAGGTGCGGAGAGCAGATCAGGGTTGGTGTTCTGGTCTGCTGCGAGTTGAGCGTAGTCGACTGCCAGGTGTGCGGCGTGGATGGCGGGGCGGGAGAGGCAGTCGGCTACCACATTGTCTCGGCCGGAGACGTGTTGGATGTCCGTGGTGAACTCGGACACTGCCGCGAGCTGGCGCTGCTGCCTGGCGGACCAGGGGTCGGTTGTCTTTGCCATTGCGAATGTCAGGGGTTTGTGGTCAACAAACGCAGTGAAGGGGTGGCCCTCCAGCAAAAACCGAAAATGGCGGACCGCCAGGAACAGCGCGAGAGCTCACGGTCGAAGGTGCTGTACTTGACTTCCGGGGGGCGTAGTTGGCGGCTGAAGAAGGCAAGTGGTTGCCAGGCGCCGTCGACCCACTGCTCATACATGGCGCCGACCGCGTGGTCGGAGGCGTCCATGGTGAGCGCTACCCTGGCATTGGGCCGTGGGTGCACGAGCAGGGTGGCGTTGGCGAGCGCGGTCTTGTTGGAGTCGAAGGCAGCTGACGCGTCTGCCGTCCATTCGACCGCCATCTTACCGCTCCTGCCCTGGAGGGCTTCATACAGGGGCCTCATGAGGGACGCCGCTTTGGGGATGAAGCGGTTATAGAAATTCACCATCCCGAGGAACTCCTGGAGGCCTTTGATGGTGGTGGGGCGGGGAAATTGTTGGATGGCCTGCACCTTGGTGGGCAGGGGAATTGCCCCAGCATGGGTGATGTGGTGGCCGAGGATGTCGATCTTGTCCAGGCCGAACTGGCATTTGGCTGGGCTGAGGATGAGCCCGTGGTCGCTGAGGCACCCGAACAGGATGCAAAGGTGTTCGAGGTGTTCCTGCTTGGAGGAACTGGCTACCAGGATGTCGTCCAGGTAGACGAACAGGAACTTCAGGTCCCGAAGGACCGAGTCCATGAGCCCTTGGAATGCCTGGGCCGCGTTTTTGAGGCCAAAGGGCATCCACAGGAACTCAAAGGCCGAAGGGGGTGATTACGGCCGTCTTGGGGACGTCCGCGGGGTGGACGGGGACTTGGTGGTAGCCGCGCACCAGGTCGACCTTGGAAAAGACTGAGCGGCCGGCCAGTCTAGCCGAGAAGTCCTGGATGTGCGGCACGGGGTACCGATCAGGGGTGGTGGCGTCGTTGAGGCGCCGGTAATCCCCGCAGGGGCGCCAACCCCCGCCTGGTTTGGGGGCGATGTGGAGTGGGGAGGCCCAGGGACTGTTGGAGCGGCGGATGATGCCGAGCTGTTGCATGGTGGCAAACTCGGTCCGCGCGATCTCCAGTTTGGCCGGGTCCAGCCTGCGGGCGTGGGCGTACACTGAGGGGCCTGTGGTGGGGATGAAGTGTTCCACCCCGTGCTTGGCGGTCTCCGCGGAGAAGGTCGGATTGGTAAGGGCCGTGAATTCGTCCAGGAGTGCCGAGTAGTCATCCGTGGCCCGGGCGTGGCACTGTGACGCCATGTCGGCGGGTTGACGGGGGGCCATGGCGCCCAGGATGGGGGACATGGTGTTCATGTCCACGAGGCGGTGTCGAGGGATGTCTACCAGTAGGCTGTGGGCGCACAGGAAATCTGCGCCGATGAGAGGGGAGAGCACCTTGGCAGTGATGAACTCCCATCGGTAGCGGCGACCAGCGAGGTCGAGGGTGACTGTGCGGGTGACGTACGTCCGGATGTCCGAGTCGTTAGCAGCAGCCAGCGCCGGTCCTCGTTCGCCCTTTTGGATGTCGAGGGCGGAGGCCGGGATGATGCTGTGCTGAGCTCCAGTGTCGCACAGGAACTGGCGGCCGGTTTTGTCATCCGTGACATACAGCAGGGAGCCCGCGTGGCTGGGCCTTGTGGCCGCATGGTGGCCGGTGAGGGGCGCGCCCAGGCAGTGGCTGCCAGGTCCGGAGTGACGTCACGGCTGGAATGAGCGGACAGCAGCTTGTCGGCCTCATTGGCCAGGGCTTCCAGGTCCATGAGGCCAGACGCCACGATCGCTGGGCGGATGCTGAGAGGTAGCTGGCGGATGAACAGCGTGCGGAAGAGGGATCCGGGTGGGCTCTCGTCGGTGAGGGAGAGCATGTGGGAGAGGAGGTCTGACGGTGAGGCATCACCGAGGCCTGGAAGGTCGAGGAGGTGGCAGTTTCACTGGTATGTCAAGGCCGTAAATTTTTTAAGGAGCGCGGCCTTAAGATGTGCATACTTGCCCCACTCTGGTGGGTTCTGCAGCGTTGTCCAGACCTTTGTAACTGTGGAGCTACCGAGTGATGTGACGTGGTAGTCGTACTTTGTCCCATCTGTGGTGATTTGTTGCAGCCGGAATCGGGACTCGGCTTGGAGAAACCATTGCAGTTCTCGGAATACGTTCTGAGCGTCGGGGTCACCAATGTTGTGGCTGCCGCGAAGCACGAACTGAAGCCGAGTCAACATGTGAAACACATAGCTTTTAATCACATCTCTGGTCAAAATGGCTGCAGCCACATTTCTCTGCAAAAACCCAGAGGCCCCGCCCACTCCTTTTTTCCTGCCTTAAAGGCAAGGTGCCCGATTTATTGTCCACGGACGGAAAAGTGGATTGCGCCCGTTTAGGTGGCGATCCGCCACAGTATACTGTATTCGCTGCTCACGATGCGGTCTCCTCTACATTGGGGAGACCAAACGCAGATTGGGCGACCGCTTTGCGGAACACCTCCATTCAGTCCGTAAGGGTGACCCCGAGCTTCCGGTCGCCTGTCACTTTAATTCTCCGCTCCACTCCTACTCTGTCCTCTCTGTCTTCGGCCTCTTACACTGTTCCAATGAAGCTCAACGTAAGCTTGAGGAACAGCACCTCATCTTTCGATTAGGCACTTTACAGCCTTCTGGACTCAACATTGAGTTCAACAATTTCAGACTATAACCCCTGCCCCCATTTTTCAGGCGGCTGTTGATGATTCTGCCATCCCCATTTGCAACATTTAACCACTCCTGCCTCCTACCCTAGCACAGACTGTTCCTTCAATTCCTTCCTCCCTTCCCCCCCACCCTTTCCCTGTCTCTGCACCTGCTTAAAATCTGTTACATCTCTAACCTTTTCCAGTTCTGATGAAGGGTCACAGACCTGAAACGTTATCTCTGTTTCTCTCTCCACGGATGCTGCCTGGCCTGCAGAGTGCTTCCAGCATTTTCTGTTGTTATTTCAGATTTCCAGCATCCGCAGTATTTTGCTATTATATCTGAACCAAGCTGATAGTCAGAATAAGATCCTGAAACTGGCAACTGTACTGTTTTGTTCTGGGACCTGTAATTATCATATATCTCATTAATTTAATGTACTATAATGGCCAACTAATGTTTTAAATGCTTTATGTATATGGTATATGGTTTTACCCTTATTATTTGAACAAAGGCACATGCCAGAACAGACTAAATGACAGGATGCTCACAAACTAGCACAGACAAATAGATTACCTGAATAACGAAACAGTCGTGTGGTGGTCACTGAATAAATTCTATTTTCAAATTATATTGGATGTTTTTTCCCCCATAAGCATTGTTCTATAATTTTTGTGGAATGGTATAATGGTTGTTGCCTGCCAAGGCACAGTGCAAATCAATTTCCTGTACTAGATATGGGGGGAGAAATTCAGTATCGCCCCATTTGGGGCGCAATTATCGGCCGGGCGCAAAGATTAGCTCCTGGCGCTAATTATCGCCACCGACTGCAAACTTGACTTTTATCGCCCCTGGAGGTGATTGGAGCGCTAAATCAGGCGCTTCACACCTGTCTTAAGGCGCAAAGGCCGAGGAGCGAGGCGCTACCTCAGAGCGCTGGCGAAGCTCATGTGATGTCAGTCAGCAATGGAACACACACACAATGGCATGGGTCAGTTCTTAAAGGGGATGGTTGATCTTGCTTTCCATCCACATCCTGCTCATTGCAGCCTTGAATCTCGGCCTGGAGAGACCTGCACATCAACTCTGCTGGGAAGAACAATGGAGAGTGCCAGGGAAAGAGCTCAGAGTGCAGCCCCCACAGTCTCTTCTAAATCGATACAAGGAAGGGCTAATCAAAATGAACCTGCAAAGTGCTGCTCAGTACCCAAAATCCTTCACACAGCGTTGAATCTCTCCAGAAGTCTCTCTCTCTCTCTCTCTCTCTCTCTCTCAGAATGCGTGGTTCAAAAATGGCACCAACAATAAAAGGCAGGAAGCGGTCGCCTTTAAATAGCGCTCCCCCAGTCCCTTCATGACTGCAAAACGCTCCCCTCAACCTGTCGTTGCTAGTGTCAGGCGGTAAGGCAGGGGGTGCCACTCAATATCCGCTCCGGGGCGATAGCGGGGCGTTGCGCACTCGACTGATGTCACGATCTGCCTGCGTAGGAGATCGTGGCGGTAGTGTTTAGCGCCGCCGCAAAATGTCTAGTTAATTTCGCGATCGGCGCAAACATTGCCGCGCCTGGGCGCTAGATGCTTTGCGCCCCATTAGCGCCCTCTTAAGGCGCTAACGGGAGGCGCAACCAACTGAATTTTTCCCCCATGGTCTTTTAAATTGTCCAGTTTAATAGCAGGTGCTTACATGAGTATCTGTGTGCAGTCCAATCGAGACATAGGCAGGAATTCAGTTCTTAAGACAGTAAGTAAACACACCTATTGAGAAACAGAGAACAACTTTGTTTTGTGTTTGGCCTTAACGCTTACAAAATATGGCCCTGAATTTTCACAATGAAAAAAGATATGTGGCTGCCGATGGTCTGCAGAGGTACCTACACAAGGGTTTCCTGGGTCAGTTTATTTGCATTCTTATTGGAGTAGTAATTGATGTAAAACATGTTTAAAATGGGTGTAATTTGCTGGGGTGCATGGAAACTGAAGTGACAGTTCAGCCTGCACACTTCAACATCAGGTGACTCGAGGCCTTACACAACCGTTGGGCACCGGAGGGACTGGAGTGCATCATCACCGCAAGGAACAGTATTCTAATTTACTTTGTTAAGTTTCCTTTTAATTTGTTTTTGTTAAGTTACAGTTTTTTGTTACTGGTTGTGCCCCTTTAGGGGGACACATGCTTAACATCCAATAGGCAACTGCCTGAGATAAAGAAAGGTTCAGCATCAGGCAAGGGACAATCAGATAAGGAAGGAACAGCACTTGGCTCACTTATATGACTCACAGGTAACTTTACTGCACATCTCATCAATCTTTTCATCATACTTTCCAAGAACATCTGCACCAAGAGAGCAGAAGGTTATGGCATCAAGCAGAAGAAGAACACAGAACTTCACTGATGCAGACCTCCAGCATCCCTGGAGGAGATTGAAGGCCGGAGGCACAGACACATGGGTGTCCATGCAGCAAGCCTACAAAAGAACATAAGAATTAGAAGCAGGAGTAAGCCATACAGCCCTTCGAGCCTGCTCCGCCATTCAATAAAATCAGGGCTGATCTTTGACATCAACTCCACTTTCTTGCCCGATCCCCATATCCCTTGATTCCCCTAGAGTCCAAAAATCTATCTATCCCAGCCTTGAATATACTCAAAGACTCAGCATCCACAGCTCTTTGGGGTAGAGAATTCCAAAGATTCACAACCCTCTGAGTGAAGAAATTTCTCCTCATCTCAGTCTTAAATGACTGACCCCTTATCCTGAGATGATGCCCCCTAGTTCTAGACTCTCCAGCCAGGGGAAACAACCTCTCAGCATCTACCCTGTCAATCAGGAGTATCACTCAGGCCATCTGGAGGGTGGTGGAACTGGCATTGAGAACCAACTCCCTCACCCCCCCAGGACTGCAGAGCAGTTCCGGAAAAAGATGCAACAACCTCACCAGGATAGGCAAGGTATCACACTGGATATCATTTATTTTCTTCCTTGCCTGCTTTGGGCAACAGCACACGCTTCACTCTCTTAAAGCAACAGTTGCACAACTAACCTTTCACAATGCACTCTGGTTAAGGGGGCTCTAACTCAGGATCGTGCAGTATGGCTACCCAGCTCCCCTAACCGCAAGTACTTACATGCACATCTCTAAAACGCTTTCCTCCACTTTAACAGGCTCAGACATCTCTTACTCTAGCTCTCCCATGCAATTTGGTGCACTCCCTTCAACTACTAGCCTTCCCTTATTTACGCTATCTTCTAGCAGGAGAAATGAGCGTACAATGCCCATCAGAGGCAGGCCACTGGAGGGGCACTCCCCACATGAAACAACTGACTCCCTATGAGGAGAAGACAATGCATCTCGTGGGAAGGCACTCAGATCTTCCCGTGAGAGATAGCAAAGTTGGTGGCATATTGGTGGCACCAGGTTAGTGACTGAACACCTACACTATTGCTCTGGCTTCCTGTAAAGCTCTAGGTAGACAAATTTCCACTTCCTTCTCTGTCTCCTTAATCCTGGGGGGGGGGGCGGTGGAATGCTCATCCATTCTTAGCTTCTGCCCCCCTTTCCTGTAGATCCACCACAGCAATAGGGGGGGCAGATGAGGAGAAAGATGATGATGAGAAGGAGTTTTAGGAGCAGCAGGAAGGATATTACTTCCTGGTTAATTATGACAATAATGATGAGCATGAGATTGATGAGGACCAGGCCTCCCAAGAATTGCTGCAGCATATTCCTGTCCTATGTTTCAGTGCCCCAACCTGCTCCACAGACCCTCCTTAAAATACACTTCTTTGACTAAGCCTTTGGTCACTCTTCCTTATCTAGAATCTAGAACTAGGGGGCACAGTTTCAGGATAAGGGGTCGCCCATTTAAGACAGAGATGAGGAGGAATTTCTTCTCTCAGAGGGTCGTGAATCTTTGGAATTCTCTACCCCAGAGAGCTGTGGAGGCTGGGTCATTGAATATATTCAAGGTGGAGATAGACAGATATTTGAGCTATAGGGGAGTCGAGGGTTATGGGGAGCTGGCGGGAAAGTGGAGTTGAGGCCAAAATCAGATCAGCCATGATCTTATTGAATGGCGGGGCAGGCTCAAGGGGCTGAATGGCCTACTCCTGCTCCTATTTCTTATGTTCTTTGGCTCGGCATCTATTTTTTTGATTACCCCTCTGTGAAGCGCCTTGGGACGTTTTTCTACCCACGTTAAAGGCATTATATAAATGCAGGTGGTTGTTGTTGAAAGTAAATAGGGCAGATGCAGCCTGAGAGCCAAAATTAGAATGGAGTGGCCACAAACGGGTCGGATGGATAGGGGGAGTTCTGGATGCCCACAAATTGGGGGAAAACTTAAATATCAGGTTAAAAACACCCAAAAATTGTCAAAATTAGAATCACCTAAAATTGTGTGAAAAAGCAAAATGAATCTGGACAACTGGTGCAGTGGTGCCACCTTTGGAGGCCTACAGTTACTGCATGACAAGCAAATGTTGACATAAGGTTTTTCCATTATAAAATATTGATGTAAGTTTTTCCATTTCTAAAACATTGTAATGGGCTTTTCCCATTATAAATGTAAACAAAATGTAGGGCTCATAATTCATGACACAGGAAGTAAGGTTAATGTGCACAGGAAGTGGGCGCCATATGCAAGACTTTTACTATGTGTGTGTATGGTGTATGAATACACAGTGATCATGAGCAGGAATCTTGGCCAATTGTGTCTTCCTCAGGGGTGTTGTGTCTCTCCTGTCACCTGGCTAGGATCAGGTATCTTAGCGCAAGTAGGGGATCGAACCTGCAATTGTCCTACTTTGCTCAGTTACTCACTACATAAGCCTGCTAAGGCAACAGTGAAGCAAATTTATTCTTTTAGTTGCGTATTTTTCAACTGAAAATTTTCATATCGTAGATAGCATACAGTATATCTGCAGAACCCAGTCTCCACCTGAAATGTTAATCTATCTTCTTTTTCAGACGCTCATGGACCTGCTATGTATTTCCAACCTATATTTAGTAATTTATCACGTTTATTGAAACAGATGTCGGCCATTCAGCCTATCTAGCTTTACTTGAACCTTTTCTAGTCCTGTGCTTGGGTGCAATTATTCAGCTGGGATTAGCCATATTTATGGCTTCTACTGTGTCTTTTCATCTTTAGGCATTGGTTATAAGTACTGCTGACACCATGAAACAGTGTCGCTCATTTACAACCGATTCAGTAACTTCTTTGTTATTCTGTGGATTCTTTATTTCTGTTTCACAATAACACTGTCAGACTTCGTGGCTGGAAGTCAGTTAGCGCTAGGTAAGTAAACAGACTAATACTGTGTTATACTGTGTCTTGAACTCCAGCAGCAACAAGCCTAAAATAGAAAAGTGGCACTTTTTATGCTGCTTAAATTGTAGCTTATGCACAAAGCAAATATTGTTACACCCACGTTAATAGTACATATCCCTAATTTTACAAAATGCATAATTGTTCTTTATTCATCTCAAGAATATTCATGCTTTATTTTAACAAAATCCTGTAATTATATGTTTGAAAAAGTGATCCAGGTCTAATTCTATTGTTGCACTTTTAAGACAGATACATTAGCAAGAATCTCAAAAGAACAAGCCTTTATTGAAGAAGCCTCCAACCCGACAGGACCAGACTTTTCCCTAATGAGAAGATATATGCCTAAGAAAAGAGTTAACCTGCTTACTGGATTTCTTTGTTTAGGGTAACAGAGATTGCCTTTCCAATACAAATTCAGCATCGGTTTCTGCTTTGTACCAATGCTAAATTTCTGTAGCATAAATCTGGATTTAGACCCAATCTGACTTTTTTTAAATTTGTTAATGGGATGTGGGCGTCGCTGGCAAGGCCAGCATTTATTGTCCCATCCCTAATCGCCCTTGAGAAGGTGGTGGTGAGCCACCTTCTTGAATCGCTGCAGTCTGTGTGGTGAAGGTACTCCCACAGTGCTGTTAGGGAGGGAGATCCAGGATTTTGACCCAGCAACGCTGAAGGAATGACGATATATTTCCAAGTCAGGATGGTGTGTGACTTGGAGGGGAACTTGGAGGTGGTGGTGTTCCCATGCGCCTGCTGTCCTTGTCCTTCTAGGTGGTAGAGGTCGCGGGTTTGGGAGGTGCTGCCGAAGAAGCCTTGGCGAGTTGCTGCAGTGCATCTTGTAGATGGTACACACTGCAGCCACGGGACGCCGATGGTGGAGGGAGTGAATGTTTAAGGTGGCGGATGGGGTGCCAATCAAGCGGGCTGCTTTGTCCTGGATGGTGTCGAGCTTCTTGAGTGTTGTTGGAGCTGCACTCATCCAGGCAAGTGGAGAGTATTCCATCACACTCCTTACTTGTGCCTTGTAGATGGTGGAGAGGCTTTGGGGAGTCAGGAGGTGAGACATTCGCCGCAGAATACTGACCAGCCTCTGACCTGCTCTCGTTGCCACAGTATTTATGTGGCTGGTCCAGTTAAGTTTCTGGTCAATGGTGACCCCTAGGATGTTGAACAGTGTGAAGTGAAGTGAGACTCACTCCTCCAAGGAATTTCACTCCACTTCACTCCAGGCCTTCATACTGGATTTAGATTGCATTTATACTATAACTGCCGTGCTATTGCAAGGCAAAACAGCTTCACACTGACACTACAGTAGTTGTACAAATGGATCCTAAAATACACCTATGCTATTCAATATCTAGCAGTAGAAAAATATCTGTACATACCAATGTTAAAATTAAAATAACTCATAATGTAATATCAATCTATATTAAAGATCTTACATTGGTCCACATTTCCAGTCAACTTTTCCCATTATAAATACCTATGTCTACTTTTATAATTGCATCTGCCTATGTAAACTTGTCGTGCTGTAATTACATCTTTCCACCAGCGGTGGCACAGTGGCATCCCACTCCTCAGTCTGTACTGCAGAAAAATGCCTATTCTACAACCAACTCTACATCTAACTATAAATAATAATATAAACTCAAAGTACATCAAAATAAGAACAAAATGTTCTTTAAAAAGGAATTGACTTATGTCTGCACATCCTGTATCTCCCACCCTGTAACCTTAGTTGAGGTGTTTAAGATGATTAAAGGAGTTGGTAGGCTCGATAGAGAAAAACTATTTCCTCTAGTGGGGTGTCCAGAGCAAGGGGGCAGAACCTTAAAATTAGAGCTGGGCTATTCAGGGGTGATGTCAGGAAGCATTTCTTCACACAAAGGGTGGTGGAAATCTGGAACTCTCTCCCTCCAAAAAGCTGTTGAGGCTGCGTCAATTGCAAATTTCAAAACTGAGATTGATCGATTTTTGTTAGGCAAGGGCATTAAGGGTTATGGAACAAAGGCGGGTCGATGGAGTTAAGATGTAGATCACCCATGATCTAATTGACGGGCTTGAGGGGCTGAATGGCCTACTCCTGTTCCAAAAGCAAAATACTGCAGATGCTGGAAATCTGAAATAAAAACAGAAAATGCTGGAAGCACTCAGCAGGTCAGGCAGCATCTGTAGAGGAGAAACAGAGTTAATGTTTCAGGTCGATGATCCTTCGTCAGAACCCTACTGCTGTTCCTATGCTCTTATACTCCTATGTACACTTGGTCTAGACGCCCCATATGCAACGCCACAGATAGGTTGATTAGTAGTATATTAAAACGCCTCCTGTCTAAAAAATCTTACTTCCTTTTGTCACTTGTTATCCCACTTTTGTGATAACTTTTCCCATTGCAACTTCCCATGTTCGAATTTATAATGGGAACCATCCACGTAAATGTTCTGTTGTAATTACATCTTCCCGCCAGTGGTGCCACTTTTGCACCTCAGTTTTGTGTCTCCCTGCTCTTCATCTTGTACTGCGGAAAAACTCCTATGCTCCAACCAACTCTACATCTGACGAAAGGTCATTGACCTGAAACGTTAACTCTGTTTCTCTCTCCACAGATGTTGCCTGACCTGCTGAGTATTTCCAGCATTTACTGTTTTTATTAACTCTACGGGCAGAATTTTCATTGACCCGTGGAGGCGGGTTTGGAGGTGTGTGGGGTGGGAAAATAGCAGATTCGGGGGTCCCGAACCCATCCCACCCCCAACCCGCCTCCATGCCAGTTTCGTTGGAGGCGGGTACCCGACCTGTGCTGGGAGCTGCCTTCTCGAGGCGGGAAGGGGATTAGTGACAATTAACTGCCTGTTAACAGGTAGTTAACAGGCAGTTTGTTGCCTAATCCCTATTTTTAGCTCTGAAGTGTGGGCTACCCGACGGCTCCAAACCACGCCGTTTTAGCAAGGCGGACCGTGGGTCTGCAGGGGTTGGAGGGGTTGATATGTCCGGTGGGCAGGTGAGTGATGGGTGCATGTGTGCAGAGGTAAGTGTGTAAGCTAAGTGTAAAGTGTGGAAAAAAGTTTTACTTACCTTAACTTCCTCCTGCAGGTGTCAGCCCTTCAGGTCTTGGGAGTCAAAAATCTCACCGGCACAGAAAGCAGAATGGCCGCGGAGCTGTCAAAATCTGCCGTCTCTGCTTTCTGTGCTGGATTGATTTCTAACTGAGTCTAAGTACAGGGACTCACGTTAGAAATCATATTGTCAGTGTTTGACAGCTTCACAGAGCTGTCAAACGCTGAAATTTCATCTGTCAAAAGCTCTTGACAGATGAAATTTCAATGGCTGACATCACCTGTATCCAAGGGACCCTTGATTGGCCTGCTAAGCCCGCTGGGCGGGCTTAACAAGGTCAATCAAGGGAAAATACAGTGGGTTGGCCACAAGTTGATGGAGGCAGGACTACAACCCAAAAAGTGGGAGTCCCGCCTCCATCACGTCCCCATTGACAAAATCCAGCCCAACATCTCTGCTTCCTAAACTGCCATTAGTTTTGCTATATAATGATAAATAATACAAAAGGGACACAATCTATGACTTGAAAATGGGGACTGAATTATGTCTATTTGCCCTGGCCCGACAAGCTGCCCCAATATGTGTTGTGGGCAGGAGCTAACGTGAAAGGGAGTAATTTCTACAGGCAGCCCCATGCTGACTTGAGGTGATTCAAATGCAGGATGGCCAGTGGTTTTGCAAAGACCCCAAACAATGGTCTATTCATTAGCAATGTATGGGCATTAAGGGGACATCTAGCACCTTAGTGATGACAAATCTCTTGGATCACTGCCAGTTTTTGAAGGGAGGCTTTTTAACAATCAACACAGACACCTAATGTCAGTCAGGCAAGCAGCAGACTGCAAGTGCGGAAACTCTGCCCTGTTCAGGTACAGATTGTATTTTTATGTTAAGCAGAGGGCCCATCGAAGTGGGCTAACGTACACATGTTCATTAGTTTTGTAATGATACAGATCAGAAATTGAACTGCTTGTGCCAAATGACTTTCATCATACTCAGAGATTAAAGAGGCATATATGCTTAATATAAAAGTATCATTTAAAAAAAGAACAGAACGTTATCAAAATGGGACTGAATTATGTCTGCCTGCACTGGTCCAAATGTCTCTCTTCCTATAACTCTGCATTATCTTAGCACTACACTGGGTATTGATTGCCCATGTATAGGTTAATGGAAGATGAACTAATAATAATGTATTAAAAATAAAAACAGGGAGTCGTCTCAAGATTGTAACATTCCCCAGGGTTCAGTACTAGGACCACTGCTGTTTTTGATATACATTAATGGCTTGGACTTGCAGGTACAGGGCACAATTTCAAAATTTGCAGATGACACAAAACTTGGAAATGTAGTAAACAGTGAGGAAGATAATAATAAGCTTCAAGAGGACATAGACAGGCTGGTGGAATGGGTGGACACAACGCAGAAATGTGTGAGGTCACACATTTTGGTAGGAAGAATGAGGAGAGACAATACATGTTAAATGGTACAATTTTAAAGAGGGTGCAAGAAGAGAGAGACCTGGGAGTGTTTGTGCACAAATCTTTGAACATGGCAGGATAGGTTAACAAAGTAGTTAATAAAGCATATGGGATCCTGGGCTTTATAAATAGAGAAGTCGCATAAATAGAGGCATAGAGTACAACAACAACTTGCATTTATATAGCGTCTTTAATGTCGTAAAACGTCCCAAGGTGCTTCACAGGAGCATTATAAAACAAAGTTTGACACCGAGCCACATAAGGAGATATTAGGGCCGATGACCAAAAGCTTGATCAAAGAGGTAGGTTTAAAGGAGGAAAGAGAGGTAGAGAGGCGAAGAGTTTTAGGGAGGGCATTCCAGAGCTTAGGGCCTTGGCAGCTGAAGGCACGGCCACCAATGGTGGAACGATTATAATCAGGGATGCTCAAGAGGCCAGAATTAGAAGAGCGCAGATATCTCGGAGTGCTGTGGTGCTGGAGGAGATTACAGAGATAGGGAGGGGCGAGAGGCCATGGAGGGATTTGAAAACAAGGATGAGAATTTAAAAATCGAGGCGTTGTTCAACCGGGAGCTAATGTAGGTCAGCGAGCACAGGGGTGATGGGTGAATGGGACTTGGTGCGAGTTAGGACAGGGGCAGCAGAGTTTTGGATGATCTCAAGTTTACGTAAGGTAGAATGTGGGAGGCCAGCCAGGAGTGCATTGGAATACGCAAGTCTGGAGGTAATAAATGCATGGATGAGGGTTTCAGCAGCAGATGAGCTGAGGCAGGGGAGGAGTCGGGTGATGTTATGGAGCTCATTTCAGGGTCAAATATGACACCAAAGTTGCGAACAGTCTGGTTCAGCCTCAGACAGATGCTAGGGAGAGCAATGGAGTCGGTGTCTAAAAGCCAGAAAGTTATGCTAAACCTATATAAAACACTAGTTCAGCCCCAGCTGGAGTACGGTGTCCAATTCTGGGCACCACACTTTAGGAAGGATGTGAAGGCTTTGGAGAGGGTACAGGTGAGATGTACTGGAATGGTTCCAGGGATGAGGGATTACACTTACATGGATAGACTGGAGAAGCTGGGCTTGTTTTCCTTGTCTCATTGTCTTGGCTGTGCTCTTTGTTGTAGCGAATAATGTGAATAGATTTTGTCTGGGTTTAAATTGTGAATTCTGGGAGATTCTCTCATTGCTAACTTACCTGACGAAGGAGCGACAGCTCCGAAAGCTTGTAAAATTAAATAAATCTGTTGGACTATAACCTGGTGTTGTGCGACTTCTCATTTTTGTCCACCCCAGTCCAACGCCGGCATCTCCACATCATGTTTTCCTTAGAGCAGAGGAGATTTGATAGAGGTGTTCAAAATCATGAACTGTTTGCAATGGCTGAAGTGTCGATAACCAGAGGGCACAGATTTAAGGTCATTGGCAAAAGAACCAGAGGCGACATGAGGAAAAGCTTTTTTACGCAATGAGTGTTTAGGATTTGGAATCCTGATGGGGCGGTGAATATAGATTCAAAAGGGAATTGGATAAATACCTGAAGGAGAAAAAATTGCAGGGATATGGGGAATGAGCAGGGGAGTGGGACTAACTGGATTGCTCTTCGAAAGAACTGGTGTAGACTCAATGGGCCGAATGGCCGTCTGCTGTGCTGTACTATTCTATGATTGTAATGATCTATCCCTCCCCAGCCTAAAGAGCAAGATCTTGGCCATCTACCGCGCCCCATCGGGCAGGTTTCCAGCACTCAACCTCACTGAGCAAGATTTTCCCCCACTCCCAATGTGAGATTATGACCTCTCCCCTTCCCCAGCAAGCTGCATTTCCCATTTCAACCTACCCGCTGACTGCCAATCCCTTCTCCTGCAACCCTCCACTGGCTGCAGTTGGCCCTGAGAGGCTACCCTGACCGAACTTGATTTCCTTTTACAATAATCCCCGCCCCCAACCAACTGCATTTCCCATCCACAGCACTCCATCCCTCCGCCCCACCATTTGTATTTTGCCTTCTTCAATGGCTCGTTGTTCCATGATTCAATGCCTCAATCCCTGCTGATCATACTTACCCTTCCTCAGCATGCCCTCTCATGCTCTCCTCTCCCTTTCTCCCCTCTCTTTCCCCCTCCCCTCAGTGTCTTCTCCCTCTCCACCCACCGTCTTCTCCCTCCCCTCTTCTTCTGTCCCCTCCCCGCTCCCTTCCCCTTCCCCCTCACTACTCTCGCATCCCCTTTGCCCCTCCCTAAATGCCTCCTCACCTTCCGACTTTCACCACTCTCTGCTCCTCCACATTAGTTCCATTATCCCCCACCCTCTAACCCGGTTTGACCTGAAAAATTCAAATTGGTCTGGACTATCCTTGTGCAACGCCATGGGAGATCAACTAGAATAAAATTAAAGCAATATACAAAAATCAGGACAGGTGTGTGATTTTAAAATGGGACTACACGCCCTTGCCCAATCATCCCCTGGCCCTGCCCCTTAACCCTGCTTCACCTGAAGACTGCATCTGCTCTTGACTCCCCGTGTTTTAAAGAATTAATTCAGAACTATTACATTGTATGTAAAACGCAAAAGCGCCATATTTCCTTAATTCTAGATGGCCTGTGAGGATAACAGTATTCAAAAACCCACTTAAGATACAGACTACATTGCATTTGTAATAATAAAGGTGTACTATAAACTACCCATTGCTGAGGCAAATACAGACTTCATCTCATCCTCTTAAATCCAGTGAGAACTGGAATTATGGTCCCCAAGATAGATTTGAGAAAAGGCATCGTGCCGTATACATTTTCCGTTGATGTTTTGGTCAATGTCTTCACCATGTACACATGCAGAAGGTGCCCCTGTTTGAAATTCTCTGTCTTCAACTGGACTACTTCATCAATAAACCTGAAGCTCATGGCAACCAGGAGATAGCACGTAGCTTCCTGGCTGTCAGCTCGAGCTCCTGTTAATGTCGCCATCCACAGTGTAACCAAAGAGATAACTTTCTGCACTCGTGTTTAGCTAATTTGATCAAGGGTGTCCTTGATACTCTTTGCCATACTCTCCAACACTACAACCCCCTGTGGAGCTGTCAGCATGGTGTGGTGGGACAGATAGACATGGCAGGTCATTAACACTATTTCTGAGTGATGACACCCCAGTGTATGGAGGGTGTTGATATTTTCTATTGACAACTTTCATTTTTCTCCGCAGCAATCTTCTCTAGGGCAACTTAGAATGATTCCACACTGTTGTACATTTTAGGAGTCTTTCCACAGCCTGAGACTGGAAGGCTAAAATTGCTCAGTTCAGTATTACAGAGATTACTTGTGCCCTCTCACTAAAGGACGTGTCCTTTCAGAATTGAAACCCTGAGCTGTCTGATATACAATAAGCAGCTCGATCCTGTTCTTTTCTCTAGGTTCTAACTACTGTTCTTCAAACTGAGGGAACCTTTTAACCAAATACTTTCTGTGTCTAATTATCAATTAAAGGCTATCTTTGTTCACTCACTTACAGTCTGAAATGAAATCTTCTGTTGGATGACTCTGTCCCTTTTACTCTCTGACTGTTCTTTCTCTCCAATGATCAACACTATTCCTTTACACAGTGTTTCCAATCCTCTTTCCCAGATTTTCCTGGATTTGATGAACGCACTTGTTTTCAAGCTCTCTCCTCGCGGCTCTCTCAAATACAAATGCATATTTTGTGCCACTTTGCTGTATTTTGTCCACCCCTTCGGGTTGTTATGGTCTTCATTGTGAAGTCAAGTAACGTGACATAACCCCTCAGTTGTGATGTGGGCCCTGGATTTTGTGCCCATATAAGTCCTGCCAGCTGATTATGACAGTTTAAGGTGGGAGGGGGTTAAGGCACAGACCAGAGACACTGACCATACTGACAAGGCAACAACTGCAACCCTTGGCAGCCATGCTGGATTGTGCAGCAGTTTGTTCCTAATATAAACCCGACAGTACCACAGGCTTTCAAATTGCTCGTGCCAAAATATGTAGAAATGGGATTAGAGGACAGATATTTCTAGTAAAATGCCCCAAAATAGAGATGTTCATGTGACTTAAAATCAAATTTAAACACATTATAAATTTAAGATGTGGCCCCCCACGAGACCTTTCAACAGTTAGAATGTAAAGGCATCATTACCTGCCCGATGTAATATGGGGCCTTCACTCCAGTAAGATAGTTTCCGTTAATATGGAATGGGTTAAATACCATTTGTATTTGACTAGAAAGGATGAATTTTTAACTCTGGAGTTGTGGGTTTGTACACACATCACAGTCTAAACTAATCATTCCCACTGTTGGGCAGACACGTGGCAGATGCAATTTAATGCAGAGAAGTATGAAGTGATGCATTTTGGCCGGAGAATGAGGAGAGGCAATATAAACTAAAGGGTACAATTTTATAGGGGGTGCAAGAACAGAGACATGAGAATGTACATACACAAATCTTTGAAGGTGGCAGGATAAGTTGAGAAGGCTGTTAAAAAGCCATCTGGGATCCTTGGCGTTATAAATAGAGAGGTCGCACAACACCAGGTTATAGTCCAACAGTTTTATTTGAAATCACAAGCTTTTGGAGCTTGTGATTTCAAATAAAACTGTTGGACTATAACCTGGTGTTGTGCGACCTCTCAATTTTGTCCACCCCAGTCCAACACCGGCATCTCCGCGTTATAAATAGAGGCATAGAGTACTAAAGCAAGGAAGTTATGCTAAACCTTTATAAATCACTGGTTAGGCCCTAGCTTCCAATTCTGGGCACTACATGTTAGGAAGGATGTCAAGGCCTTAGAGAGGGTGCAGAGGAGATTTACGAGGAATGAAAGACTTCAGTTACGTGGAGAGACTAGAGAAGCTGGGGTTGTTCCCCTTACAGCAGAGAAGGTTAAGGGGCGATTTAATAGAGGTGTTCAAAATCATGAAGGATTTTGATAGAGTGAATAAGGAGCAACTGTTTTCAGTGGCTGAATGGTCAATAACCAGAAGACACGGATTTAAGATAATTGGCAAAAGAACCCGAGGCGAGATGAGGAGAATTTTTTTATGCAGTGAGTTGTTATGATCTGGATTGCACTGCCTGAAAGGGTGGTAGAAGTAGATTCAATAGTAACATTCAAAAGGGAATTGGATAGATACTTGAAGGGGAAAAAATTGCAGGGTTATGGAGAAAGAGCAGGGGAGTGGGACTAATTGGATAGCTCTTTCAAAGAGCCACCACAGGCGCGATCTGTATCATTGTGTGATTCTATGATTCTACAAATTCCACTCTTGAGCATTAATGACTCTCTTTACTTTCAAAATATATCTGATAGTTCCCAAAATTCTTTTTTGTGGAAACAAAAGCTTCGACACTCAGCTTTTACAAAGTATGCATTCAGCTTCAGGTCAGAGGCTCACAACTGGAAGTAGAACATGCAGCACCTTCTTTGGATTACATTCTTTGACTGAATGCCAAGAATGCAACAATTTAAATTTGAGTGAATTGCTGAGTATAATTGAACCTGCTGTTTCCTTAGTTTTGTGAAACTGTGAGTCAGTAAAGTTTCAATTAAACCATTGTGAGAAACCAAATACAGTAATTTTTCATTTAGTAAACAGAATTTAACTTTATAAGCATTGCAAATCTTACTCTACTTAGATTTTTGGGGGTGAAGGGAGGGGGGCTAAATTCATCCTTATCTCGCCAAGTTTCATGTCAGACCTTTGCTTCAGATAAAACACTCCATTCCCCCAGGAATATAGGCCAAAAGCATGTAAGCATGGATTTTCCTTATGTGGGAGCAATCTTGTCTGTGATGTGGCAGGGCAGGACTTCCACCTATCTAGTAGTATAAGTATTAACTCCATGATGGTTTCTACAGTAAGCATGATTTCCAAAATTCAAATGAGTTCCAGGCATTGAAAATGCCTCTCATTGGGACCTTGCATGTTAGGGGGCAGGAAATAGCGTGCTGCTGCAAGATTTAAATGAGACAGCCATCCTCGGCACTTACAGCCCTGGCCACACCACTCAGCTGGCCCTGAGCTGTCCACACTGGGGCCTCCATCTCTCCTTTCCAATAGGACCTCCCTCTTTCCCTTAACCTCCAGGAGGAGGACTTGCAAATTTGCACCATCAAATCTGTGCCCGCTTACCACTGAGCCAGAAAGTCGTGGGTTCAGATCCCACTCCAGAGACTTGAGCAGGTAATCTAGGCTGACACTTCAGTGCAGTAGTGAGGCAGTGTTGCACGGTTGGAGCTGGCACCTTTTGGATGAGACGTTAAACTGTCTGTCAGGTAAATGTAAAAAGATCCTTTGGCACTATTCGAAGAAGAGCTGGGGAATTCTCCCCGATGTCCTGGCCAATATTTATCCCTCAACCAACATCACTAAAAACAGATTTTCTGATCATTATCTCATTGCTGTTGATGGGACCTTGCTGTGTTCAAATTGGCTGCTGTGTTTCCCGACATTACAACAGTGACTACACTTCAAAAGTACTTTGTTGGCTGTAAAGTGCTTTGGGACATCCTGAGGTCATGAAACGCGCGATATAAATGCAAGTTCTTTCTTTATTGATGAAAATTAGAAAGAGTAGTGGTCCTTGAGCCCTGGGGACCCTTCAAACCAGATCATATTAAACTTGATAATTGTGTGGTCACTGTCGCCCAGGGTTGCTATGACTTCCATTTTCTGTACATTGTCTTGGTCATTTACAAATACCTTGTCAAGATGAGCACTGCCTCTTGTGGCTTCCCTTACACATTGAGTCATGAAGCAGTCACACATTACATTTACCAACTTTGACTGGTTAATATTGTCCATTAAAATAACTTTACTGTTCTCAACTGTCCTCTTTCTTGTGTTAACCTTGTAGATTGTAGCATACCCCGACAATTAGCTTGGATCTTTTCACGTTGGAGATTTTTATCCCGTGTAGATAAGTTAAAAATTCTTTCACACAGTATCACAAAGCAGACCATTCCCTGGTCAAGAGGTCAGGCAGGCAGGAGTGCTCTCTCAGCACTTGGTGCAGTTTGCTTATGTGAAGGATCAGCTGGGTTCACTCACCCTGAAGCTCATTCCTCTAAACCTGTTGACAAGACCCACTAAGTCTCCGCTCACACCTCCCATTGACGGTGCAACTGAGATTTGACACACGACCCAGGACATTCTACTGGTGTGTGCGAAAAGTTATTCACTATGCTTCACCGGATAGCCAAATCACATTTGGCTTGGTGGGAAAAGGAGTCATAAGAGACCCGGAAGGTCTTGCGTTCAGTTCCTGCTCTGTGCTGAGTTAGGAACTTAGCTGGGGCTGGGGCAGTAGAAGGGCTACTATACCTCTGGGCTAAGGCAGGGGTAAAAACCAACCAGCTCACTATCTTGATACCCCTGGTGGAAAGTGCACCTGTGCAAACTTTGGGCAAGCACAGGATGGGGGGAATTGTCTGTAATTTATTTATTTCTGTAACTCATTTATCAAGGCCCACACATGAACCATGGTGACTGGGGCAAGATACTGGAGGGCTTCTGGCAAGCATGGGGCCTTTACCCTAGTGCAAGCCAGTACTTTCAATAGAGGAGGGAGAAATTGGACTGGGGAACACATTCAACATCTGTATCAGACATAAAAGAGTTGAACCGGATTGAAACAAATGGGAGTGTTCTGTCTGGATATTGCACCCCTCTGCCCACAAGGGAAAGTGCCGCGACGCTGCTTTGCCTGCAATCCCCACCCTGTGGGTGTAGGATGTATCTCCTGGGCGGTTACAGTCTCTCAGTTTGTATTCACCGGCAAATTGCTACCCTTGAACCGGAACTCCTTGAGCGGATTGGTTACACTGCGCTGTTGTTACTGTGTGTCTGTAGTGGAGGATAAGTCACCATTTCAGACACACACACACCACAATGATGTGAAGCTCCACCTGAAGATTGTTGTGTGTGTGTGGTTTTTTTCTTCCTTCCTTGGGGAGAACATTTAACCGTAAAGAACTTCTAAATTAGAGTTATTTAAAAAAATAATAATAATGACTTAGATGTGTAAAATGCCGGAGGAGAGGGAGCGAGAGATCGGCTGCTGAACTGATTCAGGCTGCAGAACTCCTTCCCTCCAGTCGGTCAATCCGTGTCAGGAGAAGAGGGGAAACCTCGCCGGCTTCTCTCAGATGGCTGTGCAGTGCTAGCTCCGGCCGGATGAGGGTGCATCTCTGATCGGACACTGAATTTTTTTTCGTATAAATTTCTTTTTGTGTGTGTGGAAATCCAACTCCCTTTGGCTGGGTTTCAATCCGTCCCTTCATTCAAATCCAAGGGGGAAAAAAGCCTCCGAGAGAGAGAGAGAGAGAGAAGGATGGGGAATACCACTTCATGCTGCGTCTCGTCCAGCCCCAAACTGCGGAGGAACCACGCTCGGCTGGAGACCTACCGCAACGACACCGACATCAGCCGGGAGGACACGGGCTGTAACCTGCAGCACATCAGCGACAGGGAGGCGGTGGACGGTATGTGGCGATGCTCTTGTTTCTCCTTCTCCTCTCCTTCCCCTCAGCCCAGGGCCTGGCTCCTTCCTTCACTCTCCCCGATCTGGATGAAGTCTTCCACCGGCCTGGGCAGAACATGTCTGCGGCCCGGGGGCGGAGGGAAGCTCTGGACATGCACTTTGGGGTGGTCAGCGCTTCTGTACAGGAGCCTTGTAAGAGATTGTGCTCATCTCACTTATCTATAGGTCCCAGTGCAACATATAAAGTCCTCCTATTTATTTCATCTTTTTTTTATTTTAGATGAAATGTCTGCTGCTGTTAACTTGCTCTTGTGGTGCGAATCTGAAGTGGGGAAAAGGAGAACAGCTTCAGAAGCCGATTTAAAAAAAAATGCGGATAAAACCATATCCCTTATCAATCTCTGGCTGTCTGATTCTTAAATAATGGACATAAGCAAACGTCCAGATGACAGCATGCTTGCCTCTGGCAGAGCAGCTCGTCTTATACCGGCAATCCCGAGTTTATCAGTTTAAATAAATCTTTGATCACTTCATAATTTTATCGGCACTGCGGGAATTTTGTAGAATGGAGTGAATGCGAGGAATTCCCCCCGCGGCTCCGGGTCACTCCAGGTGGAGGCGCGCATTGCAACTGGTGAGAACTGCGAGCCTGCCCTTGGGCTGGCAGTCAACCCCACAGCGTCTGGCGGTGGGAACGGGCTTGTTGAGAACTGAGCGGAATAACTCCTCGCTGTTACAATTGTTCCACTTTATTTCCCCCTCCTCCCTTCTGGATAAAGCTACTTTCTGACCCTGCACGGGAAGATGTTTCAAGTTACAGTGCACCATTATTTTTCATTGCAGAAGATCCAGTGAGAGCCCTGTGACTGGGGTTTGCACTTTAGGAATGTTCCGCTTGGTTTGATGTGTGTGTGTGTGTGTGTGTATGTGTCGACTCAACTGTGTTAATCTCTGGCGTGGACTGGAGTCTCTGCTCCGAGGGGCTGGTGCTTCGCGATGGAGAGAAATCACAAATTGCCCATGTTGTAGACGTCAGCTGGGAAACCACAACAGCGTGTGCTTAAAAACATCCCACCTCGGTTTCCAGCATGGGTTAATGCTTTCTGGTGTATGCAGATACAGCCCTACTTAGTTGATTACTGTGATGAGGGAGATAGATTTCTCCGTGAAAGAAAGAAAGACTTGCATTTATATAGCACCTTTCACCACCACCTGACGCCCCAAAGCGCTTTACAGCCACTGAGGTACTTTTTTGAATTGTAGTCACTGTTGTAATGTAGGAAAAGCAGCAGCCAATTTGCACACAGCAAGCTCCCACAAATAGCAATGTGATAATCTGTTTTTAGTGATGTTGAGTGAGGGATAAATATTGGCTCCCCTGCTCTTCTTCGAAATAGTGCCATAAGATCTTTTACGTCCACCTGAGAGAGCAGACGGGGCCTCGGTTTAACGTCTCATCCGAAAGACGGCGCCTACGACAGTGCAGCACTCCCTCAGTACTGCACTGGAGTGTCAGCCTAGATTTTTGTGCTCAAGTCTCTGAAGTGGGACTTGAACCTACAACCGTCTCACTCAGAGGCGAGAGTGCTACCCACTGAGCCACGGCTGACACACGTGCTAAATATATATATGCAGTTGACACAGGAGTTTACCTCCCCATAAAATATATTTTGTCAGTTTAACTCAGTTAGTGGCATTTGCCCATCTCAAAAAGTTGTGGGTTCAAGCCCCACTCCCAGATTTGAGCACACACTCTAGGCTGACACATCTATACAGGGCAGGATTCTGTCAACAGAAGATTTTGGCCATATGGTTTTTTGCTTGACAAATAGTTTTTAAATATTACCTACTTTTTTCTGGTCATAGCACAGTTCCATAAGTATATATGTTCATATTCTTTTCATTAACTTGATCCATAAATGTTCTCTTATGACTGAAAGCACTTTACATACCATTTTGCAGATGAGATGCTAAATCAAGGTCCCGCCTGACTGTCCGGGTTGATGTAAAAGATCACACGGCATTGTTCAAAGATGAGTAAGGGGATGGGATGATTGTTCCTAGACACTGAGACTGGCCAGATGGACTGTAATGTTTTTTCTAGTCTTGTACATTCCTATGTTCCTATGTCCAGAACAACATTCCTTCCTCAACCAACACCATCAAATAACAGATTAACTGGCATGGATGAATTTAGATGGGCTGAATGGTCTTCCTCATCTGTAACTATAATTCTCATCTACATGCTGCCTGTTGGAAACATAACTGAAGACTTAGTGAGTTTACACATGTATGCTGACGACACCCAGCTCGACCCCTTCACTGCCTCTGTGTTGTCAGACCATCATCACCCCCTCCTCAAAAAGCCCACACTTGATCCCTCTGTCCTTGCAAACTACTGCCCCATCTCCAACCTCCCTTTCCTGCCAAGTCCCTGAATCTGTTGTCGCTTCCCAAATCTGTGCCCATCTTTCCTGCAATTCCACATTTGAATCCCTCCAATCAGGTTTCTGCCCCTGCCACAGTACCGGAACGGCCCTGGGCAACCAGTAGATGTAGTGTATTTGGATTTTCAAAAAGCATTTGATAAGGTGCCACATAAGAGGTTATTACACAAAATTAGGACTCATGGGATTGGGGGTAATATATTAGCATGGATTGAGGATTGGTTAATGGACAGAAAACAAAGAATAGGAATAAACGGGACTTTTTCAGTTTGGCAGGATGTAACTAGTGGAGTACCGCAAGGATCAGTGCTTGGGCCTTAGCTATTTACAATCTATATTTAATTACTTAGATGAAAGGACTGAGTGTAATGTATCCAAGTTTGCTGATGATACAAAGTTAGGTGGGAAAGTAAGTTGTGAGGAGCACGCAAAGAGGCTGCAGAGAGCTATAGACAGGTTGACTGAGTGGGCAAGAACATGGCAAATGGAATACAATGTGGGGAAGTGTGAAGTTATCCACTTTGGTAGGAAAAACAAAAAAGCAGAATATTTTTTGAATGGTGAGAGACTGGGAAATGTTTGCACTCAGAGGGACCTGGGTGTCCTTGTACATGATTCACAAAAAGTTAACCTGCAGGTACAGCAAGCAATTAGGAAAGCAAATGGTATATTAGCTTTTGTTATAAAGGGATTAGAGTATAAGAATAAAGAAGTCTTACTACAATTATACAGGGCATTGGTGAGGCCACACCTGGAGTACTGTGTACACCCTCCTATTTCTCATCTACATGCTGCCCCTCGGCGACATCATTTAAAAACACAACATCAGGTTCCACATGTACGCTGACGTTGCTCAGCTCTACCTCAGCACCACTTCTCTCGACCCCCTCCACTGTCTCTAATTTGTCACACTGCTTGTCCAATCTCCAGTACTGGATGAGCAGAAATTTTCTCCAGCTAAATATTGAGAAGACTGAAGCAACTGTTTTCGGTCCCTGCCACAAATTCCGTTCCCTAGCCAGCGACTCCATTCCTCTCCCTGGCAACTGTCTGAGGCTGAAACAGACTGTTTGCAATCTTGGTGTTGTATTTGACCCCGAGATGAGCTTCCGACCACGTATGCGCTCCATCACCGAGACCGCCTACTTCACCTCCGTAACATCTCCCGTCTCCGCCCTTGCCTCAGCTCATCATCTGCTGAAACCCTCATCCATGCCTTTGTTACCTCTCGACTTGACTATTCCAATGCTCTCCTGGCTGGCCTCCCATCTTACATAAACTTCAGCTCATCTAAAACTCTGCTGCCAACTTGCACCAAGTCCCATTCGGCCATCACCCCATGTGCTTGCTGAGTTATATTGGCTCCCAGTCCAGCAACGCCTGAATTTTAAAATTCTCATACTTGTTTTCAAATCCTTCCATGGCCTCGCCCCTCCCTATCTCTTGAACCTCCTCCAGCCTACAACCCTCCAAAATCTCTTCACTCCTGCAATTCTGCCCTCTTACGCATCCCCGATTTTAAGCACTCCACCATTAGCAGCCGTGCCTTCAGCTGCCTAGGCCCTAAGCTCTGTAATTCCCTCCCTAAATATCTCTCTCTCTCGCTCTCTCTCTCTCTCTCTTTTTCTCCTTTAAGACGCTCCTTAAAACCTACCTTTTTGACCAAGCTTTTTATGTGGCTTGGTGTCAAATTTTGTTAGATAACGCTTCTGTGAATCGCCTTGGGATGTTTTACTATCTTAAAGGCACTATATAAATGCAAGTTGTTGTTGTCAAGGTAATTCACAGGAGCGGTGGACACTGATGAGAATAGTTAGGATATGATGACTGAAACTGGTCAAAGAGGCTTTTAAAGTGAGTGAGTATATCAATGTGAAATGGTTTAGGTTGAGAATTTCAGAGGGCAGGGCAGTTTACATAACCTTCATTGATATCACAATTACCTGAACAGATTTGGACTGCAGCGAAGAGAAGGAAATTTACCATATGCTGCTTGTTCACAGCAAGGAAAAAAATATTTAGCAAGTACTTCAAAGGCAATCCTTAAATAGGTCAACTCTGTCTATGGATTAGCATAAGCCAGGAAAAAAATCCTGAATTTCTACTTTGGTGTTTTCATAATTTCTTTCCTGGTCACACGAGCAGCAACCTTAGACTATGGCTTGGAGATGCTTGCCATAGTATAATTCCCTTGCAAAACCTTAAGTGGAGATGATTTAAAATGAAAGGGGTGACTCGATTTACTGACTGGCGGTCATAATAAATAGACCCTTTCTTTTTTGCAGTCTCATTCGTCAGCAAAAACAGATATTTAATAACTATATATGGATGAGCAAATAAAATCAGAATTTAGTTTTGCCCCCAGATTACATTTAGCCCAAAGCTGCTGTAGTTTCTCTCAGTACAGCCTCATTTTCTCTCCCCCAATTCCAAGGGGTGCAGACATGAGTGTACCTGGTGCACAACTGGCTTAGCCATCCATCCCCATATCAAGCTCTACTGGGTCTCATTCTCCTGCCAAAACCACTAGGATCATCCTGGAGAGCAAAGGTAACCCCCCCCCCCCCGGCTTTTTTTCTACTCCTGACCCTCTCCTTACATGCCTCTATACTGCCCCTGCCACACTCCCTCGAACAGCAAATGGGAGGCGGTCACATTTTTTTTTGTTACCAAGAGAAGATCTATTGAGCCAGCTCTGTTACGTCAGCCTCCTTTCCCACCAAGCCATGCTTCCCTAATGGCCTCCCTGCTCAGGCCCCTGAACCCCTCTTGCTCTTGCTCTTGCTCTTGCTCTCGCTCTTGCTCTCGCTCTCGCTCTCGCTCTTGCTCTCGCTCTTGCTCTCGCTCTCGCTCTCGCTCTCATTACTCTCCAATCTCCCCTTATGCCTTCTTCAAGCTCACCTTGTGCTCTCTTGATCCCATTTCCACTAAATTACTGACCACCCAACTTCTCTTCCTGGCTCCCATGCTAGCTAACTTTTAAATAGCTCCCTTTTCTCAGGCTCTGTCTTCCTCCCATTCAGAACTGCCATCATTAGCCCTCCTCAAAAAAAAAACCCACCCATGACCATTCTGTCCTTGCAAACTACCGCTCCATCTCCAACTTGCCTTTCCTCTCTAAAGTCCTTGAATATATTGTTGCCTGCCATATCTGTGCCCATCGTTCCTACAACTACCTGTTTGAATCCCTCCAGTCAGGTTTCCACCCTTCCCAGTGCAATAAAACCGCACTAACTAAAGTCATGAATGACATTTTCAATCCTCCATGACCTCTATGCTGCTTTTGACTGTCGACCACACCATCCTTCTTCAACACCTTTCTACTGTTGTCCGGCTTGGTTGAACTGCCACTCTTACTCCTCCATTCATAGTCTCACAGCATCTCTAACAAAAGCTTGTCTTCTCAACACTGTACCATCACCTTTGGAGTCCCCAAGGGTCCATCATTGGTGTCCTCCTGCTTCTCATCGACTTGCTGCCACTTGGTAACATCATCCGCAGACAGGAGGTCAGCTTTCACACATACACCAATGACACACCAATCTACCTCTCCACCTCTTCTGACCCTTTCACTGCTTCTATGTTGTCAGACTGCTTGTCCAACATCCAGCATTGCATAAATTGTCATTTCCTTCAGCTCAATATTGGAAAGAACAATGCCATTGTCTTTTGCCTCACAACAAACTCCATGCCCTCACCAATGACTCCAACTACCTCCACGGCCCCTCATCAAGCTGAACCAGACTGCTAAGAACATTAGTGTCCTGTTCCTTCCCAAACTGAGCTTCCGATCGTCCCCATTGCGAAGACTGCCTACGTCCATCTTTGTAACTTCACCCGCCTCACGAACCTGCTGCTGAAACCTTCATCCATGTTTTTGTCACCTGCAGACTAGATTATTCCAATGCTCTCCTGCCAACTTCCCATCACACACCCTCCATAAACATCAACTCAGCCAAAACTCTGCTGTCCATATCCTATCCTGCACCAAGTCCCGCTCTCCCATCACCCCTATCCTTGCTGACCTACATTGGATCCCTATCCCCCTGCGCCTCAAATTTAAAATTTTTATCCTCGTTTAAATCCCTCCATGACTTTATTTTTCCTATCTTTGTAATATTCTCCAGAGCAACCACACCCCCCTTGCTTTGACTTTTCTGTTTGTCTGACTTTGGCTTCTTGTACCTACCCTGCTTCCTTCACCCAATCTTTGGAGGCTGTGCCTTCAGTTGCCTAGGCCCCATGCTCTGGAATTGCCTTCCTTAAACCCCTCCACTCTCTGACTGCCTCTCCTCCTTTAAGACTCTCCATAAATCCACCTCTTTGACCAAGCTTTTGGACACTCCTCCTAATCATTCCTTCTTTGGATTGTTGTCCATTTTCTTTTTGCCTTAGGCCTCTGTGAAGTGCTTTGGAAAGTTTTTCTACATCAAAGGCTCTTTTCAAATACAAATTGTTGTGAGTAATGAATGAATTTGGGTATTTTTCATTTGTGGCATCATTTTCTTAAAATGGTAGATAGACTTTATTAAAGAGGCTGATGTACCATTTATTAAAATGAAAGTGATATCAAACGTTTTCCCTACTTGGGCAAATTAAACTGATAGCCAACATTAATCCGAGAAGCTAATACAGTCCAGTAAGAATTCCATTAATTTTAAATATTTGCACTTTCTGCAACACAAAATATATTGAGAGTGTGAATGATGTTGAGGAAGGGAGGAAAGAAGGAAGATTTACTTCCCGTTTCCTTGTGAATACCAATAGCATGATGGAGGTACGCTTGCACATAAAACAACCCACTTTGAATGTCAGTATTAATAAGATCATAAATGTACAGGATTTTCCCTCGCCGGATTAAGTAGAAATCTGGCTGGAAGGGGATCTGCAGCAGATAAGCTGGCAAGTTGGCTTTTTTCCCTCATAACTTTAGAACTCAAAAGAGCTTCATGAATAGTTAAGCTCATTTAGAAAATTAGTAGTCACTTCCTGTTAAAGGGGCACTTTTCACTGGGGTGGGAAAGCGTTTGGCTGACCTTTTTTTGGCTTGTGGAAGGAGAAGATCCCAAAGAGTCACGTGATATTTTATTCATTGCGTCATGCGCAAGTCTAAAATCATGTGTTTGATGTGATTTACTTCTTTGTTTTTGTGAAGAAAGTTTGCCAAACACTTTTCTTTAAGACGTGCGCGTGAGCAACCCGTGCACCTCAATACTTTTATTATTCTAGAATCATAGTGGAAATATTACTCGTTCTACAGTGATTTCTGAATGCCAGAGTCTGAAATGAAAGCAGTAAGAGGACATGCGTAGCGGGTCAGTCAGCAGCTGAAAGGGAAAAATAGATCGACATTTTGGACACATACCTTCAGCAGTTTCTGTCTTTAGTAAGGTTATATCTGGTTTAATTTACTTCCAAAGTGTTGAAAGGTTTAAGTCTAAAGGTAGCAAGTACCTGTTGAACAATGGCAAAGGCTGAGGCTCCTCCACCACTGCATCTACGGTCCCCTTACCTGCCTGATGCCCTGGATCAGCACCTTTTACTGGCCCCAGGAGGAACTGCCCACAGTCAAGATGGCCCAGTGAAAAATAGGCCTTCCTACCACCAGTTTGAAGAAACTCCCAACGGTTTAACATTCTTCCAGCTGCTGCGAGAGAGACCTGGGCTACAGAAGCTGATTGCCAAATATCAACATAAAAGTAGGTTATAGGCCATCGCCAGGTGAAGACCCACAGGAACTGGACTAGGCATGAACGGCAGTTCTATTTTAATAGGGCCATTTCATTTGCTGTATGGAAACTGAAATAACGCTGCCTCTTCATAATTTTCCTATCCCCTCTTTTGGTGGTGAGCATGAAAAGCAGCAGCAACATTACCAAATCCCTGCCTGGCCAACTTTCCACAGCCAGGATGGCTGTTTATGGAGACACAGAAGCAGTAAGATTACCAAGGGCCACAGGTGAAGGGGGAAGCCGGGTGGCAGGGTGGGGGGGGGGGGGAGGGTGAGGGAATCATTGTGTTTACCACTGTTGTAATACAGAAAATCTTCCTTCGCAAAAAGGTGAACTTGTGGCACAGTGCTCAAAAAAAAAGCTTGTTCTGTAACAAAGACAACCTCCTCTCGAGACACTCTCAGCTCGGTTGGAGAGCCAGAAATAGAACAGGCTTAACAAAGAAACAGAACTTCAAATGGCGCAACCAGCAATAGTGCTGCTCAGAAGTTAATGCCTGATACAACGCTGCCAAACTCAGCTAAAATGTCAGCAATTTGTACAAACGATTTTTGAGCTCCACTAGTAATTGCCTGAGAAGCACTGCAAAGAATACAGCTTAACTTGCAGCCGCATCTGCTCGGGCCACACCACAATGGCCTGTAAACCAAGCTACTAAACTAAGAATTAGCTAATAGTCATCTTGTTTAGTGAACATTCCCAGTTAGAATAGGTTACTCCATGCATACCAAATTGCCCTATATTAATACTGTCTGTGTCAGCACACTGAAACAGCCTAATCCATCCACAAATGGTGGCTACAGTGATGCTAGAAATTTCGGTTGGAATGTTAGATTTGCCATCTTAACCACACATTCTATTGTTTACCTTCGAGGCAGGACTGCCATTAAATTGTAACTGAAAATACAAACACCTTCTACCTGTATATATTTGTCGTCGTTTGTTGACTGAATAGTTTCAGTTATTAGTGCCTGACTGCTTTTGAACCAGATAACACAGTTTACTATATGAGGAGGTCAAGTTACACACCTCCTGTATTCTGTGTTGCAGGACTTCTGGATCACCTTTTGGCAGATTGTGCAGCACTTAGCTGACAAGTGAAAATGTGGAAGGGAGTTTAGAGGAAAGTAAACGTCTGGCATAGATGTTATTAGTGCACCCCACAGACTAGTACTTATGTTGGCACTGTAGTTACTGTTTAAGTGTGCTGCAAATTATAACTTCTAAGGAGCTGCAGCAGATCAGAAGGGTCAGTAACAGCATAAGTGTCTGCACGTGGGGAGAGGTGAAGGGGGAAAAGAACACTGGCTGAATTCAGTGATAGATGCTGAATGCCACAGGTTTTTTAAAATTCGTGTATGGGATGTGGGCGTCGCTGGCAAGGCCAGCATTCATTGCTTAGAGTGGGTAAGTCGCCTGGTCCAGATGGCTTGCATCCCAGATTGCTAAGGAAATTGGGGGAGGAGATAGCGGAAGGGCTTGCCATAATTTTCCAATCTTCCCGAGATGCGGGGGAGGTGCCTCAGGATTGGAAAGTGGCAAATGTGACACCATTGTTCAGGAAAGGGTGTAAGGACAACCCTAGTCACTACAGGCCAGTCAGTTTAACATCAGTGGTGGGTAAAGTTTTAGAAACAATAATCAAGGAAAAATTAACAGACACTTGGAGAGATTAAGCTAATTAAGGAGAGCCAACACGGATTTGTAAAAGGCAGATCATGTTTGACTAATCTAATTGAATTTTTTGATGAAGTAACAGGGAGGATCGATGAAGGGAATGCAATGGATGTTGTCTACATGGATTTTAGGAAGGCATTTGACAAAGTACCACATAGAAGGCTGGTTAACAAAATTGAGGCTCACAGACTAGGTGGGTCAGTGGCAGCTTGGATAAGGAATTGGCTTAAGGACAGAAAACAGCAAATTGTGGTAAATGGCTGTTTTTCAGACTGGAGGATGGTAGACAGTGGTGTTCCCCAAGGGTCAATGCTGGGGCCACTGCTTTTTTTGATATATCTATGACCTGGATATTGGAATACAAAGTAGAATTTCTAAATTTGCCGATGACACCAAACCTGGTGGTGTGGCAAACAGTGAGGATGATACCAATCGACTGCAACAGGACGTGGAAAGGCTAGCAGAATGGGCAGACAAGTGGCAGATGGAATTTAATAGAGAGGCCTATTTTTCACTGGGCCATCTTGACTGGGCAGTTCCGCCTGGGGCCAGTAAAAGGTGCTGATCCAGGGCATCAGGCAGGTAAGGGGACTGCAGTTGCAGTGGTGAAGGAGCCTCAGCCTTTTGCCATTGTTCAACAGGTACTTGCTACCGGTGTGGATGAGAACAAAGACTGCAGGGTGGATGGGCAAATTGACCAAATTGTTTTCTGAGGAAAGGCTGAGCAGGTTGGGCCTATACTCATTGGAGTTTAGAAGAATGAGAGGTGATCTTATTGAAACATGTAAGATTCTGAGGGGGCTTGACAGGGTAGATGCTGAGAGGATGTTTCCCCTCATGGGGGAATCTAGAACTAGGGGGCATAGTTTCAGGATTGAGGGGTCGCCCATTTAAGACGGAGATGAGGAGGAATTTCTTTTCTCAGAGGGCCGTGAATCTTTGGAATTCTCTACCCCAGAGAGCTGTGGAGGCTGAGTCAGTGAATATATTCAAGGCTGAGATAGACAGATATTTGATCTACAGGGGAGTCAAGGGTTATGGGGAACAGGCAAGAAAGTGGAGTTGTGGTCAAGATCAGATCAGCCATGATCTTATTGAATGGCGGAGCAGGCTCGAGGGGCGAATGGCCTGCTCCTATTTCTTATGGACCATGACACTGTGGTACAGGAGGCCATTCAAGTGGGGTGAGTGAAAAGGAATGTGGTAGTGGTAGGGGACAGTAGTCAGGGGGATGGATACTGTCCTCAGCAGCCGCGACCAGGAGTCCCGAAGGCTGTGTTGCCTGCCCGGTGCCAGGGTTAAGGATATCTCTTTGTGGTTGGAGATGAACTTGGAGGAGGAGGGGGAGGATCCCATTGTTGTGGTCCACGTAGGAAGCAATGACATAGGTAGAACTAGGAATGAGGTTCTGCTGAGGGAGTTTGAGGAGCTAGGGTACAACTTTAAAAAGCAGAAGCTCAAAGGTAATAATCTCTGGATTACTACCTGAGCCACGCGCAAATTGGCATAGGGACAAGCAGATTCGAGGTTTAAATGCGTGGCTGAAAGAGGGAGGCAGGGGTTTCAATTCATGGGGCACTGGCACCAGTGCTGGGGAAAGAGGGAACTGTTCTAATGGGACGGATACCACTTAAACTGGGCTGGGACAATTGAATAGCTAGGGTGGTAGACAGGGCTTTAAACTAATAAGGGGGAGGGAGGGTTCAGATAAGGGTAAATTTATAAATCTGATGAAAAAAGTCAAGGCTGTAGAGCAGAGTAGCGATTTGGGTAGACTCAAGCAGATTGTGTCAGGAAGGGACAGAGAGTTTAATAATGGTAATAGGGCATTAGCGAGTAAGGCCACATCAGGGGAAAATAGTAAAAAGTTAAAATTAAAGGTGCTATATCTGAATGCACAGAGCATTTGTAACAAGATAGATGAATTAATGGCACACGTAGAAATAAATGGGTTTGATCTAGTAGCCATTACTGAAATGTGGTTGCAGGGTGACCAAGGTTGGGAACTAAATATTCAGGGTACATGACTTTTAAAAAAGATAGGCAAAATGGAAAAGGAGGTGGGGTAGCCCTGATAATAAAGGATGAGATATAGACAGTAGGGAGAAAGGATCTTAGCCCAGAAAATCAGGATGTAGAATCAGTATGGATGGAACTAAGAAACAGCAAAGAGCAGAAAACACTGGTGGGAGTAGTTTATAGGCCCCCTAACAGGAATCATAATGTTGGACAGAGTATAAATTAGGAAATTAGAGGAGCATGTAACAAGGATAATGCAATAATCGTGGGGGATTTTAATCTTGATATAGACTGGGCAAACCAAATTGACAAAAGTAGCTTGGAGGATGAGTTCATGGAATGCATTCGAGACAGTTTTCTGGAACAATATGTTGAGGAATCAACTAGGGAACAGGCTATTTTATATCTAGTATTGTGTAATGAGACAGGGTAAATTAGTAATTTGATGTAAAGGATCCTCTGGGGAAGAGTGATTATAATATGATAAGTTTGAGAGTGATGTGGTTAAGTTCGAAACTAGGGTTTTAAATTTAAACAAAGCCAATTACGTAGGTATGAGGGCGAGTTGGCTGAGGTAGATTGGGGAATTAGATTAAAAGATACAATGGTAGATAAGCAATAACAAACATTTAAAGAAATAATGCATAATATTCAACAAATATACATTCTCTTGAGGAATAAAAACTCCACTAGAAAAGTGGCTAACTAGAGAAGTTAAGGATAGTATTAGATTAAAAGAGGCTTACAATGTTGCCAAAAAGAGTAGTAAGCCTAAAGGATTGGGAGGGTTTTAAAAATCAGCAAAGGATGACCAAGAAATTGATAAAGAGGGAGAAAATAGAATATGAGAGTAAACTAGCAAGAAATATAAAAACAGATTTTAAGAGCTTTTACAAGTATGTGAAAAGGAAGAGATTAGCGAAAGTAAATGTGGGTTCCTTAGAGGCAGAGACAGGAGAAATTATAATGGGGAATAAGGAAATGGTAGAGCTGTTAAACAAATATTTTGTGTCTGTCTTCACAGTAGAGGACACAAAGAACCAAGGTCTAATGAGAGTGAGGAACTTAAGTAATTAATATTAGTAAAGAAAAAGTACTGGGGAAATTAATAGGACTAAAAGTTGATAAATCCCCTGGACCGGATGGCCTACACCCTAGGATTTTAAAAGAGGTGGCTACAGAGATAGTGGATGCATTGGTTTTGATCTTCCAGAATGCCCTAGATTCTAAAACAGTCCCCGTGGATTGGAAGGTAGCAAATGCAACCCCGCTGTTCAAGAAAGTAGGGCGAGAGAAAACAGGGAGCTATAGGCCAGTTAGCCTGACATTAGTAGTAGGGAAAATGCTAGAATCTGTTATTAAGGATGTGGCAACAGGGAACTTGGATAATCACAATATGATTAGGCAGAGTCAACACGGTTTTATGAAAGGGAAATCGTGTTTGACAAATCTGTTAAGAGTTTTTTTGGGGGTGTAACTAGCAGGGTAATTAAAGGGGAACCAGTGGATGTAGTACATTTGGATTTTCAGAAGGCATGCGGTAAGGCGCTACACAAGAGGTTGTTGTACAAGATTAGGACTCCTGGGATTGCGGGTAATACGTTAGCATGAATTGAGGATTGGTTAATGGACAGAAAACAAAGAGTAGGAATAAAGTGGTCATTTTCGGGATGGCAGCGTGTAACAAGTGGGGTGCCGCAAGTATCGGTGCTTGGGCCTCAGCTATTCACAATCTATATCAATGACTTAGATGAGGGGACCGAGTGTAATATTTCCAAGTTTGCTAATGATACAAAGCTAGGTGGGAAAGTAAGCTGTGAAGAGGATGCAAAGAGGTTGCAAAGTGATACAGACCGGTTAAGTGACTTGGCAAGAAGGTGGCAGATGGAGTATAATGTTGGGAAGTGTGAAATTATCCACTTTGGTAGGAAGAATAGAAAAGCAGAATATTTTTTAAAAGGTGAGAGACTAGTTAATGTTGGTATTCAGAGGGATTTAGGGATCTTTGGACACGAATCACAGAAAGTTAACATGCAGGTACAGCAAGCAATTCAGAGGGCAAATGGTATATTAGCCTTTATTGCAAGAGGGTTGGACTGTAAGAGTAAGGAAGTCTTGCTGCAATTATATAGGACTTTGGTGAGACCACACCTGGAGTACCGTGTACAGTTTTGGTTTCCTTACCTAAGGAAGGATATGGTTGCCTCGGAGGGAGTGCAACGAATGTTCACCAGACTGGTTCCTGGGATAAGAGGGTTGAAGTCAAGCGTAGGTCCTTTGCAGTGAGAATCAGGGGAATTTATAATGGGGAACAAAGAAATGGCAGACCAATTAAATACATACTTTGGTTCTGTCTTCACAAAGGAGGACACAAATAACCTCCCAGAGGTGTCGGGGAACATAGGGTCTAATGAGAGGGAGGAACTGAATGAAATCAGTATTTGTAGGGAAATGGTGTTAGGGAAATTGACGGGATTGAAGGCCGATAAATCCCCAGGGCCTGATAATCTACATCCTAGGGTACTTAAGGAAGTGGCTCTAGAAATAGTAGATGCATTGCTGGTCATCTTCCAAAATTCTATAGACTCTGGAACAGTTCCCATGGATTGGAGGGTAGCTAATGTAACCCCACTATTTAAAAAAGGTGGTAGAGAGAAAATGGGGAATTATAGACTGGTAAGCCTGACATCGGTAGTGGAGAAAATGCTAGAGTCCATTGTAAAAGATGTAATAGCAGAGCACTTGGAAAACAGTGACAGGATCGGACAAAGTCAACATGGATTTACAAAAGGGAAATCATGCTTGACTAATCTACTGGAATTTTTTGAGGATGTAACTGGTAGAATAGATAAGGGAGAACCAGTGGATGTGGTGTATTTGAACTTTCAGAAGGCTTTCGATAAGGTCCCGCATAAGAGATTAGCGTGCAAAGTTAAAGCACATGGGATTGGGGGTAAGGTACTGACTTGGATAGAGAACTGGTTGGCAGACAGGAAGCAAAGAGTTGGAATAAATGGGTCTTTTTCCGAGTGGCAGGCAGTGACTAGTGGGGTACCGGAGGGATCGGTGCTAGGACCCCAGCTATTCACAATATATATTAATGATCTAGACGAGGGAACTAGATGTAATATCTCCAAGTTTGCAGATGACACAAAGCTGGGTGGCCGTGTGTGCTGTGAGGAGGATGCAGAGAAACTCCAGTATGATTTGGACAGGTTGGGTGATTGGGCAGATGCAGTATACTGTGGATAAATGCGAGGTTATCCACTTTGGTGGCAAAAACAGGAAGGTAGATTATTATCTGAATGGCAATAGATTGGGAAAAGGGGAAGTGCAACGAGACCTGGGTGTCCTTGTGCACCAGTTGCTGAAGGTAAGCATGCAGGTGCAGCAGGCGGTTAAGAAGGCAAATGGTATGTTGGCCTTCATAGCGAGAGGATTCGAGTACAGGAACAAGGATGTCTTGCTGCAGTTATACAGGGCCTTGGTGAGACCACACCTTGAGTATTGTGTGCAGTTTTGGTCGCCTCATCTGAGAAAGGATGTTCTTGCCATGGAGGGAGTGCAGCGAAGATTCACCAGACTGATACCTGGGATGGCAGGAATGACGTATGAAGAGAGATTGGGACGATTAGGCTTATATTCGCTAGAGTTTAGAAGAATGAGAGGGGATATCATTGAAACTTATAAAATTCTAACAGGACTAGACAGACTAGATGCAGGAAGGATGTTCCTGATGGCGGGGGAGTCCTGAACCAGAGGTCACAGTCTAAGGATAAGGGGTAAGCAATTTAGGACTGAGATGAGGAGGAATTTCTTCACCCAGAGAGTGGTGAACCTGTGGAATTCTCTACCACAGAAGGCAGTTGAGGCCAATTAATGAAATATATTCAAGAAAGAGTTATATATATTTCTTAAGGCTAAAGGGATCAAGGGATATGGGGAGAAAGCAGGGACAGGGTACTGAATTTGGATGATCAGCCATGATCTCATTAAATGGCGCAACAGGCTCGAGGGGCCGAATGGCCTACTCCTGCTCCGATCTTCTATGTCCTATGAAGAGAGATTGAGTAGATTGGGCCTATACTCGCTGGAGTTTAGATGAATGAGGGGTGAGCTCATATAAAATTCTTAGAGAGCATGACAGGATAGATGCTGAAAGGCTGTTTCCCCTGGCTGGAGAGTTTAGAACTCGGGGGTCATGGTCTCAGGATAAAGGATCAGCCATTTTGGACTGAGATGAGGAGAAATTTCTTCACTCAAAGGGTTGTGAATCTTTGGAATTCTCTACTCCAGAGGGCTGTGCATGCTCAGTCAATGCGTATATTCAAGATGAATAGATTTTGGAGCACTAAGGGAATCAAGGGATATGGAGATCAGGGTGGAAAGTGGATTTGATGTAGAAGTTCAGCCATGATCTTATTGAATGGTGGAGCAGGCTCGATGGCCCGTATGGCCTACTCCTGCTCCTATTTCTTATGGTTTTTATGTTCCTATCACTGTGGTTTTTTAAAAAAATACATTAGTGGTGATGTCATTCTGCAGTATCTCAATGTTGTGACATCATCTCCCACTCGCGCATTCCATTATTCCCACCAGGGACATCAGGATACAATGGTATGACATCACTATTCCATGGCTGTACACGGGCCAAGATGTTGTGGCTAGTCTGCGCATGCATGGAATATGAGAGTGGTGCAGTTAGCTTGCTGTCGTAACCCGAGTTGCAATATCAAAGCAGGTAAAATATGATGATTCATCCTGGGAGCTGACTTGTGTCCTATCATTCTATGTTGTAACATGTTGCAACATTCCTGAGAGTTGCCCTCAAGTGAGATGTTAAGATTGCAGCCCTCGACAAAAAAGTTAATGAGTATCATTGCTGGAAGTAGGCTGTATTGCCCCAGGAGTCACACTACTGGTACATACAGTTTGTTACTTCACTGAATCATTCCCATATATTTTCATTTTTTTTAACGAACGGTGTTGCCATGATTAAGTAATTGACACTAGATGTTGCTATGGTAAGTGTTAGATAATGTACAAAGAAGGATGCGCTAATATGATCAGGGAAGTCATGTCATCACTATTGCAGCTAGCATTACAAATCTGTTGATTTTTAGTAAGAATCGGGAAATACGAAATTCTGATTGAAGAGGTTTGGGTTTCAACTGATAGATTGTTGCGGGCATCTGGAGCTTGCTGCAGTAGGTAGTATAGCGCTGCCGTAATGGGAGTTTCACAGTAGGCTAAGGGAAATGAACCGAATTGAAGACTCCTTAAATTGTCCCCTTTAAGCTAAACATTTTTTAGTCAAATTTTCATTAAAATTCTCATTGCCAATAGACTAAAAGCAAGTGGAATTAAACCTTTAGCTGGGAAAGTACTGTATTTAATCATAGCAGAAATGTTGCTAATGTTTGGCAGTTACTTGGCTGTACAACCACCACCCTGGTATTTCTCACATTAGTGAGCCTTCATTGTCAGCCCTTCTACATCAGAGATTTTGTTCTTTGAATGTTGGGCAACTGAAGTGAATATTCTGTTATTTTCATTGTTTGTAGGAGTTCACTCGAACTTTACAAGTAATCAGTGACGTTAAGTCTGTGCATCTCCAGCGGGTGGGCAGGCAACCTTATTCTGGGTTTATGTCAGTGCTGCTCTACAACTGATCACCTAGAAGTTGTGTGGGAACAGCCTGGGTTTACTTCCCTTTGATATTCCTCCAGCCTTTCCTAACTTTCTTTCTGCGCGTTGCTTTGGTGCCCGGGTTGAGAACAAAAGTTCACCATGTACAAGCCATTGATCTGTGGCATTGCATGTTGGTGCACTGTACGAACTCAGTTCTACAAATGTTTATTGATTTTTTTTAAATGGAGAACAACCCTTTTGGGGAGGTCTTGGGCAATCCCTGATCCATCAATATCCTGCTCTGACAACTCTTTCCACCTGGAAAGTTTGCATTTATTTGTCAAATGCAAATGATCATAATATGAATTTTGTGGGGAATATTTGCATTTTATTTAAATCCATCTAATAAATTTAATTTTCTTTAGCACAGACATAGTGAAGCTTCCAATAAATGTAATTCTTTTTACCGGACACAATGAAGTTTCTAGTAAGCTGTAGTAAAGTTATCAGAATTGCACATCACTTGGTTGCAAGCTTGGCAGAGGTGTGTCAATATTTTTACCAGGATGATGAAGCCCCTTTAAAAAGCTTGTGAAATGTTATTACAGCAATCTGTTTAGGGATGGCCCCACTTTCTAAAGTACCTGAAAAATCTGCATGGTATTTACAGCACAGAGACAGGCCATTCAGCCCAACAGGTCCATGCTGGTGTTTA
Source organism: Squalus acanthias (assembly GCA_030390025.1). NCBI lineage: Eukaryota > Metazoa > Chordata > Chondrichthyes > Squaliformes > Squalidae > Squalus > Squalus acanthias. The sequence continues at coordinate 149,814,573 of CM059428.1, forward strand.
TGCTCCACACGAGCCTCCTCCAACCCTTTTTCATCTAACCCCATCAACATATCCTTCTATTCCTTTCTCCTTCGTGTTTATCTAGCTTCCCCTTGTAAGCTATCTATGCTAGTCGCCTCAACTACTCCCTGTGGTAGCGAGTACCACAATCTGACCATTCTCTGGGTAAAAAAGGTTTCTCCTGAATTCCCTATTGCATTTATTGGTGACTATCTTATATTTATGGCCCCTAGTTCTGGTCTTTCCAGCAAGTGGAAACATCTTTTCTACGTCTCCCCTATCAAGCCCTTTCATAATCTTAAAGACCTCTATCAGGTTACCCCTGAGTCTTCTCTTTTCTAGAGAAAAGAGCCCCAGCCTGTTCAATCTTTCCTGATGGGTCTATCCTCTCAGTTCTGCTATCATCTTGTAAATCTTTTTTTGCACCTTCTCCAGTGCCTCTATATCCTTTTTATAATATGGAGACCAGAACTGTTCACTGATCTAGAGATCACTGATTTGGGTAATTTTGTATGTAAGCAGTGGCCCTGTTAATCATTTGAGTCTGACTGTTTCCTTTCTAATTCCTCTTTTGCTTGTCTTTTGTGGTCAGCACTTGGCAGATAGAAGAGTTTGTGCTTGAGTTTTTAGATGGGAACAAGATCTGGGCTATGGCTTGGGAAAGAACTGCTGCAGTGGTTTTGCTTATTTATAATATTAGGAAATGGTACTAACAATCCTTTTAATTTGTTTGTATTTTTCACCCACTCTGGGAACATAAACTCTCGGTTAGTTGGAGTATAAATGTTAGGCTACGTTTTCTGATGGGGCTAAAGTCTCGGGGAAAACTGATGGTTCAGCTAGCTGCCAGCTGTTTTGCCTTATAAATGCGAGTATTCCCTTTGACAGTTCATAATCAAATAGATTTTTATTTAAAAGTCCAGAAAGCAGCCTTTTTTTCCCCTTCCCCCGCCTCAAGGTCAGTGTTTTTCACGTACACTTGTATGTACAGTTCAGAGGGTCCTCAATCCCGTGACTGCGGTCCCTGGCTCAGGATTGAGAAATGAAAGATTGTTGTAGCTGTGACTTGTAAACACAGACATACTGAGAAGTAACTGTCTTAGCTAGCAAAATGAAAATGTACTCAAAACTAAAGGCATGGTGAACACAATTTTCAGCAAGTGATTTATTTTAATTGGGAACTTTCTGAACTGAATCTTCATGTTTATAAAACAGAGATACAGCACGTTAAATGCACCTAATGCAACCAGTTGTGAGATTAGATTATTGGAGTGGAATACAACTCCTTGATGTAAGTTCTGGTTTAAAATATAATCCTCTGTATAAGGCTGATTTTTTCCTTCGCCCTTTTCTCTCTCATTTTCTCCCCAGGAACAATGAGCCCTATTGCTGTACTGCTGTCACTGTCCAGCTGAGATCAGCTAACTTGGCATAGACCAGGGATCCAAATTTAACACCTTCTTGGTTTGATTGAGTTGATGTGGGATGGATAAACTAGGGTAAATTTCAATGGAAAAACCAAAAGAAAGCTGTACCCTATATAACGATTTACCCTCTCATTTTGAGCACTAACCCGCTCTTTCTCCTCTATAACGAGCCCCTGGCAGCACAAATCGTGCTCAGCTCCTCCTCTTGCTCTACCTCCCACTCACTGTGAGGAAGTACCCTATCTCCACTAGCTGCCTCCTCATAACATCATGGTGAATGGAACTCACCAGTGTGGAGAATTACACCGATTAACCAACATCCTCCTTCAGACTATAAACTCCGAGTAAGTTTGAAGCATTCATTCTTGTTGAATCCTAATATATCGAGCTACTGCCCTTTGACTTACATTCAGCCTTGGAATTGGTTCAAGTCAACCAGAATGCTGGCAACTCCAGAGAATTCTCTGCTTCCCGACTTCCCTATTCTTGCATTACGTTTAATATTCCTGCCTGCCCCGCCCTTCCTGTGGGGAATGAGATAGGACCCACTGGAGAATTGCCTATGCCCTGATTGGCTAAACATTGTAATGATGAGATTGAACATTGTGGCTTGACCTGACCATGTCATCAGAGTAACCAGTCAAACCCCAACATGAAAACCAGCCCTGTGTTTGGCAGTCCTGAGTGCCTGATGAGATAACTTGGAATCGAAAAAAAGTTATATTGTTGTTCGAACTCATTTTTCTTCCAAAGTGTGATCTTTTCAATTAAATAAGGGAAGCATTGTACTGCATGGGGACTTTACAGTTTATTTGCAATCTGTGCACTGCAGATGCCTCTCACATTGGTTCCAGCAGTTAAGTTTCAGTAAACTGATGGGGCGGGGGGAAACTTCACTTACAGCCCTTCAATTTGATCAACTTCAACTAAAAAAAATAAATTTGGTGAAGCACTTTACATTTGTTTACAATGGACGGTGGGCCGGCACAAACCACATTGGACGATGGGCCGGCACAAGCCACATTGGACGATGGGCCGGCACAAGCCACATTGGACGGTGGGCCGGCACAAGCCACATTGGACGGTGGGCCGGCACAAACCACATTGGACGATGGGCCGGCACAAGCCACATTGGACGGTGGGCCGGCACAAGCCACATTGGACGATGGGCCGGCACAAGCCACATTGGACGGTGGGCCGGCACAAGCCACATCGAAGTGCATCACAGTATCATTTGCACATGCCGTCATCATAATGAAAAGGAAGCACAAATAAAATAAAGGCAAACAGGTCATAAAGCGGGTGCTCCTTTTTAAGGTTTGAACACTGTATTTGGAAGTATGTTCTGGTGGGGCTTTCTCTTTCTGGTTCACTTTATTTCGTAGTGCACGTGAAGCTGATGATGAATACTGTTATTTCCTTTTGATAATAGAAGGAATTTTCTTTAGTACAAAGGAATACTTCAGCAGAGTTGCGCAGTGCACAAGGAAAGGTCTGGCGTTCAAACTGCTAAAAGAAAAAGCGAGAGAAAATCCTTTCACCAATCTCCCTAAAAGTAGCAGGTTTCTTCTGCGGCTGTGTAGCAATCATGTGCCAGTGCCATTCTGCATAGCTGGCTGGTAAGGTTGTGCCATTTGAATCGGAAGTTCCCATATTTATTGTAACTTCACATTTCACTTGAAATCTGTATTATTACACTCTTTTTGATAGTTAATCTTACGATTTCACCTTTGTTGTAATTTTGATTACAAGTGCATCAATTCAGAAGGAGCCATTGAAACTCGCCAAAAATAAAAACTGGGCGTGAAAGGAAACCCGAGTGTTCAGTTGAGTAATATAAGGCAGAGAAGGAATCGAGTTAAGGGAAACAGGAAAGGAAACCAAAGAATGACAGCTTGGCAGTGACCAGGTTTCCATCCTGTGGCGGAATGAATGTGGAGAGTTTACTCAGTATCTTTAAAAGAACCGCCCCCCCGCAAAGGCCGGAAATCTGAAGCAAAGCAGAATATACTGGCAATGCCCAACATGCCAGTCAATCTCTTGGAGAGAAAGCAACAACAATAACTTGTATTTATATAGCGCCTTTAAAGTCGTAAAACGTCCCAAGGCACTTCACCGGAGCGTACACCAAGCCACATCAGGAGATATTCGGGCAGATGACCAAAAGCTTGTTTAAAGAGGTCGGCTTGAAGGAGGAAAGAGAGGTCGAGAGGCAGAGAGCTTTTGGGAGGGAGTTCCAGAGCTTAGGGCTTTGGCAGCTGAAACCACGGCCGTCAATGGTGGAGCGATTATAATCAGGGATGCACAAGAGGTCGGAATTGGAGGAGCGCAGATATCTCGGGGAGTTGTGGGGTTGGAGGAGATTACAGAGAGGGGGAGGGGCGAGGCTATGGAGGGATTTGAAAACAAGGATGAGAATTTTAAAATCGAGGCGTTGCTTAACCGGGAGCCAATGTAGGTCAGCGAACACAGGGGTGATGGGTGAACGGGACTTGATGCAAGCTGGGACACGGGCAGCCGAGTTTTGGGTGCCCTCAAGTTTACGTTGGGTAGAACGTGGAAGGCCGGCCACCCGTGAAAAGACAGGATAATGCTGTCTTTTCTGTTTACGGATGCTGATGGGGCCTACTGTATCTTTCCAGCATCTTCTGTTTTCACTCTGTGTCCTGTAGTGTTTGAATTCCTAGCCGTGTTGCAGTTTTTAAGAAGAGAGCTTGATTATCTGTACATCAATCCTGCGCCCTGTTCGATTGTAGCTGCTGACAGCACAAAAAGCCAGTGATTGGTAGTACTTGGCCCCGAGAAACCTGCTCAACCGTAAACCTTTTCAGTTCAGATTGTTCAACAAGCTGATTTAATAAATAAACTAATTTTCAGAATAACGAATTGGATATTTAAACACATTTTTGATTTTATTTGCCATGATCTATGAACAGCTAACGTAGTACCATTATTCAAGAAGGGTAGTAGGAATAAACCAGGGAATTATAGGCCAGTGAGCCTACCATCAGTGGTAGGGAAATTATTGGAAAAAATTCTGAGGGACAGAATTAGTCTCCACTTGGAGAGGCAAGGATTAATCAAGGATAGTCAGCATGGCTTTGTCAGGGGGAGATCATGTCTGACCAATTTGATTGACTTTTTCGAGGGGGTGACTAGGTGTGTGGATGAGGGTAGTGTAGTTGATGTGGTCTACATGGACTTCAGTAAGGCTTTTGACAAAGTCCCGCATGGGAGACTGGTCAAGAAGGTAAGAGCCCATGGGATCCAGGGCAACTTGGCACATTGGATCCAAAATTGGCTTAGTAGCAGGAGGCAGAGGGTGATGGTCGAAGGTTGTTTTTGTGACTGGAAGCCTGTGTCCAGTGGTGTACCGCAGGGATCGGTGCTGGGTCCTTTGCTGTTTGTAGTGTACATTAATGATTTAGATATGAATGTAGGAGGTATGATCAGTAAGTTTGCAGATGACACGAAAATTGGGGTGGTAAATAGCGAGGAGGGAAGCCTCGGGCTACAGGACGATATAGATGGGTTGGTCAGATGGGCAGAACAGTGGCAAATGGAATTTAACCCTGAAAAGTGTGAGGTGATGCATTTTGGGAGGACCAACAAGGCAAGGGAATACACAATGAATGGTAGGACCCTAGGAAGGACAGAGGATCAGAGGGACCTTGGTGTGCATGTACATAGATCCCTGAAGGCAGCAGGACAGGTAGATAAGGTGGTTAAAAAGGCATATGGGATACTTGCCTTCATTAGCCGAGGCATAGAATATAAGAGCAGGGAGGTTATGATGGAGCTGTACAAAACACTAGTTAGGCCACAGCTGGAATATTGTGTGCAGTTCTGGTCGCCACCCTAAAGGAAGGATGTGATTGCGTCGGAGAGGGTGCAGAGGAGATTCACCAGGATGTTACCTGGGCTGGAGTGTTTCAGCTATGAAGAGAGACTGGACAGGCTGGGGTTGTTTTCCTTAGAGCAGAGAAGGCTGAGGGGGGACCTGATTGAGGTGTCCAAAATTATGAGGGGCATAGATAGGGTAGATAGAAAGGAACTTTTCCTCTTAGTAGAGGGGTCAATAACCAGGGGGCATAGTTTCAAGGTAAGGGGCAGGAGGTTTAGAGGGGATTTGAGGAAAAACTTTTTCACCCAGAGGGTGGTTGGAATCTGGAACTCACTGCCTGAAAGGGTGGTAGAGGCAGGAAACCTCACAACATTCAAGAAGCATTTAGATGAGCACTTGAAATGCCATAGCATACAAGGCTACGGACCAAGTGCTGGAAAATGGGATTAGAATAGACAGGGCTTGATGGCCGGCGTGGACACGATGGGCCGAAGGGCCTCTTTCTGTGGTATATGACTCTATGATCTATAGCACGTGTGTGTGTAAAAAAAAAAAAGAGTAATCATTATATAGTGAAGTAAATAGAGCTTAAAAGCTATTCCAGTTCATTTTGCTTTATTATGGGTTTCCCCTCAAACAGTTGCCTTAATGTTCAACTCATTATAACTGCAAGTTAAATTCATGCTGCTGTTGCTTCATCCGAGTCACAGAACATGTATATATGAAGATGTCATCCTTCAGTTTGTTGGCTTTCTCTGTCAGGGGAAACGTTTAGGAGATGCACACAGCACAAGTCATGGGGACACCTGCACCTTCTTTGGTGGGGTGGTTGGTGCTGGGGGCGAAAGGTAGATGGCTGCACAGTGCTCCAGTGACTCCTCTGCTGAGGAACGCAGCAATGGCGCACTCCTAGGGATGCTGACTAGCAGATTCGTACGAGTTTTAGCTGGTTGCTAAGGGAGGGTGGAAGCAGCTACAGGAAGAGTGTACTTGAAATCCAGGATGTTCAGAGACTCAGCCGGGCATGTTGCAGGGTGGAGGGAAGGTTATGTTGCGCAAGACAATTTTACAGGTAAGCTTGTGTTTACTTGTGAATATCTGTGATTACATTTTCCTCTTGGGAGTTTATAGTATAAGAAGTTGTCTTGCAGAATTTCTTCTTCAATTTAATGATTCGGGAAGGTTATTTGGTAGAATGTGATTGGTGGAAAATTGTGTTTTATGACAGGTAAATAATAAAAATAGGAAATAAGCAATTCGAGACTTCAAACACCTAACCAATGAGGAAAAAGAAACTGGTTCAGCAGTCACTATGTGGATGACTGACTTGATGGCCCAATGGCTCTGATAAACAAAACATACTTGAGGTTTTACGATAAAGAAAAGATTATATAAAACTGCAGCTCTGGGAGCACTGCCACTGCTTTTGGCAACTGATGTCCCACTATTTAAAGTTTAGTTTTTTTTTATATGCATTTGCACTTCTACTGTAAGAAGAGATTTAACACGGTTATATTTTTTAGTGAAAACTGACATCTCATTTCCTTTGCCTGTGTAGGTTGATTTATTAAGAGGCACTGTCCTGGTCACTGGGGAGAGAGAGAACAGCTGGATTGGATTTGTTTCATTTTGCTGGGATAACTGCACATAAAAGTGATGCAGTGATATTTTTTGTACTAAATTGACTCATTTTGACATGAAAGAAAGAAAGACTTGCATTTATATAACGTCTTTCACGACCTTGGGCCGCCCCAATGCGCTTTACAGCCAATGAACCACTTTTGGAGTGTAGTCACTGTTGTAATGTAGGAAACGTGGCAGCCAATTTGCGCACAGCAAGCTCCCACAAACAGCAATGTGATAATGGCCAGATAATCTCAAACACTTTTCAACAAAGGTGTTTCTCTTTTTTTTATTATTGAAGTGGGCACTGTTTTCAGGCAAAAGAGAGGCAAAAGTTTATTAAACTAGATTTCTGCTTTAGAAAGAGAGAAGAAGCAGAAAGTGCTTCATCTTGATGTACACAAATAACACGGTGACACACGTCATCACAATTTATATCATTTGTGTTGTGTTTGTAAATAAAAACACAAGTTTTCATGAATTATGGTGTTCCTTTAAAAACCACGAATTAAAAAAAAAGCCAGATTATATTCTGCAGTGCTTCCAATGTATGTGGATTGATGCAGTTTTAGGTGGTTGATGCTTTAATAATGTACTGTTTGAAATGCACCAAATGTTGCATGGTGGAGTTTCTGTTCCGTCCCAGCAATGATATTGGAAGTGAACAAGCCCCTGCAAGTATTTATGTCTCCCGGTGATGAGGTAATCCCCTGTGAATCCTCCATGCGATCAGCCTAGTGGAATCACCTTTTATTGAAAAACCTGGGAAAGGAGCCAAGATCTATAATTCAGCACACCAGTCGGGCTGTAAGGAATAGAAAAGCCTAAGTAAACAGGAAATAAGTGGAGGAATAGAGCGGGGGGGAAAAAAGCAGCCTCTGGTACTGGAATATCCTTGTGGTATTCAGCAGTTTATAAGAAGTGGCAAAACTGCAGGCAATCCAACCATCAGTATCTGACATTGACATCAGTGTTTTGGGGGCTTTGTCCACGTGTCAACGTTTGCTGACTCAAATGGATGCAGACTGGATCTCTCTCCCCTCTGTCCTGCTCCTAATGAAGTGATCCAGGCTGCTGTATATTGTAGGCAGAAATTTTAACGGGATCAAGAGCTCCTGCCTACCGTGCACGAGCTGGAATCACTTGGCAGCAGGGCTCGGGTTGGCGTGATGCTGAGGGAATGGAAGAGGGAATAGATGCAAATGAAGAGAAGAGGAAAGTTGGAGACATGGATTTCAAGGGGAAAAATAAGGTTGGAATATATGGCATGGAAGGGGAGCTGGAAGGGGGAATGGAGGGGTTTGGGAAAGGGAATAAAGAAGGAATGAAGAGTTGTGAAGGTGAGGGGTTGGAAATGGGGGAGAGGCAGGGAGCAATGTTTTGGGGCGATGGAGGAATGCGAATGCCAGCATTAACTGAGAATGGTGAGGAAGGAGAGTGCCAGTATTAATGGGTTGGGGGGCCGGGGGTGGTGGTGCGGAGAAGGAAGAAAAATAGCAGCATAAATGGAATACCCTCCACTTGCCTGGATGAGTGCAGCTCCAACAACACTCGAGAAGCTCGACACCATCCAGGACAAAGCAGCCCGCTTGATTGGCACCCCATCCACCACGATAAACATTCACTCCCTCCACCACCGGCGTACCGTGGCTGCAGTGTGTACCCTCCACAAGATGCACTGCAGCAACTCGCCAAGGCTTCTTTGGCAGCACCTCCCAAACCTGCGACCTCTTCCACCTAGAAGGACAAGGGCAGCAGGCGCATGGGAACGCCACCACCTCCAAGTTCCCCTCCAAGTCTCACACTATTCTGACTTCGAAGTATATCGCCGATCCTTCATCATCGCTGGGTCAAAAAACTGGAACTCCCTACCTAACAGCACTGTGGGAGTACCTTCACCACACGGACTGCAGCGGTTCAAGAAGGCGGCTCACCACCATCTTCTCAAGGGCAATTAGGGATGGGCAATAAATGCTGGCGTTGCCAGCGCGCCCACATCCCATAAACAAATTAAAAAAAAAAAATGTGACAGGTGGAAGAACAGTGGCGGGATCAACTGAGTGAAGGAATCCATCATTTTTAGTGTAAAAATTCTAACTGTTTCAGGAAGTGTACACCACTAATTTTGAGTCTTCAGTATTTGGATTTCCCTTGTAGGCTTTCATGTAATTATGTTGTCAAGGATGTCAAGGCCTTAGAGAGGGTACCGAGGAGGTTTACTAGGATAATACCAGGGATGAGGGACTTCAGTTATGTGGAGAGATTGGAGAAGCTGGGATTGTTCTTCTTCGAGCAGGGAAGGCTAAGGGGAGACCTAAAATTATGAGGGGTTTTGTTGGAGCAAGTAGTGAGAAACTGTTTCCTCTGGCAAGTAGATTGGTAACCAGAGGTCATAAATTTAAAATAATTGGTAAAAGAACTAGAGATAAAATGGGGAAACATTTGATCACATTTTTGTTGAGATCTGGAACACATTACCTGAAAGGGTGGTGGAAGCAGATTCCATAGGAACTTTCAAAAGGCAATTGGACATGTACTGGAAGAGGAGAATGCTGGCATGTGGGACTAAATTGGACAGCTCTTTCAAAGAGCCAGCACAGGCATGATGGGCCAAATTGCCTCCTTCTGTGCTGTAAGATTCTATGTTTTTACTCCTCCAAAATAAGTGAGAGAATATTAAAGCTTAAGTTACAAAACCCACATTTGCCACCTTTTGCTTGTTTTCGAAGTTGATACATATGAAGTTGAACTGAGTGCGGACACAAATTTGTCCAAAATCAAATAGATGAGTATTGATGGGTAAAATGAAATTTCTCCTCCTGAAGTCTATAAGCAACATCAGCAAATTCTAAAGGCTGCTGATAACTTACTTCAAGTCCAGGGTTACTTCACCAAGTCGTCTGCATAAAGAAATATATCTCAGGCTATAACTAACCAGCAATATTTACCAGAATCTTAGCAGCTGTTGTAAAACAATAATTTTATTGTTTGGTGTTCTCTTTGTTGTTGCATAAGCAGTGGAATGTGAACATTAACCATATCTCTTGGCTTGAGCTTCATCAGAACAGTTGGCTGTGTTACAATGTTGACATTGAGTGTGCTGACTAGTTTCTTAATACTGACTTTTAGAAAACCTGGAACAACCATCTGTATAGGATTGTGCCAACGTATTCCAGGTGAAGCTGGTTTAAAGGATATTGGTGATGGATACTCTTCCATTTTGCCAGAGCTTGTTTTAGTGAAACGGGTCAGTGTTTTAAGCAGGTACAGCAAGCAGTTAGGAAGGCAAACAGTATGTTAGCCTTTATTGCAAGGGGGTTGGAGTACAAGAGTATGGAAGTCTTGCTGCAGTTATATAGGGCTTTGGTGAGATCATAGCTGGAGTACTGTGTACAGTTTTGGTGGTCTTACCAAAGGAAGCATATACTTGCCTTAGAGACAGTGCAACAAAGGTTCACTAGATTGATTCCTGGGATGAGCGAGTTGTCCTATGAGGAGAGATTGAGTAGAATGGACCTGCATTCTCTGGAGTTTGGACGAATGAGCGATGATCTCATTTAAACATATAAAATTCTTAGAGGGCTTGACAGGTAGATGCTGAGAGGCTGTTTCCCCTGGCTGGAGAGTCTAGAACTAGAGGTCATAGTCTCAGAATAAGGGGTCGGCCATTTAGGACTGAGATGAGGAGAAATTTCTTCACTCAGAAGGTTGTGAATCTTTAGAATTCTCTACCCCAGAGGACTGTGGATGCACAGTTGATGAGTACATTCAAGACAGAGATTGATAGATTTTTGGGCACTAAGGGAATCTAGGGATATGGGGATAGGGCGGGAAAGTAGAGTTGATGTAGAAGATTAGCCGTGATCTTATGGAATGGTGGAGCAGGCTCGAGGGGCCGTATGGCCAACTCCTATTTCTTATGTTCTTGTGTTCAGACATGCTTCATCAGCCAGCCCTTTTATAGGACTCACCAAAACACAGAGCAGAAGGGAGAACAATAGATACAAATCAACAACCAAATATGCAAAATATTATTGAAAAGTAACAGGAGTTTAAAATTATGGGAATGGATATTTTTAGCAATTGGAAAGAGGTGAAAAGTGCTAAATGATATACAAAGGTCATGTTTAGACAGTCTGAAAAGGCAGAGGCAGAGAATGGATAGAACGGCTCGAAAATGGAAGAAAGCAAAGTGGTCTGTGAAAAAGGAAATTGGCATTAAAAATAGAGGAGGAATTGCAATTGTCAATCTTTAAATGAAAGGGTTGAAAAGGAAGATGAGATACTGTTCCCGAGGTTAGTGTTGAGTTTGTTTGAAACACAGTAGGAGGTCAGGTTGAGCGTGGAAGAGGGAGCTGAAGTGGAAAGTAACTGGGACTTCAACACCCTCCTCCACACTCAATCAGGATCATGATTACAGACAGAATGAATGGAGATATCTGGTACAGCGGTCACCCAGTCTGTGTGTTTTCACACAGACCATGTACAGAAGAGGCAAGGGTCTGTCTCACATAGAAAGAATGTCTGGAGCCCGGAAGAAATAATGCTTGAGGACTGGGAGTGAGGATGGTGGAAGAATGGACAAGGCTGTTGCTGAGGGAATGGTTCTTTCCGAAAGCTGAGGGAAGTAGGAGGAAGATTGATGGTGGGATTGTGCTGGAAGTGACAGATAATCTGGGAGTTGAAAAGGTTAGTGACAAGAGGGAATCTTTTCAACTCATTCTTTTCGTGAAGACCTGCAAACGAGCGCACATAACGGAAACTCCCAATGGTGGTTAATTCACCCTGGGGGCCTGGCCAGTTTTGTGGGCAGGGCCTACGTCTAGTGCGATGTTTATTAAATTAACGCAAAAGATTGCGGAAACTCAGTTTGCGCTGAACGCAATTTGCGCTTAAAATTCCACGATCTTTTGCGTGGTTACGCCGATTTTGGGCGGATTGTACCGAAAAAGCCAGCGCAATCGAGCCAAAACTCCAGGCCTGTAACTATAACCATTGGTATCTGTCCTGGTCTGCTTAATTAACCCCTGACCTGAGCAGTCCACTTCCTCATCCATCCATCCATCATGCAAGTGGCCTCTTACTTGCATCTAGATTTCATTGTCACATACTAACCTGGCCATGATCTGGAAAAATTGACCAGTTACTGTAACCTACTGTTGGATTGTGCAGCTTTAAACAAAGTTATGGCTACTGTTTTTTTTTCTTCCCTTCCAATTTCCTCTTTTCTCCCTAATCCTCTCCTGAGGTCACAGATTTGTGCTAGGGTGTTCCGTGACGGTTTGCTACCTCACACAAGTGGCCATTCTTCACTCGTGTGCCCAGACAGTAGAAGGTAGATTTTGAGTTTGTGTGTTAGTATAAAATAGGAGATAGCGAATCAGCAGCCTGTTTTATATCCCTCCCGATTTTTATTTCCATTGACTTCCATTATCTGCATATAGCAAATATTGGCTGGCCATGAGCAGCTGGGACTTCTGATTTTGAGTCTTGCAAACATTTAACAATAGCATGTAAAGCATCAGCTAGTGTTGCTTCGAATAGCACTTCTGCACTGCATATGTTGATGAATGCTTTACCATGTTATAAACCTAAAAGTAATTGCTTGATATTTATATTGCCAGATAGCCTGCCAAATTGTCTGCTAACATACTAGATTTTCATGGAATCTGTTTTATATCCAAGCTGTACATAAATGTTGATATCTTTTTAGTTCAGTAAAAAAAAAGATGCTCGGTTTGTTACCTCTAGACTCAACTATTCCATTGCTCTCCTGGCCGGCCTCCCATTTTGCACCCTCTGTAAACTTGAACTCATCCAAAACTCTGCTGCCTGTATCCTAACTCGGACCATAACCCGTTCACCCATCACCCCTGTGCTCGCTGACCTCCAATGGCTCCCAGTCCAGCAACACCTTGATTTTAAAATTCTCATCTTGTTTTCAAATCCCTCCATGGCATTGCTCCTCCCTATCGCTGTAACCTCCTCCAGCCCTATAACCCTCCGAGAGCTCTGCTCTCCCCCAATTCTGGCCTCTTGCACATTCCCGATTTTTATCGCTCCACCATTGATGGTCGTGCCTTCAGTTGCCTAGGCCTTAAGCTCTGGAATTCCCTCCCTAAATCTCTCCACCTCTCTACATTTCGCTCCTCCTTTAAGACGCTCCTTAAAACCTACCTCCTTGACCATGCTTTTGGTCACCTGTCCTAATATCTCCTTATATGGCTCGGTGTCAAATTTTGTTTGATAACGCTCCTGTGAAACGCCTCGGGACGTTTTGCTATGTTAAAGGCGCTATTGGAAAACTGGAATTGGAAAACAAAAACGTAGAAAGTAAATTGGAAGGACAGAGGAATCAAGGGCTAGATAGTAGTCAACAAGGAGGTTTGCCTGTACTAAATGGTATATACTTCAATGCAAGGAGTATAGCGAACAAGGCCGATCAGCTGAGGGCACAGGTAGATACTTGGGACTATGATATTATAGCTATTACAGAGATGTGGCTGAAAGAGGGGCAGGTATGGCAGCTCAACATTCCTGGTTACAGGATTTTCAGACGGGATAGAGAGGGAGGTAAAAAGGGAGGGGGGGGTTTTGCGGTATTGATTAAAGAAACTATTACAGCTGTGAGGAGGGATGATACGTTGGAGGGATCATCAAACGAGGCCACATGGGTCGAATTGAAAAACAAAAAAGGGGCGATCACACTGCTGGGAGTGTACTACAGACCCCTAAACAGTGAGAGGGAGATAGAAGAACAAATATGTAGACAAATTTCTGAGAAGTGCAAAAACTATAGGGCAGTAATAGTAGGGGATTTCAACTACCCCAATATTAACTGGGATAAAATTAGTGTGAAGGGTATAGAGGGTGCAGAATTCCTAAAATGCATCCAGGAGAACTTTTTTAGCCAGTATGTAGCAAGCCCAACAAGGGAGGGGGCGGTTCTGGACTTAGTTTTAGGGAATGACGCTGGGCAGGTAGAAGGCGTATCAGTGGGGGAGCATTTTGGTGCTAGTGACCATAATTCTGTTAGATTTAAGGTAGTTATGGAAAAGGACAAGGATAGACCAGGAATAAAAATTCTAAATTGGGGAAAAGCAAATTTTGCTAAGCTCAGAGGGGATTTAGCCATAGTGGACTGGAAACAGCTACTTGAAGGTAAATCAGTGTCAGAGCAGTGGGAGGCATTCAAGGAGGAGATCCGGAGGGTTCAGACCAAATATGTGCCCTTAAAGAAAAAAGGTGGGACTAACAAATCAAGAGCCCCCTGGATGTTTAGAGACATACAGGGTAGGATAAAGAAAAAAAGGGAGGCGTATGACAGATACCGAGGGCTAAATACTCCAGAATCTTCAGAGGAGTACAGAAAGTGCAGGGGTGCAATTAAAAAGGATATTAGGAAAGCAAAGAGAGAGCATGAAAAATTCTTGGAAAACCCAAAGATGTTTTATAAATATATTAAGAGTAAGAGGATAACTAAAGAAAGGGTAGGGCCTATTAGAGATCATGAGGGTAATCTGTGTGTGGAGGCGGGAGATGTCGGTAGGGTTCTTAATGAATACTTTGCGTCTGTTTTCACAAAGGAGAGGGGCGAAGCAGATATTGCTATCGGGGGAGGAGTGGAAAATATTAGATGAAATAAACATAGTGAGAGAGGAAGTATTAAGGGTTTAGCAGCTTTAAAAGTGAATAAATCCCCAGGCCTGGATGAAATGTATCCCAGGCTGTTAAGCGAAGCAAAAGAGGAAATAGCAGAGGCCCTGACCATCATTTTTCAATCCTCTCTGGCTTCGGGTGTGGTGCCGGAGGACTGGAGGACTGCTAATGTGGTACCCATGTTTCAAAAGGGAGAAAAGGATAGACCGAGTAATTACAGGCCAGTCAGCCTAACCTTGGAGTTGGGAAAATTATTGGAAAGAATTCTGAAGGACAGGATAAATCTTCATTTAGAAAGACACGGATTAATCAAGGATAGTCAGCACGGATTTGTTAAGGGAAGGTCGTGTCTGACAAACTTGATTGAATTTTTTGAGGAGGTAACAAGGAGGGTAGATGAGGGTAGTGCATTTGATGTAGTTTATATGGATTTTAGCAAGGCTTTTGATAAGGTTCCACATGGCAGACTGGTCACGAAGTTAGAAGCCCATTGGATCCAGGGAAAAGTGTCAAGTTGGATTCAAAACTGGCTCGGAGACAAGAAGCAGAGGGTAATGGTTGATGGGTGTTTTTGTGACTGGAAGGCTGTTTCCAGTGGGGTTCCGCAGGGCTCAGTACTAGGTCCCTTGCTTTTTGTGGTATATATCAATGATCTAGACTTGAATATAGGGGGTATGATTAAGAAGTTTGCAGATGATACTAAAATCGGCAGTGTGGTTGATACTGAAGAAGGAAACTGTAGACTGCAGGAAGATATCAATAAATTGGTCAGGTGGGCAGAACAGTGGTAAATGGAATTCAATCCGGAGAAGTGTGAGGTAATGCATTTGGGGAGGGCTAACAAGGAAAGGAATACACATTAAATGGTAGGACACTGAGTAGTGTAGAGGAACAAAGGGACCTTGGAGTGCATGTCCACAGATCCCTGAAGGTAGCAGGCCAAGTAGATAAGGTGGTTAAGAAGGCATACGGAATGCTTGCCTTTATTAGCCATGGCATAGAATACAAGAGCAGGGGGGGTTATGTTTCAACTGTATAAAACACTAGTTAGGCCTCAGCTAGAGTACTGCGTGCAGTTCTGGTCACCACATTACAGGAAAGATGTGATTGCACTAGAGAGGGTACAGAGGAGATTTACAAGGATGTTGCTGGGAGTAGAGAATCTTAGCTATGAGGAAAGACTGGATAGGCTAGGTCTGTTTTCCTTGGAACAGAGAAGGCTGAGGGGAGACCTTATTGAGGTGTATAAAATTATGAGGGGCATAGATAAATTGGATAGAAAGGACCTATTTCCCTTTGCAGTAGGGTCAAAAACCAGGGGGCACAGATTTAAAGTAATTGATGGAAGGTTTAGAGGAGATTTGAGGGGAAATGTCTTCACCCAGAGGGTTGTGGGGGTCTGGAACTCACTGCCTGAAAGGGTGGTAGAGGCAGGAACCCTAACCACATTTAAAAAGTACTTAGTCACCCTTACTCAGTCCGTAAGGGTGACCCCGAGCTTCCGGTCGCCTGTCACTTTAATTCTCCGCTCCACTCCCACTCAGACCTCACCGTCCTCGGCCTCTTACACTGTTCCAATGAAGCTCAATGTAAGCTCGAGGAACAGCACCTCATCTTTCTATTAGGCACTTTACAGCCTTCTGGACTCAACATTGAGTTCAACAATTTCAGACCATGACCTCTGCCCCTATTTTTTTTTCTCCATTTATTTAATTTATTTATTTTATTTTTTCCTCTCTCCCACATGGCAGCTGTCTTTCATTCTGCCATTTACACTTCATCTGGAGCCATCTTTTGTTTTTTAACTTGTCTCATTACCATCTCCTTTTGCCTTGCACAATCTCTTAATCTCTCCTGCCTTCCATCCTATCACAGACCTTCCCTTTTGTTCTTTCCTCCCCTCCCCCCTTTCCCTGCCCCTGCACTTGCTTAAAAACCTGTTCGATCTCCAGCCTTTTCCAGTTCTGACGAAGGGTCATCGACCCGAAACGTTAACTCTGTTTCTCTCTCCACAGATGCTGCCTGACCTGCTGAGTATTTCCAGCATTTTCTGTTTTTATTTCAGATTTCCAGCATCCGCAGTATTTTGCTTTTGTAAAAAAGTACTTGGATGTGCACTTGGGATGCTCTAACCTGCAGGGCTATGGACCAAGAGCTGGGAAGTGGGATTAGGCTGGATAGCTCTTTGTTGGCCGGCGCAGACACCATGGGCCGAAATGGCCTCCTTCCGTGCTGTAACTTTCTGTGATTCTATATAAATGCAAATTCTTATTGCTTACAATAACTATCTAGGAGAAGAAAAATCCTAGGTCTAAATCTAACAAACTTCAAAACTTAGGATATTTAATATTGTTTCCAAACCCTGGTATATCTCTGGCCCTACTTCACTCCTTCCTGCTCTCAATGCATAAATACACAATACTTCAATTTTAAAAAAAAATACCCAAAGTCTCAAGGCCAGTAAACACCAAGAGCTAACAGCTACTCAAGCATAAATTTATGGCCTCATGTCACTGGGAAAGAAATTTACTGAACATAAATTCCAGGAACAAAGAGCTTAAAACCCGGAATATTGTTGAGGTCAGCGCAATTCTAAATTGAGAGGAAAATAATTAATGCTGTTGCACAACTGCCCTGTCTGCGCAGCCGATGTCCTCCGGTTACATCTGGGATGAGCATTTGCTCCCTACTAGCACAGTGGAACTCATTTATAATAATAACTTGTTTATCATGACAACCTTTCACGACAGCATGAGTTTTGCTTTACTGTATTAGAAGTCTATTGAATATTAGTGGTCACAGGTACAACACTGGCAAGCTGTTGCAAAATGATGTCATCTGTAGAATGTGATTGGTCAAGGTTAAATGCGATAGATAATGGGCCAAATCTCGCTGCAGCGACGCATCTCGTGGCGTGCGCCGTTCGTTAAATGTCCTGCACGCTTTAGCTCAAATTTTTAGCGATGTAACTTGCTGGAAGTGAGAGCTTATAACGGGACATCTGGGACCTTGGTTAATGACGGAACCAACAGTCTATCTCCTTAACCAATGCGATTTTAAAGATTGAGAAGAAATAGAGGAACGATGGCGAAGGAGAGTGGATTCGAGTCACATCAGGTAAAGAATGAAATAAAGAGTGCAAGAAAGATTGGATAAGGAGAGAGAGAGAGTAAAAAGAGACAAGGGAAAGTAAGAAAAAAAATTAAAACATTTAAAATGTGACATTTTTTAAATCTCTCAACAATTTACTAGATGCAGGAATGAGACTTTAAATTGTTCCCTTTCTGGGCCGGAGAGATTGATTGTCATTGTATTAACAATTATCACATCGTTTAAAGGGTAGCTGCGCAATTAATTATGAGCCCTAACTTTCTGCAGCGGGTTTTATGGGCAATTACTGTGCAAATCCAACAAGTTCTTAAAAATAACGGGGAGGCTAAGGGCGCGATGCCGTTTGTGCGAAGCAAATGGTGGAGCGGCGTAAATCGTCCAGCAGGTTCTGGAGATTCCTAATTCAAGGCCTATCTCTTCATCCCCTGAGCTTGCTAGCCGATTTGCACATTAATACATTCTCCAGGAAGATTTGGCCCAATAATGTATTTGTCATTACCTTCATTACCTTTTGGAGACCAGGGAGAAATTTCACTCTTTAAATTTTGTGAAATGTTATTCTATCATTATTTAACCCCCCCCCTTCTAATTACAGTAGATTCAATTAGATTAAATAAATGGGCAGAGCCCATGTTAGTACAAATGGTACTTGGCTTTTAAAAGGATCAATGTCTGGAATGGCGAGTTCTCTTTAATTTGTGTACTGGCAATTCGGTGGAATATAAAAACCAGTTGTGATTTGTGACATTGATTGTGTGTTCGCAAGAAGTTTGTGATCCTAGAACTGCTTCCTGATGAGTTGAATTTTGAACTCACTGACTTTTCTGCTGCTTTGGGTTGTGAGTTTAAGCTGAAATTGACTTTTACTTTCGAAAAAGGGGTGGCGATGCTCGAGTGGCTTCTTGCATCTGATCTGGACAGAATGCTGCTGCGTTGAAACGCAGTATAATGAATCCTAATTGTTTTACAAAAGTGTATTTATGTAATAGCTGCTAATCGGATTGGCGTCTGTCGGAAATCAGATGAAGATACCTAACTTTAGCATCCACCTGTTCATTCTCGGGATGTGGGTGTCTCTGGCAAGGTTTGCATTTATTGCCCATCCCTTGTTGCCCTGGGAAGGTGGTGGTGGGCCTTCTTAGCGGTTTCATCCAACTTGGTGGCTTTATGGTATGAGGCTGGTGTCACATATAGGCCAGACCGGGTAAAGATGGCAGGTTTCCTTCCCTAAAGGATATTCGTGAACCAGTTGGGTTTTACGACAATACAACAGCTTTTACTGATACCAGCTTTTTATTTCCAGATTTATTCAACTGAATTCAAATTCTCAGTGGTGGGATTTGAACACGTGTTCTCTGGATTATTAGACCAGTAACATAACCATTACACTACCATACACACTGGGGGGGAAAAGAAATCTCATGATTTAGGAAGAATTGCATAATGTAGCACCTCATCACATCTCAGACAAAGCTTTCACTGTGCAGTGAAAAACCCAACGGATAGCTCCACTGCAATGCTAAAATCACTCTCAAACCCAGTCCCAGAACCATCAATAAACCACCATCTAAGATTCACTCGCCAGCAGTGTATGTTATGTACACTGAACCAAGTGTACCAGGAAAAGGATGCGTGAGTGTGTTCCAACTGAAGAACAATTGCAGGAAAAAAGGACAATTTTTGCTTTACCAGAAGTGTTCAACATAGTTCCTAAGATCCTCTCTGACTTAGTCATCGAGAAAGATTTATCAGAACTTTAAAACATTTTGCCAATTAAACTGGGGCTTTAGCTTTAGTGTCCCAGCACCTGTGAGGTTCGACAATCCTTGGTTTCTTTGAGTGTTTTCTTTCAGTTGAGAAAGAAACTAAATTTGTTGTATAACCATGTATCCTGTAATTGATCAGTCCTTAGTGCTGTGCAGTGATCAATAGTTCTGAAGGTTTTTAGAATGTGTTCATGATCCTGGTCTTCATTTAAAATCTGTACTTAAATTAAGTAACGGTATTCAGATTAGGGCTGGCCTGTTCCCGCAGACTATGTAGATTCTGTGAAAATTTTCTGTTTCCGGTTCAGAGTTTATTAACCGGAAACAAAATTCATTTAATCAGAAAGAACTGTGACAAAGGTCATCGCCTTCAGTCATTCAACTGTGACCTGGATTGGCAGAAGCAGTGGTGGGGTAATGGATAATGGATATGTAATACCATTGTGATACCATATAGACAGATATTTGAACTACAGGGGAGTCGAGGGTTATGGGCAGCGGGCGGGAAAGTGCAGTTGAGGCCAAGATCAGATCAGCCATGATCTTATTGAATGGGGCTCAAGGGGCCAAATGGCCTACTCCTGCTCCTATTTCTTATGTTCTTATTGTCCTAGTTCACTGGATATATATATATTTTTACTAGCCATCATTTGATTACTACAAACAGAGCCATTTTTGCTTTTCCTGAAGATATCATGTGAAGGAACAAACATATTATCTGCTGGTTGGCATCTAATTAAGTATCTCCAGCAGAATGGCATATTCTGCCTTGGTTCAGTTGGTAGCACTCTCGCCTCTGAGTCAGAAGGTTGTGGGTTCAAGTCCCACTCCAGAGACTTGAGTGCAGCCTGTCGGCTCTCTCAGGTGGACTTAAAAGATCCCACGGCACTATTTTGAAGAAGAGCAGGGGAGTTATCCCCGGTGTACTGGTTGGATCAGCATTGCTAAAAAACAGATTACCTGCTCATTATCACATTGCTGTTTGTGGGAGTTTGCTGTGTGCAAATTGGCTGCCGTGTTTCCTACATTACAACAGTGACTACACTTCAAAAAGTACTTCATTGGCTGTAAAGCGCTTTGGAACGTCCTGAGGTTGTGAAAGACACGATATAAATGCAAGTCTGTCTTTCTTTCCTATTATTGATGGCATGCACCGTTTAAGCGCAGTTAATTTTTGAAGTATTTTCCATGAAATTTCAAGGACAAAAGTCCAAACTTAATTATATTTAGCTGCGTAGTAATGAGAGGAGAGAGGAAAGCAGCTCTGGCTCAATACGTTAATTAGCTGAATAGTTCTGCGATTTACTGTAGTTAACATGGGGGTTAAACATATTCATAAGGGTTTTTTAATGAATATGTTGGGTAAATAATTAGAGCTTTTTACGAGTAGCAGTAATGCTGTTGCTACTCCTGCCGCGTTTATTACAGCTGAGTTGATGCATTAGTTACTTCATAAAACCCTAGGGGATAAGACCAGTCATCTGGAATCATTTTTATTGGTCCCTGCTCGCATGAAAAATAATCCAGACACACACTTCTGAGTACTATAATGTGAATGGCTGGAAGTAAAGTTTTAAAGGACTTTTTACCAGAATGTTTGTTTTACTGAAGGTCCCTCCAGAGAAAGGACTGTTATCATTTCTGCTGTCAACACACAAACACTTGCAGTAGGCAACAGTTCTGTGCCGTCTGTATTGTGCAGGAAGTTTTACACTTAATCATCTAACCTGCAATAGCGCTGACAAAGAACTCTATATTTGGAAGTACGGTCATTAAAGTTAGACTTTCGTTTTCAAGTCAAACCAGATTTCTTAGAAAATTAGGGACAGGTATTGTACTACGAAACATTTGATTCCTATACTCTCAATAAATAACTGCAGATCGGTGTAATTATTAAAAAATGAAGAAATGCTTGTTGTAGGTACTGATTTCAATGAGATCATTTACTTGAATGATTCGAATTGTGTTGAGCAATGACACTAACAATAATGGATATCTGCATTCATTCTCATTCTGGAGTTTGCTTTTATATATTGTGACAATTTTTGCACCTCAATTTATTTTTAAAAAGTATAAAAAATTAACCATTTCCAAGAAGAATGAAGATTGGTCTAAATTTTCATTGTAAATAAAGGAATACGTGTACTCCGGCTGACATTCGACCCATGAAAGCAGTATAAATTTTACAATAAAATTGAATGCAATTAAGCATTTAAAACTAGAGCATTGTCCTCCTAATCTAATGTCTTGTAGCTCATTAATAATACTGTTACTGCAATAGTTTGTAAGCACTAATCACCATTCTTAGAATACAGTTGAAAGTTTAAAAGTCCTCCCACACACTGTGTTTAGAGCTATCGTTTCCTGATTATGTTGTGCAGTCAAACGGCGCTTTAACCAGTTGTATCCCCTATTCCAGTGATCTCTGACAGGATTGTTCACTATATTGCCATTACCAAAATCTAGGCCCAGTGTAGTTGAAGGCCATTGCATACCATCTATAATGTCATTACATATGTTAAGGTACCAACATTCACCCCTGGCGCTCAGAGTGTGGGTTTGGAGGTGGGTCCGCTGTCAAAATCACAATGTCCAAACCATTCCTTTCACACTCATCACCATTGGGTTGCGGGGTGGGCGTTCCTGTTATGTTTCACCATTCACTGCAACTCACTAAGCCACTTCCAAAGGTTCACGCAAATCTGCCCAAGAACACAAAGTCTTCAAAATAAAGATTTCAATGTTTGATAGCACATTAACAGAAACTTCACATGAACATTGGCTAAACCACCCAAGTGTCTACCCTTGTGTGTTTTTACTTTGTATGCTTGCAGTAGGATGAGGGTGAGTTTGAGGGGTAGCTCGTGAGATGGGGAAGTGATAATGTAGATAGAGAGGGATGGGTGGAGTTGCAAGGTAAGTTGGTGTGAGTAAGGATGTGCAGGAGTAGGGTTGGGAAGTCAGACTGATGGGGATGTGATGAGTGGCACAGCAGGATGAGGTTGAGTGTGGCTTGGCAGTAACATTTCGTGATCTACTGAGATCATTGAAAGGTTTGAGCCACTGCAGCCAGGTCCTCCTGACCACATCCCTGCTTGAGTCCTCCTGTGCAATGTGCAACCAGGCTGCGTTGGTGTTCTGGGGAGGCCTCTTCCGCCCATTGGAAGGGAAGAGGACCTCCCTGCGTGCTGTGACTCCCTCCATAAGCATATGACGTCATCAGACCCGCTTCCTATTAATTGGCCGGGAACCTCGCAGGGCGGGCTTACCAAGCCCTATTAACGTAAAATCTTGTTGGAGGCTGGGACCGAGACAGATGTGAGGTCCCCACACGCCATGGGCGTCGCCCGCCACGGGCCCACCGAGGTTGGAAAAATCCAGCCCTGAGCCCACTAGCAGTTGTGCAGCGCAATAGCTGTGATAGGCTTGTCCTTCGATTACTTCACACTGCTCCTCCTGCCACCACCCCTGCCCCCGACAGCCTGTCTAAGATTGGGTACTTGCTGTTTACGGCACCATCTATGTGTAGCTGCATTCTGTCACTTGATACTCCAGTGTGATGACCTTTACCCATCAGAAATGTTTACACAAAATTCCAGAGGAAACAATGATCATTGTGATTTATACTCTCTGCTGTTTTAGGGATGGGTTAGCAATTGTAGTTTTCTTAAAGCAGTGCAATGATAATGAGTGGGAAAGTACTGATTGGTATATTAATCTGAGAGTCAAATGGAGATTCTGTAGTTTGCATAAATGTATGTATATTGTAGAGACCAGCATAACAGTAACAGCACTTCAAAGCAATTCATTGTCTTCAGTGCTCTGAGATGTTTCTGAGAGATGAGAATACCTTTCCTTCTTTCTGAAAAATTAGAGTTAAAAAGCTTTTCACAGGTGGTTGTGTAGTGGTTAGATTTTTTTTTAAATTGTCTTGAAAACTGATTTATTCGAGAAGAGAAAATGCCCAATTGTTGTTCTGGTGATGTGGGGTATTTTGATAGTGATGTGATATTTTGAGATTTCTTGAGTTGTAAATTGCAGTGTTCAGAAGTGCTGTGTGTACTTAGTCATTGAGGTTTTCTGAACAAAAGCCAGTTCTCGCCATACTTTCAGGCATAAGTGAATCCGTGACTGGTTGAAAGGCAAACCAGTTGTTGGTTGTTTCCGGAGTTGAATTGCTATATAATGTTCAGTATAGTTCATCTGTGTTTGCAATCGTTGACAAGTGTACATTAAGCAGAACAGTGGCAGGAAAGCAACAATTTGCCCTTTTTTGTTTCACTTGTGAGAGCTCTCTGGAATTTCCCTACACGATGCCCGATCTGTGCAGCAACCGTAAAGAACTTCTTACTTTGCTGGTTTCCTGCTCCCCTACCTCCCCTAGACACTGACTGTTAACTGGGATATAGAGCCACGGGCTATGGCTGCCCGCTGTGGCCATTCTTCCTGTACGAGACAAGATGACGAGTGTTGGCCGGCTATTTGACCATGATGGGTAGTGCAGTCAAGTTTGATTCTGTCCTGGCCTAACTTTCCAGCAGTGGCAAATATCGACGTGTCCAAATTGAAAAGGATCTCTATAAGCTTGATCAGCAGTTTAATACAGAGAAATGTAAGATTGAGATTTGACAAAGGGAAGGTCTGTATGGCTTACTGAACTCTGACTTATCCACGAGATCACCATTTCCAGAGTTCTAAGGGAAAATTTCGAAGTACGAAATTAGAAAAACACCATTCATTGCATCATTTGATAAATTATAGCCACTTATCTTCTATTTGAAGATTAAGCTACAGTCTTCAACTGTATCTTTCTTTGTATGAAAGTTGGAAATGGGAAAATGTGGAATATGAAGTAAAGAAAGAACTTTCATCAATATAGCGCCTTGCACATCCTTAGGACATCCCGAAGCATTTCACAGCCAATGAATTGCTTTTGAAGTGTAGTCACTTGCAGGGAAACACTGCAGTCCATTTGTGCACAGCAAGGTCCCACAACAGCAACGAGATGGATAATGAGTAGTGCAGCTTGAGGGATAAATGTTGTTGTTCAGGACAACACTTGGGACATTCAGACAAAGCCGTACCATCTGCTTCTCTTCAAATATAAACAAATAGAAGAGTGCTTGGAGAAGAACTTTGGCTTGTCAGGTACAGCAGTACACAGGGCAGCTCGAAGATAAAAGCAAAGTATTCCCTTTAAAACAGATTTCCAGCATCGGCAGAATTTTGCTTTTGTCTGTCAAGACATGTTGGCCAATTTATAAAAACTAGATCGGAAATTGTGCTTTTTCAAAATGTGTTTTCTTACTGATACCATAAGAGCCTTGAATAATTAGACTGGATTCAGGAAAGAGGGTTGTTTTATAATCTAAGCCATTAGAATTTGCTGGCAGTTCAAATTCTTGACTTTGTTTAAATGAAACAATTCACACCTTCCTTTCAACAACAACAACAGCAACTTGTATTTATATAGCGCCTTTAACGTAGTAAAACGTCCCAAGGCGCTTCACAGGAGTATTAAAAGATGAAAAAAATTGACACCGAGCTACATAAGGAGAAATTAGGGCAGGTGACCAAAAGCTTGGTCAAAGAGGTAGGTTTTAAGGAGCGTCTTAAAGGAGGAAAGAGAGGTGGACAGGTTTAGGCAGGGAATTCCAGAGCTTAGGGCCGAGGCAACAGAAGGCATGGCCACCAATGGTTGTGCGATTATAATCAGGGATGCTGGAGGGTAGAATTAGAGGAGCGCAGATATCTCGGGGTGGGGGTGGTGGGGGGCGGAGTATGGGGCTGAAGGAGATTACAAAGATAGGAAGGGGCGAGGCCCTGGAGGAATTTGAAAACAAGGATGAGAATTTTGAAATTGAGGCGTTGCTTAACCGGGAGCCATTGTAGGTCAGCGAACACAGGGGTGATGGGTGACCGGGACTTGGTGCGAGTTAGGTCACGGGCAGACGAATTTTGGATGACCTCAGGTCTATATTGGGTAGGATGTGGGAGGCCAGCCAGGAGTGCGCTGGAATAATCAAGTCTAGAGGTAACAAAGGCATGGATGAGGGTTTCAGCAGCGGATGAGCTGAGGCAAGGGCGGAGACGGGGGCGATGTTACGGAGGTGGAAATAGGTGGTCTTAGTTATGCTGTGGATACGTGGTTGGAAGCTCATTTCCAAGGTTGCGAACAGTGTGGTTCAGCCTCAGACAGAAGTTTGGGAGAGGGATGGAGTCAGTGGCTTGGGACCAGAGTTTGTAGCGGGGTCTGAAAACAATGGCTTCGGTCTTCCCAATATTGGAGAAAATTTCTGCTCATCCAGAACTGAATATCGGACAAACAGTCTGACAATTTAGAGACCGTGGAGGGGTCGAGAGAAGTGGTAGTGAGGTAGAGCTGGGTGTCATCAGCATACATGTGGAAACTGATGCTGTGTTTTTGGATGATGCCAACAAGGGGCAACACGTAGATGAGAAATAGGGGGCCAAGGATAGAGCCTTGGGGGACACCAGAGGTAACGATGCGGGAGCGGGAAGAGAAGCCGATGCAGGTGATTATTTGGCTATGATTAGATAGATAAGAATGGAACCAGGCGAGTGCAGTCCCACCCAGCTGGATGACGGTGGAGAGGCGTTGGAGAAGGACGGAGTGGTCAACCATGTCAAAGGCTGCAGACCAGTCAAGAAGGACGAGGAGGGATAGTTTACCTTTGTTACAGTCATGAAGGATGTCATGTGTGACTTTGATGAGAGCCGTTTCGGTACTGTGGCAAGGGCGGAAACTTGATTGGAGGGATTCAAACATGGAGTTGCGGGAAAGATGGGCACGGATTTGGGAGGCAACAACACTTTCAAGGACTTTGGAGAGGAAAGGGAGGTTGGAGATGGGGCGGTAGTTTGCAAGGACAGAGGGGTCAAGGGTTGGTTTTTTTGCGAGGGGTGATGACGGCAAATTTGAAGGAGAGGGGGACAGTACCTGAGGAGAGAGAACTGTTAACAATGTCAGCTAACATGGGAGCCCGAAAAGGAAATTTGGTGCTCAGCAGTTTGGTGGGAATAGGGTCGAGGGAGCAGTAAGTTGGTCTCATGGACAAGATGAGCGTGGAGAGGTCAAGAGAGGAGATCAGAGAGAAACTGCAGAAAGATGTGAGTTCAGGGCTAGGGCAGGGGGGAACCTCAGGAAGTTTGACCCAGTGAGCTAGGGGTAGGAAGGGAAGTGGCAGAGGCAGCTGATTGGATGGTCTCAATCTTGGAGACAAAGAAGTCCATGAGCTCCTCACACTTGTTGGTGGAGGAGACAGGGGGAAAGGGGTTTAAGAAGACGGTTAGCAGTAGAGAATAGAAGCCAGGGTTTATCTTTGCATTCCAGAATGATTCTGGAATAGTGAGCAGTTTTGGCAGAGGAGAGCAGGACCCGATAATGCTTTATGTGGTCCAGCCAGATCTGGCGGTGAATGGCTAAACCAGTTGTCCGCCATGTCCGTTCGAGTCTGCGTCCCTTGGACTTAAGGGAGCGAAGATGAGAGCCGTACCAGGGGGAACGGCCAGGGTGAGAGAGAGTAATTGTTTTAATAGGGACTTGGGCATCAATGGTGGTGGTGAGGGTTTGGTTGAGCAGATCGGTAGCTGCAGAAATGTCATGGTGAATGGAGGGCCACAGGTTGGACAGTTGGGATTTCATAAGTGCAGTTGTAAGAGAGTTGAGAGAGAGTTTTTCCAGGGGTGGACACAGAAGGAAGTAGGGTTGGCGGGGGGGGCGGGTGGATGGGGGATATGGGTGGAGAGCGATACGAGGAAGTGGTCAGAGATGGCCTTATCTGCGATTGACACGATGGCAGTAGCGAGGCCACGAGAGATGGCAAGGTTGAGGGGGTGGCCATGAATATGGGTTGGGGTGTTTACATGGAGGGAGAGATTAAGGGACGATAGGAGGCTAGTGAACTGAGAGGAGAGAGAGCATGATGAATTGCGATGGAGGTTGAAATCACCAAGGATGAGAAGTTGTTCGGTGCAGAGGCTGAGGGAGGAGAGCAGTGAAGATATCTCGGTAATAACATTTTTATGGTACTTGGGTGGGTGGTAGAGAACAAAAATTTTAAATGAGAGGTGAGGGGCTGGAATAAGGTGAGATGCTCAAAGGAGGAGAAAGTGCTGGAGGAGTAAAGGGACAGACCAAGGTATGATTTGGTGATGAGAGCTACACTGTCACCACGGCAGTCTGAGTTGGCCAAGTGGTAGAAGGTTTCATGTAAGGGTAAGGTGTCATCACCCCTCAACCAAGTTTCCATCGAGGTCGGTGATGGCTGCCCCACTGTCAGCATCCACAGGGTCAGCGCTTGTGGAGTGGGGGGGGGGCGGCGGTGGGGGGGATGAGTTTGATGGGGAGGAGATTGGCAAGATTTGGCCCCAGTGGGCGCACTGGGCGGGAAGGTCGGCGAGACCGTAGGATGGGACAGTTGGGGTTGCTGCTCATAAAGCGGCAGCGACGAGTGCCTCGATGGGCCCTTCGTAGGATGCCAAGAGAGGCACAGAGGGAAGCTGTGGGCTTATCCAAGAGGGAGTACAGCCTGGGACGGCGGCAGGAGAGTAGGAAGATCGAAGAGTAATGAAGGATTGGGGTAGGGATTTGGGAGGGCAGAGTATCCGAGAGAGGAGAAATGAAAGAAGGCATGACGACAGCAGAGTGCAGTCAGGGAGGGATAGAGAGAAAAGGAAAATAGGGGGGAAAAGTGTTGAATGGCTCGGGTTCGGAGCGGCAGCCAAAGTGCGCAGGCGAATGGACACGGGAAAAGCTCAGGTTACATCGGCCTGTTTAAATGTAATAATTAATGGAATATATATTTCCTGGTAGCAGGGAATAGGTTGGGGACAATAGTAGGGAGACCAGGGTCAAAGTCAGAGGTCCCGTGGAAGGACAAAGCTGACGTAAGCAGGATGGGGCCGGCACGGAGCATCGACGAACCGCTGTCCAAAGCAGGTGAGTAAAGTCCAGAAGCTATTTGAAGGGTAGAGAGTGCGAGGATGGAGGTTGTTGCCGTAGGAGGAATGAGAGTCGGTAGCGGTGCAGAAAGATGAAAATTGATGCAAGTTGGAGGTCACCATAGATCAAAGCGGCGGAGAAAAGCCAGCGACCAGCAAAGCTGAAAACCGGTAGAACGAGTCACCGGACAGCAAGTGGAGCAACAGCTGCTAGCTAGAAGCCAGCAGAGCCGAAAAACCAGTAGAACCAGTTCAGCAGAGACACAGCCGCAGTTTAAAGGTAAAAATCTTTTAGCAGCAGAGATAGAGACACAGCAGGTAAGTCTTACAGTGTAATCCAGTGCAGAAACGTAGTGTAATCCAGTGTCGTTCAAAGCAGAAACGTTGTCTGGATGTCCAGAGAAGTCCAGGAGATCGGAAACCAATTTGACAAAAGAATTCCGCAGCATAAGACTTGAAGTGACTGAAAAGCAGAGCATTTTCAGTCACTTCAGCAGAGCATTTTCAGTCACTTCAGAATATTTCAGTATTTTACCGTTCCTGGTTTATCTTTCATTTCCTTTGAATGCAGGTGGGTCGCATCATTTAAGCAATTCTAGATTCTTGTGAGAAGGTGATAATTGATGCTTGCCTTATGGTTGGGATGCGTTGGGCTAATTTTATTCCAAGTGCCTTTGCTGTTTTGAGAAGAGTTAAACCTGTAAATCAGAATGTTGTGCTGTGTACAGTTGTGAATTTTCAATTCAATCGATCAAAGCCCAACCTAAGAATATGCTTAACTGTTTTGTAAAATGACAAATCTCTGTGTGGCCCTCTCTTGCTTTGTGTTGTGCATGTGCACATTAACAATGCTCATGTTATTGGCAATGACAATTGGACCCCTTTTTTTTAATGTCCTGTTTTCTCCCCTCCTGTCTTGAAGGCAGTGACACATGCTGGAGCGCGGCTTTGTGAGTGCAGGTAGTCCTTGAGCATTTCTCCATGTGTGAGCATCGACTGCGAATGTTGGCAGCCTGTTGAACTGTAGAGTCAAGCCCGATTCTGGCCTTGCCGGAGGTCCAAGCATTTGCCTTTCTCCAGTGGGTGGTCCCTGGTCAGCGACTGGGAGTGCGACCTTTAGCTGACTTTCCCCTCTCCAGCCAAGGGATGCTGAGCTCAATTGTACTGTGTCCACCACCACTCTTGGCTGAGACCAACTCACAGCAGGAAGCAGGAATTGCCTCTGGAATCCTCCTGTGCAACCGACTCAGTGCCACAATGGACATTTGCCAGCTGAATCCTCCGGACTCTGGTTGTTGTGATCGGATGGTTTAACCAAAAATGTGAATGGATACTTTGAATTTAAAAGTGAGGTTTGAACTGTTGGGTTAAGTGTGACGTAGATTTGTTCTTTTGAAGTCGGCAATGAGCTGTGTTGTGTAATAATCGCAAGCAATAATTTTTGTTGCATTACACAATAGAATCCCCCACCATCAACATCCTGGGGGTCACCATTGACCAGAAACTTAACCGGACCAGCCACATAAATACTGTGGCAACAAGAGCAGGTCAGAGGCTAGGTATTCTGTGGTGAGTGTCTCACCTCCTGACTCCCCAAAGCCTTTCCACCATCTACAAGGCACAAGTAAGGAGTGTGATGGAATACTCTCCACTTGCCTGGATGAGTGCAGCTCCAACAACACTCAAGAAGCTCAACACCATCCAGGACAAAGCAGGATTGGCACCCCATCCACCACCTTAAACATTCACTCCCTCCACCACCGGCGTACCGTGGCTGCAGTGTGTACCATCTACAAGATGCACTGCAGCAACTCGCCAAGGATTCTTCGGCAGCACCTCCCAAACCCGCAACCTCTACCAACTAGAAGGACAAGGGCAGCAGGCGCATGGGAACACCACCACCTCCAAGTTCCCCTCCAAGTCACACACCATCCTGACTTAGAAGTATATCGCTGTTGCATCATCGTCGCTGGGTTAAAATCCTGGATCTCCCTCCCTAACAGCACTATGGGAGTACCTTCACCACACAGACTGCAGCGGTTCAAGAAGGCGACTCACCACCACCTTCTCAAGAGCAACTAGGGATGGGCAATAAATGCTGGCCTTGGCAGTGACGCCCACATCCCATGAATGAATAAAAAAAGACCTTGCTGATAATTGGTGCGGTTCCATTGATTTTAATGCTTTATCCTTGGTGTATAATAAAGTTTGTCAAATTGTCAAACTTATAAATTCCATTACTTAGGATTAAATATTAAAATTGAACCGAGAAAGCAGTCTCCCTTCCATGAACTTCTTTCAATAACCTCTATTCCCCATCATTGGTTTCAGACCATGCACACTTCCTCGGGAAGTGGCAGTGAATTAATTTATAAAGTTTGTTATATTTGTGCTGTGATGTTTATTAAATCAATTTTTTTTTGTGTTGCAGCAGTTTGTAGTGTGATGTGTTTTTTCCCTCTTGTTGAGGTAAATATATTGGCCCCCATTTTAACTGCCCCTGCCTAGTAGAAACAGTGTGGGGGTGGGGGCAGTTAAAATGAGGGGAATGACTTACCCCCTCCGATCCTGCTGCCTTCCCGCCATGTCCTGATGTTCACCTGCTTTTTTGAGAAGTCGAGTAGCACAGCCTGGCAGGGTCCTGCTTTGATCTGCAGACCAGGGCCCGATGACGTCAGCTAGACCTGATCCCCGATTTTAGTCTGAGGCCTGAGCAGTGGTGACTTCCCCATCAGACTATACCTGCCGGGAGGGGGATTGTGGGTCAGAAGAGGCAGGTAAGTTTAAAAAAAATTTTGTTTTAGATTTCTTTGCGGGCCAGGACCCCACAAGGAAGCCTTGGGCCTCCTTTACCCTGGGCTACTCCTGCCCCCCCCCCCCCCCCCGCCACCGGCCCCTTCCCCAAATGGCGGGGACCAGTACAATCCCGTGGTTCCCAAGCTGTGGCCACCTGCCTGTGATCTACTGCTCCCACCTGCTCGCCAGGTAGTGCATCTGGCTGGGACTCTGATGACATTTATGGAAATATCATGCCCCCGGACTCCCCGGATGTGCCACTTGCTTCGGGACTCACACGCAGCACACCCGCCCGCCCGCCCGCCCCCCCCACCATTAGAATTGGGCCCATAGTTTCTTGTTAAAATTGTAAAACTTTTCGAACAGCAATGGTTTTCTTTTAGATAATAAAAACTTGCAAATTCGACTGCTGATGCACAGATTTCAAGTGAACCAGTGATGGTGCTAAACTTTGAGTGATATAAACTAAACATACAGTCACAGGACGTGTTGAGCAGTGTTCAGTTGAAATCTGTTCATCAGGTGTGAAATTTGCTTGAAAAATTTTATAAGCTTAACAAGAAGTAAGATCATTTTCTCAACAACAAGGTTAAAGCAAATTGCACTTCAACGAAAATTTCCCTCTAACTCCTCAGCCGGTTCATACTGGCATCCTTCTGCCTCTCCCACTACTTTAAGCTTTCACTCTTCTTCCACACCCACTGCCTCCACTTACTGCTGGCACTTTGCTCCCTGTTCCTTTCCCCACCACCTTAGTTCAACACGGTAACTTTCAACTACCTTCTAATTCAAGCTGGTGGTTTGCTTTCTCCATCCCCACCTTCCACTAACGCTGCCCTGCCTCCTGTTATCACTGCTCACAACGCACAGTGGCAGTATTAACAGGAGGAACATACAAATTGCTAGATGAAAAAAGACCACGGTCCATCTAGTTCGCCCTCTACCATCCTGGTAGTCGCACGTGCAATGAAACTGGAGTTGCTGACTAAAATCACAGCATTCGATCTCTATCAATTAGTCTGCAACAGACCCAGAAGTGACTGGAGGAAAACCCTAGTGGTGAAGAGCTTTGGGAATCGTAGGTCCAAAGTCACCTATTTCCTCCCAAGCATTCTCTTACCACGTGGAGTCCCGAGAACAGCACTTTGTGGGGGTGGAGGATGGATGGTGGAGTAAGAGAACACGACTGATCTCGAGAGAATTCCCATTCACGCAGTTAGGCATTGTTCAATCACTTACAGCAATATCAACAGCGGGCAAGAGTACAGGAGCAGCACTAAGGTGGGAGCAGCCCTATCTATGCTGATTTTCATCAGACGTGATATCCCTCCCGTCACTGACTCCGCAACCTACGTGGACATGTATGCTTTGCATTTTAACAGTTCAGTATATAGAGGCCAGATGGAATTCAATGGCAGTAAATGTGAGGTGGTACATTTTTTTTTTAAAAACCTAATAGTCATGGGGAAATATGGGTGATGCGGAAGTGCTGTGGGGTTTGGGGGTTCAGGTTCACAAGATGTTAAAAGGAGCACTTCAAGTGGATAAGGCCATTGAAAAAAGCAAATAAAGTACTAGGTTTTACGGCAAAGGCATAGGGGGAAAAATTTGGTTGCTTTGCGCCTCCAAGGGGCGCTAACGGGGCGCAAAGCAACTCGCACCCGGGCGTGGTGTCGCTAACTCCTCCCGCAAAATTCAGTGGGAGGTTAGCGGTTGCCGAGTGCCGGGCTCTTTTGCCGGCACCATGCTCCCCGGTGGTCCAGCAGGGCCCCGGTGTGCGCTGCGCTAGGCCCCTCCCCTTTAATCAGGGGAGGGAGGCCTGCAGTACCGCGGCGCTACGTGCCGGCGCTGCACTTATCACTGTGATATTGAATTTGAGCGTCCCAAGATGGAGGGGGAGCTTTTCCAGTAGCGCCCCGCCTCCTGCTTGGGGCGCTACCATTGAATTTCGAGCGCGGGGCGCTATCTTTTTCGCGTCCCGTCGAAGTTATCGCCCCAAAGGAGTCGCAAGCCAATTTTTCCCCCATCGAATATAAAAGTCAAGTTGTAATGGTGGATCTGTATAAAACTTTTCAAGACCACCTGTGCAATTTTGGGCTCTACACTATAGAAAGGATGTGGAAGCAATAGCATAGATTCGCTAGGATGCTGCCTGATTTATGGATTACAAATACGGAGAAAGACTTGGAAAAATTTGGAGCTCTTTTCATTAGAACAGAGGAGATGAAGGGATGATTTGAAAGAGGTGTTTAAAGTTATAAAGGGATGGATGGGACAGAGTAAAAAGAAACTAGATTGTTTCCAGTAGTGGAGGGGACATAGAAGATTAAATGCAAAAGATTTAGGGCAGAGAGCAGGAGAGACTTTTTTTACACAGAGGCTGTGGCCAGAGTTAGTGATTGAATCATCGACCATGTCAACATTTAAGAATAGGTTAGAGAGGTGGGTGAAGGGATATGGGAACAGGGCGGGCATATGGGACTTGGAATTCTGCTGGTGTGGAGGATAAACGCCAACATAGACTGGTTGGGCCGAACGGCCTGTTTCTGTGCTGTATTTTCTTTGTACTTCTATGTAGTAGTCCAGTCTGGGAAGACCCCTAAATGAGCTTGTTGCAAACATTACCTTCTAAGGTATAAAATGTGTTGGCTATGTCAGTGATGGGTGCTGATCTGATGCTGAATTATTTTCCTCACACTGACCTTTGGATGCCATCACCTCATCTTTGCTTCCAGCAGTACGTTTTGGAGAGTTTACACTCATCGCATGTATTTACACTGTAGCCTGGAGTCTTTTAACACGGGTCACATGTAGAATTTACTCTAAATGCTGGGTACGCAGGATCTGTACCGTTCTTTGAAATATGATTCAAATCTATAAATCACTGTCATATATCAGCAGTGAGTAAACGCAAGCCTTTAAATGGACACGGGCCCAACACAAAGAGAGGACTGTGTTACTGAACAGGCTGCTCCTTTCTTCTCCCTGAGCTGGAGCCTGGGGTTTAAAGCTGCAGTGCCCTCGCAATAACAATCTGAAAAGAATACGCATTTGGAAAGTTCTTGCCCTGTTTTGGCAACCCGCCCAAAATCACATTTTCCTTCCACCGTCTTCCTACAATTTAAAAAGAATTGAAAGGGTTTTAGCACCGTGAACATGTGTTTTGTTGTCCTCAGCTCCAGGAAGTGCCTCCCTCCCTGTCTCCTTTTTCCATCTGTACAGTGCTACTAATAAAAAAAAAGATGTATACGCCAGCCTGTGCCACACAGACTGTGTGTTTTGTGAGTGGTGGGGTGAACATTTATTCTGTATTCATGAAAATGTTTCTTCTCTTCCCCCCACCCGCCCCCCCCCCCCCTCACTGCAATAGAACTGAGCACTGATTTGCTGCGTAGCATCTGTCAAATTATAAGTGGACGATTGTGAGCCATTTGACAGTATGCTGAGGTGGAAAAAATACATTTTTAGTGGAAAACGTATTTTTTTTAAAGCACCATCAATCTCCACTTACAAAATACAAGGCTGTTGTAGAAAGGTTTTTGATCAGAAGTACAGTACAGAGGAGGGAGAGGTGGTGGTACTTTGTGGAGCTGGCGATTGCAGCAAAACATGCCTCTCATGGCTAACATCCACTTTTATTTTTTGTTAACTCCGAGGACGGAAGGGGACTATGCTTTTGGGCAGGATACCAAAATTATGGTTGGAACTCTCGAAACTCACTTTGGGCATTTTTGATATTACGCGGTGGTACAATTTTGACATCTAGTGGTGAGGAATCTCTCTGGGTGGTACATTAAACCTGTTCTGGTGGCTGTTAAAGATTCTTTGGCATGGTTCAAAGATGAGCAACAATTTCTCCTGATGTTCTGGCCATTGTTTCCTCTTTTAACCATTACTGCCAAGATCAAATTGACTGGCCTTTCATCTCATTGCTGCCTTTGTAAGTTGCTGGTCCAAAATGACTCTTGCATTTTCTTTTTTTTATTATTCATTCTCAGGATGTGGGCGTCACAGCACTTATTGCCCACCCCTAGTTACCCTAACTGTGAGTGGCTTGCTAGGCCACTTCAGAAGGCAGTTAGGAGTCAACCATGTTGGTGTGGGACTGGAGTCACACGTAGGCCAGACCGCTTCTCCTACCTTGGTGTCTTCTCCCACCCCTTATGGTCACATTGGGAGTGCCCCAAGGTTCCATCCTTGGCCTTCTCCTATTCCTCGTTCATGTGCTTCTTGTCAGCAGCGTCATGCATAAGCATGGGCATGGGGTCAGTTTCTCAAGTTTCCATCACCAACCAGGACTGAACGACTATTGTCCAACTGCTTGCCCAACGTCAAGTCTTGGATAAGCCAGACCTTTCTGCAACCTAATGTCAGTAAGACAGAAGTCATCTTGTTCAGCTCCACACCAGATGATATGCAACCTCAATGTCCTGCTTAGAGTGAGCTTCAATCCTCCTGTCCTATCCATCACTGAGCATGCAAGGTATCTAGTGCTGGCAAAACCAGCTGCACTCTGAAATGTTTTATATAAATTGCTTTCTTTAATCAATGATCATCTATTTACCCGTGGCTAACAGTGGATTTATCTTTGAATGGTTTGCTTCTCCTAGCTTTGTCAACCTTTTCAATAGCAGCTGCAATATTTATTTTTCCTTGGTGTCTCCATAAGGCTCTGGCCCAGTTTTAATTTACTTGACTCATAAAGTAGTGTCTTTTGTCACCTTCATCCTTCGAGTATATTCAGTTCCTGGAATGATCTGACCTAAAAACCTGTCATGAGGAACTGAACACTGAAATTTGCTTTAGTTGTCTGAATTGTGCCTTCTCTCAACGGATCTTGAAGGTACATTGACATTCTTTGTACAGAGCGTATTACCCCCAATTGGAGGAGGATATGTGGTTGTGCAAGGGTAATGGTCAGGGTCTTCGACCTGAAATGTTAATTCTGTTTATCTCTCCACGGATGTTGCCTGGCCTGCTGAGTTTTTCTAGCGCTTTCTGTTGTTATTTCAGTTTTCCAGCATCCGCAGTATTTTGCTATTGTAATGGTAAGGGTTCCTCTCTCCCTGTGGAAACCTGAATCATGAGTACTGAAAACCGTTAATCTACATAGAATGTTCTCCCTATGGTGATAATACCAGGAGATCTTTCTGATCTCCTTGGATCCCTAAAAGCAATCATACTAAAAGTAACCTATGGTGTTACTGATGGTGCATAGAGTGATTCAGGGTGCATTCACACTGCAGCTACTAGTACTGTTTACAGTGTTTGGCTTCTGCCTAGCTGGACTTTAACTGTCCTGTTTTATTTCTATAATAAACTGGGTTTACTTCTATATTTACGGGTATTGTTTTGGGCTAGTAATCCAGAGGCCTGGACTAATGATCCGGAGACATGAGTTCAAATCCCACCACGGCAGCTGGGGAATTTAAATTCAGTTAATTAAATAAATCTGGAATAAAAAGCTAGTATCAGTAATGGTGACCATGAAACTACCGGATTGTCATAAAAACCCATCTGGTTCACTAATGTCCTTTAGGGAAGGAAATCTGCTGCCCTTACCCGGTCTGGCCTGTATGTGACTCCAGACCCACAGCAATGTGATTGACTCTTAACTGCCCTCTGAAATGGCCCAGCAAGCCACTCAGTTGTATCAAAGGGCAATTAGGGGTGGGCAATAAATGCTGGCATTGCCAGCGACACCCACATCCTGTGAATGAATTTTTAAAAAAATTCACTACTTGAACTGATCAGGGGAAAAAGTGTAAAAAAAAAGCACCAACAAATAAGACAGATACTGTAGAAACATTGCAGGAAAATGCGGAATCAAGTTCACGACAGCACACTGACCAAGAAATGGACTAGTACTTGCTGTCACCAATAAGTGTTTCCACTTGTGGGGGAGACCAAAACTAGTAGCCATAAATATGGGATAATCCAATGGGGAGTTAAGGAGAGACTTCTTTGCCTGGGGAGTGGTTGAAATGTGGAGCTCGCTCCCAAGGGGAGTGGTTGAGGCAAATGGAATGGATGCATTTAAGGGGAAGCTACATGAGGGAGAAAGGAATGGAAGGAGATGTTGATGGGTTGAGATGAAGAGTAGTGGGAGGAGGTTCGTGTGGAGCATAAACACCGGCAGAGACCAGTTGGGCCGAATGGCCTGTTTCTGTGCTGTAATTCCTATGTTTAGGAGAGCTGTCTCCCAAAAGTTATAATTTAAATGTTAAGACAGTAGAGGAATCCTCTTTAAACATTTAAATTGTAGAAAGGTAGATTTAAAAAGTACTGAGGAGGTGCAATGAATCACCTGGAACACCTTGTAAAACAGGCTTGAGACCACACTGGATTTTCACTTTGTGGTGTCAAATTGAAGCAAACCGCGACTGTTCCTTGCAGGGAGTCTTGTACCACTTGTGCTCCGTCCGGACTGTGGATTTACACTGCCACTTTAGTGTCCATGTGAAGCAAAAAGCACTTTGTACAGATGCTAAACTTAAGACATAAATACACCCTTAGATAGCTGGGAAAGCCAAGATATAATTTAAAGTAAGAATAACAGATGGTAGATAAGATCTCCAGAGTATCACTTGAAAGAAGATCAGTGTAATTAAATAGTTGAGTCCAACTGGGATAAGGTTATCTATAGAAATGGACCTCCAGAATAGGCTTAGATTACTGATGTGAATTGTTGTAGGTTTTAATGTATTTTGTATTTTTCTTGTATGCACAAGTGACTTTTTATGATTTGCTGCCTTTAAAATCAATAGCTTATTCATTGCTCGATCAAGGCAGCTCCATGACTAATTGTCTACTTACAGTTTTTAACCTCGTGGATAATTCACTAAATAGGTCCAGATGTGGGCTCCCTTTATTTGGGAGTGAGGGTGAATTTATCTGATAAGATTTACAAAAGGAACAATGTAGTTTTAACTGCCATAAGTAAAGGATGAGTTATGCTCAGACGGGAATTTAACAAACGTATTCAGAGATGGAAAGCAATTTCTTGCCCGTCCAATAAAAAATTTCTGCGATTGCTATAGAAAAGAAATGGTGTTCATATCAAATCTTGAGAGATACAGAACACCATGTCCATTCTTTTCTTTTCCATTGGGGGCTAATTTTTCTTCAATTATGATTCATGGCAGTGCTTATTTTTACATTATTGCCTTTATGCCAAATAAGACCCAAGAACTTTGGATAATATCCTTTTATTTTCTTCTACAAAGTTTTAATTTAAATTTTCTTTTGGAAAAACCAAGGTGAAGGGCATCAAGATTGGGAGAAAAAAGTGAAAGAAGCTAAAGTAAATCGGGAAGTAATCATTTAGGTGGCATTAAGCTTGGATTTTAAAAGCCTGCAGGTTATGGAAGGAAGCAAAGATTACGTGAGATAAGTTCCACAATTTTGAGGTTCTGGGAAAGAATGAATTAGAGTAGGTGAATTGGCGATTACAATTCAATATGATAGAGATGGAAGAGCATTTAGGATTCTTGGAGGCAGATTTAC
This sequence comes from Squalus acanthias, assembly GCA_030390025.1. Classification (NCBI taxonomy): domain Eukaryota; kingdom Metazoa; phylum Chordata; class Chondrichthyes; order Squaliformes; family Squalidae; genus Squalus; species Squalus acanthias. The sequence continues at coordinate 149,853,269 of CM059428.1, forward strand.
CAGTGGAGATGCTAAAGGAATCCATTTGCAGTCAGAGAAGAACGTGAGGACCGAAGAATGCCAGTAGATAGAACCATCCAAGGATAGAAGTGATTGCTGTTGGTTACACCAATATAAGAAATGAAGAAACTGTATCTCTGAATAATTCAGATAAATTAGTTTTTTGCTGGCTTGTTGAAGGACATGGTATAGGTCAGACGTGTTTATTCAGCTACTGCACTGCCAGAAGATCAGCGTTATTGAACAATCTGAAGCATGTAGAGCGTGGAATCATTAGCAGAAGAATGGATAGGGTTGGTTGATCATGGAGGAGGACATTGTATGAAGGAAGAACAGAGTGCGAGAGAGGAGAAAGCTCTGGGGAACTCCTGAGTAAATGTGGGGGGGAAAAAAAGGATGAGCGATCAACTACAGTACAGATGGAACAATTTGAGAGGAAACCTTATATCTATAACTAATGTATGTGAAAAGAGTCGAAGAGTTATGTACTGTGTGCAGAACAAACTTTGAGACTGTAGGACCATTGCAAACCAATAATGCCAAGCAGAGCGCAAGACCAGAATAATAAGCTCGGGGAACAACCACAGGGAAGCACATTAGAGTAGAAGCAGAAAATGTATTAATTGTCAAACTTGAAGAATATACTGTATGTCTAGCTGATGAGACACAGGTGGCTGGTCTGTTTCGTACTGCAATAGAAAAAAAGTACTGTGGATAAAGAATAACAATTATAGTTTGAAATGTATAAATGTAATGTAATTGTTGAACAGTTATTTATATACACTATTAAGATATCTAAACTGACTGCTCTGCTGATGGCTCAGAAAGTTTATCCAGTGAGTAACTGAGCCCTGCAGACTAGAAGGTTGCAGTTTTGATCTTTGGTCTGTGTTGAGTTAGCTGATGGCAGTGATAGCAATGCTACTGTTGGCTCCGTGACTAGGTTAGGAAGAGGATAATTGGCCAGGATTCCTACTCCTGATCACAATCTAGTGACTTTTGCTGGAAGTGTGCTTGTGTGAGGAAAGAATTGAGCTCAGCTGTGATGTACCCTGTGCCAAAATAGCTTGCTGATACTTAATGTCACGACTTGTGCATGAATAATGGACACTTGGATGGGGGTACCAGAGGGTGACTAACCCTGTGGAAGTTTACCTCAGCAAAGAGTCAAAGCCCTCAGTGAGGAGGAGAGAAACTATATATCTGAATTGTAAACAAAATATGAATTTCTTAATTTCCCGTTCATTCCTTGGACATTAAGTGCTTGCATCTGGCAGTGCAAAGACCCATTGTTTAAAAGAGCAGAAAAGCAGTCACTTTAGAGACAGACAATTTTTCATACACTATTCAATATCCTGTAGCATTGTCCACAGGGATAAAGACCAAGTGCACAAAGGAACAGAAAAACAGGAGTAGGCCTTTCAGCCCCTCGAGCCTGTCTGTTAGATCATGGGTGATCTGTATCTTAATTCCAAGTACCCGCCTTGGTTCCATAACTCTTAATACCCTTGCCTAATAAAAATCTATCAATCTCCATTTTGAAATCTTCAATTAACCTAGCCTCAACAGTTTTTTTTTGGGGGGGTGGGGCAGTGCAAGAAAGTGTTCGAGATTTCTACTATCCTTTGTGTGAGGAAGTGCTTTCTGACATCACCCCTGAATGACCTAGCTCAAATCTTAAGGTTATGCCCCCTTGTTCTGGACTCCCCTACAAGAGGAAATAGTTTCTCTCGATCTATCCTCTTAATCACTTTAATCATAATCTGCGCTGCACCCCCTCCAAGGCCAATATATCTTTCATGAGGTGCAATGCCCAGAACTGAATGCAGTACTCCAGATGAGGTCTAACCACAGCTCTGTACAGCTGTAACATAACTTGCACCCCTTTGTATTCCAGCCCCCCGTAAGATAAAGGCCAACATTCCATTATAGCCTTTTAAATTAATTTTTGTACCTGTTCACTAGCTTTTAACGATTTCTGTACTTCGACCCCTAAATCTCTCTGCTCATCCACAGTTCCTAGCTTCTCGCCATTCAGAAAATACTCTGATCTATATTTCTTGGGTTCAGAGTGGAGGACCTCACACTTTGTCACGTTGAACTCCATCTGTCACGTTTTGCTCACTCACTTAATCTATCAATGTCCCTTTACAACTTTCTGCTCCCATCTACACTATTGTGCCACCTAACTTAGTGTCATCAGCAAACTTAGATATATGGCTCTCCAAACCTTCATCCAAGTCATTTTTATTTATATATATATATATATATATATATATATATATAAAAGCTGCAGTACAGATCCCTGAGGGGCATCACTAGTCATATTCTGCCAATTTGAGTACATACCCATTATCCCCACTCTGTCTCCTACCTCCTAACCAATTCCCTAACCAAGCCAATATGTTGCCTCCAATTCCATGCGCTCTTATTTTTGTTAATCGTCTTTTATGTGGAACCTTGTCGAAGTGTAGTCTTTAGCTGAGGCATGGCTCCAGGGTGGGGAATTGGATAAGCGTACACAGACATAATTCAGTCCCCCCATTTTAAAATCATACATCCTGTACTTATTTTTGTATATCTATTATATATTCCTATATCCACAGTTATGATGGGAACTGCCCATGTCCCTTCTGCCTCTGGTGGCACTGCATCACCTCCACTGGAGGGAAAGTATAATTACATCATGACAAGTTTACATGGCAGTTTCCATTCTAAGGGCAGAATCTTACCTGGAAGGCCGAGTTCGAGGCAGGACTGCTGGTTTTTGGGTTCCAGTCCCGCCCCCAGCGACGTCTGACGAGCTGACGCTATTTTCCCCTGATTGGCCTTGTTAAGCCTGCCCTGCAGGCTTGCTGGCGAATTAAGGGAAAGCCGGTGTCAGTTGATGACGCTTCATCATCCGGTTTTCTTAAAGGCATATGCACCACACTTGTTTGACAGATGATTTGACAGTGTTTGACAGCATTGAGGTGCTGTCAAACACTGACAATCACTGTCCAAAGGTGAGCCCTTGCATCCAGGCTCTCCAATTACTCTCTCCTTAGGATAAAACAGATTGTAGCTGCAGCTGAGATTGCAGAAGCCATCTGTCACTTCTCCTGATGAGATGAGCCTACACAAACACTTCACAGCTTGTCACCTGCAGAAACATCTAAACACATTAAAAATTACTTTCATAACTTTCATAACTTTTCCTTACCATTGAATCCTATAACCCACTTCTGCAGCGGTCATATATACACACAAATTGCAGTAGACCCACATCACGCCTCACTTACCCTGGCGGGGTTCCCCGATGTCGGGAAGCCCACAGCAGAAGGCTCAAAATGGGAAAAAGCCTCTTAACTGCCTGTTAACGGGCAGTTAAGTCTCTGTAATCCTCTTCCCACCTCTAGGAGTCGGGGACCTGACTCCCGGGAAGATTAGTTGGAGGCGGGTTTAGGACCCGCTCCCATTTCTGGGGATTTTCCTAGCAGTCCCGCCTCCTCAGGGCTGGTAAAAATCCAGCCCTAAGAGTGGACATAGGAATTTATAATGAAAAAAGTTGACAGGAATTGCAAGCAGACCGTGGATTTTTAATACAGTATGAATAGCCTTGCAAAGAGCAGAGGAGAACCTGAAATGGAGAACTGGAACTGGCTCTTGAGCTAAAATTACATACTAGACCAGGTTACGAGTATTGTGGAGTCCAGTTACCGTGTATGTAATAGATCGAGTTGAACAAAAAAACTGAATGTAACTAGACTGGCACATAACTATATCATTACTTTTTTTAAATTCGTTGATGGGATGTGGGCGTTGCTGGCAAGGCCAGCAATTATTGCCCATCCCATTAGCAGTTAAAAAGTAAAATTGGGAATAGGTAACCATTTGCATGTATCCGGTAACCCTTGTGAAATTACTGCTGTGAAGATTATGTTGCATTTACAGAGCACAATTTTCAAGTTCTCTTCATAAAATACAATGCACCAGCTAATACATAATTGATGCAGGAGGGTTACCCCCCTGGAAAACCATGCAACATTTCTCAGTAAAACATTCTCCTCTGACTGGCTGAACCCATTATTATCTTGCTCTAGCATCATAATATGGAGCTCATGGGGAAACTCGGTAGTCCGAATGATGACAGTTAGCGACAATATTGGAGAATACGAATTCCAGGAAAATTTTGAACAGGAAAATTTGGAAAAGGTTACCAAAAAAAAGTGTTGATCTGCATATATTGCACAAAATGAACAGGCAATGTGTGCTAGACCGTAACCTGTTTGGGACTGAGATGATTCAGAATTTCTCCTGTTCGCCATTCAGTTTTATTTTTTAAGTCGACACTGTTCTCCTGTCCTGAAAGTATCGACTAGGCTGGGGCACAGTTCCAGGTGGCTATTATTTATGTGAGAAGTCGCACAACACCAGGTTATAGTCCAACAGCTTTATTTGAAATCACGCCCTCAGGTGATTTCAAATAAAGCTGTTGGACTATAACCTGGTGTTGTGCGACTTCTCACATTTGTCTACCCCAGTCCAACACCGGCATCTCCACATCATGGCTATTATTTATGTATGAGCCTGAATGGACAGTATCAGCAGGCTATATGACCATAGTGAGGAAAAGGACATTGTAGCTGAGGTAATTTTGTGCTATTGGTGCATTTCCAGTAGGGGTCGGTGGACAGGGATCTGGAACAGGAACACGGAGTTATTTTCCCTCAACTGGGGGCACTGAGGCAATTGTAGTTCCCCTCCTCCCACTCAGTTAATAACTTTATCCAAAGCTCTGATATATGTTACAGCCTTGTAATCTGTTCTCAGCCAGTGTTTGTTCCCAGTACAAATCATTTCCCCCAGTTTTTCTTCCCCATTTCTCCAAAAAACAGAGTTCACATTATTCTCTTACTTGCAAAATCATGGGGCTATAAATCATTAAACAACAGCCTTCTATGGGCCAACCACAGCTTCTTGCTGATCAAATAAATGATCCAGAGCAATAAAAAAAGGGCTGTAATCTATATGATGATCATTACTGAGAATATTTGCTAAGAACTCCCAGTGGTCCTTTGTATTAGCGCTACAGTATATCCGCTTGCAATTAACTAAATGCTCTTGTCCATCCCCAGTCCAGTCTTCCCTTGATGCTTGCCTGTATTTGAGGAAATTTCTGAATGAATTCCCTCCACTTTTATTGATGCTGAGATTTTGTAATCTGGGGAAGAGGGTCCACTTGTAATAGCATGGGGAGGGAGGGTATGGTGTCCTTTGAGGTTCCCCTATCACTGTTACTTGACTTATTCAGTCTTCAACTCTTTCCAGTCTTGTAGTACTCTACTTCACTCACCCATCCTATTCATAAGCTTCTTTAAGTTAAAGGAGGAACGCAATTTATTGGATGTCGCTGTGATTGACATTTCCATGTGCAAAATATTTTAAAACTGGAAATAATGAAGCTTTGAGTTATAAAAAAAAAGTTATTTAAGGGTAAGCTGCCTCTGTGAAATGGTTGAGATCCATCTTCATTAGTATAAATCTGTTTCTTTCTAATGGAGATGGGATCAACTCGTATTCCTCTGTGAGATTGAAACCCATTATATAATTACTCTAGCGAGTATGTTTGCCTCTATTACTACTAAACTGAATTTCTCCAGCAGGGAGACATAAAGAAAATGAAAGCAGGCTTAAAAAAAGTCAGGAAACAAATGTGAAAAAGAGAAACAGTTCACGTGTTAAGTATTGATTCCCACTTGAGTAGTGATGCTTTTGTTATTATGGATTATCAAAATTCTAGTCACAATCCTGTAATAATAGAATTCAAATGTCACATTAAACACCTATTTTCCTCCATTGTTCCTTGCTCCAAAATGAAACTGCTGACTTTGATGCTCAAAATCTCTCCTGTGTTCTGGTCATAAAATGTGTCAAAAAACAAGGTACATAGTCGGAATGAACCTGTGCATGATGTAATTGGGTAGTGTACTAAGAAGGAAGTGGCCTTTTTGTCATCTGTGCAAACAATAGCAAGTAATTCTTTAAATTATCAGAATGGATTCAACACAAAAGCAATTCAGCAGCTGTCCACTTCTGCAGGTTTATAACAAGCAGTAGTTCACTATCTGTAGCGTGCTCCTGCAATGTGTGGTACTCGAGTGGTATTCCTCCTCCACACTACTTTGGTTAGAGGAGGGGGAGGAACCTATCTCGTATACTGCTGCTGTGACTCGACCACTAGCGTGAGGTGTTGAGTAGGTTTTCAGCAAGGCTACCGATATTTACTCCCACTGTGAATAAAACCTCCTTCAGGTTTTGTGCTGACACATCCTTCTCTTGGGGAATTTATTGTCAATTATCACGACTAACATGAGGCACATTGCCAATGTGGCTTATTATAGATCAGATATTCTTGTCGTAAAGAAGATGAGAAAGAGCAGGAAGAAGAATACATTGCATGCCAAACTATGGCAGTTTTAAAGGCTCTGCAGTTGGCCTTTATCTAGCAATGGCTTTTCTTCTCACCCCAGCACATTCACCTCTGGAGTCCCCCAAAGATACATCCTTGAACCCCTCCTGTGCATCCTGTTCATTGGCAACAGCATCCGTAGACATGGGGTCTGCTTCCACTGATGACACTAACCTCTACCTCGCATCCACCTCTCTTGACCCCTCCACTGCCTCTGTGCTATTGGACTACTTGTTCGACATCCATTCTTGGATGACCCGCAATTTCTTCCAGCTAATTATTGGGAAGACCAACGCCATCATCTTGGGCTTCTGCCACAAGTTCCTTATCCTTGCGACTGATTCCAGCCCTCGCCCCGGCCACTGCCTCGGGCTGACCCAGACTGTTCGCAGCCTCAGCATCCTAGTTGATTCTCCTCACGACAAACATCGCTGACTTCATCTCCATAACATTGCCTACCTCTGCCCCTACCTCAGCCCATCGGCCATTGAAAGCCTCATTTTCTTGTGCCTTTATCACTCGAGAACTGATTACTCCAATACTCTCTTGGCCAGCACCCCATCCACCCTCTGTAAACTTCAGCTCATCTGAAATTCGTCTGCCAGTATGCTATCCAGCACCAAATCCTTTCTTGCCTGTCACTCCCATCATTGCTGACCTGCATTGGTTCCTGGTCCCCCCGAAACCTTAAATTTAAAATTCTTATCCTTGTGTTCCCCCACTCCCGTACTCTCTGTTACTCTGACTCCAGCCTCTTGTAATCCCCAACCATTTGCAGCTGTGCCTTAATCTGCCCAGGGCCCATGCTCTGGAATTCCTGCCCTAAACCGTGCATCTCTCCACCTCCCTTTCTTCCTTCTTAAGAACCTCACCCACCTCTTTGACCAAGCTTTTGTTTGCCCTGCCTAATATCTCCTTTTTTCCATCGACTTCTGTGGGGGACCTTGGGACATTGTTTGAAGTTGAAGGAGGGGTAGAGGAGGAATTTAGAGCTGGGTTTGGTAGCTGCAAGCTCTGCAGTGTTCATGGCCAGTGAATCGAATCTGTAACTCGGTTACCACAGTAGTGTGCATTTGGTTATTTTAGATCTGTTTGTGAAGATCCAAATTCCACACATTTCTAGTGCTTTGTATTTGGCTGCATCAGTACCATCATCAGCTGGCAGTGTATGGCTGGAATTTAAACCATCAAGATGTAGTTTTTAATTTAAAATGCATGTTATGGTTGGGATTGGTACATAGTATAGGTATGTGGATCCCCAGCTTCCCACTCAAGCATAGAAATCTGGATCTCTATTCGTCGCATCGAGTGGTGTCATCCACCTAGATTTTGGTTTCAGAGATTAGGCGTTGGTTTCACAACTTGGGAATTTTCAGGCTTGGAGCGAAATAGTAGCTAGCCACTAATAAGTTGTGCGATTGTAACTCCTAGGAAGAGATCAGATGGTGCCATAAGCTGCACAAGCAAGGCGAGAGCAGTTTAGCAGCCATACCTGAGCGCTAAGGTTGGCTGCAAGGCTTTCACTGAATTTTACGTGTTGATTTCTAATTTTCAAGAGATGGGAATACCTCAATGCTGTTGGAAAAGATGACAATTAAGAAGGGTTGTTGTACTCCTGTGATGTCTCCACTGCCGTATTACAAGTCTAATTCTGTGGAGTATTCTACATGGATTTTACATTCCAAATTTGTAATGGATCTTAAGACAGCAACTAATTTATGTAGTGCCTTCATTAAGCTTAGAAGCAAATGCTTTGATTATGAACAGTAATAGGAAACAAAATATTTCACTTGGGCTTCTATTTAAGAGGAATATTTTATGAGAGGATTTTATTAAAAAATACGAGTTTAAAAAAAAAGAAAGATAGACTTTCACAATTCAGGATGTCCCAAAGCACTTTACAGCCAATAAAGTATTTTTGACGTGTAGTCAGTGTTGTAATGTCGGAAATGCGGAGCACAAGGTCCCACGAACAGCAATGAGATTAATGACCAATTCATCTGTTTTAGATGTTGTTTGAGGGATAAATGTTGGCCGGGAGACCGGGAGAACTCCCCTGCTTCTTCTTAGAATAGCACTGTGGGATCTTTTATGTCCACCTGAGAGGGCGGGTGGGGCCTCAGTTTGACCTCTAATCCGAAAGACTGCACTTCTGACAGTGCAGCACTCCCTCAGTACTGCACTGGAGTGCCAGCCGAGATTATGTGCTCAAGTCTTTGGAGTGGGACTTGAACCTACAACCTCCTGACTTAGAGGCGAGAGTGCTACCACTGAGCCAAGGCTGACACCATTCCAATGTTCATCAGTAAAGTTGGAATGATTTAAAATCAATAGCGTCTGTGTGAACGATGATTGCTCGAGCTTTCTATAAATTGCTTGCCCGTGCATCAGTCTAACTGCCGAAGAGGATTGATTGTTGTGGTCTCGGGTACAGTGCTTTCATTATAATTAAACTCACCTATGGAAATTGGGTAGGCTTGTGATTTCCTCCGCTTAAACACATGATTGAGAGAGAAAAATGAAATGTTAACACAAAAATGCAGCCTAAAACAATTGTACTTAATGCAGTTTTAATGAAATTATCACTTACAGTGGTGGTTTGACATTGCAATTTCCCTACACACTCGTCCATATTTACTGTGTTAATAATAACCATCATAATAATAATAGTTACATTCATAGATTCCGTGCAGAACATTACCCAGTTTTCCCTGCTGTTTTCCTTCATGCATAGATGGATGGTATACAATCTATGTGATGCCATTTAATGCTTGAACTGTGGCTCGTCCCACCAGTATCACAGGCGGCAATATTCAGAGGAACATTTCGCGGGGCGGTGAGATGTCTTCAGACTGCTCATCTGGCACCTCTATCCCCCGCCCCAACCACCAAAAGAAAATTTGCCAAACATTTCTGAAGATGGTGGCTGTTTGAATTTGCAGTCCAATGAAAATGTTTGGATGTAAGTTACTCCATTTCCTGTAGATGCCAGGATATCTGTGCTCTGTAAACATTTGACTTAAAATCACAGATTCTTTGCAATTTGTAGGTTCTTGTCAAGCTAAAAAACTGCCTGCACTAATTAGAATCTAAGAGGGTGATTTTGCCAATGGGGGCACGTTGGAGGCGGGACTGCTGCTTGTCGGGTCGATGTCCCGCCTCCATCGATTTGTGGCCAACCCACACTATTTTCCCTTGATTGACCTCGTTAAGCCCGCTCAGCTGTTAAACACTGACATTCTCTGTAGTTTGATGAGTTCTTGAATTCAAGATTCATCAAACCTCTTTCTTTAGCAGAAATTAGATGGTTGTTGCATTGGAGAATGCAGCAGCCATCTGTCATCTCTGCTGTGGAGGTGCGAGACTCTCCGCATACCCAACTCTTGAAGCCTGCAGGAAGAAACAAAGGTAAGTAAACTTTTTCTAACACTTTCCACTCACCTCACATACTCACCTCTCCACACTTGCACCCATCACTTACCTTCACAGCGCACTTTTGCACCCCCACCCCCTGACCCCCGCAGACCCACTACTCGCCTCGGTGACCCTGGCGGGGTTCGCAGCCTTCGGGAAGCCCGCACTTGTGTGGGTAAAATGGGATAATCCTCTTAACTGTCGTTAAGTTAGTTACAGGCAGTTAAGTGGCTGTAATCCCCTTCCCGCCTCCAGCGAGATGGGAACCGGCGTGGGTCGGCGACCCGCCTCCTGGCAAGATGGCACGGAGGCGGGTTGGGCACCCGTCCCCAAATTCTGCCATTTTCCCAGCAGTCCTGCCTCCCCAGGGCTGGCAAGATCATGCCCAAAGTGACGGACTAGCAGCGGGGGCTTCATTGGTGAATGCATTCCCTGTGTGGTACCGAGTGGTGCGAATCAGAACGGTCCTTGGTTTGAGCTCTAATCTGGGCTGTGGTTCTATTTCAGCCAGGGCTGTGGTAGGGTGGCCAATCTACCCCAGCGTCTACTGGCTAGGCAGGACGTGGGGGTGGATGAAATTAGACTGTGGTTGTCGTTTCTACTGGGAAGTGTGCATGTGTGGACAGAGGATGAGGACTGGGTCGGGTTCATCCGAGATGCCCTCTTTCAGTCGATTAGCCTATTGACACAGAGCAGCCAGCAGGGTGAGGTAGCAGAGGGCGGTCAGGGATTGTGGAACCGTACCCCAATTTGATTCACCACTTTCAGCAACAGCAACTTGTATTTATATAGCGCCTGTAACGTAGTAAAAACGTCCCAAGGTGCTTCACAGGAATGATTATAAGACAAAAAATTTGACACCGAGCCACATAAGAGAAATTAGGACAGGTGACCAAAAGCTTGGTCAAAGAGGTAGGTTTTAAGGAGTGTCTTAAAGGAGGAGAGAGAGGTAGTGAGGTGGAGAGGTTTAGGCAGGGAATTACAGAGCTTAGGGCCTAGGCAACAGAAGACACGGCCACCAATGGTTGAGCGATTATAATCAGGGATGCTCAAGAGGGCAGAATTAGAGGCGCGCAGATATCTCGGGGGGGTTGTGGGGCTGAAGGAGATTACAGAGATAGGGAGGGGCGAGGCCATGGAGGGATTTGAAAACAAGGATGAGCCTTTTGAAATGGAGGCGTTGCTTAACCGGGAGCCAGTGTAGGTCAGCGAGCACAGGGGTGATGGGTGAACGGGACTTTGTGCGAGTTAGGACACGGACAGCCAAGTTTTGATCACCTCAAGTTTACGTAGGGTAGAATGTGGGAGGCCAGCCAGGAGTGCGTTAGAATAGGCAAGTCTAGAGGTAACAAAGGCATGGATGAGGGTTTCAGCAGCAGATGAGCTGAGGCAAGGGCGGAGACGGGCGATGTTACGGAGGTGGAAATAGGTGGTCTTAGTTATGCCGCAGATATGTGGTCGGAAGCTCATTTCAGGGTCAAATATGACACAAGGTTGCGAACAGTGTGGTTCAACCTCAGACAGATGTTAGTGAGAGGGACGGTGTCTGGTTAGGGAGCAGAGTTTGTGGCAGGGACCGAAAACAATGGCTTCGGTCTTCCCAATATTTAATTGGAGAAAATTTCTGCTCATTCAGAACTGGATGTGGAACATTCAGAAATGGACAAGTAGTCTGACAATTTAGAGACTGTGAAGGGGTCGAGAGAAGTGGTAGTGAGGTAGAGCTGGGTGTCATCAGCGTACATGTGGAAACTGATGCTGTGTTTTTGGATGATGTTGCCAGGGGTCAGCATGTAGATGAGGGAACGGTAGCGTAGTCGTAATGTCACTGGGCTAGTAATCCAGAGGCCTGGACGAATGATCCAAAGACGTGAGTTCAAATCCCACCATGGCAGCTGGGGAATTTAAATTCAGTTAATTAAATAAATCTGAAATAAAAAGCTAGTATCAGTAATGGTGACCATGAAACTATCAGATTGTCGTAAAAACCCATCTGGTTTACTAATTTCCTTTCGGGAAGGAAATCTGCCGTCCTTACCTGGTCTGGCCTATATGTGACTCTAGACCCACAGCAATGTGGTTGACTCTTAACTGCCCTCTGAAATGGCCCAGCAAGCCACTCAGTTGTGAGACCAAAGACCCTTTCGTGCCTGAGCAGTTCAGGTTCTAGGAGACCAATGTCCATGTGGTGGCATTCCATGGTCACATTATTAAAACTGCCTCATTTATCCCGATAGCAGAATCATAAACACATGGAACTGTGGACGTACGATTCAGATAGGGAAGGTGGTCTTAGTAATGCGACTGCGGGATGCCTCTGCAAAGACTTTGGTCTCTCACAACCTCAACAAAAGAAACACTTTAGTATAAAAAGTGCCTTGACTGAGCGAACCGTCCTGTTCTGTATGGCTTAGTCCCACGTCAGGCAGTTGATTTACCCACAAAACCATTGGGGGAGCAAGCAGCAAATTTTTTATCGGCATGCTGTTGTCAGAAACCTGCGTCAACACTCGACTCACTTCAATAACCTCGTCCAAGAGAAAAAAAAAAATCAAAAGGTTAAACAATTTGCAGCGTGGCTTTGTGTTTTCGTGTTGGGGTCTGTTTGTCGCCTTTATCTTTACCGGGAAGCAGTGCTCTGGAACGCCATGATCTCGATTTCATTGATGTACACTGATTGCTGTTATGCCTGTAATTGTCACTCTGAAAAGGAAGGAATGTTAATAAACTGTGGGACATTTGGCAGCAACGTTTTCTCATGGGGACGAGAAAGAAATTGTAATTTAATTTGATGTTTTATAAAGTGAAGCTGGAGCTCATCAATGAAATGCAACGTAGCTTTGATATTTGCAGCTGAGTAATCAAAACTGCAGCCGTCAATAGTCAAACACTTCTGAACAAATGCAGCTGACTTAAATACAGGTTACATTATTTTTAATAATGGTTATTGACTATAAACCATATGTAACTTTTCTCTCTTTATAAATATGTGTGATGGAACCCCCTGCCCCCCCACCTCCAGAATTCTCCACACATGACATTAAGTCGGCAACTACTGGAATGAAAGTCAAACTGTTTTTGTGGGTTCTTTGGCACGTGGAGATATGGTGGGACTGAGGCTGGTTGGGTTTGATAGTTCTTGTGTTCTGATGTGTTGTGCCATGGAGCAGTAGGATATTGCCCCATTCCCGTTTCGCTATTGAAATGTGTTACTTCGTTAAAGGCGCTATGTAAATGCAAGTTGTTACATAGCGATCCCCTGAGCTTGGGCTTGCTGTGAAGGAGAGATGACAAGTGTAGCTCAGATGTTGCCTTTATCTGACCTCCACTTGCCATCTCCCCTTGATGGCAAGGTCAGGTTCGGGAAATCGCTGCGGATGAATCACCCGAGCTCATCCTTGCAGTGGTTGGCTGCAGAGCAACATTGGCAAAGGCCTAGAAGTGAATTGTAGAAATACATAGAAGTTGCAACTTCTAGAAAGAGGCCATTCAGCCCACCCAGACCGTGATGGCGTTTACCCTCCATGCGAGCGAACAGTCCTAGTCACGTTTACCTGACCCGTTCTCCCTTTAGGCTCTTTTCCTTCATCCACATCCAATCTAATCTTGAATGTTGACATCGTTTCTGCCTCAGCCACTAGCCATGGAAATGAATTCCACGGCCTCAGCTTTCTATGTAAAGCCCTTTCTTTTGCTCTTGGTTCTAAATCTCATACTTTCAATCTTGTATCTATGGCCCCTCATTCTAGACCCCTCAATTATTAGAAACCGTCTGATTCTAACTACCCTGTCCCATCCTTTCATAGTTTTAAACACTTCTATCATAATGCCCTGTAGTCTGCATTGTTCTAATGAAAAAAGATCCAATTTTTCAAGTCTTTTTTTTGTATTTCCTAATACCAGCATCCTCGTGAATCTACATTGTACTCTCCTGAAAGCCTCAATAACCTTCCTATAGTGTAGATCCCCGTACTGCACACAGTACTTAACTGAGGTATTATTAAGGTTTTATATAGACTCTCTTACCTCTTGGCTTTATTCCATACCTCTTGAGACAAACCCTTGAATTCCATTAGCTTTTTATATGACCTTATCAAGCTGAGGTGCTGCGTTTAATGTCCTTAGAATCTGTGCTGCCAAAACCCTCTGCTCTTCCACAGCACCAAGCTTACTTCCATTCAGAGTTTTATAACGACAGTTTTTTTTTTACCAAAATGCATCATCTCACACTTACTGACATTAAATTCCATCTTCCCCTTATTTTACCCATTCGCCCAACTTATCATTAGCCCTTTGCAGATTCCTTTCGTCTTCTAAATAAATAATTCTACCTCCTATTTTGGTATTGTCTGTAAATGTCAACACTACTCCCTCTCGGTCTATATCCCAATCATTGATCTACACAGTGAGCACAAGTGGCCCCAGAACTGAACCCTGTGGGACACCACAGCCCACTTCCAACCATTCAGACATCTACTCTGCATCTACTCTCTGTTTTCTCCCTTCTAACCAATTTTTAATGAAGTTTGCTATCCTCCCCCTAATTCCATACTCCCTCATCTTCTCTAGTATATTCTCATGTGATACCTTGGCAAAGGCTTTCCTGAAGTCCATGTACACGACATTAACTGCATTTCCCACACCTACCACGTTGTCTCCTCAAAGAATTCTGAGGTTTGTCGAGCTTGATCATCCCTTTTGAAATCCATCCTGTCTATTTCAGTTTATCTAGATACGTGACAAGTTCATCTTTAATTAGAGACTATCAAATTTTCCTTACTGTAGATATTAAGCTAACCGGCCTGTAATTACTCCAGTTAGCCCTATCTCCCTTTTTTTTTAAATGGGTGGTACATTGACCACTCTCCGGTCCTCCAGCACACATCCACACTCGAGAGCCCTGAAATATCATTTTGTTCATGACCGGGGAGTGTTGCGTGGTTTCAAAATGGTTCACCTTTTGTATGTCTCATAACATCGCCCATCTCCGTCCCTGCCTCAGCTCATCTGCTGCTGAAACCCTTATCCATGCCTTGTTACCTCTAGACTTGACTATTCCAGCGCAATCCTGGTTTGCCTCCCACATTCCACCCTACGTAAACTTGAGGTCATCCAAAACTCGGCTGCCCGTGTCCTAACTCGCACCAAGTCCCATTCACCCATCACCCCTGTGCTCTCTGACCTACATTGGCTCCCGGTTAAGCAGCGCCTCGATTTCAAAATTCTCATCCTTGTTTTCAAATCCCTCCATGGCCTCGCCCCTCCCTATCTCTGTAATCTCCTCAGCCCCACAACCCCCTGAGATATCTGCGCTCCTCTAATTCTGCCCTCTTGAGCATCCCTGATTATAATCGCTCAACCACTGGTGGCTGTGCCTTCTGTTGCCTCGGCCCTAAGCTCTGGAATTCCCTCCCTAAACCTCTCCGCCTCTTTTTCCTCCTTTAAGACACTCCTTAAAACCTACCTCTTTGACCAAGCTTTTGGTCACCTGCCCTAATTTCTCCTTATGTCGCTCGGTGTCACATTTTTTGTCTTGTAACACTCCTGTGAAGTACCCTGGGACGTTTTACTACGTTAAAGGCGCTATATAAATACAAGTTGTTGTTGTTGTTGAAAGTGGTGAATCAAATTGGGGTACGGTTCCACAATCCCTCTGCTACCTCACCCTGCTGGCTGCTCTGTGTCAATAGGCTAATCGACTGAAAGAGGACATCTCGGATGAACCCAACCCAGTCCTCTTGAGCATCCCTGATTTTAATCGCTCAACCATTGGTGGCCGTGCCTTCTGTTGCCTCGGCCCTAAGCTCTGGAATTCCCTGTCTAAACCTGTCAGCCTCTCTATCTCTCTTTCCTCCTCTAAGACGCTCCTTAAAACCTACCTCTTTGACCAAGCTTTTGGTCACCTGCCCTAATTTATCCTTATGTGGCTCGGTGCCAATTTCTTTTGTCTTGCAATACTCCTGTGAAGCGCCTTGGGATGTTTTACTACGTTAAAGGCGCTATATAAATACAAGTTGTTGTTGTTGTCTGACTCTATTTTGCTGAACAATGGCAATCTTCCAAGAGTCGACAGAGGAGCCCTTAAAATGTAGTTATTTTCAGATCAGATTTATCAATAAAAAATACACCGGAGACGTCTAGGAGGTAGGTAATTACTATTCACTATATTTAGTCCCAGGGATTCCTTATCTTTTTAATCTCTGAATTAGCAATTACAGACTTGTGTTGTATGGATATTTTCCACTTTGGCGATTTCTTTTATTCCCCAGAAGTCTGACCATATGTGCGTCAAATGCCTTATTGAATATGTTTGATGCAGTGGATCCCTCTAACCTTTTTGTTTTAAGAATAGTTTCCTGATCCTAACTGGTTTTGCTGCTGAGTTTTACCTTCACTTCATAAATTTTGGAATTGCTCGACACTGGTCCCTTGAGTGGGAGTTGAGAAGCATCACAGCAGCAAACTAGAAGAGCGTTCAATTTTCCTAGCACTGTTGTTCCTCACTTATCAAGTGCACAGAGTCCTCAGAAAATAACTATTTATAGGAGAGCACACTTGTCATTTTCTCCTACTTAGCAAATAGGCAACTTCCTCAGAAGCTCATCTTGGCTGCTTCCAAACAGAGCAGGGACTGAAAGGAAAATTGACTGGTTGCACACGGTTTGAAAACAGATCAGGGATGAGGAGCAAAGTGCTCCAAGTGAAAGCATGTCACCCCGCCATGTTCACCCGACTTTACTTGATGAGATGGATGAACGCGGAGCTTCATGGAAGCCCTCAATGTAGGTGCATGTGCCTCCTAGTAATCGAGCTCTGGAGTTACCTCGCTCTTTTTAAAAAAAAAAAAGAAGTAATCTTGAAAAGAAAAACATGAGGTGTCGACTTTACTGTGAGAACACTGAATGAGCGTTCTTTGATTTCTCCAAATCGTTATCCGATGCTAATTCCTAGTCAAACGTTATCACCCATCGTTTATTCCTCGTGATTTAGTCTTGGAATTCCACACAACTCGGGCGAGACCGACTGTGTGATCTGAGTATTTAGATATATTTTGTAAGAACCATTCGGTTCATCAACATGTGGGTAGGAATGGTAACTAGCTGCTCTTGTGGTGTATCAGTTACATTGAACTAGTCCATTGGCTAAGAACTCAGGAACGCACCAGTGCTGTTTTATGTTTTGCAATACATAAGTGTTGAGACTTGAGCTGCAATAATTCATAACTGTCTGATGACTTACTGTCTGATGATTTGCGGCAAAACTACGCTAGATGTTTATTCAAAAATAGTTCACCGTCATTGTATTGTACTCAAAGGTGTGTGGATGGAATTTCCTGAAAATGGACTCCTCTCCTCTCGCCTCTCCCTCCCCAAATAAAAAATGCCGTACAGCTGAGCTGTCGGAGAGCACGTTTACAACAAGGCCAGGTGAACAGACAGGGCCAGCTTTCCCCCAGGTACAGTAATATAGCTGCTAATCAACATCAGCTTGGCTATTGTACCCGTGGAAAGCTGTTCATCTTGCCTTCTAGTAAACATAGGAGCGGGCCATTCAGCCCCTCGAGCCTGTTCCACCGTTCACTTCGATCATGCTGTCTGACAGCTCAGCTGTGGAGCTTTTATTTGGTAAAACTGAACGTAGATTAATGTTTTGGACTCTTGGACTTCAACCAAATCTACTGCAGCCTAGGAAATTCAGCAAATGTGAATGCCATCCCAGCGGCCTTTCAGGTGTTGAAGTGACCATATTAGACAATTCTCTGTGTGTAGTGGGTAGTTTTCCCCTTCAAGACGTTTACTTGTTTGTTGTTTATAAGTTACTGTAGACGAGCCCAACTTGGAGTTAAATCTCACTATGGCTCACAAATCCTGTGCCATTTATGATTCCATTGCTATTTACTGTTAACAAGGCACCCAGGATTTTTTTAATTGTTCTCGGGATGTGGGTGACATGACACTGGCAAGGTTGCATTTTTTTTATTGTCCAAACCTAGTTACCATGACAAGGTGGTGATGGACCTCCTTGAGCTGCCGCTGTCCTTGTGATGATGGTTTTAGGCTGGGAATTGCAGGATATTGAGCCAGCGACCATGAAGGAACAGTGATCTCTGTCCAAGTCAGGATTGTGTATGACTTGGAGGAGAACTCGGAAGTGATGGTGTTCCCAAGGCATTGCTTCTCTTACCCTTCTCAGTGGTAGAGGTTTAAGGAGAGGGAGGTGCTGTCGAAGTAACCTTGATGAATTGCTGCATTGCATTCTGTAGATCATACATGCTTCAGCAAAGTATGCCGATGGCAATGTATTGAATGCAGTGGAAGGGGCACAGAAAATGAACTGCTCTGTCATGGGTGGCATTGAGCTTCTTGAGTGTTGTTGCAGCTGCAGCCATCCATGAATATTCCACCACTCTCCAGACTTGAGCCTTGTAGATGGTGGGGATGCTTTGAGGATTCAAGAGGTGAGCCACTCTTCGAGATTAGCCATTAATCGTAGTGTACCCTGCCTTTCCTGCTCTTGTAGCCACACTGTTGATATGGCTAGTCCAGTTCAGCTTCTGGTCATTGGCAACCCAAATATGTTAATTGTAGGGGATTCCGCAATGATGCTGCCATTGAAGGTCGAGGGGATGCGGGGATTTTCTCTTGTTGGAGATGATCATTACCTGCCACTTGAGTAGCATGAATGTTACCTGGAATCATCAGCAAACAGCCCCACTCCTGCCCTTCTGATTGGAAGGAAAGTTATTGATGAAGCAATTGAAAATGGTTGCATCAAGGGCACTTTCCTGAGGAACCCCTGCAGTGATTTCCTGCGGCTGTGATGACTGTCCTCCTTCAACCACAACTACCTTCATGTGTGTTAAGTATGACTCGAGCCAATGTTGAAAACAACAGCCTTGGCAGTTATAAGACCAATTTTGAATTGGTGTTATCATTGTCAGTATCGACAGAACCAATAGAATTGGGCAACAGAGGCTGTGGGGGGTCCCAGCTTGCCCTTCCTCGGAGCAACACCGTTCACTCCTATTCTCACCTAGTTTTAACAAAAGGGAATACTTATACGTTTGCCACTGGTATTTCCAGATGGAAAATATCACCAGCATTAGCAGCAAGAACCTTAGCAGCAAGAACCTTACCACCGGACAGGCAAATCATGCCCATGATACTTGCAGTGAGCAAAATGTGACTGATCTGTGCTGGACAGGCTGTTAGCAATGGAGAGATGTGTGGATGGTGATGCCAGCTTTTTGGATCAAATTTGTTCATCAAAGTGTTTGTCTGGAGCAAGAATTCCGTAATGGTAGGGGTGAATGGGAAATGATTTAACTCCATTGGAATTTATGCTGTGATCAGACGTGCTTATCTGGACTCCACTGTAATCGGAATGATCAGGAATGTTGCATCTGTATTTTCTGCATAGAGTCAGATGTTGCCTGTTATGTTATCTAATGGAACATTGTTTGTGTACTGCAGGCAGTCCTGTGTTTTCAGCTCGAGATGGTTGAGGTTAATCAAGGATAACTTGATATCATCGTCACCGTGTGTTGCATGATTTGCTGGATTAAGTTTACCTTCACCGTACGGTGCTCCAAGGTAGGAGTGGGTGGTTGTTCGCACAGCCCAGTGTTTGTTTAAAAAACAAACCTCCGACAACGGGTCACTGAGCTTGTCCAGTGAGTAGCTGAGCTAAACAAATAAAGAAGGCCCCAAATGTAATCCTCGGTCTGTGTTTTGATAAGCTGATCTCAGTCCGACCAGCTGCAGGGTCATTTAAATTGGCCTCCGTGCTCAGAGCAAGAGACAAGAAAAATCAGCCAGGCTTCCCACTTCTGATCATTACCTCGCAACCCTTTTTTTTTGGAAAAGTCCGTGTGTGTTAATGTGCACGCGCGCAGAGAAATAATACGGGATCGGAGGCTTGGGTGTGAGGACCCCCGTGGTTGATTACTCTACCGACAGTCGATGTCAAGGCCCACATGTGAATAATGGCCACTTGGGCGAGGTGCAGCGGCGCGCCCATCATAATCATACCCCAGCAAGGTGGCATCAGGAGAGACGGGAAAAATGAAATAAGACTTTTAAGATACTTTAATTTTATCTTTTTTTTATTGATTTTGTTCGATATTTTCATTTATATTGGATACGTGTGGCAGGATAGGGGGAAAGAACTGGCACGGTAGGAATAGATGACCTTGACAGTGCAAGGGAGCTGAATTTATGATTTTTTGTAGCAATTCAGTGAATGTACGCTGGCGGTAGCATAAATCCAGCACTAAATTAGTAGTTCAACACTAGGGGTGAATCAGTAGCACCATTACATTTCCTGTCAGGCCCATCAAAAATTCAGGCATGCATGTCTATCTGTGTGACTGGACGAAACGAAACCTACTTGCTGAGCGCTCGACTTTTCTTCAAAACTTGCCACTACACCTGCGTAAGTTCTGGTGTCCACGTATTGATACTGTGAAGAAAATTGGAGGGCTCACCAGTGGTATAAAACTGTGCTTGTGAGTTAAGTGGCTTTGCATGGTGCTGTCGTTCACAATACAGAGCGGCATAACCTGCACAGTTGAAGCAAAAGCACTTCAATTAATAATTGCCGTTATTTCAACTCCTTCTCATTGTTGGGCTCAGTGAGTGCTCCAGACAAGAGATCTCCATTATTGTCAACATTCACAATTTAAATAAATGTACTTAAAATTTAACAAATAGATTAACAGTAAAAGATGTGCATGTGAATTTGGATTGGGTTGATTTTTAACAGAACTGTTGTTTAAAACGCTTACATTTTAAGGTATAACTAAAGGGCAGAAGTGGACTCCGTGCAGACATACTGTATGGATTCCAGACTGGAAGATTGTTGAGGCTTGACCTTTAGTCACTTCCATCAGTCATTCAGCTGTCTGCCATGGCTAGACGTTAGTTTGGCATGGCCATTATTCAGATATTGTCTGATGAAGGAAGCAGTCCTGCTTTTAGCACCAGACGTCACGATTCTCTTTGTCATCCATTTATCTCATCTCCTTAGTGCAAGTGATCACCTCATAGTATGATAATTTCTTCCTGTACTGAAATGGATTATCTCCTCAGGATTTTTACAACACATAATCAAGAGCTGTTTTATCTACTTAACGCTTAGCAATTGCATTACACCAACTATCAATATGTTTTGAAAAAAAAGTGTCCTTGAGTCTGCTTTGTGGCATCTTGTTGGTTCCAGCTAACCATATGGCCCATAAAGTATTTTCCATCATTCACGTGGAGAGTGCGAAACCAGTGCCCCTGCATCCAATGCCTCCCTATTCCTGGCTTCATTCTCCAACCAGCCTTCCCAAAGGGTGTAACAATAGCTGGTGTGAGTATTCTGTTACAAAAGCAAAATACTGCGGATGCTGGAAATCTGAAATAAAAACCGAAAATGCTGGAAATACTCAGCAGGTCAGGCAGCATCTGTGGAGAGAGAGAAACAGAGTTAACGTTTCAGGTCGATGACCCTTCGTCGACCTGACCAGGTTCTGACGAAGGGTCATCGCCCTGAAACGTTAACTCTGATTCTCTCTCCACAGATGCTGCCTGACCTGCTGAGTATTTCCAGCATTTTCGGTTTTTATTTGCGCATTCTGTTGTTTGTTTCAACAATTTCAGCCACAGCTGTACACCAATTTTTAAAAATAAATTTGTAATTTTTCTATATTTATGAATCTCTGCATTCAAAGAAATGATTCCATAAGAGACTAGTGGTCGACTAAAAATAGTTTTTATTTTCTACTTATTTAGCGTCATTAATTTTTGTTTTTATTCTAAATTACTATTGTGGGAGTAATGCTAGACATCTTCCGAGCAGTTGAGAAGACTGCCATCGTGCTGGGTGGAGCATTTTGCTCAGTGCTAAATTGGTGGCTTACTTTTAGGTTGTATGACTGCACCAGGGGTTTTGTAAATGTGCAATCCGATACCAGACAACGTCACTCAGACTGAAGTTATACAAGCGATTTGCTGAGTGAAGGTGCGAAGAGCCTCAGCCTGCTGCTGTTCTTGCCACACTGTTTGTTGAATGCAGTGCGATGCACAGAGCAAATTCTGCCTGATTGGCAGCAAGGGATAGTCACCTCATTTGGGAAGCAGAAAGTCAGCTGCTGCGATTGTTCTAAATATCACAAGAATCTGGCTCGCCATCATTTCTTGGCATAGTCTTCACAGTCGCACTGATCAGCAGGAACACACGTGTTGCGCCTGGTCACAAGGGTGCCGACATTTCAGCTTCATGCCAGACCACTCCACCATCAACCCGATTTTTACAATCAGACTACAGGCCAAACAGGAAAAACAGCAGGAGTTTTAACCGACCGTTTTACACAACAACAACAACTTGCATTTATATAGCGCCTTTAACGTAGTGAAATTGTCCCAAGGCGCTTCACAGGAGTGTAATCAGCCAAAATTTGACACCGCCCTTGTTGATCTGGAAAAGGCCTTTGCTTCTCTCAACCAAGAGGCCTTTTAGCTGCGACCGATTGACTTGACTATGAATAAATGATTGGAGCACTTCAGACTTCGTACAGTGATACCACTAATTGTATTTGCATTGGAAGCCAACTAACTGCTGCATTTTGCACGAAGCCAGGTCTTTGTCAAGGATGCCTTCTGATCCCGAAACTCTTCGAGGCAGCTACGGACAGCTTTATGACAGCAACCGAGGCTGGTTCGCTGGCTGTAATTTGCACTGTGACACCTTTTTATCACTGACTGATACTGCATTCTTCTGCTGAAAATGAGCTCAGAGACCGTCTGCCATCTATTCAAAGAAACTGCCAACTATGAAGCGAGAATCAGCTGGCCTAGGATGAAAGCAATGTGTTTCCTTCAATAGCTTTTGTCATCCGTTAAATTGGAAATAACACCAGCGACTAAATCAACAGTTTATTTACCCTGCTAGCAGCATCCACTGTGGCAACGTTACTGTAGACGTGAACTGAAGAATTGGTGTTGTCTAACCTTCGACCATACCTGTGACAGAATACAATTGGTGTGGCGACGAGCTTTGAAACTTTTGTGTGCAATACTACCAACGTCCATATAAGGTGCTGAAACTTGGATTATTGATTACGATCACCCCCAACTACAGTGACTATTGGCCTTCCACTTACAGTGTTGACACTGCTTGCTTTTCAACAACAGATCACAAACATCATTTTCCATCAATGGACTGAAACTGACCCTTTACCTGCAGTGGTGGCCAATTCATTGTTATGCTGCTTTGGCTGCGCCACTCGATAACCTCTGGAGGTGCTCACTAAGCATAACTTTTTTGTTGCCAATCTACAGCCACCAATATCCACAATGTGCTCGCTAAACTCATCAATTCGCTGCTTACAATGCGGTCTCCTCTACATTGGGGAGACTAAACGCTGATTGGGTGACCGCTTTGCGGAACACCTCCGTTCAGTCCGTAAGCGTCACCCTGAGCTTCCGGTCGCCTGTCACTTTAATTCTCCGCTCCACTCCCACTCTGACCTCTCTGTCCTCGGCCTCTTACACTGTTCCAACGAAGCTCAACGTAAGCTCGAGGAACAGTACCTTTCGATTAAGCACTTTACAGCCTTCTGAACTCAACATCGAGTTCAACAATTTCAGATCATAACCTCGGCCCCTATTTTTTCACATGGCAGCTGTTGCTGTTTTTGCCATTCCCATTTACACCTCTTCCAGACTTATCTTTTTGTTTCTTTACTTGTCCCATTACCATCTCCTTTTGCCTTACACGATCAACCCTTTTGTCATTCAATCTCTCCTGCCTTCCACCCTATCACAGACCTTCCCTTTTGTTCTTTCCTCCCCTCCGCCCTTTCCCTGCCTCTGCACCTGCTTAAACTCTGTTACATCTCTAACTTTTTCCAGTTCTGACGAAAGGTCATTGACCTGAAACGTTAACTCTGTTTCTATCTCTACAGATGCTGCCTGACCAGCAGAGTATTTCCAGCATTTTCTGTTTCTATTTCAGATTTCCAGCATCCGCAGTATTGTGCTTTTGTAATAGCTGAGGATTGTTAGATGCACCGCGGATGCATATTCTGCAAATCACCTCATCAACGCCACGGAGAACAGAAGTCCCTGGTGTCATCCGGTCTCCCAGTTTACTAAGACTGTAGGGGCTATGCAAGATTAATTGATCTTGAGGTTGACTAGCTGCCGCTGTAACCAGGATGGATGCATATAAATGGTGACAAATACCATGAAGTACTGATTAATTAGTTTACTTTTTACATCACCAACACTGCTGGGATTCCGCTCCCACCTAATCTTCTGGACTCCTCTGCTGGGCCACCTGGATATAGTGTGCTGCCAAGACTCTACTTCGTTAGTGGACCACTCGAGGGTTACTGCCTGCCACCAAAAGACCACAAACTTCTCTGGCCTTCCTCGCAAATCTCAGACTGCTGTGACCTTCCTTACAGGCTGTGAATTACTTCATTCTCTTCGCTGACTATGAACTTCTCCAACCACCTCTAAGACTCTGAACCACTCTGACATCCGTTCCATTCCCTGCACTACTTTGTGCTCTATGTAGACTCTCGACCTCACTGACCTAGATTACCTCCACTCAGCAGCCCCTTCTCTACAGATTCTCTGGCCGCGAATTTGCCAGCGCTCGGAGGGCGGATTTGGAGGTGGGTCCGCTGTCAAAATAGCAAAGATAGACAGCGGGTAGGAAACCCGCTGCCAACCCGCCTCCACGCGAGTCTCCCAGGTGTCGGGTCTGTCAGCGGAGAACTGACCCGACACCAAGCGGCGGGGGATACAATTCAGCTACTTAAATGGCTTGTTAAGAGCCAATTTAAGACTATTTTGAGGCTTCCTTGCAATTTTACGTTCTCCCCCACGGGTTACCTGCTGTTCGGGGAACACGCCAGCTAACCTGGTGTGTTGTGAGTCTGCTCTGATGATTCTGAAAAGCTGACAGCTGCAGAAGTGGTGTCAAGGATGCCATGTTGCAGAGGGTCAGTTTCAGAGCTCAGAAAATGTTGGTTACTGCATTTTTAATACAGATAGAGATTTCTTTAGCTTACAAATTTTTAGATCCGTCTGTATGTCCAGTGCCACGTCATTGGGAGGACCTCTCTCACCATTGACAGATCGCTTCTGTCATCTCACCTGCAGCTGCCATCTATTGCAGCAACACCGGAGCCAATGAAACAATCAGACCTTGGTCCTCCGAATCCTTCCACGATCAGCCCCAACACCAACATCACCAAGCACACCAACATCACCAACAACATCACCAACCTTCTCTGCCATCACCTGATGCTGCACTGGACACAGGGCATCAGCCCCTGACAAAATTGCTGGCCGGGAGGCATCACCGTGGCCAGAATTACTTCACTTGACGCTGTTAACCCTGGCTGCCACATGATGCGCCAGGTTGACACCCTCCCACACCAGCACCACGAAGCATCCCTTTAATGTCCAAGCCATTCGATGCACACTCATTACTATAGCGGGGCGGGGTGCGAATTTATGTCTGAGTATTCACTGGAACTCAGTAAGACACTTCTCGAGGTGCGCTCATATCTGTCCAATAAGGGACAGTTTTGGAAAAATAGATTTCACTGTATGACAGCACATTACCAGAAACTTCACATGGACATTGGCTAAACCTCTCACGTACCTACCCTTGTGTGTTGTTAGTTGGTATGCTTGCAGTAGGATGAGGGTGAGTGTGAGGGGTGGCTAGTGAGATGGGGAAGTGATAAAGTAGAGAGAGAGGGTTGGGTGGAGGTGCAAGGTAAGTTGGTGTGAGTAAGGATGTGCAGGAGAAGGGTAGGGAAGGCAGAGTGATGGGGATGTGTTGAGTGGCACAGCAGGGTGAGTTTGAGTGTGGCTTTGAAGTAATGTTTCTTGATCCACTGAGATAATTGAAAGGTTGGCGCCACTGCAGCCAGGGACCCCTGACGACATCCCTGCTTGTGCCCTCCTGTGCATTGTGCAGCCAGGCTGCGTTGGTGTCCCAGGGAGGTCTCTTCTGCCCTTGGAAGGGAAGAGAACCTCCCTGTGTGCTGTGGGGGGGGGGAGTCATTGGAGAACCTGGGTGCAAGCGTCCACCTTTGTGCAGTGCTTGTCAGTGTTTGCAGCACCTCAATGCTGTCAAACACTGACAGAACAACTGTCAAACTCAATGTGGACGTGGTCCCTTTTAAGGAAACCGGCTGATGAAGTGTCATCAAATGATGTCATCAGACCTGCTTCCTGTTAATTGGCCGGGAAGCTCACAGGGTGGGCTTAACAAGGCCAATCAAGGGAAAGTACTGTTTACAGAGCGGCTACAGCCAGGTTCGTGTCTGGAACCCGGAAACCAGCTCTCACGCCACCATCCCACCTCCTCTGGGAAATTTGCGGCCTCTTTGTCTATTGTTTATGTAATTTAAGGTTTTCTCCTGTGTAAGCACGTTGACTGCTGTTAGGACCTGAACCCCCTACGATCGGCCTACCCATAGCTCTTCCTCCTCCAGCCTCATTCTGTATTTAACTCTGTTTACTGCCTGAACCCTAGTCTTTTTCTTTCAACATGTCCCCTTTGACTGATTTTATTCCCTAGCTGCACTTTTCTCCCAGCACCAACCCAGGCTTTGGCCTCTTCTGGATATCATATCAACTCTCGGCCATTCAACTACCTTTGCTGCCTCCAGCGCTTGCCAAATTTGTTAACAGTTCCCTCTGGTCAGGTATTGCCCTCTTCCTTCCAAAACCACCATCATTGCCACTTTCCTCAAAAAATCCATCCTTGACCTGTTCATTAACTCCAATTACCACCTAATCTCTAACTTCCCCTTCTTGTCCAAGGCCATTGCCTCCTAGCTGCATGTTCACCATTCAAACCCTTCAGTCTGTTTTCTGGCCTGCCTAAACACTGAGACTGTGCTTGTATCTTCTGCAACTGTGACAATGGTGCTTTATCTCTATGTTCTTCTTCACCTCTTTGCAGCATTCAACATGATCAATCTTGCCATCCTCCTCTACTGCCTGTCCTCCCTGGAAACACCTAAGGGAGGTTCAACTCCGACTAGTCCCAATGCATCAGAGTATCTCCAATAATGACTTTTCTTCCAGTTCCCACATGGTCACCAAGGATCCATCATTGGACCCCCTCCCCCATCCTCATCTGCATACTGTTCTCTCGTGACATCATCTATAGGCACGGGACCAGCCTCCACGTGTAAGCTAAGGACACCCAGCTCAATCTCTCCATTGCTTCCTCTGACTCCACTGATGACCTCAGTGTTGTCAGACTGCCTGTGTGACATCAAGAACTGGAAAAAGCAGGAAATGAAATAGATTTAAAGCAAGGATAAAGCTGGGAAAAGGGGGAGGACGAAAGGTCTTCGACCTGAAACGTTAACTCTGTTTCTCTCTCCATGGATGCTGCCTGGCCTGCTGAGTTTTTCTAGCGTTTTCTGTTGTTACTCCCAACACCTTCCTTGTCGCCCTTCCAACCTCCATCTCCATAAACTCCAAACCGTCAAAAACTGCCGTCTCACCCGCCTGTATCTTGTTCCATACCAAATCCAGCTCGCCCATCACCCCCATCCTTGTTGACCTACATTGACTCTTCAAAAAGACTGAACCTAAAAAGTTCTCGTCTTCATCTACAAATCACTCAGTAGCATCGCCCCACCTAACAGCAACTGTCTCCAGCTTTCTGTTGCTTCCTGCATCCTTGGGCCTCCTGTGTTACCCCCCCCCCCCCACTTCATCTGCTCCACCTTTAGTGGTCCTACTCTTCGGAACTACCCCAACACCTTTACAAGTCTTTTCAAAACACATCTCTTTGACCAAGTGTTTTTTCACATCTCCTATCTCTCCTATAAAAGTTTGGCATACACGCCACAGTTTCCTAGCTGATAAGGGAATTAAGGGTTATGGGGAGCAGGCAGGGAAGTGGACGTGAGTCTAGGTTCGGATCAGCCATGATCCTATTGAATGGTCGTATGGCCTACTCCTGCTCCTACTTCTTATGTTCTTATGTTCTTCTCTGTGAAGAGTCCTTAGGACATTTTTTATGTTGAATTACATGAATGCAACTTTTGTTAGTTATTTTCTATGATTATTTGTTCTTTGGATGTAGATGACGATGGCAAGGCTGCATTCATTGCCCATTCATAGTTAGGCTGAGAAGTGGGTGGTCCTTCTCCTTGAACTGTTGCAGTCCTTGTCATGGTGCCACGACCAGTAATATATTTTAAAAAATTTATGTGCGCACAGCTGCGTTCTGTCTTCTGATAGGAAAATAATATATTGCGCTATAAAGAGTTCCAGAATCTTTTTAAAAGTTTTGTCTCTGAGCAACATCATGGAAAATTAGCTAGATAGAAATAAACGTAGTAAAAATGTCTAGACTTTGTTTTGTTTGGAACTTTGTATTGCTGTGCCAGTGAATTGAATTTACCGTTAAGTATTTTCTTTTAAAAAGGCACTGCTGTTTTCTCTCTCCCCATCCCACTTAAGTTGCAAAAATACAGCTCATCTCTGGACCTGCTTTCAGAGCTGTGCTTGTGTTCTTCCCACTCTGCTCAGCTTGACCATGTTTCTCATTGTATTTTGGTTCTATTAGAATGGACTCGAGCGTAGGATACTAACAATAGTACCTAAGTTCAAGGTGCTCTACTGTTTGCTTCCACCTGGTTCGTCTTTCTATTTAGTTAGGCTGAGGCCCAGGAAAATACTTCTGTTTATCTGTGTGAGCAGTGCCGTTTGTATCAAAATTTGCTGCAATCCAGGTCTGACCTTGGTTTGAGTTTGGATTGGTTGGGAATATGGGACAGCCGGGGAGATTTGGGGACTCTTGGGTCCAATGGTACACTAATGCTTTATTGGTAACATACGCAAGTCTCTGGTCAGCAGTAAACTCATAAATATTATAATCTCCAATAATAAAAGAATCATCCAGTGTGGTCCACGGAAGCCCAAAGCTGCGATTCAGTTGGTCCCATTGCAGAGTTACTCAAATTTCAGCAAATTGGGCAGAGCTTCTGCCTCTGGTGGTATTGGAACTCATATCAGGAGATGTGCTGTTCCTCACAGTTCCAGAGGCACAGTGCTACTGGCAGTATATATAAATGGGTTGTCACGTTTTTTTCCTGCAGTATAGAGGGGGCACAAAATTAAGGAAAATAAATACTGATGGCTACTGAAGAATTTTTATTTTGACCGCTTAAAAGCCCATGGCTGGGTTGCCCCAGGGTGGAGCTTGTTTTGCTGCTTAGCAGGTTGTCTTGCATCATGCGGGGCAGTTTGGTGTGTTCGGAGGAAACACGACAGCAGGGGAACTTGGACTTACTGGAGTGCTCTGTGTTTTTAAATTAAGGTCCCCAGAGGACCACACAGTGGGGGAAAAGGTTGCTTTTTTGAAGTTCTTGGTGCAGTACAAAATACTAAGGATTAAAGATTGAGGTGTAAACACTTCTTGCATTAACTGTTTACTATCTCTTATTCCACACTAATGTTATATAAAATGCTTGCGTTCATATAGCGCCACATTATGTTGTTGAAATGTTTGTTTAGCTCAATGCCTCACTTTGTCGGACTGCTATTTAGGCATACGTGGTAGCCATTCTGCACAAGCAACAGCCCTTGAGGTTGAAGCTAGAGTAGTCCTCATTAAAAAGAAGCAATGATAACAGAGCTATTCCTTGGGGTGTGATCCCATAGGTGCTAGGTGCCCTCTGGCCACACTTGATGGTGAGTGTGGGAGAGGAAGGGGAGACGGCCATTAAGGCTGAGCCCGATTCCTTCCCAATCTGAAGTAAAAAAAAAAAATGTGTATTTCTAGAAGTGAGGAAGTGCAGCAACACCGGCCAATTTTTCTCTTCCTAATGTAGGTGCACAGGGGTCAATTGTAGCATCCCGAGCACTGCCTCAACTGTACAGATTGGGATCAATAGGGGACCATTCTCATTTGTCGCTCTTAAAACAGTGTCCTGGCCAAAGTTCCTCCCTCAACCGATACCACCAACAATTGTTGAACTGCTAATTCATCTCATTGCTGTTTGTGGGATATTTCCGTTGCACAAAATGGCTGCTTCATTTACCGACGTAACTGTAGTTACTGTGCTTCAACGTAATTCATTGCAGGTGAAGTGCTTTCATTTGCTTTGGAGCCCTGATGAGACATTATATAAGTCCAAGCCTTCATGCTTTTAAAACCCAAATTTGCTGTCGTCCAACCACAACTTCCTAATTCACCCACAGTGTGAACATAGTGAGGCTGGCAAGCATCCTGACACAGCTGTAGTTAAGTTTTTGGAGTCGGCAGGCATGCAAGCTGACCATGATGAAAAATCGCCTCCTGAGGTAACTTCATCACTGCAGCTTGGAAAAAAGAAAGAGTAGGGCATAGTGGCAGCACTCTCGCCTCCAAGTCCGAAGGTTGTGGGTTCAAGCCCCAATCCAGGGACTTGAGCCCAAAATCTAGGGAAGTTAAGGGGGTGATCTCTGGACAATCCATTGATGATTTGGCCGACCATATTAGAAGAGAGTGCGAGGGAGTGCTGCACTGTCAGAGGTGCCGTCTTTCGGATGAAACGTTAAACCGAGGCCCCGTCTGTCCTCTCAGGTGGACGTAAAAGATCCCATGGCACTATTTCGAAGAAGAACAGAGGAGTTCTCCCCAGTGTCCTGGCCAATATTTATCCCTCAACCATCATCACTTAAAAAAAACCCAGATTATCTGGTCATTATCACGTTGTGGGACCTTGCTCTGCGCAATTTGGCTGCTGCGCCTCCTACATTACAACAGTGACTACACTTACTGAGGCTCTGAAAGGCGCTATATAAATGCAAGTTCTCTTCAGGGTTGACTGCTCTAACAATTACAGTTACAACAGCAGTTATTTAAATCAGATTGCCATTTTCACCATTTTATTATCTAAAAATCAATCTCCTTGCGCCCTCAATCCCCCTCCCCTCCCCACCCCCCAGCACCAGGCTGCTTGCTGACGCACACCCTTCTCCAGCTGGGAGAGTGGGCCTGTTTGATCTGTAAACTGCTTCTTGATAACCATCAATATCACTGCTCCTCCCTTCCCTTTCACTATTATGCAGGCCTGCTCTCATATTGACATGACGCACTGCTGTTTATCTTGCTGAATGACAAGTAAAAGGAACGTGATTTTTGTTTTGAAAATTAAGCTTTTAAAAATTAGCTGCAATGATCACCATTGTGGCTTCAGTTGTTTTTCAGTCTTTTAGGAATTTAAAATAAAAAAAAATCAAACCAGCAGGAGGCTTGTATCGATGTTGAAAGGTCAACGCTTCCAAGTCTCCAAGAGTGAAATCCTCAGAATGCAGATCAAAAGATAGTCGGCTGTAGCTTATGTAAACCCTTTCCTTTTATTTAAAGGATTTCTGACATTGTTGCTTACTGCATGATACATAACATTTAATATGTGTCCTAGTTTCCTGCTAAGGACTGAAATTCTCATTTCAAAAAAAATGTAATTAAAAAGTTCTCCTGGGTTTAGCACTGGGCTACATTTCAGGGCCTGGGGATGTTGACAGGATTTATAAGTAGTATGTGAGGAGCAGTACCTTCTTGTTGCAAAATTGCAATGACTCTGGACTGAATGAAGCTGTGTGAGACATTCTTTCTAATACTTAGCAAAAAAATAGTCTTCTCAAAGGAACCTGTCACTTTAAGACATCTACATTGAAATCTTGGAGTATTTATTCTGAAAGAAGCAGCTGCATGTGTAATGGAAAACAATTATGTAGATTCTGCTCAGCAAAATTAAGGGCAAAAAGGGCTGGCTTTCTGACTGGAACTGCCATCTGTACGGCATTATAGGGTACGGTAGCATAGTGGTTATGTTACTGGACTAGTTATCCAGAGGCCTGGACTTATGATCCAGAGACATGAGTTCAAAACATAGAAACATAGAATCTAGGAGCAGGAGTAGGCCATTCGGCCCGTCGAGCCTGCTCCACCATTCAATACGATCATGGCTGATCATCCAAATCCAGTACCCTGTCCCTGCTTTAATCCCCACAGTACACATATCCCACCCTACCCCCGTAACCCCATGTATTTAATTCCCCCTAACATATCCCATCCTATCCCCATAACCCCACATATTTAATCCCCCCTAACACTAAGGGTCAATTTATCATAGCCAAATCAACCTAACCCGCACATTTTTGGACTGTGGGAGGAAACCGGAGCACCCGGAGGAAACCCACGCAGACACGGGGAGAATGTGCAAACTCCACACAGACAGTCACCCGAGGTCAGATTCGAACCCGGGTCCCTGGCGCTGTGAGGCACCAGTGCTAACCACTATGCCACCGTGTTGCCCACCACGGCAGCTGTGGAATTTAAATTCAGTTAATTAAATAAACCTGGGATAAAAAGCTAGTGTCAGTAATGGTGACCACGAAACTACCAGATTGTCGTTCAAAACCCATCTGGTTCACTCATGTCCTTTAGGGAAGGAAATCTGCCGTCCTTACCCGGTCTGGCCTATATGTGACTCCAGACCCACAGCAATGTGGTTGACTCTTAACTGCCCTCTGCGGTTCAAGAAGGTGGTTCACCACCACCTTGAGGGCAATTAGGGACGGGCAATAAATGCCGGCCTTGCCAGCGACGCCCACATCCCATGAACGAATAATTAAAAAAATCTCCCAAGGCTAGGCGCTGAAATGTGAACACTGGGCCTTATCTGTGCTTGGTGGTGGTACTGAGCCATTGCTTGACACTTGATGCACTTCAATTCCTTGGCTTGGAAATGCAGCAAGGTGGTGGCCATTATTTGGAGGGCCGCTACTTCATTGTAAACCTTTTTTTTAAAATTGTGTTCTGTATAATTTCTCCCCCCTCAAAAAAAAAATACAACCCACAACAACTGTGGCTGTCTTCTTCAAATTTCTAAGTAATTGAACTGGCATTATTGCAAGACCTCATCCAGCAGTGTTTGAGGAGAAAGCTTTATAAATTGTGTAGCTTTTAAAATCTGGTATTTGGGACATGTGAAGAATATTTCTCAACTATTTGAAGTTTAAAAAAAATACAGGAACAGAATGCAGTGTAAATAAAAGTGGCAAACCACCAGTTGGGTTATAAATTCAGCAATGTTTTTTATGCGCAGCATGCAGCAGAGAGACTTGCGACGTCTAAGTTTGTGAAATTCACCAGTGCTTGAAAAATGCAGCCAATGTCGGCACCATAAATGTATAGTTCACCAAATGGTAAAATTCCAATTTACTAGTGGAAATATGCTCGTGCTGCAAGTACTAATCTATGCTCAGCTGTGTTGAATGAATAAAATGGGTTGATAAAAGTATTTTATCTCTTAATTTGTGGTGCGAGTGGAATATGAACATGCAAAACTGAAAAGACCAGGGAGTCCATCGAGCCTGTCCCATATAGTGATGTTGCAACTAAGCATCATGAACCCAATGCTCCTCACCCACCAGCAATCATGTAATTTCCTGAGAGAACAGGAGTCATCAGGGAGTAATTTGGGGAGGAGCTGGCCCATCCAAACTGTCAATGACAAAAGGTTAAAATGAATGCTGCACTCATAGAGGCTGAGAAGGAAAAGGATCTGGAAGGATTTCATTTCCTGAAAGCATCAATGAGTAAGAGGCAGTGAGGTAAACTGGGTACTCGGGTCCAAGTGAGTAGGGTAATCCTGGTGGTACAAACAACAAGAAGCCCATCAATGCCCTCTGATGATATGCTGTGTGTTTTTAGCTAAATACCTCTGATGCTAAGATTCTTCAAACCAAGTGACTGAAAAAGCCACATGGGTGGAGAGTTTCTTTTTGCCTAATATGGAGTGTTCATAGAGACATAACAAATTTACTAAGTCCGGAGAGTATAGATGCAGATTGACAGCAAAAGCTTGGGAGACCCCAAGTGTGTTCGAGGTATTTAGCTAGAACCGCAGATTTAAAAAAAAAAAACAACCCGAGGCCAATTCAGGGTATGAAGAATTCCTCTCTGATTACTGAGGGCAATCAAAACTATTTCCAGGAGACCACAGTGACCATGAGGCACAACACCCAACTTCCCACTTGCCCTTTGTACGCAGTGATATCAGCGTTAGCCAGGAACTCATCCAACTACCCTGTAGAATGTTTGCAGTGAATCCAAACTCACTGCACGAGCCCAAGGTTGATGACCTACTACGAAAAGAAAACCTCTTGCTCTTTAACCTAGTTCTATACTTGCGTAATTTATACACATGTCCCCTCATTCTACCTGACTTGATTCAAATAGTCTAATCACATGCACACAGTCTAGTCCCTTCATTATTTTAAATACCTCAATCAATCTTGTTGAGGTCTGCACTTTGTTAGAGTAAAAAGACCCAACTCTGTAAGCCTATCATGATAACTAAGGGCTTTTAAACTGGGTATCAATCTAGTGGCCTTGCTCTGAACCAGGACCTCTATATTACCCACCATGTGAGGAGACCAAAACTGGACACACTATTCTTAATAAGGCCTAAACCAAGGTCTTCTACAAGGACACTATAGTGATTGAATGTGTGCGCGAGTGCGCAAGCATAGATTCCTTTCAGGAGATAAAAAGTGATGTATTTTATGTGTCTCGACCTGTATTATACGCTATATTTTCACATCTTTCGTTACTTTTTAATTTCTCTCCTTTCTCCTCCCTTCGTCACGCGTGTGTCTATACTCTGTGGCCAGACTATCTGACCACTGGAGGCACCATGGCTGACCCCTGTGATATTTTCTTGGCAGCTGGTGTCAGATATGCACCCATCACCATGCTAAGAGTCTTCAAACCAAGTGACTGAAAAAGGCACATGGGTGGAGAGTTTCTTTTTGCCTAATATGGAGTGTTCATAGAGACACAACAAATTTACTAAGTCCGGAGAGTATAGATGCCGATTGACAGCAAAAG
Source organism: Squalus acanthias (assembly GCA_030390025.1). Taxonomy (NCBI): domain Eukaryota; kingdom Metazoa; phylum Chordata; class Chondrichthyes; order Squaliformes; family Squalidae; genus Squalus; species Squalus acanthias. The sequence continues at coordinate 149,888,058 of CM059428.1, forward strand.
CTTGGGAGACCCCAAGTGTGTTCGAGGTATTTAGCTAAAAACACACAGCATATCATCAGAGGGCATTGATAAGCTTGTTGTTTGTACCACCAGGATTACCCTACTCACTTGGACCCGAGTACCCAGTTTACCTCACTGCCTCTTACTCATTGATGCTTTCAGGAAATGAAATCCTTCCAGATCCTTTTCCTTTTCAGCCTCTATGAGTGCAGCATTCGTTTTAACCTTTTGTCATTGACAGTTTGGATGGGCCACCTCCTCCCCGAATTACTCCCTGATGACTCCTGTATGTGAGCCTTTACTCCCTCGAGCTTGCTGCACCCCATATCTGGTAATGTAGTGAGCCCAGAGGTTGAACAAGCTCCAGTCATTGGCAGCACTCCTGCACGATGGAAGTGCTGATGTGAGTGGTCCTAGTACAGCATTGGTGGCAGTTGTTTAGAAATGCACAGCCACACTGTCCTGCCTCTGGCTGGCTAAGGGCAACATGGTGGCAATGGGGCTGAAAGTGGCAGCCAATTTGGAGTGGGGAAGGGGATGAATAGGCAGAGAGAAATTCAAATAATGTTCTTCGCTGGGAGGCAGGAATTGATTTTGAAAAGAAAAATATCTTTAAAAACAAACTTTCACTACACAAGAAAAAAAAAGCAGAAACAAACATTTATTTCTATAGTGTTCCTCACATACAGAAAGATATCTTGGAGCATGTTAAAGGCGGAAGAGAAAAAGTGGATACTGATCAATAGGAAAAATGTAAAGTAATTTGGGTGGGGGTAGGGGGGACGGTTGGTTGAAGGGATGGAGGCATTTAGGAAGGGAATTCCAAAGTATACTGAGTCGTAAAAGAAAGAACTTGCATTTTATACAGTGTCATTCTTGTTAAAGCAGTTCAGGGTCAAGCAATTGCTTTTGACGTGTAGTCACTGTTGTTTTGTAGCCAACTGTGACAGCCAATTTGCACACAGCAAAGTCCCACAAACAGCAATAAAATAACTAACCAGTTTATCTGCTTTTTTTTAGATGTGTTGGTTGAGGGAAGGAATGTTAACCTGGGTACAGAGAAAAATCCCCTGATCCTCTTTGAATAGTCCACCTGAATAGGCATATGGGACCTTAAGAGACTGCACCTCTGACGATGCAGTACTCCTTTAGTAGTGCACTGAAGTCAGCCTACTTATGTACTCAAGTCGCTGGAGTGGGGATTGAACCAACAACCTTCTAACTCCTGAGCCAAGTTGACCTTCTGAAGGAATGAGTGGCAGTCGTGGAGTGCAGGAACTGGAGAAGTCATTATTTGAGGGGGTGGGTGGGGTGGAGGATGCAGGTTGGAGGAGGATCAGTATTGTGAAATCGTCACTGAGCCGTGACGGGGTCGGTGGAACTTGCCAGCCGAGGACCTTGGGCAGGGAGAGAATATGGACCTAGGCATTCTGAACCTGAGTTAGTTTGTTGCGGTGGGGAGGCTAGCAAGAAGACCATTGGAGAAGTTGAGCTTTGAAGTTACAAAGGCATGTGTTAGGGAACTTTAGGGGACAGGTAGGGGCAGTGGTGGGAAATCTTTCATAGCTGAAAGAAAGCAGTCTTGATAATGCATTAGATATGGCGAAGGTATCTCCGCTCTGGGTCAAGCAGGAACCTATAGCTTTACGCCATTGGGCTGAGCCTGATATGACAGCACTGTGTTTGATGGGAGTACTCCCAGAGGCACATGGGAGCTGAAGAGTTGGTTTCAGTTTTGCTGATGTGACTCTGGCTAAAACTTTGGCTCAACATAGAAGTTACACTTGGCTCATCGCTAAGTAACAGCACCATTGATTCTCACTATTTTGCGGAGATGCTGGTGTTGGACTGGGGTGGACAAAAGTGAGAAGTCGCACAACACCAGGTTATAGTCCAAGAGTTTTATTTGAAATCACAAGCTTTCGGAGCTGCTGCTCCTTCGTCAGGTGAAGTGAAGGAATACTATTTTGGGGAGGTATTGTGCTTCCTTACTTGCCTTATTTCAGTATGTGTAAAATTAACCTATTGGTTAAAAGTAATATTAAAATGTGATCAGGGTTGCAGTAAATGCAACCAGTATTCCTCAGTGACCTAACGCTCTGGGAAATGAGTGGAGTCAAACGACATCAGTAATAAAACTACCGTTTCTGTGTTTCATTTATAATCACTTTTGACAGTTCCTCTATTACAGCTTAAAGTTAATTTCCCCAAATAGTGATTGGATCCCTGTGTCCTCTCCACATTTCTCCTGACCACAAGTCTATTTTTGTAGCACAGATAATGTTGCTCACAAAAGTGATACTGTCATCACAAATGCCAACAAAGCAGTGAAAGCAAGGAAGCGCTTCACGTCTCACAGTAGCTTGTGAGAAATTGATTGTGTAAAAGGTCAAAACTAAATCAAAGTAAATCTTTCTTCCCATAACTCCTGGGCAGGGACAGTAGTGCCCGAGCAGCTCAATTTGATTTCCATCCAACCTATTTTATAATTTTGTTTTTGATTATTATGAGTTTAAAATGCACACCTGACTAGTAGTCTGTGAATAATGAGGTGTTAGAATGACCCATTTAAAGGAACACTTAATTAGTATTTGCATAGATGAGACTGAATGGGGGCATTCAGGCTTCGGTTTTGCTGAATGTTGTGTATGTGGACTGCAAAGCTATAAATGTAGATGACAGGAAAAACATCCTTCTGCAGGAATGAATGATAATCAATTTTGGCTCGAAGTAATAAATGTGCAGTTAAGTGGGATATACCCAAATAGAATGGGTTGTTTTACAGTCATTACATTGGAAACAAGCAACTCTAGATTGAATGGAGATTGTTGACATAGGAATAGGAGTAGGCCATTCAGCCCCTTCAGCCTATTCCACCATTCAGTTAGATCATGGCTGATCTGTACGTCCACTCAATTTACCCGCCTTTCTTCCATATCCACGGTGACATCATCTGAAGACATGACATCAGGTTCCACGTCTACGCTGATGACACTCCTCTCTATTTCCCAACCATTTCTGAAGCCATATCCTCTCCATCACAGATTGCTTACTTCCACCTATTTCACACCACTACCACTTTGCACTTCAGTCCTCAAGGCACAAGCTTATTTACGATCCTCGCTAAAATAGACCATCCAGGTTTGATTCGACGCTCAACCATGTTGCGGAAAAGTGAAATATGCAGCCTGTCCTCATTTGATGTGGTGCAGCCGCTTTATATTCTGTACACACTGCAGGGGGTGCGCGCAGGACTGTGGTAGATTCTGCCATCAAGTACAAACCGCGAGAGGCAGTTCTCGCCCACAACTCCAGTCAGTCACAAGTGACAGAGGGGAAATCACCTGTAGCCAATCAGAAATGAGCAAGAAGAAACTGTCCACTAATCACTTTTAATCGCTCCACCATTGGTGGCCGTGCCTTCAGCTGCCAAGGCCCTAAGCTCTGGAATTCCCTGCCTACACCTCTCCGCCTCGCTACCTCTCTTTCCTCCTTTACGACGCTCCTTAAAACCTATCTCTTTGATCTCCTTATGTGGCTCGGTGTCAAATTTTGTTTGATAACGTGCCTGTGAAGAGCCTTGGGATGTTTTACTACGTTAAAGGCGCTGTGTAAATACAAGATGATGTTGTTGGTCAGCCCTGCCTGTGCTTCATCAGGTGTGTCTCCCAGTTTGAGAACATTATTACTACAGTATGCTATTCAGCAGCACTTGGGCTGTGGCGGGAGTAGACATCATGGATATTCTGATCAGCCCTGGGCTGTGGCGAGAGTAGACATCATGGATATTCTGATCAGCCCTGGGCTGTGGCGAGAGTAGACATCATGGATATTCTGATCAGCCCTGGGCTGTGGCGAGAGTAGACATCATGGATATTCTGATCAGCCCTGGGCTGTGGCGAGAGTAGACATCATGGATATTCTGATCAGCCCTATGCATTATTTTGGTAGCTAATGGTAACTGCTTTGAGCAGTGATATGCACCACACAGGACTTGTGCATGCCACAGACAGCAATATATGTTGGGGTCAAACTATAGAGAAATAATTGTGGCTATGGATCTCTAAGAAACTGCCGGTGCTGTGTCTCTGTTAAACAAAACATAGCAGCACAGTGATTGTGTAATAGCTGAGTTCAGTGTAGGTCAAAATATATTGCTTAAAATACCCATATATACAAGAATTTAAATAGAGGTAATTCTGCATCTGCATCACATCTACTGAAATGACTAACTTAAAGCTGAATGTTATGGAATTGGAAAAGGCATTACACCCATCCCAGCCCCGTCCTGCAGGGCGAATACAGAGGGTTCAGTCTCTCTCTTCAAGGACTCCCAATGTTCTGTTACCCAATTCTATGCCTCAACTTAATAGTCTCTGAGCCCCTTTAAAGATTATATTAGCAGTACTGGAGCAGGAGGAATAGACACTGGTGTCTGGAATTTGACTCTCAGCTATAGCCTCATAACCACAGTGTTAGTTAAGTAAAGAGCCATAAAATACAGAGTAGTGAATCTTAATCCTTTTATAATACCATAGTATAAATCGGTATCTGTTTTAATGTGGTTGTTTTAACTTAATTGGAGTCCAGTATGATCATTGGGTTATCTTCTACAGTATAAATTCTGTCCTGACTAATTTAGTTTCTTCAGACATCACCCATCCCACTGTGATTTACTCATGGTACCTCCTGCTTTTTCCACTTGATTTTAATCCATCTGAAGATTGGTAATAATTTACATCTCGGATGTTAAGTAACTCTGATGGCAAATCGTCTAGAAAAGCATTTTCAAGTGAAAGATCCTATTAGTTGTGGTCTGGTATGCTGAATAATGAAGGCTAATGTGAGATTTGGCACTAAATTGAAGTGACACTTCATTAAGTGCCATGAATTGGACAGTAGGATTTAGGCCCATACAATGAACACGTTCTCTATGATTCTGATGCTGCGTTTGGTCTCGACTTGAAAGGATTTTTTTTAATCATTCATGGGATACGGGCATCGCTGGCAAGGCCAGCATTTATTGCCCATCCCTAATTGCCATTGAGAAGGTGGTGGTGAGCTGCCGCCTTGAACCACTGCAGTCCGTGTGGTGAAGGTACTCCCACAGTGCTGTTAGGGAGGGAGTTCCAGGATATTGAACCAGCGACGATGAAGGAACGGCGATATATTTCCAAGTCAGGATGGTGTGTGACTTGGAGGGGAACTTGGTGTTCCCATGCGCCTGCTGCCCTTGTCCTTCTCGGTGGTAGAGGTCGTGGGTTTGGGAGGTGCTGTTGAAGAAGCCTTGGCGAGTTGCTGCAGTGCATCTTGTAGATGGTACACACTGCAGCCACGGTGCGCCGGTGGTGGAGGGAGTGAATGTTTAAGGTGGTGGATGGGGTGCCAATCAAGCGGCCTGCTTTGCCCTGGATGGTGTCGAGCTTCTTGAGTGTTGTTGGAGCTGCACTCATCCAGGCAAGTGGAGAGTATTCCATCGCACTCCTGAGTTGTGCCTTGTAGATGGTGGAAAGGCTTTGGGGAGTCAGGAGGTGAGACACTCGCCGCAGAATACCCAGCCTCTGACCTGCTCTTGTTGCCACAGTATTTATGTGGCTGGTCTAGTTAAGTTTCTGGTCAATGGTGACCCCCAGGTGGGGCATTCAATGATGGTAATGCCATTGAATGTCAAGGGGAGGTGGTTAGACTTTCTCTTGTTGGAAATGGTCATTGCCTGGCACTTGTGTGGTGCGAATGTTACTTGCCACTTATCAGCCCAAGCCTGAACGTTAATATTAATTAGTAGAGTTAAGTTACACCTTAAAGATGCTATGAAGGAATGACTGGTTTGGTCACATTAGTTTGTCTGGTTGTATAGTTGTCATCCTAAGTATATGGCAGTTACCTTTTCAGTTCAGCAGATTAAGGAATATTCCAAGATAAGATTCGATAAATTGCTGGCTCCTCGGTTGGTGCTGCCATTGTCCCAGGGTTTCCAAGGCATGCGTGGGACTGTGACATTTCAAGACCCAGTCTTGGCCTCCACAGCCCAACCGCCCACTGCTTATTCAAAGCAACAAGTAGTGGAAGAGGAATGGCGGCGCGAGTTCGTGCAGCCAAGATGAGGCGACAAAGTGTAAATCTGTTCAAAGCTTAGTTTTGGAGCCACATCAAAGATGACCTCCAACTGGGTAGCCAGCCAGCATGTTGGTGAAAAAATAATTGATTTATATTCTAATTTAAAAACGAACTTGGATGTTTTATAAATTTTTTAGTACCGAGGTGTCTTTTGCCGACACCCTGCCCACAATGTGACATTGATTTGTTGGATGAGCAACAAAGTGACTAGGAGAGACTCGCAGGGCTTGTTTTTACCGGAGAGAGGAATATTGAGGGGGAACATGATCCAGGTCTTTAAAATGCTATAATATTTAAGTTGGACTATGAGGGCAGAACTAGAAGGCGCATTAATTCTGGTGCAAGTAAACAGATAGTTGGTGCGCTAAGCCTTTCCTGTGTGATCTATACAGCGTCAAAATAACTTTATGCTGCGTTCGTGCCACTATAATGGAATGAGTTAACGAAACTCATTTCAACATGACAGTTTCCAAAGTTAGCCCACTGGACACAGTGTTTTGTGTTCCTTCATACAGACCCAAGAAAGCCTCGGATTTTGTCCCTGGTTTGCGCTCAGTTAGCCAATCTCCGCCCGGATGACCGTGGACAATTTGCTTCAGCGTGTGCGAGCCTGTGAGGGAGAAAAATCAGCCAGGATTCATGATCCTGATACCTATCTCGTGAGCTATTACTGGAATGTGTGCACCTGTATGGAAACTGAATGGAGTGTCATGGGGCTCATCACCGTCAACTTGCCCTTTTCCTATGTCCAGGAATGATGGAACTTCCAGCGAGGGGGTTGGGAGGGATGGAGGAGGGTGGGCGGTGGGGGGGGGGGGGTGGTCACTGGACAACAATCAGGAACAGGAATCCTGCTAATTTATTACTTTCACCCATAGCCAGGGAGCTATGATGAGCTAAAAACTGAAAATGCTGGAAATACTCAGCAGGTCAGCCAGAATCCGTGGAGAGAGAAACCGAGCTAACGGCCCGTATTTTCCGATTGCAGGCCTCCCGCGGGCGGAGGCCTGCGATCTGGAAAAATCTACGCCCTTACCTGAGGGCTCCCGGGACGCACACGCTTCCGCTCCTGGGCCTCACCAAACTTGAAGTGCGCAGGGCCCACGTATCCCAGAGGCGCAGGTAGTTCGCAGCGTCTCTGGGATCACATGGGCCATGGGGAGCCAATCACAGAACGGAATCTCCCTTCATACATTTGACAGGAAGACTTGTCAAATATATGAATGGAGATCACCCCAAAAACATAGTAAAACTTAAAATAAATTTTTTTTAAAAATCACATTTTTAAAATGACTTGAAATTACAATAAATTAAGTATTTTAAACAAAAATTTAATTTTTTGAAAAAATAATACGTTTTTTACGGGGCTAAAAATAAACTTTTTTTAAATGATAAATCAGTGAAAAACGTTTTTTAAAAACTTTTTTTGAACTCTTATCCTGGTAAAAGCAGGCCTTGTAAGTGTTTTCTGTGGGCGGAGGGTCTCCAAAAAGCGGAACTATCCGCCCCGCAGAGGCCCTGCTCCAGGGCAGGCGGAGGATCTGTCAAGAGCTTTCTTGATAGATCGGAAATGCCGGTTTTCAGCGTACCCACCCGTAGGGATCGGACTATCTGGGCCAACGTTTCAGGTCTGTGACCTTTCGTCAGAACTGGAAAAAGTTAGAAATATTTGAGATCAGCTAGGTCGGAGACAGACCACGAATCAAACCTTGGTGGTCATTGCGGCTTGGGACCACACCAGGTGGTGCATTAACAGACTGAGCCTTCAGAGAAGCGTACAGACTGATTTGCGGTTTTTGCAGAGCTTCATTCCAGTGAGTCGTGGACTCGGTGTTGCTGCAGCTTTTCACAGTGCGCTTCTGAACTTTTGTCACAGGGAGGGAAGCTTGGCTTTCCCCAGCAACCTGAAGCCTGCAGTTCCACATTAAACAAACCAGTCACTTCAAGCTACATTAAGGGCTTAGAATTCATTAAACTGTAAAGGTCAGAAAGATGAATAGGGATTAGATTCTAGAGCAGCTGATGGAACAGGAGGAGTGAACAGCAGCAGTTACCTGTGTGGGAGTATACTGCGTAGCTGGTTATTTTTAGGGAAACCTGTTGGTAACAGAGTAGACACTTGCACCTTTATTTCCGCAGTGAGAGTAAACCCAGACATGACTTCAAATAAGGACAACTCAATCCGCAGGTAATGCAATGTTTTGTTACATTTGCCATTCGTTCCTTCGGCTGAAGTAACCGTTAAATGGAAAAAAGTAAAATAAAATGAACTTGAGTTGAAAATATCTCTATGCTCAGTTTTACCCTTTTTTTTCCTCTCTTCATCTTTGCTGCTCCCTTTTGAGCTTCTAGTTACAAGATTACAAATTGCAGCAGGATTGTGCAATAATCGGATTACAGCATTAGCTGGCTTGAAAATCCATGATGCGGAGATGCCGGTGTTGGACTGGGGTGGACAAAATTGAGAGGCCGCACAACACCAGGTTATAGTCCAACAGGTTTATTTGAAATCACAAGCTTTCGGAGCTATCGCTTGCTCCTTCCTCAGGTGAAGTAAATTAGATACAGAATCTAGATAGATAGATGATTTAATTTAGTGGTCTGCAATTGTAAGGTACACATGCTTTGTTCTCTATCTATATATGCTTTGGCGATTCTGTATCTAATTTACTTCACCTGAGGAAGGAGCAATCGATAGCTCCGAAAGCTTGTGATTTCAAAAAAAACTGTTGGACTATAACCTGGTGTTGTGCGACCTCTCAATTTTGAAAATCCATGTCACACAGAATCTCACAGAATCCCTACAGTGCAGATAGAGGCCATTTCAGCCCATCGAGCCTGCACCGACACATATCCCACCCTATCCCCGTAACCCCACGTATTTAATCCCCCTAACACTAAGGGTCAATTTATCATAGCCAAATCAACCTAACCCGCACATCTTTGGACTGTGGGAGGAAACCGGAGCACCCGGAGGAAACCCACGCAGACACGGGGAGAATGTGCAAACTCCACACAGACAGTCACCCGAGGCCGGATTCGAACCCGGGTCCCTGGCGCTGTGAGGCAACAGTGCTAACCACTATGCCACCGTGCTGCCCGTCCTAATTGAACGATGCAGGTGCTGAAAGCCTTGGGATCCCTATGGTTTATAACAGGAACAGGAGTAGGCCATTGAGCCCCTCGAGCCTGTTCCGCCATTCAATGAGATTATGGCTGATCTGCGACCTAACTCCATATACCCGCCTTTGGCCCATATCCTGGTATTATCAATCTCTGATTGATTTAAAATTAACAATTGATCTAGCATCAATTGCTGTTTGCGGAAGAGAGTTCCAAACTTCTACCACCCTTTGTGTGTAGAAGTGTTTCCTAATTTCACTCCTGAAAGGTCTGGCTCTAATTTTTAGACTTTGCCCCCTCGTCCTAGAATCCCCAACCAGCGGAAATATTTCTCTCCATCTACCCTATCTGTTCCACTTAATATCTTGAAAACTTCGATCAGATCACCCTTTAACTTTCGAAATTCTAGGGAATACAACCCTAATTTGTGTAATCTCTCCTCGTAACTTAACCCTTGAAGTCCGGGTGTCATTCTGGTAAATCTATGCTGCACTCCCTCCAAGGCCAATATATCCTTCCTAAGGTGTGGTGCCAGGAACTGCACACAGTACTCCAGGTGTGGTCTAACCAGGGCTTTGTATAGCTGCAGCATAACTTCTACCCCCTTGTATTCTAATCCTCTGGATATAAAGGCCAGCATTCCATTAGCCTTTAGCACTCCATTAAACTTATTCTGCAGGTTTAAAATTAGCAGTAAGAGGGAATCGGGGGTGCGATTGCTCTGAAGGAATGTGGAAGATAAAATATTTGAACTGATTTTTGATTTTAAATCAAGAATAGCTGATGACTGAGAGTGTATTACAACACTCTTACTGATCTGGAGGTTTAGATGGCGTCATTAAGTAGGAAACCATAACCTATGCCATTTACACTGTCCTTTCAATCCCAATTCTGTTTCACAATGTTGAACAAGCTCACAGGATTTCCCCCCGGTGTCTCGAGGGTAGGCGGGGAATGCACTGCATGGTATAGAGACACAGAGACTGGGTTCAACCGAATACAGTTAACACTGGGGACACACACAGTTCAAGCTTTTCCCAACTAGAAACACCAGATTTCTCATTTCCCTCTTTATTTCATTGTGAAATGAAATAGGTTATAAGGCATTATAATAGATACAAGTTCGGAACCTGTCAATTTTTTTTTGTTTTAGACTGTGAAGGCTCCAGGTTTGATGCATGAAGTACTCTTTTACTGTCCCCTTTCCTTCTCTTGGTGTACTGTAGAAAATCTGTTGGCCTAGAATTTCATTGACGCTCGCCCGTCTTACAGGCGTAAATTGGGTGCCTCAGCGTCCAATAAGGGGGGCAGTGTGCGTGCGCACATTCTGTGCCGGGAGTGCGCAGATTGCCATCTTGGTAAAGGCTCCAGTATAGGCATCCAGGGCCCCCGCCTGAAACAGGCGTCAGGCCATTTGCATATAGAAATAGGGGGCCTAGCCTGTTTGAGGATCTCTTCTTGAAATTAGGCTGCCAAGATAACCATGTCTACATGTGGTCCTGAAAGGGACTCCTGGAGGCATCCACCAAAAAGGTAAGTTTAAAAAAAAATAATTACCTGATGTGGAGCAGGAATGCTCTTCCCAGCTTCCCAGCAATCCCGATGGACATTTTTTTAATCCTAGAAAGGCCTCTGCTCAGCAAACTTCCGATCACCTCTGCCCCTCTCCCAATTGGCCTCCTCCTCCTGATTGCTCGCCTGCCCCCATCCCTCCTATAACTTTGTCCTCGTGGAACCAGCGAGCTGCCTCTCGACGCCTGATTGGCGTCCACAACTGGCCGGCAATATGCTGATTAGGCCTGAGGCCCAATTTCAGGTGAGCCTCGGGCCTGCCTCCAGCTTCTGGAGTGCGCTCCTAGCGCGCCACTTATTACAGTCCTGAAAACCGGCCGATAACGGATTTACACCCCATGCTTTCAGTGTGCGACGGTATATTTTATAACAACATTACCCACATCCTTCACATTTTCTCAGAAAATTCTTCACATTATTGCGATAATTGGGGTCGCCTGACTTTTAATTCTTTTAATTGTTTTCACCACTTTTTAGTGAATATCAAGTGAGGGATAGTGCTGGGGAATGGCTAGTGTCTAACTCCGTGCACCAACCAATCCACAGTTTAAAAAAAAACTTGCTGATCAGGGATTTGTTGGCAATCCCTGTGACTTTATGCGACTAGTTAAATAACCAATTGTAGTATTTAGTCGTTAAAATACTGCAAATATTATTTGCATTTTTTGCCATTTAGCAGCCATCTGTAACTCTCATTATTTTCAAAGGAGTGCAAAGAGGGGTAGAGCTTCCAAAGGTATTATCAAAATGAGACCATTAGAAATGGAGGGTTGTAATAAAAGTTCTGACCAACCATCGAAACGAATAGAATTGGGGCCTTATTTTTTTATATGGTGAGAGACCATTACTTTTTAAGTAAAACTGCATGTCACGGAAAATCATGAGAGTCGCAGACTTGTCTAAGTAACTTCTGTTTGGATATAATTTTACATTTTTGCAGTGAGCTTTAGCAGTAAGTACTGCCTTTTTTTTACTCTTGCGGGAAAGGCGACGAGTTTTAGGTAGCTCCTCGTGTCATCAAAAGTTGGCTGTTCCTCTGGAGTTGGACGATGCCTCTGGTCATCTTGCCTCACTGCACTTGTGACCGCAGCAAAAGGGGGTGTGGCTTCTGTGGGAGAGGTCACTTGGCCCAGTCTTAGGATGTGCTGGCCAAACTTACTACTGTCTGCTAGCAATTTCCGCCAATTAGTTTAGCCAAATGATTTCAAATGAATTTATTCCAGGGAGAATGATGTTGTTTAAAAAAAAAACATAAAAATATATGTGCTGAAATATAGTATCCCCATTTGGTCTTTTTCTTCAATATCTGTAAAGACTTCTTTTCTGTCTTGCATTTGGTAAACTGTACAGTATTGTTTTATCAGGTCTCCATAAAATGGTCCCATGTAGAATATTACAGCATTTAATATCGATGCAGACAATGGGAGGGAATGCTTTGCAGTCCTCGGTGATGTCACTGACCTTCAGTTGATCTATAGGGGGGAATTTTAATCCCAGAATGGGTGGGTTGGGGTCGGGTGGGAAGTTCAAGTGTTAAACATCTGAATCCCGAGCAGAACCCGCCTCCAACCCGCCCACTTCCGGTTTTAACAGAGGTGGGATGGCGGGGGTGGGCAGCCAACCCGCTCCCAGGAGGCAGGTCGCCCATTTCAATATTATATTGAGGCTGGCTTGCCCCAGATTTAACCACCACTTTTAATTTAACTGTGGCTGGTCGGGTTTCGCGAGCCTCGGGAAGCCTGACAGCTAATGGAAGGCGAGGACTGCTGGATCCGGGAGGTAAGAGCCTTTACACTTACCTCTTGGATCCAGCATCCCTGCCGAACCCACCCCTCCCACAAGTGGAGACCCCCCCCACGTGGCCTCCGATTTCCCTTCACGTGACCTCCGATTTCCGCCCCCCACGAGGCCTCCGATTTCTACCCCCTCCCCCCCCCGGCCTCTGATCGCCTCCCTGGCCTCCCCCCACTGATGATCTTCAGGCCGCCCCCGATGTTCTCTGCCTCCCTCTCCCCCAATCAAACTCCGGACCCTCTGATTTTCTCTGTCACGCCTCTCCGATCAGACTCCGGCCCCCCCCCCCGATGGTTGAGCCGGCACCCGACCACCCCCTGGCCCTCACTCGATCCCTCCCCCCCTCCTCTCTGCAGCCTAGTGCCGCAGGCCTACCCGTCCGCAGCTGTGGCTGTGGGTGGGAAACAGAGGTTTCAAAAGCAAATCAGGCCCTGCCGTTAAATTCGCAGGTCCTGCGGGAAACCCGTTCTTCCGGGTTTCCCGACCACTTCTGAGCCCCCCTACTCCCAACCCACCTCCCAATTAAATTTCCGGCCATAGTCTCACTCACCACCCTCCACCCCTGCCTCATTAGAACAATCTATCCTTTAGGGATAAAATACTTTCGTGAACTAACAGCTAAATGGAAATAACTTTTCTTCTTGAAACATTTTCTTTGAATGCTTCCCCGATGGCTCAGTTGGTGAATAGCTGGAAGGTACCGGTTTGATTCCTGGTCTTTGAGATACAGCTGGGTGGTAGTTGGGTGCTATAATTGGTTTCAGTGCCTCTGGGTTCGGGAGGGGGAAGTTGACGAGTTCCTTGCTCTTTGAGTATTATCCAGCACCCCCTACTTGACATTGGATGAAGACATCATTAGGCTTGGCTTGGCAGGATGCTGCTGCAGACAAATAATCTGTCAAGTCTCACTGTCAAGGCTCACACGTGAATAATGACCTCTTGACTGAGGAACCTTGAGGCTCCCAGCACCTCTGGAACTGTAGCTGAGCGAGGTGATGAGGGAGAGGATATCGTTCTCCTTTTCAGTTTTCCCATGAAAATGTAACCACTTGAAAGTCAATTGTTCATACTCCTTTTGTTTAGTGAGTTTATATTAAAATACACATCAATCAAGTATCATTGTTCGTTCTAATTTATACATCCTTTTCATTCTGTATCACATGCAGAGCTGATTACATTTAACTGCACTCTTGAGTAAAGTTATGATTTTATTTACTATGACAAAGGGAAGTTCTCTGGTTATAGTGTGTTGTTGCAGTAGGATGTTAGTTTATTCCCTTTGTACTGAGCTAATTTATATATCCCAGGGAGATGAAAGCACAGGTCAGCTACTTCTCTACAACAACAACTTGCATTTATAGAACCTTTAATGTAGTAAAGCGTTCACAGGAGTGTTATCAAACAAAGTTTGACACTGAACCACATAAGGAGATATTAGGACAGATGATCAAAAGCTTGGACAAAGAGGTAGGTTTTAAGGAGTGTCTTAATGGAGGAGAAAAGGGCGTAGAGGTTGAGAAAGGGAATTCCAGAGCTTAGGGCTTAGGCACAGCTGCCGATGGTGCAGCGATGAAAATTGGGGAAGCACAAGAGGCCAGAGTTGGAGGAGTGCAGAGATCTCGGAGGGTTGTAGGACTGGAGGAGGTTACAGAGATAGGGAGGAGCGAGGCCATGGAGAGATTTAAAAACAAGAACATAAGAACATGACATAGGAGCAGGAGTAGGTCATTTGGCCCTTCGAGCCTGCTCCGCCATTCAATAAGTTCATTGCTGATCTGATCTTGGCCTCAACTCCACTTCCCTGCCCGCTTCCCATAACCCTTGACTCCCTTACCATTCAAAAATCTATCTATCTCCACCTTAAATATATTTAATGACCCAGCCTCCACAGCTCTCTGGGGAAGAGAATTCCAAAGATTCACGACCCTCTGAGAGAAGAAATTCCTCCTCATTTCCGTTTTAAATGGGTGCCCCTTTATTCTGAAATTATGCCCCCTAGTTCTAGATTCCCCCATGAGGGGAAACATTAGGCTGGATTTTGAATGACCCATGAAGTCGGGTTTGGAGGCGTGTGGGGGGGTTAAATTTGCGGGGTCGGGGTTTCCGACTCCATCCCGCCTCCACGCAATTTTGACAATCAGTTGCGGGGTTCCCGACTCTCTCCCGCCTCCAAGAGGTGGGAGAGGCCATTAAAGCCCTTAACAAGCCCTAAATTGGGTCTGTAATGCTATTTTGAAACGTTGTAGCTAGTTTAATCCTTTTCTGACGTGAAGCACGCCTGGTGTGAAACACTCCAGTGAAACCTGGCGGGAGCACAAATGGATAGCTGACTATCAGCTGCAAGTCCACTATTACAACGGAGATGTGCTGAAGGTAGTAGTAGTATTAGCTGTGAAAGTCGCCTCTGATACTGCTACATTCAATGTCGTGGCATTTGGTGTAAGAGGACTTGAATGCAAAAAATTCTCTCTCTCTCTCTCTCTCTCTCTCTCCCACATGCAGCAACTCAATTGCCCAATTAAGTGAAAATTGCATCAGGCATCCACATTAATCTGGAGTCGGGGGGGAAACACGAAATGCGGATTACACGACCCCAACCCGACCCCAGGACAAAATCCAGCCCATTCTCTCTGCATCTACCCTGACAAGCCCCTTCAGAATCTTATATGTTTCAATAAGATCCCCTCTCATTCTTCTAAACTCCAATCAGTATAGGCCCAACCTGCTCAACCTTTCTTCATAAGAGAACCCCTTCATCTCCGGAATTAACCTCGTGAACCTTCTCTGAACTGCCTCCAATGCAAGTATATCCTTCCTTAAATAAGGAGACCAAAACTGTAACAAGGATGAGAATTTGAAAATTGAGGCGTTGCCGATCCGGAAGCCAATGTAGGTCAGCGAGCACAGGGTGATGGGTGAATGGGGCGGTGCGTGATAGAATATGGGCAGCAGAGTTTTGGATGAGTTCAACTTTACGGAGAGTGCAAGGTAGGAGGCCAGCCAGGAGAGAATTGGAATAATAGAGTCTAGAGGTAAGGAAGGCATGGATGAGGGTTTCAGCAGCAGATGATCTGAGGCTGTGCGGCGGGGGAGGTGAGCAATGGGGAGGTGGAAGTAGGTGGTCTTGATGATGAAGATGATGTGAGGTCAGAATCTCATCTCGGGGTCAAATAAGATGGCAAGATTTTGAACGGTCTGGTTCAGCCTCAGACAATGGCCAGGCAGAGGGACGGAGTCAGTGGCTCGGGAATGGAGTTTGTGGTGGGGACCGAAAACAGTGGCTTCGGTTTTCCCAATATTTAAATTGAGGAAATTTCTGCTTATCCAATACTGGATTTCAGAAGAGGAGCGTGACAAATCAGAGCTAGTGGAGGGGTCGAGAGAGGTATTGTGTCGGGAGGGAGAGTGGTGGAGATTTGGGGGCAGGTATTGCAACCTTTTTTCATTGGAGAATATGTTGTGACTAGCTGAAGAAAATGCTTAAATATTGAGTCAATTTTAACATCATAAATCAGCAGGACATTTTACAGGATAGAGCCAGAATCACTGTCATATTTTCTTTCAGATTTTTTTCCATTAAGCTGGCTTTGTTGTGAGCAAGCCAGTACCTGAAGGAAGTGTTAAGAACAGAAGAAAATTCAAGAATAAGAAAAGGCCATTCGATCCATAGAAGCTCTTCCCTCTAACAGATCTTCTTCATTCTTTGATGGGTAGAGGAGTGGCAGGCTGGTAAAGTTCAAATTGGGACGGGGCAATCCTGCATTGTGAAGGATGCATATTATACTTAAGCTGAGGAGTGCTTGATGGTGTTGCTGGGTGCAGATCTTATCATTAATAATTGCAGTTAGATAGATTTATTTGATCCATTTAATCTCACCCTTCCAGAACAGTAACTCTACCCTACAGTTTTTTAATGCGCACCAGACAGGAGAGGGAGATCTGTTTAATGCCTCAAGTGGAGCTTTGACAATGCCGCCCTCCCACAGCACTGCACTAAGCCTAGATAATACAGTATGGAGCTCAAAGCTGTAACCTTTTAACCCGGAGGCAGCAGGACTACCAAGTGAACTAAGCTGACGCTGCAGTCCTGGATCGCCTACGGTAGTACCGCCACCATCTCTCATCGAATGTTCTGTTTCCCTGGGTGGTTGCCAGATCCTTTTTTTAAATTGACCCCCCATCCGTCTCACTCTTTCACTTACTCTCTCAAACTTTACTTTTTCTTCCCCCCCCACCCAGCTTGGTTCCTCAGCTTTAAATACCAATTTTGGCAACACCTAATTACTACTTTATAAATTTTACCTCATCTTCTCATTTACACTGGTTGGTACTTCAACTTGGTTTTTCAATTTGAACAAAAAGGTGCAAAGTGGAAGAAGGTGGATTGTTAACCAGCATGATCACCCTTTTCTTTTCCAGAGATACACCCAGATTGCTGCTCAAGTCTTTTTATTGGCAAAAGACATTTGAATTATTGCAGCAGCAAGCACAAAACCGCTTAGGATAGCTTGAAGAGTTTAGCACGACATATTTTATATGGACTTGACTTCACCGGAGTTGATGAATAGTGAGGTGGTAAATTGACCCCATTTATATTGCACAAGCTAATCTGTTGGTTGTTGGCCAAGATGGTCCTGGTCAAAGTCACAAACCGCATCCTGTATGACTGTGCCCATGATGTGTTATTCATTCTTGTCCCTCTCAACCTCAGCAGTGTTTGATGTGGTGGAATACGCCCTTCTCCCCCATCGCCTCACCTCCTTTGTCCAACTGCCCATGCACTGTTATATTTCTATTTATCCGCACACAGCCAGTGCATCTTCAGCAATGGTTTCCCAACTCTGTATTGCCATCTCTGGAGGCCCCCAAGGTTCTATCCTTCACCTCCTTCTAGTTATCTGGAGGCTCGGGCTCATCTTCGACACGTATACTAATGATATCAAGCTCTGCCCCTCCAACACCTCTCTCGACCCTCTGACCACTTCCGTTCTGCCAGACTGCTTGTCTGACCTCAAGTCATGGATTACTTCCTCCAAGTTAACATCAGGAATACCAAAGCCATCATTTTCAGCCCTCATCATAAACTCTGAGGGCCACTGATTCCGTTCTGCTCCCTGGCCACTCACTCAGACTGAACCAGACCATACAAAACTATGGCATTTTGTTCCATCTTGCATGTAGTTTTCAAATCCCTCCATGCCCCTCCCTATCTCTGTAATCTCCTCCAGCCCGACAACCCTCCGAGATATCTGTACTACTACAATTCTGGCCTCTTGAGCATCCCCGATTTTAATCGCGCCACCATTGGCGGCTGTGCCTTCAGCTGCCTGGGCCCTGAGCTCTGGAATTCCCCCTCTACCTCTCTTTCCTCCTTTAAGATGCTCCTTAAAACCTGCCTCTTTCCTCTGCCCTAATAGCTCCTTATGTGGCTCGGTGTCAAATTTTGTTTGATAACGCTCCTGTGAAGCGCCTTGGGTCGTTTTATTATGTTAAAGGCGCTATGTAAATACAAGTTGTTACTGTCGTTTTAAATCTCACATCCTATCCATCGTCCAGACTGCTCATTTCCACCTTCTCTATCATTATCCAGGCTTTTGTCACCTGTAAATTTGATCGTTCCAATGCCCTCCTTTCTGCCCTCCCATGCCCCATCTTCCAAAGCTCTCATCTTGTTCAAAATGTTGCCGCCAGTGTCTTGTTCCACTTGCTCATCACCCCTATCCTTGCTGGCCTACAATGACTCCCTGTCCCCAGTGTACTAAATTTAAACTCCGTGTCTTCTCTCTTCAGATTCTTCCATGGTGTTGCCCCACCCTATTTCTGTATCACCCTCCATCCTAGTATCTCCCTCATCTGCATCTTTGGTCCTCTCCTCCAGCCCTCCCTGGCCTATTTGGTGGCACAGCCTTCAACTGCTTCAGCCCCACTGTCTGAAATTCACTCCCTGAACCCCTTCACCTCTTCACTTCTCTCTTCGCCTTTAAAAGCTTTCTCAAACCCTGTCTTTTTGACTGGGCTTCAATCACTCTCCTAAACTCTCCCTCCATGGCTTGGAGTCTGTTCCCCCTAGCAACTTCCATTTGTGAAGCACATTTGGATATTTTTTAATGTTAAGGGTGCTATATAAATGTAAGTTATTTTTAGGTGTGAGATCGGTGAATTTATGTACATTATACATAAACTGCAAAAATTGTAAACTTAAATGAGAATTAATGGCATTCAAAACCTGATCAGATCATAAATTGTCCCGTCTTATCCCCAAAATCTAACTGCAATAGGATCACAAAACTGCTTAGATCAAGCATTGCTGGGGCAGAATCAACGATCAAAAACAATGTGATTTTCTCAGATTTAATGCTTATTTCTTCTTCTCCTCTCCTAAGGTTATTGTCTTGTTCCTAGATTACAGTTCCATGGATGAATCTGGTAACTTGGCCGATTGTCCATTCAGGTGTGAGTGTTTATTTGACTACTGGGGTGCCACTGCTGAGCCTGATCCCATCCTCACCTCCTGCATCTGGCTTATCCCAGTACAAGGTTGTGAGGCTTGTTGTGGTCTCCATGGTATGAGTTTTGAGTGAGTCTGATGTATGACTTTTATTCATATAAAGACTTTGTGCTTGGCTGCTTGTCTTTGATTCACCATTCCTTTTTAGACTTGAGGGGCTCAGTCTTCAGAAAGTTGTCCCAGTAACACTCTTTTGGGATATAAAAGTGAGAGTTTTGTTTGAATAAAATGCAATTGGAGTTGTTTGAATAAAGGGCATTAGTTGGAAGATCTCAGCACAGCAGAGAGGCTGTTTGAAAGACCTCAGAAGAAACCGGTTTATATTCCTGAAAGTTAAGAGAAACACTTGTGTGTTTTTAAAAGTAATTTAGAAAATATTAGATTAGTGCATAGAGTTGTCATCTATTTATTGTTTTGTCCATTTGAGGCATTAGGTAGAAGACTTCCTCGTGAAAATATATAAGTCTTATATGACTATTTAATGATTCACTTCATTAGTTATGTACTACATTTGCTTCATGCTTTAAATGTTAAAGATGACGTCTATAGTAATACTCTTATCAATTTTGAAGACTGAAGTGAAATTTTATGGAACCTTATAATAGCCCAGTACCTTACGGGAATTAACAACAGGCTTTGCTCATCATGCCACCAATAGCTTACCTAGATCACAAGGTAAGGATGGATACTCTCCAAGGTTTGGGGAGTCACTAATGAGAGTGATTTAAGAAAAGAGAGCTGTAATGATTTAGGGTAAGAGGTTTAAAAAGACCTAAAATGTAGCCAGCACAAACCTTGGTTGATATTTTTATATATGTTTGTCACTCCCCAGCACAAAGATGCTAAGTCCTACTATCATTCTAGCAGAGATCAGCTAATGCCTTCCTGGTCGGCACAATCTCTCTATGTTATTGGTGCTAAATATGCTGCAGAAGCAGGTGTTCATGATTAAATTGGCGAATGAATGAAGCCGAAGAGCTGTGCTTTACTAGAATAACAATAGCGCTCTGTAAGTGCAGAAGGTTTGGAAATTATTTTCCCCAATTTGCTTTGAAAATCCAGTTTATTCTCAGCTTGGGGTGGGCGATGATTAAAGAGCACTGCACGCCAGCCCATTCACTGAAAACAAGCTGCTGCTTATTTTCGTCTTACGGGCCGACATTTGAACTCTTGGGATGTCATTGGCGAGGAATGTGGCACTTGGGACACTTTTTCACTTTTGTCAGCCAAGGTCCACATCAAGTATCAAAGAATCCAGGTCAAACACAGTACAAATAAAGTGCAACTTAACGCTGTCTGCATTGTGTTAACAACGTGCTCTAACCTAAACATTAAGGGATTATATTATATTGTAATATACTATTATATCAGTGTAACACTTCCTTTCCTTGTGCCCTCTCGGAGACTACTGATCATGGTTGAATTATGTGACGTTTGTGTTGTGGATTTCTGTCCACCGAATGGCCAAAACGGATTTAATTTTCAAATGTAACAGCCTGGAGAGAAAGAGGAGAGTTCTGTTCTGTCAGTGTCAATTGAATTGAAATCCAAACCTAGAGGTACAATAATAATGTTCTGGATGACCGTATTATCCAGTCTCCAAAGCAGGCTGGCTTTTCATGGGAAACAGTTGTGATGGTTTCTGTGCCAAATGCTGGAAAACCTGCTGAAATGCAATCCTATGCTGCTCATTTTCAGATCTGTAACCTAGGAGTTCCCAAGAGGGTTTTATTACCCACAGCACTGCACTGTTCTGTAGAGGAATTTTTAAATGGTTTTAGTCATGTGTGCTCACTGCTGTCCGCTGAGCACAAGCCCTCCATTCTCAGTCTAGAATGAAAAACATTCTTGTATGTCTACAATTTGATGTCAGGCGTTTGCTTGGTGGTTAAGTCTTTAGCCGGAGTAGAAAACCTTCCCCTACAAATAAGTAGTCTTTGTATTGAAACAAGTATCTAGTGAAGACAGAAGTTTTAGGATTTAAAAAACAAAAATCACTTGCATTATATAACTTACAGAATTGCACAAAGAAATATTTGAGTGATCCCAATTTCTGAGGGCGGGGTGGTGCAGTGTCTGCAAAGGAGCCAGTCCAGACGTTGTACTTGTGTCATCTTTATGTGTGCTGTGGGAGCTAATGATAGCTAAATACAGTAGGTGAGAGAATGACACAGGATTTACAGCACAGAAACAGGCCATTCGGCCCAGCTGGTCCGTGCTGGTGTTTATGCTCCACACGAGCCTCCTCCCACCCTACTTCATCACAACCCATCAACATATCCTTCTATTCCCACATTACAACAGTGACTACACTTCTAAAAGTACGTCGTTGGCTGTAAAGCACTTTGGGACGTCTGGTGGTCGTGAAAGGTGCTATAGAAATGCAAGTCTTTCTTTTCTTTCTCCCTCATGTACTTATCTAGCTTCCCCTAAAAGGCATCTACACTTTTCGCCTCAACTACTCCAAGTGGTAGCATGTTCCACATTCTAACCACTTTCTGGGTGAAGAAGACTTTGGGTAATTCATCGTGTGAAAAGGGGTAGACAGCAAGACTTAGTTCAGTTACAACTCAGTGCCTGAGCACTGTTCATCTATGTCTATTGAGTTAGAAAAAGAGATCTACATTTTTCTGGTGTTTCGTCTTGCTTTTATTTTGGTGGTCAGGAAGGATTGGTAATATGGATTATTATTATGGTTTGCACTGCTATTACTAGGTGCTTAAAATGTAATATTAAACCCAGAGCACATTCATCTAAGCTGACACATGAGTGTGGTACTGAAGCAGTCATCCATTTTTGGAGGTATCGTCCTTTGGATGAGATGTTAAACTGTGGCCCCATCTGCCTGTTCAGGTGGACATAAAAGATTCCATGGCACTATTTGAAGAAGAGCAGGGAGTTCGCCCAGTATCCTGTCCAAAACCTATCCCTCAGCCAACACCACCAAAAACTGTTCATTCATCAGTTTGTGGGACCTTGCTGTACGCAAATTGGCAGTATTGTCTGCCTGCATTACAACAGTGACTACACTTCAAAAATAATTCGTAGTCTGTGATGGACTTTGGGACAACCTGAAGAAGCAAAAGGCGCTATGTTAATGCAAATTCTTTCTTTAAGTGGTGTCATTAAAGCTGAGGACACTATAAATTTATTTCTTCTCTAAGACTAATTTCAGAAGATTTGATGAAGCACTCTTCGGGGACCTTTACTTCACGATTCTGTTGCAAGCTCCTCCTGTGAATTTTTTTTATTATATATTTAATATTATTTTCTTGTCAACTTTTACTTTTTATATATTGCCATGTGGTTTGGAGGAGAAGCAGTAAGTGAGAAATGTACTTGAAAAATTATGATAATTATAAAGCTCTATTTAATGCTTGCTTTATTGGCAAATGTTACATTTCAAAAATGAGAAGTACATTTAAAAAAAATCTTCTTTTCTTTTCCTTGGCCCGGATTTTGCGGTCAGCGGTGATGGAACGGTGCTCGCCGTTCACTAGGCTTTTAGCTGCCCACAAACATTTTGTGGGCTTTTGAGCGCTGAATCAGGTGCCCGATGCTGTCATCGAGCGTCTGATCCAGCGCGGCGCCTCTACAGGGGATCTGTGGCATGTGTGAGCAGCAGCGTGTCTCTTCAACCAATCAGATTGAAGCATCCTCACTGAGACACGCAGAGTCGAAACCAGAAAGTGTAAGTTAGAATATTTAATTCATGGTAAAATCATGTATAGAAAGCAAAATAAAGAGAGGGAAATAAAGATGGGATTAAGAGAGAGATAAAAGTTACAAAGGAAAAGTAAAAAACAGTTATTTAAATAATTTTTTTGAATAATTAAATTCTGAAGGAATGAGACTCCACACTTGTAAAATTACATTTTCAATGCCAGCGAGGTTATTTGCCGGACCAGCCCTAACTTTGTCTGGTGTGTTTAGTGGGTAAGTATAGCAAATTCATGCTCTTACATGGATTTCAATGCAGAGTCTTATCGGCTAGGTACTGTTATAGCGCAGCCTGTGGAGGAGCAGGGTAACTCGGACCGCAACTTCCGGATTTCCGTGTTTAACTGCGTATGTGCGGACTCCAGATGTTGCTGTCCGATATACTCCATAATAACGGTGAGCGCTGAGAGCCACCTGGCCCTGTTGTTCATACACGTGCACTTCCAGCAGGGGCCAACTTGATTGAGATCAGGAAGAAGAGCTAGCAAATGGGGATCAATACAGCTGCGGCCTCCCTTGCCACCTCTCACCTTCCCATAGCTACCCTGCATCCAGTGTTCCCACTAAGGTGTGCACATGCGCGGTCGCGCTGCTATCTGGAAGGTACCGCGCACTGAAATCCTGAATACACAGGCCGTGCACAACAGCGAGCTAGAGCGGGGGGAGGGGCTGAGCGTCAAAACCCAACAGAAAAGGCGCAAGCGGCTGGAGAGAGAGCAGGAAAACGCGCAGCTGTGAATGGAGGAGCAATGAGCTCGAGCGGGGGATGGGGGAGGTGTGTCCGGAAGTGAACGGCGTGTGTGGAGAAGGACGGGAGGCGAGGAGCCGGACAAGGCCTCGGAGCCCCGGGAGAAACTGAGCTTCAGAAGGTGCGAGCAAGAATGGGACCAGTGAGGAGAGGTAGATTGGAACGTGTGAGAGTAGAAGTATAATGTGACCTGTTAGAGGGGAGGTGGCTTGCCAACCGTGGCAGAATTTTCCATCACTGGAAAACGGAGAAAGACCGACGGGAGAAATTTCCAGCATGATGTAACTAAGTCACGTTCAATAAATATCAACCTTATTTACTTGCATTGTTGTATATATGCGTTAAGTGGTTGTTGTTGTAAAATTTAAACTGCCCATGGACAAAAGGTTGCGCTCCGAGGAGTTTGTAGCCCGCCCAGTACAAATAAAAAATTAGAGGGAACATTGCCTGCATCCCAATCAGATCCCTCAGTGGTTCGGTAAGTAAATGCGTGAAACAGCGACCGAGATCCTAGAGTCAATTCCCAGTCTGTCCTAGGGTAGCCCATCTTCGCTGAGGTAATGACAAGAACACTGCTGCACAGGGGTGCAGGCCATGGGTGATGGTATTAGATGTACAGGGATTGTGATCGATGCCCATGTATATGCTTAATGTCACTGCTGCTTTGTAAGTCAGACCACGGCGTACCGTGGCTGCAGTGTGTACCCTCTACAAGATGCACTGCAGCAACTCGGCAAAGCTTCTTCGGCAGCACCTCCCAAACCCGTGACCTCTACCACCTAGAAGGACAAGGGCAGCAGGCACATGGGAACACCACCACTTCCAAGTCACACACCATCCTGACTTGGAAATATATCGCCATTTCTTCATCGTCACTGGTTCAAAATCCTGGAACTCGCTCCATAACAGCACTGGTGGGAGTACCTTCACCACACGGACCGCAGTGGTTCAAGAAAGCGACTCACCACCACCTTCTCAAGGGCAATTAGGGATGGGCAATAAATACTGGCCTTGCCAGCGACACCCACATCCCATGAACGAATAAAAAAGAAAATGATTAGGTAGATTTTTAGATAACAAGAGTTCAGCCTGTACTGGATGAATATCGGTGTTTTACTATTTGAAGGCTGTCAGCAAGTTAGCGTACAAATATTCCCTGAGTGATGCGGACAAGAATGTTCAAGATTCGAGTCCTGGACTATGCTCGGGTTAGCTATCCCAGCTCTGGAGGAGGTGGGGGCCCTCCAATCTAATGCGCAAAGTTAACGAGGGAAGAAAGAAGTTGAGGATTCTGCTCTGATTTCTATCCAGTGATCCCTGATGGAAAATATCTACGAGCTGTCTGTTTGGTGCATTGAAGATCCCACAGCACAATTTGAGGAAGGACAACACGGACAACAGGGTGTTCTTGTCATGGAAGGAGTTCAGCGAAGATTCACAAGGCTGATACCTGGGATGGCAGGAATGACATATGAGGAGAGATTGGGTCGATTGGGCTTATACTCGCTGGAGTATAGAAGAATGAGAGGTGATCTCATCGAAACATATAAAATTCTGACAGGTCTGGACAAACTAGATGCAGGAAGAATGTTCCCGATGGTCGGAGAGTCCAGAACCAGGGGTCATAATCTAAGGATAAGGGGTAAGCCATTTAGGACAGAAATGAGGAAGAATTTCTTCACCCAGAGAGTGGTGAACCTGTGGAATTCTCTACCACAGAAGGTAGTTGAGGCCAAGTCATTAAATATATTCAAGAATGAGTTAGATATATTTCTTAAAGCTAAAGGTATCAAGGGATATGGGGAGAAGGCAGGTACAGGGTACTGAGTTTGGATGATCAGCCATGATCTCATCGAATGGCGGAGCAGGCTCGAGGGGCCGAATGGCCTACTCCTGCTCCTATCTTCTATGTTTCTATGTTCTCCTTGTGGCTTAGCCAATGCTCTTAACCAATAGCCTGAGAGGTGGCTCATTTCATTTTGGCTGGAGGACATTCTTGGCTGCTGCATATATCGGCATAACAGTCACTGCACTCCAAAAAGTAGTTAATTATGCAAAGCTCTTTGAATACTTTGACTATGTGACAAGGCATGATATAAATGCAAATATTATTAATTTATTAGATTTCAGCCATCACCTGTTTAGCTGAGATCTATTAAATAAATAAACTGGATTCATTTTAAAAACAGATGATGTTGGATAGGGCAGCAGGTTGATCAGCATCTGAAAGAGGAGGATAGGAGCAGGTCTGATGCAGGCTGCCACCTGAAAGATTAACCTTTTATCTTTCTTTATCAGATAGTGCGAGCTCACCTTCTGGGCGTTTCCAGTCTTCCCAGTTTTTATTTCCGATTTCCAGCATTTGAGGTTTTTTTTTTTATCTTATCCAATGGATTTATTTAGTTTGCATAGTTATTATTTCCCTTCTGGTGTCTCCCCGTGTTACGTGCCCTTTATAGCTGACAGGGCGGGAGATTCATTGCTGGGCTTTTGAAAATGTCACCTCGTAGCTGGTCACTAGGACATGTGCAGGAGCAGCCTGAGGTGACTGGCTCTCCAATGTTGCTCCCCTCGCATATAAATACATACACGGAAGCATACACTTTTTTCTGTGGGAGAGTACCTGGCCTTTGCTTCTTGACTCTGCACAGAGGCGCACAGTTGGGATCAAGAACTGAGTGGCAAATTCTACATTGAATCCATGCCCTACCACGTTACCATATATTTAATAAACTACTGAATTAGATGGGTGATTCATTTAATGTGACACACTGTTTTTGCATGACATCAAAAGCAATCAGACTTGGCACTGAACCCATTCTTGACCATTAAAGAGTGACTCCTGTTGGAACTGTCTATAATGGTGTTGAAAGACAGGATTGGGCTCAGCTGTGAGACCTTCATTCTTTTATAGCTTGTCAACACTTCTTGGCAAGGCTCACACATGAAATATGGTTACTTGGCGAAATATCAGCGAATGCTGGTCGAACTATCCTCCAGCCAGGAGTCGGTGCCTTCGGGGTGTTGGGGGGTGGGGTGGGTAGGGGTTCATCCAAAAAAAAAGCGAGGAAGTAAAGCAAACAGCAATAATCGAAGAAGGACATATAAAAGTAACGTGCAAGCATTAAAAAGGGGGATCCTTTGCTGGTGAAGTGTTGGCACATATTTGAAATTGGAGCTTTTTCCATTTTCATACTGGGATTGGAAGGATTTGGTAGTTTACGTCTCAGCGCAGTACGATTGCTTTCTGCAAGATTTCCACATTATTAGACAACTTTTCGTTGGGAGAGGATGGGGTTAAGTGACTGCTGCTGTCTAGCTTTACTGACAGTAGAGCACTGATCGAGGGATGTGTTCTCCTGTAGCCAGCAACCTGTCCGATGCGGAACAGCTTCACATACTGTGGATTTACTGATGCCTACGCTTGCGCTGCTAGGAGTCTGGAAGGTGAGCACAGCAGTTATTTGCACAGGTAGGCTGTGATTAGTGTGAACTCAACACTTCCTAGCTCTTTTAACTTCTCATACGAATCGTGCATCACATAATTATTAAATTTCTGGCCTGGCACTCGTAGGGGGTGATTTCGCCAATGGGGAGCTTTTGGAGGCGGGACTCCCACTTGTCGGGTTTTAGTCCCGCCTCCATCAACTTCTGGCCAACCCACGCTATTTTCCCTTGATTGACCTTGTTAAGCCCGCCAATTAAGGGAAAACCGGTTGCAGAGAACGTCAACGTATGACGTTTCATCTGTCAAATTATTGACAGATGAATTGTCATCGTTTGACAGCTCTGTGAAGCTGGCTTAACTGCCTGTTAACTATCTGTTAACAGGCAGTTAAGTGGCTGTAATCCCTTCCCGTCTCCAAGGAAACGGGACCCGGCGCGGGACGGCTACCCGCCTCCTGGCAAGATGGCATGGGGGCGGGTTGGGCACCCGCCCCCAGATTCTGCCATTTTCCCGGCAGTCCCGCCTCCATACCCGCCTCCCCAGGGCTGGCAAGATCGCGCCCATGGTTTTCAATCAATAAAACTAATGATCGCCTGGAAAATGTGAGCGATGCCTTTGTGAAATCAGCAAAGTAGTGTGAAGAAGGCGTGCATTAAACTGGGCACAATTATATACAAAGCAGCAGAGTGGAATAAGCAGTGTTATTGAAACCAAAGGCATTTTGGGGATAGCCCCTTTTGCTTTCTGAGGCACGGTTTCACAGGTGCCAGTTACTCTCTGGTACCGTGCCCAAGTAACAATTCCTGATGTATGAGCCCAGATGGTATGTTAGGAAGCTTTTCTAGAGGTGGGGCCCATCACAGCTGAGCTCCATCCTGTCCTCACCCAGTGCTCCGCCAATGGGCGTGCATACACAGCTACTCTTAACTACTGTGGCAGCAGCTACTACCCTTGCTGTAATAAATAACACTTCTAATGAATGTTGTTTCCAAGATGGCTGACTATAGTTATTTGGATGTATTTAGCTTGGTTTACAAGCAGTGCTGTTAATCATGCCCATATCAGTTTGCCATACTGATTCTGTGGTTCTTGAACTGATGACAAAGCCAGAAACCAATTTTAAAAAAAGAGTTATCTTCGAAGGCAAAATGCAGAAGAAGCATGGTTTTGTTGGTCAGTGCCCAGTTTTATAAAAGAACCTTGCTGCTTTATGGTTTATTTTATTTAATGAGTCGCTGAGCCATACAGACCAAGAGCAACAACAGCTTGCATTTACATAGCGCCTTTAACATCGTAAAACGTCCCAAGACGCTTCACAGGAGCGTTATCAAACAACATTTGACACGAGCCACATGAGATATTAGGGCAGGCGAAGAGGTAGGTTTTAAGGAGCATCTAAAGGGAGGAGAGGGATGGAATTCCAGAGTTTAGGAGCTGGACAGCTGAAGGCACGGCCACCAATCGTAAAGAAAAGAAAGACTTGCATTTATATAGCACCTTTCACGACCACCAGAGGTCCCAAAGTGCTTTACAGCCAATGAAGTACTTTTGAAGTGTAGTCACTGTTGTAATGTAGGAAACGCAGCAGCCAATTTGCGCACAGCAAGCTCCCACAAACAGCAATGTGATAATGACCAGATAATCTGTGTTCGTGATGTTGATTGAGGGATAAATATTGGCCAGGACACCGGGGATAACTCGTGCCATGGGATCTTTTACGTCCACCTGAGAGAGCAGACGAGGCCTCGGTTTAACATCTCATCCGAAAGACGGCACCTCCGACAGTGTGATTAAAATTGGGGATGCGCAAGAGGCCAGAACTGGAGGAGCGCAGAGACTTAAGAGGGTTGTAAGGCTGGAGGAAGTTACAGAAATAGGGAGGGGCGAGGCCATTGAGGGATTTGAAAACAAGGATGAGAATTTTAAAATCGAGGTGTTGCCGGACCGGGTGCCAATGTAGGTCAGCGAGCACAGGGGTGATGGGTGAACGGGACTTGGTGCGAGTCAGGATGTGAGCAGCAAAATTTTGGATGAGCTCAAGTTTATGTAGGGTGGAAGTTAAGAGGCCGGCTAGGAGAGCATTGGAATAGTCCAGTCTAGAGGTAACAAAGGCATGGATGAGGGCTTAAGCAGCAGATGCGCTGAGGCAAGGGTGGAGTCGGGCAATGTTACGGAGGTGGAAATAGACGGTCTTGGTGATGAAGGTCCCAGTTTTGACCCGTGGTCTATGTTGTCAGCTGATTTTAGCTGGGGTAGTGGCAGGGGTGCTGCAATTAGCCTCAACATGCTGAGTTGGGGAAGTGAAGATTGGCTGCGGTTCCTCCTTCTGATTGTTACCCAGCGACCCTGTTGGAATTGGGCATGGTAGACTTTGGGTGGGAATAAGATCAGGCTTGGCTGTGATGCAGTGTGCAATTGAATAATCTGCTAACACTCACTTAAGTCTCACATAGTAAGAATGAGAACTGGGACTAGGGCAAGGGCAATCAGTGCCCATGGAACTGTAACCTCGGAAGGAATGAACATCAGCATACCAGGAGGAGATAAATATTGGTGACAACAAATAAAGCCCCTATAAGCTGCCCAGGCTTGTTTCACCGCACCGCCATAGAATACCAGGATGTAGGTTTAGTGATTCTCCACAGTTGGGAAGGAAACTCATTGGCTGTGTGTCCCTGTTGTTGTTTACATCATGGTGGCTGGTATACTGAGCCTACCTACTTTATCGAAAAAAACCAACTTATTTTGTCCTTTCTCTTGCTTTGTTTTTACTAGACAGTGCACCAATGATGGCCGAGAAGGTAAGTAAGTGGGTGACCTGCTGTTGGGTTTAGCTCTCTGAGGTATTGACAGCTAGGCTGTGCACTGAGTAACTTAGCAATGGTTGACCTTCAGGTTTTCCCTCCCTCTAAGCGAGGGATTGAACCAGGCCATGATGCTGCATGTTGGCACTCCCACCGCACCTTCTGAAAGGTTCTTTTAAGTCAGCAACAACATTGCTAATACGTACTTTAAAAATTCGTGTGCAATCCATAGATAGGTGTACACACAATCCATTTCATAGGATTTACCGTGGCAGTTTTTGGCAATGCACAGTGCCACTGTGCCTTTTTATAAAGGCTTCTTTTTAAGTAACCAGTAACATTGCTAATATGTACTTAAAGGATTTGAGTGCAATCCAGAGATACGTGTGCTCTGTTTGTACCAATCCATTTTAAAGGCCTTATCATGCCAGTTTTTTTTTCATGTTGAATAAATCAGTTCTGAGACATGCTGGTAATGGACAAACAAAATTCAATCTGTAGCCCTTATATTTTGAGATGTCTGAAAAACAGAATATAATCAGGCAATGCTGGTATCAAAGTCACCCTGCAAGGTTCTATAATCTTATCTGCAACACGTCTATTTTTGTTTTTGTGAAACAGAATTAAATTGGATGCAGTAGTGTACGTTGCTATGGTGATGGCTATGGGTTTGTGATTTTGATCAGGGGCCTGATATTATGCGGTATTGTGTTATTGGAATAGCTTCTTGACACTGTTGTCGGGAGATGTGATCTCGAGAGATTTTGGTTCTTTATTAGTAATTAGAGCCACTGTTTCACAGTGACTGAATAAGTCAGATTCCAAATGTGTCACATGGGATTCTGGGATTTTTTACCAGTATTTTTTAGGATCGCGTTCTGCAACTCTGTCCATTATTGCATAAAAACCACAAAACAGTAAGCTTGTTAATAGTGGATTCTCTCGGGTTTGTGTTATTATATCTACTTCACAACAATGAGGGCCCTGCAGCATCCACGTGAGGGCAGCGCAGGCCCTGTGTCATTAGGCTGTGTGCAGTAAATTAGTGCCAAGTGTATCTGCGTAATCTGGTTGAAGACCTGCTGTATTACTGCTATGATCAGATAATGAAGTACATTATTAAGTGGGCTGGTCGTGCAGTGTGT
Organism: Squalus acanthias; assembly: GCA_030390025.1. NCBI lineage: Eukaryota > Metazoa > Chordata > Chondrichthyes > Squaliformes > Squalidae > Squalus > Squalus acanthias. The sequence continues at coordinate 149,919,037 of CM059428.1, forward strand.
TGTTTAACATATTGTACTGTGCAGTGGTAAGATTGGCCAGTTATCTCCCATACAGTGAATTCCTAATCTCCGATATGCTGTTGGAGCAGGGGACTCCACCATGGGGGAAGGGTAGAGGCTAAAGGAAGCAAAATGCAAGGTTAAGTTGATGCCGGCTGCTTGGTGTATCTCCAAGCAACCAGTTCCTGAGCAATAGGGAATGGTGTGGATGGAGCATTAAACAGTATCTGAAAAAAATATGAATTAAAATTACGTTTACTGATGTACTCCCTTCTTAATTTTCCTGCATTGTTCTCCGGTCTTCAAACAAATCCCTGCAGTTTGTATATGCTCCTCTAACTGGACAATCCAGCACATAGACACAAAGCTAGCAGCTGCCTGCACTTGTTCCCGGATTCATCACTACAATGGAATGCTGCGTCGTTCCCAGATTTCCCTCCTGCTCTGCAATTAATAAACAACTGGGGAGCGGGCTGATTGCCCACTCTTCCCTGGAGGTCCTGTAACCGGGTCTTTCTTGCTGTGAGTAAGCTCGGCTCCATATACTGCCTGCATTAAAACATTGGCTTCTTAGGAACTTCAACATTTTCTTGTGAGACATCTGTGAAGTGCAGTGCAATAAAACCTGACACCATTGTGTGAATCTAGGTTGCAGTTTTGCGTTTTTAAAAAAACCCCACCATATCCTTTAAATATGTTGCTAATAACAGGCAGCAATAACCTGCGATTTTAAACGTAAATACTTTATTTACAGCTAGACTTTGGTAGTCACAACACATCTATTTTATTCATTTGTTTTTTTATTTTCAATTTACTCTGATATGATAATCCTATACTGGAAGGTGTTATAAATTGAAGTGAATTCTGCTTTTCGTGATTCCTGAGAATTTAAAAGGTTTTTTTTTTAAAGAAACCCCATAAATTTCACAAAATTCAGACAACCTCCGAGCACGAATGAGTGTCCATCAATGTCGGTCGCACTCCTTTATCTCATGCGTGACCCTTGACTCTGCATGACAGCAGGTAATTCAATCTCTTGCATCGCAGCCAAACCCAATCCTTTCCTAACCTGCTACGTTAAGGGAGAGGTTTGAAGAAACTTTTTTTTAAAAAAACCGTTAGTGGAATGACTTGGCACAAGTGATCGCTGCTGAATCATTTGCAGCATTCAAAAAACGACTGGATGATGACCTAAAGAACTATAAAAGGGTATGGGGAGAAAGCAGGAAAATGGGGTAAGTCTGAAGAGAAAGCTGGATATTGGACTGTGTAACGTCAGCTCCTCAGTGCAAAATAAGTTCGATATGGGCAAGAAGAATGAATAGCCTGCTCATGTGCTAAACATGTCTGGCCCCAATTTTAACTAGTGGCTAGTTTTTGGCTGTGAGTTTTGATGCCAATTCAAAACTCACCTGCTGCAGCAAGAATGAGGTCTGGGGTATTTTAACTCCTGGGCCTCATTTAACTGCCGCTGCCTGACTTCCCATCCATTTGGGGTGTAAGATGGCGCAAATTTGTGTGGGCCAAAGACCGCGGGATCGACTGCTGGACCATCCCGTGGGGGTTCCCGCAGTTTGGTGGGGGGGGGGGGGCGGTGGGGGCGAGCGTGATCATGACAGAGGAGGCCTAAGAGTTCCACTGTGAGGCTCGGCGGAGCATTCCTGTGTTTCTATGTCCATACAGATGCACCTCCAGCAGCTGTTGTTTGAAAATGAAAACTGCAGTGTCAGATCTTTATCAACATTTTAAATAAAATCTGATTATGAATGAAGTGTTTTAATTTCCCTTTTAACATGTTGATGTGGAATGTCAAAAAGTCTCTCTGTAGTAGCAAAGATGTGCATATATACTTCAATAAATTGCTTTTGGTGCAGTGGTGACTGCTTTTACATCGGGAAACATGGCAGCCATTCTGCACCAGTAAGGTTCCACAAACAGCAGTGAGATGAATGACCAGTTAATCCGTTTCTTCTGTTGTGTGGGGGAAGGAATGCTGGCAGTACACCGGAAGAACTTGCTGCTTTTCAATTAGGGATCTTTGAAACCTTCCTCAACAGGCAGCCGAAACCTTGATTTAACATTCATCTGGCACCTCCGACAATGCAGCACCTCTCTACTGTACTGGAGCCTCCGCCTAGATTTATGAGTCCAATTCCTCGTGCGGGGCTAAAAACTCAGAGGAAAGAGCACAACCGACGGACACTCGACCGCACCTTGGAAACCAGAGGGCTTGTGGAATCTGCAGTCCTGTGTGCAACACAGTGATTCCGAGTGTGACAAAATGGATGGAGTGATACCAAGACGTCAGTATTTGCCCTGGAAATGGCTGCAATAATGTTGCCAATTTCTTCTTCTTGATCTGTACTCCACAAAGGCACATAACATCCATGTGCAAAATTTAGTGTAACTGGCCCAAATGACTGGAAATCCATTCAGAAGTGCAACTGGATCCAAGTAGGACCATCTCAGTTCAGGCACTAAAAAATCACTATTAGCTGAGATTAAAGGATACGAGTCTGACATTGATCCTCAAGGCCATTGACCTACATTGAGCTAACTTTAATTTAATTCTGCAGTTTGATACTGATTTTTCAGTGGGAGAGCAAGATCATGTTTAAGCCTCAGAAACGTGCTCCTGGAATTTTGCGACCGCTAATCTTTTAAATTGCTGAACGTGACGTGCAGATGTGATTAGTTCAAAGCTCTAGTACTGTGTACTTGAGGGGTAGTTCGGCGTGGAACAAAAACTTAGCAGAGACTGGGGGAGGGTAACTACCTCTCAGTCTGTCTGAAAAGAGCCTGGGCACAGTGGCACCAGTGATAGATGGACTTGCACCAAAGAAGTTGCTTTGGCTCATGTCACTGCCCCTTCCCCCTCACCAGCACAGTTTTTTTACAAACTAAAAGGTGCTCAAGGCAGGGTTCCACAGAAGGAAAAAGAATAGAGAGAGGAGGCTTCACAGTCCAAATTTTGAAAACAATGAATGGAAGCATGCTGCACAAAACCTAAATAGGCGAACTAGAGGACTTAATCGTAAGGGTAACTTCTCTGCACTCAACAACCCTACCAACACTCTAGCATGCAGCGTCAGTCCCTTGTCTGAGGATTGTGACCTCCTATGTATGGAGGTCTGTTTCCCGCAGTGCAGAGTGTCACAGAAAAGCCTCTATTTGTTACCTGTGTCACTTTGCAACGTTAATAAATCTTCATGCAAGAATCCTGCTGACTGGGAGGGAGGCAGATGCGTGAAAACAACTTTCTGAAGGCGGCAGCGTGACTTCTCTTTGCTGTTGCTGGGGGGTTCCCATCTGTCCTGATTCCCAATGCTCCGCGTACACAGAAACTTTTATGATCCAGGCTTTTATATGAAAAATGCAGTCGCACATTGTGGACGTTTTTTAAAAAATGTTCTCGCGATTTGGACGACACGAGCAAGGTCACATTTATTGCTCATCCCTGGTTCAGTGGTCACTTCAGAGGGCAGAGAGAGTCAACCACGCACTGTGGGAATGGACTTGCGTGTAGGTCAGAGCAGGTACGGGTGGCAGGTTCCCTTCCCTGAAGGACATTAGTGAACCAGTTTGGTTTTTACAACAACCCAGTAGCTCTCATTCAATCTTTCTGGCACCAGCCCACAAATTACCTGATTTATTAAATTCCTGACCTCTGGGTTACTATCCTAGTACCATAAACACTGCACTATTGTAACCCCCAGAAGATTCTCCTAATTAATAGTAAGTTTTACACATAGTAAGTTTTACACTATTGACTGCAACAGTAATCATGTTTATTAGGCAGATTCGCAACAAGGTTAGAAATTCAGTATTTATTTCTGCAATGTGCTTTTTTAATTCTGAATAAATGGAAATGTTTTTCTATTAGTCCCCAGGATGCGAGCACGCTGGGGAGGATGTACTTACTGCCCATCCCTCGTTGGCTTGAGAAGGTGACGGTGAGCCTTCCAGCGATTGTACAGTTGAATAACTTGCTCGGCCACTTCAGAGGGCATTAAAAGTCAACCACCAAAGTCACATGTAGGCCAGACCAGGTGGGGTGGGGTGGGGGGGGAGGCAAGTTCCCTTCCCTGAAGAACATTAGTGAACCAATTGAGTTTTTAATGACAATTTAGAAGTTTTTTTATTTCTAGTGCTAACTCATAATTTGCCAGATTTTTTATGGGATTCAGTTTCACAACTTGCCAAGATAGGATTCGAGCTCTTGATCTCTAGTCCTGTATTGTGACGATTACATTGCTGTACTCCTGGAATGAAAGGCTTATTTAGCTCTTTCGGACAGATGCAGGTTTAACCCCACTTTTCTTTTCATTTTACACATGGTGGAAAATCTCACAGCTACGATTTGTTCAATGTTGACAGCTCTCCGGGGAGAGCTCAGTGGTCGTATTTCAAAGGGAGTTGGACCAGTTGCTGATTTGGCAAAGCTTGGCAGCAAGCAGGTGTATCGCTGTGGTTTTCAGAGGCCTCTGTGTGGGGGAGCTCCTGCAAATATTTGCACACTCCCTGGAACCCCATGCAATTATTGACACTCACGGTGACTCCCTGCCCTAACTTCCATAAAACAGTGAAAAGAAAAAGAAAGACTTGCATTTCTATAGCGCCTTTCACGACCTCAGGACGTCCCAAAGCGCTTTGCAGCCAATGAAGTACTTTTGAAGTGTTGTAATGTAGGAAATATGGCGGCCAATTTGCGCACAGCAAGCGCCTACAAACAGAAATATAATAATGACCAGGTACAGGAAACTCCTTATTAACCGGCACCGACGGGACCGGCGTGGTGCCGGTTAATCAAAAAGTCCGGATAACGGAGAGTTATATCTCCCAACGTACGAGAGCCCCGTACACATTGACATGCGCCTGCATTCGGAGCTCCGTCTCCCCGGGGACCGCCAGCTGACCATCTGTCGTGTCCGCTGCCTACCCGGGCTGCACATTCTCCTCCCAATCTACACGCTCCGATACAAGGCAAATGCCTCGGGGTTTTTTTTAAAGTTAATTTTAAACGAGAGATGAAGGAAAACCCCGGTTACCTACTCAAGAATTTTGCCGGTTAAGAGAGATTTCCGGATATTTGGGTGCCGGTTAATAAAGAGTTTCCTGTAATCTATTTTTAGTGATGTTCATTGAGGGATAAATATATTAATCAGGACACCGGGGATAACGCCCCCTGCTCTTCTTTGAAATAGTGCCGTGGGATCTTTTCCATCCACCTGAGAGGGCAGTTTAATGTCTCATCCAAAAGACGGCACCTCCAACAGTGCAGCACTCCCTCAGTACTGACCTGGAACGTCAGCCTAGATTTTTGTGCTCGAGTCTCTGGAGTGGGACTTGAACCCATGACTTTCTGACTCTGAGGTGAGTGCTACCCACTGAGCCATGGCTGACACTACCCAAACAAAGCTGACAGTGTCAGCTACCCTAAGGAACAGAGTGGCATCATTACAGAAAAAAATGAATAACATACAGCAATGAGAACAATGTGCTTGAGAGTCAACAAATATATAAAAATATCGAGAAACCTGGTTACCTTGGGGACTCCAGTTTGAAAACCTGTGGTGTACATCAAGGTAAACTGATCAGAAAGGATCCAAGCGGTGAGTGAGATTGATGGAATGACCTTTTCGCATCCTTGTGTTTAATTCAGTGCTGTACATCTGAACATTTTAAAAGCTAATGATATAAAAACAAATGAGCTGCAACAGATGTGAGTGGAAGTGTTTCCCACTCGAAGTGCTATCCCCACGTGTAACCTTCGTGTTTAAACAATGGAAAAACCTATTTATCACAGTAGGCACTAAAATATTTCAAACAATAAATCAAGAAAGCCATTTTAAATTATTTGCAGCAGTATTTTTTTTAACCTCTGAAACTCGAGTTCCCTCAGAACTGCTCGTCACCAAATCCAGTACACAAGTTGCATGGCTGATTTTTTTTTTTATTACACACACACCTGAGCAGACAACCTGCAGCAAATCAACTGCACTTGGATTTGCAGCTTACAAGAGATGTTGGGTTGAAGGGGTAACTCTTGCAGTAATCCTACCTCCCAAGATCACAGAGAGAAACTACAGTGGGTGACCTGTACTCAATTAAAGTGAATGCTGATTGCAAAGCCCTGACTTGCAGTTTCATGATGAGCTCGTGGACAGATTGGAGAGCGAGTTGTGTCATCAGCAGCTAACTGAAATTTAGCAAACTGAATCCGAGTTCCAAATGTGTTTGGAGGGAAATGGAGATTTGAAAAGATGAGGTCATTGCTGACTTAGAGACTAAATAAGTCAAACTACATTTTACCACTTGGGATTCTGGGATTTTTACCACTGATTGCATTCCATGGATCACCCCATTTTACCAGGAAAGCCATAAATCACTGATGTTGCCCATTAGGTATGAATGAAATCCTCCTTGATAGAAGAAAGGCGGAAATACTGCTATTTAAATCGCTCCTCTCAGCCATAAATAAAATATAACTGATCCAGTAACTACCGTGGGAATGTGGTGAAGGTTGTTAGACCACCATGGCCTGTCTGTCCCCTTCAGACGTTCGTGTCTGCGTGCTGCACGTTCAAAGCAAAAAGTTATCAATTTTGACTTCACGGGTGTCTTGAATTATTCATCCATGAAGTGCATTCATGAAAGGGAATACACTGGGACTGATTGGGATTGTTTTCAGTCAGGGAAACTGCATACTATGCAAATATGTGCTGTGCCACTCCGTACTGAAAATTAGCAGAGGATGAGCAGTTAAAGGATTATTCTGTAATGCTTTTTCGATGAATCTTTGGCTTAAAAAACTGAGAGAGTTGCTATATTTTTTTTTAAATCTTCACGTTGCACATTTGACATTGCTGTGATTGATAATGTTACCAGTGCTTTGTTATAAACAAAGGTGCATGTCCAAAATACCAGACTTGGATATATAGCTGGAGCTTCACCAAGATGAATGCATTTGGAATAGAGCCAATTCATAAATTACAGATAGTAAATTATAGGGTATATATACAGGTGGACGTAAAAGATCCCATGGCACTAAGGCTGGGTGCAAATTGGCTGCCGTGTTTCCTACATTACAACAGTGACTACGCTGCAAAAGTAATTCACTGGCTATAAAGTGCTTTGGGCCGTCATGAGGTTGTGAAAGGCACTATAGAAATGCACATTCTTTATGTGCATTTAAAAGAAAAAGTCATGGACTTCAAACAGGGCTACCTTTTAAAGGATAAGGAAAGAAATGAGGGCCGTAGGGTGGGAGAAGTTGCTAGTAAATACATGGAGCAACAGTGGAGTCTGTTCAAGAAGATAAATATATATATATATATATATATATATATATACACCCCCTGAAATGCAAGAGAGATACTCTTGGAGTGGTGCAGCAATGGTCTATAAGAATGGTTCATGGTAAAATTCGGGCTTTCCCTTGCATTCTTCATGCGGGAGCAATAGGTCAGTTCCCAAGGCAAGCCACCTTAGGAAGTATAAACTGTCCACCACTGACCGGCGACTATTCGGGATGATATCTGGGATGAAGGGACTTGGCTAAAATGAGAAGGGACTGAGTAAACTGGGATTGTATTACCAAGAGATGTCTTGTTAAAATTGCATGTGTCTCCCACTGCCCCAAGCCATCCTTTTTCCTGACCTGATGCTTTTACCCAGCCCGCCAGTGAAAATACTGTGCTCCCAACTGTGACCAGGCATAGGCTGCAAGTTTACATAAAGCCCATTCCAGCCAGGAGAGGAAGCATCGCCTTTATACCTGCAGAGGCAGGATTCCGAAAAGGTCTTTTCCAGTACGGACCGACAGGAGCCTCCGTTGTTTAAGCAGCCAGCAGTGCTTACACTGTAATTGAAGTGAACAATCGTTGGACACTTACAGCGTACACTTGAAATAATGGCCTCCTTCAGCTCAGAACTCCTCCCCCCTCCCCCCACTCTTCCTACCCACCGCTATTAAAACCACATCAGTCCCCACTCCCTTCCCCATGACTTGTTTGCTGGTGACCAACCCCAAACCAATGATTGATTGAATTTGCACAGGTGGATTCATTCTGAAAAATTCAAAGTTTAACTAAAACATAAACCCTTAAATGGCAAGCTAGAATGTTCCTCGGCTCATGATCGATGCTGTTTTCTGCATCCTGTCAAGATTTCTGTCATCTGCATGTACACAGAGAATGAAATATCATTTCACACACGTGGAGTCTGTGTCTTATCAAATAGTTTTCCTACAGTTGTCTAGTGCCTGCCGTGAAACAGCAACAATAATAAATGCATGTTTTTTTAAAATGTAGATTTATAGTCCAATGGTTGGCGGTTTCTTTGGAGTGGGGGCAATCGGTCAGTGGACTCTATTGGAGGCTGTTTGCTTAAGTAAAAGCCTATTTTGCTTCAAACTTTGGATATTGGGAATCCAAATTCATTTTTTTTTATGTAGACAGTGTTTCAGACTTAGTGTCTCCTTTTCTGCACTTATGGATGAAAGTCAGTGCCACTCCTCACTGCCCCCCTCATCTTACCCCTCCACCCCTACTTGAAGCTGCTACTCTGGGAGGTTGAAGCTCTGCTATATGCTGTGATAGTTTGATATTACAGCGTAGAAACAGGCCATTCGGCCCAACTAGTCTGTGCTGGTGTCTCTACTCTACACAAGTCTCCTCCCATTCCATTTACCTCATCTCAGCCTTTCAGCTTATCTTTCTCGTCCCGTTTCTCTCATATACTCCTCCAGTTTCCTTTTGAAAGTATCTAAGCTATTTGCCTCAACCACTTCCTGTGGTAGAGAGGTCCACTTTCTAACCACACTTGGAGTATAGAAATTTCTCCTTATTTCCCTGTTAGTATTTATCTTGTATTTATGGCCCCTAGTTTTAGATTCTCCCACAAGTGGAAACATTCCACATCTACCCGATCCAACCCATTCATAATTTTAAAGACCTGTATCAGGTCTCTTCTAAGTCCTGTTCAATCTTTCCTGATAGCTGTAATCTCTCAGTTCTAGTACCATTCTTGTAAATCTTTTTTGCACTTTCTCCAGTGCTTCTATATTCTTTTTATAGTATGGAGACCAGAACTGTGCACAGTAATAAGTGCGGCCTGGCCAGTGTCCAATACAAGTTTAACATAACTTCACCACTTTTGAATTCTATACCCCTAGAGATAAATCCCAGTGCTTTGTTAGCATTTTAATTGCTTTCCTGACCTGCGATGCTGCTGTAATTAATGATTTGATCACCTGTATCACTAGATCCTCTGCTCTTCTACCCCATTCAGTTTCTTATTTTCTAAGGTGCAGGTGATGTTTCTGCTTTTCCTATTAAAGTGCATCACCTCACATTTATCCATGTTAAAGTTCATTTGCCACTTAACTGCCCAGTCTGCAAGTTTTCTAATGTCTTCTTGCACTGCTTCAATCCACTAACTATAGTTTTACTTGGGTATCTATTAAAAATGTTATGATCACTTGAAAATGACCATCTGTATGAATAACTGAAATTCCTTATAAAATACTGGATAGCTTAAATGAAGAAGAATTCAGTCTTCACCTTCCCATTGCCACCTTATGTCGCCCGCAGCGCTTTCTTGCAGGCCCTCCTCTGTCAACTTCCGTGCCAGTGGCGCCACTCAATCCAGTCCCCACTGCAGATGAAAAGATGTAGATTTTAGCTCAGCTATGAAGCATGCCATCTATCAGTGCAGCCAAGCGTTTAACCAATATGTAGGCAAGCTTAAAATTTGCTCCCCAGCAAATGAGCCCCTCGTCGTCTCAGTAATTGCTTCCACTACACAAGCAGGTTTAAATAAGACTTTTTAAAACATTCCAGCTGAACTGATGTACCTTTACTGTGTTGATGGAACTTATATGCTAATGGGGACACTTTATAGGAGAATTATGAAAACACGCTTGCCAATTTTTTTTTAAATTGTAGACAAATTTTAAAAAAAAGGTTTGTCAAACAATTTTTCAAAGAGATTGCACCCCTTTTATGGCTTCCTTGTATTTCTGAACGACCCAGCAGATGTATTGCTCTTGAGCAATCTATAGATGACATCGAATTTGCAGCACAGAAACAGGCCATTCGGCCCAACTGGTCGATGCCAGTGTTGATCCACGCGAGCCTCAGCCCACCCTACTTCATCTAGCCCTATCTGCAGATCCTTCTATTCCTTATCTAGTTAAAAAGCATCAATGCTATTCGCCTCGACTGCTCCACATGATAGCAAGTTCCACATTCTACCCACTCTCTGGGTGATCCAGTCCCAATATTTTCCATGAGACCCCCACCTTTCCATATAGTTGGGCAGTTTGCAATGGCTCCAAGCCAGGTGTGATGCATGCTGGCTGGGAGACCGACAAAAAGCAGTAGGAGAGAAAATATTTTCTTTCACCAGGTACTCTCACACGTGAACCAAGCTTACATAGAAGGACTCTTGCTACTTGGGTCAAGGAACCAATGAAACTCCAAAAGCATATTCAGATTTCAACCCTTGAATGCAGGCATGATGGTGACTAAAATGTTTGCAAAGTTGAGGTCTATCTTCTATCCAGTACAAGTGTTGAAATTGATGTAGGGTTTTAAAAAGGCATTAAAAAAATTACCATTGCTCACTTAATGACCTGTTGGTTAAAGGCACTGCAGATTACAGTACTAAACCTCAAGGCTCCAAGTTTGACTTGAGATCTATGCTGAGTTAACTGATCTCAGCGAAGGCAGCAATTTAAATTGGCTTTAAATCTCCTGGGCTTGGTGGAAGAAGGGGAGGGGGAATTCAGCTATGGTTCACACTGTCGATCAGTAATGCTGCTTGAAAGTGCACGGGTGAACTGAATATTAGGTTTGGCTGTAATGCTTCCATGGTAAAATAGCCTGTTGATATTCACCATCTGGGCATGTGCATGAAGAATGGTCATTGGGTTGCTACACCAGAGGGCTGCGATTACCAATGGAACCACACTCTCACAAGAGTTAGTACCTTCAGCAGAGGGTGGAAAACATTGGTGGTGCTGGATGGGCGAGGGAGAAGTAGTAGTTACAAATAAAATATTTTTAGATGTTTGGTCGAATTTCAATGCAGGTATTTGGTATACAGCAATTCAGCAACGGACTGTAAAACGCTAGATTGAAATTCTGTAACAATTTGTGTGACCGCCTTTCATGACTGAGAGATTATTCACAGAATTAAGAGTCTCTTTTGAGAAATAGTTTGTATTGAAATTGGTGATGCAATGGTTAAATTGTATTTTAATGGAAGCATGTATGATTATTAAGAATATAAGCTTCGAATTTTGTTGATTGAAAGCCCAGACAATTTGATTGATGAAAACATCACAGCCAAACCCAATCGTATCCTCACTCAATGTCCACCTGTGCAGTTTCCACTAGCGAAAACACAGCGTCAGTTTCCACATGTACGCTGATGACACTCAGCTCTACCTCACCACCACTTCTCTCGACCCCTCCACGGTTTCTAAATTGTCAGACTGCTTGTCCGACATACAGTTCTGGATGAGCAGAAATTTTCTCCAATTAAATATTGGGAAGAGCGAAGCCATTGTTTTCGGTCCCTGCCACAAACTCCGTTCCCTAGCCACTGGGCTGGATTTTGATACTGGGGGCGGGTTGGGGTCGTGAATCCCACTTTTTGGGTTGTAGACCCGCCTCCATCGACTTGTGGCCAACCCACTGTATTTTCCCTTGATTGACCTTGTTGAGCCCGTCCACTGAGCTCAGCAGGCCAATTAAGGGCCACCCGGCAACAGGTGACGTCACAGATTGACATTTCATCTGTCAAGAGCTTTTGACAGATGAAATATCAGCGTTTGACAGCTCTGTGAAGCTGTCAAACACTGACATAGAAACATAGAAACTAGGAGCAGGAGTAGGCCATTCGGCCCGTCGAGCCTGCTCCACCATTCAATACGATCATGGCTGATCATCCAAATCCAGTACCCTGTCCCTGCTTTCTCACACAGAATCCCCATCGAGCCTGCACCGACACATATCCCACCCTATCCCCGTAACCTCACGTATTTAATTCCCCCTAACATATCCCTTCCTATCCTATCCCCGTAACCCCACATATTTAATCCCCCCCCTAACACTAAGGGTCAATTTATCATAGCCAAATCAACCTAACCCGCACATTTTTGGACTGTGGGAGGAAACCGGAGCACCCGGAGGAAACCCACGCAGACACGGGGAGAATGTGCAAACTCCACACAGACAGTCACCCGAGGCCAGATTCGAACCCGGGTCCCTGGCGCTGTGAGGCACCAGTGCTAACCACTATGCCACCGTGACAATTTGTCTTCTAACTTGAGTCCTTCCTCTCAGGCTGAGTTAGAAATCATTCCAGCACAGAAAGCAGAAGGCTGCAGTTTTTGACAGCACCACGGCCTTTCTGCTTTCTGTGCCGGTGAGATTTCTGACTCCCGAGAACTGAAGGGCTGACACCTGCAGGAGGAAGCTAAGGTAAGTAAAACTTTTCCCCACACTTTGCACTTACCTTACATACTTACCTCTGCACACATGCACCCATCACTCACCTGCCCACCGGACATATCGACCCCTCCAACCCCTGCAGACCCACGGTCCGCCCCGATAACTTGGCGTGGTTGGCACCTGTCGGGAAGCCCACATTTCACCTTTCAAAATAGGGATTAGGCAAAAAACTGCCTGTTAACTACCTGTTAACAGGCAGTTAATTGTCACTAATCCCCTTCCCGCCTTGGGGAGGCGGGTCCCAGCACAGGTCGGGTACCCGCCGCCAGCGAAACTGGCTTGGGGGCGGGATGGAGTCGGGACCCCCGAATCTGCAACTTTAACCCCCAACACGCCTCCAAACCCGACTCCACGGGTCATTGAAAATCCAGCCCACTGACTCTATCCCTCTCCCGAACACCTGGCTGAGGCTGAACCACACTGTTCGCAACCTTGGTGTCATATTTGACCCTGAAAATGAGCTTCCGACCACATATCCGCGGCATAACTAAGACCGCCTTGTTCCACCTCCATAACATCGCCGGTCTCCGGCCTTGCCTCAGCTCATCCACTGCTGAAACCCTCATCCATGCCTTTGTTACCTCTAGACTTGACTATTCCAACACACTCCTGGCTGGCCTCCCACATTCTACCTTACGTAAACTTGAGATCATCCAAAACTCGACTGCCCGTGTCCTAACTCGCACCAAGTCCCATTCACCCATCACCCCTGTGCTACTGACCTACATTGGCTCCCGGTTAAGCAACGCCTCGATTTCAAAATTCTCATCCTTGTTTTCAAATCCCTCCATGGCCTCGCCCCTCCCTATCTCTGTAATCTCCTCCAGCCCCACAACCCCCTGAGATATCTGCGCTCCTCTAATTCTGCTCTCTTGAGCATCCCTGATTATAATCACTCAACCATCAGTGGCCGTGCCTTCTGTTGCCTAGGCCCTAAGCTTGGGAATTCCCTGCCTAAACCTCTCTGCCGCTCTACCTCTCTTTCCTCCTTTAAGACGCTCCCTAAAACCCACCTCTTTGACCAAGCTTTTGGTCACCTGCCCTAATTTCTCCTTTTGTGGCTCGGTGTCAAATCTTTTGCCTTATAACACTCCTGTGAAGCGCCTTGGGATGTTTTACTACGTTAAAGGCGCTATATAAATACAAGTTGTTGTTCTAGTGGTCATCTCATTGTGTCTCTCAGTAAACGTGACCTCTAATACAAAAGCAATATACTGCGGATGATAGAAATCTTAAGTAAAAGCAGAAAATGCCGGAAATACTCAGCCGGTGAGGCAGCACCTGTGGAGAGAGAAACAGAGTTATTGGCCCAAAAATTAGTGAGTGAGCCTTCGTGCGAGGGTAAGGCCTTCCCGCGATCTCTCACTGCGCGCTGGCTTTTTCAGTCCGAGCTCGCACGAACTTGATGTTCTGGACAGCATCTGTGCAGGGCTTTCGTATCCCACAGGCGTAGTTAATTCGTGCGAGCTGTGGGATCACGTGACTCAGTTAGAGCCAATGGCAGCACACCATCTTTCATTCATTGCTTTCACAGCACGGCTGTGAAAGCTATGAATACTATACCCCCCCAAAAGAACAGCTAAACCTCAATTAAATTTTAAAAAAAACCCATCAGATTAATAAAATAAGTATAGTTAAATAAATTAACCATTTTAAACAAAAAATTAAATTTTTGAAAAAATTTAAAATCTTTTAAAAAGTTATAAAAATAAACTTACCTGTCTTTAAAGTCTCTAAAAAAGATATACCTGTTAAAAAAATTTCAAAATAATACTTAATTAAGTACTTACCTTGTTAAAAGAGGGTCTTACGCCTCCTTTCTTTATGTCTAAAATCTTCCATGCTTACCTGCGCGTCCAAAGCACTAAGTGCACTGCGTGCGCGCAGCCTGTAGCGCGCACGCGGTTCACCTAGGAACCGCCCCCTTTTGAATTCACCAAGTGCCGGTTTTCAGCGCATGCGCAGTGCATGCAGAAAACCGGCAATTGGAGACAGAATACGCGAGAGTACACAGTGCGTACTCTCGCGTAGCGGCACTAATTTTTGGGCCAATGTTTCAGGTCGTTGACCTTTCGTCAGAATGTAACCTCTATACCTTGGCCCTTGGTTGGTTCTAATGCTAAGTTTGATATTCCACTATAAAGAATATCCATGACGCTGGAAGAACTGTTCTCGTACTTTCCTGCATCACCAAAGTACCTTGGAATACTGAAAACCTACTGCCCATGACAGGGATACCATCTTGGCACATCAGGATACTGATTGATAGTGACTGGCCATCAGTGTCCCCAGGAAAATGCACTGTAGCTTTTAGTTTGATCTTCTATATCATCTGCTGAAAATAAAGGCAGCACAAAGGGTAAGAAGCGGTTTGACCGTTTGCTACAGCAGCAACAGAATGACCATAATCATTGCCTTTTGCCGTTCCCTATATAATCATTAGACTTCTTAAATGATTCTTGCCTGCCTCTAGACCTGTCAAAACACACTTGATATAAGCAAAACCAGTTCACTAAACGTGCCAGAATCCTACCTTGTAGACATGCGAAAAGATGAGATTTCTAAGCGGGGAGAAAGTTGATATCTTCTCTCTTCATTATTGTAATGTTGTTCCTGCTCTATATCATCAGTAAAAATGACATATGTGAATACTGCATGTTTTTAAAGCCTACATAGGGGTCTCCAGCAAGAAAGTTGGAAAATTCATATAGATTCTCAATCCATCATGCCGTGGGTATGAACTAGAAATGTCAAATGACTGCAGAGGTGCTTTTTTGTTGGTGGGATTAACCATGTAGTTAAGACAGTGTGTAGGGAGTTTTGCCATAGATCTAAACCAATTGTACGTGATGTCGCTAAATGCTGCTAAATGCAAAAAAATAACAAGGAAAGTTTCATAAATTTCCAATGCAAATTCTGGGTTTCTGGGCGTTGCTAGCAAGACCATCCCTTGGACAACGTGGACCACTTTCCATACCTTGTCTGCCCTTGTTGACAGTAGGCTCCTGTCGGTGACTAAGTCCAACACCGCCTTCAGTGTGTCAGTGCAGCCTTCGGTCGCCTGAGGAAGAGAGTGTTTGAAGACCAGACCTCAAACCCAGCAACAAGCTCATGGTCTACAGAGCAGTAGTGATACCCGCCCTGCTGTATACTTCAGAGACATGGACCATGTACAGCAGGCACCTCAAAGCACTGGAGAGGTACCACCAACGCTGCCTCCGCAAGATCCTGCAAATCCATTGGCAGGATTGGCGCACCAACGTCAGTATTCTCGCTCAGGCCAACATCCCCAGCATTGAAGCTTTGACCACGCTCGATCAGCTCTGATGAACGGGCCACATCGTCCGCATGCCCGATACGAGACTCCCAAAACAAGCACTCTACTCCGACACGGCAAGAGAGCCCCAGGTGGGCAGATGAAATGCTTCCAGGACACCCTCAAAGCCTCCTTGAAAAAGTGCAACATCCCCACCGACACCTGGGAATCCCTGGCCCTAGACCGCACAAAGTGGAGGAGAAGCATCCGGGAAGGCGCCGAACACCTCGAGTCTCTTCGCCGGGAGCAAGCGGAAGCCAAGCGCAAACAGCGGAAGGCGCGCACGTCAACCCAAGCACCCCACCCACCCGCCCCTTCAACCACCGTCTGCCCCACCTGTGACAGAGACTGTAGGTCCCGCATTGGACTCATCAGTCACCTGAGAACTCATTTTTAGTGTGGAAGCAAGTCATCCTCTGTTCCGAGGGACTGCCTAAGAAAAAGAAGCTACCTTTGAGAAGGTGGTGGTGGGCCACCTCCTTGAACCGCTGCAGTGTGTGTGATGAAGGTACTCCCACAGTGCTGTTAGGTAGGGAGTTACAAGATTTTGACCTAGCGACGATGAAGGAATGACTATACGTATCCAAGTTGGGATGGTTTCTGACGTGGAGGGGAGCTTGGAGGTGGTGGTGTTCCCATGTGCCTGCTGCCCTTGTCCTTCTAGGTGGAGGAGCGCACAGGTTTGGGAGATGCTGTCGAAGAATCCTTGGCGAGTTGCTGTAGTGCATCTTGTAAATAGTACACACTGCAGCCATGTTGCGCCGGTGGTGGAGGGAGTGAATGTTTAATGTGGTGGATGGGCAGCCGATCAAGCAGACTACTTTGTCCTGGATGGTGTCGAGCTTCACGAGTGTTGTTGGAGCTGCACTCATCCAGGCAAGTGGAGAGTATTCCATCACACTCCTGACTTGTGTTTTGTTGGTGGTGGAGAGGCTTTGGGGAGTCGGAAGGCGAGCCACTCGTCGCAGAATACCCAGCCTCTGACCTGTCTACTAGTAGCCACAGTATTTATGCGGCTGGTCCAGTTGAGTTTCTGGTCAATACGGTAGGGGACTGTGAACTGTGCACTGGCAACTGCTTTAGTACTGTCAGAGAAAACAAGAAAAAAAATGAAACTTAATGCACAGATATTATCTTTATTACAAATGTTCAAATTTGCTTTGCTAAGATTTCTGTTCCTGATAAAATGTTGATTATTTTCTTGGTAAGGGAAAGGTACAACTCACCTGAGAGTGGGCTGCTGTAGCTCTCCCTAGGTAGCTGTAAAGCTGACTGATGCTTATTTTGCATTTGAATTACTTATTTTGTTGTGGACCATGGCTTTTGATCAAAAGATCAAATGGATTTATTTTAATTAGCAGCCTGGTTCCTTTGATGTGAAAGACATGTTTTTTTTCAATTACATAGATTGTATGTTATGAACACTTGTGCTAGTTGAAGTGTTCATATCTATAAGGATATCCATTATTTGTATTGTCGGGTTTTCTTTCGTTACTAGTTTGTCCGAAATTTCTGCATCAAAAAAAGTAATGCAAGTGTTTGACACCTAAGGGGTTAAAATCAGTCATTTGAACCACTTCTGGAGTTCATTCAAAAGCTGGAGGTGGGGCGGGAAAACTGGAAGGTCGGTCCACGTCAGGTGATTTGAGGTACTGGTTCAGAGCAGCATTGGTTGAAGAAGTTCTTTGCTGGGCTTTTGGTCACAAGTGGAGGACTGGGGAGGAAAATGTTAATTACCTTTTTTCTTCAAAAAAATAGGTACTGCAGCATAGCATCTGTTCAGGATAGATTTGCTGCAGAATCCATCATGATTATTCTGCCCCTGTCATTTTTAGAGCACCGTGTTCCTTGGGTAAACTAGCTCAAAGCCTCCTAATGCTCTTGAAGCAAATAGGTTGGTGCATATGTTTTGACCACGTGCATTTTGGGTTGATCCACGACAGCTCTGGTTCCTTACATTTGGTCGTGGTATTGATTTTAACAGTTTCATGATCAGCTGGCAAAAGTAGTCTGCACTTCTTCACACACTAATTAAAACTGAGACGTCGTATGAGCTGACAGGAAAATGGAAGCTTGTTATTGCTGTTTGTGAGGCATCCTGCCATTTATTAAAAAATGTTATAAAATGAGGGCAATATTTTACATATAACTCAGCTCTTGCCTTATGAGTTATGAGTCAAATACATTCAGATAAAAGAATGACACTGTCTCTTGAATGGAACTGGAGCACTTGCCTCAGGAACTTGCTAGCTGTTGTGTTTTCGTCAAATCATTAAACCAGACGGGAATTGGTAACAAATGAGAGGTTTTCTTCTTCTGTTTTTTTCACAGCTTCTGAAGCATTAAATTATTCTACATTAGTAAGATGTTATAATACAATAACCAGATCTTTGCAATCTTCTGCCAAATTTGTTGCTGCCATTTTATATATATATATATATATATATTGATATGCTGCATCTTTTGGTGTATTTGATGTCAGTTGCTAGGAAACTTGTGGGAGGATTCCAGTCTCTAATTTATGCTAATTTGCAAGCGGTACCTTTTCAGTGCAAATTATTTGATTTGAATTTAACAGTACTGTGATAGTGTAGACCTTTGAACTGTCAGTGTAGCTCCCCATTGACCAGTGCAGCATCCATAAATAAGTTAGTCAGAACTGTAGATTTAAGATATGTTTGATCACAAAAATGGATTGTAATTTTTAATTTTTGTACAAAATTATTCTGTTATTTTTTTTTAAAACTTTCTAGTTCAAGGACTTAATTTTTTGAAGTGACGAGCCAGATGTGTTTCTGAGTGAGGCACTCCATCTATCTAATGCATTATGAACTAATCTGCAGAAAAGTGATTCTTTTGTATTAGGTGAGTCGGTGGATCTTAAACTGAAACTTTGATTTTTTTTTTAGTGGAACTAACCACGTAAGGTGTTACTGATACTTTTAATTTTTTTTTACAAGTTACACACAATGGGGAGGAATTTCCTCGGCTTCTCCCACTCCGCCGCCATAGCTTTGCAGGTTTGGCGGAAACTAAAATTTACGCATGTGTGGAATTTTTGGGGCTGAAGTTATGGCAATGGAGCGGGAGAAGCCCCGAGAAAATTCACCTCCAGCATTCTCTCTATCCTTCTGCTTTGAAAATGAGGAGTGGCTTAGATCAAGGACAGGAAAGTAGGCAATGTTAGCCAAGGGATTTAAGTGCCAAAGTAGATAATTTGTTTATCCTCCACATGCTTTAAGTATGTGTGGATCAAATCAATTCCAAAAAAGCAAAGTAACCATAGAAATCCTGAAGGTATATTTGATTATTGATTGACTGTATTGCATTTTACACTCACACATTTGGGAAATGGCAGGGGAGTGGGACTAATTGGATAGCTCTTTCAAAGAGCCAGCACAGACATAATGGACCGAATTACCTCCCTCTGTGCTGTATCTCATTGGGGTAGTTTGGGGACTCAGTGAGGAACTCAGCATCTGACATAGACATAGAGAGTAACACTATGAGGAATGTAAATAAGAGGTAGGAGGAAGATCGTCCTTGGTGTTGCCCATGCTCACTCCCTTTCAAAACCGCCCTCAAGAAGCCAGTCCAAATGCTGTCTGTCTCTTACTCCCTTTCCTCTCTCGGGTCATTGCACGTGTCTTTGGTTCTAAGTGCCATTCCCATCACTTCCGAACTCTATTTAAATATTTTTAGGCCACCCTGCTCATTAGCACCAGTACTGTCCTGTCCAAAAGTCATGAATGACATCCCTTGTGACTGCAGTATGCTAGTCCATCTTGATGTCTTTTCCTATACAGTCAACCACACCATCTCCAGTCATGGACTCGCCATCCTGTTCAATTCTGGGCTAAGCTACAAACTCCCACCTTTGGTCCAATGCCAGAACTGCTCACTTCTGGAACGTTGCCCACCTATGCATTGATCTTACAGCCACTGCAACCTTCATCCACACCCTCATCACCCAAATGCTAGGTTTTTCCAACTCTCACCTCACCAGCTCCCATAGCTCTACCCTACAGGAACCTTAACTCATCAAGAACGTTGCAACCTTCTGGAACTCTTCAATTATTGCTCGGTGTTCACCACTCCTCTAGTAAAAAGCCATGGTGTGTTTTGTTATATTAAAGACAATAAAATTGGGCTTGTGGTTGGGAAAGTCGATGACCATCAAACAAAGCACAACCCTGAGCTATAATTAACTCGTGGAGGAACATGAAAAGGTTTACACCAGCACCCATTCTCCCATCCCACTTATACTAAATGCTGTTGTTTGCAGTTGTCTTGGGGCACCTTATCCCTTGGGGCAGTCGAGCGCCAACCCATTTTTATGGAAGTACTGTGACCTATTAAGGTATTTGGAGCATAAACAAATAAGGGAGAAAGCAAAATTGCATACTTCTGATATTGTCTTCCTCATTTAAATGTCCATATCTTCCACATACCTATTTCCTATTCACCTTCCTTACTATTTCTGAACTCTGCCAAAATTCAAATGTTCAAATTTAGACTGCAAACTAGAACTATGGATTGGTTTAATGGTAGGCTTTAATAACAATAGGGAAAAAGCATTCCATAACTATCTTCCCCTTCTTCTTAGGCTGCCCCTCGGAACCGAGGATGACTTGCTTCCACATTAAAAATGAGTTCTCGGGTGACTGATGAGTCCAATGCGGGACCTACAGTCTCTGTTACAGGTGGGGCAGACAGTGGTTGAAGGGGCGGGTGGGTGGGGTGCTTGGGTTGACGTGCGCTGCTTGCGCTTGGCTTCCGCTTGCTCCCGGCGAAGAGACTCGAGGTGTTGGGGCACCTTCCCGGATGCTTCTCCTCCACTTTGTGTGGTCTAGGGCCAGGGATTCCCAGGTGTCAGTGGGGATGTTGTACTTTTTCAAGGAGGCTTTGAGGGTGTCCTTGAAGCGTTTCCTCTGCCCACCTGGGGCTCTCTTGCCGTGCCGGAGCTCCGAGTAGAGCGCTTGTTTTGGGAGTCTCGTATCTGGAATGCGGACGATGTGACCCGTCCATCGGAGCTGATCGAGCGTGGTCAAAGCTTCGATGCTGGGGATGTTGGCCTGAGTGAGAACACTGACGTTGGTGCGCCTATCCTGCCAATGGATTTGCAGGATCTTGCGGAGGCAGCATTGGTGGTACCTCTCCAGTGCTTTGAGGTGCCTGCTGTACATGGTCCATGTCTCTGAGGCATACAGCAGGGCGGGTATCACTGCTGCTCTGTAGACCATGAGCTTAGTGCCGGGTTTGAGGTCCTGGTCTTCAAACACTCTCTTCCTCAGGCGACCAAAGGCTGCACTGGCACACTGAAGGCAGTGTTGGACTTCGTCATCGACGTCTGCCCTTGTTGACAGTAGGCTCCCGAGGTATTGAAAGTGGTCCACGATGTCCAAGGCCTTGTCGTGGATTTTGATAATCGGGGGGCAGTACTATGTGGCGGGGGCAGGTTGGTAGAGGACCTTTGTCTTACGGATGTTTAGTATAAGGCCCATGCTCTCGTACGCTTCGGTGATGGTGTCACATGACTTCCGAGACTACAAATCTCCAAGAACATAAGAAGCAGGAGTAGGCCATTCGGCCCTTCGAGCCTGCTCCTCCATTCAATGAGATCATGGCTGATCTTTTGCCTCAACTCCATTCACCGGTCCTATCGCCATATCCCTTGATGCCCTTACTAGTCAGAAATCTATCGACTTCTGTTTTGAATATACCCAATGACTGCGCCTCCACAGCCATTTGGGGTAGAGAATTCCAAAGATTCACCACCCTGTGTGTGAAGAAATGTCTTCTCATCTTAGTTTTGAATGGCCTACCCTTTATCTTGAGGCTGTTGCCCCTGGTTCTAGACTCCCCAGCCAAGGGAAACAGTCTCCCAGCAGCCATCCTATCAAGCCCTGTAATAATTTTGTATGCTTCAATGAGATCACCTCTCATTCTGCTGAATTCAAGAGAATACAGGCCTAGTTTACTCAATCTCTTCTCATACGACAGTCCCGCCATCCCAGGAATCAATCTCGTGAACCTTTGTTGCACTCCCTCTATGGCAAGTATATCCTTCCTTAGGTAAGGAGACCAAAATTGTACACAGTACTCCAGGTGTGGTCTCACCAAGGCCCTATATAATTGGAGTAAGACTTCTTTACTCCTGTACTCAAATCCTCTTGTAATGAAGGCCAGCATACCATTTGCCTTCCTAATGGCTTGCTGCACCTGCACATTCACTTTCAGTGACTCATGTACAAGGACACCCAGGTCCCTTTGAGCATCTGCATCCTCCAATCTTTCACCATTTAGGAAATACTCTGCCTTTCTGTTTTTTCTACCAAAGTGGATAACTTCACATTTATCCACATTATATTCCATCTGCCATGATCTCACCCACTCACTGAGCCTGTCGAGATCCCCTTGAAGCCTCTTCACAACTGACACCGACACCTAGCTTTGTATCATCAACAAATTTGGAAATGTTACATTTAGTCCCCTCATCCAAATCATTGATATAGATTGTGAATAGCTGGGGCCCAAGCACTGATCCTTGCGGTACCCCACTAGTCACAGCCTGCCATCCTGAAAAGACCCGTTTATCCCTACTCTTTGTTTTCTGTCTGTTAACTAATTCTTAATCCATGCTAGTATATTACCACCAATTCCATGTGCCCTAATTTTGTTCACCAACCTCTTGTGTGGGACCTTATCGAAGGCCTTCTGAAAATCCAGATACACCACATCTACCGGGTCCCCTTTGTCTACTCCATTAGTTACATCCTCAAAGAACTCCAATAGGTTTGTCAAACAGGATTTCCCTTTCATAAATCCATGTTGACTCTGCCCAATCTTACTATTAGTTTCTAAGTGCCCAGTTATTGCATCCTTTATAATAGATTCCAGCATTTTCCCAACTACTGATGTGAGGCTAACAGGTCTGTAGTTCCCCGTTTTCTCTCTCCCTCCTTTCTTAAATAGCGGGGTTACATTTGCTAATCCTCCAATCTGCAGGAACCGTTCCAGAATCTATAGAATTTTGGAAGATGACAACCAATGCGTCCACTATCCCAATGGCCACCTCTTTCAAAACCCTAGGATGTCGGTCATCCAGTCCTTGGGATTTATCGACTTTTAGTCCCATTAATTTTGCTAGTACTGTTTTTTTACTAATAATAATTTCTTTAAGTTCCTCATTCTTGTCACACCCTTGGTTTTCTCGTATTTCTGGGAGGTTTTTTGTGTCTTCCTCTGTAAAGACAGAAACAAAGTATTTATTTAATTTCCTTGCCATTTCATCATTCCCCATTATAAATTCTCCCGTCTCTGACTGTAAAGGACCTACATTTACCTTCGCCAGTCTTTTCCTTTTCTCATACCTATAGAAGCTTTTACAATCTGTTTTTATATTTTTCACTAGTTTGTATCCTGGAACATTCAGTTCCCAGCTTTGGTTACCCTGCAACCATATCTCTGTAATGGCAATTACATCATACCCATTTACTTCTATTAGTGCCATTAATTCATCCACCTTGTTGCGAATGCTACGTGCATTTAGATAAAGTGCCTTCAACTTTGCCTGTTTAATATTTTTCTGCACTTTGACCCTCTTTACTGTTGGCCTTTGTTTCTGCTCCCTACTAGTTTTGCTGACTACTTTTCTAACTTGCACTTCCAGCTTTGTTTCTCTCCATTCTGGGCCCACACTTAGGTTCCCAGCCCCCTGACAAACTAGTTTAAATCCTTCCCAACAGCACTGGCAAACCCCCCCTGTGAGGATGTTGGTCCCGTTTCTGCCGAGGTGTAACCCGTCCAGCTTGTGCAGGTCCCACCTTCCCCAGAATCGGTCCCAATGCCTCAGGAATTTAAATCCCTCCCTCCTACACCATCTCTCCAGCCACGCATTCATCTGCTCTATTGTCCGATTTCTGCTCTTGCTAGCACGTGGCACTGGGAGTATTACTACCTTTTGAGGTCCTGCTTTTTAATTTATTTCCTAGCTCCCTATATTCTGCTTGAAGGACCTCGTCCCTCTTTCTACCTATGTCGTTGGTACCGATATGGACCACGACCTCTGGCTGTTCACCCTCCCCCTCCAGAATGTCATGCAGCCACTCAGTGACATCCTTGACCCTGGCACCAGGGAGGCAACATACCATCCTGGAGTCACGTCTGCGGCCACAGAAACGTCTATCTGTTCCCCTTACGATAGAATCCCCTATCACTATTGCTCTCCCACTCTTTTTCCTCCCCTCCTGTGCAGCTGAGCCACTCGTAGTGCCACGGACTTGGCTCTTGCTGCATTCCCCTGAGAAACCATCTCCCCCAGCAGTATCCAAAACGGAAAATCTATTGGAGATGGAGATGGACCCAGGGGACTCCTGCACTACCTTCCTAGTTCTTTTACTCTGTCTGGCGGTCACCCATTCCCTGTCTGCCTGTGCACTCTTTACCTGCGGTGTGACCACCTCGTTAAACGTGCTATCCACGAAGATCTCAGCCTCGCAGATGCTCCACAGTGACTCCAGCCGCAGCTCCAGCTCCGAAACGCGGATTTCGAGAAGCTGCAGCTGGAGACACTTCCTGCACACGTGTTTTCCCTGGACATCGAAAGTGTCCCTGACTTCCCACATAGCACAGGAGGAGCACTCCATGCTGCCGAGCTGCCCTGCCATGTCCTACCCTTAATTTATTCCCTTTACTTCCTTTAAATTAAAGAATATTAAATACACTAGGGACCTTACTTCACTTTAAACACTACTTACTCTAAACTAGAGACCTTACTTTTACTTTAACGACTGGACTGTAGAAATACTCACCAGGTTCTACTTACCAATCAGCTCCTTCCCTTGTGCCGACATCACTTTTAATCTCTGACGTCACTTTCGAATGTTGCCTGTTGAGGTCCGCTCTCTCTGCTGCTCCCAATAGCTCGGTCTGGGCCTCAAGCCTTGGGCTTTATTTCCTCGCTCCTCCTTCGCCTGTTCCCTCACAGGTCGGTCCGCTCTCCCTGCTGCTCCCAATAGCTCGGTCTGGGCTTCGAGCCTCGGGCTTTATTTCCTCGCTCCTCCTTCGCCTGTTCCCTCACAGGTCGGGCCGCTCTCGCTGCTGCTCCCAATAGGAGCACAGGCCATTTAAGACTGAGATGAGGAAGAATTTCTTCATAGAGGGTTATGAATCTTTGGAATTCTCTACCCCAGAGGGCTGTGGATGCTGAGTCATTGAGTATACTCAAGGCTGAGATAGATAGATTTTTGGACTCTCGGGAAATCAAGGGATATGGGAATCAGGCGGGAAAGTGGAGTTGAGGTTGAAGATCAGCCATGATCTTATTGAATGGCGGAGCAGGCTCGAGGGACCGTATGGCCCACTCCTGCCCCAATTCTTATTTTCCAGTACAGGGAGGATAAATTATACTCAAAGAATAAAGAACACCAAACTAAATATACATATACTGATTCAGATTGACTTTGTACTGGATATATTTACGGATTATAGTTCATTCAAAGAAAAGGTGCAATTCTGACTCTTACTCCCATGAAACCTTTATTATTCCTGTCTTTCTTTTTATTTATGAAGGAACTGCAGGGCCATGCACTGATAATATCATTTTCTGAAATGCGGTTCATCTGGAGGTTTGCTTTATTGGCAACTAGCAGAGGTATTATTATTTTATGAATTATAATATTTTTGAAATTAATTTCAGATCAGTTAAGGTGCTTTGATAGTTGCTGTGAAATATGAGCTGTGGGTTTTACTCGGCTCAAAGCACTTCCATTTTGGAATTGGCTTGTCGTTTTGCAAGGCAGCCTGAGCTCATTTAAATACGCTGCAGCTAGCTTGGTAATTTACTTGAATTATACAGCCTGTTTGATTTTTTTTTTCTTGAAGCAACGAACCCCTCAGTTTTGTCCTTAACGTCTCTTTAAATCCCCAGACCGTGCAATGATTGCAGCCGTGAGAGTTACTAGATGACCAACGGCATTTCATTGAACAAAAATGATGGCCGAGAATGTGTTTCAAGCCTGTAACAGCTTTCGAGCTTTGCTTCCAGTTTGCCATTTAGTCCAAGCCATCCTTTTATGATGCAATCAGTTATACTCCTTATCTGATTCTTGACATCTTCAATAATTTATCAGCCAATTTTATTAGGGAAGGTAAAATTGAACTTTTAAATTAAAGCACATAAAACATGTTGGCCCGGAACTTGCACTCCTGATGACGGCAAACTGGGAGCGTTCGCCGTCATTTCGCCTTTGAAGCTGACCGCAACTTCGGGATTTAGTGCATGTGCAGCCTAACGCGGAAATCCTGAAGTTGCGATCTGTCAAACACTGCTCCACCTCAGGCTGTGCTGTGGACCCCCCGCCCCCGCCCCCACCCCCCCGCCAGCCAGAGCCGGCAATCAGTGAAATCACTGGTCTGCCGAAAGTTCCTCTTTTCCGAACAAATATCGCTGTTGGAAACCCCGTAAAATGTTAGACCCGTTTAACTGGGTTTTTAACGGTAATCTGTGTAATAACCACTGATAACCAACCAACCGTTCTGGCCCTCAAAAACTAATTTTATATTGGTGGAATGTCAAATTTCTCCATTAGGTTGAAAAATTATTAGATTTTAAAATGAATTTAAAAATGTATTTTTTTAAGTTTGCTCATGATGTTTGAGCTTCTACCTTAACCCAGTGTATGTAAAAAAAAAAAAAATCTTTATTTTGCTCACTGTAAATTTTTTAACAAGTGATTGATTATTCTTGCTTTCTATTTCCTATGTTCTCGGTCTCTGAGAGTTCTGTATTGTGATTGGCTGCTTAGACAGCTTGTTGACGTCACAGCAGCTCACACTATGGGATTCCCACTATACTCCTTCTTCTTAGGCAGTCCCCCGGAGTTGAGGATGACTTGCTTCCACTCCAATATTGTGGGTTCCAAGGGGAGTAATGAGTCCTATGTGGGATCTACAGACTCTGCCACATGTGGGGCAGGTAGTGGTTGAAGGGACGAGTGGGTGGGGTGCTTGGATTGTCAGACGCTCCTTCCGCTGTTTGTACTTGGCCTCCGCGTGGTCCCGACGAAGAAACTCAAAGTGTTCGGCGCCTTCTCGAATGCTTCTCCTCCAATTTGAATGGTCTTGGGCCAGGGATTCCCAAGAGTTGATGAGGATGTTACATTTTTTCACGGAGGCTTTGAGGACATCCTTAAAGCGTTTTCTCTGCCCTCCTGGAAATCGCTTGCCGTGACGGAGCTCGGAGTAGAGTGCTTGTTTCGGGAGCCTTGTATCAGGCATGTGGACAATGTGGCCCGTCCATCGGAGCTGACTGAGTGTGATCAATGCCTCAATGCTGGGGATGTTGGCCTGAGAGAGAACACTGACACTGGTACGCCTATCCTGCCAATAGATTTGCAGGATTTTGCAGAGGCAGCGTTGGCGATACTTCTCCAGTGCTTTGAGGTGCCTACTGTACGTTGTCCATGTCTCTGAAGCATACAGGAGGGCAGGTATCACTGCTGTAGACCATGAGCTTGGTGCTGGATTTGAGGTCTTGGTCCTCAAACACACTTTTCCTCAGGTGGCCGAAGGCTGCACTTGCACTCATTGATGTCCGCCCTCACTGACGGACTTTTACATTTAAATTAGCCCCTCGCTTGCCTGCAGCGGGTTCCTCGCCCGACTTCAAAGTCGATGTGGATACAATGTCACCAAGCGGGAACAAAGTGGCCTCAGGCTGCTAAGTGAACTCGGCCATGATCTTAACTCCTCCCGCTGGGCCTATATTTCTATTAGACCTGTGATGACTCACGGAAAGGGTCATTTACATTCACAAACATGGCTCCAAGAGTAATAGAATTCATCTTTCTTTGTTCGTTCTACGCATGACTCTTAATTTGCCAGAGCGATGGCCATTATACCTGGATACACTTTTTTTTTTAAATACATGATAATAGTATGTAGCAGTGTGTTGCAAGGTAGCAAACCATAATGATAAATCTTGTATTTCTCGAGTGGCTTATGTCAAAATGTCTAAGTCTTTCACACAGTAAATTTATTTTGAAATGTTATGTAAGCCAATCCAATCAATTGAGGCATCATAAATCTCTGGAGAGAGCCTTGAGCAATCCATAAATGTCTCAGGCCTGAATTGTTACTGCCTTGCTACACATTCCAGACTCTCATCCTTTACAGTATGTATTATTTATACAGATCTTTATATATTTGAATTCATAAAATCCAGACTTTTGCTGTATTCCAATCACATTTTGAAGAATGGTGTTAAAGTACATAAGGCTGCAGTTCTTTAATATATTACAAAACAATGGAGCAATAAAGTTTCATTGCAGTGCACGTCAGGATTCTAAGTTTAATTTTAATACTGATGATCTGCAATCCACAAACATAACATTTGTTTCTGGTACTCTATCTCTCCACCTCCCTCCCTTTCGATGATAGTTGACTCTTGCAATCAAATCTTGTTTGAACAGCAATGAGATTGGAAGTCATTACATGGGAATATCATTGCTCGTGCATACAGTATTAGTTTAATATTAGTCTTTATAGACTATTAGCTTTACCCGTGTATATAAGCATTCAGAATTTAGCCCTGTTAATGCGACAGATAAATTGTTTTCTCAGCGCTTTTTAACCAAATCAATTCATTTTTATAGAAAGAATTAAAAGTATTTGCAATTAGTAACTAACAAAATAATTTTAATTAATACTGGACTAGTTTCGATCACCTAGATCAGTCGGAGAGGAATTTCCTAGATTTGTTTTCCCCAAATTGGCCTGGGTTTTTATCTGTTTTCTCGCCTCTCCCAGGAGATCACGTGGTTTCGGGTGGGGTGGGGAGTGTGTACATTGTGACACACAAGGTATCGCAATTGTGTGGGACAGGCTGGATGGACCAGAGGATCTTCATCTGTCTGTCATTGTTCGTATGTTTGTATTTGCCAGAGAAACAAGTAATAGAATCTATCAGGGAAACCCCTGAAAGAAATATAGTCCCCAAAGAATCCACCATCAGTATAGAGCTAATTCCTCCCCCGACCCCTCCCATTTCTACAAGTGTGGATGTTAGAATGATTTTGTAACACGCTGCATAGGACACTTTAGGACCACTTGAAGCAGCGCTATGGCCTCAGTAGGGATAATACTACTTCAAGTGGTCTCCCAGTACTCCGTCCAATCTGATTTCTGGCCTGTCCGAGGCACCAAGACTGCTCTGGTCACAATCCGTACAAATAGTATGACCTTGTAATCATCGCAACATTTTTGATTGAAAATTAATAATCTGACTCACAGCAACACATACCTCCTTGGCGTTGAGGCTTTTATCTTTTATTTAAACAAAGCAAACACGCTAAAGCTGACCAGAAAACTGAAGACACGAAAACAAAGCATTAGAACAAAGGCCGATTGTTTCAGGCTTCCTTTTGAGTAAACTAGGCCGATACACTGCTGTCCATCAGTACCCCACTCCACTTGTCTGGCGTCTGGTAGGTCGCCTTCCCCAGCTCATTACAATACATTAGTTTGGCAACTTGCATGTTTTGGGTTGTACATGTCGGGGAGAGTGTTCTCTCAGGATGTCACATACATTGAAGGCAGAATTAATTTGTTCAAGGAATGTTTGATATTCCTAAATATACCGGTCCTAAGGGAGCTAACCTGCGAGAGATATACAGACGCACAACTATCAGACCCACGTTTCCTAAACACGTGTTTAATGCAGCTTTTTACAGATGCTATGAAGATCTAACAAATGCTATTGAAGTCATAAAAATCTGAAGCCCCATGGAAATCTGACTTGCGACTCGTGTGGCAATGTACAATCTAGCAATATGAGGCAAGTGGCCTGTTTGAGACAATCTTCTGTGACATGATTAGCAGTAAATTGAATCCGCCAAATACAAAGGAGCATGTTCTATGGATAGACCCAGCAGTCTCCCGGCAGTTTAGATGCTACTGTGCATCAGATCTTCTTCACCTACATTTATATTCAGGACGTATTTGTCCAGAGATAAACTCGTTCAGTTTACAGTTAACTGCTGAGGGATTTTGTTTGAAAAGGCAGCAAGTATCCTAGAAGCATAAATGTTTGCTTTTGATTAAAAAGGAGGGTAGCCGTTGTTCCTGGTATGATTACCAGCTGTATTGTTTTCCTTCCACTCCAATTTCTTCAAAAGCTGCTGATTCTTGCTAGCCGCTTTCTGGTCCAAATGACAATTCTTCATATGTCTCCCTCGCCTCTAACTACAGTGTGTGTTTGCATTCAATTGTGCATTGTTGGTGGCGAAAATTCCAGCCATGTGTCAGTTGTATTTCCTGACTGGTACATAAACTATGATCACGATGTAAGCTATATAGAAGACAACATTTCTGTTGGAAGCATTTCAGTACTAGAATGAGGAAAAAACCAAATAACTGCAACAGGAAATGCCTTTGCAATACAATCCTTTAAAATGGTGATTTCCTGTCCACTATTGCATCACCGCATTTTGAAGAATTTCCAAATATGGAAGTCTAAAAATCACTTTTTTTAAATGGGAGCAGGGGAAGATGAGTAACCCATGTAGGCCACACACACACACACACACACACACACACACACACAGGAAAATGGGCCCACTGTTATTTCAGTTTACCCACAGTTTGAGTTCTTGCAATGTACTGGTTTATCACAATATTGTTATGCTTAATTGCATTAGTGCAACTTTCAGGAACTTCTATCAAAATCTATACTTGTATTAATTCCTCTGCTGTAACTGATAACTGGGCTGTTAATATTAGTAGCTTGCACAACGAGCCTATCCATCTTTGTGAGTGTCTATCTACAATAGGCATTGAAAATTGTAATACCGATTTACATTAAACTTAGACTCTGTGCGCTTGGAGTAAATCTGGAGCTAGTTTCACTCTTTCAATCAACATAACAAAAAAACAGATTATCTAATCATAATCACATTGCTGTTTGTGGGAGCTTGCTGTGCGTAATTGGCTGCCGCGTTTCCCACATTACAGCAGTGACAACACCAAAAGTACTTGATTGGCTGTGAAGCGCTTTGAGACGTCCGGTGGTCGTGAAAGGCGCTATACAAATGCAAGTCTTTTCTTTCTTTCTTTTGTTGGTTATTGGCCCAGCTGTGGTGTTTTCTTTGGTTTCACTCTTGTGGCTGTGGGTTATTTTCTGTGGACTGGCTGGGTAGATCTCCGTGCGTTAAGGAGCGTGCAATCGGACTCTTGGGGTCTGTCTACAAACAATGGTTCTGTTTTCCGCAAAGTGTCTCTGGTTCCTCTCAACACCTTCCCATCTCCCGTTCTTGTACTGCAGGATCTGTATTGGCATTCATTTCCCTTTTCCTGTTGGCCGAATTTGGACAACTTCTCTTCCTCCAGCTTGTTGAGCTCTTTGGCATCTTTAGCATGGAACTGGTCTCGCACGGCTTTTCTGAGCTGTAGCTTCTCTCTTTATATCACTTCCCAGCCTCAGTTGGAGGAGTTGGCTTGCTGTAGGCTGGAGTGCTGCCTTTTGTCTGCCAAATAGTGCTGAGCTGGTGAACTGCATCTCACATATGCTGCATTGTATTATTCAAGAAGTGCGAGGTAAGAGCCTGCGCTGGACTCCAAAGCTTTTCTCGGTGTGCGCTTTGCAATTTTAGCAGCATTCTCTGCCTTGCCATTTCACTGTGGATACCTTGGTAAGCTGATGACGTGACTGAACTTGTATTGCTGTGCTCCTTGAATGAAATGATGGGTCCATTGTCTGACTTAGTCCCATTTGGACTGCCGTGGCATGGAAAATGAATTTTTTTCTTAGCTGCCACTTTACCTTTTTAAAAGATGATCTGTCTACTTCAGAGCAATCCGAGTAAAGAAAAAAAGAACTTGCATTTATATAGAGCCTTTCACGGCCTCAGGCCATGTGCCCAGTAAACACAACGATGGTGACATCAAAGATGGTGATTGCCATTTCTGCTACTCACCAACTCAGAATTGGCATTTCGCAGCCAATTTTGAAGTGTAGTCACGGTTATAATGTAGGCAAGATGGCAGCCAACGTGCGCACAGCAAGATTCCACAAACAGTGAGATAAGTGATCAGATAATCTGTTTTTGATGGTATTAGTTGAGGGATAAACGTTGGCCAGGACACCAAGGGAACTCTGAAATAAAAACAGAAAATGCTGGAGACACTCAGCATGTCAGGCAGCATCTGTGAAGAGAGAAACAGAGTTAACGTTTCAGGTCGATGACCCTTCGTCAGAACTGGAAAAAAGCAGGAAATGGAACAGATTTTTAAGCAAGTGTAGTGGCTGGCAAATGGGGGAGGGGATGAAAGAACAAAAGGGAAGGTCTGTGATAGGATAGAAAGCAGGAGAGATTAAGAGACATTGAGAGACATTAAGAGATATTCAAGGCAAGAGGAGGTGGTAATGGGACAGGTTAAGGAACAAAGGATGGCTCTAGATGAAGTGTAAATTGCGCTGGCAGAATGAAAGACAGCTGCCATGTGGGAGAGAAGAACAGAAGGCCAAACAAAAAGTGTGGGGAAAAAAAAATATATATATATGGTAGGGGCCAGGGTTATGATCTGAAATTGTTGAACTCAATGTTGAGTCCAGAAGGCTGTAAAATGCCTAATCGAAAGATGAGGTGATGTTCCACCAAGGGAACTCTCCTGCCCATCTTCAAATAGTGCCATGAGATCTTTTATGTCCAGCTTGAGAGGGCAGATGGAGCCTTGGTTTAACCTCTCATCTGAAAGACGGCAATTCTGAAGTGTCAGCCTAGATAATGTGCTCAAGTCTCTAGACTGGGGCTAGAATCCATGACCTTCTGACTCCGAGGCGAGAGTGCTACCACTGAGCGAAGGCTGAAAACCTGGTAATAGAACATATGAGATAGTTTCTTCCATTTGCTTCAAGAAAATCATGTTCTAATTTCTGTTTGACCTGAAACTGCTGCCATATAACACACCTTGATCTCTATTCTGATGTGGCTTGCGCGAACTCTACACTTGAACTCTTTTCTCATATGGAGTTGTAGAATTACTCAATCTCACTTGAATATCAGTCCATCTTGTATGCCAAGTTCTCTAATGTTGAAATACTCAGTAGTCTGGAGGCACTTCTCAGCTTTAGGCCATCCTTTGCTTATTGGCATTTCATTGGCATCAGTTCAACAGGTCTCCAGTTTCTGAACACAGCCTCATTCATCTGTACCATAGATTAAAATGGCATCTGCAGTGACAGCAACTCCTTCCAGATTTTCAAGTGCTCCATGAAGTCTGCTCTGAAATTCTGCAGAGCTAGAGAGATTCAGAAAGGCATGGAGCCAGTGATGTCCCCCAGGGGTCAGTATTAGGACCATTGCACTTCTTGATATTTATTAATGACCTGGACTTGAGTATACAGGGAATAATTTCAAAATTTTCAGATGAGACAAAACTCGGAAAAGTAGTAAACAGTGAGGAGAATCGTAGCAGACTTCAGGAGGACATAGACAGACTAGTGAAATGGACAGACACATGGCAGATGAAATTTAATGCCGAGAAGTGTAAAGTGATGCATTTTGGAAAGAAGAATGAGGAGAGGCAATATCAACTAAATGGTACAATTTTAAAGCAGGTGCAGGAACAGAGAACCTGGGGATTTGTGAATAGAAATCTTTGAAGGTGGCAGGACAAGTTGATAAGGGTGTTAAAGCATATGGCTTTATAAATAGAGGCATTGAGTGCAAAAGCAAGGAAGTTATGCTTTTATGAATCATTGGTTAGGCCTCAGCTGGAGTATTGTGTTCAATTCTGGGCACCACACTTTAGGAAAGATGTCAAGGCTTTGGAGAGAGAGTGTAGAGGAGATTTTCTAGAATGGTACCAGGGGTGAGGGAGTTCAGTTACGTGGAGAGACTGGAGAAGCTGGGATTGTCCTCCTTAGAGCAGAGAAGGTTAAGGGGAGATTTAATAGAGGTGCTGAAAATCATGAACAGTTTTAATAGAGTAAATAAGGAGAAACTGTTTTCACTGACGGAAGGGCCGGTAACCAGAGGACACAGATTTAAGGTCATTGGCAAAAGAGCCCGAGACGCGATGAGGAGAAATTTGTTTACGCAGTGAGTTATTATGATCTGGAATGCACTGCTCTAAAAGGGAGTGGAAGCAAGTTCAGTAGTAACTTTCAAAAGGGAATTAGATTAAAAATATACTTGAATGGGAGGACATTGTAGGGAAAGAGCAGGGGAGTGGGACTAATTGGATAGCTTTTTCAAAGAGCCGGCACAGGCACGATGGGCTGAATGGCCTCCTTTGATCTGCACCTTCCAACCTCTTCCCCTCCCCATAACCCTACATTCATTTCACTCTAGCTTCTCGTGCACCACCATCCACCCCTCCTTTGCCCCACTGTTGGCAGCTGTGCTTTCAGTTGCCTAGGTCCCACTCATTAAATTTACTCCCTAAACTCTTCTGCCTCTCCACTTCCCTCTCTTCCCTTAAGACCCTTCTTTTTTTTTAAAAAAACCCTCTTTGACCAAGCATTTGGTCACTTCTCTCAATCTCTTCTCCTTTGGCTTGGCATCCATTTTCCACATGCCTTGTAAAGTATCTTGGGGCGTTTTTTCTTTATTAAAGGCACTATATGAATTGTTATTAATTAAGATGCTTCTTTACAACTCGTGGTATTATCCTGCCTGGGACCTTGGGGTCAATTTGATGGTGCAGGGTGCTTCTAACATCCTCTTTCTCTTTTTCTTTGAAGACATCCTAGTTCTTGGCCGCTATATCTTGTTTTATCTTGTTGGTATCAACCATTCTTTCAGAAGTGACATTTTCCACAGATATGAGTCTATTTCAAAAACCTTCAGAGATTTCTTGGAGTTCAGATCTGGAGTCTTTTTTCTCAGTTTTTCCTCACTAAATATATTTCTTCCTGCGTATTTATTTGTTTCAGCTGCTTTGCTGGCGAGTCACTAGCTTAACATGCCTTACATATGTTAATGCAAGATTTGAATGTCTATTTTGGTTCTTATCAAAGTCCTGATACCTTTGTTCTGTATCCAATAACTATTCTGACTCTGATTCAACTTTCTTCTCGTGCCCCATAGTTAAATCTTCTAGCTAAAAGAAAGAAAGACCTGCATTTCTGCAGCGCCTTTCACGACCACCAGACGTCTCAATGCGCTTTACAGCCAATGAAGTACTTTTGAAGTGAAGTCACTGTTGTAGCTACATACAACTCTATTTCCTCAGAATCCTGGGCATTGTTGAATATATAACGTTCCTATGTTTCATTAGTTTATCAATCGCAAATTTTTCCATTTTGCCTAGAACAACCTCAGTATCAGTCTTGTCCTTATCCGTCTCAAACTGAAGACCATCAGATATTTTCAGTGCCTTTCTGTCCATACAGTTAATGTCACAATTTCCGGCTCGGTGTCAAATTTTGTCTGATAACGCTCCTGTGAAGCGCCTTGGGACGTTTTACTACTATAGGGCGCTATATAAATGCAAGTTGTTGTTGTCGAAGCTTTTCCAATTCCTGCCTAGATCAGCTCCCATTTCTAGTTTTGCTTTAATAATACACTTCCAGTACATAATACTTTAAAGCTGCTGTTTGAACTGAGCAGGATAGAGCCAAATAAAAACATTATTTGATCATTTTCAAGTATTTGGTTGAAAAGCACGTGGATCTGTAGGAAGCTGGCTTCAAATATTTCTGTTTGTTCTTTTCGAATTGCCTCTTTCTGTGCTGTATCATTCTCTGATTCTGTTTCAATAACAACTTTTAAAAGGAAATTGGATAAGCACGTGAGAAGGGGGGGAAATTTGCAGAGCTATGGGGAAAGGGCAGGGGAGTGAGACTAATTGGATAGCTCTTTCGAAGGGCCGGCACTGGCACGATGGGCTGAATGGCCTCTTTCTGTGCTGTATGATTCTATGATTCTATTTCAATAATTCCATGAAATAATCTGGTAAATTCAGAGTAATTTACTTCCAGTTCTGACGCCATGTAGTATCCGCTATTATGTTCAGTTGATAATGAGTTAGAAAAGACTTCAGAGCTTCAAAACATGTGATCAGCTATTTCTTTTGACTATATGCAACTGTCAGTCATACAAATACTACCTGTTCCTGGTCGGATGGAACAATCTGGAAACATTTATTGTATTTAGCTATGGATAAAATGTTACACCGATTCTGAAATAATTCCTTCATTTTTCTGCTGAAAAGGTTGGTGTTTTGCGCGCGCACATTTAAGGCCTGCAGGATCCATGTGTGCACGCAAGAAAAATCATTCCCATAGCACACGCGGCCCAGATGCTGAGGGGGACATTTTACTGTAGCACTCTGTTTGACCGGAAATGGTGACGCCCTTACTGTCTGATTCTGATTTCGCAATTTCAAGACGAGGGACTTCATCCAGGAGGGAGAGTTACTATTACAAAAAGAAAATACTGCAGATGCTGGAAATCTGAA
This sequence comes from Squalus acanthias, assembly GCA_030390025.1. NCBI lineage: Eukaryota > Metazoa > Chordata > Chondrichthyes > Squaliformes > Squalidae > Squalus > Squalus acanthias. The sequence goes on from CM059428.1 coordinate 149,955,337, forward strand.
ATAAAAACAGAAAATGCTGGAGATACTCAGCAGGTCAGGCAGCATCTGTGAAGAGAGAAAACAGAGTTAACATTTCAGGTCGATGACCTTTCGTCAACCTGCTGAGTATCTCCAGCATTTTCTGGTTTTATTATGGGAGAGTTACTATGCCTGATTAAAACACCGGTTTTTGCCACACTTTTAATCTGTTTACCCACAAGGCTGAGAAGCAAGGGTAATTACAATCAAGATAGTTGTATTATGGCAAATGTCGCCTCCCAGCTAAAGGTCTGTTGAAGTAAGGCGACTAAATGGAGCTGTTCTGGGATAGTACGGGACGAGAACCTCGGTGGAATTTTTCAATGAAGGCTGTAATGCTCAGCTGCAAAAACTGAATAACTGAGCATTTTGTTAGTGGAGACGACGATTTAATGATACCAGCTAATGACGGCCAGTTCTCCAGATGAAGCAGCTGTCCTCAACCACGGTCGTGATTACCATTCAAAACTGCTGTTGTGGTTAAGGCTTTTGAGTGGTTTATGTACATGTCGCTTGAAGAGGTGAGAAGCAAGCAGTCAGCACATAAGTCAGCAAATCCAGCAGTCTCTAGACCCTGCCCCTATTTTATATTGATTTCCACGTAGCCAGGCTTGCTAACTCAAAATACTGCAGATTTCTGACCAAGTAATGGTTCATATTCACAGTGGAACAAATTCCTTCGAGGCTTCAGGTTATCCTGAAGTGTGCTAGCGATGCCACTAGTGCCATTTAACATTGCTGTGTAATAGCTGTACAATGCATGTGAGCTTTTTGGATTCTAGAACTAATTTTGTCCACTGCCCAGAGATTGTTAATCATTTAATAATTTAAAGTGACGGCAGACCTTTTTACACTGTAAGTGAGATCGGAGTTGTACCTTTTCTGAATTAAAAATTCATTTTATTGGTTTCGATGCTCGGTATTTGGCTGCAAATGCTGCTACATTTCCAAAGTCAATGCAGCAAATTATTTACAGAAGCCATCCTCTCTCTGCTCTCCCCTTTCTTGACCGACTGAGGCTGTCGTACACAATTTGAAGAACAAAAAAAAAAATTACCTTTCTAAAATATGTCAGCAGTCTGAGAGAGCTTTCCTATGAATTGAAAAAAACTGCCAGTGCGGAGGATGAAAAAAAATAGCCAGTTTTCCCACTTCTGATCACTATTCAATGACCTTCAGTGACCTTTGCTGGAAGGTGTACCTGCATAATTTTACAAACCTCTGTTAAATCTGCTGTGAGCCGCCTGAAATCTCTCCTCAACTGTCGTGAATCTACATTGAATGTTCTCTGTGGCTTTAATAACCTTTCTATAATGAGGTGCCCAAAACATCATTCAGCACTATAACTGGTCTAACCAATGTTTTGCATAAATTCATCATTACCTCTTTACTCTTGTACTAAAAATTTCCATATTTTGTAAAACTCAAAATTCTATTGGCGTTCTTTATAGCTTTATGCACCTGCACTCACACTTTCAGGGAATTAGGTACTTGAGCCTCTTCAGTATCTTTACATTAAGTGAAGAACTCCCATTCCTCATTTTTTCTTTCTCCCAAAATGTATCACTTCATACTTATCCACACTAAATGTTACCTACCGCCTGTCTGTCCATTCCTCCAACCTATGTTTTTCTGAAGTCTTTACTGTCCTACTCACTCTTTAGCAAACTTCCTACTTTTGTGTCGTCAACTGATTTTGAGATTGTGTTCTATATACCCAAGTCCAAATCATTTATTTATATATATATATTTATACCGAGAACAAGAGTGAATGCAGCACTGACCCCGGGGTACACTGCTTCCAACCCTTCTTCAGTCGGAGTAACACCCTAACTCTTATTTAAGGAAGGATATACTTGCCTTAGAGGCGGTGCAACAAAGGTTCACTAGATTGATCCCTGGGATGAGAGGGATATCCTATGAGGAGAGATTGAGTAGATTGGGTCTATATTCTCTGGAGTTTAGAAGAATGAGAGGTGATCTCATTGAAACATATAAGATTCTTAGAGGGATTGACAGGGTAGATGCTGAGAGATTGTTTCCCTGGCTGGAGAGTCTAGAACTAGGGGACATAGTCTCAGGATAAGGGGTCAGCCCTTTAACACTAAGATGAGGAGGAATCTCTTCACTCAGAGGGTTGTGAATCTTTGGAATTCTCTGCCCCAAAGGGCTGTGGATGCTGAGTCTTTGAGTATATTCAAGGCTGAGATAGATAGATTTTTGACTCCAGAGGAATTAAGGGATATGGGGATCGGGCAGGAAAGTGGAGTTGAGGTAGAAGATCAGCCATGATCTTATTGAATGGCAGAGCAGGCTCAAGTGGTCATATGGCCTACTCCTGCTCCTAATTCTTATGTTATGTTCTTATCCACGCTGCTACATTTCCTTAGTATTCACTTCACTGATGGTGATATAAAGAAAGAAATCTCAAACTAGTCTGAAGTAGGTATCCTCCATTTATACGATACATGTGGCCCAGAACAGTATATGATGCATGCTGATTATTTTGTGTCTGAAAAGTGGAAATTATTTCATATGATAAAATTACTTTCACATGTGCCACTGGCAGCTTAAAAATGATACATTCGCACTCATCATCGGTGAATGCTGGCCGTAACCATAGCAACTCCCTCGTCGTGCCTACTTGTATGACTTCCAGAGCATCAGCGGGGCAAATCCTACTGCCCTGGTGTTACCAGCTGTAATTAAAAATTACATCGCCATGTAAATCAAATAGAAACAAACAAATGTATTCGTGTCCTTACAATCAGCGCACTCTCTGACAGTGTCCTTTTCAACCAACTGGCAAATAATAGCATCACAAGCACTAAACCGATGCCCACCCCTAAGTTCTGGGATGCCAATACACGGTACTCTGCATTGTGCAACTCCAGTCATGTTGCATACAACTTTTTTTTTAACTGTACCATATTATACATCTACATCATTTGAAGTTGAATACCATCTAAGCACTGGAAGCAATGGACAGAAAGACTTATGAAGCTGATACCTGGCGTCAGAGGACTGAGTTATGAGAAAAGGTTCGGAAAAATCAAACTCCTCAGTTTTGAAAGGAGGTGAATGAGAGGGGAGCTTTTATTAGAGACGGAATAAAGAAAGAACGGACAGACTTGTGTTTGTATAGTGCCTTTCCCACATTCAGGATGTCCCAAAGCAAATTGCAGCCAATGAATTGCTTTTAAAGTTTAATCACTGTTGTTGTGTAGCCAAATGCGGCAGCCAATTTGTGCACAGCAAGATGCCGCAAACAGCAATGAGCTGAGATTAACCAGGTAATCTATTATTGGTAGTGTTGGTTGAGGGATAAATATTGGCCAGGACTCTCGGAGAATGTCTGCTATTCGTCATATAGTGCCATGGGTCTTTTATTTGAGAGGAAAAACGGGCCCTCGGTTTAACGTCTCATATGAAAGATGGCATGTCTGACAATACAGTAATTCCTCAGTACTACATGCAGCCAAAATTATGTGCTGGGGCTTGAGCCCATGATTGTCCAATTAATCCAGAGTACTGTTTTGAATTAAACCGTGACTTCAATACAGGGGGAAAAAAAGAGCAAACTTAATAAAGGGCGTATTTGGGACTAATATCAGGAAGCACTTATTCAGATGAATGCCGAATATGACAAATGGTCTTCTGACCAGAGTAGTGGAGGCAAAATCTCTGGAGTCACTCAAGAGTTGGATGTTGTGATGGAGTTACGCAGTCTTCTATGGAAGAATGATCTACATGGTGCTAAATGGTCTTCCTCATCTGCACTTATCTTGGTGACTATTCCACCTCTGAAGGAAACTTGTGTAACTCACTTGCGATGTCACCGTGCCGTCTCATTCACTTATGGACTAAACATAGCATTCAGCAAATGCACACGAGACATTCTCTGTGTACTCGAGGAATGTGCACTTGGCTCTCCCAAGTTTTGAATGCCATCTCTCTTATAAGCGTTCTGTGTAATAGATACCTTGCTGCTGAAGTGTGCCAAGCTTTAAATTACACTATAAATCATACAGGAAAAGTAAAATTAATAGCCGATTTCAAACAAATTGTCAGTGAACTCGTGCCTTCAGCTGAAACCTGTCTGCTAATTCTTGAGATACCACTTCATTTAACAGGCACGGGTGGCCTGTAAATGATTCATAACTCCATTCTTCAAGAGTTATGATCTGGCTCAAATTGATATCTAATAGGATGGCTCCTAACTCTATTTACCATTAACTAAATCAGAAAAGAATAATTTAAATCACAATTGCACATGAATTTTCTTGTCCTCTGCTGTGATTTCAGTTTTTGAAGAATTTTCCTTGTCATATGGTGTGTCATTGGCCTATTATGTACTTGTCCAGACAGGAACTTGTGCAGAGGTTACCATCTTTCCACAGTCGTTGTGCACTTTAACTTATTTTGCCCATATGGAGGTTGAAGTGGAGAGTGATCTCTAAGTCTAGTTGGTGACTGGAAATTTAATAACCCAACTGATGTTTTCAGTAGTCTGGAACTGCCAGTTTACTGCAGATTTTAGTCACTGCATCTTTAAGGAGGATGGGAAGCTATTTATTTCCCACCCAGGGGCGATTTCTTCTGTGCACTATGTTTATAAAAAATGGGTTTACTATTATTACATTTAGCGCACAGAAAATATCCTTCCCAAGGTTTTTTCCCCCCTGCTGTAGTATTTGATGAGAAATATTTTTATGCAGCGAGTTATGATGAATCTGGAACTCTGTCTGAGTGAGTGGTGGAAGCAGATTCAATAGTAACTTTCTAAAGGGAATTGGGTATATATTTGAAAAGGAAAAATTTGCAATGCGGGGAAGTGGGACTAATTGGAGAGCTCTTAAGAGCTGATACAGGCAGAGGGGGCCGAATAGCCTCCTGTGTTGTAAGATTCTATGGCCTCAACTTTTATGGGGGTGGGAAGGGTGAATGGGAGCCCGGCAGCGGGCGACGGACCTGGCAAGGTCAGGGACGTGGGTTAGGTAGAGAGTTCCAGGACTGTGATCCAACAACCATGAAGAAGTGGCGATATATACCCACGTCAGGATGGTGTGTGACTTGGAGGGGCACCTGGAGGTGATGCACCTACGGGTTTGGGAGTTGCTGCAGAGCATCCTGTAGATAGTATACGCTGCAGCCATGGTGCGCTGGTGGTCGAGAGGTTGGATGTTGAAGCTAATGGATGGGGTGCTGATCAAGTGAACTGCTTTGTCCTGGATGGTAATTATTTTTTTTTACATTTTTCTCCTTAGATTTAAACATGGAATTTAACCCTTCGGACCACCCTCGTGCTAGTACCATGTTCTTGAGCAAGTCCCAGACAGACGGTGAGTAGTCTATAACTCATAAAGTAGTATTTACTCCATTCGGGATGTGCCAACTTTAATAGAAGATTGTTTGACTGAATTTTCACTTAGAATAATAAAGAATGATACTTACACTTGCATAACACCATAATGAACAGTTTGTTTTCTTAATCGTCAAAATTTCATTGGGTCACCTTGAAGCTGTCTCTTTTCCAAAGTAAACAGCCCCAGTTTCCTTAAGCTTTACTCATAATTTTCATTCCTGATACATAGAATCATTTGGATTCCTTGCTTCTATCCTCTCAACTGCAATGAAATACTCCCATATGACTCGAACTGCACAGAGGTAACTCCAGATCTGGCTTGAGCGCGCCTTATACAGCACAAATGATGTATGAACCTGTGGAGAGCCTCTTCTACTAATGGGGTCTATTAGTCCCACTACAGACTTGATTAGCACTTCAGAGCAGTGCGGAGAGAATGCTGCATTGGTAAGAGGTGCTTTCTTTTGGATGAAACATTAAACTGAGGCCTTATTTGTCTGCCCACTCGGGTGAATGTAAAAGATCCCATGGCACTTTTCGAAGAAGAGTGGGGAGTTTTTCCTGGTGTGCTGGACATCACTCCTCCCTCAACCAACACCCCAAAAACAAATTATGTGGCCATTGAGTCATTTGTTGTTGTTGTTGTGTGCAAATTAGCTTCTGCATTTTCTTGTATAACAAGAGTGATTGCACTTAAACTTCAGTCCATTGTTTGCACTCTTTTTGGAGTGTCTGAGGATGTGATGAGGCGCTATACAAATGGAAGGTCTTTTACTGTTGACAAATTACATGGTTGGTGAATTGTGTTCTCAGCTAATTTCAGACTTGAAGACCCTCAATCGTGATTCTGTTCCTCATCCATCAGCCACGCCACTTAATGATGAAGCTGCGTAATTAACAAGGCCTTTTTTGAGTAATATGTTTGAATAATTCAAAAGAATCGGTGACCTAGTGCAACAGCAGATGACCTCTGTTGCATAATAGGCAATTTGAAGTTGATGAGACACCTAATAAATGCAGTATGAATTTTTGAGGAGTGGCCAACGATTCCCCCAGGTCTCAATCGGGTTAAGAATATTAGGTGTCTTTGTTTAACTATGCTTACAAAGAAAGGTGTTTGACTGTATTGTGGCAAATTGTTACTGCAAGCCTGAAAAGAGCTGAGCAAAGCTTAAAGACCAACAATGAACTTTGCTTTCACTAACAACAAGTCTTTACCAGTGCTCTATTTATGATCACTAGAATGAAGGCCATTCAGCCTTAAAGAGGCTAAACTTTCACGGATTTATACCGCTCTTTTTGATCTCGAATAATCATATAGCTGGTATTACTCTGTCTAATCGGATAAATTTATTTTCCTTGTTTTCACCCCACCCTCAGCCAGTTAGAGGATTGTTGTTAGAAATGCTGGAAAGACAGCTTGGAGTTGTTCGAAAAGAAAATACTGCAGATGCTGGAAATCTGAAATAAAAACAGAAAATGCTGGAGATACTCAGCAGGTCAGGCAGCATCTGTGAAGAGAGAAACAGAGTTAACGTTTCAGGTTGATGACCTTTCGTCAGATGAGAGTTCTAGATCCAGAGACTTTCGCTTTTGGATTTGTTGGAGGAAATAATACTCACAGGCAGCACATGCAAAGGCTGCGGGAATCCTGAGCTCAGTAGATCTTCCCCAACTTCGTGTTACAATGGCTATTATGCCCTCAGCTCCAAGCCATTACATCATATACCTTCCATGACCTTTACCTTTAGTTTACATTAACTTCCATTAGCCCAGCATTCCAGAGGCCTGCTGTATCTATGGCAGCGATCCACGGCCTTTTCTCATAAGCTGCCTGTCTAACCACATCCAGGAGAAAAGGGTAAAAGCAACTAGAAGGCCAGAACTACACAAAAAACAAGTAACTATCTTTATGACCCCTGCCTGTGCCACCCATGAAGGGGCCTTGAGGGCTAAAAACTAATTCAGCAGTTTTCTACAGATACTGGGTCAGATTTTGCTGTAGCAGGGCATCTAACGGTGTCTGCTGTTAGTTAGACTTACCCCTGCATCCTTCAGCTCAAAACATTTTTGCCCACAAAGTTGCTGAAAGTGTGAGCTGATAGCGAGGGAAACATGCCATCTGGGATCTGAGTGAACAGGGCAAACAACAGGGTATCTCCTTAACCAATGAGGTTGAAGGATTGGGAAATAAGCACAGGAAGAACTGAGAAGAAGGGTGAATTGGAGTGGGTGAATTCAATGTCAAATCAGGTACAGAAAGAGAAATAATGAGAGGGAAAGAAAGATTGGATTAAGAGAGAGAGAAAAAAAGAGACAAAGGAAAAGTAAGAAAATAAATGTAAATTTTAAATTTGACATTTTTTAAATTGCCCCGAAAAATTCAAAACCTGAAGGAATGAGAGGTTGATTGGCAGTCATTAACACTTTTCACATTGTTAAAAGGGTACGCTTATAATGACAAGACTTAACTCCCTGTGGCAAGTTTAATGGGCAAATACAGCAAGTTCCTAAAAAAAAAAGGGGGAGGTTAAGGGCGAGATAGTATTTTCGCGAAGCTAACAGTGCAACTCGGACAGCAACTTTCTGGATATTCTCATTTAACCATTTATCTGCTCCTTGTCTGAAGTTAATGTCGCATTTACCCATAAATATCAGCGACTGTTATTAGCTTTGCCGTTATTTCGACAGCAAGTTCTGGCCCACTGTCTGTTAATCAAAAATGGAGTCCTCAGCACAAGATGGAACCCGAACACAATCTCACTTAGTATAGCTTCTCTAACAATGGTCACAATAGATGTGCATTTTCCCCAGAGCTGTCAGAGAAAAGGTACCTACAGCAATTTTGGGATTTCAGCATTCAATCTGGCAAATCCCAAGATTCTAGGTAAGGGTTGGGATTGAAATTTGCACGGACAACAGGCCAGTTCAAGCAGACCAATAGATTGCACACTTTTAAGCACATTTCCCACTTCTTGGAGGGGGAAGGGTCATCCATGTCTGTTTCTTGAAATGTTGAGTAGAATTTGTTCAATTTTGATTTCCCAGTTTTAAAGGCCTCAGACCCATGTTTCGATTATTGTTAGGAATTAATTAATTTACCAATGTTTTGATTGGTAGGCAGAATCATAATGTCAAACATGATCGTTTCCTTAAGGCTGGTTACGAATGCAAATGGTTTTATCAGTGTGAGCTTTTTTTTGTTTTTGTTTTCTCATCCATTTCATCGGGATGACCTGAAAAGTCTTGCTGTTGAGGTGGCAGGCTACGAATCACTAACGTTACCGCTGGATGCACCTTTTTGCTATGGAATTTTGCACCTCGCTCAGGAGGGTTGTCGTTGACCTGTTTTTTTTAAAAAGGTCACGTGCAACAGGTCAACAGCCAGTGAGGATAGAAGGACATGTCAGAGGAGGAAGCCGCAGGAGAACAAGATCAAGCCCAAACACTGGCCTTTAATGCTTCTGGAGATTTCAGGATCGCTGAAATGGCCTGGGTTCCTAGGATAACAGGAGCCTGGGATTGCAAACCCTAATTGTATATCTTGATAACAGTTAGCATCATGGGGAAAATTTTATAGAATGCAGTAACTCAATAAACTTTTGATGGTAAATATGTACTCGAGCTGCCTCACTTCTTCCCCCCCCCCCCCCTGCCTCTTTTAACATTTCCATTTATACCACTTCTCCTGATTGAGTATCTTTCAATTTGTTAGCCAGACAGAAGCAGATGTGCTCAGACAACTTAAGCCAAGGAGATCTGCTTGGAATGTGTTCTGTTCCTAGCGTTGGAATCTGTGTGATCACGGTGTTTTCAGATCAATTTTAATCTCTTCCCATTCACCCTCACCCATCTGGCAAACTTTTGCTAAAAATGTGAGGAGAAGAAAACTCATTCGAGATGGCAAAACAAAAGGATGGCCTTCGATCAGTCCAAAAATGAACGATTACACCGAGATCAAAAATAGGAAGCATATATATTCCAATGGATTATCAACCTCATTGTGCAAACTTCCCAAATCGGCAGATGAAATGGGCGGTACATTGAATCTATCGAGGGAATCAGAAGCACAATTTTAACATTTGCAGACGGCATCAAATTGGGGGTATAGTTAGTACTCCGGTATAATGCGACAAAATACAAGAAGACATTCATCAATTTGCAGAATTGGCGTGTAATTGGCAAATGAATTTCAATATAGATAAGTGTGTGGTGGTGCATTTTGGTAGGAAGAATACAGAGGCCGCCTACTGCATGGATAATAAGAGTCTAACTGGTAGAGGAGCAGAGGGATCTAGGGGCACAGATACACAAATCACTAGAAGTAGCGACGTAGGTTAATAAGGCCATTTAAAAAAAAAAGCAAACCGAGCACTGGGGTTAATTTCCAGAGGGATAGAATTGAAAAGCAGAGAAGTTGTGTTAAAACTTGCTTTGAACCTTGGTTAGACCATACTTGGAGTAATGTGCACAGTTCTGGTCTCCATATTAGATGAAGGATATAGAGGCACTGGAGTAAGGTGCAAAAAAGATTCACAAGGATGATATCAGTACTGAGAAGATGTACTTATCAGGAAAGGGTGAACGGGCTGGGGCTTTTTTTCTCTGGAAAAGAGAAGGCTGAGGGGTGACCTGATAGAGGTCACTAAGATTATGAAAGGTTCGATAGATTAGACGTAGAGAAAATATTTCCACTTGTGGGGAGTCCAAAACTAGAGGGCATAAATATAAGAACATAAGAAATAGGAGCAGGAGTAGGCCATTCGGCCCTTCGAGCCTGCTCCGCCATGATCTCATTGAATATAAGATAGTCACTAATAAATCCAATAGTGAATTCAGGATAAACTTTTTTACCCAAAGAGTGGTAAGAATGTGGAATGCGCTACCACAAGGAGTAGTTTAGGTGAATAGCATAGATGCATTTAAGGTGAAGCTGGATAAGCTAGAAAGGAATAGGTTATGCTGATAGGGTTAGATGAAGAGGGGTGGGATGAGGCTCCTGTGGATCACAGACCAATTGGGCCGAATGGTCAGTTTCTGTGCTGTAGACGTGTGTGTAATTCTATGAAATGTATAAATTGGGAAAATATTTAAAACAAACACTAAATTGAAAGAAATAGCTGTAAAGCCGGGATACAGCTGAGGCAGGTCATTACTCTTATTTGCCTTTCCCTTTATGTCTTTACAGCCCCATTGTTAGCCCATTAGCCCTCATTTCAACTGATTCAGTCGAGGTCAAAGCAGTTGTAAACTCATTTCACCCAAGTTTATGATGTATAAATTCTACAGGCATTGCACCAACATAAGGACATAAGAACATAAGAAATAGGAGCAGGAATAGGCCACTTGGCCCCTCGAGCCTGCTCCGTCATTCAATAAGATCATGGCTGATCTTGGGCTCAAAGCCACTTCCCTGCCCGCGCCCCATAACCCTTCACTCCCTTATCTTGTAAAAATCTGTCTATCTCCACCTTAAATGTATTTAATGACCCAGCCTCCACGGCTCTCTGGGGCAGAGAATTCCACAAATTTACGACCCTCTGAGAGAAGAAATTCCTCCTCATCTCAGTTCTAAAAGGGCGACCCTTTATTCTGAAACTATGCCCCCGAGTTCTAGATTTCCCCACGAGGGGAAACATCCTCTCTGCATCTACCTTGTAAAGCCCCCTCAGTATCTTACATGTTTCAATAAGATCACCTCTCATTCTTCTAAATTCCAATGAGTATAGGCCCAACCTTTCCTCATAAGTCAACCCCCTCATCTCAGGAATCAACCATGTGAATCGTCTCTGAACTGCCTCAAAGATGGGGAAAATGTGGGAATTTTTTTTAATGTATATGTTGCAGTTTTTAAACACGTCACCGGCTGTCCATTTCCAGCTAAGTAGGACCATAAACAAAAATGCAATGTTCCTGGCTGTTAAAACAATTTGTACCTAATTATTCAAAGTGCTTCTGTGTAACTTGCTGATAAAAGGGTTAAACCGAATGCCATTGTGTGGGAGAAACTGCTTTGAATTTGTTATAATGCACCATGGTTCTGTCAAGTACAGAACTGATTTTGCACGATTTTCTGCAGAGTTGTGCAGATTACACAGCCCTGAAATATTTGAAACGTTGGTGTTTATTCAGTCGGGTAAGAGTTAACAGGTGGGAATACAAAGTGTACCGTTCCAAACTACTTTATTTAGAAAAATGCTGTTTAATACTAGGACAGCTTAAAGAGCTTAGAGTACAGTGTTTACACAGACTAAGCAACAGCAGATGAATAAATAGTTGGATCAGGATTTGCAAAGCAGAGACTGGGAAACTGGTCTGAAAAACTATGCACTTTAATTGTGATTCATTTTTAATTGCATAGTTATTTATTTGACGAATCAGGCTTTGGTAGAAATGAGTCCAGAAAAATCTTAATTGAAACCATACACTTAAAGTTGTATACCTTTTCTGAATGTGCAGTTAAATGGATTACACTATGAAGTGTCATAAAAGAGCTGAGAAGACAGAAACCTAAAAATATTCCTTTCTGACAAATAATCTTCTGAATAAAATAAAACATCTAGGGGGAAAAATTGGGTCGCGCTAACTTCGCCGGGCACCCCGAAAAAGTTAGCACCCCCGCGCCGTAAATTCAGTGGTAGCGCCCCAAGCAGGAGGCGGGGCGCAACTGGAAGCGCTCCCCCTCCCGCTTGGGGCGCTACCATTCAATATCGCGGCGCTACGTGCAACAGCGCCACGCCGTCGGCACATAGCGCCGCAGTACTACAGGCCTCCCTCTCCTGATTAAAGGGGAGGGGCCTAGCGCAGCACGCACCAGGGCCCTGCTGGACCACCGGGGAGTGGGGTGCCGGGAAAAATTCCCGGCACTCAAGAGGAGTGCGGCACCCCGCATGAGCAGGTGAAAGGAGGCAGGTGCTGGCAGGCGGCCCAAAAAAATGGCCGCCCGGCACCTGCCCTTTAATTTACGCCGCAAAAACGTCACCCTGACCCTGTTGGACATAGCGTCCGGTGGTAGGTCAGGGGATGCGAGCGAAGTTTGTGGCCGGGGTGCTGTGCATGGCGATGACTTCGTCGCCGGAGGCGTAGCGCCGCGGGGCGCTACCGGCTTCTGCCACCGCTAACCTCTCGCTGAATTTTGCGGGAGGTGTCAGCGGCGCCGCGCCCGGGCGCTAGGGGCTTTGCGCCCCGTTAGCGCCCCAATTTTTCTCCGAGGTTTATATTTTTTTAACTGGTAGAAGGCTCAGGAGCAAATCCTATTCCATTTGCCAAAAAGCATCTAACTGAAGACTCTTAAAATGATCCTGATAGATGCACATCTTGGAACTGTCAGAAATGAATACGAACATACGAATTAGGAGCAGGAGTAGGTCACTCGGCCCCTCGAGCCTGCTCCGCCATTCAATAAGATCATGGCTGATCTGATTACTCCACATTGCCGCCTACCCCCGATAACCTTTCACCCCCTTGCTTACCAAGAATCTATCTACCTCTGCCTTAAAAATATTCAAAGACTCTGCTTCCACCGCCCTCTGAGGAAGAGAGTTCCAAAGACTCACGACCCTCTGAGAAAAAATTTCTCCTCCTCAATAAAAAGCTTCAGATTTAATAGGCTCCTTTAAAGTCTATTTATTATTGACAAGATTCCTCGGGATGTGGAGCCCAGTTCGAGCACTCTCACGACTTGAGATTGGCTACATTAGCCTGAACCTCGATGAACCTGCGACCCTCCGAGTCTATGTGGCTCAGTACAGCCTCATGCAATGCTGTCCCACTGAAACACTGGTGAACATTGAGTATGTTCTTAATGGATTTTTGGAAAGTACAGTAAAAGAACTGTTTGGCTGCCACTCCCTGTGATTACTCTGTTGCTATGCTGTGCTTCACAGGAAGGCTAGCCTAGTCCCAAGTGTCTGCAGAGCATTTTGAGTTTTTTAACATTAGGATGAAGTAGTGTGATTACAGCTCTGCCGTTGTCAGTGACAGTAATGCTTGATAATTAAGCTGGTCACAGAAGAAGCATATTGCACATTAAAACATATTGGCTAGCTGTGATTTGCTTCTTAAAGCATATTGATGTCAATATGCAGAATAAACCTAGTACCAACACAGCTTTCTTAATTTCATAAAATCATGCCTTTTCCTTATAAATGCCCCACTTATCAAAACACACCGTCTTTTCTCTCTGCAGACAGTAAAAACATTGAGGTTAATTATAAACTCAAATGTAAATGAATGGTCGACCTATATGCTTCATGAATTAAGCTCAGTGGACACAGTCCTTGGAGTAAATACGCATTGAATTTTATTGCCTAGCTCAGCAGAAATGGTTTTTCAAGGAATTAGACAAAATTAGAGTGTTAAAAGTGCATGATAATTTACTCCATTATAGGCGTACTGTCTAAAAGCAAAAGTGTTTTCAATTGAAAGGGGTTTAATGCTATATTTTTTCAGGGGGAAGAAAGTATACCATTAACAATTCACATTAATATTCGTATACATAGTGGATTCTGCAGCACCAGGGCAACAGGCTAACAACGGATGTCCACAAGCTTGCACATGTGCAGTTGTTCAACAGTCATGGATTGTAACTTTGTTTCTTGTGGCGGATCTGCTCTGCGGCTCGGGAAGATTTTGAGCACAAAAACACATTTTTGGCCTGTATGGGTGGGCTGAGCCTGCCTCTAGTCAGAAAAGGCCCCGGCCAGCAGCAACAGCATTTATATTTACCCACCTGAATCACCAACAATAGCCAGCCATTTAAGTGGATCTCCACAGCTCGGGAGTCAGCAGCAATGCCTCTTTTTTTTGTTTTATAGAGCTGCCACAGAAGTCATCTATCAGCAGTGGCAGCGTTGCAAACGAACGCAGGCAAAGCTGAAGAGGTGGCTTGAGGATTTTTCATTTATTTGTTACGACTGCCTCTCCGGAGTTGCTTCTTTGGCTTCAGGAGTGCATTTACAAGGAGGCTTCGACTACCAACATGCACATAAAACACAAGTCCCGTTTTAAGACAGATTACAGGAGAGGAACAAAAGCAATACGTGTTTTTTTTTGTGGCAGCCCTTCCAGTTATTTAGCTTACTGCCTGATTCTTCAAAAGCGACCTCTTTGACCAAGCTTTTGCTCATCTGCCCTAATATCTCCTAATGCAGCTCGGTGTCAAATTTTGTTTGCTAACGCTCCTGTCAAGCGCCTTGCGATGTTTTAACGACGTTAAAGGTGCTATATAAATACAAGTGGTGGTTGTTCTTTCAAAGTATGTGGTGGAACTTTTGAGACCAGGAATTCACAGTGGAGGATTTCACCAGAAATCGAGGAATCTTTTTCCAAATTTCCCTCTGATCTGATGGATGTCCATTTTCCTCTGCAGCTAAATCTGGCATAGTACAAGGATGTATCAGAAACTTTTTCTGTTTTAGAAAGACTGCAATATTATCAGATGAATAAGAAACCATCAAACGTATCCCAGTAATAACAAAAGTTTAAAAACAAGCTCAATTATTCTGCTTAAGAGAGCTCAGCCGTAACCTATTTCTGGTGTAAAGATAAGCAGATGACGGAAGGCCATTACTGGTGGTCCACAGCATTTTTAAAGGTCTCTATTGGAAATTGAGTGCTGGGATGGAAAGCTCATTAAATACCTAATGGATGACTAATTTGTAAATATGGTTGAGAGGACTATGAAAGATGTATGAATAACAAATGTACTCTGCTGAAAGAGGTAGGAAGTACTAAAAATCTTGCCTATTGAGCATTAAAAAGGTGAGCTAATAAGGTAACTGATTGTGTGAATGCATAACGTCAGTTACAAATCTTAACTAGCAACATAGGGTAGGCGGTTTATTTCCACTTTTAGGGTCTCGTTTTCTGCTGTTGTGCTTTCTTCTTTGACCAGGTTGTTCTGAATGTCTGTCTGGGATAGAAGCTTCTTCATGGATATCCATCTTCTTGCTCCATCATCAAGCAGAAGGAATGCCTTACAGGACGGGATGGTTGGCTCAGCCTTTTTTCCTGCTTGCCTTGAGATAAAACACCACTCCTGCACAAATTCTCCATCTAGTGGCCAATTGTGGGGGTGGGGTGTGGGCGAGAAGGCAGTGAGAACGCAATTGCGGATGGATTTGAAAAGTTCAGTCTGCAGCTACGGAGAAGAAGAAAAAATGCAATTACGCAGCTTTTAAAACAATCCAGGTCCTTCGGGACCTCGAAGGATAGTCAAGTTTTAATGACTGTTGAGGCTGTGTTAAACTTGGGGGTATTCAACAAACACGCATTCTTAAAGGGGACATTATGGTATGTTTCCATCCATTTGATAATGTTAGTGCAAAAAGTCTGTGTTCATTTATTTGTTTTTAATGGAGTTTAAATAAAATCTTGTTGAGGAGTTCAAATAATCTGTAGTGAATTGGTGAGGACCACAGTTCAAGTTGCAGGGAATGGTTTCCTTCACATCTCTGTTTGGGACAAGCACAACAGAGCATTCGACTGGGGTATCCATGGGGTGGGTGGGGGTGAGAAGAGCGAAGCGAAAGGCAGTACGTTTTACCCATCTGTCCCAATTACAAGTGTATAATCTGGCCTCCACCATATTTGACCCTGAAATGAGCTTCCGACCACATATCCGCGGCATAACTAAGACCGCCTACTTCCACCTCCGTAACATCGCCCGTCTCTGCCCTTGCCTCAGCTCATCTGCTGCTGAAACCCTCATCCATGCCTTTGTTACCTCTAGACTTGACTATTCCAATGCACTCCTGGCTGGCCTCCCACATTCTACCCTACATAAACTTGAGATGATCCAAAACTCAGCTGCCCATGTCCTAACTCGCACCAAGTCCTGTTCACCCATTACCCCTGTGCTCACTGACCTACATTGGCTCCCGTTTAAGCAACGCCTCAATTTCAAAATTCTCATCCTTGTCTTCAAATCCCTCCATTGCCTTGCCCCTCCCTATCTCTGTAATCACCTCCAGCCCCACAAAGATATCTGCGCTCCTCTAGTTCTGCCCTCTTGAGCATCTCTGATTATAATCGCCCCACCATTGGCGGCCGTGCCTTCAGCTGCCTAGGCCCTGCGCTCTGGAACTCCCTCTCCGCCTCTCTACCTCTCTTTCCTCCTTTAAGACGCTCCTTAAAACCTACCTCTTTAACCAAGCTTTTGGTCACCTGCCCTAATTTCTCCTTATGTGGCTTGGTGTCAAATTTTTTGTCTTATAATACTCCTGTGAAGTGCCTTGAGACATTTTACTACGTTAAAGGTGCTATATAAATACAAGTTGTTGTTGTTGTGTTCTTGCTGAGTGTGTAGATTTGAAAGCTTAAGCGAGTAAAAATGTTAAAACAGCGTAGTTTTCTTTTAATAGAATTCCACCTCGCTGAAAACTCCCTTAGACAGTAAAACAACATCCTTGGGCAAGTCTGTTGGCTTTAGAGCGTAAATTTCCGATTTCTGCATCGATGCCCTAAAAATGTTATTATAACATTATGTAATAGTATTACAAGCTACAGCATTCATTACTTTGATGAATGAAATAATTATCAGGATGTTTATATGTTTGAAAAATGTAATTTCTGATTTTAACTTATGGCAAATTACATGACCTGCTCTGTGTGCGTTGTCCTTGGTGCGGTTACTGTGTCCTCTCTTGGTTCTGTCTGTCTCTGTTGTTTTCTGGTTGTGCGAGTTTTGCTTCTTTCTTTCTTGTCTTCTTTTTTGATTCTCTGCTTATGTATAATGTATATGAATTTCTGATGCCAAAATCAATCAGTGCGTAATATTTGCTATAATACAAGAAAGTACTCTACTGGGCGGGGAGGCAGGCAGGATAGTTCACTTCGGTTAAGTGTGTGATGAATAAGTAGCAATCCTTTTTCTCCATGTCCCTTGGTGGTGTTCTCTGATACATAAAGGGTATCCTCACATACGTGGCCATTGTTAATGAGAGCCATTATGTGTACTTGTGCAGCATGAAAATCTGCCAACGAGGGAAAGAGGTGACCAACAGTATCATTGTTCATATACTGTTGATCTCGATTGTAGCAGCTACATCAACAGAATTCCTTTGCTGAAATAAATGCTGCTTTGAAAGCCCATCTAAAACTCAGTGACACTTCCTGGTGAGGGTTGACTATGTCTAGTTGGCTCAGCATAACATTTCTGTAGTGCATGTGAACACTGAAGTGGTAGAAATGTCTTCAAATTGTGAGGATGATCTTGAACATCTATGAAGGCCAACTGCTATTAGCTTCAGGCAAGCCCTTGGTTGCTCCTTCCATTATGTGGTGAAAATATGTTGCACTTAACCAATTCACAGGCAGAAACCCTATATCTGGGATTGAATGAATTGTATTCACCTGTGTAAACTGATTGCTAACTTTTTTTTATTATTAAAAACGGTGAAATACCATACTTGTGCAGTGATCTGTAAATGAAATAGAGTTGAATCAATGCCGTGCAACAAAAATGTTCATTATTCATAATTAACAATGATATGTAACATTCAAAGATAATTTCACAATAATGAGAAATTTCTGCGATACTGAAAACTTCTGTATCATCATCATCACTGGCTGAGGAAGGAGTTATGGCAAGGCTACCACATCCTCCAGTTACAAGCAGAGTGAATGGAAAGTGAAGCTGAACTGCAGCAACAACAAATCCCACTCTAAACCTTTATACCTGCGTTGTTTTAATAGGTTTTAAATAAAGCTAGATGATGGGTATGGGAAGTTTTCGTACAAGGCTGTGTCTGGAGAGAGAATTTTGTGCTATGTACCAGTAGTTACTGGTAGTGGTTGGAGATTTTTAAGGAGACAAACTAACTATCAATTAAAAAGTGTACAGCACAACTTAAAATAAAGTAGCATAAATGTGTTTTCTGTCTCTATAATGTATTGGTAGCAACATGCTAATATGACGAGAGACAACATTGACCGAGTTTAACCAATTGTCTCCTTAAACCTCTCTTCTCCTGGCCCCTCACCTCTAACCAGAAGTACAAGGAGCTGATAGATTTTTTTTTGTTTCCAAGGTCTAGACCGTCCATTTAGCTCGACGGCCTCCCCTTTATCTGTATAACCTCCTCTAGCCCTACAACAGCTCCACTCTCACCCCTATACTTTTCAATCCTCTGACCCTCCTTAAAACCCACCTATTTGACCAAGCCATTGGTCATCCCACCTATTCTCCTCTTCCTTGTCTTGGTGTTGATTATCCTGTGTGATGTTCCTTAGGATTTTTACTACATTAAATGCACGTTTTTGTTGCTGTTCCTTCTGAGTTTCTTGTAAAATATATTTATTTATTATTCTATGTTTTACAGTGAGAGAGAAACGGAAAAGCCTCTATGTAAACCATGTAAGTAGCACTTTATTGCTGCATTCCTGTTCTGCCTGTAGTTTGGGGCATAGCTCGTGGTTTTAATGTTTTGGCCCTTTTCTTTGTTAAGAATACTTAAAACCCTTCAATAGGTTTGTTGCTTGTTTTAAAGTTTCCATTCTAGCTGTTCTAGACACTGAAGTTACAGTCACTACAGCTACATGACAGCCGAGAAAATTTTGACGTCAAAGAAAATCAATTCTTCGAACTAACTGATTATTTTGTCACGGTATTGCAGTTTATTTGTTTGTCACATTAACGAGTCAAAATATTGCTTCCATATTTATAAAAGGCAAGGATGAGTGAAGGAATCCAGTTGGCAGGTTGTTTCATAATGTGCTTTAAGTTAAAATTTGGTCTGGTTTTGGTGTTTGAGAAGCTTGCGCCATAAGCACGTGGGTAGCACTCTCACCACTGAGTCAGAAGGTTGTAGGTTCACGAGACTTGAGCACAAAAATCTAGGCTGACACTCCAGTGCAGTGCTGAGAGCTGCACTGTTGGAGGTGCCGTCTTTCGGATGAGACGTTAAACCCGAGGCCCCATCTGCCCTCTCGGGTGGACTGAAAAGGTCCCATGGCACTATTTCGGAGAAGAGCAGGACAGTTATCCCCAGTGTCCTGGCCAATATTTATCCCTGAACATCACATAAACAGATTATCTGGTCATTTTCACATTGTTGTTTGTGGGAGCTTGCTGTGTGCAAATTGGCTGCCGCATTTCCTACATTACAACAGTGACTACACTTCAAAAAATACTTCATTGGATGGAGAGTGCTTTGGGACATCTTGAGGTCATGAAAGTCGCTATATAAATGCAAGTCTTTCGATTGTTTGACTGAGATAAAATTAACTGTTGGGAGTGGGAAGACAAAAGTCAGATGAGAGGAACAATATTAGTGAAGAAAGGATTAACTGAAAATGGAGGGGATAACACAAAAAGAATGAGGAATGAAATCACAATGTCATAAAGGAAGATTAGGGCATGGTGGTGGTGGTAATGGGGTGGGTGGGTTGGTGGGCATTAGGGTTTGCCCATACAACAATTTTTGTGATCTTGGTTGTGCCATCAAGGATTCATGCAAGTCTCAAACTAGATGCCGAGTCTCCTCATTTCCCCGCACCCCTTCCAGCAGAGGGAGAAAATTGGAGGAAGAATCACCTCAAGCTGCTGTTGGGCAACTTAGAAGTGGAATGCTAGGGGCTTGATGAACATGCCAAGTGCTTTCCATTCTCTGAATTGGGCAGAGATGCATGATGCAGGTTGAGTCATAAGAGACGATGGGGAAGGGAAAATTACACGGATAAAAATAAATCGGGCCTCCTGCCTATCACTGCAGTTTAATCGTTGTCCAGTGTTTGGTTGTTACTAACAAATGAGTAGCTGTCAACAATTACCGGCATGTTTCAGTACCGAGTCCTGAGAGTGAAAGTGCTCCTGTCATTGTGTGTACATGAGAGGACCCAGCTTATTAAACCATGAAACATCACCATTATTAAACAAGTGACCTCCTAATGCAGCACTGAGGTCTAGTTCAAACAGTACATGTTTGTGAAATTTCATGGCTGAGAGTGTAGAGTTCAGTTTTATAGCGATTTATGTGAAATCAAATGTTATATTTTTTCTTATCAGATAAAGAGATTAGACTAAAAAAAACTTAAAGTAAGGAGAGCCACATTCTTAAAAAAAGATCTGTTGCATTAAAACTGTGTGGCTGGGCTTAGTATCTCAAACAGGTGCTTTTTTAAAATTGAGAAACCTGGGGCAGAGTAGGGAACAGATGAGGTTAATAAGGTAATTAGGTAACACCAAGCTTAGGTTTGCAAGCCATTGGATTACAGGAGGAAGGGAACATTTGCGTAGTTTTGAGGTTCTGCGAAAGAAAGGCATGTCGTCAATACGTGCAAAAATGTCTGTGGGAATATTGTCATTAGACTTGTTTCCGATTCCTGTATGGACTAGGGTTGATTCCATGTGTCGGGAGAAGGGTGTTTTTTTTTTTAATTATTCGTTTATGGGATGTGGACATCGCTAGCAAGGCCAGCATTTATTGCCCATCCCTAGTTGCCCTTGAGAAGGTGGTGGTGAGCCGCCGCCTTGAACCGCTGCAGTCCGTGTGGTGAAGGTACTCCCACAGTGCTGTTAGGGAGGGAGTTCCAGGATTTTGACCCAGCGACGATGAAGGAACGGCGATATACTTCCAAGTCAGGAAGGTGTGTGACTTGATGGGGAACTTGGAGGTGGTGGTGTTCCCATATGTGTGAGGGCAGTCCATTTCTCTCATTGCTTCCTGTATTTTAAATTTTGATCATGGTATGACCTTCATTTTCTTCTTCTCTCCTTTTCTTTTTCCTTTATCCTTAAAGCATTTGTTGCACTAATCATGTGGACTGTTTATTCAGCGCGGTAAGGCCCTGTTTCATTTGGCTTTTTTTTTAAGGCATGGTCGTTGTATTTCATTTTGAATTGTCACCTTCTTTGTACAATGCTTTTTAATCCAACTGCTGTTCTAATTCTCTTCCATTTAATCATTTCTCTTTTCACTTCCCTGTTACTTGAAATTCTGCGTTGCCTTGGTTCCTGTCAGTCAAACAACAGAATTATCAGTGCTGTGCTATGTGACTGAACTCCAGTGATATTACTCTGTAACTACTGGGCACATCTACGGCATGTGGCGTGGAAGGCTTGTAGTACAGGCTTGGCATGGAACGGAGACTGGGAGCTCTGTTCACCCGGCAGTGTCACTTCAGAAACTGTTGCTGTGGCAAACCAGCAGATACAGGCCGCCTTGCACCAAGATGGCCCAAGACCCCCGTGCCACATGACTGTCGTTGTTAAGGGCAAGCTCTTCAATGCGGCTGCTGGATACAATGATACACAGCGGTATGGTGCGTTCTGTCATTAAAAAAGAGAAGGAGAGATCATCGGCTGCAAGGCCACGTTACTAAAGCTTTTAGTAGTAAGCTAGGGGATCAGCAGACACTTTTAAGAAACCATATTTTATTAATGACACTGTGTTATATTAGATATAAACACGATTTTTCTCTTGCCAATGTTTTACTAACATAATGTTGTCATCAGTGCCGACGCCATTACCAGTTGACCCCTAATAGGAATACAATTTAACTATTTTAAGAATTCATGTAATGACAACACATTCCCAGTTTTAGTAGAAACCCGGGTCTTCACAGGGATTGTAATTCCAGCTGTACAAAAGGTTTCCTTTTGTATGTGTTTCTGGCTAAGAATTTAAAATACTCCAGAGAGGACTCATCAACTGCTTGGATTATATGTTGATCTTTTGGTGGCATTTACGCCTTGTGAGCAATGCTTGGAGTACTTGTACTCATCCTCTCCTTTTAACTCGTTAATGGTGATACATTCCCATTTCCTCCCCTCCTCTCTCTCCGGGGAGCTGTGGTTCTGTTCAATATAATTTTTTATGTGTTCCTTTGCGAGGGGTTTTATCAGCATCCCAGTATGGTGACATTGTCATGGGTAATTTTCACAGTGTTCTTCAAAAACCCAAAGATATATGGGCTCGACTTGCCCTCTTCCTATGGGAAATCAAATTTACAGGCATGTGTGATTTTAAGAATGATGGATTGTTTGTTCAGGAAGAGTATTCTCATTTCCTCAGCATGAACCTCCCAGCATACAGAGAGAGCATGCCTTTGTAGTTTCCCCACACTGACCTTCCTGCATCTCACCACAGTGCTTGTTTTTTTACCCTGGGCAGTTCTTCTTTTATTAACATCTCTTTACCGACTCCCTCTGAAATCCCATCACCCCATTGACAGCACTGTCATTTAGTGTTCCCCATTTAACTGTCAGCCTCCCTAGCCGCATATTTCCATCTTCTGCTAGTGACCTCTCTTGGCGCCCTGCTCTGTTCTACATTCATGCTCTCTTCCTCTCTCCGTGTTCTCTTCCTCTCCTCTTGCTGCATTTGAACTTGAACTGCACAGACTACCTGGCCATTGTTGATCTCTTCTTCCAGCCATCTTCTGATCCTAGGTTTGTTTTTTTCTTTAATGCAACGTTTTAAACTCACCACACTTCCACTTTCAGCCAGAGCGGCAGAGCACTCTTAAACTCAGAATTCACGAAAGCCACTGTTGGTGCCACGATAAACGGGAGGAGAGCAGGACGAGTGGGCAGACCATGGTTGCAGAGGGAGACGGGGCAATGGAAACACGGAAAGAAGCAGGTTGAGGCAATTAAGAGCTTCGAGCAGGGAGGGATGATTTAAATGGCAAGCAGAGTTTTGAGTGGACCGGACGCGGCAAAGAGAGCTTGGAATGAGCAACATGGCGCAATGAAAGCGTGAATTAGAATGAGTTGAAATGATGAGACTTTGGAGCGGGGGAGGTAGCGATAAGATTATTGAGCAGAACGGGGTGAGGAGAACAGGAATGGAGTGGGATGATGGAAGTTTGGAAACAATTAGCCGTTCACCTATTAAATAGATGCTTTGTTGCTGCTGAGAAAAAATGGCAGAAGGAGAAATGGCCACATAGTGTGGTTTTCTAAAAAAATAAAATCACACCCTGAGAACTTGAGTGTTTAAACAGTGGGCCAAGGTGATGGTTAACTGAACTCAATGAAAGCGTGCTTGTAAAAAAACCTTTTCTATTTGGATGGGGAAAAGAGCAGGGTGCCATTTTGTCTCAGTGATATCACAGTCCAGTGACATGATGCAACAATGACAACTTGCTTGATGCCATTGCATCGTTTGTAAACAAATGATTAAAGAGGTTTGATTTGGCAATGCACTGATGATTACTTATTAACGCAATGAATAATGTAGAACTCTAATGGGAGTTTTCTTGTATTAAGTCTCTTTTACATTTGAAAAAACTGCACGCAATGGCAAACGTGCAGGTCTCTCGCTATCGGCCACAGTTAGAAACGTAAACTGCCTGACCTGTTGCTTCCGGTGGCAGTGGAGTTTCACTTTCTCGAGGGTATTCTGCCAACTGGTTGCTGAAGCCACATGAAATGTAAAACCTGTAAGAGTAGAGTCAGGACCAGAATGTGAATGGACTGCTGTTGGCGTGAAATGAGTACGGTTTGAGCTGCATGGCCAGCCCAGTCTAATTTGCACCTTGTTTCCCAGCATCCTCCAGGACAGATGAGAAGGAAATACAGCTCCTGCTCCACAATATTCCTGGACGACAGCACCGTCAGCCAGCCTAACCTGAAGTACACGATCAAATGGTGGGTACAGAATGTGACAAGCAGGGTGATTTCTCTTTTAATTTATAGGGTGTTTTTAAAAAGTAGCCAGAGTTAGAATGTCTGCTCTTACCAAAATTCAACACGGAGGACTGCAGATGGGATTTGTTGGGCTGCACCCCTGGTAACCTTTAAACTCGAGGTAATCAAAATATTGATCTTTTTGAAACACATTCGGTATTTGATATGCTTATTCCAACTCAAGCCAATCGAGCACATTATCTGTTTAAAATGGTTAATGTCTTCACTGATTATTGAGAAGACATATCATTGGATCATCAATAGAACCTGGTTTGACCTCAAAGTACCCATATAATTGTAGTTTCCAGTTCCCTGCTTTGCACTGTCCCTACCACATGAGGGTAGCGACTAGGAGGGTCATCTGCCACTTCCATCAGGGACTTGGCCCAAAGCTTCTGAGAAGAACGACAAGGACTTGGGCAGTCTATTTTCTTGCTTTGAAACAAGGTGTATATTGTGTAAGTCTGGTTATTGTGTTTTTGGTATCCTGCTCTGTCTTGTTGCTTTGTACATTCTACTTTTAAAGAAATATGACCATTAGTTTTAGTCTGAATGCTTTGGTCTGGTGTTTGCCACCTTTCAGTAGGGGTAAGAAGAATGAGATTGGCATCTTGCATGATTTTCTGTGATCGCTATCATAGTGAAAAGGTCATTGTTAATCCGGCGTGCAGCATCTTAGATACAGCACGTCCAAGGGCACAGGTTTCAGTTTGTAGGAGACTTTGTCTGCCAATTGCTGCAAACACAAAAGTGTTGGGGAAAAAGCCCAAACTGCAACTCAGGCCTCTGAACTATAATAGCTGAAATGTTTATTGTTTTTTTGTAATGTTTCATTATGAGAGCTGATGAACCAGCATATTTGAAGCAAACTACTGTCGTTGTGCCCATTTTCATAAAAGGTGACAAAGCAGACAATACCATGGAAAATAATAGAATTTATTACTGGAAGTAAATTTGAGGATTATCTGCAATAATAACTTGGTAAACATTCAACATCAGCCTGACCAACCTCCTTGGTGTTTTGATGAGGTGACATCCCAAGGGGACAGCAGAAAGAAAGCCCTACGATGTGTTCCGCACAAAAAGCCACTACGTAAGCCTAGTCAGTGAGGATTTAGGGTAAAACTTTGGAGTGGATAAGAAATTAGCTGATGGGTAGAAAATAGTGAGTACTTGTTAAAGAAGTTATGTCAGGGTGGAGGGGCGGGGGGATGTGCTGAGTGGGCTGCCCCAGGGATCAGTGTTTGGACCACTACTCTTTCTAATTGACACCAATGACTTAGATTCAGAAACTCAATGCAGATTGGTCAAATTTGCACATGATACCACAGTAGGGGAGGGGTAGTTGATTCTGAAGAGGCCACCCAAAAACTACAAAAGGAGTTGCACACAATATGTAAATGGTGGAACAGTGGCAAATGAAATTTAATGTGGATATAAGTGTAAAGCACTGCACATAGGAAGGAGAATGAGCTATCCACATACTTCTTCTATGGTGTCGAAATAACGAAAGAAAAAGATCTAGTGGTCTTAGTAGAATCAATGCTAAATATGTCCAACCATTGCAGAGCACCAATCAACAAGCAAATAGAATGCTGAACTATATAATCAGAAGAGGCCATGCTGAAATAGTATAGTGCTCTGGTCAGACCGCACCTAGAGTACTGTGTCTAGTATTGGTTATGGAGACATTCATGGCAGTTGACAGGAGAGCCATGAAGCTAATCTGTGGTGCCACGGATCTGAGGTATGAGAAAAGACCGGAGAACTTGGCCTTTTCAGCTTCAGTTGGTGGTGATTGAGAGATGACCTGAGGCTTTCTCTGTGATTGCTGTCACTATAACTCCACGAGTGAGAAACTGAGAGGGAGGAAGGCGTGCTTTTGTGTCGATGGATTGATGAACCCATGCCATGGAAGCGATTTGTTACTGTGCATAGGTCTACTAACTCTCTCACATGAGGTTGCGATCTCTGGCCTGTAGCCACTGTGCCAGTAACGGTAATACTGTGGAACTCGGGCTTTCCCAGTGTTCATAGGGATTGACTTGTGCAAAACATTGGAGGAGCAGGACTGAATCTCAGTGCTGCACCAAGGCCTTTCATCCACTTGCTCACCTAGTCCAGCACCCTCTACCTCCACTCCCAGCCTGCCTATGTCCCTTTTGTGCACCCCCACTGCCCTTGTCTGACCTGAAGAGATTAGTTTTAAGTAGTAGCACATTCAAAATTTTGATGAGCTAACTGCATGTTGACTTACACCAGCTGGGAACATCATCTTGTGGTTGGAGGAGAGGTAAAACATGGGTGAGGACAGGCAGAAGATGGAATAGGTCCAACAAAATACATCAGTGATTTCACCTCCTGTGACTCCATTTCTGTGTGCTGTTATAATTTTATATCACTAGATTTGCTGGTTTGAATTTGGCAGGACTAGAACTATGTTACTTTTAACCATGTGTATGTTTTAGGTGTGAGGCAACAGTTTGTGATTCAAAATCTCACGGCAAGGATTTGTCTGATGTGGACACCTCTGATTGTGCAGCTATTGAGCAACACAGCTTTTGCCATGTGAAAAGTGGTCAATGCGGAGAGGCACTAGTCGAATATTAACTCCAAGTCCTGTCGGCAGGAATTTGGTGCTTTACTGACTGAGCACCTCTGGGATTGCAAAATGTAATGTTCCGAGGGGTGTGAACTCGAGTATACTGGTGCACAACTGGGCTAACCATTGACGATCAAGCTAAATCTGGCTATAAGAGTAACCATGCTTCACTCTCCTCAGGGGAAAAAAGGTCCACTATTCCAAGGTCATCTTGGAGGGAAGGGATAACTCCAAGCCCCCTTTTTTTCCATGATAGCCACCTCTTTCAACCCTTCTCGCCATCTCCTCCGCCCTCACCTCAAACACCAAATGCGAGGGACTCAGAAGGATGTTTCTCTATGTTAAAGGTTCAAATTTCTGTGCAGTTCAGCATTCAAGACATGGCGAGACTACTGAGTTAATGGTCTATGATGTACAGTATGGGTGCAGGGTATTTTGAATGTCTGTAAAAGGGTAGTCCGTGTTCTAAACAGCTCCCCTCTCAAACGCATCTGCTTTGAGATGCGTTGCAGCATTTCTTACCTCAGCCACAGCTATCTTTGTTGTTTGGACGCACAGGCTAATTCTAACAGTAAAGGGTGCCATCTGCTGTACAAGGCCTGGAGTGCAGTGACCCAGTCAAACCAAGTCCGCTGGTTGGATAGCCAGGAGTTCAAATGCTGCCTTCACCGTTCGCATTGTGCCTGTTTTACAGCAGTAGGCTTTGTGGCTCTGGTGATTAAGAAACTTTTTGATTAATTTTTTAAAAATTGACACTTAATTGATGTCTTGCACTCTGTGCTTCACATCATTCCTCATCCGAGAGGATAGGCAAGCCAACAGTTCCTAGCCATTACTGCTCTGTAAGCATTACCTCACTGATCTTATGACGTTCTGTTTATTCAGGACAGTAAGTATTAGATCCTTGCTGCTGAGAGAAAGTTGGGGTAGCTGGTTCGGCCTTTTTACGGAGATGCATTTTCTGTATAAAATCAATGAACTTCGTGGTCTTGATGCAAGGCATGGGCTTTTGGAAGGTCTCGGTATGTGAAATCCTTACGTAAATCACACCTCATACTTTTAATCCCTGCCATAACTCACACCCGTCAGTGAAAGCACTCAATGAGAAGCAGCTGCTGTCTTATAAACTGTCTACCAAATGCCTTCAAAATGGTAACCCGAATAACGAAAGGCTTTAGAAACAGGTTTTCTTTTCATTTTGGGACACTCCTACGAGAACATGCAATTCCTTCTCCTCCCACTCCCCCCAACACCCAGTTATTCTCCTGTCATTGGGCACATGCAGATGCTACCCTGTTTCCAACAAGGCCAGAGAGTTGAACTGTCTGCTCTTGGTCAACGGCCTGGATGTAGGAATGCAGCTACCAATTTGCACAGCCAATCTGTTACTGCACCCTCCCCCATCCTTTTGCTGGTCTTAACTTTTCTGAGATCTGAAGAGAGATACAACCTTGAACCACCACCCCTCTAGAATACTCTGCTTGCCAGTCATGAGAATGAGCAACGCTCTGAATTCCTTTGATTGGTTTCCTTGCTAATGCCAAGAAACGCCGAATTAAGTTTGTACCAAATTGCATACAGTGCGCAAGCCTTGCTATGCCATGCCATGAGGCACATGGAATTGGAGATCTGATTTTTCCCTTTTGTTGGCTTTTGTTTGAACCCCCCCGCCCCCCTGTTAAATGGCTTAAGCTGGGAGCACAATGGAGTTGGGGGTTTGAACCTGTCACCCAGCAATCTCTGATACTGTGAGCAATAGCTTGAGCAATAGCTTTAGCAAAGCACAGCACTTCCAGTCCTGGCGTGGTTCTATGAAATGTTGTCCTCGACTTAAAACTTCCCAGAGTATCAACAAGCAGCCTCATCAGTGCAGTAAAATTTTGGGATTTGGTTGAAACCATCTGTCCCCTTTACTTTAAATGCTGTTTGAATCTACAGACCCCAGATTAAAATGCTTTTATCACTTTTTATTTTGCTTTCTGCTACTCTGCTAGAGAAGTTGGCCTTGAAATTCCACGGGGATTCTCCTGGTCTCCTGCCGTATCTTCAACAGGAGACCGGCAGAAGCACCCCAGGGAAACACCTGAAAATGGTCCTTTACACCATTTCCCTGGGGGCTAAGCTGGAGTCAAAGCGAGAAACCGGGAGAACCCCTGTGGAATTTCAGAGCCAGTGTTTCCTTTCAAGTATAAAATCTCTGCTGCGACGCTTTAATGCTGTTTTGACTCTCCCTCCGCAGGCCTGCTTTATTCTATGAAAATGCAGCATTGGGGTTTAAACAGTGAAATGTTTATGAAAATTATGTGCTACCAATCTGGCTGTAAAATCTCGATGTTGCAAATCAACAAAACGTGATGTTAGCCCCTTCCCTCAAACCTGAGCCGGTGCAAAATTTGAGATTGTGTTGCGTTCATTCAGGACCCAATTGATGTGGAAATTGACAGAGAACTGAAATCTTTACAATAAATTCTGGGGCAGAATGCAAAGTTTTGCTGGTACTCATTTGACGCAGACAAGCTTATTTTAGGCCTAGTTTTGATAGAGGTAGCCATTTTCAGTTATTGGTGCAATGATACACTGCTGCACATGTTGGAAGTTTTCTTTGAGAAGGAAAAGAGACTTTCAAAATTTGAAATGGCAAAACTCTGCCTATTGGCACAGATCAGCGGATTATGTCTGGTCATTAAAATCAGTGGCTGGAATATCGGCTGTAATAAAAATTGGGCATGCTGACCTCGACACCCAGTTCTTCCATTGAACAAGATTTTGCACTGGGAACAAAGGGGGCGATTTTGCCAGCCCTGGGGAGGCGGGTAAGGAGGCGGGACTGCCGGGAAAATGGCAGAATCTGAAGGCGGGTGCCCATCCCGCCCCCAACCCGTCTCCGTGCCATCTTCCCAGGAGGCGGGTACCCGACCTGTGCTGGGAGCCGCCTCCCCGAGGCGGGAAGGGGTTTAGTGCCAATTAACTGACTGTTAACAGGTAATTAACAGACAGTTTTTTTGAGAATCCCTATTTTCAGCCCTGAAGTGTGGGCTTCCCGACGGCTCCGAACCTCGCCAGGGTCAGCGAGGCAGGCCGTCGGTCTGCGGGGGTCGGAGGGGTCGAAATGCCCGGTGTGCAGGTGAGTGATGGGTGCAAGTGTGGAGAGGTGAGTGTGTGAGGTGAGTGTAAAGTGTTTTAATAAGTTTTACTTCTTCCTGCAGGCTTCATCCCTTCAGGTCTCGGGAGTCCCTCAGCTCACCGGCACAGAAAGCAGAATGGCCGCTGAACTGTCAAAAGCTGCAGCCTTCTTTCTGCTCAGGAGAGATCTCTAACTGAGCCTGAGTGGAAGGACTCAACTTAGAGGACAGGTTGTCAGTGTTTGACAGCTTCACAGAGCCGTCAAACGCTGACATTTCATCTGTCAAAAGCTCTTGACAGATGAAACTTCACTCGCTGACGTCACCAGTAACTGGCTTTCCCTTAATTGGCCTGCTAACCCCGCTGGGCGGGCTTAACAAGGTCAATCAAGGAAAAATAGCGTGGGTTGGCCACAAGTCGATGGAGGCGGGACTAAAACCTGACAAGTGGGAGTCCCGCCTCCAAAAGCTCCCCATTGAGAAAATCCAGCCCAAAGTGTCTCAATTTTAGGGCTTCATAGTGTTAATACACAGGACTGATTACAACCCCATTGCAGGGATTCAGATTTATTTTTCTATAGTGTATTTCTTGCTGGGAGTTGGGACACTTTTTACTTATGTAATTAAGTGTTAACCAAGTACTATGAGTCAGACATAGCAGGGACCAGATACAGAGTTAAGCTTTCCCTGCTCTATCCAACAAAGTGCCTAGATAGTGCGTAGTGACCGACCATTCAACTGTGCAGGACATCCACTTGAAACCACTCAATACTCATACTTTCCAACAGGGTTACTAAATAGTGACCGGGAACCATCGTTGGCTTAGAGGTTTTGAGCCAGTTGCAATACTGAACAGCTACCCTAGCTGAGATCAGACAATTCTGTGCAGACTTAGAATCTGGTTTAGAACTACAAACATTACCCACTAGTTCATCAAAGGATCTCCAACAATGTGCCTTAGTCCTGATCTCAGATGAGCATCCTCTACTGTGGCAGAGTAATTTCCCCCCCCTGCTTTCCCACCAGCCAACTTTGTGGCCATTCTGAGCGAGATTGCTAATTTGTGCTGAATTATGGGTACTTTCATGCTGTGGGACTGGGTTGAATCTGATTAATTTCATGTTGGAAACGTACAACCATCAGAGTTGGGGATTGCTAACTCAATGTCCCACCAATTCATTCAGGGTTTCTGATAAAATTGAAACTGTTGGAGGTTTACTATAATTTGCAACTGAATCCAAATTCAGATTCATACCTTTATATTAACTCCAGGGTAATATTTTTAATGCTAAAATGATTCAGTTTAGTGTCTGTCTTAATGCAAGCATAGATTGAAAGATTAGCAACTACTGTGTCATTACAACAGGCTCAGTTTGCAGTTGATAAGCAGGAAATGTTAACGATGGTATGTGTTATCTACAGTTAAATACCACTGACATTCTCCAAGATTGACACTAATACTCATTTTTCTTTACAGTGTAGCTCTTGCAATATATTACCACATCAGAAACAGGTATGTTGGTATTCTAACGCAATTCATTTGAACTATTACTGACTCTTTATTAACTGCCTGTTCACAACCCAATCTCGCTATCACTGATTTTTTCCCCCCAGAGATTCAGATGGACGAATGTTGTTAGATATATTTGACGAGAAGCTCCACCCCTTGTCAGTAAGTATCTTTTGGTCTATTTTTACTCTTGTGTTGAATAAGGTCAAATTTGGGGGTAGTAAGATGTAAGGTTGTACCCACAACTCCCCAAGATAGTGAGCTACTGGCTCAGTGATAGTAACATCCAGATGAAGGGATAACAGGAACTGCCCCAAGAGAGACTGAGAATAAATTGTCTCAGCTCTCTTGCATGGAGTCCTGCTTTTCACATCCCCCAAGCTTGGAAGCCATTTTTCTGCTGTTTCAGACCCTTCACCATCTCCCCGTGCCACACACCTGATTAGACCATACTTGATCTTAGAGTTTCGGGATCTTGGCCAATCAACCCTTTCACTCAGCAAGATTCGACTTGACCCTTATTGGTGACACTGATTATATTTTATTCAGTATAAGCGGGACTTGATACACTACGGTATCTGAGCAGTAGTTAACAAGGCACAATCGTGAGTTATATTGCCCGATATGCTCTGGATAGAGGTCGTGATCTCCACGTGACTACCCCCACCGGCCCGTGCCCCAGGCTGCTCCGTCCGTCGGTGCGACACGTGTGGGCCCTCTTCCAGCCTGTACCTTCCTTGATTCAGTCTGTTGGATGGTCCCGAGCCCCTGGCCGAATGCCTCTACACTCTTTGTGCCCTAGAGACCCCTTCTTATACTTCCTTTACACAGCAAAGCTTATGGGGTCCTGTTAACCCAATCGCCTGCTTATGCCTAATTACAAGGATGCCACGTACCCAATGTCCCCGCCTGTCAAGGCCATGTCATCATCTATTCACTGCATGGTCATTTATCAGCTTGTTACCATATTAATGGCAGTGCTTAGCCAAATAGAGATGTGGTGTCCTTGGTAATTAGCTGTCTCGTCTGAGGCTGAAGACCTCAAACCTCAGGGCTAACAATGCCTCATCCTTTTTGATGAAGAGGCCAGACTTAACCTCATCAACTTTGATGACCGCTTATCTCTTTTGGAGAATCTAGCTTGCTTTTTCCCAGACGTGCTAGATTCTTCTATGTCTCCAACCAGCCTAACAAGGGCATTTCACAATGGGGTTAAAGGTATAATTACACTTGGATCATCATTCACTGTACAACAGTTACATAATTAAATCTTTAACCACAATTAATAGCCATTCGTTAGTCCTTGTTAGTTAGCAGGAGAATCCGAAAATGGAGACTTCCCAGGATTTTCACATTGAGCACAGGTACACAACCTGCTGCATCTCAAGCAATGATGTAACTGAGCCATTACACAAAGGTGTGAAGAGTGGAACGCATCAACTCACGCTCTCCTTTCCCCCTCACTTGGTACCTATCCTGGATGGCTAGAAACTCGCTCACTATATGAGCAAAACATGAATCCTATTACACTGTAAGAACCGATTTCCCCAATTATGTCATCAGTACATTATTTAAATGAAATTAGGAGCTATCCAGTTGCCTCAGTAGGTAAGCGCCCTGCTGAGTGTAGAACATAGTCATAAAAAACAAGAAAATCCCATTTGTTTTTAAATAAAAACAGAAAATGCTGGAAATACACAGCAGGTCAGGCAGCATCTGTGGAGAGAGAAACAGAGTTAACGTTTCAGGTCGATGACCCTTCGTCAGAACTGGAAAAAGCTGGAGATGGAACAGGTTTTTAAGGAAGTGCAGGGGCAGGGAAAGGGGGAGGGGAGGAAAGAACAAAAGGGAAGGTCTGTGATAGGATGGAAGGCAGGAGAGATTAAGAGACATTAAGAGAGATTAAGAGATGATGCAAGGCAAAAGGAGATGGTAATGGGACAAGTTAAGAAACAAAAGATGGCTCTAGATGAAGTGTAAATGGCACTGACAGAATAAAAGATAGCTGCCATGTGGGAGAGAGAAAAAAAAAAAAAATGGGGGGAAAAAAGGATAGAGGCAGAGGTTATGGTCTGAAATTGTTGAACTCGATGTTGAGTCCAGAAGGCTGTAAAGCGCCTAATCGAAAGATGAGGTGCTGTTCCTCGAGCTTACGTTGAGCTTCATTGGAACAGTGTAAGAGACCGAGGACGGTGAGGTCTGAGTGGGAGTGGAGCGGAGAATTAAAGTGACAGGCCCTTTCCCCTCCCCCCTTTCCCTGCCCCTGCACTTGCTTAAAAACCTGTTCCATCTCCAGCTTTTTCCAGTTCTGACAAAGGGCCATCGACCTGAAACGTTAACTCTGTTTCTCTCTCCACAGATGCTGCCTGACCTGCTGAGTGTTTCCAGCATTTTCTGTTTTTATTTCAGATTTCCAGCATCCGCAGTATTTTGCTTTTGTATTCCCATTTGTTTTTAGTTTGAGTTACACGAGGGGTTTTATTGTTCACCTTAACAACCCTGAATTAATGAATGGTTATCCAGTCATCTCTTATGGAAGTGCTTTCAGGAGGATGTTGGTCGAGGACAGGATTGGGCACCAGCTGTGATACCTACCCCACCCCTCCCATGCTGACACCTTCCATCTAGTTTCTATCGAGACAAAATTAGAGAACTTCCAGTGGGACCATAATCCATCACGAATCAGCAACATTAGGAGAAGGGGAAATTAGGGTAGAAAACAAACCTGTAGGAGTTCATCGTATCTCTTTGGAACATATTTGTACCGTGCAAGAAGCTTTAAAATACAGTACTGTGTAGCTTATAGGACATATTTATGAGCAAAGTTAACAAAGATATGAAACTTGTATCAATATAACAATTCCTTTTCTTTTGACAAAGAAAACAGAAATGCCAGCAGACTATGACCGACACGATCCAGAACAGAAACAGATTTATCGTTTTGTTCGAACGTTATTCAGTGCAGCCCAGCTCACTGCCGAATGTGCTATTGTCACGTTGGTAAGTATGTACTGAACGCTATTCAGCCTCATAAATTTATTTCATATTTAGTCTTGCTGTTGACCAACTAATTGACTGAAATGTTTTATTTTTTTATTTTTTTTATTCGTTTTTATGGGATGTGGGCATCGCTGGCAAGGCCAGCATTTATTGCCCATCCCTAGTGGCCCTTGAACCACTGCAGTCCGTGTGGTGAAGGTACTCCCACAGTGCTGTTAGGGAGGGAGTTCCAGGATTTTGACCCAGCGACGATGAAGGAACGGCGATATATTTCTAAGTCAGGATGGTGTGTGACTTGGAGGGGAACTTGGAGGTGGTGGTGTTCCCATGCGCCTGCTGCCCTTGTCCTTCTAGGTGGAAGAGGTCGCAGGTTTGGGAGGTGCTGCCGAAGAAATACATTGTAACCCAGCCTGTCATGAATGTCCCAGATTTCCTGTCTGTCTCCCATTGCTTATTTACTGTTTTACCTGCCAATCTTTGATTCCAATCCATCTGGGCCAGATCCCTTTTCAACTTAGCCCTCCTCAAGTTGAGTATTTTCTCATTTGACTTTTCCTTGTCCTTTTTCATAACTACTCTAAATGTAATGATATTGTGATCAGTGCTTCCCAAATGCTCTCCCACTGATACATGCTCCATTTGCCCCACTTCATTCCCCAGAAATAGATCTAGCACTGCTTCCTTCCTCGTTGGGCTGGAAACACACTGATCAAGAAAGTTCTGTTGTACACACTTTAGGAATTCCTCTCTTTGTCCTTTACATTGTTATTTTCCTCGTCTATATGAGGACAATTGAAGTCCCCCATCGTCCCTACTCTAATGTTTTTGCATCTTTCTGCAATTTGCCTGCAAATTTGCTCCTCTATCTCCTTCCCACTATTTGGTGGCCTATAGTATACACCCAGCAGCGTAATAGCCCCCCTCTGTTGTTCCTTAATTCTAACCAAATAGACTCTGTCTTTAAAGCCTCAAGTACATCATCCATTTCTAGTGTTGTAACAGTATCTTTGATTAGTACAGCCACCCCTCCTTTTTTTCCTTCCCTATCTTGCCTGAAAACATTGTAGCCAGGAATATTAAGTGCCCAATCCTCCCCTTGTTTGAGCCAGGTCTCCGTTATCGCCACTATATCATAATCCCATGTGGCTACTTGTGCCTGCAGCTCACCACCCTTATTTACCACACTCTATGCATTTACGCACAGGCACTCCAAACCCATCCTAGTCTGCCTCACATTTCCCCCTGTCTGATCCTATTTCTGAACTACTCTTCATTCTAATGTTGTTTGTCCCTCCCAATCCTCTGTGCACCTTGTATCTCTTTAATGCTTCATCCTAGCATGCCTCCCCCGGCAAGTTAGTTTAAACCCTCCCCCACAGCACTAGTTAACCTCCTCGCGAGGACATTGGTCCCAGCCAATGTTCCCTCTAATTTTTTTTTTGGTGCACGGTCCCTTTAAATTTGCTGCCGTGGCCGCGTGTGCACGGTATCTTTTCCAGCGGCAGCAGCTGATGAGCGGCCTGCGCGGGACCTCCCGATTCCGCGCACCTTAGGGGGAACATTGGTCCCAGCCCGGTTGAGGTGCAACCCGTCCATCTTGTACAGGTCCCTCCTGCCCCTGAACTGGTCCTAATGCACCGTGATGTGGCACCGGGAGTAATCCAGAGATTGCTACCTTTTGAGGTCCTGCTCTTTAACCATGTTCCCTTGCTCCTGAAATTCTGTCTGGAGAACCTCCGCCCTTTTCCTACCTATATCACTGGTTCCAAAATGGACCACGACTTCTGGCTGTTCCCCCCCTTCCCCATGCAAAATGTTCTGCAACCGTTCAGTGATGTACTTTACCCTGGCACCAGGGAGGCAACACACCATGTGAGACTCACGTTGGTGGTTGCAGAAACTCCTGTCTATCCCCCTGACTATCGAATCCCCTATGATCTCTGTATTGTGACACTTTGCTGTGCCCCCCCCTCGTCCCGTGCAGTCTTTTGTCCCATGGTACCATGGATGTGCTCTAGATTGCACTCGCCTGAGGTGTCATCACCTTCACCAGTATTCAGCACTGAAAACCGGTTTGAGAGTGCCGCACTCCCGGAGGATTTCCGCACTGCCGACCTCCTCCCAACCTGCCAGATGGCCACCCACTTACTATCCTCCTGAACTCTCTGTAGCTGCAGGGTGACCACCTCCTGGAACGCATGCTGCAGGAAATTCTCAGCCTCCCGTCTGCCCTGCAGTGACTCCAGCTGCTCCTCAGGCTCAGAAGCCCTGAGCTTGAGTTCGAGCAACTGGAGGCACTTCCTGCACATGTGGTTATCCAGGACACATGAAGCGTCCTGGAGTTCCCACGTGGCACAGGAATTGCAGGCAACGGGTCTCAGCTGTTCCATCATTTTGCTTAAACGTCTATCTACTTATGTTATATATATTTTTTATGTTATATTTCTGCTTTTAGTTTAGTATCCCCTTACTCCTATTTATTATTTATGTATACCAGATTTTTATTTAATGCAATTCAGATCCCTTTAATGTTGCTATCATCTACTTAGTTAATTTTATCCCCTTAGATCTAATTAATTACTCTGATTATTTATACATTTATTATTTACTGTTGCCCCTTGGTTTAAATTACTTAGGATCTCCTTCCCCACTCTGCACCGAATCCCCACTCTCACCAAATTCCCGTCGTCATGCTGTTTAGCAGATTTACCCAGCTCTCGCCAAGCTCTGTGCTGAAAGCTCTTTTGAAGAGACAGACTGTTCTAAATCTTCTTCAGTCAGAATTGGGTTAAAATTAGAATATTTTATTGGTCCAACTTTAGCCTACTTGGAGCACATTTTTTTGACGTCTGTAAAGCATCGGACAATCACAGGCATACCTCACAACATCTCTCACAGATTGCGTACTGTCCACAAAACAATAAAACTGCCATCAAAACTTCATTCAATGACATCAAGGGATGTTTTTCCATCAGGCAGCCAGTTCTGTTTTTAGAACAGGTTTGTCAGTTGTCGAGAATGAATTGAGATTTGTGCCTTTTAACACATTTGGTTAAAATAGAGCACTTACAAGCGTGTGTTTGGCGATGTGCATGATGCATGCGATAGAGTTACTGAATAACCTGTAGAAACTATCTAGGGAGTGTGACATGTCACTGGGTAAATGAATACAAGTGCGGAATGATTTTGGGAGTCCATTTTATGTAGTATGTACTAATAAAAGATTGAGAACAGGCTGAATTATGTCTTTGAGCAGAGAATTGCCTCTGCAGCTTTCCAAAATATACACTCTGCCTTTTGACCTAGAATATCTACAAAAAATATTTCTCTTCGTTAATAATTATGAAGTAGGATTGGTGAAATATGTGCAGCCAAAGATAGTTTTCTTTGTTTTATTACCCAAGCTTTATCTCTTGATTTTTCTGCCCTTATGTTAGGCTTCCATACAGCATTCTTGTGGGTAGGGGAAAAATCGAGTCAGCTATCCAGGCCTCTCCTCTCTTATTTGATTATTTCATGGAAACAAATGAATATACAGGACCACAAAAGACCATTGCCGTCCATCTAGCCAGTTTCAATGTCTAGGAAATATCACGATATTTCTTATACACCTTTGTCAAACTTTTCTCTGTGCACTCTGACAGCTCATCCAATTTGCTGATTCAATGGCCGCCCACTGCCTCCCTTGGCAGTTCATTCCACGCACTCACCATCCTCTAGGTAAAGTAGTTCAATCTAAATTGGCTTTTCACCCTCTCTGCTAAGTTTGAGGCTATGCCCTCTTGTGGAATCTGTGCCTGCGTTAAACATATTGGCATGGATTTTGCGGTAGAAATAACGGTGAAGCTAGCTGTGCTCACTGTTATTGAGGGGTAAGTTGGACAGCAGCCTCTGTCGTCCGTGCACGCGTAGTTAAATGCGGAAATCAGAAAGTTGCTGTCCGATTTTTCCCTGCTCCTCCAGAAGCTTCGCTCTAACAGAATCTCGCCAAGAGACTCGGCATTCAAACACATGAAGGGCGTGAAGTTGGGGTACTTACCCACTAGATACCCACTAAATGCGCAAGAAAAATTCAGGGTTTATCCATTTATGTGTAAGTGAATTTTTAATGGCATGATAAGTCTTAATTACTGCCAAACAAGCTCTCTAACACTGAAAATTTACTTTTACAAGTGTGGTCTCTCATTCCTTCAGATTTTAATTATTGTTGGAGATTTTAAAAAAATTAAAATAAAAACATTTTTATTTACTTTTTCTTTCTGTCTATTTTATCTCTCTTAATCCCATCTTTCTTTCCCTCTCATCATTTCGCTTTCTGTACATGATTTTATATTGAATTAAATATTCTAAATTATACTTCCTGGTTTAGAGTCTGCGTGCCTCAGTAAGGATTCTTCAATCTGATTGGTTGAGGAGACACGCCGTTGTTTGCCCTGTTAACACAGGTCCTAGTTCTCCTGTAGAGGGCAGCATGCTGTTTTGGCTCTCTAATTACCACAAGTTGTAGTGCAAAAGCCCACAAAGTCTGTGGGCAATGTCCTAGGCCCAACCATCTTCAGCTGCTTCACCAATGACCTTCCCTCCAACATAAGGTCAGAAATGGGGATGTTCGCTGATGACTGCACAGTGTTCAGTGCCATTCACAACTCCTCAGAAAATGAAGCAGTCCATGCCTGCATGCAACAAGACCTGGACGACGTTCAGCCTTGGGCTGATAAGTGGCAGGTAACATTCGCGTCATACAAATGCCAGGCAATGACTATCTCCAACAAGCGAGAGTCTAACCACCGCCCCTTGACATTCAACGGCATTACCATTGCCGAATCCCCCACCATCAACATCCTGGGGGTCACAATTGACCAGAAACTTAAATGGACCAGCCACATAAATACTGTGGCAACAAGAGCAGGTCAGAGGCTAGGTATCCTGCGGCGAGTGTCTCACCTCCTGACTCCCCAAAGCCTTTCCACCATCTACAAGGCACAAGTAAGGAGTGTGATGGAATACTCTCCACTTGCCTGGATGAGTGCAGCTCCAACAACACTCAAGAAGCTCGACACCATCCAGGACAAAGCAGCCCGCTTGATTGGCACCCCATCCACCACCCTAAACATTCACTCTCTCCACCACCGGCGTACTGTGGCTGCAGTGTGTACCATCTACAAGATGCACTGCAGCAACTTGCCAAGGCTTCTTCGGCAGCACCTCCCAAACCCGCGACCTCTTCCACCTAGAAGGACAAGGTCAGCAGGCGCATGGGAACACCGCCACCTCCAAGTTCCCCTCCAAGTCACACACCATCCTGACTTAGAAGTATATCACCATTCCTTCATTGTCACTGGGTCAAAATCCTGGAACTCCCTCCCTAACAGCACCACACGGACTGCAGTGGTTCAAGAAGGCGGCTCACCACCACCTTCTCAAGTGCAACTTCGGGATGGGCAATAAATGCTGGCCTTGCCAGCGACGCCCACATCCCATAAACGAATTTTAAAAAAACTGCAATGAATGGTGAGTGCCGTTCATTCGCCACTGACCGCACAATCAGGGCCAATGATGTTTATCTTGTATATACCCTTTCAAATCCCGAATTTTGTTGCCCTTCCCTGCACCCTCCCTAATGCCTCAATGTTTTCCTCATAATACAATGATCAGAATTGTACATGGTACTCCAGGCGGGGCCAGACCAGCACTGTGCAAATTCAGAAACACTTTGAGATTTGTGCTCTATTCCTGTAACTATGCAGCCTAAAATCCTATTCGCTCTCTTTGCTGCTGCTGCACACTGATGACTTTGGTGATCTATCCACCGGTGACCCCAAATCCCGCTCCTGTGCTCTGTCTTGTAGAATAGTGTAATTTAGTTTATATTGCCACTGTTTATTATCCTTTTCCAATCTCATGACTTTGTATTTGTTCACATTTAATGACATCTATCACCTGTCGGCCCAGTTCCATAATCTACCCAAATCTTTCTATGTTTGACTAGCCTGTTCCCTGATGTCTGCTTTCCCTCCCAGTTTGGAATCATCTGTAAATTTGGAGTGTTTTCTTACATCCTCACTTCCAAGCAATTTATGTGCATTGTAAGAAGTGATAGCCCCAGCACTGATCCCTGAGGGTCCCTGCCACGCTAGTGACCTCCTTCCATGCCTATCTAGCTCCATGTGCAACCACTCTTAAATTGCTCATAACTTACCCTTACATTGATCAATTTTTGATCCATTTGAGAAGCAGTTAATGTTTGCTATGTGTTCCAACCTTGTGGATCAATCTTTTTGCCATTTTATGAAAATGTTGCTGAAAATTAAATAAGAAACAATCCACTGAGTTCCCCATGCACATGGTCTGTTATCATCTCCTCAAAGAACTTAGAGTTTTGTCAAGCATGATCTCCCTCCAATAAAGCCAGAGCTATGTATTTCTCCTCCAGATTTCATTGCTGGTACTCTTTTGCCCCACCTCCCCTAGTTATAGTTGGCACTCTCACTTCCTCCTCCATCCTAAAGACTAGTCTCTACTTCTCCTCTCTTCCTCTGGCAAAGCACTGCTCCCAGCTTCTGCCCCATATCCTTCTGCTCTTCATTATGATCCTTTTTTTTTATTCGTTCATGGGATGTGGGCATCACTGGCAAGGCCAGCATTTATTGCCCATCCCTAATTGCCCTTGAGAAGGTGGTGGTGAGCCACCTTCTTGAACTGCTGCAGTCCGTGTGGTGAAGGTACTCCTGCAGTGCTGTGAGGGAGGGGGTTCCAGGATTTTTGACCCAGCGACGATGACGGAACGGCAATATACTTCTAAGTCAGGATGGTGTGTGAATTGGAGGGGAATTTGGAGGTGGCGGTGTTCCCATGCGCCTGCTGCCCTTGTCTTTCTAGGTGGAAGAGGTCGCGGGTTTGGGAGGTGCTGCCGAAGAAGCCTTGGCGAGTTGCTGCAGTGCATCTTGTAGATGGTACACACTGCAGCCACGGTACGCTGGGGTGGAGGGAGTGAATGTTTAAGGTGGTGGATGGGGTGCCAATCAAGCAGGCTGCTTTGCCCTGGATGGTGTCGAGCTTCTTGAGTGTTGTTGGAGCTGCACTCATCCAGGCAAGTGGAGAGTATTCCATCACACTCCTGTCTTGTGCCTTGTAGATGGTGGAAAGGCTTTGGGGAGTCAGGAGGTGAGACACATGCCGCAGAAAACCCAGCCTCTGACCTGCTCTTGTTGTCACAGTATTTTCTCCTTCCTTCTATTCCCATCCAGTGCCCTTCACTTCATTGCCATCTATTTGGCCCCTAACATTGTCATCCATTACCCCCTCCATTATCATCCATTTGCCCTCTTTAATTGCCATCCGTTCCCCACTGTACAATCAATCCCGCTGCTAACTGAGTTCAGCTGCCTTTGTTCCAGACCAGATCCCCTTTTCCTTTCCACGCTACTCCTATGCTAATGCCAGGGATTTTGACCTCCTATATATTGTAAGCGGGAACACTTGTTCTTCCAAGTTTCCACCTATATTAGTGTTGGGAGCAGCAGGGTGGCGAGGGGTGGTGGGGGCCGATATCCTGTGCAATAGCAGCCGGCCTCAGATAAGAGCAAGACGAGGGTGAGAGAGGCCTGGTCTGTTGTGATTTTTGTTGGCTAATGCTGACAGGCTCCCAAGGCACTAATGGTTGACGGCGTGTATGTTTGATTAATCAGATGGATGATAATTAAAGGGAAATCTCATCTCGATCACTTCTTCATCCTCATTGCTGCAAAGGGGGAAGACTAATGCTCAAGAAACTACAATTAAAAAGGCATCAAGTCTTTCTTCACTGTTATAAACCTGCCTTTCATGTAATGTCCTCAGGGAGATGACTAAGTACAATGAAAAGTTTCAAGAAGGTTGCTTTGTGAAGCTGTTCCCTGACTCTAAAGGTTATTTTATGAAATTCCAGCATTTCAGTCTGACAGTGCAGCATAGATTATGTAGCTTTGAGATGCTGCATTGCACA
Organism: Squalus acanthias; assembly: GCA_030390025.1. Classification (NCBI taxonomy): domain Eukaryota; kingdom Metazoa; phylum Chordata; class Chondrichthyes; order Squaliformes; family Squalidae; genus Squalus; species Squalus acanthias. The sequence goes on from CM059428.1 coordinate 149,997,572, forward strand.
GGTGGTTGTCCCAGCAGCACAGGATCCATTCTATTCCATTGAATGCTTCATCATCTTCATTTGTTTCTGTAACCTTCAGTCTCATTCTTTAAGCAGCTATTTATCCCGAGTTAGAGGAGGTTATAATTACGACCCCTTTTCCTGTATTTTACACTTCAAATTTGCCCCAGCAAAGTTCTGCTTCAGCAGTAGCAATATGGACAGTGGGACAAGGGTAATGCTCCCCATTCACAAATGTCACTGCAGGGCAGACCCTGTACAACATATCTGTTCATCAGCAATTTGTGAGCATAGCCCCAAATCCATCTTCTCTTAATTTTTAATGTTTTAGTTTTGCTATCTTTTAAGGGCCCACTCTTATGCTTCATAATTCTCACAACAGCACTAGAATGTTTAAAATAAATTATCTTGTTTCAGCATTTTTTTTTACCATAATGCTTTTTCAAGGAGAGGTGAGCTAAGCCAAATAGTCCTCTTTGTACTCCTGGAAAAAGAGGGCACGTAACTAAAACTATATTTTAGAAAATTAGTCATTTGTTGAAGCAGAATTTTGAAAGTAATCAATCCATTTCCTCCCTAAGATATTGTGGGTTTTTTTACAAAACATTCTGTATATTATGAATAACTAGCTGTGTTACCACAGCATCAAGCAGCTGGTCTTTCTTCCTCTCTCTTGGCTCAGAATCAGGATCTCTGTTGTATCTGTCACTGTATCTGCTGTGCCTGTCCCTGAACCATGTGCTACGTCTAAAATGGGGTCAGTCTGCAGGTGAGTGGGAACAGGTAGCAACAATCTGCTGAAGTACTAGTGTTTGAAGCTTGTGGGACTGGCGAAAATCCACTGAGGCTTCTGCCATCGTTATAAAATATATATTTCTTCATATATTTGGATTGCTGTCACATAAATTTAACATTTTATGTTAACAATAGAATTGCAATGTTTGTGATTCAATTACCAACACTGCAAAATGAAATCAAACTGTTATTAACTAAAACGTGCGAGCAGAACCGTCTTAGAGTTTGAAAAGTGTTTTTAGTTAACGGGAAATGATAGTGTTGGTCAGCATTTGCCTCTAAGCCAAGTCCCAGATAGCATGTTTTTTACTTTTTTTATTGCTTTGCATGAATATTCCCATTTACGGGGCTTCTCGGCTTAGTCTCAGTTTGGCCTAGTTTCTATCACTCTCACCTCCGAGTCAGAAGATTGTGGGTTGAAGCTTCACTTCTGATTTGAGCGCAAAATCTAAAGTGATACTTCAACAACAACAATTTGTATTTAATGCAGTAAAATGTCCCAAGACGCTTCACAGGAGCATAATCGTACAAAATCTGACACTGAACCACGTAAAGAGATAGTAGGAAAGGTGAGGTTCAAAGAGGTAAGTTTTAAGGAGCGTCTTAAAGGAGGAGAGAGAGGTAGAGAGGTTTAGGGAGGGAATTCCAGAGCTTAGAGCCCAGGCAGCTGAAGTCAAGGCCGCCAATGGTGGAAATCGGGGATGCGCAAGAGGCCAGAATTGGAGGAAAACCGAGATCTCAGAGGTTTGTTGGGCTGGAGGAGGTTACAGTGATTGGGATTTCAGTGCTGTACCGAGAGAGTGTTGCATTATTGGAGGTGCTGTATTTCGGCTGAGAATATAACTAAGGTGGCATAGTGGTTAGCACTGGTGCCTCACAGCGCCAGAGACCCGGGTTCGAATCTGACCTCGGGTGACTGTCTGTGTGGAGTTTGCACATTCTCCCCGTGTCTGCGTGGGTTTCCTCCGGGTGCTCCGGTTTCCTCCCGCAGTCCAAAAATGTGTGGGTTAGGTTGTTTTGGCTATGATAAATTGACCCTTAGTGTTAGGGGGGATTAAATATGTGGGGTTATGGGGATAGGATGGGATATGTTAGGGGGAATTAAATATGTGGGGTTACGGGGGTAGGGTGGGATATGTGTACTGTGGGGATTAAAGCAGGGACAGGGTACTGGATTTGGATGATCAGCCATGATCGTATTGAATGGCGGAGCAGGCTCGACGGGCCGAATGGCCTACTCCTGCTCCTAGATTCTATGTTTCTATGTTTCTATGTCTGCTGACTCAGTCCTGTGGTATTATTTGAAGAGGAGCAATGAGATCTCCCAGTGTTCAGGCCAACTCCCTCAACCCACACCACCAATAGCACATCAACTGTTCATCCGTTTGCTGTTTGTGGGACCTTGCTGTGTGTAATCTGGCTGCCGCATTTGCCTACATAACGATAATAACTGGACTTAAAAAAAAAGTAATTCATTGATTGCAAAGTGCTTTGATACATCCAGAATATATGATAAAAGTGCCAAATAAATGCATTGCCGCCTTTGTTTTCTGCTCCATTTCAGCAGCTTAATAGTAGAGTGGATGCACTGGGTTGATGGAGGCCCAGGGAATCCCCGCAGTGACTGAGTGACTCCTTTGTGTTTTCTCTGGAGTTTTAGCACTCGCCCTGCAGTAACTGATTGAGAAAATATGATGGCCTGCTGCTGCTGCTGAAATTTATACAGGACTCTGTGGAATAAAATGAATGCTTGTAAGACAAATTGCTTTTTTTTATTAAGTACCTGGGACTTAACTAAGGGGAAGTCTTTACCATTCCTAATGCCTACTAATTTCTATTAAACATGGCGGGTCTAGAGATTGACTCCTTATTAATTATTTGTTTTTCCTTTTGCACAATTTAGCTACGTGATCTTTTACCCAGTGCACAGAAAGCGGTTGGAGACTATCTCTAGTTTCAAGTTTCAGTCTAATTGCTCATAACTCCCATTTGCATTCTCCAGGGAGAGACGAATCTGTGAATTAGAATCACTGATCTTGTTTTGTCTGCGTTCACTATGAATTTATAATGTTTTATTAATGGAATAGCTGACCTTTCTTAAAGTGAGTCTATAATAGGGACATTTCAGACATCAAATGAGTGCAACATTTTTTATGTAAACAAAAAGGCGGGTTGGCTGCAGTGAGAGGACAATATTGGACATGATTCAGTTTCTTGATATCAGTTCCATTCTCCCTCTTGCCCTAGGGATGGCTGAAGGTCAGACCAAGCACAGCTGTAATGTGCTCTGTTAAATTTATAAACATTTGTTGCACACTTGAAGTACAATTGCCAGGTACAGGTATCATTTCATTTATATAGGGAATGAACGACACCTTAGAAATGTGCAACAAGGGTTTAGATGGCACATTAACTGCAATAATGGTGGTTTACACTGTAGTTAAACTCAGGCAAAATACAGCACCTCCAACAATGCAGCAGTCTCTCAGTACTGCACTGAAGTGCCACTTTAGGCCTGAACCCCAAGAGGTTATTGTAGCCCTAATCCCACAGAATTGTTCCTCTTGTATGGTAAGCTCTCTCATTTATACTTTGTTGCAGTACCAGTTCATCACTGCAGTAATTACATGGCTAACACTACATGGTATCTGCATTATATTTGTCCTAAATCTTTCTGTTTTATATTTAAAAGCAACAGTTCCTCATAGTTGCATTTTTTTTTCCTTTTCCTAATATACGGTTCAGAACTGTTCTTCTCAACACCCTTTTTACATATAGACTGAACAGGCTCTTTTCTCTAGAAAAGAGAAGGCTGAGGGGAGACCGAATAGAGGTCTTTAAAATTATGAAAGGGTTTGATAGGGTAGACATAGAGAAGATGCTTCCACTTGTGGGGGAGCTTAAAACTAGGGGACATAAATATAAAATAGTCAGTAATAAATTCAATAAGAAATTCAGGAGAAACCTCTTTACGCAGAGAGTGGTTAGAATGTAGAACTTGCTACCACAGGGAGTAGTTGAGGCGAATAGCAAAGATGCATTCAAGGGGAAGCTAGATAAACACGAGGGAGAAAGGAATAGAAGGATATGTTGATAGGGTGAGATGAAGTAGGGTGGGAGGCAGCTCATGTGGAGCATAAACACCGGCATAAATCTGTTGGGGCGAATGGCCAGTTTCTGTGCTATAAATTCTGTGTAATTATATAATGCTTAGTTTTGTTTACCTTTTGAAAGATTTTTTTGAAGTTAGCCCACTGAAGTTCATAAGTTCTGTTATCTCCACTAACGTTGCTGTTGTGGCTATTGAGATTTGTGTGTGGCAGGGAGAGAGGGTTTTATGTACAGTCATCTCAGCTTATATCAGTTGTGCTTCTCGTACATAACTAATTACCATAGACTTAACCGGAAATCCCAGACTAAACCCACAGATTTCAATTGTAAAACGATTGCTTGCAATGGATGCTAATACTGCTTTAACTGGACATTTAAAGTCAGTTCCAGGTCATCAACTAGGTTTGGGATTTAAGGTCAGGTGTTGCGCACCTGATCGACTGAGTGGGAAGCTGTATCGGAATTCTGGATCAGATGAGCTGGAGTAGTATTGGCTGAATCTCAGTACTGCTCTTGCTCAGCTCATCCTGACCCCCGCCTCTCCCCCCGCCTCCCCCCCCCCCCCCCCCCCCAATCCCCCCAACGAAAGCAGGCTACAGCTGATGGTGAATCAGGTCAGTGACAAACTCAGTTTACCATGCGAGAGCTGATCCCAAACCTGCTCAGCCATACTAGAGCTACAGCTACTCATCCCGTCAGGCAACATAGAAAGCCCAGCATTACAGCGTAATACTGTGTTACGGTTAATATGCAAACATAAACTTAAGCACTGGGATTAGTTGGAATACCAGCTGGAGTTCTAGTGTGGCATGCAGACGTGCTATAGTCGATGCTGCCAGCACACTGCAGCTAATACTAAGCTGATCCTAGACCTCAACCTGAAGTTTCTATGTTAAGTGTGCCTCAAGGGTTGAATCTGATAGCTGCTTATAATAGATAGTGTACCCATGCAGAAACAAGCTGGTTATAAGCAACTTACGTTCTAACAGTGTTATGTGCTGACAGGGTGGCAGTGTTCTAATAGGGTTCAGTTATTCAATGCCAAGAGACAGCTGACAGGAAGCAAAGATTTTACTAAAGCAATAAGGGAGCAAGGAATCGAAAAAGGGACTATCGGGACAACTTTACGAATTGATGCTCCTGGCTTGGAGAGTGATATATCGGGAAGCTGGGGGGCATGTTCCCATGATTTTCCATCCAAAGTGACAGAAGAATCTGTTGAGGGAGTGGGGGCGGTGGGGGTTTGAGTTTGAATTCCCAATATCCACTTCCAGAGAGTATTGCTCTAATTGGCTGGCAAATCATGGGCTGTGGTGTCCAAATTCCCAATCTGCACTTCTGATGGGCAAAGTCCAGTGCCGGCAGTGAAAATGATTAACCTTTCTGCTCATGTTAAATGGAGCAGTGGTACATTGTGCTGATCTTAGGGCGCTAACGGGAGGCGCAAATCAACCAAATTTTTAGGCCTAGGGATATAGGCTGAGTCTACTGAATCCTCATAGGACAATCCCCCCATCCCAGGAATCAGTCCAGTGAACCTTTGTTGCACTCCCTCTATGGCAAGTATATCCTTCCTTAGGTAAGGAGACCAAAATTGTACACAGTACTCCAGGTGTGGTCTCACCAAGGCCTTATATAATTGCAGTAAGACTTCTTTATTCTTATACTCCAATCCTTTTGTAATAAAGGCTAACATACCATTTGCTTTCCTAATTGCTTGCTGTACCTGCATGTTAACTGTCTGATTCGTGTATAAGGACACCCACGTCCCTCTGAATACCAACATTTCCCAATCTTTCACCATTTAAAAAATATTCTGCTTTTCTATTTTTCCTACCAAAGTGGATAACTTCACATTTCTCCCCATTATATTCCATCTGCCATGTTCTTGCCCACTTGCTTAACCTGTCTATATCCCTTTGCAGCCGCTTTGCGTCCTCCTCACAACTTACTTTCCCACCTAGCTTTGTATCATCAGCAAACTTTGGTACATTACACTCGGTCCCCTCATCTAAGTCATTGATATAGATTGTAAATAGCTGAGGCCCAAGCACTGATCCTTGCGGTACCCCACTAGTTACAGCCTGCCAATCTGAAAATAACCTGTTTATTCCTACTCTCTGTTTTCTGTCCATTAACCAATTCTCAGTCCATGCTAATTTATTACCGCCAATCCCATGAGCCCTAATTTTGTTTAATAACCTCTTGTGTGGCACCCTATCGAATGCTTTCTGAAAATCCAAATACACTACATCGACTGGTTCCCCCTTATCAACCCTGCTAGTTACAACCTCAAAAAACTCTTAACAGATTTGTCAAACACGATTTCCCTTTCATAAATCCGTGTTGATTCTGCCCAATCATATCATGATTTTCTAAGTATCCTGTTACCACGTCCCTAATAATAGATTCTAGCATTTTCCCTACTACTGATGTCAGGCTAACTGGTCTATAGTTCCCTGTTTTGTGTCTATCTCCTTTCTTGAATAACAACGTTACATTTTCTACCTTCCAATCTGTGGGGACCATTCTAGAATCTAGGGAATTCTGGAAGATCAAAACCAATGCATCCACTATCTCTGTAGCCACCTCTTTTAAAACCCTAGGATGTGCACCATCAAGTCCAGGGGATTGGTCGGCTTTTAGTCCCATTAATTTCTGCAGTACTATTTCTTTACTAATAATTTATTTAAGTTCCTCATTCTCACTATACCCTTGGTTTCCCCACTATTTCCAGAATGTTTTTTGTGCCTTCTTCCGTGAAGACAAATACAAAGTATTTGTTTAATGTCTCTGCCATTTCCTTATTCCCCATTATAATTTCTCCTGTCTCTGCCTGTAAGGGAACCATGTTTACTTTCGCTAAACTCTTTATACATACCTATAGAAGTTTTTACAATCTGTTTTTATGTCTCTCGCTAGTTTATTCTCATATTCTATTTTCTCTCTATCAATTTCTTGGTCATCCCTTGCTGAATTCTATTACTGATAGATTACGAACAGATCTCCCATGGCTTTGACCACAGAAAGTCAGGACAAAGCAAATTTCCCTTACTACATTAGTGATGCTGTAGATGTAGGTGTGGGTATCTGAAGCAGCCACAAGAAGTCACGGGTTATCTAAGCTGCAGAATAAGAAAGCAGCATGGGTATGGAGGGTGCTTTGATCGCAAACTCCCGCAGGGAGCCAAGACGGGGAGCTTACAGGGAATGTAGAAAGGAGATGGAAATAAAATTGCAGCCGAAACTGGATGACTCGCAATAAAGTGCCACCAATGGTGGGAGACCTGCAATTGTATACTGAAGGCCTGAAGCATTTTCAATGTTTTCTGGTGTTACAGAGAGCATTACAGATCAGTGTAAGAGGCCGAGGACGGAGAGGTCAGAGTGGGAGTGGAGTGGAGTGGATAATTAAAGTGTCAGGCGACCGGAAGCTCGGGGTCACCCTTTCGATTAGGCACTTTACAGCCTTCTGGACTCAACATCGAGTTCAACAATTTCAGGGGTGACCCCGTGCTTCCGATCGCCTGTCACTTTAATTCTCCGCTCCACTCCCACTCTGACCTCTCCGTCCTCGGCCTCTTACACTGTTCCAATGAAGCTCAACGTAAGCTCAAGGAACAGCACCTCATCTTTCGATTAGGCACTTTACAACCTTCTGGACTCAACATTGAGTTCAACAATTTCAGACCATAACCTCTGCTCCTATCATTTTTTTTCTCTCTTTCACATGGCAGCTGTCGATCATCCTGCCATTGCCATTTACACTTCATCTAGAGTCATCTTTTGTTTCTTAACTTGTCCCATTACCATCTCCTTTTGCCTTGCACCATCATCCCTTTTGTCTCTTAATCTCTCCTGCCTTCCACCCTATAACAGACCTTCCCTTTTGTTCTTTCCTCTCCTCCCCTCTCTCCCTGCCCCTACACTTGCTTAAAAACCTGTTACATCTCCAACTTTTTCCAGTTCTGACGAAGGGTCATCGACCTGAAATGTTAACTCTGTTTCTCTCTCTACAGATGCTGCCTGACCTGCTGAGTATTTCCAGCATTTTCTGTTTTTATTTCAGATTTCCAGCATCTGCAGTATTTTGCTTTTGTAGAAGTACTTTTGAAGTGTAGTCACTGTTGTAATGAAGGAAATGCAGCAGCCAATTTGCACACAGCAAGCTCCCACAAACAGCAATGTGATAATGACCAGATAATCTATTTTTAGTGATGTTGGTTGAGGGATCAACATTGGCCAGAACACTGGGGAGAACTCTTCTTCGAAATAGTGCCATGTTCGCTTGTTCTCTCCGTTTATTGCCCTCTAAATTTACACTGGGTCCCTGTGGGGTGTGGGAATTCTCAATTTGGGGAGTCTCCACCTTCCTTATGTTAATGGCCATGTAGGAGAAGGCAGTGCCTCCAACCCACAAGACCATCCTAGCAATTAGGCACTGTATCCAAGACCTGGTGTTATCGGATTCTTGCAGAGTTTCTGGTTGTTCAGGTGGGTGTCCAACAGTGGAGCTGAGAAATTTCAGCCCCGTTAATTCTTTATATTTTGATGCACACAGTCAATAATCCAAATCGCAAGTCTTAGGTTGGAAAAGAACTGAAGAAGGAAGTGTTAAACTCTAGATAGAATTCTACAATATTTATCTTTTAATTAACTGTTTTCAGGTGTATCTTGAGAGACTCTTAACATACGCAGAGATTGACATCTGCCCTAGCAACTGGAAACGGATTGTGTTGGGGGCCATCCTGCTTGCATCCAAGGTATGGGACGATCAAGCTGTTTGGAACGTGGACTACTGCCAAATCCTTAAAGATATCACAGTGGAGGACATGTGAGTGCCTTTAGTCAAAATTCCATTCAATGGTGATTTGGAAGCACTGTAACACTTCTTAATTTTCCAATTAAAATTCAAACTTGGCATATCTCAGAGGTCATCCCACCACAGGACCACAGACTTTAACTTTGGACTGTCTCGTATCGTCTCCTCCCAGTCCTCTGTTTATGCCCAGGTCATTTCTTCTAATCTCTGCCATGCTTATGCAACCTGACTGTGCATGAGACCCTTGGCCATTATGATTGTTCATAAACTATACTGAAATATCAGATTTCAAGTCACAGCTGGGAACACATCTGTCCATTCTTTAATGTTTTGATGTAAAGGCACTTCTGAAAGATGTAGAACTAAGAAAATCTGTATGGACCGCAGACGTTTACAGTACAGAAGGAGGGCATTTGGCTCATCGTGACTGCTGGCTCTTTGCTAGAGCAATATACAGGAAACTCTTTATTAACCGGCACCGACGGGACCGGCGTGGTGCCGGTTAATCAAAAAGTCCGGATAACGGAGAGTTATATCTCCCAACGTACGAGAGCCCCGTACACATTGACATGCGCCTGCATTCGGAGCTCCGGCGACCGCCAGCTGACCATCTGTCGTGTCCGCTGCCTACCCGGGCTGCACATTCCCCTCCCAATCTACACGCTCCGATACAAGGCAAACGCCTCGGGGGTTTTTTAAAAGTTAATTTTAAACGAGAGATGAAGGAAAATCCCGGTTACCTACTCAAGAATTTTGCCGGTTAAGAGAGATTTCCGGATATTTGGGTGCCGGTTAATAAAGAGTTTCCTGTAAAATGAATTCCACTGCCCTGTACACTCCACGTAGCTTTTTATCTTCCTTTGCTTCAAATGTTTATCCAATTTTACCTTAAAAGATGCAATTGTCTCTGATTCAACTACTACCCTTGCCATGCTCTAGAAACTCTCTACATTAAGAAACTTCCCCTAACCTCTTTACTCACCCACTCACTTCGTGACAATTTAAAATTGATCATCACTGACTCCCTAACTAAATCAAATAGTCTTCCCTTATTCAGCCTATCAAAGCCTTTCATTGTTTTACAAATATGAAAGAGGACCTAAATACAAGTGCGGAAGATTTCCTCTGTGTGTGCTATTTGTAGCTGAATCACAAGTGTGTTCTTTATAAAGTGTTTTTGATTTCACTATAAATGTTGCACAGAGGAAATATACCCCAAGTCTTTAATGTGGGGTGGGGTGGTGGAGGGGGGGTAATATTCCAGTTTTGTGCTCCTGAGGTGTAACCTCATCCGCTCGCGGTGCACTTTGGAAATTCTGGCACACACCACGCACAAGCTTTCCTTCTAATTTAAATGGTTGGAAAATTCTGCACAAAGCAGGCCCGAATTTCTAATATGCACTTCTGGCAGAAAATTATCATGTGTGTGTCTTTCCACAGTGACATTTCTGCACTATTTCCACAAGTATATGGGCACGATATTAGTTATTGAAATGGACTTTCCCATTGTTAGCAGTAAATGTTACTAAGCCGAAGGGTTTTTTATTCTATCAATATTTTGCAATTAACCTATAGCTGTAGTTTAAATCCCTCCTCCACCACCTTTACTAAGACCAACTTGTCGACCATTTCTTTTTTTCTCCCCACTCCTCTTCTGAAGGCACAGACTCTAATTACACTGTGCCCAGGTACCCTGCTCAAAGTGCCACTCTCCATGTGTGAAGCTAGATAATAAGTCTTGGTGGCCCTGCAGTTGAACAGTCCACCATCACTGAGCCTGATTCTGTCCTCACCTGGTGACAACACGCACGTATTTTCCAGCAGGGATCCTGGATTGTAACCAGGAACGCTTGTCCACTTTTTCTTCCCCTGCTCCAAGGATTCTGATTGTCAATTGTACCACTCTGCTGCCACCTCTGTGAAATAAGCTAGCACATCACACACAAGGAGTCAAACCCGGAAAAACTTTTTGGTCTTTCTAGCTCAGCTTGCTCGTAGCCTTAACCAGCTATGCCATAAGAAGCATCCCCTCTGTTTCTATAACCGTTAACACAACTTGTGAATGTATCAGTTATCCGATCTCTGATTTTACACAATGGGCCAGAAATTCGGGTCGGAGGCTTCCCGCGGGTGCAAGCCCCCAACCTGCACTTACCTAGCGCGCCTGCCGTTGTTCTGTGGGCCTGCGTGGAATTCCGATCCTGGGCCTCCTCCAGCTGCCGGTGTGCAGTGCTTGCGTATCCCAGGGGCGCAGTTAGTTCGAAGCGTCCCCTGGGATCACGTGGGCCATGGAGAGCCAATCGGAGCAGGGAATCTCCATTCATAGATTTGACAGGAAGACCTGTCAAATCTATGAATAGAGATCGGCCCTAAAACCTCACTAAAACTTCAAATACTTTTTTTTTTAAATCACATTTTTAAAATAACTATAAATTACACAAAATAACTATTTTAAACAATAATTTAAAATTTTGAAAAAATTAATTAGTTTTTAACGGGCCTAAAAATAAACTTACCTTTCTTTAAAGTATTTAAAAATAATAAACCTGTGGGAAAAATGTTTTAATTTTAGTTAATTCACCACTTACCTTGTTAAAAGTAGGCCTTGCGCCTGCTTTTTCCCCGCGCAGCTGCTGGGGACTTACCCTCACACAGAAACCTGAAAAAAAAAATGGAAGTCCGATGCGTGCGCGCTGCCTCTCCGGCGCACACGTTTGACCTCTGAACCCCTTCCTTCAGGGGAACGTAAGTTCCGGTTTCCAGCGCATGCACAGTGCATGCGCGAAACCGGCACTTTCGTTGGGTCTACGGGTGAGTACACAGCGCGTACTCGCCCGTGGAGACCCGAATTTCTGGCCCAATATCTATGTGTAACTGATTAGTGTGTTAATTTTTTTTTCTTTTGATCAGCCAGGGCTCTGATACACACACAAACCAATCATTATGCTTGCGAGTTTTCAACCAAACTATTGTGAAATCAGCAGAAGTAGTTTCCTTTTGCTCGATACAGAGTGCGCACCCTCTTAATCCCATTGCCTATGTGAGTTTGGATATAGATTTACAAGAGCTAAGGTTTAGGAGCCCCCAAGTGTGCGTAGAGGTAGTGCTAGAGTTAATCTATCTAGCTGATCTTCCTGCTGCCAGTTCAGCTAGGACTACCTGTTAGGGCACTAGCTTGTTTTAACCACTGGGTTGAAGACTGTGAAATTGACACAGCATCTTGTTCTGCCATTGTTGGGGTTCACTAGCACCCATAAAAGAGCACATGTTGGAACTGTATCCAGTAAATCATTTCACCATGTCTGCCGCTGTTATCAGTACTGATCCAGTTCCTTAGTTAACTGGGTGTTAGTTGTTCCAGTAACAGAAGTGTGAGTAACACATCTTGGAACTCTGGACAAGAGTGTGAAAATTCGTTTTTATATATATATAAAAAATATATAAATTTTTATATTTTGTTAAATGTTCAGGTAGTCCAGTAAATTTTAGCTGCATGCTGTAGTAAAACTTGGCTTTAAAGGGAATCAGGAGACCAGCCAGATGTTGCTGTTTCTTCGCTTTGTCCTTTGTTTGAATTTTATAACTCTGATATTAGAACTGAGGTGTAATTATACTTGCAGATAGTTTTGAACGTAAATCTAAAATCAAGATGTAGCCGTTTCACTGATTTTTAAAATTGTGCAATAATGTTTAATGTCTCTATTCGCCTGGCCTTTTTGTATAGAATCATACAATAGTACAGCACAGAAGGAGGCCATTTGGCCCAGCGAGTCTGTGCTGGCTCTTCTGAAGAGCAATCTAGTTAGTCCCACTCCCCTGCTCTTTCCCCATATCCCTGCAATTTTTTCTCCAAGTATTTATCCAATTCCCTTTTGTTTCCACCACCCTTCAGGCAGTGCATTCCAAATCCTGATGTGGAGATGCCGGTGTTGGACTGGGGTGGACAAATGTGAGAAGTCGCACAACACCAGGTTATAGTCCAACAGCTTTATTTGAAATCACAAGCTTTCGGAGCGCTGCTCCTTCCTGACGAAGGTGCAGCGCTCCGAAAGCTTGTGATTTCAAATAAAACTGTTGGACTATAACCTGGTGTTGTGCGATTCCAAATCCTAACCACTCGTTGCGTAAAAAAGTTTTTCCTCATGTCGTCTCTGGTTCTTTTGCCAATCACCTTAACTCTGTGGCCTCTCATTATTGACCCTTCAGCCATTGGAAACAGTTTCTCTTTATTTACTCTATCTAAACCCTTCATGATTTTAAACATCTCTATCAAATCTCCTCTTAGCCTTCTCTGTTCCAAGGAGAACAACCCCAGTCTATCCACGTAACTGTAATCCCTCATCCCTGGAACCATTCTAGTAAATCTCTTCTGTACCCTCTCCAAAGCCTTCATGTCCTTCCTAAAGTGTGGTGCACAGAATTGAACACAATACTCCAGCTGGGGCTGAACTAGTGTTTTATATACGTTTAGCTTAACTTCCTGGCTTTTGGTGTGTCACACAAGCTTTGTGTGTCTGTCTTGCGGGTGTCTGTGCGTGTTTGTGAGCTTGTGCACCATTCCTAATGGTCCCCATTCACTTTCTGCAGGAATGAGCTGGAACGCCAGTTTCTGGAGCTGCTGCAGTTCAACATCAACGTGCCCTCCAGTGTTTACGCAAAGTATTACTTCGACCTACGGTCCCTGGCAGAAGCCAACAACCTTAGCTTCCCACTGGAGCCACTCAGCAGGGAAAGAGCGCAGAAACTCGAGGTGAGGGGCTATCGCTGCGATTCACCAGCAGTGTCCTTTTGTAATTATGCAGCACTTGCTGAAAACTATGCCTTTTTTTGTTGTAGACCCGTCCCTGTGAGGATATTGTTTTACAACAGAGTGCTTTTGTTATAATATTGTATATTTTTAAAAGAGAAATTTGAGCACCCTTGATGCCTTAGTGTGGGTAATGCACTTTCTGGTATGGCAATAAGCCATAAGAATGAGATAGGTCTCCGGTTAAATCTCCCATCCGTGCTGAGCTCACTGATCGCGGCAAGAACCATAGTTGGCCATTCACCTCAAGCCTGTTCCACTCGCAGGGTGGCTGTAGGGGTGTTATAATTGGCCACCGTGATCCTGTTCTTGGGGAAAGGAGGAATCGATTAAGTTTTTACACTCCTGATCACTATCGAGTGACTCGTACTGGAGCACGGGCTCGTGTGGATGACAGGTGAGGTCAGGTTGGGGGTTTGTGTTGAATAGTCTTTCAACGTGCACTTGCAAGAATCACACACAAAGAATGGCCATTCCGATAGCTTGGCGGCAGGGTTACTGGCATACATAGAACCATGCCTCAGCGAGAGTTCGAACTATCCGGAGACGAGGTGATCAAATTGAAAAGAATTAAGTGTCCGTAAGGCAAAAGATGGTGACGGAAGCGGAATGCATATCATTCGGCAAAGCTTGCAAGCGAAAAAAAATCGTAAGATTGTAAAAAAAAAAAAGAAACAGATGGACAAGAGCACACTCAACCTGACTGTGACCCAACCTTCAGAACCGGATGATTTTTAACTGCTTCAGCTTTGCTGTTAAGTTGAAGGACACCTTAAGTACCCCTCAATTTTGATGCAAATGTCAAGTCATCTATTATTCCCTATTTATATCGGTCTGTTTGTCAGCACTTGCCAAGAAGTAATTCCGTTCGACCTCTCGAAAGTATAGCTTTTTGTTTACCTTTAAAATATGGTTGGAAACCGTGTTAGAGTTGAATCTCCAACATTAATTGAGAAGACGGGTGTCTGATGCAGTCATATTGGAGTGTGCACTAATGGTGGCCCAGTATCACTTGGTAATTTAATTTTAAATATTCATTCACTGAATATTTAGTCAGATATATATTTACGTTAAAACTGTTGCTGTCCATATTCTTGCTATTAACTTTTAAGATGTGTCTATTGTCCATAAAGCCTCCTTTATTCCTAAACCGATGCTGATTTTATTCATTCCATGTTGATTTATTGATGAGGTACATCAGGTTACTGATCCTATAATTGAGTGCAGACATAAACCATAATCTATCCATGACAGCGCATTATGATATAAAGCTTCATAAGTGAGAGAGTCTCCTACCGCTTTGAGATCCTGTTGAATTATGGGTATAATGGGTACTGAGAGTCCTTTTCACATGTGTATAAATGAGATGAGGTAAATGACTTTGATTTGAAGGCTGCTTAAGTAGTTTGAATTGATTTAGATGCAGATATTCTAGGTTTTATCTGAGACTAACAGTGATTCTATAATTGCCTGTAACGGCAGTGATTTATCAGTTGGGGTAGTAATCATTTGGGAAAGCACATGTATCTCTGAGAGAGCAAAGCAATCACTTATCTCAGATGCAACTGAAATGATAAATGAGTAATGATGCAGGTATTCATGACAGGCTTTCTACAATCGCACACAGGCCGATTTCACTTCGGGGGGTGGTTGGGTTATTTCCTTAGTGGTATCATCTAACACTGGATAATGTGGACTTGATGCACGTCCCAGGGTCAGGTAAAAATAATTGTATTTGTCTGAGCTTGTTCTTGCCTGTCCTGAACAGGTGCTTATTTCAATCCCGGTCACTTGTCAGTCAGGGATACAGCTTGCCTCTCTGTATACCAGGGTCAAGGCTTTCTAAATGTTGCCTTCAAACACAAGAATGCCTTGTAAGTTCAGGCACCTGTTGAGCCGATGATGCTTCAATTTTATTGGTTTGGCGAGTTCCTTGTGTTGGCTGTGCTGTCAGGGAGAGATGCTGAACGGAGGTTGGACTCGAGCTCCCAGTGAATGAGGAAGACTGGATGGCTGAATCATGTGACCTCTTCTATTCAGAGTAGGATAACCGAGATTTACGAAATGTTACCAGGACAAGTCAAGAGTCTGAATTGTCTCGAGGGTTCATCAATTTAGAAGGCCTCCAGTGACCATATAGCCAATTCTTTAATGGATTTACCTGGTTCTACCATCTCCACAAGACCTTTATTAATACTATAATGTCTATACTATTTAAATGAACGTTTGTTCTTTACTGAAAACAAGCTCTGAGTTGGTTGTCTATGATAGACATGAACTGTACAGTGAAATCCTTTGCCAGCTATCTCTATTGTGAGCAGGCTTTATCAAAACAAACTTAAGGTGGGGACAAAGTTCAAAAATATAAAAGGGAGATTTATATAGAAATGGGAAAGATGGCTACTGCTAGTGTTGTAAAGAAATGCTGGAAACCAGTAATAAAGATGGAAAATGATTGAAGTACACAGCAGAGTGATTTGTATCTGAAAGAAAAAGGCAGGTGAATCCTCCACCAGGCTCTGTCCCCTGTCTTTCTTGCGCGCTGAGTGATTCCTGTGTGTTGCCAGCATTTTCCATTTTGACAGCTGCTGGTAGCTTGCAAAGGTTATAGAGGATTTAACAGTGGTAAATTGGGCAGTGTTTCGTTATCAGGTTTCCTGCAACAAATGAACCCAAGAGCAAAAGCTAAGTTAGTAACGAGTGTGTGTAAATGAGCCAGCAGGTCCCAGTCTGTGCTGAGGTGGCCGATCTCCCCACGGGGTGGCAGTAGGGGCACTGCAATTGAACTTCGCTTCACTGTAGTAGGGAGCAAAAAACCACGCTTGATTGCCACGCAGTTAATCTTTCTGGCAAGTGCACGTGCGGCTGTTGGGTGAAGACCGTATTGGGTTCGACTGTGATCCTTATCTACCCCCATGATTGATTAGTCACCACCCACTGTCTAGACTCGCACATGAATAATGGCCGCTTAGGTGAGGTACTGTGGGAGGTGCCTGGTACTCACCTTCAGGAGATGAGCTGGGGAGAAAGTAAACCAAAAAAATGACCGCAGTTTCGTCACAGTGATGACCTTCTGCATTCAGTGCACAGGATAGAGGTCACCTGCAGCCAGGCCAGAGTGCATGAAATAACAGCACATCTGCAAGTCTGTGATTCTCTTCGTAAGATATTTGTTGCAGTGCTTCAAAGATGCATTTTGGATCTTTGTTCAAAATATAATTATCATGAAAATTATAGTAACATTTTCATAGCTGCTACTGCTAATAATAGCCCTGCAGTTGACCCTGCTTACATATGTAATGACTGGTTTGCAAACCAGAAGCTCATGGTGACCAATCTCCTTTAAGTGGAATGAACCTAGTTGCTTGTGCACATACGCAGAATATCCAATATATTTTGTCAACTGACAATTAAATCAAATAGCACGAAAGTTGTTGCTTGAAGTGTGAAGGGTCAAAAGTCATAAGAATTGTTAACACAAGTGTCAGCTGTAGTTCTGACTGACTGAATAACCTTCAGTAAAAGATCTTCTATAAATGGAAAATGAACCCCATGACACGCTCCCTAAGCTCCAAAGTTGTTTGTTCAGTTGTGGTCTGTACTCTTTGTTGCACCTTTAACCTTTGTCGCCTTTGGATTTTGCAGGCACTATCCCGACTATGTGAGGACAAGTACAAAGACGTGAGGAAATCTGCTCGGAAACGGTCAGCCAGTGCAGATAATCTGACTGTGATCAGATGGTCCCCGGCCATCATTCCCTAACAGTGGGCAATTTTGCTTGAGTACATTTGCTGTCATCCATCCAGTTTTTGCCTGGGGGGAAAAGAAAAGAGAGACTTTTTAGACTTTGGCAAGATGCCTTTACAGTGCCTCCATCTTGTGTAGCACAGGAAAATGGAAAATCTCATTGGAGAAAAAAACCAGTATGGATTTGTGAGAAAGGACTGTCATTTCTAGCATTTTCACTGCCTCTAACCCCCTTTAAAATGGGTTTTACTATGGGGGCCACAATAATTAATGAAAAAGGGGGTATGGAGATGGAAAACTGAGGAGAAAGAGTGTCACTTTTAAGCGGTCGGCCTGTATGCAGGGAAGATATAGAAGCACGTGAATAAGTAAGAGGTTTACTTTCAACACGTGTCCGAAGCAGTTTGTGGAGTGGCAGTGTTTTAACTTAATTTATTTTAAGGGTGTGACTGGTAAATTCATGGCCCACAGGAACAAAGCTTTCACGGGTGTGTAGAAGATGAGCCACTGGTGTGAAATGCCACATGGTGGTCAGCAGCGATCTGCTGCATTTCAGAATCCATTTCAAGATGTGCTTAAGGTTCTATTAATTGCACCCATACCACACCACAAAGGCAATATCTCCCCAGAGGAGGCAAACCCATGGTGTTCTTTCAGTCCTGTGAAAAACCACCGTAAGACACACACAACTCTGGCGCACCTGTCTTAATGTGGGTCTTTCACACACGAAAACAGCACGCACCATGGTGGGCAGTCCGTGGTCAGCTGCCCTCGATATATTCCACAAGACACCACACATTGATGTTTTTGTCCCAGTACATTATCTTCTTTGTGCTTTTGGTGTAGCACTCTGTGTATAGTTCAGAGGCTGTCGAGCAGCACAAGATTTCACCTCTATCTATATTAGAGTAGCCACTTCTATTTTCATATTGCTATTCATTTTATGGATATATTCGAAGTTTTATTTTATATGTCATTTCCTAATGTATAGCTTTGACCTTTCACCTTATGTTAGCATGCACATGCCGTCACTATAGTAAAATTTGTATATAAATCAAAAAGCATTCTCATTCCTAATGTCTTGATTTTATAGATTTTTTTTTTGTGCCTTTTGTATGCTCTTCAACAATACGTTACATTACATGCAGAGCAGGTTTTGCCACGGGTCTGTTATTCACAGGAATGTGGTCCAAAAGGGGTTAGATGCAGTAGGGTTGCTTTTTTGTTCTGATGTTCCATTTCATGGACCTCAACAGTACCCTCTTCTGGAAGTTTTCAGAATTTCTTTTGGAAGATTCCTTAACGAGCATTTTAGGCGTTTGTAACTTTTAGTCTGTCACACTCAAATCAAGCTTATCGCTGTGTTATTAGTACACAATTTTAGTCAAAAGTGGGTCTAAAAATTGGACTGTTCACAAAACATAATTTTGTATTTTGTACTGGACTGATTGCAATGTGGGACTCCGATGGAAACTGAAGCACAGATAAAACTGCACATACTTATTACTGGAGAGTTTTAGCTCCTTTTTATAGGCAAACACCTACTTGACTTTCTTTTTGCATGAAATGAACCATTGAAAACACAATGTGGCCTGTTGAGGGAATCTAGTACTAAATAACAGTTTCTGAGTACTGGGCAAATTAATGCCAATGTGTTTGTCAAAGATAAGAGAGACTCATGCATTGCATTCATTAAAAAAAAAAAATCCATTTTGCTCATCTGAGGCATAATTGTTGTGAACCAGCTGTGGGAGAGCCCATTAAATAACAACAAAAGAAAAATGATTTAATTGCGCTGCTCCGATGGCTCAGAGGGTAAATGCACTGCACTGTGCAGTACTAAGCCATACAGACCAGGGACGGTTTGATTCCTGGTCTGTTCCGCGTTAGCTGATCTCAGATGAGCAGCAGTTTGGGTGCTCCAATTGGCCTCGGCATCCAGTGTAAAACAAAAATAGGCAGGCTTTCCACTGCTTAGTGCTTTCCAGTGTCTGCCGCTGGGAACTCTGTGGCTGCCGACTGAAGACAGGATTGGACTTGGCCGCAGTGCTCGCCTTCGACTGCCCAGTCTCGCGTGTAAAGAATGACCATTGGAGTGAGGTGCCAGCGAACCATTCCCTAGCAAAAGTCAATGCCTTCAGAAGAAAAGGGGAGCAAAATTAGGATTTAAAAAGAAAAAATTAGTTGTGTTAATTATTAAATCAAAACTTCTAACTCCAACCTACTTTGACCAAAACCTTAAGTGCAGATTAATATTTTACACCCTTAGTGATTTAATCAATGGTTTAATTTTTTGATACACAATTTTCCAAGTATTTTAGGGAGAAAGATCATCGTGTTAACATTACTGCGAGTGAATTTTAGTGAGATGAACATTGACGAACTCTGTAATTATTTGAGTACAAGTGTACTTTCGTGAAGTTTATTAAACTTGTTAAAGATTGTATAACCTATTTATTGTATGTATGTACATACAGTCTGATGCTTACTTAAAATGTAAAGTGGTCTCAGTAGAATCTGGCTCAGTCTGATTTAGACTGGTGATTCTTGTTTTAGCCTTGTGCACTGGACTCTACCTCTGTATAGAGAGTTTTTTTCCCCTGATCTTTGGTTAGTTGGAACCGATAAAGCTTTTTTTGTGACAAACTGATTATGTACCTTGATTATGTTTCTCGTGCTGAGAAAATCTACTGTAGCTACTTTTTTTTCAGTTTGACTTCTGATGTGTAAAACCCAGAAAAAGGCTTACATTGAGCATTTTATGTTTCTTTGTACTAATGAGAAAAACAGTGCTTTGCATTTTTCTCCCTTTTTGTTCGGTCAACTTTGCCAAATACAAAACCGTATCTGTGGATAAACTGCACACTATCAACAGATGTTCTGGACTGTATCTCATTCTTAAACAAACAGTAATCTGCCAAAGGGCTGCACCCTGCTTAGAATTTTGGGTAAACTCTGATGATTATTTCCCATTGCTTCCCATTACTGTGACGGTGAATGACCATTTTAATAAAGATAGGTGCCAATTTGGTTACACCCTGCATATTTGTGCTTATTCAAAAGATTGCATGAGAGGAATTCTCTGATGGACTCTTCCAATGAGATATGAAAGGTGACATCACCATAATTAAGCTATTTTCATGATATCAACATAATTTAGTTGTGTGCTTAGAATATAAATTTTACCTGCTTTACATTTCAGTTCTTGATTAATTTGCGGACCCATTGATTTTGTCTTTTTGTTTCTACCGTTATTTTCTGTCTGCATCTTTTCTTTTCCTCACTCAGTCAGTTTTTCCCTTGATGATCCCTATTTTGCTCCTGGCCTCCTTTATTTTATGCACAATACAGGTATTTGTATCATTTGAAGACTTTTATTACCTTACCTGCTTACCACTTCCAGTTTACTGGTCCTCCTCTATTCTGTTGCCAATGTCTGCTGGAGGAGCAATTGTGTATGTTGTTTGCTTCCCTTCTGTTATCAAACTCCTCCTCACAAGTCGTCTTGATGCGGAGATGCCGGTGTTGGACTGGGGTGGACAAAAATGAGAAGTCGCACAACACCAGGTTATAGTCCAACAGTTTTATTTAAAATTACGAGCTTTCGGAGCTCCGCTCCTTCTTCAGGTACAGGTAAAGTGAGGGAACACAAATCGATTACACCGTATATAAACACAGAGAACAATGTGTCTGCAGAGATACAATCTGTTAGGGAGGCATTACATCAAAGACACATCAGAGTACAGCTAAGACAATGAGGTGGGTCACAGGGGGTCCAACGTGTCAAATGCTGCCATCTGCAGTTAAGCTTTTAACTTTTTTTTTAAAAACTGGAAAAACAAACAGCGATGTCGAGTCACGTTCTGTAGCGTGACATGAACCCGAGATCCCTATTGAGTCCGTCCTCATGGGTGCGGAACTTGGCTATCAGTTTCTGCTCGATGATTTTGCATTGTCGTGTGTCTCGAAGGCCGCCTTGGAGAACGCTAACCCGCAGATCCGCAGTCGTCTTGTCATCAGTGCTGATCAGGAAAGGGCATGGAATCTGTACAGGTACATCACCAAGCAATCCAGATCTTTGAGCGGATGAGAACTCATCATTTGACTCTCTCGGTAACCTCATGTTCCAGAAGATGGCAGATGTCCTTACTAGAAGAACAAATCTCCAGAAAGTGGCTTCTCCTTTACGCACATTACAAGTCAATCTGACATTTCTGTACACCCCTAAGACTACTTTGCCTCCCTTCTCAAAGGGTTAATTTTATGTTGCTCATTCTCTCGGGTCTGTCATCATGACGCCTGTAATAATGACTTGGTCCATAAGAACCTTTTGCATATCCTTCCCTGTTCTTTGTCATTTAGATGATGTTAGACAAGTTTCACGAGGAAGCTTCACCTTTGTTCCCCGTCCCCTGTGAGCGTAACCAATGTTGTAGCTCCCATGTGGCTCTCTTAGCCCTATTCAAAATGACTTATCTTCAAAGCCATTGCCTAAAGGTTAAGCATAGTTGGAGAAGTATTCTTACTTCTAGACTAGACAGACACAGTCTTTTGTCTGAACAATTTGGTTCTAATCATATCACTCATTTCTCAGTCAGGACTTTTCAGGGAACAATCTTGCTTATTCTCCAAACCAGGCTATAATTTTTCACATCCAGCATCAATTAGGTTAAGGTGGTTTTTCCGAATTTTCTGTCCAGGAATCCTAGAGGTCTATCAAATCCTATTCTTCTACTCCGATGGTTGTTTTAACTTCAGTTAAGGATTCTCGAAAATGTTTCACATACAATAGGTTAAATTGAAGTGCACAGCCTTTACTACAGAGGCACAGCCAGAAGCAGACCATTTTCCTGGCCTCTCATCAGAGGTAAGATCCATAGTACTACAAGATCTCCAGAGGGGAGTGAAGAAGGACATGAGCACCTTGCATTTATATAGCATCTTATCACATCTCAAAAATGTTTCACATACAATAGCTTAAATTGAAGTGCAGGGAGTGTTATGTAGGTAAGTGAAAAAGATTAACTGCAATCCTATTGATTTTCTCTGCAGCAGGAGCGTTAAAAAGGCATTTCGCCAGAGTATTATTGCACTCCGCTTACATGGCAAATGAAGGTGCTTGGTTACATGCAGTAGTGATGCTGGTGAGCTATGTGGGAGATTGCTGGTGAAGGTTGCAACACTTGCCGCATTTGAGCTACCGTTTTCGCAAGGGATTTAACTGATGTCTGATGTACAATTTATCTCCTGTTTGATTCAACAAAAGGACCTTGGCTGAGGCAATCTTCCTGGCTGATTGTACAGACTCTAATTAGAATTGTATATGAGATTTAACAGACATTTGACACCTGCCTTGCACTTTCTGATGCAAAAAGTGACTAAAACATTGAATATGCTGCAAAACAAAAATGTTGGTTGAGAGGTAATGTGTTGGAATTCCGCTGCAGAGTACCACAGAATAATAAGATGCAGATTCCTTCTTGCATTTTCCTACAGTGTAATAGGAGGTACAAAGCAGAGGACAAAGGGGCAGAACTACTGACATTGCATCCGGTTACAGAGTAGTGGTGACAGATATCTGGGAGCAGGAGATTTGCTAGTCCTCTTAGCTGGTATACCGGGAATGGCACTGGCAGATATGTACCATATAAAGAATCATTGGGACTCCACTGTTTGCATAACTCGGTGGCAGGTGCTAATTGGGTACTTCCAAGTGCTGCATAATAGAAAGAGCCTGCTGCTAAATAATACTGCAGAAGAATGGGCCAAATGGTCACCTTCTGTGCTGTAAACATCTGTGATTCTGTTAGTTATGAGGAGACTTCAGATACTGGGACTATTTCCATTGGAAAAGAGAAAGTCAAAAGGAGATTTAATTGTGTTCTTGAAAAAACAAAATCATGAAGGATTTTGATCGAGCGAATAGAGAAAGACTTTCCTCTAGTTAGAGAGTCAGTAAGGAGAGGTCATTAAAATGGTTACTAAGAGACTATGGCAAGACAATGTGGCAGAGAGATTAGTTTTGGATTTTTTATAGACACTATGAGCTAATGGCCTCCTTCTGTGTTGTACACTTATATGGGCCTGTGGTTCTATTAGATGTGCAGTTGACCCAGTCAAATTTGATGTGATCCACTAATTTGGTTCAATTTTCATCATTTCAAATGGAACCAAAATAAGAACCTTTCCCATTTGCACTGTCACAAAATAACTGCCAATTAATTCAAACAACATTGGCACAGAATTATATCAAACCTATGTTTGCATTCCAATGCTAATTCAGTTAAAATATTTCTGAAAGTATCAAACAAATGACAACATTCACTTCCACACAAGAAAACTATACCACAAAATACGTTTTCAAAAATCACAGCTGTACCTGAAAACAGCGATAGTGAAGTTTTAAAAATACACAAAATATGTAAGAAGCTTTGGCAGAAATGTCCAGGCCAATTTCCTTTAACTTGGAGGCCTACTTCGTATTGAAGTCTTCTTACCTCAGTCCAAACCACATCCTTTGCATCCTATGTTGAAAACAAACTCGTCATATGCTAAAAGAGCCAAAGTGATGTTATCCAAATCCATGCTGGGGAAACAACGAACTAGCCAGGCCATTATTATGTGAGAGGCTGACTGCTTCAAACAAAACAACAGAAACTATTATTATACATTGATTGTGATCCCCAGGGCACTTTGCTACCTCCTTCATGAGATTATATTAGAAGAAACTCCAGTCATTTCAAATTACATGATGATTGCCACCCGATAATTTATTATAGTGGCCCTGAAATTAAAAACAAAAAAATAGAATTGCAAATTAAAGTAACAAGGGAATGCAGAATTTATTTTCAGCCATATGGTTAGCAGTTTTTATAACGTGAATGAACGGATCGTTTGTGTATACATGTCTGATGGGGATAGTTTTGTGAAAAGGTATCTGGATGTGTGGTGAAGGAGGGAGACTCTTGATAGACCTAGGTCATTAACGCATTGTTCCCATATTTGCAGGATTGCTGATTTCCTTACAATTCCTGAGTGAAAAATAGATACAGGCAAGGAATACAGTATCACAAATCACCCAGCCGACAGGATTTCCAGTGTCTGGGGGCACTATGCAGATAAAAAGCAAATGCTGGAAATCTGAAACCAAACTAGAAACGGGTGGAAACACCCAGCAGGTCAGTCAGCATTTGCGGAGAGAATAGAGCAGACAGACATTTGGGTTCATACCCATTATGAAATTGGGACTGCTGTAGATACCTTCTTGGGTTCAGTGGCATCAGTCACTCCCGTAAGACCACTTACTTTAATAGGAGTTGACTCAATCTGCTCTCTATCTACTTATGTGGTTGTGAGACCCCAGGGAGCAACAGTAGAACTCCCCACCCCCTTTTATGATCTGGACTAGATATCCTTGCTTTTGGACTTTCTCTGAAGGTGGACCGAGTTAAACTAGATGAGACAAAGCTTGGTTTGCAACATTAAGCTGCTTTATTCCACAGTATGGTGAAATGTACAGAGCAATAGCTATGATCAGAGTTGCTTCAATCCATCAATGCAACTCATGTTTGTGTAATGACACAAAATAAAGAAAGTAAAGTAGGTTGTCCTAACATAAACAGAATAATGTCTCTGCATTTTGCTGCCTGGCTGCCTTCTGCAGTCTTATTTCCAAATGCCTAATTTCCCTGTGTCTCCTTTTTTAATAGCAGTGTCAGCTTTTGGTCAGAATGACTACACTCTTTCCCTGCTCCTTAAGAGTGAAGTCCCCCAGCTTAACTTGGCAATGACCCTGGCTGAATTCAAATGAATAATAATGGTACGGGAGACAAAGGGAGTGTGCAGATCTCCTTTTAAGATAGAGCCAACCAGGGTCACAAAAAGAACTGGTCAGAAAAGTTCATTTTGACTCTCTAACAGGGACAGTGTAAATGAATGAATGTACACAGCAACATTCATAGTAACACAAAAGCAAAATACTGTGGATGCTGGAAATCTGAACTAAAAACAGAAATGCTGGAAATACTCAGCATGACTAGTGGGGTAAAAGCAGAGGCCATGCCATGTGCAAGAGGTTGGAGTCAGAGGAACATAGAGTTTGGGGTGGGGGGTGGTTTGTAGGGTTGGAGGAGGTTACAGAGATTGTAGAGGGGTGAGGCTATGAAGGGATTTAAACACAAGGATAAGAAATTTAACTTTGTGGTGTTGGAGAACAGGAGCCAATGTAGGTCAGCGACGACGGGGGTGATGGATGAGTGTGATTTGAGGCGAGATAGGATACAGGCAGCAGAGTTTTGAATAAGCTTAAGTTTACAGAAGGTGGGGGATACAAGACTACTTTGATTGGCCGCCATCAAATGGGGTTGTGTGCTGAGCTGTCCTCTCACTTATCTGCAGACTCATGCCTGCATATTGGGTTTCCTTTCCCTTCATTTGAGCCTGCCACTATTTCACCCAGATTGGCAGGCTGTAACTAGTGGGGTACCGCAAGGATCACTGCTTGGGCCTCAGCTATACAATCTGCATCAATGATTTGGATGAGGGGACCAAATGTAATATATTCAAGTTTGATGATGATACAAAGCTGGCTGGGAATGTAATTTGTGAGGAGGATGCAAGGAGGCTTCAAGGAGATATAGACAGGCTAAGTGAGTGGGCAAGAACATGGCAAATGGAATATAATGTGGAGAAAAGTGAAGTTATCCACTTTGGTAGGAAAAATAGAAAAGCAGAGTATTTTTTAAATGGTGAGAGATTGGGAAATGTTGGTATTCAGACGGATTTGGGTGTCCTTGTACACGAATCACAGAAAGTTAACATGCAGGTACAGCAAGCAATTAGGAAAGCAAATGGTATGTTAGCCTTTATTACAAAAGGATTGGAGTAACATAGAAACATAGAAGATAGGAGCAGGAGTAGGCCATTCGGCCCCTCTAGCCTGCTCCGCCATTCAATGCGATCATGGCTGATCATCCAAATTCAGAACCCTGTCCTGCTTTCTCCCCATATCCCTTGATCCCTTTAGCCTTAAGAAATATATCCAACTCCTTCTTGAATATATTTAATGAATTAGCCTCTACTGCCTTCTGTGGTAGAGAATTCCACAGGTTCACCACTCTCTGGGTGAAGAAATTCCTCCTCATTTCTGTCCTAAATGGCTTACCCCTTATCCTTAGACTGTGACCCCTGGTTCTGGACTCCCCGACCATCGGGAACATCCTTCCTGCATCTAGTCTGTCCAGTCCTTTCAGAATTTTATAAGTTTCAATGAGATCCCCTCTCATTCTTCTAAACTCTAGCGATTATAAGCCCAATCGACCCAATCTCTCCTCATACGTCATTCCTGCCATCCCAGGTATCAGCCTGGTGAATCTTCGCTCAACTCCTTCCATGGCAAGAACCTCCTTCCTCAGATAAGGCGACCAAATCTGCACACAATACTCAAGATGTGGTCTCACAAAGGCCCTGTACAACTGCAGCAAGACATCCTTGTTCCTGTACTCAAACCCTCGCTACGAAGGCCTACATACCATTTGCCTTCTTAACCGCCTGCTGCACCTGCATGCTTACCTTCAGCGACTGGTGCACAAGGACACCCAGGTCTCGTTGCACTTCCCCTTCTCCCAATCTATTGCCATTCAGATAATCTGCCTTTCTGTTTTTGACACCAAAGTGGATAACCTTGCATTTATCCACGTCATATTGCATCTGCCATGCTTCTGCCCAATCACCCAACCTGTCCAAATCATCCTGGAGTTTCTCGGCATCCTCCTCACAGCACACACGCCCACTCAGCTTTCTGTCATCTGCAAACTTGGAGATATTACATCTAGTTCCCTTGTCTAGATCATTAATATATATTGTGAATAGCTGGGGTCCAAGGACCGATCCCTGCGGTACTGCGGACCGGTCACTGCCTACCACTCGGAAAAAGAGTAAAGACTCTTACTGCAATTATATCGGGCCCTGGTGAGACCACACCTGGAGTATTGTGTACAGTTTTGGTCTCCTTATCTAAGGAAGGATATATTTGCCATAGAGGGAGTGCAACGAAGATTCACCAGATTGTCCTATGAGGAGAGATTGAGTAGACGAGGCCTATATTCTCTCGAGTTTAGAAGAATGAGAGGCGATCTCATTGAAACATACAAAATTCTTACAGGGCTTGACAGGGTAGATGCAGGGAGGATATTTCCCCTCGCTGGGGAGTCTAGAACCAGGGGCCACAGTTTCAGAATAAGGGGTCAGCCATTTAGGACTGAGATGAGGAGAAATTTCTTCACTCAGAGGATGGTGAATCTTTGGAATTCTCTACCCCAGAGGGCTGTGGAGGCTTAGTCATTGAGTATATTCAAGACAGAGATCGCTAGATTTTTGGATATTAAGGGAATCAAAGCATATGGAGATAGTGCAAGAAAGTGGAGATGAGGTAGAAGATCAGACCAAATTGCCTACTCCTGCTCCTATTTCTTATGTTCACCCCTTCTTCCTTCAACCTTGGCAAAGGCTGACATACTTCTTCTGCTTTTCCGAAGGCTGTAAGAATTTATGTCCCTTTAATAATCTACATCCCATTAAATGCTGTTGTCTACACAACAATAGTGACTGCACTAGTGCAAGAAAGTGGAGATGAGGTAGAAGATCAGACCAAATTGCCTACTCCTGCTCCTATTTCTTATGTTCACCCCTTCTTCCTTCAACCTTGGCAAAGGCTGACATACTTCTTCTGCTTTTCCGAAGGCTGTAAGAATTTATGTCCCTTTAATAATCTACATCCCATTAAATGCTGTTGTCTACACAACAATAGTGACTGCACTTCAAAAGTAATTAGTTGGTTGTGAAATGTGCTGGAATGTCCTGAGGATATGAATGGCATAAGATAAAATTGTTCGTTCTTGCATGCAATTTCCTACTTCCGCCACTAGTGTGCTCCCTGCATCATTCAAATCTGCAGCTGCAGCTGTGGATAGTTATGCAAATGAACTAACCCTGGAGAATTGAGTGCTATTAGCACATTACCATTCTGGTGCGATTTACATTCATTCTGAATTATTTACAACTAACTTACATTGTGATATGAAAATCAGCCCATGTGTTTCTGGGGTACAGACACTTGAGATGTGACGCTTGAGATGTAGTGCCCGATGGACCACAATAGATGCAAGGTATTATAGACACATGCACAGAGATTCTGTCCATGAATAAACTGGTCAATTCCTGATTAGATTGGATCTGCCTCCTAATAATTCATTACATTGGTGAATTTCAATGCTGGATTTTATTTTTTTTCCCAAATAAACATGGGGTGGGTATTTAGATTGGCAGAGATTTGGCCAAAACACTCTCTTTCCCAGCATCCAATTTTCCCGTGGCAACAAAACAAGCAGAGATTTTACCAACAGATGTGAGATTTCCCCCGTGTTAAACAAATCACTGTGAGATCCACCAAACACAAAAGAAATACAAGACAAAAATCCTTTGGGTTTATTCTTTCTCTGATGCAGTTAACCCACTTGTCTGTCAAGGTCTTCATCACTCTGTCACACAAGAAACAGTTACCACTTCAGTACTTTCCAAACAGGTGCTTCCAATTCTCTGACAAAGGCCAACACAATACAACCATTAATCACACTAAAGAAATCTGCCAACTCCGTTCACCAAGTGAATAAATCAAAGTAATCAAAACCACATGCAAGTTTTAGAACAAAGGGTGCATACTTTGGGAGGGACAATCCTGGTGCAAATCTCAATATCAATGCAATATAATTCAAAATGTAATAGTATACCAATATATCAAATACCAAAAATTACAAAACCACATGGAAAAGCATACCATATCATTACATCAAACCTAACGGTTTTTCAAAGAGTAACATAAATATAAAACAGCGCCCCTTCAAAGGCACTTTTTTTTTAAATCAATAACTTTCAGTTAGCGTACCTACCTCAATGCTCACATTCTGCTTCTGAGCAGCCTTTTTTCAATTGAAAAATCTAGGTCTATAATGCTGGACACTAGCAAGATTAAAAAGAGCAGGGGAGAAGATGATATCAAACCAAAATGTAATTTGATGGCTGTCAAAACCTGAAAGTGATACCAGCAACAGAATAGACTTGGAGAGCTTCTAATGTCTCCATTGCCTCTTCCCAGCCCAACTTGTTTAACCTTGGGAGCCAGAATGTATTCTCAATGCACAAAGCGATAAACAAGACATTCTATTGAGGAGGTGAGTAACAGCAGCAGGTGGCGACTTGTCGTTGAATCACCCTTCCTCTCAGTGCAGCCTTGGGTTATTGCTTTTCCCCGACAGCATAGCCAGTATTACAGACTCGCTGTATGGAAAATTATATCAATGAACCTGTATTTCAAACCTCGATTTCAAAATTCTCATCCTTGTTTTCAAATCCCTCCATGGCCTCGTCCCTTCCTATCTCTGTAATCTCCTTCAGCCCCACAACCTCCCGAGATATCTGTGCTCCTCTAATTCTGCCCTCTTGAGGATCCCTGATTATAATTGCTCAACCTTTAGTGGCCGTGCCTTCTGTTGCCTAGGCCCTAAGCTCTGGAATTCCCTGCCTAAACCTGTCCGCCTCACTACCTCTCTTTCCTCCTTTTAAGATGCTCCTTAAAACCTACCTCTTTGACCAAGCTTTTAGTCACCTACCCTAATTTATCCTTATGTGGGTCGGTGTCAAATTTTTTGTCTTAAAATACTCCTGTGCAGCGCCTTGTGACATTTTACTACATTAAAGGCGCTATATAAATACATGTTGTTATTGTCTGGCACAGCACATTGAAACGTCAGTGCACCGCTCCCTCACTTTTCAAATTCTTTCTCTCTCAATCTGACAAAATGATTGGTAGACTGGAGTGGGCTTGTGGGCCAGGTAGAGTTGGCAACTCCTTGGTAGTGTGCGTTACCATGTATATTGTCCAGGTAATTCCACTAGTATCCAAACCATTTATTTCTCGAGTTATGAGAGTAATCTTTGTTCTTCTCATCTTATCACACAGTTTCACTCTTCTATTTAAACATTAATCATGCTTGTTCTGCAGTTTCCTGGTACCTCTGATCCCCGTCATCCTATAGTTTCTCACTAGTTTTGATTTGTTGATTGCCCTCATACAGTATCTACAATCAGTGCAGGATTGGTAATGAGATGTTGCTGGAGCATATTTAGTGAATCAGGAGTACTGACGAATCTTAGCATTAGAGTGGGACTATCAGCAGGGAACTACAAGGATTAGAGATCAATACACCATGTTGGTGAGAGTCTGTAGGATGAGTATGGGAATGGAAATCAGGAGCCATGGAATGAGATGGTGGTGAACAGGACTGGTAAATTCACCCACAGAGCAGGGGACCACTGAATTTACCATTATAAATGTTACCATGGTCTTTTCAGATACTCTTTAATGCATTCAAACCTCATCTGAAGCTTGCAGATATGCATAACAATTGTATTGAAAGGGTGAGCTAGGCAAGTATGATGGGTTGACATGGCTGAAAAGTGAAGGTTTTTTTTGTGAAACAAAGTGAGGAATGTCAGTACTCGGGAGTCAGTATTGCCAAGTTTGTGTTGTAGGAGAGATGCCTAAGAATAGCCTTAAATATGTTCTATAAATGAAGTCAGTAGTCATAGGAAAGGACTAATGCTAATTAAACCATGAAAGCTTAAACAAACAAAACATTCCTTACCAGGGGTAGAACGCAAGCCATCAAAACCTTAGGCCTAGAGATAGCTCATTTAGGGGAACAGAAAGATGTCCTTACTTGGACCTGTATCGGACCCCTTTGTTAGCAGCGAGTAAAGGAGCAACATGCTGCTGGTGCTTAATTGATCTGGAAATCATCAGGTGTGCCAACAGGGCTGTGTGAGATAACTGACACCAAAAGGGCTGAATGTTTCTTTTATTCATTCACAGGATGTGGGCATCACTGGCAAGGCCAGCATTTATTGCCCATTCCTAATTGTCCTTGAGAAGGTGGTGGTGAGCTGCCTTATACAACTGAGTGGCTTGCTGGGCCATTTCAGAGGGCAGTTAAGAGTCAACCACATTGCTGTGGATCTGAAGTCACATATAGGCCAGATTGGGGTAAGGGCAGCTGATTTCCTTCTCTGAAGAACATTAGTGAACCAGATGGGTTTTTACAACAGTTTCATGGTCACCATTACTAACACTAGCTTTTCATTCTAGTTTGATTTAATTAATATTCCCCAGCTGCCGTGGTGGGATTTGAACTCATAGTTTAGATCATTAGTCCAGGCCTACTGGATTACTAGTCTAGTAACATAACCACTATGCTACCGTACCCCATAACACATGTGTCACTCAGATTGATCAACAGAATTGAGGAGATTCTTCAGTCCTTAGTTCTTAGTTTAATTCTACTTCTTTTAGTAGTTTTTGTAATAGAAGGTGTAGGAATACTTTGTCTAGTGTATCTATTGAAAAATGTCTGTAAAACTGGAAAGTGCATCTCTGGCAGAGAAAGAGAGAATTACAGAAATTAAGATTGTATGGCTATACCAGCCAGATACAGGCAGATATGTGCGTCACTTTGATATACAACTTTACCAGAGATCAAGGGAGGTGAGATTTAAACCAGCTAGTCTAGATACAGCTACCAGAGTGGAGGGTGAATTTACCCACGAACAGATGATACAGGAGGAATAGATAGCACCCCTACTGACGGAGGATAATCACGCTCACATCTCAGAAGCCTAACACCATCCTCCCAGAGGAATGCAAGGCAACCAGTTCATCCACGCCAGCTCATATAGACAAGGTCACATCAGTCCTGGAAATATTGCTAACTACAAGCATAAAGACTTTAATCTATTCAACATTCTGGCTATCTAATGTACTAAATGTGTCCGCTATCTAAGGATTCTGATGCTAAATTAATCTCAGCAATTTATATTAATCTCAGATACTGATCTCAACTCTAAATTTATAATCAGCAAGCAGTTAATGTTAAATTACTTTGACATAACTGAACTTCCTTTTAACCTCTTATTTATTTTGCTCCGATTGGTATGTGTACTGACTGTGTAAATACGTTCTTTTTGAATGTGTTTGCCATGTCTCTATGTACAGTGACCAGAACAATTTTCCCCCAGCATGCCTTAATGTTAACCATAGAAAGGTGCCCTCCCCCCACCACTGCACCAAAATTACATTTCCAGTTCTCATACCAACCATCCTGTCATCTCTTTGTTGGGTTTGCCAATTAGTACCAATTATTGCTAAATTGTGGGTGGGCTCATGCTCACCAGAAACTTTGTGAGGGGTTGCCCAAACTTTTTTTTAATTTAGCACAATTATACCTTGAAATTAGGCTCTTTTACTATTACTTTATGCATGCTTAATGTGTTCATCTGAAACTTCTTTGATGACTAGACCCCCTGGGACACATCTCATTGTCTTGGCTGTGCTCTTAGTGTGTCTTTGATGTAGGGAAATATTTGAATAGATTTTGTCTGTGTTTAAATTGTGAATTCTGGGAGATTCTCTCACTGCTAACTTACCTGAGGAAGGAGCGACAGCTCCGAAAGCTTGTAAAATTAAATAAATCTGTTGGACTATAACCTGGTGTTGTGCGACTTCTCATTTTTGTCCACCCCAGTCCAACGCCGGCATCTCCACATCATAGTTTAATGGAGGCACCATTAAAATAGCAGTCAAAGGATTTCAAAATAAATGTGCTAACACCTCCAATAAAATAACACGCAAAGGAATTTTATATCAACAGGTTAAGCACTCGTGCTAAAATTTGAACAGCTTAATTTCAAGGCACTGCAGTTTACAGAAAAGGAAAACTTGCATCCCATTGGTCAGAGTTGGATTTATACCAAGGTGCCAGAGAGAAAAAGAACAGTGTGTTAATCCAATACCTCAAGTACTCTGCGAGGCTTTAATAATAAAAAAATCTGCCCTGATACCTTTCTGATGCATTTATCTTTCTTAAATAAACATATGTATATAGAATAGGCTCCCATGGTGGCTTGGTGGGTGAATGCACTGCCTGATGCAATATTGATCCATATAGACTAGGAAAGTTCCAGGCTTGATCTGTGCTGAGTTAGTTGACCCGAGTGGCAGCAGGGGCACAACAATTGGTGACCAGGGATAAGGAATGGATAAATCAACCAGGGCTTCTGCTTCTTATGTTCTTATATTCAGTGACTCCTGCTGTAAAATGCACTCGGGTGGACATCAGGGCCGAGGTTCTCCGCTTCTGCATTTCTCAGCCATACATTAAAATGAATGGATGGAAAATTGCAGGCTGACGAGAGCATAAGTAGGAAAACCCCAGCCAAGGTGAATACACAATTTAGTTTTCAATGCTGGACCTTCAGTTGAATAGGCTGCCGACACTCGCTGTCTGGTTTCATACATTAAAAAATAGCAACTTAATTTAGGTATGATGAAAGAATGAGCTCCACATTGCACAGTGCCTCATGACAAGGTGCTTCACATGTAATGAAGTGCTTTGAATTGCAAATACTGTTGTTACGAAGGTGAACAGAGCAGCCCTTTTTGCACATAGCAAGATTCCACAAACAGCAATGAGATGAACAACCAGACAATTTGTCTCTGGTGTTGGTTAGGGGAGGAATGTTGCCCAGGACACTGAGAGAACTTCCTGTATTTCTTTAAATAGTACCATGACATCTGTAATGCTCACCTCCTGTGGAACGCTCTGCCTGCATACCAGTACATGTCAGCACCTTCAAGATAGGAGGGGGAGCAAAGAGGGAAAAACTGGGAAGAAAACAAAATATGATTTCCATTTGCAGTGAAATGATTCTATAATTATGAATACCTCCAGGGCTGATTTTGGGTGGGCTCCAAATGTAGATTGAAGTTGCCTACTATTAAATTACACTTGAATAAAAACTGCTTATAGCATGGAGCTCACATGGGAATAAAAAAGATTCTGTTTCAAATGTTGCCGATACTTTGTTTTACACTCAGGATGGCAAAACTTCGTTGGTAAGGTTTGGGAGCATGTTTTCTTGGGCATTTTTCCCAGTTTTTTCCCATAACGCTGCATAAATAATATTAAAAAATACCAAATCAGAGAAAACAACACCTGGGAAATCACTTGTTTTTTGGAGTCATTGATTTCTATTAGGTTTCCAAGAGCACTTTTTCTAAAGGATCATTAAGAAGGAAATGTAATGCATTTTAACTGGCAGTGAATGCAGGTCACTTGACAGACGAGACAGCAAACATTACACAGTGAGAAAAGAACCGGAGCTGTCAACGTTTGGCAAATCCCAAGTATGAGATTTTCATTGAGTGAGCAGCACTCAGAAATATCAATATGGTTTAAAACGGCATGTTGCAGCTGTCACACGGACTGCAAGAGATGGCGTGTCTGGGTTTTAATCCGCGTCTGCTGCCTTGTTCCTGCTGCTGGGGCTGCTATGAGCCGTTGATTTTCTTCAGTTATCATTAATGTAGCAAAGTCAAAGTCTCAGCTCCTGGGTTTTGGCGAAATAAGGAAGTTTCTGTCTTTTATGTCATGTAGTTTTAGATAGATAAATTTTATTTTCTAAATAAACGGCTTGAGCCACCTGTGTTTCTACCACTGCTTTTATATTGGGTTCAGTGCTGCGCTGGTGCATAAAGACAGCGAGCAACAACATTGGCATTTCTAGGAGTACATATCAGAAATTCAGGCGTGCCCAGAAATGGTCCAAAAATCATGCACCATGTGTGTCCTTGGTGGGCAATGCTCCCTGCTAGTAGGTGAATACGAAATTGACTTCTGATGTTGCGTTTCGCTGCCTCTGTATTATTCCATCTGTAAATAAATCTGACTTAGTTTTAGCCTGCTCACATTGGTCAGATGACACTGGTTTTTGGCCTTTTAAAGGCAACAAGGAACATGGGAAGACATCCTATGTTATCTCAGGTACACTATGGAGTAATTGTTACTCCTGTGGCATGCTACCCCACTCATTATAAATATAATGGCACAGGTTTCAGTTCATACATAAGAGACGTGGTCTGCTTATGCAAACTGCCTTTTTACTGGTTCCACAAGAAAAAGCATTTGAGAGAAATCCCAATGATAACAAAACTTGCAGCCAATCACCTATCACAAGTCACACTGAAGAGGTGGTCGCATCTCTGGAAGGATGAGTGCCGGCTGCCGTATAAAAACACCTAACATGAAATCTTACCCAACACAGGCAAGCTTTCTTCAAAGTTAAAAACATGCACTCGTGACACTTTGGTTTGGCCCACTCTTCACTATTTAACGGTTGAAAAGAGCTGACTATCTTATTGACTATTTTCAATTGTTAAAATGTACACGAGTATGACAAGCTAGTGAGTAGTACTCCACGCATGTGTTTGACTATGGATGAATGAAGCTCTACCTTCCTCCCACTTCACAATTAAGTAGGTAGTGAAAACATAGCTCCCATTTACAATGCAGTAAAAAGAGTCCAAACAACCTTCAGTAGAGCAT
Organism: Squalus acanthias; assembly: GCA_030390025.1. NCBI lineage: Eukaryota > Metazoa > Chordata > Chondrichthyes > Squaliformes > Squalidae > Squalus > Squalus acanthias. The sequence continues at coordinate 150,033,345 of CM059428.1, forward strand.
GTACGTGACATTAATATATATCTTTTTCTTTCTTCTCTTACGCTCTTTTCTCTATCATTCTCCTGCTTTGCTTTCTGTCTTCTGCATTCCTTTTATTCCATTACACTACTCTTTTTTCTCTCTTCACAGCTTGCCTGTCATTGGATTTCATCACAATTCTTTTTTCTCTCTTTTTAAAATTTATATTTGTGCTCATCTGGTGGAAGAATGTAAATGCTGCAGAATAGAATGGTACTCTTCTCAAGCACCCAGTGTCAGCATCAAGCACTCCCAGTTCAAGTATAGTACAACACAACCAGATGCAAAGTAAAGCTCTCTTTACTCTGCCACAACACCAACTTCAAGAGTTTCAGAGTGACATTTTTTTCATTTCTCTCACCTGCTACCCTGAGGTATTTCTGAATGAGATTGCCAATTAGTGCCAAATTAGTGGTAGTTTTATGCTACAGGCTCAAGCCCACTGGGAACTGGTCTGATACTATCCCAGCTTGTTTCACATAGGACTCTGACAGCCATCAGACAAAGGAGACTCTCATCCCATCAGTCTGGGATGGATTTGAACCCAGGTCTTGGAGGTGAATGGCCAGTGTCTAACCCACTGAAACTAATTTCCCCTCTTCCTTCTTCCAGTCATTCAATCGAGTTCTTTCATTTGTGTTTTGAATGCTGGGCTAGCTCCAGCTCTAGATCCATTTCATCCAACAGGTGCTGAACAGAGGCTCATATTCTTGCACAGAACCCTCCTATCAAATGTGTAAACACAGAATACTGAGCCAAAAAGATATGAAAACAGGAAAACAATGGAACCTGGAGGCATTGAATTTCAAATCACATTAAAATTTAAATGAATGTCCTGTAATGGCATCTGAATAGCTTCTTTGCTGCCATTGCAATATTGCAAATGGAATTTTAGCCCATGCATTGGAGCAAGCTGAAAGTTAGAGGTCGCATTAAGTGGTGACAATTTCCTCTACCTCTCTGCCAGTCAGAGTACTAGGAGGCCGGTTTTATTTCGATCTAAAATGTAAATCAATAATTCCCAACTTTTAAAAAGATCTTCTTGGCGAGAAGAATGGTAGTCAAATTTTAAATGGAACACATAACTTCCGGTACTATTAAGCCTGGGGAAGTGTCATCTGTAAAGACTGGCCAGTCTTGAAAAATAGGGGTGTAAGTTTAAATAAATATTGTGTATTTTTACTCAATTATATTTGCGGGGGGGGGGGGGGGGGTGCGGGCGGTCAATTACATTTTGCAGATATTTCCCTCAGGTAATTAATGAAGTGGATTGAGCTTATGGAAGTGCTGACTGTGCACGGTCTAGGGAAAGAGCAGGCTTGATGGGCTGGATGTGGTTGGAGGGTGAAGGAGGATGAGGCTGGTTATCTTGGAATTGGGGTTCAGGAAAACTCCCCTCCAAGTAGAAGAAGCTCCTCCTCCAAATCCAATTCAATTTTAGAAGTGTAAAAATCAGCTTCTCTTGTGTTACATTGTACATCTGGTCATGTACGCTGACAGTTATTTTACAGCCTTCTACTTCCAGTAAATAACTTACTTCTGTGAAAATGGAATCTGGCACCTTCTTTCCATCTGGAGAAGGCCGATGCAAAGCTGGCTCTAGGCAAGAATCTTCACATCTGATTAAATCTGAACACTTGGGCCAGTATGTAAGTACAAGCTCAGAGCTGGTGTTGCTGCAGTGAAAGGATCACATAATAAATAATAACTTGTAACAGCACTTAGTGGACTCAATTTAAAAAAAAACATTGGCGGGGATGGGTTGATTTTTATTTTATTTTAAAAGTATTGACTAATGCTCGGTGTTTATTACTTTCTTTTTGCTTGATATCCTATTTTCCCGACTGTAGGATTGAAAGTTGGTGCTTTGCACTCCATTGGGTTTATGTGATGATAATGCTGATGGCATGTCGATGACCATTTTGCTCTCATTTGCCAACCTATTGTTAACATAGCCGGGCCTCACTGCTCCTAATTGTCCTGTCTGTGAGCATTGAGGTAGTAATTGTATAAATGAGGTATATTTTGCTCTGCATATGAAGTTTAAAGAAAGTAGTCTCAAAATTCCTGGGCCTGGGAAATGGAATCAGGTTGTAGGTTCAGCGGGGAGTGGGGGGGGGGGATGGAATTTGGGGTGGGACCAGGGTCGGACAGTTCACTGTCACCCTTTTTTTTTTACAATAGACCAGAATTTGCTGGTGCAGGGCATCTCGTGGCGTGCTCGGTTAGTTAAACTTTTCTCTGCACCCTTTAGCTCAAAAATGTTTTTGTCCACGCAAAAGTTGTTGGAAGAGCGAATCGATACCGGCGCAGCGAGGGCAACGGGACATCCAGGACCTTGGTGAACGATGGGACAAACAATCCGTCTCCTTAACCCATGAGATGAAAGGATTGAGAAATAAACGGAGGAAGGACTGAGAAGGAGGGTGAATTAGAGTGGGTGAATTCAATGTCAACTCAGGTACAAAAAGAGAAATAAAGTGAGGGAAAGAAAGACTGGATTAAAGGAGAGAGAAAAAAGAGATGGCAAGGAAAAGTAAGAAAAAATGTATAAATGTTAAAATTTGACACTTTTTAAATCTTCAAAAAGAATTCACTACCTGAAGGAATGAGACCCCACACTTTTAATTGTTCCCTTTCTGGGCTAGAGAGGTTGATTGGCAGTCATTAACAGTTATTATGTTGTTAAAAGTGTACTTACGCTAGTAATTACTAGAATTAACTTTCTGCAGTGAGTTTAATGGGCAGTTAATGCGCTAATGCAGCAACTTCATGAAACTCGCGGGTCGATTGAGGGCGAGCTATCGTTTGTGCGAAGCTAACGGCGGAGCGGCAGAAATCGTCCAGCAACTTGTGCCGATTTGCAATTCACAGGGTATCTCTTCACAAGTTGTTGGCTAATTTGCACATTAATAACGACGTGTGTCGTTCACACGCTGTTAGTTTTTCAGCTAACTCATGCCCAATGTTGTTAAATTCCGACTGACATCATTGAAAGAGATGGGACTGGTAGGAAAGAGATGTTCCCCCCACCTGAAGCCCCAACAGTTCTGCCTTCACCGGGACCAGCTTAAAATTGCCTGCATGAAGCAGACGTACTTACTGTGCCAATGGGGCTAATGTTGCAAGGGAGCATTTCAAGGAGTGTTGGCCTGTACCTCTGACTGAGCGGTAAAGTGTCCCTCCGATTTTCCTGACCCTCTGTGAGGCAGGCACCCACAAAACATTGTAAATTGCACGGGTGCATGTCCTTTATATCTAATAACCCTTTCCTTGGGATCTGGGACAAAATAAACACAGTCACACAACTGGCAGCTGGAAGTGTCACCTTGCTGCCCTTCCAGCGGTGGTGGAACTTGAGGAATTGTGACCCCATTTTCTTTTACTAAACTAGGGAGATTCATAGTGAGCGATTAGTAAAAGAATGTTCCTTTAATTTTCCATACAGGACCAAATATACCCCTTAGTTTTCACCTCAAGGTTAGAGTGCCCTTTTTCCAGTTCTTCACATTTCTTTACTGCCAATGATTAGCGAAATCGTCCAACAAAATGTAAAATGTAAGAATGCAAATTAACAAGCTTCACAAAGAGGAATGACTCATAGAATTACATGTAATAATTCCATGACTCAACTTACCTTTGTTAAGAAGTGTGATTCAGTTGCCATTAGTGTTTAATAAAGAATAATAGGAGAGGGAGTAAGGATTGCTCTGTTCACTATGTATAGTGACAGCATAATTGTATTCAGAAACAACATGTTCATGACTTTGCTACACAGAGCAATTCTTTCCCCAAGGTGCACACACCAAACTAATATTTGAAACATATTTTAGGCTGCAGGAATTTTTTACTTTAGTGAAGGAATTTGGTAAAAAGAAACAGGGAAGGTGGAATAGCTTCACAAATTAACCAAATTGAAAAACACGAGGGATGATGAGGACTGCAGAAAACATCTTAATGGACCAAATAACATCTTAAGGGAATATGTGGGTGCCCCATAATAAAAGCCTATGAAACAAGAGGAAGTTGGAATTGTTCCATTACAATAATTATTGACTGCTGCAGAAAGGAAAGTGGCCATATATTTTTTCACTTTGGAAGCACTGAGTTTTTGGATTTTTTTTTGAAATCATTGTTATAAAAATATATTCCATTTAGAGTAGATAGAGAGAAACCATTGGTGGAAGGGTCGAGAACCAAAGGACACAGATTTAAGGTGATTGGCAAAAGAACCAAAGGCGACACGAGGAAAACATTTTTTAACGCAGCGAGTGGTTAGGACCTGGAATGCACTGCCTGAAAGGGTGGTGGAAGCAGACTCAACCGTGGCTTTCAAAAGGGATTAGATAAGTACCCTTTTTTAAATTCATTTATGGGATGTGGGCATCGCTGGCAATGCCAGCATTTATTGCCCATCCCTAATTGCCATTGAGAAGGTGGTGGTGAGCCGCCTTCTTGAACCGCTGCAGTCCGTGTGGTGAAGTTACTCCCACTGTGATGTTAGGGAGGGAGTTCCAGGATTTTGACCCAGCGACGATGAAGGATTGGCGATATACTTCCAAATCAGGATGGAGTGTGACTTGGAGGGGAACTTGGAGGTGGTGGTGTTCCTATGCGCCTGCTGCCCTTGTCCTTCTAGGTGGAAGAGGTCGCGGGTTCGGGAGGTGCTGCCGAAGAAGCCTTGGCGAGTTGCTGCAGTGCCTCTAGTAGATGGTACACACTGCAGCCACGGTACGCCGGTGGTGGAGGGAGTGAATGTTTAAGGTGGTGGATGGGGTGCCAATCAAGCGGGCTGCTTTGTCCTGGATGGTGTCGAGCTTCTTGAGTGTTGTTACAGCTGCACTCATCCAGGCAGGTGGAGAGTATTCCATCACACCCCTTACTTGTGCCTTGTAGATGGTGGAAAGGCTTTGGGGAGTCAGGAGGTGAGGCACTCGCCACAGAATACCTAGCCTCTGACCTGCTCTTGTTGCCACAGTATTTATATGGCTGGTCCAGTTAAGTTTCTGGTCAGTGGTGGCCCCCAGGATGTTGATGGTGGGGGATTCAGCGATGGTAATGCCATTGAATGTCAAGGGGCGGTGGTTAGATTCTCACTTGTTGGAGATAGTCATTGCCTGGCACTTGTGTGGCGCGAATGTTACCTGCCACTTATCAGCCCAGGCCTGAATGTCACCCAGGTCTTGTTGCATGAGGGCAAGGAAGCTGAATTTCTGCGGAGGCTCTCTCACTTGTCCATTGTTAACTTCAATGGAAGAGCTGTAGAAATCCCAGAAACACATTGTAAGCACCACTTACACTGTTTGTCAGGATTTCCGCAGCTCTTCCGCTGAACTTGCATAAGATTATAAATCCACCCCTTTACAATTACATTTAAAATCTGCTTCATTTTATGTATTATCTATGCACACAAATCTTTTATTTGTACCAGTTACTGATACAAAAGTCTATAGATTTATGACTAAAGCACCAATAACTTCCCAAATAATGTACTTTTTAATTATGTTCTTGATCATATTTGTAGATGGTGTCATATTACTTAATAGTAATATTACTTAAATATTTCTTTGTCACTCATATATAACTTTTATTATATTATTGTAGAGTAAAGATTCAACACCCATTTTGTTAGATTAAACGTCAAATGTAATGTGGCCAGGGTCACTTTAAGGATCCTGGCTGAAAACGCGTCACGAATGACATCACCAGAACCATTCCATCTAATTGGGCTGGGTAACGTGCTGGGCGGGCTTAATAGACCCCGTTAAGGTAAGTTCATTTTCAGCAGTGGGGTCGGGACCCGCCACAGACAATGCCCACACCAGACCCGCCCAGGTAAGCAAAATTCCAGCCATCGTCTACTTAGATTTCCAAAATGCTTTTGATAAGGTATCGCACAAGAGGCTTCTCTATAAGATCAAAGCCTCTGATTTTAGTGGTAATATATTGAGCTGGATTGAGAGCTGGCTAGCAGGACTTAAGCAAAAAGTAGTTATAGATGGATTTGGATCTGTTTGGAGATCGGTTACCAGTGGTGTCCCACAGGGATCAGTGTTGTTTCCGTTGCTTCTTCTTATTTTTATTAGTGAACTTGATGTTGGTTTTGGGGGCGTGATCTGCAAATTTGCAGATGATACGAAGATCTATGCAAGTGTTGGGACTGTAGACGATGCTCGTCTGCTTCAGGTGGATCTTAATATGTTGGGAGATTGGGCTCATGACTGGCAAATGATGTATAACTTGGATAAGTGCACTGTTATGCATGTAGGCAGGGCAAATGCTCAACATCCATACACCCTTCAGGGAAAGGCATTAAAGAAGGTGGAGGTAGAAAGAGATTTGGGCATTCTAGTGCATATATCTCCAAAGGTACATGAGCAATGTCGTGAAGCGATAGTTGGAGCAAATAAAGTGTTGGGGTGTATCCATAGGACAATTGAGTACAAGACAAGGCATACTATTTTGTCCTTGTACAAAACCTTGGTCAGACTCACTTGGAATATTGTGCCCAGTTTTGGTCTGGTTTTGGTGGGTGATATTGAGGCTTTGGAAAGGGTGCAGAGGAGGGCCACTAGACTAATACCCAGTTTAAAGCATCTTAGTTGTAAAGGTAGGCTAAAAGAGTTGGGACTCTACACTTCAGAGAAGCGTAGACTTAGGGGTGATCTGATTGAGGTTTAAGAGATAATGAAGGGAATAGATCGTGTTCCAGTTGACAGTTTGTTACAATTAAATAGGTTAGGGTGGACCGGGATCACAAGTTTAAGTTGTATAAGGCTAAATCTAGGTTAGATGTCAGGAGGTGGTTCTTTTCCCAGAGAATAGTGGACCTTTGGAACAGGCTGCTGTCTCGTGTGCTGGATGCTGATTCACTGAATTCGCTGGGGCAGACATCACTCTTACAGAAGGCAGGTACTGCAGGGAATTCAGGGCCAGAGTGATCTCCTGGACTAGTTTTGATTGCCTCAATTGGGTCGGAGAGGAATTTCCCTGATTTTTTTTCCACAAATTGGCTTGGGTTTTTTATCTGGTTTTTTTTGCCTCTCCTAGGAGATCACATGGTTTCGGGTGGGGTGGAGAGTGTATATTGTGATACACAAGGTATTGTAATTGGGTGGGACAGGCTCGATGGACCAGAGGGTCTTTACCTGGCCGTCATTGTTCGTATGAAGCAGGGACCTGAAACCATGGGATGAGCTGTAATTTATTACATAGGATATACAGCACAAAAACAGGCCATTCGGCCCAACCAGTCCATGGCAGAGTTTATGCTCCACTCAAGCCTATTTTGGACAATATAGTAATTTTCTGGTAAATTATCTTTGATGTAAAGACAAGCCCTGTCATATTCCTTCTGTTAACACCTGCTGGCTATTGAAATTATATTTTGTCCAGGTCTCAAATGCATATTCATGCTTTGAAACAATGTATAACCTTCTCTCTTAGATCATAGCTGCCTTAATAGTTCAGATACTTAGGAAGAAATGCATTCATCTGTTAGCTTGCGTACTTCAACATTTGACCGCAATTGAAACCATTCCTATGTCTGGTTGGAATGGTCTGAAGTCTACATATAAAATTTTCATTGTCCTTCAAAGGGCCAACAATTTGATCACCACAGGGAACCAAACTTTTGCGTCCTGGGTCATCTGTCGATTAAAACCCTGTCTGGGACAGTGAGGCTCCATTTTGAAGTTTGGTCAAAGCAAGTCAGTTTCCATCGTAACTAAAAAAAAATACTGCGGATGCTGGAAATCTGAAATAAAAACAGAAAATGCTGGAAATACTCAGCAGGTCGGGCAGCATCTGTGGAGAGAGAAACAGAGTTAACGTTTCAGGTCGATGACCCTTCATCAGAACCTGTCAGGTATTCAAAAACGAATTGACCTGAAACGTTAACTCTGTTTCTCTCTCCACAGATGCTGCCTGTCCTGCTGAGTATTTCCGCATTTTCTATTTTTATTCCATCGTAACTAGCTATTTCAAAATTGTCTAGTATAAGATATAGAAAGTTTTTGCTATTTGATGCAGGCTCAAAATTTTGTTGTTGTTATTTTATTATCAGGCCATAAATACCCAAACATAAGAACATAACATAAGAATTAGGAGCAGGAGTAGGCCATATGGCCCCTCAAGCCTGCTCCGCTATTCAATAAGATCATGGCTGACCTTCGACCTCAACTCCACTTTCCTGCCCGATCCCCATATCCCTTAATTCCTCTGGACTTTGGGGCAAAGAATTCCAAAGATTCACAACCCTCTGAGTGAAGAAATTCCTCCTCATCTCAGTCTTAAATGGCCGACCCCTTATCCTGAGACTATGCCCCTTAGTTCTAGACTCTCCAGCCAAGGGAAACAATCTCTCAGCATCTATCCTGTCAATCCCCCTCAGAATCTTATATGTTTCAATGAGATCACCTCTCATTCTTTGAAACTCCAGAGTATAGGCCCAAATAGATTTTTGAATATTAAGGGATTCGAGGGATATGGGGATAGTGCAGGAAAGTGGAAATGAGGTAGAAGATCAGCCATGATCTTATTGAATGGTGGAGCAGGCTCGAAGGGCCAAATGGCCTACTCCTGCTCCTATTTCTTATGTTCTTATGTTCTTAATCTACTCAATCTCTCCTCATAGGACAACCCTCTCATCTCAGGAATCAATCTAGTGAACCTTCGTTGCACCCCCTCTAAGGCAAGTATATCCCTCCTTAAATAAGGAGACCAAAACTGTGCACAGTACTCCAGGTGTGGTCTCACCAAAGCCCTGTACAATTGTAGCAAGATTTCTTTACTCTGTACAATTGTAGCAAGATTTCTTTACTCTTGTACACTCTTGGACACTCCTGGGTCATGTCCCAATACTTTTTTTAATCATTTACTGCCCATCCCGAGTTGTCACAACTGAGTGGCTTGTTGGCATGTGTATATATAGGCCAGACTGGGTAAGGACAGCAGGTTTCCTAAAGGGCATTAGTGAACCAGTTGGGTTTTTATGACTTTTACTGATACCAACTTTTTATTTCCAGATTTTTAAAAATGAATTCAAATTCTCAAACTGCCATGGCAGGATTTGAACTCACTTTCTCTGGATTATTAGCCCACGTCTCTAAATTACGAGTCCAGGAACATAACCATGACACTATGCTGTGGCCTAGAGGTCAGGCAAATAACCGCAAGACAGTGCTGCTCTTTGGATGGTCACTAGGAAATGTATGGGAGAGACCTGATGATAGCTCATCACTTCTTCCACTCTTAGGGTGATGACTGCTCTGGCCTCCACTTGGTATTTCTCCATGCAGTGTGGCTGAGATCAATAACTGAGTGATGTGAAATGATTGAACCTGCATCTCTCTGAGATGGTGCTGTGCAATGGAGTTGCAGGTCCTAGAAAGGGAACAGAGGAGGTTTACCAGGATGTTACCAGGGACGGGGACTTCAGTTATGAGGATAGGTTGGAAAGGTTAGGATTATTGTCCTTGGAACGAAGAAGGTTAAGAGATGGCCTAATAGAGGTTTTCAAGATGATGAGAGGTTTTGATAGAGTAAATAGAGAAAAATTACTCCCTCTGGCGAGTGGGTCAATAACTAAAGGTCATAGATTCAAAATCACTGGCCAAAGATCTAGAGGGGAGCTGAGGAGAAATATTTTCACTCTGAGAGTCGTCAGGATCTGGAACGCTCAATCTGAAAAGGTGGTGGAAGCTGATTCCATAAACAATTTTAAAAGGGAGTTGGACAGATGCTTGAGGATGAGGAACTTACCGGGTTACGGACAAAAAGCGGGGATGTGGGATTAAGCACAACTGCTCTTTCAAAGAGCCAGCACAGGCACGACGGGCCGAATGGCCTCCTTCTGTGCTGTAAGTTTCTATGATTCTATGATTCAGTGCTGCATATATATGAAACTCGGTAACCACTTCACGAATCGTAAAATAAGACATGAAAACAGTGGTTTTAACATTTAATATATTGGGAGGGGGTTAACGGGAACATGTTGGTATTTGCTCCATTTTATTAAATAATTTCACTGAAATTAATTTCTGGGATTTGGAAATTCAAGTTATTTCTGACATGAAGTTCTCCCTATGGGTCATGTTTGTATTCCAATTTAGCTGCAGGTGGCTGAGACAGGCTATTTGTTTTTCATTTCCTTTCCCTGTGCGATGAGGTGTAAGGTTACTCTGCTGTCATGAATCCTTTTATTCTATGCTGGTTCTTAATTTACTTGATTGATTAATAAATTATGCTCCCAACACTATTCCGAGACCTGTTGGTTTTAGTGATGATGTGCTTATACCTAACCTATTTGATATAAACTAGCGGTTTCCATCCTTCGCTGTGCAAGGACCACCTGCAAACACTGCCAGACTCCCAGGGACACTCTCTCCTCAGTTCAAAAAGTCAGTGCCAACTATCTAATGGGAAAGAGTGCCTTTATGACAGAAAATGTGTTTTACTAGTATACTGCAACAGAAATAACATTCAACATGAAACACAAAAAGTTAGCTTGCAGGTACACCAAGTAATTAGGAAGGCAAATGGAATGTTGGCCTTTATTGCAAGTAGGGAAGTCCTGTTACAACTGTACAGGGCGCTGGTGAGACCACAGCTGGAGTACTGCGTACAGTTTTGGTCTCCTTATTTAAGGAAGGATATACTTGCATTGGAGGCAGTTCAGAGAAGGTTCACTAGGTTGATTCCAGAGATGAGGGGTTTGTCTTATGAAGCAAGGTTGAGCAGGCTGGGCCTATACTCATTGGAGTTTAGAAGAATGAGAGGTGAACTTATTGAAACATATAAGATTCTGAGGGGGCTTGACAGGGTAGATGCAGGGAGGATGTTTCCCCTCGTGGGGGAATCTAGAACTAGGGGGCAACATTTCAGAATAGGGGTCGCCCATTTAAGACAGAGATGAGGAGGAATTTCTTCTCTCAGAGGGTCATGAATCTTTGGAATTCTCTACCCCAGAGAGCTGTGGTGGCTGGGTGATTGAATATATTCAAGGCGGAGATAGACAGATTTTTGAAAAACAGGGGGATCAAGGGTTATGGGGAGTGGGCAGGAAAGTGGAGTCGATGCAAAGATCAGATCAGCCATGATCCTATTGAATGGCGGAGCAGGCTCGAGGGGCCGAATGTTCAACTCCTGCTCCTATTTCTTATGTTCTTATGTAACAAGTGTCTCAACAAATGTGGGAATATATAGAATACACTATACTGACAGGGGTACATCTTTGTTTTATGTGCTCAGATGTTCATGTGCCAGGAGTAATAGGAACATAGGAATTGCTAGACAAAAAGGACCACGGCCCATCTAGTTCGCTTTCCACCATCCTGGTAGTTGCATGATAGGATGATGCTGGAGATGTTGACTAATCATGGCTATCAATCTCTACCAATTAGTCTATAACAGACCCAGACATGAGATGAGGAAAACCCACAGTAGGAGAAAGCTTTGGGAACGGTAGGTCCAAAGTCACCTGTTCCTCCCAAGCATACTACACTTACCATATATAATGTCTCAAACTACTCATACACTGCATCCCAAAATATTATTTTCTGAAAGAAATAAAGTTGAAAATTTACCCCACAGCCTGCTGTACCATTGTCCCCAGATGGACAGAAATCTGATGATGCTGTGGACCTCTTGGGATCACTCGCGGACCAACAAGGGTTAGTAGACCCCAGTTTGTAAACCTAGAATATAAGCTATTGTATAAACAAAGATCGCACCACATGTTGATACAACCTGTCCCTCTTTGATCATAAATTTCACTCTTTATCTCCGATTCTTACTGGCGACCAAATGAATCGAACAAGACTTCCAACTCCACTGGATTCTGCTCCTTCGAGAAGCGTGGGGAGCAAGATATGGGTCTGTCTTGTGTGACGGTCAAAGGGAACACCCTAGTGATCCGCTCTAATTCCGCAGCTTCTATTATTTTCCTGAAATGGGCTGTACCAAAATATCTGGGATCTGTCAGGATGCTGGAATGCCTTTGGTCGGTAAGAATAGCCCTCAGTGGGAGCGATGCGCCGAGGCTCTATTGTCTGTGCAGTTTGTCACAGGGGAGAGCTGGTGAAGGTGACAGCAAGCGGCGCTTGCTCCTCTGAGTTGGACGTCTTGGCCAGCAACAGGAACAATCGTTCGTAACATTTATGCTAAGGAAATTTTAAAAAGTACTTTATAACAATGTTTAGAATCCTAAAACGACTAATACAAAATCTGACTCTTTTTTCTTTCAGTTGTGAAGGTATTTTGGGTCTCTTTGGCCGGCAAGATTATTTTGTCTGGAGTTTCTCTTGGAGGCGCCTGCTTCTGTTGGCCGGGTGGAGATGGGAAGGTTGGACAACCTGAGCTTGGTGACTCTCGCCCTCAACTACAACCTTACAATAGTCGGTGAGTGAGACCCAGTGAACACTGCCAGTATATTAAAGATACAGGATCCTATTTTGCAGTCCTGTGTTGTAACTCTCAAACATACAGATAAAATATTCCTGTGAGCATCTCTCCGATTGTTTCAGGGACGGTCTGGTGGTCATCGCATCTTCACGGCTGTAATGATGAATGTATTATTATAAAGTGCAGCCCGTTTAAGTGAAAGCCTATTTGCCAATACAATGTATTCAGTTATGGGGCTCATGAGTATAATGGGTTCCACTGCATTATACAGAAGGTAAAGAAAAAAAGAAAGACTTGCATTTATATAGCACCTTTCACGACCACCGGACGTCTCAAAGCGCTTTACAGCTAATGAAGTATTTTTTGAAGTGGAGTCACTGTTGTGGGAAATGCGGCAGCCAATTTGCCCACAGCAAGGTCCCACTAACAGCAATGTGATAATGACCAGATAATCTGTTTCTGTTATGTTGGTTGAGGGATAAATATTGGCCAGGACACCGGGGATAACTCCCCTGCCAGGTGAGGTATGGAACTATTAGGAAAGTGTCAACATTAATAAAGAAACTACTATTAGTAAATGTTTATAATCTCTTGGGGCGTTGTGTCCCTTCCTCTATCTGCTCTTTACTTCTCTCCCACTCCAATATTTTCTGACTCCCTGGCCTGGGGTTTCCTCTTTGGGCGCAACTCGGAAGTTAGACCTGAAAACGTGGCCAATGTTGGGCCTATTTATCGATGTCAGGTTGTGCCCATTTGTCGATGTCAAGTTATGCCCAAATATCTTCCCAATCTCATTAGAATACGGCCCAACTTAAAATGGGCGTAAATCAGCGTAAACAATCGGAGTCCAGGGAAACACCAAACCCACACCATATATTTCTTTAAGTATGAAAATTTAAGTTTCAACTCATTTAACCATCATTCATGCGCATCTGGCACAGCATGTTTAGGAAACTGCAGTCGGGGAAGCTTTTCAATTTTTAATGTGACTTATACTTATGCCATAAAAATCCATTCAAAGAAACAGAAAATACAGAGCAGGTCTCAGTGAGGATAATTTTAAAAAAACACTCCAAAAAAATTGCTATTAAAAGACCAGAAAAATGACTGTTTCGTGCGGCACATGAAAATCTGGTCGCAATGTCGAGACCACACCTGCCCCCCCGAACAAGCGCAATTGGAGGATACTCGCAGTTGAGAGTCGGGGCGTGGCTGGTTTTGCGGGCAGAGATTTGATTGGATGGACATAAAAGATTCAGGAGACTTGGGCGTGTTGTAGTTACACGGTAACTCACCTACACCCAAAACTCCGCAATCTTTTAAGCCACTTAATTTGTGTGTGCCCAGATTCTGGGTGCAAATGCGAAGGAAACTCTTAAGAACATAAGAACATAAGATGTAGGAGCAGGAGTAGGTCATTTGGCCCCTCGAGCCTGCTCCGCCATTCAATAAGATCATGGCTGATCTGATCTTGGCCTCAACTCTACTTCCCTGCCCGCTCCCCATAACCCTTGACTCCCTTACCTTTCAAAAATCTGTCTATCTCCACCTTAAATATATTCAATGACCCAGCCTCCACAGCTCTCTGGGGAAGAGAATTCCAAAGATTCACGACCCTCTGAGAGAAGAAATTCCTCCTCATTTCCGATTTAAAAGGGTGCCCCCTTATTCTGAAATTATGCCCCCTAGTTCTAGATTCCCCCACGAGGGGAAACATCCTCTCTGCATCTACCCTGTCAAGCCCCTTCAGAATCTTATATGTTTCAATAAGATCCCCTCTCATTCTTCTAAACTCCAATGAGTATAGGCCCAACCTGCTCAACCTTTCTTCATAAGACAACCCCTTCATCTCCGGAATCAACCTCGTGAACCTTCTCTGAACTGCCTCCAATACAAGTATATCCTTCCTTAAATAAGGAGACCAAAACTCCAGGTCCCCTTCCCTGTCTTTTTGTGTTTCTCTTTTCTATCTCTGTCTTGGTATGGTTGCTTCTATGTATCTCTGTTTTCTCACTCTTTCTCCTCCTTTAGGTGTCTGTTTGCAGTAGTTAAAATTGAATGAAGTGTTACCCTTCCCCCCTCCCCACCCCACCGCCAACACAGCTTGTGTGTCTTTGATCCCAACAGTGATTGGCCATGCCCACAACTTTTGATGCCTAATTCTGTAAACTTTGACCCCTAGGGAGTAGCAGTAGCAAGGGCAGCAGGGAGAGAGAGAAGCAACAATAGGAAGGCTGGCAGGTGGTATCAGAATGGCTCCAGTAACAAATCCCTCCTTGCCCCAGTAAATTCATCCAGAACAAAACCTCCCTCCTCAAAATAAACACTCTTTCTGAACAAATTAAAGCTGCCCTTACCTAAATTCACCCTAGCTCTGAGCCCGAGCCCCACCTGTCAGCCCATATCCATGCCATGCCCAAATTCTCAGCCCAAGCCCTAACCTTCAGCCCAAGCCCAAACCCTCAGTCCAAACAGTAAAAAGGTCTCTAACCCCAAATTTGAGAACATTTTATTCAGGGAGAAGATTACAAGGACTCTGGGAGTGTCAGAAAATGGGAATGACTTCATGCATTAATATGTGAGTGTGCACTCGAACCACTTAAAGTTAGGAAGGTTGGTAAACCTTGTGCAAACCACCATGGTTACATGAGTGACCCTAATTAAAGCCTTCTTAGCATAGAGTGATTAAATAATCTCTTTTTAAACTAATGCTGTCACTCATAGGTGAAAACAGCAATAACAAAAACACCATTATATTTTATAGATATCTTGACTTCAAACTTAGATTAGATACTCCACTATCCTTAACAAAAAATGTATACAGTTGTCAACTTATACAGTTTGCCAGAGTACCACAAGTACCAATTTACCACTCCAGAGACTTGAGCACAAAAATCTAGGCTGACACTCCAGTGCAGTACTGAGGGAGCGCTGCGCTGTCAGAGGTGCCGTCTTTCGGATGAGATGTTAAACCGAGGCCCCGCCTGCTCTCTCAGGTGGACGGAAAAGATCCCATGGCACTATTTCGAAGAAGAGCTGGGGAGTTATCCCCGGTGTCCTGGCCAATATTTATCCCTCAATCAACATCACTAAAAAAAGCTGATGATCTGGTCATTATCACATTGCTGTTTGTGGGAGCTTGCTGTGCGCAAGTTGGCTGCCGCATTTCCCTCATTACAACAGTGACTACACCTCAAAAAGTACTTCATTGGCTGCAAAGCGCTTTGGGATGTCCTGAGGTCGTGAAAGGCGCTATAGAAATACAAGTCTTTCTTTTTAAACCCAAAAGGGAGTCTTTCCGAGAACTAATAACTCCATTTAACCTCACCATTCCTTGCCATTACTGCCTATATACCACTGTCATCAGGTCAACCTGTGAAAAAGCAGCAAGAGGAAGGATCACGCTAAAAAATGTCACATTGAGATGCATTGTCTGAAGTGGGAAGAAATGAATGACAAGTTCTTTAAATAAATTGCAGATAGCGCACTGAAAGAGTACTTAAAACTGAGAGTACGACAAAAAGTCCCTCTTAACTGACCCCTATCACGCTCCGAATGAGATAAATCCTTTAAATCCCAGACAAGGTGCAAGTTGTAACATGGAAAGGAACAGCAACAAAACCTCTTCTCTGGGAATAGTGGTGAAGTGGGAGGGAATGGCAGCAAGGCAAGATGACTCAGTTACTGCACTAATAATGGCTGATCTGGGAGTAAAGTCTGCAGAACCAGGTGTCAGAAAGGACTTTTCATAATCCTGCAAGATCCAACAGACAATCCAAAAAGGCAACTTTGGAAATTGAACAAAAACATGAAGAACTTGTACTGTAAGTGCTCAGCAAGGCAAGAACCAGAACAATATCCTGGACTGTTCAGGCTTACTGTACCCCTACCTGCATACCTCTTACACACGATAGCAAAATACTGCGGATGCTGGAAATCAGAAATAACAACAGAAAACGCTGGAAAAACTCAGCAGGCCAGGCAACATCCGTGGAGAGAGAAAGAGAGTTAACGTTTCAGGTCGAAACCCTTCGTCGGAACTGAGAGAGCAAGAAATAAACAGATAAAAATGCAAGGGGGAGGCTGGGGGGAGGAATAAAAGAACAAAAGGGATGGTCTTTAGTGAGTAGAGACATTGAGACATTGAGACATTGAGAGATGCATTGAGAGATGCTCAAGGCAAGACGAGATGGTTGAGAGATGCTCAAGGCAAGACGAGATGGTAATGGGACAGGTTGAGAAACAAAAGGTAAGGTGTGAAATGCTGGCAGAATCAGAGACAGCTGCCGTGGGGGGAGAGAGAGAAAAAAAGGAAAAAGGCACGGACCAAAAGAGTGGTTCAAAAAGTATACATATGTGGTAGGGGCCGGGGTTATGATCTGAAATTGTTGAACTCGATATTGAGTCCGGAAGGCTGTAAAGTGCCTAAACGGAAGATGAGGTGCTGTTCCTGGAGCTTACGCTGCGCTTCCGTGGAACAATGCAAGAGGCCGAGGACGGTGAGGTCTGAGTGAGCGTGGAGGGGTGAATTAAAATGACAAGCGACCGGAAGCTCGGGGTCACCCTTCCGGACTGAACGGAGGTGTTCCGCAAAGCGGTCACCCAATCTGCGTTTGGTCTCCCCAATGTAGAGGAGACCACATCGTGAGCAGCGAATACAGTATACTAGATTGCAAGAAGTACAAGTAAATCGCTGTTTCACCTGGAAGGGGTGTTTGGGGCCCTGGAGAGTGGGAAGGGGGGATGTATAAGGGCAGGTGTTGCATCTCCTGCGCTTGCACGGGAAGGTGCTGGGTGAAGGGGAAGGGGTGCTGGGGGTGATAGAGGAGTGGACTAGGGTGTCTCGGAGGGAGCGGTCCCTACGGAATGCTGAAAGGGGAGGTGAGGGGAAGATACGTTTGGTGGTGGGATCACGTTGGAGGTGGCGGAAATGGCGGAGGATGATCCGTTGAATGTGGAGGCTGGTGGGGTGAAAGGTGAGGACAAGGGGAACTCTATCGTGGTTCCGGGAGGGAGGGGCCGGGGTGAGGGCAGAAGTGCGGGAGATGGAACGGACACGGTCGAGGGCTGTGTTGACCACGGTAGAGGGGAATCCTCGGTTGAGGAAAAAGGAAGACATGTCGGAAGCACTGGTATGGAAGGTGGCATCGTCGGAGCAGATGCGGCGGAGACGGAGAAACTGGGAGAAGGGAATAGAGTCCTTACAGGAGGCGGGGTGGGAGGAAGTGTAGTCCAGGTAGCTGTGGGAGTCAGTGGGCTTGTAGTGAATGTTGGTCAATAACCTATCCCCAGAGAACCTCTTACACACGTTCCTTTAGTGATTTACTGAAAAAATAGTTTTTACATGTTTCTAAAGGACTGGGCATGCAGCCTCAGCATGGCTGAGTTTTTTTTTGGGGGGGGGTGGGTGGAATTAGCCAGGATTCCCAATTCCTCATCTCTATCCAGCAATCCCTGCTGGAAAGTGTATTTGCGTGGAAGTAGAGTGAGGACAGGATTAGGCTTGGGTGTGCTGGCAGTCACTGTGTAAATTCACATGTGAAGAATAGTCACTTTGCCCAGGAGTCAACACCTTCAGGAGATGGAGAGGGATTGAAAGCTCTGACTGGAGGTGCAGAAACCTTTTGAGCTTTTCTTTCAATGTGGATACTGGGACAATCCAGCTTTTATTTGAAGGGTTGCTGGGAGTGGATATATATTCTAGAGTTTATCTTTCAATCAGGGAATAATTATGCACGGATCAGATCAAAGCTCTGCAGTCCTGCCACATCCAGTCGTGAATGGTGGTGGACCATTAAACAATTAATGGGAGGAGGAGGCTCCATGAATATCCCCATCCTCAATGATGGTGGAGCCCAGCACGTGAGTGCAAAAGACAAGGCTGAAGCGTTTTCAACCATCTTCAGCCAGAAGTGTCGAGTAGATGATCCTTATCGGCCTCCTCCTGAGGTCCCCACCATCACAGAAGCCAGTCTTCAGCCAATTCGATTCACTCCATGTGATATCAAGAAATGGCTGAGTGCACTGGATACATCCCAGCTGTCGTGCTGAAGACTTGTGCTCCAGAACTAACCGCGACTCTAGCCAAGCTGTTCCAGTACAGCTACAACACTGGCATTATCCGACAATGTGGAAAACTGCCCAGGTATGTCCTGTCCACAAAAAGCAGGACAAATCCAATCCTGCCAATTACCGCCCCATCAGTCTACTCTCAATCATCAGCAAAGTGATGGAAGGTGTCGTCGACAGTGCTTTCAAGCGGCACTTACTCACCAATAACCTGCTCACTGATGCCCAGTTTGGGTTCCGTCAGGACCACTCGGCTCCAGACCTCATTACAGCCTTGGTCCAAACATGGACAAAGGAGCTGAATTCCAGATGTGAGATGAGAGTGACTGCCCTTGACATCAAGGCAGCATTTGACCAAGTGTGGCATCAAGGAGCCCTAGTCAAACTGAAGTCAATGAGAATCGGGGGGAAAACTCTCCACTGGCTGGAGTCATATCTAGCACAAAGGAAGATGGTTGTGGTGGTTGGAGGTCAATCATCTCAGCCCCAGGACATCCATGCAGGAGTTCCTCATGGCAGTGTCCTAGGCCCAACCATCTTCAGCTGCTTCATTAATGACCTTCCCTCCAACATAAGGTCAGAAATGGGGATGTTCGCTGATGACTGCACAGTGTTCAGTGCCATTTGCAATTCCTCAGATAATGAAGCATGCCCGCATGTAACAAGACCTGGACGACATTCAGGCTTGGGCTGATAAGTGGCAGGTAACATTTGCTCCACACAAGTGCCAGGCAATGACTATCCTCAACAAGCGAGAGTCTAACCACCGCCCCTTGACATTCAACGGCATTACCATCACCGAATCCCCCACCATCAACATCCTGGGGGTCACCACTGACCAGAAACTTAACTGGACCAGCCACATAAATACTGTGGCAACAAGAGCAGGTCAGAGGCTAGGTATTCTGCGGCGAGTGTCTCACCTCCTGACTCCCCAAAGCCTTTCCACCATCTACAAGGCACAAGTAAGGAGTGTGATGGAATACTCTCCACTTGCCTGGATGAGTGCAACTCCAACAACACTTAAGAAGCTTGACACCATCCAGGACAAAGCAGCCCAGTTGATTGGCACCCCATCGACCACCTTAAACATTCACTCCCTCCACCACCGGCGTACCGTGGCTGCAGTGTGTACCATCTACAAGATGCACTGTAGCAACTCGCCAAGGCTTCTTCGGCAGCACCTCCCAAACCCGCGACCTCTACCACCTAGAAGGACAAGGGCAGCAGGCGCATGGGAACACCACCACCTCCAAGTTCCCCTCCAAGTCACACACCATCCTGACTTGGAAATATATCGTCATTCCTTCATCGTCGCTGGGTCAAATCCTGTAACTCCCTCCCGAATAGCATTGTGGGAGTACCTTCACCACACGGACTGCAGCGGTTCAAGAAGGCGGCTCACCACCACCTTCTCAAGGGCAATTAGGGATTGGGCAATAAATGCTGGCCTTGCCAGCGACGCCCACATCCCATGAATGAATAAAAAAAAAATAACATTCACAACATTAAGTGGGAACAGTAGAGAACC
Organism: Squalus acanthias; assembly: GCA_030390025.1. Taxonomy (NCBI): domain Eukaryota; kingdom Metazoa; phylum Chordata; class Chondrichthyes; order Squaliformes; family Squalidae; genus Squalus; species Squalus acanthias. Next base: position 150,053,365 of record CM059428.1, read on the forward strand.
ATATTCTGTAGAAGGAAAAGACTTAACAGCTGAATGAACTTTTTATTTTCATGTTTTTTAAAATATTCTTGGTATTTCTTCCTTTGGGTCTTTTATTTTAAACAAACTTACAATTTTACCAAAATACCAAAACAAGGAAACAACAAACACATTCACGATGTCACTCCATATAATGACCAGAGGAACTGTTACCTCCACAAGAGCAGAGCTTGACTGGTTTACTTCGTTAGGTGAACCTTAAGACTGTGTTACCTTCTTGAATACATTCCCAAACACCATGGCACCCATTCCCCCCACTCACGACGGGTGGGAGAGGTCCCCGGCTGTGGCCTCCTGCCGCTGGTGTTCCCTCCCACTCGCTGGCCAGACTGTCCGTTTGGCCAGCTGCCGGGCGGGAGACAGAGCTTCGAAATGTTGATGAGGTCCTCCTGTCAAGACCTCTGCGTCTCCGGCCTTGCTGGGCTCATCAACCATTTTCGGCCTCACCCTGCTCCTGCACCCTCCCCGCCTCCCCGTTAAAAATCGGGGCCCATTTCTTTCCATGACATATTTATAAAATATTTCTTTTAAGACATTTCAGCATTTTCCCGTTGAAAATTAACCAGAGTTTGCTGCGACTGCAATTTCTGCTTCATTCATAGACAATTTGTCGACAAAGCAACACTGACTGCGCTTTGGGAAATCCTGTCTCTGTGAGAGGCATTATTTCGATGCAAGTTCTTTCTTGTAATAAGCAGTAAATCCAGATCTGTTAATATCTTCCAATCCCACACCTATTATGGTTGCTGAGTTTTCATGTGACTCCAATTCAAGAACAGAGAGCATTTTACTGATAAACAGCACAGTTATCATAGAATCTTACAGCACAGAAGGAGGCCATTCGGCCCATCGTGCCTGTGCCTGTGCTGGCTCTTTGAAAGAGCTATCCAATTAGTCCCACTCCCCTGCTCTTTCCCCATAGCCCTGCAAATTTGTTTTAGAAACATAGAAACCTAGATAAATAGGAGCAGGAGTAGGCCATTCGGCCCTTCGAGCCTACTTCACCATTGAATATGATCATGGCTGATTCCTCTATCTCAATACCATATTCCCGTTCTCTTCCCATACCCCTTGATGCCTTTTGTGTCGAGAGTTTTACAGAGGAATAACGCTCCTGTATATATTATAATCAATGTAGCTTCAAGTACACGATCCACTGCTAGAGATGGTTTTTTATTGCTGTTTCCCTAAAATATTTATTTTTGAGTGTAATATGATGAATATATGTACAGTACTCTGAATATAATAATGTAATATTTGCTGTTTGCTTCTTTCAGGGAAGATCTGGATAACAGTGATGGTGTTGTTTAGGCTGCTTGTGATCACTGGTGTTGGCTATCCTCTGTACCAGGACGAACAAACAAAATTCACTTGTGACACCATGCAGCCAGGGTGCTCCAACGTGTGCTATGATGCCTTCTCCCCTATATCTCACTGCAGATTTTGGTTTGTACAGGCCATCGTGCTCTGCTTGCCTTTGGCGATGTTCATCATGTACGTGACTCACAGGGTGCCAATGCAAAATGCAAAAGAAAACTCTCGCCCTCAAAACCTGACCGAAACCTCATCAATCAGAAAAGTGCCAGTGGGTAGTGCTTCTTTAACCCGGAAAAGTTGTGAGACCAATCTCCATTTGGAGGACTGCTATGGCGAAAGCAAGGCAGTAAATGAAGATCCCAGAATAAGGCAAAGAATTCTTAATTTCTGTGAGGCATATGTGCTTCAGTTACTTCTGAGGACTTTATTGGAGGCAGGATTTGGGATTGGCCAATATTACTTGTTCGGACTTTATGTCCCAAATAAGTTTGTCTGCTCCAGTTATCCTTGTGCCAACAGAGTGACCTGTTATCCTTCCAGACCCACTGAGAAAACGCTCCTGCTTAATTTTATGTTTGGAGTCACTGTATTATCCTTTCTGTTGAACTTTGTAGATCTGATTTATGTGATTAAGCAGGCTGTAAAACAAAGCAAGAAGAACAAGTTGCTGATGAAGAATTTTTATCAAGAAGAGCCCTTTCACGATATCCCAAGTGACACCCTTGTGCTCCCTGAACACAAAGTAGTCCAAGAGTATGAAACGCATGTGCGGGAAAGGCGAGAGAGTGGTAATAGCGCAGGCAGTGAAGCATCTTCCAAACCGGGGCAGGAGGAAGGAACTTTCATACGCTCGGAGGTGCTGTCAGAGAACGTGGCCCTCTCCAACACCAACAGCAACAACACGCACCTCACCACGGTCACATCAAGCCCTGCATCCATGGAAGGATCCGCTGACAAGGATGGCAGCAAGCTGGCCCTCTGTGAGAGCGAGCAGGGGACGGCTGCTCATTCGTTCAACAGGTACCCGGCAGGCTTGCTGGGTCAGCAAGGCTCCAGATTACGCCAACACACACTGCAGAAGCCCGCTGAATCCCCATCAAGCAACAGCCAACTGACAGAGGAGTACAGGCTTGTTCATATGCGGGTTACAGACGGGCAGTCAAACTGCAGTAAAGGCAGCAGGAGAAAGAAATCTGAATGGGTTTGATGGCAGGAAACCAAACTCCTGAGCATGGATGAAAGGGCAACCGACCTTTGCTGGAATACTTCATCCATTTGGGATACTCTTAAAAGTACTGTAATCAGTGGTGTGCAGTGTCAGAGATAGCAATGGTAATACTATTATCTTATTCACTACTAAAGATGTCATGGTCCCTGGAAGACAGCAGGCGGCGCTGTTTTTGCAGTTGTGCAGGGCTGCAGCAACAGCTTGTCGTGATGGAAGTGTGCAGTGAGTGACTTAATGGTAACCTGCTGAGCTTATTCTAAGCCAATGGAACTGAATGGTTGTAAATGAGTGCATTTGAATACTAACATCAATCCATTCACTCCAATTGCGATATTCAACATCTGATGTCTCACAAGTAAATCTGATAGTTTCAAAGTTTAACATCAAACTCTATTATATACTAGGCATGACATTTAAAATGTAATGGGGCCAACATTTTGATGGCCCACTCCACCAGTGCAAGTACAGTGGAGGGGAGCCCACGATCGTCCAAAGCAAAGGCTGTCAACCCTGTTCCAAATTGGGGGACAGTGTCAGTAGGATTACATAGGATATACGGCACAGGAACAGGCCATTCGGCCCAACCAGTCCATGCCGGTGTTTATGCTCCACTCGAGCTTCCTCCCGTCTTTCCTCATCTAACTCTATCAGCATAACCCTCTATTCCCTTCTCCCTCATATGTTTGTCCAGCCTCCCCTTAAATGCATCTATACTATTCGCTTCAACCACTCCCTGTGGTAGCGAGTTCCACATTCTCACCACTCTTTGAGTAAAGAAGTTTCTTCTGAATTCCCTATTGGATTTCTTGGTGACTATCTTATAGTGATGGCCTCTAGTTATGCTCTTCCCCACAAGTGGAAACATTCTCTCTGTATCCACTCTATCAAAACCTTTCATAATTTTAAAGACCTCTATTGGTCACCCCTCAGCCTTCTTTTTTCAAGAGTGAAGAGACCCAGCCTGTTCATCCTTTCCTGATATGTATACCCTCGCATTTCTGGTATTATCCTTGTAAATCTTCTCTGCACCCTCTCCAGTGCCTCTATATCCTTTTTATAATATGGTGACCAGAACTGCACGCAGTACCCCAAGGTTCGATACAGATTTAGCATAACTTCCCTACTTTTCAATTCTATCCCTCTAGAAATAAACCCTAGTGCTTGGTTTGCATTTTTAATGGCCTTGCTAACCTGTGTTGCAACTTTTAGTGATTTGTGTATTTGCATGGTTGGGACAGCCGCATCAGGGACACTGCTCCTAAACTGCCTGCTGGAAGGCAGAATGGCACTTAGCCACTCCACTAGGAAAACCCCAAGGCCCTTCCTGAGGCCTACAAAATCTACGGCTCCACCGGGCCCCTTTAATGTTTAAACTAAGGTCATTACTCCCCTCTGGAATCAATTGCCTTCGTGCTGGCAATGTCTGGGGCCTCGGCAGGACTTATGCCAGCTCCCAGGTGGCCTGAGTTCCACTGAAGCCTTTTTAAGGATGTAATGGGTGGAGTTCCTTGTGTAGGCTGGGAACGCACCTAGTCACAACCTCATGACAAAGTGGGCTGGGCAAAAGATCCGGAAAACGACAGAACAAAGAACACGAGGCAAAATCCGTGTGCAACCTGGTTCGGTCCCATTTTCCGGCCCCCGATCTGGAGTTCAGCTGTGTTTCCACCTTGGCCCTAACTGGAATTTCGGGGTGAATATCTTTAACAGCTGGTAAACTTTAAACTTTCTAAGTGAAGTGATTTGAATCGCAGCTCAGCCCAACCCCGCTCTCACTCAAAGTCCTCAGTCATGCTCTTTCCAGCAGGAGTCAATGTAGAGCAATGATGAACAGGGACCCAGGCTGATGTTTCCTCTCTGTAGTCAAGTTGTAGTAGCCCCACTGCTGCTCCATATAAGATCATCTAGCTCAGCTCGCACTGGGAATTGAACCTTGGATCTTCTGGTCTGTTTTTGTCACCTCTAGACTTGACTATTCCAACGCCCTCCTGGCTGGCCTTCCACATTCCACCCTACATAAACTTGAGGCCATCCAAAACTCGGCTGCCCGTGTCCTAACTCGCACCAAGTCCCGTTCGCCCATCACCCCTGTGCTCGCTGACCTACATTGGCTCCCGGTTAAGCAACGCCTCGATTTCAAAATTCTCATCCTTGTTTTCAAATCCCTCCATGGCCTCGCCCCTTCCTATCTCTGTAATCTCCTTTCAGCCCCACAACCCCCCTGAGATATCTGCGCTCCTCTAATTCTGCCCTCTTGAGCATCCCTGATTATAATCGCTCAACCATTGGTGGCCGTGCCTTCTGTTGCCTAGGCCCTAAGCTCTGGAATTCCCTCCCTAAACCTCTCCGCCTCTCTACCTCTCTTTCCTCCTTTAAGACGCTCCTTAAAACCTACCTCTTTAACCAAGCTTTTCTAAGCTAATTTCTCCTTTTGTGGCTCGGTGTCAAATTTTTTGTCTTATAACACTCCTGTGAAGCGCCTTGGGACGTTTTACTATGTTAAAGGCGCTATATAAATACAAGTTGTTGTTGTTTTATTAGTTCTACACTGGTCAGTACTTTTACCCAGTATGCCACTGGGGCATAATTCTTTTTAATACAAACGATTTCAAAACATTTTTACTCTACATGTCTTCTATTCTCCTGCTTATTGTCTCTTCCTTATTCTATCCTTCTACATTCTCGATTCTGAGCTATATTTCATATTATTTCCTTGTGCTACACTCATTTAATGTGCTGGTTAGATCACACTTGGAGCACTGTGCATAATGTTGGTCACCCAAACCCGTGACCTCTACCACCTGGAAGGACAAGGGCAACTGAGTAGTGGAGCAAAATATTTACTGAAGCCCTTGGACTAGACCAAGGCCTTCGACAGGTATATTTTTAGGCCATTATAGATGGAGAGGAGGCCTCAACTAGGCCCTCTACTTCTCTTCAGTGAACTAAGCAGCTTGCCACCATTACCCTAGGCACTATAGTCACCTTGCTCTGGGTGGTCCTTGTGGTCAGTGGAGACAGCATAGAAACAGAAAAATAGGAGCAGGAGAAGGCCATTCGGCCCTTTGAGCCTGCTCCACCATTCAATATGATCATGGCTGATCCTCTATCTCAATACAGGTTGAGCGTCCTGAGTCCGGCAACCTCGGGACCGAGGCCGAGCCGGTTTTTGTGTTTTTCCGGACTTCGGATCATGTTTTTGATGTCCGAAGACCGGAAATATCGCAACCTGGGCTCGGGCGTTTCCGGACTTCGGACATCAGAAACATGTTCTGAGTCCGGAAATGCCTGGGCCTCACCGCGTAGCGCTGACGCGTTTCTCCGCCCCTCCCCTTCTGTTAAAGGGGAGGGACGCTGCGAGCTCTGCAGAGCATCCGATGGCCCACACTAGGCCACCAGGGCGGCGTGGTGCCGTGGCCGCAGCCTGGCGGAAACACTTAGTGGAGCTGTGCAGATTAAGGAGGATAAAACACAACACTAAAGTTTTATTGCATCACTCGCATTTTTCATAGGATTTTTCAAAAAGAGACAACAAAAGTTAATGGCTTTTTGAAGTACAGGTTGAGCGTCCAAAATCCGGAGTTCCGGATCCGGAACATTTTACGGATTCCGGACGACCCTGCCACCAATCGTCCCGGAGTCCGGATTCCGGAACATTCCGGATTCCAGAACTCCGGATTTTGGACGCTCAACCTGTACCATATTCCCGCTCTCTCCCCATACCCCTTGATGACTTTTGTGTCTAGAAGAAGCAGAGGCAAAGGAAATCAGCTGGGAACTCAGGCCCCACCAGCATTTACATGCAGTGGTTGATGAAGGCAGCCATCCAGCAGGGGCAGAGGCCGAGGCCAGCAAAATTAAGGTCAAGAAGGATAGTGGAGGAAAATCTGGGCCTTGAGGTTCTGTAAATTATTGATATCCTGCTATAAATGTGCTCCGCATCTCTGACAACTTTGAGCTGTGCCAACTACACTTGACTAGAGCTTGATGTGCCAGTTTAAATAATCAAACTTACAAGATTCAGAGGAATCTAATTGGAAGGAAAATTCAGCTCCAGCTCTATGTATAATAAGCAAGTCTCTTAAAAGCTGCTAGCTGCCATTTTAATATGCAAGTATTGAAGGGAAACTCACAGTGAAAATTTTTGTTATACTCATGTGATGCTCAAATATAGTGACACTTTTAAACACAACATTTTGCAGTATGTCCTTGTCAATTAATTTAGTAACCTCCTGAAAGAACATAGATTTGTGAGGCTGTGATCTGTTGCATACAAAAACCATGCTAAGTGTTGTAAAATTATATTGAGGTGGATTCTGCAGACTTGAATAAATGTTCACAATTTTTTTTAAATCATATAAATAATGATTCAGGCAAGATGATTTGTTCCCTTGTACTGTTAGAGAAATTGACACTGTTTTCATAGACGTTTGGCTCAATGATGTAGATAATGTGAGATTTGCTCTGAGCATGCTTTAGCAGAATTAAATATATGACCAATTATGTAATACTCTGCCCTAGATTATTTCTGTAAGTGTAGATATTACTACACATCTTGCTGATCAACTTTTTGCTCTTATTTGTTTCTTAACTTGTTTCAGCTGGTGGTGGATTGGGAGGGCTGGGTCTCAATGGGGTTTAGGTGGAACAAAACTTACATGTGTTTTCAATTTCTTAATTGGGCAGATTCCGTGATTGGAGCAGCGCTTGCAGGAAGCGCAAGTTGGGAAATCACGGGCCCAATTGTTGGGTTGCGCATTGTTCTCAATTTACTGACCCGACACCAGGTTGAGGACATTCACGATCTTCATGATGTGCGCCTCATTTAAACTGGAAAACGGACACAAATTAAGGCAGGGTTTCCCACACATTTTCTCTTGGTTTGCTCCAGTAGAACGATGTCATCACTATGTGTCAATATAAACCAGATTCACTTGCACATTTTGGACTGCAGGTCAAAAATTCTTACAGCTGTAAAGTCATTGCAAGTGACAGAGAGGTACCAATTTTTTTTACTGTTGGGTTATTTATTACTGCTTTTCTGTACCTTTCATTGTTTTTTAGGCTAGTCCTCTCACTTCTGAATAATAAGGTGGTGGATTCAAGTCCCACTCCGGAGACAAAATCTAGGCTGACACACCAGAGCAGTACTGAGGGAGTGCTGCACTGTCGGAGGTGCCATCCTTCAGATGAAACGTTAAACTAAGGCCCTGTCTGCCCTCTTAGGTGGGTGTAGACGATTCCATGATCCTATGAAGAGCAGGGGAGTTCTCCTGGCCAATATTTATCCCTCAACCAACATCACTAAAACAGATGATCTGATTATTATTGCATTGCTGTTTGTGGGAGCTTGTTATGCACAGATTGGCTGCCACGATTCCTACATTACAACATTTACTACACTTCAAAAGTACCTTGTTGGCTGTAAAGCATTTTGGGACGTCCTGAGGTCATGAAAGGCGCTATATAAATGCAAGTCTTTCTTCTTTAATCCTGATTTAGAATTTTCTGTATCTGCACGGAATGTCGGGTTTAATAAATATTCAGCTTGTGGTCCAACACTAAGATGGAAAGGATTAGCGTTTCCAGAAACAGCCTCCTCTGCATAGAACAGGCATTCCTTTAGGAATTTTGCTTGCCCCCAGAGAGCGTAGAGGATGAGGAGGCGTTCGACAGGGATGTGCAATAGCAGGTGCACCTGCTTTGGAGGAGGGCCACTCAAGCAAGGAGGTGTACAGACATCACTCCAGTTACTTGGACCTGGATGATGAGCTCTTTCAGTGCCACTTACATTTTAACAGGGAGGCAGTCCCAGAACATTTGCAAAGGAGGAACTGACGCAAATCAATATCTCTAAGGATATGGTGTTAAGGAAGCTAAAGGGATTGAAGGCGGACAAATCCCCAGGGCCTGATAACATGCATCCTAGGGTGCTGAAGGAGGTGGCCCTAGAGATAGCGGATGCACTAAGTATGATTTTTCAGAATTCATTAGACTCGGGAACAGTGCCCATGGATTGGAGGGTAGCTAACGTTACCCCACTATTCAAAAAGGGGGGTAGGGAAAAAGCAGGTAATTACAGACCTGTAAGCCTTACATCAGTTGTGGGCAAAATGCTGGAGTCCATCATTAAGGATGAAATAGCGGAGCACTTAGCAAATGGGGACAGGATAGGACAGAGTCAACATGGATTTACAAAGGGTAAATCGTGCTTGACTAATCTATTGGAATTTTTTGAGGGAGTAACTGGTAAAATAGATGGAGGAGAGCCAGTAGATGTGGTGTACCTGGACTTCCAAAAGGCCTTCGATAAGGTCCCACATAAAAGATTAGCAGGGAAAATTGAAGCTCATGGGATAAAGGGGAAAGTATTGACGTGGATAGAGAACTGGCTGTCAGATAGAAAACAGAGAGTTGGAATAAACGGCTCATTTTCTGAATGGCAGGCAGTAACAAGTGGGGTACCACAGGGATCTGTCCTGGGTCCCCAGCTGTTCACAATTTACATTAATGACCTGGATCAGGGAGTCGGATGCAGCATTTCCAAATTTGCAGACGACACTAAACTAGGAGGGGGGGTGGGCTCAGAGGAGGAGACCAGGAAGCTCCAGAGCGATTTGGACAGACTGGGTGATTGGGCGGATAAATGGCAGATGCACTATAATGTGGACAAGTGCGAAGTTATCCACCTTGGGTGCAGGAACGGGAGGGCAAATTATTATTTAAATGGCAATAAATTGGGAGAGGGGGAAGTACAGAGAGACCTGGGTGTTCTTGTACACCAGTCACTGAAGGCGAGCATGCAGGTGCAACAGGCGGTCAAGAAGGCAAACGGTATGCTGGCCTTCATAGCAAAAGGGTTGGAATACAGGAACAGGGATACCTTGCTGCAGCTGTACAGGGCACTGGTGAGACCACACCTCGAGTACTGTGTACAGTTTTGGTCGCCTCATCTGAGGAAAGATGTTCTTGCCATGGAGGGGGTGCAGCGGCGATTCACCAGGCTGATACCAGGAATGGCGGGATTGACCTATGAGGAGAGACTATGTAGTTTAGGGATGTACACACTGGAGTTTAGAAGATTGAGAGGGGACCTCATAGAAGTGTATAAAATTCTGACAGGTCTAGACAGACTAGATGCAGAAGGAATGTTTCCCTTGGCGGGTGAGAACAGAACTAGAGGACATAATTTAAGGATAAGGGCTAAACCATTTAGGACAGAAATGAGGGGGAATTTCTTCACTCAGAGGGTGGTGAACCTGTGGAACTCATTGCCACAGAGGGCAGTGTACGCCAGCTCATTAAATATATTTAAGAGGGAATTAGATATATTTCTACAGGCAAAAGGGGTTAAGGGTTACGGAGAGAAGGCGGGGACGGGATACTGAATTGGAGGATCAGCCATGATCTCATTAAATGGCGGAGCAGGCTCGAAGGGCCGGATGGCCTACTCCTGCTCCTATCTTCTATGTATCTATGTATCTATGTCTCTAGCTGCCAGCTTTCCACATCTCCTCAACAACTGGGGATGGCCCTGCCAGTGGTGGTGTACTTCACAACTGTCTTGAACTTCTATGCCGCAGGCTCCTTTCAAGCTGGCTTGAAGGACATCTGTTAGATCAGCCAGTCTGCAGTGCCCCATAGTGTACATGAGGTATATGCTGTTTGGCAGGGCCAAGGACTTCACTTTTCAGGACAGTGAGCAGGAGAATGACCAAGAAAAGTACTTCACTTTTTTAGACTGGTTGCCTTCCATGACTGCAAGGCCTCACTGATGGGATCCATGTGTTCATACGGGCTCCTTTCACCGCTGCCATGGCGTTTATGAAAAGGAAGAGCTTTGATTCCAACATGTGCAGCTTGTATGCGACCATACCAACTACATCATGCAGGTGTATGCCAGGTACCCTGAAAGTTGTCGTGATGCATTTATTTTATGGTAGTCTCCAGACCCATCACTATTTCAAGGCATTTCTGCTCTCGACAGGACTCTGTATAGAAATTGGATGATCAAGGATATCCTCTCCAGCTGTGGTGTATGACACGTGTGCGGAATCCAAGAACTGCAGCAAAAAGTGCAGGTAATGAAGCACATGGCTTCACGAGGACCCAAACAGAGCATACAACAGGCAGACTGAAACAAAAATAGGTCTGGATAGTTCTGGGGGGGGGTTGCTGTAATCCAGCCTCCAAAGTGTTAGTAGTGTGCTGTGGGAGCATTAGGAGGGTTAGGAAAAGGCCTGAAAAAATGGACACAATTTGTCCGAGGGTGAAAACATGCCAGTTGTACTAGAACGCAGCAAGAAAGAAGAATCAGACAACATGTAGTAGGTAACAATTTCAATTACAACTTTCGTATGATGGGAAAAGCTTATAATGGTATTTCTAGTTTGACTATCCATCTGATGTCCTCCTGAGATGCTGAGTGGAGAAATGAGGTGCCTCCCGCAACAGACCTTAGTGGGCAGGTTGATGTGATGTGTTCCATGGACTTCGGGTCGTCCTCATCTTCCACTTGTGGAGCAGGTGGCCACATCGTCCGTGCCCTGTGCGGATTCAATTAAGAATTAGTCGCCCTAGCACAAGCATTGCTGATTACATGTTCCCAATTCACTATTGCACGAAACCCCATACACACCGTTACCCTCTACTTGACTTCAGCCATCACGCATGCACATCTGAAAGTGCTGGAAACACTCAGCAGGTCAGGCAGCATCGAGGAGAGGAGAAACAGAGTCAACGTTTCGGGTCGAACCCTTCCTCAGAACTGGAAAAGGTTAGGGAAGAGAGATTTTTAAGCAGGGGCAGGGAGGAGGGGAGGAAAGAACAAAGGGAAGGTCTGTGATAGGATGGAAGGCAGGAGAGATTAACTGACAAAAGGGACGATGGTGCAAGGCAAAAGGGGATGGTAATGGGACAAGTTAAGAAACAAAAGATGGCTCGAGATGATGTGTGAATGATGATGGCAGCAACATTAACAGCTACCATGTGAGGAAACAAGAGAAAAAAAAGAAAGAAATACAGGGGCCAATTTATAGTCTGAAATTGTTGAACTTGATGTTAAGTCCAGAAGGTTGTAAAGTGCCTAATCGAAAGATGAGGTGCTGTTCCTCGAGTTTACGCTGAGCTTTGTTGGAACAGTGTAAGAGGCCGAGGACGGAGAGGTCAGAGTGGGAGTGGAGCGGAGAATTAAAGTGACAGGCGACCGGAAGCTCGGGGTCACGCTTGCCTCCCTGCCCCTGCTTAAAAATCTCTCCTCCCTAATCTTTTCCAGTTCTGACGAAGGGTTCGACCCGAAACGTTGACTCTGTTTCTCCTCCCCTCGATGCTGCCTGACCTGCTGAGTGTTTCCAGCACTTTCTGTTGTTATTTCAGATTTCCAACATCCGCAGTATTTTGCTGTTGTACGCATGCACATCCGTTCATCTACTACTGAAATGTACCCCTGTACAGGTGAGCTCTCTCTCAAAATTGAATTCCAATTCCATTGGTTTATTACTCTAAGAGTGCTTGATGTGTTAGTAAATGATTTTCACCCTGATATTTACCCGTCGTGGCCTTCATGATGAGTATCTCCTACCACCTAATCTAGCACTTCTCGGTTCATCCTCTTGTGGAAATAAGGAAGTGAGATGGCTGATGCTGGATGTCCCTGAGGGTTTCCTCAGCTTGCGGTGCAGGGTGATAAGATGGTCCTGCCACTTAGACGATATCTGATACTGTGGTAGCTGCCTGGGCCTCTCCACTGTGCATAGGCCATTTGAGAGAATTGCCCTGAGAGACTGTTCCCTCATCTGTGCTGACTCCTGCCATGACTGCCTCAGCAAGTCCTGCCATCTAAAACATAGAATCATAGAATGGTTACAGCACAGAAGGAGGCCATTCGGCCTGTTGAGCCCGTGCCGGCTCTCTGCAAGAGCACTTCAGCTAGTCCCACTAAATGGGGCAGACCACAGGGCTGCAGTGAGGTCACTGAAGTCCCACCTCAGGATGCTATTCAGACGATTCCCTGGCATGGTGAATCCAGCCAGAACCAAACTATAGACATTGGAGCCCAAGATATCAATAGCATCAGTTATGATCTCTGAAGGATCTACAGCTGTGCTAAGCACCTCTGTATAGGGGGGGGGGGGGGGGACTCTTCTGCAGAGCCACTAGAGGCATCACATGTTCCAGTGTAGATTGCAGTTCTATGAAGTGGTCAAACACAGCAATACAGCCAGTGTACTGGGGTCACACTTTATGGAGTTTTTACACGCTCACAGGTAACTATTTATGAATTGACTGTCCTCAGAAAGTAACTATCTTTTGTAGGCAGTTCTAGGACAGTACCAATCCTGAGACTAAACATCTCACAGTAGCCTGTGTAAGGGGTTTTTGTCTCGGGCTTATTTGTAGGTCAGCCAGTTATGTTTTCCTGGACTGTTCTGCCCGCTGTGCGGTTGCGAATCGCTATCCCCTTATTAGTTCTGAGCCCAGGACTTATCGAGCGGCGATAAGGACAAACGAACAGACCCGTGGATTGGTGCGAGGAAAACCAATGTTTATTTACAGAAGTAAAACTACAGAGAAACAGTATCATATGAAGACGGTTTTACACTTAGCATGGGAAGAGAACGGACACATCGAGGGAAAATCCTAAAATTACAATTTTAGCAATATCCCCATTACTTCCCACCCTTATGCCTAACTAGAATTGTCTTGCGACAGCCAGAAGAAAATAATGCTCACCGTTGAAATGGATGGAAAAACCTGGCCCTGTGCTCTGTTTCTGCCGTCGACATGTGGCTGCGAAGTTTCTGGTAGTCTTCTTTCTGGGCTGCTGGCCAGCAGACAGAGCGAACCGGGGTCCAGGCAGAGAGAGCGAGAGAATGGCTGGGTCTTCCCAGTTATACCCCTCCCGGTCGCCCTAATCTCCCTTCCGATCAGCTCATTTCTATTGTCTGATCTGGGCATGATGAATTTTAACAAAAGGTACTGGTCTCGGCCCATCATGTTAGATGGCCGGTATACCAGTTCTTCAACTGCTCCCCTATTGTTCGACAGGTTCGATGATTGTCCAGAACAGTTTCGTTGATGGGGCCAGCCCCGTCTCAATGTCCCCGCTGATTATTTGAGCAAACACCTTGAAAGCCTTATGCATAGACCTGATTGTAATGCATAAGGAAAGGTCCTGTAATTTCCTGTTGCAGACATCGGAATACACAAGCTGATAGCTTCCCAGCGTCTGAAAAGCTCTTGGTCACAAGGTCTGGCCGCGGCCATTTTATGCCCTGGATTTTAAAACTCAGTCTGACCAGGGTTCCTTATTAATAAGTCCAACAAAAAAATCTTCGGGGGGGGAACACATGAAATTTTGCGAATCCTTTCACCTGGACTAACTCCTTCCTGCTGACATGCTTCACCTCCACCTGCTCTTACCCACTCTTGCTGTGACTTTCACTTGGTGCTCTCTGCTCTGACTTTAACTCTACACCTGATTCCCTCAAAGTGGCTATTCTTGGGCTGATGTTTGCTGCTGGTAGACAGAGTGCAGTTGATGCTGTGAGGTGGACACCTCCACAGTCTCAGGGCCTGCGAGCTGCCCGGTCCCTATGGAAACACAATGGGAAGAAGCATTTATTACTATCAGCAAGATACTCTTGTAACATATTTCACGAGACAAAACATGCTATGCTTTGATGTGGGGCATACTAATTTTCAAATGGCAGAATGCTTGAGTGAGTGAGAAATTCGGAGGCAGAAATAACAGTAATAAGGGGTACTAGTCTGGAGCTGCAGATTGGCTACTTGCAAGGCAAGTCTCTCTCTAATTGACCCCATGGATTGACAATTTTCGGGATTAATTCCTTCAAGTGGATTATGGTTGGGTGCGTCCCTGCCAGCTGAAAGCTTCCCTTCATGTTTCTTACCCCTGCAATCAGAAGGAAATTGTTGAAGTGCTGACTATTTCTATGCAAGTGGCCACTGTGCCTCCTAAAACAAGAGTGCAAGAATATGCAACGTGCATTTGGGTAGTGGGGAGTCTTTCATGGGCTTACCCACCATCAATGAAAGGTGTGCTTAGAATGTGTAAAGTGTGTCATGCATAAATATTACTTGTCTTATGACAGTGCTAGACAGCTTCCCTAAAGGTGAGGAAGTGTCTCACGTGAGGTGAAATTGTGTTTGGCTGCGGTGCAGGCAAACTTCTTCAATTGCTAAACTTTTTTCACTGCAAAAACCTCATTGCCTGGCTCTGCTAGTTTGTCCTAAGCAGCCCAGACAGCTTTGCTCTGAGGAGGGTACCTCTCCCACCCCCGCCGAGACAAAAATAGGAACCCTCCTTTACCTCGTCTCCCTCAGCATTACCTCCTGCGAGCAATCCTGCCTTCTCCTTGGGCCCATGCAGACGCCTCAGACATCCTGTAATATCATATCCTGAAAGACCAGGTGAAAAAGAATGAGAAGATCACAAGATAATTACTAATGAGGAAGGCCAGTTGGTGCATCTTAATTCATCCATTCAGAGAGATCCTAATGCTCCCCCTCCCCAATTTTAGCATCCAGTTGTTTCTGAAATGATTCCAGGGTTTTTGCCTCCACTAATCTATTGGAAGTTTATTCCGCATGTTGATCACAGTTCATGTGAAGAATTTCCTGACATCAGTCCTTAAATTATCGTTTACTAGTTTGAACTGGTGTCCCCTTGTTTTACTCCCACAGTTTCACTTAAAGTAATATTCCAGATTAACTTTTTCTATATACCTTAATTACCTTATATACCTCTATAGGATCACCTCTCAAATGTTTCCTTTCCAAGCTGTAAAACTCTCATCTATTGTGGAGGAATCCAGAATAAGGTTGGCATAATCTTAAAATTAGAGACAGGTCACTCAAGATTGAAATCAGGAAGCATTTCTTCACACAAAGATTTGGTAGAAATCTGGAACTCACTCCCCCAAAAGGCTGTGGATGCTGGATCAATTGAAGCGTTCAAAATTGAGACCGAAGGATTTTTGTTAGGTAAGGGATGTGGAGAAAAGGCAGATAAATGGGGTTGAGGTACAGATCAGACATGATCTAATTGAATGGCGGAACAGGCTCGAGTGACTGAATGGCCGACTCTGTTCCTATGTTCCTCAGAACCCTAACACTGGGGAACAGCTTTGTGGCTCTTCTCTGCACTGCTTCCAATGCTTGAAAGTTGTAAGGGGTTCGGTCGTAGGTGCTTGTGCGGGGTTAGGCCTTCGTTGCCTAATACTATTGCTTGCTCTGGTCTCCGGCTAGCCTTGTTGCAATAAGCACCTGTGAGTGGTTCGACCCACTCGCCCTTACGGTTCTAACACTGGACTTAGGTGCGAGAGCAGTAATGCAGGGAAAACTCAAATAGATCCAGTTGAATAGTACGAAATGGAAACCTTGATTGCATAACGTCCAAAATCATGAAGTACATGTCATAGGCACAAATTAATGACAGTACAAGTATACATACATTCATAAAACTTGGTCTAGGGTAATGAGGAACGCACGACACATCGTAAAAAGGGGAACACATTATATTTATCCTTAATAAAAACCACCCTCCCCTATCAATACCTACACTAATCTAGATTTGTAGGGTCGGGAAACATGCTCACCACTCGTGATACTTCGGAGAATTTTAAACGAGGCACTCGGTTCGTTTCGCTGCAGCGCCTGACTGTCACGTGTTTTGAGGGGTCTCTGTACCCCACTTGTTTACTTTCGTTGCTGCTGCAAGCAGGCTGGGCTCCCCGTTGTCATGAAGAACTCGACAGTGCTCGGGCCCGGTTCGAAGAAGAGTCTTCCTGTGTCCGACACCGGTTGCCGGTAGAATTCAAAGAAGAGTCTTTGACCAGTTCGTGCAGTAACCTATAGGGGTAGAAATTAGGTCGCGCCCCATTTGGGGCGCAAATATCGTCTGGACGCAAATATTAGCGCCTGGCGCTAATTATCGGCACTGACTGGAAACTTCACTTTTACCGCCCCGGGAGGTGAGTGGAGCGCTAAAGCAGGCGCTGCACACCTGTCTTAAGGCGCAAAGGCCAAGGAGTGAGGCGCTAACTCAGAGCGCTGGCGAAGCTCATGTAATGTCAGTCAGCAATGGAACACACACACAATGGCACGGGCCAGTTCTTGAAGGGGATGGTTAATCTTGCTTTCCATCCACATCCTGTTCATTGCAGCCTTGAATCTCGGCCTGGAGAGACTTGCACATCAAATGTGCTGGAAAGAACAATGGAGAGTACCAGGCAAAGAGCTCAGAGTGCAGCTCCCACAGTCTCTGCTAAATCGATACAAGGAATGGCAAATCAAAATGAACCTGCAAAGTGCTGCTCAGTACCCAAAACTCCTTCACACAACGTTGAATCTCTCCAGAAGTCTCTCCCTCTCTCTCTCAGAATGCATAGTTCAAAAATGCCACCAACAATAAAAGACAGGAAGAGGCCCCCTTTAAATAGCGCCCCCCCCAGCCCCACAGCGATTGATAGCGTTCCAGTCTTCTGGTCGCTGGATGCGCCAGGCGGTAAGGCAGGGGGCGCCACTCAATTTCCGCTCCGGGGCGCCACAAGGGCGTTGCACCATGGAATGACGTCACAATCTGCGCGCACAGGTGGTCGCAGCGGTAAGTTTTAGCGCCGCCGCACAATCTCAAGTTAAGTTCTCGAGCGGCGCAAACATCGCTGCGCCCGGGCGTTAGCGGCTTTGCGCCCCATTAGCGCCCTCTTAAGGCGCTAACGGGAGGCGCAACCAACTGAATTTTTACCCCATAGAGTTCAAAAATGGTCTATATATTTTCGGGCGCAGTCGGGGTTTACTGACCGCGGCGGCACGTGGATTCTTCTTCTTTTCTTCTCATTTCGTCTCGTCTCGTCTCTTCGGGCCTTCGGGTCCAGAACACCATTTACCGACCCTCGGGATGGTGCACCCGGTCACTGGCCTTCGTCGAGGCGACTCGTTCCGTTTGAGCCCCACCCAACATTCGAGTAACCGTCCAGCACGGCTAGAGTCCAGAGGCAACAGATGGCTGCTCATCCAGCAGAATTCAGCCTGAGTCAAGAGTCCGCAGAGATAGAGCACAAATCAAGGGAATAAGCGAGTCAAGAGAGCGATGGACATTTGTTCACTATAGTTATAGTGCTGGGTTCCCTTATCTCCCGCTCAAATCTTAATGTTTGTCCTTTGTGTAATACTGGTGCACAAAACTCCCAGCATGGGGCGATTCTTTCCTTTAATGGGTTTCGGTAGCACCTTAAACTGGCCAACTATCCGTTAATGTTTTCCCCATTGTCGAACCGGCTAGGAGCCTCCCTGACTGGTTTTGGGGCCTCCTCGAATACTGACTTAATCACCCGAGAATGGCTCTCTCATTGTAGAGCCGTGGGGAATTTGCGTATTGATGTATCTGGATGGGCCTTCGATTGCCCAGTACAATGGTCCTTACTTGTGCATGGAAAATGATTCCAGCACTTATATCTCTCGCTATTGTGTCGAATGCAGACAGGTTGCATCCTGTCTTTATCAGTGTTTGCTGCGTATTAACCAATCTTATACTGAAATGTATATTCGAACGCCATCTTGTCTGCCCACTGAAAATTCTGGAAGCTTCTGTCACGATGCTCGGCGGCCATTTTACAGGCTTCTGTGTCCTTTATATCATGACAGCATTTCGTTTAAATAAACTGATCAAACAAATCTGCTTCTATCTTGTTATTTCGAATCGCGATAATTGCGAATTTTACAAAGTCTCTCTTGTTTCTTAATGACCAGAACTGGACACAGTATTGAACGTGCGGTCTGACCAAAGCACTACACAGTATGATCATTACCTCCCCTGACTTATAGTCTATTGTTTTAGCAATGTAGTTCAATATCCTATTGGCTTTGTTGATTGCTGCCCTGCACTGGTTGGACATATTTGGTGCCGAATCCACAAAGACTCTTGTGTCTCTTTCAACTTCATCCTTACCTATTTCAACGCCATTCACGAAGTATGTGTGCCGTCTATTTTTCCTTCCTATGTCTAGCACCTTCGACTCATCATTATCAAACTCCATCTGCCATTGTTCTGCCCACTTGGATATCCTATCCAACTCATTCTGTCATTCTGAGCTGCCTCTGCTGATTCCACTGCCCCTCCTAATTTGATATCATCTGCAAATTTGACCACTTTGCATTGAGTTTCTGAATCTATTTATCATCTATATAAATTAGAAACAGTAGTGGTCCCAGCATCGAGTCCTGAGGTATCCCAATCACTACTTCGCCCAACTCAGTACTTCCACTCTGACATTGCCAAACTATGAGCTTTTGACCTCACCAGGAAGTGCAGGTGGCTCCTTTTAGGCTGGGAACACTCCATTGTTATTTAAATAAGGAAACTTTGGATGTTCCCTCCCCGCGGGGGATGTGCTGGTGCACTCCCGGTTGCACAGCCACTGTGCATGTAGAGAAACATCTCCCCTTTCCTTAGTTGCTTAAAAAAGAGTTAAAATGGTATGGGGAACAAGCAAGGGAATGGGGTTAGACAAAATGGCTCATGTAGAGAAAAACTTCAGAGCAGACCTGAAGATGGGCTGAATGGCCTGTTTCGGTGCTGTAATATTCTCTGGGGCTAATTCTAACTGTTCCCACGGGGAGGGTAATGGACGCCAGCGGGTTGGCTGCCTGTTTTACACCCGGACGATTTTCCTTTCAGTGCCGCCTGTTTCCTGCCTGGCAGGAGCAGTTAAAATTGACCCCTCTGATTCCACGATGATGTTAAGGCGAGACCCTGAAGCTTTGATTTTCGGAATGTTTGCTTCACAAGCAGAACTCTCCCAGCAGTGCTGCGTGTGTGCCAGTACACAAGCTCTCTATTTTCGGAACCATTTTGCTGACTTCAAATCTGGCACAGATGTTCACTGCATTTATATTGAAATGAGCTGATCGTTATGTAAACGGCACGACCAAATGCTATTTGTGTAGTGTAGCTGCGGAGAGTTTAAAAATATGTCACAGTTGCCACCTTCGGTGCTGTAAGGAGAGTAAACAAAATTTTACTCTGACAGCGCCAGTTACTGAACCAGTGGGAGATGTCTTAGGTAAATGGCTCTGGAAGAGAGGTGAGGTTTATTGTAGCCATGATGTGGAGATGCTGGTGTTGGACTGGGGTGGACAAATGTGAGAAGTCGCACAACACCAGGTTATAGTCCAACAGCTTTATTTGAAATCACAAGCTTTGGGAGCGCTGCTCCTTCGTCAGGTGAAGTGAAGAGATGCATATAGGCACAGCATAAATAGTCAGAGAACACTGCCAGATGATTACAGTTAATCTTTCTAACTGCCCTTTATCACACCTCGGCAGAGAGATAATCACGGCAATCAAAGGTGTGGATGGTGTCCAAACAGGTCAGTCAGGAAAACATTACATCAAAGACAATGAGGTGGGGTCACAAGGGGTCAAATGTGGCAGATGCTGGAGTCTGTATGGAAAACAAAAAACTTTTTTTGCTGGAAATCACAGCAGGTCCGGCCGCATCTGTGTAGAACCTACGGCCGGACCTGCTGTGATTTCCAGCAAAAAAAGTTTTTTGTTTTCCATACAGACCCCAGCATCTGCCACATTTGACTCCAGTTAGTAAGTGTATGTGTACAGATACTGGGTGATAGTCTCAGCTTCAACTATGCTGCTCCCCATGGTAAAATACTGATGCTCATTGTCTCCATTCACACGTGACGAATGACCTCCTGGGTGAGATACTGGAGACCGTGCAACCATATTCCAACAAGATTCAGTGCCTTCAAGAATGAAGAGAAATTTGGGGAAAAAGTACTTGAAAATATAGACTCCAAAATTCTCAAGCTACAATCCCAACAATGATGCCATGATCCAGTACGTTAGGAACCTCCAGTGCAGACCCTGCTGGAATATGTGGTGTCAGTGGAAGATCCCATCATTTAAATATCCAAGGCATCATGGATGCCCAGCAACAACGACGACAACAAAAACAACAACAATGTACATTTATATAGTGGCTCAAAAATTCGGCCCTTCCCAGGTGAGTATGGACTATGTACTCACCCGTATTGCTTCCCGAAGTGCCGGTTTCCTGCATGCACTGCGCATGCGCGGGAAACCGGAACTTCCGGTATGGTGAAGGGGGCGGTTCCTAGGTGAACCGTGTGCGCGGTAGAGGCTGCGCGCACACAGCAAACTTAGACTTTTTTTCAGGTTTCTACGCGAGGGTAAGTATTGAAGATACTACACTAATGAAAAGGAGGCGTAAGACCTGTTTTCTACAAGGTAAGTGGTTAATTAAGTATAATTTTTAAAAAAATTTCAACAGGTTTATCTTTTTTAGATACTTTAAAGAAAGGTAAGTTTATTGTTATAACTTTTAAAAAGTATTTTGATTTTTTCAAAAATTTAAATTTTTGTTTAAAGTGGTTAATTTATTTAACTATAGTTATTTTATAAATGTGATGGTTTTTTTTTAAAATTTATTTTAAGTTTAGCTGTTCTTTTGGGGCCGATTTCAATTCACAGATTTGACAGGTCTCCTGTCAAATCTATGAATGAAAGATGGTCTGCTGCCATTGGCTCTCCATGGCCCACGTGATCCCAGGGGACACATTGCACTAACTGCGCCCCTGGAACACGCAAGCACTGCGCGCCGGCACTAGGGAGAGGCCCAGGACCCGAAGTTCCCGTGGGCCCAAAACACAATGGCAGGCGCGGTAGGTAAGAGCGCGCGTGATCCTTACCCCCGCGGCAAGCCGGAGGTGTGAATTTCTGGGCCAGTACCTTTAAAGTGGTAAAATGCCTCAAACCACTTACCAGAAGCGTAATCAGGCAAAAATGGATGCTGAGCCAAGGAAGCAGATATTGTGGGGGGTGGGTGGGGGGCGGGGGGGGTGGGAATGTTGTTCAAAGATGTGGGTTTTATGGATAACCGACTCATTTGGCAAATGGCTCCAGCAGTGGCTTGAAGTGCCTTTTGAGCGTACAGTTCAATGCAGTAGTGACTTTAACCACAACAGACAGAATTGCCCCTGTGCTGAAGGTCATCTGCACATCATGCTCCAGTACACAGCGCAACTTGGTAGCTGCCTCTCTGCTGAATTGTAGGCAGCTGAGGCAGCTCTTTTCTGATGTGCCAGGTGGTTGTGCCTGGGTCACATGATGTAGTTCCTGAGCTGCCTGTGGTTGGGCATCAGACGCCTACCAGGCCTGTTCTGCTTAGGTTTACTTGGCATGGATGCGCCCTAACAAGTGGCTCCACAGTACCCCTGAGAGTCGCTGCTGGACGCAATCATCCGCCTCCCATTCTCCTTCCCCTTAGGATTTACCAAATTGGTTTGTGGAAAAGCGATGAGCTGCCTCTGGAGGCTTGATGCAATTCATAGAGTCGTAGAATCATAGAAAGTTATGGCAATAGGAGGCCATTCAGCCCAATGTGTCTGCCCCGGCCGACAAAGAGCTATCCAGCCTAATCCCACGTTCCAGCTCTTGGTCCTGTAGCCTTGTAGGTTACGGCACTTCAAGTGCTTATCCAAGTATTTTTTAAATGTGATGAGGGTTTCTGCCTCTACCACCCTTTCAGGCAGTGAGTTCCAGATCCTCACCACTCTCTGGGTGAAGAAATTTCTCCTCAGCTCCCCTCTAATCCTTCTACCAATTACTTTAATTCTATGCCCCCTGGTTATTGACCTCTCTGCTAAGGGAAATCGGTCTTTCCTATCCACTCTATCTAGGCCCCTCATAATTTTATACACCTCAATCAAGTCTCCCGTCTGCTTCCTCTATTCCAAAGAAAACAACCCCAGCCTATCCAATCGTTCCTCATAGCTAAAATTCTCCAGTCCTGGCAACATCCTCGTAAATCTCCTCTGTACCCTCTCTAGTACAATCACATCTTTCCTGTAATGTGGTGACCAGAACTGTATGCAGTACTCTAACTGTGGCCTAACTAGTATTTTATACAGTTCAAGCATAACCTCCCTGCTCATATATCCTATGCCTTGGCTAATAAAGGAAAGTATCCCATATGTCTTCTTAACCACCTTATCTACCTGTCCTGCTACCTTCAGGGATCTGTGGACATGCACTCTAAGGTTCCTCCGTTCCTCTACACTTCTCAATATCCTACCATTTATAGTGTATTCCCTTGCCTTGTTAGCCCTCCCCAAATACATTACCTCACACTTCTCTGGATTGAATTCCATTTGCCACTTTTTTGCCCACCTGACCAGTCCATTGATATCTTCCTGCAGTCTACAGCTTTCTTCCTTACTATCAATCACACGAACAATTTTTGTATCATTTGCAAACCTCTTAATCATGTCCCCTACATTGAAGTCTGAATCATTGATATATACCACAGAAAGCAAGGGACCTAGTACTGAGCCCAGCGGAACCCCGCTGGAAACAGCCTTCCAGTCACAAAAACACCCGTCGACCATTACCCTTTGCTTCTTGCCATTGAACCAATTTTGGATCCAACTTGCCACTTTCCCTTGGATCCCATGGGCTTTTACTTTGCTGACCAATCTGCCATGTGGGACCTTGTCAAAAGCCATGCTAAAATCCATGTAGACTACATCAAATGCGCTATCCACATTGATCCTCATTGTTACCTTCTCAAAAAATTCAATCAATTTAGTCAGACACGACCTTCCCTTAACAGATCCATGCTGACTGTCCTCGATTAATCCGTGCCTTTCTAAATGACGATTAATACTGTCCCTCAGAATTTTTTCCAATAATTTGCCCACCACCAGAGCCAGGGGTCATAATCTAAGGATAAGGGGTAAGCCATTTAGGACAGAAATGAGGAAGAATTTCTTCACCCAGAGAGTGGTGAACCTGTGGAATTCTCTACCACAGAAGGTAGTTGAGGCCAAGTCATTAAATATATTCAAGGCCTCAACTACCTTCTGTGGTAGAGAATTCCACAGGTTCACCACTCTCTGAGTGAAGAAATTCTTCCTCATTTCTGTCCTAAATGGCTTACCCCTTATCCTTTTAAATATATTAGGTTAGGCTGACTGGCTTAATTACTCTGTCTATTACTTTCTCCCTTTTTAAACAACGGTACAACGTTAGCAGTCCTCCAGTCCTCCGGCACCACACCTGTAACCAGAGAGGATTGGAAAATGATGGTCAGAGCCTCTGCTATTTCCTCCCTTGCTTCTCTTAACAGCCTGGGATACATTTCATCTAGGCCTGGCGATTTATCTACTTTCAAAGATGCTAAACCCCTTAATAGTTCCTGTCTCACTATGTTTATCTCATCTAATATTTCACACTCCTCCTCAACTACAATGTCTGCATCGTTCTTCTCTTTTGTGAAGACAGATGCAAAGTATTCATTAAGAACCATACCCACTTCCTCCGCCTCCACACACAGGTTACCTTTTTACATAGAAACATAGAAGATAGGAGCAGGAGTAGGCCATTCGGCCCCTCGAGCCTGCTCCGCCATTCGATGAGATCATGGCTGATCATCCAAACTCAGTACACTGTACCTGCCTTCTCCCCATATCCCTTGATACCTTTAGCTTTAAGAAATATATCTAACTCATTCTTGAATATATTTAATGACTTGGCCTCAACTACCTTCTGTGGTAGAGAATTCCACAGGTTCACCACTCTCTGGGTGAAGAAATTCTTCCTCATTTCTGTCCTAAATGGCTTACCCCTTATCCTTAGATTATGACCCCTGGTTCTGGACTCTCCGACCATCGGGAACATTCTTCCTGCATCTAGTTTGTCCAGACCTGTCTCTAATTTGGTCTCTAATAGGCCCTACTCTTTCCTTAGTTATCCTCTTGCTCTTTATGTATTTATAAAAATTTTCCTTGGTTTTACTTGTCAATATTTTTTCATGCCATCTCTTTGCTTTCCTAATTTCCTTTTTAATTTCCACTCCTGCATTTTCTATACTCCACCAGGCTTTCTGTAGTATTTAGCTCTTGGTATCTGACAAGCTTCCCTTTTTTACCTCATCCTACCCTGTATGCTCCTTGACATCCAGGGGGCTCTAGATTTGGGAGTCCCACCCTTTTTCTTTGTGGGAACATATTTGCTCTGGACCCTCCCTTTCTCCTCCTTGAATGCCTCCCACTGCTCTGACACTGATTTACCTTCAAGTAGCTGTTTCCAGTCCACTTTTGCTAAATCACATCTCAGTTTAGTCAAATTGGCCTTTCCCCAGTTGAGAACTTTTACTCCCTGGTATATCTTTGTCCTTTTGTATAACTACGCTAAATCTAACAATGATTAAAATGAGGCCCAAAGCCCAATTTTGGGCCTGCCTCGTGAAGGGATAATTACTAGTCCTAGCCCCTTTAGGGCTACCCCGGATCAGACATATTTCTCAGACGTTCACTTTCAACTAAAGTTTGAAGTAGTCGAATCCTAAAGACGCTTAATTGGGTCTTAAGGTCCGGACTATTTCTCCCTAAAGGAAAGGAACAACCTGAAAATGTTACCGTCCTCCAGATAGCACTTTTAATAAGTTTAGTTAGACTGTAACGTTCTGGATATTTTGAGGGTCCGGAAAACTCCCCCAGAATTCTGCAACTCCTCACCAAAGAGTGTACAGAGATTGAGTTCGCGAGTTTTTGATACAGAAGTCTTATGTGAGACAATTCTAAAAATATATAGATTTATTAAAGAACCGACATGTAATTTACAGTTGGTGAGTCAATCGCAACATTAACAGTTCCAAAAAGAGAAAGCTTACAATCCTATTATCAGAGAACCTTACTCTCAAATCTTAACTTCGCTACAGTTTTACAGTTCTTAAATACCTTTGATCCCCGAGGTACAAAGAGTTGGAGACTTACAGAGCCGCCTCTGAAGCTGAGAATCGCTTTGCCCCTTTAAAGTGAGTCTGTTATCCCATTTGAGAGTTCAATATTTATACCCTTTTCCAGTGGTATTTCCTTTAAGGTTTGCTGCTGATGTAAGCTAATTATCTCTAGTCGTTTTTCTGCTGACCCCTGCAATTCTTATAGTCACCTCAGCTGGTAGCATTACAGAATTATGTCTCTTCTCTAGGTGTTCTAAGTTTACCATAAAAAACGGTGTTACGACAGGTGTGTTTTTTACCTGATGTCATTTTTACGAAGGCAGATGTTTCTTATTTTTATGTGCTTCTTTACGAAGTGTAAATTAGAACACCTTATCCAGGGTGAACCATTGTTTCATTCCGAAAGGTTCAGCCTGCCGGAGCCTTTAACCTTCAGTTTCAATAAGGTTATTGATTCAGTGTCAACAACTATCTTATCTCTATAGCCAGAATGCTTTCACAGCTTTTTCATAGTTAGGTTTCTAGATTTCCAAACCCAGTTTGTCATGTTTTAATAAGGCCAGAATTCTTTCAAAAGATAGTGTATTTTTCTGAATAGGTTATATGGCTTATTCCTTCACACTTGGGCCTCCCGGTTTGGGTGTGCGGTACATGGCGCGCGGCTGAAAATGGGCAATAACGAATTCCTCCCCCGCCAACCAACTTGCACACTTGAAGCAAATATACAAAACCGCACAACGGAATAAACAACACAGCTAAATAAATCAACAGAGCACTGTTGAAATAAATGATGCCAGCAATTCAAACTTTGCCTCAACGTGTGTTCATTAATTATCAGCTTTTCTTATATTTTTCTGTTTGTTATTTTCTCCTTTCTTTATGTCACATCTGAGCAAGTTTCTTGACTGAATCACATGCCATTGTCTGATAGAAAGAGGAGACAAAACGACCTGCTCCCAGCCACTAATACTGCTCTCTAAACACAATGTCCGTGAGACTGTCGCGGGTTAAGGCATCGTCCATTTTTTCCCCCTTACGCTGCCTCTGTATGAATGCCTCTTCACCTCTGCTCCATGCAGACCGACTAAGCTCAGGAGCTCATAGTTCACATAAAGCCGTCTTCTGCCTGTCTGTCGACCGGAACTTTAGCCTATTGATGCATTCAGTTGCTAAACAGCTTCCATCTTAAAAACTAAACAATAGAAGATGCAGAGGGGGATAAAAAGAAAAAGAAGCAGCAAATCTGAAATAAAAATGGTAAAGTTAGGATTATCACGAGAGGAATGAAGGAAGAAGTTAGACGCAATGCTTTCAGACAGACAGTTATTAGAACATGGAATGCTTTAGCACCAGTGGCAATTGAGGCAAAGATTGTAACATTATTTGAAAGGAAATTGGACAAATATTTGAAAAGGAAAAATATAAAAGGATACGGGGAAAGGGCAGGGAATTGAGATTAAACAGCTTCACTTGAAGAGCTCGCCCCTGCCCAGACATAATGCTCCGATTTACTTCCTTCTCTGCTGTAATTTTTGAGAAATAGAAAATACAAAGTAGGTTCCTTCAGCATCTGAAAAGAGAAATGTTGGGTTAATGCATCAGGTGTAGGCTCATTCGAACTCAGGCAGAGAGTCTGCTTGTCACTGAGGTTACCCAGCCACCTAATATAATTGCAAAATTCTGCTGCTTTTATTAAATGCCGTAGAAACTTTTAAGTAAAAGCAAAAATAATTGACAGAGAGGGATGAGTTACAGATGTGCATGGGTCCCCTGTTGGACATTGCGATGCAAAAATAACTTGAGCTAGGTCTGCAATTCACCAATGGCCATCCATTACTTCACTGTACACGTAAAAGATACTTCACGGTGCTGACTCGGTGCGAATCAATTGGGAAACCAGCTGTTGTGGACTTCATTATTAATCACCATAATAAGCAGAGAAACAAACCCATGTAACACACGAGTATAAGATCTATGATTACTTCACATAGATTTCCAGTGTGCTAACAGGGTTTCCTCTATATGTTTCTTTGGTAATATTTCTTGGTTTTGTTGCCATTTTAGACATAACTTGGGGTCTCCTTTGTATGTGGAGGATGATGTCACTGGTGCTGCGATGTATCTGAGGTCAGTGCCCCACTGGTGCTGCGATGTGTCTGAGGTCAGTGCCCCACTGGTGCTGCGATGTATCTGAGGTCAGTGCCCCACTGGTGCTGCGATGTGTCTGAGGTCAGTGCCTCACTGGTGCTGTGATCTATCTGAGGTCAGTGCCCCAATGGTGCTGTGATCTATTTGAGGTCAGTGCCCCACTGGTGCTGTGATCTATCTGAGGTCAGTGCCTCACTGGTGCTGTGATGTATCTGAGGTCAGTGCCCACTGGTGCTGTGATCTATCTGAGGTCAGTGCCCACTGGTGCTGCGATGTATCTGAGGTCAGTGCCCACTGGTGCTGCGATGTGTCTGAGGTTAGTGCCCACTGGTGCTGCGATCTATCTGAGGTCAGTGGCCCCATTGGTGCTGTGATCTATCTGAGGTCAGTGCCCCACTGGTGCTGTGATGTATCTGAGGTCAGTGCCTCACTGGTGCTGTGATCTATCTGAGGTCAGTACCCCATTGGTGCTGTGATCTATCTGAGGTCAGTGCCCCACTGGTGCTGTGATCTATCTGAGGTCAGTGCCCCACTGGTGCTGCGATCTATCTGAGGTCAGTGCCCCACTGGTGCTGCGATGTGTCTGAGGTCAGTACCCCATTGGTGCTGTGATCTATCTGAGGTCAGTGCCCCACTGGTGCTGTGATCTATCTGAGGTCAGTGCCCCACTGGTGCTGTGATCTATCTGAGGTCAGTGCCCCACTGGTGCTGCGATGTGTCTGAGGTCAGTGCCCACAGGTGCTGCAATGTGTCTGAGGTCAGTGTCCACAGGCGCTGCAATGTGTTGTTTTTTAATTCGTTCATGGGATGTGAGCGTCGCTGGCAAGGCCAGTACTTTTTGCCCACCCCTAATTGCCCTTGAAAAGGTGCTGGTGATATATTTCCAAGCCAGGATGGTGTGTGACTTGGAGTGGAACTTGCAGGTGGTGGTGTTCCAATGCACCTGCTGCCCTTGTCCTTCTAGGTGGCAGAGGTCGCGGGTTTGGGAGGTGCTGTCGAAGAAGCCTTGGTGAGTTGCTGCAGTGCATCTTGTAGATGGTACACACTGCAGCCACGGTGCGCCGGTGGTGGAGGGAGTGAATGTTTAAGGTGGTGGATGGGGTGTCAATCAAGCGGGCTGCTTTGTCCTGGATGGTGTCGAGCTTCTTGAATGTTGTTGAAGCTGCACTCATCCAGGCAAGTGGAGAGGTTTTTTTTTATTCGTTCATGGGATGTGGGCATCGCTGGCAAGGCCAGCATTTATTGCCCATCCCTAATTGCCCTTGAGAAGGTGGTGGTGAGCCATCTTCT
Source organism: Squalus acanthias (assembly GCA_030390025.1). Lineage (NCBI taxonomy): Eukaryota > Metazoa > Chordata > Chondrichthyes > Squaliformes > Squalidae > Squalus > Squalus acanthias. The sequence goes on from CM059428.1 coordinate 150,082,186, forward strand.
TGAACCGCTGCAGTCCGTGTGGTGAAGTTACTCCCACAGTGCTGTTAGGGAGGGAGTTCCAGGATTTTGAACCAGCGACGACGAAGGAACGGCGATATACTTCCAAGTCAGGATGGTGTGTGATTTGGAGGGGAACTTGGAGGTGGTGGTGTTCCCATGTGCCTGCTGCCCTTGTCCTTCTAGGTCGAAGAGGTGCATCTTGTAGATGGTACACACTGCAGCCATGGTGCGCCGGTGGTGGAGGGAGTGAATGTTTATGGTGGTGGATGGGGTGCCAATCAAGCGGGCTGCTTTGTCCTGGATGGTGTCGAGCTTCTTGAGTGTTGTTGGTGCTGCAATCATCCAGGCAAGTGGAGAGTATTCCATCGCACTCCTGACTTGTACCTTGTAGATGGTGGAAAGGCTTTGGGGAGTCAGGAGGTGAGACACTCACCGCAGAATACCTAGCCTCTGACCTGCTCTTGTAGCCACAGTATTTATGTGGCTGGTCCAGTTAAGTTCCTGGTCAATGGTGACCCCCAGGATGTTAATGGTGGGGGATTCGGCGATGGTAATGCCGTTGAATGTCAAGGAGCGGTGGTTAGACTCTCTCTTGTTGGAGATATTCATTGGCTGAATGTCATCCAGGTCTTGCTGCATGTGGGCATGGACTGCTTCATTATACGAGGAGTTGCGAATGGAACTGAACATCAGTAATCATGAGCAAACATCCCCACGTCTGACCTTATCATGGAGGGAAGGGACATTGATGAAGCAGCTGAAGAGTAGCTGAGGAACTCATGCAGCGATATCCTGTGGCTGAGATGATTGGCCTCCAACAACCACCTTCCATCTTCCTTTGTGCTGGGTATGACTCCAGCCAGTGGAGAATTTTCCCGCTGATACCTATTGCCTTCAATTTTACTAAGGCTCCCTGATGCCACACTCAAATGCTGCCTTGATATCAAGTAGTCACTCTTACCTCACCTCTGGAATTCAGCTCTTTTGTCCATATTTGGACCAAGGCTGTAATGAGGTCTGGAGCCGAGTGGTCCTGGTGGAACCCAAACTGAGCATCGCTGAACAGATTATTGGTGAGTAAGTGGCGCTTGATAGCACTGTCGAAGACACCTTCTGGCACTTTGCTGATAATTGAGATTGGACTGATGGGGCGGTAATTGACAGGATTGGATTTATCCTGCTTTTTGTGTCTAAGGTCAGTGCCCCACTGGTGCTGTGATGTGTCTAAGGTCAGTGCCTCACTGGTGCTGCGATGTGTCTGAGGTCAGTGTCCCACTGGTGCTGCGGTGTGTCTAAGGTCAGTGCCCCACTGGTGCTACGATGTGTCTAAGGTCAGTGCCCCACTGGTGCTGCGGTGTGTCTAAGGTCAGTGTCCCACTGGTGCTGCGGTGTGTCTAAGGTCAGTGCCTCACTGGTGCTGCGATGTGTCTAAGGTCAGTGCCTCACTGGTGCTGCGGTGTGTCTAAGGTCAGTGCCTCACTGGTGCTGCGATGTGTCTGAGGTCAGTGTCCCACTGGTGCTGCGGTGTGTCTAAGGTCAGTGCCCCACTGGTGCTGTGATGTGTCTAAGGTCAGTGCCTCACTGGTGCTGCGATGTGTCTGAGGTCAGTGTCCCACTGGTGCTGCGGTGTGTCTAAGGTCAGTGCCCCACTGGTGCTACGATGTGTCTAAGGTCAGTGCCCCACTGGTGCTGCGGTGTGTCTAAGGTCAGTGTCCCACTGGTGCTGCGGTGTGTCTAAGGTCAGTGCCTCACTGGTGCTGCGATGTGTCTAAGGTCAGTGCCTCACTGGTGCTGCGGTGTGTCTAAGGTCAGTGCCTCACTGATGCTGCGATGTGTCTAAGGTCAGTGCCTCACTGGTGCTGTGATGTGTCTAAGGTCAGTGCCCCACTGGTGCTGCGATGTGTCTAAGGTCAGTGCCCCACTGGTGCTGCGGTGTGTCTAAGGTCAGTGCCTCACTGGCGCTGTGATGTGTCTAAGGTCAGTGCCCCACTGGTGCTGCGATGTGTCTAAGGTCAGTGCCCCACTGGTGCTGCGGTGTGTCTAAGGTCAGTGCCTCACTGGTGCTGCGGTGTGTCTAAGGTCAGTGCCTCACTGGCGCTGTGATGTGTCTAAGGTCAGTGCCCCACTGGTGCTGCGATGTGTCTAAGGTCAGTGCCCCACTGGTGCTGCGGTGTGTCTAAGGTCAGTGCCTCACTGGTGCTGCGGTGTGTCTAAGGTCAGTGCCTCACTGGTGCTGCGATGTGTCTAAGGTCAGTGCCTCACTGGTGCTGCGGTGTGTCTAAGGTCAGTGCCTCACTGATGCTGCGATGTGTCTAAGGTCAGTGCCTCACTGGTGCTGTGATGTGTCTAAGGTCAGTGCCCCACTGGTGCTGCGATGTGTCTAAGGTCAGTGCCCCACTGGTGCTGCGGTGTGTCTAAGGTCAGTGCCTCACTGGCGCTGTGATGTGTCTAAGGTCAGTGCCCCACTGGTGCTGCGATGTGTCTAAGGTCAGTGCCCCACTGGTGCTGTGATGTGTCTAAGGTCAGTGCCTCACTGGTGCTGCGATGTGTCTAAGGTCAGTGCCTCACTGGTGCTGTGATGTGTCTAAGGTCAGTGCCTCACTGGTGCTGTGATGTGTCTAAGGTCAGTGCCTCACTGGTGCTGCGGTCTCTCTAAGGTCAGTGCCTCACTGGTGCTGCGGTGTGTCTAAGGTCAGTGCCCCACTGGTGCTGTGATGTGTCTAAGGTCAGTGCCCCACTGGTGCTGCGATGTGTCTAAGGTCAGTGCCCCACTGGTGCTGTGATGTGTCTAAGGTTAGTGTCCCACTGGTGCTGCGGTCTCTCTAAGGTCAGTGCCTCACTGGTGCTGCGGTGTGTCTAAGGTCAGTGCCCCACTGGTGCTGTGATGTATCTAAGGTTAGTGCCCCACTGGTGCTGCGGTCTCTCTAAGGTCAGTGCCTCACTGGTGCTGCGGTGTGTCTAAGGTTAGTGTCCCACTGGTGCTGTCGTCAATAATTATAGATCTCACTGTTCTTATTGGAAAATGAAACTGGATTAGAGAGCAGCAGAAGGAAGCAGAACCAGGAATGATTAACGGAACAGTGAAAATGTGACAGGAAGGTAGGTGCATGGAGCAGAATAACAAATTGGGAAAGCTACAGAGAGCAGTTGGAAGTATGAGATTTGTACATTCATAGTAGAGCTGTAAAATAGATCTGAAATTGAAAGGCAAGACCCACAAACCTCTGTTCTTTACAATTATTTACACTGAAAGAAAGAAAGACTTGCATTTATATAGCGCCTTTCACGACCTCAGGACGTCCCAAAGCGCTTTACAGCCAATGAAATACTTTTGAAGTGTAGTCACTGTTGTAATGTAGGAAACGTAGCAGCCAATTTGCGCACAGCAAGACCCCACAAGCAGCAATGTGATAATGACCAGATAATCTGTTTTAGTGATGTTGATTGCGGGATAAATATTGGCCAGGAAACTGGGGACAAGTCCCCTGCTCTTCCTCGAAATAGTGTCATGAAATCTTTTACATCTACTTGAGAGAGTAGACGGGGCCTTGGTTAACGTCTTATCTGAAAGGCGGCACCTCCGACAGCGCAGCACTCCCTCAGCACTGCACTGGAGTGTCAGCCTAGATTTTTGTGCTCAAGTCTCTGGAGTGGGACTTTGAACCCACAAACTTCTGACTCAGAGACGGGAGTGCTACCAACTGAGCCAAGGCTCAGACTGCATCAATTGCTTGTCCCCTGTTATAATGAAAGGGAAATGGCCTCTCACAGCTCGGTGTGGAAACAGTGCTCTGCTAGCAATGCCGTCTGTCGCTTCCGGTGCCCTCCAGACCAGTGCATTTGTATTGGAGCTTCGGGAGTGATTTTGACAGCAAAGCAACAAGGTAAATGGGGTATCAGGTGAACTTGACTAAAAGCCTCACTGGCCAAGTGGGAAGGAAATCCTTTAAAATACTCTACCAGGCCTGAGACAACTTATAACCTCCCTCAGTCACACCATCACCCGAGATCCAAAATGCAGCAGCAGGAACATACGAAAACAAAAAATCATTTCTGCAGATGTAAAGGAAGCCAATCCTCAAAGGGCCATTAGCAAAAAGGACTGAAAGAAAGCTTATGCTGTGAACCAAAATGTTGAAGAATAAGAATATTCCATTGTTCTAAGATTTTCGACAGAGGGGAGCCATTCTTCTGAGGAGCCCATCAATGTGTCTGCTGAATAAATTATTTTATGGAAACTAAGCAAGTGGCGAGGGAAGCTGGGAGTTGTGCTGTAATGACATTTATTGTTTGTGTGCACTGAGCCATGAGTTTTCTTTACCGACCTGTATGGCATTACGCAGCGAGTGGTTAGGATGCACTGCCTGAAAGGGTGGTGGAGACAGACTCAATTGTGGCTTTCAAAAGGGAATTGGATAAGTACCTGAAGGAAAAAAATTTGCAGGGCTACAGGGAAAGGGCGGGGGAGTGGGACTAGCTGAAGTGCTCTTGCAGAGAGCCGGCACGGGCTCGACGGGCCGAATGGCCTCCTTCTGTGCTGTAACCATTCTTTGATTCTATGAATCTATGGGGGAGAAATTCAGTATTGCCCCATTTGGGGCGCAATTATCGGCCGGGCGCAAAGATTAGCGCCTGGCGCTAATTATCGCCTCCGACTGCAAACTTGACTTTTATCGCCCCTGGAGGTGATTGGAGTGCTAAATTGGGCGCTACACATCTGTCTTAAGGCGCAAAGGCCGAGGAGTGAGGCGCTACCTCAGAGCGCTGGCGAAGCTCATGTGATGTCAGTCAGCAATGGAACACGGACACAATGGCGCCAGCCAGTTCTTAAAGGGAAGGGTTGATTTTGCTTTCCATCCACATCCTGCTCATTGCAGCCTTGAATCTCAGCCTGGAGAGACCTGTACATCAAATCTGATGGAAAGAACAATGGAGAGGCCCAGGGAAAGAGCTCAGAGTGCAGCCCCCACAGTCTCTTCTAAATCGATACAAGGAAGGGCAAATCAAAATGAATCTGCAAAGTGCTGCTCAGTACCCAAAACTCCTTCACACAGCGTTGAATCTCTCCAGAAGTCTCTCTCTCTCTCTCAGAATGCGTGGTTCAAAAATGTCACCAACAAAAAAAGGCAGGAAGCGGTCGCCTTTAAATAGCGCTCCCCCAGTCCCTTCCTGACTGCAAAACGCTCCCCTCAACCTGTCGTTGCTAGTGGCAGGCGGTAAGGCAGGGGGCGCCGCTCAATATCCGCTCCGTGGCGCTACCGGGGCGTTGCGCACTCGACTGATGTCACGATCTGCCGGCGCAGGAGATCGTGGCGGTACTGTTTAGCGCCGCCGCAAAATGTCTAGTTAATTTCGCGAGCGGCGCAAACATCGCCGTGCCCGGGCACTAGTTGTTTTGCGTCCCATTAGCGCCCTCTTAAGGCGCTAACGGGAGGTGCAACCAACTGAATTTTTCCCCCCTATGTCTCTATGATTCTATTCAGTCCCACTGCATCCCATGAAGAATGTTCATCTGCCTTTTGTGAATATGAACTGATAAAGGTTTTTTTTTTGCCAGTTGTCTCCTCATCCCACCTTTCTGAGATCCAGTTCTATTGATGCAAGTATCCCTCTGGTACCTTGTCCAAGTGGCCACTCTTCAGTTGTGAGCCTGGAGAGAGAGAGAGAGAGAGAGAGAGTATCGTCAGGCTATTCGACTGTGGAGTGTGTCACATAAAACTCAAGCCGTTCTCACCTGAAGTCCACACACAGACATTTTCTAGCAGTGGGGCACTGGAGAGAAAAGTTTTTTCAAATGCTTTAAGATCTGTGTGATACTTGTGTTAATTAAATGGTTTCATGGTTGTTCAAGAAAGAACTAGCATTCAGAGAGCAGCTTATCATGTGACTCAGAAACATCTCAAACAATGAATTGCATTGAATCACTATCGTTAGGTAGGGCACTGTGGCAACCATGTTACACACAGCAAGATCCCATAAACAGAAAGAAAATGAATGACCAGCATTTTTTTTTTGATGGTGTTAGTTGAGAGTAAAATGTTAGCTAAAACTCTGGGGAAACTACCCTACGGTTTTTCGAATAGAGACATGGGATTTTTAACGGTCACTTTTACAGGGCCCCAGTTTGACATCCCATCTGGAGGAAGGGCATCGCTGACAGTGCAGCATCCCCTCAGTATGGCACTGAAGGGTTGGCCTAGATTATGTACTGAAGCGGAGCTTGAAACAGTCCTGTTGCCAGTCACTGTGAGCTGAAATTGTTTTTCGTATTATTATTTAAGACACATTCAGTGAACACATGGGAAGGGCACACCCCTAATTTTGTACGTTTCCTTTGCACAGCAGAAAAGTCAGCACTAAAGTTTGCACCTTGTGCGGTGTTGCACAACCCTTACAGTTAAAGCCATTGTTTTGCAAATCCCGGCCAGGTGCAGGAACTTGCTCCTCGACCTTCAGTGACTTTAACACTGAGGCCTCAGAATTGCTCTTCTGACTTCCATAAAGGGTGCGGTAGTGTAGTGATTATGTCCTGCCCCAGAGATGTTTGCTGGGTCATTAAATACATTTAAGGTGGAGATAGACAGATTTTTGCAAGGTAAGGGAGTGAAGGGTTATGGGGAGCGGGCAGGGAAGTGGCTTTGAGCCCGAGATCAGCCATGATCTTATTGAATGGCGAAGTAGGCTCGAGGGGCCAAGTGGCCTATTCCCGCTCCTATTTCTTGAGTTCTTTGTGTTCTTGTGTTACGGGACTAGTAATCCAGAAGGACGTGAGTTCAAATCCCACCATGGCAGTTTGTGAATTTGAATTTGGTTTAAATAAAAATCTGGAAATAAAAAAAAGTGCTGATATCAGTCAAATAGTAACTATGAAGCTGTTGGATTGTTGCTAAAACTCCAACAGGTTCATGAATGTCGTTTAGGAAAGGAAGCCCGATGTCTCTTCCTGGCCTATATGTGACTCCAGTCCCAGACCACTGTTGACTGCTCTCTTAAATGGACAAGCAGTTGTATCAAATCGCTACACAGTATTTCAAGAAGAAGAAGGAGCCCCACCACCATCTTGGGTTGGGCAATGAATGCCGGCCTTGCCAGTGACCCCCATTATCCTGAGAATGAATTAAATAAAAACTAGCCAAAATGACAGTGGGTTTATAGTCTTCTATTGTTGCTATCTTCAACAAATGATTCAAATGTGGGCGATTTCCATGCTGATCACACTGAAAAACGGGGCTGTAGGCAGGCAATTTTTTTTTAATGTCCTGCCGACCGACTCAATTTTTGAACAAGCATTGATATGAGCGAAACAGGCAGGGGCCTTATTTAAGTAGCGCCCTGGACCCGAAATTGACTTCCGCCCCCTGCAGCGGCTCCGGTCGAAAACACCGACAGCTGCAGGAGGCGTGTATCGGGTGGCCGGCTGCTTCAGGGGCGATGATTAAAGGTGAGGTGGCCAGGGTAAGTGGGAAAAAAAAACTTACCTTTCCTGTTCTAGTTTTTTTTCGCGGGTTCCTGCCCGCGATCGATCGGTCCGACACTCTGCTTGAGTGCCGGGCTGATCGCGCGGGATCGCAGCTGCCTTGGTGGTCCAGGTAGGTACTTTTTAAATTGCAGAGCCTGCAGCGATGGCCCTTTAAGGGGGAAGGAGCCTTTGAACACGGCAGCGCTGCACGGCCCAGTGTGCAGCGCTGCTGAAGTCTCTGCCCCGCTCTCCGACGTTAGCGTCCTAAGAAGGAAGTGGAGTGCTTGATTTAGCGCTCCACTTCCCTCTTGGGGCGCTAAAATTCAACTTTGCGGTCACCGGTGCTAATTAGCGCTGGGTGCTAAAGTTAGTGCCCAGGCAATGTTAGTGTCCCAAAATGGTCGATATCGAATTTTTCCCCCATTGGGTCTGGCGTACCCTCCTCCTTGCCACTTCTCTATGGGCGCTGGCCGGTTTGGGACAGTGACTCTGTTATCCTCGAATTTAAGGTAGCAGAAGTCTGACCGAGCAATGAGAGGAGGTGCACGAGAGCACAGAGGGTGGTTCAAAACATTTTTCGTTTATCTGGGAGGAGATCTACAAAGGAGCCCCTCAATTGTGTTGCGAGTCATTCTTCTTCTGAGTTTCATTTGATATATTTTAGTCTCTCATCAAGCTGTTGCAGTAATGATATTTGGATTAGAGGGTTTCAGACATTGATTATTTTAGGCACTGATACGTTTATAGTTTGTTTTTGCAGCTGTCAGGGTGATGTAAATATTCTTCAAAATTAAGGACATGCAATAATTGGGACTTGGATCCAGTTGAACCAGTTGCGATGAAAGCTCACACCCAAGACATGAACTTGCCTTTCTGTCACTCTCGCCAGGTTTCAGACACTCATCCCAGCAACTTCTCCCCTCTACTCGCTATTTTGCTTGTGTTTCTGGGCTGTTGCTCCACTTTGTTTTATCTAATCTGTCCCTGCAAGTTTAGGAAAAGCCACTGGCGCAGCTCAGAGGAACTGATGATGTTGCAGAAGTGTGGGAACTTTTAATCATTGATTCTGATTTGCAGGCCGAGAGCAGGGTAAACGCAAGGGAGTGGGGCTAATCATATAGCTCTTTCAAAGAGCCGGCACAAACACACTGGGCCGAATGGCGTCATTCCGTACTGCATGATTCTATGAGCAAGAAATGCAATCAAGTAGATACTGGGTCTGAAATGCTGATCATCTGCACTAAGAAAGATGTTCGGCAGGTATGCTCTCTCCCTCCTTTTCTCTCTCTCTCGCTCTCTCAGTTTTTCACCCTCATCTGCTTCCTCGATTACCTGGCTTCTCTATTTCACTTGTTTCTCTTTGCATCATCTGGTTTCTCTTTCACTTGTTTTTCCGTCTGTCGCTTGATTTCTTTCTCTTGCTTGTTTCTATCTCCACCACCTACATCCTCTCTCACTTGTTCCTCTCCCCTTTACCCAGTTTCTCTCTCTCTCTCTCTCTTGTTCCTCTCCCCTTTACCCAGTTTCTCTCTAACTCTCTCTCTCACTTGTTCCTCTCTCCTTTACCCGGTTTCTCTCTCTCTCTCTCACTTGTTCCTCTCTCCTTTACCCAGTTTCTCTCTCTCTCTCTCACTTGTTCCTCTCTCCTTTACCCAGTTTCTCTCTCTCTCTCTCACTTGTTCCTCTCTCCTTTACCCGGTTTCTCTCTCTCTCTCTCTCACTTGTTCCTCTCTCCTTTACCCAGTTTCTCTCTCTCTCTCTCTCACTTGTTCCTCTCTCCTTTACCCGGTTTCTCTCTCTCTCTCTCACTTGTTCCTCTCTCCTTTACCCGGTTTCTCTCTCTCTCTCTCTCTTGTTTCTCTCCCCTTTACCCAGTTTCTCTCTCTCTCTCTCTCACTTGTTCCTCTCTCCTTTACCCGGTTTCTCTCTCTCTCTCTCACTTGTTCCTCTCTCCTTTACCCGGTTTCTCTCTCTCTCTCTCTCACTTGTTCCTCTCTCCTTTACCCAGTTTCTCTCTCTCTCTCTCACTTGTTCCTCTCTCCTTTACCCAGTTTCTCTCTCTCTCTCTCTCTCTCTCTCACTTGTTCCTCTCCCCTTTACCCGGTTTCTCTCTCTCTCTCTCACTTGTTCCTCTCCCCTTTACCCAGTTTCTCTCTCTCTCTCTCTCTCTCTTGTTTCGCTCCCCTTTACCCAGTTTCTCTCTCTCTCTCTCTCTCACTTGTTCCTCTCCCCTTTACCCAGTTTCTCTCTCTCTCTCTCTCTCTTGTTTCGCTCCCCTTTACCCAGTTTCTCTCTCTCTCTCTCTCTCACTTGTTTCTCTCCCCTTTACCCAGTTTCTCTCTCTCTCTCTCTCTCTCTTGTTCCTCTCCCCTTTACCCAGTTTCTCTCTCTCTCTCTCTCTTGTTCCTCTCCCCTTTACCCAGTTTCTCTCTCTCTCTCTCTCTTGTTTCTCTCCCCTTTACCCAGTTTCTCTCTCTCTCTCTCACTTGTTCCTCTCTCCTTTACCTGGTTTCTCTCTCTCTCTCTCACTTGTTCCTCTCTCCTTTACCCGGTTTCTCTCTCTCTCTCTCACTTGTTCCTCTCCCCTTTACCCAGTTTCTCTCTCTCTCTCTCTCTCTTGTTTCGCTCCCCTTTACCCAGTTTCTCTCTCTCTCTCTCTCTCACTTGTTCCTCTCCCCTTTACCCAGTTTCTCTCTCTCTCTCTCTCTTGTTCCTCTCCCCTTTACCCAGTTTCTCTCTCTCTCTCTCTCTTGTTTCTCTCCCCTTTACCCAGTTTCTCTCTCTCTCTCTCACTTGTTCCTCTCTCCTTTACCTGGTTTCTCTCTCTCTCTCTCTCTTGTTTCTCTCCCCTTTACCCGGTTTCTCTCTCTCTCTCTCTCACTTGTTCCTCTCTCCTTTACCCGGTTTCTCTCTCTCTCTCTCTCTCACTTGTTCCTCTCCCCTTTACCCGGTTTCTCTCTCTCTCTCTCTCTTGTTCCTCTCCCCTTTACCCGGTTTCTCTCTCTCTCTCTCTCTTGTTCCTCTCTCCTTTACCCGGTTTCTCTCTCTCTCTCTCTCTTGTTCCTCTCTCCTTTACCCGGTTTCTCTCTCTCTCTCTCACTTGTTCCTCTCCCCTTTACCCAGTTTCTCTCTCTCTCTCTCTCTTGTTCCTCTCCCCTTTACCCGGTTTCTCTCTCTCTCTCTCACTTGTTCCTCTCCCCTTTACCCAGTTTCTCTCTCTCTCTCTCTCTTGTTCCTCTCTCCTTTACCCGGTTTCTCTCTCTCTCTCTCTCTTGTTCCTCTCTCCTTTACCCGGTTTCTCTCTCTCTCTCTCACTTGTTCCTCTCCCCTTTACCCAGTTTCTCTCTCTCTCTCTCTCTCACTTGTTCCTCTCCCCTTTACCCGGTTTCTCTCTCTCTCTCTCACTTGTTCCTCTCCCCTTTACCCGGTTTCTCTCTCTCTCTCTCTCTCACTTGTTCCTCTCCCCTTTACCCGGTTTCTCTCTCTCTCTCTCTCTTGTTCCTCTCCCCTTTACCCGGTTTCTCTCTCTCTCTCTCTCTTGTTCCTCTCTCCTTTACCCGGTTTCTCTCTCTCTCTCTCACTTGTTCCTCTCCCCTTTACCCAGTTTCTCTCTCTCTCCCTCTCTCTTGTTCCTCTCCCCTTTACCCGGTTTCTCTCTCTCTCTCTCACTTGTTCCTCTCCCCTTTACCCAGTTTCTCTCTCTCTCTCTCTCTTGTTCCTCTCCCCTTTACCCGGTTTCTCTCTCTCTCTCTCTCTTGTTCCTCTCTCCTTTACCCGGTTTCTCTCTCTCTCTCTCTCTCTCACTTGTTCCTCTCCCCTTTACCCAGTTTCTCTCTCTCTCTCTCTCTTGTTCCTCTCCCCTTTACCCGGTTTCTCTCTCTCTCTCTCTCTTGTTCCTCTCCCCTTTACCCGGTTTCTCTCTCTCTCTCTCTCTTGTTCCTCTCTCCTTTACCCAGTTTCTCTCTCTCTCTCTCTCTTGTTCCTCTCCCCTTTACCCGGTTTCTCTCTCTCTCTCTCTCTTGTTCCTCTCTCCTTTACCCAGTTTCTCTCTCTCTCTCTCTCTCTCTTGTTTCTCTCCCCTTTACCCAGTTTCTCTCTCTCTCTCTCACTTGTTCCTCTCTCCTTTACCCGGTTTCTCTCTCTCTCTCTCTCTCTCTTGTTTCTCTCCCCTTTACCCGGTTTCTCTCTCTCTCTCTCTCACTTGTTCCTCTCTCCTTTACCCGGTTTCTCTCTCTCTCTCTCTCTCACTTGTTCCTCTCCCCTTTACCCAGTTTCTCTCTCTCTCTCTCTCTCTCTTGTTCCTCTCCCCTTTACCCGGTTTCTCTCTCTCTCTCTCTCTTGTTCCTCTCTCCTTTACCCGGTTTCTCTCTCTCTCTCTCTCTTGTTCCTCTCTCCTTTACCCAGTTTCTCTCTCTCTCTCTCTCACTTGTTCCTCTCTCCTTTACCCGGTTTCTCTCTCTCTCTCTCACTTGTTCCTCTCTCCTTTACCCAGTTTCTCTCTCTCTCTCTCTCTTGTTCCTCTCCCCTTTACCCAGTTTCTCTCTCTCTCTCTCACTTGTTCCTCTCCCCTTTACCCAGTTTCTCTCTCTCTCTCTCTCTTGTTCCTCTCCCCTTTACCCAGTTTCTCTCTCTCTCTCTCTCTCTTGTTCCTCTCTCCTTTACCCGGTTTCTCTCTCTCTCTCTCACTTGTTCCTCTCCCCTTTACCCAGTTTCTCTCTCTCTCTCTCTCTCTTGTTTCTCTCCCCTTTACCCGGTTTCTCTCTCTCTCTCTCTCACTTGTTCCTCTCTCCTTTACCCGGTTTCTCTCTCTCTCTCTCACTTGTTCCTCTCCCCTTTACCCAGTTTCTCTCTCTCTCTCTCTCTTGTTTCTCTCCCCTTTACCCAGTTTCTCTCTCTCTCTCTCACTTGTTCCTCTCTCCTTTACCCGGTTTCTCTCTCTCACTCTCTCTTGTTCCTCTCCCCTTTACCCGGTTTCTCTCTCTCTCTCTCTCTCTTGTTTCTCTCCCCTTTACCCAGTTTCTCTCTCTCTCTCTCTCTCTTGTTCCTCTCCCCTTTACCCAGTTTCTCTCTCTCTCTCTCTCTTGTTCCTCTCCCCTTTACCCGGTTTCTCTCTCTCTCTCTCTCTTGTTCCTCTCTCCTTTACCCGGTTTCTCTCTCTCTCTCTCACTTGTTCCTCTCTCCTTTACCCGGTTTCTCTCTCTCACTCTCTCTTGTTCCTCTCCCCTTTACCCGGTTTCTCTCTCTCTCTCTCTCTTGTTTCTCTCTCCTTTACCCGGTTTCTCTCTCTCTCTCTCTCTCTTGTTTCTCTCTCCTTTACCCGGTTTCTCTCTCTCTCTCTCTCACTTGTTCCTCTCCCCTTTACCCGTTTCTCTCTCTCTCTCTCTCTCTTGTTCCTCTCCCCTTTACCCAGTTTCTCTCTCTCTCTCTCTCTCTTGTTCCTCTCTCCTTTACCCGGTTTCTCTCTCTCTCTCTCTCTCTCTTGTTCCTCTCTCCTTTACCCGGTTTCTCTCTCTCTCTCTCTCTTGTTCCTCTCCCCTTTACCCAGTTTCTCTCTCTCTTTCTCTCCCACTTGTTTCTCTCCCCTTTACCCGGTTTCTCTCTCTCTCTCACTTGTTTCTCTGCCCTTCACCTGCTTTCTCCATCTTTTCTTCGCCTGATTCCTTTCCTTTATTCGATCCATCTCTTTCCCTTGGATTGCCGCTGTTTATGTCTGAAACCAAACAGTGGGCCTGGAGAGAGGTAGGGCAGGGAATAGGGTTATGACTTAAGTTCCAATGTTTCCTTCACTGCTGATTGTAAACATATTACAGGCTCCCCAGTGGCTCAGTGATGTCCAGTAAAAATTAGTGGACTTCAGCCAGGTTACGACAAATAACTAATGGATCCATATCATAAATTACAGAAGAAAGTGTGGGGGGAAAGCATTAGATTTTTCATCCACAGGTTCACAATAACATAACTAAATGTATTCATAAGAACATAAGAATTAGGAGCAAGAGTACGCCATACGGCCCCTCGAGCCTGCGTAGATAAGATCATGGCTGATCTTCAATCTCAACTCCACTTTCCCACCCGATCTCCATATCCCTTGATTCCCCGAGAGTCCAGAAATCTATCGATCTCAGCCTTGAATATACTCAAAACCTCAGCATTCACAGCCCTCGGGGGTAGAGAATTCCAAATATTCACAACCCTCTGAGTGAAGAAATTCCTCCTTCTCAGTCTTAAATGGCCGACCCCTTATCCTGAGACTATGCCCCCTTATTCTAGAATCTCCAGCCAGAGTAAACAACCTCTCAGCATCTACCCTGTCAATCCCCCTATTCACTGAATTGTCTTTTAATGCTGTCATTAAAGTTTTCACTGGAAGGCTTCAGCCTCTCCAGAAAACCAGGGTTGATATAGACTGCTATGGAACCATTCATGGGTCATTCATAGTAACATTGGAACAGGAGTAGGCCATTCAGCCCTTTGAGCCTGTTCCGCCATTCAATTAGATAATGCCTGATCTTTATCTTAACTCCATCTAACAGCCTTGGTTCTGTAAATCTCCCGATTTCTCATATGGTCAGTCCGCCCCTGGTAGTGATGTAAGTGAAGGGATGGCAGAAAGGGGAATGGCTAGTGAAAAGCTGAAGGGGGAGGGACACAATGGCAGCAAGGAGGATGGGAGTGCCAGTGATTTATGAAGGCAGTCGGAAGGCAGCTGCTGAGAGACAAATTTTCCTCATAACCCCCATGAGAAATGTAGCTTGCAGTCATTGGTGCTCCAATCCCCACCACACCACAACACACCACAATACACCACACCACAACACACCACACCATGCCACAACACACCACGCCACAACACACCACGCCACAACACACCACAATACACCACACCACACCACAACACAACACACCACAACACACCACGCCACAACACACCACGCCACAACACACCACGCCACAACACACCACGCCACAACACACCACAATACACCACACCACGCCACAACACACCACAACACACCACGCCACAACACACCACGCCACAACACACCACACCACAACACACCACGCCACAACACACCACACCACAATACACCACGCCACAACACACCACACCACAATACACCACACCACACCACAACACACCACGACACACCACACCACACCACACCACAACACACCACGACACACCACACCACACCACACCACAACACACCACACCACAACACACCACCCCACAATACACCACACAACACCACACCACAACACACCACCCCACAATACACCACACCACACCACAATACATCACACCACACCACAACACACCACCCCACAATACACCACACCACACCACAATACATCACACCACAACACAATACACCACACCACACCAGAATACACCACACCACAACACACCACAATACACCACAATACACCACATCACACCACCATACACCACACCACAATACACCTCAATACACCACACCACAACACAATACACCACACCACACCAGAATACACCACACCACACCACACCACAACACAACACAATACACCACACCACACCAGAATACACCACACCACAACACACCACACCACAACACACCACAATACACCACACCACAATACACCACACCACACCACAATACACCACAAGACGCCACAATACACCACACCACACCACAATACACCACACCACAATACACCACACCACAATACACCACACCACACCACAACACACCACACCACTCCACACCACACCACAATAAACCACACAACACCACGCCACAACACACCACCCCACAATACACCACACCACCCCACAATACACCACCCCACAATACACCACACCACCCCACAATACACCACCCCACAATACACCACACCACCCCACAATACACCACCCCACAATACACCACACCACACCACAATACATCACACCACAACACAATACACCATACCACACCAGAATACACCACACCACAACACACCACAATACACCACACCACAATACACCACAATACACCACACCACACCACAATACACCACACCACAATACACCACAATACACCACACCACAACACAATACACCACACCACACCACAATACACCACACCACAATACACCACACCACAATACACCACACCACAATACACCACACCACAATACACCACAACACAATACACCACACCACACCACAATACACCACACCACAATACACCACACCACAATACACCACACCACAATACACCACAATACACCACACCACAACACAATACACCACACCACACCACAATACACCACACCACAATACACCACAATACACCACACCACACCACACCACAATACACCACACCACAATACACCACAATACACCACACCACAATACACCTCAATACACCACACCACACCACAACACACCACACCACAACACACCACACCACAACACACCACACCACAACACACCACACCACAACACACCACACCACAGCACACCACACCACAACACACCACACCACACCGCGACACACCACACCACGCCACAACACACCACACCACACCACAACACACCACAGCACACCACACCACACCACAACACACCACACCACACCACAACACGCCACACCACACCACAACACACCACACCACACCACACCACAATAAACCACACAACACCACGCCACAACACACCACCCCACAATACACCACACCACCCCACAATACACCACCCCACAATACACCACACCACACCACAATACACCACACCCCACAATACATCACACCACAACACAATACACCACACCACACCAGAATACACCACACCACAACACACCACAATACACCACACCACAATACACCACAATACACCATACCACACCACAATACACCACACCACAATACACCTCAATACACCACACCACACCACAACACAATACACCACAATAAACCATAATACACCACGCAACAACACACCACACCACGCCACAACACACCACGCCACACCACAACACACCACAACACACCACACCACAACACACCACACCACAACACACCACACCACAACACACCACACCACAACACACCACAACACAACACACCACACCACAGCACACCACACCACAACACACCACACCACAACACACCACACCACAACACACCACACCACAGCACACCACACCACAACACACCACACCACACCGCGACACACCACACCACGCCACAACACACCACACCACACCACACCACACCACGCCACAACACACCACACCACATCACACCACACCACAACACACCACACCACAACACACCACACCACAACACACCACACCACACCACAAGACACCACACCACACCACACCACACCACAATAAACCACACAACACCATGCCACAACACACCACCCCACAATACACCACCCCACAATACACCACACCACCCCACAATACACCACCCCACAATACGCCACAAAACACCACAATACACCACACCACAATACACCACACCACACCACAATACATCACACCACAACACAATACACCACAACACACCACAATACACCACACCACACCACAATACACCACACCACAATACACCTCAATACACCACACCACACCACAACACAATACACCACACCACACCACACCAGAATACACCACACCACACCACACCACACCAGAATACACCACACCACAACACACCACACCACAACACACCACAATACACCACACCACACCAGAATACACCACACCACAACACACCACACCACAATACGCCACAATACACCTCACCACACCACAATACACCACACCACAATACACCACACCACAATACACCACACCACAATACACCACACCACACCACAATACACCACAATACACCACACCAGAATACACCACACCACAATACACCACACCACACCACAATACACCACACCACAATACACCACACCACCCCACAATACACCACACCACACCACAATACATCACACCACACCACAATACACCACACCACCCCACAATACACCACACCACCCCACAATACATCACACCACACCACAATACACCACACCACACCACAATAAACCACACCACACCACAATACACCACACCACACCACAATACACCACACCACACCACAATACACCACACCACAATACACCACACCACCCCACAATACACCACACCACACCACAATAAACCACACCACACCACAATACACCACACCACACCACAATACACCACACCACACCATAATACACCACACCACACCACACCACAATACACCAAACCACACCACACCACAATAAACCACACCACCCCACAATACACCACACCACACCACAATAAACCACACCACACCACAATACACCACACCACACCACAATAAACCACACCACCCCACAATACACCACACCACACCACAATAAACCACACCACACCACAATAAACCACACCACACCACAATAAACCACACCACACCACAATAAACCACACCACACCACAATACACCACAACACCACAATACACCACAATATGCCATAATACACCTCAACACACCACAATACACCACAATAAACCATAAGACACCACACCACATTACACAACACCAGAATACACCTCAGTACACCACATCTCACCACAATAAACCACACCACACCACAATACACCACACCACAATACACCACACCACACCACAATACACCACAATACACCACACCACACCACACCACAACGCACCACAATACACCACACCACAACACACCACACCACACCACAATGCACCACACCACACCACACCACAACGCACCACAATACACCACACCACAATACACCACACCACACCACAATACACCACACCACACCACACCACAATGCACCACAATACACCACACCACAATACACCACACCACACCACAATGCACCACACCACAATGCACCACTATACACCACACCACAATACACCACACCACACCACAATACACCACACCACACCACAATACACCACACCACAATACACCACACCACACCACAATACACCACACCACAATACACCACACCACACCACAATGCACCACACCACACCACACCACAACGCACCACAATACACCACACCACAATACACCACACCACACCACAATGCACCACACCACACCACACCACAACGCACCACAATACACCACACAACAATACACCACACCACACCACAATACACCACACCACACCACAATGCACCACAATACACCACACCACAATACACCACACCACACCACAATGCACCACACCACACCACACCACAATGCACCACACCACACCACACCACAATGCACCTCAATACACCACACCACACCACAATACACCACACCACAATACACCACACCACAATACACCACACCACACCACAACACAATACACCACACCACACCACACCACAATATACCACACCACAATACACCACACCACACCACACCACAATACACCACACCACAATTCACCACACCAAAATACACCGCACCACAATACACCACAATACACCACACCTTCTTACTACTTCTTAGGCAGTCCCTCAGAACCGAGGATGACTTGCTTCCACATTAAAAATGAGTTCTCAGGTGACTGATGAGTCCAATGCGGGACCTACAGTATCTGTCACAGGTGGGGCAGACGGTGGTTGAAGGGGCAGGTGCGTGGGGTGCTTGGGTTGACGTGCACTCCTTGCACTGCCTGCGCTTGGCTTCCGCTTGCTCCTGGCGAAGTGACTCGATGTGTTTGGCGCCTTCCCGGATGCTACTCTACTTTGTGCGATCTTGGGCCAGGGATTCCCAGGTGTCGGTGGAGATGTTACACTTTTTCAAGGAGGCTTTGAGGGTGTCCTTGAAGCGTTTCCTCTGCCCACCTGGGGCTCTCTTGCCGTGCCGGAGCTCCGAGTAGAGTGCTTGTTTTGGGAGTCTCGTATCGGGCATGCGTACAATGTGACCCGTCCATCGGAGCTGATCGAGCATGGTCAAAGCTTCGATGCTGAGGATGTTGGCCTGAGCAAGAACACTGACGTTGGTGCGCCTATCCTGCCAATGGATTTGCAGGATCTTGCGGAGGCAGCGTTGGTGGTACCTCTCCAGTGCTTTGAGGTGCCTGTTGTACATGGTCCATGTCTCTGAGGCATGCAGCAGGGCGGGTATCACTGCTGCTCTGTAGACCATGAGCTTAGTGCCGGGTTTGAGGTCCTGGTCTTCAAACACTCTCTTCCTCAGGCAACCGAAGGCTGCACTGGCACACTGAAGGCGGTGTTGGACTTCGTCGTTGACGTCTGCCCTTGTTGACAGTAGGCTCCCGAGGTATGGAAAGTGGTCCAGTTTGTCCAAGGCCTTGTCATGGATACACCACACCACACCACAATACACCACAACACACCACACCACAATACACCACAATACACCACACCACGCCGCACCACACCACAATACACCACACCACGCCACACCACAATACACCACATTACACCACACCAGAATACACCACAATACACCACAATAAACCACAATACACCATACCACAATACACCACACCACAATACACCACAATAAACCACAATACACTACACCACAATACACCACACCACAATACACCACAATACACCATACCACAATACACCACACCACAATACACCACAATAAACCACAATACACCAGACCACAATACACCACACTACACCACAATACACCACAATAACCACACCACATCACAATAACTACACCACACCAGAATACACCACATAACAATACACCACACCACACCACACCAGAATGCACCACACCACAATACACCACACCACAATACATCACAATACACCACACCACACCTCAACACAATACACCACACCACACCACACCACAACACACCATACCACAATACACCACACCACACCACACCACACCACAATACACCACACCACAATACACCACACCACACCAAAATACACCATTACACACCACAATACACCACACCACACCACACCAGAATACACCACACCACAATACACCACACAACAATACACCACACCACACCACACCAGAATGCACCACACCACAATACACCACACCACAATACACCACACCACAATACATCACAATACACCACACCACACCTCAACACAATACACCACACCAGACCACAATACACCACACCACAATACCCCACAATACACCACACCACAACACACCACACCACACCACAATACACAACACCACACCACAATACACAACACCATACCACACCACAATACACAACACCACACCACAATACACCACACCACACCACAATACACCACACCACACCACACCACAATAAACCACACCACACCACAATAAACCACACCACACCACAATAAACCACACCACAATAAACCACCACACCACAATACGCCACAATACACCTCAACACACCACACCACAATACACCACACCACAATACACCACACCACAATACACCACAGCACAATACACCACACCACACCACAATACACCACAATACACCTCACCACACCACAATACACCACACCACAATACACCACACCACAATACACCACAATACACCTCACCACACCACAATACACCACACCACAATACACCACAATACACCATACCACAATACACCACACCGCACAATACACCATACCACACCACAATACACCTCACCACAATACACCACACCACAATACAACACCACACCACACCATAATACACCACAATAAACCACAATACACCACACCACAATACACCACACCACAATAAACCACAATAAACCACAATACACTACACCACAATACACCACACCACAATACACCACAATACACCACACCACAATACACCACACCACAATACACCACACCACAATACACCACACCACAATACACCACACCACACCACAATACACCACACCACAATAAACCACAATAAACCACAATACACTACACCACAATACACCACACCACAATACACCACAATACACCACACCACAATACACCACACCACAATACACCACACCACACCACAATACACCACAATAAACCACAATACACCAGACCACAATACACCACAGTAAACCACAATACACCACACCACACCACAATATACCACACTACACCACAATACACCACAATAACCACACCACATCACAATAACTACACCACACAACAATACACCACACCACACCACAATGCACCACAACTACACCACAATACACCACAACACACCACAATACACCACACCACACCACACCAGAATACACCACACCACAATACACCACATAACAATACACCACACCACACCAGAATGCACCACACCACAATACACCACACCACAATACACCACACCACAATACATCACAATACACCACACCACACCTCAACACAATACACCACACCACACCACAACACACCACACCACAATACCACAATATACCACACCACACCACACCACACCACAATACACCACACCACAATACACCACACCACACCAAAATACACCATTACACACCACAATACACCACACCACACCACACCAGAATACACCACACCACAATACACCACACAACAATACACCACACCACACCACACCAGAATGCACCACACCACAATACACCACACCACACCACACCACACCTCAACACAATACACCACCCAGACCACAATACACCACACCACAATACACCACAATACACAACACAACACCACAATACACCACACCACAATACACCACACCACAATACACCACAATACACCACACCACAACACACCACACCACACCACAATACACAACACCATACCACACCACAATACACAACACCACACCACAATAAACCACACCACACCACAATAAACCACACCACACCACAATACACCACACCACACCACAATACACCACACCACACCACACCACAATAAACCACACCACACCACAATAAACCACACCACACCACAATAAACCACACCACAATAAACCACCACACCACAATACGCCACAATACACCTCAACACACAACAATACACCACACCACAATACACCACACCACAATACACCACAGCACAATACACCACACCACACCACAATACACCACAATACACCACACCACAATACACCACAATACACCATACCACAATACACCACACCGCACAATACACCATACCACACCACAATACACCTCACCACAATACACCACACCACAATACAACACCACAAAACACCACAATACACCACACCACAATACACCACAATACACCACACCACAATACACCACACCACACCATAATACACCACAATAAACCACAATACACCACACCACAATACACCACACCACTATAATCCACAATAAACCACAATACACTACACCACAATACACCACAATAAACCACAATACACCACGCCACAATACACCACACCACACCACAATACACCACACTACACCACACTACACCTCAATACACCACACCACACCACATCACAATACACCACATCACACCACAATATACCACACTACATCACAATACACCACACCACACCACAATACACCACACTACAATACACCACACAACAATACACCACAGTACACCACAATACACCACATACACCTCACCACACCACAATACACACCACACCACACCACAATGCACCACACCACACCACACTACACCACAATACACCACACCACAATACACCACACCACACCACACCACAATACACCACACCACAATGCACCACACCACACCACACCACAATACACCACACCACACCACAATACACCACACCACAATACCACAACACACCACACCACACCACAATACACCACAACACACCACAATACACCACACCACACCACAATACACCACACCACAATACACCACACCACACCAAAATACACCATTACACACCACAATAAACCACCCCACACCACCCCACAATACACCACACCAGACCACAATACACCACACCACACCACAATACACCACAATACAAAACACCACACCACAATACACCACACCACAATACACCACAATACACCACAACACACCACACCACACCACAATAAACCACACCACACCACAATAAACCACACCACACCACAATACACCACACCACACCACAATACACCACACCACACCACAATAAACCACACCACACCACAATAAACCACACCACACCACAATAAACCACACCACAATACACCACCACACCACAATACACCACAATACGCCACAATACACCTCAACACACAATACACCACGCCACAATACACCACACCACAATACACCACACCACACCATAGTAAACCAAACCACAACGCAATAAACCATAAGACACCACACCACACCACATTACACAACACCAGAATACACCTCAAAACACCACATCTCACCACAATAAACCACACCACACCACACCACAATACACCACACAACACCACAATACACCACAATACACCACACCACAATACACCACACCACACCACAATACACCACACTACACCACAATAAACCACACCACACCACAATAAACCACACCACACCACACCACAATACACCACAATAAACCACAATACACCACAGCACACCACAATACACCACACCACACCACAATACACCACACTACACCACAATAAACCACACCACACCACAATAAACCCCACCACACCACAATACACCACAATAAACCACAAAACACCACACCACAATACACCACACCACACCACAATACACCACACTAAACCACAATAAACCACACCACACCACAATAAACCACACCACACCACAATAAACCACACCACAATACACCACACCACAATACACCACAATATGCCACAATACACCTCAACACACCACAATAAACCATAAGACACCACACCACACCACATTACACAACACCAGATTACACCACACTACACCACAATATACACCACACCACAATACACCACACCACACCACACCACAATACACACCACACCACAATACACCTCAACACACCACAATACACCACAATAAACCATAAGACACCACACCACACCACATTACACAACACCAGAATACACCACACTACACCTCAATACACCACACCACACCACACCACAATACTGTAAGGGGTTTTTGTCTCGGGCTTATTTGTAGGTCAGCCAGTTATGTTTTCCTGGACTGTCCTGCGCCCGCTATGCGGTTACGAATCGCTATCCCCTTTATTAGTTCTGAGCCCAGGACTTATCGAGCGGCGATAAAGACAAACGAACAGACCCATGGATTGGTGCGAGGAAAACCAATGTTTATTTACAGAAGTAAAACTACAGAGAAACAGTATATGAAAACGGTTTTACACTTAGCATGGGAAGAGAACGGACACATCGAGGGAAAATCCTAAAATTACAGTTTTAGCAATATCCCCATTAATCCCCACCCTTATGCCTAACTAAAATTGTCTTGCGACAGCCAGAAGAAAGATAATGTTCACCGGTGAAATGGATGGAAAAACCTGGCCCTGTGCTCTGTTTCTGCCGTCGACACGTGGCGTTTCTGGTAGTCTTCTTTCTGGGCTGCTGGCAGACAGAGCGAACCGGGTCCAGGCAGAGAGAGAGAAAAATGGCTGGGTCTTCCCAGTTATACCCGCTCCGGTCGCTCTAATCTTCCCACCGATCAGCACATTTCTATTGTCTGATCTGGGCATGATGAATTTTAACAAAAGGTACTGGTCTCGGCCCATCATGCTAGATGGCCGGTAATGGTGTGATACCAGTTCTTCAACTGCCACCCTATTGTTCGACAGGTTGGATGATTGTCCAGAACAGTTCCGTTGATGGGCCCAGCCCCGTCTCAATGTCCCCACCGATTACTTGAGCAAACACCTTGAAAGCTTTATGCATAGACCTGATTGTAATGCATAAGGAAAGGTCCTGTCCTGTTGCAGACATCAGAATACACAAACTGCCAGGCTCTCGGTCACGAGGCCCGACCGCGGCCATTTTATGCCCTGGATTTTAAAACTCAGTTTGACCAGGGTTTCTTTATTAATAAGTCCAACAACAAAAAATCTTCAAGGGGGGGGTGGGGGAACCCATGAAATTTTGCGAATCCTTTCAGTCCCCCCTGTGGAGACTTAAACTTGCTTGAAGTGTCCATACGAGGTGAACAAAATTTCTGACTGTCGCAAACAACCTTCCCCTTTATTTACCTCTCCAATTCCCCCGACACGTACATTCCCCCACTTGGAGAATAACCGCAGTGTACAGCAGGCATTTTAGATAGGAAAACAAATTCTTTTCCAGTAATCCCAGAACGGAGGGGGTCCAACATACCCCTGCACCACTTGGGATAAAACAGGTTTTTTTTAATCAAACAAAAAAACAACAAACGGAGGGGACCATCTTTTTTTTAAAAATAATAAAATGAGGCCACCATCACTCGTAAGTGGTGCGACACGGAATTCACGCGAGTGTCTCGTCTACCCGAGCATACTGGTCCCTCCAGACCCTTTGGGTTCTTGCTACTGCCTCGGGACCCTTTTTCCGACACTGGACGCAAACCAGGTAGAGGACGATCCCGAGCTGACAAATTACGAGCGCGTGTGATGCCAGACGAATCCAGGAGGGGACCTCGATATTCTCAAAGATGTCCCACCAGGGTGGGGTCGTAATATCCAGAATATCGGCCCCTATCTGGATAGTCTGCTGCTCCAGTGTATAAAAATGCTTTTGCGACACCACTACGGCTTTTAATAGTTTAATGAGGTGTTCTGGGAGAGGGGGAATCTGGTAGCCGAAGTGAGCCACATACTTTTGGAGGTTGGTGAAATTCTCTCTTACAGTTAGGTGAACCGTGGTTGGTTCAGGAATGGGGACAATTCGTTCCTGGGCCACTTGAACTTCTGCCTTGGGTTTAAAGCAGAAGCTGCTGTCACTCACCGTGCACCAGCTGTGCTGTCCGTGCTGGTAGTGAGACGCTCCTGTGGTGACGCAATATGTCCCACCTCCTATATATGCTACCTGTGGGGGAACATGGCCTTGTGCCATGGCTTCCATGGTACAATTTATAGGTTTCGCGTCAGCAGCTCTGAACCCGCATTGTGGTTTTGAATAGGCATTCAAGTGCTGGGGACACAGGATGATGTGCGCTCCCCGGCTACAGCACCCCGAGAGGTCAGTACCCGTCATAGCGTGATCCCACTTTATGACGTAGGGCGGGACCGCTGTAAAACGAACGTGAACACCCCCCTGAATGACACCAATGTTCTCCACCCTGTATACCGGCGCGGGTTGGGCCGTCCCGCCCATGACCGGCATCCTTACTATTATCCCCATGATAGTGTGGTTGGAACGTCCACAGTCCACTGGGACTGGGTAGGCCTCGGAAGCTAGTCGGAGCTGGCACGGGCTTAATGCGTTCTCAAAAGGGTGGAGGGCTGCGAGGTGCTTGTTGCTGATCCAGGAGGGGACCAAACCCTGTTTTAAGTCCTCCAGATTTCTGCGGCCCTCGCCCAGCAACCATGCCCCGTACAGTACGCACACCTCGTTTTGCGCAGCCTGATCGGACGCATTCCGATCCTCCCTAATGAGCGCATTCACCGTCTTTGCATGTATCTCCAGCTCCGCTATGATCTCCTTTAGATGGAGAGTCATGGCCTGGTCTTCATGCAGTTCCGAACCCACTACCTTATTCTCATCAGTTAAGACCTTCTTTAATTGGGTCTTCAGACCGTTGATCTGCGTCTGCAGTTCAATGTCGTCTAAACTATTAATAACTGAAGACCCCGCACTAAAACCCGTTAAAACATCATTAACAGTACCCCTTCTCTGTCTCCCCACCCCGTCCCAAGCCTCGTGGCTATGTGTATACAATTTGGTCTTATCGATCTCCGCAAAATCGAATTCGTAAAACTTTTGAAATGTTTCCCTTAAGAGGGCTTGATATAGTTTAGCGGTCTCTGCAGGGCACCACGCGGGCAAGTGCACCTCAGTGAGATTTAAGATCACCGAGGCCACCGCGTAATGCACCCCTTGATAGAGCACCTGGTCTGTGGGTACCAGCACCAGGCCGTTCCCTGGTCCCTTGGTGGTGGCGGGGCATCCCTCTGCTACAGTCCGTGACGTCGGGGTCGTGGGTAGGGGCTGTCGGGGACGGGTCACTAATTCAGTGGCATTAACCGAGATTGGGGAGTATGGGATCGCGCATGCATCCAGGCGCGACCCCCAGTCCATCCCCCTCCCGTTATCCTGCCACTGGCTGTGGAAAATGATGGAAACGCCCGTGGGGCAGACTCTCTCTGAACCCCACATACAGACATAGATCCCCTGATCCGGTTCCCACCATTTGTCCCAGCACACACTTAACCCTCCCTGGGTCCCCGTGATGGTCCTGTGGGTGTCGTTCCCTAACCTTTCCCATTCTACCCTGGGGTTCCCCATGTCTTTGCTTAATTTTCTGAGCCACCACCACCTATCCAGGGGAACGTTGCCCTTACATGATAAACAAATCCTTTTGCCCACGGTGACGCTGATCCTTGGGGTGACGATCCGTATCCTCGGGCAATGGAGGGAGGCCTCCCCATATGTAAAACCGGTCTGGCTCGAGTACTGGGTCGAGTTTGACCCCAGCCATCCAGGCCAGCTCCCCTTGTGAGTGTACGAGGCAATTTCATCCGCCTCGCGTAGGCCACTTCCATCGTGGGCTAGGGGCGCCGTCCTTCCGGAGCATCCGAAGATTCGGTGGTCCTCGGTGTCGCCCCTTCTCGCGAGGCTCAGCCCAGACAGGGCGAGCAAGACCAGGCCTCCGAACATTTCCCTTTAAATTGCCTGAAAAAAAATAAAGAACATCTAGCCAGGCTCCCTATAGGCTCCTTGGCTGGGGTGAAGTGTGAGCGGGTCCCTCGACCTCAGCTCACATGGACAAACACACATACACTGGAACGGTTCCATCTTAAAACTGCTATACGGTTCCGCACCTTAAAATCAAACTCAACAATCTAACTTAAAACTACAAACTTCTCAGACCAAGTTCTGTACATTTGCCGCCCGTCTCCGAGCGGCTAGCTTAAGCTCTGTTAGGACTGCGGCAGGCTGCTCCCTGCAGCGTGGCTGTACGGACCCTTACTTCTGGTCCTTCACAGCCTGCGACTGTTGGCTGGGGACCTTCGTCTTTTAACCTAACTTTTGCTCGGGAGGTCGCCCCTTTAAACTGGAGAGTCGGTGACCATGCCTTCCTAGGTTGGGGTGTCCGAGGGAACTTCCTAGGAAGTGCTATAGGTGGGGCTACCCTGGCGAGTGGACCTTTGCCGTGGGTCGCAGTCCTCGCTGGCTGGGGGCTTTTCCCCCGTGGCTCCTCCCCTCCCAAGTCTGAGCTGGGGGCAGGCAATCCCTCGCTGCCTGCTGCTGTTGGCTGAGAGTCCTCGCCTCCAGGTTCAAAACCTGGGTCGGGGGTGGGGCTATCTGGTTCGGGCTCCTCCTCCTCCCCACCTGAGTCCCAGAAGAGAGGGGGGGTGGTTTGAACAGGGGCCTGGGTGACTCCTCCCTCAACGCACGCAACTGTACCTGCGTGTGTTGCCTGTGAGCTGAGACTTGCTGGCTCCTCCCCTTTGTCAGGTTTAAACAGTTTGCACTGGTTAATGTCAGGTTTAAACAGTTTGCACTGGTTAATGCTGCTCGCAGCCTGCTTCTTCGCCTCCGGCTTATACAGCTTGCACTGGTTTATGTGAAACCATTTCGTGCGCCGGGGCAATTGTATTGCGTAAACCATGGGGCTGGCTTTATCCACTACGCTATAGGGTCCCATGTACAGTGGCTCAAAACTCCCCACGCGGGCGTAGTTCCTTACCATTACCAGGTCCCCTATCTCCCATTGATGTGTTTTATTAGGTTCGAGCAGCAGTCAGTTATTCCGATGCTGCTTCCCCATGCTACCTGCGGCCTGTTCATAAATCTGTTTCAGGCGCTCAAGGAGCGTTCGGGCGAATTGGTCCCGGTTTACCTCCCGAAGCTGCCCTTCCGTAAGAACTGGGGCTAGGACGTGGGTGGGGGTCCTCATGACCCTGCCGGTCATGAGCTCGTGCGGGGAATACCCCGTACTCTTTGACTGACTGGCTCGGATCCCCATGAGGACTAGGGGCAGGACCTCCGCCCATTTTTGGGGCGAGTCCATGGTCTCCTTCCTCAACTTTTCCTTGATGGTGCGGTTCATACGTTCCACAATCCCGGAGGACTGTGGATTGTGGGCCACGTGCCACTTCCCCCGAATACCGAGCAGCATAAGGGTATTCTGCATGACTTGGCCGGTGAAGTGGCTTCCCTGGTCGGACTCCACAAACTGGGGTAGTCCCCACCGCGAGAACACCTCCCGTACCAAGATCCTTGCAGTGCCCAGTGCTGTGGCTGTTCTACAGGGGAAGGCTTCTACCCACTTGGAGAACACGTCCACCAGGACGAGGCAGTATTTGTAGCCTCCCTGGGCGGTGGGCAGAGGCCCGATGTAGTCGATCTGGATCGACTGCCATGGTCCCTCCACCCTCCTGACGTGTCCCATGGGCACCTTCCTTCTGTGGGGGTCGGGGTTGTTTGCAGCGCACACAAGACAGCTAGCACAGAACTCGCGGGCATGTTCCCGGAGTCCCGGCCACCATCCCGCCTGTTCCACCCGTTGCCAGGTGGCCTCAGGCCCGGGGTGTCCTGCTCCCGGCCCCTCATGTGCCAGTTGAAGGAACTCCCTCCGGTGCTGCTGGGGCACTACCCACTGTCCTTCTTTAAACAGCATGCCTTCCCTTATGGAGAGGGCTGCTGCGCTGTAAGGGCCTTCTATCCTCCTACCCTCGCTCACTGCGCTTGTGACGGCTTTCAGGACAGGGTCCTGGGCTTGGACCGTTTTAAGATCCAGGGCCAACGCTACCCCTAAGCTCTTCTGTGTCCCATCCCTGCCTCTTACTGCCGCCACGGGCCCGGACCCATAGGGGTCCCAGAAAATGCCAGCGCGGGCACTCTCCTTGGCCAGCGCGTCAGCTTGCTGGTTACCCTGGCCGCGGGGTTCTGTGGAGGAGTGAGCCTTCACCTTGTGGATGAAGACCTCGCCTTCCTCCCCCACGGCTGCCAGGATTTTCTCCAGCAGGGGTTTTACTGTTAAGGGCCTCCCGTCGGCGGAGGTATATCCGCGACGGGACCAGATTGCCAGGTATTCCGTGCACGAGTTGCAGGTGAACATACTGTCCGAGCAAATCGTGTATGGGGTGGGGAAGATTTCGGGGTGGGTAACCACGTACACCACCGCGGACAGCTCCGCCTGCTGGGCGCTCATGGTACTGGGGAGCTTGATCGCCAAGGCAATGTTTGCCGTTGGGTCATAAACTCCACACACGTGAGACGTTCACCAGCGGATACCATGCTGGAACCGTCTACATAGATCTCGCGGCCTGTGGGATGTATCCCGGCCCGCAGACCAATGTTCACCTCCCATACCCCTTCTATGGAACACCGATGGGCTGTTCCAGGATATACCATATTGGCTGCGAGCTTGGGCTCGCAAAAGCCCCTCACCCTCAGATCCATCTGGGAAAGGAGGAGGGTCCAGCGCGCAATGCGTGCACTGCTGACTGTCCCATCTTTAATCCTCCCATCCAGAAGCATCTGGGTGGGCGTGTGGTGTGTGAGGAGGGTGATGGGAGAGGTGCCTGTGAAGATCGATGATCTTTTCACAGCCCAGTACGTGGCCAAGAGGTGCCGCTCACAAATTGAGTAGCTCCTCTCCACGTCAGTGAGTACTCTGGAGGCGTAGACCACGGGCCTCAGCCTGCCATGTCGCTCCTGGAGCAACACGGCACTGAGGCTGTCCCCGCTGGCCGCTACCTCCAGAAAGAACTCCCTCCCTCCATCTATCACTCCCAGGGCTGGTGCGGTCTGCAGGTCCCTCTTTAGCTGGACAAATGCTGCCTGGCACCCCCCATCCCAAGACCACTCCACTCCCTTATGTAGGAGTCGGAGCAGAGGGGCTGCCGTGGCCGCATAATCCTCGATAAAGTCTCTGCAGTACCCCGTTAGCCCTAAGAACGACCTCACACCCCTCACAGTACTAGGGACCGGTAGCTCTTGGACCGCTTCCCTCCTTGCCTTATCTATGGCTCTCTCCCCTGCGCGGACGGTCAGGCCCAGGAATTTTACTTCCCGCTGGCCGATCTGCGCCTTCTTCGGGTTGACCTTAAACCCTATACTCTGCAGCAGCTCCAGCAATTCGGCCAGTAGCGGGCCATGCTCCCCGACTGAGTCGGTAAACAAGAGCAGGTCGTCGACATACTGCACCAACTTGGTGGGCTGACTAAATTCCTTTAAACTATTCGCCATGCACTGGTGGAAGATGCTGGGGCTGTTATGAAAGCCTTGCGGCAAACAGTTCCACGTGTACTGTTGCTCCTTAAAAGTAAAGGCGAACTTGTACTGGTCTTCCCTCCTTAAGGGGATCGACCAAAACCCATTTGAAATATCCAGCACCGTGAACGTAGTCGCGGATGCTGGAATGCTTCCGATAAGGTCAGCAACTGCTGCCAACGTGGGGGCTCCCGCGGGGATATTGCTGTTGAGCACCCGATAGTCCACCGTGGCTCTCCATGAATTGTCCGGTTTCCTGACCGGCCAAAGCGGAGAATTAACATGAGTGGCTATGGGCCTCAACACTCCCTGCTGTACCAGCGAGGATATGGCTATCTCCATATCAGGCTCTGCTTCTCTGGGGAAGTTATACTGCTTCTGGGGCCGGGCCATGGGGTCCCCGTCTACCCTGACCTCGAACCCAGTGACCCTCCCGCAGTCATGTTTGTGCGTGGCGAACGCAGCTAGGTGAGCCTGCACGAATGCTTTAAATTCCTCCGGGACACCCTCCACCATGAGCCCGAGGTCGTAACCTTCTTTCGGCTTCACAGTACACAGGGTTCCCTTCCCCTCCTTTCCTGGGATTACTACCACGCCGTTCTCCTTACCCGTATCAGCCCCCCAAAGGCAATGATTTCGGAGATCCACGAGGATCCCGTGGCCCACGATGAAGTCGGCCCCTAGGATCCCCTTTCCTCCCTTCACTTCCCACCTCGCCAGGACACATGTCCACTTGGTCTGGAGTGGACCCAGGTGGACTGAGAGCGGTTTGGAGAATGCTCCCGCCTGTTCCTTGCCGGTGAACCCCGATAGAATGTATGGAACCCCGCTAGACAGAGGTGAGGTGGTGGGATTAGCTGCGTGGATTACAGTGCATGATGCCCCCGTATCCAGCAGATAAGTCCCTTTAACCTTCTCTACCTCCATCTGCACGAGCGGTCTCTTCCATCCATCATACCGGAGAGCACACAGGTAGACAGGCTGCGCGGCCTCCAGTCATTGCGGGGCGTCGTCAGAGGGGGCTGAGGGAACTGCCACACCGGTAGTGGCGGCTATCTTCCCCTGACCGGCCAGGAGAACCCGCAGTGATTCTAGAATGCTCTCTACTGTGGGGGTCCCAGTGTCTACCTTTGGGCCTGGAGCTGTGGAGCTCTTTCCCTTGGTGTCCTTCCAGGGGTTTTTGCAATCTTTGCGCCAGTGGCCGTCCTTCCCGCAGCCATAGCAGTTTAACTTATTCTGGGAGGGACGGTTTCCCTCCTGGTGCCACTCTTTCTTATTCTGGCCCCCAGGTTTAACCTCGTGGACTTTCCCTTTGGGCTGGGGCATCTCAATTCCCCTCCCATTATTTCTAAATGCTACCGTGAGCTGGCGGATCACCCTTTCTTCGGTGGTCTGGGGGTTTCGGGGGTCAAACCAGGCCACAGCCTGGGCTCGGATTTGGGGCAGGCAGTTTGTCATGAGACAACGGAGCCAGTGGGCCAATTGGTCTCTGTTGAGAAACGTCCGCACTGGCGTTCCCGGGCACGCGCTCTGGTAGACTGGCCACAGCCTGTCTGCGAATGCCTGCGGGGACTCCCCGGGGAGCTGTACCGTTTTTTCCACTCGGGCGAACGGACTCCCATCATTTAGTCCCATGGCCTCCAATATCTCATCCCTTAACTCCTCGTAGTCTTTCTGTCCCTTCTTACACTCATCCGATAGGGTTTGGAGGAGATCACTACCCAGAGAGAACAGCAGCATTTTTGCTTGTTCTGCCTCATCGCAGTCATTCACACATGCTGCCTGGTCTATCTCCCGGAAATGTAGAGAGGGGTCCCCCCTCACTGTGAGCTTAGGGATGTGTCCAACCATGGCTCTGAGCTGTTGGGTACCATGCGGCACTACAAACTGGTTCTGGATGGCCCCTAGGTCCTCGCCATCGGCTGGCGGGCCGTACCTCCGTTGTTTGAGGGGGTACACTGGTCCCGGACCCGGTCTATCCCCTAGGGCCTGCTGGGTCTCCCCTAATGCTCCATCCTCCACCCCATCTTGCTGCCAGGCCTCCTGAAAACTCAGGGCTATGGGTGGCGGTCGTGAAACCTCTGATTCCCTAACCAGTGCCTTTCTGGGAGCTGCCTGTGGGACTTCCCTGCTTGGGTTGCCGGTAAAATCCAACTGGCCCGTCTTCGGGCTAATGAGGCATACCATGCCCTTTGCCCTTACTAAAGCCATGCCCAAGCTTTCTATTTCTTGCCTGCAGGGCCCGTGATCAGCGTCTTCAAACCCCTGGGCACAAGCCAGCTTATATGCTGCTTTTACTTCGCCTACTTTCTCCTCCTGCTCTTTCAATTCTTGCGTGAGGCTGGAAATCTTGTCCATTAATCTAACCTCACTACCTCTCGCCTCTCTGACCTGGTATTCCAGGTGTTCCATCCTGTGCCTAGCGCTACCTTTGAGCTCAGCGATCCGGTCTTCCAGGCGCTCTGACTTTGCCTGGTGTTCCCTTTGAGCTTCAACGGCCCGGGCCCTCATATGCTCTAACTCAGCCTGGTGATCCCGCGCTGTCTGTGCCCTCTCTTGGCCTACTGCCTGGAGGGCCGCGATTACTTTCTCCTCCGCTGCAGTCTTTTCCTGCAGCTCTCGGGTCAACTGTTTGATCTTGGCTGCTCGTGTTGCAACAGCACGGTCTAACATTAAAACCTGCTTTTTCAAACACATGAGCCAGACCGCCTTTTCAATACCTCTCCGCTACTCTTTACTTGCTGTCCACTGGGCAGCTGCATCTAGGGGGCGCTCGGCTTTTAACGTATCGCACACCCATTTTTTTGCGATTTTACTTTTCCGCACACATATGTCGATAACCTACGCTCCATTGCAGATTCCTCCTCCGCAACACGGTCTGCCTTATCACACGCTTTCGCCTGGGCTCCTGGCTGGCTCGCCATTTCTGTAAGGGGTTTTTGTCTCGGGCTTATTTGTAGGTCAGCCAGTTATGTTTTCCTGGACTGTCCCTGCCCGCTATGTGGTTGCGAATCGCTATCCCCTTTATTAGTTCTGAGCCCAGGACTTATCGAGCGGTGATAAAGACAAACGAACAGACCCGTGGATTGGTGCGAGGAAAACCAATGTTTATTTACAGAAGTAAAACTACAGAGAAACAGTATATGAAAACGGTTTTACACTTAGCATGGGAAGAGAACGGACACATCGAGGGAAAATCCTAAAATTACAGTTTTAGCAATATCCCCATTAATCCCCACCCTTATGCCTAACTAAAATTGTCTTGCGACAGCCAGAAGAAAGATAATGCTCACCGGTGAAATGGATGGAAAAACCTGGCCCTGTGCTCTGTTTCTGCCGTCGACACGTGGCGTTTCTGGTAGTCTTCTTTCTGGGCTGCTGGCAGACAGAGCGAACCGGGTCCAGGCAGAGAGAGAGAAATATGGCTGGGTCTTCCCAGTTATACCCTCCCGGACGCCCTAATCTTCCCACCGATCAGCACATTTCTATTGTCTGATCTGGGCATGATGAATTTTAACAAAAGGTACTGGTCTCGGCCCATCATGCTAGATGGCCGGTAATGGTGTGATACCAGTTCTTCAACTGCCACCCTATTGTTTGACAGGTTGGATGATTGTCCAGAACAGTTCTGTTGATGGGCCCAGCGCCGTCTCAATGTCCCCACCGATTACTTGAGCAAACACCTTGAAAGCCTTATGCATAGACCTGATTGTAATGCATAAGGAAAGGTCCTGTCCTGTTGCAGACATCAGAATACACAGACTGCCAGGCTCTCGGTCACGAGGCCCGACCGCGGCCATTTTATGCCCTGGATTTTAAAACTCAGTCTGACCAGGGTTTCTTTATTAATAAGTCCAACAACAAAAAATCTTCGGGGGGGGGGGGGGGAACACATGAAATTTTGCGAATCCTTTCAGTACACCACACTACAATACACCACACAACAATACACCACACCACACCACAATACACCACATACAACTCACCACACCACAATACACCACACCACAATACACCACACCTCACCACAATACACCACACCACACCTCACCACAATACACCACACAACAATACACCACACCACACCACACCACAATACACCACATACACCTCACCACACCACAATACACCACACCACAATGCACCACACCACACCACACTACACCACAACACACCACATACACCTCACCACACCACAATACACCACACCACAATGCACCACACCACACCACACTACACCACAATACACCACACCACACCACAATACACCACATACACCTCACCACACCACAATACACCACAGCACAATGCACCACACCACACCACACTACACCACAATACACCACACCACAATACACCACACTTCAATACACCACACCACACCACACCAGAATACACCACACCACAATACACCACACCACAATACACCACAATACACCACACCACACCACAACACACCACACCACACCACAATACACCACACCACAATACACCACACCACAATACCACAATACACCACACCACACCACAATACACCACAACACACCACAATACACCACACCACACCACAATACACCACACCACACCACAATACACCACACCACAATACACCACACCACACCAAAATACACCATTCCACACCACAATAAACCACCCCACACCACAATACACCACACCACAATACACCACACCAGACCACAATACACCACACCAGACCACAATACACCACACCACACCATAATACACCACACCACACCACAATAAACCACACCACATCACAATACACCACCACACCACAATACACCACAATACGCCACAATACACCTCAACACACCACAATACACACAATAAACCATAAGACACCACACCACACCACATTACACAACACCAGAATACACCTATATACACCACATCTCACCACAATAAACCACAATACACCACACCACACCACAATACACCACACCACAATACACCACACCACAATACACCACACCACACCACACCACAATACACCACACCACACCACAATACACCACACCACACCACAATACACCACAATACACCACACCACAATAAACCACAACACACCACAATACACCACACCACAACGCACCACAATACACCACACCACACTACAATACACCACACCACAATACACCACACCACACCACAATACACCACACCACACCACAATACACCACAATACACCACACCACACCACAACACAACGCACCACAATACACCACAATACACTACAATACACCACACCACAATACAACACCACACCACACCACACCACACCACAATACACCACACCACACCACAATACACCACACCACAGTACACCACACCACAATATACCACACCACAATACACCACACCACAATACACCACACCACACCACACCACAATATACCACACCACAATACACCGCACCACAATACACCACAATACACCACACCTTCTTACTACTTCTTAGGCAGTCCCTCGGAACCGAGGATGACTTGCTTCCACATTAAAAATGAGTTCTCAGGTGACTGATGAGTCCAATGCGGGACCTACAGTCTCTGTCACAGGTGGGGCAGACGGTGGTTGAAGGGGCAGGTGGGTGGGGTGCTTGGGTTGACATGCGCTCCTTGCGCTGCCTGCGCTTGGCTTCCGCTTGCTCCTGGCGAAGTGACTCGAGGTGTTCAGCGCCTTCCCGGATGCTTCTCCTCCACTTTGTGCGGTCTTGGGCCAGGGATTCCCAGGTGTCGGTGGGGATGTTACACTTTTTCAAGGAGGCTTTGAGGGTGTCCTTGAAGCGTTTCCTCTGCCCACCTGGGGCTCTCTTGCCGTGCCGGAGCTCCGAGTAGAGTGCTTGTTTTGGGAGTCTCGTATCGGGCATGCGTACAATGTGACCCGTCCTTTGGAGCTGATCGAGCATGGTCAAAGCTTCGATGCTGAGGATGTTGGCCTGAGCAAGAACACTGACGTTGGTGCGCCTATCCTGCCGATGGATTTGCAGGATCTTGCGGAGACAGCGTTGGTGGTACCTCTCCAGTGCTTTGAGGTGCCTGTTGCACATGGTCCATGTCTCTGAGGCATGCAGCAGGGCGGGTATCACTGCTGCTCTGTAGACCATGAGCTTAGTGCCGGGTTTGAGGTCCTGGTCTTCAAAAACTCTCTTCCTCAGGCAACCGAAGGCTGCACTGGCACACTGAAGGTGGTGTTGGACTTCATTGTCGACGTCTGCCCTTGTTGACAGTAGGCTCCCGAGGTATGGAAAGTGGTCCACGTTGTCCAAGGCCTTGTCGTGGAAACACCACACCACACCACAATACACCACAACACACCACACCACAATACACCACAATACACCACAATACACTACACCACGCCACACCACACCACAATACACCACAACACACCACACCACAATACACCACAACACACCACACCACACCACAATACACCACGCCACACCACACCACAATACACCAGACCACGTCACACCAGACCACAATACACCACGCCACAATACACCACATTACACAACACCAGATAAACCTCAATACATGACACCACACCAGAATACACCTCACCACACCACAATACACCACAATACACCTCACCACACCACAATACACCACAATAAACCATAATACACCACACCACACCACACCACAACATACCACAATACACCACAATACATCTCACCACACCACCACACAATAAACCATAATACACCTCACCACACCACAATACACCACACCACAATAAACCACACCACAATACACCACACCACAATACACCACACCACACCACAATACACCACACCACACCACAATACACCACACCACAATACACCACACCACACCACAATACACCACACCACACCACAATACACTACACCACAATACACCACACCACACCACAATACACCACACCACACCACAATACACCACACCACTCCACAATACACCACACCACACCACACCACAATACACCACACTACACCACAATACACCACACCACAATACACCACACCATAATACACCACAATACACTACACCACAATACACCACACCACACCACACAACAATACACCACACCTCACAACAATACACCTCACCACAATACACCACACCACAATACACCACACCACACCACAATACACCACACCACAATACCACACCACAATACACCACAATACACCACACCACAATACACCACACCACACCACAATACACCACAATACACCACACCACACCACAATACACCACACCACACCACAATACACCACAATACACCACACCACGATACACCACACCACAATACACCACACCACAATACACCACAATACACCACACCACAATACACCACACCACAATACACCACACCACAATAAACCACACCACAATACACCACACCACAATA
Organism: Squalus acanthias; assembly: GCA_030390025.1. Lineage (NCBI taxonomy): Eukaryota > Metazoa > Chordata > Chondrichthyes > Squaliformes > Squalidae > Squalus > Squalus acanthias. The sequence continues at coordinate 150,121,426 of CM059428.1, forward strand.
CACCACACCACACCACAATATATCACACCACAATACACCACACCACACCACAATATATCACACCACAATACACCACACCACAATACACCACACCACACCACAATACACCACAATGCACCAGAACACACCACACCACAATACACCACACCACACCACAATACACCACACCACACCACAATATACCACACCACAATACACCACACCACACCACAATACACCACACCACACCACAATACACCACCACACCCCACAATACACCACACCACAATACACCACACCACACCACAATACACCACAATACACCACACCACGATACACCACACCACAATACACCACACCACAATACACCACAATACACCACACCACAATACACCACACCACACCACAATACAAAACACCACATCACAATACACCACAATAAACCACACCGCAATACCACACAACAAAACACCACAATACACCACACCACAATACCACACCACAATACACCACAATACACCACACCACAATACACCACACCACAATACACCACGATAAACCACAATACACCACACCACAATACAACACACCTCACCACAATACACCACAATAAACCACACTACACCACACCACAATACACCAGACCACAACACAATATACCACAATACACCACACCACAATACACCACACCAGGCCACAATACACCACACCACAATACACCACACCACACCACAATACACCACAATACACCACACCACACCACAATACACCACACCACACCACAATACACCACAATACACCACACCACGATACACCACACCACAATACACCACACCACAATACACCACAATACACCACACCACAATACACCACACCACAATACACCACACCACAATAAACCACACCACAATACACCACACCACAATACACCACACCACACCACAATATATCACACCACAATACACCACACCACACCACAATATATCACACCACAATACACCACACCACAATACACCACACCACACCACAATACACCACAATGCACCAGAACACACCACACCACAATACACCACACCACACCACAATACACCACACCACACCACAATATACCACACCACAATACACCACACCACACCACAATACACCACACCACACCACAATACACCACCACACCCCACAATACACCACACCACAATACACCACACCACACCACAATACACCACACCACACCACAATACACCACACCACAATACACCACAATACACCACACCACAAAACACCACAATACACCACACCACACCACAATACACCACACCACAATACACCACACCACAATACACCACACCACAATACAACACACCACATCACAATACACCACAATAAACCACACCACAATACCATACCACAAAACACCACAATACACCACACCACACCATAATACACCACAATAAACCACAATACACCACACCACACCATAATACACCACAATAAACCACAATACACCACACCACAATACACCACAATGCACCACAATAAACCACAATACACCACAATACACCACACCACACCACACCACAACACACCACAATACACCACAATAAACCACAATACACCACACCACACCACACCACAACACTCCACAATACACCACACCACACCACAATACACCACACCACAATAAACCACACCATAATACACCACAATAACCACACCACTCCACAATAACTACACCACACCACAATACACCACAATACACCACACTACACCACAATACACCACACCACAATACACCACACCATTTACACCACAATAACTACACCACACCACAATACACCACACCACACCACACAACAATACACCACACCTCACAACAATACACCTCACCACAATACACCACACCACAATACACCACACCACACCACAATACAAAACACCACATCACAATACACCACAATAAACCACACCGCAATACCACACAACAAAACACCACAATACACCACACCACAATACCACACCACAATACACCACAATACACCACACCACAATACACCACACCACAATACACCACGATAAACCACAATACACCACACCACAATACAACACACCTCACCACAATACACCACAATAAACCACAATACACCACACCGAAATACACCACAATAAACCACAATACACCACACCACAATACACCACAATAAACCACAATACACCACACCACAATACACCACACCTCACCACAATACACTACAATAAAGCACAATACACCACACCACAATACACCACAATAAACCACAATACACCACACCACAATACACCACAATAAACCACAATACACCACACCACAATACACCACAATAAACCACAATACACCACACCACAATACACCACACCACAATACACCACAATACACCACACCACAACACACCACAATACACCACACCACAATACACCACACCACAATACACCACAATAAACCACAATACACCACACCACAATACACCACACCACGCCACAATACACCACACCACAATACACCACAATACACCACACCACAACACACCACAATACACCACACCACAGCACACCACAATACACCACACCACACCACAATACACCACACCACACCACAATACACCACACCACACCACAATACACCACACCACACCACAATACACCACACCATAATACACCACAATACTCCACACCACACCACAATACACCACAATACACCACACTACACCACAATACACCACACTACACCACAATACACCATACCACACCACAATACACCACAATACACCACACTACACCACAATACACCACACCACATCATAATACACCACAATAACCACACCACACCACAATAACTACACCACACCACAATACACAATACGCCACACCATAATACACCACACTACACCACAATACACCACACCACATCATAATACACCACAATAACCACACCACACCACAATAACTACACCACACCACAATACACCACAATACACCACACCATAATACACCACACTACACCACAATACACCACACCACATCATAATACACCACAATAACCACACCACACCACAATAACTACACCACACCACAATACACCACAATACAGCACACCACACCACAATACACCACAATACACCACACTACACCACAATTCACCACAACACACCACAATACACCACACCACACCACACCAAAATAAACCACACTACACCACACCACAATACACCAGACCACAACACAATATACCACAATACACCACACCACAATACACCACACCACACCACAATACACCACACCACAATACACCACACCACACCACAATACACCACAATAAACCACAATACACCACACCACACCACAATACACCACAATAAACCACAATACACCACACCACACCATAATACACCACAATAAACCACAATACACCACACCACAATACACCACAATGCACCACAATAAACCACAATACACCACACCACAATACACCACACCACACCACACCACAACACACCACAATACACCACAATAAACCACAATACACCACACCACAATACACCACAATGCACCACAATAAACCACAATACACCACACCACAATACACCACACCACACCACACCACAACACACCACAATACACCACAATAAACCACAATACACCACACCACACCACACCACAACACTCCACAATACACCACACCACACCACAATACACCACACCACAATACACCACACCACAATAAACGACACCATAATACACCACACCACTCCACAATAACTACACCACACCACAATACACCACAATACACCACACCACACCACAATACACCACAATACACCACACTACACCACAATACACCACACTACACCACAATACACCACACCATTTACACCACAATAACTACACCACACCACAATACACCACACCACACCACACAACAATACACCACACCTCACAACAATACACCTCACCACAATACACCACACCACAATACACCACACCACACCACAATACAAAACACCACATCACAATACACCACAATAAACCACACCGCAATACCACACAACAAAACACCACAATACACCACACCACAATACCACACCACAATACACCACAATACACCACACCACAATACACCACGATAAACCACAATACACCACACCACAATACAACACACCTCACCACAATACACCACAATAAACCACAATACACCACACCGAAATACACCACAATAAACCACAATACACCACACCACAATACACCACACCTCACCACAATACACCACAATAAAGCACAATACACCACACCACAATACACCACAATAAACCACAATACACCACACCACAATACACCACAATAAACCACAATACACCACACCACAATACACCACAATAAACCACAATACACCACACCACATTACACCACAATAAACCACAATACACCACGCCACAATACACCACACCACAATACACCACAATACACCACACCACAACACACCACAATACACCACACCACAGCACACCACAATACACCACACCACACCACAATACACCACACCACACCACAATACACCACACCACACCACAATACACCACACCATAATACACCACAATACTCCACACCACAACACACCACAATACACCACACCACAATACACCACACCACAATACACCACAATAAACCACAATACACCACACCACACCACAATACACCACAATAAACCACAATACACCACACCACACCATAATACACCACAATAAACCACAATACACCACACCACAATACACCACAATGCACCACAATAAACCACAATACACCACACCACAATACACCACACCACACCACACCACAACACACCACAATACACCACAATAAACCACAATACACCACACCACACCACACCACAACACTCCACAATACACCACACCACACCACAATACACCACACCACAATACACCACACCACAATAAACGACACCATAATACACCACACCACTCCACAATAACTACACCACACCACAATACACCACAATACACCACACCACACCACAATACACCACAATACACCACACTACACCACAATACACCACACTACACCACAATACACCACACCATTTACACCACAATAACTACACCACACCACAATACACCACACCACACCACACAACAATACACCACACCTCACAACAATACACCTCACCACAATACACCACACCACAATACACCACACCACACCACAATACAAAACACCACATCACAATACACCACAATAAACCACACCGCAATACCACACAACAAAACACCACAATACACCACACCACAATACCACACCACAATACACCACAATACACCACACCACAATACACCACGATAAACCACAATACACCACACCACAATACAACACACCTCACCACAATACACCACAATAAACCACAATACACCACACCGAAATACACCACAATAAACCACAATACACCACACCACAATACACCACACCTCACCACAATACACCACAATAAAGCACAATACACCACACCACAATACACCACAATAAACCACAATACACCACACCACAATACACCACAATAAACCACAATACACCACACCACAATACACCACAATAAACCACAATACACCACACCACATTACACCACAATAAACCACAATACACCACGCCACAATACACCACACCACAATACACCACAATACACCACACCACAACACACCACAATACACCACACCACAGCACACCACAATACACCACACCACACCACAATACACCACACCACACCACAATACACCACACCACACCACAATACACCACACCATAATACACCACAATACTCCACACCACACCACAATACACCACAATACACCACAATACACCACACTACACCACAATACACCATACCACACCACAATACACCACAATACACCACACTACACCACAATACACCACACCACATCATAATACACCACAATAACCACACCACACCACAATAACTACACCACACCACAATACACCACAATACACCACACCATAATACACCACACTACACCACAATACACCACACCACATCATAATACACCACAATAACCACACCACAATAACTACACCACACCACAATACACCACAATACACCACACCACACCACAATACACCACAATACACCACACTACACCACAATACACCACAACACACCACAATACACCACACCACACCACACCATAATACACCACAATAACCACACCACACCACAATACACCACACCACACCAAAATAAACCACACTACACCACACCACAATACACCAGACCACAACACAATATACCACAATACACCACACCACAATACACCACACCACGCCACAATACACCACACCGCAATACACCACACCACACCACAATACACCACAATACACCACACCATGATACACCACACCACAATACACCACACCACAATACACCACAATACACCACACCACAATACACCACACCACAATACACCACACCACAATACACCACACCACAATATACCACACCACAATACACCACACCACACCACACCACAATACACCACACCACACCACAATACACCACACCACACCACAATATACCACACCACAATACACCACACCACACCACAATACACCACACCACACCACAATACACCACAATGCACCAGAACACACCACACCACAATACACCACACCACACCACAATACACCTCACCACACCACAATATACCACACCACAATACACCACACCACACCACAATACACCACACCACACCACACCACAATACACCACAATGCACCAGAACACACCACACCACAATACACCACACCACACCACCTCCCATATGAAAGGAAAGAAGAAGAAAAAAGAGGCAGGTCAGAAGATGCAGAAGAGAAGACAGAGCGAGAGAAAGAAAGAGCACCACGAAGGCTGTAGATACAAGCAACCATATTCTCTGACTTACTGTGTGTGACGCCATGGGAGATTTATACACACACACACACACACAAACACACAACACACACACACGACACAAACACTCAAGCACATAATACACACACACCCAACACAACACACACACACAACAAACAACACACACAACACACACACAGCACACATGCAATCACTCACATACACACAACCACAACACAACCACACAACACAGACACACACACAACACACAAACACACACAACACAACCACACACATGACACAAACACAAAACCACTTAACACACACACACCCAACACAACACACACACACCCAACACAACACACACACACCCAACACAACACACACACACCCAACACAACACACACACACCCAACACAACACACACACACAAAACACAATCACACAACACAGATACACACACACAACATGCACATACACACAACACACAGAGCGCACACACATACACACACACAGAGTACTAAACTTGGAATTTGGTGAGTGAGGGAATTTTAAAGGTTTTAAGGGTCAATCTCTTTCTAATATTTAGTTAAGTTTTGCATTTAAAAAACAAGGAGCGGTCCGAGAGAGGGAGCGTGAGACAGCGATACCTGAGAGCTGAGGTCTAGAGACATTAATAGTTTAAACAAAATACTAATTAGCTTCTGAAAGAGGGAATAGACATTTTTTAGATCATGAATGGGCAGCTGATACCTGTTGCTTGCAATTCCTGTGCCATGTGGGAACTTCAGGATAATTCATGTGTCTTGGGGGACCATGTGTGTGTCGGAAGTGTTTCCAGCTGCTTGAGCTCGAGCTCAGGGTTTCCGAGCTTGAGGGGCAGCTGGAGTCACTGCAGAGCATCAGGGAGGCTGAGAGTTTCCTGGACCGTATGTTCCAGGAGGTGGCCACCCCACAGGCAGAGAGAGTTCAGGATAGTAAATGGGTGGCCATCCGGAAGAGTAGGAAGAGGCAGGAAGTGCAGGAGTCTTCGGGGGTGGGGGGGGGGGTGTCACTCTCAAACCGGTACGCAGCATTGGAGACTGCTGGGAGTGATGACACCTTGAAGGAGTGCAGTCCAGACCATGGTACCAATGGGCAAGGGACTGCACAGGGGGGAACAGCAAAGCGTAGAAATGCAGTCGTTATAGGAGATTCCATAGTTAGGGGGACAGACAGGTATTTCTGTAACCGTCAACGTGAGTCCCGCATGTGTGTTGCCTCCCTGGTGCCAGGGTAAAGGACATCATGGAGAGGGTGCAGAATATTCTGCAGTGGGAAGGGAGTGAGCCAGATGTTGTGGTACACGTCGGTACGAACAACATAGAGAGGGCCGGTATTGAGGTCCTACAGTCAGACTTTCAGGAGCTAGGGAGGAAGTTAAAAAGTAGGACCTCAAAGGTAGTTACCTCTGGATTACTCCCAGTGCTACGCGTCAACGAGAGTAGAAATAGGAAGATAGGGAGGATCAATGTGTGGCTTGAGGCATGGTGCAGGAGGGAGGGCTTCAGATTCTTGGGGCATTGGGACCAGTTCTGGGCAGGAGGAACCTATTCAAAAGGGATGGGTTGCACCTCAACAGGACTGGGACCAATGTCCTCGTGGGGAGATTCAATAGTGTGGTTGGGGAGGGTTTAAACTAAATTGGCAGGGGGGTGGGCACCAGCATATAGAAGTAGAAAAGAGGAATAAGGTGCATAAAGGAGGTAGAGTGTTGGATAGTACTAGAGAAGGAAGTAGTACCATATTAGATAGGAACAGACTAAGAAGGACTACGAGGAATACAAAGACAGATTTGGAATGCATGTATGTAAACGCACAAAGTGTGGTGAATAAGGTTGGTGAGCTACAAGCACAATTAGCCGTGTGGGAATATGATGCAGTGGCAATAACGGAAATGTGGCTTAAAAATGGTGAGGACTGGGTGCTTAATATTCACGGATACAAGGTGTTCAGAAAAGATAGGGAAGGAAAAAAGGGATGTGGGGTGGCAGTACTGATTAGGGAAGACATTGTAGTGTTGGAAAGAAAGGATGTCCTTGAGGGGGCAAGGACAGAATCCATTTGGTTAGAGGGTATGATCACGCTATTGGGGGTATTCTATAGGCTTCCAAATAATGAGAGAGAAATAGAGGAACAAATCTGCAGGGAAAGCACAGAGATGTGCAAGAACTATAGAGTGGTGATATTGGGGGACTTTAATTATCCAAATATTGATTGGGATAATGTTAGAGTAAAGGGAAAGGAGGGGGAGGAATTTCTGAAATGTGTTCAGGAGAACTTCCTTGACCAGTATGTTCTCGGCCCAACTAGGAAGGAGGCATTGCTGGATCTGGTGCTGGGGAATGAGGTGGGCCAGGTCAACCAAGTGTCTGTGGGAGAACACTTGGGTATGAGTGATCATCGTATCATAAGGTTTTGATTAGTAATGGAGAGGAGCAAGGAACAATCTAGAGTAGAACTTCTAAATTGGAAGAGGGCTAACTTCAATCGGATGAGAGGGGATCTAGCCAGGGTAAAATGGAACCAAAGATTGACAAGAAAAACTGTAATGGAACAATGGGTGATCTTTAAGGAGGAGATGTTTCAGGTACAGGCTAGGTACATTCCAACAAGAGGGAAAGGTAGGGGAACCAAAGTAAGGGCTCCTTGGATGACGAGGGAGATAGAGAATATGATGAAACAACAAAAGAGGGTGTATGATGCATGTCAGGTGAATTCTTCAAGTGAGAACCAGGCCAAATACAATAAGTTGAGAGGGGAAGTGATGATGAAAATAAGACTGGCAAAGAGAGAATATGAGAATAGAATGACAGTTAACATAAAAGGGAACCCAAAAATCTTCTACCGGCATGTAATTAGTAAGCGGGTAGTAAGAGGCGGGGTGGGGCCTATTAGGGACAAAGAAGGTGATATATGCTTAGAGGCGCAGGGCAAGGCTAGGATACTTAATGAGTATTTTGTATCGGTGTTTACTAAGGAAGAGGATGCTGACAAAATATCGATAGAAGCGGAGATGGTAGAAGTAATGGATGGGGTGAAAATTGATAGGTAGGATGTACTGGAAAAGCTGGATATGCTTAGAATGGATAAGTCGCCTGGTCCAGATGGCTTGCATCCCAGGTTGCTAAGGGAAGTGGGGGTGGAGATAGCGGAAGGGCTTGCCATAATCTTCCAATCTTAGCTAGATACGGGGGAGGTGCCAGAGGATTGGAAAGTGGCAAATGTGACGCCCTTGTTCAAGAAATGGTGTAAGGACATTCCTAGTAACTACAGGCTGGTCAGTTTAACATCAGTAGTGGGTAAGATTTTAGAAACAATAATCAGGGAAAAAATTGACAGGCTCTTGCAGAGGTTTAAGTTAATTAAGGAGAGCCAGCATGGATTTGTAAAAGGCAGATCGTGTTTGACTAATCTAATTGAATTTTTTAATGAAATAACAGAGAAGGTTGATGAAGGGAATGCAGTGGATGTTGTCTATATGGATTTTAAGAAAGCGTTTGACAAAGTACCACATAAAAGGCTGGTTAACAGAATTGAGGCTCATGGAATAGGAGGGTCAGTGTCAGCTTGAATAAGAAATTGGCGTAAGGACAGAAAACAGTGACTCGTGGTAAATGGTTGTTTTTCAGACTGGAGGATGGTAGACAGTGGTGTTCCCCAAGGGTCAGTGCTAGGACCACTGCTTGTTTTGATATATATAAATGACTTGGATATTGGAATACAGAGTAAAATTTCAAAATTTGCCGGTGATACCAAACTTGGAGGTGTGGCAAACAGTGAGGAGGATACCAATTGATTGCAACAGGACATAGATAGGCTAGCAGAATGGGCAGACAGGTGGCAGATGGAATTTATTACAGAGAAGTGTGAGGTGATGCATTTTGGCAAAAGGGATAGGGAGAGGCAATATAGACTTAATGGCACAGTTCTAAAGAGTGTGCAGAGACAGAGGGACCTGGGGGTTCATGTGCATAGATCTTTGAAGGTGGCAGGACATATTGAGAGAGTAGTTAGCAAAGCATATGGGATCTTGGGCTTCATAAATAGAGGTTTTGAGTACAAAAGCAGGGAAGTTATGCTGAACCTTTATAAAGCTCTGGTTAGGCCACAACTAGAGTATTGCGTCCAGTTCTGGTCACCACACTTTAGGAAGGATGTGAAGGTCCTTGAGAGGGTGCAGAGGAGATTTACCAGAATGGTTCCGGGGATGAAGGATTTTAGCTACAAGGTTAGGTTGGAGAAGCTGGGGTTGTTCTCCTTAGAGCAAAGGAGGTTGAGGGGAGATTTGATAGAGGTGTACAAGATTATGATGGGTTTGGATAAGGTAGATAGAGAAAGGCTGTTCCCATTAGCTGATGGTACAAGGGCTAGAGGACACAGATTTAAGGTTTTGGGCAAGAGATACAGGGGGGGGATGTGAGGAAGAACTTTTTTACGCAGCGAGTGGTAATGACCTGGAACTCACTGCCGACGAGGGTGGTGGAAGCGGAGACGATCAATCATTTCAAAAGGAAATTGGATAGGCACTTGAGGGAAATAAACTTGTAGGGCTACGGCGATAGAGCGGGGGAATGGGACTGACTGGATTGCTCTACAGAGAGCCAGCATGGACTCAATGGGCCGAATGGCCTCCTTCTATGCCATAATGACTCTATGACATGCATGCACGCATGCACGCACACGAAGTTGTCCTCAAACCACACCTTGAGAACTGTATCCAGTGCTGGTCTCTGTGAAATAAAAATGAGAAGTCGCACAACACCAGGTTATAGTCCAACAGATTTATTTAAAATTACAAGCTTTCGGAGCTGTCGCCCCTTCCTCAGGTAGAGTTACCTGAGGAAGGGGCGACAGCTCCGAAAGCTTGTAATTTTAAATAAATCTGTTGGACTATAACCTGGTGTTGTGCGACTTCTCATTTTTGTCCACCCCAGTCCAACGCCGGCATCTCCACATCTGTGAAATAAGGATGACATTCAAGCACTGGAGGCAGTGTAGAGAAAAGCCTCAAGGCTGGTTCTCAGTGTCATGGATTTGAGTTATTGGGAAAAACTGGAGAGACCTGAGCTTTTCAGCCTGGAAAAGAGGAGTCAGAGAAGTGATCTAATAGAGGTATAGAAAACATAGAATCTAGGAGCAGGAGTAGGCCATTCGGCCCGTCGAGCCTGCTCCGCCATTCAATACGATCATGGCTGATCATCCAAATCCAGTACCCTGTCCCTGCTTTAATCCCCACAGTACTCATATCCCACCCTACCCCCGTAACCCCATGTATTTAATTCCCCCTAACATATCCCATCCTATCCCCATAACCCCACATATTTAATCCCCCCTAACACTAAGGGTCAATTTATCATAGCCAAATCAACCTAACCCACACATTTTTGGACTGTGGGAGGAAACCGGAGCACCCGGAGGAAACCCACGCAGACACGGGGAGAATGTGCAAACTCCACACAGACAGTCACCCGAGGTCAGATTCGAACCCGGGTCTCTGGCGCTGTGAGGCACCAGTGCTAACCACTATGCCACCATGTAAGATAGTAAATGATATGGTAAAGATTAATCTGGAATACTTTTAAATGAAACTGGGGAGTAAGACAAGCGCACGCAGGTAATTGATTTCAGGAGGTTCTTCTTCACGCAGAGAGTGATCAACACCTGGATGGACGTTCAGGCAAAGTGGGGAAGGCAAAATCGCTGGATTCATTTAAGAAACAATTGGATGCAGCAATGGGGGGATTGTAGGATGGTCCTGGATGGATGAGTTAAGATAGGCTGAATGGCCTTCCTCATTCATTAGTATCTTAGATATATATATATATAAAATATAAATAAAGTATATTGCATTTTGTTCTGTAATAACACCATTACTCACAAGAGGGCACCAGAAGCTGAATGAGGAATGGGCCACAGATGCAGTCTGTTTTTTTAAATGTCCTCCTCAATTTCCCCCAGCTTCTCCTGAAGGTGCTAACTCCTTGCTGTGGTGTGGTTCAGTGGGTGCCGGGTGCCCTTTGGTACCTTGCCAAAGTGGCCATCTCTCATGTGTGAACTGTGTCAGTGAACGTCTGCGAATATTCAAACACAGGTCCCCATCCTATTCTCAGGCGACACTGATAAACGCCCATTTCCACTCTAGATGATTGGATAGTGCTCAGGAATGGGAAGCCCAGCTGAGCTTCCCCCCTCCAAACCAGGGATGTGAGGCCTCTACCAAGATCAATCAGCACAGCACAGGCTGGGGGCTGAACCTGGGATTGTCCTGTTCTGTGCGGCGCAGGTACACACTGGATAAACTCACTGACCCATTTGCGAGTCCAATTTTTCTATTTCGAAAACACTTTTAATTGTATTGAACTACTTTAAGCAGGTTTGAAAATAGCTCACCCAGATAGCAGATTCCTACATCGTATCACGATGATTCAAACTGTAGTGGCATTGAATTGATTGTGATAGTGAAATACTAAGCATACTGAACTAATGGGTATTCACCTGCTTTATTCACTGTGTATTCTGCCTCATGCTCTACCACCCGTTCAGCTGAAAACAGCTAACTCAGCACAGACCCATTAGGAGCACACTACCAGCATATTCTGTTTTTATTCCAGATTTTATTTTTATCCCTGTGAAAACTATTCTTCAACCCACTTGCCCACCAAGCCATACCTCCCTAAGGTTACCCCCCCCACCCCCACCCCTCAGCCCTAGCCCTGAACCTGCATTATTTTCTAAGTTCTCTCCTATCTCCTCCCAAGCCCTCCACAAGTTCATTTTGTCCATGAGATACACCTCCTGTTCTCTTGATCCCACAACCTCTAAACTCCTGACTATCTTCCCTTGCTGGCCCCATACTGGCTAGCATTGTAACTGGTTCCTTCTCCTCAGATACTGCACCCACCCCCCAACTCCCTTTCAAAACCGACACCATCATATCCTTCCTCAAAAAACTCTCAGCAACAAACAGTGAATAACTTAGCAAGTCACACTTTCTACTTTGAAATTATTTGATATCATTTTGCAAAACCATTCTAGGTTTTATCATTGCCATTTGCCAACACTTGTGATTTACTTGAGTCCTCTGATTTAAATGTTTTGTTGATTAACACTCACTATTTACTCACCACGTCGAAACTCATGTTTTAAATTCCTCATGTGACTCATTTACACATGGTGCCAAAGATCACAGGATTCATGAGTGTTGGCAGCGCCATGTGTATCGTTCCCCACTGACACTCGTATAAAAGTTCAAACTCCCCTGCAAAGAAATTGATTATTGTCTTCTCCGAGCTTACTCTTTTTTCTGCGCCATATAATTCCGGCTTCACCTGATACCCTCCACTGCCTGACCTAGCCTTGCCTGCTCCGCTGCTGCCCACTTTGCTTGTCATGCCACCGGCAGTGATTTCCGTCACTGCCCGCTGTGATCACCGACGCCCGCTTATCCAAAGAATGCGGTCTTCTGCTGTTGGTTTTAGTTTTTTGAACTGGCCAGGCTGAAGGATTGATAAAGGCAGCTCCCTCGTTCTAAACTTAAAGCACACTTTTCACTCTACCCGTGAAGAAACAACCTTTTCTAATCTCCCGGGCAATTGAAAAATGCTGAAGTGAAAAAATTATATTTAAGTGCACAAAATAAAATAAAATAACTGGATCTGGGCTTCGATGGCCAGAGAATAGGAACTTACAGGTTGGATCTGGCCCACGGATATCTCTTGTCAAGTCTCTTATGTGAATACTGGCTGTTTTACGGAAGGTGCTGGTACAACTGTGCCTTTTTAGTAAAGAAATGGAGAGAAGCTTTTGCTACGTCACCAACAGAGTGATTTTTATCCAGTGTCAACAGGCCAAGGTCTTGTGATACGGTTGTTGTGAATCATTTCTACAAGTAGTGCCCCGCACACCACAAAATAGTTCATTTTCATACTCCTGACTCCCTTATAGGAGCACAATGTCCCAAAAGCACTACTACATAGCGAGTTGTTGTGCTCTGGAATGCATTGCCTGAGCAGGGTGGTGGAAACAGATTCTATAATAACTTTCAAAAGGGAATTGGATAAATACTTGGAGAGGAAACTGTTGCAGGGCTATGGGGAAAAGGCAGGGGAATGGGACTAATTGGATCGCTCTTTCAAAGTGACGGCACAGGCCTGATGGGCCGAATGGCCTCCTTCTTGTGCTGTATCATTCTATGATTCTATAAATACAAAAGCGAGCTAACTAGGGGGATTAATTTACTCTCCCTTTGCATAACCACCAGCGGAAATTAAAACTCTAGTTATATTTGATACTTGATAGCATCAAACAGTTTTTGTACATATATATGTGCCACCCTGCCACCCCCCCTCAACCCATTCAGAATGCCTGTACTGCTCTTTGGCTGACACAAGTGGGAGTTTTGCAGGACTCCGCAGAGGAGCCTTATTAACAGGATTGTTTAGAAATTAAATTGTAGTGGGTAAAGAACAGTTGCCTGGGACACATCACACTTCCCATTCACAGTGCTTACCTCTAGATTATTTTTAAGATAAAATCATAGCCTCTGGTCCTTAATATGCGCTCCTTAATAACACGTGTTTCCCACAAGTAAAGTTTGCATACAAATATCATGTAAAATCAACTCTGTTACCAAATATCAATAAATAATGAGGTCTTGTGCAAGAAAATAACACTTATGAAAGAAGTGTTAGGACTTGGAATAAATCAGAATGATATAACAGAATTTGTCATTGGATCGGTAGCTGGATGAAAAATTGAACCGAAATATACCTAATTCAGTTTATCTTAGCTCAGTTTCTACAGTAGAGGCATATTTTAGAGTTGGTTGCTAGAGAAACATTCACTCTGATCATGTTTTCCCCCCTTTAAGTCTGTTGTATATTACAGACAAACATATCTGAAATATTAGAACAAACTGGGCTTTATGTTACTTGGATAGAATCATGACTCCTAATAAAACATACAATTATAAAAATAAGGTTAAGAAGTAAGCAAGCGCGTATTTCAGCAGCTGATGCTATTATTCTATTTGTGGGTTACTTGGAGGAACCTGAACCTTTAGGGGGAGAAATTCGGTATCGCCCCGTTTGGGGCGGTAAATTTTGAAATCCTGAAAAATTAGCGCCAGGCGCTAATGATTCTCAGCTTCCACAAAATTGGCTGTTAGCGCTCCAGGAAGGAAGTGGAGTGCTAAATCAAGCGTTACCACTTCCCTTGGGGCGCTAAAGCCGGCAGGAGGGGCGGTAGCGGTGCAGTGCTGCCCAATGTCAAGGGCAGCACTGCCAGGAACGGAGGCTCTTTCCCTCCCTTAAAGGGAAGGGCCATCGCTGCAGGCTCTGCAGTGAAAAGAGGTACCTCGTCGCTGACAGCATCCGCAAATCGCCACGATCAACCCCAAGCGCTCTAGCAGAGTGCAGGGCTGCTCGATCGCGGCCCAAGAAAATAATGAAAAATTAACGTTAGGCTTCACACAAAAAAATTTCCCCCTCGCAACCATCATCCCCTTTAAACAGCGCTCCCGCAGCGCCTGGCCTCCCGAACAACACCTCCTGCAGCTCTCGGTGTTGTCGCCCGGTGATGCTGCAGGGGGCGGAACCGAATTTCGGGTCTGGGGCGCTACCGGGGCTATGCGCAGGATGATGACGTCACGATCTCCGGGAACAGGGAGGCAGTAACCAACCGAATTTCTCCCCCTTTTAATTCTTTGGATGCGCTCCACAGGGGGAAATCAATATGAAAAACAGCAGGACACGTGGCTTAATCCACAGCAGAGGATGTCCTCAGGCCATTGTGTGGCAAGATGACAAGAGAGCTACGAACTCACCGATGTGATACGTTCAGTACAGTATCCTCGCCACTCAACAACTTAACATTCATAGAGCACCTTTAATGTAGGAAAACAACCTAAAGCACTTCATATTCACTTTTTATATGGTAACTTCATTCACAAAACTCCTAGGTCTACATTCTCCTTCCAGTGTGTGTGTGTGTGTGTGTGTGGGATGGAGGATACTGCAATGCAGGGACATCTCCAGAGACATCATTAATATTGCTCTATGCCCTGTAGCTCCCCTTCCATCCTTTCAATTCATTCATCTCTATCGACATTTTACGTGCTTTGTTATTTGGGGGCCACGCCCCCTGTGGCTCCCCCAAAAAGGATACCATTATGTAAGTAAAACGATGACAGGTCATGGTGGTATAGGTTGTGGTCGCCTGCCTCATATCGGCTCCTCCAACTCTGCATTTCACTGAGAATTTCTTATAATACATCAGCCAACAGGAAGAATAAACATATGCTGGAGATCTGGGACAGGTTGACTTTGCGACTCGGAGGCACTAGATGGCAGCAGTGACTAAACAGTGAAGCCTGCCCGCTCAGAATAAATTTTCCCACAGATTCTTATAACACCGCTTTCTTGGATGAGGGTATGATCAAGTCATCGTTTTAGTTGTAATGTAACCAGTACCGTTCCATTATTTCCCCCCCCCCCCCCCCCTTCAAATGTCAATGTTCTGTGCTGTGACTTACACGACGGGGCAGACTCGTCTTCACACTGGATGTTGGAGAAACGATCTTAACTTGCAATAGGAGATCATTTCAAGACATGTCGTTCTAATTATAGCCATGAAAAGTTTATGGACGATGTAACCTTAAATTTAGAAAGTACTGGCTGCAACCCAACAACCTTCATCTTAAAGGTCAAGTGAGGAGGTTTTCCACTTACTTTCCTGTAAGTGTTAACTCCTTTTTTGCTGTACATTCCTGCCCTAGATGTTACTTTTCAACTCTGCAACCGAAAGGGGAGGGTTTCTACAGAGATGAATTTCAAAATAGTATAGATTTGGGAAATTGGATTCATTTTGTTTGAAAAAGTATGATTCCTAATGCAGGATTGGGTATCGTTAATATTGTAGTAAAGCTGCGAGAGGAAGTCTACTGTTCAGCGTGGAGCCTTGTTGCAGTCCCATTCAATAGTTATGTCTTGTACCAGAGATGGCACAACGCCAGAAGAGTTGGCAAAATAATTATTCCACATTCATACATGTCAGTTTATATAACAGGAACGTTCATCAGTTTATATATAAGTTGTCCTAAACAGGAAAGAAATACCGCGCGGGGTTTATTTCTAAACAAATTACTTGTTGTTGTATGTGTCTGGCAACCACGCTATTGAATGATCATAATTGCGATGGAAATAGCGAATACATCTCACACACACACACACAATCGCCCTTATAATCATCAGTCTTCTTATTTCAGCTCCCGAACAATCTGCGCCTTCACTGTGAAACACACACTTCGACCCTCATTTGGTCATAACATGCAAAGATAATTTGCTGGGAGAACTGTAATGATAAATACGTGGACATGCTAAAGCCAGGAGATAGTGTTACCAGCGGCCTTGCAATGTTCAGGCAGACAGTACAATTAGCCCCTTGTTGCACAGCACATCGTCAGAAGCGAATGTCTCCAAGGCGTCCATGTACTACATGAAAAGAATCGCATCATTGTTGAGTGATAAGTTTGTCGAGAGTATGTTTACAGCGGCTACATTTTTCACATGATTAATTTTGACAGTAGCTATAACTTGTTTAAACAAAACTAATTGCGTCGCTCGTGTGCCAAAAAAATGCCTCTCTTTATCGGCCTGTGTTTGGTGACTGTAGAGGGCTACACTCGATTTGAACGTTTTGATGCGGTTTTTAATACATAGAAAAATTAATATATAAAACAAGGCCAGCTTTAACACGCTTAATGAGGAGGGCGATAGAAGAGATCATAAAATGTGACTTCTCTCAAAATTGAATAAAGGGTGTAATTTAACTCATAGCCTGGGTTATTTATGAATTGAGTTGTTTCTTAATTATTGAACTTTGGATGACACGATTTGGAATGTGCTTGAATGTAAAGAGCTTTCACATTACATCATGGGTTTAGCTCATCCTCAGGGCCACTAACTTACAGCGAATGAGTAAGTAACGTACTGCTTATTACATGGAGCACTGGGACTGTCACCGGTGTTTTGGGGATGACGTTCCGCAGTTCCATCTATTTTCCCTGAAAACTGCATATCAACGGCCTTGCTTATCATCTGAACCTAAACCCCTTCCATCTACATACTTCAGAACAATTCCAAAAAACCTTGTGACTCTTAATGAGCAAAACACTTGTTATATTGTAAACTGCACAGATTATGATGACACCAACAGTAGTGAGCTGCTATATTGGTTCATGTATCCTGAGATCTGTATAAATATCTGCCAGGTGGTACTGAGAACAGGGGATTCTCTGATAAGTGGAGAGAGGTCGGGCACTTTCTTATTCCCAATAACCTAAAGTCTTGATGTACAATTTAGTTACTGCTTACATTATTCATAGGACCCAAGTCATCCTACCCTAATAAAGGTACAGACACTGATTGAACTTTTCATTCACATTACATATCAATAAAGAAATGTCAGGCGCGGCTCCGCAGCACCGGGTATACTAAGAGGGTCTATTAAGAGGTTATGCTAAGAGGGTATGTTAAGAATTACAATCTTCACAGCCTGTACAATTCGACAGTAAGTATGCTGTTATTTTGTCGCTTTCACATCGATGTGAAGTGATTTGGGACGAGTATCAAGACAAAAGTGGCAGTTCAAATTAGAAGATTACCCAAAGCTTCAAAATCTGAGACCGCCCCCCCCCGCCCCCACCTCCTTTCGGTCCATTTCACACACAGTGCAGTATAACTCCAACCTTAGGTTACAAGCCACAAAATCCATTTTCGACTGTATATCTTTGTGACCTCTTTTATAGCTATTTACAACAATTACATTTCTACCGTATTCATTCCGTACAGGGTATGTGGACCGAGTTTTTTTTTGGGGGGTGGGGGGAGGGGGGAGAGGAAGAGGATCTGAATGCGGCCAAAGCTTGGTTAAAGAACAGGGTCTTAAAGAAATGTTTTGAAGGCAGAAGAGAAGTGGCAAGGCAAAGATACTGAGGGAGGGAGTTCCAGAGAACGGAGGCAAGGTGACTGAAGGAGCAGCTGCCAGTGGTGGGAACAATAAGGAGAATAGGTCGGAGTTGGAGGACCGGAATGTGAGCACAAGGACATAGAACTGGGGGACACGGTGGAGATAGGGAGTGACGAGGCTGTGGAAGGATTTGAGTGAGGCAAGAACCTTAAAGTCAGTTCTCTGGGACTTGAGAAGCCAGTGGAGTTTGATGAAGACGGGGGTGATGGAAGGGGTGGGCCTTTAGTGTGGGCGAGGACAGGGGCTGCAGCATTCTAGATAGACTGGTAGCTTATGCATTGTAGAAGTGTGGAGGTTGGCAAAGAGAAGTCCAACTGCGAGATGATAAAAATGTGGATTGAGCTTCAACAGTGGAGGGGCAGAGGTGGAGGAACGTGGTCTTGGTAACAGATCGATGTGGGGGAGGAAGTTGAGTTTAGGATTGAACAATACATCAAGGGTCTCCACCTCTGAACTAATCCTGAGATGGCAGCCAAGGAGGAAGGGTGGAGTCAAACCTTAGAGGCATGTAGATGTTTGCGTGAGCTAAATAGAATGGTTTGGGGTTTGCCGACATTCAACTGGAGGAAGTTTGGCTCATCCAGGCCTTAATGCCAGAGTGGCAGCTGGAGACGGCAGCAACAGCTGTGGGAGGTGGTGAGGTGACACTGGTGTACATGTGAAAGCTGGGCCCCACACTTCCAAATAACATTGCCAAAGGGCAAATCAATAGTAGATAAAAATTGGCACGATATTGATCGGACCCAGTACAGAGGAAGCAAAATACTGCTGGAAATCTGAAATATTTCAGTGCACGATCACTTTCGACTCTATTCAATGGATCTGTCTGACCAGTTGGTCAATAGAAAACGGACACTACAGCTTTAAGAAATTCCCATAGTTGAAATTACATCCATCCGTGTGCAGGTCCAGCATGGGCCCTCAGTAAAAGTCGGCGTGTCTCTCACCTCCTCGGATTTCATTCTCTATTCGAATCACCGGAGGTCACTCGATGCCTTACAGTAGACATTTCCACAGGGTTGCGGTTACCATGACTATTTCTTCGCACAACAAGGAAAAAAAGTCCCACAGTATTTTAGGAATGCAGCTGGCTGGACCTAGATTTTGTGAAGGTCCATTCCCAAGATTCCCTACATTGCATAAACTAATACTGTCAAGCCAAGCAGCAACAAGGAATGTAAATACTCGGACTGGTCTCCATTGGGAGGCACTGTAAAGCAGTGCACCGCTTACGTGGGAAGATTGCAAAGCCCGACTCTACTTTTTTCTGGGGGAGGGGTAATATTTTCAACATTTTATTTGATAAATCCAGTTTGTTCTGGTGCCTCGCAATTTGTGCCGAAGGAAAAGAAAATAAATAACTCCACCCCTCCCCGCCTCCCCCCCCGGTCTAACTGCACCCAGCAAAGGAAACGAGAAACGTACCGAACATAAATTTAAAATCTTTTGCAGAAATTGCAGTTTTCCCTCCTAAAAGAACATTGAGCGCACTTTGTTACCCCCCTCTCTCTACTATTAGAAAAACAACATAGGGGACTGTCGATCTGCATTTGACTCATTGATGCACATGCAACACCATAAAAACTCATGTTCCTACTTTCAAACCAATTGAAAAAAGTGCACGTTCAGCTAACATAACACTATTCATTTATTAATACGAGTCAAGACGTACACTTGAAACCCAACTCCAATCGCCTTTAAGGCGCCTTCACTGTCCACCAGTGCCCCAGCCTCGAGTTTCAGCAAGATTCCCCGCAGAACTGCTGCACGTTAGGGCAATCCCCAGAGCCAAGGGCTATTAAAGGGATGGTGAGGAAGTTTTAATGTAAACATGCCGATTAGAAATAAAGGATTCTCCACAGAGCCGCCATTTCGACTCTTCCGCCGTTCCAAAATGACTTGTGTTTGTCATCCTTGAGCAGGTTTATTTACTTACTCTGCTGTCATTTTCCTGATTAAATAATGTGATAAAATGTACACAAGCCACCCACGCAGCCTTGTGCACTGGATAGTTTTACAGTTCACATAAAACGGTAAGAAAAATGTTAATACCCAAGACATGAGAAATTTAACATACATTTTATTGTAAATTCTCGACATGGTTTCAATAAATGGTCTCTTTAAAGCTGTAAATCATCTTTTCCATGTAACTATAAAGTTCAGTGATGTTTCCCCATGGTATGGTTGAATTCATTTTTCTTTTCGCATTTCAACATTTTTTTCTATTTTTAAAATTTGCTGCTTTCGAAACGTTTACCAAAGCATGGTGTAATCCAGGTAGACTAAGGGAAAAGTAAACACTCAGCTTTAGGTTAACATTGCCTTGTTAAACTTGATGAACTTGAGAGGAGTCTATAAAAAAACTCCCAGTATGTGCTGGCCTGCATTAGTGCTGATGGATGCCTTGGTCATTAGCAGGACTGACCCACAGAGATGGGACTAACTGTCCCTCTCTTATCTTGATTGACAGTCTAATACTGGACCCGGGGGCATCTTTTCAGTACTAATGTGCAGCCTTCCCAATTACTTTTAAATTATCACTAATCTGCCATAAAATTACGTGTGTATTGGGCATAGTTTCTTTTTATGTCAGCCAAACTGCTAAAAAGAATAAAATGCCCTTTTATGAGGAGCGCACACTTGCCTGAACAACGCTGCCATTCCGTTGATCTGCTTGCAACTATAGTCCAGGCAATTGCCATGGAGTTTTTTTTACAGCTTGTAGTCTAGAATACTTGTCCATCGCTTCAATTAGGAGCAAAAAGAGAGGGCTTTGTAATGCAATTGTCTTGCAAAGGAGAGCGCCTTAAATTGGGGGATTATGCGAGCAGGACCACCTGTAGGGCATTCATGGGCATTTCTATATGTCCAGGCCCATGCCTTACTGCCTGCAGTCTGGCCAACAATACAGAAAAAGCTGTTTAAAAGACTATTCCCCGTTCCCTTCATGCTCACTAACTGTTACAACTCGTCCCCCCGTTTAAACGAGTTAAGTCTCAAAAACGTCCCTTTTAATTCATTTTAAGGCACCATGGTGGCCGACGGGCTTGAAAACAAGGGAAACTAGGAACTGAAGAGAGAGAGGGAGAGGGGGGAAAAAGTACTTCAAGCTTGGAAACGAGACATCAAAGTTATTCGATTCAAAAGGCTCACTCCTACAGATTAACCCTATTGAATTGGGCCTCGTTTAAGAAATTATGTACTCAGCCAGTGGGCACCCAGGTAAAAAGTTCAACAATTACCAAAACATTCTTTCTCCTAAACTAACATCCCTCGACATACTACCCACAAGTAAATGCAGATTTCTCCCCCAGAAAATAAAAGTTCCAAGCCTGTTCCAAACGTAATTAAATCAAAGTTGTTTTATTGTCAAAATAGAATAATTGTTTCAAATATTTCTGTTGCTCTGGCAAAGGCAACCACTAAACTTTTTTTATACAAAAAAATTTACATACTCTGTATATACTTCAAAAACGCTTTTGTTATGTACACAATTTACAGATTTGTGTTCATAGTACAAATAATTATATAAATACAAATTTGCAAGAAACCCGTATTACATGGGGATACTAAAAACAGGATTTTTTAAGGCAGGTTGATGCACCCAGACTTATAAACTATTAAGATTTGTGTCAAGTACGCCATTTTGTCCGTCCATTTAAATTATTTTAATAAATGCCAACAATTAAAAATAAAGGATTGACTCCTTGCATCAACATAAATCGCGATAGGTTTAAAAAGTTTCTGGTCATGGGCACAATATAATTTAAAAAATCCTTTTCCTCCCACATTTAACACCAAAAGGATGTCCTGTGCATATAAATGGTTAAGATTTAGAAGTATTAGCGCCAGGTACATTGTTCTGGCCAGTCCTTCACTTCTGACTAATGGATACCATTAGAAGTTCATTAACATATTAATAAGAGGCTGGGTGAGAATCTTCAGGGGCCGGTTAAGGAAGTCTGACAGAGGAATTTCAGACTTGGGATAATGGCACTTGTTTGGGGTAAGAGACAGAGCTGGCGGTGCCAGATCTCCAGGTTAGTCCAGTGCTGGCGTCGCTGTACATGGAGCCACCAGTCCCTTTGCTGCTCCAGCAGCAACGCGTGCAGAAAGCCCGCCACGACTCCAGCGTCTTGCCCGACCAGATCCAGACACCCGAGGTGATGCCCACCAGCAGGCACATGAAATACTTGAGCATGAAGACCGCGTAGTCCGGCCTCCTGGCCTCCTGCTCGCTCAGGCAGGAGCAGTTGTGAGTCAGCTCCCAGTGCTGCCGGTTGTGCTGCTCGTAGAAGTAGCAAGGCCACCACGATGGTGGCGGGCACGGTGTAGAGCACGGTGAAGACGCCGATCCTGATCATCAGCTTCTCCAGCTTGTCGGTCTTGGTGCCGCCCTGCTTGATGACACTGCGGATCCTGAAGAGGGAGACGAAGCCGGCCAGCAGGAACATGCTCCCGATGAACAGGTAGATGACCAGGGGCGCCAAGACGAAGCCCCGCAGGTTGTCCAGGTTCTGGTTGCCCACGTAGCAGATGCCGGCCACCGGGTCGCCGTCCACCGAGCTGAGGGCCAGCACGGCGATGGACTTGATGCTGGGCACCAGCCAGGCGGCCAGGTGGAAGTACTGCGAGTAGCCGGCGATCGCCTCGTTGCCCCACTTCATGCCGGCGGCCAGGAACCAGGTGAGCGACAGGATGACCCACCAGATGGAGCTGGCCATGCCGAAGAAGTAGACTAGCAGGAAGACCACGGTGCAGAGGGCCGGCCCGGTGGTCTCGTAGTGGACATGCTCGGGCCCGGGCTGGCGGCTGCTGCAAGCCACGCTCTCGTGTCCGGCCACCAGCCGCACCAGGTAGCCGGCCGACACGAAGAGGTAGCAGGCGGACAGGAAGATGATGGGCCGCTCGGGGTACTTGAAGCGCTCCATGTCGATCAGGAAGGTGGCCACGGTGGCCAGGGTGGAGACGAAGCACAGCACCGACCACAGGCCGATCCAGAAGGCGGCGAAGGTGCGCTCGTCCGGGCTGAAGTAAGGGTTGTGGCACGGCACGGCGCAGTTGGCCGCCTGGCCCGTCCGCACCCGGTTGTACAGCGGGTGCCGCTCGCTCTTCAGCGACACCATGGGCGCCCGGCATTGGCAGCTGGGCTGGCAGGGCGGCGCTGGCGGTGCCCGGCCGCCGGCTCCCCCTGCCCCCGGGGCCGGCTTGTTCTTCCTGGCCGGCCGCTCGGTGGGCTGGCGGGGGAAGAGCGGCGCGGCGCTGGTGGGCTCGGTGCGGTTGTAGTCCATGCACAGCGTCTCGGGCTGGCCCTGGCGGGGCAGCCGCTCGCACCTCATCCTGTCGGGCCAGGCGAAGCCGTACTGCCGCATGAGCGGGGCGCAGCCCGCCTTGGCCCGCTCGCACACGCTCCGGCAAGGCGGCAGCGGCTTCTTGTAGTCGTCCAGGCAGATCGGCGTGTACATGCTGCACAGGAAGAAGCGCAGGTCGGCCGAGCACTGGATCTCCACCAGCGGCCAGAACTGGTGCACCTCCAGGCCGGCCTCGTCCTGCGAGTCGTGGTTGAACTGGTTGGGCATGTAGGTGAAGTTGTAGCCGATGCCTTTGCACAAGGGCACGGTGATCTCCTGGCAGGACAGCTCCTTGGCGGCGGCAGCGCCGCTCGACCCCTCCAGCAAAGCCAGGGCAGAGAGCAGGTAAAGCTGCAGCAGGTAGCACTCCATGTCGGCACCCACCTCCTCCTCCTCCTCCTCACAGGCGTGCTTATTTGGTCTAAGTCTCTCTTTTTTTTGTTTTTGCAGACAGTTTATAAACACCAAGACAGATCCTTGTATAAACACACAAAAGTGCAAACTCCCTCCTGTCCCCTTGCTCCGGATCTCAGAACAACATGCGGATCAGATTTTGAACAGCAACCACATTCACTCTTTGAGACTTGGCACACAGCTTGCAGTCCACTTCATTTAGAAGCACAAAAAAAAGGAGGAGCAATAAAACATTAGCCCTGCAGGCGTGTGATCAAGATGGCTGAGCACCACAACTGCACCTTTCCTTTTTTTTTAAAAAAAGATGAAACTTCACACAGTTCCTCTGCTAACTTTTTTCTTTCTTGCTTGGAAGACTGGAATTCCTCTTTGTGGCCCCTCGTCAGTCACAGGAACGAAAGCGACGCTGTTGTGTATCTTGAAGGTGGATTTTTAAAAAAAATATATAGATCCTTTTTTTTCCTTCTTTCCCCTCCTTCCACCAAAAAAAGCTCCCGGACTGAATTTCAGCGCCGCGTTCCCATTAATGATCGCCAAGTGCTGAGAAGCTATTACTGTTGTATATTTATAATGGGAGACAGGCCAAATCCCGCCCCCTCCAGTCCCGCGTTACCAATCGCACGGTGACAGGGGCGGGGGGAAGCCCAGCGTCAGTCAAGTCAATCCATCCTCGCCTAAGAGAAGAATCCCACAGTGACGGCTTCCAGAGGGGCTGGGCGTTTAGCAGGTTAATTTTCGCTTGTTAGGACATCGCAGGGGGTTGTCTTAACCCCCCCCCCCCCAACCTCCTCCTCCTCGAACGGCAGTTGTTTGGTTTTTTTTTGTTTTAATTGAAGCGCTGATGTTTCATTTGGCCAGGGACTCACGCAGGGGTCGGAATTGCTGGATCATAAGAACAAGAAGCAGCTCACAAGTTTGTCAAGACAATGGCAACAATATATATATATATATAGGTGGTGGGTTTCGCTAGTTTCTTTGTGGAAATACAAACGGAGCAGAATATTTTAAGGACATCGAGCAAGATTGGCAGAGATTGCAAATAAATGATTGGTGATTCCGCGTATGGTGGGTCGTGTGTGTGTGTGTGTGTGTGTGTGAATGTCTGTCTATGTGCATTGCAACGGAGTTTGAAATTGGACGAGTTTTAGCTGCACTTTAAGAAACTGAACGGGTAGCAAGTTCAAAAATTGTACACGTGCCCCGTTCCGAATGAACTAGTTTGACTGATAAAGCTTGCATTTTTTAAGCTACATTTTTGTTCACGTTAATATTTCCTATGTCTTTAAATTGCTTTTTGCCCGCGAGAACATTCGGGTATTTCACCTATGTATATAATGCAATAAAATATAATTTTAAGAGTGTTGACAATTATTTTCTCGCTGTATTTATGAAAGTGCAAAGCAACTCAACATCCGAAATCTCTGTATTTGGGGGTGGGTTGCGGGTCCTTAGCCTTAAACTTGGGTCCCGCAACCCACCCCAAATACATACATTTACACTTTATTACAATCCGCAGCGCATGGACAATATACCTGCTGTATTTTTTTTCTCCACCTTTCAAAAAGCTCCTGAAATTTCCAGTGAACTATTCCAGCCTGAAACCTCAAGGGTCTTGTTATATTATTAGAGTTTGGAGGCATGCTAGTAAACATGTCTTGAGCACAAATATAGTCTAAGGTTGGCTAACCTGAATGGTTAACTGCGCCCATGTGTTCAGTATTTTTAAAATACTCTTTTTTTTTCACTTGGTTGGAGACCAACTTTTATCATTGTGTCTGCCCCCACCCCAAACCCAAGTGACTGTGAACCATAATATTTCCTTTAATATTTAATTTTCCCAGAAATATTGCAAAGACTTTAGGGTAATGTTTCTGAATTCTGTAAAGTGTACTGGTATGATCCCTTTGCCTGTGATTAATGGGAACCATGCTGTTCAGACATATTACTACAGAGTGAGTAACATTAGCAGCTCAGAAATAGCACAGGGATTATAGACTGCTTGAGCAACTGAAGGCTAAAAGCCTCTGGTTTCCATGTTCTTCCTACAACCTCAATCTTTGAAGCAATACGTTTAACAAATCTAATATTTCTTTAGAATGGTCTGATTTACTTTTAGTGCAAAGTGATTTTGTTAGTGAATGTGTAGCCCATGTAGTTAATGAAGGAATAAGTTGCTAAAATACAGTGGAGTAATAGGATTTGAACAGGCGTTCAGTCACAGTATCATGGACAAATATAAAAGCACTGGAGGGGATGGGGATCTACTATAAGGAGAGCTTCTTGAAAAAAATCCTGTTTATTCAACAGATAGACACAGCTTCAACAATCACCAACTGCTATGAACCTCCTGTCACAAGTATCGTTCTGGGCTAATTACTGCAAACCTAAGTCTATATTGATTACAAAAAAATGTCTAATGAAAAGTTAATTGAAGATTTATACTAGAGGCAGACCTTCCACTTTAGGGTCTTTGCATCAGATTGTTCTACATGTAATGTTTTAGCTGTGTAGAGTGTTCTGGATACCTTTCAGGTGTTTCTGAAGCAAAGTTCTCAAGGTGTTTGCTTCAGAGTGTGAGCAACGGCCAAAGTTGACACGTCATCCTAAGTTTAAAATAAATTATGTACTTCTTCAAAATGAGAGATGCCAAGTGATACAAATGGAATATTTTCCAATTTTGTTTGCATTAATTTATCACCATCAAGCAGTCCATGGTCCAGCCCAAAAGGTCCTAGGTTCAATTCATGGTCTGTGCTGAGGTAGCTCAGATCAGGCAGTGTAGCAGTTAGGATGCTACATTTGGCAGCAACACCCTTGTGCTGGAGAGGGGAAGATTGCTATTCAGTAAATCCTACTGAAAAGTGTACATGTGGATGTCAGTTTATAATAGGATTGGACTCAGCTGTGATAGACCCCTCAGTCACAAAGTCTCACATGCCACTTTCAGGAGAGTAAGGGAGAACATTTGGAAAGGGAAGGACTTCGTGGTCAGGAAAAGCAATATAAATGCTAGGGAGTGTTGTCTCCATACTGTCCCAATACACCTCATAACCTTGGCTTCAGAAAAATACCTCCTGCTGTGGCACAGTGATTAACTCTGATACTTTGTTTAAGTGACATGTGGGAGCTAACTCACTAAATACATTAATAAGTAGAAAGATTAATTTATATAGTGCCTTATATATCTCAGCAACAGCTATAATCAATACTGCAAGATCCTACAAACAGCAATGAGATAAATATTTAGTAATTCTATATTGGTTGAGTGTAGAATGTTGGCCAGGTCATTGGGGAACTCCCTACGCTTTCTCAAATAGTTCCATGGGCTCTATGACATCTACCTGAACAGGCAGATGGTGCTTGATTTTAACATCTCATGCAAAGGGCATCACCTCTGACAATGCAGTACTCTCTCATAGTGGCACATGGGAGCTAACTCAGTAAATAAATTAATAAGTAGAAAGATGAATTTATATAGTGCCTTATCATGTCATAGTACTGCCCTGGATTATCAGCCTAGAATATATGTCAGGTCCTGTGAGTGGGTTTGAACCCACAACTTTCTTGCCTCAGTGATGAGAGTGCTAGCAACTTAGTCAAGCTGACACCAGCACATGATGAATACATTAGGTGATTCAGCTGCTATTTGGTACTGTAGATAACTTGAAATTTTAAGTATTATTAGAGTATAGAAGGCTGAACCAAAAGTGGCTATTGAATCTGAGTCAATCACAATATTTAAGCAGCAAGTAGATAAGTAGTTAACGAAGAAAATATTAAAAAGTATGGGGAAGAAGCAGGGAAACGAGAGCTGAGTAGAGAGCTCTGATATGGAGCTAGCACCTGCACAGCCGCAAAGCATTGTGCATTTATACTTCCATGCTGAAATTGCTATGATTCTATGATTTCTATGGAAAAATCTTAACCAGAAATGAATCACAATACCCGAATTAAATCGCGCACACTGGGGACACAAATTAAATCTTTTGGAGACAACATCTAAAAGTTTTGACACATTTTACTAGCCTTGAAAGTGATTTATTGCAATACTGTAGCATTATCTATATATTAACCAAGTGTGTCTGACATTAATAGGCAGGGCAAACAAACAGGGAAAAAGCAATATCTGTACATGTTCCACTTACAGCTGACTGTGTCTTCAGCAGGCTGCACATATAACTTAATTTAACATTAACTGGTTAGTAAACATTTAACTAGGTGTTAGTTATGGCTCAGTGGTATCACTTTCACCTGAGTCTGACGGTTGTGGGCTCCAATCCCACCCTAGTGAAACTTGGGCACAAATCTACACTGATACTCCAATGCAGTACTGAGGGTGTGCTGCACTGTTGGAGGTGCTGTCTTTTGCATGGGACGTTAAATTGAGGCCCCATCTGCCCTTTCAGGTAGATGTAAAAGATCCCAGGGCACTATTTTGAAGAAGAGCAGCGGAGTTCTCCCATTATTTATCTCTCAATCAACATCACTAAAACCGATTATCTGGTCATTATCACATTGCTGTTTGTGTGTCCTCGCTGTGTGCAAAATTGGCTGCTGTGTTTCCTACATTACAAGTGAATACACTTCAAAAGTATAAAATAAAAACAGAAAATGCTGGAGATACTCAGCAGGTCAGGCAGCATCTGTGAAGAGAGAAACAGGGTTTCAGGTCGATGACCTTTCATCAGAACTGGAAAAAAGCAGGAAATGGAACAGGTTTTTAAGCAAGTGTAGGGGCTGGGAAAGGGGGGAGGGGATGAAAGAACAAAAGGGAAGGTCTGTGATAGGATAGAAGGCAGGAGAGGTTAAGAGACATTAAGAGATAGTCAAGGCTCTTAATATCTCTCAATGCCTCTTAACCTCTCCTGCCTTCTATCCTATCACAGACCTTCCCTTTTGTTCTTTCATCCCCTCCCCCCTTTCCCAGCCCCTACACTTGCTTAAAAATCTGTTCCATTTCCTGCTTTTTTCCAGTTCTGACGAAAGGTCATTGACCTGAAACGTTAACTCTGTTTCTCTCTTCACAGATGCTGCCTGACCCGCTGAGTATCTCCAGCATTTTCTGTTTTTATTTCAGATTTCCAGCATCTGTAGTATTTTCTTTTTGTACACTTCAAAAGTACTTCATTGGCTGTAAAGCACTTTGGGACATCCTGAGGCCATGAAAGCTGCGCTAGAAATCCATGTGGGTGATCATGCATAAATAGATCAATCGTATAAATAGATCAATAGAAATGCATGTCTTTCTTTTATAATCAAGTACACGATGTTAATGTTAATGAAATATGTTGAGACTACAATAAGAATTATCAAGAATTGTGTTTGCGTATAGAGAATATTCTAGATTGAAGGTTTTAAAGGTGGTAAAGAAACAAATGCTTACATTTTTTTAATTGTTAAATAGATCAATAAACACTGCTACTATTTTTTTTCGGACAGCAGTTACGAGAAATAATTCTGCTTTTGTCATTTTCAGCTCCTCCAGACCCATCATTTTTTTCTTTTCTTGTCTCATTACCATCCCCTTTTGCCTTGCACCACCATCCCTTTTGTCATTTAATCCCTCCTGCCTTCCAACCCATCACAGACCTTTCCTTTTGTTCTTTCCTCCCCTCCCCCCTTTCCCTGCCTCTACTTGCTTAAAATCTGTTACATCTCTAACTTTTTCCAGCCCTGATTTAAAGGTCATTGACCTGAAACGTTCTCATTCCACAGATGCTGCCTGACCTGCTGAGTATTTCCAGCATTTTCTGTTTTTTATTTCAGGTTTCCAGCATCCGCAGTATTTTGCTTTTGTCAAAACTTGCTTAATTAAAAAAAAAATTGTTAACTAGATCACTAACCACTGCTACCATTTTTTCAGCCAGTGGTTGTTTAAGAGAACAGGCTGGATTTTCTGCTTGGGTGAAATCCCAGCTGGTATAATGCTGGAGCACGGTTTGTGTCCTGCTGCTGAGATGAGGGCTGACCCTGCCAGAGCTTCCAGCATTAGGAAAATGTACATAATGATGGCGAGCTGCAGAATGCCAGTCACCGGGAGCTTGCCATTTGAGGGGCGGAGACTTGCGTGCTGCTGCAGGATGTAAAGGTCGGCAGCAGCTTAAAGGGGCAACTCCAGCAAAAATTGTCTTGGCAGTACAACTTATTTAGCTCACCTCGGATGCCTGTGAGGTCCTGCTGGACGCCTAAGAGCCCACGAGTTGAGCAAGAAAGCAGTGAATCCACGAAGAAAGCCTGAGGAGGGGCTGCACTGGGGGCTGGAGAGACACTAGCCTGAAAGAAAACAGCACAGCAATAGTGGCAGGAAGTGTCCAGGACAGTGAATGCCCACAGTACCACACCACTCACAGCAATTCAGTGCCTCAGGCAAAGTAAAGGAGTCAGCAGCACCTTGTAAGAATGCGCTGTACAAATTATGTCAGTCACTTACAGTGACCACATTGTTAACGTGAGTAAATTGCTTATCATCAATGCCCAGGAGACATCACAGTAACCTTTACGCCCCCAGCCTTCACCTGGAAGTGTTCCTTCTCTCACTGCTTTACAATGCAATCGCCACAATAAAGCCTCACATGGATTATAATTGCATGGTGCATGCACCTGTTGTCACACCCATCATTTTCTACTTGCTGACACCTGGGTTTTGCAGCCTCTTGTGGTACACAAAGGTAATTCTTACTTTTTACATTCTTTTTCAAGAAGAAGGCAGCTCATTATAACAGGACGAGAAATGCTCCATGTGGCTACACCCACTCCCCAATTTTCCTCTAGACGCTGCGCCTTTACGCCCAACTACAATAAGAGGAAAAACCTTCCCTATCTCATCTTATTGTACCCTACGTTACCTGCCAGCAAATAAGATCATGAAACTCTCCTGTTGTTCCTACTACTGAAAGTGACATGTGAACCCAGCTCCTCAACGGCCTAATCTCTTCCTTTCCTCCTCTAGGTGTACTTGACAAACAAGAAACAGAGTCAGAACAAGAAGCAAGGTCTTCCACACCCACCCTTGCCAGTACATCAGATCATATACCATAGACCAATCTTTCTTAAGCACAGAGGTATCCACGTGTTTGGCTGCATTAGAGAATGGAGCCAGAATGACATGCACAGGGTAATGCACAGGGCACTAGTGGGCAGGAGAACCTGCTGGGTTGGGGGGGGGGGGGGGCGGGGTATGATGAGGAGGAAGACATTGCTGACTAGAGCGTCAAGAGATGCTGCCCTTCAGCTGAAGGTGGGGATCCAAATCCCACAGGCCTTCCTTTTAAAAGACGGATCCTTGCAGAGCATCAGAAGTATGTGTAGGAACCGAGGCCAGTGTCTGAGAATGTGCAGCAGATGACAGGTCAGTTGGAGGATCAGTAATTGCATCTGCGGAACTATGATGAATGGCTTTGCAATTCACCCTGCAGAATGTGGCCACTCCAGGCCAATTTGCAGTGGTGGCCCCCATTAAAGAGGCCCTAAGGACTGTCTTAACTTCTGCCATGGAAGCTCAGACTACTGTTATGGACACTCAAAATCCTGGCATAGAAACTTGGCCATCAGAATGAACAGGGCTGTCTCTTCTGGTGTCAACAGGCTTGTGAGTGGTAACAGATAACCATTTCTCAGGCCTTCACTGATCTGACTGGTTCCATTAGGTCTGCTTTGCTGTAGAACAATGGCCCTGTCCAGTACTGACTAGCAGCAGGAATGCACTCACATGATGTTGCTAGCACTCAAGATAGCATGACATGCATGCTCTCCTGCCAGACCTCTTAGATGCCTGCATGTGTGGCAGAAAGGAGGCAGGGCCAGGCTGCCCATGCAAAAACACAAAAGGTGCAGCTTATAGCAGGTTCATTCAAGGAATTAGAACCATAGAACTAGGGATGGATGGCATTCAGCTCATCGCGTTTGTGCAATCCAAAATTAATCCCATAGTCCTGTATCTGCCTCTGCTTCAAACATTCATCTAATTTTCTCTCAAAAGATGCGATGATCTCTGCCTCAACAACTCTCCGTAGCAAAGCACTTCATGCTCCAACAAGCGAGAGTCTAATCACCGCCCCTTGACATTCAACGGCATTACCATCGCCGAAACCCCAACAACAATATCCTGGGGTCACCATTGACCAGAAACTTAACTGGACCAGCCACATAAATACTGTGGCAACAAGAGCAGGTCAGAGGCTGGGTATTCTGCGGCAAGTGTCTCACCTCCTGACTCCCCAAAGCCTTTCCACCATCTATAAGGCACAAGTCAGGAGTGTGATGGAATACTCTCCACTTGCCTGGATGAGTGCAACTTCAACAGCACTCAAGAAGCTCGACATCATCCAGGAAAAAGCAGCCCACTTGATTGGCACCCCATCCACCATCTTAAACATGCACTCCCTCCACCACCGGTGCACCGTGGCTGCAGTATGTACCATCTGAAAGATGTACTGCAGCAACTCGCCAAGGCTTCTTCGGCAGCACCTCCCAAACCTCTTCCACCTAGAAGGACAAGGGCAGCAGGCACATGGGAACACCACCACCTGCAAGTTCCCCTCCAGGTTACATACCATCCTGATTTGGAAGTATATCGCCGTTCCTTCATCGTTGCTGGGTCAAAATCCTGGAACTCCCTCCCTAACAGCACTGTGGGAGCACCTTCACCACACGGACTGCAGCGGTTCAAGAAGGCAGCTCACCACCACCTTCTCAAGAGCAATTATGGATCGGCAATAAATGCTGGCCTTGCCAGCGACAACCACATCCCAGGAACGAATATGAAAAAAAACCAACCTCTGTGTAAAGAAATTTATCCCAACCTCTCTCCTCACTCCCTTCGAGCCAATTTTAAATTGCTGGGCCTTCATTACTGTCTCCCCAACCAAAGGGAATAGTCTTTCCCTGTTTACTCGATCGAACACTTCATAATTTAAAAACCTGTGCTGTGAGGTGAGGACCATCAAAAGACTCATATTGAGACACAGCAGTCTCACGCACTTCTGCCAACCAGGTAGCAGCTAGGAGGAGCTTTAGATTAGGGATAGGAGTCCACTCTTCACCCTTTCAAGGGTAAGCATGGTGGGTAGAAGCACCAGGCACATTCACACTCCTGCTCCTCCTGGCTCCCCAGGAAGTATTTTGTTTAATTAACAATTAACAATCAACAAAAAAAAGCCTATTGTTGGCGGCTGCGGGGGCCACTGAAGAATCCTGAGCGGGGGAGGCCCAACGCCTACCCGCTCACCGATGACTAATTTTGAAAATTAGGAGTGTTAGGCCCCTAATTTACACATTCAAGGGGCCTAATGCCTGTTTTAGGTGACTGCCCGGGACGTCTAATAAAATGGCCCCCACGAATTTAGCAGGACCAATGCCAGTTCAGATAGGGCGCAGGCCACCCACTGCTAAATTGGTATGCAGTGCGCAAGTTTTACGCTCGAAAAACAGACACAGCACATACCGATTTCTACCTCTCACTGTCAAAGATCAGGCATGAAGAATGGTGACTTGGTCTAGGTACAAGAGGCATGCTAGCTCCTGCAGAAACGCATCTCTGCAAATTTCCACATCTTCAGGAAAGAAAAGAAGATAATTGAGGGAAAAAATAAATTAAGCAAGACCGATGATATTGCGTAAATTATTCATACAGCCGTGGCCAGTGTTGAAATATACTGGTCTTATAGGTCTGATATTCTACACATTTTGCATAAAATATGTACTGTAACTCCAGTGCATAGTTACCCAATTTGAATTTAAGCAAGCGATGCATGAGTGTCTGGAGGAGATGGTCTTACTGCAATGGTTGCAGCGTGACTGTGCAAAGCAAACTTTGCAAAGTTCCCAATTGGTCCAATGTTGTGCATGTATTTTTCACAAGTTTTAATATTAGCAGGGAGCTGACTGCCCTTGTATTTGGAAGGCAGTGATTTTCCTTTTACATGGCCAGAGAACAATATGTATGAACAATCAGATATGTTGGTTTGTGTTGCTCTATAGCTCTATAGCTGTGCCCTTATATTTGTTCTACATAACATGCCAGTAGTTAAAGGAATAAATGTTACTATGAATCAATAGAAAAAAAAGACAACTGCAGCATTAAGGAAGGACTACACAATTGCCTGCCAAGCTGGTGAAAGGCATATGTAGGGTTTGAGATTTGCTCCTCAAATGTGTTGCTGCTGTCTCATGTGACTTCACAATATTTTTGTAGTTAACAGTTGACCTGAATGCCATTAACTGAAAGGGACTGAGGGATACCATATTTAAACAATGGTCAATTGAAGTGAGACTTGCACTGAAAAAACAATGGCTGCTCTATCTGCTATGGCTTTAATTTCCATGACATTGATTTCAACAGTTCAGATGATGGGCTGAACCAAGCAGAACTAATCAGAGTTGTTTTTGGCTCCCTTGCAAGAACTGGGTCCGCTTTCTTGCCTTAGTATAAATCTTGGCCATTTCATATTTACAAATACAAGACTTTAGTGTGCATGTGCTGCCACAAACAATGAGAATCGAAGAAAGAGGGGTTTGCAATGACTTCACAATCTGGTACATCTGCACAATGTCACAAAGTCAGTCTTCACACAATGTTAATAAGGTAGGGTTTGCTTAAAGGGAACATCCAAGTTTATCACCAAATCATTTCATGTACATTATAATGGGAAAATCCTTTAGTTATAGGAATTCCTAAGATTGGTATTTGGAAGCTTCATAGATGTGATTCCAGTCGACATACAGCTCATTAGCCAGGAATTTTTCCATTAGACATTTATGCACAAAAAATGTTGATGCACAAATAAGGACAATTAGAGTTAAGGACTGAAATATCTATGACTCAGATTTATCACTAAAACACTGACTGTTATCTGTGAATATATTATATAGGTTTGTAATTTTGTGCACATATGTGTGAAAACAAAAATCAGCTACTCCATAGAAGTAATTTCTGCTTTCTAATAACTATTGATTAACAATTTTAGGTGAGGATATCAAAGACTGTGTTTACCGAGGGCACATAGCATCAGACGAAGTGTAGCCCTGCCAGTTGGATACATTTCCAGGGATGACGGAAAGCCTCCAGTACTTCACCCAAATGGCTATTATTCGTGTGTGAACTTTCACAGTGAGTGCTAAACCTGATCCTATCCTCACCCAACATACACATGTATTCACTGCCAGGAGGTGCTGCTGGATAGCAGTCAGGACCAGGTACCCTTGCCGATTTCCTCAAACTAATCTAGGAAGTGCTGAAGCAAATTGGAGCGCCTACGACAGTGATTACAGTTCAAAAATATTTAATTGGCTGTAAAGCGCTTTGGGACATCCTGAGGTCGTGAAAGGTGCTATATATGTCTTTCTTTTTTTACTACCACTCCATCTTAAATTAAATAGTTCAGCAGCACAGACCAGGAAGATAACGTTGGCCCTTTACTATTTGCATTGATCAACTACTGACTGGATAAACTTGCTGAGCCTGTGGGGGAGCTCAGCAGGTGATTCAGCCATGGGGGTAATGTCATTCAAGCCTGATCCAGTCTCGTCTGACATCCGTGTGCATATTTCCAGCATTGATGTACACTGAAGAAGAAATTTGGTCAACCTTTTCTGTCTTAACCTGGGAATGTTGAGGCCAAATTTAGTGGACTCGCTGTTGTACCTATTGAGGTTGGTTAACTCAGCAAAGACCAGGGATCAAATTTTGTACCTTCTTGTTCCCTATGTTTAGTACAGCACGATGTGATGCATTTAATCACTGAAGTTGTTTGGTCTTTCTAGTTGGATTAGTGGATGGAAGCAACAGTAAAAATTGATTTTACACATAGTTAAGTAATCATGTTTAACCTTAGAGATGAGCGATGACTAGATTTCTCATGAACTGATTACGTGTCAATATCTGCCATGATTGTTTGATTGGAGATTTTTTTTTAAACAGTCAAACACTAGAAATCTGTAGTAAAAACCAAAAATGGTGGAAACACACAAATCTGTCAGTTCCTTTAAGGTGTAGACCCTACGTGAAAGCTGTTTGAGTGGATTTTTGTATGAGCCCCTATCACACAGTGAATATTTTCAAAAGGCCTTTGATAACGTACCATATGGTAGGCTCATAACAAAGGTTAGGGCATGTGGAGTCAGGGGACAAATCGCTGAATGGATAGCAAATTGGCTAAAAAATAGAAAGCAGAGAGTAGGGGGTAAAGGGTAGTTATTCAGATTGGAGGAAGGTAGAAAGTGGTGTTCCACAAGGATCAGTGCTGGGACCACTGTTATTCATAATTTACATTAATAATTTGGATTTAGGAATAAGTAACTCAATATCAACATTTGCAGATGATACCAAACTGGGGGGTATAGCAAACACTGAGGAAGAATGAAACATTATACAAGAAGACATTAGAAAACTTGCAGACTGGGCAGTTAAGTGGCAAATGAACTTTAACATAGATAAATGTGAGGTGATGCACTTTGGTAGGAAAAGCAGAAACATCACCTGCACCTTAGAAAATAAGAAACTGAATGGGGTAGAAGAGCAACGGGATCTAGGGATACAAGTGAACATATCATTAAAAGCAGCATCACAGCTCAGCAAAGCAATTAAAAATGCTAACAAAGCACTGGGAATTATTTTTAGGAGTAGAAAACTCAAAAGTGCCAAAGTTACGTTAAACTTGTATAGGACTTTGGTCAGGCTGCACTTAAAGTACTGTGCACAGTTCTGGTCTCCATATTATAAAAAAGGAGAGAATGTTTCCACTTGTGGGAGGATCCAAAACCAGGGGCCATAAGTACAAGATAGTTACTAATAAATCCAATAGGGAATTAAGAAGAAATTTCTTTACTCAGAAAGTGGTACTCACTAGCACAGGAAGTGGTTGAGGCAAATAGCTTAGATGCTTTCAAAAGGAAACTAGACGAGTATATGAGAGAAAAGGGACTAGAAAGATAAGCTGAAAGGCTGATGAGGTAGATGGAATGGGAGGAGACTCGTGTAGAATATAAACACCAGCACAGACTAGTTGGGCCGAATGGTCTGTTTCTGTGCTGTGTATTCTATGTAATTCTATGTAATAGACTCACCCCCTAGAAGGTTATTGAGACAATTTTGCTCCAATTTATCAATTGATAGAAAGCTTCTGTTTACTGATCATCTTTGTTGGTTGTCATTTAAATAAAATATGTGGATTTTTTTCAGGGAGACTGTCACTGCCATTTCAGGCTTCATTTGTGACCTCTGGAAAGCACAATATCAAAGGGTGGTTATGACTTCGGGAAGCGATTTGTTATTGCACAGAATTACATCCACTCAGAAACTGGCATCCTCACTATCTGTGAGACTTTTTGTGAAAAGTTTGCAGTAGGGAGGCTGTAAATCGCCCGATATACACAGGACTTGCTGCAGGGTGTCAGCCTATACTAAGCCAGTAGCCCTATGGTGACAAAAACACCCAGGGGACGATTTATTGTGTGCGTTATGTGTAGCAAAATCGTAAATGTGCTCTTTTAAACAAGTTTACAATTACTCTGCAGCAGATAGAGGAAACCTCCCTTCTCCATATGTTGTGTGACTATTTCTTGATTTGCACAGATAATTAGAGATGAGGATCGTTTAAAAAAAATGTGTCGGTTAAACACAAATGCCCCATTGGGTTAGATAGTGGGAAATTGTTAAGACAGCCCACTACTGGTTGCTAACCAGCGACCCTCTGCTGGAAATACATGCGTGTGTGATCTCAGGAGAGGAAAGGATTGGGCTCAGCTATGAAGCCTCAGTGGTCAAATAGCCTGCTGACATTCACTCTTTAGGCTCAAACATGAAGAATGATTACTTCAGCGAGGTACTGGAGGCTGCCCCTCATCTTTGGAACTATACCCCTGCAGGAAGCCACCTTGAGTTAGAGAGCGGGAGAGGAGAGAAAACTAGTGGAAGAAAAGTAAGATATAAAAAAAAAACCACCAAATGATAAATCCTATTTGCTTTCTATGCAACATCAGAATTCTGGCCTGTGGGCTTGTTGACTGCTGTTTATTCAACTTGCTAAACTTTGAGTTAAAGTTTATCTGTTTGCTTATATCATCAGAGCAAACTTTAGATTGTTCCTCAGATTAAATGTCTTCATTTGATTTAATTTCTCCCTCCAAAAACAAACACAAATATACTTCAATGTTGTTACAATTCTAAGGAAACCTCCGCACAACCTTAATCACATCACACTGTTTCAGATTATAGAGACATCTCCTTTCTCCTCATCGCCGCCTTTTCCATTAACCACCCCCGGTATTTATTTGCTCATGGCTTTTCTGTTAATCAGTCATAAGTGGAACTGGGTCCTGTAAAAGCCTCTTGTCTGGCCCCATGCAGTGTTAGCCCCATGAGGTAAAGATGTGTGCACCTTGTGGATTAATCCACCTTCAGCTCGTTACTTCAGCAAACACAAAGTGCTTCTCTGTGTTTCCACAGAACTAACCATAGATTCATTGAATCTTACAGTACAGAAGGAGGCCATTTAGCCCATTGTGCCTGTGCCTGGCTCTTTGAAAGAGCTATCCAATTTATCCCACTCCTCTGCTCTTTCCCCATAGCCCTGCAATGCTGATTCCTCTGATTTCTGCACATTTGCCAGTGCATATGAGAACATTTTGCATTTTGTTTAAAATCTCTAAGAGAGTTTCACAAACTCAGACCTTCTTGTATAAGAGAAACATTAATTTTATACTTATTGAGGGTCATATATTTGTCTGGACTTTATAAATGACATCAATATATATTTGTTTCTGTCACAATCGTGGAGTATCTTGGGTATAAAGGTGAGATACCTCAGTGTTGGCAAATGGAACATCGTTCCATTTTTGGCACCCAGTCACAGCATCAATCACTTTGATGGCAGGTGTAAATCGAGTTAAATGCAGAGCAAAGCTTTTTCTGCATTGCTCCAATTAGACCAGTGAATATTCTAGTTCCAAGAATGTAACGTAAGGACATCGTAGGGTATATTTTCCATCTTGGCACTAAAGTGTCGGAGCAGAGCCAGTTGAGCTTTGCACGTGCTAAAATTACGCACGACTGACCTCGTGCAATTTCCCAAGGCCAGCCTAATTAATATTCATAGCAAGCTCCTGGCCTGGGTTAGAACCATAGATTCATAGAAATTTACGACACAGAAGGAGGTCATTAGGCCCCTCATGTCTGTGCTGGCCGAAAAAGAGCTCTCCAGCCTAATCCCACTTTCCAGCGCTTGTCCCGTAGCCTTGTAGGTTACGGCGTTTCAAGTGCATATCCAAGTACTTTTTAAATGCGATGAGGGTTTCTGCCTCGACCATCCTTTCAGGCAGTGAGTTCCAGACCCCCCACCACCCTCTGGGTGAAAAGAGTTCTCCTCAACTCCCCTCTAATCCTTCGACCAATTACAGGTTGGGCCTGCTGGTAGGAGCTCACGGGCAGCGGGGTTCAGAAACTGTGTGCACCTGCAACTCTTAAAGGGCTACAGCTGCTTCTTAGAGGGAACGACTTGCCAGTCTTAACTTGCAAGACTTTCTAAGGCTATTAATTTCTCTTTCTTCATCTGTTCCCTTGTCCTTCGTGTGTTGATCTCAATATTAACTGACTGGGCTACCTCCTCCCAGCCCGAGTCCACACGTCCCTGTGGGCAGGCATTTTCTTGTTGACCAATGAGTAAATTGTTGGCCAGCAAGTTTTGTTGCAGCAAAGTAGAGATTGTTGCAGAACACCTCCCTTTCCCGATACTACATTGGAGGTGCTTCTGCAGGAAGTGTGGTGAAGTTTGGATCTCCAGGGCATTCTTCCCACTGGAGCAGAGCACACTCAGCTTGGGAAATGATGGTCCAGTGAGGCATTGCTGTGTTCAACACCCAAAAGGAGGCTTCCTGCTCTTCTTATGCCAGCATCACATGCTTCTTGTCACTCATGCACTGTGACTCACCTGGTGCTGCATCCTTAAGCTAACTATTTAAATTCTCTGGGCTATGTCGATGTGTGGTGCTTGCAAAAGATGATCAGAGTGGTGTAGGATGATGTTTGGTTCTGACTTGCTTTGGGCTACTGGCAATACTGGCAATCCATTCCTCCAGAGAAGAGGAACATAGGTTGGAATGCTCACTCCAAGGGACACCTTTAAACTATGCTTACATTGTAATATAGTGTGTGTGATGTTTTTATGTTTGTCTGCATGCCTGTGTGTGAGGGGAGAACTAGCCTGAGAACATTGGCCCTTAGCTTGGGGAGGACTCTGGTTTCTCTATCTCTTACTTCCTCCTTCTACAGTCAATGATGTTGAGTGTGTGGCCTTCTCAAATTAATTCGAGTGTTTTAAATATGTGGACCTTGCTCCTGTTTGGGTCTGTTCCCTTTTATTACGTGCCATATTGTCCTGAAGGCAGAGAAATAGTCTTGAGATGTTACAAGGAGCACATACAGGTGCCCAACCAGCAACCCATTATGTGTTTCAATAAAGGAGCACGCATCATGCAGCTACATTCTTTTAGAAGGATTTCCTGTGTGAAGTCCGTTTAAGAATAGAAGAATAGAAAACCAGAATATTTTTTAAATGGTGAGAAACTATTAAATGTTGGTGTTCAGAGAAATTTAGGTGTCCTCATACAGGAAACACAGAAAGTTAGCATGCAGCTACAGCAAGCAATTAGGAAGGCAAATGGCATGTTGCAAGTGGGTTGGAGTACATGAGTATGGAAGTCTTGCTACAATTGTACAGGGCTTTGGTGAGGCCACACCTGGAGTACTGTGGACAGTTTTGGTCTTCTTATCTGAGAAAGGACATACATGCCTTAGAGGTGGTGCAACAAAGGTTCACTAGATTGATCCCTGGAATGAGAGGGTTGTCCTATGAGGAGAGATTGAGTAGATTGGGCCGATACTCTCTAGAGTTTAGAAGAATGAGAGGTGATCTCATTGAAACATATAAGATTCTGAGGGGGATTGACAGGGTAGATGCTGAGAGGTTGTTTCCCCTGGCTGGAGAGTCTAGAACCAGGGGGCATAGTCTCAGGATAAGGGGTTGGCCATTTAAAACTGAGATGAGGAGGAATTTCTTCATTCAGAGGGTTGTGTATCTTTTGGAATTCTCTATCCCAAAGGGCTGTGAATGTTGAATTGTTGGTTATATTCAAGGCTGAGATAGCTAGATTTTTGGACTCTAGGGGAAGATAGGGATATGGGGATCGGGCGGGAAAGTGGTGTTGAGGTCAAAGATCAGCCATGATCTT
Organism: Squalus acanthias; assembly: GCA_030390025.1. Lineage (NCBI taxonomy): Eukaryota > Metazoa > Chordata > Chondrichthyes > Squaliformes > Squalidae > Squalus > Squalus acanthias. The sequence continues at coordinate 150,164,401 of CM059428.1, forward strand.
ATTGAATGGCAGAGCAGGCTCGCAGGGCTGTGTGGCGTACTCCTGCTCTTAATTCTTATGTTCTTATGTTAAGATTTCAATGCGATAACAGTTTCAGATATACGTTGCAGTTTTTATTTGTATGAAAGTGCATGGTAAGCATTCAAATGGCTGGAAGGTTGGACAACAGTAAGAGTAATAGTAATGAGGAAACAAATTATGGCAAGCGTACTTGGGGCAGCTACTTGACATGGAAAGAATGATTCCATGATCCAAACCTTTCCCTGGGGAGCTGCCCTCATGGAAAGCAGATCTCATGAAATTGTGGATGGGTAGCCCATGATTTTCTGTCCATTAAAATGAATCCTTGCAACCACTAAAACCACTTATTTACACTTCTGCAGCATCAGCCGCCACTGCCCCTAACTCATCTCCACTTCTGTTGAAATGTTATCCACAACCTCCGTCACCTCCAGACCCAATTATTCTAGTGCTTTCCTTAGCAGACTCCAGCATTCAATCCTTTGCAAATCACAACTTATCCAACACATTACTACCCTCAACCAGCCTCATTCCCCTAATACTCATACGTTCAACTATTCATTGGTAACCTATCAGCCTACACGTCAATTAAAAACATTCTTGCACTCATCTGCAAATCCCTCTATGACCTCACTCCTTCCTACCTCTACAACCTCAATCAGCTCCGTGTTCCTTTATATGCCCTCTGCTCTTCCGCTTCTGCATCCCCCCTCCCCCCCATCCTTTGTCCCACTTTCGACTGCAGACCCTTCAGCCATTTCGGCCCTGCATTCTGCAACATTCACTCTAAGCTCCTCTGCGTTCCTACCTCCTTCAAAAAAACTGCTCAAAACTGACCTCTTCAATCCTGCTTTTGACCACCACCTTTAATCCTTCTTCCTCCATTTATCGCCTCTGTGAAGTGGTTTGGGACATTTTATTACATTAAAAGTGCTATATAAGTGTAAGTTGTCATTTAAATCACACCCATATATCTGTTATTTTTCAAAAATATATGGGCCTGGAGTTTCCTCCTTGGGTGTAACCCGGAAGTTGAAGCCGAAAATACACCATTTGTTGCGTCCATTTTGTGATGTCAAGTTACACCCAAGTAACCTCCCAATCGCATTAGAATACACCCGAACTTAAAATGGGCGTTAAAAAGGAAACGCCGAATCCACACGATATATTTCTACTTTGAGTTTTTTTTTTATTCGTTCATGGGATGTGGGCGTCGCTGGCAAGGCCGGCATTTATTGCCCATCCCTAATTGCCCTTGAGAAGGTGGTGGTGAGCCGCCTTCTTGAACCGCTGCAGTCCGTGAGACTTAAAATTCAAGTTCAACTCATTTAACTATCATTCATGTAGACCAGGCAGACATGTTTAAGAACCCGCAATCGGGGAAGACTTTCAATTTTTAACGTGGCTTTTCTCGTGCCGTTAAAATGCATTCAAAGAAACAGAAAATAAAGAGCAGGTCTTCAGTGAGGATAACTAAAAAATAAAAATCAAAAAATTGCAATTGGAGGATCAGAAAAAAAGGCCTGAAAATCTTGAAAGACCTGCCCCATTCCCCCCAAACAAGTGCAATTGGAGGATACTCATATTTGAGAGTCGGAGGGGCGAAGCCAGTTTTGTGGGTGGAGATTCGTTCAGATGTATTGTATTCAGGTATATTGTAGTTACGCCCAAAATTCCCCTACCTTTTAAGCCACGTAATTTGTCTGTGCCCAGATTACGGGTGTATTTGGGTGCAAATGTGAAGGATTATGGGGATGGTTTTATTCCAATTAAGATCTACTTTGTGTAAATGGCGAATGTCATGGCAGAGCCCGATGACCAGTACACTCAGTGTTATTGCTTCACAATCATTTCCACACTGAAGGATTAAAGACTGATATGTAATCACTGTATGTTTATGGAATGATAATCGACTGTTATCTGGGAGTAATACAATGCATGTAGATTATAAATAATTTACTATCCGTTGCAGACTCAGCAAATTAAAATTTAAGAGACATTTCAGAACAAATAACTTCCTGGTAATCTTATCCAATTTTGAGTAAAATAAAAAAAAATAACCGCTTGCCAAAATGCATGGTTTAAAAGCAAAATAGTTACAAGCAATTTTCTGTTTTGCTTAGGAAATGGCCATTTTATGAGTGTTTAGTCTGTGATTTCACCAATGAGGATATGGTTCAGTTACTTATAATCATTCGCTCTCCATTCACTACATATAAAACGAATCCGGCCAAAAACTGTGCTGGTGTTTTGCCACTCTCCAGCCATAACTCATGGGCGGGGGAGAGAGCAGGTGGGGCCATATTTGGAATATTGTTTTCAGTGCGGGTCTCTGTATTAATGGAAAAATGTAGAATTATTGGTCTTTGAGGCTGATTACTGAACTTAGAGGGCTGAGTTATCAGGAAAGATCCTCTTCTCTGGGGCATCACTCTCTGGAGAAGAGGAGGATCAGGGAGGATTCGATAAGATGTCTTTAAGATTTTCATGAGCATGACAAATTTGGATCCAGGGAAGTTCTTTTGTGATCAAGAGCTAGCTTGACACAATGGCCCAGATTTTATGGTGGTATTGACGGCGAACTGTCAGCGTCAGTCATTCCCTGCTCCACCAAAGGCTGTGCTGTGGAACTCCCCAGAGCCAGCAATCAGTGAAATCAGTTGAACTGATGAAAATTTAAGCTTTTCCGCTGTAATATTGCTGTTAAACACCCCATAAAAAGTTAATGGAATAGGTGTAACTGGGGTTTTAACAGCGTATTGAATGCTGAACAACCGTTCTGGCCCTGAAAAACAAATTTTATATTTGTGGAATGTCAAATTTCTCCATTATGATAGAAAATTGCTAGATATTTAAAATAATAAAAATATATATATTTTAAGTTTGTTTATGATATTTCAGCTTCTACCTTAACCCCATGCGTATGTCCCAATCTTCATTTTGCTCTCTGTAAAAATTTTAAAAAGTGATTTGAATCTGTGCTTTTTATTTCCTGGTTTGCTGTCTGTGAGAATTCTTCAATGTGATTGGCTGCTTAGACAGCTTGATGACATCAATGGTGCTCTATGCTAGGGATCCCCTTTTGACAGCGCTACAATCAATTTAACATTAAGAAAGCCTAAGTTTTCACCACAGAGATCGCAAGACCTTTGTGGGCAGCTTTCTTCGATGTCAGCGGCTGACCGCAAATTCTGGGCCAACGTAAAGTTAAGGATGTTAGAAGAAAACAGAATTTTAGGCAACAGCTTTTTAGCAAGAAGATAATACCAGTGGAAGGTGGGGAGGATTGTGTAGCAGAAAGCTGTGACAAGTTTTTAAAAAAATGATTGGATGAATTCCTATTAGAAAAGGAAATACAGGGCTGTTAATCCCAGAATCAAAAGGCTCCCTATGCTGATGCATACGTGACACACCTTGTATCCCTCATGGAAACTTTGAAATGTTATTCACTTATATGTAAACTGCAGCCTACTAATGCTCCCAACAACAGTATTTTCATGCTGCATACCCATGGTCAAGGGCACAGACATGGACAAACCTCTAAAAACATTGACATGGCTCCCAAAAAGCTGACATCTCAGTGTGATCCCTGCACTGGTGGCTGGGATTGCTGCCTCTTGAGCGGAGAAGACGGTTAGGTGCATTCGCTACCGGACTCAGTAATGAATGGCCGGGGGAATGGATAGGTTGGAGAGGGGAGGAGGCAGCAAACAAGCTGAAAATTGAGAAAATGATATTTTTTCCTGCTGCTGTAAATCTGACCATTGATGAAGGGAGCCTGCAGAGCCATGTCAATGCCATCCTTGAACCTTGGAGATTCCTGCCATTCAGTAAAATTGCAATGCTTGGTTGTCACAGTTCTGCCACATGCTGCAGATAGACCGCCAGCCCATCTCCACCATATGCACTGCTGTCTGTTTCATTATGGGCTATCTTCTGCAAGAAGCGTGCGTAACTGGTAATTGGCTACAATAGTCTCCAACTCTTTTTACCTTACGTACTCTTAGGGCTGGATTTTGCTGGCGTTCAGAGGCCGGGTTTGGAGGCGGTTCTGCTGTCAAAATAGCAAAGATTGATAGCGGGTAGGAAACCCGCTGTCAACTCGCCTCCACGTGAGTCTCCCAGGTGTCGGGTCTGTCTGTGCAGAACTGACCCGACACCAAGCGGTGGGGGAGACAATTTAGATCATTAAATGGCTTGATAACAACTAATTTAATGCTATGTTGAGGCGACCTTGCAATTTTACATGCTCCCCCATGGGTTACCCACTGCTCGGGGAGCACGCCAGCTCACCCTGTCGTGAGTTGAGTCTGCTTTGATTTATCTGATAAGCTGACAGCTGCAGAAGTGGTATAAAGGATACCATGTTGCAGATGTTCAGTTTCAGAGCTCAGAAACTGTTGGTTACTGCATTTGTAAGACATATAGAGATTTTTTTAGTTTGCAAGTGTTTAGAGCCAACTGTATAATCAGTGCCACCTCATTGGAACAACCTCTCTTACCATTGATAGATCGCTTCTGTCATCTCACCTGCAGCTGCCATCTATTGCAGCAACATCGGTGCCCTTGAAAAAATCTCACCTTGCTCCTCTGAATCCCACCACGATCAGCCCCAACACCAACATCACTAGGCACACCAACATCACCAACAACATCACCAACCTTCTCTGCCATCACCTGATGCAGCACAGGACACAGGGCATCAGCACCTGACAACATTGCTGCCCGGGAGGCCAGCAATGGCATCACCATTGCCAGATTTACTTCACTTGATGCTGTAAACCCTGGCTGCCACATGATGCGCCAGGTTGACACCGTCCCACACCAGCACCATAAAGCATCCCTTTAATGTCCGAGCCATTCCATGCACACTCATCACTATAGCGGAGATACCGTTATGTCTCAACATTCACTGGAACTCATTATACACTTCTCAAGGTGCGCACAGATCTGTCCAATAAGGTGAACTGTTGAAAATATAGATTTCACTGTATGAGAACACATCACCAGAAACTTCACATGAACATTGGCTAAACCTCTCAAGTGCCTACCCTTGTGTGTTGTTAGTTGGTATGCTTGCAGTAGGATGGGGGTGAGTGTGAGGGGTGGCGAGTGAGATGAGGAAGTGATAATGTAGATAGAGAGGGAAGGGTGGAGGTGCAAGGTAAGTTGGTGTGAGTAAAGATGTGCAGGAGTAGGGTAGGGAAGGTAGAGTGATGGGGATGCGATGAGTGGCACAGCAGGGTGAGTTTGAGTGTAGCTTTGCAGTAACGTTTCGTGATCTACTGAGATCATTGAAAGGTTTGCGCCACTGCAGCCTGGTCCTGCTGACGACATCCCTGCTTGTGTCCTCCTGTGCAATGTGCAACCAGACTGCGTTGGTGTCCTGGGGAGGTCTCTTCCACCCATGGGAAGGGAAGAGAGTCTCCCTGCGGGCTGTGACTCCCTCATAAGCATATGGAGGGAGTCATGCGTGAGCCTGGGTGCAGCCCTGCACCTCTGTGCAGTGCTTGTCAGTGTTTGCAGCACCTCAATGCTGCAGAACTGTCAAAATTAATGTGGCCGTGGTCCCTGTAAGGAAACCGGCTGATGATGCATCATCAAATGATGTCATCAGACCCGCTTCTTGTTAATTGGCTGGGAACCCCGCAGGGCGGGCTTAACAAGGCCAATCTATGGAAAATCTTTTTGAGAGAGCGGCTGTAGACGGAAGCGGGACCGAAACCTGCCATCTAGCTCTCCTGCCGCCATCCCACCTCCGCAGGGAAAATCCAGCCCTCAGTATTCAAAATTTAGAAAGAAATAAGGGAGCATGACCATGGGAGGTGAGGCTTCGAAACCAAAGCATGATACGATGCGAGTGAAAGTTAAGTGGAAGGTTCCATGTGAGAGACATACTAGAGCACGGGCCAAGATGTGTAGTGACTGAACATTGTGAGGGCAGCGAGTGAAGCCTGCTCTTTGAAGATATCACCAAGCAACCATGGCATTTACAATGCTGAGATGATTGAACCGTAGGGAAATGCTTGAGGTTATAGAGGTGCCATTCACTGCCAATGCCACCTCCTTCCACATTACACAGGCAGCTGAATTCTCAGCTTTCTTGCCACCCGCCCCAAGAGTGGAATTCCTCCTTTGCCTTAACTCACTCAAGACTACCTCCACATCACACAAACTTCGGTGAAATTTGCTGTCCTCCTTCTCGCTCCTTTCGCTGGTGTCATTTCTGATTCCTTTCCATTCAGCTGATCCTTTTAAATGGGTGCCGGATTTGAAATCCTGCTGCGGCCTTTAGACTCTGGCTTCCTCTGTACCCCATCCCCCCACCACCCCATAAATCTTCCAGGCCACCAAAAGCATAAGTTACCAATTGCTGGCGTGTCTCGCATCCTTGTCCCACCCAGCATTATATAAAAGAGCTGATCCCGGAATTTCTGACGGGGTCAGCACCAGATGCTTTGGATGCATGGAAGTCCCACCTCACTAACACTTCTGGGGCCTGGTCACCGAGTACAGCATCATCTCCTTGTATTAACAGAAAATAGCCCTTTTCTATCTGTTCTGTTCAGTGCTCTCTAGTGCTGTGATGGGCTGTCATTTGAGTGGCTTGACACGGACACAATCCTACTCTACATTTTGCTAATATCCCTTACCTGTTTGACATTTCCCAGCCTTTGAGAATCAAGATTACTGGTTTCAAATATAAATCAGCACATTGCCCCAAAGCTGGAAGTAAAGAATAGCCAAGAAATTACTATTAGCGAAATCAATGTTTAACATGTTTAACATGTTTGTATGACATTCCTGCTCTGCTAACTTAACAGAAGCATGAAACTCTTTAAACTAAACTGGTTAACGCCTCTGTTAAAATAGTGTGCAAAAGAATGTCCTACACGCTGACGTGGCAAACAATAATTCATGGCTGGAAAGATGTGGGGAGCATGCTTGTGAGCATTCCTAACATCATCTTATATGCTGCATTTCAACTTAGACCATATGTTGCAGGGTAGGCAATAAAAGTAAACATAGGGACAAGTTGAGGCCAAAAAACATTGAAGAAACACATGTGAGCGCTGAGTTCACAGAAGATAAAACAAACTGCACAGAGTAAATGTTTGCAGATTATTGTTTGTTTGTAGATCAACAAATGATGCTCGGGGCACTCGTAGGGTAGTGACTATTGACCTCAGTGGGGCTGATTTTCCTCTTCGAGCCATAGGGCCATAGAAGATAGGAGCAGGAGTAGGCCATTCGGCCCCTCGAGCCTGCTCCGCCATTCGATGAGATCATGGCTGATCATCCAAACTCAGTACCCTGTCCCTGCCTTCTCCCCATATCCCTTGATACCTTTAGCCTTAAGAAATATATCTAACTCCTTCTTGAATATATTTACTGACTTGGCCTCAACTGCCTTCTGTGGTAGAGAATTCCACAGGTTCACCACTCTCTGGGTGAAGAAATTCCTCCTCATCTCTGTCCTAAATGACTTACCCCTTATCTTTAGACTGTGACCTCGTGTTCTGGACTCACCCGCCATCGGGAACATCCTTCCTGCATCCAGTCTATCTAGCCCTGTTAGAATTTTATAAGTTTCAATGAGATCTCCTCTCATTCTTCTAAACTCCAGCAAGTATCAGCCTAATCGACCCAATCTCTCCTCGTACGTCATTCCTGCCATCCCAGATATCAGTCTGGTGAATCTTCGCTGCACACCCTCCATGGCAAGAACATCCTTCCTCAGATAAGGCGACCAAAACTGCACACAATACTCAAGGTGTGGTCTCACCAAGGCCCTGTACAACTGCAGCAAGACATCCTTGTTCCTGTACTCGAATCCTCTCGCTATGAAGGCCAATTGTGTCCCAGAGGCACCTATTTCTGGGGTGCAATTCAGAGGAAAAAAGCGGCAGAGATCCATGAAGCTGGGTCTCTGTCCCACTTTTGTTTAAGGTGCTTTTCCTGGGACACCCCAGGCATGGGCAGGAAGCTCCCACCTGCAACATTTATATTGAATGCTATTTACATGGGAGTAACATCAAAACGTTTCCCACATCATTTTCCTGGGTATCTTCCCGACAGAAACACCCAAACAGAAGATCACCAATGAAAATGGGCCTCAGAGGCCCTGGTCAGAAAGGGACTGCTGGCAACCTCCAAACAGATCAGCCTTTATGGTTTTCGTTCGGAAAGAAGAAGCAGCGGGGTTGTTTTTGACAGCAGACTGAAGGCCCTGAAACTGGACCTCAATGCTGCTACACATCTCAGTTAAAGCCAAGGCATGCAAATTAATTGAACCTGGAAATTTATTCAGGTTCAACTGTACTCCAGTTGGATACAATGCAGCTCTGCACTGACCAACTTATGCTGGATTGGTTGGGAGAAGAATTATCAGCTTGGCTTCTCACTTCTGATTGCTATCCTATGCCTCAGGTTGAAAAATGTGTGTGGACGTTGGGTGGGTGAAGACAGGATCATGCTCAGATGTGATGCCCTAAGTTGTTATGTCTGAATAGATACTCAAATTGGTGTGGGGATAACTAGCTGCTTTTATTTCCAGGCCCTCCAGTATCTTCCATCAAAGAATAATAAAAGCAATACAAGATAGCCTAAGTGGGAGGCGCCAGTGTGTTTCCTGCCAGGGCAACCCAGCGAGGAAGCAGATCGGGACCAGAAGAGGTCCAAAGATAAATTGTAATATTTTTACATCTTTGCTTGTGGGACCAGGGGGAGCTTCCCTCCAGCCCAATCGCGGGGAGTCCCCGTGGGCTAGCCCGGTCCGGCAGCCGATCTTGCCACTTACCTGCTGTCGGCGCAATTTTCCGCCGACTTGCTGCCCGGAACGAAGTGGGAAGTCGGCTGGCGGGATTTAAATGAGGCCTGAGTTTCTGATCTCAGCCACGCCGTCCTGGGAAGCCTGGCATTCTTCCAGCCCCAGCAAAGGGAGGGAAAGCGAAGGGGCCAATCAAACAAAAGAGAATTGGATAAGTACCTGAAGGGAAAACTTTTGCAGGGCTACGGGGAAAGGGCGGGGGAGTGGGACGAGCTGAAGTGCTCTTGCAGAGAGCCGGCACGGGCTTGACGGGCCGAATGGCCTCCTTCTGTGCTGTAAGCATTCTATGATTCTATGACTTGAATGCTCTCACATGCGCGCCAGTGGCTGTTTCAAGCGTAACATTGGCAGAGCGCTGAAAACAGTTCTTTGAGCCTGTCCTCTTGGCACGGAAAGTGAGTGACACAGGGATACTTCAAAGGGAAAGGCGGAAAAATTTAGAAAATAACATATTCAAAAATTGTTTAGAGAGCAATATTTTGTTTCAATAATTTAGCTATCATCATCTAATTCTAGCTTCTGTAAAATTCTTATCCACATGTTTCTGATTGTTGTGAATGTGGGAGCAATGTTTGCCTCAGATTATCAGTTGCCATTTTAGAACAGCGTTGAAAATAACATTGCGTTGCATCTGTTATGTGAACACACTTCTCAAATAAAACGAATAGCAGCATTCAGAAATAAAATATCATTGGCTGCTTAAAAGGAACAAGCCAGCAATGTAATTTAAACTCCTCGTTACTATTTATTATTTATCACCTCCAGCGGTCTGTCAGATGTAAGCAGTAACTCTTCTGTTTCTTCCCCCCTCCCCTTTCTCAGGCTCAGCATTAGCAAATGTTCCGTCTTCAGCTGTGCTCTTAAACTATGGCATTCACTGCCCACTGCTATTGCTGAATCAGACCAACTCTCAAAATACACATCTGCCTGGCGCAAGCTTCAGCATAGTATCTTCTCCACGTCGCTTCTCCCTTTTAAGTAATGCTGGAAATTCACAGCAGGTCTGCCAACATCTGAAAGAGCAATGTCTTTGGATGTGATTCTGCAATGTGGTGCTCACAGTGGGGAGCGGTGCTCGCAGGGAATGGGTTTCGTGAAATTCTGGGCAAGCAACTGGGTGGGGGGGAGGGCGGGTGGGGAGGGGTGGGTAACTGGATTGTGGACTTGCCCCTTTTTATCTTTCCGTTAACCTATTTTTCTCTTTCAAATACCAATTGACCTACTGGGCATTTCCAGCATTTTCTGTATTTATTTCTGATCTCTGCAAATTTTAAATCACTGGGCTCATTTTTTTGTTGCTGTTTGGTGGTAAAATTACTCTCAGCAACAGGTGTAACAAAATGTGTTACTGCATCTGTGTGCAGTTCCTCTGTACAATCTTTTAACTCAATCAGTAGCAGATTGAAGCGCTGATTTTGTGACCAATGCAAGGCTCAATAAAGCTTCAAGTATTTATATAAATAGGTCCCATTCTGGATTTAGCGGCTTCTCACTGCTTTCTTGCCAGTAGAGCTTCTCTTTCATATGAAACAGGTGCAGCACTGTATAGATGGCCTGGTCTCTAGAAGTAGGCTTCCTGAAGGTGAGAATCACCTTTTAATTTTGATCGGAAAGTTAGAGTTTTTATTTGGTTATTATATTGCGTGATCTAAATTTTCATCGGTGCATTCATTTTTATTGGTGTCTAGGCAATTTTTGCAATGCAATACTTTTATTTCTAGCTCTTTTTTTTGTAGCCATTTTGCTTCCAAGCTGTTATTTCTCTTGCAGCAACCAAGTGAGTAGGATGAGAATCTCTTTGATGGTTCTAACGGCACTCCTAGATTTGGAAGATGAAGAGCAGTTTCTGAGGGGACATGAAAAGCAGGTGTAACTATACCTCCCTTGTTAAAAATGCAACCATCGTAATTCCTAGGACCAGCATCTACTGGCCCAGATAGTTCTTCCTGGGCATGCCAGGAGAGGAGACCTCTCTTTGGCACCTCCATTTCACAAAGAAGACTGCTGCATAGCTATGGCACCTTCTGGTGATCAACCGGCAGACAACTTGTATAACAGAGATGGTTCTTCCTGTAGGTGTGAAGGTCACTGCTGGATTACATTTTTACACCACTGGATCCTTCCAAGCCATTGCCAGCAACATATGCCGAATCAATCAATCTAGCAATGAACAAGAGACTGAAGCCCTCTTTGCAAGGGTAAAAAGTTTGGCCCAAAAATTCGGCCGAGAACGGGTGAGTACTCAGTGTGTACTCACCCGTATTCATTCCTGAAGTGCCGGTTTCCTGCATGCACTGTGCATGCGCGGGAAACCGGAACTTCCGGTATGGTGAAGGGGGCGGTTCCTAGGTGAACCGCGTGCGCACTAAAGGCTGCGCGCATGCAGCACACTTAGGTTTTTTTTCAGGTTTCAACGCGAGGGTAAGTATGGAAGATTCTACACAAGTAAAAAGGAGGCGTAAGATCCCTTTTGAACAAGGTAAGTAGTTAATTAAGTATAATTTAAAAAAAATTTTCAACAGGTTTATCTTTTTTAGAGACTTTAAAGAAAGGTAAGTTTATTTTTATAACTTTTTAAAATTTTTTAAAAATTTTCAAAAATTTAAATTTTTGTTTAAAGTGGTTAATTTATTTAACTATAGTTATTTTATTAATGTGATGGTTTTTAAAAAAAAATTATTTGAGGTTTAGCTGTTCTTTTGGGGCCGATTTCAATTCATAGATTTGACAGGTCTCCTGTCAAATCTATGAATGAAAGATGGTCTGCTGCCATTGGCTCTCCATGGCCCACGTGATCCCAGAGGTCGCATCGCACTAACTGCGCCCCTGAGACACGCACACACTGCGCACCGGCACTAGGGAGAGGCCCAGGACCCGAAGTTCCTGCGGGGGCAAACAAGGACGGCAGACGCGGTATGTGATATCGCGCGCGATCCTTACCCCCGCGGCAAGCCGGCCACCTGAATTTCTAGGCCTTTATCATTTTCCCTGTTGAAAGAAGGTATTAACTTCAGATGAAACATTAAACCAAGGCTCCATCTGCCCTCTCAGGTGGACGTAATAGATCCCTTGACACTATTTTGAAGAAGAGCAGGGGAGTTATCCCTGGTGTCCTGGCCAATATTTATCCCTCAACCAACATTACTAAACCAGATTATCTGGTCATTATCACATTGCTGTTTGTGGGACCTTGCTGTGCGCAAATTGGCTGTGGCCTACATTACAACAGTGACTACACTAGATAGATCTTTAGATCTGTCTTTCTTTCTTTCTTTCTTTCTTTCTCACAACCCTCTCCCTCCCATTGTGGGAGGGTTAATATTGAAGCCACTATTTCTGCAGCTTTTTGCATGCAGTTTTTCAAAAAAATCGCCCTCAGAAAATGGTTTTGTTGGCTCAGCTATTTCATGGGCAATCACATCACTCACCTTAGCATCAGCATTACTTACGTGGCGAGCATTAGTAAACATTGATTGCTGTATTCTCAACGAATGTGCTAATTCAGAAAATTTATCTTGCCGTATCTTTCCTGTACGCTTATCATATTTTTCACCATGGTTTGCTTCATAATGTCTTCGAATGTTGTGTTCTTACAGCACAGCTACCTATTGCTTACAAATCAAACATGTGGGTGTTGCATTCATGTCTGCAAAGAATACAAAATTCACCATATCTTTTGAAGCGTTCGGCTCTCTTGATCTACATTTCTGTTCTTGGATGAAGACATGACGGCCACTTGTGACTACAGAACTTCAAAATCAGAGATTGATGTTACGAGACGTTGAATAAATAAAGAAATTAAGATTTGTGGAGAAAACTCCTGTCACATTAAGCAACTGCAGTAGTACAGTCTCTTCATTAAGCATTAATGGCCCAAAAATTAGTGCCGCTACGCGAGAGTACGCACTGTGTACTCTCGCGTATTTTGTCTCCAATTGCCGGTTTTCTGCATGCACTGCGCATGCGCTGAAAACCGGCACTTGGTGAATGGAAAAGGGGGCGGGTCCTAAGTGAACCGCGTGCGCGCTACAGGCTGCGCGCACGCTGTGCACTTAGTGGTTTCAACGCGCAGGTAAGTACGGAAGATTCTAGACATAAAAAAAGGAGGAGTAAGACCCACTTTTAACAAGGTAAGTAGTGAATTAAGTATTATTTTGAATTTTTTTTAACAGGTATATCTTTTTTAGAGACTTTAAAGACAGGTAAGTTTATTTTTATAACTTTTTAAAAGATTTAAAAAATTTTCAAAAATTTAATTTTTTATTTAAAATGGTTAATTTATTTAACTATACTTATTTTATTAATGTGATGGGGTTTTTTTTAAATTTAATTGAGGTTTAGTGGTTCTTTTGGGGGGCTATAGTATTCATAACTTTCACAGCACTTATGTGAAAGTTATGAATGGAAGATGGTGTGCTGCCATTGGCTCTAACTGAGTCACGTGATCCCACAGCTCGCACGAATTAACTACGCCTGTGGGATACGCAAGCCCAGCACAGCAGCTGTCCAGAACATCAAGTTCGTGCGAGCTGGAACTGAAAAAGCCAACGCGGAGTGAGAGATCGCGGGGAGGCCTTACCCTCGCACGAAGGCTTCCTCACGAATTATAAATTGCCTACATCGATATACCTTTATTTTATTTTTCACTGTAAATACGTCTCGAGCCTATCTGTAAAATGCACCACACCTGTGAACAACTCCAAGTCTATAAAGACCATTCTAAAGCACACTCAGATGAAACACAATCAACCTATGTAGCAACAGCGAGGAGAATCCTGACCACCACTGACCATGTGCTAGAAGTGAAAGGGAAATGGAGAATCTGCAAGCTCAATTGGGCATCAGTCAATCAATGCTTCCCGTCAAATTTCAAATCGCAGCACCCCCCAGGTGATTGACAATTCAAGCCCAATTTACAAGGACGGGGCTTTCAATGCTGAGCAGGAAAAGCAGCCAAATTCAAATTTCTCCAGCAGTCAAGGACGGCCAGTCGATTTGAGAGTTTGTGGGATGGATGAACGTGGGCTGCTGCCGTTTTGAGACTCCCCCCCCTCTGCGATCACGGCCCTACCACCGCACTTATTTTTCTGCTGGCTAGGGTGGCCGAAATTGTTAGGCCTTAATCCGTTGAACTGCATCACGACACCAGTTTGGCACCCCGCAGGTCGCCAGCCTGATGTTAATGAAGCCGTGGCTTCCTTGCTTCGTGTGGAGATGATCGGCAGGCATGCTATGCTGGTCGGTCACCCACAATGCTCAAAAATCGACCACGTTGAATGTTCATAAGAACATAAGAAATCAGAGCAGGAATAGGCCATATGACCCCTCGAGCCTGCTCCACCATTCCATAAGATCATGGCTGATCATTGACCTCAACTCCACTTTCCTGCCCTATCTCCATATCCCTTGATTCCCTTAGTGTCAAAAAATCTATTGATCTCAGTTACTCAACGACTGAGCATCCACAGCCCTCTGGGAGAGAGCATTCCAAAGATTCACAAGGCTCTGAGTGAAGAAACTTGACCTCATCTCAGCCCTAAATGGCCAACCTCTTAGCCTGAAACTATGGCCCGTAGTTCTAGATTCTCCAGGCAGGGGAAACAGCTACTCAGCATCTACCCTGTCAAGCCCTCTAAGAATTTTATACATTTCAATGAGATCACCTCTCATTCTTCTAAACACTAGAGAGTATAGGCCCATTCTACTCAATCTCTCCTCATAGGACAATCCTCTCATCCCAGGAATCAATCTAGTGAACCTTCATTGCTCCACCTCTTAGGCAAGTATATCCTTCCTTAGGTATGGAGACCAAGGGCATGAAATTTGGTGCTTGGCGGAGCGCTGCTGCTTTTCAACGCCCCTCCCCTTCAGTTAAAGGGGAGGGCCGCTGCGCACTCTGCAGGGCCTCCGATGGCCCCAACTAGGCCACCAGGCTGACACCACCCATGGCAGCCTCGCGGGGCACAGCCGAATTTCTGCCACGGGGCGGTAAGGGGACGCGGCGGGGCGCTAAGAGGTTGCAGCGCCTGCTGATGACGTCATCTCCGGCGGTGCATCGGCCCGGGGTGCTACCGGCGAGGGCACGGCGCTTTCGGCTAATGCCTCAGCAACGTCCTGCCGAATTTCTTGGGAGGTGCTTTTTTGCCCCAAGCCCCGGGCGATAAGCCCTTTGCGCCCCTGTTAGCACCCACTGAAGGCGCTAACGGCAGCCACAAATGATCCTAATTTCTAGCCCCAAAACTGTACACAGTACTCCAGGTGAGGTGCATGATCTTTGCCAATAGGAAGCTCTACCTTGGAGTGCCAAACCAGGCAACCATCCTGGCATCCTCCACTTCACAGCCATCAAATGGGTCCTTTGTCATTCCATTTCTTGTACACAGACTCTCTTTCTTTCTTCCACATTTACTTTGATAGCCACTTTTCGTACTACAAACAGGCTTTGGAAGAGCTGAACTATTTAGAGCGAATATATATAGTCTTTTCTAAAGGCTAATTTTTTTTTTTTTACTTCCATCCTTGGTCACAACTTTAAATGGCTGCATTCCTTTAATTTTCCCAGCAGCCCTTTTAAGGCTGCTGGTGTACACAGTTTCTTGTCCTGGCCCCTTGACGAGTTCCCAGCACCAGGTCCTACATAGGCCTGGAGCTTGCTGTGGATAAATAATGAGGGCTGACCCCAGGAAATCCTGGGACACTGGCCCTGCTGAAAATTGGCAAGCATTGCACCCGCTGGGTATATACCTTGTTGCTTTCTGTTTCCTGGAGAATCAACCCTTATATGAATTTACCTGATTACCTGTATGTTATTTTATGACCCTTAACATGATCTTATGGCCTTAACATTTGTCTATAGAATGACAACTTCCTCTCGCTACTCCCCCATCCTATTGGTTCGAGAGACATTTACTGTTCTTGTGTCAAAATGATAACCCATGTGACATATTGAACTTTTTGCCCTCATACCTTTTCACCTTTTTAGAACTTTAGCTACTTTTAAGTGATTTCAGTCTGAGATGTTGAATTAATTCAGGATAACTGTTCTGTGCTCACCCTCTCTTCTACCTGCCTCAAATATTTTTTCTACACTAATCTCTTTATTTTTCTCATAATTAAATTGCACGTCCACCTCTTGTGTCTACAACCTATCTCAATTGAAAACTGGTTCCCAAATCTGATCTCTATTCTTTTAGATCCTAATTATTAGGCAGCTTCAAATAAATACATTTTTCTAAACAAAAACTCCTTGCGATGCCCAACAATGAAGTGAATTTACCCACTATTCTGAAGGAACTCTCATTCAGCAAAAAAGCACTTTAGAATTGCTTAGGCCTGAGAATTGCTGTGAGCTGTAATTGTGTCTCATTAATGCTTACAGTAATGCAGGAAAACTATGAAGAGTATGCTATTAGTGGTCTGAGCAATGAATGGACCAGTTAATCAGCAAACAATAGACAAGGCTCAGGAGCCATTAGCCCAAAAGGAAGTGTTGCTATTGTCACAAGCACTAAGAATGCATGCAGAGAAGCTTAATCTAGGCTTCCCTGGCAGGAGTAAATTTACGAGACTTTGGCTTAGCCATGTATTTGGTGGAAGCTTTCTTTAACTTTAACTGATTTGTGTTTACAAACTTCCTGGGATTTCTATTTGCTTTCGCTCCTAAAAATAAAAATCACCAAGCCAATGTCTTTGGATAAAATTTGTATTCCACCTTTTCCTGTTGATTAATCCCCTCAGTCTTTTTTTAGCAGGAATTGTGTCTCTTCCGTATTACATTCAGGTTGCTCGTTATTCCCAACTGAATAGCTTTGCTGAAAGAAAATTCAAAACGTTATTCTGTATCGCTAGATAAAGCAACAATGACCTGACCATCAGAACAGTAAAGGAGTTTTGCCGTATGTGGTTAATAAAGTTGTTAAGTTTACAGAGAGGCTGACAGCACTCTTTGCATCTCTCTTCTTCTGATGTTTATTCAAACATGAAATACGTACTGCAACAATTTAAAAAGCCGTTTTCTCTTATGATGCTAATATTTTGAGTGTTTTTGTCGCGGAAACAAAAGCTTGTGTTAAGTGCATAAAGTATAATTCTTTACTGAATGAAACAAGAAAATGAAATATTTCTACTTTTACTGAATTCATTAAACAAGTTAGCATTTAAAGCTGCCCATGTGTTATAATTTTGCCTGCTAACATATTGCTCAGAATGAAACAAATGAAAACCCTTCTCCTCTACCCCCTCGATCCTCACCTCCAAGTGCAAGGAGCTCATAGTCTTTTTTGTCACAAAGATTTAGTCCATGCATTTAGGCGCCTCTGCTGTCTCACCGCCCCCACCCCCTGCCCACCCCCACCCCCTCCGGCCACCTTGCACCTTGCCCCAAGCCAAATCTCCCCCAGGCTTTCCCCTGCCCTAGACCTGAAACCGTGCCTTTCTCTAGTTTCTCTCCGATCTCCCCTCATACCCTCTCTGAGCTCATCGTCATGATATCCCTCTCTTGCTCCCTTGTGCCCATTCCCATTAACCTGCTAACCACCCAACTTCCCTTCCTAGCCCCCATGCTAGCTGACATTAGAAATGGTTCTCTCTCCACATGTACTGTCCCCATTCCACTTAAAATCACCGTCATCACCCACCTCATAAAAATACCCCACTATTGACCTGTCTGCTTTTGTAAATAGCTGCCCCATCTCTAAACTCCAAAGAAATATTGCTGCCTCCCAAATCTCTGCCCTCGTTTCCTGCAACTCTATGTTTGAATCTCTCCAATGTAATGTCCCCGTTAAGGTCTGGAGGTCTGGTGCAGGCTGCTCACCAGCTTTTATATGGGAAAAACGTGCATGCGCGAAAATTTGAATGGGCCACGCAGCCAGTTGAAGGGCCCGTGCACCGAAAAAAATAAATAAGAGGGAACATTGCTCCAATGTGCTGCTGCCACAGCAATAACTAAAGTCACGAATGATATCCTCTGTGACAGTGATGGTGGTGCATTAACCCTCTCATTCTCCTTGACCTCTCTGCAACCTTTGACATGGTGGACCACACCATTCTCTTCCAATGCCTCTCCTCCGTCGTACTGCTCGATGGGATTGCCCTTGTTTGATTCCACTTTTACCTACCCAAGTGTAGTCAAAGCACCTCCAGAAATGGCTTCTTCCACCCCACCGCCCCCCACCCAGTCTCCGTACTGTTATCTCTGGATTCCCTCAGGATTTATCCTTGGCCCCCTCCTCTTCTTCATCTACATGCTACCCATTGGCGACATCATCCACAGACAGCTTCCACATGTATGCTGTTGACACCCAGTTCTACTTCTCCACCACTTCTCTCAATCGATTCACTACCTCTGTGCTGTCAAATTGTTTATCCAACATCCAGTCTTGGATGAGCCACAGTTACCTCCAGTTAAACATTGGGAAAACCAAAGCCATTGGCCCAAAAATTCGTGAGGGAGCCTTCGTGCGAGGGTAAGGCTTCCCCGCGATCTCTCACTGCGCGCTGGCTTTTTCAGTCCCAGCTCGCACGAACTTGATGTTCTGGACAGCAGCTGTGCAGGGCTTCCGTATCCCACAGGCGCAGTTAATTCGTGCGAGCTGTGGGATCACGTGACTCAGTTAGAGCCAATGGCAGCACACCATCTTCCATTCATAAGTTTCACATAAGTGCTGTGAAAGCTATGAATCTATACCCCCCAAAAGAACAGCTAAACCTCAATTAAATTTAAAAAAAAAATCACATTAATAAAATAAGTATAGTTAAATAAATTAACCATTTTAAACAAAAAATTAAATTTTTGAAAAAATTTAAAATCTTTTAAAAAGTTATAAAAATAAACTTACCTGTCTTTAAAGTCTCTAAAAAAGATATACCTGTTAAAAAAAAATCAAAATAATACTTAATTAACTACTTACCTTGTTAAAAGAGGGTCTTACGCCTCCTTTCTTTATGTCTAAAATGTTCCATGCTTACCTGCGCGTTCAAAGCACTAAGTGCACTGCGTGCGCGCAGCCTGTAGCGCGCACGCGGTTCACCTAGGAACCGCCCCCTTTTGAATTCACCAAGTGCCGGTTTTCAGCGCATGCGCAGTGCATGCAGAAAACCGGCAATTGGAGACAGAATACGCGAGAGTACACAGTGCGTACTCTCGCGTAGCGGCACTAATTTTTGGGCCAATGTCTTCAGCCCTCCCCACAAACTCTGTACCCTTGCTACTGATTCTATTCCCTTTCCCAACCACTATATCCAGTTGAACAAGATTGTTTGCAATCTTGGCATTCTATTCGACATTGAACTGAGCTTCTGGCCCTATTTCCTCTCCCTCACAGAGACCAGCTACTTCCATTTCCATAATATCACCCTCCTTCGCCCTTACCTCAGCCCATCTGCTGCTGAAACCCTTACCCATGCCTTTGGCCCCTCCATACTTTACTATTCCAATGCTCTCCTGGCCTTCTTCCCATTTTCCACCCTCAGCAAACTTCAGCTGATCCAAAACTTTGCTGCCTGTATCCTACTATCCTGCACCAAGACCTGCTCACCCATCACCCCAGTGCTTGCTGACCTACATTAGCTTCCGGTCCTCCAACACCTCCAATTTAAAATTCTGATCCTCGTGTGTTTCATTCCCTTCATTGCCTTGCCCCTCTCTATCTCTGTAACCTCCTCCAGCTCAAAGTCACCTTCTCTGTTCCTCTGACTTAGGTCTCTTGAGCATCCCCCCATCTCTTTGTGCCACCATTAGCAGCTAAGCCTTCATCTAGCTCAGCCCCATGCTCAAGAATTCCCTTCATAAACTCCTGCGTCTCTCCCATTCTTTCTCCTCCTATAAGACGCTCTTAAATCCCATCTTTGACCAGAATGTTTTTCTACATTAAAGGTGCTATATAAATGCAATTTGTTGTTGTTGAGGAATATGAGTAAACTGATTGATCACAAGATAATTATGGATGAGGAAGCCTATTTATCCCATTTTATTCATCCATCCAAAGAGATTGTAACGTTCCCTCCCCCCTTCATTGTAGCATTTAATTGTTCCTTAAACAATTCCAGGGTTTTTTGCATCCATTACTTTATCTAGAAGTTTATTCCTGAGTTTCCTGATAATCAGTCCTAAAGAACACCTTTTCTAGGTTGAACTTGCGTCCCCTTGTTCTTTCAGTTTAATTTAATGTAATATTCTAGGTTAACTTTTTCTATACACTTAACAATCTCTCACGGACCTCCTTTTCAGGCTGAAAAGCCTAAGTTTCTCAGTCGTTTCTCATAGCTCATGCTGCTGATACTGGGGATTGGCCTCCTGGCTCTCGTAGTGTCAGTCATGGCTCAGTTGGTAGCACCTTTGGCCTTCTGAGTCAGAAGGTTGTGGGTTCAAATCCCACTTTAGAGACTTGAGCACAAAAATCTAAGTTGACACTCCAGTGCAATAATGTGGGAGTGCTGCATTGTCAGAGGTGCCATCTTTCAGATGAAATGTTAAAGTGAGGCCCTGTCTGTGTCTCAGGTGGATGTAAAAGATCCTATGGCACTATTTTGAAGAAGAGCAGGGGAGTTCTCTCTGGTGTCCTGGCCAATATTTATCCCTCAATCAACATTCCTAAAAAAACAGATTATCTGGTCATTATCACATTGCTGTTTGTGGGAGCTTGCTGTGTTTCCTACATTACAACAGTGACTAAACTTCAAAAGTACTTCATTGGCTGTAAAGTGCTTTGGGACGTTCGGTGGTTATGAAATGTGCTATATAAATGCAAACCTTCTTTCTTCTTTCTCTGCACTGCCTGTAGCACTTGAATGTCTGTCTTGTTTCTTGGCAACCAGAACTGGATGCACCATTCAAGGTATGGTCCTACCAGAACGATATAGTTTGATCATTACCTCCTCCGACTTATATTGATCCTCAGCTATTTCAACACTATTCATGGAGTACTTATGTCGTCTATTTTTTCTTCCTATGTAGCACTTTACATATGACTGCAGTAATTTTCATATGCCATTGTTCTGTCTACATACATATCTTATCCAACTCATTCTATAATTTCTGAGCTACATCTTCTGATTCCACTGCCCCATCTAATTTAGTATTATATACAAATTTGACTACTTTGCATTGAGTTACTAAATCCAAGTCCTTTTTGTAAATTGGAAGCAGTAGTGGTTCCAGCACCGTGCCCTGAGGGCCTACAGTCAGTGTTCCCACTCTGACATAACTCCTCTAACAAGTACTCATTGTTTCCTACCCTTCAACCAGTTTCTCGTCCATTCCCAGGTTTATCTTGAATTCTGACAGCTTAAGAGTTTAATTCATTGTCTTTCATTTGAAAGTTTGTCAAAAGCCTTTTGGAAGTCAAGGTGCACCACGTCATAGGGTTTACCACATTTCACTTGGGTTGTCACTTCCTCGAAGAAATTGCCCAGGCAGATCCTCTCTATCTGAATCAATGCTGACTGCTGTTTACCAGATTGTTATTGTATTGATGGACCTCAAGTTTACTCCTGATAATTGATTCCATTAATTTACATGGAATGGAAGTAAGACTAATGGATCTGTAGTTGTCTGTGTCTGTTTTGTTGCCCCTTTAGAATTGCTTACATGCCATCTATATCTGTCATCTATATCTGTGTGAGAGCAAAAACATTTTGTAGGATGATACCCCTACCATTGGCAGAATGCACCAGTACCTCATTTACATGAACAATGCTGCCTCCAAAGGTAGCATCATATCAATGGGGTATAATACACATTCACACACACTCACACAGATATAGATGGTATGCACACCACTGCCTACAGTTTAACATCAGTGGTGGGTAAAGTTTTAGAAACAATAATCAAGGAAAAAATTAACGGACATTTGGAGAGGTTTAAGCTAATTAAGGAGAATCAACACAGGTTTGTAATAGAAAGATCTTGTTTGACTAATCGAATTGAATTTTTTGATAAAGTAACAGAGAGGATTGATGAAGAGAATGCAATGGATGGTGTCTACATGGATTTTCAGAAGGCGTTTGACAAAGTACCACATAGAAGGCTGGTTAACAAAATTGAGGATCATGGAATAAGTGGGTCAGTGGCAGCTTGGATAAGGAATTGGCTTAAGAAAGAAAACAGCGAGTTGTGGTAAATAGCTGTTTTTCAGACTGGAGGATGGTAGACAGTGGTGTTCCCCAAGGGTCAGTGCTGGGGCCACTGCTTTTTTTGATATATATAAATGAACTGGATATTGGAATACAGAGAAGAATTTCTAAATTTGCCGATGACACCAAACTTGGGGGTGTGGCAAACAGTGATGATGATATCAATCGACTGCAACAGGACATAGAAAGGCTAGCAGAATGGGAAGACAAGTGGCAGATGGAATTTAATACAGAGAAGTGTGAGGTGATGCATTTTGGCAGAAGGAACAGGGAGAGGCAATATACACTTCATGGCACAGTTTTAAAGAGTGTGCAGGGACAGAGGGACCTGGGAGTTAATGTGCATAGGTCCCTAAAGGTGGCAGGACATATTGAGAGAGTGGTTAGCAAAGCATATGGGATCTTGGGCTTCATAAATAGAGGTATTGAGTACAAAAGTAGAGAAGTTATGCTGAACCTTTATAAAGCGCTGGTTAGGCCACAACTGGAGTATTGCGTCCAGTTCTGGTCACCACACTTTAGGAAGGATGTGAGAAAAACCTTTTTTACACAGCGAGTGGTGATGACCTGGAATTCGCTGCCGACGGAAGTAGTGGAAGCGGAGACACTCAATGTTTTCAAGGGGAGACTGGATAGGCATTTGAGGGAAATGAACGTGCAGGTCTACAGGGATAGAGCAGGGGAATGGGACTGACTGGGTTGCTCTACAGAGAGCCGGCATGGACTTGATGGGCCGAATGGCCTCCTTCTGTGCCGTTATGACTCTATGACTCTATTTTGTTCCGGTAACAGGAGGTCAGCTGTGGCTCAGTTGGTAGCACTCTCTGCTCTGAGTCAGAGGATTGCAGGTTCAGGTCCCACTCCAGTGCAGTACTGAGGGAGCGCTGCACTGTCAGAGGTGCTGTCTTTTGGATGAGACGTTAAACCGAGGCCCTGTCTGCCCTCTGAGATGCATGTAAAAGATCGCATGGCACGATTTTGACGAAGAGCAGGGGAGTTCTCCTTGGTGTTCTGGCCAATATTTATCCGAAACAAACATCACTAAAAAAACCAGATCATCAGATCATTATCACATTGCTGTTTGTAGGAGCTTGCTGTGCACAGACTGGCTGCCGCATTTCCTACATTACAACAGTGACTACACTTCAAAAGTACTTAATTGGCTGTAAAGCACTTTGGGATGTCCTGAAGTTGTGAAAGGCGCTATATAAATGCAAGTCTTTATTTCTTTCTTTCTTTAACAGGTGACCTGAGCTCACACCCAATCCATACAGAGCAGCAATTCAATTTTCACATTGTTTCCCTACATTACAACAGTGACTACACTTCAGAAGTACTTCAGCGACTGTAATGCGCTTTGGGAAGTCCTGAGACTGTGAAAGGTGCTATATAAATGCAAATTCTTTCTTTCCTCTCTTGGACTTTATGGCATCAGACAAGGCCTGCTATCTGAATGGTAAAGTAAAGTATGAAGATTTAGAGGAACAGTGCATTTGAAATTTAGACGACACAATCAGGCTGTATGCAAATGCAAGTGTTTCTTTTCTTTACATTCTATCACATAGGCCCGTAATTTCCGATAGGAGGCTTCCTGCGTGCGGATGCCTCCTATCGGAAAAAAATATATGCACTTACCTGAGGGCTCCCGAGGTCCGGTCATTTCCGATCCTGGGCTTCCCCACAGTCGAAATGTGCAGGGCCAACGTATCCCAGGGGCGCATACGGTTCGCAAGCATCACGGGGATCACGTGGGCCAGGCAAGCCAATGAAAGAAGGGAATCCCCCTTCATACTTTTGACAGATAAACCTGTCAAAAGTATGAATGGGGATCACTGAAAAAAGACACTAAAACATTAAATAAATTTTTAAAAACTCATCATGTATTTAAAATGAGTTAAAATTACATTAAATTAAATATTTTAAACAAAAATTTAATTTTTTGAAAAAAATAATTAAAGTTTTTTACGGGCTAAAAATAAACTTACCTTTTTTAAAAGTATTTTAAATTATAAATGAGTGAAAAAAAATTTTAAAACTTTTTTTAAACTCTTATGCTGGTAAAAGCAGGCCTTACGCCTGCTTTTACCAGGCGTAAGATTTTTAAGGGATTTCAGCGGGCGGAGGTTCTGCAGAAAGCGGAACTCTCCACCCGCAGAGGCCCTTCTCCAGGGCAGGCGTCCGATCTGTCAAGAGCATTCTTGACAGATCGGAAATGCCGGTTTTCAGCGCATGCGCTTCGCATGCCTAAAACCGGCATTTCCGATGTCCCTACGGGTGTGTACACAGCTCGTGCACACCCGTCGGGATCAGAAAATACGGGCCATAAAGTAAATGGAGCAAATCCAAAGCACCAGCAGCCATAACACATTAGGGAATTGCTTTCACTCAAAACATTTCCACATTTTAAACATATCATCTTTTGGGCATCGACGTGCCAAACATGTTAGTATGGCATTCACTGCCAACAGCGCAGTGCAACGTCAATACAAATGGTGCTGAGAAAATCTCCTGAGAAAATCCTCATTAATTGGGATGGAACATCCCACAATTAATAATTTCCAACACATTATATAAATGTTAAACAGAAATCATTTTCCATCACTAAGCATGGACTTTCCCACAAGGAAGAAAGAAGCTGCGGGAGTTTAAGCTTAGTTATTATGTGATAATGATTATTTTGCACCTTAGTAACAAGAATAATTAACACATGTTCGCTACCAGATAGACAAAGTACTGTTCGGCAAACAGAGTTAATTGTCTTGCTAATTGCAGCATTGTGTTGGCTGATTGTGCGACACATTTTCATTAGCAGGAAAGCCAACTGGGGTGAGCC
Organism: Squalus acanthias; assembly: GCA_030390025.1. Taxonomy (NCBI): domain Eukaryota; kingdom Metazoa; phylum Chordata; class Chondrichthyes; order Squaliformes; family Squalidae; genus Squalus; species Squalus acanthias. The sequence continues at coordinate 150,189,219 of CM059428.1, forward strand.
CCGGTGGGGGCTTATGTACTTTCGAGCCAATACATTTTGTGGAGAAATTATTAAGCACAAGTACCTTGCCATTGCTCATCAGAAATGTTGTCAGTTACCAGGGGGTTCGGAAGCTGCCTTATCAGTGTTTGTAATTTTGTGTAATCTGATGTGTTTCCTCTGTCACTTGTTTTCATAATAAAACACAATTAAATCTCCAGCTATACACTTCATTTATCTGCTGTGTAAATTTGCCCTTCCAATGACAGGAATTGTCCTGAAGAACTAAATCACTAGAACTAGAACTGACTCACTTAACTAATTGCAAGTAGCGGGATCTAATAAATTTAAACAAAGTGTCATCTAATCTGGGAGGCACACAGCAATATCTAAAAGGTTCTGCCAAATGTTGTAGCAAAGCTATACAGAACTATACAATGCATGCCTTTCCCTTTGTATTATGTGATAACATGGAGAATAAAGTCCACGTTGTGGTAAGGTTGGCTGAATTATTTACACATAAAGTGCCGAGTTAAATATTAACCTCATTTGTACGGCCGCTGGTATGCTGTTATTATTTAACTTCTGTCAAAAGTGAGTCACAGAATACCATCTTCAGTCCTCACTTTTACCTGTGATGTGTCTTTAAATTTACGACAGTCGGCCAGCAACAACATTCCAAGATGAGATGCTGTTTATCGATGAAACAATTGGGCTCAAGTTTCCACCTAACTTGCTGAGCGCTCAGACTTGTCGGAAATCTGTGCTGTATTCGCATTTTACAAACAGTAAGAGCTTCTCTGGTCACAAAGTGCAGCAACATCAGAAATGTGTTCATAAAAAATGTCCTCTGTTTTGCAATTTATAACAAAATCACATGTTCTGAAAGAATGTACATTTACAATTTCACTAGAAATACGGAACGGAGGAACTCTTCCCAACATCAATGATGTCTTGATGCACATGGTGACCAGAACAATTTGAATCCAAGTGCTTTCACTTTAAACCAGCACAAATAGCTTGAAAGCAGATCAAAACTGAGTAGTTCCATCCTCACACAATTAATGTATTTTACATGTCAGACTTCATGCTAAGAATGCACTGGCTAATCTGAGCATTTAATGTACCGCAAATTACTGCCATAAAATGAATACCACCTTCCAGTTCAAAAGCGAGGGTGGAGTCCAAGGCCCTTATCAGTCTGGAGAGTTAATACATTATTTCTGTGCAGGGAATGCTGGGCCAGCAGTGAGAAAGTAAATCGATCCCACTATGAAACTTGGGAGAAGATCAGTCTTGTTAATACATAAACATATATACCTGACTCTTTAAAAAGACAAGAGATCCTCTGCCTTCCATGTTGAAAGGAGCTTTGGAGGAAGCAGGATGTGATAGAGGCCAATACGAAGATCATCATTCATATTGCTCCAGTTTTACTGTTAACATGAGAGCAGTTTAATTGCTGGCAGAGCCGATGTAAGCTAAATAAGGAGTATACAAACACATGAATTAATCAATCACATCTTTTTAAACGGTACTAATCATACCCTATAATAGAACACATCTGTTATATTTTTGATTCAGTCTCGGGTTGTGGGCGCCGCCGGTAAGACAAGCATTTATTGCCCATCCCCAGTTGCTCTGAGAAGGTGGTGATGGGCCTTATTCTGTAGTGGTTTGATACAACTGAGTGGCTTGCTCGGCCACTTCCAAAGGGCAGTTAAGAGTCACCACACTGGTGTCGGACTGGAGTCACATGTAGGCCAAGCCAGGCAAGGACGGCAGGTTCCCTTTCCTAAAGGACACCAGTGAACCACATGGATTTTTATGACAATCCGACAGCTTCGTGGTCACTTTTATTGATTCTAGCTTTTATTTCCAGCTTTTTAAAAAACTGAATTCAAATTCTCCAACGGCCATGGTGGGATTTGAACTCATGTTCTCTGGATTACTAGTCGAGTAACAAAATATCTTTAAAAACTGGGAAGTGGGTCACAGCATTCTGTCTGACTCTTTTGTCAGGCTTGGTCAATGGGAAAACCCATTTTGAAAGTGCCGACAGTTACCTGCAGTACCTGTTACGCCTGTAGGCGGTGCTATGATTGGCATGTACAGCGTTAAATGCCTGGAAAAGGAGAGCACTTTTACACAGGATTGCAATCTATGGTTCTACAGCAGTAAGTGATCACCAACTGAAATTTAGAATATGCTGTGCCGTCTCAGGTTTTTAAGAAGCCATTAAGCATAAATATTTACATAAAAGCACATACATTATCATAGCCTGAAACCAGAATTTTGCATAAAACACACTTGCTTTACCGAGCTAATTCCTGGCCCATGCTTTCACTGCTGCCAGTTCTGTGCCAGGATGTTGTTAGTTTGTCTCTCCAGCCCATGAAACAATCTCCTCCCATAAATCCCTAGACAATTCCCCCAAATGTCCCTGCGAGCACTCCAAAACTGTAACATTTTTATAATGTGGGTGACCCCATAGAATTTCTTTTTAGTGTGGCAATCCCCCGATCGTGCAGTAAACAGTCAGAATCTGCCGCCACCCATATACACTATCCACATTACTGAACAGGCAACCCCTTACCCTCCCACTGGAGCCTGTGACAATGCAGATAGGCAACCTCCTCTCATTTAGCAGAAAGATGGGGATGAGGGAAAGCTAACCCATCTCCGCAAATCCCACTCCGACTGAGCATATAACTGGGCCCCAGAGGAATGTGCCTTCCAACACTTATTGCTGCTCAACCTATTCCCTTCTCCTGCTACATCCACCACCCCTATCCTAATCCTATTCTCCCTTCCATTCCCCCTCCCCACTCTCTCTCTTCCTGTCCCTGTCCCCATTCCCATCCACTTCCTCCCCCCATCTCCTTGCTCTATTCTGCTCCTTTCCCTTTGTTTCCTGTCACTCCCCTCCTCCTCATCCCCCCTCCTCTCCCTATCAATTCCAGGGCCACCAAAAATTGGACAAACAGGTGGAAAATGTGGATGTGTATAAAATAATTGGAATGAGAGCAAAGTACCAAAAAAGAGAGTTGATGTGCTAAACAGTGAAACATCGTGCTCATCAGTAAAGAGACCTTGGGGTTCTGGTTGGATAAATCTAGGAAACTGTCAGTCCAGTGTTTAGCTTCACCAAATAAAGACAAATAAGGTGCTTGGCTGTATTAGTGGAGGGACAGAACAAATCATTGGAAATTGTGTTGTTACTGTATAGCCGTCCCTTTGATATAGGGCTTAACCAGACAGAACAGTATAATTATTCCCAAAAGTTACATTTCAAAATTCAGGTTAAACCTGAAAAACCCCCAAAATGCAAATATTGGCCTCGATTTTAACCCCCTCTGTCAGGTGGGGGAGGATTGACAGGGCCTCCTCGTCTCGGCCTTGCCAGGTTCTTTGCTTGCTACCAGGCTCTCCTTCACCTTTCCCACCTGCCCGTTAATATCGAGGGTTATTGTCTTCAATTCTCTTGTCATAAATTTGTAGGATGACTCATATCACATGGCATGCACTATGGCCCTCTCCATCGCAAAGATAGATTCTTATTCATAGATTCAGTTTTTTGCCCATTGTCACGTTGAGTGTTCTGTTTTTTTTTGATTTGTTGTGATTTCCCAATTTTTTTTTAATGCATTCTCGGGCGGTGGCATCACTGGCAAGGCCATCCCTAGTACAACTGAATGGCTTGCTAGGCCACTTCAGAGGGCAGTTAAGAATCAAACATGTTGGTGTTGGACTGGAATCACATATGGGCCAGACAAAAGGCTTTCCGATTATGAACATCTTGTTTTGTTTTTGACCCCAAGAAAATAGTTATTTGCACACAGCTGATTTTACCCAGTTTCTGGAAAGAAAAATGGAACTTGTAATTAGAATAAGGCATTGATCAGACCCCACCTGCAGTACTATGTGCAGTTCTGGTTATCTAACCATGAGAAGGATATTATTGCCTCTGAGAACATACAGGTGAACTGGGTGTCAGGGATTGAAGTTATGAGGAAAGGTTAAAGAGGTTGGGCTTGTTTTCATTGGGCAAGAGGAGATTCCGAGGTGACCTAACTAAAAGGAATTGATAGAGGTGATTCAGGCGAATTGTTTACTGTGAAGGATTCAAATACTAGTAGACACAAGTTAAAAATTAGAAAGTTAGGAGCAAGAAAGGAAGTCAAGCAGAACATTTTTATATGCAAAGGCTAATTGACTTGTGGAATAAGTTACCAGGGAAGGCAATAGAAGCAGAATATAAATGGGGCTAAGAAGCAATTGCAACAACATCTTGTACTTTTATAGTGACATGTAACAGAATGTCTCAAGATGTTTTACAGGGGAGCCAGAGGGCATGAGCGGGAGTGGGATAAACATTAGGTAAGATGGCTGAAAGCACGATCAAAGAGGTAGGTTTGAAGGAAGCTTTTTTTTTCAAGGTGAGGCGAAGTAGCCAGGTGGAGGGCTTTTAAGAAGAGAATTCCAGAGTTCGGGGGGCGGGGGGGGGGGGGGTTGCCGGGGGGCGGGGGGGGGGGGTGATGTCTGAGGGCTCTGAGTAGATAGAAGTAGATAAATAGGAGACAAGGGTCAGAAGAGTGGAGGGTGCAATCTAGGATGTGGGGCCATGGAGGGATTTGAAAATGAGGGTGAAGATTTAAAAGTCGATGCACTGGGAGACAGGGAGCTAATGGAAGTCAGCGAGAATTGGGATTGAGAACTACTGAAAAAGGGCAGACTTGTTCTGAACACTGCCTGACATAACTGGCTCAATTTTAACTCCGGATTCCGTCGGGTGGGTCAGATTAAAATTGCACCCAATAAAGCCAACTTCTTTCATAAAATATGAGCAATATGAGGCACATTAATAACATAGTATGATGTTATATGCTTACACTAATCAAGAACTTTAATCTTTTATTAACAATAGCAGGGTTGGCTTGATGGATTTAGAATAGAATTGAATTATGTTAAATTAACATAATTACATTTTACTGAATGATGTAAGCCTCTCACATCAGTTGTTATCAATCAATGGAATTCCATTTGCCAAAATCTTAACGAAATAGAAGACCTGAATGAATTACCTTTGCTAACAGTCCACTGAACACCATTATCATAGCATTTACTAAGTACTGTGGATTTGAAGACAAACTGTGATTGTAATAAGTACATGGGATTGCACCACTGGCTTTGTGAGTGTGATTGTTTTACTACTTGTTCAACGTTTAATCAGAATATCTTAGCTTTGGTTTGTAAGTGGAAATATGATAATATTAATTATGTGGATTCATCCTTAAAGACATATGCAGGATGTATATATTAGTTAGTCAAATATCTGCAACAAGGATAGATGTTTAACACCAATACCTTCTTTGCAGTACGGTTGATATGTGTTATGTGAAGTACTATTCTTCATAGTATTGTCAAAGTATCAATACATTCAGCATGTTTTTACTAGCTTAATTGAAACAATGTAGAAACGGTTTCTCAATCAACAACTTCACGAGTGCAATGTATGTACCTTCTCTCTTCTCCATCCTTGAAAGTCTGTTCACCACTACAACCATGCCATTCAAAAGGCCCCGCCCTCAGACATCTCCTTGGAGATAGCTATTGCTGCTTCTTGGCTAACCCACAACAACAACTTGTATTTATATAGCGCCTTTAACGTAGTGAAAACGTCCCAAGGTGCTGCACAGGAGTATTTTAAGACAAAAAATTTGACACCGATCCACATAAGGATAAATTAGGGCAGGTGACCAAAAGCTTGGTCAAAGAGGTAGGTTTTAAGGAGCGTCTTAAAGGAGGAAAGAGAGGTAGCGAGGCGGACAGGTTTAGGCAGGGAATTCCAGAGCTTAGGGCCTAGACAACAGAAGGCACGGCCACCAAAGGTTGAGCGATTATAATCAGGAATCCTCAAGAGGGCAGAATTAGAGGAGCGCAGATATCTCAGATATCGCAGATACAAGGAAATATATTTGAGCAATGTATGAAAGGCTCTCCTTACAATCAGCCTACCCCCTTCCTCCATGTGGCCCAGCTTGCACTGATAATCACACTTCATAGGGGAAACCAGTTTGCAAATGTCACTTGAGATTACATTTCAGAAGACTCCTCCATCAGTGTTCCTCGAGAAGTGGGCTCTGCGATAAAATGGGTGCCCACAAATACATCAGGGTGGTGGAGTAAACACTGAAGAGGTCATTAGTGTGACAATAGGAGAATTATAAACAAAACACCACGTATTAGAATCAGGTGAGGGAGTAAGTAGGACAGTCCTATACCACAATGTAAAATAGGCAGGATGACTCTCTCACACTCAGGTTTGGCACCTCATTGGAAAAGATTTTACACTCAAGCACACCACTGGGAATGAGGATGGTAACAAAAGAGTAGCCAAGTCTCTCTCTCTCTTCTTTCGCTCTGTCTCTGAGCTAGTTTATCCAAGACCAGTGATTAGGATTGGTTGGAGAAAGAACTAAGACTTGAGTTTTAGGATGAGCTTCAGACAAAGTTTATCCCTGGAGAAAAAAAAGAGTGCTATCGGTTGAGAAACTCAGGTAGGGCTACTTGCATTACACAATATCCTTTACTCTGTGATTTAAAAAATCCAACATAAGCGTAGCAGTGCTGGGTTAGAGTGGGATTAGAAGTATAGGGGGAAATTTTAACCCCCCCTCCCCATGATGGGTGGGACAGCATCGAACTCGCCCACTTTTTAATGGAGGCGGGTTGGGGGGTGGGACGAGTAACCTGTTCTCGAGAGGTGGGTCAGTTATTTAAATATGTTAATGAGGTGGCGTGCCTCAACTTTTAATAGAGTTTTACATTTAAATGCTGTGGGCTGGGTTTTCCAGGAAACCTGGCAGCTAAAGGGAGGCAGCAAAGGCTGGATCCAGCAGGTAAGTGCTTTTCCAGCACTGCTTGTGGGCCAGGAGGAGCATGAGTGCTTCCCCCCACCAGGTCGCCCAAGCAAACCTGCCGTGATCTGCCTTCCTCTCCACGATCTGCTGACCCCCCCAATGATACGAAGACCCCTGACCCGCAATCTAAAGACACCGCAACCCGCGATCCGAAGTGACCCCCGACCTGTGATCCGGAGCCCCGACCAGCGATCCGAAGCCCCCCCCCTCCCCCATCCACGATCAGTTTAGTTGCCAAAAATTACAATGCCCTGCTCCTTTAAAATAAGATTGCCACTGGATGACGTGTTGGGTTGAACGCATCATCCAAGAACATGACAGTGGGTCAGTTCATTGAGATCAAAAGGAGTGACATAACTTTGACAAATTTTACTATAAACTGCCTAAGCACCACTCTATAGGCTGCACTGTAGATCACTTTAAATTGCCATAAATGTCACTCCGTGACTTGCATACAGTTTTGGTCTCCTTATTTAAGGAAGGATATACTTGCATTGGAGGCAGTTCAGAGAAGGTTTCACGAGGTTGATTCCGGAGATGAAGGGGTTGTCTTATGAAGAAAGGTTGAGCAGGTTGGGCCTATACTCATTGGAGTTTAGAAGAATGAGAGGTGATCTTATTGAAACATATAAGATTCTGAAGGGGCTTGACAGGGTAGATGCAGAGAGGATGTTTCCCCTCGTGGGGGAATCTAGAACTAGGGGGCATAATTTCAGAATAAGGGGGCACCCTTTTAAATTGGAAATGAAGTGGAATTTCTTCTCTCAGAGGGTTGTGAATCTTTGGAATTCTCTTCCCCAGAGAGCTGTGGAGGCTGGGTCATTGAATATATTTAAGGTGGAGATAGACAGATTTTTGAAAGGTAAGGGAGTCAAGGGTTCTGGGGAGCGGGCAGGGAAGTGGAGTTGAGGCCAAGATCAGATCAGCCATGATCTTATTGAATGGTGGAGCAGGCTCGAGGGGCCGAATGGCCTACTCTTGCTTCTACGTCTTATGTTCTTATGGTCTTATAACCTGTCCTAAAAGCCACTCAGTGGGCTGCGCTATATATTGCCACTTCACGATCAACAAGCGGTAGACTTTATGAATTAATGCTCCCAGCGCAGTGCTTCATGCGATTGGATGCCTCTTGGGAATTCGGGCATTGAGGTCAGTGCATCCCATGTGATATTTTATCCACTAATTAATTTCGGCGCTTTCTCTGCTTGGTAACCTGCGGTTAAAAGAATTGAATAGAACACTATTTGAAATTGCTGTTGTTTGCCTCCTTCAAGAGATAAAAGAAATTAGGAAGAGTCCAGCATAGCACAAATGACCTCTGAACCAATGAAAGGAATGTGCGTTCAAGCCTCGGTTCAGTTCCGAGTGGACACAAGCCAACAGGGAGGGCTTGAAGTGTAAAATTAAAAGGAAAAGCTGCAAATGTTGGAAATCTGATTTAAAAATAGAAAATGCTGGAAATACACAGCAGGGCAGCCAACCCCTATAAAGAGAAAAAAAAACAAGTTAGGTTTCGAGTAAAAGATTTTCATCAGAAATGAAACACTCAGACCTGGTCTGTGATGCATTTCGCCATGTTTCCTGGGCTATTAGCTGTAGTTGGGACCTCAGATAAAAGAAACTGTATTATTGGCTATCTATGGGACAACCCATGAATGAGAAAACTGGCACTGGGCATTTTCAACATTGGACTAAAAGTCACAAGGCAACACTGGCATAGGACGAGAGTGAGGGTTTGCAGTTTACTTGCTTGCTTTGTTGGCTATGAGCAGACGTTGAGGTTAGAAGCTTTCGGGAATTGGAGAGGAAGAAAATAGAAAAAATAATGAATGTCATATGAAACCAAGCATTTACATCCTCCAGGGATGTAATTTCTGTTTAAGACTGTTGATTACAACTTTCATCATCGATTTAGCTAGAAATATGTTACAGTAGGTAATGTCTGGACTTCATCCTGTGTTAGATATCCAACAAAGTACCGAGGTCTCCATTTCCATGTTGACTACCAGTGCAACTCCTTCTAAGGTCTCTGCAAAGTAGTGCCAAGCTAACTTGGCAATTTCTCAGTCTATAGAACATATTACAGACATGAAGCTCGTAGCAGTCTGGTGCTTGGTTAATAAAGTACAAATAACTTGAGTAGATAACAATCATGAGTATTTCTTCCAACAGAATATATCACCACTAAGTGTAGAATTCGGGCGACTCAGGTTGGATTTTAAGTCCTCTCTCATGAGCGATTAAATTCCTTCCATTTAACTCCTCACTTAAAGGAGAAAGAACAGCTGGGGGAGCGTATTTTTTTTTTAACAAATTGAACAAACTAACCCTTACCTGTTAGGATAAACTTTAGTTTTAACATATACTGGCTTGAATGCTTTTGGATCAGCCTTCAGACCAGGGCTGAGGTGCTGGCTCCCATTAAAATGAAAGGAGCTACTCTAGGACATATGCAGACTGCCCCTGTAACAGCCGTAACTACAGTAGCTTAAGATATGAGCAAAGATTCAAAGTCGCAGGCCTCCAGAGCAGAAAGAAACCTCGGCCTGAAATGTCACGGTAAACCTGCCCCGATGTAGTGCTGCTGAGTCGGGTCCTTTGCCCGCTGAACCTCTCCAGCGCTGACCTGACTGTAAATCGCGGGGCCAACTCATTCACCTACCCATTGATGTCGGCTGAGCGCAACTCAAATGTAACGCGGGGTGTGCGCTGAGGGCAGGTTTTGGAAATGATCAATTGCAACTTAACAAACCGAGGATGGCTGAAGTAATGCAGCAGCAGGCTGGGGGAGCAGCAGGTAAGTGGTTTGAAAGACCGAGTAGCCTGTCAGGTAGCTGTAATAGCGGGCTGATGCAGCACTTTTAAAGGATGTCTTCAAGTGGAGGAATGGGAAGAGGCAGCAAAGAAGGGAGTAGGGCATTGGAAGGAGGCGGAAAAGAAAGAGCAGGACCTTTTAATGAGGCCGACCTTCAGACGTTCCTGGATAAGCACAGGAAAGGAGAACATTTACAAATCGTACCAAAACGCTTAATTGTCCCAACTCACCTGTAACCGTGCAGAATCAAAAAAAACTTACCAGACTCAACCAATTAAATTGCTCAAATTTATTTTTCAAAAATCCCTTTTTTCTCAGCAATTGACATTTCTAATTGGATTTAATATATAAAAAAGACAGGGTTGGGGTAGGCCAGTTATGTTGGGAAAGGGACGGAGCAGTGATTTTTGGTCCGCCATAGACCAAGGTGCACCTCACAGTGCTGATATACCAAAGGATCCTCCCAGTGCAGACCCTGGGACCCCATCCATGAGTTAACAGAGCCAGTGATCTTCCTCTCAGTGCTACCATACCCTGGGACCTCCTTACTGGTGGTAGCAATCTCGAGGGCTCCATCCAGTGCAGCCAAAAGCCCAGGAACACACCCTCAATATACCAAATGCAAAGGACAGGTAAACGCCAATAAAGCACAGGTAGATACCTTCAACCTCGACATCTTGCTGTGTTTCCTGGGTTTTAAAACGATATGAGTTAAAAACTGAGTACATAGGTAAAGAAACATATAATCACCCAGGTTTGAGTGTGATCCTGAAGTGTGGTGCTCTGGCCTTATTTGCCAGTTGGGCCCCCAGAGGCACCTCGCCTTTCCCGGGACACCAAGGTTGGCCAGCTCAGACACCAGCCGAGGTCCTTAAGAGAGTCCAGGAGTGGGAAAGACTATCAGGACGATGGCCAGCAGCGGCCGGCAGATTTAATGGGAGGAAGACTCCTGCTGCTCCCGGGTCCACAGTAAGGTAAGTAAAAAGATCAAATGTACCTTTCCGCTAGCAGCTACCAGCGGCCCCTTTAAGGATTGCTGGTTTGGCTGCCAAGCGCCTGAATCATAGAATCATAGAATAGTTACAGCACAGAAGGAGGCCATTCGGCCCATTGAGCCTAATCACAGCATGCACAGCACAAGCTGCGTTCATGCACAATTGAAATTTTCAAACGGGTTTCAAACAGCCGCCTGGCCCCCTTATTGCATATGCATATGCATAGGGCCCAGCGCTTGTTTCAGGAGAGTGCCCTGGACACCTATGAGCCTTTACCAATATGGCGGGCAGCGCACTTATGACGCGGAATGAGCTCGCACACGGCACCTGCCATATTGAACCCTGTTTAACGGGTGCAGCACAATCCAATTTCTAGGCCAGTAATTCATCAAGGCCCCTCAATTCATTAAAAAAAATGTGCAGAATCACAAAATTCACGTCTCAAAACACTGGTAAAAGTGCCAGAATACCATGCAATAAGCATGGAACTTGACTTATTCAGTCACCATAAATCACTGGCCTAATAATAAAATACTGTGGGGGTTAAATTGGGCCACGTAGAGCCCGTTTTTCAGGCGCTACGCGGCCTTCTAAGGCCCCAAAATAGCGGGCTAGAAGCATCATACCTCGCCATATTGGGTAAGGACAAACAAGAGGCATCCTTTACTCATGCCTGAAGCAGGCGTTAGTCCCTTTGCATGTTCAAATAAAGCCCTAACATCTGCTTCAGGTCCCGGCTCCAATATTGGTTTGCCCTGAGGCAACCAGTGCCAGCGCTGGCTGCTTCAGGGAAAACAAACCCTAAACATCGCACGCATAAAAGAAAGGTAAGTACTTACCGCAAACACCATCCCGATCTCGCTCCCTGATTCCTGTGATCCAAACCCCGAAGACCCGACCACTAGTATCTGCTAGTGCAGCAGGCCAAACTTGCAACACTTACCTTGTATAGCCTCCTCTCGCAGCGCCGTCTTCGTCATGATGAGGTCCGAGGCCCAATGTCAGGCGCTCCTCAGACTTCACCATTTATGCGCAAGGTAATTAACCCGTGCCGGTAGGGGTGGAGGTGGGTGGAGGTGGAGGGGCGCTGTGGGTGCGCACCCCCTCCCTGTGTGTTACATGGCATAACACCTTGTGTTGTTATAAAACAGCGTATTCATCGACTCATTGTGAGCAATGCCACAGGAGATCCACTAGTAATATAATAAAAATGTCTAGCGCACATTTCCTGTCCTTTACACTACACTTCACATTTAATCACAGGATAAGCCTTGTCAAATGCTTTATGTCACGCTTGCAGCTGATTGGCGCAAATCCAAATTTACTCCAGATTTTTGGCTATTATATGAATTTTACTAGAAACTTTGAATTTCAGATATGAAATGGAGAAGAAGTGTATGGAACTAAGGGGTTGAGTTTCTGGGGGGTCGTCTCCCGATTAGCCATCATTTCTCGAGGATTTCTGTTCTGGCAGGCAATTAGGAGAACCCTTACGAAAATTCAACCCCTAACTACTTAAGATGTAAATAGATGACACTGCCAAGATCATATTTATTGCTTATCTCTACTTTCCGTGAGAAGCTGGTGGTGGGACTTCTCCTGGAACTGCTGCAGTCTTTGTGGTGATAGGGCTACCACAATGGTGTGATTGGGAGAACTCCAGGCTTTTGACTCAGCAGCAACGAGGGAATGGCGATAAATGTCCAAGGCACGATGTCATGCGACTTGAATGGAAAGTTGGAGGTGATTTCATAACATTGCTACTCTTGTCCTTCTCCATGTTAGTGATTGTGGGAACAGGGATGTGCTGCTGAAGTAGGTTTGGTGAGTTGCTGCAGTGCATCCTATAGATAGTACACACTGCAGCCTCAGTGCATTGGAATTGATATTGAGTCCAGTGGCAGGGACACCAATAAGGGAACTGCTCCTGGATGGTGTTGAACTTCTTGAGTCTTCTTGCAGCTGCTCTCATCCAGGCCAATCCTGACTTGCAGGTGGTGGAGAGACTTTGAGGGGTCAGGTAATATGGTTGGCTCAGTTAGGCTTCTGATCAATGGTAACCCTCAAGCTGTTGATGGTGGGGGACTTGCTGATGGGGTGCCACTAAAGTTTGGGGCGATGGTTAGAATTTCTCTTGTTCAAGGCGGTCATTACCGAGCACTTACGCGGCACAAATTTTACATACCACTTGCCAACTCAAGCCTGGATGTTATTCAGGTCCTATGGTAGGCTAGCATGGGCTGCTTCATTATTGGAGAAGTTTTGAATGAAGCTGGACACTGTGAATCGTCATAAAACAACCCTACTTCTGACCAGGGAATGCCATTGATGAAGCTGCTGAAGATGATTGTGCTGAGAACTCTGTCCCTGAGTAATGATGTTGTAGCCATGTAGTTGATATGGCTGATCCAGTCAGCCTTCTGGTCAATGGTGACCCTTGAGCTGTTGATAGTGGGGGTCTTGGTGATGGTAGTGCTATTGAAGGAAAGAGGGGAGGTGGTTGAATATTTTCTTGCTGGAGGTTGTCTTTGCTGAGCATTTTTGTGGCACTGATTTGGATCATCCATTGGCACTTTTGTCTAAGGGTGCTTGTAATTTGGGGGTTTGAATATAGGATCAGCCTGGTTCACCAGATGTACCCGCTAAGGCATTGGGAGCAACTGGAGGAACATTTCTAGCAGTGCATGTATTTTAAATCTTCATCCAGGCATTACAAATGTGGGAAAATATTTGTAAAAATTCCAAGTAAACACATTTTTCAAATATTATGTACCAAACATCACAATGTAACACTGTTAACATATGGAACAAATATAGTGACAGATAACGAAGAGGGAGAAGCGTTTCTAATCTGCGTAAAAATGCAAGCTTGACAAATTTGCTGACAACATTAAATAGCAACAAAAGATTTGCAGACAGATTTTGATGGGTTATGCAATTTGGCAGACAAATAATAAACAGATTTAAAAATTGATGAAAGTAAAGTAGTGCACATTTGTTGAAAACACTTGTCATGCCTATGCAATGAATGAAATTGATTGATGACAGAGAGACTTAGGACTCGGGAGTAATAATAGACTCATCACATTCAATGTCTAGAGAATTTGGCCAAATAATTCAAAATCTAATAAGGATACGGGGGTGTTTTGTGAGAATGGGCCTAAAATTCCACTCCAACCAACGTGGTAACATGGTAGATCTCCAGATTGAGGAGTGGAAAATGGGGCAGAATCTAGTTCTGTTGGGATTCCATCCCATTTTTGAAATCCTGCCATTTTACGATGGAGAAATTTGTGGCCAGATCTTTCACTCATGACCCCATGTCAAGGTAGCATGTTTGGGGAAGCTCCCGGGCCAGCCTAGGAATTCCGCCTTTGTAAGACCTTAGGGAAAATCCTGTTGGTTAAGAGCTGGCATGTGTTCTGCTGAAGGCCTTATGAAGCCCCGAACTTGTACCAAGGAAAGGCAATCAATCCCAGAGCGGATCAATTACCTTCTACAGGAGGATGCTTGCACCATTCGGGACAGAAATTTTTAGAAAGATTTCCATTGGGCCCTTCTGGGGACTCCTCTCTGCTGTCAGATTGGTATCACAAATGACATCCTATGTGATTGTGAACTATTGCTCCTTGTTCTTTTCGACCTGTCTATAGCCTTTGACATGGTTGACCAAACCATCCTCCTCCAATGCGTCTCTTCCATCGTCCAGCTGGGTGGGACTGTCCTCACCTGGTTCCATTCTTATCCATCCAGTCGTAGCCAGAGAATCACCTGCAATGGCTTCTCTTCCTGCTCCCGCACCGTTACCTCTGGAGATCTATCCTTGGCCCCCAAATGTTTCCCATCTACATGCTGCCCCTCAGCGGTGACATCATCCAAAAACACCCAGGTTCCACATGTACGTTGACGACACCTAGGGCTACCTCACCATCACCTCTCTCAACCCCTCCACTGTCTCTGATTTCTCAGACTGCCTGTCTAACATCCAGTAGTGGATGAGCAGAAATTTCCTCTTACAAAATATTGGGAAGGCTAAAGCCATTGTCTTCGGTCACCGCCACGAACTCCGTTCTCTAGCCACCGACTCCATCCCTTTCCCTGGCAACTGTCTGAGGCTGAACCAGACTGTTCGCAAATTTGGTGTCATATTTGACCCCGAGATGGACTTTCCACTACATATCTGTTCCATCACCAAGACTGCCTACTTCCACCTCCGTAATAGCGCCCAACTCCGCCCCTGCCTCAGCTCATCTGCTGCTGAAACCTCATTCATGCCTTTGCTACCCTCTATACTTGACTATTCCAACGCACTCCTGGCTGGTCTCCCATCTTCTACCCTACATAAACTTGAGCTCATCCATAACTCTGCTGCCTGTATCCTAACTCGCACCAAGTCCCGTTCACCCATCACCTCTGTGCTCGCTGACCTACATTAGCTCCCGGTCTGGCAACGACTCAATTTTAAAATTCTCATCTTTGTTTTCAAATCCCTCCATGGCCTCGCCCCTACAATCCTCTGAGATCTCTGCGTTCCTCCAATTCTGGCCTCTTGCGCATCCCTGATTTTAATCGCTCCACCATTGCTGGCCGTGCCTTCAGCTACTTAGGCCCTAAGCTCTGGAATTCCCTGCCTAAACCTCTCCGCCTCTCTACCTCTCTTTCCTCCTTTAAGACGCTCCTTAAACCTACCTCTTTGACCAAGCTTTTTTTTATTCGTTCTTGGGATGTGGGCGTCACTGGCAAGCCCAGCTTTTATTGCTCATCCCTAATTGCCCTTGAGAAGGTGGTGGAGAGCCTGCATTCTTGAACCGCTGGAGTAAAGGTACTCCCACAGTGCTGTTAGGGAGGGAGTTCCAGGATTTTGACCCAGCGACTATGAAGGAACGGTGATATATTTCCAAGTCAGGATGGTGTGTGACTTGGAGGGAACTTGGAGGTGATGATGTTCCCATGCGCCTGCTCCCCTTGTCCTTCTAGGTGGTAGAAGTCTTGGGCTTGGGAGGTGCTGCCGAAGAAGCCTTGGTGAGTTGCTGCAGTGCATCTTGTAGATGGTACACACTGCAGCCACGGTGTGCCGGTGGTAGAGGGAGTGAATGTTTAAGGTGGTGGATGGGGTGCCAATCATGTGGGTTGCTTTGTCCTGGATGGTGTCGAGCTTCTTGAGTGTTGTTGGAGCTGCACTCATCCAGGCAAGTGGAGAGTATTCCATCACACTCCTGACTTGTGCTTTGTAGATGGTGGAAAGGCTTTGGGGAGTCAGGAGGTGAGACACTTGCCGCAGAATACCCAGCCTCTGACCTGCTCTTGCAGCCACAGTATTTATATGGCTAGTCCAGTTAAGCTTCTGGTCAATGGTTATCCCCCAGGATGTTGATGTTGGGGGATTTGGCGATGGCAATGCCGTTGAATGTCAAGGGGCACTGGTTAGACGCTCTCTTGTTGGAGATAGTCATTGCCTGGCACTTGTGTGGTGCGAATGTTTCTTGCCACTTATCTGCCCAAGCCTGAATGTCAGCCAGGTCTTGCTGCATGCGGGCATAGACTGCTTCATTATATGAGGAGTTGCGAATGGAACTGAACACTGTGCAATCATCAATGAATATCCCCACTTCTGACCTTATGATGGAGAGAAGGTCATTGATGAAGCAGCTGAAGATGGTTGGGCCTAGGACACTGCCCTGAGGAACTCCTGCAGTGATGTCCTGGGGCTGAAATGATTGACCTCTGACAACCACAACCATCTTCCTTTGTGCTCGGGATGACTCCAGCCAGTGGAGAGTCTTTCTCTTGATTCCCATTGACTTCAATTTTTTGGTCATCTGTCCTAATACCTTCCTGTGTGGCTCAGTGCCAAATTTTGTTTGATACGCTCCTGTTAAGCACCTTTCAATGTTTAACTACGTTAAAGGTGCTATATAAATGCAAGTTGTTGTTATTTCTGTTGTTGTTACTGCTCAGGCGTTCATGCTGGTGTTTGGGGTGATTACACTGAAGCACCCTGATTGGCACGATGTGCCTACCCCACACCTGCCGTTGATTCCGTCCCTCTAATTTAGAATAGGATCTGTGCCTCTCCGCTTGGGTGAGCTTAGGATTCATTTCACCACTCTTCTGCTCACAGAGTGGCCTAACATTAACTTCAGGCCCAACAAATTTACTGAGGTTATGCCAAGGCCTTACAGTACACTGATTAGAACACACTTGGAGTATTGTGTTCAGGTTTTGTCACTGTGCCACAAATAAATTGAAACACTTTCGGAATGGTACAAAGAAAAGCATCAAAAATGATTCCCAAATATAGAAGGGTTGAGTTATGAGTAAGAATAGAAAAGGCTCAAGCTGAAAGAAAGCAGTTAAGCACGGACCTGAAATGGTATAGATAAAGTATGCCCAGAATATTACTTCAACTTAAGGTAACAAAGTAGGAAGGAAAGACATATATTTAAAAGATGAACAAAATTAATTTGTCAAACATTAGGAAGAACTTCTTTATTGAAACAGTGATATATACTTGGAATAATCTGCCAAGCACTGTAGACCAAAACATTAAAGATGCTCAAAATGCAATTGGTTGTTAAGATGGTAGAATTAGGGTATGAGAGGAATGAGTCTTGATAGGTCAAATTAATGGGCTGGTTTGACACTTGGCTGAAAAGTGGTGGTTTGTGGAGAGACATGAGAGTGAAACTGTTTGCTAGTGGAGTCTCACAAGGTTCGGCGTTGGGGCTGCTGTTGCTTATAATTATTATCGAAATGACTTAGAGGATGGAATATTGTCCAAGGTAACCAAATTGGGTAGAGTGGTAAATGATGCTGACCAACATGCAATAATCCACAGCAATCTGATCAATGGGCAGAGAGCTGGCGGATGGTGCACAACATGGATAAAGTGTAAAGTCATGAGATTAGGTAGAAGAAGTAATGGCAGAAAGACATCTGAGTGTTTTGGTAGGTAGATTACAATTGTCAGTTTAGTGTCCACAGATGGTGAAGAAAACAATTAAAATATTGAGCTGTACAGCTAAGGGTGTGACTTACAAGTCTAAAAAGGTGATGTTGAAGTTGTATCTCTCTTTGGTGAGGTCACATTTGGAAAATGGCTTTGGTCTCTATATTACAGAAAAGATGTAGTATTATTGGTAGGAATCCAGAGGAGGGGTACAAGGCTAATTCTTGAAAGTAGCGAGCTGAGTTAAAAGGAAAGATTGTCGACCCTGCGACTTTATTCTCCGGAGATCAGGAGGATCAGGGAAGACTTGACAGGAGTCTTTACAATTACCATGATATGGAGAATTTGGTTACAGGAAACATAGGAATAGGAGTAGGCCATTCAGTCCCTCGAGCCTGCTCTGCCATTCAATGAGATCATGGCGGATCTGTACCTCAACTCCATTCACTCACTTTCATTCCCTATCCCTTGATACCCTTAACTAACTTCCTTTTGAAAGTTCTTCTGTTATGGACAGGATTCCAGGTTTAGCAAAACTAAGGGCAGCAAAAGGAAGAAGAAATTTAGGCAATATTTTGTTCGTTAGAGTGTGATATAATTGTGGAACCAACTACTAATCGGGGAATGGACCAGAAAGCCATGTGATGTTTTAAAAAATGGACAGGGTGAATGAGGAAAGGACTTAGTGCCAGCCTTTGCTCAGTGGGTAGCACTCTTGCCTCTGAGTCAGAAGGTTGTGGGTTAAGTCCCATTCCAGATTCTTGAGCACAAAACCCAGGCTGACACACCAGTGCAGTACTGAGGGAGTGCTGCACTGTCAGAGGTGCCATCTTTTAGATGAGACGTTAAACCGAGGCCCAGTCTGCCCTCTTAGGTGGACGTAAAAGATCCCACGGCACTATTTCGAAGAACAGGAGGGGAGTGTTCCCCTGTGTTCTGGCCAATATTTATCCCTTAAAAAATATCACTAAAAACAGATTATCTGGTCTTTATCACATTGCTGTTTGTGGGAGCTTGCTGTGCGCAAATTGGCTGCCACGTTTCCTACATTACACCACACTTCAAAAGTACTTAATTGTCTGCAAAGTGCTTTGGGATGTCCTGAGGTTGTGAAAGGCGCTATATAAATGTATAAATGCAAGTCTTTCTTTTCTTTCTTCTTATTAGTTCCAGAATCACAGTGAGAGAATGGATGGGTGGTCTGGAAGGGTAAGCTTGATGGACCAATAGTCTTCTGCTCAAAACATTACTGCATTACCGAGTAAATGATCTTTTCATGTTCTTGACTTCTCTTCTGCTCACAGTAGCAACAATAAGATAGAGAGAATGGCTAGAGGGCAAAGTTTAGAAATGGGTCACTTTTTCTTGAGTACTGTCTAGGAGCGTGAGGAAGGTATTGAAGGAGTCTCCAATGGGAGCAGTATTCAAGACCCACAGATTGTGAAGGAGTGAAACACAATGGCCTGGAATTCCTCAGAGCTGCTTCTGTTCTCCCATTGTAACTTTGCCGGAAGTGTGGCAGGTTTAGGTGGGTAAATGCGGTTTTTGCCGCACTTTCGGTGAAGTTTTGGCAGTGGAGCGGGATTGCAACATTTGGCATCAAAGAAGAAAAATCAGCCAGTTTTCCCACTCCTGATTGCAATTCAGTGATCCTTGCTGGAAAGTACACACGTATGGACATCAAATGAGGACAGGATTAGGTTCAGCTACAATGCCCTTTGGGGTCAAATATTCTGCTGACACTCATTGTCTGATTTACATCGGAAGAATGGCTAGATGAGTGAGGTATCAGAGAATGACCATGCCCATGAGCCAATGGAGATCATTTGGGGAGGCTCCACTTCTACCAGGGAGTCTCACTAGCACTGAGTGTGGGTCAGAAAATCAGAGCTGCAGTACTGTAGCCCCACAACTCCACTATTGTGCTCCTTTAACGTTGGGAGTGGAACTTGGCCAAGCTGCTCCAATACCTTTGAATGAGCACGGAGATAAGTGGGGAGAATTGGCAAGTTACACCTAGGCTTCTAGTCATCCTTTCAAGCTCACTATATCACACCAGCCCAGGTGGTCTACACACATAAGTACAGAACACTTTAACCAAAGATTAAAGAGTGTCTGGGAAAAGATCAGAGGAATTAAACTGATAGATAAAAGTGACTAATGTAATGAAACGACAAGTTTCCATTATAGTTTACTTCCTCTTTTAGGGATTAAATTGATAAGTACTTTGATTCCTTTGGAACAGAAGAATATTTATTGTTCCCATTATGTGAGCATATTGCATACCTGTCTGCAACTGCTGATGCACTTTGGTTCCTGGGACAGAAAATACTGACGGAAGTTACTTATTAACTTTCTAGTGTGCTTAGTGACCACCTCTTACATTCATTAAATTGTTTAATGGCATGTACTGGCAATTTAATCATTGACTGTTCTTTGGATTGAAACACTGATATGAAATTAAGGATACTCAGTGGGAAACCGATCTAGTAACTCACAACTGATGAAATTGAATTTATAAAAGCAAAAATAACTTGACATACGAGTAGCAAAAATTGTTGCCTCTTTTACCATGCGGATGATCAGACATTGCCAGACATTGTTCAACCTTGGGAGTGTAGTGATAGGAATGTCAGAACATATGCCCTCCAGCTCTGGTCCAATCATTCTTGTCTTGCATCCTTTCCCATGCCAAGGCTAGCAAGCCAAATGGCTTTTTCCCAAGAAAGTACCTGCAATGGCGGAGGCTGCTCCTTTCAAGTTTTCTCCCCTTCTCTCATTTGCTGGGGTATGGTTTCACGGGTGCTAGCCATCCACTAGCACGACACCCAAGTCACCATTCTTTAGGTGTGAGCCTAGACAGTGAATGGTGAGAGGCTATTGAACCATGGCAGCATCACACCTGTGCCACAGCCTATCTTCACCTGACAACCTCGACACTCACTTTCCAGCAAGAGTCACTGCAAGCGATTAGGAGCAGGAATTCCATCCAATGGTGCCTCGCTGTAGTTAAGAGGCATCGAGGTGAATTGCAGCCCCTCTACTGCTGCTGCAACTGAGGTGTGGCTTGTGACTGAAAAGCTCACATCTTGTCTAATGTTGACAGTCTTGTGTCTCAGGAATATGTAAGCGATGGAAAGTTAGATAATTCAGTTTATCTGCGACATGCTAATTACAAAACATGATTATCACTACATTTCCACACTCCCTTGTAAAATATAGCTCTAATTAACTTTACAATGGGGATAGAGTGCAAATATATTAAAAATATTTATGCAGAATGTTAAACAAGTGGAGTCCCGAGCGCTTTTTATGCAATTGTTTTAATGTCCACATTTCAACAATTTGACTGTACATTTGACAGAAAGCTCCACCCAGACTTCCTTTCTGCGGTTTCAGAAGAATACAGATTTCTTTGTTTTTATCACCAGTTAAACAATCCCGAGAAAGTCAGCCGAGGAAGCAACAGTAGAACAGTTTACATGCCTTTCTCATGGAGAATATTTTATAAATTGCCTGAAGGACAAATTAATTTGAATGAAAACACTGTGTGTGCAGTAAGTGTCCTGTGAAGTGTGTGTGACAGTTTGATGGACTACCTTAATGTTAATAAATCAAGAATGACTCAAATAAAATGTCAAGGCACAATTCCTATCTTTTAAACAGAAAATGAAACACTTTAAAAATGTGAAAATTTAAGTGAGACCATTTGTTCTTGCTTGGCAAACTTTAATGTATAGGCCAACACTTTAAATGTTATTTATTACAAATGGCAATGCTTTTCATTTTGCTATACAGCAGTTTTAGATTGTGGCCAAGAATTCCTACTGCATTGGTACAAAAAGATGATGGGTTCCCTTCAGCGGAAACATTTTTAAATAATTCAGTAAATCATTACATAAATTGGCATGTACATACAGAACTACATAGATATGTGTATCCATATATAGACCATATATATACTAGTTATATATTAAGTTTGGCACATGGGGCAAATGTTTCATTGAAAACTCATTACAAGTATCTGTAGTACCTGTTACCCTGTAGGGGGCACTGTGATAGGTACTTTCAATATTAAAGGTGTCACACTGTGTGACTCACAATAGCTGCTATTTATAGTGAAAGTAGATTACACTGAAATTGCATAATCTGACCACTGGGCTACCTTAAATGGCTTAAAATGCTTTCTGAAAATATTTGCACTGCTATTTTTTCTCAGTAACTGAAATTTCTAATGCCTGAAATAATGATTTTAATGAATTAAAACATTCAAAAAATTACATATTTCATAATAATAAATTCATCCATCGAATTATCTGTCCTGTCTTTTAATGCCTTCATGTTTCTACTGGAAGGCTTCAGCCTCTCCCAAAAGTCTGGGGTTGAACTTAATATTTTTGATTAGAGCTGTGACTCTGTGAGCTGAATTTCGATTGCACAATCTGAACATATGCAGTGCACCTAATTTCCCAGACTGTAGTGTTTAGTCAGCTGTCTTGATGAAATATGATTCTTTACTTCTTTCTGCCTAATGGCTTTTCTTCCGATAATTTTAAAAAACAAGATGACAATTTTTAAAAAAACTTAGAGGTAAAACTTATATTGAGTTTTTTAATAAAGAAAAGCAGAGAGGCTGTGTGTGTGTCTTTGTATGCATGCAAGAAAGAGAAAAAAATTACAGTGTTCTGATTAGACATTTGTTGTAGCTTTTGTTTTGTGTTCTATAAACTTTAAATGTGTACATGGTGCCTCTGTATCTTCGGACTCTTGCAGTCCTGGGCCTGCAGGCGTAAGCCTGAGTAAAGGCCCACGTATCCCAGGGGCGCATGTGGTTCGCAAGCGTCCTTGGGATCATGTGGGCCGACCCAACCAATCACAAAGGGGGATTTCCATTATACTTATGGAGATTCTATTTACGTACGGAATCCCCATAAGCATAATCGGAATGATATAAAAAACACACTTTCACACAACCTAAATAAAAATAAATCACCACATGTTTAAAATTAATTAAAATACAATTTAATTAAACATTTTAAACAAAAATTTAATTTTTTGAAAAATAAATTTAAACATTTTTAAAGGGCCAAAAATAACCTAAACTAATTTTAAAGGTTTTTGAATGTTTAAATGATTTAAAAATGTTATTTTAATATTTATTTAAACCCTTACGCTGGTAAAAGAAGGCCCTATGCCTGCTTTTACCAGGCATAAGAGTTTCACGGGCATTCGCTGGGCAGTAATTGGGCAAATAGCCCAACTCTCCACCAGCAAATGTCCATTTCCTGCGCATACGGATGATCTGTCAAGCTGAAACTTGACAGATTGTAAGTTCCGGGTTTTCGCGCATGCATAGTGCACGAGGAAACCCGGAACTTGTGGGGCTCTTACGGCCACGTAATGCGTACGCAGTCATAGGCCCCGTAAAATCCGGGCTATTATTTCACCTGTATTTTGTTGATAGTTAGAAAAGGACAATGACAATCGCTGACACCTGTGAAGCAGAGATTCTAAGACAAAGGTCCTCTACCAACCTACCCCCGCCACACAGTACTGCCCCCCGATTATCAAAATCCACGACAAGGCCTTGAACAACGTGGACCACTTTCCATACCTCGGGAGCCTACTGTCAACAAGGGCAGATGTCGACGACGAAGTCCAACACCGTCTTCAGTGTGCCAGTGCAGCCTTCGGTCGCCTGAGGAAGAGAGTGTTTGAAGACCAGGAACTCAAACCCGGCACTAAGCTCATGGTCTACAGAGCAGCAGTGATACCCGCCCTGCTGTATGCCTCAGAGACATGGACCATGTACAGCAGGCACCTCAAAGCACCGGAGAGGTACCACCAACGCTGCCTCTGCAAGATCCTGCAAATCCATTGGCAGGATAGGTGCACCAACGTCAGTGTTCTTGCTCAGGCCAACATCCCCAGCATCGAAGCTTTGACCATGCTCGATCAGCTCCGATGGACGGGTCACATTGTTCGCATGCCCGATACGAGACTCCCAAAACAAGCGCTCTACTCGGAGCTCCGGCACGGCAAGAGAGCCCCAGGTGGGCAGAGGAAACGCTTCAAGGACACCCTCAAAGCCTCCTTGAAAATGTGTAACATCCCCACCGACACCTGGGAATCCCTGGCCCAAGACCGCACAAAGTGGAGGAGAAGCATCCGGGAAGGCGTCGAACACTTCGAGTCTCTTCGCCGGGAGCAAGCGGAAGCCAAGCGCAGGCAGCGCAAGGAGCGCACGTCAACCCAAGCACCCCACCCACCTGCCCCTTCAACCACCATCTGCCCCACCTGTGACAGAGACTGTAGGTCCCGCATTGGACTCATCAGTCACCTGAGAACTCATTTTTAATGTGGAAGCAAGTCATCCTCGGTTCCGAGGGACTGCCTAAGATTTTGTTGATAGTTAGAAAAGGACAATGACAATCGCTGACACCTGAGAGGCAGAGATTCTAATTTCTAACACCTATGAGACAGAGGGAGAGAGGGAGAGAGACAGAGCGAGAAACACATGAATAGAGAAAACATCAGACAGGCAATTACTTTCCTCATTCTAATTTGATTTTTTTTAAAGTTGTAAACAAAGCCTCTGAGGGTAACAGGAAGAGAGGGGAGGAAGGAAACAGATTAAGGGGGCCTCGTGTCTCTCAGGGAAACTAGGGATAGGCATTAAATGCCGTCTTGCCAGTATCACGCACATCCCAAGAACAAATAAAAAATATGTGAAGGAGTGACAGTACTGGGGAAAGGAATATTTAGACATTCCAAGTTTGGCTACAGCATAGCTTGCTCCAATAATTATCTTCCTATGACCACATGGTGACTTTGCAGTAAACCATTAATTAGTTTTGACGCTCCTTAAATGTGCTTTCTGTTGTGGCAATATTATTACACATCACAAAAATGCTAAAAAATATAATTTCTGACCTTTTCTAATCTTCCACTCTGACCCTTCTTCTCTGAAGGCAGTGACTCATTCTGGGGTAGTGTCCTCTTATACTTCACCCAACCTGGTATTCTTTATGTGTGAGCCTCTCTTTCCTCCTTTAAAACACTCCTCAAAACCTACCTCTTTGACCAAGCTTTTGGTCACCTGTCCTAATTTATCCTTATGTGTCAATTTTTTTGTCTTAAAATACTCCTGTGCAGCGCCTTGGGATGTTTTACTACGTTAAAGGCGCTATATAAATACAAGTTGTTGTTGTTGAATGCGGGTGTTCAACCATGGGGTCAATCACAGTTAAATATGATCCTGTCATCATCTTGACAACTATGTGCACTTTGTGCAGGGGGAATCAGTGGAAAGGATAAAAGACCATCGACAGTTTTATTCCCCTCCTCCTCCTGTGCATTCAGCTTACCAAAAAAAGGCACTAAATATTGATCTGGTATTGCAGCCTTATCAGTTGCCAGGGTGGGTCTCAGCATCTATGGAGTAGTTTCTCTCCTACAGTGCTATTGCTGCCTGAAGGCAGGGTTGCTGTCAGCACAGGGCTGTCAGTGCACCATAGAGGAAAACTATCACCTGATCCGGGACCAGAAACCTACAAAGAATACACAATGAAAGATGATGGAAATGAATAGCTCATCACACAGGAATGCTAATGTGGAGTTGGGAAACTGTGGAGTTTTCTAGAAACCCAGTCAGGGAAGCTGAGAAACACTTGAGGCAACGAGTCACGACATCCTGGGAGAATTTGCACACTGCTGTGAAAATACTTTATGAAAACCCATGCGATTGTGTATTATCTCTCAAGTGCATGAAACTCTCTTTGGAAATTTACACATATCTGCGGCACATCAGACTGCAGACTGCGGCACATCAAACATTTAAGAGTTTCCTAGAAGAGTGTAATGTAATAAAGGCTGAGGAATTGTTTGTGCTGTTCATGTTTAAACTCTATTTCACATTACATAAAGTCCAGTTCCGGGGCTGTGGGTGGCTGTGTTGATTCACAGATAGGATGCTGAGCTACTGGCTACACAATGAAGTGACACTGCTTCCGCATGCTCCATTCATGTTACATCATTGTCTCTGCAGGCAGTCCTATCTGCAGATGCAGTGTTATTATATAAATGGGGTGGAGCTACCTCATAAGTCATCGCATCCCAAAGTAATGCCAGCTGCAAACATAAACAGTTGCCGGCAGTGATGGTGGATGCCACTGGCTGCTGTTCTGGTCCAACAATACAGCTTGTCTGTATAAGCCAGCAATATAGCTTTTATGTTGCTGTTCTGTACAAACTGCCCCCTGTATCCTGGAAAAGTCCATGACGGTTGTATACCAGTGGACTATGTGGCACACCATATTTGCACATACTTCTTTTGCTTCTAAAGCCAGATTTGAATCCATTCCAGACATTGGGTGGAACTTTCAACTTTGGTGGGGGCGTAAAAGGGGGGGGTTAACGGATCGGACACATTGAAGTCAATGGGAAGCAAAATCGGATGGGGTATATAATGGGTGGCCGATCAGTTACAGCTCGTTCTGCCCATTGCGTGCAAGATTACTCTTAATATTACAATTTGGTGCAGTGTAATTGCATTAAATGTTAGTAATTCAGAGGTTATTAAATGTTTGTGATGCATAACTTCTGAAGCAAGGAAATGAAATGAGAATTCTTACCTCTATGCATATAGGAATTGACATAGCAGTCAGGGGTGGCAGTGCCAGGACACTGAGCTTCAGGGCCCATGTGTTGCAATGAGCTGATCTTGTGTCATAATGCAAGGTCAGCTCATTTACATATAATCATAGTTTAGCCAGCAGACACAAACTATTCATTATTCTCTAAAAATCAAGCAGCAGACTTGGCTCCGCGGTAGCATTCTCGACCCTGAGTCAGAAGGTGGTGTGTTCGAGCTTCACTCCGGAGAGTTGAACACGTAATCTAGGCTGACACTTCAGCGCAGTACTTAGCGAGTGCTACACTGAAGTGTCAGCCTCGATTATGTGGCTACCGTGTTTCCCGACATTACAACAGTGACTACACTTCAAATGCAATTCAATGGCTGTGAAGCGCTTTGGGATGTTCGGACGTTGTGAAAGGCGCTAAATAAATGCAAGTTCTTTTTAATACACAAGAAATTAGCCAAGCTTAACAACTACTGTATTTTGTATTGCTGCCACTTGCTGTTGTTCATATTACTATTTCATAAATTTACGCCATCCTCTGGGATTCTGCTGATATCCTGCTGATGTTACGGCAGGAGATCGAAAGTTCCCCATGGAGATTCAGGGCCAGTATGTTATATATACACGTGTTTGATTCCTCTAACACAGTACATTATATAAACTGCATTGTGGTATCTCTTCAACACTGTATGTTATAAACACAGGTGTTTAGAAGAATGAGAGGTGATCTAATTGAAACATACAAAATTCTTACAGGGCTTGACAGGGTAGATGCAGGGAGGATGTTTCACCTGGCTGAGGTGTCTAGAACCAGAGGTCACAGTCTCAGAATAAGGGGTCGGCCATTTAGGACTGAGATGAGGAGAAATTTCTTCACTCATAGGGTGGTGAATCTTTGGAATTCTCTACCCCAGAGATCTGTGGAGGCTCAGTCGTTGAGTATATTCAAGACAGAGATCGATAGATTTTTGAATATTAAGGGAATCAAGGGATATGGGGATAGTGCAGGAAAGTGGAGATGAGGTAGAAGATCAGCCATGATCTTATTGAATGGCGGAGCAGGCTCGAAGGGCCAAATGACCTACTCCTGCTCTTATTTCTTATGTTCTTATGTTTGATACCTCTGTAACACAGTATATTACTAAAACACAGAGACGCTGACATTACACTGTGGGGCACTAATGGATGAAATCTAGCACACTTGTCTTAAGTTCTCTCTGCTATCTGAGCAGAGATGTTAACCTGTTTAAAATGGATAAATACTGCCACTAACATAGCAGAGAGAGGAGCTTCAGACAAATGTGACAGTGTTCATCCTCTAGCATATCAACAACAACAACAAGTTGCATTTATATAGCGCCTTTAACGTAGTAAAATGTCCCAAGGCGCTTCACAGGAACATTATCAAACAAAATTTGACACCGAGCCACATAAGGAGATACTAGGACAGGTGACCAAAAGCTTGGTCAAAGAGGTAGGTTTTAAGAAGTGTCATAAAGGAGGAGAGAGAGGTAAAGAGGCGGAGAGTTTAGGGCCTAGGCATCTGAAAGCACGGCCGCCAATGGTGCAGCGATTAAAATAGGGGATGCGCAAGAGGCATGGCATAATCTGGGACCAGAGTTTCTTCAAATATATCAGTGTGATACATCTGTAGCTTAGAGTGTATTGTTATATAAATTGTTATAAAGGAATAATGCTGGTGTACATATACAATAACACACTGCCCTGTGTAAGGGGTGACCTGTGGCTCTGTGCTTAGCCTGGGTGCTAGTGCGAGGTTAGGCCTTGTTGCCTGTTCTGGTCTCCAGCCAGCCTGGTAACACTAGACACCTGTGAGTGGTTCGACCCACTCGCCCTTACGGTTCTGACACTGGACTTAGGTGCGAGAGCAATAATGCAGAGAAAACTCAGGTAGACCCGGTTGAATAGTGCGAAATGGAAAATCTTTATTGCATATTATTCAAGATTACGAAATACATGTCATAAGCACAGATTAATGACAGTACAATCTTACACGCAGTTATGTAACTAATTTTAGGGAAACGAGGAGCGCACGACACATCGTAAAAGGGGGCACACATTACAATTATCCTTAAAACTCAAACCCTCCCCTATCAATACCTGTCCTAAACTAGATTTGTAGGATTGAGACTCATGCTCACCACTCGTGATAACTCGGAGAATTCCGAAACTCTGCTCGGATGTTTTTTTTTTACCGCAGCACCTGACTATTCACGTGTTGATCAGGGGTCTCCGAACCCCACTTGTTTACTCGTTTCTGCCCCGGCTAGCAGGCTGGACCGTCTGCTGTCATGAAGATCTGTGTTCTCCTCGGAGTTCCGACACGACTCAAAAAATAGTCTTCCTGTGCCCTCACACCGATGCGATAAAACTCGAAGAATGGTCTTCCTGGGCAAGGAAAAGTGTTTATTCAACTTGCAGGCGTGGTCGGGGCTTACTGACCGTGGTGATATGTATTGTCGTCTTCTTCTCTTCTCATCTCATCTCATCTCATCTCATCTCATCTCGGGCCTTCGGTTCCAACACCGTTTACCGACTTCTCGGGATGGTGTGCCCGTTTCAAGGCCTCACAGCCCGGTTCTACACAGATCTTCGCGGCAAGCCACGAGGTTGATCCTGGCGGATCAGAGTCCAGAGCCGTCAGGCAAGAGAATAAAAGTTCAATAGTCTTCTAGCAAGTCAAACAGCACGAGCAGCAAGAGGCAGAGGCACGAGGCAAGCGGCAAAGAGTCAAGAGGCAAGAGCCAGATGGACGGTTGTACCTTACAGTTATAGTGCTGTAATTCCTCTTTTCCCGCCCAATCTTAATGTCTTTCTTTTGTCAGGGTTTTGGCGCTCAAACTTCTTGTATAGGGTGATCTGCGTTTTAATGGGTTTCGGTGATACTTGTAACTGTCTGAGTACCCGTTAATACTTCTCCCATTGTGGAACCGGTCAGTATTCTCCCTGGAGGGGTTTTGGGGCTTCCAAATGCTTTCTGTAACTACCCGCAAACGGCTCTCTCATCGTAGAGTCGTGGGGATTTTGCATATTAATGTCTTTGGATGGGTTCTTGATCGCTCGGTACAATAGCCCTTATTCGCACCTGGGAGACCGATTCCAGTATTTATGTATAAAATGCAAACCCATTATGTCTTGTCAATTATCTCAAATGTGCTGAGTCTTGTACGATCTCGCACAAATGTTTATTGGATCGCCATCTTGTCTGCTCATTGAAAAGTCTAGAACGTTCTGCCACGAGGCGTGGCGGCCATTTTACAGGCTGTTTGTGTCCACTTTGAAAACCTGACAGCATTCTGCTGAAATAAAGCTGTTTGTACGAAACTATATGTCTCCTTCTTATTTTATAAAATCGTGATAATTTTGCGAATTCTACACCTGCAGAGGTCTATAATTTTACTCCTGTACCTCTATCACATAATACATATGTAAGAATATAGTGTACCAAAGTTTAACACTCCTATAAATATATCATACATAAATCTCTTGTACATAAATAACACATGGTGCTATAGTTCTAACACTCCTGTACATGTATATTAATGTACTGCGTATAGTTACTACACTCCTATACATGTATGATAATGCAATAGTTACACTTTTGTACATGTATATTAATGTATTACATAGAATATACAGCACAAAAACAGGCCATTCGGCCCAACTAGTCTGTGCTGGTGTTTATACTCCACATGAGTCTCCTCCCATTCCATCTCAGCCTCTCAGCACCTCTTTATATTCCCTTTTCTCTCATGTACTCGTCTTGTTTCCTTTTGAACGAAGTTAATCCATATGCCTCAACTACTTCCTGTAGTAAAGACATTTCTCCTTATTTCCCTATTGGGTTTATCAGTAACTATCTTGTATTTATGGCTAAAGTTGCAACCCTTCTGTATATATCATATAATAACACTCTAGTACATATGGAGTACATCTGGAATGCACTGCCTGAACGGGTGGAGGAAGCAGATTCAATAGTAACCTTCAAAAGGGAATTGGATAAATACTTGAAAAGGAAAGTTTTGCAGGGCTGTGGGTAAAGAGCAGGGGAGTAAGACTAATTGGATAGCTCTTTCAAAGAGCTGACACAGGCACCATGGGCCAAACGACTGCCTTCTGTGCTGTAAGATTCTATGATATCACATTGCACATTCTGTGTTATAGAAAAATTAAATTCCTTCAATACAATTCAACGGTAATTATGATAATAAATTATCACTCCACATTCTGCACAGCACATACTATTTTAGATTCGTTTTTCAACAGAACAGCAATACTCATCTGTTATATATAAAAAATGTTGAGTGCCCATAATATTCCCTTGATATTGTGCCTGTAGGCGGCGCTGTGAGGGTCATGTTATGTGACCCATTAAGTATAGTGAGGCCCAACTAACATTACACGCCAACCCCAGTGGTCTGACCTTTCCCCTTCCATCAATTGGAAGAAGTATTCATTGTAAAAACCCAGACTTTTTATATCTGAAGACCCACTAAATGAACTCCCACATAGATGAAATGAATAGGTAGTGTCTGGAATTAATATCATATATTTACTGCCCTATAGTTAAGCAGCCAGGAGGATCCAGTGTGAACAGATAACCCCAACTGTAATTCGAGCTGGTTTGCAATTGAAGCAGAATCTTCTTGCCTGAAATCTTTGTAGCAGGAAATAATTTTGATGAAAAAGTCACCTTACAGGACTTCAGTAATTTAAGAAGTACTTACATTTCCTAGTTTGGAAGTACAGTCCAGAATCTTCTCCATAACAATTGTGAATAATATATTCCTGCAATATATCATACATCAATTAGCTATCACCTAGCTAAAAAATGAGTTAGTTTGCAGTTTATTATACCAACTGAAACCAAGGGCTGGATTTTGCCAGTCCTGGGGAGGCGGGTTTGGAGGCGGGACTGCCGGGAAAATGGCAGAATCTGGGGGCAGGTGCCCATCCTGCCCCCAACCCGCCTCCATGCCATCTTCCCAGGTGGTGGGTAGCCGACCTGCGCCGGGTCCCGTCTCCTGGAGGCGGGAAGGGGATTCAGCTACTTGCCTGCCTGTTAACAGGTAGTTAACAGGCAGTTAAGAGGATTATCCCCATTTTTCCACCAGAGGCGCGGGCTTCGCGACGTTGGGAAACCCTGCCAGGGTCACCGAGGCGAGCAGTGGGTCTGCGGTGGTCGGAGGGGTGCAAAAGTGTGCTGTGGAGGTGAGTGATGGGTGCAAGTGTGGAGAGGTAAGTATGTGAGGTGAGTGGAAAGTGATAGAAAATGTTTACTTACCTTTGTTTTTTCCTGCAGGCTTCAACAGTTGGGGATGCGGAGACTCTCGCATCTCACCGGCAGAGATGACAGATGGCTGCTGCATTCTCCGATGCAACAGCCATCTGATTTCTGCTCACAAAAGAGGTTTGATGAGTCTTGAATACAAGAACTCATCAAACAACAGAGAATGTCAGTATTTGACAGCTTCGCAGAGCTGTCAAACGATGACAATTCATCTGTCAAAAATTTTTGACAGATTAAACGTCATACGCTGATGTTCTCTGTAACCGACTTCCCCTTAATTGGCCTGCTAAGCCCGCTGGGCGGGCTTAACAAGGTCAATCAAGGGAAAATAGCGTGGGTTGGCCACAAGTCAATGGAGGCGGGACTGAAACCCGACAAGCAGCAGTCCTGCCTCCAACGCGCCCCCATTGACAAAATCACCCCCCAAGAGTGGGGCAGGATTGCTGCTATTCACGATTTACAGTAAATTGTAAAGGGGCAATTCATGACCCACCACGCTCAGCGAGGAGCAGGTGTCTCTCAGAAAATCAAAGGTGTTCAGCCTATGATTTTCCATCCATCAATTGTAATGAAAGATGGAAAATAAAAGGACGGTGCGCTTGTGATCATCCGAGATGTCCTCCTTGTGAGTGCCATGTCCCCCGGCAGCGGCAGATGTTGGAATCATCCCTTCAATGCAATCGTTATGGCTGTGATTTGGATTTCATTAAATCTTCACTACGAGATTACTACTGTATAACTATTCTGAGCTTTCCATCATTCTTTGTATAGTCATATCTGAACACTGCAAAGTAATAGCTTGTGATATATAGTTTAGCTGAAGATTCCATGAAGGAACGAGGCAGTCAAAAGCATGGTTGAAAAAGATAACAAGAAACAATTATGAGGGATTCAAACTTCTTTTTTTATTCGGTCATGGGATGTGGGCGTCGTTGGCAAAGCCAGCATTTATTGCCCATCCCTAATTGCCCTTGAGAAGGTGGTGGTGAGCCGCCTTCTTGAACCGCTGCAGTCCGTGTGGTGAAGGTACTCCTGCAGTGCTGTTAGGGAGGGAGATCCAGGATTTTGACCCAGCGACTATGAAGGATCGGCAATATACTTCCAAGTCAGGATGGTGTGTGACTTGGAGGGGAACTTGGAGGTGATGGTGTTCCCATGCGCCTACTGCCCTGGTCCTTCAAGGTGGTAGAGGTCGCGGGTTTGGGAGGTGCTGCCGAAGAAGCCTTGGCGAGTTGCTGCAGTGCATCTTGTAGATGGTACACACTGCAGCCACGGTACACCGGTGGTGGAGGGAGTAAATGTTTAAGGTGGTGGATGGGGTGCCAATCAAGCGGGCTGCTTTGTCCTGGATGATGTCGAGCTTCTTGAGTGTTGTTGGAGCTGCACTCATCCAGGCAAGTGGGGAGTATTCCATCACACTCCTGACTTATGCCTTGTAGATGATGGAAAAGCTTTGGGGAGTCAGCAGGTGAGACACTCGCCTCAGAATACCCAGCCTCTGACCTGCTCTTGTTGCCACAGTATTTATGTGGCTGGTCCAGTTAAGTTTCTGGTCAATGGTGACCCCCAGGATATTGATGGTGGGGCATTCGGCGATGGTAATTCTGTTGAATGTCAAGGGGAGGTGGTTAGACGCTCGCTTATTGGAGATAGTCATTGCCTGGCACTTGTGTGGCGCGAATGTTACCTGCCACTTATCATCCCAAGCCTGAATGTTGTCCAGGTCTTGCTCCATGCGGGCATGGACTGCTTCATTATCTGAGGAGTTGCGAATGGCACTGAACACTGAGCAGTCATTAGCGACATCCCCATTTCTGACCTTATGTTGGAGGGAAGGTCATTGATGAAGCAGCTGAAGATGGTTGGGCCTAGGACACTGACCTGAGGAACTCCTGCAGTGATGTCCTGGGGCTGTGATAATTGACCTCAAACCACCACAACCATCTTCCTTTGTGTTAGGTATGACTCCAGCTAGTGAAGAGATTTCCCATCGATTCCCATTGAATTCAGTTTTACTAGGGCTCCTTGATGCCACACTCGGTCAAATGCTGCCTTGATGTCAAGGGCAGTCACTCTCACCTCACCTCTGGAATTCAGCTCTTTTGTCCATGTTTAGACCAAGTCTGTAATGAGGTCTGGAGCCGAGTAGTCCTGGCGGTACCCAAACTGGGCATCAGTGAGCAGGTTATTGGTGAGTAAGTGCTGCTTGATAGCACTGTGGACGACACCTTCCGTCACTTTGCTGATGATTGAGAGTAGACTGATGGGGCGGTAATTGGCCGGATTAGATTTGTCCTGCTTTTTGTGGACAGGACATTCCTGGGCTGTTTTCCACATTGTCGGATAGATGCCAGTGTTATAGCTGTACTGGAACAGCTTGGCTAGAGGCACGGCTAGTTCTGGAGCACAAGTCTTCAGCACGACAGCCGGGATGTTGACGGGACCCGTAGCCTTTTCTGTATCCAGTGCGCTCAGCCGTTTCTTGATATCACGTGGAGTGAATCGAATTGGCTGAAGACTGGCTCTGTGGTGGTGGGGACCTCAGGAGGAGGCCGATATGGATCATCCACTCGGCACTTCTGGCTGAAGATGGTTGCAAACGCTTCAGCCTTGTCTTTTACACTAACGTGCTGGGCTCCACCATCATTGAGGATGGGGATATTCATGGAGCCTCCTCCTCCCATTGGTTGTTTAATAGTCCACGACCATTCACAACTGGATGTGGCAGGACTGCAGAGCTTTGATCTGATCCGTTGATTGTGGGATCACTTAGCTTTGTCTATAGCTTGCTGCTTCCGCTTTTTAGCATGCATGTAGTCCTGTGTTGCAGCTTCCCCAGGTTGGCACTGCATTTTTAGGTATGCCTGGTGCTGCTCCTGGCATGCTCTTCTACACTCCTTATTGAACCAGGGTTGGTCCCCTGGCTTGATAGTAATGGTAGAGTGAGGGATATGCCGGGCCATGAGGTTACAGATTATGGTGGAATACAATTCTGCTGCTGCTGATGGCCCACAGCGCCTCATGGATGCCGAGTTTTGAGCTGCTAGATCTGTTCTGAATCTATCCTATTTAGCACGGTGGTAGTGCCACACAACACAATGGAGGGTGTCCTCAGTGTGAAGACGGGACTTCGTCTTCACAATGACTGTGCGGTGGTCACTGCTACCAATGCTGTCATGGACAGATGCATCTGGGACAGGTAGTTTGGTGAGGACGAGGTCAAGTAGTTTTTTCCCTCGTGTTGGTTCTCTCACCACCTGTCGCAGGCCCAGACTGGCAGCTATGACCTTCAGGACTCGGCCAGCTCGGTCAGTTGTGGTGCTACCGAGCCACTCTTGGTGATGGACATTGAAGTCCCCCCACCCAGAGTACATTCTGTGCCCTTGCTACTCTCAGTGCTTCTTCCAAGTGGTGTTCAATATGGAAGAGTACTGATTCATCAGCTGGGGAGGGCGGTAGGTGGTAATCAGCAGGAAGCCATGAGACTTCATGAGGTCCGGAGTCAATGGTGAGGACTCCCAGGGCCACCCCTTCCCGACTGTATACCACTGTGCCACCACCCCTGGTGGGTCTGTCATGCTGGTGGGACAGGACATACCCAGGGATGGTGATGGAGGAGTTTGGGACATTGGCTGAAAGGTATGATTCTGTGAGTATGACTATGTCAGGCTATTGCTTGACTAGACTGTGGGACATCTCTCCCAATTTTGGCACAAGTCCCCAGATGTTGGTGAGGAGGACTTTGTAGGATCGACTGGGCTGGGTGTGCTGTTGTCGTGTTTGTAGCCGGTGCCGAGGTCG
This sequence comes from Squalus acanthias, assembly GCA_030390025.1. Taxonomy (NCBI): domain Eukaryota; kingdom Metazoa; phylum Chordata; class Chondrichthyes; order Squaliformes; family Squalidae; genus Squalus; species Squalus acanthias. The sequence goes on from CM059428.1 coordinate 150,224,634, forward strand.
ATGCCGGGTGGTCCGTCTGGTTTTATTCTTATTGTTTTTCGTAGCGGTTTTTTACAACTGAGTGACTTGCTAGGCCATTTCAGAGGGCAGTTAAGAGTCAAGCACATTGCTGTGGGTCTGGAGTCACATATAGGCCAGACCAGGTAAGGACGGCAGATTTCCTTCCCTAAAGGACATTAGTGAACCAGATGGGTTTTTACGACAATCTGATAGGACAAGAAACTGTTACTTTGAAGTTCAAGATGATGGATTTAATCTTCTTGTATGTTTATTCTAAAATGCAATGCAAGCACAAATAAAATATGAATGCAATGGTGTATGAATGCTAAGCTTCTGAACTCTCTTTGCAATTATATCATTGTCTAAAAGAGCTTTGAACCTACTACTTATTTGGGGTTAAAAGATAATCTGCAGTGGGATCCTGTTAGGTCAGGATGCGCAAAAAATATTTTCGAGAACCAGTGTTCCACATGTCAGGAATGGAATGATCTCTGTAACCTCCTCCAGCCCTACAACCCTCCCAGATTTCTGCTCCTCCATTTCTGGCCTCTTGCGCATCCCCGATTTGAATCGCTTCACCATTGGCGGCCATGGCTTTAGCTGCCTCGGCCATAAGCTGTGGTATTCCCTCCCCAAATCTCTGCGCCTCTCTACCTCACTCTCCTCCTTTAAGATGCTCCTTAAATCCGACGTCTTTGACCAAGCTTTTGATCAACGCTCCTGTGAAGCACTTTGGGATGTTTTACTACATTTAGGCACTATATAAAAATGCAAGTTGTTGTTGTAGTTATGTTAGTGCTGACTAAATTTGGTATAGATTGGGATATAAATGCAAGTTCTTTCTTTCTTAGATTGGAATTAGATGCAATTTGCCTTCAGAAATTTATTATGATATTTCATTAAATTAAATACCACACTTTATATTGTTTATCAGTTATTTAGATGAATTTTTGTGTTCATTATGGTAAAGTGAGTGGTGAGAATGGATAATTTGTTTCACCCAGTATTAGCATCAAGCACTCATCTGTTATTTATAATGAAGGTGAGGGACATCAGTACTGTACTAGGTTTCAGGATCAAGCTGAATATAAGGGTAAATTCACCAATCCCATACTCTCAGCAGGGAGCCATGCTGGGAGGGAGCATTTGGGGCTTCACCTCTGCTGAAGCCCTGTCTCTGACTCGTTCTTCCTTTCAGCACAGCTCCCTTGCTAGGAACACAGGATCAGTGAAGTTATCTTCTAAAGTTCTCATTACATTACTCCAACAATGTGCTTTAACTCCAAGGTGCTTTGAATCCCCTCAGAAAAGCATCCACTGCTGCACTCGTATAACATTTCCATTTCCCACACCAGCTGTGTGGCCTCCTTGCGTGAGTCAATTTAGTGTTGAAGATGGCAATTCCGTGCTGTGGATTAGTATCTACTAGGAACTGAATTGAGGCAGATCCAAAGACATTTAAACTGACTGCCATCTATAGCAGGTAGAGAGGAATTAGAGTTGCTTCAGTCTCTCAGTTGGTAAGTGTACCTCCCAATATAGAAGTGAGCTGTACACATCAGAACGGTGCCAGATTTGTTGTGTACTGAGGTAGCTGATGTCAGTCAGGGTGGCAGTGGAGATACTACAATTGGTGGAGAGAGCAGAAAAATCAATCAGAGTTCCTGCTCCTGATCATGATCCTCCTGGGGAAGTGTGGATGTCAGTTGAGGATAGGGCCAAGCTTGGCTGAATCCCATCACCCTAGTCGAATAATGTCTGAATTGGCACATGAAGAGTGGCCACTTATATGAAGTACTGGAGAGTAATTGGTGCAAGTGGTACCATGCCATAGCATGAGTCAGCAAGGGTGAAAGTGGTCACCGCCAGTAGTGCAAAAGGGGTTGACTGTGAATCGGCAGCCCATTTTACACCGCGCCTGATTTTTTTTTCCATTCACTTGCACAATGTTCAGCTCCATTCACAACTCCTCCGATAATGAAGCAGTCCATGCCCGCATGGAGCAAGACATGGACGACATTCAGACTTGGGCTGATAAGTGGCAGGTAACATTCGTGCCACACAAGTGCCAGGCAATGACTATCTCCAACAAGAGAGAGTCTAACCACCTCCCCTTGACATTGAATGGCATTACCATCACCAAATCCCCCAACATCAACATCCTGGGGTCACCATTGACCAGAAACTTAACTGGACCAGCCACATAAATAATGTGGCTACAAGAGCAGGTCAGAGGCTGGGTATTCTGCGGCGAGTGTCTCACCTCCTGACTCCCCAAAGCCTTTCCACCATCTACAAGGCACAAGTCAGGAGTGTGATGGATTACTCTCCACTCGGAGCTTCGACATGGTAAGAGAGTCCCAAGTGGGCAGAGGAAACACTTCAAGGACACCCTCAAAGCCTCCTGAAAAAGTGAAACATCCCCACCGACACCTGGGAATCCCTGGTCCAAGACTGCACAAAGTGGAGGAGAAGCATCCGGGAAGGCGCCGAACACCTCGAGTCTCTTCGCCAGGAGCAAGCGGAAGCCAAGCGCAAACAGCGGAAGGAGTGCACGTCAACCCAAGCATCCCACCCACCCGCCCCTTCAACCACCGTCTGCCCCACCTGTGACAGAGACTGTAGGTCCCGCATTGAGTCACCTGAGAACTCATTTTTAGTGTGGTAGCAAGTCATCCTCGGTTCCGAGGGACGGCCTAAGAAGAGAAGGATTACTCTCCACTTGCCTGGATGAGTGCAGCTCCAACAACACTCAAAAAGCTCGACACCATCCAGGACAAAGCAGCCCACTTGATTGGCAACCCATCCACGACCTTAAACATTCACTCCCTCCACCACTGGCGTACCGTGGCTGCAGTGTGTACCATCTACAAGATGCACTGCAGCAACTCATCAAGGCTTCTTTGGCAGCACCTCCCAAATCCGTGACCTCTTCCACCTAGAAGGACACGAGCAGCAGGCACATGGCACATGCAATTAGGGATGGGAATGCTGGCCTTGTCAGCAACACCCACATCCCGTGAACGAATAAAAAAAAAACTTCTATGAATAAGTAAGTTCACCAACGCTCAGCGTTGGGAGAAATTTCAGAAGACCCTGGAAAGAACATCCAATCTAGTCGATAATCAGTAAGTACAAAATAAAAAAACAACTGGCAAAATAATGAACCTGCTAATGAATGTAGAAGAGACTCATCATGATGTGTAAGAGGAAGAGCTCTCTAGATTACCATGTATGGAAACTGGATCAGTTCAGCCTTCTAACCAGTATATCACTGCCTAACCCTCGTACTGAATGTTTGATTGTAGTGTGCTACCATGGGCGTTGCCAGGTGATAATTTGACAAAACACTCGTTACCATCACTAAGAGAAGTGATTCAGTACCAGACGGCTTCCGCTGCTTCCAAATTCCAGACTAATCACCTGGGATTTCTTGCTCTTAGTAAGACAGTCTGAACATGTTCACTTAGTGCACTTCATTCAAATAATTGGCACAAGCAGTGAATGGAGCCGAGTAAATAACTGTGATACACTGGAAAACGTTTTATTAGCCTCACACAACTTGTGTGATTTTGACAGCTTTTTAATTTAAATCTTTGGGACAGGAGACATAACAATTTATCTATTGAAGTGCCTAACTGAACAAAACAGGAATGCACGTGTGAGGCACCTGTGTGCATGACCCGGCCAATATTTATCCCTCAATCAACATCACAAAGAAAAACAGATGATCTGGTCATTATCATAGTGCTGTTTGTGGGAGCTTGCTGTGCACAAATTGGCTGCCATGTTTCCTACATTACAACAATGACTACAATTCAAAAGTACTTCATTGGTTGTAAAGCGCTTTGGGATGTCCTGAGGTCATGAAAGGTGTTATATAAATGGAAGTCTTTCATGTGCATCTAGGGACATATGCACCAGCCTGCCTCAGTTGGTAGCACTCTTGCTTTTGGGTCAGAAGATTGTGGGCTCAAGACCCACTCCAGGATTTGACCACACAATCTATGCTACTGGAGAAGATTAAGGGGCATGGAGTTAGGGGAAGGGTAGCAAATTGGATTAAAAACTGGTTAAAAGAGAGGAAACAGAGAGTGGGACTTAAGGGCAGTTTCTCAGAGTGGTTGGAAGTGGGTAGTGGTGTTTCACAGAGTTTTGTCCTGGAACTGCTTCTGCTCACTGTGTACATGAATGATTTGGATATAGGGCTAGAGGAAGTGATGTCCAAATTTGCAGACGATAGATAAATAGGAGGCATAGTAAATAATTCTGAGGACCGAAGGAAGCTGCAAGGAGATATTGATGAGGTGGTGGAATGGGCAAAAAAGTGGCAGATGGAATTCAATGTGAGTAAATGTGAGGTGTACATTCTGGTAAAAAAATGATGAACTATTCTTTGAATATAGGAAAGCTGGGTGATGTGGAATAGTGGAGGGATTGAGAGATGGGTGGGGGTGGTGTTGGTGGGTGGGTGGGGGTTCAGCTTCACAAGACACTAAAAGCAGTACATCAAGTAAGTAAGGCCATAAAGAAGGCCACTGGAATACTGGATTTTATGGGAAGAGGTGTAAGCTATAAAAGTTGAGGTGCAATGGTGAATCTATCTAAAACCTTAATAAGACCACCGTTGGATTACTGCAGTTTTGGGCTCTACTCTATAGGAAGGATGTTGAGGCAACAGAGAGGATATAGTGCAGATTCACTTGGGTGGTGCCTGGTATCAGGAAATACAAATATGAAGAAAGATTTGAAAAATTAGGGCTGTTTTTAATTAGAACAGAGGAGATTAAGGGGTAATATGATGGAGGGGGTGAACTTCCGAGGGGTTTTCTTGCTCATCCGTCATAATTTTGGAAGAAGAGCCATGAAAAACACGGAAAAACAAACAAAAACTGAGTCCCGGGTTTCCATGGCTCTTCCGCTGGTTGTGGAGGACAAGTGGGAGAACCCTCCTTTTAAATCCATCCCCAGACTGTTGCCTGTGATTGAGAAGTCCAGAATATGGGGATATAGATATGATTAAATGCAAGAGATTGAGGACAGAGAGCAGGAGACACGTTTTTACACAGGAAGTTTTGAGTTAGTGATTGACAAAGAGACCATCGCCAGCAATCTTCTTGTGGGTTCTCGAGACCAGCTGCTGTGACTTCGGCGTTGACCCCGTTTGCGAGATTTGTCCGTGGTTTCCGCCGATCTTCCGCTGAGGTCACGGCGGGCAGTCAGAAAAAACACAGAGGAACTTCTTGCCTCATGTCACCATTTAAGAATAGGTTAGATAGGTGGTTGAATGAAAGAGGAATAAAGGGATATGGGAACGGGGGTGGGGAGGTACGCAGGATTAGGACTACTGCTTGTTGGCAGGATAAACACTAACATGGGCTGGCTGGGCCTATTTCTGTGTTGTAATTTCTATCTCATTCTATGATACTCCAGTATTGAGGGAGTGCTGCGTTGTCGGAGGTGCTGTTGTTTGGAAGAACCTATGTCCTATTCTCCAAGGATTCCACAACATTATTTGAAAAAGCGCAGCGTATTCTTAGTGGCTTTGACAACATTCATCCATCAACCAATCCAGTCCGAAAGAAGTCAGACCAACTGATCCTTGTTGCTATGTGGTGAAATCTGCGATGCGGGTAATGTGCTTGTGAGAGGTCGACAATGTATGTATATGTAGAAGTTTCCCTTAATACATGTGGAATTTCTGCTGTACCTGTGGTTTTGCAACATTGCCCGAAGGCCCTGTGCTGTCAATTTTTGTCTGATTATGCTCCTGTGAAGCACCTTGGGATGATTTACTATGTAAGTGCTGTATATATAGGCAAGTTGTTGCTGTTGCTGTCGATTCCAGTCTGTTTAATTTGTGGGGCAGCTTCCACAACACTAGAACAGTGGGAAAACAGCCATGGTTTTAAAGTTGTAATGTGTGACTTTGTTTCTGGTTGGGGAAGAACCACATCACTGGCCAGTATGGCTCGGCATAAGCATGCTGGCTTGCAGTGACCTTAACACATACCAACTACATGCATGTGGCAGCAGTGTTTATGTTACCACCTGAAGCACCACTGTGTTCAGCTTTTACCCACTTAGTTACTGGAGGGGGGACTTTAACCGTGATGTGGTTGCCTCTGTTCGTTTGAAGTGAAAAAGGAAGAAGATCGGTGTTGGAGGCAATCAGCGAAACTTTGCTGTGGTTTACCCACATAACAATCGCCACAGCCTCCGTGCATTTATAGAGAACCTTTAATGTAGAAAAACATCCCAAACGCTTCAGGGAGGTGTAATCGAAAAAATGGACACTGGGCAAACAAACATTAAAGCTCGGTCAAAAAGGTGGGTTTGAAACTCTTTGATATAGTTTGTTTCAACTTCAGAAGACACCAAAATTACTATTCTTCCTCTGTCAGAGTATTGTACTTTGATCCATGCAGGTGAGAAAAATTTAGGTTCACAGGGGCTGAAGTAAGCAGATGTCCCTTTGTGTCAGAAAACTGTAACATTGCAAATGCAATACAAGAAAACAGACAAACCCGGGAGAAGAGAAAGGTGGCGAGGCAGAGGGGTTTAGAGAAGAAATTCCAGAGTGTGGGCCATAGGGTGGGGTCAAGGGGGAAAGATGCACAAGAGGCTGAAGTCAGAAGAACAGAGAGTTCGGGGGAGGGAGGAGGGGGTGGAGTGTGGTTTCTAGGGCCGGAGTAGGTTACAGAAACAGGGAGGGGTGAGGCCATGAAGGGATTCAAACACACAGATTTGAATATTAAATTTGAGGCATTGGGCACTCTTAGCGATGGAGAAGATATGGGGTCGGAAGCTCAGCTTGGGGTCGAGCAGAATGCCAAAGTTGTGAATAATCTGATTCAGCCTGAGACAGTGGTTGGAGAGGGGGGTTGGAGTTGCTGGCAATGGAACGGAGTTTGTAGGGTTTCACCGGAGGAAGTGGCAGCTCATTCAAGACTGACAGCACAGAGGCAGTGAAGAGATCAAGAGAGGTGGTGGAGAGGCAGAGCTGGGTGTCACCAGTGTACAAGTGGAAGCTGACTTCATGCCTCTGGATGTTGAAAACTTTGAGACGTTTCAGCATGAGAAGATGTCATATGTTAGCATTTATTTTATTATTCTTTTAACCCAGGGATACCGAATTTGGATTGGAAGTGAATTTACAGTTGCTGCAAGTTAATTGTCCTCTCCCTATGTTTAAACTCTTTGAAATAGTTTAGTTCAACTTCAGACCACACCAAAATAATTTGTCTTTGAGTATTGTACTTTGATCCTTGCAGGTGAGAACAGTTTAGGTTCATAGGGGTTGCAGAAGGCAGATGTCCCTTTTGTATCTGAAAACTGATTGTAACACTGAATGAAATGCAAGAAGACATACAGACCTGGGAGATACAGAGCAGCAAAAAGACACAGGAAGGAAGGGAAGAGTAAGAGAGAAAAACTGAAAGAGAGAGAAGAGCGTGCATGGGTTTCTGATTCTAGTGATCAAATCTGGTGCCCATCATCAGCAGCTAATCATAACAATAATCAGACTGTGACATTATGAAAAATGAACTGTATATGTGGGACAAAGGGGTCTGCTTCATATCCACTTCCCTGTCCTGCAAAGTGTAAACAGTGCTGATAAGTGGCACAAATTGTACCTCCGACTGCTTCCTGTTGTATATTCTGTTTATACCACAGGCTGAATTGAGTGCAACTAGTTTATGTTTATTTGAAAATACTTTTAAAGAGCATCACAGTGGCTTTAGCCAATAACTTTTTTTTTTAAATGAAGAAACATAGGTCTCCCAAATAAACATTTTTGATAACTTTTATGCAGTTGGAAAAATGTTCCTTTTCGTTCCTTCTCAGAACTAGTACTGAATTACAGATGGCTTGGCTTGACATCCAGTAATAACAAGGGTATTGGTCTTTGCAAATTCAGTTATGCCTAGCTGTGTCCGTGGGTGATGATGAGTGTTTCTCTGGTGACTTATTGTCCTGCAATATTGATCTGCACGTGGCTTGTGGAAAATAATTAAAGGGAGGACGATTTTCCCCATGAGCCTTAATGTGTTTCACAGTTGTGTGGTAGGTTAAACTTTGTATCTCTGATTCTTTACATGTTGAGTTTCTGATCATGAGGAGGAGCTGAGAAGAGCACAGATTCTTATCCTCAGGGAATTAGTGAAAATTAGAGGGAGAACTATCTTTTAACTCCTCTTGTGCACCATCCAGTGACAGCTTCAGAGCAGAACTGGAGGCTAGTGAGAAGATTACACATTCACTCCGTTACCTCTCTGTGATGCATAACCCTGGAAGGCATGTGAAAGAAGAAAGAGAGAAAATATAAAAGGTCATATTTTACTGACTTGGAAAATTTAATCAAACAACAGGTAGGCTGAGATCATCCACTTCAGACTGCACTGTTCCTTTTCCCCCCCTCCCTTCCTTTCCTGAAGACTGCTGGGCATGGTTACACAGATTCTGGTCACCTACCTCCATCAATACCTCATCTAATCATGAGAAGTCGCACAACACCAGGTTATAGTCCAACAGATTTATTTAATTTTACAAGCTTTCGGAGCTGTTCGCTCCTTCTTCAGGTAAGGTAGCTGTGAGAGAATCTCCCAGAATTCACAATATAAACACAGAAAAAATCTATTCAAATCTTTCCCTACATCAAAGACACACTAAGAGCACAGCCAAGACAATGAGATGTGTCCCAGGGGGTCCAACGTGTCAAAACACCTGCTGGCTGCATATCCTCTCCATTAGTCTTTTTAAAACAAAACCTGGAAAGACTGGCCATGATGTCAAGTCACGTTCTGTATCGTGACATGAACCCGATATCGCAATTGAGGCCATCCTCATGAGTGCGGAACTTGGCTATCAGTTTCTGCTCTATGATTTTGCGCTGTCGTGTATCCCGAAGGCCGCCTTGGAGAACGCTTACCCGCAGATCCGAGGCTGAATGCCCCTGACTGCTGAAGTGTTCCCCGACTGGGAGGCAACCCTCCTGCCTGGCGATTGTTGCGCGGTGTCCGTTCATACGTTGTCTCAGTGTCTGCATGGTCTCGCCGATGTACCATGCTCTGGAGCATCCTTTACTGCAACGTATCAGGTAGACAACGTTGGCCGAGTCACATGAGTATGTACCATGTACCTGGTGGGTAGTGTCCTCACGTGTGATGATGGTATCTGTGTCCATGATTTGGCATGTCTTGCAGAGGTTGCCGTGGCAGGGTTGTGTGGTGTCGTGGTTGCTGTTCTCCTGAAAGATGGGTAATCTGCTGCGAACGATGGTACTTTTGAGGTTAGGCGGCTGCTTGAAGGCGAGTAGTGGAGGCGTGGGGATGGCCTTAGCAAGGTGTTCGTCGTCATCGATGACATGTTGAAGGCTGCGAAGAACATGGCGTAGTTTTTCCGCTCCGGGGAAGTACTGGACGATGTAGGGTACTCTGTTGGTTGTGTCCCGTGTTCGTCTTCTGAGGAGGTCTATGTGGTTTTTTGCTGTGGCCCGTCGGAACTGTCGATCGACGAGTCGAGCGTCATATCCCGTTCTTACGAGGGCGTCTTTCAGTGTCCGTAGGTGTCCATCGCGTTCCTCCTCGTCTGAGCAGATCCTGTGTATTCGCAGGGCTTGTCCATAGGGGATGGCTTCTTTAACGTGGTTAGGGTGGAAGCTGGAGAAGTGGAGCATCGTGAGGTTGTCCGTGGGCTTGCGGTAGAGTGAAGTGCTGAGGCGTCCGTCTTTGATGGAGATTCGTGTGTCCAAGAATGAAACCGATTCTGAGGAGTAGTCCATGGTGAGTTTGATGGTGGGATGGAACCTGTTGATGCTATCGTGTAGTCCTTTCAGTGATCCTTTGGACCCACGGCGAAGGATCACTGAAAGGACTACACGATAGCATCAACAGGTTCCATCCCACCATCAAACTCACCATGGACTACTCCTCAGAATCGGTTTCATTCTTGGACACACGAATCTCCATCAAAGACGGACGCCTCAGCACTTCACTCTACCGCAAGCCCACGGACAACCTCACGATGCTCCACTTCTCCAGCTTCCACCCTAACCACGTTAAAGAAGCCATCCCCTATGGACAAGCCCTGCGAATACACAGGATCTGCTCAGACGAGGAGGAACGCGATGGACACCTACGGACACTGAAAGACGCCCTCGTAAGAACGGGATATGACGCTCGACTCGTCGATCGACAGTTCCGACGGGCCACAGCAAAAAACCACATAGACCTCCTCAGAAGACGAACACGGGACACAACCAACAGAGTACCCTACATCGTCCAGTACTTCCCCGGAGCGGAAAAACTACGCCATGTTCTTCGCAGCCTTCAACATGTCATCGATGACGACGAACACCTTGCTAAGGCCATCCCCACGCCTCCACTACTCGCCTTCAAGCAGCCGCCTAACCTCAAAAGTACCATCGTTCGCAGCAGATTACCCATCTTTCAGGAGAACAGCAACCACGACACCACACAACCCTGCCACGGCAACCTCTGCAAGACATGCCAAATCATGGACACAGATACCATCATCACACGTGAGGACACTACCCACCAGGTACATGGTACATACTCATGTGACTCGGCCAACGTTGTCTACCTGATACGTTGCAGTAAAGGATGCTCCAGAGCATGGTACATCGGCGAGACCATGCAGACACTGAGACAACGTATGAACGGACACCGCGCAACAATCGCCAGGCAGGAGGGTTGCCTCCCAGTCGGGGAACACTTCAGCAGTCAGGGGCATTCAGCCTCGGATCTGCGGGTAAGCGTTCTCCAAGGCGGCCTTCGGGATACACGACAGCGCAAAATCATAGAGCAGAAACTGATAGCCAAGTTCTGCACTCATGAGGATGGCCTCAATCGCGATATCGGGTTCATGTCACGATACAGAACGTGACTTGACATCATGGCCGGTCTTTCCAGGTTTTGTTTTAAAAAGACTAATGGAGAGGATATGCAGCCAGCAGGTGTTTTGACACGTTGGACCCCCTGGGACACATCTCATTGTCTTGGCTGTGCTCTTAGTGTGTCTTTGATGTAGGGAAAGATTTGAATAGATTTTTTCTGTGTTTATATTGTGAATTCTGGGAGATTCTCTCACAGCTACCTTACCTGAAGAAGGAGCGAACAGCTCCGAAAGCTTGTAAAATTAAATAAATCTGTTGGACTATAACCTGGTGTTGTGCGACTTCTGATTTTCATCTAATCATGTGTGAGCTTTCAAAGAATAGTGGCAGACTATTCAAGCTTAGAACATCACAGCTCAGTCTTAGAATTTCACATACATACACTTCAATCAGGGTTGTTGGACAGTGATCCATAACTGGAAATCCTAGCCTTTTTTTTAACTGTAATCCAATTGATCTGAGGCCAATTGTATACCCTTACCACCTCCCCATCTGCGAAGCGCTAATTCAACACAAGCTTGAGCATGAGAACTTCCTGCTGTCAATGGCTCAGCTACTCTGCATAAATTGGCGGAAGCTTTAGGGCAATAATGCCTAAAAATGTATCCGTTGAATATATATTTAAATTAGGCCCTTCAACGTTTCCGTAAACTGATAATTTTGGAACACATTTGTCTTCTGAAACATCCAGGGCTGAATTTCCTCAGCGATTCTCCTGCTCCTGCTCCGTAACTTCACTGGAAGTGCAGGGTAAAGCCCAGTTATGCATGTAAACGGGGTTTCTGCCGCACTTCCGGTGAAGTTACTTTGGCGGAGCGGGGGAAGCTACGAGGAAATTCAGCCACGTGCATTCAAACTGTCTCTCATAGGTGGCTCAGTGAAATAATGATTAAAATGCGTCCAGCAAATTGGAATAATAGGAGCCTATCATCAGTAGGACATTCAAAAAATATCCTTTTCTACCAGCCTAATGCAAATCTGCTCCTTCACAATCCATTCCAGCTCTGTGATCAAGCAGTGGGCTATTTTATTGCAAGTATCATTGAAATATTTTCTTTATAATGTGATATAAGGACTCTTTCCTGACAATAACTTAAGGCACATTTATATTATTCTCACTTTGAAAATAATAAAAACATAACTCAGCACCAGTCACAGCCAACAAATAGCTTGATGTGCAGATAATCACAGTCTGTCTCCAACTAATTCCATCTTGAGCAGCACTTTGGCTGTCAAACCTGATGCTGTCATTGCTGCTGATCAGTTCTTCAGTGTTGCTTGGATTAAGAATAAGTGTGCGGGCAAAAGTCACTCAGCCTCGGTCAAGATATTGTTTTCCTGTCGTCTCTCACACTCCCAATGAATTCCATTAAGAAAGCTCATTTGTACATAAGTGCTGTAAATCTTTTACCGTACATAGTGTGATTCAGTTGTTAATCCTATTAGCAAGCGTGCCCTGATGGTATCACTATTGTTCTGCATTTACATTATAATAAACGTTAGATTGATGATTTTGTAACACCACAGGAGATCACAATAATATCCAGGAAAGTAATACTGCTCCAAAGTAGGCCGCAATGTTCCTTGTGGGGCCCGGAAGAACACTCCTGCTCCTCCTGACCCCACAAAGGAAAGTTTTAGACGCACCTGTCGGGCTTCTTCAAAGGTCTTCAAACCAGTTGCAGATCCACCTTTGCCTCACAGGAAAGCCACAGCAGCAGCTAGTGATGTAATAGGACCCCGATTTGCATTCATTTATGAGGGCCCGCACCTGCTTTAGGTGGGTGTCTGAACCGCCTGCTAAACCCTGCAGATTAACATTGCAAACAGTCGGATATAGTCAGGATTTGAGCGGGCAAGTAATCTGTTCATTTTTAACAAGCACCCCCCCCCCCTCGCCACGCCCCACCTGCCCCCACTGTTTCCGCCAAGCAGGTACGGTTAAAATCGACCAGTAGATGTTGTCAGTTTGAGAAATTTCTTTTTATTCTTGTAAAACAATGCTTGAATCTTTGCAAAACTGGGAAAGTAACTTCAATGAAGATGAAAGCCTGCATTCCAGTAAACATTGTTCCAGACATTAGAAAGAATGGAGAATTATTTTTGGCTGACAGACAGAAGTCAGAAGATGAATTCCACTCACAGACCACTCAGAACCTATGCATCATATTTTGTCTGGCACTATTCAGATGCCGTAGGCCACAGTAACGAAGAAACTTTTCAGCTAATTTTACTGTTTGCAGGTGCTGGTTAAAGAATGGAGGTAAAACTGCAGAGCTATACCAAGATCTGGAGTGTATTCATTATCTATCTGTCTATTTTGCACAGTAGGACAAAAAAAGTTTCTAAGAGGAGTGTAGCACATGATGAGGCCAATAATGCAGTCCTGTCATAGTGCCGGTGGGACCCTGTGCATTGTGTACATGGGATGCAAGTAGGTACTGCAAAGAAGTTGCCCTCTTTGGAGCTGAGGTGCACCCACTGATTGGGAACACTCTTCAAAATACATGGGTAGAAATGACCATGCAAGTCAATGCACAGGTCATGGGTGTAGATGAGGAAGAAATGTTCTGAACTCATGAAGATTACCAGCGTACGAATACCCACGCTTTTGCCTACTTTTAGTATATGGTCTTATGATGAATGCCAATGACAATTCATTCTTACCGTGGTGCTGCTTCACTGACACAACATGCAAAACACTTGGGCAAACCTTCAGCTCATTGACACATGCACATACCTGCCCATATGGCTCCAGGATATAATTTGTTGCTGGCACACAAATATGCATCCGATGTCACACATAAATCTTGCAAGTTAGGACAGAAAGCATACTGCCATCACAGCTACTTGCATGTTGCGTGTTGGTGGAGTCACACAAGGGGCTATGTAGGCTGGGCCCTCAGGCATGACATGTCCCTGCTCTTCCAAATTCTAACGGATGTGTGTTTTCTATCTTCTGACAGGAACGGGCAAAACCTAACACGGAAACAAGTGTGAATCAGAGGGGGGCCCTAACAATTACCTCCCATTGACTTCTTATGGGTAGATGACCTACAGATTCTGGGGACAGAGGCCATAGAGGGAGTGGGGGGAGTCTGGGGTCCAAGGCACCTCCAAACTCTTAATAAAGGACAAGGCAGGTCCCAACCATTGAGAGCACCAGTGGTGGACCAATGAACCTGCTCCGACCTTCTCACCATGAGCAGCAGGCCCTCTAAATTATTAGGATGCATTGCATAGAGGGTGTGGGCGAGGGAGAGGTTGCTGGCTTTGTGGTGGCTCAACTTCTTTTCACTAGCCCTTCAGATTCAGTCAGTGAGTCACATTTGCCTATCAGCAGTACGTCTGGTCGAAAAAGCGACAAAAATGAACTTTTCAAAAACCAGTCAATCCCACTTTTAGGAACTGATGTTCTCCAGCAAACAGCATGGAAGCTGCCAAGCACCTGTTTCAAATGGGCAAGCAGCGCACACAGAATTGAATGGTGAGAAAATACTAGGAATTCATCACGGGACGTATTTATTTGAATTGCATGAACTTTGGGATTACAATCAGGCCGATGCATACTAGTGGTGCGTCCAAATAAAAAAGTCAAACTTCTGCTGAATGCAGTGTGTGCTGCTGTTGGGGCTTGCACTTCCCTCCACGACTCCACACTGCCTGCGAGAAGATGGCCCCCAAGGGTTTCATCAGGGAATGAAGAGGTACAAAGGGTCGAAAGAGTAAAGCAAGACAAGTTGGTGAAAAAGAGGAAATCTGGTTGAGGAAGGCAAAAATGGAGAGCTCTCCAAACTAAGGGAATCCAAACTAAAATGGATGCACACTAATGCACAGAGTATGAGACACAATCGGGATGCTCGAGTCATCGAGAGGCAATTTCTGAGTGGAGCGTATTTTGGGTGGGCGGTGGACGGGGTGTGCACTGTGCCTGCCCAGAGAAGTCAGCGAGGGAACTTGTGCCATTTCTGTAGTCAGGCCAAAATTACATTAATTCGGCAAGCTGCCAGCGTACCTTCTGACAGGAAAGGGCTAAGCATAACAGGTAGGAACAAGTGTGAATCAGAGAGGCCCTCACACGAGAGAAAGTGAGCAAAAGCATACAAGAAGGTGGCTTTCTGTAGGCACATTGGGAGTAAGAAGATAGCCAAGGCAGGGATAGGGCGGCTTTAATTACATTGAAATTACTTTGGAGTCCTTAATGAACAGACTGCATGAAAATGCTCTTAAATGGAGGCCTTGCTGCAGAATGGCATTCTGTGCATTGGGTAACAAATGAGCCCATAGCATGCTCACCTAATAATACCCCAACCCTTGCCTAAGTGGGACCTTTACTATCAGCACATGATGGGATAATCAGCCCCTATATCTTCCGTGAATAGACAAGTTGCAGCCAACATTTCCAATCTCTTTCTCTTCAGAAAGGGGTCAGAGGTTAGAGATGAACAGTTTTAAAACATGTATATTTTGAATCATTTCTTGCAGCTAATTTATCTACAGGGCAAATTATAACTGTGCTTTCCTGAGTGCATTGACCTATCAATGCAGTACTTTCTTGTTAAGGAATTAAGCTGTTTGACTCCCAAATATTAGTCATCCATCAAGAATATTCGCTCGACAGGCACTGACATTAAAATGTTGGGATAGCTGTTCATTCCTAAATATTTCAGATATTTTAGGTGTGATGAATAGCAATTCTAAAATGCCTACACGGGGTGCTGCAGAGGTGACTGCGTTACTTTTGGTTTTTTTTCACAAGTGCAAATGATCCATAACTTGTGAGTGTTGCTTGCACCAGTGAATTGTGATGGCTTTTTCTCACAAATGAAAGAGCAATTAGAACATGGCCTAATCCATCAAGGCGTTCTATTAATCAGTATTTGCCCACATAACAGTCACCGCACTTCAAAGCAATTCATTATACGCGAAGCACTTTGCAATGTTTCCAAGAGACATGCCACAAAAAAAATGTTTTCTTTAAACAGGCGTCGCTAGGCTGCAGGTTAAAATGGATCTGGAGCATTGAATTGTGATTTGACAACTTTACAATTGTGTTAACTGTGCACTGGTTGCACCAGTGCGAGAGCGGCAGTGGTGATTCTTACACCCGGGTGGCTTAGTGGCTAAAATGCACTGCTCAGTGAGATAGTGACCAATACAGACCAACAAAAAAAACGGTCTCATGCTTCGATCCCTGGTCTATATTGAATCAGCTGATCTTAGGCAGAGAGGGAGCGGCAATTAACCTCAGACTAGAGAGAGGAAAAATCAGCCAGGTTTCTGCTCCTGATCATTATCTGAATAAGCTGGGATACAGATCCACAGACCAGTGCCCCTCGCTATCTTGCCCACGTGGCCTTTTTTTATGTGTATGGCCACTCTTCATATCTCAGCCCACTGTGGTCTCCAGGTATTATTGGCCTGTACACTGTATCCCAGGATAAGTTAGCACATTCAGTTAGCACATTCAGGAGAGATGGGGAGATAATTGGGGTGGAGGGAGGGGGGAATGTTTTAATTACATCATTGTGTATGTCACACTCAAATTGTACACACTGGTGTCCTATATATTGAAGTTTTACAATGTATCAGTTTTACTTCCACTGTGCAGAGTGAGAAATCAGCCTTACTGCCTTAATAAACTACTGACAATAACCAGAAAATAAATACCAGGCTGATAGCTAAAAAGTTACAATTCCGAGAGTTTTTTTTAATTCGTTTATGGGATCAGGGTGTCGTTGGCAAATGCCAGCATTTATTGCCCATCCCTAGTTGCCCTTGAGAAGGTGGTAGTGAGCCACCTTCTTGAACTGCTGCAGTCCGTGTGGTGATGGTACTCCTACAGTGCTGTTAGGGAGGGAGTTCCAGGATTTTGACCCAGCGACGATGAAGGATCGGCGATATACTTCTAAGTCAGGATGGTGTGTGACTTGGAGGGGAACTTGGAGGTGGTGGTGTTCCCATGCGCCTGCTGCCCTTGTCCTTCTAGGTGGAAGAGATCCCAATGACTTAATGAGGAGAATTTTCTCTGGCCCGTATTTCTAATGAATTGTAACCCATTCTTTTAGAAAGGTTTGTACAATTTCATCAGAAATACCGAACATAGGAAATCATTGGGTTATATCTACGATGTCACTACAGGTAAATTTTAAACAAAAGCAAAATACTGCGGATGCTGGAAATCTGAAATAAAAACAGAAAATGCTGGAAATGCTCAGCAGGTCAGGCAGCATCTGTGGAGAGAGAAACAGAGTTAACGTTTCAGGTCAATGACCTTTCATCAGAACAAACTTTTACATTATTGTTATTATTCCTTTGCCCCACTATCCTCTCAATGTAGAATCACTGATAACATTTTTTTTAAACACAAGGACGTTAGCACTATGTGGATGGTGTCTGTTGTTGTTTCAGGTCGACGACCCTTCGTCAGAACTGGAAAAAGTTAGAGATGTAACAGATTTTAAGCAATCTCCTTTTGCTTTGTACCATCATACCTTTTGTCATTTAATCTCTCCTGCCTTCCACCCTATCACAGACCTTCCCGTTTGTTCTTTCCTCCCGTCCCCCCTTTCCCTGCCCCTGGACTTATTTAAAATCTGTGACATCGCTAACTTTTCCAGTTCTGATGAAGGGTCATCGACCTGAAACGTTAACTCTGTTTCTCTCTCCACAGATGCTGCCTGACCTGCTGAGTATTTCCAGCATTTTCTATTTTTATTTTCGGTAAATTTTATAGTTTAGTACTCCCAGCACGAGTTCCGTGTGATGAGAGCACATGTTATGAATTTGAACACAGAGGTTAGCGCATCAGATCTGCAGCCAGCACGATTTTAGGAGTGCTAATTCATAAGATTTACCCCTCAGTGATCTATGGAACATCCTCCCCACCTCATGAGAGCAAAGATGAGCAGTTTATGAAGGTCAGCAGGGCGCCCTGTTGATTACAACCTTAAATTCAATGTCTGTTATTTTTGCGTACACATAAATAGTTTCATTTTTTTAATGTTTGCTTTCTTACTGTTATGCGGAGAGAATGGGAGCATGAATAGATGGAGAGGTGTAGGTGGAAGGGTAATTAATCTGATTGTGATTTGTCCTCAGGGTAATAGGACATGTCACAGTCAATGTAAGAACACAAAAGAAAGTCTCGAGGGAGAAAAGGCCATTCAGGCCATCAAGCTTACTCCATCCAAAGACTATTCAGTCATGGACTTGCGTCTCACATCATCTGTTGATCTCCTACTTTATTTTCCTTCCTCAACCTCCCCTGAAAAAAACAATCAAGCAATATTGTTAAATATCTCTATAACCCTTAAACTTGCTTCTCAATTTAAAGATGCCAATTGACCTCAAATTAACCACCTTTAACTGGGAGTTGTGAATAGTACTGCAAATTATTTTTGGAAGGCTTGCCATTGGCCAATAAGTAACTGAGTATATATTATAGAATTTTTTGCAGTGTTTTCCCTCTTCTCCCTTCCTCCATTCCTAGGGTCACTAACTTGTGTTTCAGTATGCAAGCTGCCATCTTCCTAAGTGCCCATTCTTCATCTGAACTTATGACAGTCGATTGTTGGTAGTTTGTTTGACCATGACAGATAGCACAAACTGCCTGATCTTTTTCTCATCCAGTCTCCATTTTCCAGTAGGAATCATTAGATAGTGAACAGGAGCTTTTCCTTCCTGATTTTTTTTTACCCTTGTTGGCGGGACCCTAAAGCCAAATGTGGCACCGCGACTGCCATATCTTCTGAGATCAAGTAACTCAGTGCAGACTGGGGATTCAATATGCTATTATTCTAGCTTGCTCTGGGTATAATCGGAAAGACCTGCATTTATACAGCGCCTTTCACGACCACCGGACATCTCAAAGCGCTTTACAGCCAATGAAGTAGTTTTTGAAGTGTAGTCACTGTTGTAATGTAGGAAATGCGACAGCCAATTTGCGCATAGCAAGCTCCCACAAACAGCAATGTGATAATGACCAGATAATCTGTTTTAGTTATGTCGATTGAGGGATAAAAATATTGGCATGGGGATAACTCCCCTGCTCTTCTTCAAAATAGTGCCATGGGATCTTTTACGCCCAGCTGAGAGAGCAGATGGGGCTTGGGTTTAACATCTCATCCGAAAGACAGCACCTCTGACCATGCAGCACTCCCTCAGTACTGCACTGGAGTGTCAGCCTAGATTCTTGTGATCAAGGCTCTGGAGTGGGACTCGAACCCACAACCTCCTGACTCAGAGGTGAGGGTGCCACCAAGTGAGCCATGGCTGACACAATTGGATAAAATTTGGGGTAAATTATTAGTCATAGAGTGAACTCCATAAACACACTAACCCTCCAATGAATTCTGCGGCTGATGCATACTATTATAGACTGACAGTATTTTTGCAAGTAATTATCAAAGTTCTGCCCGCAACAGTGCATTCTTTAATAGGAGGAAAACAAGCAAACAGACATGAGTCAGAGAGTACAAGATGTTGTTAGTTTTATCTCTGATAACTCACTGCCAACATTTTAAATGGCGACTGGTTATAGATGATTACTGTATCATTAACTGATACTGAGACAGGGAGTTAACCTGACTGTGACTGAATACTGAAGGAAAAAACCAAATTAAACTTCTACTAAAGTGCAGCATAACACAACAACAGACACCATCCACATAGTGCTAACGTTCTTGTGTTTAAAAAAAATGTCATCAGTGATTCCACTTTGAGAGGATAGTGGGGCAAAGGAATAATAATAATGTAGAAGTTTGAAGATGACACAACACTGTGTGAGATGACAAAATGTGTTGTAGAAGCACTTATTCTTAAGAGAATCTGGCTCAGCACTTGGGTATGATGATTGGCAAGTGAGCTCTAACATAGATAAATGTAAGGTTATGCATACTGGAGCTGGCAACTGCACAATGGGAAAAGACAATGTAGAAGGTGGAATATGAAAAGGATTCGGGGTAAAGAATAGAGGCTACTCAGAAAATGTCAGGACACTGTGAATCAGTAACATACAGCATGTGGAAAAAAAACATACCCAAGTGTGTGATGGAACTCATTAATTGTAAATTCAAGGTGTTACTCTTGATTCCTTATGTAATAATTATTGATTGCATTGTGGCAGATCCTGACTTTGTGCGATAGTATAAAACGGGTAGAAAAAACAGAAAATGCTGGAAACACTCAGCAGGTCAGGCAGCATCTCTCCACAGACGCTGCCTGACCTGCTGAGCATTTCCAGCATTTTCTGTTTTTATTTCAAATTTCCAGCATCCGCAGTATTTTGCTTTTGTATTAGTATAAAAGGGGTGATAATGAGGCAGCAGCCCGCTTACATCTCTCCCAATTCTTATTTCCGTTGACTTCAATGCAAATAAAATTCGGGAGAGATGTAAAACGGGATGCCGAGTCGTTATTACCCGTTTGACACAATCGCGCAATGCGCAATGACAAGATCTACCCCACTATTTCATGGTAATAGTTGATTAATTGATAGTGTTTTTAAAAAGTATTTTCATATTAAGGTAAGTTAATTTACATTATGTTCACAGAGTACTTCATACATTATTATCTTCGATGTTGGCATTGACTGTGATGGCAAGACTAAATTTTTCTGAGAAACCAATGTAAAAGGTCAAGGCTCTTAGTGCAAGATAAAAGATAATGTGGAGAAATGTGAAGTTATCCACTTTGGTAGGAAAAATAGAAAAGCAGAGTATTTTTTAAATGGTGAGAGATTGGGAAATGTTGGTGTTCAGAGGGACCTGGGTGTCATTGTACAAGAAGCACTGAAAGTTAACATGCAGGTACAGCAGGCAATTAGGAAAGCAAATGGTATGTTGGCCTTTATTACAAGAGGATTTGAGTATAAGAGTAAAGACGTCTTACTGCAATTATATAGGGCCCCGGTGAGACCACACCTGGACTGTACTGTGTACAGTTTTGGTCTCCTTACCTATGGAAGGATATACTTGCCATAGAGGGAGTGCAACAAAGGTTCACCAGACTGGTTCCTGGGATGGGGGGATTGTCCTATGAGGAGAGATTGAGTAGACTAGGCCTATATTCTCTAGAGTTTAGAGGAATGAGAGGTGATCTCATACAAATTGAAACATACAAAATTCTTACAGGGCTTGACAGGGTAGATGCAGGGAGGATATTTCCCCTGGCTGGGGAGTCTAGAACCAGGGGTCACAGTCTCAGAATAAGGGGTCGGCCATTTAGGACTGAGATGAGGAGAAATTTCTTCACTCAGAGGGTGGTGAATCTTTGGAATTCTCTTCCCCAGAGGGCTGTGGAGGCTCAGTCGTTAAGTATATTCAAGACAGAGATCGATAGATTTTTGAATATTAAGGGAATCAAGGGATATGGGGATAGTGCAGGGAAGTGGAGTTGAGGTAGAAGATCAGCCATGATCTTATTGAATGGCGGAGCAGGCTCGAAGGGCCGAATGGCCTACTCCTGCTCCTATTTCTTATGTTCTTATGTTGTTATATCAGCAAGGTTGAGAAGGTATATCAGAATGAGGTGAATAGATGTCACCCAGCTTGGGATTTAAAAGCCTGATGACTATAGGAGGAAGGAAAGACGGTGGGTGGTCCTGGGAAAGAATAGGTTAAAGAAGAGACTGCGTGACGAGTCTCAATTTGAACACAGTGAGAATGTAGGGAGCATAAAAGGTAGGTGCATATGTAGTTAGAGGAACAAAGGGGGTAAGTTCCGAGGAGCATTAACCTTTGAGGTATTGATGAAATAGAAACAGAGATGAAAGGTTGTGATGGGGAGAGAGCGATTGGAGGCTACAGATGAGAAAGGGATTGACTGTCAGACAACAAGCTTTTTCTTCACAGAAAAACTTGGACTCTTCAGCCTTGAAAGGAGGCGAATGAGAAAGGACCATAGAGAGTTACATAAGATAGTAAGTAGAATAGCTGCAACAGACGTGGAGACAAGATGCTGCTCTGTAAATAGAAGGCCTACTCTGAGAAAGGCTTTAGGGATTGAGCAATCATTCCTCTTCCGGGAAGTGATTTTCACTTTTTTAGACAGTCCTGCCAAGAGAACTCAACTGAAAGGATTGTCTGTTTAACTGTTTCATGAACTGGTTCAAAGCCGCTGTATTAGTTTACAGTAAAAAATATTGTTTGATGATTACTGCTTAAGCCATACCTAAACTCTACAGTGCTCTGGTCATACTCCACTTTGAATATTACCTCCTGTTCTGGTCACTGAAATGCGAGTCATTCAAACACTGGAGGTACTGCAGAGAAGAACCACAAGATTGATACTTAGCATCAAAGGATTAAGTTATGAGAAAAAAAACCTTATATTTACATTAAAATGTTAATATTATCAGTTTCACTTTATTACACAGACATGTAGTCAAAAAGGCTCAAATTGCTTCACACAGTGAATTTATTTTGGAGTCCAGTGACCACTTTTAATGTAGAAAAGACTGGAAAAATGTGGGCTTTTCATTTGTGAAAAAGGGCACTTGAGAGGGGTCCTCATAGAGATATATAAGATAATAAACATGATAGAAAAAATAAATCCTGAACACTACTTCAAGCACTCCCGGGATGGTCGGCCAAGTCCCAACTAACACTTAGCACGAGTCGGGTTGTCAATTTTATTTCAGGGATGCTCACTGGCTGCGTTTAAAGTCCTGCTTCATCGCTTATTGAGACCTTTCTGCCTCCTTCATTTTGCCCATGCTGCTCTGCAGTCTCCCCATGTGGCAGCTGTAATGAGGGAAAAGAGGCAAAAGGCAAACTAGAGAAAGGAGAAAAAGGGAAAGTGCAAAAATAAGAGCAGAAAGTAAATGAAGTGTGAGAAGAGAGAAAAAAAAGTAGAGAAAGACAAAAGTGGAGAATAATGGAAGTGAAAGAGAGCTGAAAATGAGATACTGATGTATGGGGAAGAGAGAAGAAACAGAAGTGGAGGACGGGAACAAAGCATGGCTCTACCAGTATTCTTAGCAGAGAGGCATGACGGACAGAAGGGGTGAAATTCCACAGCACTGAAAAATGGGCGTGGGAACAGCGATGCGTGATATGCCTGTGCCCGTTCAAGGAGCGCAGGCAGCACGTCAACTTTGTGCTGCCAGCTAATTATAATGATTACAGCGCACAGCTGAGCGCTGAACACGCTGCTGACAGGCTGTGCACTCAGCAGGGAGCTGAAGTTTGTGATGTTCGAGTGAGGTTAGCTTTACTTAAAGTGAGCCTGCGCCTCTTAAAGGCAGTCTGCACCTCTTAAAGGTGAGCTGCCTTCTGCTGATGAAAAACGGTAAAAGTGCTTCAGCACTAACCCAAATGGCTCAACAGGCCATGGAAAGGGCACCCAGGGTCTCGGACGCGGCATTCGAGCTTTGTGCGGGGGTCTGAACACTGGAAGAGAGGTCCTTTGCCCACAGGGGCCAGGAGGCCCTCCAGAAAGAAGGATGTGGGACCAGATCGCCAGCAGTGTCACCCCCAAGACCTGGCTCCAGTGCCCAAAGAAGGTCAATGTCAGTGAATGCATCTTCAAAAGCTGTCTCCTACCAACTGCACCACTAGCCTCACACACTGCTCAATGCACGACCTTCCTTTAAGAGCCAAAGCCTTGCAAATGTCCAGCAGTACTCACTGCACTCCCGTCACACTTTAACAACTTATTAAATGTATTACACCAAGCCACCACTCCAATAAAATGTAAAGAATCCAATACAAAAGCAAAAATCTAAACTTAACTGAAAATGGCGCATGTCCCTTTAAGAAGTGCTGGCAGGGGGTCCGTTGTACAGCTGCACGCACATTCTGCTGTGCGTGCTTTGGAGAGGGCGTTAAAAGGAGCGTCGATGTCCAAAATACCAGATCGTGCGTCAATTCAGCGTTGCACACTGATTGACGTCACGATCTGATTAATTTCCATATCTGGAGTGAGTGCAGGCAACGGCAGCACTGCCGACCTGCCCAAAATGGCGGCCACCGCGTTCCGCACCGGAAACGAGGTGGTCGCCATTTTCTAATCCAAGCCAGCCTTATCGGCTGACGCAAATGGGCTGAATTTCACGGCCAGAGTATTTTGCTCGAAAAAGTTTAAGAATCACAAAATCTGATATTGTTGTTCAAATTTATTGTCAAGAATAAGTGGCTTGAGCCAGTCCTGAGCTCAGACATGTGGGCAGGCACCCAATGTCCCTGCCATCATTTTACCAGTGGTTACGTCTATGACTTCTAGCTGATTCCTGAGATTTGGACAAAGTGGCGCTGGTACAAATTCACAAAATGCAAATTTTGAATGGTGTTGGGGAGTTCTTCACACACAGAGTGGTCAATACACAGACTGAACGTGCAAGTAAGGAAATGAAGGCAAAATCCCTGGAATTGTTTAAGAAATGCTAGATGCTGTGATGCAAGGACTAATGATCCTTTCTGCACAGATGAACTAAGATGGGTCAAATTCCCTTCCTCATCTGTATCTGTCTTGTGATAGTGTGATTAATTTTTGGTTAAATTGAAGTATAGAATATACTTTGATACAATAATGTAAAGGGAGGTTAAAATCAGTCACACTCGGGCCTTTCTTCACCCAACATACACACTTCCAGTAGTAGCTACAGGATAGTGATCAGCAACAATGCAAATTTTTAAAAAATTCATTCACGGGATGTGGGTGTCGCTGCCAAGGCCAGCATTTATTGCCCATCCCTAATTGCCATTGAGAAGGTGGTGGTGAGCCGCCTCTTGAACCGCTGCAGTCCATGTGGTGAAGGTGCTCCCACAGTGCTGTCAGGTAGGGAGTTCCAGGATTTTGACCCAGCGACGATGAAGGAATGGAGATATATTACCAAGTTAGGATGGTGTGTGACTTGGAGGGGAACATGGAGGTGGTGGTGTTCCCATATGCCTACTGCCCTTGTTCTTCTAGGTGGTAGAGGTCACGGGTTTGGGAGGTGCTGCTGAAGAAGCCTTGGTGAGTTGCTGCAGTGCATCTTGTAGATGGTACACACTGCAGCCACGGTACGCCGGTGGTGGAGGGAGTGAATGTTTAAGGTGGTGGATGGGGTGCCAATCAAGCGGGCTGCTTTGTCCTGGATATTGTTGAGCTTCTTAAGTGTTGATGGAGCTGCACTCATCCAGGCAAGTGGAAAGTATTCAATCACACTCCTGAGGCTTACCAATCTCACAGACCGGCTGCGGCGTTCCAGAGCCACGTTACGATTCAAAAAGTGACGCGGGCAAGAGGAAGCAGCTGATTGGGTGAGTACGGCGAGGTGAGTATTTATACTACTCTATAGTTTGACAGTTAAGATTAATAGTTTATAAAGTTTAGAAGGTCTTAATTTTTGTGGTTATAGTTTCTAAGGTCTCTGTTGTGTAGTGGGGAGTGCTAGTAACCAAGGGCCCTTGAGTATATAATTTAATTGTAGTGTAATTAGTGGTATTGATTTGATTTAATTTAATTTAAATTAATTAAAGGGTAAGTCATGGCAGCACAGCTCGGCCCCGTGGCATGCTCCTCCTGCACTATGTGGGAAATCAGGGACACTTCCTGTGTCCCTGACGACCATGTGTGCGGGAAGTGTATCCAGCTGCAGCTACTGGCAGACCGCATTGCGGCGCTGGAGCTGCGAATGGATACATACTGGAGCATTCGCGATGCTGAGGACATCGTGGATAGCACGTTTAATGGGTTGGTCACACCGCAGGTAAAGGCTGCACAGGCAGGAAGGGAATGGGTGACCGCCAGGCAGAGTAGTAGGCGCAGGCAGGTAGTGCAGGGGTCTCCTGTGGCCATCCCCCTCTCAAACAGATATACCACTTTGGATATTGTTGAAGGAGATGGCTTATCGGGGGAAGGCAGCAGCAGCCAACTTCCTGGCACCATGGATGGTACTGCTGCACAGGACGGGAGGAAAAAGAGTGGGAGAGCTATAGTGATAGGGGATTCTATTGTAAGGGGAATAGATAGGCGTTTCTGCAGCCGCAAACGAGACTCGAGGATGGTATGTTGCCTCCCTGGTGCAAGGGTCAAGGATGTCTTGGAGTGGCTGCAGGGCATTCTGGAGGGGGAGGGTGAACAGCCAGTTGTCATGGTGCATATAGGTACCAATGATATAGGTAAAACATGGGATGAGGTCCTAAAAGCTGAATATGGGGAGTTAGGAGGTAAATTAAAAAATAGGACCTCAAAGGTAGTAATCTCAGGATTGCTACCAGTGCCACGTGCTAGTCAGAGTAGAAATAGAAGGATATTTCAGATGAATACGTGGCTAGAGGAATGGTGCAAGGGGAAGGGATTCAAATTCCTGAGTCATTGGAACCGGTTCTGGGGGAGGTGGGACCAGTACAAACTGGACGGTTTGCACCTGGGCGGGACCGGGACCGATGCCCTAGGGGGAGTGTTTGCTAGTGCTGTTGGGGAGGCTTTAAATTAAAATGGCAGGGGGTTGGGAACCTGTGCAGGGAGACAGAGGAAAGAGAAGCAAGGATAGAAACAAAAGGCAGGAAGGAGAAAAGCAAAAGTGGAAGGCAGAGAAATCAAGGGTGTAAATCAAACAGGGCTACAGTAAATAATAATTCTAAAAGGACTAAGAGTGTTAAAAAAACAAGCCTGAAGGCTTTGTGTCTTAATGCGAGGAGCATTTGTAATAAGGTGGATGAATTAGCTGCGCAAATAGATGTAAACGGATATGATATAATTGGGATTACGGAGACATGGCCCCAGGGTGACCAAGGCTGGGAATTCAACATCCAGGGGTATTCAATATTCAGGAAGGACAGGCAAAAAGGAAAAGGAGGTGGGGTAGCATTGCTGGTTAAAGAGGAGATTAACACAATAGTAAGTTGTGCGAGGCCCCTTGGGGAGGAGCGATCATAATATGATAGAATTCTTCATTAAGATGGAGGGTGAAGTAGTTGACTCAGAGACTAGGGTCCTGAATTTAAATAAAGGAAACTACGATGGTATGAGGCGCGAGTTGGCTAGGATGGATTGGGGAGCGTTACTTAAAGGGTTGACGGTGGATAGGCAATGGCAAACATTTAAAGATCACATGGATGAACTACAGAATTTGTTCATCCCTGTTTGGCATAAAAATAAAACAAAAAAGGTGACTCAACTGTGGCTAACAAGGGAAATTAGGGATAGCATAAGATCTAAGGAGAGGACATATAAATTGGCCAGAAAAAGCAGCAAACCTGAGGATTGGGAGAGTTTAGGATTCAGCAAAGGAGGACAAAGGGATTAATTAAGAGGGGGAAAATAGATTATGAGAGTAAGCTTGCAGGGAACATAAAAACTGACTGTAAAAGCTTCTATAGATATGTGAAGAGAAAAAGATTGGTGAAGTCAAGCGTAGGTCCCTTGCAGTCAGAATCAGGGGAATTTATAATGGGGAACAAAGAAATGGCAGACCAATTAAATACATACTTTGGTTCTGTCTTCACAAAGGAAGACACAAATAACCTCCCAGAGATGTCGGGGAACATAGGGTCTAATGAGAGGGAGGAATTGAATGAAATCAGTATTTGTAGGGAAATGGTGTTAGGGAAATTGACGGGATTGAAGGCCGATAAATCCCTAGGGCCTGATAATCTACATCCTAGGGTACTTAAGGAAGTGGCCTTAGAAATAGTAGATGCATTGCTGGTCATCTTCCAAAATTCTATAGACTCTGGAATAGTTCCCATGGATTGGAGGGTAGCTAATGTAACCCCACTATTTAAAAAAGGTGGTAGAGAGAAAACGGGGAATTATGACATCGGTAGTGGGAAAAATGCTAGAGTCCATTATAAAAGATGTAATAGCAGAGCACTTGGAAAACTGAAATGATCGGACAAAGTCAACATGGATTTACAAAAGGTAAATCATGCTTGACTAATCTACTGGAATTTTTTGAGGATCTAACTGGTAGGATAGATAGGGGAGAACCAGTGGATGTGGTGTATTTGGACTTTCAGAAGGCTTTCGATAAGGTCCCGCATAAGAGATTAGCGTGCAAAGTTAAAGCACATGGGATTGGGGGTAAGGTACTGACTCTGGTTGGCAGACAGGAAACAAAGAGTTGGAGTAAACGGGTCTTTTTCCGAGTGGCAGGCAGTGACTAGTGGGGTACCGCAGGGATCGGTGCTAGGACCCCAGCTATTCACAATATATATATTAATGATCTAGACGAGGGAACTAGATGTAATATCTCCAAGTTTGCAGACAACACAAAGCTGGGTGGGCGTGTGTGCTGTGAGGAGGATGCAGAGGAACTCCAGTATGATTTGGACAGGTTGGGTGATTGGGCAGATGCATGGCAGATGCAGTATAATGTGGATAAATGCAAGGTTATCCACTTTGGTGGCAAAAACAGGAAGACAGATTATTATCTGAACGGCAATAGATTGGGAAAAGGGGAAGTGCAACGAGACCTGGGTGTCCTTGTGCACCAGTCGCTGAAGGTAAGCATGAAGGTGCAGCAGGCGGTTAAGAAGGCAAATGGTATGTTGGCCTTCATAGCGAGAGGATTCGAGTACAGGAGCAAGGATGTCTTGCTGCAGTTGTACAGGGCCTTGGTGAGACCACACCTTGAGTATTGTGTGTAGTTTTGGTCGCCTTATCTGAGGAAGGATGTTCTTGCCATGGAGGGAGTGCAGCGAAAATTTACCAGACTGATACCTGGGATGGCAGGAATGACGTATGAAGAGAGATTGGGTCGATTAGGCTTATATTCACTAGAGTTCAGAAGAATGAGAGGGGATCTCATTGAAACTTATAAAATTCTAACAGGACTAGACAGACTAGATGCAGGAAGGATGTTCCCGATGGCGGGGGAGTCCAGAACCAGGGGTCACAGTCTAAGGATAAGGGGTAAGCCATTTAGGACTGAGATGAGGAGGAATTTCTTCACCCAGAGAGTGGTGAACCTGTGGATTTCTCTACCACAGAAGGCAGTTGAGGCCAACTCATTAAATATATTCAAGAAGGAGTTAGATATATTTCTTAAGGCTAAAGGGATCAAGGGATATGGGGAGAAAGCAGGGAAAGGGTACTGAATTTGGATGATCAGCCATGATCTCATTAAATGGCGGAACAGGCTCGAGGGGCCGAATGGCCTACTCCTGCTCCTATCTTCTATGTTTCTATGTTTCTATGACTTGTGCCTTGTAGACGGTGGAAAGGCTTTGGGGAGTCAGGAGGTGAATTACTTGCCGCAGAATACCCAGCCTCTGAACTGCTCTTGTAGCCACAGTATTTATGTGGCTGCTCCAGTTCAGTTTCTGGTCAATGGTGACCCCCAGGATGTTGATGGTGGGGGATTCGACAATGCTAATGTAATTGAATATCATTGAGAGGTGGTTAGACTTTCTCATGTTGGAGATTTTCATAGCCTGTCACTTGTGTGGCTCAAATGTAACTTGTCACTTATCAGCCCAAGCCTGAATGTTGTCCAGGTCTTGCTGCCTGCGGGCACGGACTGTTTCATTATCTGAGGAGTTGTGAATGGAACTGAACACTGCAATCATCAATGAACATCCCCACTTCTGACCTTATGATGGAGGGAACTTCATTGATGAAGCAGCTGAAGATGGTTGGGCCTAGGACACTGCCCTGAGGAACTCCTGCAGCGATATCCTAGGGCTGAGATGATTGGCCTCCAACAACCACAACCATCTTCCTTTTTGCTATGTATGACTCCAGCTGGTGGAGAGTTTGCCCCTTGATTCCCATTGACTTCAATTTTACTAAACTCCTTGATGCCACACTCAGTCAAATGCTGCCTTGGTGTCAAGGGCAGTCACTCGAACCTCGCCTCTGGAATTCAGCTCTTTTTTCCATGTTTGGACCAAGGCTGTAATGAGGTCTGGAGTCGAGTGGTCCTGGCGGAACCCGAACTGAGCATCGGTGAGCTGGTTATTGGTGAGTAAGTGCCGCTTGATACCATTGTTGATGACACCTTCCATCACTTTGCTGATGATTGAGAGTAGACTTATGGGGCGGTAATTGACCAGATTGGATGTGTCCTGCTTTTTGTGGACAGGACATACCTGGGCAATTTTCCACATTGTCGGGTAGATGCCAGTGCTGTAGTTGTACTGGAATAGCTTGGCTAGTGGCGCGGCTAATTCTGGAGCACAAGTCTTCAGCACGACAGCCGGGATGTTGTCGGGGCCGACAGCCTTTGCTGTATCCAGTGCGCTCAGCCGTTTCTTGATATCACATGGAGTGAATTAAATTAGCTGAAGACTGGCTTCTGTGATAGTGGGACCTCAGGAGGAGGCCGAGATGGATGAGTCAGGCACATTTTTGTCATCCATGGTGTCTATCTGAAACCAGGAAATGAATTATAGAACCATACAGCACAGAAGGAAGCTATTTGATCCATCGTGCGTATGCCAGCTCTTTGAAAGAGTTATCCAATTAGGCCCTTTCCCTTTCGCCCTGCAAAATTTTCTTTTTCAAATATATATCCAATTCCTCTTTGAAAGTCCCTGTTTCAGGGCCCTACTGCCATTTTCAACTTCGTCAGAGCTGGATTCGCCCATTCTAAAATCCGTCTACAAATCCTGGGTGTGTAAAGTCGGGAGGAACGTTGTGCCCATGTCATTTAAAGGAATCCTCAACCGCCAATTGCTAAGTACTCGGTTAGTTTCTTTTAAACGCTAGTGGGCTTGTGTGCCTAGTTATGGCTGTGTTGGCTGCTGCTGTGGCTGACTGTAAGAATTGTGGCATGTTGTTCTTTTGGAGCTGGGAGAGAATTTTTGCCTGTGGACTGATGCACAAAGATTCTCTGGCAACATGGGCGTGCTGCTCAGTCTGCCATTGTGGCCGGAGGACCAGGAGGAGGAAGAGCAGGAGTGAGGAGACCTGCAGCTTCAGGGAGAAGAGGGTGGAGCAATGAAGGCCGTAGGTGTTTACAGGAGAAGAGCATTGTACCTTCAGTTCAGTGAGGAGCAGTGTGTCCGGCAGCTCTTTTGCACCAGGATGACCATTGCAGAACTATGTCACCTGCTACAGCATCAACTGCAGCCCAGTACCAGGTCTTTATTGCCCGTGGGCCTGAAGGTGACTGTAATTTGCGGAGAGGTATAGAAACGGGGGGAGGCTTGGGGCGGGGTGGAGGGGGGGCGGTTACGGCTAGAGAAGTCTTGTGATTGCTGGGGCAGCAGCTGGTCTAGGGATGAGCAATAAGAGGTGTGAATAGGAGATCTACCTTAGCAGTTCTGGTCAAATCATTGATTTTGTTCACACAGCTGCCAGGCCCTCGGTGCCAGGCTACAAGCTTCTCCTGCTTTGCCACCTCTGCCCACTGTTGCCGGGCTATTTGCTTTTGCACCCTTCTCAGAAACAAGACCTTCTTTCTCCTGCTGACCTCCTCCACAAGGATCTCTACCACGCCGTTTGAAAATTCAAAGGCACTTGCAGTACTCATTCTCATTGCATTCTCCACTTCAAGCACAGAAACATGCAGCACAGGTAAAGCCCACCTCCCCCTTAATAGATGCAGGCTACCTTTAAATGGTGTCACTCCCGCCCGGATTACCACCCCCAATGAGCAAGTTGCCAATAACCAGCGCGAGTAGCGCCGATAGCTCGCCCATCATATGGAAATGGGGCATGACCCTGAAAATGGTTCATGCCTTCTGGGTCACATCATCAGGCGTGCGCCTCGGATGGCCCGCCCACTTTGTGCCCATTTTGGGCATAAAATCTCCCCCCCCCCACTCCTAACGAGTTAATTTTAAGTGAGGTTAAAGACAATGGTTAAAGAACTAGGGAGCACAGTCTCAGGATAAGGGTTCGGCCATTTAAGACCGAGATGAGGAGGAATTTTTTCACTCAGGGGGTTGTGAATCTTTGGAATTCTCTGCACCAGAGGGCTGTGAATGCTGAGATAGATAGATTTTTGGACGCTAGGGGAATCAAGGGATATGGAGATCGGGTGGGAAAGTGGAGTTGAGGTCGATGATCAGCCATGATCTTATTGAAGCAGGCTCAAGGGGCTGTATGGCCTACTCCTGCTCCTATTTCTTATGTTCTTATGTTCTGTTGCCAGTCTGCTCGTCCCCAATTGCTCTTAAGTCTGTGGATTCTCTAATCTGCTGCACTTAGGGAAGCGGTGGTGATGAACTGAGCAACTGCCCGGTATGTGGGACATTTGGATTAGCTGATTTAATTGCAGCAACTTCCATCAATGAGCCCACTCCATCCCTGAGTGAGGTAAAGGCAATTATTTCTGACTGAGTGCACACAGCAATATTAAAATTCTGGCTACAATTATTTCCACTGCTCTTCCAAAGGCAGCACTTATGATGGTTGTCAAATGTAAAACAAAATAGGTGCACATTCTAAGATTTTCATTAGTCAGGATGTTACATAATATACAGTCTGTTTAAAAGATGCCTGAAAAAACAAATTTAAGGCATTTCAATGATGTTTTGGTTAAACAAAAAAAAACTAGCAAGGGACTGTAAAAGCTTCACAAAGGCAGTTGCATTTTCTTTCAATGACAGCAGCTGTGGGAAGTTTCCTATTTTCTGAGAATGTCGCCCCTTGACTCTTAGTTAACTCTATGTGAGAGAGCGAGTACGAGAGAGGGAGAAAAAGAGAGAAAGAGAGAAACTCTTGAGAGAGAGGCCACTCTCAAAATGTTTGAACGTTCCTTTGCTTCTAAGGGTAAACATTCACAGCAATTACTCTGAATGTGCTTTTCCTCCCATTTTCTTCTCTTGTCTGCTGAAGGTACGACTCATGCAGGAGCACAGTGGTGCAGCAACTTTCCAATACCTCATCCAAGTGTCCAACCTTGATAGCAATCTTAATCTTAAGCAATGACTGTCAATGAGATATTTGACCATGGGGGCACACAGCAGACCTTAATTCTATGCTCACTCGATATCCACACACATGCACCTTCCAACAGTGGTAATGAATAGTGATCAGAACTTTTATTTTCTTCCTTTCTTAGCCCAGGAATACTGAGACCCCATGGCCAGGCCAGTCCAGTTGAAATCAGCTAACTCAGCACAGACCAGGGATGGAAAACATTCTGAATATTTTTAGAGGACTGGGGCATTTAAAAAAGAATGTGTAACAGATCTGCTTTCTGATCGTTTTAACATAAAGCATGTGGAACCCATAAAAAAAGATACAATACAGTCTCTTTAAGGGAACTGACAATATTTATTTTAAACGACATGGCCTGTTACTATATGAGTTCCTTTAAAGGCCGAGGGTTAGGGGAAAAAGATCACGAACACAAATTGCCAGATGTGGTCCTATGAGGACATTTTGTTTGTGTATTTCAGCAGCGAAATGCTCAGGTGATTTCAAATAACATTTTGTGAGCCAAAATAATCTGAGAGAATTAAAAAAAACCATATGGAACATAGCTAAAACATAGAACATGTTTTACTACTCTGCAGTCTGTTTTCTTTCAGCTGCTGAAGTAGTCAGTTTTGGAGATTCCTCCAATGGTTCAGCTGGTTAAAACAATGAGTAGTTGAACCATATAGACCAATAAGGTCCTCCATTATTCGGTTCATTGGCACTACCCTCGCTTGGGCCCATTCATACCTATCCAATCATAGCCAGAGTATCTCTACCAATAGCTTCTCTTCCCGCCTCCACACCTTCAGCTTGGGAGTTCCTCAAGGCTCATTCCTTGGTGCCCTGTCTTCTTCTTCGTCTACATGCTGTCCCTTGGCGACATTATCCTTCCACATGTATGCTGAAGACACCTAAGTCTACCGCTCCACCACCTCTCACAACCCTTCGACTGACTCTGTGCTATCAGACTGCTTGTTTGATGTCCAGTTTTGGATGAGCCGTAAGTTCCTTAAGCTAATGATAGGGAAGACTGAAGCCATTGTCTTTGGCCCCCACCACAAACTTGGTACTCTTGCCACTGACTCCATTCTCCCTCCCTGGCCCCTGACCCCTGGCCACTGTCTCAGGCTGAGCCAGACTGTTTGCAACTTCCGGCATTCTTTTCAACCCCGGGACTGTGCTTCCGATCCATATCCTTTCCATCACAAACCTACTACCACCCGCATAACATCGGCCGCCTCCGCCCCTACCTCCGTGCATTTAATGCTGAAACCATCATCCACGCCTTTGTCATCTCCAGACTCGACTATTCCACTGCTCTCCCGGCCGACCTCCCATCTTCTACACTCTGTAAACTCTAGCTACTCCTTTCCTATCCCTCAGTAAATGCTGCTTGCCCATCACCAACGTTCCCCGTAAACTGCACAGCCTCCTGCGCGGCCCATTCAAATTTTTGAGCATGTGCGGTATCTACAATGTGAAAGCCTACGCGGGACCTTGCAGATGATTGCCCGGCCACGTAGCTTAGTGGGAACATTGCCCATCACCCCTGTCTAGCACTGCAACCCCCCAAACCCCCACCCCACGAGCTCTTCATTCTTCTGACACTGGCTTCCTGTGCATCCCTCCCACCCCCTGCCCTTTGCCCCACCATTGGTGGCCGTACCTTCAGCCGTCTATGCCCCACACACTGCAATTCCTTCCCTTAAACTTGTAACTCGACACCTTCGCCTCATGTAAAAACAGTTTCGTTAAAACCTATCTCTTTGAACAAGATCTCTCCTAATGTCTCCTTTTACTCAGATTCTGCTCTTTTTCCTTATGCCTCTGTGAAGCACCTTAGTGGGCTGGATTTTCATTGACCCGTGGAGGTGGGTTTGGAGGCGTGTGGGGGGTTAAAATTGCAAAAACTCGTGGGCGGGCACAAGCCCGCTTCCATCCTGCCTCCACGCAATTTTCATTAAATCGTGTCTGCTGGTCCCGACTCCGTCCCGCCTCTTAGAGGCGGGATAGGCTGTTAAGGCCCTTAACAAGCACTAAATTGCCTCTATAAAGCCATTTTGAAAGGCTTTTTAACCCTTTTTCTACGTGAAGCACGCCTGTTCTGAACCACGAATGTGAAACCTGGTGGGAGCACATCTGGCCGGCTGGCTGGCTGGCTGTGGGGATGCATATATGGATGGCTATGTGGATGGATGCATATATGGATGGCTATGTGGATGGATGCATATATGGATGGATGGGGAGGAGACATATCTGGGAGTGGTGGTATAAAAATATCTGGGAGCAGACTTAGGGCTGCTACTGCTCATTTTGCATCCAGGTCCTCTCACAGCAAAGGCCAGGCAGTCTTTGAAGACCTTCAATGCAACAGCAATGATGACATCATCAGAGGTGACTTTCAGACTGAAAACACTAATTGGTTCATGGGTTCCCACATGCTGGAACTCAATTGCCCAATTAGGTGAAAATTGCATCAATCTCCCACATCCAATTGCAGTCGGGTGGATAACACGAAAAGTGGATGACACGACCCCAACCCGCCCCAGTATCAAAATCCAACCCATAGTCTACATTGTCGACGGCGCTATATAAATGCAACTTATTGTTGTCACAATATGGGCTCAACCATGATGAAGGGGTGAGGTACTGGAAGGCTGTCAGCACCCTTGGAGCCCTATCCCAGCATGTGTTACTGCCTTCCAAAGAAGAGGGAAGAAATCTGAGGATTAAAATACGCTGCTTTTAACAACTATCAAAATTCTCTACTAAACACTTTCTAACATTCTACCCCCTTCAAAAAATATGCTGCTCGACAGAAGATTTTCTGTTCAATGTGCCAATCTAAATATCCCTTAACAATAGTTCATAGTTTTACCGAGAGTTTTTAAAAAGTTACAGAACAGAGGTCGAGTGATGTGTAGGGTTATGGTCCTAGAATCAAAGGTTTGTTAAACATAAAATGAAATACCTCCCTATT
The DNA here is from genome assembly GCA_030390025.1 of Squalus acanthias. Taxonomy (NCBI): domain Eukaryota; kingdom Metazoa; phylum Chordata; class Chondrichthyes; order Squaliformes; family Squalidae; genus Squalus; species Squalus acanthias. The sequence goes on from CM059428.1 coordinate 150,260,336, forward strand.
TAACACTATGTGCAGACAGTTCCTTTTGCCTGTGTTCCAGGAAGCAGTCAACTGTGTTCCTGTAGCCCACAATAACTTGTGCATTGTAAAGTGTACACCCTGTTCAGTCATAAAACGTATCAACAATAGTGGACTCTGTGCAATATTTATATATTGGAACATTAACAAAGGCCTATTCCCTTGCCTTGTTTTCCTTCCTAAAATGTTGGTTTTACACATGAATGGGAATGTATAGTGGTCTTACTTTTATTTTTCCCTGCTTTAAAACTATTATACATACATTATTTTAATTAAAACAAAAAGAAAATACTGCAGATGCTGGAAATCTGAAATAAAAACAGAAAATGCTGGAGATACTCAGCAGGTCAGGCAGCATCTGTGAAGAGAGAAACAGAGTTAATGTTTCAGGTCGATGACCTTTCGTCAGACGAAAGGTCATCGACCTGAAACGTTAACTCTGTTTCTCTCTTCACAGATGCTGCCTGACCTGCTAAGTATCTCCAGCATTTTCTGTTTTTATTTTAATTAAGGTTGATTAAAAAACAATATGCAAGGTAAAAGTACCTCTTCTGGAACAAACACGCGATATGTGGTGAGTATAAACCTTTCAAAGGGAACTTGACCAATACTTGAGTGAAGAGGACGCTTACAGCTATAGGAGGTAAGTGGTTAGTTAGTTCAGATTGTATCTGTGATGTGTTCCAAAATTCTAAGGGGTTTTATTAAAGGAAATGTGGAGAAACCATTTCCACTGGTCGGTGAATTGGTAACTAGAGGGCAGAAGATCATCACCAAAGGAATGGGACAAAGTGGATAGCTGTTTCAGAGAGCTGGCACAGGTGCAATGGGCCGAATGGACCTCTGCTGTGCTGTAAAATTCTATGGGTGGCAACAGTGATCTTCTGGAGCTTGCTCACTTATTGTAGACTATCTAAAGGGGGAATTTTGCAGAGCTTTTCCTGAACTAACCACAAGGTTTTTCTCTCTGTCTTTTTGCCCTTGCCAGGAGACAGCATTACCAGGGTTGATGGTTCTATGTACGAGGTTACACTGTATACTTGATGGGGTGAGCTGGATGGGCCAAATGGTCTTTTTTCACCGATCTTTTTTGAATGTTTGTAACAAGAACAGTGGGTGATATTCTCCCGATCTAGTTCAGCAACACTGAGGCCAAGTGTGGCATCCGTACCATAACCCAGAAGGAGGAGTCGAGTGGGATAGCCCTGGAGCCTGGTCAGAAAGTTGGGATTTACAAGTTCAGGGGTAAAATATGAACCAAAAACTTTTGCCTCGCCCATCATCCCTTTTGTCATTTAATCGCTCCTGGCACCAACCCTATCACAGACCTTTCCCGTTGTTCTTTCCTCTCCCTCCCCCACTTTTCCCTGGCTCTGTACTTGCTTAATAACTGTTAATCTCTAACATCTTCCTGTTCACCCCAACCTATCTCTGTAACCTCCTCCAGCCCTACAACCCTCCAAGATCTCTGCACTCCTCCAATGCTGGCCGCTTGTGCATCGCCAATTTTCTTCGCTCTAACATTGACGGCCGTGCTTTCGGCTGCCTGGGCCCTAAGCTCTGGAATTCCCTCCCTAAGCGTCTCCGTCTGTCTACCTCTCTTTCCTCCTTAAAACCTACCTTTGACCAAGCTTTTGGTCACCTGTCCTAATATCTCCTTAATGTGGCTCAGTGTCAAATTTTGTTTGATAATCGCTCCTGTGAAGTGCCACGCGTCTACTACGTTAAAGGTGCTATATAAATGCAAGTTGTTGTTGTTGTTCTGACGAAAGGTCATCGACCTGAAACGTGAACTCTGTTTCTCTCTCCACAGATGCTGCCTGACCTGCTGAGCGTTCTCCAGCATTTCTGTTTTTATTTCAGATTTCCAGCATCCACAGTATTTCGCTTTTGCTTACATTATTGTCGACTGGGTGAGTTGCATCTTTGTGGACTGAAATCTTAAGAATGGGTCAATGTCGGCCAAAAAAATAGCATAGTGCAGGTTTAGACGATTTCAAGTTTATCATGTCTTTCCCTGCCCTGTAAAGGGGGCTTATGCAGTTTACCTTTATCATTTCCTATCTAAAGCAGGAAACCTCCTTAAGTGGTGCTGGGTCACTGTGGCTAGCTCATGTCACTAAATACACAGGAGGAGCTGACCTCAGACCTAAAATTACTATACTTAGAACATGGGTTTCGGTAATTACTCCATGGCCATAGAGACATGAGTTGAACACCAGCCTCTCCTGATTCTAAACAAATGAAAAAAATATTGGAGTCAATTTTCGTGTCTGGCATATGGTGGGCAGGGTGAATGCTCCGTCTGTAAGATGAAGTAGACGGGGAGGACTGATCAATTTTTGTGGCCGGGCCTGGTGAACTGGTGAGATGCCAACGCTGCTTACTGACAACTCACCCTTTAGGAGGGCACGAGATCCGGGGGGGGTGGGGGGTGGAGGCACAGACTGATCCGGGCCTACCGCAGCACCTTTAAAGGGAGGGCTGAAAAGATTGGGGCGGGTCAGTGGAACAGCAGATTTAAGTGGCAGGGAAATGTAATGCGCACACCCAGCAGCAAGGAATTAAATTTAAGGGCGTCTTTAAGGCTTCAAAGTCCCCAAAAGAATGAAGTAAAGATCATTGGCAGACCTGCTTCCAGCTTTACCCAACTGCGGCTCATGATCCCTTTAAGTAGCGCTGCAAATGGCTGCCTCCAAACCTATAATATTCATGGCTTGTGGGCAAGCTGAGGAAGCAGTGGTGACACCAAAATTATATCGAGGTCCTAACTGCGTCATTTGCCACTTATTTAAATATATTAATGAGGCTTCTGCCTGTTTCCGGCAGGAGCCCTGACCACCTAAATCGAGGTCCAGCTGAAACTTCAAACATGCAGACCTCCAGTGGTAATTTGTCGATTTATTTTGTTTAAAAAAATTGTCCTTTAACCGCCCCGTTTACGCCTATAAATGGAGCAGTAGCCAGATGAAAATCAGCCCAGTTGAATGTGACACTAGCTGGGCATTAGTATATGAAGGCCGTTGTTTGTCACTGCGCAAATTGGCTGCCGCGTTTCCCACATTACAACAGTGACTACACTCCAAAAAAGTACTTCATTGGCTGTAAAGCGCTTTGAGATGTCCGGTGGTCGTGAAAGGCGCTACAGAAATGTAAGTCTTTCTTTTTCTTTCACTGTGATTGGAGCTTACCTTTCAGCATGGTTCCATCCAGTATTCAGTTTTGTCCAGCTTCTGCACATAAATAAATTAAACCAGTATTAGACTTTGAAGCTCATCTTTTTTTTCCTGTTTCAAATTTTCTCCCCTTCTCTCCTGAAGAAGAAAAAATAAAGTTAATTTCTATTACACCTTATACAGGAAACTTTTGTTTATCCGGCACCCAAATATCCGGAATTCTCGCTTAACCGGCAAAAATCATCCTCCGAAAACTCCTCTCAAATAACCGGCAATGTTGCCGAGTCGCAGTCGAGTCTCCGCGAACGCCGAGTACTCCGAAAACTCCTCTCAAATAACCGGCAATGTTGCCGATCCCGAGTCCGAGTCTGAGTCCGCGAACGCCGATTTAGTCAGTAGGGGTAGTTTTCAAAAGTACCCAAATACTGTATACTGCACATTTCTTGATTTATTTATTTTTCTTTGTTAAAAATAGCCTCGGTAGATATAACTCTCCGTTATCCGGTACTTTCGATAAACCGGCACCACGCCGGTCCCGTCGGTGCCGGTTAATAAAGAGTTTCCTGTATGTGCTCAGGATGTCTCATAGTGCCTCATAGCCAATTAATTACTTTTGAAGTGTTGCCATTATTATGTAGGTAAATGCAGGAGCCAATCTACACACAGCAAGGCCCCACAAACAGCATTGAGATTAATGACCAGTTTTGGTGGTATTATTTGAAGAGATGCATGTCGTCCAGGACATTAGGAGACTCCCTGCTCTTCTTCAAAAAAAGTGCAATGGGATTTTTTACATCCATCTGAACAGGCAGACAGGGCCGTGGCTTAACACTCCGTCTAAAGTGCAGCAGCTGCCTCAGTGCTACACTGACATATCAAGCTAGATTATGTACTCAGGAGCTGGAATGGGGCTTGAATCCACAATCTTTTGACTCAGAGGCAAAATGTACTACACTGTACCAAGCTGAAGCCACTCAAGGCTACTACTACAGAGGTGAAGGGAGGTCTAACCCTAACCCTAAGCCTTCTCCTAGCTCCCAACACCCACCAGGTACATCAACCAAGTGCCCATTCTTCCTGTGTTAGTCTAACTATTTGATCATGTATCATAGTATCAGATCGTACAGCACAGAAGGAGGCCATTCAGCCCATTGTGCCTGTGCCGACATATTGGTATAGCTATCCATTTAGACACAGTCCCCTGTTCTTTCCCCATAGCTCTGTAATTTTTTACCCTTCGAGTATTTATGTAATTTCCTTTTGAAAGTTACGATTGAATCGGCTTCCACCAGCCTTCAGGCAGTGCATTCCAGATCATAACACGTGCTGAGTAAAAAAAAAAACGTTTCCGCAGGTCACCTCTGGTTCTTTTGCCAATCAACTTAAATCTGTGTCCTCTGGTTACCGACCCTTCTGCCACTGGAAACAGTTTATCCTTATTTACTCCATCAAAAACCGTTCATGACTTTGAACACCTCTATCAAATCTCCTCTTAATGTAGGACGTCACAGTCAGCCTCAGTCCTGTCCTTACTTGATATCCAAATTCCAGAAGCAGTCGCTCAATCGTGATCAGGGGTGAAGGCCAATTGCAGTGTCCTGATTGGCTGAGATCGGCGAGCTCAGCACAGACCGAGGGTTGAACCCTGGGACCTTTCAGGTCGGTCGAGTTCAGCAGCTGGTGCGTTTATTGACTAAGCCACAAATGTGCATCCAGGAAACATTTCTTCCCACAAAAGGCTGTGAGAATGTGGAATGCACTGCCACAGAAGAACACAGATGCAAAATCATTTAAGATGTTTAAAAAAGGGAGATAGGTACTTACTGGGAAGGATATTAAAGGATACGGAGAAAGCTGGGAATTGAGATTAAAAAGATGGCACGGCTAACAAAATGGTGGAGCAGACTCAATTACCTGAATTGTCTGCACCTGCTTTTGTATTTCTAAGACATCAGTGGAGCTCCATTTTCATCCTTAAAACACAAGAGGGAGGCCTGGCAGTACGTATTACAAGATTAATTTCTGAATGAAGCTAGAATTTTGCACATAGGAATATTGGCCCTGATATTGATAGGGCAGGTTTTCCGAGTTTGGGGGGGGGGGAGTTTTGGCCAACGAGTTCCGGGTTTACCCGCATGCTGTGGAGTTTTAATTCCGCAGCGTGTGTATTTTTTATTTCACAGGATCCCCGTCCAGAAGTCAGCCTGATTGACAGGCTTGGCTTTCAGTCGGGCAGGGAGCACTCCGGAGCAGGCTGCAGCCCCCAGGGAAGGAGCCTGCAGCTGCTAGTGGGAGCATGGGAGTGGTCCAATCCCCAATCCCGGGGGGGGGGGGGGGGGTGGTTTGATCTCGAGGGGGGTCCGATTCCCGACCCTGAAAGGGGGGGGGGGGTGGTCTTTGGATGGGAGGGAGTCTGATGGGGGCAGGGGGAGGGAGTTTGGGGGGCTGAGGGGAAGCACTCCTGCCCCTCCTGGCCCACAAGCAGTGCTGTAAAGGCACTTACCTTCTCCCCGAAGCTGTCCTCGCCCCCATTGAGCTGCCGGGTTTCCTGAGGCCTGGGAAACCCGGCCGGCCAGGGTTAAACCTGTAAGGGAAGTTAAATGTGAGGCTCCCAGCTTCATTATAATATTTAAATGACCAACCCGCCTCCTGGGACCAGGTTGGCTGCCCGCCCAATAGCCTGCCCCCATTGAACCCAGAAGTGTGGGTTGGAGGTGGGTTGGGGTCGGGTTTAAGATTTAAAAAATTTTATATCACACCCAACCCTATCCCATCCATTTTTGGGGGTTAATTCACCCCATTGTATCCAATAATATAATTATGCTTTTCACCACTCACCTAGATGGGTGACCGCAACAACACGCCCGAAGCTTGACACCATCTGGGACAGAGTAATCTGCTGGATCGGTGCCTTTGCCACTGGATTCACTAACCATCCCATGCATCACTCACACTCTGTGGCTGCAGTATTTATCATCTAGGAGATGCACTGCAACAGTTCATCAATATTATTTCTATGGCACCTCCCTGTAATGTGTGACCTGTACCACCTGGAAGGAGAAGGGCAGCAATGTTGTGGGAAGACCATCATCTCCAAGTTCCCCTCCAAGTCAAACACCATCCTGACTTGAAACATATATCGCCATTTCTTCTTCATCGCTGGGTCAATATCCTAGAACTGCCTACCTAACACCATTGTGGGAGCACCATTACCACAAGGAATGCAGCGGTGTAAGAATGCCCACCACTACCTTTTCAGGGAAATAGGGATGGGAAATAAATGCAGCCTTGCCAGCATCACCCACATCCCGCAAACAAATAATTAAAAAAGAGGAATATTGTGTAATTCCGCTGAGGGATAAAGCAGTGGGTTGCTGAGCCATACAAAGTAGGAAGGTTGCTGGTTTGATCAGCAGCCTGTGCAGAATTAGCCTCTCTGAACCAGATAAGGCTTCTAGATGCTACAATGGCCTCAAGACCCTTGGGTTCAGGAGGGAAAAAGCAGTCAATGCTCCCGCTCATGATTCCTCCTGGAAATGTGCATATGATGAGGACAGGATCAGTTTCTCTCATGATGCCAACATTCACTGTCTAGGCCGACATATGAGGAATGGTCACTTGGTTGAGGTAGCGGAGGGTGAGTGGCACCCATGGACACCCATCCGACAAGGAATCAATATCTTCAGGACAAGAGGAAAGGAGAAAGAAAAGAAATTGAAAAAAATCTGTAAAATTTAGATGCAGTGGAAGTTCTGAAAATTTCCCATCTAATACCAGTGTTAAAGAAGTCAGGTTGACTTGTTGGTGAGGTTGAGAAGGTTAAATGGTGGAGCAAAGAAGTTTATTGGTTACCATTACCAGTAGCAACATATCAACATGACACTCAGTATTAGTCAAGAGGCTGCTGGTGAGCTAGGAAGTTATCATGTTTAAAAAAAAAATAATATTCATTCACGGGATGTGGGCATCGCCGGCAAGGTCAGCATTTATTGCCCATCCCTAATTGCCCTTAAGATGTGCTTCTCAAAAACACCTTTCTTGAAGAGATTACACAGCATTAATGTCACATCACAGGCATATTTGGAGATTGCACTGTTCAAATTAATTAATCATAATGTTACTGAAGGAACTGCAGTAATTCAACAACAAGGTAAGGAGGAGGAGCTTCAAAGTGATGCTGAAATCAGTCTACACCGAGTCGATTCAGATTTTTCCAACTTTGAAAGTTGGTGGTAAGGTAAGCCAATCAATGAAATGTTAATTTCATCCCCCTACTCAATTTTCTGCCCCTCCCCTATTGGCTTACACTGGGTTCAAAGTGTCCTCCACTATCTTAAAATGATCCTTACATCGTATTGCATAGTATTTACAGCACAGATACAGGCCACTTGTCCCAACAGGTCTATGCTCCTGTTTATGTTTCACACAAGCCACTTCCCACTCTTCTCCATCTAACCCCATCAACATATCCTTCTATTCCTTTCTCCCTCATGTTATTATCGAGTTTCTCCTTAAATGTATCTGTGTTAGTCACCTCAACTACTCTACTACTACCCTTTTATCTCGCTGAACTTTGCCTTTTCCCAGGCCAGCATCCTTATCTTTAACTCTTAATTAAACCTTTCTATTCTTACATTAAACTTAACAATGATGTGGTCGCTATTTCCCAATTAGTTATTTGCCCTACTTCATTTCCAAGAACGAAATCAAGCAATGCTTCTTTCCTTGTTGGGCTGGAAACAAACTGACCTAGGAAGCAGTCCTCAATGTATTCTGTAAAGCATCCCTGACTTTGACCACATTTATTCCAATCTGTCTTGAGATAGTTAAAATCATTGAGTGGTATCGCCATGTGGTTCTGACATCTCTCTCGGAATGGTCTACAAATCACATTTCCTGTCTCATCTTCATCGTTTGGTGGCTGAGAATTCTACCATTTCTCTTCCTATTTCTTAACTTGATCCATATGGAATTATGTCATCATGCAACTCTTGTGACTCCTTACATTGTAGTGGTGTGATTTGTGGGTGCGGTGGCGTAGTGGTTATGTTACTGGATTAGTAATCCAGAGGCCTGGACTAATGAACCCAAGATGTGAATTCAAATCCCACCATGGCAGCTGGGGAATTTAAATTCAGTTAATTAAATATATCTGGAATACAAAGCTAGTGTCAGTAATAGTGACCATGAAACTATCAGATTGTCAGAAAAACCCATCTGGTTCACTAATGTCCTTTAGGGAAGGAAATCTGCCGTCCTTACCTGGTCTGGCCTATATGTGACTCCAGACCCACAGCAATGTGGTTGACTCTGAACTGCCCTCTGAAATGGTCTAGTTGTCAAGAACGTGGCTCACCACCAGCTTCTCAAGGGCAATTTGGGATGGGCAATAAATGCTGGCTTTGCCAGCAATGCCCACATCCCAGGAACAAATAAAAAAAAATCCTTCACTAACACTGCCACCCCACTCCTTTTTTCCCCTCTTGAAAATGTTATAACTAGGAATATTAAGTTCCCAGTCCTGTCCAAACATAAGCCACATCTCTGTTATAGCTACGAGAGCATCCCCTCCATAAAGGACAAGGGCAGCAGGCGCATGGGAACACCACCACCTCCAAGTTCCCCTCCAAGTCACACACCATCCTGACTTAGAAGTATATCGCCGATCCTTCATTGTCGCTGGGTCAAAATCCTGGAACTCCCTCCCTAACAGCACTGTGGGAGTACCTTCACCACACGGGCTGCAGCGGTTCAAGAAGGTGGCTCACCACCACCTTCTCAAGGGCAACTAGGGATGGGCAATAAATGCTGGCCTTGCCAGCGACACCCAGATCCCATAAGCGAATTAAAAAATATATTTTTTTACTGTTTCTAATTTTCCAATTATGTTTTGAATGCTTTGTTTTACTACGTTAAAGGTGCTATATAAATGCAAGTTGTTGTTGCTTTGTTGTGTATTTAAATATATACCACTCTAATTGTTTCGGAATGTTGCCCTTATTCTTTTTCCTGGTCTTCTCATTTACCTTTTTGATATCTCTTGCCCCTTCCCAACAGTGTTTTTGTCTTTCACTACCTCAGGCTATTTTTTCCCTTTCTCCTCTGATAGTGTTCTTGTACTATTTATCTCAGCTAAGCCTTCTGCTTCCATTCTTATGGTTTTATTACTCCTGCTCCCCCTCTCTAGTTTCAAACCTGGACTTTCCCTACCCTTTGCCATATTAGTTTAAATCCTCCTTCACTGCTCTACTTGCTCGCCACAGGGACATTAGTACCACTTTGGCTCAGGTGAAGGCTGTCCCTTCGATAAGCCTTCCCTCGCTCCTGAACTTACTCTAATCCCTGAAAAATGTGAACCTTTCCCTCCTGCAGCCACATCCTCATCTGCTTCGCCTTAACCTGTCCGGCATGCAGCCCAGGGCCTCAAATTAGCACTCTTGAGGATTTGTTTTTAATCTAGTGAAAAATATCTTAAACTCCCTCTGCATGACCTTAAACATACTTCGATCTATGTCATTGACTCCATGACTTGTGGCTCCTCTCCTTCCCTTTCCAGGGGCTTTCCCACCTATTCCATGATGTCCTTCGCCCTGGAATCAGGGAGGAACATACCATTCAGGACTCTGGTAACAATTTAAAAAATAAATCTGTACACCTGATAATAGAATTTCCCATTTCCACCACTCTCCTACTCTTGTAGTCTACCTGCCTTTCACCCTCTTGCTCCAATGGGTGCAATGTTGCCCAGGACCACCCTCCTCTGTGTCGCTGTGACTGTCCACCTCATACTCGGCCAACACGATTACATAGGATATCCAGCACAGGAACAGGCCATTCGGCCCAACTAGTCCATGCCAGCGTTTATGATCCACCAGAGCCTCCTCCCGTCTTTCCTCATCCAATTCTATCAGCATAACCCTCTATTCCCTTCTCCCTCATATGCTTATCTCGCCTCCTCTTAAATGCATCTATACTTTTCGCTTCAACAACTCCCTGCGGTATTGAGTTCCACATTCTCACCACTCTGGGTAAAGAAATTTCTTCTGAATTCCCTAATTGATTTCTTGGTGACTATCTTACATTGATGGCCTCTAGTTTTGCTCTTCCCCACAAGTGGAAACACTCTCTCTGTTGATGAGCCTGAATATCCACAAGGTTCTCCCAATCTCTGGCTGCATCTTTGGGGAAGATATGCTGAAACGCTGGAAGGCTGTTTACGTCATTTGTCCAGGGGTCCCATCAATCTCCCGTTGGCGAACCCTCATGGAAATATTAGGGGTAGGTATCTGTTGGGCAGTGCCAGTAACTCAGGGGTTCACTGCACCTGTGAGTGCAACCTCCCTTTGCTTCCCCTGTGGATAGTCCCTCACTTCTCTCCTTCTACATTACCCCTGTGTGTTGAGCTGTTTAGCACTGCCTCTTGGGTGACCCCATCCAGAAATGCCTCACTCTCTCTGATGCAGCTGAGTGTGACCTATTGCTGCTCAAGCGCAGAGATCTTACATAAGAACATAAGACATAGGAGCAGGAGTAGGTCATTCAGCCCCTCGAGCCTGTTCCGCCATTCAATAAGATCATGGCTGATCTGATCTTGGCCTCAACTCCATTTCCCTACCTGCTCCCCGTAACGCTTGACTCCCTTATCATTCAAAAATCTGTCTATCTCCACCTTAAATATATTCAATGACCCAGCCTCCACAGCTCTCTGGGGAAGAGAATTCCAAAGATTCACGACCCTCTGAGAGAAGAAATTCCTCATCATTTCCGATTTAAAAGGATTTCCCCTTATTCTGAAATTATGCCCCCTAGTTCTAGATTCCCCCACGAGGGGAAACATCCTCTCTGCATCTACCCTGTCAAGCCCCTTCAGAATATTATATGTTTCAATAAGATCCCCTGTTATTCTTCTAAACTCCAATGTGTATAGGCCCAACCAGCTCAACCTTTCTTCATAAGACAACCCCTTCATCTCCGGAATCAACCTCGTGAACCTTCTCTGAACTGCCTCCAATGCAAGTATATCCTTCCTTAAATAAGGAGAACAAAACTGTACGCAGTACTCCAGGTGTGGTCTCACCAACGCCCTGTACAGTTGTAACAGGACTTCCCTACTTTTATACTCCATTCCCTTTGCAATAAAGGCCAACATTCCATTTGCCTTCCTAATTACTTGCTGTACCTGCATGCTAACTCTGCTCCAGAGACTCCATTTTCGTCATAAGAATTAGGAGCAGGAGTAGGACATATGGCCCCTCGAGCTTTGATCTTTGACCTCAACTCCACTTTCCTGCTCAATCCCCATATCCCTTGATTTCCCAAGGGGGCAATTTTGCCAGCCCTGGGGAGGCGGGTATGGAGGCAGGACTGCCAGGAAATTGGCTGAATTTGGGGGCAGGTACCCAACCCGTCTCCATGCCATCTTCTCAGGAGGCGGGTAGCCGTCCTGCGCCGGGTCCCATCTCCTTGGAGGCGGGAAGGGATTAAACAGGCAGAAAATAGGATTATCCCCTTTTTGCCCTCACTAGTGCGGGCTTCCCGAAGGCTCCAAAACCCGCCAGGTCAGCGAGGCGAGTAGTGGGTCTGCGGGGGTCGGGGGTGCAAAAGTGTGCTGTGAAGGTAAGTGATGGGTGCAAGAGTGGAGAGGTGAGTATCTGAGGTAAGTGCAAAGTGTTAGTAAAAGTGTACTTTCCTTTGTTTCTTCCTGCAGGCTTCAGTCGGTGTGTATGTGGAGAGTCTCGCACCTCCGCGTTGGAAATGAGAGATGGCCGTTGCATTCTCCAATGGAACAACCATCTCATTTCTGCAAAAGAAAGATGTTTGATGAGGTCTTGAATTCAAGACCTCATCAAACTACAGAGAATGTCACTGTTTGACAGCTTCACAGATCTGTCAAATGATGACAATTCATCTGTCAAAAATTTTGACAGATGAAACGTCATACGTTGACGTTCTCTGCAACCGGCTCTCCCTTAATTGGCCTGCTAAGCCCGCTGGACGAGCTTAACAAGGTCAATCAAGGGAAAATAGTGTGGGTTGGCCAGAAGTTGTTAGAGGCGGGACTGAAACCCGACAAGTGGGAGTCCCGCCTCCAAAAGCTCCTCATTGGCAAAATCACTCCCCTAGAGTTCCAAAAATCTATCTATCTCAGCCTTGAAAATACTCAATGACTCAGCATCCACAGCCCTATGGGGTAGAGAATTCCAAAGATTCATAACCCTCTGAGTAAAGAAATTCCACCTCATCTCAGTCTTAAATGGCCAACCCCTTATTCTGAGACTATGCCACCTAGTTATTACAGGCCAGTCAGCCTAACCTCGGTGGTGGGAAAATTATTGGAAAGAATTCTGAAGGACAGGATAAATCTTCATTTAGAAAGACACGGATTAATCAAGGATAGTCAGCACGGATTTGTTAAGGGAAGGTTGTGTCTGAAAAACCTGATTGAATTTTTTGAGGAGGTAACAAGAAGGGTAGATGAGGGTAGTGCGTTTGATGTAGTGTATATGGACTTTAGCAAGGCTTTTGATAAGGTTCCACATGGCAGACTGGTCATGAAGTTAAAAGCCCATGGGATCCAGGGCAAAGTGTCAAGTTGGATTCAAAACTGGCTCGGAGGCAGGAAGTAGAGGGTAATGGTTGATGTGTGTTTTTGTGACTGGAAGGCTGATTCCAGTGGGGTTCCGCAGGGCTCAGTACTAGGTCCCTTGCTTTTTATCGTACATATCAATGATCTAGACTCGAATATAGGGGGTATGATTAAGAAGTTTGCAGATGATACTAAAATCGGCTGTGTGGTTGATACTGAAGAAGGAAGCTGTAGACTGCAGGAAGATATCAATAAATTGGTCAGGTGGGCAGAACAGTGGCAAATGGAATTCAATCTGGAGAAGTGTGAGGTAATGCATTGGGGAGGGCTAACAAGGAAAGGGAATACACATTAAATGGTAGGACACTGAGTAGTGTAGAGGAACAAAGGGACCTTGGAGTGCATGTCCACAGATCCCTGAAGGTAGCAGGCCAGGTAGATAAGGTGTTTAAGAAGGCATACGGAATGCTTGCCTTTATTAACCGTGGCATAGAATACAAGAGCAGGGGGGTTATACTTCAACTGTATAAAACACTAGTTAGGCCTCAGCTAGAGTATTGCGTGCAGTTCTGGTCACCACATTACAGGAAAGATGTGATTGCACTAGAGAGGGTACAGAGGAGATTTACAAGGATGTTGCCGGGAGTAGAGAATCTTAGCTATGAGGAAAGACTGCATAGGCTGGGTTTGTTTTCCTTGGAACAGAGGAGGCTGAGGGGAGACCTTATTGAGGTGTATAAAATTATGAGGGGCCTAGATAAAGTGGATAGAAAGGACCTATTTCCCTTAGCAGAGGGGTCAAAAACCAGGGGGCACAGATTTAAAGTAATCGGTGGAAGATTTAGAGGGTATTTGAGGGGAAATTTCTTCACCCAGAGGGTTGTGGGGGTCTGGAACTCACTGCCTGAAAGGGTGGTAGAGGCAGAAACCCTAACCACATTAAAAAAGTACTTGGATGTGCACTTGGGATGCTGTAACCTGCAGGGCTACGGACCAAGAGCTGGGAAGTAGGATTAAGCTGGCTAGCTCTTTGTTGGCCGGCGTGGACACGATGGGCCGAAATAGCCTCCTTCCGTGCTGTAACTTTCTATGATTCTATGATTCCAGTTCTAGACTCTCCAGCCAGGGGAAACAACCTCTCAGCATCTACCCTGTCAATGCCCCTCAGAATCTTATATGTTTCAATAAGGTCACCCCTCATTCTTCTAAACTCCAGAGAGTTTGGGCCCAATCTACTCAATCTCTCCTCATGGGACAACTCTCTCATTCCAGGGATCAATCCAGTAAACCTTTGTTGCACCGCCTCTAAGGCAAATATGTCCTTCCTCAGATAAAGACGACCAAAACTGTACACAGTACTCCAGGTGTGGTCTCACCAAAGCCCTGTACAATTGTAATAAGTCTTCCTTACTCTTGTACTCCAACCCCCTTGCAATAAAGGTCAACATGCCATTTGCCTTCCTAATTGCTTGCTGTACCTGCATGCTAACTGTCTGTGTGTCCTGTATGAGGACACCAAGATCTCACTGAACACCAACATTTAATAGTTTCTCACCATTTAAAAAATATTCTGTTTTTCTATTCTTCCTACCAAAGTGAATAACCTCACATTTCCCCACATTATACTCCATCTGCCAACTTATTGCCCACCCACTTAACCTGTCTATATCCCTTTGCAGGCTCTTTGTGTCTTCCTCACAGCTTAGTTTCCCTCCTAGCTTTGTATCGTCAGCAAACTTGGATACATTGCACTTGGTCCCTTCATGTAAGTCACTAATATAGATTGTAAACAGCTGAGGCCCAAGCACTGATTCCTACCCCACTAGTTGCAGCCTGCTAACTGGAAAATGACCTGTTTATCCCTACTCTCTGTTTTCTGTCCATTAACCAATCCTCTATCCATGCTAATATTTTTGGACTCTAGGGGAATCAGGGGATATGGAGATCAGGCAGGAAAGTGGAGTTGAGGTCGAAGATCAGCCATGATCTTATTGAATGGCGGAGCAGGCTTGAAGGGCCGTATGGCCGACTCCTGCTTCTAATTCTTATGTTCTTATGTAATATATTACCCAAAACCGCATGAGCCCTTACCTTGCACAGCAAACTTTTATGTGGCATCTTATTGAATGCCTTTTGAAAATCCAAATATACTACATCCATTGGTTCCACTTTATCTACCCATTGCACTTGGTGCAAACATGCTGCCCCTGCACACGCCAAGGATACCTGATGGCCCAACACACATCACACTCCGCGCACATCGCCAGGGTTCCCAGCACTGCCGTCCCTTTAAGCCTACCTTAAAAAATGTAAACAGTGTCAACCTTAACTTCCAGTAGCAAGAATCTTACTCACTTTAGTAAAGTATAGGGAAAGTAAAGAAAATAAAACTCTGTCCAATGACAGTTCAAGACTGAACTCTCTCTGAGGCTGAATTCCCACTGAGGCTAAATTCCACACTCTGCTGTGCCTCACACTTTTCACCAGCCTCTCACAGGCTCTTTACAGTAGTCATGCAACTGGAAGATTTTCTTACATCTCTATCCAGAACGTCACAATAATACAATGCAATGTAAATAGATTTGTTGAACATAGAGAACCAAGCAGCAGCATTGGAAACATCATTTGCATCATTAAAGTTTGTACGTTCATTCTACATTGCAAATCCTAGTTAAAAAAACAAAAAATTAACTCCTAGTAAAAACAAAATAAAAAATTAAATCATCTCTGTCAATGGTAGTAAAATCGAATTTTAATTTGATTTATATTGTTGGTGGTGTAAGGAAGGAGGGGAGGGGGGGGAACGTACAAATGCTGATCTAACTGCAGTGAATAGGCTCAGCCTCCCAATAAGAGGCCGAATGGTGCTCTTATTCACTACCAGCATACGGTTACCAAAGTGTTAAACATATATTGAAAAATGCGTAGCCGCAATTAACTGCTGAAACTACCGTTACCCCAGAGATTCCAATTTTCTGCTCAATATTAACTGGGCGAGAAAACTACTGACACGCCAGCCATAAGGCCCTAGATTATTTATCCTCCTCATACCAAATATTTAAGATTTTCTGCTGGCCTTGTCAAAGATAGCATCTGTTTCTGTGGACTTACAACAATTACGTTTGCTGCACTGACTCTCTGAGAAGGTTGCAAGTTATTAAAGGGGCAATGTATTCATCTGCTTTGTCACATAATCTGATATGTTATAAAGCGAGGCAATTCACTCTTATGGGTTTTCTCATACCATTTCTTCTGAAGGTGGTGATACATGCTGGGGAATAAATTCTAGAGGCAGTCTGCTAACTCACCATTTTTCAGTGTGTGTCAGTGGGCTATTCGACTTTAGTTACCATCACAGCAAAGCACCATTGTGTCCCCACAAAGCCAACAGCATAAGCCAGTACCCGCGGATGATGTAACCAAGCAGCATGTAAATGAGGAAGAGGAGGGGCCAAGGAGAGATTCTTGGGTGACTGTGGAACGTGACTGCACAGGGTTGAGAAGAAAAGCTCTTACTGAAGAGTGCTGTCTGCATTCAGACTATACAAGGGCAGTTCCACAGAACTGGTCAATGGAGGAGAACAAGTGGCTGACTATACCAAATGCCAGAGAGGGGTCGAGAGGGATAATGCACCACAGTGACAGAGAATGTCATTCATCACCTTGACCAAGGCAGTTGGGTGGCGTGGGTAGGGCTAAAGCTGGACTGAAAGGATTCGAACAGGTAGTTTTGGGAGCATGGAGCTAAGGGATGATTACACTTTCAAGTATCTTAGCGAGGAAAGGGAAATTAGAGGGGAGGCAGTAGTTGGAGAAGATGGATAAGTTGCATATTGATTTTATCAAGGAGGGCATGATAGAAAGAGTTAAGAAAGGCTTGCATATATATAGCGGTTTTCACGATCTCAGAACGTCCCAAAGCACTTTACAGGCAATGAAATACTTTTGAAGTGTAGTCGCTGTTGCAATGTAGGAAACGCAGCCAATTTGTGCACAGCAAGCTCCCACAAACAGCAATGAGATAGTGACCAGATAATCTGTTTTAATGATGTTGATTGAGGGATAAATATTGGCCAGGACTCCCCCACTCTTCTTCGAATAGTACCATGGGATCTTTTACGTCCACCTGAGAGGGCAGACAGGGCCTTGGTTTAACGTCACTTGCGATAGACAGCTCCGTACTGCACTGGGCGAGTCAGCCTAGATTTTATGCTCAAGTTTCTGGAGTGGGACCCGAACCCACAGTCTTCTGACTCAGAGGCGGGCGTGCTATCCACTGGGCCAAGGCTGACAACTGCGGTTTTGATGATGACAGCAGCTTTGAAGAAGAGAGGGGGACAGTGCTTGAGAAGGGCAGCCATTAGCAACGTTGGCTGCCGTCTGCACAGGTGGGTGCTCAGCCCACCTGTGATATGAGAAAATGGTCGCTGCTGGTGTGCAGTGTAAGGCAGCAGCCAGTTATTTATGTTCAATGGGAGCAGGACTGCTGCTTCTGAAGCAGCCTCACAAAAACAACTGAGGTGCTTTGGTGACAGTGGCACAAGGTTGTTTATATTTCAGCCGTGTCACCGAGATTTGGGGGTGGGCTGCTGGGGTTACCATCAATGGCGGTGCTGTAAATTAAAAGGGGCATGAGTTATTCTGTCGGGCAGCTTTACAACATACAGCACAGGAACAAAGGAAGACTGGGAGGCACCCAGACAGGATACAAATATCTCCTTTTGTAACATTTAACAGCATGAAGTAATTCCGATGAATGCGCTTCCAGTTTAATAAAATACATTGAGAAACTCCTGACAACTTTCAACCTGCAGGCCAAATAAAAAAAAACATGGGAGTGATTCTAGGAAACAGCTACACTAAGCATGGCCATTTTCATTCTGGTATCAAATCAAAATAACTGCTGACACGTTTTCCATAGACTTTCTAACCAGCTTAGAAAAGAACTTGCCCTCAGTAAAAGTTGTGAGATGGTTTCACTACGTTTATTCAAAAGCTCAGCTCTTTTCCACTTGTGACATTGCCCTGTGTTCTACCCCAGCTAACAGTAACTTCCTCTCTTCCTGCAATGCGCTCTGGTTAAGGTGTTATCTTTGTGCGCTAAGGACACATGGAACCCTCATGAATCTGGAGACAACACAATTGTGGATGGTTGAATCGTGTTTTGGCCGATGACATGCAGAAACCATTTTTGCTGTAAATTTTCCATGTTTGGGCCCCTAACTTCTCCAGGAAAGCACTAAGATTGGCCTGGAAGATAGAGCAAAATGGATTAAAAAACAACAACACTGGCTTGCATTTATATAGAGCCTTTAACGCAGTAAAACATCCCAAGACGCTTCACAGGAATCTAATCAGACAAAAAAATTGACACCGAGCCAAAGAAGGAGACATTAGGACAGGTGACCAAAAGTTTGGTCGAAATGGTAGGTATTAAGGTGTGTCTTTGTTTCATTCACTCACAGGATGTGGACGTCGCCGGCAAGGCCGGCATTTATTGCCCATCCCTAATTACCCTTGAGAAGGTGGGAGTGAGCCGCCTTCTTGAATACAACTGAATGGCTTGCTAGGCCATTTCAGAGGGCAGTTAAGAGTCAACCACATTGCTGTGGGTCAGGAGTCACATATAGGCCAGACCGGGCAAGGACAGCAGATTTCCTTCCCTAAAGGACATTAGACAACCAGATGGGTTTTTACAACAATCCGGTAGTTTCATGGTCACCATTACTGATACTAGCTTTTTATTCCAGATTTTAAAGGAGGGGAGAGAGGTTGAGAAGCGGAAAGGTTTAGGGACGGAATCCCAGAGTTTAGGGCCTAGACAGCTGAATGCCAGGCTGCCAATGGTGGTGCGGGCGATTTTAACTCCCAGGCCTAATCTGCATGTCGCCGATCAGCTGCCTGCCCAAACCAACCTGGCTGCCAGCGGGTCAGAGCGGAATTTCAGGCAGCAGGAGGCCACCCACCGGCACCAAAGGATAGTTCACTGGCAAGAATGTAAGTCACGGGCAGGAGGTTTTGGCAGGGTCTTGTGGGAGGTAATGGTGGTAATCTGGGGCAGAGGAGGCCTAAACATTCCACGTTGGGCCCGGAGAAGCACTCCTGCCCGTCCTGCCTGGCCCTACAATGTAAATAAAGAAAACGTACCTTAAAATGGCTTCTTCTGGCCGCGGATCCTGTTCCCGCTGTTGAGACAGCCCTAAAGAGGCGCATGGCAGAATAACAGCACAAGTAACCTCCCACAGCCAAATAATAATCAGGTGCACATGGCTTCCTCGCTCAGGGCAGAGTTAAAACTGCAGTCGGGGCCCGATGATGTCATCGGACACCAATCTACATTTTAAAGAAGGACCCCCTCCGGCTTCAGGAGGGTATCGTTGCCGCCTGATCAGAAGAGCAGTTTAAAATTGAAGATGCCGGGATACCTGCGGGATGTTGGCAGGTGAGTCGGGCTAAAATCAGCCCCTTCTGTGTTGTACAGATGCTCAATTTGATCACATTTAATTACAATACAATTAGGGTTCAGAATTGATCATATTCTTCAAAATCCTCTCAGCAAGCCTAGGACGGTTCTCAGGCACGTTGCTTGGATTTAGTTATTCGGGTAACGAAAGGTGACTGCTCTGAGGAAATTGCTATTTCTGCACCCAGCCTTGCTCAGGGCACATGGTACACAGCGTCACTGAACCTGAACGGCTGAAAAGGCCGAGTCCCACAGGAAAAGAAAAATCCCTTCTCTCTCTTTCTCAGGCATGTTGAGACAGCCCTAAGCAGGCGCACGGTAGAATGACAGCACAAATAACCTCTACTGTTTCACCACAGGCAAATAATAATAAGGCCCAGCTTTTACCAAATATCTTCTGTCCTCATCAGGTGATGGAGGACTGCTGAAGCCATCCATCTATTCGCCTGTCCCTGCACTCCAGTAAACAGTGCATCTCAGATAACATCACTGAAGGATGTCGCTTCCCACCGTAATATCATTAAATCTTCAGACCTCGGTGACCCCTTACTGCCCTCAGCATGTTTAGTTGGTTTGTCTTTTTTTTTTCTGGGAACTATCTAACTTGTGATGACTTGTTTCTGCCCAGATGCAATGCCTATCGGATGTTAATAGGACTGGGATTTCAACAAAGCGGGCAGTGTGGTGCTGCATTGCTTCAATGTGTTGTGCCACTGAATGGCAGGGCACAGGCTTGCATTGCAGTTTCTCACGTGGCGAGCCGTCCATCTCGGCCATACCTTTCAAGGGACAGGAGGAACAAAAAAAATCAGGGAGAGAGAGAGGGCCAACTGCGGGCGACAGTCTGGTACCTCCCACTGGCCTGATCGAGTGGCTACACCTTGTAAGGTGCCTGGCGTCTCAGTCATGTTACGGACACAGGGTGACTTGAAATTGGGGAAAATGGGATAAAATATAAAATGAGCCTGCCAAAATATCCGTCTCCTTTAATTTTAGTGAAGAATTAGAAGCTAATAAAAATAATATATTTAAATGGGCTTTATCCCAAATAATTTACCCGTAACTTATGGGTATCACTGTGCTTGGGGTCAGCAGTCTCGTCGGGGCCTTTTGGTGATTTAATTTTAATATATTTTAAAAATTGTCTAACATTTTAAACTATCTTAAGATGTTAATCTTAATATCTGATGAAGGGTACAAATGGGCAGGAAGGTGTCACTTCAGCAGGGCAAGGCCCAGGTCCATGATAAATAAAGCAAACTTCCTTAGCTTTTACCAATGATCAGACAAATCAGGGGATGAACAGCGGTTTTATGTTACCTCTGTCATGATGGATGGGCAATCTTCACAGATCCTTCCCCCAGGTACCCATCCCACTCTGATGGTTACTATGTACATTGTTCGTTTTTTTTGTTGATAAAGCACGTCAGTGTTTCATAAATTATATTGACTTTCCCGATAACTGCTTTTCTATCCCTTGAAACAGTTGCAATGGGCGGAGGCTAGAAATGACTTTTGTTGATAACAGTCGGTAAATGCTTGTGCCATTCCTCTGCTGCTTGAAAGGAAGCATTAGCCTTTTGATTTTAATTGAGTTAATGCCTCTGTTAAAATAAAGGACAGAGGAATGTTTTATGAAAGGACTAAGCATTTATCTACCATTATCAGTGACACCAGCTTGTTGCTAAGAGCTCTATCATGACCTAATAGAGGTCTTTAAAAATATGAGAGGTTTTGATAGAGTAGATACAGAGGGCTGGATTTTGTCACTGGGGGCGGGTTGGGGTCAGGTCAGGTGGTCGGCGGGTCCCACCCCCGCCTCCGATGTGAGGTGGGACAATTGAGCGATTTTGCCCTAATTGGGCACTTGATTTCCAGCGTGTGGGAACCCCTGGCCCAATGAGTCTTTTGGTCCTGAAACTCACCTCTGATGACGTCATCTATGCAGCTGCATTTAAGGCCTGCAAGCAGCCTTGGTTCTTTTTCTGCCTTACAACTTTTTGATTAGACTTCTGAGGGATTCGTGGTCCAACCATGGCAAGCACCAGACCCAAGTCTGCACCCCGTTTTGATGAGGACTCCCTCCAAGCTCTGATGGAGGGAGCAAGAGCTAATAAGGAAGTGCTGTTTCCTTCTTGTGGGAGGAAAAAGCCTCCCCAACGGACCAAAGCTGTGTGGCTGCAAGTGGCACAGGAGGTCAGTGCCATTTCAATGTGCAGCAGAACCTGGCTGCAGTGCAGAAAGAGGTTTCATGACCTTCTCCGCACAGGAAAAGTGAGTATTCCATCACCATGACCCTCAATCTGATCCCCATCGCCTCTCATCACCAGCACTCTGCTTTGTCAACCTCCTCCTCCACATCCCACTTGAACCTTACATCCCTGCACCCTTAACCATTCCCTCTCTCTGTATGTTCACTTTCACTTAACTATTCGACTGTGCAGGCCTCACACTCCCTATCACTGTGATGCTATGACAACTTACAACACACAGGGAGGGCCCTTGGTCTTGGGACCTCACTCCATCTTTGTGTCTTTCTAAGCATCTATGCTATGGATTCTCTACACTCACTCCTATATTCTCACTCAAACTCCACTTGTGTCCCTCATTGCAGGAAAAGAGAGCCCACAATAAGAGGGAAAGGGTGAGGACAGAAGGAGGGCCACCCTCAGTAGCCCAGCTCACCAGTGCAGAGGAGGCGGTCCTGGAGATCGTGGGAGCCGAGGAGGATGCGCAAGTGGGGGACGGACAGACGGGCACATCAGAGCAAGCTGGTGACAGAATAGTTTTTCATCTCTCTCATTGACATTGCATGAGTGACTGATCTTGATTCTAATGCTCTTAGCAGATTGACTTATGAAAATCTCCACAATTCAATGTGCATACAACGTTTATCTCACATGCCTAACTCTTTCCTTTACTCCCCCACAGGACCATTGACAGCCCCCCTCCCCACTGTCCAGGAGGAAGAGCCTGAGCCTGAAGACTCCTCAGAGGAAGTTGCAACCTCTGAGGGTGCAGCGTCAGCAGAATTCAGCGCACCCAGCACCAGCGCAGACACTCACACCTCGGTGGGACCTTCAGGACATAGAGTAGTGTTGTCACCTGATGTATCACAGCTCACAAGTGAGCATCAGCAGATGGTGGAGACAGGGACAGCAGTGGAGAGTCCTCGTCGGAGGGCGCAGGACTCTCCCAGCTCGGCTCAGCTGCATGTCGACCCTGTGCCTCTGGGTCCATCCAGAAGGAGAGCGGTGCTGGAACATCCAGGAACAGGTGCAGGGGTCTCTGGCAGGTTTTGTCTCCAGGGTCGCTGCGACTGTGGAGCGAATGGAGGAGTCCATCGCGAACATGAGCAGAGCCTTTGTGGAGGCATTGGCACATGAATGCATCACCACGGAAAGGATGGCAACCTCCGTGGAAAGGATGGCTACCTCCGTGGTAAGGCTGGCTACCGTAGAGGAGAGGATGGCTACGGTAGAGGAGAGGCTGGCTATGGCCATGGAGGAGCTAAGTCACCAGGGTCTTGAAAACATGGTCATTGTTCAGAATAGACTGACATCTCTGGAGAAGCGATGGTCAGCTATTGAGCCGAAAAAACAGACCTTCATGGAAGTCCTCTGGAGTAGGACCTCCAGTGCAGAAACGGGTCCTCATGGCCCCCCTGAAGTGCAGCAAGGTGCTGTCAAGCTACTTGCTAGCTCTGAGGTGGGCTGACCCATGAGAGGGATGTTGGTGGCAGAGAACAAGGAAGTGAGGGCTCCTCTCCAAGCGCTCACATGACCATGCCACTGCAGAGCCCTCGGTCAGAGCCCCACCAGAGTTCTCTCCCAACTGAGATTGGCGTCTCAGCCCCTGCAAAGCCGCAGGAGCAGCAGACTGTTGCCGAGCCCTCACAGGCTCGCAACCCCAGAGGACGCCCACCAAAGATGTCGAGGCAGGAGCAGCAAGAAAGTGAGCAAGGGGCCTCCACATCTGCTGAAGCCACAGGGGAACCACCACGTAGAAGCATGCGTAAGAGGAAGATAAAGCACAAGTAGTCACAAGGGTAGTCACTTGGGTGTTCTGTTGTGTTTATTTTTGAAAAGCCATCCGTGAATTTATGTGATAAAATAACTTGATGGCAAACCGTTGAAGTTGTGGGCTGTGTCATTTCGCAAATGGGACTTCCACATTGAGGGCTCAGGGCGACTTGGAATTGTCAGTATGGTGGTCAGAGTGATAGGAAGCCGCAGGTTCTTGCCCATTGTCGATGGTGTGTTAAGAAGGTGCGAGGCAAATGTGTTTGATTGGGCAGGCTAAGCAAATCTGGCCAAGATGAGTGCGTCTCTTGCATCCTGGGCAGCAATATGCTCGCGTGCTGCTGCCGCTGGTTGATGCACCTCCGCAAGTTGTTCGTTGTCGCTCTCCTCCTCCTCCTCCTCCTCATCTGAGGAGGCTATGCCATCAGCCACTTGTACCTCAGGCAGCTGTAAGCCACAATGCTGTGCCATGTTGTGAAGTGCACAGCAGACCACGACGATGCTGGAGACCCTGGCTGCTGAGTACTGCAGGGCTCCACCTGATCTGTCAACGCATCTGAATCGCATCTTCAGCAAGCCGATGGTTTGCTCGATTATGGATCTGGTAGAAATGTGGCTGGAGTTGTAGCGCTCCTCAGCTTCGCTGGGTGGCCTCCTCGACGGCGTCATTAGCCACGTCTTCAGGGGATAGCCCTTGTCTCCAAGTAGCCATCCGCAAAGTTGGTCTGGTGGACTGAAGAGCGGAGGAACACTAGACTGCCGCAGGATGAAGGAGTCATGGCAACTGCCAGGGTACTTGGCGCAAACATGCAAAATTTCCTTCTTGTGGTTACACATCAGCTGCACGTTGAGGGCGTGGAAGCCCTTGTGGTTGACAAAAATACCTGGATTGTGATGGGATGCCTTAAGGGCCACATGTGTGCAGTCTATGGCGCCCTGCACCCTTGGAAAGCCTGCCAGATTAGTAAATCCAACTGCACACGCGGTTGCACTTGCTTGGTCCTTGGAGAAGTTGATGTAATTGTGCGCGTTGACAAAGAGGGCATCGGTTACCTGCATGATGCAAGTGTGTGCGGCTGCCTGGGAGATGCCGCTGATGTCTGCTGTTGATCCCTGGAATGAGCCTGAAGCAAAAAAGTTGAGTGCGGTGGTGACTTTGACGGCCACTGGTAAGGGGTGTCCATCCGCTCCTCTGGGCTCCAGGTCTTGCTGCAGCATTGCGCAGATGTCACCCACTACCTCTCGCGAAAGTCTGAGCCTCCTTTGGCACTGCTGCTCAGTCATGTTGAGGTAGCTCATCCTCTGTCTGTAAACCCTGTTTTGGGGGTATCTCCTGCGGCGACGTGCTTCCATGCACTGGCGCCTTCTGGCCTGTGTAGCTTCAGGTGGGTGAGCAGCAGGTTGGTGCTCCTGTTGTTGCTCCTGCTGTTGGAGCTGCTGTTGTTCCGGGTTCTGCTGCTGCCGCGGCTGGTCTTCGTCCGAATCTGAGGTCCAGGAGGAAAGGAAATAAATGGTTCCCATGCTGCAAGTATATACCTCAGTTGAAGAAGCACTCAGTGAAGGTGGGGAGAGGGGTTTCCCAGGAGGTCACACTGGAGATGGATCTCAGCTTCAAAACTTCCACAATGAGTAGGTCTGCAAAATGTTCTCCCAGACGTGAGAAAACAAAGTTCTGCCACCTGAAAATGATCATTGTTGAAAACTCCTTTTTAATGGTGGAGCTGCAGCTGTTAGTAAGCCTTCCACTTGTGAGCCCGCCAGGATTAACTGGCGTGTTCCAGAGGAGATGTGCAGCACGGGGGAAATGTGTTGAATTCAGAAAGGCCTCTCAAAATGGCCTTATAGAGACAATTAAGTGGTTGTTAAGGGCCTTAAGGGCCTATCCTGCCTCTTGGAGGCGGGACCAAAACTGGGTCTGAAAGCCCGCTTTTTGGAAAGTTGCTCAGAGGCAGGCGGGATTGGAGCCCGCCGCCATTTTTGCAACTTTCCCACCTGGCATGCCTCCAAACCCGCCTCCTCGGGCCTGGCAAAATCCAGCTCAGAATGTTTCCACTTGTGGGGAAGAGCAAAACTAGAGGCCATCAATATAAGATAGTCACCAAGAAATCAAATAGGGAATTCAGAAGGAACTTCTTTACCCAGAGTGGTGAGAATGTGGAACTCGCTACCACAGGGAGTGGTTGAAGTGAATAGTATGGATGCATTTAAGGGGAGGCTAGACAAGCATATGAGGGAGAAGGGAATAGAGGGTTATGCTGATAGAGTTAGATGAGGAAAGACGGGAGGAGGCTCGTGTGGAGCAAAAACGCTGGCATGGACTGGTTGGGCCGAATGGCCTGTTTCTGTGCTGTATATCCTATGTAATCCTATGTAATCATGAACACTTTGATGGTTGTCAACTTTAATCGCACAATGCATGTTGTCATTGTTATCATTACTGGTGATTAAAAAAAAACAAATCACCCCATCAAGTCCGCAGTACAGGGGTAATTTAACAAAATCACTCTTTTTGTCTGCTGAGAGTGCCTATTGTGAATTACATGGTTGTCCATCTATTAAAATTATTAGCAGATCAATTCCCGATATGCACTTCTGGAAGGCAAGGCTCTGTGCTGGGAGTGTGATTTTGTAAAATTACCCCTTACATATAAATATATTGGGGTGGAATGCCCGTAGGGGTTCTCCCAATCTCCTGCCATAACTTTGGGGGAAACCCCAGAGAAACAGCATAAATAAATGGCCATTCAAGGTGTGTCTCCGGGGTGTCCGCCAATCTTTTGCCTAAGTTACAGCAGGAGATTGGAAGTACCCCCGCAGAACTTCTACCCCAATATTATTATATAACTAATAGATCCTTTGGAATTGACGCTGAAGATGTATTCTTAGCTCAGGGTTCAGATGTTGGTTAAAGCTGCCTGAGTTTTGTTCTGGCAATTTACAATGTCATCTAAATCCCTTGTTATGATTGTCGCTGTATTATCACTTCAGATATCCATTACCTCAGAAACTTGTAAACTGACCTGTGCTCAGCAGAACTATTCTTCCCTGGCAGTGCATTCTAAAATTAACACTGCACTAGCCCTGCCCTGATAATAACATGAAATAGTCTTTGTTTGCAGGAATTTAATCACTGAATACCTTCTATGCTTGGAAACAATAAATTTAATTCAACAAAACTCACAGATTGTACTGGACCTTACAGATGAGAAAGGTCTGAGGTTTGGTTGCTGGTCTGTCTGTGCTGAGTTAGCAGATCTCAGCCAGGGCAGTTCTGACCTTCCTACCCCAGAGACGTTTAAGAGTGCTACAGTTGGTCTCAGTCTCTCAGGGCTAGAGTTCCAGCTCTTGATCTCTATCCTGTGACCAGTGCTGGAAAATGCTCATGTGTTGCCATTGGTTAGGGATAAGGGTTGAGCTCGGCTGTGATGCTTGCCAACACTCTGTGAAAGTTCGCACGTAAAGAACAGCCACTTGGGTGAGCAACTGGAGAGCTTCCAGCACCTATGTAACTGTATCCCAGCGTGCGTCACCACCTTTAGGAGAGAAGGCACAAGAGGAGAAGATTGGAAATTAAAAACTACTTTTTCACTGAAACAATAAACAGTATATTAACATGTTAAATCCTTTATTTCCCACGTTTAATGGTTTACATTTTGGCATGCTTTAGTATTTTAAGCTACTGTGTAGAATATAGTGGTTGCTGTGTGTAGCAACATGCCTTCATGACATTTCCTCCAGTTAGTACTTCAAGCAACATCATTAACATGCTTTTTGATTTCACTATAAATATTGACCATAGGAAACCTTCAATGAACACATTGCGACCAGAGCACTTCTTTTCTGCCCCAATATTTCTCATTTACTACCTTAACTGTAAAATAAAAACTAAACGTTAATATTTGCAATTAAAGCAGATGCAGGGCTGGATTTTATCAATGGGGGCGCGTTGGGGGCGGGACTGATGGTTATCGGGTTTCAGTCCCGCCCCCATCGACGTCAGGCCAACCCACGCTATTTTCCCTTGATTGACCTTGTTAAACCTGCCCTGCGGGCTTAGCCGGCCAATTAAAGGAAAGCCGGTGACAGAGGACGTCAGTGTATGACAGAGGACGTCAGCGTATGACAGAGGACGCCAGCGTATGACGTTCCATCTGTCAAAAATTTTTGACAGATGAATTATCAGCGTTTGACAGCTTTGAGAAGCTGTCAAACACTGACATTCTCTGTTCTAAGGTGATTCCTTGTACTCAAGACTCACCAAACCTCTTTCCTGAGCAGAAATCAGATGGCTGCTGCATCGGAGAATGCAGCAGCCATTCTGTCCTCTCAGCCGTTGAGATGAGGCACCTCCAGATCCCCAAGGGTTGAAGCCTGCAGGAAGAAGCAAAGGTAAGTAAACTTTTTCTAACACTTTACACTCACCTCTCATACTCACCTCTCCACACTTGCACCCATCACTCACCTCCACAGCGCACTTTTCGACCCCTCTCACCCCCGCAGACCCACTGCTCGTTTCGCTGACCCTGGCGGGGTTCGCATCCGTCGGGAAGCCCGTACTTGTGTGAGTAAAATGGGGATAATCCTCTTAACTGCCTGTTAACTACCTGTTAACAGGCAGTTAATTGGCTGTAATCCCCTTCCCGCCTCGGAGTCGGGTCCCAGCGTGAGTCGGGGACCCACCCCCCGGGAAGATGGCACGGAGGCGGGTTGGGAGCGAGTTCAGTACCCGCTCCCAGTTTCTGCCATTTTCCCGGCAGTCCCGCCTCCATACCCGCCTCCCCAGGGCTGGGAAAATTCCCCCCGCAGTGTCAATGATGTTGCAATATCCATTATTCCTTTAGACTAAATAACATTTTCCCTGTGTTTATTTTTGTAAAAAGCCCTGCAGTATTTGATATTTTCTTGGGAAATGTATTCAAGGTTAGCAGTTCAGGATAACAGCATTGGCTTTGCAATCCCTGAGGCTTAATTTAACAATTTTAACATTAGTATTAAGAGCCATTGCAGATCATTTCTTTTTAACAGAACTATCTTTCCCATCCCCAGCACAGGAGTCACTGCATTTCACTGGTTGTTGGAATACGGTAGAGGTACTTCTTCTAAATTCCACGCACCGTTAGAAATAATTCCAATTATTTGTGATTGAAATGCATGGATCTTCAGAGTCACAGGTTCCCACTCAAGTTCACTCTGTAAAAATAATGGGCGATCATGGGCGGTCTACAATTTACCAAGTTGGGAACAGCTCCCTAACAAATGTACCAAATCCCAATCTGCACTATATTTATTCAGGTGTTAACCTGTCAGGATTTTGTCCGAAAATAATAAAGCCTCGAATTTAACCTTGCCCGCCTAATGGGAATGGGACAGGCAGGGAGTTAAAATAGGGGCCGCATGCTTCCCTCTCCGTTCCCAATGTGCTACCGCCCACTGCTGGGTTAGGATCCTATAGCGCAATTAGGACCCCAACGCGATTTTAACTCCCGATGCTGGCCGTTGTGCACAGTGCTGGACACGCTAGTGAAAACTGGCAGCAATCAGGAGCGAGGTCAAAAGAGGCCCGGGAATGGAAGTCATTTAAAAAATGTTCCGGTTTCCTTGTGGGCCAGGTTTGCACTGCTTTAACATCTGCCTCAATATCAAATGCTAATTAACATTCAATTTTCTGGTTGAACCTCATGCATAATTATTCACAATTCCAGGTGTAAACTCAGACGGGTCTAGGGATGACACCACTGATAAGGAGAGAAAGGGGGTTATTTTGGTGAAAGGGGGAAAATAGACGCTAAATGGGTGCAGTGTTTGTAAGTCAGGTTTTAGCACACAATGTTGGTCCTAATTACTGATGCCCATAATTTTAACTTGCCTGGAGCTGCTAAAACGGAGACACCTGCAGGTTTAGTACTCAAGCGCAGATTAGACGCAATTTTCGTGGAGCAGAATATGTGGGCTCCATGGATCCACTTGCTCTGAAGGTGCGGTGTGGGCTGGCTGACACGCAGCGGCATGATTTAGGATGGCTCAGGGAACGAGGGAGAGGGCGCACAGGTTCTTGGACGCGGCACTGGAGGTCCTGGTGGAGGAAGTCCAGAGGAGGAAGGATGTCCTGTACCAGTAGGGGGGAAGCAGTCCACCTCCTGTCCCTCCTGTCCCTCTCTCCTGCAGCAGCTGGTGCTGCTCTGCCTGGCCTCATGTCCTCCTCCCATTCCTCCTGCAGACCAAGGAGGACCCCAAGCAAGATGCTGATGACCAAGCACTCCCTTTCTCCTGGTGATACTGAGAAGTGTAGAGGAACAGAGGAACCTTGGAGTGCATGTCCACAGATCCCTGCAGGACAGGTAGATAAGGTGGTTAAGAAGGCATACGGGATACTTTCCTTTATTAGTCAAGGCATAGAATACAAGAACAGGGAGGTTATGCTTGAACTGTATAAAACATTAGTTAGGCCACAGCTAGAGTACTGCGTGCAGTTCTGGTCACTACATTACAGGAAAGATGTGATTGCGCCAGAGAGGGTACAGAGGAGATTTACGAGGATGCTGCCAGGACTGGAGAATTTTAGCTATGAGGAAAGACTGGATAGGCTGAGGTTGTTTTCTTTGGACAAAGGAGGCTGAGGGAAGACTTAATTGAGGTGTATAAAATTATGAGGGGCCTAGATAGAGTGGATAGGAAGGACCTATTTCCCTCAGCAGAGGGGTCAATAACCAGGGGGCATAGATTTAAAGTAATTGGTAGAAGGATTAGAAGGGAATTGAGGAGAAATATTTACACCCAGAGGGTGGTGGGGGTCTGGAACTCACTGCCTGAAAGGGTGATAGAGGCAGAAACCCTCATCACATTGAAAAAGTACTTGGATATGCACATGAAGTGTTGTAACCTACAAGGCTATGGACCAAGAGCTGGAAAGTGGGATTAGGCTGGAGAGCT
Source organism: Squalus acanthias (assembly GCA_030390025.1). Taxonomy (NCBI): domain Eukaryota; kingdom Metazoa; phylum Chordata; class Chondrichthyes; order Squaliformes; family Squalidae; genus Squalus; species Squalus acanthias. Next base: position 150,290,531 of record CM059428.1, read on the forward strand.
GTGTTTCGGCCGTCACAGACACGATGGGCCGAATGGCCTCCTTCTGTGCCATAAATTTCTATGATTCTATGATTTCTATGATTCTATAACTTCCATAAAGTGTCCAATAATGTAGAATAGCACTGCACTTACTCTTTTTAGGTGATGTCCTCAGAGAATTTCTGGGAAAAATGTTGGTGAAGTCTTGACAAAGTGTCCCAGAAAATCTCCCGATGTGTTTCAAAAGTTCTCTTCAAACCTCCAGCAGCAAGTGAACAGTAAAAGATGATATACCTTTAAGTAGCTCTCAAAATTCTCTGCAATGACTAATTTACTCCCAATCAGCTGGTCGCTGTTAGGAGAAGGCGTTAGGTCAAGTGCTAGCCACTAAAATGCCGTGCAGCTTCCTTAATGAGCACGAGCAGGCAATTTAGGTGGCAATCAGCCCCTTAACGATACTCCAAGCGCTCGTTCCTAGCGCAAGCTTCAACTCCTTTACCAAGATGGCGTCTTGCTAAAAGCTGGATAAACCGGTGTTTCAGCTTAAGACCCCGTCTTGGTCACCTCGGAAAATCACCCCCAAAAAACTGTGTGCAAGTCAAATTTAAAGGGATGGGATCAATTAAAGGGGAGTGTCACAAGGCGGGGCCAAAAATTTAAATGACAGCATATTTCTAGAGAGCAATAAAAAGCATCTCAACCTATTGGCAGCTTTTGTCAAGGTTAAAGGAACAGGGCAGACCAAGCTGAAGGTAAAGGAGTTGGGGGGGGGGGGGGGATGGGTGGGCAGTAATTTTACCCTAACTCACCAGCAGGAAATTCACACTTAGGGCTGGATTTTGCCAGGCCCGAGGAGGCGGGTTTGGAGGCGGGTCAGGTGGGAAAGTTGCAAAAATGGCGGCGGCCTCCGATCCCGCCTCCAGCCCGCCTCTGAGCAACTTTCCCAAAAGCGGGCTTTCAGACCTAGTTTCGATCCCGCCTCCAAGAGGCAGGATAGGCCCTTAAGGCCCTTAACAACCACTTAAGTGCCTCTACAATGCCATTTTGAGAGGCCTTTCTGAATTTAACACATTTCCCGCGTGCTGCACGTCTCCCCTAGAACACGCCAGTTAATCCTGGCGGGCTCACAAGTGGACTGCTTACTAACAGCTGCAGCTCCACCATTAAAAAGGAGTTTTCAACAATGATCATTTGCAGGTGGCAGAACTTTGTTTTCTCAGGTCTGGGAAAACTATTAGCAGGCCTACTCATTTTGGAAGTTTTGAAGCTGAGATCCATCTCCAGTGTGACCTCCTGGGAAACCCCTCTCCCCACCTTCACTGAGCGCTTCTTCAACTGAGGAATATACCTGCAGCATGGGAACCATTTATTTCCTTTCCTCCTGGACCTCAGACTCGGACGAAGACCAGCCGTGGCAGCAGCAGAACCCGGAACAACAGCAGCACCAACAGCAGGAGCAAAAACAGGAGCACCAACCTACTGCTCACCCACCTGAAGCTACACAGGCCAGAAGCCGCCAGCGCAGGGAAGCACGTCGCCGCAGGAGATACCCCCAAAACAGGGTTTACAGACAGAGGATGAGCTACCTCAACATGACTGAGCAGCAGTGCCAAAGGAGGCTCTGACTTTCGCGAGAGGTAGTGGGTGACATCTGCGCAATGCTGCAGCAAGAGCTGGAGCCCAGAGGAGCGGGTGGACACCCCTTACCAGTGGCCGTCAAAGTCACCACCGCACTCAACTTTTTTGCTTCAGGCTCATTCCAAGGATCAGCAGCAGACATCAGCGGCATCTCCCAGGCGGCCGCACACACTTGCATCACGCAGGTAACCGATGCCCTCTTTGCCAACGCGCACAATTACATCAACTTCTCCAAGGACCAAGCAAGTGTAACTGCGCGTGCGGTTGGCTTTGCGAATCTGGCAGGCTTTCCAAGGGTGCAGGGTGTCATAGACTGCACACATGTGGCCCTTAAGGCACCCCATCACAATCCAGGTATTTTTGTCAACCGCAAGGGCTTCCACTCTCTCAACGTGCAGCTGGTGTGTAACCACAAGAAGGAAATTTTGCATGTTTGCGCAAAGTACCCTGGCAGTTGCCATGACTCCTTCATTCTGTGACAGTCTAGTGTGCCTCCGCTCTTCAGTCCGCCAGACCAACTTTGCAGATGGCTACTTGGAGACTAGGGCTATCCCCTGAAGACGTGGCTAATGATGCCATTGAGGAGGCCATCCAACGAAGCTGAGGAGCGCTACAACTCCAGCCACATTTCCACCAGATCCATTATCGAGCAAACCATCGGCTTGCTGAAGAAGCGATTCAGATACCTTGATAGATCAGGTGGAGCCCTGCAGTACTCAGCAGCTAGGGTCTCCAGAATGGTCGTGGTCTGCTGTGCACTTCACAACATGGCACAGCATCATGGCCTGCAGCTGCCTAAGGTACAAGTGGCTCATCACATAGCCTCCTCAGATGAGGATGAGGAGGAAGAGGAGGGGGACGACAGCGACAACGAACAACTTGCGGAGGCGGATCAACCAGCGGCAGCAGCATGCGAGAACATTGCTGCCCGGGATGCAAGGGATGCACTGATCTTGGCCAGATTTGCTTAGGCTGCCCAATCAAACACATTTGCCTCGCACCTTCTTAACACACCATCGACAATGGACAAGAACCTGCGGCTTCCTATCACTCTGACCACCATACTGACAATTCCAAGTCACCCTGATCCCTCAATGTGGAAGTCCCATTTGCGAAATGATACAGCCCACAACTTCAACAGTTTGCCATCAAGTGATTTTATCACATAACTTCACGGATGGCATTTCAGAATTAAACACAACAGAACACCCAAGTGACTACCCTTGTGACTACTTGTGCTTTATCTTCCTCTTACGCATGCTCCTATGTGGTGCTTCCCCTGTGGCTTCAGCAAATGTGAAGGCCCCTTGCTCACTTTCTTGCTGCTCCTGTCTCGACACCTTTGGCGTGCGTCCTCTGGGGTTGCGAGCCTGTGAGGGCTCGCCAACAGTCTGCTGCTCCTGCGGCTGTGCAGGGACTGAGACGCCGATCTCAGATGGGAGAGAATTCTGGTGGGGCTCTGACCGAGGGCTCTGCAGTAGCATGGTCGTGTGAGCGCTTGGAGAGGAGCCCCCACTTCCTTGTTCTCTGCCACCAACATCCCTCTCATGAGTCAGCCCCATTTCAGAGCTAGGAAGTGGCTTGATAGCACTTTGCTGCACTTCAGGGGGCCATGAGGACCCGTTTCTGCACTGGAGGTCCTACTCCAGAGGACTTCCATGAAGGTCTGGTTTCTCTGCTCAATAGCTGTCCATCGCTCCTCTAGAGATGTCAGTCTATTCCGAACAATGACCATGTTTTCAAGACCCTGGTGACTTAGCTCCTCCATGGCCGTAGCCATCCTCTCCTCTACCGTAGCCATCCTCTCCTCTACTGTAGCCAGCCTTACCACGGAGGTAGCCATCCTATCCACGGAGGTTGCCATCTTTTCCGTGGTGATGCGTTCATGTGCCAATGCCTCCACAAAGGCTCTGCTCATGTTAGCGATGGACTCCTCCATCCGCTCCACACTCGCAGTGACCCTGGAGACAATACCTGCCAGAGACTCCTGCACCTGTTCCTGGAGTTCCAGCACTGCTCTCCTTCTGGATGGACCCGGAGACATGCAGCTGAGCCGAGCCGGCAGAGTCCTGCGCCCTCCGACGAGGACTCTCCACTGCTGTCCCTGTCTCCACCATCTGCTGATGCTCACTTGTGAGCTGTGATACACCAGGTGACAACACTACTCTATCTCCCGAAGGTCCCACCGAGGTGTGAGTGTCTGCGCTGGTGCTGGGTGCACTTAATTCTGCTGACGCTGCACCCTCAGAGGTTGCAGCTTCCTCTGAGGAGTCTGATGACTCAGGCTGTTCCTCCTGGACAGTGGGGACGGAGTCTGTCGATGGTCCTGTGGGGGAGTAAAGGAAAGAGTTCGACATGTGAGATAAACGTTGCATGCACATTGAATTGTGCAGATGATCATAAGCCAATCTGCTAAGAGCATTAGAATCAAGATCAGTCACTCATGAAAGGTCAATGAGAGAGAGATAAAAACTATTCTGTCACCAGCTTGCTCTGATGTGCCTGTCTGTCCTTCCCCCACTAGCGCATCCTCCTCGACTCCCACGATCTCCAGGGCCGCCTCCTCTGCACTGGTGAGCTGGGCTATTTAGGGTGGTCCTCCTCCTGTCTTCGCCCTTTCCCTCTTATTGTGGGCTCTCTTTTCCTGCAATGAGGGACACAAGTGGAGTTTGAGTGATAATGAAGGAGTGAGTGTAGAGAATCCATAGCATAGATGCTTAGAAGGCCACAAAGATGGAGTGATGTCCCAAGACCAAGGGCCCTCCCTGTGTGTTGTAAGTAGTTGTCATAGCATAACAGTGATAGGGAGTGTGACGGCAGCATAGTCGAATAGTTATGTGAATGTGTACATAGAGAGAGAGGGAATGGTTAAGGGTGCAGGGATGTAAGGTTCAAGTGGGATGTGGAGGAGGAGGTTGACAATGAAGACTGCTGGTGATGAGAGGCGATGGGGATCAGATTGAGGGTCATGGTGATTCAATATTCACTTTTCCTGTGCGGAGAAGGTCATGAAACCTCTTTCTGCACTGCAGCCAGGTTCTGCTGCACATTGAGATGACACTGACCTCCTGTGCCACTTGCAGCCACATAGCTTTGGTCTGTTGGGGAGGTTTCTTCCTCCCAGAAGGAGGAAACAGCACTTGCTTATGCGCTCTTGTTCCCTCCACCAGAGCTTGGAGGGAGTCCTCATCAAAGCCGTGTGCGCACTTCGGCCTTGAGCTTTCCATGGTTGCACCAAAATCCCTCAGAATTCTCAACAACAAAGTAGTTAGGCAGAAAAAGAACCAAGGCTGCTTGCAGGCTAAAATGCAGCTGTATAGATGACGTCATCAGAGGCGAGTTTCAGGACCAAAAGACTCATTGGGCCAGGGGTTCCCACACGCTGGAAATCAAGCGCCCAATTAGGGCGAAATTGCTCAATTGTCCCGCCTCACATCGGAGGCGGGGGCGGGACCTGCCGACCACCTGACCCGACCCCAACCCCCCAATCACAAAATCCAGCCCTTACACTCTGCTCGATTTTACTTCCATTTCATGTAGCTTTCTGGTGTTCCACCAACTTTCTTGGGAGCAAAACATCAATTCTTTCAACTGGTTTAACACACTTTTTGTGTTGAGTGCTAAAGTGTCCTTGCAGTGCACTTGCCCTAGTCATGCAAATGATCCTGTTCATAGGATGTTGGATGGACACGCAGGCTGATAACACATAAGCTGTAGAGGGGTTGAGAGAGGTAGTGAAGAGGTAGAGCTGCGTGTTGTCTGTGTACATGTGGAACCTGACCCCATGTCTTTTGATGATGTCGCCAAGGGGCAGCATGTAGATGAGGAATAGGAGGGGTCCAAAGATGAATCCTTGAGCGACTACAGAAATAATGGTGCGGGCGTGGGCAGAGAAACCATTGATGGAGATGCTCCAGCTATTCCTGAATAGGTAAGGTTAGAACCATATGGGGGCAGTCCCACTCAACAGGACAGCGGAGGACAGGTGTTGGAGGAGGATGGTGTGGTTGATCATGACAAAGGCTGCGGAGGTGCAGAAGGATGAGGAGGGATAGTTCACCACAGTTGCAGTCACAGAAGATGTCATTGGTGATGTTGATTAGGGCTGCTTCAGTGCTGTGGCATGGCAGAAACCTAATTGCAGGAAAGATGGGCGTGGATTTGGGAGATGACAACACATTCAAGGACTTTGGAGAGGAAAGGGAGATTGGATAAAGGGCGGTAGTTTGCAAAGAGAGAGTTGTCCAGGGTGGGTTTTATTGAGGAGGGGGTGATGATGGTGATCAGACTGATGATTACCAACACCTCTGCAAGCGAATGTATCTTGACACAAGTTTGATATGTTTATGGATTTATAGATAGATGTAGAAGCTGAGAAACTTCTGTAAAGAAGCAAAAGAAAGAGACTGATTATAGATTTAAGAGTCAATGTAATAGGCGTAACAAAGCTTAACTTCTTCCTACAAGGTTTACAACAATGTGATTGTTGCAAAGTACCTTGAGTATCAAATCTGTGGACTACATTTAAGAAGTTTCTGATTCAGGGTTGAGTGAGAGAGTAAAATTTAGCTGTGGGAAGGATGGACATAGAATAGTCTATTCAAACCTCATCTGGAGAAAGCTGAATGCACTGAATATTGCTCAATCTTTCCTATCCCTTTTATAAAAGGCAGCTTTTGTGAATGTCTCCTTGGATTGTAGGGAAGAGGTTTTTTAAAAGTTTCTTATGTTGGCAATCCCCTGCACACTTTTAGCGACACCTGGCCAAATTGGTTAAATTTGAACTGTGGTTTTTGTACCCGTGCACTAGCTTTTAGTGATTTGTGTACATGGACACCTAAATCCCTTTGCTCCCCCACAGCTCCTAGTCCCTCATCATTAAGAAAATATTCCGAATTGTCTTTCCCGGAGCCAGTGGATGACCTCACACTTCCTCACATTGAACTCCATCTGCCATAGTTAACTGTCAATGTCCCTTTGTAACTTCCTCCTCCCCATTCACACAACTTACTGTGCCTCCTAACTTAGTGCCATCTGCAAACTTGGAAATACAACTCTCTATTCCTTCATCTGAGTTAAAAGGTTTTTCATTTACTGCAAATTCTTTAAAAAATAAGGCCAAACTTACTCAATCAGTTCTCAAGGGCAATTAGGGATTGGGCAATAAATGCTGGCCTTGCCAGCGACGCCCACATCCCATGAACGAATAAAAGAAAAATTGAGCTTCGGAATTACTCAGCATGCACAGAGATCAGAGCAGCGATGAAGGAAATGCTGGGCTCTCACTACACAATATTTAAGTCTAATTTGACTGAACGTGGAGTTGGAGCCAAAACTTAAAAATGGCCAAGTTTTTATTCCCCAACAGCACTAATCCTGGCTCTTTTAAAGAAATCAGAAACCAAATCAAAATTGGCTGAGTTTTGGTCCAGGCCAATGAACCATCCAAATTTAAATCATTTGATTCCTAGTCTAGATTTGTACCCATCTGAAAATCTGTGAAGTGAGCTTAATATTAACAGGTGGAACATTGGGAAACTTAGTAAATACCGACAAGGAAAATTTTCTTGTCAATGCAGATGGCAACTTAAACTGTGAGAAAAGGATTAAAACTCCAATCTAATGGGTAGATTTCATTCATAGAATCATAGAATGGTTACAGCACAGAAGGAGGCCATTCGGCCTGTCGAGCCCGCGCCTAATTAATAATTGGTATCCTCTTCTTCCTCCTGGCTGAACCTGTTCTGTAAACTGCAAGCCCATAGTGGGCAGGCAAAGCCTACATTCTTGCAATCAATTATCTGCATTGTAAACATCCTTAGTGGCCCATAGCGTACCATGCTCTAAGCAAACCTGTCCCCTCCACGAAGGGCTTTGTGTTTACAGATCGCTGAGGCTGACCAACTACTCCCCTCCCCGCCCCGCCCCGCACCCATTCAACTTGGTGCAGATGCCAATGGCCCTTGCGTGTAGGTATGTCTGTTCCCATGGTGCCTCACAGGGCCGTAGAACGACTCTCAGCTACTGTCTTTCAACAATAACCAGCAGCAGGCAGCTGAATAGGAAACTTTAGCCTCCCAGATTGGAACAATTACAGAACTCGGCTGTGTAAAACATGACAGGATGGACTCAAATTAACCAGAAATAAATGCTGTCTCACCCCACGGATAGACTGTGGCTTGTGGCTTGAACTGGCGCAGGCCTACGACTGGGTGATAAGATCAGGAGCTGCCCTTTGCCTCTGATGAAAACAAGTTATATAAGTTAATATTATTTAGGACATTCAGAGAATAATGACATTTGTGTCACGGACTTGGTTACAATTTCACCATGAGGTTAAACAATGGACAGTCACTGTGAGAGGAAAACCAAAAAAACAAAAGTATTGCAAAATCTCTGTAAGTTTATACGCCAAAGTGTAAAATTAGGCTAGTTGGATAAAATTTCCAAACTTAAGGAAGAAACTCTAGCTACACTCATTGTATTCTGTCTGGTCAACAGCTGGTGCCGAATATTTTTGGTAAGCATTTCAATTTTGCTTACACTGTGTTCAGCAATGAAATATTCCTGGAGGGACAAGAATGCTGTCTTTGAGATATATCCGATTTTGAATGTCTCCACAGACAGTAAATACAGTAATACAATTAGGAGATTTAGGAGGATTTTTCCTAAGTGGTCTTCTTCATGAGATTTTGGCGATACTGTCGATAGTTTTTTTGTATGTTTGCGTGATATTAAAGGTGAACGGTTTTAGTGGCCAGGGAATGGAACATTTTCCTCATTTCTGGCATCCCTTGACAGCAGCAAACACTCTCGGGTCAGGTGTCAGCCAGCCAGTTTCAGATTAAAGCTCCCTCTACGGATCGCAAACACTGTGGATTAATTCTAACCTCATAACAGGCCACCACCCATTGCTGCAGTTTGTTTCATTTCATTTAATCGAACAATGGGCTGCCTTTAAAGAGGCGATGGTTCGGGTACAATCGAGGTACATTCCCACGAGGGGGAAAGGCAGGGCAACTAAAGTCAGAGCTCCCTGGATGACGCAAGAGATAGAGCGTAAGATGAAGCAGAAAAAGAGCGTGTATAACAGATGTCAGGTTGAGAATACAAGTGAGAATCAGGCTGAATATAGAAAGTTCAGAGGGGAAGTGAAAAAGAAAATAAGGTGGGCAAAGAGAGAGTATGAGAATAGATTGGCAGCTATCATAAAAGGGAATTCAAAAGTCTTCTATAGGCATATAAATAATAAACGGGTAGTAAGAGGAGGGGTGGGGCCGATTAGGGACCAAAAAGAAGACCTACGCATGAGATAAAAATTGATAAAGAGGAGGTACTAGAAAGGCTGTCTGTACTTAAAGTTGATAAGTCACCAGGACCAGATGGGATGCATCCTAGGATGCTGAGGGAGGTTAAGGAGGAAATCGTGGAGGTACTGACCATAATCTTCCAATCCTTCTTAGATATGGGGGTGGTGCTAGAGGACTGGAGAATTGCAAATGTTACACCCTTGTTCAATAAAGGGTGTCAGGATAAACCCAGCAACTACAGGCCAGTCAGTTTAACCTCAGTAGTGGGGAAGCTTTTAGAAACGATAATCAGGGACAAAGTTAACAGTCACTTGGATAAGTGTGGATTAATTTAGGAAAGCCAGCACGGGTTTGTTAAAGGCAAATCATGTTTAACTAACTTGATCAAGTTTTTTGATGAGGTAACAGAGAGGGTTGATGAGGGCAATGCCGTTAACGTGGTGTACATAGATTTCCAAAAGGCATTTGATAAACTGCCACATAATAGCCTTGCCAGCAAAGTTGAAGCCCAGGGAATAAAAGGAACAGCGGGGGCATGGATATAAAATTAGCTCAGTGACAGGAAACAGAGTAGTGGTGAACGGTTGTTTTTCGGACTGGAGGAAGGTAAACAGTCATATTCCCAGGGGTCGGTACTAGGACCACTGCTTTTCTTGATATATATTAATGACTTGGACTTGGGAGTACAGGTCACAATTTCAAAATTTGTAGCTGACACAAAACTTGGAAGTATAGTGAACAGTAAGGAGGATTGTGATAGACTTCAAGAGGACATAGATAGGCTGGTGAAATGGGCGGGCACGTGGCAGATGAAATTTACGCAGAAAAGTGCGAAGTGATACATTTTGGCAGGAAGAACAAGGAGAGGCAATATAAACTAAAGGGTACAATCATAAAACGGGTGCATGAACAGAGAGACTTGGGGGGTATATGTGCACAAATCGTTGAATGTGGCAGGACAGGTTGAGGAAGTGGTTAAAAAAGCATACCGGATCCTGGGCTTCATGAATAGAGTCATAGGGCTGGATTTTGCCAGCCCCGAGGAGGCGGGTATGGAGGCGGGACTGCCGGTAAAGTTGCAGAAAGTGGGGGCGAATGGCAAACCCGCCCCCAGCCCGCCTTCGTGCCCTTTTGCCAGGAGGCGGGAAGCCGTCCTGACCCAGGTTCAGTCTCCTCGAGGCGGGAAAGGGATTAAATCCTTTTAACTGCCTGTTAACAGGTAGAAAAAAGGATTAGTCCCATTTTACCTTTTCAACTGCAGGCTTCCCGACCTCGGAGAACCCCGCCGGGTTGGAGGAGTCGAGTAGGGGGTCTGCGGGTCTGAAAGTGAGATGTAGAGGTGAGTGATGGGTGCAAGTGTGGAGTGGTAAGTATGTAAGGTGAGTGTAAATTGTTAACAAATGTTCACTTACCTTTGTTTCTGCCTACAGCCTTCATCCGCTCTGGATCGGGAGTCCCGACATCTTCCTTGTAGATTTCACAGACTGGCTGTTGGATCCTCCGAGCCAACAGTCATCTGAAATCTACAAAGTAGAAAGGTTTGATGAGTCACAGAATCACAGAATCCCCACAGTGCAGATAGAGGCCATTTCAGCCCATCAAGCCTGCACCAACCCCACCCTATCCCCGTAACCCCACGTATTTAATCCCCCCTAACACTAAGGGTCAATTTATCATAGCCAAATCAACCTAACCCACACATCTTTGGACTGTGGGAGGAAACCGGAGCACCCGGAGGAAACCCACGCAGACACGGGGAGAATGTGCAAACTCCACACAGACAGTCACCCGAGGCCGAATTCAAACCCGGGTCCCTAGCGCTGTGAGGCAACAGTGTTAACCACTATGCCACCGTGTCCTGAACACAAGGGCTCATCAAACTACACAGAATATCAGTGTTTGATAGCTTCACAGAGCTGTCAAACGCTGACATTTCTTCTTTCTAGAAATCTTAACAGATGGCACGTCAAACGTTGACGTGCTCTGTCAGTGACTTCCCCCTAATTGGCCTGCTAAGCCCGCAGGGCAGGCTTAACAAGGTCAATCAGGGGAAAATCCCACTTGTTGGCCAGAAGATGATGGAGGCGGGACTTAGACCCGACAAGCAGCAGTCCTGCCTCCAACTCGTCTCCATTCACAAAATCCAGCCTTTAGAGTACAAAAGCAAGGAAGTTCTGATGAACATAGAAACATAGAAACATAGAAGATAGGAGCAGGAGTAGGCCATTCGGCCCCTCGAGCCTGCTCTGCCATTCGATGAGATCATGGCTGATCATCTAAACTCAGTACCCTGTACCTGCCTTCTCCCCATATCCCTTGATACCTTTAGCTTTAAGAAATATATCTAACTCATCCTTGAATATATTTAATGATTTCGCCTCAACTACCTTCTGTGGTAGAGAATTCCACAGGTTCACCACTCTCTGGGTGAAGAAATTCTTCCTCATTTCTGTCCTAAATGGTTTACCCGTTATCCGTAGATTATGACCCCTGGTTCTGGACTCTCCGACCATCGGGAACATTCTTCCTGCATCTAGTTTGTCCAGACCTGTCAGAATTTTATATGTTTCGATGAGATCCCCTCTCATTCTTCTATACTCCAGTGAGTATAAGCCCAATCGACCCAATCTCTCCTCATATGTCATTCCTGCCATCCCAGGTATCAGCCTTGTGAATCTTCGCTGAACTCCTTCCATGGCAAGAACATCCTTCCTCAGATAAGGCGACCAAAACTGCACACAGTACTCAAGGTGTGGTCTCACCAAGGCCCTGTACAACTGCAGCAGGACATCCCTGTTCCTATACTCAAACCCTTTCGCTATGAAGGCCAACATACCATTTGCCTTCTTCACCGCCTGCTGCACCTGCATGCTTACTTTCAGCGACTGGTGCACAAGGACACCCAGGTCTCGTTGCACTTCCCCTTCTCCCAATCTATTGCCATTCAGATAATAGTCTGCCTTTCTGTTTTTCACACCAAAGTGGATAACCTCGCACTTATCCACGTTATATTGCATCTGCCACGCTTCTGCCCACTCACCCAACCTGTCCAGATCATCCTGGAGTTTCTCGCTATCCTCCTCGCTGCACACACTCCCACCCAGCTTTGTGTCATCTGCAAACTTGGAGATATTACATTTAATTCCCTTATCTAGATCATTAATGTATATTGTGAATAGCTTGGGTCCAAGGACCGATCCCTGCGGTACCCCACTAGTCACTGCTTGCCACTCGGAAAAAGACCCATTAATTCCTACTCTCTGCTTTCTGTCCGCCAACCAGTTCTCTATTCAAGTCAATACCTTGCCCCCAATCCCATGTGCCTTAACTTTACCTGCTAATCTCTTATGCGGGACCTTATCGAAAGCCTTTTGAAAGTTCAAATACACCACATCTACTGGTTCTCCCTTATCTATTTTCCCAGTTACATCCTCAAAAAATTCCAGTAGATTAGTCAAGCACGATTTACCTTTTGTAAATCCATGTTGACTTTGTCCGATCCTGTCACTGTTTTTCAAATGCTCAGCTATTACATCCTTTATAATGGACTCTAGCATTTTCCCCACTACCGATGTCAGGCTTACCGGTCTGTAATTCCCCGCTTTCTCTCTACCACCCTTTTTGAATAGTGGGGTAACATTAGCTACCCTCCAATCCATGGGTACAGTTCCAGATTCCATCGAACCTTTATCAAACACTGGTTCAGCCTTAACTGGAGTACTGTGTCCAATTCTGAGCACCGCACTTAAGGAAGGATGCGAAGGCCTTAGAGAGGGTGCAGAAAAGATTTACGAGAATGATTCCAGGGATAAGGGACTTCAGTTACGTGGATAGACTAGTGAAGCTGGGGTTGTTCTCCTTAAAGCAGAGAAGGTTGAGAGGAGATTTGATAGAGGTGTTCAAAATCATGAGGGGTCTAGACAGAGTAGATAGAGAGAAACTGTTCCCATTGGCGGAAGGGTCATGAACCAGAGGACACAGATTTAAGGTGATTGGCAGAAGAACCAAAGGCGACATGAGGAAAAACCTTTTTACGCAGCGAGTGGTTAGGATCTGGAATGCATTGCCTGAAAGGGTGGTGGGGGCAGACTCAATCATGTCTTTCAACTGGGAATTGGATAAGTACCTGAAGGAATAGGTTTGCAGGGCTACGGGGAAAGGGCGGGGGAGTGGGAGTGCTCTTGCAGAGAGCCGGTACGGGCCGAATGGCCTCCTTCTGTGCTGCAACCATTCTATGATTCTATGGGCTCGATTTTGCCAGTGTGGGCGGGCTGGGGCGTGTCAGGTGGCATTCGTGTCAGGACCCCGACTCCGAAGTGAAGTGGGGAAAAAGTGCGATTTTCCCCTAATTGGGCAATTGATTTCCAGTGTGTGGGACCCCCTGGCCCAATGAGTCTTTTCATCCAGAAAGTCGCCTCCGATGACATCATCAATGCTGCTGGATTTAAGGCCTGCAAGCAGCCTTGCTTCTTCTGGAGACTGCAAACTTTATGGCCATTGTAGTAAGCACTTCATTGATCGACTATGTCCACCAGTAGGCCAAAGTGTGCTCCACGCTTCGATGAGCCCTCCCTCCAAGCTCTGGTGGAGGGAGCAAGATCCAATAAGGAGGTGCTCTTCCCTTCCTCAGGGAGAAAAAAGCCACCCCAGCAGACTAAAGCTGTGTGGCTGCAAGTGGCCCAGGAGGTCAACTCCATCTCGATGAGCCGCAGAACCTGGCTGCAATGCAGGAAGAGGTTTCATGACGTTCTCCGCACAGGAAAAGTGAGTATGACTTTCCCATCACCCTTAATCTGATCCCCATCGCCTCTCCTTACCAGCACTCTGCTTTGCCAACCTCTTCCTCCACATCCTACTTGACACTTACATCCCTGCACCCTTACCCATTCCCTCTCTCTCTATGGTCACATTCACTTAACTATTCGACCATGCAGCCCTCACACTCTCTATCACTGTGATGCAATGACAACAACTTACAACACACAGGGAGGGTCCTTTGTCTCCTTCTAAGCATCTATGCTATGGATTCTCTACACTCACTCCACTTGTGTCCCTCATTGCAGGAAAAGAGAGCCCACAATAAGAGGGAAAGAGCAATGACAGGAGGAGGACCACCCTCAGTAGCCCAGCTCACCGCCTGGGAGGAGGCGGCCCTGGAAATCGCCAGGATTGAGGACGATTCCCAAGTGGGGGACGGACAGACGGGCGCATCACAGCAAGCTGGTGACAGAATAGTTTGGCATCTCTCTCATTGACATTGCATGAGTCACTGATAATGATTCTGATGCTCTAACAGATTGACTTATGATCATCTGCACTATTCAATGTGCATGTAACCTTGACCTCACATCTCTAACTCTTTCCTTTACTCCCCCACAGAACCATCGAAAGCCCCCATCACCACTGTCCAGGAGGAACAGCCTGAGCCTCCAGACTCCTCAGAGGAAGCTGCAACCTCTGAGGGCGCAGCGTCAGCAGAATTCAGCGCACCCAGCACCAGCGCAGACACTCACACATCGATGGGACCTTCGCGAGATAGAGTAGTGTTGTCACCTGGTATATCACAGCTCACAAGTGAGCATCAGCAGATGGTGGAGACAGGGACAGCAGTGGAGAGTCCTCGTCGGAGGGCGAAGGACTCTGCCAGCTCGGCTCAGCTGCATGTTGACCCTGTGCCTCCGGGTCCATCCAGAAGGAGAGCGGTGCTGGAACTCCAGGAACAGGTGCAGGAGTCCCTGGCAGGTTTTGTCTCCAGGGTCGCTGCGAGTGTGGAGCGAATGGAAGAGTCCATCGCGAATATGAGCAGAGCCTTTGTGGAGGCATTGGCGCATGAACGCATCCCCGCGGAACGGATGGCAACCTCCGTGGAAAGGATGGCTACCTCCGTGGTAAGGCTGGCTACTGTAGAGGAGAGGATGGCTACGGTAGAGGAGAGGATGGCTACGGCCGTGGAGGAGCTTAGTCACCAGGGTCTTGAAAACATGGTCATTGTTCAGAATAGAATGACATCTCTTGAGGAGCGATGGTCAGCTATTGAGCATACAAACCAGACCTTCATGGAAGTCCTCTGGAGCAGGACATCCAGTGCAGAAACGGGTCCTCAGGGCCCCCCTGCAGTGCAGCAAGGTGCTGTCAAGCCACTTGCTAGCTCTGAAGTGGGTCTGACCCATGAGAGGTATGTTGGTGGCAGACAACAAGGAAGTGGGGGCTCCTCTCCAAGTGCTCACACGACCATGCCACCGCAAAGCCCTCGGTCAGAGCCCCACCAGAGTCCTCACCCAACTGAGATGGACGTCTCAGCCCCTGCACAGCCGTAGGAGCAGCAGACTGATGCCGAGCCCTCACAGGTTCGCAACCCCAGAGGACGCCCGCCAAAGGTGTCGAGACAGGAGCAGCAAGAAAGTGAGCAAGGGGCCACCACATCTGCTGAAGCCACAGGGGAAGCACCACGTAGGATCACGCGTAAGAGGGAGATAAAGCACAAGTAGTCACAAGGGTAGTCACTTGGGTGTTGTGATGTATTGTTTTTTGACCACCCATCCTTGTCATGGTATCATGAACAGATTTGATGGCAAACTGTTGAAGTTGTGGCCTGTGTCATTTCGCAAATGGGACTTCCACATTGAGGGCTTAGGGCGACTTGCAATTGTCAGTATGGTGGTCAGTGTAATAGGAACCCGCAGGTTCTTGTCCATTGTCGATGGTCTGGTAAGAAGGTGCGAGGCAAAAGTGTTTGATTGTGCAGGCTAAGCAAATCTGGCCAACATGAGTGCGTCCCTTGCATCCCGGCCAGCAATTTGGTCGCGCGCTGGCGCCTTCTGGCCTGTGCAGCTTCAGGTAGGTGAGCAGCAGCTTGGCACTGCTGTTGCTGTTGCTCATGGGTCTGCTGCTGCTGTGGCTGGTCTTCGTCCGAATCTGATGTCCAGGAGGAAAGGAAAGAAATGGTTCCCATGCTTCTGGTATATGCCTCAGTTGAGGAAGCGCTCAGTCAAGGTGGGGAGAGGGGTTTCCCAGCAGGTCACACTGGAGATGGGTGTCAGGCTCCAAACTTCCACAATAATGAGTAGGCCTGCTAAAAGTTCCCCCAGACCTGAGACAACAAAGTTCTGCCACCTGCAAGTGATCATTGGTGAAAACTTCTTTTTAATGGTGGAGCTGCAGCTGTTAGTGAGCAATCCAATTGTGAGGCCGCCAGGATTACCTAGCGTGTTCCAGCGGAGGCGTGTAGGATGGGGGAAATGTCTAAAAATCAGGAAGGCCTCTCAAAATGGGATTATAGAGGCAATTAAGTGGTTGTTAAGAGCCTTAAGGGCCTATCCTGCCTCTTGGAGGCGGGATGGAAACGGGCTCTGAAAACACAAATGTGGGAAAATTGCTCGGAGGCGGGATGGAGGCGGGATCGGGCCCGGCCGCCATTTTTTGTGATTTTGACAACTTGCACACCCCCAAACCCGCCTCCTCGGGCCTGGTAAAATCGAGCCCTATGATTCTATGCTAAGTCTGGGCTGGAGTTGAGACGAGTAACCTAACCTGCCCAACGGGACACTGACAGGGTCGGAGCAGGAGTACATTCTACACTCCGGTCGATTTTGCTTTCAATTGAAGTCAATGGAATATTGGGCGGAGTGTTAAAGGGATGTCAGATCCGATCCTGTCAGTTTTCCGCTGGGTGAGTTAAGTTAAAATTACCCCCGGGTCTCAGAGCGGAAAGTGCAGCTCACTAACTCGCTGTGACACTTTGTTATGTATACTTTATGTATCCTTGCTGTAGTTTTGCAACAGGGGAAGTATTATTCTGCAGTATTGTGAATGTCTGCTTGAGATAAAAATAAGAGGTTGCTTGTATCTGTGACAGGTGACAGTTATGCTACCTTATTAACTCACGCTGCTTTTTGTATGATACTTAGAGTTTGGATCTTGCCTTTTTATAATATAAAATCACAGTCAGTCACATGAATCACTGCTGAAGTTTAACGCGTGAGTACAGGTTGTGGGAGTTTCATTAGCAGGTTCCTTATCTGGATCTTTCCAGTGAACATTTGTCATACAACTTATGGACCTGGAAGGAAATTATGTTTTCCTAATTGAAAATTATTTTTTTGGTCCATTTTTCTCCCCTGCTTTTTGAATTTGCCCACGCAATAATTCATCATATGTGAAGCATCCTTTTTTTTTCCTGAGATGTGATAAGGTGCTATATATATATGCATGTCTTTCCTTACATGTGATATATTTCCAGTTACATTAACTAACATTATAAATGCTTTTTGTACAATATTTTCTTAAGTGTTTGAAATATATTTATGACAGCTAGATCACAATTAACAATGAACGATGTGGATGAAGTGGAAGGATCTATTTACAATGCCTGAGTTCTCAAGTTCACCCTGTATTTCTGGGCATTAGATCACAGCAATAAGTCACTACTACTGTTCAAGACTGCACTATTTTGATTTTGTTCCAATTACAATATTTATTGTATATAATTTTAGCTGTATTATCTCTGTAACCTTCTCCAGTCCTACAACTCCCCCGGCAGAACTCCCCTTTCCTCCAACTCTAGCTTCTTGTGCACTGCACCCCACCCCCCCACCCTAACTTCACCCCACCTTTGGCGGCCGTGCCTTCAGCCATCTCGGCCCCATGTTCTGGAATTCCCTCCCTCAATCCTCCCCCTCCCCCCTTCTCACCTCCCTTTTCTCCTTTAAGACTTTCTTGAAATTCACTTGTCTGATCCAGTTTTGGTCACCCCTCCTAATATTGTCTCCTTTGGCTCGCCATCAATTTTTTGTCTGATTGCACCTCGGTGAAGTGCCTTGGGACATTTTTCTATGCTAAAGGTACTATATAAATGCAAGTTGTTGTTGTAGTACCAACACTAGATTGAAAAAAATGACCAGAATAAGATTTTATGGCCTTGAATTTCCAGAGGGTTTTGACAATCTCCTATCATAACTTTGGCGGAAGATCGGTGGACACTCTGGAGAAATGGCGTAGATAGCCAATTTTTAGTCATTTAGGCTGATGCTTTGGGGTCCCATCAATCTCCCACCGGAGAACCCTATGCAAGAATTTCCAGGCATATACTTTTTCCCACTTTCTTCCCTCCTCTCCTGAAGATGTTGACTCTTCCTGGGATACCGTTCACGGGCCATTTGGCGCCTCACTCAAACAGCCATTCTTTATGGGGATAAAGTATGTGAGCACGTTATTCAACCATGCAGGACATCACGGCTTAGCATGATGTTCCCATAAGCACACTTCCCAGTAGGAGTTATGGGATAACCCCTAGGGCTAACGTTTCCCCTCCCTAAGTGCGTTGTGGCTAATTGCAGCAGCTCTATTTAACTCGGCACAAACGAGGTATTAAACCTGGGATCCTCCTGAACCTTACATTTTTAAAGCTATGGAAGTTATTGAGCCCTCTGGCTTTCAGTGGAATTTACTTCAGCTTTACTCTAAATTGCCCGAGTCCTTTTGTGTTAAAATTTTTACCCGAGCTAAGATTCAATCTAAATGGATAGCCTCAGTTTAAACAGGGCTAATGAAGCCCTTGCCTGAGAAGTTTCATTGCACCAGAAGCAGCGACTGTCTGCAGCACAATGTGAATAATGTACTGTCACAGACACATGTGGTAGATTAATGCTCGGAGTTGTAGCCAAATGGATGGTAACATTTTCTACTATTTTGATGAGTTCACAAGTTTTCCCAAATTACATTGTGGATCCAGGTTCAATATCTGCATGCTACATGGTTTGCCAATTATAACTGTTCAGTCTCGCAGGAAAGCTCTAATGGGAGACAAAACATCAGGAATCTGTCAAATGAATTTTTAAGTGGGATTGTGGAAAAATTGATATCTAAACCAGAAAATTGGAGGAATTTGCCCTCCTGGGATTTATTAAGTCTCTTCAGCTGCTGTTAAAAGTTAATTTTTAAATGCTTTGATGTGATTAACAGCGCAGGGTTCTGTTACTCTCGTTCTCAAGCAGGAATCACTCTAAATGTAAATAAGCCTCGTTTCATTTCCTGAAGAGCAGCGAGTTGTGATCGTGCTGATAGTTACATACTTCTGCTACCAGCGGACTTAAGCTCGAAAAGGTTGAGTTCATAATTAACCCTCTTCATATTAAGTGAGAATTTCCTAAACCTATCAGCTAATTACAGAAAGTCACTGTTTCAGCCTGCTGACAGAACGCAGGGCTCTGTAGTTCAAGGTTTGGGTTTGCCAGGTCACACATGCTTTGTGCAGAGTAGTTGCAAGAGATAATAATGCATCCTATCCAGTCATTCATTTTCGCTCTTGTCTTTCTTTGAATTTACAAAAAAGTATCGCGAAAGGTTAATAAATTCAGCACAGTGGAAAACTGTAAAGTCTTTCTTAGCAATTTTCATGCATTTCAAGCCCGCTTTTTGCTCTGTTTGTTATTACGAAAAGAGCTGGCACTAGCCAGTCTGATAGGATGACATCATCATTGGGCGACAGCACATCGGCCCCTGTGCATTCTGCGCTAGCGCAGCCTGCGATGACCTTTAGCCTTCGTTGCCGTTGGAAATAACCTGGCTTACTGCAAGCTATTTCCATACACCATCGACGACTGAGTGGTGTCATCTCATTAGGGAATTTTCAGATAGATTCAGTAAGTACAGGAACAGAGTGTTCCAGAATTTCCATTCAAATGTGCCTGTTTGCCACGGTGGAATATTCACAGTGCAGCACATATAACCTTTAGAATTTGATTTCCATAATTTTCATTTTAGCTTTTAGTTAATTCTTAACATAAACTTACCAAATTTTAGGTACCAAATGACACCCTATGTGACCGTGACCATGGTAAACTATCCCTTCTCACCCTTCTCAACCTGGCTGCAGCCTTTGACCTGGTTGACTGCACCATCCTCCTCCAATGCCTCTTCTCTGTCATCCAGCTGGGTGGGACTGCCTGGTTCCATTCCTATCTAACCAGTCATTGCCAGAGAATCTCTTGCATTGGCTCCTCTTCACACACCATTACCTCTGGAGTCCACCAAGGATCTATACTTGGCCACGTCCTATTTCTCATCTACATGCTGCCCCTTGCCGACATCATCTGAAAACACAACGTCAGGTTCCACATGTACGCTGACGCCACCCAGCTCTACCTCACCACCACTTCTCTCGACCCCGCCACTGCCTCTGATTTCTCACGTTACTTATCTGACATCCAGTATTGGATGAGTAGAAATTTCCTCCAATGAAATATTGAGAAGACTAAAGCCATTAGCCGGAATCATTACCTTGGAGTTGTGTTTGGTGCATGCGGGCCACGTAGTAGGTCGCCATCCCGAAGATTTCAACAGCGCGTTCTGCACTGCGCGTTTAACTCAATGGCCCCAATTGAAAGAGTCATGCGCGTTTCCCGGCCCAATTAAATGGAACGGGTCTGATGACGTCACCGATGACTCGTTTCCAATGTGGATATTTAAAGCAGCCCTGCACACATCTCTTTTGAAGGTTGCTGTAGGAGTGTTCAAGGTGATTTCAAGAGCTCAAAATTGCTGAATAACATTTACAATTCTGTGGATCATGGAGACACAAAGGCAGAGGGCAGCACCAAGATTCCCAGATGCCTCCCTGGAAGTGCTGGTCCAGGGAGAAAGAGCACGCAGGGAGGTCATCTTCCCTGTAGACGGCCGAAAAAGACCAGCAAAAGACACTAAGAGGGCATTGCTGGAGATCGCGGAGGAGGTCAGCAGCAGGAATGTGGTGAGGAGGACGTGGATCCAGTGCCGCAAAAGATTCAATGATCTCATGAGGTCCGGAAAGGTGAGTGAAATGCCACATTCACCTACATCCTGATATGCCGTCACCCAACCCCATCACTCTGCCTTCCCAAGCCTACTCCTGCACATCACTCCTCACACCAACCTACCTTGCAAGTGCACCTATCCCTCTCTGTCTATGCACCTACTCACATCCCCATCTGAGCATCCACCACTGACACTCACCCTCATCCTAATGCAATCATAGCAAGTAACACTACAGAATGAGGCCATTTGGCAATGTCACTCCACTCCCTCGTGGTCACCCTCAAAGATGTTGCCCATCCATTCCTTACACTCATTCCATCACTCTCACTAAAACTTCTCTTCTTTCCCTCCTTGCAGGAGAAGAGAGCCCACAACAACAGAGAGAGGCAGGTGACCCTTCAGTCTTCACAAATTTGACTCCAGCAGAGGAGGAGGTCCTCGAAATCTCTGGAGTTGCAGAGCTGCTGGAGGTGGGAGACAGAGCGAAGGGGACCTCCCAGCAACCTGGTGAGAGAATTAAATCTCATACAGTCACATGACATACCACAGTCACCCATATGGTGACTGATGTCAGCAGCCTGTGAAAAGCCATCATGTGCATAATGGTAACGTTACCCATTCTTATCATAACACTTCTAATTCATCTCTTTACCATCGCCCCCCCCGCACCCCACCCCCGCACTGTCCAGCCGGAGGAGGAAGACGACTCTTCAGAGGAAGCTCCATTCTCTGAGGGCACACCGTCAGCAGACCCATGCGCACCCAGCACCAGCACAGATATGCACACTTCGGTGGGTCCTGTGCGAGATAGAGTAGTGTTGTCACCTGGTGTCTCTCACATCACAAGTCAGCAAGAGCAGATGGTGTTGACAGGGACAGCAGTGGAGACTCCTCGCCGGAGGACGGCAGAACGCTCCAAGCTCTGCTGAGCTGCATGCAGATGCTGAACCTCGGGGGCCATCGAGAAACAGGGTGATCTTTGGAGGGGCAGCAACAATTGCATGAGGCTCTGGCAGCTTTTACAGCCGCGATATGTGCAGATGTACAGAGAATGGAGGAGTCCATCTCCAACATGAGCACCACCATCTCACAGGCGATGGTGACGAAGCGCTGTTCTATGGAAAGGATGGCCACCTGCATGGAGCAGCAAATGCGCCAGTCCAATGAGAACATGCTTGATGTGAATAACAGATGGCAGACGCTCATTGACCTCACCTCGAGGTGGGATATCAACGTAGACTTGGGCCGTCATCATTCCACTGCTGTGCAGCAAGGTGCTCTCTAGCTCCTTGCTAGCAGGGAGGTGCGGGTGGCTCATGAGAGGGATGATGGTGAGGGGGACATGGAAGTGGGGGCTCTTCTCAAAGCACTCCCACTTCTCCCCCATTGCCTCCCCCTCAGTCAGAGCCCCGCATGCTTCCTTGGATCCCAATAGCCAAGTCTGCCCCTGCACAGTTGCAGGAGAGCAGTCTTTGGCGGGGCCCTCAAAGGCTCCAAAACCCAGAGGACGTCTGCCAAATGTGTCTCAGCAGTTGCAGCAGGGAAGTGAGCATCCTGCCTCTACCTCTACTGAAGCCACAGGGGTAGCACCTCGTAGAAGCACGTGTAAATGAAAAAAGACACAATCCTAGATGCACAAGGTTATGCACGTGGGTGTTTGAAAAAATGTTAATGTTAAGTTTCAGTTATATTTATGATGCACATAAATTTATTTCTTTGCACAACTTTGCCGTCTTGTCCATTTTTGCCTGCTACCTGGGACGTGCCTTTGTCACTTGGAGTGAATGGTGAGACATTACTTAACCTCAAGCAATATGGGTTGGCTGACAGGAATGGTTTGGTCATTGTAGGACTGCTTTGTGGTGTTGTTGGGGGGTGGTGGGGGGGAAGTTAGTACAGCATCTGGCAGCCATATGGGTACACTGGTGCAAGTTAAGTAAATCTAGCCATTATGAGGCCATCCCGGGCCTCCCGGGCAGCAATGTGCGCCACTGCTAGTGCCATCCCACCACCGGTTCCTCCTCCTCCTCCTGCTTGTGTTCCACCTCTTCCTCCTCCTCCTCCAAAGAGGCTATGTGTTCTGCGCCTTGCTTCTCCTGCAGCTCCAATCCTCGCTGCTGCCCTATGTTGTGAGGAAGAGCAAAACTAGAGGCCATCAATCTAAGATAGTCACCAAGAAATCAAATAGGGAATTCAGGAGAAACCTCTTTACCCAGAGAGTGATGAGAACGTGGAACTCGCTACCACAGGGGGTAGTTGAAGCGAATAGTATAGATGCATTTAAGGGGCGGCTAGATAAGCATATGGGGGAGAAGGGCATTGAGGGTTATGCTGATAGAGTTAGATGAGGAAAGACGGGAGGAGGCTCGAGTGGAGCATAAACACTGGCATGGAATGGTTGGGCCTGTTTCTTGCTGGATATCCTATGTAACCCTATGTAATCCTATGTAATCATGAACACTTTGATGGTTGTCAACTTTAATCGCACAATGCATGTTGTCATTGCTATCATTACTGGTGATTAAAAAAACACCCCCAAATCACCCCATCAAGTCCGCAGTACAGGGGTAATTTAATGAAATCACTCTTTTTGTCTGCTGAGAGAGCATTATATCCTCTGTAATGCTGGAGACCCTGGCTGGTGCATACTCAAGGGCTCCTCCAGATCTGTCAAGCATCTGAAGCGCATCTTCATTATGCTGATTGCTTGCTCTATGACGCATCTGGTGGACATGTGGCTGTCATTATAATGCTCCTTGGCCTCATTACTTGGCCCTCTTAAGGGTGTCATGAGCCATGTCTTCAGTGGATAGCCCTTGTCTCCAAGCACCCAGCCGGTAAGTCTGTTTGGAGGTGTGAAGAGCTGAGGGAGGGTGGACTGGCGCAGCACGAAAGAGTCACGGCAGCTTCCAGGGAATCTGGTGCATACAAGCATGATCATCTTTTTATGGTTGCAGACGAGCTGCACATTGAGGGAGTGGAAGCTCTTGTGGTTGACAAAGACTCCTGGGTGATGATGGGGTGCCCTGATGGCCACATATGTGCAGTCGATGACGCCCTGCACCTGTGGGAAGTCAGCCAGAGCCGCAAAGCCGAGCGCCTGCTCAATAACACTGGCCTCATCAATGGCAAAGTTCACATAAGTGGCTGACTTGTGAAACATGGCATTGGTCACCTGGGTGATGCATTTGTGGGCGGCCGACTGCGAGATCCTGCAAATGTCTGCAGCAGATCCCTGGAAGGAGCCTGAGGCGAAAAAGTTAAGGGCGCTGGTGACTTTGACAGCCACTGGTAAGGAGTGTCCACCAGGTCCTCTGGGCTGCAGGTCTTCTTCCAGCAAGCTACAAATGTCTGCACGACCTGGCGCGATAGCCTGAGCCTCCTGGGGCACTGCTGCTCATTCATGTCCAGGAAGCTCATCCTCTGCCTGTATATCCTGTGTTGGAGATATCGCCTCCGGCGTGCTGCAGCCCTGTGCTGACCCCCTCTCTCCTGTGGAGCATCAGGTTGCTGAGGAGAATGCTGCTGTTGCTGTTGCTGCTGCTGCTGGTGTGGCTGGTGTTGTTGGTGCTGGGGCTCATCTTGGTCCGATTCTGAGGTCCAAGGTGAGACAGCAGAAGCGGCACCCATGCTGATCTAATAGATGGCAGGTGAAGTGGAGATCAAAGGCACAATCCTTCAATGATCTGATAGTGACTAGTAATGTGGTGAGAGTGAGTTGCGAGGTTGCAGAAATGACCTGCAAACTCCTGACAGCTAAATCTCTGCACAATTGGAGTCAGCAAGAGCCTTTCCATTAGGCAAAGAAGCAAGTGTAATGTGTGAGTATTTATGTGGTTTTCCCAGCTGTCACTTAATGGACTCGCTCAATGGCCACTGAGCTTCCGCCTCCCCTTCACAGGCGAGGCTCCCGAGGTGTGTGAATCCCGTGCGCAACAAGTTAAAGCCAAAACCTGATGTTAAAAAGGCAGTTAAGGGTCTCTGACCAAGCAGTTAATTACCCCAATTAAGTCGGCAACCTCTCCCAAGTGGGTCCGTGGCGTGCCTCGAAGTGCGCCCGAGTTAAATGCGGAAGTCGGCGGAATGACGGCGGGTTCCCTACGTGCTGTCAATTTCTGCGATTTTAACTGCTGACCCACCCCAAACCCGCACGCTCAGCAATGGGAAAATTCCAGCCATTGTCTTCGGAACCCACCACAAACTCCGTTCCCTAGCCATTGATCCCACTGCTCTCCCTGACCACTGTTTGAGGCTGAACCAGACTGTTCGCAAACTTGGCATCCTATGGGTAACCTTGAGTCAGCAACCAAGCTTTTGATTACCTGTCCTAATATCTCTTTATGTGGCTCAGTGTCAAATTTGGTTTGATAATCGCTCCTGTGAAGCGCCTTGGGACGTTTTACTACGTTAAAGACACTATATAAATGCAAGTTTGTTGCTGTTGTGCAGACGCAATCAGTGATATAAATACATAATTGTTTTGGTTGCAAAACTTGTCAAGTGTTATGTAAGGAATTTTACAGGTGACATGCCCAAGAGTATCATACATTTGGAGGGGGGTGGGGATGGGATGGAGTTGAGGAATGGCGACACAGCAGGTTGTAGCATGTTGATACATTGGACAACAGTCTGATAGAAGCTGGATTAGCGCTAGTAATTCCCTACAGAGTGAGGCCTAGAAAGTCGTCTCGGGCGGTGGCGAATAACGGGCGGTATTGGATCGGCTGCCCGTTATACACAGGTGAGAAGTCGCACAACGCCAGGTTATAGTCCAACAGCTTTATTTGAAATCACAAGCTTTCGGAGCGCTGCTCCTTCGTCAGGTGAAGTGAAGAAATGCATATGGGCACAGCATATATAGTCAGAGAACACTGCCAGAGACTACAGTTAATCTTTCTAACTGCCCTTTATCACACCTCGGCAGAGAGATAATCACGGCAATCAAAGGTGTGGATGGTGTCCCAACAGGTCAGTCAGGAAGACAATACATCAAAGACGATAGCAAAATACAACAAAGACAATGAGGTGGGGTCACAAGGGGTCAAATGCTGGCAGATGCTGGCACATTTGCCAGCATTTGACCCCTTGTGACCTCACCTCATTGTCTTTGTTGTATTTTGCTATCGTCTTTGATGTATTGTCTTCCTGACTGACCTGTTTGGACACCATCCACACCTTTGATTGCCGTGATGGTCTCTCTGCCGAGGTGTGATAAAGAGCAGTTGGAAAGATTAACTGTAGTCGTCTGGCAGTGTTCTCTGACTATATATGCTGTGCCCATATGCATTTCTTCACTTCACCTGACGAAGGAGCAGCGCTCCGAAAGCTTGTGATTTCAAATAAAGCTGTTGGACTATAACCTGGTGTTGTGTGACTTCTCACTTTTGTCCACCCCAGTCCAACACCGGCATCTCTGCATCATCGTTATACACAGCGCCAGGTATTCAGTTCTATTGCAGTCAATACAACTGAATATCAGGCGCTGTGTATAACGAGCGGCCGATCCGATACCGCCCGTTTCTCACCACCGCCCGTGACGAATTTCTAGGCCTGAGTTTTTGATCTCAGCTGTGCCATTGCGATAAGTGCCAATTGGCAAGATGGCATGGCTGAAATCAAAATGAAGGTCATAGGAAGGGAAACTTGGAGAAAAAGTGAATTGATTCTGACTATACTTGTGCACTCCGTAGTTGCCGGTTACAGGGTTGGCAGTGTTTCTATTGGCAAACGTCTGGGAATGGGTTGCCTGCCAAAATCATTGGAGCGCGGTTGGATGTTGAGAAACTAAGAGAGGAAGGAGAGGAACACAAAACTTCACCAAAAAAACCCTGCATTGAGAAGCCCTGGCGCATTATAATGTCGCATATAATTTAAAGCATTGCTGATACCTTAGAATAAAAGAATACTTCATGAAATGCTTAACGTTTCAGTGTATTTCACTATAGTCCACATGTGTTTTACATCTCATAATCTAACCTGACAGTCCTGGAGGAGTGCTGCACTGTAGAAGTGCTCTCCTTTGAATGAGTCATTAAACTGGGGTCCTATTTGCCTCTTCCAGTGGCTTAGGTGGACGTAAAAGATCCAATGGCACGAATCAAAAAAGAACAAGGAGTTTTCCTGTAGTCAAGGCCAAAATTCCTCCAATCAACCAACACGATTAAAAACTTTCAATTCATTGTTGTTTGTTCGGATCTTGCTGTGTGAAGAATGGCTGCTGTAACAAAATTTGCTGAGGAGGAGGAAGGAGGGAGAGATCGGAGTCAGGGAGCATCGACGGGGGGGCCGGAGAGATCGGGGAAGGAGAGGAGAAGATCGCGAAAGGCCGGAGTGATCGAGGAAGGTGGGAAGAAGACCGCTGGGGTGGTGGGGGCCAGGGGTCATGGTGGGGGAGGGCCTGCAAAAGATCGTGGGGGAGGGGGGCCATGGGGGGGTGGCGGCAGAAGATCGCGGGCCGTGGAGGACATCAGGAGGGCATTGGATCGTACAGGACGGGTGGGTCCGATCGCTGGGGAGATGAACAGATTTGCTTGGGGGGCCGGGGGGGAAGCACTCCTGCTCCTCCTGCCCCACAAGCAGTGCTGGAGACGCACTTACCTCTTCCACACAGCAGTCCTCACCTCCCTTCAGCTGCCGGGTCTCCCCAGGCCCGGGAAACCTGGCCGGTCAGCGTTAAAACTGGAACAGGGAAAAGAATCTGAGGCACGCAGCCTCATTAAAATATTTAAATGAGCAACCCTCCTCCTGGGAGCGGTCGGTTGCCTTCTCCCCGCCACCCACCGCCCCCCCCCCCCGCACCTCCACCAACGTCCTGCCTCCGTTAAACCCTGGAAGTGGATGAGTTCGAGACGGGTTGGGTTCGGGTATGAGATTTTTTACATTTTTACTTCCCGCCCGACCCAAATCCACCTTTTTGGGGTTAAAATTCCCCCTTTAAATGTGAAGCACTTCGAGATATTTGACACGATTATGGCATTACATGCTGCAAATGCAGACATTACGGGTTAGATTTTGAAGCCTCCCGCCCAGCCGAAACAGGGCAGTAGTGGCTCGAAAATGGTGGGGAATGGCTTACCTGCCCCTTAGAACCAGTGTGCTACGGTCAACAGTGCGTACACCCCAACACTGGAAGCCACAGACGAGACCAAAGAGGAATTCTACTCCAGCCTCGAACAATCCCTGTCCCGAGTCCCAATGGGCGACAAGCTGATCCTCCTTGGCGACTTTAACGCCAGAGTTGGAAAGGACACAGATGTCTGGGGAGGTGTGATCGGCAGAGAGGGGGTAGGGAAAGCCAACTCCAACGGTACCCTCCTCCTGTCGAAATGCTTAGAACATGGCCTTGTCATAACCAACACCTTGTTCCGTCAGAGAGACAAGTACAAGGCTTCATGGCAGCACCCTAGCTCCAAGCACTGGCATCTGCTGGACTACGTCATCGTCCGAGCGAGGGACCACAAGGACGTCCGCATCACCCGCGTCATGACAGGAGCTGACGACTGCTGGACAGACCACCGCCTAATCCGCTCTGTCATCTCCATCAATGTAGCCCCAAAACAGTGGCGGCAACAGAAACAATGCCGCAGGAAAATCAACGCTGGAGCACTCAAAGACCCCGCTAAGAAAGCCCTATTTAACCTGCGCCTCACAAACAACCTGACGACTCCCAGTGATGCAGAGACACAGAGTGCCCACAGCGCCTGGTCTGCACTCAAGGCCTCCATAATCAGCACCTGTGAAGAGATGCTCGGTCACTCGACCAGGAAAAACCAAGATTGGTTCGACGAGAATGACCAGGAGATCCAGGAGCTAATAAGCCGCAAGCGCAAGGCATTCCTGATCTGGAAACAGCAACAGAACTCGAGAGCAAGAAAGCAGCTCTACAGACGCCTGAAGGCTGAGGTCCAACAAAAAACTCGCGACCTAAAGAACAGATGGTGGGTGGAGAAAGCGCAGGAGATCCAGCAGCTAGCCCACAACCACGACATGCGTGGATTCTTTAGCACAGTCAAGACCATCTATGGCCCAAGCACCCAAGGCCCTACCCCACTGCGGGCCAAGAATGGAGAGGTACTCATCAAGGACAGAGAGGCAGTCAGTGCCCGCTGGAAGGAGCACTTCGAAGATCTCCTTAACCGAGACTCTGTCTTCGACGCGAGTGTCCTCAACTCCATCCCGCAGCATGCTACCCACCACCACCTCAGCACAACCCCAGCCCGGCATGAGGTTGAAAAGGCCATCCGACAACTGAAGAACAACAAGGCCTCAGGAGCAGATGGAATCCCCGCCGAGGCACTAAAGCATGGCGGAGAAGCACTACTGGTGCGAATTCATGAACTCATTTCTCTTATCTGGAAGGAGGAGAGCATGCCAGGGGGTCTCAGAGATGCCGTAATTGTGACCATCTTCAAGAAAGGTGACAAGTCCGATTGCGGTAATTACAGAGGAGTTTCCCTGCTGTCTGCCACAGGGAAAGTCATCGCAAGAATCCTCCTCAATCGCCTTCTCCCAGTGGCCGAAGAGCTCTCCCAGAGTCGCAATGCGGATTCCGCCCACTAAGGGGCACAATGGACATGATCTTCACCGCATGTCAATTACAAGAGAAAGGCAGGGAACAGCACCAACCGCTGTACATGGCCTTCTTTGATCTCACAAAGGCCTTCGACACTGTCAACCGTGAGGGATTATGGAGTGTCCTCCTCAAATTTGTCTGCCATCAAAAGTTTGTCACCATCCTCCGCCTGCTTCACGACAACATGCAAGCCGTGATCCTGACCAACGGTTCCACCACAGACCCAATTCACGTATGGACCGGGGTCATGCAAGGCTATGTCATCGCACCAACGCTCTTCTCGATCTTCCTTGCTGCAATGCTCCATCTCACCCTCAGTAAGCTCCCCACTGGAGTAGAGCTAATTTACAGAACAAACGGGAAACTGTTCAACCTCCGTCGCCTCCAGTCCAGATCCAAGGTCGTCCCATCCTCTGTCGTCGAATTACAGTATGCAGACGACGCTTGCGTCTGCGCTCACTCGGAGGTCAAACTTCAAACCATCGTCAACATCTTCACCGAAGCGTACGAGAGCAGGGGCCTTACACTAAACATCCGTAAGACAAAGGTCCTCTACCAACCTGCTCCCGCCACACAGTACTGCTCCCTGATTATCAAAATCCATGACAAGGCCTTGGACAACGTGGACCACTTTCCATACCTCGGGAGCCTACTGTCAACAAGGGCAGACGTCGATGATGAAGTCCAACACCGCCTTCAGTGTGCCAGTGTAGCCTTCGGTCGCCTGAGGAAGAGAGTGTTTGAAGACCAGGACCTCAAACCCGGCACTAAGCTCATGGTCTACAGAGCAGTAGTAATACCCGCCCTCCTGTATGCCTCAGAGACATGGACCATGTACAGCAGGCACCTCAAAGGACTGGAGAGGTACCACCAATGCTGCCTCCGCAAGATCCTGCAAATCCATTGGCAGGATAGGCGCACCAACGTCAGTGTTCTCGCCCAGGCCAACATCCCCAGCATCGAAGCTTTGACCACGCTCGATCAGCTCCGATGGACGGGTCACATTGTCCGCAGGCCCGATACGAGACTCCGAAAACAAGCGCTCTACTCGGAGCTCCAACACGGCAAGAGAGCCCCAGGTGGGCAGAGGAAACGCTTCAAGGATACCCTCAACGCTTCCTTCAAAAAGTGTCACATCCCCACGACACCTGGGAATCCCTGGCCCAAGACTGCACAAAGTGGAAGAGAAGCATCCGGGAAGGCGCCGAACACCTCGAGTCTCTTCACCGGGAGCAAGCGGAAGCCAAGCAAAGAGCGCACGTCAACCCAAGCACCCCACCCACCCGCCCCTTCAACCACCGTCTGCCCCACCTGTGACAGAGACTGTAGGTCCCGCATTGGACTCATCAGTCACCTGAGAACTCATTTTTAATGTGGAAGCAAGTCATCCTCGGTTCCGAGGGACTGCCTAAGAAGAAGACCTGCTGTCACTGTGGCCGCCGCAATCATCCCCCCCCCCGGCCTACCAATTCCAGAGCTCCCATCTTAGTCAGGTGGTAGGCCCATTTAAAAAGCAAATAGGGATCCTATAAAGAAAGACAAATTTGCATTTATATAGTGCCTTTCATGACCTCAGGATATCCCAACACACTTTACAGCCAATGATGTACTTTTTGAAGTGGAGTCACTGTCGAAATGTAGAAATGCAGCAGCCAATCTGCACACAGCAAGGTCCCACAAACAGCAATGTGATAATGACCAGATAATCTGTTTTACTGGATGTTGGAGGATCTCGTTTACCATTTAATGACCATACTGGGTGGAAGGCGCACTGCACATGCTCCGCCCAGTGTCAGCTGGCAATGCAGCTGAAGAGGAGCCTACAGGTAAGTTTGTGTTTATTTTTGTGGGGTCGGAAGGAGCAGGAGTGCCCCTCTGGGCTCCTGAAAACCAGTCTAGGCCGCTGCCACTCCGGGCTCCACCCCCCATCCTGAGAATGAACCTCTCCCCCCATGGACCTACCTTCTTCCGGCCCATAGGCGGACTAGGCCGCCTAATATTGCGCTGGGCCTGAGCTGGTGGGCTGCCCCAGGGTACTCGTTCTCCACCCGCCTGCCGCCCGAATACTAATTGGGCCCGGCCTTCAAAATGGACGGGGCCTCCCGTCGGGATTATTGCCCGGCCTGCTGGTGTGTTCCACTGAGGCACTATATAGGAAAATCTACCTTTAACACTGTGTGTAAATACGTTACAAATTAAAGTTCCAAGCACTGACTTGCGTTCAGTTTATCTGAAGCGGCTGTTCCTCTGTGAAAGCAAGGCTACTGTTTGGCATTGGGGGAATTTGAACTCTCCCCGATTGGCAGTTGGAGAAGGGGGCAGTTAAAATGGAGCCGCTCCATTTCCTGCTCTCTTCCCGCCGATTCCCCATTTTAAAGCCTGTGGTTTTGATGACGGATGGGGCTCCCGGTGGGAGCCTCGTTAATAAATGCAAATCGGGGTCTCATGATGAATAACAATGGCATTGTAACCGTGCCTAAGCGGGTCGCCCACCCCCCGCCCTGCGAACCTAGTGAGGCCCTCTAAGGTAAGATAAGACACTTGCTAGGGCCAGGAGGAGCACGAGCGCTTCTTTAGGCCCTACAAGGAAAGTCCAAGGGGGCGTCTTTGGCTGAATACTTTAGGGATCTTAAGCTGCAACGCCGGTTTAGCCCGCATTTAGCGCAAGACACAATATTGGTAAAGGAGTTGGTGCCAGCGCTAGTAACAGCCACCCAGAGGATCGTTGAGGGGCTGATTGACAATTAAATTGCCTGATAGTGCTCATTAAAGAGGCTGCACGCGATTTTGGTGGATAACACTTCATTTAATGACCTCTCCTAACAGCGACCAGCTAAACACGAGTAAACAAGTCATTGCTGAGAATTTCAAGCGCTACTTTTACTGTTCACTTGCTGCTGGAGGTTTGAAGAAGACTTTTGAAACTCATTGGGAGACTTCCTGGGCCACTTTGTCAAGACTTCAAAACACTCTATCAACATTTATTATGGAAATTCTCTGAGGACTTCACCGAAAAAGATTGATTGCTGTGCTACTCTACCTTATGGGACACCTGATAGGAGTCACCAAGGGAAAGGGAGTGCTCGGGGTCCCCCTTGGTCTGCAGGAGAATGGGAGGAGGGCATGAGGCCAGGCAGAGCAGCACCAGCTGTTGCAGGAGAGAGGGACAGGAGGGCGAGGTGGACTCCTTCCCCCCTGCGGGTACAAGACATCGCTCCTCCTCTGGACCTGCTCCACCAGGACATCCAGCGCTGCGTTCGAGAACCTGTGTGCCCTCACACTCGGTCCCTGAGCCATCCTGAAACTTGTTGCTGTGTGTCAGCCAGCACCCTCTACACCTTCAGTGGAAGTAGGTGCGTGGAGCCCACATGAACTGCTCCACGAAAATTGCATCTAATCAGCACTTGAGTGCTAACCTCAGGTATCTGATTTAGCACCTCCAGGCAAGTTCAAATTTTGGTAATCAGCAATTAGGACCAAAATTGCATCTAAAACCAGACTTTGAAACAGGCGTGTCTTATTAGCACAGCGCCCATTTTGAACCTGTTTTTACCCTGTCACCAAAATAACCCCCGAAACCTCTGCTGGCTCCTTCCCCAGCCGTAAGACCCTCGACCTCGACCACCTAGAAGGACAAGGGCAGCAGGCGCATGGGAACCCTGCAAGTTCCTCTCCGAGTCACACACCATCCAGACTTGGAAGTATATCGCCGTTCCTTCATCGTCGCTGGGTCAAAATCCTGGAACTCCCTCCCTAACAGCACTGTGGGAGTACCTTCACCTCACGGAATGCAGCGGTTCAAGAAGGCGGTTCTTGATAGATTTAAAGTATTTGGTCGAAGGATTAGATGGTAGTTGAGGAAAACTTGTTTCACCCAGAGGGTGGTGGGGGTCTGGAATTCACTGCCTGAAAGGGTGGTAAAGGCAGAGACCCTCATCACATTTAAAAATGAAGGTGGCTCAGCACCAATTTCTCAAGGGCAATTAGGGTTGGGCAATAAATGGTGGACTTGCCAGCGACGCCCACATCCCATGAATGAATAAAAAGAAAACACACCCTCTCCTGGACTTATCTTCTCTTGGTGGGTGGCCTCTACCCCGCCCGATCTTCGTCTCCCACCTGCCAACCAGCTACCGCGTTCCGCCCAAAGTGGGCGAGCAGCTGACCAGTGGCATTCAAGCGAGGCCCAGCTGTTAAAATCTGCCCGAGAGTTCCGACCAAGGCGCCAGCGCAGGTTTGCTGTGTGCTCCCACTGACTTCCAACCGGGAGTTCAAATTGGCCCTGTTGCTCTGCTTTCTACCCCCACTGCCAATAAACGTGTTTAGATTAAGTAAACAGCATGGAATACGTACATAGAGTGCTGGGCTGGTGCTCTGGTGAAGTCACCACCACAATGCCTCTCACTTCATTGGCAACTAGAACGTTTGTTGTTGTTGATTCCAAAGTCACTTCTACAGGGCACCTAAGGTGTACAGGATTCAGTCCATGGTGAGCAGGGAACTCCCACCATTTCCAGTGACACTGAGGAAGAGAGAGTTTCTGTGACGCGTACGCGCTGCTCTCTTGCTTCTGAATGCCCATGTGATTTTTTAATGATTGAAAAGAACTAATGAGCATGTGAATGGCAGTACAAGAGGCCACCAGAGCTGGCTTTCACTGCAACAACATGACTTTATTGTGCGGGATTTTTGCACCAGCTGATTGTATGCCACAGCCAATGCATATTCTTACTCACTAACAGCGCACCAACGTGGATTTGCTTATTTTAACCTCTACTTATGGCATTACGTCAGCACCCAATGGAATGCCACAGTTACGCTAAACACGCTGTACAAAAACAGCGTTTGTTGCAGATTTTAGGAGGTTAACAGTGACAGGATTGAAATGAAGGGTCAGTAGTTCACAAGTTGCTGCGGCCCTGCACAGTGCAGCGTGCATAGTTTTGGATGGTATTATGTGTGAGGCAGACAATAGCTACGTTCCAAGCTAGGAAAGTCATTGAGTGTTTTGCCAACAAATGTATTTCGTTGTCTTCTCAAATTACCCGAGTCCCTCTTTAGATCTGTTGCCCACATGAAAATACTGAGCAGTTGACTTACCGTGTGAAATGGGTCATTGCAACCCATTCATTATATTGGGCCAGAAATTCAGCTTTCAGGCTTCCTGCGGGTGCAAGCATCGCGCGCGTACTTGCTCACCGCGCCTGCAGTTGTGCTTCTGGGCCCACGAGGACTTCGGGTCCTGGGCCTCCTCCAGCTGCCGGCGCGCAGTGCTTGTGTATCCCAGGGGCGCAGTTAGTTCGAAGCGTCCCTGGGATCACGTGGGCCATGGAGAGCCAATCCTAGCAGGGAATTTTCATTCATAGATTTGCCAGGAAGACCTGTCAAATCTATGAATAGAGATCGGCCCCAAAACTACACTTAAACTTCAAATAAACATTTTTTTAAAATCACATTTTTAAAATAACTAAGTTAAATAAATTAACTACTTAAACAAAAATTTAAATTTTTGAAAAAATTAATTATACTTTGTAACGGTGCTAAAAATAAACTTACCTTTCTTTAAAGTATCTAAAAAAGATAAACCTGTTGAAATTTTTTTTTAATTGTAATTAATTAACCACTTACCTTGTTAAAAACAGGCCTTGCGCCTCCTTTTTAAAAGCGCAGCTTCTTCATACTTACCCTCCCGGAGAAACCTGAAAAAAACCTGAAGTTCGCTGCGTGCGCGCAGCCTCTCCCGCGCACGCGGTTCACCTCTGAACCCCTCTTCAGGGGAACGGAAGTTCCGGTTTCCCGCGCATGCGCAGTGCATGCAGGAAACCGGCACTTCAGGTGGCCTTACGGGTGAGTACACAGCGCGTACTCACCCGACAACAGCCGAATTTCTGGCCCATATATACTTAAAATAAAATTTATGTATATTGCAGTATAGAGTGTTGCAGCCCTGTCTGAACCCAGTTCCCTGTTGAGAACTTAGGATTGCAGAATTAACCCGAATGTCCCTTGGAGCCAATTGGAAATATATTTCTGTAAAATGTCCTTTTTTATTTCTTAATTCTTCAAGACAGTGACTGCACTTCAAAAGTACTTCGATTGGCTGTAAAGCGCTTGGGGAAGTCTTGAGGTTGTGAAAGGCACTATATAAATAAAGAAAAGAAAGAACTGGAATTTATATCGTGTCTTTCACAACCTCAGGATGTCCCAAAGCACTTTACAGCCAATGAAGTACTTTTTTGAAGTATAGTCACTGATGTAATGTAGGAAATGCGGCAGCCAATTTGCACACAGCAAGATCTCACAAACAGCAATAAGGCAATGACCAGGCGTCTTTTATGTCCACCTCAGAGGGCAGACGGGCCTCAGTTTAACGTCTCATCTGAAGGATGGCATCTCTGACAGTGCAGCACTCCCTCAGTACTGCAACTGGTGTGTCAGCCTAGGTTTCGTGCTATAGTCTCTGGAGCAGGACTTGAACCTTGCTTGCTTGCTTTTTTTCTGAAGGAGGGAACTACCGTTCATGTACTGCCCTTAAAAGGCTGCACCCAGTTAAAGGGGAGCATCACTTTCTAAGCAGCATGAAGAACAATAACAACAGCAAAGTTTCAAGCAGCAGCGGCACCCTCAGAAGAGGAGGAGGAGGAGGAGGAGGAAGGGAAGGTCTGCAGCTGGTAGGGCTGGCAGATTCTCAGACGCATTTCTGCAGGTGCGACTGGCTGAAGTCAGGCCCACGAAAGCCAGACTGCTGGGCATTGAGGGCAGGAGCCTCATAAGAGGGTGGCGCACACTATCTGGAGAGAGGCGACAGAGACAGACACTGCACTACCCCAAGAATGAAAACTTTTCCGATTGATAAAATTGAAGGGGCTGTCGCAGGATGCTTTGAGTGCCATATGCTTTCTGTCCATCACTCCTTGCATCTGTCTGAATCCTGCCAGTCATTGGGAAGGATATGAATTGTTCACCTTTCCTGAATAGAGCATCAGTTAGCTTCTGGATACAATGATGAGCAGTTGCCTGACGAATGTGGCAAAGTTCACCAGATGCTCCCTGCAAAGAAATTCGATACAATGATGATCATGACGGGTACAGACAATGCTGTTCTCCTGGTGGAAAGTGGGCTTCAAGTCATCAGCCAGCAGCTGACATATTTCACCAACAATGTCTGGGGGAGAACCGTAGCCTTCTCAGGCGCTGAAGGTAAGAAAAGTCTAAGTAAGAATTTCTTGGTTGCAAGACCCTGGTGAGTGGATGTGACTGTTTAGGGAAGAGCTGCCTTCTGTGATGCCTGACTCTAAGACCCTTCAATCTAGTCTCTTCAATATCCTCATCCTCCTCCTCTTCATAGCGTAACAATAAAGGGAAAACTATGTCCCTGTACAAAGCAGTACTTTCAGCAAACCTGAGTGAAACTAGCAGCAAAAGTCCGAACTGAACCTCCAAAGTACTAAAGAGATCGATATCCAGGCAAAATAACACAAACCTCCAGTAGCAGCACACAAAATGGCTTCCTCCGTGTGCTTCCTGGGATACCTTCCTGCAGCTCATACTGCCACTTATACGATGGCAATAATTAATTGTGGGCGGTCTGGAGCAGAAGTTGGTGAAATGACTCAGAGGCCCAATGCTGCTCAGAAAGCAAGGTGTCAGCCGTGACTCAGTGGTTGCACTCTCGCCTCTGAATCAGAAAGTTGTAGGTTCAAACCCCACTCCATGAGACTTGAGCGCAAAATCTAGGCTGGCACTCCAGTGCAGTGCTGAGGGAGCGCTGCACTGTCGGAGGTGCCGTCTTTTGGATGAACCGTTAAACCAAGTCCCGGTCTGCCCCTATCAGGTGGACATAAAAGATCCCATGGTACGAATTGAAAAAGGGTAGGGGAGTGTGGTGCTAACCAATATTTATCCCTCAAACAACATCACTAAAAGCAGATGATCTGGTCATTATCTCATTGCTGCTTGTGGGACCTTTGCTGTGCGCAAATTGACTGCCTGGATTTTCTACTTTACTTAAATTACTTCATTGGCTGCAAAGTGCTTTGGAATGTCCTCAGGCTGTGAAAGACGCTAAAGACATGCAAGTCTTTCTTTTAATTCAGAGGAAAATCTAGGCTCGCAGGCAGTCAATCAGGTTTTGAAAGAGGAAGCTGCATGGAAGGAGAATAATGTAAATTATTTGTTTAAATCAAGCAAGACATCTCACGGATCTGGAGAACCACAGCGTGTTCATTATTTTGCATTATTAGGTGAAAACAAGTTCTCCCGATTGAATTAAATAAGTCCAATCATAACTGTTGTTCTGAATGTTCACTCCCTGTCTGTGAAACAAAGCAGTTTAAGCAATGCATATCTGGCCTTGTCTTCCCAAGTGTCTTTAGGCCTGCCTTTGAAACGCTTGAAGAAAAACACATGTGAAAGCACGGGCGAAAGTGGGGGGTAATTTTAACCCCCACGAATGGGTGGGTTTGAGTCGTGTGGGAAGTAAAAATTGTTTACATTTCAAACCCGACCCCAATCCGGCCACTTCCAGTTTTAACGGAGGTGGGTTGAGGGGCGGGCGACCAATCCACTCTCAGGAGACGGGTCGGTCACTGAAATCTTTTAAGGAGGCTGCGTGTCTCCATTTTAGAAGGTTTTTTTTTATTTTTAATTAATGTTGGCTGGGTTTCCCGGGCTCGGGAAACCGGGCAGGTAAGCGGAGGCGAGAGGGGCCGGATCCATCAGGTGCATTTACAGCACTGCTTGTGAGCCAGGAGGAGCAGAATCAAACCTCCTAACAGACCCCGTGATCGGCTGACCCACCCCCCCCCCACCCCACCTCATCTCCCCCCCTGACTTCCACGATCTCCCCTCCCTCCTGCATCTGAAGAGCCCGACCTCCATCACCCCCCAGCAATCTTCCCCCTGATCTACCCCTCTCTCCCTCCCTCCTCTCCCCCTCTCCACTCTGTCAATCAGGCTGGCTGTCGGGCGGGAAACCTGCTGAAAAAAAATCAAAAAGCTGTCCTGCTGTTAATTTCAGCATGGTGTCTGGGAAACCCGTACTTGCGTATTTCACCCTTCCCTCCACCCCCCCTTTCTTTACGGCCCCGAGGCCACAATTATCAGGGCCACAATCTCCTGTGAAGGCGGATACATTATTACTGCCCCTGGGTTATGCCAAGATGGCCATTGAAAGGATTTGGTAGAAAATTCAGGAACAACGTGCTGAGAATAAATTTTAAAGCGTCTACCCATATAGAAATGATTCGGTTTGTGTTTGAACTTTTTAAGCACCAGCTTAGTAATTGGCTTCTCCAGTATCCTTACAAGCTGATGATGCCTCTGTACTTTCTAAATCTGCAATCTGACAACTGATTGCTCTTCCTTCATTGTCTTTCCTTTATAATTGAGTCTGTGCTCTTCTCGCCAGATCCTCCAAACCCTGCAGGCAAATCACACACAGTTCACTGCTAGGAAACTGGCCTGCTGCGGTGGCAAGTTTTGCCATTTTCCTACTTTGCTATGCAATTAGTTGTAGAAGTTATTTTAACTCGGCTTCTTTTTTTGCCTGACCTGGACAATGACTGTGGGCAATCTCCGTCCCGACGCCATTAATGCTTTCACACACTGATACAAAATGTCCTGCTGATGAGCTAATCAACGTAAGTTTCTGCTCAGTTTGGTTCTGTGAGAACATCATGTCAGTGTCGTTCCGTTCACCAATTCCGTAACAATCCATGATACTTTGATCTGCTGCCACGTCTGCTCTGATCTTACTATCCATTTCACAAAGCAGAACAACCACGTTTCTTCTTTGCTGATGGCTTTTAAGCTACTGCTTAGCAAAAGGCAAACAACACAAACTACATGCT
This sequence comes from Squalus acanthias, assembly GCA_030390025.1. Lineage (NCBI taxonomy): Eukaryota > Metazoa > Chordata > Chondrichthyes > Squaliformes > Squalidae > Squalus > Squalus acanthias. The sequence goes on from CM059428.1 coordinate 150,329,671, forward strand.
TTTCAACATCTACACATGCTGTGCTGGAACGTGTGATGTTAGCATAGATATCAACCTTCGGTTTGATTCTAAATCTAGACATTAAGAGGGGGACCTAACCTAACATGCCCATCAGGAGACTGATGTGATCTGGTTGGTTTTACATCTTGCCTGATTTTTTTTCTCCACTGAAGTCAATGGAAAGCAATACTGGGCGAGGTGTAAAAGTTCCACCCGATCCCATAGGTTTCCCACCAGGTTAAAATTGACCCCATCATGCATGTGCTTATTTATAAGATATAGCCAGATGAACGGGATCTCATAGCCCAGTCAACATGCATAGTTGTTTCTGGACACCAGTAATCATCCTTATGCTCAGGGCAAATGAAACCCCACTTGTCAACAGAAATCTTTCAGCGGCTAGTTTTCCTTGACTATAAAATACAGGCGATAACTTCTTTGTACTGCGGAAGTTCCTTGGCAAAAAAGGTTCACTTTGTAATTGTGCCTCACATTTGCAAATTCCTGCAGTTCCGAGGTTTGTGTAATCAACAGGTTGTTGGGCTTCCAAGAAAGCACCTTCCCCTAAAGTGTTCTGTTATCTCATACGGACCCCACAGGGAGAAGCTTCTATGACATATGAAGGAATTAAAATCACGTGATCACCGTTATGAATGCTAAGCAGCAGAGTGCTTCACATGAATTGGGTACTAGTCTGTAACTAAACCTGCAACCAGACATTTATTAGCCCCATTTGCAAGGAAAATAGCAGTTGGGAGCTCTCTGAACATTAATAGGCTACCAATAATCACATTATTGCTTAGGTAACTTTGTGCTGCTTGAAAAAGTGCCCAGCATCTACCCCCAACACACATAAATACCATTCATTGACAAAATGGAACCAAACCATGATAGTTTTTGGATTGGTAACAGCTATTCACTTAATTGGTTCGTTATTATCACATAGAAACTGAGCAATGGGCCAAATAAGACTAAAATGCCTTGGAAGTACTGGAAAAATAACAAAAGTAAATTTAGGTATTCGACTAAGTACTTTTCAGCGACACAGGAATGCTTGCAGTTTCATTTCTTGAAGAATAACAAATTATACTCTATATCCCTCCAGTACAGTGAAAGTGAGTGTACTTGTGCCAAATATATTGCGTAGGAAATGAAATTCTGTTCACTAAAGGTGCTTTCATACAAGTGCGATTTATATAGGGTTTTTTTGGCCCCTTCCCAATGTTTTACTGCAGTTCAATTCCCAGGTACCAGAGCGTTTGCATCTCCTCTAATGTTCTTTTTAAATTTGACTGCACAATTTTCAACAGATGTTTTCTTCCCTCTCAACTCCCACTGGGTAACTTCCTCCAACATGACCTCCTTCAGCAAGGAGGTCAAGTTCATCCTGCTGTGAACGCCTCAAAAATTGCCACCAGTTCGGCTATGTTATCCACTGAGAGGATGCACTCCCGCGAATGGTCTGAATTAAAGCTGGTAAAGTTTATTCTATATATGGCAGGAAAATATACATATAGCTGGGACTCAACACGGTCTCCATTTCATTCAGAAGCAAAGAGCACTATCACTTTTTGTAACTATGTCTGTACTGTTTACATTTTAAATCCTTCTCGATCATCACAGCTTCTACATGCTACCTCACTCCTTCCTTCCGTGAAGAACTCAGAACAGCTTGTGTTCATATGTTGATCTGGTTTTAGGGTTCATTGACTGAAAAAGGAATAGATTCAGTAAAGTTTAAAACAACTCCACATTCAGCAACTCATCCATAACTTATCATCTGCATCTTGGAGACTAATTAAGTCTATAGATCTAATCATTTGTTTCATTGAATCATTGATGCAGCACTTATGGGCGTTAAGGCAAAGTCTCTAAATTCTCACCTGCAAACTGATCTATAATTACATAGGTGCAGCTTCATGTCACCTAATCACTACTGATTTACCTCGTCTCCTTTCTTACCCTTTTCACACTTATTGGCATCTTGCAATATGGGCCTTGGGCCTTCTCCTTGATCTGCTACTTGTTTTTTTAAAGAAGTCAAGGGGCATGGAGTTATTCATAGCTAAGTGGTAGGTGATTAGCTGACAAGAGGTAAGAAATCATGTACCACTTTACACAGTTAGAATGGAAGCCTTTCCTGTTCTAGCAGACAGATCAGGGCGCACTTTCCTCTGAAGTTATGCTAGGTCGTTGCCACCTGTTGCCAATTCTAGGATTTCCCGTTGGAAGTGACAATAGGTATTCAAAACATCTGTTGAAATATGGGCGGTTGTATTATAATGAGGTGCAGATGCCGGGAAAATATCCTGCAATGTGTTATCCACCATAGCAGTGCTGGATACTAGGAAGACCTCAAATACAGCAATAGCACAGAAATGAGGCTTTACATTTTATCGGCCCCAAGCAGGGCAATCGTATCCACTCCCTACACATTTTAAAAGATTTCTTCAGCTGCCCCAACGACCACTGACTTTGTAACACTAGTGTAGCTTCCCAAGGCGTGCATCAGTGATTTCTCTTCCTCCCCACCAAGGTGAGCTCCTCGGTGTCGATGGGAATCCTGCCTGGAGTGCATTGAATTCAAATGCCCCTGATCCTGGGAAATCAGCCGGGGTCAGAGCTCCAGGCCTGGGACAGGTGGAAGACCTGCCCTGTCCAAATTATGAGCGTGCAGGGGCAGGAGGAAAGTCAGGCCGACAGTGTCGATGGAGTCCAAGACATTGGCTGGTTCTGAGGATCGGGACTGATCGGCGCTATCATTCAGGAAAGTGTTGCACCCTTGAGGATCTGTCGATTTGACATTAGATATGTTGATAAATAAATAAATAAATCCTGTCAAGCTGACATGATGGTGGGTATTTTAACTCCCTTCACCCGACAGAAACTGGGCAGGGAGTTAAAATGGAACAAGTGAATTACCCACTCTACCCCAGATTTTAAAATGCCATATTTTTCAGTGCATGCTTGGGACAGGTGGGAACCTTGTATATTTATGCAATTATATTTATGCACTTATTACATCAATAGGACACCAATAACATCATAACCAGGAAGTCAGTGGGATGCCCACAGTGCCCGACTGCAAGGACCTGTTCAGACCACGGAAGAGGCCCTGTGAGGTGAGTATAAACGTTTCCTTTGTGGGGCCAGGAGGAGCAGGTGTGGGCCTCCGAGCCCCACAAGGGAAGTGTTGGCCAGATCGTGCCCGGACTCCCCCCCCCCCCCGCACCTTCACAAATTGCTGACTGCCCCAGAAATCCCGTCCCTGTACTCACCTTGCAGCCTCTGGGCTGCCCAACCTTCTGCCGCTTCCCACCGACTTCCGGCGGTTTTGGTTGGGAAGTCAACCAGCGGCATGTTAACGAGTCCTGGCCTTTAAAATCGTCTGGCTCTCTCGCTGCTGCTCCCGGAGCGGCCGGCTGCTTGATAGGCCGCCTTCCCGTCCGGGAGTTAAAATTCCCACCCTGGTCTTCCTCCAACTTCGCGGGTTAAAATTCGTACCCTTGCGCGAGTCAAGAGGCTCGGGGTTGAGACAGACGGTAAACCGTGCAGCACTCTGGAGCATGAGGCCCGGGAGATTTTCAATCTCGGCTCACGTTTGCATGGGCACCATCAATACCCTGCCTGAACCCAGAAGGAAGCACGAGCTGGCAGGTGGGCAGGAATGGGAACTGCCGAAGGAAGAGTTCCCGACAGCTGGGAAAGTGGTTTTGGGGAGGGCGTGGGTGAGCGGGTGTCCAAAGGGCATCGTGGTCGGGGGAGGCAGGAGTGAAACCCAGTGCCTGGGAAGGGCCATGGTTTTATTTTGGGGTCTGGCGGAGCACCTGTTTGCTGCTAGGCTGGCCTGTGGGCGGGGATGCCACAACGGCTTCCCCATGCGGGTCTCAGCTTGAAATTGCAGTCGGGCTCGGGTGACTTCATCGGGAAGGTAGCGGGATCGGAGCCTTCTGCCCGCCTGTCTGGTCACCACTGGGTGGGCAGGGTTAAAATTGGCCCTTAAAGATGCACTAAGGGTGCTAAATCACAAACAGTACAATGGAGTTCACAGTTAACATTTTAAAAGGCGGCTGAGATATTTAGATTTGATAGGTGCCTATCAAAATACAACCTTGAAAGGCCAGTAAATTCTTTGTAGTCTTTTTCATTCTGCACAACACTACATAGCAGATGAAGAAGGTGGATGTGGTTGCATGTTAACGAGTCCTGGCCTTTAAAATCGTCTGGCGGATAGCTCTCTGACAAACACGGCCCTGGTGGTTGGTGAGAGCACAGAGAGACCTGGGAAATTTGTACAGGGCTACCAACAAGTAAGCCGTCGATTTGCTGGAGACAATCAGCTTTGTGGAACTCCGAGCTCAGTGCTGCCTGAGTTGCTGCAGTCTCTGTTACCATTTTCTCTGTATTGCGTTGTAGGCCCAGCTACAAGCTGCTTGTTTCTGGCTATTTTGGTTACATAACATTACTTGTACCCAGTTATCAAATGGAGAAATGCCATGACAGTTTGGAGTGCAATGCCCTGTTTGTTAGAGCTGATGCGCGTGCTAAGTGTGTGTTGGTGTTTATTAATTTAGCACAATTGGTTTAATACAGCATTAGTACATTTTTGCCCATGCTCCCAAAACTTTGGCTCTATAATGGCTTGTTAAGTATCAATTGAAGGTAAATATGTAAAGTTAGTCACACTTACCTTCGACACCTTACCTACCGCAATAAATAATGAAGGCAGTGGGGAGAATTGACAGAGATGCAGCATAGAGCAATACACGTGCAATAAATAGTCCGTTTGTTCAGTCCACACAGCAGCATATGTGAATCAGCAAGTCTCACTTTGCTGGACATGTCGAGGGGAAAGTACAGTGGTCATTTGTTGGTCATTTGTGTGTGCGCATTAAAAAAAATGGACAAAGGTCTTAACCTGTATTTCACACATGGCCTGTATTTTCACCATACTGCGTGCTGACCAGAGGATCTAAACATAACAATGTGCCAAAGCACGCATCCACCACTGTGCATCATAGATATATCGCCATCATGAAAATGAGTGAAAGCTAGCTGATTGATACAGTTTCGAGTCAGGTCCCTCCCATATACTCTCATTCTATAGAAGCGAACAAACCTATTACATTTTTGGGTAGATTTAAGATTTGCTGTGACACATGGAGCTCTATCAGTGTTTATCCAGATTAAACTAAGTATGTCATTATGTCACTCGGAATTTCCTCTTCCTAGAACCATTAATATCTGACATGTCTATGTTATTGTAAGAAATCCTGTATGTGCTGAAAGCAAATCACATGGGGTTTGTTGTGAACTGAAATCTTGCAAGTATCAGCAAACTCTTTTTTAGAAACACTTATTTCATACTATATTTCAGTTTAAATGGAGCTGAAATCAACTTTAATTAGGTGGTTCGGTACATTTTCATTACAATTCAAACAGAGGATGCATAATAATTAGTAGAGGGGGTCACAGGGCGATATAAGTTATTTAGTCAGATTTAGTGTGCTTGAGTGTTTCTAACACAGGATAATGTTGTCCTGTTTTTCACTTTATAGCCTAGAAGGCAATATCAATGAATTAATGTTTAACGATATTCATACGATAGGGCTTCAGTTCACCATCTTCTCTGAAAGACAGCACGCCTGACAATGCAGCATTCCCTGTAGTGTCAGTCTAAATTGTGTGCTCATGTCCTGGGATGGGGCTTGAACTGACATAGTATATGATTCAGAGGTGAGAGTGCTACCAACACTCCTCCCTCGCCCCCACCCCAATCCCCAAACAGGCAGACAGGGCCTCATTTTAATGTCCCATCTGAGAGATGGCACCTTCGACAATGCCACATGCCCTCAGCACTGTACGGGAGTGTCAGTCCTAAATTATGTGCGACATCCTAGAGTGGGGTTTGAACCCACAACCTTCTGACTCAGTTGGCAAGAGTGCTACTACTGCGCCATGCTGACTCTGACCTTAACTGTGAAAAGTTGTATTTGGGCTCATTCATTTTAATACATTCAGCTTCTACTTATTGCCTTGGCCCTGATCTTTACGGGGCGGGTTGCATCAGCGGGGGGCGGAGTTTCGGACGGGAAACGGGTGTTTTGACTCCACAGCTTGTGTAGTTTTTTTTGCTGTAGGTTCCCTGCCCGGAAGTCAGCCTGATTGACAGGCTTGGCTTCCAGTCGGGCGGGGAGCACTCCGGAGCAGGCCGCAGCCCCAGGTAAGGAGCCTGAAGCTGCTACTGGGAGCGTGGGCGGGGGGTGTCCAATCCCCGACCCTGCGGGGGGGGGGGTCTGATCCCCGGGGAGGAGGGTCTGATTCCTGACCCCCGGGAGGGGACTGGGGGTTCCGATTCCTGACCCGGGGGGTGAGGGGGGGTTGAACCCTGACCCTTGGGGGTCTTTTATTGGGGGGTCCTGATGCGGGGGGAGCTTGAGGAGCTGGGGGAAGCACTCCTGCTCATCCTGGCCCAAAAGCACTGCTGTAAAGGCACTTACCTTCTCCTTGAAGCTATCCTCGCCTCTCTTCAGCTGCTGGGTTTCCCAAACCCAGCCAGCCAGGGTTAAACCTGCAAAGCATTAAAATATTGAAATTGCCAACCCGCCTCCTGGAAGAGGGCAGGTTGGCAGCGGGTTGGGGATGGGTTTGAGATTTTTAAAGTTTTAACATTTCACCTGACCCCGACCCACCCGTTCTTGGGGGTTAGGATTCAGCCCCTTGTATCTCTCAGGGCTCCTGTGAAAGTCAGTATAGTGAAAGCTCCTTGATATATCCCTTTTTAAAGCTTTTTTCTGTCCCAAGGAAGCCTTGTAAATGCTTCAGTTACCGTTGGATATCTATTTATTTTGCAGGCATTTGGCTCTTTTTGTTTCAACATAAATATTCCCCACGTGTTCTGAAAACGAAATGTCAAAATTCAAATAGGGAATATAATGACCAGCCTCTGCCACTCCCTCCCCAGCCCACCCCACCCCACCCTGCAAAAAAAGCACTGAAACATACTAGTATAATTAAAATAAAAAAATAGCTCCCCTTTAATAGTTCCATCATACATGAAGCTCCCTCTTTCACCCATTCCAGTTGGGCGAGAAGAGCATGCAGGGCAAAGAGAAATCGCTTGGAATTATCCAATCATCTCCATTCTGGCCGGGACTTGTGGTGTCACTATATGCAGCCTTAAGTAGAACATTATCTGAGGCACATGCATTGAATGATATAGTTACATCATGGTGAACCAATACTTACAAATCTGGGAACATCTTACAAGGTACAGAAGACAAAGGCATTGCACTATCCAGCCCTTCTTCGCAGTCCAGGTTTAATTAATATATTGAAATGTTTTTTTAATCAGTTTACATTGACCCGTGTCTTGTCTTTATGATGTCCCCCCCCTTATTATCTGGTCAGATTATCTGGTCATTATCACATTGCTGTTTGTGGGAGCTTGCTGTGTGCAAATTGGCTGCCGCGTTTCCCACTTTACAACAGTGACTACACTTCAAAAGTACTTCATTGGCTGTAAAGCGCTTTGAGACGTCCGGTGGTCATGAAAGGCGCTATAGAAATGCAAGTCTTTCTTTCTTTAAGTAGGAGAGCAATTGTTTGAATTTGCTGTAAGGACTAGGATTTCTCCAGTCCTGTTATACACATCAGATCAGATGCTTGAACAGTATGAAGACAACAAGGCCCCTTTAAAGCATGGGGAGAGCCAGGAGCAGACACAATCTGCTATATCTTGCCAAATATCATGCTTCCTCCCACCCAGTGTCCTAGACAAGATGCTTTATTTGATACTGGCTTACTAGCCCCACTGATGTGAGTCTTTGACCTGCCCCATTCAGAAATCCTGGCTCTGCTACTTGTTCAAAGTTAAACCACAGAACCTTGGCTCCTGAAGCAGTAGCCTCATTTACAGAGAGTTGTTAATTTAGATTCAGTCAGATGTGAACAATGCAAAACATCATTTGGAATCAACTCCGCTTCACCCTCGTCTGAAATCCAAGTTCAAAATCATAGAAAACCACACTCTTTGTTTTCTTAACTATTGAAGCAGGGACATTTGAAGATGCTGTAATAAGTTTAAATTCCAACAGCTTTCCACTTCTGTCTTTACAATGCAACACAAAATGCTGTCAAAGGCACGAACAAATGTGACTTGGCAAAGCGGGCTATATATAGAATAACACAGAGATATTATCCAGGCATTGTCTTATTCTATCTATGAAGCTACAAATAAGAACAAAATACATTCTGGAATAGGTTATAATGCTGTCACATAGGCTATTCAGCCACTCGAGCCTGATCCATCACTTTATTAGATCATGGCTGATCTGTACCTCATCTCCATTCACCCGCCTTTGATCCCTATCCCTTGATACCTTTACAGCATAAAAAATCTATTGCTCTCAGTTTTGAAAATTTCAATTGACCCAGTATCCTTCACCTTTTGGGGAGAGAGTTCCAGATTTCTATTACCCCTTGTCTGATTTCACGAGCTCTAAGTTTAAGATTGTCTCCCTTGTTCTGGATTGCGTTACCAGAGGAAATAGTTTCTCTGTATCTCCCCTATCAAATTCCTTTATCATTTTAAATACATTGAATAGATCATCCCTGAACCTTCTAACCTCAAGAGAATACAAGCAAAGTTTATGCAACCTGCCCTCATAATTTAACCCTTTAAGCCCTGGTATCATTCTGGTGAATCTGCACTGTACCCCTTCTAAAGCCAATATATCCTTCCTGAGTTGCCGAAAACTAAACGCAATACTCCAGATGGAGTCTCTAATTCCTCTGATGTAGCTTAAGTGTTACAATGCTAGATATCTACAGGTATTCCCTGCATACTCTGCAGGGAGACTCACTTGCAGGGAGCATGAGTCGGAGAATCGGTGCTACAGTTTTGTATCTCTAGCTCTGATCCGCGTTCCCTCCGAGTGTGGCTTCTTCACTGGGAGCAAGAAAAGACTTGCATTTCTATAGCGCCTTTCACGACCACTGGACGTCTCAAAGCGCTTTACAGCCAATGAAGTACTTTTGAAGTGGAGTCACTGTTGTAATGTGGGAAACGTGGCAGCCAATTTGCACATAGCAAGCTCCCACTAACAGCAATGTGATAATGACCAGATAATCTGTTTTGGTTATGTTGGTTGAGGGAGAAGTATTGGCCAGGACACCGGGGATAACTCCCCTACTCTTCTTTGAAATAGTGCCATGGGATCTTTTACGTCCACCTGAGAGAGCAGACGGGACCTCGGTTTAGCATCTCATCTGAAAGACGGCACCTCTGACAGTGCAGCACTCCCTCAGCACTGCACTGGAGTGTCAGCCTAGCTTTATGTGCTCAAATCCCTGGAGTGGGACTTGTACCCACAACCTTCTGACTCAGAGGCGAGTGTGCTACCCACTGAGCCACAGCTGACAAGATATTGTGGAATAACCCCTCCATTGGTGATCGTCATGAGCTATTTAATATGGCAATGTTGCAAACTTGGAGAGTACCCTTCTCAGACTCGATCCATATTACTCTAGGTCAAGGTGTATTGTCATCAGTTTAGGACACGAAGGTGCAATAATCCAATGAAAATCACCTGAACTACTACAGCATATCAGGCACTGGAGCCCACTGTTATCAGGTGATTGAAAAGCACTTTGCATACTAGGAGCCTGCACAGAGTCGGGTTGCGAATCCTCCAGGGTTGTCCTGGAGTCTCCAGGAATTATAACGATTAATCTGAAGGACACTGCTATGAGCAACGCAGGTGAAAAATCACAGGAGTATTAAAACAAATTGTGTTTGTTTTATTTCAATTTTCTATGAACATTTTCATTTATTACTTATAAAAATATTGGAGATGGGATAAAAAAAACTATTTGACTGACAGTTAAGAATGATCCAATCAGGCAATGAAGAGCCTGTTTGCTTTCCAATTGGCGTAGGAAGGTGGTGCAGTGGAAGGATGGACATGTCGCGCACAGGGGGCGGGGCGGTTGGAGGTGGGAGGTGGGAGGTCAAGGGTTGAAACCTTCAGGAATACGTCCAACCAGAGTTGGCAACCCCAGCACAGAGACTATGTACAAAGGTCACTGAAGGACTGAATTTGATTTAAATGAAAACTCTTTCCAATAATGCAGACTGGAGGGTTGAGCAGTCCCTGATCATCTCCAGAAAACAGATGTTGCAAGGGAGGCCTGTTCCTTTCAGTTGGTTTCTTGTTGTAAAAGGTATATTGGTATACAGGAAACTCTTTATTAACCGGCACCGATGGGACCGGCGTGGTGCCGGTTTATCGAAAGTACCGGATAACGGAGAGTTATATCTACCGAGGCTATTTTTAACAAAGAAAAATAAATAAATCAAGAAATGTGCAGTGTACAGTATTTGGGTACTTTTGAAAACTACCCCTACTGACTAAATCGGCGTTCGCGGACTCGGACTCGGACTCGGGATCGGCAACATTGCCGGTTATTTGAGAGGAGTTTTCGGAGGATGATTTTTGCCGGTTAAGCGAGAATTCCGGATATTTGGGTGCCGGATAAACAAAAGTTTCCTGTATATTGTTGTTATTGCTATTCTCTTAGCAACTGACTGCTTCGGCACTATTTTGTTCTTGTTGGACAAAGTAAGTTAGGGAAACTTCTAAGTGGGGCGAAATTCCCCTCGTTTGCGCCTCCAGTGGGAGGCGCTAATGGGGCGCGAATGGCTTTGCGCCTCCCCGAGGCGATAACTGCACCTCCCGTGAAATTCCGCGGGAGGTTAGCAGCGGCGCTAGTGCCCCGATCTTCTGCGCCTGGAGATCATGATGTCATTCCATAGCACCTCGGAAGAAAAATTCGCAATCGCGCCCCGCAGCAGCGCGGGCGACGTTACCAACTGCTGCAGGGGTCGCGAACAGTGAGGCTGGACGCTCGCGGGGTGCAACTTAAAAATGCGGTGGGCGGACGACCAAGAAAATCTGCCGATTTGTAAAAGTACTTATTTTTGGCCACCGGTCGCGGTGTCCGCGCGGCACTCCCACTCCCTGGTGGCCCACATATCTAAAAATAAACCTGCAGAGCTCGCAGCGTGGGGCCCTCCCCTTTAATGCAGGGAAGAGCCCCTGCAATGCGGCAGCACCACGCTTGGCCACTTGTGGCGCTGCTGAGCACTTTGCCCCGGATCAGGACATTCCCTGCCTCTTGCGCTCCAAGAGGCAAGTGGAGCGCTTGATTTGGCGCCGCGATCTTCTGCGCCAGGCTGTGTTGGACACCTGGGGAGGTGTTTTCCGCCCATCGGAAGGGAAGAGGACCTCCCTTTGTGCTCTAACTCCCTCCATAAGCATATGGAGGGAGTCATGGGAGGAGCTGGGTGCAGCCGCGCACCTCTGTGCAGCCATTCTCAGTGTTTGCAGCACTTCAATGCTGTAGAACACTGACAGCACAAATGTTAAAAGAAAGTTGGCCGTGGTCCCTTTAAGGAACCCGGCTGATGACGCGTCATGAATGACGTCTCCAGACCCACTTCCTCTAATTGGACCGGGAAACGTGCTTAACAAGCCCTATCAATGGAAAATAATTTTCCAGAGCGGGATGGAGCCAGCAGCGGGGTCGGGACCTGCCACCGGCGTCGCCCACCCCGGACCCGCCGAGGTAAGGAAAATCTCAGCCTAAGTGTTCACATGCCAGCTCCCCATGGCATGTGTTCATGGCCTATGTAACTGTACTGAGGGGTTCAGATAGGGCTGGTTTATAAACATCATCTGAAGCTTATAGTTGGATCAGTCCCACTTATCTCTGTTCTCTATTTAACATATATGACGTTGAAAGCTGAACAATATCTAACCAGTTTGTCAAGAAATGTTAAGCTTGGATCAGGGTGTCTGCCAATGGCAGATTAAAAATGACCGGTTTCCAGAACTTTGTACCGCAACCTAATTAATCATTCCATTATACTCTTCAGCGTATAGAAAAACAATAAAAAAACACTTAAAGGGCCACTGTCTTTAGGGGTGAAAGACGTTTTGAGCAGACTTTTCTGTTTGTTTACATGCTTGTAATACACAACAAAAAAAGCATTGTTGCATTACTTTTGTGCGTCATAATCCCAATAAATTGAACACACGGCTCTCCTCTCACTGAACAGAAAGGCCCTGATTTTTCTCCCTGCCACCCTGGGTACTAAGCACGTGGAATGCAGCCAACGTGTGCTCCACCAGACACGATCAGAACTCACATGTGTTTCCGGGTTCAGATCATTAACATTGCCCCTACCTGGCCCCCAGTTCTGGCCTGCCCTGTGGCAGGAGCCTGCACCCTGAAACTTGGGGTAGAAAGGCAGTCGCTTTTCCGGCTGGAGAGACCTGCAGCAGGCTGCTGGCTTTGGGGTCTTCTAGTTGCTGTCCAAAAACAACAGTCGGACGGCCTCCAGGCACAAAGGCCTTAGGGATAAGGTGGAACAAAAAAGCTGCCATTATCTTTTAGCCTCCATGGCTTCGTTGTCTACCCCTTTCAGATTATCTAATCTGAGGGGGGGCTGGTGCAAGGTTTACTGCCTGCTTCTTGTGGGTGCCCTTCCCAAGAATGCCATAATGGTGTACTTGGAGGTAAGTGAGGCAGGCGGCCCTTTTGGAGCTCTGCTGCGTCAGTTACACAGCTGCCCCATGCTTGCTGCTGCTCCAGACACAAGGTCCCCAGGAAATCCCTGGGCAATGTAAAGGGGCAGAGACCTGGAGTTATGCATATCCACCCCTTTTTTGGTCTACTTTGCACCTGGGAACTGAGTGCTCTCTAGGCACAACACCAAGCAAAATCTTCGCCGAACAATTTTAGAAAGAAATTAATTAGGGGACAATTTTAAACTAACCCGTCCTTCGGGAAACTGACGAGATCAGGTGCAATGCAGGTCTTACACCCCATTCGATTTTACTCTTCACTGAAGTCACCCGATCCCGTGCGATTCCCGCCTGGCGGGTTGTTAATATTACGCCCATAGTTTCTTTGATTTCTAAAATGTACGGTTAGATCTGGGTGAAACTAGCAATTGATTGAAAGCACACACTATGCTGAGCATTAAAAGCGGATAAGCATGGGACTTTTCAAACTTAGGTTAGGATTTCGTATTCAATTATTTCGTACTTAGATTGCGAATCCTGTACCTGCATCAAAACATGACAGATTCAGGAATACAATATTCTGAAGCTGACTGCGTTGTGTGCCTTGAATGAAGAATAAGCGTTGTGCTACCATCAGCTGATCCGCTACAAGCTGTCAGGACTCTGCAGTATGCACTGTGCCTCATTAATGGGTTCACGCGATACACAGGGAAAGGTATTCCATCACCATCAAAGCATCACGTTAGCTGTTGTTTATTAATGACTGCAATGATCGCTGTCCACCAATCATACATAGGTTAAATTAACAGGAACAAATACATCCGACGTAAGTAAGAATATGATTGCCTATGTATTAAACCGAATATTTTAATAATTGTATTACCTGTTGAAGTACAGTTCTGATCTAACCACAGAATTCAAATGAACTTCCCTTGTATGGAATTTCTCATCCAAAAGAAAAAAAAAGAAAGACTTGCATTTATAAAGCATCTTTCACGACCACCGGACGTCTCAAAGCACTTTACAGCCAATGAAGTACTTTTGGAGTGTAGTCACTGTTGTAATGTGGGAAAGGCGGCAGCTAATTTGCACACAGCAAGCTCCCACAAACAGCAATGTGATAAGGACCAGATAATCTGTTTTTTTGTGATGTTGATTGAGGGATAAATATTGGCCAGGACACCGGGGATAACTCCTCTGCTCTTCTTTGAAATAGTGCCATGGGATCTTTTACGTCCACTTGAGAGCGCAGACGGGGCCTCGGTTTAACATCTCATCTGAAAGACGGCACCTCCGACAGTGCAGCACTCCCTCAGCACTGCACTGTCGGAGGTCTCACCCGAGCACAACACTTCTTGGCAAACTAATTATGCATTACTCATGATTAAACTGTATAAAGGATCCATTTACATGGAACTAACTTTATTTATCAGAGGCTGGGCTTTCCTAATTAAGTTTTAAATGCAAATGTGAGATGTCTTGAGTATATCCAAGGGAGATGGCTGATTATTAAGGCACTGCTCAGTCCGGCTTAACTGGTCCTCGGCGCTCGCTACACAGAGGAATCTGATACCAGAAAGATCATTCCCACAGGGCAGAATGATTGTTTTACCATTCGATTAATAATGGAGTGCACTCATAGACAGTGTAGATTTTTTTGTGTTATCATGACACAGTTATATTTGACTTATAATAAACCAAAATATTGCTGTATATTTTTTCCCATTCAACTATGCATCTAAATGGACCATTTCTGGGATCTAATAAGACTGTCTATTAAAACAGTGCATAAAATTGATTTTTATTCTCTTATCTGCTTAATTACATAGAAATATTAATTGACTTGCAGTGGGAGGCTCAGTAGGGATGGGAACAGGCCCCATTAAATTCAACTGCAGAAGCTGCCAACCACAACATATTGTAAGAAGCAAGGTTTTAGAGCAGGAATACCAACTGCAAATCCATTGAAATAATGGCCCTGATATTTACGGGGAGACAGGGAGGGTGCGGAGGAATCAGTAGCGGTTGGAAAACCAGGCAAGGCCAGGGATGTGGAGGCCTTGCCCATCTTATCGGGCAGGACCTCATTAGTGTACTGTAGGGCTAACAGCCTGGCCTGGAGAGTACACCAGCGGCAGGAGCCGACGACCTTTAGGGACGGTCCCCGGCACTGAGGGGGGGTACATTAGCTCCGAGCCACCATCGCGAGGGCTGGGGAGGGGTTTGAGATCAGGGTTGGGGGAGGCCAAGCGCTTCCTTGAGGGGCCTTCCTCCTGGCCCACAAGTAGTGCTGAAAGAGCCACTTACCTTAGGGAGCTGGCAGCTCCTGCCTCAGATCAACTGCCGGGAATTCCATATGTCGGGCCTCACTTACTGTGAAATTTATATGGCGGCACCGATGGCCACGAATTTGGTGAGTGAATTAGGCCCCTACTTGCCTTTTGCGGGAGACTCATTCATGGCCTGATTTCTGCACTTTAAAATTTAAAGGGGGCAGGGGGAGGGTGGTGGTAGTTAAAATTGAGTCCAATATTGCTGGGAAAAAAGTCCTCAATTTTAGAAGGAAACAATTAAAACTTCTCCAGAAAGAAAGACCTGGGAGATATAAAGTGAGCATTTCCACATGGCATCTATAAAGTTTAACATTTCCTAGCTAAAACACAGGGCTCGGATTGAGAAAGGGCCATTTGGCCCTCCTAACTCATTCTTATTTTCTAAATAGATTACCTGAATCTCACCAAACTATTTTATCACACCTGTAAAGTGGAGAGAGTTGCAGCATCAGAACAATATTGAAAGCAACAAATAATGTAGCTTTGTTTTAATTAGTTGCCTGTTCATTCAGAATTACAACTTACATGAACGAGCTACCTCTTTGACCGAACTTTTGGTCACCTGTTCTAATATCTCCTGATGTGGCTTGATGTCGAATTCTATCTGATAACAGTCCTGGGAAGTGCCTTGGGATGTCTTACTATGTTGAAGGTGCTGTATAAATGCAAGTTGTTGTTGTGTTCTTCCCAATGGAAAGAATGCTTATTTCCATCAGTGTCAGCTGTGGCTCAGTGGGTAGCACAGTTGCCGCTGATGTCAGAAGGTTGTGGGTTCAAATCCCACTCCAGCAGATCTTGAGCACATAAAGCTAGGCGGGCACTCCAGTGCAGTGATGAGGGAGTGCTGCACTGTTGGAGGTGCTTTCTTTTGGATGAGATGTTAAACCGAGGCCCCGTCTGCTCTCTCAGGTGGATGTAAAAGATCCCATGGCACTATTTCAAAGAAGAGCAGGGGAGTTATCCCCAGTGTGCTGGCCAATATTTATCCCTCAACCAACATAACAAAAACAGATTATCTGGTCATTTTCACATTGCTGTTTGTGGGAGCTTGCTGTGCGCAAGTTGGCTGCCGCGTTTCCAACAGTGACTCCACTTCAAAAGTACTTTGTTGGCTGTAAAGTGCTTTGAGACGTCCGGTGGTCGTGAAAGGCGCTATAGAAATGCAAGTCTTTATTTAAAAAAAAATCTGTTCCCACCTGCTTGCCTTCCATTAATCACGCTAACCTCCCACCTTCGTCTCCCCGTCCTAATTTACAAAGGCACCCTTCTCTCTTTTCCCACTCACCCAGTTTACGGAAACACTCTTCTCTCGCCACCACCGGCCCCTCCCCTCCCCACCTAGTTTACAGAACCAATCCTCTTCCTCTTTCTTGGCCACTCCTTCCTGCAGCTTTGCTCGTGGATCCAACTCTGCTGCCCACTGTGGCCACGAATTCCTGCTCTCGCAAAACCATGGTGGGATCAGGAATTTGCGGCAATGTGGGTTCCCTCAGCAAAGCCTGCAGTGCCAGGAAGCAGTCAAGAATGGCGGTGAGTGGTGACTCGAGGAGCAAAGGTCGATGATTTTTGTGGGTGGATTTTCTGGTGCAGACTTAACGCTTTTTGGTCTGGTTGAGTAATCCAGATCTGTTGGCTTTTTAAACCCAAGCTTAGTGTCACTTAATCATTATTTCCTGATTTATCGTATCTTCTATCCTGCTGTTTTCAATCTTAATGGTGTCTTGCATTTACGGGGCTTGGCCTTCACCCAGCATGGTCAATAAAAAAAATTGTCAAATGCAGTATAATTGAAATCACCTTGTTTTAAGGCTTTTCATAGAATCATAGAATCTTACAACACAGAAGGAGGCCATTCACCTTATCATGCTCGTGCTGGCTCTTTGAAAGAGCTACCAATTAGTCCCATTTCCCTGCGCTTTCCCCATAGCCATGCAATTTTCTTCCCTTCAAGTATTTATCCAATTCCCTTTGAAAGTTGCTATTGAATCTGCTTCCA
The DNA here is from genome assembly GCA_030390025.1 of Squalus acanthias. Lineage (NCBI taxonomy): Eukaryota > Metazoa > Chordata > Chondrichthyes > Squaliformes > Squalidae > Squalus > Squalus acanthias. The sequence continues at coordinate 150,346,590 of CM059428.1, forward strand.
CCACCCTTTCACGCAGCGCATTCCAGCGTATAACAACTCGCTGCATAAATAAATGTCTCCTCATCTCACCTCTGGCTCTTTTGCCAATTAAATCTGTGTCCTCTGGTTACCGATGTTCCTGCCTGTGGGAACAGTATTTACTCTGTCAAAACCCATCATGATTTTGAATGCCTCTATTAAATCTCCCCTTAACCTTCTCTGCTCTAAGGAGAACAATCCCAGCTTCTCTAGCCTCTCCACGTACGTAACTGAAGTCCCTCATCCCTGGTACCATTCTAGTAACTCTCCTCTGCACCCTCTGATGGATTTTAAATACTGCCGGTACCATTTCAGAATTAGATTTTGTTGGCAATCCTAAATGAAGGGCCAAAGCCCGTAGTGCTGAACAACACCAAGGTCGAAAGTAGTATCATGGGCCACTTATTTCTATCGCAGCTTAGCCATTTTGAGGTTCAGAGTTGCTGGGACATTCACGGAGTACTCTTTCAATCAATCATTGCACAAATATATGCAGCTCTTTCTCTGGGAAATATGGCATTGCTGTAGCTTTTTAAATGAGCAAATATTTATTGCTAGTGTGTTATAAACAATAGTGATTAACGAAGGTCAGGTGAATCATTTCTAGTTGTTAGGGAGATGGACCAGAATAAGTTCATCTGGTTTATCATTGGATATCCTAACTTACCACTGGCAAAAACATTATCATGTAGGAATGCAGGCGACACCTTTCCCACGATCAAACCGCGTGCATATTTACCATCGAAAGTACCTTGCTACCCAATGGAGAGTGATTTCCCTCCAGTGTTTTTATCTGTTCCCTTATTATTTTCTAACTGCAGTGCCACATGCAGGCTTCATGTAAATACTCGTTTCTGTATGGCTGAGGTCTAAGGTGCCCTGGGCGAAAATGAAAATGATTGCTAACGTTGCATGACTGAAGTGCCTCAGGTGAAAAATCAGACGAAAGTAAAACATGAAGAAGACAGATATGCAAAGTATGCCGCCTGACAGTCATTAATAATCCAAAGATTAGAGGTTTACAGTGAGCCAGGTCACAGAGCGTAACAGCAATTATTCAAAAATTTGACTAATAATCCAAAGCATCAGCCCAGAAATGGCACCTTGTGTGTCAGTTACAATTCAGGTCCCCAAGCCAGCTTCGCGCACACCTAATGATAAAGTGGCGCAGTACTGTGCTTGTACAGCTACAGGAGCTGCTGCCAATAAAGCTCAGGCGAAGGGTCCATAACTGAATATTGCTGTTAACCCCTCATATGCTACCCGATCAGCATTCGAAATATGAATCTCTCTTCTTTATGATGAAAATGTATTTTCTGTTTTTTTACAATAAAAGGAAGGTTTGGTGAATTTTTGTCCCCACTTAGTTAAGGGATATCAGTGCTAGAGACTGAAACCCTTTTACAGGGTCAGCATCGAGCACTCCATGCTCAGATACAGCACAGGCTAGATGGAGAATAATATTCTATCTGTATCCTTCCAGAGCAAAGCCTTATGCTACTGCGGGAGGACAACCTTTCGGAGCAATGGCTGGACCTTTGTGACACAACCAGTGATGGGCTGCATCTGATTAAACTACTTTTGAGCCAGGCAAATGATGACCTAATCCCACGTCCAATGCCCAATCTATTTTGCAGTTCTTGCAATCCTTGGACCATGCCATTTACACATGCTTCATTTCTGTTCTGCCCTCACTTTCTCCCATCTCATGTGGTACTGTTGGTCCATCCTGCAGTACATTGGGTTCTTGAGGCAGCACTTCACTGGAGGGGGAGAGCAGCACTCCTGGGGGTGGTAGTCATGTGTTACGTGGTGTGCTTCTGTTGAACAAGCCAGCACCACTATATGAAGCTTTTTTCCCCTAAAATGCCTGCAACTCCACTGGCAGATCAACTGTTTCTGTTGGTGGGGTTTCAATGATAAGAACCTTTGCACTCCAGAGACTTGAGCACAAAATCTAGGCTGACACTCCAGCGCAGTACTGAGGGAGTGCTACACTATCGAAGGTTCCATCTGCCCTGTCTGGTGGACGTAAAAGATCCCATGAAAACTATTTCAAAGAAGAGCAGAGGAGTTATACCCAGTCTCCTGGCCAATATTACCAGCACAGACTAGTTGGGCCAAATGGCCTGTTTCTGTGCAGTATATTCTATGTATATTGGCCCAGAAATTAAAGACGGAGAATTCCTGCGGGGGTAAGGCTTCCCCGCGATATCTCACTGCGCGCCTGCCTTTTCCTTCCGAGCTCACACGAACTTTAGTTTCAAGGCTGCAGCTGTGCAGTGTGTGCGTATCCCACAGACGCAGTTAATTCGTGCGAGCTGTGGGATCACATGATTCAGTTAGAGCCAATGACAGCACACCATCTTTCATTCATAGTTTTGACAGCAAGGGCTGTCAAAGCTATGAATCTATACCCCCCCAAAAGAACAGCTAAACCTCAATTAAATTTAAAAAAACCCACCACATTAATAAAATAAGTATAGTTAAATAAATTAACCACTTTAAACAAAAAATTAAATTTTTGAAAAAATTTAAAATCTTTTTAAAAGTTATAAAAATAAACTTACCTTTCTTTAAAGTCTCTAAAAAAGATAAACCTGTTGAAAAAAATTTAAAATAATACTTAATTAACTACTTACCATGTTAAAAGAGGGTCTTACGCCTCCTTTCTTTATGTGCAAAATCTTCCATGCTTACCTGCGCGTTCAAAGCACTAAGTGCACTGCGTACGCGCAGCCTGTAGCGCGCATGCGGTTCACTTAGGAACCACCCCCTTTTGAGTTCACCAAGTGCCGGTTTTCAGCGCATGCGCAGTGCATGCAGAAAACCGGCAATTGGAGACAGAATACGCGAGAGTACACAGTGTGTACTCTCGCGTACTGAGACTAATTTTTGGGCCAACCTATGTAAGTATCCCTCATACAACATGACAAAAACAGATTATCTGGTCATTATCACATTGCTGTTTGTAGGACCTTGCTGTGCGCAAATTGGCTGCCATGTTTCCTACATTACAACAGTAACTACACTTCAAAAGTACTTAGATACATAGATACATAGAAGATAGGAGCAGGAGTAGGCCATCCGGCCCTTCGAGCCTGCTCCGCCATTTAATGAGATCATGGCTGATCCTTCAATTCAGTATCCCGTCCCCGCCTTCTCTCCGTAACCCTTAACCCCTTTTGCCTGTAGAAATATATCTAATTCCCTCTTAAATATATTTAATGAGCTGGCGTACACTGCCCTCTGTGGCAATGAGTTCCACAGGTTCACCACTCTCTGAGTGAAGAAATTCCCCCTCATTTCTGTCCTAAATGGTTTAGCCCTTATCCTTAAATTATGTCCTCTAGTTCTGTTCTCACCCGCCAAGGGAAACATTCCTTCTGCATCTAATCTGTCTAGACCTGTCAGAATTTTATACACTTCTATGAGGTCCCCTCTCAATCTTCTAAACTCCAGTGTGTACATCCCTAAACTACATAGTCTCTCCTCATAGGTCAATCCCGCCATTCCTGGTATCAGCCTGGTGAATCGCCGCTGCACCCCCTCCATGGCAAGAACATCTTTCCTCAGATGAGGCGACCAAAACTGTACACAGTACTCGAGGTGTGGTCTCACCAGTGCCCTGTACAGCTGCAGCAAGGTATCCCTGTTCCTGTATTCCAACCCTTTTGCTATGAAGGCCAGCATACCGTTTGCCTTCTTGACCGCCTGTTGCACCTGCATGCTCGCCTTCAGTGACTGGTGTACAAGAACACCCAGGTCTCTCTGTACTTCCCCCTCTCCCAATTTATTGCCATTTAAATAATAATTTGCCCTCCCGTTCCTGCACCCAAGGTGGATAACTTCGCACTTGTCCACATTATAGTGCATCTGCCATTTATCCGCCCAATCACCCAGTCTGTCCAAATCGCTCTGGAGCTTCCTGGTCTCCTCCTCTGAGCCCACCCCCCCTCCTAGTTTAGTGTCGTCTGCAAATTTGGAAATGCTGCATTCGACTCCCTGATCCAGGTCATTAATATAAATTGTGAACAGCTGGGGACCCAGGACAGATCCCTGTGGTACCCCACTTGTTACTGCCTGCCATTCAGAAAATGAGCCGTTTATTCCAACTCTCTGTTTTCTATCTGACAGCCAGTTCTCTATCCACGTCAATACTTTCCCCTTTATCCCATGAGCTTCAATTTTCCATGCTAATCTTTTATGTGGGACCTTATCGAAGGCCTTTTGGAAGTCCAGGTACACCACATCTACTGGCTCTCCCCCATCTATTTTACCAGTTACTCCCTCAAAAAATTCCAATAGATTAGTCAAGCACGATTTACCCTTTGTAAATCCATGTTGACTCTGTCCTATCCTGTCCCCATTTGCTAAGTGCTCGGCTATTTCATCCTTAATGATGGACTCCAGCATTTTGCCCACAACTGATGTAAGGCTTACAGGTCTGTAATTACCTGCTTTTTCCCTACCCCCCTTTTTGAATAGTGGGGTAACGTTAGCTACCCTCCAATCCATGGGCACTGTTCCCGAGTCTAATGAATTCTGAAAAATCATGCTTAGTGCATCCGCTATCTCTAGGGCCACCTCCTTCAGTACCCTAGGATGCATGTTATCAGGCCCTGGGGATTTGTCCGCCTTCAATCCCTTTAGCTTCCTTAACACCATATCCTTAGAGATATTGATTTGCGTCAGTTCCTCCTTTGCCAATGTCCCTATTTTTCCCGATATCCCAGGGAGGTTTTTTGTGTCTTCCTTCGTAAAGACTGACCCAAAGTATGCATTTAGTTGGTCTGCCATTTCCTTATTTCCCATTATATATTCCCCCGTATCTGACTGCAATGGACCAACTTTGGTTTTCACCAGTCTTTTCCTCTTGATATACTTATAAAAGCTTTTGGAGTTAGTTTTTATATTTTCCGCCAGCTTGCTTTCGTAAGCTATTTTGCCCTTCTTGATTAAGCCCTTTGCCCTCCTTTGCTCTATCTTAAACTGTTCCCAATCTTCCGCTCTGGCGCGTTTTTTGGCTATTTTATACGCCCTATCTTTGGATTTTATGCTGTCTCTAATTTCCCCTGTTATCCACGGTTGAGTCACCTTTTTAGATTTCCTTTTATGCCAGATTGGTATAAACAATTTTTGCAATTTTGTCATTCTATCTTTAAATGCTTGCCATTGTTTATCTACCTCCAGTCCTCCCAGGAACGTTGTCCAATCAGACCTACTCAGTTCCCGTCTAATGGCATCATAATTCCCCTTGTTTAAATTCAGGACCTGAGTCTCTGAGTCAATTTCTTCGCTCTCCATTTCGAGTGAGAAATCGATCATGTTATGATCGCTCTGACCCAAGGGTCCCCGTACAACAAGATTACTAATTAGTCCCTTCTCATTGCACAGTACCCAGTCCAATATAGCCTGTTCCCGAGTTGGTTCCTCGACATATTGATCCAGATAACCATCCCTTAAACACTCAAGGAATTCCTCCTCCTCATTATTTTTACTGATTAGGCTAGTCCAATCTATATGTAAGTTAAAGTCACCTATGATGACAGCTGTGCTCTTATTGCACGCTTCTCTAATTTCCCTCGTGATGCCCTCCCCAACCTCTATTTTACTATTTGGAGGCCTATATACCACTCCTATTAATGTTTTTCGCCCCTCGCTATTTCTTAGCTCCACCCATATAGATTCTGTATTAACTGAGTTAATATCCTTCCTTTCAATTGCATTTATCCCCTCTTTTACCAGCAATGCTACCCCTCCTCCCTTTCTTTTTTGTCGATCCTTCCTAAATACTGAATACCCCTGTATGTTAAGCTCCCAGCCCTGCTCACCCTGCAACCATGTTTCCGTAATCCCAATTAGATCATAATTATTAACCTCTATTTCCACAGCTAATTCATCTACCTTGTTCCTGATGCTTCTCGCATTAAGGTATAAAACCCTCAGGCTTTTTTTATGCTCACATTTTTTATGAATTAGTTTGGCCCTTTGTTTTTTGTTCCTCTCCTTTTTACCATTTATTTCTGTCTGCCTTTCACTTTCCTCTATTTCACTACATGGGTTTCTAGCCCCCTGCCATACTAGTTTAAATGCTCCCGAACTGCTTTATCAAAATTTACCCCGAGAACCTCAGTTCCATCTTTGCACAGGTGTAGACCGTCCCTTTTGTATAGGTCACACCTACCACAAAACTGGTCCCAATGCCTCAAAAATTTAAAACCCTCCCTCTTACACCACTTAATTGGTCGTAAAGTGCTTTGGGATGTCCTGAGGTTGTGAGAGATGCTATATAAATGCAAATCTTATTATTTCTTCTTTTTTAGCAGTGATCACATTTATTTGTGGCACTGTGTAGGAGGGATCAGTTAGGCAGAATATTGCAGGCCAAATAAAATTAGGGAGTGGGCTGGATTTGGCCCATGGGCTTTGAGCTGGACATGCCCAAAAAACTAAGTTTACTTAAAAACTTCCAGAGTTCGGAAGCACTTGAACATGACTAAGGATTACATTTCAGCACAAGTGCTGGGTGTTTGCACCCAATCTCTTAGCCTCACTTAGTTTGTCCTCATTAGTCATTCTTGTGGTTTCCCTAAGGGAGACAGACAATTTAATGCTGAATTAGTAATGAATTATAGGCGGTCTAGTGCCACGATTCGGACCAGTAAGAATTTGAATAATGCAGCAGATACTTTGTACGTTTTGATATTGGTCCAGTGTCGAGCTTTTTTGATGCAGAGGTACCAGTGCTGGCATCAACTGATATCAATGTAAATGGACCACATCCAAGATAAGGTTTTGCATCATTTTTGTGTTGCCTTGGCCGCAATACAATTTTTTATTTGAAACTCAAGTAGCCTCCTGCACTAGCATTCTACCTCCATTGATTGATCGAACAGCGATAGCTTTCCTATAAGTTCTAAGTGTCAGCTGTGGCTTAGTTGGTTGCATCCTTACCTTTGAGTCTGAAGGTTGTGGGTTCAAGTCCGACTTCAGCACAAAAATCTATAGCACTATTTTGAAGAAGAGCAGGGGAGTTTTCCCCGGTGTCCTCGCCAATATTTATCCCTCATTCAACATCACTAAAAATAAATTATGTGCTCATTATCACATTGCTGTTTGTGGAACCTTGCTGTGCGCAAATTGGCTGCCATGTTCTTACATTACAAAAGTAACTACACTTCAAAAAGTACTTAATTGGCTGTAAAGCGCTTTGGGACATGGTCGTGAAAGGTGCTATATAAATGCAAGTCTTTTTTTCTTTTCATTAGCGCTACATATATTGCATTTGCGTCTATGCAATGAGTAATTATAGCTGTGGATGTCTGTTAAATGAATTTTTCTTCATTTACCAAGGTGTGCCTAAATTTCTCTGGGGTAGAAATTCGGTATGTTAGCGCCTCCCGTTAGCGCCTGACGGGGGTGCTAAGGGGATATCGCCCGGGCGCGGCGAATGCAGCGACGCCCACGAACTTCAGTGCTGGTTAGCGCCTGGGGCTCTAGCGCCTCCCAGATCGTGACATCATAAAGTGCGCTGCGCCCCGTTATCGCCCCGGATGGAAAATTGGCTCTCGCCCCCTGCTCTATCTCCTCGTGCTGACAATGCCAGCAAGAGGAGGCATTGTGAACTCGGGAGCGGTAATTAAAGGGAATGCTTTTCAGCTAGCACAAACTTTATTATTTGCAGCAGTCTGGTGCCTGCGCAAACTTTGTACTGTTTCATTGGTGCAAGATATCCAAGCCCTCCACTTTGTGAGAGTGTTTGGGGCTGTACTGGCAGTTGCCCAGGTCGCATTACAATACAGAACTGATGACAACTAGCTTACATAAGAACATAAGAAATAGGAGCAGGAATAGGCCACTTGGCCCCTCGAGCCTGCTTCGTCATTCAATAAGATCATGGCTGATCTTGGGCTCAAAGCCACTTTCCTGCCTGCTCCCCATAACCCTTCACTCTCTTATCTCGCAAAAATCTGTCTATCTCCACCTTAAATGTATTTAATGATCCAGGCCTCCACAGCTCTCTGGGGCAGAGAATTCCACAGATTTACAACCCTCAGAGAAGAAATTCCTCCTCATCTCCGTTCTAAAAGGGCGACCCTTTATTCTGAAACTGTGCCCCTGCATTCTAGATTTCCCCACGAGGGGAAACATCCTCTCTGCATCTACCTTGTCGAGCCTCCTCAGTATCTTATATGTTTCAATAAGATCACCTCTCATTCTTCTAAATTCCAATGAGTATAGGCCCAGCCTGCTCAACCTTTCCTCATAAGTCAACCCCCTCATCTCTGGAATTAACCTAGTGAATCGTCTCTGAACTGCCTCCAATGCAAGTATATCCTTCCTTAAATAAGGAGACCAAAACTGTACGCAGTACTCGAGGTGTGGTCTCACCAATACCCTGTACAGTTGTAGCAGGACTTCCCTGCTTTTATACTCCAACCCCTTTGAAATAAAGGCCAACATTCCATTTGCCTTTTTGATTACTTGCTGTACCTGCATGCTAACTTTTTGTGTTTCATGCACAAGGACCCCCAGGTCCCTCTGAACTGTAGCATTTTGTAATCTCTCTCCATTTAAATAATAATTTGCTTTATTATTTTTCCTGCCAAAGTGTATAACCTCGCACTTTCCCATATTATACTCCATCTGCCAAATGTTTGCCCACTCACTTAGCCTGTCTATATCCCTTTGCAGGTTCTTTGAGTCCTCTGCACAACTTGCTTTCCCACCCATCTTTGTATCATCTGCAAACTTGGCTACATTACACTCGGTCCCTTCATCCAAGTCATTAATGTAGATTGTAAATAGTTGAGGCCCGAGCACCGATCCCTGTGGCACCCCACTAGTTACCTTTTGCCAACCGGAAAATGACCCATTTATCCCGACTCTCTGCTTTCTGTTAGTTAGCCAATTCTCTATCCATGCTAATATATTACCCCCAATTCCGTGAGCTCTTATCTTATGCAGTAACCTTTTATGTGGCACTTTATCGAATGCCTTCTGGAAATCCAAATTCAAATACACCACATCCACTGGTTCACCTTCGTCCACCCTGCTCGTTACCTCCTCAAAGAACTCCAGCAAATTTGTTAAACATGATTTCCCTTTTATAAAACCATGCTGACTCTGCTTGACTGCATTATGATTTTCCAAATGCCCTGCTACTGCTTCCTTAATGAAGGACTCCAGCATTTTCCCAACGACAGATGTTAGGCTTGTGCAGCATCATTGGCCCTTCCCTTTAAGCGAGGGAAGCAGCCACTGTGATGAAAGAGTGCTGTTCACAATGCGCTCGAAATTCTTTAGTGCTTGGCCGCTACCGCCCCGCTCTCGGACTTTAGCGCCCTAAGAGAAGTGATTTAGCGCTCCACTTCCTTCTTGGAGCCCTAAACGTGAATTTCGTGGGAGTTGAGAATGATAAGTGCCTGGCGCTAATTTTTCAACTTTCAAAGTTTTAGCGCCCCAAACGGGGCTATACCGAATTTCTCCCCCTATTATTTTTCTGCCAGGTAATGGTGACGAGCAGGTAAAAGTATTTCCACCCTACATTTTGAACACCGCCGGTAATGGTTACCACTGGAAAGAGACAAGTTGAATAATTAAGTTGTATGTCAGAATTACCGACTTGTCATATCGCATTCCGTAAAATGCCAATGTAGATAATCCACTTGGTAGATGTATTTTCCTGATGGTCCCTCCCTCCTCTCCAATTCAGCTAATGTCCTCTCCTTGGCAGTCCTTTCAAATAAGAGCTGGGGAGTTTCAATAAAGAAGTCAACTGCCGAAACCCTGCCTCTACTTAGCTCCCCATCCAGACTTTCCACTTAGCGGTTGCTGCATTTCTGGGTAACCGGGACACCAACCGATAGACATTTCAATATGATGATTACTGCAGTATATGGTCAGCAGGTCGATTGGTTACCAGCAATAATCCATTGTTTGCCAGTCACTTTTCTACAAAGTGTTGCGTGAGTTGTGTTATTTCTCTAACATGGCAGAGTCACAACCTGGAATGTTCGCTTTCTGCAACGTCATGATGTACATTGGATATCTTGCACAACAGAACTTTCAGAATAACAACAGAAAACGCTGGAAAAACTCAGCAGGCCAGGCAACATCCGTGGAGAGAGAAAGAGAGTTAACGTTTCAGGTCGAAACCCTTCGTCGGAACTGAGAGAGCAAGAAATAAACAGATAAAAATGCAAGGGGGAGGCTGGGGGGAGGAATAAAAGAACAAAAGGGATGGTCTTTAGTGAGTAGAGACATTGAGAGATGCTCAAGGCAAGACGAGATGGTAATGGGACAGGTTGAGAAACAAAAGGTAAGGTGTGAAGTGCTGGCAGAATCAGAGACAGCTGCCGTGGGGGGAGAGAGAGAAAAAAAGGAAAAAGGCACGGACCAAAAGAGTGGATAAAATGTATACATATGTGGTAGGGGCCGGGGTTATGATCTGAAATTGTTGAACTCGATATTGAGTCCAGAGGGCTGTAAAGTGCCTAAACGGAAGATGAGGTGCTGTTCCTGGAGCTTACGCTGCGCTTCCGTGGAACAATGCAAGAGGCCGAGGACGGTGAGGTCTGAGTGAGCGTGGAGGGGTGAATTAAAATGACAAGCGACCGGAAGCTCGGGGTCACCCTTCCGGACTGAACGGAGGTGTTCCGCAAAGCGGTCACCCAATCTGCGTTTGGTCTCCCCAATGTAGAGGAGACCGCATCGTGAGCAGCGAATACAGTATACTAGATTGCAAGAAGTACAAGTAAATCGCTGTTTCACCTGGAAGGGGTGTTTGGGGCCCTGGAGAGTGGGAAGGGGGGATGTATAAGGGCAGGTGTTGCATCTCCTGCGCTTGCACGGGAAGGTGCCGGGTGAAGGGGAAGGTGTGCTGGGGGTGATAGAGGAGTGGACTAGGGTGTCTCGGAGGGAGCGGTCCCTACGGAATGCTGAAAGGGGAGGTGAGGGGAAGATACGTTTGGTGGTGGGATCACGTTGGAGGTGGCGGAAATGGCGGAGGATGATCCGTTGAATGTGGAGGCTGGTGGGGTGAAAGGTGAGGACAAGGGGAACTCTATCGTGGTTCCGGGAGGGAGGGGCCGGGGTGAGGGCAGAAGTGCGGGAGATGGAACGGACACGGTCGAGGGCCGTGTTGACCATGGTAGAGGGGAATCCTCGGTTGAGGAAAAAGGAAGACATGTCGGAAGCACTGGTATGGAAGGTGGCATCGTCGGAGCAGATGCGGCGGAGACGGAGAAACTGGGAGAAGGGAATAGAGTCCTTACAGGAGGCGGGGTGGGAGGAAGTGTAGTCCAGGTAGCTGTGGGAGTCAGTGGGCTTGTAGTGAATGTTGGTCAATAACCTATCCCCAGAGATGGAGACGGAGAAGTCGAGGAAGGGGAGGGAAGAGTCGGAGATGGACCATGTGAAGGTGAGGGAAGGGTGGAAATTGGAGGCAAAGTGAATGAAATTGTCCAGTTCAGGGCGAGAGCAGGAAACGGCACCGATACAGTCGTCAATGTACCGGAAAAAGAGGTGAGGGAGGGGACCCGAGTAGGACTGGAACAAAGAGTGTTCCACATATCCCACGAAAAGGCAGGCATAGCTAGGACCCATGCGGGTACCCATAGCAACACCTTTGATTTGGAGGAAATGAGTGGAGTCAAAGGAGAAGTTGTTCAATGTGAGAACAAGTTCAGCCAGGCATAGGAGGGTGGCGGTGGATGGGGACTGGTTGGGCCTCTGTTCAAGGAAGAAGCGGAGCGCCCTCAGGCCATCCTGGTGGGGGATGGAGGTGTAGAGGGATTGTACGTCCATGGTGAAAAGGAGGCGGTTGGGGCCAGGAAACTGGAAACTGTTAAAGTGGCGGAGGGCGTCAGAGGAATCGCAGATGTAGGTGGGAAGGGACTGGACAAGGGGAGAAAAAATAGAATCGAGATAGGAAGAGATAAGTTCCGTGGGGCAAGAGCAGGCTGAAACGATGGGTCTACCAGGGCAGTCCTGTTTGTGGATCTTGGGAAGGAGGTAGAAGCGGGCTGTGCGGGGTTGGGGAACTATGAGGTTGGCGGCCGCGGGGGGAAGATCTCCAGAGGAGATGAGGTCAGTGACAGTCTTGGACACAGTGGCTTGATGTTCTGTAGTGGGGTCATGGTCCAGCTGGAGGTAGGAGGAGGTAGAACTTTCAGAATGTTTCATTACGAATTCCGAATAATTTCATACCCTTGATGAGCCAGTTACTTGTGGTGAATATGTTCCTTGGTTAAGAGGAACCAGCGACACTGGGCCAGCTCAATGTAACCAGCAGCAATCGGGGAGTGATCCCAGTGTAGCGCACGAGCCTAATGAGGCCTGTGGCAGGAACACGGGAAATTGGTCCGCTGGCCTCACTTGTTTATTATCGGTGGTCGCCAGGCAACGGTCGCGGCCCCAGAGGTCCCGGGAGGCACTAAGATTGGTCGGCTCAGATATTAGGCGAGGTCGCAGGAAGAATCCACAAGTGGGGGAGGCAATCAGAAGCGGGGTGAGCAGTTGCTGGCAGCGGCCCACATATTTAATGTGGAGCCAGGAGGAGCAGGAGCGCTTCTCCTGGCTCCCCAATAAAGAGAGTAAAAAAAAATGTAAACTTAGCCTTCCGGAGGCAGCCTACCCTTTAAGGACCGCTGGTTGGGGCTGCCATGCGCCTAAGAATACTGAGCGCAGCTTGCATGGCGCGTGATGTGGTCAGTCACTGACGAATTTTGCAAAGTGGGCCTCAAACAGGCTAGGCTCTCTATTTGCGTATGTAAAGGGACTAAAGCCTGTTTCAGGCATGAGCCCTGGATGCCTAGGCAGGAGCCTTTACCAATATGGTGGGCGCACACTTCCAGCATGGAACGAATGGGTGCACGCAGCCTGCTTATTTGGATGCTTAGGCAGCCGTCTTATGCCTGTAAAATGGGCACCCCGCCATCAAATTGCTAGGCCACTTCAGATTGCAGCACCAAATGGCATCACCTGAAAACAAGGCCCCGAGAAATGAACATTCAAACATTTTTATTTTAGTTGTTTTTGCACCAGAGCTTTCTGACAGGTTGAACTACAGGACGTTAACAATTAAAGGATATGTTTGAGAGACAATGATCTAACCACCCAGCTCGAAGAGGAAATTGTTGCTTTGGGACCTCGAGTTATAGGAAAAGATTTAGGATAAAGTAATAGCCCACATGATCACTGTTAGTGACTGGTGATGATAGAATGAAGCAGATGCACGCTAGAGTGCAGCCACAGGATGTTCCATCTGCTGTCATTTTGTAACCCTTTGAGGGCCTTTCTAACATTCGTAGATCAAAATACAGGGGACGTTGAATTAAAGGGGCGCCAGCTCTCTGGAAAAGAATTGTTTGGCTGCAGTTTCTCAATTTTCTTACATAAATCATATCAAAACAAATCTTGTCACTCGTGCTGGGATGGTTTGCCAGGCAGGGCAGCTGAGGCCTGGATTCTGGACTCAGTTAAGGCAGCTGGAAGCTGTCATGTGCAGAGGGTAGTGTTGGTGTTCCTCAAAGATGCAATCAACTGGGTCGAAGCACCTTCTCCTTCAAAACATACCTCGTGATCTTGTGACATTATCATAAGGAACGGTTGTTTTGGCTTTACCCTCTTCCCAAACGTAAGGTTTTCCAGACAGATGTTCATTGGTTCTGTTTGTTTTTTTTAAATTATTGTTTTGCCAACTGTTTCCCCTTTTTTTCCCTCTCTATCCTGAAGGTGCTGACTGTTACTGTGGAATGGTTCCAAGGCACCTGCAGCCATCTGGCACCACCTCACCCAAGTACCCAAGTGGACCTAGACAGTAAATAATAGCAGGCTGCTTGACTGCAGAAAGGATCACAGTTGAGCCCAATCTTGCTCTCGCTCAAACATTCACACACATACATTTTCCAAATTGAGCTACTGAATAGTGAGGAGCCTGGCTAACATTTCCTCTCCCTTGCCCAAGGGCGTTGAGGTCAATTGTAGAGCTTCAACTGCTGCTCTGGGTGGGATCAGCTCACTCAAACATATCAGAAATCAAACCTGGGTGTGGTCTGTATTGTTAGCTGGCAATGACTTTACTCACTGGGGCACCAGGGGAACAGTTACTGTACTGCTTTCTACCAGCACTGTACATGGGTAGGAAACTCTTTGTGGCCATCTTATGAGATTCTTTTATTGGATTAACTACATATTAAACCTGGTATTAAAAGAAAATGGGCGAGAAATTGGGCACCTTAGTGCCTCCCGTTATCGCCTCCGGGGGGCGATAATGGGGCGCTAATCACTTACCGACTGGGCGCGACGAGAAGATTGACTCCCGCTATATTCGGCGGGAGGTTTGCAGCGGCGGTATGGCGTTACGCCCCGATCTCCTTCGCCCGGAAATCATGACGTCATCGCCGTGCGCATCGCCCTGGTAGCGCCCCGGACCCGAATTTCGGTTCCATCCCCTGCAGCATCGCCGGGCGAAAACACCGGCAGCTGTAGGAGGCGTTCATCGGGGACCAGGTAAGTTTTTCCTTGCAGAGCCTGCAGCGATGGCCCTTCCCTTTAAGGGAGGGAAGGAACCTTCCAACGCGGCAGCGCTGCACGGCCCATTGTGCAGCGCAGCACACCTACCGCCCCGCCTGCTGCCTGTTGCGCTCCAGGAAGGAAGCGGAGTGCTTGATTTAGCGCCCCACTTCCTTCCTGGAGTGCAAAACCAAATTTTTTAAAAGTTGAAAAACATTAGTGCCTGGTGCTAATTTTATCAACTTTTAAAAGTTAGCGCCCCAAATGGGGCGATACCGAATTTCTCCCCCAATTATTCTTTTGCACTTGCTTAATAAGCTCTGTACCAGCAGATTGAACACGTTTGTTGCCAATGGTGTATCCTATGTGCAAATGCTGGGGGCAGCAGATTGTGAAAATGAATTCAAAAAACTCTGGCAGCAGAAAAAATGGCCATGAAACCAAATGGTTCACTCATGTCCTTCCAGGAAGGGAACCTGCTGTCCCGGCCTGGACTGCCCTACATGTGACTTCAGTCCTAGACTATGTGATTAATTCTTAACGTGCTCTGAAATGGCCTAGCAAGTCATTCAGTTGTAAAAACAATTGCTTTAGGGTAACTCAGGATGGGCGATAAATGTGGCCTTGCCAGCGGTGTCCACAATCCGAGAACAAATAAAAATTAAGTGACCATAAAGATTCTCTTTGAAAATTCAGCGTAATTCATTTATTTCTGCAGATGTGCCTTGCACTAAGAATGCCCACTGCAAGAATTCAATTCATATAATTATAATGCAAGTACTGGTTTGAGTCCATTACTTGTTTAAAGCAATGCAGTATTGAGTTACACTGATTACCCTGTGTTTCTAGTCAGGAAAAACAGACAGATCTCTATGTACGAATGTAAGGACTGCTTCGCATCAGTGCTAAATGTGCAGTATAATTGGCCTTTTAGCCGATATATTTATAAAATTGTTTTCCCTTCAATACTGATCATTTTTTAAATGTCAGTGCGTCTAAACTACGAACCTATCAAATAAGAGCTTCAACTCCAATGGGTTCACCAGGGTTTGCTTAATTGTTTCTTTAAAAGTCAATGATGTCACGGCAGTGCAGTGGAGCAGTTTCAGGCAGATAACATTTTCACAACTCAGTACCTAGGGAAGCTCAAAGGATCACGGGAAGCACTTTTACTTCTGAGAACTGTGAACTGTCAACGGGTAGCCAGAGGGAGAAGGAAGCATCCATTGGACTGAGCTTGAGAGGGGCATAGTGTGCAGATACAGTCGGGGCTCTGTGACGGCACATCATTATTCCCTGGCAAAACAGAGAATGCTGATAGAAAAGTCGGTCAGCAAAAAAAGCCGAACATTTCCAGTGAAGAACCTGCACATATATGTTTGTTTCAATATGCAAACCAAGTTGTGTGAAGGAGCGCACAGTCTGTGTTAATGAGGCTCCGCTGCAACCCTACAGCAAGGGAGCTAGTTCACAGCTGTACAGGAAGAAGCTCCTTCAGGCACACACAGCTTCTTCAGGAAAAGATTTGTTTCAGGCTCAGGCATGTTAATAATTTCTTCTTTAATTAAATGTTAACGACACTGGAACAGTTCATTTCAAGTATCTGTTTTTATTTCCTAAATTTCTACTGTGGATCCAACTAATCTCTATCCAAAAAAAAGAAAACACTCTTATTGCTAATCCTAAAATCTTTAACCCGGTTTTTCTCCTAAAGGTTTGAAGAATTTTTTCATTGTTTTAATAAGAATTGCCCATCTGACGTTGGCTCATTATTTCTTTAAGGATTAACTGTCTCGAAATATCAGTTATCCATTTCTAAACCAAACCCAACAATTATTACAGTCACAGCCTATCAAATTAAAGAAAAAGAACAAACAGGATCTCATAAGTCTGCTAAGTGCTTTCTACCGCATATCCAATGCTCTTCCAATTTAGGTAATCCCACAGATTGTCTTCTCTGGAGGTGGCATAAGCCTCTTTTTTGACTTAGTGCCACTAACCTGCTTCTTCCTTCAACATTTGATGTGTGTATGTCTGTGCATAATTCTATAACTAAAATCCATATGTAACAAGTAGGACAAGTGGCAGACAGTGGTGTGATCTTTTTTGCTGTAGGTGTATTATAGCTGCTATCAGACTCAGTTACACAAGGCCACATGCAGACACGGCCATCGAAAGAGAAAACGTGGAAAAGCACAGCAGGTCACTTAGCATCTGGACGAGGGAGAAAACATTTAACTATAAAGATGACATTTTGGCTAAGCCCCTTTATCGGGATTCTTTCATTTTTCTGATTAAGAGGGTCCCATCCAAAATGGCGACCTATCTTTCTCTTTCAGAAATTGACAGGTCTACTGTGCATTTCCAGCTGCTTCTGTTTATATTTCTGATTTCTAGCATTGATTCCAGCATCGCCTCCAATTGGTGAAACTACATTTCAGTCTAAATGTATAGGTTTCTCTTAAACAGGATATAAAACAAATGAATGTACCATTAACCTTTTTAATGAAGCCTATATTGGTTGTATCTATCTATTTGTGTATCACCACATATGCAAATAATTTCCAGCTTGGGAAAGTAACTGATCTGAGCACTTACATTGTGTGTAATGCAAAATAAGATTTTTGTATGGATCTTGATGGTTCCTGGCGGGGGGAGGGTGATATTCGACTTGGGCAGGGGGCACAGATTGGGCAGAGTCACATCTGCTGCCAATTATACGCCCCGCTATTGAAATCAATGGAACGGGGCGTATAACGGGCGGCAGGTGCGATACCGTCTGTTTTTCATCTGTGCCCAAGGTGCAATTCACCCCCTCGGTATTTTGAATTTATTAAAATATGGGGAAAAGGGCTGAAAATGTGGACTGGTACAGGAACAGCTCACAGCAGTGACAGGAGTACCTACATTTGCACCTGTTAGTGAGCTTGCCCAAGGGCTATAGACCACAGGGATAAAATCAGGAGATACAGGGCAGGGCATTGCTGGCACAGCCAGAGGTAGGACCAGGAGACTGAGAAGAATGAGTAAAATACAAGAAGTACAAATGTCCTGTTACATTAAAGACAGACTTCCTTTATTACAGTAAGAAAGATTTGAAGAGAGAGACTTAATGGGACCCAAAGATAATACTTCAGTGTAGACTGATGGGGGCGAAATTGGTTTTGGACAGTAACGCAACATAGGCGATAGCGAACTGCCAGCCTGTTTCACACCCTGTCCGATTTTCTTTTGCATTGGCGTCAATAGGAAAAAAAATTGGGTGGGGTGTAAAGTGGGTTGCCATTCCCCTTCGCCCATTTTGGGCTATTGCCCAAGACCAATTTCACTTCCACAACGCCTTTACATCGTTATACGGGTCCTGGGGGAACATCATTCAAAGAGATTCACAGCTTCTGTGTGTCACTCGTCCCTATTTACTTCCTGCTAACTCTCCAAGCAAGGCCTGTTGGAAACTGGAGACTCAGGATTCCCATAGCTAAAAGGGTGAGAATCTGGATCTACATGTTTAGTTATAAGTGGAAACCCAACAGTAGCTCATGAGACCCACAAAAAATCTGTCTCCCCAGAGGTCATGTCATTTATATGAAAGACTGCTGTCGACTGCAGTTACCATGCATCTGCCTTCAGTGAAAGACGACCTTTATACTAACTTAGCTTGTCAAACTGATACTGTTGAGAACATGTTTAACATGCTTTTGTAGTGCCTTGGCAAGCTGGTCTATAAACTGATTGCCCAATTGAAGTAAGAGCTTCTCACGCATGGGCCTACTCAACACACCCCGTGTTTTGTTTATTTTACACTGAGGGCTGGATTCGCCTTTGAATTCTTGCCCATTTTGGGGTGGATTTGGCAACAATATTGGCGCAGAATGGATTCTCAAAGATTGTTGCCTCAACACCGCCACTAAAATACTGCACCTGAATTATCTTCCCAAAGAATTATCAGTTCTCTTTAAGGCCCACTGGGATCCTGATCCACATGTGTAAATGAGGATGAGGGGGGTAGCTAACTCCTCTGACCCATTTCCCCCAACTTTCTTGTCAAATAATAATCACCACAATGTGAATGACAATATGAGGAACATATCCCCGAGGTGGATACCACATTGGGGAGGCCATTTTGTGTGCTGCAACTGAAGATTGGTGATACTTTTCCTGCATATTGATCTCGTGCATCTATTGGGGATTCAGTCAGGACTTTTAGTGCCACTTTTACTTAGCTTTGTTTTGCACTGGGACATGGATTTCCCAATGAGAATCCCTCTCTTCGTAAGCCATGTAGAGGAGGAGGAGCCTGAGGACATGGATGAAGTTAGTTTGGAGGCTCTTAAAATGAGGCATTGCAGAAGGCATTTCTTCCCTACATACACCCACTCACCAGGCTTTACAGACCAAGAAAGTTTTTTTTAGATTTTTCTGACCATCAGTGCCTCAGAAGGTTGGGCATCGCTGGAGGTTAGTGGTGAAATATGCCAACTGTTGGCTGGAGACCCGCAGCCCGCCTCCAGCAGGAGAATAGCACTGTCTGTCACAGCCAAGATCATAACTGCCTCGAATTTCTTCGCAACTGGCTGCTTCCAGACAGCAGCAGCTGATCTTTATAACATTAGTTCGGCAACTGATCACCATTACATCAAGGCGGCCACTAATGCAGGGGGGCTGCACATTTCATATTCTTACCAATGGAAGCAGGCAATCAAAGGAGCGAGAGCTATCCAGTTCTGCAGACTGGCAGGGGCTCCATAGGTGCAATGAGCAAATGACGGAATGCGTGTGGCTCTCAAAGCAACTGGCATTCAATAGGAAAAGCTTTTATTCGATTATCATACAGCCAAGTGTGTGATGCCAATCATCTTATTCTGTCCGTCAATGTCAGATAGCCAGAAAGCTGCCATGATGTTTTCATCGGATGACAAAATACTACACCAACCCTCATAACTCGGGGGCCATGTGATTGTGTGATTGATTGGCGATCACGGTTATCCCCGACAACAAACGTAATGAGGTCAAGTCCACTACAAGAAATATGATAGAGTGGACCACAGGCATTCTCAGGTCTCATTGTGAGTGAAAATGAGACCTGAGGATGCTCAGTGAAAGTCTCAGCAATCATTGTGACATCCTGTGGACTACATCATATTGTGATGTAGAAATGCTTTGCTGCTTCCGGAAGCTGGAGATCAGGATGATGAAAAGGGAGTGGAAGGACCTCTCTCCCCTCAGCATGAGGAGGGCGCACGGGAAGGACTGGTGTGAAACAGAAGAGTCAGCAGCCAGAGAAAGGACACAATTGATAGCTCAGTGAAATCACTTCACACCTGCCTGTTCTCCACCAACACCCTCACAAAGTCCCTCTCTGTCAAAGACTTCTGACAAGTTCTTTCAGAAGACAGAAGTCTACATATCCCATCACCTCTTTCTGTCTGTTTGCCAGTAATGCCCTCTTCCTACAGACTGAGGTTTTTCTTTTGTACAGCACGGCCCATCGTGTCCGCGCCAGCCAACAAAGAGCTATCCAGCCTAATCCCACTTCCCAGCTCTTGGTCTGTAGCCCTGCAGGTTAGAGCATCCCAAGTGCACATCCCAGCACTTTTTAAATGAGGTTAGGGTTCCTGCCTCTACCACCCTTTCAGGCAGTGAGTTCCAGACCCCCACAACCCTCTGGGTGAAGACATTTCCCCTCAAATCCCCTCTAAACCTTCCCCCAATTACTTTAAATCTGTGCCCCCTGGTTTTTGACCCCTCTGCTAAGGGAAATAGGTCCTTTCTATCCACTTTATCTATGCCCCTCATAATTTTATACACCTCAATAAGGTCTCCCCTCAGCTTCCTCTGTTCCAAGGAAAACAAACCCAGCCTATCCAGTTTTTCCTCATAGCTAAGATTCTCTACTCCTGGCAACATCCTTGTAAATCTTCTCTGTACCCTCTCGAGTGCAATCACATCTTTCCTGTAATGTGGTGACCAGAACTGCACGCAGTACTCTAGCTGAGGCCTAACTAGTGTTTCATAGAGTTGAAACATAACCTCCCTGCTCTTGTATTCTATGCCACGGCTAATAAAGGCAAGCATTCCGTATGCCTTCTTAACCACCTTATCTACTTGGCCTGCTGCCTTCAGGGATCTGTGGACATTCACTCCAAGGTCCCTTTGTTCCTCTACACTACTCAGTGTCCTACCATTTAATGTGTATTCCCTTTCCTTGTTAGCCCTACCCAAATGCATTACGTCACACTTCTCCGGATTGAATTCCATTTGCCACTGTTCTGCCCACCTGACCAATTTATTGATATCTTCCTGCAGTCTACAGCTTCTCTCTTCAGCATCAACCACACAGCCGATTTTAGTATCATCTGCAAACTTCTTAATCATACCCCCTATATTCAAGTCAAGATCGTTGATATATACCACAAAAAGCAAGGGACCTAGAGTCATACAGCACAGAAAGAGGCCCTTCGGCCCTTCGTGTCCACGCCGGCCATCAAGCCCTGTCTATTCTAATCCCATTTTCCAGCACTTGGTCCGTAGCCTTGTATGCTATGGCATTTCAAGTGCTCATCTAAATGCTTCTTGAATGCTGTGAGAGTTCCTGCCTCTACCACCCTTTCAGGCAGTGAGTTCCAGATTCCAACCACCCTCTGGGTGAAAAAAGTTTTTCCTCAAATCCCCTCTAAACCTCCTGCCCCTTACCTTGAAACTATGCCCCCCTGGTTATTGACCCCTCTACTAAGGGGAAAAGTTCCTTTCTATCTACCCTATCTATGCCCCTCATAATTTTGTACACCTCAGTCAGGTCCCCCTTCAGCCTTCTCTGCTCGAAGGAAATCAACCCCAGCCTGTCCAGTCTCTCTTCATAGCTGAAGCGCTGCCAGCCCAGGTAACATCCTGGTGAATCTCCTCTGCACCCTCGCCAATGCAATCACATCCTTCCTATAGTGTGGCGACCAGAACTGCACACAGTATTCCAGCTGTGGCCTAACTGGCGTTTTGTACAGCTCCATCATAACCTCCCTGCTCTTATATTCGATGCCTCGGCTAATGAAGCCAAGTATCCCATATGCCTTTTTAACCACCTTATCTACCTGTCCTGCTGCCTTCAGGGATCTATGTACATGCACACTAAGGTCCCTCTGATCCTCTGTCCTTCCTAGGATCCTACCATTCATTGTGTATTCCCTTGCCTTGTTTGTCCTCCCAAAATGCATCACCTCACACTTTTCAGGGTTAAATTCTATTTGCCACTGTTCTGCCCATCTAACCATCCCGTCTATATTGTCCTGTAGCCTGAGGCTTCCCTCCTCGCTATTTACCACTCCACCAATTTTTGTGTCATCTGCAAACTTACTGATCATACCTCCTACATTCATATCTAAATCAGTAATGTACACTACAAACAGCAAAGGACCCAGCACCGATCCCTGCGGTGCACCACTGGACACAGGCTTCCAGTCACAAAAACAACCTTTGACCATCACCCTCTGCCTTCTGCCACTAAGCCAATTTTGGATCCAATGTGCCAAATTGCCCTGGATCCCATGGGCTCTTACCTTCTTGACCAGTCTCCCATGTGAGACTTTGTCAAAAGCCTTACTGAAGTCTATGTAGACTACATCAACTGCACTACCCTCATCCACACACCTAGTCACCCCCTCGAAAAATTCAATCAAATTGGTCAGACATGATCTCCCCCTGACAAAGCCATGCTGACTATCCCTGATTAATCCCTGCCTCTCCAAGTGGAGACTAATTCTGTCCCTCAGAATTTTTTCCAATAATTTCCCTACCACTGATGTTAGGCTCACTGGCCTGTAATTCCCTGGTTTATCCCTACTACCCTTCTTGAACAATGGTACCACATTAGCTGTTCTCCAGTCCTCTGGCACCTCCCCTGTGGCCAGAGAGGTTCTGAAAATTTGTGTCAGAGCCCCTGCAATCTCCTCCCTTGCCTCACAGCAGCCTGGGATACATCCCGTCAGGGCCTGGGGATTTATCCACTTTTAAGACCACTAAAACTGTTAGTACCTCCTCCCTCTCAATACTAATTTGTTCAAGTATATCACAATCCCCCTGCCTGAATTCTATGCCAATATCACCCTTCTCCATAGTGAACACAGATGCAAAATATTCATTTAAAACCTCACCTACATCTTCCGGCTCTACACACAGATTGCCACTTTGGTCCTTAATGGGCTCTACTCTTTCCCTGGTTATCCTCTTGCCCTTAATATACTTATAAAACACCTTTGGATTTTCCTTTATTTTGCCCGCCACTGTTTTTTCATGCCCCCTCTTCGCTCTCCTAATTTCTTTTTTAAGTACCCCCCTGCACTTTCTATACTCCTCTAGGGCTTCCACTGTTTTTAGTCCTTTGTATCTGCCAAAAGCCTCCCTTTTTTTTCCTAATCCATTCTTGTATATCCCTTGACATCCAGGGTTCCCTGGACTTGTTGGTCCCATCCTTGACCTTTACGGGAACATGTTGGCATTGTACTCTCTATTTCCTTTCTGAAAGACTCCCATTGCTCTGATGTGGATTTTCCTACAAGTAGCTGATCCCAGTCCAGTTTGGCCAGATCCTGCCTTATCATATTAAAATCGGCCTTCCCCCAATTTAGAACCTTTATTTCCGGTCCATCTTTCTCCTTTTCCATGACCACCTTAAATCTCAGCGAATTATGGTCACTGTCACCAAAATGCTCTCCTACTGACACATCTACCACTTGCCTGGCTACATTCTCTAGCATTAGGTCCAGTACCGCCCCCTCTCTTGTAGGACTTTCTACATGCTGGCTCAAAAAGCTCTCATGGATGCACTTTAAGAATTCCGTACCCTCTAAACCTTTCACCCTCTGACTATCTCAGTTAATATTGGGGAAGTTGAAATCCCCTATTATTTTTACCCTATTATTTCTACACTTCTCTGAGATTTGCCTACATATCTGTTCCTCTATCTCCCCCTGACTGTTTGGGGGCATATAGTACACTCCCAGCAAAGTGCTTGCCCCCTTTTTGTTTTTAAGTTCTACCCATATGGCCTCATTAGAGGAACCTGCTAAGATATCATCCCTCCTTACAGCAGTAATTGACTTCTTGATTAATATTGCGACACCCCCGCCTCTTTTACACCCCCCTCTGTCTCGCCTGAAGATTCTATACCCCGGAATATTGAGCTGCCAGTCCTGCCCCTCCCTCAACCATGTCTCTGTGATAGCAACAATATCATACTCCCATGTGTTCATCAACACCTTCAATTCATCTGCCTTACTTGCAAGACTCCTTGCATTAAAATAAATGCCATCCAGCCTTGCCATACTCCCTTGTGCCATTACATATTTGCTCTGCCTTCCAGGCTGACTTGTTTTTTCCTCTATATTTGGCTGTGCATCACCCCCTACTATAGCTCCACTCAGTATCCCATCCCCCTGCGAAGTTAGTTTAAACCCCCCCCCCCCCCAACAGTACTAGCAAACCTCCCCGCAAGGATGTTGGTCCTGTTTCGGTTCAGGTGCAACCCGTCCGACTTGTACAGGTCCCACCTTCCCCAGAAGCAGACCCAGTGATCCAGGAAACTAAAGCCCTCCCTCCTGCACCAACTCTTTAGCCATGCATTCATCTGCTCTATCCTCCTATTCCTATACTCACTAGCACGTGGCACCGGGAGTAATCCAGAGATTACAACCTTTGAGGTCCTGCTTTTTAATCTGCTACCTAGCTCCCTAAATTCTTGTTGCAGGACCTCATCCCTCTTTCTACCCATGTCGTTGGTACCAATGTGAACCACGACCTCTGACTGTTCACTCTCCCCCTTCAGAATGCCCTGCAGCTGTTCAGTGACATCCTTGACCCTGGCACCAGGGAGGCAACATACCATCCTGGAGTCACGTCTGCGGCCACAGAAACATCTATCTGTTCCCCTTACGATAGAATCCCCTGTCACTATTGCTCTCCCACCCTTTTTCCTCCCCTCCTGTGCAGCTGAGCCACTCGTAGTACCACGGACTTGGCTCTTGCTGCATTCCTCTGAGAAACTATCTCCCCCATCAGTATCCAAAACGGAAAATCTGTTGGAGAGGGAGATGGACCTAGGGGACTCCTGCACTACCTTCCTGGTTCTTTTACTCTGTCTGGCGGTCACCCATTTCCTGTCTGCCTGTGCACTCTTTTACCTGCGGTGTGACCACCTCATTAAGCGTGCTATCCACGAAGATCTCAGCTTCGCGGATGCTCCACAGTGACTCCAGCTGCAGCTCCAGCTCCGAAACGCGGATTTCGAGTAGCTGTAGCTGGAGACACTTCCTGCACATGTGTTTGCCCTGGACACCTAAAGTGTCCCTGACTTCCCACATAGCACAGGAGAAGCACTCCACGCTGCCGAGCTGCCCTGCCATGTCCTACCCTCAATTTACTCCCTTTACTTCCTTTAAATTAAACAATATTAAATACACTAGGGACCTTGCTTCACTTTACACACTACTTACTCTAAACTAGAGACCTTACTTTGACTTTAACGACTGGACTGTAGAAATACTCATCAGGTCCTACTTACCAATCAGCTCCTTACCTAGTACTGAGCCCTGCAGAACCCCACTGGAAACAGCCTTCCAGTCACAAAAACACCCATCAACCATTACCCTCTGCTTCCTGTCTCCGAGCCAGTTTTGAATCCAACTTGACACTTTGCCCTGGATCCCATGGGCTTTTAACTTCGTGACCAGTCTGCCATGTGGAACCTTATCAAAAGCCTTGCTAAAGTCCATATACACTACATCAAACGCACTACCCTCATCTACCCTCCTTGTTACCTCCTCAAAAAATTCAATCAAGTTTGTCAGACACGACCTTCCCTTAACAAATCCGTGCTGACTATCCTTGATTAATCCGTGTCTTTCTAAATGAAGATTTATCCTGTCCTTCAGAATTCTTTCCAATAATTTTCCCACCACCGAGGTTAGGCTGACTGGCTTGTAATTACTCAGTCTATCCTTTTCTCCCTTTTTAAACAAGGGTACCACATTAGCAGTCCTCCAGTCCTCCGGCACCACACCTGAAGCCAGAGAGGATTGAAAAATGATGGGCAGGGCCTCTGCTATTTCCTCTTTTGCTTCGCTTAACAGCCTGGGATAGATTTCATCCGGGCCTGGGGATTCATTCACTTTTAAAGCTGCTAAACCCCTTAATACTTCCTCTCTCACTATGTTTATTTCATCTAATATTTCACACTCCTCCCCACCGAAAGCAATGTCTGCTTCGCCCCTCTCCTTTGTGAAAACAGATGCAAAGTATTCATTATGAACCCTACCAACGTCTCCCGCCTCCACACACAGATTACCCTCATGTTGTGAAGAGGACACAAAGGGCTCGATTTTGTCATTGGGGCGGGTTGGGGTCCTGTCATCCACTTTTCGTGTTAGCCACCCAACTCCAATTGGATGTGGGAGAATTATTCGATTTTCCCCTAATTGGGCAATTGAGTTCCAGCATGTGGGAACCCATGACCCAATTAGTTTTTTCAGTCTGAAAGTCGCCTCTGATGATATCATCATTGCTGCTGCATTTAAGGTCTGCAAAGACTGGGAAGCTTTTGGCCTTTGCTGTGAGAGGGACCTGGAGGCAAATTGAGAGCAATCTAAGTCTGCTCCCAGATTTTTTTTGTAGTACCACCACCACCACTACTCACCACCACCACCACCACCACCGCCGCCACCACCACCACCACCACCACTACTACCACCGCCACCACCACCACCGCCACTACCACCACCACCACCGCCACCGCCACCACCACCGCCACCACTGCCACTACCACCACCACCACCACCACCACCACCGCCACCACCACCACCACTACTACCACCGCCACCACTGCCACTACCACCACCACCACCACCACCGCCACCACCACCACTACTACCACCACCACTACCACTACCACCACCACCACCACCACCGCTGCCACCACCACTACCACCACCACTACTACCACCGTCACCACTACCACCACCACCGCCACTACCACCACCACCACCACCGCCACCACCACCACTCCTACCACCACCACCACCACTACCACCACCACCACTACCACCACCAATACCACCACCACCAATACCACTACCACCACCACCACCACTCCTACCACCACCACTACTACCACCACCACTACAACCACCACCACCACCACTACAACCACCACCACCACCACTACAACCACCACCACCACCACTACAACCACCACCACCACCACTCCTACCACCACCACCACTACCACCACCACCACTACCACCACCAATACCACCACCACCAATACCACTACCACCACCACCACCACCACCACCACCACCACCAATACCACCACCATCACCACCACCACCACCACTACTACTCCAGGCTCCAAAGTTCCACAACAATGGTTATGACTGCTAAATGTTCCCCCAGAATGATGATTGATCAAATCTCCTTCTTAATAGTGGAGCTGCAGCTGATAGTCAGCAATCCAAGTGTGCTACTGCCAGGTTTCACCGTCGTGTTTCAGAGGAGGCGTACATCACATCGGAAAAGTGTTAAAATCAGAAAGGCCTCTCAAAATGGGATTATAGAGGCAATTAAGTGGTTCTTAAGGGCCTATCCCGCCTCTTGGAGGCGGGACGGAGACGGGATCAGAAACCACGCATTTGGGAAAATTGCTCGGAGGCGGGATGGAGGCGGGGTCGGGCTCGCCCACCATATTTTGCAATTTTAACACCCCACACGCCTCCATTCCCGCCTCTTCGGGCCTGGCAAAATCGAGCCCAAAGAATCTGCAAAGGATATAGATAGGTTAAGTGAGTGGGCAAAAATTTGGCAGATGGAGTATAATGTGGGAAAATGTGAGGTTATCCACTTTGGTAGGAAAAATAAAAAAGCAAATTATTATTTAAATGGAGAGAGATTACAAAATGCTGCAGTACAGAGGGATCTGGGGGGTCCTTGTACATGAAACGCAAAAAGTTGGCATGCAGGTACAGCAAGTAATTAGGAAGGCAAATGGAATGTTGGCCTTTATTGCAAGGGGGATGGAGTATAAAAGTAGGGAAGTCCTGCTACAACTGTACAGGGTATTGGTGAGACTACACCTGGAGTACTGCGTACAGTTTTGGTCTCCTATTTAAGGAGGGATATACTTGCATTGGAGGCAGTTCAGAGAAGGTTCACTAGGTTGATTCCTGGGATGAAGGGGTTGTCTTATGAAGAAAGGTTGAGCAGGTTGGGCCTATACTCATTGGAGTTTAGAAGAATGAGAGGTGATCTTATTGAAACATATACGATTTTGAGGGGGCTTGACAGGGTAGATGCAGAGAGGATGTTTCCCCTCGTGGGGGAATCTAGAACTAGGGGGCATAGTTTCAGAATAGGGGTCGCCCATTTAAAACGGGGATGAGGAGGAATTTCTCTCTCAGAGGGTCGTGAATCTTTGGAATTCTCCAGTGCAGAGAGATGTGGAGGCGGAGTCATTGAATATATTCAAGGCGGCAATAGACAGATATTTGAGCTACAGGGGAGTCAAGGGTTATGGGGAGCTGGTGGGAAAGTGGAGTTGAGGCCATGATCAGATCAGCCATGATCTTATTGAATGGCGGAGCAGGCTTGCTCCTGCTCCTATTTCTTATGTTCTTACATTGGTGTACAGTAGTCAGTTTCTTTGTAAATTAACAAAAAAATATTTGAAAGCTTTTAAAAGGTGCCTATTAATACCCTCGCGCCTAAAAATCAGCTGAATTTTAAGAGCCTCTTCGAAGGCCCGCAACTGGGCGCAATTAGCTGAAAGTTGCCATGGTGATTAATTCGAGCGGGGGTGGGGTGGCAGTTTTGTGGGAGGGGCCGGCTCCCAGCATCGATGTTTTTTAAACCAGCGCAAAAGATCGTGGACACTCGATTTGCCCTGGACTGAACTTGCGCTTGAAGTTCCTCGATCTTTTGCGTTGGGTTGGCTAATTTTGGGCAAATTGCACCAGCGCAATTGAGCGGAAACTCTATGCCCTTATGCTTTGTTTCAACTTTCTTGCCATTCATCTGGAAAATAAATATAATCAAACTTATAAACAATGGCCCAGAAATTCGTCCGAATACGGGAGAGTGCGCACTGTGTACTCACTCATATTCGGTCCCGAAGTGCCGGTTTCCTGCATGCACTGCGCATGCGCGGGAAACCGGCACTTCCGATATTGCGAAGGGGGCGGTTCCTAAGTGAACCGCGTGCGCACTACAGGCTGTGCGCACGCAGCACACTTAGTTTTTTTTTCAGGTTTGAACGCGAAGGTAAGTGTTTAAGATTTTACACATGAAGAAAGGAGGCGTAAGACCCCCTTTTAACAAGGTAAGTAGTTAATTAAGTATTATTTTAAATTTTTTTCAACAGGTTTATCTTTTTTAGAGACTTTAAAGAAAGGTAAGTTTATTTTTATAACTTTTAAAAAGAATTTAAATTTTTTCAAAAATTAAAATTTTTGTTTAAAGTGGTTAATTTATTTAACTATAGTTATTTTATTAATGTGATGGTTTTAAAAAAAAATTTAATTGAGGTTTAGCTGTTCTTTTGGGGGCAAGTTGTATTCATAGCTTTGACAGCTCTTCCTGTCAAAACTATGAATGAAAGATGGTGTGCTGCCATTGGCTCTAACTGGCCCACGTGATCCCAGAGGTCGCATCGAACTAACTGCGCCTCTGGGACACGCACACACTGCGCGCTGGCACCAGGGAGAGGCCCAGGAACTGAAGTTCGTGTGGGCCAAAACCATAAAGGCAGGCGCGGAGTGCGATATCGCGGGGGATCCTTACCCCCGCGGCAACCATCGAAGTCCAATTTCTGGGCCAATAGCACAGCACAAATTTCACAGAATTACTTACACAGATTGCTATTAAATTTACAAAACGAGGTAAATAGCTCTCCCACTGAATAAAGACATTATCATTCCACTTTTCTGCCTTTATTCTCTCACAAATACTTTTCATTTCAATTAACATTTGTCCACAATCCAACCTTTGATAATGCAGGCTTTGGAATGATCTGAGACAATTTAAATAATATTTACACCTTTTCACCAGTGTGTGTGGTTTGATTTGATTAGCCAGAATCCTTGTTGATCGAGTTTATTTTGGCTTCATCAGATGTGGTCAGACTGTGGAGTCAGCAGTCTGCTTCAGTTGTGCATCCTTCTGAAGATTGCTATAAATATAATGGAATACTCATGGCTTTGCTACAATAATTATAGTTTTCATAATCAAATAGTTTATGAACCACAATATATTAGCAATTAACTCATGGAGGAAAATGGCCCTTTTCCTGGTTTACCAGCCATGTCTGACATTGGTTCTAAAATGTGACATAATTCTACGACAGTTTAAACTTGCAAGTTATTTCAATGTATGAATAGCTGCAACCCCCAAAAAAGGGAAGCAATCTAACTCTGCTCCTTTCATCAGTAAATGGGATTACATTTCACTAAAACTGCTAATTTTTTTTCTCCTAGTTAATCAGTTTGCTGAATAATTCCTTTACAAGCTTTGCTCTTGTTGAGGCAAAGAATAAATGAGGTGCCGAGACATTTTTCGCATTCAGGTGAGGATGAGCATTCCAGGTCATTCTTTTGCTTCTTTGCCTTATTCCTTCTCTGCTGAAGGAAATCATTTGAGCTGGAGTTACGGTTCCTTGGACAGCACTGCAGCCCTCCGGTACCTTGCCTAAGTGGTCTTCCTTCATTTGTGATTCATTTATAGCAAGTGTTCTCAGGCATGCCTGGCCTTGTGTTCAATTGGCATCTAGCAGGACCTGCTGGACAGTAATCATGGGTCGGCACCCTCTCTGACTGGCTCTCAGCATAGAGCAGAGATGGACCCGTGGTCCTTTTTGGGAGTAAAATTCAACTTTGCTGGGGCTGCAAAACGGAAGTCAATGGAAAGGAAAATCGCTCAAGGTGTATAAAGGGCGGCCAATCCGCTGCTGCCCGTTTTGCACCCCTGGCGAAGATGAATTTTACCCCCGCTTGGTTTATGCGGCTCAATGGTGCACCGAATGGTGCATTTGCTCATTAAGGCACCTGTGGGTGAGCGTTAGTGCAGACTATAAATGACACTAAGCTGTCTTATAGAGAGAATACTGCCATATACTAGGTACTTATTTTACCTCTTAATACCTATAGTTATGATTGGCCTACCTAATAAGCCTTTTGAAGCTGAACAAACCAGTGTGCTGCTCACTGAAAGCACCAGATTAGGGGTTGGAAATTCCTTTAGGCCCGTTTTCAGGCCTGAAAACAGTGCCATGCACGGAGCTTGAGCCCCAAACTAGATGCCCAAGGTTGCCTCAAAATTGGGCCTCAGGCCTTGTTAACATTATTTGGGCGAGCTGCCAGTACCTGTCGTGCCCATTTTATGAAGATCAATGTTGGCCGCTTGCCTCGCTGGCGGTGGCCCAAAGGTAAATTGCGGAGGGCGGGGGGTTGGGAGGTGTTGAGGAGAACGGTAGCGGTGGGAGGGTGTGTGGGGCGGGGGGGGCGGCGGGGCGATCGCGAGCCAGCAATGGCCCTCGGGAGTGCTGTGGAGCAAGGGAGAATACTCCTGCACCTCCTCGCTCCACATCAACACTGAAGAAAAAGTAACTCACCTTTTCGCTTGCAACCGAATGGCAGTAAAAATAAATTGAAGAGTGCAGCTTCACGAAATTCTTTCCCACAGGTGAAAACCTGGTTGGTTTTTGATGCACGTTTTAAATAAGTGAGCCAAGGCCACTGCTTGTGCGGTGCAAGAAAACTGGAATTTTACTGGCTTCCCATTAACAGCTGATTTGCATTGTCTTAGATTTGAAATGAAGCTCTCTTACATTCACTAAGGTAACCAGTTAGGGATATTAGCACAAGCATGGAACTACAGCAACAACTTGCATTTTTATAGTGTCTTTAATGTGGAAAAATGCCCAAGGCGCTCCACATGAGCGGAATCAGACAAAAATCAGGCCGGCATTTGGCAAGTTTTCTGCCCTGCTCACACAATTCCTGCCAACAGGAGCACCTGCTTTGCACTAATTGCCGTTTCTAATTTTTAACACCGCTGAGACAGAAGGGGAGAGAGAGACAGAGAGAAAGATACAAACAAGGCAGACTGGTAGTTATTTTTCCTTTATTCCAATTGTTATCTTTAAAAAAAAAAATCACATTTTGAAAGGAAAGAAAGCCTCTTTGGGGGAAACAGGTAGACGGTGGGAGGTGAACTAGATTGACCTTGGTCTGTTTTTTTGACTAGCAATTCCTATTTTTCGTTGTTCATTAACTTCTTTAGTCAAAGGCCTCAGCCTCACCCAAAGGCATGGGCGTGGACTTAATATTTTTGCCCAGAGACCCTTACCCCAGTTTCAGAGCTTAAGGAGACGCGTGGGCAACATCCAGCACAGAAATGACCTCAACAGTGGCAATCATAGAATCATACAGCGCAGAAGGAGGCCATTCGGCCTATCGTGCTTGTGCCGCCAAGGCGATCCCAGCTCTGAACTTTTGGGGGCGATTTGCCAGCCCTGGGGAGGCGGGTTTGGAGGCGGGACTGCTGGGAAAATGGCAGAATCTGGGGGCGGGTACCCATCCTGCCCCCAACCCGCCTCCGTGCCATCTTCCCAGGAGGCGGGTACACGACCCGCGCTGGGTCCCGTCTCCTCGAGGCGGGAAGGGGATTAGTGCCAATTAACTGCCTGTTAACAGGCAGTTTTTTGGCTAATCCCTATTTTGAGCCCTGAAGTGTGGGCTTTCTGACAGCTCCGATCCTCGCCATCGGTCTGTGGGGGTCGGAGGGGCCGAGATGTCCGGTGTGCAGGTGAGTGATGGGTGCATGTGTACAGAGGGGAGTGTGTGAGGTGTGTGTAAAGTGTTTTAATAAGTTTTACTTACCTTTACTTCTTCCTGCAGGCTTCCTCCCTTCAGGTCTCGGGAGTCCCTCAGCTCACCGGCACAGAAAGCAGAATGGCCGCTGAACTGTCAAAAACTGCAGCCTTCTGCTTTCTGCTCAGGAAGGCTTTCTAATTGAGTCTTGAGTAAAGACTCAACTTAGAAGACAGATTGTCAGTGTTTGACAGCTTCACAGAGCTGTCAAACGCTGACATTTCATCTGTCAAAAGCTCTTGACAGATGAAACGACACTCGCTGACGTCACCTGTAACCGGTTTTCCCTTAATTGGCCTGCTAAGCCCGCTGGGTGGGCTTAACAAGGTCAATCAAGGGAAAATAGCGTGGTTTGGCCACAAATCGATGGAGGCGGGACTAAAACCCGACAAGTGGGAGTCCCGCCTCCAAAAGCTCCCCATTGACAAAATCCAGCCCAAATGTCTGGCTCCTTTCAGACGAATGCGGGGGAACATCAGCAGAATCAGACAATTTACTGTCCACAGATGTATGAAACATTGGATGCATTTTTCTGTAGTGCCAACACCTTCATCTGCATTCCCACTGAGCAGCAAAAGCAGCAAGCTGACCAATTTTACAGCACACTGGATTCCCCAAGGCACAGTCATTAATGGGACCAATGTGGCCATCAGGGCCGCTCGGTCTCCTTTACCTCGTTTCGCACCAACATGACCTCAAGTGCAGTGTCTGTGAGCCTGGACATGCGTGTGCAAGGACTTTTTATTTTGCAGGAATTTGGCAGATCTAACCTCATCCGCTTGTCTTGCAGGTGAGAATGCAGCTGTTGCAATAACTGCTGTAGCCCTTTAAGTTCCTGGCAGCTGCGGTCAGCAAGCGAGCAGTCCTCTGTGCGGGTGGGAGCTCGCAGAATGGATCATTTATTTGGAAAAAACAACTATTGCGTGAGTGCAGTCCGAATTAGCAATTGCATTGTGCCCTTTCAGCCCAACTGCACGTGATCAGGAATTTCTACCCTCATAGTGCAGACGGATATTTTTTAATTCCTAAAATTAATTCTAAGTAAAATGTAGCAGAAATAAAAGAAAGAAAAACTTGCATTTATATAGTGCCTTTCATGACCTCGGGACATCCCAAAGCGCTTCACAGCCAATGGATTACTTCTGAAGCGTAGTCACTGTTGTAATGTAAGAGTCATTACCGTCTCCTTCAGCCTGTCTGTCTGTACTGAGTTAGCTGATTGCAGCTGCGGTGGCAGTTAGGGTGCTGTAATTAACCTGAAATAGGGCAGATGAAAATCGACCAGAATTCTTGTTCTTAGTGGCTTCTGCTGGACAGTGCACATATTTAGATGACAGATGTGGACAAGCTGGAGCTGGGCTGTGAAGTCCCCATTGGCATTCATTGCCACTCACTATATAACAACAACTTGTATTTATATAGCGCCTTTAATGTAGTAAAACATCCCAAGGCGCTTCACAGGGGTATTACAAGACAAAAAAATTTGGCACCGAGCCATATGAAGAGAAATTAGAGCAGGTGACCAAAAGCTTGGTCAAAGAGGTAGGTTTTAAGGAGCGTCTTAAAGGAGGAAAGAGAGAGGCGGAAAGGTTTAGACAGGGAATTCCAGAGCTTAGGGCCTAGGCAGCAAAAAGCACGGCAACAAATGGTTGAGCGATTATAATCAGGGATGCTCAAGAGGGCAGAATTAGAGGAGCACAGATATCTCGGGGGGGGTTGTGGGGCTGAAGGAGATTACAGAGATAGGGAGGGGCGAGGCCATGGAGGGATTTGAAAACAAGGATGAGAATTTTGAAATCGAGGCGTTGCTTAACCGGGAGCTAATGTAGGTCAGCGAGCACAGGGGTGATGGGTGAAAGCTTACACATGAAGAATGGTCACTTGATTGAGGTAATAGCAGGATGCCAGCATGAGTCAGTTCCTTAGCAGAGGAGTAGAGTCAATACCTTAGAGGAGGAGTGAAAACCATAGCAAAAGTTAAAAAATCCCTCCATTATCAGCCACGGTCTCAATAATAAATGGTGCAAGTCACCTCTCCATTTAATCAGTAGTTATTTATTGCCTGGTACATTGCTGACATAAAGAGATTAGCATTTAGTTAACCTTTAACTCACGATGCTGGATATGAATGCCAATATTATTTGGTTTACACTACTCTCTGCAAGGTCAATATAAAAATAACTTACAAACACTAGAGTGAGATAATAGGTGTTACATTTTTTGTGGTGGTGAAATAAGTATCTGATTTGCATTAAGCTTTAGACCAATTTACTGCCTGGTAGAAACTGGTACATTTAATGTGGAACTTCAATTTGGCAGGAAATATGCTAGTTTGCAATTTCCCGTGGAGGTTTAACAAGGTGATATGTCTTTCATGCTGCTGTCAAGAAAACAGTAATTTAGCCAGTTACTGGGGGAATGGAGCCAATTAATTTGAGACGTGCTGCTGTTTCCACCTAGTTATAGTTGTAGGAATCTGGAGATTAAGTACACTTGGACAAAGTGTAAACTGTAACCCGATGGTGTAAAAAGTCCCAGACAAAACAATGGAAGCACATCTCTCACTGACTGCAGCCTCTATGTTCTTCCTACGGTGTGGAGCCCAATACTGCACTCAGTATCTAACTGAGGTTCGATTAACATTTTGTATTTGCTCATCATTACCTCTTAGCTTTTATATGCTATGTTTTTTGAGATTAAAACCTCGATTTCCGTTTTTTGAGACGTTATCAACTTGAGGTGCTGCCTTTAATATCCGGTGAACTTGTAACCCCAAATCTCTGCTCCTCAACATCACTGAGCCTATTCAGAGTATGATTACTGCTGCTATTTTTTTAAATGAAAATGTATCATCTGAA
This sequence comes from Squalus acanthias, assembly GCA_030390025.1. Classification (NCBI taxonomy): domain Eukaryota; kingdom Metazoa; phylum Chordata; class Chondrichthyes; order Squaliformes; family Squalidae; genus Squalus; species Squalus acanthias. Next base: position 150,381,889 of record CM059428.1, read on the forward strand.
ACTTACTGACATTGAATTCCATCTGCCACGGTTTAGCCCATTCCACCATCTTATCAATATCCCCTTGCAGCTTCCTTTGGTCTTCCAAAGAAGTAACGATACCTCCTATTTTGGTATCATCTGCAAATTTTGACATCACACAATCCAGGCCATATCCAAATCATTGATATACACAGTGAACAGGAGTGACCCAGGAACTGAAACCCACTTCCAATCACTCTGAAAAACTGCCCTTAACTTTGGAAACCTCCTGTTGGTCAGTCTCAGAGTAGCAGTGTTGACGGCCTGGAGGAGTCCAGAGACGGCACCTTGACTTGGTGGGAAGGGTTGCGCACTCCTATGACTCTGAAAGCTATGTCGGTGGGAGTATAACTCTTGGTGGGGCCGCCGGAGCCAGACCGGTTGAAAGGTAGGAGATAGACTAAAGCCAGTCACTGGTCCTCTTGAAGGGGAGTTGTGAGCCAGGTTAACGATCTGCCCATATAAAAATGTATTTTGCTATGGAAATAACCCAAAGGTAAGACGAGTCTGTTAGAGACTGGCAAATAGAAACATCAACTGTGGAGAACTATGATCTGCTGGATGTAAGGCAAGGTGATATTCCGATCGGAGTCAAATATCTTGCGCTGGATACACAACAGTGGAAGAAATGGATTGCCTCACATGCCACTTCACATAGGAGATTCTAACTAACATTCTACTTTCCATAGTGATTTTAATAGGGGATGTAGGGTGTGAAAATTGAAACAATGCCCCACATCACTTCTTGGCTGCATAGGTAAGCTAAAGGGCTACAAACCTACTCCTAAGCCATTGTAATATGGTTGACCAAATAATTAGGCTTAGTCCAATTTTTCAACAGGGAAAACACCTGAGTCTTTGCTCATCGACTCCTCTGATTATTCTGTCAAAATTGTGATCTCGAGTGCAGCTGTGTGTGCACAAGCTAATACCTGAAATCCAGGGCACAGCTCACACCAATGCACTGTTGCACTGCCCATGACTAATTGAATTCCTCTCTTTGCTATTTTCACAGATGTTTCAGTCCTGATGCATCTGTTGACATAAAGGAATTTGACATGAGTGTGTTAGGTATTCCTGCACTAGCATCACCAACAGTCATTTCCAGATTAATAGCCTTACGAAGCGGATAATCATTTATTCCCGTCTTCAAATTCTCCCCTCGGCCCCTCCTTTCATGAAAATGGTGAGTCCCACAACCGAGTCCACAGGTGCTGAAGTCAGTGGTCGTTTTTTTTCTCTGTAAGCCAAGACCAACCCTGTCCTCACATGTGAAGTTCCAAGAAGAGTCAGCCAGAAGCAGAAACTCTGGCCAATGTCCTGAGGCTTATTGCTGTACTCAGGCCCAACACCAACCCACAGCATTACCAGGTTTCCTCTGCAACCGGCTACCTGTTTCTCTCCACCTCCACGCAAGTCAGTGCTGCGGGAGATCCTGGCTACGATTCCCAACAGGAGATTATGTATGAAACTGCACAGTTTTTGAGACAACACAGTAACATAAGACTGTAAAGAGCACAAAGTCAAGGACTCATTCCAATGCATTTTTCCACAAAAGAAAAAACTGACAGAAATTATTTCATGCTCCCACCGGCAACTAAATAAATATTCTTCTGCCTGGGCTACGAATGACAACCAGGGTAGTTCGTTTATTTTTAGAGATCCCTTGGGGGAGAAATTGGGTATCGCCTCATTTGGGGCGTTAACTTTTTAAAAGTTGAAAAAATTAGTGGCAGGCACTAATGTTTATCAACTTTAAAAAAATTCGGGGTTTGCGCTCCAGGAAGGAAGTGGGGCGCTAAATCAAGCGCTCCACTTCCTTCCTGGAGCACAACAGGCTGCAGGCGGGGCGGAAGCTATGCAGCGCTGCACAATGGGCCGTGCAGCACTGTCGCATTGGAAGGCTCCTTCCCTCCCTTAAAGGGAAGGGCCATCGTTGCAGGCTCTGCAAGGAAAAAACTTACCTGGTCCCCGACGGCAGCCGCAATCCGGCCCGATCAGCCCGATGCACTGCAGCAGAGTGCCGGGCTGAACGATCGCTGGTGAAGACAAATGAAAAAAAACGTGAAAGAGCATTTCAGAATGTTTTTCACTTACCTCGGCCACCTCACCTTTAAGTATCGCCCCCGAAGCGCCCGGCCTCCCGATGAACGCCTCCTGCAGCTGCCGGTGTTTTCGCCCGGCGATGCTGCAGTGGGCTGAACCGAAGTTCGGGTCCGGGACGCTACCGGGGCGATGCGCATGGCGATGACGTCACGATCTCCGGGCGAAGGAGATCGGGGCACAACGCCATACCGCCACCGCAAGCCTCCCGCCGAATATAGCGAGAGTCGATCTTCTCGCCGCGCCCAGTCGGTAAGTGCTTAGCGCCCCATTATCGCCCCCCCGGAGGCGATAACGGGAGGCACTAAGGAGGCCAATTTCTAGGCCAGTGTGCCTTCACTCGCGGGTCTGCACAAGGCAGAGTAACCACTGTCTCCGAAAACCTCAGCTCAACAGACTAGGGCTTGTGTATCATCAGCACATCTCTAAATCATCACAAGTCTCCCATTTCAACATTTATTCGAAGGTGGAATGTTTTTCTAATTAAGTAATAGTATCCATTTCTGGACTATTCTAAACTTATTAATGTGTCTGTGTGCAGCTGTGCCTTGTGCAATATTTGGCAAATTGAGATCCGGAATGTTGGGAGAAGTTACAGCGCAATACGCAAATATTTTAGGGAATAAAATTGGAAATAACAGAACGTAGCATTCTCATCTGGTGCATCGTATTACAACGCTTGGCACTGTGTCTTCAGTTCTACCACTGAAGCGGGGCTTTCTGTACCTTTATTTCTGTAGAACTCATTTTCTGGATTTGTGATCCCAAGTGTACAGAGATTTCCATTCCTAATATAGGCATTCAAAAGTTTCAGGTTTGATCTTTGCTGAGTTAGCTAGGCAGCTGGATGGGATGCAACAATTGGACTCAACATCCCTGGGTCAGGGAGGTGGGAATGAGTCAGGTTCACCCCTCCTTTTTTATTTATTCGTTTATGGGATGTGGGCGTCGCTGGCAAGGCCAGCATTTATTGCCCATCCCTAGTTGCCCTTGAGAAAGTGGTGGCGAGCCGCCTTCTTGAACCGCTGCAGTCCGTGTGGTGAAGGTACTCCCACAGTGCTGTTAGGGAGGGAGTTCCAGGATTTTGACCCAGCGACGATGAAGGCTAGTCTGCAGTCCCTGCTTCTCCCAACGTTCTGCAGCATGCTTGGTCCACATCTTTGGGCTACCTGGCACTGCGGCTCGTACAATCCAGCCAGGAGTGGCCAGACTCACCTCAGTTCAGCATAGCCTCCTGCCCAAAGTTCATTGACCCAGACATCCACCGAGACTGTGGTCACTGAGGCCCTCCAGCGCTGACCCCACCAGAGTTTACGTGGTCAGTGGGAGGCCACCTAATTTGCAGTCAGATCTCTGGTGCCTTCCTGCCCGTATAGCTGGAAAACCTGGTGCCCTGCCATCTCTAGGGGGAGGGGTGTGGGGGTTAGGGATGGCCATATCCCCCCATACAGATTCCATCAGCTCCATTTGTAAGGGGGACAATTTTGATTTTATTTTATTAAAAAACATTTTTTTTTTGAAGGGTGGGTGTGGGGGTGGGGGGAGTTCAAGGCCCTCTGGTCTGGATGCCCGCCCCCACGTGTGGCCAACTACTGCCCACCCGGAGGCTGGTACTTCTCACCTGACTGGGCGCACCAACCTCCAGTGCTACACTGGGGCCCAAATGAACTGGGAAAGTGGGAACGCCCGGTGCAGGGACTTCCCACCCATGGCTCCGCTCCCCAATGACATTTGTATTGAAGGGAGCGGACCAAGGTTTTGTCCCTTACAAGGTACATTGGCAAATTCCAGGAAACAGCAGAGACTTGGAGCGACCAGGAGCTTGCTAATCTCCAGTGGGTTCCGGGGGAGTTATGGAGGGAGACCGGCGGAATCCCTGTGGATTTTCACGGCTATAATGTTAAAGCATTTTTACAATTTCAACTTTGCCAATCCCCTTGCTAATCTTGAAAAGTTGAAATAGGCACACCGAAAGACTGATAGATAAGATAGGCAAGCAGGAAGATAGACAGACAAATGCTCATGTGACATTTTGACTAAGGAATGGTGAGAAGCTTAAAAATACTACAAACAACATTATTTGATTGACTTTCGATACAACATAGTGGTGAAAAACTGAAGTACCGTACAGGATGACCCAGTAGTAAAGGGACACTAAGCGAAAAGGCCCATCTCTTCACGAAAAACACTGATAAATGTCAAACGTGTCATAGGGCCATTGTGAAAACAAAACTAATCACTTAACATCAGCTGCATGTAAACAGTATGGAATGAACGATTCACCTGTTTTATCAACCAGATTCAAATTAGCTGACAAAACAGGGCTTAAGGTCAAGGTTCTCTATGTAGGTAGCTGGTAAACAAAGTGAAAGAGAAGTAGAAAAAATGAACTAGAAGTGCATCGCAGCCAGAAATAAAACAGGACATAAAGGGTGCCTGTTGGGGATCTGCATCAGCCAATTTCCATAAGTCAGACCAGTTGAAGGAACATCAAGGCGTGAGAAACTAGCAATGCTAATTGCTTATTAATCACACTTTTGACTCTATCTGTAAAATAGTAACTTACTGAAATTGGAGAGTTGCAGAATAGGTTACTAGTTTAAACTGATCCCCGTCACTTTCTCATTGAACAATGTCCCCTGTCATATGAACGGATGACATTTGCTCTGAGCGGAATTGTACAGAGTCCACTGATTCTTCTGTTAAATGTGACATGAATTGCAAATGCCTTTTTTTGCTGTTTTTTCACATGCTGCGGCTTGACTCCAGTGCTCTTCCCACAGTCCCACACACCCTGGCCTCTGCCACAGCTGTCTGTCTGGTGTCTGGTTCAACCAACTAGAGAGCAGTGAATACAGCAAAGCAATTGTTAATTCACAGAATGGGGGGCAGAAATTGGTATGCGTCGTGCCCGATTTCTGGGCTCAAAAATCAGGGTCAGGGGAAGCGATTCCGGGCAGCGGTCCGATCCCCCCCCCCTCCCCCCCCCGGAAGCGCAACGTCTGCCAAGTGCCTGCTAATCAGGGGGCCTAACTCCTGTTTCAGGACCCCAATGCCAAATTGGGTAATAAAAACTGAGCGGATCATGCACCGTGCATTCTGCGCTCAGTTTTTCCCGGGTCCACAGTGGCCCAAACAGCGGCCGAAACCGGCGGCCGGCCTCGGAACGCATAATCAGCAGTGATAGCTCGCCGGTTAAATGTGGATGTGGCTGAATTTGGCACGGGCCTCGCATAGGCTCGCGATTGATCGCTCTTCTGACTTGCTGGCTGCTCCAGCAATGTCTAGCCCGCTAGTCTAACAGTACTGTTTGTGCTGGAATGAGTGAGACCTCAATGTTCCTCATATTTTCTGAAGGGGGCAAGGTTGTTGGAGAAACATGTATGTGGAAACAATTCTGATCTGAGGGTATCTGATTCTCCATGTGGGATATGTGGGAATGATTATGCGACGCTAATTCAATAATGTCATTGTCGCGCGGCGCCGCATAACTGGAGGCTTTGAAAAGATGCATTGTAAGAGCAGAACCTTATGTTCCATTTATGATGAGGAAGCACATTGCTCTTAACTAAGAAATTCAGATTTAAAATTCAAACTGTTTTTGTGATACTGTGCCAGGGAGCCTGCCTGGGGTTGGTGGGGCAGGCGGGGGGAGGGCAGGATGATGGGGACAAGTGGGGGACGGAGGGGATTTGGAATAAGGGGACAGGCAGATGGCTGCTACAGGCCTTGGCCACTGACAGCAATGGAGATGGGTCACTTCTGACGGGCAACTGAGGAGGATTTTGTGGGGTCGGGGTGTGCAATCAATCATCTTGTGATTGACTGCACTCCTTAACAGGAGTCTTTAAAATTTAAATGCTGTCCCGCCCACCACAGCGATGCTGGATGCCAGTTACATATGAGCATTCCTTCTGCTTACCGTTGCTACAGAGATAGTGACATCACTCCATCATTACATAGAAACATAGAAACATAGAATCTAGGAGCAGGAGTAGGCCATTCGGCCCGTCGAGCCTGCTCCGCCATTCAATACGATCATGGCTGATCATCCAAATCCAGTACCCTGTCCCTGCTTTAATCCCCACAGTACACATATCCCACCCTACCCCCGTAACCCCACGTATTTAATTCCCCCTAACATATCCCATCCTATCCCCATAACCCCACATATTTAATCCCCCCTAACACTAAGGGTCAATTTATCATAGCCAAATCAACCTAACCCACACATTTTTGGACTGTGGGAGGAAACCGGAGCACCCGGAGGAAACCCACGCAGACACGGGGAGAATGTGCAAACTCCACACAGACAGTCACCCGAGGTCAGATTTGAACCCGGGTCTCTGGCGCTGTGAGGCACCAGTGCTAACCACTGTGCCACCGTGTTGTATTACGATACAATTGGAATGTGCTTGCCTGTACTGTACTTGGGAGGGTCTATTCAACAGCCATTATCACTTCCAGTGGAAAATCCCAGAAGTGTCAGGGATCGTGGGGTGTCAGTTGTCCAGCTGATGTTCTGCCCTCACCCCCATCAAATCATGTCCATTATTACTTTAATATTTCCATACCCCCTTCTTGGTTGGTTATCTATTTGGGGAGGAAAAGAACCTCAGAGGCTTCATTCTCATTATTATCAGTATAATGGTACAAATGACACAGCGATGATCCTGCAGTACAGTGACATTTTGATTATGAGAGCGATGTTTTCGTGACTTACATCGTCTGTTAACAAAAAGAATAAAGCCTTTCCCACAATGTTACAGAAGAGATGACACTCGTTCAAGGCACGTTCATTGCAGAAGGAATACCTTTTCCATAGATTTATGCCCATAAGTGCTCCTAGTGTGAGTGCTACCAGTCTGCCTTTCTCTCCAGTTATTTTTGTTCCTCCATTCTTAAGGTCGCAAACTCTGAACTTCACACAGAGCTGTTGGTGTTCAAGTGATCGCGTAACGTGACCAGTTCTTATAGGAGAGTAAGAAAAGAAGGAAAAAAGATGTGCATTTCGATAGTGCCTTTCACCACCTCAGGACGTCCCAAAGCGCTTTATAGCCAATGAAGTACAGTCACTGTTGTAACGTAGGAAACGTGGCAGCCAATTGCACACAGCAAGCTCCCACAAACAACAATGTGATAATAACCAGATAATCTGTTTTAGTGATGTTGATTGAGGGATAAATATTGGGCAGGACACCGGCGATAACTCCCCTGCTCTTCTTCAAAACAGTGCCAAGGATCTTTTACTGGCGTGTCAGACCTAGATTTTTGTGGTCAAGTCTCCTGGAGTGGGACTTGAACCCACAACCTTCATGATTCAGAGGTGAGAGACTACCCACTGAGCCACAGCTGACTCTTAAGAAAGAAAGGAAAAAGACTTGCATTTCTATAGTGCCTTTCACTGGATGTCCCAAAGCACTTTACACCCAATGAAGTACTTTTTGAAGTGTAGTCACTGTTGTAATGTAGGAAATAAACAGGCGCATTTGCTTCAGTAATGGCTAAATTATGCCCTGTAATACATGCCTTTCAATAAACAGGGGATCCACCACAATGAGCTCTTTCTCCAGAGCTGAACAGAGAAGTTCATAGGAGTGACATAGGCCAAGTTTCCACCTGGAACATGCCCACTGCTTAACATCAGCATGGGTGTCATCTGTTCAAACCAGCTGTGAATCACTTCTTTACCCCGACATCGGGTCTTTTTCACTGTTTGCACCTGGGGTTACACTTCTTGCTCAAAAGAAAGTACCAGAGACTCATCCAGAATTAACTGCTTACCATTTTCAGGGCTTATTGACACTAAGATTTCTGATTAACTAGTGCTCTCAACCCTGGTTTTGAAGTAAAGCAGCAGGTTCTGGTGATTCGCAACTCACGGCGTATCTCCTAATCCCCTGAACTTGCTGGCCGAGTTGCACATTAATAACGGCGTGCGTCATTAACATCCCATTATATTTCCAGCAAGTTCGGCCCATTATGTTTGATATAATGCACACACTCTACAACAGAGTAGCAGAGACTTGAGCCCCTAAGGTGGAAGGCAAACAGGCAGTTTATATTTAGCTAATCTACATAGATGGTGATGAATTTATTGAACAGGCTGTCTGGGAGGTGGATAATGTGGACAAATTCAGGACAATCTTCACAAAAAGATAAATACAACACTAATGGCCTTGTGGGCACCTGGATTCCCCTCATGGACACCTCATTCACAATATGATCACAAGATAATTATGGATGAGGAAGGCCATTCGGCCCATCTTAGTTCTTTGAAGATCTATAACTGCATCTATGAAACCATTCAGAAATAGAGTTACAGGTATTCAAAAATGGCAGTGGTTTCCACGACTACCACTGTGTTGGATGTTCCTTCATTTTGGCCCCTCAGAGACTTTGTCTTCCTTACCAATTCTGTAAGATGATGTCGGCACATTTTATTTTAGAATCAAACACACGCAGCCACAGTTTGACAAGATCAAAGTGATGTATGGCAAAGGGTGTTAATTCCAAGAGAAAATTTGCTTATTAGCAGTGTCACCATTTTAATAGATGATATGCAGGAAGTTACCCCATTGAGGATGTCTGTAGACTGCTTAAGCAGTAATGGGTGCTCACCTGCTCTGTCTTTGCCAAGTGGAATCTATGCTATTCCGTCACATCTTAAAGGAACACTGTCTTGACAAAAATTTGTTCATAGAAAAAGTAAACCGTTTAATTGCTAAAACATAAATTGCATTGAAACACTTAATCATATTTGTGGTAGCCCAAATAACATAGAAACATTAAGAACATAAGATGGACCAGCCAGATGGACTACAATCGAATCCTGCACATTCCCATCTTTCTACGTTGGTTGCTGAGCTGTCTCTCTATTCTACATCAAGTCATGGATGAGCCAGAATTTCCTTCAACTAAACACTGGCAAGGCCAAAGCCATCCTGTTTGCTTCTTTATCAGGCGTGGCATTTGCCTTGCAGGGGCCCCTCGCAAAGGCTTGGTTTGGGGTCCCTCTATGCTACTGGACAATGATACCAAATACTACCTACTTAATCTGGTGTCAGATCCGTACATGTTTACAATAGGTAATATAAAAATAGTGGACAAAATGATCAGGGATCAGATATTATCATCGTGAAAGTGACTAGCTCAATGCCCCGTGCAATTGCATAGGCTTCACAGTCCTAACGCTTCCCGTGTTCTTGCCAGAAAGTGCGCACCGTTGTTTCGGTTCCACCCTGTCTTTCTTGCTGTTTGCTCAGGCTGTACTCAAAAGTCCACAACCTCAATATGCTTCTCAAGTCTGAGCTGTGCTTCAAAACTACATTCACCTCCAAACCATCACCTGTATCCGTCCTTAGCTCACCCCCACCACCGTTAAAACTCTCATCATGCCTTTGTCACCTCCAGAATTGACTTTTATCATGTCCTCAAAGCTGTTCTCCCAAACTGTACCCTACACAACTCCAACTCATCCAGAAGTTAGCTGCTCGTATCCTGTCCTGTACTAAGCCCCAATCACCCATAACCCCTATCCTTGCCAACCTCTACTGAGTCCCTGTCTCCCAGCATGTTGATTTTAAAATACTTACTTACAAATCCCTCCTTAGCTTTGCTGCATCCTATGTCTGCAACTGTCTCTAGTTCTATATCCCAGTTTACACCTCCGCTCTTCTGAGTCTTGTGCATCTTCCCCTCCCTCCTGTCTGCACCATTGGTGACGGGATCTTAAGCCATCACGGTCCTTCAGTCTGGAATTATTTTCTTAAATGCCTCCGCCATTAGATATCCCTACTGACCTTCAAAAACCTCTTAAAAGGTACTTTCTTCCAATTTATGCTTATTGTCCAACTCCCAAACCCCTCCACAAAGAATATTGAGATGTTTTGGTATGTTAACAGTGTTATACTGTATCAGGGAAACACAAAAGCAAAATACTGCGGATGCTGGAAATCTGAAATAAAAACAGAAAATGCTGGAAATACTCAGCAGGTCAGGCAGCATCTGTGGAGAGAGAAACAGAGTTAACGTTTCAGGTCGATGACCCTTTGTCAGAACTGGAAAAAGCTGGAGATCGAACAGGTTTTTAAGCAAGTGCAGGGGCAGGGCAGGAAAGGGGGGAGGGGAGGAAAGAACAAAAGGGAAGGTCTGTGATAGGATGGAAGGCAGGAGAGATTAAGAGACATTAAGAGATGGTGCAAGGCAAAAGTCCTGTAGTTCACAAACGGGGCATGCGATGGCCATTATGGGTGGCCTATTGAAAGCAGTTCAATAATTATTGCAGTTTCCAATTACAATGCAGGATCAATTTGATAATAATAGAGGCCTGGTGATACTTGTCCTAAAATTAGAATGCTGCTACTGTACTTGCACAAATCTCTGGGGAAGCTTCATACAGATCAGCAAAGCAAAAGGGGCATTACTAATCCATATGGAGAGGTTGATAGATCAGACCATTCAAGTTCAGACCCACAATGACTATCCCACACCATAAGCCGCCAACAGGAGCTGTTTATATTTGTTTCTGGTGTCATTTATAGTACTGGTTGGCTCCTGCTGGTGTCTTTATACACACAATTTTTCCTACCCTCCCCAAAACATTGTCAAAGTGCTCTCTCACTAGGCCACTTAAAAGATAATCCACCAAGCAAAATATTAGAAATACAAGATGGCTGCCTTTATATACGTCGGCACCAAATATCCCTTTGTATACACAGCCATGGCGGCACTTACATTCTTCACCCCGTCCACACCAGAAGTGAATCCAAATCCAAATTGGTCTGAATTGGATAACTTTGAATCTCCCCATAACAGAGTGTAAATGGGCCAAATTCAGGTTCTGTCCAGAATTCAGTTGGATACTCATCCATACAATTACATTTATTGTACAAATTTACAGTTGTGCGCACAAAACATAGGGAAGTATAAGCTAGCAATGGTGAGCAGGCTGTTCATTTATGCTAGACTAGCGGAATGAATCACACAATCACCTGCCCTCCTTGTTGTTTTGCAAACTGTGCTGCAGACTTGGTTGGAGACTGTGGGAATTCCATGGGGGAGGAGATTTGAAATGACACTGCTGATGAGAATTGTTTAATTCCCTCTGCTGCAGGCATCATATCAGGTTTGTCAGTAAAGTCAGTAAAGTGCCTCAGGTACAGGTGAGGATTCTGTCATCACATAGCGATATCTACAGTTTGCCCCTATTCCTGCTGAGGGACTGGCTGCTCTCGAAGGCTAACATTTCACTACTACACAACCGACGTCGCTGTTCAGGCACTCCAACGTTTATATTTTGCACTTCAGTTGCCTTCAGTTGCCTAGGCTCTAAGCTCTGGAATTCTCTCCCTGAACCCCTCTGTCGCTCTACCTCTCTCCTCCTTTAAAACGCTCCTTAAAACCTACCTCTTTTGACCAAGTTTTTGGTCACCTGTCCAAATGTCTCCTTATGTGGCTCGGTGTCAAATTCTATCCGATAACCTTCCTGTGAAGCTCCTCGGGATATTTTACTACGTTAAAGGTGCTATATAAATGCAAGTTGTTGCTGTTGTTGTCTGTTAATTCCCTCTTCTGCAGCCATCATATCAGGTTTGTCAGTAAAGTCTGCCAGGCAAATCTCATACTTATAACCTGGCTTGTTTTTGCTCCAAACTTGTCTTTAACAGAGCTTCGTCCAGGACTAGGGAAAGTTTATTAGAAGTGGCGTTGCACACGTCAAAACCCAAGGCTCACGCAGGGTTAGAGGGCAAGGGGAAAATTGGCCCAAGCCGGAGAAAGGAGAAAGGGGGTTTGAGGAAGAGGGAAGAGAGGGAGGACAGTGAAGAGGAAAGGGGGAAAGTGGTGAGGAGGGGAAAGGAAGATGGGGAAAGGAGAATCAGGAGGGGAAAGGGGATAGTGTGAGGGAATAGAATAAGGGGGTGGGATGTGGAGCAGTAAAGGGGTGAGGATGGGAGGCAGAAGAGGAGGGGAGAGAGAGTGAGAGGAGAAGAGGAAAAGGGGAGAAGAGTAGAGGGGATGGAGGAGAAGCGGTGAGGGGAAAGGGAGAGATAACAGGATGGGGAGATGGAGAGGGGAGGGATTTCATAGAATCATAGAAATTTACAGCACAGAAGGGGGCCATTCAGCTCATCGTGTCTGCGCCGGTCGAAAAAGAGCTCTCCAGCCTAATCCACTTTCCAGCTCTTGGTTCTTAGCCTTGCAGGTTACAGCACTTCATGTGCATATCCAAGTACTTTTCAAATATGATTTGGGTTTCTGCCTCTACCACCCTTTCAGGCAGTGCATTCCAGACCCCCACCACCCACTGGGTGAAAAAGATTCTCCTCAACTCCCCTCTAATCCTTTTACCAATTACTTTAAATCTATGCCCCCTGGTTATTGACCTCTCTGCTAAGGGAAATAGGTGCTTTCTATCCACTCTATCTAGGCCCTTCATAATTTTAAACACCTCAATTAAATCTCCCCTCAGCCTCCTCTATTCTAAAGAAAACTACCCCAGCCTATCCAATCTTTCCTCATAGCTAAAATTCTCCAGTCCTGGCAACGTCCTCGTAAATCTCCTTTTTACCCTCTCAAGTCACATCTTTCTTGTAATGTGGTGACCAGAACTGTATGCTGTGTTCCAGCTGTGGCCTAACTAGTGATTGATACAGTTCTAGCATAACCTCCCTGCTCTTATAATCTATGCTCTATGACTCTATGGGGGAGAAATTTGGTACCGCCCCGTTTGGGGCGCAATTATCGGCCGGGCGCAACATAGATACATAGAAGATAGGAGCAGGAGTAGGCCAGCCGGCCCTTCGAGCCTGCTCCGCCATTTAATGAGATCATGGCTGATCCTCCAATTCAGTATCCCGTCCCCGCCTTCTCTCCGTAACCCTTAACCCCTTTTGCCAGTAGAAATATATCTAATTCCCTCTTAAATATATTTAATGAGCTGGCGTACACTGCCCTCTGTGGCAATGAGTTCCACAGGTTCACCACCCTCTGAGTGAAGAAATTCCCCCTCATTTCTGTCCTAAATGGTTTAGCCCTTATCCTTAAATTATGTCCTCTAGTTCTGTTCTCACCCGCCAAGGGAAACATTCCTTCTGCATCTAGTCTGTCTAGACCTGTCAGAATTTTATACACTTCTATGAGGTCCCCTCTCAATCTTCTAAACTCCAGTGTGTACATCCCTAAACTACATAGTCTCTCCTCATAGGTCAATCCCGCCATTCCTGGTATCAGCCTGGTGAATCGCCGCTGCACCCCCTCCATGGCAAGAACATCTTTCCTCAGATGAGGCGACCAAAACTGTACACAGTACTCGAGGTGTGGTCTCACCAGTGCCCTGTACAGCTGCAGCAAGGTATCCCTGTTCCTGTATTCCAACCCTTTTGCTATGAAGGCCAGCATACCGTTTGCCTTCTTGATCGCCTGTTGCACCTGCATGCTCGCCTTCAGTGACTGGTGTACAAGAACACCCAGGTCTCTCTGTACTTCCCCCTCTCCCAATTTATTGCCATTTAAATAATAATTTGCCCTCCCGTTCCTGCACCCAAGGTGGATAACTTCGCACTTGTCCACATTATAGTGCATCTGCCATTTATCCGCCCAATCACCCAGTCTGTCCAAATCGCTCTGGAGCTTCCTGGTCTCCTCCTCTGAGCCCACCCCCCCTCCTAGTTTAGTGTCGTCTGCAAATTTGGAAATGCTGCATCCGACTCCCTGATCCAGGTCATTAATGTAAATTGTGAACAGCTGGGGACCCAGGACAGATCCCTGTGGTACCCCACTTGTTACTGCCTGCCATTCAGAAAATGAGCCGTTTATTCCAACTCTCTGTTTTCTATCTGACAGCCAGTTCTCTATCCACGTCAATACTTTCCCCTTTATCCCATGAGCTTCAATTTTCCCTGCTAATCTTTTATGTGGGACCTTATCGAAGGCCTTTTGGAAGTCCAGGTACACCACATCTACTGGCTCTCCCCCATCTATTTTACCAGTTACTCCCTCAAAAAATTCCAATAGATTAGTCAAGCACGATTTACCCTTTGTAAATCCATGTTGACTCTGTCCTATCCTGTCCCCATTTGCTAAGTGCTCCGCTATTTCATCCTTAATGATGGACTCCAGCATTTTGCCCACAACTGATGTAAGGCTTACAGGTCTGTAATTACCTGCTTTTTCCCTACCCCCCTTTTTGAATAGTGGGGTAACGTTAGCTACCCTCCAATCCATGGGCACTGTTCCCGAGTCTAACGTTTAGTGCCTGGTGCTAATTATTGCCTCCAACTGCAAACCTAGCTTCTATGGCCCCTGGAGGTGATTGGAGCACTAAATCAGCCGCTACACACCTCTCTTAAGGCGCTAACGCCGAGGAGCGAGGCGTTACCTTAGAGCGCTGGCGAAGCTCATGTGATGTCAGTCAGCAATGGAACACAGACACACTGGCGCCGGCCAGTTCTTAAAGGGGAGGGTCGTTCTTGCGCTCCATCCACACCCTGCTCATTGCAGCCTTGAATCTCGGCCTGGAGAGACCTGTACATCAATTCTGCTGGAAAGAACAATGGAGAGTCCCAGGGAAAGAGCTCACAGTGCAGCCCCCACAGTCTCTTCTAAATCGATGCAAGGAAGGTCAAATCAAAATGAACCTGCAAAGTGCTGCTCAGTACCCAAAACTCCTTCACACAGCGTTGAATCTCTCCAGAAGTCTCTCTCTCTCTCTCTCAGAATGCGTGGTGCAAAATGTCGCCGACAGAAAAAGGCAGGAAGCGGTCGCCGTTAAATAGTACTCCCCCAGTCCCTTCCCAACTGCAAAACATTCCCCTCAACCTGTCATTGCTCGCGGCAGGCGGAAAGGCAGGGGGCGCCACTCAATATCTGGTCCGGGGCGCTACCGGGGCGTTGCACGCTCGACTGACGTCATGATCTGCGGACGCAGGAGATCGTGGCAGTAGTGTTTAGCGCCGCCGCAAAATGCCTGGTCAATTTTGCGAGCGGCGTGAACATCACTGCGCCCGGGCACTAGTTGCTTTGCGCCCCATTAGCGTCCTCTTAGGGCGCTAACGGGAGGCGCAAAGCAACTGAATTTTTCCCCCTATGACTTGAGGAGAAGGGGAGATGGAGTGAGGGGAAGGGGAGAGATGGATAGGAGGAGGAAAGGTGGAAAGGCAGGAATGGGTCAAGGACACACGGGGAGAAGGAAGGGAGGAAGAGAGGAAGACAGTGAAAGCAAGATGGGCAGGAGAACTGGGGATGGAATGAGGCTGATGGTATGAGGGGGATGGGGAGAAGAGTGGAGAAGGAGAGGGGGAGAAACATGAGGGGAGGGGAGAGGGAGATGAGGGGAAGGAAGAGAGGGAGACAGCAGGGAAGCCAGGAGGGGGAGAGGGAGAGAGGAAGAGCTGGTGAGAGAGGAATGGGGTGGGTGCGAGGAGAGGCCAACAAATTTCTTGGGGGAGCTTGAGATGGATAGAATGTTCCTCACTGGTGCGCGAAATTCTCCACAGTTGGGGAAGATTTCTTGGGGGAAGCGGGGGGTTCTGTGTTATTTATCCTCCATGTTAGTTGAATATTTCCAAGGGTGAAGTGGAGGGTAGAGTTTCAAGAGAGAATGCAAAATGGCAGCGGTAAGTCCCAGAATGATGTTCAGAGGGTGGGGTGGCTGAGTTGGAGGTACTGAGGAACTGCCTGTGGCTAAATAGAATATAATGCTCAGTGGGGGAAGGGAGGTGGGGAGAGGAATGGTCTAGCTGTGTGCAAGCACTGAGGGGGGGGGTTGATGCCTGTGCCCCTTATTAATCAGCCTTTCACCTGAATTGCGTATTCAGTCCAAACGTGCCATCAATCCTCATTGGAGGGTTGAAGCTCTGTTAAGCGTGGCTATTTTAGTACCTTGATGCATCAGCTCATGTTTGAAATCTTCAGCAAGGATGCCCTCTGTACTCTGATCAGGGTGCCGTCCATTCGGCCTTCAACAATGATAGTCAAAAAGAAATTGTTTCTTTAATTACAACTCTTCCAGGAAATGAGCAGGTAAGCAGGGGAATTAAAGACAGTGATAGTTGCATTCAAATTTGCTTGGATAAGCACAGAGCTTATGGCTGATAAATTCCAGGAAGGGGAGTTCACAGTCAGTACAGTGGGGCTGTCACGTAACATTAGTTGTTAAAGGAGTTACATAATATGACCTTCATTGCGCCACCTTGTCAGATGGACAGCAGCAGCTCCTGATGCTACGGCCCAGCAAGAACATTTAGCTTTCAGAAAGAAACTCACAAATCAGCAGTCTGTCAAGAGGTACGTTTACAGAACTCACCAGCTGAAAATCATATTCGAATTTTTTTTGTAGCCAGAGTTCCATCTTTATTTTTTTTAAAGTTACGGAAGATTGAAATTTCTCTTATTTAAGTTTCTTTTTCTCCCTTCAACTTTCCATTCCAATTTTCTTTCCTCACTTCTTCTCCTGCCGGTGTTGACTCCTTCACTGGAATATGGCTTCAGGGTCACTCTACAATGTTTCGCAGGTGGGCTCCATTCTGTCAGCACTCAGCATCCACATGCATGAACATCCAGTAGGGGCCACCTAGTAGCAATCACGAGTGGATTTTATGCTTCCTAACCCAATAGCTTCATTCTAAGAATAAAGGTCATCGCAGAATTTGGCCCTGTTCTTTTGAAGGCAACACCTCGTGCTGGAGTTCGCTTCCGCAAAGACTGGCAGCCCTCTGGTACCTCACTTATGCCGTCATTCTTCATGTCTGAGTGTGGTGATTGTTGCCAGGCTATTCAATCAGAAGGAGGGGGCTGGAAGGCATAACTATCGAGCCCAATCCTATGTTTACCTGATGTGTGGACATGTGCTTTTTCCAGGAGTTATCTTTGGACCGTGATTAGCAATGGGAACTCAGGGTGATTTTTCTTGCTGGACACTAAGGAGAACTCCCTTGCTCTTCTTCAAATAGTGTCATGGTATCTTTTACGTCCACCTGAGTGAGCAGAAGGGACATCAGTTTAACGTCTCATCTGAATCAAGCAGTGTATTGACTGTCCAAGCCATCAGGAAGCATGTATTATCTTATATGGTAAATATTCTTCTATAATTTTGCTGTCCCTAAGATGAAACACTGCAACATCTACTGACTCATCAGATGTTTAACAACACCGATAAAAAGGAAAAAAAGATCTGTACATGCTGAGATAAAAACAGAAACTGCTGGAAATATACAGCAGGTGTCTGAACATCAAAGAGCGAAACGATCCAGCTAATGTTTCAGACAGAGAAACTTTGTCACAACTGGAAAGGGAAGGCAGACGTGCCCCTTTGAGGGACATAAATGAAAAGGGGCAGGAAGAATTGCATGTAATTCATTGTCGCTGGGTCAAAATCCTGGAACTCCCTCCCTAACAGCACTGTGGGAGTACCTTCACCACACGGACTGCAGCGGTTCAAGAAGGTGGCCCACCACCACCTTCTCAAGGGCAACTACGGATGGGCAATAAATGCTGGCCTTGCCAGCGATGCCCAGATCCCATAAGCGAGTAAAAAAAATGTAAAGTCATCAGTGAAATATGCTAAGTAGTAAAAACAAAATCCAGCTGATGAATTTAATAGTCTGGAATAGAATTTTGCAGAGGCACAAAACTGCTGGATGATATAGAAAAGTCATCTCAGTTAAGTTGTGACAATGGGTGAGTGAACAGGGAGTGTAGTGGAATGCGAATGGGAGGAACTGGGAGAAACAGCTCAGGTTTGAAGTTATGAAAGTCAACGTTCAGACCAGATGACTGCAGAATGTCCAGGTATACAAATAAAATACTGGCTGGGATTTTATGCATCTGCGATCCACAACCCACACTTTTCCCCCCATTCATTTCAATCATGGGCTGGTGAGCAGCAAATTAGGCTCACTGTGCCTAAATTTCCCTTGAGTTTGGTTGGAGTAGTGCATGAGGCCTAAGATGGAAAGATCAGAGTGGCAATGTGGGGGAGGTGGGCGGGGTGGGTGGGGGGAGTAGAATTAGCAAGTCACAGGGAGGTCATGATCACGATCGTAGACAGAATGGAGATGTTTGAAAAAGGTAGTCATTAAATCTGTGTGGTCTTTCCTCGCTGCATGAGAGACTACACCTGTAATGAGCAGACCATCAGTGTTTCATGATGACGTCACTATTTTGGGGCCCAAGTCTGCTTGTCAGAATTTGATGACCAAATTTCGTGTGGACCAGGCCCCTCTCCCCTCGGCTCCACTTCCACCAGAGTCCTGCAGCAGGTTCTTGGAGCATGAGGGAATTGTTGAGGCAGAGACCATAGCATCTTTTAAGGGAAAATAGTATAAACATTTGAAGCAGAGGAAGATACAGGGCTATGTGTGGGGAACAGGATAGAATGGATTAGTCAGAAGGTTGTGGGTTGAAATCCCACTCCAGAGACTTGAGTATGAAGTCAAAGCTGACACTCCAGTGCAGTACTGAGGGAGCTGCACCGTCTTTCGGTGCTGGCTTCTAAACCGAGGCTCCATCTGCCCTCTCAGATCCCATGGCACTTTTCGAAGAAGAGCAGGGGAGTTCTCACCGGTGTCCTGGCCAATATTTATCCCTCAATCAATATCACTAAAATAAATGATCTGGTCATTATCACATTGATGTTAGTGTGACTTTGCTGTGCATAACTTGGCTGTCGCGTTTCCTACATTACATCAGTGACTATCCTTCAAAAACTACTTTATTGGTTGTAAAGTGTTTTGGGATGTCCTGAGGTCGTAAAAGACGCTATACGAATTCAATTCTTTCTTTTCATTGCTCCATTAAGTATTTGCAAGCTAATATCACAAATGGTACTTTCTAGGCTAGTATTCCTTGCGTTCTCACATCATGCGACCAGCCAGTGGCATTTTAATAACTGGAACTATAACTAACTCCTATTACACATTCCTTCAGCAGCAACGGGTGAACACAGATACTATAAGAATAATAATATAAACTGTAAATAATATCGTGACACTTCCTATGAGTGTAAGAGAATAATCCAATCTCACGGTTCAGGATAAGCGTAACCCCCTCAAACTTTGCTCCTTGCAGTTGGTGACATAATCTAAAGCCCTCGAGTTTATTCTTGCCTTGCCTTTCACCGAGTGGTATTCAGTATGCTCTCTGCATGTTCCTGCCAGTCCTCCTGGTTTTTATTTGAACATGATAAACTCTCAGAGCCTTTCAACCAAGGGTTGTCTGGTAATCTTTTTTAATAGCTCAGACCTCCACACGAAAGCTTCTCATTTCTGAATGATGAAAGAGCTGCTAGATATGAAGGGACATTATCACCGCAAGCCTTGATTAGATGCTTTCGTCTGTGAACTGAGGTGCAGGGCTGTTCTGCAGGCACTCAACATTAAGCACACCAGCTAATTATTAGGTCAACAAGCAGACCCAGGGGGTCATTCAGTATCAGTCTAATAATCTTGCTGTTATTGCCACATGTGGTTTCAGGTGTCCCTAACTACTATCTGCCTAGTTTTACACAGGTTTGGAGAGATATCTGTCAGTGCTGTTAATGTCTCATCTGTGAAAACGCCATAGGTACTTTGCATTCCCCAGTTGTTTCCCTCCTGTGTAGCGGCAATGAACACCCACCCCCCACCGCCCCCCCACCGCCCACCCCCGAGTATCATTTTCCCTCCTTTTACAACCAGGTGATGGGCACACTGGGGGCCTGCTGTGGACTGCAGGGACTCGGTTGCTGTTTGGAAACACAGGGGACCGGCTGAAACCTGCTACAAATCCAACATTTGTACACCCATTTCTTTGTGGAAACCACTTAAAATGAACGGGTTAACGTTAAAATAGCAGAGAGAGGAATTTGATACAGCTGCATTCGGCCTTCATATGATAACATCACCAAGACTAATTTCTATCCTTGTGGGGTAAAATTTAACTTTGATGAGGTTCCAAACAGACTGTAGCAGATTGGCCGTCCATTATTCGCCTGCAAGATTGTCTTTACCATTGACGTCAATGGAAAGGAAAATCAGGTGGGGTGTCCAACAAGTGGCCAGTCTATTACCGCCCATTTTGCACTCCTGTGTGAAGTTGAAATTTGCTCCCTATGTCTCTAACTTATCTAGATTAATCTAACCTGGATAAATGGGATCTATTCAAGAAATATGGGGATAGAAATTTCATGGATTATTTAAATATTAGGAAGACTGAAGCCATTGTTTTTGGTCCCCGCCACAAACTCCGTTCCCTAGCCACTGACTCCATCCCTCTCCCTAACATCTGTCTGAGGCTGAACCACACTGTTCGCAACCTTGGTGTCATATTTGACCCTGAAATGAGCTTCCACCACATATCCACGGCATAACAAAGACCGCCTATTTCCACCTCCGTAACATCGCCCGTCTCCGCCCTTGCCTCAGCTCATCCGCTGCTGAAACCCTCATCCATGCCTTTGTTAACTCTAGACTTGACTATTCCAACGCACTCCTGGCTGGCCTCCCACATTCAACCCTACATAAACTTGAGGTCATCCAAAACTCGGCTGTCCGTGTCCTAACTCGCACCAAGTCCCGTTCACCCATCACCCCTGTGCTCACTGACCTACATTGGCTCCCGGTTAAGCAATGCCTCGATTTCAAAATTCTCATCCTTGTTTTCAATGTTTTCCATGGCCTCGCCCCTCCCTATCTCTGTAATCTCCTTCAGCCCCACAACACCCTAAAATATCTGCGCTCCTCTAATTGCGCTCCTCTAATTCTGCCCTCTTGAGCATCCCTGATTATAATTGTTCAACCATTGGCGGCCGTGCCTACTGTTGCCTAGGCCCTAAACTCTGGAATTCCCTGCCTAAAACTCTCCGCCTCTCTACCTCTCTTTCCTCTTTTAAGACGCTCCTTAAAACCTACCTCTTTGACCAAGCTTTTGGTCACCTGCCCTAATTTCTCCTTATGTGGCTCGGTATCAAATTTTTTGTCTTATAATACTCCTGTGAAGCGCCTTGGGACGTTTTACTACATTAAAGGCGCTATATAAATACAAGTTGTTGTTGTTGTTGTTGTGAGTTCCCACTGTAATTTTGACAGAAACCCTGGAGAAACGGCATAAACAGATGTAATTTATTAATTATATATTGACATTTAAGAATTAAATCTTGGGCTCCAAGTGATTACACTCGTTAATTTTTTCTTGCTGCAAAGATTCAAGCAGATGGTATAACAAGAAAGGTAGCAGCGTAGATAGAAAGTTGGTTGGCAGATAGGAAACAAAAGGCTAGTGGGGGGAAGTTTAACTTAACTTGCGCAGCAGGAAACTGGAACTGGAAAATAAAATCGGGCAGGCTGCAAAACGAGCAACCAGCGTGGGTTAGGTTAAAATTATCCCCTTTGTGTAAATAGGTGCTACTCAGACTGGAGAAGGAAGCTGCAAAGGGATATTGCTAAGATGGGGGAATGGCTAATAAAAGTGGCAGATGGAATTCAATGTTACTAAGTGCAATGGAATACATTTTGGTAACAAAATGACAGCAGTAACCATACTTTGAATGGAAGTAGGCTCGGTGCTGTGGAAGAGCAGAGGGATTCAGGGGAATGGGTTTGCATGACATCAAAGGTAGCAGCTCAGGGTGATAAGGCTGTAAAAAAAACTTAATATAATTCTAGTTTTTATCATAAGAGGTATAGCTTTTAAAAGCTAAGAGGTAATGATGAGTTTATATACAATCTAATAAGACCTCAGTTAGAGTATTGCGTGCAGTTTTGGGCGTTAGAGGGGGTACAGTGCAGGCTCACTAGGATGCTGGCTGGTATGACAAAATACAGATACGAAGTCAGACTTGAAAAACTGAAGTTATTTTCAGGAGAGAAACACAGATTACGGGACAATGTGATATCTTGAAAGGATGGGACAGGGTAGTTAAAAGCAGCCTATTTCCAGTAATTGAAGGGTCGAGAATGAGGGGCCATAGATAAATGATTAAAAAAGAGATTTCGAACAGAGAGTTGTGAGACTGTGGAATTTATTTGCAAGGTTAGTGGTTGAAGCAGAAACTGTCAACAAGATTAGATAGGATAAGTGAATGGTGGATAAATGGATGGAGGGAGATGGGAACAGGGCGGCTAAATGTGATTAAGGCTATTTGCTCGCATGGAGGGTAAACGCCAACATGAACTGGTTGGACCAAATGGCCTGTTTCCATTTTGTAACTTATATTTATTTCTACATGTTTCTATGTATTTCTTCTGGGAGTTTGCCCTTCTCAGGAATTGTGAGCAATCTTTTCTTGCATGACAAAAGAATGCTTGTTATTGTCTGTAACAGACTGTTTAATTTGACAACGAGTTGATAATTCTCATCACTTCTTTTAGGCATTCCCACAGAAGTAGTGAGGCTTCAATGGGCAAACTTCCACGTACAGGTACTGTTACAGATCCTTTTGTGCTCAGGAAGATACCCGTAGATTTTGAATGTAGTATTAGGATAAATACAGGTCTACTATTTGAAATGTACAATATACATGTTAATAGCAGTGTGCAGCCATCACACTGACCTTATGTGGTTATTAAACCTTGTCCTGCAATGACAGGGCTCCTGGGAGTTAGGGTGTTGCCACTCACTAGCTTGGCCACTTCCTTTCACAGGGTCCTGGCTGCTGCATTGGCAGGCCTCTTATCACCCATTTCCACGATTTCATCCCATCCCCCATACCCAATTTCAGGTAAGATCATATTTACGTCACTCTCTGAGAAGTTCCAGGCTCTTTCCTTCCATCTTCTTTTTCAATCCACAGTTTGAAATTGCTGCATGTCGGTACTGCTTTAAGAGCACTCTGTTGAGGCTGCCGCGAAACACGAATTAAGGCTGAATCCATTTGTGTTAAACAAGAGACTTTTTAATCACAGCATGGCACAAAAAAATGGCTGAACCGAAAAGCTCCCAGAATTCTCTGGGTAAAACCTGAGCCCCCGCCCCCTCCTGCCTTAAAGGTAAGGTGCCTTAAAGGGAAGGTGCTGGAAATTTGTCCACAGACGGAAGAGTGGATTTTGCCCGTTTTAGGTGGCGATCCGCCACACAGCTCCCTCCAGAATCCGCTTAGGAGGTGTGGACGAGACGGTGCAGCGGTCTGATGGGCCGGCCGGAGCGGCTCTTGTAGGACGCCGGTGGACGTGGAACGGCCGGGCGTGGAGCAGCCGGGTGAACCAGCTTGAGGGCAGGTCGGCCGCGTGGAGGTGGACGAGCTACAGGGACCTGGTCACCGGGCTCCGAGTGTGCTGGCTTGAGTCGGTCAACCGACACTTTTTCGGTCCTGTCGCCAACTTGCAGGGTGAAAAATTTTTCCCCAGCCTGTAGCACCTTGTAGGGCCCGTCGTACGGGGGTTGAAGGGGTCCGCGGTGGGCGTCGTGCCGGACGAAAACAAACCGTGCCTGGTGCAGGCTTAGTGGGACGTGTGAGGTGGATTCTCCGTGTCGGGCAATGGGCACCGGGGCGAACTGCAGCGCTGGTGAGGCGAAGTCGTGGCATTGCTGGTCGGCTGACCAGGGTGTAGTGGCGGTGGGCAGGAACTCATGGAGGTCTTCTTTAACCGCGGTGCGCAGGCCGAGGAGGACCCACGGAAGTCGGTCGGTCCAGGCGCCGTCTTGGAGGCCGGCTCGAAGAGATGCCTTCAAGGATCTGTGGAACCGCTCACACAGTCCGTTGGCTTGGGGGTGGTACGCTGTGGTGCGGTGAATGGTCACCCCGAGATTGCGTGCGACGGCGGTCCAGAGTTCAGAGGTAAATTGCGGACCTCTGTCCGACGTCATGTCGGAGGGGACGCCGAACCGTGCGACCCAGGTGCTGACGAAGGCTCTGGCGATGTCGACGGTGGTGGTAGAGGTCAGTGGAATTGCCTCAGGCCAGCATGTGGCCTTGCGACGGCGGCAGGGGCCCGACGATGTCCACGTGGATGTGGTCGAATCTCCGCGAGGGGACGGTAAACTCCTCGAGGGGTGCTTTCGTGTGTTGCTGTACCTTGGCCCGTTGGCAGGCTAGGCAGGAGTTGGCCCAAGTATGCACATCCTTGCGAAGGCCGTGCCAGATGAAGCGGTTGGCTACCAATTTGATGGATGCGCGGGCGCCGGGGTGGGAGAGGTTGTGGAGAATGTCGAATACCCGGCAGCGCCAGGACGCTGGGACGACGGGCCGAGGTTGACATAGGGATATGTCGCACTTGACTGTGACTGCGGTCGGGCCACAGGCGACGTCAGCCAGGCGTAGCCCTGGTAGGTTGGTGGGTGCGGAGAGCAGATCAGGGTCGGTGATCTGGTCTGCTGCGAGTTGAGCGTAGTCGACTGCTAGGTGTGCGGCGTGGATGGTGGGGTGGGAGAGGCAGTCGGCTACCACATTGTCTCGGCCGGAGACGTGTTAGATGTCCATGGTGAACTCGGACACTGCCGCGAGCTGGCGCTGCTGCCTGGCGGACCAGGGGTCGGTTGTCTTTGCCATTGCGAATGTCAGGGGCTTGTGGTCGACAAACGCAGTGAAGGGGTGGCCCTCAAGCAAAAACCGGAAATGGCGGACCGCCAGGAACAGCGCGAGGAGCTTGCGGTCGAAGGTGCTGTACTTGACCTCCGGGGGGCGTAGTTGGCGGCTGAAGAAGGCAAGTGGTTGCCAGGCGCCGTCGACCCACTGCTCATACACGGCGCCGACCACGTGGTCGGAGGCGTCCGTGGTGAGCGCTACCCTGGCATTGGGCCGTGGGTGCGCGAGCAGGGTGGCGTTGGCGAGCGCGGTCTTGGTGGAATCGAAGGCGGCGGACGCGTCTGCCATCCATTCGACCGCCATCTTGCCGCTCCTGCCCCGGAGGGCTTCATACAGGGGCCTCATGAGGGACGCCACTTTGGGGATGAAGCGGTTATAGAAATTCACCATCCCGAGGAACTCCTGGAGGCCTTTGATGGTGGTGGGGCGGGGAAATTGTTGGATGGCCTGCACCTTGGTGGGCAGGGGAATGGCCCCAGCATGGGTGATGTGGTGGCCGAGGAAGTCGATCTTGTCCAGGCCGAACTGGCATTTGGCTGGGCTGAGGATGAGCCCGTGGTCGCTGAGGCGCCCGAACAGGATGCGAAGGTGTTCAAGGTGTTCCTGCTTGGAGGAACTGGCTACCAGGATGTCGTCCAGGTAGACGAACAGGAACTTCAGGTCCCGAAGGACCGAGTCCATGAGCCGTTGGCATGCCTGAGCTGCGTTTTTGAGGCCGAAGGGCATCCGCAGGAACTCGAACAGGCCGAAGGGGGTGATTACGGCCGTCTTGGGGACGTCCGCGGGGTGGACGGGGACTTGGTGGTAGCCGCGCACCAGGTCGACCTTGGAAAAGACTGAGCGGCTGGCCAGTCTAGCCGAGATTTCCTGAATGTGCAGCACGGGTTACCGATCAGGGGTGGTGGCGTCATTGAGGCGGCGGTAATCCCCGCAGGGGCGCCAACCTCCGCCTGGTTTGGGGGCGATGTGGAGTGGGGAGGCCCAGGGACTGTTGGAGCGGCGGATGATGCCGAGCTGTTCCATGGTGGCAAACTCGGTCCGCGCGATCTCCAGTTTGGTCGGGTCCAGCCTGTGGGCGTGGGTATACACTGGGGGGCCTGTGGTGGGGATGAAGTGTTCCACCCCGTGTTTGGCGGCCTCAGCGGAGAAGGTCGGATTGGTAAGGGCCGGGAATTCGGTCAGGAGTGCCGAGTAGTCATCCGTGGCCCGGGCGTGGCACTGTGACGCCATGGCGGCGGGTTGACGGGGGGCCATGGCGCCCAGGATGGGGGACATGGTGTTCATGTCTACGAGGCGGTGACGAGGGATGTCTACCAGTAGGCCGTGGGTGCACAGGAAATCTGCGCCGATGAGGGGGGAGAGCACCTTGGCAGTGATGAACTCCCATCGGTAGCGGTGACCAGCGAAGTCGAGGGTGACTGTCCGGGTGCCATACGTCCGGATTTCCGAGCCGTTAGCAGCAGCCAGCGCCGGTCCTCGTTCGCCCTTTTGGATGTCGAGGGAGGAGGCCGGGATGATGCTGTGCTGAGCCCCAGTGTCGCACAGGAACCGGCGGCCGGTTTTGTCATCCGTGACGAACAGCAGGGAGCCCGCGTGGCCCACGGCCATCGCGGGGGCTGGAACGGGGGCGGACTTGAAAGAGCAGGGAGGTGTGCACCGTTGTGCCCTGGTGCCGAACCGTGCGTGGTAGTAACAGTGGCCCGGGTTAGTGGGGCGCGAAGGCCCCGTGGGCCTGGTTACAGGCCCTTGTGGCTGCGTGCTGGCCGGTGAGGGGCGCGCCCAGGCATTGGCTGCCAGGTCCGGAGTGACGTCGCGGCTGGAGTGAGTGGACAGCAGCTTGTCGGCCTCATCGGCCAGGGCTTCCAGGTTCGTGAGGCCGGACGCCACGATCGCTGGGCGGATGCTGAGAGGGAGCTGGCGGATGAACAGCGTGCGGAAGAGGGATCCGGGTGGGCTCTCGTCGGTGAGGGAGAGCATGTGGGAGAGGAGGTCTGACGGTGAGGCATCACCGAGGCCTGGAAGGTCGAGGAGGTGGCAGTTTCGCTGATATGCCGAGGCCGTAAATTTTTTAAGGAGGGCTGCCTTGAGATGTGCGTACTTGCCTTCCTCTGGTGGGTTCTGCAGCGTTGTCCAAACCTTCAAAACTGCGGCGCTACCGAGTGATGTGACGAGATAGTCATACTTCGTCCCATCTGTGGTGATGCGTTGCAGCCGGAAGCGCGATTCAGCTTGGAGAAACTAGGCTTCGGGCTGGTTTTCCCAAAACTCCGGCAGTTTCATGGAAACTGCGTTCGTGTCCACCATTGCAGTGCTCGGAATACGTTCTGAGCGTCGGGGTCACCAATGTTGAGGCTGCCGCGAAACACGAATTAAGGCTGAATCCATGTGTGTTAAACAAGAGACTTTTTAATCACAGCATGGCACAAAAAATGGCTGAACCGAAAAGCTCCCAGAATTCTCTGGGTAAAACCTGAGGCCCCGCCCCCTCCTGCCTTAAAGGTAAGGTGCCTTAAAGGGAAGGTGCTGGAAATTTGTCCACAGACGGAAGAGTGGATTATGCCCATTTTAGGTGGCGATCCGCCACAACTCCAGCTTTAAAAGCAGCACTTTCGCCTTTACCCGGGCTTCCTCTGACCACACTCCCTCCCCACCACCATGCCATTTCTGAGCCTTCCGACAAAAAACATTACAGCCTTGGTCCAAACATGGACAAAGGAGCTGAATTCCAGAGGTGAGGTGAGAGTGACTGCCCTTGACATCAAGGCAGCATTTGACCGAGTGTGGCATCAAGGAGCCCTGCTAAAACTGAAGTCAATGGGAATCAGGGGAAAAACGCTCCACTGGCTGGAGTCAAACCGAGCACAAAGGAAGATGGTTGTGGTAGTTGAAGGTCAATCATCACAGCCCCAGGACATCGCTGCATTCCTCAGGGCAGTGTCCTAGGCCCAACCATCTTCAGCTGCTTCATCAATGACCTTCCCTCCAACATAAGGTCAGAAATGGGGATGCTCGCTGATGACTGCACAGTGTTCATTTCCATTCCCAACTCCTCAGATAATGAAGCAGTCCATGCCCGCATGCAACAAGACCTGGATGATGTTCAGGCTTGGGCTGATAAGTGGCAGGTAACATTCGCGCCACAGAAGTGCCAGGCAATGACTATCTCCAACAAGCGAGAGTCTAACCACCGCCCCTTGACATTCAATGAAATTACCATCGCTGAATCCCCCACCATTAACATTCTGGGGGTCACCATTGACCAAAAACTTAACTGGACCAGCCACATAAATGCTGTGGCAACAAGAGCAGGTCAGAGGCTAGGTATTCTGTGGCGAGTATCTCACCTCCTGACTCCCCAAAGCCTTTCCATCATCTACAAGGCACAAGTAAGGAGTGTGATGGAATACTCTCCACTTGCCTGGATGTGTGCAGCTCCAACACTCAAGAAGCTCGATACCATCCAGGACAAAGCAGCCTGCTTGATTGGCACCCCATCCACCATCTTAAACATTCACTCCCTCCACTACCGGCGTACCGTGGCTGCAGTGTGTACCATCTACAAGATGCACTGCAGCAACTCGCCAAGGCTTCTTCGTCAGCACCTCCCAAACCCGCGACCTCTTCCACCTAGAAGGACAAGGGCAGCAGACGCATGGGAACACCACCACTTCCAAGTTCCCCTCCATGTCACACACCATTCTGACTTGGAAGTATATCGCTGTTCCTTCATCGTCGCTGGGTCAAAATCCTGGAACTCCCTAACAGCACTGTGGGAGTACCCTCACCACATGGACTGCAGCGGTTCAAGAAGGCAGCTCACCACCACCTTCTCAAGGGCAACTAGGGATGGGCAATAAATGCTGGCCTTGCCAGCGACACCCACATCCCATAATCGAATTAAAAAAATATGTGAAGTGTTGGTGGAACATATGCTTTTATGCCACCTAGTAAATGTTCAAATTTCGCTGACCCTGCGATTTCCAACAGGGTTACCATGGATGAGTGGGTGGAAGTCCCGCGCCACAACACAACACTTACAGCGACGGAATGCTGGAGCCTTAGAGTGCTGTGTGGAGTTTTAGTGCTCCTTTATAGAGGGGACATGGAAACTATAGAAAAAGTGTCAATTCAGCAGAATGGTACCAGGCATGGGAAACTATAATTATTAGGAGAAACTTGAGATACTGGGACTATTTCTATTGGACCAGAGAAGGTTAAGAGGATACTTAATCCATTTTTTTACATTACAAATGACTGCTAGAGTGAATAGGGAAAGACTATTTCCTCTGGTTGGGGATTCACTGAAAAGTGGTTATCAATTTAAAGTTGTCACTAAAAAGAGTGAGGGGGGATGTTAGGAGAAATTTCTTTACACAAGGGTTGTTGGAGTATGGAATCCCTCTGCCACAGGGAATAGTTGAGCCAAAGACAGTTGCATCTTTTAAGGGAAAAGTGAATAAATATTAGCGGCGGTGGAAGATGCCGAGCTATGGAGAGAGCAAGGAAGTGCAATTAGTTTTGGATTGCTCGAGAAAAGAGCCAGCACAGGAATGATGGGACAATTGGCCTCCTTCTGTGCAGTAAACTTCTACGGTTCTACGGGATACTCACCAAGCGCTTCTGAGTCTCTCAAAAGGTGAAACATACCATGCTCCCAGGCCAGTGTGTAAAAGCTAAAATTAATAGTCAGGCAGAATGATGTACAGAAGCAAAATATTTAGAAAACATTAAAAATAGAATCAGTCCACACCAGTTACAAATATACTTTTTAGACATAGGTCCTACAGAGTTTGATAATTGGCAGGACTTCTAGATGAAACACTCTTTCGTAGACCTTCATGATGTGAACTCCTTTCCAACATTCCTTCACTTTGCTTTCTCTCTCCCCGCTTTCTTTTCAACCGCTTTTTAGCCTCTGATCTACAAATGCCTTCTATTTACTCTTCTCCCTCCAGATCAATGCTCATTTTCATTTATCCTATCTGCAAAGAGCTCAGGCACAATTTTCTAACTCTAAGGGCACGATATAAAACTGAATTGTTGTCGAATCATCCGACTTTCTGCAAAGCAATGCCACCAGAGATCTGCTGGTGTGTGCGAGTATGTATATATAAACTCTGCATTTGTCACACCTGTCTCCTTTCACTCTGGGACCAGTTACTTTATAACCCCAATAGACTGTACTACTATGCTGCCAATTAGCATTCTAACTTTCAAACTGTGGTCCAGAATGAGTGCACATGAAACTTTCTGTCCAATATTAACAGCTACTGAAAACTAAAAACACAGTTGCCTGATTCAAAGCACTTCATAAAAGCAAAACAGCTCCCAGACTGAAATGTGCACTTCATTTATTTTATTGTCTTTCGTGATAAGCAATGTTGGTTGATGATGATTTCAAGCCACGCAGTTTTCTTGGCCTTGGAAGGGAATTGAAAGAGACTGAATGTCTACATGTTCAGTCTCCTGACCCACAAGCAGCTCGCGATCAGAGCCCAGCTGCAATTCCTGGTACCAGACTCACATCGTGCCCTATAAACTGATCATGATTCATTAACAGATAATCAAACATTCCATCAAAGTTTATCCTTGTGAAATAAACTGAACAGTAAACACAGGCCGGCCTGTGGAATTCTGTATCGCTTGTGATTGTGTCGGGCGGCAGAAGAAGAAAATCAATAAGGAACCTGAGCAGAGTTAACAAACGTTTATCTTCCAAGGCCTTAAACATTAAACCGAACCTGCCATCTCAGTGCCAAAAACAAAGCTGTATAGATGTCTTATCTGATCAAAGTACTAAAAAAAATCAGCAGTGCATCATTTTTTTGTTGGTTTATGTGGGTCCTGAATAACCAAAAATATAATCAGCAAATCCTTCCAAATAGTTGTCACAACATAAACTCTGCTGATGACTACTGAATGCAGAGCGAATAATCATTTTAATATTCGAATGTCAGTCGTCCCCTGTTTAGTCCATATGACATTGTACTGGTGACAATGGCCGGAATTTTCTGGGGTCCGTGTGGGCGCGATCGGAGGCGGGTCGGGTGGGAAATTTGAAATAAGTCGGAGCGGGTCGGGAACCCACCGTCATCCGGCCCCCATGCGCCTTTCCCTCGGGCGCGTCTGCCAGCGCGGCAGCTACCCAAACGGCAGAGGCGAGCGGCCTAATTCAAATCATTAAAAGGTACTTGTCAGACCCTTAAGCGTCTTTTTAACCCTACCTTTCAAATTTACCTGGATACCCATGGGAAACATGCAGCTCGGGAACCACGTCTGTCAACCTGAGGCGGGAGTTCAGTCGCCGTTGCTCCAGCTGATTAGTTAACAGCATGAAATGTTCCATAACAGCTCTGACCTCACAACTGATCACTTTCCTTAGGCAGAAGCTGTTGCTGACTGCCTTGCCAGCACAGATTTAGCTCTCTCTCTCTCTCTCTCTTGGCTGCAAGTCTTTCCAGCAAAGTCTCCATCCAGTGTCACCTCATTGGAAGAACATCTCTCACTATTGACAGGTTGCTTCTCTCATCTCTACTTCACCTGCCATCTATTCCATCAGCATGGGTGCCATTTATACTGTCTCATTTTGGTCTCAGAATCGGACCACGATGAGTCCCAACACCAGCAGCACCAGGCACACCAGCAGCACCAACAACAATACCACAAACCTTCTCCTCAACCACCTGATGCTACACAGGACAGAGGCATCAGCGCAGGGTTGTACCACGCCGGAGGCGATACCCCAACACAGGGTATACAGGCAGAGGATGAGCTTCCTCAATAAGACTGAGCACCAGTGCCAAAGGAGGCTCAGGCTATCGCGCCAGGTCATCGCAGACATTAGCACATTGCTTGATCAAGACTTGCAGCCCAGAGGAGCGGGTGGACACGCCTTACCAGTGGCTGTCAAAGTCACCAGCACCCTCAACTTCTTCGCCTTAGGCTCCTTCCAGAGATCTGCAGCAGACATTTGCGACATCTCGCAGTCGGCCACCCACAGGTGCATCACACAGGTCACCGATGCCCTGTTTAACAAGTCAGCCAATTATATCAACTTTGCTACTGATGAAGTCAGTGTTACTGAGCGGGCACTTGGCTTTGCCACTCTGGCTGGCTTCCCATGGGTGCAGGGCATCATCGACTGCACACATGTGGCCATCAGGGCACCCCATCATCACCCAGGAGTCTTTGTCAATCGCAAGGGCTTCCACTCCCTCAATGTGCAGCTCATCTGCAACCATAGTAAGATCATCATGCATGTGTACACCAAATTCTCCGGCAGCTGACTCTTTCATCCTTCACCAGTCCAGCCTCCTTCAGCTCTTCGCTCCTCCAAACAGACTTTCTAGCTGGCTGCTTGGAGACAAAGGCTACCCACTGAAGACATGGCTCATGACACCCTTGAGGAGGCCAAGTACTGAGGCTCAGTAGAGATATAATGAAAGCTACATTTCCACCAGTTGTGTCATGAAGCAGACAATAGGCATGCTCAAAATGTGCTTCAGATACCTTGATAGATCTGGAGGAGCCCTTTAGTACGCACTAGCCAGGATCTCCATGAATCATTGTGCTCTGCTGTGCCCTGCACAACACAGCACAGCAGCGGGAATTAGCGCTGCATTAGGAGCAAGGCTCTGAGCGCACAGCCTCTTCAGAGGAGGAGCATCAGCTGGAAGATGAGAAGGAGCAAGAGCTGGAGGAACCCGCGGGCCAGATCCCACCAGCACCCGAGCATATTGCTGCCCGGGAGGCAGATTTACACAAGAACATAAGAAATAGGAGCAGGAGTAGGCCATTTGACCCCTCGAGCCTGCTCCGCCATTCAATAAGATCATGGCTGATCTTCTACTTCAATTCCACTTTCCTGCACTATCCCCATATCCCTTGATTCCCTTAATATCCAAAAAACTATCGATCTCTGTCTTGAATATACTCAATGACTGAGCCTCCACAGCCCTCTGGGGTAGAGAATTCCAAAGATTCACCACCCTCTGAGTGAAGAAATTTCTCCTCATCTCAGTCCTAAATGGCCGACCCTTTATTCTGAGACTGTGACCCCTGGTTCTAGACTCCCCAGCCAGGGGAAACATCCTCCCTGCATCTACCCTGTCAAGCCCTGTAAGAAATTTGTATGTTTCAATGAGATCACCTCTCATTCTTCTAAACTGTAGAGAATATAGGCCTAGTCTACTCAATTTCTCCTCATAGGACAATCTCCCCCATCCCAGGAATCAGTCTGGTGAACCTTCATTGCACTCCCTCTATGGCAAGTATATCCTTTCTTAGATAAGGAGACCAAACCTGTACACATTACTCCAGGTGTGGTCTTACCAGGGCCCTATATAATTGCAAATGTGAGAAGTCGCACAACACCAGGTTATAGTCCAACAGTTTTATTTGAAATCACAAGCTTTTGGAGCGCTGCTCCTTCGTCAGGTGAAGTGAAGATATGCATATAGGCACAGCATATATAGTCAGAACACTGCCAGATGATTACAGTTAATCTTTCTAACTGCCCTTTATCACACCTCGGCAGAGAGATAATCACGGCAATCAAAGGTGTGGATGGTGTCCAAACAGGTCAGTCAGGAAAACATTACATCAAAGACAATGAGGTGGGGTCACAAGGGGTCAAATGTGGCAGATGCTGGGGTCTGTATGGAAAACAAAAAACTTTTTTTGCTGGAAATCACAGCAGGTCCGGCCACATCTGTGTAGAGAGAACAAGCCAATGACATTGAAATATAATGTGGCCATGGCCCCTTTAAAGATCCCAGCTGAAAACGCAAAGTTGTTTTCTGGAGCGGGTTGGAAGCAGCAACGGGGTCGTGACCCGCCACGGCGACCACCCGCACCCGACCCACCCAGGTAAGGAAAATTCCAGCCGATGTGTTTCTACTGTTCCTACATAAGTGAGAAGAGCCATTCCTCAACAGCACACCAAGCACTGCTCTTGAGTTGTAGCTTTTTTCACTCATGTAGGGACGGTAGAAGCTTAACTTTTAAAGCTCACCTGGAAAAGACTCGCAATAAGGTAAAAGCAAAGACCAACCTCACTGAAAAACTCGCAGGCACAATATGGGGTGCTGATGTGTGCACACTTCAAAGAGCGACTAGAGCACTGGTGTACTCAACTGCTGAATATAGCACAACAGTCTGGGCAGGCAGCTTACATACCAGATCTCTTAATGCTGCAATGTGAATCATAACTGGAACATTTAAATCAACACCCAATGGTTGCCTACTGTGGTCCATATACCCCCACCTAAAATTCAGAGAGGCACACATACAGCTCATGAATACAATTAAACCATGGCCAACCCGAACGTACCAATTCATGAGGGCCTCCAAACTCTTCAATGTGACTGTGGACACCAGTCGCAAACTATGGACCACATTGTAAATGTGTCCACTTCAATTGTTTGCTGGTGGCATCTCAGACTTACACCAAGCCATTTTCAAAACTATGCACTGGTTCACCAAACTGGGCTAGGATATTTGAATGTTGCTAACCCCTTATCTTGCCATATGATTTATATATATATATATATATATATATACATATACGTATATATATTATATACTCAACAGAACCACAGTATTAAGAGGGTTATTCTCACAATTGAAGGAGTATAGGTAACACACCATCAGCCAGTATTGTATTTTAATAATATATTTTGTTTATTCTATGTGTATTATGAGGTTGGCAGGATTGAAAAAGCACTGTCATTAGAAAAGCGAGTTTGCAAGCCAAATATTACTGTGCATATATACAAAATACACACTGGCTGGATTAGAGGAAGCAGATGTCATTGGATTTGTGTATTTGCCATAACTAGTGAAGTCCAAAACTGTTCACGAGCAGAGATGGACAGTGAACCAAAAAAATTAAGTGCTTTTGCTCCTGTGTCTGGTGACTGATGCCTCATTTAAATTTAGTGTTGTGTTGGATTAATAGTGTCGGACAAACTGAGCTTAAATTTGAGATATTTCTCATTTCAGGAGCAGTGATAAATGAAACACTAATTACTGGCTTGCATTCCTTTATGATGTTACTGTTCATGGAGAGAACTTTGTGACATCATTCATTTGGAATGGGATGTCACCTTATGGAATTATTTGCTTCAAAACAGATATGACCCATCTGACCATTGAACAATATGAGATTAAAAACATAAACTGTTGCAAATACACAGCAGCATCTGTAAAGAAAAAGGACTGGTTCTTGCATTTCACATGCGCATGCTTCATCAGAAGTGATGAAGAAACTTCAAAACCCATCTTTTCTCTTTACAGATGCTACCTGAGCTGCTCTGTATGTGCAGCAGCTTCTGTTTTTATTTCAGATTTCCAGCATTTGTAGTTTTTCTTTTTTTAATTTTACAATATGACATTGGCAGATTAGTAGGTAAGCAAGTCTTCCTGCAACTGACACTAACCCAGCTTGGTTTTGCAATAGTTTTGAATATTTTCGAAGATGCAATCTGGAGAGAAAGCTTTTTGCTCAGAGGATCACGTCTTTGAAACTGTTTAAGGCAGAGTTATGGTAATAATCACAACGTACTTCGTGATCGACTGCAATCTTTTGATTGCTGATAATCTAGCACCTTTAAATGGTTCCAGAAGGCAGCATATGGCAGTGATATTTAAGGCTCATTTATCACAAGGAATATAATTTATTTGCAAACAAGAAATCTTGTTGACAAGCTTTGCATGTAAGTTTAGTAATAGTAATGATGGCAATATATACATATGTCTTTAAAATAAATGTCATTTTGAATATTTTTGAGATTGATTGGATTGACATGTATTAGTGCACAGCAGATTCAATCCAGCTGCCACCTTCCTTGCTGGTACTGAACACAAGCTGACAACATCTTGCCTGGATGATGTACAGTTTCTTTAGGTTCTTCTGAATTACCAGCAGCCATCTGGGTCAAACTTGAGCGACTGCCCTTATAACAATTGCATCTGGCAAAAATGTAAGGAATTATTCCTGGCCATGATTGCTATTGATTTACTTTGATTTACAATCTATATTAATGACCTGGATGAAAGGACCGAGTTTAATGTATCCAAGTTTGCTGATGATACAAAGCTAGGTGGGACAGTAAGCTGAGAGGAGAACACAAAGGAATATAGATAGACTAAGTGAGTGGGCAGTAAGATGGCAGATGGAGTATAATGTAGGGAAATGTGAGGTTATTCACTTTGGTAGGAAGAATAGAAAAACAGAATATTTTTAAATGGTGAGAAACTTTCAAATGTTGGTGTTCAGAGAGATTTAGGTGTCCTCGTGCAAGAAACACAGTAAGCTAGCATGCAGGTACTGCAAGCAATAAGGAAGGCAAATGGCATGTTGGCCTTTATTGCAAGGGGGTTGGAGTATAAGAGTAAGGAAGTCTTGCTACAATTGTACAGGGCCTTGGTGAGACCACACCTGGAGTACTGTGCACAGTTTTGGTCTCCTTATCTAAGGAAGGATATACTTGCCTTGGAGACGGTGCAACGGAGGTTCACTAGATTGATTCCTGGGATGAGAGGGCTGTTCTATGATGAGAGATTGTGTAGAATGGGCCTATACTCTCTGGAGTTTAGAAGAATGAGAGGTGATCTAATTGAAACATACAAGATTCTGAAGGGGATTGACAGGGTAGATGCTGAGAGGTTGTTTCCCCTGGCTGGAATGTCTAGAATTAGGGGGCATAGTCTCAGGATAAGAGGTAGGCCATTTAAGACTGAGATGAGGAGGAATTTCTTCACTCAGAGGGTTGTGAATCTTTGGAATTCTCTGCCCCCGAGGGCTGTGAATGCTGAGTCTTTGAGTATATTCAAGGCTGAGATAAATAGATTTTTGGACTCTAGGGGAATCAAGGAATATGGAGATCGGGCGGGAAAGTGGAGTTGAGGTTAAAGATCAGCCATGATCTTATTGATCGAGGGGCTGTATGGTCTACTCCTGCTCTTATTTCTTATGTTCTTATGATTCTTCTCACCATTCTAGGTCATACTAACACCGTGAACAAAACCGTTGTGAGTTGTTGCTGGTACTGTACAGAATTCTGGATTTTCTCCCCTTCCTCTCCTCAAGATGGTAATTCCTCTAGTTCTAGATGTCGTCTTCCTATTTTCTATGTCCACATAAATATGAAGACGGAAAGAATAAGGAAAGAATAACAATGCTTCAATGCTTTCCCTGCTTATTGTTCACTGCCATTACACAATCTGTTTTTAAATTCAGGGTTAGAATGTATTTACAACATCCTGCTTCTTACTCATTGCCCCTCTCCCTTTCCTTCTTGCTATTGATTTACACTTTCTCTCCCCTTTCCTCCCCATTTCTTTATCATTTTCTTCATAATTTCTTTGCTTCTCTTCTGTTTGTACCACAATTTTTTTTGTTTTAAAAATTATATCTGCATACAGTCTGTTCTGTGCTCAGTGGCTAGAGGCACAGAGCAGTGTGACACTGAGTCATACAGATCTGCAAGGCTCCAGGTTCAGTCCCTGGCCTGTGCTGAGAGAAGTTATCTCAGGGGGCAGCGACAAGGATGCTACAATTTCCCCAACCTAGGGATGAGAGTAATCAGGGTTCTTGTTCTTGATTAGGTTGTTTTTTTTGTCAGACACTGATAATGTTGGTCTGGCTGCGATATAAAAAAGTGATAGAAACTGAGGTAAGGTGCAAGAAAGGATACATTGGGCCAAAAATTTGGCACTTGCCGGGTGAGTACGCGCTGTGTACTCACCCGTAAGGCCTCCTGAAGTGCCGGTTTCCTGCATGCACTGCGCATGCGCGGGAAACCAGAACTTCTGGTCTCGTGAAGGGAGGGATTCAGAGGTGAACCGCGTGCACGGTAGAGGCTGCGCACACGCAGCAAACTTAGTGTTTTTTTCAGGTTTCTCCGGGAAGGTAAGTATGGAAGAAGCGGCGCTTTTAAAAAGGAGGCGCAAGACCCGTTTTTAAGAAGGCAAGTGGTTAATTAATTACAATTTAAAATTTTTTTCAACAGGTTTATCTTTTTTAGATACTTTAAAGAAAGGTAAGTTTATTTTTAGCACTGTTAAAAAGTATTTTAATTTTTTCAAAAATTAAAATTTTTGTTTAAAGTAGTTAATTTATTTAACTTATAGTTATTTTAAAAATGTGATGGTCTTCCTGTCAAATCTATGAATGAAAGATGGTCTGCTGCCATTGGCTCTCCATGGCCCACGTGATCCCAGGGGACGCATCGCACTAACTACGCCCCTGGGATACACAAGCACTGCGCGCCGGCAGCTGCAGGAGGCCCAGGAGCTGAAGTCCCCGTGGGCCCAGAAGTCAACGGCAGGCGCGGTAGGAAGCCAGGGAGCCGAATTTCTGGGCCATTATGATTATGTTAATAGACAACTAAATGAACATAACAGCAACAACAACTTGCATTTATATAGTGTCTTTAACGTAGTAAAACATCTCAACGCAGTTCACAGGAGCCTTATCAGACAATATTTGACACCGAGCCACATAAGGAGATATTAGGAGAAGGTGATCAAAAGCTTGGTCAAAGAGATAGGTTTTAAGGAGGAACTTGAAGGAGAGAGCGGTAGCCTAAAGCAATGTTCTCTGTAAGCGGCGTGGCCACGCAGCCGTGCACGCTCCAGGGAACCTGCGCAGGCGGCTTGCCGGCTTTTCAGTACAAAAACTGCACAGGCGCAATATTTTGAATGGCCCGCGCAGCCCCTTAAAGGGGCCGCGAAGGGCCAAACAAAATTAGAGAGCACATTAAGCCTAAGAATGATTATTGGCAATATTAGCAGATAAACATTTGGCACATTTGTATGTCCATCATTTTAATGCAAGTGTTAACCTGTTTATCTTAAATGTGCTAACACCTCTGCTCAAATTAGAAGATAGAAAACTGTCATACAAATGTACTAAGTGTTCATCCATGAGTATTGCCAACAGTAATTACTCGGCTCCTAAAGGTAATTTAATATATGCTGGAAATTTATTTTATGTTCTGGGTAACAGAATAAATTTAATTTACCAAGCCCACATAATTTATTACACTGTTCAAAGTGAACTAATACATTACAATGTCTAAATTTTATCAAAGGTGAACTGAAGAGAATTCATTTATCAACACATGGTAAATACTTGTGATGTGACATGATTGGTAGGCAATAGAATGAAGTTAATTCACTGGAACAACAGCGAGGTAATTATATTCAGGGGAGGTCAAACAAAATCATTTATCAATGGCTATTTAAGAAGAGAATTATTTATTGACAAGAAGTTAGCAGATTAGCTATTAACATGATATTGAGGCCAAGCTAAATACTGAAGGGAGGTTCGCTAAATAAGTGACTGGGATGAATTTTTGCTGAGAAATTTATTGTGATAGTCAGTATAGAATTGTAACGACGGGAATTCCAAGTACATTGAAGTGTAACAAAAGTATGGAACCAAGAGAACTCAGGCAGCTAACATGTAAGTCTCAAGGTAAAGGTCCATGTCTGGCAGAGACCTAAACCATGAGTGGAAGCTGCCAATCTCAGAGTATAGTAGTAGGCCAGATAGGAATTATAGGTAGGATGGCCTAGTTTCAGTGATCCACACACAAGACTGATTGCACATGGCATTACAATGGCAAGTGCTAACTTGATTTGCAATAAAAACGAATTCATCATAGAAACAGGTCGAACCAATGGATCACAGAGACACAGTTTCATACAGACAGATCCATTGCATGGGGCTTGGTGAGTCCCGAGGTATGAAGGACAATCAGCAGTACAAGATGATGAGTTCTGAGGTTTGGCGCCAGGATGAATAACAATCAAGAATGGGGTCTGCAGAAGAAGAAAATTGTTGCATCTGCTTTCCTTCCTGATGATATGAGTACTTTAGCATTCAAGAACTAACAAAGGGCCCAGGAAAATCTCCCAAGTATGGTTTTAAAAAAAAATTGCAACATGTTAGGAATGTTAATGTGAATACATAAGCAGCCAAATATTGTCTGCAAAATCACCAGATAACCAACTGTAAATAAAACATTTACAAGAGCTCAACAAGCCCTCCTGATATTTATAATTCAGCATATTTTATGATAGCAAGTGAATTCAGATTTTAGGACAGCTTGCCATTTGTAGTGTGCTACAAGGCTACGCTTATCAGATTGTCTCCCATGGAGGAACACAGACCAACCTCAACTTGTTCCATCCTATCTACACTCCTAGAACATTGCTGTACTGAGAAATATTTGTGTAGGTGAACTATCTGCCTGAGACTTCAGTGAGGATAAGCACACGTGCATTACTTTCCCACTGAGCTACGATGTTTTATTTAGCTGTGATATTTTTTCTAGTTGTCACAGCAAAAGGACATTTGTGGGTTGAAGTTACACCATGGGTATTAGTAAAAAAAAACATATATGTCAAAATCCTTCGACTTCTTATTTTTTTTATAAAAAGAGGTTAAAGCTTTGATGCTGCTGTTGTTAAAATAGTGGAGACATATTTCATGCAAAAGTGTTAATGCATTCATTATTAATATTGCACAGTGCGATTTCAATTCAGTGTTCTTAGACTTTTGGTTTCAATATCTTCCTTGCTCTTGCTAGTCAGTCTTTCCAAGCCACTTCATATGTAGACTGGAACCTTCAGCAGGTTGGTTGTTCCCACCCACCACACCCCTGGATTGGAGCTGTTACTGCTTCTGAAACGTTCACTCGGATTTGGTGCTAATCTCTCCTGACTTTCCAATAATATTACATTATACATGTGGAAAGTCCCTTGCTTGATGCCAGTTGCAGAGATAGTTAGGTCCTGTATGCACATTGAAACATAGAAACATCGAAAAATAGGAGCAGGAGTAGGCCATTCGGCCCTTCGAGCCTGCTCCGCCATTCAATATGATCATGGCTGATCCTCTATCTCAATACCATATTCTCGCTCTCTCCCCATACCCCTTGATGCCTTTTGTGTCTAGATCTATCTATCTCCTTCTTAAATATATTCAGTGACTTGGCCTCCACAGCCTTCTGTGGTAGAGAATTCCACAGATGCACCACCCTCTGAGTTACCCGTGATACTGTAAAGCAGTGCATGGTAAGTTTGTAACATATAAAGCGCTATTCAAATGTATGTTTGCCCAGCCTCTGTAGTGAGGCATGGTGTACCTGTTTTTATTAAAGAATGAACTTGCAATTATAGAGCGCTTTTCATGCCTTCAGGATGTCACAAAACACTTTACAGCCAATGAATTACTTCCAAAATGTAGTCACTGTTCTTATGTAGGCAAAAAGAGCAGCCAAGTCCCACAAACAGCAAATGAATTGTGACCAGTTAATTTGCTTTTTGGATGAATGTTGGCCAGGACACCAGAAGAACCCGCTGCTCTTCTTTAAGTACAGCCATGGCATTGTTTGCACACACAGGCAGACACGGCCTTTGTTTACTGTCTCATCGGAATGTTGGCACCTCTGACAGTGCAGCACTCCCTCAGAACTGTGTCTAATCTGTAGACGGCCTTGAACCTGCAACCCTCTGACTCAAAAGTGAGAGTGCTACCAACTGAAACTGAAGTGAAGCCATCACCTTGATCGTGTATGACAATAGACCAGCGTTAAATTGAAGCTTAGACTGGATGTAACTGATAGTTCCTTCGCATTATGATTCTGGAATGGCTGCTTGGCTAATATTAATTGGCAACTCATTGCTCCAGACTAATTGCCTTGTTATTGTTGAGCCTCTGGCACAAACATTTCATCACCCTTTTAAACCCGTGTGGGAAAATGTGAGCCATCATTATTACTGGCTGACAGCACTTTTATGCCAAGTCAGACATCATCCTGGCATTGGCAGGCTTTAGAATTGCCACCACGCAGATTGTTAACCACTTGAAGTAAAAAATTAAGACTGTTTGCCTAATCAGGCCAATCAAACAGCAAGATCAGCAAATTAATTTGAAAGTGTAACCTTGTCATATTCAAGGACTATGGCCTAGAAAACAAACTTATGTTCAGCTGCCCACTCCTCCTTCGTGTTTCTCCGCTTGCCTTAATGTGATTTTACATACTTAATTGCTCTTGGCTTGGAAACAAGCTACATCATCGATGCTATCATCAAGTAAGTACCTGTTTAAATAAACTGCTTGGGCTGGATTTTCAATGACCCGTGGAGTCAGGTTTGGGAGGCGGGGGGGAGCCTTCTGTGCAAGGGCTCACCTTAGAACAGAGATTGTCAGTGTTTGACAGTTTCTCAAACGCTGACAATTCATCCGTCAAATTTTTTTCGAGAGATGAAACATCATACGCTGACGTCCTCTGTCACCGGCTTTCCCTTAATTGGCTGGTAACAAGGTCAATCAAGGTAAAATAGCATGGGTTGGTCAGATGTCGTTGGGGGCGGGACTGAAACCCGAAAACCAGCAGTCCCGCCCCCATTGACAAAATCCAGCCCGCAGTGTCAGTTTCCATATGCACGCTGATGACACCCAGCTCTACCTCAGCACCACTTCTCTCGACCCCTCCACGATCTCAAAATTGTCAGATTGCTTGTCCGACATCTAGTTCTGGATGAGCAGAAATTTTCTCCAATTAAATATTGGGA
This sequence comes from Squalus acanthias, assembly GCA_030390025.1. Classification (NCBI taxonomy): domain Eukaryota; kingdom Metazoa; phylum Chordata; class Chondrichthyes; order Squaliformes; family Squalidae; genus Squalus; species Squalus acanthias. Next base: position 150,424,100 of record CM059428.1, read on the forward strand.
AGACCGAAGCCAGTGGGCTGGATTTTCAATGACCCATGGAGTTGGGTTTGGAGGTCGGCGGGGGGGGGTTAAACTTGCAGATTCGGGGGTCCCGATCCCATCCCGCCTCCAACCCGCCTCCATGCCAATTTCTCTGGCGGCGGGTACCCGACCTGTTCTGAGACCCGACTCCCCGAGGCGGGAAGGGATTAGTGACAATTAACTGCCTGTTAACAGGTAGTTAACAGGCAGTTTTTTGCATAATCCCAATTTTAAAAAGAAAAGTGTGGGCTTCCTGACAGGTGGCAAACACGCCAAGTTATCGGGCAGGGCCGTGGGTCTGCAGGGGTTGAAGGGGTCGATATGTCTGGTGGGCAGGTGAGTGATGGGTGCATGTGTGCAGAGGTATGTGTGTAAGGTAAGTGCTAAGTGTTGGAAAAAGTTTTACTTACCTTAACTTCCTCCTGCAGGTGTCAGCCCTTCAGTTCTCGGGAGTTAGAAATCTCACCGGCACAGAAAGCAGGAAAGCCGTGGTTCTGTCAAAAACGGCAGCCTTCTGTTTTCTGTGCTGGAATGATTTCTAACTCATTTCTAACTCAGATGAAATGTTAGTCTGTGACATCACCTGTTGCCGGGTGGCCCTTAATTGGCCTGCTGAGCCCACTGGGCGGGCTCAACAAGGTCAATCAAGGGAAAATACAGTGGGTTGGCCACATCTCGATGGAGGCGGGTTCACAAGCCAGAATGTGTGATTCCCGACCCCAACCCGACCCCAGTTTCAAAATCCAGCCCCTTGTGTTCAGCAAAACCATGAGGGAATCGGAGGTCATCAGTGCAATTTATCTTTCAATTAGAGGCAATATCAATAACTAACAGCATCCATATAAACAAATTAAAAAAAACTCTTAAATTGTAAAATATATTAAATCAAGGCAGATTTATGAAGGACAATAGTGCAATAATAACATTCCTCACAGTATGCAAAATATTAAATGGTTTGACTAACAGTCGGGGGATCTAGGCTATAATAAAGCTGATAGAGTATTTGCATAATATAGTGAAGCTCTATATTATGCTGCTTTTATACTTAACATTTAATTTTGTGAGGCTCTGCTCTCAGTGTCTTTCAAAACTCTGGTGTCTGTATTCTATCTCACGTCAATTCCTCATCCATTACCCATGTGTTCACTGATCTGCATTGGCTCCAGTCACCCAATATCTCTATAACCTCCACCCCCCATCCCGCAAACTCTCCGTTCCTCTGACTCTGATCTCTTGTGCATCCCTCCCTCCCAAATGGTACGTTGGCCTTTATTACAAGAGGATTTGAGTATAAGAGTAAAGACGTCTTACTGCAATTATATAGGGCCCTGGTGAGACCACACCTGGAGTATTGTGTACAGTTTTGGTCTCCTTACCTAAGGAAGGATATACTTGCCAGAGAGGGAGTGCAATGAAGGTTCACCAGACTGATTCCTGGGATGGGGGGATTGTCCGATGAGGAGAGATTGAGTAGACTAGGCCTATATTCTCTAGGGTTTAGAAGAATGAGAGGTGATCTCATTGAATCATACAAAATTCTTACAGGGCTTGACAGGGTAGATGCTGGGAGGATGTTTCCCCTGGCTGGGGAGTCTAGAACCAGGGGTCACAGTCTCAGAATAAGGGGTCGGCCATTTAGGACTGAGATGAGGAGAAATTTCTTCATTCAGAGGGTGGTGAATCTTCGGAATTCTCTACCCCAGAGGGCTGTGGAGGCTTAGTCATTGAGTATATTCAAGACAGAGATTGATAGATTTTTGAATATTAAGGGAATCAAGGGATATGGGGATAGTGCAGGAAAGTAGAGATGAGGTAGAAGATCAGCCATGATCTTATTGAATGGCGGAGCAGGCTCGAAGGGCCAAATGGCCTACTCCTGCTCCTATTTCTTGTGTTCTTATGTTCTTATGTTCTCCCTTTGCCCCATCATTGACAGATGTGCATTCAGCCGCCTAGGCTTACATGCTCTGGAATTCCCTCTACCTCTCCATCTCTCTTTCTCTAAGGCCCTCCTTGAAACCTTCTTTGACTAACCTTTGGTCATCCCTCCTGATATCTCCTTCTTTAGCTTACGCCTCTGTGAAGTAGCTGGAGATGTTTTTTTCTATGTTAAATGCTCCATATAAGTTCAAGTTGTTAGTTGTTGTTTCACCCTGCTAGACAGGACTGCGGGTCACAGAATTTACCCGATAGTGTTTTGAACCCTGTCTTGGACCTGCACCCCTTTGTCTGCCAGTAAATTACCCCATTTAGTGTGGTTCTCTTGGGCTTTACCCAACATTAAGCATGTGGCATAAACCAGATAGATACATACCACTATGCTCGTGAAGGAGTTGGCCTCACACTAGTAGTGATGTGCATTGGATGCTGCCATTTTCCAATCATTAGTCCTCTCCCTGGCAGAAAGCAGCTAGTAAGCAGCATGTGTTTGAGCACATATCCATGAACTCTGACCCCCTGACGCATGGCGAATCAGATCAGATGCTCAGTCTGTTCAGAGGCTCAGCGTGTCTAATTTGTATTTGAGTTTCCTTCACCTGGAGTATCCTGCAATTGTTATGAACTGCCTTTAAATTAGCAATGTGCTGCTCCAGATGCTTCTGAATGACCAGGGCTTCCTTTCTCTTCCCAGTGGCGTGTGAGAGCATCAGCTCTGAGGAATGCTCTGTCACCTCCCTGGATTAGAATAGGTGGTTGCAGCAGGGATATGAAGAGTTTCAAGAAATGCACTAGTCATGAGCAGATATGTGAGCAAAAGCAGTCTGACCTCCCTCAACAGGGACAATAAAACACTAACAACTCGACTTCTTGGTAAGACGAGAGGTAGTATATGGGCGAGCAGTGATGAATGCCCTTGAGTACGTAACCTGAGGATTGGAACAAAAGGTGTAATTCCTGGGGGAAACTGAGTGGGGCAGTACTTTAGACACCAGCCTTTCACCCCTGGGAACGGGATTTGAATCCAAACCAAACTGTCCCAAATTGTACACTAATTTCTTACATTACAACAGTGACTACACTTCAAAAGTACTTCATTGGCTGTAAAGTACTTTGGGACGACCTGAGGTGGTGAAAGGCGCTATATAAATGCAAGTTTCTCTCCGATCTCCCCTCATGACCTCTCCGCCCTCACCTTGTCCATGAGACCCACTTCCTGCTCCCGCGACCCTATTCCCACTAAACTGCTGACCACCCAACTTCCTTTTCTGGCTCCCGTGTTAGTTGACATTGTTATCGGTTCTCTCTCCTCTGATACTATCCCCCTCTCCTTCAAATGTGCTGTCATCACCCCACTCCTCAAAAACCAACCCTTGACCCCCTCCGTCCTTGCAAACTATCGCCCCATCTCCAACCTCCCTTTCCTCTCCAAAGTCCTTGAACGTGATGTCACCTCCCAAATTCGTGCCCATCTTTCCCGCAACTCCATGTTTGAATCCCTCCAATCAGGTTTCCGCCCTTGCCACAGTACCGAAACGGCTCTCATCAAAGTCACAAATGACTACTTTTGTGACTGTGACAAAGGTAAACTATCTCTCCTCATCCTTCTTGACTTGCCTGCAGCCTTTGACACGGTTGACCACTCCATCCTTCTCCAACGCCTCTCCACTGTTGTCCAGCTGGGTGGGACTGCACTCGCCTGGTTCCATTCTTATCTATCTAATCGTAGTCAGAGAATCACCTGCAAAGGCTTCTCTTCCCGCTCCTGCATCATTACCTCTGGGGTCCCCCAAGGATCTATCCTTGGCCCCCTCCTATTTCCCATCTACATGTTGCCCCTTGGCGACATCATCCGAAAACACAGGGGGGAATTTTCCCAGCCCTGGGGAGGCGGGTATGGAGGCGGGACTGCCGGGAAAATGGCAGAAACTGGGAGTGGGTACGGACACCGCTCCCAACCCGCCTCCGTGCCATCTTCCCGGGAGGTGGGAAGGGGATTACAGCCAATTAACTGCCTGTTAACAGGTAGTTAACAGGCAGTTTTGAGGCTTATCCCCAATTTATCCCTGCAAGTGCGGGCTTCCCGACGGCTGCGAACCTCGCCAGGGTCAGCGAGGCGAGCAGTGGGTCTGCAGGGGTGAAAGGGGTCATAAAGTCTGCTGTAGAGGTGAGTGATGGGTGCAAGTGTGGACAGGTAAGTATGAGAGGTGAGTGTAAAGTGTTGGAAAAAGTTTCCTTACCTTTGCTTCTTTCTGCAGGCTTCAAGCTTTGAGGATCCGGAGGTGCCTCATCTCAATGGCAGAGATGACAGAATGGCTGCTGCATTCTAAGATGCAGCAGCCATCTGCTTTCTGCTGAGGAGAGAGGTTTTGGTGAGCCTTCTGTGCAAGGGCTCACCTTAGAACAGAGATTGTCAGTGTTTGACAGTTTCTCAAAGCTGTCAAACGCTGACAATTCATCTGTCAAAAATTTTTCGAAAGATGAAACGTCATACGCTGACGTCCTCTGTCACCGGCTTTCCCTTAATTGGCCGGTAACAAGGTCAATCAAGGTAAAATAGCATGGGTTGGTCAGATGTCGTTGGGGGCGGGACTGAAACCCGAAAACCAGCAGTCCCGCCCCCATTGACAAAATCCAGCCCACAGTGTCAGTTTCCACATGCAGGCTGATGACACCCAGTTCTACCTCAGCACCACTTCTCTCGACCCCGCCACGATCTCAAAATTGTCAGATTGCTTGTCCGACATCTAGTTCTGGATGAGCAGAAATTTTCTCCAATTAAATATTGGGAAGACCGAAGCCATTGTTTTCACTCCCCGCCACAAACTCCGTTCCCTAGACACTGACTCCATCCCTCTCCCTAACATTTGTCTGAGGCTGAACCACACTGTTCACAATCTTGGTGTCATATTTGACCCTGAAATTAGCTTCCAACCGCATATCCGCAGCATAACTAAGACCGCCTATTTCCACCTCTGTAACATTGCCCGTCTCCACCCTGCCACAGCTCATCCGCTGCTGAAACCCTCATCCATGCCTTTGTTACCTCTAGACTTGACTATTCCAACACACTCCTGGCTGGCCTCCCACATTCTACCCTACATAAACTTGAGGTGATCCAAAACTCGGCTGCCCGTGTCCTAACTCGCACCAAGTCCCGTTCGCCCATCACCCCTGTGCTCACTGACCTACATTGGCTCCCGGTTAAGCAACGCCTCGATTTCAAAATTCTCATCCTTGTTTTCAAATCCCTCCATGGCCGCACCCCTCCCTATCTCTGTAATCTCCTCCAGCCCCACAACCCCCCGAGATATCTGCGCTCCTCTAATTCTGCCCTCTTGAGCATCCTTGATTATAATCGCTCAACCATCAGTGGCCGTGCCTTCTGTTGCCTGGGCCCTAAGCTCTGGAATTCCCTCCCTAAACCTCTCCGCCTCGCTACCTCTCTTTCCTCCTTTAAGACGCTCCTTAAAACCTACCTCTTTGACCAAGCTTTTGGTCACCTGCCCTAATTTCTCCTTATGTGGCTCGGTGCCAAATTTTTTATCTTATAATACTCCTGTGCAGCGCCTTGGGAGGTTTTACTACGTTACACGCGCTATATAAATACAAGTTGTTGTCTTTCTTTCTTTTTTAAATTGGCAATCTCACAAGATAGCTTGTGTGGGATATAAAAAAACGCACACTGGTGCAACGTGAGGTACTCTTTAGAGGTTGGAGCTGAGGCATCTTTTACATAGGATTACATAGAATATACGGCACAGAAACAGGCCATTCGGCCCAACCAGTCCATGCCGGCGTTTATGCTCCACTCGAGCCTCCTCCCGTCTTTCCTCTTCTAACTCTATCAACATAACCCTCTATTCCCTTCTCCCTCATATGCTTATCCAGCCTCCCCTTAAATGCATCTATACTATTCGCTTCAACCACTCCCCGTGGTAGCGAGTTCCACATTCTCACCACTCTCTGGGTAAAGAAGCTTCTTCTGAATTTCCTCTTGGATTGCTTGGTGACTATCTTATATTGATGGCCTCTAGTTTTGCTCTTCCCCACAAGTGGAAACACTTTCTCTGTATCTACTCTATCAAAACCTTTCATAATTTTAAAGACTTCTATTAGGTCACCCCTCAGCTTTCTCTTTTCAAGAGAAAAGAGACCCAGCTTGTTCATCCTTTCCTGATAGTTATAACCTCACAGTTCCTTGTAAATCTTTTTTGCACCCTCTCCAAAGCCTCTATATCCTTTTGATAATATGGCGACCAGAACCATACACAGTACTCCAAGTGTGGTCTAACCAAGGTTCGAGGAAGAGTAAAAGGAGTTTTACTCTGTGTCTAACTATGCTAATCCAGACCTGGGAATGCTTGCTGCTGACACTCAGGGGGTGATTTTGCCAATGGGGAGCTTTTGGAGGCGGGACTCCCACTAGTCGGGTTTTAGTCCCGCCTCCATCAACTTCTGGCCAACCCATGCTATTTTCCCTTGATTGACCTTGTTGGCTTTGCAGGCCAATTAAGGGAAAGCCGGTTGCAGAGAATGTCAACGTATGACGTTTCATCTGTCAAAAAATGAGATGGTTGTTGCATTGGAGAATGCAACAGCCATCTGTCATCTCCAACACGGTGGTCTGAGACTCTCCGCATACCCACCGACTGAAGCCTGCAGGAAGAAACAAAGGTAAGTACGCTTTTACTAACACTTTGCACTTACCTCAGATACTCACCTCTCCACTCTTGCACCCATCACTTACCTTCACAGCACACTTATGCAACCCCCTGACCCCTGCAGACCCAGTACTCGCCTCGCTTACCTGGCAGGATTCGGAGCTTTCGGGAAGCCCGCACTTGTGAGGGTAAAAAGGGGATAATCGTATTTTCTGCCTGTTAACTACCTGTTAACAGGCAGTTAATTGGCTTTAATCCCTTCCTGCCTCCAAGGAGATGGGACCCGGCGCGGGATGGCTACCTGCCTCCTGGGAAGATGGCATGGAGGCGGGTTGGGGGCGGGTTGGCGCCGAGTGCCTGAAATGGAAATGGTTTCATCAATAGTAACAAAATTCAGAAAAATAAATAGAAAAAATGGTGTCATCCATGGAAGAAGGGGGTGGAACTTTTAACAAGTAAGTACTGGTCCAAGGACCTCGTAACAACATGCTGTGCGCTGCGCTGGCCATTAATTTACCCATATTAGGCAACACAATTAAAATCTCCCCATTATGATATTTGGTTAAACCTATGAGGCCAACAATAGAATCACATCTGAGTTGAATGCAGGAGCATCTTCCATTGGGGAATGAATGTTTTGTAGAGTGACGGGATCACCTGCTGTGTTGGCAGACACCATCACATAGCAATACACAGCAACATTGTGATGCACTGCACCTCCAGGGGGAGGTTATTATGAAACAGGCCAATCTTCCTCTCCCTGGGGGAGGAGTGAGATACAGAAATGGAGGAGTGCCCACCTAATCCCAACACAGTAAATGTTTTCACTTGCCTTTCTTGCCAACATTTATCTGCGGCGGTAGATTTTTTTTTGTGGGTGAAGGGATAAAAAGCACAAATTGGAAACAGAGAAAAATTGAAATGAAAAAAGAAAATGTTGGAAATACTGACAGCTCTGATTAAAGGTGTCTACCCAAAATCTTAATGTCTTTTCTCTTTTCAGATGCAGTAAGACTTGCTGTTTATTTCCAGAATGTTCTGTTTTTATTTCCGCTTTTTGTTGCATATATCTTTTATAACTACAGCTCTCCCTTATGTGTATCACTTATAAGCACTGGGATTTGAGGACATAAACTAGGCTGATACTCCAGTGCAGTACTGAAGGAGCGCTGCATTATCAGATGTGAGTCCTTTAGATGATATATTAATACAAAATCCTGTCTGGCTGTTCCGCTGGTTCAGGTGGAGCATAAAGATCACATGGTACTATTCAAAGAAGAGCTGGGAGTTCTCGGAGAGTCCTGGTACAACAACCAATATCATTAAAAATGGAGTAAGTAGTCAATCGTCTCATTGCTGTTTGTAGGATTTCGCGGTACCAAATTGGCAGCCATGTTTGCCACATAATAACACTGCATTCCAAAAGTAATTAAATGTGTGAAGCATTTGGGGTGTTTTGAAGTCCAAGGGGAGGGGCAGCCCAAGGCAGCAGAGGCCCAGACATTAGAGAGCGTTGCTGGCTTCCTGTTAGCTTCACCTAGCGAGCCTTCCGCTGCGGCCGTCCCACTCAGGGGCAGTTAAAATTCCATCAGGGCCCCATGTATGTCATGGGACCCCGATTTGCATTTATCAATGAGGCTCCCGTCGGAGTCCGGCAAAAGCCAGTGCCATTAAAATTGCAGATCGGCAGGAATGGAGCAAGAAATAGAGCTGCTCCATTGTAACTCATTCGCTGTTCCTTTCCAGCTGATTGGGGTGGTTTTTTTAAAGGGGAAATCTAGATAAGAACATGAGGGAATAAGGAAGTGAAGCGTATGCTGATAGGGTGAGATGAAGTAGGATGGGAGGAGGCTCATGTGGAGCATAAACACCAGCATAGACCAGTTGGGCCGAATGGCCTGTTTCTGTGCTGTGAATTCGATGTAATTCTATGTAGATAAAATCGCCCCTCATGTCTTTCTACTATATATTTAGTATTTTGTTAAAAGCTTCATAAAAATAACTTTTCTTACTTTATTCAAAAAAGCAATATCATTCTCTAGCTTCAGGCCCATGTTTAATATTGTTATATAAAGAGTCAACATCAAAGCTAAACAACTATCAGAAAGGTAAGCTTTACTTGTTAACTTGATCCAAAACCAACAACAGGTTTTCAGTCAGAAGCAGAGAAGGGCTTGTAGAATCATGCACCATTAAAAAGATAACACACATCCCAAAAAAGCTAGAAAGCATCAGCAGGTCAAAAGAGGTAGCTAACAAATAGTAACACAAATACAGGAGCAAGCACTTTAATAACACTTCAGAATCATTTCTTAATTTTTGATTGGCAACATGGGATCAAGTAGGATGTGGTTACATAGAATTACATAGAATATACAGCACAGAAACAGGCCATTCAGCCCAACTAGTTTGTGCTGGTGTTTAAACTCCACATGAGTCTCCTCCCAATCCATCTACCTCATCTCAGCTTTTCAGCGTATCTTTCTATTCTCTTTTCACTCATGTACTCGTCCAGCTTCCTTTTGAAAGCATCCAAGCTATTTGCCTCAACCACTTCCTGTGGTAACGAGATCCACATTCGAACCACTCGCTGGTTCCTCAGTTGGAGCCTCAGTCGAAAGACTCACAAGCATTTAATTGTTCTACTGGTGAGTTTGGCCTTTAGCGACAGCTGCCATTCAACCTCAGGTCTGGAGTGCGCCGAGGTCAGGTTTAGGGTGTCAAGCAACCCTTCTTTGCCTCATAGTCCATGACATGTAGGCGGAGATGTGCTAGGCACTGCATTGCATACACGGTGCCATGTTCAAGCAAGACCTTCTTGTCATTATCAATTTCCTTATGTTTACTCAGTAACTCCCATAAAATATTGCTGTAGATGGAGGCCCTGCTTTTTCTAAAAGATTTATGATTCCTCACGCATTTCTGAGAATCAGTTCTTTCCTTTGAAACTATAACAGATGCAGGACAAATAGTTGGGCTTTGGAACTCACTTATTGGGATTTGTAATGACTCAGTTAAGAACTCCTGAATAGATTGAACAGGATTACTGATCTCAACACTTCTCGGATGCTGAACATTTAAAAATTATTTTGACAGGAAGAGTTGCCAAGATCACTAACTTTTGATGTAGTCTCCCAGTCCCATTGGAGAGGGTGGACTAATTTTTCTTGTAAGAGGGAAGATCTGACCTCCGACTCATGAATGAGGGCCTCAAGCACCCTGCCTGATCTCCAAATTTAGCAAGGGAATCAGCTACCTCTTAATCATCTCAACACAGTTTCCTCATATTTCTTTCAGAACATCCTTTGGTTCAGTCACTGATAATTCTGCCAGTTTAGGTGGTAATGGGATGATGCTCTGTGAAAATGGCATTGTAGCTGTGACATAGAAACATAGAAACATAGAAAATAGGTACAGGAGTAGACCATTCGGTCCTTTGAGCCTGCACCGCCATTCAATGCGTTCATGGCTGAACATGCTACCTCAGTACCCCATTCCTGCTTTCTCGCCATACCCCTTGATCCCCCTAGTTGTGAGTGTTATATCTAACTCCCTTTTGAATATATTTAGCGAACTGGCCTCAACAACCTTCTGTGGAAGAGAATTCCATAGATTCACCACTCTCTGGGTGAAGAAGTTCCTCCTCAGCACAGTCTTAAATGGCTTCCCCTTAATCCTTAGACTGTGACCCCTGGTTCTAGTTTTCCCTAACATTGGGAACATTCTGCCCGCATCTAATTTGTCTAAACCAGTCAGGATTTTAAATGTCTCTATAAGATCCCCCCTCATTCTTCTGAACTCCAGAGGATACAAGTTCAGTTGACCCAATCTTTCTTGATATGTCAGTCCGGCCATCCCAGGAATCAATCTAGTGAACCTTCGCTGCACTCCCTCAATAGCAAGAATGTCCTTCCTTAAGTTAGGAGACCAAAACTGCACACAATACTCCACTCCCTTGACTTAAGACTCTTCAAAATGGACTGCTGCGTTTTATTTATTCCATGAAGGCATTGCTGATGGAGAATGTAATTTGCTGTTTGGGATGCAAAGTGGCATTAAACTAGGAGACAGCAAGCTTCCATTGTTTCAACCATTGCAGTTTTGGTGTCACTGAAGTACAACAAATGAAAACCCAACACCCCATGCTCTTCTTTTATTTGGTAGGTGGATTGTTGGGACTTCTGGAAGGAAAAGCAAGCCTTTCGTTGCCTGAATTACAATAGTAACTACACTCCAAAAGTACTTCATTGGCTGTAAAGCTCTTTGAGACGTCCGGTGGTCGTGAAAGGCGCTATATAAATGCAAGTCTTTCTTTCGTTTTTCTTTGAATTTTCTGGGGAAAAAATTGAGTCGCGCCCCCTTTGGGGCGCTAACTTCGCCGGGGCGCTACTTTTTGCGCCCTCGCAGCCAAAATTCATCGGTAGCGCCCCAAGAGGGAAGCGGGGCGCTACTAGAAGCATCGTGGTACTGCAGGCCTTCCTCCCCTTCTTAAAGGGGAGGGGCCTTGCGCAGCGCGACCCGGGGCCCAGCTGGGCCACCAGGGATCGGAGTGCCAGCAAAAGAGCCCAGCACTCAAGAGAAGTGCCGGGCTCACGGAGCGCAGCTGGCACTCCGCGGGGTGGGGGGCTGCAGAGGAGGCCGGGGACGGCAACGGGGGCAGGTGCTGGTAGGCGGCCAGCAACAAAAATGGCCACCTGGCACCTCGCCTTTAATTATCGCCGCCCCGGCTGCAGGTAGGCCCCCCTGACCCCGTCGGACATAGCATCTGGCAGTAAGTCAGGGGGCGATACCGAAGATTGCGGCCGGGGCGCTGCGCACAGTGATGATGTCATCGCTGGCGGCGCAGGTCGCTAACGGCAATGCCGCTGCTAACCTCCCGCTGAATTTCGCGAGAGGTGTTGGTGGTGCCGCGCCCGGGCGCTAGTTGCTTTGCACTAACGGGAGGCGCAAAGCAACCAAATCTTTCCCCCTCTGAATCTTAGAAGGACTCCTTAGGACATATAGGGGCATGGTTCAGCTTGGGTGCGTTGGCTTTTTCGATGTAATTCACCCAAAATCGGCATAATTGGCGCAAAAGATCGCGGAATTTTAAGCGCAAATTACGTTCAGCGCAAAATGAGTTTCCACGATCTTTTGCGCTAGTTTAAGAATCATCGCGCTAGATGCAGGCCCAGTTCACAAAAACTGGCCATGTCCCCAGGGTGAATTAATCACCGTTGGGAATTTCTGCTAATTGTGCTTGTTTGCAAGCTTTTGAGAAGGCTCCAAAAATTAAGCTGGTTCTTTTCAGAGCAAGGACACAAATAGGCACGTTTTAAAAGCTTTTGAATTTAACTTTTTTTACTAAGAAACTGACTACTGTACCCCAATGTTCTGTATATTTTTTAAAGTCATTTTCAATAATTTTAATTGGGTTACTCACAGGTGGAGAATTGACACTGTGATTAAAAATGCTTATTTTTTGTGATAAACAACAACAACAAGTTGTATTTATATATAGAAACATAAAAACATAGAAAAATAGGAGCAGTAGGCCATTCGGCCCTTCGAGCCTGCTCCGCCATTCAATATGATCATGGCTGATCCTCTATCTCAATAACATATTCCCGCTCTCTCCCCATACCCCTTGATGCCTTTTGTGTCTAGAAATCTATCTATCTCCTTCTTAAATATATTCAGTGACTTGGCCTCCACAGCCTTCTGTGGTAGAGAATTTCACAGGTTCACCACCCTCTGAGTGAAGAAATTTCTCCTCATCTCAGTCCTAAATGTCCTACCCCATATCCAGAGACTGTGACCCCTCGTTCTAGACCCCCCAGCCAGGGGAAACATTCTCCCTGCACCCAGTCTGTCTAGCCCTGTCAGAATTTTATACGTTTTCACGAGATCCCCTCTCATTCTTCTAAACTCTAAACTCAAGTGAATACAGGCCTAGTCGATCCAATCTCTCCTCATACGACAGTCCTGCCATCCCAGGAATCAGTCTGGTGAACCTTCGCTGCACTCCCTCTATGGCAAGTATATCCTTTCTTAGGTAAGGAGACCAAAACTGCACACAGTACTCCAGGTGTGGTCTCACCAAGGCCCTGTAGAACTGTAGTAAGACATCCTTGCTCCTGTACTCAAATCCTCTTGCAATGAAGGCCAACATACCATTTGCCTTCCTAACTGCTTGCTGCAGCTGCATGTTTGCTTTCAGTGACTGGTGTACAAGGATACCCAGGTCCCTTTGTACATCAACATTTCCCAATCTATCACCATTTAAATAATACTCTGCCTTTCTGTTTTTCCTACCGAAGTGGATAACTTCACATTTATCCACGTTATACTGCATCTGCCATGTATTTGCCCACTCACTCAACTTGTCTAAATTGCCTTGAAGCCTCTTTGCATCCTCCTCACAACTCACGATCCCACCTAGTTTTGTGTCGTCAGCAAACTTGGAAATATTACATTTGGTTTCCTCATCCAAATCATTGACATATATATTGTGAATAGCTGGGGCCCAAGCACTGATCCCTGCGGTACCCCACTAGTCACCGCCTGCCACCCTGAAAAAGACCCATTTATTCCTACTCTCTGTTTCCTGTCTGTTAACCAATTTTCAATCCATGCCAGTATATTACCCCCAATCCCATGTGCTTTAATTTTGCACACTAACCTCTTATGTGGGACTTTATCAAAGGCCTTCTGAAAATCCAAATACACCACATCCACTGGTTCTCCCTTGTCTATTCTACCAGTTATAGCGCTTTTAACGTAATAAAACGTCCCAAGGCGCTTCACAGGAGTATTATAAGACCAAAAATTTGATACCGAGCCAGGGCAGGTGACCAATACCTTGGTCAAAGAGGTAGGTTTTAAGGAGCGTCTTAAATAAATCCATTTTCAGCTGTATTAATCAAACTGCACCATAAGGAAAAGCAGATAGCATGCTCTTGGGTCTCAGTCCGTCTGACATAAGCAAAGGGGGTGATTTTGCCGGTGCTTAGGGGTCAGGTTTGGAGGCGGGACTGCTGGCAAAATCAAAAAGATTGGCAGCGGGTCCTGAACCCGCTTCCAACCCACCTCCAATCAATCTTCCCGGGGGTCGGGTCCCCAATTTGCTCAGGGACCCAACTCCTAGCGGCGGGAACAGGATTATAGCCACTTAACTGCTTGTTAGCAGGTAGTTAACAGGCAGTTAAGAGGCTTTTTCCAATTTTGACACTTCTACTGCGGGCTTCCCAACGTCGGGAAACCCTGCCAGGGTAAGTGTGGCAGTTTGTGGGTCTACTGTAATGTTTGTGTATAGATGACAGCTGCAGAAGTGGTGTGAAGGATCCAATGGTACACTGCTGAGTTGCAGAGGTAAGAAAATGTTGGGAAAGTCATTTTTAATGTGCTTAGAATCTTCTGTACGTGACAAGCTTTGAAGTGTTTGTGTAGTCCCACCTCATTGGGAGAACGTCTCTCACCAGTGACAGATCGCTTCTGTAACCTCACCTGCAGCTGCCATCTGTTTTAGCCTAAGGAGAGAGTCACTGGAGAGCCTGGGTGCAAGTGATTGTCAGTGTTGGCAGCACCTCAATGCTGTCAAACACTGAAAAAATCATCTGTGAAAAAGAAATGGTGGTGGCCCCTTTAAGAAAACCGGCAGATGACGCATCATCAACTGACATCATCTGACACCGGCTTTCTCTTAATTGACCGGCAAGCCCGCAGGGCGGGCTTAACAAGGCCAATTGACGCAAAATAGCGTCTGTGCGTCGGACGTCGCTGGGGGCGGGACTAGAACCCGGAAGACAGCAGTCCCGCCCCCAACGCACCTCTTCAGGTAAGATCGCGGCCAAGGTCTCACTCTGAAATATATGAAGAAATATTTTTTTAAGCAAATTTTTAAAAAAGGTTTTAAAACGCTGTCCAATTGTACTGGTTCATGGCAGATTTTGTGTTCGGTGATGTGCAAATTGGTTTGAGCAGAAACTCAAGAAAAGAAAACACTTTTCAAAATGGGTGCCATTTTGGGTGCAATTTGCGCCCGGACCGCCAATTGCGCCCAAAGCGGATACTCTTGGCCACAGTTTGTAAACTTCTTAATTCTTGTTATTCTGAGGTGTTAGGCTGAGCCAGCATTATGAAATGATGGAGCCAATAATGCCTTCTGAGGCACAGCGTATCATCAGGCATGGAAGTCTGTGGCTTATTCATCACTTCATCTGCACTGCACGTGTCCACTTGATTTAGGAACGCTCTGTATGCCAGGAACCTGCATGTTCATTAAAGGGCCAAATTTCATTTAAATAAGGGGAGATCCCCATAATCCAATCCCGAGGCTGACAGGCTGGCTGCCTATTTACATGTTCCTATGTTCCTAAAACTGTGCTGCATCTTCTATTTGTGACTGTTTGTAAGTGAAGCTGTTAGTGAGCTCATCGGCAGGCAGCTATGGGTATCCCTAAGGGCATGCCTCTTGATTTGGAGATTCTTGAGGAGGAGGATCAGACAGATGCAAGTGTGCCTTGGATCCTACTTTGAAACAAATCCTTATGCTGCTACCCATGTGTACAGGGCCAGGATGTTATATCTTGATCTGTCCAAAGAAACATGAGGAAAGCAAAGAGAGGGCATGAAAAATATTGGTAAGTAAAATCAAGGGAAGCCCAAAGATGTTTCAGAGATATGTAAAGAGCAAGAGGATAACTAAAGAAAGAGTAGGGCCTATTAGAGACCAAAAAGGTAACCTGAGTGTGGAGGCGGAAGTGGAAGCGAAAGACATGGTTATGGTTCTTAATACTTTGCGTCTGTCTTCACAAAAGAGAGGGACGATGCAGACATTGTAGTTAAGGAGGAGGAGTGTGAAATATCAGATGAGATAAACATAGTGAGAGAGGAAATATTAAGGGGTTTAGCATCTTTGAAAGTAGATAAATTGCCAGGCCCGGATGAAATGTATCCCAGGCTGTTAAGAGAAGCAAGGGAGGAAATAGCAGAAGCTCTGACCATCATTTTCCAATCCTCTCTGGCTACAGGTATGCTGCTGGAGGACTGCAGGACTGCTAACATTGTACCATTATTTTAAAAAGGAGAAAGGGATAGACCGAGTAATTACAGGCCAGTCAGCCTGACCTCGGTGGTGGACAAATTATTGGAAAAAATCTGAGGGACAGTATTAATCGTCATTTAGAAAGGCACGGATTAATCAAGGACAGTCAGCATGGATTTGTTAAGGGAAGGTCGTGTAGAACACCGACCGATTAAACAATGGGAAAAGTATTAACAGGTACTCAGACAGTTACGAGTATCCCCGAAACCCATTAAAAACGGAGATCACCCTATACAAGAAATTTGAGCGCCAAACCCTAACAAAAGAAAAGACATTAAGGTTGGGCGGGAAAAGGAAGAGTTTTGCACTATAACTGCAAGCTCCAACCGTCCATCTTTCTTTTATTCGGTTGACTCTTATCCTGCTGGCGTTTATCCTCGTGGCTGCTCTTGACTCGCCGTCTTGTTCCTGTTTGCCTCGTGTCTCTTTTAAAAGACTGTTGAACGTTACGATCCGCCCGGATCGGCCTCGTGGCTTGCCGCGAAGATCTGTGTGGAACTGGGCTGTGAAGCCTTGAAACGGGCGCACCATCCCGAGAAGTCGGTAAACGGTGTTGGAACCGAAGGCCCGAGATGAGATGAGATGAGATGAGATGAGATGAGATGAGAAGAGAAGAAGACCATCGCCACGGTCAGTAAGCTCCGACCGCGCCTGTAGGTCGAATAGACACTTTCCTTGCCCAGGAAGACCATCTTTGAATTTTACAGAACAGCCAGGAAGACTATTCTTCGAATTTTATCGCATCAGTGCGAGGGCACAGGAAGACTCTTTTTTGAGTAGAGTCGGAACTCCGAGGACAACACAGATCTTCATGACAGCAGACGTTCCAGCCTGCTAGCCGGAGCAGAAACGAGTAAACAAGTGAGGTACAGAGACCCCTGACCAACACGTGGGTGATCAGGTGCTGCGGTGAAAAACATCCGATCAGAGTTTTCGGAATTCTCCGAGTTGTCACGAGTGGTGAGCATGAGTCTCGATCCTACAAATCTAGCTTAGAGCAGGTATTGATAGGGGAGGGTTTAAGTTTTAAGGATAACTGTAATGTGTGCCCCCATTTACGATGTGTCGTTCGTTCCTCGTTTCCCTGAAATTAGTTACATAACTGCGTGTAAGATTGTACTGTCATTAATCTGTGCTTATGACATGTATCTCGTAATCTTGAATAATATGCAATAAAGATTTTCCATTTCATACCATTCAACCGGGTCTACCTGAGTTTTCTCTCCATTACTGCTCTCGCATCTAAGTCCAGTGTCAGAACCGTAAGGGCGAGTGGGTCGAACCACTCACAGGTGTCTAGTGCTCCCAGACTGGCTGGAGACCAGAACAGGCAACAAGGCCTAAACCCGCACTAGCATCCAGGCTGCACAGAGCCACACGAATCTCACAGGTTCAGAGAAACCCTTACACTGACTAACCTGATTGAATTTTTTGAGGAGGTAACAAGGAGGGTGGATGAGGGTAACGCGTTTGATGTTGTCTAGAAACATAGAAACATAGGAGCAGGAGTAGGCCATTCGGCCCTTCGAGCCTGTTCCGCCATTCAATATGATCATGGCTGATTCTCTATCTCAATACCATATTCCCGCTGTCTCCCCATACCCCTTGATGCCTTTTGTGTCTAGAAATCTATCGATCTCCTTCTTAAATATATTCAGTGACTTGGCCTCCACAGCCTTCTGTGGTAGAGAATTCCACAGGTTCACCACCCTCTGAGTGAAGAAATTTCTCCTCATCTCAGTCCTAAATGTCCTACCCCGTATCCTGAGACTGTGACCCCTCGTTCTAGACCCCCCCAGCCAGGGGAAACATCCTCCCTGCATCCAGTCTGTCTAGCCCTGTCAGACTTGTACACGTTTCAATGAGATCCTTTCTCATTCTTCTAAACTCTAGTGAATACAGGCCTAATCGACCCAATCTCTCCTCATACGACAGTCCTGCCATCCCAGGAATCAGTCTGGTGAACCTTCGCTGCACTCCCGCTATGGCAAGTATATCCTTTCTTAGGTAAGGAGACCAAAACTGCACTGTAGACTGCAGGAAGATAGCAATGGACTAGTCAGGTGGGCAGAAAAGTGGCAAATGGAATTAAATCCAGAGAAGTGTGAGGTAATGCATTTGGGGAGGGCTAACAAGGCAAGAGAATACACAATAAATGGTAGGATACTGAGAAGTGTAGAGGAACAGAGGGACCTTGAAGTGCATGTCCACAGATCCCTGAAGGTAGCAGGACAGGTCGATAAGGTGGTTAAGAAGGCATATGGGATACTTTCCTTTATTAGCCGATGCACAGAATGTAAGAGCAGGGAGGTTATGCTTGAACTGTATAAAATACTAGTTAGGCCACAGCTAGAGTACTGCGTACAGTTTTGGTCACCACATTACAGGAATGATATGATTGCACTAGAGAGGGTATAGAGGAGATTTACGAGGATGTGGCCAGGACTGGAGAATTTTAGCTATGAGGAAAGATTGGATAGGCTGGGTTTGTTTTCTTTGGAACAGAGGAGGCTGAGGGGAGATTTAATTGAGGTGTATAAAACTATGAGGGGTCTAGATAGAGTGGATAGGAAGGACCTGTTTCCCTTAACAGAGAGGTCAATAACCAGGGGGCATAGATTTAAAATAATTGGTAGAACGATTAGAGGGGAGTTGAGGAGAATTTTTTTTCACCCAGAGGGTGGTGGGGGTCTGGAACTCACTACCTGAACGGGTGGTAGAGGCAGAAACCCTAATCACATTTAAAAAGTACTTGGATATGTACTTGAAGTGCTTCAACCTACAGGGCTACGGACCCAGAGCTGGAAAGTGAGATTCGGCTGAAGAGCTCTTTTTCTGCCGGCACAGACACAATGGGCTGGATTTTGTCTTGGGGTCGGGTTTGGGTCGTGTCATCCGCATTTCGTGTTTCCCCCCCGACTCCAGATTAATGTGGATGAATGATGCAATTTTCACTTAATTGGGCAATTGAGTTCCAGCATGTGGGAACCCATGAACTAATTAGTGGTTTCAGTCTGAAAGTCGCCTCTGATGATGTCATCATTGCTGCTGCATTGCAGGTCAGAGACTGACTGGATGTTGGTGAGAGAGGACCTGCCTGGCTTTTGCTGTGAGTGGACCTGGATGCAAAATGGAGAGAGAGAATTTTTTTGCATCCAAGTCCTCTCATAGCAAAGGCCATGCAGTCTCTGAAGACATTCAATGCAGCAGCATCAGAGGTGACTTTCAGACCTAATACTACTACTACCTTCATCACATCTCCGTTGTAATAGTGGACCTGCAGCTGATAGGCAGCTATCCACTTGTGCTCCTGCCAGGTTTCACTGGAGTGTTTCACATCAGGCGTGCTTCACGTCAGAAAAGGGTTAAACTAGCTAAAACGTTTCAAAATGGCATTACAGAGCCAATTTAGGGCTTGTTAAGGGCTTTAATGGCCTCTCCTGCCTCTTGGAGGCGGGACGGAGTTGGGAACCCTGCGACTGATTTTGTCAAAATTGCGTGGAGGCGGGATTGAGTCGGGATGGGGTTGGGACACCCGACCCTGCAAATTTAACCCCCCACACGCCTCCAAACCCGACTCCACGGGTCATTGAAAATCCAGCCCAATGGGCCAAATGGCCTCCTTCTGTGCTTTAAATTTCTAGAATTCTACGATATGATTCCTGACTAAGCAGACTAACGTCCTGATTTGATCTCCGGGCCAGTTTTCGGCGGGCGAATAGCAGTGTGAGTTAGGAACTCACTTGGAGCTCCAGGTATTTTAACTCCTGGGTCTCATTTAAATCCTGACAGCCAACTTCCCACCCATTCCAGACGGGTGGAAAATCGTATGGCCTGGAGGTCATCCGCTGAGACCAGGTGAGTGGCGGGGTTGGTTGCCCAGGCCATCCTGCAGGGCTCCCGCAATTGAGAATGGGGTGGTCGAGTCCGCAGCAGGGGAGACCTAAGCTTTCCTTGTGGGGCCAGGAGAAGCACTCCTGCTCCTCGTGGCACCACAAGGAAAGTAAAATAAATATTTTTATATCTCTTTTTAGGCTTCTTCTTGCCTCAATCTGATTCCCTGCTAAGTTGGCCTGGTGAGAAACTCAGTGCGGTTTCCCACTCAGGCTGCCATGTTCAAACTGCAGGAGGGTCCAATTGCAACTTGAGTTAAAACATTTTTTTAACTCCAGTTGGGCACTGCTGAGGTAAACATCAGAATTTAAAATTCTCACCCTTGTTTTCAAATCCCTTCATGGCCTTCCCGCTCCCTATCTGTAACCACCTCCGGCTCTATAACTCTCTGAGAATTCTGCGCCCCTCCAATTCTGGCCTCTTGCGCATCTCCGATTTCCTTTGCCCCACCATTGGTGACTGTGCCTTCAGCTGTCTAGGCCCAAAGCTCTGAAATTCCTTCCCTAAACTCTCTGCCTCTCTCTCCTCCTTTAAGAAGCTCCTTAAAACCTACCTCCACCTGTCCTAATATCTCCTTATGTGGCTTGGTGTCAAATTTTGTTTGATAACGCGCCAGTGAAGCACCTTGTGATGTTTCACTACATTGAATGTGCTATATAAATGCACGTTGTTGTTGTTGTTGTTGTTGTTGTTGTTGACTGCCACATTTACAAAACAGTTAACAGTGGGGCAGCTCTGGCCACGGCTAAGGGCAGATTGGAAATGGTCCCTGCGCTGAACATAATGGGTACAGACCTGAAAGGGTAATGTCAGAAGACACCAACAAAAACACAATGAGGTTACTGTGGAAACAGTGAGAGCCGAGGGACTATAAATGCTGGTGTCACATCACTAAATGGTTTACATTGGACAGATTCTGTGTTGAACCTGGTATGCAACCCACAGAGCTTGTGGTGAATTTTCGTAAAGTGCTGATGATAGCAGGCTCGTGTTACAAATTTAATTCTAGAGTAAAATCCATAGTGACTCCAATACTGAACCAAGCTGGTGGTGTCAATCATACAGGCATCTTATGATCGTCTCGTTAAAATGCAAAGATCAAAGGTAAGCTGCGGTATCTGACCAGATCCCTGTTTATCCTGCCCTATTACTGGTAATGAAACCTATTGCTGGAAGGGTGACTTCTCGTATGAATGTGATAGATAATGTGTAGCAGAGATTTAACTCCACAGTACCTTCCAGAATGGACCATGACTTGATTTATAAAGGTGGGCCAGTGTAAACGGGTGGAAGGGAAGCAGCTTGAAGTGTCACGCTGTTGCCTTCCATGACCACTGCCCTGTGGATTGCCATTGGCTTTTCTGACTCCTGTTTGTGATCGCACACTGTGCAGGCCAGTGGCGGTCGGGTGGGCCTAGCAGGAGGGGGTGGGGAGGGCGTTGAGTAACTGGCAGTGATCCAACATCAACACTTACAAATATCAACATTAATCCAGGTCCAAGATTTTTTTTACCACAGCCAATGTATACTCAAGGAACTGGTGAACTGTTGCACCCGTACTAGGGTTGTCAAAAATGAGTAATTGAATTCTCTTGGAATACTGTAGCTATTTTACCACCTTGCTAGATAAATAAAATTGAAGTCCGAGATAACGTTGACTAATTTTCTGCTCTGAGTGTATTCAAGGAATATAGTTTAAAAAGTGTCATGCACCAAGTGGCTCGCATAGCTCAAAATCCTGTCAGGTTGCTCTCATTTCTCGGGTAAACCTGGGAGCCTGAGGGTTCATGTCAAAACCACATGACTTACTGAACTGTCTGTTTCTGCAAGCTAATTTGTTATTCAGCCCCAAAGGAAGCAAATTGTTGATTTTGGCACTGTTTACCATTCCTACAAACAAATTAAATGTTTTCCAGACCGGCTGTCTCTTGTAGTCACTCGAGAGATGGAAAAGAAGTCTGCCTCGGGCTTCATCAGCTCCGCTTTTTTTTTGTGTGCATGTTCTGTGCAGGTTCTATGGCAGACACAGCTGCGAAAGGATTATCTTTATAGTCAAGATTATCCTCAGTGTCAATTGAGTTCCTTGTCTTTACTGCAGTGATTTTTCTTCAATGGGAAGAAATGAAAGAGTCTGTCAGGAAGGAGATGTTTTCTCAACTGGTATAGCTGCACCATGAATCAATTCAACCTGAATAGATGAGTTTCCATAACTTGTCATATTGATGGGGCTTCAGCAACATCTGACCTTGTTGCTTCCTGCAACTTTCCATCACGACCCATTGACAGACGAATAGACATGTAAAATTTTCAAATAGCCCAACTGAAGCAGAAAGAACCCCGGCTGATCTTTGTTACATTACACCCAAACCCGCCAGATGATCATTAAGCAGAGAAAAATCTATATTCCACAGTACGTGAGCAAAACAAAGTGTATGAGGCTTGAGAAACATAGATGTATGTGTACATGTATATGTCGGTGTGTTAGAAATAGCTGTTGACTGTAACTGGAGTGAAAGTCTGTGTTTTCTTAATGGCCCACAATTTGCTGACAAAATAACGATGAGGTTAATGGGGCTCGCCATTATTAATGTGTAAATCGCCCAACAACTTGTGGAAAGAAAGAGATACCCTGAGAATTGCGAATTGCCGGATGGTTTGCGCTGCTCCACCGTTGGCCTCGCGTGAAAGGCAGCTCGACTTCAACCTCCCCGTGAGTTTCGCGAAGTTGTTCCATTTGCACAGTAATTGCCCATTCAACTTGCCGCAGAAAGTTAGGGCTGGTAATTAACAACCTAACTACCTTTTTAATGATGAGATTTATGTTCCTGTAATGCCACTCAACCTCGCCAGCCCAAAAATGGGAACAATTGAAACTGGTCTCCTTCCTACAGGTAGTAAACTATTGTTATAGATTTTTAACATTTAAAATTTAAAAAAATCTTACCTTTCCTTTCTGTCTCTTTTCTCTCTGTCTCTTAATCCAATCTTTCTTTCTCTTTCTCTATTTCTCTTTCTGTACCTGATTTGACTTTAATTTTCCCTCCTTCTCTGTCGTTCCTCTGTTTCATTCTCAATTCTTAAATCTCATTGGTTAAGGAGATAAACTGTTGGTCCCATCGTTCACTAAGGTCCCAGATGCTCCGTTGCCCCCATTATCAGCTCGCACTTCCAGCAACTTACAGGGCAAAATATTTTTGAGCAGAAGGGTGAGAGAAAAAGTGTAACTAATGGGGCATGCTGTGAGATGCAGCAAAATCTGGGCTAATATCACTACCAATACAAATTGCATCATTGGTAGCAAAGAATCTCAGTAAGACGCCATGGCAAAAATGTGTGTCATCAGACCATATTAGAGGATTCTAGCATTTACTGCTGACACTTTGTGGCTCCATAATCATACTATAACTGAAGTAAAAATAATTTAAAAATGTGTATAACTTTAAAAAAAATTATAAAGTTGATGGCCAACATTCTTAACAATTCAAGTAAGGTATTTTGCCTGCAAACAGGAACTTTGTTTTCTGTAAAAAAAAAATAACTGTGGCCTTGAAATCTTTTACCAGCACAAATCTTTAGTGAGTTGGACAAAATGCACCCAGGCTAGAATGAAATAGATTTTGTGGATTCATAATGGCCCAGATTTTGTGACATTAATAACGGTGAGGCTAACAGCGTTCACCGTTATAACGGAGAAAATCTGACAGCAACGCCTGGCGTCCGCACATGCGCAGTTAAACGCAGAAATCCAGAAGCCAGAGATACCCTGCTCCAGCACAAGGTGCGGTGTTGCAGTCCTCACCGATAGACTCGGCATTGAAATCACTGTAATGGCGTGAACTTGGGGTACTTACCCACTAGTAACACCAAAAAAAATTCCGAATGCTACGTGACCAATATGCCAGAACGGCAGTCATTGTTGAGGCAACGCACTTTCATTGTAACCCAGGCCATGAACCTGGAACCCTCCAACCTTTATGACATAGGATCACAGGAATAGGAGGAGGCCTTCAAGCCTGTTCCACCATTCAATGAGATCATGGCCGATCTGTATCCTTGGCTCTGTATCCTTTTATACTCTTGGCTAGCAAAAGTCTCTCGATCTCAGATTTAAAATTATTAATTGAGCTAGTATCTACTGCTTTGCGTGAGGAAGTGTTTCCTAACTTCTCTCCTGAATGGCCTGGCTCTGATTTTAAGGTTATGTCCCCTTGTCCTAGACTCTCCCACCAGCAGAAAAAGTTTTTCTCTATCTACCCTATCAATTCCTTTCAAAATCCTAGAAACCTCAATCAAATCACCCCTTAACCTTCTATATTCCAGGGAATACAAGCCTAGTTTATGTAATCTCTCCTCATAATCTAACCCTTGGAGCCCTGGTAACATTCTGGTGAATCTGCGCTGCACTCCTTCCAAGGCCAATATATCCTTTCTAAGGTGCGGTGCCCAGAACTGTACACAGTACTCCAGATGTGGTCTAACTGGGACTTTGTAGAGCTGTAGCAAAACTTCCTCCCCTTTATATTTTAGCCCTCTAGATATAAATGCTAACATTCCATTAGCCTTTTTGATTATTTTTTGTACCTGACCCTTTTAGTGATCTGTGTACATGGACCCCTAAATCTCTTGGGACCTCCACTGTTCCTAGCTTTACCCCATTTAAAAACTACTCCGATCTATTCTTTTTTGGACCAAAATGGGTGACCTCATACTTAACCTGGCAGCTTTTTGGTCTCAGTCATCAGGTACTATTTTTTAGCTGTGGGTTCCAGGGGAGCATTGCTCGAACCATGACCTGCAACCATCATGTACAGTGCTCCCTTTAATTTATCGTTGTTCCTGCTGCTTCAAAAAACACTAATTGGAGGTTAGATACCAGTGACTGATGGCTAAAAGGGAGGAATATCTAGCTCTCTTGGTTTAGTTCTAAGCGGTGATCTGATGGCAGTTCACAAGGCCCATGAAAACCCAGGCCTACTATGCAGTCAAGACTACAGCGGCTCCCTGCTTTATATTAGCGGAGTGAGTATTGACACCACTGTGTCAGCCAATGAGTTGGAGACGGGGCGGAACTTAAAGCAAACAGTCTATTTACTCAGCAAGCAGTGTCTACTTAAACAAAGGCTGGAAATTTCCCCTAACATGGGGGATGTTAAATTGTTAAAAATGGGATTCCCGACCTGATCCCACCTCCAACCCGCCCACTTCTGGTTTTGCTGGAGGCGGGATGGGGGGCGGGCAGCCAACCCGCTGCCAGGGGGCGTTACCTTAATTTAAATATTGTAATGAGGCTGGAAGCCTCTTTTTCCCCCTCCATTTTGAATTTAACTGCCTGTGGACGGGTTTCACACAATTCGTGAAACCCGGCAGTTAAACCGAGGCGGGGACTGCTGCATCCAGGAGTTAAGTGGCTTTATACCTACCTCCTGATTCCAGGGTCCCTAGCTAACCTACCCACCCCCAATCGGAGAAACCCCTCATGAGGCTTCCGATCAGCCCCCCCAGGCCTCCAATCCCCACCATGAGGCCTCCCCCCCAACCCCACCGATGATGCTGAGGCCGGCCACAATCCTCTGGGGGCCGGCCGCTATCCTCTCTCCCCCTCCCCCCCCCCGCTGATCCTCCATTCCCCTGATCCCCGGCCAACCACCACCCCACCCCCGTCGACCAACACCCCCCCGCAACCCCCGATCCCGACCACCCAACCACCCTCCCGCGATCCCGATGCCAAATGCCGATCCCCCTCCCGCGATCCCCAATGCCGACCCCCCTCCCGCGATCCCCGTTGCCCCATGCTGACCCCCACCGCCCCCCCCCCCCACGCCGGACCAACCCCTCGTATCTGCAGGCCTACCCGCCCGCAGCCAGCCAGCCTCTCAATCTGGCTGGCTGTGGGCAGGAATCCGAGGCCTCACATGCAAATCAGGCCCTGCTGTTAAAGTTGGCAGGGCCTATGGGAAACCCAGCCTCCCGGGTTACCTGCCTGCCTCGGAGGCCCCCTGCCCCCAACCCGCTTCCCTGGATAAAATTCTGGACAGAGTCTCTATGAACTACAGTAAACCACATTCATGACTGAAACTATAGCAAAGTCTCCTGATAAAAGTGGGATTATTTCTCCAGCAAAATGCAGTGAGTGGAGGATAGTTACACAATACAAATTATGTGTGTAAAATCAATCCCAGTCACTTCCAGCAGTGCGGCCTACAGGCATGATTGACGGGGGAATTACCCAATCATCTCCATTCTGGCCGGGACTTGTGGTGTTACTATATGCAGCCTTATATTAGAGTGTACCGCTGACAGTGGGAATATCATGTGCCTGCTGTTAATGCCACTCCTTCATTCTAAAAGTACCGATAGCTAGTAGCCTTAATGCTCTATTTATACCAGCAGAAGGAGTCAAAGAGATCAGGAGCTTTTGAAGACAGGGAGGAAGTAACAAGGTGAAATGATTTAGGGAGAGTTTTGTGTAGCAACAAAGCATTTTTCAACAATGTTTCACTGATGCCACCTTTTCTATTGTGTTTGTAATTGCGGTGTCAATTTAAAACATGGCATGTAAAAGAAATTAACGTCCTTCCTTTACAATTCGCTTTCACAAGGCAAGGAGGGCAGAGTTCAGAGATTCAAATATTTAAGTAAATGATTTATCATTGAAGTTGGAGAATTGTGATTCTTAAATTCTGCAAATAATAAATAGGAGACTGATAGATTTTACAAACTAGCACTCTCATCGTAGATCTTCGCACGAAGGAAGTGCATACCGTCAGTTCGAGCATGGCGGCCAGTGTGCTCAGTATGACTTTCTGTCCATTAAAATGAATGTATGGAAAGTCATACGGGACCTGTCGGTCTCTCCAGCAGAATTCCTGATTTGCGCTCCCATTACACAAAGCTCTGTGCCCGCAGTGTAAATTCATAAAATCTACTCCTACTCTACATATAGACCATAAACATTGCTCACTAACAATAAGATAGCATGTGGCCCCCTCAGGTTACTGTTTTTATTTGTGGTGTGCTTCTAACTGAGACAACAACAACATTTACATAGCATCTTTAAAAGAAAGACTTGCATTTAAATAGCACCTTTCCCGACCACCGGACATCCTTAAAACATCCTGAGGCGATTCGCTGGAGCGTAATCAGACAAAAAATTGACTCCGTGCCAAAAGATAGAGATATTGGCCCGGATTTTGCAGTCAGCGGTAAACAAATGGCGATGCCGTTCCTTACTTTTACAGCTGCCCAGAGACTTTCGTGGGCTTTTGTGTGGCAATTTACGGTAATCGGGAGTCTAAAACAGTGTGGCGCCATCTACAGGGGATCTGGGACCTGTGTGAACAGGGCAAGCAACAGCGTGTCTATTCAACCAATAAGATTAAAGAATTCTTACTGAGAAACGTATGGGGGGAATTTTAATGTGGGTGGACGCGTGGGTTTGGGTGCGGGTGGGGGGGGGGTGAAATCCCGGAAAAATGCGAGCGTGTCGGGAAGCCGTCTCCAACCCACGGACTTCCGCATATAACTCTAGCGCGTTAGGCTGCGTGTGCGCAACCCCTTCGGGAGAGGCGGGTTGTCAATTTCAATATGTTAATCGCTCAATTAGAGCGATATTAACGTGGATTTTGCAGTTTAATTTTGGCTCCACGGGTTTTTCGGGCTTCCTGGAACTCGCCAGTGAAAGCAAGGTGAGAAGACAGCAGCAATTGAGGAGGCTGAAGCCATGACGGAAATATGCCAATGAGTATTCAGTACGCACAGCTGCTTTCTTACTTGCTTGTGTGAAAGGATTTGTTCATAGTCCTTGTGCTGAGAGGTGACTTTACACACTTTGGAGGTGTCATCTACACTTTGGAGGTTTGGAGGTCTGATCTGCACTTTGGAGCTCTGATCTATCAGATCAGCATGGGTGCCACTTACACTGTGTTACTTTGGACCTCAGATGAGGACCAAGATGACCAGCAGCAGCAGCAGGAGCAGCAGGACCTCCACCAGCAACAGCCTGCTGCTCACAGATCTGTAGCTCCACAGGAGAGAGGGGTTCAGCAGAGAGGTGCAGCTTGCAGGAGGCCATACCTGGCCACAGGGTCTACAGGCAGAGGATAAGCTTCCTTGACATGTCGGAACAACAGTGTCTGAGGAGGCTCAGGGTGTCACGTCAGGTAGTGGAACAAGACTTGCTGCCAAGTGGACCTGGTGGCCACGCTTTAGCAGTGGCTGTCAAAGTCACCACTGCCCTCAACTTTTTTGCCACCGGATCCTTCCAGGGCTCTGCCGGAGACATTTGTAGGATCTCGCAGTCGCAGCACACAAATGCATAAGACAGGTGACCGATGGCTTCTTTGCCAGTGCCAACAATCATGTGAACTTTGCCTGTGATGACGCCAGTCAGAATGAGCGGGCGCTCTCGGGTTTACGGCTCTGGCTGGCTTCCCACAGGTGCAGAATGTCATTGACTGCACACATGTGGCAGTTAAGTCACCCCCCGATCACCCAGGAGTGTTCGTCAACCACAATGGCTACCACTCCATCAACGTGCAGCTGGTGTGCAACCACAAAAAGATCTTTCTGCAGGTGCGCCAAGATTCCCTGGCAGCTGCCATGATGCTTTCGTCCTGCAGCAGTCCACCCTCCCTGATCTCTTCGCACCTCAAAGCAGAGTTATCGGCTAGCTGCTTGGAGACAAGGGATACCCACTTAAAACGTGACTGATGACACCTCTCAGAAACTCGAGAAATGAGGCTCAGGAGCGATACAATGAATTCCATATGACCACCAGATGTGTCATCGAGCAAGTCATTGGCATGTTGAAGATGCATTTCAGGTCCCTGGACAGATCTGGAGGCACCCTTCAGTGCGCACCAGCCAGGGTCTCCAGAATGATCGTGGTGTGCTGCGCTCTCCACAACATTGTGCAGCAGCGAGGTTTGGACCTGCAGGAGGAACAAGACGCACAGAGCCTCTTTGGACGATTCTGAGGAGGAGAAGGAAGATGAGGAGGAGGGAGAGGAGGAGCGGAGGAGGAGGAGGCAGAAGGTGTTTGTGGGCAATGCACCACCAGTGGCACACATTGCTGCCCGTGATACCTGGGATACCCTCACTATTGCGAGGTTCACTTAGGTTCCACCAGCGCACCCATCTAACAACCACATGCAAAGGCCACTTTTGCCCATCCCGCCGCCGCACCCCCCCACCCGATGCCACTAGCACGAAGCAGTCCTGCAAACAACCAAGCCTCCCTTTAACAGCCCCCCACTGCTCGGTGTCAATTCATGTCTTCCCATTGATCATCACACAACTGAAAAGGCCACTTGCCAGCCAGCAACCACAAATTGGCAAGACGGGAAAGTGGTGCAAAGGAATAATATTTATGTGGCTCACATATAAAACAGCAACTTAATATTCTAACAATGTGTAACACACCCACGTGCATACCCTGGTGCAACTACAAATCTTTACTCTTACTTTTCCTAGCATTTATACATGGTGCAAATCCTGTGGCTTCAGCAGATGTAGAGGCAGGCTGCTCAGATCCCTGCAGTGACTGCTGAGATGCTCTTGGCCAATATCCTCTGGGTTTTGGAGCCTGTGAGGGCCCTGCCAAAGACTGCTCCATCACTCGGCCTTCGGGACATGAGGCACCATGCGGGGTACTAACTGAGGGGGGTGACAACGGGTGAGAAGTGGAAACGCTTTGAGCCGAGTCCCCAGTTGCATGTCCCCTTTCACCATCATTCCTCTCATGTCCCAATCACACTTCCCTGCTAGCAATGAGCTGGAGAACACTTTGCTGCAGATCAGTGTGGCGATGAATGGCCAAGGGTAGGGTAGCATTCATCCTATTTAAGGTGGCATTTATAGAATGCCAGTCATTGGTGAAGGCCTGCATACACTCATGTGATTGCTGCATTTGGTGCTCCATGCAGGTGGCCACTCTTTCCATGGACGAAGACATCATTGTAAAGGACTCCGACATCATGCCACTCATGCTTGAGATGGACCCCTCTAATCTCTCTGCAAGCTTGCATAGTGCGGCTGGAACACCTGCCAGTACATCGCATATTCTCTGCAGCTGCTCCAGAAGTATCCTGTTTGTTGACGGCCCCTGAGGTACCGCATCTGCGTCCAGCTGAGCAGACCTTGGAGCGTCCTGCGCCCTCCGACGCGGACCCTCCACTGCTGTCCCTGTCTCCAACATCTGCTCTTGCTCAGTTGTGATGAGTGAGTCACCAGGTGAAAACCCAACTATCTGTCTTACTGGTCCCACCGAAGTGTGAGTATCTGAGCTGATGCATGGTCTGCATGAGTCCTGTGACGATGTACCCTCAGAGGGAGCGACCTCCTCTGAGGAGTCATCGTTCGTGACCTGGGCCACCTCCTGCGGGATGCATGAAGGCCCTGTGGGAGATGAAAGACATGAAGGAGTACTGTCAAAGTAAGAAATTTTGATGTTATCATTATGCACATGATCATATTTCTCTCGCTGTTGACATCAAGTCAACATGAGTGAGTGTTGTATGCCATGTGGCTGTCTGATATTTAATTCTGTCACCAAGTAGCTGGGAGGCTCCCATCTCCGATGGCCAGGCACGCTGAGACCCCACTGATTTCCAGCGCCTGCTCCTCTGTACTTGTTAGCTGTGAGATGGCTGGAGGGCCACCTCCGGTTCTCTGCCTCTCCCTCGTGTTCTGTGCTCTCTTCTCCTGCAAGGAGGGAAAGAAGAGACTTATGACTGAGAGTAATGGCATGTGTTGAACAGATGGATGGAGAGCATTTGTTGAGGGCGACTATGAGGGAGAGGCGTGACATTGCATAAGGATGTACGGATTCTGGAAGTTGCTGACGGTTTACTCCATAATAACAGTGAGCGCTGATAGCCTCACCGTTATTCCTACCACCAAATCCGGGCCAATAGGTCAGGTGACTAAACGATTCGTCTAGGAGGTAGATTTTAAGCAGCCTCTTAAAGAACTATAGAGGGAGGTGGAGAGGGAAAGAGGGTTGGGAGGGATTCCAGAGCTTAAGGCCTAAGGTACGACTGCCAATGGTGTGACAAAGGAAGTGGGGGATGCACAAGAGGTTAGAGTTGGAGGAACGCAGAGGGTTCTCAGAGGGTTGTAGGGCTGGAGGAGGTTACAGTGATAGGGAGGGGCGAGGCCATGGAGAAATTTGAACACGAGGGTGAGAACTTTAAAATTGAAATATTGAAGGCACCTGACTTGATTACCTAAAGGGTTACAAGCTGTTTTCTGAATTCATTTTTGTTCAAAAAAGTTAAATTTCTGCCATATTCAAGTTCAAAACCTTGTGCGAAGGAAAAAAGAACAGAACGGGTAAAGACCTGAGGTCAGATGTCCCCTCTGGATTATTCACTGGGACAGTACAATTGGCGACATTGGCAGTGGAAGAAACATCTACTACTTCAGACGGGGGCACTGCTAATTTATTGATTCAGCAACTTCCAAACTATAAAGCCTTCATCTCCTTCCAGCGTTTTAACATCAAACCGATTTGTGACAGATAAGGAGCTTGGTAGTGACTGAAAAATGGTACGACGAGGGTGTGTTTACCTCCTTACAAAGGAAATATTTGTGTGATACATTGGGTTGTGTGGAGCAATATGTTGCTGCTGTATCCAACAGTATGTTGCTTTTCTGGGCCCTTGATCTATTGTTGATGTGCAGTGATGAAATAAAAAGTAATTACTTTTGATTAGCTTGTAGATAACAGCTAGATTTGCAAAGGTCTGTAGCAGTAACAACCTGAAAACATACTTACATGAAAACATGAAAACGTTCTTTTTACTGTAGCAGACACCTGCATCAATAAATGGGCATTGTAAGTGAATTAGAGGGAGACTTGGCTTCAGACCTGATCCATTCACATTAATAAGGGCTTTTGCTAGCACATGTCAACACTGATGTCACAGTATTAGTTCAAAGGCTAACGTGCAGACTTTATAACCTCAGAACTGCACTACAAATTGCATAGAACTAAACTATTTCTGTATGTACGTACATACATGTGTATCTATCAATCTATCTCTATTCTTTAGCCTTATATATTAAAACTTCGTGCCTGTTTCTGGCCTACTGTGCTCATTAGTTTAGATCTGCTGTACAATGTTAAGTATTGTTAATAATCCAGTACACACAGTCAAATTCCACATATTATACTGGTTGATTATTGTGTAGAAGCTTTATTTCCTAGCAGTTGATCTTTCATGGTATTACTGATGGACAAAGGATAAAAATGTTTCTGTCACTGTTTCTCTGCTTGTCTCCCAATCAATGATTTTTGTCTTCTTTCACTTTGTCTTCCATTCTTTCTTTCCCCTGTCTCTGTACATCTCTTTCACAATTCCTCTCATTGTCATCTCCATTTGTCTCCCACTTTAAAAAAAAGTTCTCTCTAACTCCTTCCATAAGACAAACTGTTGCTTTTAAATAAATTTACATTGCCTTACTGCGATCCAGTTTAAATCACTCGAGTTGTGAGCATTACTGCAAAGGTTTTTTTGGTAACTATATCTGGAATCCATACTCTCCTCGGTATTTTCCCTACCAATCATGCTGAAATGTTCACTACCAACTGAGCCATGGGAGAGTTGGAGAGCAATGGGTATGATAGCCCAGTGGTTGTAATACTGGACTAGCAACTCAAAAGTCATGAATTCAAATCCTCCCATGATAAACAATGATACTGAATTCAATAAATCTGCTAATCTGTGAAATATGCCTGATTGTTGTAAAAATCCAGCTGGCTCATTCATATTGTTTAGAGAAGGGAATGCCAATCTCCAGCTATGTGGTTCACTCTTAATGACCTGGGAATTCATGCCTTTGTCACCTCCAGATTCGACTATTCCAATGCTCTCCTGGCTAGCCTCCCATCCTCGATAAACTTCAACTCATCACCCATCACTGATCTACATTGGCACCCACCCCCACAGTGCCTCAAATTCTAATCTTCATGTCCAAATCCCTTCATGGCCTTGCCTCTCTCTATCTCTGTATTCTTCTCCAGCCCTACACCTTCTGAAAAATCTGTGTTCCTCCAACTCTGGCCTCTTGTGAATTCCAAATCTCCGCCACGCCATTGGCAGCTGAGCCTTCAGCTGTCTAGGACCTAAGCTCTGGAATTCTCTTCCTAAATCTCCCCACCTCCCTCTGCTCCTTTATGACCCTCCTTAACACCCACCACCTTGACCAAGCTTTTAGCCAGTAATTTTGACTTTGGGTGATAGCGTAAAGTGGGCAATATCGATTCACTGGCCTCTTGTACATCTCCACCAATTTTCATTTCTATTGACTGTCTGAGGGCTCCTGTTCAAGATTGGGTTGCCCTGAGCCGGGTGGCTGTGTTCAGGAAAACCAGGCCTACATGTGGCCTAATCAGCAGTCCTTAAAGGGAAAGAGAGTTTCGAATTTCAAGGGTGAGGTGGATGAAGGCACTTTGATGGATGGGTGGTGTGGAGGGAAGAGGGAACATATAGTAGACCAGAATCAGCAGAGCAGAGGTTGTGAATGGAGGTGATGGGATGGAGGAGATGCTAAACATGGGGTGGAGTGAGACCGTGAAGGGATCAGGGGATGTCTCAGTGAGAATCTGGCCCAACCAAGCAGAACTTGATCCAACCCGACTTCACTTTGTACTTGGTTGAGATGAATAAACTCGCTACTGAGGTGTCAGCCTTGGCTCAGCAGTAGCATTCTCGCCTCTGAGCCAGAAGGTTGTGGGTTGAATTTGTATGCAAAAGGTCCAATGGAACTATTTGATGAAGAGCAGAAGAGTTCTCCTGGTGTCCTAGCAATATTTATCCCTCAATCAACATCACTAACAAAAAATTATCTGTTCATTATCTAATTGCTGTTTGTGGGAGCTTAGTGTGCGCAAATTTTGGCTGCCACGTTTCTCTACATTACGATAGTGACTATACTTCAAAAGTACGTCATTGGCTGCAAAGCGCTTTGGGATGCCCTGAGGTCGTGAAAGGCGCTATAGAAATGCAACTTCTTTCATCCCTGACCAGGTTTGAAACTGGAACCTCCTGGCCAAAGCATATATAGATAGAAAACAAAGCATGTGTACCTTACAATTGCAGACCACTAAATTAAATCATCCTGACTATCTGCCGAGGTGTGATAAAGTTAATTAAGTCAGCCAGGAAGGTACCACATCAAAGACATAGCAAGATACAACTGAGACAATGAGGTGTAGTCGCAGGGGTTCTAACGTGTCAAAAGCTGCCGTCTGTATGTAAAACGAAAAGCTTTAAAATTTTTACTTTTTTACTGGGAAAATTTTTACTTTTTTACTGGGAATCACATCTGTGAACAAGCTAACGACGACTCGAGTCCGGATCACGTCATGTATCGTGACATAAACCCAAGATCCCGATTGAGACCGTCTTCATGAGTGCGGAACTTGGCTATCAGTTTCTGCTCGATGATTTTGCGTTGTCGTGTGTTTCTAAGGTTGCCTTGGAGAACGCTTACCCGCAGATCCGAGGCTGAATGTCCTTGACTGCTGAAGTGTTCCCCGACTGGGAGGTAACAATCCTGCCTGGCGATTGTTGCGCGGTGCTCGTTCATACGTTGTCTCAGTGTCTGCATGGTCTCGCCGATGTACCATGCCGCGGTGCATTCTTTCCTGCAACGTATGAGGTAGACAACGTTGGCCGAGTCACATGAGTATGTACCATGTACCTGGTGGGTAGTGTCCTCACGTGTGATGGTGGTATCTGTGTTGATGATCTGGCATGTCTTGCAGAGTTTGCCATGGCAGGGTTGTGTGGTGTCGTGGTCGCTGTTATCCTGAAAGCTGGGTAATTTGCTGCGAACGATGGTACTTCTGAGGTTAGGCGGCTGTTTGAAGGCAAGTAGTGGAGGCGTGGGGATGGCCTTAGCGAGGTGTTTGTCGTCATCGATGACATGTTGAAGGCTGCGAAGAACATGGCGTAGTTTCTCCACTCCGGGGAAGTACTGGACGAC
The DNA here is from genome assembly GCA_030390025.1 of Squalus acanthias. Lineage (NCBI taxonomy): Eukaryota > Metazoa > Chordata > Chondrichthyes > Squaliformes > Squalidae > Squalus > Squalus acanthias. The sequence goes on from CM059428.1 coordinate 150,458,693, forward strand.
GTAGGGTACCCTGTTGGTTGTGTCCCGTGTTTGCCTTCTGAGGAGGTCTATGCGATTTTTCGCTGTGGCCCGTCGGAACTGTCGATCGATGAGTCGAGCGTCATATCCCGTTCTTACGAGGGCGTTTTTCAGCGTCCGTAGGTGTCCATCGCGTTCCTCCTCGTCTGAGCAGATCCTGTGTATTCGCAGGGCTTGTCCATAGGGGATGGCTTCTTTAACATGGTTAGGGTGGAAGCTGGAGAAGTGGAGCATCGTGAGGTTGTCCGTGGGCTTGCGGTAGAGTGAAATGCTGAGGTGTCCGTCTTTGATGGAGATTCGTGTGTCCAGGAATGAGACCGATTCTGAGGAGTAGTCCATGGTGAGTTTGATGGTGGGATGGAACTTGTTTATGTTATCGTGTAGTCTTTTCAGTGATCCTTCGCCATGGGTCCAAAGGAAGAAAATGTCGTCGATGTATCTGGTGTACAGCGTTGGCTGGAGGTCCTGTGCAGCGAAGAAGTCTTGCTCGAACTTGTGCATGAAGATGTTGGCGTATTGGGGTGCGAATTTGGTCCCCATGGCTGTTCCGTGTGTTTGGGTAAAAAAATGGTTGTCGAAGGTGAAGACATTGTGGTCAAGGATGAAGCGGATGAGTTGTAGGATGGCGTCTGGAGATTGGCTGTTGTTGATGTTGAGTACTGAGGCTGTTGCAGCGATGCCGTCATCGTGGGGGATACTGGTGTAGAGTGCCGATACGTCCATCGTGGCAAGGAGTGTTCCTGGTTCAACTGGTCCGTGGGTGCTGAGTTTCTGTAAGAAGTCTGTAGTGTCGCGACAGAAGCTGGGGGTTCCCTGTACGATGGGTTTCAGAATGCCCTCGACGTATCCAGAGAGGTTCTCACACAGGGTTCCATTGCCTGATACGATAGGACGTCCGGGTGTGTTGGCTTTGTGTATCTTTGGGAGGCAGTAGAAGTCTCCCACGCGGGGAGTACGTGGGATGAGAGCGCGTAGGATGTTTTGAAGGTCTGGATCGAAGGTCTTGATCAGTCTATTGAGTTGGCGGGTGTGTTCTTTGGTCGGATCTGCGGGTAGCTGTCTGTAGTGTTCCTGGTTGTCCAGTTGTCGGTATGCTTCTTTACAATAGTCCATTCTGTTCTGTATGACGATGGCTCCTCCTTTGTCCGCTGGTTTGATGACAATGTTGCGGTTGGTCTTGAGAGCGTGGATGGCGTTGCATTGTGCTCGGGTGACATTCTGGACTGTCTTGTGAGTGCGGCTGATGAATCTGGCGTTGATGCATCTCCTGACAGCTTGAGCATACATGTCAAGCTTGGGGCAGCGACCCTCCGGAGGGGTCCAGTTTGACTCTTTTTTCTTCGGTTGCTGCACTGCGAGTCCCTCTGTCTGCTGTTCTGGATCATTGATTGTCTCATTGGGTTTGTTGCTGACATCTTGGGATTTGTGGAAGTATTCCCGGAGCCTCATTCTCCTGATGAATTCCTCCGGAGCGGAGAAACTACGCCATGTTCTTCGCAGCCTTCAACATGTCATCGATGACGACAAACACCTCGCTAAGGCCATCCCCACGCCTCCACTACTTGCCTTCAAACAGCCGCCTAACCTCAGAAGTACCATCGTTCGCAGCAAATTACCCAGCTTTCAGGATAACAGCGACCACGACACCACACAACCCTGCCATGGCAAACTGTTGGACTATAACCTGGTGTTGTGCGACCTCTCAATTATGACAGATAATCCCAGTTCTAAGGCAGCTTGCATGCATTAATGTCACAAATTGACTGAGTTATGAAACTAACGTTTTTCACCTCTAACCCAAATATAATTATAAACTAAAAAAAATACTTTTTCCACAAACATAGCAGCATACAGCACAGACGGAGCCCATTCGGCCCATCGTGCCTGTGCCGGCTATCTAATTAGTCCCATTCCCTTGCTCTTTCCCCATAGCCTTGGGCGTGCCCTTTCAGCAAGAATAACTGTTTTCATTATTGATTTCAGTAAATGATATCTTGGTAACACAGGAATGATCTCTGCAAAGTTATTACCTTGGACTAGCTTCCCATCCACCAGTCTTCATCTGAGCTCAGACCAAGCAGATCATATTTAATGAGGCAGGGTGCCACATTCCATCCAAGCATGTCAATATTGGATTGGCTCACAGCCCTATTTGAATAAAAGTTGTGTTGTAGCATTAGCCAAAAAGATGAAATACTTTGGAGGAGAGGGAATTTATCTCCATACCAAGTACCAATTCAAAAGAAAAGCATCAACTCACTTGATGTAAAGTCCAACATCAGCTCCAAACGTTTTGATTCTTTGATTGAATCTATGGGATTTAGTTAAATCTGTTTCTATCATTCGATATAACTCTACTATCCCTCCTCCCAAGAAAGACGGAGTCATGTGTTGGTGGATAGGGGAACCTGTTGAAAACCACAAATCATAAAACCATCTCAAGTCCAAAATAGGAGCCATAGTCCCATGAAATATAGCATCTCAAGCAACAGAATTAAGTTAAAAGCAAGTTAAACATCATAAGCTTGATCCTTTAAAGTTGCTGGCCCTATGGAACAGATATTTGAGTTCTCAAAGTCCTATCTGAAGAATGAGCTGCTTCCTTGGCTTGTATATTTCAAATATCTGTGTGGATGTTGCTCTATCTAAGCAGAAAACAGCAAACATCTTGGCTTCGAAATTCTGCTGGAGTGCCTGGGCAGAGGTTGGGAAGATCTTCAGAAGTTCAGGACAGAACTGGATCTGCTGGGTCACCGCCCTATCTAGACTCCGGCCTTAGTGAAGGGCAAAGACTCAAGCTTTTGCTCACCTCACCTAATGTCTCCTTCTTTGGCTCGACATTAATGTTTTTCCCGATGTCTCTGTAAAGCACCTTGGAACATTTTTCTACATTAAAGGCTCTATATAAATGGAAGAGGCCCTGCTTTGACTTAAAAGCTGACAGTAGAACAATACAAAACCTGGCTGAAAAATACTACAATAAAAGACGACTTCAATGCCCAAGTGGTAAAAAGGATGCCTGTGAAACTGTGACATAAAAGTATTCCACGCAGAAAAAAAATCATCCAGATGGAATAACTGTCAAAAGACACAAACTTTCTCTTGCCTGAAAACAGCAAGGCACTGCACTGATGACAGAAGAATGTCAAAGCTGCAGCCAGAAAGCAGCTATTTATAGAATGTATAACGTGGAGTGGACAGAAAGAGAGAAGCTGAAGCAGTGACCATTTTTTAAAGGACAAAGTGGGTAAACGTTTCAGGCAGAGGAAGATACAGGACTGCGGCGAGTGCCTCACCTCCTGACTCCCCAAAGCCTTTCCACCATCTACAAGGCACAAGTAAGGAGTCTGATGGAATACTCTCCGCTTGCCTGGATGAGTGCAGCTCCAACAACACTCAAGAAGCTCGACACCATCCAGGACAAAGCAGCCCGCTTGATTGGCACCCCATCCACCACCTTAAACATTCACTCCCTCCACCACCGGCGTACCGTGGCTGCAGTGTGTACCATCTACATGATGCACTGCAGCAACTCGCCAAGGCTTCTTCGGCAGCACCTCCCGAACCCGCGACCTCTTCCACCTAGAAGGACAAGGGCAGCAGGCGCATAAGAACACCACCACCTCCAAGTTCCCCTCCAAGTCACACACCATCCTGACTTAGAAATATATCGCCGATCCTTCATCGTCGCTGGGTCAAAATCCTGGAATTCCCTCCCTAACAGCACTGTGGGAATACCTTCACCACACGGACTGCAGCGGTTCAAGAAGGCGGCTCACCACCACCTTCTCGAGGGCAATTAGGGATGGGCAATAAATGCTGGCATTGCCAGCGACGCTCACATCCCATAATCAAATTTTTTTAAAAGTTCTGGATTGCTCAAATCAGAATAGCATTGGCTGAATCCTCGAAATGGGAAATGTGTGGCACAGGTAGAAGTAAATAACACAAAGTTTGTTAAAACAATATGTGAGAGGAAGCTTTTCCATTAGTTTTATTATTATAGGAACATAGGAACAGGAGTAGGCCATCGAGCCCCTCGAGCCTGTTCCGCCATTCAATGAGATCATGGCTGTTTTGTGACCTAACTCCATATACCCACCTTTGACCCATATCCCTTAATACCTTTGGTTAACAAAAAGGTATCAATCTCAGATTTAAAATTAACAATTGACTTATCATCAATTGCCGTTTGCGGAAGAGAGTTCCAAACTTCTACCGCCCTCTGCGTGTAGAAGTGTTTCCTAACTTCACTTCTGAAAGGCCTGACTCTAATGTTTAGACTATGCCCCCTAGTCTTAGTCTCCCTAACCAGCGGAAATAATTTCTCTCTATCTACCCTATCAGTTCCCCTTAATATCTTGAAAACTTCAATCAAATCACCCCTTAACCTTCTAAATTCCAGGGAATATAACCCTAATTTGTGTAATCTCTCGTCGTAATTTAACCCTTGAAGTCCGGGTATCATTCTGGTAAACCTACGCTGCACTCCCTCCAAGGCCAATATATCCTTCCTAAGGTGTGGTGCCCAGAACTGCTCACAGTACTCCAGGTGTGGTCTAACCAGGGCTTTGTATAGCTGTAGCATAACTTCTACCCCCTTGTATTCCAGTCCTCTAGATATAAAGGCCAGCATTCCATTAGCTTTTTTGATTATTTTCTGTACCTGTTCATGACATTTTAATGATCTATGTACCTGGACCCCCAAGTCTCTTTGGACCTCCACTCTTTCTAGCTTTTCACCATTTAGAAAGTACTCTGTTCTATCCTTTTTAGGTCCAAAGTAGATGACCTCACTTTTGCTTACATTGAAATTCATTTGCCACAGTTTTGCCCTTTCGCTTAACCTATTAATATCTCTTTGTAATTTTAGGCTTCCATCTACATTACTTACAACGCCACTTATCTTTGTGTCATCGGCAAACTTGGATATGTGGCTTTCTATCCCATCATCTAAGTCATTAATAAATACGGTGAATAGTTGAGGCCCCAACACAGATCCCTGTGGGATACCTCTAGTCACATCCTGCCAATCAGAGTACCTATCCATTATCCCTACTCTCTGTCTCCTGCCACTCAACCAATTTCCTAATCAGATCAATAATTTGTCTTCAATTCAATGAGCTGGTGGGCTCAATTAATTATTATGCAGCTAGTAGGCTAACTAATGCCAGTTGTTATGAGTTGAACTCAGATTTGGGAGAGAAGGAGGGGAAAATTCTGTCTTGATCTCAGAAGCATTTTAGTTTCTCTTCTCTGTATCTTTAGTTGGTTGAGGACCAGTGCACCCATATGGCTCCCAGATGCTGTACCAACTTCCCCACCCACCCCCCCACCACAAACACCACAAAGCAGTCCTAAAATGACCAAACCATTCCTGTCAACCAAACACCCATTGCTCGAGTTTAAGTAATGTCTCATCATTCACTCCAAGTAACGAGGCCACTTCCCAGGTAGCAGGCAAAGATGGACAAGACTGGAAAGTAGTGCAAATAAATAAATTTATGTGTGTCATAAATAGAACTGAAACTTAACACTAACATTTTAGCAAACACCCATGTGCTTCCCTTGTGCATCTAGGATTGTGTCTTTTTTCTTTTCCCATTGCTTCTATGTGGTGCAACCCCTGTGGCTTCAACAGAGGTAGAGGCAGGCTGCTCACTGCCCTGCTGTGACTGCTTCGACACTTTTGGCTGACATCCTCTGGGTTTTGGAGCCTGTGAGGGCCCCACCAAAGACTGCTCCTCCTGCAACTGTGCAGGGGCAGACTCGGCCATCAGGATCCGAGGCAGCACAAGGGGCTCTGACTGAGGGGGAGACAACAGGTGGAGAAGTGGGAGCACTTTGAGAAGAGCCCCCACTTCCATGTCCCTTCTCACCATCATCCCTCTCATGGGCCATCCGCACTTCCCTGCTAGCAAGGAGCTGGAGAGCACCTTGCTGCACAGTAGTGGGGCAATGAATGCTCAAGTCTATGTTGGTATCCCTCCTCGAGATGAGGTCAATCAGAGTCTGCAGTCTGTTGTTCACAGCAAGCATGTTCTCGTACAACTGGCACAGTAGCTGCTCCATGCAGGTGGCCATCCTTTCCATGGAACAGCACATCGTTGACATGTGATATGGTGCTGTTCATGTTGGAGATGGACGCCTCCATTCTCTGGACAATCGCGCACATCGTGGCTGGAAAAGCTGCCAGAGCCTCGCACACATGTTGCTGCTCCTCCAAGGTAAACCTCTTTGTTGACGACCCCTGAGGTTCAGCATCTGCATCCAGCTGAGCAGAGCTTGGAGTGTACTGCGCCCTCCGGCGAGGACTCTCCACTGCTGTCCCTGTCTTCACCATTTGCTCTTGCTCACTTGTGATGTGTACGACACCAGGTGTCAACACTACTCTATGTCTCGCTGGACCCACTGACACGCGCGTATCTGCACTGGTGCTGGGTGCGCATGGATCTGGTGACGGTGCACCCTCAGAGAATGGAGTTTCCTTTGAGGAGTCATCTTCCTCCTCTGGCTGGACAGTGGGGGTGGGGGGGGGATGTGTGGGAAATTAAAGACATGAATTGGAACTCTTATGATAGGAATGTGTAACGTTACCATTATGTCCATGATGATATTTCACTGGCTGCTGACATCAGTCACATGAATGACTGTTGTACGCCATGTGGGATATTTAATTCTGTCACCAGGTTGCTGGGAGGTCCCCCTCTCCCCGTCTCCCACCGCCAGCAGCTCAGTCACTACACTTATTTCGAGAGCCTCCTCCTCTGCAGGCGTCAAATTTGTAAATATTGCAGGGCCACCTCGGTTCTCTCTCTTTCTCTCTTGTTCTGTGCTCTTCTCTCCTGCAAGGAGGGAAAGAAGAGAACTTTGAGTGAGAGTGATGGAATGAGTGCAAGGGATGTATGGGCTACATCTGTAGAGGGTGACCATGAGGGAGTGGCTTGACATTGCCAAATGGCCTCCTTCTGTGGCTACTTTGAAAGATTATATTAGACTGAGGGTGCGTGTCAGTGGTGGGTAGTCAGATGGGGATGTGAGTAGGTGCATAGACAGAGAGAGATGGGTGCACATGCAAGGTAGGTTGGTGTGAGGAGTGACGTGCAGGCTAGGCTTGGGAAGGCAGAGTGATGGGGTTGGGGTGACAGGCACATCAGGATGTAGTTGAATGTGGCATTGTACTCACCTTTCCTGACCTCATGAGGTCATTAAATCTCTTCCGGCATTGAATCCAGGAGTGGCTGACAACACCCCTGCTGCTCACTTCTTGGGCGATCTCCAGCCATGCCCTCTTGGTTTCTCTGGCTGCCCTTTTCCTGCCGCTGCCGGGGAATAGGACCTCCCTGCATGCTCTGACTCCCTGGACCAGGACTTCCAGCGAGGCATCTGAGAACCTGGGCGCAGCCTTCTGTCGCTGTGACTCCATGTTTGCTTTCACCCACACAAACCTCTGTAATATAGACCAATAGCCACCTCTCCCAATCACCTTTATGCCTCCTCATAGAATGGTTACAGCACAGAAGGAGGCCATGTGACCCGTCGAGCCCATGCCGACTCTCTGCAAGAGCACTTCAGCTAGTCCCACTCCCCCGCCCTTCCCCTGTAGCCCTACAAATGTTTTTCCCCTCAGGTACTTATCCAATTCCCTTTTGAAAGCCACAATTGAGTCTGCCTCCACCACCCTTTCAGACAGTGCATTCCAGATCCTAACCATTCACTTAGTAAAAATGTTTTTCCTCATGCCGCCTTTGGTTCTTCTGCCAATTGTCTTAAAGCTGTGTCCTCTGGTTCTTGACCCTTCTGCCAATGGGAACAGTTTCTCTTTATCTACTCTGTCTAGACCCCTCATGATTTTGAACACCTCTATCAGATCTCCTCTCAACCTTCTCTGCTCTAAGGAGAACAACCCCAGCTTCTCTAATCTATCCATGTAACTGAAGTCCCTCGTCCCTGGAATCATTCTCATAAATCTTTTCTGCACCCTCTCTAAGGCTTTCACATCCTTCCTAAAGTGCGGTGCCCAGAATTGGACACAATACTCCAGTTGAGGCCGAACCAGTGTTTTATAAAGATTCAACATAACTTCCTTGCTTTTGTACTCTATGCCTCTATTTATGAAGCCCAGTATCTCGTATGCTTTTTAACCGCTTTCTCAACCTGTCCTGCCACCTTCAACGATTTGTGCACATATACCCCCATATACTCTCTGTTCATGTACCTACTTTAGGATTGTACCCTTTAGTTTATATTGCCTCTCCCTCCTCCAACAACCTTCAACTGGGATATGGGCAAGGCTCCTTTAAATATCCGAGCTGAAAACGAGACATCGGTGATGTCATTAGACCTGCTCCATTTAATTGGCTGGGAAACCTGCATGACTCTTTCAATTGGCGCCACTGAGTTAAACGCGCAGTGCAGAACACGGCGTTGAAATTTTCGGGATGGCAGCCCGCACGCACCCGCCCCGACTCCAAGGTAAAGATTCCGGCCATTGTCTCCACCACTTGTGATGGGCTCTGTTGGACTGGAGTTCAACATTTCTAGTGGCAGAGCAGGCCTCCCGGAATTTCAAGCCCCTTGTCTAAATACAGAAAAAGGATCAAAGTCAGAGCCTGATAACCGCAGACCAATACACCCTATCATGGCAAAGCTCCTGAAATGGAACATTTCAGACACAGCAACTATCCCATCATTAACGTTGTTTCGAAGAGGCTTGGATAACGCACACTTTATTTATTGTCCTGGCCAATATTTATCCCTCAACCAATATCACTAAAACCGATGATCTGGTCATTATCTCATTTCTGTTTGTGTGGGTTTGCTGTGTGCAAATTGGCTGCCTTGTTTCCTGCATTACAACAGTGACTACATTTCAAAAATACTTTATTGATTGTAAAGCGCTTTGGGACATCCTGAGGTCGTAAAAGGCTCTATATAAAATGCAAGTTTATGCATTCATTTATTAACCTGTTATTCCAGAGCTAGTGGGTAAGGCTGTAACAATATTTGGACAATGCACAGATTAAAGTTGAAAAACACCTGGGATCATTGGCAAGGCCACTGGTTTATGGTGACTGAGGAGTCAAATTCTGTTTTTGTTACTTTGGATTCAGGGATTTTTTGATCGGTGTTCTGGGAATTGCATTCTACAATTCCATATGTTTCTTTTTCATGAAGCTGGAAAACTGGTGGCGTGCCCTATAACTTGGCTTGGCCTATAATATACAACGGAGCTGCTGTTCCCAACAATTACTGAAAGAAAATAACTTGCATTTAATGCTTTAAAACTTCTCTCAGTAGCAACTCAAAGTGCTCCAAATTAAATAATTACTTTTGAAGTACTGTCGCTGTTTCTACGAAGGCAAACTTGACGGCCTATTAGTGGACAGCAAGATCACACAAATAGCCAAGAGATACATGACCAGTTAATCTGTTTTTGGTGGTATGAGTTGACCAGGACATTCAAGGATTTTTACTCGTGTTTTTTTTTGTGATTACGTTCTGCTGTTCCATTTTTTCCATGAAGACTGCAAACTACAGGTCTTGATCACTGGGGATGAATTTCTCCCATGCTGTTAATTTTAGCAAAAAGTCAGCATGAGTACAAAATAAGTTTTCCCATTTTATGCTCGCATCAGTTTTCCACTAAAATTAACAGCAGAAGGAGTTTGACACTAATGTGTTGTGTGTGGCTATTGAAGTTGATGAGGTAACTAAATCTCTTGAGCATCCCTGATTATAATCACTCAACCATTGGTGGCCGTGCCTTCTGTTGCCTAGGCCCTAAGCTCTGGAATTCCCTGTCTAAACCTTTCCGCCTCGCTACCTCTCTTTCCTCCTTTAAGATGCTCCTTAAAACCTACCTCTTTGACCAAGCTTTTGGTCACCTGCCCTAATTTCTCTTTATGTGGCTCGGTGTCAATTTTTTTGTCTTAAAATACTCCTGTGAAGCGCCTTGGGACGTTTTACTACGTTAAAGGCACTATATCAAGATCAGATCAGCCATGATCTTATTGAATGGCAGACAGGCTCGAGGGGCCAAATGGCCTTCTCCTGCTCCTATTTCTTATGTTCTTATAAATATATATACAAGTTGCTGTTGTACATAATAGTTAATAATGCAAACCGAATTGAATCAGCTCCAGGGTAGTGTTGAGATTGCGTATTTTTTGAAGCAGAAATGAAGAAGCCATCTTCTTTACTTAATTCAAAAATAAGCTGGATGAATATATTTGGATTGAATGACCCTAATATTTATGGTGAGGTGGGGAGGGTGCAGGGGAGGGCGAAAACGGCTGGGGAACGCGTTGAGGCCAGGGATACGGAGGTCCTGCCAAATTTAATGGCACAACCTCATTATAATTTTTTTCTTCCATTTCCCGCCCTTGGAGGGGGGAAGGATGGAGATCGGGTCTTCATGGGGGAAGGGGGAGAGAAAGGCCATCGTAGGAGGGGTGAAGGCTGGAAGTCGGGATTTGAGGGGGGGGGGGGAAGAGAGAGACAATCGCGGGAGAGGGTAAGGCTAGAGATCAGGACTTGGGAGAGGGAGGGAGAGGCCATGGCGGGAGGGGGGAAGGCTGGACATCGGTCCTTGTTGGGGGGGCGGTGTGGTCTGCGATTGTGGCAGGGGGGAGAGAGAGGTTGCGATCGGCAGGGAGGAGGCTGAAGGCTTCCTTGAGGGGCTGGGGAGAGCACTCCTGCTACTCCTGGCCCACAAGGACTACTGTAAAAGGCACTTGCCTTGTGGAGCTGGCAGCTCCTGCCTTCCTTTCACTGCTGGGTTTCCTGAGCTCTGGGAAACCCGGCCGGCAACTGTTAAATTTAAATCAGGCTCCCAATTGCAATGTAGGATCCCGATTTAAATATGTTAATGAACTGCCCCGCCTCTCTACACCGGGACACTCGGACGCCACAAAACCCGCACCATGAAAATGGCGGCATGTATATAAACTACTAGTTGGGGTCACGTTCTCCGCTTTTTCTTTGGTAACCCCCCGCCCCCCCTACCCCGACCCTCTTCCACCCGTTGTAGGGGGTTAATATCGAGGCCAATGTTATAAGTACAGACAAGGATGCTAAGCTATTCAATAGAAGTTGATGACTCCTGCACTGGTGGGGATACAGAAATGTCCTCTGTGGAATGTAATTGCTGAGGTTGAATATTGCGGGTTCTAATGAAGGATTGACATCCTGCAATTTTGTTGAAGCACTTTCAGTGCACTTTATTTTGCTTTTAATTCTACCAATGATTAGGCTACGATGGTGCAAATTGTAAATGGTCTGAGGAAAGAAGGAGCCCAATGGATTTCTCTTCTCCATACTTGTTTGCACTTAAGAAAGGAGTGGGATGCAATGCTGGACTTGGTGCGACCCTCACCTCAGTCTTCCACCAATGCTACCACCACCTCAGACGGAGTGCAGTAGTGGACTCTTGCGGCCATGTTTACAAAAACACAATTGCTTAGTTAGTTAGAACTTTCACCCCAATGGAGAAGGGATTTATCAACTGCACTGATGAGATTTGGCTTCTGAGCTTGGTAAGACTATTGACATGTGCCATGGAACAAAATGCTCTTAGATCTCCTACATTATATGAAGCTATTTCCTCCCTGCCACATCAGCATGTTAGTGCAAAAGCATACAGGCCTGCATTGAAATTAATTTATCTATGTTAATTCAGTAAGCGCTAAGCTTCACTGCTGAATAAAATCTAATTTTGCCAGAAGCTGAGAGCTGGTAGGAAGCCACACAGAAGGGATAAATAAAATGAAACTCTTGAGATTGTACTCCTTGTCTTGTGTTTGACACCGGACTAAACAATGGCTGGGAATTTCCTCAGAGTTGCCCTTGCCCCGCCGCCAGAACTTCATCGGAATTGCACGCGTAAACCAGGGTTTCCTCCTCGCTCCCAGTGACGATACGGCGGGAGAGCGGGAGCAGATCTCAGGAAATTCCTAGCCAATATCTCTTGTGAATATAAAAAGAAAAAACTGCAAATGTCAGTGAATTCCAGATCATAAAATCGCTGCGTAAAAAAATTTCCCTGGGATGTTTTGCCACTTACCTTATATCTGTGTCCTCTAGTTATGGACCCTCCTGCCAGTGGAAACAGTTTCTCCCCATCTACTCTATCAAAACCCCTCTTAATTTAGAATAACTCTATCAAATCTCCCCTTAGCCTTCTCTGCTCTAAGGAGAACAGATTAGATCATAGGGAGGTTTGATAAAGGTGTTTAAAATTGTGACATTATTGGGCAGGGTAGACTGTTACCAGTGGTTGAGGGGTCATGAACAAGGGGACATAGATATAAGATTAAATGTGAGAGATTTGGGGCAAAGTCAAGTGTAAGAGATTTCAGATTGGTTCCATGGTCTGTTTCTATGATGTAATTTTTAAGTATTTCTTTATTTTACTGTTATAATGGTTAAAGAATTGCTAATGTTGTGCTTTATTATAGAATGGCTGAGAACACACTTTGCTTCATACCTCTACTGTCATTTTTGTCGCCATAATCAGCTGTATTTCTTGGAAGCAATAGATGTGATTTTAACCCACTGTGCCCAGTGATATTCCCGCCGGATTCGGACAGGAGTCCATCTTTGAATATGGCCTGCACCTCACGCTTGTGTGGTTATGTGAGCGCGTCTTATCTTAATTCTGTTTCCTCACATCCACTGGTTCTCCTACCAGTGGAAACAGTTTATCCCCATCTATTCTATCAAAACCCCTCATAATTTTGAACACCTCTATTAAATCTCCCCTTAACCTTCTCTGCTCTGAGGAGAACAATCCCAGCTTCTTTAGTCTTTCCATTTTACTGAAGTCCCTCATCCCTGGTACCTTTCTGGTAAATCTCCTCTGCACCCTCTCCAAGGCCTTGACATCCTTCCTAAAGTATGGTGCCCAAAACTGGACACAATACTCTAGCTGAGACATAACCAGTGATTTATGAAGATTTACCATAAATTCCTTGCTTTTGTATTTTATGCTTCTATTTATAAAGCCTAGGATCCCATATGCTTTCCTAATAGCCTTATCAACTTGTCCTGCCACCTTCAAAGATGTGTGTATGTGAACCCCGAGGTCTCTGTAAGGGTTTATGTCTCTCAGCCTGTGAGATTCGTGTGGCTTTGTGCAGCCCGGGTGCTAGTGCGGGTTTAGGCCTTGTTGCCTGTTCTGGTCTCCCGCCAGTCTGGGAGCACTAGACACACCTGTGAGTGGTTCGACCCACTCGCCCTTACGGTTCTAGACACTGGACTTAGATGCGAGAGCAGTAATGGAGATGAAACTCAGGTAGACTCGGTTGAATGGTACGAAATGGAAAATCTTTATTGCATAATACTTAAGATTACGAAATACATGTCATAAGCACAGATTAATGACAGTACAATCTTACACGCAGTTATATAACTAATTTCGGGGAAACGAGGAACGAACGACACATCGTAAATGGGGGCACACATTACAATTATCCTTAATACTTGAAACCCTCCCCTATCAATATCTGTCCTAAGCTAGATTCGTAGGATTCGAGACTCATGCTCACCACTCGTGATAACTCGGAGAATTCCGAAAACTCTGATCGGATGTTTTTCACCGCAGCACCCACGTGTCGATCAGGGGGTCTCCTGGCCCCACTTGTTTACTCGTTTCTGCTCCGGCTAGCAGGCTGGAATGTCTGCTGTCATGAAGATCTGTGTTGTCCTCGGAGTTCCGACTCTACTCAAAAAAGAGTCTTCCTGTGCCCTCGCACGGATGCGATAGAATTCGAAAAGTAGTCTTCCTGTCAGTTCTGTAAAACTCGAAGAAGTCTTCCTGGCAAGGAAAATGTCTATTCGACCTACAGGCGCGGTCGGGGCTTACTGACCGTGGCGATAAGTATGGTCTTCTTCTCTTCTCATTTCATCTCATCTCATCTCATCTCATCTCGGGCCTTCGGTTCCAACACCGTTTACCGACTTATCGGGATGGTGCGCCCGCTTCAAGGCTTCAGAGCCCAGTTCTATACAGGTCTTCGCGACACGACACAAGGTAGATTCGAGCGGATCGTAAAGTTCAACAGTCTTTTTGAAAAGAGACACGAGGCAAGCAGGAACAAGACGGCGGGTCAAAAGCAGCCACGAGGATAAACCCCAGCAAGATAAGAGGATAAGAGAGAGATGGACGGTTTGAGCTTGTAATTATAGTACAAAATCTTCCGTTTCCCGCCCAACCTTAATGTCTTTTCCTTTTGTTAGGGTTTGGCGCTCAAATGTCTTGTATAAGGTGATCTCCGTTTTAATGGGTTTCGGGGCTACTCGTAAATGTCTGAGTACCTGTTAATATTTCTCCCATTGTTTAATCGGTCGGTGTTCTCCCCGGAGGGGTTTTGGGGCTTCCAAGTGTTTTCTGTAACTACCCGCTAACGGCTCTCTCATCGTAAAGTCGTTGGGATTTTACATATTAATGTCTTTGGATGGGTTCTTGATTACTTGGTACAATAGCTCTTATTCGCACCTGGGAGACCGATTTCAGTATTTATGTGTATACTGTGAACCCATGATGTCTCGTGTATTATCTTCAATGTGCTGAGTCTTAATCGATCTTGCACAAATGTTTACTGGAACGCCATCTTGTCTGCCTGTTGAAAAGTCTAGAATGTTCTGCCACGAGGTGCGGCGGCCATTTTACAAGCTGCTTGTGCCCACTTTGAAAACCTGACAGCATTCTGCTGAAATAAAAGCTGTTTGAACGAAACTATGTGTTTTTTCTCCTTATTAATAAAATCGCGATATATTGCGAATTCTACACTCTCTGTTCCTGCACCCTCTTTAAATTTGTAGTGTGTACATGTTACCGATTTGGTTCTGATTATTCATTGTGTAATAGGAAAATAGTACAAGTTAAATTTGGATAGCCTGCCACCAGTTTTATTTATGTGATCTCTGCCCATTTGGCTGCAATTGGAGGTATTATTATTATTAATAAAATAATTGGGCCTTCATTAGTAGATTTTTCAATGCTTTCACTATTCACACACCTATATCAAACTCAGTTTCCACGTAAAAAGCTCCATTTATTGGTAAATAGTTTTATGGTTGGCATAAATGGATGGTTGCTTACCTTTGAGATATCGATCATGCTTCTCCAATGTGCCATGATAAATCTTTGGAGAATTACAGCCCAAATTTTGGGCCAGGTGTTTTTTGGGCCAGCAGTTTAGTCTCAAGCACAAGCTTAATCTGACCTGAACAGGGTTGGTTTAGATAAACAATAACCTTTCCCATTGAAAGCTTAGTTCCCTTTGAATATGATTTAATTCACAAGTTTATATAGAAACTCCAAGTAAGTGCCAATAAGCATGAGGTAATCGTCACAGACTTTCACGCCACTCAGAGTAACGTTCCAGATTGACTACTTTTCAGTCGAGTTATTCTAAAATGAGCCCACTGTTTTTGAAATTTCTACATGTTGCCTTTTTAAATGATTCTGGAAACTGTATCTAATAATGAGGTGTACAGTTGCATGAAGTTATTAGTTTAAAAAAAAATTGACAATGGCTCTATTTAGACATTGACTTTGACTAATGGATAATGCTGAAAAATTACTCTAGCCAGTTACATGCAGCTGATATTCCGCTGGTGAGTTCGATTTTGCCAAAAAGTTTGACAACATCTGTTCACAAATCTTGGAATATAGATTTAGTCCTGGAATTTCCCAACAACTGTAGAATGCATGAGTCAGAAAACTTATAGCTAATGTTTGCCACACACAAAGCCTGTCAAGTAGTTTAGTGACTAATTTCCATGGCCATTCGGCCCTGCGTAAAGAGTTGTGCTTCAGCCAACAGAGCTTAATAGTCAGGTTCTTAATTTTCATAATTTGTTACTTGTTGTGAACGAATTCCCCAATATACAAATAAATAGGCGGTCATTAAGTCTGATGCTACATCACGGCTCATTCGCGACCCTGAGTCAAACAGACCAGGAACATCCCAGTGTTTGATCCCTGTGTAGAAACAGGGCACCAGTGGCTGAATTATCATTAATACAAAAGCAGAATACTGCGGATGCAGGAAATCTGAAATAAAAACAGAAAATGCTGGAAATACTCAGCGGGTCAGGCAGCTCCTGTGGAGAGAGAAACAGAGTTAACGTTTCAGGGCGATGACCTGTCGTCAGAACCAGTTAACTCTGTTTCTCTCTCCACTGCCGAGTCTTTCCAGCATTTTTTGTTTTTATTGCTGCGTTACCATTGTTTCTGAATAGGAACGAGAAAAAATGTCCAGCGTTCCCACTGCTGATCACAATTCAATCAGTTCCCTTGCTGAACATATGTGACCAGTTGTGACACTTCTACTGAATAATCTGCTGACACTCACTGTGTAGGTTCATAGAAACATAGAATTATAGGAGCTGGAGTAGGCCACTCGGCCCTTCGAGCCTGCTCCGCCATTCAATATGATCATGGCTGATCCTCTATCACAATACCATATTCCCGCTCTCTCCCCATACCCCTTGATGCCTTTTGTGTCTAGAAATCTATCTATCTCCTTCTTAAATATATTCAGTGACTTGGCCTCCACAGCCTTCTGTGGTAGAGAATTTCACAGGTTCACCACCCTCTGAGTGAAGAAATTTCTCCTCATCTCAGTCCTAAATGTCCTACCCCGTATCCTGAGACTGTGACCCCCTCGTTCTAGACCCACCAGCCAGGGGAAACATCCTCCCTGCATCCAGTCTGTCTGGCCCTGTCAGAATTTGATACGTTTCATAGTGAGATGAGTGTTGGATTGCTCCAAGAAAGAGCCAGCAGAGAAACGACAGGCTGAATGTCTTCCTTCTGTGGTCCTACAGAGAGAATGGTCACTTGGGTGAGGTGTGGGAGGGTTGTAGTCACAGCATGAGTCATGCCTTTAGGAAAAAAGAGGGAAGAAAAGCAAATGGCTCTGAAAAAGAAAGTGGACCAATGCTATACAGCAATGTTTTGCGGTTTAAAAAATCAGTTGGGAATGATTGAAATGTATTAACCTTTAGAAAATGAAGCAGGAAGTAATAATAATAGAGACATCAATAAGTGGATTCTGCGGTACTAGAACGGTGATTACTGATTGTTTAACTCGAAGAATAGTCTCTTTAATAAAACAAGATGAAACAAATCCTCTCCCTGAATAGCAGGGAAACACAAAAAATACTCATAAGCGGAGCTATTCAACTGAACAAGCAGGCACATTATTTAACACTGTAAAGAGCTTTCAGATGTTATTCTGTGAGATCAGTGTGGATAAGCAAGTCACAACAAAGCAAATGATGCATGACACCAGCAGATACCTATGTGAGATATTGGGGAAGCTCAGACTGTAAGGCTTGGCTTCATTACTGTTGCATGGGTAATATCACTGCTCACCTTGTTAAACAAATGCGTAGAAAATCTTCAATATCCTGCCCAGACTACCTTTGTAAACTTTTAAATATTGGGGCTAATTTTTGGGCTGCTACAGCCCTGTTCAGGCTTAAAAATGGGCCGGTAGTCATGCCAACTTACCGCTCTATTACCTTCCGTCCCAACTTTCAGGTGGACCTCCATCTAGATGGCCAGAACTCCTGGCGGAAACGGGCAGGAGGCTCGTGCATTGATGCAAATTGGGGTCAGATGTCAAAGTTAAGACCCCCGACCCCATTTTCATCTCAGCCTGGCTACTACCAGTTCTTGCTCACGCCCGCAAATCATGGGCGCTACAAGTCAGGAGGTGGCCACTTTCCAGCTAAAATCAAAGGGATCCTCTGCTGCAGTCAGGGAAAGCTGGATGGAGGTCCAGGAGATATTTTTATGACTGTCGCTTGTGGGTTTTCAGCCTAAACGGCTTCCACGTTTAAAGTAGCTGCTGGCAAGCAAGATGACCGCAGCTCTAAAGAGCGGCTTGTTTTCATTCCCGGTACTAATAGCGCTTCCCTTTAAGGTGCTGCTGCGAGCCCTTCGCATTTGGCCAGCCTGCCCATTTTCCCGACTCCAGGTTGGCAAGCCGTCCACTGGGAAGCGCGTTTCGCGCTGGTAGCTTGCCGACCACATTATATTGAGGACCCAAGACCAAAATGATTCGGGTCCTGCGCTGACTCCTCCAGGAGGATACTGTGTATGACCTACCCACTGCCTACCCGGAGAGCGATCAAACTGAAAATCGCCCCCACTATGTTTGACTTCAGGATAAAAGAATTTTAAGAATTACGAAGGTGGATCCTACATGACTGCCTACAAAAATACAAAATTGACGGGCGGGAAAAGACCAGCTGGTCCATCAAGCCTGCTGAGTATGATACTTTTAGTCAGGATAACATAAAAAAAATTGCACAGTAGGCTAAAAGAAAGAAAGGCTTGCATTTATATAGTGCCTTTCACGACCACCAGACGTCCCAAAGCACTTTACAGCCAATGAAGTACTTTTTACAGTGTAGTCACTGTTGTAATGTAGGAAACACAGCAGCCAATTTGCGCACAGCAAGCTCCCACAAACAGCAATGTGATGATGACCAGATAATCTGTTTCAGTGATGTTGGTTGAGTGATAAATATTGGCCAGGACACCGGGGATAACTCCACTGCTTTTCTTCAAGATAGTGCCATGGGATCTTTTACAGCCACCTGAGAGAGCAGACGAGGCCCTCGGTTTAACATCTCATCCAAAAGACGGCACCTCCAACAGTGCAGCACTCCCTCAGTACTGCACTGGATGTCAGCCTAGATTTTGTGCTCAAGTCTCTGGAGTAGGGACATGAACCCACAACCTTCTGACTCAAAGGCAAGGGTGCTACCAACTGAGCCACAGCTGACACAGTTAAGGCACAGGTTTATCCAACATTAAAATCTACTCAGTTGGGGGCTCTTTAAACATTCCTGTGAGTAAGCTAAAGGCTAATATGCAGCCCACTAGAGGGGCATCATATGAGAGTGAGTGTGCAGATCAGAGTCCCAGACTCAATTGTGAAGGCAATGACTTAGTCACACTCGATATTAAGACCTTTGACTGAAGTCATACACGAAACAATAGAATGTTACGGCATAGAAGCAGGCCATTCAACCCCTCAAGTCTGCACCAGTCTTTTTCTTTACATGAGATGAGGAGAATTGGCTCCAGTATCACAACCTAAAATAGCAGCAGGGGCTCTTAACCAAAGTCGCGGATTGGGAGGGAGAGAGTGCTATTTAAATATCACGGTGCCGGAGGAGTGAAGGGGAGCCAACAGCTGACAGCAACAGCTGAGAGGAGCACATTCCACTCCCCTAGCACTGCGATATTTAGATGGCAATTCTCTTTCCCGAGCCCAGACTTAAGTTCTGGCTCCTCCTGTTGATTTTAAGGTTTACGTGTGATTTTAAACTTGGTAAGATTTCTTGCTGTCCCATCGGTCAGTGGGCTGATCGTACACAATCTACAAAATACTCTACTCAGGCTGGCAAAATACAGCATCCCGGGACAATAGGAAGTGTTCTTTTAGCATAGAAGCATAGAAGATAGGAGCAGGAGTAGGCCATTCGGCCCCTCGAGCCTGCTCCGCCATTTAATGAGATCATGGCTGATCATCCAAATTCAGTACCCTGTCCCTGCTTTCTCCCCATATCCCTTGATCCCTTTAGCCTTAAGAAATATATCTATCTCCTTCTTGAATATATTTAATGAATTGGCCTCAACTGCCTTCTGTGGTAGAGAATTCCACAGGTTCACCACTCTCTGAGCTTTCAAAGCTCTCACCATAATTTGGGTCACTGATTTGTGTGGAGAAGCAGATTTGGATTCATAGCATTCTAATATATTCCTGGCCCCTCCAGTCCCATGCTAAAGCCAGGTTAGAGAATAAAGAAGATCCATAGTGTACTATGTATGACTGGCAGAGGTGATGTATTGTAGAACATCTCCAGTCAGACAGATTTCAGCAAACAAATCCACTTCTAAATCACAGGAGTGCGTCACACCGCTGATGGCCTCTCTATTTTGGCAAGACCTTCCTGATGTTGTGGGTTCTTCCAATTCGGCTGAATTCAGGCCAGAACCACATTTTGTGAGTGAAAGTCCCAGTTTCCCTACATTACAACAGTATCTGCACTTCTAAAGCACTTCATTGACTGTCAAGCTCGTGTGGAGCATAAAGACCAACACAGACCAGTTGGGCCGAATGGCCTGTTTCTATGCTATAAATTCTACGTAAAAGCACTTTGAGACATCCTGAGGCCGTGAACGGCTCTATATAAATGCAAATCTTTCTTTCTTTTGCTGCGCACCCATAAATAATCAGGGCACATGTGCCACTTGTTGGAAACTGAGTTCTAACCTCTCTGGGTTGTATGTGAAGGAAGGTCACTAAAGGTTTGACTCTCGACATCAGTTACTCACATCAATGTGCTGTGGAACACACCTGGCGCCGTGTCTCCTGCCAAGTGCACGGATTCCTCATGGTAGATGAATTACTGATTGCACCCTGACAGAAAAAGGAAGCACACCAAGTCAAAACAATCCCCCCATTGACTTTGTAGGCTGTCTGACTGTCGGAAATGCACATTCTCACTGGCCCAATCAATTCCTGCCATCACCAAACACACTGTCTAATGCTATTGCAACACCATGTAAGTTATAATGTAAGTAAGATGTCACTGAGCGACAGCAAATCAAAACAAACAGTCTCGATGAACAGCTACTGGCTGCTCTACAATAGACAATTATCTCCACTGTGTTTAATACAACATATTTTCCCCTTCGGGATCAAAAAGAACTTTTATTTAAACAAGTGAGGTGCGGTTTCAGAGATATTTTCCACTTTTAGTTTAATTCTTTATATATATAGAAAAGATTGTGAATTTGGCTGGAATCTATTGCAACCGCTCCGTTCTATGGAATTCCACACTGCATATTAAAATTGATGCGATCCTCTGTCCTACATGACGTGGCAGTAATTTCATCTCAATTATGATTGGAAAGCTCCAAATCAAGAAATGGACTGCACTAATGTACACATAATATGAAAACTTGCCGAACATGAATTTAACTAAATAATGCAAACACAGCTCAGATGACGGCTATTAGCTGTGACAGCAATGCTTGAAGTGCTTTACCAGTAACACCAAGCCAGTCAAATCGGTCTCGACACTGTAATTCCATTCAAGGTATGTGTCATCCTCTTGGTTTTCTTCTGTTAGATCTAATACACTTTTTTCTGAATTATTTCTAACTTTTTCTCACTCTCTCCACGTTGCATCGTTCACTCTCCACCTCACTACAATGCCCCTTTCATTCGCGGGGCTGGAATTTGCTCCGCTATACCAACTCAAATGGGGCAGTATAGTGGTGGAAATGACAGGAAAATCAGGCACCCAGACCTTCCATCGCATTCCCACCATGAACTCTACTCTCCTCCCTGCCTGTCCCACAGGGAAATTATTTTCCTTCCTCCATTATCGAAAGTGCCTGGACTTTGCTTGATGTCTCTCTGTGACATTACATCATGAAAGACTGTGTGGAGAAGGGTAGGTGAAACCCTATGACTTCTTTCTAACAGATTTAGCTTTTACAGCTGTGGCTCAGTTAGTAGCACCCTCGCCTCTGAGTCAGACGGTTGTGGGTTCAAAGTCCCACTGCAGAGACTTGAGTGCAAAAATCTAGGCTGACACTCGACTGCAGTGCTGAGGGAGCGCTGCACTGTCGGAGGTGCCACCTTTCGGATGAGATGTTAAACCGAGAGCCTTGTCTGCTGTCTCGGGTGGACGTAAAAGATCCTATGGCACTATTTTGAAGAAGAGCAGAGGCGTTATCCCTGGTGTCCTCGCCAATATTTATCCCCCAATCAACATCACTAAAAATAGAGGCCGGAATTTCCCGGGGTGGTAGCGGGCGCGATCGGTGGCGGGTCGGGAGGGAAAGTTGTTATTTTTGACAGCGGGTCGGGAACCCGCTGTCATCTCGCTCCCACGCGCCTTTCCCCCGGCGCGTCTGTCATCGTGGAACTGACCCTACTGGTTGCGGTGGGCAACCCAATTGAGATGATTATCAGGTAGTTTACATGCACTTAAGAGCCATTTTTCACTTACTTTTTAAATTTCCCTGCATGGCCACGGGATTCACGCCGCTCCGGAACCACGTCTGTCAACCTGAGGTGGGAGTCCCGTGGCCATTGCTCCAGCTGATTACTTCATCACATCAAATGTACAGTAAAAGCTCCCATCTGACAGATGATCACTTTCCTCAGGCAGAAGCTGTTGCTCAGTCCATTTCTAGCGCAGATTCTGCAGGCTGCAAGTGTTTCCAGCAAAGTCTCCATCCAGTGTCACCTCATTGGAAGAACTCTCTCACCATTGACAGAATGCTTCTGTCATCTGTACTTCACCTGCCATCTGTTCCATCAACATGGGTGCCGTTTATACTGTCTCACCTTGGTCCTCAGAATCATACCATGATGAGCCCAACACCAACAGCACTAGGCACACCAGCAGCACCAACAACAACACCAACCTTCTCCGCAATCACCTGTTGCTGCAAAGGACACAGGGCATCAGCACCCGAGCACATTGCTGCCCAGGAGGCCAGAGATTGCCTCATCATGGCCAGATTTACTTCACTTGATGCTGTACACCCATATTGCTGCCACATGATGCGCCAGGTTGGCACCACCCCACACCAACACCATAAAGCATCCCTATAATGACCAAGCCATTCCTTTCACACTCATCACCATTGCGGGGGGGGTGGGGTGGTGGCGGTGGAGGGGTACCGTTATGTCTTACCATTCAATGCAACTCACTAAGCCACTTCCTAAGGCGCACACAAATCTGTCCAAGGCCGGAAAGTGTTGAAAATAAAGATTTTTATGTTTGACACCACATTAACAGAAACTTTACATAAACATTGGATAAAACACCCAAGTGGCTACCCTTGTGTGTTGTTAGTTGGTATGATTGCACTAGGATGAGGGTGTGTGTGAGGGGTGGCTCATGAGATGGGGAAGTGATAATGTAGATAGAGAGGGATGGGTGGAGGTGCATGGTATGTTGGTGTGAGTAAGGATGTGCAGGAGTAGGGTAGGGAAGGCAGAGTGATGGGGTTGTGATGAGAGGCACAGCAGGATGAGGTTGAGTGTGGCTTTGTACTAACATTTCCTGATCTAATGAGATCATTGAAATGTTTGCAGCTCTGCAGCCTGGTCCTCCTGACCACATCCCTGCTTGTGACCTCCTCTGCAATCTGCAATCAGGCTGTTTTGGTGTCCTGGGGAGGTGTCTTCCGCCCATTGGAAGGGAAGAGGACCTCCCTGCGTGCTCTGACTCCTTCCATAAGCATATGGAGGGAGTCATTGGAGAACCTGGGTGCAGCCCTCTGCCTCTGTGCAGTCATTGTCAGTGTCTGCAGCACTCCAATGCTGTAGTGCACTGACAGCACTATGTTAGATGAAACTTCAAATGTAATGTGGCCAGGGTCCCTTTAAAGATCCCGGCTGAAAATGCGTCATGAATGACGTCACCAGACCTGCTCCATCTCATTGGGCCGGGTAACGCGCTGGGCGGGCTTAATAGGCCTCATTAAGGTAAGTTCATTTTCAACAGCGGGATGGAGCCAGCAGTGGGGTCGCGACCCGCCACGGACACCGCCCGCACCAGACCCGCCCATGTAGGCAAAATTCCGGCCAGATTGTCTGGTCATTATCACATTGCTGTTTGTGGGAGCTTGCTGTGCACAAATTGGCTGCCGCGTTTCCTACATTGCAACAGTGACTAAAGCACTTTGGGATGTCTAGTGGTCATGAAAGGTGCTATATAAATGCAAGACTTGCTTTTTTTTTCTTTTTTAAATGCTAGTTATTACTTATAAACTCCATATTTGAAACTTTCCAATTAGGTTTCTGCCCTCGCTACAGAACTGAAACGGCCCTTAGCAAAGTCACAAATTGTGTCCTATGTGACTGTGACCATGGTAAATGATCCCTCCTCATCCTTCCCGACCTGCCTGCAGCCTTTAACACTGTTGACTACACCTCTCCTCCATCGTCCAGCTGGGTGGGACTGCACTCACCTGGTTCCATTCTTATCTATCCCATCGTAGCCAGAGAATCACCTGCAATGGCTTCTCTTCCCGCTCCCGCACCATTACCTCTGAAATCCCCCAAGGATCTATCCTTGGCCCCCTCCTATTTCTCATCTACATGCTGCCGAAAACACAATGTCAGTTTCCACATGTACGCTGACGACACACAGCTCTACCTCACCACCACTTCTCTTGACCCCTCCACTGTCTCTGGTTTGTCACACTGCTTGTCCAACATCTAGTACTGGATAAGCAGAAATTTCCTCCAGCTAAAGCCATAGTCTTCGGGCCCCGTCACAAACTCCGTTCCCTAACCACCGACTCCATCCCTCTCCCTGGTAACTGTCTGAGGCTGAACTGGATCATTCACAACCTTGGTGTCATATTTGACCCCAAGATGAATTTCCGACCACATATCCGCTCCATCACCAAGACGTCCTACTTCCACCTCTGTAATATTGCCTGACTCTGCCTAAGCTCATCTGCTGCTGAAACCCTCATCCATGCCTTTATTACCTCTCGATTTGATTATTCCAATGCTTTCCTGGCCGGCCTCTCATTTTCCACCCTCCACAAACTTGAGCTCATCCAAAACTCTGCTGCCCGTATCCTAACTTGCACCAAGTCCCGTTCACACATCACCCCTGTCCTCGCTGACCTACATTGTCTCCCGGTTAAGCAGCGCCTCCATTTTAAAATTCTCATCCTTGTTTTCAAATCTCCCCATGGCCTCGCCCCTCCCTATCGCTGTAACCTCCTCCAGCCCTCTGAGATCTCTGCGCTCCTCCAATTCTGGCCTCTTGCGCATCCCTATTTTAATCGCTCCACCATTGTGTGCCTTCAACTGACTAGGCCCTAAGCTTTGGAATTCCTTCCCTAAACCTCTCCACCTCTCTACCTTTCTCTCCTCTTTAAGACGCTCCTTAAAATCTACCTCTTTGACCAAGCTTTGGTCATCTGCCCTAATATCGCCTTATGTGGCTCGGTGTCAAATTTTGTTTGATAACGGTCCTGTGAAGCGCCTTGGGACATTTTACTTTGTTAAAAGGCGCTATATAAATGCATGTTGTTGTTCTTCTTCTTCTTTCAGAATACCATTGCTGTTTCACATCCGAACAAGCAGCAACATTTCACAGAATCAGTTCTTTGTGGTGCATGTAATCTTACCTCCCTTGGAAAGTTTGTTGCTTAATTATTACTGCATGATTCAGATTCCAGTATCAATTACTGAGAAGACTAATTGTGTTGCATTAGTCTCAGAACCAGTCTGCCGCAGATGCACACATGCCAACCTAGAAAACGAGCAAGAGCCAGCCAACAGCTTCATGGAAGTTGACACAGCCCCTGAAAAACAGTTCTGAATCTTGGCCATATGATATGCACTGAAATTGCAGTGGGAATGAGCAGGTCATTAACGTAAACTACAGATGTAACCAGAGTTTGATCACTTTTATTGTCAGGGAAAAATCCTAATGGAAGAGAGCAACTTGCAGCAATGGTGAATGTATAAAATAGTGAAGGGGAATGTGAGTGCAGAAGGTGTGAGAATGGATTCTTCGGGGGATCTGAGGCATCTGGAGGACTTTTGACACTTTACTTGCGCATTTTCTGGCTTTTCAAGCCAGAATTCGTCTCTGCTGAAAAAGTTACTGCTATTTTAAATATGAAAATAAAAGTAGTTGTAGGAACTGCAACAGAACTTCATCAGATAAAAATAAAATAAATGGGTTAATGTCCTTCATTAAAATAATGGATAGAGGAGTGTTACATGAAGGCATTAAGCATTCATTGGTTGTTATCGCCAACAATTTTTTTTTGCTTTCTTTGGAACGGAGGAGGCTGAGGGGAGGTTTAATTGAGATGTATAAAATTAGGAGGGGCCAAGATAGAGTGGATAGGAAGGACCTATTTCCCTTAGCAGAGAGGTCAATAACCGAGGAGGGCATAGATTTAAAGTAATTGAGATTAGAGGGGAGTTGAGAAGAATTTTTTTCACCCAGAGGGTGGTGGGGGTCTGGAACTCACTGCATGAAAGGATGGTAGGGGCTGAAACCCTTATCACATTTGAAAAGTACTTGGATATGCACTTGAAATGCCGAAACCTACAGGGCGGCGGACCAAGAGCTGGAAAGTGGGATTAGGCTGGAGAGCTCTTTTTCTTTGGCCGGCACAGACATGATGGGCCGAATGGCCTCCTTCTGTGCTGTAAACCTCTATGATTCTATGAACAGTGATTTCCAGTCTATATTTCTCTTTTGACTGTGTCAAAAAGGTTTATTTTTTTGCTGTGGAAATTAAAAGTTGTTACTTGCTGCAATCATTCTTTTTTTTTAAAAGTGCATAAAAATATGGTTTGCCAGGATAGGCACTGGCAGCCAAACTTTGCATTCTCAGCTGGGCCTGACTGAGGTTCTAGTCGGAGCTTTGGATGAACAGAAATTTCCTCCAATTAAGCATTGGGAAGACCAAAGCTATCGTCTTTGGTGCCTGTCACAAACTCTGCTCCCTAGCCACTGATTCCATCCCCCTCCCTGGCCACTCTCTCAGGCTGAATGAGACTGTTTGCAACCTCAGTATCCTATTTGACCCTGAGCTGAGCTTCCGACCCCATATCCTCTCTATCGGAAAGACCGCCTACTTTCACCTGTGTAACATCATCCGTCTCTACCCCTGCCTCATCCTTGCTTCTGTTACTTTCAAACTCGACTGTTCCAATGCTCTCCTGGTTGGCCTCCCTCTGTAAACTTGAGCTCATCCAAAACTCTGTTGACTGTATCCTCACTCGTACCAAGGCCCATTCACCCATCACCCCCACACTCACACTCACTGACCTACATCGAAGTCGGGTGTGAGCCAAGTTCTAGGTCCAGATCGGCACCGGACTTCTCAAAGCGCTTTGCAGCCAATGAAGTACAATCACTGTTGTAATGTAGGAAACGCAGCAGCCAATTTGCGCACAGCAAGGTCCCACAAACAGCAATGTGATAATGACCAGATAACTTGTTTTTGTTATGTTGGTTGAGGGATAACTATTGGCCAGGATACCAGGGATAACTCCCCTGCTCTTCTTCAAAATAGTGCCATGGGATCTTTTACGTCCACCTGAGAGAGTAGACGGGGCCTCGGTTTAACATCTCATCCGAAAGACGGCACCTCCGACAGTGCAGCACTCCCTCAGCACTGCCCTGGAGTGTCAGCCTAGCTTTATGTGCTCAAGTCTCTGGAGTGGGATTTAGAACCCACAACCTTCTGACTCAGAGGCAAGTGTGCTACCAACTGAGCTGCAGCTGACACTTGGTTTAACAGAGGAGAATTACTTAAAGGTTGCCACATTGCTGTTTGTGGGACCTTGCTAAGCGCAAATTGGGCAAGGTTGGCATCACAGGCAGGAAAAAAAAGAAAATAATAAAAGATAAAAATGACCAGTAATCGAAAGACTGAAGAGAAGGGAAACGGAAAAAAACTTTGCAAAAAGGCTGGCGTTTTTCACAACACACAGAGCTGAAATGCTGCAAAATGAAAGTAACGGCATTAAGTTCACCAGCAGGTCTCTGGTGTAATGCTGTGTAATTTTTTTTCAAATGAATATAAGGCAGACCTACACACGAGAGGTAATCTCTCAGCACTGGTGTGAGGAAGCAGCATTCATACGTGACTGAGGAGAAATCATAAATGCTGTAGGCATTCATGAGTTATGAAGGCTTCTCACATGGTGAAAGAATGCACTGAGGTACTCTGTTTATTCTATGGGGCTGAAAGATGCCTGGAGCCTTGGACAACCTTTAAATAATTCTCCTCTGCTAAACCAATTGTCAAGTGATAATTCATACATGCGTGTATGAGTTATTGCCCCACTCGGCAGAAATATTTTCTTTTTCACACAGGGTAAGTGTTTTTATACTGCAAATGTGGTACAGAGTCTGCGGGTATATTTTATATGCAATCCTAGAAACATCAAGGGATTTAAGTTCCATCTTTTGTTTTAATCAGTTTAGTGACTGCATTAAACGAGCACAGACAGGAATGTAGTGTGCTACAAATATTGCACAGGGGGTATTAAACTCCCAGATTAATTATATATTGATGCTGTAAACAGCTCAGTAAGGTGCTGCTGCTGTGCCAGCCTCCTTCTCAGAGGAGGCTCCCCAAGCTCTGTGTCCTCATACAACTCAGCGTCTGCATTGTTCCAGCTAGCCCCTCTTCAACCACCGTTCCCCAACATCATGAGTGCTCAATGCCTTTCTCATCAACATCACTCGGGTAAATTCACTGACCCGGGGCTCCCACTGAAGTGCCGGTTCTCCGACCCGTGCTCCTGACGAACGGTGAATTGACCCTGCTGTCCGCCTCTCACAATGATTAGTGTATCTGCGGTGCTGCCTGCTTGAAATGGGGTTGGTGGAGGCTGGTGTCGATTTTAATATTCACATCCTTGTTTTCAAATGGCTCCATGGCCCCCCGCCCCTCCCTATCTCTGTAGCCTCCTCCAGCCCTACAACCCTCTGAGATCTCTGTGCTCCTCCAATTCTGGCCTCTTGTGCATCCCCTGATTTTCAGCGCCCCACCATTGGCTGCCTAGGCCCTAAGCTCTGGAATTCCTTCCCAAAACCTCTCCGTCTCTCTACCTCCTTTAAGATTCTCCTTAAAACTCACCTCTTTAACCAAACCTGTGCCTAATATCTCCTTATGCGGCTTAGTATCAAATTTTGTTCGATAACGCTCCTGTGAAGCGCCTTGGAACGTCTTACGGTGTTAAAGGTGCTGTGTAAATACAAGTTGTTGTTGTTGATGGTGTTCAGGGGTGTGGTGCGCCTGTTCATCCACTGGCTTCACCTTGCTCTGTGAAGAAAGCTGAGGGTGCATTTCTAGTCCATCAGCTCATTTGTTTACTTGCGTACCGCATTGTCATTGCAGCCACTGTTATGCGATTGTACATAATCAGTGCGTATGGACACACTAATATAATATCCAGCGCTGATACATACAGCCACATGAAGCAGCATCAGTGTTGGAGCAGCTAGGGTACTCTATGTGCCTGCACATGCGAAGGTTGACTTCATGATAATGCAAGGTCAGCTCACATATATAATTTACCGGCGCTCCAGGCACATCTCTCACAATATGACGTGAGTGCCGACACTGTACTATCAAGCAGCAGCCGCCAGTGAAGGGGTGCTCACTCGCTGTCTGCTCTACGCTGGGCCGTTTCCTCAGTGCCACAGTAAAGTGTTCTCCTAGATTATGTGATCAAACCTCTGGAGTGGGGCTTGAAGCCATGACTATATATTGCAATTTGATAAATCTGCTATTTTCACTTCTAACACCTTACTTGCTACATACTTGTTAAGTCCTTTCTGTTCCAGTGCAGTGTTTCTTGCTAATACCTTAATTAAAAGCTACTTTTCTCCAGCACATTTTCTTAGGTCGATACTTGAGTGCAGTGCTGCACTGTCAGGGGTGCCGTTTTTCGGATGAGACGTTAAACCGAGACTCCGTCTGCTTGTTCAGTTCGATCTAAACGATCCATTGGCACCTTTACAATCGACAGCACAGGAATTCTGCTGGTGTCCTGACTAATGTTCACTCCTCAACCACACCAGCATTACCAAACAGATGGCCTGGTCATTCAACTCATTGCTGTTTGTGGGACCTTGCTGTCTGCAGACTGACTGCCAGGTTTGCCTGCAAAACAACAGTTCCTACACTCAAAAATAATTGATTGGCTGTGAAGCACTTTGGGACATCCTGAGCAGATGAAAGGTGCTACATGCAGTAAATGCAAGTGCTTCCTTATGACCATTTAACTTGAATGAGCCATTCTGAACTCTTTATGGATTGTGGCGCAGGACCAATGATTGGCAAGCCTCACTTGGCAGCCGATCTCATGCCTAAGCTAACTTATTGAGAAGTCGTCTCCTCAGTGCAAAAAGGGCTATAATACTCTCTAAATGTTATAGGTCTATAATGGCCTGAAAAGGTGTTTATAACTAGGCTTGGATTTAACAGGGGAGCCCTCACCATTGATGACTAAATCAAGGCCAAACTGGGACGAGAGGTTCTATTTTCCTTTCCAACACACAGCTGCACAATATGTCTCACTCATTTAGGCGGATAAATTGTTTAACTATTTTGCACGCAATTCTAACAAAAGCGTAACTTTCAAAACCTGCATGTGAAATCTCCCAAAGAGATATTCAATTATATGTGTGGACGCACACTGAATCAAAATTGATCTCGGGTTGTGTAACATTCTTTCAGTTTAAAACAAATAGCAAGTCAAGTTCATTTTAACCAATTGCTTCAGTCGCTACTCATTAAGTATTCAATTGCTATTCATTATCATGGCTGTTACCATCCTAATGCTGGTGAGGCTTACAATAAATACTGTAAAAGGAAATTATTGATTTAATTTGCTAATCCCTGGAGATTATCTGGCAACATTAAGTAAAGGTAACAACCTTCATTCCTAATGGTGTAGGAGGATTAATCACTGACCTTAAAAGCACTAGACTCGGCATTACTTGTGTTAACCGTCCATCCTTTCTGCTAATTTAGAACTAAGGCAATTTAAAAGGTTTTTTTTTACTGCAGATTACATTTACTGAAGAG
This sequence comes from Squalus acanthias, assembly GCA_030390025.1. Taxonomy (NCBI): domain Eukaryota; kingdom Metazoa; phylum Chordata; class Chondrichthyes; order Squaliformes; family Squalidae; genus Squalus; species Squalus acanthias. Next base: position 150,489,360 of record CM059428.1, read on the forward strand.
TCTATTCCTTCTCTAATGAACACAGCTAATGGCATGTGGCCATTAAGGATCATGGGGACCTACATTCCTCTTTTTCTCTTTTAAAAAAAAAGGGGAGAAAAGAATATCTCAAAATTAATAAACTGCTAACAAAATCACTAAAAGGTGCTATTTGTAAATGTACGATTTCTGAGAATACGACTTCATTAGTGTCAATGAAAATGTAGCCATGTCAAGAAGCACCTGCAATAATTGGCGTATAGGAATATACAAGTCCTTCTCAGTCCATCTAGCCAATCTCAAGGTTCAAACACCCTTCAGTATTCTTGAACCTTTAATGCATCTCAAAGAGCGAATGAGCCACTTAAACCAGCATAACTGTCGAAAGGTTTGATAATCCAACGGCGGAGTCATCAACAATTTGAAAAAAATGTTTGAATGCCAACAGTGCAAAAGGCTGTTTTATTGACAGAGCCCTATTAGTACTGGTAAGTATAGAAATGGAGTGACATGAGCACCCTTTGGGGGTGGGAGGAGATTGCAATGAAGACAGCAAGGGAGGCAAGGCACGAACAGGGTTGAGGTCATCTGCACCACTCAGAGAACCTGGCAGAAGGTTCAGAAGAAGTTGTGTGACTTAAAGGGAACCATAGCATAGTGGTAATGTCACTGGGCTAGTAATCCAGAGGCCTGGACTAATAATTCATGAGACGTGAATTCAAATCCCACCACGGCAGCTGGGGAATTTAAATCTAGTTAACTAAATAAATCTGGAATAAAAAGCTAGTATCAGTAATGTAACTATGAGATTGTCATTAAAAACCCATCTGGTTCACTAATGGCATCCTTTAGGGAAGAAAATCTGCCGTCCTTACCTGGCCTATATGTGACTCCAGACCCACAGCAATGTGGTTGACTCTTAACTTCCCTCTGAAATGGCCTAGCAAGCCACTCAGTTGTAACAAACCACTACGAAAAACAATAATAAGAATGAAACCGGATGGACCACCCGGCATCGACAAAGGCAACGGCACACCCAGACCAGTCGACCCTGCAAAGTCCTCCTCACCAACATCTGGGGACTTGTGCCAAAATTGGGAGAGCTGTCCCACAGACTAGTCAAGCAACAGCCTTACATAGTCATACTCACACTTTCAGCCAATGTCCCAAACTCCTCCATCACCATCCCTGGGTATGTCCTGTCCCACCAGAAGGACAGTCCCAGCAGGGGTGGCGGCACAGTGGTATACAGTCGGGAAGGAGTGGTCCTTAACTTTGACTCCGGACCCCATGAAGTCTCATGGCTTCAGGTCAAGCATGGGCAAGGAAACCTCCTGCTGATTACCACCTACCTCCCTCCTTCAGCTGATGAATCAGTATTCCTCAATGTTGAACACCACTTGGAAGAAGCACTGAGAGTAGTAAGGGCACAGAATGATCTCTGGGTGGGGGACTTCAATGTCCATCACCAAGAGTGGCTCACCACTACTGACCGAGCTGGCCGAGTCCTGAAGGACATAGCTGCCAGTCTGGGTCTGCGACAAGTGGTGAGAGAACCAACACGAGGGAAAAACCTACTTGATCTCGTCCTCACCAATCTACCTGTCACAGATGCATCTGTCCATGACAGTATTGGTAGTTGTGACCACCGCACAGTCATTGTGGAGACAAAGTCCCGTCTTCACACTGAGGACACCCTCCATCGTGTTGTGTGACACTACCAACATGCTAAATGGGATAGATTCAGAACAGATCTAGCATCCATGAGGCTCTGTGGGCCATCAGCAGCAGCAGAATTGTATTCCACCACAATCTGTAACCTCATGGTCCAGCATATCTCTCACTCTGCCATTACCATCAAGCCAGGGGACCAACCCTGGTTCAACAAGGAGTATAGAACAGCATGCCAGGAGCAGCACCAGGTGTACCTAAAAATGAGGTGCCATCCTGGGGAAGCTGCAACACAGGACTACATGCATGCTAAACAGCGGAAACAGCATTCTATAGACAGGGCTAAGCGATCCCACAATCAACAGATCAGATCAAAGTTCTGCAGTCCTGCCACATACAGTCATGAATGGTGGTGGACCATTAAACAACTATCCTCAATGATGGTGAAGCCCAGCACGTGAGAGCAAAAGACGAGGCTGAAGCGTTTGCAACCATCTTCAGCCAGAAGTGCCGAGTGGATGATCCATATCAGCCTCCTCCTGAGGTCCCCACCATCATAGAAGCCAGTCTTCAGCCAATTTGATTCACTCCACGTGATATCAAGAAACGGCTGAGTGCACTGCATACAGCAAAGGCTATGGGCCCCGACAACATTCCTGCTATCGTGCTGAAGACTTGTGCTCCAGATCTAGCCGCACCTCTAGCCAAGCTGTTCCAGTACAGTTACAACACTGGCATCTATCCGACAATGTGGAAAACTGCCCAGGTATGTCCCGTTCACAAAAAGCAGGACAAATCCAATTCGGTCAATTACCGCCCCATCAGTCTACTCTCAATCATCAGCAAAGTGATGGAAGTTGTCATCGACAGTGCTATCAAGCAGCACTTACTCACCAATAACTTGCTCATTGATGCCCAGTTTGGGTTCCACCAAGACCACTCGGCTCCCGACCTCATTACCCCCTTGGTCCCAACATGGACAAAGGAGCTGAATTCCAGAGGTGAGGTGAGAGTGACTGCCCTTGACATCAAGGCAGCATTTGATTGAGTGTGGCATCAAGGAGCCGTAGTAAAATTTAAGTCGATGGGAATCGGGGGGAAAACTCTCCACTGGCTGGAGTCATATCTAACACAAAGAAAAATGGTTGTGGTGGTTGAAGGTCAATCATCGCAGCAGGAGTTCCTCAGGGCAGTGTCCTAGGTCCAACCATCTTCAGCTGCTTCATCAATGACCTTCCCTCCAACATAAGGTCAGAAATGGGGATGTTTGCTGATGACTGCACAGTGTTCAGTGCCATTCACAACTCCTCAGATAATGAAGCAGTCCATGCCCGCATGCAACAAGAACTGGACGACATTCAGGCTTGGGCTGATAAGTGGCAGGTAACATTCGCGCCACAGAAGTGCCAGGCAATGACTATCTCCAACAAGCGAGAGTCTAACCACCGCCCCTTGACATTCAACGGCATTACTATAGCCGAATCCCCATCAACATCCTGGGGGTCACCATTGACAAGAAACTTAACTGGAGCAGCCACATAAATACTGTAAGAACAAGAGCAGGTCAGAGGCTAGGTATTCTGCGGCGAGTGTCTCACCTCCTGACTCCCCAAAGCCTTTTCACCATCTACAAGGCACAAGTAAGGAGTGTGATGGAATACTCTCCACTTGCCTGGATGAGTGCAGCTCCAACAACACTCAAGAAGCTCGACACCATCCAGGACAAAGCAGCCCACTTGATTGACACCCCATCCACCACCTTAAACATTCACTCCCTCCACCACCGGCGTACCGTGGCTGCAGTGTGTACCATCTACAAGATGCACTGCAGCAACTCGCCAAGGCTTCTTCGGCAGCACCTCCCAAAGTCGCGGCCTCTTCCACCTAGAAAGACAAGGGCAGCAGACGCATGGGAACACCACCACCTCCAAGTTCCCCTCCAAGTCACACACCATCCTGACTTAGAAGTATATCGCCGATCCTTCATCGTCACTGGGTCAATAACCTGGAACTCCCTCCCCAACAGCACTGTGGGAGTACTTTCACCACATGGACTGCAGCGGTTTAAGAAGGCGGCTCACCACCACCTTCTCAAAGGCAATTAGGGATGGGCAATAAATGCTGGCCTTGCCAGCGCCGCCCACATCCCATAAACAAATTAAAAAAAAATAAGAGCAAAGAGGTAATAAATATCAATATAAAGTAAGTATACAGGACATATATAAATCCGCAACCTTCTGACTGCTGCCAGGTCAGACATGTCAGGTTCCCTCTTACTCTGTCCCAGTAATCCGTCTTAGTCCCAGTCTCTGAAAAACAACTCCTTCTCCACCACTTTTCAGCCCAAACCATTATTGCGCCTCTCTCAATGAGACTGTCAATTTGTGCTGTGAACTCATTTCAACTTGGAACTGCCATGACTCTGCCAAAATTAATTTCACTTCGGACCCTAACAGATGATGTCCTGGGGCTGAATTCAAGTCTAAGTCCCTGAGGCAAAAGCACAAATGAGGTAACCCAATATACTAGGCAGTCTCTTATACTGTTATGTATTTGAGGACAAATTAAGCCATGTCAAGTTAACACAGTATAAAAGCTGAGAACGGAGTAAATATTGACACTGCCGCCAGGCCTATGACCTGCATGCGCGTGACGTCGCTCAGTTGCTCAAGCCCGGCACGAGTGTTAGTGCTGTGTTGAAGCGTTATATATTGTTGAGTTCTGCACTTAGCCATGCAGAGAACTTCAGTAGAGAACTTCAATTCAGTACTGTCAGTTTACAGCCTGACTGCATCAAGTCATACATTACACTTCTTAATTAATTGTACTGGCGGTGTAACTAAATGCAGCCAAGTGTTGGGTGATTATTGTCCTCAACTTCCTGGTGGTGCACCTACAAGTCTTGTTAATGACATCGGGCAGTGTCATTAAACGCAGCCTATTCCACTGTTCCTTATCCCACTTTCTGAGAGGAAGGGTGGTGGGGTTTGAGTGATGAGTGAAGAGATTGCTGTATAGCCTACACATGATCACTATGGGATGACTACGGACACCTGGGTGACACTGAATTTTGAATTAATCCTTAGCCTTTCCATATCATGTTCTTTGCAAAGGAAAAGGTCAGCCACAATGAAGTTCCACAAATACAAAAAGTATACAAAAAGGCTAATAGAATGTTGGCTTTTATGATCTTCCAAAATTCCCTAGATTCTAGAATGGTCCCAGTGTATTGGAAGGTAGCAAATGTAACCCTGCTATTCAAGAAAGGAGGGAGAAAGAAAACAGGGAACTACAGGCCAGTTAGTCTGACATCAGTTGTCAGGAAAATGCTGGAATCCATTATTAAGGAAGTGGTAACAGGGCACTTAGAAAATCATAATATGATTAGGCAGAGTCAACATGGTTTTATGAAAGGGAGATGATGTTCAACAAAATTATTAGAGTTTTTTGAGGATATAACTAGCAGGGTAGATAAAGGGGAACCAGTGGATGTAATATATTTGGATCCAAAAGGCATTTGATAAGGTGCCACCTAAAAGTTTGTTACGCAAGATAAAGACTCGTGGGGTTTGGGGTAATATACTAGCATGGATAGAGGATTGGTTAAAGGACAGAAAACAGAGAGTAGGGATAAACGGGTCATTTTCAGGTTGGCAGGCTGTAACTAGTGGGGTGCCGCAAGGATCAGTGCTTGGGCCTCAGCTATTTACAATTTATATCAATGACTTAGATGAAGGGACCGAGTGTAATATATCTACGTTTTCTGACAATACAAAGCTAGATGGGAAAGTAAGCTGTGAGGAGGACACAAAGAGCCTGCAACGGGATATAGGCAGGTTATGTGAGTGGGCAATAAGGTGGCAGATGGAGTATAATGTGAGGAAATGTGAGGTTATTCACTTTGGTAGAAGAATAGAAAAACAGAATATTTTTTAAATGGTAAGAAACTATTAATTGTTGGTGTTCAGAGAGAGTTAGGTGTCCTTGTACAGGAAACACAGAGGGCGAGAAATTCATATACTTACCGCCACCTGTTAGCGCCAGTGATTCTCAAAAAAATGGCGACCACCGCTCTTGCGCCAGCTGGAGGTGGTCCCCACGGTAACCGCCATATTTGTGGGTCCCTTTGCACCGCCGGTAACTGGCAGCGCCCTGTAAAAAAAAATGGCACCATGGTGATGTCGCACGCCTACTTAACATCACCTACGCGAACTTCGACCCTAGCCCTCAATTCAGCGCTGGGTCCTAAGCACACCAGGTTAACGCCAGGCTGGCAGACGCTGAGGGGGGTGATATCTGCAGCTGTTAAAGGGACACACACATCAATCAGGTAAGTTTGAATGGAAGGGTCTGGCCTAGGATTTGGGGATTTTATTGAAGTGATGGCTTGCTGCAATATATGTGAAAAGTTTTTGAAGTGTTTTGGGAGTGCTGCTGGATGCTTGCAAGGGCTCGGATGGTAAGTGAATGCCTTTGAGAAGACAGAACATGCTGCGAGTACTCATCTGTAAAGTTCATGTCTTAGGTCGACGTGCTGCCTGACCAACTGAGTATTTGCAGCATCTTATGCTGTCATTTCACATTTACAGCATCCGCTTGCAGAGGGAAGAGGAAGACGCAATGAGGAGGAAGCCGAAGAGGAGGAATCAGACGGAAGGATGCATTCCAGACAGTCCCTTTGTGGCCTGGATATCCGGGATGGAATCATCGCCTGCGGTCCCACTGGCTGGGAAGGCTACCTCTTCTTGTTGACCCACTGTTGGGCAGGCTGCATTGCTTGAGCATGTGAAATGAGGAAGGCACAAGGGTGGAGCTGTGCTGACAGGAGGGCAGGAAACCTAGAAGTGCATGCCAGATGGGGGATAACGTATGAGGATACCTGCACCTTGTATCCTTTCAGCCCAAGGGCTCAGCCATGCCCCTGCCAAGAATGGCCTGCACTGTCTCCTCCAAGGGGGTGAGGTGATGCTAGGAATGGTAGATGTGCCTCGTGATTGATACAGATTGTTGGTAGGTGAGTGATTGGGGGTCCTGCATTGAGCAGTCTGTGAGGCTAGTGGTGCAGTTGGTAGGTGTTGGCTTTTGAAGATGCATTTACTGACCTTGACCAGTGCTCTGAGGTCATGAAACTTCTTTGGGCACTAGAGCCAGGTGGTGGGAGCAACACTGCTGGCAGTGACAGCCTTGGTAATGTACTCCCACATTGTTTTTGCTGGAGGGCCTCCTGGCCCCTGTGGGTAGAGGGCCCGTCTTGCAGTGTTGACCCCCTGCACATAGCTGGAGTGCTGCATGCGAGAACCTGGATGCCCCTTCCCTGGCTTGCTGAGCCATTTGTGTTAGTGCTGAGGCAGTTTTCCCATTTGTTCAGTTTAGGAAGGTAATTCAGCTTTAAGAGCTGAATAATCACATTTGGAACTTCTTTTAAATATTGAACATTTGGAAAAAGACAGAAAGGGCTGAAAAATGTATTGAATCAGTGCATTTCATTTTGTCTTGCTTCAATGTGCATGGCCCCTTTAAATTTCAGAGCTCCTCACTGCCCACAATGCATTGTGAGCTTCACAGCCTCGCACACAGGCGCTCGGGGAAGCAGCAACAGGACTACAAATTGGTCCCGGATTGCGGCTAATGTTAGCGCTGCGCCACCTACCTCCATGCCCCCCACACCAATTTATCGGTTAGAGCTGCGGCCATTTCAGGCGGCCATTATTGGCAGTTGGCGGTGACACTGACTGCTTTGCTGGCAATGACCAATTTTTCCCCCAGAGAGTTAGCATGCAGGTACAGTAAGCAATTAGGAAGGCAAATGGCATGTTGGCCTTTATTGCAAGGGGGTTGGAGTACAAGAGTAAGGAAGTCTTACTACAATTGTACAAGGCTTTGGTGAGACCACACCTGGAGTACTGTGCACAGTTTTGGTCTCCTTATCTGAGGAAGGATATACTTGCCTTAGAGGCGGTGCAACGAAGGTTCACTAGATTGATTCCTGGGATGAGAGGCTTGTCCTATGAGGAGCGATTTAGTAGATTGGGCCTATACTCTCTGGAGTTTAGAAGAATGAGAGGTGACATAAGAACATAAGAAATAAAAAATAAGAGCAGGAGTAGGCCATACGGCCCCTCGAGCCTGCTCCGTCATTCAATAAGATTATGGCTGATCATCGACCTCAACTCCACTTTCCCGCCCGATCTCCATATATCTCATCGAAACATGTAAGATCCTGTGGGGGATTGACAGGGTAGATACTGAGAGGTTGTTTCCCCTGGCTGGAGAGTCTAGAACTAGGGGGCATAGTCTCAGGATAAGGGGTCGGCCATTTAAGACTGAGATGAGGAGGAATTTCTTCACTCAGAGGGTACTGAATCTTTGGAATTCTTTGCCCCAAAGGGCTGTGGATGCTGAATTGTTGGGTATATTCAAGACTGAGATGGATAGATTTTTGGACTCTAGGGGAATCAAGGGATATGGGGATCGGGCGGGATAGTGAAGTTGAGGTCGAAGATCAGCCATGATTTTATTGAATGGCGGAGCAGGCTCGAGGGGCTGTATGGCCTACTTCTTTACCCAGAGAGTGGTGAGAATGTGGAACTCGCTACCACAGGGAGTGGTTGAAGCAAATAGTATAGATGCAGTTAAGGGGAGGCTAGATACACATATAAGGGAGAAGGGAATAAAGGGTTATGCTGATAGAGTTAGATGAGGAAAGACAAGAGGAGACTGTACAAGCCTATTGCTATGGCCAGGGGGTCAACACTGCAAGACTGGTTGGGCCGAATGGATTGCTTCTGTGCTGTATATCCTATGTAATCCTATGTAAGTGTACTGCCTGCCATATTGGTAAAGGCTCCTGCATAGGTGTCCAGTACGCATGCCTGAAACAGGCATTAGCTCCCTTGCATATGCAAATAGGGGGCCTGATGCCTATGTGAGGCCCCTTTTGCAATGTTTTTTGTGACTGACTGCATCATGAGTTTTTCTCCTGGCTCCACAGTACATTTCCAGGCCACTGTCAGCCACTGCCCACCCCCTTCTAATTGCAACCACCCCCCCCACCACCCCTCCCAACCCCAGAACTCTCCCTTCTCCGTGCCCACTTGGTGCCCCTGGGATTGCGCCTGGCGTCTGCAGCTGGCCAGTAAAGGGACAAGTTGATTTAAAGTTGAGTAAAATGACATGTTACATGGATTACAGGTGGCAGCCATAGATTAGTGTGGCCAACTCTGATTGGACATATTCCTGGAGGTTTCCTCGCATGCCCTTCCGCTTCCAGCCGCAACCCCACCCACCGCTCACTCAAACAGCCTTTTTTCCCCCATCTCCAATATTTTTATCAATAATAAATGAAAGTGTTCAAAGAAAATGAAAAATGAAAACACAATTTTTTTAATGCCCTTATGATTAATTTATAGGAGATTAATCTTTAATAGCTGGAGGCGCCAGGGCAATACTGGAGGGTTGGCAACGCTAGGCATAGATATCAACAGCTTGAGTCCATTAAATCATTATCGCTTTCACTCCTATTTTGATAATTTTATGAATTTGGTAAACCAACAGCCCATTATTATTTACATTATTCCATTATTTAGTTATGATACATGTAGACTAAACACAATAACTGCTTCTTTATGAAAATCCGCATTAGGCCTGTACAGTCTTCGGCAAGTAAAACTTCTTCAGGATATACTGCAAGAAAGTAATTGAATCAAACTATACGTATTTGAACTGATCTTTAATCTGTGGTTGTCCTCTTCCCTCCTGCCTTGTCCTTGTCAGTCCTATTAAAAGAAACTTCTCCAGCCTGACTGTACCCGGTCTGGTGAAGGGCATCCATCGAAACCTTAACATTTCTCTTTTAGCCTGCTGTGTATTTGCAGCGTTTTCTCTTTTATTTTTGATTTCCAGCATATTGGATTTTTTTCCCCCGCTCCTGTGGACGGACAATTCTCATTGGAGCAACAGCCAGTTTGCTTTCACCTGAAAGGGACAAGAATGGACTGCTTCATAACTAGAGCTAAATGCGCAAACGTGGATGATAAATTTCTGACTAATCTGACTTATCTTACTGACCTGACAGAATTACTCACTGTTTCAAATGTAATAAGGACTATAAACAAGATTTATAATAATTGTGTTTGCCCTTGGCATCTGTTGCTTCTTGCTTGATTCTTTTCTTACCACTGGAAGCTTGTTGGGATCAGTAAATTGAACGACATATGAACCTATAGTTTGATTCACAGATTTTTCTTGCAGTAAATCCTGAGCAAGTTACGTCGACTTCAGATTTTTTTGTGTTAATGTGGAGGACAGTCTCTTAATTCTTCAGGCATCATGTGGCCATCTCACTTTTTCTTTTTTGCACTGTGCTATGCTACTTTCCCTGTGTTTGGATTATAGCAGACTTGCACTTCCTCTGTCTCACAGCCAGCCATGAATCAGGCTGGAATCCGGTACAGGGCCTGTCAAAAGGCCGTGACAAGAACCAGCTTCTCAGAAAAGAGCCCGTGACAGCTTAATCTACATTAGAATGCAACCCTGTCTCAGTCAGCCACAGTAACATTTCCACAGAACCAGGAGAATTAAAAAAAGTTAATTTAAAAAAATAATAATTATCATCGTCAAAGAGGTCTGTCAGTAAGAATCTAAACTTTTTTTTTGGTGCAGGATCATATGGACAGCTCATTTCCACAAAATTTGCAATGTACTGGTTGTCCAGATCACTAGACTCAGGCCCCAAATCTTTCCCATGGTAAATGTTTTTTCCACCTCGTAGTGTATGATGTCAATGCAAAATGCTCCTCAAACTTCCTGGACCAGTTACAGGCAAGTCACTGGAGACCTGAAACATCTGGGGCCTCGGCCAATTGCATTCCTCCATGAATACTGGTATCTCAATTTTCTCTTCATTTTTTTTTTAATTGACGTTGTGCAATTTAAGAAATTTACAACCAGGGAGGTTTCTAAAGGATCAGGGGTGTAATTGGAAGTAGCTGCCTCTTACTGCACACTGGGCACATTTATATCAGCCTGACAGGGTTTCAGACCAGCGGCCATTAATCAAAATTTCAACACGGATCAGGTATTTTACCACAAGAGTGTAGTATTTTGTCATTTGGTTTGCAGGAAAATAGCCAGGAGCCCCCCTCACCCTCCCCCTCCCACCCCCGCCAACTGATTGCCTTACATAATATCAATCTTAGATTTGGATGTCAGAGCTTCCACTCGCCCTTGCTGTTACAGTATGAGTTACATTGGTAAATAGCTCATTCAAATTTCGTCTGCTTGACTAGACAGCGCTGATTCCTGGTGCGGTCCCACAGACTTCTTAACTATCAAAGTGTTTGCGCCAAGGAAATTGTCGTTAAGTCTGAAAGACGCAAACTAGCCTAAAGGAAGTTGTTCTGTCTGCCCCATTGACTTTCTCTCTTTATAACACAGGACCCAACTACTGCAGGAAATTTCTATTCCAGGCTATAGAGATAAAAGATTATACGGCCATGTCATCAGGGGAAAGAATTTGGCCAGATGCTGTGCCGTGTTTATAGCAGAGGATTGTGCGATGACATAAGCAGTGATTTGATGACATCATTGGGGGTAATTTTTACCCCCAAGTCCAGGTGGGAAGTAAATATTTTAAAAAGGTAAAAAAATCGACCCCAACCCGCCACTTCCACGTTTTAATGGAGGCGGGTCGGGGATGCGGGCGACCAATCCGCTCTCTGGAGGCGGTTGGTCACTGACATCTTTTAAGGAGATTGCGTGCCTCCATATTAGCAGGGTTTTTTTTTTATAACTAATGTTGGCCGGGTTTCCCGGGGCTCAGGAATCCCGGCAGGTAAAAGGAGGCGAGAAGGACCGGCTCCATAAGGTAAGTGCATTTACACCACTGCTTGTGAGCCAGGAGGAGCAGGAGTGTTTCCTCCAGGCCCAACAAGCTTACCTCTGTACTCTCAGCCCTGCCATCTCCGACCCCCTGCCGCAATCTCCGACACCCCCGCGATCTCCGAGCCCCCCTAACCCCGATCTCTGACCACCGCCAGTGTTCCCTGTAATTTTTTGGGGAGCCGTGTGGCCTCTTTAACAGGCTGCACAGCCCATTCAAAATACCCCGCAAGCCAGGAGCATGATATCATCACAATGCCCCCTATCAACTAATTAAAATGTAACCACAAAATCAGATTGTTAAATAAAATTGCTTGTTGATACCTCATTTTCCTGACAGTTGATATGTTAGTGTTTGATATTTTGGTCTGGCCTTGTCAGATTAAGAAAATCAAACAGTGGGACTAGACCTTACATTGCCCTTTCACCTTTCACCGTCACCTCTGGGGCCTGGGTTTGTAGCCACTGCAGACTGATGGGATGAGTCTCCTTCTCTGACATCTATATGGATCCAAAGGGAAAAGAGTTTGGCCAGTCTCAACCCAGTTCCTCATGGGAGTGAGTTCACAGCACAAGAGTAGCCATAATTTGGCACTAATTGATGCTAAATTGGCAAGCTCACTCTGAAAGCAAATACTACATTTCCGAGCACTGACATCCATCATGGTTATGAGCACAGTAAAAAAAAAAAATCTTTAATAAAAAGAAAAAAAAAATTAAGTCATCTTCAACATGAATTTTGGTTCCAATATTGCTTTAGTTACAGACAATTGAATTTGGCAAATAGACATAAGGGCCTCCTGGATTTTTACTCAAGTGATGTGTCAACTTGGATTTCAATACACCTGGCAACTGTCTGCTTGATCGTTTAGCTCTCCCACACACAGATGCACACACACACATACACATAGACATTCGCACACACACAGACATTCGCACACACACACATAGACATTCGCACACACGCACACACACACAGACATTCGCACACACGCACACACACACACAGACATTCGCACACACACACACAGACATTCGCACACACGCACACACACACAGACATTCGCACACACACACACACATAGACATTTGCACACACGCACACACACACAGACATTCGCACACACACACACACATAGACATTTGCACACACGCACACACACACAGACATTCGCACACACGCACACACACACACAGACATTCGCACACACACACACAGACATTCGCACACACGCACACACACACAGACATTCGCACACACACACACACATAGACATTTGCACACACGCACACACACACAGACATTCGCACACACACACACACATAGACATTCGCACACACGCACACACACACAGACATTCGCACACACACATACACATAATGCGGAGATGCCAGTGTTGGACTGGGGTGGACAAAAGTGAGAAGTCGCACAACACCAGGTTATAGTCCAACAGTTTTATTTGAAATCACAAGCTTTCGGAGCGCTGCTCCTTCGTCAGGTGACACATACACATAGACATTCGCACACACGCACAGATATTCGCACATACACACACAGACATACACATACATACATATACACGCATACACAGACACGCATACATAGACATACACATACACACACACAGACATACACATACACACATACATACAGACAGAGACATATATATACACGCACACACACACATAGACATTCACACAATTTCAGTTATATATTCTCCAGCATCTTTAGGTTCTTGAATACCACGCACCTTTCCCAATACTGATTGGTAGGTGGCTGGTTTCCAAGCCTCTGAAATTTCTGCTTCTTGATTTAACTGCAAAGTGTTGCACAGTTTCATTTGTCCCCTGGATTTTCTCTTGCTTTGGGGCCTCGCCGAGATATCTTGGATAAGATCAGGAACTCACCAGCAAGTGACTGAGCCAAACACAGCAGAAGTTGTGAGATTCAGTTCTTGGTCTGTTCCGAGTGAGTCAGCGCACCTCAGCTGGAGCAGAGCTAGGGTCAGTACAATTGGTCTCAGCATCCTAGGATAGGAAGGGAAAAAAAAATCAGGCAAGGTTCTCACTCCTGATGGCTATTCAATGACCCCTGCTGAAAGTGCATGGGTGAACATCAGGTGAGGATCGGATCAGGCCTCCGGTCTCCACAATAAATATTACGGCCCACTCCTGGCCTGCGCGTGGCCCCCTTCAGGATCAGCTCCCCCGCCCAGACCCAAGCTGCTGGCTGGCTTCGAGTGGGAGCCGGCTGATTTTCTGCCCTCCCGCAACTGGGAAGCTGCAGTGAGCTGTCTGTCTGGCGCCCACAGCTCGCCGATGGCATTCAAGTGAGGCTTAAAACAGAAAGTGCTTCGGGTCTCCCAAAGCTGGCTTCAGGTGGGCGACAAGTCCGCTCTGCTGACTTTGCGCTCATTTTGGGCGGAAGCCGAATTTGCCGCCATGTTTGATGTGTTCCTCCTGTTTGGTTGAGTGTTGTCTTTCTATCCTCATATTTCTCTCATGGATTTGGTATAACATCAGAAATATTCAGAACCCATAGAAAACAGACAAATGGCACGTACACAAAAAAATACTTTTTGAAGTACAGTCACTGTTGTTATGTGGGTACACACAGCAGACAATTTGTACACAGTAAATTCCCACAAACATCAATAAGACGAATAGCTGGTTAATGTCTTTTTAGTGGTGTTGGTTGAGGGTGGGGGAGAATGTTTCCCAACACTGGGCCCTGCCCATTTTCAAAGAATGCCATAGAATCTTTTATGTTCACCTGCGCCACCAGAACAGGCAACTGGGCCTCAGTTTAACATCCAGAGAACAACACCTCCAACAATTCAGTGGGAGATTAGCAGTGGCACTAACCGTTAGCGCCATGATGCGCTGCGCTGCCGGCAATGACGTCATCGCCGTGCGCAGTGCCCCGCTCGCGCGCCGGCTGTAATATTGGGTGGCGCCCCCCCCCCCGACTTACCGCCGGACGCTATGGCCGCCGGGGTCAGGCGGCGTACCTGCGGCCGGGACGGCGCTAGTTAAAGGGGAGGTGGCGGGCAGCCATTTTTGTTGCTGGCCGCCTGCCAGCACCTGCCCCCATTGCTGTCCCCGGCCCCCGTGAAGCACCCCCGCGGGGTGCCGGCTGCTCTCCATGAGCCCGTCACTCCTCGAGTGCCGGGCTCGTTTGCCGGCTCTCCCGATCCCTGGTGGTCCAGCTGGGCACCGGGACATGCTGCACTAGGCCGCTCCCCTTTAATAAGGGGAGGAAGGCCTGCAGTACCGTGGTGCGACGTGCCGCAGCACCCGCGGCGCCCCAAGAGGGATGCGGGGCGCTTCCAGTAGTGCCCCTCCTCCCTCTCAGGGCGCTACCTGGGAAAATCGGCCGTGGGGGGCGCTAACTTTTTCGGGGCCCTACCCAATTTTTACCCCTAAGTTTATTATTAAGATGGTAACACTAAGATGAGAAGTATTTCCAGGAAAAAAAGGTTCTTTGGAATGCCCTGCCAATCACGTAATATTATGTCAGACAAGGTAATGAATACAAAAATATTAGGGTCATTCAAAGTACAGTTGATGAGAAATAGAGGGCCAAGCCTCGATAAGCTGAGTGACCTTTTCTCATTCTGGACAGTTCTTGCGTTCTAATATATAACATTATAACATTATTCCTATGTTACAACAATTCCTACATTACAACAGTGACTACACTTCAAAAAGTACTTCATTGGCTGTAAAGCGCTTTGGGATGTCCGGTGGTCGTGAAAGGCGCTATATAAATACAAGTCTTTCTTTTTCTTTAACAGCATTAAAATGATTGTCAGATCACTATGTCATATATTGTACACAGCGAGCAAGAAACAATCAGCATTGTTGTAAAACACAAAGAAAAGTTCAGGTGTTGTCTATTTAATAATCTATTCCGTTTCCTTACAAGCCATCTGGTAGAAAGTTCCTGCTGCCCATAGGAATCTGTAATCGGGGATCGGGTATGGGGTCCCTGGGGATAGGGATCTGAACCACCCCTCGCCCCCACCCCCCGCCACCGCGAGTCAGGGATCAGACGCCACCTCACACTCCCAGTAGCAGCTGCAGGCTCCCTACTTGCCTCCCGCCCAACTGGAAGCCAAGCCTGCCAATCAGGGATTCTGCTGTTAAAAAAAAAACGCATGCTTTGGAGTCAAAACTCCACAGCATGCGGGGAAAACTGGACTTCCCGACTGAAACTCCGCCTCACCGCTTAGCAAACCCGCCCCGTCAAGATCGGGGCCATCGAATTACACAGAGTTTCACAGCCCAGAAACAAGCCATTGGGCCCAAGTGGTCTATGCTGGTGTTTATGCTCCACATGGGCACCGTATCAACATAGCCTTCTATTTATCAACATATCTTTCTATCTATTAACATACCCTTCTATTTATCAACATATTGTTCTATTGACTCAGGGCCCAAAGGATAAATTGGATAACTAAAAAAATTATAAAATTTTCAATTTATTAACAATTTGTCATCAATGATTTACAAAATTATACTTAAAAAATGCAGAAAGGCTCAGTTCTTCTTCTAGCTTCTAGCTAAACAAGTACAATGGCTGATGCACGGAAAAGTAGCCTAATGCCCAACCAAATTCCTAGTGAGTCATTACAAGCTAGGCTGATACCTAACTTGTCTGTGTTATTTACTGAAAAGAAAGAGTAATGAATATTTATGACAAACACTTCCCTTTTTGAACCTAACAAATAGCCAGATGTTTTGTGAAAGCCTGAATCCTCTTTTGGCAGAAGAATCTTGGCCAAGGGTTGAGGGGGTGGGAGTGGGAGGAGGGGGAAGGGGGTAAAGCCACTAAACAGAAGCCCTTAGGTTGTAGAAGAAACAGTGACATCCGTGAGAGCCTGGAAAGAGATTAACATTTGAACAGAATTGTCACCGGTCTGGAGATTCATTTAGAAACAGTGCGCTTGTATAAATCAAACAAATGACATAGTTTGGACCATTTGGAGATTATAATGACTTTTACATGTTTTCTGTAAATGCTCCACTCAACAGTAGAGTCATTTTGGCTTCTCCGGTATATTTAATTATCTGTATTCTATTAATGTCAAGTGACTCCTTATAATTGTCATGTAACTTTTGCTCTCTTAAACGCTTAAATGTTGGCTCTTTCTCCTCCGTCCCTTGGCTAAGGGAAAATATCTGTAACTATATATAAAAAGAGAGCAAGATGGAAAAACCACACTGGGCCACGATGATTAGTTTAATCACCGCAAACCTTTCAGCTGAGGTTCTGCACAAGTTCTCAGTGCGGTTTTGACTTTTTGTCCCTTAAAGGGGCTGTGTTGTGGAGACACTTCAATTGTCTATGTAGGCAGCCAGAATAATGCAAATGGCAATGCGATTTCTTCTTGCTGTCTCTGCAAACGTCTTTTTTTAATCAAAAATAGAGACGGGGGTGTAAAGGAAACACATTTGTGAATTTGTTGTGGTCTGGAACAAATAACCATGTGGCTGTGAGTTGTCGTTGCCCAGGGACTGAGTTTGGCCAGATGCTCCAAATTGCGAGTACGAAGTGTGCGGGGGTGGTGGGGGGGGATGACATTAACTTGTTTGATGATTTTACTAATAAGCCTGCTGAATTGTACCCATTTTCTGACGATTTCTCTAACATGTTGGCAAAAAATGTCGCCTGCTAAAAAATATGAACAGAGTGCCGCAGCCTTGTGGCAGCTACCTTAAAAGAACAAGAGAGTCTTGCATTTATATAGTGCCTTTCACGTCCTCAGGATATCCCAAAGTGTTTCATAGCCAACAAAATACGTCTTGAAATGTAGTCACTCTTGTAATGTAAGAAACGCGGCAAACAATATGTGCACAGCAAGGTCCCACAAACAGCAATGTGATAATCTGTTTTAGGGGTGTTGGTTGAGGGATAAATGTTGGCCAGGAAGAACTCCCCTGCTCTTCTTTGAAATACTGCCATGGGATCTTTTACGTCCACCTGAAGGGACAGACGGAGCCTCGGCTTAACGTCTGATCCGAAAGACAACCCCTCGACAGTGCAACACCTCTCCAGTACTGTCATCCTAGATTTTGTGCTCAAAATCTCTGGAGTGGGACTTGAACCCACAACCTTCAGACGTGAGAGTGCTGCCACTGAGCCACAGCTGACACCTAACATACCACATAACAGACTTATTCATAAAATAGAAGCACATGGTATTAAAGGGACTGTGGTAATTTGGGTACAGAGTTGGCTAAGGGATAGGAGGCAGAGAGTAGTGGTGAACAGATATTTTTCTGACTGGTGGAAGTATGCAATGGAGTCCCCCAAGGGTCAGTATTAAAACCATTGCTTTTCTTGTTATATATAAATGACCTGAACTTGGGCATAGGGAGCACAATTTCAAAGTTTGTGGATGATACAAAACTTGGCAACATTGTAAATAGTGAACAGAATAGTAGCAGACTTCAGGAAGACATAGACAGACTGGTGAAATGGGCAGACACATGGCAGATGCAGTTTAATGCAGATAAGTGTGAAGTGATGCAATTTGGGAGAAATAACATGGAGAGGCAGTGTAATCTAAATGATACTATTTTGAGGGGGGGTGCAACAGTAAAGGGACCTGGGAGTGTATATTCATAAATCCTTGAAGGTGGCAAAAGAAAAAAAGAAAAACTTGCATTTATATAGCACCATTCACAATCACCGGATGTCTCAAAGCACTTTACAGCCAATGAAGTACTTTTTGAAGTGTAGTCACTGTTGTAATGTAGGAAAAGCAACAGCCAATTTGTGCACAGCAAGCTCCCACAAACAGCAATGTGATATTGACCAGATAATATTGAGGGATAAATATTGGCCAGGACACCGGGGATAACTCGCCTGCTCTTCTTCAAAATAGTGCCATGGGATCTTTTACATCCACCTGAGCGAGCAGACAGGGCCTCGGTTTAACATCTCATCTGAAAGACAGCACCTCCCATAGTGCAGCACTCCCTGAGTACTGCACTGGAGTGTCAGCCTAGATTTTGTGCTCAAGTTTCTAGAGTGAGACTTGAACTCATCAACCTTTTGACTCAGAGATGAGGGTGCTACCAACTGAGCCACTGGCTGACACTTTTGCCAGAGGAAGGACAAGTTGGCAAGGCAGTTAAGAAAGCATATGGTATACTTGTCTTTGTATTCAATGCCTCTATTTACAAAGCCAAGGAAGTCATGTTAAACCTTTACAAAACGCTCATTAGGCCTCAGCTGGAGTATTGTGTACAGTTCTGGGCACCACACTTTAGGAAGGATGTCAGGCCCTGTAGAGGGTATAGAGGAGGTTTACCAGGATGATACCAAGGATATGGAGAGATTGGAGAAGCTAGGATTGTTCTCCTTAGAGCAGTGAAGTTAAGAGGAGACCTAATAGAGGTGTTCAAAATTATGAGGGGTTTTGATAGAGCAAGTAGGGAGAAAAAGTTTTCTCTGGCAAGTGGGTCAGTAACCAGAGGTTCAAGATTTAAAATAATTGGCAGAAGAACTAGAGAGGAAATTAGGAGAAATTTCTTCACACAAAGGCGCTATATAAATACAAGTAGTTGTAGTTGTTGTTATCTGCAAATGCACTACCTGAAAGTGTCATGGAATGAGATTGCATAAGAACTTTCAAAAGGCAATTGAACTTGAAGAGGACAGATTTGCAGGGTTATGGAGAAAAAGCTGGGGTGTGTGACTAAATTGGACAGGTGTTTCAAAGAGCTGGCACAGGCACGATGGGCCGAATGGCCTCCTTCTGTGCTGCAGGATTCTATGGGGGAAAAATTGGCTTGCGCCCCCTTTGGGGCGATAACTTCGCCGGGACGCTACTTTTAGCGCCCCAAAAAATTTAGCACCCCCTGCGCCCGAAATTCAATGGTAGCACCCCAAGCAGGAGGCGCTATGTGCAGCAGCGCCACGCGCATTGGCACGTCGCGCCGCGGTATTACAGGCCTCCCTCCCCTGATTAAAGGGGAGGGTCCTAGAGTGGGGTGCCGGCAAAAGAGCCCGGCACTCAAGAGGAGTGCCGGGTTGACGGATCGCGGCTGGCACCCCACAGGAGGAGGCCAGAGGCGGCAGGTGCTGGCAGGCGGTCCAAAAAAAAGACCACCTGGCACCTGCCCTTTAATTATCACCGCCACGGCCGCAAAAACACCACCCTGACCCTTAGGGTCAGAAATTCGGCTTTCTGGCTTCCTGCGGGTGCAAGCATCGCGCGCGTACTTGCCTACCGCGCCTGCAGTTGTGCTTTGGGCCCACGAGGACTTCGGGTCCTGGGCCTCCTCCAGCTGCCAGCGCGCAGTGCTTGCATATCCCAGGGGCGCAGTTAGTTCGAAGCATCCCCTGGGATCACGTGGGCCATGGAGAGCCAATCCTAGCAGGGCATTTTCATTCATAAATTTGACAGGAAGACCTGTCAAATCTATGAATGGAGATCGGCCCCAAAACCACACTTAAACTTCAAATACATTTTTAAAAAAACATCACATTTTTAAAATAACTAGAAGTTACATAAATTAACTACTTTAAACAAAAATTTAAATTTTTGAAAAAATTAATTATACTTTTTAACGGTGCTAAAAATAAACTTACCTTTCTTTAAAGTATCTAAAAAGGATAAACCTGTTGAAAATTTTTTTAAATTGTAATTAATTAACCACTTACCTTGTTAAAAACAGGCCTTGCACCTCCTTTTTAAAAGCGCAGCTTCTTCATACTTACCTTCCCGGAGAAACCTGAAGTTTGCTGCGTGCGCGCAGCCTCTCCCGCACACGCGTTCAACTTCTGAACCCCTCCCTTCAGGGGAACGGAAGTTCCGGTTTCCCGCGCATGCACAGTGCATGCAGGAAACTGGCACTTCAGGTGGCCTTACGGGTGAGTACACAGCCCGTACTCACCCGACAACAGCCGAATTTCCGGCCCATTGTGTCCAGTGGCGCGAGCCAAGTTTGCAGCCAGGGTGCGAGCGGGGCACTGCGCACGGCAATGACATCATCACCAGAGGCACAACACTACCGCTAATCTCCTGCTGAACTTCACTGGAGGCGTTAGCAGCGATGCGCCCAGGCACTAGTTGCTTTGCGCCCCGTTAGCCCTCACTGATACTAGCTTTTTATTCCAGATTTATTTAATTAACTGAATTTAAATTCCCCAGCTGCCGTGGTGGGACTTGAACTCATGTTTCGCAGATCATTAGTCCAGGACCTCTGGATTACTAGTCCAGTGAGATAACCACTATGCTACCGTACCCATTTCATGCCTAAATACAAGTTTATGTCAGTAGAGGAGTTAAATACGATTGAATGCAGATTTGCGAAGAGCAGATGTACATCTCATCAAAAATGTTTCATAAATTGGCAGCAACACACACTGGCAACAATGATACTGATAGAGCAGTGAAAAATAAGATGACGTCTGGCTAGTTTGTCCTTTTAAGTTTCGTTAACCTTTCTAAGACACACAAGTACTGTTACTTTCCGTGCAATATGCAACATAATTTGTTACTCCATTCTCAACCAAAACCATTTTCCTTTCCTATTTCCTGTGCCAAACAGTTGGCATAAATCTTTGGCCTGCCATTAGCTTGGCTGAACTGTCCACATTCATTAGTGTTTGGGTCTTTGACCCGATTCACTGTACACCCTACTTTGAATAAACTCCAAAACACTGTCCTATGCAACAGCTGCTACTGTAGAACCCTGAGATTATAATATGTTCCCTAAATAAAATGAAAAATGAAGGCTCTAGTCATTAAATCACGCTGGTGCTCGTTGCTGAATTGCTGTTATTGTCCTTTGGGAGTTAAGCAACATTCTTTTACAACAGTAATTTATTGATACACGGTTTTGGCACATTCTCAGTGAATGAGGAGTTCATGCTGCAGTCTACCTCCTCTCCTTTTTATACAATAATTTATCACTTTGAGTGTCACGTTTTGCTGGCGAGTAAGACACAGAGAAAGTTATTATTATCTGAGTTCGGCTTCCATTGTCTTTTGACTGTGTATAATCTGCCACATTCAGTATTCAGAAACATACATTTCAGGCCCTGGCAGAAGGCATGAAAAAATGTGAACAGCTGTTAGAATTTTCTAGCAGATCTATGCAAATTCCAAGAGGCTTCAACTGGGCTCTGGCTGTTAAAATGAAAATCTCTGGTAATTGAAATCAAATTTCTTCTAATTGTCCACAGTTATGAGGAGAACCATGCCTCATTCTCAACAAATAAAAATAAATCCTTTCCTATCCATTGTTACCAGTGCCCGATTGTGGACAAGGGACACAAATATTCCGGGACTTTAACTTGGGGTGCGGTGCAGGTGGGAGTCCTCGGCGCGAGAGCCTGGGCTATTTTAACTCCCGGGCCTAATTTGGATGTGTCTACATTGCCTGCCGCCCGAAGCCGGCGGGAATGAAATCAGAGCCAGTGGGCGGGAAGCAGGAAATCGGGCTGATGCCGCCAGGGACTCAGGAGATCACTCCCTGGATTGAGGTTAGTGCTGGGAGGTGGGATCTACAAAAAGCTACCGGTGGTGGGAGGGAGAGGGAATGTCAGGGCTGGGAAGGCCCGAGGATTCCTTGTGGGCCCGGAGGAGCACCGCTGTTCCTCCTGCTCCACAAAGAATCCTCACACAATTGAAATAAATAAACAGCTGGGCCTCCTCTGGCTAATCTTCAGCCTCCCGCCAGGTTGCGCTGGCAGGTTTGGCGCTGTGCTGGCCTCCCGGGATTTTAAGTTAAAGTTGGGCACCGCGCCAATGACGTCATCATGCCGCGACTTTCACATTTTAATTAGGCCCCTACCTGCCTGTTGTGGGCGGCCTCCATGCTGCCAGAATCCCAGCAGCTAAAATGGCGGGTGGGGTGGGGGGAGGGCAGGAGCGCTGCGCTTTCCGCCCTGCCGCCATTTTAACCCCTCTGCCTGCACCATTCATGCCAGGTGGGTGGGGTTAAAGTTGGGGCTAAAGAGTTCAGTTTCTTTCATTCAGTGTTTGGAAGCGTAGAATTTGATGGGCTTGAGTTTAATTTCCTCAGGTAAAACTCCTCTATGTGCTATTTTAATATAATAATTCAACAGTGGCTAACAACGGGGTTAAAATAGCGTGCAAAGGAATTTTAATGAGTTCACTAGCAAAGGAAATTAAACACCTGTATGTTTAAACTTGGTGCAGGACAATCCAACCCAATTGAGGATACCTTGACAAGATACGTCATTTTGTAACAGGAGTACTGTCTAATTCCTCTCTTTGGCATGTCATTAACAGCAACTTTTCAACACTGCATATAACCTAATAACACACAGGTCAACAGTGTCATCCAAACACCTCGATCCAAGTACCCTGTATGCCAAAGTCTAGCATATGGCTAGGCGAGACATAGAGAGAGGAAGAGGACAAAATACAAATGCACTGCAAACAAGTTGGAGGGTTTATGATAAAGGTTAAAAGGACAATGGCTCAATGAGTAAATGTACTGTGTGTATGTAGTGCTGAGCCATAAAGATCAGGAAGGTCCCAGGTTCAATCCTTGATCAATGTTGAGTTAGCTCATAATCAGCTGAGGTGACAGTGGGGGGGGGTCTCAGACTCCCTAGATTAGGGAAAGGAAAAATCAGGCTTGATTCCCACTCCATATTCTATCTAGTGATCCTGGTTGAGTGTGTGTGTGTGTGTGTGTGTGTGTGTGCGCGGACATTAGGTGAGGAAGGATCAGACTCAACTGTGATAAACCCAATAGATAAATACTCTGCTGACACACGCTGACAGACATGAAGAATTGCCACAATGATGAAGTACTGGAGCACTGCTGCTGCCTGTGTAACTTACCCCAGTCTTTAGGAGAAGAGGGGTTTTGTAACATAACAGCATATTGATCTCTGTCAGTCTCAGGCAACTTTTCCAAAGTCAAAATCTGCCAGCCCTCAATAGGACTTCTGAGCATTACTGTAAACATGTAAATAACTGCATCAACTTTGATGGAAAGAGGATACTGAAATAACATAGAAACACTTCAAGGAAAACAACAGTTTGAATCCATTGTAAATTTCCATTAGAGCCGGTGAAGTGCCATCGAAATGGACTTGTTCCCATCAAAACTAAGTTCACTAGCGTCGCCAAAACTGCAGAAAAATTTGAATTTCAATTGTAGATTTTGAAAGCACAGAATCATGTCCATGAGTTGAACAGATATGGCATTGAGGTTCTGAATTACAGCAAAATATGTATATTTTGAATTATCCTTTCACTATTTGTGCTGTGTGTGTCCTAGCTAGCATTCTTGAAAGAAGCAGTCGTTATGAAAACATGTTGGGCAGACTTTTATTTTGCTAGGTGACAAGAGATAGAAAAGTTGAATCAGGATAACAATGCATTATAAGGGCACGCTGATAAATTTTAAAACTACTTGTGCCACCACAATAGTCCCCTAGAAAATCCGTGGAGCACGATCCCGGTATTTGAATTGGGATTTGCCCGACGTGGAATTCCACCGTTGACCCCGCTGAAGTTCGCGGGGCGGGGCGAGAGTGGGGGCAGGAACCTACAGGTAGTTTGGGGGCATAGCTGCAGCGTTTCCGTATTCCACGGAAGACCCTGGAAATTCTGGCACCAGATATCTGGCTCAGAGATTCCCTCTGGAATGTATTGGTCATTGCCCCCTGCCACCACCCTGCCTCAGGAGTTCACTTAATCATTTTATAATCATGATCCTTGGGGGTCCAGATCACTAGAAGCTGCAGCTCAAGGCCACGACCTAGTGTATCCAGGTCCTGGCAGAGTTTACCATCCTTCCACTGGAATGGCCCAACAATTTTCAGGGCCAATTGTGTTTATAAATAAAAAAAATCTCTTTTTTGCGATGACAGTGCTCCTTTAAGAATTGCACGTAAACTCGCCAAGGCTTCTTCGGCAGCACCTCCCAAACCCGCGACCTCTTCCACCTAGAAGGACAAGGGCAGCAGGCGCATGGGAACAGCACCACCTCCAAGTTTCCCTCCAAGTCACACACCATCCTGACTTCAAAGTATATCGCCGTTCCTTCATCGTCGCTGGGTCAAAATCCTGGAACTCCCTCCCTAACAGCACTGTGGGAGTACCTTCACCGCACGGACTGCAGCGGTTCAAGAAGGTGGCTCACCACCACCACCTTCTCAAGGGCAATTAGGGATGGGCAATAAATGCTGGCCTTGCCAGCGACGCCCATATCCCATAAACGAATTAAAAGAAAACCAGGAAGCCATTGCTCGAGTCACATTTATGCATCAAAAAGGAAAGGACGTGCATTTATATAGCGCCTTTCACGACCTCAGGACGTCCTAAAGTGTTTTACAGCCAATGAAGTACTTTTTTTTTTGAAGTGTAGTCACAGTGGTAATGTTGGAAACGCGGCATCTAATTTGAGCACAGTAAGATCCCAAAAACACCAATGAAATAATGACCAGATAATCTGTTTTCGTGATGCTGGTTGAGGGATAAATATTGGTCAGGACACCGGGGAGAGCTCCTCTGCTCTTCTTTGAATAGTGGCATGGGTTATTTTACGTCCACCTGAGGGAGCAGACGGGGCCTCGGTTTAACGTCTCATCTGAATGACAGCACCTCTGACAGTGTAGCACTCCCTCAGCGCTGCACTGAAGTGTCAGCCTAGATTTTTGTGCTCAGATGATAACGTCTTTCGGATGAGACATTAAACCGAGGCCCCGTCTGTTCTCTCAGTTGGACGTAAAAGATCCCATGGCACTATTTCAAAGAAGAGCAGGGGAGTTATCCGCGGTGTCCTGGCCAATATTTATCCCTCAATCAACAAAACAAAAAACAGATTATCTGGTCATTATCACATTGCTGTTTGTGGGAGCTTGCTGTGTGCAAATTGGCTGCCGCATTTTCTACATTACAACAGTGACTGCACTACAAAAAAAAAAATACTTCATTGGCTGTAAAGCACTTTGGGACTAATTCAGAAGTAGCCCGTGGTCAGGGACAGGAAGGTGTGACTACGAGTGAGGCAGGTACAGGGATCCAGGAGGTAGTGTTGGAGGAGCCGCAGCCCTTGCTCTTGTCCAACAGGTTCGAGGTTCTTACTCCCTGTGTGGATAGGAGCGGGGACTGCAGGGAGGATGAGCAACCTGGCCACAGCACCGTGGTAAGGGGGGCCATTCAAGTGGGGGGAGTAAAAAGAAATGTTGTAGTGGTAGGGGATAGTATCATTAGGGGGATAGATAGGGGTCGTTGCAGCCAAGAGCGAGAGTCCCGAAGGCTGTGTTGCCTGCCCGGTGCCAGGGTTAAGGACATCTCCTCTGGGCTGGAGAGAAACTTGGAGTGGGAGGGGGAGGATCCAGTTGTCATGGTCCATGTTGGTACCAATGACATAGATAGGACAAGGAAAGAGGTTCTGCTGAGGGAGTTTGAGCAGCTAGGGGCCAAATTAAAAAGCAGAACCTCGAGGGTAATAATCTCTGGATTACTACCTGAGCCACGAGCAAATTTGGCTAGGGTAAATAAAATCAGGGAGTTGAATGCGTGGCTCAAAGACTGGTGTGGGAAAAATGGGTTTTGCTTCTTGGGACACTGGCACCAGTACTGGGGCAGGAGAGAGCTGTTCCGTTGGGACGGACTTCACTTGGCCAGTGCTGGGACTAGTGTCCTGGCGAATCGAATAACTAGGGCTGTGGAGAGGGCTTTAAACTAATTAGTGGGGGGGAGGTTTCAAGAGAGCAAAAAATAAAAATGACAACAGAGAGGGTCATAGACATAGGTAGCAGTAGGGGAATCACAAATCAGAGCGTGGCAGGAAGGGACAGAGTGTGTGGAGTAAAAGGTAAAGTGGTAAAAAGTGAAAAAGCAGGAACTAAGTGCCACAAAGCATATTTGAAAGTTCTCTATCTGAATGCACGTAGCATTCGTAACAAAATAGACGAGTTAATGGCACAAATAACTACATATGGTTATGATATTGTGGCCATTACAGAAACATGGCTGCAGGGTGACAATGCCTGGGAATTAAACATACCAGGTTATTTAACGATCAGGAAGGACAGGCAGGAAGGAAGGGGAGGTGGGGTGGCTATGTTAATAAAGGAAGGAATCACTGTAATACAGAGTAATGATATTGGGTCAAAAAATCATGATAATGAAACAGTTTGGGTGGAGATAAGGAATAATAAGGGGAAAAAAACACTAGTGGGCGTAGTCTATAGGCCTCCGAACAGTTGCAACTCTGTTGGACGGAGTATCAATCAGGAAATAGTTGAGGCATGTAATAAGGGAACATCTATAATTATGGGGGATTTTAACTATCATATTAATTGGACAAATCAAATGGGGCAGGGCTGCCTTGAGGATGAGTTCATTGAGTGTATTAGGGATGGGTTTCTTGAGCAGTATGTAACTGAACCGACCAGGGGGCAAGCAACCTTAGATCTGGTCCTGTGTAACGAGACAGGATTAATTAAAAATGTCCTAGTAAAGGATCCCTTTGGAATGAGTGACCATAACATGGTTGAATTCCATATTCAATTAGAGGGTGAGAAGGTTGGATCTCAAACAAGCGTGCTAAGCTTGAATAAAGGAGACTATGAAGGTATGCGAGCGGAATTGAGTAGAGTGGATTGGGAAAATAGATTAAAGGGTAAGACGACACATGATCAGTGGTGTACATTCAAGGAGTTATTTTACAACTTCCAAAAAAAATATATTCCACTGAAAAGAAAAGGGTGTAAAAGAAAGGACAGTCATCCGTGGCTAAGTAAAGAAATTAAGGATAGTATTCGACTAAAAACAAGGGCATATAAGGTAGCGAAATCTAGTGGGAGGACAGAGGATTGGGAAAACTTTAAAAGGCAGCAAAAAATAACAAAAAGATTGATTAAGAAAGGGAAGATAGATTATGAAAGTAAATTAGCAAAAAATATAAAAACAGATAGTAAGAGTTTTTATAGTTATATAAAAAGAAAAAGGGTGGCTCAAGTAAATGTTGGTCCCTTAGAGGATGAGACCGGGAAATTAATGGTGGGAAATATGGAGATGGCAAAAACACTGAATGAATATTTTGTATCAGTCTTTACAGTAGAGGACACTAAGAATATCCCAACACTGGACAAACAGGGGGCTATAGGGGGAGAGGAGCTAAACACGATCAAAATCACTAAGGAAGTGGTACTCGGTAAAATAATGGGACTCAAGGCGGATAAATCACCTGGACCTGATGGCTTACATCCTAGAGTCTTGAAGGAAGTGGCGGTAGGGATTGTAGATGCATTGGTAATAATTTTTCAAAACTCCCTGGATTCCGCTAAGGTCCCGGCAGACTGGAAAACTGCTAATGTAACACCCTTATTTAAAAAGGGCAGTAGACAGAAGGCTGGTAACTATAGACCGGTTAGCCTAACATCTGTGGTAGGTAAAATTTTGGAGTCCATTATTAAGGAAACAGTAACAGGACATTTGGATAATCATAATTTAATAGGACAAAGTCAGCATGGTTTTACGAAGGGGAAGTCATGTTTGACAAATTTGCTGGAGTTCTTTGAGGAAGTAACATATAGAGTGGATAAAGGGGAACCAGTGGACGTAGTGTATTTAGACCTCCAAAAGGCATTTGACAAGGTGCCACACAAAAGATTATTGCTTAAGGTAAAAAATCACGGGATTGGGGGTAATATTCTGGCATGGATAGAGGATTGGCTATCTAACAGAAAGCAAAGAGTTGGGATAAATGGTTCATTCTCAGACTGGCAATCAGTAACTAGTGGTGTTCCACAGGGGTCAGTGCTGGGTCCCCAACTCTTTACAATCTATATTAACGATTTGGAGGAAGGGACCAAGTGTAACATATCAAAATTTGCAGATGATACAAAGATGGGAGGGAAAGTAGTGAGTGAGGAGGACATAAAAAACCTGCAAGGGGACATAGACAGGCTAAGTAAGTGGGCAGAGATTTGGCAGATGGAATACAACACTGGAAAGTGTGAGGTGATGCACTTTGGCAGGAAAAATCCTAGAGCAATTTATTATCTTAATGGCAAGAAACTGGAGAGTACTGAAGTGCAAAGGGATCTGGGGGTCCTGGTGCACGAAACTCAAAAGGTTAGTATGCAGGTGCAGCAAGTGATTAAGAAGGCAAATGGAATGTTGGCTTTCATTGCTAGGGGGATAGAATATAAAAATAGGGAGGTATTGCTTCAGTTGTACAAGGTATTGGTGAGACCGCACCTGGAATACTGCATACAGTTTTGGTGTCCTTACTTAAGGAAAGACATCCTTGCTCTCGAGGCAGTGCAAAAAAGGTTCACTCGGTTAATCCCGGGGATGAGGGGGTGGTCATATGAGGAGAGGTTGGGTAGATTGGGACTCTACTCATTGGAGTTCAGAAGAATGAGAGGCGATCTTATTGAAACATATAAGATTGTGAAGGGGTTGGATCGGGTGGATGCGGGGAGGATGTTCCCGATGACGGGTGAGACTAGAACTAGGGGACACAGTCTTAGAATAAGGGGCTGCTCTTTCAAAACTGAGATGAGGAGGAACTACTTCACTCAGAGGGTGGTAGGTCCATGGAATATGCTGCCACAAAAAGCTGTAGAAGCTACATCATTAAATAAATTTAAAACAGAAATAGACAGTTTCCTAGAAGTAAAGGGCATTAAGGGTTACGGGGAGCGGGCAGGAATTTGGACATGAGTCTAGGTTCGGATCGGTCATGGCCCTGTGGGTAGTGGAGCGGGCCCAGGGACCGTGTAGCCTGATTCTGCTCCTATTTCGTGTGTGCAATTCTGTTAGATGCAGGAGATGGTTCTGTGATAGATAGTAGATTGGCGGTTAGGATCAGATCAGCCATGATCTTATTGAATGGCGGAGCAGGCTCGAGGGGCCGATTGGCCTACTCCTGCTCCTATTTCTTATGTTCTTATGTTCTTATATAAATGCAAGTCTTTCTTTCTTTTCAGAAGATGCAAATCACTTTACAATCAAGGTGGCCTGACTCCAGTCCCTGGAACAGAGCACTGAACATTAGCCAATATATATATAAAATAGAGCTACAAGGTTTTCATAAGTGCTGGAACTGAAGTACGCTGCTCACGTTACGAAATAACAACAGGCTTTAGCGCACTTAACATAAGTGTGAATTTTCCTCCTTCCCTCTGAACCTCAGTGTCAGGCAGGTGGAACACTCTGCCTGCAGCGACCTGTACTTGCTTTTATTTCTGGCTTCAGGTCATTGTCATTGCCCCAGCATATAGCTGGCACAGGGTCTAGTGCGTACATACAAGGCTTGCAGTAACTTGAATGGCTGTTAGCTTTGGGGGCCTTCTGGTTGCTCTCCAAAGAAAGCAGCCAGAAGGCTTGCAGGTCCAAAGATCTCTGGGAAGCTGTCAAAAAACTTAACTTGATAAGATTCCCTCACCTTGTTGCCTGCCCGCTTCAGATCCTCCGCAAGGCTCACTGCCAAAGTCTCCAGGTGCCTCTGTGTTTGGGAACCCTTCCAATGGACCTGGAGGAAAATGAGATGGGAGGTCCCAATTGACCCCTCCCAACTCATATCCTTCACTGGCCTAGTATGCACAATCTGTGCTCCTTCGGATGAAGTCCTAGAAATCCCGGTCCAATGGAAAGGGCGTGGACTGGAGACCCGATGCCACGAGTCTCCTTTGTCCTTGGAAATGAAGCATTTCCCAGGCACATTGAAGAGGTAGATCAGCCCAAGTAAATCAGGGAGAGAAAACGCCACTCACCCATTCAAGCCCATTCTGATGAAAGGTCATCGACCTGAAACGTCAACTCTCTTTCTCTCTCCACGGATGCTGCCTGGCCTGCTGAGTTTTTCCAGCGTTTTCTGTTGTTATTTCGGATTTCCAGCATCTGCAGTATTTTGCTATCCCATTCCTTTAGTACCTCGACTCGCCCATTATAGCATCCTGTAGCATTTGTGAACATGCCTAATGTCACTGCACCTACTACTCATCCCTGTTGGCAAATTATTCCCAATATTTAACACTTGAGTAAAAACAAAACAAACAAACAAACAGGATTTCCATATCCAGAAGTATTTCCTTAAGTGCAATTTTTTTAAACCACTGAACAAAATGATTATTTACCCCTTTTCCATTGGAATGGAGTTATTTTCTTGCCTCTTTTAGATTGCTCTGGACCACACACCACTCCCTTCTGAGAAGATGGGCAGATGGCATGCTCCCATGCCTCTGCTACTACATGGGGTCAGCCTGGGCTGAACCGCAGTTCAGTCACTTCCTTCCTGTATAACAATGATTCACTTTCACTCTGCAGCATGACTGACAGAGAGGTAATTCTTTCTTAAGAAACAAACTGATGAGCAGATATGGTAAAACAGTCGCCTTCTGCTGCTTGAGTTTCTTTAACCTGAAGTGTAACTTTGCAGCGAGAGTGAACGGGTGTCAAATTCGGGAAGCAAGAGGGTAAGATAGAACACGAAAAATGTCAACGACACATTCAAATCTGAAATGCGGGTGCATTGCAAGGTCTGACAATGATACCAATCTTTGGTGCCTTGCAATCTCTAGCGAGCATTCTTTGCCTCAACACAGTTAACATTTCACCACTCTCTTGAGAGAATTATTGCGGTCTGTCCCTGAAGATTTATAACAGAGAAAGTCAGCCATAGATGAACATGCTACTGTTTATAGAAAACTGCCCATTATTCTTCAAACATAATCACAGCATAACAGCAATCTTTGTCATGAACAGTCTTTAACTATCATGACGGCATATTGAACATATTAATATAGTAGACCTTTCTTAACAGAAACACCTCAACAGTGAGCAGAATTTCCCCTTTTTATCGGTCTTGCTGCAAACAATGCATTAGGAAGCAATGTGTGCCTGAGCAAATGTTCCCTTTAAAAAATCTTTTCGTCGTGCCTGTGACCAAGCTTGTATAACATTAATGTCCATGAAAGGAACCTTCTGGATTTCCAATGAATAAGAGTTTGAAAAGTTTCAGCTTGTAGAATAAAGCCGAGGCAAAAATCTGTGCAATTGAAATTCAGTTGCTGTTTCTTCACAACATATTTTCCCTCTTATTCCTCAGCTCAAGCCATTGAATTATCAACCCCGATATTTACTGGGGCAGAGTTTCAGAGCAGGTGGGAGGAGTTATGGTTGGGAGACCTGGAAGTGCAGATATAACTCCACGGCATGTATGACTTTTTTTCCAGGTTCCCCGCCCGGGAGCCAGCCTGATGGACAGGCTGGGCTGCCTGTCGGGAGAGGAAGGCTCCGGAAAAGGCTGCAGCCCAGGAGCAGATAATCTTAGTGGAGGTGCAGGGGGAGAAATCGGTGGGGTGTGGGGAGGGGGGGGGAAGGTGTTGGTTGGTGGGTAGAGCGTGATTGGGGGTTTCGAGGGAGATCGCGAGGGGGTCAGGTAGAGTGTGGTTGGGGTTGATTGCAGGGGAGATCGCGCAGGGGTCGGGGGTGGGTAGAGCGTGATTGCAGGGGGGGGTTCAAGGTGATTGCAGGGCCTGGGTAGTGTGTGGTTGGAGGGGTCAGGGGTGATCATGGAGGGGGTCAGGGGCGATCGCGGGGGTGTGTCGGGGAAGCTGACAAATCGCGGAAAGAGATCTCGTGGGGCTCGGAGGGTTGGTGGTCACAGGGAATTGTGGGGGGGTGTTGGTGATCACGGGGGGGGGGGGGGGACAAACTCCTGCTCCTCCTGGCCCACAAGCAGTGCTGTAAAGGCCCTTACCTTATGCATCCAGCCCTACCCGTCTCCTTTTACCTGCTGGGTATCCCAAAGCCTGGGAAACCCGGATGACAGCAGTAAAAAATACAAACATTGTTCAAATGAAGGCACACAGGCTCCTTATAAGGTTTCAACGACTGACCCGCCTCCTTAGAGCAGATTGGTCGCCCACCCCTCATCTGCCTCTGTGGAAACCGGAAGCGGGCGGGTTCGAGGTGGGTAGGGTACCTGTTTGAAATTTTTAACATTTTTACTTCCCACCTGACCCAAACCTACCCATTTTTGGGGGTTAAAATTACCACCATCATATTTATTTTTACTGTTTTTAAATCGATGAACCAAGGTGAAGGGTCAAGGCCCAAAATATGGGACACCACAAAGGTTAGAAAAGAAACAACAATGATGGAACAACAACGAGGTAAATCAAAATGTAGTGATTAGATGGCACCAAGCTTGGGTTTTTAAAGCCCAAAGATAATAGGGAGAAGGAGCAACCGAGAGGGGAAACCGGTTTCATAGTTCTGAAGTTCTTAGAGAGGAGGCTGTGCGATAAGACTTGATTTCAATACAGCAAGAATATAGAACATGTAGGACAGCATATTTGCAACTTTGAAAGAACAAGAGAGGAAAGTAGCATTGGTAAAATAGAGAGAGACCAGGTTGTGATGGAAAGGGAGCTTATGTTGGTGGTGAGAGAGGAATCATCTATCAGATGAGAAAGTTTTTCTTGTATCTTGTCCAGAAGCACCAGAGAGAAGCTAGAAGAGCCTCCTGCCTGTGAGATCAATATTCAATTCTTGATGACCTTGAGTTTTATAGAAACTTAGAAGTTTCTGAGAGGAAAATTAGTATTTTGGCTCGAAAGAGGAAAATTTATCCTTTGGAGGAAATGTTAACAATAGTGGAAATGTTAGTGTTCCATTTGAGGTCAGAGGAGATAGTAAGGCCAAGAATATCAATGAATAAGGTTGGAGCCAAAAGGTGGTAGCTGTTATATTAACTGTGT
Source organism: Squalus acanthias (assembly GCA_030390025.1). NCBI lineage: Eukaryota > Metazoa > Chordata > Chondrichthyes > Squaliformes > Squalidae > Squalus > Squalus acanthias. The sequence continues at coordinate 150,522,619 of CM059428.1, forward strand.
GAGTCTAGATGGAGAGTATTGGCAAACAACTTGGCCACATGAGGTTTTAAAGCCAAATTTAATGCTGTCCTCCCTCACGCATCTACACTTTTCTGTAGCGGTCTCTGGATAGTGAGTTGGAGTCGAAACCCCCTGGCTGATTTTCCCCCACCCCCTTTCCCTAGTCCAGGGTCACTGAGGCCAATTGTAATGCCCTACCACCATTTCAGCAGAGATCAGCAGACTCAGCACAAACAGGGAATTGAACTTTGAACCTTCCTGGTCTGTATAGCTCATACCGTACTCAGCACTGCATCTACCCACTGAGCTGTCAAGCATACTTTTTAAATTTCCACCTAATGATTGCTTTGGCATAAGTTGAAGCCTTTCTCTAGCTATTCAGAGTACTGTGATAGCGTGACTAATGATCTAATAAGAATTATTACAATTCTGAAGGCACTTTGGTATTCCCATTATTGTCTTGTGACATTCTTAGCCTTTTGACTTTCTCCAGAAGCAAGTGGTTGCCGTCTTGAAACTTTCTTTACTGCCCTAATGGCTCAACAGATTTATCCAGTGAGTAGCTGAACCAGACAGACCAGAAGGGACCCAGTTCTAAGACCCGGACTACGCTCAGTTGGTTTCAGACAGAATGGCTGTAGGGGTGCTGCAATTGTCTGTGGGTTAGAGAGGAGGAGGTTGATGAGGACTCCTGCTCTTAATCGCTGTCGACTGAGCCCTGCTGGACGTCTGTGCACGTGGATGTTGGATGGGGACAAGTTTGAGCTCAGCTCAGGTTCCCCCACCAAGTTTGAATAGCCTGCTGACACTCACTGTTAAGGCTCACGCATAATAATGGCCACTTGGGCTTTACAGAGCACCAAGTGCCCAGAACCAGTGGCTTGAGGAAAAGAGCACAGAAAATTGGCGAGAAAAGAGGAAAGAAACCTCCATGGCAGCCATGAAGTACTGAATTCACAGGCTGCTCGATCCCAAACAGTGCTTTTATTTTTTCCACACATGTCGAAATATGTTGTCAGATTAACTGCTGGCGACTGTACAGGAAGAAATCAACTCATGCTGCTTCTCACCCATTCCACAGGCTGCATGCATGATACTCACCCTGTTCAACATTTCAGAGTATGACAATAATGTGCTACTGGTCACAGAGGGAAGAGTCGTTTCATTCATGATTTAATTTTCATGCCATGCTGGCATTTGATAGCATCTTGTTGTGTAACGAGATATATCAAAAACAGTTGTCATGTAAATTGCTGGCACTGGATTCATGTGTACATTGTTTAGCTGTGGGGAGATATTCTGGGTGCTTTCAGGTGACCCAAAAACATAAAGGTTAAAAGTCATTTGTTATCCAACTAGGAAGGATATGGAAGCAGCACCATTATAGTAACAGCAAACCAAGTTGTTGCACAGGTGTGTGTGTGTGTGTGCGCGTGTGAGCGAGTATCTTTTGGGGGAATTTTTTTGGGGGGGAGTCAGGAGGCACGTTTGGTGGCAGGTTGGCTGGGAAATTTTCTTTTTGACAGCAGGTAGGGAACCCACTGTCAACCCGCCTCCACGCTAGTCTCCCAGATATCGAGTCTGTCATTGCTGAACAGACCCGATACCAAGCGGCGGGGGGGCAATTTAGATTATTAAGAGCTTATGAACAGGCACTTAAAAACTATTTTAGGCTCACCTTTAGATTGTAAGAGTTCGCCAACGGCTTCCCTGCTGCTCGGGGATCACGTCAGGTAAGGAGGTTGGGTGTTGTGTCAGCATGGGATGATTTCTTAACGTGACAGCTGCAAATGGTCTATAAAAGCTCCCATTTCGTAGTTGTTCACTTTCCAAGGTTAGAAGCTCTTGCTTACTGCATTTTGAAGACAGATTGAGCTTTATGCAGGTTGCAAGTGTTTGGAGCAAACTCTGTATCCAGTGTCACCTCATTGCAACAACCTCTCTCACCATTGACAGATCGCTTTTGTCATCTCAACTTCACCTGCCATCTATTCCATCAGCATCGGTGCTCTTGAAAATATCGCACCTTGGTCCTCAGAATCCCACCACGATCAGGCACACCAGCAGCACCAACACCAACACCAACCTTCTCCGCAATCAACTGATGCTGCACAGGACACAGGGCATCAGCACCCGACCACATTGCTGCCCGGGACGCCAGGGATGACCTCACCATGGCCAGATTTACTTCACTTGACGCTGTACACCCTGGCTGCCACATGATGCGCCAGGTTGGCATCATCCCACACCAACACCATAAAGCATCCCGACAATGCCCAAGCCATTCCTTCCACACTCGTCGCCATTGCGGGGGGTACTGTTATGTCTCACCATTCACTGCAACTCACTAAGCCACTTCCAAAGGTGTACACAAATCTGTCCAAGAACGCAAAGTGCGGAAAATAAATGTTTCAATGTTTGACAGCCCATTAACAAAAACTTCACATGAACATTGGCTAAAACACCCAAGTTCCTACCCTTGTGTGTTTTTACTTGGTATGATTGCACTAGAATGAGGGCGACTTTGAGGGGTGGCTAGTGAGATGGGGAAGTGATAATGTAGATAGAGAGGGATGGGTGGAGGTGCAAGGTAAGTTGGTGTGAGTAAAGATGTGCAGGAGTAGGGTAGGGAAGGCAGACTGATGGGGATGTGATGAGTGGCACAGCAGGATGTGGTTGAGTGTGGCTTTGCAGTAACGTTTCGTAATCTACTGAGATCATTGAAAGGTTTGTGCCACTGCAGCCTGGTCCTCCTGACAACATCCCTGCTTGTGTCCTTCTGTGCATTATGCAACCAGGCTGTGTTGATCTCCTGGGGAGGTCTCTTCCACCCATTGGAAGGAAAGAGGACCTCCCTGCGTGCTGTAACTCCCTCCATAAGCATATGGAATGAGACATGGGAGAGCCTGGGAGGAGTCGTGCACCTCTGTGCAGTGCTTGTCAGTGTTTGCAGCTCTTCTCTTCATAGGCAGTCCCTCGGAACCGAGGATGTCAGTGTTTGCAGCACCTCAATGCTGTAGAACACTGACAGCAGAACTGTCAAAATCAATTTGTGCACTCTCCCATGAAGGAAACCGGCAGATGACACGTCATCGAATGACATCATCAGACCCGCTTCCTTCAGTTGGCTGGCAAACGCGCTGGGCAGGCTTAACAAGCCCAATCAGCAAAAAATCCATTTCACAGAGCGGGCTGGAGCCAGTAGTGGGGTCGAACCCCGCCCGACCCCAGCCGCCCCGGACCCGCCTTGGTAGGCAAAATCGCGGCCTTTGTCTGTGTCTGTGTACATGGAGATGATTTTAACTCTACCCGCCTGGCAGATGGGCAGTTAAAATTGCCCAGGATACTTACTCACCTGAAAGCCACCAGGTGGCACCATTACAAATATTAACCTGCTCTACTGAGAAGGTGGGAAGGAAACCTGCCGAATAGATAGGCGTTTCTGCGGCCGCAAACGAGACTCCAGGATGGTATATTGCCTCCCTGGTGCAAGGGTCAAGGATGTCTCGGAGCAGCTGCAGGGCATTCTGGAGGGGGAGGGTGAACAGCCAGTTGTTGTGGTGCATATAGGTATCAGCGTTATCGGTAAAAAACGGGATGAGGTCCTAAAAGCTGAATATAGGGAGTTAGGAGGTAAATTAAAAAATAGGACCTCAAAAGGTAGTAATCTCAGGATTGCTACCAGTGCCACGTGCTAGTCAGAGTAGAAATAGAAGGATATTTCAGATGAATACGTGGCTAGAGGAATGGTGCAAGGGGGAGGGATTCAAATTCCTGGGACATTGGAACCGGTTCTGGGGGAGGTGGGACCAGTACAAACTGGACGGTTTGCACCTGGGCAGGACCGGGACCGATGTCCTAAGGGGAGTGTTTGCTAGTGCTGTTGGGGAGGGTTTAAACTAAAATGGCAGGGGGTTGGGCACCTGTGCAGGGAGACAGAGGAAAGGGAAGCAAGGATAGAAGCAAAAGACAGGAAGGAGAAAAGCAAAAGTGGAAGGCAGAGAAATCAAGTGTGTAAATCAAACAGGGCCACAGTAAATAATAATTCAAAAAGGACTAAGAGTGTTAAAAAAACAAGCCTGAAGGCTTTGGGGGAGAAATTCAGTATCGCCCCATTTGGGGCGCAATTATCGGCCGGGCGCAAAGATTAGCGCCTGGCACTAATTATCGCCACCGACTGCAAACTTGACTTTTATCGCCCCTGGCGGTGATTGGAGCGCTAAATCAGGCGCTTCACACCTATCTTAAGGCGCAAAGGCCGAGGAGCGAGGCGCTACCTCAGAGCGCTGGCGAAGCTCATGTAATGTCAGTCAGCAATGGAACACATACACAATGGCACGGGCCAGTTCTTAAAGGGGATGGTTAATCTCACTTTCCATCCACATCCTGCTAATTGCAGCCTTGAATCTCGGCCTGGAGAGACCTGCACATCAAATCTACTGGAAAGAACAATGGAGAGTACCAGGCAAAGAGCTCAGAGTGCAGCCCCCACAGTCTCTTTTAAATCGATACAAGGAATGGCAAATCAAAATGAACCTGCAAAGTGCTGCTCAGTACCCAAAACTCCTTCACACAACGTTGAAACTCTTCAGAAGTCTCTCTCTCTCTCTCTCAGAATGCGTAGTTCAAAAATGGCACCAACAATAAAAGGCAGGATGCGGTCACCTTTAAATAGCGCTCCCCCTTTCCCTTCATGGCTGCAGAACGCTCCACTCAAACTGTCTTTGCTAGTGTCAGGCGGTAAGGCAGGGGGCGCCACTCAATATCCACTCCGGGGCGATACCGGGGCGTTGCGCACTCGACTGACGTCACGATCTGCCGGCGCAGGAGATCGTGGCGGTAGTATTTAACGCCGCCGCAAAATGTCTGGTTAATTTCGCGAGCGGCGGAAACTTCGCCGCGCCTGGGCACTAGATGCTTTGCGCCCCATTAGCCCCCTCTTAAGGCGCTAATGGGAGGCGCAGCCAACTGAATTTTTTCCCCTTTGTGTCTTAATGCAAGGAGCATTCGTAATAAGGTGGATGAATTAGCTGCACAAATAGATGTAAACGGATATGATATAATTGGGATTACGGAGACATAGCTCCAGGGTGACCAAGGCTGGGAATTCAACATCCAGGGGTATACAATATTCAGGAAGGACAGGCAAAAAGGAAAAGGAGGTGGGGTAGCACTGCTGGTTAAAGAGGAGATTAACACAATAGTAAGGCAGGATATTAGCTCTGATGATGCGGAATCTGTATGTGTAGAGCTGAAAAATACCAAGGGGCAGAAAACGTTAGTGGGAGTTGTATACAGACCCCCAAACAGTAATGCTGAGGTTGGGAATGGCATTAAACAGGAAATTAGAGATGCGTGCAATAAGGGCACAGCAGTTATCATGGTGACTTTAATCTACATATAGATTGAGCTAACCAAATTAGTAACAATACTGTGGAGGAGGAATTCCTAGAGTGTATACGGGATGGTTTCCTGGACCAATATGTCGAGCAACCAACTAGAGATCAGGCCATCTTAGACTGGGTATTATGTAATGAGAAAGGATTGATTAGCAATCTTGTTGTGCGAGGCCCCTTGGGGAAGAGCGATCATAATATGATAGAATTCTTCATTAAGATGGAGAGTGAAGTAGTTGACTCAGAGACTAGGGTCCTGAATTTCAATAAAGGTAACTATGATGGTATGAGGCGCGAGTTGGCTGGGATGGATTGGGGAATGTTACTTAAAGGGTTGACGGTGGATAGGCAATGGCAAACATTTAAAGATCGCATGGATGAACTACAGAATTTGTTCATCCCTGTCTGGCATAAAAATAAAACAAAAAAGGTGGCACAACCGTGGCTAACAAGGGAAATTAGGGATAGCATAAGATCCAAGGAGAGGACATATACATTGGCCAGAAAAAGCAGCAAACCTGAGGATTGGGAGCAGTTTAGGATTCAGCAAAGGAGGACAAAAGGATTAATTAAGAGGGGGAAAATAGAGTATGAGAGTAAGCTTGCAGGGAACATAAAAACTGACTGTAAAAGCTTCTATAGATATGTGAAGAGAAAAAGATTGGTGAAGTCAAGCGTAGGTCCCTTGCAGTCAGAATCAGGGGAATTTATAATGGGGAACAAAGAAATGGCAGACCAAGTAAATACATACTTTGGTTCTGTCTTCACAAAGGAGGACACAAATAACCTCCCAGAGATGTCGGGGAACATAGGTTCTAATGAGAGGGAGGAACTGAATGAAATCAGTATTTGTAGGGAAATGGTGTTAGGGAAATTGATGGGATTGAAGGCCGATAAATCCCCAGGGCCTGATAATCTACATCCTAGGGTACATAAGGAAGTGGCCCTAGAAATAGTAGATGCATTGCTGGTCATCTTCCAAAATTCTATAGACTCTGGCACAGTTCCCATGGATTGGAGGGTAGCTAATGTAACCCCACTATTTACTAAAGGTGGTAGAGAGAAAACGGGGAATTATAGACCGGTAAGCCTGACATCGGTAGTGGGGAAAATGCTAGAGTCCATTATAAAAGAAGTAATAGCAGAGCACTTGGAAAACAGTGACAGGATCAGACAAAGTCAACATGGATTTCCAAAAGATAAATCGTGCTTGACTAATCTACTAGACTTTTTTTGAGGATGTAACTGGTAGAATAGATAAGGGAGAACCAGTGAATGTGGTGTATTTGGACTTTCAGAAGGCTTTCGATAAGGTCCCGCATAAGAGATTAGCGTGTAAAGTTAAAGCACATGGGATTGGGGGTAAGGTACTGACTTGGATAGAGAACTGGTTGGCAGACAGGAAGCAAAGAGTTGGAATAAACGGGTCTTTTTCCGAGTGGCAGGCAGTGACTAGTGGGGTACCGCAGGGATCGGTGCTTGTACCCCAGCTCTTCACAATATATATTAATAATCTAGATGAGGGAACTAGATGTAATATCTCCAAGTTTGCAGACGACACAAAGCTGGGTGGGCGTGTGTGCTGTGAGGAGGATGCAGAGAAACTCCAGTATGATTTGGACAGGTTGGGTGATTGGGCAGATGCATGGCAGATGCAGTATAATGTGGATAAATGCGAGGTTATCCACTTTGGAGGCAAAAACAGGAAGGCAGATTATTAGCTGAACGGCAATAGATTGGGAGAAGGGGAAGTGCAACGAGACCTGGGTGTCCTTGTGCACCAGTCGCTGAAGGTAAGCATGCAGGTGCAGCAGGCGGTTAAGAAGGCAAATGGTATGTTGGCCTTCATAGTGAGAGGATTCGAGTACAGGAGCAAGGATGTCTTGCTACAGTTGTACAGGGCCTTGGTGAGACCACACCTTGAGTATTGTGTGCAGTTTTGGTCGCCTTATCTGAGGAAGGATGTTCTTGCCATGGAGGGAGTGCAGCGAAGATTCACCAGACTGATACCTGGGATGGCAGGAATGACGTATGAGGAGAGATTGGGTCGATTGGGCTCATATTCACTGGAGTTTAGAAGAATGAGAGGGGATCTCATTGATACTTATAAAATTCTAACAGGACTAGACAGACTAGATGCAGGAAGGATGTTCCCGATGGCGGGGGAGTCCAGAACCAGGGGTCACAGTCTAAAGATAAGGGGTAAGCCATTTAGGACAGAGATGAGGAGGATTTTCTTCACCCAGAGAGTGGTGAACCTATGGAATTCTCTACCACAAAAGGCAGTTGAGGCCAATTCATTAAATATATTCAAGAAGGAGTTAGATATATTTCTTAAGGCTAAAGGGATCAAGAGATATGGGGAGAAAGCAGGGACAGGATACTGAATTTGGATGATCAGCCATGATCTCATTAAATGGCGGAGCAGGCTCGAGGGGCCAATGACCTACTCTTGCTCCTATCTTCTATGTTTCTATGTTTCTATGAAAAGCCGGTGGGGTCCTTCTTTACGTAGGCATGTTGAGTAATTATGTCAACAGGACCCGACTGCAATTTTAACTGTTGGCCTGAGCAGGGAAGCCTCTGTGACTTTCCCTTCGGGTGAAGACAGCGGGAGGAAGAGCTGGGGCCAGAAAGGACCCAAACAGGTAAGGAGATTTTTTAGTTTCTTTGTAGGACCAGGAGCAGGCTGTTTTAACTCACCTCGCTACCCACTTGCCCAAAATCCATCTGGAGTTAAAATTGGTTCACAATGTGCAGTGCGATATTGAGAGGGGCGGGTTTTGTATGCGGCGGGTAGGAGTTTCGGTCAGTTTTCCCTGCATGCTGTGGAGTCTTAACTCCACAACGTGCATCTTTGTTTTTACTAGAAGGTCCCAGCCCAGAGGTCAGCCTGATTGATAAGCTTGGCTCCCTGTCGGGCGGCGAACTCTCTGGAGCAGGCCGCAGCCGCAGGAGTAGGTAGTGGAAGCATGGTGGCAGGGGAGGGGGGGATGTCCAATCCCGGGGGTCGTTCCAATCCCAGGGGGGTCTGTTCCCCGATCCCTGGGGGGGGGTTCTGATCACGGGGGCATCTGTTCCCAATCTCGGGGGTGGGAGCGGTCCGATCCCTGATCCCAGGGTGGGACAGGGGGACTTATCGATCTCTGATCCCGGAGGGGGGAGGTCTGATCCCGGAGAGGGGAGGGCGTCTGATCCTGGATGGGGAGGGTCTGATAGTGAGGTGGGGTCCAATGGTAGGGAAGTAGGTAAATTTGGGGGGCCGGAGGTGGGGGGAAGAACTCCTGCTCCTCCTGGCCCACAAGCAGTGTTGTAAAGGCACTTACCTTCTCCCCGAAGCTGTCCTCGCCCCCATTGAGCTGTCGGGTTTCTCGAGGCCCGGGATACCCGGCCGGCCAGGATTAAACCTGTAAAACAGGGAACTACAGGCCAGTTAGCCTGACATCAGTTGTCAGGAAAATGCTGGAATCCATTATTAAGGAAGTGGTAACAGGGCATTTAGAACATCATAATGGCCCAGAAATTCTGGTTGGAGGCTTCCCGCGGGTGCAAGCCCCCGACCTGTACTTAAGAAGCGCGCCTACCGTTATGCTCTGGGCCCGCGCAGAATTCTGTTCCTGTGCCTGCTCCAGCTGCCCGTGTGCAGGGCTCGCGTATCGCAGGGGCGAAGCTAGTTCGCAGCGTCCCTGGGATCACGTGGGCCATGGGGAGCCAATCGGAGCAGGGAATCTCCATTCATAGATTTGACAGGAAGACCTGTCAAATCTATGAATAGAGATCGGCCCTAAAACCTAAGTAAAACTTCAAATACATTTTTTAAAAAACATCACATTTTTACAATAACTATAAATTACATAAATTAACTACTTTAAACAAAAATTTAAATTTTTGAAAAAAATAATTAAAGTTTTTAACGGGGCTAAAAATAAACTTACCTTTCTTTAAAGTATTTTAAAATGATAAACCTGTGGAAAAAATTTTTTACTTTTACTTTCTTCACCTCTTACCTTGTTAAAAGCAGGCCTTGTGCCTGCTTTTTCCACGCGCAGCTGCTAGGGACTTACCCGCACTGCATCAACTGAGGAAAAAACGGAAGTTCGATGCATACGTGCTGCCTCTCCGGCACACACAGTTGACCTGTGAACCCTTTCCTTCAAGAGAACGGAAGTTCCGGTTTCCAGCGCATGTGCAGTGCATGTGCGAAACCGGCACTTCCGTTGACCCTACGGGTGAGTACCCAGCACGTACTCACCCGTAGGGAACTGAATTTCAGGGCCAATATGATTAGGCCTAGTCAACATGGTTTTGAGAGCACAGAGCGGTCTGCTCAGAGCAGGATTAAAATGGAGTGTACTTAAACCAAGTGTTTTATTTGGGTTTTTGGAAAGAGTGGGTATTCAGAGAAGAGGGGGACGGAGCTGCTGCTTTTTGCCTACACTACTTGTAGTGCTTTGTGTTACAGGTAGATATTTAATTCCAGTACCCAAAACTTAATCTAGATCCAGTAAGTAGTCAAGAAACTACACTGTAAACTAAGTTACCTAATTACGAATTTAATTAAATTTAATTAAATAAAACAAGGTCATATAGGGATGGCAGTGCAGGTGGTGTGCTGCAACTGCAGCATGTGGGAGTTTGTGGAGAGCATTGTGATCCCGGACAACCACGTTTGCAGTAAGTGCCTGCATCTTGAGGAACTTCAGCTCAGAGTTTTTGAGCTGGAGTTTGAGGTGCAGACATTGCGGGGCATCAGGGATGAGGAGAGTTACCTGGACACTTTGATCCAGGAAGCAGTCACACCCCTTAGGTTAGGTAGTGGTACAGGTCTGGTTAGTGGTCAGGGACAGGAGGGTGTGACTGCAACTCAGGCAGGTAAGGGGACCCCAGGTGCAATGCTGGAGGAGCCTCAGCCTTTGCTCTTGTCCAACAGGTATGAGGCTCTTGCTGCCTGTGTAGATGAGGGAAAAGCCTGCAGGATGGATGAGCAGGCTGACCATGGCACAGGAAGCCATTCAAGTGGGGGAGTGAAAGGGAATGTAGTTGTGGTAGGGGACAGTATAGTCAGGGGATAGATACTGTTCTCTGCAACCGCGACCGAGAGTTCCGAAGGTTGTGTTGCCTGCACAGTGCCAGGGTTAAAGACATCTCCTCGCGGCTGGAGGAGAACTTGGAGTGGGAGGGGGGAGGATCCAGTTGTCGTGGTCCACGTAGGAACCAACGACATAGGTAGAAATAGGAATGAGGTTCTACTGAGGGAGTTTGAGGAGTTAGGATCCAAATTAAAAAGCAAAACCTCAAAGGTAATAATCTCTGGATTGTTACCTGAGCTACGCGCAAATTGGCATAGGGACAAACAGATTAGAGGTTTAAATGTGTGGCTCAAAGAGTGGTGTGGGAGGAAGGGGTTGAAGTTCATGGGGCACTGGCACCAATACTGGGGAAAGAGGGAGCTGTTCCATTGGGATGGGATCCACTTAAACCGGGCTGGTACCTGTGTCCTGACGAACCGAATAACTAGGGCAGTAGACAGGGCTTTAAACTAATGAATGGGGGCTGGGAGGATTCAGGAGAGAGTAAATTTAAAAGCAGCAAGAGAAATATCAAGGCTCTAGAGCGGAGTAGAGTTTTGGGTAAAAACAAGCAGGGTGGGTCAGGAAGGGACAGAGAGAGTAACAAATGTAATAAGGCATCAGTGACTAAGGTAACGTCAAGGAAAAATAGAAATAAGTCAAAGGTAAAGGCACTATATCTGAATGCGCGAAGCATTCGCAACAAAAGATGAATTAATAATACAGATAGAAATTAATAGGTTTGATCTAATAGCCATTACGGAGACATGGTTGGAATGTGGCCAAGGTTGGGAACTAAATATTCCAGGATACTTAACTTTTAGAAGAGATAGGCAAAATGGAAAAGTAGGAGGAAAATAAAGGATGGGATAAAGACAGTAGAGAGAAAGGATCTTAACTCAGAAAATCAAGAAGTAGAATCACTTTGGGTGGAGCTAAGAAACAGCAAGGGGCAGAAAACTTTGGTGGGAGTTGTTTATAGGCCCCCAAACAGTAGTTGTAAAGTAGGGCAGAGTATAAATCAGGAAATTAGAGGTGCATGTAACAAGGGTAATAAAGTAATCATGGGGGACTTTAATCTACATATAGGCTGGGCAAACCAAATTTGCAGTAATAGTGTTGAGGACAAATTCATGGAATGTATGCAAGATAGTTTTCTAGATCAGTATGTTGAGGAACCAACTCGGGAACAGGCTATTTTAGATCTAGTATTGTGCAACGAGAAATGGTTAATTAATAACCTTGTAGTAAAGGGGCCTTTAGGGAAGAGTGACCATAATATGATAGAATTTTATATTGAGTTTGAAAGTGATTTAGTGAAATCTGAAACTAGGGTCTTTAATCTAAACAAAGCAAACTACGTAGGTATGAGGGGCGAGTTGGCTACGGTAGATTGGGAAACTACATTAAAAGGTATGATGGTAGACAAGCAATGGCTAGCATTTAAAGAATGAATACATAATTTACAACACATATACATTCCTTTAAGGCACAAAAACCCCACAAGAAAAGTGATCCAACCGTGGCTAACAAGAGAAGTTAAAGATAGTATTAGATCAAAGGAAGAGGCTTATAATGTTGCCAAAAATAATAGTAAGCCTGAGGATTGGGAGGATTTTAGAATTCAGCAAAGGAGGACCAAGAAATTGATAAAGAAAGGGATAATAGAATATGAGAGTAAACTAGCGAGAGACATAAAAACAGACTGTAAAAGCCTCTATAGGTATGTAAAAATTAGCGAAAGTAAATGTGGGTCCCTAACAGGCTGAGGCAGGAGAAATTATAATGGGGAATAAGGAAATGGCAGAGAAATTAAACAAATACTGTGGCTGCGATTTTGCCGGTGCTCAGAGGGCTGGTTTGGAGACGGGTCAGGAGTTAAATCCAAAATGATTGACGGTGGGTTGTGAACCCGCCTCCACACGACTTTCCATAGTGTCAGGTCTGCTACTCCTGATCAGACCCGACACCAAGCGGCGGGAGAGGCAGGTAAGGTCGTTAACAGTTTGTTAACTACTTGTTTAATGCTACTTTGAGAGGGCTTTTCAATTTTGCCACATTTTCAGCGTGTTCCACGGCCTTGCAGAAACACGCCAGCTGATTATGTCGGGTGATCCAACAAGCTGAATAGTTCACAGCTGCAAGTGCAGCATTAAAGCTAACCTGCCACTTCAGTTCAATTGCAAAAGCCAGGACTTTCTGATTTCAGGATTTGGAAGACATTTTTCAGGTGTATTGAGGTTGTAAGTGTGTGTTGTGAGATCTATATTCACTGTGACCTCCTTGGAATAACCTCTCTCCACTTTGACTGAGCGCTTATAACACTGGCAACACGGTGGCATAGTGGTTAGCACTGGTGCCTCACAGCGCCAGGGACCCGGGTTCGAATCTGGTCTCGGGTGACTGTCTGTGTGAAGTTTGCACATTCTCCCCGTGTCTGCGTGGGTTTCCTTTGGGTGCTCCGGTTTCCTCCCACAGTCCAAAAATGTGCGGGTTAGGTTGATTTGGCTATGATAAATTGACCCTTAGTGTTAGGGGGGGGATTAAATATGCGGGGTTACAGGGATAGGATGGGATATGTTAGGGGGAATTAAATACGTGGGGTTCCGGGGATAGGGTGGGATAGGTGCAGGCTCGATGGGCCGAGATGGCCTCTATCTGTACTGTGGGGATTCTGTGTGAGAAAGCAGGGACAGGGTACTGGATTTGGATGATCAGCCATGATCGTATTGAATGGTGGAACGGGCCGAATGGCCTACTCCTGCTCCTAGTTTCTATGTTTCTATTTCATCCTCAAGTGACATTTTTACCAGCAGAATGGGAACCATTTATACTCTCTCATCCTAGTCCTCAGATCTGGAGTGCGAGCAGCCGCGGTAGCAGCAGAACCAGGCACACCAGCAGCATTGACAACAAGAGCGCCAACCTTCTCCTGAGCCACTTGATGCTGCACAGGGCAGAGGCCATCAGCGCAGGGCTGCACTGCGCTGCAGGAGATACCCCCAACACAGGGTTTACAGACAGAGGATGAGCTTCCTCAACATGACTGAGCAGCAATGCCAAAGGAGGCTGAGACTTTCGCGAGAGGTAGTCGCAGACATCTGCACAATGCTGCACCAAGACCTGCAGCCCAGAGCAGCGGGTGGACACTCCTTACCAGTGGCTGTCAAAGTCACCACCACCCTCAACTTCTTTGCATCAGGGTCCTTCCAGGGATCATCTGCAGACATCAGCGGCATCTCTCAGTCGGCCGCACACAGATGTATAACGCAGGTTACCGACGCCCTGTTTGGCAAGTCGGCCAATTACATCCACTTCTCAACGGATGAAGCAAGTGTAACCGCGCAGGCGGTTGGGTTTGCCAATATGGCAGGCTTCCCAAAGGTGCAGGGCGTCATCGACTGCACACATGTGGCCATCGGGGCATCCCATCACAACCCAGCTGTATTTGTGAACCACAAGGGCTTCCACTCCCTTAACGTGCAGCTGGTGTGTAACCACAGGAAGAACATTATGCATGTTTGCGCAAAGTTCCCTGGCAGCTGCCATGACTCATACATCCTGCGGCAGTCCACTGTGCCTCAGCTCTTTAATCTGCCAACCCAACTTTCCAGATGGCTACTTGGAGACAAGGGCTATCCCCTGAAGACATGGCTAATGACACCGATGAGGAGGCCATCGAATGAAGCTGAGGGGCGCTACAATGAGAGCCACATTTCCACCAGAAGCATCATCGAGCAAACCATAGGGTTGCTCAAAATGCGCTTCAGATGCCTGGACAGATCTGGTAGAGTCCTACAGGATGCACCAGCCAGGGTGTCCAGAATCATTGTAGTCTGCTGTGCCCTGCACAACATCGCACTGCAGCGTGGCTTACCGCTGCCTGAGGAACAAGTGGTTCAGCATGCAGCCTCCTCCTCCTCCTCAGAGGAGGAGGAGCCAAATGAGGCTGCAGATGAGGAACAACTGGCGGAGGCGGCTGTCCCAGTGCTACCAGCACGCGACCTCATTGCTGGCCGTCAGGCAAGGGATGGACTAATCCATGCCAGATTCGCGTAACTTTACGCTGCACATACATGTGGCTGGCACATGTCCATGAGGGTTGGCAGGACCTCCATTCCTCACAATACAGCATCTGAACAATGAACTGTGCATTCCTATCACTCTCCCCACCTTCAACTCAGATGAAAGGTGGCCTCACTCCTCACTGTGCCACTTCCAATTCTGAATACACATAGGGCAACGCATTGAATCATTGACATCACATTACTTTAATACACTAGAAATAAAGATCACAAACGTTAAATGGTATTTGAAATCACCCAAGTGACTACCCTTGTGACTATTTGTGTTTTAGCTTTCTCTTAAGTGTGCTTCTACGTGGTGCTTCCCCTGTGGCATCACAGATTTTGAGGCACCTTGCTCACTTCCCTGCTGTGCCTGCTTAGATGCCTTTGGCATTCGTCCTCTATGTTTGGAAGCCTTGGTGAGCTCCTCAAAAGTCTGCTCCTCCTACGGCTGTGCAGGGGGAGAGACGGCCATCTCAGTTGGGTGAGGTATCTGGGGCTCTGACCGAGGGCTCCGCAGTGGCATGGGAGTGTGAGCGCTGGAGAGGAGCCCCTACTTCCTTGTTGTCGACCACCACCATCCCTCTCATAGGTCACCCGCACTTCACTGCCAACACGTAGCTGGAGAGCACCTTGCTGCACATCAGTGGGGCCATGAGGACCCATTTCTGTGCTGACATTCCTCATAACAAGGATGTCCATGAACCTCTGGTTTCTCTCCTCAATAGATGCCCATCTATCCTCCATAGATGACCATCTATTTAGAAGTGTTACCATGTTCTCCTGAGTCTGGCGATTTATGTCCTCCATGGAGGTTGCCATCCTTTCCATGGTGGCACTTACATTCACCAATGCGTGCACCACGGCATTGCTCATGTTTGAGATGGACTCCTCCATTCTCTGCACACTTGCAGTCACCATGGTTGCAAACCCAGTCAGAGCCTCCTGCACTTGTTCCTGAAGTTCCAGCACCGCTCTCTTCCTGGATGGCCCCAGAGGCACAGCGTCTACATGCAGCTGAGCAGAGCTAGGAGCGCACTGCGGCCTCCGACGAGGACTCTCCACTGCTGTCCCTGTCTGCTCATGCTCACTTGTGAGCCGTGATACACCAGGTGACAACACTACTCTATCTCGCAAACTACCCACCGAGGTGTGTCTCTCTGCGCTGGTGCTGGGTGCACTAATTTCTGCTGACGCTGCTCCCTCAGAGGCTGCAGGTTCCTCTGAGGAGTCCTCCGGCTCTTCCTCATGGGCAGTGAGGAGGGGGGCTCTCGATGGTCCTGTGGGGGAGTAAAGGTACCAGTTAGACATGTGATGTTTAGGTAGCAGACACATCCCATTGTGCAGATAATCAGAACTCAATTTCTATGAGCATCAGATGCCATATCAGTCACTCATGAAAGCAAAATGATAGGGTTGCAAATCAATTCTGTCACCAGCTTGCTGTACTGTGCCTGTCTCTCCGTCCCCCACTTCCAGCTCCTCTGCACCTCCCATGATCTCCAGAGCTGCCTCCTCAGCATTCGTTAGATGCACCACAGATGGTGGGCCTCCTCCTGTCCTCCCTCTCTCCCTCTTATTGTGGGCTCTCTTTTCCTGCAATGAGGGACACAAGTGGCGTTTCAGCAAGATTGATGGAGTCAGTGTTAAGAATGGATAACATAGATTGTTAAAGAAGGAGTGAGGTGCCATTACCAAGGTCCCTCCCTGTGCTTTGTTAGTTGTTGTCATTGCATAACAGTGAGAGCGAGTGTGAGGGGTGCATAGTAGGATGGTGAAGTGATTGTGTACATCGAGAGAGAGGGATGAGTGAGGGTGCAAGGGATGGTAGGGTGAGTTGGGATGTGCAGGAGTAGGTTGCCAATGCAGAGTGATGGAGATGAGAAGAGATGGGAAGCAGACTGAAGACAAGTGTGATGTTATACTCACTTTTGCTGAGCGCATCAGGTCATTGAACCTTTTTCTGCACTGCACCCAGGTGCGTGTACGCACAGACCGAGCACTTACCTCCTCAGCAATTTGCAGCCAGGCTGCCTTTGTGTGCTGAGGAGGCTTCCTTCATCCATGGGAAGAGAAGAGGACCTCCTTTCATCATCTTACTCCCTCCACAAGAGCATTGAGGGAGTCATCATTGAAACAGGGAGCAGTCTTGGACCGTTGAGCTGCCATTCCTGCAGCAACCAGCATTCGGAACCAGAAGAAGGCAAGTGAAAATCAAAGGGGACACGGCCCTCTTAAATATCCAGGCTCCTAGCGCGTCATCAAGCGCGGGCAGCCGACCCGCACCCAGCGATTGGGCCGGCTAGCGCGCATGTCGGCCTTAATGAGGCCAATCTAAGTAAAATCCTTAATGGAGGGCGGCTGCAACCAGGAGCGGGACTGGAACCCGCTGAAGACCGAACCCGCCACCATCCCGCCTCCAGGCGGAAAATCCAGCTCTTTGTGTCTGTCTTCACGGAAGAAGACGCAAAAAACTTCCCGGAAATAGTGAAGAACCAAGGCTCTAACGAGAATAATGAACTGAAAGAAATTGGTATTAGTAAAAAAATAGTACTGGAGAAATTAATGGGACTGAAAGCCGATAAATCCCCCGGTCCTCATTGCCTACATCCTGGGGTTTTGAAAGAGGTGGCTATAGAGATAGTAGATGCATTGGTTGTCATTTTCCAAAATTCCATAGATTCTAGGATGGTTCCCGCGGATTGGAAGGTAGCAAAGGTGACCCCACTATTTAATGTGAGAAGTCGCACAACACCAGGTTATAGTTCACCTGACGAAGGAGCAGCGCTCGAAAGCTTGTGATTTCAAATACAACTGTTGGACTATAACCTGGTGTTGTGCGACTTCTCACATTTGTCCACCCCAGTCCAACACCGGCATCTCCACATCATGCCCACTATTTAAGTAAGGAGGGAGAAAGAAAACGAGGAACTACAGACCAGTTAGCCTGACATCAGTAGTAGGGAAAATGCTAGAATCTATTATTAATACAAAATTCTTACAGGGCTTGACAGGGAGGATGTTTCCCCTGGCTGGGGAGTCTAGAACCAGGGGTCACAGTCTCAGAATAAGGGGTCGGCCTTTTAGGACTGCGATGAGGAGAAATTTCTTCACTCAGAGGGTGGCGAATCTTTGGAATTCTCTACCCCAGAGGGCTGTGGAGGCTCAGTCGTCGAGTATATTCAAGACAGAGATCGATAGATTTTTGGATATAAAGAGAATCAAAGGGATATGGGGATAGTGCAGGAAAGTGGAGTTGAGGTAGAAGATCAGCCATGATCTTATTAAATGGCAGAGCAGGCTCGAAGGGCCAAATGGCCTACTCCTGCTCCTATTTCTTATGTTCTTATGTAAACAGGTATTGTGAGGCTCCCAGCCTTATTATAATATTTAAATGGCCAACCTGCCTCCTGGGATCACGTTTGTTGCCCCCCGCCTTGTCCCGCCTTTGTTATACCCAGGATCGGAGGTGGGTTGGAGTCAGGTTTGAGATTTTTAACATTTTTACATCTCACCCACCCATTTTTGGGTGCTAAAATGACCCCTGTGAATCTGTCTGTGTGCGTGTCTATCCGTGGTCTGTCTGTGCATGCTGGGAGGTTATCTCAGTACCATGCACGGAGAAATATAAGCCCATGTTGTTTTAACAATAACAGTATTTTAGTGAATTTAGGAGTGAGCTCTTGATATTAATGTTTATATTAAAGCTCTTTCTTTGATACAACACTTTTAAATCTCTCCTGAAGCATCAGTGCCATTATAGCAATCCTGTAATTTATGCTGTCATCACTGATGCTCAAATCTGGCGGTTTGCTCATGGGCAGTATTTATTTTTTGTGTAAGGAACTGCAGAGCACGAGGGCTCAGAGGTGCTTGATGAACCTGTCGGCTCTTGTGAGTTTGAGTCCCGCGAAGGATGACACTTCTCGTCCCTTCATAGTCAATCAGACTTTGAGTTCTGACCCCACTGCTCCCCCTTGCCTCAGCTGCCAGAACCCGTGCTTACTGTTGCGTGAGACTGATGGAGTGTCAGCTCTGCCCCTGAAGGGCAAAGTGTTATCTACTAGCTGATGATTACCATGATGGAAGTTTTCCAGTGTCTCCCCTCCCCCGCCTCCCCATCTCTTCTGTCCAATTTTCTCTGATTTTTTTAATTTAGGGTGGGGGGGGTGGGGGGCGGGGGGGGAGGGTTTGGGATTCATTATAAAATACGACTGGAATTTAGCCCCAAAATATTCCTCTCTACATCACGCCTGACTTATCACAATAAGGCTTTCGAATGCCAATTATCAACAATTAATTTATATCCATTACTACATCTCTACAATGCCAACCTCTGAACCACTACAGTAGGATTTCGAAAGCCTTATTGTGATAAGTCAGGCGTGATGTAGAGAGGAATATTTTGGGGCTAAATTCCAGTCGTATTTTATAATGAATCCCGAACCCTCCCCCCCCCACCCCCGCACCCTAAATTAAAAAATCAGAGAAAATTGGACAGAAGAGATGGGGAGGCGGGGGAGGGGAGACACTGGAAAACTTCCATCATGGTAATCATCAGTCCAAAGATGTGCGGGTTAGGTTGATTTGGCTATGATAAATTGACCCTTAGTGTTAGGGGGGATTAAATACGTGGGGTTACGGGGATAGGGTGGGATATGTGTCGGTGCAGGCTCGATGGGCCGAAATGGCCTCTATCTGCACTGTGGGGATTCTGTGATTCTGTGATATTGTTTGAGGATATGCAAGCCTACTGGTGCCTAAATTCGATAGCGTCCGATTGCGGACACTGTGCTGAACTCGCGCACCTGAAGAGAGACGACCGCCTTAAATTCGTCCTCGGGCCTCATTGGTATAAATCCGGCGAGCTGCCCACACCAATCGGGCCCATTGCCGAAGCTTGCCGGTCCGGGCCCTTCAAATTCTGTCCGACTCGGACACCGAGCTAGTCCACGTGTATTTCCGGGGCTGGCGTGGGGTAGCGAAGGCAAATGGGGGCGGTGGGGGGGGGCGGGGGGGGAGCGAGTGCAGCCAGTGGCATTAATGTGGTGGCAGGAACAATACTCCTGCTCCTCTTGGCTCCATCTTAAGGTAAGTTAAGAAAACTTACCTGCTGGTTTCTTCCACTGTGGAGCCTGTAAAAACTAGTCGAGAGTTTGCGCACTGCAAGCTCCGACTAGTCTCAACGAATATCCTAAAAATGGGCGCAGGTCCTTTGTTTCAATATTGAAATGAGGCCTGTGCTCATTTCAGGCGGGCACCAGGGCTGCCTGAAAAAATGGACCATACAAATTTAGTGGTGGCTTGAATGCCTGCGCAAATCGGGGACCGGCTAAATTGATCATCGTTGCGGCCGACCTACGCCTGTAAAATAGGCACAGCGATGTTGAAATTAGGCCCCATTATGTTATTTTTAAGTGAATAACTATACTGTCTATTTAATATCCTCTACGCCTGCCTGATCACGTGGTTGCAAGGCACAAAGTATTTTCAATTTCATGCCTCATTACAATACTCGTGGCGAGCTGCCAGCAATAATCACGCTTGATATTGGCAGCCCATTGGGGGCTGGGAAATCCGGCAGGGTTGCCGTGATTTAAAGGCAGCCTGTGCCTCTTAAAAGGGGAGGTTGCACTTTTTAAATGCTGCACCTTGCAAAGCATGTTTTTACACAATTTTGAGAAGATAACTGCAGCCAAGGCTCTTAGGGCATTAGAAGCAGGACGGAGGATCTTTTCCTGGTAGATGGCTGCAGGGGTGCCTAGGTAAATCACAGCAGCAGTGAAGAGAGCTGGCAGAGAGTCTCAATGCCAGAAGCATTGGCCCCGATATTTAGTGAGGCAGCTCTTGTGAGTGGGGGTGGGGTGCGGGGTGAGGGAGTTTTGGCCGGGGCTCCGTAACTTGGGGAGTGTGTGTGGGGTTGGCGATCGCTGGGTGATGGTCCGATTTTGTGGGGGTGGTCCAATCAAGAGGGGGTTCCAATCCCAGATCCCAGCGGGGGTAGGGGGGGGTGGTGGGGGCAGTTCAATTGTGGGGGGGATTCTTTTTGGGGAGGGGCCTCTGATCCCTGATCCAGGGGGTGGGTCCGACCGCCGTGGAGTCAGTGGTTCAATGGTGGGCAGGAAAGCAAGTAAGCTTGGGGGCAGTGAGGAAGTGCTCCTGCTCCTCCTGGCCCACAAGCAGTGCTATAAAGGCACTTACCTCTTCCTTGAAGCAGTCCTTGCCTCCCTTTAGCTGCCGGGTTTCCCGAGGCCCGGGAAACCCGGCTGACCAGGGTTAAACCTGGAAGACAGGTTAAATATGAGGCATGCAACAACAACAATTTTTATTTATATAACGCCTTTAACGTAGTAAAACGTTCCAAGGCGCTGTACAGGAGTATTTTAAGACAAAAAATTTGACACCGATCCACATAAGGATAAATTAGGACAGGTGACAAAAGCTTGGTCCAAGAGGTAGGTTTTAAGGAGCGTCTTAAAGGAGGAAAGAGAGGTAGCGAGGCGGAAAGATTTAGGCAGGGAATTCTCGAGCTTAGGGCCTAGACAACAGAAGGCACGGCCACCAAAGGTTCATTATAATATTTAAATGGCCAACCCACCTCCTGGGAGCGGGTTGGCTGCTCGCCTTCCCATCCCACTTCCGTTAAAATCAGAAGTGGGCGTGTTGAGGTCGGGATTGAAATTGAAAAAAATTTTAGTATCCCACCCGACCTCAACCCACCCGTTTTTTGGGGTTAAAGTTATTCCCATTGTTCCCAGGACCTGGAAGCAGTGCAGCAGGACATTTATTGACCTGAGCAGTGCTGATAAGATAAGAATCAAATTCACCTCTTACTCTCTGCGCATCCCTGCACCTCTCCACTGTAGCCCCAGCACTAGCAAACCTCGCCTCCCCTACTTCCCATCACAACAGCACACTTCACTGCACACTCAGCACCTGCTACTGTCCTCCAAAACTACTGCCCCCTCTTCCCCACACCTGCTACCTCTTTCTCTCACCATAAACACGATGTTAAGCTGCCTCAATCTTCTTCAAAGCCCTTCAACAGGCCACACACTAACCCACTCCCACTCTTCTTGCAGGGCAAGCTCACGCACAACAGGAGGGAGATGACCAAAACAGGAGGAGGAGGAGCAGCTGCCACACAACTGCTGACACCAATGGAGGAGGCAACCTTTGTCAGAGGGAGCGGGACTCCACGCTGCAGGTGGCAAAGCCGGGAGGAGACGCGGAGAAAGGTGTTTGGCCATATCCCCTCCTTCTCTCTCGATACGGAGCTCTTCACCTCAAACACTCTGCATGCCAACCAGGTGGTGTATTGTGCTGCTACCCAACAGCTACCGTAAGGCAGGGATCACCTGCATTACAGTGAATAGTTGCAGAGTCCGTTCAAACATCATTGGAAGGATTCCTTTCATTGCTCAGTTACTTTTTCAAACTCAATGGTGAGAGTCCCCTTTCTTAAAAGTATTCCCTTTTAATCCCCCTAGGTGACATTCAGTAAGAAGCTGATGATCATTTAAAATAGTTTGTCCAAAGGCTTGCAGTGCCCTACACACCAGCTGTGCATAATTTGGCACGTTGAGTGCCTTTTAGCATGTTGAATATCGAAGTACGAGACTCTCCGTGTCTCCCATCACCCTATCGGCCCCAGGCTGTTTATTTAATAGCTGGTTACTATTCACAGTTAAATTGTACTTAGGGGTTTTGATTTTCTAGTTTTATGTGATTCTTTGTGCTATTTTATTCGGTAACACAAGGCTAATCGATGTTTACGGTTTGTTCTTTGTTTCAAAATAAGGGTGAAAAAAAAAGCGTAGAGAATTGTGGTTTCATCCCTGATGGAGCAGCTTCATGTTATTTGACAGACGGAATGAAAGCTTTCTCTGGAACACTGTTGAGGTTTGGTAAAATGATGTTATATAGAAAGCCTTGACCACCATACCTTTAGCAAGAGAATCATAGGTGTACCTGATAAATATGTAATCAAGGACTTCTTCTTGTATCTGGGTTTTCTTATTTTTCGTGTTTTACTGGCGTTATCAGAATAAACATCAACTTCAAATTGTTTCTGTTGCGGACGGTTTGGTAGGTTTGAATCTGTAACAGGAAAGCTCCTTTTCACCCTTCAGGACCACACACAGCCATTGTTCCCACGTTGAAGTGCTCACACCTGCCAAATGAGGACTGACACAGACTGGTATTGTCCCAGCGCAGAGCAAATTTTAATTGGTGTTTTCCTGTACAAAACTGCAATCCCCCTGGTATCAGAAACCCCCCCCCCGTACACATGTGAAAAGTTGTTTGTTGCTCTTAAAGTAACTGTCAATTTTCCAAACAATTTTGAGACTGTTCTTGGCACAGTACGGAGGAAGGACTGGAGACACAGTTAGAATTGGAAACTTCAAGACAGCAGGAAAAGATGGAAACACTGGGCTCGTGGATCTTGGAAACAATGAAAGGGATTCTTACAAGCGGACATGGAAAGAGAGAAAAAATGGCAGCGACACGGAGAGACTTTTCAGAAATGGGCAGCTGGGCGAGCAAGGGCATCAAAGGTGCCAAGGAGTAAGTGAAGGGGGCACCTTAGGGACAGGTGGAATCTAGCCCAATGTTATCATGTGGCGAATGATGAACAGGTTTGTCGTGTGATCCACACCCTCAGGAAGTAGGGTGAAACTGTTCAACTAATTTCTCTTAAGACACTTATATCTGGTAGAGAAGAAGGTGGTTTAAGCCCTATGGGGGAATTTTAACGTGGGTGAGCGGGTGGGAGTGAGGAGTTAAATGGCCAAAAATCCGAGGCGTGTCAAGAAGCCAGCTCCAACCCGCCGACTTTCAGGTTTTACCCGAGGTGGGACAAGGGGCGAGCAGCCAACCCGCTCCCAGGAGGCGGGTTAGCATTTAAATATGTTAATGAGGCTGGAAGCCTCGGATTTAACCTGCTGTGCAGGTTTTACTGTGGCTGGCCGGGTTTCCCGGGCCTCAGAAAACCCGGCAGCTGCAGCAAGGCGAAGACAGGCCTCGGGGAGCAATCTTGTGGACCGGGAGGAGCAGGAGTGCTTCCTCCTGGCCCTCCAAGCTCCCCCACCATCAGACCGCACCCCCCCATACAAATCCCCCTGGGATCGGACCCCCCTCCACCCCAGGGGTTGGGGATCAGACCTACCTGGTCCTGTGCTCCCTGCCCGACTGGAAGCCAAGCCTGTCAATCAGGCTGACATCTGGGCGGGGAACCTGTCAATGACGTAAAACACACGCTGTGGAGTTAAATCTCTTTCCCCCGTGCTACCAGAACGTCCCACCCCCCACTCCCAGCGCGTCAGTAAGTAAAAGTTCCCCTCTAT
The DNA here is from genome assembly GCA_030390025.1 of Squalus acanthias. Classification (NCBI taxonomy): domain Eukaryota; kingdom Metazoa; phylum Chordata; class Chondrichthyes; order Squaliformes; family Squalidae; genus Squalus; species Squalus acanthias. The sequence goes on from CM059428.1 coordinate 150,546,498, forward strand.
GATTCTAAGCTGGATTCAAACCAAGAACCATAGATGAAATATCCCAAGCCATCGTACCATCCAGTACCCTGCTATATATATATATATAAAATATATTTTCATAACACTAATGGCATAGCTCTTTCAAATAGCCGGCACAGACATGATGGGCCGAATGGCCTTGTTCTGTGCTGTATGATTCTTGCTAGATCAAAGTCATTATCAAAATTAATTTCTAAAAGTGTAAGATATTGGTATCCATTATTCTATATTGTCTCTCTCCATGCACACATACCACAACACACACAAACATAGCAAAGGAGAAATCCCTCTCACAACACACCCTTTCTACATAATATTTTACTCAGTATATCCATTAAGTGAAAGCGCAACTGCACTTGCACAACTAGCTGCACTGAACTGGAGCAGGGTTTTTAGCTATTGGCAAACCACGGTGGTATGGAAAGAAAGGCAGAAAATTAATCTTAAATGAGACAAGACTCAAATTGCAGTCTAAAGTCTGATCTTAAGTGAGTATTGATCTTATCTGTTTAATTTTATGCAAAATAGACTCTTTTGCAAGAAATGAAGGTAACTTTGCATTTGATACAAAGTTGATTTTATATGCAATTTGATCCTGCAAATTGATTTTAATTGGGAGGTTAATTTATCTGAATTACCATACCAATCTAATAGTTATGAGAAGAGATTGTAGTCTAGATTTTCAGATAATGGTAAACAGGGTTGGGCTGAGGGGTTGAATTTTAACTCCAGCAGGCTAGCTCGGCTGATTTTAATGACCAGGCCTCATTGCCGACTTCCCGACCAAAACGACCGAGTAGTTGGCAGGAAATGGCTGCCCGGCTGTTAAAAATCAGGCAGCAGGAGGCCATCGCCAGGACCCAGGAGCACGGTCCCCGGCACAATGCAAGTGCTCCGGTAGAGTTGGGGGTGGGTGCAGGAAGCCCTGGGCAGGGGAGGCCCAATGTTTCCTTGTGGGGCTTGGAGGAGCACTCCTGCTCCTCTTGGCCTGTAAAGAAACTAAAAAAAAATACAAAAACTTGCTTTGCTGGGCCTCTTCTGGCCATGTTTTGCCTGGCAAGGAAAACATCACAAATCCCCCCCCCCCCTGCTCAGGCCTCAGGTTAAAATGGCAGATCAGGCCCTGATGATGTCATCAAGCCTGATCTGCATATTTAAAGAGGACCTCATTGGCTTGGGGCAGGTGCCCTTGCCACCTGCAATTTATACTATAATAACAACAACTTGCATTTATATAGCACCTTTAACATAGAAAAACGTCCCAAGGCGCTTCACAGAGGTGTAATCAGACAAAAATAGATGCCAAGCAAAAAAATAGGCGGGTGCTTGGTCAACGAGTTGAGTTTTAAGTAGGTTCTTAAAGGAAGAGAAAAAGGTGGCGAGTTGGAAAGCTTTCAGGCAGGCAACTGACCGGCCCAAGAGTTAAAATAAAAGGCCTGGGAATTTGGTTTGCACTCACCCCCTCCCCGCCCACCTAAAACCCTCTGGGGGTTAAAATCGACCCCCAAACTTTAAAGCTGAGGGAACAAGATTCAAGGTGGATCGATAAAGGTAATGGAGCATGGGTAAGCTTAATACTTAAAATCAAAATTTAGGAATCACGGAAATAGAGAAAATAGGTAAGAAATAATACAAAATGAAAGAGTCTGTGGGCGAAAGATTCAGCTCCGTAGCACCCAATATTTTGGCTGCAGGTGCCATTTTGTGCTGAAAATTGTGTCCGCACCGTGCACGCACATTCCTGGTGCGTGCCACGCCGGACGCCATCTTGGTGAGGGCAGTATGGCGGGCATTAGGAGCGTGCGCTGGAAGTATGCAGAGTGCGCAGATTGTGACGTCAATCAGCGTGCAACGCTGGTTTGACACCAGCACTGCCATTTTCATCGTCAATGCTACAGCTACACCCTGTGTTATCCTTGCACAGCTGAACATGCTGTTCAGCATCAGCATCCACCCCCTACCAGCAATTTTTAAAGGGATCAGCAACCACTCTAAGGTTAGTTGCGGATTGATTTCTACTGGCTCTGTGTAAGTTTGTGGAAGTGCTTGGAGCTTTCTGGAGTTGCTTAAAGTTGGTGAGGTGACAAGGAATGGTGCTGCAAGTGGAGAAGGCTTTGGCTCTGACTTCAATGGTTCTGGTCAGACCACTTGCTCACGGTCATTGGTGCTCTAGTTGTCACCCCCCTTGGCCTGCAGCACGACAGGGAGATGGAGCAGAGGCAGCAAAGAAGAGGACTAGCTGCTCGCAGAGGGAGGAGGATGGAGGGGAGAAGGGCTCTCAGCAGGAGGCCTTACCCACCTAGGGTTTTCTGACAGCAATTCTCTTACCTCAGCCTGAGCCAGGAGCAGTGTGTGTGGCATCTGCGCTTTACGAAGGAGGTGCCCACAGAACTCTGGCACCTCTTGCAACCAGACCTGCAGCCTCACACCAGGGCAAGGACATCGCTGCCAATGGCTGTGAAGGTGACCGTGGCCATGAATTTCTTCATGTCGGGATCCTTCCAGGCTGGAGCAGGCGACATCGGGAACATCTCCCAGTTCACGGTCCACTGCTGGATAAGAGAGGTGACAGACGCTCTTTATGCCAGGACTTCATTGTCTTCTCTCTAAACAGAGAGAAGCAGGTGGAGCGTGCATGTGGCTTTGCCATGATAGCGGGCTTCCCCATGGTGCAGGGCGCCATTGACTGCACGCACATGGCTTTGCAGGCACCACATCTAAATGCTGAGATGTAACGCTGCCGCAAAGGTTTCCACTCGCTGAATGTGCAGTTGGTGTACGACCATGTTCAGCACATCATGATGGTGAATGCCCGGTATGCTGGCAGCAGTCATGATGATTTTATTCTGCACCAGTCCACTGTTCACTCAGTCTTTGAGCCACCATGTCAAACCAAAGGCTGGCTGCTGGGTGACAAGGGCTATCCGCTGACTACCTGGCTCACGACTCCGCTCCGCAACCCAGCCACACGTGTCCAGCATGCATACCATGAGAGCCATGCTGCCACACGGAACATCATGTTGGGAAGCTGAATCAAAAGTTCCGCTGACTGGACAGCTCTGGTGGAGCCCTGCAGTACTCACCAGAGCGCGTCTCAAGATTCGTCCTGGTCTGCTGAATGCTCCACAACCTCGCCATCATAAGGGCACAGCCGTTGCTACCAGGTGAGGAGGAGGAGGAGGAGGAAGAGGAGAGGAGGAGGAAGCAGAAGAGGAGGAAGAGTAAGCGGAAGAGGAGCAGGCGGAAGGGAGGAGGCAACCCAGACAGTCCCTTTCTGCCCGGGCTGTCCGTGATCGACTCATCCGACTACGGTTCCAGTGAATGCAACCCCAATACCACTTTCACCAATAGTCCTACACCTGACATAAGAAATAGGAGCCGGAGTAGGCCATTTGGCCCTTCGAGCCTGCGCCACCATTTAACAAGATCATGGCTGATCTTCTAACTCAAATCCACCTTCCTGCACTATCCCCATATCCCTTAATTCCCTTTGTTCCCAAAAATTTATCAAGCTCTGTCTTAAATATACTCAACAACTGAGCATCCACAGCTCTCTGGGGTAGAGAATTCCAAAGATTCACCACCCTTTGAGTGAAGAAATTTCTCCTCATCTCAGTCCTAAATGGCCTACCCCTTATTCTGTGACTGTGACTACATGTTCTAGATTCCCAGCCAGAGGAAACATTTTCCAGCATTAACCCTGTCAAGCCCTGTAAGAATTTTGCATGTTTCAATTAGATCACCTCTCGTTCTTCTAAACTCGAGAGAATATAGGCCTAGTCTACTCAATCTCTCCTCATAGGGCAATCCCCTCATCCCAGGAATCAGTCTAGTGAACCTTCGCTGCACTCCCACTTAGGCAAGTATGTCTGACCATCCTCTGATACGGACCATCACAGCATCCTCTTGGCAACAATGCTGAAATGAAACCCACCACAAAATAAACATTCGAAATCTAGTTTATACATCAATCCATCCAATATTACATAACAAAGTCAACTAATCACTCTTTAGTGCCTGTCTTCCATGTGCCTTTGCCTGTCCTAGTGCTCTTACGAAGTGCTACCCCAGTGGCTGCACCATGACTGGTGGAAGACTGCTGACTTTCAGTGCGGGGGACTGCAGATGGCTTTGCAGGACGACCTCAAGCAGCTGTGGGCCTAGAAGGCCCAGCTGTAGACTGCATGACCTTGGCATGAGCGGCAGCCTTCTGGGCTGGCTGGCTGGCTGGCAGGCAACAGCAAGAGCACTGGCAGAGTGGCAGTGGTGGGAGCACGAATGCTGTCATCCTGTGAGAGGAGAGCAGGTTCGTGCTCCACGGAGCCACCTCCACTCCCGGAGCGGCGCCTCAGCAATCCTAGTAATCTGTTGGAGGACAGATTGCTGGACTGCTGTGAAACCTTGCAAGCTCCTTTCCACACTGGTAAACGCACCCACGATGGCAGCAAGCTGAGCCTGCATGAGAGCAGTCTGAGCTTGGATGTTGGATCACTTCTGCCTGTGCTGTAATGGAAGCTGAGACATCGGCCATCAGACCCTGCATCATAGTTGGGTCCACAAGTGCGGCAGTGGAGTTGGCCATCAATTCGATGCTGCAAATTATGGGCTCCAAGCTCTGCGCAAAGCCCTGTGCAAGGTTGGTGCCGGACTCCTCCATGCTCCTTGACATTGCACTCAGGCTTTCTGACAGGCCTGCCAATGCACCAAGCATTTCTGTATGCATACCCATCAGCCTTCTTCTGTGGGCCGCCTCATCGAAGTCCTCATCTGCGACCTCTGCAGCAGAACTCATGTGCGACCTCGCCCTCCAGGGAGTGGGCACTGGTGTCTCACCACATGAAGACCCTGTGTCCTATCCTCTAAAGTAGGCAGAGCGTCAGTATCTGAGCTGGTGGCTGGGCTGTGAGTGTGAAATCGAGTGACGCTGTGTCTTCATGATCACTGTCTTCCTGCTCCTCCACCAGTGCCTGGCCAGGTGGCAGCTTTTGGCTATCTGAAAGGAGAAAGACACACGGGTAAAGGTTGTGGTGATGGGAGGTGGGGAAAGCATGCTTACACCATCTGCAGCTTGTAAGTCAGAAGAAATTGTGAGATGAGGTGGAAGTGAGATGTTAGAAGGAGGATTAGGTATGAGGATACTGTCATCTTGGATAGCTTCAGCCCTGCTGCTGGCCACGGGCTCAGCAATTGCCCTGCCAAGAATGACCAGCACCATCTTCTCCGGGGGATGAGATTATGCAGGAGCGCCTGTGCCCCTTTGGGTAGCCCCTGCGGGCTCTGATTGCGAGCCACCTTGTTCTGCAAGAGAAAGGGAAGTGTGTCAAGGGCAACTAGGGATGGGCAATAAATGCTGGCCTTGCCAGCGCCACCCACAACCCATGAACGAATAAAAAAAAAAGTGTCAGTGTTTGGGTGATGTGCCTGTCATGGTTGAATAGCTGACAGTGTGTGCAAGCTGTGAGATGCGGGTGTGAGTCTTGCAGCAGTGGTAAGTGTGTGAGGTGAAGCTATGAATGTGATGTATGAGTCGTGTTTGGTAGAGATTGTTGGTAGCTGAGTGATGGGGGTGTGGTACATTGAGCAATGTGTGAGGCTAGTGGTGCAGATGGTGGGGTACGGCAATTGAAGATTAATTCACTGACCTTGACCACTCAATGTCATTAAACTTCTTCCTACACTGCAGCCAGCTCTCGTGGCGACACTGCTGTGGCTATCTGCTCCCATTGTCATTTTCGAGTTTGCCTGGAGGGCCTCCTGGCCCCCTGTGGAAATAGGACCTCTCTCCTCCTTTCCACTTCCTGCACCAAGGCCTCCAGTGCTGCATCAGAGAACCTTGGTGCATGCTCTCTCCCCTGTTGTGACATTTGCAGTGTCTCCCCCAGTTAGTTGCATGAGCTGTTTCAGGCAGAATGCACCTCCCCTTTAAAAGGTGCGGACTGCCTTTAAGAAGTGGAGACTAGTTTTCATTGGTGCTAGCCTCCCACAAACTTGGGCCCCCTGCTGAGCTTTCAGCCACTCAGCAGCGCGTTCAGCGCTGGGCTTAATGCTACAATCATTATAATTAGCTGGCAGCACGAAGGTCGCGTTCTGCCTACATTCCTTTCAATGGGCACGGGATGATTGCGCATCACGATTCCCCCGATTGTTTTCGGGTGTAATCCAATATTAACCCTATAGATGAAAGAGGAAATAGCGAAGGAAGAAAGTATAACGATGAAAGAGACACAGAGCAGAAATAATCTTACTTATAAATTCCTAAAATCAATATTTGTTAACATTACAATGTTACAATAATAAAGCTAGTCTGAATCCAAACAATATGCCTCAGCTCCAACATAAGAAGCACCCTCTACTGCACTCTGATCACTACTTTAATGCCAGTTGATTCTTGAGCCTCATATTGACTATCAGTTGCAATGTTTTTATAAAATGGCCACCCCAGTGAGTATGGAATTCCCTGGAGCATCCAACACTACAAGGGTTTGAAACCTTTGTGTCTTTGTCTTTCTTTGTTTACTTGTTTTCTACGCTGTCTAAAATTCCCACAGTTTATGACCTGGATTTCAGATTTCTTGAAATGTGGATTGTGGATGATTTCTGCATTTCAGTTCAGTACCATAGGAACAGGAGTAGCCATTCAGACCCTCGAGACTGTTCTGCCATTCAGTTAGATCATGACTGATCTGTTATCCCCATCTACTTTCCTTGGTTCCGTAACCCTTAATATACTTGCCTAACAAAAATCTCCTCAGTTTTGAACTTTTCAGTTGACCTAGCCTCAAAGGTTATTTGTGGGGAGAGAGTTCCAGATTTCCACTACCCTTTGTATGACGACGTGCTCCCTGACATCACCCCTGAATGGCCGAGCTCTAATTTTATGGTTATGCCCCCTTGCTCTGGACTTCCCCACCAGAGGAAATAGTTTCTCTCTATCTAACCTAGCAACTCCTTTAATCATCATTACAACAGTGACTTCACTTCAAAAAAGTACTTAATTGGCTGTAAAGCGCTTTGAGACGTCTGGTGGCTGTGAAAGGCGCTATATAAATGCAGGTATTTCTTTTCTTTCTTTAAAAGACCTCAATCAGACCACCCCTTAATCTTCTACACTCAAAGGATTACAAGCCCTGTGCAACCTGTCCTCACAATTCAATCCTTTTAGCCCCGGTATCATTCTGGTGAATCTGCGCTGCACCCCCTCCAAGGCCAATAGATCTTCCTGGTATGCAGTGCCCAGAACTGAATGCAGTGCTCCAGATGGGGTCTAACCAGAGCATTATATAACTGTAACATAACTTCCACTGCCTCAGTACAAGAGTAAACAAAATCCATTTGGGGTTTTGGTTTCACACTGATGACGGTCCAGGCACGTGCTGGTAATAGGCTTGTGACAGACTGGAAGCCAAATCTCAGGAAATGGTGGAAATACATCCAGTTCTGATTCCCCAGAGAGTTTTGCTTGCATGCGTGCCTTTTCTCTCTACAGGTGCTGATGGACCTGTGTTGTATTTCCAGCCTTTCCTCGTTTTGTTTCTTGCACTCTATTTGGAAACCAAATCACTCCTGTCACAACTGATTAAGCTGCTCTCTGCTTTATTCTGTCCATCTCATTCCCTCCTGTGAAAAATCTAAATAATTGCTGCCACATAGTGTTATACATAAAGAATGTAAAAGAGAAATAAATAGATTTGATGAATGCATTATTCATTACATTACATTGCTAATACTGTTTGTTTCTGTTGCACCTATTTCTTATTTATGATTTACTCTTTTTATTAAGCTTGTGCTCTTTGCATATGATATATCTTCTTTTTAGGCAGTCCCTCGGAACTGAGGATGACTTGCTTCCACATTAAAAATGAGTTCTCAGGTGACTGATATTTCCAATGCAGGACCTACGGTCTCTGTCACAGGTGGGGCAGACAGTGGTTGAAGGGGCGGGTGGGTGGGGTGCTTGGGTTGACGTGCGCACCTAATGCTGCTTGCGCTTGACTTCCGCTTACTCCTGACGAAAAGACTCGAGGTGTTCGACGCCTTCCCGGATGCTTCTCCTCCACTTTGTGCGGTCTTGGGCCAGGGATTCCCAGGTGTCGGTGGGGATGTTGCACTTTTTCAAGGAGGCTTTGAGGGTGTCCTTGAAGCGCTTCCTCTGCCCACCTGGGGCTCTCTTGCCGTGTCGGAGCTCCGAGTAGAGCGCTTGTTTTGGGAGTCTCGTATCGGGCATGCGAACGATGTGACCCGTCCATCGGAGCTGATCGAGCGTGGTCAAAGCTTCGATGCTGGGGATGTTGGCCTGAACGAGAACACTGACGTTGGTGCGCCTATCCTGCCAATGGATTTGCAGGATCTTGCGGAGGCAGCATTGGTGGTACCTCTCCAGTGCTTTGAGGTGCCTGCTGTACATGATCCATGTCTCTGAGGCATACAGGAGGGCGGGTATCACTACTGCTCTGTAGACCATGAGCTTAGTGCCGGGTTTGAGGTCCTGGTCTTCAAACACTCTCTTCCTCAGGCGACCGAAGGCTGCACTGGCACACTGAAGGCGGTGTTGGACTTCGTCATCGACGTCTGCTCTTGTTGACAGTAGGCTCCCGAGGTATGGAAAGTGGTCCACGTTGTCCAAGGCCTTGTGGATTTTGATAATCGGGGGGCAGTACTGTGTGGCGGGGGCAGGTTGGTAGAGGACCTTTGTCTTACGGATGTTTAGTGTAAGGCCCATGCTCTCGTACGCTTCGGTGAAGGTGTTGACGATGGTTTGGAGTTCGACTTCCGAGTGAGCGCAGACGCAAGTGTTGTCTGCATACTGTAATTCGACGACAGAGGATGGGACGACCTTGGATCTGGACTGGAGGCGACGGAGGTTGAACAGTTTCCCGTTTGTTCTGTAAATTAGCTCTACTCCAGCGGGGAGCTTACTGAGGGTGAGATGGAGCATTGCAGCAAGGAAGATCGAGAAGAGCGTTGGTGCGATGACACAGCCTTGCTTGACCCCGGTCCGTACGTGAATTGGGTCTGTGGTGGAACCATTGGTCAGGATCACGGCTTGCATGTCGTCGTGAAGCAGGCAGAGGATGGTGACAAACTTTTGAGGGCAGCCGAATTTGAGGAGGACATTCCATAATTCCTCACGGTTGACAGTGTCGAAGACCTTTGTGAGATCAAAGAAGGCCATGTACAGTTGGTGCTGTTCTCTGCATTTCTCTTGTAATTGACGCGTGGTGAAGTTCATGTCCATTGTGCCCCTTAGTGGGCAGAATCCGCATTGCGATTCTGGGAGGAGCTCTTCGGCCACTGGGAGAAGGCGATTGAGGAGGATTCGTGCGATGACTTTCCCTGTGGCAGACAGCAGGGAAACTCTTCTGTAATTAACGCAATCGGACTTGTCACCTTTCTTGAAGATGGTCACAATTACGGCGTCTCGGAGATCCCCTGGCATGCTCTCCTCCTTCCAGATAAGAGAAATTAGTTCATGAATTCGCGCCAGTAGTACTTCTCCGCCATGCTTTAGTGCCTCGGCGGGGATTCCATCTGCTCCAGAGGCCTTGTTGTTCTTCAGTTGTCGGATGGCCTTTTCAACCTCATGCCGGGCTGGGGTTGTGCTGAGGTGGTGGTGGGTAGCATGCTGCGGGATGGAGTTGAGGACACTCATGTCGAAGACAGAGTCTCGGTTAAGGAGATCTTTGAAGTGCTCCTTCCAGCGGGCACTGACTGCCTCTCTGTCCTTGATGAGTACCTCTCCGTTCTTGGCCCGCAGTGGGGTAGGGCCTTGGGTACTTGGGCCATAGGTGGTCGTGACTGCGCTAAAGAATCCACGCACGTCGTGGTTGTCGGCTAGCTGCTGGATCTCCTGTGCTTTCTCCACCCACCATCTGTTCTTTAGGTCGCGAGTTTTTTTGTTGGACCTCAGCCTTCAGGCGTCTGTGGAGCTGCTTTCTTGCTCTCGAGTTGTGTTGCTGTTTCCAGATCAGGAATGCCTTGCGCTTGCGGCTTATTAGCTCCTTGATCTCCTGGTAAATACACAGTTGCAGTTGTTTATCTACTCGATGCATATACACAGAGACAGAATAAAAAAAAGTCAAAGGGATCACTTCACATAGTTTGGGGTCAGTTATGTAATCACAAATTGATCACAGTTCAGATATGGAGCTGAGCACATAAATCAAGGCTTTTATATACAAGGATGATTTTTTTTAACAAATGATGTTGCTGTGCAGCAAGTCCCCCAACACCGGCGTCCTGTTAGTTGGGAAACAGGGTCAGGCCTATGGCCTTCTCTATCGGGAAGGAGAGTGGATCACAATGGACCAACACAATGACTGATTTAAGAACAATATTGGCAAAGGCCTTGGGCACAGAGAGGGTACCTTATCAGCATGAGTATAATGCAAGTCAAAACAAATTAACTGTGTGGGAACTGTTCAATTAAAGTTGTGGGTGGATTAAGAGGTAAGCAGCAAATACTGAAAGAAAATTCTAACTGAATGATTTGACAGGCAATTCCAAACCCAGCTTCGAGGGTACCATACATGCATATAGCATAGCACTTACAATCATAGTTCCCGTGTATTACAGTGCCACTTGGCATAGAAGTTCTCCTTCTTCACTATTTTAATTTGGCCTTGATATTCCTCCTAAAGTAAAGTGAGAAACTGGATAAAATTTCCTAATTCTGGCCTAATCGATGATTTATATAGGTTTAATACTATCTCATTGCTTTTTTTACTCTGTGCCCCTATTTCCTACATTACAACAGCGACTACACTTCAAAAGCACTTCATTGGCTGTAAAGCGCTTTGGAACGTTCTGAGATTGTGAAAGGCGCTATATAAATGCAAGTCTTTCTTTCTTGTTATTTATAAAACCTAGGATCCCATATGTTTTTATTTGACAGCTTTATGAACTTCTCTTCCACTTTTAAAATTTTGTGTATCAGAATTCCTAGTTTTCTCTGCCCCTTTGCTCCTTTTAAATTTTGACCACTTCATGTATACTTCATGTAAATGATCCCATGACACTATCTGAAGAAAAGCAGAGGAACCCTCCCCCCATGTCATGGCCAATATTTATCCCTTACCAACATCACTAAAAAAGATTGGCCCAAAAATTCGTGAGGAAGCCTTCGTGCGAGGGTAAGGCCTCCCCGCGATCTCTCACTGCGCGTTGACTTTTTCAGTTCCAGCTCGCACGAACTTGATGTTCTGGACAGCTGCTGTGCTGGGCTTGCGTATCCCACAGGCGTAGTTAATTCGTGCGAGCTGTGGGATCACGTGACTCAGTTAGAGCCAATGGCAGCACACCATCTTCCATTCATAACTTTCACATAAGTGCTGTGAAAGCTATGAATACTATAGCCCCCCAAAAGAACCGCTAAACCTCAATTAAATTTAAAAAAAAACCCATCACATTAATAAAATAAGTATAGTTAAATAAATTAACCATTTTAAATAAAAAATTAAATTTTTGAAACAATTTAAAATCTTTTAAAAAGTTATAAAAATAAACTTACCTGTCTTTAAAGTCTCTAAAAAAGATATACCTGTTAAAAAAATTCAAAATAATACTTAATTCACTACTTACCTTGTTAAAAGTGGGTCTTACTCCTCCTTTTTTTATGTGTAGAATCTTCCGTACTTACCTGCTCGTTGAAACCACTAAGTGCACTGCATGCGCGCAGCCTGTAGCGCGCACGCGGTTCACCTAGGACCCGCCCCCTTTTCCATTCACCAAGTGCCGGTTTTCAGCGCATGCGCAGTGCATGCAGAAAACCGGCAATTGGAGACAGAATACGCGAGAGTACGCAGTGCGTACTCTCGCGTAGCGGCACTAATTTTTGGGCCATTATCTGGTCACTAGCTCATTGCTGTTTGTGGGACCTTGCTGAGTGCAGATTGGCTGCCACGTTTACGACACGACAGCAGTGACTACACTTCAAAATTACTTCATTGGCTTTGGGACGCCCTGAGGTCATGAAAGGTATTATATAAATGCAAGTCTTTCTTTCTTGATACTGAAGTCCAGCTGATTTATATATATTGGGAACCGCAACTGTCCCAACTCTGACCTGGGGGGAATGCCACTGTTTACATCTTCACAATCCAAAAAACATCCATTAATCACTACTGCTTGTTTTCTCTCTTTTAACCAACTTCCTACCCCTGCTTACACACTCCTTTTAACAGCATGAAGTAGATTTGAACTTTGACCACCGGGTGGATAACTGGCTGCAGTGGATAGGTCTCCAGTTACACTTCCCGCCCGATTTTCCTAAAGGAAAAGTTAAAGAACACCTCTCGTCTGCGAATTTTGAGGGCAAGTACCCCTCTGAACTGGGACTGGGTGTGACTGTTCATGCAACTTTTCTTCCCTGTGGGGACTGGCTTGCAGCCAGCTTGACACCTCCCCACAGCTGTGTGGCTGAAATCAGGAACAGCACTCTATGCTTTGTCACTGCATCACCCTGTCGTTCTTCAGTCTGGTGTTGGGTTCACAACACTGCAAGCAGAATGTGTCAATCACAAGCAGAGGTCACTGGAATGAGGAATGAGAAAAATTAAGCACCGTACTGTTTTTTTGTCTCATTCTGAGTTGATAGGAATGGGGAAAATTCAGCCCTTGTCTGGCCGGTTGTGATAAGCAAAGCTTCAAGTTTTAGCATCTCATGCTTATCGGGAACGGTAGCACAGTGGTTATGTTACTGGTCTAGTAATCCCGAGGCCTGGACTAATGATCCGGAGACGTGAGTTCAAATCCCACCACAGCAGCTGGGGAATATAAATTCAGTTAATTAAATTTGTCAAATAATGTGTCAGCTGAGTCAGAAGGTTGTGGGTTCAAGTCCTACTCCAGGGACTTGAGTATATAAAAGTAGGTTGACACTCCAGTGCAGTTGGAGGTGCCGTCGTTCGGTTAAGACGTTAACCCGAGGCCACGTCTGCTCACTCAGGTGGATGCAAAAGATCCCACGGCACTATTTCGAAGAAGAGTAGGGGAGTGTTCCCCAGTGTCCGGTGGGACCTTGCTGTGTGCAAATTGGCTGCTGCGTTTCCCACATTACAACAGTGACTCCACTTCAAAAAAAAAAGTACTTCATTGACTATACAGCGCCTTGAGACGTCCGGTGGTTATGAAAGGCGCTATATAAATGCAAGTCTTTCTTTCTTAAATCTGGAATAAAAAGCTAGTATCAGTGATGGTGACCATGAAACTATCGGATTGCCGTAAAAACCCATCTGGTTCACTAACGTCCTTTAGGGAAGGAAATCTGCCGTCCTTACCTGACTCCAGACCCACAGTACTGTGGTTGACTCTTAACTGCCGTAAAATTCCGCTACGAAAAACAATAAGAATAAAACCGGATGGACCACTCGGCAACGGTCACACCCAGCCCAGTCGACCCTGCAAAGTCCGCCTCACCAACATCTGGGGACTTGTGCCAAAATTGGGAGAGCTGTCCCACAGAATAGTCAAGCAGCAGCCTGACATAGTCATACTCACAGAATCATACCTTTCAGCCAATATCCCAAACTCCTCCATCACCATCCTTGGGTATGTCCTGTCTCACTGGCGACACCGTGGTATAAAGTCGGGAAGGAGTGGCCCTGGGAGTCCTCAACATTGACTCCAGGTCTCATGGCTTCAGGTCAAGCATGGGTTAGGAAACCTCCTGCTGATTACCACATACCGCCCTCCCTCAGCTGATGAATCAGTACTCCTCCATGTTGAACACCACTTGGAAAAAGCACTGAGAGTAGCAAGGGCACAGAATGTACTCTGGGTGGGGGACTTCAATGTCCATCACCAAGAGTGGCTCGGCAGCACCACCAATGGCCGAGTCCTGAAGGACATAGCTGCCAGTGTGGGCCTGCGACAGGTGGTGAGAGAACCAACACGAGGGAAAAACCTACTTGACCTCATCCTCACCAATCTACCTGTCGCAGATGCATCTGTCCATGACAGCATTGATAGCAGTGACCACTGCACAGTCATTGTGGAGATGAAGCCTCGTCTTCACACTGATGACACCCTCCATTGTGTTGTGTGGCACTACCACCGTGCTAAATGGGATAGATTCAGAACAGATCTGGCAGCTCAAAACTAGGCACCCATGAGGCGCTATGGGCCATCAGCAGCAGCAGAATTGTATTCCACCACAATCTGTAACTTCATGGCCCGGCAAATCCCTCACTCTACCATTACCACCAAGCCAGGGGACCAACCCTGTTTCAATAAGGAGTGCAGAAGAGCATGCCAGGAGCAGCACCAGGCGTACCTAAAAATGCGGTGCCAACCTGGGGAAGCTGCAACAAAGGACTACATACATGCTAAAAAGCGGAAGCAGCATGCTATAGACAGAGCTAAGCGATCCCACAATCAACAGATCAGATCAAAACTCTGCAGTCCTGCCACATCCAGTCATGAATGGTGGTGGACCATTAAACAACTAACGGGAGAAGGAGGCTCCATGAATATCCCCATCCTTAATGATGGTGGAGCTCAGCACGTGAGTGCAAAAGACAAGGCTGAAGCGTTTGCAACCATCTTCAGCCAGAAGTGCTGAGTGGATGATCCATATATCGGCCTACTCCTGAGGTCCCCACCACCACAGAGGCCAGTCTTCAGCCAATTCGATTCACTCCACATGATATCAAGAAACGGCTGAGCGTACTGGATACAGCAAAGGCTATGGGCCCCGACAACATCCTAGGCTGTCGTGCTGAAGACTTGTGCTCCAGAACTAGCCTGCGCCTCTAGCCAAGCTGTTCCAGTACAGCTATAACACTGGCATCTATCCGACAATGTGGAAAACTGCCCAGGTATGTCCTGTCCCCAAAAAGCAGGACAAATCCAATCCGACCAATTACCACCCCATCAGTCTACTTTCAATCATCAGCAAAGTGATGGAAGGTGTCGTCGACAGTGCTATCAAGCAGCACTTACTCACCAATAACCTGCTCACTGATGCCCAGTTTGGGTTCCGCCAGGACCACTCGGTTTCAGACCTCATTACAGCCTTGGCCCAAACATGACAAAAGAGCTGAATTCCAGAGGTAGGGTGAGAGTGACTGCCCTTGACATCAAGGCAGCATTTGACTGAGTGTGGCATCAAGGAGCCCGAGTAAAACTGAAGTCAATGGTAATCGGGGCGGGGGGGGAACTCTCCACTGGCTGGAGTCATACCTAGCACAAAGGAAGATGGTTGTTGTCATTGGAGGTCAATCATCACAGACCTAGGACATCGCTGCCGGAGTTCCTCAGGGCAGTGTCCTAGGCCCAACCATCTTCAGCTGCTTCATCAATGACCTTCCCTCCATCATAAGGTCAGAAGTAGGGATGTTCACTGATGACTGCACAGTGTTCAGTGCCATTTCGTAACTCCACAGGTAATGAAGCAGTCCATGCCCGCATGCAGCAAGACCTGGACGACAGTCAGGCTTGGGCTGATAAGTGGCAGGTAACATTTGCGCCACAGAAGTGCCAGGCAATTACTATTTCCAACAAGCGAGCGTCTAACCAATGCCCCTTGACATTCAATGGCAATATCATCGCCGAATCCCCCACCATCAATATCCTGGGGATCGCCATTGACCAGAAACTTAACCGGACCAACAAGAGCTGGTCAGAGGCTAGGTATTCTGCAGCGAGTGTCTCACTTCCTGACTCCCCAAAGCCTTTCCACCATCTACAAGGCACAAGTCAGGAGTGTGATGGAATACTCTCCACTTGCCTGGATGAGTACAGCTCCAACAACACTCAAGAAGCTCGACAGCATCCAAGACAAAGCAGCCCGCTTGATTGGCACCCCATCCACCACCTTAAACATTCACTTCCTCCACCACCGGCGTACAAGATGCACTGCAGCAACTCGCCAAGGCTTCTTCTGCAGCACCTCCAAAACTCATGACCTCTTCCACCTAGAAGGACAAGGGCAGCAGGCGCATGGGAACACGACCACCTCCAATTTCCCCTTCAAGTTACGCACCATCCTGTCTTGGAAGTATTTCGCCAATCCTTCATCGTCGCTGGGTCAAAATCATAGAAACATAAACATAGAAACATAGAAGATAGGAGCAGGAGTAGGCCATTCGGCCCCTCTAGCCTGCTCCGCCATTCAATGCGATCATGGCTGATCATCTAAATTCAGAACCCTGTCCCTGCTTTCTCCCCATATCCCTTGATCCCTTTAGCCTTAAGAAATATATCCAACTCCTTCTTGAATATATTTAATGAATTGGCCTCAACTGCCTTCTGTGGTAGAGAATTCCACAGGTTCACCACTCTCTGGGTGAAGAAATTCCTCCTCATTTCTGTCCTAAATGGCTTACCCCTTATCCTTAGACTGTGACCCCTAGTTCTGGACTCCCCAACCATCGGGAACATCCTTCCTGCATCTAGTCTGTCCAGTCCTTTCAGAATTTTATAAGTTTCAATGAGATCCCCTCTCATTCTTCTAAACTCCAGCGAGTATAAGCCCAATCGACCCAATCTCTCCTCATACGTCATTCCTGCCATCCCAGGTATCAGCCTGGTGAATCTTCGCTGAACTCCTTCCATGGCAAGAACCTCCTTCCTTAGATAAGGTGACCAAAACTGCACACAATACTCAAGATGTGGTCTCACCAAGGCCCTGTACAACTGCAGCAAGACATCCTTGTTCCTGTACTCAAACCCTCTCGCTACGAAGGCCAACATACCATTTGCCTTCTTAACCGCCTGCTGCACCTGCAAGCTTACCTTCAGCAACTGGTGCACAAGGACACCCAGGTCTCGTTGCACTTCCCCTTCTCCTAATCTATTGCCATTCAGATAATAATCTGCCTTCCTGTTTTTGACACCAATGTGGATAACCTCGCATTTATCCACGTTATATTGCATCTGCCATGCTTCTGCCCAATCACCCAACCTGTCCAAATCATCCTGGAACTCCCTCTCTAACAGCACTGTGGGAGTACCTTCACCACACGGACTGCAGCGGTTGAAGAAGGCAACCTGGTAAACTCTGAAGGTGAGCTGAAAATAGTTCTTAATCCTCTGTTAATAAGGCCATAATTACCTGAAATGCCTCGCCTGCCGCTGCGTGTCGGGTCTGCTCGGCGATGACGGACCCGCGATTTGGGAAAGGCACGTGTCGGCGGGTTGACAGCGGGGTCCCGGCCTTTAAGATTATGAAAGGGTTTGAAAGGGTAGACGTAGAGAATATGTTTCCACTTGCGGGCGAGACCAGAACTAGGGGCCATAAATATAAAATAGTCACTAATGAATCGAATAGGGAATTCAGGAGAAACTTCTTTACCCAGAGTGGTTAGAATGTGGAACTCACTACCACTTGGAGCAGTTGAGGTGAATAGCATAGATGCATTTAAGGGGAAGTTAGATAAGCACATTTGGAAGAAAGATATAGATGGATTTGTTGATGGGGTTAGGTGAAGAAGGGTGGGAGGAGGCTCGTATGGAGCATAAACACCGACATGGGCCTGTTTGGTCGAATGGCCTGTTTCTGTGCTGTAAATACCATGTAATTCTATGTAAATAACCATGAACTGTTTATATTATTCTCACTAAAAAACTTTTTTATAAAATATATTTTGCTGATAACAGAAGGGTCAAAATCGAGCGAAGGCCTGTGCTGTTGCACAAGTTGACAATGAAAAATATCTGTGCAAGCAAATGTCTAAATACCGTGTTTGTTTTGGAATATCACGGCAGTTAATCATGTAGCAAAGCTGATGTAATGTTGAGATGTTGATAAAAATGTCAGCTCTAATGGTCTCTTCACGACATTGTGATTATAGGAGTTGTCAAAGTCCAGAAGATATAGTGACAAACACTGGTGGGATTTTTCCTCTTTGTGACATTCAACTCAAAAGTTCCTTTGGAAGAAACAAAAAGGCTTATTTACCATTTCAATTCTACATCATGTAATATTCACCTAAGGGAAATAATGTTTGTTTTTCAAATTTATCAGGTTCTGTGAATAGTTGCTGATATTTTGAGAATGAAAGCTTGAAATAATTAGACCTAAAATTAAAAGCATGCAATGAAATTCAAGCCTTTTTATTATTTTTTTTATTCTCAGTGATTCTTTTGCCTGATTTCTTATCTGCAAGGCACTGATTTAAGAAAATGAACATTGTTTTTATTACACCAGCCTGTTGCAAGAAGTAAATTCTTTCTATCTATCTATTTATCTATCTATCATTACTATTATTATATATATATATATAAAGAATTTATGAAACTCCTCAAAGGCACCAACCAATTTAAAAGGAACATGTTTGTGACAAAGACATTTCTTTCAAATCTGTTAATGTGTTCATTATCATTATCGTACAGCATCATTTCAACCCAATTAACTTCTCAGTTGGATTAGTATACTTCAATATTGTACGGGCCATCAGCATCCACCATCAGAGGCACTCTCAACAACAAAAAATAAAATGAACAGAGCTTTCTCATGAACACCTCAATATGTTTCATATGATCCAAACTTCTCAATAAATAACTGCCTTATAATCAATCACAGCCATCTATTATTCCCCACAATAGCTACTAGGCCCTTAATTGCCTTGAAATTCTGTTTTAGAAACTTTCAGTGTGTGCTGTATTCAACTGTGGATTTTCACTCAATAAAACATGTTGAAATAAATATGGCCAATCAATGATATGAAGCATACTGGCCATTTACAATAACTTCCACTGCTGTCCAATAAAACTAAAAAATGGAATAAAACTGTAGCAGCAAACTCCATTGTGCATCTTTATCATAACATTTCTTGTGTCTGTTGTGTCTTCAAGTTTGTTAGCTCTGTCAAGCCATCGACCTCTATCGCTTTTCTTTTGGTTAAGTGTTTTTAGGTCTTTTAAATTGATTATTTCCCACTTTTTGTACATTGTCATTATTCACCAATCATTTACTCTTCAATTTTATCTCCACACTGACTGATGTAAGTGCCCAGATGGAAAGAATCTGCAAATAATCGGGAGTTTCTGAAGTAAAAGATTCCGGTCTGGAAATTCCTGCTGCTCTGCCAGGGTAACTGTGGCGGAATGGAACCTCCGCCTGCCCTCGCTCAAGGCAAAAGACCCCGTCCGCAAATTCCGGAGATGGAGTCATTTGCATAGCTGGGGCGGGCCACTGACACCTGCAAGGGTGTAGCAGCGGCACTTCCCTGGCACGAGCCAATCCGCCCTTTCAAGGTGGGACAAAGATTTTTTTTTTACGTCTTCGGCCTCTATTGGAGCCACTTACAGTAAAGGTTTGGGGTTATTATAAGACTTCAAAGGGACTTATGTCAGGTCTCCACTGGTGGGAGTTCTGCTGAGGCCTTTCAAAGGGAAGGAATTTAGAATGAATTCTATTGCCCTTGTAGCACAAGTCTACTTTATCAATGTTTTATTCAGATGTAACTAAGAAAGATTTTTTTTTAAAGTACAAAAAGGGTAACTGAATTATTAAATTCAGTCTAGAAGGTCGCATGTGACTCAGTGTTCATTTCAATTAAAGACTATGTTAAGCTGGAAATACTGCTCCAGGTTTATCGCTTCCATACTGTTTACTACCTTACACTGCTTTACGGTCCCCTCTTAGTGGCTTCTCCTCAAGGCTGAATAGCCCACGTTTGTCAGTCCTCTGATGTTAGTGATCAGTCACATAAAGTTGCACATGCACAATTCTTTTAAAATCACAGTCGCCACTGGCTGTGGCTAGTCCTGATGGTGGAGAAATTCCGTACAGGCTAGAAGTGTAACACCTACATTGATGGGCTGAATAGGGGTGGGAGACTGCTCAATTTAAAAATTCTTCTCCTTGTTTTCAAATCCCTCCATGGCCTCGCCCCTCCCTATCTCTGCAACCTCCTCCAGCCCCACAACCCCCACCCCCCACCCCCCCGAGATATCTGCGCTCCTCTAATTCTGGCCTCTTGAGCATCCCTGATTTTAATCACTCAACCTTTGGTGGCCGTGCCTTCAGCTGCCAAGGCCCTAAGCTCTGGAATTCCCTCCCTAAACCTCTCCGCCTCGCTACCTCTCTTTCCTCCTTTAAGACGCTCCGTAAAACCTACCTCTTTGACCAAGTCTGCCCTAATATCTCTTTACGTGGTACAGTATCAAATTTTGTTAGCTAACGCTCCTGTGAAGCACCTTAGGATGTTTTACTACGCTAAAGGCGCTATATAAATACAAGTTGTTGTTGTTGTTGTACAAGCCCACAGCCAGGAAAGGAAGGGCAGCCAGTGGCTACCAGTTTCAATGCTGACAGCTATACATACTTGTGTTGAAGCTCCTAAAGTGGGTTGTCCAATTCTGAGCACCAAACTTTAGGAAGGATGTGAAGCTATTGGAGGAGGTGCAGAGGAGATTTACTATAATGGTACCAGGGATGCGAGCCTTCATTTATGTGGAGGAATTGGAGAAACTGGGGTTGTTTTCCTACATTACAACAGTGGGTACACTTCAAAAAGTACTTCATTGACTGTAAAGTGTTTTGGGACGTCCGGTGGTCATGCATGAAAGGCGCTATATAAATGCAAGTCTTTCTTTTCTTTGGAGCAGAGAAGGTTAATGGGAGGTTTAATAAAGTTGTTCAATATTATGAGGGGTTTTGATAGAGTAAATAGGGAGAAACTGTTTCCACTGGCAGGAGGGTGAGTAACCTGAGGACACAGATTTAAGGTAATTGGCAAAAATGCCAGGGGAGTGATAAGGAGAATTTTTTAATGCAGCGAGTTGTTATGATCTGGAATGCATTGCCTGAAAGTGTGGTGGAAGCAGATTCAATAGTAACTTTCAAAAGGGAATTGGATCCTCTTTGGCTACAGGTGTGGTGCCAGAGGACTGGAGGACTGCTAATGTTGTACCATAGCTTAAAAAAGGAGAAAGGGATAGACCAAGTAATTACAGGCCAGTCAGCCTTACCTCGGTGGTGGGCAAATTATTGGAAAATTCTGAGGGACAGTATTAATCGTCATTTAGAAAGGCACAAATTAATCAAGGACAGTCAGCATGGATCTGTTAAGGGAAGGTCATGTCTGACTAACTTGATTGAACTTTTTGAGGAGGTGACAAGGAGGGTCGATGAGAGTAGCACATTTGATGAAGTCTACATGGATTTTAGCAAGGCTGTTGACAAGGTCCCACATGGCAGACTGGTCAGAAAAGTAAAAGCCCATGGGATCCAAAGGAAAGTAGCAAGTTGGATCCAAAACTGGCTCAATGGCAGGAAGCAAAGGGTAATGGTCGACGGGTGTTTTTATGATTGGAAGGCTGTTTCCAGTGGGGTTCCGCAGGGCTCAGAACTAGGTCCCTTGCTTTTTGTGGTATATATCAATGATTTAGACTTCAATGTAGGGGGCATGATTAAGAAGTTTGCAGAAGATACAAAAATTGGCCATGTGGTTGATAGTGAGAAAGAAAGCTGTACACTGCAGGAAGATATCAAAGGACTGGTCAGATGGGCAGAAAAGTGGCAACTGGAATTCAATCCGGAGAAGTGTGAGGTAATGCATTTGGGGAGGGCTAACAAGGCAAGGAATGCACAATAAATGGTAGGATACTGAGAAGTGCAAAGGAACAGAGAAACCTTGGAGTGCATGTCCACAAATCCCTGAAGGTAGCAGGACAGGTAGATAAGGTGGTTAAGAAGGCATACGGGATACTTTCCTTCATTAGCCAAGGCATAGAATATAAGAGCAGGGAGGTTATGCTTGAACTATATAAAACACTAGTTAGGCCACAGCTAGAGTACTGCCTGCAGTTCTGGTCACCACATTACAGGAAAGATGCGATTGTGCTAGAGAGGGTACAGAGGAGATTTACGAGGATGTTGCCAGGACCGGAGAATTTTAGCTATGAGGAAAGATTGGATAGGCTGAGGTTGTTTTCTTTGGAACAGAGGAAGCAGAAGGGAGACTTGAAGTGTATTAAAATTATGAGGGGCCTAGATAAAGTGGATGGGAAGGACCTATTTCCCTTAGCAGGGAGCTCAATAACCAGGGGGCATAGAATTAAAGCAATTGGTAGAAGGATTAGAGGGGAGTTGAGGAGAACTTTTTTCACCCAGAGGGTGGTGGGGGTCTGGAACTCACTGCCTGACAGGGTGGTGGAGGCAGAAACCCTCATCACATTTAAAAAGTACTTGGATATGCACTTGAAGTGCCGTAACCTACAAGGCTACGGACCAAGAGCTGCAATTAGGCCTGATAGCTCTTTTGCAGCTGGCACAGACACAATGGGCCGAATGGCCTCCTTCTGTGCTGTAAATTTCTATGATTCTATGATTCTATGGATAAATACTTGAAGGGGTGAAAAATTGCAAGGCTATGATGAAAGAGCAAGGGAGTGGGAATAATTGGAGAGCTCTTTCAAAGAACCGGGACAGGCACGATGGACCGAATGGCCTCCCTCTGTGTTGTACGATTCTATGATTTTATGATTCTCTAAGTTGTGCCTCTGGTGCAGCAATGATCTACCTTTTGAGGTGATTCTCCACATCACCAGCAATAGCCCTGCCTCATTTAAATCGCAGTGCTGCTACTGAAGCTGGAAGCAACATGCATGCACGATGTATAAGATGTGTAGTTTCGGAGAAAGTGTTATCTCCAATTAATTTCTGCAGTCCTTTTGCTACATGTAAATATACAATGTGACACTTATTGAAACCTATCACAATTGGCTTCAAACTGACATAACAAAAGTCAATCCATGTGACACATTCTCTGGAGAACTTCACAATCCAGTCTCCAATTGGAATGAATGTTCCATATAGTATGTACTAATTGAGTTACCATTTTTTAATACATTTTTATACAAGAGAAAGTGGGACACAGGTTCAAACTTGCGACAGGCAAAATTAGGACTCAGGTCAGCAAGTTCTTCAACAAAGATATTTCAATGCATGCCATTTACTTCTAGCTGGATGGTGGAGCCAAAAACCCTGGGATTGTTTAAGAAATGGTTGGATGCTATGATTGGGAGGACTGTAGGTTCTTTCTCGGCGGATGAGCTAAAATGGGCAAAAGGACTTCCTCATCTGTGTCTAAATCCATAATCTTGTGATATGCAGTCATTTTGGCGTTGCACTGATGGTCTGAAACCTATTGTGATTTGACAGAGTCAAATTCTAAGCCAGTGTCTCCAGTGGGAAGCTGCACTCAAAGGCAGCATGGATTGAAGATTGAAGATTAGGCTACAATACTGCAGCAAACCCATGCTACCTTTCAATGGAGCTCCCTCCAGGAGCATAGGATTGGTGAATTTACCCTTATACACACAATGTAAACTGATGATGAGATATACAAATGCATGATATTCTTTGGTGAGTCTTGAGTGTCTGAAACAGTCACCAATAGATATTATAAAGACATATTCCCTGATAGTGGATTAGCGCACTGTCCTCTCACCTCTGAGATTTGAGAGTGAATTTCCGTGAGGGTTCTCCCGTAACTTCGACTGAAGAGCAATGGGAGGCCTAGAAAAAGGGCAAAAAAGGCCCTTTTTACAGGGTTTGCGCAGCTCTTCCCCACAGAAATATACCCCCTTGGATCTGAATTTACCACAGAATATACTATTAGGATTTTGAAGCAGTGTTTCCAATGTCTGGACAGATCAGATGAGGTCCAACTTTACAGCCTTGCCATAGTATCAGGATCATTTGTGTTTGATACATTCTGTATAACTTTTTGGCATTAGAAGAGGAAACCCTGCAGCTGGAAGGGTTGTAAAGTGAGCCCGCACCCTTTCCGGAGGAGAAAGAAAAAGAGGATGAGGTGGAAGAAGAGGAAAGAGAAGTAGCCCCAACTGATACATGGGCAGGCAGACTTGTGCGTTGAGTATTGACCAACCTTGAAAAAGCAGCCCTGCAGCCTCAACATGAACAGCCCTAGCCCAAGGTTTTATTAGAAGCACATACAGTGCCGATAAGCAAATCTCCATCAGCACTTGGATCTTCTCTCCTTGGTGATTCCCTCGCAAGATGCCCTGGAGCTGCCACTCACTTGATGGTGCTCTGCAGATTTCTGAAATACTCAGATGGAGTAACCTGGGTGGATGAGGGCAGCTGTAAGCAGGAAATGGGGTGGGATCCAGTAATGCTGGGTCTCCGCCCTTAAGGTCACTAGCGAGGAATCTCCTCTAGGACGGGCGGTGGAAACTGGGGAAGGCAGTAGGAATGTCTGCCTCATGGAAGCCTGACACCACAAAAGCAGCCGCAGCCAGTGGGCTGGCTTAACATATGAGAATTCCCGCTGCCCCTGCCTTCTCTGTCCCGAACATATTGGATGCCAGCCAGATACTGGTCTGGTGAAGCGATAATATCCTTCCTCATACCAAGAAGGATACCACGATGTGAGAGTCTGAAAGGTATCTCTGCCAGCCAGATGCTCCTTTCTATGCAGCTGGTAACTTGCCGCAGCCGATTTTCGCTTCCTCCCTCAAGAAGGATCTGCCCTGTGAATCCTCTGGGTGGCATAACCAAGATTGGAGGCTGCTGTCTATGCTCATTCTTAAATACAATGGTCAACAACGTCAATAGCATTTCTAAAATGAACAGAAGGTGGATTTAAAATTACCAGGCCTAATGCGACTAGCTGGGTTAATATTTCATACATTTGTGTGCACCAGAAGGCTTGAGGAATTTTGACCCTACATATATACAAAATTCCCTGGATTCTGGAGGTGTCCCAGTGGACTGGAAAACCGCAAATATAACGCCTCTAATTAAGAAAGGGGAGTCAGAAAGCAGGCAACTATCGACCAGTTAGCCTAACATCTCTCATTGGGAAAATGCTGGAGTCCGTCATTAAGGAAGTGGTAGCAGGACATTTAGAAAATCATAATATAGTCAAGCAGAGTCAGCATGGTTTTATGAAAGGGAAATCATGTTTGACAAATTTGCTGGAATTCTTTGAGGATGTAATGAGCAGGGTGGATAAAGGGGAACCAGTAGATGTCGTGTATTTGGATTTCCAGAAGGCATTCGATAAGGTGCCACATAAAAGGTTACTACACAAGATAAGAGCTCACGGGGTTGGGGGTAATATATTAGCACGGATAGAGGATTGGCTAACGAACAGAAAACAGAGAGTAGGGATAAATGGGTCATTTTCAGGTTGGCAAACTGTAACTAGTGGGGTGCCGCAGGGATCAGTGCTGGGACCTCAACTATTTACAATCTATATTAATGACTTGGATGAAGGGACTGAGTGTAATGTAGCCAAATTTGCTGATGATACAAAGATAGGTGGGAAAGCAAATTGTGTGGAGGACACAAAGAATCTCCAAAGGGATATAGAGAGGCTAAGTGAGTGGACAAAAATCTGGCAGATGGAGTTTAATGTGGAAAATTCGAGGTTATCCACTTTGGTAGGAAAAATAAAAAAGCAAATTATTATTTAAATGGGGAGAGATTACAAAATGCTGAGGTACAGAGGGATCTGGGGGTCCTTGTACATGAATCACAAAAAGTTAGCATGCAGGTACAGCAAGTAATTAGGAAGGCAAATGGAATGTTGGCCTTTATTGCAAAGGGAATGGAGTATAAAAGTAGGGAAGTCCTGTTACAACTGTACAGGGCGTTGGTGAGACCACACCTGGAGTACTGCATACAGTTTTGGTCTCCTTATTTAAGGAAGGATATACTTGCATTGGAGGCAGTTCAGAGAAGGTTCACGAGGTTGATTCCGGAGATGAAGGGGTTGTCTTATGAAGAAATGTTGAGCAGGTTGGGCCTATACTCATTGGAGTTTAGAAGAATGAGAGGGGATCTTATTGAAATATATAAGATTCTGAAGGGGCTTGACAGGTAGATACAGAGAGAGTGTTTCCCCTTGTGGGGGAATCTAGAACTAGGGGGCATAATTTCAGAATAAGGGGGCGCCCTTTTAAATCGGAAATGAGGAGGAATTTCTTCTCTCAGAGGGTCGTGAATCTTTGGAATTCTCTTCCCCAGAGAGCTGTGGAGGCTGGGTCATTGAATATATTTAAGGTGGAGATAGACAGATATTTGAGCTACAGGGGAGTCAAGGGTTCTGGGGAATGGGCAGGAAGTGGAGTTGAGGCCAATATCAGATCAGCCATGATCTTATTGAATGGCGGAGCAGGCTCGAGGGGCCAAATGACCTACTCCTGCTCCTACGTCTTATGTTCTTATAACAGGCTTCACAAGAAGCCCTACAGGAGAGGATGTTGGGTAGGTCACAGTTCAACAAATGCTTAAGAGCTATGAGGATCTGTAATTCAATAAAGCTCAGTATTTGTGGTTGTGGAAATAACCTTGGGTAAAATACTTCTTAGTGCAATATTTCACTCATTAATCCACACTTTCTTTTTCTTGGATTTGGTAACTAACTCTATGAAACAATGAATTAGCTTTAGTTTTCCATTGGGATGTATTTGAGAAAACTAATGTGCTATTGGAAGGAAATGAGGTTGCAACAGAAATTCCACTTGGACAGGAGCAGTGCAATAATTCTTTTGCATTTTACACTAGTGTCACTCATTTGGCCAATCAACATGCTGATTAAGTGTTGGAAGATTGTTCCTAAGTAGTCATTTACTCCTATAATATGGATTTATTTTGGCAAATGTAAGGTCACAGTAATTTTATTTGAATGTGAGGATCTTGCCAGAGGTTAAGCTGGTGTGAAACACAAATACAGACATCACTTGACGGGAGTAAGTTGATAACATTAGAACATTCCTCACAACATGTGCTGACCAACGTGATTAACATGGAGATTCTTTCCTTTTCCCTTGGGAATGGATGAGATGCCTATGATTATTCCATATGTTACTCTCAAAATGTAGCTTGTGTGGAATGCTTTCCTTCGATGACCCTGACTTAGAGCACCACTCTGATCATCATATTGAATAAATAGACAATCCACCAACAGTGGTAATGCTGTGTTGCTTCAATGAACAAAGCCAGACTATTGCTTTCTGCTTGCTACGGGATGTGATGCTCCGAAAGACACAGCCATCCCTGACAAAGTGGCATCATGCCCAAAGATTTGAGTGAGCCACTATCACAGAGGGATTAGGGCAGTTTGACTTTTCACTATGAATCTGACTGGTTCAGTTGGGCAATCTGCATTATGCTTTTATATTCATTCATAGAATCTTTGGGGGAGAAATTCATTATAGCCCAGGAATGGGCGGTAACTCTTGAAAAGTTTAAGAATTAGCGCCAGGCGCTGATACTTCAGACTGCACACAAAATTAAGTCTCATTGCACAAAGAAAGGATTGCAGTGCTAAATCAAATGCTAATGGCCTAGCTCAGTGGTGTTAAACTCGAAGCACTGACCAATATCAGGTGCAGTCTAATCACAAGTCATCATTGCCACAGGCTCCTTCTAGTTCTTAAAGGGGAGGTTCATTGATGCTGCAGAACCTCATTCTCATCATTGCTGGCTGTGAAGCCGTCTCAGCCAGCAGCAGCAGGTCAAGGAGAAGGAGCCGGATGACATGGATTTATGAAAGGGAAATCGTGTTTGACAAACCTACTGGAGTTTTTTGAGGATGTAACTGATAGAATAGATAAGGGAAAACCAGTGGATGTGGTGTATTTGGATTTTCAGAAGGCCTTTGATAAAGTCCCACATAAGAGTTTAGTGTGCAAAATTAAAGCACATGGGATTGGGGGTAATATACTGGCATGGATTGAAAATTGGTTAACAGACAGGAAACAGAGAGTAGGAATAAATGGGTCTTTTTCCGGGTAGCAGGCGGTGGTGACTAGTGGGGTACCACAGGGATCAGTGCTTGGGCCCCAGCTATTCACAATATATATCAATGATTTGGATGAGGGAACCAAATGTAATATTTCCAAGTTTGCTGACCACATGAAACTAGGTGGGATTGTGAGTTCTGAGGAGGATGCAAAGAGGCTTCAAGGCGATTTAGACAAGTTGAGTGAGTGGGCAAATACATGGCAGATGCAGTATAACGTGGATAAATGTGAAGTTATCCACTTCGGTAGGAAAAACAGAAAGGCAGAGTATTATTTAAATGGTGATAGATTGGGAAATGTTGATGTACAAAGGGACCTGGGTGTCCTTGTACACTAGTCTCTGAAAGCAAACATGCAGGTGCAGCAAGCAGTTAGGAAGGTAAATGGTACGTTGGCCTTCTTTGCAAGAGGATTTGAGTACAGGAGCAAGGATGTCTTACTACAGTTGTACAGGGCCTTGGTGAGACCACACCTGGAGTACTGTGTGCAGTTTTGGTCTCCTTACCTAAGAAAGGATATACTTGCCATAGAGGGAGTGCAGCGAAGGTTCACCAGACTGATTCCTGGGATGGCAGGACTGTCGTATGAGGAGAGATTGGGTCGACTAGGCCTGTATTCACTATAGTTTAGAAAAATGAGAGGGGATCTCATTGAAACGTATAAAATTCTGACAGGGCTAGACAGACTGGGTGCAGGGAGGATGTTTCCCCTGGCTGGGGGGGTCTAGAACGAGGGGTCATAGTCTCAGGATATGGGGTAGGACATTTAGGACTGAGATGAGGAGAAATTTCTTCACTCAGAGGGTGGTGAACCTGTGGAATTCTCTACCACAGAAGGCTGTGGAGGCCAAGTCACTGAATATATTTAAGAAGGAGATAAATAGATTTCTAGCCACAAAAGGCATCAAGGGGTATGGGGAGAGAGCGGGAATATGGTACTGAGATAGAGGATCAGCCATGATCATATTGAATGGTGGAGCAGGCTCGAAGGGCCGAATGGCCTACTCCTGCTCCTATTTTTCTATGTTTCTATGACTCAAGCAGCCTTAATGATGGCAGATCCATGCCCCAGGGAGAGAGCCTGCAGATTCTGTGACCATGCATTGGAGGTGTTGGTGTTCGCAGTGGAAAGAAAAAGGGCGATGCTCTACCCAGCAAGTGGCAGGAAGCCCTCGCTGCAAGTCTTCCACACCATGTGGAGGGAGGTAGCACTGTGATCCCCAGGACCCACACACAGTGCAGGAAGAAATTTAATGACCTCACTCGGGTGGTCAGGGTGATTCAATGCTTCAACAAATGTTACATAGCACCATCTAAACTACATTCTGCACACACTGCCCAAAGCACCACACCCCCAGCACTCACCCACCAACAATCTCTACCTACCAACACTCACACCCATATCTCACACCTTGCACACAATCACAGCTATTCAACTATGGCAGGCACATCACCCAAACACATTGCTCCACACTCAGTCACATACTTTCCTTTCTCTTGCAGGCCAAGTTGGCTCACAACAGGAGGGAGCAGGAGCGCACAGGCGGGGGACAAGCTGACACCCAACCACTGTCTGAGCTGGAGACCCGAGTGCTGCAGATTATTGGGCGCCAGGTGGTGGGCACCGTGGTCACCAGTGACGTTGACCCCCTTGGGGATAACAACGGTATGTTCATCCCTACTCCTTTTTCTCACATCCCACTTCCCCCTCACCCCACAAGCTTAACACACTTTCCAGCTAATCATGCTGTATGCATGCATTTCTCCCTTCCTGCCCCCTCCCCTCACCTTAACCCGAATCGTGTGCAGTTATGCTTTCAGCTAATGAGCAAGCACCTGAGCAGCCTGTCCCTGAGGGTACAGTTGAGAGCGAGGCGGGAGAAGAGGAGGAGGAAGAAAACATCCCGTCACTGCATGTCTCACTCGCAGGCACCAGCTCAGATACTGGCACTACACGTTCTTTAGAGGCTAGTATAGTAACGGGATCTGCACAGGGTGATGCACCGGGGATGAGTGGGCTACAGCAAGGCCAGGGTAAAGGGTAGCTCGGGAGCCAGCTCCCCAGAGGGCAAGTTCGTGCGCGAGTTCTGCTGCACAGGACTCAGATGAGGACCTCGATGGGGAGACCTTTAGAAGAAGGGTGATGGGCATGCACATGGAGATGATAGCTGCAATGGCAAAGGTGCCTGAGAGCCACTTGGCAATGGTAAATGGCATGGAGGAGTCTGCCTCCAACATTGCACAGTGCTCTGCGCACACCATGGAGCCCATCATTTGCAAAGGATGGTAGACTTCCAGAGAGAGCGCGGCGACCCAGATCTGATGCCGTGTGTGATGGGCGATCTGGCAGTTTCCATTGCAGCACAGGCAGAAGCAACGCAATGTCTTAGTGCTGTAATGCAGTCTATGCTTGGTAGCATTCAATCTCAGACTCCTCTCATGCAGTCTCAGCTTGATGCCAGGCAAGCTCTGACTGCTGCCATCGTGGCTGAGTCTACCACCGTTGACCGGGGCATTCATGGTGTCGCAGTAGGCCAGCAATCTGTGCTGCAACAGATTGCTCAGGATGCTGAGGTGCTGCCCCGGGGGAGTGGCAGTGCGTCAGTGGAGCAGGAAGCTGCTGTCCTCTCTCAGGATGACAGCATCCTGCTCCCACCACTGGCACTCCGCCATTGTCCTTGTCACTGCCTGTCATCCAGCCAGCCCAGACTGCTGCCGCCCATGCTGAGGTGGTGCAGACTACAGCCGTGCCTTCCAGGCCCAGAGCTGGTCAAGGGCGTCCTGCAAGGCCATCTGAAGTCTCCCGCATGGACACTCAGCAGCCTTCCACCAGCCGTGCTGCAGCCACTGGGCCAACACTTCGTAGGAGCACTAGAGTATATAAGTATATTAAGGGCAAGAGGATAACCAGGGAAAGAGTAGGGCCCATTAGGGACCAAAGGGCAATCTGTGCGTAGAGCCGGAAGATGTAGGTGAGGTTTTAAATGAATATTTTGCATCTGTGTTCACTATGGAGAAGGACGATGTAGGCATAGAAATCAGGCAGGGGGATTGTGATATACTTGAACAAATTAGCATTGAGAGGGAGGAGGTACTAACGGTTTTTGCGTGCTTAAAAGTGGATAAATCCCCATGCCCAGACGAGATGTATCCCAGATAACAACAGAAAACGCTGGAAAAACTCAGCAGGCCAGGCAGCATCCGTGGAGAGAGAAACAGAGTTAATGTTTCAGGTCGAAGACCTTTCGTCAGAACTGGAAAAAAACAGAAAAGGGAATAGATTTTAAAGCAAGTTTAGGGGCTGGGAAAAGGGGGAGGGGATGAAAGAACAAAAGGGAGGGTCAGTGATAGGATAGAAAGCAGGAGAGGTTAAGAGACATTGAGAGACATTAAGAGATATTCATTCCCACTCAGACCTCACCGTCCTTGGCCTCTTGCATTGTTCCATGGAAGCTCAGCGTAAGCTCGAGGAACAGCACCTCATCTTTCGATTAGGCTCTCTACAGCCCTCTGGACTCAACATAGAGTTCAACAATTTCAGATCATAACCTCGGCCCTTATCACATATATATATATTTTTTATCCACACTTTTTTTTGGCCTTTTTTTCTTCCCTCCCACATGGCAGCTGTCCTTCATTCTGCCAGTGCAATTCACACTTCAGCTAGAGCCATCCTTTGTTCCTTAACCTGTCCCATTACCACCTCCTCTTGCCTTGAATATCTCTTAATGTTTCTCAACGTCTCTAAATCTCTCCTGCTTTCTATCCTATCACTGACCCTCCCTTTTGTTCATTCATCCTCTCCCCCTTTTCCCAGCCCATAAACTTGCTTTAAAATCTATTCCATTTCCTGCTTTTTTCCAGTTCTGACGAAAGGTCTTCGACCTGAAACATTAACTCTGTTAATCTCTCCACGGATGCTGCCTGGCCTGCTGAGTTTTTCCAGCGTTTTCTGTTGTTATTTCGGATTTCCAGCATCCGCAGTATTTTGCTATTGTATGAGATGTATTCCAGGCTGCTGTGTGAGGCAAGGGAAGAGATTGCAGGGGCTCTGACACAAATTTTCAGAACCTCTCTGGCCACAGGGGAGGTGCCAGTGGACTGGAGGACAGCTAACGTAGTACCATTATTCAAGAAGGGTAGTAGGGATAAACCCTACTTACAGGCCAGTGAGCCTAACATCAGTGGTAGGGAAATTATTGGAAAAAATTCTGAGGGACAGAATTATTCTCCACTTGGAGAGGCAAGGATTAATCACAGATAGTCAGCATGGCTTTGTTAGGGGGAGATCATGTCTAACCAATTTGATTGAATTTTTCGAGGGGGTGACTAGGTGTGTGGATGAGGGTAGTGCAGTTGATGTAGTCTATATGGACTTCAGTAAGGCTTTTGACAAAGCCCCGCATGGGAGACTGGTCAAGAAGGTAAGAGGCCATGGGATCCAGGGCAATTTGGCTCATTGGATCCAAAATTGGCTTAGTGGCAGGAGGCAGAGGGTGATGGTCAAAGGTTGTTTTTGTGACTGGAAGCCTGTGTCCAGTGGTGTACCGCAGGGATTGGTGCTGGGTCCCTTGCTGTTTGTAGTGTACATTAATGATTTAGATATGAATGTAGGAGGTATGATCAGTAAGTTTGCAGATGACACGAAAATTGACGGAGTGGTAAATAGCGAGGAGGGAAGCCTCAGGCTACAGGACGATATAGATGGGTTGGTCAGATGGGCAGAACAGTGGCAAATGGAATTTAACCCTGAAAAGTGTGAGGTGATGCATTTTGGGAGGACAAACAAGGCAAGGGAATGCACAATGAATGGTAGGACCCTAGGAAGGACAGAGGATCAGAGGGACCTTGGTGTGCATGTACATAGATCCCTGAAGGCAGCAGGACAGGTAGATAAGGTGGTTAAAAAGGCATATGGGATACTTGCCTTCATTAGCCGAGGCATAGAATATAAGAGCAGGGAGGTTATGATGGAGCTGTACAAAATGCTAGTTAGACCACAGCTGGAATACTGTGTGCAGTTCTGGTCGCCACACTATAGGAAGGATGTGATTGCATTGGAGAGGGTGCAGAGAAGATTCACCAGGATGTTATCTGGGCTGGAGTGCTTCAGCTATGAAGAGAGACTGGACAGGCTGGGGTTGTTTTCCTTAGAGCAGAGAAGGCTGAGGGGAGACCTGATTGAGGTGTACAAAATTATGAGGGGCATAGATAGGGTAGATAGAAAGGAACTTTTCCCCTTAGTAGAGGGGTCAATAACCAGGGGGCATAGTTTCAAGGTAAGGGGCAGGAGGTTTAGAGGGGATTTGAGGAAAAACTTTTTCACCCAGAGGGTGGTTGGAATCTGGAACTCACTGCCTGAAAGGGTGGTAGAGGCAGGAACCCTCACAACATTCAAGAAGCATTTAGATGAGCACTTGAAGCGCCATAGCATACAAGGCTATGGACCAAGTGCTGGAAAATGGGATTAGAATAGACAGGGCTTGATGGCCAGCGCAGACATGATGGGCCGAAGGGCCTCTTTCTGTGCTGTACAACTCTAGGGGGAAAAATTCAGTTGGTTGCGCCTCCCGTTAGCGCCTTAAGAGGGCACTAATGGGGCGCAAAGCAACTAGCGCCTGGGCGCGGCGATGTTTGCACCGCTCGCGAAATTAACTAGACATTGTGCGGCGGCGCTAAACACTACCGCCACGATTTCCTGCGCCGGCAGATCGTGACGTCAGTCGAGTGCGCAACGCCCCGGTAGCGCCCCGGAGCGGATATTGAGTGGCGCCCCCTGCCTTACTGCCTGCCGCTAGCAACGACACGTTGAGTGGAGCGTTTTGCAGTCAGGAAGGGACTGGGGGAGCGCTATTTAAAGGCGACCGCTTCCTGCCTTTTTTTGTTGGTGACATTTTTGAACCATGCATTCTGAGAGAGAGAGAGAGAGAGAGACTTCTGGAGAGATTCAACGCTGTGTGAAGGAGTTTTGAGTACTGAGCAGCACTTTGCAGGTTCATTTTGATTTTCCCTTCCTTGTATCGATTTAGAAGAGACTGTGGGGGTTGCACTCTGAGCTCTTTCCCTGGTGCTCTCTATTGTTCTTTCCAGCAGATTTGATGTACATGTCTCTCCAGGCCGAGATTCAAGGCTGCAATGAGCAGGATGTGGATGGAAAGCAAGATCAACCCTCCCCTTTAAGAACTGGCCGGCGCCATTGTGTCTGTGTTCCGTTGCTGACTGACATCACATGAGCTTCACCAGTGCTCTGAGTTAGCGCCTCACTCCTCGGCCTTTGCGCCTTAAGACAGATGTGTAGCACCTGATTTAGTGCTCCAATCACCTCCAGGGGCGATAAAAGTCACGTTTTCAGTCGGAGGCGATATTTAGCGCCAGGCGCTAATCCTTGCGCCCGGCAGATAATTGCGCCCCATATGGGGCGATACTGAATTTCTCCCCCTATGACTCTATCTATGACTCTAGTAGGCAAAGGCACAGTACCAAGAGGCACAAACTTTTGCACAAGGGTGAATAGGTAATATTGTTGTTGTAAATGAGTGTTCACTGATTATTGATAAATTTATTAATTCAGTTTGGATTATTTTGTGGTGTCTCTCATTTCAGCTTTGCACTGTGATATGGCGTGCGACAGAGATGGAATGATGGGGATGTGGTAAGCAACTGGGATCTGGGGTTTAATTTATTGGAACCGCAGTCTGATGAAGCAGTCACGGACCGCTATTCCGGAAGGCCAATTGAGTAGCTGCCTCCTCCCTTGCTCCTGTTCCTCCTCCTCCTCCTCCTCGCCCTCTTCCTCCTCCTGAGGTGGTCCCACAATCCCTAGTGGCAAGGGCTGGGCCCTCATGATGGCCAAGTTGTGGAGCATGCAGCAGACCATGACGAAATGGGACACCCGCTCAGCTGAGTACTGGAGGGCTCCTCCCTAATGGTCAAGGCAGCGGAACCGTTGCTTGAGCACCCCGATAGTCTGCTTGATGATGTTCCTGGTGGCGGCATGGCTATCATTATATGAGTGCTGGGCAGGAATGTTGGGGTTGTAGAGGTGAGTCATGAGCCATGTGGAGAGTGGATAGCCCTTGTCTCCAACCAGCCAGCCACGAGCTTGACGTGGTGGCTGGAAGAGTGCTGGCACACCGGTCTGGCACAGGATGAAGGCATCATGGCTGCTGCCAGGATAGCGGGCATTCACATTGAGGATTCACTGTCTGTGGTTGCACACCAACTGCACATTAAGTGAGTGGTAGCCTTTGCGGTTACGGAAGATCTCAGGATTGTTATGTGGTGCAGTCAATGGCGCCCTGCACCTTGGGGAAGCCTGCTATCCTGGCAAAGCCACATGCACATTCGTCCTGCTTTTCTCTGGTGATGGGGAAGGAAATGTAGTCCCTTCTCCTACTGTAGAGAGCCTCTGTGACCTCCCGGATGCAGTGATGGATGGCGAACTGCGAGATGTTAGCTATCTCTCCTGTTGCAGACTGGAAGGATCCGCTGGTGAAGAAATTGAGAGCAACGGTGACCTTGACTGCCACTGAGAGAGCCGTGGTTGCCCTGATCTGAGGCTCGAGTCTGGTTGCAGGAGGTGGCAGAGTTCTGTGACCACCTCCTTGCTGAAGTGGAGCCTTCTAATACACTGCTCCTCGTTTAATTGGAGGTAGGAGAAGTGCTCTCGGAATACCCTCGGAAGCTAAGGCCTCCTGTTGAGAGCCTTCATGGCCCTTCTCCTCCCTCTGGCCACATGTTCCAATCTTTCTCGCTGCCTCCACCGTAGATCTTGGAGGGCCAGGTTGACTGCCAGTACAGTCCCATTAAAGTGTAGCACTTTGATATGTTGTGAGAATAAATGTAACTAATTGTTAGTAGACACAACACTCCTGATACTAAACAACCTTTAAATGACTGAATTAAACTGTTGCACAATGTCAAACTGACAAGGAAGCAATGAAATAGCACTAACCTGACAGCTGCAACTCATTACTCATGATCCCTTTAAGTAACACCCCTGGAGCTCACATCCGCCTGCTTGACGCCTCCTCTCCCTGTCACTGTCGAGGTGAGGCGCTAAGGCAGGGGGGGTGACAATTAATTTTGCAGATCGGGCGCCTAGTGAGCATTGCACGCTCACTGACATCACAATCTGCCTGCCGCTGAGCTCCCCAGCGGTAACTCGTAGCGGCGGCACTACTGGGGGGCCTGATTTGGCGTGCATCGCTGGATTCGCCTCGCCCTGGCGCTACTGCAGCAGTGCCCCATTAGCGCCCCCGCCAGGCACTATCTGGAGGTGCTAACCAACTGAATTTTCCCCCATAGACACTTACAGCACAGAAGGAGGTTATTTGGCCCCTCGTGCCTGTGCTGGCTCTTTGAAAGAGCAGTCGTGCTTAGTCCCACACCCTCACTTTTTGTCCGTAACCCTGTAAGCTCCTCATCCTCAAGTACCCTTTTAAAAATATTTATAGAATCAGCTTCCTCCACTTTTTCAGGTAGTGTGTTCCAGATCCTGACAACTCTGAATAAAAAAAATTCTCCTCATCTCCCCTCTAGATCTTTTGCCAATGATTTTAAATCTATGACCTCTGGTTATTGACCCACTCGCCAGAGGGAATAGTTTTTCTCTATCTGCTCCATCAAAACCCCACATCATCTCAAAAACCTCTATTAGGTCATCTCTCAACCTTCCCTGTTCCAGGAGAACAGTCCTAACTTTTCCAACCTCTCCTCATAACTGAAGTCCCTCATCCCTGGTAACATCCTGGTAAACCTCCTCTGTACCCTTTCTAAGGCCTTTATATCTTTCCTGAAGTGTGATGCCCAGAATTGTCCACAATACTCCAGCTGAGGCCTAACCAGTGATTTATAAAGTTCTAGCATGATCTCTGGTTTTATATTCTATGCCTCTATTTATAAACCCAAGTAACCCATATACTTTTTTAACCACCTTATCAACTTATCTTTTCTTCCTTTACAGTCTCTCTCACCATCTCAATTCGGCACAGGGACAGCTGAGTGTGGTTATAAACAGCATTTATTCACCACTAAAGTGATTTAATTGAATTGGCCACATTACAATGATCAAATTAACAGCTCTTATAAAATAGACACTTTCTCCGCAAAACACAAACAAATCTGTCTTAAAATTCCTTCTATGCTTTCTGCATGCTTAGAAGGTACATAATGCAATGTTCTGAACAAAATTAATACAAATAAATATATCTTGCAGAGAGAGAGAATCAATCTAGTAGGCTTTACCTACCTTATCAAATTAGCGCTTGATCAGCTCCGATGGACGGGCCACATCGTCCGCATGCCCGATACGAGACTCCCAAAACAAGCGCTCTACTCGGAGCTCCGACATGGCAAGAGAGCCCCAGGTGGGCAGAGGAAATGCCTCAAGGACACCCTCAAAGCCTCCTTGAAAAAGTGCAACATCCCCACCGACACCTGGGAATCCCTGGCCCAAGACCGGACAAATTGGAGGAGAAGCATCTGGGAAGGCGCCGAACACCTCGCGTCTCTTCGCCGGGAGCAAGCGGAAGCCAAGCGCAAACAGCGCAAGGAGCGCACGTCAACCCAAGCACCCCACACACCCGCCCCTTCAACCACCGTCTGCCCCACCTGTGACAGAGACTGTAGGTCCTGCATTGGACTCATCAGTCACCTGAGAACTCATTTTTAGTGTGGAAGCAAGTCATCCTCGGTTCCGAGGGAAGAAGAAAGAAGAAGATTAAATTAGCCAATTATGTTAAGTGTCAGCTTGGCACAGTTGGCAGCACAGAAACAGGCCATTTGGCCCAACTGGTCCATGCCGGTGTTTATGCTCCACACGAGCCTGCTCCCTCCCCTCTTCATCTAACCTTATCAGCATAACCTTCTATTCCTTTCTCCCACATATGTTTATTTAGCTTCCATTTAAATGCATCTATGCTACTCGTCTCAGGTACCCCTTGTGGTAGTGAGTTCCACATTTGAATCACTCTCTGGGTAAAGAAGTTTCTCCTGAATTCCCTACTGGATTTATTAGAGATCATCTTATATTCATGGCCCTTAGTTTTGGTCGGGTGATCTCCTTAGAGCAGAGAAGGCTCAGAGGCGATTTGTTAGAGGTGTTTAAAATCATGAAAGGTTTAGATCGA
The DNA here is from genome assembly GCA_030390025.1 of Squalus acanthias. Taxonomy (NCBI): domain Eukaryota; kingdom Metazoa; phylum Chordata; class Chondrichthyes; order Squaliformes; family Squalidae; genus Squalus; species Squalus acanthias. The sequence continues at coordinate 150,584,371 of CM059428.1, forward strand.
GTAAATAAAGAGAAACTGTTTCCAATGGCTGCAGGGTCGATAACCAATGGGCACAGTATAAGGTGATTGGCAAAACAACCAGAGGTGACATGAGGGAAAACTTTGGAGTGGTTAGGATTTGGGATGCACTGCCTGATAGGGTGGTGAAAACAGATTCAAAAGTAGCTTTCAAAAGGGAATTTGGATAAATACTTAAAGGAGAAAATATTGCAGAGATAAGGAGAAAGAGCGGGGGAGTGGGACTAACTTGATTGCTCTTCGAAAGAGCTGACGCAGACTCGATGGGCTGAATGGCTTCCTTCTGTGCTGTACTATTCTATAATTCTATGATTCTATAAGTTCTACTCCAGAACCTGAGCACATAATCTAGGCTAACACCAGTGCAGCATGGAGGAGATGCTGCATTGTCTGATGCCATCTTTCTAATAACACAGCCTGTCCAAGTGGATTTAAAAGATTCCAGAGCACTATGTAGAAAACCTCCTGGCCAGAATTGATCCATCAACCAACATTGCTAAAAATAAAGTTTATTTGTATTATACTGCTGCTGTTGATTGTCTATGAGGTAGGAGATGAACTGTGATGCTCAAACAATTCACATGTGATTTGCTTCACACAACTATGCACTGCTGATTGGCTGATGTTTGCAACACCCCCAGTGGCAGCTTGAAAAGACCCGGGGGGTGGGGGGGGGGCGGCAATATTCCCTGGATACTTTAGGTACTAAAGAGGTGGCCAAGATGGGGTCTTAAGCTGAAATGCCGGTATAGCCCGCGTTTAGCCCAAGTCGCCATCTTGGTAAAGGAGTTGAAGCGTGCGTTAGGAACAGCCGCCCCGAGGATCGTTAAGGCTCTAATTGACAATTAAATTGTCTGCGAGCGCTCATTAAAGAGGCTGCAGGCATTTTGGTGGCTGGCGCTGCAATTAACGACCTCTCTTAACAGCGACCAGCTGAACAGGAGTAAAGAAGTTGTTGCTGAGGATTTTCAGTGCTACTTAAAGCCATGCTCAGCTTTCACTGTTCACTGTTCTAGGGATGGGCAATAAATGCTGGCCTTGCCAGCGATGCCCACATCCCATAAACAAATTTAAAAAAGCTTGCTGCTGGAGGTTTGAATAGGACTTCTGGGGCACATTGGGAGACTTTCTGGGACACTTTGTCAAGATTTCACCAACACTTTATCAACATTTTTCTTAGAAATTCTGTGAGGACTTCACTTCAAGAGAGTGAGTGCTACTCTGCCTTATTAAACACCTTATAGGAGTCACCAGAAGAAAGGGAGTGCTTGGTCATGGGCCTCTTGCTAGGGGTCCTCCTTGGTCTGCAGGAGGAATGGGAGGAGGACATGAGGCCAGGCAGAGCAGCACCAGCTGCTGCAGGAGAGAGGGACAGGAGGGACAGGAGGTGGACTCCTTCCCCCCTGCGGTACAGGACATCCCTCCTCCTCTGGACCTCCTCCACCAGGACCTCCAGTGCCTCGTCCGAGAACCTGTGCGCCCTCTCCCTCGGTCCCTGAGCCATCTTGAAACGTTCCATTGTGTGGCAGCCAGCGCCCTCCACACCTTCAGTGGAAGTGGGTGCATGGAGGCTACTTATACCGCTCCACGAAAATTGCTCCTAATCAGTGGTTGAGTGCTAAACCTGCAGGTGTCTGTTTTAGCGCATGTAGGCAAGTTTAAATCATAATAATCAGCAATTAGCCCCAAAATTGCGTGCCAAAACTAGACTTTGAAACAGACTTGTCTTATTGGCACAGCACCCACTTAGCGCCTGTTTTCACCCTTTTACCAAAATAAATATGACCCCCCACCCACCCCCACCGCCCTTGAGGAGTTAAACCTGAACAGTTTGCTTGAGTGAGGAGTCAAACCACACAATTCAAACGTAACTATGCTATTTGGAGGGTAACGCAACCCGCACAGTGGGAGTAAGGGAATGGGGGCCTTTAATATGCTGCGTTCAGATTTACCGCCCCATTCCCAGTGGGATCTCACTGACCATCTTTTGAACTGCTAAATGCAGTTTGGTGGCTGAGGCACCCACCAGAAGAAAGCGGGAGCCTCATAAATTTACACTAAGTTAATCCCATTACGTCAATAGGATCCCGATTGCATTTTAACTCAGACCTGAGAGGGGAGGCCACCACAACTTTCCCGCCAGGCTGAAACAGGTCAGCAACTGTCAGGAGGATGAAGAAGCCCTCTATAAGGTAAGTCAAAATCTTTCCTTTGTTGGGCCAAGAGAAGCAGGTGCGCTCTTCCAGGCCCAATAAGGAAAGTAACAGCATTCCCTGCCCTGGACACCCTTCCCTTCCCTCCAATGAGACTCTCCCGACACCCCCACCCCACTGGCGGTGTCTGGCCGCCTGAACTTCCGCTCCCGCCTGCCCTGGCTGGCAGCTGCTTTTCACCCGTTTTGGGCTGGCAGTGGCTGCGCCAGGCAGATGAAGACTGGGCCTGAAATCTAGGCCAGTGAGTCCATTTTGCATTCACCCATCCGTTGACCGCCTGAAACTCTCTGGGAGTTAAATTCAACTCCGCGATTCTTTCTCAGCTATGTGCTTGATGACAGCTCCATTTAAATTCAGCAGACAATTATTTAAATTCATGAACTCCCAGTAATGGTGTCAGGGGAACTTATTACCACGCACTGCACAAATCAATGAGTTTTATCTGGAGCCTTCAAAGGTAGCCTACCTGAGACTGCCAAAGGGTATTAGTGAAGCCCGATTACTACCATCGCTGGAGAGAAATAGAGAATAAAAGAAATGCTGTGGAGATTGATGACAATTAGTTCAGCACAGAGTTGCAAACTATTTATTATTTTATACTGTACATGGAAGTTCAAGAACGACTGTAAAAACCTATGTTAACTCGCTGCTATTTATTCACTTGTCCATTAAGTGTTCAATAATTTTGTTTTGCAGTTAAAGCCTATAACAAAGTCTGATGTATTGTCATTCTGCAGCTTCTGAAACATAAAACAGGACCTATGGAGTCACAGGATAGAACCAATAGCCAAATCAATGTAAAGGGTCTGTTTGCTAAGCTAAACATGTTGTCTAACTTACTTAGACATTAGGGCAAGTGTAAACATTCTTGAGGACGCAGAGAGCTAGGTGTCACTTGAGAGAGATAGCTAGAGTAAAATAGGGTGAAAAGAACCAGAAATGTTTCCTCTTTAAATTTATGCATGGACTCAGTGCCTAGCAACCCTAAATTCCAGTTTGTGGCCAGGTACAGGAAATAGTGTGAAATGAGCAGAAATTATGGAAAGTCACATAAATGCTGTCAACCATTAACTTGCATATCTCCATTTCCAAATTGCTAGTTGTTTCCTTCAGCGTCTAGTTCTAATTGGAGAATCACAATAGGTGCAATGTAGGCAGCAATCAGATGTTAAGAATCTCCGAGCAAATGCCCAATCGGGAACACCCACTTTACAATGGGTGTTCACAATCTGAAAATTTACCCTATTATTACATAGAAACATAGAAACATAGAAGATAGGAGCAGGAGTAGGCCATTCGGCCCCTCGAGCCTGCTCCGCCATTCGATGAGATCATGGCTAATCATCCAAACTCAGTACCCTGTACCTGCCTTCTCCCCATATCCCTTGATACCTTTAGCTTTAAGAAATATATCTAACTCATTCTTGAAATTTTATTTTTTTTCCCCACAAGTGGAAACGCTCTCTCTGTATCCACTCTATCAAAACCTTTCATAATTTTGAAGACCTCTATTAGGTCACCCCCTCAGCCTTCTCATTTCAAGAGAAAAGAGACCCAGCCTGTTCATCCTTTCCTGAAATGTATACCCTCACATTTCTGGTGAGTTTCTGCTTATATACCAGTCCAGATTTTCCTTTTGCTATGCCATTGCTAAGGAATGGCAGATGGAGTTTATTCTAGATAAATATAACTTAATATCTTGGATTAAAGGGGTCCTATTTTGTAGACATCTTATGACATAGTCAAAGAAAGCAGTTGTAATGTGGAACCAGGAGGAACACACCTACTCCTCCTGGCTCCACGTTCAGGTAAGTTAATTTTTTTAACTTTTTGGTGGCAGCCTCCATCGGTCCCTTGAAAGATCGTTGCTTTAGCTGCTCTTCACCTGGGAATACTGACCGCAGCATGCACGGCACATGCTCTCAGTCGCGAACCAATTTTGGAAAGGGGCCTGAAATTGGCGTTCGGCCCCTGATTTTCATAAGCAGTGGACCTAACTTTAGTTTCAGGTGAAATGGCCTGGATGATTATATTGTGCCCTTACCAACATGGCATGTGAGGCTCTTCTGGTATGGACGTGCCGTATGTCATATTGGCCTCTGCGGCACCCGTTTTTCCAACTTTTGCAGAAACTCTGGCAGGAACAGCTATTAGTCTGCCAACAAAAGTCACACTACACCAAGCTGTTGTCCTCCCCATCGTACCATATGTATCGGAGGTGTGGATCTGCTGCCACCATCACATCAAGCGGCTTCACCATTTCCAATCGCTCTGTCTACGATGTATCGCTGGCATCAAGTGGCAGTGATGCGGAGATGCCGGTGTTGGACTGGGGTGGACAAAATTGAGAGGTCGCACAACACCAGGTTATAGTCCAACAGTTTTATTTGAAATCACAAGCTTTCGGAGCTATCGATTGCCCCTTCCTCAGGTGAAGTAAATAGATACAGAATCGCCAAAGCATATATAGATAGACAACAAAGCATGTGTACCTTACAATTGCAGACAACTAAATTAAATCATCCTGACTATCTGCCGAGGTGTGATAAAGTTAATCAGGTCAGCCAGGAAGGTACCACATCAAAGACATAGCAAGATACAACTGAGACAATGAGGTGTAGTCGCAGGGGTTCTAACGTGTCAAAAGCTGCCGTCTGTATGTAAAACGAAAAGCTTTAAAATTTTTACTTTTTTACTGGGAAAATTTTTACTTTTTTACTGGGAATCACATCTGTGAATAAGCCAACGACGACTCGAGTCCGGATCACGTCATGTATCGTGACATAAACCCAAGATCCCGGTTGAGACCGTCTTCATGAGTGCGGAACTTGGCTATCAGTTTCTGCTCGATGATTTTGCGTTGTCGTGTGTTTCTAAGCGTTCTCCAAGGCAACCTTAGAAACACACGACAATGCAAAATCATCGAGCAGAAACTGATAGCCAAGTTCCGCACTCATGAAGACGGTCTCAACCGGGATCTTGGGTTTATGTCACGATACATGACGTGATCCGGACTCGAGTCGTCGTTGGCTTATTCACAGATGTGATTCCCAGTAAAAAAGTAAAAATTTTCCCAGTAAAAAAGTAAAAATTTTAAAGCTTTTCGTTTTACATACAGACGGCAGCTTTTGACACGTTAGAACCCCTGCGACTACACCTCATTGTCTCAGTTGTATCTTGCTATGTCTTTGATGTGGTACCTTCCTGGCTGACCTGATTAACTTTATCACACCTCGGCAGATAGTCAGGATGATTTAATTTAGTTGTCTGCAATTGTAAGGTACACATGCTTTGTTGTCTATCTATATATGCTTTGGCAATTCTGTATCTATTTACTTCACCTGAGGAAGGGGCAATCGATAGCTCCGAAAGCTTGTGATTTCAAATAAAACTGTTGGACTATAACCTGGTGTTGTGCGACCTCTCAAGTGGCAGGACAGGGTACGTAACACTGAAGTGCACATTGTAAAATCGGCCCCATTGGGATAGATGAATATGCAGGAGTTTCACTTGATCATCTTTGGGGATCTAAGGAGTATTTACGCGGAACCTTCCCTCTGGAGATTAAACAGATGGGTAGAATCTATGAAAGGTGTACATGGTCTGTGGCAGGAATGAATTTGATGGGCGAACGACTTTCCTTCATTCCGTGCCTTCTTGAGTTCTTATGTTGGCTACAGGGTGACTTTTCAGTGGAGCAGACACAGTATCTGTTCTAGTATAAACTTTTGCAAAGCAGTTTTCTCATTTTTTTCAGTTTACAATCAATGTTGAAAGATTTGTAGAAGACAAGATTAGAAGTGGAATGGCAGCATCACTTCATCGGTCACGTTATAGTGCATTCTTCTGTTTACAAATCTGATAAAATATTTTGCAAGATATTTTACCAGATGACAAGTCTTGAAATATTTCTGTTTCCCCAAAGGATATATTCAGTACTATGGCCATATAGGTGATGATTTTTTGTCACATTTATGTCTAAAAACGCAGTGGTAGCAAGACAAAAATCACATGTGGAACAGAATTTCTGGTTGTCCATCCATTAGAATTTTCGGGCGGACCTCGATTTAAGCGGCCAGAGCTCCCACTGGAAACAAGTCGGGTGCCCAATGAACATAAAGCAAATCAGAACCAAATGACAGGATTTATGTCCCTTCATGCATTGCTACTGACAGCTCCTCATCCCACTCACAATCCGTGGGCAGTACAAGCCAGGAGGTGGCCATCTGTAGCGATATTTAAAGCATTCCTCAACTGCTCTCAGGTAAAACACTAGAAAGTTTTGGCAGACATTTTGCTTGTATTACATTGTAGTTTTTATGGCTACCATTTCAAAAGTACCACTGAGTCACGGCTGACACCTGGAAGGTGCACCTCCCTTTTAAAGGCCTACAGGCCATCTTTAAGCATAGGCCGCTCCACCAGATTTCCTGCCCTCCGAATCTGTGAGCTGCCTTTTGGAAGTGCGATTGGCACTGGCAGCTTGTGGACTCGCTTTGAATTAGACCCGCCCGCGAAAATGCCGCAGGCTCTGACTGCATCGGGCAGGCAGGGTGGCACTTCACCCCATCATCTGCCCAATTCACGCCAGACATGAAAATTGACCCCATAGAGTCCAACAGCTGTCACAGTCTACGGAACTCCTTTACATTAGTTCCAGATATATTACATCCGCCAACTTTGCATCTGATTGCAAACTGTTTCTCAGCTAATTGCTCGGTGCAACTCTCTGGATAGTGTAGCAATGAAGTGAAGAATGCTTTGGGCTGTTAATGTAACCCCACCCAGCATACAGACTGACGTGGGACCTCAGACAATATCCCATTCAGTTTAGATTACCCTGATTGCAACGGAATGTGATCTGGTGGGACGATGTCTTAAAACTTAATTATCGAGACTGAAGATTCAAATCAAATTTTGAATGAATAGCTCATTCGAATGAAGAAGAGCCAATGAAGAACAGTTGACTCTGTCAAATTTTAAAGAACAGCAACATTTGCAGGCGGTGCTCAGTAGATGGTTTGATTCCCAATCAGAGTCATGCGCTTGAATTGCGGCCTCGGCCAGCTTTCAAACGTCTGTCCTCAGCTGCAGGAATTTTGCCTGTTTACAGCCTGCCTGCAAGATAGATGGATCACTGTGTGGAGTACTGCATCTTGGAATGGGGTGGGGGGAGGGGCCGCAGGAAAGGACTATAAGCTGTCCCACAGGCCTGTCCCACATTACAGAAGACTTGTCAGCTGCTCAAGGAACATCGCTGAAAGAAGTCGTGAAGGAAAAACATCATCCAGGCTATAATCTCATTCCCCCGCCTGATAAAGGAAAGGAAACAGTTATGAAATATGTAAAAGATGGAAAACAAATAACTTGTATTGCTCTATTCACCATGAACTGAGTTGTAAATACAACCCAGCTGAGTGTGTGCAGTTGTACGATCCTTACCCTTCCCACCCAGCAACATGTCATGTTCTCTATCCAGAGTACACGCCATATGTGAGATAAACACAAATCTGCTTCTCCAATCCACTAGTTTTTAGGGTTCTCTTCTTCTTCTTCTTAGGCAGTCCCTCGGAACCGAGGATGACTTGCTTCCACGCTAAAAATGAGTTCTCAGGTGTCTGATGAGTCCAATGCGAAACCTACAGTTTCTGTCACAGGTGGGGCAGACGGTGGTTGAAGGGGTGGGTGGGTGGGGTGCTTGGGTTGACGTGCGCTCCTTCCGTTGTTTGCGCTTGGCTTCTGCTTGCTCCCGGCGAAGAGACTCAGGTGTTCGATGCCTTCCCGGGTGCTTCTTCTCCACTTTGAGCAGTCTTGGGCCAGGGATTCCCAGGTGTCGGAGGGGATGTTGCACTTTTTCAAGGAGGCTTTGAGGGTGTCCTTGAAGCATTTCCTCTGCCCACCTGGGGCTCGCCTGCCATGTCGGAGCTCTGAGTAGAGCACTTGTTTTGGGAGTCTTGTATCGGGCATGCGAACGATGTGGCCCGTCCTTTGGAGCTGTTCGAGCGTGGTCAAAGCTTCGATGCTGGGGATGTTGGCCTGAGCGAGAACACTGACGTTGGTGCGCCTATCCTGCCAATGGATTTGCAGGATCTTGCAGAGGCAGCGTTGGTGGTACCTCTCCAGTGCTTCGAAGTGCCTGCTGTACATGATCCATGTCTCTGAAGCATACAGGAGGGCGGGAATCACTACTGCTCTGCAGACCATGAGCTTAGTGCCGGGTTTGAGGTCCTGGTCTTCAAACACTCTCTTCCTCAGGCGACCGAAGGCTACACTGGCACACTGAAGGTGGTGTTGGACTTCGTCATCGATGTCTGCCCTTGTTGACAGTAGGCTCCCGAGGTATGGAAAGTGGTCCACATTGTCCAAGGCCTCGTTGTGGATTTTGATAATCGGGGAGCAGTACTGTGTGGCGGGGGCAGGTTGGTAGAGGACCTTTGTCTTATGAATGTTTAGTGTAAGGCCCATGCTCTCGTACGCTTCGGTGAATGTGTTGATGATGGTTTGGAGTTCGACCTCTGAGTGTGCGCAGACGTAAGCATCGCCTGCATACTGTAATTCGACGACAGAGGAAGGGACGACATTGGATCTGGACTGGAGGCGATGGAGGTTGAACAGTATCCCCTTTGTTCTGTAAATTAGCTCCACTCCAGCGGGGAGCTTACTGAGGGTGAGATGGAGCATTGCCGCAAGGAAAATCACGAAGGGCGTTGGTGCGATGACACAGCCTTGCTTGACCCCGGTCCATACGTGAATTGGGTCTGTGGTGGATCCGTTGGTCAGGATCACGGCTTGCATGTCATCGTGAAGCAGGCGGAAGATGGTGACAAACTTTTGGAGGCAGCCGAATTTGAGGAGGACACTCCATAATCCCTCCCGGTTGACAGTGTCGAAGGCCTTTGTGAGGTCAAAGAAGGCCATGTACAGTGGTTGGTGCTGTTCCCTGCATTTCTCTTGTATTTGACGCACGGTGAAGATCATGTCCATTGTGCCCCTTAGTGGGCGGAATCCGCATTGTGACTCTGGGAGGAGCTCTTCAGCTGGGAGAAGGCGATTGAGGAGGATTCTTGCGATGACTTTCCCTGTGGCAGACAGCAGGGAAACTCCTCTGTAATTACCGCAATTGGACTTGTCACCTTTCTTGAAGATGGTCACGATTATGGTGTCTCGGAGATCCCCTGGCATGCTCTCCTCCTTCCAGATAAGAGAAATTAGTTCATGTATTCGCGCCAATAGTGCTTTTCTGCCATGTTTTAGTGCCTCGGCGGGGATTCCATCTGCTCCTGAGGCCTTGTTGTTCTTCAGTTGTCGGATGGCCTTTTCAACCTTATGCTGGGCTGGGGTTGTGCTGTGGTGGTGGCGGGTAGCATGCTGCGGGATGGAGTTGAGGACACTCGTGTCGAAGACAGAGTCTCGGTTAAGGAGGTCTTCGAAGTGCTCCTTCCAGCGGGCACTAACTGCCTCTCTGTCCTTGATGAGTACCTCTCTGTTCTTGGCCCGCAGTGGGGTAGAACCTTAGGTGCTTGGGCCGTAGGTGGTCTTGATAGCGCTAAAGAATCCACGCACGTCGTGGTTGTCGGCTAGCTGCTGGGTCTCCTGTGCTTTCTCTGTTCTTTAGGTCGCGAGTTTTTTGTTGGACCTCAGCCTTCAGGCGTTTGTACAGCTACTTTCTTGCTCTCGAGTTGTGTTGCTGTTTCCAGATCAGGAATGCCTTGTGCTTGCGACTTATTAGCTCCTGGATCTCCTGGTCGTTCTCGTCGAACCAGTCTTGGTGTTTTTAGGGTTAGGGCCTTGTTGGAAACAAAATTAAGATGAGGTACTTCAAATCCAGTCATTAGTATATTCTAACTCTGACAGTGTAACCTGGTAACAGGATACAAAGGATCCTACAGGTTCAATCTGAAATATCCAAAATTAGGGAGGACCCCCAGAGTTTTGAATTTAAGTTATAAAAAGTTGAGGGATAGTTTGTGGTACTAGTTTTAAAGAAAGCTTGAGCAAACTTATTAAGAAAGAGAGAAAGACACAGACCTTTCATATTCCAGCTGCGATATACTTTAAAATTCTCCATAAACTCTTATTTTATTTAAAACCTTTGATATATTTGTATGAGCAACATGATTCAATAACATCCTGATTTGATCAGGCATAATGCAGCAATGGTAGCAATGTTTCCATCTTTGGATCCAGTTATATTTTAACCCAAAGTCTGGGTGCCCCACTTTGTTGGTGGTTCTTTAGCCTGCTCTTTCCTGAAGAGGCATTGCATGAGCTCAACCATATGATTCCCAACATAGCAAATTCCAACTCTCAGTCGGAGTGTCAGGAGGAGGCACAGACTGGTTTTCCCACAGAAAGAGAATATCAATGGGATGAGTCATCCCAAGTCAATTGGACAGGGTAGGGAAGATGAATTTCCTATGAAATTCTTGGAGGATATTATAATAGAGGTGTTAAGGAAGAAAAACATCCATTTATACAGCGCCTTTCATGACCTTAGGCTGTCTCAAAGCGCTTTACAGCCAATGAAATACTTTGGAAGTGTAATCACTGCTGTAATATAGGGAAATGTGGCAGCCAATTTGCGTACAGCAAGCTCCCATGATCAGCAATGAGATAAATGGCCAGATAATCTGTTATAGGTGTTGGTTGAGAGATAAATGTTGGCCAGGACACCGGGAGAACTCCCCTGCTCTTCTTTGAATAATGCCATGGGATCTTTTATGTCCACCTGAGAGGGCAGATGGGACCTCGGTTTAACGTCTTATCTGAAAGATGGCACTTCCGACAGTGCAGCACTCCCTCAGTACTGAGGTGTCAGCCAAGATTATGCGCTCTATTATCTGGGGTGGGGCTCGAACCCACGAACTTCTGATTCAAAGGCAAGAATGCTGCCACTGAGCCAAGGCTGACTAGCCCATTTAATGGGCCAATGAATTTCATATGAATGTGCAAAGTGTTAAGAACATAGAAAGCAGTTCGTTAGATTTCAATACCACCCACAAAATAGCTAGGTAAGTGTATAATTGACAGTCAATGGATCGCACCATCCCCCAAGAGTCATTGTAGATTTTGAAAGCTCTGCACTCATTAAAGCATGGTCTTTTCTGTAACAGCAGATACACATACAGTTGTATAATAAACATTTGTTTACGCATAAGAATCTCTGGAAACTGGTAGTGTTTCCCCAATCGGCTGAAACACTTTTCAGTCTGGATATCCCAGGCTATGTTTTTTTTAAGTAAATTCGAACAGACCAATGGTCCCACTACAAATCAGAAAACTGGCTACTAAAAAAAAAAGACTGTTCACACATTAATCTTCACAAAGCTTAATTTTAAGGTCACTGTTGGTGCAGAGTAATGGCAGCTCTGCTTTGAAGGTGTGTTATATCAGATCTGGAAATGCTTGATGCCGGCATTTAGTGACAAAATAGGCAAAAGGAGTTCCAGTTCCCAGACCAAGATCTTTCACCTTGAGGAGCACAAAAATTCACACTATTGTCTTCAGAAAAAAGAATTTCAAAGTTAGTCATTCTTGAAGGATGCCCAGGCTCTCCAGTCCCGTTGATAAGGGAGGATCATCTGTGTGTGGGAGAGGGGAATCAAAAGAGAATTGTTTGCGAAAATAATACATTAAAGCAGAACAGAATTATATTGTAATTTTATTTGATAATAGTCCAATTTTGGAAATGCATAATGAATAGTATTAGCGATGTGGGTGTGTTGTCCAAGGTTAGAATCGTTACTTTACATGAGCTTTTACGATACTGCCAGGTTATTTCTGTAACAAGTGTGTTTTCTGTTTAAAAGATACAACAAACAATTTAAGCTTCATATCAGCTTAGGCTGTGACATAACAATACTACTGTAATTTAAAGTGTAGCATCCCATTTTTTTCATGCCCTAGCTCCTAGTAAATACTGTAGAGTTTGCAATTATCGCGATTCAAAATAACATGAGAGAAGCAGATTCAATTGATCAGTTTTATTAAACGAAATGCTGTCCTGATCATAAAGGACACAGAAGCCTGTAAAATGGCCGCCGCGCATCGTGGCAGAAGCTTCCAGAAACACAGTGGGCAGACAAGATGGCGTCGAATATACATTCAGTATGAGATTGGATCATACTTGGTAAACATTGATAAAGACAGGATGCAACCCGTTTGCATTGTGAACAATAGCAATGATATAAGTGCTGGAATCGTTTTCCTATGCACAGTAAGGATCATTGAACTGGGCAATCGAAGGCCCATCCAGACACATCAATACGCAAATACCCCCCCGGCTCAACAATGAGAGAGACATTGGCGGGTGATTAAGCAAGTATTCGGGGGCCCCAAAACCAGTCGAGGAGACGATTCATACACATCCTGGCTGACTCTACAATGGGGAAAACATTAACGGATAGTTGGCCAGTTTCAGGTGCTACCGAAACCCGTTAAGAAGATAATCGCCCCATGCTGGGAGTTTTGAGCGCCAACATTACACAAAGGAAAAACATTAAGATTTGAGCGGGAGATAAAGCGGACACATCACTATAACTATAGAGAACGAATGTCCATCGGTCTCTTATTCGCTTGCCTCTTGCTGAACTCGCTTGACTTGTGGGCTCTTGATTTTCTCTCTGGACTTTGTTGACTCTTGACTTTTAGCCGTACTGATCGGTTATTCGAGTGTTGGGTGGAGCTCAATCGGAACGAGCCACCCCGACCAGGGCAAGTAACAGGGCACACCATCCCGAGTGTCGGTAAACGGTGTCTGGACCCGGAGGCCCGAGAAGACGAGAAGAGAAGAAGACGAGAAGAAATTCCACGTGCCGCCACGGAAGACCCTTCTTTGAATTCTAAGTCGGTTTGAGTCCATCGACTGCTTCATGACAACAGGGAGTCTGGCCTGCTTGTCGCAGCAGCGAAAGTAAACAAGTGGGGTGCAGAAATCCTTCCAAACACGTGACAGTCAGGCGCTGCAGCGAAACGAGCTGAGTGCCTCACTTTAAAATCTCCGAAGTAAAACGAGTGGTGAGCATGATTTCCGATCCTACAAATCCAGACGTAGTTTAGGTATTATTAAGGGAGGGTGGTTTTAATAAGGTTAAGATATAATGTGTTCCCCTTTTTACGATGTGCCGTGTGTTCTCCATTTCCATAGACCAAGCTTTATGAATGTGTGTATACTTGTACTCTCTTTGATTTGCGCCTATGACATGTATTTCATGATTTTAGACGCCATGCAATAAAGATTTTCATTTCGTGCTCTTCAACCGGGTCTATTTGAGTTTTTCTCTGCATTACTGCTCCTTGCATCTAAGTCCAGGTGTCAGAACTGTAAGGGCGAGTGGGTCGAACCACTCACAGGTGCTTATTGCAAAAAGGCTGGCCGGAGACCAGAGCAATAGTATAGGCAACAAAGGCCTAACCTCGCACCAGCACCGTTCGAAACCCCTTACAATACTCGTCTGTGATTGTACATTATCCTTTATTGACTTTGTTGAGTTCACCAACATTTTGTAGGATTAACAGATAAATTCAAAACTTTGATTTCAGATTTTCAGAATCCAACATTTAAATAAGTCCACCGACTCCCACAGCTACCTTGACTACACTTCCTCCCACTCCGCTTCCTGTAAGGATGCTATTCCTTTCTCTCAGTTTCTCGGTCTCCGTCGCATCTGTTCTGACGATGCCACTTTCTGTACCAGTGCTTCTGATGTGTCTTCCTTCTTCCTCAACCAAGGATTCCTTCCCACCATGGTTGAAAGGGCCCTCGACCGTGACCGTCCCATTTCCCGCACTTCTACTCTCATCCCATGCCCTCCCTCCCAGAACCACGACAGGGTTCCCCTTGTCCTCACCTTCCACCTCACCAGCCTCCACATTCAACGGATCGTCCTCTGCCATTTTCGCCACCTCCAGCATGATGCCACCACCAAATACATCTTACCTAAGGAAGGATATACGTGCCTTAGAGGCGGTTCAACGAAGGTTCACTAGACTAATCCCGAGGATGAGAGTGTTGTCCTATGAGGAGAGATTGAGTAGATTGGGCCTATACTCTTTGGAATTTAGAAGAATGAGAGGAGATATCATTAAAACATATAAGATTCTGAGAGGGAGTGACAGGGTAGATGCTGAGAGATTGTTTCCCATGGCTGGAGTCCAGAACCAGGGGGCATAGTCTCAGGATAAGAGGTTGGCCTTTTAAGACTGAGATGAGGAGGAATTTCTTCACTCAGAGGGTTGTGAATCTTTGGAATTCTCTGCCCCAAAGGGCTGTGGATGCTCAGTTGTTGAGTATATTCAAGGCTGAGATAAATAGATTTTTGGACTCTAGGGGAATCAAGGGATATGGGGATAGGGCAGGAAAGTGGTGTTGAGGTCGTAGATCAGCCATGATCTTATTAAATGGCGGAGCAGGTTCGAGGGGCCGTATGGCCTATTCCTGCTCCTAATTCTTACGTTCTTATGTTCTTATCTTCCCCTCCCCTTTCAGCATTCCGAAGGGAACGTTCCCTCCGCGGCACCCTGGTCCACTGTTCAAACACCCCCAACACCCCCTCCCCTTCCCATGGCATGTTCCCGTGCAAGTGCAGGAGATGCAACACTTGCCCTTTTACCTCCACCCTTCGCACCGTCCAGGGCCGCAAACACTCCTTCCAGGTGAAACAGCGATTCACTTGTACTTCTTTCAATTTAGTATACTGTATTCGCTGCTTACGATGCGGTCTCCTCTACACTGGGGAGACCAAACACAGATTGGGTGACCGCTTTGTGGAACACCTCCATTCAGGCCGCAAGTGCGTCCCCGAGCTTCGGGTTGCCTGTCATTTTAATTCTCCACCTCACTCTCACCCTGACCTCTCTGTCCTTGGCCTCCTATACTCTCCTAATGAAGTTCGAGGAACAGTACCTCATCTTTCGATGAGGCATTTTCCAGCTTTCCGCACTCAACATTGAGTTCAACAATTTCAGATCATAACCGCCACTCCCATGTTCTTGTTCAGCAGCTGTCGGTAATGATTCTGCTATCGCCATTTACACCTCCTCTTGACCCATCTTTTGTTTCTTTACTTGTCCCATTACCATCTCCTATTGCCTTGCACCATCATCCCTTTTGTCTCTTAATCTCTCCTGCCTTCCATCCTATCACAGACCTTCCCTTTTGTTCTTTCCTCCCCTTCCTCCTTTCCCTGCCTCTGTATTTGCTTAAAACCTGTTATATCTCTAACTTTTTCCAGTTCTAATAAAAGGTCATCGATCTGAAATGTTAACTTTGGCTGCGATTTTACTAATCTTGGTGGCTCCATTGAAACCTTTATTTTCAACACTTTGCGTTCTTGAACAGATTTGTGTGCACCTTTGGAAGTGGCTTAGTGAGTTGCAGTGAAGGTGAGACATAACGGTACCCCCCACAATGGTCATGAGTGTGAATGGAATGGCTTGGGCATTGTAGGGATGCTTTATGTTGTTGGTGTGGGGTGGTGCCAACCTGGCGCATCAAGTGGCAGCCAGGGTGTACAGCAGCAAGTGATAAATCTAGCCATGGTGAGCCCATCCCTGGCCTCCTGGGCAGCAATGTGGTTGGGTGCTGATGCCCTCAGGTGATTGTAGAGAAGGTTGTTGGTGATGTTGTTGGTACTGCTGGTGTGCCTGGTGCTGCTGGTGTTGGGGCTGATCGGGGTGGGATTCTGAGGACCAAGGTGAGAGAGTATAAAGGGCACCCATGCTGATGGAATAGATGGCAGGAGAAGTAGAGATGACAGGAGCGATCAGTCAATGGTGAGAGGGGTAATAAGGTCAGACTGGATGGAGACTTGTGTAAAGGCTTGCAGCATGGTGAATATGTTATGGAAATGCAGTGAGGAAGAATTGTAGCTGAGGGAAGATATCTCTGTCAGGTGGGAGCTTTTACTGTACATTTGAAGCTGTCAACTCAACAGCTGATTCAATGGCCACTGACCTCCTGCCTCAGCTTGACAAACATGGTCCACGACCAGCATGGACCCCGTGGACGAGCTGTCAAATGCAGAAGGTGAGCTGAAATTCATTCTTAAGTGGCTCTAAACAAACCACTTATTACCTGAATTGGGTCCCCCGCTGTGAACCCACCGCTGCCTATCGGGTCTGCTCAACGCTGACAGACCCGACATCGGGAGCTAGGCATGTGGCGGCGGGTTCAAAGCGGGGTACCGACCCGCTGGGGGAAAAAAACACTTTCCCACCCGACCCGCCGCCGATCGTGCTCGCTGACCAGCAAAATCCAGCCCTCTGTTTCTCTCTCCACAGATGCTGCCTGACCGGCTGAGTATTTCCAGCATTTTCTATTTTTAGTTTAAATATTGAGGTTGCACTGATGAGCAGATAAATAGTCTTGTTTAGGCTGCCAGAAATTCAGATGCATAGCAACAGCACCCACTAGGCTTCAGTTTACAGTTAACTTCATCCCGAGAACACTTACCTTATAATTTCAGCTCTGCTATAATAGCATTCCAATATTAATTACTGGAGGGGTTTTAATCCTTCCTGCCCAGCAAATACCGGGTGGGTGGGCAGTTAAAATGCCTTGGGTTACTTATCCGATGGAAAATGCCCGGATCCCGCCGTTTCTGATTTTAAAGGACACTTCTGCACAGGTGGTTAATTTGCCCACCCAAAGTCAGTGGGGTCCTAATTCGCATATGCTGATTGGGGTCCAATGATGTAATCGGGCCCCGACAGCGATTTTTCACTCTGACCTGAAATGGGGAAGCCGCCAGCAGGCGAAAACCAACGTGATGAGGATCAGGTACCTGAAGTGGTCTTCGAGGTATATTTTTCACTTTCCAAGAAAGCTGGAGTGCTCCTCCGGACCTGACAAGGAAAATTTAGGCCTCCCCTTCCCTAGACTCTCTCCCTGCCCTACTGTGAGACTGCCCGGATCCCCCTTCCTCACACTTATCTGCGAGAGGAGTTTTCAATTGTATTCGTGTCACATCTGGTGTGTCACAGATTCACTCAGCCTGCTGGCAAGCCAAGGTAGGCGTCATGTAGCAGTGAGAGTTTATGTTAAAAAAAAACTAAACTATATTTCCATTTTAGTATTAAACTTTTCGGCCATATTGTTCCCATTTCCCCATGGCCCCAACTCCACTTGTTCAAGATTTGTTGATTAAAAGATAGGTTTTTTCTGTCTTTGGTCCATTCCATGGGGGTTTCAATAACCGCAGAAACCATCAGCATTATGGACAATTTCTCAGTGGTTATTCAACCAAGCACTGGCTAAATGCTTTGAAACAGACATGATTATTTCAGAATTAATCGAAGCAACATCTCTGACAACATGTCCCAATCTTGTTAGCCAGATGTTGTAGCATTCCAGACCACCTGCACCATGTCATTGAATCTCATTGAAACATATAAATTTCTTACAGGGCTTGACAGGGTAGATGCTGGGAGGATGTTTCCCCTGGCTGGGGAGTCTAGAACTAGTGGTCACAGTCTCAGAATAAGGTTGTCGGCCATTTAGGACTGACAGGAGGAGAAATTTCTTCACTCAGAGGGTGGTGAATCTTTGGAATTCTCTACCCCAGAGGGCTGTGGAAACTCAGTCGTTGCGTATATTCAAGACAGAGATCGATAGATTTTAGGATACTAAGGGAATCAAGGGATATGGGTATAGTGAAGGAAAGTGGAGTTGAGTTTGAAGATCAGCCATGATCTTAATGAATGGCGGGGCAGGCTCAAAGGGCCGAATGGCCTACTCCTGCTCTTATTTCTTATGTTTTTATGTCTGCGACACATCATCCCGGAAGCAGCGATCTGCTCCGTTGACGGTTGTCTCTCTCATTCTCTGACTGAGAAGGGAAAGTCTCAAAATCAGAGGCTCCACCTGTCAAGGGAGTTATTCGGCTGGTCATGGGAAGAGAAGCTACCCTCCCCCGACCCTTCCCACCTGAGTGGGAGGCCAAGGGCTCCATGATTTTCCGGAGGCCGGAAGCTGCTTCCCGCCCACTTCTGGGTGGGGAGTGGACTGGAGGCAAGATCATGAGACCCGGTAGTTATAATTTCTGTGGTCTCATACTGCCCAGGCGGGCGGCAATTTAACTGAGACAAGCGATTTCCCACCAGAAACCCTCTGGTAGTTAAAGTACCCCACCTCACCCCTCCACCCGCCCCGCCCCCCACTCTCAGTGGTTCAGATGGAGAACATAAAAATGAAATTTTTGCCCTCCGCAACCCAACTATTGTATATAAATGCTCAGTAAACCACCCAAGAAAGTAAACACTGTGGGCCGAGACCCATGATCAGCCAGGAAGAAAGGAATGAAGCTATTCAAATGAGAATGGGTAATGCACACATACTATTCTGGTTCAAACACATCGAGAGATACACACACCTCTCAGATAAAACCTAGACTTTGGAGCTGGCACGGGAGGCAACTCATTTGTGAATGAATATTTATTACAGGTGATTTGGTATGTAATTTGTTACAAGAAACCCACCAGTCTACTCCCTTGTCTGACTTTGTTGGGATTTGTTTCCCACCCAACAGCCTACACATATTTGCAAGTCTTTACACGCAAATCTCAAGGCTAGGAAATGTTCACCGGGTAGCTCAACCTGCTCTTTAACAAACACTGATAGCACTGACTGACATGTCGACTCTGAGCTAAGCTCCAAGGCTCCTGCTCTGATTTGGACCATTTGTATGTAAATGCTGATAAATGTGTGCAAGCATTCCATTCCTCCCAGCGCAGCTCTATCACTGGGACTCCTGCACTGATAGTGCTGATACCAGGCGGCTGTCCCACCTCCGCCTCAGTGTGGACTCTGTCACACGTCATTCTGTTTGGACAGATGTGGATTTTTCAATCGAGAGGCCGGAGAGGGCCTTTCAAGGTTATCAAAGCACAGCAAGACACTAACCTTCTGTGTGCATTCTCCAAATATATACATTTCCTTTAATGAGTGGGAACACTTTGTAACACTAATGTTCAACTGCAAGGAATAAAACCACCGATTTATAATACGTGGCTTTAGGTGCTGTGTGAGGTATAGCTTCTGTGTGATATGACATCATTAAAAATATCTTAAGTTATCCCAAAATGATATGTCGTTCTGTGCTGTGTCATGTCCATGTGAGATGGTGGAAAGACCTATTTACATTGATGTGAATTATTTGTTATTTTACAATATATAGACCTGGCTTTCATATAAAGAAACAGGTGAACATTTTGTCCAGAATTATACTCTTAAATATGGTTGACACATAGCATCAGGGAAAAATTAAATATATGTAGGATAATAGATAGCTGGTAGTAAAACACCAAAAGGTTCAGGTGATATCTAAACTGTGAGAACAAAACAGAACTGTATATCAGCCTCATCTGAATCCCAAGGTGGGTTACCTGCTCCTACATATTCTCTGATATATATAAAAGATAAATCTATTATATATCACACTTGTCTAAATGGGGCACACATTTCATTGATGCTTTGCCCCATGAGATAGTCCATTATACTACCTGTAGTGCCAATTACACCTGTAGACAGCGCTAGGAGTTTTCAATTGTAATGGTGTCACATCTGTCACAGATTAACTCAGCCTGGAGGCACACAAAGTAGGCGTTATGTAGCAGTGAGATTTTATGTTAAAAAAAATAAACATGAATATATATATTTCCATTTTAGTATTAAACTCGTTTCCAGTACCTTTTCAGCGATATTGCTCCCTTTCTCCATGGCCCCAACTTCACTTGTCTAAAATTTGTTGATTAGAAGATAGTTTTTTCTGTCTTTGGTCCATTCCGTGGGGGCCTCCAAGACCACAGAAAACATCAGCATTGTGGACAATTTCTCAGTGGCTATTCAACCAAGCATTGGCTAAATGCTGTGAAACAGGCACGAGTATTTCAGAATTAATCGAAGCAACATCTCCGGCAACGTGTCCCAATCTTGTTAGCCAGATGTTGCAGCTTTCCAGACCACTTGCACCATGTCTGCCACACAGCATCCCGGAAGCGGGTGACCTGCTCTGTTGACAGTTGTCTCGCTCCGTCTCCGACTGAGAAGAGAAACTCTCAAAGTCGAAGGCTCCACCTGTCAAGGGAATTATTTGGCTGGTGATAGGAAGAGAAGCTAACCCCACACCACCTACCCCCACCCTGCCTTTGAACAGGACACGCAACATTGGAGGGATCCCCCCTGAGAAGAAATCTAAAGGCTGAAGCAGCCAGTGCCAGTTCCCCTAACAAGCCCCATTTGCCCCAGGGCTGAGGCAGCAAAATCCATTCTCAAGACATAAATATAGGGACAGGGCAATGAAGGTTCGCTCCCCACATGCTCCCATTGAGAACTAAATTGGAAGGGAAGGGATGAACAAGCTAACTGACCCACTGATGGGGAAGCACAACCCCGCCCCCTCCCCGCTGAAAGATTTTGCCAACTTCGCCCCTCCACCGAGGTAGTTTTCCTGCCTTTGCTCCTCTTGTCCCCATTGCCATCTCACTCCCATCATCTCACCCTTGTCCCCTCTCCTCCACCCCCTCCTTTCCCTCTCTCCTCCCCATCTCCAGCCACATCCCCTCCCTGATCCATCTTCCCCATCTTTGCCCCCCTATCACCCTCTTCCTCTCCACTCCCCTTCCTCCTCACATCTGTCTCCTCCCCTGTTTCTTTAGGCCAATGATCCTCTCACCTCAAAGTGCTGGATCTGAATACTGCACTCGGCCTTGACTCCCTGTGTGCAACGTACACAGAAGACCGACTAGTGCATTAAATCAAAATTGGAGGTGATAGAACTAAGTAGTTTTAGAAGTAGAAAAAAAAATGGATGGAACAGCATGTGACTCAGTGACATGCACACTACATTGACGCTGTACTACACAATTCATACTCCAGTAATATTGTACCGAATGGCTCATGTATCAATTATATTATACCACATAACTTATACTACATTGTACTATGTGACTCAAACTGCAGTGATATTACTTTTATTTATCCTGAATGATGCAGAGAAATATGCGGAGGAACGTGCAAATAATCGAAGAAGATAAAACAGATGTATCTGGCCTTCTTCAGAAAGCCAAAGCTACGTGGATAACCTCAAACAACACATTTGTGAGGAGGGAAGCTCAAGTGAAGGGACGGCGATGGTGTTTATTGCAGCAAAAATAAACGGGAACAAGTGGGGATTATTAGCAGACGTGTAGCTCCAACTAGCGTAAGTAATTACTTGACAATTACACTAAACGCGCTATTAAATTGCAATTAAAATTCCTTTGGCTTTTGCTAAGGTTACAGATTTATATAAGATTAATTATAGGTGAAAGCACTTCTAACTTAAAAGTATCTTACATCTGTGTTTGTCTAGCTAATTTTAAAGAAGGAGTCCCTCTCGCCAAAGGTGGTCTTTGGGCTCGAAATGTTACAATTAATGTCATCTGCATGGCATTACTTATTTTGCCTGTTTAATCTCAAACTTCCAACATGTTACTCGCAACCAGTCACTAGGAGGTGCTCAATTCGGCCTAAGTGGGCATGGTATCCAAGGTTTCATCTCTTCCCTCTGGGATAGGGCCTTGCCTCTTCACCTGTGCTCACTGCAACCCTCTGGCACCCTTGTTAAAATAGGGATCTTGCTACATTGGTAAGCATATTGGCAAAGGTATTAAGGGATATGGAGTATATGGAGTTAGGTTACAGATCAGCCATGATTGCATTGAATGGCGGAACAGGCTCGAGAGGCTGAATGGCCTACTCCTGTTCCTATAGGTGTGAACTATTCAGTGGCACATTACACCAATGTGCTGTGTCACCAGGCTACCCTCACATTGTATCCCATGAATGTTGGGCAGCAGAAATACACTTAGTGCCTTTTGTTACTTAAATTAAAAAAGGATAATTCATATGCATGAGGATTTATTTGCTATCTTTATTCCTGAGCTTATTAAAAGATATTTCATAAAATAAATCTAGTACACTTACATGGAGATTTTTTTCTGTCAGAGTTTGAGGATGATAATACTGTACATCTGGCACAGTTAGGTAAGCCATTCATGTTGGACAAATCTCTTCATCCTATGGGAACTAGATTTAACTCCGTTTTTGAAAAATGTGCTTGATTTTTCTGATGGATGCTGTGGATTTTTTTGTGCTTCGGCTTAAATTGTGGAGTCCAGACCATGGAATTACCATGAATTTATCACCTAATTGGACCAACATAGCTATGATCGGGCAAGGACTGAGTATGGTACAGACTGACATGTTGCAATGGGATTGTGATTTGCTCACAGCAGTCAAAGCAGCATGAAGAGAAGTTAGCATTGCTGTTGATTCCTGTTGTATCTATGTGCAGATGTAGCTTGGTTGGTTAAGAGCTGGCCTACTGCCAGTCTACTCTGATCTGTTGCTAAGCTACTAATGCTCTAACAAGATGTCCATTGTAACTAAGCCAATTATATCATAAAGCTTTCCTTTTTTGAAAATCTTCTTGTCTGTTATGCCTAGGATGCAAGAAACCACTGTAAGTTTAAACGTAATGAGTGGCAAAGTGGAGTTCAACACAACTGTACCTTGTATGGGTTGGTGCCAGTGATTCTTAAAGTCGAGAGTGCCCAGTCTCAGCTGTGTCAAGTACTTCTCCTCCTCAAGAAAGAAAAATCAGAGAGAAAAAAATCACCTCAGGCTATTCTTGCACAGCTCCTAGCAGCGAGTTACAGAGTAGAGTTGGTAGAAGTCTGCAATGTAGATCCCAAATCCAACCTCTCAACCATGCATAGGGCAAGATGCAAACATCCCAAAGAAAGAAAAGAGGGAGATATAAACAAGCCTGCAAAATAATAATTGATTTTAAGACGTTCAATGAAGTTCAAACTGTTACTCTTTAAGATTTCACCAAATTTTACTTATTTGCACCTGCTCTCATTCATAGGATTACATAGGATATACGGCACAGAAACAGGCCATTCGGCCCAGCCAGTCCATGCCGGTCTTTATGCTCTACTCTAGTGTTATGTATTATCACATGGTTTGTCACATGGCTTAGTATGAGCATGCTCAGTTCACTCTGGCCTAATAAAGCAAGCACATGGACTAGAAACTCATCCAGTCTCTCTCCTTCATTTGTTCTACCCACATCTAGCCTCCTCCCATCCTTCCTCATTTAACTCTATCAGCATAACCTTCTATTGTCCATCTAGCTTTCCCTTAAATGCATCTATACTATTCGCTGCAACTACTCCCTATGGTAGCGAGCCGGAGTGAACTGGAAGTGGCATTCTATCATTAGCCACCTTGACATCAGCAGAGGAGGCTGCCTTGGAAGTTTCTGGAGTTGCTGAGCAGCTGGAGGTGGGAGACGGAGAGAGGAGGACATCTCAGCAACCTGGTGGCAGAATTACTTCTCATACAGCCACATGGCATACAGCTGTCACTCATATGGGGACTGATGTCAGCAGCCAGTGAATGTTCATCTTGTGCATAATGGTAGCTGTACCCATTCTTCATGTGACATATCTAACTCATCTCTTTACTCTCCAACAGGTCCATAAAGAGCACCCCCCACCGCCCCCCCACTGTCCAGGAGGAAGAGCAAGACGACTTCTCAGAGGAGCCTCCAGCCTCTGAGGGCGCACCATCACCAGACATAAGCGCACCCAGTACCAGCGCAGATATGCACACCTCAATGGGTCCCACGCGAGATAAAGTAGTGTTGCCACCTGGTGTCTCACAAGTCACAAATGAGCAAGAGCAGATGGTGGAGACAGGGACAGCAGTAGAGACTCCTCGCCAGAGGGTGCAGGACACTCCCAGCTCTGCTCAGCTGCATGCAGACGCTCAGCCTCGGGGGTCATCCAGAAAGAGGGCGATTCTGGAGGTGCAGGAAGTAGTGCAGGAGGCTTTGACAGGTTTTGTGAGCGCAATGTCTGCAAATGTCTAGAGCATGGAGGAGTCCATCTCCAACATGAGCACCACCATGTCGCAGGCAATGGCAACTGTATGCTCTTCCAAGGATAGGATGGCCACCTGCATGGAGCAGCTAATGCGCCACTCACAGGAGCACATGGTCTCTATGGAGAATAGATGGCTATCTATAGAGAATAGATGGCAGACGCTCATAGACCTCCTGTCTAGGAGGGATGTCAATGTAGACTTGGGTCCTCATGGCCCCACTGCTGTGCAGAAAGGTGCTCTCCAGCTCCTTGCTAGCAGGGAAGTGCGGGTGGCCCATGAGAGGGATGATGGTGAGAGGGGACATGGAAGTGTGGGCTCCTCTCAAAGCGCTCACGCTTCTCCCCCATTGCCACCCACCTCAGTCAGAGTCCCATATGGCTCCTCGGATCATGATGGCCGAGTCTGTCCCTGCACATCGCAGGAGGAGCAGACTTTGGCGGGGCCATCACAGGCTCCAAAACCCAGAGGACGTCTGTTCTGTTACTGCGATGTCACAGATAAAAATATTTATTTTCACCACTCTCCGGTCATGGACAAATATGTGTGCACCTTTGGAAGTGGCTTAGTGAGTTGAAGTGAATGGTGACACATAACGTTACCTCCAGCAATGATAGTCTGTGTGAAAGGAATGGCTTAGTCATTGTAGGGATGCTTTATGCTGTTGCTGTGGGGTGGTGGGAACCTGGTACACCATTTGACAGCCATATGGGTGTAATGCATGAAGTTAATTAAAGCTGGCCATGATGAGGCCATCCTTGGCCTGCCGGGCAGCAATGTGCTCGGGTGCTGGTGGGATCTGGACCGCAGGTTCCTCCTGCTCCTCCTGCTCCTCATTTTCCAGCTGATGCTCCTCCTGCTCCTCCTCCTCCTCCTTCTCCTCCTCCTCTGAAAAGGCTGTGCGCTCAGAGCCTTGCTCCTCATGCAGTGCTAATCCTCGCTGCTGCGCTATGTTGTGCACGACGTAGCAGACACCGATGATTCTGGAGACCCTGGCTGGTGCGTACTGAAGGGCTCCTCCAGATCTGTCAAGACATCTGAAGCGCATTTTCAGCATGCCTATTGTCTGCTCTATGACACATCTGGTGGAAATGTGGCTTTCATTATATCTCTCCTCGGCCTCAGTACTTGGCCTCCTCAAGGGTATCATGAGCCATGTCTTCAGTGGATAACCCTTGTCTTCAAGCAGCAAGCTGGGAAGTCTGTTTGGAGGAGCGAAGAGCTGAGGGAGGGTTGACTGGCGCAGGACGAGTCATGACAGCTGCCAGGGAATTTGGTGCACACAAGCATGATGATCTTCCTATGGTTGCAGATGAGCTGCACATTGAAGGAGTGGATGCCCTTGTGGTTGACAAAGACTCCTGGGTGATGATGGGGTGCCCTGATGGCCACATGTATGCAGTCGATGATGCCCTGCACCCGTGGGAAGCCAACCAGAGCGGCAAAGGCCAGCACCCGCTCAGTAACACTGGCTTCATCAGTGGCAAAGTTGATATAATTGGCTGACTTGTCAAACTGGGCATCGGTGACCTGTGTGATGCATCTGTGGGCAGCAAACTGCGAGATGCTGTAAATCCTTGGACAGAGCCTGAGGTGAAGAAGTTGAGGGTGCTGGTTACTTTGACAGCTGTTGGTAAGGCATGGCCACCCGCTCCTCTCGGCTACAGGTCTTGCTGCAGCAATATGCAAATGTCTGCAATGATCGGCCATGATATCCTGAGCCTTCTTTGGCACTGCTGCTCAGTCATATTGAGGAAGCTCATCCTCTGCCTGTATACCCTGTGTTGGGAGTATTGCCTCCGGCGCGGTGCAGCCCTGTGCTGATGCCCTCGGTCCTCTGCAGCTTCAGGTTGGTGAGGAGAAGGTTGGTGGTGTTGTTGTTGGTGCTGCTGCTGTGTCTGGTGCTGCTGGTGTTGGGACTCATTGTGGTCCGATTCTGAGGACTAAGGTGAGACAGTATACACGGCACCCATTCTGATGTAATAGATGGCAGGTCAAGTAGAGATGACAGAAGCAAGCTGTCAATGGTGAGATAGGTTCTACCAATGAGATGGCAGTGGATCCTGACTTTGCTGGAGACACTTGCAACCTCTAGGAAAGCTAAATCTGTGCTGACAATGCAGTCAGCAACAGCATCTGCCTTAGGAAAGTGATCAGCTGAAAGGTGGAGTTTTTATTGTACTTTTCATGCTGTGCAGTAATAAGCTGTATCAATGGCCACTCAACTTCTGCCTTAGGTTCACAGACATGATTCCCGTGCTCATCCAGGGAAATTTGAAAAGTAAGGTTAAAAAGACACTTAAGGGTCTGACAAGTACCTCATAATGATCTGAATTAGCTTGCCCGCCTCTGCTGCGCCGGCAAACGTGCCCGAGGGAAAGGCACGTGGGGGCGGGATGACGGTGGGTTCTCAACCCGCTCCAAGATATTTAAAATTTCCCACCCAGCCCGCCTCCAATTGTGCCCGCACAGACCCCAGAAAATTCCAGCCATTCTTTCTAGGTCTACTCTATCAAAACCCTTTATAATTTTAAAGACCACTTTAGGTCACCCCTCAGCCTTCTATTTTCAAGAGCAAAGTTTATCCTTTCCTGATAGTTAGAACCTCACAATCTGGTATCATCCTTGTAAATCTTTTTTGCACCCTCTCCAGTGTCGCCATATCCTTTTCAAAATATAGCAACCAGAACTATACAGAATTATACAAGTGTGGTCTAACCAAGGTTCGATACAAGTTTAGTCCCTTATGTGGTACCTTATCGAAGGCCTTTTAGAAATCTAGATAAATTATATTTACTGCATAACCCTTGTCTACTCTCTTGCCTTTTCAAATAATTCAATGAGGTTAGTCAAGCAAAACTTTCCCTTTTGAAATCCATGCAGACTTCATTATTATATTTTTGGTTTCTAGATGTTTTTCTATTTTCTCCATTAGTAGGGATTTCATTATCTTTCCTACCACTGATGTTAAGCTGATTGGTTTATACTTCCCTGGAAATGTTCTATCTCCCTTCTTAAATATAGGTATAATGTTAGCTATCCACCAGTCCTCTGGCACTACACATTTTTCTAACAAATTATTAAATATGTATAATAGTGCCTCTGCTGTCTCTTCCCTAGATTCTTTTAAAATGCGTGGATGCAATCTGTCTGGAACAAGGGTTTTATCCTCTTTGAGTTTGATTAGTTTATTTAATATTTCTCCACTTTTTATTTTAAATGCAGTTATATCATTTCTAATCTCCCATTCCAATGTCCTGTCCATCTGATCCGTCTCCCTGGTAAATAATGTAGCAAAATAATTATTTAATATTTCTGCCATTTTGCTATCACAGCCTGCGATTTTATTCTGTCCATCCCTTAGTGGCCCTATTCCCATCCCGACTTTCCTTTTTTTAAATTTATGTGCCTGTAAAATATTTTACTATTTTGTTTTATGTTACTTGATAATTTAATTTCATAGTTCCTCTTTGCCTTCCTAATTTTTTTTGACTTCTCTCCTAATCTCTTTGTATTTTAACTTGTCATGCTCTCCCCTGCTGTCCATGTACTTAATGTATGCCTCTTTCCTTACCCTCAATTTTCCCCTTATGTCTTTATTCATCCATGTTGTCTCATTTGTGTTTAGTTTGTTCTTGTTTTTAAGCGGAATATATTTTTCCTGGACTCTGTTGAACACCATTTTAAATGTTTCCCATTGCTGTTCTACATCATTGTTTGTTAATGTTGTTGTCCATTTTATTTTCCAATGTTCTATTCTCAGTTACAGATGTATACACAACATGATGCCCACATATACTGCAGCATTCCACCCAAGGAAATCCAAAAGGTTCAGCATCAATAATTGTAGTAACATTCCCCAGAAACCTTCACAGGCTTATTTCTGGATCAGAGATTCCTGCATCATTATTGTCCTGCCTTATGCTTCTCGTTATTATATCCTGACCTGGCCAGATCTCTCTTCCCTTCCTGTCACTAGCAGTTAACACTTTTCAGTTTCAAATCTTTCTGTTACTTTTGGTTGCATTTAACTTTTTGAAATGATGGGGGGAATTTTATCCCACCACACCGAATGGGGTGGGGGTGGGGACAGACGGGTAGGGACAGTCTTTAAAATGGAGTGTTCAACCTTACTGCCCACTTCCTGCTGGAATCCCATTGGCCGCAGTGAAACGTCTGAGATGGCTGATTTAAGCAGGCGGGAGCCTCATAAGTTTATGCAAATTGGCGTCCGAATACGATAACAGTATGCCGGTTGCATTTTAACTGAAGCCTGAACGGGGAAGCTGCCGTGGTTTTCCCACCAGATAAAGGCAGCTTGGCTACTGTCGCGGGAGGATGAAGAGCCCCTCCAAGGTAAATGGAAAACTTTCCTTTGCGGGGCCAGGAGGTGGTGGAGTGCTCTTCCGGGCCCCACAATGGAAGTCACGCCTTCCTCTGTCCTGAACCCCCCCCCCAACTCCTTGCCTCCCGTGAGACCCTCCCGAAATCCCCTCCCCGTTACTTACCTGCTTGCCAGCGAGCCTTTCTTTGGTGCCAACAGGCAGCCTCAGGCCACACAAACCTCCGCTCTCGTCCACCAGCCAGCTGCTGCTTTCTGCCCATTTCGGACAGAGAGCTGACTGGTGCCATGTTGGTGAGGCCCGGGAGTTAAAATACCCCAGGGCCTGAAATCTGGGCATACCAGTGCGTTTTGCACTCGCCCTGCCTGCCCAAAACTCACCGGGAGTTCAAATCAATGCCGATATTTGCATTTTCAGTTGCTTTCCATCAGTCTCTACCTCGTTACCATTGAAGTCGCTATTACAATCTTAAACATGGCTTTCCTTCCCGTGTACCTGCCAGTTTGCTCCGCTTCGCGGCCGGGTGGCCCTGGAGATGAAGCACGCGGTGTCCGCCGGTACGCTCGAGGCCTTGTGGGCACCGGAGGGACTGGAGTGCGTCACCAACCCCCGGAAACAAAATTTTAATTTAAATTGTTAAGTTTTCTTTCATTTTTGTTTAGTTACAGTCTATTTGTTTATTGTTTCACAAAAAAATAGTTGAGACAGCTGACCTTTATCTATCACTTAATGGTGCAAGTCATATCAGTAAGGGCCTTTATAGGTAAGACCTGGTCCCTGTGATCAGAGTAGTTTTCCCCTTATTGGCTCTGGGTTTTTCTCTGTATTTTTGCCTCTCCCGAGAGATTACGTGGGTAGGGGGCGCAGAGGGGGGAAGCAGTGGTAAGTGTCTGGTCATGGTGTTCCAGCCATCTCTTCTTCTTCTTAGGCAGTCCCTCGGAACCGAGGATGACTTGCTTCCACATTAAAAATGCCATCACGGTGTGTGGGGCACACTTGATGGACCAGCTGGTCTTTTCCTGCCCTGTCAATTTCGTGTGTTCGTATACTTCTCTTTGGCCGAGATGTTCCTGCAACGGCTAATTTGAATTCGCCTCAGTGAGCACAGCGGCAAAATCGGGCGCTCAATGCCGATCGGAGAGCTGAAATGACGGCACGTTCACCATCCGGAGCCGCGGAAGTGCAACTTCTGAAATAAACTTTCATCTACAATTATTTTAAGCTGCAGTGTCCCTTTCGGAGTTTCGAGGTTTTTTTTTGTCGGTTTCAATGCTGCGTGCGATCTGTTGTTACATTATACATTATTAATTATTTAGGAGGAATACAATAATTCTCGGCTTTTATGTTCATGGTTTACAAGGACATAATGTGAGCCACGCAGGCTAACCTTGAACTTTTAACATATCGAAAGGTTCTGATAAATATTTCGGTTTGAATGAGACTGAAGATCGCAAATCTTTGCAGAGAGCAAAAATTCACATCATTATGTGCTGACTGTCTACCCAGTCTGGGTAGATGGAGTTGAAATATTTTTGAGTCTTATTTACATCAAGATTACTCTTTGATTGAGGTTGCGCATTGTGGGGAAACAGAACAGGGATCATTTTAAACCCTGAAAACGTTCTCTTAAATTGAATCGGATATATGGCGTGGCAATATTAAAATGGAAAACCCCAGGTGCAGGAAGTGGATACTCAAAGATCCTATTTGTTTAATCTTTGCAACAGTAAAACATTTTTTAACAACTGGGAGTTGTTAAAACCAATTGTGGAGCAGTAAATCATGCCAGGCCACCAGTGCCATTACTTTTAAGTCTAAGTGACAGTGGCGTGCAAAAAGTGGTTTAAAATGCAGGTAACGTGCGATCGCCATTGATTTTAATTGGTCGGGATTATAATTATTACCTTCTAACTGCTTGCGGTGAGGGCATTGGCTAAACTGCGCAAAAATCCCAGGAAAAATAGGGAGTGGCATTATGCGTGGTGTAAGTCACTTAATCCATAATTTCCTCTTTCTTTTGCACCATTCGAGGGTTCATAGGCTGTGGAATGGCGCAAGTCCCCAGGAAAATCCAGTTCTTCATTTTTCTATTGAGAAAATCTAGCTGAACAGCTTCGACCCGTTGTGTGGGACACTATCAGAGTTGAAAAGAGTAGAGAAGACAAGTTGCATCTGGCATTAGTGGTTAGGTGATGTAAAGCCTATAGGTTGGTAGGAGGCGAGGAAGATTGAGGGAGGCGAGGAAGATTGAGGGAGGTGAGGAAGATTGAGGGGGGCAAGGACGATTGAGGGGGGAGAGGAAGATTGAGGGAGGAGAGGAAAATTGAGGGAGTTGCGCCATTTTTGAGATCCTGTGAAAGAATGAGTTACAGGTGCGATGATTCCTGATTTCAACGCCAAGGAGGAATCATTCTTACTAACAAAAGCAGAGCTGCTGGTACAACTCACTTGCAGGGCTTCAGACATTTCCAGTCCTCTTCATAGAGCAGTAATTTCAGAGGTCATGCCTTTTATAGCAAGACATCCGCACTATCGGATACTCATGGGAGAAGTGTAACAAAACTCACTTATTTTGTGTAGTGAATTCCACCGAGAAGTGTTGAAACATTGACAAAACTGGCATTGTAATGATGGCTGAATGAGTGCATTATGCATGTCAAAGTTTTCATATAGTCAAAGAATTCAGCATTCAAACAAAAGCCCCTCTTCCCAGTCTGCTTCCCATATTAAGCAATTCCATTAAACGATCATCAAGTCTCTTAAGAATTGAATAGTATTGTGAAGCGATAGTTGAAGTCGAAGCCCTGAGAATTTAACATTTATTATGACCGGTAGATATATCCGAGACAAGCCAGTTGAAAAACATGAAGGGTGACCACTTAATTCTCCTTAATCGTCTGATCCTACTGCAGATCAATATCAAAGAATCTTTTAGTGCCTTATATATAAAGGGTGTGGAGAGAGGAATAGTTTTGTATCCAATCATTCTCTACCCCTGTGTAAAGGCTCTAATCTGCTACTGTGTGACATTACAAAACTATATCTGCATTCTTAAATGCACTGATAAGTCTGGACTTCATTCATAAAGAAAAGAAAGGCTTGCATTTATATAGCGCCTTTCACAACCACCGGACATCTCAAAGCGCTTTACAGCCAATGAAGTACCTTTTGGAGTGTCGTCACTGTTGTAATGTGGGAAACGCGGCAGCTAATTTGCTCACAGCAAGCTCCCACAAACAGCAATGTGATAATGACCAGATAATCTGTTTTAGTGATGTTGATTGAGGGATAAATTTTGGCCAGGACACCGGGGATAACTCCCCTGCTCTTCTTCAAAATAGTGCCATGGGATCTTTTACATCCACTTGAGAGAGCAGACGGGGCCTCGGTTTAACGTCTCATCTGAAAGACTATAGTGACACAGATATGCCATTATACTTGAGATTAACTCTGTTTCTGCCCAGTATTGTGTAATTAGATGTAAAATACCTCAGGTTATCTTCAGTTAAATCATTCTGAATTCAGTCTTTTTTATTAAATGTAATTTCTTTGTCCAAATTGTTTACAGTCAACTAGATAATTTGATTGACAAGATTTATACGTGTAATTTCTGAGTTGTGTATAACAACATGGGACTTCGATTCAGAGAGCCATTCGACAGGCTTTGCAACTCTCACTGCTGTTGAGAAGTCTGCTTCCACACAGATCAGTGCAGATGCTGAGGTGGTGCCCAGCAACAGTGGAATGGCATGCTGTCTCTGATGGCAACACCACGGGCTGGGTTATCCTTCACTATGCTGCCTGAAATCAGGCATTTTAATCGAGGATAAACAAGGTAGAATCACCAGGGTACAAACCAGTAAACACACATCTACAGATATACGTCTACAGAACACAGAGAGTGTGTGAATAGCTTAAAGAGGCAGGGGGATCGACAGGTAGAAAAGGAAGCATGAAAAAACTGGCAAAGCAGAGGAGACTCAAGCGGCCCAGGAGTCTGGTGGAAGAAAAAAAACAAGTCAGCACCAAGGTTGCAGACCACCACATAACAAAAGTAAACGGAGCTGGAGACAGGTGCTGTGA
This sequence comes from Squalus acanthias, assembly GCA_030390025.1. Taxonomy (NCBI): domain Eukaryota; kingdom Metazoa; phylum Chordata; class Chondrichthyes; order Squaliformes; family Squalidae; genus Squalus; species Squalus acanthias. Next base: position 150,616,956 of record CM059428.1, read on the forward strand.
AGAGATGTGGCTGTGAAAGTGGATCTCAGCAAATACACGATCAAACATCACAGGCACTTTTCAGCCCTCTGGCCTTAGTATTGACTCTAACATCTTCAGACCTTAACTATTGCTCTCATTTTCTCTCTGGCAGGAAGTACTGGCCATGAGGTACCGGTGTGCTGGCGTTTCTGGGGATTGGGGGGGTGGGGGGTGAGGAAGGAACGGGCTGGTGCTTGGAGTGGGGACCCCCTCATCGGAACACTCTGCTGATTGGGGGGGGTGGGGCAGTTCTGCACCCTTGGTGTTCAGCTGATTCTTTAATTCTACCAGATAATGAAAAATAACATTTCAATGTTGAATAATTGATGACCAATCAATCCGTTAAAATAAAGAGAGAAACGTAAAACCCGTATTGACAGCACCCGTCGCAGCAACAGCTTTGATAACATCCTAATGGCGACAGTAACAGGCATGCAAGGGAGAAATGAGACAGTAAAGTAAAAGTTACAAGTGGAAACGTAGAAGAGAATGGCAGATTAAAGAAAGAGGAAAATGAGCAGAGGGAACAGATAAAGAGAAGTAAGGAAATATTCTGTTACGTTAAATGGGTTCTTTTTTGTTCTCATTTCGGAGAGATAAAGAAAAAGACACGAGTAATTTGGCGCCACTGAGACAGGCCTCACTGTGCTCTGGTACCAGTGCAGCTTGTTATTCAGCTATTATCACATTAGTACAAAGGGTCACTTGTGGTTAATTGGGGTGCAGCACAAAAGGAAGCACAGACAAATTAAAGTAATAGCAGTAGGTTATTTTGAAATAGGAAATACATAATTTAAAAATTCTAAGGAAAATAAATATGAAATTGTTGGAGTCTAATTGTCAAAACATCACTGACATACTCTGGTTAAATTATTGGGCTGACACATGAAGATTGGCCACTTGGAGGGTCGCTGGCCCCCATGGAACCATATCCCAGTATGAGTCACTGTTCTTGTACAGAGATTATGCCCCTAGCCTTTCCTTTAATTCATAACCTAAGCAAACAAATAGCAGACCTTCAACCAAGCCTTGTTAGTACAAATGTCAGCACACCGTGTGTGTGTGTGTGTGAGTGTGTGTCTGAGTATGTATGCGATTGAGTGTGTGTGATTGTGTGAGTGTGTATGTGATTGTGGGTAAGTGATTATGTGAGTATGTGTGCGATTGTGTATGTGATTGTGTGTGATTGTGTGTGTGCGATTGTGAGTGTGTGTGTGCGATTGTGAGTGTGTAAGTGATTATGTGTGAGTGTCCATGATGCGGAGATGCCGGTGTTGGACTGGGGTGGACAAAAGTGAGAAGTCGCACAACACCAGGTTATAGTCCAACAGTTTTATTTGAAATCACAAGCTTTCGGAGCTGCTGCCCCTTCGTCAGGTGAAGTCATGTGTGAGTGTGTGTGCGATTGTGAGTGTGTGTGTGCGATTGTGTGAGTGTGTAAGTGATTATGTGTGAGTGTGTGTGCGATTGTGAGTGTGTGTGTGCGATTGTGTGAGTGTGTAAGTGATTATGTGTGAGTGTGTGTGCGATTGTGTGCATGCACATACACTAAATGACATCGCTTTGGAAATTGAATCTACTTGAATCATTGGGCCAAAAATGCGGCCCTTCCCGGGTGAGTACCCAGTCCGTACTCACCCGTAATGCGTCCCGAAGTGCCGGTTTCCTGCATGCACTGCGCATGCATGGGAAACCGGAACTTCCGGTATGGTGAAGGGGGCGGTTCCTAGGTGAACCGCGTGCGCGGTAGAGGCTGCGCGCACGCAGCAAACTTAGATTTTTTTTCAGGTTTCTACGCGAGGGTAAGTATTGAAGAAACTATGCTATTAAAAAGGAGGCGCAAGACCCGTTTTCAACAAGGTAAGTGGTTAATTAAGTATAATTTTAAATTTATTTCAACAGGTTTATCTTTTTTAGATACTTTAAAGAAAGGTAAGTTTATTTTTATCACTTTTAAAAAGTATTTTAATTTTTTCAAAATTTTTAAATTTTTGTTTAAAGTGGTTAATTTATTTAACTATAGTTATTTTATAAATGTGATGGTTTTTTAAAAATTTATTTAAAGTTTAGCTGTTCTTTTGGGGCCGATTTCAATTCACAGATTTGACAGGTCTCCTGTCAAATCTATGAATGAAAGATGGTCTGCTGCCATTGGCTCTCCATGGCCCACGTGATCCCAGGGGACGCATCGCACTAACTGCGCCCCTGGGACACGCAAGCACTGCGCGCCGGCTCTTGGAGCAGGACCAGGAGCTGAAGTTCCCGTGGGCCCAAAACACAACGACAGGCGCGTTAGGTAAGAGCGCGCGCGATCCTTACCCCCGCGGCAAGCCGGAGAGGCGAATTTCTGGGCCAATGAGTAAAATGTAGCCTAAGTAAAAATTAAATCATTGAAGAATGTTAGAGGTACATTATTCTCTATGTAATGCCAAAGAAAAATTATTTTACTACTGAACAGTTTAATTAAAAATAAAACTTTGCACACAGAGAAAAGTATAGTCCTCAGGATTCAATTAGATTCTTTTGATTTTTTTTTACTATTTGGCACAGTGAAGGAAATAACAAAACAACTTACATTTATCATGGGATCATACAGCACAGAAGAAGGCCATTCGACCCATCGTGCCTGTGCCGGCTCTTTGAAAGAGTCCCACTCCCCTTCTCTTTCCCCTGCAAATTTTTCTTTTTTAAGTATATATCCACATCCCTTTTGATAGATACTATTGAATCTGCTTCCACCACCCTTTCAGGCAATGCATTCCAGATCATAACAAACTCACTGTGTAAAGAAATGTCTCCTTGTCTACCCACTATCTTAAATCAGTGTCCTCTGATTACCGACCCTCCTGCCAGTGGAAACAGTTTCTCCCTATCTTCTCTATCAAAACCCCTCATAATTTTGAACACCTCTATTAAGTCTCCCCTTAACCTTAGTTGTTCTAAGGAGAACAATCCCAGCTTCTCTAATGAAGGGTCATCGACCTGAAACGTTAACTCTGTTTCTCTCTCTACAGATGCTGCCTGACCTGCTGAGTATTTCCAGCATTTTCTGTTTTTTTTCCAGCTTCTCTAATCTTTCCACATAACTGAATTCCATCATCCCTGTTATCATTCTGGTAGATCTCCTCTGCATCCTCTCGAAGGCCTTGACATACTTTCTAAAGTGTGTTGCCCAGAAATGGACACAATACTCCAGTTGAGGTCTAACCAGTGATTTATAACCATCACTTCCTTGCTTTTGTACTCTGTGCCTCTATTTATAAAGCCAAGCATCCGTAAGCTTTTAATATTGCACCTTAAAGTAGAAAGAAGTCCCAACCATTTTAATAGTGGTTTTAAGGAGGGTCTTGAAGGAGGAGAGGCTGGTGGAGAGGTGGAGGGTTTAGGGAGGGCCAGAGCATGTAGCTTGGGTGCCTGAAGGCACGACCAACAATGGTGGGGTGAAGGGAGGGGATGCACAAGAGGACAGAGTTGGAGGAATGTGGAGTTTGTGGCGGTGGGTGGTAGGGCTGGAGGAGGTTAGAGAGATAGAGAGGGATGAGTCCTTGAAGGGATTTACACACAGGATGATAATTTAAAATTTGAGGTGGTTGGGGACCAGGAGCCAATATAGGTCAGTGAGAACAGGAGTGATGAGTAAGCAGGATTTGGTGTGGGACAGGATATGGGCAGCAGTGTTTTGAATCAGCTGAAGGGAATGGAGTGTGAAGAATGGGAGGCTGATCAAGAGAGCATTGGATTAGTCAATTCTGGACATGACAAAGGCATGGATGAGAATTTTATCAGCAGATGGACCGAACTAGGGACGGAGGTGGGCAATGTTATGGAGGTTGAAATAGACTATCTTTGAGATGGTGAGGATATAGGATTGGAAGCTTAGTTTGAGGTTGAATAGGACTATCTAGCTTGAAACAGTGGCCGTGGAATGGATTCACTAATGATGGTATAGAGTTTGTGGGGAGGGCAGAAGGCGATAGCTTCGGTCTTCCCAATGTTTAATTGGAGGGAATTGCGGCTCATCCAAGACTGAAAGTCAGAGAAAGGCCTGGACTTTAGCCCGGGGGCGAGTTTTGTGCGGTGGAGGGGTAGGGGTGGGGGGGACTGTTGTGAGGATGCGAAAACCGGAAGAACGGGTTTCCTGAATGTCCTACAGTTTTTAACTGCAGGGCTCCTTTAATTTTTTTTCTGTCGGGTTGCCGCCCACAGGCAGCCTGATAGACAGGCTAGAGGCCTATCGGACAAGAAGCCTCCTTCACAAGGTCGAAGCCGAGGAAATCGGGTAGGTCTACTGGTGGGGTCCCGATCGCGGGGGGTGGGGGGGCAGTGAGAGTCCCAATTGCCGGAGGGGGGGGGTCTGATTGTGGGAGGGTCCTGATTTTGGGGGTGGGTCCCAATCATGGGGGGGTCTGATGGTGGTTGGGGGGAGCAGATGGTCATCGGGGGGTGTCCGATGGTGGTCGGGAGGCGCAGATAGTGGTTGGAGTGGGAGGAGCAGATGGTAGTCGGAGGGGTTCCGAGGGTGGTCGGGGGAGCAGACAAATCATGAGGGGAGGGGTTTACTGGGTACCCTGTTGGGCCGAGAGGAAACACTCCTGCTCCTCCTGGCCCACAAGCAGTGCTGTAAAGGCACTTACCTTAGGGATTCAGCCCTTCTTGCCTCCTTTCAGTTGCCGGGTTTCCCGAGGCCTGGGAAACCCAGTGACATGAGTTAAAAGTAGAATGACTCTTAAAATAAAGGCAGGCAGGCTCATTATAATATTTAAATAACCAACTCCATTCCCGCGAGCTGATTGGTCACCCGCAGCTCATCCCTCCTCCGTTAAAACCGGATGTGTGTGGGTTCGAGGCGGGTTGGGTTCCTGTTGCAGATTTTTCGAATTTTAACCTCTGGCCTGACACCGACCCACCCATTTTTGGGAGTTAAGTTTCAGCCCAAGAAGTCTGACAACATAAAGGGAATGGAGGGTTTGAAAGAGCCGGTGGAGAGGAAGAGCCGAGTGTCAATAGTGTATAGATGAAAACTGACTCAATGGGCTGGATTTTCATAGACCCGTGGAGGCGGGTTTGGAGGCGTGTGGGGGGTTAAAATTACGAAAAGTGGCGGGCAGACCCGAACCCGCCTCCATTCTGCCTCCACGCAATTTTGATGAAATCGTGTGCAGTGGTCCCGTCTCCGTCCCGCCTCCAAGAGGCAGGAGAGGCCATTAAAGCCCTTAACAAGCCCTAAATTGGCTCTGTAATGCCATTTTGAAACATTTTAGCTAGTTTAACCCTTTTCCCACGTGAAGCACGCCTGATGTGAAACACGCCAGTGAAACCTGGCGGGAGCACAAGTGGATAGCTGACTATCAGCTGCAGGTCCACTATTACAACGGAGATGTGATGAAGGTAGTAGTAGTATTAGGTCTGAAAGTCGCCTCTGATGCTGCTGCATTGAATGTCTTCAGAGACTGCCTGGCCTTTGCTGTGAGAGGACCTGGATGCAAAAAAAATTCATTCTCTCTCTCTCTCTCTCTGAGATGCTGGTCATTTTGCATCCAGGTCCTCTCACAGCAAAGGCCAGGCAGTCTCTGAGACCTGGCAGTCTCTGACCTGCAATGTAGCAGCAATGATGACATCATCAGAGGCGACTTTCAGACTGAAACCACTAATTTGTTCATGGGTTCCCACATGCTGGAACTCAATTGCCCAATTAAGTGAAAATTGCATCAATCTCCCACATCCAATTGCAGTCGGGTGGATAATACGAAATGCGGATGACACGACCCCAACCCGCCCCAGTATCAAAATCCAGCCCGATGTCTATAGATGATGTCATCAAGGGGCAGCATGTTGATGAAGAAGAGGAGGGGACCAAGGATAGATGCGTTGGGGACTCTGGAGATAACTGTGCAGGGGAAGGAAGAAAAGCCATTGTTGGAGGAGCTCTGAAAAGAAAGAAAGATTTGCATTTATATAGCGCCTTTCACGACTTCAGAGTATCCAACGGTGCTTTGCAGCCAATTAAGTACTTCTGAAGTGTAGTCACTGTTGTAATGTAGGAAACATGGCAGCCAATTTGCGCTCAACAAGGTCCCACAAACAGAGGTCGAGGAGGACGAGGAAGGATAATGCACCATGGTCACAGTTACAAACATGTTGTTTGCGACTTTAGTTAGGGCCAGCTTCTGTGCTGTGGCAGGGATGGAGAGATTCCAACAGGGAGTTGCGGGAAATATGGGCACGGATTTGGGAGGCGATAATACATTCAACGACTTTGGGGAGAAAAAGGAGGTTGGAGATGGGCAGTAGTTTGCAAGGACAAGGTCTAGGGTGTTTTTTTGAAGAGGGGGGGTGATGATGGTAGTTTTGAAAGGGAGGAGAACAGTACCTGAGGAGAGGGAACCTCTTGCAATATCAATTAGCATAGGGGCCAAGAAGGGAAGTTGGGTGGTCAGCAGTTTAGTGTGAATGGGGTCAAGGGAGCAGGAGGTGGATTTCACAGATGAGATGAATTTGGAGAGCAAAGAAAAAAAGAAAGACTTGCATTTATACAGCGCCTTTCACAACCTTAGGTCGTTCCAAAGCGCTTTACAGCCTATGAAGTACTTTTGAAGTGTAGTCAGTGTTGTAATGTAAGTGGGGAAATGGGACAGAAGCTAGAGGTTCAGGGCCAGGGAAGGGTGGGGGGTGGGGGGAAGTTTGGGGAAGCCTCAGGGGAGGTTTAGTTTGGTGGTCAAGGGGAAGGGAGGGAAGCAGCAGAGGCTGCTGAATGGATGGTCTCAATTTTGCTGAAAAAGAAGTCCATAAGCTTCTCGCACTTGTTGGAGGTGAGGGTGCATGGGAGAAGGGTTTAAGGAGACAGTTGATACTGGAGCAAAGAAGCCGGGGATTATATTTGCTCTCCAACAGCAACAACGACAACAACTTGTATTTATATAGTGCCTTGAAAGAAGTAAAATGTCCCAAGGTGCTTCACAGGAGCGTTATCAGACAAAATTTGACACTGAGCCACGTAAGAAGATATTAGGACAGCTTGATCAAAGAAGTAGGTTTTAAGGCGCCTCTTAAAGGAGGGAATTCCAGAGTTTAGGGTCTAGGCAGTTGGAGACACAGCTGCCAATGGTGGAATGACTACAAAAGAATGTTAAAATGGTGGTATGATGGTGAGGTATATTTGTACTTAAAATTATTGTTGACACCCATGATTCTCCACAAGATAAATTCCTAATATAAGCCATTCTGACGCAGAAAGGTGCAAAGTAGAGGCACTTCCCCTTAGAAGGAGAGAGACAATCAGATTGCTGATCACCCAGGCAACTCTTGTGCAGCTGGTCAAAGAACAAGACTGCCAGAGGCGTGAGAACTGACCTGCCTGTTCTCATGGCCAACGCATGGGGAAACCTGAGAAAAGGGAAGGGGAGAAAATATAATACAAACATGCCAAAAACTGGGAATGCCAAAAGGTTTTGTGTTGACTTGTGGAATGAAAAATAGATTACCATAAACCACTATGGATTTTATGTAGCAGAATATGCCATAGGACATGCCTGTGTAAAAATATTTAACGTCAAATAATTAAATATTATGAATAATATATATTGTATTAAAACAACTGGGAAAAGAAGTATGGCTTAACTGGGGCTATAGCCAGACCTACAGGGTAGTGCTATCAGAGACATTAATTATATAACGCACTGAATTCCAAATTGTGTCTGGCATGAAGAATGAACATATTTATCAAAATAAAATATGCTCCATTATCTGTGGGAACAATACCAAGCTGTAATTTTGCTATTGGCGCTGATAATGAATTCCTTTAGACTAGATGAGTCTGGGTCAAACTAAGGCAATTTACTTCACTTATTTATAGTCAGATAGTGGGGACTGAACCGTGACACAAAACTGCATCGAGCGGTGTTGCAGAAAACGGGGGCCGATTTTAACTTTTGGGCACCCGACCGGCAGAGCGTGGTGGCCGATGGCCCATATCCACGCTGATAAAGCATCCGCGACTTTGAAGCTTGGGATTCATTTGTATCGAGCCGGCGAGCTGTTGGGCACCAGGCAGGCATCCCAATGCAGCTCACCGGATTGAGGCCTTCCAATATCAAGCCGTCCCAACAGCAGCGAGGTAAGTGCAGTTGCGGAGGGGTGGGGGGGGCGGGGGGCGGTGGGGAGGGGTTGGGGGTTGTCGCGACCAGGAGGGGACGGGTGGGGGCCTGGTGTGTGGCAGCGACCCAGATTATTTTTGTGGGGCCCGGAGGAGCACCTTTGACCTCCTCCAGGTCACAAAATAATCATGTCAAACATACCTCTTTGGCTCTATTGCCTGTGGAACTGATCGGAGTGCACATGGCACATGCTCTGACCAGCTCCAACCTTAAATGACAATGCTCTTGATTTGGGAAGCACAGTGACCAATTGCCTAACTATGGCAGAGCTCATTAATCTGTCAGCATTTTACCAATCTCTTCATGATTTGAGGAAAAGAACCACAACAGAAGGCAGAGACTGAAAACAGAGCAGCTCCTTCCAAATCTTAAGCTATTGATATGCATCAAACAACTAAACTTGGACATAGTGGCTCTACGTAGATGGCAGGGCATAAGGTAATGTCCAGCAGCATGGGACATGGCAGGAGTCGTCATAGGGGGAGAAATTCATTATAGCCCAGGAATGGGCGGTAACTTTTGAAAAGTTTGAGAATTAGCACCAGGCACTAATGTTTCAGACTGCATGCAAAATTCAGTCTCATTGCACAAAGAAAGGAATCGAGTGCTAAATCAAGCGCTAATGGCCTAGCTCAGTGATGTTAAACTCGAAGTGCTGACCAATATCAGGTGCAGTCTAATCACAAGTCATCATTACCACAGGCTCTTTCCAGTTCTTAAAGGGAAGGTTCACTGATGCTGCAGAACCTCATTCTCATCATTGCTGGCTGGGCAGGCATCTCAGCCAGCAGCAGCAGGTCAAGGAGTAGGAGCCGGACGAATCAAGCAGCCATAATGATGCTGCACAGATCCACGCCCCAGGGAGAGAGCCCACAGATTCTGCAACCATGTGTTGGTGGCATTGGTGTTCGCAGTGGAAAGACGGAGGGCGATGCTCTACCCGACAAGTGGCAGGAGGCCCTCACCGCAAGTCTTCTGCACCATGTGGCGGGAGGTAGCCCAGCACATCTCAGCCGGCACTGTGGTCCCCAGGACCCACACACAGTGCAGGAAGAAATTTAACGACCTCACTCGGTTGGTCAGGGTGAGTCAATGCTTTAACAAATGCTACATACCACCATCTGAACCACAGTCTGCACACACTGCCCAAAGCACCACACCCCCAGCACTCACCCACCAACAATCTCTACCTACCCACATCTCATAGTTTGCACACAATCACAGCTATTCAACTATGGCAGGTGCATCACGCAAACACATTGCTTCACACTCACTCACACACTTATCTTTCTCTTGCAGGCCAAGGTGGCTCACAACAGGAGGGAGCAGGAGCGCACAGGCGGGGGAGAAGCCAACACCCAACCATTTTCTGAGCTGGAGAATAGAGTGCCGCAGATTATTGGGCGTCAGTTGGTGGGTGCTGTGGCCACCAGCGGCGTTGACCCCCTTGGGGACAACAACGGTATGTTCATCCCTACTCCTTCTTCTCACATCCCACTTCCCCCTCACCCCACAAGCGTTTCGCACTTTCCAGCTAATCATGCTGCATGCCAGCATTTCTCCCTTCCTGCCCCCTCCCCTCACCTTAACCCGAATCTTGTGCCTTTATGCTTTCAGATAATGAGCAAGCACCTGAGCAGCCCGTCCCTGAGGGTACCGTTGAGAGCGAGCCAGGAGAAGAGGAGGAGGAAGAAGACACTGCATCACTGCATGTCTCACCCGCAGGCACCAGCTCAGATACTGGCACTACGCATTCTTTAGAGGCTAGTATAGTCGCGGGATCTGCACAGGGTGATGCACCGGGGATGAGCGGGCTACAGCAAGGCCAGGAGGAAAGAGTAGCTCAGGAGCCAGCTCCCCAGAGGGCGAGTTCGTGCGCGAAGTTCTGCTGCACAGGACTCAGATGAGGACCTCGACGGGGAGGCCTTTAGAAGAAGGGTGATGGGCATGCATGTGGCAAAGGTGCCCAAGAGCCACTCGGCAATGGTAAAGAGCGTGGAGACGTCCACCTCCAACATTGTACAGAGCTCTGCGCACACCATGGAGCCCATCATTTCCAGTCTGCAAAGGATGGTGGACTCCCAGAGAGACTGTGGCGACCCAGACCTGATGCCGTGTGTGATGGGCAATCTGGCAGCTTTCATTGCAGCACAGACGGAAGCGAAGCAATGTCTTAGTGTTGTAAAGCAGTCTATGCTTGGTAGCATTCAATCTCAGACTGCTCTCATTCAGTCTCAGCTTGATGCAATGCAAGCTCTGACTGCTGCCATCGTGGCTGAGTCTACCACCGTTGACCGGGGCTTTCACGGTGTCGCAGGAAGCCAGTAATCTGTGCTCCAACAGATTGCTAGGGATGCTGAGTTGCTGCCCTGGGGAAGTGGCAGTGGGTCAGTGGAGCAGGAAGCTGCTGTCCTCTCTCAGGATGACAGCATTCCTGCTCCCACCACTGCCACTCCGCCATTGCCCTTGTCGCTGCCTGTTATCCAGCCAGCCCAGACTGCTTCCGCCCATGCTGAGGTAGTGCAGTCTACAGCCGGGCTTTCAAGACCCAGAGCTGGTCGAGGGCGTCCTGCAAGGTCATCTGAAGTCTCCCACACGGACACTCAGCAGCCTTCCACCAGCCGTACTGCAGTCACTGGGCCAACACTTCATAGGAGCACTAGAGTAGGCAAAGGCACAGTAACAAGAGGCATGAAGGGATTGCACAAGGGTGAATAGGTAATATTGTTGTTGTAAATATGTGTTCACTGATTATTGATAAATTTATTAATGCAGTTTGAATTATTTTGTGGTGTCTCTCATTTCAGATTTGCGCTGTGATATGGCCTGCGACAGGGATGGAATGATGGGGATGTGGTGAGCAATGGGGATCTGGGGTTTAATTTATTGGAAGCGCAGTCTGATGAGGTGGTCACGGACTGCCCTTCTGGAAGGCCGATTGAGTGGCTGCCTCCTCCCTCTCTCCTGTTCCTCCTCCTTCTCTTCCTCCTCGTCCTCCTCCTCTCCCTCTTCATCCTCCTGAGGTGGTCCCTCAATCCCTGGTGGCAAGGGCTGGGCCCTCGTGATGGCCAACTTGTGGAGCTTGCAGCAGACCACGACGAAATGGGACACCTGCTCCTCAGAGTACTAGAGGGCTCCTCCCGAGCGGTCAAGGTAGCGGAACCGTTGCTTCAGCACCCCAATGGCCCTTGTCTCCGACCAGCCAGCCGCGAGCTTGGCGTGGTGGCTGGAAGAGTGCAGCATGATACATCGTGGCTGCTGTCAGGTTAGCGGGCATTCACATTGAGGATTCACTGTCTGTGGTCGCACACCAACTGCGCATTAAGTGAGTAGTAGCCTTTGCGGTTACAGAAGATGTCAGGATTGTTATGCGGTGCCCACAAAGCCACGTGGGTGCAGTCAATGGTGCCCTGCACCATGGGGAAGCCCGCTATTCTGGCAAAGGCACATGCATGTTCGTCCTGCTTCTCTCTGGTGATGGGGAAGGAAATGTAGTCCCTTCTCCTACTGTAGAGAGCCTCTGTGACCTCCCGGATACAGTGATGGATGGCCAACTGCGAGATGTTAGCTATATCTCCTGTTGTAGACTGGAAGGATCCGCTGGTGAAGAAATTGAGGGCGATGGTGACCTTCGCTGCCACTGAGAGAGCCGTGATCGCCCTGATCTGAGGCTGGAGGTCTGGTTGCAGGAGGTGGCAGAGTTCAGTGACCACCTCCTTGCTGAAGCTGAGCCTTCGAATACACTGCTCCTCGTTTAATTGGAGGTAGGAGAAGTGCTCTCGGAATACCCTCGGAGGCTAAGGCCTCCTGTTGAGAGCCCTCATGTGTCGTCTCCCTCTGGCCACACCTTCCAATCTTTTTCGCTGCCTCCGCTCCCTCCACCGTAGATCCTGGAGGGCGAGGTCGACTGCCAGTACATCCCCCATTAATGTCACCAAGTGTAGCACTTTGATATGTTGTGAGAATAAATGTAACTAATTGCTAGTAGCCACAATACGTCTGCTTGACACCTCCTCTCCCTGTCACTGTTGGGGCGAGGCGCTAAGGCAGGGGTCGACAATGAATTTTGCAGATCGGGTGCCCAGTGAGTGTTGCACGCTCACTGACGTCACGATCTGCCTGGCACTGAGGTCCCCGGCAGTAACTCATAGCGGCGGCGCTACCGGGGGGTGGGGGCCGGATTTGTCCCCGCCAGGTGCTAACTGGAGGTGCTAACCAACTGAATTTTTCCCCCTAAGTCTTTGGAGTGGGACTTGAACACACAACCTTCTTACTCAGAGGTGAGAGTGCTACCCACTGAGTCACAGCTGACAAGAAAGGAAGATTTAAAAATTTATGCTCACTTTCCTTGTTGGGCCAGGAGCAGCATTAGTGCCGGTTGGATTTAAATGAGGCCCAGGAGTTAATTACCCTGGCCCTCATTTCTGGAGAAGTGGGTATGTTTCTAACTCACACCGCTGCTCACCCGCCAAAAATGGGCCCGGAAAAATCGAGGCCTGTGGTATTTTTCTTTTGGATTCATTCACCATCATCAAGAAGCTTCAACACATTGCTGGCGTATTTTCAGCACTCTCACATCTGGTTTTAATGATGTGAAAGGTTTTGATAGAGTAGATACAGAGAGAGTGTTTCCACTTGTGGGGAAGAGCATAACTAGAGGCCATCAATATAAGATAGTCACCAAGAAATCAAATAGGGAATTCAGAAGAAACCTCTTTACCCAGAGAATGGTGAGAATGTGGAACTCGCTACCACAGGGAGTGGTTGGAGCAAATAGTGTCGATGCATTTAAGGGGAGGCTCGATAACCATGTGAGGGAGAAGGGGATAGAGGGTTATGCTGATAGAGTTAGATGAGGAAAGATGGGAGGAGGCTCGAGTGGAGCATAAACGCCAGCATGGACTGGTTGAGCTGGATGGCCTGTTTCTGTGCCGTATATCCTATGTAATGCCTTAGTTTCTGATATACAATGGGGCTGAAGAGTTTTACACAGTGGGAGGAAAGATCGGGAGTTAAATTCGGTTACGCCCCATTTGGGGGCGGTAACCGAATTAGCACCAGACATTTAGCGACTGGCATGGGAGTACCGCCCCAGCCGCTAAATTGGGCTTACCGCCCCGGCAAGGAACCGGAGCGCTATCTCGGGCACTCCACTTCCTCTCGGAGCGGTGTCGGAGGCGCAAAGGGGAGGGACGCAGTGAGCTCTGCAGGCTGTTTGATGGCCTCCACTAGCCCACCAGGGCGGCGTGGTGCCGTGGCTGCAGCCCAGCACCAAGATGCGGGGCTGGACGGCGCGATGGCGGCCACAGACCACACCAAGGGCCGCTAAGAGGGGCTGACCTGGAGGTCGGCCAAAATAATAAAATGGCGGCACAGGGCGCAGCCGGACCGCCCCTTTAATTACCGCCCCGCCAGTGGTGTGCGGCCCGGTTCGCGACCAGTGAGGCTGTTGCTGACATCGCCCGGGGCACAGCCGAATTTCTGCCGCGGGCCGGTAAGGGGCCGCGGCGGGGCGCTAAGGGGTGACGTCGCTCGGCTAGTGCCTCAGCAGCACCCTGCCGAATTTCCCAGGAGGCACTATTATCGCCCCCCACAGGGCGATAACCCCTTTGTGCCCCACCGGGCGCAAAGGAGGCAAATTCCGCCCCCATCATGTTCACAGCATAGAGCAGTTGGGGCCCATGTTCATTCAACCAAGTAGTTTGCATTTCCTTCCTGGTGTATGGACCAGTGCGTGTTGCTTTCCATTTCAGAAAAACGGATGGTTACTTTGAAGGAGAAATAAGCTCCTGAACAGCAAGAAGTTAAAACAAATCATTCTAACCTTGTACTGATCACCTCTGAGGCCGCATTTGGAATATTGGCCTTAAAATTCGGCCGTTCTCGGGAGAGTACCCGCTGCGTACTCACCCGTATTCGTTCCCGAAGTGCCAGTTTCCTGCATGCACTGCACATGCGCGGGAAACCGGCACTTCCGGTATGGCGAAGGGGGCGGTTCCTAGGTGAACCGCGTGCGCACTACAGGCTGTGCGCACGCAGCACACTTAGGTTTTTTTTCAGGTTTCAACGCGAGGGTAAGTATGGAAGATTTTACACAAGTAAAAAGGAGGCGTAAGACCCCTTTTGAACAAGGTAAGTAGTTAATTAAGTATAATTTTAAATTTTTTTCAACAGGTTTATCTTTTTTAGAGACTTTAAAGAAAGGTAAGTTTATTTTTATAATTTTTAAAAAGAATTAAAATTTTGTCTCCTGTCAAATCTAAGAATGAAAGATGGTCTGCTGCCATTGGCTCTCCATGGCCCACATGATCCCAGGAGTCGCATCGCACTAACTGCGCCCCGGGACACGCAAGCACTGCGCGCCGGCACTAGGGAGAGGCCCAGGACCCGAAGTTCCTGTGGGCCCGAAACACAACGGCAGGCGCGGTAGGTAAGAGCGCGCGCGATCCTTACCCCCGCGGCAAGCCGGCCACCCAAATTTCTAGGCCATTGTGTACGATTTGGGATGCCCTACCTTCAGAGTCATTGGGCTGGATTTTGATACTGGGACGGGTTGGGGTCGTGTTATCCACTTTTCGTGTTATCCACCCGACTGCAATTGGATGTGGGAGATTGATGCGATTTTCACCTAATTGGGCAATTGAGTTCCAGCATGTGGGAACCCATGACCCAATTAGTGTTTTCAGTCTGAAAGTCGCCTCTGATGATGTCATCATTGCTGCTGCATTGAAGGTCTGCAAAGACTGCCTGGCCTTTGCTGTGAGAGGACCTGGATGCAAAATGAGCAGCAGCAGCCCTAAGTCTGCTCCCAGATATTTTTACACCACCACCACCACTCCCAGATATGTCTATTCCTCCTCCTCCTACTACATCATCTCCGTTGTAATAGTGGACCTGCAGCTGATAGTCAGCTATCCAAATGTGCTCTCGCCAGGTTTCACATTCGTGGTTCAGAACAGGCGTGCTTCACGTAGAAAAAGGGTTAAAATCACAAAGTCCTTTCAAAATGGCATTATAGAGGCAATTTAGTGCTTGTTAAGGGCCTTAACAGCCTATCCTGCCTCTTAGAGGCGGGACGGAGTCGGGACCAGCAGACACGATTTAATGAAAATTGCGTGGAGGTGGGCTTGTGCCCACCCGCCAGTTTTCGCAATGTTAACCCCCCACACGTTTCCAAACCCACCTCCACGGGTCAATGATAATCCAGCCCGTTGATGCATTGGATAGAGGTTTGAGAAAATCGAGAACGATAATTCTGCAGCTACAGTTGTAAGTTGTGGGGACACTCAGAGCTGAATTTGCTTTTCAATGTAGAAAAGATTGAGGGAGGAGGTTCAGATGCGCTGAATAAAAGCAGGCAATTTTCCTTAAACTGTTGGAATAGTGCTGGAGAACAATTAACAAGCTTTCAATGAGACTAGTGATGCAAATCGATTCTCCAACCCCCCAAACTAGGCAATAAATATGCAGAAAAGAATTTAAGTTAAAAAGTTGCGGCTGTGTTTTAAAGAAAACACCTTTTAAATGCTCAGGACGTCCCAAAGTGTTTTGCTGCCAATTAATTATTTTTGCAGTATAATCATTGTTATTATGTAGGCAAACACACCAGCTAATTTGCACACAGCAAGGTCCCAAAAACAGCAATGAGATCAGTTAATCTGTTTTTGGCAGTGTTGGTTGAGGGATAAATGTTGGATAGTTCTGGGGCAGGAGGGACCTTTACAAGATGGACGGGTTGCACCTCAACAGGACTAGGACCAATGTCCTCACGGCGAGGTTAATTAGTGCTGTGGGGGAGGGTTTAAACTAATTTGCCAGGGGGAGGGGCACCAGGATGATGCATTAGAGAGGAGAAACAAGGTGCACAGAGGACTGGGAGAGAAAAACAGCATTAAAATAAAGAATAGTAGAGAAACAGGAGGGATCAGACGGGTGGGGAAATGAAAGGCAGATAGGATGGGTTTGGAGCACATGTGCGTAAATGCACGGAGCGTGGTAAATAAGGTTGGTGAGCTGTAGACACAAATTGTCACATGGGATTATGATAAAGTGGCAATAAGGGAGACCTGGCTCAAGCAAGGGGAGGAATGGATGCTTAATATTCCTGGCTACAATGTATTCAGGAAAGAAAAGGAAGGATAAAAATCATTAATGTATATCGAAAACAACAATGGTCCTCGTACTGAACCCTGGGGAACACCACTTATACCTCCCTCCAGTCTGAAAAACAGCCATTCACCACAACTCTCTGTTTTCTATCCTTTAGCCAATTGTGTATCCAAGCTGCTACTGTCCCTTTAATCCCATGGGCTGCAATTTTGCTAAGAAGCCTAATATGTGGTACTTTATCAAGCGCCTTTTGAAAATCCAAATGCACAACATCAACTGCACTGCAGTCACCCACCCTCTCTGTTACCTCCGTCTTTTGGATGAGATGTTAAACCGAGGCCCCGTCTGCTCTCTCACGTGGATGTTAAAGATCCCATTGCACTATTTTGGAGAAGAACAGGGGAGTTTTCCACGGTGTCCTGGCCAATATTTATCCCTCAATTCACATCACTAAAACAGATTATTTGGTCATTATCGCATTGCTGTTTGTGGGAGCTTGCTTGCACAAATTGGTTGCTGCCTTTCCTACATTACAACAGTGACTATGCTTCTAAAAGTACTTCATTGGCTGTAAAGAGCTTTGGGACGTCCTGAGGTTGTGAAAGGCACTATATAAATGCAACTCTTTCTTTCTCATCAATAAACTCACTCATGTTAGTCAAACACTATTTGCCCTTAACAAATACTTCTGTTATTAGTCTATGCTTATCCAAGTGGCTGTTAATTTCTCCCGGATTATTGTTTCTAAAAGCTTCACCACCACCACGTTAAACAGACTGACCTGTAATTGCCTTCTCCCCTTTGTTGAATAAGGTTGTAACATTTACAATCCTCCAGTCCTCTGGCACCACCCGTGTATATAACGATGATTGGAAGATTGTGGCCCGCACCTCCACAATATCTACCCTTACTTCCCTCAGCAACCTAGGATGCATCCCATCTGGACTGGGTGACTTATCCACTTTAAGTACTGTCAGCCTTTCTAGTACCTCCTCTTAATCTATTTTTATCTCATCCAGTATCCCAACAACCTCCTCGTTTACTGTAGCTTTGGCAAAGTCCTCTTCCTTGATAAAAAATGATGTAAAGTACTCATTTAGTACCATGCCTTCTGCCTCCACCAATAGATCTCCATTGAGGTCTAAATCATTTATGTATACCACAAAAAGCAAGGGACCTAATACTGAGCCCTGCGGAACCCCACTGGAAACAGCTTTCCAGTCACAAAAACATCTGTTGACCATTACCCTATGCTTCCTGCCACTGAACCAATTTTGGATCCAACTCACCACTTTCCCTTTGGACCCCATGGGCTTTTACTTTTCTGACCAGTCTGCCATGTAGGACCTTGTCAAATGCCTTGCTAAAATCCATGTAGACTACATCAAACGCACTACCCTCATCAACCTTCCTTGTTACCTCCTCAAAAAATTCAATCAAGTTAGTCAGACACGACCTTCCCTTAACAAATCCATGCTGACTGTCCTTGATTAATCTGTGCCTTTCTAAATGATGATTAATACTGTTCCTCAGAATTTTTTCCAACAATTTACCCACCACCGAGGTTAGGCTGACTGGCCTGTAATTATTTGATTTATCCCTTTCTCCCTTTTAGAACAACGATACAACTTTAGCAGTCCTCCAGTCCTCCGGCACCACACCTGTAACCAGGGAGGATTGGAAAATGATGGTCAGAGCCTCCACTATTTCCTCCTTGCTTCTTTTAACAGCCTGGGATACATTTCATCCAGGCCTGGCGATTTATCTACTTTCAAAGATGCTAAACCCCTTAATAGTTCCTCTCTCACTATGTTTATCTCATCTAATATTTCACACTCCTCCTCCTTAACTACAATGTCTGTATCGTTCTTCTCTTTTCTGAAGACAGACGCAAAGTATTCATTAAGAACCATACCCACGTCTTCCACCTCTACACACAAGCTCTTTTTGGTCTCTAATAGGCCCTACTCTTTCTTTAGTTATCCTCTTGCTCTTTATGTATTTATAAAACATCTTTGGGTTTTCCTTGATTTTACTTGCCAATATTTTTTCATGCCCTCTCTTTGCTTTCCTAATTTCCTTTTTAATTTCACCCCTGCACTTTCTATACTCCTGTAGGCTTTCTGTAGCATTGAGCTCTCGGCATCTGACATAAGCTTCCCTTTTTTGCCTTATCCTACCCAGTATGCCCCTTGACATCCAGGGGGCTCCAGATTTGGGTGTCCCTTCCTTTTTCTTTGTGGAAACATATTTCCTCTGAACCCTCACTATCTCCTCCTTGAATGCCTCCCACTGCTTTGACACTGATTTACCTTCAAGCAGCCGTTTCCAGTCCACTTTTGCTAAATCACATTTCAGCTTAGTCAAATTAGTCTTTCCCCAATTGAGAACTTTTACTCCTGACCTATCTTTGTTCTTTTCCATAACTACGCTAAATCTAACTGAATTATGATCACTACCACCAACATGCTCTCCCACCGATACCCCTTCCACCTGCCCAGCTTCATTCCCGAAAACTAAGTCCAGAACCACCCGCTCTCTTGCTGGGATTGCTATGTACTGGCTAAAAAAGTTCTCCTGAATGCATTTTAAGAATTCTATGCCCTCTATACCTTTAACACTGATTCTATCCCTGTCAATATTAGGAAAGTTGAAATCCCCTACTATTACTGCCCTATAGCTTTGGCACTTCTCAGCAATTTGCCTACATATTTGCTCTTCTATCTCCCTCTGACTATTTGAGGGTCTATAGTACACTCCCAGCACCTTTTTCATTGTTCAGTTCAACCCATGTGGCCTCATTTGATGATCCTTCTAACATATCATCCCTCTTCACAGCTGTAATTGTTTCTTTAATCAAAATTTATCCTTTTTTATCCCCCTCTCTATCTCGTCTGAAAACCCTGTAACCAGGAATTTTGAGCTGCCATTCCTGCCTTTCTTTCAGCTATGTTTCAATAATAGCTATGATATCATACTTCCACATGTCTATCTGTGCCCTCAGCTCATTCGCCTTATTCATTAGACTCCTTGCATTGAAGTATATACCATTAAGCACTGCCAAACCCCTTTGTTGTCTACCCTTTGTTTCCTCTGCCTTCCAAACTCACTTATTAATTTACTGCCTTCCATTTCAAGCTTTGCTCTCCCCCTTCTGACTCTATGCTCAGATTCCCATCCCCCTGCCAAGTTAGTTTAAACCCTTCCCAACAAGCACTAGCAAACTCCCTGCGAGGTCATTGGTCCCGGCCCTGTCGAGGTGCAACCTGTCCGGCTTGTACAGGTCCCACCTCCCCCAGAACTGGTCCCAATGCCTCAGGAATCTAAAGCCCTCCCTACTGCACCATTTCTCCAGCCATGCATTCTTATGCTCTATTCTCCTATTTCTGTACTCACTAGCTTATGGCACCGGGAGTAATCCAGAGATTACTACCTTTGAGGTCCTGCTTATTAATCTCTTTCCTAGCTCTCTAAAATCTGCCTGCAGGACCTCATCCCTCTTTCTACCTATGTCGTTGGTACTGATATGGACCACGACCTCTGGCTGTTCACCCTCCCCCCTCAGAATGTCCGGCAGTCGCTCAGTGACATCCTTGACCCTGGCACCAGGGAGGCAACATACCATCCTGGAGTCGTGTCTGTGGCCGCAGGACTGCGTCTGTTCCCCATACTATTGAATCTCTATCACTATTGCTTTTCTGACCTTCCTCCTCCCCCACCCCCCCGGCCCCCCCACCACCCCCCCGTACAGCTGAGCCACCCATGGTGCCGTGGACTTGGCTTTGGCTGTACTCCCCAGAGGAACCATTGCTCTCACCAGTATACAGAACAGAATACTGGTTGGAGAGCGATATGCACTCAGGGGATTCCTGCACTACCTGCCTGGTCCTCCTTGTCTGTCACCCATTCCCTCTCTGCCTGCAAACTCTTTAATTGCGGGGTGACCACCTCCTGAAACGTGCTATCCACAAAGCTCTCAGCCTCGCGGATACATTGTAGTGAAGCTTCTGCTGCCCCAGCTCCGAAACCCGGAGCTTGAGCTCCTCCACCTGACGACACTTCCCTGCACAGGTGGCTGTCCAGGACACGGGAAGTATCCTTGACTTCCCACATGGCACAGGATGTGCATTCGATGGGACTGAGGTGCCCTGCCTCTATTTAATAGACTACTAACTAAACTTTAGTTTAACCCACTGACCTAACTTAGACAGACCCTGCGGAAGGAGGTAATCAACCATCTCTGTCTCAGAAAACCTTCAGGAGAATCCAGCAGTCAGCCATGTCACTCCCTAGTCCCTCTCGGGTAATATATAGAAAGAACACTAGAATATTTAGTGAGGGACCCCCACCATACATTATCACAACAGTGACACTGCACAAATATATTTTGGAAATTTAACTTTGAACTTGTGAAAGGTCTAATTCCTGATGCAACACAGCAGGGTCAATGGCTGAGCTGGGCCTCGCCCTCGCCCAGTTCTGGTGACAGCTATTTCTACATATAATTATCTCAGATACATCTTCCAGGCATATCCATATACGGAGTAAGCATGCTTATCTTCATTGCTTGACACTTCCTTTTCCATTTGGCACTTGATCACATACAGGCATGTAAATTTCTCTGACTATAGTTAATGCGATATATAGAAAGATCACATGAAACTTCAGAGCATGTCCTTATATAGGGTTTGTTTTAACTTCAATGTTCTTTGTTTTCCTTGGAATTTCAGGCTGACCATTTCAGTTA
The DNA here is from genome assembly GCA_030390025.1 of Squalus acanthias. Lineage (NCBI taxonomy): Eukaryota > Metazoa > Chordata > Chondrichthyes > Squaliformes > Squalidae > Squalus > Squalus acanthias. The sequence continues at coordinate 150,637,986 of CM059428.1, forward strand.
GCAAATGGCTGGGAAGTATTGTCAGATTTACTGGAGGTATATGTGTGGTGCTACTTTCTCGGAGCGGCTGCAGGGCATTCTGGAGAGGGAGGGTGAACAGCCAGTTGTCGTGGTGCATATAGGTACCAATGATATAGGTAAAAACCGGGATGAGGTCCTAAAAGCTGAATATAGGGAGTTAGGAGGTAAATTAAAAAAATAGGACCTCAAAGGTAGTAATCTCAGGATTGCTACCAGTGCCACGTGCTAGTCAGAGTAGAAATAGAAGGATATTTCAGATGAATACGTGGATCGAGGAATGGTGCAAGGGGGAGGGATTCAAATTCCTGGGACATTGGAACCGGTTCTGGGGGAGGTGGGACCAATACAAACTGGACGGTTTGCACCTGGGCACGACCGGGACTGATGTCCTAGGGGGGTGTTTGCTAGTGCTGTTGGGGAGGGTTTAAACTAAAATGGCAGGGGCTTGGGAACCTGTGCAGGGAGACAGAGGAAAGGGAAGCAAGGATAGAAGCAAAAGACAGGAAGGAGAAAAGCAAAAGTGGCAGTCAGAGAAATCAAGGGTGTAAATCAAACATGGCTACAGTAAATAATAATTCTAAAAGGTCTAAGAGTGTTAAAAAAACAAGCCTGAAGGCTTTGTGTCTTAATGCGAGGAGCATTCGTAATAAGGTGGATGAATTGGCTGCGCAAATAGATGTAAACGGATATGATATAATTGAGATTACGGAGATGTGGCTCCAAGGTGACCAAGGCTGGGAATTCAACATCCAGGGGTATTCAATATTCAGGAGGGACAGGCAAAAAGGAAAAGGAGGTGGGGTAGCATTGCTGGTTAAAGAGGAGATTAACACAATAGTAAGGAAGGATATTAGGTCTGATGATGTGGAATCTGTATGGGTAGAGCTGAGAAATACCAAGGGGCAGAAAACATTAGTGGGAGTTGTATACAGACTCCCAAACAGTAATGCTGAGGTTGGGGATGGCATTAAATGGGAAATTAGAGATGCGTGCAATAAGGGCACAGCAGTTATCATGGGTGACTTTAATCTACATATAGATTGGGCTAACCAAATTAGTAACAATACAGTGGAGGAGGAATTCCAAGAGTGTATACGGGATGGTTGCCTGGACCAATATGTCGAGGAACCAACTGGAGATCAGGCCATCTTAGACTGGGTATTATGTAATGAGAAAGGATTAATTAGCAATCTTGTTGTGCGAGGCCCCTTGGGGAGGAGCGATCATAATATGATAGAATTCTTCATTAAGATGGAGAGTGAAGTAGTTGACTCAGAGACTAGGATCCTGAATTTAAATAAAGGAAACTCTGATGGTATGAGGCGCAAATTGGCTAGGATGGATTGGGGAGCGTTACTTAAAGGGTTGACAGTGGATAGGCAATGGCAAACATTTAAAGATCACATGGATGAACTACAGAATTTGCTCATCCCTGTTTGGCATAAAAATAAAACAAAAAAGGTGACTCAACCGTGGCTAACAAGGGAAATTAGGGATAGCATAAGATCCAAGGAGAGGACATATAAATTGGCCAGAAAAAGCAGCAAACCTGAGGATTGGGAGCAGTTTAGGATTCAGCAAAGGAAGACAAAGGGAAAATAGAGTATGAGAGTAAGCTTGCAGGGAACATAAAAACTATCTGTAAAAGCTTCTATAGATATGTGAAGAGAAAAAGATTGGTGAAGTCAAGCGTAGGTCCCTTGCAGTCAGAATCAGGGGAATTTATAATGGGGAACAAAGAAATGGCAGACCAATTAAATACATACTTTGGTTCTGTCTTCGCAAAGGAGGACACAAATAACCTCCCAGAGATGTCGGGGAACATAGGGTCTAATGAGAGGGAGGAACTGAATGAAATCAGTATTTGTACGGAAATGGTGTTAGGGAAATTGACGGGATTGAAGGCCGATAAATCCCCAGGGCCTTTTAATCTACATCCTAGGGTACTTAAGGAAGTGGCCCTAGAAATAGTAGATGCATTGCTGGTCATCTTCCAAAATTCTATAGACTCTGGCACAGTTCCCATGGATTGGAGGGTAGCTAATGTAAACCCACTATTTAAAAAAGGTGGGAGAGAAAAAACAGGGAATTACAGACCGGTAAGCCTGACATCGGTAGTGGGGAAAATGCTGGAGTCCATTATAAAAGATGTAATAGCAGAGCACTTGGAAAACAGTGACAGGATCGGACAAAGTCAATATGGATTTACACAAGGTAAATCATGCTTGACTAATCTACTGGAATTTTTGAGGATGTAACTGGTAAAATAGATAAGGGAGAACCAGTGGATATGGTGTATTTGGACTTTCAGAAGGCTTTAAATAAGGTCCCGCATAGGAGATTGGCGTGCAAAGTTAAAGCACATGGGATTGGGGGTAAGGTACTGACTTGGATAGAGAACTGGTTGGCAGACAGGAAGCAAAGAGTTGGAATAAACGGGTCTTTTTCCGAGTGGCAGGCAGTGACTAGTGGGGTACCGCAGGGATCGGTGCTAGGACTCCAGTTATTCACAATATATATTAATGATCTAGACAAGGGAACTAGATGTAATATCTCCAAGTTTGCAGATGACACAAAGCTGGGTAGGCGTGTGTGCTGTGAGGAGGATGCAGAGAAACTCCAGTATGATTTGGACAAGTTGGGTGATTGGGCAGATGCATGGCAGATGCAGTATAATGTGGATAAATGCGAGGTTATCCACTTTGGTGGCAAAAACAGGAAGGCAGATTATTATCTGAACGGCAATAGATTGGGAAAAGGGGAAGTGCAACGAGACCTGGGAGTCCTTGTGCACCAGTCGTTGAAGGTAAGCATGCAGGTGCAGCAGGCGGTTAAGAAGGCAAATGGTATGTTGGCCTTCATAGCGAGAGGATTCGAGTATAGGAGCAAGGATGTCTTGCTGCAGTTGTACAGGGCCTTGGTGAGACCACACCTTGAGTATTGTGTGCAGTTCTGGTCGCCTTATCTGAGGAAGGATGTTCTTGCCATGGAGGGACTGCAGCGAAGATTCACCAGACTGATACCTGGGATGGCAGGAATGACATATGAAGAGAGATTGGGACGATTGGGCTTGTATTCGCTAGAGTTTAGAAGAATGAGAGGGGATCTCATTGAAACTTATAAAATTCTAACAGGACTAGACAGACTAGATGCAGGAAGGATGTTCCTGATGGCGGGGGATTCCAGAACCAGGGGTCACAGTCTAAGGATAAGGGGTAAGCCATTTAGGACTGAGATGAGGAGGAATTTCTTCACCCAGAGAGTGGTGAACCAGTGGAATTCTCTACCACAGAAGGCAGTTGAGGCCAATTCATTAAATATATTCAAGAAGGAGTTAGATATATTTCTTAAGGCTAAAGGGATCAAGGGATCTGGGGAGAAAGCAGGGACAGGGTGATGCAAAAAAACTACTAGGCACTTGGTCTAAGTGTTAAACAAAGCTTTAATCAACTGGTTTTCAACATGGAGATCTAGTTGTGTCCTTCACTAGTTCCTGTTGAGGAATGTCCTAACCAAGCTGGGCTGATGCCCGAGTATTTATACTCTCCCTGGACAGCGCCACCAGCAGGCCGCCCAGTATTACTTCATACAAGATTCATGTCACAGGGTACTGAATTTGGATGATCAGCCATGATCTCATTAAATGGCGGAGCAGGCTTGAGGGGCCGAATGGCCTACTCCTGTTCCTATCTTCTATGTTTCTATGTTTCTGTTCTGCTCATATAAAAGGTAGAGAAATTCACAATTAGATTCCTTGCTTACCTTTGGAGTAGCCTTCACGTCAGACATCTTCTTCCAGTTCTAACCCAAGACCACTGGATTAGTGACACTGCGTTGACCCTCTCTGCTATCTCCTTCCTCTGTTTGTTAACTTGAGACCCACCTCTTGGCCCCTTGATCTACTCCTCACTCAACCTCTGGCCACTCAACTGCTCCTCCTGGCTCCCATCATAACTAACATTGAAAATGGTTCCCTTTTTCTCAGACACCTTTTAAATTCCCTCCTCAAAAATCCACCTTCGACCCTTCTGTCGTGTCCAATTACCATCTCATTCCTTGCTCCCATTTCGCCCGAAGGTCCTTAAATGTGCCTTTGCTTTACAGCTCCATGCCCATCACTCCTCAAACTCCCTGTTCGAATTAGTCCAGTCCAAGTTCCACTCTATTGACAGCACTGAACAGCCCTTGCCAAATTCACAAAGAATATCTCCTGTGGCTGTGATTGCATTGTGTTATCCTTTCCTGCTCTTCTCAACCTCACTATATCATTTGATACTGTGGGAGTGGTGCAGGCCATCCTCCTCCATTTCTGTGGGACTGCCCTCATGTGGTTCCATTTCTAGTCCATATCCTAGTCCATATATATATGTATAGCTAGTGCATTTCCAGCATAACTTCTCTTCCCATCCCCACATCTTCACCTCTGGATTTCCCCTAGGCTCCATCCTTGGCCCTCTCCTCTTTCTCATTCACATGCTACCCGTAGGTGACATCATCTGCAAGCATGGGTTCAGCTTTCACATGCATGCTGAGAACACCTAGCTCGACCTCTTCACCACCTCTCTCAATGCCATGACTATCTCCATGCTGTCAGGCTGCTTGTCCGACATCAAATTACGGATTAACCATAACTTACTCCATTTTAACACGCGGACAACCAAAGCAATGATTTTCAGCCCCCTTCATAAACTTTGCTCCTTTGACACTGATTCCATTCCCCTACCCAGCCACTCGCTCTGACTGAACCAGACTGTGCAGAACCTTGCATCTTATTCAACTCTGAGCTGAGTTTTAAACCCCACATTCTGTTCATCACCAAGATTACCTGTTTCCACCTGCATAACACTAGCTGCCTTCACCCCTACCTCAGCCCCACTGTCTCTGAGACTTCTATACTCAATAGTGTAGATTTTCCCTCCATGTGGTTTTCGGGTAGTGCCAACGAGAGGCCCGGTCCAATTTGAGAGCTGGGCCTCATTAACATTAGGCCGGTGGGCAGCGGTCAAAAAATGACTACCCTGGGTGGTGCAGCCCTGCTAGCTCTGGGCCGTCGCAACATCGGTCGGCCGGCCTCCAGGCCCAGAACAAAGTAGGTCGGGGAGGTCCATTCTCAGGAGGGAAGGGGCCCAGTGCGGTTGTGGCTCAGGTTATTTTTGTGGAGCTTGGAGAAGTACTCCTGCTCCTCCAAGCCCCGCAAAATGAATAAAAACATAGCTTGGAGCTCCTCTTCACCTGGACTGCCAGCTGATACTGAGCAGGAGCAAGCACAGCTGCACACATTGGCCAGTTGAGTCCTCTAATGGCATCGGGGTCCCACTGATGTCATAGCAACCCAACTTAAATGCCTAAATTAGTTGTGCGCTTGCTTCAGGCGGCCGCACGGACCACCTATTTCCAAAGACTAGGCAAAATGGCGAAGCTCACAATGACGGCAGGAACAGGGTGGTAAGTGCTTCCTCTCGATTTTCGTGGTGCTACGGCTCTATTTCCACTGGGTGGGAGGCCTCAAAATTATTCCAATGCACTCATTTCTGGCCTCCCATCCCCATCCCCTACAAATTCCAAATTGCCCAAAGTGCAGCTGCTCATATTCTGTCACTTCACCATGTCCACTCGCCCATCACCCTGTTTTTGCTGATTTACACTCCCTTTCCCCCAGTATTTCAAATTTGAACCCCTCACCCTTGTCTTCAATCCATCCGTGGCCTTGCCCTGCCTTGTCATAGGAACCTCTCCCTCTCACCCGTTGGTCCTCTGACTCTGGTCTTTTGTGCATTTCTTTCCTCCTTTTACCTTACCATTGGTAGCAGAACCTTCAACATCTTTGCTCTACTGGCCTGAACTCCCTCGCTAAACCCTTCTGCCTCTCCACTTCTCTGCTTTAAAAAGCCTTTTGTAAAAGGCAATTTTTTGAACGGGCTTTTAATTCCCCTTCCTAGTCTTTCCCTTCATGGTCTGACATCTGTGTCCCTGTCTATTTCCAATTATTAAGTGCCTGAGGATGTGTTTTATTGTTGGAGGTGTTATATAACTGCAAGTTGTGTGTTCTTCAGTCCGTACAAGCTAAATTGCTGCTCACTCACTCCATCTACAGGGGCCCGGTGTGCACTGCCACTGAATCTCATCATCTGACACTTTCTTTGCTCCATTCAGAACAATTACAGCTGGATTCAGGGAAAATGCACGTCTAAAATTTGTTCACAGCCTTGTTTGCTCATTCTAAGATAACGTGGAAGTGTTGTTGAAGTAGTGTTCTGATTGGCTCAAGAATCAGTGCAAAGAAGTTACCATTCAGTTAAGACAGTTTTCAAATGTAAAGAATTTAAGCACAAGAAGGGGTCATATTTACAAATTAAAAAGAAAGAAAGACTTGCCTTTATATAGCGCCTTTCACGACCACCGGACGTCTCAAAGCGCTTTACAGCCAATGAAGTACTTTTTGAAGTGGAGTCACTGTAATTACGGCAACAAAAGAAAATAGGAGATGAAGGAGGAACTTATTTCGCGAAAAGGGTGAAATGTACGTGGAACAGATTAACGGCACGGATGGGAGAACAAGAAATCTTAATGGGTTTCAAGAAGGAACAAGACAGGTTCTTGTCAACAATTGGGATTCGGGGTTTTTAGAAATGCACCAAGGGAATACTGTGGACAGGTGGGCTCGACGGACTGAAGGCCTCGTCCTGCTTGAAACTGTTACTGTGTTACTATGAATATTGCTGGCCCATTGTCACTCTTCCATTCAGACCAATCCTATTATCTCAGCCGTGTTCTTCCATATGGGTTTTTGTTTCCCATCTGGAGTTCATTCCATCACAATAACAACAACAACTTGCATTTATATGGCACCTTTAACGTAGTAAAACATCCCACGGCGCTTTACAGGAGCATTTTCAGACAGAATTTGATACCAAGCCACATAAAGAGATATCAGGACAGGTGACCAAAAGCTTGGTCAAAGAGGTAGGTTTTAAGGAGCGTCTTAAAGGAGAGAGAGGTAGAGAGGTGGAGAGGTTTAGAAAGGGAATTTCAGAGCTTAGGTCCTAGGCAGCTGAAGGCACGGCCGCCAATGATGGAGTGAAGGAAATTAGGGATGCACAAGAGAACAGAATTGGAGGAACGTAGAGTTCTCGAAGGGTTGGAGGGCTGGAGCAGGTTACAGAGATGGGGAAGGGCAAGGCCTTGGAGGATATCAACACAAGGATGAAAATGTTAAAATCGAGGCATTACCAGACCTTTGGAGGGTGCTGATCTTCAGTCATTCAGTGCTCACCCCAATCTTTTGGAGTGAATTATTCGGTTCCTGCACTCGGGTCACTCCTTGTTACTTCCGCCTTGGTAACACTGTCCTCCCAGCAGACTTCCAAATATCCCTTGCACAGTGCATTTGAAGAGTAGGAACAACATTTTCCAAAAAATCTGAATGTTTCAATTCTTCAAAATAATATTAAAATTCATGGCAGACTTAAAATAGAACGTCGTGTTGGATATTTATAGGCAGTTTGTTCAATGCGACAATTTTTAACTTGCAAGGCAAAATTCCTGATGACAATCACTCTTTGAAGCATATAGCCAACCGCCAGGAACAGGATATACATGATACACCCCTATTAGTAGCTCATGAAATTTTGGGATACAGTTGCAACAGTTTCCTTGGCCGTGGATTTAGGGGTTTTAGAAACCACATTCCACCCTGGGAAGTTTGTTCTCTTTTTTCTCTGTCCAAGGTACATGACCCCAATGTTTCAAAGGCAATTTATCTACATTTCTTTGATGGTTATTGCATGCTAGCTGTTTGTGTTCAGCCGTCAGCTACTGTAAACTATTCACTGTGACAGTTTGCAGATAACCATGACCTCTGTTAATCCAAAGAGGGGAATCTGCAACACTTCTGTACATAAATAATGCAGGCCGTACAATACAGCAACGTTAGCTATCTTTAATGAGCTGCTGTAAATAATTTCCCAGTATATTTCAGCTTATAGCTGTTTCAGATTATCACTACCCTGATTCAGAATGTTTGCTTTTTGTTCACGTTTAACTCATTCAGGACTAAAGTCTGCCTTTGGCCTGCTACCAACCCTGGAAAGAAGCCATATGGTGTCGTTACTGCAGCTGGGTGGAGTCATGCAGGTTACAGAGAGTAATATCAGAATGTGATGAATGGGTAAAACATAAGAACATAAGAATTAAAAGCAGGAGTAGGCCATACAGCTTCTTCGAGCCTGCTCCGCCATTCAATAACATCATGGCTGATCTTCAACCTCAACTCCACTTTCCTGCCTGATCCCCATATCCCTTGTTTCCCCTAGAGTCCAAAAATCCATCTATCTCCGCCTTGAATATGCTCAACGACTCAGCATCCACAGCTCTTTGGGATAGAGAATTCCAAAGATTCACAACCCTCTGAGTGAAGAAATTTCTCCTCATCTCAGTCTTAAATAGCCAACCCTTTATCCTGAGACTATGTCCCCTAGTTCTAGACTCTCTAGCCAGGGGAAACAATCTCTCAGCATCTACCCTGTCAATCCCCCTTCAGAATTTTATATGTTTCAATGAGATCACCTCTCATTCTTCTAAACTCCAGAGAGTATAGGCCCAGGGGCAAAGGTGAGTATATGGAGTTAGGTCACAAAAGGCTCTCATCCTGTTTGAGGTGTCCACTACTGGGGCAGCTAAGTATGTTTCCAATGGTGACATTGTTGTGACATCACTGCACACACAGCGCAACAAGTCATTATATAAACCTGGAAATTATTGTCAACAATGATATTGTACCAACGCTGAATACACTCATAATAAATAGTGCTCAGTAACCACCATTATTTTCATGGAGGTATTAACTCATTTATTGTAATAGGTTCATATGATAACATTGCTGATAATAATTTCCTCTGGTTAGAGAGTCAGTAATGAGGGATGATCAATTTAAAATTGCCACTAAGAGAATGAAGAGAGTGGTTAGGACAAATTTCTTGACGCAGCGGATTGGTGGAGCATGGAATAACTTGCTACAAAGAGTGGTGAAGCAGAGACCATTGCATCTTTCTACACGCAAAGGGCGGGAGAAGTTTGCAACTCTCTTCCGCAAATGGCAATTGATGCTAGGTCAATTGTTAATTTTAAATCTGAGGTTGATAGATTTTTGTTAACCAAAGGTATTAAGGCATATGGGGCAAAGCCGGGTATATGGAGTTAGGTCGCAGATCAGCCATGATCTCATTGAATGGTGGAATAGGCTCGAGGGGCTAAATAGCCTACTCCTATGTTCCTTTTAAGGGAAATTTAGATTTGAAGTAGAGGAAGATACAAGGTTATTGGAAGAGAGTAGGCAGTGAGATTAGTTTTGGATTGTTCTAGCAAAGAGCCAGCACACGCACGATGGGCCAAATGGCCACATTCCGTGCTGTAAATTCCTATGGTTCTATACTGACTCATACTGGGGTGTGATTCTCCAGACACTAGCTGTACCTCACAAGCTTTGCATTTATTTGTGATAGTGAATGTTAGCAGAGTATTGAGCACTAGTAGGAGGGAGGTGGGGGAAGCTTGATATCACCTGATATCCAGCAATGTTCCCTGAATTGTGATCTGGAAAAGAACACTAGGGCCGTGATTTCGCTAGATGTGGCAAGTCCGGTGCGGCCGGAGTATGGAGCGGCCTCAAACCCCGCTCCCGTCTTCATACCGCCTACTGATTTAGCCGTGATTGGGCTTGTTAAGTCCGCCCTGTGAGGTTCTTGGCCAATTAAAAGGAAGCGGGTCTAATGACGTCATCTGATGACGCGCCATCAGCCGGTTTCCTTAAAGGGGCCATGTCCACATTCATTTTGACAATTGTGCTGTTAGTGTTCTACAGCACTGAGGTGCTGCAAACACTGACAAGCACTGCACAAAGGTGCACGGCTGCTTAGGGAGGGAGTTACAGCATGCAGGGAGGTTCTCTTCCCTTCCAATGGGTGGAAGAGACCTCCCCAGGACACCAACGCAACCTGGTTGCATATTGCACAGGAGGACACAAGCAGGGATGTTGTCAGGAGGACCAGGCTGCAGTGGCGCAAACCTTTCAATGATCTCAGTAGATCACGAAACGTTACTGCCAAGCCACACTCAACCTCATCCTGCTGTGCCACTCATCACATCCCCATCACTCTGCCTTCCCTACCCTACTCCTGCACATCTTTACTCACACCAACTTACCTTGCACCTCCACCCATTCCTCTCTATCTATATTATCATTTCCCCATCTCACTAGCCACACCTCACACTCACCCTCATCCTAGTCCAATCATACCAACTAACAACACACAAGGGTAGGCACTTGGGTGTTTTAGCCAATGTTCGTGTAAACTTTCTGTTAATGTGTTGTCAAGCATTGAAATCCTTATTTTCACCACTTTGCCTTCTTGGACAAATTTATGTGCACCTTTGGAAGTGTCTCAGTGAGTTCCAGTGAATGTGAGACATAATGATCCCCCCCAATGGTGATGAGTGTGAAAGAAATTGCCTGGACATTGTATGGATGCTTTATGGTGCTGGTGTGGGGTGGTGCCAACCTGGTGCATCATGTGGCAACCAAGGTGTACAGTGTTAAGTGAAGCAAATCTGGGCATGGTGAAGCCATCGCTGGCGTCCCAGGCAGCAATGTGCATGGATGATGATGCCCTGTGTCCAGTGCAGCATCAGTTGCTTGCAGAGAAGGCTGGTGTGGATGTTGGTGCTGCTGGTGTGCCCGGTGATGCTGGTGTTTGGGCTGATTGTGTTGGGATTCTGAGGACCAAGGTAAGATTTTTTCAAGGGCACCGATGCTGATGGAATAGATGGCAGGTGAAGTTGAGATGACGGATGTAATCTGTCACTGTTGAGATAGGTTGTTCCAAGGAGGTGACAATGGATAGAGAGATTACTCCAATAACTTGAAAAGTGCATAAAGCTCAAAAGTGAGTTCCAAATCATTAATGCTCCAGCTTCTAAGATTGGGAAGTGAACAGCTGTGAAATGGTAGGTTTTATACCACTTTTGCAGCTTTCACCTATTCACAGCAATCCACAGTCATTGAGAACCCAACATACTTACCTGACGTGATAGCCACGCTCCGGGAACCTCGTTGAAAACCTGGTAAAATGGTAAGTACATGCGAAAATGGTTTTTAACTACCTTTTAATAAGCTTTTAACAATCTAAATTGGCTGACCCACCGCTTGGTGTCGGGTCTGTTCAGGGATGACAGACCCAACACTTGGGAAACTGACACGTAGGCGGGTTTACAGCAGGATACCGACCCGCTGTCAATCTTTGTGATTTTGACAGCAGACCCGCCTCCAAACACGCACTCTGAGCGCCGGTAAAATTTCAGCCTAGTAGATTTTTCCTCTCTCCTTAGTCAAAGGGTGTTGAGGCCAACCTTCATAACCTGGCTGCTGCTTTGTCTGAGGTCAGTTAAAACAATACTATTCAAAATCCTGGTCTGCATGAGTCAGTTCCATACCAATGCATTGCATTTGCTAACTGACCCATTTTCATTCTTAGCACAAATGAAAAATAAAAAATAAATTTCAAAAAAGAAGAAATATTTACTGGGGTGACTCCAGGGTTGAGAGAATACAGTTAAGATGAGAGACTGGGAATGTATTTGCTTGAGCAGAGAAGGTTAAGGAGAGACCTAATAGAATTTTGAAAAGGTTTGACGGTGAACAGTGAAAGATTATTTCCACCGATCAATGAATCGGTAACAGGTGGGCATAAAATTAAAGAAAAAAAATCATGCAAAGAATTATTAAAATATGGAATGCATTACTATAAGTGGCTATTGATGTCAAGTCAGTCACACAATTTAAGAGGGAATTAGATAAAGAGCTGAAGAGGAAAAAAATAAAAAGTAGGAAAGGAGCAGAGAAATGGGATTTAATAGCTCTGATGTGGAACTGGCACATTGGGCCGAATGGCTGCCATCTGTACTAAAACCTCTATGATTTAAGACAGCTTCATTGTAAAAGTGTACAGTTCCACCAATACAGCTCAAACTTCACAAAACTGAAGGGGACATGATTCTTCCACCCTGTCTTTTCAAGCAGAGTACTCATTTTTATATTGCAACCTACTTATAATCATCTGTACTAATTCTAACACATTGACCCTTATTTATATAGACAATCATTCAACAGATGTATCACTCAGCCCACACTTTCAGACTCCCATTCAATGAATATGGCTTTATGTGAAATGTGTTTCTTTAAAGAGGCGCAGTTTTCCTGCAAAGAGGTTTGGAGAGGCTTATTTTCTATGACATGGGAGAATATCCAAAATAGAGATGCATCATTTTTGCCACAATGCCACAACACACAAGTGACATGAGGATGAGTTTTGATGCCAATCTCAGTGGATCTTTATATGTGGGTCAGAACAGACTAAAAAAGGGTTAAAGATAGTTGTCACGTGGATGTCTTTTTAAACAGATATACTGGCATACATAATGGTTCAGTTAAAAAGGCATTAATCATTAAGTGTAAAATAACAGTCTATAATGATTAAAATTAATGGGCTACACAGATTCAATCTACGTTTCTGTTGCCATTAAAGTTGTTGTCGACTTTGTTTAGATTGGAACAGGAGAACACTGTCCCCTTCCTTTAACGATCTGCAAACAAAAGATCAGCAGGCTGGGAGGAGACAGATTAGGCCCAGCAGGCCGTCTTTAACCATTAAATAATCAAACAAGGAACGGCATGTCTCTGCCAATGGTAAAGCTGACACATGCTGCGAAGGTCTTTGGCTAGACAAACTAAGGCCCTGTAAGCACTGAATGCAACACAAACCAACATCGCTGTTGGACCGCCAGGAGCATTCATTCCCTCATGAAATGCTGTCCAGTCCGGGGATGGCGAGTGTAGGGGGAAGGGAGGGTGTAGCAACTGTCAAGGAAATGGTTGAGCGACTAGGCATTGAGCCAAAGAACTGTCTCACAAGTCTATCAAGCTGAAAAAGGAGCACTCTGCATGGGAAAGAGTACAGCAGAACAGCCATGTGGTACAAGCTGGCCTTGGAGAGCAAACTTCCACCACAGAGGAGGTTCCTATTGTTATTGTTTCACATTTCATAAAAATTACACCGTTTAGTTATCGGCTCATTGTGTCAGCGGGGGAGCTGCTAGAATGAACTTGTTATTGAACGCTAGCTGTAGAGCATTTATGGGGCTCATTAATTATCCGTTGTTTTTTAACACTGGCGAGAGTGTGATCTTTTTCAGTTGATTGATGGGTTTTCCTGAGAGGGATAGATACGTGTGTTACCTTCCTGCTCGTCTAATATTCAAATGTAGAAGCTTTTTTTTGATGGAGAAACTCTGCATTTTGTCATTCCACACATGTACGTTGTCGAGTCTGGTAATTTATGATCCCAATTTTCAAACAGTATGGCCTGATCAGCCTCAATCATTTTGAAATGTACATATCAGGACTTCCAAGGCCTAACTAGCATGGTTAGCGGCTTTGAGGTCATTGGGTATTCACTTCACTCTATAGCTGGCACTTTTCCCAACACTTTACTGCAATTACAATTGGAATCTATGGCTTGAAGACCATTTGTCTTCTGCTGCTGCCTTTATATTGGGTTTTAATGTATTAATCTAAATAGATAATCGCTTGTTGCAATAAAAGATGCAGGCAGCATTTTCTTAAAACAATTTGCTCAATGCAAATGGAACAACATCAAATTCATAAGGGGCCATCCATAATAGCCATAATTTTCACAAGAGTACAAAAGTACGTGCATGTGACAGGGGATACTAATGCTGCATAGATACGCATACACAGATATTCTCTCTCATACCAGTGATAGTTTATAGTAGTGTTGCAGAATTCTTTTATACAGCAACATCTATTCTGACTGCCTGAACTCCACAGCCTGGATTAATACACAAAATTAGTCATCATATATGCAATGGCATGGAACGTCTAATTACAGAGCTCGCTGTGTTCAATTCTTTTATTATCTAGAAGTTGGAAAGGCCTAGGGACCGTAATAGGGATTAGCTTTCCATTTATCAGTGGTTACTGTCTCCTCCCCTAATTGTTCTCCTCTTGCACGCTGAATCCTTCTAACATTTGCATCTCCACAACTAATTTGTATAATTTGAGCTCCCATGCTCCCGGTGGGAATCTGGAAATAGTCACACATGTAATATATGGCAAAAAAAGCGTTACAGATTTTCCAGACACGAGCTGTGGTTCTATATAAAGCAACAACCATGGATCACTGAAGATAGAAGTAGCGTCACCTACTGGCACATACCTATGCAGACAAGCAGATAACCCTGAACTATGACTTCCAACACAACTGGAAGCTATTCATCCTCAGTTCTGCATCATTAAAATTGGTACACTATCACACACAGTGTAAAGGAATTTACAGAAAGTACCAGACCGAAATAGACAGCAAGTAACATTAATCAGCCAGTTTCCACTCATGACTTTGCGACAGGACAATAAAGTGAATGAGATAAGAAGCAAGCACATGGGAAATTTGGAAAACTTTCATTTCAAATCTTGTGCTAGTTTCTGTTTTTGTAAGAGTCGTTAAGACTAGAAACAGTGGCAGAAGCAGAATCCATAATAGCTTTTAATGTGGAAATGGATAAGTACTTGAAAAAGAAAAAAAGAAAAGGGTATGGGAAAGGAACTAAGTGGATAGATCTTTCAGAGAGCCAGCACAAGAACAATGGGCCAAATTGCTCCTGTGCTGTAAAATTCTGGGGGGGAAATTTGTGAGCGACCATTTTGGGTCGCTAACATCGCCTGGGCGCTAAATTTAGCGCCCGACGAAAAATAGCGTCGGCAATCGCTAAATTCAGTTTTAGCGCCCCAAGAGGGAGGTGGAGCGCTAATTCAAGCCTTCCATAAGATTGGATAGAGTTGTCAGTGATGTGAGATCCAAAACAAAAAATAACAGGGACCAGCGGTCAATGGGAAAAGGAAAAGATTTAAGAACTCAGATACCACAATCTGCTTCAGCCACGAGCAGCTGTTCTTTTCTAGTCTAATATGGAAGTAAATCCTTATTATTTTTTTACTTTTTAAAAGTAAAATCAAAAATATAAAAACCTTAAACTTCTTGTTACGAGTTCAATTCTGTTGTTCAGTTGATCCTCTGCCGTTATCGTTGAGGGAGCAAATGGGAGTGGAGTGTTAAGGGTGAGGTGTGTGACAGCAGAGCAAGCATGAGGGGAGGAAATGGGAGGTTGATTGGATAGTTCTAAGAGGAACAGGTTGGGGTAGTGATGGGAGTGAGGGGGTGGTAGGAAAGGGCATCGGTACTGGGAAGGTAAAGGGGTAGGGGATGCAATGGGAGCGAAGAAATTGGGGGAAGGATAAGTGATGGGGAGGGGATGGGAAGGGAGCTGCTGAGCACCACATGTTCCTCACCACGCCAAATGCAGTCATTGGCATCTCCTTTTCCCACCACACCATACCATCCGCCACCTCCAACCCAAAAGGAAAGAAGAAAAAGATGGAGACAAGAAAAAAAGTTGAGGAGGAAAGCAGAAGAGAGAGAGAGAGAAACAGCAACAGAAAGACAGTGAGTGACCATATTCTTTGACTTACCGTGTTTTGACAAGATACCGTGCTGGTGGCGTGGTCTGCAGTCTTGGTGTAAACCTATTTTTTTCTTCTGCCAGGCTCCTTGGCCACTGGAGCTTGCACCACTTCTCCAGTTTGTTATGCTTCCATTTCTACAGCTATTCACACATTCACTGCGGCTTGAAATTTCTTTTATTTCAATCATTATACCTCGTATTGTCTCATGCTGATGTCACTTCTATTTAACCATCTCCTGTTTTCCGCTTAAGCACTTTACAGGTCATCCTATTTATTTTCTCGTGTGTTTGTTGTGTGTGTGTGAGTGTGTGTGCCTTCCCTTTGTTCTGTTCCATTTTAAATGCTGTTCATCTGTAATAACTTCAAGTTTTGATGTAAGATCCATATTCAAACTGTTTATTTTTTCGGTTCTGTCCACAGATGCTGCCTGACCTGCTGAGTGTTTCCAGTATGGGAATGAATAAAAATATTAATTATGTTTTGAAAATGTTGATTATCAAGTTGTATATATGCCCTGGTGCGCAGTCATGCACCTTAATGAGTGTGTGCACGGCGTAGTGCGGATGTATATCTCAATGTGCCTTCTTTTGCTTCAGGTCTTCATGTCTATATTGGTTCCTAGCTCTTTGCTTTGCTTCTGTGCTTCATTTATCATCCTCTGTCAATGCCTGCGGAACTCCCTCAGTCCAAATTGGGATGGATGTTATCAAACAATATGACAACGTATTTAATATTTAAGTAAGCCAAACTGTACACAGCTATAATAGTCATCATGATTCTGTTTCAGGAGTTTTCAACCTGGCCAATTCATAGATTATCTCAGTCGCCGTCTTGAGGATTTGGCATGGAAAACAACAGTAAAAATAAGAACAGTGTAGTTTACTTCTTTCCTGCCCATAAGAAACTACAGGCGGTGAAGAACCACATTTCCCATTAATTATAGGCAAGTAGAATCATCATTGAGATAAAACGATGTAATTCATTTAGGTCCAAAATACATCGATACAAAAGCATAATGGTCACATAAAAGGAAATGACAGAATGCAAAGTGCTTCAAAATATGGTGACAATCAAACTGCATTGAGGTACATAAGTATCATTTTAAACTCAATGGGGGTAATTTTGACTTTGAACGATAGTGTAAAACCCATGATATCAGCTCGGCCTCACGTTAATCGCCTCTCCCGATTCTAATTGTTATTGACTTCAATGGAAATGAAAATCGGGAGAGGTGTTTAACGGGTGACTTGATATCACAAGTTTTACATTATTGGCCAAAGTCAAAATAACCCCCAATGTGTGGTAAAGTGTACCCAACCAAATGCATGCAAGTGTGGTGTTAATAAACTCGGTGCAAACACAGTGAAGAAATTGTACCTGAGCCAAAGTTCTTACAGTGTAAAGATAAAAACTGCCAGAGCAAAGTCCTGTGGTGTCCCAGACGTAGAATGTCCGGTGCTTCTAATTCAGTAGAACAACAAAATGCTTTTAACACCTAGCACAGGAAGCCTACGATATCTGATCAGCTTATACAGTGCTAATACCCCAGATATTAAGAGGTTGTCTTCCAGCAAGGCAGAGCTTGTTTACTGCTGAGATCCTCTTCACAGTTGCTTTTGTGTGAGTTTGCATTTGCCCAGTGAGCATTCTGTGAGAAGGAAATGCTCTCTTTTAAAAAAGGAACATCTGATGATTCCTCCCAGCACACCAAAAAAAGGTGGGAACAAATTGATTTTGTATGAATACAGAGGTGGTTTACAGTTTCTTCCATTTTTTTTTTATCGGTCTCCACTGCATTTGTAGCTGCATGGGAATGTTGAAAATCGGAGCTAAGAAAAATGGTAAAGAAAATGTGCAAAGGTGGAAAAATAACAGTCGTTTCAGCGTGTAACCGTTTCTGGTTCTGAGACCGAAAAAAATAAGAAAATTCAGTCTGTAAAAAGAACCCTAAAATGTTTAGTGCCAGCACTGGAGAATAATGCAGAGTTTTTTTGTGTAAAGATATTTCTTGGGTACTTCTTTAGCTCATACACAATTTTTGGAGATGTTTGTGCAAGTGCAATAAGACATTTACAAAACTGGCACTGGCACTGGCCCTGGCCCAGAATCAAACATGAGCTATATCGTTTTGTGGATTGATTGAAGCGGCTCAACTGTGGCACCTGAAAATAAATAAACAGAGTGACTAACTGGGTCACATTGTTGGATAAACAGTAGGTGCTCTGGTTAAAAGCTACTGAATTACTTCATCAATTTTTGTTAATTATTCATCCAACTTCTGATAGCCCAAATAAATAATGGGCCGTATTTTCCGATCGGAGGCTTCCTGGGAAAAATCTACGAACTTACCCGAGGGCTCCCGAGGTGCGGACATTTCCGCTCCTGGGCCTCTCCAAACTCGAAATGCGCAGGGCCCAGGTATCCCAGAGGCGCATGCAGTTTGCAAGCGTCCCTGAGATTACGTGGGCCATGGGGAGCCAATAGGAGAAGGGAATCTCCCTTCATATACTTGACAGACCTGTCAAATATATGAATGGAGACCACCCCAAAAACACTGTAAAACATTAAATAAATTTTTTAAAAACCATCACGTTTTTAAAATGAGTCAAAATTACAATAAATTAAATATTTTAAACAAAAATTTAATTTTTTGAAAAAAATAATTAAAAATTTTTACGGGGCTAAAAATAAACTTAGCTTTTTTAAAAGTATTTTAAAATTATAAATGAGTGAAAAAATTATTATTTTTTAAAACTTTTTTTTCAACTCTTATGCTGGTAAATGCAGGCCTTACTCCTGCTTTTACCAGGTGTAAGATTTCGAAGGGATTTCAGCGGGCGGAGGTTCTGCAGAAAGCGGAACTCTCCATCCGCAGAGGCCCTTCTCCAGGGCAGGCGTGCGATCTGTCAAGAGCATTCTTGACAGATCGGAAATACCGGTTTTCAGCGCATGCGCTTCGCATGCCTGAAACCGGCAGTTCCGATGTCCCTACGGGTGTGTACACAGCGCGTACACATGTCGGGATCGGAATATATGGCCCATCAGCATTTACAACCTCTCGGACTCAACATTAAGTTTGACAATTTCAGTTAATGACCACTGCTCCCATTTTTTCGGACAGCAGTTGCTAGTAATGATTCTGCTTTTGCCATTTACACCTCCTCCAGACCCATCTTTTGTTACTTTACTTGTCCCATTACCACCCACTTTTGCCTTGCACCATCAACACTTTTATCATTTAATCACTCCTGCCCTCCACCCTATCACAGACCTTCCCTTATGTTCTTTCCATCTGCCTCCCTTTCCCTGTCTCTGTACTTGCTAAAATCTGTTACTTCTCCAACTATTGCCAGTTCAGACTGAAACGTTAAATCTGTTTCTCTCTCCACAGATGCTGCCTCACCTGCTGAGTATTTCCAGCATTTTCTCTTTTTATATTATATATTATTAATAATTATGGGCTTCCGAGGAAGAGCCCTGAGAAAAAGCCTAAGGGGAAAGCATCACCTGTGGCAAGATTGTAAACATGCTTTCTATAAATCTGTTTTTGATTCCCTTATAAATAATGCACAGAAGAAATCTTCCTTGTTAGTGTAGTCAACCCAGGAGGTGGGATATGGAGCAATGTAGTAATGATTCAAGTGCCACTCGGTAGTCTGGAGATTGGAATTACGCTTGGACCTAACCTTTCCTATAATAGTCACTTTGGGGGAATTTTGCGGGGGATCAGCGGGTGCAATCGGTGGCGGGTCAGGTGGAAAAATGTTTTTTTTTGTCAGTGGGTGGGGACCCCGCTATCAACCCGCTGCCACGCGCCTTTACGAAATGTCAGGTCTGTCATCTTTGAGCAGACCCTGACACACAGCGTCAGGAGAGGCAATTGAAATCATTAGTGGATGCTTTTTTCCCAGCTTTTTGATTTTGACAGGTCGCCCACCGGTTTCCTGCTGTGCCTAGACCTAGAGGCGGGAGGTGACTTGCCATTCTTTCAGCTGCAGAGTTGACAGCTTCAAATGTCAAGTCAAAGTTCCCAGTTGAATCAGATATTTTCTCTTAGCCACTAGATTCTCTAAACTGCCTTTCCATTATAGATTCAGGATGCTGCAAGTCTTTACACAAGTTTCCATCCAGTTTGACCTCATTACCTCTCTCACCATTGATAGATCGCTTCTGTCATCTCTACTTCACCTGCCATCTATTCCATGAGCATTGGTGCCCTTGAAACTCTCTCACCTTGGTCCACAGAATCCCACCATGATCAGACCCAACACCAGCATCACCAGGCACACCAGTATCACCAGGCACACCACCAGCACCAACATCATCACCAACCTTCTCTGCAATCACCTGATGCTGCACAGAACAGAGGGCATCAGTACTCGACCACATTGCTGCCCGGGAGGCCAAGGATGGCCTCATCATGGCCAGATTTACTTCACTTGATGCTGTACACCCCGGCTGCCACATGATGCGCCAGGTTGACACCACCCCACACCAACAACATAAAGCATCCCTACAATGCCCAGGCTATTCCTTTCACACTCATCACCATTGCGGGGGGTAACGTTATGTCTCACCATTCACTACAACTCACTAAGCCACTTCCAAAGGTGCATACAGATCTGTCCAAGAACGCAAAGTGTTCAAAATAAAGGTTTCAATGTTTGACACCACATTAACAGAAACTTTACATGAACATTGGCTAAAACACACAAGTGCCTACCCTTGTGTGTTGTTAGTTGGTATGATTGGACTAGGATGAGAGTGAGTGTGAGGGCTGGCTAGTGAGATGGGGAAGTGATAATGTAGATAGAGAGGGATGGGTGGAGGTGCAAGGTAAGTTGGTGTGAGTAAGGATGTGCAGGAGTAGGGTAGGGAAGGCAGAGTGATGGGGATGTGATGAGTGGCACAGCAGGATGAGGTTGAGTGTGGCTTTGCAGTAACATTTCGTGATCTACTGAGATCATTGAAAGGTTTGCGCCACTGCAGCCTGGTCCTCCTGACGACATCCCTGCCTGTACCCTCCTGTGCAATGTGCAACCAGGCTACGTTGGTGTCCTGGGGAGGCCTCTTCCGCCCATTGGAAAGGAAGAGAACCTCCCTGCGTGCTGTGACTCCCTCCACAAGCATATGGAGGGAGTCGTGGGAGAGCCTGGGTGCAGCCCTGCACCTCTGTGCAGTGCTTGTCAGTGTTTGCAGCACCTCAATGCTGTAGAACACTGACAGCACAAATGTCAAAATCAATTTGCGCATGATCCCTTTAAGGAAACCGGCTGATGACGCGTCATCAAATGACATCATCAGACCCGCTTCCTTCAATTGGCCGGCAAACGCACTGGGCGGGCTTAACAAGCCCAATCAGGGGAAAATCATTTTGGACAACGGGCTGGATCCGGCAGCGAGGCCGGGACCCACCACTGACGTCGCCCGCCACGGACCCGCCGAGGTTGGTAAAATCCAGCCCAATGTGTCATAATGCCCCCATGATGTAATCGCCCATTGCCACTCACTGTCTGAACTTACATATGAAAAAAAAACAAGCTGAAATTATGTACTTGAGGCTCAGGCAGTCACACTCCAGGAGGAGTATCATCAGGAAAATAAATAAAGCTGTGTGTGGGGTTGTAAAATCCTTCTTGTAATTAAAAATGGGGAAATTCCTAACACTTCCCACCATTAATGATTCGCTCACAAAATTGTCTGGTTTAAAGCTGGATATTCCATGGTTTAGTTAGCAGGTTGTTAATGACAGAGAAAAACGGGCATTTTAATTAAAGTTTTAAATTTTATGTTATTATTTTTAATATATGATCTGAACTACTTTATTTCAGGATAAGGCAGGAGGTTGAAATTTCAAAACTGGCGTTCTTTGCGTTTGTGGGAACATTACAGTGACGGGGGGTGGGGGGGGGTGGTGGTGGAGGATGGAGGAGGGGACAGTTTTTGACCTTTGACTGCCTCATCACAACCTCAGGGAGACCCAACCTTTAGCCTGGCAGTCACTGTGGGAACTCCTCTGCTAATGTTATCAGTGGGCTCTATCAACCCAGTACTTCCATTAATTTTGCAGCGATCAGTGTCCTTTTCAGTTCTGAATGTCAATCCTGAGTCATCTGTGATTTTAAAATTGAGTTCTGGCTGGGTCCCAATGCGAGAAAACGAGGCCTTTAACCTCGTGTAATGAAAACGACTTGTGTTGACTGAAGTAATGACAGGAAAAATGTTGTCTATGAAATCTGTAGGTCGAAGTTTGCGAAAAAACAGAGGCAGCCCATTAACTGCCAATAATTATGACAAATTACCCCAGGTTCAACTGTGACGCCCTCCAGCAAGTCTGCTGACAAGTTGCTCAGTGTGGGGTGATATCCAGTGAGAGGTCAGGCTCACACTGGAGGGTGAGGATCATTAATGCAGCCTGAACAGTGTGGGGTTTTAAAGCCAGCCTGCGTTTCTTGTATAAAGGATTATGTAGTGGGCTGCAAGCTACACGACCCAGAAGTCAACATGACTTATATGTGCCCTTGGTAACAGCCATCTAGAAATGTAGTTTTCAGTTGGAAATAGCAGAAGGACTGGACAGTCCCATTTAGGCTTTCAAGCCCCTTATTACCATATGTAGTTTGGGCTCATAATGACCCAAACTGCCTGTGACCTTCCTTCTCAGTTTAAAGTGAGGCCAGGCTGCGTTCATTCACATCGCAGGAAGTATTAGGTTAAATCAACTGTCTTGACGCGTTTGGTGGCTTTTAGTTTCAGGCTGCAGCAGATTGACAGCACCCTTTCACTGCAAGCTGATACAATTCAACTCCCGAGCAAAACTTTTTAGCTTTGAAATTGCTGTTGGCATAAAGCATTACACTGGCAGCAAATGACCAACAATGTCGAGCAGTGGCACAGCACTGGTCAGTGCCCAAATCCAGATAGGAACAGAACTGTCGGCGGAAGAATTTTTACACTGTGTGCTAACGCGCCCAATCTGAGCATTAACGTACACACGAACATACGAATTAGGAGCAGGAGTAGGCCAGATGTGTGCTGTACCAATTAATCTGGCAGATGCGGCACTCGAGACTCGCCCCATGTTGCTGTAGCACTGCATTGCTGCTGTGATATATCCGTCTCCCACATATGGAACAGGCATTAAGAGAGAGAGAGACTGCGCTGAGAAAGTTGGAGGCTTCAATGACAACAACTTAGAATCATGGCACAGAAGAACGTAATTCAACCCATCATGTCTGTGTCAGCTCTTTGAAAGAGCTATCAAATTAGTCCCACTCCCCTGCTCTTATGCCATAGCTCTGCAATTTTTTTCTTCTCAAGTATTTATCCAATTCCCTTTTAAAGTTATAATTGAATCTGCTTCCACCACCCTTTCAGGCAGTATATTCCAGATCATAACAGCTCGCTGCATAAAAAATGTTTCCTCATGTCGGCTCTGGTTCCTTCACCAATTACCTTAAATTTGTGTTCTCTGGTTACCTTAAATCTGTGCCCTTCTGCCACTGGAAACAGTTTCTCCTTATTTACTCTATCAAAACCCATCAAGATTTTGAACATCTCCATCAAATCTCCCCTTAACCTTCTCTGCTCTAAGGAGAACAACCCCAGTTTCTCTAGTATCTCCACGTAATTGAAGTCTTTGGGGCAAAAATTGGCTCGCACCCCCTTTGGGGCGATAACTTCGCCGGGGCGCTACTTTTAGCGCCCCTGCGCCCAAAATTGAATGGTAGCACCCCAAGCAGGAGGCGGGGTGCTACCGGAAGCGCTCCCCCTCCCTCTTGGGGAGCTCCCATTGAATATCGCGGCGCTACGTGGAGCAGAGCCACACGCACCGGCACGTAGCGCCGCGGTACTGCAGGCCTCCCTCCCCTGATTAAAGGGGAGGGGCCGAGCGCAGCACGCACCGGGGCCCTGCTGGACCACCGGGGAGCGGGGTGCCGGCAAAAGAGCCCGGCACTCAAGAAGAGTGCCGGTCTGCCCGATCGTGGCCAGCACCTGGCGAGAGGGGGCAGGTGCTGGCAGGCGGCCCCAAAAAAATGGCCGCCCGGCACCTGCCCTATAATTTACGCCACCCCGACTGCAAAAACGCCACCCTGACCCTGTCGGACATAGCGTCCGCCGGTAGGTCAGGGGGCGTGAGCCAAGTTTGTGGCCGGGGCGCGAGCAGGGCGCTGCGCACAGTGAAGACGTCATCGCCGGAGGCGCAATGCCGCGCGGCGCTACCGGCTACCGCTGAATTTCGCGGGAGGCGTTAGTGGCACCGCGCCTGGGCGCTAGGTGCTTTGCGCCCCATTAGCGCCGCCTCGGGGCTCTAACGGGAGACGCAAAGCAACCAAATTTTTCTCCCTTTCAGCCCTGGTACCATTCTATTTATTTAGTGCCTTTAATGTAGAAAGAGCATCCCAAGACACTTCACAGGGTGTGAGGAGAAAAAACACAGATTCTATGTCAAAGAAGAAGATACTAAGAAGAATGACCAAAAGCTTGGTCAAAGAGATTGGTTTTAATGGTCTTAAAGGAAAAGAGAGAGTTGGTGAGGCAGAGGGGCTTAGAGAAGGAAATAGATTTAAACATAAGTAGACCCAAATTTTCTTTTAAAGTTTTTCTTTCTGTTCTAGGTTTTTGACCACAATCAGGACTGCATTCAGTCGTCCGCAAGCCCTGCAATAGGCAGAGGAGAAACAGCAAGAGCAGGAAAGGACTCTCCACAATATCAGATTGAACATGTGGTGTAGTCAACTTCTGCCACTCTGCTACCAGGTGGAGTTACCTGATAATGCAGTAGAGAGGTGTGTACAGAGGCTTAGGTTTAACAGAGAAGCATTGACAGGGCTGTGTTATCTCCTTCAGGACGGCCTCCGGACAACAATGTAATGTCTGAATGCTACTGTCACTGCCTGTGAAAATCAGCTTTGTCCTCGATTTTATGTGGCAGCCTCCTTCCAGGCTACCCCAGGAAACATCTACAGTGCCAGCCAGTTTTCTGCCCGCGGATGTATCAAGGAGATAATCAAAACATTATTCAGCCAGGCCAATGATTTCATCACTTTCACTATTACCAACAGGAGTAGTATGAGAGAGCAAAATGATTCGATGGATCTACTGGCTTTCCCAAAGTCCAGAGGGTCATAGCTTGTATCCATGTCACTGTTCAGGCCCCCGTGCACAATGCCGTGCCTATATGACCTAAAAGAGATTGTTTAAATGCTCAGTATGGGCATGGCATAAAACCGATCAGCAAAGAATGATGCAGATCAGTGCCTGTTAACCTCGAAACTCTCAAATTGCATTCATTTTACTTGAAAAAACATGGGTTAGTTAATGACAGCCATACCTCGGGTATGGTAGCATAATGATAATATAACTTGGCTAGTAATCCAGAGATCAGATATCCCACCATGGCACTTTGAGAATTTGAATTCAGTTTAAAAAATCTGGAATAAAAAGCTGGAATCAGTAAAAGTGACCATGAAGCTATCGGATTGTCATAAAACCCCAACAGCTTCACTAATGTCCTTTAGGGAAGGAAACCTGCCGTTCTTACCAGGTCTGGCCAATATGTGACTCCAGTCCCACACCAATGTAGTTCACTCTTAACTGCCCTCTGAAGTGGCCACTCAGTTGTACCATTTCAAGAAGAAGGCCCACCACCATCTTCTCAAGGCAACTAGGGATGGACAATAAATGCTGGCCTGCCAGTGATGCCCACATCCTGTAAATTAATATTAAACAAAGGCAAGTGGAGTCTGACATATTTGCATGCAAATGGCATCTGGCTTCCTGCCCGCCATATTGGATGCTTATAGGCCAGTTGTCGCCTGAAAAATGGGTGCTGCGCAGTTGAATTTATAGACCCATATATCTTCTGTTCAAGGTTATTATGCCATTACAGCAGCACTGTGATCAGTACAGCTCCAGCATGCATATTGTCCCATGATATTTGCTTCTTTAAATTACAGTTCTCATTTATGTTCTGTTATATGAGGTCGAGCTATGGCTCAGTAGGTAGTACACTCGCCTCTGAGTCAGAAGGTTGTGGGTTCAAATCCCACTCCAGAGACTTGAGCACATAAAGTTAGGCCGACACTCCAGTATAGTACTGAGGAGTGCTGTACTGTCAGAGGTGCTGTCTTTCGGATGAGATGTTAAACCGAGTCCCCATCTGCTCTCTCAGGTGGACGTAAAAGATCTCATGGCACTATTTCGAAGAAGAGCAGGGGAGTTATCCCCGGTGTCCTGACCAATATTTATCTCTCTCAACATAACAAAAACAGATTATCTGGTCATTATCACATTGCTGTTTGTGGGAGCTTGCTGTGCACAAGTTGGCTGCCAAGTTTTTCACATTACAACAGTGACTCCACTTCAAAAAGTACTTCATTGGCTGTAAAGCACTTTGAGACATCCGGTGGTCATGAAAGGCGCTATATAAATGCAAGTCTTTCTTTCTTTATATCATAATGTAAACAAGGTTAAGAGTCCAAATCAGTATTAGTATAAACCAAAGCCATCCTAGAGATAGGCTTGATTCTGGTACAGTTAGGATAAGTGTGGTTGTCACCACATTCCTCCGTAAACGTGAGATCACCAAAGCTCTGCTGTACCAGCCTAACTTGCACCAAGTCCCGTTCACCCATCACCCCTGTGCTCACTGACCTACACTGGCTCCCGGTCCATCAATGCCTCGATTTTAAAATTCTCATCCCTATCTCTGTAACCTCCTCCAGCCCTTCAACCCTCCGCGATCTCTCTGTTCCTCCAATTCTGGTTTCTTGCGCATCCCCGATTTTCATTGCTCGAACATTGGCGGCTGTGCCTTCAGCTGCCTGGGCCCTAAACTCTGGAATTCCCTCTCTAAACCTCTCTGCCTCTCTACTTCTCTCTCCTCCTTTAAGATGATCCTTAAAAACCTACTTCTTGGACCAAGCTTATGGTCACCTGTCTTAATATCTCCTTATGATGCTCGCTGTCAAATTTTGTTTGATAATGTTCCTGTGATGCGCCTTGGGATGTTTTACTATGTTAATGGTGCTATATAAACATTGTTGTTGTCTGCCAGTAGTATATCTTTGCAGGACATTTGACCCATTCTCACAGATGCCAACCATCAAGAGTTTCATGCTGCCAACGAGCGTGTCTTCATTGTTCTACATGCATCAGCGTTTGCTGATGAAATTCAGCGTTCTTGCTGCCTCCAATATTTTGGGCTGAGAGCCGGCCCAGAATTCCCTCAAAGTTGTTGGTGTGCATGCAGTGTTTCACTGATATCGGTGGCTCTTAAAGGGGTTCATTACGTGCTCGTGGTTCACATATTGAATGATGTGAAGGCTTGCAAGAGCAATCAGAAAGTAATCAGTTCCATTTTTCTTTCATGTAAGACAGACATCCGAAATAGTAAACCATCGTAAGGATCAAGAGAATCTACAGTTACATTGCTTTCATCGATCATCATAAGGCCTTTGACCTTGTGCCTCATGTAGTTCTCATGGAGAAGCTGGAAGCTATGGCAATATATGGACAAACATCTTATCCAGGATGTGTGCTCCAGCTCCAAGCTCCTTGCAAGCGTCACCCTTGGCTCCGTGGTTGCATTCTTGCCTTTGAGTCAGAACGACATGAGTTCAAGGACTACTTCATCAATTTGAGCACATACTCTAGCTCCACTGACCATCATTTTCGGTTTCCAAAGCAGAATTACAGTAGCCTCCAAAACGCTGGGAAATGCACCATAAATGTCAAAAATGAAGATCTCTCAAGGCTCCATGTCACCAGACACCCAGGAAATAAAATTAGCATGTGCTAAGCTCACATCCCGCTTCGCAAATATCTAAATCCTCCACTGGAAAATATGCAGTACTTTCAATATGAATGAAAAGGAGGTCATGACAAGTTCATGTCCCACTATACTCTTATTGTAACTATTTTTTTCACATATTATAGGTGATGCCATCAGATTTCAGCATTCGCAGAAAAACAAACTGAATCGTAGAGGGTAATCCCAAAACACTGATAAAAATCATTAAATCCAATGTAGTAAAAAAAGGAATTTAGCTTTACTCCAGGTTGCTTTCAACTGTATGTTTTTCTTTGGGGTTCCTGCTGGCTTGGTGCAGTGTCAGCTTTTCTGAAGATGTTTTTCAACATTTGTGAGTTTTGTAGTTTACCATGTACGAGTCATTTTTTGGACCTTCCAGTGGTCAATTTTGGCCAAGGTCTCGGAGCAGGTCAGATTTTCAATCTTTCGTTTTTTTTAAATGTATCTTTTCTGTAAGTCATCTGCGAATGAAATCATATTGTGCAAGGCGTTGATAAGTGGGTTATGACTACAGTTGCCAATAAGTAGAGAGTCTGTTTTGCCCATTTATCCCATCATCCTTCACATGTATGAATCATGTGGCTGTGCCGATGTTGACTTGACGGACCAATATTACTAGTTTAAAACCTGGTGGAAGCAAATTCAATAATAACTTTCAAAAGGGAAATTGGATAAATACTTGAAGGGGAATCTTTGCAGGGCTATGGGGAAAGAGCAGGGGAGTGGGAATAATTGGATAGCTCTTTCAAAGAGCCAGCACGATGGACTGAATGGCCTCCTTCTGAGCTGTATGATTCTATGATTCTAGTAGTTGAACTTATTTACAAGATTTATAACTACAGCAAAGTCTTTAGGCATGACAACGTTTTTGTAAAGTTTCACGTAAAATGGTTATCCCCAGACGTTAGAGATTTTCAGAATTCACAATCCTGCGATCCACTGCCACAATGTGATGGAGCAGTACTCCCACCCACCCAACTGGCCTGATGACGACACTCTCCTAAATTCTGGGGTCAGCTCATTTAATATTGCTGGGCAGGACTAAAGCACGTGTCTCTCCAGCAATTACCTATTTGCGTGAGGAGGAGTCTCGAAAGATTCATCGGGGTGGGGAGGAAGGGGCACCGAGGAAGCCCAGCTAAAGGTGGAGGTGCTGCTCTTAAGGCTGGACAATGCATGCATGCCCATTGAAGCCTCATAACCTTGGTGGAAATTATATCAAAGAAGTGATGAGAATTCCCAAATAGTTGTCATTCAACTATTCAACAGTTTACGACTGACAATGACAAGCATTCTTTTATCATCCAGAAAAAGATTGCTCACAATTCCCAAGAAGGACAGGCTACAGGAGTCAGAGCAAATCCTGGGAACTCACTCAACTAATGCTGGAGTGGAGTGTGAGGGCGTACACACAAAGATAATTTGTGCTTACTAAGTGCTAATAGTCAAAGATCAGAAGTGGTTTCTCTTTTTCAGGCTCATAATCTGAAAAGATCATTACATGGACCTATCAAGAAGATAAAAGTGGACATCAGGAAATACATTACATTTCTTATATTCAAAGAAGAGGGAAGCAAGAAAGATCTTCAACATCTGAAACAGCCAGCAGAAATTGGCCCACTCCATCGTAAACCCTATCAGTTGCACAGGTAGCTTAACTAGGTTGATACAGTCTAGATGAGGAATTGACACAGGGTGATTAACGACTTATAAGGAAACCAAAGGATGTGGTATTAGAGGCAAAGCATCATATACCTGAGTGGAGATTTAGAAGATGACAGACCCTGGTTATCGAGCATGCAAGTGATGATCTCAGGGGTCCTGCTATGAAAAGACAAATGCTTGCAGAGCATCAGAATCATATGAAGACACTGCAAAGACTCTCCAAAGATGTGTGAGAGGTGGCAGAAATCCAATAACATTCTTTGCAGCACTATTGGAGAGGACATTGGATGAGCAGGCCAGTAGCAACACATCAAGTTATCTTTCCATGGACGTGCTGGGCTTGTGGGAATGTTGATATGCCCCTGCAGACCAGGGTGGATTGGGGTTTGATACTGAGTTAGCTGATCTCAGCCACAACCTGGTGTGTGACTGCTACAATTGGGTTTTCTGCCACCAGGCGAGGCTGTTTCCCCACTCCTCATCAATATTCATTGATTGCTTCTTAAACTGCACATGTTGGAAAGGTGGGTGAGGACAGGATGAGGAAGAGCTTTAATGTCTCTGTGGTTGATGGGCTGCTGATGCCTACTGCCTAGCAATGTCCTGAAGCACACGGAACCATATCCTGGCATAAGTCAAAGGCTTCGGGAAAGAAAGGGAGAAGAGAGGAAATAATTGGCGGAACACTGTTTATCAGGGCATGGAAATAGTTCAGTTAATTCCAGACTCCACCTCTTGTCAACTAGAATCTCTCTACTTGACAAATTAACTGTGTGTAATGCCTTCATGTAAATTGGCAGCAGAGTTTGAATTCCCCATGTGATTTAGCAGCACAAACCTGCCCATTGCAGTGTTTCTGACATGGTGGAATTACAATAGAGCCAATATCTGCCTCCCATCAACACTCACCTGTGTGGTATGGGCATCCAGTCAACAGAATTTTACTCAGGACCAGCCAAAATACCTTTCTATAAAAATTATAACAGCATCAGCATTTGAATATTCTTCACATTTTTCACATTATGGAATATAAACTTTAAATCTTCTGTTAAGATTTTGTCTGATTTGGCTCAAAAAGGCACTCCAAGTCCTCCACGAATGTACCGCATAGATTTTATTATCTGGCAAGAACTAAGTATAACTGTCATCAAGCTCGACTGCTGGAAGGGTTTTCCCACATCAAAAGCTAAAGCCAGTAACGCACCTGGATTATAATCAAATGCATTTTTGATACAATTAAGATCACAGTAAACCTATAACACAGTGACGCTGTAATTAGTTTGTTCCAGTTTTGACTTGTTAATATGGCATTGATGTATTGCTAAATGGTGGGAGAGGAGGTGCTATTTATCTGCTTCAAAGAGAAGTATATTCTAAAGAGTTATTCTGTCATTTTAAACATTATAAAGGGATAACATGGCATCTGGGTTCCACCATATATTGGTGGGATTACTGTCTGCTGGCTGCATATTTGAGCAGTTTCAAACTGCTCTCCAATGGGTTTAGGCCCACTGAACAAATCTGTCCCTAATTGGCACTCTCAAGAGCTGTAAACTGGGGAGGTAATATTAGGCACTGAATGGAAAATTATGAGGAACACGCACCAATATACACAGGAGTGCCATTGCATAAAATTATCCCTCATGAAACACAGTAACAAGAGGTGAATGTCAAACACAAATAGGTGTAGAGGTTTATAATATATCCACTATAACATTTAGGATTAAGTGGGCATTTCAATAGAAAAATTTGTTCTTAAAATTATGGAAAAATGAGAGGAAAATACATCAAAGGTTAATTTAGAACCAATGAAATCTATTTCTTATATAATTCTTAATTAATTAGACTTTACTCCATAAATTTCCAGAACTTTTATTTTCATTTTAAGGTCACACCTTCTGTGATGTAATCTGATTTCAGGTGTCTGTGTGTCAGTGTGTGAAGATTAACACAAATTATAAGAATATAGTAAAAGGAAGTATGGGATGAGAAAAGGTTGCTGGTTCCACAGGCCATGTGCAATCCTAGCATTCCAGTTACCTCCTGTAGGAAGGCTTGACATAAATATTACCTGATTTCTTAAAGATATCTCAACTAAACTCCAGGATAAAAACTTCTGGAAAAAGTCCAGGATATGCTGCTCCATTTATCACTGACAGCAGGTGTCAGCTGTGGCTCAGTTGGTAGCACAGTCACTTCTGAGTCAGAAGGTTGTGGGTTCAAGTCCCACTGCAGGGACTTGAGCACATAAAGCTAGGCTAACACTCCAGTGCAGTACTGAGGGAGTGCTGCACTGTCGGAGGTGCCGTCTTTCAGATGAGACGTTAAACCGAGGCCCCATCTGCTCTCTCAGGTGGACGTAAAAGATCCCACGGCACTATTTCGAAGAAGAGCAGGGGAGTTATCCCCGGTGTCCTGGCCAATACGTATCCCTCAACCCACATAACAAAAACAGATTATCTGGTCATTATCACATTGCTGTTTGTGGGAGCTTGCTGTGCGCAAATTGGCTGCCGTGTTTCCCACGTTACAACAGTGACTCCACTTCAAATAGTACTTCATTGGCCGCAAAGCGCTTTGACACGTCCAGTGGTTGTGAAACGTGCTATATAAATGCAAGTCTTTCTTTCTTTCTAGGGAGTGGGATGAGGTCATTGTTAGGGGGACTAACCCTATTTGCATAAAGGTGCTGCATAATGAGAAATTTACTATCAAATATTTTTGGTGTTTTAATGATCACTTCACTGGATTCAGCGGTGAGCAGGCAGAATATGGTTCATTCACCAATGAGTTGTCACGATTGTGGAATTTGACCTCAAATTCTGAAAACTAGTTGACATGCTAATCATTCGCGTTTATTGACAGGAAATGCCTTCTTGTGTTTAGATACTGTTGACAAATTACGGAGACTCGTTCTTAAACTAATCGGCAGTTTCTTCGTGGAAGACATTAATCGTTGGCTTTTCTGGCTTTCTGCGTGCAGCAGATGTCAGGAAATTCCAGGAGTATTCCATCATTTCTAGCCAGTAGACAAACCAGGGTGGAACAGCAAATATTCTGTTTTGTTTACTGAACTCAAAACAGTTAAAATAAAATGATTATTATGTAAAAAGGTCAATGTAAACATTTGTTCAACCAGCACTAAATATCTGGGAGTTTTACATCACATTATTTTTATCACAACACACCTTACATATTAGAATACCATTTCTTGCTCCCCCAGTGGCTCAGTTGGTTAAGGAACTGGAGGTCCCAGATTCAATCCCCAATCTGTGCTGAGTTGGATGATCTGAGAAGGGATGCCACAACTGGCCTCGGTTTAGGCAGGAGGTAAATTTCACAGAGTTCTCGCTCCTGATCACGAGCCAGTGTCCCGAACTAGATATTTTTATATGTGAACATCAGGTGAAGACAAAAGAAACTATTTCCTCTGATGAGGAAATCAAGAACAAGGGGACATAATCTTAAAATTAGGCCATTAAGGAGCAAAATCAGGAAGCATTTTTTCACACAAAGGGTGGTAGAAATTTGGAACTCTCTACCCAAAAGGCTGTGGATACTAGGACAATTGCAATGTTCAAGGCTGAGATCGATAGAATTTTGTTAGATAAGGGATATGGAGCAAAGGCAGGTAAATGGAGTTGAGGTGCAGATCAAGCATGATCTGGTATACTGTATACTGTATTCGCTGCTCACGATGTGGTCTCCTCTACACTGGGGAGACCAAACGCAGATTGGGTGACCGCTTTGCAGAACACCTCCATTCAGTCTGTAAGGGGGACCCCGAGCTTCCGGTCGCCTGTCACTTTAATTCTCCGCTCCACTCCCACTCAGACCTCACCATCCTCGGCCTCTTGCATTGTTCCACTGAAGCTCAGCATAAGCTTGAGGAACAGCACCTCATCTTTCGATTAGGCACTTTACAGCCTTCTGGGCTCAACATAGAGTTCAACAATTTCAGATCATAACCTCGACCCCTATCATATATATATTTTTTATCCACACTTTTTGTCTGTGTCTTTTTTTCTTCTCTCCCACATGTCTTTCATTCTGCCAGCGCAATTTACACTTCATCTAGAGCCATCCTTTTGTTTCTTAACCTGTCCCATTACCACCTCCTCTTGCCTTGAATATCTCTCAATGTCTCTTAACCTCTCCTGCCTTCTATCCTATCACAGACCTTCCCTTTTGTTCTTTCGTCCCCTCCCCCCTTTCCCCAGCCCCTACACTTGCTTAAAAATCTGTTCCATTTCCTGCTTTTTTCCAGTTCTGATGAAAGGTCATCGACCTGAAGCGTTAACTCTGTTTCTCTCTTCACAGATGCTGCCTGACCTGCTGAGTATCTCTAGCATTTTCTGTTTTTATTTCAGATTTCCAGCATCTGCAGTATTTTCTTTTTGTAACTATGATCTAATGGAATGGCAGGGCAGGTCTGAGGGGCTGAATGGTCCACTCCTATTCCTATTGTCCCTATGTTCCTAGATTGAGTTTGGTTATTGTGCCTTGCAAGACTAGTCTCCTGGCACTCACTGTGTAGACTGATATGTGAAGAATGCATTATTTAGGGGCATTGTCTGCACGCCTGAATTTGAGGATGAACATCAACACCACTCTTCGACTCTCTCCTCACTGTTGCTTCAGGGTTTCCACCTCCTGTTGTTTCTGCTTAGATTTTGAACAAAGGATGACAAAAAAATTGATAAAATGTGAGAAAATAGAATATGAGAGTAAACTATCAAGAAATATAAAAACAGATTGTAAGAGCTTCTACAAGTGTGTAAAAAGGAAGAGAGTAGCAAAAGTAAGAGTTGGTCCCTTAGAGGCTGAGACAGGTAAAATTATAATGGGGAATAAGGAAATGGCAGAGACTTTAAACAAATATTTTGTATCTGTCTTCACAGTAGAAGACACAAAAAGTATACCAAAAATAATGGGGAATCAAGGGGCTAATAAGAGTGAGGAACTTAAAGTAATTAATATCAGTAGAGAAAAAGTACTTGAGAAACTAATGGGACTAAAAGCTGACAAATCCCTTGGACCTGATGGCCTACTTCTTAAGGGTCTAAAAGAGGTGGCCGCAGAGATAGTGGATGCATTGGTTGTGATCTTCTAAAATTTCCTAGATCCCAGTGGATTGGAAAGTAGCAAATGTAACCCCGCTATTCAAGAAAGGAGGGAGAGAGAAAGCCGGGAACTATAGACCAGTTAGCCTGACATCAGTCGTCGGGGAAAATGCTGGAATCTATTATTAAGGAAGTGGTAACAGGGCACTTAGAAAATCATAATATGATTAGGCAGAGTCAACATAGTTTTATGAAAGGCAAATCATGCTTAAAAAGATTATTAGAGTTTTTTGAGGTTCTAACTAGCAGGGTAGATAAAGGGGAAGGATAACAGTATATTTGGATTTCCAAAAGGCATTCGATAAGGTGCCACATAAAAGGTTATTACACAAGATAAGGGCTCATGGGGTTGGGAGTAATATATTAGCATGGATAGAGGATTGGTTAAAACAGAGAATAGGGATAAATGGGTAATTTTCCAGTTGGCAGGCTGTAACTAGTGGGGTGCTGCAAGGGTCAGTGCTTGGGCCTCAGCTATTTACAATCTATATTAATGAATTAGATAAAGGGAACGAGTGCAATGTATCCAAGTTTGCTGATGATACAAAGCTAGGTGGGAAAGTAAGCTGTGAGGAGGACACAAAAGAGCCTGCAAAGGGATATGGACAGGTTAAGTGAGTGGGCAATAAGATGGCAGGTGGAGTATAATGTGTGGAAGTGTGAGGTTATTCACTTTGGTAGGAAGAATAGAAAAACATAATATTTTTTAAATGGTGAGAAACTATTAAATGTTGGTGTTCAGAGAGATTTAGGTGACCTCGTACTGGAAACACAAAGGCCACGATTTCGCCTACCGAGGTGGGCTCAGTGCGGCTGAGGAAGATGGTGGGTTGCGACCCCGCTCGCAGCTCCATCCTGCTCTGTGAGAAGAATTTTCCATTGATTGGGCTTATTAAGCCCGCCCTGCGAGTTTCCCAGCCATTTAAAAGGGGGTCTGATGATGTCATTTGATGACCCGCCATCAGCCGGTTTCCTTAAAGGGACCATGTCCACATTCATTTTGACATTTGTGCTGTCAGTGTTCTACAGCATTGAGGTGCTGCAAACACTGACAAGCACTGCACAAAGGTGCACGGCTGCACCCAGGCTCTCCCATGTCTCCCTCCATATGCTTATGGAGGGAGCCACAGCACGCAGGGAGGTTCTCTTCCCTTCCAATGGGCGGAAGAGACCTCCCAAGGACACCAACACAGCCTGGTTGCACATTGCACAGGAGGACACAAGCAGAGATGCCGTCAGGAGGACCTGGCTACAGAGGCGCGAACCTTTCAATGATCTCAGTAGATCACGAAACGTTACTGCAAAGCCACACGCAACCTCATCCTGCTATGCCACTCATCACATCCCCATCACTCTGCCTTCCCTACCCTACTCCTGCACATCCTTACTCACACCAACTTACCTTGCACCTCCACTCATCCCTCTCTCTCTCTCTCTACATCATCACATCCCCATCTCATTAGCCACCCCACACACTCACCCTCATCCTTGCCCAATCAAACCAAGTAACAACACACAAGAGTACGCACTTGGGTGTTTTAGCCAATGTTCATGTAAAGTTTCTGTTGATGTGTTGCCAAACATTGAAATCTTTATTTTCCACACTTTGCCTTCTTGGACAGATTTTTGTGCACCTTTGGAAGTGGCTTAGTGAGTTGCAGTGAATGGTGAGACATAACAGTACCCCCGCAATGATGATGAGTGTGAATGGAATGGCTTGGGCATTGTAGGGATGCTTTATGGTGTTGGTGTGGGGTGGTGCCAACCTGGCGCATCATGTGGCAGCCAGGGTGTACAGCGTTAAGTGAAGTAAATCTGGCCATGGTGAGGCCATTTCTGGCCTCCCGGGCAGCAATGTGGTCGGGTGCTGATGCCCTGTGCAACATCAGGTGATTGCGGAGCAGGTTGGTGTTGTTGTTGGTGCTGCTGGTGTGCCTGGTGATGTTGGTGTTGAGGCTGATCATGGAGGGATTCAGAGGACCAAAATTCCAACAGTAAATGTGATAAGGTTAGTGATGAAGTGAGTGTCCATATGCGGTTTGCAGAGTTTTCTATCTTCATTAAATGTTGTTGTGAGTTGAAAGGGCCGATTGTTTGACTTTATCTTCGTGCCGCTCTCAGCGCTCCTCCATGCGCCCTCCCCTCCTAGGTGAGCCAGCCAGCCCAGTCTGTGCTGCACATGTGGCGGCCTCAGTCCGCCCCCACCTCCCGGCTCGCACCAAGCCCGCCTCCGGCCGCTGCTCATTCGCTAACTCTGGACCACTTCCTGTGGTCATTCAATAAAGTTCTACAGATAAAAGCAGATAAGCTGATTTCCTTGAAGCACACCAGTTATTTTGAAAATTCCTCCCCTCTCAAAATCCCTGAATCTCACTCTTCAGATTATTTCATGGTCCCATAGAAAGTCTCTACGGACCCCCATGGGTCCGTGGACCCCAGTTTGAGAATCACTGCTCTAGACCCATCTTTTATTTCTTTTATTGTCCCTTTTGCCTTGCACAATCATCCCTTTTGTCATTTAATCTCTCCTGCCTTCCACCCTGTCACAGACCTTCTCTTTTGTTCTTTCCTCCCCTCCCCCCCATTTCCCTGCGTCTGTTCTTGCTTAAAACCTATTACATCTCTAACATTTTACAGTACTGATGAAAAGTCATTGACCTGAAACGTTAACTCTGTTTCCCTCTCCACAGATGCTGCCTGACCTGCTGAGTATTTCCAGCATTTTCTGTTTTTATTTCAGATTTCCAGCATCCGCAGTATTTTGCTTTTGTATCAATTATTTATTTCACTTCAAGGGAGACTCTTTAGGAGTCTTTCTTCTCTGGCTAGTAAGAGGACTTGGTTGTGTTCTCATCCTCCAGGCACCTGACAGATTAGAAACTGATTCTTCCACTCAGTCAGTCTGGAAAGGCAAACTGAATTTATTAGGAAAGCAGTGAGTTTTATTCCATTGCCATCATTTTTTCCAAAACACTAATACAATGATGTACATACAATAGCTGTTTGCAGATCTGATTTTTGAGTGGGGGGGAGATTGCAGGGTCGTGGTTTTGTTTGTGGTGAAGGTGAAAATTTACCCCATTATACCGATCTGTTCCTGATGATCCCTGTTACAAATGTCTGCAAAAACAGTGTTCCTCACCATTTGCAATTCCTTAAATAATGAAGCAGTCCATGCCCGCATGCAGCAAGACCTGGACAACATTCAGGCTTGGACTGGTAACAACAACAACTTGTATTTACACAGCGCCTTTAACATAGTAAAACATCCCAAGGCG
This sequence comes from Squalus acanthias, assembly GCA_030390025.1. Classification (NCBI taxonomy): domain Eukaryota; kingdom Metazoa; phylum Chordata; class Chondrichthyes; order Squaliformes; family Squalidae; genus Squalus; species Squalus acanthias. Next base: position 150,675,480 of record CM059428.1, read on the forward strand.
CTTCACAGGAGCGTTTTCAGACTAAATTTGTCACCGAGCCACATAAAGAGATATAAGGACAGGTGACCAAATGACTGGTCAAAGAGGTAGGTTTTAAGGAGAGCCTGAAAGGAGGAGAGAGAGGTAGAGAGGCGGAGAGGTTTAGGGAGGGAATTCCAGAGCTTAGTGCCTAGGTAGCTGAAGGCATGGCCGCCAATGGAGGGGCGATAGAAATCGGGGATGAGCAAGAAGCCAGAATTGTAAAAGCGCAGATGTCTCGGAGGGTTGTACGGCTTGAAGAGGTTACAGAAATAGGGATGGGCGACAAGAATGAAAATTTTAAATTTGAGGTATTGTCAGACTGATGAGGCTTCTTTCTATTGCTTAGGCTATGACCCTTTGTAGCATGGGGAATAACTTGTTTTGCAACTGTATGAGCATATTTTTTAAAACGTCAGTATAATTACAGTTTATAAGCAGTTAATGCTTTTGATTTTATGCCTTATACTTGCTTAGTTATGCACACCGGACCAGCGGTTATGTGGGTCAAGGTTGGACTGTCTTGGCTCGTATTTTGCCCAAAGTGTGATTCATAATGCTGCTGTTAATTACGTGACAAAAAAATTGGCAGCAAGAATAGGAATGGTTTTGATCTAAATTACTGAAATGGAAATCATCTTCAGGAGGCTCTGCAATCGAAAACTTAGCATCTTCCTCTCATAAGTCATGTCAGGCAGCCTGAGTGAACTGTCAAATAGAGTTTGCTCGTAACCTCTTGATGCGTGTGTCATTACAAATTGTGTAGCACATCCACTGCCAAGGGTCACGACGTAGCAATTCAGTCAGCACTCGAAAAGAATCAGCTGGTTCATAATGTAGCTCCGTCAGTCTCCCCGCATTCTGCTGTCATTCCCACAGAGATTGTAATACTATTATTGTGATGTCTACATCCACTTGAAATGCCAGATGGCAGCAGGAATTTAACCCATTCCAGCTTTGAACACTGACTCCTTCAAACAGCATCATGAATGACTTTTATATCGCTCCAAAATGCAGTTCACAGTTGAAAGTATCTTGTTTCTTTAATTCAACTAAAAGATGCATTTCTGCCTTGATACTTCTAGACTAACCTGGCTGTGGATAGGATTAAACAGTGGGCTTTGTAGATTAACATGCTTGTTAAAATGCTTTACCATTGGAGCAGCTGTTGGAAATGCCATTAAGAACCAGATGTAGGTTTCAATTAAACAATTTTTAAATTTTCTTTACAGGGAACTTGTCGCCTGGTAAAGTATATTGTGAGGCAATTTGCTGTGTTTGTAACTGGAGGTATGTATATTGATGTGATACTGTCACATAGACTCAAACAAATGTCAACCTTCTGGCTCAGTGGTAGCACTCTTGCCTCTGAGTCAGAAGGTTGTGGGTTTAAGTCCCACTCCAGGGACTTGAGCACGCAATCTGGGTTGATAATTCAGTGCTGCACTGTCGGAGATATCGTCTTTCAGATGAGACATTAGACTGACGACCTGTCTTCCCTCTCGGGTGGATGTTAAAGATCCCATGACACTATTTGAAGAAGAGCTGTTAAGAAGGGAGTTCTCCCCAGTGTCCTGGCCAATATTTATCACTAAAACACAACATTGCTGTTTGTGGGATCTTGCAGTGTGCAAATTGGTTGCTGTGTTTCCTATATTACAACAGTGACTACATTTCAAATGTTGGTTGTAAAGCACCCATTCTGAGGTCGTGAAAGGTGCTATTTAAATGGAAGTCTTTCTTTCAAATTTTTGAGCTCTTGGGTTTGCGTTTGCTGTTGTGAAGACTGATGAGCTGTGCTGCTTCTCCAGTGCTGGGAAAAAGTTTCTGTGCTTGTTTGATAGAGTCAGAAAGCATGGCCAAAGTCATCAACAAAGCAGAGGCCTCTTCAATTTTTGGCAGGGTGCTTTTGGGATATTTTTTTGGTGTAATTTCAAACATCTAGTTCTTTGACAGCCAACCGGCAAAGGGAAAATGAAGAAGTAACCATGTAATATAAATTGATTCATCAGTGTCCCTGTCACGTTATTGCTGTAGCTATTTCGAGCAGTGCTGGGCTGGGAGGTGTGATAGATCACTGTGAAAAATACTGGCTAACAAATATAGTTCTTACAAACAATGATGGACAGGAAAAGACCTTTAGTCCATCAAGCTTGTCCCACACAATTGTGATACCTTGTGTATCATAATATATACAGTCCCCCCGCCACCTGCAATCATGTGATCTCCTGGGAGAGGTGAAAAACCAGATTAAAAACCTAGGCCAATTTGGGGGGAGAAAATCTGAGAAATTCCTCTCCAACCCCCTTAGGCGATAGAAACTAGTCCCAGGAGATCACTCGGGCCTTGAATTTTATGCTGTACCAACCTTTTGTACGAGGTGATCTCCACCCCAATAGTAATCGTTATTGGGAATGAGCTAATAGTGATTGTTATTGGGAATGAGCTAATAGTGATTGTTATTGGGAATGAGCTGCCTTTGAAATCTTAATCAGAAGTCTGAACCAAACTGAAATTGACTGATTCCTGTTTAGTTTGAGATGTTTCACAGGTCAACCTGCTAATTCAAGTTTATTCTTCCTACATCACATGATTCAGATCTAGCTGGCCTTTCTTTTAAGAAAAATATTCAAATGCACATCTTTTGTCCATTCTTTCCCTGCAAGAATTGAATGCTGGCAGCCATATGTCAATCATGTTGCATATCCTTCTGTTTCTTTGTGGGTTTGAGCTTTCAACAGGTGAAAGGAGAGACAAGTATGGTGTCTAAAAAACTTATTTTAAGTGTTTTACGTACATTCATTGCATTGAGTTCTCCAGTTCCCTGACAGTTGTCAAAATATCTGATTCCCTGATGAGCCACTCATACCTATGAGTCTGAACTATTGTCTAATGTTTCGTTAATGTTAAGGAGGGCTGCGTGTCCAAATAACTTGTTTTTCTTGTGTTTCAGAAGAGCAGAGTATCTAAGATATCTGTATCCCTGGTGACCTAGCAAGGTTATCCATCCAAGGCATCATATTCCCTTATGGTCTAGGAAGTATCTCCCTTGCCAAGTGTTTCTTCACATTGTCTATGTTATCACCTCAGAATGCCTTAGTAATGGGATTGCAACTTTACATTTGCCAATAATATTTTGTGGTTGGAGGATAAATTGTGCGGTAAAAGTTGTTAGGATTGAAAAGTTTCTGAAGAAGTTTTTCATTTCTGTTCTGGCAACTGTACAATGGCCTTCAAAGGCAAGATGTGAGTTTTCTTCCAAGACCACTCAGCCTGTTTGTAAACACAGGGCATGTAATTATATCCACACGTGTGTTTTTGTATATCGACATCCCGACATCACCTATCACTTCAGGGTTGATTTTCAGTAATCCATTTGAAATTTAAGTAACTACTGAAAGCACTTTGGGAACATGTTCAGTGCGGAAAGCAAAGCTTCAAACATTTATCCAGTGGCAATAATGGCAGCTTTCTGGCAGTGCTTGCCTGTGAGTCTGCCAGGGCTACACCAAAAAGGAATTCTCCGACATGAGCACACAAACTTTTTTGCGTTGGTAAAAATAAGGCTATTCATACTGGCTAATAATGTGAAGTACACTGGCTCTAAATACATGGAACAGATCCAATCCTTTTAATCTGTAGATTATATCAAATCTAATTGATACTTATTCAATCAATATTGAGACTCGCTTGCATTTTGTCAATGTTTGACAACTAGTTTTGTCTTGTCAAAGGATTTTGTTGACATATGTCAATAAATCTCAGAAGGCTGACTGACTCTGGAATTTCCCCATTAACCTGTGTATACATGAAACTAAAAAAACAAACTAATACCTGCCAGTCAATTCTGTTGATCGGTTTAGGAACTTGTTTCTACTCTTCTTGTTGGCCAATTAGGATGACACCCACAGTGTCATCAAACAAAGTCTAATCTAATAAAAATACCCGCTTTTTAAAAGGGCACAGATAATAAACAACAAAATTATACAAAAGAAAAGCAACGTAATAAATTAAATCATAATATTATCACCCATGTCGACTACGCACTCCAGCCCAAGGTGCCCACTGGTCGCAGAAGGCCTCAAGTGTACCGGCGGGCACTGTGTGCTCCTTTTCCAGGGCCACCTGGGCATTGGACATAGCTGTGAAAGACTGGCAGGCAGCCAGAGCGAACAACCCCAGCCAGTGGCTGCATCTAACCTGGAGCTGTTGATGGCCACCTTGGCCAGGTCTAGGAGCAGACACACGAGGAGGTCCTAATGATTAGGTAATTCAATGTGAACACAAGTAACCAATTTCTGTTGACAGTTTTAATCACCAATCCACTGACTATTTTTCAGAATTTGATAAATTCAATGTCCTTGGTGTTTAAATAGAAACAAAAATGTTTGCTTGCATTCCATCAAACAATATAATGATCTAGTTCTTAAATCCCAAAACTATATATGACTTTTTGTAGATAGTATCATTGCGACAATAAGGAAACTGGGATAGAGGTAAATTTAAGTATACTGGTTGGTCAGTCACTGAAAATTTCTCTTCTGTCTGACGTATCAGTTACTAATTGAAATCAAGGGGGTGATTTTAACCCTGGAGAGAATGGGATGGATTGCTTCAGGGCACTTACTGCTCCGTTCCCACTCAACGCTGATTTAACCGCAGAGTTTTTTTTGGTGGCTAAGGCACCCACTGGAAGCTGGTGGTTGCCTCATAAATACATGCAAATTGTGGTCCTATGACATAATTAGGACCTCGATATGTTCTTCACTAGAAAAATTGGAAGTCCACACGGCGCTCAATCTGCTGAGTAAAACCTCACGGGATTGGTTTCAGAGACTGACTGAATGCAATATTTAAAGCGGAAGTCAGATGCAGCTAGTCAACCCGTAGTGCCTTTCTTAAAAGAAGATTTACTAACTCAACTACTCCGACAAGGTGCTCTCCCAGTGGCTTCAGCAAAGCTGGTGGAAGGCTGCTGTTAATCACGTTGGCACCCTGGAGGTGCTTGTGGCGGGTGACTTCTTGGTGCTGGAGCTTGATAGGGCCCAGTTGCAGACTGCTGCACCTCAGCTGCTGTTGGGGACAGTCTGGCTCAGCTGGCTTTCTGGCACCATGGCGGGTATTGGTTGAAGTGATTATTTCTTGTTCGCCAGTTTGCCCTATTTGAATTTTGGAGTTTGGAAAAGGCTGTTTTAGGGTTATTGCTTCCTTCACAACACCAAGAGCTGCTCGTATTTGTAGCTTGCGATATATGCAAATTATTGGGAACACTTCAGTGCAGTACTGAGAGTGTGCTACACTGCTGGAGGTACCGTCTTTCAGATGAGAATTTAAAGCGAGGCCCCATGTGCCCTCTCAGGTCGACGTAAAAGAAGAAGAGCAGGAGACTTCTCCCCGGTGTCCTGGCCAATGTTTATCCCTAAACCAACATCACTAAAAAAAGAACAGATGATCTGGTCATTACCTCATTGCTGTTTGTGGGACCTTATTGTGCGCAATTTGGCTGCTGGATATCTTACATTATAACCGTGGTTACATTTCAAAAATCCTTCATTGGTTGTAAAGCACTTTGGGACATCCTGAAAGGTGCTACATAAATGCAAGTTCTTTCTTCCTTTAACATTGATATAAAATTGAGCGTGACCCCTGAGGCTCTATGCTATGCAAACAATGATAAAAAGTTTCGGCAGTGTTGGACTCATGCACATAGTACTGCTTTAATTGCATCATATTCAATTGGAAAAGACAGGCAGAAGACCTAAAATCTCATGGGGGAGAAATTCGGTATCACCCAAAGTTTAGCGCCCGGTGCTAATTATCGCCTCCGACTGCAAAATTCGCCTCTATTGCCCCTGGAGGTGATTTGAGTGTTAAATCAGGCGATACACACCTCTCTTAAGGTGCAAATGTCAGGGAGCGAGGCGCTACCTCAGAACGCTACCGAAGCTCAGACGATGTCAACTACCATGGAAGACTGACAGACTGGTGCCGTCCAGTTCTTAAAGGGGAGGGGCCACCTTGCTGGCCAGCCACTCCCTGCTCATTGCAGCCTTGAATCTCGGCCTGGTGATACCTCAAAAGCAATTGTGTTGGAAACACTAATGGATAGGCCCAGGGAAAGAGCTCGGCGCTTAGGAACCTCAAAAGTAGTGCTGAGGGCCAAAAACACCTTAGGACAGCGTTAAAACCAAAAATTATGCTGACAAGAAAAGGCAGGAAGCGCCCGCCTTTAAATAACACTCCCCAGCCCCTTCCCGACTTGAAAACGTTCCCCTCTACCAGTCGTTCCTAGTGGCAGGCGCTAAGGCAGGGGGCGCGACTCAATGTCCGGGGTGCTACCGGGGTGTTGCACGCTTGACTGACGTCATGATCTGCGGGTGCAGGAGATTGTGGCGGTAGTGTTTAGCGCCGCCGCAAAACGACTGGTCAATTTCGCGAGCGGCGCTAAAATCGCCGCGCTCGGGCACGAATTTCCTAGCGCCCCGTTAGCGCCCCCGGAGGCGCTAATGGGAGGCGCTAACCAACTGAATTTTCCCCCCATGACTTTTGTTAATGCTTGGTTTATTTGACCAGTGGATTAGAGGACTGTTGGTAAATGATGTCCCTCAGTGAGTAATGAGGAAAGCTTTTTTTGTAAAATAAAAGTTTTGCTGCTAATAATGTTTACCATTCTGTTCCCAGGATAATGGCAGCGAAGGATATACACTGGTGCTTCCTGCACCCCCCCCCCCAACCCCCTCCCCGGTCTCCCCCCACTGAAAGCAGCTGGAGGGTATGTGTGCTTGGAGGAGTCGACATGCATTTTAAAATTTACCACATGTTCTCATTGCAAATGATTCAGATTGTTATTCAAATATTATAATTATTAGTTTTACATTAAAATTTAATTCTGGATTACACCTAATCTGCAGAATTGGAGTAGATTGCTTTGGGGTGGATTATCGTGTGGGAACCAGGCTGATTTATCTGTTCCAGATGTGGTTAATGTGCTTCACAACAGGAGCCATATTAACTTCAGATTTCCAAATCCTTTCTGGTAATCCACTTTAGTTTGGGACTGGGTTAAATGCTTCCTCCACTCTTGCCCAGCCCAGCTCAACCATTGGCAAAAGCATCATTCACACCTCTCAGAAGTCACCAAGCTGCATGACATTAATGAAATCCTGAGGAGGTGAAATAGGAACAATTATCATGCTAATCCTTTCCAACTGTACAATCTGCACCTTGTATAAACCCAGCAACAAATATAATCCGAACCATCTGAATCTAGTTGTTTATAGGCAATCAGTCACAAGGCAAAATGCTTTCAATCTGTTATCGGTATTTATCTCTCAATTCCCTTTTAGGTCACACAGCTGAATGTAACGTCAATCTATTTAGCAACTTTTGATAAATTGGAGCTTCTGTTTTCTATCAGCTTGGATAATCAATGTTTTGACAACGACTTAGTTGCAATTAGTACGTCACAGCCAAACTCCAGATGGATTTTAACATTTTTGCATTCTCAATGATCATTTGCGTGAAAAAAAAATCTTTCTCTCAAAATGTATTGAGATAAATGTCCCCCTCCCTGGCCCCTCTAAAATACTGAGTTCAATTGGTGTGATGGTTGAATTGTTCCATGGTCTTCAAGCCTGAAGGTTTTTTGTACAACTAAAGGAACTGCTCTAGCTGTGATCATTTGGCTAATGGAAAGTAGACAAAACAATTTTGTGGTTGATTGCACCCATGTTTGTAGAATTTGCAGATAAAAATGGACATCAGCGCGACTGAGGGGGAAATGACATTGAAGGGACCAAATTTGGTGCATTCTAGTTAGTGCTAATGTAAGCAAACGTTAAAGTGATAAAGTAACCAGTGTTCATTTGTTTAAGCTTCTGGAATGAAGTCACTTTGCCCATTTTTCAAAATATCTTGTTTGACGTCTAAGGCTCGAACAGATTTGTCAGATTTGCTTTAAACTGACAGATTGCAGTTGTTTCTTTCATTAGAATGAGACCAGCCATGGAAGTCCATGTTTGAAATAATCTAAGTCAAAAAGTGAATTGTTATTTAATGAGGCCCATACAGACTCAGTCATGCTGTGGGTACATGCAACCACAGGTCTATGTCAATAATTGCACACAATAACAGCCATTTGGACTTACAGATAGGCATGCAGTTTCCTGTAGCATTCATTCAAAAGGAGGAAAGTAAAAGGTGAAGATCCCCTGAATACTTACTGGATAGACATCATGGCTCAGTGTGGTACAAGGCCTGGAGACCAGAAGATCCCAGGCTGTTCTGAGATAGCTGATCTCACCTGAGGCAATGGTTGTGGTTGTATAGCTGATTTCAGTGACTCTGGGCAATTGAGGAGAAAAATGAGCCAAAATACCTATTTCTGATCTCTTGGGAAGTATGTGCTTGAAGAGAGGTGCCAGCTTGGCTGTGATGTCCTCTCTGATGAAATAGCCTGCTGCTACTTGCTGGGTTTACATGTGGTATGAAATTAAGATAATGCCGCTGGCATTTTGTTGGAGTTGGAGGAAAAGTATAAAAATATTGATTGTATACGCAACAAAGCAGAATTTTTTAGGACAGATTTTAACCCTGCCCGCTTGACAGGAACGGTTGGTTGAAATGACAGTAGAGCATTTCCTGCCATTTTATCTGCTGAAGTTTTGGCAGTGTTGGGGCGGCCCACCACGTTGGGGTCTGATGCTTCATTTGGACACTGATGCAATTTTAACTGCTGGTCACGTCAGTGACACCCAGTGTCGGAGCCGCTGGTGAAAGCTGGCGGCAAGCGGGGCCAGATGAGGCCTACAAAAGTAAGTATTTAAAAATTGTCTTTCTTAGGTTTCCTTGTGGGCCAGGAAGAACAGGAGTGCTCCTCCGGACCCCACAAGGAAACCTTCGGCCTCCCCATACCTGGTCTTCTCTACTGCCCGACCAGGATCGCCTCCAAACCCACCCCCGATCACCATATGCCAGGGACCGTTCCCTCAGGTCCCCAATGGCAGCCTTCTGACGCCCGAAATCCCTTTCCCACCTGCCAGTTAGGCAGCGATTCCAGCAGGTTTCAGGCAGCAGTTCGGCTTGGATCATTTAAGTGAAGCCCAGGAGTTAAAAATCTCCCGGGCCTCACACTGCAAGAAGCGGGATGGTTTGCCGTCTGCCTAGGCTGGGGCACTTATGCCCCGAGTTAAAATCAGGCCGTTTGTTTTTATTTAAATGTCAAAATATTTCTAGTTATTCCTAGAATGATAACCGTTGAAATCAATAAATGCTGGGAATGTAACTATTTCTGAAATTTTACATAATCTCTTAGTTTCATAGTTTACACTCTGAAAGTTGTTGGTTGGAAGAAGCTACTAATTTTTGGGAAAATTTAATGATCTATTATATATTAAAAACACTGGTTGGCTTCAACGTTCTAATGGCATTTTGCCTGTCAGTGGCATTGTGCTGTATTGTGTGACTCATTAGTTTAAGTGGGACTCCCCCTAATGTTATGTAATAGACTGCTGTGCTCTCTCTCCCTCTCCAGGCATATATTCTCAGATTTCACAATAACCACCCCCCCCCCGCCCAAAATTTTTGAACACTCAAACTGCTCCCTTGCCTTCATTTGCTCATGACAAAAAGAAAAAATTAAATCCCAGATGTCCATGTAGGCAATTTAACAGGACCAAAATGGAAAGTGTAAGCATGATGAGCTGCCAGCACAGACCCTGCATTTAAATGGCCCCAGTGCAAACTGTACAAAACTGCAATCTGAACAAAATAGTGTCTATGTTTTCTCACCCAGACTATAGGCTCCCCTTTCCCCCTCGCACAGGCAATACATTGGGGCAGGGAAGAGGGGGGCCAGAAAGTGCTGAGGAGATGTGCAGACAGGAGAAGGGAAGAGTAGACAGGGAGGAGAGTGGAGGGGAGGGGAGGCAAGGATGGCAAGAGGAAGGGAAATATTAAAATGACCCTGTTTCTGATCTCTCGCCTTTTAAACTACCCACCCAACCGCGAGCGGTTAAGATCTGGAATGCACTGCCTGAATGGGTGGTGGAGGCACATTCAATCACGGCTTTCAAAAGGGAGTTGGATAAGTATCTGATCGAAAGACATTCGCAGGGCTTCGGGGAAAGGGTGGGGGAGTGGGAATAGCTGAGGTGCTCTTGCAGAGAGCCGACATGGGCTCGACAAGCCAAATGGCCTTCTTCCGTGCTGTAACCATTCTATGATTCTATGATTCTATAAGGTGCTTTGTATCCAGCTAATGCTTAACAGAGCAGCATTCAATTTGATAATTGTTGAATGTTGAATCGCAAGATAAGTTTGAATCCAATCCTGAAGAAATAAAATGTGCTCTCGTTAATAGATAGATAAGAGCACTAATGACATTTTTTAACATTAATGTAAACCCATTTCATTTGCCAAAACTTCCCCTTTAGGGAATGGAAAAGTACTATTCTTCAGGGGATAGAAAAGTGTTGGTGACAATGAAGAGGAAAGTGCTCATTGTTAAACATTTATGTTAAAGTTCCTGGGCTATGTTTTATTGGCCTTGCGCTATCATGGAACTCTATTTGGCTGGACTCCAGCATACAAATACAGTTCTGTAGCACGTAAACAATGCATCCTATTCCCCATTAATACTAGTGCGTATTTCCTGTCTAATTCTGCTGTTTAAAAGGGCAGAGACAGTATTAATGTTAAGGGTTCTCATGATTCTGTATCTGTGTTTCTTTTCCCTCTCCCTGTGAGAAACTATTGTGCCCATTGACCCCAATGTTATTGCAGTATCCCCTTCTAATTTACCACCTCTTCTGTTAAACAGTGGTTCATGTTCGGGAACAGTTCCATACACACTGGCAGCCTGTCGGGTTCTTTGCCCAAGTGCCCAGGGTCATGTGTGAAACTCACACACTGGGGTCTATTTTGACTCTTGGGTGGGGTGGGGTGGGGGGGGGGGGGGGCCGCCAAGTTGAGAGGCGGGAGCAGCCCCTGTGCTTTTGAGACCTGGCCTCATTTACATTCGCCCGACGAGCTGCTGGGCGCCAAATGGGCATCCCGGCACAGCTCGCCAGATTCGGCAAAGGAAACCGGGCCGGAGCTGCCGTCAGGATGGTAAATCATGGGGGGGGGGGGGGGGGCAGAGGGGAGGAGTCACAATCGCAGAGGGTGGGGGTCCCGGGGCGGCAGCGGCCTAGATTATTTCTGTGCGCCCCGGAGGTGCACTCATGCTCCTCTGGGCCCACAAAATAATTCAACACTTACCTTTGGTGGGCCTGTTCTCCTCCGTCACCCGTGGAATCGACCAGTTCATGCCTAAAATGGCAATCGGGGTTCTATTTATGTCACAGGACCCCGATTTCCAGATTAAAAGGGGCCCATCAGCTGAATCAGGTGGGTGCTTTGGATACCCAGATGAAGGCCCCTTTTAAAATGGTGACGGCCGCATTGCCGGTGTTAAAGGGGCGATAAGGTTACCGACTCCATTTTGAGGCCGTTACTGTTCCACTAACGTCAGGCGAAGGGAGTCAAAATCAACTCCACTATACTCTATGCTGGATACATCTGCTAAGTGCTGATATGGCTATTAAAGGGTTAACCTCCGGCTACTTCATTTGCAACCATCTTCCCCCCCCCCCCCCTGAATAAAATGAAACCTTTCAATGGAATCTTTTTTTGTTGTTTCTTTTACCGCATAGGGCAACTGGTTAAACCTCAAGTTTGCTATATTGGACCTAATCCATGCTTTTAGAATCCTTTCATTCCCTCCATCAATGGACAGTAACAATGCAATCTGATTAAATACAGAAACAGCTGTAACATGATGAGAGCTTCTCAAAATCGGGCTAAGCCCACAAGGAAACCTGTTTATATCAGTGAAGTGGATTCATATTGTGTTTAGTTTCACTTCTGGTCTGAACTTTTGCCTCAATTTCCAGGCACCCAAAGTATAGTGATGGTGGACTACCAGAATGGCTGTGTGGAGGACCTCCTGGTTCTGTTTACACACTGAATTAAATCTGATCTAAAGAGAGAGAGAGAGAGATATCTGGCACGCGGAGAAAATATATCTCCCTTCAGAGGGGAAAAACATGGTTTGGGTTGAGAAGAGAAAATGTGGGAAAGGAAAATACAATTAATAAAAATGAGCAAGTTTTAAAGGACAAAGTAAAAGCATTGGCTATAACGTCAAAGCAGCTGATGCAAAGGCTGTGCCAAAAAAAGATACGTTTGTAAAGCAAGTGCAAGTTTAATGCTTTTGGGGAAAAAAACCTCTATGCGGCCTGTTGTACCACCGTGATTGAAATAAAAACTCACTCGTTTGTCTGCTATTTGCGATCATTAAAATCACAGTGAGAAGCTGTTGAGCTGCATTTTTATGTGTGTTTTAAACACAGGGTTGCAGTTCTTCTATTGCCAATTTTACACCGCTGCAAGCAGATTGTGAAAATGTGTCTCCGGCTTGATCCTCTGATAGAAGCACTATTGATTCCTTCATTGTAGTACAACACGCTTGTCTCCCTTTCTCTCAGCCGATTTTCTTTTTCTTAGGAACAGGAGTAGGCCATTCAGCCCCTCGAGCCTGTTCCACCATTCAGTGAGATCATGGCTGATCTGCGACCTAACTCCATATACCTGCCTTTGCCCCATATCCCTTAATACCTTTGGTTAACAGAAAGCTATTAACCTCCGATTTAAATTAACAATTGATCGAGCATTAATTGCCGTTTGCGGAAGAGAGTTCAAACTTCTACCACCCTTTGTGTGTAGAAGTGTTTCCTAATTTCACTCCTGAAAGGTCTGGCTCTAAAGACTATGCCCCCCTAGTCCTAGAATCCCCAACCAGTGGAAATAGTTTCTCTCTATCTACCCTATCTGTTCCCCTTAATATCTCGAAAACTTCGATCGGATCACCCCTTAACCTTCTAAATTCCAGGGAATACAACCCTAATTTGTGTAATCTCTCCTTGTAACTTAACCCTTCTTTCTCAATTATTTTCCTTCTTTCTTCTCTTGCTGTTATACAGGGGAGAATTTCCACAGGGATTCTCCTGATCTCCTGCCATAACTTCAAGAAAAGATCACCCTATTCCCTGAAGAAACAGTATATATATATATATATATGGCTGCTTACGCCATTTCTCTCTGGGTTTCCACCAGTCTTCCCCAAAGTTACAGTGTGAGGGCGGAAGATATCCCATGGAGATGTTACCTTATTATCTTTTTCTAGTTCTTTTTCTTTTATTCTATTGCTCTACGTTTCCCTTCTCTCTTTTTTCTCTTTGTTTTAATGCTCTTTTCCTTTATATTTTCTATTTTCTGCCTTCGCAGACTACCTGGCTACAGATGTGAATGTCAGTAGTGTGGAATTGATTTGCTTTCTTTTGCTCAGTTGATAGCCCTCTCACCTCTGAGTCAGAAGGCTGTGGACTCAATGCCAAAGCCAAAGTTTCAGCACATAATCTAGACTGACACACCAGTGCAGCACTAAGGGAGCTGCATTGTGAGTTACGCCAGTTTCCTGCATAGCTTCAGGGCAGAAGTTTGTGTATCCATTCATTCCCAATGACCCGCTGCCCAGTCTGGGATTTTCCCATCCCCAGGAGTGACAGAGGACATTGAATAGGTCCGCCCTAACATGGGTGGATGCCTTCAAAGGAGATGGTAACGATGAATAAAATCAAAAGATGTATTTTCCATCATTAACAAGATCGCAATCTTGACCATTAGGGACCACAGAGGTTGGCAGAGAGTGATTTCAAATTTAAAAACCATCCCACCTCCCACCAAAAAGAGGGGAGTTTTACAATGGAAAAAAAAAATTGAAGAGTGGAAAAGAAGCAGAAACGGTTTGAGGAAAAGAGACTGAAGGGCAAATTCAGCAATCCTGGCTGTACTGGCACCAGGATTGCTATTCACATGTAGGACTTTATACAATAAAGGTTATCAGCTAATATGATTCAGGTTATAATAAAATTAACACACTCCCAACATATTTGTGACAAGCACAGGGAGCACTATCATTGGTGGGGGCAGGATATCAGGAGTGCAGTAGCTTTTAAAGAGCTGTTGCTTCCTCTCAAGTTAGCCTTACTTTTTGGCTGCAGTAAATCTACAATGTTAGCAATGGGAAATAGCAAAGGCCCTGTGGGTGGAGCTGCCCCCTTTGATGAAGCTAGCTGGATGTACTCCTGGAAAAGGTGCAGCAGGGAAAGATAGCCGTATTTGTGGCTTATAGTAATCTCCCTCTGCATAGCAGAAGATGGCAGACTGAATCAACGCTGTCTCCCATTTCCATAGACCCCCATCTTCCTCAGCTGTGACGGCCAAGGATTCTTACCCTGAGCTACTTAAAAAAGGGAACTTGTTAATGTGCAGATGCACTTCATTCATTCCATTTGAGAATGTTCAGAGCCATCCACTTGCTGTTGGAGAATTTGCAAAAGTACAGCATTGTGTGAGAGATTCAGAGACCTGTTGTCCACCATGGAGGGAGTGGTAACTCTACAGGCATCTGCAGCGGTTACCGGTGCAAAATGGGCAGAGCAATAAAGACGCTAGAATCATAGAGAATCATAAAGTTATACAGCACAGAAAGAGGCCCTTCGGCCCATCGTGTCCGTGCTGGCCATGAAGCCCTGTCTATTCTAATCCCATTTTCCAGCACTTGGTCCGTAGCCTTGTATGCTATGGCGTTTCAAGTGCTCATCTAAATGCTTCTTGAATGTTGTGAGGGTTCCTGCCTCTACCACCCTTTCAGGCAGTGAGTTCCAGATTCCAACCACCCTCTGGGTGAAAAGGTTTTTCCTCAAACCCCCTCTAAACCTCCTGTCCCTTACCTTGAAACTATGCCCCCTAGTTATTGACCCCTCTACTAAGGGGAAAAGTTCCTTTCTATCTACCCTATCTATGCCCCTCATAATTTTGGACACCTCAGCTTTCTCTGCTCTAAGGAAAACAACCCCAGCCTGTCCAGTCTCTCTTCATAGCTGAAGCGCTCCAGCCCAGGTAACATCCTGGTGAATCTCCTCTGCACCCTCTCCAATGCAATCACATCCCTCCTATAGTGTGGCGACCAGAACTGCACACAGTATTCCAGCTGTGTCCTAACTAGCGTTTTGTACAGCTCCATCATAACCTCCCTGCTCTTATATTCTATGCCTCAACTAATGAAGGCAAGTATCCCATATGCCTTTTTAACCACCTTATCTACCTGTCCTGCTGCCTTCAGGGATCTATGTACATGCACACCAAGGTCCCTCTGATCCTCTGTCCTTCCTAGGGTCCTACCATTCATTGTGTATTCCCTTGCCTTGTTAGTCCTCCCAAAATGCATCACCTCACACTTTTCAGGGTTAAATTCCATTTGCCACTGTTCTGCCCATCTAACCATCCCGTCTATATCGTCCTGTAGCCTGAGGCTTCCCTCCTCGCTATTTACCACTCCACCAATTTTCGTGTCATCTGCGAACTTACTGATCATACCTCCCACATTCATATCTAAATCATTAATATAGACTACAAACAGCAAAGGACCCAGCACCGATCCCTGTGGTACACCACTGGACACAGGCTTCCAGTCACAAAAACAACCTTTGACCATCACCCTCTGCCTCCTGCCACTAAGCCAATTTTGGATCCAATGTGCCAAATTGCCCTGGATCCCATGGGCTCTTACCTGCTTGACCAGTCTCCCATGTGGAACTTTGTCAAAAGCCTTACTGAAGTCCATGTAGACTACATCAACTGCACTACCCTCATCCACACACCTAGTCACCCCTCGAAAAATTCAATCAAATTGGTCAGACATGATCTCCCCCTGACAAAGCCATGCTGACTAACCCTGATTAATCCCTGCCTCTCCAAGTGTAGACTAATTCTGTCCCTCAGAATTTTTTCCAATAATTTCCCTACCACTGATGTTAGGCTCACTGGCCTGTAATTCCCTGGTTTATCCCTACTACCCTTCTTGAACAATGGTACTACGTTAGCTGTTCTCCAGTCCTCTGGCACCTCCCCTGTGGCCAGAGAGGTTCTGAAAATTTGTGTCAGAGCCCCTGCAATCTCCTCCCTTGCCTCACACAGCAGCCTGGGATACATCCCGTCAGGGCCTGGGGATTTATCCACTTTTAAGCCCGCTAAAACCGTTAGTACCTCCTCCCTCTCAATACTAATTTGTTCAAGTATACCACAATCCCCCTGCCTGATTTCTATGCCTACATCACCCTTCTCCATAGTGAACACAGATGCAAAATATTCATTTAAAACCTCACCTACATCTTTCGGCTCTGCAAACAGATTGCCACTTTACATAGAAACATAGAATCTAGGAGCAGGAGTAGGCCATTCGGCCCGTCGAGCCTGCTCCGCCATTCAATACGATCATGGCTGATCATCCAAATCCAGTACCCTGTCCCTGCTTCAATCCCCACAGTACACATATCCCACCCTACCCCCGTAACCCCATGTATTTAATTCCCCCTAACATATCCCATCCTATCCCCATAACCCCACATATTTAATCCCCCCTAACACTAAGGGTCAATTTATCATAGCCAAATCAACCTAACCCACACATTTTTGGACTGTGGGAGGAAACCGGAGCACCCGGAGGAAACCCACTTTGGTCCCTAATGGGCCCTATTCTTTCCCTGGTTATCCTCTTGCCCTTAATATACTTATAAAACACCTTGGGATTTTCCTTTATTTTGCCCGCCAGTGTTATTTCATGCCCCCTCTTCGCTCTCCTAATTTCTTTTTTAAGTACGCCCTGCACTTTCTATACTCCTCTAGGGCTTCCACTGTTTTTAGTCCTTTGTATCTGCCAAAAGCCTCCCTTTTTTTCCTAATCCATTCTCGTATATCCCTTGACATCCAGGGTTCCCTGGGCTTGTTGGTCCCACCCTTGACCTTTACGGGAACATATTGGTTTTATACTCTCTCGATTTCCTTTCTGAAAGACTCCCATTGCTCTGATGTGGATTTTCCTACAAGTAGCTGACCCCAGTCCATTTTGGCCAGATCCTGCCTTATCATATTAAAATCGGCCTTCCCCCAATTTAGAACCTTTATTTCCGGTCCATCTTTGTCCTTTTCCATGACTACCTTAAATCTCACCTGAATTATGGTCACTGTCACCAAAATGCTCTCCAACTGACACTTCTATCACTTGCCCGGCTACATTCCCTAGAATTAGGTCCAGTACCGCCCCCTCTCTTGTAGGACTGAGGTCTGTTCGAAATTGGGCTTTGCGTCTGATCTGGATTAAACCGGATGGCATTTGGGCTTCCTAATGCAGCTCACCAGTCGGGGCTTTAGGAATTTCAGCCAGCACCGACTCCAAGCCAGACCGCAGGCAGATCCTGGGAATAGGGGGAGCGGAGAAAAGGGTGCAGTGGGGGAAAATGGGCCAGCAGCGATCCACGTGATTTTGTGGAACCAGGAGGAGCACTATTAAAGAAACTACTGAGCAGTTTTCTTACCTTTTAGTTGGCTGCCTGCAACAGTCCCTTTAAGCCGGTTAGGCCGGTGAGGACCTGGAACAGCTGGGCGGAGCATGCATGGCACACGCTCTGCCCATTTGCTCACCAATTTTGCATCAGGGTTCTAAAACTGGCATTAGGATCCTGATTTGCATATTCAAGACACCTAACGCCTGCACACTTAAAGGTTGCCGGCTTTGTCTTAGTGGCTTTGAGCCCAAGATCAGCCATGATATTATTGAATGGCGGAGCAGGCTCGAGGGGCCAAGTGGCCTATTCCTGCTCCTATTTCTTATGTTCCAATTTGGTAGCCAACGTACTTCTGGGGGGAGATCAGGGGCAAGAAATCGCGACCCAAAATTGCTCACTCCTACCTTAACTTTCCACCCAAAAAACGGGCAAGACGAGGTTTCTGCCAATGAATACCTAGACTGCAGCTGGTAAGGCCTGGGGCTCTAAACTACGAGTAGTTCTCAGTTCTGGGCTGGATGGATTCGGAGATTAGATTGAAAGAGCCTTTTTGACAAGCTTCACACTCCTCAGTGATGCCCAACAGTCTGCTCCCACACAGATCCCCAGTGATCTGAGAGCAATGCAGAGCAGATAGAGCCTACAACAACAACAAGAAGTTGCATTTATATGGCGCCTTTAACGTAATAAAAATGTCCCAAGGCGCTGCACAGGAGTGTTATAAGACAAAATTTGATACTGAGCCATATAAAGAGCTCCAAATGACTGGTCAAAGAGGTGGGTTTTAAGGAAAGTCTTAAAGGAGGAGAGAGAGGTCGAGAGGTGGAGAGGTTTAGGGAGGGAATTTCAGAGCTTAGGGTCTTGACAGCTAAAGGTACAGCCGCCAATGGTGGAGCGATGAAATCGGGGATGCGCAAGAGGACAGAACTGAAGGAGCGCGGGTATCTTGGAGCATAAAGTATATTCTAACATATTACGTGTTTCATTGCATAACACCCTTATCATAAATAGGGTATCCCCTGACTTGCCATGAGCAATGCCAAGGGGGTATCTGCTGGTATATATAAAACATTAAAGCACAATCACAAAACTTTGGCTCCTGAAGGTCATGTAAAGCAAGTGATATTTCTTATTAAATATTGATCTTTGTCAATTGAATAATTCAACTCCTTCTCAATTCAAGTAGGATCTTCCAGTTGTAATTCTGAGCTTCTCATGTAAATCCTAGAAATTGATATGACAAATACAACAATTCCCCAGTGTCCCTAGATATGTGCAGAAGAGAGGTTTCTTTTAATAAAACAATCATGTTTTTAAATAAAAAATTAAAATATCTAATTGTTGAATGTCACAAATCCAAATCACAACAATGTCTAAAACATTTATCATTCACTGTATTCATTTAAATAACAGAGAAATTGTAATCTGTTTTCATATTATTTATTTTGCTCCCTAATTGATATTGAATTCTCCAAAGGGTTTTGGATGCAGGCCCACTGCATCTCATTGCTGTCAAGTAATTTCTAATTCAATCAGAGAAATGTTGAAAATGGAGATCTGTGGAGGCATGAGGTTTGTCATTAAATAAAAACAGAAATGCTGGAAATATTCAGCAGGTCAGGCAGCATTTGTAGAGCATTGACCTGAGACGTTAACTCTGTTTCTCTCTCCACAGATGCTGCCTGACCTGTTGAGTATTTCCAGCATTTTCTGTTTTTATTTCAAATTTCCAGCATCCGCAGTATTTTGCTTTTGTATGAGGTTATTGTTGCTGCAAAAAAGAATGTCTTGCTTAATGAAGAGTCAAATTGCATAACATTGATGATGATGACCTGTGATTAATATATCCCATAATACTGTGGCCACCCCATCACTATCGCTGTGCGCTGCAGTGAATAACATAGGCAGCTGTTCTGAAAAAGACTACCTCTATTAAAGCTGCTTTTCTTCCTCTGTACTTGAGGGAGGAGATCGCGGAGGTACTGGCCATAATATTCCAATCCTCCTTAAATACGGGGGTGGTGCCAGAGGACTGAAGAATTGTAAATGTTACACTGTTGTTCAAAAAAGGGTGTAAAAATAAACCCATCAACTACAGGTCAGTCAGTTTGACCTCGGTAGTGGGGAAGCTTTTAGAAACAGTAATCAGGGACAAAATTAACAGTCACTTGGACAAGTGTGGATTAATTAAGGAAAGCCAGCATGGATTTGTTAAAGGCAAATCGTGTTTAACTAACTTGATTGAGTTCTTTGATGAGGTAACAGAGAGGGTTGATGAGGGTAATGCAGTTGACGTAGTGTACATGGATTTCCAAACGGCGTTCGACAAAGTGCCACATAATAGGCTTGCCAGCAAAGTTGAAGCCCATGGAATAAAAGGGACAGTGGCAGCATGGATACGGAATTGGCTAAGTGACAGGAAACAGAGAGTAGTGGTGAATGGTTGTTTTTCGGACTGGAGGAAGGTATACCATGGTGTTCCTCAGGGGTCGGTTCTAGGACCACTGCTTTTCTTGATATATTTTAATGACTTGGACGTGGGTGTACACGGCACAATTTCAAAATTTGCAGATGGCACAAAACTTGGAAATATAGTGAACAGTGAGGAGGATAGTGATAGACTTCAGGAAGACATAGACAGGCTGGTGAAATGGGCGGACACGTGGTAGATGACATTTAACGCAGAAAAGTGTGAAGTGTTACATTTTGATAGAATGAGGAGAGGACATATAAGCTAAATGGTGCAATCCTGAAGCAGGTGCACGGACAAAGAGACCTGGGGGTATGTGTGCACAAACCATTGAAGGTGGCAGGGAAGGTTGAGAAGCAGTTAAAAAAGCTTACGGGATCCTGGGCTTCATGAATAGAAGTATAGAGTACAAAAGTGTGGACATTATGATGAACCTGTACAAAAGACTGGTTCGCCCCCAACTGGTGTATTGCGTCCAATTCTGGGCACCACACTTTAGGAAGGATGTGAAGGCCTTAGAGAGGATGCAGAAAAGATTTTACGAGAATGATTCCAGGAATGAGGGACTTCAGTTACTTTGATAGACTGGAGAAACTGGGGTTGTTCTCCTTGGAGCAGAGAGATTGAGGGGAGATTTGATAGAGGTGTTCAAAATCATGAGGGGACTGGACAGGGTAGATAATGGGAAACTGTTCCCATTGGCAGAAGGGTCGAGAACCAGAGGACACAGATTTAAGTTGATTGGCAAAAGAACCAAAGGCAACGTAAGAATTTTTTTTTTACGCAGCGAGTGATTAAGATCTGGAATGCACTGCCTGAAAGGGTGGTGGGGGCAGATTCATTCATGGCTTTCAAAAGGAAGTTTGGTAAGTATTTGAAGGAAAAAAGTTTGCAGGGCTACGGGGAAAGGGCGGGGGAGTGGGACTAGCTGAAGTGCTCTTGCAGAGAGCCGGCACAGGCTTGACGGGCCGAATGGCCTTCTTCCGTGCTGTAACCATTCTATAATTCTATGATTCTATACTATGGTTGGTAGTTGTTATTGTCATGACAAGAGGTACGATAACTCAACCACATTTCAATCAAAGGCGTGACACAAATGATGTACCAAGGGTTTTTATTTCCTAGTAATCAGCTGTTGATTTTCACTCAAAGAGCTCACACTGATTGCATTACAATTGTTAATTCTCCAGAGCAGAGGCCATTATTAATCACTGGTGCACCCAGCCCACTGATATCAGCAACAAAATATCAACCACAGGTGGCAAAGAAAGAGGAGAACCACAAGAAAACTGTCCCACAAGCTCCAGTTTGATTATTGTGCCCCCATACCTTCAGCTGCCTAGATTCTAAGCTCTGGAATTCCCTCCCATAACCTCTCTACCTCTTTTTCCTCCTTTAAGACGCTCATTAAAACCTACCTGTTGGACCAAGCTTTTGGTCATCTGTCCTAATTTCTTCTTATGTGGCTCGGTGTCAAATTTTGTTTGATAATCGTTCCTTTGAAGCGCCTTGGGACGTTTTACTATGTTAAATAAAAAACTACTATATAAATACAAGTTGTTCTTGCCACTATACTGTTAATCATGTTTGAGAGTGGTGTGAGGCATTAACACCGAGTTTGATTGGTGTCTCCCATTTATCCGAGTTAACCGAGTCTCCGTCCGCCCCCTCAGGTGGATGTAAATGATCCCATGATACTATTTCGCCGAAGAGCAGGGGAGTTCTCCGCGGTGTCCTGGCCAATATTTATCTCTCAACCAACATCACTAAAGAAAGAGATTATCTGGTCATTATCACATTGCTGTTTGTCGGACCTTGATGTGAGCAAATTGGCTGCCGCGTTTTCTACATTTCGGGTTTCCGGCCTGCCTCGGAGGCCCCCGGCCCCCAGCCCGCCGATATGGAGAAAATTCCGGCTGTTAACTCTGTTTCTCTCTCCATAGATGCTGCCTGACCAGCTGAGCGTTTCCAGCAGTTTCTGCTTTTATTACAGAGAAGCACGTTGTGCAGTAGAATCTTTGACCGCGATTTTACGAACCTCGGCGGGTCCGTGGCGTGCAATGTCGGTGGCGTGTTCCGACCCCGCTGTTGTTTCCATCCTGGCCTCTGAAATTATTTTCCCGATTGGGCTTGTTAAGCCCACCCAGCGAGTTTCCCGGCCAATTAGGGGAAGCGGGTCTGGTGATGTCATTTGATGACGCGTCATCATCCGGTTTCCTTAAAGGGACCATGGCCAAATTTATTTTGACATTTGTGCTGTCAGTGTTCTACAGCAATGAGGTGCTGCAAACACTGACAGGCACTGCACAGAGGCACAGGTCTGCACCCATGCTCTCCCATGACTCCCTCCATATGCTTATGGAGGGAGTGACAACACACAGGGAGGTCCTCTTCCCTTCCCATGCAGTGCCACAAACATTTCAATGATCTCAGTAGATCACAAAACATTAGTACAAAGCCACACTCAACCTCTTGCTGCTGTGCCTCTCATCACATCCCCATCACTCTGCCTTCCCTACCCTACTCCTGCACATCCTTACTCACACCAACTTACCTTGCACCTCACCCATCCCTCTCTATCTACATTATCACATCCCCATCTCACTAGGCACCCCTCACACTCACCCTCATCCTACTGCAATCATACCAACTAACAACATACAAGGGTAGGCACTTGGGGGTTTTAGCCAATGTTCATGTAAGGTTTCTGTTAATGTGGTGTCAAACATTGAAACCTTTATTTTCAACACTTTGCGTTCTTTGACAGATTTGTTTGCACCTTTGGAAGTGGCGTAGTGAGTTGCAGTGAATGGTGAGACATAACGGTACCCCCCGCAATGGTGATGAGTGTGAAAGGAATGGCTTGGGCATTGTAGGGATGCTTTATGTTGTTGGTGTGGCATAGTGCCAACCTGGCGCATCATGTGGCAGTCAGGGTGTACAGTGTGAAGTGAAGTAAATCTGGCCATGGTGAGGCCATCCCTGGCCTCTCGGGCAGCAATGTGGTCAGGTGCTGATGCCGAGTCCTGTGCAGCATCAGTTGATTGCGGAGAAGTTTGGTGTTGTTGTTGGTTCTGCTGGTGTGCCTGGTGCTGCTGGTGTGCCTGGTGCTGCTGGTGTGCCTGGTGATGCTGATGTTGGGGCTGATCGTGGTGGGATTCTGAGGACCAAGGTGAGAGAGTTTCAAGGTCATCCATACTGATGGAATAGATGGCAGGTGAAGTAGAGATGACAGAAGCGGTCTGTCAATGATGGGAGAGGAAATGAGGTCAGACTGGATGGAGACTTGTGTAAAGACTTGCAGCATCCTGAATCTGTAGTGAAAATGCAGTTTAGAGAAGCTAGTGGTTAAGGGAACATATCTTAATCAGCTGGGAGCTTTAACTTGACATTTGAAGCTGTCAACTCATCAGCTGATTCAATGGCCACTGACCTCCCGCCTCAGCTTCACAGACAAGGTCTAGTGTAAAATTTGGATCACAGGTCACTCATAGATTACCCAAAGGGTCTTAGGAGTCATAGGTTGTTTTATTCAGGAGCAGCAGTCCAAATATAGTTAAGTACAACACGCAATCAGGATAGACATAGTAGACGTACAACCCGTAACAGGTGAGAACGGTTTACCGGCCCCGGAACGGATGGACGGAGGTTCATGCAGAACGGTGGTCTCGGATCCCTGCAGCCTGCGGCAGTGGTCTCTTCCTCTTTAGTCATCTCCCGAGGCTAGCGGAGGTGTTAAGCCGAAGCTAGCTTGAATCCACCCCGGGGAAGCCCTTCCCCTCGCTGCCTATTTTCCCCTTTCAGCTGCCCGTTTATAAACCTAATTTCGGTTAATCATTTGTTAAATCACTTTTACCCATTCAATTGTCCAACTACAGGTGAATAAGAACATAAGAACATAAGAAATAGGAGCAGGAGTAGGACATTTGGCCCTTCGAGCCTGCTCCGCCATTCAATAAGATCATGGCTGATCTTTTACCTCATCTCTACTTTCCTGAACTATCCTCATATCTCTGATTCCCTTAATATTAAAAAATCTATCGATCTCTGTCTTGAATATACTCAAATACTGAGCCTCCACAGCCCTCTGGGGCAGAGAATTCCAAAGATTCCCCACTCTCTGAGTGAAGAAATTTCTCCTCATCTCAGTCCTAACTGGCCGACCCTTTATTCTGAGACTGTGACCCCCTGGTTCTAGATTCCCCAGCCAGGGGAAACAGCAACCCTGCATCTACCCTTCAAGCCCTGTAAGAATTTTGTAAGTTTCAATGAGATCACCTCTCATTCATCTAAACTCTAGAGAATATAGGCTTAGTCTACTCAATCTGTCCTCATAGGACAATCCCCCCATCCCAGGAACCAGTCTGGTGACCCTTTGTTGCACTCCCTCTATGGCAAGTATATCCTTCCTTAGGTAAGGAGACCAAAACTGTACACAATACTCCAGGTGTGGTCTCACCAGGGCATAGGTACCTATGGCAGGCCCCTCCCAAACTCATGAGGTCATTCCTCTGCTTATCTCCTGTTTGGACATCTTGCACTTTCTCCTAGACAGTTTGTTTATCATCAGGCTCCTTACTCGACCTCTTATCAGGCCTAGCTATGCCTACATGAAGGCCTGTTGCTGCATTGTGCCCTTGTAAACGAACTCAGCTCTTTGTGCAACTCCTTGGCTGACATGATTGGAATGCTTCTGTGTCATCAGCTTATCCTGGCTGCTGAGCTAGGCAAACCCATTTCTTTTATAAAAACATTATTTCTTTTACAATTCACAATTTCTTCCAATTCGCTACCTTGAGAAGGAAATATCCTTATTGACTTCTCACAATTGGCTCTTGACTAATCTAACTAGTTTCAAGTTATCGCCCCGCTGATGTCATTCATGCCCAGGGATGCTGGCTCTTATTGTAGGCTACTTCCCACCACTCGTGGTCCCCTAATTTACTTATTGCTCTCTCACTTTGGGAGTTAGTTAGTAAGGAGACTCAGAAATGAAGATTTTCCCCTTTCTCACACTAGGCACAGCGGGAAACCGGTGGGCGACCTGTCAACAAGCGACTAATGATTTTAATTGCCTCCCCCGCCGCTGCATGTTGGGTCTGCTCAGCGCTGACAGACCCGACATTTGGTTAACGTGCATGGCGGCGGGTTCACAGCGGGGTCCTGACCCGCTGGGGAAAAAAAACACTTTCCCACCTGACCCGCCACTGATCGCGCCCGCTGACCCCCCCCCCCCGCAAAATCCAGCCCATAGAATCATACAGCACAGAAGGAGGCCATTCGGCCCATCGTGCCTGTCCCCGCTCTTTGAAAGAGCTATCCAATTAGTCCCACTTACCTACTCTTTTCCCATAGCCCTGTAATTTTTTTCCTTTTCAAGTTTATACTTAATTCCCTTTTGAAAGCTACTATTGAATCTGCTTCCACCACCCTTTTAGGAAGTGAATTCCAGATCATTACAACTCGCTGCATAAAAAAATGTCTCCTCATGTCCCCGTGTTGTATAAAATAAAGGATGGAAGGCGATATTGTCAAGGTTTTAACCTTCTCTTGGGGTTCAGTCATCATTCCTAAAATCTCTTCTACATTGTGCAAGAATTGTGCCGTAGGGACTAGCAAGATTACTTTCGAGTTGCAGCTTGCTGCGTGGGACCTGCACATTGGCAACCAGTCCCACTGACACGAGGGCTCTTAATAAAATATGAAAGCAGCTTTGTTATCTGTGTTTCTCTCTGTAATGGACGATGCCAGACCATGTTCTGATTCCTGACATTATATAATAATTACAACGTTATGATCATGTGCAAGCTGTTTTTAAAAGTTGGCTGCCAAGACAGAACGCAATTGTTATCAACTGTTGTGAAATAGCTGTTTACGACACAGTTGAGATTTGTTATAATGTAACTTAGTAAAATGATGATTAGCTTGGCACATTGTCACAGCGTCATTGCTTTGAAAGCAGAATAAAACTGGAACTACACAGCAGGTCTGGCAGTATCTGAAAAGCGACAAGGTGGGCTCAGGTTTTGGGCGTAACCCTTGTTCAGAACCCTTGGTTACACCCAAAACGTTAAGCTGTCTTTTCTCTTTGCAGATGTTGACCTACCTGCTGTTTATTTCCAGCATTTGCAGTTTCTTTCCTTTTATTTGTAATTGTATTACTGCTCAGTCTGGCGCTGTTTGACCTTTTTGTTCAACCAATTTGACACACAGGTGGCATTAAATTGATTGACAATGAAGCTGTTAGCAGAGCAGAGCACAATGTCAAAATTGCAAAATAAATCACATACAGATATTTGTCTTCCCGCCACTGCACTGGTAATTTTTGAAAGTTAAAAACACAATTAGAAGCTAATCTGTTCAACAGCCAAAAGTCTGTGTCATTCTTTGGCTCAAATTAGGCAGCAAATGGGTGCTATTCACTGGGCTAAATACCGGCCAAATTACTTCAAGGTTCTTTTGTTCAGGTAATGGTCAGCCATTTGGAAATGGCAATCCCAGGCCAGCCTTTGTGATTGCAGGCCCCTCTCTACAGGAAGACACAAGCTCGAGACAATGTGTTTGCGCCCTTTGCAATTGCGTACACCCAATACGACAATTGGGGAATCCTGGCTTTGCATTCTCAGTTTTAACGAGGAATACACAAGAAAATTAGTCACTAGCACGCACGACAAATCAGGTCCTTTATCGATTTGAAGATGAGGTGAGGACACAGTGGGTGGGAAATGTGGGGGTGGTAGTGGAGGATGTACATGTTTCGACTGAAGGTAGAAGCTACTTAGTGTTTTAACCTTTCTTGAATAAGGGGAAAAAGAATAGAAATTCTGTGCAGAAAGTGTCAGCTGTGGCTCAGTTGGTAGCACCTTCGCCTCTGAATCAGAAAGACTTGAGCTCAAAAATATAGGCTGACACTCCAGTGCAGTACTGAGGGAGAGCTGCACTGTCAGAGGTACTGTCTTTTGGGTGAGATGTTAAACTGAGGCCCTGTCTGCCCTCTCAGGTAGATATAAAAGATCCCATGGCACTATTTCGAAGAAGAGCAGGGGAGTTATCCCCGGTGTCCTGGCCAATATTTATCCCTCAACCAACATCACAAAAAAACAGATTATCTGGTCATTATCACAGTGCTGTTTGTGGGAGCTTGCTGTGCGCAAATTGGCTGTCCCATTTCCTACATTACAACAGTGACTACATTTCGAAATGTATTTTATGGGCTGTAAAGCGCTTTGGGATGTCTGGTGGTCATGAAAAGAGCAATATAAATGCAAGTCTTTCTTTCTCTCTCCCTCGGGTGGACGTAAAAGATCCCATGGCAATATTTTGAAGAATGGCAGGGGAGTTCTCCCCGGTGTCCTGGACAATAGTTAGCCCTCAATCAACATCACTAACAGATTATCTGGTCATTATCACGTTGCTGTTTGTGGGAGCTTGCTGTGCACAAGCTGGCTGCTGCCTTTCCTACATTACAACAGTGACTACACATCAAAAAGTTCTTCATTGGCTGTAAAGTGCTTTGGGACGTCTGGTGGTCATGAAAGGTGCTGTATAAATGCAAGTCTTACATGCTGGTAAAAAGAATGGGATTTAAAAGCCCCGATATTTATGGGGAGTGGGAGGAAGGGGCGGTCATAGCGACTGGGAAACCCGGAAATGCGGGTAACTCGGAGGTCCTGCTGAATTGAACGGGAGGACCTCATTTATATTTTTTGTCTCTGTTTCCCGGCCAGCAGCCAGCCAGATTGAGAGGCACCAGGCTGCAGCCAGGCAGCAGAGAGGAGGAAGGGGAAAATGAGAAAGGTTGGGGGGGGGGTGGTGGGTGGAGGGGGATTGGAAAGGCTTTGGGTTGATCGGAAAGGCCTTGGGGAGATCAGAAAGGTCGGAGGGAGATTGGAGATCGGAGGTAGTGGTGTGCGGGGGGGCGGGGGTGGCGGTGCGGTGGTGGGTGAGGGATCGGAGGGCGGAGGGAGAATGGAAATAGGAGGTCGGTCGGCTGGAGATTTTGGGTCGGGAGGGGAGATCGGAACACGGGGAGGAGGTCGGCTGATCGCAAGGCCGGGGAGGGGGGGGGGGCGGGGGTGGTGGTGGGGGACAGGTTAGCTTGTGGGGGGGGGCGGTGGGTATCACTCCTGCTCCTCCTGGCCCACGAGCCGTGCATGAAAGGCACTCAACTGATGGATCCGGCCGTTCTCGCCTCCCTCTAGCTGCTGGGTTTCCCGAGCCCTGGGAAACCCGGCCTGCAGGCGTTAATAGTAAAACTCTGCTAAAATTTGAGGCACACAGCCTCGTTAAAATATTGAAATCATCAAGCCGCCTCTGGAGAGCCGGTTAGCTGCCCTCCCCCAACCTGCCTCCGTTAAAACTGGAAGTTTTAAATATAATAGAGAAAGTCACAGGCAGGTTGGGGCCCGGTTTCCAATTTTTGAAATTTTAACCGCCCTCCCCTCCCTTCTCCCATAGAGTTCCACCTCAAGATACAAACTCGGTTAGATTTGATACTAGGACAATTTTATCAACCTATACTAAAGTGTGTGCGCTAAATTATTGCAAATGTTGTTTACTTACGAACTCATAACTTTCATCTGAGAAAAATGTTAAGGAGACACTGACCATGCCTTTTCTTTAGATTGTTTAACGAAGAAATATTTTTAAATTTAAAAAATCGAAGCCACGTGATGTGAACATAGTGCACCAGTCTCACAAAAGTTACCTGTTCTTTTTACTTCAAGCAAGCATTTAAAAAAAAAAGTTAACCTGCCTCTCTTTGTTCATGCTGCAGCATTCTTATTAAGTATATACTGCATCGGCTAGGGTTGCCCGCCTGTCCAGTTTTAGGCCGGCTAGTCTCCTTTTAAAACAGGCTGTGCATTTAAGAAAAGAACCATAAGAGACTAGGCTGCAAAAGTCTGGTCATCATTCTCTTAGCCCGTTTTCCATCTGGCTTTCCTGGCCACACAATGCCTTGGTGAGGTCAGCCGTTATGGGATGATTTGTCAATCAATCAAGAGCCCTATAACAGAAGCAGCATGAAAGCACCCACGTGAGTGCAGAAAACATTCAAATACCAAAGCTGCTGTTGCATGCTCCCCCCAACAGGAAAAAACTACAACTCCCATGTTGCAGCCCTCCAGCATGCATTGCCAGTGACCGCACACCCCGTGGCCTGCGCGCCTGCGCCGGGTTAAGTCAGGCCTCGGCCTTTACTCGCTTGCTTATCCCACTGTAACTATACCACCATGACCTTCTCTATTATATTTAATACTTCGAATTGGTTACTGGAGGCATGGGTAATGAGGCTATAGGAACATAGGAACAGGAGTAGGCCATTCAGCCCCTCGAGCCCATTCCGCCATTCAATAAGATCATGGCTGATCTGTATCTCAACTCCATCCACCTGCCTTGGCTCCATATCCTTTTATAGCCTTGTCTAGCAAAATTCTATCGATCTCAGATTTAAAATTATTAATTAGGCTAGCGTCTATTGCGGGAGAGTTCCACACTTCTAGTACCCTTTGCGTGAAGAAGTGTTTCGTAATTGCTAGGGGGATAGAATATAAAAATAGGGAGGTATTGCTTCAGTTGTACAAGGTATTGGTGAGACCGCACCTGGAATACTGCATACAGTTTTGGTGTCCTTACTTAAGGAAAGACATCCTTGCTCTCGAGGCAGTGCAAAAAAGGTTCACTCGGTTAATCCCGGGGATGAGGGGGTGGTCATATGAGGAGAGGTTGGGTAGATTGGGACTCTACTCATTGGAGTTCAGAAGAATGAGAGGCGATCTTATTGAAACATATAAGATTGTGAAGGGGTTGGATCGGGTGGATGCGGGGAGGATGTTCCCGATGACGGGTGAGACGAGAACTAGGGGACATAGTCTTAGAATAAGGGGCTGCTCTTTCAAAACTGAGATGAGGAGGAACTACTTCACTCAGAGGGTGGTAGGTCCATGGAATATGCTGCCACAAAAAGCTGTAGAAGCTACAACATTAATTAAATTTAAAACAGAAATAGACAGTTTCCTAGAAGTAAAGGGCATTAAGGGTCTCCTCTCCTGAAAGGCCTGGCTCTAATTTTAAGGTTATGTCCCCTTATCCTAGTCTCCCCCACCAGTGACATTCCTTTATGGGAACAATTTCTCATGCTCCAGTCCTTTCCCAGCTGATGATAGGAACAATCGGAGATGTTGGATGTTTTTACTTCCAACTAAAAAAAGTATCTATTACTTTATTGCTCCTGTTTATTTTTTGCATGCTGTTGCCATCAATTATCTAGAAGCCCACCCTCTTCCTTGAGGCCTGCCCATGGTTCGTGTTTGGAATGGGTGATGGGTGGTAACCCTTGCTCCAGCTGAGTGAACACATCTCCTTTTTATTAAAATTGCCCCAGACAGGAATTTTTATATTCTGATTTACCAAGAAGAAGAACATTTTAAAATGAAGTTTGTTGACGGTGATCCCAATTCTTGGGGCACTGAGCATTTTTTTGTTACATCAAATTCATCTACTTTATTACCTACATCAGAAGTACTCACATCACAACCACGATAGGCCGAATGGCCTCCTGGTGTGCTGTATTGGCTATGATTCTAAATTTCTACCATTCTACTTCGTGTACTAGTGGAAAACTGTAACTTGCTTCCCCCAGTGTGCCAGTTGAGTTCCCACCTGGATCCCTAGCTTTATCAGAAATGTCACACACAGAGTCACGGAACACTGCTATCCCATTCCCAAATATCAAAACAGAAAATGCTGGAAACACTCAGCAGGTCAGGCAGCATCTGTGGAGAGAGAAACAGAGTTAACGTTTCAGGTCGGTGACCCTTCGTCAGACGACCCGAAACGTTGGGGGTGATTTTGCCAATGGGGGCGCGTTGGAGGCAGGACTGCTGCTGGTCGGGTTTTAGTCCCGCCTCCATCGACGTCCAGCCAACCCACGCTATTTTCCCTTGATTGACCTTGTTAAGCCTGCCCAGCGGGCTTAGCAGGCCAATTAAGGGATAGCCGCTTACAGAGAACGTCAGCGTATGACGTTTCATCTGCCAAAAATTTTTGACAGATGAAATGTCATTGTTTGACAGCTTTGAGAAGCTGTCAAACACTGACATTCTCTGTTGTTTGGTGAGTTCTTGTACTCAAGGCTCACCAAACCTCTTTTCTGAGCAGAAAGCAGATGGTTGTTGCACTGGAGAATGCAGCAGCCATTCTGTCATCTCTGCCGTGGAGATGCCGGAGCCTCCGGATCCCTAACGATTGAAGCCTGCAGGAAGAAACAAAGGTAAGGAAACTTTTTCTAACACTTTTCACTCACCTCACATACTTACCTCTCCACACTTGCACCCATCACTCACCTCCACAGCGCACTTTTGGACCCCCTCACCCCCGCAGACCCACTGCTCGCCTCGCTGACCCTGGCGGGGTTTCCCTGACGTCGGGAAGCCCGCACTTCTGTTGGAAAAATGGGGATAATCCTCTTAACTGCCTGTTAACTTCCTGTTAACAGGCAGTTAAGTGGCTGTAATCCGCTTCCCGCCTCAAGGAGACGCAGCCCGGCGCGGGTCGGGTACCCGCCTCCTGGGAAGATGGCATGGAGGCGTGTTGGGGCAGGATGGGTACCCGCCCCCAGATTCTGCCATTTTCCTGGGAGTCCCGTCTCCAAACCCGCCTCCCCAGGGCTGGCAAAATCGCCCCTGTTAACTCTGTTTCTCTCTTCACAGATGCTGCCTGACCTGCTGAGAGTTTCCATATTTCCAACATCTTCAGTATTTTGAGTTTTTGTTTTAGTATCCCATTCTCTACTTGGATATGAAACTATTCTATTACTCCCGCCATTATAGTTTGAATTTAAAGTGAAAATGTTTGCACCTTCTATTTTAATGTTAGTTATGTGGGTGTAAGCAGAGAACATATAATGAAGATGTATATTAGCATCAGTGGATCATAAAACATAGTAATGTGATCGAGTGATTCATGTGCCTTCATATAATGGGTCGCACCTCACAGTTTCTTTTCAAACCTTTTCTCTATACACTAAAAGGTATGAAGGTGGACATACAATGGCTAATATTCAAGGAAATAATGCATAATTTGCAACAAACATATATTCCTCGAGGGCATAAAAACCCAAAAGGAAAAGTGATCCAACCATGGCTAACAAAAGAAATTAAAGCTAGTATTAAGTCAAATGAGGAAGCTTATAAAGTTGCCAGAAAAAGCGGTCAGCCTGAGGATTGGGATCTTTTTAGAAATCAGCAAAGGGGGACCAAGAAATTGATAAAGAAAGGGGAAATGGAATATGAGCACAAACTAGCAAAAAATATAAAAAGGTCATTTACAGTCAGAGACGGGAGAATTTATAATGGGGAATGAGGAAATGGCTGAGAAATTAAATAAATACTTTGTATCTGTCTTCACGGAGGAAGACACAAAACACCTCCTAGAAATACGAGAAAGCCAGGGGTGTGGCGAGAATGAGGAACTTAAAGAAATGATTAGTAAAAAAACAGTACTAACAAAATTTATGGGACTAAAAGTCGATAAATCCCAAGGACCGGATGACCTATATCTTAGGGTTTTGAAAGAGGTGGCCATTGGGATAGTGAACGCATTGGTTGTCATCTTCCAAAATTCTATAGATTCTGGAACGGTTCCTGCAGATTGGAGGATAGCAAATGTAACCCTGCTATTTAAGAAAGGAGGGAGAGAGAAAACAGGGAACTACAGACCTGTTAGCCTCACATCAGTAGTTGGGAAAATGCTGGAATTTATTATAAAGGATGTAATAACTGGACACTTAGAAACTAATAGTAAGATTGGACAGAGTCAACATGGATTTATGAAAGGGAAATCCTGTTTGACAAACCTATTGGAGTTCTTTGAGGATGTAACTAGTGGAGTAGACAAAGGGGAACCGGTAGATGTGGTGTATTTGGATTTTCAGAAGGCCTTCGATAAGGTCCCACACAAGAGGTTGGTGAACAAAATTAGGGCACATGGAATTGGGGGTAATATACTAGCATGGATTGAGAATTGGTTAACAGACAGAAAACAAAGAGTAGGGATAAACGGGTCTTTTTCAGGATGGCAGGCTGTGACTAGTGGGGTACCGCAAGGATCGGTGCTTGGGCCCCAGCTATTCACAATCTATATCAATGATTTGGATGAGGGGACTAAATGTAACATTTCCAAATTTGCTGATGACACAAAGCTAGGTGGCAGTGTCAGTTGCAAAGAGGATGTGAAGAGGCTTCAAGGGGATCTCGACAGGCTCAGTGAGTGGGCGAGAACATGGCAGATGGAATATAATGGGGATAAATGTGAAATTATCCACTTCGGTAGAAAAAACAGAAAGGCAGAGTATTTCCTAAATGGTGAAAGATTGGGGAATGCAGATGCTCAAAGGGACCTGGGTGTCCTTGTACATGAGTCACTGAAAGTGAATGTGCAGGTGCAGCAAGCCATTAGGAAGGCAAATGGTATGCTGGCCTTCATTACAAGAGGATTTGAGTACAGGAGTAAAAAAGTCTTACTCCAATTATATAGGGCCTTGGTGAGACCACACCTGGAGTACTGTGTATAATTTTGGTCTCCTTACCTAAGGAAGGATATACGTGCCATAGAGGGAGTGCAACGAAGGTTCACGAGATTGATTCCTGGGATGGCGGGACTGTCGTATGAGAAGAGATTGAGTAAACTAGGCCTGTATTCTCTTGAATTCAGAAGAATGAGAGGGGATCTCATTGAAGCATACAAAATTATTACAGAGCTTGATAGGGTGGATGCTGGGAGAATGTTTCCCTTGGCTGGGGAGTCTAGAACCAGGGGCCACAGCCTCAGGATAAAGGGTAGGCCATTCAGGACTGAGATGAGAAGAAATTTCTTCACACAGAGGGTGGTGAATCTTTGGAATTCTCTACCCCAGAGGGCTGTGGAGGCTCAGTCATTGGGTATATTCAAAACAGAAGTGGATAGATATCTGACTAGTAAGGGCATCAAGGGATATGGTGATAAGGCCGGTGAATGGAATTGAGGCAGAAGATCAGCCATGATCTCATTGAATGGCGGAGCAGGCTCGAAGGGCCGAATGACCTACTCCTGCTTCTATTTCTTATGTTCTTATGTTCTTATAATTACCATTTCTGGGCAATGGCTACTGCTAATGTCAAACAAAACCTATGCTGCCTTTTTATGACTAGTTGGACCTTCCATTTGCTTAATGCCTTTGTTAAAATAGCAGGCAGATGAATTTCACACGAATGTGCTAATGCATTCACTACTAATATCACACAGCGGGATTTTCAACCTCTTTGAATAAACTGTTTTTTTTTGCGTTATTGTGTAAACCTGCACCACAACTGTATCCACCTCTACCAGGAATAACTGGAAGAGCCTAATAACTCACCAGAGACTAGTTCAGTCGGCCACTTTGAAATTAGAATTCAAAAGCAGCAAAGTTATGTTAAACTTATATAGAACATTGGTTGGACCACACTTAGGGTACTGTGCACAGTTCTGGTCTCCGTATTAGAAAGAGGGTATAGAAGCACTGGAGAAAGTGTAAAACAGATTTACAAGGATGATACCAGAACTGAGAAGTTATACCTATCAGGGTGGGGCTCTTTTCTCTAGAAAAGAGAAGACTGAGCAGTGACCTGATAGAGGTCTTTAAAATTATGAAGGGGTTCGATAGGTTAGACGTAGAGAAGATTTTTTCCATTTGTGGGGAGTCCAAAACTAGGCACCATAAATATAAGATAAATCCAATCTAATAAATCCAATAAGGAAATCAGGAGAAACTTCTTTACTTAGAGAATGGTTAGAATGTGGAACTCACTGCCACATGGAATGGTTGAGGCGAATAGCAGAGATACATTTAAGGGGAAGCTAGAAGCTAGATAAACACATGAGGGAGAAAAGACTAGAACAATATGTTGATCGGGTGAGATGAAGTAAGGTGGGAGGAGGCTCATGTGGAGCATAAACACCGGCATAGATCTGTTGGGCCGAATGGCCTGTTTCTGTGCTGTAAATTCTATATAACAGTGTTTCCTCCCACCTCTCTGTATTCCTGGACACAGACACCAATCTCTGCCTTGTAATAAATTCTGTCAGAATATCACACGAGTTGATATTTGCATAAGACGGTTATTTTGTAATGTGGAAAGTGCTACAGTGAGACCAGTCCAACTTAATTAACTTCACATAAACCCCTGCTGGTCTTCGATAAGGCTTAAGTCTTCTTCTTTTGTTCTAGGCTGGTTTGTTGTAATCTAACACTAAACCGATTGAGTTTAAACAAACTTCCTCTAAATGCAGGATTACGGACTTGCAAATTTCTTCCTTTATTTATTCATGGGATTTTCTTCTCACGCTAAAAAAATGTACTTTACATTACACAAAGGAAGCACAGCAGTGTTACCTTTAGCCATTATTACATCTGTGGTAGGAACTCTTGTCAGGCCCATAAGCTTCTGCTATTATTTCAGAGCAATATTGACAGCTTTTCCTCACACTGTTTACAAAATGGCAGCGACCTATTTCTGAGTTTCCCCAAACATCCCTCACGGAGCGGCAGAAATGAGAGGAAACAGATTTTGGGAATGGTGAAACAGCAGAATGCCGCTGTTGATAATACTGCATGACAAGGCCAAATCATTCAGGGTATTCAGACAAGCACTTGACAGTGGCAGCTTTGCTTTGCTAGCCCTTGGGGTCTGCAGGATGTGCCTGTTAAGTGTGAGGTGAATGAATCTGGCGACAAATTCAGTCATCAGGAAATCCTGGCCCTCCGCTTACTTCTGTCAGCAGTGCCTATTGCTAAAAGGTTTACGCTTGTCACTTTGGGTACAGTGCAAGTCAGTCCAATGACAAGGCTTTCGTGATATTTTAGGTGTATGTGTACACGGAGACTTTAACTTCTCAACAGCAGTTATCTATAGCTGGTAGTTGTGAGGCAACTGAGCTGGAATATTTAAAAGCATAGTAACTAATAATAAATTAAAGGGGCTTTGCCAGCATGGGAAAGACTCTTGCAAGCCGCCACCATGTTTATTCACAGAGGTTAACATGATAAGCCACTGTGTCGCTGACAACATCATTACGCCAGAGTCACATTTGGTGACACTACTTTTAGGCCTAGAAATTGGATATGGCCCGAAAAGGTGGCGCTGTCATGGCCCAGTGCTATTTAGCTGCGCCAGGTCAAAGTGGTCTAGGTAGCACGCAAATTCGTGCTGAGTGCTCATTTACATGATTATAGTGCTGATCTCAGCGCTAAAACTGCTGCACATTGGCTTACCGCTCAACAGGTGGGCCAATGTCGGCAGTCTAATTGCAAGTCATGTTTGGCCTAGGCTTTCTCCACTGCGTAAAGGGGAGGTGCTTTGATGCAGCAGCAGCTCATTGTCATTTCATTCGGAGCGCCACTTGGAAGCAGAACTGATTTATCAAGAGATGGCTGAGTGGCAGCAGAGGGAGAGAGCAACATGATTCTCAGATGCGGCTCCGGAGGCACTGGTGGTGGCCTTGGAGAGGAGGCGGGCTGTACTCTTCCCGCAAACTGGTAGGAAGCCATCGGCCCATACGTGTAGAAGGCTCTGGCAGGAGATATCTGCTTATGTGAAGGCCAACAGTGTGGTCCCCAGGTCCTGGATCCAGTGCCGCAAGATGTTTAATGACCTCACATGGCAGGTCAAGGTGAGTGATGGCTTCAGCAAATGCCATATCCCACCAGCTGCACCACAAGCTTCACACATTGCTTAATGCACCACACCCCCATCACTCACCTACCAACAATCTCTACCAATCACCACTCAGACCTCATAATCATAGCTTCACTTCACTCTCACAATCTTACCACTGCTGCAACACTCACACCCGCATCTCACACCTTGCACACACTGACAGCTATTCAGCTATGGCAGGCACATCACCCAAACACATTGCACCACACTCACTGACCACACTTCCCTTTCTCTTGTAGGCCAAGGTCGCGCACAATTGCTGGGAGCAGTGGCAGACAGGTGGAGGGCAAACCGCGACACAGGCCTTGAGCCAATTGGAGGAGAGAGTGCTCGACATCATTGGAGGGGAAGTCACCGCGGCCGTGGCAACGGGTGAAGTTGAAGCCCTTGGGGACAACAACGGTACGCTCATTCCTAATCCTTCTTCTCACATCCCACTTCCCCCTCATCCCACAATCTCTTCTCACTTACAAGCTGCTGGTGCTGTATGCATGTATCTTGCTGTCCCCCTCACCTCTCCACAACCCGACCCTTGTGTCTTTCTGCTTTCAGATAAACAAGAACAAGACACACCGTCACTGCATCTGACACTCGCAGACACCAGTTCAGAAACAGGCACTGCGCATAATTTAGCGGCTAGTGTAGATGCGGGACCTGCACAGGGTGAGGCACCAGGCACGAGTGGGCTGCAACAAGGCCAGGGGGAAAGGGTAACTCAGGGGCCAGCTCCCCGGAGGGTGAGTTCACGCGTGCGTTCTGCTGCACATGACTCAGCTGAGGACCTCGCTGGGGCGGCCTTCAGAAGAAGGGTGATGGGCATGCACACCAAATTGCTAGGTGCAATGGCAAGCCTGCCAGAGAGCCTGTTGGCAATGCCAAGGAGCATGGAGGTGTCCACCTCCAGAGCTATAAAACACTAGTTAGGCCGCAGCTAGAATACTGCATGCAGTTCTGGTCACCACATTACAGGAATTGCACTAGAGAAGGTGCAGAGGAGATTTATGAGGATGTTGCCTGGGCTGGGGAATTTTAGCTATGATGAAAGATTGGATAGGCTGGGGTTGTTTTCTTTGGAACAGAGGAGGCTGAGGGGGGACCTAATTGAGGTGTATAAAATTATGAGGGGCCGAGATAGAGTGGATAGGAAGGACCTATTTCCCTTAGCAGAAGGGTCAATAACCAGGGGGCATAGATTTAAAGTAATTGGTTGGAAGTTTAGAGGGGATTTGAGGAGAAATTTATTCAACCAGAGGGGATTTTTTTCTTCGCTTATGGGATCTGGGCGTTGCTGGCAAGGCCAGCATTTATTGCCCATCCCTAGTTGCTCTTGAACCGCTGCATTCCGTGTGGTGAAGGTACTCCCACAGTGCTGTTAGGGAGGGAGTTCCAGGATTTTGACCCAGCAACGATGAAGGATCGGCGATATACTTTTAAGTCAGGATGGTGTGTGACTTGGAGGAGAACTTGGAGGTGGTGGTGTTCCCATGCGCCTGCTGCCCTTGTCCTTCTAGGTGAAAGAGGTCGCGTGTTTGGGAGGTGCTGCCGAAGAAGCCTTGGCGAGTTGCTGCAGTCCATCTTGTAGATGGTACACACTGCAGCCACGGTACGCCGGTGGTGGAGGGAGTGAATGTTTAAGGTGGTGGATGGGGTGCCAATCAAACAGGCTGCTTTGTCTTGGATGGTGTCAAGCTTCTTGAGTGTTGTTGCAGCTGCACTCATCCAGGCAAGTGGAGAGTATTCCATCACACTCCTTACTTGTGCCTTGTAGATGGTGGAAAGGCTTTGGTGAGTCAGGAGGTGAGACACTCGCCGCAGAATGTCTAGCCTCTGACCTGCTCTAGTTGCCACAGCATTTATGTGGCAACAAGGGTGGTGGGGGTCTGGAACTCACTGCCTGAAAGGGTGGTAGAGGCAGAGACCCTCTTCACATTTAAAAAGTACTTGGATATGCACTTGAAGTGCCATAACCTACAAGGCTACAGACAAATTGCTGGAAACTGGGATTAGGGTGGATAGCTCTTTGTCGGCCGGCACGGACAAGATGGGCCGAATGGCCTCCTTCCGTGCTGTAAATTTCTATG
Organism: Squalus acanthias; assembly: GCA_030390025.1. Classification (NCBI taxonomy): domain Eukaryota; kingdom Metazoa; phylum Chordata; class Chondrichthyes; order Squaliformes; family Squalidae; genus Squalus; species Squalus acanthias. The sequence goes on from CM059428.1 coordinate 150,714,232, forward strand.
ATTCTATGAGGTGTAGGACTATTGGTGAATGTGGAATTGGGGTTGTGTTCACAGGAACCGTAGTCGGATGAGTCAATCATGAACAGCCCGGGCAAAAAAGGGGCTGTCTGGGTAACCTCCTCCCTTCTGCTTCATCCTCTTCCACTTCCTCCTCCTCTTCCTCCTCCTCCTCCTTGCCTGGTGGCAAGGGCTGTGCCCTCATGATGGCGAGGTTGTGGAGCATGCAGCATACCAGGACGAATCTTGAGACACGCTCTGGTGAATACTGAAGGGCTCCTCCAGAGCAGTCCAGGCAGCGGAAGCATTGCTTCAGCATCCCGATGGTCTGCTCTATGATGTTTTGTGTGGCAGCATGGCTCTCATTGTACGCATGCTGGCCACGTGTGGCTGGGTTGTGGAGTGGAGTCATGAGCCAGGTGGTCAGTGGATAGCCCTCGTCACTCAGCAGCCAGCTTCTGGTTTGACGTGGTGGATCAAAGACTGAGGGAACAGCGGACTGGTGCAGAATAAAAGCATCATGACTGCTACCAGGATATTGGGCATTCACCATCATGATGTGCTGAACATGGTCGTACACCAACTGCACATTCAGCGAGTGGAAACCTTTGCGGCAGCGTTACATCTCAGCGTTTAGATGCGATGCCCGCAAAGCCACGTGCGTGCCCGGGGGAGTGGCAGTGGGTCTGTGGAGCAGGAACCTGCTGTCCTCTCTCAGGATGACGGCATTCCTGTTCCCACCACTGCCACTCCACCATTGCTCTTGCTGCTGCCCGTCAGCCAGCCAGCCCAGACTGCTGCTGCTCATGCTGAGGTCGTGCAGTCTACAGCCAGGCCTCCTTGGTCCTGAGCTGCTCCAGGTCATCCTGCTGGGCCATCTGAAGTCTCCACCACAGAAACTCAGCAGCCTTCCACTTGCCACAGTGCAGCCACTGGGGTAGCACTTCATAGGAGTACTACAGCAGGAAAGGGCACCCGAGTGACAGGCACTAAGGGATTGCACAAGGGTGATTAGCTGATGTAGTATTTGTCAATTGATTATTCATAAATGTATTAATTTTGTTTGGAATCTTTGTTTTGTGGTGGCTATCCTTTCAGTTTTGTGCCCAGGAGGACGCTGTGATATTCTGTGACAGAGTGATGGTATGATGGGGATGTGGTTGATGAGGATGTGGTGAGCAATGAGGATCTGGGGTTTCATTCACTGGAATTGGAGTCTGATGAGGCGTTCACAGACAGCCCATGCCGAAGAGAGATTTGCTGGCTGCCTCCTCCCTTCCTCCTCATCCTTGTCGTTCTCCTCCCTTCCTCCTCGTCCTCCTCCTCTTCCTCCTCGTCTTCATCTTCGCCCTCGTCCTCTTCTTCTTCCTCTTCCTCCCCCTCCTACTCTCCCTCTTCCTCCTGCTGAGGTGGTCCTGCAATCCCTGCTGGCAAGGGCTGTGCCCTCATGATGGCCAAGTTGTGGAGCATCCAGCAGACCACCACGAAATGGGACACCCGCTCTGCTGAGTACTGGGGGGCTCCTCCCGAGTCATCAAGGAAGCAGAACCATTGCTTCAGCAGCCCAATGGTCTGCTCGATGATGTTCCTGGTGGCAGCATGGCTCTCATTATATGAGTACTCGGCACAAGTGTTGGGATTGCAGAGAGGAGTCATGAGCCAGGTGCAGAGCAGATAGCTCTCGTCTCCGAGTAGCCACCCTTGGGCTGGAAGATTGCTGGCACACCGACTGACGCAGGATGAAAGCATCATGACTGCTGCCAGGATAGCGGGCATTACCCATCAGGATGCACTGGCCGTGGTCGCACAACAACTGCACATTAAGTGAGTGGTAGCTTTTGCGGTTATGAAAGATCTCAGAATTGTTATGTGGCGCCCGCAAAGCCACGTGTGCAGGCGATGGCACCTGCACCATGGGAAGCCTGCCATTCTGGCAAAGCCACATGCGTGATTCTCCTCCTTCTCTCTGCTCAGAGAGAAGAAAATGTAGTTCCTTCTCCTGGTGTAGAGACCCTCTGTGACCTCCCAGATGCAGCGATAGACAGCGAACTGTGAGATGTTAGCTATGTCTCCTGCTGTAGACTGGAAGGATCCACTAGTGAAGAAATTGAGGGCCACGGTGACCTTGAGGGCCACTGGGAGAGTCGCGGTCGCCCTGCTCTGAGGCTGCAGGTCTGGCTGCAGGAGGTGGCAGAGTTCTGTGATGGCCTCCGTGCTGAAGCGGAGCCTCCTCGTACACTGGTCCTCGCTTAAGTGGATATAAGAGAAGTGTTTTCGGAAGACCCTAGGTGGGTAAGGTCTATTGAGAGCCCTCCTGGCCCTCCTTCTCCTCCTCGCTCACGTGAATCTTCTCTTCTTAGTAGCCTCCGCTCCCTCTCCTGAAGACACTCGCGCATGAGGAGGACTGCCAGTAGAGCCCCCATGACTGTGAGCAAGTGTTGTGAGCAGAAGCCTTTAAATAAGAATGAAAGCGTTCTCCACTTGCACCAGCACTCCCTGTTCCCTTAGGACCTTGAAAGAAGTTTAGAAAGCTGCTGGAGTTGCAGAAAGCTCCACAGAGCCAGTCAAACTGAAGAAACATGTCAGCTGCAAGTTGTTGCTGATGATCCCTTTGAAAAACACAGCTGGAGCCTCCTTCCTGCTTGTTAACACTTGCTCAGCTGCTCGCAGTTAAGACAGGCCGGTAACTGGAGCAGCGGACTCCAAAATGGCAGATTGGGCGTCAAGTGAGCGTTGCACACTCACTGACATCACGATCTGCATAATTTCCATAATGATTGCGAGCGCAAACATCGGCAGCGCTGCCACCCAGCCGAAAATGCCGGCTGCCGCGGGACCCTAGCCAGCAGGCGGAAGCGCGGCGGCCGGCATTTTCTTTCCGAATTGGGCCTTAACGGCCGGAGCTAAACGAATTTCTAGGACCGAGTGTTTTAAATTTACAATTGTAATAAATTTCAAACATTTTGATTCACAGTTTTGTGCGGTTCTGAGCCATACAGGACGCGAAGGCCCAGGATCTGTCCCTTGTCTCTGATCAGCCAAGGCAGCGGTTTAAAAACGGCCTCCGTGGGTGTAGGGTTGGGAAGCGAAAAAGATTGGCCAGTGTTGCTACTTTGGAGCACTAGCTAAAGACTTGTTGGAAAGCGCACCCTTTTTGATATCGGGTGAGGACAGGATCGAGCCTGACTGATGCTCTTTCTGATCAAATCACTTGCCAAGACTCACTGTCTAAGATTTTACATGATGCGGAGATGCCGGTGTTGGACTGGGGTGGACAAAAGTGAGAAGTCGCACAACACCAGGTTATAGTCCAACAGTTTTATTTGAAATCACAAGCTTTCGGAGCTGCTGCTCCTTCGTCAGGTGAAGTGAAGGAATATGAATCGGCAAAGCATATATAGACAGAGAACAATGCCTGTGCAGCGCTGCACAGGCATTGTTCTGTCTATATATGCTTTGCCGATTCATATTCCTTCACTTCACCTGACGAAGGAGCAGCAGCTCCGAAAGCTTGTGATTTCAAATAAAACTGTTGGACTATAACCTGGTGTTGTGCGACTTCTCACTTAAGATTTTACATGCACAGGAAGAATGACCACAGGTCAGGTACTGGTGGGCTGGCAATGTCTGTAGGACTATACATCTGCATAAGTCAGCACTGTCTGGGGAGAAAGAAAGACTAGCATTTATATAGCATCTTTTACGAATTCAGTGCTTTACCAACAATGAAGTGTAGTCACTGTTGTAATGTAGCATACACGGCAGCCAATTTGCGCACAGCAAGATCCCACAAACAGCAATGTAACAATAATCAGATAACCTGTATTTTTATAGTGATGTTGATTGAGGGATAAATATTGGCCAGGACACTGGGAAGAACTCCGCTGCTCTTCTTCGAAATAGCGTCGCGGGATCTTTTACGTCCAGCTGAGAGGGCAGATGGGACCTCGGTTTAACTTCTCATCCAAAAGACAAGTCTAATGGAATGGGACTTGAACCCACAACCTTCTGAATCATGAGGTGAGAGTGCTACCCACTGAGCCACAGGAGGAGGGAAGAAAATTAGAGGGACTATTTGGAAGTGAAATCGAAATTAAAAATCTCGTTGCGAAAGTTAGCACTGTTCCAGTGTAGTATGTGCTGTCACCTGCAGTGACAACCAGCATAATAAGCGGACATGTGCCTGCAATTCTAGACACGGGAGTCCGACAGGAACTTGACTAAAGTGTTCGAATACAACATTACCCCTGTGAAAATGTGAGGGTTTCATTTGAGGAAGTTGTTTCATTATGCCAGTGAAAGTTGGTAGAAAACTTGGAATGGAAATGCCAAAGCACTGTAGCAACTTTCGGTCAGGAACCAACAGTCAATCATTTGTTCTATTCACCTCCCCTCTTGCAGCTGTGCCGTGCTACACTCGCGTCTCATTTAACATGCCCAAGGGTGCATTTATATTACAAGTTTAGTGACAGTGCGAAGTGATTTTGATTTTATACTGACACTAAATTTTTCTGGTGTAAATCGGGTGTTAAGGCCCAAACAGACTCCAAAATGAACAAAATGAGACTCCCTCCCTCAGTCAAAGATTCAGACAGCATTTAAACTATGACTGCAGCAAAACTGCTACACACAGGCACTACAGCTGCAGCGTAAATGCATACTAAGTAAACGTGATATTGTGACTCACCATTCCAACAGATCAGGGGAGAGTAATAAAATAAGAGCAGGGGGGCTCTCCCCGTTGTCCTGGCCAATATTTATCCCTCAATCAACATCACTAAAAACAGATTATCTTGTCATTATCACGTTGCTGTTTGTGGGAGCTTGCTGTGCCCAAATTGGCTGCCGCGTTTCCCACATTACGACTGTGACAACACTTCAAAAGTACTTCATTGGCTGTAAAACGCTTTGGGATGTCTTGAGGTTGTGAAAGGCGCTACATAAATGCAAGTCTTTCTTTCTATAATGGATATGAGTCACGGTTAATATTGTAGTGAGCAGTTGGTATTCAACATACCAACTTTTTTGAGCAGCTGCCAATAGTAGCAATCATTCTTCAGACTCTAACTCAGCTGACATTATTGGAGAAGGGCATAGCTGCTTTTATATTGGTCTAATGCCATACTAGTGCCGCCACTTCCCAATGCGTGGGCCTGACACAGCCGGCAGTAATACCAAAATAAACTGGCTGGATTTGTTAAGACTGACGGATGAAAGACCCCATAAGAAAAGGTCTTAGCAAAATCCAGCAAGTTTACTTTGGTGTTGCACCAGCTGCATGAGACCACACACCAGGAGCCAGCGGCACTAGCGCAGCATTAGACCAACGTTAAAGCTGTCAGCTGTACGGGGTTGATTTTCACTCCCTTCGCCTGGCATTAACGGGGCGGTAACGGCCTCAAAGCACAAGAGGTCAGAGTCGGAGGAAAGGCGAGTTTGAGGGAGGAGGGTTGTAGGTCTGGATGAGGTTACAGAGGTAGGGAAAGGCAAAGCTCTGAAGGGATTTAAACACCAGTGGGAGAATTTTTACATTTAAGGCATGGTGGATCAGGAGCCAATGTAAGTCAGTGAGGACAGGGGTGATGGGTAAATGGGACTTGGTGTGGTATAAGGTATATGCAGAATTTTGGATGAGCTGAAGTTTATGAAGTGTTGGGAATGAGACAGCAGGACAGCACTGGAATAGTCGAGTCTGAAGGTGACAAAACCAGGGATATAGTTATCAGTGGCAGATGGGCTGTGGTAGGAACATAGGAACAGGAGTAGGCCATTCAGCCCCCTTTTCCACCCTTCAATGAACTCATTGCTAATCGGTATCCTAACTCCATTTAGCTGCCTTGGCTCCATATCCCTTAAACCCTTGGCTAGCAAAAATCTATCAAACTCAGATTTGAAATTGTTAATTGAGCCAGCATCTAATGCTTTTTGCGGGAGAGAGTTCCACACTTCTGTGTGTGAAGAAATGTTTCTTAACTTCTCTCCTGAATGGCCTGGCTCTGATTTTAAGGTTATGTCCCCTTGTCCTAGACTCCCCCACCAGTGGAAACAACTTCTCTCAATTCCCTTCAAAATCCTAAAAAACTTAATCAAATCATCCCTTAACCTTCTATATTCCAGGGAATACTAGTTTATGAACTCGCTCCTCATAACAGCCCTAATAACATTCTGGTGAATCTGCACTACACTCCTTTCCAAGGCCAATATATCCTTTCCAAGGTGCAGTACCCAGAACTGTACACAGTACGCCAGTGCTTCGTATAGCAAAACTTCCTCCCTATTATATTCTAGTCCTCTAGATATAAAGGCTAACATTCCATTAGCCTTTTTTGATTATATTTGTACCTGACCATTACTTTTTAGTGATCTGTGTGCATGGTCCCCTAAATCTCTTTGGACCGCCACTCTCTGTGATGGAGGGGATATGGGGTTGGAAGCTCAGCTTGGGGCTGAAGTTGCAAACATTCTCCTTCACCCCGAGACAGTGGGAGGGGACCAAGTCAGTGGTGAAAGCACAAAGTCTGTGGCAGGGCCGAAGATGATGGCTTCAGTCTTTCCCGTGTTTAGCTGGAGCAAGTTGCAGCTCGTGCACGGTTGAAAATCTAGCTGTATTTGCAAGCGATTGCAAACTCAATTTTTTTTGTGACGAGCCCCTTTTTATTTAATTCCAGCATTGCATACTTCCCGTTTAGAAAATGCCAATAATGGCACTCTTCACCATGACAGACCATGCCCCTATTCATCCTTATTGGATATTAGTGAGTTGAACATTTGACCTAAATGTTTCATTCATTTTAGTTCAGCGAACCTATTAAGTTTGACACAGCTTTGTTTATGTGGTCTTTATGCACTCTGAGAAAGGAGATTGAATGTTAATTGAATTTAAATCGTCAGTCGGCCAGGCATTTTGGAATTCAATTTTTGTCTTAGTTTAGAGAGTTACAAGGTTAAAGACTTTCATGCCATATGTGGCACAGCATGGGAGGTCTGCACTAAGCTTCCTACCTGAACCACAGCAACAGCAGCACAGTATTATATTACAGCTATTGTTTTGGGAAAAGGGAATGAGTACAGTATTAGTCAGCTGGAAATGTTTCAATGTTCTGTAGGAAGGCCCTTTGCAGTGATTTTAATAATGAATCTCCCAGTTATATTGTTGGTACGAAGTGGCTGACTCACACCCATTAACCATTGCCTTTGAGGAAGGGGTGAGAACAATGTAAGCAATCCCAGAGATTCAATTGCCTTTATTAATACAAATATTAACAAGACATAGGCTGGGAGTTTCCTCAGAGCTGCTCCCACTCTGCCGCCACAAGTTCACCGGAAGTCTGGCGGAAACCTCATTTATGTGCATCAAGACGTGTCCGGTGAAGTTACAGTAGCGAAGTGGCATCAGCTCCGAGGAATTTCAGTTCAGACTCGTACAGAACCCTTCACATAGGAGAGTATCTCAAGGTACTGAGGACACTGTGCAGGGGCAAGAATCATTTAAGAAGAGAGTGCAAGCACGATTGAAGAGATAGGGTTTTAAGAAGCTCTTTAAGGCAGTGAGAGAAGTGGTAAGAGAGAGTGATCTATGAGGAGACCTCCAGCTGGTATGGGTGTAGTGGCTGAAAGATGGTCCACTGATGGTAGAGCGATGGGACCAGGGAAAAAATGATAAGGCAGAGTCAGGAGTGGGCGGTGCATATTGGGACATGTGGGTGAAAGGAGATTACACAGGTACGAAGGGGAAAAGCAATGGAAGGATCTGTAAATGATTTTGAAGGCCTTGAAATGAATAAATTATTAACTTTCCACGGGTTTTGATAGAGTAAATCGGGAGAAATTGTTTGCACCAGCAGGAGGGTTGGTAACCAGACGACACAGATTTAAGGTCATTGCCAAAAGAACCACTGGAGGGATGAGGAGAATTTTTTTTTATATTTTTTTTTTACACAGCAAGTTATCATGATCTGGAATCTGCTGCCTGAAATTGTGGTGGAAGCAAATTTAATAGTAACTTTCAAAAGGGGAAATACTTGAAGGGGAAAGTTTTGCAGGGATATAGGGAAAGAGCAGGGGAGTGGGACTAATTGGATAGCTCCTTCAAAGAGCCGGCACAGGCACAATGGGCTGAATGGCCTCCTTCTTGCTGTATGATTCTATGATGGTTCTAGAGAAGTAATGGGAGTGCGTAAAAGGGCTTGGGCTGCAGAGGTTTGGGTTAATTGAAGTTTGTGAAGGATGAAGGATGGCAAGTCAATGTAGAGGACCTTTCAGAAGATAATTTTGAACATGATGGAGTCATGGATATAAGTTTTAGCAGAGAAGGAAGAGAGATAGAGGCATAAATGGACAAGGTTCCCGAGGTGGGACAATGCAGTTTTTGAAGCTGACTGGATGTGTGGTATAATATGAACATAAGAACCTAAGAAATAGGAGCAGGGGTAGGCCATACAACCCCTCAAGCCTGCTCTGCCATTCAATAAGATCATGGCTGAACTTCTACATCAAATCCACTTTCCTGCACTATCTCCATATCCCTTGATTCCTTAGTGCCCAAAAGTCTATCGATCTCGGTCTTGAATATACTCATCGACTGAGCATCCACAGCCCTCTGGGGTAGGGAATTCCAAAGATTCACAAGTGAAGGAATGTCTCCTCATCTCAGTCCTAAATGGCCGACCCATAATGGTCAGCTTAGGGGGTCAAACGCAATAATGAAATTGTGAACTGCCTGATCCAGTCAGAACTACCTGATTTAAAAGTGGTGCTAAAGGATCCTAGGGGCTGATCTGAACTAAAACCTATCGTACTGGTTTTGGCAATGTGGAATTGGAGGAAATTGTGATCATCCAAGCCTTGTCAGAAAGACTGTCAGATAGATCCCTGACCACTTGTGAGTCAATGATGGATATAGAAAAGTAGAGTTGGATTTCCATACATGTGAAAAGCTGATCCTATTTTTGTGGATCTAGTGTATGGAAAGAAAAGAAAGAACTTGCATTTATATGGCATCAGGATGCCCCAATGCGCTTTACAGCCAATGGAGTACTTTTGAAGTGTAGTCACTCTTGTAATGTGGGGAAATGCGGCAGCTAATTTACGCACAGCAAGCTCCCACAAACAGCAATGTGATAATGACCAAATAATCTGTTTTAGTGATGTTGGTTGAGGGATAAATATTGGCCAGGACACCGAGAAAAATTCCCCATCTCTTCTTCGAATAGTGTCATGGGAGCTTTTATGTCCACCTGAGAGTGGACTAAGGATGGAATCCTGGTTACAATTTGGGCAGGAAATGAGATAGAGAGAGATAGAAATGGAACCAGAACAGCACAGTACCATGGAGATGGATCATTGATGAGATGCATACAGAAGAATTAAATGGTCCACAATATCAAAATCAGCAAAGGTTAACAAAGAGAAGAAATAGGAATCCTACATGATTATGGGATTTTTATTCCCGCTTCCTGAGCTTGGGAACACTGAGGCTAATTGTAGCACACTCACTGAGCTTGGCAAACTTAGTTTAAATCAGGGACTTTCCTGCGCTGTGTCATTATGATGTTTTAAAGTACAGTTATCCACTGAGTCATCAAGACAACAAACCTTTTATTGTCATATAAAAGAAAGATTTTCACCTGTTCAGGACATCACAAAGCCAATTTGCGCACAGCATAGCCCTACAAACAGCAATGAGATAAATAAGAAATTAATTTGTATTGATTGAGGGATGAATGTTGGCCAGGAAACATGGAGCATTCTCTGCTGTTCTTCAAAAAAATGTGTTTACATCCAGCTGAGCAGACAGATGTGGCCCCAGTTCAATGTCTAAACCAAAGACAGCACCTCTGTTAAACTGAGAGCGAACCATTACCAAGTCAGCTTCAGGTCTGGAGAGCCGATCGATATTGATTTCTCCAAAACCAGACCATAGTTGTCGAGTTTAAATGGATCCAGCATTATTGTGTAATATGTGCATGTAGTTAGTGATGTAAGAAAACTACTAGGCACTTGGTCTAAGCGTTAAACAAAGCTTTAATCAACTGTTTTTCAACATGGAGGTCTAGTTGTGTCCTTCACTAGTTCCTGTTGAGGAATGTCCTAAGCAAGCTGGGCCCATGCCCAAGTATTTATACTCTCCCTGGACAGTGCCACCAGCAGGCCGCCCAGTATTACTTCATACATGAATGACAAGATTCATGTCAGTTAGTGAAGTTTACAAGCAATTAAAAGGAATTTTTTTTGTATTCTGTCCAATGCAACCAATTCTACAAAGGCTTCTTCCTTCCAATTTCCATTTTTCTCCTCGCCTTGCTGGGGAAGTTGCAGCCACTGAACCTGAAGTGCAGGAGACTGTGCTTCCACTGTGGTCTGCCATCTGCAAATTGGGTCTCAAACAATCAGCTGCTGGGTGTTCCACTTCCCTATCCTCACTTCAATTCGATCGCTATTGCTTTCACGCCATCTTAAGCAATGTGTCAAAGTGGAAACCACTTCGCTGCGACACTATGGGTGGTGCGTAAATGGGCCCGGAGAAAAGGTGTATGATGATGGGGGGGGGGTGGGGTGGAATTCCTCTGTGTCGTATATGTAGCAGCGTTGTTATTAAGTTTGCGTTTTCTTTAGAATATGTTTACAATTTCACAAGACAACAAACAGGAACTTTTCACAAATGCATTTAGAAAGTCGCTATAGATAGTGAGCAGAGGATATTTGGCTCCCATATTTAAAAAAATAAATTTAAAGACTATATTCAGACAACTGAACTCAAATAAAAATTTCTGAAGTGAAATATTGATGATTGTTATTAATAATTAATGATTGAGTTTACATTTCTGTGTAAAACATTTAAGCAGTGTTCATACAAACTGTTCCGCAACCGTCATGATTCAGACGCATCAGTTATTCAACATGACAGCAGCCGAAGAAATGCTCAAATATTCCTGCCTGATTTTAACATGCAGCTTTAGAGAAAACCTACATTTTCCTTATCAGCCAAGCATGTTACTAGCCTTGTTATCTTTGCAGGGACATTTTCAAACAAATAAAGAAACATCGTGGGAGCAGTAGAATACCAAACTTCTAACTTGTGAGTGATAGAAATCCATGCGAGTTCCACAGCCCTTCCACTGAACGCGGAATTAACCTGATAATTCCAATCTCACCTGTTGTGCTGAACAAACATATAGCTGCTAAAGATTTAGCCAGACTAATTCTAAATTAGTTTCAAGTGTTTAGTGTGTTGAAAGTTACCTTTGAAACGTTAGCTGCTCCAGCTAATTCTGTTCTCCCTGGGCTGAAAAATTAGCTAATATTACAGTTATGCATCAGAAGTGGCTTCCTGGCAGTAATAATATTGCATCATTACTGAAATAAAATTCTTAAACAAAAAGTTTTGAGAGCTCCTGCTTTGCCTCTCATCACTTTTTTCCCCCCTATTGTCTCTCTTGTTTTCACTGCTTTGTCTTTATTTAGTATTTTTATTGTATCCATGATACCTCTTATGTTCCTTTACTTCATTTTATGTTCAAACATCTAATTCTAATCTTTTTCCTCCTGCACCTCCATTAATCTGACTCCCGTTCCTGATCTAGGACCCACTCATTTAAAATGTGGTCCCTGATAAAACTGTGAGCTTGGAATTCTGCTGTGTGATACTTCTAACGTGCATGGTGGCGTAGTGGTTAAACCTGGACTAATAATCCAGAGGAAAGGAGTTCAAATCCCAACGATGGTGGTTTCAGTTTAAAAAAATTAAAAAAGGTAGTACCAGTAAAAGTGACCATGAAGCTGTCAGATTGTCATAAAAAAAAACAACTTTCACCCGGATGAGTTAATCAATACATTAAGAAAGAACTCGCTTTATGTAACATCTTTCACATCCTCAGGATGTCCCAAGGACTTGAATATCCAATTAATAACTTTTGAAGTATAGTCACTCTTGTTATATAGGCAAACACAGCAGCCAATCTATACAATACAAGGTCCTACAGAGAGTAAATAAGAGAAATTACCAGTTTTAGTTGTGTTGGTTGAGGGACAACAGGAGAACTCCCTTCCCTTCTTTGAACAGGAGCATGGAATCCTTTACAACCACCAGATGGTTTAACGTCTAATCTGAGAGATGGCACCTCTGACAGTGCAGCACTCCCTTAGTACTGCACTGAAGTGTTAGCTAAATTACATGCTTAGGTCCTGGAGTGGGGCTTGACCATCACATCTTAGCATCTGAGTGCTACCGCTGAGCCAAACCGTCAAACGTAAAGGTATTGCACAGCACAATTCAAACCCGAGGAGATGGGTTGGTCAGATGGGCAGAACAGTGGCAAATGGAATTTAACCCTGAAAAGTGTGAGGTGCTGCATTTTGGGAGGACTAACAAGGCAAGGGAATACACAATGAATGGTAGGACCCTAGGAAGGACAGAGGATCAGAGGGACCTTGGTGTGCATGTACATAGATCCCTGAAGGCAGCAGGACAGGTAGATAAGGTGGTTAAGAAGGCATATGGGGTATTTGCCTTCATTAGCCGAGGCATAGAATATAAGAGCAGGGAGGTTATGATGGAGCTGTACAAAACGCTAGATAGGCCACAGCTGGAATACTGTGTGCAGTTCTGGTCGCCACACTATAGGAGGGATGTGATTGCATTGGAGAGTGTGCAGAGGAGATTCACCAAGATGTTACCTGGGCTGGAGCGCTTCAGCTATGTAGAGAGACTGGGCAGGCTGGGGTTGTTTTCCTTAGAGCAGAGAAGGCTGAGGGGGGACCTGATTGAGGTGTACAAAATTATGAGAGGCATAGATAGGCTAGATAGAAAGGAGCTTTTCCCCTTAGTAGAGGGGTCAATAACCAGCGGGCATAGTTTCAAGGTAAGGGGCAGAAGGTTTAGAGGGGATTTGAGGAAAAACGTTTTCACCCAGAGGGTGGTTGGAATCTGGAACTCAGTGCCTGAAAGGGTGGTAGAGGCAGGAACCCTCACAACATTCAAGAAGCATTTAGATGAGCACTTGAAATGCCATAGCATACAAGGCTACGGACCAAGTGCTGGAAAATGGGATTAGAATAGACAGGGCTTGATGGCCGGCGCGGACACGATGGGCTGAAGGGCCTCTTTCTGTGCTGTATAACTCTATGAGTACACAAACATTTAACCCATAATGATTATTCCCCAAACCCGTGCTTGAACTTCTGACGATACAGGGCAAAGAAACAATTTCACCAAGGAAACTCAATTCATTAAATCTCAGAGAATTAAAGAAGCTGGATTGTCCTGTAAACAAATGTTACAAGGATGGAAATAACAGTTTAAACAGTGCAATGATTTGAGGATTGATATAATGGTGACTATGGCATCTACTGTTATTTTTAAATTGTACACGTGCTTCATAAACAGCTTCAAAACATTAATATCGCTTAAATTATAAAAAGTTATAGTGCACTCCCTAGCGATGAGTATTCTTATTTTGATTTGGGTATGCCTGTCTCTTTAAGGGAATGGCAATGCATGCACACAGGAAGACATGTTACTGGGTTGTGTCCATTACGCATATAGGCAGCACTAATTTGGACAAAAGTCTGCCTTTTTATTGGATGGGTCCAGGCAGTTATAGGTCAGAGACTCCAACACAAGGTGTCAATTTTTAAGTGGTCCAGCTGTGGCATTTTTCCACGGTGGTCCTGTGTCTATTCATCTTTAGTGTCCTCTTTCCTGTGATTGAGTAGGGAAATGTGCACAACTTCTCTGGTAGTCTGTGGAAACTCCATCTCCTCAGATGCTGCCATTTGTTTGACAACTTTGGATTTTGATAATCTTGAGTTTTGGGACTCTAAATCCCTTCCTTGTAAGGCTCTTCCCTTAAGCTGCTGATATTTCCAGCAGTCCTTAATTTAAATATTACTGTTGTACTTTTAATCTTTCCTTATAAAATAATAAACAATCTGTTGGTAACATTTTTGGTGTCAACACTGTGTAAACAAAAGTTGCCCTGCAATTACTGTTCTACTTCCTTCATTACTGCTGACGTCCAAAATAATCAGGAGGAACACCATGGAAGCCACAAAAACAATCCATTTCCTTCAAGCTTTCCTGCTGAATAATTACTTCCTGTGTTTATCTGCTATCTGCTTCCTGTGGTTTATTTCCACATGTTTCTGTTACATAGAGGGGGGCTTAAGAAACATCACTGACACTGAAACCATCTACATATGTTTGGCCAGATTGACTTATTTGTTTGGCCACCTCCGATTCATTTGGAATCCCAAAACAAGAAAAATCTAATTTATTCCAGCTAAATTCCTTCTTCTCTTCTTTCTTTAATCCACACTTCAAGGAAAAGGTGGACTTTGAAGTGCATGGAGCGATGGATTGTTGCAGTTCCTTTGATTTCCATGTAAAAGTGGAACAAAATCCTGGGAATCAAATGAACAATTACAATGCTGACTTTTTACGTTGTCTGGTTTGAGATGATCAAGCACCAAAATTAGTTATTTATGCTCTGGTTTCAAAAGCCCATAGTTTAATCGAGTGTTTGACTTATTGTTTTAATTATTTATTTCCAGGACTTGCAGTTCTCCTTGGAATTTTGGCAAGAACAGTTGGGAAAATTCATCCATTCATCCAGTTCTTCTTCCCATTCCTAGCAGATTTAATTGATATCCCTGTGCATTGTCGGGTCAAGCCCCACTTCAGGAGGTGAGCGCACAATTTACATAGGCACGGCAGTGCACTACTAAGGGAGTGCGGCACTGTAAAAAGTGCCATCCTGCAGATAAGACCCTAAACCCCGTCTGCCTGTTCTAATTTGGCACGATTTGGTGAAGAGATAGAGTGCACCCAGTGTCCTAGCCAACATCGCTCCCTTAACCAAAACCCCATAAAAACAGAAATCCCAGTGCAAACACTGACGATGCCCTACAACATTTCTAACAGGGGCTCGAGAAAAAAAAAGAGATTCACTTACATATGTCTTATCTTTAATACCAGTCCCAAACAGGTGATGTGCTGAAGGTGTTAGTTGGATGGGAGGGTGAAATTGTCAATAAAAAAAATGGAATATTTTAGTGAAAATCACATTGATATACAAATAGAGCAATAGTGGATGACCATTGATAAAAGTGGAAAGAAAATAGTTGTGATTACTCATCCACTGAAAGGTTACTTTAACCCTCTCATATTCATTAATAAAGTCACATTTAAATATTTTTAAAACAATATCGATAAGTTGCTCTCCAAAAAAAGAGACAAGGATGATACAAGGAATTACATTTTAAACTAAGACAGAATAACACTTGTTTTTATTGGCGAACGGCTGAATGAGAGGGAACACAATTAGGGACTAGAAATTGGTTTGCCACCAAAAACGGGCGCGGGGATCGTGACTCACCAGCAACTTGCACCCGTTTGTAGGACTGCAGGCAGCACGCGAACTTTATGCTGCATGCTGATTAGCATGATTGCGACTTTCAGTCCAGCACTGAATGCACTGCTGAGTGGCTGAACGCTCAGCAGGGGGCCCAATTTTGTGCAAGGCTGGCACCAATTAAAGCTAGCCTGCACTACTTAAAGGCAGTCTGCACTTCTTAAAGGGGAGGTGCATTCTGCCTGTAGCAGCTCATTGAACTGGCTGGGGAAAAGGGTGTGAAAAATCTATTAATAATGACACAAAGGGGAGAGAGCATGCACCAAGGTTCTCCGATGCAGCACTGGAGGCCTTGGTGCAGGAGTTCAATTCGAGGAGAGAGGTCCTCTTTCCACAGGGGGCCAAGAGCAACAGACACCAGACAAAAGTGCAATGGAAGCAGATAGCCAATGCGGTGAATGCCAGAAGTGTTGCCCCCAGGATGTGGACTCAGTGCAGGAAGAAGTTTAATGACCTCACACGAGTGGTCAAGGTCAGTGACTTCATCTTCAAATGCCATATCCCACCATCTGCACCACTAGTCTCACACACTGCTCAATGCACCACACCCCATCACTCACCTACCAACAATCTCTATCAAACACGATTCATACCTTACATTCATAACGTCACCTCACCCTCACACACTTACCACTGTTACAAGCCTCACACCTGCATCTCACAGCTTGCACACACTGCCAGCTATTCATCCATGACAAACACATCACCCAAACACATTGCGCCACACTCACTGACACACTTCCCTTTCTCTTGTAGGAAAAGGTGCTGCCTAACCAATGCCAGCAGAACCTAACCGGTGGGGGACAGGCTCATCTGCATCACCTCACCCACTTGGAGGAGACAGTGCTGGCCATTCTTGGGACGGGCATGGCTGAGCCCGTGGCCTCTCTCAGGATGACAGCATTTGTCCTCCCACCACTGCCAGTGCCCTTGCTGTTGTCTGTCAGCCAGCTCAGACTGCTGCTGCCCATGGCGAGGTGGTACAGTCCGCAGCCGGGCCTTCTAGGCCCACAGCTGCTCGAGGTCATCCTGCAAGGCCAGCTGCAGTCTCCCCCACTGAAAGTCAGCAGCCTTCCACCAGCCATGCTGCAGCCACTGGGGTAGTACTTCATGGGAGCACTAGGACACACTGAAGACAGGCACTAAGGGAATACACAAGGGAAATTAGTTGACTTTGTTAGGTTATATTGGATGGATTGATGGATAAACTTGGATTGGAATGTTTCTTTTGTGGCAGCTTTTATTTCAGCATTGTGGCCAAGTGGATGCTGTGATTGTCAGTAACAGATAGAAGGTAATGTGTGGGATTATTGTTGATTGGAGAATTGGGGTTGCAGTCACTCATACCGCAGTCGGATAAGTCGATCACGGGCAACCCGGGCAGAAAGGGGCTGTCTGGGTTGCTTACTCCCTTCTGCTTCCACCTCCTCTTCTTCCACCTCCTCCTCCTCCTCTTCCGCTTCCTCGTCCTCCTCAGTTGGTTGGTGTATACCTGGTGTCAAGGGCTGGGCCCTCAAAATGGCAAGGTTGTGGAGCATGCAACAGACCACGCCAAATCTTGAGACATGTTCTGTTAAGTACTGCAGGGTTCCTTCAGGCAATGGAAGCATTGTTTAAGGATGCAAATTGTTTGCTCTATCCAATTCAATGTGGCAGCATGGCTCTCATTGTACGCATGCTGCCCATGTGTGGTTGGCTTGCGGAGAGGAGTCATGAGCCAGATGGTCAGCGGATAGCCCTCGTCGCCCAGTAGCCAGCCTCTGGTTTGTCTTGGTGTCTTGCTCAAAGACGGAAGGAACAGCAGAGTGACGCAAAATAAAACCATCATGACTGCTGTCAGAATACCGGGCATTCACCATCATGATATGCTGAGCATGGTCACACACCAACTGCACATTCAGCGAGTGGTAACCTTTGTGGTTGGTCAGAGAGAAGACAATGAACTTCCCTCTCCTGGCATAAAGAGCTTCTGCCACCTCTCTTATGCAGCAGTGGATGGCGAACTGGGAGATGTTACAGATGTCGCCTGCTCCACCCTGGAAGGATTCTGACGCAAAAAAATTCAGGGCCACAGTCACCTTCACAGCCACTGGCAACTCTGTCCTCACCCTGGTGTGAGGCTGCAGGTCTGGTTGCAAGAGGTGGCAGAGTTCTGTGAGCAGCTCCTTTGTAAAGCGCAGATGCCTCACACACTGCTCCTGGCTCAGATTGAGGTAAGAGAATTGCTCTTGGAAGACCCTAGCTGGGTAAGGCCTCCTGCTGAGAGCCCTTCTCCCCCTCCTCCCTCTGTGAGCAGCTTGTCCTCCTCTTTGCTGCCTCTGCTCCATCTCCCTGTCATGCTGCAGGCCAAGGGGGTGACAACTAGAGCACCCATGACTGGGAGCAAGTGGTCTGACCAAATTCTTGAAGTCGGAAGTAAGGCCTTTTCCAATTGCAGCACCACTCCCGGTCACCTCACCAACTTTAAACAACTCTAGAAAGCTGCAAGCACTTCCACAAACTGCCACAGAGCCAGTAGAAATGAATCAGCAACTGACCTGAGAGCAGTTGATGACCCCTTTAAATAGCACTGGTGGGGGGGCCCTTGCAGCTGCTGAACGCATGTTCAGCTGTGCGAGGTTAACACAGGGCTTTATTTCAAGCGTTGACGACAAAAATGGCAGCGCTGGCATCAAATCAGCGTTGCATGCTAATTGATGTCAATATCTACCTACTCTACATACTTTTGGCACACGCTCCCAGCTCGATGCTACCGCCCTCACCAGAATTGTGCGCGCGTTGCTCGGATGCCATTTTTCGACCCAAAATGTCACCCATAGCACCCAAACAATGGGTGCTCACAATTGGGGGTGATTTTGCCAATGGGGACGTGACGGAGGCAGGACTGCGGCTTGTCGGGTTTTAGTCCTGCCTCCATCGACGTCCGGCCAACCCACGCTATTTTCCCTTGATTGACCTCGTTAAGCCCGCCCAATGGGCTTAGCAGGCCAATTAAGGGAAAGCCAGTGACGGAGAACGTCAGCGTATGACGTTTTTGACAGATGAATTGTCATTGTTTGACAGCTTTGAGAAGCTGTCAAACACTGACATTCTCTGTTGTTTGGTGAGTCCTTGTACTCAAGACTCACCAAAACTATTTCCTGAGCAGAAAGCAGATGGTTGTTGCACTGGAGAATGCAGCAGCCATTCTGTCATCTCTGCCGTGGAGATGCCGGAGCCTCCGGATCCCCAACGATTGAAGCCTGCAGGAAGAAACAAAGGTAAGGAAACTTTTTCTAAGACTTTTCACTCACCTCACATACTTACCTCTCCACACTTGCACCCATCACTCTCCTCCACAGCGCACTTTTCGAACCCGCAGACCCCCGCAGACCCACTGCTCGCCTCACTGACCCTGGCGGGGTTTCCCAACGTCAGGAAGCCCGCACTTGTGTTGAAAAAATGGGGATAATCCTCTTAACTGCCTGTTAACTACCTGTTAACAGGCAGTTAAGTGGCTGTAATCCCCTTCCTGCCTTGAGGAGACAGGGACCCGCCTTCTGGGAAGATGGCACGGAGGTGGGTTGGGGGCGGGTTCGGTACCCGCTCCCAGTTTCTGCCATTTTCCCAGCAGTCCCGCCTCCATACCCGCCTCCCCAAGGCTGGCAAAATCACCCCCCTTGTCCCGTTTGGATTCTAATTATAACGCTGAAGAAGGACACGTACAAAACTGGCAAGCCTCAAGTGAAACCAAGGATTAATATTCTTTGCACAAAGTAGTGGATATTTGGAATAGACTCCCATCAGAAGCAATTAATGTTACAGTAATTGATTTCATTAAGCGTATGTTATGTGGCTTAGAGCAGGACTGAATGTTATAAGAATACATATAGACGCCCAAGTAGTCTACAGAACAATATGGTTCCAGTTGAATTGGGTTTATAGGAGTATTATGAGTGGACAACAACAGGGGAGGGTTGAATATATCAATTGTAATGTTAATTGTTCTCCTGGGATGTGAGATTGCATTGTGCAATATTAGCATGTTAACACGTAACGTGCTTGGATAAAATTTATTTTTCCAACATTTTAATGGAGGTGGTAACCTGTTTAAAGCAAAGAGGTTAATGTGTTTGGGATGAACACTCTGACTGGAATTTGGGTGTGGCCTGTCTTTTTAACAATGTGGCATAGGAAGCTATTTTACTGGTTTATGCCCACTCTGCACACATTAAATCAATGATCTTGGAGGGGATTTTTTTTTTTTTAAATAGAGTTTTATCTGCTTCTAAGTTTTTATCTGTGGGTTACTCCCATCCCCCAGAGAGCTGAGAAGAGGCAATTGCATATGGTCCATAGGGATGAATGGGCTTGAATGACAAAATTGTCGTTTCTTGTTCTATACATAGAATTACATAGTATTTACAGCACAGAAACAGGCCATTCAGCCCAACTGATCCATGTCGGTGTTTGTGCTCCACATGAACCTCCTCCTATCCCTCTTCATCTAATCCTATCAGCATATCCTTCTATTCCTTTCTCCCTCGTGTGTTTATCTAGCTTTCCCTTAAATGCATCTTTGCTATTTGCCTCAACTACTCCCCGTGGTAGTGAGTTCCACATTCTAACCACTCTCTGGGTAAAGAGGTTCCTCCTGAATTCCCTATTGGATTTATTGCTGACTATCTTATATTCATGACCTCTAGTTTTGGACTCCCCCACAACTGGGAACATCCTCTCTACATCTACCCTATCAAGACATTTCATATTCTTAAAGACCTTTACCTGGTCACCTCTCAGCCTTCTCTTTTCTAGAGAAAAGAGCCCCAGCCTGTTCAGTCTTTCCTGATAGGTGTAACCTCTCAGTTCTAGTATCTGGTACTTTCTGATGTTACTTCTTCTGTTCTTGAAACCGTGGTGCGTGGACAAATTCTGATACCGCCTGTGATACTTGTAAACACATGGGTCTACACGGACTGTGAAGAGCAGATGTTCACTTTTGGTAGTGGCGAAAAATGGACAACTGCCCAGCATAGATTCTGCACAACTTTCCTTTCCCTGGCCTTCAACGGAAAGGAAAATGGAACAGGGTATTTGACGAGTAGCCGATCCTCTACCGCCTGCGGTCCACCACTGCCGAAAGTGAAAATCTAACCCCTAAGATTCCTACAGCCTGTCGCTTCATGGGCCCTGTTTTGCAATGGTGTGATCGAGTCTTGTTTTTTAATGAAACCAAGCAATTTGTTTTGAGATCTGACTCAGATTTGGACACCTCGCCATGTTATTTCATCCATTTTTGTCTTCATTTCTAACCACAGTTCTACTGAGTGATCCTCACTATAAAACTTGACATCAGTGTATATATTGCCTGAGGTTACAATCGCCTAAAAAAAACTAGGTCACCTTTCTTGCCAATCAAAGTAAGAAAACAGCATTGTATATAATTACCCTTCCTGTCGAAACTCATAAGCTTTCATCGGAATCAATTTGTTTGTCATCCTTTAACCGTGACATCTCTTTTAGTTATGATGTTTCGCCTTAATTGCTAATTTGTGCACTGAGTTAACTTAGTCACCTGATTAAACATATTAGTTTTCAAATGCTGTGTGTCAGAATGCTATCCATGTGGAAAAAACTAATCAGTCAGGGACAGGTTCAGGTTAGTTTTCTGGAATGTGCTTCCCACAATGTACTTCAGTGTGTAGAGAGGCCCAAATAAATTGGCCTCTTCACTGCTTTGTTGATTGGTTTATAATTTCTGTGCAAAAGGAGGCTTTCTGCAGCCCATTTCTTTTCAGAGACCCAGCAGTACTTTATATTCTTCGCTTGTTGCAATTTAGATTAGTGTCAAAGTTGAATTCAATGTAGTTAGAAGTCTAGTTTGACATTTTTAGCTAACAATGGTTACTGGCAGCCTTTTATCTCTGTAGACCAGGATTAAAATCTAGCCTGGGAAAAGAAAGGGAAAGTCTCCTCTCACTGAAGGCTGCTAATTATTGGAGGAGGAGGAGGATTTGTAATTTACTTTCCAAACAGTCATTATTGATAAATGAACATGTCTACCACAATTAAATTTTTCAAAACACGGGCCAGGAATTTCCTCGATCTAATTTACGCCGTAAATAGTCCGTTATTTATGCCGTTGCGCTCGCCAATCGCTCCGACAGGAAGTTACGTCAGTTTCCTGTGCAGCTCATTTGCTTATGTAAATACCGGTGTGGAACAGGTATAATTTCAGCATAACTAATAGGGTCCAGCATTGTAACAGCGCCATTCATAGGCCATTCTTCAGCAGGCAGCTTGGAAGTAGAAGGTAAGTGTCAGATACTTCTTCTCTCTTATTTTTTTGAAAAATTCTATTCTCAGTGTCTTTTCAGTGTCTCAACAGCATTTAAATGTATCCTTTCACAGACAGATGACCACCCCAGTGCCATCTGTGCCCACTAAGCAGAAAACTAAGGCAACCAAGAGGAAGACCTGCCACTACTCTTCTGAAGACCTACCAGCACTCCTGCAGAAGACTTAAAGAGAGCAGAGACTGCCTTCTGGCAACAGGGTAGCCAAGCTGGCCAGGATCATGGTCATGGCGCTTGGAGGGAGGTGGAACTGGTATTGGTACTGAGTGCCAACTCAGGACTCCAGTACAACACAGAAAGAAGTTCAATGACATGACTAGAGCTGGCAAGATAAGACACTCACCACGCTCTCCCTTTCCTTTAAGATCATTGGCAAAAGAACCAGAGGGCATATGAGGAGAAATTATTTTATGCAGCAAGTTGACATGATCTGGAATGCACTGGGTGGTGGGAGCAGATTCAATAGTAATTTTCAAAAGGATATATACTTGTAAAGGAAAAAATTGCAGGGCGATGGGGAACGAGCAGGAGAGTGGGACTAATGGGATAGTTCTTTCAAAGAGCCAGCAGAGGTATGATGGGCTGAATGGCCTCCTTCGGTGCTGTATGATTCTACGATTCTTTGCCCATTCTGGGCACTGCCACACTCTAAATGCTCTTAAAGCAGCACTCACACAATGTACACTTCACTCTTAAGGGCATTAGTCCAAGGGCATCTCTATTACTCTATATCTCTATACCCTGTTCTGCAGTATACATGCCTGCACTACCTAAACACACAGCAGCTGACTAGCAGAACTAGATCAGCTGCCCATCTTACATCCACCTGATCTTATTTTCCATTGAAGTCAATGGAAAGTAAAGTCAGGCAAAGACTAAAACGGGCAGCCGATCCGATGCCAACAGTTTCCTCCTGGTGGGATAGGTTGAAGTTACCTCCTCCAACCCCTCCCCCTGGAGTGTTGAGATGAATGTTCAGGTTTACTTATCCTTCTATTTAGGTGCCCAAAATTTGGGTTTAAAATTGCTCATCTGGGACATTTGGCCAGGCTTGTAGACCATACCAGTCCAATTGATAAGACTCTGTGACATACAGCTGGTTCCTAGGTGTCAGCAGTGGTTAAGTTGGTAGCACTCAAAAGGTTGTGGCTTCAAGTCCCACTCCAGAGGCTTGAGCATAACAAGCTAGGCTGACACTCAAGTGCAGTACTGAGGGAGTGCTGCACTGTTGGAGGTGGTGTCTTTGGGATAAGATATTAAACTGAGACCCTGTCTGCCCTCTCAGGTGGACATAAAAGATCCCATGGCACTATTTTGAAGAAGAGAAGGGGAGTAATCCCTGGTGTCCTGGCCAATATTTATCCCTCAATCAACATCACTAAAACAGATCATCGGGTCATTATCACATTGCTGTTTGTTGGAGCTTGCTGTGTGCAAATTGGCTGCTGTGTTTCCTACATTACAACAGTGACTCTACTTCAAGAAGTACTTAATTGGCTGTAAAGTGCTTTGGGACATCCTGAGGTCGTGAAAGGCGCTATATAAATGCAAGTATTTCTTCCTTTTCTTTTTCTAATTTCAATCTACTGTACACCTATAACCAGTATGATACCGGTGAAAGCACTCATTCTCCTGCTGGTGGTTTTCGTACTAACACAATCCTGATATGAGGGGCACAGTGTGGTGCAAGTGTATATCTTGTCTGATATTGCTGTGACTCTTTGATCTACCTGCATGCCTTCAGGCAACAAAGGATGCCTTCAAGCTATTATGCACGCTTCCATGCTGGCACCATTACATTTCAAAGATCTGAGGTCTGCAGTAGTTGAGGCCTCGGACTGGTATCCAAAGTGCATCCACCAGAGTTACTGCAGGTAGTAATACAAAAATGTTACAGTACTTTGAAGAAAGTGTATTTCCTATACACTTTATATTATATAATATCGCAACAAATTAATTGGTACTATGCAGGTGTGTGTGTGTGTGTGTGCGTGCGTGCGCGCGCGCATCCCCGATTTTCTTCACCCTTCCATCAGCTGCCAAGGTCCTAAACTCTGACATTTCATCCCTAAACCTCTCTACCTCTCTCTCCTCCTTTAAGACGCTCCTTAAAATCTATCTCATCACCTGTCCCAATATCTCCTTTTGTGGCTCGGTGTCACATTTTGTTTGATAACGCTCCTGTGACATACCTTGGGACGTTTTACTATGTTAAAGGCGCTATATAACTGCAATTTGTTGTTGTTGTGTGCACATTGAGAATGTGGATCTCTCACGGTGGTGCTCATGTTAAATCAGATGATACACTGTTTTATAATGACAGGAGTGTCATGCTGTGCAATGCACAATGTACTGTTCTGTTGATAAGGTGCAGCTATGTCTCTTTAAGGCCATGAAGTCTAATAGTTGTTAAGCAAACAAGCTTCAAATCAATCAGAGTTAAATTGTTGTTTGATGAGGGAACTATGAGAATTGGTAAATGCATGTAAGTTTCAGATTCTAGGTCAGAACCATATTATATTAAGGTCATTTAGAGATCAGAATCATTTTCTAATGCTGAGGGAGTTTCCCTCAGATCGCAAATGATTGACTGTTTTCCTTTTTTCCCCCCCATTTTGTTTAGATCAATACCTATAGTAAAAGTCTTGCCTTTCATGCATCCCATCATACACTTCAGAATACTTGTATCAAATCTCTGTAACACTTCAGTCACACTTAAATCATGGGCAGATATATTCCAACCTCAGCAAATTTACTGAGCAAACCTATTCTACCAATAGGTATTCTACCAATTGGGGCTGGACTACAAAAGGGTGGAAGTTGTGCTACAGTTGTAGAAAGCTCTGGTTAGACAGCATCTGGAGCACTGCGTTCAGTTCTGGGCACCGTACCTCAGGAAGGATATCTTGGCCTTCGAGGGAGTGCAGCCCAGATTCACCAGAATAATAAAGGGGTTAGATTATGGAGGACAGGTTGCATAGACTAGGCTTGTATTCCCTTGAGTAGAGAAGAGTAAAAGAAGGTCATCTAATTGAGGTGTATAAGATGATTAAAGGATGTGATAGGGGAGAGAGAGAGAGAGAGAGAGAGAGACAGAGACAGAGAGATAAAATATTTTCTCTGGAGTCCAGAAAAAGGGAGCGTAACCTTAAAATTAGAGCTAGGCCATTCAGGGGTGATGTCAGGAAGCACTTCTTCACACAAAGGATAGTGGAAATTTGGAATTCTCTCCCACAAAAAGCTGCTGAGGCTAGGTCAATTGAAAATTTAAAACTGAGATAGATAGATTTTTCTTAGTTAAGGGTATTAAGGGCTATGGAACCAAGGCAGGTAACTGGAGTTGAGCTACAAATCGGCCATGATCTAATTGAATGGCGGAAGAGGCTCGAGGGGCTGAATGGCCTACTCCTGTTCCTACCACAATGAGTGGCCCATTATTCCTAAATGATTGAATCCCTTCTGGTCTCATCAGCCATAACTTACAGCAGCTGTAGCAGACCACAGAGCAGTAAGCTAAATCAAACATTAAACAATTGATCAGCTTCAAGCTATGTGTACATGTGGGAAAGTTTAAACTTTTAAACATTAATTTTTACAGTTAGGATAACTTACACTTCTACCTCCTGCATTCATCTCTTGCTTTCTTAGAGGCAAAACAATCTTAAAATGCTGTATTTTTCAGCTCCCTTTCTCCAAGATTATACCAGTTTCACAATGGCCCAAAAATTAGTGCCGCTACGCGAGAGTACGCACTGTGTACTCTCGCGTATTCTGTCTCCAATTGCCGGTTTTCTGCATGCACTGCGCATGCGCTGAAAACCGGCACTTGGTGAATTCAAAAGGGGGCGGTTCCTAGGTGAACCACGTGCGCGCTACAGACTGCGCGCATGCAGTGCACTTAGTGCTTTGGACGCGCAGGTAAGCATGGAAGATTTTAGACATAAAGAAAGGAGGTGTAAGACCCTCTTTTAACAAGGTAAGTACTTAATTAAGTATTATTTTGAATTTTTTTTAACAGGTATATCTTTTTTAGAGACTTTAAAGACAGGTAAGTTTATTTTTTATAACTTTTTAAAAGATTTTAAATTTTTTCAAAAATTTAATTTTTTGTTTAAAATGGTTAATTTATTTAACTATACTTATTTTATTAATGTGATGGTTTTTTTTAAAAAATTTAATTGAGGTTTAGCTGTTCTTTTGGGGGGGTATAGTATTCATAGCTTTCACAGCCGTGCTGTGAAAGCTATGAATGAAAGATGGTGTGCTGCCATTGGCTCTAACTGAGTCACGTGATCCCACAGCTCGCACGAATTAACTACGCCTGTGGGATACGAAAGCCCTGCACAGCTGCTGTCCAGAACATCAAGTTCGTGCGAGCTCGGACTGAAAAAGCCAGCGCGCAGTGAGAGATCGCGGGGAGGCCTTACCCTCGCACAAAGGCTCACTCACTAATTTTTGGGCCATTTGATCTGTCAATCAAACAAAGCCAAGGTTCTGATCTGCAGTGTAATCTGTAACTGGCTCCAGCATTCATTTCGAGAACCCTCTGCAATGATAGCTTCTAGCCTTAAAGGGACACACACCATCATTCTATTTTACATAGTATAATAATCCATCTGTCAGATGAGACGTTAAACCAAGGCCCATGTGTGACCTCTCAGGATGGATAAATCACTGTGGAAGTTTACCCCCATGATCTAAATTGACACTCCAATTCAGCACTGAGAGACTACTGCATAGCTAGAAGAGTGGGCTTTCAAATAAGATATTAAACAGAAGACGACTGTTCCAATGATTCAGGTGGCATTAAAGATCCCATGACAATATTTTGAAGAACAAAGAGTTCTCTTGGTGTCCTGGCCAACATTCACCTCTCAGCCAACACCACCAAAACTGCATCAGTTAGATCCTTCATCGCTGCTTGTAAAACCTTGCTGTCTGTAAAATGGCTGCCACACTTGATTTGTCACAATTACTATGCTTCAAAAGTACGCCACCATGGCAGCTCAGGGACAAGGGTGATGACACCGCTCCGTAATCCCAACACTCCTGTTGAGCTCACCTACAATTTGAGCCATAGCGCCACTAGGAACCTCATCGAACAGACTGTCGGCATCCTGAAGCAACGGTTCCGGTGTCTTGACCACTCTGGAGGAGCCCTGCAGTACTCCCCCGATCGAGTCGCGGTTTCCATAGTCGTGGCTGCATGCTGCACAACCTCGCCATTCTGAGGACCCAGCCATTGCCACCAGGGATTGGTGGACCACTTCAGGAGGAGGAAGAGGGAGAGGAGGAGGAGGAGGCGGATGAAGAGGAGCATCAACGTGCAAGGGAGGCGCTCAATGTTACTTTTGCTAGGGCCGTTCGTGAACGCCTCATAACACAGCGCTTCCGATGAAAGAGAGAAGATGGCATTTGGGCTCAACAACCACATCATTACAGCCATCCCGCAGCCCCCATGAGCGGCCAAAGTTCCAAGGAGAAACATGAGGAAATTTATAATGTTTTAATACATTTTTTATTATTCTGAACAACTGTGTCCTATTAAGCACAACCAATAACAAACAAACAATTTATTAACAAACTCAACACATCGAAATAATTCTTAACAAAGTCAACAATATATTTACAAACACATCCAACTTTGGTACAAACACACCCCCCATTTGGTGTAAAAAATTTTAGTTAGTGGGACTTCTTCAATGATCTCCCTCCCTTCGCACTTCCCCCCCTCCCAACTCTACTGCTCCTCTGTAATGAGGCCCCAGTGGCTGCAGCAAGGCTGCTGAATCTCGGAGCCAGAGACTACAGATGGCCTTACAGGATGCCCTCAACCAGCTCTGGGCCTGGAAGGCCCGGCTGCAGACTGTACTAGCTCAGAATGGGCGGCAGCAGTCTGGGCTGGCTGGGTTACAGGCTGTGGCAAGTGCAATGGCGGAGTGGCAATGGTGGGAGCAGGAATGCTGTCATCCTGAGAGAGGACAGCACCTTCCTGCTCGACCGACACACTGCCACACCACCGGGGCAGAACCACAGCATCCAGGGCAATCTGCTTGAGCACAGATTGCTGGCCTGCTGCGGTACCATGAGATCCCCGGTGGACAGTGGTCGACCCAGCTACGATGGCAGCAGCCAGCGCCTGTGTGGCATCAATCTGAGACTGCATGAGAGCAGTCTGAGATTGGATGGCACCAACCAATGACTCGATTCCAGCACTAAGCCGTTGCGTTGCCTCGGCCTGTGCTGCAATAGATGCTGCCACCTCACCCATTACACACAGCATCTGAAAGCAGGAAGGCACAAGAGTGGGTTTAACGTGAGGGGAGTGGGGCAGGAAGGAGCAAGGAATGGAGACAGTATACTTAGATGGAAAGTGGGAAGGGCTCGTGTTGTGAGGGGGAAGTGATATGAGAGAGGAGGGAGAGATGATGAACATACCGTTGCTGTCCCCAAGAGGGTCGACCTCTCCGACTGCCACAGCGCCGACAACATGGCTTGCGATTATTCTGTGCACTCACTCGTTCAGCCGTGTGAGGGGGTGCATCTCCGCCTGATCTCCTCCCGTGCATTGTTGCTCCCTCTTGTTATGAGCAAGCTTGGCCTGCAAGAAAAAGGACAGCTTGAGAGTGAGTGTGCAGCCATGTGTTTGGCAGATGTGCCTAGCATAGTCGAATAGCTGTTAATGTCTGCAAGGTGCGAGATGTGGATGTGACTTTTAGTAGATGGGCATAGTTGTTGGGTGAGTGTTGGGGATTTGGCGGTTTATACCGTCTGTGCACAGAGTGAGGTTGAGATGGTGGGATGTAGAGGTTTTTTCAAGCATCTACTCACCCTGACCACCCGAGTGAGATCGTTGAACTTCTTGTGACACTGGGTGTGAGTCCTTTGGACCAGGCTTCTGGACGAGACGTATTGGGCCACCTCCCTCCACATCCTTGTGAACTCCCAGGGCAATGGCCTCCTGCCAGTGTCTGGAAACAGCACTGCCCATCGGCGTTCCACAGCCACAACCAGAGCCTCCAATGCCTGGTCGCTAAACCGGTGATTTCTCTCCCTGGGCCTCTGAGCAGCCATGATATTCCTGCTTCAAGAATTGCACCTCCTTGCAGGCCCAGGTCAAAAGCAGCAATGATCGGGGTGAGGCTGTGCAGCATGATTGACCCTCCCCTTTAAGAACTGGAAGGCGCCAGTATGACCGAGTACCAAGTAATTGACAGCGCATGAGCTTGAGTAGCGCTCTGAGGTAGCGCCCCGTTCCCCGACGTTAGCGCTCGAAAAGAAGTGTGCAGCGCTTGATTTAGCGCTCCAATCACCTCCAGGGGCGGCTGGAGACGAATTTCACGGTCGCCGCCGCTAATTTGCACTGGGCTCTAAAGTTTGCGGTCGGCCGATGTTAGCGTCCCAAAATGGTCGATACCAAATTTTTTCCCCATATATATTTTCTTGCCTTCATCTCTAGCCACCATCCATGGGAGGGTGGGACTGAGCAACGTAAGTGGTGACCACTTTCGAAATGTGAGGAATTTGGGGTTGAAGCCTGCATGCATGGCCGGCGATTAAGATAACAGATTCGTCTGACTTTAGAATGAGGTGAGTCGTTGTCAATTTGGAGTACTGCCAATGTTCATGAATTTGTAGTTCAAACATAATGTAGGTTTTAAGCATAACTAGCACCTAAATTGGATGTTAATTTACCGAATTAAATGAGGAAAGAGCAGTGCTTGCAATTTTCAAATTAGACTGAACCTCATTTTGATTAAATACATTTTTTTTTAAATTTACATCAAAAATACAACCAAAATAGATTCTTTCAATGCTCCATAAACCCCACAAACTCATTGTTGCCAGGCAAGCAACCTTCTTAACAGAAGTGAACTCCCAACACTCTGCTTCATGTCACTTCCTGACTCTTTGCTCCACATTCCATCAAATTCTCCACCTCCCATCCGGACCCTTCCCACCCCTCCATACACTTCCTGGACTCTGCTTCACGCCCGAGACTTCACTTCCCAACAACAAACTCTCTCCTCCAATCCTCTTCCTCTGCTCTTCTATTCGCAGCTCTAACTCGAAGTGCAAGCAGCTCACAGATATTGTCATCTCCAAGATTGAGACCATTTGTTGGCTGTCTCAGCCTCCTCCTCCCACCATCTCTGATCCCTGCCAACCTTTCCTTTTCCTGAACCCCTTATTACCCTTTAGTTTCCCATCCATGCGACTCAACTCCAGTTCTGTCAGCCCCTTTCTTACCAAACTCCAGCACTGGCAGGTGTCCTTGTACACCAGTCACTGAAAGCAAACATGCAGGTGCAGCAAGCAGTTAGGAAGGCAAATAGTATGTTGGCCTTCATTGCAAGAGGATTTGAGTACAGGAGCAAGGATGTCTTACTGCAGTTATACAGGGCCTTGGTGAGACCACACCTGGAGTACTGTGTGAAGTTTTGGTCTCCTTACCTAAGAAAGGATGTACTTGCCATAGAGGGAATGCAGCGAAGGTTCACCAGACTGATTCCTGGGATGGCAGGGCTGTCATATGAGGCGAGATTGGGTCGACTAGGCCTGTATTCACTAGAGTTTAGAAGAATGAGAGGGGATCTCATTGAAATGTATAAAATTCTGACAGGGCTAGACAGACTGGATGCAGGGAGGATGTTTCCCCTGGCTGGGGGGTCAAGAACGAGGGGTCACAGTCTCAGGATATGGGGTAGGACATTTAGAACTGAGATGAGGAGAAATTTCTTCACTCAGAGGGTGGTGAACCTGAGGAATTCTCTACCACAGAAGGCTGTGGAGGCCAAGTCACTGAATATATTTAAGAAGGAGATAGATAGATTTCTAGACGCAAAAGGCATCAAGGGGTATGGGGAGTAGGGAATATGGTATTGAGATAGAGGATCAGCCATGATCATATTGAATGGCGGAGCAGGCTCGAAGGGCCGAATGGCCTACTCCTGCTCCTATGTTTCTATGTTTCTATGCCCCATTGCTCCTTCACACAGGTACTGTTTTCCTCCCCTTCAAATCTTCTACCACCACCCCCTCCTCAAAAAGCCCATTGTTGACCACTCCATCTTCTCCAATTACTGCCCATCTCTAACCTTCATTTTCTCTCCAAGGTTACCAATACCTAGCCCGGCACTCACTTCTCCTACCATTGATTCGAATGCCTTCAATCTAGTTTCAGACCAGCCCAAAGCACTGAAACCACCCTTTGTCAAATAAACCTGGTCAAAGTCACCAACAACATTTGTTGGTGATTATTCCCCGTGTCATTGTCAATTTCTCCGCTGTATTCAACATGGTCAACCACCCTTATCTGCGGCCCTGCCTCTACTCTATGATACTGCCTTCACCGGTTCCATTCTCCTCCCACCGCCACAAGCTCATCTAAGGAGTACCCCACGGTTGCATCCCTCATAGAATTACATTTATCATAGGACCATACACCACAGATGGAGGCCATCTGGCCCATCGTGCCAGCTCTTTGAAAGAGCTATCCAATTAGTCCCACTCCCCTGCTCTTTCCCCATAGCCCCGCAAATTTTTCTTTTTAAGTATTTATCCAATTCCCTTTTGAAAGTTATTACTGAATCGGCTTCCACCACCCTTTCATGATGCGGAGATGCCGGTGTTGGACTGGGGTGGACAAAATTGAGAAGTTGCACAACACCAGGTTGTAGTCCAACAGTTTTATTTGAAATCACAAATCTTGTGATTTCAAATAAAACTGTTGGACTATAACCTGGTGTTGTGCGACTTCTCACTTTTGACCACCCTTTCAGGCAGTGTATTCTCTGGCCTCTCTTATACCTCATCGACATGCTGCCTCTAATTGAGCCAAGGGCCGTTCCCGCGGCCCAAATTCCACTCCCGCCCGCCGGGTTCGGGCAAGAGTCTGATCTTGCATATGTAAATGAGGCCTGGAAGCTAAAATCTCTCTGGGCTTCAGCGTGCAAGTTCATCACTCTGCCTGAGCAGCTCCCCACTCCCCCGCCCTCAATCACCGATCCTACCCGAGTTAAAATCAGGGCTTTTGAGTCCCCTGTTTTTAACCCAATTTTACTCTGATTTTGATATATTTTAACTGAACGCAACTTAAAGCACTGATAAAACATGAAGACAATTAATGCAAATGAAAAATTGCTAAAACTAAACCCTAAAACCTCCAAAAGACTTTGAGAACCAAGGTATTAGCCACATAGATACACCTCCCAAACAAACTCCTGACATTGTATGGGAAGATAGCCATTGTAGTTGCACACCAAATTCGGGTTCATACCTCATTTTGCTCTGGGCGAGCTGCCTGCTCTACTCGTGCTCGGTATTGGCAGGTTTCCTATGGGGTGGGAGGCCAGGAATTTGGGCAGCAGTGATGCCATTTAACAGCAGACAGCACCTCTTAAAGGGGAAGTGTTCTTTGCCTGTATTGCATGTTTCTGTGTCTGAAAGTGAGAATGAGTACTGCAGGGCCCCAAGATTTTACAACAAAGCAGTAAAGGTTCTTCTGGAGGAGGTCGGCAGAAGGAAGGAGGTCCCGTTTCCTGCTGATGGCAGAAGGGTGCCAAGTTAAATAGCCTGGCAACAGTGGGCAGACATAGCGGAGTAGGTGAATGGAAGGATCCTGGTGCCCAGGACCTGGCTGCAATGTAGGAAAAAAATTCAGTGATGCAGAGCTGCTAATGTGACTCCTACTCATTCTCTGCTTAGCCCCGCACCACCTGTAGCCCCAGCACGCACAAGCCTTCGCTCCTCCACTTCCTATCACTCTCCTCCATTCACACTTCACTGAATCTCCTTCTGCTGCTACTTGTACACTCTTCAGCCGCTACTCTCCACAATATTACTCCCCTCACCTGCTGCTTCTTTCACGTGCTACCAAAGCGTTGCAACCCTGACACGCACATCTTCAGAACCATTCAGCAGTCTACACACTTTTCTTCTTGTAGGACAAGCTGGCACGTAGTAAGAGGAAGCAGACACGCACAGGAAGAGTCCCACCATCATTGCAATTACCGTCCCCAATGGAAGAGGCGCCAATGATGTGGTGGGCGGAAGGTGGGTCAGGAGTGTCGCGACTGGCGAGTCTGGAGGATACGCTCCCAGCGTGTTTGACCACCCTTGCCCTCCTTTTCTCTTCTTGATGTCAGCCTTGGCTCAGTGGTAGCTCTCTGGCCTTTGAGTCAGAAGGCTGTGGGTTCACATCCCTCTCCAGAGACTTGTGCACACAATCTAGGCTGGCACCTCAGTCCAGTACTGAGGGAGTGCTGCATTGTCGCAGGTGCCATCTTTCAAATAGGACATTAAACCGAGGATGGACGTTAAAGCTAACTATAGACTTGTCTGATGTTGCTTGATTGTTTTAAAAGCAACAGTCCCTGTGAGGCTCCTTCTGTAACAGAAAATGGACAAAGTGGAATCAATGTCCATGAAACACGTGGGTCTAGAAATTCAACTGCAAGCTCGGCAACGTAGTGCGGGTAGCGCTGGCTGCACACTTACATGATTATAATTAGCAGGCAGCACAAATATTATGTGTGTGCCCTGTTTCTTGTGGGCCCGTTTTCAGGCATGATCGAATGTCTAGGCTATGACAATCTTTATGGAATATTGGAGGTGCACATTAGTCATTGCAGTATGATACAACTCACCATCTGGGGGTAGAGTTTCTACTAGGTTGCGATGTTTTTTCCAGCACAATTCGCATGAAATTGGCCACACCAGCACAAAAGAATGAGGAATTTCAAGTGCACGTTCCATCCAGAGCAAATCGATGCTCAGTTTGGGTTCTGCCAGGACAACTCGGCTCCTGACCTCACTACAGCCTTGGTCCAAACATGGACAAAAGAGCTGAATTCCAGAGGTGAGGTGAGAGTGACTGCCCTTGACATCAAGACAGCATTTGACCAAGTCTGGCATCAATGAGCCCTAGTAAAACTGAAGTCAATGGGGATCAGGGGGAAAACTCTCCACTGGCTGGAGTCATACCTAGCACAAAGGAAGATGGCTGTGGTTGTTGGAGGCCAATCATCTCAGTCCCAGGACATCGCTGCAGGAGTTCCTCAGGGCAGTGTCCTGGGCCCAACCATCTTCAGCTGCTTCATCAATGACATTCCCTCCATCATAAGGTCAGAAGTGGGGATGTTCGCTGATGATGGCAGAGTGTTCAGTTCCATTCGCAACTCCTCAGATAATAAAGCAGTCCATGCCCACAAGCAGCAAGACCTGGACGACATTCAGGCTTGGGCTGATAAGTGGCAAGTAGCATTCGCGCCACACAAGTGCCACGCAATGACTATCTCTAACAAGCGAGAGTCCAACCACTGCCCCTTGACATTCAACGGCATTACCATCGCCAAATCCCCCACCATCAACATCCTGGGGGTCACCATTGACCAGAAACCTAACTGGACCAGCCACATAAATACTGTGGCAACAAGAGCAGGTCAGAGGCTAGGTATTCTGCAGTGAGTGTCTCACCTCCTGACTCCCCAAAGTCTTTCCACCATCTACAAGGCACAAGTCAGGAGTGTGATGGAATATTCTCCACTTGCCTGGATAAGTACAGCTCCAAGAACACTCAAGAAGCTCGATACCATCCAGGACAAAGCAGCTCGTTTGACTGGCATCCCATCCACCATCTTAAACATTCACTTCCTCCACCACTGACGTACCGTGGTTGCAGGATGTACCATCTACAAGATGCACTACAGCAACTTGCCAAGGCTTCTTCGGCAGCACCTCCCAAACCCGCGACCTCTACCGCCTAGAAGGACAAGGGCAGCAGGCGCATGGGAACACCACCACCTCCAAGTTCCCCTTCAAGTCACACACCATCCTGACTTAGAAGTATAGTGCCGATCCTTCATCGTCGCTGGGTCAAAATCCTGGAACACTCTCCCTAACAGCACTGTGGGAGTACCTTCACCACACAGACTGCAGCAATTCAAGAAGGCGACTCACCACCATCTTCTCAAGGGCAACTAGGAATGGGTAATAAATGCTGGCCTTGCCAGTGACGCCCACATCCCAGGAACGAATAAAAAAAGAGTTTCCGCGATCTTTTGTGCTGGTTTAAAAAACATTGCGTTGGAAGCTGGCCCCGCCCACAAAACTGGCCGTGCCCCCAGATCGAATTAATCCCCATGGATAGTTTCCACTAATTGAGCCTGTTTATGGCCCTTCGAGGAGGTCTTTAAAATTAAGCATTTTTTTTGGCGCAAGGGCACGAATAGGCATCTTTTTTATTAAAAATGCTGATTTTTTTGTGATAAACCCGTTTTCAGCTGCATTAATAAAAGTGCACCAGGTTACAACTCTTAAAGATATCAAGGATTTTTTTTTTAATTGCAAGGAAAAGCAAATAAACAATTAAGTTCTAAAACGCTGCCTGTTTGTGCTGGTTCATGGAAGATATTACATTTTGTGATTCAGCAAATGAGTTTGAGCAGAAACTTGAACCATTGGAAAATTAATACAAGTTTGAGCACAATTTGCACCTGGATTGCTGATTGCGCCCAAAGTGGAATCTCTACTCTTTGATCTTTAAAAGTTTTGCTGATGGCAAGATTCCCTCTTAAGGTAAAGTTGAACTCCATCAGAAGGAAATGTAATTTTTCACATCAAAATATCATCGAACAAGAGTCACTCTGTCGGAAGTCACCCGAATGGAAGTAAAAGGGAGACTTGCATTCATATACTGTTTTATCACATCTATCAGAAATATCACAGTGCTTCACATACAATGAATTACTTTAAAATACAGTGACTACTGTTATGTAAGCAAATGTGGAAGTCACTTTGTGCACAGCTAGATCCCAGCAACAACAGTGTTTTTGATGAGTTAGTTGAGAGAGGAATATTGACCAGGATCCTGGGAGAACTCCCTGTTCTTTGATCATGCATTATACATAGTTTCATTATATAAGAGATTCCTTGTACTGAAAAGTGAAATAAAAAGAAAAGTAAAACAAATATGGAATTCCAATGTCCTTACAAAGAAACTCTGTTCATATTGGTACTTGTTGGATGATTATTGGAATTCCTGAATGTAGCCTGTGAGGGTCGTTACAATGCACCATTTCACATTGTAAGCAACAATTCTAAAAAGCTCCTTTTCATGTCCTCTATGTATTATTAATTAAACCATCTTGCATTACTTCTCTTGCAATACTTCAAGGAACCTAAGTGCATCAGCAATCAAGAAGATATGTGGGGCTTACATGCTAGTCCAATCATTTGACTGTTGCGAGACTATTGTTAGAAGGCTTTCTTGAAGGATTGTAGCATTTAAGCTGATGTATTGGACTTTGTTGTGTTCAGGTAACTATGCTACCATGATCATATTTTCTCAATATTGAGATAAACTTACCTGTAACACATTTAAAGTGATGACTGATGTGTGACTCTTAGTTTAGACCTATTCGTAACATAGTGTAAAATAAACATTGTTAATACATAAATACATAAGGGCTTAAGTCACTAACCTTTGATAATTTCAGTGATATCTTTAATTTACATCTGCCAATTCACATTGCAGTAGGTCTAATAACCATTCCTATGATAGGCTGATCAACCTATCAGTTAATTCCTCTGTGTTCCTTCTGTGGGAAGACATGCACTGCCTCCTGGTAACTGCGTTCTGCTATAAAAACCTCAGCACCATTTACCATGCAACTGATGTGCATATAGAGCAAGCTTCAACAAAACATCCCTTTGCTGCAAAATGGTTCCTTTCACACAACCTTGTCTATTTCACAAAGACTATCTGCCGCATAATACTGCATTGCAAATAAAAAAAAACAAATTGAATGAAATCTGTAAGAGGGAGTAAGAAAGACTTACATTTATCACATCTCTCATATGCATTGACAAATACAAATAATGCCATGGGGTCTTTAACATGCACCCGAACCATGTCAGATGTGAGCATTTATTGCCCATCTTTAGCTGGCCTGTAGGAGTCACAGGATTCCTTCCCTGAAAGACTTAGTAAACCAGTTGGGTATTTACAACTTCTTTGGTCAATTTTTCCAGAGCTAGTCCACAAATTCTGGTGGGATTTGAACTCACACCTCTGGGTTACTAGGTCAATAACATAACCACTGCACTAGTGTATCACTTAAAATCTCATTAGAAGGACAGTGCTTCCAACAATACAGCATAACCTTTTGACTCAGAGGTGAGAGTCCTGATATCAACTGAGTCTGACTGACACTCATTAGAAATGCAAAACTTGGGGAATACATACAGCATATATATGAAGAATGACCACTTAGGCAAGGCACTGGAGGATGACTTGTACCCAGGAAATCACAGCCCTCCACAAGTTGGTGTCTTCAGGACAAGAATGAGAAATGTGGCTAGGGAAGAGCATAAGTAAATGTTCATTGCAAAGTAACAACGCAAGTCCAATATCAGATATACCCGTATGAACCTCACAAAGAGATAAGTCACATAAATCACCCTCTTTAAAACATGTCAATTAGTGTAACATGTTTTTTACGGCTCCTAAAGGCAGCAATATAGAACGGGTGTATTGTTCCACCTTGAATCACACAAGTGAGACTATTTCCTATTTCCAGAATAATTGATATGACCCTGTCTACTGCAAGGGAAGGATCAAAGCTCTCTTGATGTATCCTTGAGACAGCATCCATTACATCAGCTTACTGTACATATGGGTCCTACATACTTTGCTGGTGTGTATACATTTCTGGAATTTTTACTGCTTACAAAATGTGTCTTCATTTGTTTGTGAGACTCCCATCCCTCCTTCTTGCACCATTATTATTCAATTAAAAATTCATAACTAATAAGAGAAAATATTTTTTTCTCCTTCAAATATTGCTCAATGATTGTCTGTTATAAGTGCCAATAATGTAATATAGAACAATTCAGAGCTTTTGACAATTTATTATGAAATAATTGGATTGCTGCTCATTAATTTATTTAGTAACAGAAACCATATAGATATCCCATAAAACCATATTAGTTTATAGCACAGAAGTATGCTCTTCAGCCCATCATGCCTGAACCAGATCTTTGCCAGAGCAATCCAAAACAAATCGTACTGTCCTGCTCTCTTCCCATTGCCTGATATTTTCCTCTGCTTCAAATATTTATTCCGATGGCTCAAGTCTCCATCATCTAAGCACTATTGGATAGCAGAATGCTAGGTTCAATACTGGTTTGTGCAGAGTTTGCTGATTGGCAGTCAGGGCTTTGGTAGTGGGACACTAAAATTGTTCTCAGGATCCTTCATCAGGGAAATGAAAAGTTAGTTATAATCCTACTCCAATCCTTGCTGGAAGCGCATGTGTGTGGACACCATGTGGAAGGACTTCACTCAGTCTGAAATGTGGAGTCTGCACGATGTGCAGCACAGGGTCATCAGAACATGCATTAAGGTATGGGAAATCTGTGAAATGTCCATTGTTACATTGCTAGGGACCATGAATTAATAAGCTTCACTAGACTAATCAGGGAACATGGGCAAATTTATTGACTATTAGAAACAGAGATGAATATTGACCACAAGACCATCAACCATCAGTTACATTGCTTCCATTAGATTCTTCTTAAATTAAAAAAAATTATATTTTTGTTAACACAATTTGAATCTCATTTCAGTAACAAGAGGTCAAAGAGAAAACGTTATTCTCTTTTTCTGTGGTGAAGTCAGCCTTGATTCAAGTGGTTATTATAAGTTCAGTCTCTTAAATTAAATAATAAGGAACACGACATGGTTAACGCAAAAATAGTTATATGATATGACAATTCAGCTCTTATTTTGGTTAAATTCCTTCTGAAAATAACAAGCGTATGTCATACAGGTACTTATCCATTAACATACTTCACAAAGAGCAACAGGTAAAGGTTATAGCCTCAGGACATCTGTCACATTATTGACAGGTTCCTTAAGGGCACTCTTCTCATGTTCCTGTTCAATTGATATAGGGATTTATCATGTGCACATAAAGGTAATAACAAGATGTAATTGGCACTGGAAGGTGTGAATCCTTTAAGTACTGAGCTTCTTTGACTAATCCGGTGTATCAATATGGTTCTATCAAATTTCACAAGGCAGAATTTTTAATGTTACTCTGAAGACTATCGAGTTGTCAACGAGGTAGAACAAATAGAACATCTGTGGGTCTCTGTGCTGAACTGAAAGCTGTTTCTAGTCATTCCACTTAATGAGATAGTATTGCATTTGTGTTCTATCCAACGTTATATGATCAAAGACGTTTACAGCACAAAAAGAGGCCATTTAGTCCATTGTGTCTGTGCTGGATCTTTGCTTAAGCAATACAAAACTAATTCCAGTGCCTTGCGCTCCCCCAAAGCCCTGTATCATCTTTTGCTTATGTTTATCTATTCTTTCCTTAAAAAAAATCAATACTTTCTGCCGCAACTACATTCCAAGCTCCAACAAATCTTTCCTCACTCTGTTAGTGACAAATTTAAATTTAAATAGCTCCAAATGAGAAGAAATAGTCTTTCCCTGTTCACTCTATCAAAACCCTTGCTAATTTAAAAAAACCCGCTATTAAATGTCCTCAGCCTTCTCTGCTTCAGTGGAACTAGTCCCAGTATCTCCTCATAACTATAGTATCCCATCTCTGGTATCGTCTTTGTAAATCAACACTGTGCACTCGCTATAGCTTTAATGTCCTTTTGTTAAAGGGGAGCTGAAAACTGTACCAAAGTGTTTAACTATGTTTTGTGCAAATTCATCATTACCTCTTTGCTCTTGTACTTAATGTTCACATTTATTAAACCAAAAGTGCTATTGTCCATTTGAAGCCTTTATGTACTAACATTCTCAAGGAATACGTGTTTCAACCTCTAGGGCTCTCTGTTCATCCACACCTTTCAGGAAACAGGTGAAAAGCTGACATGTACAAAGGCCATTTCAAGCAGGCAGTGACAAAGTATTAAATAAACAAAAGGAGTGAAAGACAGCTCAGTGTGGCAGTGGCTTTAGCAACTTAATTACCTCCCCCATTTTCCTCCCTTCTTCTCCCATCCACCTCCTATTTCATTCACATCTCTCAGAAGCTCTGTTGTTTGTCTTTCTCATACCTTTTCTATTTCCATTATTCACCAATCATATTGCACAAAAACTTTCACCCAAACTTCAATTAGCTCTAAAAGAACACTTACCCAAAAATTCTACACAATCACATTCCAGCAAAAAATGTCTCCAAGATACAGATTGCATGATAGTTCCTCTGCTCTAAAAATAACATTTATCATTTTCAAAATCATGAGGGGTCCAGACAGAGTAGATAGAGAGAAACTGTTCCCATTGGCGGAAGGGCCGAGAACCAGAGGACACAGATTTAAGGTGATTGGCAAAATAACCAAAGGCTACATGAGGAAAAACCTTTTTACGCAGTGAGTGGTTAGGATTTGGAATGCACTGCCTGAAAGGGTGGTGGAGGCAGACTCAATCATGGCTGTCAAAAGGGAATTGGATAAGCACCTGAAGGAAAAAATTTGCAGGGTTACGGGGAAAGGGCGGGGGAGTGGGACTAGCTGAAGTGTTCTTACAGAGAGCCGGCACGGGCTCGACGGCCGAATGGCCTCATTCTATGCTGTAACCATTCTAAGATACAATAAACACATATAAAGACTGAAATTGTGAGGATGCTCTAGTAAATGCATCCACAGTAGAACCAAGTGTCAGTTGTGGCTCAGTGGGTAGCACTCTCTAGGTGGGAGGGGCTAGGACTGAGCAGGTGATGCTGGGTGCTTGATTACTGCAGGGAGTTGGAGTGAGTTTGTAAAACATTGTTGGTTTAAAAAACAGATTTTAGGGCCTTTTTGGTCCTTAAACAGCAGCCAGATGGCTGCTGAGGGCCCCGGAATGCCGAGCCCCTCAGAGGACAATGTTCCCAGAATGAATTTAATCAGGGGAGAAAATGTTGGGGGAAGGGAGAAAAAGGCCCAAAGATTTGGGCCGGGACCCCAGGAGGTTTGGAAAAGAAAACACGTTGGTGGTTCAGTGCGAGGATAAGGAGATACGAGCTTGGGAGTACATGAGGACTGTGGTGAGGGAAGCTGCTTTGCCTGCCGACCAAAGCCGAATGTTGGGTTTGAGGTGACGGTCAGTGGCCGAGAGGAGGTGGAAAGACTTTGATTGAGTTTGAAAGTTGGAGATAAGTTCTTGGCGGTATCTCTGCTATATTCTGAAGAGGTGGTGGTCTCATTCTTAAACCTGTTGGTTTATATTGAGGACGATGTGCTAATTAAAAAGTTGGAGTCGTGGGACATTAAAATTTGCTCGGCAATAAAGAGGAGATACTATCCAGGAATGTGGGTAGCAGATGGAACCCCATTATGTAAAGGTACGGTTCCCAGAGGGGGTGAAGTCATTTCCGTATAGCATGAAATTCGAGACAATGGAAGGAGTGCAGTACTTCTGGGTACTGTATGATAACCAGGTGAAGGTTTGTTATTATTGTCTTGGACATGATCATCTTGTAAGAGGCTGTCCAGACTTGTACTGTTATAACTGTGGCGAGTCTGGACACATCGCTCGGAGCTGCAAGGCGGAGAGCTGTCGGGTGTGTCACAAAGGCCCCACCTACTGAGTGTGAGGCAGAAGGAAGCCCCATGAGTGACAAGGAGATGAGAAAAGGAGAAGGAGCAGGAGGTGAGAGAGGAGCGGAGCAGGCGGAGGACGCAGCTGGTGAAGGGAAGGAGAAAAGAGCGCAGGAAGAGGCAGAAAATTGCAGAGCAGAGAACAGGATGGAGATGGTGGAAAACACACCAAGTACGGTGGAAAAGGACAAAGATAGCAGTGGGCAGCACGGGTCGAGGGCAGAATCGAGCCATAATATGACTTGGCTCTCCCTAAAGAATCTGGTGTCCGCGGGGGGAGAGGAGGCGGGAGCGGGGTGTGTGGTAAGCGTAAGTACTCCAAAGAAAGACGGGGAGTCGGACATCTCAGGGAGCAGGAGGGGGCAAGACAAGGAGTGGGTGCAAGAGGCAGGAACCTTAAAGGGGCAGCAAGACCGGAGCGGGGAGACAAAGACGCCAGAAGGGAGCAAGATAGGTGCAGATGCGCCATTGTCCCAGAGAGAGAAGAAACGGGGAGCAAGGGTCAGCGGTAGAGATGAGGACAAAGGGAGTGGCACTGTTGGAGAAACCGTGATAGCAGGGACGGGAGGTTACAGAAGAGCTCGAGAGTGAGGAGTCAGAGGGGGACAGAGACATGGAAGTGGGGGGGTGGGGTGGCATAGTGTGGAAAGGGAAAGGTTAGCATAGTGTGGAAAGGGAAAGATTAGTGAGGGGCAGAAGGAGGGAGAAGGGGCAGCTCTTCAGCCCAAACCTAAAGTAAGGAAGAGGCTGAAACTGCAGGGAAGGTTCAAACAGGAGGTGAAAAAGAGTCGGAGGCTGCTGGAGAAAGCAACAGCTGCCCGAAAAGTTGGGAAGGAGCATGAGAGGAGGGAAGGGCCAGAGATTAAATGATGGGGGGATTATCAGGCACACATCCCTTATTCGGAGCCATGATTACTGATCAATTTTTAAAGCACAATAAATTAGTATATGTTATGGGAGACAGGTTTTGATGTTAATGGCCCAGATATTCCGATCTGCAGGCCTCTCGCGGGCGGAGGGCCTGCGATCTGGAAAAATCTGCGCCCTTACCTGAGGGCTCCCGGGAGGCGCACAGTTCCGTTGCTGGGCCTCTCCAAACTGCCGGTGCGCAGGGCCCACGTATCCCAGAGGCGCAGGTAGTTCGCAGCGTCCCTGGGATCACGTGGGCCATGGGGAGCCAATCACAGAAGGGAATCTCCCTTCATACATTTGACAGGAAGACCTGTCAATTATATGAATGGAGATCACCCCCAAAACATAGTAAAACTATAAATAAAAAAAAAATCACATTTTTAAAATGACTTGAAAGTACAAATAAATTAACTATTTTAAACAAAACTTAAATTTTTGAAAAAAATAATTAAAGTTTTTAACGGGGCTAAAAATAAACTTACCTTTTTTTAAAAAGTATTTTTAAATGATAAATCAGTGGAAAAAAAATGTTTTTCTTTACTTTTTTCAACTCTTATCCTGGTAAAAGCTGGCCTTATGCCTGCTTTTACCAGGCGCGAGAATTGTAAGGGTTTTCTGCAGGTGGAGGGTCTCCAAAAAGCGGAACTATCCGCCCGCAGAGGCCCTTCTCCCGGGCAGCCGGAGGATCTGTCAAGAGCTTTCTTGACAGATCGGAAATGCCGGTTTCCAGCGCATGCGCAGTGCATGCCTGAAACCGGCATTTCCGTTGGCCCTACGGGTGGGTGCACAGCGCGTACCCACCTGTAGGGATCGGAATATCCGGCCCATTATGCGGTGGAGGAATGGCTGTGCAGAGCGGCGGAATGGATTTGTATGATACAATGGAATGATCCTGATGTTGTAAATGTTTTTAATGTTCAATAAATAATATATTAAAAAAAAGTGGGTAGCACTCTCACCTCTGAGTCAGAAGGTTGTGGGTTCAACTCCTGCTCCAGAGACTTGAGCACAAAAATCAAGGCTGACACTGCAGTGCAGTATTGAGGGAGCGCTGTACTGCTGGCAGTGCCGTCTATCGGATGAGACGTTAAACCGTCTGCTCTTTTAGATGGATGTAAAAAATCCCATGGCACTATTCGAAGGAGAGCAGGGGAGTTAGTCCTGATGTCCTGGCCGATATTTATCCTCAATCAACATCACTAAAAAACAGATTATCTGGTCATTATCACGTTGGTGTTTGTGGGAGCTTGCTGTGTGCTAATTGGCTGTTGCGTTTCCTACATTACAACAGTGACTACATTTCAAAGTGTTTTGGGACATCAAGATTATGAAAGGCACAATATAAATGCAAGTCTTTTTTTTCTTTCAAGAAAATCACTGTTCTGCCCCTATCCCTCATTCCCACTCATTTCTAGTGAGGCTTTTTGCAAGGTGCTGAATCGCACAATCTCAGCCCTACAGACCTCACAGAAATTCCCCAAACTTAACCATAACTTGGTTGCAGAAACTTTCTCCCCATTTGAAAACAGAAAAACGTACTCTGTTGGCCTCTGAACTGCAACCTATACATTATGCACCCCACCCCCCCACCCACCCCAACATTAAATAGTTAGAATAATTTGTTTCCACACAATGCAGTAGGTTTTGAGGCCTTGTTCTAAGTGGAATCAGGGTGGTAGCACTCCAATAATGGAGGGGAGTGACTTACCGCCTGTTCCCGTCGTTGCTGTGGTCCCCACAATCATCACCCGGGACTTCCACTGCGTGGT
This sequence comes from Squalus acanthias, assembly GCA_030390025.1. NCBI lineage: Eukaryota > Metazoa > Chordata > Chondrichthyes > Squaliformes > Squalidae > Squalus > Squalus acanthias. Next base: position 150,758,263 of record CM059428.1, read on the forward strand.
CGCAGCGCCCACCTGAGTCAGGAGGTAGGCCCATTTATAATGCAAATCTGGGTCTTACATAAGACCCCGTTTACCATTTTAGGACAGTACTGGGCGGATCGTGTGCTGCACGTGCTTCACCCAGTATCAGTCAGTGCTCCAGCCAAAGAGGAGCCGACAGGTAAGTTTTTGTTTATGTTTGTGGGGCTGGGTGGAGCAGGAGTGCCCTTCGGGACTCCACAAAACCAGCCTGGGCAGCTGCGGCTCTGGGTCCTCCCTTCTTCTGGCCCCGGAGGCTGGCCGGGCTGTCCAATTTCGCAATGGTCCGGAGCTGGGGACCTGCCCTGGAGTACTAGTAATCCACCCGTAGCCTGCCAGCTGAATAATACTAAGTCCTAGCCTGAAAAATTGACCAGGCCTCCCGCCGGGACTACTGGGGGGCCAGCTGGCACACTCTGCTGGCTGGCCGCCCGAAGTCCACTCCGGGGGTGGGGGGGCGGGGGGGGTGGGAAATCTACCCCAATGATCTCCCTTTTCCTCCCCTGAAAGCACATATTGGGGTATAGAGTTTGAATCATTTGATTATAAATCACCATCAATATTCATTCAAGTGAAGAGGAAGGGTGTTTCGATGCTTTCAGCCCCCTCCCCCATTAGTTTTCCTGCTTTTCCCTTCTGCTCAGCTTCCATTCTTTTCCCCCACTCTATAAAGCACTTTAAGAACATCTTTCTGTTCATGTGGTACGGTTGTTACTGATTTGAGATAGCTGGAAAACTGACTCTAAATTTAAAAGTTATTTGTCATACACAGCAAGTCACATGGGTGAGCGCTGGCTACAGACTGGACTTTATGGCACTTATATGAAGGGCAGCTTTCACTTCCAATATCTATGGAAATATAGGTTCTCGAAGCAGTATTTTTAATACAATGCAACGATTGTTCTGAGGGTACAAGTTTGCTGGAATACTCGCCACATGCTAACATTGTTGGATATGAAACTCACCTGACGAGTTTGTCCAATTTTCGTTTAAAGAAAATAATAATTATTTTCATTCTTACTATTTTAGAATGATTAAATTGGCCCGGAGACTTAAAGGTTACATCTTATACTAATGAGTAGGCAAAGAAATACAAAACTAGACCAGCTTAATAGAAAATTCAAAGACCTAGCTGCCGAGCTGGTGAATGACAAATTAAATAATTTTGCTCATTCTGATCTGCTTTTATTAACTTTTGCTTATTGAAGTAGAAAGGTTATGGTACTCACTAGATGTACGGTTGAATCCTATTGAGTGACTAACCCATTATTTATAACAATTTTGTGCACCCGCCAGGACTATTCCCTTAGCAGTGTTTCACGTTGACATTTTGTATGTGTGTCTTGCAGCGATGTTTCTGATGTGCTTGTCATTCTATTGAAAAGCTTTACAAAATGAGCCCTGTTGTTGTTATCCTTGTCTAATTTGTTGAGGTTTCGATGAAGTTTCATTCAGCACAGGAGCCAGGACGATGTGAAGCTTTACCGTCGCCTACAAGGCGGGCAGCCCACCATTGATTTTTCTCTTTGAGCAAGCTGCCCGTGGAAGCGCTGGCGGCTCACCCTAATATGTAAACGAGGCCCGAAGACCAATTCCTGGCGATCTTTCAGCCTCTTGGTTCAGGCGCTTGCTGCCTCGGATGAAAATCTACACCTACATGTCTATAGAAGTGGATTAGCCTCTGACCTTTGAAGGTAGAGATCATACACCGGCTAATGCTCACTAAATCATCATTAGGTGATTATAATGAGACAGTGGTGAATATTTATTCAGAGCACCTGTGACCTTCACAGCCACAGGCAAAGTAGCTCCAGTCACAGAAGGAGACCCACAGGTCATCAGCTACCATTTGACAAAGTTCAGTATCTGAACCCTTGGAAAGCCTCAACCACCTTAGACAATACTAGAGTACATTTTGCAGGCCTCACTTCACTGGAATTCCTTGCACACACTCAGCGCGTATTGAAAAATTCTGGGTATGCCGCCCAGGATTTTCCAATATGCAAACTAGTATACATTTAAATTGGGGTGAGGAGTGGCAATCAATAGTTACACACTAAAAGTTACACAATATAAAGCACTTGAAGTATTAAGCCTTTGGAGCATGTGTGGGAACCTTTGAGGTTGTCCTTCAGCAAGGACTGGAGCTAGAGAGTGGAACAGGTTAGCCATGCCTACTGGGATCTTCTCTGGCAGCAATTTGTTGTAGTCCCTTCCTGCCTTAAAAAAGCGCCCCCTTAAAGACCTTACCGTACCTCTTCAATAGTCTTATGTATGACAATCTGGCCCTGTGGACACTATCCCTCAGATCTGGTCATTTGTTGACAGTCCTGCAGCTGTGTGCCATGTCTCCTGTTTTTTCTGGTCTTTGGAAAGCCTGATGGCAGCAAGAGAGCAAAGACAAACTTGCTGTCCTCTTACTGTTTTCATTCCAATAAGGTTGGCTCTGAATTGGACTTACAGGTTATAGATGCCCAGGCCCTTTAAATGATAGTAATCTTCAAGTTTCCTTACTCCAATCGGCTTTCCTGTTCCTCCTCCCTTCGCATACCCTTAATTGGTAGTTTTGCAAACCCATTTATGACCATATGAAAATGATGAACAGGACTAGCTGGTCCATTCCTGTCTTGGTGGAACTTAACACCAGGGTTTCCATTTCTGACCTTGTAAACCGATGTTGGAAATTGGTAAACCTCTGTTCACAACAGGTAACTAATTCAATAAAAGAAAGACAGACTTGCATTTATATAGCGCTATTCACGACCACTGGACATCCCTAAGCACATTACAGCCAATGAAGTATTTTTTGAAGTGTAGTCACTGTTGTAATGTAGAAAACACGGCAGCCAATTTGTGCAACCTGCAAGCTCCCACAAACAGCAATTTGATAATGACTAGTTAATCTGTTTTAGTGATGTTGATTGAGGGATAATTATTGGCTAGGACACTGGGGATAATTCTCCTGCTCTTCTTCGAAATAGTGCCATGGGATCTTTCACATCCAGCTGAGAGGGCAGACGGGGCCTCAGTTTAATGTCTCATCGAAAGACGGCACCTCCATCAGTGTAGCACTCCTTCAGCACTGCACTAGAGTATCAGCCTAGATTTTTGTGCTCAAGTCTCTGGAGTGGGACTTGGACCCACAACCTTCTGATTCAGAGTGCTTACCACTATAGTTTCCAGGTATTGTTGGACCATTGGAAACAATATTAGCATTTTAACAGTTCATGTTGATTCCTCTCCCTTGCCTGGTCTGGCTTAATATCATTTCCAAGCTTTTACCCTCCAAATGATGTTATCACGCTCACTAATAAAAGTCCTATTCATCAGCATTCTTAGTTAACTAATATTTCGAAGGGGTACAGATGTCTGCATTCTCTTTTTATGGCTCAGGGGAGCAGGGGGTCACTAGTAGTAGCCTATAGCTGTGCTTGTGCACCACACCTCACTGGGAGAACTGCATTAAAACACAATGTGGAACACCTTGTATTCCTCAGCAGTCCTCACCACGGCCAACATTAAGCCCACGTTGAAAGAATTAATGTTAAATCATTCATTACCTTAAATTAAATCCATTCGAGTATTTCTTTTCTAAATAACACAGGCTAATAGAATTACCTTTTTCATTAAAGTGGTCTCATGGAGCTGTATCAGCGATTGAAACCAGTGATTACAGATAATGGCATTGCCCCGTATGTAACTAAACTACGGCTCTTGTGTATTATGGTAAAAGCATTCCTTATTTTCTATTATTGGAGAGCCACAAGGCCCAGAAATAAATACCACCTGGAATTCTAGGTAATGTGCATTTTAATTTAAATTGTAGAAAAGGGGCTTTGATGTGGAAACTGAGATCTACATGGGCATTCTGTAGAGACGAGTGATTGCGCAAACACTCCTCAATGCTGTAAACATGATAGCTTTAATTATTACTAAGGGAACCTTTAAAATTCTGTGTATATGTTTTGTGAATGATTATTTAGCAGCTAACCAAAGAGACTCAAAAAACAGAATTCGTTTAGGAGCTGCCAGATGGCATGTTGAGTTCATTCAGTGGGTACTGGGTCATGCTTTGTTCATGGAGCCAGATAGGAGTTGACAAAGCAACACAAAGTGAATGAGCAGGTCACTTGCCTCATCCTTACTTCCATGGGGAACTTGAAGATGACGCTAAGGTTAAATCTCACTGCAGGAGGAAATAAATAAATCGCTTCATATATTGCATAATAAAATAGGATAATAAGGTCCTGTATTATCACGAATAACAAATGAGTGTTCATGAAGCGTTCGTGAAGACCGAGATCGATAGATTTTTGTTAGGCAAGGGAATCAAAGGATATGGAGTAAAGGCGGGTAAATAGGGTTGAGGTACAGATCATCTGGGATCTAACTGAATGGTGGAATAGGCTCAAGGGGCTGAATGGCCTACTCCTGTTCCTATGAAGAAAATGTGACAAACTATTGGTGTAAGGCAGTGGGAGATATTAAACCCAACGTTATATTTGACGTAGACCCTGAATTTCCTCCAATTTTCTTTTGCTGTGCTGCCAAAATTTTGCATAAACAGGGATTTTCGCTGCACCTCAGGTGAAGTTACAGTGGCAGAAAGTCTGAGGAAACTCAGGACGATCGATTCCTCCAGTTTGATGCAAAAAAAAAATAGGATATTGCCAGTATGTTTTATTCAAATTGGAACCGTTCCCTAATAATTGTCTTGATTAATATTTTCCTCAATAGGTGCTATACAGTTACAGTTGTATTTACTCTTCAGTAAATGCTGCTGTGGGTTTGCCTACAGAGAACCAATTACTGCAGTCCCCGAGGTACTTCATCGTGTGAAGCACTTTGAGTCATTTCAATGTGATAAGGCGCAATATAGACAAGAAATCATCATAAAGTACTGGATTGCCTCCAACAGTACATGTTCAATAAAATAATCCCACACAACTGGCATTTTGTATTATACATCATTTTCCACAGCAGATTGAAACTATTCTAACAAAAAGGGCACCAGACAGATGGTTGTACGCCTGAAACCTTTTTGAATAAAGCTAAATTGTTACAACGCAGCAACATCGTCCCAATATATATTTAGAAACAGATGGAGAAAGCTAGCTGTGGAGCCCTACTTCAGGTTAATCCATGACTCTCAAATTAAGCTGTGGGATAAGAGTTTATGGACATTTCAATGGACACCCCACTCTCTGGGTTGCCAGTGAAGCGGTGGGGCTGATTTGGGACCAAAATGGAGATCTATTGGTGGAGGCAGGAGGCAGAAGGCATGGTGCTAAATTAGTACTTTACATCATTTTTTATCAAGGAAGAGGACTTTGCCAAATCTACCGTAAACGAGGAGGTTGTTGGGATACTGGATGAGATAAAAAATAGATTAAGAGGAGGTACTAGAAAGGCTGGAAGTACTGAAAGTGGATAAGTCACCCGATCCGGATGGGATGCATCCTAGGTTGCTGAGGGAAGTAAGGGTAGAAATTGCAGAGGTGCTGGCCACAATCTTCCAATCCTCCTTGGATACAGGGGTGGTGCCAAAGAACTGGAGGATTGTAAATGTTACACCCTTATTCAACAAAGGGGAGAAGGCAATTACAGGTCAGTCAGTTTAACGTCGGTGGTGGTGAAGCTTTTAGAAACAATAATCCGGGAGAAATTAACAGCCACTTGGATAAGCATAGACTAATAATGGAAGGCCAGCACGTATTTGTTAAGGGCAAATAGCGTTTGACTAACTTGATTGAGTTTATTGATGGGAAAGAAAAACTTGCATTTATATAGTGCCTTTCACAACCTCAGGACGTCCCAAAGCTTTTTACAGCCAATTAAGTACTTTTTGAAGCATAGTCACTGTTGTAATGTAGGAAAGGCAGCAGCCAAATTGCGCACAGCAAGCTCCCACAAACAGCAATGCGATAATGACCAAATAATCTGTTTTAGTGATGTTGATTGAGGGATAAATATTGGCCAGGACACCGGGGATAACTCCCCTGTTCTTCTCCAAAATAGTGCCATGGGATCTTTAACATCAACCTGAGAGAGCAGACGGGGCCTCTCATTTAACGTTTTATCCAAAAGACAGAGGTAACAGAGAGGATGGGTGACTGCAGTGCAGTTGATGTTGTGTATTTGGATTTTCAAAAGGCGCTTGATAAAGTACCACATATTAGGCTTCTTAGCAAAATTGCAGTCCATGGGATTAAAGGGACAGTAGCAGCTTGGATACACAATTGGCTAAAGGATAGAAAACAGAGAGTTGTGGTGAATGGCTGTTTTTCAGACTGGAGGGAGGTATAAGTGGTGTTCCCCAGGGTTCAGTACTAGGACCATTGTTGTTTTCGATATATATTAATGACTTGCACTTGGGGGCACAGGCACAATTTCAAAATTTACAGATGACATGAAACCTGGAAATGTAGTAAACAGTGAGGAAGATAGTAATAGACTTCAGGAAGACATAGACAGGCTGGTGGAATGGGCGGACACATATTAGATGTAATTTAATGCAGAGAAGTGTGAAGTGATGCATTTTGGTAGGAAGAGTGAGGGGAGGCAATGTAAACTAAATGGCACAATTGTAAAGGGGGTGCAGGAACAGAAAGACCTGGGGGTGTATGTACACAAATCTTTGGATGTGGTAGGACAAGTTGAGAAGGCTGTTATAAAAGCATATGGGATCCTTGGCTTCATAAATAGAGGCATAGAATACAAAAGCAAGGAATTTATGCTAAACCTTTATAAAATCACTGGTTAGGCCACAGCTGGAGTATTGTGTTCAATTCTGGACACCACACTTCAGGAAGGATGTCAAGGCCTTAAGAGAGGGTGCAGAGGAGATTACTTGAATGGTACCAAGGATGTGGGACTTCAGTTATGTGGAGAGACTTGAGAAACTGGGGTTGTTCTCTTTAGAGCAGAGAAGGTTAAGGGGAAATTTAACAAAGGTATTCAAAATCATGAGGGGTTTTGATAGAGTAAGTAAGAAGAAACTGTTTCCAGTGGCAGAAGGGTCAGTAACCAGATTTAAAGATGATTGGCAAAAGAACCAGAGGTGAGATGAGGAGAATAGACCCTCTAGTCTATCCAGTCTGTCCCCCACAATTGCGATACCTTGTGTATCACAATATATACTCTCCAAGGGGATTGCCCTTAACACTGTTATTTTCCCAGTCTAGAGATCATTAAAGTCCCGCATTATCACTACTCTATAGTTCTTGCATCTTTCTGAAATTTGCTCCTCTATTTCCTTCCCATTATTTGGTGGCCTATAGTACACACCCAGCAGCGTAATAGCTCCTCTATCGTTCCTTAATTCTAACCAAATAGATTCTATCTTTGAACACCCTCAAGTACATCATCACTTTACAGTGCTGTAAAAGTATCTTTTATCAATACTGCCACCACTCTCCTTTGAATCCTTCCCTTTCTTTCCTGAATACATTGTAGCCAGGAATATTAAGCATCCATTCCTCCCCTTGCTTGAGCCAGGTCTCCCTTATTGCCACTTTATCATAATCCCATGTGACAATTTGTGTCTACAGCTCACCAACCTTATTTACCACGCTCCGTGTATTTACGCACATGTGCTCCAAACCCATCCTACCTGCCTTACATTTCCCCACCGGTCTGATCCCTCCTGTTTATCTACTACTCTTTATTCTAATGCTGTTTTTCTCTCCCAGTCCTCTGTGCACCTTGTTTCTCCTCTCTAATGCACCATCCTGGTGCCCCTCCCCCTGGCAAATTAGTTTAAACCCTCCCCCACAGCATTAGTTAAACTCGCCGTGAGGACATTGGTCCTAGTCCTGTTGAGGTGCAACCCGTCCATCTTGTACAGGTCCCTCCTGCCCCAGAACTATCCAACATTTATCCTTCAATCAACACTGCCAAAAACAGATTAACTGATCTCATTACTGTTTCTGGGACCTTGCTGTGTGCAAATTAGCTGACGCGTTTGCCTACATAATAACAATGATTATACCACAAAAATAATTAATTGGCTGCAAAACACTTTGGGACGTCCTGAACATGTACCCAGCCACAACTTTTTAAACTTAAATTCTTTTCTGCATATTTATTGCCTAGTTTGGGGGGTTGGAGATTCAATTTGAGTCAGTAGTCTCATTGAAAGCTTGTTAATTGTCCTCCAGCACTATTCCAACAGTATAAAGAAAATTGCCTGCTTTTATTCAGGGCGTCTGAACCTCCTCCCTCAATCTTTTCTACATTGAAAAGCAAATTCAGCTCGGAGTGTCCCCATAACTTACAACTGTAGCTGCAGAATTATCGTTGTTGATTTTCTCAAACCTCTATCCAATGCATCAATGACTCTGAAGGTAGGGCATCCCAAATCGTACACAATATTCCAAATGCGACCTCAGAGGTGATCAGTACAAGGTTAGAATGATTTCTTTTAACTTCTAGCTTCTTGCTGTTCAGGAGCTTATTTCTCCTTCAAAGTAACCATCCGTTTTTCTGAAATGGAAAGCAACACGCACTGGTCCATACACCAGGAAGGAAATGCAAACTACTTGGTCGAATGAACATGGGCCCCAAGTGCTCTATAATGTGAGCATGATCTTTCCTCCAACTGTGTAAAACTCTTCAGCCCCATTTTATATCAGAAACTGGGGCATTAGATAGGATATACAGCACAGAAACAGGCCATTCGGCCCAACCAGTCCATGCCGGCGTTTATGCTCCACTCGAGCCTCCTCCCGTCTTTCCTCATCTAAATCTATCAGCATAACCCTCTATTCCCTTCTCCCTCACATGGTTGTCGAGCCTCCCCTTAAATGCATCTACACTATTTGCATCAACCACTCCCTGTGGTAGCGAGTTCCACATTCTCACCATTCTCTGGGTAAAGAAGTTTCTTCTGAATTCCATATTGGATTTCTTGGTGACTATCTTATATTGATGGCCTCTAGTTATGCTCTTCCCCACAAGTGGAAACACTCTCTCTGTATCTACTCTATCAAAACCTTTCATATCATTAAAACCAGATGCAAGGGTGCTGAAAATACGCCAGCAATGTGTTGAAGCTTCTTGATGATGGTGAATGAATCCAAAAGAAAAAAACTATAGGCCTCGATTTTTCCGGGCCCGTTTTTGGCGGGTGAGCAGCGGTGTGAGTTAGAAACATACCCACTTCTCCAGAAATGAGGGCCAGCGTAATTAACTCCTGGGCGTCATTTAAATCCCACCGGCACTAATGCTGCTCCAACAAGGAAAGTGAACATAAAATAAAAAAACTTCCTTTCTTGTCAGCTGCGGCTCAGTGGGTAGCACTCTCACCTCTGAGTAAGAATGTTGTGGGTTCAAGTCCCACTCCAAAGACTTAGAATCATAGAAATTTACGGCACAGAAGGTGGCCATTTGGCCCATCGTGTCTGTGCCGGTCGAAAAAGAGCTATCCACCCTAATCCCACTTTCCAGCTCTTGGTCTGTAGCCTTGTATGTTACGGCACTTCAAGTGCAAATCCAAGTACTTTTTAAATGTGATGAGGGTTTCTGCCTCCACCACCCTTTCAGGCAGTGAGTTCCAGACCCCCAACATCCTCTGGGTGAAAAGATTTCTCCTCAACTCCCATCTAATCCTTCTACCAATTATTTTAAATCTATGCCCCCTGGTTATTGACCTCTCAGCAAAGGGATATAGGTCCTTCCTATCCACTCTATCTTAGCCCCTCATAATTTTATATACCTGAATTAAGTCTCCCCTCAGCCTCCTCTGTTCCAAGGAAAACAACCCCAGCCTATTCAATCTTTCCTCATAGCTAAAATTCTCCAGTTCTGGCAACATCCTCGTAAATCTCCTCTGTAACCTCTCTAGCGCAATCGCATCTTTCCTGTAATGTGGTGACCAGAACTGTATGCAATACTTTAGCTGTGGCCTAACTAGTGTTTTATACAGTTCTAGCATAAACTCTTGAGCACAGATATCTCGGCCAGCACTCAGTGCAGTACTGAGGGAGTGCTGTAGTGTTGGCAGTGCCGCCTTTCGGACAAGATGTTGAACCAAGGCTCAATATGCCCTCTCAGGTGGACGTAAAAGATCCCATGACACTATTTCGAAGAACAGCAGGGAGTTCTCCCAGGTGTCCTGGCCAATATTTTCCCTCAACCCATAATAAAAATAGAAGATCTGGTCATTACCTCACTGCTGTTTCTGGGACATTGCTGTGCGTAAATTGGCTGCTGCGTTTCCCACATTACAAGTGACTACACTTCAAAACTAATTAATTGTCTGTAAGGCGCTTTGGGGCATCCTAAGGGTGAGAAAGGCACTATATAAATGCAAGTCTTTTTTCTTGGTTCTCTTCTGGCCCCATTACTCTTCAATGCTAGGGTTTGCCTGATGGGAAAATCATGCCGCTTTCCCAATATTTAATTGGAGAAAATTTCTGCTCATCCAGTACTGGATGTCGGACAAGCAGCGTGTCAATTTGGAGACCATGGAGGGATCGAGAGAAGTGGTGCTGAGGTAGAGCTGGGTGTCGTCAGCATACATGTGGAAACTGACGATGTGTTTTCGGACGATGTCACCAAGGGGCAGCATGTAGATGAGAAATAGGAGGGGGCCAAGGATAGATCCTTGGGGGACCCCAGAGGTAACGATGCAGGAGTGGGAAGAGAAGCCATTGCAGGTGATTTTCTAGCTACGATTAGATAGATAAGAATGGAACCAGGTGAGTGCAGACCCACCCAGCTGGACGATGGTGGAGAGGCGTCAGAGGAGGATGGAGTGGTCAACCGTGTCAAAGGCTGCAGATAGGTCGAGAAGGACGGGGAGAGATAGGTTACCTTTGTCACAGTCACAAAGGATGTCATTTGTGACTTTGATGAGAGCCGTTTCGGTACTGTGTCTAGAATTCGCAAATTATCGCGATTTAAAAATAATGAGAAAGAGACATATAGTTTCGTAAAACGGCTTTATTTCAGCAAAATGCTGTCAGGTTTCAAAACGGACACAAGCAGCCTGTAAAATGGCCACCACGCCTCGTGGCAGAAGGTTCTAGACTTTCAGTAGGCAGACAAGATGGCGTTTCAATAAACATTTCAGCAAGATCGGACAGGACTCAGCATATTGAGATAAGACAAGACGAGATCGTTTTGCATTTTAACACCCAAGCAAGGAATATAAGTGCTGGAATCGGGTTTTCCATGCACAAATGAGAGCTATTGTACTGGGCAATCAAGGGGCCAATCCAAAGACATTGATACGCAAATTCCCCACAGCTCTACGATGAGAGCCGTTCGCGGGTACTCACAGCAAGAATTCGGAGGCCCCCAAAACCCCTCCAGGGAGACTCCTAGCCGGTTCCACAATGGGAGAAACATTAACGGGTACTTAGACAGTTACAAGTATCACCGAAACCCATTAATGACAAGTACCACCCCATACAAGAAGTTTGAGCGCCAAAACATGACAAAAGATGAACATTAAGATTGGGCGGGAGATAAAGAATTACAGTACTATAACTGTAGTAAACAAACGTCCATCTTTCTCTCTTGATTCGACCCCTGGCTCTCGTTTGCGGCCCACCGAGCTCTTGGTCCGCTGATCTTCCGGGAGTCAACCTCGTGGCTTGCCGCGAAGATCTGTGAAGAGCTGGGCTGCGAAGGCCGGTAAGCGGGTACACCATCCCGAGGGTCGGTAGACAGTGTAGGGACCCGAAGGCCCGACGAGACGAAACAAGACAAGAAGAAGAAGAAGACGACTGCACGTGCCGCCGCGGTCAGTAAACCCCGACCGCGCCCGAACTATAAAGACCATTTACAGGTTACCACACGAATTCTACCGCCAACCGGTGTCGGTCCAGAAAGACTCTTCTTTGAATTCTACCGGCCAACCGGTGTCGGGCACAGGAAGACTCTTCTTTGAGTTTTATCAGAGTTCCGAGGTCAACACAGATCTTCATGACAGCAGACGGTCCAGCCTGCTAGCCGGAGCAAAGCGAGTAAACAAGTGGGGTACAGAGACCCCTGATCAACACGTGAATAGTCAGGTGCTGTGGCGAAACCATCCGAGCATCGTTTTAGATTTCTCCGAGTTATCACGAGTGGTGAGCATGGTTCTCGATCCTACAGATCTAGATTAGGACAGGTATTGATAGGGAGGGTTTTTGTTTTAAGGATAATTATAATGTGTGTCCCTTTTTACAATGTGTCGTGCGCTCCTCGTTTCCCTAAACCTAGTTGCATAAATGTATGTAAGTTTGTACTGTCATTAATCTGTGCTTATGACATGTATTTCGTAATCTTGAATAATATGCAATAAAGATTTTCCATTTCGTACTATTCAACCGGGTCTACCTGAGTTTTTCTCTGCATTTACTGCTCTCGCACCTAAGTCCAGTGTCAGAACCGTAAGGGCGAGTGGGTCGAACCACTCACAGGTGTCTAGTGCTACCAGGCTGGCTGGAGACCAGAACAGGCAACAAGGCCTAACCCCACACTAGCACCCAGGCTAAGCACAGAGCCACGTGAACCCCTTACATGTGGCAAGGGGCGGAAACCTGATTGGAGGGATTCAAACATGGAGTTGCGGGAAAGATGGACACGGATTTGGGAGGTGACAACACGTTCAAGGACTTGAGAGGAAAGGGAGGTTGGAGTTAGGGCGGTAGTTTGCAAGGGCGGAGGGTTTAAGGGTTGTTTTTTTTGAGGAGAGTGTTGATAACGGCAGATTTGAAGGAGAGGGGGACATACCTGAGGAGAGAGAACCGTTAACAATGTCAGCTAACATGGGAGCCAGAAAAGGAAGTTGGGTGGTCAGTAGTTTGGTGGGAATAGGGTCAAGGGAGCAGGAAGTGGTCTCATGGACAGGATGAGAGTGGAGAGGTCAAGAGGGGAGATCAGTACTTTGAAAGCAAGCAACTATATGAAAGCAGATTAAAATACAACTGAATGGCAAGAGGACCACAACTACTGGCTGCGAAGGAAATTTTAGATGCAAAATAATTGTTTCCATGGAGAAATCTAGGAAAAGATTCCCCTTGCATACTAATAAAGCTCCTGCAATTTACTACCGTGTTAAACTCTGGAACGACAGGAACCCTAGAGACACGGATACACTACTGGCGAGCAGGCCACAAGGATACACATTTCTGAAAATACAATGGGGAAATGCAAATGGCTACATAACAAGAAGTCTGGAAGAAGAGTAACTGTACACCAAATCTACAAAATCAAAGACTCAAATCTACCTCTTGTCCAGCTTCAACACGCTGGGTGTTTGTAATTGCCTTTCCGAACTCATCCAGTGAAGGGACAACTGGTTCTGTGCCTTCCACATCCTTATCACCAGAAGCTCCCTCACCCTCACCCCGACTCAATGTCACTGATACTATAATATCCTCATGCCCGTTACCTTTTTGCAGTTTCTGTGTAGATGATGGGCCATCTTATCAGATAACGAATGCACACGTCATGCGAGATTCGCATTACCAATAGCTTATCTTTCAATTAACTTCAGCTTGAGTTCCATCATTGCATCCGGGTTAGTCTGAGTAAATCTTGCTTCATTATAGTAGGGCTGATTGCCATTGAAAAAATCGAGTCTTGCCATTGAGTTCTTTAAAACGGGGGCTTCATTATAAGCAAGGTTCGTTATAGCGAAGTTATACTGTATGTGTGAGGTAGCACACCATCACCTTGACTACCAATCAACATCTGAGGTACCACTGATTGCTTCCGCTAGGCAGCCTAGTATGAGTAACAGAGCCTTAGATGGAAGAAGAGTTTGTTGGCATGCCTGTCTAGTAACATTTGGAACAGGTATAGGACTCTGAGAAGTACTTTCATTTCAAACACGCTTTGAACTTCAGCAAGGTGGAATGATGCACAGTGTGTCATGTAGCGTGGTACCTCGTAGATCAACTAACTCTCAAACTTAATCACCGCTGCAAAGTCAATCATTTACTTAGCATCCTGGGGGAGAATTTTCACGGGGTTCTCCCGATCTCCCATCATTTTTAGCTGTTTAAGCCGTTTATCCAGGGGGTTCCCCCAAAGTTATTAAGAGAGCTGGAGAACCCCCATGGAAACTCCAGGTGCCTATTTTAAAATCAGCTTTTTTTTTTACGTATACAGATTTGTCCCGATAACTTGACCACCTTGTTATTCGGAAAGTCCAGCACTTATTTCATGCTTTCATCCGTGTTTTTAACCTTTCTAGGTGGACCACCTGCCATAAAAACCAGGCATTTCCAATTGAAACTCTTTCCAATTTCGGAAACATAAGTTTTTTATCCTCTGCTTGCATGTAGATTTGCCGGCAGCACAACGGGAGGATCAACTGTATGGAAATGCGATGCAAATGCATCTTTTTTTAAATTGGAAAGATTTCCAAAGCTGTAGTTGTGACTTAGCTGATCCCTCCCAGCGCACTAAGTTGATACACTGATCCTACAGCTGATCTTGGGACACAAGTGGACACTTGTGCACTTCCAGCCCTTTGAGAAGTGTCAGCCTTTGCTCAGTGATAGAGCTCTCACTCTGAGTTCGAAGGTTTTGGCATCAATCCCACTCCAGAGCACATAATTTAGGCTGAGGGAGTACTGCACTTCAGAGATGCTGTCTTTTGGATGAGGTGTTAAACCGGGAGGCCATCGGCCCTCTCAGGTGGATGTAAAAATTCCAGGGCACTATTTGAAGAAGGGCAGGGGAGTTCTCCTATAGTCCTGGCCAACATACATCCCTCAACCAACATCACCTAAATCAGAGTCTGAGTGAGCGGACCTGCGGGAGGAACGGAGTCGGAGACCGGGGATAAAGGCAGCATGGAGCAGAGACCTGGGAGTCTGAGCGAGCGGACTACCTGTGAGGGAGACAGTCGGCAAGCGACACAACGAAGGAGTGATGTCAGAATTCAAAGGTGTCACTGGCACAAGGGAGCTGACTATAGGGTGAGTATTTGTGGTCAGTTGTTTTTGTTCTGTTTTCAGTATATTTCTGCTAAGTAGTTCATAGCCTATTTAATAGAGGGAGGTGCTGATTGGTGGGTAGCTGTTGAGTGTTTCTTGTTAAGTTTATTTCTGCTAAATTACCTCCATAGTTTGGTAAATAGAGGCATGGCAGGGCAGCTCAATCCCGTGATTTGCACATCCTGTGCCATGTGGGATATCCTGGACACTTCTTGCGGCCTGGACGACCACGTGTGCAGGAAGTGTCGCTAACTGCAGCAACTCGAGCTCTGGGTTTTGGAGCCTGAGCGGCAGCTGGAGTCACTACAGTGCATCCGCGAGGCTGAGGAAAACTTGGAAAGCAGGTTTCTAGAAGTGGTCACCTCGCAGCCTCAGAATGTGCAGGCAGAGAGGGAATGGGTGACCACCAGACAGGGAAGGAGGACCAGGCAGGTAGGGCAGGAATCCCCAGAGTGCATCTCGCTCGCTAACCGCTTCACAGTTCTGGAAACTGGTGGGGGTGATGGCTCCTCTGGGGAGAGCAGCCAGAGCCAAGGCCATGGCACCACGGGTGGGTCAGCTGCACAGGGGGGGGAGGAAGGAGAGTGGAAGAGCAATAGTGATAGGGGATTCATTGGTTAGGGGAACAGAGAGGTGTTTCTGTAGATGGTGCCAGGGTCAAGGATGTCACTGAGCGGCTGCAGGACACTCTGAGGGGGGAGGGTGAACAGCCAGAGGTCGTTGTCCATATCGGTACCAATGACACAGGCAGAAAGAGGGATGAGGTCCTGCAGGCAGACTATAGGGAGCTAGGAAAGAGATTAAAAAGCAGGACCTCAAAGGTCGTAATCTCTGAATTACTCCCGGTGTCATGTGCTAGTGAGTACAGGAATAGGAGGATAGAACAGATGAATGCGTGGCTGGAGAGATGGTACAGGAGGGAGGGCTTTAGATTCCTGAGGCATTGGGACCATTTCTGGGGCAGGTGGGACCTGTACAAGCCAGACGGGTTACACCTCAACAGAGCTGGGACCAATATTCTCGTGGGGAGGTTTGCTAGTGCTGTTGGGGAGGGTTTAAACTTGCTTTGCAGGGGGATGGGCACCAGCATGTAGGAGTGGAGGGGAGGAATGGGGTGCATGGAAGAGTGAGTGTGTTGGCTGGTACTGGAGGGGAAGATAGCGCTGGAGGTGGAAGTAGTACCATATTAGATAGGAGCAGACTAAGAAAGACTACGAAAAATTCAAAAATGGGTTTAGAATGCATGTACGTAAACGCACAAAGTGTGGTGAATAAAGTTGATGAGCTACAAGCACAATTAGCCATGTGGCAATATGATGTTGTGGCAATAACGGAAATGTGGCTTAAAAACGGTGAGGACTGGGCACTTAATATTCAAGGGTACAAGGTGTTTAGAAAAGATAGGGAAGGAAAAAAGGGAGGTGGGGTGGCAGCGCTGATTAAGGAAAACACTGTAGTGTTGGAAAGGGAGGATGTTC
The DNA here is from genome assembly GCA_030390025.1 of Squalus acanthias. NCBI lineage: Eukaryota > Metazoa > Chordata > Chondrichthyes > Squaliformes > Squalidae > Squalus > Squalus acanthias. Next base: position 150,774,698 of record CM059428.1, read on the forward strand.
TTGAGGGGACAATGCACGGCACGGACTCGATGGGCCGAATGGCCTCCTTCTGTGTCGTTATGACTCTGACTCTGATTATCTGGTCATTTATCTCATTGCTGTTTGTGGGACCTTGCTGTGGGTATAACTAGCTGTTGTATTTCCCTATATTACAACAGTGATTGTGAAGCACTTTAGGATATCTTGAGGTTGTAAAAGGCACCTTATAAATGAAAGTTTTTTCAACAACAGTAACAACTTGCATTTATATAGCACCTTTAACATAGAAAAATGTCGCAAGATGCTTACCTGAGGTGTAATCGGACAAAAATCGATGCCGAGCCAAAGGAGGAGATATTAGGAAGGGTAACTGAAAGCTTGGTTAAAGAAATGGGTTTTAAGGAGGAGAGTGAAGTTGATAGGCAGAGGGGGTCAGGGAGAGGCTGCCAGAATGTGGCACTAAGGTGACTGAAGACATGCTTGCCCCTGGTGGACGAAGGGATGCTCAAGAGGCCATAGTTGGAGGAACCAAGAGTTCTGTGGAGCCTGTAGAGCTGGAGGAGGTTACAGAGTTAGAGAGGTGCAAGGCCATGAAGGGATTTAAATGAAAATTTTAAATTGGCAGTGTTGAAGCACCAGGTGGTAATGTAGGTCAGCAGGAAGAGAGGTGTTGGGTGAATGGGACTTCATGTGGGATAGAATACAGGTGGCAGAGTTTTGGGTGAGCTAAAGTTTTCAAAGCGTGGAGGATGGGAGGGCATGGAGGATATGGGGTTGGAACCTCAGCTTGGGGTTGAATAGGATGCCGAAGTTACGAACAGTCTGGTTCAACCTGTGGCTGGCGAGTGTTATGGAATCAGTGGCATAGGTATGGGCTTTGTGGTGGAGGCTGAAGATCATGGTCTTCCTAATGTTCGAGACATTGGAGAATTGGAGAAAATTCCTGCTCATCCAAGATTGGACGTGCAGTCTGACAGCACAGAGGCAGTGGAGTGGTCGAGAGGTAGAGCTGGTTTTGTCATCATACATGTGGATGGTGACCCCATGTCCAGGGGCAGCATATAGATGAGGAAGAGGAGAGAGCCAAGGATAGATACTTGGGGGACTCCAGAGATAACGGTGCTTGGGCGGGAAGAGAAGCCATTACTGGAGATAGTCTGGTATGATTTGATAGGTTAGAGTGGAACCAAGCAAGGGTAATCCCACTGAGCTAGACAACGAAGGAAAGGTATTGGAGGAAGATAGTGTGTTTGACTGTCAAAGGCTGCAGAGAGGTCGAGGAAGATGAAAAGGGAAATATGCCTGCTAACTCAATGATTACTTTTGACTGGTTCCTTAGGTAATCAACTTGGTGAGGTTCTTCAGGCAAAGCTTGGTAAAATCAAAAACCATCAACTTTGGAAATTTTAAATAAAAGAAATATAAAATGGTGGCAGTGCATAGCAGGCTGATCAGCATCTGAAACAGAAAGATGTGTTGCCATTCTGGGCGCAACTATTTTCTAATGAAGATTTGCACCTAGAATGTTAACCTATGTTTCTCCTTCAGATACTGAATGACGTTATGCATTTCCATCACATTTTGTTGTTATTTCAGTTAAGGCTGAAATAATTTGATTGATGAAAAAGTCCCTTAAGCGGACAACCTCCTTCCTAAGCCAACACTTTTTACCAGCAAAAAAACGCCCGTCTAGGTTGGGAACAGTTTCTTGGACTGTGAGTGGCAGAATGATTTATTACCAATGAAGGTCTCTACTTCCTGACCTTTGGAAGAGTGATTGGTGAAGACAGTTCCTTCCCTTAGACATTTACTGCGTTCTTGCAGTCAGATGGGTTAAAACTTCATGAGATGAAGTTGCGCACATAAAGCAAATGTATGCCCCATTCTGTGTTGGAAACATGATAATATTCCATTTATTTACAGAAAACTACAGAACTAACTGTAATCTAAATACGATATGTTTAGAAAAGCTTTTTCTTTGGCACACTGAAATAAGTCACATACTACTGGCGTCATCATACTTATTTTTTCATATTGATTTAAGTATTCGATCCAGCAACTCATTATATACCTTTTCCCAGATATTTGTTAAGAGATCCTGGCAACAATCAAACGAGCGACATATTTTAGTTCTTGGCACTCAGTTGATGAAAACCAACACTGACAGGGCCTTCATTTAGACCAGTTATTTACATTTTCACAGCAGTATCACTAACATATGCTGCATGTTGTACGTTATTTGGGCATCAGTACTGTTGGTAATTGGCAATGGCAATGCACTGAAATCAATGTCTGGCACACATTCTACCTGCTGGCAAGTACGCAAGCATTAGCAATCAACGGTAAAATATAAGAAAAATATATATAGCTGTCATGTGACAAAGTTAGGCATTAAAGAATTATGAAATAAATTTTTTCAAAATAATCAGCTTGATTACGCTTGTTTCTTAGGCACTCTGTAACATTATACCATTCATTTGTGCTAAAGACATTGATCAAAAAAAAATTCAGCTTTTCACTGTGATGTTATTGATGTTTGTGCCCATGTGGGTGCATTTTTGGACTTTCGGTTGGAATATCAGAGATACTCCAGCACACACTAAGATTGCATTTCATGCCCCAGTACCATTAATGTGAGTGCAAAAGGCTCACTTGAGAGAATGGTGGGTCACCATCGATGTTCCCTCTGAATGTTCTTTGGTGTGCCTGGTCGATTTATTTCGATGCGCGATACATATAAACTTGCTGCATGGCTGCTGCCTGTGTGACATCTTAGGGGGACAGTTTGTGAGTGACCTGCGTTGTACCTTACAGACCGCTGCACGACCGCGCATGCTTGCAGCTTAGAGGGAACATTGGTCACCGTCCTTTTTGCTGGGCTCACTGACGTTCCGATGTCTTGGATAATATTTATCCCTCAGTCAACGTCACTAAAACAGATTATCTGGTCATTGATTTCACTGCTGTTTGTATGACCTTGCTGTGTGCAAATTGGCTGCTGCGATTTCTACATTACAATAATGACTCCACTTCAAAAATACTTCATTGGCTGTAAAGTGCTTTGGGACATCCTGAGATCATGAAAGGTGTTACATAAATGCAAGTCTTTCGGCTATTTGAAAAGTAGAAGAAAGAACCCGTTGCAGTAATATCCGCTAAGAGTAGCTATTAGTCCAAAAAATATATGCGCGGGAAACCGGAACTTCCGGTATGGTGAAGGGAGCGGTTCCTAGGTGAACTGCGTGCGCGGTAGAGGCTGCGCACATGCAGCAAACTTAGATTTTTTTTCAGGTTTCTATGCGAGGGTAAGTAGTGAAGAACCTACGCTATTAAAAAGGAGGCGCAGGACCCGTTTTCAACAAGGTAAGTGGTTAATTAAGTATAATTTAAAAAAAATTTCAACAGGTTAATCTTTTTTAGATACTTTAAAGAAAGGTAAGTTTATTTTTAGCACTGTTAAAAAGTATTTTAATTTTTTCAAAAATTTTAATTTTTGTTTAAAGTGGTTAATTTATTTAACTATAGTTATTTTATAAATGTGATGGTTTTTAAAAAAAATATATTTTAAGTTTAGCTGTTCTTTTGGGGCCGATTTCAATTCATAGATTTGACAGGTCTCCTGTCAAATCTATGAATGAAAGATGGTCTGCTGCCATTGGCTCTCCATGGCCCACGTGATCCCAGGGGACGCATCGCACTAACTACGCCCCTGGGACACGCACACACTGCGCGCCGGCTCTTGGAGCAGGACCAGGAGCTGAAGTTCCCGTGGGCCCAAAACACAATGGCAGGCGCAGTAGGTAAGTGCGCGCGTGATCCTTACCCCCACGGCAAGCCGGAGAGGTGAATTTCTGGGCCATTATTTTCTTTTAAATGCATAACACAATAGCAATCCAAGATGACCTTTTCTTTCACCTTGTTTGGTAAATTGGGCTTGAAATTCCTGGGGCCCTGCTCAGCAGTGCGACAGGAATTCCAGAGCAGCACCTTGCCACTACGTTATGGTTCTGTCCAAAGATGCCTCAAAATATTTTATAAATTGTACACCTTTATGTACAATTGCTTTCCCACGGCAATCGATCATTGTGCAATTAGGAAACCGGCATTTGGGGAAGTTATGGGCCCCACTTCTTCCACCATCTCTTCCCGGCATCATACAGGCATATTTGGTGTTGGGTGCATGGGAGGTGGAGCTGGCAGGATTTCTGATGGATGGCATCAGCCCACCAGTCCCACTTCTTCTGGTGATGTCCACATGCAGGGGACAGACACAAAGAGCACCCACCGAGTTTCTGGTAGGATTCGGCAGCTTGAAAAAAGTGGATCTGGGTCCCTCCCCAAATTTGAGTCGAACCTGCCTTGATGCTATTGCAGCTGCACCCCCACCTTTCTGGCCCATGAATTTCCGGCCCATTACTATTTTGCTTACTTCCTTTTATTTCATATGACATTACAGCCAGAGACTGTAACAAGAACACGTGTCTCACACGTTTGACTACAATGGTTTCTTGGAATATAGAAATATTACATAGGATATACAGCACAGAAATAGGCCATTCGGCCCAACCAGTCCATGCCGGTGTTTGTGCTCCACTCAAGCCTCCTCCCGTCTTTCCTCATCTAACTCTATCAGCATAACCCTCTATTCCCTTCTCCCTCATATGCTTGTCTAGCCTCCCCTTAAATGCATCTATACTATTTGCTTCAACCACTCCCTGTGGTAGCGAGTTCCACATTCTCACCACCCTCTGGGTAAAGAAGTTAAAGACTTGGCTTTATACTAATGATGACCTTTTCATTAACATTAACAAGGAAAGGGGAATAAGCCAGCTAGAGAAATCATACTGCGGTATCAACAGCAGTAGATTTTCCATAACCAAATGCATGCTCCTAAAGCCTTGCTTTAGCAAGGGCTAGTTGTCAGCTGTGGCTCAGGGGGTAGCTCTCTCCCCATTGAGTCAGGAAATTGTGGGTTCATAGTCCCACTCCAGGAACTTGAGCACATCATCTAGGCTGACTCTCTAGTGCAGTACTGAGGGAGTGCTGCACTGTCGGAGGTGCCGTCTTTCAAATCAGACGATAAACCGAGTCCCCCGTCTGCCCTCTCAAGTGGATGTGAAAGATCCTGCATCAATATTTTGAAGAAGAGCAGGGGAGCTCTCCCTGATATCCTGGGCAATATTTATCCCTCATGCAGCCTCACTAAAAAAAAAACAGATTATCTGATCATTGCTGTTTGTGGGAGCTTGCTGTGCGCAAATTAGCTGCCAGGTTTCCTACTTTACAACAGTGACTACATTTCAAAAAGTACTTAATTGGCTGTAAAGTGCTTTGGGAAGTCCTGAGGTCATGAAAGGTGCTATATAAATGCAAGTTCTTTCTTTCTATATTGACCATGTGTACATAAGGGACACTTGCGGCACTCTACCACCAGCTTCAGCATGCCGACAGAAACGTTATTTTGCTGATTATTAAAATCCAGCAGCAATTGAGAGTAAGCTGACAATATTACTCAGGCAAGCATTATGGGAAGTACTAAATTTCACACAGGTGGAGTAAGGTTGGGGGGATGGCAAGGTGCAGCTCTTAAATGGGTGTTGAGGCAGATTATTAGGACAGAAAAGATAAAGCTTTGGAACGTGTCTCATTCTCCAGCGCTGACCTCCCCCCAACTTAATGATCCACAAATTGGCTGAACTACAGAACATTTTAAAATTGTGGACAGCGTTGGTAAGCAAAACTACCACGTTTGCACTGCAGTGTGAACACAGCTGCATTATCTTTGCATCAACTTCAACTTTGGTCTCTTTTGTTTCGAATATCTTGTAGCCATTCAGTGAAAAATGTCTGATGTGTTACAGGCCTAGGACAACTGCAATATGTTTAGAACGAGCACTGATGGATGTGATGTCAGCTCTGCAGCAGTTTATAAATAAACGCTTTAGCCCGTGGGTAAATGTTTATTATTTCTGTGCATCAACCAAGTGCATCCAGGTTGGCCGACCAGAGATAAGAATGTTACTAATGGCTCGACATTTATCATAAAGCTGTGCTACCCTACTTCCAGCTATGTGCCATGTCGACTTCAGATAAATTTCATATGGTCTAAATCAAATTTCCATTGATAGCTGTGTATTTGGCTCAGCACATGAAAAATATCAGAAACAGGTTGATGCAAGAGTGGATTAAACAATTACACAAACTCGTATGAGACGGCATACTTTTTCAAAATAACTTTCATTATGCATTCGGGCAACATTTGGTTGTATTTGTAGTTTAACAAAGTAAATTCCAGGAGTAAGTAGATATAGGATTCTACGATATGTCCCTTCCAAGTAGTGGCCGAGCAGAATTTCTGCAGGATAGCACCGGCGTAAAATATTATTAATGCAGCCCTTATGGCACTGGCAGTGGTATTTGGTGTGCTTTTCAGTATTGCATGCCAAGGCCACCTTTGTGGTCCACCCTGCATTTCTTGATATTTGCTCTAGACTATGTTCCTCCCTTTGAATCCCACGGTATGCTTTTCATACTCGGATCCCTTTTGAGTTGCATGATATTCCCTCTAGAATCTGACAATCCTCCCTTCAGACGCTAGTAACTTTAACCCTTGTAAGATTAGTACAAGCAAATGCATTACCAGGTCACCCATCATTTCTAAGCTGTATTTATAAATGATTAGCAAATACATGTGAAATTCAGGGAGGAAGGAGACTTTGGGAGCTAAAATATGACGAAATCAAAGTTCCAATTCATTTGCGGGGGTTGTTTTCTCCCTCATGTGCAAATTACCCTCGATTTTATGATCTATAGTGCATGATGTTCAGAAGCAAAGTAGGCTTTACCAACTAAAAAATGGGAAGAGTTCTGTCACACTGGATCTCCACTGATTTTGTACATTATGGGGTAGGTGGTGATCATAACTCTCCTCTGTTGTCTAGCTCAGTGGGACTGCTCTCGCTTGGTTCCACTCTTATCTATCTGATCATAGTTAGAACTTCTGTTCTACACCGCTGAGTCACCCTAGATCTATCCTTGCTCACCTTCTCTTCCTCATCAACATTCCTCACATTGGTAATATAATTCGCGGACATGGGGTCAGTTTCCATATGTCCGCTGATGACACCCAGCTCTACTTCTCCACCATTTCACTCAACCCCTCCACTGCTTCAGTGCTGTTCGACTTCTTGTCCAACATCCAGCGTTGGATAAGCTGTAATTTTCTCTAATTAACCATTGACAGGACCTAAGCCATTGTCTTCGACCCCCGCCACAAAGTCCGCCACTGATTCCATCCCCTTCGGCAGCCACTGTCTCCGGTTGAAGCATACTGTTTGCAAGCTCGGTGTCCTATTCAACCCCGAGCTATGCTTGCAATCCCATATCCTCATCCCTGTGTTTAAATCCCTTCAAGGCCTTGCCCCTCTCTATCTCTGTAACCCCTTCCATCCCTACAACCTCCACAGACCACTCTGTTTTTCTGACTCTGGCCTCTTGTGCATCCTTCCCTCCTTTCGCCCTACCCTGGGCAGCCGTGCCTTCAGCCACTGAGGCCCCACATGCTGGAATTTCCTCTTTAAGCCTTTCTGCCTCTCCATTTCCCTTTCCTGCTTTATGACCCCTTTTAAAACACATTTAATTGCACAAATTTTGGACAGCCCTCCTAACTCCTTTCTTGGCTCAGCATCCATTTTTTGATGACACTTCTGTGAAGCGCCTTGGAATATTTCTCCACATTAAAGGCGCTACAAGTTGTTGCTGTTGATGCTGCCAATGTTCAAGTCAGCTTATCACAATGAGAACGAGATGTTACGAAATGTTTTCAGAAAAAGTTTGTGGCTGAGAGATTAGTTTGGATAACCAAAACTAGTAATGATTGCAATGAAAGCATGATTACAGATGTATTTTCGAATTCATTCCAAGAACAAATTATCCTCCCTTCATAAATTATCCTCCTTTCATGCCCAGCAGTCAGAAATGGGAGCTTCCCTTCAGCTTTTGTGGATGAACCCTTTGTAGCCTGGGACATTTTTTACATGGTTGCTATATGATGTTGAGGACAGATACTTTATGGTTGATAATATTCTTGCAACGATAATGCTGAAGAATCATGGATGGCAGTGAAATCAGATGATTCGGGTCTTCAAATGACAGAATCCAACAGACAACAATTTCGATTAAAATTACAAATTGCCACTGCACAAGCAGCACTGAATACAAAACAGAAAGTGCTGGAAATACTCAGCAGGTCAGGCAGCATCTGTGGAGAGAGAAACAGAGTTAACGTTTCAGGTCGATGACCTTTCGTCAGAACCGGAACAGTTAGAGATGTAACAGGTTTTAAGCAAGTGAAGAGGCAGGGAAAAGGGTGGATGGGAGGAAAGAACAAAAGGGAAGGTCTGTGATAGGGTGAAAGGCAGGAGAGATTAAATGACAAAAGGAGCTGGTAATGGGGGTGGTAATCCAGCATCCACAGTATTTTTGCTTCTGTAGCACTGAATACATGTTCCCAGTGAATTGGTTCACCAAAGATCATACTCGCCATTATCCTTTATTTGTTTCCATCTACCACACATCTCCATCCATTCATTGCCTGCCACTTAAATCTGCCCCGTGAACTCCCTTGACAAAGTGGAGATGGAATTCAATGCATTTATTGATTTACAGTGCTTGGTGTGTTATAAAGGTGTGTCCAAAACATGAAAAGCTCAAGGGTTTAGAGGACCATGAGGCCTATTTTCCAAATTTGCACTGCCAGCAGGATAGCCTTGCCCTTGATTTTCAGAATATTTTGCCCACTGAGTAACAGATCTAGACTAATACAGATATCAGGGATATTGAGTACAGATCTGTGTGCTACCAGAGAGACTGAATAACAAACCAGCAACACTAGTGATATCAGGGATACTGAATGATAAACGCGGACTGCTGGCAGTTGGCACAGATCCTCTATTCAATCTGCAATCTGGATCCTCTATTCAATCTGGAATTTGAATAGAAGATCTGTACCAATCTTTCACATCTTTCCATTTCAGGGGTGCATTCTCTCCAGTGTGTAAAATTAACTTAAATAAAAAAAAAAGACTTGCATTTCTATAGCGTCTTTCAAAACCTCAGGATGTCCCAAAGCGCTTTACAGCCAATGAAGTACTTTTGAAATGTAGTCACTGTTGTAATGTTGGAAATTTAATGGGAATCTATAAGAAACAGTTCAATATCATGTCATTTTATTCAGTGTGCTGGGGAAAGGAGCAGGTAAAGTGATGCATCAATCAGTATATGTACTAGGAACATAGGAACAGAGTAGGCCATTCAGCCCCTCAAGTCTGTTCCACATTCAATTAGATCATGGCTGATCTTTGTCTTAACTCCATCTACCCACCTTGGTTCCATAACCCTTCATATCCTTGCCTAACAAGTTTTGAAATTTTCAATTGACCTAGCCTCAACAGTTTTTTGGGGGAGAGAATTCCAGATTTCCACTACCCTTTGTGTGAAGAAATTTTAAGGTTGTGCCCCCTTGTTCTGGACTCCCCCACCAGAGGAAATAGTATCTCACTATATACCCTATCGAATCCTTTAATCATCTTACTATATTCACTGCACACATGACTGCAATTCAAAAACAATTCAATGGTTGTGCAGTGCTTTGGGGCATCCTGAGAATATGATAAGATATAACCTAAGTTCAAGATCATCCTTCTCCCTTTCCTGCTTTACAGGCCACTTTTCATTTCCCTTGTCTGAAAGAAAGCAGAAATAAGTGTCTCAACTTGCTCGGTTGAGCTATAAGTCACCTTAAGAGTATCGTGTGTAAATTTTCCCACATCTCTAAATGCTTTCTGTGTGTTTAAAACTTTTACCTGTGTGTCTAGATCCATTAGTCACTGCCTCATCCATCACAGTGACTTTCAGTGCACAGTGCACTGGTACAAAGGGTTGCTTGTCCAGCAGCTATACAGGTGTTCATCTGTGCCTTCACCCTGCTGGTGGGACTCATTGTAGTGAGTGTCAATAATGGTACATTTACCATCCCGTGATAACTTTCACCTTTATTTGGTTACCTAAATGTAAAATCAGGCTGTGTAAGCAGAGCACACGGAGAGGCAAGGATGAAGAGTAGCTCTTTGTTTCTGTATTCCAGATAGAAAAGATTATAGCCTAGAAATGACTGATGCTGTTATTAGTCAATTTGCATGACATACTTCTGTCCATCATTTTAATGGCGCTATTAACCCATTTAAAGTAAACAGATAACACTTTTGGTAAAGTATCATACAAAGGAATGTCATATGAATGTGCTGAGTCTTCATCCTCAATATTGCTGTCAATCTTTAGGTTTATATCCCTCTCTCTCATTTCCTTTTTAAGATAATATTATTCCTCGACTAAGTTAATGGGCCAGTTTCACAAGGTTCTGCTTCCGCCACTTCTGATATTGGGGAAATGGAAGATTAAATTGTTAATAATTATTAACCCAAGAGCAGAAGGAAGTCTTGTGCAAGTGTCAGATTGGCTGTAAAGTGTTTTTGAGTCAGAAGATTATAATTTCAAATCCCCACTCCAGGAATTGAGCAGAAAATCAAGACTGATACTTCAGTGCAGTACTGAGGGAGGGTTGCATTGTGAGAGGTCCTGAAATTGAGGCCATGTCTGCCTGCTCAGGTGGATTTAAAAATAATCCCATGCCAGTACTTGAAAAAGAATAGCCAATTTCCCCAGTGTCCTGGGCCGAAAATTCCTTGGAACTGTTCCCACTCCAACTCTGTCATTTCACCAGAACTGCGGTGGAACCACATTTGCTTCCAGCGAAGTTAGGGCAGCAGAGTGAGAGCAGCTTCAAGGAAATTCCTGGCCATGATGTCCACCAACCCTCCAGCAAAACAGATTAACTGGTCATTCGCCTCACTACTGTTTGTAGAGCTTTGGTGCTTGCAAATTGGCAGCTGGCCACACAACAACAAATGCCTGTGCTTCCAAAAAATAATCCATTGGTTGTAACGTGCTTTGGACGTTCTGAGGATATGATAACGCGCTGTTAAGTGGAAGTTTTTCTGTTTTGCAAGAGAAAGAAAGAAAGACTTGCATTTATATAGCACCTTTCACGACCACCGGACATCTCAAAGCGCTTTATAGCCAATGAAGTACTTTTGAAGTGGAGTCACTGTTGTAATGTGGGAAACGTGGCAGCCAATTTGTGCACAGCAAGGTCCCGCAAACAGCAATGTGATAATGACCAGATAATCTGTTTTTGTTATGTTGGTTGAGGGATAAATATTGACCAGGACACCCGGGAGAATTCCCTTGCAACTCTATCGTCCAACTCGTGGCCAATGTTTTCTCTAAGCTGCGTGGCAATCTGCTAGGTCCCGCGCAGGCTGCTCGCCAGCTTTTCCATTGTAAATACCACGCATGTGCAGAAATTTAAAGGGAACGCATTAAAAGAAACAGGCCGCGCAGAACAAAGCACAGCTTACCGGGAACATCGCTCGTGACCCCTGCCAGCGTGACGGCGAGGGATCAGTAAATGTCCCCTTACAGCTATACCTTTCCTCTTACAGCCATACTATGGTGGTGGGGGGTGGGGGGGGGGTGGGGGGAGGAAGTTTCATGGTGGTCCTCTTTCTCATCTGCTGTAAGTTCAGCAGAAGAGCCGCGGAAACCCCAGAAAAACAGGGTAAAGAAAAAGAAGAAAGAAAGAAAGAATGAACTTGCATTTATACATCACCTTTCACGACCTCAGGACGTCCCAAAGCGCTTTACAGACAATTTAGTACTTTTGAAGTGTATTCACTGTTGTAATGTAGGAAATGTGGCAACCAATTTGCGCACAGCAAGATCAGCAATGTGATAACAACCAATAATCTGGGGGTTTTTTTGTGACGTAGATTGAGGATAAATATTGGCCAGGACACCGGGGAGAACTCCCTTGCCGTTCCTCAAAATAGCGGGATCTTTTACATCCACCTGAGAGGGCAGATGGGGACTCGGTTTAACATCTCATCCGAAAGACAGCACCTCTGACAGTGCTGCACTCTCTCAGTAACTGCACTAAAGTGTCAACCTAACTTTTTGTGCTCAATGGGACTTTGAACCCACAACCTTCTGACTCAGAGACGAGAATGATACCAACTGGGCCACGGCTGACTAAATGACATCTACCCCATTTTTTCCAGTGTCTGCGACTTTTCCACCAACGTTATGGCGGATGAGTTCATGCCCTATATGTTGTCTCTTGTGTGTAGCTTTTACTATATACTAAGATACGGATAGATGGGAACAGGGTACATGTCTTCAGAATATTGATACAATTATCTCGTAGCTTTATGGTCAAAAGTTCTGTTTAGAAACATTGTTGGACTCACTGGGGGTAATTGTGACTTGAGAGGATAGTGTAAAACGTGTGATTATCGGCTTGAAGTCAATGGAGATGAAGATCGGTAGAGGTGTGTAACATGTTTTACATTATCATCCAAAGTCAGAATTACCCCCACTAAGTGAAGTATGCACAGCACAAAGAGCACATTCTCCCAGGGTTGCCTGTATAAGCATGCCTTTATATTGTCCAGACATGCTGATACCATACCCAGCCATGCAGACACCATACCTAGACACACCTTTAACTCTACTTTGCATGGTACCTCTTCCTTTCCTGCAAAAATTCCTTTCACTGAAATGTAAGCTTTTCTCTTCCTCCCAAAATAGCAGAATCAAACTTCCACTTTTTCTTCACGAAAACAAAATTCCTCACAGTAATGTCGAGACAAGTATTCACAAGGGTCTTATAAATTGGTGATTCTTCCTCCTGCTCTTGGGTTAAACATTATCAACAAATTCTTACTAGCATACAGCTTTTCCTGTATGAGTAACCTGAATAGATTAGGTGTCTCAAACACTTTTATAATGCTCTGGTGGCATTAAGTCCAGCTACAACTTGAACTAAATACTCCCTGTGTTTAAAGCTGGAATTTAAAACTTTAAAATTTGCAACTGAGGCTTTTTTTTCTGACTGTTCTGCTCTTCAATTATGAGCTAAGTGGAAATTTTCATCACTCTGACAGTAAGCATTACGGCAGCTTAATGTGTCGGCCTCGGCTTAGTGGTAGCACTCCCGACTCTGAGTCAGAAGGTTGTGGGTTCACGTCCTCCTCCAGAGGCTTAAGCACATAATGCTATGCTGACACTTCATTGCACTGCAGAGGGAGTGCTGCGCTGTTGGAGGCACTGTCTTTCAGATCAGACGTTAAACCCAGGCCCCATCTGCCAGCTCAGGATCCCATGACATGATGAGAAGCCCCAGTGTGTTGAGGCTGGTGTAAAACCCACCCCAACGCTAAACTAATCGGAAAATCTCGGCCCATATGCTGTCCAAACTGCAGCCTCCGAGCCCTGGCAATCTACTCCCGGAAGCCCTGGCAACTCAGTCCTATTTGCAGTTAATTCGCTGGTTTGTCCTGTTTTGCAGGCCTGATGGTTTAGAAAGTTCTTAGTGTTGTTACCTCATTTGTGGATAAATCCTCAATCCAAACTCCAGGGTCTATTCGTATCCTCAACCATTTGGCAAGTTAATGGAAACATAGGTTTTAACTTATTTACCTTATATGGTCCTCGAAGTTCCATAGTATGCAATTATGTCGCTCACAAAGGCAGAAAGCATATACACTGCTCATTGGGGGTCATTTTGTCTTTGGGTGATCGTATAAAATGGACGATATCGATTCAGCCGCCCGCTATATATTGAAGATATTGGGCCAAAAATTGATTCCGCTGCGCGAGAGTACGCAGTGCGTACTCTCGCGTATTCTCTCTCCAATTGCCGGTTTTCTGCATGCCCTGCGCATGCGCTGAAAACCGGCACTTGGTCTTTGGAAAAGGGGGCGGTTCCTCGGTGCATCGCGTGCGCGCTACAGGCTGCGCGCACGCTGTGCACTTCGTGCTTTGGACGCGCAGGTAAGGACGGAAGATTTTAGAAATGGAAAAAGGAGGAGTAAGACCCACTTTTAACAAGGTAAGTAGTGAATTAAGTATTTTTTTGAATTTTTTTTAACAGGTATATCTTTTTTAGAGACTTTAAAGACAGGTAAGTTTATTTTTATAACTTTTTAAAAGATTTTAAATTTTTTCAAAAATTAAATTTTTTATTTAAAATGGTTAATTTATTTAACTATACTTATTTTATTAATGTGATGGTTTTTTTTTAAATTTAATTGAGGTTTAGCTGTTATTTTGGGGGGTGTAAGATTCATAGCTTTCACAGCACGTATGTGAAACTTATGAATGGAAGATGGTGTGCTGCCATTGGCTCTAACTGAGTCACGTGATCCCACAGCTCGCACGAATTCACTACGCCGGTGGGATACGCAAGCACTGCCCAGCTGATGTCTGGAACATCAAGTTCGTGCGAGCTGGATCTGAAAAAGCCAACGCGGAGTGAGAGATCGCGCCTGCTCCTTACCCCCGCGGGAACAGAGCAAGATCAATTTCTGGGCCAATGGAAATAAAGATGGGGAGAGATGTATAACAGGCGGCCGAATCAATATTGCCCGTTTTACACTGTCACCCAAAGTCAAAATTACCCAATTTGAACTTTATGGCTGGTATTTTGCCTACCTGGGCGGGTCTGGTGTGGGCAGTGTCTGTGGGGGATCGTGACCCCGCTGCTGGCTCCATCCCGCTGTTGAAAATGAACTTACCTTAATGGGGCCCGCCCAGCGCCTTACCCAGTCCAATGAGATGGAGCAGGTCTGGTGACGTCATTCATGACGCGTTTTCAGCCGGGATCCTTAAAGGATTACATTTGAAGTTTAATTTAACATAGTGCTGTTAGTGCACTACAGCATTGGAGTGCTGCAAACACTGACAATGACTGCACAGAGGCAGAGGGCTGCACCCAGCTTCTCCGATGACTCCCTCCATATGCTTATGGAGGGAGTCAGAGCACGCAGGGATGTCCTCTTCCCTTCCGATGGGCAGAAGAGAACTACCCAGGAGACCAAGACAGCCTGGTTGCAGATTGCAGAGGAGGACACAAGCAGGGATGTGGTCAGGAGGACCTGGGTGCAGAGATGCAAACGTTTCAATGATCTCAGTAGATCAGGAAATGTTAGTACAAATCCACACTCAACTGCATCCTACTGTGCCTCTCATCACAACCCCATCACTCTGCCTTCCCTACCCTACTCCTATACACCCTTACTCACACCAACTTACCATGCACCTCCATCCATCCCTCTCTCTCTATCTACATTATCACATCCCCAGCTCACTAGCTACCCCTCACACTCACCCTCATCCTAGAGCAATCATACCAACTAACAACACACAAGGGTAGGCACTTGGGTGTTTTATGCAATGTTTATGTAAAGTTTCTGTTAATGTGGTGTCAAACATAAAAAATCTTTATTTTCAACACTTTCCGTTCTTGGATAGATTTGTGTGCACCTTTGGAAGTGGCTTAGTGAGTTGCAGTGAATGGTGAGACATAATGGTACCCCCCCGCAATGGTGATGAGTGTGAAAGGAATGGCTTGGCCATTGTAGGGATGCTTCATGGTGTTGGTGTGGAGTGGTGCCAACCTGGTGCATCATGTGGCAGCCATATGGGTAAAGTTAACTAAATCTGGCCATGATGAGGCCATCCCTGGCCTCCCGGGCAGCAATGTGCTCGGATGCTGATGCCCTGTGTTCTGTGCAACATCAGGTGATTGCGGAGAAGGTTGGTGTTGTTGTTGGTGCTGCTGGTGTGCCTGGTGCTGCTGGTGTTGGGCTCATCGTGGTCCGATTCTGAGGACCAAGGTGAGACAGTATAAACGGCACCCATGTTGATGGAATAGATGGCAGGTGAAGTACAGATGACAGGAGCATTCTGTCAATGGCGAGAGAGTTCTTCCAATGAGGTAACGCTGGATGAAGACTTTGCTGGAAAGACTTGCAGCCTGCAGAATCTGCGCTAGAAATCGACTGAGCAACAGCTTCTGCCTGAGGAAAGTGATCATCTGTCAGGTGGAAGCTTTCACTGAACATTTGGGGGGCTAAATTCGGTTGATTTGCGCCTCCTGTTAGTACCCCAAGAGGGCGCTAACGGGGCGCAAATCAACTAGCGCCGGGGCGCTGCGCCGCTAACACCTCCTGCAAAATTCAGCGGGAGGTTAGCGGCGGCACTAACCGTTAGCGCCATGTGGCGCTGCGCCCTCTTGGGGCGCTACCTGGGAAAATCGGCTGCGGGGGCGCTAACTTTTTCGGGGCGCTAATAAGGTAGCGCCCGAAAGGGGGCACTACCCAATTTTTACCCCTTGATGCTGTCAAGTAATCAGCTGCAGCAATGGCCACGGAACTCCTGCCTCAGGTTGACAGACGTGGTTCCTGAGCTGCGCAAATCCCGTGGCCATGCAGGGAAATTGAAAAAGTAAGTGAAAAAAGGCTCTTAAGTGCCTGTAAACTACCTGATAATCATCTCTAGTGGATCCCCTGCCGCTGCAAGATGAGCGAGATGGGACCCGCTGTCAAAAATAACAACTTTCCCACCCGACCCGCTGCCGATTGCGCCCGCTACCACCCCAGAAAATCCTGGCCAATGAGTTTGGAACTTCTGTTAATGTAGACACCAGTTTGTGTAAATTACATTGTTATGCAGATTAAATTGGTTCATGTATGCTGTATGGATCTGATATTTTAAATACTGAACATTGTAATTCAGTGAAAAATATAACCTTTGACAATAATAAATCAATCATAGCAGATCTCCCATTGTGTTGCTCACAGCCTGCGGCTTTGCTATTTCCTAATACCAGGGGCGTTGTCAATGAAATGTGATGGGGAAAGTGTCACTGGAAGGGTGACACTTATAGGAAGTGGTGCTGTGTGCAAGATTTCAGATATAGTTTAGATAGATAACGATTTAACTGCTGTTCATTCAAACATTTGTTCTCTTGCTGGGGGAGGGGATCTATAGCTGAACAATTTCACAGTTTCTTCACGAAGCAATGGTTCATTGACATGGACAGATGGACATTATCTAAAAAGTCAAGGTTAGAAAAGTAAAAGTTAACATGTTTACAACAGGGTGTGTGAAATGATAACCGTTGGCAATGCAATAATGTCATGGCACCCCCCCTGCCTCTGCATGTAAAAGCTCATTCATTTGATTAAACTTAGACAAACCTATCAAAACTGCATTGATAAAGTTACCAATGCAGCACCTGATGCTGGGGGAGCCTATCATGCTGCCATGACAATAGATTTCTGACAGCAACCTCTTCTAGTTCAGGGAGAAAATACTGCCATTTCACCTCTGGTACCTGGACTCGGATTCAGCACTGACAATCAGTGCCAGCTGTAAGTGACCCAAGATAAAATGTATTGGGGCAGTCTACCTTAAACAATGGATAGGTGGACAGCCCTTCATTGTTGGAGATATATGGGAATTAGTTGTCAATATGTGACAGCCAGTGCCTTCTGTATCTTGTACATGTGTTGAGGGGAGATTTAGTCGAGGTGTTCAAAATTATGAGGGGTTTGATAGAGTAGATAGGGAGGAACTGTTTCCAGTGGCAGGAGGGTCGGTAACCAGAGGCCACAGATTTAAGGTAATTGGTAAAAGAACCAGAGGGAGCGGAGGCGTATTTTTTTACACAGCGAGTTGTTGTGATCTGGAATGCGCTGCCTGAAAGGGTGGTGGAAGCAGATTCAATAGTAACTTTCAACTGGATATTGGATAAATATTTGAAAAGGAAAAATTTGCAGGGCTATGAGGAAGAGCGGAGGTGGGGTGGGACTAATTGGATAGCTCTTTCAAAGAGCCAGCACGGGCATAATGGGCCGAATGGCCTCCTTCTGTGCTGTCTGATTCTATCATGCGAAGTTCCCTTGTACTTGCCGAGCTGTAGTTGGTTGGTGGAGTTTCTCCCATTTTCTTCTAATTCCCGAATGGGGCATTGCTCAAATGTTTTCAAGCCTAGTTAAATAGCTGTGCGGCACTTTGCGCAATCCATTACCAGACTTTCCCATCTATAAACGGTGATGAAAGGACAAGACAGTTTTCTGCTTCAAGGTATATTTATAACAGCTCTTCTGACCTGCTGAAATCTGTCCTTCTTTAAATTGACGCAGAGAACTTATCATAGAGGTCACGGTACCAGGAATCTTCATGCTGCATTTTACCATGCTGATAGTTGCCCTGGGGCTGCTGACAGTGGGTGCCAAAAGGTGGAAGAATGCTCCATCCCTAATGCTGACCTCCCCCACTTTTGACAAGCAGCGAAAACACACTTAAGATGCAAGGGTAGATTTTCTTTATAAATTCGTGCTCCGAGGCTGAACTTAAAGAGCAAAACTCCCGCGGGGCCTGCTGCCCTCCGCACGCCAATTCCCAACGCTCAGGTTCCCTGCCAGGAGTGTGAATTCATAATGGGTACCCTATAATTTAAACGGGACTGAGTGTGAGAGTGGCCAAAAAAATCCCTCTGAGATAACTTTTCAACTTTGGTGCCATGGCAGGGAGAATTGTCCACCGGGAATGACTATTGCAAATTTGGTTTTTCAGCCATTCATTTTAATATTTTAGTTCAGTGGCTGTGCCTACGATTCATTTTATGAAGCACTTGCAGTGGTTTTGACGTGAGAACGCCTTATATAAATTCATGTATTATAATATTATAAAGGAAAAAACTTTATATCGTGTCTTTCACGACCTCCCAAAGTGCTTTACAGCCAATGAAGTACTTTTTTGTAGTGTAGTTGCTTTTGTATTGTAGGCAAACACAGCAAAAATCTGTGATAATCTATTTTAGTGATGTTGGTTGAGGGATAAATGTGGGCCAAGGCACTGGGAAAACTCCTGTTCTTCTTCGAAATAGTGCCATGGGATTTTTTTTACATCCACCCGAGAGGGCAAATGGGGCCTCGATTTAACATCTCATCTGAAAGACAGCAACTCCAAAAGTACAGCGCTCCCTCAGTACTGCACTGAGGCTTCAGCCTGGAGATTCTCCATGATTCCCACATCAAACACCACTGTGATATTCTTACCAGGTTCCTTTGTTTGGAGACTACAATTTAAGTGTTATTGTCAAAACAAACTGGAAGTTTTAAGTACAAACAACTGCATATTACCATTTCCCGTAACTGGTGCTCAATTTGTCATGGGTTTTACCTGATAGGTGAACTGATTTTGCCGTGGGCGTTAATGCTATCGGAAATAATTCTGGCAGCTTTTCCGGAATTATTGACCATTTTTATTTTGATCAGTATTGCCATGCAGATTACTTTTTAAATGGCCCATCCCCTCACCCTCTCAATTGCTGACCTGTTCGCAATGAAGGCTGATTCCAGTCATGAAATAAAAAGGCATTTTGGTGGGGGGTGGGGGGGGGCGGAGTTCAATAAAGGATTTCCCCATGTTACAGCCTAGTCCCCACTTCAGGCTTGACTTATACTGTTAGAAGTGGCTACATAAAAGAAACAAATGAATAAATGCTGCAATATTGCCAATATTTAAGCAGTAACATGTCAACAGATCAGCCATATCGTTAAAATGGGTGAGGATCTAGTTCTAAAGTGCATCTTTTCTGATGAGCTCAAGGAGGAAAAGTGTAAGAGAAGAAGGGAGGAGGGGCAGGTCAAATGGGTCAAGGGCAGACCCAAGCAAAGTACGATAAACTGTGCCGTGCCATTGGAAGATTGTGCTGCCGTGACTGTTTGCAAAGCGTGGCCCATTTTGAAAGCTGCGCAGCAGAAAAGGGACACAGGGAAAGATCAAGTGTAAGTTTCACCTGTCGCCGATGAGGACCAATGGCACAAAAGCAGCCAATATTACCGCGTGCACTTGCTTTCTGCACGCACCCATATACACAGGAGAACACAAGCACCAATGTGACCTGAGACCCCCTGTCACCACCTTCGTTCAAATCGACATGGCAACCGTTAATGTGCCAGGAATATAAAATGCACCAAGTTGAGTGGCCAGCAACAGAGACCCGTTACCGCACAAGTCAGGCCAAGACACCTCGATACAACTCGCCCTTGTGCCTTTCACTGGTGCCTCCTTGTCCTTCTTGACTTGTCTGCAGCCTTTACCACGGTTGACCACTCCACCCTTCTCCAATGCCTCTCCACTGTCGTCCAGCTGGGTGGGACTGCACTCGCCTGGTTCCATTCTTATCTACCTAATCGTAGCCAGAGAATCACCTGCAATGGCTTCTCTTCCCACTCCCGCATCGTTACCTCTGGTGTCCCCCAAGGAGCTATCCTTGGCCCCCTCCTATTTCTCATCTACATGTTGCCCCTTGGCGACATCATCTGAAAACACAGCGTCAGTTTCCACATGTACACTGACGACACCCAGCTGTACCTCACCACCACTTCTCTCGATCCCTCCACGGTCTCAAAATTGTTAGACTGCTTGTCTGACATCTAGTTCTAGATGAGCAGAAATTTTCTCCAATTAAATATTGGAAAGACTGAAGCTATTGTTTTCAGTCCCTGTCACAATCTCCGTTCCCTAGCCACTGACTCCATCCCCTAGCCACTGACTCCATCCCTCTCCCTAACATTTGTCTGAGGCTGAACCACACTGTTCACAACCTTGGTGTCATATATGACCCTGACATGAGCTTCCGACCAGATATCCGCAGCATAACACAGACCGCCTATTTCCACCTCTGTAACATCGCCTGTCTCCGCCCTTGCCTCAGCTCATCCGCTGCTGAAACCCTCATCCATGCCTTTGTTACCTCTAGACTTAACTATTGCGAAACACCCCTGGCTGGCCTCCCATGGTCTACCCTACGTAAACTTGAGGTGATCCAAAACTCAGCTGCCCGTGTCTAACTCGCACCAAGTCCCGTTCACCCAACGCCTCGATTTCAAAATTCTCATCCTTGTTTTCAAATCCCTCCATGGCCTCGCCCCTCCCTATCTCTGTAATCTCCTCCAGCACCACAACCCCCCCCCCACCCTGAGATATCTGCGCTCCTCTAATTTTGCCCTCTGCATCCTTGATTATAATCACTCAACCATTGGTGGCCGTGCCTTCTGCTGCCTAGGCCCTAAGCTCTGGAATTCCCTGCCTAAACCTCTCCGCCTCTCTACCTCTCTTTCCTCCTTTAAGACGCTCCTTAAAACCTACCTCTGCCCTAATTTCTCCTTATTTGGCTTGGTGTCAAATTTTTTGTCTTATACTCCTGTGATGTGCCTTGGGACGTTTTACTACGTTAAAGGCGCTATATAAATACAAGTTGTTGTTGTTCTCTGGTGTTTCAGTTTTCCATTTATTACATGGGAACACGCTACAACTGGTTTTAGTAACATGAGAAAACACACATTGATAAATTAAAATTGCTATGGATCTTCAGCTCTTTACATAATTAAAATGTTAAGTGCTTCAAAACGACAATATTTGTCCATAATGCTTGTCGATGTAAATTTTACGGCTTTTAGTAGAAGCCATATATG
The DNA here is from genome assembly GCA_030390025.1 of Squalus acanthias. NCBI lineage: Eukaryota > Metazoa > Chordata > Chondrichthyes > Squaliformes > Squalidae > Squalus > Squalus acanthias. Next base: position 150,796,126 of record CM059428.1, read on the forward strand.
TGACTGAGCCCAAGCGCCCTCTAGTGTCCATTACAGCAATTGAAAGAAGGAGCCTTGAAGCATACACTCAAATCGTTAAGATGTGTGAGTTCTGGGTCAGGACTTTGGATTCTTGTGTGTTTACAGATGATTGTGTTAATGCCACTTTGAAATGAAGGGATTGGCAATTGCCATTCTATATGGGTTTAATTTTTTTTAAATGGTAGCTACTGTACATTACGAAGAGCGAGAACCAAACATTCTTCTTCTACTTCCCCTTTTCTTCGCGGTGTTCACTAAATCTTTTCCAGAAAAGCATATTCACCCGTGCATGCTAGGGACAAGGAACCTGCGGGTACATGAGAGGAATATGGAAATAAGTCAAATTTTCTACCATCTTTTTAAAGTTGTTCAAAATTATACAATGGGAGGCTTGCTGGTTGTTACCATGGAGGCAAGCATTCAAATTCCAGCTTAAACTTACATTGACACTGAAGCTTCTCCCACAGGGCACATTGGGACCTTTGCAAGGTCGCCATGTACAGCACCAAGCGAAGGCATGATGTTTGTCTGAAAGCAGAGGTTGGTATTTCAAGTCATATTCAGTACCCTCTACCAGCCAATCACAGAGCACCACTGGCAAAAGCCATGGAGATATTTAAGGAATTACTCGTTCCTCTCCAGATAGTTGAGGTAGAAAGAAAAGAGCAGGTAAAGTGAAATGCAATTATATGACTGGCTGAGACACAGTTACATGGATAAGCTGAAAGAAACCAGACATGACTTAACCTTACCTCAGACATGGCAACTATCAGCGTTTTAAGCTGACACCATTTCAATCCATGTGTCTGTTTGTTAGCGGACAAGAATTTTTTTTCCTGACTGGGTTTGGAGATGGTCGGTGCCAACCAATTAGATCAGCTTGAACTGGGCATGGAATGCTGTCAGAACCAATCAGATCATTTGATGGGTGGGGGAATTGGACCCCGGAGGCTGCAAGAACCAATCAGCGGGAAAGACTGAAGGCTGTTGGGTTTGATGATATTGACTCAGCCTTCTCTCTCCTGAAGCCACTTAAAAATAATAATTATTTATTTGAAAGTTAAATCCACATACCCTCAATTCAGTTACTACCTGCCTACCTCAGGATGCAGGACGGAGACAGACGCAATAGTGAGCCAGTTTTGTCTTGTTAATGTAAAGTGGAACACCATTTGGGGTTATTGTGAGTGTGTGCTATAAAAAGTTTCCGAGCACAATTAACGTGATGTATCTGGGATTAGATTTGCAATCAAATGAACTGGACCTTGTAAAGTTGTATTGAAGTCCCTCCAACTTCTTTTATTTTATATCTGAAATATGTGTAGCCCATTCTAGGAGAAATCAAGTTTGTCTTCAAAGGCAGGTTTATATTAGGCTCCAAAAGGCCACAATATGCACCAAATAAAGTGTCAAAAATCAACATTTTTGGGTGAAGGAAATATCCCTCAGGCCTTACTAAAGAATAAGGGACACAGATGCTGCAGCACCATTACGCTGCTGGAAATGTGGCTAAACAGAACTTCCACCTGCTCCTTTGACCTGGTCCTTATTCTGATTTAGCGTAAGGTTTTTGCTAATTATCTAGCTTAGCATGGATGTGGCCTTGTGTAGCTACTGCAGAGTGATTCAGAAGGTGAATTTTCGAACAGTTAAGGTCTTGTGGGTAGAGACTGAGGGGGCAATTTTAACCTAATCTGCCAGTCAACAAACTGACAGGATCGGGTGCAAGACTGGTTTTACGTTGAAGTCAATGGAGAGTAACAGTGGATTTCCCGCCTGGCGAATTAGGTTAAAATGACCCCAATAGTAGCTGCTGGCCAAAAATTACAAACAGAAGTAGAATCAATCAACATGACCCATTATCGCTGAAACTTTCTGTTCACAAATATGCATAGTATCTCTAAAGTCAAAGCATTCTACCTCTTTCAATGTTGCTCTGCCCTATGTTAGGATTCAGCTTGCCTCAAGCACTTCTTGGTTGTATATTTTCACATTAAAAATGTTTTTAATGTATACAGACATTCTTCATGACAAGCCATGAGAGAGCATTCGCGCTTCCATCCCTGGCAGATGGTAAGTAATTCAAACATCTCCCAATGAAAACTGAGTCGTTGCTTTCATTTCATCGCTGACTTTGTGAAGTGATTCGGAACCAAGTTGGAGTTGGTCACCTAAGAAGAGAAGCATCTTATTGGAAGAGGCTAAACTGAACTGGACTGGACTGGACTGGCTTCAGTTGTGGCAATATTCCCAGATATCTTCCCCCCAGAAAGTGTGGTGACACTGGAAATGGTCTCACTCATATGTATCTTTCCAGTTTTATTTTTCAATTCGAAACTGGAATCTTCTGTTATTGACTCCAGTGGGATCAGGGTTAGCCATTTGCATAGTTACATCGAGTTTACAGCACAGAAACAGGCCATTCGGCCCAACTGGTCTATGCCAATGTTTATGCTCCACAGGAGCCTCAGAGAATCATAGAATGGTTACAGCACAGAAGGAGGCCATTCGGCCCGTCGAGCCCGTGCCTCCTCCCACCGCTCTTCATCTAACCCTATCAGCATATCCTTCTATTCCCTTCTCCCTCATGTGCTTATCCAGCTTCCCGTTAAATGCACCTTTGCAAGCCAATTAAGCCCAGAATAAGTTCTATCAAGTCAGCACATATGAGGCCTTCTCTGACAAAACTCATACAGCTGGAGAAAGGTTAGAATTACAACTCCTGTAAACTCACAAAGGCGAGATGGGTCCGATCTCTAATTATCCATCCTTGGCTTTACATTCATCAAAACTTTTGTTCATTTCTGCACAGCAGGTGCAGCAATACAAGAATCATTAGATTACTGGTTGACATAAAGAAGAGTTCAGGCTGGATAAGAACTGTTGAAAACACATGGCTGCACCCAGCCCCGAGTTCGAGATATGCCTAGAGAGCTAAAGAGAACTGCAGGAAATAATGGAAAAAAAAAATCCCTCAAAATTTAACAATTAATCCAAAGGTTTATCTTTATCTAATTACATCTGTCCCAATATTTTCCCTCTCTGTTAGCTTTAACAAATTTGTAAATGTACGTGTTGTAAACGTGTTTACAAATTCATTTGCCAGCACGGTCCAGGCAGCTTAAACAAGCCAACATTTCTGGCGGCAACATGACTCTCGTTGTAGGCCAGCTCTGCAGCTGTGCCCCAGTTCCTGACCAGAGTCATGAGCCAAGTCTGGAGGGGATAGCCCTTGTCGCCCAGTAGCTAGCCTGTGACCTGACGGCCTGGTTGGCGCTGGCACAGGATAAATGATTCACGACTGCTGCCAGGAAACCGGGCACGGACCTGCATACTGTGGTCACAAACAAGCTGGACGTTGAGGGAGTGGAATCCCTGACTATTCAGAAAGATGCCAGGATGGTGATGGGGGGCGCGCAAGGCAATGTGGGTGCAGTCTGTGGCACCTTGGGAAAGCCTGCAATGATGGTGAGCATAAGAACGTAAGAAATAGGAGCAGGAATAGGCCACTTGGCCCCTCGAGCCTGCTCCGCCATTCAATAAGATCATGGCTGATCTTGGGCTCAAAGCCACTTCCCTGCCCGCTCCCCATAACCCTCCACTCCCTTATCTTGTAAAAAATCTGTCTATCTCCACCTTAAATGTATTTAATGGCCCAGCCTCCATGGCTGAGAATTCCACAGATTTACGACCCTCTGAGAGAAGAAATTCCTCCTCATCTCAGTTCTAAAAGGGCGACCCTTTATTCTGAAACGATGCCCTCACGTTCTAGATTTCCCCATGAGGGGAAACATCCTCTCTGCATCTACCTTGTTGAGCCCCCCCAGTATCTTATATGCTTCAATAAGATTAATGCTCCCTCGTCCTGCTTCGCTCTGTCCATGGGGAAGGAGATATAGGTGTTCCTCTTGGTGTAGAGAGCCTCGGTGACCTCCCTGATACAATGATGGACTACACACTGGGAGAAGTGCTGATGTCTCTTGTTGTAGCCTGGATGGAGCCTGTTGCATAAAAGTTAACAGCCACGGTGACCTTGACAGCCACAGGCTGTGCTGTCCCAGCCCTGGTTCGAGGCTCAAGTTGCGGCTGTAGTAGCTGGTATAGCTCGGTGACGGCTTCCTGTGTGAAGCGAAGGCGTCTGAGACATTGCTCCTCAGTGAACATCAGGTGTGAGAAGTGCTCCCCGGAGACCTGCTGTGGCTATGGCCTCCTGCGCAGTGGCTATGGCCTCCTGCGCAGTGCCCTCCTCCTCCCTCTTCTCCCAGCTGCTCCTGCTCTCTCCTGTCTTCTTGGCTGCAGTCGCAAAGGCAGCCCCACCAGACCACCCATGACCGCAGTAACACTGTTTGGAATGCAGCCATAAACAGTCCAGCACCGGCAAAAACTTCCTCTCAGAAGTCAGAAATCAAATGTATAAGAAAATAGGCCAAAAAAATGCTCAAAAGTTAACCAGAAGCCTAAAAGGACAAACTAGGAACTAACCTGTAGGTAATGGATGAGCCCTTTAAATACTGAAACACTGCTGAAGGGTCCTTGCTGCCCGATAGCGCCATGATAGCGAGTTTATCATGTGACGAGTCAGGCGCTGGGGCAACCAATTTTACAAAAGGGTCCTACACCAAGCGTAGGATCCTTAGCTAAATATTTTAATTACTGTTTTGAATATGGGCAACACGGTGGCATAGCGGTTAGCACTGTTACCTCACAGCGCCAGGGACCCGGGTTCGAATCCGGCCTCGGGTGACTGTCTGTGTGGAGTTTGCACAGTCTCCCCGTGTCTGCGTGGGTTTCCTCTGGGTGCTCCGGTTTCCTCCGACAGTCCAAAGATGTGCGGGTTAGGTTGATTTGGCTATGATAAATTGACCCTTAGTGTTAGGGGGATTAAATATGTGGGGTTACGGGGATAGGGTGGGATATGTGTCGGTGCAGGCTCGATGGGTCGGAATGGCCTCTATCTGCACTGTGGTGATTCTGTGAATACTTCCTGGACGTCTACGCAGGTGCCTTATTCAATATGGCAGGCGGGACCCTTCCAGTGTGGGACGGGCATGCACACGCCCACCATATTGAATGCTCAGGTGCTTGTTTTACAGTTATGCATAAACAGTTGTCTAATATGGATGAAAAACGTTAATGGACTATTCGTCAATATTTAGTTCGCTGGTGAGATTTAAATGAGGCCTGAAGCCACGGACCAACGCGCGGAACACTTGCTCTGCCAACTGTGCGCCCATATCTCTCCCAGTGTTTTTGAGGGGGTCTGGCTCTAGCAACCCCCTCCCCCAGAGTGGCCAGCTTCTGTTACTCTTCCCTGCCTCTCTGCAGCCACAGCGCAGATACCTGCCAGCAATATTTAAACGACGTGACCTCCCTGTGACCCCCACATGCTTGGGGGAGGGGGAGCTGGAGAAAAGTTCGCCAGCGGGTGCATCCTGCCACTTACGCTGGGTTGACAACCCCACAGAATTTCAGCCCCACTGTGCGTAAGGTTCAGTGCAACCACCTAAAGTTCTGATTATTGGTATCTTCAGTGCTTTTATGGAGGTTTGTAAGATTTTTTCATACTGCAGTATTTATCATGTGATTAAAACCTGGCAGCTTAGCAAAGTGCAGACAATATTTTGGTGAATGGCGATGCCATGCAAGTGCGATTGATTCATGACTGAAACTCTCACACCTGCAATTTGCCTGGAGTTGACAGCCCTCTCTTTCAGACAGGGAATTATGCAGGATGTGTGTTTGTCTTGCGGGATGGGGGTCAATTTACAAGGGAACATGAGGAAAAGGGGAATGGTAAAACCTATACAATACTATCCTTTCTTATGAGAGAACCACGTATAAAAGCCTAGGTGAAGGCCTAAGCCGCATGATGTAGGGTAAGAATTGGAGAGAAGTTGCATTTAGTAAGAGAAATCAACAACTAATGGTTAGGTGGCACCATGTTTGAGTTTTGAAAGGGTGCTGATTGTAGTTGCTTCGAGTATGCACAGTTCTTGGGAAATAAAAAAAAGACCTTGGTTTCATTTGAAACCATAATAAACAAAGTATGGACTTACCTTTGCTCCTTACTATCACATTTTGCAGCATTGATATTTTGTGTTTATTTGAGACTAATGGAAAGGAGAGAGATACAAACCAAGAAAGCAACATTTAAATTGGAACAAGAAAGAAAAAGCAAACCGGGCTGACAAATTAAAAATAGAAGTTAGTAAAGAGTTTGGGAGGAGATGGTCGCACTTCCAGAACAGTAGTTGATGTATTACTGAAAACACACATCTGCACTCTTTTCATGGTTTTTCTGCTGCAGTAATGTAGGGAGTTAGTAGAATTCCACTAACAAATGTAAACTTTTGTGAGGATATGTTTAGGTATGAAGCTGTAAATTGTCGTGAATATTGCATGTCTTTCTAACCCTCATGACATCCAACATCATCAACATATGTCAACTGCATAACGGAGAAAATTAATTCACTGAATAAAGTAATACAGGAAGATATTGCCACGAGAATGCACATACAACAAATGGACTTATCAAGACCTCATATAAAAGAATGAGTAGAATGGAAGTGGGTGTGCGCTATCTTGTTTGTGTTAAATAACCTTCAAGGATACATGTAAAGCTTATTTCATTGATGCCAGATATGATGTAGCTCTCCTGCAAAGGTAAGTCTATCCTACATTCGACACTTTCTGCTAAAATCATTATTGAAATGAATCCAGAAATATTTTGCGCTGTGAGTCAGTCAAGGGAGATTAGGAGGAGTGCACAGCTCATGGTGAGGGATCTGCAATGTATCGGTGTACCTGGAAATGCGGTGACTGTGAGGATAATCACAATGCTTCCAAGTTTTGTTAATAATTACACAGCTAGAGGTAAAACATCATGGGAGTGGATCTTGGCTTTGTGTGATAGTGCGATACGGGCGATAGCGAGTCGTCAGCCCATTTTACATCTCTACCAATTTTTATTTCCATTGAATTGAGAGATATAAAACGGGCTGCCGACTCACTATCACCCATTTTACACTGTTACACAAAGTCAAGATCTACCCCAATGTTATTTAGAGCAATGAAGCAGCTTGAAAATCATTGAAGATCATTATTATAAGCACATAAGAAATAGGAGCAAGGAAAGGCCATCCTGCCCCTCGAGACTGCTCCGCCATTCAGTAAGATCATGGCTGATCTTCTACCTCAACTCCACTTTCCCACCCAACCCCTGTATCCCTTGATTCCCTCAGGATCCAAAATTCCAAATGGGACCAAGGTGGAATCCCATTGGATCTTTGGATTGGACGCCAGAGAATGGGGCAGAACCTGGTTCCACTGGGACTCTGTCCTGTGTTTTCCATCCTGCCTTTTTCTAGGCGTGGAGGGGAACATGGGTAGATAGAGAAGAGGGAGCTTTGCTCTTTCGGAGCCAAGATATCTCTGATCTGGATTCCATGATACTCACACTGGATGTCAGAAAGTAGAAAAAATGTTTAATTTCCCAGTACTGGCAGGCCTCATCTTGATGATCTCTGAACATTACTAAAAATGTTTTGACCCCCCCCCCCAAAAAAAAATCTGTTGTCGGTGATCCAGCCAAGCATCCAACGCAACATAACAACAACTTGCATTTATATGGCATATTTAACGTAGTAAAATGTCCCAAGGCATTTCACGGTGTGCGTTATAAAACAAAATTTGACACCGAGCCACGTCAGGAGATATTCTGACAGGTGACCGAAAGCTTGGTCAAAGAGGTAAGTTTAAGGAGCGACTTAAAGGAAGAGAGAGAGGTTGAGAGGTTTAAGGAGGGAATTCCAGAGTTTAGGGACTAGGCGGATGAAAGCACAGCCGCCAACGGAGGAGCGATGAAAATCAAGGATGCGTAAGAGGGTAAACACAGAATGCAATGAAGAAAAAAGGGTCTTGGACCTGAAACATTAACTCTGTTTCTCTCTCCACGGATGTTGCCTGGCCTTTCCGAGTTTTTCCAGCGCTTTCTGTTGTTATTTCAGTTTTCCAGCATCCGCAGTATTTTGCTATCGTACAAATATTACATCGTTCTTCACGTGCGACGTTCATTTTCATTTCCAGCTTCAGTCTTGGCAGTAATATGCCCTGAATGACCCTCATCGAGTTAAATGACTGAATAATAAACTGTAGGAAGTGAAGATGGGCAAGTTCGGTGGAAAGGAACAAGGGCAACCAGAGAAATTCAGCCAGTTTGAAGAATGCTGCTGAACAAAGGATTCTTACATGAGGACTGTGCTGTTTGTCTGATTTTTACAGTCACTGGCATTCCTTTTCATTACACATACTGGGGGCAACAGCCGCCTTTTGGAGGAAATATGCGCATTTTACTTTAGTTTGGTCTCGGACACCATGCATGTGCAATACTTTACCATGGATTTAATTCATGGTTTTGTTATAAATATTAGCTGGAAGAGGGAAAACGGCAGAACTGAATTATTCCTCCACAAGCTTAATTAAAACATTGACTACATTACAGCACATTGTCAAACTTTTCACCAAATATTTCTGATATTTATGTGCTTTAAATGTGCACATAGCAGAAATATCTTGTCTGAACTGAACGGCCAAATGTTTAAACTGTGACACAAGGCAAACGTACGTGGAAGTACTATTTCCAATGCTTGTAGGGAGGGTAATAGGGCTCTGTGACTTCATTCAGAGGAAACAGCACTGTCTATGTCACAGCACCTGCGCCGGGTAATATTCCTAACAAGGGTTAATTGTAAGGTTAATACAATGATGTAGCCCTATTACCCAACAGCTGTGGGTGATATTTCAGCGAAAACATTCACACATGCAACTAATTTGGAACAAAACCAAACAAAGGAAGCCTTTAATAACGAGGACCAGAAGAGCAGTAATTGTGCGTGTGGTTGAAATCCTCGTAATTATGCCTCAACAGAAGCATTTCCTCTTGTTGCATGAGTTACATTTACCACTAATAGACAGATACTTGCCTGTGAATTAAAACCAGATTGGGGACGACAGTTCTGGCTTTCCGTGCTCTTCGTGTGTCTGACAGCCAACAAGCACTGTATTACTTATTTCTTCCTTCCTTAGTTTACCACAAACAACTCCTCGTGGGTTGTGCGTGAACAAAGACATGAAACATACCACCAAAACTTGCTTTAGACTCGTAAAAGACGAGCATATTTGTTATCTCTTGACATATTTGTTTTCTACGGCCGTTTCTCAGCTCAAAGGCTAGGGCTTAATTTTTTTTGACAGGTAATTAATAACAGCAAAGAGTGATTTAAGTGTGCATTGAGTCTGTCGGCATGCGAAAAAAGACATGATGATATCTTTTGGGTAAAGACCTTTCGTTAGAAGAGCGCCTGACATTCCTGACTTGATGCTCCCGTTGGTTCTGTTCAGTCCATTTCAGGCAATAGCTTGTCTTCCAGTTTCCAGTTCTTGGAGTGTTTATATCTGAAGATCCAGATGGACCCACTGATCTGTTTCCAGCATTTTCTGTTCAGATTTCCAGTATTTACAGTTTAAATTTTTTTGTTGCCCTGTTTAATTCAGGAATGGGGTGGACAAAATTGAGAGGTCGCACAACACCAGGTTATAGTCCAACTTCACCTGAGGAAGGAGCGATAGTTCCGAAAGCTTGTGATTTCAAATAAAACTGTTGGACTATAACCTGGTGTTGTGCGACCTCTCAATTTAATTCAGGAATGCCAGCCTTAAAGAAGTTCTGCTCCTCCCTTTATTGTTTGTCGCTCTTCCATCCTGTTCATCATTATTATCCTTTCTTTTCTTTGTAACTGTGTATTTTCCCCACATTACAACAGTGACTCTACTTCAAAAGTACTTCATTGGCTATAAAGCACATTGAGACGTCCGGTGGTCATGAAAGGCGCTATATAAATGCAAGTCTTTCTTTCTTCTTTCTATTTGCCAAAACCCATTTTCACAGCGGTATCTCTTTGCTCAGCACTTGTTTCCAGCACCCACACTACCTGTGTGGATGCCAGCTGAACCTAACCTTTTCTTTTTCCGATCCACTGATGATCACTGTTATGTCGGTGATATTCAGTGTTCCTCTTGGCATTTTATGGAACCCACTCTCTCTACTATGTACTGCTTCACTTGTCTTTTCTGTGCAGTAGCATTAGCGCAGTTTATTAAATAGCCGTCCTGGTCCAGTTCCACATCGTCCTTCATCTCATCAATTGCATTAACAAAAACTTTTTTTCTTTCATTATATCAAGAGCTGTAAGCTCAAGCAACCTCTGGGTGCTAGCCAACCCCCTAATCACTCCCTCTCTCCTTCACTTTCTTCTTACCCCATCTTCCCTCTTCTAACCTAACGTCTGTCTGGATGCTGTTTGCTGGATTTCTACCATCCCCTCTGACCTTCCCTTTTCTAGAAGAGGGATGAGGTCCTGCACCAAGAATTTAGGGAGCTAGGTAGCAGATTAAAAAGCAGGACCTCAAAGGTTGTAATCTCTGGATTACTCCCGGTGCCACGTGCTAGTGAGTATAGAATAGGAGGACAGAGCAGATGAATGCGTGGCTAAAGAGTTGGTGCAGGAGGGAGGGCTTTAGTTTCCTGGATCACTGGGTCTGCTTCTGGGGAAGGTGGGACCTGTACAAGTCGGACGGGTTGCACCTGAACCGGAACGGGACCAACATCCTTGCGGGGAGGTTTGCTAGTACTGTTGGGGGGGCGGGGTTAAACTAACTTGGCAGGGGGATGGGATACGGAGTGGAGCTATAGTAGGGGGTGATGCACAGCCAAATATAGAGGAAAAAACAAGTCAGCCTGGAAGGCAGAGCAAATATGTAACGGCACATGGAGTATGGCAAGGCTGGATGGCATTTATTTTAATGCAAGGAGTCTTGCGAGTAAGGCAGATGAATTGAAGGTGTTGATGAACACATGGGAGTATGATATTGTTGCTATCACAGAGACATGGTTGAGGGAGGGGCAGGACTGGCAGCTCAATATTCCGGGGTATAGAATCTTCAGGCGAGACAGAAGTGGGTGTAAAAGAGGAGGGGGTGTCGCAATATTAATCAAGGAGTCAATTACTGCTGTAAGGAGGGATGATATCTTAGCAGGTTCCTCTAATGAGGCAATATGGGTAGAACTTAAAAACAAAAAGGGGGCAAGCACTTTGCTGGGAGTGTACTATAGGCCCCCAAACAGGGGGAGATAGAGGAACAGATATGTAGGCAAATCTCAGAGAAGTGTAGAAATAATAGGGTAATAATAGTAGGGGATTTCAACTTCCCCAATATTAACTGGGATAGTCAGAGTGTGAAAGGCTTAGAGGGTGCGGAATTCTTAAAGTGCATCCAGGAGAGCTTTTTGAGCCAGCATGTAGAAAGTCGTACAAGAGAGGGGGTGGTACTGGACCTAATTCTAGGGAATGTAGCCGGGCAAGTGGTAGACGTGTCAGCAGGAGAGCATTTTGGTGACCGTGACCATAATTCAGTGAGATTTAAGGTAGTCATGGAAAAGGACAAAGATGGACCGGAAATAAAGGTTCTAAATTGGGAGAAGGCCGATTTTAATATGATAAGGCAGAATCTGGCCAAAGTGGACTGGGATTAGCTACTTGTAGGAAAATCCACATCAGAGCAGTGGGAGTCTTTCAGAAAGGAAATAGAGAGAGTACAACGGCAACATGTTCCCGTAAAGGTCAAGGGTGGGACCAACAAGTCCAGGGAACCCTGGATGTCAAGGGATATACAAGAATGGATTAGGAAAAAAAGGGAGGCTTTTGGCAGATACAAAGGACTAAAAACAGTGGAAGCCCTAGAGGAGTATAGAAAGTGCAGGGGGGTACTTAAAAAAAGAAATTAGGAGAGCGAAGAGGGGGCATGAAATAACACTGGCGGGCAAAATAAAGGAAAATCCCAAGGTGTTTTATAAGTATATTAAGGGCAAGAGGATAACTAGGGAAAGAGTAGGGCCCATTAGGGACCAAAGTGGCAATCTGTGTGTAGAGCCGGAAGATGTAGGTGAGGTTTTAAATGAATATTTTGCATTTATGTTCACTATGGAGAAGGACAATGTAGGCATATAAATCAGGCAGGGGGATTGTGATATACTTGAACAAATTAGTATTGAGAGGGAGGAGGTACTAGTGGTTTTAGTGGGCTTAAGAGTGGATAAATCCCCAGGCCCAGACGAGATGTATCCCAGGCTGCTGTGTGAGGCAAGGGAGGAGATTGCAGGGGCTCTGGCACAAATTTTCAGAACCTCTCTGGCCACAGGGGAGGTCAAAATTGAGAGGTCGCACAACACCAGGTTATAGTCCAACAGTTTTATTTGAAATCACAAGCTTTCGGAACTATCGCTCCTTCCTCAGGTGAAGTAAATTGGATACAGAATCGTCAGAGCATATATAGATGGAAAAAAAAGCATGTGTACTTTACAATTGCAGACCAATAAATTAAATCATCCTGACTATCTGCCGAGGTGTGATAAAGTTAATTAAGTCAGCCAGGAAGGTACCACATCAAAAGACATAGCAAGATACAAGATACAACTGAGACAATGAGGTGAAGTCGCAGGGGTTCTAACGTGTCAAAAGCTGCCGTCTGTATGTAAAACGAAAAGCTTTAAAAAAAAAAAAATTACTTTTTTACTGGGAAAATTTTTACTTTTTTACTGGGAATCACATCTGTGAACAAGCTAACGACGACTCGAGTCCGGATCACGTCATGTATCGTGACATAAACCCAAGATCCCGATTGAGACCGTCTTCATGAGTGCAGAACTTGGCTATCAGTTTCTGCTCGATGATTTTGCGTTGTCGTGTGTTTCTAAGGTTGCCTTGGAGAACGCTTACCCGCAGATCCGAGGCTGAATGTCCTTGACTGCTGAAGTGTTCCCCGACTGGGAGGTAACAATCCTGCCTGGCGATTGTTGCGCGGTGCTCGTTCATACGTTGTCTCAGTGTCTGCATGGTCTCGCCGATGTACCATGCCGCGGTGCATTCTTTCCTGCAACGTATGAGGTAGACAACGTTGGCCGAGTCACATGAGTATGTACCATGTACCTGGTGGGTAGTGTCCTCACGTGTGATGGTGGTATCTGTGTTGATGATCTGGCATGTCTTGCAGAGTTTGCCATGGCAGGGTTGTGTGGTGTCGTGGTCGCTGTTATCCTGAAAGCTGGGTAATTTGCTGCGAACGATGGTACTTCTGAGGTTAGGCGGCTGTTTGAAGGCAAGTAGTGGAGGCGTGGGGATGGCCTTAGCGAGGTGTTTGTCGTCATCGATGACATGTTGAAGGCTGCGAAGAACATGTCGTAGTTTCTCCGCTCTACCTCACGTTGTCTACCTCATACGTTGCAGGAAAGAATGCACCGCGGCATGGTACATCGGCGAGACCATGCAGACACTGAGACAACGTATGAACGAGCACCGCGCAACAATCGCCAGGCAGGATTGTTACCTCCCAGTCGGGGAACACTTCAGCAGTCAAGGACATTCAGCCTCGGATCTGCGGGTAAGCGTTCTCCAAGGCAACCTTAGAAACACACGACAACGCAAAATCATCGAGCAGAAACTGATAGCCAAGTTCTGCACTCATGAAGACGGTCTCAATCGGGATCTTGGGTTTATGTCACGATACATGACGTGATCCGGACTCGAGTCGTCGTTAGCTTGTTCACAGATGTGATTCCCAGTAAAAAAGTAAAAATTTTCCCAGTAAAAAAGTAATTTTTTTTTTTTTAAAGCTTTTCGTTTTACATACAGACGGCAGCTTTTGACACGTTAGAACCCCTGCGACTTCACCTCATTGTCTCAGTTGTATCTTGTATCTTGCTATGTCTTTTGATGTGGTACCTTCCTGGCTGACTTAATTAACTTTATCACACCTCGGCAGATAGTCAGGATGATTTAATTTATTGGTCTGCAATTGTAAAGTACACATGCTTTTTTTTCCATCTATATATGCTCTGACGATTCTGTATCCAATTTACTTCACCTGAGGAAGGAGCGATAGTTCCGAAAGCTTGTGATTTCAAATAAAACTGTTGGACTATAACCTGGTGTTGTGCGACCTCTCAATTTTGTCCACCCCAGTCCAACACCGGCATCTCCGCATCATGACCACAGGGGAGGTGCCAGAGGACTGGAGAACAGCTAACGCAGTACCATTATTCAAGAAGGGTAGTAGGGATAAACCAGGGAATTACAGGCCAGTGAGCCCAACATCAGTGGTAGGGAAATTATTGGAAAAAATTCTGAGGGACAGAATTAGTCTCCACTTGGAGAGGCAAGGATTAATCAAGAATAGTCAGCATAGCTTTGTCAGGGGGAGATCATGTCTGACCAATTTGATTGAATTTTTCGAGGGGGTGACTAGGTGTGTGGATGTGGGTAGTGCAGTTAATGTGGTCTACATGGACTTCAGTAAGGCTTTTGACAAAGTCCCGCATGGGAGACTGGTCAAGAAGGTAAAAGCACATGGGATCCAGGACAACTTAGCACATTGGATCCAAAATTGGCTTCGTGGCAGGAGGCAGAGGGTGATGGTCGAAGGTTGTTTTTTGACTGGAAGCCTGTGTCCAGTGGTGTACCGCAGGGATCGGTGCTGGGTCCTTTGCTGTTTAGTGTACATTAATGATTTAGATATGAATGTAGGAGGTATGATCAGTAAGTTTGCAGATGACACGAAAATTGGTGGGGTGGTAAATAGCGAGGAGGGAAGCCTCAGGCTACAGGACGCTATAGATGGGTTGGTTAGATGGGCAGAACAGTGGCAAATGGAATTTAACCCTGAAAAGTGTGAGGTGATGCATTTTGGGAGGACTAACAAGGCAAGGGAATACACAATGAATGGTAGGACCCTAGGAAGGACAGAGGATCAGAGGGACCTTGGTGTGCATGTACATCGATCCCTGAAGGCAGTAGGACAGGTAGATAAGGTGGTTAAAAAGGCATATGGGATACTTGCCTTCATTAGCCGAGGCATAGAATATAAGAGCAGGGAGGTTATGATGGAGCTGTACAAAACACTAGTTAGGCCACAGCTGGAATACTGTGTGCAGTTCTGGTCGCCACACTATAGGAAGGATGTGATTGCATTGGAGAGGGTGCAGAGGAAATTCACCAGGATGTTACCTGGGCTGCAGCGCTTCAGCTATGAAGAGAGACTGGACAGGCTGGGGTTGTTTTCCTTAGAGCAGAGAAGGCTGAGGGGGGACCTGATTGAGGTGTACAAAATTATGAGGGGCATAGATAGGGTAGATAGAAAGGAACTTTTCCCCTTAGTAGAGGGGTCAATAACCAGGGGGCATAGTTTCAAGGTAAGGGGCAGGAGGTTTAGAGGGGATTTGAGGAAAAACTTTTTCACCCAGAGGGTGGTTGGAATCTGGAACTCACTGCCTGAAAGGGTGGTAGAGGCAGGAACCCTCACAACATTCAAGAAGCATTTAGATGAGCACTTGAAACGCCATAGCATACAAGGCTACGGACCAAGTGCTGGAAAATGGGATTAGAATAGACAGGGCTTGATGGCCGGCGCGGACACGATGGGCTGAAGGGCCTCTTTCTGTGCTGTATAACTCTATGACTCTATAACTGAGAACAATCTATCCTCGGCAAGGCTTCCCTTCACCACCACTTCAACAAATTCCAAACTCAACATGATATCGAGCTAACCTTCTGCTGCCTTGCCCTCTATGGGGTTTTTTTGGGGGCTGGGAGGCTTCACCTGGTGAACCTAGCCCCCCTTCTGCCCCAGCCTTCTTAATTCTCTTGGATTTCTTATTCTTCCCTCGACCCATTGAATAAAAAATGCTGCTGCAATAGCAGAATGGAGTTAAGGGCAGTGGTGTCCCACTGAGATCGATTGTTCACCATATACATAAACGATTTGGACTCAGAAGTTGGAGGTATGGTGAAAAAATTTGCAGATGATACCAAATTGAGGAGGTGTAGCTAATAATGTGGAAGACTGCACCAATATACAGGAAGGCACAAACAGGCTTGTGGAGTGGATGGATCAATGGCAAATTAAACTCAATATAGCCAAGTGTGAGGTGATTCATTTTAGTAGCAGGAATAAGGAAGCCACTTATTTCTTGGAAGGTAAAAAATGAAATGGGGTGGAAGAGCAAAGAGATCTTGGAATACAGATGCATAAGTGATTAAAAATAGCAACACAAGTTGATAAGACTACCTACAGTGTCATAGTTCCATATACCTGGACAGCCCATTTCTACCTCCTGCCCAAGATCCACAAACAAGGTTGTCCCAGCATAACGGTAATCTGACGGAGCAGATTGCCCGCCCATTATACAACCTGTCCAATTTACATTCCATTGAATTTAATCACTACCTACTTACATCTAATGTTCTGGCCACTTTGATTAAATTTGGTTCCCTATTTACATAGGATATACAGCACAGAAATAGGCTATTCGGTCCAACCAGTCCATGCCGGAGTTTATGCTCCACTCAAGCCTCCTGCCGTATTTCCTCATCTAAATCTATCAGCATAACTCTCTATTCCCTTCTCCCTCATATGCTTTTCTAGTCACCCCTGAAATGCATCTATACCTTTTGCTTCAACCACCCCATGTGGTAGCAAGTTCCACATTCTCACCACTCTTTGGGTAAAGAAGTTTCTTCTGAATTCCCTATTGGATTTCTTGGTGACTATCTTATATTGATGGCCTCTAGTTATGCTCTTCCCCACTCTATCAAAACCTTTCATAATTTTAAAGATTGTCTTTAAAGCACTGTCAGAGGTGCTGTCTCTCGGTGAGACGTTAAACGTCTGCCCTCTCAGGTAGACGCAAAAGATCCCATGGCACTATTTCGAAGTAAAGCAGGGGAGTTATCCCCAGTGTCCTGGCCAATATTTATCCCTCAATCAACATCACTAAAAACAGATTATCTGGTCATTATCACATTGCTGTTTGTGGGATCTTGCTGAGCATAAATTGGCTGCTGCGTTTCCTACATTACAACAGCGACTACACTTCAAAATTACTTCATTCGCTGTAAAGCGCTTTGGGGCGTCCGATGGTCGTGAAAGGCGCTATATAAATGCAAGTCTTTCTTTTCCTTTTATTATTAATACAATACATATTAATGTGTTATTTGTTTCTGTTTCCAGGTTCCAAGAAAGTACAAGGCAATTTTTGCTCAGCTGGGCTACCTTGGGTAACTCTGGGAATTAGATTTTTTGGAAAGATACAGATGCAACTAATCATTCAGTTCTGTTGTGGGTCCTACATGAATGGGTCAAAAGTCTTCGGGTTGTGTGAAAGCAAAGCACTGGCAAACACACAGCATTCAATATTTGGCTCACTCAGATGTACCCTGACTAAATTAGGATTGACTTTGAACTGAATGCTCATGCTCAGTGTTTACTAGCAGCTTTCTCCTGGGATGTATGAGCAATTATCACTGAATAATAGAGTAATTTCTTTCCCAAAGCATTTTCATACATTTGAGAGGAGGCCATTACATGACCAGTGGAATACCTTTGATAGTGGATCTTATTTAAGCCACACAGCCTGTGTAATCCATTCCGAGGGAGAGAGAAAAAAAAGTACCTCATCTTAAATTATCACAGAAAACTGTATTAGGAAATACTGGTAAACACATCCTAACAAAGCTGTAACAGTAATTAAGATAAATACATAAGATGACATCAAAGTGCTCAGTAAACTGTAGTTAACACAGCTGTAAAGTGAAGCATTTGCTTGAGAACTACAAAGCTTACTAGAGCCATGATCTATCATTTCATAAGTCAAACAGTTTATACCGAAACAAAAATAAATTCAAACAGAACACTGAGGTTAACGTTTGGAGTTTTCCCGGAGTTTAGCTTTTCTCTGTGAGAAGTGCCTGAGTCTTTGTCACCAGTGATTGATGATAAGTCCGTGTGCTGGGATCTTTAATAATTATGTGCAAATGGAACCAGGAATAAACAGTGACCAGAATTAGGGGCTTACCCAATGGAGTGCAAATTCTGCAACTTCTGTTATTGGGATAGCATATAGTCCAATGCACCATGGTGGAGCACAATACAAAATGCCTGTCAAATATGCAACACAAGTCAATTTGTTTTAAACCTCAATTTGGTCCTGGCATAGCCATTCTGATTATGTGCTAGTTTACCACAAGTAGTATTTTGTACATGCCAACTAATTGTATAATTGAATATTACTATTTTACTCATATATTTAAACTTAAATTGCTATGTTGACAAGTAAAAAGAATAGGTTTACCAAGTAAATTGCAACAGGTAAAGGGGTTTGGGTAACACAATGAGTTCAACTTACAGTCTGGGGTTTCAGTCTGCATTCAGACTGGATTTTCAGACACTGAAATTCTCCTCTCTTTGATAGATCATAAGGAAGTCTCAATCTAGTTCCTATTAGGCATGAGCCCATACAAGACAATTATCCATAATTTAGAACTAATTGGAACTAAATTAGCAGTCTCATATAGTGAGGCCAAATGGATGGTTTTTGCAAGAAATGGAATGGTGCATTAGGGGCATAGTTATAAAGTTGTGTCAAAGTATATTGTTGGGTGGAGGACAGGGACGGGTAGAAGAGAGAGTGAAAGATCTTAATGACAGAGTTTGATCTGTATTTGACATGAAATTCCATGCAATACTGTGGTAAATGCTGCAAGGAGCCTTCAATTTTTGGTTATCTTTCTATATCCTATGACTTAGTAGTTCCTTTGTTCACCACAGAAAGATGAAATGCTGAGTGAACCCTGCTAGGATTCAAACCTAAGACTATTCCCCCGAGTTCTGGGAGTGCCAGCATATTCATCTCCTTGTAATATCTGGTCACTGTTTACTGCTGGTTCTGTCAGTTCAAGTTCTTGGGCTTTTAGGGCTATATTTTCCTCTTTTTGTAATAAAGGATTAATTTCCCTGACAGGATAATATTTAACAAATGCAAGTTAAAGTTAACAATTTTGCGCCAGTTGAATTTGTGCACTACAGATCCGTCAATAGGAATAAGTAACATTGGCCAATCACAATGCACCTTTAACATTTCTCAAGCAGCTCAATTGGCACTTAATCCGTGTAAATGTCATCCATCCGGCTGTGGAATGCACAAAAACTCTTGGAAAAATGCAAAACAAAGATTCTGGAAAGTTTGTTTCACTGACCAGGATGGGGAGATCTTGATACATACTGTTCCAGAAAAATGCAATGACATTTTTGGACTGAAGGGGTGGACAAGGGAGGGGGGGCGGGTGAAAGGCACAAATTTGTAAAATTAGGGCCAGAAATTCGGCTCCCTGGCTTCCCACGGGTGCAAGGATCGCGCGCACACCTACCTACCGCGCCTGCCGTTGACCTCTGGGCTCGCGGGGACTTCAGCTCCTGGGCCTCCTGCAGCTGCCGGCGTGCAGTGCTTGTGTATCCCAGGGGCGTAGTTAGTGCGATGCATCCCCTGGGATCACGTGGGCCATGGAGAGCCAATGGCAGCAGACCATCTTTCATTCATAGATTTGACAGGGACCTGTCGAATCTATGAATTGAAATCGGCCCCAAAACAACACCTAAACTTCAAATAAATTTTTAAAAAACCATCACATTTTTAAAATAACTATAAGTTAAATAAATTAACTATTTAAATAAAAATTTAAATTTTTGAAAATTTTTTAATACTTTTTAACAGTGCTAAAAAGGAACTTACCTTTCTTTAAAGTATCTAAAAAAGATAAAGCTGTTAAATTTTTTTTTATTGTACTGTAATTAATTAACCACTTACCTTGTTAAAAACGGGTCTTGCGCCTCCTTTTTAAAGCTCTGCTTCTTCATACTTACCTTCCCGGAGAAACCTGAAAAAAAAACGAAGTTCGCTGCGTGCGTGCAGCCTCTCCTGCGCACGCGGTTTACCTCTGAACCCCTCCCTTCACGAGACCGGAAGTTCCGGTTTCCCGCGCATGCGCAGTGCATGCAGGAAACCAGCACTTCAGGTGGCCTTACGGGTGAGTACACAGCGCGTACTCACCCGGCAAGTGACTAATTTCTGGCCCATAGTGTCAGCTAGGCCACTGCAAGAACCGGAGAAACAGCATGTAGGAAAGCCTGTGATTTGAAAAGCCAAAGTAAAGCAAGAAAATCAACCTGTCTTAATGGGGAGATGACATGCACATATGTGCGGGTTAGGTTGATTTGGCTATGATAAATTGACCCTTAGTGTTAGGGGGGGATTAAATATGTGGGGTTATGGGGATAGGATGGGATATGTTAGGGGGAATTAAATATGTGGGGTTACGGGGATAGGGTGGGATCGGTGCAGGCTCGATGTGGGGATTCTGTGTGAGAGGGCAGGGACGGGGTACTGGATTTGGATGATCAGCCATGATCGTATTGAATGGTGGAGCAGGCTCGACGGGCCGAATGGCCTACTCCTGCTCCTAGTTTCTATGTTTCTATGTTTCTATGAAAGATGCATTTCATTTTCATTTCTTAACAATATCAATGAGGAAAAAGGTGCTGTACCTGTACTCGTACAGAGAGGTGAATTCATTTCCAGGTACCACTCTTAATATAGAGATAAAAGACATATATGGGATATACATTTCAGTTTCACCTGTTACAGAATGGGTTTGCCATCGCTGACTCCCATACCATCAACATCCTGGGGTCAACATTGACCAAAAACTTAAGTGGAACAGCCCCATATATGCCATGGCTCCAAGACCAGGTTATAGGCTAGCTATTCTGTGGCAATTTGCTCAACTCCTGACTCCCCAAAGCTGCTTCACTACCTACAAGGCACAAGTCAGGAGTGGAATACTCTCCACTTGCCTGGATGAGTACAACTCCAATAACGCTCAAAAGCGCTCGACGCCATCCAGGACCAAGCAGTCCGCTTTATCGGCACCCCACCCATCAGCTTAAACATCCACTCCTCCACTGGCGTACCATGGCTGCAGTGTGTACTATCTACAGGATGCACTGCAGCAAGTCACCAAGGTTTCTTCAGCATCATCTTCCAAACCCACAACCTCCACCACTCAGAGGGACAAGGGCAGCAGGTGTGTGGGAGCAGCGTCACCTCCAAGTTCCCCTCTAAGTCACTTGGACATATATCGCCATTCCTTCATTGTCACAGAGCCAAAATCCTGGAATTCCCTACCTATCAGCATTGTGGGAGTAACTTCACCACATGGACTGCAGTGGTTCAAGAAGAAAGCCCACCACCACCTTCTCAAGGGCAACTAGGGATGCCAACCTTGCCAGCGATGCCCACATTCCAAAGAATGAGGAAAAAAAGATATTAATGAGAAAAAACAATTCTCTTATAGATATCAACTCAAGAATTCTTAATATGTAGTTGAAAGACATTTTTCAAACACCTCTCAACTTGTCAAACTGATGCTATGAATGATTTGTAGTCTAAACTTCAAGAAGCAATCAAGGCTTTGTCTTGCTTGGACAATGCTTGAAAACAACCAGAAGGGCAGAATTCAAAGACCTCACAGAGGCCTCATGTTCTGTGATCAGATACCTCTGCGGCCATCTTAAGGAAACATCTTCTAGCAATGGCATGGGTGGTGAAGCACAGAGCAAGTGACAATAATGTCAGTGACAATTCTGGGACACCATGTTACCTTACACCAATGGCTACAGGCATCTCATCAGAAAGCAATCAATGTCAATGAGCCCACCACAAATACAGCACAGGGCACTCCTGATAATAATTCAGATGCATCAGAGTTAATCACAGTTGCAGGTAGTGGGTCCTCTGGATCATAATCACCCCAGCATCAGTTGGCACAGCAGCCACATACTACTCTGCTTCCTTTTACTTTCATAAGGGTTTTCCCCCACCCCATCAGTCCAAATATCTGAAATGTTATTTTAGCATCCGAAACTTTTACTTGATGTACATCATTGTATCTGATCTCAGCTGGGTTGAAGAATGGAAAATGAAGGATCAATGTAAACTACTCCAGTACTAGTGTAACCGGGATCTGGGCTTCCGGATTTGGTCTGCTGTTTGCTGCTTTTGTTTCACACGAAGGGTAATCAAAGGCTGCAGGACGAGAACGCAGCAACATTGCACCTTGGTCTACCAGATGGACTTTCCAGTCTCCATAATGTTGACCCCAAGGCTACTGAAGGGCTAAAGCATGTATATCAAGCCTTCCTAAGCCCCTTGACATTTCTGACTTTTTTGACTTATAGTTTAACTCCCTACTTTATAGTTTGTATTTTGAATTTTTTCCCAAACTTTATTTGCCACTTGTGTGTTTGCGAATAGTATCAATCTCTGCAGAGTAAGAGAGTGGAGTTGTGTGTAACTGTGATTAGCTGTGGTTGTACTGCATAACCCATATCGCCAAGGAGTTTGCCACCCTTCCTCTTTGAAGAACTCCGCATCTCCGCATCATTTGAAGAACTCAGTTACATCTGATTGCTTCACCATATAAGCAGTATGTTTGATTTGTATTAATTTCTAGCAGTTGTCTTTGTACACTGATGGAATAAAATCCCTTCCTATTCAGGATTGTTACAGGATTGTTGGTATGCACGCGAATGACTACATGTGCACAGGTCACTGGTGTCCTGCACTTTGGGAATGTGAGCAATGTGATAAAACTGTAGCCTCCTTTGGTTACTCCCTACTGAAATATGTAGGCGGGTGTACTGTGAAACAGGATTTCAGTTAGCCACTTAATGGAGCAATGGATGATATAGCAACTGACACCTGTGATGTCCCGAGCGAGTGCCATCAACAAACCTGTAGCATAAAAGTTGGGGACAGTGGTGGCTTCTGCTGCAGGTCCCTGCAGGTTCTCATAGATTAGATGGCAGACCTCAGACACAACCTCTCTGCTGAGCCTGAGCTCATCGTGCACTGGGCCTCTGTAGGGTGCAGGTATCTTTGTATGTTGCAATAGATCCTGTCATAGAATCATAGAAATTTACAGCACAGAAGGAGGCCATTTGGCCCATCTTGTCCGCGCCGGCTGACAAAGAGCTATCCACCCTAATTCCACTTTCCAGCACTTGGTCCATAGCCTTGTAGGTTACGGCACTTCAAGTGCATATCCAAGTACTTTTTAAATGTGATGAGTGTCTCTGCCTCTACCACCCTTTCAGGCAGTGAGTTCCAGACCCCCACCACCCTCTGGGTGAAAAAATTTCTCCTCAAATCCCCTCCAAACCTCCGACCAATTACTTTAAATCTATGCCCCCTGGTTATTGGCCCTTCTGCTAAGGGAAATAGGTCCTTCCTATCCACTCTATTTAGGCCCCTCATAATTTTATACACCTCAATTAGGTCTCCCCTCAGCCTCCTCTGTTCCTAAGAAAGCAACCCCAGCCTATCCAATCTTTCCTCATAGCTAAAATTCCCCAGCCCAGGCAACATCATCGTAAATCTCCTCTGCAGCCCCTCTAGTGCAATCACATCCTTCCTGTAATGTAGTGACCAGAACTGCACACAGTATTCTAGCTGCGGCCTAACTAGTGTTTTATACAGTTCAAGCCTAACCTCCCTACTCTTATATTCTATGCCTCGGCTAATAAAGGAAAGTATCCCATATGCCTTCTTAACCACGTTATCTACCTGTCCCTGGGGTAGGTTGTTCTGTGAGTTATGTGCTTCCCCTGTTCAACAGTACCACCCTCTCCTCTATCATGAACTATGTCATAGCATACTGAGCAGCATGTGATATGCTTTAAGTAAGCCGAGGAAAGTGACATTTACCTAGGCATTGGGTAGTTAAAGGCATATTCTGGTTCATGGGGGATGCAAGGTCTGATTACAGGAGTGATCAGTGATACAAGGAATATATCTGGCATGAATACCCCAAAATGTAACACAAGGCCTTAAGAGAGTGATCTCTTTCTACTGGTCTTGTTTCCCTGTTTACAAACATTTTTCTTTATTAATCTTAATGCACAGAGGAAAATATGGCCCCCAGATCATGCTCAGCCATTGTTCTGGGGACCAGTGTCAGCACAGTTACTTTGTTCGATACTTGCCATCCTAAGAAATCTCTCACAGTCAGTGCAACCACAATTTTGACTAAAAGCAGAAAATGCTGGAAACTCCCAGCAGGTCAGGCAGCATCTGTGGCGAGATGAAGGGAGGGTCCATGTTTCAGGTCTCATGGCTGGAGGGTCTAGAACGAGGGGTCACAGTCTCAGGATATGGGGTAGGCCATTTAGGACTGAGATGAGGAGAAATTTCTTCTCTCAGATTGTGGTGAACCTGTAGAATTCTCTACCACAGAAGGCTGTGGAGGCCAAGTCACTGAATATATTTAAGAAGGAGATAGATAGATTTCTAGATACAAAAGGCATCAAGGGGTATGGGGAGAGAGCGGGAATATTGTATTGAGATAGAGGATCAGCCATGATCATATTGAATGGCGGAGCAGGCTCGAAGGGTCGAATGGCCTACTCCTGCTCCTATTTTTCAATGTTTCTATGACCTTTCGTCGGAACTGATAGCTGTTACAAATGGACAGCTTATAAGGCGGAACAGAACCAGGGAAAAGGGGGCAGGGGGAATATAAAATAAGGTCTGTGATCAGATGAACGACAGGAGATGAATACTTGATGGAAGTGATGATGATGTAAAACAAAAGGTGGCAATAATGAGAGGAATTAGAGAATTAACAGATATGTCCGAGACCCAGAGAATTGTGTGAATGGTTAAAGCAGAATAGCAGAGAGGGAGGAAAGCACGGGAAACATGGGAACATGGAGAAGGCCCCAGTGTGGTGGAAGAAAAAGGCAGGTAGACACTGGGGGGTAGATCACTCTGCCATCCGAGTATCAATAGGGGACCCCCAGCCCAGGCACCAGCCTACAACCTCCCCCATTCCCTGAAGCACTGGTGCACCCATCCTACATTACCAGCACATGCCATCCAAGAGAAAAGGGAAGCTGTGGTTAAGGTCTGGTTAAAGTCAATAACATTTTTGTTTTATTGCAACCACAATTTTGTTGCACAGTCAAGTCACCTTGCCATCAGACTTAAAATTCACAAAATGAACAAGAAAAGTTCAGAGAGAACTTCAGTTTCTGATTGGACATGAGTCACTCGAGCAATGCCATATGTTATTTCTCTGTATAAGGTTAGAATATTTTTAAAATCATACAAGTGAGAATGGACCAGACTTACTAATGGATAGGGAGCCATTCCCAGTAGTACACTGCAAAATATATAACAGCAGCACATAAGTGCAGTAATAACAACAACACCTTGCATTTACATAGTGCCTTTAACATAGTAAAACATCCCAAGGCGCTTCACAGGAGCATTATCAGACAGAGGTTGACATTGCGACAAAGAAGGAGATATTATGACAGGTGATAGGTTTTAAGGAGCGTCTTAAGGAAGAAAGAGAGGTGGAGAGGTTTAGGGAGGGAATTCCAGAGCTTAGGGCCTAGGCAGGTGAAGGCATGGCTGCCAATGATGAGGCATAGTGTCAGCTGTGGCTCAGTTGGTAGCACACTTGCCTCTGAGTCAGAAGGTTGTGGATTCAAGTCCCACTCCAGGGACTTGAGCACATAAAGCTAGGCTAACACTCCAGTGCAGTACTGAGGGAGGGCTGCACTGTCTGAGGTGCTGTCTTTCGGATGAGACGTTAAACCGAGGCCCATCTTCTCTCTCAGGTGGACGTAAAAGATCCCATGTCACTATTTCGAAGAAGAGCAGGGAAGTTATTCCCGATGTTGTGGCCAATACTTATCCCTCAACCAACATAACAAAAACAGATTACCTGGTCATTATCACATTGCTGTTTGTGGGAGCTTGCGGTGCGCAAATTGGCTGCCGCGTTTCCTACATTACAACAGTGACTCCACTTCAAAAGTACTTCATTGGCTGTAAAGCGCTTTGAGACGTCCAGTGGTCGTGTAAGGCGTTATATAAATGCAAGTCTTTCTTTCTTTTCGTAGGAAATGGGGGATGCACAAAAGGCCAGAATTGGATGAACGCAGTTTTCGGGGGGTTTTAGGGCTGGAGGAGGTTACAGAGATAGGGAAGGGTGAGTCCATAGAGGGATGTGAACACAAGGAAGAGAATTTGAAATCTGAAGCGTTGCTGGACCGGGAGCTAGTGTAGGTTGACGAGCACAGGGGTGATAGGTGAATGGGACTTGGTGCGAGTTAGGATACAAGCAGCGGAGTTTTGGATGAGCTCAAGTTTACGGCGGATGAAAGATGGGAGGCGGGCAAGGAGAGCAGTAGAACTGAATGCAAATATCTATTAAAAAAAATATTCTCAGGATGTGAGTGCCACAGACAAGACCGGTACTTATTGCCCCATCCCTAGTTTCCCTTCAGAAGGTGCTGCTCGGTCTTCTGCCTGAACCACTGTAGTTCTTTGTAACGGTTTGATACAACTGAGTGACTTGGTCGGCCACTTCAGACAGCAGTTAAACGTCAATCACGTTGGTGTGGTACTGGCGTCACATATAGGCCAGACCGGGTAAGGACGGCAGGTTTCCTTCCCTAAAGGACATTAGTGAACCAGTTGGGTTTTTACAACAATCCAGCAGCTTCATTGTCACTTTTACTAATGCCAGTTATTTTAAAAAATGATTTCCAGATTTATATCTAACACATGCTGCCGATTAATCCTGCATATTGTCATATAAAACAGAACTTGTTCACTCGACAATAAGTGATCTGCTCTCAATGTCACACTAGTGTCAGTGCTAATACAGACTTTCACATTTTGCCTGTGATCTTGTGTTCATTTGTATAGACTAGTGTAACTGAACAGCAATGAAGGGTTAAGAGGAATTGCTAGAATAGGTTCTAAGAGCAAGAAGTCTTCAACTCACAGCATAAATCAGAGTGTCCCTCACAATCGGACAGGCAAGACTATTGCACGCACAAGAATAAAGACATCTAACGTGTAGAGACCATCCATCAGTATACTGGAAAATGCCACATGCATCAAGTAACTGGCAATAAACCGTCAAATGGAACAATACACTCAAGGGAGGGAGAACTTTTCAAGAAACAGCAGTTTAAACATTTTAATAGTTTATATAAATATTTAACCTGTGGACTTATAAAAAGTTAGTCGTCCCTTGAGTGGATTACTGATTCATAACTTGGCAGCATTAGTTGGAAGTACTTACAGGCATTGGTGGGCCATTCTTATGAGATTGGAGGGATGTTCAGTCTAGTTTATCATCAACTCATGCTTTGTCTGTATGTATATAGATCCCAAAATCAGTTACCTTTTTTACTTTTTGTTAATGTCAAATTCATTTGGAGCCAGGAGGTGCCTCAATCCTCCTTGCTAGTTTTATGCCATTGCAAGAGAATGTGATTTTTATATATGTTTTCCAGTGGAGAAACATTGGAGAACAGGTGAGTTGTCCCAGTGTTCTGGCCAACATTTATCCCTCAACCAACACGTAAAACAGATTATCTGATCATTATCTCATTGCTGTTTCTGGGACCTTGCTGTGTGCAAATTGGCTGCTGTATTTCCTACATTAATGAGAAGTCGCACAACACCAGGTTATAGTCCAACAGATTTATTTAATTTTACAAGCTTTCGGAGCTGTCGCTCCTTCGTCAGGTAAGTTAGCAATGAGAGAATATCCCAGAATTCACAATTTAAACCCAGACAAAATCTATTCACATTATTCGCTACAACAAAGAGCACAGCCAAGACAATGAGATGTGTCCCAGGGGGTCCAACGTGTCAAACCACCTGCTGGCTGCATATCCTGTCAATTTGTGTTCTTGTGTTAGCCTTTTAAAAAAAAAAACCAAAAAAAAACCCCCAAAAAAAACCACCTGGGAAGACCGGCCATGATGTCAAGTCACGTTCTGTATCGTGACATGAACCCGATATCGCGATTGAGGCCATCCTCATGACCCTACGTCGTCCAGTACTTCCCCGGAGCGGAAAAACTACGCCATGTTCTTCGCAGCCTTCAACATGTCATCGATGACGACGAACACCTTGCTAAGGCCATCCCCACGCCTCCACTACTCGCCTTCAAGCAGCCGCCTAACCTCAAAAGTACCATCGTTCGCAGCAGATTACCCATCTTTCAGGAGAACAGCAACCAAGACACCACACAACCCTGCCACGGCAACCTCTGCAAGACATGCCAAATCATGGACACAGATACCATCATTACACGTGAGGACACTACCCACCAGGTACACGGTACATACTCATGTGACTCGGCCAACGTTGTCTACCTGATACGTTGCAGTAAAGGATGCTCCAGAGCATGGTACATCGGCGAGACCATGCAGACACTGAGACAACGTATGAACGGACACCGCGCAACAATCGCCAGGCAGGAGGGTTGCCTCCCAGTCGGGGAACACTTCAGCAGCCAGGGGCATTCAGCCTCGGATCTGCGGGTAAGCGTTCTCCAAGGCGGCCTTCGAGATACACGACAGCGCAAAATCATAGAGCAGAAACTGATAGCCAAGTTCCGCACTCATGAGGATGGCCTCAATCGCGATATCGGGTTCATGTCACGATACAGAACGTGACTTGACATCATGGCCGGTCTTCCCAGGTGTTTTTTTTTTTTAAAAAGGCTAACACAAGAACACAAATTGACAGGATATGCAGCCAGCAGGTGGTTTGACACGTTGGACCCCCTGGGACACATCTCATTGTCTTGGCTGTGCTCTTTGTTGTAGCGAATAATGTGAATAGATTTTGTCTGGGTTTAAATTGTGAATTCTGGGAGATTCTCTCATTGCTAACTTACCTGACGAAGGAGCGACAGCTCCGAAAGCTTGTAAAATTAAATAAATCTGTTGGACTATAACCTGGTGTTGTGCGACTTCTCATTTTTGTCCACCCCAGTCCAACGCCGGCATCTCCACATCATTTCCTACATTACAACAGGGACTACACTTAAAAAAAAAAGTACTTCATTGGTTGTAAAGCGCTTTGGAAAGTCCTGAGGACATGAAAGGCGCTATATAAATGCAAAGTTTTTTTTTGATTAGTGCATAGCAAGAGCAACCAAAAGGCTCATTTTATCAAGCCTGGACTTCACAGTTAACTTGCTGCATAACTGTGGCTTCTGTTCCGCCTGATTATAATGAAGGCACCTTTTAGAAAATTATTCCACTTTGGTAAAATAAATGAGCCATGTGTCTTTAAATGCTATCAGGCCAGCTATTTCTATGTTTTTTAATCCATTAACATACATCTCCATGCAATTCTAGGTTGCAAATATTTCACTAAACACTATCAGGTTCCTGTGTTATTGGAACTCTGTCATCCAGTTTTCTGCTGCATTTTGTTGTCTCTGACCTCCTTTAAAATAACCGTAGTGCACCTCCCTTAATCTCTCTATTCACTTCAACTACCTCCCGAGCTCCAATTTTCCTTTTCTCTCAAAGGTCCTGGAATGTGTCCTCACCTCACAACCCCTTCTTCCATCTCTCACAATTCTCTTTATTCATACCCTCCAATTGAATTTCCACCCGCAGCTTAGAGACCGGATTAATTAAAGTCACAAAAGATGTAACCGTGGCCTTCTGTTAATCTTCATCCTCCTCAATCTCTCCTCCACCTTCCATACTGTTCTCAATTGCATCCTCGTCCAATGTCTCCCTTCTGCAGTCCACCTCAGGGCATTGCTCTCGCTTGGTTCAGCTGACACCTCTTGCAAAGCAGCATACATTCCCCCCAGTGGCTTCTCCACATATGTCTACACAGTCACCTCCAGTGTACACCTTGGACTCATTATTGGCCCCCTCCTCTTCACCGTCTACCTGCTGCCCCTCGGTGGCACCATAAGGAAGCACAGGGCCAACCAGAGCTGAAGACACCCAGCTCTACCTCTCTGTTTCCTCCATTGATCCAAAAGCTAAAGACATTGAAGGGCACCTGTTAGAATGCTGGCTAGGTAAGACCTCTTCAAATGTTCATTACTGAGAACATAAGAAATAGGAGCAGGAGTAGGCCATTTGGCCCTTCGAGAAGAGATTATGTCACATGACGATGTGGTTGCGTGTACACCCATGGGGCAGTCAGTTAGTAAATAGGATTAGAAAGAGGAACATGAGAAGATGGTACTCACCCTGAGCTGGGAAGAAGCCTTTAATTTCACTCTCCTGACTCCCTCTGTACCCTCTAATACAATGGTCTACAAGGTGGCGCCTTCAACAGCCATAACAACAACAATTTGCATTCATATCACCTTTTGATGTCGAAAAACATCCAAAGGTGCTTAAAATGATATTCCTTGGACAGTTCTGATGAAGGGTCATCGACCTGAAATGTTAACTCTGTTTCTCTCTCCACAGATGCTGCCTGACCTGCTGAGTATTTCCAGCACTTTCTGTCTGTTTGATATATATTGATGACCAGGACTTTGGTATACAGGGCATAATTTCAAAGTTTGCAGATGACACGAAACTTGGAAATGTAGTAAACAATGAGGAGGATAGTAGCAGACTTCAGAGGACATAGACAGACTGGTGAAATGGGCAGGCACATGGCAGATGAAATTTAAAGCAAAGAAGTGTGAAATGATGCATTTTGGAAGGAAGAATGTGGAGAGGCAATATAAACTAAATGGTACAATTTTAAAGAGGGGGTAAAGGAACAGCGAGACCTGGGGGTTCACATATACAAATCTTTGAAGGTGGCAGGACAAGTTGAGAAGACTGTTAAAAAGCATATGGGATCTATGGCTTTATAAGTAGAGGCATAGGGCTAGATTTTACTTACTGAGATGAGTTGGGGGCGGGACTGTTGCCTTCGGGTTCTAGTCCTGCCCCCAGCGACGTCCGACACACAGATGCTATTTTCCCCTGATTGGTCTTGTTAAGCCCGCCCAGCGGACTTGCTGGCCAATTAAGGGAAAGTCGGTGTTAGATGATGTCGTTGATGACGCTTCATCTGCCGGTTTTCTTAAAGGGACATGAAACATTTATTTTTGACAGATGATTTGACAATGTTTGACAGCATTGAGGTGCTGTTAAACACTGACAATCACTGTACAAAGGTGAGCCCTTGCAACCAGGCTTGCCAATGACTCTCTCCTTAGGATAAAACAGATGGCAGCTGCAGGTGAGGGTACAGAAGCGATCTGTCACTTCTCCCAATGAGGTGAGGCCACCCAAACACTTCAAAGCTTGTCACCTATAGAAAAATCTAAACACATTAAAAATGACTTTCCCAACAGCTCCTTACCTCTGATACTCACCAGTGTGAACAAGGTGGATGAATTAGCTGCGCAAATAGAGGTAAATGAATACGATTTGATTGGGATTACAGAAACATGGCTCCAGGGTGGCCAAGGCTGGGAACTCAACATCCAGGGTTATTCAATATTTAGGAAAGATAGGCAAGAAAGAAAGGGAGGTGGGGTAGCATTGCTGGTTAAAGAGGGGATTAACACAATTGAAAGGAAGGATATTAGCTCTGATGATGCGGAATCTGTATGGGTAGAACTGAGAAATAACAAGGGGCAGAAAACGTTAGTGGGAGTGGTATATAGACCTCCAAACAGTAATACGGAGGTTGGGGACGGCATTAAAAGGGAAATTAGAGAAGCATGCAGTAAGGGCACAGCAGTTATCATGGGTGACTTTAATTTACATATAGATTGGGCTAACCAAATTAGTAAAAATACTGTGGAGGAGGAATTCCTAGAATGTTTACGAGATGGTTTTCTGGAACAATATGTCGAGGAACCAACCAGAGATCAGGCCATCTTAGACTGGGTATTATGCAACGAGAAAGGATTAATTAGCAATCTTGTTGTACGAGGCCCCTTGGGTCAGAGTGATCATAATATGATAGAATTCTTCATTAGGATGGAGAGTGAAGTAGTTGAATCAGAGACTAGGGTCCTGAATTTAAATAACGGAAACTACGATGGTATGAGGTGCGAATTGGGTAGGATTGATTGGGGAATGTCACTCAAGGGGTTGACGGTGGATAGGCAATGGCAAACATTCAAAGACTGCATGGATGAACTACAGAATTTGTACATCCCAGTGTGGCATAAGAATAAAACAAAAAGGGTGACTCAACCGTGGCTAACAAGGGAAAGTAGGGATAGCATAAGATCCAAGGAGAGGGCATATAAATTGGCCAGAAAAAGCGGTAGCCCTGAGGATTGGGAGCAGTTTAGGATTCAACAAAGGAGGACAAAGGGATTAATTAAGAAGGGGAAAATAGAATATGAAAGTAAGCTTGCTGGGAACATAAAAACTGACTGTAAGAGCTTTTATAGATATGTGAAGAGAAAAAGATTAGTGAAATCAAGTGTAGGTCCCTTGCAGTCAGAAGCGGGGGAAGTTATAATGGGGAACAAAGAAATGGCTGACCAAGTAAATGCATATTTTGGGTCTGTCTTCACAAAGGAGGACACAAATAACCTCCCAGAGATGTTGGAGAACATACAGTCTGATGAAAGGGAGGAACTGAAAGAAATCAGTATTTGCAGGGAAATGGTGTTAGGGAAATTGACGGTATTGAAGGCCGATAAATCCCCAGGGCCTGATAATCTACATCCTAGGGTACTTAAGGAAGTGGCCCTAGAAATAGTAGATGCATTGCTGATCATCTTCCAACATTCGATGGAATCTGGAACTGTACCCATGGATTGGAGGGTAGCTAATGTTACCCCACTATTCAAAAAGGGTGGTAGAGAGAAAGCGGGGAATTACAGATCGGTAAGCCTGACATCGGTAGTGGGGAAAATGCTAGAGTCCATTATAAAGGATGTAATAGCTGAGCATTTGAAAAACAGTGACAGGATCGGACAAAGTCAACATGGATTTACAAAAGGTAAATCGTGCTTGACTAATCTACTGGAATTTTTTGAGGATGTAACTGGGAAAATAGATAAGGGAGAAGCAGTAGATGTGGTGTATTTGGACTTTCAAAAGGCTTTCGATAAGGTCCCGCATAAGAGATCAGCGTGTAAAGTTAAGGCACATGGGATTGGGGGCAAGGTATTGAATTGGATAGAGAACTGGTTGGCGGACAGAAAGCAGAGAGTAGGAATTAATGGGTCTTTTTCCGAGTGGCAAGCAGTGACTAGTGGGGTACCGCAGGGATCGGTCCTTGGACCCCAGCTATTCACAATATACATTAATGATCTAGATAAGGGAATTAAATGTAATATCTCCAAGTTTGCAGATGACACAAAGCTGGGTGGGAGTGTGTGCAGCGAGGAGGATAGCGAGAAACTCCAGGATGATCTGGACAGGTTGGGTGAGTGGGCAGAAGCGTGGCAGATGCAATATAACGTGGATAAGTGCGAGGTTATCCACTTTGGTGTCAAAAACAGAAAGGCAGACTATTATCTGAATGGCAATAGATTGGGAGAAGGGGAAGTGCAATGAGACCTGGGTGTCCTTGTGCACCAGTCGCTGAAAGTAAGCATGCAGGTGCAGCAGGCGGTGAAGAAGGCAAATGGTATGTTGGCCTTCATAGCGAAAGGGTTTGAGTATAGGAACAGGGATGTCCTGCTGCAGTTGTACAGGGCCTTGGTGAGACCACACCTTGAGTACTGTGTGCAGTTTTGGTCGCCTTATCTGAGGAAGGATGTTCTTGCCATGGAAGGAGTTCAGCGAAGATTCACAAGGCTGATACCTGGGATGGCAGGAATGACATATGAGGAGAGATTGGGTCGATTGGGCTTATACTCACTGGAGTATAGAAGAATGAGAGGGGATCTCATCGAAACATATAAAATTCTGACAGGTCTGGACAAACTAGATGCAGGAAGAATGTTCCCGATGGTCGGAGAGTCCAGAACCAGGGGTCATAATCTACGGATAACGGGTAAGCCATTTAGGACAGAAATGAGGAAGAATTTCTTCACCCAGAGAGTGGTGAACCTGTGGAATTCTCTACCACAGAAGGTAGTTGAGGCAAAGTCATTAAATATATTCAAGGATGAGTTAGATATATTTCTTAAAGCTAAAGGTATCAAGGGATATGGGGAGAAGGCAGGTACAGGGTACTGAGTTTAGATGATCAGCCATGATCTCATCGAATGGCGGAGCAGGCTCGAGGGGCCGAATGGCCTACTCCTGCTCCTATCTTCTATGTCCCATTGCAACCTTCACACCACTCCTGCAGCTGTCATCTATACACAAACATTACAACAGACCCACAGCACGCCTCGCTTACCCTGACGGGGTTCCCCGACGTCGGGAAGCCCGCAGCAGAAGTCGCAAAATGGGAAAAACCCTCTTAACTGCCTGTTAACTACCTGTTAATAGGCAGTTAAGTGGCTATAATCCTCTTCCCGCCGCTAGGAGTCGGGTCCCTGTGCAAATCGGGGACCCGACTCCTGGGAAGATTGGTTGAAGGTGGGTTGGGAGCGGGTTCGCGACCCGCTCCTATTCTTGATTTTCCCAGCAGTCTCGCCTCCAACCCTGCCTTCTCAGGGCTGGTTAATTCCAGCCGAGTGAGTAAAAAGCAAGGAACTCATGTTAAACACCTATAAATCACTGGTTAGGCCTCAGCTGGAGTACTGTTTTCAATTCTGGGCACCACACTTTAGGAAGGATGTCAAGGCCCTGGAGAGGGTGCAGAGGAGATTTACTAGAATGGTACCAGGGATGAGGGGCTTTAGTTATGTGGAGAGGCTGGAGAAGCTGAGGTTGTTCTCCTTAGAGCAGTGAAAGTTAAGGGGAGATTTAATAGAGCTGTTCAAAATTATCTAGGGTTTTGATAGAGTAAATAATGAGAAACCGTTTCTACTTGTGGATGTGTTGTTAACCAGGTGACATAGATTTAAGGTAATTGGAAAAAGAACCAGAGGTGAGATAAGGAGAATTTTTTGTTACGCAGCGAGTTGTTATGATCTGGATTGCACTGCCTGAAAGGGTGGTAGAACCAGATTCAATAGTAAATTTCAAAAAGGGAATCGGGTATTTACATGAAAAGGAAACATTTGCAGGGCTATAGGGAAAAGGCAGGGGAGTGGGACTAATTGGACTGCTCTTTAAAAGTGCTGGCACTGGCACAATGGGCCGAATGGCCTTCTTCTGTGCTGTATGATTATGATTCTCGGTGACTGGACCCATGCATATCAGTGAACTTTATGAGGGAGTGTTCAGCAACAGGGGCATGGCTGGACTAGCTACAAATGAGGCTGCTTCCCTTTAGGGTATCATTGCATGTGACCATTCCAGCCCCTTCTCCCTCAAATGACAGGAAGTTATGGCAGGAAGTGAACAGGACCAGACAGCCACTGAGGCAGTGGATGTGTTGGAGTCAGTTACAAGCACGTCCCATGACACCGCATCATGTTAAAAGGACCCTTCAATCCCAAGAGGCTCCGGCCCAGACCCAGGAGCCAGCCACCTCACTCACTTCAGCCACTAGGAAGCACCTGAGGGAACAGAAGATTTGGAACAAGAATATATAAACAGTACAGTATCACCATGGCCTTGCATGGTGTGAATGAAGATTAGGCCTTATTTTATTATTATAATGAAGCTTTCCCTGTTTTTGGCAAGCGCTTAATCCATCTGCCTTACCTCCCCTCCCACCTACTGCCTGCTCTAGAAGTGCCTGAGCTGCACATCCATAGACAATCCTTATCTACCATGTGTTACAACAACAACAATTTGTATTTATATAGCGCCTTTAACGTAGTAAAACATCCCAAGGCGCTGCACAGGAGTATTGTAAGACAAAAAACATAGGATTACATAGGATATACAGCACAAAAACAGGCCATTCAGCCCAACCATTCCATGCCGGCGTTTATGCTCCACTCGAGCCTCCTCCCGTCTTTCCTCATCAAACCCTATCAGCATAACCCTCTATTCCCTTCTCCCTCACATTCCCATATCCCTAGTCTAGCCTACCCTTAAATGCATCTATACTATTCGCTTCAACCACTCCCTGTGGTAGTGAGTTCCACATTCTCACCACCCTCTGGATAAAGAAGTTTCTTCTGAATTCCCTATTTGATTTCTTGTTGACTATCTTATACTGATGGCTTCTAGTTACGCTCTTCCCCACAAGTAGAAACATTCTCTCTGTATCTACTCTATCAAAACCTTTCATAATTTTAAAGACCTCAATTAGGTCACCGCTCAGCCTTCTCTTTTCAAGAGAAAACAGACCCAGCCTGTTCATCCTTTCCTGATAGGTATACCCTCGCAATTCTGGTATCATCCTTGTAAATCTTCTCTGCACCCTCTCCAGTGCCTATATATCCTTTTTATAATATGGTGACCAGAACTGCACGCAGTGCTCTAAGTGTGGTCTAACCAAGGTTTGATACAAGTTTAACATAACCTCACTACTTTACCTCCTCAAAAAATTCAACTAGGTTCATTAGACATGACTTACCCTTTACAAATCCATGCTGCCTCTCTCTAATCAGCTATTATTTGCCAAATGCTCAGTCCCTCTGTCCATAATAACAGATTCTTGTGACTTCCTCACAACTGATGTTAGATTAATAGGCCTATAATTTCCCAGTTGCTCCTCCTTGAGGGAAATGTCAGAAATCCCTGGACAACATACAGGCATCATGGGTCTCCGTCCCGCTTTTCCACTCCTTTGCAGCTGGGAATTGAGCATTCAACAACAACAACGTGCATTTATATAGCGCCTTTAACGAAGTAAAACGTCCCAAGGCGCTTCACAGGACGTTATAAAATAAAATTTGACACCGAGCCACATTAGGAGATATTAGGTCAGATGACCAAAAGCTTGGTCAAAGAGGTAGGTTTTAAGGAGCGTCTTAAAGGAGGAAAGAGAGGTAGAGAGGCGGAGAGGTTTAGGGAGGGAATTCCAGAGCTTAGGGCCCAGGCAACAGAAGGCACGGCCGCCAATGGTGGAGCGATTATAATCAGGGATGCTCAAGAGGCCAGAATTAGAGGACAGTTGATATCTCGGGGGGTTGTGGGGCTGGAGGAGATTACAGAGCTAGGGAGGGGTGAGGCAATAGAGGGATTTGAAAACAAGGATGAGAATTTTAAAATCGAGGCATTGCTTAATTGGGAGCCGGGAATCGAGAGGGGGTTGGCAATCGGCGGGAGGGGTTCGGAAATCGGGAGGAGGGAGAGAGGATCAGCGGGGGGGGTTTGCAGGATTGGCAGGGGTTTGGGGGTGGTCGTGGATCGGGGAGGTCGGAGATCGGCAGGCAAGCGGGGATCACCGGGGGGGGGGGGTGGCGGGGTGTGGGGGGATGGGGGATCACGGGTGGGGGGTCGGCCAGGGATCGTGGGGGGTGCAGAGAATTGGGCCGGCCACCGGACTCAGTAAAGTGAGTCCACTTTAGAGCAGGGGCTGGGTTATAAAACTGACTGAAAACCATCTCCCAAATCCCCCAAATTATTGGATGGAGCATTGTGCAGGCCATGCTTCAGGTGCATTGACCTTCACGTGCCACAAGCAAGAAAAAATTAATCTGATAATCAAGTAGGGAGGCAAGTCATCAAAGCTTTCCTCAAAATTAGACTTTGCGTGCTAAAGAAAGAAAAGCCAAACAAATTGGTTTTCGAAATGATTTTTCCATGTGGAACCATTTTAAAATGAAAGTAAATTAGCTAGCTGTATGTCGTCATGTGCGCTGGCTGGAATTTGGCTGGCTTGTTATTGTTTGTGTCGAAAGCACAGTAACACCATGTGGAATTCTCCACCCATCTGGTGGTGTAAGTACCATTGTTACACCAAAATAACTTTCACCTAAATGCAGCCCTCATTTCCTCTTTTTTATTCATTTGCGTCAAGTAATCTCACTGGAGTCTTCAATTCAGTACCAACTACACCATTCTGTATTGTCAGCCAATTTATACGCAGATACAATTACTTTCAAACTCCCAAACTCTCAGCTCCCAGTCTATACATATACATTTTCTGAAGGACCGTGCCACTGGGCCGCCCCAGCTTTGGTTTCAGAGGGCCTATCGCTCAGATGTTCAGGGCGCAGGGACTCCCTAAACTGCCAATGGGCCACCAGCATTAGATAAATTCACTCCTCTAAACTGCGAAGGAATGTGAACACACACTCATCATAGAACTATTAAAATATAAATCTTAATCACCCATTTTCTCTTGGATCTGCTGCAACCATTGACACCTCCTCTGGCCCATCTTTTGTTTGTCCCATTATCAGCTCCGTTTGCCTTGCTCCTTTTTGTCATGTAATCACTCCTACCATCCACCCTATCACTGACCTTCCCCTTTATTCTTTCCTTAACTCTCCCCCTCACGTTTCCCTGGCTCTGTACTTGCTTAAAAGCTGTTCATTGCCAGCATCTTCCCAGTTCTGATTAAAAGTCATCGACCTGAAACGCTAACTCTGTTCCTCTCTTCACAGATGCTACCTGACCTGCTGAGTGTTTCCAGCATTTTCTGTTTTTAGTGTCAGAATATATGGATACATATTCAGCAATACACTGCTTCGCATTCTGCACATAGAAACCACCTGAGAATAGACCATCAGAAATTGGAAGCCTCCCACTGTACCACCAGGTGTCCAAACAAAATGAAAACAAATCTTAAACAAAGGAAAAAGAATAATTGCCTTTGTTGGGGAAGTGCTTGTCAATGATCGCAGATTCCTGTCTGGAAGACAGCTGCTCTTAGGGATGGTGGTAAGGTTATGTTATGATATGGAAAATGACTTTTTTTTTTAAGCACAGAGGTATGTTTTGCTGCCTTTTATTACTATTTCTAGAAGAAGGACCAGGAGCATTTGGCCTCTAATTCAGTTCTTTGTGTGGAAACCGTCAATAGCCAAATTTGGAAATGTTCAGGCTCCTGCCTAATTTTTGCTCAATTCCCAGGGCTTCTCTTTCAACTGTAAGGAAACTGGATCTCGGCAGCTTTTTTGTAAAATCAAGCCCTGAATATAACTCTTCCTCAAATGTCATGCCGAGAACACATATTCTGCACAATAGCAGGGTGCAGAAGAGGGGGGAAGGGAGCAGTTTCTTCGTCTACTCTCCTTCTCCCTGATGATTGACAGACTATTGCTGTCATGTTTAGTTCACTGGAAGAATCATCTCAGGACTTTCTCAGTATGAGTTCTCTCCTGTGGGATCCAGTTATACTGTGCATTTTGGCTGGCTCACTAATTGCACATCATGGCCAGGCGTTCTTGACTCTCAACCAAAAGTTTGAAAAGGAAACCATAAAAGGTAGTACTTTCAGTATACAGTATTTTGTATTTTATGTGCTCTGTTTTTAAACAGAGGGAAACCTGATATTTGTCTATCCACTAACATAAGATCATTTTCATGGAATACGTCTTAAAGGCGGCACGGATAGTGTTGCTGACTCTGGTTGGAAGTATTCCTGGAGGGTTGATCATGTGACGAGTGGCCACGTGACGCTTGATACGTGACACTTGCTCACAATTGGCAAATGTTATTGCATTTCCCTTAAAAAGGTTGGGTCCCCTGTAATTGTGTGTCTTTGTTCCCCATGAGCCTATAAAAAAATGTTCACTGGTAGGGGCAGACAGGGTAGCGGGAAATTGGGAAATGTCCTGATTGCCCCCATGAATGGTTCCCTACCCTCTGTCGCAAGCGCGGTCTCTGATCCCTCACCGTCTTGAGAAATCAGACGTGGTCAATTCTTCATAATCTCAAATGCTGCATACATTCAGAAACACTCAGGCAACATCTGCAGTCCAGGAGGGTGAAGGGTTGGAATGTAAATGCCATTTCACCCTCCACTTCAATGAAAAATGACAGGGGGGGAAAGTTTATTCAGAGAGGGGAATAAAAGTCCAGCAGTTTAGTCCCAAAATGATCTGCTAATTCCCTCACAGGTAGGTTACAGATTTAGGAAAAGAAGCAGCGAAAGTGGAGGCGGGGGGAGACAAATGAAAAAAGGAATTGATTGGAATAACAAAGTTACAACAAGTACTTACCTAAAATGGCAGCAGGGCCCAGGAGATCTATCTTCAATCCCAAGAGACTCCTGGACAATCCAGGAAGTTTGGCACCCCTAGGCACCGATTGCCACATAGTTGACCTGTTTAAGAGACAGGGGATGCATTTTAACACCCAAAAACAGGTGGGTTGGTGAAGGAATAAGCCATATAACCTATTCAGAAAAATACACTATCTTATGAAAGAATTCTGGCCTTATTAAAACATGACAAACTGGGTTTGGAAATTTAGAAACCTAACAATGAAATAGCTATGAAAGCATTCTGGCTATTGAGATAAGATAGTTGTTGACCCTGAATAAACAACCTTATTGAAACAGAAGGTGAAGGGCTCCGACAGGCTGACCTTTTGGGAAAAAAAACAATGGTTCACCCTGCATAAGGTGTTCTAATTTACACTTCGTAAAGAAGCACATAAGATAAGGAACATCTGCCCTCGTAAAGATGACATAAAGTAAGGAACACCTGCCGTCGCACCGTTTTTATATGATAAACTTAGAACACTGAGAGATGAGACATGATTCTGGCAGTAAGAGTTGCAGAAGTCGGCAGAAAAATGACTAGAGATAATTAGCTTGCATCAGCAGAAAACCTTGAAGGAAATACCACTGGAAAAGGGTATAAATATTGAACTCTCAAATGAGATAGTAGACTCGCTTTAATCGGGCAAAGCAATTCTCGGCTTCAGAGGCGGCTCTGTAGTCTACAACTCTTTATACCTCGGGGATCAAAGATATTTGATATTGGTGGATATCCTGTATAAGAACTTTAAGAACTGTAATACTGTAGCAAAGTTAAGATTTAAAAGTAAGATTCTCTGTTAATAATAAGATAGCATTTTTTCTCTTTTTAGAACGGTTAATGTTGCGATTGACTGATTCACCAACTGTAAATTGCATGTCGGTTCTTTAATAAATCTATATATTTTTAGAATTGTCTCACATAAGACTTCTGTATCAAAATCTCGCGAACTCAATCTCTGTACACTCTGGTGAGGAGTTGCAGAATTCTGAGGGAGTTTTCCGGACCCTCATAATATCCGAATGTTACAGTCTAGCTAAACTTATTAAAAGTGCTATCTGGAGGACAGTAGCATTCTCGGGTTGTTCCTTTCCTTTCGGGAGAGATAACCCGGACCTTTAGACCCAGTTAAGCATCTTTAGGATTCGGCTACCTCAAACTTTAGTTGAAAGTGAACGTCTGAGAAATACGCCTGATCCGGGGATAGTCCCTAAAGGGGCTAGGACTAGTAATTATCCCTTCAGATTGGGGTCAGGTCAGATGTTAAAATTTATATAATCTGAAACTCGACCCCAACCCGCCTCCAACCCGCCCACTTCCGGGTTTAACAGAGGTGGGACAAGGGGCGGGCAACCAATCCGCTCCCAGGAGGCGGGCTGGCAATTTAAATATTTTAATGAGGCTGGTAGCCTCTGATTTAATCTGCTTTGCAGGTTTAACAGTGGCCGACCAGGTTTCCCAGGCCTCGGGAAATCCGGCAGCTGAAGGAAGACAGCTTTGGGGAGAAGGTAAGTGCTTTTACAGCAACGCTCCTTCTGCTGGTCCCACGCAGCCCGGGGCTGGCTTTTTCAATGTTAAAGTGCGCAAAACTGTGAATGGGCCGGGCAGCCCCTTAAAGGGGCAGCGCACCCAAAATAAAAATATGGGGAACATTGCTTTACAGTACTGCTTGTGGACCAGGAGGAGCAGGATTGCCTTGGATCTGAGCACCCCCACCCAACAGACACCGCCCCCCCATACAAAGACCCCCAGGGCCGGGGATCGGACCCCCCAGGGTTGGAGATTGGACCCCTCCCCCCCAGGATTGGACCCCCCCGGGGTTGGGGATCAGACCTCCCCGGATCAGACCACCATCCCTGGGGTCAGGGGTCGGGGATTGGACATCCCCCCGGGGTCAGGGATCGGACCTACCTGCTCTTGTGGCCTGCTCCGGAGTCCTCCCCGCCCGACTGGAAGCCAAGCCTGTAAATCAGGCTGACCTCTGGGTGGGGAACCTGTCAAGGACAAAAGATGCACGCTGTGGAGTTAAAACTTCACAGCATGCGGGAAAACCCGGATTCCTGTCTGAAACTCCGCTCCCCCACAGCCTACGTAAGCCGGTCCTGTTAAAATCTAGGCCAGGTTTCTCCTTTAAACAATTTTTGTCAAAGTTTGCCATTGGTTATTGTGAATATAGAAAAATGTAAAAGGACCTGCCATAAGGCTAGAGATGTAACTCATGGTCAGCCTCCAAACATGCCACCTATGTCACAATCAGTGTATCTAGCAAATGTGCACAGTGGGTTATAATACTATACTTTCACCTGTCAGCTGTGGCTCAGTAGGTAGCGCCCTCGCCTCTGAGTCAGAAGGTTGTGGGTTCAAGTCTTACTCCAGAGACTTGAGCACAAAAATCTAGGCTGACACTCCAGTGCAGTCCTGAGGGAGTGCTGCACTGTCTTTCGGATGAGACGTTAAACCCAGGCCCCGCCTGCTCTCTCAGGTGGATATAAAAGATCCCATGGCACTATTTCGAAGAAGAGCAGGGGAGGTATCCCTGATGTCCTGGCCAATATTTATCCCTCAACCAACATCACTAAAGCAGATTATCTGGTCATTATCACATTGCTGTTTGTGGGAGCTTGCTGTGCGCAAATTGGCTGCCGTGTTTCCTACATTACAACAGTGATTACATATCAAAAAGCACTTCACTGGCTGTAAAGCGCTTTGGGACGTCCTGTGGTCATGAAAGGCGCTATATAAATGCAAGTCTTTCATTTTCTTTTCTGTGAAATGTAAGTTGAAAACCAGCCTCAATGCATGAAAGTCTCTTCGCTTTGTCTTATGAGGGTACTAACTAAAATAAGTTTGGCCAGTCTCAATCCAATCCCTAGTGGACGTGAGTCCTTGGTACAAACACACCCATAATTAGTGCAAATTAGTTTTTTCAGAGTTTGAGGATAAAGCACATCATGGGAGGGCCCAATGCTGAGGCCAAAAGTGGGAAAATATTTGATTCCCCAGCTCTGAAATCTCTCACTTTGAGCACAGAAATGATCTTCAAAAATCAGATCCTTAAAGTAACAGTCCCTCTTGAATGATGGCTGCTTGCCATTTCAATTTGCCAGTCTCCATCGGATCACGAGGTTGACACAGAAATGAGGCATTCAGTGACGGAGGTGATGGGGGCTGAGGAATCAAGTGGCATTATTGGATTTGCAGTTTCCCCACCGGCTTATCATGGAGCAGCATTAATAGCTGTCAAGGACATGCCTTGGCCGAGACTGTCTCGTCCCACTGTCCCTGTTGGAAGCGGAGGAGGCCTGCAACAGAGGCGGGGGGGGGGGGGGGGGGGGGCGGGAAATAAAAGCTGAAAAATTATAATAAAAAAGGCACTGCTGGAACAATCAGGATAGAAATGTTAATGATTGGCAGTGTTAATGGAATGTGGGGGCCCATGTGGATTAAACGGAGGTGGAACCTCTCGGCCTGTGTGGATTAGAGTAGGAATGATTTATGTTACCAACGTTGGCAGCCAGCAGGATCCCATGTCATTTGGACATTACTGTTTTACAGTTGCACTTGAAAGCTTGGTGCAGCTGCACGCAGTGGATTTGTTGTGAGCGACACCCAGTGTAGTGAGGAGGCTCTGCGTGCATGTCTTTTGTATGTGAGAAGTCTGTACTTTGGTTGACCGAAAGCAACGAGAATAGCACATCGACAACAGCAGCAACAACCTGCATTTATATAGCGCCTTTAACGTGGTGGAAACGTTCTAAGGCGCTTCACAGGAGCTTTATCAGAGAAAAATTGACATGAAAGAGTAATTCACTGTGTACGTGGTTTGGGTCATTTCCACATGAAAGTATATGTTATTGTGAATACACTCTTGTGCTCAATTACAGGACAATGATTAAAATTCTAGTTTTCCTAATTAAATTGTAGTGTTATCCCTGCATTAATTTTACAACTAGGAAAGAAATTGACTTTACTGCAGGAAACTATAATTTAACAGAACGCGCCTCCTTGTGTTTTACGTTGGAGCCATGTCACGTCCAGCCCTGATCGAGTTTTAAGATTTATAATGAGATTATAATTTACACAAAAAAAAACCACACGACATCTTTCTTTGATGTTTCCCTGCAAGCAGACTTTTAAGGTACTTGTCGCTTTAAAAATGAAAAAGGAATCTTGTTTAAAGTCGTTTTTTATATAGCTTGCCTCAAGTAA
Source organism: Squalus acanthias (assembly GCA_030390025.1). NCBI lineage: Eukaryota > Metazoa > Chordata > Chondrichthyes > Squaliformes > Squalidae > Squalus > Squalus acanthias. The sequence goes on from CM059428.1 coordinate 150,840,234, forward strand.
ATCATTTTTTAACAGTGTGGGATTGATGCTGGTGTCGAGGCTCCGTGAGGTCGGTTTCGGCATCCTGTTGCTGCTGTGCAGGTCTGTAACATACTGCTCATTAGCTCTCCTGTAAAATGATATGAAACTTTCTTGTACATTCACTGAGGCGCAGGACCCCACAACACAAGGAAGAAAAGGTTACAAACATCAGGGCATGACAATGTCAGTGTACTACAATTTTAAAAATGTGTTATTTTCTAATGGTACCCAATGGACTTGTATTTATGTAGCGCCTTTCACGACCTTAGGGCATCCCAAAGCGCATTACAGCCAAAGAAGCACTTTTGAAGTGTAGTCACTGTTGTAGTGTAGGAAACACGGCAGCCAATTTGTGCACAGCAAGCTCCCACAAACAGCAAGAGTTCATAACCAGATAATCTGCTTTTTAGTGGTGTTTATGTTAAAAGACAGAATATATTTGTTAATACTGCAGTTATGTAATTCAGCATTCATTTGGTACTGGTTAGTATTAAAGGGCAGAAATTGTAAGTCCCTTTGCTGGCACAGAGCCTTGCAAGATGCAAGAGTGGGTCGGAGACAGGCCAGAATTATAGCCTGCTGAGTTTTTCCAGCGTTTTCTGTTGTTATTTCAGAATTATAGTAGCCCTGGTTCTCACAGTAGTGCAACAGAGGCTACTCTTCTGAGAATGGGACTGAGGCACATTGTTGGGGCATATTAAGAAAGCTTTACTTAGTAACAAACCATATTATACCTGACCTGAAAATGCTTGATGCTGACACTGGTTACCTGAAATACTAAGGGGGTAATTTTCAATTAACTTGCCTGGCGGAAAATTGACAGGGTCAGGTCAGACGCCAGTTGTCTACCTTAGCCAACTTCCCCCTCGCCCGACTTCCCCCTCGCCCATTTCCCCCCTCGCCAGACCTCCCCCTCGCCCGACTTCCCCCTCGCCCGACTTCCCCCTCGCCCGACTTCCCCCTCGCCCGATCTCCCCCTCGCCCGACCATTTCCCCCCTCGCCAGACCTCCCCCTCGCCCGACTTCCCCCTCGCCCGACTTCCCCCTCGCCCAACTTCCCCCTCGCCCAACTTCCCCCTCGTCCAACTTCCCCCTCGCCCGACTTCCCCCTCGCCCATTTTCCCCCTCGCCCAACTTCCCCCTCGCCCGACTTCCCCCTCGCCCATTTTCCCCCTCGCCCGACTTCCCCCTCGCCCGACTTTCCCCTCGCCCATTTTCCCCCTCGCCCATTTTCCCCCTCGCCCGACTTCCCCCTCGCCCGACTTCCCCCTCGCCCATTTTCCCCCTCGTCCAACTTCCCCCTTGCCCGACTTCCCCCTCGGCCATTTTTCCCCTCGCCCATTTTCCCCCTCGCTCAACTTCCCCTCGCCCGACTTCCCCCTCGCCCATTTTCCCCCTCGCCCAGTTTCCCCCTCGCCCGACTTCCCCCTCACCCGACTTCCCCCTCGCCCATTTTCCCCCTCGCCCGACTTCCCCCTCGCCCGACTTCCCCCTCGCCCGACTTCCCCCTCACCCATTTTCCCCCTCGCCCATTTTCCCCCTCGCCCAATTTCCCCTTCGCCCAATTTCCCCCTCGCCCAATTTCCCCCTCACCCAACTTCCCCCCTCGCCCGATTTCCCCCTCGCCCGATTTCCCCCTCACCCGATTTTACCTCCTATTGAAGTCAGTGGAAAGTGAAATCGGGCGGGATGTAAAATGGGTGTTCGGTCCAATCCTGTCAGTTTTCTGCCAGCTGGGTGAGGTTAAAAGTGCCCCAAGGTCTGTGGGAGTTAGTTCCAAGCTGACTGAGGAAAGAATTGCAGCCGAGAACTTTAAGCAGCACTGGGCCCTCTATTCAAAAATGAAACAACCTGAAAGGTTCATTATACCCAATATTCCTAGGCTTGATGAGCATAGAATTTACAAAAAACTGCTCTAATTATGAAACCATTTTTAAAGCACTTACGCCATCAAGAGCTTGCGAGCACGTTATTTGGAATGTACTTACAAGACTGAATAAGTTACAGTATAAATGCACTAGTGCTCATTTATACACAGAACAATGACTATTGGCAGTGATTACAATGTCTAAATCCAATGGTATCAAACTGGTGGGTCCTTAAACCTTTGACCTTTGAGGGGATTACAGCAACAACTTGCATTTACATAATGCCTTTAATGTATATTTGCTGGGATTCTCAGGAGTGGGTCAATATTTGCTGGGGTTCTCAGGAGTGGGTCAATATTTGCTGGGGTTCTCAGGAGTGGGTCAATATTTGCTGGGGTTCTCAGGAGTGGGTCAATATTTGCTGGGGTTCTCAGGAGTGGGTCAATATTTGCTGGGGTTCTCAGGAGTGGGTCAATATTTGCAGGGGGTTCTCAGGAGTGGGTCAATATTTGCAGGGGGTTCTCAGGAGTGGGTCAATATTTGCAGGGGGTTCTCAGGAGTGGGTCAATATTTGCTGGGGTTCTCAGGAGTGGGTCAATATTTGCAGGGGGTTCTCAGGAGTGGGTCAATATTTGCTGGGGTTCTCAGGAGTGGGTCAATATTTGCAGGGGGTTCTCAGGAGTGGGTCAATATTTGCTGGGGTTCTCAGAGGGGGTCAATATTTGCAGGGATTCTCAGGAGTGGGTCAATATTTGCTGGGGGTTCTCAGGAGTGGGTCAATATTTGCTGGAGTGGGTCTCTCAGGAGTGGGTCAGACAGTTCTGACGAAGGTCATCAACCTGAAACGTTGGGGGTGATTTTGCCAATGGGGACGTGATGGAGGCGGGCCTGCTGCTTGTCGGGTTTTGGTCCCGCCTCCATCGATGTCCGGCCAACCCATGCTATTTTCCCTTGATTGACCTTGTTAAGCCCACCCAGCGGGTTTAGCAGGCCAATTAAGGGAAAGCTGGTGACAGAGAACGTCAGTGTATGACGTTTCATTTGTCAAAAATTTTTGACAGATGAATTGTCATTGTTTGACAGCTTTGAGAAGCTGTCAAACACTGACATTATCTGTTGTTTGGTGAGTTCTTCTATTCAAGGCTCACCAAACCTATTTCCTGAGCAGACAGCAGATGGCTATTGCATCGGAGAATGCAGCAGCCATTCTGTCATCTCTGCCGTGGAGATGCCGGAGCCTTCGCATCCCCAACGATTGAAGCCTGCAGGAAGAAACAAAGGTAAGGAAACTTTTTCTAAGACTTTTCACTCATCTCCCATACTTACCGCTCCACACTTACACCCATCACTCACCTCCACAGCGCACTTTTGGACCCCTCTCACCCACGCAGACCCACTGCTCACCTCGCTGACCCTGGCGGGGTTTCCCGACGTCGGGAAGCCTGCACTTGTGTTGGAAAAATGGGGATAATCCTCTTAACTGCCTGTTAACTACCTGTTAACAGGCAGGCAAGTGGCTGTAATCCCCTTCCCGCCTCCAGGAGACGGGACCCAGTGCGAGTCGGGGACCTGCCTCCTTGGAAGATGGCACGGAGGCGGGTTGGGGGCGGGGTCGGCAGTCCCGTCTCCATACCCGCCTCTTCAGGGCCGGTAAAATCCAGCCCCAAGAAACTCTGTTTTTCTCTCCACAGATGCTGCCTGACCTGCTGAGTATTTCCAGCACTTTTTGTTTTTATTTCAGATTTCCAGCATCCGCAGTATTTTGCTTTTGTTTCAGGTAATGGCCCTGAATTTCCGATTGGAGGCTTCCTGCAGGCGGATGCCTCTGATCGGAATTTTTTTTTACAATCCTACCTGCTGGTTCCGTAGATCCCGAGGCTTGCGATCCTGAGCCTCTCCTGTTGGAAATGCGCACAGGCCCAGGTATCCCAGGGCCGCATACAGTTCGCAAGCGTCCCTGGGATCATGTAGGTCAGGCGAACCAATCAAAGAAGGGAATCCCCCTTCATACTGTTGACATGTCTGTACGCACAGAACTGTCAAAAGTATGAATGGGGATCACATTTAAAAACACGCTAAAACATTAAATATATTTTTTTAATTACATAATTAAAATTAATTAAAATTCCATTTAATTAAATATTTAAAAAAATATATTTTTGGGGAAAAAAATTAAATCTTTTTACGAGGCTAAAAATAAACTTACCTTTGTGAAGAGTATTTTTAATTTATAAATGAGTTATCAAATTTAATTTTTCTATTTTTCAACACTCTTAAGCTGGTAAAAGCAGGCCTTACGCTTTACACTTTTACCAGGCGTAAGAATTCTATGACATTTCAGCAGGCGGAAGTTGTGCAAAAAGCGCAACTCTCCACCCGCAGAGGCACTTTTCCCGGGCAGGCGGATGATCTGTCAAGAGAATTCTTGACAGATCGCAAGTGCCAGTTTTCAGCGCATGCGCATCGCAAGCCTAAACCTGGCACTTGCGAGGCCCCTACGGGTACCGTACCCACCTCGTACACACCTGTGGGGGTCGCCAAATATGGCCCAATGTAACAAACTGTAAGAACAAAGCTCGAACAGTAACAGGCATCTGAGTTCCAAGATAAAATCGACCTATTTTATTTTTAAACTTTTTTGCTTTAATATATACCGACTATTATTTACTGCCGACTGTTTGTACTTGATATATTTGCTGTGAGTAATGATTGTGATTAATTACAAGTTTAGTGAGAAACCATTAGCAGTGGAATACTGGGAAATTCTACAGAAATTTTACACTAAATTTACTCATTTAATGCAGCAGAGTTGGCTTCAATGCTTTAATGTTAAACATGAAGGGAACAGAATAGAAATGAAACTCAGTGCAGGATGAGAGCCTTTTTTACTTTACCTCTACGCCCCAGGCTATAGCTGGAGGGTCCCCAGATACATATTTACACCCTGAGTTTAAAAACTGACAGGTTTGTATAACAGGAATTTTAGCACATAATATAATGCATTCAGACGCAGGCCTTTCACTCAACCTTACACTTATTGAATAGGCGGCAATGATGTACAACCATCTGGAGCTACTTCGCGAGTTGCTGACACAATCTAGTTATATGAGTGACCTGATATGTAACCTGATGTGCACTCCCTCGCCCAAAGGTCGAGCCCATTGTTTTCTAATGCAGCAGGAGCCTGTTGATGGGAACTTTCATTTTAAAGGGGAACATCTGCTCCGCACCAGTTCATTCATCATACACTATGTACATTGTTTGTTTAACAGAAACAATTGGATAAAGGGAATGCTGTGCTCGCCAACAGGGCACTCCCATTAAAAGGGGAAGTGTGCCCCTTGAGGTTATCTGCTGCCCCCTTGAGGCTACCTACTGCTTCAGACATCACTTGGGATTCGGGACCCGGGAAGATGCTTTGGGCTTTTGTTGTACTGAGAAGGAGCAGGAGCATTTCTGTGAAAATACTTGCATAAAAGAGTTGGGGGAAGGGGAAGGAAAGATATCAAGTCAACTGAATGGCTACAAAAATCCTGAATGTTTTAAATGGAGATAGCTGTACACTTAGCTTACCTCTCAGTTATTCTGTTGGTTAGCGGGAGCCCAGAAGCTGACATCTTGTGTGGAACTTTGCTTCCTGTGACAAGTGAACATAGATGCCCACCATCAACACTTAATCTGTTGTCCACTTGTCAGGATTTGATGACAGAAATTAGCACAAACTGGGCCCCTCACTGCTATTCCGAGTCGACTCCCGCTGCATTCAAAGTGATTCCGGTTGCCAGTGTAGTTTAGGCAGGATTTCTCGTGAGAACAGTAACTCCCTCCGACAGTATGCATTTCAAGTAGCAGCAGGACTCCAGTAGCGGTGGTGCTGAGAGGAGGCGAAGGACAGACGTAAGGGGGAAACAACACAGGTCAAAAGGGCAGAACCCAGGAGCAGTGGTTGGGAGGTGGAGGAAGAATAGTGCCGACATTAACTGGAAGGGGAAAGACTGCCAGCTTCAACTGGGTCGGGGAGGGGGTGGTGAGAAGAGTTAAGTTTGAAGTCAGTGGAAAGGAAAATCAGGTGGGGTGTATAACGGGCAGCTGATCCAATACCGTTTGGACTCTAGGGGAATCAAGGGATATGGGGATTGGGCGGAAAAGTGGAGTTGAGGTCGAAGGTCAGCCATGATCTCATTGAATGGTTCGAAGGGCCGTATGGCCTACTCCTGCTCCTAATTCTTATGTTCTTATGTCAGTTTCACAGCTCCTTCAAAGCTGAATGTTCGGCCCTACCTCTGCTTTTCTTTCAATAGTGCCATGGGATCTTTCATGTCCAACTGAACAGGCAGATGAGATCTTGGTTTACCATCTCATCCAAAAACACAGCACTTCTGACGATGTTGCACTCCCTCAGAATTACACTGAATGATCAGATTGTGTGCTCAAGTCCTGCAGTGAGGCTTGAACCCACGATCGTCTGACTCAGAGGTGAAAGTACCACCACTGAGCCGAGCTGCTACTGCATGATTTTTTTCTCCAATAGAAATGAAGGACTGTTGGTTATGGCGCTAGCTTAAGGTGCAAAACCTGTCGAGCTACTTGTTTTACATGTATAAAGATTAACAAACTACCAGCTGTGAAGTATAAAAGCTTTTTGGTAAGTTTTTGAAGCTGGTGGTCAGTTTTTCGCTAGTTTTCAAAGTTGGCATATATGCATCATGAAAGGACGGTGGGGGTAGGGGTTTTACGCACAATCCACCATCCTATTTTGGATGCTACTGGAGAAGAACTTCACACTGTGTCAGAGGAAGAGTTCTACTCAAAACAAATGCTGTCAGACTGGCTCTAAGCAGTAGTTCTAATGGTAGGTCACAAAGCATTAAGTGAGGCACATCAGTATGTGTAAAGCATCTCCCATTGTTACACTTAGGATTATGAGTTTAAGTCAGTAAGGCTTCTCTAGTACAGGATTGGGCCCACTTGTCCATTCTGATTAAAATAAATACAGCTTTACTGGGCAAAGCAATCTCTTCTCCTCTCACTATCCCCACACTTGGGACCCGATTTTAACTCCGGGTGGGTTTTTGGACAAGTGGGTGGTGAGGTGAGATGGAACCTCGCCCACTGCTGCAGAAAAGAGGCCCGGGCTGTCTTAACTCCCTGGACTCATTTAAATCCCGCCGACTGACAAAATTGTCAAGGAGTGGCGGAAAAATCGCGGGAGGAGGCTGCCCGCCGACACCAGGTAGGTGGCAGGATCGGCTCCGGGGGCTATCTCTCGGGGAGATCTCGGTTACGGGAAGCGGGGCGTCCACGACAAGGGAGGCCTGAACTTTCCTTGTGGGGCCTGGAAGAGCTCTCTGACCACAGGCTAATGTCTTTGTTAAAATGGCAGACAAAGGCATTTGATATGAATGTGCTAACGAGCTTGTTACTAAAGAAAGAACGTGCATTCAACAACAACAACAACTTGTATTTATATAGCGCCTTTAACGTAGTAAAACGTCCCAAGGCACTGCTCAGGAGTATTTTAAGACAAAAAATTTGACACCGATCCACATAAGGATAAATTAGGGCAGGTGACCAAAAGCTTGGTCAAAGAGGTAGGTTTTAAGGAGCGTCTTAAAGGAGGAAAGAGAGGTAGTGAGGCGGAGAGATTTAGGCAGGGAATTCCAGAGCTTAGGGCCTAGGCAACAGAAGGCACGGCCACCAAAGGTTACATAACTTCTTATTGTGTCTGCAGGATATACCAGAGTGCTTCTCAATCAATGAATCACCTTTGAAACGTAAGCCCTGATTTTTACCATTGAAGGAGCTGAACGTGGTGCAGGGCATAAGTCAAGCGTCCAACCTGAATGTTCCCTGCACTCGTCGGGTGCATTCGGTTAAAGTCAAGGCTATAGCCACCGTTACTCTGTAGCAAACACAAAAGGCAATTTGGAATGAGATGAATGACTAGTTAATTTGTTTTTTGATTGCGTTGGTTGAGGGAACAATGTTGGCCAGGATACCAGGAGAACCGCCCCCACTATTCTTGAAATTCTTGAAATAGTGCCTCAGGATCTTTTACGCCCATCTGAACATGCAGGTGGGACCCTTGGTTTAAGATCACATCCAAAAGACAGCACCTCTAACAATGCAGGACTCCTTGAGCTGTAATTTGCGGCCTCTACGGGTGTGTACCAGGTGTGTACGTACCCGTAAGGGCCGCTCAAGTCCCGGGTTTAGGCCTGCAAAGCACATGCACTAAAACCCAGAACTTGCGATCTGTCAAGAATCTTCTTGACAGATGATCCGCATCCCCGGGAAAAGGGCCTCCGCGGGCGGAGAGTTGCGCTATTTGCCCAGCGAATGCACGTGAAATTCTTACGCCTGGTAAAAGCCTGGCGTAAGGCCTGCTTTTACCAGTGTAAGACTTTTAAAGAACAGAAAAATATTTTTTTTTCAATAATTTATACATTTAAAAACCTGTGAAATAAGGTAAGTTTATTTTTAGCCCCTTTAAAATATGTAAATTTATTTTTCAAAAAATTACATTTTTGTTTTAAATATGTAATTAAATGCCATTTTGATTAATTTTAAATATGTGATTTTTAAAATTTATTTGAAGTGTACGTGTATTTTTGGGGGTATTCCCATTCATACTTATGAGGATTCCGTACACACGGAATCTCCATAAGTATGAATGGAGATCCCCTTCTTTCATTGGTTGGGTCGGCCCACGTGATCCCTGGGATATGTGGGCCCCTACGCAGGCCTATGCATAGAGGCCCAGGAGTGCAAGTGTCCAAACCTCCGGGACCATCAGGTAAGTTCGTAGATGTTTTGCTGGTCGGAGGCATCCGCCCGCGGGAAGCTTCCGACCGCAAATTCAGGGCCCTTGAGTATTGCCCTGAGGTATCAACCTGCATTATGTGCTCAAGTCCTGGAGTGTGTCTGTGAGCCCACAACTCTCTGATTCAGAGGCCAGAGCCCTACCATTGAGCCGAGCTGACACATTACATTGTGGTTTAACACAGCAGACGTCTCATCCGAAAGACAGCACCTCCAACAATTCAGTGCACTTTCAATCCCAAAATGTGCAATAGGAAAAATATTAAGAATTTCAGGCATATTACAAGCACAGCCAAATATATATATATATATATATATATGTTCCACTTCTGACAAGCATTCCATAACCTATAAGAACACAAAGTTCTGTGATATTAAACCAAAACTCCTTGCTACATTTCTTCTGTGCATTTCATTCAGCACTTCTCCCTGCTTCTGGATATTTCAAGGTCCACGGAAGGCTTCTGATGCACACGAATGAATTTAGCATAAATGTAGCCTACAACAGCGCACTTCATTGATTGCGACTTGGCATGTGCCAAAAGCAAAGTTGCTACCGAAGAGGCGATTGATTCATGTCAGTGCATGGCTGGGATCCTTTAAGCTGCTGTACATTAGGATCTAGGAAGAACAAATGCCGTCACCACAACCACCAAAGATAAGTAGATGAGAGGTGAAGCTTTAAATAGGACTTTAGAACACTTGCAACATAAATGGGATATGCTCTCCCAAGTGGTGCAAGAGGCTCGGCATTATAGCTCTTTGGAGGGGACAGTCATCTTTCCCCCTCTGCACCAAATTACAAAGAATACCTTGATTATAGTTTGGTAGCTGATTGTACAGATTAAGTAACTCAATAACATTACTACAATGGCAAAATACTGCGGATGCTGGAAATCCGAAATAACACCAGAAAATGCTGGAAACACTCAGCAGGCCAGGCAGCATCCGTGGAGAGAGAAACAGAGTTAACGTTTCAGTTCTGTGACCCTTCGTCAGAACTGGTAAAAGTTGGAGATGTAACAGGTTTTAAGCAGGTGCAGAGGCTCTCCTGCCTTTAATCCTAGCACAGACTGTCCCTTTAATTCCTTCCTCCCCTCCCCCCCGCCTTTCCCTGCCTCTGCACCGGCTTAAAACCTGTTACATCTCTAACTTTTACCAGTTTTGACGAAGGGTCACAGACCTGAAACGTTAACTCTGTTTCTCTCTCCACGGATGCTGCCTGACCTGCTGAGTGTTTCCAGCATTTCCTGTTGTTATTTCAATAGAAATTATTTACGATTTACAAAGACTACCTTGTGAAAATCTGCAGGAAAGAAAGGATGTGGGTGTTTCTGAAAGCCAAAAGAAGCTCCACCGATCTTTAGAACATTTAAATGGAACACCCTTGCCTCCCACTATGGTGTTGAAGTGTCTGGGATTTGCACTAATCCATCAGTTTTGTTTGAAAACAGCTGATTTTGGCACCCTGATGTCTTCCTGCTGTCACTTCCTCACTGGGTGATCCTCCAAGAAGTGATTATTTAGGTAAAAACACAACTTGGGATCCCCCCCTTGATTCCTAATCAAAATACGTCTCACTGAAGGTGGGTCAATCAGTATCAGTTTGCCTTAACAGCATATAAGATCTATTCAGGCCACATTGGTCATAAATCTTCCCTTGTTTAGCTGTCACCTGCACGTGAATTTGTCTTGTGCAGCTGCTGGTACAGTCTATAGGCAATCATTAGGTTTCAAAGAATACTTCTTCTGTCGATAAGGCTTCAATGGAACCACAGACGTGATTTCCAACTATTAAAAAGAAGCACCAGTGTGTGCACCACATCAAGTAAAAAGGAGGGAGAAATATTGTTATTGCTTTACCTCAGTAGAAGGTTAATAAGGTTTGGCTGCACTTGGGCTGAAAGCCAACTATTGCCAGTGAATGATGAGCTCAGTGCTCAGATATGACAGGCAGACACAGCTGGTCATTCTCTGTTACTTTTCTTTCCGTGAGCCGTTGCTTTCATGTGGTAAATGCTGACAAGGCGAGGTGAACTTTTTCTTGCTGCCAAATTTCTTTCCATCTGACTGAGGCACAAGAAGGCAAGATCGTGCCTGAATCTAGGAGCACCTTCTGGAAGATTTTGATTGCCGCTCCGCATTAACGAGGGAGTGTATTCTGTCTCGGCATAACATCAGGCTATTTGTAATTATGCACCAAATAAGAATTTAAGGAGAAAAGTTAGTTGATTTGGCAGCAATAGACATATGTTCATGTTAATGGATTAACCTTTGACCTAACAAGGGGGGGGGGGGGAAATGATTCATTAGAATGGAAGAAATTTTGCCTTTCTTAAACAAACCTCCGTGAGGTTTGAAGAATTAACTAGTGTGAGGAATCACATTGACAAAAAAAACCTAAAAAAACATGTTTAGCGTGACTATTTTCACAGCAACGATTTACCATAATACAAATGGAATATTCCACTACTACCTTTAAAAACACAAATCAGATCAGTCCCCCGGCTCAAAAATATGACAAGAGACAACTCTTTACCTCAGGAAAATTTGTGCCAATAGTTTTTAAGAAGCACCAGACATTTTTAGAAGTACTGCTCGCTTTGGACCTGCTGTAACATTTCAGTGCATTTGATATAAAGACAATGCTAAATGGACATATTGGCATAAAATTCGAATACGTCAAACTTTGAACACAGGCTATTTGCATCCTGCTGCACTGTCTGCGCAATCTGTGCCAAGATCTGAAGTGATTTTGTCACAAAGAAGCCATGATTATATAATAATAAGAGGCATGAAACTACACAAACATTGTAAGAGGGTTAAGGGTTCACTGCAGTAAGAATTTTCCATTTCACTAACATGGATCTATTGGTGTCCCTGACATGACATATTGATTGAAAAAGGTTTGTAAGCTATACCCCAAGTGTCTCACATGAATGCATATGTGCTCATTAAAACCACATGTTGAGTCTTTTAGTCTGATGTGCTGTCTGATACTGCATATATAGCAAGGTGGCCCTTTCGATTTTGAACAGCCTGGGCTTGACCCCGATACTGATTCTTTTGTAGAATATGTTGTTACCATTTAGCATTAACAATCTGCCATAGTTGTCTGAGTCTTTCTCTCTCTCTCTCTCTCTCTGTGTCTTGAACATGCTCGAGGGGCTGAATGGCCTACTCTTGTTCGTACAATAACAACAACTTGCATTTATACAGCGTCTTTAACGCAGTAAAATGTCTCAAGGCACATCACAGGAGCGTTATCAAACAAAATTTGACACTGAGCCACATAAGGAGATATTATGGCAGGTGACCAAAAGCTTGGTCAAAGAGGCAGGTTTTAAAGAGTGTCTTAAAGGAGGAGAGAGAGGTAGCGAGGCAGAGAGGTTTCCAGAGCTTAGGGCCTAGGCAGCTGAAAGCACGGCAGCCAATGGTGGAGCGATTAAAATAGGGGAAGCGCAAGAGGCCAAAATTGGAGGAGCTCAATATCTCGGAGGGTTGTGGGGCTGGAGGAGATTACAGAGATAGGGAGGGGCGAGGCCATGGAGGGATTTGAAAACAAGGATGAGAATTTTAAAATCGAGGCGTTGCTTAACCAGGAGCCAATGTAGGTCAGCGAGCACAGGGGTGATGTGTGAACGGGACTTGGTACGGGCAGCAGAGTTTTGGATGAACTTAAGTTTATGGAGGTTGGAAGATGGGATGCCAGCCAGGAGTGCATTGGAATAGTCAAGTCTAGAGGCAACAAAGGCATGGATGAGGGTTTCAGCAGCAGATGAGCTGAGGCAGGGGATGTTACGGAGGTGGAAATAGGTGGTGTGGATATGTGGTCGGAAGCTCATCCCGGGGTCAAATACGACACCAAGGTTGTGAACAGTCTGAATCAGCCTCAGACAGTTGCCAGGGAGAGGGATGGAGTCAATGGCTAGAGAATGGAGTTTGTGGCAGGGACCAAAGACAATGATTTCGGTTTTCCCAATATTTAGTTGGAGGAAATTTCTGGTCATCCAATACTGGATGTCGGACAAGCAGTCAGGCAATTTAGAAACAGTGGAGGGGTCGAGAGAGATGGTGGTGAGGTAGAGCTATGTGTCTTCAGCGTAGATGTCAAACCTGTTGCTGTGTTTTCAGATGATGTCGCCGAGGGGCAGCATGTAGATGAGAAATAGGAGGGGTCCAAGGATATATCCTTGGGGGACACCAGAGGTAATGATGCGGGAGCGGGAAGAGAAGCCGTTGCAGGTGATTCTCTGGCTACGACTAGATAGATAAGAATGGAACCAGGCGAGTGCAGTCCCACCCAGCTGGACGACGGTGGAGAGGCGTTGGATGAGGATTGTGTGGTCAACCGTGTCAAAGGCTGCAGACAGGTTGAGAAGGATGAGGAGGGATAGATTACCACAGTCATAGTCACATAGGATGTCATTTGTGACTTTGTACGTGACGTAAGAAAACTACTAGACACTTGGTCTAAGCGTTAAACAAAGCTTTAATCAACTGTTTTACAACATGGAGATCTAATTGGCCTTCACTAGTTCCTGTTAAAGAATGTCCTGAGCAAGCTGGGCCCATGCCCGAGTATTTATACTCTCCCTGGACAGCGCCACCAGCAGGCCGCCCAGTATTATGTCATAAGTCATTTCCCATGAATGACAAGATTCATGTCAGTACGCACTCACTCTCTGATAAACTGCTATCTGTATTTATTGTTCTTGCGCCAGTTGAATGCCCATCCTAGGCATGGCATTTCAGAAGGTAAAAAAAACCCAGTAAATTTTTTTTGCAATTTTGTTTGGTAAAGTTTTGTGCTCAAGTTAAGGGTTGTTATCGCTGAGGTATCGAGCACTTTCCCAATGTAGCCACCCTCAACCCGAATACAGCAGCACGATGGTGCACAAAATGGAAACTATCTGTCCGTGCGACCTTTTCTTCTTGAGATTGCCAATTATCGTCAAATTAGAGGCAGTTTCGAGCTGTGGGTCAACACTCACTAGGAACTAAAGTCAATGGAAATGAAAATCGGGAGCAATGCATAACGGGCGGCTGAATCGATATCACCTGTTTTACACTGTCGCCCAAAGTCAAAATTACCCCAGTGAATCGAGAGAAGTTCTGCGGTCCTGAAAAGCATCCTGACCACTAAGAAAACAAAACGACTCTCCTGATGTCCCACTGAGTAAGTGCACCAAGTGGTGTAGCACTGGGCTATGCCAACCACGAAGGTCTCAGGTTTGATCCCTAATCTATGCAAAGATCATTGATCTGAGCGGGGCAGAGATGTGGCAGTTCCTTTGGCCATCCCAGGCAGAAAGAGGGAAAAATCGGCCAGAGATTCTGGGCTGGATTTTAGCGGCCAATACCGGGTGGGTTGCAATGCTCCCGCTAAGGTATGTGCATGAACGGCTGCGCAGTAATCTGCAAGGTCCCGCGTAGGCCGCTCACCGGCTTTTACATTGTAAATACGGCGCAGGCGCAGAAATTTAAAGGGACCGCGCATTAAAAGAAATCGGTTGCGCAGAACAAAGCACAGCTTACAGGGAATATTGATGGTTTGGGGTCGGGTCAGAGGTTAAAATTCTAAAAATCTGAAACCCGACCCCAAAACGCCTCCAACCTGCCCACTTCCGGGTTTAATGGAGGGGGGCAAGTGCTGGGCAGCCAACCCGCTCCAAGGAGGTGGGTTGGCAATTTAAATATTTTAATGAGGCTGGCAGCATCTGATTTAACCTGATTTACAGGTTTAACTGCAGCCTGCCGGGTTTCCCAGGCTTCGGGAAACCTGGCAGCTGAAGGGAGGTGAGGACAGCTTCGGGGAGAAGGTAAACGCCTTTACAGCGTTGCTTGTGGGCCAGGAGGAGCAGGAGTGCTTCCTCCCCCCCCATCAGAACCCCCACCATACAAAGACCCCCAGGGTCAAGGATCGGGATCCCCCTGGGATCTGACTCCCCACCCTGCCCACGGGTTCGGGAATCGGACCTCCCCCCTTTGATTGTCCCCCTCCTTGGGATTGAACCTCCCCCGGAGTCATTGATCAGACCTACCTGCTCCTGAGTCCTCCCCACCCGACTGGAAGCCAAGCCTGTCAATCAGGCTGACTTCCAGATGGGGAACCTGTCAAGCACAAAAGATGCACGCTGTGTGTTAAAACTTCACAGCATGCGAGGAAACCCGGACTTCTGGGTTTCCCATCTGAAACTCCGACACCCCTGCTTGCCTACGTAACCTAAACCTGTTAATAGCCAGGCCTCTATTTTTGGTCACTCTCCAGTGACCCCCATTTGGAAGTTTTTGTTGGTGTGTGTGTATAAAAATATATTTGTGTGTGTGTGTGTGTGTGTACACATACGCATGTGCATATATGTCTGTGCATGTTTGTGTGTATGGACTTGAGGTTAGTATAGGACTTGGCACAGCTGTGATGCCTATCACAATCAAATAGCTGATACACTTTACATAAACTTTCAGGTGACTATTGGGTTCTTCCTTAATGTACCAGAGAGCCAGTTGTGTTTGTGGAACCAAACACAGGCGCAATTCACTGCCTGCAGGCAAAGAGAATACAAATAAAATTTAAAAAGTCCTTACAATGCAGCCTGTGCTATAAAATGAAACACAAATACGGCCTTCCCGGGCTGCAGCATTCATTACAATATGGCCTAATGGGCCAACCATTTATGCGTTATGTGTTGCAATGGTGAGCATCCTATAATTAATGTAGCATGAAATGGAACATGCTATTAGGAGGCAAGGTTCAGAGAGAGTGCGAAAATAGCGAGCTTTATATTGAGGCTGAAGTGTATTTTAATTTGACCTCCTCTGGCCCGTATAGTGCTCGCTATTCCTGAAATAAACGCCTGCTTTTCTAAGCAGCTATTTCCCTCAGAGCTAAGAGGTTTCTAATTTAATCAGAACAGAATCTGAATTCAGCGCCACCTGCTCAAAGTGACCACAGTAACTGGCAGAGACAAGCTGGTGGGATAAGATAATGGAGCGCGTTCCAGGATTAAGCAGCCACCCTTAAACATACTCGCAGTGCTCAAATTTCCATTGTTTGAGGATTCCAAGTGTAACACAAGTAGTGCTGTTTATATCACACACAGAAAACGTCCCTATATATGAGTGGTAGCTCTCCAAAACTAGTTACAAGTTCAATCTCCAAACTAGTTACATGGACGACTTTTTAGGCAAGAATGGGCAGTGATTACATACCTTTGGGGTGCGACACACATGCTTCTAAAGTGAAGCTTTACCATTGTGTAGAGTCAAGTTTCCTGAGGACTGATTTGCCAACTATTTGTGGTGTTCTAATGATCAGTTCGTTGGGCTCGACAATGAAGTGGCACAGTAGGGCGCATACACCACTTGGTTGGCAAGACTGCAGAATCTGTCAGCAACTTCTGAAAACAATTTCATAAACTATTTGTCAACAAATCAGGCGAAGCTGTCATTGAACTATTTGAGAGGCTGTGTTCACGGCAGATGCGAATCGCTAAGCTTTTTGTCTTCATATATACATTAGGTTGTTGAAAATGTTAGAATTTGTCATAATTTCTAAATTTGCCCCCCTAATGCCAACAAAAACCATTCTTAACAAAAAATGGCTGCCAAAACATTAGCTGCCAGTAAACTTTGAAGTGGCCAACCAATAAGGTAACGTCACCAACCTTATTGATTTCAGGTACGTCAGGTCACTGGGAGTGAGATTGAAAGCCGAGAAGAATGAGTGATTGCCTTTGTACATGGGTTGGTAGCATTGATGGGTGCACTAGAGCTGGGGTAAGTGACAGTGAGCCGAGTTGACATTTATGCATGAGGTATTCAGTTCATCAATAGAAAACTACAGCTCATATCAATGAATAGCTAGTAATTTACTGAAGATACTTGAGAATGTTTATATAGAAACACTGAAAGGAAATTTAAGAGCACCTCCATAGAAACACTGCCAGGACTCATGAGATTCGGAAAGCTTTTTCAAGGGCGTGTGGGTTGTACCATTTGGTTAAAGTGACCTGAGAGCTTTTGTTAACTTGTCAGAAATCCACAACCGTTCCCATTGGCTTTCTTAGTCATGCCAACAAGTTAATGATATTTTACCTACATTTAATTGAAATAATTTGTTGCTGCATTAACTATTTGAGTTCTGAATTTCCTGTGCAGTTTCAGGGAGTGTTGACGTAGAATCATAGAATGGTTACAGCACGGAAGAAGGCCATTCGGCCCATCGAGGCCGTGCCGACTCTCAGCTAGTCCCACTCCCCCGCCCTTTCCCCGTAGCCCTGCAAAATTTTTTCCTTCAGATACTTATCCAACTCCCTTTTGAACAATAAGATTGAGTCTGCCTCCACCACCCTTTCAGGCAGTGCATTCCAGATCTTAACCACTCGCTGCGTAAAAAAGTTTTTTCTTACGTCGCCTTTGGTTCTTTTGCCAATCACTTTAAATCTGTGTCCTCTGGTTCTCAAACCTTCCACCAATGGGAACAGTTTTTCTCTACCTACCCTGTCCAGACCCCTCATGATTTTGAACACCTCTATCAAATCTCCTCTCAATCTTCTCTGCTCCAAGCAGAACAACCCCAACTTCTCCAGTCTATCAACATAACTGAAGTCCCTCATTCCTGGAATCATTCTCGTAAATCTTTTCTGCACCTTCTCTAAGGCCTTCACATCCTTCCTAAAGTGTGATGCCCAGAATTGGACACAGTACTCCAGGTGAGTGTCTCACCTCCTGACTCCCCAAAGCCTTTCCACCATCTACAAGGCACAAGTCAGGAGTGTGATGGAATACTCTCCACTTGCCTGGATGAGTGCAGCTCCAACAACACTCAAGAAGCTCGACACCATCCAGGACAAAGCAGCCCGCTTGATTGGCACCCCATCCACAACCTTAAACATTCACTCCCCTCCACCACTGTGGCTGCAGTGTGTACCAGCTACAAGATGCAGCAACTCGCCAAGGCTTCTTCGGCAGCACCTCCCAAACCCGCGACCTCTTCCACCTAGAAGGACAAGGGCAGCGGGCACATGGGAACACCACCACCTCTAAGTTCCCCTCCAAGTCACACACCATCCTGACTTAGAAGTATATTGCCGATCCTTCATCGTTGCTGGGTCAAAATCCTGGAACTCCCTCCCTAACAGCACTGTGGGAGTACCTTCACCACACGGACTGCAGCGATTCAAGAAGGCGGCTCACCACCACCTTCTCAAGGGCAACTAGGGATGGCAATAAATGCTGAACTTGCCAGCGACGCCCAGATCCTATAAATGAATTAAAAAAAAATCCCACAAACAGCAATGAAATAAATGATCATATCATCTGTTTTTTAGGCGTTGGTTGAGGGATAAATGTGGGCCAGGACACTGGGGACACCCCTCCGCTCTTCTTCGAATAGTGTCGTGGGAACTTCTACGCCCACCTGAGAGGGCAAGCGGGGGCTCAGTTTAGCATCTCATCCAAAGGACGGCACGTCCGACAGTACAGTAGCACTACACTGTAATGTCAGCCTCGATTTTGTGCTCAGGTCTCTGGAGTCGGACTTGAACCCACAACTTTCTGACTCAGAGTCAAGAGTGCTGCCCACTGAGCCACGGCTGACACTAAATCAACAGGAAGACAAATTGAAATAAGAAAATGTTAACGTTAGAGATAATTGTTTTGAAAAGAGTTTTGCTGGTGACACTCAGATCGAGTTTCCATGGCGGTTCTCCCAATCTCCCACTGTAATTCTGACAGAAGTTTAATGGAAACCCCAGGGAAAAGGTTGTTTACACCATTTCTGCAGGGTTTCTACCTGCCTCTTTGACAAGCTTTTGCTCATCTGCCCTAATATCTCCTTATGTGGCTCGGTATCAAATTTTGTTCGATAACGCTCCTGTGAACCGCCGTGGGATGTTTTACTACGTTAAAGGCGCTATATAAATACAAGTTGTTGTTGTTGTTGTTATTGCTGATCTTGCACTGAAGTCATGGCAGGAGATCAGGAGAAGCCCCACAGAATCTCTCCACCCGTCACTCTTTTAACACTTGGCCTGCAGCAGACGAGTAAACTCAACCACAGCATTCCCCACGGTCACCAATGAGTCGAATCTTTTTGGTTGGCAGCTCTCCCTGTTCTCACAGGATTTTATACATCTTATATTTTGCCACGGTCACATCTATGGAGCAACTGTGTCAACCTTCACCCTTCTCGGTCGGCTAGCATTCAGAGTCACCATTTTAGTCGTGCGAAACCTAAATTTTTTTTAAAAAGTGCTCCCATCTCCAAAATGAACCACGGAAGCCAAGAGAAAAGAAAGTAACAAATGGGTTTTAATGCTAGATTTAAAAGGGGATAAAGTACAGAAGAGATCATTTCGGCCATATTCGAGAGGAAAAAGTCAAATGAAAGGGAGCGATGTTGATGAGCAGCGATAATTGTGTGGGGATTGGGCTGCTTCCCCCACTGCCCACCAAACGAAGCTCGCTGGAGACCCAAGCCATCTTCATGGTCGAGCCTCATTTAAATGGTAGCAGCGAACTGCCAGTGTTAAACCAGCTCTCATGGACAGCTCACTAACTGGCGGGGTAGCCATCAGACCCGGCCGCCCATCCGCAACGCCAAGCCCATCTTTAACAAAATTGCACGGACACTCTGCAAATAAACAGACAATTGGGCTTCATTGTATAGCGTTAAAATGTTCCCAAGCTCGGCTGCTTACACAGGATGTTATCGTTCACCGTTTACTATTGCAAAGTTCCTCCTTTTACAAAGCCCACAACTACTTAGACACGGTCTCAATCAACACACTGAGTAACATCCGGCAAAATGTTCAAATGGTTAATGAAGTTGTACGAGCAAAGTTACTTCATTGGGATGCTGACAGGGAATTATTTTTGTAAACGAATATTGGAATGTAGAGTTAAGCCTGATGCAATAGTACTATCGAGATAACTGCAGACTGATTTCCTGTTCGGAGACATATTGATTGACTTATTAAAGTATTTATACTGGATATCCCAGTTTAAACTTGAAAGCCTATTAACAGTGGGTTCCTGTCTAAGGTGAGCTCACAGACAAAACACAACAGAGGAGACAATATCTGGAGAATGATCAAAGTAATGCATCCTTTCACATCTCCAACCACTTAGATCAATGGTGCTGTTCATTATAATGTCTAAATCTTTTGCTTATGATTTTCGGGCTTAAGTAGAGCATGTGTTAATCTGAAGCATGATGTACAAGAATGATCCATCTACCCCGCTGCCCTTCCCCCTCACTCCGCTACTATAATCATTTTTTTCAAGTGGTTTCTTTTCACGCTATGGATCCATTCTACAGGTGCCTCTGTTATATAAGAAAAAAAAACTTATTTACATAGTGCCTTTCACAATCTCAGGATGTCCCAAAGCATTTTACAACCAATTAAATACTTTGAAGTGTAGTCACTGTTGTAATGTAGGAAATGCGGCAGCTAATTTGCGCACAGCAAGGTCCCACCAACAGCAATGTGATAATGATCAGGTAATCTATTTTTAGATGTTGGTTGAGGGACAAATATTGGCCAGGACACCAGGAGAACTCACCTGCTCTTCTTCAAATAGTGCCGTGGGATCTTTTGCATCCACCTGAGAGGGCAGAGGGGGCTTCGGTTTAACGTCTCATCCTAAGGAAGGCACCTCCAACAGTGCAGCACTCCTTCAGTAATGCACTGAAGTACCAGCCTAGATTTTGTGCTCAAGTCTCTGGAGTGGTACTTGAACCCACAACCTTCTGACTCTGTTATAGTTTGTGTCCTGGCCCCCATGTTAGCTAATATAGTCAACGGCTGACTTTCCTCAGTTATTGTCCCTCACCCCTTCAAATCTGCCGTCATCACCACCCTTGACCCCTCTGCTGATGCAAACTACCGCCCCCATCTCCAACTTCCCTATCCTCTGCAAAGTCCTTGAACGTGTTGTTGCCTCCCAAATCCGTCCCCATCTTTCCTGCAACTTCATGTTTAAACCCCTCCAATCAGTTTTCCGCCCCTTCCACAGCACTGAAACGGGTTTATCAAAGTCACAAATTACATTCTACGTGACTGTGGTAAACTACTCCTCCTCATCCTTCTCGACCTGTCTGCAGCCTTTGACACGGTTGACTACACCATCCTCTTCCAATGCCTCTCCTCTGTTGTCCAGCTGGGTGGGACTGCCCTCCCCTGGTTCCATTCTTATCTAGCCAGTCGTAGACAGAGAATCACCTGCAATGGCTTCTCTTAACTGATCCAGCAGCATTCCCTCTGGAGACCTCCAAGGATCTAGCCTTGGTCCCCTCCTATTTCTCATGTACATGCTATCACTCGGTGACAAAATCCCAAAACACAACGTCAGGTTCCACATGTACACTGATGACACCCAACCCTACCTCATCATCTGATGAAGGGTCACAGACCTGAAACGTTAACTCTGTTTCTCTCTCCACGGATGCTGCCTGGCCTGCTGAGTGTTTCCAGCATTTTCTGTTGTTATTCCTACCTCATCACTATCTCTCTCGACCCCTCCACGGTCTCTGTTTTGTCATGCAATTGTCTGATATCCAGTATTGGATGAGCAGAAATTTCATCCAACTAAATATTGGGAAGACCAAACCCATTGTTTTCGGTCCTAACCACAAACTCAGTTCCTTAGCCACTGACTCCATCACTCTCCCTGGCCACTCTTTGAGACTGAACCAGACTGTTCCAAACCTTGGTATCGTATTTGATCTCGAGATGAGCTTCCGACTACATATCCGCTCCATCACTGAGACGGCCTATTTCCGTAACGTCGCCCGTCTCCGCCCCTGCTTCAGCACATCTGCTACTGAAACTCTCATCCATGCCTTTGTTACCTCTAGACTTGAGTATTCCAGTGCTCTTCTGGCTGGCCTCCCGTCTTCCACCCTCCATAAACTTGAACTCATTCAAAACTCTGCTGCCCATTTCCTCGCACCAAGTCCCGTTCACCCATCATCCCTGTGCTCACTGACCTACATTGGCACGCAGACCAGCAACGCCTCGCTTTTAAAATTCTCATCCTACTTTTCAAATCCCTCCATGGCTTCACCCCTCCCTATCTCTGTAATCTCCTCCAACCCTACAATCCTCCGATCTCTCTGCACTCCTCCAATTCTGGCCTGTTTTTCATCCCCGACCATTGGCGGCCATGCTTTCAGCTGCCTAGGCCCTAGGCTCCAGAATTAACCCCCGCCCGCCATGCCTCTCCACTTCTCTAACTCTCTTTCCTCCTTTAAGATGCTCCTTAAAACCTACCTCTTTGACCAAGCTTTTGGTCACCTGTCCTAATATCTCCTTATGTGGCTCGGTGTCAAATTTTGATTGATAACACTCCTGTGAAGCACCTTGGGACGTTTTACTATGTTAAAGGCGCTATAGAAATGCAAGTTGTTCTTCTTCTTGTTAGGCAGAAAAAAACTGCCAACATTGCAAATCTGAAAGAACCGGGAACGCACAGAAGGCCGATTAGCATCTGAAAAGAGAAAAAGCAGGCTAACTAAAGAAGGGTCTCTACCCGAAATTTGAGCCTATCTTTTCTCTTCTGATCTGCTGATAGATCCATTATATATACCAAACATTTTCTGAATTAATCTTGTGGTCTGTTAGATATGTAGTAATGAACATTCTGTTCTCCAGTGGCTGCTGGCAAGCTCTTGAATACGAAAACAAGGTGAGGTTCAGCTGAAGATAATCCAGCCTGCTTTCTTCTGCGATGTACGCAGTTTTGCAGTAGTAGGTAGTTGACAACTGTCTCCAAATGCTGGGCTTCCTACTGAAAGCGAGACACAGTTAACAAATGGTCAGCTGCAATTGCTGCAAGGATCCAGTGACATTATCCTGAATGAAGCTCAGCTCATTGGAATTATTTTCTTCATCCATACAAAGAGGCAGAACTCCGCTGTGCACCTGTTTACATGGTCACCTGGGAGACAGTCACTTTAAGTTTCCAATGTGGTGGTTGCATAATCCGCGCTCGTACCAAAACAAAGGGATGTGACAGAGAGCGAATGAGTGCTGGCATTCACCCCTTACATGCTCCATAGGGACAGCCACCACAATGCACAGCATTAGACAGATGCCATGACGTTAACAGCGTTCGGAGATTTTACCCCATGCTTTTAGAAACAACCAGAGAAATTCCTCACAATATGAGGAGTGTCCTGGCCAATATTTATCTCTCAAACAACATCACTAAAACAGATTATCTGGCCATTATTACATTTCTGTTTGTGGGAGCTTGCTGTTCACAAATTGGCTGCTGTGTTTCCTATATTACAGCAGTGACTACACCTCAAAAGTACTCATTGGCTGTAAAGCGCTTTGAGCTGTCCTGAGGTTGTGAAAGGCGCTATATAAACGCAAGTCTTTCTTTCTTTACAAACAAGCGATAAAACGTTACGACGATGTAATAGCTGTTAGAATCATAGAATGATACAGCACAGAAGGAGGCCATTGGACTCATTGGGTGCCGGCTCTTTGAAAGAACTATCTAATTAGTACCACTCCTCTGCTCTCTCCCCATAGCTCTGCAAATTTCCCCCCTCCAAGTATTTTTCCAAACTCTCTTTTGAAAGTTATTTTTGAATCTGCTTCCACTACCCTTTCAGGCAGTGCATTCCGGATCATAATAACTGGCTGCCTAATAAAAATGATTCCTCATGTCGCTTCAGCTTCTTTTGCCAATTACCTCAAACATTAAATGTTTTCGTGCATTCATATCCAGCCATGAGTATAGAGTCCAGCTGGCAATATGAGCTATGTGGAAGCCAAGACACTACAATGATTATTTGATTTACTGTTGAATAAATGTAGTAAATGCTGAATAGAATTAGTATGCACAAACCTATTACTTACACTTAACAAATGTAATTTCTCAGGGAGTGACAACAAATATAATAGCAAATTATATTTTATGAACCTAGGGGGCACACACAGCGGGTAGTGGT
Organism: Squalus acanthias; assembly: GCA_030390025.1. NCBI lineage: Eukaryota > Metazoa > Chordata > Chondrichthyes > Squaliformes > Squalidae > Squalus > Squalus acanthias. The sequence continues at coordinate 150,863,913 of CM059428.1, forward strand.
TATGGTACAGGACCAGTAACCTAGAATTCAACCTGGTAATGTGCGGCCTGGGACCAGAAACATGACCAACAAAACTGTGGTTCACTAAGGTCCCTTCAGGGAATGGAACCTGCCACATTACCTGGTCTGGCCTACATGTGAATCCAGTCCCACACTCTGGCGGTGATTTCGCCTACTGAGGCAGACTCAGTGCGGCCGAGGTAGGTGGCGGGTTGCGACCCTGCTCCGGCTCCATCAAGTTCTGTGAGAAGAATTTTCCATTGATTGGGCTTGTTAAGCCCGCCCTGTGAGGTTCCCAGCCAATTACAAGGAAGTGGTTCTGATGATGTCTTTTGATGATGCGTCATCAGCCGGTTTCCTTAAAGGGACCATGCCCACATTCATTTTGACAGTTGTGCTGTCAGTGTTTGGCAGCATTGAGGTGCTGCAAACACTGACAAGCACTGCACAAAGTGCACGGCTGCACCCAGGCTCTCCCATGACTCCCTCCATATGCTTATGGAGGGAGTCACGGACACAGGGAGGTTCTCTTCCCTTCCAAATAGTGGAAGACACTGCCCCAGGAGACCAACACAGCCTGGTTGCACATTGCACAGGAGGGCACAAGCAGGGATGTCATCAGGAGGACCAGGCTACAGTGACGCAAACCTTTCAATGATCTCAGTAGATCACAAAACGTTACTGCAAAGCTACACTCAACCTCATCCTGCTGTGCCACTCATCACATCCCCATCACTCTGCCTTCCCTACCCTGCTCCTGCACATCCTTACTCACACCAACTTACCTTGCACCTCCACCCATCCCTGTCTCTCTATCTACATCATCACATCTCCATCTCACTAGCCACTCCACACACTCACCCTCATCCTTGTCCAATCATATTAACTAACAACACACAAGGGTAGGCACTTGGGTGTTTTCACCAATGTTCATGTAAAGTTTCTGTTGATGTGTTGCCAAGCATTGAAATCTTTATTTTCCACACTTTGCCTTCTTGGACAGATTTTTGTGCACCTTTGGAAGTGGCTTAGTGAGTTGCAGTGAATGGTGAGACATAACGTTACCCCTGCAATGGTGATATGTGTGAAAGGAATGGCTTGGGCATTGCAGGGATGCTTTATGGTGCTGGTGTGGGGTGCTGCCAAGCTGGCGCATCATGTGGCAGACAGGGTGTACAGCATCAAGTGAAGTAAATCTGGCCATGGTGAGGCTATCCCGGGCTTCCCGGGCAGCAATGTGGTCGGGTACTGATGCCTTGTGTTCGGTGCAGCATCAGGTGATTGCGGAGATGGTTGGTGTTGTTGTTCGTGATGTTGGTGTGCCTGATGATGTTGGTGTTGGGGCTGATCGTGGTGGGATTCTGAGGACCAAGTGAGATTTTTTCAAGGGTACTGATGCTGCTGGAATAGATGGCAGCTGAAGTTGAGATGACAGAAGCGATCTGTCAATGGTGAGAGAGGTTGCTCCAAGGAGGTGACAGTGGATAGAGAGTTTACTCCAAACACTTCCAAACTGCATGAAGCTGAAAAGTGTAATCCAAATCCTGAAGACTCCAGCTTCTCAGATTGGAAAGTGAACAGCTGTGAAGTGGTAGCTTTTATACAGCTTTTGCAGCTGTCAACTATTCAGAGGAATGGAGAGTCATTGACAGCCCGACCTACTTACCTGACGTGATCCCCGAACGCTGGGAACCTCGTGATAAAGCTGGTAAAATGGTAAGTACATGGTAAATTGATGTTTAAGTACCTTTTAACAAGCTCTTAAGTATCTGAATTGGCTCACCCACCGCTTGGTGTCGGGTCTGTAAAGCGCAGACAGACCCGACACTTGGGAAACTGCATGGAGGCGGGTTGACAGCGGGATACCGACCTGCTGTCAATCTTTTCGATTTTGACAGCGGACCTGCCTCCGAACCCGCCCTCTGAGCGCTGGCAAAATTCCAGCCTATAGCTCTGATTTTAACTCAAGGCATACATCAAGTAGTCTGAGCATCCAGAAGTTGGAGAGAAAATCTTTGGCCTGGCGGTAATGAAAGAAACACATTAGATAAAATAATATTTATGCAGAGTGTTAGAACAAATAAATATGAATGTGCAACCCAGTTGAGATTTGTCTTTTTGTTCTCACTTCACACCAAAAATGACAAATTTTCTGGATTAATTAAAAGTAGTTTAATTATCATGACTACAGATTAACTGCTTTTCATTCTCATTGCTGATTGTGGGGTCCTGCTGTATGTAATAGGCTGCCATATTTGTCTACATAACAAGTCACATCAGAGTAATTTATTGGAGTCAATCTTAACCCTGAGTGGGTTGTGGTCAATGGAAGGGGGGTGGGCTGAGTGTAAAATGCACTCATTGCTGAAAATTTCAGGCATTTTCAATGGCTGGGCCTCAATTAAAGCCAATAGTTGGGTTTCCCGCCCGAATTTGTGGCTGAACAAAAAGCCTTCCCCGTTTTTTTAGCGCTAATTGTGTGAAGTGATACATTTTGGTAGGAAGACTGAGGAGAGACAATATAAACTAAATGGTACAATTTTAAAGGGGGTGCAGGAACAGAGAGACCTGGGGGTGTACATATACAAATCTTTGAAAGTGGTAGGACGAATTGAGAAGGCTGTTAAAAAAAACATATGGAATCCTTGGATTTATTAATAGAAGCATATGGTACAAAAGCAAGGAAGTTATGCTAAATGTTTATAAAACACTGGCTAGGCCTCAGCAGGAGTATTGTGTTCAATTCTGGGAACCACACTCTAGGAAGGATGTCAAGGCCTTAGAGAGGGTGCAGAAGAGATTTACAAGAATGGTACCAGAGGTGAGGGACTTCAGTTATGTGGAGAGACTGGTGAAGAGCAGAAAAGGTTAAGAGGAGGTTTGATGGAGGTGTTCAAAATCATGAAGGGTTCTGATAGAGTAAATAAGGAGAAACTGTTTCCAGTGGCAGAAGGGTTGGTAACCAAAGGACATAAATATAAGGTGACTGGCGAAATAACCAGAGGCGACATGAGGAAAATAAATTTTACACAGCGAGTTGCTATGATCTGAAATGCCAGAAAGGGTGGTGAAGCAGATTCAATAGTAACTTTCAAAAGGGAATTGGATAAATAATTGAAGAGAAAAAAATTGCAGGGCTATGGGGAAAGAGCAGGGAAGTGGGACTGATTGGATAGATCTACCAAAGAGCCAGCAAAGGCATGATAGGCCAAATGGCCTCCTTCTGTGGTGTATCATTCTATGATTCTATGAATTTCCGTAGGCTGTCCAGAGGCCTACCTAAAACTGGAATGTGCTTCTTAAAGGGAGGTTGTATTCCCTTCTGCCTGGTTCTGTCTGAAAACGGTCTGGAAGGAGGAGTGGTAATAATGAGTCGCAGGCATCCCCCAGACTCTCAGAAACCTCCCTGGAGGTGCTGTTGGAAGAGATGAGGGAAGCACTGCTGGTCAGGACACTGGGAGGACTCCTTACTCTTCCAGTAGTGTCATGGGATCTTTATCATCGACCTGAACGTTAGGAACAAGCAGACGGGGCCTCATTTTAACAACCTCATCTGAAGGATGGTAACAAATTTCTTGTGTTCATATGTTTGATTACCTGTTATAAAGGAGATCAATGCCAAATCAACTTTGAGTCTGCAGTAATAGTGAGACGCCGACCAACCATGAAAAGAATAATAATCATACCAAAAAAATCATCACAAAAAAAAAGACAAATTTCAATACAATTATTCCTAACCTGGTAATAATTAGTAAAACTCTTGAAAGATTTGTGTACAAACAGGAGAATCAGTCGATGTGGAGCACCTCAGCCCTGAGTAATCAGGCTCTCACAAAGAAAGTCAATAGAAATAGCTTTGCTGAGATTGGTAAAATTGTCAGTTCTAAAACTGACTGTGGGTTAAAACAAATCACATTCCTTCACAAATTCAAATTCAGCAAAATGTAAGATTCCCTTTTTCAAGCTCAGGCAATGTGGGTTTCAGAACATTACCATGATAAGGCTTTGCAGCTACTTAATGGACAGGAGTCAGGTCATGAAATTAGGTACTCACTTGTAGGCATCCAGTCTCTGAAGCATGCAATACCTTTAAGATCTCCCTTGGATCTATTACTCTTTGCAATGAATCTTGGCTTGCCCAAGGTTCAATACAGATCAAGGATCCTGGTCACAGATAATACCTTCAAAAGATTTAGTTTATATCTAGCTTCAATAAAAGTGTCCTGCCTCTGCACTCCCTCGACGTACCACATATCTTAAAAGTGACCAAAATATGATGGGTAAATTGATGAATCTCAACCAACTACAGTAAAAATCAATATCAAGCAAATAATGCTAGCCCTAATCACCAGGCAATCTCAATCCTTAACTCTACATGCAAGTGTTGAATATGGAGACATGTGGAGGGTCCACATGCAGTTATTTATTTCAGTGCAATCATGTTTATGAATAATACCCTAGGCTAACCTTAACATCTACCTACCATGCTAATCAGGCAGGTCAACTGATGTATAAGGGAATTCCTTGAATGGAAGTTGCATGAGGAAACACTTTACCCAACCCCGCCAGAAATCTCCACTGAATTGTTTTGTTTTAAACAAATTGGGTCGCACAACAACTGCTTGAGTATGGATCGGTAAAACTCTAGCAAATGAAATTCAAACAGTACTGAAATTTACAGAAAATTGGACCCTCCACATGTCTCCATATTCAACGCTTGCAGGGTTTGATAGATTGACACCAGCACAAACTTTCAATACCAAATTCTCTCTTGAGCCTGCCATGCCCTGCCTGTAATCTTCATTATCTGAACAACTCTATTGAAATATATTCACAATCACATCCAGTTTGAAGCCTACCATTGTACAATCCCACTGACAAGACCCCTTTAGGGTCCAGAACATTTACTCTAGAGCTACGTCTATTTCTGTACTACTGTACTGGAAGAGATTCAGAACATCAACATGTGTACCATCCGTTCAAGACAGCAGTAAGGGATTACTTACTCCAACTGTCCTGCCATCCGACATAAGTGTCCTTGGTATCAGTTTGGTATAGCACTTGTTTAAGCCCATCAAACTCCCTTTAATGCTTCATTGGTGCAATAAAATGTATATCTTAGTTAGATTGAGTTATATTATGTTGAATATAGATATATAAAATGTTAGTACTGTATCTGTGAAGGAATAAGCCATATAACCTATTCAGAAAAATACACTGACTTATGAAAGAATTCTGGCTTTATTAAAACATGACAAACTGGGTTTGGAAATTTAGAAACCTAACTATGAAATAGCTATGAAAGCATTCTGGCTATTGAGATAAGATAGTTGTTGACACTGAATCAATAACCTTCTTGAAACAGAAGGTTAAAGACTCCAGACAGGCTGACCTTTGGAACGAAACAATGGTTCACCCTGGATAAGGTGTTCTAATTTACACTTTGTAATGAAGCACAAACATCTGCCTTCGTAAAAATGACATCAAGTAAAAAACAAACCTGCCATCACACCATTTTTTATGGTAAACTTAGAACACCTAGAGAGGAGATATAATTCTGTAATGCTACCAGCTGAGGTGACTGTAAGAATTGCATGGGTTAGCAGAAAAATGACTAGAGATAATTAGCTTACATCAGCAGAAAACCGTAAAGGAAATACCATTGGAAAAGGGTATAAATATTGAACTCTCAAATGGGATAGTAGACTCGCTTTAAAGGGGCAAAGCATTTCTCAGCTTCAGAGGCAGCTCTGTAAGTCTCCAACTCTTTGTACCTCGGGGATCAAAGGTATTTGATTTTGGTGGATATCCTGAATAGAACTTTAAGAACTGTAAAACTGTAGCGAAGTTAAGATTTGAGAGTAAGGTTCTCTGATAATAAGATTGTAAGCTTTCTCTTTTTGGAATTGTTAATGTTGCGATTGACTCACCAACTGTAAATTATATGTCGGTTCTTTAATAAATCTATATATTTTTAGAATTGTCTCACATAAGACTTCTGTATCAAACTCGCAAACTCAATCTCTGTACACTCTTTGGTGAGGAGTTGCAGAATTCTGGGGGAGTTTTCCGGACCCTCATAATATCCAGAACGTTACAGTCTAGCTAAACTTATTAAAAGTGCTATATGGAGGACGGTAACATTTTCAGGTTGTTCCTTTCCTTTAGGGAGAGATAGTCCGGACCTTTAGACCCAATTAAGCATCTTTGATATACCTCAAACTTTAGTTGAAAGTGAACGTCTGAGAAATACGCCTGATCCGGGGTAGCCCTAAAGGGGCTAGGACTAGTAAATATCCCTTCAATCCATTGTGGAACATTTTTTCCAGAAGCAAATTTACATTTGAATTTGAAGATCCATAGCAACTTTTAGAAAGGTCCTATTCTATTATTTGAATGTATCTTCATTGCAGGGGATAAATCTCCCATAAAATCAACTTTTCCTGTGACAAACAGACTTGGCTTTATTCACATTGCTCTGGACAGAGAGATCCTGTTACATCTTAACCAAGGCTGTGAAATCCAACCTCAATGCTCGAAATGATTGCATCCAAAGACAAACTTAATTGAGTTGATTATACATCATTTCACGTTTTGTTCTGATTACTATATAATGCACTCACCCTCATTTTACAACTATCTCTGTTGTAAGGTGCCAAGATCTTGGTTTTGACCTTGGTTTTTCTTGTTACATAAGGATATGTGACACTCCCTTTGATATATAGCTTAAAATTTTGGCCAGGAATTCCCTCAGAGCTGCACTTCCAGCAAAGTTTCAGTGGTGGAGCGGGAGCAGCTCTGGGGAAATTCCTAGGCTATAAATCCCGGCCTAGAAGTGCCAAGTGGATGATCCTTCTCGGCCTCCTCCTGAGGGCCCCATCATCGCAGATGCCAGTCTTCAGCCAATTTGATTTACTCCACATGACATCAAGAAATGGCTGAGTGCACTGTACTTCGCAAAGATTATGGGCCCCAACCACATCCCTGCTGTAGTGCGAAAGACCTGTGCTCCAAAACTAGCCGCACCCCTAGCTAAGCTGTTCCACTCCCCGACAAGGTGGAAAATTGTCCAAGTATGTCCTGTCCACAAAAAAGCAGGACAAATCCCCACAGCCCATCACCACCCTATCAACTTACTCCTAATCTTCAGCAAATTGATGGAAGGAGTCATAAACAATGTTATCAAGTGGCCCTTACTCACCAATTAGCTATTCACCGATGCTCAGTTTGGGTTCTGCCAGGACCACTCGGCTCCAGACTTCATTATAGCCTTGGTCCAAACATGAACACAAGACCTGAATTCCAGAGGAGAGGAGAGTGACTGCCCTTGACATCAATGCACCGTGTGTGGCACCAAGGAGCCCTATGAAAACTGAAGTCAATGGGAGTCAAGGGAACACTTTTCAGTGGCTGGAGTCATACCTGGCACAAAGGAAGATGGTTGTGGTTGTTGGAGGCCAATCATCTCAGCCCCAGGACATTGCTGCAGGAGTTCCTTATGGGCGGTGTCCTAGGCTCAACCATCTTCAGCTGCTTCATCAATGACCTCCCTTCCCTCTATTGCAAGGTTGGGAGTTGGGGCTGTTTGTTGATGATTGCACAGTGTACAGCTCCATTCACAATTCCTCAGATAATGGTGCCATCCATGCCAAATTCCAGCAAGACCTGGACAACATTCAGGCTTGGTCTGTTAAGTAGCAAGTAACATTTGCACCACACAAGTGCCAGGCAATGACCATCTCCAACAAGATAGAGCCTAACCATCTCCCCTCGACATTCAATGGCATTACTATTGCTGAGCCCCCCCCACCCCCCATGATCAACATCCTGGGGGGCCACCATTAACCAGAAGCTCAACTGGACCAGTGGTGGCTATTAGAGCAGGTCAGAGGCTAGATATTTTATGGCGAGTGTTTCACCTCCTGACTTCCCAAAATCTCTCCACCACTTACAAGGCATAGGTCAGGAGTATGATGGAGCACTGTCCATTTGTCTGGATGGGTGCAGCTGCAACAATACTCAATAGGTTCAACAGCATCCAAGGCATAAAGCAGGCCACCTGATCGGCAGCCCATCCACTGGCTTAAACATCCACTCCCTTCACCATCGGCGTACCATGGCTGCAGTGTGTACCATCTACAGGATACACTGCACCAACTCGCCAAGGCTTCTTCGGCAGCATCTCCCAAACCCGTGACCTCTGCCACCTAGAAGGACAAGGGCAGCAGGCGCATGGGAACAGCGGTTCAAGGAGAAGGTCCACCATCACCTTCTCAGGGACAATTAGGGATGGGCAGTAAATGCTGGCCTTGCCAGTGACTCCCACATGCCGAGAAGGAATAAAAAATGTCACCATTGGCTGTGAAACACTTTAGGATGTACTGAGGATATTTAAGGTGTTAAACAAATGCGAGTTCTTTCTTCGTTCTGGTTCTGAGAATCTGAGCTTCTGTCGCACATTAATGTCTATTATCTCAGCCAATAGAATGTGCACAATTCAATAATTTATTTACTCATAATAAAAATCATGAATAAGCCACATTTGAACACATTAATAGGGGGGGGGGGGATTTTAATTTAGTGGATTATTTTTCACCAATAATCTTCTGACAATACAATCGCAATAAATGCTGATCATTATCCAGTATTATTTAGTCTACTGGCACCCCAGTAAGGAAGCTGTTACATTCTATCTTTGTGTGCGAGTGTACCTAAAGCAAAACAGACGTCTAGTTGTTCAATGCGGAACTAGTCTGGTTACTACTGCAACCTCTGTTAAAATAATGCCACTCTCTCTTTGTATTTCATTTGACTTTCCAGCACAAACTGGGTGTGGGGAACATGCTAGATTAAGTACAATTATACCACAGATGCCGTGCTGTTGACAGGTCCCTTTCAGCTTCAAGTCAGCACCAAAAGCCACACACCTGTTAAAACGCACAGCAATTGACAGGTGTGTGAATGGCTGTCCAGATTATGGGGGCGGTTCTTGCTGTTAAAACACGACCAGATCTTTAGAAATCAACAAAGACAGCTAATCCTTCAGGAAGTCAAAGTTCCTTTTCTTTGATTGTAGTTTAAAAAAAAAGCATGGCTAAAAACAAATAAAAAAGAGCGGCTTCTTAAAGGAAAAGGAGAACCCTCTCTGACTGCTTGATTTAGCGTCAGTTAGTGCTTTCTTTTGGAAAAGCACATCTCTGTCGAAAAGACAACTGAACGGCTAAAGTAATGTCTGCATTATTCTCAGTAAGTGAAGCACAAGTTTCTTGTAAGTGTGGAATGTTCTGAAAAGGCAGCTGGCAAATATCTTCGAAGGTTAACAGCAGGCGCTCCTCATTAAACATTCCCTGAACTCAGCCGGTGAATCCAACAAAATTGCAATTTAAGTTATTCAAAGCGGCTGGGCTGGGCTGGGCAACCCATTAGCGCAGGTGATAGCACACCTCCCTCCTCGCCGGACTGTGTCACCAGTTCTCAGGCAGGCCACAAATGCTTAAGAAAGCAAGCAACGAGAAACGACCACTTGGCCTATTGAGCCACTCTTCCCACAGACCAGTGACAACCTGCCCTATCGTTGAGTTTGATTGGGAAGCCAGGCTTGAGAGGCCAAGGCCCATAGTGCAGCCACCAACAGGGGTGAAATGAGTAACCAGGAAAGATGAGATGAATCAGGAATTCATGATTAGGTTATCAAGAATTGGTTTAAGACCTGAAAATTTTAGGAGGATGGAAAGACTGAGGAAGGTAAAGATTTACACAGTTTTGAGCCCCTGGAAAGAGTAAGTTAGAGTAAGAGATTGAGCCATTTCTATTAGCTGTTAAATTCATTGTTTCATTGAAAACTCATTTTAAGTACCTGTTACTCCGATAGGTGGCATTGTGATTTTCAATGCTAAAGGTGTCATGCTGTGTGAGACACAGCAGCTATTATTTTATAGTTAGAGCATGTTACCCTGAGGTTACACACTTGGGCCACTAGGTTCTCATAACTCGCTCAAAATGCTTTCTGAAAATTCTTTACAGTCACCAATTTTTTTCTCAGTAACTGAAATTGCTAATAGCCAAAATAAAGATTTAAGCAAAATAAAACAAATTAAATAATGACATATCTCACAATAATATGATTAAGTTTATTCATTAAATTGTCTTTTGTGTCTTTTAATGCCGTTAGCAAAGTTTTCCTTGAAGGCCTCAGACTCTCCTAAAAGCCTAGCTTAGACTTGATGAAAGCTGTGTGATTCTGCAAGCTGAATTTGGATTGTGCAGTCTGTGCAGTTATCTTATTTCTTGTGTCCATGCTGGGAATTTTTTTCACTCTGCTGCTCCTCTGCTGAGAAATGTTCACTCTGCACTGAGCTATCTTTGATCTATTGGTGCCCAGCCTGCTCTGGATTCTGCTCCTTTGCTCCTAATTGGCCTTTGCTTTGCTGCTTTCCACTTGCATTGAACTCCTGCTAAACTCTGCCGCCAGTATCCTATCCCGCACCAGGTCCCGATTGCCCATTACCACCGTGCTCGCTGACTTACATTGGCTGCCTGTTCCCCAATGCCTCTAACTTAAAATTCTCATCCTTGTGTTTAAATCCTCCATGGCCTCATCCCTCCCTATTTCTGTAACGTCCTCCAGCATTTTTGCATTTAAATCACTTTAATTATACATCAGAAGCAGGAGATTTATAAAAGAAACATCGTCCACTTATATAACACCTTGCGTGGCATCTCAAAATGTTTCACAGCCAATGAAGTATTTTTGAAGTGTAGTCACTGTTGTAATGTAGGGAAACGTGGCAGCCAATTTGCGCACGGCATTATACTACAGACAGCAATGAGATAAATGACCTGATAATCTGTGTTAGTGATGTTGGTTGAGGGATAAATATTGAGAGACAGTGCAGCATTCCCTCAGTACTGCACTGAAGTGTCAGCATAGATCACACGCTCAAGCCTTGAAGTGGATCATGACTCAAAGGCAAGTGTGCTATTCCTGAGCCAAGGCCAATAACGCTTTTCTGGGGATGCTATTTCATTACTGAGCTATTAATCATTGGAAAAATACAGCACTCTCCCACTTCTCGTTAAAGAGGAACTTCACCTTCATGTTTTATGTGTGCACACAGGGCGGCCAATCTGCAAATCCCGCCCCCACCTTCACTGTTCAGTTGCATGGGCAGAAAATGATGGACTGACCAATGTAGAAACAGAAAACCCACCCAGTATGTTTACAATCTACAGGATGATGGAGAATGGAGCACATGCCTTATAGATCAGTATTGACACAGTATATTTCTTAAACATTCACAGCTGGGCAGGCTTCCAACTCAGTAGTTTAGACATCCAGTTAATACCCTGCTTTTATGTTGTAAATGATGCATTTAATATTTTATAAAGAAATGGGATACTTTTTAAATGAACATCAGTGGACTAGTGCTACTCCTTGGGTCTTGATTCAATGGGCAACAATTCTATCAACGGAATTTGTTTGTATTTTAAGCATAATTCAATTCCCAGGGTGAGTTTAACATCAGCCCAATAGCTCATAAGTCGCTCTGGATGTAACAAGTTAATATGTAATATAATGAACTCTGCCTGAGGCATTTAACAATGAAGGCATGTCACTGATCAAATTCACTAATTAACGAACACTAATTTCAGAGAGACACAGACATGAGATATTGTAGCATCAGATAATCTTTTGGGATTTTTTTTTTCAATCTCTGAAGTTGGTAGTCAATTGGTTTTAAATAACTGTGGCCCTGACATCTCACAGAGCTTCTATTGCTCTTCTGCCTTAACTCCAGTGGGAGATCGGTCGAACCCGTAGGGAAGCAACATGAATGGTCATTTTCAGGCATGGGTAACATTTTCCTGGGGATCCTTTCAGTCTCCTGCATGAAATTTGTAAAATAAGTTAGGAATCATGGCAAGAGTAGAGCATTATTTCAGTGGCCAGTGAGCAACACTGGCAAGCAACATTGGGAGTCATCCGATCAGTCGTCTAAAGTGACAGCTGTGGCTCAGTGGGCAGCACTCCCGCCTCCGAGTCAGAAGGTTGTGGGTTCAAATCCCATTCCAGAGACTCAAGCACAAAAATCTAGGATGCAGTGCTGAGGGAGCGCTGCACTGTTGGAGGTGCCGTCTTTCAGATGAGACGTTAAAGCCGAGGCCCCGTCTGCTCTCTCAGGTGGACGTAAAAGATCCCATGGCAATATTTCAAAGAAGAGCAGGGGAGTTATCCCCGGTGTCCTGGCCAATAATTATGGCTCAATCAATACCACTGAAAAAAAAACTAGATTATCTGGCCATTATCACATTGCTGTTTGTGGGAGCTTGCTGTGTGCAAATTCGTTGCCGCGTTTCCTACGTTACAACAGTGACTACACTTCAAAAGTACTTTATTGGCTGTAAAGCACTTTGGAACGCCCTGAGGTTGTGAAAGACACAATGGCCCGAAAATTAAACCTAATACGCGAGAGTACGCACTGTGTACTCTCGCGTATTAGATCCCGAATTGCCGGTTTCCTGCATGCACTGCGCATGCGTGGGAAACCGGCACTTCGTGAATTGAAAAGGGGGCGGTTCCTAAGTGAACCGCGTGCGCACTACAGGCTGTGCGCATGCAGTGCACTTAGTTTTTTTTCCAGCTTTGAACGCGCAGGTAAGTGGTGAAGATTTTACACACAAAGAAAGCAGGCGTAGGACCCCCTTTTAACAAGGTAAGTAGTTAATTAAGTGTTATTTTAAATTTTTTTCAACAGGTTTATCTTTTTTAGAGACTTTAAAGAAAGGTAAGTTTATTTTTATAACTTTTAAAAAGATTTTAAATTTTTTCAAAAATTTAATTTTTTGTTTAAAGTGGTTAATTTATTTAACTATACTTATTTTATTAATGTGATGGCTTTTAAAAAAAATTTAATTGAGGTTTAGCTGTTCTTTTGGGGGTGTGTAGTATTCATAGCTTTGACAGCTCTTGCCGTCAAAACTATGAATGAAAGATGGTGTGCTGCCATTGGCTCTAACTAAATCACGTGATCCCAGAGCTCGCACGAACTAATTGCGCCTCTGGGTCACGCAAGCACTGCATGGTTCCAACAGAGAGAGCATTTGAAACTAAAGTTCGTGTGGGCCCGGAGCAAAAAGGTAGGCGCGGAGTGCGATATCGCGGGGAATCCTTACCCCCGCGGGAACCATCCATGTTTAATTTCTGGGCCAATATAAATGCAAGTCTTTCTTTATCACAAAATTCCTGCCCAGTTTCCAGCTGTTCTGAAATTACTATGCCAGTGTTGAGGGTGCCATGCACTATTTTGTCTAAGCCATGCTGTTAATTTGTTCATTCCTGTACAATTGATGGTGAAGGGGCAAATTCCAATTTTCATGCATTGGGTGTGTGATAAACTCCAATCATCCATATGAAATGGGCATTGCAGATGGAGACTTAACAGAGGTGTTCAAATTTATGAAGTGTTTTTGATCGAGTAAATAAAGAGAAACTGTTTCCACTGGCAGGTAGGTCGATAATCAGAGGACACAGATTTAAGAGTATTCGCAAAGGAACCAGAGGGGAAATGAAGAGAATGTTATAACACAGCAAGTCATTATGGTCTGGAATGTGCTACCTGAAAGGCTGGTGGAAGCAAATTCAATAGTAACTTTCAATAGGGAATTGGATAAATATTTGAAAAGGAAAAATTTGCAGTGTTATGGGGAAAGAGTGAGGTGGGGGAGGCGGGGGTGGGGGGGGGGGGGTGTGTGGGTGGGGGAGGGCCTAATTGTATAACTCTTCCAAAGAGCCGGCACAGGCATGACCAGCCAAATGGCCTCCTTCTGTGCTGTAAAATTCTATGATTCTATGAGGCAGGGATTTTGCAGGATATTGAGGTTCAGATGATAGAAATTCCATTGGATTGCGGGGGTGGGGGGGGGGGGGGGCGGCGGTGGTTGCTTTCAGTGGCACTTTACTTAGCAGAGGAGGATGAGCAAGAGCAGAGAAGGGGTGGCAGAGATATCAGATGGTACTTAAAGCCACTGTCTGGACCTGCCACTGTGTCACCCATTGCATCGCCCATTGAGCTACCTGGCAATGACTAAAGGATACTGCCTCTGGAAGTTAAGGTTGAGCAGGGCAGCAGCTACAGAACTGTGCCGTCTGCTTCAGGAAGACTGCAGACTTTTAGTGACATCTCTGTCAGCAGCCATCAAGACAAGCATGGCTCTCGATTATTACACCTCAGTGACAAGGGAAGTTGTGCTCTAGGTTGAAAATCACAGGATTTGCCACAGAATATTCTGCTGCAATAGATCACTTGCCCTAACTACTCTATATTTTAATATGTACTGCTCTTACCATTACAAAACAGCACACCCTCTAATGTACCATGACCAAACCATGGTAGAGCTGCAAGTAAATTCAGTTCTCATCAATTCGAATCATAAATGCACAAATGTGCTGGATATTTACTGTAGTAAATGGAAGTAGACGGCATGTGAGTTGAGATTGGTTATTAGGACTCTTTGATAAAACAACATTGAGCTGAGAATATCAGCTACGTTCATACAAAGAGCAGTAAAATCGCGGTAGTTCCTTAATGGCTTCGTCGATAAATGCATCTCCCAGTGTGGTACTGAGCCATGTGGACCAGGAAGGTCCCAGGTGTGATTCCCTCAGTGCTGACACGGATGACCGTACCATGGGCAATGGGAATGCTTCTTGAAACTGGCTTCAGCACCTGTGGGCTGGGGAAAGGTCGCGTAAAATGATGCCCTCCATAAGCTTGCTAACACTCACTTGGGTGGGGTGCTGAAAGGACTACCTTTGCCTGTCGAGCCACTCGCAGCAAGTGCTTTCAGGAGAGGAAGGGAGAAAATCACAACTTTGACCTCTGCCTGCCTGCTGGGGAAAAGGAGTTGAAGTGGGATATGCCTGAAATCTCCGCAGAATTTCTCTGGCGGGAGATGGTTAAAACTAGCCACCTCGGCAGTTTCTTTGGGGGCTCCTGCTGATGTTATGGATGGAAACTGGTAGAATCAGGCAGCAATTCAGGGCCATGGTGTTTGACACATTCAAGAAATGTGCAAATAATTTATCATGCCATGATAACCTGTATATATAACTTATAAACCAGAAGTTTGGTGCTATGAATGCACTTACTGTCTGACCCAATATACTTCATACACATAAAGGACCCATGCTGCCATTATGCTGGTGTCAGCAATCAATATAGAAGCCAGTCTGAGACCGGCAATATACAGATAAAACACACTTAAACCAGCGCCTTTAGTATTCATTTCATGATACTATACTTAAACCAACAGATAAAGAATGATGTGGAAATGAATCCTCTAGCTTAGTGTCTGCTTTCTGACCCAACTCTTCATATAAAATGAGTCAATAAAACCGTTTCAAGCCACTTTATTGATTTGTTCTCTTTGATATTATCTCTGACTCTGCCCATCATGTTGACAGTCCAAGTGGAATCCTTAGCTGCTTAGTGAGACCTCTTACTGCAGCCGTAAAAAAAAACCTGGGGCTAGATTCTGAGAGATATCTGTGGTCCCAACTGAAATCATTTATTCAATTCACTAACACCACAATGGCTGCACTCTCTTCATGTTTAATTGACTTTTTCTTTAAATTAGGGTTAGGAAGATTGATACTCGGTAAAAAAAAATGAGATTCTAAAAGATGCTCTTAATGGTCATTACAAAAATAGTTACTACACTGAGGGGGCTGTTAGAGACAATGATTTATCCAACATCAATAACTGATTGAAGAAAACGCCCGCATGCTTTGATGTCTGGTCACCCCGCTGGATAAAGATTGTATCAGACATGGGTTCAGTGTCCATAGCCAGTACTGTGCCGTGCAGCATCACATTGTGAAGGAGCTGAGGGGCCATCTTTTCTGCTCAGACCAATGCAATTAAGAAGAACCAAGAACAAATAACAGTGCAAAATGTTAGGAAAGGTTGATTTTAAAAAGCAAATGAAAGAAATTCAAGAGTTGTTTAACACAAATGAAGATGATGCAGCAATTAATGTAATGACATTGTACAAGACAATATAACCCCAGAATGGGCAATAAAAATCATGTTAGTATTTATTCCCCTATGAATTGAACAATACAGCCTATATATATTATATATATATATATAAAATATTTATATTTATAAATTACAATTTATTTAACTTAAAAGAAATTCTCACTATCGATGCTAAAAAGCAGTCCAAATTAATTGTGATTAACTTTTATATCCTTTCATTTTGTCTCTTTATACAGTATCATTCAGCTTTCTTTTGCATTCAGTGGAGGAGAAATTCATTATAGCCCAGGAATGGGCACTAACTTTAGAAAAGCTTGAGATTTAGCGCCAGGCGCTAATGATTCAGACTGCACACAAAATTCAGTCTCATTGCTGAAAGAAAGGATTGGAGCACTAAATCAAGTCTTAAAGGCCTAGCTCAGTGGTGTTACACTCAAAGGGTGGACCAATATCGGGTGCAGTCTAATCTCAACTCATCATTGCCATAGGCTTTTCCCAGTACTTAAAGGGGAGGTTCATTGATACTGCAGCACCTCATTCTCAGCATTGCTGGCTGTGCAGCTGCCTCAGCAAGGAGAAGCACAACAAGGAGAAGGAGCCGGAGGACTGAAGCAGGTGTGCTCATGGCAGATCCACCTCAGTCAGATGATCAGGGTGATTGAATGCTTCAACAAATGCTACATACCACCATCTGTACCATAAGCTTCACACAATGCCCAAAGCACCAGACCCCCAGCGCTCACCCACCAACAATCTCTACCTACCAACACTCACACCCACATCTCACACCTTGCACACTTGACAGCTATTCAACTATGGCAGGCACAGGGGTCATTAGTTATTGGAATGAATGTGATATGTATGATGTTTATGCATAAATTTAATCATGAGTTTGTAATATTTTGTGGTCTCTCTCATTTTACCTTTGTGCCCAGGAGGATGCTGTGATATGGCATGACACAGGGATGGTATGATGGGCAAGTGGTCAGCAAAAGGGATCTGGGGTTTAAGTCATCCTGGTGTGAGGCTGGAGGTCTGTTTGGAGGAGTTGGCAGATTCTGTGACCACCAGCTTGGTCTAATACACAGCTCCTCACTTCATTGAAGGTAGGAGAAGTGCTGTCGGAATACCCTCGGAGGGTAAGGCCTCCTGTTGAGAGCCCTGATGGCCTTCCTCATCCCTCTGGCCACATGTTCCACTCTTTCTCGCTGCCTCCGCTCCCTCCACAGTAGACCCTGGAGGGTGAGGTCGACTGCCAGTACAGCCCCCCTTAATGTAACCAAGTAGCACTTTGATATGTTGTCAGAATAAATGTAACTAATTTTAGGTAGCCACAACACTCCTGAAACTAAAGAACCTTTAAATGACTGGATTAAATTGTTGCACAATCTCAAACTGACAAGGAAGCAGTGAAACAGCACTAACCTGACAGCTGCGACTTATTACTCATGATCTCTTTAAATAGCTCCCCTGGAGCCGGCAGCTGCCTGCTTGACGCCTCCTCTCCCTGTCACTGTCGGGGTGAGGCGCTAAGGCAGGGGGCGAAAATAAATTTGGCAGATCGGGCACCCAATGAGTGTTGCACGTTCACTGACGTCATGATCTGCCTGGCGTTGTACGGGGGGGGGGGGCAGATTTGGTGTGTGTCATTGGATTTGCCTCGCCCTGGCGCGACTGCAGCAACACCCCATTAGTCCCCCCACCAGATGCTAACGGGAGGCACTACCCAACTGAATTTCTCCCCCAGTATGTTTTATATATTAACAAATACCTAGATAAAAATATATGTATTTACATTCCTTAAACACTAAATTGAAGGATGTTTACATATTTAATTGCATGGTAATGTGCAGACTCATAGGGCTGGATTTTGATACTGGGGCGGGTTGGGGTCGTGTCATCCGTGTTATCCACCCGCCTGCATTTGAATGTGGGAGATTGATGCAATTTTCACTTAATTGGGCAATTGAGTTCCAGCATGTGGGAACCCATGAACTAATTAGTGGTTTCAGTCTGAAAGTCGCCTCTGATGATGTCATCATTGCAGGTCAGGTCAGAGACTGCCTGGCTTTTGGTGTGAGAGGACCTGGATGCAAAATGAGCAGCAGCTCTAAGGAGAGAGAGAGAGAGAGAGAGAGAGAGAATTTTTTGCATCCAGGTCCTCTTCAGCAAAGGCCAGGCAGTTTCTGAAGACATTCAATGCAGTAGCATCAGAGGCGACTTTCAGACCTAATACTGCTACTACCTTCATCACATCGCCGTTGTAATAGTGGACCTGCAGCTGATAGTCAGCTATCCACTTGTGCTCCCGCCAGGTTTCACTGGCGTGTTTCACACCAGGCGTGCTTCACGTCGGAAAAGGGTTAAACTAGCTAAAACGTTTCAAAATGGCATTACAGAGCCAATTTAGGGCTTGTTAAGGGCTTTAATGGCCTCTCCCGCCTCTTGGAGGCGGGACGGAGTCGGGAACACCGCACACGATTTTATCAAAATTGCGTGGAGGCGGGTTGGAGGCGGGATGGGGTCGGGACCCCCGAATCTGCAACTTTAACCCCCCACACGCCTCCAAACCCGACTCCAAACCCGACTCCACGGGTCATTGAAAATCCAGCCCAAAGCATTTTTGGACACTAAAGAAATGTATGGAATCAACGGATATGGGGATAGGGCAGGAAAATAGAATTGAGGTAAAAGATCAGCTATGATCTTATTGTATGGCCTACTCCTGGTCCTATTTCTTATGTTCTTGTTTTCTGAGGATAAATCTACTCAGGCCAAAAGAAGTACTTTTTTGGGGGGGTGACGTTGACTTCTTAGTTTAAGGGCAGGTAATTTATTGACCTGGTCCCATAAAGGGACCAAGGAAGCTGTGGAGTCTCCAGCAGGTAGTGAATTGTTCCGAGAGGTTTTTCTATTTTTTATCTGCCACGGCAGTCTGTTGTACCAGTCTTGTCATCCACACTCCTGTTAGTGTCGTAAGGCAACAATTATCAGGATGCAAAGCTGATTCAACACTCAGAAATGCAAATCAGATAGATCTTTTTCAGAAAATAACATCAATGTTTCCTTCTGAAGCTCCCGCGCAGTCAGCTCACCAGCTTTTAAATGCAAAAACCGCGCATGTACGGATTTTTGAATGGTCCGTGTAACCCCTTAAGGGGCTGCGTGCCCCCCCCTCGAAAAATTAGAGGGAACATTGATTGGGATATCGTGTATGAGTAATTTGAGACATGACATGTGGCAAATGTAGTATGCTTGGGAGGATAAAGATTATTTTGGACCTATGGTCCCCAAAGCTCTCCACCACTGGAGTTTTGCTTGTATCATTTCTGGGTCTGTTGCAGACTAATTGCCAGAGATCGATTGCTATGCTCAGTCAACAGCCCCATTATCGTTGTATCATGTGACAACCGGGATGGTAGAAGAGGAATGGGATGGGCCTTGGTCTTTTTTCATCTAGCAATTCCTATATTCCTTTGTTACTAAAGCCTCCATTTTGTAATATGCCCCTTGACTGATTTCAGAGTTCCTGGAATTTTAAAAGATTTCTAGAAGCTTGTGTGAGAGCACTGAATTTACCGTCACAAATTCATACTTCTATGTTTTAGTTGATATAGTATGTGGAAGGAATGTGGAGACTGACCTTACTCTTTCAAGATGCGGAGATGCCGGTGTTGGACTGGGGTGGACAAAAATGAGAAGTCGCACAACACCAGGTTATAGTCCAACAGTTTTATTAGAAATCACAAGCTTTCGGAGCTATCGCCCCTTCCTCAGGTGAAGTAAAGAAATACAGAATCGACAAAGCATATATAGATAGAGAACAATGCATGTGTAACTTACAATGACAGACGACTACATTTAAATCATCCTGACTGTTTATCTGCCGAGGTGTGACATTCAGATAAACAGTCAGGATGATTTAAATGTAGTCGTCTGCCATTGTAAGTTATACATGCATTGTTCTCTATCTATATATGCTTTGTCGATTCTGTATTTCTTTACTTCACCTGAGGAAGGGGCGATAGCTCCGAAAGCTTGTGATTTCTAATAAAACTGTTGGACTATAACCTGGTGTTGTGCGACTTCTCATTTTTACTCTTTCAAGATCATCATATCAACCAAGTTGCACCTAACTCCATTTGGTGTTCGGATATTTTGCTTCTCTCATACCCTGCCCAGCTAATCTCAAATCTATTGCTAACTAATCTCCTTACTCCAATAAATAACTTTTACAGCAACACAAGCATATTTTTTACCAGTGTGTGACACAATTCTTTTTAAAATATGGAAAATAGGTGTTCATCCAAGCAATTAACACCTTCGTACGACTTGCAAATGAGTTTTTAGTTTTCCATTTCAATGGTTTTTTTCTGCGTGTTTTTATTAAGATAAGCAATGTGCGGGAGTATAGAACACTTTGCACCCAGCAATAGCACCAGGAACTTGTGTCAAGTACAGTGTGATTCCGATCCAACACAGAGCTCCCCCAGTGTTACCTTGACAATGTGTTTAGACCTGTTCTACTTCCCTGAAGTGCACCTCCTACTGTGCCTAGGTGGATTATTCATATCTCAGCATTGTTTATGAAGTATGTGTGAAATTGCTAAATTAGTGCTAATTGGTGCCAACTTGATGCTAAATTTGGAAGTATTGATGCACTGAAGACTTATTTGTTTGGCGCTAATAAAGTTTATCCAGATGAAGGCTGGGGTTCTTCTCTTCGAGGTTGAGTTCCGGTAGAGCAGGATTTCTGCTCGTCGCTTCGAATCCAGCCCCACCCCAATCCATTTTCCTAATCGGGGGTCATTTCCAACGTGGGGGTGGTGTGGAGGAGGGGGGGTGCTCCTGCTGCCAAGAGAAAGCCACCAGTGTGATGGAGAGAATGAGATGATGGTACCTTCCACCCGAAGAGGCTCTTATTGGAATGCAGCAGACAGCCATCTCACACACTCATGCCAAACAGGCAGCACCAAAGAGAAACACGAGGTTAGGTTTAACAATATAACCACACACAGATACCAAGTGATAAGAAGCACGAAACATACACATACACATACACGGACACACACACCTACACATACATACAGTATGGCCCATAATTTGCTGTGGCAGGGCATCTAATGGCACCTGCCGTTAGTTAGAGTTGCCCTTGCATGTTTAGGTTTTCAAATATTTTGCGTGGCAAGTTGCTGAAAGTGCAAGCTGATAACGTCACAGCAACGGAAACTGGGCATCTGGGACCTGAGTGAACAGGGCAAACAACGGTGTATCTCCTTAACCAATTAGATTGAAGGATTGTGAAATGAACAATTAACATAAAAAGGACTGAGAATGAAGTGTAAATTAGAATGGGTGAATTCAATGTCCAATCGGGTACAGAAAGAGAAATAAAGAGAGGGAAAGAAAAATTGGATTAAGAGAGAGAGAAAAGAGAGATAGAAAGGAAAAGGAAAACAAAAGTTAAAATTTAAAAATTGAACATTTAAAAAATCTCCAACAACAATTAAAACCTGAAGGAATGAGACTCCACACTTGTTATTGTTAATTTTCAGTGCCAGAGAGGTTGATTGGCAGTAATTAACAATGATCACACTGTTAAAAGGGTACTTAGACTGGAATAGAAATGACTTAACTTTCTGTGGCGAGTTTAGTTCATATCCACTGAGTAAATACAGGACCTTTCACGTCATTCAATGCATTTCAATAGTGAGGCAGACAGCAAGATGTGTTTTCTCAAAGCTAACGGGGGAGCGGCGCAACTGGGATAGCAACCTTTATATTTTTGAGTTTAATCGCATATCTGCCCCTCGCCTGAAGTTGCGATACCATTTGCGCATAAATAACGGTGACGCCATTAGCCTCACCGTTATTTTGAAAGCAAAATCTGGGCCATTGGGTTTTGAATAACATTATGGTGGCACTAAAGTTGTTCATGTGGAAACGTTGTTCCTGGGTCAGGTGGCATAAATTTCCACTTTGTGAATTATGCACAGAGACGTGTCAGTAGATGCAAGGGGAAAGATGTACACAGGACTGTTAATGCATTTGACAGATGTGGTAGCCAAAATTGTCTCTTGCAGCAGGCAACGGGTTTCCCTCTGCATTGTCCTCAGGTTGCTCTTGCTGATTCTTCCTCCTCCAGGACCTCCACGATGAACATAGTAAGGCAAAGTTTTGCAGCATGCAGCACAACCACAACTCTTGGACTCTAGCAGGATTGTATTATTGCAGGATGCCCTCAGATTGATGTAAGCACTTTCATGCTAACATTGTGATCACTGATGAC
Source organism: Squalus acanthias (assembly GCA_030390025.1). NCBI lineage: Eukaryota > Metazoa > Chordata > Chondrichthyes > Squaliformes > Squalidae > Squalus > Squalus acanthias. The sequence continues at coordinate 150,886,242 of CM059428.1, forward strand.
TCTGGTGCATGAATTGACCTCATTATACAAGTGCTCAGCTCGTGTCCTGGAAGATCAAAGTATGTGTCAACAGCCATGATTACAGTGGATACCCTTGATCTCCCAGATATCCGCCAGGGACTTGTCTTTCTGGGCCAATGGGTATGGGCACAGTGCCTCAAAATGAAGGCATTATGGCAACTGCCAGGGAAGTGAACATTCACTTAAATTATGGTATGCTGGTGATTGAAAACAAGCTGCAGGTTGAAAGAGTGGAATCGTTTCCTGTTGGCGTAGGTGGCAGCATTCAGCAAAGGAACAGGTTGAGCCATATGGGAACAATCTATGATTCCTTGGACAAAAGCAAAATACTGCGGATGCTGGAAATCTGAAATAAAAACAGAAAATGCTGGAAATACTCAGCAGGTCAGGCAGCATCTGTGGAGAGAGAAACAGAGTTAACGTTTTGGGTCGATGACCCTTCGTCAGTTCTGACGAAGGGTCATCGACCTGAAACGTTACCTATGATTCCTTGGAGACTGGGGAATCCTGAAACTCTGTAAAATAGCCGTGCCTTCTCATTTTGCTGCCAAATGTCCATGGAGAAATAGATGAAATTGTTAGCTTCAGCAAAAAGTGCAAACGAGATTTCTTTAATACATCCGTGTACAGCTGATGGGTTAATGTCAGTGGTGTCCACTGTGGTAGCCTGAAAAGTTTTTCATTCATTCAGGGGATGTGGGCGTCGCTGGCAAGGCCAGCATTTATTGCCCATCCCTAGTTGCCCTTGAGAAGGTGGTGGTGAACCGTCTTCTTGAACCGCTGCAGTCCGTGTGGTGAAGGTACTCCCACAGTGCTGTTAGGGAGGGAGTTCCAGGATTTTGACCCAGTGACGATGAAGGAACGGCGATATACTTCTAAGTCAGGATGGTGTGTGACTTGGAGGGGAACTTGGAAGTGGTGATGTTCCCATGTGCCTGCTGCTCTTGTCCTTCTAGGTGGTAGAGGTCACGGGTTTGGGGGGTGCTGCCGAAGAAGCCTTGGTGAGTTGCTGCAGTGCATCTTGTAGATGGTACACACTGCAGCCACGGTGTGCCGGTGGTGGAGGGAGTGAATGTTTAAGGTGGTGAATAGGGTGCCAATCAAGTGGGCTGCTTTGTCTTGGATAATGTCGAGCTTCTTGAGTGTTGTTGGAGCTGCACTCATCCAGGCAAGTGGAGAGTATTCCATCACACTACTGACTTGTGCCTTGTAGATGGTGGAAAGGCTTTGGGGAGTCAGGAGGTGAGACACTCACCACAGAATACCCAGCCTCTGACCTGCTCTTGTTGCCACAGTATTTATGTGGCTGGTGCAGTTAGGTTTCTGGTCAATAGTGACTCCCAGGATGTTGATGGTGGGGATTCGGCGATGGTAATGCTGTTGAATGTCAAGGGGAGGTGGTTAGACTCTCGCTTGTTGGAGATAGTCATTGCCTGGCACTTGTGTGGTGCGAATATTACCTGCCACTTATCAGCCCAAACCTGAATGTCGTCCAGGTCTTGTTGCATGCGGGCATGGACTGCTTCATTATCTGAGAGGTTGCGAATGGCACTGAACACTGTGCAATCATCAACGAACATCCCCACTTCTGACTTTATGATCCAGGGAAGGTCATTGATGAAGGAACTGTAGATGGTTGGGCCTCTGACACTGCCCTGAGGAACGCCTGCAGCGATGTCCTGTGGCTGAGATGATTGACCTCCAACAACCTCAACCATCTTCCTTTGTGCTAGGTATGATTCCAGCCAGTGGAGAGTTTTCCCCCCGATTCCCATTGACTTCAGTTTTACTAGGGCTCCTTGATGCCACACTTGGTCAAATGCTGCCTTGATGTCAAGGGCAGTCACTCTCACCTCACCTCTGGAATTCAGCTCCTTTGTCTATGTTTGGACCAAGGCTGTAATGAGGTCTGGAGCCGAGTGGTCTGGTGGAACCGAAACTGGGCATCAGTGAGCAGGTTATTGGTGAGTAAGTGCTGCTTGATAGCACTGTCGACGACACCTTCCATCACTTTGCTGATGATTGAGAGTAGACTGATGGGGTGGTAATTGGCCGGATTGGATTCGTAGCATAAAATTTAACAGGCGGTGTGGTGCCTTTGGTGGAGATGGACTGCTGGTTAGGTTGCAGTATGCGGCATAACTCAGAAGTAAAGCAAACCCTCCACAAACACTGCCTCTGGGTCACCTGGAAGTAGAAGCAGCTCTGCTTCTATATCTAGTTCCGATGCACATACTCGAAAGATAAGGACATTTGGATCAGATGGGGGAGATCTCTAATTTCTGATAGATTTACTGTGGACTTTATAGGCTTTACTACATGAAAGCATCCATTATAGTAAGAATTTATCCCTACATATTGATTCTGGGATCAGTTGATAATAGCAGAAAGGGGAATTGCTGTTAACGTTCCTTATAAGGAAGTTGTTCTTGCCAAATTGTCAATGCTCTTAACAAGAATCGGTTGTAATTCAGTTGAGTGTTTTTGATGACACTGTAACCTTGCAAATGAGGTTTAAGCAGAAATTCCAACATTTTATTTTAGCCTCATACTACTGTTGTCCATATGTATTTGATAATTAAACATAGTTTTCTGCTTTTCCTTCTCTTATGCTGTGGAAGGGGCAGTTATTTGTGGAAGAGGTGGTGAGCTGCAGATGAAAGGGTAATAATGCTGATTTTGTCATCGACATATAATATCAAATGATACAGATTGCTGGTAAATGTTCAGTTTGACCTGAGTGTGGCATCAAGGAGCCCTAGTAAAACTGAGGTCAATGGGAATCGGGGGGAAAACTCTCCACTGGCTGGAGTCATACCTAGCACAAAGGAAGATGGTTGTGGTGGTTGGAGGTCAATCATCACAGCCCCAGGACATCACTGCAGGAGTTCCTCAGGGCAGTGTCCTAGGCCCAACCATCTTCAGCTGCTTCATCAATGACCTTCCCTCGATCATAAGGTCAGAAGTGGGGATGTTCGCTGATGACTGCACAGTGTTCAGTGCCATTCGCAACTCCTCAGATAATGAAGCAGTCCATGCCCGCATGCAGCAAGACCTGGATGACATTCAGGATTGGGCTGATAAGTGGCAGGTAACATTCGCACCACACAAGTGCCAGGCAATGACTATCTCCAACAAGCAAAGTTAAGGGACATGGGATTGGGGGTAAGGTACTGACTTGATAGAGAACTGGTTGGCAGACAGGAAGCAAAGAGTTGGAATAAACGGGTCTTTTTCCGAGTGGCAGGCAGTGACTAGTGGGGTACCGCAGGGATCGGTGCTAGGACCCCAGTTATTCACAATATATATTAATGATCTAGACGAGGGAACTAGATGTAATATCTCCAAGTTTGCAGACGACACAAAGCTGGGTGGGCGTGTGTGTTGTGAGGAGGATGCAGTGAAACTCCAGTATGATTTGGACAAGTTGGGTGATTGGGCAGATGCATGGCAGATGCAGTATAATGTGGATAAATGCGAGGTTATCCACTTTGGTGGCAAAAACAGGAAGGCAGATTATTATCTGAACGGCAATAGATTAGGAAAAGGGGAAGTGCAACGAGACCTGGGAGTCCTTGTGCACCAGTTGTTGGAGGTAAGCATGCAGGTGCAGCAGGCGGTTAAGAAGGCAAATGGTATGTTGGCCTTCATAGCGAGAGGATTCGAGTACAGGAGCAAGGATGTCTTGCTGCAGTTGTACAGGGCCTTGGTGAGACCACACCTTGAGTATTGTGTGCAGTTTTGGTCGCCTTATCTGAGGAAGGATGTTCTTGCCATGGAGGGAGTGCAGCGAAGATTCACTAGACTGATACCTGGGATGGCAGGAATGACGTATGAAGAGAGATTGGGACGATTGGGCCTGTATTCGCTAGAGTTTAGAAGAATGAGAGGGGTTCTCATTGAAAGTTATAAAATTCTAACAGGACGAGACAGACTAGATGCAGGAAGGATGTTCCCGATGGTGGGGGAGTCCAGAACCAGGGGTCACAGTCTAAGGATAAGGGGTAAGCCATTTAGGACTGAGATGAGGAGGAATTTCTTCACCCAGAGAGTGGTGAACCTGTGGAATTCTCTACCACAGAAGGCAGTTGAGGCCAATTCATTAAATATATTCAAGAAGGAGTGAGATATATTTCTTAAGGCTAAAGGGATCAAGGGATATGGGGAGAAAGCAGGGACAGGGTACTGAATTTGGATGATCAGCCATGATCTCATTAAATGGCGGAGCAGGCTCGAGGGGCCAAATGGCCTACTCCTGCTCCTATCTTCTATGTTTCTATGTTTTTAAGTGAGAGTCTAACCACCTCCCCTTAACATTCAACGGCATTACCATTGCCGAATCCCCCACCATCAACATCCTGGGGGTCACCATTGACCAGAAACTTAACTGGACCAGCCACATAAATACAGTGGCAACAAGAGCAGGTCTGAGGCTGGGTATTCTGTGGCAAGTGTCTCACCTCCTGACTCCCCAAAGCCTTTCCACCATCTACAAGGCACAAATCAGGAGCGTGAAGGAACACTCTCCACTTGCCTGAATAAGTGCAGGTCCAACAACACTCAAGAAGCTCGACACCATCCAGGACAAAGCAGCCCGCTTGATTAGCACCCCATCCACCACCTGAAATGTTCACTCCCTCCACCACCGGCGTACCGTGGCTGCAGTGTGTACCAGCTACAAGATGCACTGCAGCAACTCGCCAAGGCTTCTTCGACAGCACCTCCCAAACCCGCGAGCACTCCCACCTAGAAGGACAAGGGCCACACGCGCATGGGAACACCACCACCTCCAAGTTCCCCTCCAAGTTACACACCATCCTGACTTGGAAGTATATCGCCGATCCTTCATCGTCGCTGGGTCAAAATCCTGGAACTCCCTCCCTAACAGCACTGTGGGAGTACTTCATCACACGAACTGCAGCGCTTCTCAAGGGAAACTAGGGATGGGCAATAAATGCTGGCCTTTAAGCGACGCCTACAACCCATAAACGAATAAAAAACAAGTATCTCTACCTGCTGTCAGAGAGAGGAAATAGGAAGGATTAAATTCAAGATCCAGCTCACACAAATGAAAGGGCAATAACCAAATGCACTGCAACCTGCACTTAACGCTCAGTAGGGAGAACATTGGTCTACTGGATGGTGCTCCAAAGTAGGGTCCTTGGCTGAATTTCCTGCTCCCTTACCCCATGGCAATGAGGCAAGTTGTAGAGCTTCTACCAGCATCCTGACGGAGATCAGCTATTTCAGCACAGACCCCAATATGATGCTGAGACCTTCAGTTCCACACCGGGCTATGCATTTACCAAGTGAGTCATTGGGGCATCCAACAAAACAACAACTTGTATTTTGCACCTTTAACGTAGTAAAACGTCCCAAGGCGCTGTAGAGGAGTATTATAAGACAAAAGATTTGGCACCGAGCCACATAAGGAGAAATATGGGCAGGTGACCAAAAGCTTGGTCAAAGGGGTAGGTTTTAAGGAGCGTCTTAAAGGAGGAAAGAGAGGTAGAGAGGCGGAGAGGTTTAGGCAGTGAATTCCAGAGCTTAGGGCCGAGGCACCAGAAGGCACGGCCACTAATGGTTGAGCGATTATAATCAGGGATGCTCAAGAGGGCAGAATTAGAGGAGTGCGGATATCTCTGGGGGTTGTGGGGCTGGAGGTGATTACAGAGATAGGAAGGGGCGAGGCCATGGAGGGATTTGAAAACAAGGATGAGAATTTTTAAATCGAGGCATTGCTTAACTGGGAGCCGATGTAGGTCAGGGGTGATGGGTGAACGGGACTTGGTGCGAGTTAGGACACGGGCAGCCGAGTTTTGGATGACCTCAAGTTTACGTAGGGTAGAACATGGGAGGCCAGCCAGGAGTGCGTTGGAATAGTCAAGTCTAGAGGTAACAAAGGCATGAATGAGGGTTTCAACAGTGGATGAGCTGAGGCAAGGGCAGAGATGGGCAATGTTACGGAGGTGAAAATAGGCGGTCTTAGCTATGCCATGGATATCTGGTCGGAAGCTCATTTCAGGGTCAAATATGACACCAAGGTTGCGAACAGTGTGGTTCAGCCTCAGACAGATGTTAGGGAGAGGGATGGAGTCAATGGCTAGGGAACGGAGTTTGTGGCGGGAACCGAAAACAATGGCTTCGGTCTTCCCAATATTTAATTCTTGAAAAATATTTTCTATAAATGAATACATTAACTTAGAACGAATAAAAGATTCAGAATCAAGGGGCATTCTTTACTCACTGTATCTTTGGATTAAAGCGCTTTTAACCTTGGTGCATTTTTATGATGGTGCATGATTCTGCTTCTATAGTCCCCTGAAGGACTGACAAATCAATAAAGAAAGATTCTGTTGCTGTGGCTGAAAGTACTTATGTATTTAGCTCCAGACAGAATATTTGAGATAAGATAGGATCTCCTGCTTTAGGTAGGCTCACTGGATTAGTCCAAGGTTTAATAAATTGAAAAGTCTGGTAACGGGACGCTGATAGGGTTTATTTTACAATCCATAGATCTTTGGGTTGGAGTCTCAGGGCCGCCTTACACTCAAACTGTGATGAGCCTGCAACTAGGCTGATGGGTGAAACAGGACTTGTGATTAACATGAACCTCAGGTAATTTTTATCCGATTTGTTTTAATTGCTTAGCTATAGCAATTGGAAGCTCGTTGTGTATGTTTACTCATCAGACAATCATGTGAGTGAGAGTAACGTTTTAGCACAAATGACTGGCAGTCCAAGGTGACACAAGAATTTTCAATACGATCACTGTGCCCCAGATTGGATGCCTCAGTTATAGTGCACACATTTGTCTGGCACAATTTGCTGCACCACATTGATGCAAAATGTGCAGAATAGAAGTCTTTTGAGCTCAAATTGAAGGAAGGTTTACTGTTGCAAGATAACCTAGAGGTGCTGGTCTTGCATTGCTATTGATATACCTTGTAATGTTACCAGAAGAACATTTCACTATGTCTTGTGCATCCAAGATCACAACTGCAATACTGCAATACACACATCAGTCCATGGGTCCCACACACAAGTGAGTTGGGAACATTGAGTTCACATAGACAATACTGAATCTGAGAATGGTGATGAGGAAACAAATCACTAACTTAAAAAAGAAAAAAAAGACTTGCAATTACAGAGTGCCTTTCATGACCTCAGGATGCCCCCAAAGTGCTTTACAGCCAATGAAGTACTTTTTTAAAGTGTAGTAATGTTGGAAATGCGGCAGCCAATTTGCGCACAGCAAGCTCCCACAATCAGCAGTGTGATAATGACCAGATAATCTGTTTTTAATGATGTTGATTGAGGGATAAATATTGGCCAGGACACCTGCTCTTCTTCGAAATAGTGCCATGGGATCTTTTATGTCCACGTGAGAGAGCAGACGGGCCCTCGGTTTAACATCTCATCCAAAAGACGGCACCTCCAACAGTGCAGCACTCCCTCAGCGCTGCACCGGAGTATCAGCCTAGATTTTTGTGCTCAAGTCTCTGGAGTGGGACTTGAACCCATAACCTTCTGACTCAGAAGCAATATTGCTACCCACTGAGCCACAGCTGAAACTGTGCAATATGTAGAAATCCTGTTTTTTTGGTGGGGTGGGCAAAATCCAGCATATTGGGAGCAGAGGGGCAGGAAATTTGTACAGAACTGATCCCTTACTGGCTCCCACAAATACTTTCAACAGGGGGTGCTCCCCATCCCCCTGCCCACTCTGACGTTTGGGGTCAGCATCCAGGCCTGCCTGAAAACCCCACCAGTTACGCCTCATATGCAGCCAATGGTAAGTATGACTGCATGAAGCCATACGGGTTCATAATTGGGCCCCAAATACTGTACTCAAACAATTCTAGAAACATTGATTGCCATTTGCATATGGGGCCCACCAGTGAGGGAGCATCGCCAAAGAAAAGCACTTTGGGATGTCCAGTGGTCGTGAAAGGCGCTATATAAATGCAAGTCTCTCTTTTTCTTATAAAATTTGTGACTTTCAGACCCTCAGCCCCAGAGGAAGCTGGAAGATGTCACTCCAAACTTCTATGGGATCCAGGAGATGGGTGTGTCAGTCATTAAAGAATCATAGAAATTAACAGCACAGAAGGAAGCCATTCGGCCCATCTTGTCCATGCCGGCCGACAAAGAGCTATCCAGCCTAATCTCACTTTCCAGCACTTGGTCTGTAGCCCTGTAGGTTACGACACTTCAAGTGCATATCCAAGTACTTTTTAAATGTGATGAGGGTTTCTGCCTCTACCACCCTTTCAGGCAGTGAGTTCCAGACCCACACCACCCTCTGGGTGAAAATATTTCTCCTCAAATCCCCTCTAAACCTCCTACCAATTACTTTAAATCTATGCCCCCTGGTTATCGACCCCTCTGCTGAGGGAAATAGGTCCTTCCTATCCACTCTATCTAGGCCCCTCATAATTTTATACACCTCAATTAAGTCTCCCCTCAGCCTCCTCTGTTTCAAAGAAAGCAACCCCAGCCTATCCAATCTTTCCTCATAGCTAAAATTCCCCAGCCTAGGCAACATCCTCATAAATCTCCTCTGCACCCTCTCTAGTGCAATCACATCCTTCCTGTAATGTGGTGACCAGAACTGCACGCAGTATTCTAGCTGCGGCCTAACTAGTGTTTTATACCAGTCACACCGGTATTGACACGAGTGCCCGCCCCTAATATTTAAATGACCCCGTCCCCAAATTCTGGAGTGGGATCACGGTGAGGCAAAATGGGTGGATGAAAGCCCCATCCTGCCGCATTTCCGATGGCACTATTGTGCTGCCAGAATTTCTAGTCTAGGAGGTTCAACACGGAATCCAATACAGAAGAACCAAATCAAAGTCTGTGATAATGTTTTGAAACTTAAGTTAGTTCTTAATTAGATTTTGAACCTGTACACATACCTCAAGTCAAACGGAATGGGGCTGAAATTCCATGGGACTTCTATCGGTCTCCTGCCGTAACTCTGGCAGGAGGGAGGAACCCCCAGGGAAACAGTGGAATCAGCAGAAGGGCACTGGAAGTTGAACCCCTGCGGAATTTCAGCTTCAATGGTCTTATACTGACTGTGGAAAAATTAAATTAGGACTGGTCTGTTAAAAAAGGAAAGGAAAAGCACAGATGTCGGCAAATATAATTAAGAGCCAATAGCAGCAAGGTACTCTGTACTGCTCATATATTCCTGCTTCATTTCCTCCAGGCATTGAGGTACAGCCACTATCTGGTGCTTCTTTGACACTTGTCTCTGATCAGCTCCATTCTAATAACCCCCTTGTATTTTGTATATTTCAGTGGCTCTAGCCACATTTAATCAGGATGCGGAGATGCCGGTGTTGGACTGGGGTGGACAAAAGTGAGAAGTCGCACAACACCAGGTTATAGTCCAACAGCTTTATTTGAAATCACAAGCTTTCGGAGCGCTGCTCCTTCGTCAGGTGAAGTGAATAAATACATATGGGCACAGCATATATAGTCAGAGAACACTGCCAGACGACTACAGTTAATCTTTCTAGCTGCCCTTTATCACACCTTAATCAGTAACTGGTAGAAATTGATCCAAATTTTGCTTAATTAGCTCATGTTTAATTATCTTGTAAAAAGATGCTTATTGTGAACCCACTGGTTAACAGGAGTAGGCCATTCAGCCCCTCAAGCCTGTTCTGCCATTCAATTAGATCATGGCTGATCCGTATCTTAACTCCATCTACCCTGTCTTAGTTCCATGCCCCTTAATACCCTTGCCTAACAAAAATAAATTGTTACGACATAAATTAAGTACACTTTGAAATAATGCATCCAATTCATTCTTCCAGCAGACGGCTTTTTTTTATTATTCATTCACGGGATGTGGACGTCGCTGGCAAGGCCAGCATTTATTGCCTGTCCCTAATTGCCCTCGAGAAGGTGCTGGTGATGCTACCTTACCCTTAAAGCTGGCAGCTTATGCCCTGCCCCTTTTTATGAGAAAGGTGGTTTGAAAGAAGTAGCTGTGGGGATTATTCACTGGGAAAGAGACATGCTTCTATTGTTTCTGGAAATGAGGGCAGCCATTCCGGTAAACAAGCAATATTTTACAGCAGGAATTCAAAATATGCCAGGAGACTCACTGAGATCAGCCAGAAGTTAGCGTTAGCTTGAATCCAAGTGGCAATTATGAAAATAGTCCCAACCAAAAGAAAGTCTCTAAAAGGTTTCCAGTCAACAGAAATGTAACATGCCAGCAGGAAAATGGCCAATAGGCTTGTTTATCATTGCCAACATGTGAGACATTGTGCGTATGATCTGGCTGGAATTACTTGCCAGGTAAAGAAGGTAATTCCATTCAAATGCAGATGACATGTTCTCATTTTCCAAAGACAATACAATTTGATAATGAGATGCAGGATGACGCAGGATAAATCATTTGATCCTCTAGTGGTTCATCAGAGTGAAAATGGAAATAAACCACCCCCAAAAATACAGAAATATGAAATTAAACAGAAAATGGTGGAAATACACAGCAGGTCCATCAGTATCTAAACAGAGAAAAGGCTGGTAAATATTTTGGGTGTGAACTCTTCGTTGGAACTCACAATGAAGTTATTCAGTAGAAACATAAACTAATTGGTTTTCTTTAAATAAAACACAGATGTTCTGTCACTAGCAAGCAATCTATTCTTGTATAACATCCCAATGAAAATCAGCCTTTGTAAAAAGATAAAATAATTACTACAGGGCTTTAAATAATGACTAATCTGTTGCCAAATACCAGTACAACAGGACAAAAATAAATGAATTGGCAATGATCTCCCACCCTGAAAATCAAGAGTTTAGCCGTGGAGAAGGCCTTCAACATATATTTCTCAAAGGCCCATCAGAGCATGATGTTCTTTGTACAGAGGTCAAAACACAAAGCTACGCAAATTTAATATGGATCAATCAAGAGACCTCCCGGCTAGTGGAAAAAAAATTGCAGTTGTAATTTCCCCATCGAATGCTTAACAATTGCTTTGGCAAGCTCCCATGTACTTGTGTCATTAACTGATATATATATATATATATCTTCTGCATTTTCTTTAGCTTAATCATCTTTTGCAGTAAATATTTTGTTAACAGTGACTCGTGCAGGGACCCGGGTTCGAATCTGACCTCGGGTGACTGTCTGTGTGGAGTTTGCACATTCTCCCCGTGTCTGCGTGGGTTTCCTTCGGGTGCTCCGGTTTCCTCCCACAGTCCAAAAATGTGCGGGTTAGGTTGATTTGGTTATGATAAATTGACCCTTAGTGTTAGGGGGGATTAAATATGTGGGGTTATGGGGATAGGATAGGATATGTTAGGGGGAATTAAATACGTGGGGTTACGGGGGTAGGGTGGGATATGTGTACTGTGGGGATTAAAGCAGGGACAGGGTACTGGACTTGGATGATCAGCCATGATCGTATTGAATGGTGGAGCAGGCTCGACGGGCCGAATGGCCTACTCCTGCTCCTAGATTCTATGTTTCTATGTTTCTATGTGCAGGCAGTAAGGGGATCATCTCAAAAGTTTTCAAAACTACCCCAGATTATATAAAATGTTTATGTGGGCAGACTTGTAGAAGTCTTTGCAATACTAATACTTTACTGGGAAATTTTACAACATTTTCTGCTTCTCTTTTTTTCCTTAGATAACAATCCATTGCTAACACAGACTCCAAAAAGCTTGGTTTCTTCCTTCATGCCAAACACTTCCTTCTCTCTCGACAAGTCTTAACTCTTTATAAAATTGAAGTCCATCCAAAATTTGAATATGACTGTTATCTGAGGAGGCTTTTCTACCAATTCTATCACGCTGTTAGACAGGATAAAGATGAAACCTGTCACCTGATAGATCATCCTTGTACACAAGATCATAAAATACAGATGAGGAAGGCTATTCACCCCATCTTAGTTTATTCATCCAGAAAGATCCTAAAGTCCCCTCTGTTTCAGCATCTAGTTGTTTCTTAAAAGATTCCAGGATTTGCTTCAGTTGTACAGAGCTTTGGTCAGACACCATCTGCAGTATTGTGTATTGGGCAACAAACCTCAGGAAAGATATATTGGCCGTGGAAGGGGTACAGTGCAGATTCACCAGAATGATACCAGGGCTTAAAGGGTTAAATTATGAGGCCAGGTTGCATAAACTTGGTTTCTATTCCCTTGAGTTTAGAAGATTGAGGGGTGATCTAATCAAGACACTTAAAATGATTAAGGGACTCAATTGATTAGGTGCAGAGAAATTATTTCCGCTGGTGGTGGAATTGAGAACAAGAGGGCATAATCTTAAAATTAGAGCGAGGCCATTTAGGAGTGAAATCAGGAAGCACTTTTCCACATATAAAGGGTAGTGAAATTTGGAACTCACTCCTCCAAAAGGCTGTGGATTTTGGGTCGATTGAAATTTTCAAGATTGAAAGTGATAGATTTTTGTTAGGTAAGGGTATCAAGGGATATGGATCAAAGTCAGGTAAATGGAGTTGAGGTACAGATCAGCCATGATCTAATTGAATGGCGGAACAGGCTTAAGGGGTTGTATGCTCTACTCCTGTTCCTATGTTCCATCGGTGTATCAAAGGGATACTTTGGCTATACAAACAATGTCGGGAGGGGTCTGCAGTGTGCTCCATGTCGTGTGTCATGCATTGGTGTAGCCAGCTGTGCCCTGCACAACTACACCAAGCAAAAGGTCTAGACTTTAACATTGCTGGTGAGGTTGTCCTAGCTTTGCAGGAGATAGCACTACATGGAGGAGACAATCAGAAAGACCATCACCCAGAGGACTCATCAGTGACTGCTGCAAGGGGCAGCAGAGCAGATCTAATCACTGAAGTCTTCTCTTCTCTATAATACCTTGACACCCCCTTCTGCACTCTCAAACACTCCCTCAAAAAAGTACACATCTTAGAACACGGCAACACATCGGCACTCTTTGCCCCGGCATGATCACGCTTAAGGTATCAGTCAGCACCAACTAAGTGCATCCTTTCCTGTACGACTCTAAACTAAATGAATAACAAAGCATGATGTCAGTTCACATTCTATTTTATTACAATAAAGTCCAAAGTGAACACAAGCCAACCTATGCTTTCCTAACACCGAGCTTCCCCTGAATGTCTATGCCTGTCTTTCTTTCACCTATTCTTGGTGTGACCTGTTGGCCAGTATCGCCGGGGGGGGGCGGGGGGGGGGAGGGGGGGAGGGGTGGTTGGCTGCTCATGCGCTCCAAAAGGCTCATGGGACTGAGGTGGCAATCCTCTCCTGGGAGCTTGCCCCTCACATGGAGCCACTGCTAGCTGCATCGCTGGAGCCTGTTTAGATGCACAGCCTGATGTCACCTGCCCTGCATTGTGTTCGGAGGGGAAGGCCGGAGGCCGGGCATGTGCTGCTGTCCTGAGAGATGGCATCATCAGGTAGGTTGACTCCAGCTGTCGCCATTCCACTGGGCCCTCGATCTGTGTGCCCACTGATCAGTGGGTTGACTGGTCTGTCAGATCCAGAAAACCCTGAGAGACAGCAGTATGCATTGCTGTCACTGCAGGCTTGAAGCTGGTATACAGGGTGCTGTCCATTTTCTCTCTTACTGCCGCCAGAGCTGCAACCTTTGTTCCTTTGAGGCAGATTCACTGATTGATGCCTTGCCACTTCTTAGGTCATGGTCTGCTGCAGATTCCAATGCTGCTGCCACGTCCTCCACTGGTGCCTACGATGGAAAGAAAGCTTCCATGATAGTGCCGCAAATGACAGCTGTAGACTTAAAAGTCACATCTGTCAGTTACTGCACAACCTAGGGGACTACTCAGAGCATACATGCAGGGATGACGTTCCTCGAACATCCTTATTTTCAGGTGAGTACCCAAGCGTTTTGGGTCCACGACTCCAAAGCCATAAGATAGTCTTCTCCTCAGCCTTCACTGGGACACCCTCACTTAATTCCCACTCCTCCAGCTCCCTCATGCTGTGTGAATCACCCAGGACCACATATTCACTAACATAATCTAATTGCCCCCCGCAGGTTAAAGTATCTGAGCTGGTGTGTGGGAGTGAAGAAGCAAGTGACAGATCAGGTGTTTTTCATTACTAAAGAGCAAGGAAGCTTTCAGAAATTCCACAACTGAGCTTTCTAATAATGTGACAGTTGCTGAAGATCTACAACCACTTTCAGCAATTGTTCCATGGGGGGTGCTTTCAGACTCCATTTCATCTCAGGCTGAGAAGTGAAGACGCTGAGCCTGCCAGATCTGAACATCAGACAGCCCAAACACTCAAGCACCTCTGAATTTTGAAGGGAACGACCTTCCCCGCTATGGTGCTGCTTTACTTGGTAATCAGCTTATTTGCTCAGCCGGAGCATGTGTGTACTTCTTAAATGATGTGCTTTTCGAGTGAAATCTGTAAAAGCAGTGTCATCAGCTACAACGTACCTCCCAGGTTTCTTTCCTTGTTAGTGTTCTGTGCTTGTCCAATGGTCACGCTTTCTTGGCAAGATAAGCATCAGTGCCTTTTGATTTGGACAGCACTATCTAAATCAACAATGAGAAATCTTTCTGCTTTTTTTGGCTCCCACATCTAAGGAAGTCAGCTACAAAGGCACAATTACGCAATTATTGTATGGATGCATTGGGTTGCAGTAAATCTACCATGAAGTTTCATACATCCTGGTTAAGTTGTGTGTTTGGTCAAAGCCACCATTATTTAAGAATACAACAGGAAGAGGTTTTGGAGCTCACTGACATTTGATCTGATATTATGGCTCAGTGTGAGACATTCACCAAATACAATGTCAACATCAGGCTAGAGTACCGAATGAATGGAGGTTAATGTATACAGGATACACAACATTTTTGATTTGAACATTTTTCAAATCTACAGATTTTGTTTCCAGTTCATCATTGTAACTTAATTGCTCACTTTTTGAAACAGAAACTATTGGTGTGCTTTCCACTGCATTTCAGCTTGAGGTATCGGATGGTCAGCAGGTTAGCTTTAACAAGGGTATGATAGCGCAGTGGTTATGATACTGGAC
The DNA here is from genome assembly GCA_030390025.1 of Squalus acanthias. Taxonomy (NCBI): domain Eukaryota; kingdom Metazoa; phylum Chordata; class Chondrichthyes; order Squaliformes; family Squalidae; genus Squalus; species Squalus acanthias. Next base: position 150,901,302 of record CM059428.1, read on the forward strand.
TAGCTACTCTGCAGTTGTGAGTTCCACAATCCCATCATGGCAAATTGTGACACTGAGTTCTAAACGTTTGGTAATTTATAGCTCGTATCAGAAAAAAAAATCACTTAAAAAGCTGCCTGATTCAGGAAAAGAACCTGTCACTCCGACCTGATGTGGCATACATGGCACTCTATAATCTTCATGACCCGGTTGACTTTTAATGTCCTCTGAAGTGGCCTAGTAAACCACTCAGTTGTGCAGATAATTGCTTAGAAGGCTCACCATCTTCACAGGGCAACTAGGGGTTTAAAAAAAAGCCATTGAGTATATTGAATGTCTATCTTTTGACGGACCACATGCAATCTTCACAATCACAGGGTCCTACCTAACTTATTTAATAAGGACATAAGAAACCATAGGGCTAGAAATCCGTCTCGGGCGGAGGCTGCAAAGCGGGCGGTATCGGCTCGGCCGCCCGTTATACGCACCCCCTGATATTCAGTTCTATCGCAGTCAATGGAACTGAATACCGGGCACTGCGTATAACGGTTGGCCGATCCAATGCCGCCCATTTTTCGCCACCACCAGAGATGAATTTCGAGGCCAGTGTTTGCTGGTTCAAGGACTCTACCTGCTTATTTCATTTTATGAGGAAAGGTTCAATTATTTTTCTCTCCATCTCTCAAGATAAGATGAGCATCACTCCAGAATAGTCTTCCAACCTTACATCCTCCATTATTCATCGTTGACTAGTTGCCTTTTGTCGATAGATAGATAGATAGACAGACAGACAGACAGACGGACGGACGGATACTCCAGCATTGAATTTCTCTCTGTGTTTAATTGCTCAAGAAAACCATCTTGAAATTTGCTACTCCAATGCAATGATTACTCTGACAAATTTAAACAGCAATGGTTTTGTTTGGAATAAAGATGGTAGATAGCTTTTGCTGTAAAGGTAAAAATCCTCTTCCAACATTTTATTATTTTTTGTGCTACATCAGCACCAAAGTAATAAAATGTAGAAATATCTTGGCCTGGAATCAAATTTTAGTCAAAAAAATTCTGTTTTGGAACATGACACCAGATTGTGAGTTTTGAACCAAACAACTTCAAATTGTTCACCTCTGAGCTCGAGCCCTTATTTTTAACTGTAACTTATTTAGCACACAGGGCTGTAATCTTTCAATAACTATTACATCCATAAGAGCAAAACTATGGCCCTGAAATTCCATGGGCATTCTCCTGGGCCTGGAGTTTCCGCTTGATTGCGTTGGTTCTTAGATGCATTTCCCCCAATTTTGTAACTGGCACAAAAGATCGCGGAATTTTAAGCGCAAATTGCGTTCAGCACAACTCAAGTTTCCGTGATCTTTTGCGCTAGTTTTAAAAACATCGCGCTAGAAGTAGGCCCCGCCCACAAAACTGGCCAGGCCCCCAGGGCAAATTAATCACCATTGCGAGTTTCCGCTAATTGTGCTCGTTTACAGACCTTTGAGGAGGCTCCAAAAATGATGGGCATAAGGACAGTGAAAGATAAGTTTTAAGGAACTGACGACTGTACCCCAATGTAAAATAGTTTTGTATATTCTTTTAAAGCCATTTTCCGTAATTTAAAATCAAGTTAATCACAGGTGGTGGATTGACACTGTGGTTTAAAATGCTTATTTTTTGTGATAAACCCATTTTCAGCTGTATTAATCAAACTTCACCAAGTTACCACTCTTGAATAGATCAAGGAATATTTTTTAAAGCTAAATTTTTTTTAAAAGTTACGTTTTAAAACGCTTCCCGATTACACTGGTTGATGGCAGATTTGGCGTTTGGCGATATGCAAATGAGTTGAGTGGAAATTCAAGGAAAAAAACCCTTTTCAAAATGGGCGCAACTTTGAGTGCAATTTGCGCCGGAATTGTTGACTGCGCCCAAAGCGGAAACTCTACCCCCTGGCCTCCAGTAGGAGTCAGGTAGAACCCGCAGGAAAATGGCGGCGACCTGGCATAGCCCGGGTTATGCCGGGTCGCCGCTGTTTCCCTGTGGATTCCCGCTGGTTACGATGGGAGACCAAGAGAATCCCCGTAGATTTTCAGGGACCTATAACAATTTCAAATTTACTTTAACAACATCACATTATAGTCAAACCAAACAGTGACGCCATTTCACAACGTGTTTGTCTGAAATCCCTCTCTCTTATTTTAGCAGAGCCACTTATTTTAAATAGGTTAGCGGAGGGAGGAGTTTCAAATGGTTGCCTTAAGCATGCATGCAATTAGGTCCCATGATGTAATTTCAGCCCCAAAGTTTGGGCTGAGTGGCTGGGATGCATTTTATTCTGCAGTATGCCAGCAAATAGCAGCCAGATGCAGAAGAGAACAATCTTTTAGAAGCACAGAATGACTTGCATTTATAGAGCGTCTTTCAAGACCTCCGGACGTCCAACAGCACTTTACAGCCAATGAAGTACCTTTGAAGTGTAGTCACTGTTGTAATGTAGGCAGCCGGGTCTGCATGAGCTTTGTAAAGCTGTCTCAAAATGGTGACAGGGATCGCGGAAATATCCACCTTCGCTCTGTGGAAGGACAATCCAAAATATTAGGGCAGCTTTTCCTGGATTGCCGCCCAGGTGGACTGGATCACGTGGACTGTGTGACTATGGGAATACTGGGTGGGTCAGAATGCCCGCCCGTGAAGGAACCGGCCTGACTTTTCTCTATTAATTGAAATGAAGGAAAATCGGGCAGCTTCCTTTACAGGTGAGCGCTCCGACCTGGAGCTAAGCATTCGATGTGTTTAGATGACCCAGTGCACCTGCGCACAGACCCAGGAATATCTTCCAGATTGAATGAACTCCCTGTGCCATTAATATCTGGATGAGCCAACATGTCTTCCAGTTTAATGTCAGTAAATCCGAAACTGTCCTCTTCAGCTACTGCCAGCATCTGCTCTGAACTTCATCAACCTCCCTGGTTGCCACGTCAGAATAAGTATGGAGATTTGAAACCTCAACATACTGCATGGAGCTCAGCTTCCTTACCCACATCCTCGTTGTTACCAAGACTGCTTCCTTTCACTTCCACAATACTGGTTGATTCTGCCGCACCCTTCCCCACTCCCAGCAAAATCCTAATCCCAATTCTTCAACACTATCCTAGCTGACCTCCACGTCTCAACCCTCCACAGTTATAATTCTTCAAAACACCACAGCCCCTTGTCCTCACCCATTCAAAGACCTGCACTCTCATTAAAAAAAATTACAGGCAACAATGGTTAGGAGGTGAGTCACTTGCCGCAGAATCTTCTTCTTCTTAGGCAGTCCCTCGGAACCGAGGATGACTTGCTTCCACACTAAAAATGAGTTCTCAGGTGACTGATGAGTCCAATGCGGGACCTACAGTCTCTGTCATAGGTGGGGCAGATGGTGGTTGAAGGGGCGGGTGGGTGGGATGCTTGGGTTGACGTGCGCTCCTTCCGCTGTTTGCGCTTGGCTTCTGCTTGCTCCCGGTGAAGAGACGCGAGGTGTTCGGCAGCTTCCCGGATGCTTCTCCTCCATTTTGTGCAGTCTTGGGCCAGGGATTCCCAGGTGTCGGTGGGGATGTTGCACTTTTTCAAGAAGACTTTGAGGGTGTCCTTGAAGTGTTTTCTCTGCCCACCTGGGGCTCTCTTGCCGTGTCGGAGCTCCGAGTAGAGCACTTGTTTTGGGAGTCTCGCATTGGGCATGCGGACGATGTGGCCCGTCCATCGGAGCTGATCGAGCGTGGTCAAAGCTTCGATGCTGGGGATGTTGGCCTGAGCGAGAACACTGACGTTGGTCCATGTTCTCAGCCTCTGAACTGCTCTTATAGCCACAGTATTTATGTGGCTGGTCCAGCTAAGTTTCTGGTCAACGGTGACCCCCCAGGATGTTACTGGTGGGGGATTCAATGATGGTAATGCTGTTGAATGTCATGGGGAAGTGGTTAGACTCTCTCTTGTTGGAGATGATCATTGCCTGGCACTTGTGTGGCACTACTTTAAAATGCTACTCCAGCCTTATGTGCCCACATGAATCCTCTGGTTCTCTGTCACCAGGTTACTCCTTGGTTCATGCTCTCTCCACAATGCCACTTGTTCAGCCATTCTGCTCCTGTCCTCTGGAATTCTCTCTCTCTCCCAGCTTTCCTCAAAAATTTCTCTTCCACTGTGTCTTTACCCACCCCACCCTAACTCTTCATTTTCTCTCTTCCCTCCTGCTTGCCATCCATTGGTTTTCCTTCTTAATGTAAAGTGCTTTGAGATGTTTTCATTTGGCTATTGCCATTTCACCAGCGATTTTGGAGAGGTGTGCAATGCCTGGAACAGAATGGAACATCCATTGCAAGGGGGTTGGAGTATAAGAGTAAGGAAGTCTTGCTACAATTGTACAGGGCCTTGGTGAGACCACACCTGGAGTACTGTGCACAGTTTTGGTCTCCTTAACTAAGGAAGGATATACTTGCCTTGGAGGCGGTGCAACGGAGGTTCACTAGATTGATTCCTGGGATGAGAGGGCTGTCCTATGATGAAAGATTGTGTAGAATGGGCCTATACTCCCTGGAGTTTAGAAGAATGAGAGGTGAGCTCATTGAAACATACAAGATTCTGAAGGGGATTGACAGGGTAAATGCTGAGAGGTTGTTTCCCCTGGCTGGAGTGGCTGGAACTAGGGGGCATAGTCTCAGAATAAGGGGTAGGCCATTTAAGACCGAGATGAGGAGGAATTTCTTCACTCAGAGGGTTGTGAATCTTTGGAATTCTCTGCCCCAGAGGGCTGTGAATGCTGAGTCTTTGAGTATATTCAAGGCTGAGATAGTTAGATTTTTGGACTCTAGGGGAATCAAGGGATCTGGAGATTGGGCGGAAAAGTGGAGTTGAGGTCGATGATCAGCCATGATTGAACAGCGGAGCAGGCTCGAGGGGCCGTATGGCCTACTCCTGCTCGTATTTCTTATGTTCTCATGTTCTTAAGCTTCTATCCTATAAAGAGAACATTTGAGTCCAGTTACCCATACAGCATTAGGCATTCCCAGAAGTCAGTGACAAAATGTTGCTGGCCAACAGTGACATCACACAGTGACACGGCAGATACTGTAAAGTAGGCATGATAAGAATCTTTAAAGTCATACTAGAGTCTGTCAGAGGAACAAATTGGCTCCAATGTTCCTGTCACAACCCCTCCTGTTTTCTGCTCAAGATGCCCTTTTTTCCTTAATCCTCATTTGTCTCCCCCTCCCCTTTGCCTTTTGTTCAGAATTAAATTAACTGCTATTTTTAAAATGCCGCTGAAAGGTATTGCATTGACTAGATGTCACATGTTGGCTGAATGGTTTCTATTCTCCTTCTTTTGCAGTCATTCACTGTGACTGAAAGGCTGTAGTGTGCGGATTGTTTGTCTGCCACATTGCAGCGATGTCTGGCAGCCGGGGTTGTTATGGTTACAGCAGGAAAAGACAATTAACAAATGGCTCTGATGTTTTTTTTTCTATTTTTTTTCCTTTTGCCTCAGTTGGTTTTGTGCAACAATGAAGATGAAATCTGCGCGGCTCTTTAGAACAACATTAGAACAAAATGTGGTTGGCTGGGGAGGGAGGGCCAGGTGCATAAACTTAATAGTTCAGGTAAATTATATGTGGGCCCATTCTTATTTAGTTCTTTTCCTATTTCCATCAAACATTTCAAAAAAATTATCCTCTTGAATTGAAATACACAATAAGGCCTATATGACTGTTATAGTATAACTACCATTGGCTGATAATGAACAGGCTGTTAAATTTAGTCACATCCATTCACTGGTCTATCAAATGTGACGTTATGCTATGTGAATAAGGTGCAGATATTTCCTTTCAAGTGAATACAGTGCAATTATAGTGTTGTATTTGGACAGATCTGCAAAGGATTACTACAACTGAATGATCACAAAATCCAAAGGTGGCAATCCTACAATGCCTTGTGGGGTAGCTGTCAACCTAAAGCCAGCACTGTCAGCAGAGCTGTTTAACGTGACGGTAAGCGGTGTTACTGAACACCTGAGCCGCGGAGAGCAGGCACCCGCTCTACTGCAAATTAACTTTTAGATATTCTTTTAATATTCATTCAGTGCTCTTTATCTGTCCTGGGAATGCACTTCGTGTGGTGTCCCTGCAGTTCAAGCGGCACATCCAGCTGTTTACTGATCAGCTGTTTAAACTCCGAGTGCGCTACTTAAACCATCGCTCCTGTTACAGAGAATGCAGCAAAAGAACGATGATTTGCCACTACCATTCTACCTTCTTTTTGGGGAGTCGAACACTGATGCGTAGAACGAATTTCTTTTGAGCGGTACAAACGATGGACGGCCTCCAGGTTTAATCTAGCAGGGTTTTGGCAAACAGATTTTGAGCCTTATATCTGCACGATCAGTGCATGTGCATTCCACCGTAATCATTTTCAACATAAAATCTAGCTTTTGAAGAATATAATGTAAAAATATAGTGGAACACTTGTAACAACAAATTCATTTGCAACGTTTCTCTCCCCCGCTCCTCAACTCTTTGGGTCATGGGAAGGAAGGAGCATAGGAACAGGTGTAGGCCATTCAGCTCCTCGAGCCTGTTCCACCATTCAATTAGATCATGGCTGATATGTATCTTAACTCCATTTGCCTGCCTTGGCTCCGTAATCCTTAATACCCTTGCCTATCAAAAATCTATCAACAGTGCCACTGAGAGATCAAGCAGGCAACTTACTCCTTCGGTAAAAGCCCTACTGTACATAATCTAGACAGCATCTACTACTTTTCTATTGTGCTTAGTGCTGTCATCAGTGTCAGCTGTGGCTCAGTGGGTAGCACACTCACCTCTGAGGTCAGAAGGTTGTGGGTTCAAGGCTCACTCCCGGGACTTCAGCACATAAATCTAGGCTGACACTCCAGTGCAGTGCTGAGGGAGTGCTGTACTGTCGGAGGTGCCGTCTTTCGGGTGAGACGTTAAACCAAAGCCCCGTCTGCTCTCTCAGGTGGACGTAAAAGATCCCATGGCACTATTTTGAAGAAGAGCAGGGGAGTTATCCCCAGTGTCCTGGCCAATATTTATCCCTCAACCAACATAACAAAAACAAACAGATTATCTGGTCATTTTCACATTGCTGTTTGTGGGAGCTTGCTGTGTGAAAATTGGCTGCTGCGTTTCCCACGTTACAACGATGACTACTCTCCAAATGGTACTTCATTGGCTGTAAAGCGCTTTGAGAGGTCTGGTGGTCGTGAAAGGCGCTATATAAATGCAAGTCTTTCCTTCTTACATGCAGGTTACACAAAGCCAGTGGGAACACTGAAGAAAACTTGCCAGATTCACTGAGGTCAGCTGCCAGAAGCCCCAGCAAAAATCGGGTCTTCATGGTCACTGGGCTAAATGAATCTGGCAAGGTTGCTTTGGTGTTGCTGCTAGTTCCCAACTAGCCTGGCACTGGAGCAGATGTGGAGAGAATGTTTCCACTTGTGGGAGAATCCAAAACTAGCGGCTATAAATACAAAATAGTTAATAATAAATCCAATAGGGAAATAAGGAGAAATTTTCATTTGAATTCTGCGTACAATCGGCTGCACGTTTGCCTACATAATAACATTGACCACACTTCAGAAGTAATTCATTGGTTGTAAGGTGCTTTGGAACAACCTGAGGATGTGAAAGTTGCTATATAAATGCAAGGTCTTTTATCTTTCTTAATAAAAATTGAATTCACCTGCACTAAAATGTGGTCATATCTATCTCTCACATATCAGACTTAAGAGCCACACAAAAGCTCATAAGAGGAGACACACCTCCCTAACATCACAGACAACGAGCTGGTTAAGATGTCTTCATCTTCCGGATGGACAAGTGACCTGCTTGAACTTAGGTGGGATGCCCACTGTAGTCAAATAGTTCACTTGCACTCGCCATCTAGGCTTGCATCTAAAGAATGGCTACTTGGGAGATGCATCAGAGAGCCCCTGCCATCAATGCAGCCATCCTCTATTGCTTTCAATAGAGGGAAGGCAAGGGGTACTGCAGAAAAAATAAGTGTGCATGTACTACAGGAAGTGGTTGACGCAAATAGCATATAGCAAATGCTTCCAAAAGGATACTAGACGACATACAGTATTGGGGTGAATTTCCTCAGAGCTGATCCCGCTCCGCCACCATAACATCACCGGAAAGCCCGTTTACACACATGGATTCCACTGCACCGCCGCTGAAATTACGGCGGCGCATTGGGTAAAGCGCCAAAGAAATTCAGCGACCATTCTTGAAATACTTGAAGGGAAAAAATTTACAGGGCTATGGGGAAAGAGCAGTAGAGTGGGACCAATTGGATAGTTCTACCAAGGAGCCGGCACAGGCATGATGGGCTGAATGGCCTCCTTCTGTGGTGTATCATTCTATGACAATACTGCTAATGTACATTCAGGAAATTCAACTTGCGACAATCCTGAGACTTATGACAATCTCATAAATATTATCTATTATGTGGGGAGGAACTGAGTTGAAAAGTTTTAGTGAATCTTTATCTCTCACTGCAGATTATTCATTCTGTTGGGAGAAATGTGAAACAGCGCATTCTAGCACACAGTGCCTGCAAGAAGATTCGGGGCTAGGTTCCAAGAAATGTCCGCTCACATTTCCAGCAGTAATGCTAGGATTGTTTCCAAGATGTTTCAAATTACTCAAAACCGAAACATTTTTGAAATAATCATTAAGGGTAGTTTGGGTAACCTCAGCGCTATTCATTAGAGATGATTAAACCACTCAGTTAAAAAAAAGGAAATTGTTGCACTGAAGAACAATTTTCAGAATTAGATCACAGCCAAAGTGGTTGTTATTAAAGACTGGATTTAGTAATTATGATGAAGAAAACGATCACAGATGTGTGTTGAGAATCTAGCCACTGTTCTATGCACGGTAGCTGGGCCGACTTTCAATTAAAATCGTAACTTAAGCACAGCATATTACTCTGTAGAAGCTTGGAGCTCTGCTCATTCTGTGAGAGGAATGCATAGCTTTCGACTGCTCCCTTTCAATCAGGCTACCCTGACATTAAAACGTACCTCTGAGAAATTCAACATTGTCCTGCAAGACTCCTAAGCCAACAAAATCAGCTGATTTGCGGGTTGTACAAAAACCATGCTTCCACTCCAAACACTGATCCAAAACCAACCCTTTTAACACATTGCGGGTTGAGCGTTCTGGCAGACAGGAAGGAATTGTTGGCATTGCGGATAAGCTTGATCCTGCTCTCATATCACACGCACTCCCTGCGGGGACAGTTTTCATCTCCCTGACCAAGAGCCTCGAGGCCATTTGTGGTGCTGCTGTCTCCTCCCTCCACCCCCCCCCCTCCCCACCCAGCTGACATCAGCTAACACAGCACAGACTGAAAAACAAACCTGGGATGCTCTTCGTCTGTCGGCTCACCCGCTCACTGGCCGAGCGGGCTGAGCCAGCGCTGCAGCCGTTTACCACTGAGTTTTAGGAACAGTGGGCCCGTAATTCCATGGGGCCATTTGCCCTGATGTTGTAACTGCTGAAGAAAACAGTCACAGATCTTTGTTGACTTTCAATTAAAATCATAATTCAAGTACAGCGTATTACTCTGCAGTAGCTTGGAGCTTGGAGCTTTATGAGGAGTGCTGCTAGCTGCTATCTGAGTGAGAGGAGCATGGTGACTGGCTGCTGCCTGTCAGTAGGGGTCTCATGGGATGCAAGTCGTCCTGTGTTGTGTATTCATTAGATACTAGAGGGGAAATTAGCAGTTTTCTATTGGAGTAAAGACCATGCAATGATTATATCGCTTGTAATAACCAAGCATTTTTCCTGCAAATAAGTAATCAAAGACATTGAGGACGGGATCAGGAATGTTAATATTAAAGGACAAAAATGAGAAGTCGCACAACACCAGGTTATAGTCCAACAGATTTATTTAATTTTACAAGCTTTCGAAGCAGTTCGCTCCTTCGTCAGGTAAGTTAGCAATGAGAGAATCTCCCAGAATTCACAATTTAAACCCAGACAAAATCTATTCACATTATTCCCTGCAACAAAGAGCACAGCCAAGACAATGAGATGTGTCCCAGGGGGTCCAACGTGTCAAACCACCTGCTGGCTGCATATCCTGTCAATTTGTGTTCTTGTGTTAGCCTTTTTAAAAAAAAAAAACACCTGGGAAGACCGGCCATGATGTCAAGTCACGTTCTGTATCGTGACATGAACCCGATATCGCGATTGAGGCCATCCTCATGAGTGCGGAACTTGGCTATCAGTTTCTGCTCTATGATTTTGCGCTGTCGTGTATCTCGAAGGCCGCCTTGGGGAACGCTTACCCGCAGATCCGAGGCTGAATGCCCCTGGCTGCTGAAGTGTTCCCCGACTGGGAGGCAACCCTCCTGCCTGGCGATTGTTGAATATTAAAGGAGGAATTTGTGAGGTATGCATATGATTAACTCCTGTACTGTATGCAGGCTTCATTTAACTGTGTGCCTACGTATGATTGAGTAGACTAGGCCTATATTCTCTCGAGTTTAGAAGAATGAGAGGTGATCTCATTGAAACATACAAAATTCTTACAGGGCTTGACAGGGTAGATGCAGGGAGGATGTTTCCCCTGGCTGTGGAGTCTAGAACCAGGGGTCACAGTCTCAGAATAAGGGGTCGGCCATTTAAGACTTAGATGAGGAGAAATTTCTTCACTCAGAGGGTGGTGAATCTTTGGAATTCTCTACCCCAGAGGGCTGTGGAGTCTCAGTCGTTGAGTATATTCAAGACAGAGATCGATAGATTTTTGAATATTAAGTGAATCAAGGGATATGGGGTTAGGGCAGGAAAGTGGAGTTGAGGTAAAAGATCAGCCATGATCTTATTGAATGGCGGAGCAGGCTTGAGGGGTCAAATGGCCTACTCCTGCTCCTATTTCTTATGTTCTTATTATGTTCTTATATCTGGAACGAGTCTATAATCATAGATCCAGTGTATCGCACTCACCTGTCTCTTGCTAAGTAACAGTGCAGTCTCACTAGTCATATGGACTCAGGATTGTCTCATACACCTCTATTCAGCTTTTACAGAAAGCTGAGTTCAGTCCTTTCAAAGTGGGGGAAATGGGTGAAATGGTTCAAGTGGGTCATGATGAGTTTCAATATCACTGTCGGATAATGGCAATGTTGCAGACTATGATGAGGCTAAGAATTCTCTAACTATCATTTCACTCCTGAGGAAGACACAATATATGAATCAATCATATTTTGACAAACTGAACAACACAAGATTCTGTGGTTGCCTTTTTGCACACACTTATTTAGACAAGCGAATGTAATTTTACTGATCAATACACAAATTATTGAAGGATGGTTGTCTGAAGAAAGGGTGCACCTCAGGTGAGCTGTTAGAACTGGCCAGAGCAGAAAACTAAGCAACAAGTCACTATCGACCTAGTAAATATGATGTCCAAAACACATCCCATCAAGGCTAAACCACAGTCAAGCCAAGTGAACTCTAATCATATGTGTTGTTACTGTGGTGAAAGTTATCCCTATATTTAGTGATTGTCATGTGCATGGGATGTGAAATCTTGATGCTGTTAGCTGTAGATCTTTGCAAAAACACAATGAAACATGATAGTCCAGGTACATATCTGTTAAAACAGCACAATATGCAGCAAGAAGATAAACTACCATGTACATCTCTGAAGATGCATACATATCAGAACAGCACACCATCATTTCAGTAATCAACAATCAGCTGCCAGCAACAGTATATTTTCATGGCACACCAATTCACACCGTTGTTGATTCCAGGCATCCATGAAATATTATTGATGTTATCAATCTATTGTTGCTGATTCAAGTAAAGCTTCGCTGCATACGGATCCGGTTATTTCTATTTGGTACAAAGACAAAAGTCTTTGGTGCATTTTATTGCTTATGTCCAATCGATGGGCAAAGTGGCCTCCTTCTGTGCTGTACTATTGTATGATTGTATGATTCTTTCCAGCCAGCAAGCAGTGTCAGCGGACACGTTTGTAGTGAAGGGAAAGCTCGGTTGTTTGCTTGGCCTACATATGGCTCAAGTACTACAACTCATTAGTGTGGCTTCAGCGGTATGCAGGATCGATACAGCAACATCAGAGGACGCAATTTGAAGAGAAATCTCTCAAGTCCTTGATGATGTAGGCAAGCTGAAGGGCACGCAGGTCAAACTGCATATTGACAGGTCTGCTACTCCTGTTGCTCAACGCCATCGCAAAATACCATTTCCTCTGCAGAAGAAAGTTGATGGAGCTAAAATAGTTGAAGGATAGTGGTATAATTAAAGCTGAAGCTGCTCCTATACCTCTGGCAATTGTCCCCAAGCCCAGGAATTCTAACAATATGAGCTTTTGTGTCAATATACTGTGTCAACAAGAAATAAGCATGAACAACACTCTAACCCTGGATGAGATTATCACAGAGGTAAAGAAAGAAAGACTTGCATTTCTATAGCGCCTTTCATGACCACTGGATGTCCCAAAGTGCTTTACAGCCAAATGAAGTACTTTTGAAGTGTAGTCACTGTTGTAATGTAGGAAACGCGGCAGCCAATTTGTGCACAGCAACCTCCCACAAACAGCAATATGATAATGACCAGATAATCTGTTTAAGAACATAAGAACATAAGAACAAAAGAAATAAGAGCAGGAGTAGGCCATTTGGCCCCTCGAGCCTGTTCCGCCATTCAGTAAGATCATGGCTGATCTTCTACCTCATCTCCACTTTCCTGCACTATCCCCATATCCCTTGATTCCCTTAATATTCAAAAATCTATCGATCTCTGTCTTGAATATACTCAACGACTGAGCCTCCACAGCCCTCTGGGGTAGAGAATTCCAAAGATTCACCACTCTTTGAGTGAAGAAATTTCTCCTCATCTCAGTCCTAAATGGCCGACCCCTTATTCTGAGACTGTGATCCCTGGTTCTAGACTCCCCAGCCAGGGGAAGCATCCTCCCTGCATCTACCCTGTCAAGCCCTGTAAGACTTTTGTATGTTTCAATGACATCACCTCTCATTCTTCTAAACTCGAGAGAATATAGGCCTAGTCCACTCAATCTCTCCTCATAGGGCAATTCCCCCCATCCCAGGAATCCATCTGGTGAACCTTTGTTGCACTCCCTCTATGGCAAGTATATCTTTCCTTAGGTAAGGAGACCAAAACTGTACACAATACTCCAGGTGTGTATTAAAGGCCACCATACCATTTTCTTTCTTAATTGCCCTGCATGTTAACTTTCAGTGATTCATGTACAAGGACACCCAGGTCCCTCTGAACACCAACATTTCCCAATCTCTCACCATTTAAAAAATACTCTGCTTTTCTATTTTTCCTACCAAAATGGATAACTTCACATTTCTCCACATTATATTCCATTTGCCATGTTCTTGCCCACCCACTTAGCCTGTCTATATCCCCTTGAAGGCTCTTTGCATCCTCCTCACAACTTACATTCCCAACTAGCTTTGTATCATCAGCAAACTTGAATATATTACATTTGGTCCCCTCATCCAAATCATTGATGTAGATTGTGAATAGCTGAGGCCCAAGCACTGATCCATGTGGTACCCCACCAGTTACAGCCTGCCAACCCGAAAATGACCCATTTATTCCTACTCTCTTATTTCTGTCCATTAACCAATCCTCAATCCATGCGAGTATATTACCCCCAATCCCATGAGCCCTAATTTTGTTTAATAACCTCTTGTGTGGCACCTTATCAAATGCCTTTTGAAAATCCAAATACACCACATCCACTGGTTCCCCCTTATCTATTCTGCAAGATACAACCTCAAAAGATTTGTCAAACATGATTTCCCTTTCATAAATCCGTGTTGACTCTGCCCAATCCTATTATTATTTTCTAAGTGCCCTGTTACCACGTCCTTAATAAGAGATTCTAGCATTTTCCCTGCTACTGATGTCAGGCTAACTGGTCTGTAGTTCCCAGTTTTCTCTCTCCCTCCTTTTTTAAATAGTGGGGTTACATTTGCTACCTTCCAATCCACGGGAACCATTCTAGAATCTATGGACTTTTGGAAAATGACAACCAATGCATCCACTATCTCTATAGCCACCTCTTTCAAAACCCTATGATGTAGGCCATCAGTTCCAGGGGATTTATTGGCTTTCAGCCCCATTAATTTCTCCAATACTATTTTTTTACTAATACCAATTTGTTTCAGTTCCTCATTCTCACTAGACCCTTGGTTCTCCACTATTTCCGGGAAGTATTTTTGCGTCTTCTTCCACGACGACAGACACAAAGGCTGCGATTTTTCCTCTCGATGCGGCTTGGGGGTGGGACAGTTGCCTTCCGGGTTCCAATCCCGCCCCCAACGACGTCCGATGCACAGATGTGATTTTGCATCAATTGGCCTTGTTAAGCCTGCCCTGTGGGCTTGCCAGCCAATTAAGAGAAAGCCGGTATCAGATGATGTCAGTTGATGACGTGTTATCTGCCGGTTTTCTTAAAGGGGCCCGGCATAATTTTTTTTGACAGCTGATTTTTCAGTATTTGACAGCATTGAGGTGCTACAAACACTGACAATCACTGTACAAAGGTGAGCCCTTGAACCCAGGCTCTCCAGTGACTCCCACATTAGGCAAGAACAGATGGAAGCTGCAGGTGAGGTTACAGAAGTGATCTGTCACTGGTGAGAAAGGTTCTCCCAATGAGGTGGGACTACACAAACAATTCAAAACTTGTCACCTACAGAAAACTGTAAATACATTAAAAATGATTTTCCCAACATTTTCTTACCTCTGAAACTCACCAGTGTACCATTGGATCCTTCACACCACTTCTGCAGTTGTCATCAATGCACAAACATTACAGTAGAGCCACAGCACGCCACACTTAGCTGGCATGGTGTCCAGACTTCAGGAAGCCCGCAGTAGACCTGTCAAAATTGCAAAAAGCCTCTTAACTGCCTGTTAACAACCTGTTAACAAGCAATTAAGTGCCTATAATCTTCTTCCCGCTGCTAGGTGTCGGGTCCATTCGCAATTCGGGGACCCGACACCAGGGAAGATTAATTGGAGGCGGGTTGACAGCGGGTTTCCGACCCGCTGTCAATCTTTGCAATTTTGCCGGATGTCCCATCTCCAAACCCGCCCCATGAGTGCATACCTATAGAAGCTTTACAATCTGTTTTTATGTTTCTCGCTAGTTTACTCTCATATTCTATTTTCCCTTTCTTTATCAATTTCTTGGCTGAATTCTAAAATCCTCCCAATCCTCAGGCTTACTACTCTTTTTGGCAACATTATAAGCCTCTTCCTTTGGTCTAATAGTATCTTTAACTGCTCTTGTTAGCCACGGTTGGACCACTTTTCCTGTGGGTTTTTTGTGCCTTAATGGAATGTATATTTGTTGTAAATTATGTATTCATTCTTTAAATGCTAGCCATTGCTCCTCTACAGTCATACCTTTTAATGTAGTTTCCCAATCTACATTAGCCAACTCACCCCTCACACCTACATAGTTTGCTTTGTTTAGATTTAAGACCCTAGTTTCGGATTTAACTAAATCACTTTCAAACTCTATATAAAATTCTATCATATTATGGTCACTCTTCCCTAAAGGCCCCTTTACTACAAGGTTATTAATTAACCCTTTCTCATTGCACAATACTAGATCTAAAATAGCCTGTTCCCTAGTTGGTTCCTGAACATACTGATCTAGAAAACTATCTTGCATACATTCCATGAATTCGTCCTCCACACTATTACTGCAAATTTGGTTTGCCCCATCTATATGTAGATTAAAGTCCCCCATGATTACTGTATTACCCTTGTTACATGCACCTCTAAGTTCCTGATTTATACTCTGCCCTACACTACATCTACTGTTTGGGGACCTATAAACAACTCCCACCAATGTTTTCTGCCCCTTGCTGTTTCGTAGCTCCACCCAAACTGATTCTACTTCTTCATTTTCAGAGCTAAGATCCTTTCTCTCTACTGTCTTTATCCCATCCTTTATTATCAGGGCTACCCCTCCTCTTTTTCTATTTTGCCTATCTCTTCAAAAAGTTAAGTATCCTGGAATATTTAGTTTCCAACCTTGGCTACGTTGCAACCACATCTCCATAATGGCTATTAGATCAAACCTGATATTGATTGAGGGATAAATATTGGCCAGGACACCGGTAATAACTCCCCTGCTCTTCTTCAAAATAGTGACATGGGATCTTTTAGGTCCACCTGAGAGAGCAGACTCCCTCAGTGCTGCACTGGAGTGTCAGCCTAGGTTTTTGTGCTCAAGTCTCTGGAGTGGGACTTGAAACAGGTAAACAGAAGCTAGACCTGAAATCTGGGTATCACCGGCTAGAGCTTAAGAAGGAGATCCCAGGTTTGTTCTTCAGTCTGTGCTGAGTTAGCTGATCTCAGCTGAGGGGGCGGGGGTGGGTGGAGGTAGGGAGGAGGGTGGAGGGAGGAGATAGGAGCACCACAATTGGCCTCAGAGCCTCTTGGCCAAGGAGGTGAAAACTGTCCCTGCAGGGTGTACGTGTTATTTGAGAACAAGATCAAGCTTTTCCGTAATACCAACAATTACTTCCTGTCGACCAGAACTCTCAACCTGCAATGTGAAAAAAGGGTTGGTTTTGGATCAGTGTTTGGAGTGGAAGCATGGTTTTGTACAACCTGCAAATCAGCTGATTTTGATGGCTTGCGAGTCTTACAGGAAATTTGTTGAATTCTGGTATATAGTCAGCAGCAGAGGCACTTCGAAGTACCATCCAACAAGTTACTGTAGGACCTCCAGACATCTTCAATGTAAGAGATAATATTCTGATGCATGTAGTCATCCAGTCGGAACACAAAGTGTGCCTTCACAGTGTTGTTCAATGGCCTTGCACACACATGCGAGAGGTGCAAATTCATGTAGAGAATGTTCCTTACTAAACACTTGAAGGAAAAAAATTTGCAGGGCTACGGGGAAAAGGCGGGGGAGTAGGACTAGATGAAGTGCTCTTGCAGAGAGCAGGCATGGGCTCGATGGGCCGAATGGCCTCCTTCTGTGCTGTAAACCATTCTATGATTCTATGATTCTAGAGTATTCTGGACAGAAAGCATCAGGCCCCAAAAAGCCAATAATGTAGCCCTAAATAACGCATCTTCAGTCTGCAGTCTTCTAGGCAAGGGTAATTACTGTCTTCAATTGCTTCTCAATTTGCCTTCAATTACAAAGCCGTTACGAGAAATAAGAACCACGTAGCATCAATAAATGATCACAACATACTTCAAATCAAGCCATAGAAACATAGAAGATAGGAGCAGGAGTAGACCATTCGGCCCCTCTAGCCTGCTCCGCCATTCAATGCGATCATGGCAGATCATCCAAATTCAGTACCCTGTCCCTGCTTTCTCCCCATATCCCTTGATCCCCTTAGCCTTAAGAAATATATTGAACTCCTCCTTGAATACATTTAATGGATTGGCCTCAACTGCCTTCTGTGGTAGAGAATTCCACAGGTTCACCACTCTCTGGGTGAAGAAATTCCTCCTCATCTCAGTCCTAAATGGCTTACCCCTTATCCTTAGACTGTGGCCCCTGGTTCTGGACTCCCCCGCCATCGGGAACAGCCTTCCTGCATCTAGTCTGTCTAGTCCTGTTAGAATTTTATAAGTTTTAATGAGATCCCCTCTCATTCTTCTAAACTCTAGCGAATATAAGCCTAATCGACCCAATCTCTCTTCATACGTCATTCCTGCCATCCCAGGTATCAGTCTGGTGAATCTTCGCTGCACTCCCTCCATGGCAAGAACATTCTTCCTCAGATAAGGCGACCAAAACTGCACACAATACTCAAGGTGTGGTCTCACCAAGGCTCTGTACAACTGCAGCAAGACATCCTTGCTCCTGTACTCGAATCCTCTCGCTTTGAAGGCCAACAAACCATTTGCCTTCTTAACTGCCTGCTGCACCTGCATGCTTACCTTCAGCGATTGGTGCACAAGGACACCCAGGTCTCGTTGCACTTCCCCTTTTCCCAATCTATTGCCGTTCAGATAATAATCTGCCTTCCTGTTTTTGCCACCAAAGTGGATAACCTCGCATTTATCCACATTATACTGCATCTGCCATGCATCTCTGCCCAATCACCCAAGCTGTCCAAATCATACTGGAGTTTCTCTGCATCTTCCTCACAGCACACACTCCCGCCCGGCTTTGTGTCACTGCAAACTTGGAGAGATTACATCTAGTTCCCTCGTCTAGATCATTAATATATATTGTGAATAACTGGGGTCCTAGCACCGATTCCTGCGGTACCCCACTAGTCACTGCCTGCCACTCGGAAAATGACCCGTTTATTCCAACTCTTTGCTTCCTGTCTGCCAATCAGTTTTCTATCCAAGTCAGTACCTTACCCCCAATCCCATGTCCTTTAACTTTGCATGCTAATCTCTTTTGCGGGACCTTATCAAAAGCCTTCTGAAAGTCCAAATACACCACATCCACTGATTCTCCCTTATCTATTCTACCAGTTACATCCTCAAAAACTTCCAGTAGATTAGTCAAGCATGATTTACCTTTTGTAAATCCATGTTGACTTTGTCCGATCCTGTCACTGTTTTCCAAGTGCTCTGCTATTACATCTTTTATAATGGACTCTAGCATTTTCCCCACTACCGATGTCAGGCTTACCGGTCTATAATTCCCCGTTTTGTCTCGACCACCTTTTTTTAAATAGTGGGGTTACATTAGCGACCCTCCAATCCATGGGAACTGTTCCAGAGTCTATAGAATTTTGGAAGATGACCAGCAATGCATCTACTATTTCTAGGGCCACTTCCTTAAGTACCCTATGATGTAGATTATCAGGCCCTGGGGATTTATCGGCCTTCAATCCCATCAATTTCCCTAACACCATTTCCCTACAAATACTGATTTCATTCAGTTCCTCCCTCTCATTAGACCCTATATTCCACAACATCTCTGGGAGTTTATTTGTGTCCTCCTTTGTGAAGACAGAACCAAAGTACGTATTTAATTGGTCAGCCATTTCTTTGTTCCCCATTATAAATTCCCCTGTTTTTGACTGCAAGGGACCTACGCTTGACTTCACCAATCTTTTTCTCTTCACATATCTATAGAAGCTTTTACAGTCAGTTTTTATGTTCCCTGCAAGCTTACTCTCACTATAATTTCCCCCTCTTAATTAATCCCTTTGTCCTCCTTTGCTGAATCCTAAATTGCTCTCAATCCTCAGGTTTGCTGCTTTTTCTGGCCAATTTATATGTCCTCTCCTTGGATCTTATGCTATCCCTAATTTCCCTTGTTAGCCATGGTTGAGTCACCTTTTTTGTTTTATTTTTATGCCAAACTGGGATGAACAAATTCTGTAGTTCATCCATGCGATCTTTAAATGTTTGCCATTGCCTATCCACCGTCAACCCTTTAAGTAACATTCCCCAATCCATCCTAGCCAACTCGCGCCTCATACCATCATAGTTTCCTTTATTTTAATTAAGGACCCTAGTCTCTGAGTCAACTATTACTTCACTCTCCATCTTAATGAAGAATTCTATCATATTATGATCGCTCCTCCCCAAGGGGCCTCGCACAACAAGATTGCTAATTAATCCTTTCTCATTACATAATACCCAGTCTAAGATGGCCTGATCTCTAGTTGGTTCCTCGACATATTGGTCCAGGAAACCATCCCGTATACACTCTAGGAATTCCTCTTTCACAGTATTGTTACTAATTTGGTTAGCCCAATCTATATGTAGATTAAAGTCACCCATGATAACTGCTGTGCCCTTATTGAACGCATCTCTAATTTCCAGCTATCTAGTCATAAAATGATGGCTTATTTTGATATTAATTGCAGCACTCTCTGTTGATGCCAGCCTGGTGGGCTTAGGAGCCATCATTATTCAATAAGATGTTCTTGGTGCAGCTAGATCTACCATCTGTTCTCGCCATTTACTCAGTTCTGCAGAGCAGCACTACAGCCCGATTAAGTGTGAAGCATTGGCAATTATATGGGTTGTACAACAGTTCCACCTGTATATCTAGCGACAATTTGAGATGTTTACTGATCACAAGCTGCTCATCCCCATATTCTCCAAGCCACTGCTTCTGGAATCCAGTGCTGGTGGCTGAAAGCTCAGTCTTGTGACATAATCATTAACTCTTGCCCTGGATCTGATAACCCTGCTCACTACACGTCACAACACCCAGATCTGGATACTGCCTCAAGTTATCAGTTGGAGAGAACTGAAGGGTTTTGTAGCTCAACATTCTACACCCAAGGCAATCACTGAAGCTGATATCAAGCAAACTACACAGAAGAGTCATGCACCACCTGTTTGTATTCTCTGCTTTCAGGAACAGAGGCCTCTGTTTAGTCTGGTCCCAGAGAGGTATCAAATAGTATAGAAAAGGTAAATCTTGAACCCTACTTCAAACTGAACGATGACAGCAGGATAAAGGGGCAAAGGTTGAAATTAAAGAAAGGCAAATTTAGAATTAATGTCAGGATGTTCTTCTTTACATCAAGAGGGGCCAACACTTGGAATAGGTCTTCACGGAGGCAGAAACCCTGGAATCACTCAAGTGGTAGTTGAATTCTGTGATGGTGAGATGATAGGTTCCTTTTGGATGGATGAGGTAAGGTAACTGTACTCATCCTCATCTATCTTCTGATCCTGTGATGCTTCTCTCAATGCCCAACATGAAGTCCTTTTCCCTGGGATAACTTTAATCGACACTAATTCTGACTAGCGACCAATAATAGGAGAGATGTCTTCTCAGGCTTTTTATAGCTTTGTAGACTCTGTAATAGCTTCCTACTGTCCCACAGAACATGTTTTCCAATGTTTGACTGGCTATAACCTTCAGCAGGACAGTAAAAGACTCCTCAGTATGGGTTAACTCTCTTCTCTGAGTACCCAGACCAGAGACAAGCTATTTGATCTATTAAACAAACTCACATGATCATTCTAATTAGTTAAAGAAACAGCACATTGTGCTCAGAATTATTGGCGTCTGCTGCAGTTGTACTGGTCATTATAGCTTTATGGCCAAGATAGGGTATTTTCTGAGTTAGCACTCCCGGTGTGAAACCTTGGTCTGAATGTTAGATATGCTCTGAAAGGTCCCACAAAAAATCTTCCAGCCTGCTGCCGACCTGTTCTCGCCCCGCGCCCAGCATCAGCTCCCCCCACCCATAACTGCCAGCCAACTACGTGCATTAGCCAGCCGATTTTTCTCCTCACCAGACTGGTGAGGTGCAACATGGCACTCCTTTGGCACCCGCAGCTCCTCGAGAAAATGTTAATGAGGCCCGTACCGTGCTACGTTGGGCGGGCATAGGGTCGCCAACTTTTGCGGATGTACTCCTGGAGCTTCCAACACATGACCTACCACCTCCAATTCCCTGCCCAGTCAAACAGCTTTTCACTCCCATCTCCAATTATTTTTTTATAACTAATAAATGAAAGCATTGAAAGAAAATGAAACCAAACACATAATTTCTTTAAATGCCCCTATTATGTTTCTCCTCACAGAAGTGTCCAGGAGATTAATCTTCAAGTCCTGGAGACTCTAGGGCATTCCTGGAGGGTTGGCAAACCTAGTCGGGTGCAGCAGGCACACCTCCAATATTGCGCCCTTTTGCCACCCAAGCCGAAAGTAATTCCCCCATTATGTCTTGTCAATCCTAGCATCATTCCACTGCACATCAGGGGCTTGGAACACCAACTGGCAATTCTCACGTATTGTATCAGTACTGCTGCGTCAGTGGGTGAGGCTGTGGGAGAACTTCAGTTTCAGGGAAACACTGTGCAAATTATCTTTATTAAAATGCTTTCCAGCCATCTCCCAGGATATTTCAACAGGAAGTTTTTAACACTTCTCGGAAGAACTGAAAAAAATGTGGGATCACGTGGCTTTAAAAATACACAGCGCCAAAATAGACACAATAAAGGAGTGTTACCAATTAAAAAGCCTTACACCCAAGAGTGCACTCAATGTTTGTGTTGTAAAATGAACTTGAAGCTCTTTTTAAATAGTTGCAGATTTGGAACTTATTTTATTGGGTTAGAATTCGGATTCATAATTGAACAGCAAAATAAATGAAGAAAGCAGCAGGAAGTAATCTTTTTATGTTTGTAGATGATGCTGTGTTATAATCGAGAAGGAGCAGCATATTAAAATGCATCCATGCACGTGTACCTTACATCTATATTTAGCTGAACCTTTGTTCTCCCGGCAGGGACCCATTCTATTATCTTTCAAGGGTACAGAGGGTGCTGATTATTGGCCTATTGGCACATGCCCCCTGCCTATTCCAGACTTCTTTTTATAACACACTCTGTTACTGCATGCAGAC
Organism: Squalus acanthias; assembly: GCA_030390025.1. NCBI lineage: Eukaryota > Metazoa > Chordata > Chondrichthyes > Squaliformes > Squalidae > Squalus > Squalus acanthias. The sequence goes on from CM059428.1 coordinate 150,923,683, forward strand.
CACTTGTTCTCATTAATGTAATGTTAATAAATTTAAAATTCTCATCCTCATGTTCAAATTTCATGTTTTCAAATCCCTCCATGCCTTGCCCCTCCCTACCTCTGTAACCTCCTCCAGCCCTAGAGCCCTCCAAAAACTCTACGTTTTTGCATCCCCCACTTCCTTCGCCCCACCATTGGTGGCTGTGCCTTTAGCAGTCTGGGCCCTAAGCTCTGGAATTCTCTTCCTACACCTCTCCACCTCTCTCTTCTCTTTTAAGGTGCACCTTAAACCCCACTTCTTTAACCAAGATTTTGGTCACCTGTCCTAACGTTTCCTTCTTTGGCTCAGTGCCAATTTTTTCTGATTACACTCCTGTGAAGCGCCTTGGGACATTGTTCTATGTTAAAGGTGCTATATCAATGCAAGCGATTGTTGTAATAAAGAATTGTTTGTCAGTGATGAGCTACACAGTCTAGCTTTTTGGGGGCAAAATAAATAGCACAGAATTAATTGTCGTGAAATCACGCTGTGAGATGCAAGCTTAGGAATGCTTAATGTATTCATAGAAATTCCATGGGGGAGAAATTCGGTATCACCCCGTTTGGGGCGCAATTATCGGCCGGGCGCAAAGTTAAGTCTCTTCTAAATCGATGCAAGGAAGGTCAAATCAAAATGAACCTGCAAAGTGCTGCTCAGTACCCAAAATTCCTTCACACAGCGTTGAATCTCTCCAGAAGTCTCTCCCTCTCTCTCTCAGAATACGTGGTGCAAAAATGTCGCCGACAAAAAAAGGCAGGAAGCGGTCGCCTTTAAATAGTGCTCCCCCAGTCCCTTCACGGCTGCAAAACGCTCCTCTCAACCTGTCGTTGCTAGCGGCAGGCGGTAAGGCAGGGGGCGCCACTCAATATCCGGTCCGGGGCGCTACCGGGGCGTTGCACACTCAACTGACGTCATGGTCTATGGGCACAGGAGATCGTGGCGGTAGTGTTTAGCGCCGCCGCAAAATGTCTGGTTAATTTCGCAAGCGGCACAAAGCAACCAAATTTTTCCCCCCATGATTTTAAAGCTGCTTTATTTTAAAAGTGTTAATATCTCTACTAAAGTAGAGGGAAAGGAATCTCATATGAATATGGGAAGTGTCCCTAAGCTGTTATCCCAATGGAGCAATTTTAAAGCCATTTATTAACTGACAGTCATCGGCTGTTGTCAATTGACTAGACAGTGCTGCAGATGTGGTGACAACAGGTGATTCGTACAATAAAACAGTCAGAGCAACATACCTCAAACCCATTGTATACAAGTGTGGAGAAGACAAGTACACAGTTGGGTTAGTTGGGCGTCAGGATGTCATCGTTGAGGACTTAGCCTGGGGCTAAAGCGAATAAACCTAACCATACGACTTTTCAGTTGGCTTGATTTATCTCTAATGGCAAAACTGGGTTCCATAATGTAGAGGAACTGTTAGAAGATAGTTTAAAGAACATTAAATATTTATATGTTGGAAGTATAGTGTCGGGCCGCTGATGTCTTTGAGGGTCTCTGGGAAATTGTTTAAATCTGCCTAATATTAGCAGGTTTAAGTGTCGCTCTAACAGATGTTTAAACATAGTCTGCAACTGGAAGAATTTGAAGTACTGTATTGGTAGTTATGAATATTTAAATAGGCTGAAGAAGAAGAAAGACTTGTATTTCAATAGCGCCTTTCACAACTTCAGAACGTCCAAAAGCGCTTTACAGCCAATGAAGTACTTTTGAAGTGTAGTCAGTGGTGTAATGTTGGAAACGCGGCAGCTAATTTCAGAAAAGATTGATGCCATGAATCGTGCCGTGAGAGATTAATAATAAACATTCACGCAAAATTCCATTGTCAACTGTTTTAACAAAGGTGTCACCCATTTAAGATAATTGGGTTCAGACATTTGTTAAGATAGCAAGCAAAGAAATACCGTAGGAGCCTATTATTAAAATCACACCGCATCAGAGGGATCCAAAAGCAGTTTTGGATTTTTCTATGTCTTTTTTTTAATTCATTCACAGGATGTAGGTGTCGCTGGCAAGGCCAGTATTTATTGTCTATCCCTAATTCTGGTCAGTACAAAATTTATTATTATCCAATAATAAACACAGTATTTTATCACAGCAGCAACCAATCCTCCTGAAATGACACTTGGACAGAGACCAGTCGCATCCCAGTTTCTATCTAAAGGGTGAGTCTGTAGAGAGGCTGGTCAAATGAAACCAAACCTTGAATAAATCTGAGCTTATTCACCAAAACTACAAATGGGATCAGACAGCCACATTCCCGCTAAATCCTGCCCTGCACAAAGAGATTCCTTGCCAATCCTTATGTGTTAGAAATGTTCAGTGTGATCATTTTAATTTGAAAATAAAAATAAAGGAGTGATCCCAAGGGGAAATCATAGAAATTCCAGCATTGTGCAACTGTACTGATTCTGCCTCAGAGGTACAGCTGGATGGATTGTTGTTTTCGAAGATCAATATTAAAGTCCAGCAATAGGAATTTAGAAATATAGGAATAACTTTATGAAATAAAACCACGGCCCATCTAGTTCGCCTTCTGCCATCCTGGTAGTCACATGATACAAGGATAATGGAGTTGTTGACTAATCACGGCAATCAATCTCTACCAATTAGTCTGCAGCAGACCCAGACATAACATGAGAAAAACCCCAGTGGTGGAAAGTTTTGGGAACCATAGGTCCAAAGTCAGCTTTTTCCTTCCAAGCATGCTGCACTTACCACACGCCATGTCTCAAATTACTCATATACTCTATCCCAAAATGTTATTTTCTGAAAGGAATCTATTTGCATTTGAATAACTCAACACTAACTGCTTTCATCTTCTACCTAGGGAGCCTGTTCCATAGATATATCACTCGTTCGCTGAAATATTGCTTCCACAGATTAGTCTTCAATTGACCCCCACTTCAAGCGCAGGCCGTGTCCTCGGGTTCTACTGTTGTGGACAAGGTGAAACAGCTTGTCGTGGTCTACAATGTGGGCCTGAATTTGAACTTAGTCATTTTCAAAGGTTAGAATTTCCACGAGGATTCACCCGATCCTCCACTGTAACTTTGACAGAAGATTCGCAGAAACGGCGGAGAAACAGCGTAACCGGCCAATTATGCCACTTCTCCGGGGTGTCTGCCAATCTCCTGCCAGAGGACTCACTCCTATTGTCTCCTCTATCTGGTCCCTGTTACTACCAGGAAATATGTATCCTAATAATTGCTACATAACCAGGCCTATGTACTTGAGTTTTCCCTGTGTCCATTCGCGTACGCATTTTGGCTACCGCTCCGGACCCGTGCCGATCACTTCTATTTCCACTTATTTCTCCCCATTTTTCTTTTCTCTCTATCTCTCCTTGACCACGCACTCCTGTCGTCATGCCTCCTTTCATTTCTCCTCTCTCGGGTACTCTGCCCTACCAAATCCCTACCCCATTCCTTCATTACTCTTCGACCTTCCTACTCTCCTGCCGCTGTCCCAGGCTTGACTCCCTCTTAGATAAGCCCACAGCTTCCCTCTGTGCCTCTCTTGGCATCCTACGAAGGGCCCATCGAGGCACTCGTCGCTGCCGCCTTACGAGCAGCAACCCCAACTGTCCCATCCTACGGTCTCGCCGACTTTCCCGCCCAGCGCGCCCGCTGGGGGATAATCTTGCCAATCCCCTCCCCGTCCAACTCACCCCTCCCAGTGCTGACCCTGTGAAGTCTGGCAGCGGATCAGCTATCACCGCCCCTCTCTGCATCTCCCTCCAGCATGTCTGTTCACTTGCGAACAAGGCCCTTGCCATCCATGAGCTTATCATGGATGATTGCATTGACATCATAGCCTTGACGGAAACCTAGCTGAGGGATGATGACACCTTATCCCTAAATGAAGCCTCCCCGCCTGGCTATACCTTCCACCACTTGCCCCACCCAGACCATCGTGGTGGCGGTGTGGCTCTTATCAACAAATCACACATTGGTCTGCCTCCCAACTCCTCTGGCACTTTCTCTCCCTTTGAGCATCTCATTTGTTCCACCCCTCTCACCTCTCATTTAAAATCTTCATTTCCTCGTTCTCTACTGCCCACCGAAGTACCATAAAAGTGTTCTCACCGAGATACCTTCACTGCTTTCCTCCCTCAGCCTCTGCACCGAGCGACTTCTCATCCTCAGTGATTTCAACCTCCATCTCAATTCATCATGCTCTCTCTCCTCTGAGTTCACTGCCCTCCTATCCTCCCTTAATCTCTCCCTCCATGTAAGCTCCCCAAACCCATATTCATGGCCACCCCCTTGACCTTGCCAACTCACATGGCCTCGCTACTCCCATTGTGTCAATCACAGATAAGGCCATCTCTGATGACTTCCTTGTATCGCTATCCACCCACATCCCCCCACAATCCCACTTCCTTCTGTGTCTACTGCTGGAAAAAAACTCTCTCTGAACTCTCTTACAACTGCACTTATGAAATCCCAACTGTCTAGCCTTTGGCCCTCCATTCACCATGACATTTCTGCAGCTACCCATCTGCTCAACCACACCCTCACCACCACCATTGATGCCCTAGTCCCTATTAAAACCATTACTCTCTCCCACCCTGGCCCTCATCTCTGCTCCCTTAAGTCTAAGGGACGGAGACTTGAATGGATATGGCGGACAACTGGTTTAGCCATTCACCGCCAGATCTGGCTGGACCACATAAAGCATTATCGGGTCCTGCTCTCTTCTGCCAAAACTGCTCACTATTCCAGGATCATTCTGGAATGCAAAGATAATGCCCGGCTTCTTTTCTCTACTGAAAACCCTCTTCTTAAACCCCTCTCCCTTGTCTCCTCCACCCTCACCTCCAACAACAAGTGCAAAGAGCTCATGGACTTCTTTGTCTCTAAGATTGAGACCATCCGATAAGCTGCCTCTGCCGCTTCCCTTCCTTCCCCCAGCCCACCGGGCCAAACTTCCTCTAAGGTTCCCGCTTGCCCTAGCCCTGAACTCGCGTCTTTCTCCAGTTTCACTCCGATCTCCCCTCATGCCCGCTCAGATATCATCTCGTCAATGAGACCCACTTCCTGCTCCTTCGACCCTATTCCCACTAAACTGCTGACCACCCAGCTTCCTTTTCTGGCTCCCATGTTAGCTGATATTGGTAACGGTTCTCTCTCCTCAGGTACTGTCCCCCTCTTCCTCAAATCTGCTGTCATGGCCTCTCTCCTCAAAAAATCAACCCTTGACCCCTCCGTCCTTGGAAACTACTGCCCCATCTCCAACCTCCCTTTCCTCTCCAAAGTCCTTGAACGTGTTGTTGCCTCCCAAATCCATGCCCATCTTTCCTGGAACTCCATGTTTGAATCCCTCCAATCAGGTTTCCGCCCCTGCCACAGTACCGAAACAGCTCTCATCAAAGTCACAAATGACATCCTTTGTGACTGTGGCAAAGGTAAACTATCCCTCCTCATCCTTCTTGACCTGTCTGCAGCCTTTGACACGGTTGACTACTCTATCCTCCTCCAACGCCTCTCCACCGTTGTCCAGCAGGGTGTGACTGCACTCGCCGGGTTCCATTCTTATCTATCTAATCCTAGCCAGAGAATCACCTGCAATGGCTTCTCTTCCTGCTCCCGCATTGTTACCTCTGGAGTCCCCCCAAGGATCTACCCTTGGTCCCCTCCTATTTCTCATCTACATGCTGCCCCTCGGTGACATCATCCGAAAACACAGCGTCAGTTTCCACATGTATGCTGACGACACCCAGCTCTACCTCACCACCACTTCTCTTGACCCCTCCATGGTGCCTAAATTGTCAGACTGCTTGTCCGACATCCAGTACTGGATGAACAGAAATTTCCACCAACTAAATATTGGGAAGACCAAAGTCTATGGGCTGGATTTTGTCTTGGGGTTGGGTTGGGGTCGTGTAATCCGCATTTCGTGTTTCCCCCCCGACTCCAGATTAATGTGGATGCCTGATGCAATTTTCACTTAATTGGGCAATTGAGTTGGAGCATGTGGGAACCCATGAACTAATTAGTGTTTTCAGTCTGAAAGTCGCCTCTGATGATGTCATCATTGCTGACTGCCTAGTCTCAGAGACTGTTGGTGAGAGAGGACCTGCCTGGCTTTTGATGTGAGTGGACCTGGATGCAAAAATGGTGGTGGTGGTGGTGGGAGAGAGAGAGAGAGAGAGAGAGAGAGAGAGAGAGAGACAGAGAGAGAGAGAGAGAGAGAGAGAGAGAGAGAGAGAGAGAGACTGACTCCCAGGCAGTCTCTGAAGACATTCAATGCAGCAGCATCAGAGACGACTTTCAAACCTAATACTACTACTACCTTCATCACATCTCCATTGTAATAGTGGACCTGCAGCCGATAGTCAGCTATCCACTTGTGCTCCCGCCAGGTTTCACTAGAGTGTTTCACACCAGGCGTGCTTCACGTCAGAAGAGGGTTAAACTAGCTACAGCGTTTCAAAATGGCATTACAGAGCCAATTTAGAGCTTGTTAAGGGCTTTAATGGCCTCTCCCGCCTCTTGAAGGCGGGACGGAGTCGGGAACCCCGCGACTGATTATGTCAAAATTGCGTGGAGGTGGGATGGAGTCAGGATGGGGTCGGAAACCCCGACCCCACAAATTTAACCCCCCACACGCCTCCAAACCCGACTCCACGGGTCATTGAAAATCCAGCCCAATGTCTTCGGTCCCAGCCACAAACTCCGTTCCCTAGCCACTGACTCCATCCCTCTCCCTGGCATCTGTCTGAGGCTGAACCAGACTGTTCACAACCTTGGTGTCATATTTAACCCTGAAATGAGCTTCCAACCAAATATACATCATAACTAAGACTACCTATTTCCACCTCTGTAGCATCGCCCAACTCCGCCCCTGCCTCAGCTCATCTGCTTCTGAAATCCTCATCCATGCCTTTGTTACCTATAGACTTGATTACTCCAACGAACTCCTAGTTGACCTCCCACGTTCTACCCTACGTAAATTTGAGGTCATCCAAAACTCGGCTGCCCATAACCTAACACGTACCAAGTCCCGTTCACCCATCACCCCTGTGCTCGCTGATCTACATTGGCTCCCGGTAAAGCAACGCCTTGATTTTAAAATTATCATCCTTGTTTTCAAATCCCTCCATGGCCTCGCCCCTCCCTATCTCTGTAATCTCCTTCAGCCCCACAACCCCCCCGGAGATATCTGCGCTCCTCTAATTCTGCCCTCTTGAGCATCCCTGATTGTAATCGCTCAACCATTGGTGGCCGTGCCTTCAGCTGCCTAGGCCCTAAATTCTGGAATTCCCTCCCTAAACCTCTCTGCCTCTCTTTCCTCCTTTAAGACGCTCCTTAAAACCTACCTCTTTGATCAAACTTTTGGTCACCTGCCCTAATTTCTCCTTATGTGTCGAATTCTGTTTTGTAACACTCCTGCAAAGCGTCTTGGGGTGTTTTACTATGTTAAAGGCGCTATATAAATACAAGTTGCTGTTGTTGTTGTTACGGCAGGAGATCGGGGAATCAGCTGAAAACCAGCTGTTCCGGTCTTATATACATTGCAACACGAGTCATGTGCAAGCTTAGATATGCATGGTGAGTGTTGGGAGTTCTGGAGCACTCAGTGGTGCTGTGAGCATAACCTAGCTCCACCTTACAGCCTAGAGTGCCTGCTTGGCGTAATTCGCCTGAAATCGGCCAAACCATGCAAAAGATGATGGAATTTCAAGCGCAAGTTACGTCCCACGCAAATCGAGTCTCCGCGATCTTTTGCACCGGTTTAAAAAACATCGCGCTAGAAGCCGGCCCCGCCCACAAAAATGGCCACGCCCCCCAATCGAATTAATCACCGTGGCGCGTTTCTGCCGTTTGCGGCCCTTCGAGGAGCCTCTTAAAATTGCGCTTTTTTTTTAACGCAGGGCACTTTAAAACTCCTTTTTACTAAGAAACTGACTAGTGTACACCAATGAAACTAGTAAATGGTTCTGTATAATTTTTTAAATCTTTTTCAGTTACTGAAAATTGGCTTACTCACAGGTGGTGGACTAGACACTGATTAAAATGCTTATTTTTTGTGGTAAACCCATTTTCAGCTACACCAGGTTACCGCTCTTAAATATATCAGGAAATATTTTTTAATGCCGGGGGAAAAAAATAAACAATTGCGTTCTAAAACGCTGCCCGATTGTGCTGGTTCACGGAAGATTTTACATCTGTGATTATGCAAATGAGCTTCCGTGAAAATGTGAACCATAACTTCACTTCGGAAAACCAGCGCAATTTTGAGCGCAATTTGTGCCTGGATTGCTGATTGCGCCGAGGGTTAAGTTATGAGGAGAAATTACAGAAATTAGGGTTGTATTTCCTAGAATTTAGAAGGTTAAGGGGCGATCTGATCGAAGTTTTCAGGATAGTAAGGGGAACAGATAGGGTAGATAGAGAGAAACTATTTCCACTGGTTGGGGATTCTAGGACTAGGGGGCATAGTCTAAAAATTAGAGCCAGACCTTTCAGGAGTGAAATTATGAAACACTTCTACACACAAAGGGTGGTAGAGGTTTGGAACTCTCTTCTGCAAATGGCAATTGATGCTAGATCAATTGTTAATTTTAAATCTGAGATTGATAGATTTTTGTTAACTAAAGGTATTAAGGGATATGGGCCAAAGGCGGGTATATGGAGTTAGGTAGCAGATCAGCCATGATCTCATCGAATGGCGGAACAGGCTCGAGGGGCTCAATGGTCTACTCCTGTTCCTATGATAGGTGGGTAACAGTTTGTTGTTTAATAGGGTCCTAGTAGTTACAATCATTCTTTAAATCCTCTACAAGGTCAGCGGAGCACACTGCCAAGATATGTGAGGGGTTTATCGTCACTGAAATAGCAGCAATTGATATTGGCTGGAAATCAATTTGTCAAAGGTGGTAAAGTGTCTAACTTGTTCTATTTAATCTTCCCAAATTATTAATGACTTTGAATAGATAGTGAATTAACATCTCAAGGTCGGAACGAAATACAGGTTATCATTCACACGCAAAGAGATTATGTGGTCATCAAAGATAACCTGAAGCAACCCCCCTCCCCCATCCAACCTTTCATAGGGTTTATGGCAACAGGAGCCAATGGTGTCAAGACTAATAGTGAGACTAAAATGAATATGCTGTCACCATAGGGGAGTTATATGATGTTGAACTGCATTGCTAAACATCTTGCTAAACACAGACTCTAAGAGAATATGTAACTAGTGTGCCTATCTTACCCAAGTGAAAGCTTTCCTGACAGTTTATCTGATCATTATCACATTGCTGTTTGTGGGAGCTTGCTGTGCGCAAATTGGCTGCCATGTTTCCTACATTACAACAGAGACTACATTCCAAAAAGTACTTCATTGGCTGTAAAGCGCTTTGAGATGTCCAGTGGTCGTGAAAGGCGCTATATAAATGCAAGTCTTTCTTAATTTCAGTAGAAGGAGATCACTGCCACAGATGTAACTACATGAAAAAATCCTGCACACCAATTGCCAGCTGCCATCTTACATTTGTTTTTTAAAATAAAGACCTTTCAGCCTGCTCCAATTAAGTGAGGAAAGCCGTCTTTCCACATTTATGTACAATTTTTTAATTCACCAGTTGAACACTTCGCAGAATCAAAGGCTCCTCCTGTAAATTCAATTTTTCAACGTTCATCATTTCTCCTCGCTCGGTGGTCGCGTTGCCATGGCAGTACTGTGCTGCCACCTAGTGGACAACACTGAACCCACACCTGTAGAGACGGATTAACAAAATTCAACGTTGCCCATTTCAGGATTTAAATTCCCGCAGTGCAGTTTTTGCAGCGCTGGGTTTGTATGCGCTTCTTCTGCTCCAGTTACAAGTGGCATTATTAGATGAGCCCAAGTCCGATTCCCTTGCTTACTACGATAGCAAAATACTGCGGATGCTGGAAATCCATTAACACCTCCTCTTGCCTTGATTATCTCTTTATGTCTCTTAATCTCTCCTGCTTTCTATCCCACCACTGACCTTGCCTTTTGTTCTTTCATCCCCTCCCCCTTTTCCCAGCATTATACTTGCTTTAAATCTATTTCATTTCCTGCTTTTTTCCAGTTCTGACGAAAGGTCTTCGACCTGAAATGTTAACTCTGTTTCTCTATCCACGGATGCTGCCTGGCCTGCTGAGTTTTTCCAGCGTTTTCTGTTGTTATTCCCTTGCTTACTAGTCTGGGCCAGAGAAAGCAAAGTGAATTAAATATTCCCATTACTTATCATCAGCTGTTTCTTTAAAATACAGAAACAAACAGAAAATCCTTTGGGCTGATGTTTTGTGTTGGAAAACTGTTCTTAAAAAGCTGTGAAAGGTATTTAATGATCGATTGTTGCTGGAGGATATGAACGTGTGCGTAGAGCAGTTTCAAAACTTACAAATAGCTTCAGGTGGCGATGCTGTGCAGGCCATTTCTGGTAAATGTGTCCTCGTTCAGGGAAGATGAGGTACATCTTTTCGTTAGTTGTCCGCACAACCACAAAACCAGGATGCAACACAAAAATTCCTAAACGTCAATAAATAAACATCAGTAACTGTGGACATTTTAAAATTCTAATTTTGATTTGAGTGCAGAAGGTGCCGGCATCCTAAACATGAAATCAGTCAGGTTTGTCATTAATTTTAGTCAAAATATTTCAGCTTCCTTTCCCCGAATGGGGACGTACAAATATGAGCTACGTAATGGGGCCCTAGCTCATTGGGTGCTCCACTTGTAATAGGCCCGACAGAGTTAGCCCTGGCACGGACGCTCCCTGCTTTATTTATGTTGATAATGGCAAGCAGCCAAAGGTGTCAGCTGTGGCTCAGTGGTAGCACTTTCACCTCTGAGTCAGAAGGTTGTGGGTCCAAGCCCCACTCCAGAGACTAGAGCACATAATCTAGGCTAGCGTTTCCATGCAGAATGAGGGAGTGCTGCACTGTCAGAGGTGTCGTCTTTCGGATGAGACGTTAAACCGAGGCATCATCTGGCTCGTGGATGTAAAAAATTGTACATTACCAAAGTGACTATACCGCAAAAGTACTTCATTGACTGTAATGTGCTTTGGGACTTCCTGAGGTCATGGCAGGCACTATATTAATGCAAGTCTTTTATTTCTTAAAGGTGACACAATTGAGAAAAGAAAACTTACATTTCTCTGTGATTCCCAAAACTAATTGACCAAAATCGTGCAGCAGGATGCCTGACTAAAACTTCTGATAGCTCAGTTTGTAAATGCTCTGCCTGGCGTGGTACCAGGCCATACCGTACCCAGCCTGCACAGAGTTAGCTCATTTCAGTTGCATCAATAAGGATGCTTCGATTGGCTTCATTGCCCCTTGATCACGGAGGAGACAAATCAGCCTGTGATCCTTCACCCGATCGTTATTACATAGAATTTACAGCACAGACACAGGCCATTCGGCCCAACTGGTCCATGCCGGTGTTTAAGCTCCACACGAGCCTCCTCCCCACCTTACTTCATCGCACCCTATCAACATATCCTTCTATTTGTTCCTCCCTCATGTATTTGTCTAGCTGCCTCTTAAATGCATCTATGCTGTTCCAGGTGGTAGCGAGTTCCACATCTTTACCACGCTCTGGGTAAAGAAGTTTCTCCTGAATTCATTATTGACTATCGTATACGTATGCATTGAATTCTGGATGTAGGCGATGGTGACAAAACCAAATGGATTGTCCATCCCCTGGTAGTGGTGTTGTGTTCTGTAGCAATTTATTTTTATGTGACTGAGCAGTCAACCACGTAATGTGGAACTGGAATCACCTGTAGGCAAGACCAGCTAGGAGTAGAAGGTTCCATTTCCTGAAGGACATTAGTGAAGCCGTTGGGTTTTTCCAAAAAAAACAATATTCCACCTATGTTAGCCGACAAATGACCAGATTTATTAAATTCAATTAAGCAATTCACCAACGCAGCATTATGAACTCACAACCTCCATGGTAACTAATTGAGTACCATAACCACTAGGCTTTGATGTCCAGCAATGGGCAGAAGGTTATGGGTTCAATCCCCACCAGGGGACTTCAGCGTGTAATCTAGGCTGAAATTTCTAGTGCTGTACTGTGAGAGTGCTGCATTGTCAAAGGTGCCGTCTTTTGGATGAGATGTTAAACCAAGAGCTGGTCTGCCTGTTTAGCTGGATGTAAAGAATCCCATGGCAATTTTTCAAAGATGGCAAAGGAATTCTCCTGGTGTCCTGCCAACAGCAATCCCTTAACCAGCACCACCAGTGTAGAGTAATTGGCCATTCATCTCACTGCTTCTCAAGGGCAACTAGGGATGGGCAATAAATGCTGGCCTTGCCAGTGATGCCCAGATCCCATGAACGAATAAAATTAAAAAAAAAATCTCACTGTTGTTTGTGGAAACTTGCGATGTGCAAATGAGCTGCTATGTTTTCATTTAGAACAGCGGTGACTACACTTTGTGATGTTAAAGGTGCTATATAAATACCAGTTATTTTATTGCACTCCATAGTTGAAAAGCCTACTGGAGCTCAGTATCTTGGCTCATTTATGAAGAATGGTCTCTTCAGCAAGGTGCCAGAGGACTGCTGGTTAAAGATGGACCGTATTTCAGCAAGAGTCAGAACAGGAGTGGAGAAAAATGGAAAAAAAAAATCTCTGATCTTTTTAGGCTTTTGTAGATTTTTTGGGACAAACTCTGTGGACTCAACCCGATCGAGGACAAATTACAAATAAATTATGTTTATTGCACAATCTACAAATAATTAAGGTCACAGAGAATAGTCTCAAAAAATCATAGAACTTTTTCTAAAGGCTTTTTTTCTAGGTTAATCAAAGGAATCTTTGTCTCAAGCTCTGTGCCAATATGAACAGGGGAAGAGTACAATTCATTTTAATATTGAGCAATACAGCCTGTATAGGTCAGTGGAACAGGATGGTGTAGCTTTATAAGTTATAAAGCAGTGGTTATTATTACTTAGTAATCCTGTTCTGCCTCTTGCCACAGATGCAAGGATAACTTCATTGGATTACATTAATTTCATTTGTACAAGATCAGATCTGCCATTTTAATTGTGGTGTCCATTGTCTTAGAAAAAGCGCATTGTGATTTATGTGGGGCTAATGTATTTCTTGATGTTTGTGCCAACAAAACTAGTGCGGGTAGCTAATAAGAAAGTAAAAAGCCAAAAAATACTGGCTACAATGCCCTTCATTCCACTGATAACGATTAAAGCCAATTCTGGTTGAGCTGGTCGCAAACTCATGGTCGGAGAAAACAGTTCAGATCGCACTTGGCTCTGCCAGTTCGCTCCCCTTTAACACAGGTAGAACAGAAAGAGCATTCCAAGATAAATGAAAGCTCAGAAAGCAATCAGTAATTGCAGTAAGGTGCAGATCTGGGTCATAATGCCATTCCAGTATTAACCTCTTCAGTTTGACATTGGGTAACTTGTACAGCAAGTGCTGCTGATTCAAAGTGTAGAAATTCTTCCATGTGTTACGTTTATCCCACAGCCAAAGCCAATGTCATGTACTATTGTGACTGCCTGTGGGATAAATGTAAACGCACGGTGGAATTTCTATCAGCCTCTATTCTGAGAGTTTGACCGCTGATTGAGGCCTTGCTAAGTTTTGGTCACTGTCTTGTGTTTAGTCTACCTTACAGTTAGTGTAACATCAGCATAGCGCTGAACACTGGTGCCTTGAATTGGCCCTGAGCAACCGACAGGTTATTATGTCACTGTTTTATAAATACTATCAACCCCTTTAAAGTAAAAGGTAATGCCTTTGTTAAAGTAGAGGTCAAAGGAATGCCATGCTAATACTGCACAATGCAATTGCAAGGCTAAGAGGGTACGGATTCCTCTGGCGACTATACACCTACAAATTACTATTGGTGATATTAGTGGATAAAAACCTAACGTGCTTGTGCGAGATTCCCCGTCCGCTATTTTTACACAGACGTTAACCCATTTTTATTAAACTGGGTTTCTGCCTCTATTGAAATAAGGACTAAAGAATCTCATAGCGAATGCATTAAGAATTCAGTTGCAAATCTCATCAACAGTGAGGTCTAGGCTTATGTGCATAACATATTAAACACATTTGTGAAGATTCCCTCTGCTCACTATTTCCAGCAAAGTTTTAAAATGTTCTTCAAAAGAACATGTTTACAGTTACCGAGCAGAGCAAATCTACACAGTGACCAGAGGAATTCTGACCACAGGAGTGTTAGTAGTTAACGTTCAACTTTATATTTAAAATGATAAAGGGATTCAATAGGGTAGATGCAGAAGTACCATTTCCTCTGGCGGGGGAATCCACAACAAGAGGGCATAATCTTAAAATTAGGAGGCACTTTTTTCCACACAAAGGGTGGTGCGATTCTGGAACTCTCTCCCCTAAATGACTGTGGATGCTGGATCAATTGAAATTTTCAAGACTTAGATCGATAGATTTTTGTTGTGTAAGAGTATCAAGGCGGGTAAATGGAGTTAAGGTACAGAGTGGCCATGATCTAATAGAATGGCAGAACAGGCTCGAGGGTACGAATGGCCTAGTCCTAGGTTGCTATAACTGCAGTCTATTCATCACCTGTCAGGACATACACTGGGGTGGAGAGGTGACATAGACCTTAGCAGGTAAACTGATTAATGCATCTGCTAAAATAGCAGTGCGAGGAGGTTCAGACGAATGCGTTAGTTTTCATCCGCTAGTATCCCACAGTGTCATTTCATGGCCTTGGTGACGCAGATGCAGCACAGAGATGGCTGTGATCACAATCGCACAGTCTGGAGTGTGGTTTAAGGTGCAAGCCCTCAAACTGCAAGGCCGCGATTTTCTCCTCGGTGTCGGGATGGGTGCGGGTCAGCTGGTTTCCGGGTTCCAGTCCTGCCCCCAGCTGCCTTCGATCCACAGACGTGGTTTTCCCTTGATTGGCCTTGTTAAGCCAGCCCAGAAGCGGGAAAATCGAAAAACAGCCTGAAAACTACTGAACTCGCCATCAATCAAAAAGGCCTTTAACCTCTGACCCGCCTCTCTGAGCGCCGGCAAAATCGCGGCCCAAGAGTCTGCTCCTGTATCACCTGATGAGAAAAAAAGTGACTTGCATTTATATAGCGTCTTTCACAACCTCAGGCTATCCTAAAGCACTTTACATTGAATGAAGTACTTTTGAAGTGTAGTCACTGTTGTAATGTAGGAAACGCAACAGCCAATTTGCACACAGCAAGGTCCCAGAAACAGCAATGTGGTAATAACCAGATAATCTGTTTTAGGGATGTTGGTTGAGGGATAAATATTGGCCAGGACAAACTCCCCAGCTCTTCATCGAATGAGTACCATGGGATCTTTTACATCCACCTGAGACGGGGCCTCGGTTTAACATTTTATCAGAAAGACAGCACTTCTGACATTGCAGTACCCTCTTAGTACTGCACTGGAGTGTCAGTCGGGATTATGTACTCAAGTCTCTGGAGGGGGGGGGGCTTGAACCCACAACCTTCTGACCCAGCAGTGAGAGCGCTGCCCACTGAGCCATAGCTGGCAACTATCACTTGCTAAAGCAAGGCTTTAGGAGCCTGCATTGCTTGCTGAGAACACAGATTGGAGAACTGAGCATGGAGATCTGCACACCCGATTTTTGGCAGTCCAAATTTTTTGACCACTGATTTGAATGGAAGGAAATTCTCTGGCCTTCATACCCAAATCTCCAACCTGTATTTCCATCAAGTCTCGCAGTTTTGGAGCTGTAATATCATTTCATTGAGTTTAAACTCATAGTGAGAACTCTTACCTAATGGTCACACTACAGTCCTGTTACTATCTCAATTTAACACCAAGGTGGACAAGCTAGAGTCTACTGAGGTCAAGTTTAGTCCGGCCAAACCAGGGATCTGGTTTAAGTCTTTTACTCAGCACTCAAGCACAGCCAGTGAGTGGCTCCCAGAGCACACTGTTGTTGTATTTAATTCCAATCTGTAGTACTGTCTGCCCAGATATAATTATAGGCCGCACAGCTAACTTGATCTACAGAATAAGGTTACCCTGGCCAGCAATCATTTCATGTTAAAAAGAAAACAGCGATCATCTCAATTGTGTGAGAGCAAATATATTTCCTTATATATTATAAAATATATACTCACAGTCCAAATTGTATTTACACAGCCTCGTTTACAGTAGTAATTCCTGGCCAGCAAACTAACGTCTGGGACGGTAGAGCCATTCTGTAAAGTCTTTGATCCTTCAAAGGCCCTTCTGTGGTGAACGCATGATCCAATCAATTGGTGCTGACGAATATTGGTGCTGTATAAAAGCTACTTTGAGTATGGTCAGACTTCCCTGGTAGATATTTCATGAGTGTGTGTATGTAGATATATGTATAAATAACTCTCCAGTGTCTAGATATTCTGAAGTGGCAATAACGTCACCATGCAGCTTTCCTTAGAAGTCTTCGATGTGTATCTCAGAACGATCATTGCACCAGGTTGCACTTTAAATCCTCACAGTTTACACAGTGTAAATCACATACAGGAAACTCTTTATTAACCGGCACCAACAGGACCGGCGTGGTGCCGGTTTATCGAAAGTACCAGATAACGGAGAGTTATATCTACCGAGGCTATTTTTAACAAAGAGACTCCAGGCAGCGCGGGAGAATCAACTCCTGCTACTGCAGTGTTTCGGACTTCCGACAGCGCCAGGAGGCCGAGTAGTGGCACTTTTGAAAACTACCCCTACTGACTAAATCGGCGTTCGCGGACTCGGACTCGGACTCGGGATCGGCAACATTGCCGGTTATTTGAGAGGAGTTTTCGGAGGATGATTTTTGCCGGTTAAGCGAGAATTCCGGATATTTGGGTGCCGGATAAACAAAAGTTTCCTGTATTTCTATTTCAGTCTGATAAAATCACGTCAGATTGCCTTTTTTTGCAGGATCTTTAGAAGAAGCCCTCAAAATTTTTGTTCCATTAAAAAATATACGCTGGCCCTTTACTGGCCCAGGCACCTCAGATTGGCCAGCAAATTCTCCTCGCAAATTGCAGCCAACTTCCAAGTAGTAAATCTGTAGCTGGATAAAATATGAAGCGTAGCACAAGGCCAAAGCGTCAGTGTTTTACTCAAATTGGATTATGTGGAAGCAAATCCCAGCAAAAGGAGTGAAGGCTGTGCCATCTAACACCAGTCAAAAAGAACTAGATAAATGGCTAGCTAGGAATGGGATTGAAAATTTTACTGTTAAGTATAGACAGAAATGATAAAACAGCCCTTGGAACAAAATGGATCCTGTGCTGCTAGGACCATGGAAATATCACCTGTAGAAAGCAGCTGGCCATTATATTATAATAATATTATTATAAAATTACATGGATACCCCCGGACTTTCGCTTGATAAACTTTGGGGTCGGGTAGAAGTTTGGCAGAGCTTCCTTTCACATAGTTAAATAAATGATGTACAGGCCAAGATGACGCAGAATTCACATTGGAAGGAGCAGACTTGATGGGCTGAATTTTGTTCTTCGATGATTTCTTATGCTTCAATAATAAATAATGATCCTTACATTTATCACATTGAAACATCTCAATGGGCTTCACATAATGGGTTACTTTTGAAGTGAAGAAATTGTTGATACGTAGGCAAAGACAGCAGCCATTTTGGACTGGCTATTCCCACAACGGCAGGTAGTTAATGGCCCAAAAATTCGGCCCTTCCCACGTGAGTAATGTACTCACCGTATTGCTTCCCGAAGTGCCGGTTTCCTGCATGCACTGCGCATGCGCGGGAAACCGGAACTTCCGGTATGGTGAAGGGGGCGGTTCCTAGGTGAACCGCGTGCGCGCTAGAGGCTGCGCGCACGCAGCACACTTAGATTTTTTTTCAGGTTTCTACGCGAGGGTAAGTATTGAAGATTCTACGCTAATAAAAAGGAGGCGTAAGACCCCTTTTGAACAAGGTAAGTCGTTAATTAAGTATAATTTAAAAAATTTTCAACAGGTTTATCTTTTTTAGATACTTTAAAGAAAAGTAAGTTTATTTTTATAACTTTTAAAAAGTATTTTAATTTTTTCAAAACTTTAAATTTTTGTTTAAAGTGGTTAATTTATTTAACTATAGTTATTTTATAAATGTGATGGTTTTTAAAAAATTTATTTTAAGTTTAACTGTTCTTTTGGGGCCGATTTCAATTCACAGATTTGACAGGTCTCCTGTCAAATCTATGAATGAAAGATGGTCTGCTGCCATTGGCTCTCCATGGCCCACGTGATCCCAGGGGTCGCATCGCACTAACTGCGCCCCTGGAACACGCAAGCACTGCGCGCCGGCTCTTGGGAGAGGCCCGGGACCCGAAGTTCCTGTGGGCCCAAAACACAACGGCAGGCGCGGTGGGTAAGAGCGCGCGCAATCCTTACCCCCGCGGCAAGCCGGCCACGCGAATTTCTGGGCCAATCTGTTTGCTGGTGGTGTTGTTTGAGGGAGGGTTGCTGTCCAGGGCAATGAGAGGCCTCTCTGCTCTTCTTCGAATTGTGCTGTAAGCTTTTTACTGTCCACTTGAACTGGCACACAGGAACTTTAGTCTCATAAAGAACATGCAGTATTCCTTTAGTACTGGACAGGGGTGATGGCACAGATTAGGAGTTACCAGAGCCTTCCGAACTGGAGGTAAGATTGCTACCAACTGAGCCAAGTTGATGTCACACCTCTACTTTGAAATAACAGACCAAAAGCACTCAAGAATAGAAACAGTTAATAAAAGTCACGAGTCCGAACTCTTGACAATGACATAGACAATGGCAGAAGTATTTAACCCTCTCTCAGTTACGTATAGGAGTTAGTTGGGTTTGATTGAAAACAATAACTCTGCCTCAGAAGTGGTTTCTTTGAGGCCAGGCCAACACTGCAGATATTGAATAAGCATATTATTAGAACATAGACATTTTCTCAGCAAACCAAAAGCCATGAAGATTAAATAATATACAACTTAGAGGGGGTTATTTCGGCCAAAGGGTGAAAACAGGCGCCAAATGGGTGCAGTGCTAATAAGACATGCCTGTTTGAAAGTCCGGATTAAGCACACAATTCTGGTCCTAATTGCTGATTACCATAATTTGAACTTGCCTGGAGCTGCTAAATCAGACACCGGCAGGTTTAGCACTCAAGTACTGATTAGTCGCAATTTTCGTGGAGCAGTATATGTGGGCTCCACGCACCCACTGCCACTGAAGGTGTGGAGTGCGCTGGCTGGCACACGGCAGCACGTTGCAGGATGGCTCAGGGACCACGGGAGAGGGAGCACAGCTTCTCAGATGCAGCACTGGAGGTCCTGGTGGAGGAGGTCCTCTGGGCGGCCGTTCCTGACACTGGCTTCAACTCCTTTACCAAGATGGTGTCTTGCGCTAAACATGGGCTAAACCGATGTTTCAGCTTAAGACCCCATCTTGGTCATCTCGTTACCTCTTTAGCCTCTAAAGTATTCGCTGAAAATCACCCCGAAAGTTCTTTCTATGCTTCCTGCATGACTAAAGGCATATAATGTAATATTCTGAGAAAAATAAATACAAAATATAATACGTTTCAAAGCTTATTACATAGGATTTACAGAACAGAAACAGGCCATTCAGCCTAACAGGTCCATGCCAGTGTTTATGCTCCTTCCACCCTTCTTCATCTAACCCCATCAATATAGCCTTCTGTTTCTTTGGGCTGGATTTTGTCAGCGCTCAGAGGGCGGGTTTGGAGGAGGGTCGAAGGTTAAAATCGTTTTGATTGACAGTGGGTTGTGATCCCGCAGTCAACCCGCCTCCAAACAATTTTCCCAAGTATCGGGTCCCCGATTTGCGAATGGACCCGACACCTAGTGGCGGGAACAGGATTAAAGGCAATTATCTGCCTATTAACAGGTAGTTGCCAGTAGTTGCCAGCCTATTTTTGAATTTTGCCACATCTGGCTCGGGTTTCCTGACGTCCGGACACCACGCCAGGTAAGTGTGGCATGTTGTGAGTCTGCTGTAATGTTTCTGGATTGATGACAGCTGCAGAAGTGGTGTGAAGGATCCAATGGTGCACTGGTGAGTCTCAGAGGTAAGAAAACGTTGGGAACTGCATTTTTAATACATTTACACTTTTCTTTAGGTTACAAGTTTTTAAATCGATGTCCAGTTCCACCTCAATGGGAGAACCTCTCTCACCAGTGACAGATCGCTTCTGCCACCTCACCTGCAGCTGCCATCTATTCCAGCCTATGGAGGGAGTCATTGGAGAGTCTGGGTGCAAGAGGCCACCTTTGTGCAGTGATTGTCAGTGTTTTCAGCACCTCAATGCTGTCAAACACTGAGAAATCAACTGTCAAAATAAAATTGTGCGTGGTCCCTTTAAGGAAAACGGCAGATGATGCGTCATCAAATGACGGCATCTGACCCGCTTCCTCTTAATTGGCCGGCAAGATCGTAGGGCGGGCTTAACAAGGCAATCAAGGCAAAATCACGTCTGTGGGCCGGATGCAGCTGGGGGCGGGACTGGAAGCCGGAAACCACCTGACCCACACCCAACCCGCCTCCATTGATAGAATCGCAGCCTTTCTCCCTCATGTGTTTATCTAACTTCCCCTTAAATGCATCTCTGCTAGTCACTTCAACTATTCCTTATTGTAGCGAGTTCCACATTCTAACCACCCTCTGGGTAAAGAATTTTATCCTGAATTCCCTATTGGATTTATTCGTGACTATCTTATATTTATGGCCCCTAGTTCTGGTCTCCCTCGCAAGTGGAAACATCTTCTCTACGTCTACCCTATCAAACCCTTTCATAATCTTAAAGACCTCTATCAGGTCACCCCTTAGCCTTCTCTTTTCTAGAGAAAAGAGCCTCAGCCTGTTCAAGTTTTCCTGATAGGTATAACCTCTCAATTCTGGTATCATTCTAGTAAATCTTTTTGGCACCCTCTCCAGTGCCTCGATATCCTTTTATTAATATGGAGACCAGAACTGTTCACAGTACTCCAAGTGTGGTCTAACCAAGGTTCGACGCAAGTTTAACAGAACTTCTCTGCTTTTCAATTCTATCCCTCTAGAAATGAACCCCAGTGCTTGATTTGCTTTTTTATGGCCTCATTAACCTGCGTCGCTACTTCTAGTGATTTGTGTATCTGTGCCCCCAGATCCCTCTGCTCCTCTACCCCATATAGACACGTATTTTACCAGAGAAGATTAAATATAACAGGTTTATCCAAGGACTAAAGAACAAACAATTTGAGAAAGGATTAAGCGAACTTGCAACTTTCCTTCTGCACCATACACTTCTGCAATGGCACTTGTTACCAAGAAATTCTTCCTTATATAATTTGTCTAATTTCAAGACTTTTTATTCAGAACTTCCCTCCTTGTTGCTTAAATAAGGATGCAGTCATTCCAGGAATTCCCCATATAATTTAACCCTTCGACTGCTGGACTTGCTTTTGTGTTCTCTCTCCGATGCAAGAAATAAAACAAAATTGATATCCTCAGCCACTCAGAACGCATTACAAAATAAACAAGCAATGAAACATTTCAAGTGTAGAGTTTCACTTGTCACAAATGCAATGCGTAGTTACTCAAAGGTAATGCTTATGGATTTATATATCTGACCATGGAACTCGTCTGATGTTATGGGAACTTCTATACAGGCCAGCAATAGGAATATTGCATTTATGGCCTATTAGCCAGAACCAAATAAGGGCCTTGTTTCCCAATACTGTTACCTGTTTACATTTGTCGCTTGTGCTGTTTTGCCTCCTCAGGCAGGAAGCAAAACCATTTTGGGAGGTGGTGTTCTGTGTCTTTAGAGGTATGTATCACCTTGTTCACCCTATATTGGCCCAGAAATTAAAGACGGAGCCTTCCTGCGGGGGTAAGGCTTCCCCGCGATATCTCACTGCGCGCCTGCCTTTTCCTTTCGAGCTCACACGAACTTTAGTTTCAAGGCTGCAGCTGTGCAGTGTGTGCGTATCCCACAGACGCAGTTAATTCGTGCGAGCTGTGGGATCACGTGATTCAGTTAGAGCCAATGGCAGCACACCATCTTTCATTCATAGTTTTGACAGCAAGGGCTGTCAAAGCTATGAATCTATACCCCCCCAAAAGAACAGCTAAACCTCAATTAAATTTTTTAAAAAAACATCACATTAATAAAATAAGTATAGTTTATTAAATTAACCACTTTAAACAAAAAATTAAATTTTTGAAATTTTTTAAAATCTTTTTAAAAGTTATAAAAATAAACTTACCTTTCTTTAAAGTCTCTATAAATGATATACCTGTTGAAATTTTTTTTTAAATAATACTTAATTAACTACTTACCTTGTTAAAAGAGGGTCTTACACCTCCTTTCTTTATGTGCAAAATCTTCCATGCTTACCTGCGCGTTCAAAGCACTAAGTGCACTGCGTGCGCGCAGCCTGTAGCGCGCACGCGGTTCACTTAGGAACCGCCCCCTTTTGAGTTCACCAAGTGCCGGTTTTCAGCGCATGCGCAGTGCATGCAGAAAACCGGCAATTGGAGACAGAATACGCGAGAGTACACAGTGCGTACTCTCGCGTACTGAGACTAATTTTTGGGCCAATTATGAAATTGTGTACAGCAGTCCCAATTATTAGCCTTGGCTCAGAGGTAGCACTCTTGCCCTCGAGTCAGAATGCTGTGAGCACATGATCTAGGCTTCAGTGCAGCATTGAGGGAGTGCTGCACTATTGGAGGTGGCGTCTCTTGGATGAGAAGTTAAACTGAGTACCCATCTGCCACTCAGGTGGATGGAAAATATCCCATGGTACTATTTGAAGAAGAGCAGGGGAGTTATCCCCTGATATCCTGGGCACCAGTTACCCCTCAACCAAAACACTACAACATATTGGGGTAGAAATTGGAAATCTTTACGCTCATTTTATAGGCATTAAAAAAAAGCCCAACAAGGCCCAATCAGTCAAAGGACACATGAAAAGCATGAAAGATTATGTTGGGCATTTTTCAGATGTCCTTGGCGGCCGCCTAAACTGGGCGTTGGGCCCTTTGCATATGCTTGTTCTGGGCCCTGTCAGGGACATTGGGCTGCACTGAGCGGAGCAGGCATCAGGCCTGCCCCGCTCAGGTTTTCCAGCCACGGGTGCAGCCTAGCCATGGTAAAGCAAGCAGCTTGAAATTCCTTTTCGGAGATGGGCGAGCTGCCTGTGGAGGCACGACAGGTGCCGGTAGCTCACCCGAGTTATTGAAATAAGGCCCGAGGCCCAATTTAGGGCCAGCCTCGAGCCTCCTAGTTGGGGTCCAGATGAATTTTTACTCATTATCTGATCATATATCTTATTGCTATTTGTGAAACCTTGCTTATGGGTACTTGCTGCCATGTTTGCCTATATTACAACAGTGGCTACACTTCTAAAAATACTTAATTAGCGGTTTGGGATGTTCTGAGAACATAGAAATGCAAGTTTTGCCTTCCAAAAGTTTATTTGCAATTCAGTTAGGGAGTCACATACTGTGGTAATTTTATTTCCTGTCATATTTAGAATCTAGGTTTGAATTGATGGGATGGATTATCCTCTCCAGTAAACCTGTAAGTGAAGTGAGTTTTGGCAGTCTCAATCCAGCTCCCACTGGGCACAACTCGATGGCACAACATTTTGCACATAATTTGGCACACATTGGGAATAAATTGGCAAACACCTCATAAATCCAGAAGAATGGCTGGCGTCACACTGGGTCAGTAAAAGGAGCTTTACTGCATTTAGGGTTCAGGAAAATTGATGAGGCATAAAGTAGAGAACTTTGAATGAAAAAACAGAAAATGCTGGAAATACTCAGCAGGTCGGGCAGCATCCATGGCGAGAAAAGCAGAGTTAATGGCCTCGACTTTTACAGGACGGTGGGGCTGGGGTGGGAGGGGGGGGGGAAAGAGTACACGGGAGTCCGATAGCGGGCAACACAGCCGGCAATGTCAGGCACATGGAGGCCCTGCCGATCTTAACGGAGAACATAATCTAAGCTGGCACTTCAGTGCAGTGCTGACTGAGACATTGCCCTCTCAGGTTGACGGAAAAGGTCCTGTGGCACTATTTCAAAGAAAAGCAAGGGGGGTTCTCCCCGGTGACCTGGCTAATATTTATCCCTCAAACAACATCACTAAAAACAGATTATCTGATTATCTCATTGCTGTTTGTGGGATCTTGCTATGTGAAAATCGGCTGCCACGTTACCTACATTGCAACAGTGACTACGTTTCAAAAAGTACTTCATTGGTTGTAACGGGCTTCGGGACGTCCTGAAGTCATGAAAGGAGCTAAATAAATACAAGTCTTTCCTTCCTTCCACCATTCCCCGTTCTAAGTTCCAAAGCATTGCTCCATTTCACAATACTTGCGTTATGGAGCCCTACACCATTACAATGTACTTTCACCTGGAGATGGTTTTTACACGCTGTTCCGGAGTAAATACAAATCAAAGCCTAATGTTTCAATTGTCCTGTTTTGTGTGTTTTTTGGTAGCCAACTCAAAAGCTCTTCTGTCAAACATCTTTCAGTTGTATTATATTTAATTCGAAGACTGATGAGGATTGCTCGCAGTGATAAAGTACTGTGCTGCAAAATCTTTCACCAGCTATAATCTGTCAGCCGCACCCAGCGAAACAGAACCAACCCTCACCTTGTCCTCCTCACTCAAAGAAGAACCCTCACAATTATTTTTCAAAAGCTGAGCAGTCTCAGTGAAGAAGCAGTAAGATGGCTCATCTAATTGTTTTGGAACCATGTATTTGCATTGTACTGGAGACTGACAGTCCCACTTACCTGTCATATTAGTCACTAATGGGGTGGAGAGGTGAGGTAAAGGTTTGCATTTGACAGGTTCCTTTAAGAAACATTTACTGTTGGTGGGTTTCGATGTTCCCTGTCAATTTCCTCACACACATGCTCAGAAGCAAAGCTGCTTTGTTCTTGTGCAGCGCTCCATCCTGGCTTTTTCATCATCCTTTCTCCACTTTAACGTGTGATGGGCAGAAGTGGAACAAAAACCCTGGCAAGTGCTGTTAGCAATATAAAACAGCTGCAACAAAGCAATCAATTAAAAAATGCTGATAGCGAGCTTGTGAGCGAATGCATCATCTGGCATGGCGCTGAGCTATAGGAACCGAAAAGAAGTGGAGCGGGTGAAAATCTCGGTCGATCAGCCCCCAGCGGCTCCAGGGCGAGTAAACGACCTGTGGGATTTTTACCGCCTGCCCAACCATCTGCTGGACAGGTAGGGTTAAAATGACCCCCGAGCAGGTTTGCCTCGGTGCAATGGCACGCTGATGATTTAAAAAAATTAATTCATGGGATATGGCCATCGCTGGCAAGGCCAGCATTTATTGCCCATCCCTAATTGCCCTCGAGAAGGTGGTGGTGAGCCACCTTCTTGAACCGCTGCAGTCCGTGTGGTGAAGGTACTCCCACAGTGCTGTTAGGGAGGGATTTCCAGGATTTTGACCCAGCAACAATGAAGGGACGGCAATATATTTCCAAGTCAGGATGGTGTGTGACTTGGAGGGGAACTTGGAGGTGGTGGTGTTCCCATGTGCCTGCTGCCCTTGTCCTTCTAGGTGGTAGAGGTTGCGGGTTTGGGAGGTGCTGCCGAAGAAGCCTTGGCGAGTTGCTGCACTGCATCTTGTAGATGGTACACACTGCAGCCACGGTACGCCGGTGGTGGAGGGAGTGAATGTTTAAGGTGGTGGATGGGGTGCCAATCAAGCGGGCTGCTTTGTCCTGGATGGTGTCGAGCTTCTTGAGTGTTGTTGGAGCTGCACTCATCCAAGCAAGTGGAGAGTATTTCATCACACTCCTGACTTGTGCCTTGTAGATGGCTGAAAGGCTTTGGTGAGTCAGGAGGCGAGACACTCGCCGCAGAATATCTGCTGACACACAGGCTACATTCAGATTTGGGTTTGCTGTAGTTCTGGCTGTTGCTGCTGCTGTCATCTCACTGTAGCAGCAGTTTTACGAAGCTTGTACTTAAATAGAAACAGGCCATTCAGCCCAAGTGGTCCATACTGGTGTTTATGCTCCAAACGAGCCTCCTCCCACTCTACTTCATCTCACCCTATCAGCGTAACCTTCTATTCCTTTCTCTCTCATGTACTTACCCAGTTTTCATTTAAATGCATCGCTGTGACAAAGAGGTGGTGAGGAGTCCAGTTGAGATAGAGATTCGAACTGAAATAGGAAGAAGTGGGAGAGCTGCTTTACGGGTCAAAGCAGGGGTAAACTTTGCCTGTTTGTCCTCCCCTCCCCTCTTGGCTTCGGCCAGTCCTATAAAGAGGCGCGCCCCTTAACTTCCTTTATCGGTTCTGAAGAAACATCTGTACCCAAAATTAATCTGGATTTTCTCTTTACACTTGCTATGCATTTCCAGCATTTTCTGTTTTTATTGCAGCCCCAGAATACTCTGCATCTCCTCCTTAATTTAAAAAAAAAGTAATTACACAGCTCCTTGACTCAAACTTCTAAAATCTCTTTTCCTCAACAAATGTTGGCAACACTGATTCATTATACATCTATCTACATCAACGTCATTTCAACGAAAGGAAAGAGGAACAATCTCGTGTAAAATAGGGTGATAGTTGTCCGTACGCCCTTTAGTCTTCGACGCGAGTGTTCTCAACTCCATCCCACAGCATGCTACCCGCCACCACCTCAGCACAACCCCAGCCCGGCATGAGGTTGAAAAGGCCATCCGACAACTGAAGAACAACAAGGCCTCAGGAGCAGATGGAATCCCTGCCGAGGCGCTAAAACATGGCGGAGAAGCACTATTGGCGCGAATACATGAACTCATTTGTCTTATTTGGAAGGAGGAGAGCATGCCAGGGGATCTCAGAGACGCCGTAATCGTGACCATCTTCAAGAAAGGTGACAAGTCCGATTGCGGTAATTATAGAGGAGTCTCCCTGCTGTCTGCCACAGGGAAAGTCAACGCAAGAATCCTCCTGAATCGCCTTCTCCCAGTGGCTGAAGAGCTCCTCCCAGCATCGCAATGCGGATTCCGCCCACTAAGGGGCACAATGGACATGATCTTCACCGCGCGTCAACTACAAGAGAAATGCAGGGAACAGCAACAACCGCTGTACATGGCCTTCTTTGACCTCATAAAGGTCTTCGACACCGTCAACCGTGAGGGATTATGGAGTTTCCTCCTCAAATTCGGCTGCCCTCAAAAGTTTGTCAACATCTTCCGCCTGCTTCATGATGACATGCAAACCGTGATCCTGACTAATGGATCCACCACAGACCCAATTCACGTACGGACCCGTGACAAGCAAGCTGTGTCATTGCACCAACGCTCTTCTCGATCTTCCTTGCTACAATGCTCCATCTCACTCTCAGTAAGCTCCCCGCTGGAGTGGAGCTAATTTACAGAACAAACGGGAAACTGTTCAGCCTCCGTTACCTCCAGTCCAGATCCAAGGTCATCCCATCCTCTGTCATCGAATTACAGTATGCAGCTGACGCTTGTGTCAGCGCACACTCTGAGGTCGAACTCCAAAACATCGTCAACTTCTTCACCGAAGCCTACAAGAGCATGGGCCTTAAACTAAACATCCGTAAGACAAAGGTCCTCTATCAACCTGCCCCTGCCACACAGTACAGCTCCCTGATTATCTAAATCCATGACGAGGCCTTGGACAACGTGAACCACTTTCCATACCTCGGGAGCCTACTGTCAACAAGGCAGACATCGATGACGAAGTCCAACACCGCCTTCAGTGTGCCAGTGCAGCCTTCGGTCGCCTGAGGAAGAGAATGTTTGAAGACCAGGACCTCAAACCCGGCACTAAGCTCATGGTCTACTGAGCAGTAGTAATACCCGCCCTCCTGTATGCTTCAGAGACATGGACCATGTACAGCAGGCACCTCAAAACACTGGAGAGGTACCACCAACGCTGCTTCCACAAGATCCTGCAAATCCATTGGCAGGATAGGCGCACCAACTTCTCAGGCCAACATCCCCAGCATCGAAGCTTTGACCACGCTCGATAAGCTCCGATGGATGGGCCACATTATCCGCATCCCCAATACGAGACTCCCAAAGCCAGCGCTCTACTCGGAGCTCCGACACGGCAAGAAAACCCCAGGTGGGCAGAGGAAACGCTTCAAGGACACCCTCAAAGCCTCCTTGAAAAAGTGCAACATCCCCACCGACACCTGGGAATCCCTGGCCCAAGACCGCAGAAAGTGGAGAATAAGCATCCGGGAAGGCGGCGAACACCGAGTCTCTTCGCTGGGAGCAAGAGGAAGCCAAGCGCAAACAGCGGAAGGAGCGCACGTCAACCCAAGCACCCCACCCACCTGCCCCTTCAACCACCGTCTGCCCCACCTGTGACAGAGACTGTAGGTCCCGCATTGGACTCATCAGTCACATGAGAACTCATTTTTAATAGAGTCATAGTCATAGAGTTATACAGCACAGAAAGAGGCCCTTCGGCCCATCGGGTCCGCACCGGCATCAAGCCCTGTCTATTCTAATCCCATTTTCCAGCACTTGGTCCGTAGCCTTGTATGCTATGGCGTTTCAAGTGCTCATCTAAATGCTTCTTGAATGTTGTGAAGGTTCCTGCCTCTACCACCCTTTCAGGCACTGAGTCCCAGATTCCAACCACCCTCTGGGTGAAAAAGTTTTTCCTCAAATCCCCTCTAAACCTCCTGCCCCTTACCTTGAAACTATGCCCCCTGGTTATTGACCCCTCTACTAAGGGGAAAAGTTCCTATCTATCTACCCTATCTATGCCCCTCATAATTTTGTACACCTCAATCAGGTCCCCTCTCAGCCTTCTCTGCTCTAAGGAAAACAACCCCAGCCTGTCCAGTCTCTCTTCATAGCTGAAGCGCTCCAGCCCAGGTAACATCCTGGTGAATCTCCTCTGTACCCTCTCCAATGCAATCACATCCTTCCTATAGTGTAGCAACCAGAACTGCACACAGTATTCCAGCTGTGGCCTAACTAGCGTTTTGTACAGCTCCATCATAACCTCCCTGCTCTTATATTCTATGCCTCAGCTAATGAAGGCAAGTATCCCATATGCCTTTTTAACCACCTTATCTACCTGTCCTGCTGCCTTCAGGGATCTATGTACATGCACACCAAGGTCCCTCTGATCCTCTGTCCTTCCTAGGGTCCTACCATTCATTGTGTATTCCCTTGCCTTGTTAGACCTCCCAAAATGCATCACCTCACACTTTTCAGGGTTAAATTCCATTTGCCACTGTTCTGCCCATCTGACCAACCCGTCTATATCGTCCTGTAGCCTGAGGCTTTCCTCCTCGCTATTTACCACCCCACCAATCTTCGTGTCATCTGCGAACTTACTGATCATACCTCCTACATTCATATCTAAATCATTAATGTACACTACAAACAGCAAAGGACCCAGCACCGATCCCTGCGGTACACCACTGGACACAGGCTTCCAGTCACAAAAACAACCTTCGACCATCACCCTCTGCCTCCTGCCACTAAGCCAATTTTGGATCCAATGTGCCAAGTTGCCCTGGATCCCATGGGCTCTTACCTTCTTGACCAGTCTCCCATGCGGGACTTTGTCAAAAGCCTTACTGAAGTCCATGTAGACCACATCAACTGCACTACCCTCATCCACACACCTAGTCACCCCCTCGAAAAATTCAATCAAATTGGTCAGACATGATCTCCCCCTGACAAAGCCATGCTGACTATTCTTGATTAATCCTTGCCTCTCCAAGTGGAGAGTAATTCTGTACCTCAGAATTTTTTCCAATAATTTCCCTACCACTGATGTTAGGCTCACTGGCCTGTAATTCCCTGGTTTATCCCTACTACCCTTCTTGAATAATGGTTATACATTAGCTGTTCTCCAGTCCTCTGGCATCTCCCCTGTGGCCAGAGAGGTTCTGAAAATTTGTGTCAGAGCCCCTGCAATCTCCTCCCTTGCTTCACACAGCAGCCTGGGATACATCTCGTCTGGGCCTGGGGATTTATTCACTTTTAAGCCCGCGAAAACCGCTAGTACCTCCTCCCCCTCAATACTAATTTGTTCAAGTATATCACAATCCCCCTGCCTGATTTCTATGCCTACATCGTCCTTCTCCATAGTGAACACAGATGCAAAATATTAATTTAAAACCCCACCTACATCTTCTGGCTCTACACACAGATTGCCACTTTGGTCCCTAATGGGCCCTACTCTTTCCCTGGTTATCCTCTTGCCCTTAATATACTTATAAAACACCGTGGGATTTTCCTTTATTTTGCCCGCCAGTGTTATTTCATGCCCCCTCTTCGCTCTCCTAATTTCTTTTTTAAGTACCCCCCTGCACTTTCTATACTCCTCTAGGGCTTCCACTGTTTTTAGTCCTTTGTATCTGCCAAAAGCCTCCCTTTTTTTCCTAATCCATTCTCGTATATCCCTTGACATCCAGGGTTCCCTGGGCTTGTTGGTCCCACCCTTGACCTTTACGGGAACATGTTGCCGTTGTACTCTCTCTATTTCCTTTCTGAAAGACTTCCACTGCTCTGATGTGGATTTTCCTACAAGTAGCTGATCCCAGTCCACTTTGGCTAGATCCTGCCTTATCATATTAAAATCAGCCTTCCCCCAATTTAGAACCTTTATTTCCGGTCCATCTTTGTCCTTTTCCATGACTACCTTAAATCTCACCGAATTATGGTCATTGTCACCAAAATGCTCTCCTACTAACACTTCTACCACTTGCCCGGCTACATTCCCTAGAATTAGGTCCAGTACCACCTCCTCTCTTGTAGGACTTTCTACATGCTGGCTCAAAAAGCTCTCCTGGATGCACTTTAAGAATTCCGCACCCTCTAAGCCTTTCACACTCTGACTATCCCAGTTAATATTGGGGAAGTTGAAATCCCCTACTATTATTACCCTATTATTTCTACACTTCTCTGAGATTTGCCTACATATCTGTTCCTCTATCTCCCCCTGACTGTTTGGGGGCCTATAGTACACTCCCAGCAAAGTGCTTGCCCCCTTTTTGTTTTTAAGTTCTACCCATATGGCCTCATTAGAGGAACCTGCTAAGATATCATCCCTCCTTACAGCAGTAATTGACTCCTTGATTAATATTGCGACACCCCCTCCTCTTTTACACCTACCTCTGTCTCGCCTGAAGATTCTATACCCCGGAATATTGAGCTGCCAGTCCTGCCCCTCCCTCAACCATGTCTCTGTGATAGCAACAATATCATACTCCCATGTGTTCATCAACACCTTCAATTCATCTGCCTTACTTGCAAGACTCATTGCATTAAAATAAATGCCATCCAGCCTTGCCATACTCCCTTGTGCCATTACATATTTGCTCTGCCTTCCAGGCTGACTTGTTTTTTCCTCTATATTTAGTTGTGCATCACCCCCTACTATAGCTCCACTCCGTATCCCATCCCCCTGCCAAGTTAGTTTAAACCCCCCACAACAGTACTAGCAAACCTCCTCGCAAGGATGTTGGTCTCGTTCCGGTTCAGGTGCAACCCATCCGACTTGTACAGGTCCCACCTTCCCCAGAAGCAGACCCAGTGATCCAGGAAACTAAAGCCCTCCCTCCTGCACCAACTCTTTAGCCACGCATTCATCTGCTATATCCTTCTATTCCTATACTCACTAGCATGTGGCACTGGGAGTAATCCAGAGATTACAACCTTTGAGGTCCTGCTTTTTAATCTGCTACCTAGCTCCCTAAATTCTTGTTGCAGGACCTCATCCCTCTTTCTACCCATGTCGTTGGTACCAATGTGAACCACGACCTCTGACTGTTTGCCCTCCCCCTTCAGAATGCCCTGCAGCCGTTCAGTGACATCCTTGACCCTGGCACCAGGGAGGCAACATACCATCCTGGAGTCACGTCTGCGGCCACAGAAACGTCTATCTGTTCCCCTTACGATAGAATCCCCTATCACTATTGCTCTCCCACTCTTTTTCCTCCCCTCCTGTGCAGCTGAGCCACTCGTAGTGCCACGGACTTGGCTCTTGCTGCATTCCCCTGAGAAACCATCTCCCCCATCAGTATCCAAAACGGAAAATCTGTCAGAGAGGGAGATTGACCGAGGGGACTTCTGCACTACCTTCCTAGTTCTTTTACTCTGTCTGGTGGTCACCCATTCCCTGTCTGCCTCTGCACTCTTTACCTGTGGTGTGACCACCTTGTCAAACGTGCTATCCACGAAGATCTCAGCTTCACAGATGCTCCACAGTGACTCCAGCTGCAGCTCCAGCTCTGAAACGTGGATTTCGAGTAGCTGCAGCTGGAGACACTTCCTGCACATGTGTTCGCCCTGGACACCTAAAGTGTCCCTGACTTCCAACATAGCACAGGAGGAGCACTCCACGCTGCCGAGCTGCCTCGCCATGTCCTACCCTTAATTTACTCCTTTTAAATTAAAGAATATTAAATACACAAGGGACCTTACTTCCCTTTAAACACTACTTACTCCAAACTAGAGACCTTACTTTTACTTTAATGACTGGAATGTAGAAATACTGTACAAATACTCACCGCTGGTTCTCTGTTCCCTCTTGTGCAGCTTTTTAGCTCCTGCTCTCCTGGAAGCTGACAAAGATGGAAAAAGAAAGGAACACCTCCCTCCCCGAACTGCCTCACTCACCAAACTCGCAGCTTAACACTCTGTTCCGATCTGCACTCCGTGACAAACTGCACTCTAGCCTCCCTTATTTATACTGCTGAGATTTAAATAAGTGAGCTCTCTGGCAGTTACAGAACCAGATTAGACCACTTAATTAATTAATACTCTCACCTGCTCTCCAGCACAGAGCTTGCTTAGCCCTGCCCAAGCCTGGAAGAAACTTAAAACTTGAAACCGTAAATTTAAATGCTATTTGCAAGCACACAAGACTAGAATTTATAAAAATAAGAGATTAACCTTTAAGATTTACTCCCTCACTCACCAAACTCGCAGCTTAACACTCTGTTCCGATCTGCACTCCGTGACAAACTAATGTGGAAGCAAGTCATCCTCGGTTCCGAGGGACTGCCTAAGAAGAGAAGAATATGGGCTCAGTTCAAAGTCCTTCCAAGGTTTCAATATTTATATGACCCTGCCCTAGAGGAAACAATTTGCTTAATCTCCAGCACTGAGTGAACTTTTGCTTTGTATTGTACAGGATTGTAGGCTTCGCAAAATCCCCCAGAAACTCGAATAGAACAGTAAGGGGGTGATTTTTGGATCTTAATACGAATTTGGAATGGTGGGATCGAAATGAAGAAATTTGAGGTCAAAACCTCAGCTTTAAAGTACATTTTGACAGGATCAAGGAAGAAAAAAAAGCCATGAGGAAAATGACTTTGGATGATAAGATACCTTTTTAAAAAAGGGCCATTGGGTAAACTTGCAGTCACAGAAACACAGGCTGCGGGAAGGGGTGTGGTGAGGCAGTGGACAGCATTTGGGTATTGGGACCAAGTCAAGCTGTCTGGGAGATGTTTGCACTGCAATCCAACCAAGGAGGAAGAGCCTCATCACAAACACATTCAAAAATGAATAAACCAAGACCTCTTTTGAAATCCCCAGGTCCAGACAGGATACTGGAAGTCTGAAAACAATTCCTAACAATAAAACTTCCAGTACACAGTTTCATAGCCCATCATCCCATCAAAAACCGATTAGCCAAGTATCGACAGGAACAGTTTAACAAGCCTGCCAAAACCTAAGACAACTGAAGCGAGATTTGGCGCGTAGATAGAGGCCCTGTCTTAATGGAAGACATAGGTAGCCATCAGGACAAGTTAACACAAAGTTAAAGCCATCGGACTTAACGAGCCCGCCAAAACCTAAGACAAAAGAAGCGAGATTTGGCACGAAGATAAACAGGCCTCAACTGAAACCTGAATCACTTTAACACCAAATCGATTAGTAAAGCAGTTTTGGTGCGAAGAACACAATAGACCTGAACAGTATAATTGGGGGCCTATTCCCCCAAGAAGGAAGGCAGGCCTAAAGCGAAGAAAGAGAGACACACGGAAGCGAAGCAGAAGAAACTCCTACAGGCCAGACCCAAGGAACCGGTGGCAGCAACAAGGAACCCAAGAGACCTCGTGATGGTGTTCGTTTAGACAGTGCAATTCGTTACAGTACTAAAGCTAGTTCAAGGCTGTTCAGAGAGGCAGTTTTGGTTAGTAACAGTTAAAGCACGCAAGGACAACACGCCACAAAAGAAGGCCATCGACGGGCCAGGCTGGGAAAAGGGTTCCCAACACCTCGCGGTAACCGAGGCCCCACGAACCAACCAACAAAACATCACCGACCAACCGGGTGAGAATTGGGCCGCCGCGACCACCGAAAGACCAACACCAGGAAAAAACCGAAGACACGCAAGTTTCCACGCTACAAACTATTCCTGACTTACCCCTGGGTAAGATTTTCCCTTAAAAAACTCTAAACCCTACCTCTAACAGAAGAAAATTGGGTACTCACCTGATACAATCCAATACGCACCTTACCGCATCAGCGGACAGACCCAAACTGACCTGGAGTGCAGCTGAAGTCTTCCACCACGTCCGGGGTACGGCAGGCCCCAACAACCAAAACCCCAGTGAACCCCGAAATCGCAAAATACCTCAACTGTCAAGAACTGTCATTTGGTGAGCATTATCCCTGGTCCTCTGGAATCAGACCTAGCTAGGCAGTGGGATTGGGAGGGGCTTTGTATACTGTAATTCTCCCTCGCCTGTACCGTGTGTTCCCCAACCTGTGTTTAAGTATTGAGTGTGTTTTAAGATTGTTTGTGTTGTATTTACCTTTTCTGGAATAAAAGTTAAAGTTCTTTCATCAAAACCTGTTGTCTACTGCACCTTTTGTTCACAACCCCTAAATAAGTCCAAGGTCTAGAACCAGGGGAGTGGGAGCGAGTCACTGAAGTCAGAGGTGAAGCTGACCCTACCACACCACCCCCAACAGGATATAGCTGGATACTGTCAAATGATTGAAGTGCATATTATGTTGTAAAAAAGAGCATCACAGTTTGGATGTCGACTCCTGAACTACTGATACCTTGTGACATGTCATTTATAGAATTCAGAAACCTTTTAAAGATGTTTTGTGATCCAGCAGAGATAATGGATTACATAGAATTAAATAAAATGTACAGCACAGAAACAGGCCATTTGGCCCAACTGGTCCATGCAGGTATTTATGCTCCACACGAGCCTCCTCCCACCCCTCTTCATCTAACCCTATCAGCATAACCTTCTATTCCTTTCTCCCTCGGGTCTTTATCTAGCTTCCCCTTAAATGCATCGACTTAAAACTGAAATGTAGAGTTGCCTGTTAATAAGAAAATGTATCACTTTTGAAGTTTTCAAACTGATCCAGACCTTTTATTTAAGTTAATATCATTACAGCAGCAGATAACAGAAATCATTTTTTTTTCAAATATATTTGTTTAAGTGTTTTTTTAAATCAAATAATAAATAAACCACTTAGGCGGGAAGAAAAGTCAGAATTGCAATTGAACCCTTCCAACACGCAAAAGACTGGAAGAGACCAGATATATTTGTGGATGGCACCAGAAAAAATGATCACAGAAGCTGCTGGATTGTTATTCCAGAAGTAAAGAGGATATGTCATGGACGGCCATTGACGCTGTAATGTATTATCACATGGTTTGTCACATGTGTAGA
The DNA here is from genome assembly GCA_030390025.1 of Squalus acanthias. NCBI lineage: Eukaryota > Metazoa > Chordata > Chondrichthyes > Squaliformes > Squalidae > Squalus > Squalus acanthias. The sequence continues at coordinate 150,959,361 of CM059428.1, forward strand.
GATTTGGCCAATTAGTAGCTTATCTCTAGTCTTTCAAATAATCAGGATCGACTGCAAACCAATATGGTGGGTATATTGTGTTTAATCAGAGTTTAAGACGGAATATAACATGCTAGTTATACAGCAAAAACATACGACCGTGACAAGCAGCTGGTACCGGTCCTGATCGGACAGACGGCTGGCGTGCGTGAACAGTTCTCTGGCTTCCGGCCTCTCTCTCTCTCTCTCTCTCTCTCTTGCCTTCAAGTTGGTGAGCATGGGATCACTCTCAAAAGAGTGTTCGACCAGCCCAACGTCTGCTTGGCTCTTGCCTCCACCGTCTGTGTGGGCAAGCACTCAGGGTGTTACTTTTATTCTCTTTTTAGGGGTGGGCCTGAGGCCAAATTATTGACAAGACCATTTAACCGATAGAGGTTCCCCTAAAACCTCATCACCCAATGGGGCATCGAGTTCTTTGTCTCGATTCTTGGATGAAAGCCCTCCCCAAAAGTGGGTCTCATTACCTCATCCAATTTGTCTTATTGTTTAATCTTTCTGAAGGTTCTTCCTTTGGAATTTGTGTCTTATCTCTCTTTGTCTCTCTCCTCCTTGGCACAGCAAGTACAAGGCCTGAACCAGAGCTGTCGCACTTCAGCCAGTTGTTATCTCGCTTTCATCTAGCAAACGGCCCATCCTAAGATGGATACCTTAACCTCCTCAAATTCCTTTCATTCTATGTCTTTTCCAAATGAACTTTTAATTATCCCTACAAGCAGTTTTGTTAAGCTAACACCAATTCCTACCTTAGCATTGTATCATGGTTATTAATAATAATAGTAGAAACATAGGCATTGAGCCTTAGTTAGTCCAATTAGAGAAACATCAACAAAGTTGAAATCCTAACTTGAAAACAAGATTCTTTATGACCGTCACACTGCAGAATGCTATAACATCCGCAGGGAACCAAAACACAAGCAGATTCTACACATCTATCTAATTATTCTAAGACTAGTCTGAGAGAATTTCTGTCTCTAGTTCTATTACAATCATGTAAATACAGCATTATTCGCATCACAGTTTTATCCACAAAACCATATACATTTTGGACACCCCAGAGTTCTAACACATGGTTTAGTATGAGCATGCTCAGTTTGCTCTGGCCAAGTAAAGCAAGCTCCTTTACTAGCACCTCATCCTGTCTCTGTCCTTCATTTGTTCTACCCACAGATATTACATTTTTGGCGATGAGGATGGGATCCCAAAGCCATTTTTAGGGATCATGAAAGGACACAGATTTGAAACCATTCCATAACCGTCGTACTGAATTGCCTTGTGAGCTACGTTGTATCAAGTGGGGAAACAGAATGGCGGTACCTACTTCTTTGAGAGATAGAATTCTGGCTGAACTTCATACTGAACATCCAGAGATCGTCAGTATGAAATCAACTGCAAGAAGTTTTGTTTACTGGCCTGGATTGGACAGTGATCTTGAATCACTTGACAGTAAATGCAGCGTTTGCCAAAATTGCAGAAACAAACCACCGAAAACTCCACTACAACCCTGGTCATGGTCAAGTAGACCCTTTCAGAGAGTACATGTAGACTTCTGTGAGAAAGCAAATTATTATTTCCTGGTACTTGTAGATAGTCACTCAAAGTGGATTGAAGTGAAACACATGGGTTCAAATACTACAACTGAACGTACCATGGATGAGTTGAGGTCTATCTTCGCATGTCATGGCTTACCTGAAGAGCTTGTTTCTGACAATGGCCCTCAGTTCCGTTCTGCTCTGTTCCAAGAGTTCATGAAATGGAATGGTATCAAACACACTCTCGTTCCACCACATCATCCAGCTTCAAACGGAGCATCCAAAAAGTCAGTCAGAATAGTAAAAGAAGCTCTCAAAAAGCAAGTGTTGCAGGGTTGTTCGGGACTCAGCATGAAGCAACGTTTGGCAAATTTCTTGCTGAAGTACAGAACTACTCCACACACTACAACTGGATATACCCCAGCAGAACTCTTGATGAAGAGGAGATTGAGAGCATGATTGAGTCTTGTTCAACCAAATTTGGCCTCAAGAGTTGAACAAAAACAGTTGAGTCAGAAACGTTATTATGACAGCAATCGTAAAGAACACAGTTTCAGACAAAACGAGTGTGTTCGTGTTCTCAGTCCCCCTAGCAAGTCGAGTTCACACAAGTGGTATATAGGAACCATAGTAGAGGTTGGTGAAACCAAGAGATATTTGGTTGAGATTGGTGACAACATCCGAAGTGTTCATGTGGATCAAATGATCCCTGCTAGAGATGAACCAAGACATGATCTTGAACAACTTGATCATGAACACATACCTGAGTTTGACTCCATTCAGACTTCAGAAACTGACGTACCAGGTTCAAACAAATCTGAGATAGAAACAGGATCATCTTTGAGTTTGGAACCAGAACAAAACAGCCCGAAAATTGGTTCAACACCAAAACCTTTTGTAAGGAGATCAGGAAGGCTCCGCAAACCTGTTATTAAACTGGATTTGTAGTTAATTTGTAGCATTTGTAGTTTATTTAAAAGAAAAAAGCCAGGACTTTTTGTTATGTGGTACATGTAATGCTGGGACAGATGGTACCATAGTTTTGTTGTATTTGAGAGGGGAATATGTAAGATTCTGAAAAGTGTAATAAAACCGTTGCTACCGTGTGGAGATTGAAATTGCGAACGAATTGTGAGTTGATAACGGACGGATTTAAAATGTAATAAATCAGCATGTGTTCTTTGTTTGTGAGGCCACCTGGACAAGAAGGGAGAACATGATTGACAAGGAGGTCCCGCCCCCGTACATCTCACAGGGTCATGCGGAAGGAACTCCAATCAGGGAAGGTTTGGATTAAAACTGACCTGTCAGAGGGAGGCAGAGAATAATTTACGATAACCCAGGGGCGGGAGTTTTCAAGATTCCGAAGGAACCAGAAGAACACCGAAGAGAGAGCAGGAGGGAGAATGAGATGAGAAAGCTGGCCAGTTTATGTATTGACTTACAATTTCCCTTGACCGATCACCCAGAGATGAAGGAGTATGTATGAAAGTCAGACATAAGCTTAGATGTTGTTAAAGGGGGTACTTTTATGTACGTTTGAATTGTTAAGGGGGTACTTTTATGTAAGTTTGAATTAATAAGTTGCAGGCATATTTATTGCCGAGAGTTCTTTGAATTTATTGCCAAAGGTTCTTCTATGCACACTCGAATTTTGAAATATAGTGTGAATAAAGACCAATTTTATTGATCACATCCTTGTCTGTCATTGTTAAACTAATTCGTAATTCTCGAGGTCCGAACAGCAGTAAGAGAAAGTCTTACAGAATATGTGCAATTTTTTTAAGGGGAAAGCAGTGTAATGTATTATCACATGGTTTAGTATGAGCATGCTCAGTTCGCTCTGGCCTAGTAAACAAGCTCCTTTACCAGCAACCAATCCTGTCTCTGTCCTTCTTTTGTTCTACCCACATATATTACAGTCGTGGTGCCTATCTTTATAAGCGAGGCTGATCAGAAAACTCATGAGCAACAAAATCATGAATGGGCGGCTCCCAAAGGCGGAGTCGTTAACATTGGACAAGTCTTAGATATGAGCTTTATTCAGCTGGATATCGAAAGCATTGCTTTGCACGAAAGATATAAAGGGCACAAATATTGCTGGAACGGCATTGCAGAGGCTACCGCAGAGTTGGGAGCTGGGCTTGCCAGATATTACGAGTGCACCTCATGCATATAATTGAATTAAGCTCCGTGAAGTGTTGGTGCCTTGCACGGGGAGCGTGACCATGTGGCGGGAGGGCAGTAAGTCATGGGAGTTTGCGGCTCTGAAAGGCTGATGCTCCGATATAAGAGGCCAATTAAAGAGTAGAAAGTTGGCAGCCGTTGTAAAGACTGTATGAGGGGAGGAAATAATGGGTGAGGCTGAAAGGAAGGAAAAGACTATATAGAGGAATGAAACAGAGTTTTTGGGCAAGTGGCAGACTGGTGCTGCTCCCGAATACTTGCTGGATATCTGGCATAGTCAAGGTGCTACTTGCAGGACCTGGCGACAGATGCAGGAGAAGGCAGCACACTTTAAGGAATCTGAGCAGGTAGAACTAACCAACGGTACCATGCATGAGGCAGATGGACCAAGGTGCCATGCCACAAAGTGCTGCCTGTCAACCTGTTCCACGTTCACTGCTCGCCCATGCCAAGCTCTCACACAATCTTCTAGCTCTGTCATTGAATCTCATGCATAACCCTGCCTCAGCAGATGCAATGTACCATTGAAAGCTTTGCCGCATTTGCATTATTCACATCAACGTCAGAGTGTTCTCTCCACCAGGGCTCATCTTCTTGCTACAAGGGGAGTGGTTCTGGGGAGGTACTATATATCTATCATGCCCTGTTACTCCGCTCAGCAGGAGTGAGTGGGGGTGGGGTGCAGGGTGGGGGTGTGGGTGGGGGGGCTGGGGGTGGGTGGGGGGGCTGGGGGTGGGTGGTCCCGATAGCCAATGTTTGCTTACAAGAGGGCGGTTTCATTCCGCTCTGTGTCCATTTCCTACTTTATCTTTAGATTTCAGGGATTCCACCCACTAATAAAGATTTGCCAAGTGTTACTGGCTGACGAATGTAGCATGTGTTTTTCTTTGGCACAGGGCAAAGCAACACAGGGCTTAATGTGAGACAAATGTCTTTTTGGGCCAGGGAACAAACCACTAGAGTATGTGCGAGAAGGTGAAATCAGGGAGTACATGGGCCAGGATGTTTGGCCTCTAAGAGAAGACATTTTTGAAGAAATTGTTGTCCATAGTTCAGGTATATCAATTAACTTGGAAATATAGTGAACAGTGAGGAGGAGAGTGATAGACTTCAGGAATACATAGACAGACTGGTGAAATGGGCAGACACGTGGCAGATGAAATTTAACGCAGAAAAGTGTAAAGTGATACATTTTGGTAGAAAGAATGAGGAGAGGACATATAAACTAAATGGTACAATCCTAAAGGGGGTGCACAAACAGAGAGACCTGGGGGTATATGTGCACAACTCGTTGAAGGTGGCAGGGCAGGTTGAGAATGCAGTTAAAATGGCTTATGGGAGCCTGGGCTTCATAAATAGAGGTATAGAGTACAAAAGTGTGGAAATTATGATGAACATGTATAAAAGACTGGTTCGGCCTCAACTGGAGTACTGTGTCCAATTCTGGGCACCACACTTTAGGAAGGATGTGAAGGCCTGAGAGAAGGTGCAGAAAAGATTTACGAGAACAATTCCAGGAATGAGTAACTTCAGTTACGTTGATAGACTGGAGAAGCTGGGGTTGTTCTCCTTGGAGCAGAGAAGATTGAGAGGAGATTTGATAGAGGTGTTCAAAATCATGAGGGGTCTGGATAGAGTAGATAGAGAGAAATTGTTCCCATTGGCAGAAGGGTCGAGAACCAGAGGACACAGATTTAAGGTGATTGGCAAAAAAAACAAAGGCGACATGAGGAAAAACTTTTTTACGCAGCGAGTGGTTGGGATCTGGAATGCACTGCCTGAAAGGGTGGTGGAGGCAGACTCAATCTTATCTTTCAAAAGGGAGTTGGATAAGTGCCTGAAGCAAAAAAAATTGTTGGGCTACGGAGAAAGAGCGGGGGAGTGGGACTAGCTGAGAGTCGGCACAGGCTCGACGGGCCGAATGGCCGTCTTCCGTGCTGTAACCATTCTATGATTCTATGAATGATAGGCTTTAGCAGGTTGGAAACAGGAGCTTGTTAAAAACAAATTGTGCTCCTGACTGTAATTATGCTTCCGAAAAGAAACTTGTATGTCACTGCATCATCTCAAATCAGAAATCACTGCTGAGCCACCCGGTGGCCACAGTGCAGAACTACAGGCTGACTCACAAGAGCTCGTACTTAATAACAAGTAAAAACAGAAAATGCTGGAAACACGCAGCAGGTCAGACAGCATCTGTGGCGAGAGAATCAGAGATAGTAGCTTGAATCTTTGGAATTCTCTACCTCAGAGGGCTGTGGATGCTCAGTCATTGACTCTTTTCAAGACTGAAACCAATAGATTTTGGGACACTTAGGGAATCAAGGTCTAAGGGGATAGGTCGGGAAAGTGGAGTTGATGTAAAAGTTCAGCCATGATCTTATTGAATGACGGAGCAGGCTCGAGGAGCCATTTGACCTACTCTTGCTCCTATTTTATATGTTCTTATGTTAACGTTTCAGGTCGATGACCTTTCATCAGAACTTAATATCTAGCATTGTTTTAGGTGGTAACGTTACATGTTCATTTAACATTGTTAAGCCATATTGCAGCACCACCTACAGTCATAACAGGCACTGCATTGAATTCTGTGGCTCCCCTTCCATTTCTAATATATAATAGCTAATACAACTGATGGAATATTGGGTATAGCTACAGCTTAAGTCATGACACGTTCATGTACCACCTGACTCCTATTGTCACTAATTTTTGTAAGTCTTGTGTGTGGCCATTGGATTTCAATTTTCACAGAAACAAAACTGAATTGTGGAATGCGAAAACTGAATTTATTAATGTCGAAGACACTAATTAAAATCCAAATTCCAATTAAATTAAATGAATACACTTATTCAATTATGTTGCAGTAATGGCCTTTATTCAGGGCTGTTTTTTTTTAGCTGTATGTTATTTTTTGAGTTGTCAGCTTTTCCGAAGTTGTTTCTCAGCTTTTCTGAGCTTTAGTATTTATGTGTGTGGGTGGGTGGGGGTGGGGAGGGGAAAGCTCAGGGTCAGATGGGGCCCAATCTTACAATTAGAGCTAGGCCATTAATGGGTGAAATCAGGAAGCTGTTTTTAACACATAGGGTAGTGGAAATCTGGAATTCTCTCCCCCCAAAAGGCAGTGGATGCTGGGACAATTGAAATTCTCAAGACTGAGATCGACAATTTTTTATTAGGTTAGATTATCAAAGCATATGGATCAGTGACGGGTAAATGGAGTTGAGGTACAGATCAGCATTGAATGGCGGAACAGGTGTGAGTGCCAGAATGGCCTGCTGTTCTAATGGAGCAGCAGTCATTATGCACATGTTACTGCACACAGAGGGAGAACTTAGATTATATAGACCAATGGCAGAAAGTTAGGTATAGGTTCAGGACATGAAGGAACAGAGCAGTAAATTGTCATATGGGAAATCACAGTGAAAGTTCAGCTCGGAGTCAGTCTGTTCAGTCGCGTGCTTTAGACACATTCAGATAGTCAGGAAACAACCAATTGTTATTCAATGATGACACATTCTTGATTTCCACTTAACACTATGAAATGCTCTTTCTGCTTTCATAGTAACACACTCCTTAGAAACATAGAAATTACAGCATAGGAGGCCATTCAGCCCACTGTTGGCCTTGGAGGGAGTGCAGCGTAGGTTTACCAGAATAATACCCAGACTCCAGGGGTTAAATTATGAGGAGAGATTACACAAACTAGGGTTGTATTCCCTGGAATTTAGAAGGTTAAGGGGCAATTTTAGCGAAGTTTTCAAGATGTTAAGCGGAACAGATTAGCGTAGATAGAGATAAACTATCTCTTCTGGTTGGTGAGTCTCGGACTAGGGGGGCATAGTCTAAAAATTAGAGCCAGACCTTTCAAGAGTGAAACTAGGAAACACTTCTACACACAAAGGGTGGTAGAAGTTTGGAACTCTCTTCCGCAAACGGCAATTGATGTTAGATCAATTGTTAAATTTAAATCTGAGATTGATAGATTTTTGTTAACCAAAGGTATGCAGGGATATGGGGCAAAGGCGGGTATATGGAGTTAGGTTGCAGATTAGCCATGATCTCACTGAAAGGCAGAATAGGCTTGAGGGGCTGAATGGTCAACTCCTGCTCCTATGTTCCTATGTTACTCTGCTGGTGTACTCTATTTTTATAAACTTTTCCCGTATCCTTTATTTTCTTCCTTTTCAAATACTTATCCAGTTCCTTTTTTAATGATGCGATAGTCTTTGGCTCAAGAGCACCCTACGATGAGGCATTCCAGGTTTTAATAGCCCACCATGTGAAAAACGTCCTCACTTCCCCTTTCATTCTCCTAACAAAGTACCTGCGTTTATGCCCCCAATTCACCCACCAATGGCAACAATCTTGCAAATTTACCCCTCTCTATTAGATCCTCACCCATAGACCTTTTCTGTTCCAGTGAAAAAACCTAATTTTTCAAGCCTATCATCATAACAATGAAGGAAGAGAGCACATTCAAGAAGACTTCACATTCAGGACGACATCAAATTCAGGAAGACAGCACATTCAAAAAGACAGCACATTCAGAAAGGCAGCACATTCAGGAAGAGGTAATATTCTGAAAAAGTGTAATATATGTGGGTAGAACAAATGAAAGACAGAGACACAATGCGTTGTTAGTCCATGTGTTTACTTTATTAGGCCAGAGCGAACTGAGCATACTCAGACCAAACCATGCGACAAATCATGTGATAATACATTACACTGCTTTCCCCCTTAAAAAACAAGTATGTATTCCCCTCTCAAATACAACAAAACTATGGTCCCACATTTCCCAGCATTACAGGTACCACATAACAAAAACTCCTGGCTTTTTCATATAAATGAACTACAAATCCAGTTTAATAACAGGTTTGCGGAGCCTTCCTGATCTCCTTACAGAAGGTTTTGCTGTTGAACCAATTTTCGGGCTGTTTTGTTCTGGTTCCAAACTTAAAGATGATCCTGTTTCTATCTCAGATTTGTTTGAACCTGGTACTTCAGTTTCTGAAGTCTGAACGGAGTCAAACTCATGTATGTGTTCATGATCAAGTGGTTCAAGATCACGTCTTGGTTCATCTCTAGCAGAGATCATTTGATCTACATGAACACTTCGGATGTTGTCACCAATCTCAACCAAATATCTCTTGGTTCCACTAACCTCTACTATGGTTCCTACATCCCACTTGTGTGAACTCGACTTGCCAAGGGGACTGAGAACACGAACACACTCGTTTTGTCTGAAACTGCGTTCTTTCCGATTGCTGTCATAATAACGTTTCTGACTCAACTGTTTCTGTTCAACTCTTGAGGTCAAATTTGGTTGAACAAGACTCAATCGTGCTCTCAATCTCCTCTTCATCAAGAGTTCTGCTGGGGTATGTCCAGTTGTACTATGCGGAGTAGTTCTGTACTTCAGCAAGAAATTTGCCAAACGTTGCTTCATGCTGAGTCCCAAACAGCCCTGCAACACTTGTTTTTTGAGAGCTTCTTTCACTATTCTGACTGACCTTTCGGCTGCTCCGCTTGAAGCTGGATGATGTGGTGGAACGAGAGTGTGTTTGATACCGTTCCATTTCATAAATTCTTGGAATAGAGCAGAACGGAACTGAGGGCCATTGTCAGAAACAAGCTCTTCAGGTAAGCCATGACATGCAAAGATAGACCTCAACTCATCTATGGTACGTTCAGTTGTAGTATTTGAACCCATGTGTTCCAGTCAATCTACTTTGAGTGACTATCTACAAGTACCAGGAAATAATCATTTGCTTTCTCACAGAAGTCTACACGTACTCTCTGAAAAGGTCTACTTGGCCATGACCAGGGTTGTGGAGTTTTGGGTGGTTCGTTTCTGCAATTTTGGCAAATGCTGCATTTGCTGACAAGTGAGTCAAGATCACTGTCTAGTCAGGCCAGTAAACAAAGCTTCTTGCAATTGTTTTCATACTGACGATCCCTGGATATTCAGTATGAAATTCGTCCAGAATTCTCTCTGTTTCCCCACTTGATACAACCTTGCTCACAAGACAATTCAGTACGACGGTTATGGAACAGTTTCAATTCTGCGTCCATACACTCATCAGTCCATCCATTCAAGGTGTTTTCATACACTCTTTTCAGTACTGAGTCCTTTTGAGTCTCATCTGCAATCTCAGTTGCATTCAAGGGCAAGTCTGTCAACTGCACCTCGCGTGAAAATAGCACCTTCACTCCCAACATGAGTCCTCATGTGGAAACCTGGATAAGGCATCTGTGATTACGTTTTGCTTTGAAGTGCGATATTCAATCGTGTAGTCATATTGTGACAACACTGCCCAACATTGCATTCTTGATGCGGCCATTGCAGGGATGGCAGATTTGGGCCCCAATATTGCTAGGAGCCGTTTGTGATCGGTTATCAGGGTAAACTTTCTGCCGATCAGGAACTGTTGGAATTTCTTGATTCCAAACACTATGGTGAGTGCTTCCTTTTCAATTTGTGGGTAGTTTCTTTCGCTCTTTGCGAGGATTCATGATGCAAACGCGTTTGGTTTCTCTTGGCCGTTATTCATTACGTGGCTTATGACAGCTCCCACACCATAGCTGGAAGCATATAGGCTAACTTAAACTCACGCTCCGTGTCGTAGTGCACAAGTAGAGCATCGCTAGAGAGACTTCTCTTACAACCTTTTCCTTAACTGGTTGCAAGCCATTTGCAACAACTTTCAGATCAACGTACACAACCTCGGGCTGCACAAAAGCACATTTGCTCCTTTTCAATTTGACATTGTGGGCATTCAACCTTTGAAGCACTATATCGAACACTTTTAGATTTTCTTCCTCACTGCTTTCTGCATTCAGCACATTGTCTTGATTGCATAAGCAATTTGGAACTCCTTATCCATCGTAGCCTGGAAGATTTTGGGGAGGACTTTACACCATACGGCAACTTGGTGTATGAGTACAGTCCCTTGTGTGTGTTAATAGTGAGATACTGTTGACTCTCTTTGTCAACATTCAGCTGAGCGTAAGCATGCGACAGGTCAAGCTTAGAGAAAACCTTTGACCCCGAGAGTGCTGCATACAAATTTTGCGATGTAGGTAACAGGTACTGCTCATCATCAACTGCTTGGTTGATAGTAACTTTCTAGTCACTGCACAAGCGTACAGTTTTGTCTGCTTTGGGCACTACCACAATCGGGGTAGCCCATTCACTTTTGTCAGTTTTTACTAGCACTCCATTCTCTCTCAGTTTCTCTAGCTCTTCCTCCACCTGACTTTTCAATGCATAGGGGACCGGCCTTGCCTTACAATAGACAGGCTTCGCGTTGGACTTGATGTGGATATGCGCGTCATACCCAGTGATGCCCTCATAACTGTCTGTGAATATGCTTTCGTACTTGTTCAGCATTGTGTCGAGTCACTTCTTTGAAGCATCTACACTGAAGACGTTTTTCCAGTCTAGTTTTAACTTTCTCAACCAGTCTTTGTCCATGAGGGTTGGCCTGTTGTTGTAGCTCGCTACAATAAGAGACAGCTTTACTCACTGCCCATTGTGTTGAACTGTATATTCCATTTGTCCACAAGTCTCTAGGATTTCTCCGGAGTAGGGTTTTAACTCTACGGTACACTTTGTAAGTGGTACTTGATTAAACTTACTCTCATGTGTGTCCTGACTCATGATAGAGCAGTCCGCCGCCGTGTCGATACACATATCAATAAATTGCTCGTTGATCAAAAGTTTTGTATGGAAGTCTTTTTTACGACTGCTAGCGTTGCCGTTAGTGGCATAGATACTGTAGATGCCTAGCTTTTCAACATCAGGTGTGTTCACTTCAATAATATGAACTCCTCCCTTTTGTTGTCACTGCTTTGCATTGCCACTAGAATGGTTCTTACTTCCTGCTTTCAATCTAGCTCTGCAAGCTATTGAAATATGCCCTTGCTTCTGGCAGTGACAACACTTTGCATTTCTGTATTGGCAGGACTGTGGTGAGTGATTTCCATTGCAGCGATAACAATTCACTGAATTGCTCTCATCAATATGCTTTTGACTCGAGGGCTCAGCTTTAGGTTTGGCGGTGGCTTTGTGACTGTAGACCTCAGCTGCACTAGTCACTTAAGTTGGACGGAGCTCCCTAGCATTCTTAGACGCCATCTCCACAGATAGAGCAATTTTGCATGCTATGTCAAACGTTAGGTTCAGAGTGTTCAGTAATTTGGACTGTGTGCGCTCATCCACCAGTCCACACACAAACTTATCTCTCAATGCACAATCCAAAAAGGTGCCGAAGTTACAATGCAAAGACAGGTTTCTAAGAGCTACAATGTACTCACTGATGGTTTCACTTTGTATTTGGTTTCTGGTACCAAACTTATAGCTCTCTGCTATTTCTAACAGCTTTGGGTTGAAATGGTCCTCGAGTTTCTCGACAATATCTTCAAATGACGCATCCTTCACTTTCCCTGGCACGAGTAGGTTTGTCAACGTTCCGTAGACATCGGGCCCGATCTCTATTAGAAAAATTGCTTTTTTACATTCACGAATTACTTTATTTTGAGCTTGAACATTCTCATCTGCACCTTCGGTCTCAATAATGTTATTGGCCATAAAAAGCATCTCCATCTGCTCAATGTAAGAACTGAATGGTTGGCAAGCTCGGTCATACATGCCGAGGCTTCTGATGAATCCTGTATGCGCGGCCATGATTGTCCCGATCCCGTTGAATAGTGAGTCAGCACACTACCTGTGTACCTGTGAGAATCCGTTGCTGTGTATATGTACACATGAAGGCGAAGCACAGACGATTCTGCATGAGCTTTAACTGTAAAACATTGGAAAAATTCAGATTAGGTGTCACAAATTCACATTAAACTTGTCCACTCGAAGGTTGAACACTGAGTCCATCCATGATCCATAAACGTGGCTTTGGGATCCTATCCTTGTTGCCAAAAATGTAATATATGTGGTAGAACAAATGAAGGACAGACATAATGGGGGCAATTTTGCCGGCGCTCAGGGGTCGGGTTTGGAGGCGGGACTGCTGGCAAAATCAAAAAGATTGGCAGCAGGTCTCGAACCCGCTTCCAACCCACCTCCAATCAATCTTCCCGGGAGTCGGGGCCCCGATTTGAACAGGGACCCGACTCCTAGCGGTGGGAAGAGGATTATAGCCACTTAACTGCTTGTTAACAGGTAGTTAACAAGCAGTTAAGAGGCTTTTTCCAATTTTGACACTTCTACTGCGTGCTTCCCAACATCGGGAAACCCCACCATGGTAAGTGTGGCGTGCTGTGGGTCTACTGTAATGTTTGTGTATAGATGACAGCTGCAGAAGTGGTGTGAAGGATCCAATGGGACACTGGTGAGTTGCAGAGGTAAGAAAATGTTGGGAAAGTCATTTTTAATGTGTTTAGAATTTTCTGTACGTGACAAGCTTTGAAGTGTTTGTGTAGTCCCACCTCATTGGAAGAACCTCTCTCACCAGTGACAGATCGCTTCTGTAACCTCACCTGCAGCTGCCATCTGTTTTAGCCTAAGGAGAGAGTCACTGGAGAGTCTGGGTACAAGGGCTCACCTTTGTACAGTGATTGCAGCACCTCAGTGCTGTCAAACACTGAAAAAATCATCTGTCAAAAAGAAATGGTGGTGGCCGCTTTAAGAAAACTGGCAGATGACGCATCATCAACTGACATCATCTGACACCGGCTAACTGGCCGGCAAGCCCGCAGGGCGGGCTTAACAAGTCCAATTGACGCAAAATAGCGTCTGTGCGTCGGACACCGCTGGGGGCGGGACTAGAACCTGAAAGGCAGCAGTCCCGCCCCCAACGCACCTCTTCAGGTAAGATCCCGGCCAATGAGTTGCTAGTCCATGTGCTTACTTTATTAGATCAGAGCGAAGTGAGCATGCTCATACCAAACCATGTGACAAACCATGTGATAATACATTACACTGCATATTCAGGAAGATTTCACTTTCAGGAAGAGGAACACTGCACATTCAGAAAAACTTCACATTCAGGAGGGCTGTACATTCAGGAAGACCGCAGTCACACCTTGATCTCCGTGACCATGTTGATTTAAAGCAATTCCAGTGTTTTGATTTATGGTGCCTTTACTAAACTTCATCTGTTCACATTCAACCAGTGAACAGGATAGTTTCCAGCTTTGTTGCAGTTGCTTTGTTGGAAGTTACTCACCATCTAACCACGCCTGTCCCACCCTTCACCTCCCTTATGCAAGTGCGAGTCAGCTACCATATAAGCTGATAGCATTTAGTGATCAGGAGGATGTACTTGTGCAATATGCACATTGCTTTTGCTCAGTGATAGAACTCATGCCTCTGCATCAGAAGGTCATGGGTTAAAGATTAGTCCAGGACTTGAGCCCATAATCTAGAAAAAGTATCATCAGCAAGTTGCCTGAGGGTAACATTTTTTACTGACTTGTCCTAGAAACTTTTTTGAAATCGTAAACCTCAATTAAGTAATATAATAAGTGTTTTGACAGCTAGGAATGTTTTGATTATCCCCTTGACTGATATTATTTTAATATTAATATTTATTGAGCTTGTGCACTAAACAAGGATCGCAACCGGTAATGAAATATGGCTAGGGATCGCACGCACGTAGTTCGGGAGACAACCCTATGCATATGGATCCCTTCTTAACGCCAATTTATATATTTCTACTGTTCCAGTACAACCTCATCAATCAGATATAACCCGACCTGGACATTTTGTCTATACAATACTGCAGACCCATCCGCACGTTATCAGATCAAAGCCGTTGCCCCCCAATGCAGCCCTGTTAAATAATGGCCCGGATTTTGCGGTCAGCGGTGAAGGAAAGGCGCTCACCGTTCACTACACTGACAGCTGCCCACAGAGTTTTTGTGGGCTTTTGAGTGGAGACTTGCTGTTATCAGGTGTCTGATCCAGCGCGGTGCCCTCTACAGGGCATCTGTGGTGTTTGTGAGCAGGTCACGCAGCAGCGTGGCTCTTCAACCAATAAGATTGAAGAATCATCACTGAGACACACAGGCCTGAATTTTCTCCAAGGAGGCGGGGGGCCTCCGAGACGGTTGGGAAACACGGGAGGCCAGGTTTCCCATAGGCCCTGCCAACTTTAATGGAAGGGCCTGATTTGAATGCGAGGCCTGGGATTTCTGCCTGCAGCCAGCCAGCTTAAGAGGCTGGCTGGCTGCGGGCGAGTAGGCCTCAGAAGCGAGGGGCCGATTCGGGGGAGAGATCGCGGGAGGGGGGGTCAGCAATCGGCTGGGTTCGGAGATCAAGGGGGGGAGAGGATCGGCAGGGGTCGGGGATCGGGGGGGGGAGAGGATCGGCAGGGGTCGGGGATCGGGGGGGGGGAGAGGATCGGCAGGGGTCGGGGATCAGGAGGGGGGAGAGGATCGGCAGGGGTCGGGGATTGTGGGGGGGGAGAGGATCGGCAGGGGTCGGGGATCAGGAGGGGGGAGAGGATCGGCAGGGGTCGGGGATTGTGGGGGGGGGAGAGGATCGGCCTGTGGTCGCGGGGGGGGGGGCGGGGGTTGTCGGGCGGGGATCAGCAGTGGGGGGAGAGAGGATTGAGGCCAGCCACTGGAGGATCATGACCGGCTTCATCATCATCATTGTCGGGGGGGGTGGGGGTGAAGGCCTTGGAGGGTGATCGGAGGCCTCGTGGTGGGGTCTCTGATCATTGGGGTTGGGCATGGCCGGGACCCTGGATCCAGGAGCTAGGTATAAAGCCATTTACCTCCTGGATGCAGCAGCCCACACCTCTGTTTAACTGCCAGGTTTCACGAATTGTGTGAAACCCGTCCACATGCAGTTAAACACAAAATGAATGGGGAAAAAGAGGTTTCCAACATCATTACAATATTTAAATTGAGGTAACGCCCCCTGGGAGCGGGATGGCCACCCGCCCTCCAAGCCGCCCCTGCCCCGCCTCCAGCAAAACTAGAAGTGGGCGCTTTGGAGGTGGGACCAGGTCGGGAATCCCATTTATAACACTTTAACTGCCCCCACGCTCCAAACCCACCTGCTTTTTCAGGGGAAAAATTCCAGCCGCAGAGTCTAAACCAGGAAGTATAAACCAGGAAGTATAAATTTGATTTAAATCATGTACAGGAAGTGAAATTGGGTTGGATTTTACGAACCTCGGCAGGTCTGTGGCGGGCGATGTTGGTGGCGGGTCCCGACTTCGCAGCTGGCTCCCTCCCGGCCTCTGAAATGAATTTCCCCGATTGGGCTTGTTAAGCCCGCCCAGCACGTTTCCCGGCCAATTAGAGGAAGCGGGTCTGGTGACGTCATTTGATGACGCATCATCAGCCGGTTTCCTTAAAGTGACCATGGCCAATTTTCTTTTGACATTTGTGCTGTCCGTGTTCAACAGCATTGAGGTGCTGCAAACACTGCAAACAATGACTGCACAAAGGCACAGGTCTGCACCCAGGCTCTCCCATGACTCCCCCATGACTCCCTCCATATGCACGCAGGGAGGTCCTCTTCCCTTCCCATGGGCGGAAGAGACCTCCCTAGGAGATCAAAACAGCCTGGTTGCACATTGCAGAGGAGGGCACAAGCAGGGATGTGGTCAGGAGGACCTGGGTGCAGTGCCGCAAACGTTTCAATGATCCCAGAAGATCACGAAACGTTAGTACAAAGCCACACTCAACCTCATCCTGATGTGCCTCTCATCACATCCCAATTACTCTGCTTTCCCTACCCTACTGCTGCACATCCTCACTCATACCAACTAACAACACACAAGGGTAGGCACTTGGGTGTTTTATGCAATGTTCATATAAAGTTTCTGTTAATGTGCTGTCAAACACTGAAACCTTTATTTTCAACACTTTGTGTTCTTGGACAGATTTGTGTCCACCTTTGGAAGTGGCTTAGTGAGTTGCAGTGAATGGTGAGACATAGCGATACCCCCCACAATGGTGATAAGTGTGAAAGGAATGGCTTGGGCATTGTAAGGATGCTTTATGTGGAAGTGTTGGTGTGGGGTGGTGCCAACCTGGCGCATCATGTGGCAGCCAGGGTGTACAGCATCAAGTGAAGTAAATCTGGCCATGGTGAGGCCATCCCTGGCCTCCCAGGCAGCAATGTGGTCGGGTGCTGATGCCCTCTGTTCTGTGCAGCATCAGTTGATTGCGGAGAAAGTTGTTGTTGTTGTTGGTGCTGCTGGTGTGCCTGGTGATGCTGGTGTTGGTGCTGATCGTGGTGGGATTCTGAGGGCCAAGGTGAGAGAGTATAAAGGGCACCCACGCTGATGGAATAGATGGCAGGTGAAGTAGAGATGACAGAAGCGATCTGTCAATGGTGAGAGAGGTAATGAGGTCAGACTGGATGGAGGCTTGTGTAAAGATTTGCAGCATCCTGAATCTGTAGTGGAAATGCAGCTTAGAGAAGCTAATGGTCAAGGGAACATATTTCAATCAGCTGGGACCTTTGACTTGACATTTGAAGCTGTCAACTGATCAGCTGATTCAAAGGCCACTGACCTCCTGCCTCAGCTTCACAGACGAGGTCTAGGCACAGCGGGAAACTGGTGGACGACCTGTCAAATCCAAAAAGCTGGGAAAAAATAATTGATAAGTGGCTGTAAACAAGCCGCTAATGATTTTAAATGCCTCCCCCGTCGTTGCGTGTCGGGTCTGCTCAGCGCTGACTGACCTGACATTTGGTAAAGGTGTGTGGCAGCAGGTGCACAGCGGGGTCCCGACCCGTGGGGGAAAAAAAACACTTTCCCACCCGACCCGCCACCGATCGCACCCACTGACCCCCTGCAAAATCCATCCCAAAGAGAGGGAATGAAAGATTGGATTAAGAGAGAAAAGAGACAGAAAAAATAAAAAAAATTTAATTTTTTAAAATCTCCAACACTAATTAAATTCTGAAGGAATGTGATCCCACACTTGCAAAATGTAATTTTTAGTGCTGGAGTTGCCGTAATTATGACTTTCCATACCATTAAAAATTCACTTACACCTGAATACGCCAATCCTAACTTTTTCTGATGTGCTTAGTGGCTAGCTGGTGGGTAGGTATCACAATTTCACGCCCTTACATTGATTTCAATGCTGAGTCTCTCGGCGAGGTACTGTTATAGCGTATGGAGGCGCAGGATAACTTGGACCACAACCTCCAGATTTCCATATTTAACTGTGCATGTGTGGACTCTGGAAGTTGCTCTCCGATTTATTCCATAATAACGGTGAGCACTGTTAGCCTCACCGTTATTCCTATCGCAAAATCCGGGGCAACCTGTTCTTGATTGTGTCGGGCCCCAGTACCTTGAATGTATCAGACGTTGGCTGCACCGCTCCCAATCCCCTCTATGCACACTGCGATGTATTCTAAGTGCTTTTCCAGCACATTGTGATATGAATTCACCACTGGAGGTTCGGGGAGCACAACGCTCGATCTCACGGAGTTCGTCGCCAGTATCGCCATTGCAGGAAATTCCGGGCCCTTATTTATCTCATTGCTGGTCATGCCTCTCTGATCTGTGAAAGTTGGCTGCTGCGCTTGTCTACATAACAACAGTGACTACAATTGAAAAGCAATTAATTGGCTGTGTAGCAGTTTGGGATATCCTGAGGATGTGAAAGGTCTACGTAAATGTGATAGTGCGGAGAGCAGGAGGGGCACTGAGTTTTCCCTCTGAGCCGACATTTGCACACTGCTCACAGCAATTTTGTAGAAAATGTTTGTTGACAGATAGAATCATCATTTTGAATTGCCAGGTCATCCACAAATGCTGCAAAAACATTTTGAAAGCCAAGACGTTAATAAACGAACAGAATCAGCGTGTAAATGGCAAATGAATTTCAATATAGTTAAGAGTGAGGTGGTGTATTTTGGTAGGAGGAATAAGGAGGCCACCTACTCCTTGGGAAATAAGAATCTGAATGGGGTAGAGGAGCAAAGGAATCTGGGGGTAAAGATTCACAAATCATTAAAAGTAGCAATGCAGGTTAACAAGGCCATAAAAATGCAAAATAAATACTGGGGTTCATTTCTAGAGGAATAAAATTGAAAAGCAAAGACGTTATGTTAAACCTGTATAGAACTTTGGTTAAACTACACTTAAAGTACTGTGCACAGTTCTGGTTTCCATATTACAAAAATAATGCAGAGGCACAGGGGAAGGTCCAAAAAAGATTTGCAAGGATAACACCAGAACTGAGAGGTTATAACTATCGGTAAAGACTGAACAGTTTGGGGCACTTTTTTTCTAGAAAAGAGAAGGCTGAGGAGTGACCTAATAGAGGTCTTTAAAATTATGAAGGAATTTGATCGGGTAGACACAGGGAAGATGTTTCCTCTTTTGGGGAGTTCAAAACCAAAGAACATAAAGGTAAAATAAAAACAGAAAATGCTGGAAATACTCAGCAGGTCAGGCAGCATCTGTGGCGAGAGAAACAGAGTTAACGTTTCAGGTCGATGACCCTTCGTCAGAACTGGAAAAGGCTGGAGATGGAAACAGGTTTTTAAGCAAGTGTAGGGGCAGGGAAAGGGGGGAGGGGAGGAAAGAACAAAAGGGAAGGTCTGTGATAGGATGGAAGGCAGGAGAGATTAAGAGAGATTCAGAGATGGTGCAAGGCAAAATGAGATGATAATGGGACAAGATGGCTCTAGATGAAGTGTAAATGGCGATGGCAGAATGAAAGACAGCTGCCATGTGGGAGAGAGAAAAAATAAATAAATGGAAAAAAAAATGATAGAGGCGGAGGTTATGGTCTGAAATTGTTGAACTCTATTTTGAGTCCAGAGGCTGTAAAGTTCCTAATCGAAAGATGAGGTGCTGTTCCTCGAGCTTACATTGAGCTTCATTGGAACAGTGTAAGAGGCCGAGGAAGGTGAGGTCTGAGTGGGAGTGGAGCGGAGAATTAAAATGACAGGCGACCGGAATCTCGGGGTCACCCTTACGGACTGAACGTAGGTGTTCCGCAAAGCGGTCAACCAATCTGTGTTTGGTCTCCCCAATGTAGAGGAGACCGCATCGTGAGCAGCGAATACAGTATATTAAATTGCAAGGAGTACAAGTAAATCGCTGTTTCACCTGGAAGGAGTGTTTGGGGCCCTGGACAGTGGGACAGGTGGAGGTAAAAGGGCATGTGTTGCATCTCCTGCGCTTGCATGGGAAGGTGCCGGGCGAAGGAGAAGGGGTGTTGGGGGTGATAGAGAAGTGGACCAGGGTGTCGCAGAGGGAGCGGTCCCTTCGGAATGCTGAAAGGGGAGGTGAGGGGAAGATGTGTTTGGTGGTGGGATCACGCTGGAGGTGGCAGAAATGGCGGAGGATGATCTGTTGAATGTGGAGGCTGGTGGGGTGAAAGGTGAGGACAAGGGGAACCCTATCGTAGTGCTGGGAAGGAGGGGAAGGGATGAGAGCAGAAGTGCGGGAAATAGAATGGACACAGTCAAGGGCCGTGTCAACCACAGTAGAGGGGAATCCTCGGTTCAGGAAAAAGGAAGACATGTCAGAAGCACTGGTATGGAAGGTGGCATCGTCAGAGCAGATGCGGCGGAGACGGAGAAACTGGGAGAATGGAATAGAGTCCTTACAGGAAGCGGGGAGGGAGGAAGTGTAGTCCAGGTAGCTGTGGGAGTCAGTGGGCTTGTAGTGAATGTTTGTCAATAACCTATCCCCAGAGATGGAGACAGAGAAGTCGAGAATGGGAAGGGAAGAGTCAGAGATAGACCATGTGAAGGTGAGAGAAGGGTGGAAATTGGAGGCAAAGTGAATGAAATGTTCTAGTTCAGGGCGAGAGCAGGAAACAGCACCGATACAGTCATCAATGTACCAGAAAAAGAGGTGAGGGAGGGGATCTGAGTAGGACTGGAACAAAGAATGTTCCACATATCCCACGAAAAGGCAGGCATAGCTGGGACCCATGCGGGTTCTCATAGCAACACCTTTAATTTGGAGGAAGTGAGTGGAGTCAAAGGAGAAGTTGTTCAATTTGAGAACAAGTTCAGCCAGGCGGAGGAGGGTGGTGGTGGATGGGGACTGGTTGGGCCTCTGTTCAAGGAAGAAGCGGAGCGCCCTCAGGCCATCCTGGTGGGGGAATGGAGGTGTAGAGGGATTGGGCGTCCATAGTGAAAAGGAGACGGTTGGGCCAGGAAACTGGAAACTGTTAAAGTGGCGGAGGGCGTCGGAAGAGTCGTGGATGTAGGCGGGAAGAGACTGGACAAGGGGAGAAAAAATAGAGTCGAGATAGGAGGAGATAATTTCTGTGGAGCAAGAACAGGCTGAAACGATGGGTCTACCAGGGCAGTCCTGTTTGTGGATCTTGGGAAGGAGGTAGAAGCGAGCTGTGCGGGGTTGGGGAACTATGAGGTTGGCGGCCCTGGAGGGAAGATCTCCAGAGGAGATGAGGTCAGTGATGGTCTGGGAAACATAAATGTAAGATAGTCACTAATAAATCCAATAAGGAATTCAGGAGAAACTTTTTTACCCAGAGAGTGGTTAGAATGTGGAACTTGCTACCACATGGAGTAGTTGAGGTGAACAGCATAGATGCATTTAAGGGTCAGCTAGATAAGTACATGAGGGAGAAAGGAATAGAAGGATATACAAATCGGGTTAGATGAAGTAGGGTGGGAGGAGGCTTGTGTGGAGCATAAACACTAGCATAGACCAGTTGAGCCGAATGGTCTGGTTCTATGCTGTAAATTCTATGTAATATTGTTTCCTGATGCATGAAACACTAATAAAATATGAAATGCTTAATAAAGGAAAAAGCATTGAAGTTATTCAAAGTACAATAAGTTGTGATGGGAGATGTAATGTGCTGGAGGGATGACAGTCAATGGGCCATACAGCCTTATATTGTCCCTGATTTTTCTTATGGTCTTATGTTCAAAATGCCCTTCAGGATGAGGGCAGGAAACAACATATTTTACTGTAATGCATCACAGCTTTAAACAAGACCAAATGTGTTTATCTGAAGTCAATAGCAAAACCGCAATCTCGCATCCAAGGAGTCGGGATTGAAAACTGATGGTGAGGGGAGCCTGACATAACATATAGTGCGCTTCGAGTTGCCAAGAACATGACAAACTCTGCAAAAAAAGCTACTTGTGAGAGCCTTCAAATCATTGCTGGAAACAGAGAAGGGGTTGTTGCACTTTGCTATAGGTTACTGGGCCATTTAGATTGCAGCTGATGGCTTATCAAGACTGACTGACTGACTGCTGCTTTACGCCTGCTAGGCCTGTCAGGGAAAATCTCTGCTGGGAATCCCACCTAATGCCGTTTCCAGATCTCTAGATTGGCATCCAGAGTTACTGCTGTGTCAACAGTCTCCTCAACCAACCCTTTCAGGAATGAGGTGCATAGAGCTGTAACTGAAATATGTTGAGCAGATGTGCAGTTTCCTACAGTCATAAGGAAGCAACTGCTGACTGCTTTTGGACGGTGTCCAAAAAAATGATCCACAGACGTTTAACCATGGGGCTGAGACAGACCACGGCTGACTATATGGCACAATAGGGAATGCTTGTTGTAAATCAGGATGATCCTCATAAATTACATAGATGTAGATGAACATCCATCAAAGTTCAAATGGAAGCATCAGTTTAACCAGACCTCAGTGGTCAAACTGACTCTCTGAAAAAATTTGCTTAGTCAGATATTTTCCTCATTATAAACCAATGACCATTTGGGATTAGAATCTTCAATGTTACGTACAGAGAAAAATATAATCTTCGGGCTGTCCTGCCGCATTATTTTTATATACCAGACAATATTTTTAATGGAATTACTTTACTTTCAGTATATTTTTATTTTTTTCTCCATTTTGGTTTGTAAAAGTCAGAATATTTGCCTCCATGGCGACAGTCACTGTAGTGAACAAGATTTCAATAACATAATATAAATGCAAACATATATTTATGTATGTACATCGTGAATTATTCTGTAATCTGTGACAAAACCCGAGCAATACTGCAGGATCGATCGAGTCATTCAATGTACTCCTTTGTTATTATGAACGGTATCCTTCATCCATCATCATGTGGCATTACTTTTATCTTCATTGGAATGTCCAACTTCCAAGAAAGAGTCCACTACAATGGCGAGAAAGATCATTTTAAGTGGAAATTTGCTAACTGGTGGATATTAAAATAATACCCGCAATTGAATTTAAAGCAATGATCTGATTTCGCGGTTCCGGTGTTGAGCACAGATCACTGAAGATTTAAAATAATACCCGCAATTGAATTTAAAGCAATGATCTGATTTCACGGTTCCAGTGTTGAGCATAGATCACTGAAGATTTTTCTCCTGGATTTTTTGGAGGGTAAATTTTGTGCTCGTCAACAAGCTGGGTTTCAATGCTGGGGAGCGGAACACTTTTATTTAACCAATTTTGTCACCCACTGTCAACATCAAATGCCCCCAGTCCAAGTATAGCACGGCCAACTGCAGACTAAAGCTTTGTTTCTTCCGCCCAGTCTCAGAAGAGCACCTCCTCTTGCATCAGAGTGATTTTTTTCCACTTCCCTCATCAGCCATCCTTATGATCTGTGAGTGAGATTGCCAACTTGCCCTTAAAATTAGGTTGTGTGGTATTAGCATATGAATACTTAACGCAGTCCTCTGAGCTTTCCCTGTCCATTATTTTACCAAAATTAGCACTGAGAAAACCCTAACCAAAGTCACAAGTGCCATCCTCAGTGACTGTGACCATAGTGCATTATAATTCTTTGTCCTCCTTGAACTCTCTGCAACCTTTGAGATAGTTGACCACACCACTCTGTTCCAACACCTGTCTAGCTCAGTGGGACTGCCCTTGCTTGGTTTCACTCTTACCTATCTGATTGTAGCCGGAGCATCTCCAGCAATGGTTTCACTTCCCACCCCCCTGGGGGACTCCATTCCCTCTGGAGTCCCCCAAGGATCCATTCTTGGCTTTTTCCTCATCCTCATCTACATGTGTTTGATGACATGATCTGCATATATGGTGTCTGCTTCCACATTTATGCTGACGGCACCCAGTTCTATCTCTCCACCACCTCTCTTGACCTCGCCGCTGTCTTTGTGTTGCCAGATTGTTCTTCTGTCATGTGGTCTTGGATGAGTCACAATTTTCTGCAGTTAAATATTGGGAAATCGAAGCCATCATCTTTGGCAACCAATCGCATACTCTATACCCTTGCCACCAATTTCAGCCTCCTCCCTGGCTACTGTCAAACCAGTGAACCAGATTGTTCACAAACTCGGTGTTTTTCCATCTGAGCTTCCAATCCCATATCCTATCCTTCCACCCCTGTAACAGACCCCGCTTCTGCACCTGCCTTAGTTCACCTGCTGCTGAAACCCTCATTCGTGCCTTTGTCACCTCCAGGCTTGACTATTCCAGTGTTCTCCTAGCCGACCTCCTATCCTCCATCATTCATAAACTTCAGCTCGTCCAAAAGTCAGGAGCTCGCATCCTGCACCAAGTCTATCCGGGCCCTATGCTCCAGAATTCTCTCCAGAAGCCTCTCTGCCTCTTCAACTCCCTCCGCCTTTAAGACCCTCCTTAAAACCAACCTCTTTGACCAAAGCTTTTGGCCAACACTCCTAATATCTCCTTCTTTGGCTCCATGGCCATTCTTTTTGATTACCCTTCTGGAAAGTGCCTTGAACATTTTTCTAAGTTAAAGATGCTATAAAAAAAGCAGATTGTTGTTGCTGTTATCATTTTTAATGAAAACAGTAACTTGTTATTCAGGTTAACAGCTTTGTTAAAATAGTAGACAGAGAAACACATTAAGCATTCATACTCTAAGGGCTGGATTTGATCAACCTCGGCGTGTCCGTGGCGGGCGACATCGGTGGCGGGTCCTGGCCTCACTGCTGGCTCCAGCCTGCTGTGTAGAATGATTTTCTCTTGATTGGGCTTGTTAAGCACGCTCAGCGCGTTCGCCAACCAATTGAAGGAAGCGGGTCTGATGACGTCATTTGATGACACGTCATCAGCCGGTTTCCTTAAAGGGACCAGGCGCAAATTTACTTTGGCCGTTGTGCTGTCAGTGTTGAGGTGCTGCAAACACTGACAAGCACTGCACAGAGGTGCACGGCTGCACCCAGGCTCTCCCATGACTCCTTCCATATACTTATGGAGGGAATCACAGCACGCAGGGAGGTTCTCTTCCCTTCCAATGGGTGGAAGACACCGCCCCAGGAGATCAACACAGCCTGGTTGCACATCGCACAGGAGGACACAAGCAGGGATGTGGTCAGGAGGACCAGGCTGCAGTGGCGCAAACCTTTCAATGATCTCAGTAGATCACGAAACGTTACTGCAAAGCCACACTCAACCTCATCCTGCTGTGTCACTCATCACATCCCCATCACTCTGCCTTCCCTACCCTACTCCTGCACATCTTTACTCACACCAACTTACCTTGGACCTCCACCCATCCCTGTCTATCTACATTATCACTTCCCCATCTCACTAGCCAACCCTCACACTCACCCTCCTCCTAGTCCAATCATACCAACTAATAACACACAAGGGTAGGCACTTGTGTGTTTTAGCCAAAGTTGTTGTAAAGTTTCTTTTAATATGCTGTCAAACATTGAAACCTTTATTTTGAACACTTTGTGTTCTTGGACAGATCTGTGTGCACCTTTGGAAGTGGCTTAGTGAGTTGCAGTGAATGGTGAGACACAATGGTACCCCCCGCAATGGTGATGAGCGTAACATGAATGGCTTGGGCTTTGTAGGGATGCTTTATGGTGTTGGTGTGGGGTGGTGCCAATCTGGCACATCATATGACAGCCAAGGTGTACAGCGTCAAGTGAAGTAAATCTGGCCATGGTGAGGCCATCCCTGGCATCCTGGGCAGCAATGCTGTCGGGTGCTAATGCCCTCTGTCCTGTGCAGCATCAGTTGATTGCGGAGAAGGTTGGCATTGTTGTTGGTGCTGCTGGTGTGCCTGGTGCTGCCGGTGTTGGGGCTGATCGTGGTGGGATTCTGAGGACCACGGTGAGATCGTTTCAAGGGCACCGATGCTGATGTAATAGATAAAAATGAGAAGTCGCACAACACCAGGTTATAGTCCAACAGTTTTATTTGAAATTACGAGCTTTCGGAGCTCTGCTCCTTCGTCAGGTACACTGTACCTGTACCTGACGAAGGAGCAGAGCTCCGAAAGCTCGTAATTTCAAATAAAACTGTTGGACTATAACCTGGTGTTGTGCGACTTCTCATTTTTGTCCACCCCAGTCCAACACCGGCATCTCCGCATCATGATGTAATAGATGGCAGGTGAACTTGAGATGACAGAAGTGATCTGTCAATGGTGAGAGAGGTTGTTCCAATGAGGTGACACTGGATAGAGAGTTTACTCCAAACACTTGCAACCTGCATAAAGCTCAATCTGTCTTCCAAATGCAGTAAGCAACAGTTTCTGAACTTGGAAAGTGAACAGCTGTGAGATGGGAGCTTTTATAGAACATTTGCAGCTGTCAAGTAATGAGATGATTCAACAGCCATTCAACTGCCGATCTGCTTACCTGACGTGATCCCCGAGCAGTGTAGACCCCGTGGGCGATCTGGTAAACTCTGAAGTTGAGCTCAAAATAGTTCTTAATGGTCTGTTAACAAGGTCATAATGACCTGAATTGCCTCCCCCGCTGCTGCGTGTCGGGTCTGCTCAGCGTTGACAGACCCGACATTTGGGAAAGGCAGTGGGTTGACAGCGGGGTCCCGACCGGCTGTCAAAAAAACCCTCTTTCCCACCTGACCTGCCACCGATCGCACCCGCTGACCCCCTGAAAAATTCCCCCCTAAGATTGTGAAATCTAATTTCAATACCTTAGTGCCAAACCAGGGGCAATTTCTTGATTTAGGCTCATGTTTATTAAAAGCTGGGTTAGGACTTCACAAACTCATTTGTCATCAGACTCCAACAACGGTCAGAGAGAAGAGACATTTATCCCATCAGTCTGGACTGCATTTGAATCCCAGCCTCAGACGTGAAAAGACAGGATTGAAATTTGCTATGATGCCCCATGGCCATGTTAAAGGAACCTTGTATACACAGCAACAGCACCGTTGATTCTCACAGGTACACAGGTAGCGTACTGAGTCACTGTTCGACGGGATCGGGACAATCATGGCCGCGCCTACAGGATTCATTGAAGCCTCAGCATGAATGACCGAGCTCGCGAACCATTCCTTCTTACATTGAGTGGATTGAGATGTTTTTTAAGGCCAATAACATTATTCGGACTGGAGGTGCAGATGAGAATGTTCAAGCTCAAAATAAAGTAATTCGTGAATGTAAAAAAGCAAGTTTTCTTATGGAAATCGGGCCAGATGTCTACGGAATGTTGACAAACCTACTCGCGCCAGGGAAAGCGAAGGATGCGTCGTTTGAAGTCATTGTCGAGAAACTCGAAGACCATTTCAACCCAAAGCCATTAGAAATAGCAGAGAGCTATAAGTTTGGTACCAGACACCAAAAATAAAGTGAAACCATCAGTGAGTACATTGTAGCTCTTAGAAACCTGTCTTTGCATTGTAACTTCGGCACATTTTTGGATCGTGCATTGCGAGATAAGTTTGTGTGTGGACTGGTGGATGAGCGCACACAGTCCAAGTTACTGAACACTCTGAACCTAACGTTTGACATAGCATGCAAAATTGCCCTATCTATGGAGATAGCATCTAAGAATGCTGGGGAACTCCCTCCAACTCAAGTGACTGGTGCAGCTGAGGTCTACAGTCACAAAGCCTAAAGTTGTGAGACCAAGTCAAAAGCATGTCGGTGAAAGCAGTTCAACGAATTGTTATCGCTGCAATGGAAATCACTCACCAGAGTCCTGCCAATACAGAAATGCGAAGTGTTTTCACTGCCAGAAGCAAGGGCATATTTCAACAGCTTGCAGAGCTAGAACCATTCTAGTGGCAATGCAAAGCAGCGACAACCAAAAACGGAGGAGTTCACAATATTGAAGTGAACACACCTGATGTTGAAGAACTAGGCATCAACAGTATCTATGCCACAAGCGGCAATGTTAGCAGTCATGAGAAAGACTTCCGTACAAAACTTTTGATCAATGACCAATATATTGATATGCGTATCAACACGGCAGCGGACTGCTCTATCATGAGTAAGGACACATATGAGAGTAAGTTTAATCAAATACCACTACAAAGAGTACCGTAGAGTTAAAAACCTACTCTGGAGAAATCCTAGAGACATGTGGACAAATGGAATGTACAGTTCAGCACAATGGGCAGTGAGTAAAGCTGCCTATTATTGTAGTGAGCTACAACAACAGGCCAACCCTCATGGGCAAAGACTGGTTGAGAAAGTTAAAACTAGACTAGAAAAACATCTTCAGTGTAGATGCTTCAAAGAAGCGACTCGACACAATGCTGAACAAGTATAAAAGCATGTTCTCAGATAGTTATGAGGGCATCACTAGGCATGACACGCATATATCCGCATCAAGTCCAATGCGAAGCCTGTCTATTGTAAGGCAAGGCTGGTCCAGTATGGGTTGAAAAGTCATGGAGGAAGAGCTAGAGAAACTGAGAGAGAACGGAGTGCTAGTAAAAACTGACAAAAGTGAATGGGCTACCTCGATTGTGGTAGTGCCCAAAGCAGACAAAACTGTACGCTTGTGCGGTGACTAGAAAGTTACTATCAACCAAGCAGTTGACGATGAGCAGTACCCGTTACCTACCTCACAAGATTTGTATGCAGCACTCTCTGGGTCAAAGGTTTTCTCCAAGCTTGACCTGTCGCACGCTTACACTCAGCTGAATGTTGACAAAGAGAGTCAACAGTATCTCACTATCAACCCATACACAGGACTGTACTCATACACCAAGCTGCCGTATGGTGTAAAGTCCTCCCAAAAAATCTCCAGGCTACAATGGATAAGATTTCGCAAGGAATTCCAAATTGTTTATGCAATCAAGACAATGTGCTGATCGCAACAAGCAGCGAGGAAGAAAATCTAGAGGTGTTAGATTTAGTGCTTCAAAGGTTGAATTCCCACAATGTCCAATTGAAAGGGGGAAAATGTGCTTTTCTGCAGCCCGAGGTTGTGTACCTTGGTCTGAAAGTTGATGCAAATGGCTTGCAACCAGTTAAGGAAAATGTTGATGCTGTCATCAATGCTCCAAAGCCACAGAACGTGTCTGAGTTAAGATCTTTCCTTGGAATGGTCCAGTACTACGCACGTTTCTTACTTGAGTTAGCGACCATGTTAGCTCCATTGCACGAGCTCCTCAAGAAAGATGTCCAGTGGAAGTGGACAAAAGCGCAACAGGAAGCTTACGACGCTTGTAAGAGAACTCTCTCTAGTGATGCTCTAGTTGTGCACTACGACACAGAGCGTGAGCTTAAGTTAGCATATGATGCTTCTAGCTATGGTGTGGGAGCTGTCATAAGCCACATAATGGATGATGGCCAAGAGAAACCAATCGTGTTCGCATCGCGAACCCTCACAAAGAGCGAAAGAAACTACGCGCAAATTGAAAAGGAAGCACTCGCCATAGTGTTTGGAATCAAGAAATTCCAACAGTTCCTGATTGGCAGAAAGTTTACCCTGATAACCGATCACAAACCGCTCCTCGCTATATTGGGGCCCAAATCTACCATCCCTGCAATGGCCGCATCAAGAATGCAACGTTGGACAGTGTTGTTGTCACAATATGACTACACAATTGAATATCGCACTTCAAAGCAAAATGCAATCACAGATACCTTGTCCAGGTTGCCACATGAAGATTCATGTGTTGGGAATGAAGGTGAGATTTTCACGCTAGGTGCAGTTGGCAAAGATTTGCCCGTGAATGCAACTGAGATTGCAAATGAGACTCAATAGGTCACGGTATTGAAAAGAGCGTATGAAAACACCTTCAATGGATGGACTGATCAGTGTCTAGACACAGGGTTGAAACAATTCCATAACCGTCGTACTGAATTGTCTTGTGAGCAAGGTTGCATCAAGTGGGGGAACAGAGTGGCGGCACCTACTTCTTTGAGAGTTAGAATTCTGGCTGAACTTCATACCGAACATCCAGGGATCGTCAGTATGAAATCAATTGCAAGAAGCTTTGTTTACTGGCCTGGATTGGACAGTGATCTTGACTCACTTGTCAGCAAATGCAGCGTTTGCCAAAATTGCAGAAACAAATGATTCAAAACTCCACTACAACCCTGGTCATGGCCAAGAAGACCTTTTCAGAGATTACATGAAGACTTTTGTGAGAAAGCAAATGATTATTTCCTGGTACTTGTAGATAGTCACTCAAAGTGGATTTAAGTGAAACACATGGGTTCAAATACTACAACTGAATGTACTATAGATGAATTGAGGTCTTTCTTCGCATGTCATGGCTGACCTGAAGAGCTTGTTTCTGACAATGGCCCTCAGTTCCGTTCTGCTCTGTTCCAAGAGTTCATGAAATGGAACGGTATCAAACACACTCTCGTTCCACCACATCATCCAGCTTCAAACGGAGCAGCCGAAAGGTCAGTCAGAATAGTAAAAGAAGCTCTCAAAAAACAAGTGTTGCAGGGTTGTTCGCGACTCAGAATGAAGCAACATTTGGCAAATTTCTTGCTGAAGTATAGAACTACTCCGCACACTACAACTGGATATACCCCAGCAGAACTCTTGATGAAGAGGAGATTGAGAGCACAATTGAGTCTTGTTTAACCAAATTTGGCCTCAAGAGTTGAACAGAAACAGTTGAGTCAGAAATTTTATTATGACAGCAATCGGAAAGAACGCAGTTTCAGACAAAACGAGTGTGTTCGTGTTCTCAGTCCCCCAGCAAGTCGAGTTCACAAAAGTGGGATATTGGAACCATAGTAGAGGTTGGTGGAACCAAGAGATACTTGGTTAAGATTGGTGACAACATCTGAAGTGTTCATGTAGATCAAATGATCCCTGCTAGAGATGAACCAAGACAAGATCTTGAACCACTTGATCACATACATGAGTTTGACTCCGTTCAGACTTCAGAAACTGAAGTACCAGGTTCAACCAAATCTGAGATAGAAACAGGATCATCTTCGAGTTCGGAACCAGAACAAAACAGCCCGAAAATTGATTCAACACCAAAACCTTTTGTAAGGAGATCAGGAAGGCTCCGCAAACCTGTTATTAAACTGGATTTGTAATTCATTTGTAGCATTTGTAGTTGATTTAAAAGAAAAAAAGCCAGGAGTTTTTGTTATGTGGTACATGTAATGCTGGAAAGGTGGAACCATAGTTTTGTTGTATTCGAGAGGGGAATAGGTACATTTTTTTTAAGGGGAAAGCAGTGTAATGTATTATCACATGGTTTGGTATGAGCATGCTCAGTTTGCTCTGGCCTAGTAAGCAAGCACCTTGACTAGCAACTCATCCATTCTCTGTCCATCATTTGGTCTACCCACATATATTACATACCCCAACGTGAATCAGTGCCTTTAACACAGAGGTGAGAGAAAATTGTGGCGGGGCGGGGGGCGGGAGGAAGCATCCTTAAGATAAACCCTTTAGGATATGCAATTACAGTCTGATTGATTCTACTCTTACAGAGTGTTACTTTGTGCTCATAACCTAAAAAATGCCATATGAAATTGACTTTCCAGCTAATGACCCAAGTGATTGAAAATGCATTCTCCCTGTGAACTACTCACCCTTCATTCCTCTGCCCTTTCACCACCTCAGCTTGTAAATTTGCTGCTAATGGGAGGCACCCGGATGCTTTATTGCTTTTGACGGCGGTGTAATACTCTTGTTCTGTACTATGGATTTTCTCTCCTCCTGCCCCCAGCTCCAAACATGCTTGAAAGGGTATTGATTTATAACTCATCAGGGAGAGACTGCATTGAACATTTTCCTCAGGTTTCGTAATTCTCATCAGCAAGGATTTTAACAGAGCATTGTGAGCCTTTTTATTTCCCACAGCACATATATGACTGTTGGGCCGAATACTGAAGGATTCTGGAAGGGGTTTGGTAAATGAAACAATTAAGAGTGCATTTACACGTGTCAGTTTAATGTTGCTGCAAAACAATTTCCACTTAATGCCAATGTTAAACTGGTAGTGTAAATCCAAACTCAGGGCTAGAACTGACTCCAGAGTGAAGTGGAGCGAGACTCCCTGGAGGGGGTAATTTCACACTGCTTTGATTTCACACAGCATGGAATGTAAATCCAATGCCGTGCCAGTCTGTTGAACTCCCAAACACATCGTAAACCTACCTGACCTCAACTTAATGTCTAGAGAGCAGTGATTCTCCTATTCCAGTGCACTCAATATTAAAATTTCTCACTGTTGGTAGAGAGCTCTGCCTATGCATGTATCCAGGCATGTACAAAGCTCTTACCTAAATAGGACAGTTAAGTTAGCAGTCAGGCAGGAGCCAAGCAGTCTAAAGAAAGAAAGACTTGCATTTATATAGCGCCTTTCACGACCTCAGGAAGTTCCAAAGCGCTTTACAGCCAATGAAGTACTTTTTGAAGTGTAGTCACTATTGTATTGTAGCCAAATTGCACACAGCAAGGTCCCACAAACAGCAATGACATAATGACCATGTCACCTGTTTTTAGTGATGCTGGTTGAGGGATAAATATTTGCCAGGCCACCAGAGAGAACTGCCCTGCTTTTCTTTGAAATAGTGCCATGAGATCTTTTATGTCCACCTGAGAGAGCAGACTTGGTTTAACATCTTATTCGAAAGACGGCACCTCCGACAGTGTAGCACTCCCTCAGTACTGCACTGGAGTGTCAGCCTAGAATTTGTGCTCAAGTCTCTGGAGTGGGACTTCAACCCATAAGTTTCTGACTCAGAGGCGAGAGGGCTACCAACTGAGCCCCAGCTGACACCTAAATATTGTTCTGCCTGGCGGGAACCCGAACTTTAGGTACTGGCACCCTTACTTTTCAGGGAATAGGTCATCCTGGTGCCCGGTTGTACATAGCTGGTACACGGCTTGAGGAGAACAGAGAAAAAATAATTTGGGATTATAACCTCACAACATGCCTCACAGCATCCCCCACCCCGCCACCCCCCTGCCTCCCCACCAGACCCAGCAAAGATCAAGCACAACAACATTACTCATTCATATACAGCAACCAGCTTGATATGACTGGATTGGTGTCTGTGACAACTTTGGTTTTCTCATAATCGGTACTCATGACCTATCAAGGACCCGAAGCGTGTCAGGATGGCAGTGGCAAGAACTACAGACGACCTGGCCACATGAGGATTTGAGAGCAGTGATTGGTGTGGATGCGATGAATAGCAGCCTTTGAAAAATGGTACAAGCAGCTGCCTGTTTTCAGTGATGAAGACCTGAAGACTATGAAGACTTGGGCACAAATAAATGGTCACACAGAGTGAACGTTGATTCAGATAACAGTTTCAGACACTGCCATTTTCAGAGTAAATCAACTTAATTGGAGAGCATAGAAACAGGGCCATTTATTCATCAGTGTTTTAAATGTATTTGAAAACAGACTCCAGACAACACGTACATTTTTCACGAGTGCCTCATGCTACCTGCGAACATATTTTGGCAGACACTGATCGATAAAACATGTTTTGACAGGACATGAGCCTAGTTCTAAACCCTACAATTACCAGGTGAGTTATTCTAAGAGTAAGAGTGTCTGACACTGTCTGAAGATTTGAATGAGAGATGGTGCTATGTCTGAACTTTGTCTGTTGTATAGTTTTACGGTTATGCTGGTTGATGTGAAATTAAAATGTTACTAACTAATTATCAACTAGTTATCCTGCCTGGACGGTTTTGCCTCTTCATCAACCAATTCCTTTTGTCAGTGCCCTCCAAAATTTAGCTGGTGTGAAGTTATTTCTATAATCCTATATTCCTAACAATTGCATGATTCATTTTTTATTGTTTTTCATCTTTTTCCTCCTTTTATGGGTGGATTTTGTTTTTAAATTTTATTCGCTTATGGGATCTGGGCGACGCTGGCAAGGCCAGCATTTATTACCCATCCCTAGTTGCCCCTGAGAAGGTGGTGGTGAGCCGCCTTCTTGAACCGCTGCAGTCCAGTGTGGTGAAGGTACTCCCACAGTGCTGTTAGGGACGGAGTTCCAGGATTTTGACCCAGCAACGATGAAGGATCGGCGATATACTTCTAAGTCAGGATGGTGTGTGACTTGAAGGGGAACTTGGAGGTGGTGGTGTTCCCATGCGCCTGCTGCCCTGGTCCTTCTAGGTGGTAGAGGTCGCGGGTTTGGGAGGTGCTGCCGAAGAAGCCTTGGCAAGTTGCTGCAGTGCATCTTGTAGATGGTACACACTGCAGCCACGGTACGCCGGTGGTGGAGGGAGTGAATGTTTAAGGTGGTGGATGGGGTGCCAATCAAGCGGGCTGCTTTGTCCTGGATGGTGTCAAGCTTCTTGAGTGTTGTTAGAGCTGCACTCATCCAGGCACGTGGAGAGTATTCCATCACACTCCTTACTTGTGCCTTGTAGATGGTGGAAAGGCTTTGGGGAGTCAGGAGGTGAGACACTCGCCACAGAATACCTAGCCTCTGACCTGCTCTTGTTGCCACAGTATTTATGTGGCTGGTCCAGTTAAGTTTCTGGTTAATGGCGACCGGCAGGATGTTGATAGTGGGGGATTCGGCGATGGTAATGTCATTGAATGTCAAGGGGAGGTGGTTAGACTCTCGCTTGTTGAGATAGTCATTGCCTGGCACTTGTGTGGTGCGAATGTTACCTGCCACTTATCAGCCCAAGCCTGAACATCGTTCAGGTCTTGTTGCATGCGGGCATGGACTGCTTCATTATCTGAGGAGTTGTAAATGGCGGTGAACGTTGTGCAGTCATCAGCGAACATCCCCATTTCTGACCTTATGTTGGAGGGAAGGTCATTGATGAAGCAGCTGAAGATGGTTGGGCCTAGGACACTGCCCTGAGGAACTCCTGCAGCGATGTCCTGGAGCTGTGATGATTGACCTTCAACCACCACAACCATCTTCCTTTGTGCTAGGTATGACTCCAGCCAGTGGAGTGTTTTCCCCCTGATTCCCATTGACTTCAGTTTGACTGGGGCTCCTTGATGCCAGACTCGGTCAAATGCTGCCTTCATGTCAAGGGCAGTCTCACCTCACCTCTAGAATTCAGCTCCTTTGTCCCTGTTTGGACCAAGGCTGTAATGAGGTCAGGAGCCGAGTGGTCTTGGCGGAGCCCAAACTGGGCATCAGTGAGCAGGTTATTGGTGAGTAAGTGCTGCTTGATAGTACTGTCGATGACAACTTCCAATCACTTTGCTGCTGATTGAAAGTAGACTGATGGGGTGGTAATTGGCCGGGTTAGATTTGTCCTGCTTTTTGTGGACCGGACATACCTGGGCAGTTTTCCACATTGTCGGATAGATGCCAGTGTTGTAGCTGTACTGGAACAGCTTGGCTAGAGGCGCAGCTAGTTCTGGAGCACAAGTCTTCAGCACGATAGCCGGGATGTTGTCGGGGCCCATAGCCTTTGCTGTATCCAGTGTGCTCAGCCGTTTCTTGATATCACATGGAGTGAATTGAATTGGCTGAAGACTGGCTTCTGTCATGGTGGTGACCTTGGGAGTAGGCCGATATGAATCATCCTCTCGGCACTTCTGGCTGAATTTGGTTGCAAACGCTTCAGCCTTGTCTTTTGCACTCACGTGCTGGGCTCCACCATCATTGAGGATGGGAATATTCTTGCAGCCTCCTCCTCCCATTAGCTGTTTAATGGTCCACCACCATTCACAACTGGATGTGGCAGGACAGCAGAGCTTTGATCTGATCCGTTGATTGTGGGATCGCTTAGCCCATTTGTGCTCATCAATGTGAGGGATGGCAGTGCTGGGCCATTGGGAGGAATTTTAACCCCAAAAAACAGGTGGGTCGGGTTGGAGATTAAAGAGTTAAAAATCTGAATCCCGACCCCAACCCGCCTCCAACCCGCCCACATCCATTTTAAATGGAGGTGGGACAGGGGGCAGGCAGCCAACCCGCTCGCAGGAGGCGGGTTATAAGAACATAAGAACATAAGAAATAGGAGCAGGAGTAGGCCATTCGGCCCCTCGAACCTGCTCCGCCATTTAACAAGATCATGGCTGATCTGATCTTGGCCTCAACCGCACTTCCCTGCCCGCTCCCCATAACCCTTGACACCCCCGTAGCTGAAAAATCTGTCTATCTCAGCCTTGAAATATATTCAATGACTCCGCCTCCACAGCTCTCTGGGGTAGAGAATTCCAAAGATTCATGACCCTCTGAGAGAGGAAATTCCTCCTCATCTCCGTCTTAAATGGGCGAACCCTTATTCTGAAACTATGCCCCCTAGTTCTAGATTCCCCCATGAGGGGAAACATCCTCCCTGCATCAACCCTGTCAAGCCCCCTCAGAATCTTACATGTTTCAATAAGATCACCTCTCATTCTTCTAAACTCCAATAGGGCCAACCTGCTCAACCTTTCCTCATAAGACAACCCCTTCAACTCAGGAATCAACCTAGTGAACCTTCTCTGAACTGCCTCCAATGCAAGTTATCCTTCCTTAAATAAGGAGACCAAAACTGTACGCAGTACTCAAGGTGTGGTCTCACCAATACCTTGTACAGTTGTAGCAGGACTTCCCTACTTTTATACTCCAACCCCCTTGAAATAAAGGCCAACATTCCATTTGCCTTTTTGATTACTTGCTGTACCTGCATGCTAACTTTTTGTGTTTCATGCACAAGGACTCCCAGGTCCCTCTGAACTGTAGCATTTTGTAATCTCTCTCCATTTAAATAATAGTTTGCTTTTTTATTTTTCCTGCCAAAGTGGATAACCTCACACTTTCCCACATTATACTCCATCTGCCAAATGTTTGCCCACTCACTTAGCCTGTCTATATCCCTTTGCAGATTCTTTGAGTCCTCTGCACAACTTGCTTTCCCACCCATCTTTGTATCATCCGCAAACTTGGCTACATTACACTCGATCCCTTCATCCAAGTCATTAATGTAGATTGTAAATAGTTGAGGCCCCAGCACCGATCCTTGTGGCACCCCACTAGTTACCGTTTGCCAACCAGAAAATGACCCATCTATACCGACTCTGCTTTCTGTTAGTTAGCCAATCCTCTATCCATGCTAATATATTACCCCCAACTACGTGAGCTCTTATCTTATGCAGTAACCTTTTATGTGGCACCTTATCGAATGCCTTCTGGAAATCCAAATACACCACATCCACTGGCTCACCCTTGTCCACCCTGTTTGTTACATCCTCAAAGAACTCCAGCAAATTTGTTAAACATGATTTCCCTTTCCTAAAACCATGCTGACTCTGTTTGACTGCAGTATGTTTTTTCTAAATGCCCTGCTACTGCTTCCTTAATGAAGGACTCCAGCATTTCCCAACGACAGATGTTAGGCTAACTGGTCTATAGTTTCGTGTTTTCTGTTTCCCCCCTTTCTTAAATAGGGGTGTTACATTAGCGGTTTTCCAATCCACTGGGACCTCTCCAGAGTCCAGGGAATTTTGGTATATTGCAACCAATGCATCCACTATCTCTGTAGCCACTTCTTTTAAGACCATGGGATGCAGGCCATCTGGTCCAGGGGACTTGTCATCTTTTAGTCCCATTATTTTACCGAGTACTATTTCCTTAGTGATA
This sequence comes from Squalus acanthias, assembly GCA_030390025.1. NCBI lineage: Eukaryota > Metazoa > Chordata > Chondrichthyes > Squaliformes > Squalidae > Squalus > Squalus acanthias. Next base: position 150,996,738 of record CM059428.1, read on the forward strand.
GTGATTGTCTTTAGTTCCCCACTCCCTGTGGCTCCTTGATTATCCATTGTTGGGATGTTGTTACTGTCTTCTACAGTGAAGACAGATGCAAAATATTTGTTCAGAGTCTCTGCCATTTCCCCGTTCCCCATTATTAATTCCCCAGTCTCATCCTCTAAGGGACCAACGTTTACTTTAGCTACCCTCTTCCTTTTTATATACCTGAAGAAGCTCTTACTATCTGTTTTAATGTTTCTTGCCAGCTTACTCTCATAATTCATCTTCTCTCTCTTTATTATTTTTTTAGTCATCCTTTGCTGGTTTTTAAAAATGTCCCAATCCTCTGGTCTTCCACCAATCTTGGCAACATTGTATGCCTTCGTTTTCAATTTGATACCATCCTTTACTTCCTTAGTTAGCCACGGATGGTGCTCCCTTCTCTTAAAATCTTTCTTTCTCACTGGAATATATTTTGTTGAGAGTTATGAAATATCTCCTTAAATGTCCACCACTGCATTTCAACTTTCTTACCCTTTAATTTGTTTTTCCGGTCCACTTTAGCCAGTTCTGCCCTCATGCCATTATAATTCCCTTTGTTTAAGATCAGGACATTGGTTTGGGATACAATTTTCTCACCCTCCAACTGAATTTGAAATTCAACCATGCTATGATCACTCTTTCCTAGAGGATCCTTTACTATGGGATCATTTATTAATTCTGTCTCATTACATAGTACCAGATCCAAGATAGCCTGCTCCCTGGTTGGTTCCATTACATACTGTTCTAGGAAAACATTCCGAATGCACTCTATGAACTCCTCCTCCAGACTACCATGGCCAATTTGATTTGTCCAATCAATATGGAGATTAAAATCACCCATGATTATTACCGTACCTTTTTTACAGGGCTCCATTATTTGTTGATTTATACTCTGTCCAACAGCATTGCTACTGTTCGGGGGCCTGTAGACTACGCCCACCAGAGACTTTTTCCCCTTATTATTTTTTATCTCCACCCAAACCGATTCTACATCTTGATCTTCTGAGCCAATATCACTTCTCACCACTGCACTGATCCCATCTTTTACCAACAAAGCCACCCCACCTCCCTTTCCTTTCTTTCTATCCTTCCGAATTATCATATACCCTGGAATATTCCGTTCCCAGCCCTGGTCGCCTTGCAACCACGTCTCTGTAATGGCGATCAGATCATACCCATTTATATCTATTTGTGCCGTCAACTCATTTATCTTGTTATGAATGCTGCGTGCATTCAGCTATAGAGCTTTTAACTTTGTCTTTTTACCATTTTTTCTTGTTTTGGCCTTTTGTTCTGTTACACTCTTATTTTTAAACATTCTGTCCCTTCCTGTCACACTCTGCTTATTATTTCCCCCATCTCTAGCCTGCTCTATTGCTTTCGCATTTCTCATTGACTTTTTATTTTCCCGCTCACCTGGATCCTCCCCCCACTATTTAGTTTAAAGCCCTCTTTTCAGCTCTAGTTATTTGATTTGCCAGGACTCTAGCCCCAGCATGGTTCAAGTGAAGCCCGTCCAAACGGATCAGCTCCCTCTTATCCCAGTACTGGTGCCAGTGCCCCACAAATCGAAATCCATTTCTCCCGCACCAGTCTTTGAGCCACTCGTTCATTTCTCTGATCTTATTTACCCTATGCAAATTCGCTCGTGGCTCAGGTAGTAATCCAGCGATTATTACCTTTGTGGTTCTGCTTTTTAATTTAGCCCCGAGCTGTTCATACTCTCTCAGCAGAACCTCTTTCTTTGTCCTACCTATGTCATTGGTACCTACGTGGACCATGACAACTGGATCTTCCCCCTCCCACTCCAAGTTTCTCTCCAGCCCAGAGCAGGCAACACAGCCTTCGGGACTCACGCTCTCGGCTGCAGAGAACAGTATCTATCCCCCTCACTATACTGTCCCCAATCACTACAACATTTATTTTTGCTCCCCCCACTTGACTGGCTCCCTGTACCACGGTGCTGTGGTCAGATTGCTCATCCTCCCTGCAGTCCCTGGCCTCGTCCACACAGGGAGCAAGAATCTCGTACCTGTTGGACAAGGCCAAGGGCTGAGGCTCCTCCACCACTACCTCCTGGATCCCAATACCTACCTCGCTTGTAGTCACACCCTCCTGTCCCTGACCATGGGCCAAATTGGAAGTAATTATTCTAGTGGGTGTGACTGCCTCCTGGAACATAGTGTCCAAGTAACGCTCCCCCTCCCTAATGAGTCACAGTGTCTGAAGCTCGGACTCCAGCTCATCAACTCTGAGCCGAAGTTCCTCGAGCAGCCAACATTTACTGCAGATGTGGTCGCCCTGGACCTCAATGGTGTCCACGAGCTCCCACATGCAACAACAACACATTGCCTGGTCTCCCAGCTCAATTAATTAATTTGTTTTAAAATTTGGAACACTTATATCTTTTAATCTACACCAAGGCACTTAAATTTAGACACTCAAGTTTGGAAAAAAAGTGAGAAATAGAGAAATACTCACCAACCAATCACTTACCTGCTTTCTGGTGACGTCACACTTCAATTACTTTTTACTTCTTTCACTCACCGGTCCGTTGTATCTCAGCGTCTCCCGCTGCTTTTGAACTCTCCCGGGTTTTGGCGCTCTCGCTCTGCTCCCGCTGCTTTTGAACTCTCCCGGGTTGTGGCGCTCTCGCTCTGCTCCCGCTGCTTTTGAACTCTCCCGGGTTTTGGCGCTCTCGCTCTGCTCCCGCTGCTTTTGAATTTTCCCGGGTTTTGGCGCTCTCGCTCTGCTCCCGCTCTGCTCCCGCTCTGCTCCCGCTGCTTTTGAACTCTCCCGGGTTTTGGCGCTCTCGCTCTGCTCCCGCTGCTTTTGAACTCTCCCGGGTTTTGGCGCTCTCGCTCTGCTCCCGCTGCTTTTGAACTCTCCCGGGTTTTGGTGCTCTCGCTCTGCTCCCGCATGTATCTAGACCTGTTTTGCAGCTTCTCCAGGTTGGCACCTCATTTTTAGGTACGCCTGGTGCTGCTCCTGGCATCCTCTTCTTCACTCCTCATTGAACCAGGGTTGGTCCCCTGGCTTGATGGTACTGGTAGGGTGAGGGATATGCCGGGTGATGAGGTTACAGATTGTGGTGGAATACAATTCTGCTGCTGCTGATGGCCCACAGCGCATCATGGATGCCCAGTTTTGAGCTATAGATCTGCTCTGAATCTATCCCATTTAGCACGGTGGTAGTGCCACACAACACAATGGAGGGTGTCCTCAGTGTGAAGACGGGTCTTTATCTCCACAAGGACTGTGTGGTGGTCACTGCTACCAATACTGTCATGGACAGATGCATCTGTGACAGGAAGTTTGGTGAGAATGAGGTCAAGTAGATTTTTCGCTCGTGTTGGTTCTCTCACCACCTGCCACAGGCGCAGTCTGGCAGCTATAGTCGAACAGAAAGACCAAAGAGATGCCGACGAGGCCAGAGCTAGTCAAAAATGGGCTTGGGACCGGACATAAGTGACCAGAAGTTTGGTCAAAGAGGTAGGTTTTAAGGAGCGTCTTAAAGGAGGAAAGAGAGGTAGAGAGGCTTAGGGAGGGAATTCCAGAGCTTATGGCCTTGGCAGCTGAAGGCAATCGTGGTTGTTCACAGTCTGGTGCAGCCTGAGGCTGAGACCTGGGAAGGAGATGGAATCGGTGGCAAGGGTTCAGTATTTCAGCAGGAGCTAAATATGTTGGCCGTGTTCCAAATGTTCCATTGGGGGAAATTCTGGCTCATCGTAAAGAAAGAAAGACTTGCATTTATATAGCGCCTTTCATGACCTCAGGACATCCCAAGGCGCTTTACAGCCAATGAAGTATTTTTTTTGGAAGTGTAGCCACTGTTACAATGTAGGAAACACGGCAGTCAATTTGCACACAGCAAGCTCCCACAAACAGCAATGAGATTAATGACCAGATAATCTGTTTTCTTTATTTTTTAATGATGTTGATTTAGGGATAAATATTGTCCAAGACACTGGGGATAACTCCCCTCCTCTTCTTCGAAATAGTGCCATGGAATCTTTTATGTCCACCTGAGAGAGCAGACAGGGCCTCGGTTTAACGTCTCAATAGAAAGATGGATATTAAATTCATCATGACTTATTCAATCCTTCTTAAACCATGTTTTGTTCCATTGAAGAAAACAATTCAAATATGATTTTTTTTGTTTTTTTTAACAATTTTGCCAAAATAGGAATAAATTTAATATCATTTTTACTTGCAAAATGCCACATGGTTGTGTTGTTGTTCAGACCAGAAAATGAAGAAAGTAGAGAAAGCTGGGACTGTTCAAATGGAAATATTGATTAATGGTGTTTAGAATGCACGGTGATCAATACAGGTCTGTGCCAGAGAAAGGTTCAAAAACAGAAACAAATATTTAAAAAGGAATATTACAGACAGCAGTCCCTGGACATACCAGTAGCCCAATATAACACAACAACTTTGTGTTACTGTGCACAATAAGAAAGATTGTCTTGTAATGAAGTGCTTAAGCAGTGACACAAATCCACTGCGAAAGTGTATAAAGTACATTAATGCAAACAGGATATTTTCAAACTGACTCTCAGTGAATATACAATTAATCCTATATTTTCATAGAATGATGAGATCGAATTCAAACATTCCTGTAGAACACAATCAATTGCATAATAAAAAGATTTGCTATAACCGAGGAAAACTAATCTCTTATTTATAATCACATCGTCTCAAAACCCTAATTCCTGTCCCTAGTTCATAAATCAACCCAGCACCTGTCGAGTAGGTAGAAAAAAATACCTTTCATTCAGTGACATGATTAACTATTGTAAACAGGGTTAGCCTATTTCACCCCTCTGCTGGCCTGACAGCTGCTATGGTTGCGGCTACCTTCCGAAGGCTTGGTTCATGCAAACAAGCTGCCAGCAGGTTGCTTGCACTGTTCAACACTAATGAGCCATATAATTGCTGTCAATATAATCCTACCCATCTTTGTTAACAGGCCTGAGGTAACCAGGCTTGGCAGGAAGCTGCAGCACAATACTAAGCACCTCGTGTTCATTCTCTCTCTCTTCTGAGACACGCATAGTCTGTAGTTCAGGTTTGACAAGTTCTAGCCCTGGTTCGTGTACAGTTTCTGAAAGATTGGAAAAATATTCTAAACCATGCCAAGGCCATATGGACTACGGTAAGTGTTTTATACACCAAGCTGGAACATGGATGGGGAATGAATTATTATCCGGCAAGATGCTTACGCAAGGAGGAAAAAGTTGCTGCTCGAATGTAGGTATTTTCTTGCGCTTTTGGGTAATTGTTAATAATGATTATGTGCAGTGAAAAGTAGCATGTGGAGAAAAGAAGGTAGAGGAAAGAGGCCTTTATACAAAATCCCTATGTGCATGAATTATAGACACAAATGCTATAAAATTAACAACCTTTTAGTTGGGTATCAGCTTTAGCTCACTGGTAGCACACTTCCCTTTGAGTTAGAAGGTAAGGGTTCAAGTCCCACGCCAGACTCATGAGTATATAATCTAGGCTGACACTTCAGTACAGTAATGAGAGAGAGCTGTACTGTCTTTTGGATGAGACATTAAACCGAGGCCCTGTCTGCCCTATCAGGCTGACGTAAAAGATCCCATGGCACTACTCGAAGGTGAGCAGGGGAGTTCTCCCCGGTGTTCTGGCTAATATTTATTCCTCAACCAAAAGCTAAAACAGATAACAACAGAAAATGCTGGAAACACTCAGCGGGTCAGGCAGCATCTGTGGAGAGAGAAACAGAGTTAACGTTTCAGGTCTGTGACCCTTCGTCAGAACTGGAAAAAGTTAGAGATGTAACAGGTTTTAAGTAGGTGCAGAGGCAGGGCGAGGGGGAGGGGAAGAAAGAACAAAAGGAATAGTCTGTGCTAGGGTGGAAGGCAGGAGTGGTTAAATGGGGATGGCAGAATCATCACCAGCTGCCATGTGAAAAAATAGGGGCAGAGGTTATAGTCTGAAATTGTTGAACTCAATGTTGAGTCCAGAAGGCTGTAAAGTGCCTAATCGAAAGATGAGGTGCTAAAACAGATGATCTGGTCATTCATCTTATTGCTGTTTGTGGGACCTTGCTGTGTGCAAATTGGCTGCCACATATCCTACCTTTACAACAGTGACTACACTTTAAAAGTACTTCATTGGCTGGAAAACACTTTGAGATGTCCTGACGTCGTGAGAGGCACTATATAATTGCAAGTTAACTCTTTTAGTTAAAATTCTGATAATTAATTAGTGTTAATTAATGAGGTAATAGCTAATGGGGCATTAGTAGTGAAGATATTAACAGGCATCAATAAATATATTTCAATCAATACCGACAACATTCATCTGATGAGGCGATTTCATTCCGTCTGTAGCCCAATTAAAGAAGCTGTGTTTCTTAATTTGGACGATCTGACGTTAGAATCCCTGTACGGAGACTCTACTGCCTACGGTCTCATCAAGTTCATGTAGCGCAGCGGGACTCCGAAAGGAATTCCTGTCCTCCCAATTTTCTTAGCTGTAGCGTGTGACACAGCAGGAGCGCCGAACTGTAGGAGGCATGACTTTTGGGGGTGAAAGTTGGCAGGACTGCAGACAAACCTAACCCCAATCCTTTCAGTGTCTTCTGACTGATTCTGTGATCGACGACTGACTGGGATGGAATTACATGAAGCCTCTGTTAGCCGCTTCGCATGACATAGTCAGTGTGAATCAGGGAACTAAAAGCTACGGGACTGGCTGTGAATATATTGGGCGTTCTTTCTTGTTTTTCCCTCACGTTTTATTTCAAGAAGTTAAGTATTACAAACAAACAGATTATAAGTTGAAACAGATAAACTGGCAAACATTTAATAATTAATAATATTTTTAACTTTTAACATTTTCAAAGATTTTTGTTCTTACAGAACAGAATAATTGTACCCTGGTTCTCACACTGAGACAATACTGGTGCATATTCTCAATGCGTCACTTACAAGGGGGTGCATTGACATATTTATACAGTACCTGAGCTGGTTTTGAAGAGATACATTAAAGGGGGCTGAAGTAAATGTCCATCCACCTTTTCCGTCCTCTATGGAGGAAATACTTGGCCTCTGTTTGGCACCTCGCATACCCCCCACCCCCACTCCCACCCCGCCTCCCCCAGTATGTATGGCCACAATGTGGAACTTACTATATGGGGATTCACACCCATGAACACTCCATGGCCCTTCCATAATGGCTCGATTCTCTGTCCCATTTTTAATGAAAACTTTAAATGAAAATCTTATTCATTCTAAAAAAAAGTTTCTTTTATACAATATAATTTTTTCAATTTAGATTACGTACAACCAAAGAGGAAAAAACGATAAAAAAATGCAGCCTTTCATCACACAGTTATACCTGGGTTAAAATGGCGGACAAAGTAACTTCAGATGAGCACATTAACACTGAGGCAATCAGTACAGCGCGGCATGATTTCAACCCTCGTATATTAATATACCACGAGGTCAATTTTCCAAGCCTGAGCTGTCATTGGGCAACCTCGGCCACTGCCCATGCATAATGGAAATGTTGGGGGAATGCAGCCTGTGATAATCCGTTCAAAGTCAATGAACAGAAAATCATGGGCAGTCATAAATGATTTCCCAATGCGTGCAGCCAGTGCACAAGTTTCCCTGCTGGCAATGCTTCGTAGTTCGCTTCCTAAATGTTTCCGTTCCTTCACCTCCCTCTCCTCCTTTAATGAAAGAAAGAACTCGCAATTACATAGCACCTTTCATGACCTCAGGATGTCCTAAAGTGCTTTACAGACAATGAAATACTATTGAAGTGGAGTCACTGTTGTAATCTAGGGAACGCAGCAGCCGATTTGCACACAGCAAGCTCCCACAAACAGCAATGTGATTATGACCAGATAATCTGTTTTAGTGATGTTGGTTGAAAGATAAATATTGGCCAGGATACTGGGGATACCTCCCCTGCTCTTCTTCGAAATAGTGCCGTTGGATCTTTTACATCCACCTGGGAGAGCAGACAGGGCCTCGGTTTAAAGTCTCATCCGAAAGACTTTCGTTTATACCCACCTCCTTGACCAAGATTTTAGTCACCCCTCCGAATATATCCTTCCCTGGCTCAGTGTCCATTTTTGTCTCATTACACCTCTGGGACGATTTCCTACATTAAAGGCACTATACAAATGTTCGATGTTGCTATGTACTTGCCGAATTAGCTCTCAAGTAAATTATTTTCCAACATAAAATTAATTTATACATATGTTAAGCAATTATTTGTCAGCGTTTTTGTTATGTCTGGTTGCATGTTTTCTTAATACATTGAAACAGGCCTGTGCCGAAAAAGTAGAAACAGCTGATAAAGCAAGAAAATGGGCCTGTGAAAACTTGTTATACAGCGCCACCTGGAGGTTGTAGGGCTCACACACGGTAAGTCTGGATCAGAGGACTGTTTTTGACAATAGCTGCTGTCAAAGACTGGACTGCTTGATGCACTTACTTCATTTTCACACATGGCTTGGGCTGTAAAAATTATTGTTCAATGTAGACTAGTAGAACGAAAAAAAACAGGGCATACATCTTTTCAAAAATATATCGAACCAAAATAATGTTTTCGGTTCACTAAGAAAGAAAGACTTGCAATTGTGTAGCGCCTTTCATGGTCTCAGGACGTCCCTAAGCGCTTTATAGAATCATAGAAATTTACGGCACAGAAGGAGGCCATTCGGCCCATCGTGTCTGTGCCAGCCGAAAAAGAGCTATCCAGCCTATCCCACTTTCCAGCTCTTTATCCGTAGCCTTCTAGGTTACGGCACCTCAACAGCATATCCAAGTACTTTTTAAATACGATGAGGGTTTCTGCCTCTACCATCTTTTAAGGCAGTGAGTTCCAGACCCCCACCACCCTCTGGGTGAAAGAAGTTCTCCTCAACTCCCCTCTAATCCTTCCACCAATTACTTTAAATCTATGCCCCCTGGTAATTGACCTCCCTGCTAAGGGAAATGGGTCCTTCCTATCCACTCTATTTAGGCTCCTCATAATTTTATACACCTCAATTAAATCTCCCCTCAGCTTCCTCTGTTCCAAAGAAAACAACCCCAGCCTATCCAATCTTTCCTCATAGCTAAAATTCTCCAGTCCTGGCAACATCCTAGTAAATCTCCTCTGTACCCTCTCTAGTGCAATCACATCCTTCCTGTAATGTGGTGACCAGAACTGTATGCAGTACTCTAGCTGTGGCCTAACTAGTGTTTTATACAGTTCAAGCATAACCACCCTGCTCTTATATTCTATGCCTGGCTAATAAAGGAAAGTATCCCATATGCCTCCTTAACCACCTTATCTACCTGTCCTGCTTCCTTCAGGGATCTGTGGACATGCACTCCAAGGTCCCTCTGTTCCTCTACATTTCTCAGTATCCTACCATTTATTGTGTATTCCCATGCCTTATTAGCCCACCCCAAATGCATTACCTCACACTTTTCCGGATTGAATTCCATTTGTCACTTTTCTGCCCACCTGACCAGTCTATTGCTATCTTCCTGCAGTCTACAGCTTTCTTCCTCACTATCGACCACACGGCCAATTTTTGTATTATCTACAAATTTCTTAATCATGCTCCCTACATTAAAGTCTAAATCATTGATATATACCACAAAAAGCAAGGGACCTAGTACTGAGCCCTGCGGAACCCCACTGGAAACAGCCTTCCAGTCACAAAAACACCTGTCGACCATTACCCTTTGCTTCCTGCCACTGAGCCAATTTTGGATCCAATTTGCCACTTTCCCTTGGATCCCATGGGCTTTTACTTTTCTGACCAGTCTGCCATGTGGAGCCTTGTCAAATGCCTTGCTAAAATCCATGTAGACGACATCAAACGCACTACCCTCATCAACCCTCCTTGTTAGCTCCTCAAAAAATTCAATCAAGTTAGTCAAACACAACACAAAAGCAAAATACTGCGGATGCTGGAAATCTGGAATAAAAGCCGAAAATGCTGGAAATACTCAGCAGGTCAGGAAGCATCTGTAGAGAGAGAAACAGAGTTAACGTTTCAGGTCGATGACCATTCATCAGAAGAAAGGTCATCGACCTGAAACGTTAACTCTTATTATTTTTAATGGAGTCTACGTAGGCCGCAAACAGGCCCCAACCTTTAATCCATGATCTATGTAAGTCTGCTTTCATCGTAAAGGAAAACAGCATAAAATAGCCTAAGTTCACCAAAATGCCATGGCATTTTAACCTTCAGCATGCTGAAAATCCACCTGCTGATACCTTTTTAAATAGTTGGTCTAATTCGCCCAGCATTGTGGAGTGGCAAACCCAAGAGTGAGCCTATCATGTTTGCTATACTGCTACTTACAAGTGCAGGTAAACAGGAACACACAAGCTGGCGTCCACTCTCCCTGACCACATTTAGAAATGATGCGGAGATGCCGGTGTTGGACTGGGGTGGACAAAATTGAGAGGTCACATTTAGAAAGGCAGCCATGGTATAGAATCACAGAATCCCCACAGTGCAGATAGAGGCCATTTCGGCCCATCGAGCCTGCACCGACACATATCCCGCCCTATCCCCGTAACCCCACGTATTTAATCCCCCCTAACACTAAGGGTCAATTTATCATAGCCAAATCAACCTAACCCGCACATCTTGGAGTGATGCGGTTTACTACAATAAATGTCCACCTTAAATAATAACTCAAATAGTGATTGATCAACTTCGCAACCATAAAGGATAAAATGCATTACATCTTATTTAGAATGTTTCTCAAGCACCGGTGACAAACTCTTTTCAAGGCTTCTAAATACTTCAACAATATCCTGTTCCTCATGTCAGATCTGCCAGCTTCCCCACCCCCTTCAAAGTAACACAGATTCTCCCATTTCAAGAAATGATCAGCCACAGACGTGTCAATATTCTGTCTCTCCTATTTGTGGAGCTTGACTCAGAGGTATTGTGTGAGGTAACCGATACACAGCATGATTGAGTTCTTCCATAGAAAATAATACAAACACGCACCAGACAACAAACAAAGGATATGGGATACCTCTCAGTGAATTACATACAGATTAACGGATACCCTGGAGTGATTACGAGACACAAATCCCATCGAGAGGTTCAGATGACATCATTAATAGCGAGCGTGAAGCTCAAGTGGTTTATGTTCATCATTTGAACCTAAAGATTGGATTACTCTCTTAAATACATTAAGCGATAGCCAATATTATTTGTATAATGTGCGTGTGATTGTTAGTCAATTTTTTCTCATGAATTATTTTCTCAAACATTTGTAGTGTGAAGCCATTGAAGGGTTTTATAAAGGGAGCTAATTGTAATTTCAGTGGTTGTAATGGCCACATGACTTAGGGCCTCAAGAAAGACCAATTTTGCGACATTGGGCTTGCTATGTCACAGGGAGGCAGAAGTTCAAACTCATCGAAGGAAAATTGTGGAATAAATTCAGGAAGTTCTTCTTCACATAATAGTGATTAACATATGGAATGGACTTCCTGACAAGGCAATAGAGGTAAACATTGTGGAGCCATTTAAGAAACAGTTGGATGCTGTGATGAGGTGATTGTATATTTGTTCTGAGCTCAGAGACACCAAATAGTCTTCCTCTGTATTGATTTGGTGATCTTGTCACCAGTTTCTTGTTTGATACAGAATTACAAATTTCCTTGTGTGTGTGTGTGTGTATATATATATATATATATATATATAAAACTGTAAATGAGGACATCTTCACTGCCAATTATATTTTGCTTTTTCAAGCAGGATATGCAACTTTAAATTTACTACATATTAAACCCTACTAAAACTCAGGATACATCCCACGACCTGAATTCTCCCATGTGTGGGTTTGCAGAGTCGGTCCTAATACCCGTCAATGGGAAACCAGCACTAGATTGCCGCAATTCCCTCCCAGAATCCCTCATTAACTAAACAGGGTGATTTGGAGAAAATAGACCTTCATTGGCTCACCACCACCGGGAGGGAGGGAAATACAGTTCTGGTGCAGCTTTTCAAACCTTAGCGCCACGAAATTCGGCACCTTAGCGGCAGTAGTTATGGTCAGTTTTTTTTTAAAGATGGCGTTCGTCTCGTTTCCTCCCACTTCTGGCAAGGCCTGTACTGCTCACCATCTGGGAGAGGGCGATAGCGTGGGCGGTACGTGCGTGCGCTGGCAGTATGCAGAGTAGGCAGATCGTGACGTCAGTCAGCGTGTAACGCTGATTTGACGCAAGACCTGCCATTTTGGACGTTGCCACTCCATTCAACGCCCTCTCCTAAACACGCACAGCTGAATGTGTGTTCAGCTGCACGAGGGACCCCCCCACCAGAACTATTTAAAGGGAGACATCCAACTTGCAGGTAAGTTGATTATTGCTCTTGTACTGGCTCTTAACACCTCCGTTCAGTCCGTAAGGGTGACCCCGAGCTCCCGGTCGCCTGTCACTTTAATTCTCCGCTCCACTCCCACTCAGACCTCACCGTCCTTGGCCTCTTGCATTGTTCCTCTGAAGCTCAGCGTAAGCTCGAGGAACAGCACCTCATCTTTCGATTAGGCTCTCTACAGCCCTCTGGACTCAACATAGAGTTTAGCAATTTCGGATCATAACCTCGGCCCCTATCCGATATATATTTTTTATCCACACTTTTTGTTTGTGTCTTTTCTTCTCTCCCACATGGCAGCTGTCTTTCATTCTGCCAATGCAATTTACACTTCATCTAGAGCCACCCTTTGTTTCTTAACCTGTCCCATTACCATCTCCTTTTGCCTTGAATATCTCTTAATGTCTCTTAACCTCTCCTGCCTTCTATTCTATCACAGGCCTTCCCTTTTGTTCCTTCATCCCCTCCCCCCTTTCCCAGCCCCTACACTTGCTTAAAAATCTGTTCCATTTCCTGCTTTTTTCCAGTTCTGACAAAAGGACATCGACCTGAAACGTTAACTCTGTTTCTCTCTTCACAGATGCTGCCTGACCTGCTGAGTATCTCCAGCATTTTCTGTTTTTATTTCAGATTTCCAGCATCTGCAGTATTTTCTTTTTGTATGAATACTGGTTTGGAGAAGACATTTCAAAAGTTGTTAAAGTGTGCAGGGAGTGCTGGGAAGGTGTTGGCTGCTACTGGAAGGTCTCTGAGTACACCACTTGCTTCCAATCATGGGGGCTCTAGTTGCAGTCCCCCTCGCGCTGCAGCATGACAGGGAGATGGAGCAGAGGCAGCAAAGACAAGCTGCTCGCAGAGGGAGGAGAGCTCTCAGCAGGAGGCCGTACCCACCTAGGGTCTTCATTGGAGCATTTCTCCTACCTGCACCTACCAGGAGTAGTGTGTTCGGTGGCTCCACTTCACCAAGGAGGTGGTCATCGAACTCTGCCACCTCCTGGAACCAGACTTGCAGCCTCAGAACGATGCCAGTGGCCCTCAAGGTGACCGTGGCCCTGAATTTTTTCGCCAGTGGATCCGTCCAGGCCGGAACAGGTGAAATTGCAAACATCTCGCAGTTCGCCGTCCTTTGCTGCATCCGGGAGGTCACAGAGGCTCTGTACTCTAGGAGAGGGGCTTCATTGTCTTCTCTCTAAATGGAGAGAAGCAGGAGGAGCGTGCATGTGGTTTGCCAAGATATCGAGCTTCCCCATGGTGCAGGGTGCCATCGACTGCACACACGTGGCTTTGCGGGCGCCGCATCTCAATGGTGAGAAGTTCCGTAACTGCAAAGGGTACCACTCACTTAATGTGCAGTTGGTGTGTGACCAGGACGAGCACATCATGGTGGTGAATGCCCGCTATCCTGGCAGCAGTCATGATACTTTCATCCTGTGCCAGAAGGCTGTGCCAGCAATCTTCCAGCCAACACGTCGAACCCAAGGGTGGCTGCTAGGCAACAAGGGCTATCCGCTCTACACCTGGCTGATGACTCCCCTCTGCAACCCCACCACTCGAGACCAACACTCATATAATGACAGCCATGCTGCCATGAGGAACGTTATTGAGCAGACCGTCAGGGTCCTCAAGCAATGGTTCCACTGCCTTGACTGCTTGGGAGGAGCCCTCCAGTACTCCCTGGAGTGGGTGTCCAAATTCGTGGTGGTCTGCTGCATCCTCCACAAATTGGCCATCATGTGGGCGCAGCCCTTGCCACCACGGGTTCCACGACCACCTCAGGAGGAAGAGGAGGAGGAAGGGAGGAGGCAGTCTGCAAATACACATTCCAGATGGGCTGTCGTGAATGCATCATCCCCTGAATGAAACCCTAGATCCCTGTTGTTCAAGACTTCCCCACCTTACCATCCCTCTGTCACAGAACATCACAGCGTCCTCTTGCCCATGATGCTGAAATGACAGCCACCACAAAACAAACATTCCAAACATAATTTATAAATGATTCATTCCAATACTACATAATAAAGTCAACTAATCATCCTTGTGCATTCCCTTAGTGCCTGTCTTTCGTGTGCCTTTGCCTGTCCTAGTGCTCCTACGCAGTGCTACCCCAGTGGCTGCAGCATGGCTGGTGGAAGACTGCTGAATTTCAGTGGAGGACACTGCAGACGGCCTTGCAGGATGATCTCGAGCACCTTTGGGCCTAGAAGGCCTGGCTGTAGACTGCACCACCTCAGCATGGGTGGCAGCACTATGGGCTGGCTGGCTGGCTGACAGGCAACAGCAAGGGCACTGGCAGAATGGCAGAGGTGGAAGTACGAATGCTGTCATCGTGAGAGAGTACAGCAGGTTAGTGCTCCACGGAGCCCCTGGCATTCCCCCAGGGGGACACCTCAGCAATCCTAGTAATCTGTTGGAGGACAGATTGCTGGACAGCTGTGAGACCCTGCAAGCTCCTTTCCACACTGGTAAACGCAGTCATGATGACAGCAGTCTGAGCTTGCGTGGCAGCAAGCTGAGCCTGCATGACAGAAGTCTGAGCTTCCACTGCAGCACTCAGATGTTGGGTCACTTCCAGTTCTGCTGCAATGGAAGCTGCGACATCGCCCATCAGACCCAGTACCATGTTTGGGTCCACAGGTGCTCTAATAGAGTTGCCCATCACTTCCATCATGGAAAACATGGTCTCCAAGCTCTGTGCAAAGCCCTGTGCAAGGTTGGTGCCAGAGTCCACCATGCTGCTTGACAGTGACAACAGGCTCTCTGGCAGGCCTGCCTGCCAATGCTCCAAGCATTTCTGCGTGCATGCCCATCATCCTTTTTCTGAAGGCCGCCCCATCGAAGTCCTCATCTGAGTACTCTGCAGTAGAAAACGTGTGCGACCTTGCCCTCCAGGGAGCTGGCATCTGCGCTACCCTTTCGCCCTGCCCTGGCTGCAAGCCACTCGTGCCCGGTGACTCACCACGTGCAGATCCCGCTTCTATACTACCCTCTAAAGTACTCACTGTGCCAGTTTCTGAGCTGGCGCCCTGCAAGTGTCAGATCAAGTGACGGTGTCTCTTCTCCATCACTCTCCTCTTGTTCTTCCTGCACAGGCTGGGCTGGTTAGAGTTCTTGTCTATCTGAAAGGAGGAAGGCACAAGGGTAGGGTTGTGGTGAGGGGAGGAGGGGAAGCAAGATGTGCATGCTTACACCATCAGCATGAGAAGAGATTGTGGGATGAGGGGGAAATGGTATGTGAGAAGGAGGATTAGGTATGAGCATACCATCATCATCAATGGTTTCAGCCTCGCTGATCACCACGGCCTCAGTGACGGCCCCTCCAGTAATGTTTAGCACAGTCTCCTCCAGCTTGGTCAGGATATGCAGCCGTGCCTGTCCCCCACTGGTTAGCTGCTGCTGGCACTGGCTATTCGCTACCTTGGCCTGCAAGAGAAAGGGAAGTGTGTCAGTGAGTGTGGTGCAATGTGCTTGGGAGATGTGCCTGTCATAGTTGAATAGCTGTCAGTGTGTGCAAGGTGTGAGATGTGGGTGTGAGGCTTGCAACAGTGGTAAATGTGTGAGGGTGAGGTGAAGCTAAGATTGTGAGGTATGAGTCATGATTGATAGAGATTATTGGTAGGTGAGTGATGGGGGTGTGGTGCATTGAGCAGTGTGTGAGGCTAGTGGTGCAGTTGGTGGGATATGGCATTTGAAGATGCATTCACTGACCTTGACCACTGGGGGAGGTCATTAAACTTCTTTTGGCACTGGATCCAGTTCCTGGGGGAAAGACTGCTGGCAGTGACCACTTCAGCAATCTGCTCCTACTGCCTTCTTACAATCAGTCTGAAGGGCCTCCTGGCCCGCTGTGGGTAGGGGACCTATCTACTCCTTTCAACCCCCTGCACTTAGGCCTCCAGTGCTGCGTCTGAGAACCTAGGAACAATTACAATGAGGTGCTTATTTCAGAAAGCTCCTCCCCTTTAAGAAGAGCAGACTGCATTTCAAACTGCAGGCTAGCTTTAAATGGAGATCACTGCTCAACCAGCAGCGCTCTCAGCGCTGGGCTCGACGCGTCAATCATGTTAATTAGCAGACAGCACGAATGTCATGTGCTGCCTGCATTACTTTCAACGGGTGCGGACAGGTCACACATCGTGATCCCTGCGCCTGTTTTCGGGCTGTATCAAATTTTTAGTCCTAAGATTCTCCTGCTATAATCTAGGTCATTAAAAAACAAGGGTAATTTAAACCAGCAGCTGAGGAAGGCAGATACTGGAATCTTAAAGGTGAATTGTGTTTCATTGTGCTGTTAGAGGCTCATAACTTTGGATTATTAATTTGACAAAAATTTTTGCTAATTATTTTGAAGTCTGCTGGCTTCAATGTGAAATGTCCCTTGTTGAGACTGTTTCTTTGGGGATTTTCATCAGGGTCATCATCGATCTGATTCCATGTAGATTTCCCTCTGGAAAAAAAAAAGAAAGACTTGCATTTATATAGTGCCTTTCACGACCACCGGATGTCTCAAAGCACTTTACAGCCAATGAAGAACTTTTGAAGTGGAGTCACTGTTGTAATGTAGGAAACACAGCAGCTAATTTGCGCACAGCAAGCTCCCACAAACAGCAATGTGATAATGACCAGATAATCTGTTTTTGTTCTGTTGATTGAGGGATAACTCCCCTGCTCTTCTTCGAAATATGCTACGGGATCTTTTACATCCACCTGAGAGGACTATCAGGGAATCAGCTACTGTGGATGTCCAGTCTCCCAGAACACTAGGGAACCCTGGTGTTACCAATGTAGAACAATGGCAAAAGAAGGACACCAGTATGGTTATCAAGTGAGAGCCACTGACATTTTAAACTTGTAAGAGACTCATATTAAGGTGGATTTCACTGCTGATACCTATTCAAAATATATTCCTCCTTCCCAATACTATAGAAATATTTTCATGTGCTGATTTAAGTTCATTCTAAATGGTATAAGAATTGGTGCGAATCTCATTAGAATGGTAGTTTGTTAATAGCATTCAATTCTCCAGAATCAGCCTATTTGCATAAGTATTCCCAGTTCCTGGTGCAGATTTAGATGCGTGCAGGGAGCACACCAGTGGTGAGAGTGAACTATTGTAGGGATAAATTGAACATTCGGTGCTGGTGGAGAACGGGTGGTAGAGGACTGGCCGCCCGTTACGCAATGCTCAATTTTCCATCCTCTGCCCTCCCTTTTTAGCCCATGTATGTTGGCAGAACGTGAACAGTTCCAGGCAATTGAAAGGGAAGTGTCAGAATAGGCAGACATAAATTGTCACAGTATTTGGGAAAGTTCAAGAGACATGTCATATGTTGGCATTGCCATCCTCTTTAGCATAAAACCCTGACAACCAGCAGGAAGAGGGAACTTTTATTCCCTCAGTATGAAACTCGGGTTTCAGAGGCAGAAAGGACATTGCCACCCAACTTATGGCATCCTCCTGTTGTCTCCATCCCATATGTTTTAAAACAATAGTTTACAGCATTCTGACATTCCCATCACTTGTAGCTGCCTCCTACCCTGCCTTTTTAAACAAGTTATAACATTTCCATGTAGACCTGCATGTCACTTAGCAGCACCAGAGGCAACAGAGTCTAAGCAGCATTTGGAAGCAGTAATTTATGTTCAGTAGTGCTGGCGCACAGACAGGGCAAATGTCCACTCCAATAATTAAAGTGACAAAGCTATGACACATCCTCATAAATTATTTTCTCTTATCTTACATAAACCAGTTTTTCTGCTGTGAGGAAAGTACTGATTTATTTGTTCAGAAGCAAGTGTTTAAAATGTTCAACATTTATTGTATAGTCCTGTCAATGTTTAATGCTTTTGTTTACTACAGTAACCGAATATCAGTGTTTAAAATAATGCGATGAATACGCAGCTAACAGTGAGTTACAGTAACAAATCCATGTCTTTACTGCTAATTAAAAAGTAGTGGTATAATAGAACTTTGAAGTATTGGGCAGAAATTCGGGTCTCCACGGGTGAGCACGCGCTGTGTACTCACCCGTAGGGCCACCGGGAGTGCCGGTTTCGCGCATGCACTGCGCATGCACGGGAAACCAGAACCTCTGGTCTCGTGAAAGAAGGGGTTTGAGGGTCAACTGCGTACGCCGGAGAGACAGCGCGCACGCAGCGAACTTCCGTTTTTTTTACAGGTTTTGGAGTGAGGGTAAGTACGGAGAAGCTGCGCGGGGAAAAAAGGAGGCGCAAGGCCTGCTTTTAACAAGGTAAGTGGTGAATTAATTACAATTTAAACATTTTTTCAACAGGTTTATCTTTTTTACATACTTTAAAGAAAGGTAAGTTTATTTTTAGCACTGTTAAAAAGTGTAATTAATTTTTTCAAAAATTTAATTTTTGTTTGAAGTAGTTAATTTATGTAGTTTATAGTTACTTTAAAAATGTGATGTTTTTTTTAAATTTATTTGAAGTTTTAAGTGAGGTTTTGGGGCCGATCTCTATTCATAGATTTGACAGGTCTTCCTGTCAAAATCTATAAATGGAGATTCCCTGCTCCGATTAGCTCTCCATGGTCCACGTGATCCCAGGGGACGCTTCGAACTAACTGCGCCCCTGGGATACGCAAGCACTGCGCGCCGGCAGCTGCAGGAGGCCCAGGAGCCAAAGTCCACGCGGGCCCGAAGCACAACGGCAGGCGCGGTAGGCAAGTACTGCGCGCGATCCTTGCACCCCCGAGAAGCCGGAGAGCCGAATTTCTGGCCCATTATCTGTTCAAAGTACTCCTTCCATCTGCATCTGAAAATGATGTAGCCAGATCTGATAGAAAATATTGTTAAATTAAGGTTGATAACATAATACAGGTACCAATTTGAGACTGGCAACTGCTTGGAACAGCAAGTTGACAGTTGTCGTTATACTGCCAACTGCGTATCATTCTCTGGCTGGAGAAAACAGAGTTCTTGTTTGTTATTCCAAATTCCTCTTCCTACTTGATTAGTGCTTGCCAGTATACACACCAAGAGATATCATAACCTGTCTTTTCTCTTACAGTGCCGTTACGAGATGCTGCCTGATCTGTTGTGTATTACCAGCAATTTCTTTTTTTATTGGAAAACTCCAGCATTTGCAGTTTAAATTTTTTTTTTACCAGTTAAGTTTTAATATTGACAGACCATGGGAGTACCAGCTCTTGGCTAATTTGAAAGTTCATTTGTAATGATTTAATAAGCCGGATTCACACTAGTTGGTAAATTGGTCAGGTGGGCAGAACAGTGGCAAATGGAATTCAATCCGGAGAACTGTGAGGTAATGCATTTGGGGAGGGCTAACAAGGAAAGGGAATACACATTAAATGGTAGGACACTGAGTAGTGTAGAGGAACAAAGGGACCTTGGAGTGCATGTCCACAGATCCCTAAAGGTAGCAGGCCAGGTAGATAAGGTGGTTAAGAGGCATACGGAATGCTTGCCTTTATTAGCCGTGGCATAGAATACAAGAATCAGAAGTCGCACAACACCAGGTTATAGTCCAACAGATTTATTTAATTTTACAAGCTTTCGGAGCTGTTCGCTCCTTCTTCAGGTAAGGTAGCTGTGAGAGAATCTCCCAGAATTCACAATATAAACACAGAAAAAATGTATTCAAATCTTTCCCTACATCAAAGACACACTAAGAGCACAGCCAAGACAATGAGATGTGTCCCAGGGGGTCCAACGTGTCAAAACACCTGCTGGCCGCATATCCTCTCCATTTGTTGTGTCAGTCTTTTTAAAACAAAACCTGGAAAGACCGGCCATGATGTCAAGTCACGTTCTGTATCGTGACATGAACCCGATATCGCGATTGAAGCCATCCTCATGAGTGCGGAACTTAGCTATCAGTTTCTGCTCTATGATTTTGCGCTGTCGTGTATCCCGAAGGCCGCCTTGGAGAACGCTTACCCGCAGATCCGAGGCTGAATGCCCCTGACTGCTGAAGTGTTCCCCGACTGGGAGGCAACCCTCCTGCCTGGCGATTGTTGCGCGGTGTCCGTTCATACGTTGTCTCAGTGTCTGCATGGTCTCGCCGATGTACCATGCTCTGGAGCATCCTTTACTGCAACGTATCAGGTAGACAACGTTGGCTGAGAATACAAGAGCAGCGGGGTTATGCTTCAACTGTATAAAACATTAGTTAGGCCTCAGCTAGAGTACTGCGTGCAGTTCTGGTCACCACATTACAGGAAAGATGTGATTGCGCTAGAGAGGGTACAGAGGAGATTTACAAGGATGTTGCTGGGAGTAGAGAATCTTAGCTATGAGGAAAGACTGGATAGGCTGGATCTGTTTTCCTTGGAACAGAGGAGGCTGATGGGAGACCTTATTGAGGTGTATAAAATTATGAGGGGCATAGATAAAGTGAATAGAAAGGACCTATTTCCCTTAGCAGAAGGGTCAAAAACCAGGGAGCACAGATATAAAGTAATTGGGGGAAGGTTTAGAGGAGATTTGAGGGGAAATTTCTTCACCCAGAGGGTTGTGGGGGTCTGGAACTCACTGCCTGAAAGGGTGGTAGAGGCAGGAACCCTAACCACATTTAAAAAGTACTTGGATGTGCACTTGGGATGCTCTAACCTGCAGGGCTACGGACCAAGAGCTGGGAAGTGGGATTAGGCTGGATAGCTCTTTGTTGGCCGGCACGGACACGATGGGCCGAAATGGCCTCCTTCCGTGCTGTAACTTTCTGTGATTCTATGATTCTAGTTCCGGTTATACTGTCATATATGCAAAACTGAGGCAGTGTGACTGCCTCGGAGGTGGACTTACGCCGCCTGCCTAAATTTGATTTGGGTGACCTCATATCAGCGTTACACTATAGCCCTGAAATTGTAAGGTTCTGCTCCCAGCATGGCACATAAATTGGACACTCAGATGTGGGAGTTGTTGGATAATAGTTTTGGGCGAATGTCGGAGAATGGAAAGGATTAGTCTGGATTTGCTGCTATACTTCAAGTCTGTCATAAATCAGGATTAACTTGATTAAAGAAAAATATACGTATATGCACATATTTGTGTTTAATTCGACCCAACTAAAATTATATTTAGAGACATGGTACATATCAATTGGTCAACACGCCACATTGGCTGCAATCCCGATTTTCTTGCCATTGACATTGACCTCTGCTCCTGATCCCTGAATCTCCGCTCCTGTTAAGTGAAATTACATGCTGGGAGCAAGAATTTCTCAATTTCAAGCCTAATAAATCTTTGTCAAAGCGAAGTTGAAACTGGTTAATATCAGTGCAAAATGTACAGTAAAACTGACCTGTGAGGGTTCAAAAATATATTAAATTTTTTAAAAATGTCGTAAGTCAATGTACAATCTATTCATTATATTGTACCAGGAGACACATTTCAAATGATAGTAATTTAAAAAAAAAGCATTGGACACTTTCCATTCTGTCTTAACCCAGAATAGCAAGCCAATTGTAATGTATGAGAAGGCTACGAACAAAGAGTTTTAGTCTTCTACCCTAGTAAGTCAATATAAATCTGTCTGCAGCGAATTACAATACACAGGGAAAACCCATTCAAAACACTGAGGTGATTGTATTACTATCCTGCTCTGGGAAGAATAGCCTCAGTTTCAGTGTGTGGGTTGAGCGTTCAATCTGATAGCCGCATGAAGCTTGTTCAAGTCCATGGGTTGAAGAAAGGCCTAGAGGCTTTGGCTAAGTGCCAGGAGAATGCAACGATTTTTAAAGCTCTTGGCCTCTCCGCCTTTCTCTCCTCCTTTAAGAAGCTCCTTAAAAACCTACCTTTATGACCAAGCTTTGAATCACCTGTCCAAGCATCTCCTTCTTTGGTTCGGTGTCAATTTTTGTCTGATTACACATATGTGAAGTGCCTTGGGATGTTTGCCTACGTTAAAGGCCCGATATATAAATGCAAGTTGTTGTTGTAGTAGTTGTTTAAAAAAGTATTTCTCTCCAATTCTCTCCCAAAGGTACTGACTCATGGAGGCGTTCAGTACCCTTGGTGCCAGCCATTGTCTACTACCTCGTCCAAGCAGCCATTGTTTATGTAGGAACGTTGACAATGTTTAATGTTGAGAGATGTCATAGTGAGCCTGATCTTGTCCTTGCCTATAATGTCCAACATTAGCCAGCAGGGATCAATGAATAACAATCAGGAGCGAGAATCCCAGATGAGTTGTCCTTTCCCTGCCTCAACGGCTCTGAAGCCAACGGCAGCTGTCACCCCAGCTGAGGTAAGCTCACCGAACTACAGGCAGACCAGAGATTGAAAATTGGACTTTCGCGGTCTGTAGGGTTCAGTAGTTTCAATGTCCATTAGAAAAGCACCTCTGCCTTTTCTACACGTCGCTCAAAGTTTGAGAAGTTGGTGTTCCCCCCCTCTATCTGTACATTATTTTCTCTATCGCCTTGAATTTTAGATCATTATCCAGGAAACTAGGATTAATTTACTAACAGTATTCGGAGGGACTTCAATATATTTTACACTGAATGTAGACACCGTGCAGGCAATTTCAATGTTCGAGTCGTTGTTAAGTGGGTTGCTCTTTCAGAAAACTGGCACAGATGTGATGGGACGAATGGCCTCCTCTCACTCTTGGAAGAAATTTCAGTCAACCTCAGCTGAATCAATGTGCAGGTTTACCAAAATGGGCACAAATGACCCTCAATGTATGTATGCGACAGTACTTTCTAATTTAATGCTGATTGTAAACTTTACACAATGCAATAAAAACATTTTTAACAAGGACACACCTGTACCAGAGAGGCTGGATTTACAGGCTGGCATGCTACAGTAGGTCTCTGTCTCAGGATAATATGATCTCAGGTGAATTGTATGTTCTTAAAAGTTCTTCCTCCCACTTGATTAGTGCTTGTGCAATTTCCACCTTTGAGTCAGACAAGGAGGTCACGCGGTGAAGTTTAAAATTGAAACTGATGTGTGAATTAAACTACAAATCTAATTTTGAACAGTAATATTTTGCTATTTTTTTCCTGATTTTTATAGCTTTACATTTTACAATGTGAAACAAAATTAACTGTAAAGAGAAAAAAAAAGACACAGGCCTGGAGTTTCAGAGCCTGATCTAGTGGGGCTAATGAGATGTTTGGTGGCAGGAATTAGAGGGGATCCATTCACCCGATCCCTGCCCACATCCGTGCCTGCCCCATTTTCTTCAAGTATTTCCAGTGGTCAAATGTTTGGGTGGCAGTATGCAAATGAAGCAGTAATGATGTGGTGACAACATTCATCCCATTTTCCATCATTTCCGCCTCATTTACATTCATTCATTATAATATAAAAATGGCATCTAGGGTTGCTTGGCACTATGTTGAAGGCAGGAATGAGTTTGAAAGGGTGTAGCTTACACATTTACAGGTGTGGTTAAAAACATTATTACTGTGTCATTATTGTTCTTTTTGTTTGCCATTGGCACCTAATTTGTCCTCTGCCTTTGTACCCTTTGTGACATTTAGGGCTAGATTTTGCCAGGCCCGAGGAGGCGGGTTTGAAGGCGGGTCAGGTGGGAAAGTTGCCAAAAATGGCAGCGGGCTCCGATCCCGCCTCCGACCCGCCTCTGAGCAACTTTCCCAAATGCGGGCTTTCAGACCCCGTTTCGGTCCCGCCTCCAAGAGGTGGGATAGGCCCTTAAGGCCCTTAACAACCTCTTAAGTGCCTCTATAATGCCATTTTGAGAGGCCTTTCTGAGTTTAACACATTTCCTGCGTGCTGCACGTGTCCCCTGGAACACGCCAGTTAATCCTGGTGGGCTCACAAGTGGAAGGCTTACTAACAGCTGCAGCTCCAGCATAAAAAAGGAGGTTTCCACAATGATCATTTGCAGGTGGCAGAACTTTGTTTTCTCAGGTCTGGGAAAACTATTAGCAGGCCGACTCATTTTGGAAGTTTTGAAGCTGAGATCCATCTCCACTGTGACCTCCTGGGAAACCCCTCCCCCCACCTTGACTGAGCGCTTCCTCAACTGAGGAATATACCTGCAGCATGGGAACCATTTATTTCCTTTCCTCCTGGACCTCAGATTCGGACGAAGACCAGCCGCAGCAGCAGCAGAACCCGGAACAACAGCAGCACCAACAGCAGCAGCAACAACAGGAGCGCCAAGCTGCTGCTCACCCACATGACTGAGCAGCAGTGCCAAAGGAGGCTCGGACTTTCGCGAGACGTAGTGGGTGACATCTGCGCAATGCTGCAGCAAGAGCTGGAGCCCAGAGGAGCGGGTGGACACCCCTTACAAGCAATGTTCTCTTGAGCTAAATCATCATCAGCTTCCCCATAGACAACCAGCGGCAACATGAAGGGCGCTGCAATTTTACCAGTTGGCAGGATTCTTTAAGGTCCATGAAGGCATTTGTTGTAGCCATTGTGGGCATACATGCTCCCTAAAGCATGTATGGCCATGTAGGTGCAATACAGATGTATATCAACAAGAAAATATGCCACTTTCTCAATGAAAAACAGAAAGAAAGATTTGCATTTATATAGCGCCTTTCACAACTTCAGGAGATCCCAAAGCGCTTTACAGCTTTAAAGACTTTTTTAAAATGTAGGCCGGAATTTTCCCTCGGGCGTGTTTGCCAGCGCAGCAGCGACCCGAACGGCAGAGGCGGCCGAGGTAATTCAGATCATTATGAGGCACTTGTCAGACCCTTGAGCGTCTGTTTAACCCTACCTTCAAATTTCCCTGGATGAGCACGGGAATCACACAGTTCGGGAACCACGTCTGTGAACCTGAGGCGGAAGTTGAGTGGCCATTGATCCACCTCATTAGTGCACAGCATGAAAAGTACAATAAAACTCCCACCTGACAGCTGGTCACTTTCCTAAGGCAAATGCTGTTGCTGAGTGCATTGTCAGCACATATTTAGCTTTCTAGAGGTTGCAAATGTTTCCAGCAAAGTCGGGATCCACTGCCATCTCATTGGTAGAACCTATCACACCAGTGACAGATTGCTTCTGTCATCTCTACTTGACCTGCCATCTATTACATCAGAACGGGTGCTGTTTATACTGTCTCATTTTGGTCCTCAGAATCGAACCACAATGAGTCCCAACACCAGCAGCACCAACAACAAGACCACCAACCTTCTCCTCAACCACCTGATGCTGCACAGGACAGAGGGCATCAGCGCAGGGCTGCACCCCACTGGAGGCGATACACCCAACGTGGTATACAGGCAGAGGATGAGCTTCCTCAACACAATGAAGCAGCAGTGACAAAGGAGGCTCAGGCTATCATGCCAGGTCATCGCAGACATTTGCAGATTGCTGGATCAAGACCTGCAGCCCAGAGGAGCAGGTGGACATGCCTTACCAGTGGCTTTCAAAGCCTCCAGCACCCTCAACGTCTTCCCCTCAGGCGCCTTTCAGGGATCTGCAGCAGACATTTGCAGCATATCGCAGCCGGCCGCCCACAGATGCATCACACAGGTCACCGATGCCCTGCTTGACAAGTCAGACAATTATCTCAACTTTGCCACTGATGAAGCCAGTATTACTGAGTGGGCGCTGGCCTTTGCCGCTCTGGCTGGCTTCCTGACTGCACACATGTGGCCATCAGGGCACCCCATCATCACCCAGGAGTCTTTGTCAACCGCAAGGGCTTCCACTCCTCAATGTGCAGCTCATCTGCAACCATAGTAAGATCATCATGCATGTGTGCACCAAATTCCCTGGCAGCTGCCATGACTCTTTCATCCTGCGCCAGTCCACCCGCCTTCAGCTCTTCGCTCCTCCAAACAGACTTTCCAGCTGGCTGCTTGGAGACTAGGGTTATCCACTGAAGACGTGGCTCATGACACCATTGTGGAGACCAAGTACTGAGGCCGAGGAGAGATATAATGAAAGCCACATTTCCACCAGATGTGTCATAGAGCAGACAATAGGCATGCTGAAAATGCGCTTCAGATGCCTTGACAGATCTGGAGGAGCCCTTCAGTACGCACCAGCCAGGGTCTCCAGAATCGTCGGTGTCTGCTACGCCTGTGCACAACATAGCACAGCAGCAGGGATTAGCGCTGCATGAGGAGCAAGGCTCTGAGCGCACAGCCTTTTCAGAGGAGGAGGAGAAGGAAGAGCATCAGCTGGAGGAGAAGGAGGAGCAGGAGGAGCATCAGCTGGAAAATGAGGAACAGGAGGAGCAGGAGGAGCAGGAGGAACCTGCGGTCCAGATCCCACCAGCACCCGAGCACATTGCTGCCCGGCAGGCCAGGGATGGCCTCATCATGGCCAGCTTTAATTAACTTTATGCTGTACACCCATATGGCTGTCACATGCTGCACCAGGTTCCCACCACCCCACAGCAACACCATAAAGCATCCCGACAATGATCAAGCCATTCCTTTCACACTGAGCACCATTGCTGGAGGTAACGTTATGTCTCACCATTCACTTCAACTCACTAAGCCACTTCCAAAGGTGCACATATATTTGTCCATGACCGGAGAGTGGTGAAAATAAATATTTTTATTTGTGACATCACAGTAACAGAAACTTTACAGAAACATTTATTAAAACACCCAAGTGGCTACCCCTGTGCATCTACTTGTGTTTCATCTTTCTCTTATGCGTGCTTCTACAAGGTGCTACCCCTGTGGCTTCAGCAGAGGTAGAGGCAGCCTGCTCACTTCCCTGCTGCAACTGCATAGACACTTTTGGTGGACATCCTCTGGGTTTTGAAGCCTGTGATGGCACCAACAAAGTCTGCTCCTCCTGCGACTGTGCTGGGGCAGACTCGGCCAAGAAGCCATCTGGGGCTATGACTGAGGGGGTGGCAACGGGGGAGAAGTGTGAGCACTTTGAGAGGAGCCCCCACTTCCATGTCCCCTCTCACCATCATCCCTCTCATTGACCACCCGCTAGCAAGGAGCTGGAGAGCACCTTGCTCCACAGCAGTGGGGCCATGAGGACCCAAGTCTACGTTGACATCCCTCCTAGACAGGAGGTCTATGAGTGTCTGCCATCTATTCTCTATAGATAGCAATCTATTCTCCATAGAGACCATGTGCTCCTGTGAGTGGCGCATTAGCTGCTCCATACAGGTGGCCTTCCTAAACATGGAAGAGCCTACAGTCGCCATTGCCTGCGACATGGTGCTCATGTTGGAGATGGACTCCTCCATTCTCTGCACATTTGCAGACATTGCACTCACAAAACCTGTCAAAGCCTCCTGCACTACTTCCTGCACCTCCAGAATCGCCCTCTTTCTGGATGACCCCCGAGGCTGAGCGTCTGCATGCAGCTGAGCAGAGCTGGGAGCGTCCTGCACCCTCTGGCGAGGAGTCTCCACTGCTGTCCCTGTCTCCACCATCTGCTCTTGCTCATTTGTGAGTTGTGAGACACCAGGTGACAACACTACGCTATCTCGCGTGGCACCCACTGAGGTGTACGTATCTGCGCTGGTGCTGGCTGCGCTTATGTCTGGTGACGGTGCACCCTCAGAGGCTGGAGGCTCCACTGAGGAGTCGTCTTCCTCTTACTCTTGGACAGTGGTGGGAGGCTCTTGATGGACCTGTGGGAGAGGAAAGCGATGAGTTGGATATGTCATATGAAGAATGGGTACAGATACCATTATGCGCATAATGAACATTCACTGGCTGCTGACATCAGTCCCCATATGAGTGACTGCTGTATGCCATGTGGCTGTATGAGATGTAATTCTGTCACCAGGTTGTTGAGATGTCCCCCTCTCTATGTCTCCCACCTCCAGCTGCTCGGCAACTCCTGACACTTCCAAGGCAATCTCCTCTGCTGCTGTTCAGGTGGCCAATGATGGAGGGTCACCTCCGGTTCTCTCCCTCTCCCTCTTATTGTGGGCTCACTTTTCCTGCAAGGAGGGAAAGAAGAGAAGGTTGAGTGAGAGTGATGGAATGAGTGTAAGGAATGGATGGGTTACATCTTTTGAGGATGACTATGATGGAGTGGGGTGGCAATGCCAAGTGGCATCCTTGTGTGTTATTAGTTGGTATGATTGCATTAGGGTGAGGGTGAGTGTGAGGGGGATGTGATAATGTAGATAGAGAGAGAGGGATGGGTGGATGTGCAAAGTATGTTGGTGTGAGTAAGGATGTGCAGGAGTAGGGTTGGGAAGGCAGAGTGATGGGGATGTGGTGAGAGGCACAGCAGGATGAAGGTGAGTGTGGCTTTGTACTTACCATTCCTGAGCTAATGAGATCATTGAAACGTTTGCAGCACTGCAGCCTGGTCCTCCTGACAACATCCCTGCTGTTGACCTCCTCTGCTATTTGGAACCAGGCTCCTTTGGTCTCCTGGGGAGGTCTCTTCCACCCATTGGAAGGGAAGAGGACCTCCCTGCATGCTCTGACTCCCCCCACAAGCATATGGAGGGAGTCATCTGAGAACCTGGGTGTAGCCCTCTGTCTCTGTGCAGTCACGTTTGCCAATCTTTGCAACACTCCAATGGTGCAATACAGTGCCTGCACTATCCTAGATGAACCTTCAAATGCAATGTGGCCATGGCTCCTTGAAATATCCCGGCTGTAAACACGTCATTGATGACGTCATCAGACCAGCACCATTAAATAGGGCCGGGTAATGCGCAGGGCTGACTTAATAGGTGCCATTAACGGAAAGTCAATCTCAGGAGCGGGATGGAATGAAGAACGGGGTCACGACCTGCCACGGTGACCGCCCGCACTCGACCAGATCAGGTACAGAAAATTCCGGCCGTAGTCACTGTTGTAATGTAGGAATGCTCCCTTAAGCATGTATGGACATGTAGCTGTAATACATATGTATATCAACAAGGTGCAACACATCATCAAGCAAGTGAATGCTCGCGTGCCTGGTAGCTGCCACAGTGCTTTTATTTTAAGGTAGTCCACATGGCTCCTCAAAGATCAAGGCAATTCTCTGCAGCCATGATGCATTTCCCCAGCTGAGCAGCAGTTTAGTGAGCACTGTGCGATCCCTGTACGAGCACACCAAAGGCATTCTGCAGGCACGTTTCAGGTGCCTGGCTCGGCCAGTGGCCATCCTGCAATATAGAAGGCAATGGTGCATGCTGCACGTACAAAGAGACCTCATCCTGGTCATTAGGTGATTATTAATCCTGATTGTGCTACTACACACGCAGCATGTATAATGGCAAGAAATTGGATCATGGGAGACGTGAATGCAAAGCAGAATTGTTGGGAGAAAGCCTGAACCATAACAATAAAATGGTTCTGGCGTCCTTTAACATGTACAAACACGTTAACACATTTTTTTGTTAATATCGTACGGCACAATTTCACTGAATTGCGACATGAAGCAAAGCATTGTTAGCAACTACTTCTATGGAACAATAGTCACCATGGGACGTTATTGCATTTCGAAGATTCAACTGATGAATTTGTCTTTTTGTTGAATGCCTGTAATGTGTAAATAGAAACAATTCAAAAAAAAATTCTTTATTCATGAATGTTTATGCTTAAGCTGATGGATGGAAAATTGAACATTTTCGATTTCAGGCAGCAAAGCAGTGGGGGGTCCTAAGTGGGCGGCAACCGACCAGCCCTCTGAAGCATGAGGCCCGAGTGATTTTAACTCATGGTGGGAATGACATCACCACCACTGGACGGGCGTCAAAAATCGGGGGGGGGGGGGGGGGGGGTGGAAGGGTGGCGGCGGTCAGGCAAGGTAAGGTAGGGGTTAAAAAAATTGCTTGGAGTTTAATACGAGGTTGCAAACAGTTGTTTCAGCCTGAGAAAGTGACTGGGGAAGGGATGGAATTGGAAGCAAAGGTATGGAGCTTGTGGCAGGCACCAAAGGAATGGGAGTTCATATACATCCCGGGATTTTATGAGATTCAAGTGGAAGTCCCCTCCAGTCTTAGTTCCCTCTCAAATTGGGCATTAAGGGCAAGCCGAAGTCTTGCATTTGTGGGAGGGAAGGACAGAAGCATGTTTTGAGCAATTAATTTATCGTTAATGAGGGGGTTTGCTTTTAAAGCAGTCCAACCACAAAATTTGATGCCTGAAATGGTAGAAGATGGAAAAAGGCATGCCAGGGAAATCAGGTGGCACCAGAGCAGGGCTCCCTGCATTATTCCATCAACCCTATCTGCAGGTCTTGGGAATGACCATGGGCTCTGGGTTAAGAATTTTTTTTTGAATTGTTTCTATTTACACATTACAGGCAGATAGCCTCCATCATAGGGATGGCATTGCCAATGGTAATTAAGATCATCTCTGCCCACAACCAACAAGCTTCTTTCCAGGCTGGCATAGGGATAATCTCCAAATCTGCTCATTTTCTGCTCACAGATTTATCAAGCAAGTGACTGATGTTCGGCAGGGTCAATGCTTGCAACTCCTTTCCCACCGAGCAGCATGACATGGTTGCCCAATTTCAACGCAGTGCTGGACCTCTCAAAGTCCATTGATGGATCATTGACGGTACCCAAAATGCTATAGTCGATATGACCACAAAAAGTTTCCAATCCATGGACATGAATCTGCTCCTTCCAACTCCCTAGCACAGTGAGCACATCGACTGAATCCCCTATCATATTTTACATTGATGGGCTCATTTCAACATATTGAGTGAAGCGTCCTTGGGTATGAATAAGAGTGCATTCGGGGTAGAAATGAGCCTTTATTGGGTCCTGACTAATGTCCCCCCCTAAGCTGTGCGTGTGCGTGGCTGCCCAGTAATCTGCAAGGTCCCGCGCAGGCCGCTCACAAGCTAATACATTGGAAGTACCGAGCATGTGCAGAAATTTAAAGGGACAGCGCATTGAAAGAAACAGGCTGCGCAGAGAAAAGTGCAGCTTATAGGAAACATTGGTCCAGACTCAGTAGCACGTGCCCGAATAGAGAGGCCCGAGGACAGCCCAAAATTTACACATTGAGTGCAGGCTGCCGGCACCTCCACAGGTGGCTCATCCCATGAGAAAAATTAAGCTCAGGCTGGCAGCGGCCCTCAGGTAGGTTCCCGGGAATGGGGGTCAGAGCGAGCAACGGGGTGGGAGCGGGCCATCATTATGCCTGTACAGTCGGAGGAGAACTCCTCCTCCTCCTGGCTCCATAAAATGTGTTTTTAAACAAAAAAATTAAATTAACACTTACCTTTCGTTGGCGGCCGCAGGGACCACTGAAGAATCCTGAGCGGGGCAGACCCAATGCCTACCCTACTCATCAATAACACATTCAGTAAAGGGGTCCTTCAACAGACATTAGGTCCCTTTCTTTTTATTTGTTCACGGGATGTGAGCGTTGTTGGAAAGGCCAGCATTTATTGCCCTTGAGAAGGTGGTGGTGAGCCGTCTTCTTGAACTGCTGCAGTCCGTGTGGTGAAGCTACTCCCACAGTGCTGTTAGGGACGGAGTTCCAGGATTTTGACCCAGCGACGATGAAGGAACGGCGATATATTTCCAAGTCAGGATAGTGTGTAACTTGGAGGGGAAGTTGCAGGTGGTGGTGTTCCCATGCACCTGAGGCCCTTGTCCTTCTAGGTGGAAGAGGTCGCAGGTTTGGGAGGTGCTGCCGAACAAGCCTTGGCAAGTTGCTGCAGTGTATCTTGTAGATGGTACACAATGCAGCCATGGTACACCGGTGGTGGAGGGAGTGAATTTTTAAGGTGGTTGATGAGGTGCCAATCAAGTGGGCTGCTTTGTCCTGGATGGTGTCGAGCTTCTTGAGTGTTGTTGGAGCTGCACTCATCCAGGCAAGTGGAGAGTATTCCATCACACTCCTTACTTGTGCCTTGTAGATGGTGGAAAGGCTTTGGGGAGTAAGGAGGTGAGACACTCGCTGCAGAATACCCAGCCTCTGACCTGCTCTTGTTGCCACTGTATTTATGTGGCTGGTCCAGTTAAGTTTCTGGTCAATGGTGACCCCCAGGATGTTGATGTCAGGGGATTCAGTGATGGTAATGCCGTTGAATGTCAAGGGGCGGTGGTTAGACTCTCGCTTGTTGGAGATAGTCATTGCCTGGCACTTGTGTGTTGCAAATGTTACTTGTCACTTATCAGCACAAGCCTGAATGTCGTCCAGGTCTTGCTGCATGCGGACATGGACTGCTTCATTATCTGAGGAGTTTCGAATGGAACTGAACACTGTGCAATCATCAGCGAACATCCCCACTTCTGACCTTATGTTGGAGGGAAGGTCATTGATGAAGCAGCTGAAGATGGTTGGGCCTATGACACTACCCTGAGGAACTCCTGCAGCAATGTCTGGGGCTGAGATGATTGACCTCCAACCACCACAACCATCTTCCTTTGTGCTAGGTATGACTACAGCCAGTGGAGAGTTTTCCCCCTGATACCCATTGCCTTCAATTTTGCTAGGGCTCCTTGATGTCACACTCGGTCAAATGCTGCCTTGATGTCAAGGGCAGTCACTCTCATCTCACCTCTGAAATTCAGCTCTTTTGTCCATGTTTGGAACAAGGCTGCAATGAGGTCCGGAGCCGAGTGGTCCTGGCGGAACCCAAACTGAGCAACAGTGAGCAGGTTATTGGTGAATAAGTGCAGCTTGATAGCACTGTCGACGACACTTTCCATCACTTTGCTGATGGGGCGGTAATTGGCCAGAATGGATTTGTCCTGCTTTTTATGAACCGGACATACCTGGGCAGTTTTTCTCATTGTCGGGTAGATGCCAGTGTTGTAGCTGTACTGGAACAGCTTGGCTAGAGGCACAGCTAATTCAACAGCCGGGATGTTGTCGGGGCCCATAGCCTTTGCTGTATCCAGTGCACTCAGCCGTTTCTTGGTATCACGTGGAGTGAATCGAATTGGCTGAAGACTGGCTTCTGTGGTGGTGGGGACCTCAGGACGAGGCCGATATGAATCATCCACTCGGCACTTCTGGCTGAAGATGGTTGCAAACGCTTCAGCCTTGTCTTTTGCACTCGCGTGCTGAGCTCCATCATCATTGAGGATGGGGAGTCATGGAGCCTCCTCCTCCCATTAGTTGTTTAATTGTCCACCACCATTCATGACTGGATGTGGTAGGACTGCAGAGCTTTGATCTGATCCGTTGATTGTGGGATCACTTAGCTCTGTCGATAGCATGCTGCTTCCACTGTTTAGCATGCATGTAGTCCTGTGTTGCAGCTTCCCCAGGTTGGCACCTCATTTTTAGGTACGCCTTGTGCTGCTCCTGGCATGCTCTTCTGCACTCCTCATTGAACCAGGGTTGGTCCCCTGGCTTGATGGTCATGGTAGAGTGAGGGATATGCTGGGCCATGAGGTTACAGATTGTGGTGGAATACAATTATGCTGCTGCTGAGGGCCCACAGCGCCTCATGGATGCCCAGTTTTGAGCTGATGGATCTGTTCTGAATCTATCCCATTTAGCACGGTGGTAGTGCCACATAACACGATGGAGTCTCCACAAGGACTGTGCGGTGGTCACTGCTACCAATGCTGTCATGGACAAATGCATCTGCGACAGGTAGATTGGTGAGAATGACTTCAGTATGTTTTTCCCTCGTGTTGGTTATCTCACCACCTGCCCCAGGCCCAGTCTGGCGGCTATGTCCTTCAGGACTCAACCAGCTCGGTGTTACTGAACCACTCTTGGTGATGGACATTGAAGTTCCCCACCCAGAGTACATTCTGTGCTCCTGCTACCCTCAGTGCTTTTTCCAAGTGGTGTTGAACATGGAGGAGTACTGATTCATCAGCTGAGGGAGGGCTGTAGGCAGTAATCAGCAGGAGCTTTCCTTGCCCATGCTTGATCTGAAGCCATGGGACTTCATGGGGTCTGGAATCAATGTTGAAGACTCCCAGTGCCACTGCCTCCGATTGTGCCGCCACCTCTGGTTGGTCTGTCCTGCCGGTGGGACAGGACATACCCAGGGATGGTGATGGAGGAGTCCAGGAGATTGACCTAAAGGTATGATTCTGTGATTATGACTATGTCAGGCTGTTGCTTGACTAGTCTGTGGGACAGCTCTCCCAATTTTGACACAAGTCCCCAGATGTTAGTGAGGAGGACTTTGCAGGCTCGATTGGGCTGGCTGTGCCATTTTAGTGTCCAAAGCTGATGCCGAGGTCGATGCCGGGTGGGCTGTCTGGTATTATTCTTATTATTGCTTTTCGTAGCGGTTTGTTACAACTGAATGGCTTGCTAGGCCATTTCAGAGGTCCATCCAGGACAAAGCAGCCCGCTTGATTGGCACCCCATCCACCACCTTAAACATTCACTCCCTCCACCACCGGTGCACTGTGGCTGCAGTGTGTACCATCTACAAGATGCACTGCAGCAACTCGCCAAGGCTTCTTCGGCAGCACCTCCCAAACCCGCGACCTCTACCCCCTAGAGGACAAGAGCAGCAGGTGCATGGGAACACCATCAACTACAAGTTCCCCTCCAAGTTACACACCATCCTGACTTGGAAATATGTCACCGTTCCTTCATTGTCGCAGAGTCAAAATTCTGGAACTCCCGCCAATATTCAAGGGGCTTAACGCCCGTTCTCCGTGTCCACCTGGGAGGCCTTAAAAATGCACCCTACAAATTTAGCAGCGGGATCAACTAGTGTTGCCAACTCTGGTTGGAGGCATTCCTGGAGGTTTGATCATGTGACATTCTGACAACATGACATCTGATCAGATGGCATCTGATCACAGGACATCTACAAATGTTATCGCATTTGCCTTACAAAATTTTAGGTACCTTGTAGTTGAATATCTTTGCTCGTGGTTTTGTGCCATTCCCTTTGAAATGATGTTTTAGTCTCTATCTCAATAGCCACATGTGGTGAAGTATCCCGTCCAATATCCCTCAGTTCAAGAACCTTCCTCCTCCCTTTCTCCTTAGCTCTTCCAGCGAGAATCCTTGGTCTTCAAACCCCCTTGTTCCCCATTCGGCCACCAGTGGAAATAATCTTTCACTATTTACCCACAGTAAAGTCCCCAGATTTCACTCACCCCGTTACTGGCTGCTCCTCTCAGTCCTGCTCCCACTCACCATGTTGCTGCTACTGCTCCCGGCTCTGAAGAAAATGCTGGTCCCTGCGTCCACTCCCAACCCATTTACCTCAACTCGCTTGAGCCCCAATCCCCGACTTGTAGTCGCCTATTCTTCCCCATTCCCGCTCTCCTTTGACACCCCATACCCTGATTCCCCATCCCCAGTTGCCAGAGCCCCCAAGCCCCCACTCCCCCTCTCCTCCAAAGCCCCCACTCCCCAGTCTCCCTCTCCTCCAAAGCCCCCACTCCCCAGTCTCCCTCTCCTCCAAAGCCCCCACTCCCCAGTCTCCCTCTCCTCCAAAGCCCCCACTCCCCAGTCTCCCTCTCCTCCAAAGCCCCCACTCCCCAGTCTCCCTCTCCTCCAAAGCCCCCACTCCCCAGTCTCCCTCTCCTCCAAAGCCCCCACTCCCCAGTCTCCCTCTCCTCCAAAGCCCCCACTCCCCAGTCACCCTCTCCTCCCGATTCCCCATTCCTCATCTCCCTGAGCCTTCATTCCCCAGTCTCCCTCTCCCCCCACCTCACCGATCCCCCATTCCCCATCTCTCCCCCTCCACTCTTGAGCCACCCTGGTTTCAGAGACGACCCCCCCAATTGCCGAGAGCTCCCCGATTTCATAGCCCTCGCGATTGCAGAGACACCCCCCCCCGATGTCAGAGGCACCTGATTGCTGAGACCCCTCTCCTCCCCCTCCCCCCCGATTGCTGAGAAACACCTCTCTCCCCCCCCCCCCCGATTGCTGAGAGAGCCCTCTCCCCCCCACCCCCCCGATTGCTGAGAGACCCCTCTCCCCCCCGCCCCCCCGATTGCTGAGAGAGCCCTCTCCCCCCCCCCGATTTCAGAGACACCCGATTGCTGAGAGACCCCTCTCCCCCTGCACCCCCATCCCCGATTGCTGAGAGACCCCTCTCCCCCCGCTCCCCCCCGATTGCTGAGACCCCTCTCCCCCCGCTCCCCCCCGCTTGCTGAGAGACCCCTCTCCCCCCCACCGCCCCGATTGCTGAGAGACCCCTCTCCCCCCACCCCCCCGATTGCTGAGAGACCCCTCTCCCCCCCGCCCCCCCGATTGCTGAGAGACCCCTCTCCCCCCCGCCCCCCCGATTGCTGAGAGACCCCTCTCCGCCCCCTCTCTCCCCCACCCCAATTGCTGAGAGACCCCTCTCCCCCCCCGCCCCCCACTCCCATTGCTGAGAGACCCCTCTCCCCCTGCCCCCCTGATTGCTGAGAGACCCCTCTCCCCCCCGCCGCCCCAATTGCTGAGAGACCCCTCTCCCCCCCACCCCCCCCGATTGCTGAGACCCCTCTCCCCCCCACCCCCCCGATTGCTGAGAGACCCCTCTCCCTCCTCCCCCCTCCCATTGCTGAGAGACCCCTCTCCCCCCCTTTCCCCCCCACCCCCGATTGCTGAGAGACCCCTCTCCCCTCCCGCCCCCCCCGATTGCTGAGACCCTTCTCCCCCACTCCCCGATTGCTGAGAGACCCCTCTCCCTCCTCCACCCCTCCCATTGCTGAGAGACCCCTCTCCCCCCCTTTCCCCCCCACCCCCGATTGCTGAGAGACCCCTCTCCCCTCCCGCCCCCCCGATTGCTGAGAGACACCTCTTCCCCCCCGCCCCCCCGATTGCTGAGAGACCCCTCTCCCCCCCGCCCCCCCAGTTGCTGAGAGACCCCTCTCCCCCCCGCCCCCCTCCGATTGCTGAAAGACCCCTCTCCCCCCCACCCCGATTGCTGAGAGACCCCTCTCCCCCCGCCCCCCATCCAATTGCTGAGAGACCCCTCTCCCCCCACCGCCCCCCTGATTGCTGAGAGACCTCTCTCCCCCCCCCCCGATTATTGAGACCCCTTTCCCCCCACCCCCGATTGCTGAGAGACCCCTCTCCCCCCCGCCCCCCTCCGATTGCTGAAAGACCCCTCTCCCCCCCCACCCCGATTGCTGAGAGACCCCTCTCCCCCCCCGCCCCCCATCCAATTGCTGAGAGACCCCTCTCCCCCCCGCCCCCCTCCGATTGCTGAAAGACCCCTCTCCCCCCCACCCCGATTGCTGAGAGACCCCTCTCCCCCCGCCCCCCATCCAATTGCTGAGAGACCCCTCTCCCCCCCCGCCCCCCCGATTGCTGAGAGACCTCTCTCCCCCCCCCCGATTATTGAGACCCCTCTCCCCCCCTCTCCCTCCCCTCGCCCCCGATTGCCGATTCTGCACTCCACGCAGTCACGGCTCTCTGCGGGTGACGTGACCGAGCCAGCGGCTTGTCTAACAGTAGCTGGTAACATCACAGAGCGGGAGGGAGGGGGGACAATTGCAGCGGGAAATCGCTGATCTCCCTGGCTTCTGGGGGCAGCGCTCGGGGGAGGGAACCCCGAATACATAAGAAATAGGAGCAGGAATAGGCCACTTGGCCCCTCGAGCCTGCTCCACCATTCAATAAGATCATGGCTGATCTTGGGCTCAAAGCCACTTCCCTGCCCGCTCCCCATAACCCTTCATTCCCTTATCTTGTAAAAATTTGTCTCTCTCCACCTTAAATGTATTTAATGACCCAGCCTCCACAGCTCTCTGGGGCAGAGAATTCCACAGATTTACGACCATCTGAGAGAAGAAATTCCTCCTCATCTCAGTTCTAAAAGGGCGACCCTTTATTCTGAAACTATGCCCCCGAGTTCTGGCTTTCCCCACGAGGGGAAACATCCTCCCTGCATCTACCCTGTCAAGCCCCATCAATATCTTATAAGTTTCAATAAGATCACCTCTCATTCTTCTAAATTCCAATGAGTATAGGCCCAACCTGCTCAACCTTTCTTCATAAGTCAACCCCCTCATCTCAGGAATCAACCGTGTGAATCGTCTCTGAACTGCCTCCAATGCAAGTATATCCTTCCTTAAATAAGGAGACCAAAACTGTACACAATACTCAAGGTGTGGTCTCACCAATACCTTGTACAGTTGTAGCAGGACTTCGCTGCTTTTATACTCCAACCCCCTTGCAATAAAGGCCAACATTCCATTTGCCTTTTTAATTACTTGCTGCACCTGCATGCTAACTTTTTGTGTTTCATGCACAAGGACCCCCAGGTCCCTCTGAACTGTAGCCTTTTGGAATCTCTCTCCATTTAAATAATAATTTGCTTTTTTATTTTTCCTACCAAAGTGGATAACCTCGCACTTTCCCACATTATACTCCATCTGCCAAATGTTTGCCCACTCACTTAGCCTGTCTATATCCCTTTGCAGATTCTTCGAGTCCTCTGCACAACTTGCTTTCCCACCCATCTTTGCATCATCCGCAAACTTGGCTACATTCTGAGCAAATGCCAGTCATTCCGGAGAGGTTTGGTAACCTGAGGTTCTTTGCCTGTGCAGATTGGGTGCAGGCCGTCCCAATGCTAAATGGGTATGCGTTGTGCCCCTTTTACACCTGAAAAATTGGGCACAACACATACGAATTTCTACCCCAATACCAAGTAGTCAAATTTGTATTGAAAGAAATGATGATTGTCTGTCTGCCCTGTGCCTTGCTACTCTTGTTGGCTGCATGCTGCCACTTTACACCAGGTTTAATAAATATTTTTTTTAAAACAGTAATTACTTAGTGGCCTAGATGAATCATCTCAATTAAAATTACATCGTCTAAGAGTAATTTCACAGTTAATTTATCCTGCTGATGTGCTTTGTTGGAACAAACAACCATGATTTATCCTATTAAAACACTACAGTCACGCATTAGACCAGAAATTGCTGGGAAGTCGCGCCTTTAGAATGACATATTAATGTTGCGCTCCATCATTAATTCATAAAAAATCCAGCAATTTGCGGAGTGAAAGAGATATGCCATGAATTCCGAGCCTATGCAAATTGCTGGACAATTTGTGCCCCGCTGTCATTTGCCTTGCCAAACCCGATAAAAGTCCCTTCTCGCCGTGAAGCTCCCCATTGAACTTTACATAGAATTTACAGCACAGAAGCAGGCCATTCGGCCCAACTGCTCTGTGCTGGTGTTTATGCTCCACATGAACCTCCTCCCACCCTACTTTCATCGAACCCTATCTGCATATCCTTCTGTTCTTTTCTCCATCATGCACTTATCTAACTTCCCCTTAAAGGCATCTACGCTAACTTAATAGCGATCGTGAAATCAGCAGTTGAAATGACTAGACTGAGCTATGGGACCAGTTACACGGGGCAGTGTTATTGACAGAGCTGCTCATCTAATAACCTGGGCAGAATAAAAAAGAGAATGAGGGAGACATAAATAGAATACCAGGAATTAGACTGTAATCAAATAGAAGAACTATCTACAAAATGCATTTACAAAACAAACAGACATACTGGCTCATTTCAAATTTGTAAGAGCAAAATGTGCTTCGAATATGTCTGGCCATCAATTCCTTTAGCTCCATGCAACTCAGTAATGCAATTTAACGTTATTAAAGCCATTCGTAATAGCTGTTGTTAACGTATAAAATCCTTGTTCTGCTTTTTTCAAAGCAGCAAAACTAGTCCCAATGGGTCTATCAAACAAGATTAAAACCACATTGATGTGACATACAGTTAGCTGCAATCCATTTTGACATGCATTGAATTTTACATTTCCTGGCAAACATGCTTCATTTTGTGAATGAAACGCAACATATCAAGTTCGCTCAGTGTCTTTATCGTTGACATAAAGCAGCAACATCAGACCCTTTACATCTGTCTGGCTTTACTAAAACTAGG
The DNA here is from genome assembly GCA_030390025.1 of Squalus acanthias. NCBI lineage: Eukaryota > Metazoa > Chordata > Chondrichthyes > Squaliformes > Squalidae > Squalus > Squalus acanthias. Next base: position 151,036,795 of record CM059428.1, read on the forward strand.
GACTCGCGTGACATTGCTAGGCCCTGGTATTGTTTAATGCACATGCCATAAACTAACAAATATGATTTATGGATTATTTTTTGTTTTCAATTGTCAACTTTTTTTGAACTTGTTGACCAGCTTTTACTAGTTTCCTAAATTGGCATATAAAGTGCTTTAATCCTCTTCTACAATGCACTGAGGAACATACAGATTGTTTTTATCCTGTGTGCGGAGCCATAATCTATTGTACAGTCGCCGTAACAGTTCAGGTATGTAAAGAAAAGGAGGGCTGCTGAAAAGTGCTGTTACCTCCCGTATCAGAAAATAATTGAAGTTAATTACAAGCACATCTGTTTATCTCTGAGGAGTATTCCTTGGCTTTGAGAAGGTTTCGAGCTGGAAACCTTTGACACTTGATGTTTTCTCTCCCAATGCAGCATACTCTGTTAAATAAACCCCTTAATTAGAATAAACCACTATTTTGACAATATTTCAACAGCCTCTTTACATGCCGAACATATATTTATTATTAATGCCGAGTACTTATCCATTTGAGTTAAGTGGTTACAAGTTATATGATATCTGCAAATGGAACTCATTTGCAGCAAAGTCCCAGAATGTGGTCACGTATGATGGACAGGTCAGATTCTTTAATTCCCTTGCCTTTCTATGAAAACGTGGGGAGGGTTTAACTAACAACGCACATCAAGAGAAAGATACTTGCTATAATTCCCTGTGCGGAATCTGGTCTGGGAAACTAACCCCCAGTGAAGTCAGCGAGCCTGTGATACGGGAGGTAACAGCACTTTTCAGCAGCCTTTACATACCTGAACTGTTATGGCGACTGTACAATAGATTATGGCTCCGCATACAGGATAAAAACAATCTGTATATTCCTCAGTGCATTGTAGAAGAGGATTAAAGCACTTTATACACCAATTTAGGAAACTAGTAAAAGCTGGTCAACAATTTCAAAAAAGTTGACAATTGAAAAACAACACTATGAAAACAAGTAACTACACTGAACGTGTCGTGGGACATGGGCTTGTACCTGCAGCTGTAGGTTTACCCAACCTTTCTTCACTTGTTTGTATTGGAGGAAATAAACCATTGGGGTCACATAAGAACAGAAGAACAGAAGAATTAGGAGCAGGAGTAGGCCATACGGCCCCTCGAGCCTGCTCCGCCATTCAATAAGATCATGGCTGATCTTCGACCTCAACTCCACTTTCCCGCCCAATCTCCATATCCCTTGATTCCCCTAGAGTCCAAATATCTATCTATCTCAGCCTTGAATATACTCAACGACTCAGCCTCTACAGCCCTTTGGGGTAGAGAATTCCAAAGATTCAAAACCCTCTGAGTGAAGAAATTCCTCCTCATCTCAGTCTTAAATGACCGATCCCTGATCCTGAGACTATGCCCCCTAGTTCTAGATTCGCAAGCCAGGGGAAACAACCTCTCAGCATCTACCCTGTCAATCCCCCTCAGAATCTTTGAGTTTTGAGTATGCCTGAGTAATGGGGAACCTTGCCCTCCAGCAGCGCATAACGGAAAATCAGAATACGTTGGCCATGATTTTTCACCATTGGTTCCCTTGATTCAGAAAATTACCCTCCATAAGTACATGAAAGTCAGAAGGGGATACAAGTATAGAAGGTATAAGATTTATTTTCTAGTGCAAACTTGGGACACGCTCCCTCCAGGATATTTTGAGTTTTGGCACTTTTAGTTGATACATTTTCTAATATTTTGAACTCTACAATGAATACGAATATTTTTTTAACCAAAAAGGACAGGACATTTGCTCAATTTAATTGAAAAATAATCTCTATTTGCCATTTCAGTATATAATGGGGAAGAAATTGGATAACGCTGAAAAACAGGTGCAGGCACCACGATGTGTGATCTGCCCGCACCCGTTGAAAGGAACTCAGACAGCACGTCAAATTTGTGCTGCCTGCTATTTTATATGATTGCCTAGCGCGGAATGCGCTGCTGACAGGCTGTGTGCTCAGCAGGGGGCTGAAGTTTGCGTTGTGCAAGCGATGCTAGCTTTACTTAAAGCTAGACAGCTCCTCTGAAAGGCAGTCTGCTCCTCTTAAAGGTGAGCTGCATTCTGCTGATGAAAAATGGTAAAAGTGCTTCAGCACTAACCCAAATGGCTCAATAGGCCAGGAAAAGGGCACCCAGGGTCTCAGACGCAGCACTCCAGCTTTGTGCAGGGGATCAACACTGAAAGAGAGGTCCACTACCCACAGGGGGCTGGGATGCCCTGCAGAAAGAAGGATGTGGGAGCAGATCGCAGAGGCAGTCATTGCCAGCAGTGTTGTACCCAGGACCTGGCTCCAGTGCCCAAAGAAGTTTCATGACCTCAGACGAGTGGTCAAGGTCAGTGAATGCATCTTCAAAAGCTGTCTCCTACCAACTGCACCACTGGCCTCACACACTGCTCAATGCACCACCCCAGCCACCACCCCCAGCAGCCCCCCACCCCATCACTCACCTACTAACAATCTCTACTAAAATGAGGCACACCTCACATTCCTAGCTTCACCTCACCCCCATGGAGGAGACGGTGCAGGCCATTCTTGGCAGGGGCATGGCTGAGCCCTTGGCCAGTGGCGGGGCTGAAAGAATACAAGATGTCGGTATCCTCATACGTTATCCTCCTTCGCACATCCCACTTCCCCCTCATCCCACAATATCTTCTGATTTACAAGCTGCACGCAGTGTAAGCATGGACCTCTTGCTCCCCCCACCCTCCCCTCACCACAACCCTACCCTTGTGACTTCCACATTTCAGACACCCAAGAAATAAAGCCTGCCCATAAGAACATAAGAAATAGGAGCAGGAGTAGGCCATTTGGCCCCTCGAGCCTGCTCCACCATTTAATGAGATCCTGACTGATCTGATCTTGGGCTCAGCTCCATTTCCCTGCCCGTTCCCCATAACCCATCACTCCCTTATTGTTCAAAAATCTGTCTATCTCCACCATAAATATATTCAATGACCCAGCCTCCACAGCTCTCTGGGGCAGAGAATTCCACAGATCCATGACTCTCCGAGAGAAGAAATTCCTCCTCATCCCAGTTCCAAATGGGCAACCCCTTACTCTGAAACTATGGCCCCTAGCTCCAGACTCCCCCATGAGGGGAAACATCTTCTCTTCATCCACCCTGTCGAGCCCCCTCAGTATCTCATATGTTTCAATAAGATCACCTCTCATTCCTCTAAACTCCAATGAGCATAGGCCCAACCTGCTCAACCTTTCTTCATAAGTCAACCCCTTCATCTCAGGAATCAACCTCGTGAACCTTCTCTGAACTGCCTCCAATGCAAGTATATCACTCCTTAAATAAGGACACCAAAACAGCACGCAGCACTCCAGGTGTGGTCTCACCAATACCCTGTACAGTTGCAGCAGGACTTCCCTGCTTTTATACTCCAACCCCCTTGCAATAAAGGCCAACATTCCATTTGCCCTCCTGATTACTTGCTGTACCTGCATGCCAACCCCCTATGTTTCATGCACAAGGACCCCCAGGTCCCTCTGTATTGCAGCATTTTGTAATCTCTCTCCATTTAGATAATAATTTGCTTTTTTATTTTTCTTACCAAAGTGGACAACCTCACACTTTCCCACACTATACTCCATCCGCCAAATGTTTGCCCACTCACTTAGCCTGTCTATATCCCCCTGCAGACTCCTTGCGTCCTCCTCACAACCCACTCTCCCACCTATCCTTGCACCATCAGCAAACCTGGCCACACCACACTCGGTCCCTTCATCCAAGTTGCCAACATAGACTGTAAATAGTCGAGGCCCCAGCACTGATCCCTGTGGCACCCCACTAGTTATCGTTTGCCAACCGGAAAATGACCCATTTATCCCGACTCTCTGTTTTCTGTTAGTTAGCCAATCTCTATCCATGCTAATATATTACCTCCAACCCCATGAGCCCAGCCAGTGGGTCAACAAGAAGAGGGAGAGGAGAGTGAAGAGGAAGAAACACCGTCACTCAATTTCACACTCCCAGCCACCAGCTCCTCGAGGTCGTCCTGCAAGGCCATCTGCAGTGTCCACCACTAAAAGTCAGCAGCCTTCCATCAGCCATGCTGCAGCCACTGGAGTAGCACTATGTAAGAGCACTAGGATAGGCAAAGGCACACACAAGACAGTCATTAAGGGCATGCACAAGGGTGATTAGTTGATTTTTTGATGTTTTTTGATATTAAATGCATATAATGATAAAGTTGGATTGGAAAGTTTGCTTTGTGATGGCTTTTATTTCAGCATTGTGGCCAAAAGGACACTGTGATGATCAGTAACAGAGGGAAGGTAAGGGGCTGGATTTTGATACTGGGGCAGGTTGGGGTCGTGTCATCCGCATTTCGTGTTATCCACCCGACTGCAATTGGATGTGGGAGATTGATGCAATTTTCACCTAATTGAGCAATTGAGTTCCAGCATGTGGGAACCCATGAACCAATTAGTGTTTTCAGTCTGAAAGTCGCCTCTGATGATGTCATCATTGCTGCTGCATTGAAGGTCTGCAAAGACTGCCTGGCCTTTGCTGTGAGAGGACCTGGATGCAAAATGAGCAGCATCAGAGGCGACTTTCAGACCTAATACTACTACCTTCATCACATCTCCGTTGTAATAGTGGACCTGCAGCTGATAGTAAGCTATCCAAATGTGCTCCCGCCAGGTTTCACAATCATGGTTCAGAACAGGCGTGCTTCACGTAGATCAAGGGTTAAAATCACAAAGGCCTTTCAAAATGGCATTAGAGAGCCAATTTAGTGCTTGTTAAGGGCCTTAACAGCCTATCCCACCTCTTAAAGGCGGGACGGAGTCGGGACCAGCAGACACGATTTAATGAAAATTGTGTGGAGGCGGGATGGAGGCGGACTTGTGCCCACCCGCCAGTTTTCGCAATTTTAACTCCCCACACGCCTCCAAACCTGCCTCCACAGGTCAATGAGAATCCAGCCCAAGGTGTGGGACAAATGCTGAAAGTTGAATTGGGGTTGTGTTCACTGGTACAGCAGGCGGATGATTCGATCCTGGATATCCTGGCCAGAAAGGGGCTGTCTGAGTTGCTTCCTTCTCTTCTGCTTTTTTCTCTTCTGCTTCATCCTGTTCCTCCTCCCCCTCCTCTGTGACCAGCTTATCCCCTTTGCACCAGTCCAGCAATGCTCCCTGCACACTTTAACAACCTTTTAAATGTATTACACCAAGCCACTACTCCAATAAAATGTAAAGAAACCAGTACAAAAGCAAAAATCTAAACTTACCTGAAAGTTGCGTGTGTCCCTTTAAGAAGCGCTGGTAGGGGGTCCAACGTTCTGTCGTGCGTGCTTTGGAGAGGGTGTTAAAGGTAGCGGTGACGTCCAAAATACCAGATCGCGTGTCAATTCAGCGTTGCACACTGATTGACGTCACAATCGGACTTATTTCCATATCTGGAGTGAGCGCAGGCAACAGCAGCACTGCCGACCTGCCCAAAATGCCGGCAGCCGTGTTCCACGCCGGAAGTGGGCGGAAGTGAGGCAGCTGTCATTTTTTTTATCCAAACCGGCTTTAACGGCCGGCGCAAACGGGCTGAATTTCACGGCCAATATTTTTTAGATTTTAAACTTTCTTTCGCCCAGTGACAGCAGACAACTGATTACTGGGGGAGAAAAAGCTTTAATTCATTTCCTTTTTTAAATGAAAAATACCTAATAGCAAATGGGGAATTTTTGAAACCTATTTTACTGACAGCAGAGGTTATCTTATTTCAAAAGGGTTTAAAAAAATTAAAAGATCTATTTGTTAAAATAAACTACTTTAAATAAAAAAGCTTTTTTTCATTTTAGATCCTCTCTGGTTAGTGACTTCACCTTCCTCTGCTGCCTTATGAGGATCATTGGTTACCATGTTGGCCCACTGATCCAACATTAACCGTATTTCACCCCTTTATCCCACCAGCCTTCTTTCCTTAAACTCTGGTTCTCTTTTCTCATATTCATTTGTTTTCATCTCTGCCTTGGTTCCAACAAAGCCCAGGACCATTCCCCATTGTAACCTGAATGCAGAACCACCCCAAGTGCAGGTAATCCCCATTATCTCGAACCAGTACTGCTAAATATTCAACTGCTGCATCCTGCATACCATCATAGCTCTAAAAGCGGTAAGGGGTAAAAATTAAACACATAGGTAAAAGGAATATAGAGATCTTGGCTTCGATATTATCCCACCACAATGGACGGGACAGATTGGGGGGTGGTGGGGGGTGGGAGAGGAAATGGCTACAAAAAATGATAATGGCCAGAATTTTCCGGGGTGGTTGCGGACACGATTGGAGGCGGGTCGGGTGGTAAAGTTGATATTTTTGGGAGCAGGTCGGGAACCTGCCGTCTTCCTGCCCCCACGTGCCTTTCCCTCGGGAGCGTTTGTCAGTGCGGCAGCGACCCGACCGGCAGAGGTGGGTGACCTAATTGAAGTCATTATAACCTTGTTTTCAGACAGTTAAGAGCCTTTTTCCCCTACATTTTAAATTTACCTGGATGGCCACAGGAACCACGCTGCTTGGGAACCACGTATGTCAACCTGAGGCGGGAGTTGAGTGGCCATTGATCCAGCTAATTAATTGTCAGTATGAAATGTATTATAAAAGCTCCCACCTGACAGATGATCACTTTCCTCAGGCAAAAGCTGTTGTTCACTGCATTCCCAGCACAGATTCTGCAGGCTGCAAATGTTTCCAGCAAAGTCTCCACCCAGTGTCACCTCAGTGGAAGAACCTCTCTCACCATTGACAGATTGCTTCTGTCATCTCTACTTGACCTGCCATCTATTCCATCAACATGGGTGCTGACATGAATCTTGTCATTCATGTATGAAGTAATACTGGGCAGGCCTGCTGGTGGCGCTGTCCAGGGAGAGTATAAATACTCGGGCATGGGCCCAGCTTGCTTAGGACATTCCTCAACAGGAACTAGTGAAGGACACAACTAGATCTCCATGTTGTAAAACAGTTGATTAAAGCTTTAATGCTTAGACCAAGTGCCTAGTAGTTTTCTTATGTCAGGTGCCATTTATACTCTCTCACCTTGGTCCTCAGAATCTGACCACAATGAGCCCCAACACCAACAGCACCAGGCACACCAGCAGCACCAACAACAACACCTCCAGCCTTCTTTGCAACCACCTGTTGCTGCACAGGACACAGGGCATCAGCACCTGAGCACATTGCTGCCGGGAGGCCAGGGATGGCTTCATGGCCAGATTTACCTAACTTGATGCTATACACACCAAGACCATAAAGCATCCCTGCAATGACCAAGCCATTCCTTTCACACTCACCACCATTATCGGGGGTGGGGTACCGTTATGTCTCAGCATTCACTGCAACTCACTAAGCCACTTTCAAAGGTGCACACAAATCTGTCCAAGACTGGAAAGTGGTGAAAATAAAGATTTTTATGTTTGACAGCACATTAACGGAAACTTTACATAAACATTGGATAAAACACCCAAGTGGCTACCCTTGTGAATCTACTTGTGTGTCATCTTTCTCTTCCACGTGCTTCTACCAGGTGCTACCCCTGTGGCTTCAGCAGAGGTAGAGGCAGCCTGCTCACTTCCCTGCTGCCAAAGAGCTGGAGAGCACCTTAGAGCACCTTGCTGCACAGTAGCGGGGCCATGAGGACCCACGTCTAAGTTGACATCCCTCCTAGTGAAGAGGTCTATGAGCCTCTGCCATCTATTCTCCATAGAAACCATGTGCTCCTCTGAGTGGCGCATTAGCTGCTCCATTTAGGTGGCCATCCTATCCATGGAGGAGCCTACAGTCACCATTGCCTGCGACATGGTGCTGCTCATGTTGGAGATGGACTCCTCCATTCTCTGAACATTTGCAGACATCGCGCTCACAAAACCTATCATAGCCCCCTGCACTACTTCCTGCACCTCCAGGCTCAGTGTCTGCATACAGCTGAGCAGAGCTAGGAGAGTCTGCGCCCTCCGGCGAGGACTCTCCACTGCTGTCCCTGTCTCCACCATCTGCTCTTGCTCACTTGTAAGTTGTGACACACCAGGTGACAGCACAACTCTATCTCGCGTGGCAACCACCCAGGCGTGTGTCTCTGCACTGGTGCTGGGTGCGCTCATGTCTGGTGATGGTGCACCCTTAGAGGCTGGGGGCTCCTCTGCGGAGTTGTCTTCCTCTTCCTCCTGGGCAGTGGGGGGTGGGGGGGGGGCCTCTTGATGGACCTGTGGGAGAGTAAAGAGATGAGTTCGATATGTCGTATGAAGAATGGGTACAGATACCATTATGCACAAGATGAACATTCACTGGCTGCTGACATCAGTCCCCATATGAGTGACTGGCTGTATGAGATGTAATTCTGTCACCAGGTTGTTGAGATGTCCCCCTCTCTCCATCTCTCATCTCCAGCAGCTCGGTGACCACAGATATTTCTAAAACAGCCTCCTCGGCTGTTGTAAGGTTTACAAATAACGGAGGGCCACCACTGGTTCTCCCCCTCTCCCTCTTATTTTGGGCTCTCTTTTCCTGCAAGGAGGGAAAGAGAAGGTTGAGTGAGAGTGATGGAATGACTGTAAGGAATGGATGGGTTAGATCTTTAGAGGGAGACTATGATGGAGTGGGTTGGCAAAGCCAAGTGCCTACCCTTGTGTGTTGTTAGTTGGTATGATTGCATTAGGATGAGGGTGAGTGTGAGGGGTGGCTAGTGAGATGGGGATGTCAAACTGTAGATAGAGAGGAATGGGTGGACGTGCAAGGTATGTTGGTGTGAGTAAGGATGTGCAGGAGTAGGGTTGGGAAGGCAGAGTGATGGGGATGTGATGAGAGCACAGCAGGATGAAGTTGAAGTTGTGGTTTTGAACTCACCTTTCCTGATCTAATGAGATCATTGAAAGTTTTGCAGCACTGCACCTAGGTCCTCTTGACCACATCCCTGCTTGTGACCTCCTCTGCAATCTCCAACCAGGCTGTATTGGTCTCCTGGGGAGGTGTCTTCTGCCCATTGGAAGGGAAGAGGACCTCCCTGCCTGCTCTGACTCCCTCCATAAGCATATGGAGGGAGTCATTGGAGAACCTGGGTGCAGCCCTCTGCCTCTGTGTAGTCATTTACGAAGTGTTTGCAGCACTCCAATGCTGTAGTGCACTAACTGCACCATGTTACATTAACATTCAAATGTAATGTGGCCATGACCCCTTTAAAGATCTCGGGTGAAAATGCGTCATGAATGACGTCACCAGATCCACACCATTTAATAGGGCCGGATAGCATGCAGGACGGGTTTAATAGGCCCTATTAATGTAAAATCATTCCATGGAGCGGGATCGTGACCCGCCTTGGCCACCGCCCGCACCAGACCCACCCAGATAGGGAAAATTCTGGCCAATGACGTTAAACTGTCAAATGTGGGAATCGTGACTATAACAAAAAAATACAATGTCAATTCTCCACCTCCACAGATATGTTCATTTCATTCTTTAGCAATTCCAATCACACCACAGGCCAAATGTCCTCCAGCATTTCCTGCTCGTGAACTCTCATCATTTGCGCAGGCGTCCATTGGTCAAGCTGTGGAGAGGCTGGACACTTCATTAACATATTTAAAATTGGGCTCCCACAACACAGTTGTGAGCCTGATTTAAAATTCATTGTTGCTACCAGAGCTGCCAGATCCACAAAGTGCCTTTTCAAGCACTCCTTGTGGGCCAGGAAGAGCAGGAGTGCTCCCCCGGCCCCTATAAGAAACCTTCAGCCTCCCTTCTGCTGATCGCGGCCTCTCTCTCTCCTTCCCGATTGGCGACTTCCCCCCTCCAGCCCCAATGTCCTCCCTTCCCCCCCCGCCATGATATCCGATCTTCCCCCCCACCCTGCCGCGATATCCTCTCTCCCTCCCACCCCCCCCAACCCCCCCGGCAATGGCTAACCCTCCTCCCTCCCGTTTACCGGGGAATGCTCCCAAGGCTCCCCGGCTGTGGCCTCCTGTGGCAGGTTTTCTCTCCCGGCCGCTGGCCAGGCTGTTCATTGGGTTGGCTGCCAGGCAGGAAACAGATCCAAAAATGATAATGAGGTCCTGCCAAACTTCCATGTCCTTGCCAGGTTCTTTGCCCGTTTCTGGCCTCATCTGCACCCTTCCTTATGTCTGTGTACATATCCTGCCTACAAAATCTACTTCCTGTTGTCACTTTTTTGTCACACTGTTGTATCAAATTTTTCCATTGTTAAGTTCCAATGGCCACATTTATAACATAAACTACGGCCCTGATATTAACGGGGAGCCAGGGAGGGTGCGGGGGAGGCCAAAATCGGCCAAAGAACCCGGCAAGGCCGGAGACATCTTCCATCCGGCCACCGGCCATATAGACAGCCTGGCCAGTGAGCAGGAGAGAACACTAGTGGCAGGAGGCCGCAGCCGGGGACCCTTGGGGACAGTTTCTGGCACTTGGAAAGGAGCAGAGACTGGCGATCGGGAAGCCAGAGGGTGGGGCGGGGGGAGGCCTGCAATCGGAAGGGCTGTGGGGAAGGGGGTGGAGGCTGAAGATCAGCGCTAGGGGAGGCAAAAGGCTTCCTTGAGGGGCCTGTTGTCCGAATTATTACTAACCATCAGAATGCTTGAGAGAATCTTATGGAATGTTATTCATGTTCATGCAAAGAGTGCAAAGTATAGTGGTTAGTTGGCGCAGATTTAAAACAACAGATTGTGGCTTGCAAATCCACAAAAAATGTTTTGAGGTGGTAACTAAATCAGTTGACAAGGGCAATAGGGTGGATATAATCTAATTGGGTTTTCTGAAGGTATTTGACAAGGGTTCTACAAATGAGGCTTATAAAGAAGAATTAATGGGAAATAATCTAATTGAATCGAAAACTGGCTGAGCAATGGAAAGCAGATGGTAGTGATCAATGGAAATAGTTCACTTTGCGATCCAGTGACCAGTAGATTTCATCAGGGGTTTGTACTGAACCCCCTTCTATTTATAAGTGATATGGAGCAGGGTAGTTCTTGTAATATAAAGGCTGATTTTCCTGCCGCTTGCCCCTGGAGAACAACCATTTCCCCAGATGCAAAAATTAGGATGAAAGGGGCAGTTGGCAGAGGCCCATTGGAACCATAAGTTAGAAGGTAGAGTCCTGACCTTACACATTTCCTGGTGAAAACACTTGCTGAGCCCCCTGGAACTGAGCATCCATAAACCATGTTACTGTGACCTGTTGCCAAATCTCTGTTGAGCAAGAGGGTACATGGGGGTCCTGGGGGCAGGCCAAAGACTGCAGGCAATTTCTTTTTTACATATTCAGGTCTAATTGGGATCTTCTGACTGCTGATCTCCATCGATAGCCAGAAGGCCCTGATCTCTGAGGTCCAACCCGTTGATGCTGGCCTGAGCCCTGCAACTGTTCCTCACTTTCCTGCCCCTTCTACCAGCACTAGGCCCTGCCAGGAAGCAGCTCTGTACCGAGGATGTCCCTGGGCTATAAAAATGACCTGGGACAAGACATTCTAGCACGCCTGGGCATGGCCACATGACATAACTTCAGTCCTGAATTGTTCTGAGTTGAATTCAATCAAAGCTCAATGCATCTATTTATTGACCTATAAGAAACTTTAGATCTTAGTGGTGCTCTCCAGATCCCATTTGAGAGGTACCATATTGCTGTCACAAGCCCTGGCCATTGTAATTCCAGCTGTAGATCCCTAATGGTGGATGTGCAAAACCCCACTGATGCTTAGTTCAGGAATGAGCTACTTCCAGCTCCTAGCCATGCATGCTTCCAGGCCTCGACCACTGACACTTTAAACCTCAATTACAGATAGTTCCTATAGAATTGTGCAGTCAGAGAATGATACAGCACAGAAGGAGGCCATTCGGCCCATCGTGCCTGTGCCGGCTCTTTGAAAGAGCTGTCTAATTAGTCCCACTCCCCTGACCTTTCCCCATAGCTCTGCAAATTTTTCCCCTTCAAGTATTTATCCAATTCCCTTTTGAAAGCTATTATTGAATCTGCTTCCACCACCCTTTCAGGCAGAGAATTCCAGATCATAACAACTTGCTGCATTAAAAAAAGTTCTCATCTCATCTCTGGTTCTTTTGCCAATTATCTTAAATCTGTGTCCTTTGGTTACTGAACCTTCTGCCACTGGAAAGTTTCTCCTTATTTACTCTTATCAAAAACCTTCATGATTTTGAACTCCTCTGTTAAATGCCCTCTTAAACTTCTCTGCTCTAAGGAGAACAGCTGGCTATGCTTAGCCAGATTCCTGTTTTCCACAGCTTCTTTCATTGTATTGCCGGATAATAGCAGTAGCTTAATAATATACTGTAGGATGAGAAACTTACAGGGCTACGGACAAAAAGCGGGGGTGTGGGACTAAGCACGACCGCTCTTTCAAAGAGCCAGCACAGGCACGACAGGCCGAATGGCCTGCTTCTGTGCTGTAAGTTTCCATGATATCCTTCACCTGAGATATGCTTGAAATCTTAAGAGATCTAAAAAAAAATCTAGCACAGAACTGAGCCTAAAAAGAAGTGCCTCCATTTTCAATTAATTGAAACTAAAGCTGCTCAGGTCAGTTCAGATTTCTGGCCCAAATCCAGGTTCATCCCTTAACATCTGTGTCTTTTGAATCTGTGATTTGTGTAAAGGAAGTCGTTGGAGAATTAGCAATTAGCTGGAGAAAATTACCTGCCACCTTTCCGTTTTGTCCTGTTTTAGGAACAATGCAGCTATTTACTGGCAATGTAAGCACCGTTAATGAGTAATCCTTCCTGATCTCTTTATACATTACTTGGCATGTCAGTAAGTGGTCACACATTACCATATTTGTTAAAACATTCATAACACTTCAGTTAGTCAGCCTTGTTAAAATACTGTGCACTGCACAATATGCTCATTGTGACTTCCTGATATGGTTGTGAAGGGATATGATAGAACAGTTAAAAATGTACTGACATGATTTGGAAAAAGGAAACTGCACTAGACATAATTTTCTTTCGTATGGGTTTCAACCAACTGATTTGGAATTATGAATGGAAACTTTCTAATTATTCCGTATTAAAACTGCAAAGAAACTCCTCTGAGAATCTTCTGGTAGTTTTTGTGCAATCGTAACCTCACAATAACGTTTAATCATCTTAAATCAGTGTCTTTTTGGTAGGTGTCATTAGCACTGTCTTTAACGTTATTGAGAAAGTAGTGCTTAAGTATATATTATGAAAAGCAGGCTTAATATTGTAGATTTAGTGAGAGGCTGCCTGGCAGTGTCATGTTTTATGGCCTGAGACCAGTGAAAAACAATCTTTAATTTAAATTCTTTAAAATAAGTATCATAAATATTTTATGATTAAAAAGCACCAGTGACTTGGAACCTTAAGCCATCCAGTGTAAACAGACCAAAGCACAGTTGAAATCAGAGTCTCCTGATGGCTGCGCATTATGAATGCACGTATTGAACAATGGGAAATTGTAGTTTACATTGGTCTATTCATAGCTGGTCTTGTGTAAGTAAAGTACTGTTCATATGGTTATTTGAGATCACAGTGCCCTCTCCTCCTCTCCCGTTATAAAATAGAAAGTCTAACATTGAAAAACTCCAACCCAAATGGCTTGCATTTTGAAACTACTCTTAGTGGTTTGATAAACCCAAAGCATTCTGAAACAAAACAAACAGAGAATATGCAAGTTCTTGAATTTCTATTTTTACTTTTGATGGCATACCAACAATGTGAAGCTGGAGCAACTGCAGTTAGGAAAGATTGGCCAGGACTTTCCGTCTCAGTGCTCCTGGCACACACTGGGAGCGCACAGTGGGAAGTTCCATATGTCCAGCCCTTGATTTTTCGACCATTCATTTTAATGGTCAGAAAATCAAGGGCTGAGGTTGCAGATTTTCTCAAGCACCAGGAACGCTGAAGCGGATAGTCCCACAACTGAATTTGACTCTGTTCATTGCTGGGGCTGCCAATGGGCAACAACCTTGGTGATAACTTCTCCAAGCCCAGGAAAGCTTCCTCCGGAATCAACAGTTGTGCTTTCTAGATTTTGACTTACTCAAGCTGCTGAGCCTGTCTAGAAGTTCTCCAACCCACATTGGCACTTACTGTAAGTCCCAGGTTTTGATCCCCTAAGTACAACAAGTCCAAATATGTCCCTTAGGCTTTTTTTCTATCATATTAAGTCTTGAACTTCTGCCATATATTGGGTGCCATCTGGACTGCTTTACCCATATTCCAGACACTGGATATGAACATTCTAAGCCCCTGACCAGCAGTGATATAACTCCTGTCAGTGGATTCCAGAATCCTTTCTAGCCTCTTTATTCCAAGACTACTATGTATAATTATAATAATGCATAATAATTAAAACAACAGTGTGTTACATATTTCAACAGTAATTGCAGGATGAATACTTCAAATCTCATTATATTTTATAATTTTAATATGAAATAACTGCTGGGCTAGGGCTACAGAGCTTAGTTCTGGCATTTCTCATCCAGGCCGACCCTGTTCATGTCTCTTGAAACTCATTCCTATGCATATTGTGTATCAGGACTGCGTAGGTTGGCAGACAAGCACTACTCAATTCTAATAAAATACCTGCAATCTTTCCATGTTGTTTTGTTTTACAAACTTTGTAACCATTTTAATGGCAGTCAAAAAGTACAAATGACAAGTAAAAAAGTACAAGTGTTCTGCCCTGATCTCTTTTTATATTATTCTGCATCTTGAGAAGCAGCCACACATTACCATATTTGTTAATACATTCGTAACGCTTCAGTTAGTCAGCCTTGTTAAAATAATGTGCCCATTGCAACTTCCTGATATGGTTGTGAAGGGATCCAGCATAACAGTTAAAAATGTACTGACATCAAGAAACATGCATTGGTAAAAGGAAACGGCTCGGTACCAAACACAATTTGTGCCAGTGTGGTTTCTAACCAGCTGGCTTTTATACTGAATGTAAAATATTAAATTCTATATAAATGGGACTTTTTATTATCTGATTTCTGTACATAAAAGCAATTAACATCAGTGAGGAAAAGTTTCAGGAGATAGTGCTGAGCAAGGAGACATGATTATAAGCTAAGGAACCTTTAAACTCTCATTTCACATTTTGAGTTAATTTACATGGACCGATTTTCCAAATGTGCACTCCTGACACATATTTGGAATTTTAATGGATGGAAACTCATGGGACTCCTGCCCACTATTTCCTGACATGCACTGGTGGCAAATTGCAGGTCCCATGGAATAGACTAGCACCTACAACTTTAAAGAGTAACTATTACACATTTGGCATTAACTTATGGAATAGACTAACACCTAGCATGCTGGATATGACTCACTTGAAGCATTCAAAAGGAACAGAAAAACTCCTAACTAAACAGGGAAGAAAGGCTTAAGTTAGAGGGAGGTGAAAATGGTCTAAATGAGTGGCTGACTAGATGTTTGAATCACATCATCTTATCCTTAAGCTGGCCGGTGAGATCCACATGTTAACCCCTCCCCTTCCCCCCCACCACCCCCTTTCCACATTTCTCATGGATCAGTTAGAATGCCAGCTCTGATAATGGAACAAAACCAGAAAATGCTGGAAGTACACAGACAGCAGGTCAGTCAACATTAGAAGGGAAAAAGGCAGGTTAACACGCCTTCATAAAAGTGAGAGCCTTCATAATGAATAATCAGTTAACTGATCTCTTCTCTTTCAGACGCTGACTGTCGAAAACATAAGATGACCATACGACGATCCTGTGTATTTCCAGCATTTTCTAATTTTAGTTCAGACTCCAAGCATTTATGATTTTTCCTTTTATTTCTATATGATAGCGGGTCTCTTACATTTTTTATAGCACGTAGTATTGCTGGTTGTAACAGTAATAGCAGGTGGACAGTGGCTCCTGATAATAACCCACCATGTTTAGGATTGGCAGGGTGCCAACATACGAACAATGACGGACAGATAAAGACCCTCTGGTCCATCCAGCATGTTAACAGGCACGCCAGTCCATTTGTTTTAATGCAAAGCATTTTTATTTTTGATGTTGTTACTGGTGTAGACTAAATGTACAGCACCTGGAGTTAGAATGAATGAATACACCGATTGTGTTTTCATTACACATTTTGGTGAATATATAATAAACAATTAGGTTTTTGGTTTAAAACGTCAGAAGACTTATGCATTCTCGGTGTCCCAAAGTGCTTTGCAGCCAATGAATTACTTTTGAAGTGCAGTAAGTATTGTTATGTGGACAAATAGAGCAGCCAGTTTGTACACAGAAAGATAGAAGGGACAGCAATGAGATAAGTGAACAGTTTTGGTGGTGCTGGTTAAGGATGAATGTTGGTCAGGACTCCGGACACTGGGAGAATTAACTGCTTTTCTTCAAATAGTGCTATTTTACATTATCAGAACAACTACAACTTGCATTTATATAGCGCCTTTAAGGTAATAAAACGTCCCAAACCATTTCACATTAGCATAATCAGACAAAAAGTGACACCAAGCCAAAGGAGACATTAGGATAGGTGACCAAACGTTTGGCCAAAGAAGTAGTTTGTGAGCAGCCTCTTAAAAGGTGGAGAGAGGTAGAGAGGCAAAGAGGTTTGGGGGGGGGGGGGGGAGGATTCCAGAGGTTAGTGCCAAGTCGGCTGAAGGCACGGCTACCAATGGTGGGGCAAAGGAAGTGGGGATGCACAAGAGGCCAGTGTTAGCGGAACTCTGAGGGTCGTAGGGCTGGAGGAGGTTACAGAGGGAGGGAGGGGGCGAAGCCATGGAGCGATTTGAACACAAGGCTGAGAATTTTAAAAATCGAAGCGCTCGTGTATTGGCAGCCAATTTAAGTCAGTGAGCATAGGGATGATGAATAAATGGGATTTGGTGAGTTGGGATACGGGCAGCAGACTTTGGATGAGTTTACATTTATGGAGGGTAATTTGATGACATCCACCTTCTTATTCAATGTTTATTTTGAAGTGATGGCACACAAGGACACTTTGGAGATCATAGTGGATTTTTACATGTTAGGAATGAACAAATTAATTTTTTTCCTTTTAAATTTGGATATCCGTTACTATTGATGTGAAATCAAGCTGTGCAATATTAATATACAAATGCATTAATGCCTTCACATGAAATTTCTCCATCTGCTATTTTAACAAAGGCACTAACCTGTTTAAGATACAGGGGTTAATTCCTTTGTTATAATGGTGGTTTTTTAAAATTCGTTTATGGGATGTGGGCATCGCTGGCAAGGCCAGCATTTATTGCCCATCCCTAATTGCCCTTGAGAAGGTGGTGGTGGGCCGCCTTCTTGAACTGCTGCAGTCCGTGTGGTGAAGGTACTCCCACAGTGCTGTTAGGTATGGAGTTCCAGGATTTTGACCCAGCAACGATGAAGGAACGGTGATATATTTCCAAGTCTGGATGGTGTGTGACTTGGAGGGGAACTTGGAGGTGGTGGTGTTCCCATGCGCCTGCTGCCCTTGTCCTTTTAGGTGGAAGAGGTCGCGGGTTTGGGAGGTGCTGCCAAAGAAGCCTTGGCGAGTTGCTGCAGTGCATCTTGTAGATGGTACACACTGCAGCCACGGTACACCGGTGGTGGAGGGAGTGAATGTTTAAGGTGGTGGATGGGGTGCCAATCAAGCGGGCTGCTTTGTCCTGGATGGTGTCGAGCTTCTTGAGTGTTGGAGCGGCACTCATCCAGGCAAGTGGAGAGTAATCCATCACACTCCTTACTTGTGCCTTGTAGATGGTGGAAAGACTTTGGGGAGTCAGGAGGTGAGACACTCGCCACAGAATAGCTAGCCTCTGACCTGCTCTTGTTGCCACAGTATTTATGTGGCTGGTCCAGTTAAGTTTCTGGTCAATGGTGACCCCCAGGATGTTGATGGTGGGGGATTCGGCAATGGTAATGCCGTTGAATGTCAAGGGGAGGTGGTGACTCTCGCTAGTTGGAGATAGTCATTGCCTGGCACTTGTGTGGCGCGAATGTTACCAGCCACTTATCAGCCCAAGCCTGAATGTCGTCCAGGTCTTGTTGCATGCGGGCATGGACTGCTTCATTATCTGAGGGGTTGTGAATGGAGCTGAACACTGTGCAGTCATCAGCTAACATCCCCACTTCTGACCTTATAGTGGAGGGAAGGTCATTGATGAAGCAGCTGAAGATGGTTGGGCCTAGGACACTGCCCTGAGTAACTCCTGCAGAGATGTCCTAGGGCTGTGATGATTCACTCCATCAATATATTTCCTTTAAATACATAACTGGTTGAAACAATGTAAATGATCTGTTCATTTGTTTGTTGCTGCTTTGATAGAATTACCATTCAATGCTTTAACATTGCATTTTAACTAAATATGTTAATAATTTAGAGATCAGTGGTTACATCGCACTGTAACGATTTTACAGTGAAAAGCACAAATTAAGATATTCCTTTAATACCGCTTAGTGCTTTCAATTTTTCTGAGACCCAATAAAAATTAACATCTAAAGACATTTATTATATATCTTTATACAATAATGCATCTGTTGGTAGAGTGCCTGATAATCGACATCAATAAACTTACAGTAGTAATTCACTCTTTAATTATTCAGTGAATAATGTCTGCGCCCATTGCCCGCAGAGACACACCTTCCAGCAGGTGTCACTGGAGAGGGGTCGGAGCCACAGTCGACTGACCCGCATTCTTGGCCTAATGGAGCTGAGACCAACTGCCACTCAGGCTGAGATCAGATAACTCAACGAAGATTGGTGTGAGAAAAATAAAGCATTTCTGTCTATTTTTAGCTTGGCATCGGCTCCTTTAATTCTTACCTCAATAAACTTACAGTAGTAGTTCACACTCTTTAATTATTCAGTGTGAACGTCACCACGCATCAACCAACTGAAGACATGGCAGCCTGCATCGGCACTAACAACTGCTCCAGCACAAAACAGGCCTCCAACTAATTAAACCCATGGCATCAGATTAGCTCTAATAAAAATACAGATATCCTGGAGGGATTTCAAGACACTAATTTAAAATCAAGTTTCAATGACAGTTCAAAACAGTTTGCACTTCTGTTCTCATGGATTATGACATTGTCTGAACTCTGAGAATTCAATTACTCCCTTGTATTCATTGCCAGGGACCTTTTATTTGTTGCCAATTTCCTCCACTTTTCTTTCTCTTTCAGATGCGCTGAGGTTTGCTAGGACTCGACACTGGAGTGTTTTGCCCAATTAGACATTTTATGCGAGTGTCCGCTGGCTTTTTTTACCATGGAAGATGTCACAGACAACCCCAATCCTGTCTGCGCCCATTGCCCGCAGAGACACACCTTCCAGCAAGTGTCACTGGAGAGGGGTGGGAGCCACAGTCGATTGTTTCCCATTCTTGGCCCAAGGGAGCTGAGACCAACTGCCACTCAGGCTGAGATCAGATAACTCAACGATGATTGGTGTGAGAAAAATAAAGCATTTCTGTCAAATTTTAATTTGGCATCGGCTCCGTTAATTCAGTCACGGTACATAAGGGGTTAAGAACCGGCTGCACTCACAGAAATGATGTCCCAGGCTACCTCTGTGTGATGATGCGAGAACTTGTCGGTTGTTGCTGAGAACTTCACTTGAGGAAGGAGCCAAGCTATACAATTCACACACAAACATGCTGTGTGATTTGTTCAGATGTCTGTAAGATTGGGAACTCTTGAATTGAACAAGCAGTTATGAAAAAGCAAAATACTGGCAGATGCTGGAAATCCGAAGTAAAAACAGAAAATGCTGGAAATACTCAGCAGGTCAGGCAGCATCTGTAGAGAGAGAAACAGAGTTAACGGGCTGGATTTTCTCAATGGGGAGCTTTTGGAGGCGGGACTCCCACTTGTCGGGTTTTAGTCCCGCCTCCATCGACTTGTGGCCAACCCATGCTATTTTCCCTTGATTGACCTTGTTAAGCCTCACACACTTACCTCTCCACACTTGCACTCATCACTCACCTGCACACCGGACATCTTGGTCCCTCCGACCCCCGCAGGCCGACGGCCCGCCTCACTGACCCTGGCGAGGTTCGGAGCCATCGGGAAGCCCACACTTCAGAGCTGAAAATAGGGATTCTCAAAAAAACTGCCTGTTAACTACCTGTAAAGGCTGTAAAGTGCTTTGAGATGTCCGGCGCTATATAAATGCAAGACTTTCTTTTCTTTTCCTCACATAGAGGAATGTTTCAGATTGTTTTACGAGATCACAATATAATTACAGATGAAGAACAGCATTTGGCCCCTCTTAATTCGTCCACCCAGAAAGATCCCAAGGCATCCAATTGTTCCTTAAAAGATTTCAGTGTATTTTCCTACTCTGCTCTTCCTGAAAGTCTATTCCATACGTTGACAATTCTTTGTGTAAAGAATTTCCTGACATCAATCCGAAATGTACTTTTTATTAGTTTTGAATCTATGTGCACTTGTTCTACGCTCACTATTTAATTTAGGTAATATTCTGGGTTTACTTTTGCCATTCCCTTAACTATCTTACATACTTCTATGAGAAGTCGCACAACACCAGGTTATAGTCCAACAGATTTATTTAATTTTACAAGCTTTCGGAGCTGTTCGCTCCTTCCTCAGGTAGAGTAGCTGTGAGAGAATCTCCCAGAATTCACAATATAAGCACAGAAAAAATCTATTCAAATCTTTCCCTACATCAAAGACACACTAAGAGCACAGCCAAGACAATGAGATGTGTCCCAGGGGGTCCAATGTGTCAAAACACCTGCTGGCTGCATATCCTGTCAATTTGTGTTGGTTCTTGTGTTAGTCTTTTAAAAAAAAAACACCTGGAAAGACCGGCCATGATGTCAAGTCACGTTCTGTATCGTGACATGAACCCGATATCGCGATTGAGGCCATCCTCATGAGTGCGGAACTTGGCTATCAGTTTCTGCTCTATGATTTTGCGCTGTCGTGTATCCCGAAGGCCGCCTTGGAGAACGCTTACCCGCAGATCCGAGGCTGAATGCCCCTGACTGCTGAAGTGTTCCCCGACTGGGAGGCAACCCTCCTGCCTGGCGATTGTTGCGCGGTGTCCGTTCATACGTTGTCTCAGTCTCCACATCATACTTCTATGAGATCACCTCTCAGACGCTTCCTTTCCAGGCTGAAAGGTTCAAGTTTCTCCAGGATTTCCTCATTACACAGACTTTGGACCAAAGTGATCAGCCTTGGTCTCCAGTGTTCGACTATTTCCCCTGTGTCTCGGCAATGGGGTGCAATACTCAAGGAGGAGAGATGCAGTACTCAAGGAGGAGAGATGGACAGAGAGCAATATATGATGAAAATTAAAGTCAGGAGACAGAAAACACAATTAAATGAGACAAGTTTATAGGAGGCTGTTGAGATACACTTAGCAAGGTGAAGTGGTTTGGGAAGAGGATTTCAGACAGCAACTGTGCAGTGGGCAGAAGATTGGCCTTTGATGGTGAAGCAGAGGAATTACATGGAAATTGCAAGAAGCTGTTTGTCCCAACCAGTCCATGTTGATGTTTATCCTACGTACAAGCAGATGTCCTAATCTCATGTGCTGGCTCTGTTCCATCTCCCTTCATCCCCTTTCCTTCTTAAATGTTGGCATAGTCTTACTTAAATCACTAACTCTGGTAATGTTTTTAAAACATTATTTATTCAATCACGGGATGTGGGCATCGCTGGCAAGGCCAGCATTTATTGCCCATCCCTAATTGCCCTTGTGAAGGTGGTGGTGAGCCGGGTTCTTGAACCGCTACTGTCAGTGTGGTGAAGGTACTCCCACAGTGCTGTTAGGGAGGGAGTTCCAGGATTTTGACCCAGCGACGATGAAGGAACGGCGATATATTTCCAAGTCTGGATGGTGTGTGACTTGGAGGGAACCTGCAGGTTGTGGTGTTCCCATGCGCCTGCCGCCCTTGTCCTTCTAGGTGGTAGACGTCGCGGGTTTGAGAGGTGCTTTCGAAGAAGCCTTGGCGAGTTGCTGGAGTGCATCAGATGGTACACACTGCAGCCACGTTGCACTGGAGGTGGAGGGAGTGAATGTTTAAGGTGGTGGATGAGGTGCCGATCAAGCGAGCTGCTTTGTCCTGGATGGTGTCGAGCTTCTTGAGAGTGTTGCTGGAGCTGCACTCATCCAGGCAAGTGGAGAGTATTCCATCACACTCCTGACTTGTGCCTTGTAGATGGTGGAAAGGCTTTGGGCAGTCAGGAGGTGAGTGTATTCCACAGCCTCACGGCCATCTGTGTAAAATGGTTTCTCCTGATCTCTGTCCTAAATCTGTTACAGTTAATGCCTGGCAGCATCCCAGTGAATCTGTGCTGTAACCTCTCTATTGCCTCAACATCCTTTCTATAGTGTGGAGCCCAAAATGGCAGTACTCCAACTGTGGCCTTACTAAGGTTTTATATAGATTCACCATTACACCTCAACTTTTATATTCAAGGGCACAGAAATTCATGTGCACCTATTTTTGCGTGCCTTACTTGCACAGTGTTAACAGCTCCGGATTTTGGGCCTCGGACCTCATCCTAATGTAGATGACACTGCGGCAGGAGCCCGCACAGGTTTGTGCTCCAATTTCCAGGTAGATTTGGTTGGATGGCGGGGGTCTGGAGGAGGAACAGGTGGGCCTCGCAGTCCATGATCGGGGTTCGGGTAGGAAGATCTCAAACCACGGGAGTACTGTTGGGGGGTCGGGAGACTGTCGATGGGTCAGGAGTGCTGTCAGGGAGGAGGTCGGGCGGGCCTACCTGGAGGTTGGAGTCGGGAGTGAGGTCGGAGATCTCGGGGGCGGCGGTGATTATGGCAAGTACTTTTTTTTTTACTTACGTGGTGTTTAGCATTGTTTTTCCCAGAGGCAATCAAGAACTGGCACTGGCTGCCTCAGGGCAAATCAAAGTTGTAGCAGAGATCAGAAGCAGGCTTTAGGCCCCTTATTTGCATATGCGAATGGACGAACGCCTGCTTCAGAGGTGGGTAAAGGACGCCTCTTGCTTGTCCTTTACCAAGATGGCGTCCGGCACGATTCGCAGCAGAAGTGTGTGCGTGCGCGCGCATCGAACGCCATTTTGGTCCCCAAACAACGGGCGCTACCGAACCCAATTTCGCACCTTGTATCACTTGCCAGCAGACCCAGCATGCCACTAGCTTTTTTTTTTAAATGGCCTTATCCATTTAATGTCTTGTTAACATGAAGCCTGAAATGCCTCTGCTTTTCTATATCACTCAACCTTCCGATGCTCAAAGTATAATTATTACTTTCTTTTGCCAAAAATGTACACACCCACACTTACTAACATTGAATTCCATCTGCCACATTTTTGCCTTTTCCACCAGCTTATCAATCCCCTTGCAGTGTCCTTTGTTCCTCATAATTATTTATTATGCCTCCTACTTTAGTACATTGTCTGTAAATTTGGACACCAGTCCCTCTAGCCTTATATCCAAATCAATGACGGACACAGTGAACAGAAGTGGTGGCAGAACACGACTTGTGGGACACCACTCCATCTACCTACTTCCAATCCCTCTGAGAAACCGCCCTTAACTCCGACTCTCTGTTTCCTCCCTTCTAAGCATTTTTTAATACAATTCCCTACCCTGTCCCTAATTCTAAACCCCTTAACCTTCAACGATAGTTTCCTGTGTGGCATTTTCTCAAAGGCTTCCGCAAAGTCCACGTACCCCATAGCCATTGCATTTCCCCCAGCCGTCATATCTGCCTCCTCCTCAAAAACTCTATCAGGTTTGTCAAGCATGATCTTCCTTTGGCTGCTTCTAATTATTTTCCCTTCAATTAGATATTTAGTATCCCGTCCGGTCTTCCTTCAGGCTGGCTAACTTCTTTAGAACAGTACTTTCTTTTTATTTATAAAGACATCTCTCATCTCGCTTCTAACTAATTCCGGATTTACATCCTCCCCGATATCCTTATCTATTGTACAGAATACCTGTAAAGTATCTCCACTAGGTAAGGTAATCCAGAGTTGGCCGAATGGAGGGAGCAGGTTAGAGCGTATGGCTGGACAAAGATTTCCCAGACAGAGTGGTACAAAACCAAACAGGAACCTGAAAACGAGGATGAGGATCTTCAAATAAAAACAGAAAATGCTGACCATAAAGTTCTGATGAAAGGTCATCGACCTGAAACGTTAACTCTGTTTCTCTCTCCACAGATGCTGCCTGACCTGCCTTCGTGTTTTTATTTCAGATTTCCACCATCGGCAGTATTTTGCTTTTGGTTTGATGAGGATCTTGAAATCAATTCACTGAGGCGCAGGGAGCCAACAAAGCTTGGCGAAGATGAAAAGGGTGATTTTGTGTGGGAGAGATGTTGGGTCTTAGAGTTCTGGATTAAACCCCATTTAGGAAGGATGAAGGTGGGACAGGCAGCGAAATTAGCATTACAAAAATCAGTGCTGGAGGGGATGAAGGTGTGCATAAGAGTTTCAGCAGTAGAGGGACTGAGAAAGGAAAGAAAGACAGTAAGAGTTGCATTTATATTGCACTCCATCACTTCTCTCAGAAACATATTAATGTCCTTTCACACACAGTTAATTATTTGGAGATGCAGTGATAGTTGGTGTTAGGCAACCATCAGGTGAGGTGGTGGGGTAAGTGACCACTGTACTGGAAGTGATGGGCAAGATGTAGGGTTTAAAACTCAGCTCAGGGCTGAACATCTCTCCAGTGACATTTATAACTGTAAAACAAGAGCTGCACAAAAATAAGTCGCACATAAATACAGGCCATCTGGAAATACATATTTATGAGAACAGGAAAGGGCGCCATTCATAAGAGACTCATGGAGACAAACAGGAGAAATTAAACCTTGGAGACTATCTAGAAACAGGATACCTGATGAAAAGTTAGCCTCGTTTAAATGATATGGAAGCCATCTGTAAGCAAAGTTTCTGAAGCCAATACCGAGTTTAGACATTAGCAAACAGCAGTGATTAATGTCCACTGGCAGACCATCTGCAAATAGTCAGCAATCTCTGACGACCTTACCCTCACTGTTACTCACTCCCTCAGAGGATAATGTAGGAGTTAAACTACAAATTAATGCAAGCCCGCAGCAAAATATAGCTATGGTTCAGCCCCAACAATGTGGAGCTCTGCAAAGCTGCGAGGAGCTTGAAAAAAACTTTAGGGAAAAGTTCGGACAGCGTCAAGGAGAGTGGTTTTGAAAAGTTAACAAGGCTTTTAATAACACTTGTCTTAGAGAGATTACAACAAAACATGAACGCCTTGTAAAGTCTAAAATTCCATGTCATGCGGTTTGGTTGCATTAGAACAGGTTGAGTTCCAAAATGGGGAGCCCAATTCCTGACCAGTGAGTCTCTGTTAATGCTGAAATAGATATATCAAAAATGTGAAGACAGCAGGAAATATTTGCCTGGTGAAACAATTAAATAAATTACTCTAGCCCAGAGTTGAAAATGCACCTGGCAGGGGAACCAAAATGAGAAATGATTTACTGTAAATAGTAAATCATTAACAAACTAACATATGGGTCGCCCTAATTACTGTGAGTTGTCCCAGATACAAGTAGTTAAACTTAATGTTCGAAGGAGCTTTAATACAAAACTGAAATCTATTCTAACACCAAATCAACTGACCTGTTAAAATCTCCTCAACTAAGTATTTTATGCAGTCATCCTTCCAAATGATTTCAAAACAAGGTACAGTGTGAAGTTTGGAGCATTTTTTGAGCTAAACTTTGACAGGAAAATCATTTACAAAATCTGTTTGACCCTAAACTGAGCTTCTGACCCCATATGCTCTCCATCACAAAGACCGCCTACTTCTACCTCCATAACATTATCCATTTCCACCCCTACCTCAGCCCATTTGCTGCTGAAAACCTCATCCATGCCTTTTCCACCTCCAGATTCGACTATTCCAATGCTCGCCTGGCTGGCCTCCCATCCTCCACCTTCTATAAACTTCAGTCCATCCAAATCTCTGCTGCCTATATCCTACCCATCACCCCAATCCTCACTGACCTACATTGGCTTCTAATCCTCCAACATCTCACATTATAAATTATCATCTTTTTCTTTAAATCCCTCCATGGCTTTACCCCTCTCTATCTCTGTAACCTCCTCCAGCCCTACAATGCCCAGCCCTGCCCCGAACTCTCCATTCCACTTGTGCATTCTCTCCCTCCCCTTGCCCCACCACTGGTGACTGTGCCTTCAGCCACCTAGGTCCCACACTCTGGAATTCCTTACCTAAACCCCCTCTGCTTTTATCTCCTTCCTCGCCTCCTTTAAGACTCTCCTTAAAATCCAACTCTTTGACCAAGCTTTTAGTCAACCTTCCTCATCGTTTCTTTATTGGCTCAGGTTCTGTTTCTCCTCAAACCTTTGGGAAACGTCTTGGGATGCTTTTCTACGTTAAAGGTACTATGCAAATGAAAATTGTTGTTGTTGGTTTAATGTCTTACCTGAAGGAGTTCTTCGACAGTGCAGCACTCCCTCAGTAGTACACGGACGAGACAGCCTAGATTGTGCACTCAAGTCCTGGACTGGGGCTTGAACCCACATCTTTTAAAACTCAGAGGCACTAGTGGTGTAGTATGTATTTTGATCACATTGACTCATTTACTTCACTTTCATTTTGAATTTTTGTAATTGGTGCTTGAACACACTGATAATTTAATCACTTGTGAGATTTCTTTTGGCTTTTCCCTTCTTTTTCCATTGTTTTCAGACTTACTCTCTTGTGGAGACAAGGCCATAGATTGGTTCTATAAATTATGCAGTAAATATGGAACAGCGAACAAAATGGCTGAAATGGAAAACAGGCAGCCTGCCAGACCTGAATAATACCGCACTTAACTAATGGTTCCTTCCTGCTTTTCTCGGCTCCTGGAATTTTTAATTGTACGCTTAAACTTTACATTTATTACTTCGGTATTGTTTCTAAATAATTAAAATAAATAATTCATATTTAAATCTGGGGTCTGATGTTCTTACTTCCCTTTCACCCCCTGTCCCTAGCCTGGGGATGCTGAGGCAAATTGCAGCACCCCTACCTGATTGATATCAGGTAACTCATCACAGACTAAGGATCAAACCGGGCTTCTTTCTGTCTGTATGGTTCAGTACAACACGGGGCAGCGCGTTCAGCCACTAAACTATCAGAAGAAATGACTATGCTGTATTAGAGTTTACTTGTCCCTGCTTCTTCCACAGCAGGGAAGTATAAACATCAGGTGACAGTCACTAATGGTCAGGGCAATAAAATGCATCACTGTTACCACATGGCACTGAATGATCCTGGCATTAAACAGCAGTGCATCCGAAATAACATTCTCCCCACTATTGACCCTCTCTTGCGTGCCACTGAGCTGCATGGCTATTGCCTGACAGTTCCACAGGTCAATCAACTCACTGATGTTTGTAGGAACTTGCTGTGCGCAGATTGATTGCCTTATATAACCACATTACAGCAGTAACTGTTTAATGTAATTCCTTCCATGTGAAGTGCTTTGGGATGCTTCTGAGAGACATGATACGATACTCTATAGGTAACAGTTCTTTCGTTCTTCCTGTACGGAACAGTTTTTTATGAGGTAAAACTGACTGACTCTGTTAATATGCATCTACAATAACAGTCAGCAGAAATGTTTAAGGGATATTGGATAAATACTTGAAGGGGAAAAAGTTTCTGTGCTCTGGGGAAAGAGCAGGGAATGGGACTAATTGGATAGCTTTTGCAAAGAGCCGGCACAGGCATGATGGGCCAAATGGCCTTCCTCTGGGCTGTATGATTCTATGATATGAGTGGCATTGGCATTTCTCTTCTAATATCACCATTTTCAGAAATCTATCCAATATGGTTGTGACAGTGGGTGTCGCAGGTTGATGTGCCTACATGTCCCCCAGAGATGCAATCATGGATAAAGAGTTGGTATAGGGGTAATATTGGGTATAATTCTGTGGTTTGGGGTGGGAAGGGAAGGGAACTCTATTAAACAAATTGGGGGGCGGGGGATAGCTCCCCCTTTCAGTGGTTGCCCCAGTGTACGTCTTTGTCAACAACACAAGGCGGCTACCTATAGATTCGAAAGGGTATTTTGAACTGAAATTAAAATCTAAAATTTACCCGAGGAAGAAAATGCTCAGGGCCGAGGCCGCCGTCAACAACAAAAGCACTGTCCAAATAAAGAAAGTAATTTGGGCAGACTGACCAAAATCATTACCATTAATTAACATTATGAATATAATCCCGATCAGTGTCAATGTAACATGGATGCGATAAACAGGAAATGGGAGTTAGATATGCTGCTGGAAAAATGATTGAGAAGAATTCACATTTTCAACAGACTAAGTTTGTTTTAAAATAGTATTAAAATAATCTGCTATTGGTTATTGGCTATTATGACCACAAGGTGGCAGCATTACACCAGGATGAGTATGACCTGCAGTCAAATGAGAGCCCATGAAGAGCGACCAACCAGTGATGTTGACCGGTAGTGGAGATGGATGTCTGTTGAACACTAAAAAGGAGACAGTAGAAGTGGTGATGAAAGGCTTAGTCAAAGAGGTGGGCTTTAAGGAGCATCCTAAAGGAGGAGGTGCGGGAGGGGTGGGGGTGGTAGGTGCAGAGTTGGAGGGGTTTAGGAGGAATTTACGGAGTGTGGGTGCTAGACGGCTGAAGGCAGGGACAGCAAGGACAGGGATAATGGATGAGCAGGATTTTGGTGCAGGATAGGATCGGATACGGGCAGCAGAGTTTTGGATGAACTGAAGTTTACGAAATAACAACAGAAAACGCTGGAAAAACTCAGCAGGCGAGGCAGCATCCGTGGAGAGAGAAACAGAGTTAACGTTTCAGGTCGAGACCTTTCATCAGAACTGAAGTTTACGAAGGTGGCAAAGGCATTGATGAGGGTTTCAGCAGCAGATGGGCTGAGGTAGGGGCGCAGACAGGCAACGTTGTGGAGATGGACATTGGGGTCTTTTTGATGGAGAGGTTATGAGCTCGGAAGCTCAGCTGGAGGTTAAATAGAGCACTGAGGTTGGTTCAACCTGAGACAATGGCTGGGAAGGGGGTTGGAATCAGTGGCAAATGTACGGAGTTTGTCTCTGAAAGAGATGCCACTGCCTCCCAGCTAAACCTCATCCTCCAGCACACAACTACTGTCAATATGAGCTGAAATAAAATCAGAAAATGCTGGAAATACTCAGCAGGTCAGGCAGCATCTGTGGAGAGAGAAACAGAGTTAATGTTTCAGGTCAATCTTCTCTTCTTAGGCAGTCCCTCGGAACCGAGGATGACTTGCTTCCACATTAAAAATGAGTTCTCAGGTGACTGAGGAGTCCAATGCGGGACCTACAGTCTCTGTCACAGGTGGGGCAGACGGTGGTTGAAGGGGCGGGTGGGTGGGGTGCTTGGGTTGACGTGCACTCCTTGCGCTTGGCTTCCGCTTGCTCCCGGCGAAGAGACTCGAAGTGTTCGGCGCCTTCCCGGATGCTTCTCCTCCACTTTGTGCGGTCTTGGGCCAGGGATTCCCAGGTGTCGGAGGGGATGTTGCACTTTTTCAAGGAGGCTTTGAGGGTGTCCTTGAAGCATTCCCTCTGCCCACCTGGGGCTCTCTTGCCGTGCTGGAGCTCCAAGTAGAGCGCTTGTTTTGGGAGTCTCGTATCGGGCATGCGGACGATGTGACCCGTCCATCGCAGCTGATCGAGCGTGGTCAAAGCTTCGATGCTGGGGATGTTGGCCTGAGCGAGAACACTGACGTTGGTGCGCCTATCCTGTCAATGGATTTGCAGGATCTTGCCGAGGCAGCGTTGGTGGTACCTCTCCAGTGCTTTGAGGTGCCTGCTGTACATGGTCTATGTCTCTGAGCGGGTATTACTACTGCTCTGTAGACCAATGGCCCTCCATCAGAACTCAATATGAGCTTTCTGTGCCTGGCAAGGTAGGCCCAGTGTATAGTAGAACACTGGCATTTGATGGCACACTTTAATTGGCTCCTGCTGACCCAACTCTGCCAAGTCCAGTGACAGTGGAGGACTGAACGCAGTCCCCAAAAACTTTCCAGAAATTCATGTTCAGGTGAAGACTCCAGCAATGCCTGTTCCATTTGAGTGAGACGTAAAAACCTTGAACAAGTGATGCATTGCTACAGAGATGTGGACACGGATCTGCTGCTTTAATTGTCCCCTTGGAACAAGTTGAGCGTATTCGCGCTCAAACCAAAAAATTCTCACCACGACTATCTTGTAATGAGCGGGAACTGGGCAGTAAGCCGATGCCACCCTGCACTCCTGAACATCACTAGTCACTGGTGCGCATTTGTCCCGGCAGCAGACCCGAAGCCAACAGCAACTTCTCGCTTTATATCGTAACACCTGATGAATCCATGCACAACACTCTTGCATCACTCGGGCTGGTAGTCATTATTTTTTTTGGCCGCAACAAAAATTCCAGATGAAAGGGATCCCTTTAAGTAATCAGAGCGGGGACCCTGGGCAGGTGCAGCTCATTTAGATTGCTGTTGGAACAACTGAGAAGGAACCAGAACTCCAACACTCATGCATTAAACATGACAGACAGTTTAATGCAGGTGCAGCGCATCATTTATTTCCCCGACACAGTGCGTTGAAACCGGCCTTTTCCCAGCGTTTGTGCTATTTTCTGAGGTGAGATTAACACGATTCCCCGAGGATAGATCAGCTGTTTCACAGATGGTGATAATTGCAATGAATTTGTCAGGAATGAGCACTAAGCGAGCGCGGTGATTTTTCTCTCACCTTTGTTTCTATAGAAACTTGAAAGTGTCACCCCATTTCACAGAAGTGAAAAAAAAACTAATTATGGAGCAGCACAATTTTGGCTCCCATATTTTTCACCTCCAGTTCTATAAACATATATTGTGTTTCAGCAGGTTAGAACGTGGCCCATGTTGTATTGTCTCAGAATTAAACCAGGAAAATAACACATTGTACACCAACTCTGTCAATAAACCCCCACCTAATTCAATTTCCCCCTTCCGCTCTGTCATTCAGCATCCCCGGAGGTTATCACAGATAGGTTGTTCCTTCCTTTTCCTCAGCAATATTCTTCCCTCCCTCCTCTCCTGTAAGTGTTGACGCCTCGCTGAGGTCCAGTTCCATAGGCACTGAGCACCCTCACTCTTGTATTTCATCTAAGTGGCCATTATTCATGCAATGGGCTTGGAACATAAGAAATAGGAGCAGGAGTAGGCCATTTGGCCCTTCGAACCTGCTCCACCATTCAATAAGATCATGGCTGATCTTCTACTACCTCACCTCCACTTTCCTGCACTATCCCCATATCCCTTGGTTCCCTTAATATTCAAAAATCTATCGATCTCTGTCTAGAATATACTCAAAAACTGAGTGTTTGCAGGCCATTCGACTGAGAGGTTTGGAAGAGAGACTGGCCGGGAACATCAAGGGAAATAGAATCATACAGCACAGAATTGACCATTGAAAGAGCTATCCAATTAGTCCCACTCTCCTGCTCTTTCCCATAGCTCTGTAAATATTTCCTTTTCAAGTATATATCCAATTCCCTTTTGAAAGTTGTTACTGAATTTGCTTCCACCACCCTTTCAGATCATTACAACTCGCTGTGTCAAAACATTTCTCCTTATCTCCCCTCTGGTTCTTTTGCCAATTATCTTAAATCTGTGCCCTCTGGTTACTGACCCCTACTGTGTACTCTATCAAAACCCCTCAAATTTTGAACACCTCTATTAAATCTCCCCTTAGCCCTCTTTGCTCTAAAAAGAGAACTATCCCAGTTTCTCTAATCTCTCCACATAATTGAAGACCCTTGACCCTGGTACCATTCTAAATATTTTAAAAACAATAAATACCTCTACAACTCATCAATTACATAGTAAATCCATTACATAGTA
This sequence comes from Squalus acanthias, assembly GCA_030390025.1. NCBI lineage: Eukaryota > Metazoa > Chordata > Chondrichthyes > Squaliformes > Squalidae > Squalus > Squalus acanthias. Next base: position 151,068,716 of record CM059428.1, read on the forward strand.
AATCCATTACATTCATCCATCACAGTAAAAAAATAAAGCCTTAAAAACAGCCTTATAATTAACATAAATGCAATGATTACTTTTACAAATAATCAATAATGTTTACAGTACAAATACCCTTAAGCAATTCCACACAACTTTTTAGATTTAAAATAAATCAATCTCAAAGTTAACTCCACATAAAACAAACCATTTCAACACCAGTGTACAAACACATAGCACCATCATAATCCAATTAAATGCTACAGATAACATTTATTCCAATAAACCAAGAAAACCTGTTTTACGCCAGTCCTACTGGCATTGTTCTGGTACCATTCTAATAAATCTCCTCCGCACCATCACCAAAAGTGTGGTGCCCAGAACTGGACACTATACTCTAGCTGAGACCTAACCAGTGTTTTATAAAGATTTAGCATAACTTCCTTGCTCTTGTACTCTATGCCTCTGTTTAAAAACAGCCTAGGATCCCATGTGTGTTTTTTTTTTAAAACAGCCTTATCAACTTGTCCCGCCACCTTCAAAGGTTTATGTACTTACACCCCCAGGTCTCTCTAGTGAAGGATTTTATCGATGCACTAAAAAGGTAAAAGAATAGCCAAAGAAAGGAAATCATCTCATGGAAGATGAGGGAACGGCAGAAATACTAAATGAGTATTTTGCCGGTTTTCACAAAAGAGATTGATACTGGAAATGAAAAAACAACAAGAGGAGCAGGTGGAGCAACTCGATATAACTATATGTAAGGAAGTAATATTGAAACAGTTGATGGAAGTCAAAGTGATAAGGCTTTGCTGGCATGCATTCTGGAATGGTGAGGGAAGTCAGAGAGGAAATACCACAATCTTTCAAAGATCCCTGGATATGGAAGTTGTGCGGGAGGACTGGGCGGCTGCCAAAGCAATACCTCTATTCACAAAAGCAGAAAGGGGGAAGCTGCGTAAACTATAGGTTCGTCAGCCTAACATCAGTAGTGGGGAAGATTTAAGAGGGGATAAAATTAATGCTCACTTAGAAAGACATGGGTTTGTTCAGGGCGGCCAGCAGGGGCTGTGAAACACAAGCCGTCTCTGACAAATGTAGCGGCGTTCTTTGAGGAAATGACGCAATGCTTTGATAAAGAAAACACAGCGCATTTTGTATATATGGATTTACAAAAGGTGCCATTTAAATACATGTTGACACAGTTAAGGTGCAATGCACTGTATTAATAGGAATGTAACAGCATGGATTCAATAATATGGAGTGTGAAATAAAAATCAGAAAATGCTGGAAATACTCAGCAGGTCAGGCAGCGTCTGTGGAGAGAAGCCAAATACTGCGGAGGCTGGAAATCGGATATAAATAATCTGAAAAAATAATATGGAGTGTGGTTAGCTGTGAAAGCGTCTGTCAGCAGCTCCAGGAGTAAAGAGAGAGATTAGTAGTTTGAACATATGAAAAAAACAGACGGAAAATGCCTATCTGACCCATTCAGCCATGTTGCAACTATGACCCCCCAGTAGCCGTGTAATCTCCGAGGAGACTCCATTTCCCGTCATTGTCCTTTCCAAGCAACACTCTGTATGCTGTCTGTCAACCGACTTTCTATCCAGGCTGCTATATTTCCTATTATACCGTCCACCTGATATTTTCTAACAAGCCTCTTGTGAGACACCTTATTGAATGTCTTTTGAAAAATCATAATACGCTGTATATACTGCATTCCCATTATCTATCCAAATCAGTCACTTCTTAAATAAACTCCATTAAATTTGACAAATGCAACATGCTGGCTATCCTTGATTAACCCCTGTATTGCTAAATACTGACTCATTTCATCTAGATTGGCTTCCTTCTGTGCTGTAACATTTTTATGATTGGGGCGGAAGGGGATCAAAGGAAAGTACAGCTGAGCCCAGTCTGGTCCTCAGCTGATGTCCAGTCATATACACTTCTCCAGCAGGCTCAGAGAGAGCATGCAGAACGCTAGCTGATTTTGCTCTCCCAAACCCATTGATGGTAATTTCAGTTCCCTCTACCGCCACCTAGGGTTGACTCAGTGCCATCTGGGGATCAAACCTGGTATCCTGCTCATTTCTATGGCTCAACTACTCAGTAAATACATCATCCGTTCAGACGAAAGGTCATCAATCTGAAACGTTAACTCTGTTTCTCTCTCCACAGATGCTGCCTGACCTGCTGAGAGTTTCCAGCATTTTCTGTTTTTATACTCAATATATAAACTTGCTGATCCCCATGGGGGCTCAGTACATTGTCTCTTAACTGTTTATCTGTACATCTTTCCATTTTTAAAAATTTGTTTATGGGATGTGGGCGTCGCTGGCAAGGCCAGCATTTATTGCCCATCCCTAATTGCCCTTGAGAAGGTGGTGGTGAGCTGCCTTCTTGAACCACTGCAGTCCGTGTGGTGAAGGTACTCCCACAGTGCTGTTAGGTAGGGAGTTCCAGGATTTTGACCCAGCGACGATGAAGGAACGGTGATATACTTCTAAGTCAGGATGGTGTGTGACTTGGAGGGGAACTTGGAGGTGCTGGTGTTCCCATACGCCTGCTGCCCTTGTTCTTCTAGGTAGAAGAGGTTGCGGGTTTTGGGAGGTGCTGCCAATCAAGTGCCCTGCTTTGTCCTAGATGGTGTCGAGCTTCTTGAGTGTTGTTGGAGCTGCACTCATCCAGGCAAGTAGAGAGTATTCCATCACACTCCTGACTTGTGCCTTGTAGATGGTGGAAAGGCTTTGGGGAGTCAGGAGGTGAGACACTCACCGCAGAATACCTAGCCTCTGACCTGCTCTTGTTGCCACAGTATTTATGTGGCTGGTCCAGTTAAGTTCCTGGTCAATGGTGACCCCCAGGATGTTGATGGTGGGGGATTCAGCGATGGTAATGCCTTTGAATGTCATGGGGAGGTGGTTAGATTCTCGCTTGTTGGAGATAGTCATTTCCTGGCACTTCTGTGGCGTGAATGTTACCAGCCACTTATCAGCCCAAGCCTGAATGTCGTCCAGATCTTGTTGCATGCGGGCATGGACTGCTCCATTATCTAAGGAGTTGTGAATAGCGCTGAACACTGTGCAGTCATCAGCGAACATCCCCATTTCTGACCTTATGTTGGAAGGAAGGTCCTTGATGAAGCAACTGAAGATGGTTGGGCCTAGGACACTGCCCTGAAGAACTTCTGCAGCGATGTCCTGGGGCTGTGCTGATTGACCTTCAACCACCACAAACATCTTCCATTGTGCTTGGTATGACTCCAGCCAGTGGAGCGTTTTCCCCCCGATTCCCATTGACTTCAGTTTGACTAGGGCTCCTTGATGCCACACTCGGTCAAATGCTGCCTTGATGTCAAGGGCAGTCACTCTCACCTCACCTCTGGAATTCAGCTCCTTTGTCCATGTTTGGACCAAGGCTGTAATGAGGTCGGGAGCCGAGTGGTCTTGGCGGAACCCAAACTGGGCATCAGTGAGCAGGTTACTGGTGAGTAAGTGCCGCTTGATAACACTGTCGATGACACCTTCCATCACTTTGCTGATGATTGAGAATAGACTGATGGGGCGGTAATTGTTCAGGTTGGATTTGTCCTGCTTTTTGTGGACAGGACATACCTGGGCAGTTTTCCACATTGTCGGATAGATGCCAGTGTTGTTGCTGTACTGGAACAGCTTGGCTGGAGGTCCGGCTAGTTCTGGAGCACAAGTCCTCAGCACGATAGCCGGGATGTTGGCGGGGCCCATAGGCTTTGCTGTATCCAGTGCGCTCAGCCGTTTCTTGATATCACGTGGAGTGAATCGAATTGGCTGAAGACTGGCTTCTGTGATGGTGGGGACCTCAGGAGTAGGCCAATATGGATCATCCACTCGGCACTTCTGGCTGAAGATGGTTGCAAACGCTTCAGCCTTGTCTTTTGCACTAACGTGCTGGGCTCTACCATCATTGAGGATGGGGATATTCATGGAGCCTCCTCCTCCCGTTAGTTGTTTAATGGTCCACCACCATTCACGACTGGATGTGGCAGGACTGCAGAGCTTTGATCTGATCCATTGATTGTGGGATCGCTTAGCCCTGTCTATAGCATGCTGCTTCTTCTTTTTAGCATGCATGTAGTCCTGTGTTGCAGCTTCCCCAGGTTGGCACCTCATTTTTAGGTACGCTTGGTGCTGCTCCTGGCATGCTGTTCTACACTCCTCATTGAACCAGGGTTGGTCCTCTGGCTTGGTGGTAATGGTAGAGTGAGGGATATGCCGGGCCATGAGGTTACAGATTGTGGTGGAATACAATTCTGCTGCTGCTGATGGCCCACAGCACCTCATGGATGCCCAGTTTTGAGCTGCCAGATCTGTTCTGAATCTATCCCATTTAGCACTGTGGTAGTGCCACACAACACGATGGAGGGTGTTCTCAGTGTGAAGACGGGACTTCGTCTCCACAATGACTATGCGGTGGTCACTGCTACGAATACTGTCATGGACAGATGCATCTGCAACAGGTAGGTTGGTGAAGACGAGGTCAAGTAGGTTTTTCCCTCGTGTTGGTTCTCTCACCACCTGTCGCAGGCCCAGACTGGCAGTTATGTCCTTCAGGACTCGGCCAGCTCGGTCAGTAGTGGTGCTACCGAGCCACTCTTGGTGATGGACATTGAAGTCCCACCCAGAGTACATTCTGTGCCCTTGCTACTGTCAGTGCTTCTTCCAAGTAGTGTTCAACATGGAGGAGTACTGATTCATCAGCTGAGGGAGGGCAGTAGGTGGTAATCAGCAGGAGGTTTCCTTGCCCATGCTTGACCTGATGCCATGAGACTTCATGGGGTCCGGAGTCAATGTTGAGGACTCCCAGCGCCACTCCTTCCCGACTATATACCACTGCGCCGCCACCTCTGGTGGGTCTGTCCTGCCGGTGGGACAGGACATACCCAGGGATGGTGATGGAGGAGTTTGGGACATTAGCTGAAGAATTTTCTTGACAGATCATCCACATCCCCGGGAAAAGGGCATCCGCGGGCCCAGTGAATGCCTGTAAAACTCTTACACCTGGTCCAAAAATGTGTGGGTTAGGTTGATTTGGCTATGATAAATTGACCCTTAGTGTTAGGGGGGATTAAATATGTGGGGTTATGGGGATAGGATGGGATATGTTAGGGGGAATTAAATACACGGGGGTAGGGTGGGATATGTGTACTGTGGGGATTAAAGCAGGGACAGGGTACTGGATTTGGATGATCAGCCATGATCGTATTGAATGGCGGAGCAGGCTCGACGGGCCGAATGGCCTACTCCTGCTCCTAGATTCTATGTTTCTATGTTTAAAAGGCCTGCTTTTACCAGCGTGTTTTAAAAAACAGAAAAATAAAATTTTATCAATAATTTATACATTTAAAAACCTGTGCAATAAGTTAAGTTTATTTTTAGCCCCTTTAAAACATGTAAATTTATTTTTGAAAAAATTAATTTTTGTTTTAAATATTTAATGAAATGCCATTTTGATTCATTTTAAATATGTGATTTTTTTTCTTTCTTTATTTGATATCTAGGTGTATTTTTGGGGTATTTCCATTCATACTTATGGGGTTTCCATACATACGGAATCCCCATAAGCATGATTGGGGATTCCCTTCTTTCATTCGTTGGGCCGGCCCATGTGATGCCTGGGGTGCTTGTGAATCGCATGCACCCCTGGATACGTGGGGCTCTGCCCACGGGTACCTGGAGAGGCCCAGGACCGCAAATCTCCGTACTTCCCGGACCACCTGGTCTGCGGGCATTTTATTTTTGCGGATCGGAGGCATTTCTCCGCGGGAATCCTCCGATTGCAAATTCAGGGCCATGATACACCGTGCTGATTCGTTGTTTCAGGGTGTATTCGGTCTCTTTGCGAGGAAACTGTTAAACTGTACATGTGCTGGATTTTGTTCAGAAATAGTTTACAGCCTAATGGATATTTTAAGTATAGATAATGCGTTTAGTTGGATGCAAGGAAATGAAAGCAAAATCTTAGCGCTTGGCAATTGGCAGCATTAGAAGACGCAGCAGAGGTTTAACAATTCTCTCATATAGGCTTGTCATGGAATTATATATGAGTCCAGTATCTGTGATACGAGCCCTGGATACAATATCTACAACAGGAATGTTAAGTGTTACATGAATTACATTACATAGAATATACAGCACAGAAACAGGCCCAACCAGTCCATGCTGGCATTTATGCTCCACTCAAGCCTTCTCCCATCCATCCTCATCTAACCTTACCAGCATAACCCTCTATTCCCTTCTCCCTCATAAGAAAGAAAGAAATAGGAGCAGGAATAGGCCACTTGGCCCCTCGAGCCTGTGCTTATCTCGCTTCCCCTGAAAAAAAGAAAGACTTGCATTTATATAGCGACTTTCACACATCCCATAGTGCTCAACAACCAATGAAGTACTTTTTGAAGTGTAGTCACTGTTGCAATGTAGGAAACACAGCAGCCAATTTGCACACAGCAAGCTCCCACAAACAGCACTGTGATAATGACCAGATAATCTATTTTTTTGTGATGTTGATTGAGGGATAAATGTTGGCTAGGACACCAGGGATAACTCCCGTGCTCTTCTTCGAAATAGTGCCACCGGATCTTTAACGTCCACCTGAGAGGGCAGACGGGGCCTCGGTTTAATGTCTCATCTGAAAGACGACACCTCTGACAGTGCAGCACTCCCTCAGTATTGCACTGGTGTGTTAGTCCTAGATTTTTGTGCTCAAGTCTCTGGAGTGGGACTTGAACTCACAACCTTCTGACTCAGAGGCGAGGGTGCTACCAGCTGAGCCACAGCTGCATCTATACTCAACTACTCCCTGTGGTAGCGAGTTCCACATTCTCACCATTCTTTGGGTAAAGAAATATTGAAAAAAAATACTCCCTCTTCCAAAGCTGTAGGTGGCCAAATCGTGACATTTTCTATTTTCTTTATCTTAATTTTTTTTACAATACCAATGATGCTGGTTTTCCCCCCTCAGCCGTTCTTGCGTTGCCTTTCTTGGCAGAGACCAATAAGTTAGAGGCCTGCTCCTAGGCGTCTGATACTCTGTTGCCACTCACTGCCCAGTCTGACTGAGGTGGAATGGCCGCTTGCGTGAGCTGCCATCACTGGAAAGCCGGCCTGTTATCCCAGCGACAAGTACACCTGCATGATGCAGGCCTCCTAGCATGCCAGGATCACACCTTTGCCGACTGGAGCTTACAAGTGTCTCAAATGCTGGTTTCCCAATGGCAATCGATCGCAGGGTGATTGATGACATTGGGTAAAGTGAGAACGTTGAATTTATGAAAAATGTTCACGTTTCCTGGCCTCTTATGCCGGCACAGCTGAGTCCCATAACATTGCGACAAGTTGCTGCTCCAACATCCCACCGTCCGTCCATATTCAAATGCCCCCATGCCTGAGATTTGGGGTAGAGTTAGGGCACAGCAGACTGACGGTCAGAAGTCCTGCCTCACGGCCAGTCCTCGGGAATGTTGGGCTCTTTGTGGCTATTTTAAAAATAAGTTGCGACCGTTTGGAAAAGGCCAAACTCTGCTGAAAGGATTAAACCAATGGAATGAAAGTGTTAACAATGGAGTAAAAGCTTTATCCAATGGTGTGAAAGGTTCAATCAATGGCGTGAAAACATTAACATATGGAGGGAAATAATTAAACGATGGAGTGAAAGGATCGTGCTGTGTTAAGCATGATAGACAGTTTAATGCAGGCGTAGTGTACAATTATTTCTCAAAGTAAACTGCAATCTTCCACTTGACATGTTTTATTCTATTTCTGAAGTGATGTTAGTGTGACTCCCTGAGGTTAGATCAGCTACTTCACAGTACCTGATAATCACACCACATTTCACAGAAATGAGCTCTACACTTGGAATATGAAATGGATATGAAGGCGAGAGCCATTGAATTCGACAAATATGAAATGAATGACTAAAACCAATCTCTGTAATCTCCTCCAGTCCCACAACCCTCCGAGATATCTGCGCTCCTCTAATTCTGGCCTCTTGAGCATCCCCGATTTCACCATTGGCGGCCGTGCATTCAGCTGCCAAAGCCCTAAGCTCTGGAATTCCCTCCCTGAACCTCTCCGCCTCGCTACCTCTCTCTCTTCCTTTAAGACGCTCCTTAAAACCTACCTCTTTGACCAAGCTTTTGGTCACCTGCCCTAATATCTTCTTATGTGGCTCGGTGTTAAATTTTGTTTTACAACGCTCCTGTGAAGCGCCTTGGGACACGTTACTATGTTAAAGGTGGTATAGAAATACAAGTTGTTGTTGAATACCAAAGAGAAGTCTATCAATCTCGGTATTGAAAATGTTAATTGACCCAGTATCCACACCTTTTTGGTGAAGTGAGAGCAATTTTTAAAAAGCCATCCAGCCCATGAGCCAGGCTCCTTAATATGATATTTTAGTTCACTCGTGTGCTTATATTACAGTCTGCTTTCATGTGAAAGTTCTTGTACCGCCTTTAATAGTCCCTTTGACAAGTTGAAAGATAGTATCAAGGAAAAGGAAATGTTCGAAGATTGTTACCGATCATTTAAACTATTTCCTCTTCATGCAAGACAATATTGCTTGCAATACCAAACCACATCGGGCAACAGGTGGACAATTAGTGCAAAAGATCAGAGGGACCTTGGAGTTCATGTCCACAGATCCCTGAAGGTAGTAGGACAGGTAGATAAGGTGGTTAAGAAGGCATACGGGATACTCGCCTTTATTAGCCAAGGCATAGAATATAAGAGCAGGGAGGTTATGCTTGAACTGTATAAAACGCTAGTTAGGCCACAGCTAGAGTACTGCGTGCAGTTCTGGTCGCCACATTACAGGAAGGATGTGATTGCACTAAAGGGGGTGCAGAGGAGATTGACGAGGATGTTGCCTGGGCTGGGGAATTTTAGCTATGAGGAAAGATTGGATAGGCTGGGGTTGTTTTCTTTAGAACAGAACAGAGGAGGCTGAGGAGAGACCTAATTGAGGTGTATAAAATTATGAGGGGCCTAGATAGAGTGGATAGGAAGGACCTATTTCCCTTAGCAGAAGGGTCAATAAGCAGGGGGCATAGATTTAAAGTAATTGGTCGGAGGTTTAGAGGGGAGTTGAGGAGAAATTTTATCACCCAGAGGGTGGTGGGGGTCTGTAACTCACTGCCTGAGAGGGTGGTAGAGGCAGAAACACTCATCACATTTAAAAAGTACAGTAAACTCTTTATTAACCGGCACCCAAATATCCGGAAATCTCTCTTAACCGGCAAAATTCTTGAGTAGGTAACCGGGGTTTTCCTTCATCTCTCGTTTAAAATTAACTTTAAAAAAAACCCGAGGCGTTTGCCTTGTATCGGAGCGTGTAGATTGGGAGGGGAATGTGCAGCCCGGTAGGCAGCGGACACGACAGATGGTCAGCTGGCGGTCCCCGGGGAGACGGAGCTCCGAATGCAGGCGCATGTCAGTGTGTACGGGGCTCTCGTACGTTGGGAGATATAACTCTCCGTTATCCGGACTTTTTGATTAACCGGCACCACGCCGGTCCCATCGGTGCCGGTTAATAAAGAGTTTCCTGTACTTGGATATGCACTTGAAGTGCTGTAACCTAGAAGGCTGGAAAGTGGGATTAGGGTGGATAGCTCTTTGTCGGCCGGCACGGACAAGATGGGCCGAATGGCCTCCTTCTGTGCTGTAAATTTCTATGGTTCTATGATTACCAGACAACAAGGTGTTAACACCTAATGAAGAAAAGGCAATGAGGATCCTAAGGAGTAACTTCTCAAAAACAGTAGGAGATGGAGAACTTGGAAGCCTTGCAGCCCCACTGGGTTTGTGTAGACCAGCTGAATTCTTGGGTATTAAAGAAACTTTCGGATGTATTATTCCTATAGATATAATTGTGTGCGGCCTCTAATGAAACAGAAAATGAATTGCTAACACTCACCTCATCTATCTAAAGATCTTTGTAATTATTTTTATCTCTATAAAACAAGAACACCACATTCATAGGAAGATGCCCCAGAAGAAGAGATTCCAAGACTGGAAAGTGCCACTGAAAATTGCCCCACCCCCTTCCTGCATTCGGCCCCTTGCTTGCACTCACCAGCCCAGAAAGAGATAGCGTAGATCAAGAATGGCCACTGGGTGAGTCACAGAACAAAAGGAAGTGAATTTGGGGGTAGAAGAGGAATATAAAATGGATATAAAGGTGTGAGCCATTGAATTCTACAAATATGAAATGAATGACTAAAACAAATGAATATCAAACAAAAATCTATCAATCTCAGTGACATGAATCTTGTCATTCATGTATGAAGTAATACTGGGCGGCCTGCTGGTGGCGCTGTCCAGGGAGAGTATAAATACTCGGGCATGGGCCCATCTTGCTTAGGACATTCCTCAACAGGAACTAGTGAAAGACACAACTAGATCTCCATGTTGAAAAACAGTTGATTAAAGCTTTGTTTAACGCTTAGACCAAGTGCCTAGTAGTTTTCTTACATCACTCAGTATTGAAAATTTCAATTGAACCAGCACCATACCTTTTTGGTGGAGAGATAACAATTAAAAAAAAAGTTATCAGGGTTCCAGGCCATGAGGAAAAAGGAAAAGTCAGTCCCTGCCTCTAGAGTGGCTGAATGATAATGTATGAGGTCCTGCCATGAAGAGTAGGATGATAGCAGAGCATCACATATGGAGGCGTTGAGTACTATCTCATATGACGTGCGGCAGATGGATGTGAATCTGACGAGAGTCCAATACTATCCTCTGTGGTACCATCAAAGAGGGATAGTCATTGCTGCAGTTCATCCTGGAGTGAGTGGGTGCTGTAGGAACTTCTGCATATACCCCCTCCCCAAACAGGGAGGCTATCAAGACACCAACGTGAAAGCATTACTAATGGCCTACAGGCTTTGGGGAACCAAATGGAGAGAGTAATGGCTGCTGATTCAGATTTCTCCCGCTCAGAGGGCTTGGAAGATGTCAGGGTTTAGGCTTATTAGTTATTTGATTTAGGTCATGTTCCCTGCAGACCAGCGACCCAGTGTCCTGACCTCACTTTAAGTGGCAGAGCAATGCTGTGCTTGGTGCAGCCTGCTCACCCTCATGACGGTGACACAGGAGAGCTCTCAGAACAATCCCTTTGGATGACCTTCACAAGCAGGGGTTAGTCGGCTCACCCGGGCTGCTGAGTATTCCAGTCCAGAGAAGCAGCCTGCCGTGGGTCCATGCCCAGACTTATCGGATCTGAGAGGGAGTCCACCTCCGTCCCAAGAAGCTCATTCTAAAAGTCCTCAGGAGCCTTCCAAATCACAGACCCCAGGCCGTTAAGCGGCACTGGAAGAAACATAAGAATAGAGCACGAGAGGTTATAAAGGCACAAGGGACGAGCACGATGGTGATTCTTAGTTTGTTTTTATGAAATTTCCTCAAGACCCATAATGATATTTTGGTTAATTTCATTTGTTTGTATTTCTTCATTCCGATATAAACTGGAACTGACGTTCTGAATCTGGATTTATTGATTTTATTGTTTCAGTGAATCCTAGGAGCTGATCTCCAGCAGAATATTCTGTTTTCCCCACGAGCTCTCAGCTACAGATTCTTACCCTGAAATAACAAGATGGTTTTTCCTCAAATAATTGTCCACAAAAGACCGAAAAATCCATTCTATTTTTCTGTAGCATTATCTCCCAATTCTGCAGGTGGACTCTGTTCCATCTCGTCCATCCCTGATCATTTAATTGAGCTTAAGGGGGATCAAGTGGATCGCGATATTAAGCTGCTTGCGACCCGGCACCAATGTGATTGTATCGAGGTTTGGCGGAACCTCAAAGTTAGGAATTCCGGGCAGAGACACTGTATAAATGAAACAAAGATGTTTGAAAAAAGAAGCCGCAAATTAACGAGTAACCCACACATGCCCTTGATTTATTAGTATGCTTTGTCAGAAGAAATTACTTCAGATTATCTGGAAATTATATTCGTAGCGACTTGGCTTTGCCTCGGCTGATTGAAGCAGTCTTACTGGCACTGAAATTCTGATTTTTATTTTGGAATATGTTAATTTATTAAATAAAAACCATTTTGACTCATTCTTCCAGGAACACTCTCTTTCTGCTAATGGAATGAAGTGCGGTGGTCACAAGTGCCGTTCTGTTGCCTCATGCCCTGTGGTTGAGGAACTAAAGAGAAATGAATGTCAATTGAACAAGCTATAATGCTTGATAATGCACAGCCAATTAAATAATTAACTATAATACGATAAGGAGGCAAAAGATTCACATACAATACTTAATACTTAACCAATCAAGCAATTTATATGGGGAATAACTGGTAGCTGAAAGTCTGTAGCGAGGCTGTAATGTACGTCAGGCTCAAGATGTGTTGGGCGATGATCACAAGATCACCAGAAACGAAATTCTCCTTGGAAAAATATTGAAGAGATAAGGATACAGTAACTCAGTCATTCCACTGCGAGAGACCTGGAGGCTGTGAACAGTGTGATCTGAATTAAGTTAATAAACACAGAGTGGGATCATCAGCAAAAGACTAAATAGGTTTTATAATTACATAGGAATACCTAGAATTCACAGCACAGAAACAGGCCATTCGGCCCAACTGGTCTCTGCCGGTGTTTATGCTCCACACGAGTTTCCTCCTACCTTGCTCCATCTCACTCTATCAACATATCCTTCTATTCCTTTCTCCTTCATGTACTTATCTAGCTTCCCAGAATCATACTCGGACTTCAAGGGTTAAGTTACGAGATTACACAAATTCGGGTTGTATTCCCTAGAATTTAGAAGGTTAAGGGGTGATCTGATCGACGTTTCCAGGATATTAAGGGGATTAGATAGCCTAGATAGAGAGAAACTATATCCGCTGGTTGGGGATTCATGGACTAGGGGGCATAGTCTAAAAATTAGAGCCAGGTCTTTCAGGAGTGAAATTAGAAACCACTTCTACACACAAAGGGAGGTAGAAGTTTAGAACTCTCTTCTGCAAACGGCAATTGATGCTAGATCAATTGTTAATTTTAAATTGGAGATTGATAGCTTTTTGTTAACCAAAGGTATTAAGGGATATGGGCCAAAGGCGGGTATATGGAGTTAGATCGCTGATCAGCCACAATCTCATTGAATGGCGGAACAGGCTCGAGGCGCTGAATGGCCTACTGCTGTTCCTATGTTCCACTTAAATGCATCTATGCTATTTGCCTCAACCACTCCATGTGGTAGCGAGTTCCAAATTCTCACCATTCACTAAGTAAAGAAGTTTCTTCTGAATTCCTTATTGGATTTATTAGTGACTATCTTATATTTACGGCCCCTAGTTTTGGACTCCCCTGCAAGTTGAAACATCTTCTCTACGTCTACCCTATCAAACCCCTTCATAATTTTAAAGACCACTGGCAGGTCACCTCACAGTCTTCTCTTTTCTAGAGAAAGTAGTCTGTTCAGTCTTTCATGATATATAATGATTGGAGGAGGTCATTGAATAAAGAGCAACATTGGAGAAAGGAGAGCATTCAGGGGAACTCTTGAGTTAATGGAGAAAGGGTCAAAGGATGAGCCTTCAATCACATTACAGCTAGAGGCATTTGAGAGAAAGCTAGCTAGCCATGGACATCATTGTGGTTCAAGGTCACGTGATGGTAACTTATTTATACAGTGCCAGAATCTATCAAAGGCTTTGGAGATATCAGGAATGACAGATGATCCACAAAATTGCTCAAGAACAGAATTTCAAAGGTGCATAACATAGGCACCAAAGTGAAATCCACACTGATAATCATGGAATAGACCAGAATTTTCAAGGTGATGAATAATTTGAAAGCTAATGGCTTCCTTAACTAGAAAATACTGATATGACAATTTAGAACGTCATCTAGAGATAAGTTATCTGATACAGTTGATCCTAGGTACCAGGACGTCGTATAACTTCTAGCGTGATGTTAACTATTAAAATTTCTGGTGCAGTCAACACAACATGGGGATAATTTTGACTTTGTGGATTTGCTATCAACCATTTTACACTATCGCACAAAGTCAAAATTACCCCCATGGTGGCCTGATCACTTTAGACTGATAGTTAGTATGAATTCAATCCAATCTCGTGAAAAGCTTTGAGAGTCTGGCTGCGGCCCACATGATCAAGCAGCTCTGTTTAGGGATGGACTACTTGCCCCAATTTGGGGACAGCCCTAGAAAAGGTGGGCTATAAGTTCCTCTACCTGTTTGATGTTCTGAAGCCTGGGTTCGTGTCTAATGCTACTTCAGAAGTCGTTTTTTTTAGTCGTTCATGGGATGTGGGCATCCCTGGCAAGGCCAGCATTTATTGCCCATCCCTAGTTGCCCTTGAGAAGGTGGTGGTGAGCCGCCTTCTTGAACCGCTGCAGTCCATGTGGTGAAGGTACTCCCACAGTGCTTTAGGGAGGGAGCTCTAGGATTTTGACCCAGCAACAATGAAGGAACGGCGATATACTTCCAAGTCAGGATGGTGTGTGACTTGAAGGAGAACTTGGAGGTGGTGGTGTTCCCATGCGTCTGCTGCCCTTGTCCTTCTAGGTGGAAGAGGTCGCGGGTTTGGGAGGTGCTGCCAAAGAAGCCTTGGTGAGTTGCTGCAGTGCATCTTGTAGATGGTACACACTGCAGCCACAATACGTCGGTGGTGGAGGGAGTGAATGTTTAAGGTGGTGGATGGGGTGCCAATCAAGCAGGCTGCTTTGTCCTGGATGGTGTTGAGCTTGTTGAGTGTTGTTGGAGCTACACTCATCCAGGCAAGTGGAGAGTACTCCATCACACTCCTTACTTGTGCCTTGTAAGAACATAAGAATATAATAAATAGGAACAGGAGTAGGCCATTTGGCCCTTCGAGCCTGCTCCGCCATTGTAGATAGTGGAAAGGCTTTGGGGAGTCAGGAGGTGAGACACTCGCCGCAGAATACCCAGCCTCTGACCTGCTCTTGTTGCCACAGTATTTATGTGGCTGGTCAAGTTAAGTTACTGGTCAATGGTGACCCCCCAGGATGTTGATGGTGGGGGATTCAGTGATAGTAATGCCGTTGAATGTCAACGGGTGGTGGTTAGACTCTCACTAGTTGGAGATAGTCATTGCCTGGCAATTGTGTAGTGTGAATGTTACCTGCCACTTATCAGCCCAAGATGGAATGTCGTCCAGGTCTTGTTGCATGCGGGCATGAACTGCTTCATTATCTGAGGAGTTGCGAATGGCATTGAATGCTGTGAAGTCATCAGTGAACATCCCCATTTCTGACCTTATGTTGGAGGGAAGGTCATTGATGGTTTGGCCTAGGATACTGCCCTGAGGAACTCCTGCAGCGATGTCCTGGGGCTGTGATGATTGACCTCCAACCACCTCAACCATCTTTCTTTGTGCTAGGCATGAGTGGTCCTGGCGGAACCCAAACTGGGCATCAGTGAGCAGGTTATTGGCGAGTAAGTGCCGCTTGATAGCACTGTCAACGATACCTTCCATCACTTTGCTGATGATTGAGAGTAGACTGAAGGGGCGGTAATTGGCCAGATTGGATTTGTCCTGCTTTTTGTGGACAAGACATACCTGGGCAGTTTTTCACATAGTCGGATAGATGCCAGTGTTGTAGCTGTATTGCAACAGCTTGGCTAGAGGCTGCGGCTAGTTCTGGAGCACAAGTCTTCAGCACGACAGCCGGGATGTTGTCGGGGCCCATAGCTTTTGCTGTATCCAGTGCACTCAGCCATTTTTTAATATCACATGGAGTGAATCGAATTGGCTGAAGACTGGCTTCTGTGATGGTGGGGACCTCAGGAGGAGGCCAATATGGACCATCCACTCGGCAATTCTGGCTGAAGATGGTTGCAAACGCTTCAGCCTTGTCTTTTGCACTCAAGTGTAGTCGCCGCCAAATTCCGTGGGAGGATAGCGGCGGCCCTACCAAGTTGCGCCTCGATCTCACCTTTCACCCCACCAGCCTTCACATTCAACGGATCATCCTGCGCTATTTCCGCCACCTCCAGCGTGATCCCACCACCAAACACATCTTCCCCTCACCCCACCCTTCAGCATTCCGAAGGGACCGCTCCCTCCGCGACACCCTGGTCTACTCCTCTATCACCCCCAACACCCCCTCCCCTTCGCCCGGCACCTTCCTGTGCAAGCATAGGAGATGCAACACCTGCCCTTTTACCTCCTCCCTTCCCACGGTCCAGGGCCCCAAAAACTCCTTCCAGATCAAACAGCGATTTACTTGTACTTCTTGCAATTTAGTATATTGTATTCGCGGCTCAGGATGCGGTCTCCTCTACATTGGGGAGACCAAACACCGATTGGGTGATCGCTTTGCAGAACACCTCCGTTCAGTCTGTAAGCGTGACCCCGAGCTTCCGGTCACGTGTCACTTTAATTCATCCTCTCCAGTCCCACTCTAATCTCTCTGTCCTCGGCCTCTTACACTGTTCCAACGAAGATCAACGTAAGCTCGAGGAACAGCACCTCATCTTTCGATTAGGCACTTTACAGCCTTCTGGACTCAACATCGAGTTCAACAATTTCAGACTATAACCTTGGCCTCTATATTTTTTTCCCTTTTTTTCTCACATGGTAGCTGTTGATGATTCTGCCATCGGCATTTACACCTCATCTAGAGTCATCTTTTGTTTCTTAACTTGTCCCATTACCTTTTCTTTTTGCCTTGCCCCATCATCCCTTTTGTCAGTCAATCTCTCCTGCCTTCCAGCCTATCGCAGCCCTTCCCTTTTGTTCTTTCCTCCCCTCCTCCCTTTCCCTGCCCGTGCACCTGCTTAAAATTCTGTTACTTCTCTAACCTTTTCCAGTTCTGACGAAGGGTCCTCGGCCTGAAACGTTAACTCTGTCTCTCTCGCCTCGATGCTGCCTGACCTGCTGAATGTTTCCAGCATTTTCTATTGTTATTTCAGATTTCCAGCATCTGCAGTATTTTGCTATTGTATTAGGGATATTTATAAAATTGAAAGCAGGTGTGGAAGGAGTGAGTCTACACTTTGAGCAATAGCTTCTTGTGGCACAATGCTTAGCAACAGGGTTATGTGCTTGCTCAGTTAGGATACACGGAAATGATTGGGTAAAAATTGAATTGGGTTAATATTTTGGCCGGCAAGCATTTGGGTGTTCCGAAACTCTCTGACTCCTCACTCGTAACATGGAGTGTACAGTCTTACATATCTGGTCCCGCAAGAGCTTCCCAACAAATGAGGACATTATGTTTAAAGCTCTTAATTTACCATGTTTCCTGCAGAATTCCCAGCCTTTTTAAGTGGGTTTAAAGGCCAGTCATGTTTGTCTTGTCGGGAAGGCCCCTCTTACAAGGACCACCATCTTTTTATTCAACTTCAATTTTGCTATGAGATTTGGGGACTTCTTCTAAAGTCGCTCATCATGGGATTTCATGCAAGAGGATGAAGATCAAAGAAAGCACACAAGGGAGACATGGACTGACATTATCCTGCATTCTACCAGCAGCTTACATGCAGGCTGTGAGTGGAATGAGCCCTCACACAGGACTGTATTGTAAGCATCACCTTGGCTCAGAGGATAGCACTCTTGCCTCAGGGTCAGAAGGTTGTGATTTCATATCTCAGTCCAGGGCTTGAGTACATAATCAATTGTGAGGGCGTGATGCATTGTCAGCTGTGCTGTCTTTTGGATGATATATTAAATCAAAGCACCATCTGCTTGTTCAGGTGGATCTTAAAGATCCCATGGCAGTACTGAAGATGAGCAGAGAGTTCTCCTATTGTCCTGGCCAACATTCCTCCTTCAACCAACACGACCAAAAACAGACTCAATGGTCATTCATCTCATTGCAGTCTGTGGGATCTTGCTGTGTGCTAATTGGTTGCTGCATTTGCCTATGTAACAACACTTCAACAGGTATTCATTGTGAGGTGCTTTGGGACATCCTAGGGATGTGAAAGGTGCTATAAAAAACCAACTTCTTTCTTCTTTAAGTATGAGAAGTCGCACAACACCAGGTTATAGTCCAACAGTTTTATTTGAAATCACAAGCTTTCGGAGCGCTGCTCCTTCGTCAGGTCACTTCACCTGACGAAGGAGCAGCGCTCCGAAAGCTTGTGATTTCAAATAAAACTGTTGGACTATAACCTGGTGTTGTGCGACTTCACACATTTGTCCACCCCAGTCCAACACCGGCATCTCCGCATCATGGGTTCTTTAAGTATAGCTGCAGCTTAACATAACATTTGTGTCCAAATAAGCTTACTAATAATTTAAACATTGCATTGGCTCTTGTGAGTTCGCTAACAATGCACTACTGATGATACTAACTGTGCAATTAAGGAGGACACTTTATTACATGTATAAATATGTCAAAAGTTAATAAAGTTAGTGATGACTCATTTTTATTACTGATACAGGAGACTATGACTCTCCATATGATTGCTAGCAGGTACCTGTGCCTGGCCATTAATCCCATTTATGTGTAATTTACTGGTCTAATGTGCAATTCCCAGTAAAATTGTGAAACTGAAATACAAATTATATGAACCACTGGAGGAAGCTATTAAAATGCGTGTATCTGGACAAGCTTCAGATGTGTAAAACCAACCAATATCAGATTTGATGTGCAGTACATCAGCAATCTGAATCCTGCATTCTGCTCAGCATTAGTATAAATATTCAGTTCCTTAAAGCATTATTATTATTTTTATGGTTAGGCTTTAGATGCACAAATCAAGTTGCTTATTTCAGCAAGTCATGTTGCATCCTGATTAAAGATAGTGGAGCAGCAACTGTATAACCCCTGAAAACGGGCGCGGGGATTGCTGTGCGCGATTAACCCGTGCCCGTTCATTGCGTAGCAGACAGCACGTTAAATTGGTGCTGCCTGCTCTTTTAAATGATTGCTGCGTGCAGCCAGCGCTCCCCGCACTGCTCATTAGCTGCACGCATCAGCAGGGGGCCCGATATCACGAGAGGCTAGTGCTACTTAAAGGCAGGCTGCACCTTCTCAAGGGGAGGTGCATTGTGACTGCACAAAGTGGTGGGAGTTTTTTCAAAAGTCAATTTGGGCTATGATACTTTGAGCAATGGCCGAACATGCGAGAGAGCGAGCACCAAGGCTTTCAGATAATGCACTGGAGGTCTTGGTGGAAGAGGTGGGAGAAGGAGAGAAGTCCTGTATCCACAGGGGGGCAGGAGATCCTCCAGACACATGCTCAGGGGGCAGTGGGAACAAGTAGCGGCGAATGTCAATGCCAGGAGTGTTGCTCCAAGAACGTGGATGCAGTGTAGGAAGAAGTTTAACGATCTGACATGAGTTGTCAAGGTGAGTGACTTCATCTTCAAATGGCACATCCTACCCACTGTACCAATACCCTCATCCACTGCTCAATTTACTAACCCCCATCACCCACCTACCAACAATCTCTATCAATGAGTACTCAACCCTTCAATTCATATGCTTTACCTCACCCTCACACACTTAAGCACTGTTGCAAGCCTCACACGCACAACTCACAGCTCGCACACACTGGCAGCTATTCAAGCATGACAGCCACATCACCCAAACATATTTCAGGACACTCACTGACACACTTCCCTATTTCTTGCAGGAGAAGGTGGCACATAACAGGAGACTGCAGGAAAGAACTGGAGGAGGACAAACATGCCTGCATGTTTTAACCCCCATGGAGGAGACAGTGCTGACCATCAAGGGAAGGGGCATCACTGAAGCCGTGGTCACTGGCAGGGCTGGAGGGATCGATGATGGAGGTATCTGCATACCTAATCCTCCTTCTCTCATCCCACTTCTCCCTCATGCCACAATCTCTTCTGACTGAGAAACTGCTGATGGTGAGAGCATGCACTTCTTACTTTCTCCTCTCCCCTCACCACAACCCAACCCTTGTCCCTTTTTTATTTCAGATACCCAAGGACTGGAACCTTCGCAGGCAGTGGAGGAAGAGGAATAAGACAGTGAAGTTGCAGAGACACCATCACTCGATCTTACACTTGCAGCCACCAGCTCAGAGACTACATAGGATTACATAGGATATACAGCGCAGAAACAGGCAATTTGGCCCAACCAGTCCATGCCAGCGTTTATGCTCCACTTGAGCCTCCTCCCAACTTTCCTCATCTAACTCTGTCAGCATAACCCTCTATTCCCTTCTCCCTCATATGCTTATCCAACTTCCCCTTAAATGCATCGATATTATTTGCTTCAACCACTCCCTGTGGTAGCGAGTTCAACATTCTCATCACTCTCTGGGTAAAGAAGTTCTTCTGAATTCCCTATTGGATTTCTTGGTGACTATCTTATATTGATGGCCTCTAGTTTTGCTCTTCCCAACAAGTGGAAACACTCTCTCTGTATCTATCAAAACTGTCCATAATTTTAAAGACCTCTATTAGGTCACCCTTCAGCCTCCTCTTTTCAAGCGAAAAGAGACCCAGCCTGTTCATCCTTTCCTGATAGGTGTACCCTCGCATTTCTGGTATCATCCTTGTAAATCTAAGACTGACACTGCGCGTATTTTATAGGCTAGGATAGAGGAGGGATTTGCACATGGTGAGACACATGTCTCATGTGAGACACCAAGCAAAAGTGCGCAGGATTCAGGGCGGGGGGAAAAGATAGCGCAGGTGCCAGCTTGCGGAGGGTGAGGTCACACTCTAGTTCTGCTGTAGAGGGCTCAGATGAGGGCTTCAATGGACCAGGCTACAGTGAGCAGCCTGGAAGGAGCCAGGCGCATAAAAGTTAAGAGCCACAGTCACCTTGACCGCCACAGGCAATGCTGTCCTTGCCCTACTTTGGGGTTGCAGCAGTTGCCATATTTCTGTCACGACCTCTTTAGTGAAGCAAAGACATCTCATGCATTGGTCCTCACTGAAGTTGAGGTCAGAGAATTGCTCCCAAAAGACCCTCGACGGATATGGCCTCCTGCTGAGTGCCCTTCTCCCCCTTCTCCTCCTCCCTCTTCAAGCAGCGTGTCCTGCTCTGCCTGGCCTCCCTTCATTCTCCCAGTCATGCTCAATTCCCAGAGGAAGCCCCACCAGGCCACCCATGACTGGAAGCAACTTGTTTCAGCACAAGCTTTTAAACCAACAAAAAAGTACTTCAGTACCAGCCAGACCACTCTCTGTAGACTATTCAAACTTTAGACAAGTTCCAAAAACGTGTAGAGTTGCACCAACAGCCAGGAGAAATAATCCAGCAACTAACCTGTAAGTAGTAGATGATGCCTTTAACTAGTGCTGGTCAGGGGTTTCTTCATTCCGTTTAACATTGTGTTCAGCTGTGCGAGGTTAAGACAGGTCATAGGCTGGAGGGTGGATTTTGAAAATGGCAGCGCTGGCGTCAAATCAGCGTTGCACACTGATTGATGTCATAATCTACCTGCTCTGCATGCTGCCGGCGGTTGTTATGTGCGTGCGCGCAAACCCCTTTACCAAGATGGCGTCCTCCGCACATCCCGTCAGAAGTGTGCACACGCATCTTAGACCACATTTTCGAGCATTAGGAGGCCGCGTAGTGCCTAAAAAATGGGCACTACACAGCCCAATTTCACACCCGTGCATCATGTAACTGTCCCTCTGAACTGAAGGGGCTATTCTTCATAGTGAGTGTGAGCAGAATATTCAACTATCGGAGATGTCACAGCTGGTCCTGCCATACTCACTTTTCAGGGCAGGTCACAATAGCAGTCAGGAGTGGGAACCCTGGCTAATGTTTTCTCTCTCTAGCCCAGGAACATTAGGGCCATCAGTAGCACACGTTTTTTTTTATTTGTTCATGGGATGTGGGCATCGCTGGCAAGGCCAGCATTTATTGCCCATCCCTAATTGCCCTTGAGAATGTGGTAGTGAGCCGCTTTCTTGAACCACTGCAGTCCGTGTGGTGAAGGTACTCCCACAGTGCTGTTAGGGAGGGAGTTCCAGGATTTTGACCCAGCGACGATGAAGGAACGGCGATATACTTCCAAGTCAGGATGGTGTGTGACATAGAGGGGATCTTGGAGGTGGCCGTTGTGTCCGTAGCTGGTGCCGAGGTCAATGCCAGGTGGTCCGTCCGGTTTTATTTTTATTATTGTGTTTCGTAGCGGTTTGTTACAACTGAGTGGCTTACTAGGCCATTTCAGAAGGCAGCTAAGAGTCAACCACATTGCTGTGGGTCTGGAGTCACATATAGGCCAGACCAGGTAAGGACGACAGATTTCCTTCCCTAAAGGACATTAGTGAACCAGATGGGTTTTTACGACAATCTGAAAGTTTCATGGTCACCATTACTGATACTAGCTTTTTATTCCAGATTTTTTTATTTTACTGAATCCTCCCTGATATCAACTAATGAAGCACAGGCTACAAATTGAACCTGGGAACCTTTTGACCTTGATGGCTCAGTACCACCAGCAGTTGTATTCTGTGGGGAGGTTCCGACATCATATAGGCATGCAATTTGCAAACTAGAAGCATGTCATTTCAAGGTAATTTGAAAATATATGACTAAAATTGCAGCTCTACCCAGTTGTGGTTAAGATTGAGTTATGTTCATTGTTAAATCATGATGAATAAATGAGGTCACCTTTTGCCTCATCAGACTGACTTAAGACCTGTTCTGGCTGGAGTACAGCAGAAGTCAAAGTCAACTGCAAGTGGTTTTGGGCTGTTCCCGCTGGCATCAGCGTCAGACTGCTCCTAATCCCTTCACTAATGACATTCACTCTAATTACTGTAAGACTTCCCGAATAACAGGGCTACGAGCCTAGCTAGCAATGCAATTTTCTGTCCTGGCACTTTCCAGAAGCCAATTGGTATTTGTTGCTGACGCTAGCATCTGAACTCTGAAGCCATTGCGTTTGCCGTTCTTTAAACTGCTCTCCGCCGCGAGGGGAGGTGGGGCAGCCCCAGGGCAAGCTAGGAAATAGGTTGTACGCTCACTGCATCGGTTCGACCCAGGATGAGGAGGCCTTGTCGAATAAATGGTGCTTATTTTTTTGAACTTGCCACACCATCTTCCAGATCATCCCTCACAGTCCTGTTCTGTTCCATGATCATGAATTTAATAAATATCCACAGATATTTTAAATAGCAATAAATGGCAGAATGCTGGCTGCACTGAACATATCTATGAAGCATTGTTGGGAAGGTGCAATCCGTCTGCACGCCATTTAACTTTTATTCATTGCATATTGCAGACTGTGGTTTCAACCTGTCCTGTTTCTGCTTGGCTGCCTTCCTGCTGACAATGATCATGGTAACAGTATTGTTTTGATAATGTAATAAATCACACCCATAACATCCCTGACTGCTGTAATGCACTAGCTGTGAAATACTACATTTTAAAGAGAGAACTTGCCTCTCTGGAGCGCTTTTCACATCCCAGGACGTCCCAAAGCGTTTTACAGTCAATTAAGTACTTTTGAAGTGTAGTCACTGTTATAATATAGGCAAATGCAACAGCCAATCTGCACACAGCAAAGCCCCACAAACAGCAATGAGATAAATGATTAGATAACATGTTTTGGTAGTGTTGGGTTGAGTGATGAATGTGGGCCAGAAAACCAGAAGAACTCCCCTGCTCTTCTTTGAATAGTGCAATGGGATCTTTTATATCCACTCGAGCAGGCAGTCGGGGCCTCGGTTTAACATCACATCCAAATGATGAAACCTCTGTCAATGTAACACTCCCTCCGTACTGCACTGATGTGTCAACCTGGATTATGTCAACCTTCTGATTCTGTGACAAGAATGTTGTAAGTTGTATCATGCCTTAAAAGTACTAAAATTATTAGTAATCCCTCCATGGCCTCGCCCCTCCCTATCTCTGTAATCCTCTCCAGCCCTACAACCCTCCGAGATCTCTGCGCTCCTCCAATTCCGGCCTCTTGCACAACCCCGATTATAATCGCTCCACCATTGATGGCCGTGCCTCCAGCTGCCAAGGCCCTAAGCTCTGGAATTCCCTCCCTAAACCTCTCCACCTCTCTACCTCTCTTTCCTTCTTTAAAACACTCCTTAAAACCTACCTCTTTGTCCCATCTGTCCTAATATCTCCTTATGCGGCTCGGTGTCAAATTTTGTTTGATAATGCTCCTGTGAAGCACCTTGGGATGTATTACCATCCTAAAGGTGCTATATAAATGCAAGCTATTGATGTAAAAATAGGAAAGACTTGCATTTATATAGCACCTTATCACATCTGACGGAAATCTCCGAAAGTGCTTCACAGAGGCTAATTTATTACTCTTTGAAGAAGAGCCGAGAGTTGTACAAGTGTGCTGGATAGCTTTGCTCCCTCAAGCAACACCACAAAAAAACAGATTAACTGGTCATGCCTCGCATTTACTGTTTGTAGGATTTTGCTGTGGCTGGCACATTTGCCTACAGTAAATGCATTTCAAAAAGTAATTAATTGGTTATGAAGCACTTTGGTAGGTGCCAAGAATGTAATGAGGTGTTCTATCAATGCAGGATCTTTCTTTCCAGTGTAGCGATGTAGACACACAACAAGATCACACAGACAGCAATAAGATGACTAACCAGTGAATGGGTTTTTGGTCGAGGGAGGAATGCTGGCCCGTGTACCCAGAGAACTCCCCCTTCTTCTTTCAATAGTGCCATGGAATCTTTAACATCCACCTGAAAAAAGGCCTCGGTTTAATATCTGATCCGAAGAGCAGCCTCTCTAACACAGCAGCACTCCCTCAGTGCTGCGCTAAAAGTGTCAGCTTAGATTATGTTCTCAACTCCTGGAATGATGTGTGAACCTTCTGACTCAGGGGCAAGAGTACAACCAACTGAATCAAGCTGCTACTTGATTTCTTTTTGAAGCCAAGATTTGTCTGGTTCTTAAAAACATAATGTGTGCTTGTGATGGGACAAGATAAACAAGATACTGTAGTTGCTTGGCATCAACCCTGACTCACCCCCTACCTGGGTTTACACAGCTGAGCTTTCAAACTCATCCTTTTTTTAGATAGATTTTGAACAAGTATGAGATCAGAGTGTACAGTACAGTGGGGTTAATATTGTTGACATTGAAATCAATCCAGGGCGAAACTGGCAGTTTAAGCGGGATCCACTTGACTCAGTCCAGATATAGGTTTAAGCTCTGCAGCATCCTCAACTCTGCAGGCTTTAGTGGCGCATCTTTTAAATTAAATACCACCACTAAAGAACGAACTTGCATTTATATCGTGCCTTTTACGACCACAGGATGTCCCAAAGCTTTTTACAGCCAATGAAGCACTTTTGAAGTGTCGTCACTGTTGTAAATATAGGGAGAAGGGATGGCAGTGATGTGACCTCTGGGTAGTGCTGGTTATCTGGAGATAGAGGAAAATTGCCGGGTCTTTATTTTTTTTGCTTTTTAAAAAGTAAGGGGGAAAAATTCGGTATCGCCCATTTTGGGGCGCTAATATCGGCCGGGCGCAACGTTTGGCGCCTGGCGCTAATTATCGCCTCCGACTGCAACATTCGCCTCTATCACCCCTGGAGGTGATTTGAGCGCTAAATCAGGCGCTACACACCTCTCTTCAGGCGCAAACGTCAGGGAGCGAGGCGCTACCTCAGAACGCTACCGAAGCTCAGGCGATGCCAATTACCATGGAAGCCAGACAGACTGGCGCCATCCAGTTCTTAAAGGGGAGGGGCCATCTTGCTGGCCAGCCACACCCGGCTCATTGCAGCCTTGAATCTCGGCCTGGAGAGACCTCAAAAGCAATTGTGTGGAAGCACTAATGGATAGGCCCAGGGAAAGAGCTCGGCACTTAGGAACCTCAAAAGTGGTGATGAGGGCCAAAACTCCTTAGGACAGCGTTAAAACCAAAAATTTTGCCGACAAGAAAAGGCAGGAAGCGCCCGCCTTTAAATAGCGCTCCCCCAGCCCCTTCCCGACTTGAAAACGTTCCCCTCTACCTGTCGTTCCTAGCGGCAGGCGCTAAGGCAGGGGGCGCGACTCAATATCCGGTCCGGGGCGCTACTGATGTCACTGATCATGGCGGTAGTGTTTAGCGCTGTCGCAAAACATAGAAACATAGAAGATAGGAGCAGGAGTAGGCCATTCGGCCCCTCGAGCCTGCTCCGCCATTCGATGAGATCATGGCTGATCATCCAAACTCAGTACCCTGTACCTGCCTTCTCCCCATATCCCTTGATACCTTTAGCTTTAAGAAATATATCTAACTCATTCTTGAATATATTTAATGACTTGGCCTCAACTACCTTCTGTGGTAGCGAATTCCACAGGTTTACCACTCTCTGGGTGAAGAAATTCTTCCTCATTTCTGTCCTAAATGGCTTACCCCTTATCCTTAGATTATGACCCCTGGTTCTGGACTCTCCGACCATCGGGAACATTCTTCCTGCATCTAGTTTGTCCAGACCTGTCACAATTTTATATGTTTCGATGAGATCCCCTCTCATTCTTCTATACTCCAGCAAGTATAAGCCCAATCGACCCAATCTCTCCTCATATGTCATTCCTGCCATCCCAGGTATCAGCCTTGTGAATCTTCGCTGAACTCCTTCCATGGCAAGAACCTCCTTCCTCAGATAAGGCGACCAAAACTGCACACAGTACTCAAGGTGTGGTCTCACCAAGGCCCTGTACAACTGCAGCAGGACATCCCTGTTCCTATACTCAAACCCTTTCGCTATGAAGGCCAACATACCATTTGCCTTCTTCACCGCCTGCTGCACCTGCATGCTTACCTTCAGCAACTGGTGCACAAGGACACCCAGGTCTCGTTGCACTTCCCCTTCTCCCAATCTATTGCCATTCAGATAACAGTCTGCCTTTACGACTGGTCAATCTCGCGAGCGGCGCTAAAATCGCCGTGCTCGGGCGCTAAGTTCCTAGCACCCCGTTAGCGCCCCCCAGAGGCTCTAACAGGAGGCACGAGCAACCAAATCTTTCCCCCGAAATGTATTAAATCCCTTCGAGAAAGTGTTTTCCGGATCTTTATTTTTTTTTCAATAAAATCTATAATCTGACATATTCTTAATTGTGATTTGTCCTACCTGCTTCCAGTTTGTCTGAAGACTCAAAAATGTCTGTCAATGTATGAAATGCTGCCTGGGGAATGGGTTCAGTTTACAGAGAGATGAGAACATTTAAAATAACAGCTCTGGGGTGTACCTGGAGATACCCATCTCAAAATCAACCTATTAACACAATTCACCATTATTTCAATTGACAAATTGATGGTAATAGAATCGCGTTATTAGCCATTCAGCAGCGAACAAAGCAGATTAAGACAAACTGCTCCATTAAAAGCAGATGGCATGCAGCGTGCAAAAAGCAGGGGAATGTGCAGCATATGTGAGACTGGCTTTGGCGGTTCTTGATTTCGCCACTAGGTGGCGCATCCAACCTGAGGGATGTAACATGGCTTCCCATGGGAACGTGCTTCTCATTCTAGCCGAGCCCCAGAGGGACATAAATACCAGCCAAGAGGAAGCACCGCACAGTTTTTTTTTGCTGCTGGAGACTGTGAAGAAGGCGACAGATGATAGATGGGGAGAAAAATTAAAAGATATGAGAAATGAATGTGCCAGTTCTAAGAATGTGATGGTAAAACTTCTGATTGGCAGAGTCCACCTACCACGTTCCAGTCCAGTGTACGTTATTTTTACGACAAAGTTAATGTCTGTGTAAAAATAGCACATACAGGAATGTAGCACGAAGACATTAAATATTTGTATGACAACTTGGCTGGTTGCAGATTCTACTCTGTGTTGGTTAATATGGAATTTTTCACATTTTAGTTTAAAAATTCCTCTACTGTAATTAAGTTATTAAACAAATCTTTTCATTTTAAATGGCTTAAATAGAAGTTTTACGCAGATGTGTTCACCAATGTATAATCGGCGTCACAGAAGGGACCCCTTTTTGTGTCTAATCCCATGACCCATTTATAATAACTCTGTGTTGCAATTGAGTGGACATTACTGTGCTCACCCATGGCTTAGTGAGTAAATGTTCGTTATGTTGTGGTACTGAGCCAGGGAAACCAGAAGGTTTCGGGTTCCATCGCTGGTCTGTCTTGAATTAGCTGATAGCAACTCAGACAGTGGCAGTGCAATACATTAAAGCACTAGGGCCTAAATATTCGAAGGCGCGCACCAGTTATTTGGGCGCTAAACAGGCGCCTAAGCCTCTAATATGGTGGGCAGGAAGCGCACACGCAATACGGGCTAGAGGTGCGCCGCCCGCCATATTAGTATAGGCAATAAAATAGGCGCCCAGGGCCCTTGCCTGAAATAGGTATTAGGCCCTTTGCATAGGAAAATAAGAGGCCTAACGCCTGTTTGCGGCCCCCTGTGGAATATTACGTTGTCCTGAGCGCAGCCAGCCGCCACCAAAAAAGGTAAGATTTTTAAATATATTTACCTGAATGTGGAGCCGGAAGGAGCAGGAGTGCTCCTCCCAGCACGACATTCAAAGAACGTGGGCTGCTACCGGCCACCACTCCCAGCCCCTCCCCCCCAACCATCAAAATCTTGACCCCGCCCCTGATTGCCACCACCTTCCCCGATCCCTGCCACTGCTCTCAATTGCTGCCCTTCCTAGTCGCCCCCTCCCCCGCTCGGTCGCACCCACCCTCTCCCGATCGCCTTTAAGGAATACCTAAGGGCTGCTGCCGGCAACACAGCAGCCCAATCTTCGAGGCCCTTTGAGCTGCCTGGAGATGCCCATTAGGTGTCCGCAGCTTGCCGGTTCGATGATGATGAGGCCCGAGGCCCAATATTAGGTGTGCCTCAGGCCTATCCATTCAGGCACTTGGAATGATCCCTGCGCATCCATTTTCGGGCTGGAACAAATTTCTCCTCTATGGTATTTAAGGGAGTGTGGCAAAAAGAAGCTGGTTAAAGGACAGAAAGCAGAGAGTATTGGTTAATGGATAATTTTCTGACTGGAAGGGATGTAAACACTGGTGTCAGCGTTGGGGTCAATGTTCTTGTCAATACAAATAAATAACCGGGATTTGGGTATGGGAGGCACAATATCAATATTTGCAAATAACACAATAAGGAGCTTGGTTAACCGTGAAGAGGACTGTAAGTTACTGCAGAAGGACATAGACAGGTCGGTAAATTGGGCAGATAGATCTCAGATGAAAGTTAATGCAGGCAAGTGTGAGGTAATACATTTTGTGAGGGAGAATAAGGAGAGAAAATATACATTAAATGGTAAAACTTTAAAAAGTGTAGATAGACTTTGGGGTCCAGTTACACAAAGCTGTAAAAGTGGGAGGACAACTTGACAAAAAAGCAGTTACTAAAGCAAATGGAGTCCTAGATTAATGAACTGGAGCATAGCATGCAAAAGCTGAGAAGGAATGCCAAACCTATATATAAAATTGATTTGGCCACAGTTATTGGTTTGGCCATAGTTAGAATATTGCATCTAGTTTTGGGTGCCTTACTTTAGGAAAGATGACAAGGCCATGAAGAGGGTGCAGATATCACCAGAGATGAGAAGCTTTAGTTATGAGGAAGGGCTAGAGAAACTGTGGCATGTTTAACTGGAGAAAGCTAAGAAGAGATCTGATAGAGGTGATCAAAATTATAAGGGCTTTTGATATGATAAATTGGGAAAAATTATTTACACTGGTCAGTGAGTCAGGAACTAGAGGGCATAAGTCTAAGACCTTCAACAAAACAACGAAGGAAGATATTAGAAGAATATACGCACAGGGTTGTTAGGACATGGGCTGCCATCCCAGAACAAATGGTGGAAGCAGAATCCATAATAGCTTTTAAATGGGAAGTGGATAAGATATTGGAAAGAGAAAAATGTAAAAAGGGAATGGGGACAGGTGGATAGCTCTTTCACAGATAGATTGGGCCAAATGGTCTCTTTTTGTACTGTAAAGCTTCATGATTATAGGATTCTATTTGGATTCAATCTGCCCTCTTAGGTGGACATAAAGGCCGCGAATTTAATAGCGCTGAGGGGGCGGGTTTGGAGGCGGGTCCGCTGGTAAAATAGCAAAGATTGACAGCGGGTAGGAAACCCGCTGTCAACCCGCCTCCACACGAGTCTCCCAGGTGTCGGGTCTATCAGCGGAGAACTGACCCGACACCGAGCGGCGGGGGATACAATTCAGCTACTTAAATGGCTTGTTAAGAGCCAATTTAAGAATATTTTGAGGCTTACTTCTAATTTTACCTTCTCCCCCACTGGTTATCCACTGTTCGGGGAACACGCCAGCTAACCTGGTGTGTTGTGAGTCTGCTCTGATGTTTGTGCAA
The DNA here is from genome assembly GCA_030390025.1 of Squalus acanthias. Lineage (NCBI taxonomy): Eukaryota > Metazoa > Chordata > Chondrichthyes > Squaliformes > Squalidae > Squalus > Squalus acanthias. Next base: position 151,098,970 of record CM059428.1, read on the forward strand.
AGCTGACAGCTGTAGAAGTGGTGTCAAGGATGCCATGTTGCAGACAGTGAGTTTCAGAGCACAGAAAATGTTGGTTACTGCATTTTTAATACATATGGAGATTTCTTTTGTTTACAAGTTTTTAGATCCAACTGTATGTCCAGTGCCACGTCATTGGGAGGACCTCTCTCACCATTGACAGATCGCTTCTGTCATCTCACCTGCAGTTGCCATCTATTGCAGCAACATCGGAGCCAATGAAACAATCAGACCTTGGTCCTCCAAATCCTTCCACGATCAGCCCCAACACCAACATCACCAGGCACACCAACATCAGCAACAACATCACCAACCTTCTCCACCATCACCTGATGCTGCACTGGACACAGAGCATCAGCCCCTGATAAAATTGCTGGCCAGATTTACTTCACTTGACGCTGTAAACCCTGGCTGCCACATGATGCGCCAGGTTGACACCGTTCCACACTAGCACTGTGAAGCATCCCTTTAATGTCCAAGCCATTCCATGCACACTCATCACTATAGCGGGGGAGGGGGGCGGGGTGAGGGGGGAGTTATGACTGAACAATCACTGGAACTTAGTAAGACACTTCTAAATGTGCGCTCAGATCTGTCCAATAACGGGCACTTTTTGAAAAAGAGATTTCACTGTATGACAACACATTACCAGAAACTTCACATGGACATTGGCTAAACCTTTCAAGTGCCTACCCTTGTGTGTTGTTAGTTGGTATGCTTGCAGTAGGATGAGGGTGAATGTGAGCGGTGGCTAGTGAGATGGGGAAGTGATAAAGTAGATAGAGAGGGTTGGGTGGAGGTGTAAGGTAAGTTGGTGTCCTGAGGAGGTCTCTTCCACCCTTGGAAGGGAAGAGTCTTTCTTTTTTATTTCTCAGCCCACATTGCGCTGGGGTAAAGGCCCCTGTGAGAAAAGCTCACTGCTGATTGCTATCCAGTGACCCATGCGTGGATGTTGGACCAGGATAGGGCTGGGCGCAGCTGCTCTGGACTCTGTGGTCAAATGGGAGGGGGTTGGTGTCTGTTGGAACCATACCCTAGCAACAGTCAATGCCTGGAGGACAGGAGAGAACTGGGAAACTGTGTTGTTTTTTTCAAAACTATCATCGTTCGATATCCTACCGAGTGACATTGCAAGAATTGATAAATGATCTGAGCAGCACTTATTTGAATAGTGCTGGTCATTTGACTGAGCAGAATGATATCACTTACACTGCTTCACCGTTCAAAGTGCACAGCAAACAAACACTCCCTATGAGTCATCGAGACACGTTGCACATCGTTCCCGAGTGATTGACCAGCACCTCTCGTGGTTAATGTATAAACAAATCCGAGGATGACTACATTGTGAGTCATGCTGAGGTCCTATGATACTTGCAAGATCAGCTGTGATGGTCATTAGTAGATTGAGCCAAAACTGCAGCATCTATTTAAGTTACAATCTACCGCCCTGGGCTAACTCAGGAACCCATGATAGGCTAAGGGCGAGGAATTAATCAGGGCAGAAGTTACAGGAAATGCTCCTGTGGCAGATTGTATTGGAAAAGAAGACCTTCGAAAAAGTTGACTGGATTCCCGATGTACGAAGCAAAGCGAGCGCCGTGCCCTTCCAGGAGTGGCAGCGAGCAGGCTTGACCGATTTTAACGGCCGGGCCTCATTAGCTTGGAATCTTGGTGAATCCCAACCATAAACGGCCAGCAGTAGCTGCCCACCCGTGAAAATCAGGAGGCCTTGCTGGGCCTCCTCTGGCCTTGGCTACCATTCTCGGCAGATTCGGCCTGCCACCACTGCTCCCCCGCTCAGGCCCTGAGTTAAAACAACAACAACAACTAGCATTTATATAGCACCTTTAGCGTAGTAAAACGTCCCAAGGTGCTTCACAGGAGTGTTATCAAACAAAATTTGACACCGAGCCGTGTGAGGGGATATTAGGACAGGTGACCAAAAGCTTGGTCAAAGAGTTAGGTTTTAAGGAGCATCTTAAAGGAGGAGAGAGAGGTAGCGAGGTGGGGAGGTTTAGGGAGGAAACTCCAGAGCTTGGGGCCGAGGCAGCTGAAGGCACAGCCACCAACGGTGGAGCGATTACGTCATCGATGCTCGATGTGCATATTTAAAGAGGACTCCGCGGGCTTGCAGTCAGCCAGATCGGGATGGGAAAGGAGTGGGTAAGACCCCTGCTCCATTTTAACTGCCCCCTCCGCCCACCTGTTTCCGTTAGGCAGCGGGGGTGGGAGTTAAAATCGAGGCCAGAATGTCAGCAGGCAACTCAATCACAGAGGTCATCACAGCTGAACCCGAAGCTGTCCTCACCTGACAGGCTCCAGCAGGGCCCACTCATAGCAATCAGTAGCGGGATCTGTAGATAACAGTGGACTTCAGCCTTCCTGGGTGAGGAAGGAGAAATGGTCTAGAATAGGTTCGCATTCCTGATCATTATCTCCATCTAGGCTCACGCATGAAGATCGGTCACTTGAGTAAGGCACTAGCGGGCTGCTGATGCTTTTGTAACCTACAGAAGGTCAGGGGGAATAAAAGACGGAAAAAAAATCGAAATATAACATTTATGTTTGAATTATGGAGGCAGAATTATGTAATTATAATTGGATAGGAGCCACTTTTAGGACGAGAGTCTTTGGCCTAGAAACTGGATATCGCTAAATACCTTCCGGGGCCACCGCAGGCGGATGTTAACGGCCGCCGAAATTGGTGGCGCTGGCAGGACCGGTAAATTGGTGCTGGTGGCTAATTAACATTAGCCCAGTGCTAAACTTACCGTGCAAGGCAGTTTTAGTCCTGGCAGGAGGCCCAATGTAGCATCATTGCAGCAAGAACAGCCTTCTCTTAAAGCAAGGCTGTCATTTCAGAAAGCAGGTTGGTCCCTAAAATGAAAAAATAAATAAAATTCATTTTAAAATAGGCAGTTTTTAGCCTTACAGCTCAACTGCCTTCTGAAAAAAAAAGAATTCCCAAATGGGAGTCTTCAGCTCTTAAAGCTGAGTTGCCTTCCGCACCTAAAGAAATGGGAGAAGTGCTTCAGCACTAACACAAATGGCTCAGCAAGCCAGGGAAGGGGCACCCAGGGTCTCACATGCAGCACTCCAGCTTTGTGCAGGGGGTCAACACTGTAAGAGAGGTCCTCTACACTCCCTGGCCAGGAGGCCCTCCAGAAAGAACAATGTGGGAGTACATCACCGAGGCCGTCACTGCCAGCAGTGTCGCCCCCACCACCTGGCTCCAGTGCCCAAAGAAGCTTCATGACCTCAGACCACTGGTCAAGGTCAGTGAATGCATCTTCAAAAGCCGTCACCCACCAACTGAATCACCAGCCTCACACACTGCTCAATGCACGACTGCCCCCGCAATCACTCACCTACCAACAATCTGTACCAATCACGAGGCACATCTCCCATTCCTAGCCTCACCTCACCCCCATGGAGGAGACGGTGCAGGCCATTCTTGGCAGGGGCATGGCTGAGCCCTTGGCCAGTGGTGGGGCTGAAAGGATACAAGATGCTGGCATTCTCATATGTTATAATCCTTCTGGCATGCACCTCTTGCTTTTCCGCTCTCCCCTCACCACAACTCCACACTTGTGCCTTCCTCATTTCACACACATAAGAAATGCTGCCTGCCCAGCCAGTGGTTGGCCAAGAAGAGGGAGAGGAGAGTGAAGAAGAAGAAGAAGATGAAGAAGATTGATTTGACACTCTCAGCCACCAGCTCCTCCAGGTCGACCAGCAAGGCCATTTCCAGTGCCCCCCACTGAAAGTCAGCAGCCCTCCACCAGCCATGCTGCAGTCACTGGATAGCACTGTGTAACATCAGTAGGATAGGCAAAGACACACACAAGACAGTTACTAAGAGAATGCATACGGGTGATGAGTTGATTTCTTGATGTCATATTGGATGGATAGATGTATATAGGTGGATTGGAAAATTTGCTTTGTGGTGGCTTTTATTTTAGCATTGTGGCCAAGAGGACACTGTGATGGTCAGTAACAGAGGGAAGGTAAGGTGTGAGACAAATGTTAAAAGGGGAATTGGGGTTGTGGTCACTGGTACCACAGATGGATGGTTCCATCTGGATATCCCAGCCAGAAAGGGGCTGTCTGGGTGGCATCCTTCCTTCCGCTTCCTCCTCTTCTGCTTCTTCCCCTTCTGCATCTTCCTCTTCTACGTCTCCCTCTTCCCTCTGCGAGCGGATGCTGGAAATCTGAAATAAAAGCAGAAAATGCTGGAAATACTCAGCAGGTCAGGCAGTATCGCGACCTGAGACATGAACTCTATTTCTCTCTCCACGGATGCTGCCTGACCTACTGAGTATTTCCAGCATTTTCTGTCTGCTCAGAGATCTTACTTTACCATCCGAGGCCTTGTAAGCATCCAGCAGCACTCCCTGCACACTTAGAAAACTTTTACCGTGTATTGCACCAAGCCACTACTTGAATAAAATATTAAAAATCCAGTCCAAATGCTTAAATGTAAACTTATCTGAAAGATGTGAATGTTTCCGTAAGAAGTATTGTCAGCGCCTCTGTCAGCTGCATGCTCGCTTTTCAGAGCGAGCTTAGGACCCAGCGTTAAACTCAGCGCTAAGGTCCAAGTTTGCAGAGCGTGACATTAAGTTGGCATGCACGTCACGCTCTCCATATTTGCATCTCCAGGGCTATCGACAGCGCCAAGGCCCTCACCAAAATGGTCCCACACCATAGAAGGGCGTTAGAGTAGCGGCCACTATTTTTTGCCAGGATTGCAGCGGTAACACGTGGCGGTAAGGTAGAGAATTTCTGGGCCCAAATCTTTTAAGATAGTCACTGAACGGCTCATGAACTTAGATTCAATGGCCTAGAAATTTAATGACGTGCACCCATTTTACAGGCATAAAATGGTCGACAAAGTATCCAATAGAGCGGGCGGCATGTGTGCGCAAGAGTGCCCTTCCCACCATATTGGCACAGGCATCCAGAGCCCGCGCCTGAAACAGGAATGAATCCCGTTGGATATGTAAATAAGGGGCCAAATGCCCCTTCACAAAATTGGTTTTCCCTGAACGGAGCCGTCGTTCAGGAAAACCAGGTCTACTTGCGGTCTAACCAGTGGTCTTTAAAGGGGAACGCTCTCTCAGTCACTCCTCCCCTCTCCCACGACCTACCTGAGAGTCGCTGCTGGCGAGGCGGTGAATTCAAATGGTCTTCACCCAGCAGGCATCAGCGGCTCGCCAATCTGATGTGATTCAGGCCCACGGCTCAATATCGGGTGAGCCTACCCGTTTCGGCACAGGGATCGATCCCCGGGCTCAGTTCGCGCCGGCCTGCCAGTTTCTAGGCCAATGTCTTTATTAGTCTACAGTGCCCTTATCTTCAATTGTAGTAAAAATGATGAAATTACTTTTCTAGACACAAACGCAATCTCATCGTGGTGCAATGAAAAACAAAACAGCCGTGGCCCATTTCACCTTGTATAAAGTCAAATGTCTGAAATTTCAGAGGTGAGGATGATTTACTCCAGTTCCCGTAAACAATTACAGGAACCTCTGGTTCGTATTTCAAATCAAAATCGTAAATACATAAAAAAATTCCTTTCTCTTTGGCTGCATCATATGCACACCAGCTCCACTGTGACAGCAAATGTTTTGTTCCATATTCATATTTGGGGCAAACATTTTGAGTTAATGTTTTGCAGTGTGTTCTTATTTTGGGTACTTGTAATATGTTGTTTACATGTTAATGTTCTTTAGGGAAGGAAACGTGCCGCCCTTGCCATGCCTGGGCCTTTATGTGACGCCAGTCCCACACCGACATGGTTGACTCTTAACTGCCCTCTGAAGTGACCTAGCAAGCCACTCAGTTGGATTACAGCTGCAATGGTTCAAGAGGAAGGCCCACCACCACCTTCACAGGGCTACTAGGAGCGGGTAATAAATGCTGGCTTTGCCAGCGTCGCTCACTTCCCGAGAACGGATTAAATAAATGGCCATTTTTGCTGCTTGGAGCTGCTTAGAACGGCTACAAGTGCATTGCTGGCAAAGACACGAAGGACTGGATTTTGTCATTGGGGGTGGGCTGGAGGCGTGTCAGGTGGTCGTCATGTCAGGACCCCGACTCCGATGTAAAGTGGGACAGAAGTGCGATTTTGCCCTAATTGGGCACTTGATTTCCAGCGTGTGGGAACCCCTGGCCCAATGAGTCTTTTCATACAGAAAGTCGCCTCCGATGACGTCATCAATGCTGCTGGATTTAAGGCCTGCAAGCAGCCTTGCTTCTTTTCCAGCCTTTAAACTTTATGCCCATTGTTCTGAGCGCTTCCTTCACCAATTATGTCCACCAGTAGACCAAAGTGTGCTCCAAGATTCGATGAGGCCTCCCTCCAAGCTCTGGTGGAGGGAGCAAGATCAAATAAGGAGGTGCTCTTCCCTTCCTCAGGGAGGAAAAAGACTCCCCAGCAGACTAAAGCTGTGTGGCTGCAAGTAGCCCAAGAGGTAAACGCTATTTCTATATGCAGCAGAACCTGGCTGCAGTGCAGGAAGAGGTTTCATGACCTTCTCCGCACAGGAAAAGTGAGTATGACATTCCCATCAGCCTCAATCTGATCCCCATCGCCTCTCATCACCAGCACTCTGCTTTGCTAACCTCTTCCTCCACATCCCACTTGACTCTTACATCCCTGCACCCTTAACCATTCCCTCTCTCTCTATGGTAACATTCACTTAACTATTCGACCATGCAACCCTCACACTCCCGATCACTGTGATGCAATGACAACAACTTACAACACACAGGGAGGGCCCTTTGTCTCCTTCTAAGCATCTATGCTATGGATTCTCTCCACTCACTCCTTCATTCTCACTCAAACTCCACTTGTGTCCCTGATTGCAGGAAAAGAGAGCCCACGATAAGAGGGAAAGAGCGAGGGCAGGAGGAGGGCCACCCTCAGTAGCCCAGCTCACCACCTGGGAGGAGGCGGCCCTGGAGTTCGCCGGAGTGGAGGACGATTCGCAAGTGGGGGACGGACAGACGGGCGCATCACAGCAAGCTGGTGACAGAATAGTTTAGCATCTCTCTCATTGACATTGCATGAGTGACTGATAATGATTCTGATGCTCTAGCAGATTGACTTATGATCATCTGCACTATTCAATGTGCATGCAACCTTTACCTCACATCTCTAACTCTTTCCTTTACTCCCCCACAGGACCATCGAGAGCCCCCGTCCCCACTGTCCAGGAGGAGCAGCCCGAGCCTCAAGACTCCTCAGAGGAAGCTGCAACCTCTGAGGGCGCAGCGTCAGCAGAATTCAGCGCACCCAGCACCAGCGCAGACAATCACACCTCGGTGGGACCTTCGGGACATAGAGTAGTGGTGTCACCTGGTGTATCACAGATCACAAGTGAGCATCAGCAGATGGTGGAGACAGGGACAGCAGTGGAGAGTCCTCGTCGGAGGGCGCAGGACTCTGCCAGCTCAGCTCAGCTGCATGTCAACCCTGTGCCTCCGGGTCCATCCAGAAGGAGAGCGGTGCTGGAACTCCAGGAACAGGTGCAGGAGTCTCTGGCAGGTTTTGTCTTCAGGGTCGCTGCGAGTGTGGAGCGAATGGAGGAGTCCATCGCTAACATGAGCAGAGCCTTTGTGGAGGCATTGACGCATGAACGCATCACCACGGAAAGGATGGCAACCTCCATGGAAAGGGTGGCTACCTCCGTAGTAAGGCTGGCTACCGTAGAGGAGAGGATGGCTACGGTAGAGGAGACAATGGCTACGGCCATGGAGGAGCTTAGTCGCCAGGGTATTGAAAACATGGTCATTGTTCAGAATAGACTGACATGTCTGGGGGAGCGATGGTAAGCTATTGAGCAGAGAAACCAGACCTTCATGGATGTCCTCTGCAGTAGGACTTCTAGTGCAGAAACGGGTCCTCATGGCCCCCCTGAAGTACAGCAAGGTGCTGTCAAGCCACTTGCTAGCTCTGAAGTGGGGCTGACCCACGAGAGGGATGTTGGTGGCAGACAACAAGGAAGTGGGGGCTCCTCTCCAAGCGCTCACACGACCATGCCACTTCAAAGCCCTCGGTCAGAGCCCCACCAGAGTCCTCACCATACTGAGATGGGCGTCTCATCCCCTGCACAGCCGCAGGAGCAGCAGACTGTTGCCGAGCCTGCACAGGTTCGCAACCCCAGAGGACGGCAGCCAAAGGTGTCGAGACAGCAGCAGCAAGAAAGTGAGCAAGGGGCCTCCACATCTGCTGAAGCCACAGGGGAAGCACCACGTAGGAGCACATGTAAGAAGAAGATAAAGCACAAGTAGTCACAAGGGTAGTCACTTGGGTGTTCTGTTGTATTGATTTTTGACAAGCCAGCCTTGAATTGTGATGATAAACAGATTTGATGGCAAACTGTTGAAGTTGTGGCCTATGTCATTTCGCAAATGGGACTTCCTCACTGAGGGCTTAGAGCGACTTGCAATTGTCAGTATGGTGGTCAGAGTGATAGGAATCCGCAGGTTCTTGTCCATTGTCGATGCTCTGGTAAGAAGGTGCGAGGCAAAAGTGTTTGATTGTGCAGGCTAAGCAAATCTGCCCAACATGAGTGCGTCCCCTGCATCCCGGCCAGCAATTTGGTCGCGCGCTGGCGCCTTCTGGCCTGTGCAGCTTCAGGTAGGTGAGCAGCAGCTTGGCACTCCTGTTGTTGCTCTTGCTGTTGGTGGTGCTGTTGATCAGGGTTCTGCTGCTGCCGCGGCTGGTCTTCGTCTGATTCTGATGTCCAGGAGGAAAGGAAATAAATGGTTGCCATGCTTATGGTGTATACCTCAGTTTAGGAAGCGCTCAATCAAGGTGGGGAGAGGGGTTTCCCAGGAGGTCACACTGGAGATGGGTGTCAGGTTCCAAACTTCCACAACAATGAGTAGGCCTGCTAAAAGTTCCCCCAGACCTGAGACAACAAAGTTCTGCCACCTGCAAATGATCATTGGTGAAAACTTATTTTTAATGGTGGAGCTGCAGCTGTTAGTAAGCAGTCCACTTGTGAGGCCGCCAGGATTATCTGGCGTGTTCCAGCGGATTCGTGCAGGATGATGGAAATGTGCTAAAATCAGAAAGGCCTCTCAAAATGGGATTATAGAGGCAATTAACTGGTAGTTAAGGGCCTTAAGGGCCTATCCCGCCTGTTGGAGGCAGGATGGAAACAGGGTCAGAAAACACGAATGTGGGAAAATTGCTCGGAGGCGGGATGGAGGCGGGATCGGAGCCGCCCACCAGTTTTTGCGATTTTTACAACTCACACGCCTCCAATCCCGCCTCCTCGGGCCTGGCAAAATCGAGCCCGAAGGGTCAAATGGCCTCCTTCTATGCCGTAAATTTCTATGAAATTTCTATTGCATTAATATGACCAACGTTTTGACAAATCACTGCTGGGCAAAAGATGCACAGAAAGTAAACTAAATTATGATCAATTGCTAGCACAGCTTAGCCATCTGGTCCAACACCACTGAAAATGCTGAAAACACACAGCGGGTCAGTTAGAATCAGCAAAGAGAAGAGTCCGATTACGATGTTTCATCAGTTCCGATTTCCAGCAAAAGAAAAGCACAATACTGCAGATGCTGGAAATCTTTCAGTTCTGATGAAAGGTCATCGACCTGATTTGGCCCCGATTTTAACTCCATGTGGCTTCCCTGCTCAGGCTTGAGTTAAAATTACAGTCAGGTCTCAATAATGTCATCGGGCCGCAACATGCATGCGTAACATAACATAGAAACATAGAAGATAGGAGCAGGAGTAGGCCATTCGGCCCCTCGAGCCTGCTCCGCCATTCAATGAGATCATGGCTGATCATCCAAACTCAGTACCCTGTACCTGCCTTCTCCCCATATCCCTTGATACCTTTAGCCTTAAGAAATATATCTAACTCATTCTTGAATATATTTACTGACTTGGCCTCAACTGCCTTCTGTGGCAGAGAATTCCACAGGTTCACCACTCTCTGGGTGAAGAAATTCCTCCTCATCTCTGTCCTAAATGGCTTACCCCTTATCTTTAGACTGTGACCTCTTGTTCTGGACTCACCCGCCATCGGGAACATCCTTCCTGCATCCAGTCTGTCTAGCCTTGTTAGAATTTTATAAGTTTCAATGAGATTTCCTCTCATTCTTCTAAACTCCAGCGAGTATAAGCCCAATCGACCCAATCTCTCCTCGTACGTCATTCCTGCCATCCCAGGTATCAGTCTGGTGAAATAACAACAGAAAATGCTGGAAAAACTCAGCAGGCCAGGCAGCATCCGTGGAGAGAGAAAGAGAGTTAACGTTTCAGGTCGATGACCTTTCTGTCTGGTGAATCTTCGCTGCACTCCCTCCATGGCAAGAACATCCTTCCTCAGATAAGGCGACCAAAACTGCACACAATACTCAAGGTGTGGTCTCACCAAGGCCCTGTACAGTTGCAGCAAGACATCCTTGTTCCTGTACTCGAATCCTCTCGCTATGAAGGCCAACATACCATTTGCCTTCTTAACCGCCTGCTGGCTCTGGGTGGGCGTCCTTGCTGCCTGCTCAGGAGAGCAGGTTAAAATTGCAGATGTTGTGATCATGGCGGCTTTCGGACAGGTAAGAGCCAGGGCAATTTTAACTGCCCACCCACCAGGTTTCTGCTGAGTGAGTAGAGTTAAAATTACCCCCAGTCCACAGATGCTGCCCGACCTGTTGAGTATCTCCAGATTTCCAGCATTTTCTTTTCAATTTAAAATCTACTCAAATTCCCTGAAGTGAGGTGGTTCCCCTGCCGTTGGCTCCACTTGTTCTTATAAGGGACCTGACCTCTGTTGTTCTCATGGGTCTTGTGAGCTGCCATCAGGCTCTGTTCAAAAGTAAAAATACGGAACCGGATTCCTTTGGTTGGAGCAATGGGAATAACCAGACTTTAGCTTCCAACAGATCTTCTTTAGAGGAGGCTGCACTAGATAAAATAAACAGGGGACAGTGGTGCCCAGAGCATATGGGCTGGATTTTACCAGCCGTGAAGAGGCGGGTTTGAAGGCGGGTCAGTTGGGAAAGTTGAAAAAAATGACGGCGGATTCCGATCCCGCCGTTCAACCCGCCTCCGTGCAACTTTCCCAAAGGCGGGCTTGCAGACTCCGTTTCGGTCCCGCCTCCAAGTGGCGGGATAGGCCCTTAAGGCACTTAACTGCTACTTAACGACCTCTATAATCCCATTTTGAGAGGTCTTTAAAATTTTGCCACATTTCCAGCGTGCTGCATGTCTCTCCTGAAACACGACAGCTAATCCTGTCAGGTTCACAAGTGGCTGGCTTCCACCATAAAAACGGAGTTTTCAACAAGGATCAGTTGCAGTTGTTTTCTCAGGTCTTGGAGAACTTCTTGCAGGTCTACTGATTTTGGAAGTGGTGAAGCTGAGATCCATCTCCACTGTGGCCTCCTGGGAAAACCCTCTCCCCACATTGACTGAGCGCTTCCTCAACTGGGAGACATCTACCAGCAGCATGGGAAACATTTATTTCCTTTCCTCCTGGACCTCAGATTCGGACGAAGACCAGCCGCGGCAGCAGCAGAACCAGGAACAACAGCAGCACCAACAGCAGGAGCAACAACAGGAGCGCCAACCTGCTGCTCACCCACCTGAAGCTGCACAGGGTAGAAGGCGCCAGCGCAGGGAAGCACGTTGCCGCAGGAGATACCCCCAAAACAGGGTTTACAGGGTGAGGATGAGCTTCCTCAATATGACTGAGCAGCAGTGTCAAAGGAGGCTGAGACTTTCGCGAGAGGTAGTGGGTGACATCTGCGCAATGCTGCACCAACACCTGGAGCCCAGAGGAGTGGGTGGACACCCCTTACCAGTGGCTGTAAAAGTCACCACCGCACTCAACTTCTTTGCTTCAGGCTCATTCCAGGGATCAACAGCAGACATCAGCAGCATCTCCCAGTCGGCCGCACACACTTGCATCACGCAGGTTACTGATGCCCTCTTTGCATCAACTTTGCATCATCTTTACATCAACTTCTCCAAGGATCAAGCAAGTATAACTGCGCGTTCGGTTGGATTTGCAAATATGGCAGGCTTGCCAAAGGTGCAGGGCGTCGTAGACCCTCAACGTGCAGCTGGTGTGTAACTACAAGAAGGACATTTTGCATGTTTGCGCCAAGTACCCTGGCAGTTGCCATGACTCGTTCATCCTGCGGCAGTCTAGTGCGTCTCCGCTCTTCAGTCCGCCAAACCAACTTTTCGGATAGCTACTTGGAGACAAGGGCTATCCCATGAAGACGTGGCTAATGACGCCGTTCAGGAGGCCATCCAATGAAGCTGAGGAGCGCTACAACTCCAGCCACATTTCCACCAGATCCATTATCGAGCAAACCATTGGCTTGCTGAAGATGCGATTCAGTTGCCTTGATAGGTCAGGTGGAGCCCTGCAGTACTCAGCAGCCAGGGTCTCCAGAATCATCGTGATCTGCTGTGCACTTCACAACATCACACAACATCGTGGCTTGCAGCTGCCTGAGGGGACAAGTGGCTCAGCGCATAGCCTCCTCAGATGAGGAGGAGGATGAGGATGAGGAGGAGGAGAACGAGAACAAAGAACTTGCAGAGGCGTATCAACCAGTGGCAGCAGCACGCGAGCACATTGCTGCCCGGGGTGCAAGGAATGCACTCATCTTGGCCAGATTTGCTTAGGTTGCCCAATCAAACACATTTGGCTCACACCTTCTTACCACACCATAGACAATGGACAAGAACCTGCGGCTTCCTATCACTCTGACCACCATCATAACAAATCCAAGTTGCCCTGAGCCCTCAATGTGGAACTTCCCTTTGCGAAATTACACAGTCCAGAACTTCAACAGTTTTGCCATCACTTCATTTTATTACGTTAACTAAAGGATGGCATTTAACAATTAAGCACAATAGAACTCCCAAGTGACTACCCTTGTGACTACTTGTGCTTTATCTTCCTCTTATGTGTGCTCCTACGTGGTGCTTCCCCTGTGGCTTCAGCAGATGTGGAGGCTCCTTGCTCACTTTCATGCTGCTCCTGCCTCAATACCTTTGGCAGGGTCCTCTGGGGTTGCCAGCCTGTGAGGGCTCGGCAACAGTCTGCTCGTCCTGCAGCTGTGCAGGGGATGAGACGCCCATCTCAGTTGGGTGAGGACTCTGGTGGGGCTCTAACCGAGGGTCCGCAGTGGCATGAGAGTGTGAGCACTTGGAGAGGAGCCCCCACTTCCTTGTTGTCTGCCACCAACATCCCTCTCATGGGTCAGCCCCGCTTCAGAGCTAGCAAGTGGCTTGACAGCACCTTGCTGCACTTCAGGAGGGCTATGAGGACCCGTTTCTGCACTAGCAGTCCTACTCCGGAGGACTTCCATGAAGCTCTGGTTTCTCTGCTCAATAGCTGACCATCGCTCCTCCAGAGATGTCAGTCTATTCTGAAAAATCACCATGTTTTCAACACTCTGGCAACTTAGCTCCACCATGGCAATAGCCATCCTCTCCTCTACCGTAGCCATCCTTTCCATGGAGGTTGCCATCCTTTCTGTGGTGATGCGTTCATGCGCCAATGCCTCCACACAGGCTCTGATCATGTTAGCGATGGACTCCTCCATTTTCTCCACACTCGCAGTGACCCTGGAGACAAAACCTGCCAGAGACCCCTGCACCTGTTCCTGGAGTTCCAGCACCGCTCTCCTTCTGGATGGACCCGGAGGCACAGGATCGACATGCAGCTGAACCGAGCTGGGAGTGCTCTGCGGCCTCCGACGAGGACTCTCCACTGCTGTCCCTGTCTCCACCATCTGCTGATGCTCACTTGTGAGCTGTGGTACACCAGGTGACAACACTACTCTATCTCCCAAAGGTCCCACCGAGGTGTGAGTGTCTGCGCTGGTGCTGGGTGCGCTTAATTCTGCTGACGCTGCACTCTCAGAGGTTGCAGGTTCCTCTGAGGAGTCTTCTGGCTCCGCTTCTTCCTCCTGGACAGTGGGGAGGGGCGCTGTCGATGGTCCTGTGGAGGAGTAAAGGAAAGAGTAAGGACATGTGATATAAACGTTGCATGCACATGGAATTATGCAGATGATCATAAGTCAATCTGTTTGAGCATCAGAAGCCATATCAGTCACTCATGCAATGTACATGAGAGATACAAAACTATTCTGTCTCTAGCTTGCTCTGATGCGCCAGTCTGTCCGTCCCCCACTTCCACATCCTCCTCGGCTCCCACGATCTTGAGGGCCGCCTCCTCAGCGCTGGTGAGCTGGGCTATTGAGGGTGGCCCTCCTCCTGTCTTCGCCCTTTCCCTCTTATTGTGAGCTCTCCTTTCCTGCAATGACGGACACAAGTGGAGTTGGAGTGAGAATGATGGAGTGAGTGTAGAGAATCCATAGCATAGATGCTTAGAAGGACACAAAGATGGAGTGAGATCCCAATACCAAGGGCCCTCCCTGTGTGTTGTTAGTTGTTGTCATAGCATAACAGTGATAGGGAGTGCGAGGCCAGCATAGTCGAATAGTTAAGTGATTGTGTACATAGAGAGAGAGGGAATAGTTAAGGGTGCAAGGGATGTAAGGGTAAAGTGGGATGTGTAGAAGTAGGTTGACAATGCAGAGTGCTGGTGATGAGAGGAGATGGCGAGCAGAATGAGGGTAAAGGTGATGGTATACTCACTTTTCCTGTGCGGACAAGGTCATTAAACCTCTTTTCGGCACTGCAGCCAGGTTCTGCTGCACATTGATCTTGAACTGACCTCCTGTGCCACTTGCAGCCACACAGCTTTCGTCTGCTGGGCAGGTTTTTTCCTCCCAGAGGAAGGAAACAGCACCTCCTTCTGAGCTCTGGCTCCCTCCACCAGAGAATGGAGGGAGTCATCATCAAACCAAGGTGAGGCCTTGAGCCCTGAACTAGACATCTCACGAGCACCAAACAGTTAGAAGATTAGCAAATTAAAGTTTAGAGGCAGAAAATGAACCAAGGCTGATTGGAGCCCTTAAATGCAGCTGATAAATGACTTCTTCAGAGGCGAGTTTCAGGCCCAAAAGACTCATTGGGCCAGGGGTACGCACACGCTGGGAATCAATTGCCCAATTAGGGCAAAATAGCTAAATTGTCCCGCCTGACATCGGAGGCGGGAGCGGGATCCGCCGACCACCTGACCCGCCCCCAACCCGCCACCAATGGCAAAATCCAGTCCTATGATTCTCCATGTGAGCATCACTGCCCAGAAAGCCTCAGCAAATAGAAAAAAACTTTGAGCGAATTCGACCCAGGGCCAAGGTACTGCTTTCGTAGACAGCTTTGTACTATGACTTTGATGATCTATAAATCTTTAATGTGCTCTCACGTAATGAGTGAGAATGGATTGTTTAAACCAACTTCTATTTGTTACAGCAATGCCTTGGAGTCGTTGCATTGATATATTACACAAGTTGCCTTTGATTTCAATTGTACAAAGGGCGACTTAGGTCATTTAATGTTTTTTCTATACAGAGAAATAAAATCCCTTCACATTTTTGAAGGAAAAGCAAAATGCTGTCCCTGTGTGAGTTTGATCCTGGAGCAAATTCAAACTAAACATGGGAGTAGAGAACCTCGCTTGAAAGAGCTGTCTTATCTCGATGTCCTTTTGGAGTATTTGTGTGATCCCTGGAAAACGCAGGCTGTTGCCACAAATTACTTTGTCTTATCACGACATAGATGCACGGCCACTATTTGTACCTACTGTTCACCGTAAGAAGCCCTGCTGCAGGGCAATTGACGTTCAACCTCTTCAAGGGTGAGTATGGCCATCATTTACGTGTCAGCTGTGGCTCAGTTGGTAGCACCCTTGCCTCTGAGTCAGAAGGTTGTGGGTTCAAATCCCACTCCATGAGACTTAAGCATAAAAATCTAGGCTGACACTCCAGTGGAGTGCTGCACTGTCAGAGGTGCTGTCATTTGGATGAGACATTAAACCAAGGCCCCATCTGCCCTCTCAAGTGGATGTAAAAGATCCTATGGCATTATTTCGAAGAAGAATGAATGACTTACATTTATATAGCGTCTTTCACCACCACCGGACATCTCAAAGCGCTCTACGGCCAATGAAGTACTTTCAAAGTATAGTCACTGTTGTAATGAGGGAAACGCGGCAGCCAATTTGCGCACAGCAAGCTCCCACAAACAGCAATGTGATAAGGACCAGATAATTTGTTATGTTGATTGAGGGATAAATATTGGCCAGGACACCGGGGATAACTCCCCTGCTCTTCTTCGAAATAGTGCCATGGGATCTTTTACGTCCACCTGAGAGAGCAGACGGGGCCTCGGTTTAACGACTCATCCGAAAGACGGCACCTCCGACAGTGCAGCACTCCCTCAGCACTGCACTGGAGTGTCAGCCTAGATTTTTGTGCTCAAGTCCCTGGAGTGAGACTCTGAACCCGCATCCTTCTGACTCAGAGGCGAGTGTGCTACCAACTGAGCCACAGCTGACACTGAAGAGGGGAGTTATCCCCAGTGTCCTGGCCAATATTTATCCCTCAATCAACATCACTAACAGATTATCTGGTCACTATCACATTGCTGTTTGTGGGAGCTTGCTGTGTGCAAATTGGCTGCAGCATTTCCTACATTACAACAGTGACTACACTTCAAAAAGTACTTCATTGGCTGTAAAGCGTTTTGGGATGTCTGGTGGTCGTGAAAGGCGCTATATAAATGCAATTCTTTCTTTCTTTTTATCTTTCCAATTATCTCCCCATTTCTATTTCAGACAACTGTGGGTTGTGATACCACAGCTGCTATCCTACACTCACTTGATAGCCACATAGGCCAGTAGGAGTCACTGGATAGTAATCAGGTGTGGAACTCATGACTGATTTTTCGCTCTGGTAGCCTGGTAACACTGGTATCAATTGTAGAGCCCCCCGCCCCCTCACTTCTCCTCCAGCTGATTGGCTAACTCAGTACGGAACCTTCCAGACCCCTACGGGTCACCATGTGGTGCACTTAGCACATGAGCATTGTTTTAATAAACAGATTCACTAAAGCTTCAACAACTTTTGCTTTTTTTTCCCACTCTGCTGGATTTGTTTCAAATAGATTTATTTGAACAACAAGTGTTCATGACTTTATTGGAGTTCTCGTTTACAGTAGTTAATGAGCCTGGCAGTGTGAGGGAGCTGAACTAAGATGCATGAATAATGGTTGCATCAACTGACATAAATTTATGTGACTTCTTCACACTCTTTGGGCTCAGTGGGGTAAAAATTGTTTTATGCACGAAGCTATGAACATACAACAACAACTTGTATTTATATAGCGCCTTTAATGTAGTAAAACATTCCCAAGGTGCTGCACAGGAGTATTGTAAGACAAAAAATTTGACACCGAACCACATAAGGAGAAATTAGGGCAGGTGACCAAAAGCTTGGTCAAAGAGGTAGGTTTTAAGGAGTGTCTTAAAGGAGGAAAGAGAGGTAGCGAGGCGGACAGGTTTAGGCAGGGAATACCAGAGCTTAGGGCCTAGGCAACAGAAGGCACGGCCATCAAAGGTTGAGCGATTATAATCAGGGATGCTCATGAGGGTAGAATTAGAGGAGCGCAGATATCTCGGGGGGTTGTGGGGCTGGAGGAGATTACAGAGATAGGGAGGAGCGAAGCCATGGAGGGATTTGAAAACAAGGATGAGAATTTTGAAATCAAGGCGTTGCTTAACCGGGAGCCAATGTAGGTCAGCGAGCACAGGGGTGATGGGTGAACGGGACTCGGTGCGAGTTAGGATACAGGCAGCCGAATTTTGGATGACCTCAAGTTTACGTAGGGTGGAATGTGGGAGGCCAGCCAGGAGTGCATTGGGATAGTCAAGTCTAGAGGTAACAAAGGCATGGATGAGGGTTTCAGCAGTGGATGAACTGAGGCAAGGGCGGAGACAGACGATGTTACGGAGGTGGAAATAGGCGTTCTTAGTTATACGAAAACAATGGACAGAGAAAGAGCAGCTGGTCCATGGAGCCTGTCCCATATTGTCAAGATGTAAGTTAACAGCATCCAAACCCTCAGATAAGATGATTTTCATTATGATCACATTTATTCAATCTTGTGTTTCATTCCTCTTTTCCTTTCCTCTGCTGACCTACAGAACCTTCAGAGCATTGCCCACTATTTTTCATATAACTAGTCAATCGGTGATATTGTACAAGGGCAGTCAGCACCAAGTGTAATATTCAAGGAGAGAGTGGAGGGAAGGGGAGAGAGAAAGCGGGGGATGGGGGAACCAATGTAGGGAAACAATCTCAGCAGGGTGGGGCAACGGACTTTTCATCTAAGCTGGGAGAAAGGTTGAGCTGTCCTTGCCGATTTTCTTCTCAGTCAGGGGGATGAACTACGTTTTCCCTCCAACCAAAACTTCTTTTAATATATAATAGATTTGCAGTGTTAGCTAATGCAAAATACTTAGGAATTAAGCAATGTTCTGTATATTTCTCTGAACCTGCTTTATGTAATTGCAGAGTGTCAATAATTGAGGTGTAAAATGAAAGCTGCAAAGACCTTATCCTGCTGCAAGAGTCACAGCAGAGTCCACCTCATTGCTCATTTTATCTGAAATTGTACCAAACGCTCCTGAAACTCTTTCAGCACTTTAAAGTGTTGCAGTTAATCAATGTCAAGCAAGGCTCTACAAAATGTCAGCTCGTCCAAATTGTGGTTGGCCATTAACATTTTGATTAACCGCTTTTTTCTTTTCAATGGGCCAAATACAGAAAACACTTCCACTTGGAAACTATTACATGGGCTCAGTTGTTTCAGCGAGGTGTGTGTCAGTCATTTTACCGGACCTTCTACTGCTCTTTTTACAGAAGTATTTTACACTGATCCCTTTTATTTCTTGTCAGAGGCCTTGCCTGACCCCAGTCACCATGTCACAAAGATTCTGTAATGAGGTCTCTGGTGCAACTGGGCACTACTTTACTGGCGAAGGAATGATAATACTCAGGGGTCACTTATTTTAAAGAAATTCTATTTTAATTTATTTGCTAAAAGGATGATTGTTCTTTCGGCCTCCTGTTTGATCAGGGAGTACTGGAGATCTTGCATTGAAATTATGGTATAACACTGGCATGAAAGTGGGGCCCTGAATGATCGGACCCCCAAAAATTCTTAATGCATTGCTGCTCGCATTGAATTTGTACATTCCCTATCTCTTCAGTTGTGTATTGCTTTTCGACTATGCTCCTCTGGTTGAAGTGTGATGGATAAATAGCCCGCCAGATACATTGTTTTTATATATAATATAGATTTTTAAAAAAAAATAATCACCTTCCAGCGCCAAGATGAATGATATTTGTGCTGTTTACGGGCTCATAAAAAAACTATATTGTAACCTACTAGCCAATGGCAATTGTCAGCAAAGGGATGACAATACCTCAATATCCACACAATGTCTGATAAACTGTTTCAGCAGTAATAGTTCAGTTGTGTTTCACCATATGTCAGAGGCCCCAGATATTATTGCTGTACAGAGTCAATAAGCACTGTTCTCTTTTCAATTTAAAATGTTTCCAACCTTCCAACATTGATTTAGTTAAAAAAAAAATGAAGTATTTACTCAGCTGAACTGTGGTGCAGTAATGTATATCCCTCAATGACTCACAGGAAATTGTGTATGCTCCTATATGCATTGGTTAGCATTAGTTGTGCTGCACGAAAGGATGTGTGTTGCCATGGTTACTTATTTGAAAAATATATCTGGCTTAGTGAGCAGATTAAGGTGTTATAGCAACATTATCAGTGCATCTAGGATTGGACTATGTAGCACATCTTTATCTATTAAAGTCATGGGTTACCAGTACGAGGAATGTATGAGCTCAGATATGTTTCCTTTAAGCCTTAATTCCACAGAAAAGGGAAGCACTAAGTAGTGTTGCCATGGAAAAATCTCCACAGCAGTTAAACATCGGGAACGTTGCTACTATCTTGGTAACCTGTTACTTTACAGCTACTTACAAAATGGACCCACCACTGCCTTAATGCTTAGCTGGCTAGGAAAATAGCGCTTGGAGGAGGCATTGTAATTTTCTCATTTGGTAACGGGCTTTTGACCAACAGAAACAAGATCTTGTAAGCCTGGCTATCTAATAGGTTTTTGCAGTTTCCTAGTTTGCTCAAAGGAACTGAACTTTACCTCCTACGTCTCATGCCAGTGAGGATATCCTAGTGGAGGGGCTAAATTTAGGCCTGCCATGTGACTTACTAAAAATACACACGCAGCCATGAGACAGCTGATTTCTATTAGGGATGCAGAAATAGCTGGCTGGTGTGAGTTCTCGGAGCCGTGTGATATATGGGACTAAAACTGTAACGCTTCTGTGGAGCAAATCAATTTTAGAGTGTGATGTCATTAAAAATCCTTGCCCCCCCCCCCCCCTCCGCCCCCATCATTCATATTTACCGACGCTGTAACTATTGTGGTGAGTTGTCAGGCAATTATGACCAAGGTACTTATCCAATCTGAAGTCATTTGGCTAACTAATTTAACATTTTAATAGGGCTCTATTTTCCTTTAGTTTCTTGTGTCATCCCAATGCAAATAGCTTGGAATCATTACAAAAGTATTACTCAGTCTAGTGACTGCACACCATTTAAGGAAGATGCATTCTCAGCCAGTTAACCTGCTCCAAGTTAAACAAGAAAGGAAGGGGTGGGGAAACAAGAGAAAGACCATAATACAACTGCAATACTATTGATTAAATGGGTCTGCTGATTCACTGTGTTGAAATCGTACAGTGTCCTACCCTTAACACATTCTCTTGTAGGATTTTAAAACAGTGAACCTCCTTCCGTCTCTTTGTCTTCCCTTTCTCCTACAGTCTAAAGGTTTTTTAAACCCAAGTTAATCTCACCTACCGCCTTATTTCTTGATTTACTTTAGCTCCTCTTTTCAACCTTGGCGATGATTGTACAATGGGCCTTGACCTTTCACCTGGGTTTATCAATTACAAACAAACTCCTGGCTTCTAAAATAAGCTGGACTGGGTGGTATCCAACATGTTCGTTTGCTGCGATCTTCACAATTCTGCTACTTATCGAAGATTTTAAACAGCGTGATCATTATCTCGCAGCTTCTGTACGGAATACTGCACTGTTTCAGCTCTTCAAAAAGAGTGTTGATAAGATTGTAAGTCAGCTTGAATTCAAAGGGATGAGCACTAAATCACCTCACAGGAGGGATTCAGATCAGACCACCCAAAAATTCAGATATGTCAAGTCTAAACACAATTTGTCTTTAATGTTAAAAAAAGGAAGACTTGCATTTATATAGCGCCTTTCACGAGCTCAGGATGTCCAAAACGCTTTAAAGCCAATTAAGTACTTTTAAAGTGTAGTCACTGCTGTAATGTAGGAAAAGTTGATGGAGGAATTTAAACTACCAAATTATCATACTTCCCCTGCAGCAACTTTTCCCCCCCCAATTTCAGTCCCCTCCTCAGTTCCACAGATGGCAGATGCCCTGTGGTTCCTCACCCAAGTCCTTCACGTGTGAGCGAAGGCAGTGAGTGTCAGCAGGCTATTTAACCACAGAGGGCAACACAGCCGACTTGAATCCTGTTCTCATCCAACATTCATGCCTACACACAGACTTTCCAGCAGGTGTCACTAGATATCAATCAGGAGCAGATAAGATAAGAAATAGGAGCAGGAATAGGCCACTTGGCCCCTCGAGCCTGCTCCGCCATTCAATAAGATCATGGCTGATCTTGGGCTCAAAGCCACTTCCCCGCCTGCTCCCCATAACCCTTCACTCCCTTATCTTGCAAAAATCTGTCTATCTCCACTTAAAGATCACTAGATGTTTCCACCCCCCCCCCCCCCCCACCCGCCCGCCCAGCCCACTACCTAGCCCAGGGACACTGAAGCTACTGCCCAGCTGAGATCAACTAGCTCAGCACAGACCAGAAATTGAACCTGGCACTTCTGGCCTGTAACGCCATGCCAAAAATTTACAGGGAACATAGAACACCACCACCGGCAAGTTCCCCTCCAAGTCATACACCAACCTGACTTGGAAGTATATTGCCGATCCTTCATCGCCGCTGGGACAAAATCTTGGAACTCCCTCCCTAACAGCACTGTGGGAGTAACTTCACCACACGAACTGCAGCGGTTCAAGAAGGCGGCTCACCACCACCTTCTCAAGAGCAATTAGGGATGGGCAATAAATGCCGGCCTTGTCAGTGACGCCCACATCCCGTGAATGAATAACAAAAACATGATGCGCTGCAGCAATTTGAGGCTGTTTCTGTTTTGGCAGTGGCCATTTTTTTTGGTATAGCCATGATATTGCGACAGTAGGGGAAGAAATTGGTTGGCTTTGCACCTCCCGTTAGCACCCCGGGGGGGCGCTAATGGGGCGCAAAGCCCCTAATGCCTGGGCGCAGCTCTGCTAATGCCTCCCGCGAAATTCAGCGGGAGGTTTGCGGCGGCGGTAGCACCCCGCGGCGCTGCGCCTCCGGTGATGACGGCGTCACCGTATGCAGGCCCCCGCTCACGCCCCAGCTGCAAACTTTGGTTGCGCCCGCTGACCTACCGCCAGACGATCGGTCCGACAGGGTCAGGGGGGGGGTTTTTGCGGCCGCGCGGCACAATTTAACAGGGCAGGTACAGGACGGCCTGCCAGCACCTGTACCCTTTCGCTTCCTCATGCGGGATGCCGGCCGCGATCGGTCAGCTCGGCACTCCTCTTGAGTGCCGGGCTCTTTTCCCGGCACCCCGCTCCCCGGTGGTCCAGCAGGGCCCCGGTGCGCGCTGCACTAGGCCCCTCCTCTTTAATCAGGAGAGGGAGGCCTGTAATACCGCGATGCTACGTGACCGGCGCGCATGGCGCTGTTTGCACGAGCGCCGTGATATTGAATGGTAGCGCCCCAGGAAGGAGGGGGAGTGCTTCCAGTAGCGCCCCGCCTCCTGCTTGGGGCGCTACCACTGAACTTACGGCGTGGGGGCGCTAACTTTTTCGAGCCGCTAAAAGTAGCGGCCCGGCGAAGTTAGCACCCCAAAGGGGGCGCGACCAAATTTTTCCCCCTAGGTTTCCCAATGGGCACGCCCCTTACTTCTGTTTGTGGAGGAAGAATAAGGAGTGGTTCAATAAGGGGTGTAGAAGAGAATGCCAGGAGCAGCACCAGGCGTACGTAAAAATGAGGTGCCAACCTGGGAAGCTGCAACACAGACTACATGCATGCTAAAAAGCGGAAGCAGCATGCTATAGACAGAGCCTAAGAGATCTCTCAATCAACGGATCAGATCAAAGCTCTGCAGTCCTGCCACATCCAGTCGTGAATGGTAATAGACCATTAAACAACTAACGGGATGAGGAGGCTCCATGAATATCCCCATCATCAATGATGGTGGAGCCCAGCACATGAGTGCAAAAGACAAGGCCGAAGCATTTGCAACCATCTTCATCCAGAAGTGCCAAGTGGATGATCCATATCGGCTTCCTCCTGAGGTCCCCACCATCACAGAAGCCAATCTTCAGCCAATTCGATTCACTCCACGTGATATCAAGAAACGGTTGAACGCACTGGATACAGCAAAGGCTATGGGCCCTGACAGCATCCCGGCTATCGTACTGACGACTTGTGCTCCAGAACTAGCTGCGCCTCTAGCCAAGCTGTTCCAGTACAGCTACAACACTGGCATATATCCGACAATGTGAAAAACTGCCCAGGTACGTCCTGTCCACAAAAAGCAGGACAAATCCAATCCGGTCAATTACTGCCCTCAGTCTACTCTCAATCATCAGCAAAGTGATGGAAGGTGTCGTCGACAGTGCTATCAAGCGGCACTTACTCGCCAATAAACTGCTCACTGATGCCCTGTTTGGGTTCCGCCAGGACCACTCGGCTCCAGACCTCATTACAGTCTTGGTCCAAACATAGACAAAGGAGCTGAATTCCAGAGGTGAGGTCAGAGTGACTGTCCTTGACATCAAGGCAGCATTTGACCGAGTGTGGCATCAAGGAACCCTAGTAAAACTGAAGTCAATGGGAATTGGGGAAAACTCTCCACTGGCTGGAGTCATACCAGCACAAAGGAAGATGGTTATGGCTGGTTGGAGGTCAATCATCACAGCCCCAGGATATCACTGCAGGAGTTCCACAGGACAGTGTCCTAAGCCTCACCATCTTCAGCTGCTTCATCAATCACCTTCCCTCCATCATAAGGTCAGAAATGGGGATGTTCGCTGATGACTGCACAGTGTTCAGTGCCATTCACAACTCCTCAGATAATGAAGCAATCCATGCCGCATGCAACAAGACCTGGACGACGTTCAGGCTTGGGCTGATAAGTGGCAGGTAACATTCGCGCCACACAAGTGCCAGGCAATGACTATCTCCAACAAACGAGAGTCTAACCACCACCCCTTGACATTCAACGGCATTACCATCGCCAAATCCCCCACCATCAACATCTGGGGGTCACCATTGACCAGAAACTTAACTGGACCAGCCACATAAATACTGTGGCAATAAGAGCAGGTCAGAGACTAGGTATTCTGTGGCGAGTGTCTCACCTCCTGACTCCCCAAAGCCTTTCCACCATCTACAAGGCACAAGTAAGAAATGTGATGGAATACTCTCCACTTGCCTGGATGAGTGCAGCTCCAACAACACTCAAGAAGCTCGACACCATCCAGGACAAAGCAGCCTGCTTGATTGGCACCCCATCCACCACCTTAAACATTCACTCCCTCCACCACCAGCGTACCGTGGCTGCAGTGTGTACCATCTACAAGATGCACTGCAGCAACTCGCCAAGGCTTCTTCGGCAGTACCTCCCAATCCCACGACCTCTTCCACCTAGAAGGACAAGGGCAGCAGGCACATGGAACACCACCACCTCCAAGTTCCCCTCCAAGTCACACACCATCCTGACTTAGAAGTATATCGCCATTCCTTCATCGTCGCTGGGTCAAAATCCTGGAACTCCCTCCCTAACAGCACTGTGGGAGTACCTTCACCACACGGACTGCAGCGGTTCAAGAAGGCGGCTCACCACCACCTTCTCAAGGGCAATTAGGATGGGCAATAAATGCTGGCCTTGCCAGCGACACCCACATCCCATGAACGAATAAAAAAAAAGAGGAGAAGTTAGTTGAGCTGCAGACAGACTATGTCCACCAGTCTGTACCTTTTCATGCATGCATAGGCAGAGGCACGTCTATCTGGCAGCGAGCAGGCGGTACAGACTGCACGAGGTCAGCAGACAGGCCAAGTGTAGAACTGTGCCAAAGACACTTGCAGCTAATGTGCACCATAGGTCCGGCTCTGCCACTGGCGCTGATGGCCAGCAGTGACCTCAAGTGCTTTTTTCACCATCTCCTTCCAAACATTCTGCAATGCTGTCCTATGGGGGAGCAGCCTCTTGCTCAAACGTCAATGGGTAGCAACTTTGATTGGCTTGGTGACTTGAAGCCTCCCCTCCACCCCCCCCCCCCCCCGATCTCACAGACATCAGGCAGGGAACAACAACAACTTACATTTATATAGCGCCTTTAGCATAGTAAAATCTCCCAAGGCTCTTCACGGGAAGGTTATCTGACAAAATTTGACACAGAGCCACATAAGGAGATATTAGGACAGAGGTAGGTTTTAAGAAGCATCTTAAAGGAGGAGAAAGAGGGGGAGATGGAGAGGTTTAGGGGAGGAATTCCAGAGCTTAGGGCCTAGGCAGCTGAACAGAGAATTCTTTCGCTCTCTTCCAGACACAGAGTAAGACCACCGTGACTTGCTACCACCTCATTCTGCTCCATTTCCACTTGACCTAATTTTCATTGCTCTATCATTGGCGACCGTGCCTTCAGCTGCCTGGCCCTAAGCTCTAGAATTCCTTCCTTAAACCTCCCTACTTCTGTCTCCTCCTTTAAGACACCCTTTAAAACCTATTTCTTTGACCAAGCCTGTCCTAATATCTCCTTTTGTGGCTCGTGTCAAATTGTGCTTGATAACGCTCCTGTGAAGCGCCTTGGAACGTTTTACTACAATAAAGGCGCTATGTAAATGCAAGTTGTTGTTATAACAACCCTAAAATTGTGACATCACCATCGCCTCATCCACACTGGAAACAGGTGTTGCTTCATATCCTTTGCTTTCCTCAGCTGTATTTATCACATGACCTTGTGAACTTAGTACACTACGCAAACAATTGCCGATGAAGATAAGCCTCTCCCCCCAATACTTGGGAAACAGCCCTACAGACCCACTAGAAATGGAAGTTATGAATGCCTCTTCACTCTTGTAAACTGACCAGATTACTTGATAAAGCATATTGGCAAAAAAAGGCAAACTGACATTAAAGAGAAAAAGAATGGAATAAATTGTTTGGCTTTTATTGCTTTCCAGGACATCTACGGCAATTGTATAAAAGGTTTGGCATAATACTTACCAAATGACTCATACATGTATAGAAGGGACATAAAAGATCAAATTGATTCACTGTAGATACACACACTTAAGGTCAGAAATGGAGATGTTCGCTGATGACTGCACCGTGTTCAGTGCCATTCACAACTCCTCAGATAATAAAGCAATCCATGCCCGCATGCAACAAGACCTGGACGATGTTCAGGCTTGGGCTGATAAGTGGCAGGTAACATTCGCGCCACACAAGTGCCAGGCAATGACTATCTCCAACAAGCATTCAACGGCA
Source organism: Squalus acanthias (assembly GCA_030390025.1). Classification (NCBI taxonomy): domain Eukaryota; kingdom Metazoa; phylum Chordata; class Chondrichthyes; order Squaliformes; family Squalidae; genus Squalus; species Squalus acanthias. Next base: position 151,125,662 of record CM059428.1, read on the forward strand.
TTACCATCGCCGAATCCCCCACCATCAACATTCTGGGGGTCAGCATTGACCAGAAACTTAACTGGACCAGCCACATAAATACTGCGGCAACAAGAGCAGGTCAGAGGCTAGATATTCTGCGGCGAATGTCTCACCATCCAGTGACACCATCCAGGACAAAGCAGCCCGCTTGATTGGCACCCCATCTACCACCTTAAACCTTCACTCCCTCCACCACCGGTGCACCATGGCTGCAGTGTGTACCATCTACAATATGCACTGCAGCAACTCACCAAGGCTTCTTCGGCAGAACCTCCAAACCCGCAACCTCTACCACCTAGAAGGACAAGGGCAGCAGGTGCTTGGGAACACCACCACCTCCAAGTTCCCCTCCAAGTCACACACCATCCTGACTTAGAAGTATATCGCCGTTCCTTCATCGTCGCTGGGTCAAAATCCTGGAACTCCCTAACAGCACTGTGGGAGTACCTTCACCACATGGACTGCGGCGGTTCAAGAAGGCGGCTCACCACCACCTTCTCAAGGGCAATTAGGGATGGGCAATAAATGCTGGCCTTGCCAGTGACACCCACATCCAATGAATGAATAAAAAACAACACTGCCATTTTCTTAAAGGTTATAGTGCAGCCAAATGTCGCCAAAGTTCAGACTATGCCAAAATAAATCCTGAATCTGCCCAAATGAAGTGATCACTTATATAAAGTTAGTTTGGAGACCATCTCTACCAGTCTCTCATGATGTCCTTAAAAGTTTTAATAAGTGCCAGATGTGACTCACATCATGAAAATTTCAACTGGTGCAAGTTTCGGTCATCAATTTTCTTCAGACAATAATCACTTTTGCATGAGTTACTGCAACCTTATTTACATAGAGCAACCAGGGTGAATTCCAATCAGCTTCATTAGAATGTACATTCACCACCTCAGCTTTGTGTTGCATTTAAAGTGAGTGAACAAGGTCAGGAGCTTGATTCCTGCAGCGTGCGCGAACTTCTTCTGTCACATTTACAATGTTATCACATATGTCAGTGCATGCAGTCTCAGCAGCAGCATATGCAATACACTGCAGGGCTTCATCTGGATCACCCATCACTATTGGGTAGAATGTGCCAAGGGCATAGCTTTGTACGGTGAAGGGGTGTCTTTAATTGAGCTTGACTCCAGACTGAGTCTATACACAGTGTTTACACAGTCTTATTCAGATTACCTGTTAATTTGCAAATAATATTGTGATACAACCTCCAAGAATCTGCAAACTAAAAACATATAGAGCTAGAAATTGGACCTCGTTGTGTCCATTTTATGGGCGTCAAACATGTGCAACAAGGGCAAATTTTGAGACCAACATCCTGCCTAAAGGACGCTTGAAAGACACCCGACCCAATATTGGGTCGGGCCATTTTTTAGGTGTTGCTGACAGCCACCTAAAACAGGCATTAGGCGCCTTACATATGTACATGAGGGGCCTAATGCCTGTATTAGACCCCCTCTGGGAAATGAGATATCGCAGAACGGAGCAGGCACCAGGCCAGCTCGTCTCTGGATTCGTCAGCGGCCACTGCGTCCTAAGCAAAGTCCTGAAAACATCAAATTAAATGAATGACCAGGTAAGCTGTTTGTTTTGGTAGTGCTGGTTTGGAGAAGAATGTTGGTCAGGACACTTGGAGACCTCCCTGCTTTTCTTTGCACAGTGCCACGGGATCCTTTATATTCACCTGAACAGGCAGATGTAGCCTCAGTGTAACATCTCATCCAAATGTCAGCCAGGAAGAGCTACAAAAAGCTCTGCTGATATTGTGACCTTTTGGTCGCAGGGTAGGTTTGGACTGCTATAGTATAAACTATTTTCCCACATTTTTCTCAGCTTTGTCAAATTTAAATGCGCAGTGACTTCATGAAAAAAAGTGTTTGGAAAACCATTTTTAAATTACAAGCACATTGTGCAATGGTTTAAATCAACAACTTGCATTTATGCAGCACTTTTAATGTAAAAGAATGTTCCAAAGTGCTTTACAGAGGAAGAGAGGAATGGGTGGTAGCCTTTGTGGGGGAGTTGAGAAGTGTTTGAGGCTTGGCCAAAGAAATAGGTTCATCAGGAGGTTTTTAAAAATGGAGAGAGAAGTAGAGACACAGAGGACTTTAGGGCAAGATTTCTAGAGAGTATGGCCAAGGAAGCTGAAGGCTCTGCTCCCAATGATGGGGGACAGAAGGCCAGAGTCAGAGGAATAGAGGGAGCAGGAGGGGCTAGAAGGGTGCAGAGGTAGGGTAATAAAATTCTACAGCAAATATGGACAATGAATTTGATCAGTTAAGGAGCAGTGAGCAAGTGCAGGGCGGCAAAGATGGGGGAAATGGGTGAGTGGGACGTAATGCGTGACTGAAGATGGGTGGCTGAGTTTTGAATGTGTTTGGATAGATTGGATAGATTTCTTTCCAAAAGTCATATTTTGGGACACAGTATATGAGTAATTTGAGATAGAACATCCGGTAAATAAAGCATATGGTGAGGAACAGGTGACTTTGGACCTATGGTTCCCCAAGCTCTCCACCACTGGGAGATTTCCTTGCTCCATGTCTGAGCCTGTCGTAGACTAATCAATAGAGATTGATTGCCATCAGTATGCAACAACTCCATTATCGTTGTGTCATGTGACTACCAGGATGGTAGAAGGCGAGCGAGGTGGGCCTTGGATTTTTTTATGTAGCAATTCCTATGTTCCTATGGCAAAGGGGGTGGAAAATGTAGTCTTTGCAATGCTCAATTGGAGCAAATTCTGGCACATCCACAACATTGATGATCTCCAACTGTTGTCCTGACTGAGATATTTAACTCAGCACCAAGTGGCAATCAAACCAAAGACCTTCTAGCCTGTGTGACGGGGTATTACTCTCGGCAGTGCTTTTTGGTCTGATTTTTTTTTATCTGAGTGCACTTTGGATAAATTTGGGGAAGGGATTTTGGTGGAGGCCAACATCTTACAGTCAGTGTGAAAATATTAAACATAAACATCTTGCTACAATTGTGCAGGGCCTTGGTGAGACCACATCTGGAGTACTGTGCACAGTTGTGGTCTCCTTATCTAAGGAAGGATATACTTGCCTTGGAGGCGGTTCAACGAAGGTTCACTAGATTGATTCCTGGGATGAGAGGCTTGTCCTATGATGAGAGATTGTGTAGAATGGGCCTATACTCACTGGAGTTTAGAAGAATGAGAGGTGATCCCATTGAAACATATAAGATTCTGAAGGGGATTGACAGGGTAGATGCTGAGAGGTTGTTTCCCCTGGCTGGAGTGTCTAGAACTAGGGGGCATAGTCTCAGGATAAGGGGTCGGCCATTTAAGACTGAGATGAGGAAGAATTTCTACACTCAGAGGGTTGTGAATCTTTGGAATTCTCTGCCCCAGAGGGCTGTGAATGCTGAGTCTTTGAGTATATTCAAGGCTGAGATAGATAGATCTTTGGACTCTAGGGGAATCAAGGGATATGGAGATCGGGCGGGAAAGTGGAGTTGAGGTTGATGATCAGCTATGATCTTATTGAATGGTGGAGCAAGCTCGAGGGGCCGTATGGCCTACTCCTGCTCTTACTTCTTATATTCTTATGTTCTTAAACAAAAAATGCTGGAAATGCTCAGCAGGTCAGGCCACATCTGTGGAGAGAGTTAACGTTTCAGGTCGATGACATTTTGTCAGAACTGGAAAATGTTACAGATGTGGCAGGTTTCAGGCAAGTATAGAGGCAGGGAAAGGGGGGGAGGAAAGAACAATAGGGCAGGTGTGTGATAGGGTGAAAGGCAATGATTTAAATGACAAAAGGGATGGTGGTGAAAGGCAAAAGGGGGTGGTAATAGGACAAGAAAAGAAACAAAATGGGACAAGAAAGAAAACTAACTAAAGAAAAGAAACAAGAGGAAAATTAAATGTCTCTCCTGCTGTTATTTTCCCAATGTCTGTGGTAAGGTTTTAATTTAAATACTTAAATTTGTCACATAGACAACTAGGCCTCAGGTTCATTGGCTGTGTTTAGGACAGGAACTTTGCTGCGTGCAAGTCAGCTGCTCCTGTTGGCTTCCTAACCGTGACCACAATTGAAAAATAATTAATTGGTGATGAACTACTTCGGAATGTTGTGAGGTTTTTAAAAGGCCGCATATAAGGTCAAGTTCTTTCTCTCGTTCAAGCAGCTAGTAGGGGGTGAATTTCCACACGTGCTTCTCCCACTCGTCTGCTGTAACTTCAGCGGACGAGCTGTGGCAACCCGGGAAAAACGGTGTAAACACTGCTTACATCATTTTCCTGGGTTTCCACCACTCTCCCGCCAAGGTTACGGCAGACAAACGTGAGAGACACCTGCAGAAATTCTCCTCCATCTTCACAAACCATAGGGATGATAGTACCAGTGCATCGTTTGTATTGGGTACTGTGTAGGGAGAGTCCTGCTATTTCCTAAATTTGTGATGTTTTTTTCATCCCATCATTTTCCCTCCAGTTCATCCCTTTGGTCTTCTTCTGCTGAAGGTGGTGCTTCAGTGCCAGTAGCAAACTCGAAGATACAAGCAGCCCTCTAGCACCTCACGCGAGCAGTCTCTCTTCCTGCATGAGCCTAGATAGCTAATAGTAGCAAACTATTTGAGCACTGTGTGCAGGGAACTGTCAGCCAAACTTTAAGCTTGTCCTTACCCAATGTTCTGGCAGATATACTTCCAGCAAGGCTCAAGAAATAGCAATCAGAAATAGCAAACCTGGATAAACTCCCCCCTTCCTAGGCAAGACTAAGATCAATGGTAGCATCCCTACCATTGCACTAAATGAGACCAGCTAATTCAGCACAAACTAAGGATTATCAATTAGAACATTGATTCTATATTTATGGCAACCTGATTACTTGAATTACCACGAGGAATGCTTACAGATGGAGGAGTAAATAACGCCAAACTTAATTGTTTTTTGTGAGGAAAATTCAGTCCTTATTTTCTGCTACTTGAAAGAAGCTTTCCTTGTATTTTACTTACCATCATTATTTTCCAATTCCCTCTTTTATAGACTGCCTATAGATTTGTTCCCTTAGTTAATCACTGACAGCTAGAAATCCGTGTCTGTATTTGTTGGCTTTTCTTTTCTTCCCACCCCTCCCGCCCCCGCCCCCTGCTCATAGTTCCATGAACGTAGCCCTCTGATGCCAAATGCTATTGCAGAGGCCTGCTTGCAATTAAGTGATTCTGCAGGAAATTCTGGCCCAATTCTTAAAATAAAAGAGCAAATAACAAAAGGATCAAACAAACAAAGTGAAACAATGAAAAATAAAAAAAATTTTGTGGTAAAGTCTATAAGGAAACAATTCCATAATTCAAGTGCTTTCTCACCCTGACATCAGCCTACATCTGCGGTGTTCTGCTGGCTACGCCCTTTGCACCAGTATATTTTAAAATAGGAGTTAGCTCAGAGGATAGTTTATTTTCCGTAATATAACATATTTTGTTCTTAAAATAGGCGGGTGTTTATGTCAATTGAATATAGGACTTGGACTATGGACTATGGTTATAACAGAGGAAAAGAGCAAGTAAACAGATGAAAAATAGGAGATTTGGATGACTTTATTTAGGACAAATGCAAGCCCATGGTAATTAGAGCCAGTACAAAAATAACTAAGCAGAAATGGGCTTGCTACTTATACTGGAAGTTCTACATGTCCGTTGAGAGTCCAAGTTTCTAGTTTCTATTCTGGTGGTATCTAAAACTTGTCTCTTACTAGTGCAAAATGATTAATCATCGTCCCTCCCTCAATGGATACTCTGGTATTCATACTAATGTTCACTGATCACTATCTCCACCCAGCTCATTGGCCTCTAGTGACTAGCTGTTGGACAGACCCAGCTTGAGATATTGGAAATGGTTCACCCTTATTTATAAAGCATACAAAAATAATTCCTAAAACATGACCTCTCGCTCTCTCTCTCTCTTTCTTTCCCCGTTACACCCACTCAACTTTATGCTGGATAGCTGCCCATGCACTTCCCATTTGTACATAAGGTCCTGTGATGAGAAACTGAGTACAGCTGTTACTGATTATGTGCCCACATCGAAGCTGCTGGAAATGCCTGTTGAAGACAAAGCTGTACGGGAAGATTTTCAGCATCACACCGTGTCAGCTAAAACGGACTATTCCAAAATGCTATTATTAACCCTTTTCTACGTTCAGATACATAAGAAATTTTAGGATAGGAAAGGCCATTTGAGCCCAAAATTCTGTCTCTTTTATGATAGATGTCCCGACCTGCCGGCCTACTCACCATCCCTTCTCCCTTTAGAAATGCATGTAGATTCCTCCCGAACCCATTTACACTGTCTGCTTCAATGGCTTTCCTTGGTTCCTTATTTCTTAAGCTTCTTGTCCCTGTTGGTGAAAATGTTCTGCTTGACTTGCCTTCTTGTTCTAACTTCTTCATTTTAACTGGTATTCGAGCCCTTCCATCATAGTGAAGTATTTGCCTGGATCAATGTTTTTCTATCCTCATCCTAATCTTGAAAATGTCAATGAGTTCAACTCAAAGGACACAGGTTATGTTGACATGCATCTCATGCTGATTAGCCTTTAACCACATGAAACAAATGTAAACAATTTGATGCACTACAGACATCAAGTAAACTGTCTACACATGATAATATGTACCAGTACCCACTTCTATCAGTTGGCTTCTCATCAATTTGAAGTGGGTCATAACAAGTTTGATATGCCATTTGTTTACTTCAAAGTAGTCTTGACATATTTTATCCATGTAAACAAAGGACGTGACCTAATTTTTACCAGAATTATAGTACAATAGATGCCTTACTTGTTTAGTTCATTCAGAAATAATGAATGGAGGATTGCAGCTCAATGTATTTCTTCAAAGGCGCTGCATCATAGTGCAAACTAATTTCCCATCGGGTTTCAACCGTGGCTCAGTGGTAGCACTCTCACTTCTGAACCAGAAAGATGTGGGTTCTAGGCACAGAATCTCGGCTGTCACTTCAGTGCTGTACTGAGAGAGTGCTGCACTGTCAGAAGTGCCATCTCTTGGAAAAGACATTAAAACAAGGCCCTGTCTGCCCTCTCAGGTGAATGTAAAATATACCATGGCACTATTTAAAACAAGAGCAGGGGAGATCTCCCTGATGTCCTGGTCAACATTCATCTCTCAGCCAACATTACTAAAATAGAATATGTGCTCACTATTTCATTGCTGTTTGTGGGACCTTATGTGTGCAAATTGGCTACCACATTTCCCCATATTATAATAGTGATTATGGCCAGAATTTTCTCTGTGCCGAGAGTGCAGCTTTGGGGGCAGGTCAGCAGTAAAAATTGCGGAAATTGCCAACGCATGGGAACCTGCCGTCATCCCGCCGACCTCGAAATTTAACTCAAGTGCGTTTCCCAGCGCACCACAGACTCGCTCGGGAGAGTCAGGCGATCTCATTGAAGTACTTAAACGCTTGTTGAGAGACCCTTAAGAGGCTTTTTAATGGCAGCTTTTGGCTTTAACTTCTTCAGCACAGGATTCACGCTCCTCGGGAATCCCACCTGTGAAGGGGAGGCGGAAGCTCAGTGGCCATTGTCCATTAATTGACAGCTGGGAAAACCACATAAATACTCACAGCTACAAGTGCTTCCATGGCTAATGGAAAGGCTCTTGCTGACTCCATTTTGTGCAGAGATTTAGCTGTCAGGAGTTTGCAGGTCATTTCTGCAACCTCGCAACTCACTCTCACCACATTACTAGTCACTATCAGAACATTGAGGCATTGTGACTCTGATCTCCACTTTACCTGCCATCTATTAGATCGAAAGTGAGAAGTCGCACAACACCAGGTTATAGTCCAACAGTTTTATTTGAAATCACAAGCTTTCGGAGCGCTGCTCCTTTGTCAGGTGAAGTGAAGGAATACGAATTGGCAAAGCATATATAGACAGAGAACAATGCCTGTGTAGCGTACAATGTCAGACAACTACAGTTAATCTTTCTGACTGCCTTTTATCACACCTCGGCAGAGAAACAATCAGGTCAGTCAGGAAGGCATTATATCAAAGACATAGCAAGATACAACTAAGACAATGAGATGGGGTCACAGGGGGTCTAATGTGTCAAATGCAGTCTGTATGGAAAACCATAAACTTTAAACTTTTTACTTTTTTTTAACTGGAAATCACATCTGTGAACAAGCCAACGATGACTCGAGTCTGGATGACTCTACGTCATGTAGCGTGACATGAACCCAAGATCCCGGTTGAGGCCGTCCTCATAGGTGCGAAACTTGGCTATCAGTTTCTGCTCGATGATTTTGCGTTGTCATGTGTCTCGAAGGCCGCCTTGGAGAACGCTTACCCGCAGATCCGAGGCTGAATGTCCTTGACTGCTGAAGTGTTCCCCGACTGGGAGGTAACAATCCTGCCTGGCGATTGTTGCACGGTGTCCGTTCATACGTTGTCTCAGTGTCTGCATGGTCTCGCCGATGTACCATGTACCATGTACCATGAACCATGTACGATGTACCATGTACCATCTATTAGATCGGCATGGGTGCCGCTAATGCTGTCTCACCTTGGACCTCAAAATCGGACAAAGATGAGCCCCAGCATCAACAACACCAGCCACACTAGCAGCAGCAGCCACAACAACAGCAGCAGCAGCAGCAGCAGCAATCACAACAGCAGACTTCTCCTCAACGACCTGATGCTTCACAGGAGAGAGGGGTTCAGCACAGGGCTACACCGCGGTGTAGACGATACCCCCAACACAGGGTATACAAGCAGAGGATGAGCTTCCTGGACATGACTGAGCAGCAGTGCTTCAGGAGGCTCAGGCTAACGCGCCAGTTCATTGCAAACATTTGTAGCTTAGAATCATAGAATCAAAGAATGGTTACAGCACAGAAGGAGGCCATTCAGCCCCTCGAGCCCATGCCAGCTCTCTGCAAGAGCACTTCAGCTAGTCCCACTCCCCTGCCCTTTCCCCGTAGCCCTGCAATTTTTTTTCCTTCAGCTACTTATCCAATTCCCTTTTGAAAGCCACGATTGAATCTGCCTCCACCACCCTTTTGGGCAGTGAATTCCAGATCCTAACCACTCGCTGCGTAAAAAAGTTTTTCCTCATGCTGCCTTTCGTTCTTCTGCCAATCACCTTAAATCTGTGTCCTCTGGTTCTCGACCCTTCCGCCAATGGGAACAGTTTCTCTCTATCTACTCTGTCTAGACCCCTCATGATTTAAAACACCTCCGTCAAATCTCCTCTCAACCTTCTCTGCTCTAAGGAGAACAACCCCAGCTTCTCCAGTCTATCCACGTAACTGAAGTCCCTCATCCTGGAACCATTCTTGTAAATCTTTTCTGCACTCTCTCCATGGCCTTCACATCCTTCCTAAAGTGCGGTGCCCAGAATTGGACACAATACTCCAGTTTAGGCCGAACCAGTGTTTTATAAAGGTTCATCATAACTTCCTTGCTTTTGTACTCTATGCCTCTATTTATGAAGCCCAGAATCCCGTATGCTTTTTTAACCGCTTTCTCAACCTGCCCTGCCATTTTCAACGATTTGTGCACATATACCCCCAGGTCTCTCTGTTCATGCACCCCCTTTAGAATTGTACCCTTTAGTTTATATTGCCTCTCCTCGTTCTTCCTACCAAAATGTATCACTTTGCACTTTTCTGCATTAAATTTCATCGGCCACGCCTCTGCCCATTCCACCAGCCTGTTTATGCCTATTATGTGGCACTTTATCAAACGTCTTTTGGAAGTTCAAGCTTGCTTGAACAAGACCTGCTGCTCACAGGACACGGTGGACGTGCCTTACCAGTGGCTGTCAAAGTCACCACCACCTTCAACTTCTTCGCCTCAGGCGCCTTCCAGGGATCTGCTGCAGACATTTGCAGGACCTCACAGTCGGCCGCCCACAAATGTATCACCCAGGTGACCAATGCCATGTTTCACAAGTCAGCCACTTACATAAACTTTGCCACTGATGAAGCCAGTGTTACTGAGTGGGTCTGGATGGCTTCCCACAGGTGCATGGCATCATCGACTGCACACATGTGGCCATCAAGGCAGCCCCACATCAGCCAGGAGTGTTTGTGAACCACTCCCTCAATGTGCAGCCCGTCTGCAACCATAAAAAGATCATCATGCATATGTGCGCCAGATTCCCTGGCAGCTGTCATGAATCTTTCATGCTGCACCATTCCACCCTCCCTCAGCTCTTCGCAACTCCAAACAGACTTACCAGCTGGCTGCTTGGAGATAAGGGTAATCCACTGAAGACGTAGCTGATGACACCCTTGAGGAGGCCAAATACTGAGGCCGAAGAGCGTTATAATGACAGTCACATGTCCCCCAGATATGTCATAGAGCAAGCAATTGGCATGCTGAAGATGCACTTCAGATGCCTTGACAGATCTGGAGGAGCCCTTCAGTACGCACCAGCCAGGGTCTCCAGAAACATTTTTGTTTGCTGCGCGCTGCACAATATAGCACAGCAGCAAGAATTGGAGCCAGAAGGAGGAGCAAGGTGCAGAGTGCACAGCCTCTTCAGTGGAGGAGGAGGAGGAGGAACAGGTGGAAGATGATGAGGAGGAGGAGGACGAACCTGAGGTGGAGATGGCACCAGCAGCGGCGCACTTTGCTGCCCGGGAGGCCCAGGATGGCCTCATAATGGCCAGATTTACTTAACTTGCTCCAGTGCACCCATATGGTGGACAAGACGGGAAAGTGGTGCATAAAAATAAATTTATGTGCGTCATAAATAGAACTGAAACTTAACACTAACATTTTTTCATACACCCATGTGCTTACCCTTGTGCATCTAAGATTGTGTCTTTTTTCTTTTCTGCGTGCATCTATAAGGTACAATCCCTGTGACTTCAGCAGAGGTAGAGGCAGGCTACTCACTTTCCTGCTGCAACTACTTTGACACTTTTGGCGGACATCCTCTGGGTTTTGGAGGCTCTGAAGGCCCCACCAAAGACTGCTCATCCTGCAACTGTGCAGAGGCAGACTCGGCCATCGGGATCCAAGGACACATGTGGGGCTCTGATTGAGGGGGAGGCAACGGGGGAGAAGTGTGAGCACTTTGAGAGGAGCCCCCACTTCCATGTCCCCTCTCACCAACATCCCTCTCATGGGCCACCCACACTTCCCTGCTAGCAAGGAGCTGGAGAGCACCTTGCTGCACAGTAGTGGGATGATGACGGCCCAAGTCTACGTTGATATCCCTCCTTAAGCTGAGGTCAATGAGTGTCTGGTAAAGAGATGAATTAGAAGTGTTACGATAAGAATGGGTAACGTTATCAATATGCACATGATAACATTTCACTGGCTGCTGACATCAGTCACCATATGAGTGACTGTTGTATGTCATATGGCATTATGAGATGTAATTCTGTCACCAGGTTGCTGGGAGGTCCCCCTCTCATCATCTCCCACCGCCAGCAGCTCTGCAACTCCAGAGATTTCGAGGGCATGCTCCTCTGCTGGTATCAAATTACTGACGACTGGAGGTCCACCTCCAGTTCTCTGCCTCTCTCTATTGTTGTGCACTCTGTTCTCCTGCAAGGAGGGAAAGAAGAGAACTTTGAGTACATCTGTAGAGGATGACTATGAGGGAGTGGCGTGACATTGCCAAATGGCCTCCTTCTCTGGTGTTACTTGCTATGATTGCATTATGTGGAGATGCCGGTGTTGGACTGGGGTGGACAAATGTGAGAAGGCACACAACACCAGGTTATAGTCCAACAGCTATTAGAACGAGGGTGAGTGACAGTGGTGGTTAGTCAGATGGGGATGTGAGTAGGTACATAGATAGAGAGGGATGGGTTGACCTGTAAGGTATGTTGGTGTGAGGAATGATGTGCAGGAGTAGGCTTGGGAAGGCAGAATGATGGGGATGTGGTGAGAGGCACATTGCACTCACCTTTCCTGACCTCATAAGATTATTGAATCTTTTCCGGCACTGGGTCCACGTCCTCCTCACAACATCCCTGCTACTGACCTCCTCTGCGATCTCCAGCCATGCCCTTTTTGTCTCTTTGGGTGGGCATTTTCGTTGATCGCCAGGGAAGAGGACCTCCCTGCATGCTCTTACTGCCTGCACCAGCACTTCCAGGGAGGCATCGGTGAATCTTGGTGCTGCTCTCTGTCTTGTCTCCATGACCCACAGTTTTGACAGTTTTTTCCCGTTATTTAGACCTCTGGAAACCACCTTCTGCACTCTTACATCAATCTTCAAATGAGATGTGTGCAGGGCTGCTTTAAATATCGGCGCTGGAAACGGGTCATCGGTGATGTCATCAGACCTGCTCCATTTAATTGGGCTGGGAAACGCACATGACTCTTTTAATTGGGGCATTAAGTTAAACGCGGAGTACAGAATGCGCTGTTCAAATCTTCAGGTTCCCGGCCGCTACATGGCCCGCATGTACCCGACCTGTCTGCAAGGTAAAGATTCCGGCCTATATTTCAAAAGTACTTAATTGGCTCGGAACAGCCTGAGATCATGAAAGGTGCTATACAAATGCAAGTTCTTCCTTCTTTTTTGAAACAGAAGCATCTGTTCAGAGAGGAACATGACTGGAATCAGAAAGGCTGCCAGAACGTTAGTAACACAAATGAATGCATGCAGTCCTATCCAAAGTATCGCCATGCTGGATAATACCGATTCAACATTCATCGAGCTTCTGTCTTAAGAGATGAATTTGGGAAACAATACAACCCATACCAACTACCTGTCCTAGAATGTAACACCAATTCAACATTTAAATACAGTTACAATATATAAAAAATTAGACTACATTACTTCAGCAACCCCAACTAATCAATGACAGTGAGGTACAAAATGTTGCTATATTCTGGTACTTGTTCATCTTGACATTGGCGTGCTTCCAGTAGTCTTTAAATGGCTATAAACTTTCACCAGTTCTCTTGTTTAATTCATTTTCCATTCCTCCTCTTTGATGAGAAAACAGAGTCAAATCTAACAGAGACTGGGAATCGGATAGCGACGGCTAGACATTATGGCTCAGATTTGGATCATTCTTTTATTTTGATTAAAGAAAGAAGGAATTTGCATTCATATAGTGCCTTTCATGTTCTCAGTACGTCCTAAAGTGCTTCGTAGTCAATTAATTACTTTTGAAGTGTAGTCAATGTTGTCATATAGGCAAAGAAGCAGCTAATGTACACACAGCAAGGTCCAATGAACAGCAATAAGATGAATGGCTAGCTAATCTGTTCTAGTGATGCTGGCTGTGGGATGCATGTTGCTGAGGACATCATGGTTTTCTTCAAAAAAGTGCTATGGGATCTTCTATCTCCACCTGAACAGGCAAACAGGGCCTTGGTATGGCACTGTCTCCAAAAGACAGCACCTCTGACAATGCAGCACTCGCTCAGTATTGCACTGAAGATCTAGATTTCCTGCTTAAGTCGGGGGTGAACCACACAACCTTCTTACTCAGAGGCACAAGCACTGCCACTGAGCTAAGATGATTATATTTTCATTGTTTCTAATTTCCCCCACGCTACCCCTCCCCATTCATTTCATGAAAGGGCTGACTCTTTCTGGAATACCATTGCATAGGTGCCACGATTGCTATGATACCTCACACAGTCACCACTTCTTCATGGTGACTAGCTAGTGAGAGTCAACAGGCTATTCAAATGGGTAGACCATCACCCAATCCAGCCCTCTAACAAAAACAACATATGCGCAATTTCCAACCAGAGTCACTGGACAGTAATGAGGGATGGCAACCCCTGCTGATTTTTCCTTCCCCTAGCACAAGGATTCTGAGGCTTCTTGTAGTGCCCCAGCTTTGCCCTGGTTGAAATTTGCTAACTCTGCACAGATCTGGGATCGAAATTTGTATGGCATTGTATTGGCTGAGTTGGTAGCACTCTTGCCTCTGGGTCAAAAAGTTGTTCATTTGCACCTAAGCCAGATGGAATTTAACAATCCTACAGAACTATTTGAAGAGTAGGGATTTCTCCTGGTGTTATGGCCAGCATTCTTCTCTCAGCAAATCTGTGTTTGCCTACATAACAACAATCACTGCATTTCTAAAATAATTCATTGTATAAAGTGCATTCTAAGAACATAAGAACATAAGAAATAGGAGCAGGAGTAGGCCATTCAGCCCTTCAAGCCTGCTCCGCCATTCAATGCGATCTTGGCCAATCTTCTGCCTCAACTCCATTCACCGGCCCTATCGCCATATTCCTTGATGCCCTTACTAGTCAGAAATCTATCAACTTCTGTTTTGAATATACCCAATGACTGAGCCTCCACAACCCTCTGGGGTAGAGAATTCCAAAGATTCACCACTCTCTGTGTGAAAAAATGTCTTCTCATCTCAGTCCTGAATGGCCTACCCTTTATCTTGAGGCTGTAGCACCTGGTTCTAGACTCCCCAGCCAAGGGAAACATTCTCCCAGCATCCATCCTATCAAGCCCTGTAATAATTTTGTATGCTTCAATGAGATCCCCTCTCATTCTTCTGAATTCAAGAGAATACAGGTCTAGTTTACTCAATCTCTTCTCATACGACAGTCCCGCCATCCCAGGAATCAATCTCGTGAACCTTTGTTGCGCTCCCTCTATGGCAAGTATATCCTTCCTTAGGTAAGGAGACCAAAATTGTACACAGTACTCCAGGTGTGGTCTCACCAAGGCCCTATATAATTGGAGTAAGACTTCTTTACTCCTGTACTCAAGTCCTCTTGTAATGAAGGCCAGCATACCATTTGCCTTCCTAATGGCTTGCTGCACCTGCACATTCACTTTCAGTGACTCATGTACAAGGACACCCAGGTCCCTTTGAGCATCTGCATTCCCCATTCTTTCACCATTTAGGAAATACTCAGCCTTTCTGTTTTTTCTACCTAAGTAGATAATTTCACATTTATCCCCATTATATTCCATCTGCCATGTTCTCACCCACTCACTGAGCCTGTCGAGATCCCCTTGAAGCCTCTTCACATCCTCTTCGCAACTGACACTGCCACCTAGCTTTGTATCATCAGCAAATTTGGAAATGTTACATTTAGTCCCCTCATCCAAATCATTGATATAGATTGTGAATACCTGGGGCCCAAGCACCGATCCTTGCGGTACCCCACTAGTCACAGCCTGCCATCCTGAAAAAGACCCGTTTATCCCTACTCTTTGTTTTCTGTCTGTTAACCAATTCTCAATCCATGCTAGTATATTACCCCCAATTCCATGTGCCCTAATTTTGTTCACCAACCTCTTGTGTGGGACCTTATCAAAGGCCTTCTGAAAATCCAGATACACCACATCTACCGGTTCCCCTTTGTCTACTCCACTAGTACATCTTCAAAGAACTCCAATAGGTTTGTCAAACAGGATTTCCCTTTCATAAATCCATGTTGACTCTGCCCAATCTTACTATTAGTTTCTAAGTGCCCAGTTATTGCATCCTTTATAATAGATTCCAGCATTTTCCCAACTACTGATGATGCTTGAAGTGATAGTCAGCTGTGGCTCAGTGGTAGCACTCTCACCTCTGAGCCAAATGGTTCACGTTCCACTCCAGAGACTTGAGCACAAAACTTAGTCTGACACTCCAGTGCAGTACTGAGGGGGCATTGTACTGTTGCAGATGCCATCTTGCAGATGAGATGTTAAAACAAGGTCCCATCTGTCCTCTCAGTTGGGCATAAACGATCCCATGTAACTATTTCGAAGAAGAGCTGGGGAGTTCTCCCTAGTGTCTTGGCCAATATTTATCCCTCAACCAACATCACTAAAACAGATTATGTGGTCATTATCTCATTGCTCTTTTGTGGGAGCTTGTTGTGCGTAAATTGGCTGCCACATTTCCCTGCATTACAACAGTGACTACACATCAAAAGTCCTTCATTGGCTGTAAAGTGCTTTTGGATGCCCTGAGGTCATGAAAGAGTTTATAATGTACTTTTTAAACACAAATATTATTGATATCTTTTGAAATATTACAAGGGGTGCGAGATTTCTTCTCTGTGCTACATGTAGTGAAATCGTAAACACATTTTTTACAAATGTATTTATAATTTTGCTACACGTAGTACAGAGTGGAGAAGTTGGCCAAAGTGGTGCCATTATCCAGCCATGAGGTACGGTGCCATTATCCAGCCATGAGGTACGGTGCCATTATCCAGCCATGAGGTGCGGTACCATTATCCAGCCATGAGGTACGGTGCCATTATCCAGCCATGAGGCACAGTGCCATTATCCAGCCATGAGGTACGGTGCCATTATCCAGCCATGAGGCATGGTGCCATTATCCAGCCATGAGGCATGGTGCCATTATCCAGCCATGAGGTACGGTGCCATTATCCAGCCATGAGGCACGGTGCCATTATCCAGACATGAGGTACGGTGCCATTATCCAGCCATGAGGTACGGTGCCATTATCCAGCCATGAGGCACGGTGCCATTATCCAGCCATGAGGTATGGTGCCATTATCCAGCCATGAGGCACGGTGCCATTATCCAGCCATGAGGTATGGTGCCATTATCCAGCCATGAGGCACGGTACCATTATCCAGCCATGAGGTGCGGTACCATTATCCAGCCATGAGGCACGATGCCATTATCCAGCCATGAGGCACGGTACCATTATCCAGCCATGAGGTGCGGTACCATTATCCAGCCATGAGGTACGGTGCCATTATCCAGCCATGAGGTACGGTGCCATTATCCAGCCATGAGGTACGGTGCCATTATCCAGCCATGAGGTGCGGTGCCATTATCCAGCCATGAGGCACGGTACCATTATCCAGCCATGAGGTGCGGTGCCATTATCCAGCCATGAGGTACGGTGCCATTATCCAACCATGAGGCACGGTGCCATTATCCAGCCATGAGGCACGGTACCATTATCCAGCCCTGAGGTGCAGTACCATTATCCAGCCATGAGGCACGATGCCATTATCCAGCCATGAGGCACGATGCCATTATCCAGCCATGAGGCACGGTGCCATTATCCAGCCATGAGGTACGGTGCCATTATCCAGCCATGAGGCACGGTGCCATTATCCAGCCATGAGGTAAGGTACCATTATCCAGCCATGAGGTACGGTGCCATTATCCAGCCATGAGGCACGATGCCATTATCCAGCCATGAGGCACGGTGCCATTATCCAGCCATGAGGTACGGTACCATTATCCAGCCATGAGGTACAGTGCCATTATCCAGCCATGAGGCACGGTACCATTATCCAGCCATGAGGTACAGTGCCATTATCCAGCCATGAGGTACGGTGCCATTATCCAGCCATGAGGCACGGTACCATTATCCAGCCATGAGGTACAGTGCCATTATCCAGCCATGAGGTATGGTGCCATTATCCAGCCATGAGGTACGGTGCCATTATCCAGCCATGAGGTACGGTGCCATTATCCAGCCATGAGGTACGGTGCCATTATCCAGCCATGAGGTACGGTGCCATTATCCAGCCATGAGGTACGGTGCCAATATCCAGCCATGAGGTACGGTGCCATTATCCAGCCATGAGGCACGATGCCATTATCCAGCCATGAGGCACAGTACCATTATCCAGCCATGAGGTATGGTGCCATTATCCAGCCATGAGGCACGATGCCATTATCCAGCCATGAGGCACGGTACCATTATCCAGCCATGAGGCACGGTGCCATTATCCAGCCATGAGGTACAGTGCCATTATCCAGCCATGAGGTACTGTAATCCCTATAACTACAACTCTGGCTACGCAAATACAGTATAGAATGCGAAGAACAGTTAATTTGCAATGATGAAAATATTGAACAAATCTCTGCACTTGGAAGCAATTACCTTTACCTTTCCACATTTAACAGAGCATGACTCCATGTAAATAAATAATACAGCTTAAGCATCCACTCGCTTCACCATCCATGTACTGTGGCTGCAGTGTGTACTATCTACAGGATGCACTACAGCAACTTGCCAAGGCTTCTTTGGCATCACCTCCCAAACCCGTGACTTCCACCACCTAGAAGGATAAGGGCAGCAGGTCCAAGTTCCGCTCCAAGTCACACATCATCCTGACTTGGATATATATCCTCATTCCTTCACCGTTGCTGGGTCACAGTCCTGGAACTCCCAGCCTAACAGCGCTGCGGGAGTACCTTGGCCACACGGACTGCAGTGATTCAAGAAGGCGGCCCACCAGCAGCTTCTCAAGAGCAACTAGGGATGGGCAATAAATGCTGGCCTTTGCCAGTGTTGCCCACATCCCGAGAATGAATTAAAAAAAATTAATAGGGAAACATTTTAGTGTTGGCTTACTGATCCAAGTGTAGACCAGGCAGGAGATGAGCAGGGCAAGTTCTGCACGAGATTGGACGGGAGATGACCCCACTGGAACCTTTGGGGTCAGCCTCATTATCATAATGGCCATGAGCTCCCAGTATGAAACATGCCTGCCTTGGGAGCTTGATGTGTGCAGCCGGGGAAACCTGGACTGCTGCAGGATTTAAAGATCTATAGCAGCAGCTTAAAAGTGAGGTGCGTTTTTGCCAGCCAAAATATGAAATTATTAAATTTAAAGTGCAGAACAATGGCAGGCAGAAATATAATGAAAGGGCTGGATTGCGTGAAGAATTGCGTCTTCTTCAATAAAAGGGATAGATTACTTCAGTTTGGCAGATTGGGGAGGAGCAGAAATTCGGCTCCTTTGCGCCTGCTGTTAGCGTCTCCGGGGGTCGGCGACCCCTTAGCGCCCCGCTGCGTCCCCTTACCACGCCGCGGCAGACGTTCGGCTGCGCCCCACGAGGCTGCCACGGCGGGTCGCGAACCGGGCTAACCTCCGCTCGTGGGGTGGTATTTAAAGGGGAGGTGCGGCCGCGACCCGCGCCGCCATTTTATTTTTTGGACGACCTCCAGGTCGGCCTTCCGTGGTGGGCCGTGGCGTGTCCCTGGCTGCCATCGCGCGGCCCGGCACCGCGTCTCGGCGCCGGGCTGCTGCCATGGCACCACGCCGCCCTGGTGGCCTAGTTGGGGCCATCGGAGGCCCTGCAGAGTGCGCAGTGGCCCTCCTCTTTAACTGAAGGGGAGAAGCGTTAGAAAGTGGCACGGAGCCTCCGGGAGCGCTGCCAATCGCGCCCCAACATCGCCTCGGTTACCGCCCCACCAGGAAGTGGATTGCCCAAGATTGCGCTCCACTTCCTGTGCGGGGTGGTAAGCCGAATTTAGCGGCCGGGGCGGTACTTCCACGCCGGGCGCTAAATGTCCGGCCTTAACTCAGTTACCGACCCCAAACGGAACGGAACCGAATTTCGCGCCCCATATCTTATAAAAGGTAAGTGATTTAGCAGTTAATATAAGCATGGGCAATATGACCTCCTGGACTGCTTTTGATCACCTGAGGGGATCGGATGGGAATTTTTCCAGATTATGTCCCTTTTTGGCCCTGGGATTTTGTTCTGTATTTTTCTGCCTCTCCCAGGAGATTACATAGCTACTGGGCGCGGTAGGAAGTGTCTAGTCACGATGCTCCAGACATCATGAATGTGGAGCAGGCTTGATGGACCAGCTAGTCTTTTCCTGCCCGCCATTTCCAGATGAACTACAGCACCCCAAGACCCGAGATTTAGTTATGCTTGTGTTAACGTGCTACTGAGCCAGGTGCAGCATAAAACTGCTTGGCAATCTGGAGCACCATCTGCACAAGCAAGCAACACAGAGTACTTGGAAGGAGTTGGCCATACACATAAAGGCATAGTATAACAGTCAGAATAGCTGGCTGCAAGCCAGGAAGAAGTTTGCAGCCTTCCTCAGGCCCAGCAAGTTAGAATTACTCACCATTACCTGATATTAATTAGCTGTCCTTAAATTATGCCTGGCACATAAGGGGTATATTTTCCGACTTCACACAGCCAGTGGGGAGCCTTGCTTGCCTCTTGGAAATTCAGGCACAGGCTGTACATTTCTTTCTGATCATTAATTTCAGACGGTTCCTCGATTTCAGATATGTGCTTCAAGTGGGCAAAGTTGGAAAATTACCCCTACAGTGCTTCCTTCACGTAGCACTATCTGACAATACTTTGAACGGTTGCCACGTGTGGCCATTATGCAGCAGAATACATTTATGTGCGCTAATTATGTATTGTGTTTAATAATTATGTAAGTGTTCCTTCAGTCACATCCTTGAAGTGATGCACTCAAAACAACTTCTATTAACTGAACATAGCTGAATGATTCAGACACAGACAATCTCACCCACTGTGGAGCACATGAAAACACTTGGGTCCTCCTGGCAATTACAGTTTCTCACTTCGCTTTTCTGTTTGAAATGGTAGGCTGCACAAAAAAGGGCCCTGTAATTTGTTGAGCTTGAGTGACTTTAAACCCCTCCAGATAATTGCCCAGGGTGTTATGGTGGGAGAGGTGGCGATTAAAACTGGAGGCCTATCTCCAGCTCAGGGTTAGTACTTTTCTTCTCATGCTCTTCCTTCTCATCTACCTCACTCACACCCACTGACACCAAAGCAGAGTACAATATGGGAAGAATGTCACCACATATCTGCAAATCGATAGGCTCTCATGCGGCAACTTCACGGGCATTTGTAATGAAGCCTCCACTGGCAGGAGCTGCCACTTGCAGCATTGCTCATGAATGCTCAGACTGCTGTTGTCAAGGCCTTGGGCTTCAGTAAGGAATGGGCACTCTCTTCCAGTTTCCATCCGCTTGGGGATTGCATTGGGAGGACCATTAGTCAATGCCCCAAGATCTCATTAGTCCCAACAGTTCTGCAGTCACACATGTGCTGGCATGGTGAAGCAATTCTGGCACAAGGAGCGCGGCAGGACTTACCCTGCATGAAATTTCTGTCGCTCATGAGGACAATGCATTTGCACCTTCATGCCAATCCGCACAAGTGTTTGTAGATGTGGCGGAAAGTGTTTAGGACCAGGGAGTCCACAGTTACAGATGTGCAAGAGTTAGTAGCAGGGCCATCTTGTCACCCAGCTGAAAGAGAGAGCGAGCCACCTCACTCTCAATAAGTTTTCACTGAGAGACAGCCTGCTCTATGAATCCTGCCACGAGGAAGCACCTAGAAGGAGCAGTAGATTAGGGTCTAGAACACAAATGTCCTGCAGTGTCACCAAAATAAAGCATTGGGTTGCTAAACTCTAGGTACACATAGACATAACCTTTAGGGCATAAACATTTGGTTGCACTGCAGTTCAACTGTTTTTAGAGAGTGTTCTTGTGATGGTGTTGGACACGTATCAGCAAGTGGCAGGATTGGAATCCTTAGCAATTGAATTAGAGCTGAAAGGAATGTAGGTGAAGGTGTATTTGGTTATAACATGGTGAAGATGGATATAGGTCTATTGATTTAGTGGATGACTTAAGGGAAGGTGTCATCAAAGAAAGCCTGCTGTAAGGCTCATGGAGCCTGCAAAGGTGCTTCAGTAGCAAGATCTTCTAGTTCCTCTTCTTCTCCAATGCGGCAACCAACTAATTTCTGCTAAATAAAGAGGTTTGATGAGTCTTGAATTCAAGAACTCATCATACTACAGAGAATGTCAGTATTTGACAGCTTCACAGAGCTGTCAAACGATGACAATTCATCTGTCAAATATTTTTGACAGATGAAACGTCATACACTGATGTTCACTGTAACCGGCTTCCCCTTAATTGACCTGCTAAGCCCGCTGGGCGGGCTTAACAAGGTCAATCAAGGAAAAATAGCGTGGGTTGGCCAGAAGTTGATTGAGGCGGGACTAAAACCCGACAAGTGGGAGTCCCGCCTCCAAAAGCTCCCCATTGAGAAAATGCAGCCCTCTGTGTTGTTGGATAGATTTGTGTGCACATTTGGAAGTGGCTTAGTGAGTTGCAGTGAATGGTGAGACATAACGGCACCCCCCCCCCGCAATGGTGATGAGTGTGAAAGGAATAGCTTGGGCATTGTAGGGATGCTCTATGGTGTTGGTGTGGGGTGGTGCCAACCTGGCGCATCATGTGGCAGCCAGGGTGTACAGCGTCAAGTGAAGTAAATCTGGCCATGGTGAGGCCATCCCTGGCCTCCCGGGCAGCAATGTGGTTGGGTGCTGATGTCCTGAGCAGCATCAGTTGCTTGCGGAGAAGGTTGTTGTTGTTGTTGGTGCTGCTGGTGTGCCTGGTGCTGTTGGTTTTGGGACTGTTCGTGGTCAGATTCTGAGGACCAAGGTGAGAGAGTATAAACAGTACCCATGCTGATATAATAGATGGCAGGTGAAGTTGAGATAACAGAAGCAATCTGTCAATGGTGAGAGAGGTTGTTACAATGAGGTGACACTGGACAGAGAGTTTGCACCAAATACTTGTAACCTGCATAAAGCTCAATCTGTCTTCCAAATGCAGTAAGCAACAGCTTCTAACTTTGGAAAGTGAACAGCTGTGAGATGGGAGCTTTTATAGCATATTTGCTGCTGTCAAGTAATGAGATGATTCAATGGTCATTCATCGCCCACCTCAGCTTAACAGACGTGATCCCTGAGCAGCGAGGACCCCGTGGGTGAGCTCAAATGTATTCTTAATGATTTCTAAACAAGATCCTAATTACCTGAATTGGGTCCCTCGCCGCTGCGTGTCGGGTCTGCTCAACGCTGACAGACCCGACATTGGGAAAAGGTGCGTGGCGGCGGCTTCACAGCGGGGTCCCGACCCACGGGGGAAAAAAACACTTTCCCACCCGACCCACCACCAATCGCGCCCGCTGACCTCCCGGAAAATCTCGGCCAATGAATTTAATTTAACAATTGACCATAGTGGGGTTATGAACTTACAACCTTAGAGTTACTAGTCCAGTACCACAACCTCTGTGCTACCGTACTTGACATTTTTTCTGCTCCTTTTCCTTCAAACAATATAAATAAAAAGGTATTCCCGTAGGAATACACATGATCCAAATTCACACTGCACCAGCTGAAAATGATAGTGACACACGCTTCACACAAACACTGTGACAGCTAAATTCCTCGGAGCTGCTCCCACTCCGTCGCCATAACTTTGCCGGAACTGAAACGGAAACCCAGTTATGGTTTTTGACGCACTACCGGTTGACAGTGGAGCGGGAGCAGGTCCTGGCCCATGAGAATAAAACACGGACAAAAGAAACAACCCAAAAACATTACACCGAACATATCGTTCTTCTGCAAACTCCCAAAGTCCAAGTGGAAAAAAGGTCAACTCCTATTTAAGTACTGACTTCCAGGCAGTAGACAGCCAAACAACCTTCAGCACTTGTTATATATCAGCAGCGTGAGTGCACATTGCATTCCTGATGTGAATCACAGGAAACTTTATGTGCACTCATTTGAATGGATTTCTATTCATTATAATATTTCAATGAATTTTAAGTGCGAGCTTCCTGCCCTCAAGTCCCAACTGATCAGAAATTGTTGGGCAGTGAATTATGGGCAGAATACGATTTCCATCCTTATTTCCAGTGCACCTTGCAATTCCACGGCAATGTAAAGATTGTAAAATCTAGCCACAGCTATCAGATTTCTTCCTCACCTGCTCCCAAGCTCAGGCCACAGGTGAGGCAACATTCGCCCCTTCATCCAAGCTGCTCTTCTTCTGCGGGGTGTCCCTCTCCTTCGAAAAGACCCACAAAATGGGGCAGTTCTCGCCCCTTGTCAACCTAATAGTTAATATAATGAGCCAGACTCATGTTCTCGTGCTCGGTCAGCATGTGGCGGGACCACCTCTGCACCGGGACCGCATTAACCAATGTGTGCACATTGAGGTGAAAATTATCGTGCTGGGGTGCAGGTTGTCACTTGGCGGGGTGGGAAGTGTCAGGAGCCAGAGCCTTTTTTTTCTTCTACATGTTGGGCCCAAAAGCTGCCTATCATCTGAACAGAACAGTTTTTACAGTTGGGATTAACATGAATTTGAGCCAACATACCATTTAAACACTAAACAGGACATCAGCGTTTACCCATAAGCCGAACTTGAATTTGATAATTTATTTTGCTGTCTCTTCCCCTTGAAGGCACTGACTGCTCCTGGGTTACAAATTCATTGTTGAAGTACCCCTTTCATACCTCACCCAAGTGGGCACTGTTTATGTGTGAGCCTAGACACTGAGTATTGACCATCGGGAGGGCGAGGCGGGGGGCGGGGAGAGGAGAGGGTCATCACAGTTGAGCTGATCCTGTTCTCATTCGACACCCACACACATATTTTCCATCAGTGGTCACTGGTTAATGATCAAGGCTAGGAATGCTCCCTTATTATAACACAATTCAGAAAGAGGGTTTTTGCTTTCCACTGAAAGTCTTCCAGTCGTTTGATGCGGGTCTCACTGCGGTGTAATTTTGCCACCTCGACCATGTCGATCCAGTTCAGATTGCCTGTCACTCATATATTTCAGCAGACCTTTATTTTTTTGAAAAATAAACTGCAACTTCCACATCCTGGCATAGGCAGCTGTCAAATCCTCTGGTTTCTTGTCTCGTTCTTCCACGGTTTCAGTTTCCACTGGAACATCTTTTTACATTGTTAGTGCATTTTGTGTGTGGTTCACTGATTTCTCGGCTGACGGCCACAGTGATGTCATGTAATATAATCTTTGGCCAAATCTGCTTCCTCGTGTATTCTATTAAACTGACATTGCAGATGAACACACAACTGGCTGCTTTATAACTTGCCAATGTCCAAACAGAAAGCCCAATGCGTATATCAGAACATCAGATTTACTTTGAACCTGTTACCTGATGTTACTGGCGCATTTAGGAAGTTCAATAAAATCTGGGATGAAACCTGATATTGCTGCCAGGCAAACCAGGTTTATAAATGAGAAGAGTGTGTGATGGTGTGTCGCCAACCATTATGGAAAGTTAATAACTAGTCAGTAAAGTAAGCACCTTACAGCAGATACAGGTGGCACTGCAGCATGAATTTATCCAAAAAGGGGAGTTGAAGCAAAGTGTTTGAAGCTGGTTGTTCCAACAATGTGCCCTATAAGCTTCTTTAATTTGGCACCTATGAACTACAACAACAACAACAACAATGCGCATTTATATAGCGCCTTTAACACAGTAAAACGTTCCAAGGCGCTTCATGGGAGCATTATGAAACAAAATTTGACACCGAGCCACATAAGGAGATATTAGGGCAGATAACCAACAGCTTGGACAAAGAGGTAGGTTTTAAGGAGTGTCTTAAAGGAGGAGAGAGGTGGAGAGGCGGAGAGATTTAGGGAGGGAATTCCAGAGCTTAGGGCCTAGGCAGCTGAAGGCGCGGCCGCCAATGGTGGTGCGATTAAAATCGGGGATGCGCAAAAGGCCAGAATTGGAGTGACATTCTGAAATGGATCCGCCATCATACAGACCCCAAAACAATTCATTTTAGCTGATAACGATGGTTATTTTAATTTATAATCTAAGGGTGTGATAATGCCTGAGGTGGTGGGAGGGTAACAATGGTCTTACCTACGGCAAGTCTACTTGCACACAAAGATCTGAATTGTACAAAAAGAAAATACTGCAGATGCTGGAAACCTGAAATAAAAACAGAAAATGCTGGAGATACTCAGCAGGTCAGGCAGCATCTGTGAAGAGAGAAACAGAGTTAACGATTCAGGTCGATGACCTTTCGTCAGATCTGAATTGTCCCTGCCTGTGGCAGTACAGAAGTTGTTAAAAGGAAAGGAAGAACTTGCATTTATTTAGTGCCTTTCATGACAGCCCAAAGCACTTCACAGCCAATTAAGTACTTTGAAGTGTTGTCACTGTTGTAATGTAGGGATACACAACAGACAATTTGTACACAGCAAGGTCTGACAAATAACAATGTGATAAATGACCAGGTAATCTGTTTTACTGACAAATATTGTTCAGGACACCTCCCCTGCCCTTCTTTAAATAGTGCATGGGATCTTTTATATTGACCTGTGAGGGCAGACAGAGTCTTAGCTTAGCATCTCACCTGAAAGAAGGCACCCCAGACAGTGCAAACTCCCTCAGTACTGTACTGAAGTATTAGCCTAGATTATGCAGTCAAGTCTCTGGAGTGGAGCTTAGAACCCACAATCTTCTGACTCAGACAAGAGTGCTACCACTGAGCCAAGGCCGACACTTGCTGAGGTAACTTCGTGCAGTACCTTGGAGAACTTACCGACAGTACCGCAGATTGGTGGGACACAGGTTTTATCCCTAATGCAGATGAGGTCCCAATCTCAGCTGCACTATTGTAGAATAGCATCAAGTCGAGGCCAAGTGTTTCCTCAATGTGAAGAAGAGAAAATGCAAGCAGTTTTCTTTTATTCATTGTCAGGATGTAAGCGTCATTGGCAGGGCAGCAATTATTACCCACCCCTGTAACAGCTGGCTTGCAAGACCACTTCAGATGGCAGTTAAGAGTCAGCCACGTTGGTGTGGTACTGGAGTCACATATAGGCCAGACTGGGTAAGGACAGCTAGTTTCCTTCCCTAAACGACATTATTGAACCAGTTGGGTTTTTACAACCATTCGACAGCTTTATAGTCACGCTTTACTGTCTTCTATTTCCAGATTTTTAAAACTGAATTCAAATTCTCAAACTGCCACAGTGGGATTTGAACTCAAACTCTCTGGATTATTAATCCAAAACTCTGGATTATTAGCCCAGTAACATAACCAGTACACCACCTTTGCCCCTAACATAGTGAGCCACCATTGCCCATTTGTTAACAGATAGCACACAGTGACATGGGCAAAGTTCCAGGTCAGCCACAATGCAGGGTGTGCATTGCCCAGGGAAGATTGGGGGAAAAAATGACCCGTGAGCATATCACAAGTACTTTTACTGTGGCCAATCAGGTAACCACACTAGGGTCAAGATCAGGAGACCCAAGTATGACTCCCAGTCTTGATACTCTCACAGAGTTAAGAAGTGAGTTTCCTGGCCTTGCTCAGATTATCAAGAGAATATAGAGCTGCTAAGGATGGATTGCCCTGCCTGAGGTGCTAAAGCGTTCACCCTGCCTCATTGTTCAAAAATGGTATCTATGAATCGTTATGACAGTGTGTGATGGGGGGGTGGGGGTGGGGTGAGGATCATGTGAGGAAAGGGAAGAGGTTATGGGGATGAAAAATTTGTGGCTCGAAGCTCCTGTTAAAATATCCATAAAGCTTATTAGAATTATAGAAACTTACAGAACAGAAGGAGGCCATTCGGCCCACCGTGCCTGTGCTGGCTCTTTGAAAGAGCAGTCGTGCTTAGTCCCACATCCCCGTTTTTTGTCCGTAACCCTGTAAGTTCCTCATCCTCAAGGACCTGTCCAACTCCCTTTTAAAATTATTTATGGAATCAGCTTCCACCTCCTTTTCAGGTAGAGGGTTCTAGATCCCGACAACTCTCTGAGTGAAAAAAATTCTCATCTCCCCTCTAGATCTTTAGCAAATGAATTTAAATCTATGACCTCTGGTTATTGACCCACTCGCCAGAGGGAATAGTTTTTCTCTCATCATCTTGAAAACATCTATTAGGTCACCTCTTAACCTTCTCTGTTCCAAGAAATAGTCCTAACTTTTTCAACCTTTCCACTTGTATAAAAAATTCCTCAGTTTTCAGAATTTTATGTCATAGAGTCATAGGGGGAAAAATTCAGTTGGTTGCGCCACCCATTATCGCCTTAAGAGGGCGCTAATGGGGCGCAAAGCAACTAGCGCCCGGGCGCGGCGATGTTTGCGCCGCTCGCGAAATTAACTAGACATTTTGCGGCGGCGCTAAACACTACCGCCACGATCTCCTGTGCCGGCAGATCGTGACGTCAGTCGAGTGCGCAACGCCCCGGTGGCGCCCCAGAGCGGATATTGAGTGGCGCCCCCTGCCTTACCGCCTGCCGCTAGCAACGACAGGTTGAGGGGAGCGTTTTGCAGTCAGGAAGGGACTGGGGGAACGCTATTTAAAGGCAACCGCTTCCTGCCTTTTATTGTTGGTGACATTTTTGAACCACGCATTCTGAGAGAGAGAGACTTCTGGAAAGATTTAATGCTGTGTGAAGGAGTTTTGGGTACTGAGCAGCACTTTGTAGGTTCATCTTGATTTAAGAACATAAGAACATAAGAACATAAGAAATAGGAGCAGGAGTAGGCCAATCGGCCCCTCGAGCCTGCTCCGCCATTCAATAAGATCATGGCTGATCTGATCCTAACCGCCAATCTACTATCTATCACAGAACCATCTCCTGCATCTAACAGAATTGCACACACGAAATAGGAGCAGAATCAGGCTACACAGTCCCTGGGCCCGCTCCACTACCCACAGGGCCATGACCGATCCGAACCTAGACTCATGTCCAAATTCCTGCCCGCTCCCCGTAACCCTTAATGCCCTTTACTTCTAGGAAACTGTCTATTTCTGTTTTAAATTTAATTAATGTTGTAGCTTCTACAGCTTTTTGTGGCAGCATATTCCATGGACCTACCACCCTCTGAGTGAAATAGTTCCTCCTCATCTCAGTTTTGAAAGAGCAGCCCCTTATTCTAAGACTATGTCCCCTAGTTCTCGTCTCACCCGTCATCGGGAACATCCTCCCCGCATCCACCCGATCCAACCCCTTCACAATCTTATATGTTTCAATAAGATCGCCTCTCATTCTTCTGAACTCCAATGTGTAGAGTCCCAATCTACCCAACCTCTCCTCATATGACCACCCCCTCATCCCCGGGATTAACCGAGTGAACCTTTTTTGCACTGCCTCGAGAGCAAGGATGTCTTTCCTTAAGTAAGGACACCAAAACTGTATGCAGTATTCCAGGTGCGGTCTCACCAATACCTTGTACAACTGAAGCAATACCTCCCTATTTTTATATTCTATCCCCCTAGCAATGAAAGCCAACATTCCATTTGCCTTCTTAATCACTTGCTGCACCTGCATACTAACCTTTTGAGTTTCGTGCACCAGGACCCCCAGATCCCTTTGCACTTCAGTACTCTCCAGTTTCTTGCCATTAAGATAATAAATTGCTCTAGGATTTTTCCTGCCAAAGTGCATCACCTCACACTTTCCAGTGTTGTATTCCATCTGCCAAATCTCTGCCCACTTACTTAGCCTGTCTATGTCCCCTTGCAGGTTTTTTATGTCCTCCTCACTCACTACTTTCCCTCCCATCTTAGTATCATCTGCAAATTTTGATATGTTACACTTGGTCCCTTCCTCCAAATCGTTAATATAGATTGTAAAGAGTTGGGGACCCAGCACTGACCCCTTCCTTGTATCGATTTAGAAGAGACTGTGGGGGCTGCACTCTGAGCTCTTTCCCTGGTACTCTCCATTGTTCTTTCCAGCAGATTTGATGTACAGGTCTCTCCAGGCCGAGATTCAAGGCTGCAATGAGCAGGATGTAGATGGAAAGCAAGATCAACCCTCCCCTTTAAGAACTGGCCGGCGCCATTGTGTGTGTGTTCCATTGCTGACTGACATCACATGAGCTTCGCCAGCGCTCTGAGGTAGCGCCTCGCTCCTCAGCCTTTGCGCCTTAAGACAGGTGTGAAGTGCCTGATTTAGCGCTCCAATCACCTCCAGGGGCGATAAAAGTCAAGTTTGCAGTCGGAGGCGATAATTAGCGCCAGGCGCTAATCTTTGCGTCCGGCCGATAATTGCGCCCCAAATGGGGCGATAATGAATTTCTCCCCCATAGAGTTATAATGGCACAGAAGGAGACCATTCGGCCCATCGAGTCTGTGCCAGCTCTCTGTAGAGCAATCCAGTCAGTCCCATTCCCCCGCTCTATCCCCGTAGCCCTGCAAGTTTATTTCCCTCAAGTGCCTATCCAGTCTCCCCTTGAAAACATTGAGTGTCTCCGTTTCCACCACTTCCGTCGGCAGTGATTTCCAGGTCCTCACCACTCGCTGCGTAAAAAAGTTTTTCCTCACGTCCCCCCTGTATCTCTTGCCCAAAACCTTAAATCTGTGTCCCCTAGTCCTTGTACCATCAACTAGTGAGAACAACCTTTCTCTGTCTAGCCTATCCAAACCCGTCATAATCTTGTACACCTCTATCAAATCACCCCTCAACCTCCTTTGCTTTAATGAAAACAAATCCAGCTTCTCCAACCTGTCCTTGTAGCTAAGGTCTCCCATCCCCGGAACCATTCTGGTAAATCTCCTCTGCACCCTCTCAAGTGCCTTCACATCCTTCCTAAAGTGTGGTCACCAGAACTGGACGCAATACTCCAGTTGTGGCCTAACCAGCGCTTTATAAAGGTTCAGCTTAACTTCTCTGCTTTTGTACTCAATACCTCTATTTATGAAGCCCAAGATCCCATATGCTTTTCTTACCATTCTCTCAATATGTCCTGCCACCTTCAGGGACCTATGCACATTAACTCCCAGGTCCCTCTGTCCCTGCACACTCTTTAAACGTGTGCCATTAAGTGCATATTGCCTCTCCCTGTTCCTTCTGCCAAAAAATCATAATATAACTATTGAGAATACTAATGAGCAGGTTTAGCAGGCAGCTTCTGTATGTAGTTCCTGTAGTACTTAATGAAATGTTGATTCATTAGAACATTGCCTCAGATCTAGCTGGTCTGCTATTCTATTTCATTCTGTCAGATAAAAGCAGATCAGTAAACTGGATAGCATGGTTCCTGCACCACTTCTCTAATTGCTACTGTTTCTCCTCTTTGATTTTCATCTAGATGTGGTTGCAGCTCTATCAGATTGGAGCACAAGGTGATTAAGCTGTGGCTAGATACCACATTGTTGAATGAGCCATTCCCTGTCTAGTGTCTGAATTGGTCCCATGTAGTGCCTGAGTTTTTATCTCTGCTGTTTCTATATCAAAGAAAAAGCAACAAAGGATACAGTGGCTTTAATTTAGAAACTGGGGCATTATATTAATTAGATTTTATGAGCTTTTGACTCTTTAGTGAATGCATTATGGCAGTAACATGTCCAAATGAATGGAAATTATGGAAGAGACAAATCAGTACTGTCTGATCTAGCTAAACAAAATCAGTTGAAATGATACCTTTGGTAAAAGAAAGAACTTGCATTTATATAGCATCTTATCATGTCCACAGGACATCTGAAAGCATTTCACATCCAATGGATTTTGTTTGAAGTGCAGTTGCTGTTGTTTTGTAGGCAAATGTAGCAGCCAACTTACATGCAAAAATGTCCTACAAACAAAGTGAGATAAATAACAATAAATCTCTTTTTTGGGTGATATAGGTTGCAGGGGGAATAATGGCTGGGAGACCATGAGAAGGACCTGCTCTTCTTTAAATAGTGCCGTGGAATCTTTTACACTCAGTTTAATAAGAGACAGGGCTCTTGGTTTAATGTCTAATCCAAAAGACAGCACTCTGACAATATAGCACTCCTTCAGTGCTGCACTCGAATGCCATCCTGGATTATGCACTCAAATCCTTGAGTGGACCTTAATACCCATAGCCCTACCACTGAGCCCTGCAGGTGGAAAATGTTATTAGAAAACCCAGACATCCTTATTTTCCAACGCTTAACAGTTTTCTCTTGTGTTAAACTACTGCCAATAATAATACAGTGACGATGACTGGCGCAGAACCAAAGGAAGAAAAAGTCTTGTTGTGATCAGCTAGTAATAGTGATTTAATAATGGTGATGAGCTGAATGGGAAATGATTTGGGCAGAATAGGCTTTTGGTCTGTCGGGATTGTTGGAATGTATGATCATTTTGATTTGTTCCTCTTGAAAGAAATATTAATTAGATTAGACAAAATTCAAGTAGAGTTGAGGCAAGGTGTTGAGAGAGTGGAAAGGTACTTGACCTCCAACTATTACCTCTACGACTATCAGAAGAATTGACAACCTGAGACCTGGGTCTTAGCTCTTGGCGATAACTCATTGGCCCTGGTATAGGCACCACTAACACCACTAATGAAATTGATTAATCACCTTGACTACATGCTTCATGCTGTGAATCTGTGCCACATGATGAAGGTGGAGAAATGTTTAACCCATTCTACTGCCTGAGATTAATCACCATTTCACTGAAAGTTTGATCAGCTATCGCTCCTGCTTCAAATCTTCAAATATCTCTCCTAAATAAGCTTTCACTGACCCTGCTAAGGTTAGCTCATCTGAGTGTGGTTCTATATCTAACTCTATGTCCTCTGAGTCTGATTCAGACAAGCAAAACGATTCTTACACAGGAGAGCGAGAGGTGGCAGAAGGCAAATAACCCCAGCCAAGTATTCTGCCTCCCGTATAGAATACTAAATCAAACATTAAACAAATTAGTTGCACCATCTCCGTTCTAAGAATCCTAGCTTCATCCTACATTAGTTTAGCTGCACATTGTTATCTTTCAAAAGCTGTTTGAAATATGTCATCATAGACCCGAGTGAAAGCAGCCTTATGCTGCACGGTAACCATTATTAAAGAGAGAAACCTCATCCGAGAACAAACACACTAATGCAACATCTGCAGGAAGCGCTGCTGTAACAGAATTGATGCCAAATGACCCTTTCTAAGTTTCTAATGCTTCTGTTATAGTGGATATGTTTTGGACTTTTTTTTCTGAAGGGTTGGGCATCTGAACAGGGAAGAAAGCTTGAGTAACAATGGTTGCAGGGCTGGGAACAGCAACAAAGAAGTAATAACCTCACAGTCCATCCTACTGGTTTTGCTACCGGTAAACGCTTGTGATCTTCAATACCCATAAGGCCTAAATGTTTACTGTCAGTTGAAAAGTTTAGACCGTATCACAACTTAGGTTTGGATGAAGAGATACTTCAGCCCATTTGATTTCATCTTTTCAGAATACCAACTCTACCTCCTCCTATTACAACATCTAGTGTCCTGGCCTCAACTACTGTTCCTGGCAACTTGTCCCAGGTGTTGATCGTCCTCTGTGGAAAGAAAGATCTGCTAATTGCTCTTCACAATCCTGAGCCTATGCCCTCCTGTCCTCGTTCCCTGACAAGTATTGCTCTAGGTTTTCCATCCCTATCTCATTAAACATCATATATCTCTATAATGTATTTTTTGAGATGTCTCTTTTCGAGACTGAAGAGCCCTTGTAGTTTTTTCCTCTCTCTTTTCTGCAGTACTCAGTTAGTATACTTGTGCGTTCAAGCCACAGTCCAAACTTTGAGCACATCATTCAAATGGACACTCCAGTACACTCCTTCAGATGTGATACTAAACCAAGATTCCTTATGCCTGTTTAGTTGGATGTTAAGGAAGGAATGACGTGCATTTTCTAGCGACTGTCACAACCTCGGAATGCCCCAAAGCACTTTGCAGCCAATGAAGTAATTTTTGAAGTGTAGGCACTGTTGAAATGTAGGGAAATGCGGCAGCCAATTTGCACACAGCAGGGTCCTACAAACAGCAATGTGATAATGACCAGATAATCTGTTTCTTTGTGATGCTGGTTGACGGATAAATATTGGCCAGGACATCAGGAAGATCTCCTCTGCTCTTGTTCAAATAGTGCCATGGGATCTTTAACATTCACCTGATAGGGCAGACGGGACCTTGGTTTAACGTCTCATCCAAAAGACAGTGTAGCACTCCCTCAGTACTGCACTGAACTGTCAGCCTGGATAATGTGCTCAAGTCTCTGGAGTGGGACTTGAACCCACAACCTTCTGGCTTAGAAGGCAAGAGTGCTACCAACTGAGCCAAGGCTTCAGTGGCACAATTTGAAGAAGAGCTGGGAGTTCTCCCAGTAGCCTGACTGACATTCAGGCCTCAATAAATGCCATGAAAACAAATTAACTGGTCATTGCCGTGTGTGGGACCTTGTGTGCGCAAAACGGCTGCTGGATTTGCCAACATAGCAATAATGCCTGCCCCTGGAAGTAATTCATTATATAGGAAGTGTTTTGGGATGTTCTGTGAGACTTGACAAGGCACTATAAAACAATGCAAGCTTTTTTCTTCAGCTTATCAAGCCATACCTCAATGATCTTCCCTCTAATACCAGATCAGCCTTGTTGCTCTCCTGTTGTCACAGCAACCAAACTGTTCACAGTGTTCCAGGGCACTGCAGCTTCAGCAGGACCGCTGGTGATTTGAACTCAACTGATCTGGCGATATACCCAGCATTCTATTTGCTGTGTGTTTCATCTCACACTGTTTAGACAAAGTGAGCAACAAGCCAGCCAAAACTCCTGGGTCCCTTTCAACTTCGGTCGTGGCAAGTTCTATCCCACTCATTGGGCATGCATGCTTCCTATTTTTGCTCCCAATACACAAGTGCCTTGCATTTGTCCATATTAGATTTCATTTGCCATTGATTACTATTTGCTGTTAAATATTTACTTCCTCTCCTTTAACCAGTCACTAATCCATACCCTGTCTTACCCTTGATGCAAACTGACCATAGCTTGTAAAGGTGTCTCTCATGTAGAACTTTATCAAAGGTCTTTTGAATTCAAGTCATATTACATCATAGAATTCCTCTTCCTTTCAATTAGTAACATTCCCTCCTCAGAAAAGTCTCTGAGGTTGATCAGATAAGATCTACCTTAAAGTCGTCTTGGCTGTCATTTGTTATTTTAATACAGGTACTCTTCCATTTAGTTTCTAGTTGTTGCTTTCCCTATATTTCTGACTATCAAGGTCAGGCTAATGGGCTATAGCTGCCAGGTATGGCTTTGTGACTCTTCTTAAATATCCTGTTTTCACTCTGTCGTCTTGGTGACAGCAGGGATTTAGACTCATTACCACTGATGCTTTGGATAATCCCTTCTCTCTCTCATTTTA
This sequence comes from Squalus acanthias, assembly GCA_030390025.1. NCBI lineage: Eukaryota > Metazoa > Chordata > Chondrichthyes > Squaliformes > Squalidae > Squalus > Squalus acanthias. Next base: position 151,160,384 of record CM059428.1, read on the forward strand.
TGCATCAAGAAATGTTTTTGCACAAAGAATTGTGAATAAAATACAGTCTTATTCATTCATAATTCTGGAGTTATATCTGTTTCAGATGTTACCAAAGTGTACTTCGACTAATATAAAACAGCAACAATGTTACATTTGTACTGATTACATGGAACTATATCTACCAAGGCTAAAATAAAAAAGCTCCAACTGCACTACCTTCCAAAACGTTACTAATTCCTCTTCTCCTCCTCCTCTCCTGAAGGCAAATTGACTCACTGCTATGGTACAGTTCCCCAGGAACCAGCTGCTCACCTAAATGTAAACCTAGGCAGCTGAGGTTTGGCAACCAATTTAACCTGGGGGGAGAGGGAGGGAGGGTGGTGGGGGGTGGAGGGGGTGTGGGGGTGGAGGGGGGGGGGGGGGCGGAATTACAATCAAGCCTGATCTTGTCCTTGATGAGGTGTGTTCTTCTATGAGTAGTATAATCAGACTGTGCTAACTAGGGAAGGATATTTTAAAGGCCGTAGGTTTCTAAAAACACACAAGATCACACTTAGTTTAACAGAAACTTTATTTCATGAAAAGGAAATTTTGCTAAAGAATTCTGTATTTAAACATTGTGGTACTAAACCACGCTCACTGAAGCCTCAGTGTTAAACTGCTGCACGGAGTGTTTCATAAGGGAAAGGATCCAGAATACATAAATCTATTAAAAATAAAACTGAATTGGAGGTGTGAACAGATGGATTTCCGAATGTTCTGCCATGGAACACAAGATGAATGGAGGTGTGAAAAGGTGATAACAGTAACAGCTGTTCTTATTCAGTGTGAAAACGTGCTCCATAATCCAAATGAAGTGACATAAGTGCATTATTGAGTTTGAGGGTGTTGGTTGAAAATTGGGTGGCTGAGGTTTAACATTGTGGCCTAGAAATTCCCCGTTGTAGCTCCGGCCGATAAGGCCGGTTTTGTTGAAAAAAATGGCGGCCCGCTCGCTTCCAGCGTGGAACACGGTGGCCACCATTTTAGTGAGGGCCATAACGCTGCTATTGACAGTGCTGGTCTCTCCAATTTAAATAAACAGATCGCGACATCAATCTGCGTAATTTGACCCCACGACTGCTATTTTGGACGTTCTCGCACGCCATAACGCCGTGTCCTAGGAAGAGGAAGACGCAAAAGAGGAGGAAGCGGAAGGAAGGATGCCACCCAGACAGCCCCTTTCTGGCCGGGATATCCGGGATGGAATCATCCGCCTGCGGTACCAGTGACCACAACCCCAGTTCCCCTTTCAACATTAGTCCCACACCTTACCTTCCCTCTGTTCCTGACCATCACAGTGTCCTCTTGGCCATGATGCTGAAATAAAAGCCACCACAAAACAAACTTTCCAATCCAACTTTATCCATATGTGCATCCAATATGATATCAAGAAATCAACTAATCACCCTTATGCATTCTCTTAGTAACTGTCTTGTGGGTGCCTTTGCCTATCCTAGTGAGTCACGCAGTGCTACCCAGTAGCTGCAGCATGGCTGGTGGAGGGCTGCTGACTTGCAGTGGGGGACACTGCAGATGTCTTTGCAGGATGACCATGAGGAGCTGGTGGCTGGGAGTCTGAAATTGAGTGACGGTGTTTCTTCTTCTTCTTCTTCTTCTTGGTCACCCACTGGCTGGGCAGGCTGCATTTCTTGGGTGTGTGAAATGAGGAAGGCACAAGGGTAGACTTGTGGTGAGGGGAGGGCGGGAAAGCGAGAGCTACATGCTTACACCATGTGCAGCTTGTACATTAGAAGAGATTGTGGGATGAGGGGGAAGTGGGATGTGAGAAAGAGGATAACATATGAGGATACCGGCATCTTGTATTCTTTCAGCCCTGCAGCTGGCCAAGGGCTTAGCCATGCCCCTGCCAAGAATGGCCAGCACCGTCTCCTCCAAGGGGCTGAGGTGAAGCTAGGAATGTGAGGTATGCCTCGTGTTTGTTAGAGATTGTTGGTAGGTGAGTGATTGTGTGTGGAATTAAATCAATCCGAATTGGATCTAAATTTGAATAATTCCCCAAATCTTTTTCCTTCTGGTTCCAGCTATTTCGATTCTGCTGTGTCTGCTCCTTTAAGAATGCATCTGACAGTTTAGGTCGCTGAAAAGCATCATTTGGAAGTCAGGCAAACACTTGAATTCTTGATTTAATGCTTACCACGAAATATATCACTTTTAAGTCTGACTGTGGTTAAAATAAGACACGCTATTAAATATTACAGCCTAGAGTTTCCGTTGGGCTGCATTGGTTTTCTCAGCGTAATTCGCCCGAAATCAGCCAAACCAGCTCAAAAGATCGCGGGATTTTAGGCACAAGTTACATTCGGCGCAACTCGAATTTCTGCAATATTTTGCGCTAGTTTAAAAAAACATCGCGCTAGAAGAAGGCCCTACCCACAAAACTGGCCATGTCCCCAGGGTGGATTAATCACCATTGGGAGTTTCTGCTAATTGCGCTCATTTGCAGGCCTTCAGGAAGGCTTTAAGAATTAAGCTGGTATTTTTAGGCACAAAGGGGGAAAAATTCACTTGGTTGCGCCACCCGTTAGCGCCTTAAGAGGGCGCTAATGGGGCGCAAAGCCGCTAACGCCCGGGCGCAGCGATGTTTGCGCCGCTCGAGAACTTAACTTGAGATTGTGCGGCGGCACTAAAACTTACCGCTGCGACCACCTGCGCGCGCAGATTGTGACGTCATTCCATGGTGCAACGCCCTTGGGGCGCCCCGTAGCGGAAATTGAGTGGCGCCCCCTGCCTTACCGCCTGGCGCTTCCAACGACCAGAAGACTGGAACGCTATCAATCGCTGTGGGGCTGGGGGGGGCGCTATTTAAAGGGGGCCTCTTCCTGTCTTTTATTGTTGGTGGCATTTTTGAACTACGCATTCTGAGAGAGAGAGGGAGAGACTTCTGGAGAGATTCAACGTTGTGTGAAGGAGTTTTGGGTACTGAGCAGCACTTTGCAGGTTCATTTTGATTTGCCATTCCTTGTATCGATTTAGCAGAGACCGTGGGAGCTGCACTCTGAGCTCTTTGCCTGGTGCTCTCCATTGTTCTTTCCAGCACATTTGATGTGCAAGTCTCTCCAGGCCGAGATTCAAGGCAGCAATGAACAGGATGTGGATGGAAAGCAAGATTAACCATCCCCTTTAAGAACTGGCCCATGCCATTGTGTGTGTGTTCCATTGCTGACTGACATTACATGAGCTTCGCCAGCGCTCCGAGTTAGCGCCTCACTGCTCGGCCTTTGCGCCTTAAGAGAGGTGTGCAGCGCCTAATTTAGCGCTCCACTCACCTCCCGGGGCGGTAAAAGTGAAGTTTCCTGTCAGTGCCGATAATTAGCGCCTGGCGCTAATATTTGCGTCCGGACGATATTTGCGCCCCAAATGGGGCGCGACCTAATTTCTACCCCAAAGACACTAACAGGCACGTTTTAAAAGCTTTTGATTATAATTATTTTTTTTAATTTACGAAGAAATTGACTACTGTACACCAATATAACAAGCAAATGGTTCTGTATAGCTCTTTAAAGGCATTTTCAGTTATTTAAAATCGGTTTACTCACAGGTGCTGGACTAGGCACTCTGATTAAAATGCTTATTTTTCATGATAAACCCTTTTTCAGCTGTATTAATCAAACTGCCTCAAGTTACCACTCTTAAATACAGCAAGGAATTATTTATTAAAGAATTCAAAAAAAACATTATGTTCTAAACCGCTGGCCAATTACACTGGTTCAGGGCAGATTTTGCATTCGGCGATATGCAAATGAGTTTGAACGGAAACTTGAGAAACAAACCACTTCTCAAAACTAGTGCAATTAGCAGAAACTCTACCTCTAGATTTCTATCTTGTTGACTTGTATGGTAGCATGACGATCAATTCTGGCTAAAACAAAACCCTGTCAAAATAAGATACGAATTTTAGACCTAATTAGGTAGTTTTTGGGGCAAGTTCTGCTTTAGAGCCAACATATTGACCTTTGCGGCATTTAAGCTACAATGCAATCTTCCTCAGTGCGATGATTTTTAAAATTATTTTCATCAACATAATCATTTGTTGCACGAGATAGAATTGTTACGTCACCCCTGCGTATGAGCTTATTATAAAATGTTTTCAAAGAGCTCCCAACCTTTTAACATGCTCCAAATGATATTTGGTTTGGTAGCCTAATTAGAATAACGAAAGGACTTGCAATTAAATGGTGCTTTATCTCATCCTGAGGACATCCCAAAGTGATTCACAACTAATGAATTACTTTTGGATTGCAGTCACTGGCCCTGAAACTCCACAGGGTGTGCTCCTTCTGAAGTTATGGTCAGAGTCTACCGGAGGGGCTGGACACTAGGCACAAGGGACCCAGATATGCTAGGATCTGGCCTTATGTCAGAGATTCCGGATGGGCATGGAGGGAGAAACCTCTACCCACCTCAAAATTGTCACTGGCAAAAGTACAAAGTAAGCAAAAGATTACTTTTGAGGATTTGGATTCAGAATTCAAAAGCCATCAGCATCTGGCCACACGATCGGATCGTACTAAAACACACCAGTGTCAGACATGAGTATAACACATATCACCAGCAATGTAATCGACTGAGACCGGGATATAAGGGCCAGAAGTCCTCTAAGTGATGTGGTCATTTGGATAGTCAGGATGGACATATCAGCAGCGCTCAGCCCAATCTGCCGACAACAAGGTCAGAGTGCTACCTTGCAACTCTGATGGAGGAATAGGGGCCTGACAAGGTCCCAACAAAAAAGGTACGTTTTTAAAATTTTCAGCTCCCAATGGAGCCAGCGGGACACTTTCCAAAGGTGATTGGACTCCTTTGGGGCTTGGGCCTCTGCGGGACTAACACCAGCTCGCAGCTAGAGGGCGTTCTGGGTGGAATTCCCAGGGATTGTCTGGGAACTCCCCTAGATATGCCCCCTTGACGTGGGGTGGGGCGGGGTGGTTTGAGAAGATTGGACCATGCCTCTCCACTGAATTTCTTATAAGGGTGTTAATGGGGCGGAATCACAGCGGAACCAGTTTTTGCCCAATTTTCCGGTCACCTGACTGGAGAGCCGTGCCACTTAGGCCTTGACCTGAATCAAATTTTCGAGGCCAATGGTTCAATTTTAAAGCAATGATTTCCTTTGCACAGTCTTGTCACAATCCAAAAGCACTGAAAAATTTAATATTAAATATGGAAGGATTTTTGCAGAGAAAAGATCATCTTTAATTCGATCCTAATTAGTATTAACGGTATGGAACTGCAACTACTAAAGCGATTTAAGACAGAAATAAAAAAGGTTACTCTCCAAAACATTATTGCTACTATAGTACATGGTTAAATATCCAAGTGTTGCAGATTTATAAATTGCAGTTATACCATGTGCACATTGTATATTTACTCAACGCACTGTTAACTCCCTGGCAGGTAGGGTTAAAATCGCCCCTTGATAGCTTTGGTCGCCTGCAGTAAATGCGCAGAGTGCAGTTACAACACAAGCTACATGCTATCGAGTCAACCCCATGACCGACAATAATTCCACATCACATGGATTGAGTACATAACAGTCTTGGCCCAATATGACTGAAGTACAGATTTCATGTGATCATTTTTAGTGTGTTTTCACCAGCTTTTTCAACAGGGGTAAGGAGCTGCTCACCAGATATCATGTGATTTACATTTCATTATTAATCTGAATTCATCTTAGCCAAACCATCCAAAACTCCGATTTATGCTAATGAATTAGATCTAATGAAATAAAAATATCAGTGGTGTTTCGATATTTTATTCTTCTATATTATTCAGTTTGGTTTTTACTGAGCGTAAGCTGTGTTTTAATTGAACATGTTTCGCATGCTTAAGCTTGGGATAAATTCACGGAAATCTTCTGTAGCTTCTGACTGGATATCTCAGACCTGCAGAGACTGGAACTAGGCAACTAATTAAGCATTCTCCCCCCGCCGCCGCCCCCATAAGGTACTCTAACTTGCTCTGTAGAAACAAGTGTAGATTTTTGGTGCCAAACCCAAATGAATTAACCTGTTGACAGGTCACATCTTCAGAGTGCTAAAGCCTGAGTATTATTATATAAATTAAAAATCTTCTTCACACAGGTTTCCCCAAATAGGAGTCTCCACAAGCTATCAAGATAGATGAAGCTTTCAACAGAATGTTAAGCGGAATGAAGCAGGAAAGAAAAACAAGTTGCCTGAAAGGGTGATGGAAGCAGACTTAATAATGACTTTCAAAAGGGAATTGGACATATACGTAAAAGGAAACATTTGCAGGGCTATGGGGAAAGGGCAGAGGAGTGGGACTAATTGGTAGCTCTTTCAGAAAGCCGGCACGATGGGCCGAATGGACTCCTTCTGTGTTGTATGGCTCTATAGTTAAACCACATCTGGAGTACTGTGAGCAGTGCTGGGCACCACACCTTAGCAAGGGTATATTGGCCTTAGAGTGAGTGAAGTGTAGATTTACCAGAATGAAAACTGTTCCCCAAGGGTTAAATTATGAGGAGAGAGCCAGCACAGACACGACAGACTGAATGGCCTCCTTCTGTGCTGTGGGTTTCTATGATTCTATGGCTGGAATTTTAATCTGGAGGTGGGTTGGGAGTGGGGTTGGGGGGTGGGGGGGGGGGGCTGGGCGTGGGGGTGGGGGGGCGCTAGAAAGCGGTCGGGAAACCTGGGAGAATGGGTTTCCCGCAGGCCCTGTCAAATTTAATGGCAGGACCTGATTAGCATTTAAAAGCTCTGTTTCCCACCCGCAGCCAGCCAGCTGGAGAGACTTGCTGGTTGCGGGCAGGTAGGCCTGTGGCACTAGGCCGCAGAGAGGAGGGAAGGAGGGATCGGGGGGTGGTCGGGAGCCGGAGGAGCATCGGAGCTGGAGGAGGGAGGCAGGGAAGGCCATCAGGGGCCGGAGGGGGGATCAGAGGCCTCGGTGCGGTGGTGGGGGGGGGGAGGTTGGGTGGCGATCGGAGGTCTCGTGGGGTAGATTGGAGGTTTGGGTGGGGGTGGGGGGGGGGGATCGCTATGATTCTAAGTTGAATGCATAACTTTTCAAACTGGTTTCCCTGAACCCTAGGAGGCCTGTGAGAGGATCACATTTCTGTCTGTCACAGATTTCTGTATTTTTCTTCTGGTTGCCTAATTAGTTTCTGTTGCTATTTACTGATTTTTAAAGATAAATCTATAGTGTTATGGTTAACTTCCTTTGGTTAGTTGACACCATCTTTTGTAAGTTAGGACAGGACGTCCCCAGCAGTGTGTCAATATTTACATGGGGTTTCCCACACAGAAATGTTTGAAGCATAGACCACAAAAGCAAGGACGTTATGTTGAACATTTTTTAAATCACTGGTTAGGCCTCAGCTGGAGTATTGTGTCCAATTCTGGGCACCACACTTTAGGAAGCATGTCAAGGCCTTGGAGAGGGTACTGAGGAGATTTACTAGAGGTATACCAGGGATGAGGGACTTCAGTTATGTGGAGAGACTAGAGAAGCTGGATTGTTCCCCTTAGAGCAGAGATGGTTAAGGGGAGGTGTAATAGAGATGTTTAAAATTATGAAGGGTTTTGATAGAGTAGCTGGGGAGAAATAGTTTCTACTGGCTGAAGGGTCGGTAACCAAAGGACACAGATTTAAAGGGGGCAAAATTCGGTTGCTTTGCGCCTCCCGTTAGCGCCCCAAGGCACTAATGGAGCGCAAAGCAACTAGCGCCCAGGCGCGGTGCCTCTGACGCCTCGCACGAAAATCAGCGGGAGTTTAGCGGCGGCGGTAGCCAGTAGCACCCTGCGGCGCTGTGCCTCCGCCGATGACATCATCGCCGTGCGCAGCGCCCCACTCACGCCCCATCCGCAAACTTGGGTCGCGCCCCCTGACATACCGCCGGACGCTATGACCAACAGGGTCGGGGGGGCGTACTTGCGGCCGGGGCGGCCGATATTTAAAAGGGAGGTGCTGGGCAGCCATTTTTTTTGTGGGCCGCCTGCCAGCACCTGCCCCCTCTGCCCTCCTCCCACGGGGTGTCGGCCGCGATCTGTCAGCCCAGCAATCCTCTTGAGTGCCGGGCTCTTTTGCTGGCACACCGCTCCCTGCTGGCCCAGCAGGGCCCCGGTTTGCGCTGCGCAAGGCCCCTCCCCTTTAATCAGGGGAGGGAGGCCTGCAGTACCGCGGTGCTATGCGCCGGCGCGTGTGGCACTGTGGCACGTAGTGCTGTGATATTGAACTGGAGCGCCCCAAGAGGGAGGGGGAGCGCTTCCAGTAGCACCCCGCCTCCTGCTTGGGGTGCTACCATTCAATTTCGGGCACGGGGGCGTGAGCCAATTTCCCCCCCAAAGTAATTGTCATAAGAAACAGAGGGGAGATAAGGAGAAATGTTTTTTTATGCAGTGAGTTTTATGATCTGGAATACACTGTCTGAAAGGCTGGTGGAAGCAAATTCAACAGTAACTTTCAATAGGAAATTGGACATATACTTGAAAAGGAAAACTTTGCAGGGCTATGAGGAAAGAGCAGGGGAGTGGGATGAATTGGATAGCTCTTACAAAGAGCTGGCATTGACATGATGGGCGAATGTCCTCCTTCTGCGCTGTATGATTCTATGAATCTATGATCCATTGGCTTGAAAGGGAATAATAGACATCTGAATTGCCCCTTAAATGTATATATAATAAAATGCATCCTTTCTACTCATATCTCTCTTTGTTCTCATAGGTCGGATTGAAAGTTGTTGGTCATAGTTTTCCTCGTAGCTCAATAGGTAAATTCACTCCATGGCATGGAACTTTGCCCTACAACTTAGAAAGGTCCCAGGTTCATTTAATCCGTCATCTCGCTGATTTAGTTGATTGCAACTTGGGTGATGGTGGAGGCGGTACAATTGACCTTAGTGTTCAGAAGCTAATGATGGCGGGGAAAAAAATCAGCTCGAGCTCTTGCTCCTGATCACTGATCTCTGCTGGCAAGTACATGTGAGTGACTGTCAGATGAGGGCAGGATTGGGTGCAGTTATCCTCAGGCAAACATTCAGCTGATGCTCACTGTCTAGATTCAGATATAAAGGATTGCCGCTTGATTAATGTACCACAACGCCATTAGCATCCACGGATGAAGCTTTCAGCACTATGTTGAGAAATGGAGCATGAATCACAGCATCAATGGAAGAAGGAAGAAAATTTAAAAAAAAAACTGCTCTTCGGATACAACCTGAAATCAGACATACGTGGATCTGCCTCTTCAATGACATCATGGATTCCGTTCCACTCCACCAAAAGTACAAATGAGACAGAGGGTTGTGGTCAGCACTCCCACTTCCTGTTAATACAGGTGAGTGTATATCAATGTCTGCTTCCAGGCTTTGTCTGAAAACACTGGAACAAGAGTGAACTGAAAGAAAACAGGAAGTACACAGGGATCTCTGTTTGTTAGATGTATGATTATGCGATGATTCAGATGAATTCACTTCCTTTTCAACCCAGCACAATGACCAATCAGTTCCACACAACCTCTCAGAACTCTGTGTTTGTCTGTAAATACTCTATTGTATCAGCGACGCAAAGTTCTTCCCCACATGAAGGCGAAGCAATTCATACAAAGGATGTATTTAATTTGTCATAATGCAGCCTGTGAATCCTTTTAGGAACAACCTGTCTAACGTAGGGTGCTTTCCTGGTGAAGCACATTACACACCAGGTTGTTTTTGTTACTTTTATATTTATGGATGCTCTGGACTTTATAGTGCTGTATGATCTATGACTCTAATCATGTTCTTCAGTCTGCCTCAGTAGATTCGTGACAGATTTTACAAAGTAGGTAATTACGTATGTCTCTCCTTGTTGTGTTTTCCAGGCAATGTAGAAGAGTGTTTCTGACAACAGGAAGGCAACGGTTCCTGTCATCCTGGATGGCTGCACCTTTTGCACGGCTAACCCTACTCTCGCTCATTTCATGCCTAGGCTTCTAATATGGCTCTTACTTTGCAGTGCTGCTGACAGCCCTCAACATCGAGAGCAGTGCCGCTAGGTAAATGAGACGGTGCTGCTGCTGCCTCTAGGGGAGCCAAGACCCCGTTTAAAGAAGTGCTTTCGCCAGAATACACTGTAGGCCATGGTGCTATACACAAAAAGAAGAAAGGAAGCACCTTTCATGACCACAGGAAGTCCCAAAGCGCTTTACAGCCAATTAAGTATTTTTGAAATAACAACAGAAAACACTGGAAAAACTCAGCAGGCCAGGCAGCATCCGTGGAGAGAGAAACAGAGTTAACGTTTCAGGTCGAAGACCTTTCGTCAGAACTGGAAAAAAGCAGGAAATGAAATAGATTTTAAAGCAAGTATAGGGTTGGGAAAAGGGGGAAGGGATGAAAGAACAAAAGGGAAGGTCAGTGATAGGATAGAAAGCAGGAGACATTGAGAGACATTAAGAGATATTCAAGGCAAGAGGGGGTGGTAATGTGACAGGTTGAGGAACAAAGGATGAAGTGTGAAATGCGCTGGCAGAATGAAGGACAGCTGCCAGCTTCTGGGAGGGAAGAAAAAAAGGCCAAACAAAAGGGTGGATAAAAAAATAAAATAAAAATATATATATATATGTGATGGGGGCCGGGGTTATGATCTGAAATTGTTGAACTCGATGTTGAGTCCAGAGGGCTGTAGGGTGCCTAAACAAAAGATGAGGTGCTGTGCCTCGAGCTTACGCTGAGCTTCCGTGGAACAATGCAAGAGGCCGAGGACAGTGAGGTCAGAGTGGGAGTATTTTTGAAGTGTTTTAATGTAGGAAACACGGCAGCTAATTTGCGCACAGCAAGGTCCCACAAACAGCAATGTAATAATGACCAGATAATCTGTTTTAATGATGTTAGTTGGGGGCAGGGAAGGAGGTAGGGTCACAATTGGAGTTATGAGCTTCACATTGCCTTCAATGAAAATTCATCAAATTCCTTAATAGCTTCAACAACTAACGCTGCGCTGACTGGGGATAGTTGAGGGATAGTTATTGATCAGGACACGGGGAGAACTCACCTGCTGTTCTTCAAAATAGTGTCATGGGATCTTTTACCTCCACCTGAGAGGGCAGACGGGGCCTCGGTTTAACATCTCGTCTGAAAGACAGCACCTCTGACAGTGCTGCACTCCCTGAGTACTGCACTGGGCACGTCAGCCTAGATTTTTTTGTTCAAGTCACTGGAGTGGGGCTTCTGACGCAGAGGCTACACACTGAGCCAGAGCTGTCAGCAGTAAAAGACATCTTTGTGGCCCCGGGTGCCAAGTTTCTGACTGAGGGCGGGTAGGGTGATCAGTCAGCCAACACGGGCCAACAATGTGCTTGTCCACTTGCCAGTCTCCATAGGCATGTACAAAGGTCCAGCAAACAGAAATGAAAGTCACAATTTGTGATTTTCAAATGACTACGCCTCTGCAAGTTTACACATGTGCAGCTGTTGCCACCAATGTTGTGGAATCTGTCTGACTATATCAGTAGAGTGGCTTCAAAAGAGCCAGTAGGCAAAACTGGTACAGAGCTACTTCACTTGGAAACAGGTCTTTAGTAGGAATAAGTCAAGATAATTGTGTATGGGGCACATGTCGCCACATATCCCATTTTGCACCAGGCAGTTCAGTTTAAAAAGAAAGACTTGCATTTATTTAGCGCCTTTCATGACCACCAGACATCCCCAAGTGCTTTACAGCTAATGAAGTATTTTTTGAAGTGTAGTCACTGTTGTAATGTTGGAAATGCAGCAGCCAATTTGCGCGCAGCAAGCTCCCACAAACAGCAATGTGATAATGACCAGATGATCTGTTTTAGTGATGTTGATTGAGGGATACATATTGGCCAGGACATCGGGGATAACTCCCCTGCTCTTCAAAATAGTGCCATAGGATCTGTTACATCCACCTGAGAGAGCAGATGGTGTCTCGGTTTAACGTCTCATCCGAAAGACGGCACCTACATAAGAACATAAGATGTAGGAGCAGGAGTAAGTCATTTGGCCCCTCGAGCCTGCTCCGCCATTCAATAAGATCATGGCTGATCTGATCTTGGTCCCAACTCCACTTCCCTGCCTGCTCCCCATAACCCTAAACTCCCTTACCATTCAAAAATCTGTCTATCTCCACCTTAAATATATATTAAATGACCCAGCCTCCACAGCTCTCTGGGGAAGAGAATTCCAAAGATTCACGACCCTCTGAGAGAAGAAATTCCTCCTCATTTCCGTTTTAAATGGGTGCCCCCTTATTCTGAAATTATGCCCCCTAGTTCTAGATTCCAACATTACAGCACTCCCTCAGTACTGCACTGGAGTGTCAACCTAGATTTTTGTGCTCAGGTGTCTGGGGGGGGGGGGGGTACTTGAACCACACAACCTTCTGACTCAGAGGAGAGGGTGCTACCCACTGAGCCACAGCTGACACCGTTTATGAGCAAGCTGTCCGGAATTTCTAAAATCTAGCCTGAACAGCAAAACTTATTACAATATTTTTTTCATCTAATCCTGTGTCCCCAGTCAGTGAAGCATTAGTTGTTGAAGCTATTACGGATTTTGATGAATTTTCATTGAAGACAATGTGAAGCTCGTAACGCCACTTATGACCCTATCCCCTTTCCTGCCTTTATCCCTTTCTATATCCTGTTTTGGATTTGGCAAAGGTGGCAACCTTATCTTGAACTGTCATTACTCTATCTGCATGTATTTGAGAAGCCAATATTCCAGGATTTTCCTTTTATTCTTTGGGGGGAAAATTCAGTTGGTTGCGCCTCCCGTTAGTGCCTTAAGAGGGCGCTAATGGGGCGCAAATGAACTAGCGCCCGGGCGCAGTGATGTTTGCACCGCTCGCGAAATTAACTAGACATTTTGCGGCGGCGCTAAACTTTGCCGCCACGATCTCCTGCGCACGCAGATCTTGACGTCATACGAGGGTGCAACGCCCTTGTGGCGCCCCGGAGCGGAAATTGAGTGGCACTCCCATCCTTTCCGCCTGGCGCAACCAACGACCAGAAGACTGGAACGCTCCCCAGTCGCTGTGGGGCTGGGGGGGGGGCGCTATTTAAAGGGGGCCTCTTCCTGTCTTTCTCTGTGGTTGACATTTTTGCACCACTCGTTCTGAGAGAGAGAGAGAGAGAGAGATTCGGAGAGAGAGAAGGAGAGACTTCTGCATTGAGTCAACGCTGTGTGAGGTAGTTTTGGCTACTGATCATAACTTTGCAGGTACTTTGGTTTTTGACCTTCATAACTTTGATTGCCAAGAGACTATGGGGGCTGCACTGATTGGGGGCGTCGTCCTGCGCCACCAGAATCGGAGGACACAGAGACGCAGAGAGAGAGTGGCAATCATGGCCAGACGGAGGAGGGCCAACAGGCCTCCATACAGGAGACCTTACCCTCCCAGGGTATATCGCCAACAATTCACATATATTAATATGTCTGAGGAGCAGTGTTTGCGAAGGCTGCGCTTCAGCAAGGAGGTAGTCACTGAGCTCTGCCACCTGCTGCAGCCAGATCTGCAGCCTCAACTGAGGTCCAGGACGTCTCTGTCGGTGGCAGTGAAGATCACAGTGGCTCTGAACTTTTATGCCACTGGCTCATTTCAATCAGCTACTGGGGACATCGCCAATATCTCCCAGTTTGCGGTGCATTGCTGCATCCGTCAGGTCACAAATGCCCTCTTTAAAGGAGACGAGAGTACATCTCTTTCCCCATGACCCCAGACAAGCAGCAAGAACGCGCAATGGGCTTTGCTAGGATAGCGGGCTTCCCCATGGTGCAGGGCGCCATTGACTGCACGCATGTGGCTTTGCGTGCTCCGCATGAGAATGCCGAGGATTTCCGCAAAAAAAGGTGTTCCATACCTTAAACGTTCAGTTGGTCTGTGACCACAGACAGCTGATACTCACTGTCAATGCCCACTATCCTGGCAGCTGCCACGATGCATTCATCCTGCGCCAGACTACTGTGGCAGAACTTTTCCAGGCACCGCATCAGCCAGTTGGTTGGCTTCTTGGGGACAAGGGATATCCACTGAGCACCTGGCTGATGACACCGCTCCGTATGCCCAACACCCCTGCTGAGCTGCGGTACAACGAGAGCCATCAAGCTACCAGGAACATCGTTGAGCACACAATCGGCGTGCTCAAGCAACGGTTCCGCTGTCTGGACCATTCTGGAGGAGCCCTGCAGTACTCGCCTGAGTGAGTTTCCCACTTCGTAGTTGTGTGCTGCATGCTGCATAACCTGGCAATCCTCAGGACCCAGCCAATGCCACCAGGCCTTGGAGCACCACCAGAGGAGGAGGAGGAAGAGGAGGAGGATGATCATCAGCAGCACCAAGGCGGGAGGGAGGCTCACAATGTTGAAACTGGAAGGGCCGTCCATCAACGGCTGATAGCAAGCCGCTTCTCGGCCCCTGCTGAGGAAATGGCTTCTGCCATTGAGAACAACATGAATGAAATCAACCCGCAACCCCTAAGCCGGCCAAGGCAGCAATGATTCCAAAGACCAAACATGTACATTTTGAATACAAAAACTTATTTATTTCACAAACTCTGTGTGTGTCATTTCCTCATGACAAACTAATAGAAAGAAACACAAAAACACAGTCATTAACATAACTGGTTCTCATAACCTGGAGATAATGTTCAAAAGTTTGACCACGAACCTCAGCCTTTAATAAAAAAATGACCAACATTTTGTCACACCTCCTACTTTTTGCCCTTTGAGGGTGATCTCCTTCCCTTGCACACGTCCCCCCTTCCCACCCTACTGCTCCTCCGTAATGGGACCTCAGTGGCTGCAGCAAGGCTGGTGGAAGGCTGCTGATTGTCAGAACCTGAGACTGCAGATGCCCTTGAAGGACGGCCTCGACCAGCTCTGGGCCTGGAGGGCCCGGCTGCAGACTGCACCAACTCTGCATGGGCGGCAGCAGTCTGGGCTAAAGGCGGTGGCAAGTGCAGTGGAGAAGTGACAGTGGTGGCAGCAGGAATGCTGTCATCTTGAGAGAGGACAGCAACTCCCTGCTCGACCGACACACTGGCACTCCCACGGGGCAGCACTTCAGCATCCGGAGCAATCTGCTGGAGCACAGATTGCTGGCCTGCTGCGGCGCGGTGAGAGCCCCAGGGAAATGTATACGAACCATCGAGGTTGGCAGCAGTCAGTGCTCGCGTGGCCTCAATATGAGTCTGCAGGAGATCAGTCAGAGATGGGTTCATGGCAGCCATTGACTGAATTGCAGCACTAAACATTTGCGTGGCATCCGCCTGTGCTACAGCGAAGTGCTCCACACTCCTTGCCAGTGATTCAATGCATTCGGGCACCCTTCCCACTGCACCCATGAGCTCAGTGTGCATGCCCACCGCCTGGGTGTTCATTTCAGCGATGAGCTGCTCCTCCTCTGCGTCCAGTGCAGTAGGACTCGCTGGCATACTCTCCCTCCGGGGAGAAGGCCCCCGAGCTTCCCTACCCCCATGGCGTTGCTGCAGCCCGCTGGGTCCTGGAGCTTCACCCTCATCAGACCCTTCCCCCCTGCTCCCCTCCAGGGAAGGCGTGTTCCCAGTGTGGGCATGGGCTTCCTCGGGAGAGGGTGGCGCTGATGCTCCGCCTTCATCTTCCTCTTCGGCTGCAGCTTCACTCTCACTGGCAGCTTGAGGGCCCGTCTCCTCAGCTGGTGAATCACCATCTGAAAGCAGGGAGGTACAAGAGTGGCTTTAGCGTGAGGACAGGGGGGCAGTAAGGGAGGAATGAGTGCAGCGATTTAGTAAGTTGGATTGAAAGTGTCAAAGGCTGGTGTTGTGAGGGACAAGTGGAAGGACAGAGGACAAAAAGGTGATGACCTTACTATTGCTGTCCAGAACGGGGTCAGCGTCTCCAGTGGCGACGGGACCGATCACCTGGCTTGCCACAATCCTGTGGACGCGCGCCTCAAGATCGCTGAGGGGTTGCAGCTGAGGCCACCCTCAACTCGTCCGTTGCTGCTATCTCCTATTATGAGATAGCTTGGCCTGCAAGAAAAAGGACGGCGTCTGAGTAAATATACAGCCATGGTCTTGCCTGATGTGCCTCCCATAGGTGAATAGCCCTTACTGTATGCAGCCATGGTCTTGCCTGATGTGCCTCCCATAGGTGAATAGCCCTTACTGTATGCAAAGTGTGGAATGTGCGTGTGTGTTTCATGAGAGGGCCATAGGTGATGGATGAGTGTTGTGCATTGGGGTTTTAAGACCCTCTGGCCATCGAGTGAGGTTGAGATGGAGGGATGGAGAGGTATTGAAAAAAAGCCACTCACCCTGACGATCCGAGTGAGGTCGTTGAACTTTTTTTGACATTGTATATGGGTCCTGGGCACCATGCTCCTGGAGGAGACGCTCTGAGCCACCTCCCTCCACACTCTTCTGTACTCGCGCGGCAAAGGCCTCCTGCCACTCTCAGGGAAGAGTATAGATCTTCTGCGCTCCACCGCGCCAACCAGAGCCTCCAAGGCCCGCTCGCTGAAGCGCTGAGCTCGTTCTCTCACCCTCTCCATAGTCCTTGGCTGGAATATTTAGGCACTGGTCTCTCCAGGCCGAGATTCAAGGCTCCAATGAGCAGGGTGTGGCTGGAGTGCAAGATCGACCCTCCCCTTTAAGAACTGTCCGGCGCCAGTGTGTCTGTGTTCCATTGCTAACTGACAGCACCTGCGCTGCGCCCGCGCTCTGAGTTAGCACCTCACTCCTCGGCCTTTGCGCCTTAAGACAGGTGTGTAGCGCCTGATTTAGCGCTCCAATCACCTCCAGGGGCGATAAAAGTCAAGTTTGCAGTCGAAGGCGATAATTAGCGCCATGCGCCAATCTTGGCGCCTAGCCGATAATTGCGCCCCAAATGGGGCGATACTGAATTTCTCCCCCTTTATCTTTAAAAGTATTTATTTTCACTCTTAGTTTTTCTGCAATGTGCCCCCATGTGTGGCCAAGAGGTTAGGTATGTGACCTGCTCCAGACCTTGACAGTGCTGGTCTGAATCTCGCCACCAGCAGCTGCGTATGAACAGCTGACTGTAATCTCCCTTTCCTATGGGGAGCAGCTGGCCTCTGGTTGCCATTCGTCCACGATGATACCATTTGATTTAGGATACCACTGTGTGGTGAATTGCAAGGCGGGGAGATGCATTTGTCCTTTCTTGGACACAGTGTGATACAGACCCTGGTGTTTTGAAAATTTAAATGCAAATATAAGTTGAGCTGCATCAACATTTTCAGATATTAAACAAAAGAAAGAACTTGCATTCATAGAGCACCTTTCACAGCCTCAGGATGTTACAAAGCGTAACAGCGAGTGAAGTACTTTTGAGGTGCGATCGCTGTTGTAATGTGGGAAACGCAGCACATTAAGGCAATGAAACCACATTTTAAGAACTTTGTTCTTTTGAAGTTGATTTATCAAATGCAGCATTGCTGCACTCCACCCTCCATAAGCTTGAGCTTATCCAAAACTCTGCTGCCCGTCTCCTAATTCGCACCACATCCCATTCACACATCACCTCTGTGTTCGCTGACCTGCATTGGCTCCCGGTACAGCAACACCTCGATTTTAAAAATTCTCATCCTTGTGTTCAAATCCCTCCATGGCCTTGCCCTTCCCCATCTCTGTAACATCCCCCAGCCCTACAGCCCTCCGAAATCTCTGCACTCCTTCAAATCTGGCCTCTTGCGCAAACCCGATTTTAATTGCTCCATGATTGGTGGCTGTGTTTTTAGCTGGCTAGACCCTAAGCTCTGGAATTCCCTCCATAAACCTCTCCGCCGCTCTACCTGTCTCTCCTCCTATAAGACGCTCCTTAAAGCTTAGCTCTATGACCAAGTTTGGTCACCTGTCCTAATATCTCCTTATGTGGCTCGGTGTCAAATTTTGTTTGATAAAGCTCTTGTGAAGCGTCTTGGAATGTTTTACTATGTTAAAGGCGTCATATAAATGCAAGTTGTTGTTGTTATTGATAGTCATACACAGATTCTTCCGATACTGTACACGTCAACCTTTCATGAATAAAGGGTGGTAGTAAATAGCTAAGATTATCCATCCTTTCATCATAGACCTAAGACATTTTTTGACATGGGGTGGGGGGCAGTTTGGCTGTAGGAAATTACTGAAAACAAAAATGCACATCAACATTCACTTTCAAGATGAAGATTTTCAAAAAAATATGTATTTACAAACACACACACACACATATATATAGAGAAAATAACTATATATACATAATACGTATATACACACGCGCACACACACACATATATAGAGAAAATAACTATATATACATAATACGTATATACACACGCGCACACACACACATATATAGAGAAAATAACTATATATACATAATACATATATACACACACACACACACACACACACACAGATAGTGAAAATGCATTGCTGCCCTAACCTACCTGCAGGCTATTAGCAGCAGCAGCTGCCATTTGCAATTCCACATTAGTGGCCCAAATAGACTGCCCATCAAGGAAGGTCCAGCGGCTAGAAATAAAATTCTCTGGGGCTAGATTACTTTGCTCTCTCCAGAGGCACAGGCAAATATCAGCTCCTGAGCTGTTTGTCCCCACCACTGGAGGCAGCAATGCCACCTCACTTACCTTGCACACTGCTGTTGTGGAAGTTGGGGCTGCTGCTGCTGTTGGTGGTGCTGTAAGGGAAATAGAACATCAGTAGGTATGTCATCCTCAGATCACAAACAGCCTCTGACTACAGTCATCTTGGCTGACTCTGTTGCCACTCCCTTGACAGAAATATATATTGCCAACTTGATGATATTGCTGAGGTAATCTATCACGCACAATTGGGAATCTTGTTGGAGTTATCATTTTTTGTTAACTTAATAAAATCAAATGTTGCAGATTGTTGTGTTAGTCCAGAATTGCTCCTTTTAAGCAAAGTATCAATGTTGGCTTTGTCTGGCCGGTCTGTGCCTGTTTATCACAATTTCAAAGAACTTGAAGCTGAGGTAACATTAATAGCAGGAACAAAATATCCACTGAAAGAGTGACTCACACATAGAAACTGTTCATATGATTTCAATGTGATGATGATCTTAGCTAACAGTATGGCCTGCATTCAAAAAAAAAGTGTTTGGAGAATTAGTTTTTGTTTATGAAGACCCAGAAGAGTTATGTCATGTGCAGATGAAAGTGAGAGTATGGAGCTGCATTCAGAGAGAGAGCAAGAGTAAGAAAGAGTCAGCACAAGACAGAATGAACAGGAGCCATCCTGGCTACGGACCAAATTCTGGAATATGGGATTAGATTAGACAGGGCTTGATGGCCGGCGCGGACACGATGGGCCGAAGGGCCTCTATCCGTGCTGTATAACTCTATGACTCTATGACTCTATGAACCCGCACTGTTCTCTGCCACTAGTAGATAATCACTCATTCTTTTGGTAACTTTTTATTTAATTATTTTCTGAAAGCTAACAAAATGAAGACAAATAAAACCTACAATCAAACGTATTAGCAATTATTGGAGGTATGGTGTTGGCATTTGAAGATGATACCAAATTGGGGGGCTTTAGCTAATAATATGGAGGACTGCACCAAGTACAGGAAGACATAAACAGGCTACAAGAGTGAGCTGATGAATGGCAAATGAAATTCAATATAATGAAGTGTGAAGTGGTTCATTTTGGTAGGAGGAATAAGGAGGCCACTTATTCCTTGGAAGGTAAGAAACTAAGTAGGGTACAGGAGCAAAGAGATCTGGGAACACAGGTTATTAAAAGTAGCAACACAAGTTGGTAAGGCCATAAAGAGTGCAAACAAAGTACTGGGGTTCATATCCAGATGAATATAATCCAAAAGCAGGGAGGTAATATTAAATTTATATAGAACCTTGGTTAGACCACATCTGGAGTACTATGTGCTGTTCTGGTCTCCATATTATGAAAAGGTTATCAAAGCACTAGATAAAATGCAGAAAAGATTTACAAAGATGTTACCAGAATTGAGAGGAAGCAACTATAAGGAAATATTGTGTAGGATGGGGGCTTCTTTTCTCTGGAAAAGAGAAGATTAAGAGGAGACCTGGGAGAGGTCTTTCAAATTATGAAGGGGTTCAATAGGTTTGATGTGGAGAAACTGTTTCCACTAGAGGGTGAGTCCAGAACAAGGTGTCATAAGTATAAGCTAGCCACTAACCGATCAAATAAAGAATTTAGGAGGAACTTCTTTACACAGAGAGTGGTGAGAATGTTGAACTCGTTGTCACATGGAGTGGTTGAAGCAGTTGTTATTGAAGCATTTAAGGGAAGACTCAATGTACAAATGAGGAAGAAGGGAATAGAGGGATATGCGGCAGGATGAAATGAGGTAATTAGAGTGGGAAGAGGCTCGTGTGGAGTATAAACACCAGCATTGACCAGTTGGGCCAAATGGTCTGTTTCTGTGCTGTAGATTCTATGTAATTTTATATCATTTAACAGCGAGAGGAGCAAAACAGGAACAATAACCCAGCACCATGTCCAGACTTGCCCCAAAAGATGGCACAGGGAATTCCTTGCTGTGTTAATTTAAATTTTCAAAACTGAGATCCATAGATTTTTGTTGGGTAAGGGCAGCAAGGGATATGCAACAAAGGTGGGTAAATGGAGTTGAGCTAGTGATCAGCCATGATCTAATTGGAGGGCAGAACAGGCTCGAGGGGCTGAATAGCCTGCTCCTGTTCCTATGTTCCTGTGATGATGAACTCACCCTTTCTTCAATTGACATCCTGGACAAACTACCCGACTTTCCTTTTGATCTGGGTGCCTTAACAAGTGTAGCCACAAATTATTATAATTTATGCAATATGTGATGAGTGTGTAACGGTGAATTACACTCGATGTTTATCTCTTCACTTTTTCTCAAGCCAAGAGGACAGCAATGGTTTATTTTTAATGTATACCACAAGGTCCAACATGTGTTCTGTTTAATTTGTGTCAGCTAGACAATGTTTTTCCAGTGTTTAAATTAACTTTCCCCTTCTTTTTGCCAAATTCAGGCTGTTTCACATAACATCACAGCATGTTCCCTCAGCAGCTTCTCACTCCATCCCTACTAGGAATTCTGCCCCCAAAAAATTGAAATATAATTTGAACTGTCTAAAAAGGATTTTCTTCAAATCCAATTGTGGTCTCACTAACCCACAAGAGAAACATTTATGAGGCATTAGTCTTTGATGCAGTCATTTCTGCCTCCGTTTTGTCAACGCTTAGGAAACACGTACAACCCCATGATTTGCAGTGCTCAAGATTCTCATAGGAAACTTCCTGCGTGAATTGTGACCATTAAAACAAGAACCTGTATTTATACAGTTCCTCAGCACGACCCCAGGATGTCCTCAACACACTGCACACGCAATAAATTACTTCTGATGTGTGGTCAGTATTTACTTAGTGGGTTAAAGTGGTAACCAATTTGCACACAGAAAACCCCACAAACATCAAATGAGGTGAATGATCAGTTAAACTGCTTAATTTTGTTGATGTTGGTTTAGGGAGGAATTTTGACCAGGACTCCAGGAGAATTCCCTGTTCTTCTTCAAATAGTACAATAGGATCCTTTACATCCATCAGAACAGGTAGAGAGGGGTTGGTTTAACATCGCATCCTAAACCTCTGACAAACCAGAACTGCCTCAATACTGCACTGGATTAGCCTGGATTATGGTTGGAGATTCTGTCATTTAAAAGAAAGAGAACAGCGACAGGTACATGTGACACTTACATTGTGAACGATTTCATTTGAGAAATCTTTACATTGCACTCCTTACTGATCGATCATACAGGCAGGCACTGAGCTTGCTGTATGTGACTCGGACACTTTGAGATAATATGGTGCCTGGTAGATGTAAAGCTTTGCTTAATCCTAGAGATGCAAATATGTCTTTGTTGTGATGTGCTGCTCATTCGCAATAATGTTTCTATTGTCAACAGTGCAGTTGCTTGTTATGATTTGTTTTAAAACCTTCCTGCTCTGACCAGGGATGATTGCTCTGATCTGTGCAAACTTGCATTACCTCGTTGACAAATGTCGAGATTTTTGTTGACTGACATTTCCGTTTAGGGTAATTCATGCGCCTATTGAAAATTAAGGGTCTTGTGCTGGTGATCTGAGCTGGGGTAAGCAATAAGGATGTTACAATTAACTTCAGTGCTCCCGAGCTAGATTTGGGGGGATACAATTCAGGCAGGGGTCCCAATCCTGATTGCTATCCAGCGAATCCTTCTGGAAAGTGCAAAATATTGGATGAGGATTGAGATCAGCTGAGGTGAATCCGGCCCATAATTGACTAGCCGATTGACTATTAGGCCCCCAGGGAGCTGAGAAAGGCTTAGAGTGGGGACTCTCCACGGTGGATCGGGGGGCGGTAGTGGTAGTGGGTATGCTGCATCAGGAATTCTGCCAATTACATGCAAGTCCAGTAGAATTCGTACCAGTTCTTATTGTTGCCTAGTAAAGGCCTCAAAATGCTTCTCAGAAAAAGTGATCAATCCTAAAGGAGATTTGCAGCAGGATCACAGGTGGGTATGTTTAACTGCGCTCATGTCTGATTTCCACTGGGGGGGGGAGGGGGGGAGTAAAAATCAGGGCCATTGCTCTAGGAAACAGACCTGGATACATTCTAAAAAGAGTTACCCCTTTCTGACCATATGCATTGCTTTTATTCTAGCCTAAGAGTAAGGAAGTCTTGCAGCAATTATATAGGGCTTTGGTGAGACCACACCTGGAGTACTGTGTACGGTCTTGGTCTCCTTATCTAAGGAAGGATATACTTGTTGTGGAGGAGGTGCAACGGAGGTTCATTCGATTGATTCCTGGGATGGGAGGGTTATCCTATGAAGAGAGATTGAGTAGACTAGGCGTATACTCTCTGGAGTTTAGAAAAATGAGAGATGATCTCATTGAAATGTATAAAATTCTTAGAGGGTTTGACAGGATAGATGCTGAGAGACTGTTTCCCCTGGCCGTAGTGTCTAGAACAGGGGTCATAGGGGTCATAGTCTCAGGATAAGAGGTCGGCCATTTAGGACTGAGTTGAAGAGAAATTTCTTCACTCAGAGGGTTGTGAATCTTTGGAATTCTCTACCCCAGAGGGCTGTGGAGGCTCATTTGTTGAGTATATTCAAGACTGAGATCGATAGATTTTTGGACACTAAGGAAATCAAGGGATATGGGGATAGGGTGGGTAAGTGCAGTTGAGGTAGAAGATCAGCCATGATCTTATTGAATGGTGGAGCAGGCTCGGGGGGCTTTATGGCCTACTCCTGCTCCTATTTCCTATGTTCTTATGTTCTATCTTTAGATCGTTGAAATCACCCAATATCATTGCCGTGTTGCTCGTATATCTCTCTCTGGACTGTCTGCAGATCTCCCCCTCCATCTCATCTCCCCTGTTTGGCAGCCAAAAATTTGCATCCCAAGAACTGTACCATTTTCTTTCTACTTACTTAACTCAATCCATATAAATTCTGTTTTAATGCAACCCCCGAGGACAACCTTACGATCTAGCTCTGTGATAGAATCCTTCACTAACACTGCCGCCCCAATACTCCTTTTTCCCTCCCTAGCTCTCCCGAAAAGGTTACAACAAGGAACATTAAGTTCTCAGTCACGTCCAAACCTGAGCAATGTCTCTGTTATAACTACTACATTATATTCTTCCATAGTTATTTTCTCTCCAGTTTTGTTTTGAATGCTTTGTGCATTCACAATCATTTTTCACTCATTTTCAGATAAAAAGACAAACTGCGACCTGGAAATCTGAAATGAAAGCAGAAAATTGTTAGTAACACACGTCAGCATCTGAAAAGAAGACAGGTTATTCTTTCGAATGCAAATCCTTCATCAGGACTGTTGTGACAAAGGGGCTACACCCAGAAAGTTAACCTATGCTTTCTTCATTCCGTTCTCACGTGAAAAATTTGTCAAATTACAATAAACCTTTGCTTTTATTGCTATTTGTTTTAACATAAAGTTTCCATCCACAAATATAAAGTGCATTTGTTTTCTTATTGCAATCAGTTAAAAGTGTTAGAAGCTCACTGTCAATGGGCAATACGGTGGCATAGTGGTTAGCACTGGTGCCTCACAGCGCCAGGGACCCGGGTTCGAATCTGGCCTCGGGTGACTGTCTGTGTGGAGTTTGCACATTCTCCCCGTGTCTGCGTGGGTTTCCTCCGGGTGCTCCGGTTTCCTCCCACAGTCCAAAAATGTGCGGGTTAGGTTGATTTGGCTATGATAAATTGACCCTTAGTGTTAGGGGGGGATTAAATATGTGGGGTTACGGGGATAGGATGGGATATGTTAGGGGGAATTAAATACGTGGGGTTACGGGGATAGGGTGGGATATGTGTCAGTGCAGGCTCGATGGGGATTCTGTGTGAGAAAGCAGGGACAGGGTACTAGATTTGGATGATCAGCCATGATCGTATTAAATGGTGGAGCAGGCTCGACGGGCCGAATGGCCTACTCCTGCTCCTAGTTTCTATGTTTCTATGTTTCTAGAACAAAAAACAGCATTAAACTGCAATCAATGCCTGATTTATGGAAATGTGCTTTTATTATCAACTGGTTCTTCTCAAATGTTCGTTTAAAAAAGCAATGAGACAATGGAGTGAGGCCCTGTTATTGCCACTTCACACAATTACTCGCAGTTTTTTTTGGCTGAGGCACAAAAAGTGACAACAACAGGAATCTACTCTATATACACATCATATACCACTCGTGCGGCCTTTAACCGCAGGGATTTTGTTTACTGTGCAGATAGAAATGAAATATTGTCATTTCAGGATCTACTATCCCCAGCTTCCTCATCACCATCTCCCGCAGTCCTTTGGGACGTCATATTCCAAATCCCACTGGAGGAAATTCAAGTTGAAGAATTACGCTGGTATACCCATAAAGATAAGATAATTTTCTTGGTCGCAATGCTAGTGGAAATGTTTCACCGTGTGACTGATTAGCATGCTTAAAAATTTAAAAGTTGTGATAAAAATAGAATTATGTCTTTCAGACAGCAGTGTAGATTTTATGAATGTTGGTATTGAAAGCAACGCTTGTATTTATAGCAGCCACACTGTGCTCTGAATTGTAGGGACTGTAAACACTGGAATTGCTTTGAATATCAGATTTACAAAACACTCGCTCAGTAACTGAGAAGACCCACTTCTAGATTACTCATAAGGAAGACCCTGACCATCCCCTCATAAATTAATCTCTTGTAAGTAAAACTAGGAGTCAGGAATGTAAGTTATGAGGGACCTAGAATGTAAGTTATGAAGAAATGTTAGGGGTCAGATACCTAGGATGTAAGCTCTGTGGAGATGTTAAGAACCAGAAGGCAGAAATTCTGTTCCTTCATGAGGTGGCATTCTGATGCAGGCTTGCCAGAGGAAACAGAAGTTGGGACAAAGCCTGTGTTGGTTGGGCTTCTGAGATTCACTGGCAAATTCAGATCTTGGGGACAGGCACTTCTTCTGCCTCTCTCCTCCAAAATGCAGTTTGGGGATGTTTTTGGGGCATTCCTGGGAATCCCAGCAGATACACTGCCAGTAAGTCCAATGGTACCTACATTTGCAGAGAACAGGCATGGGTGACATTCTGGTCCACAAGTGGGCTCCTCTTGCACAGAGAGGTCTCTCACTTTGCCCACTGCACTCGGGGTCAGGTAATGTGTAGGTGCAGAAGGTCGGGATTGACAGTGTTCCAGCATTGGAGCCTCAATACACAATTTGGAAAGCCTTTGATCTTCAGCCAGATGAGGCCTGTAGTTCTCCCATCTCAGAATGGCAGGGTGCTGCTCTGAGATTCCATTACTTACTCTAAGTGGGCGCCCTTGTTGTGCCACAACAGCTGCAGGCACCTGTTCCAGTTATGTTTATGCCCTGTCCCTGGGCTATTGGACAGGGTCATGGTGCAAGCAGAGTGGCGGCAGAAGTTCTTCCTTGCCTCACTTCCAGTGTTACCAAAGCAGCAGCCAACTTTTATCCTTAGGTATTTAAAATATAAGTTATGATAAAAGATTTAGGAACAGGTATCTAGAGATTAAATTATGAAGAAAGGTTAAGGAATGAGTATCTATTGCCAGGAATTTCTTCGGAGCTGCTCCCACTCTGCCGTCGTAACTTCGTCAGAAATGTGGCGTAAATAGGGTATCCGCTGCTCTTCTTGTTAAACCGAGGCCCCGTCTGATCTCTCAGGTGGACGGAAAAGATCCCATAGCACTATTTTGAAGAAGAAGAGAAGGAGAGTTCTCCCTGGTGTAATGGCCAATATTTAGCCTTCCACCAACATCACGAAAACAGATTATCTGGTCATTAGCATGTTGTTGTTTGCAGGATCTTGCTGTGACAAAAAGTAATTAATTGGTTGTAAAGCGCCTTGGGACATCCTAAGGTCATGAAAGGCGCTATATAAATGCAAGTCTTTTAATTCTTTCAGATGCTAACTACTGTTATTCCAGCATTTTCTGGTTATATTGCATATTTCCAGCATTTGCAATTTTTCTTTTTTATTTATAAAGAGGTTGGGATTTTTCCTTAGAAAAATACAGACTGCAAGCTGGCCCCATTGAAGCTTTGAAGATTACGAAGGGAATTGACAAAAACAGATCCAGACAAACTGTTCCTTCTGCTCTTCATTGAGAAACCTGGGTGAAGGGCCATGGCCTGTAGTTTAGGAACCACCAAGGTTGAAAAACGTAGAGGAGAATACGCAGGGAAAAATTTGCAGGGCTATGGGGAAAGAGCAGGGGAATGGACTAATTGGATAGCTCTTTCAAAGAGCCGGCACACAGGCATGATAGGCCGAATGGCTTCCTTCTGTGCTGTATGATTCTGTTCTGTGATTCTATGAGAATACAAGAAGTAGTATTTAGGTGGCAAAAAGTGTGGGTTTGAAAATCTTTAAGTTTGTAGGACAGAGGGTGAAGCTACCAAGGGACTCAAGTTAAAAAGTAGGAAGTTAGATGTGAGAAAGAAAGGCAGGGGAAATATTTTTTGAGAAAGGCAGTAGAATGGAATAAGTTATCAGGGATGGTCATTGAAGCAGACATTATAAATAGGGTGAGGAAGTTACATTTCTAGTGATAACAGATCAAGGGTGTGAAAAGGTGGTTATGTGGGCTTGAGACCTATCAAAAGGAATGTGTTTGTTTTGCCCTTATTCCTATTCCTAAAAGTTCTTCCTTTATACAGCCATCCTCACTCCTAAGAATAAAATGACAGTAGTAAATCAAACTGCCACGAGCACCTAATACAAATGATTGAAGTAAAAAAGACACTTGAATGTGTTTGAAGCTGGTAATTTAATCCCTCTGCAACCTACTTCATAAACTGAATTGGGTCAGAGGTGATTGTAATGCTGTGCAAGTGCGTTAAACCTGGGAGATCCTGATCTGAACCAAATGATCACAATGCAAACAGACCCTCAATGATGCACAGTCAGACTTTCAGTTCTTTGTACCCTAACTCATTTCAACTTTCTGCAGGGGATCTGCTCCAGGTTAGTTATAGATTAAAAGCAGTCTTCAAATTCAATAATGGGTCACGTCGAGGTCAAGCTCAGTCAGACTCTGTCACAGGTGGGTGCGACTTTTACTGTCATAGAATCCTTTAAAAATATGAAGAGAGGTTAAAGTCTGCTTTAACCTTTTAAAACATTTTCCAAAAACATAAATATTTGAGGCTTCGAATAAAGCCAATAATAACAATCTACTCTGGCTGTTCAGGATGATAAATCTGGATGTGAAAACAACTGAGAACGTGAAGAATTTCAATAAATGTGTGTGGTATATCAGTAGGGAGACCCAAGCTAAGTTCAAAATCCAAAGTGGCCCAAAGTGAGTCATTTGGATTCATTTGAAACTCAGTAAACTTTGTCCCATTTGAGTAACTTTAGCTTTAGGTTGACCTCTTATCTTCAAATTTGGCTATGCCAATACCAGAATATTGGGTCACACAGAGGCAAATTCAAAGTCAACGTCACAATAAGATATAATTCTTACCACCACGGTAATATATATCAGAGGCCCAATCCTGAATATAGTCTAACATGTATTCAATAACATTGTAGATACATAGAATGCATCTCTTCAGATGCACGAGGATTACAGTCAAGTCCTAATCCACTGACTTCATGGTACAGGTACAAGCAAATTCTGGGAAAAAAGAATTTGTGTTTCTATAGTATCGTATTACATCCTCAAGGTAGTGCTTTGTGTCTAATTCCTTCTGGTGTATCAACTGTCCTAACTCGCACCAAGTCCCGTTCACCCATCACCCCTGTGCTCGCTGACCTACATTGGCTCCCGGTTAAGCAACGCCTCGATTTCGAAATTCTCATCCTTGTTTACAAATCCCTCCATGGCCTCGCCCCTCCCTATCTCTCTAATCTCCTCCAGCCCCACAACCCCCCCCGAGATATCTGCACTCCTCTAATTCTGCCCTCCTGAGCATCCCTGATTATAATCGTTCATGATGCGGAGATGCCGGTGTTGGACTGGGGTGGACAAAAATGAGAAGTCGCACAACACCAGGTTATAGTCCAACAGTTTTATTTGAAATCACGAGCTTTCGGAGCGCTGATCCTTCGTCAGGTAAAGTGTATTCCTTCACTTTACCTGACGAAGGAGCAGCGCTCCGAAAGCTCGTGATTTCAAGTAAAACTGTTGGACTATAACCTGGTGTTGTGCGACTTCTCATTATAATCGTCCAACCATTGATGGCCGTGCCTTCTGTTGCCTAGGCCCTAAGCTCTGGAATTCCCTGCCTAAACCTCTCCGCCTCGCTACCTCTCTTTCCTCCTTTAAGATGCTGCTTAAAACCTACCTCTTTGACCAAACTTTTGGTCAACTGCCCTAATTTATCCTTATGTGGCTCGTTGTCAAATTGTTTGTCTTATAATACTCCTGTGAAGCGCCTTGGGACGTTTTACTACGTTAAAGGCACTATATAAATACAAGTTGTTGTTGTTGTTGTTATCTAGGAATATGCAGCAGCCAATTTGCAAACAGTAAGATCTCACAAAAGTAAATGAGATAAGTAAATTAAACTATTTTATGGTGGTCTTGCTTAGGGGAGGAATATTAGGCACAATAGTGGGAGAACTGCTTGCTGTTCTTCAAATAGTACTATGGGATCATTTACATCCATCTGAGCAGGCAGCAGGTCCTCAGCCTAATAGCTCATTCAAAAGACCTTGGATTAGTGACCTTGGTTTAATGTTTCATCCAAAAGACAAGTCTCAGTGTTGCACTGAAGTGTCAGATGAGATTATGTGCTCAAGTCTTGGAGCAGTGCATGACTCCACAAACTTCTGACTCAGAACCAAGGGTGCTACCAAATGAGCAAAGCTCTTCTTTGCCCAGAACGTGGTTAGAATGTGGAACTTGCAAACACATGGAGTAGTTGAAGCAAATAGCATAGGTGCATTTAAGGGGAAGCTAGATAAGTGCATGAGCGAGAAAGGAATATAAGGTTATGTTGTTAGAGTTAGATGAAGTAGGGTAGAAGGAGGCACGTGTGGAGCATAAACACCAGCACAGACCAGTTGGGCCGAATGGCCTGTTTCTGTGCTGTAAATTCTATGTAATTTCAGATGAGATGTTAAACTGAGTCCCTGTCTGACCTCTCAGGTGGACGTAAAAGATCCCACGGCACTATTTCGAAGAAGAGCAGGGGCATTATCCCCAGTGTCCTGTCCAATATTTGTTCATCAATCAACATCACTGAAGCAGATTATCTGGTCATTATCACATTGCTGTTTAGGAGCTTGCTGTGCGCAAATTGGCTGCCACGTTTCCTACATTACAACAGTGACTACACTCCAAAAGTACTTCATTGACTATAAAGTGCGTTGGGATGTCCTGAGGTCATGAAAGGCGCTATATAAATGTAAGTCTTTTTTAAAAATTCTATGTAAAGCTGACACTATATTCTGTTGCTATTTTACAACAGGCTGCTGCACACAATGGTAGGATTTGGATTACTCCTGTATCATCTCCACACTTTTGAATTCATGCCAGATCATCATGGGAGGTGCCAAGCAAAGGCCAAGCATTTACCCACTGGGAAATAGAGAAAATTCTGGTGAGCTGTTGCAAGACAGTTCCTCCAAGACTGAAAATCTGATCCTTTTAGATACTGCCCTGTCCTTCAAATTCCCCAGCCACTGTAGTCACTGCAGCAGTAGGGAAATTAATGCACGCTCACTTGTATAGCACCTCTCTCCACATTATTACAAGTGCCAATGAAAACAGCCACTTACTCGCAGGAAACTACCCTCCCGCACAACCCGACAAGACTGTCAGAAATTGAAAGATCACAAGGGATTGAACCAATAAACTATGTATTTAATTAAAATAATAAAATAAACTAAAAACATTTTACAGTCATTTTTTTTCTTTTTAAAAAAAACACTTTTGATGCTGTGGCTTCAACGGCAGATGGCAGCCACTGTTGGACCACCCACCCTGGCACTGGGATACGAACATCTAGGGATGTACAAAGGCCGTAATCATTGCACCACAGAAAGAGAATATTGTGCAAACGGGCACCAGTAGATTTTTTTGTTTTAAAGAGACGGTCCAAAAATGAAAACAAAATGACCCGAAACGAGCAAACTTTAGCTGTTTGTAACATAGTGGCCAAGGGCCCGATTTATTTCCTGGCTAGTTACGGAATTCAATTCATCACGTGCTCTCGGAGCCATTCCTCGAATGAGAAGAAATATGTCAATGGAGCACCGGGGCTAGATTTTCAGCTCACAGCCCAGGGGCATGAAACTAATGTTGCAGATCGGCCGGCCATTAGAAAAAAACACCCGATTTCCGCTGATTTAGGTGCAAATGAAAATTGGACGGTTTCTATTACGGGAACTGATCTGCATCCCCGGTTTTACACCCGGGCAGTAAGTTGAAAATCTACTCCATTGTCGAGGTGAAAAAGTGCTTGCAGGCTCTTTTTTTTCTTTCCTCTTCCCCCGAAGGGGCTGACTCTTGGTAGGGTATTGTCCCAGAGGGACCGACCAGAAGTTGTCCAAATTGCCCAAAATGGAATACTTTTTTCACATGCGTGGCCTAGAAATTCTTTTGAAGTTTTTTCATGGTGGGGAGGAGGGTGTGGCAACCAAATCCAATTCTGTCCTCATTCAAAGTCCATGCAACGCACAGGGGTCGGTTTTGGTGTGGAGCGATAGGCCGAGCGGCGTCGGTAATGCCCGTCCTATGACGCTGGTGGGAGACCCGATCCATTTTCCTGCCAGTGCTAATGGCGCTGCTCATTGATTAGGCGAGCGCCACATCCAGCATGGCAGCTGCTACTTAAAGGCAGCTTACACCTCTTAAAGGGAAGGGGCACTTTTTAATGCTGGTTGGTGACAAGCAATTTTCTAAATCCACTAGCAAAGTGATTTTGCCCAGGCCCCCCAGATTCCTTAATGGTGCCATGGACGTGCTTATTGAGCAAGTGAGGAGCAAGAAGGAGGTCCTCTTCCCCTCTGATGGGCTCCGAGTGCCCAGGCAAATTTGTCAACAACAGTGGAGCGAGGTGGCAGAGCATTTAATGCCAGCAGCATTGTACCCAGGACCTGGCAGCAGTGCCGGAAGGAATGTAATGACCCCATCAGGACTGTCACATCTCTTACTCTCTGCGCAGCCCTGCACCACCCTATTTTAGTCCCAGCAGTACCAATCCTTCCTTGCCTGCTTTCCATGCCTCTTCTTCAATCACAACGGGGCACTTCTGCTTGCACTTGCACTTGCCCTCACAACTACTTCCCCCTCTTGTCCACATTTGCAGCTTCTTCATCTCTTCATACCATGCTAAGCTGCCTCAAACATCTTCAAAACCCTTCGACCAGGCACACGCAAACCCACTCCCGCAGGAGAAGCTCACACACAACAGAAGGGAAAGTACGAGAACAGAAGTAGGTCGTGCCTCAGTACAGATGCTCACATCAATGAAGGAGGTTGCCATTGATATAATTGGCAGTGAGAGGGCCACACAGCAGTGAAGATGGTCAGGCTGGCAACACATGAAATCAGCTTACTATAAAAGAGAGGCTCCATAATCAAAGCAGATTGGTTACACATGAATGGTCAACCCCAATCTGTGCCGAGTTAGTTGACGTAAGCTGGGGAAGCAGTGGGGGGAATTATAACTCGCCTCAGCTTTCCTGGGCTAGCTCTGGATTGCTGCCTACTTTGTACTTTGGGTGAGGGCAGGATTGTGGTCAACTCTGTTTCTCTCGAATAGCCTGCTGACACTGACTGTCGAAGTTTAGGCATGGATTGTGCACTCAGGCGGAAACTGAAGGGTGCCTGGTGTCCTTGGAATCATATCCCAGCAAAGAGTCAACTTTCTGATGCAAATATAAGGGGAGGAAATTGGTGAGAGAGAGAGAATAAAAAAAGAAAAAGAAGCATTAAGGTTCCAATTTTGAAGTTTATGTTCTTTTCCTTGGCAAATCTTGTACCGTTTACGGTTGTGCCGCAAAACTTGGGAAAACGACCACCAACATGCTATTTCCAACATTTTTAATGCATTTGATTCATCTCTGGTACACAGAATCACAGAATCCCCACAGTGCAGATAGAGGCCATTTCGGCCCATCGAGCCTGCACCGACACATCTCCCACCCTATCCCCGTAACCCCGCGTATTTAATCCCCCCTAACACTAAGGGTCAATTTATCATAGCCAAATCAACCTAACCCACACATCTTTGGACTGTGGGAGGAAACCGGAGCACCCGGAGGAAACCCACGCAGACACGGGGAGAATGTGCAAACTCCACACAGACAGTCACCCGAGGCCGGATTCGAACCCGGGTCCCTGGCGCTGTGAGGCAACAGTGCTAACCACTATGCCACCGTGTTGCCCTTACAGTAGAAGTCTAATCAGAAGCAAGGCATAAATCAGATGCTAATAATACCTAGAACACACTGCTTTCATTTCTTACAATTTCTCTCTTTGTTTTTTGAAAGACAGTGTGGGTGGGGGGAGATTTTCGGTTTCCGCCCAAAACTGGCTCAAAGTCGGCAGAGCAGCCGCCTCACCCGCCCGGCGCTGGTGTCAGCGGGTCCAAGCCATCTTCAGGTTTGGCCTCATTTGAATGTGGCCAGAAACCAAACAGTGCTCCGCTCGCCGGTTGTGGGAGGGCTGGAAGATGTACATGTTACAGTTGGAGGGGAAGCAGTTGAACAGGTGGAATGTTTGTATGGGAGGCCGTTCACAGGTAAGTGAAGTTTTGCAATCAACTTTAAACTGCACCAAATTGAGTAACCGGTACTAGGCTAACCTGACTTAGGCACTTTTCAAACCAGCCTCCAGGCCTAATTCAAAATACTGACTTGCAAGTAAATGAATGGACCTGCTGGGGATGCATGCAGTTTGCCACATATCATAAGACATCATCAGAGCAACTCTAGATCAGGGAAAATATTTCACTGAATTTAAGTTTCTTTCCCTTATTATTTATTGTAATTATTTTCAGAAACAAATGAGGCCAGTGTGCTGACTAATTATGTCAGTTCTCTATTTAAAGTATTGCTTGGCTTTCACTTACAATGTTATCTCAGTGGCATTTAGGTTTTAGTCCCCTTTTGTTTAGCAAACTTTATTTGTCCCACTTTCACCTTCTACTATTTGATCTCAATGACAAGGAGTTCTAACCAGGAACAGTATCTCCGTGTTTGATGGTATTATGGGATCTGTTAATATGTCTTTTTATTTTTGATGTTGGGTGAAAGAGGAATGTTGGACAGGACACAAAGAGAATTTTCTGCTTTTCTTTGAATTGTTCCGCTAAACAAGCAGATGGGACTTCTGTTCAATATTCCATCGGAAGGAGGGCAAATCCAACAATGCAGAGCTCCCTTAATGCTACACGGGAGTGCCAGCTTAGATTATGCACTCAAACCCTGATGTGGGACTCAAAAGCACAGCTTTATGACTCAGAGGTGAGAGTGCTCGAACTGAGCCAAGCTGATATTTTAGGAATCTGATACAACCCTGACTGCGTTGCTTCGAATTGAATGGCATCTACCTATTTCTGGGTACTTGGGAGTTATTTCTGTACTAGGCCATATGCTGGATAGCACTCTTGCCTCTCAGTCAGAAAGCTTGTGGGTTCAAGTCATCCTTCAGAGACCTGAGCACATTATCCAGGCTGACATTTCAGCTAACATAAAAGGGAATCCAAAAGTCCTCTATAGGCCTATAAATAGTAAACGGGTAGTAAGAGGAGGGGTGGGGGCGATTAGCGACCAAAATGGAGACCTATGCATGGAGGCAGAGGGCACGGCTGATGTACTAAATGAATACTTTGTATTGGTCTTCACCAAGGAAGAAGATGCTGCCAAAGTCATGGTGAAAGAGGAGGTAGTGGAGATACTGTATGGGATAAAAATTGATAAGGCGGAGGTACTAGAAAGGCTGGCTGTACTTAAAGTAGATGAGTCACCAGGACTGGATGGGATGCATCCTAGGATGCTGAGGGAAGAAAAGGTGGAAATTGCGGAGGTACTGGCCATAATCTTCCAATTCTTCTTAGATACGGGGCTGCTGCCAGAGGACTGGAGAATTGCAAATGTTACACCCTTGTTCAAAAAAGGGTGTAAGGATAAACTCAGCAACTACAGGCCAGTCAGTTTAACCTTGGTAGTGGGGAAGCTTTTAGAAACGATCATCCGGGAAACTTGGACAAGTATGGATTAATTAAGGAAAGTTTAACTAACTTGATTGAGTTTTTTGATAAGGCGACAGAGAGGGTTGATGAGGGCAATGTGGTTGCTGTGGTGTACATGGACTTCCAAAAGGTGTTTGATAAAGTGCCACATAATAGGCTTGCCAGCAAAGTTGAAGCCCATGGAATAAAAGGGACAGTGGCAGCATGGATACGAGATTGGCTAAGTGTCAGGAAACAGAGAATAGTGGTGAACGGTTGTTTTTCGGACTGGAGGAAGGTATACAGTGGTGTTCCCCAGAATGAGGAGCGGCAATATAAATTAAAGGGTACAATTCTAAAAGGGGTGCATGAACAGTGAGACCTGGGGGTATATGTGCACAAATCGTTGAAGGTGGCAGGGCAGGTTGAGAAAGCGGTTAAAAAAGGATATGGGATTCTGGGCTTCATAAATAGAGGCATAGAGTACAAAAGCATGGAAGTTATGATGGACCTTTATAAAACACTGGTTCGGTCTCAACTGGAGTATTGTGTCCAATTCTGGGCACTGCACTTTAGGAGGGATGTGAAGGCCTTAGAGAGGGTGCAGAAAAGATTTACAAAAATGGTTCCAGGGATGAGGGACTTCGGTTACATGGATAGACTGGAGAAGTTGGGGTTGTTCTTCTTAGAGCAGAGAAGATTGAGAGGAGATTTGATAGAGGTGTTCAAAATCTAGACAGAGTAGATCGAGGGAAACTGTTCCCATTGGCGGAAGGGTCAAGAACCAGAGGACACAGATTTAAGGTGATTGGCAGAAGAACCAAAGGTGACATGAGGAAAAACTTTTTTACACAGCGAGTGGTTAGGATCTGGAATTCACTGCCTGAAAGGGTGGTGGAGGCAGATTCAATCGTGGCTTTCAAAAGGGAATTGGATAAGTACCTGAAGGAAAAAAAATTTGCAGGGCTATGAGGAAAGGGCGGGGGAATGGGACTAGCTGAAGTGCTCTTGCAGAGAGCCGGCACGGGCTCGACGGGCTGAATGGCCTCCTTCTATGCTGTAGCCAGTCTATGATTCTATGATTCTAGTGCAGTACTGAGGGAGGGCTGCACGGTCAGAGGTGCCATTTTTCGGATGAGATGTTAAACCTGCCCTCTCAAGTGGCTAGAAAAGATGATTCCACGGCACTATTTCGAAGAAGAGCAGGAGAATTCTCCCGTTGTCCTGGCCAATATCTATCCCTCAACCAACATCATTAAAACAGATTATCTGGTCATTGTCACATTGCTGTTTGTGGGACCTTGCTGAGAGCAAATTGGCTGCCGTGTTTCCTACATTACAACAGTGACTGAGTTTTGAAAGGCGCAATATAAACACAAGTCTTTCTTTCTTTTTTTTCTAGCCTGACTTACATTCTATGATAAAGTATCATGGGCAAGAGAGGAGTGATACATACATCAGTCTAATTCCAATCCATTGAATTATAAATCTGCTTTTAATACAGCACTGGGGAGATGGAGTATTGGAGTTTACGATGATATTGTAATAAATTGATTCATTAATGCCTGGCTAACCCTCTAGGATTATACTGGAGAGTGACCAGCATTTTATTCCCATCTACAGTTTTGGCAATGAAGAGTAAAACTTTCCAAAAGAAAATTTATAGCACCATTCCAGAAAGATAAATTCAAAGGGAAAGGTGTTGACGAATGTTATATGTGTCAGTTTTCTGTCTATGGTTGTGTAGATGGACCACAAATTCTAAATGAATGAGTGAAAGGTGCTTCTCCTAATATTCATGGGACTGAGGGTTCAAAGGTGTCAGTAAATTAACATTCTAATTTTCTAATTGACACTAATGCAGAGAGTGGGACTTTCAGTGTTTTCTTTTAAACAGAAGGTGGAAGGTGTAGAGCCAGAGCATTTAGAAAGGATATGCTCGAAATTCTGAGCAGCTGTTGATTTGGACCAGATCTTGGTTCACAGCCGCAGTGTCAACAGGGCTCAAGTGAGATCATTTATGGCCTGCAGCAGGTGCATTCCAAATACAAGCAAGCCACCTCCAATTGATGTTGACAGTAAATGGAGCCTTGTGAATTGTAACATCCAGGAAGCACCATGATGTCACCAGTGATACTAGGGGGAAATTCCAAATAGAAGCCTCTCAGTGGGAACACCTTGCGTCATGCAAAATGTTCCTATCATTTACGTGTACTGATTCTAGATAACAATCCTCTGAAAGAAATGAAATTAATTAGAAAAAAAAAGACTTGCATTTCAATAGTGCCTTTCACGACCGGAGGACGTTCCAAAGCACTTTACAGTCAATGAAGTACTTTTGACGTGTAGTCGCGGTTGTAATGTAGGAAGCACGGCAGCCAATTTGCACACTGCTAGGTCCCACAAACAGCAATGTGATAATGACCAGTTGATCTGTTTTAGGGATGTGTAAAGAACTAAATCCTAAATCTAAACTGAGTCAGTATGAGTAACATTATCAAATTACACCCAATTCAGGTACTGGATTCAAATATAAATGTTTTTTTGTTTTTAAATAACTGCACCCACACGCAAAGGGATAGTTTTTCAGATGAACCTCTCATCAATAATACAGATAAGAATGATGGGATTTAGGGATCAAAGCTGTGAAAGGGGAAACATGAAAAAGGGATTGCATTTATTTAGCACATATCTCAGAAAAGTGCCAAAGCAAATCACACTCAATGAATTACTTTGTGAACTGCATTGGCCAATGTGATGTAGTTAAGATTTGCAGACTTGAGACACTCACAGAGCTGACCTTGCTTACATTGACAAAATGAAGGCTAAATTGAGACATAATCAATGTCTTTAAAATGCTGAAAGGCATATATGGTGTAGTTATACACTGTTCACCTGTGAGGCAGCACAGAGACACCACTTTCCACCCTGACCCCAAGAGGGTAATGCTCACCAATTCTTAGCTTGTACCTTCCTTGCTTGCCGATCACCATAGTAACAGAGGCACAGGAGGAGGAATATCATGACAATGAGGAAGAGGAGGTGGAAGAAAAAAAACTTACCTATCTTCTGGTTATCTACACGGTTACCTAGGGGAATGCTGATGAACAGGGAGATGATGACAGACTGATGCCCACCCATGGGTTCCTGCGTAGAAAAAAAGGAAAGACTTGCATTTTTACAGCGCTTTTCATGACCTCAGGGTGTCCCAAGGCGCTTTACAGCCAATGAACTATTTTTGTCGTAATGTAGGAAACGTGACAGTCAACTTGCACACAGCAAGGTTCCACAAACAGCAATGTGGTAATGACCAGATAATCTGTTTTTTAGTGATGTTGGTTGAGGGATAAATATTGGCTAGGACACCAGGGAGAACTCCCCTGCTCTTCTTTGAATAGTGCCATGGGAGCTTTTATATCCACCTGAGAGGGAAGATGGGGCCCCAGTTTAACATCTCATCCAAAAGACGGCTGCTCCAACAGTGCAGCAGTCCCTCAGTATTGCACTGAGGTGTCAGCCTAGATTATGCACTCAAGTTTCTGGAGAGAGACTTGGACCCATGACTTTCTGACTCAGAGGCAGGACTGCTACTGACTGAGCCATGGTCATCACCATATTGTGAGCCAATTGTTCCTCCAATACAACCCCCTCCAACTCACTGTGTCACTTGCTTCTTGAGGGAGTGGGAGCCCTTCATGTTGAGGTAGATGAGTGGGTGGTCTTTTGGGGGCTCGCAAAATAACATGTGTGCCGTTGAATGCAACCCGGACCTTGGGGAAGCCGACAACCTCATAAAAGTGGATGGCCCTATTTCACTGCTGCCTTGATTCGATGCCAAAGGTGATGAATTTACTTGTTTGTCTATAAAGGGTGTCCGTGACCTGATGAACGCTTGCCTGTACTGCTGCCTAGCTGATATTGCACAGGTCACCCATGGCTGCCTGCAATGACCCTGTGCTATAAAAGTTGAGGGTGTGGTCACCTTCCTAGCCACTGAGAACAGTGCAGGCAGATGAGTGCGGCTGCAGGTCCTCCTGCAGTAGGTGACAGGGACGCCCTACTTCCTCTTTGCACCCTTCTTATGCATAGCTCCTCAGAAAGGCCCTCGTATGACCTGTATATTCTATTGGGGGGGGAGGGGAGGAGTAATATCTGGTGGGCTGCATCCTCCTTAAAAACTGCTTGACTCTTTTCCCCATTCTGTGCTGCTCCTCCTCCTCCATGGTAATGGCATGCAAGGGTCCGCTCATAGGGAATGCCAATCCTGCTCCTGATAAGCCCTCACTGTCGGTAAGGGGTGAAGGGGGTGGGTGCTGAAAATCTGGCGGTGATCTGAAACCCGCCAGAAGCAAGTGCAGGTGTCTGTTGGCACAATGGAAAGATCTTCTGCAAAAGTTTGTTTCCCAGCTGCAGAAATCACTATTCAAACTCCTCAGGCTCAGTAACCCCTCACTTCTGCCTGAATCAGCTGATCCTGGCAGTTTATAAATCTCAGCCCTAAATTACCCAGTGTGCGCTCGGAGTGTAAAACCAGGAAACTTGAAGCTGATGCGGCATTAGCTTCCATTTTAACATATGCAAATGAGGTCATGCGGGACTTGGCGGTGGATTGCGGGAAATGTCAAAAAGCGCGAGGGAACTTGGGCAGAAATCAGCGGAAACGGCTTCCGTCTGGTTTTCTGGCCTGAAAGTAATTTTCTTGCACTTTTTATCCATGGCGAATGGGCTGAAACAATCGTTGCGAACTAAAACACGAACCTTTATGGTCAGTTCAGGTGTTATTGCGCAATGATCACTTGAGGCACTTCTGAGGAAATCAGGGAAGGAAAATAAAAAAAAACTTCTCACCAGGGCATGAGATATAAGCCAGGATGCAGCCAACATTGTTTGCTGCATTGATAGAAAGTCAACTGGAAACGACCTTAGTGTGGTTCAGCCTCAGGCAGATGTTCGGGAGAGGGATGGAGTCAATGGCTGGGGAGCGGAGTTTGTGGCGGGGACCGAAAACAATCTTCCCAATACTTCATTGGAAAAAATTTCTGCTCATCCAGAAGGGGATGTCGGACAAGCAGTCTGAGAATTTAGACACCGTGGAGGGGTCGAGAGAAGAGGTAGTGAGGTAGAGTTGGGTATTGTCAGTGTACATGTGGAAACTGACGCTGTATGTTTGGATGATGTCACCGAGGGGCAGCATGTAGATGGGAAATAGGAGGGGGCCAAGGATAGATCCTTGGGGGACACCAGAGGTAACGATGCAGGAGCGGGAAGAGAAGCCATTGCAGGTGATTCTCTGACTACGATTAGATAGATAAGAATGGAACCAGGCGAGTGCAGTCCCACCCAGCTGGACAACAGTGGAGAGGCGTTGGAGAAGGATGGAGTGGTCAACCATGCCAAAGGCTGCAGACAGGTCAAGAAAGACGAGGAGTCATAGTTTACCTTTGTCACAGTCCCAAAGGATGTCATTTGTGACTTTGATGAGAGCCGTTTCGATACTGTGGCAGGGGCGGAAACCTGATTGGAGGTATTCAAACATGGAGTTGCGGGAAAGATTTGGGAGGCGACAACACGTTCAAGGACTTTGGAGAGGAAAGGGAGGTTGGAGATGGGACGGTAGTTTGCAAGGACGGAGGGGCCAAGGGTTGGTTATTTGTGGAGAGGGGTGATGACGGCAGATTTGAGGGAGAAGGGGGCAGTACCTGAGGAGAGAGAACCGTTAACAATGTCAGCTAATATGGGAACCAGAAAAGGAAGTACCAAGGTCACAAATGGCATCCTAATTGACTGCGACAAAGGTAAACTCTCCCTTCTCGACCTGTCTGCATCCTTAGACACGCTTGTCCACAAAATTCTGCTCCAACGCCACTCCACTGTCGTCCAGCTGGATGGGACTGCACTCGCCTGGTTCCATTCCTATCTTCCCAGCCATAGCCATAGAATCCCCTGCAATGGCTTCTCTTCCCGTTTCCGCACCGTCACCTCTGGTGTCCCCCAAGGATCTATCTTTGGCCCCCTCCTATTTCTCATCTACATGCTGCCCCTCGGTGACATCATCCAGCGACACAGCATGAGTTTTCACATGTATGCTAATGATACCCAGTTCTACCTCTCCTTCACCTCTCTCGAACCCGCCACCGTCTCTATACTATCAGACTGCTTGCTCATCCAGCACTGGATGAGCAGACATTTTCTCCAATTAAATATCGGGAAGACCGAAGCCATTGTCTTCGGTTCACGCCACAAACTTCATTCCCTTGTCACCGATTCCATCCCTCTCCTTGGCAACTGTCTGAAGCTGACCAAGTCAGTTTGTAATCTTGGTGTCATATTTGATCACGAGTTGAGCTTCCTACCTTATATCTGTTCCATCACTAAGACCGCCCATTTCCACCTCCGTAACATCGTCCATCTCCACCCTTGCCTCAGCTTATCTGCTGCCGAAACTGTCATCCATGCCTTTGCTACCTCTAGACTTGGCTATTCCAACACATTGCTGGCCGACCTCCCTAGTTCTACCCTCCATAAACTTGAGGTCATCTAAAACTCTGCCGCCCGTGTCCTAACTCGCACTATCTCCCCTTTGTTCGCTGACCTACATTGGCTCCCGGTAAAGCAACGTCTCGATTTTAAAACTCTCATCCTTGTTTTCAAATGCCTCCATGGCCTCGCCCCTCCCTATCTCTGTAATCTCCTCCAGCCCTATAATCCCCTGATATCGCTGCACTCCGCCAATTCTGGTCACTTAAACATCCACGATTTTAATCGCTCTACCATTGGTGGCCATGCCTTCAGCTGCCTAAGCTCTGGAATTCCCTCCCTAAATCTCTCCGCCTCTCTACTCCCTTTTCCCCCTTTACAACGCTCCTTAAAACCTACCTCTTTGACCAAGCTTTTAGTCATCTGCCCTACATCTCCTTATATGGCTCGGTGTCAAATTTTGTTTTTTGATATCGCTCCTGTGAAGCACCTTGGGACGTTTTATTACGTTAAAGGCCCTATATAACTGTAAGTTGCTGTTGTTGTTGTAAAATCTATGCCAGTAGCACGAAACGGGCTCATAGCGAATCGGCAGTCCGTGGCATCCTGTGCCCGATTTTCTTTTCCATCGATGTCATTGGAGTTTGTAGTTTCAGTGGGCGATGCCCATAACATACATGGGGACAAATCTGTCGAATGGTGTTCCGTCTACTATGTTAACAAAGGCATTAACCCACTTAAGGAATTTGACTTGAATGTATTGAGCTGTCTGTTTCGAATATCGCACAGTGCAATTACAACCAAAGTGAGATCACAGGGCAAGGAGCAGCACGTCAGTTTTGACACAGGATCCAAACCTGAACTGTTAACCTCGCTCCACAGACGCTGCCTGACCTGCTGAGCGTTTCTCGAATTTTCTGATTTTGTTTCAGATTCCTAGCATCTGTAATACTTTGCTCTTTGTCCATAAGTACATGAAAGACCGAAAGAGCAAATGCAAATGCTGAAGGTGCAAACATGGTGCTGCAATGTTAGGGCGACCTATTGCCCCAGTAAATTTTACTTTTCACAGTTATAATGATGCATTCTGATTAATTTGAAGCACTTTAATATTTCACAATTGATACATTTGTAATGTAAAAAAGGAAAAACGAAGGCCTAGAATCTTAATTGCGCCCAAAAACGGGCCCACACTCTCCCTCCCCACTCCTTCTAAGTTAATGCTGGCACACTCCTTCCTCCCCACTGAAAGCACTGTTCCCAGCTTCCACCCGCTTCCCTCCCATTCATTTACTCTTTCTACTGCCATCCATTTCCCTCCCTTTAAGTTGCCATCCTTTTCCTCCCTTCTCTCTCCTCATTTCCCTCTCCCTCTCCCCCTCATTACCATCCATTTCCCCCTTTCATTGGTATCCATTCCTCACTAGATT
The DNA here is from genome assembly GCA_030390025.1 of Squalus acanthias. Lineage (NCBI taxonomy): Eukaryota > Metazoa > Chordata > Chondrichthyes > Squaliformes > Squalidae > Squalus > Squalus acanthias. Next base: position 151,202,988 of record CM059428.1, read on the forward strand.
GCCAGCCATTCCCCTTGCCTTGAACAATTGTATGTGGCCCCCACCCCACCCCACCCCACCAGCTCCTGCCTTAATCCACTCACCAAATAGCTGGAACAGGTGCCTGCAGTAATGGAAGGATTTGGGCCTTTGTAGGCAGGACTTCTGGTCTCACAAGAATTCCCGTGTCTAGAGACCACACAATCGTGATCATTGGTGCTGAATGTGACATTGACAGGAAGCAGGGACATACTGTACTGAATTAGCACCAGAATGAGGGGGATGGGACCTGGGAGAAGAGACGACTAGCTGTGCTGCAGCACAGAAACAGGCCATTCGGCCCAATATATACACATGCCAGTGTTTACACTCCCCTTGTCGGTATGAAATGTTGAAAGTTGGCATGTAGGAAGATGACAGGATGAGAAGACAAATCAATTGGGGTACAAGACAAAACTTCTTATTTTCATCACACTTTGCTATTTCAACCACCCAGTGCCAATATCAAGATCTCCCAGCATAGGCACAGCACAGCCAGCTGTCGAATGAAAGTCCCAAGATTCAGCCCGCCTCAGGAGCACATCCTTGAATACATTCCCATTTTCCACACCAGCACCCTTATTACCTCTTTGAGCGAGATTGCCAATTAATTCCAAATGAGGGCAGTTTTGTGCCATGGATTCATTGCTGGTAATAAAAAAATGAATAGAGACTTTGCAGACTCGTTTCCTGCAGGTTCCTTACAGACAGCAGAGAGAGAGGAAAAAGTCATCCCATCAGTCAGAACAAGCTTCACCCTCAGACGCCAGTGTGCTGACCTACTGCAATACCCAGTCCCTTGGCATACTTTCGAAATGATAGTTTGAGAAAAAGCCTAAAACAGTACAAATCCCAAAATAAACTGGGGTGATTCAGCATAGCTGTTTTTGTTTGCTCACATTCCCAATGCATGCTTTATTATGTTTTTAGATGTTCAGAAGACTTGTATTCATCACATTGGCATCCTTCATTAATACAGGCTCACAGGGATATTAAATCTTGACTCAGGTCTCATACCAGGCATGCTTTTGTACTGTCACAATACCAGTGTTAGAGCAATCTGCTGTCTTGCATCAGTGTGTGTGTGCTAATTGCTGTTTCTATTAATTTTAAGATTATATTGTATTGGGATGCGATTAAATGTAAACAACAATCGCATTTAATTGAACCACCCAGTTGAAAGATGCTCTGTCACAGTGAGAATGTATTGGTCCTGATATTATTGTATATTATTCCGGTTTGGAATTGCATGGGTGAAACCCGGACGTCAACTGAGCAGGTCGGATTCTGCAATCTCAGCTCAATTGTACTAATTTATTTTGACTTCCGGGTTTCACGTCTCCAAACTACGCAGCGGGCGTGATGCGCACCCGCATGGCGCAATCTCAGCTGTATTTAAAGGGACAGTGCACAAATGGAAATTGGAGGTGCTCAGGATGGATGGTGGCCATAGAGCAAAGGCAGCACTCAGATTCAATGACGCATTGCTGGAATTACTGTTGGGTACAGTCAGGAGCAGGAGGGACATACTCTTCCCCAGCATTGGGAGGAAGAGACCTGCTGCTCTCACCATGAAGGTGTGGTTGAAGCTAGCTGAGGACGTGAGCAGCAGGTGCCCAGGTCTTGGATGTAATGTAGGAAGCGGTTGAATGACCTAACCAGGTCAGAAAAAGTGAGAACATTTGCTGATTCAACTACCGCCACCGCCCCCCACTTCACCTTTCACTCTGTCTCGCTAAGCGTTCTCCATTACATCACTCCTCACACCCACTCAACTTTCAGCAGCACTGAGCCTATGCTTTCTATGCACTTCATCACCTCCCCATTTATCCATCCACCTTTGCCACTCACCCCAATCCTTATGCAATGTGATGCATGTGTCTCGTAGTTACACTCACCGAATGCACTGCAACCATTGGATAAATATCTCACCTTCACTCACTCACAGGTCTGTTTTTTTGCCCCTTGTAGAAGAGTGCAAAACTCAAGGGAGAGGAAAGGAGGAGGCCCTGGAGATAAATGGCACTGCTGCGGTCCTCTCAGTAGGACATGGAGAGACAGGGAGCTTGCAGATAGCTGGTGACGGAGTTACAAATATCTCTGACACACATATGCTGACTTTAGTTCATCAATGACTGAACTATGAGAAGACTGGGTATGGTGATTGTCAAGATTTTGACTTTGCCATGACTAAATCATATCCCTTTCTTTTTTCTTCCAGGGCCTTCATGCTTACAACCAGTATCACAGGACAACCATAAGGACGATTCCTCATAGGACCTCATTCTTTCTGAGGGTGAACCGTCACAGGACATACAGCCATGCACCGGCGCAAATACTCACACTTCGGTGGGTCCACTTAGACAGTTAGTTGGGTTTTCACCTGGTGATTCACACCTCACAAGTGAGCACGAGCAGACACTGGTGACTGGGACAGCTGTGGAGAGTCTGCGTTGGGGGGGGCGGGGTGGGGGGGGCAATCCTCTCCAAGCTCTGTTCAGCTGGACACAGATGCTGAACCCCGGGGCTATATTGAGAAGGAGAATGCTAGTGGTGAATCAACAACTTAGCCAGGTACTGACAGATGTGCCATGCACACTCTCCACAGTAGCGGTAAGGATAGAGGAGTCCAACTCGATTGCTAGTGGATTGGTGGCACAGGGAATTGCGAGAATGTCTGCCATGGAGAGAGTGGCCACCTCCATGGAGCTTCAAGCACGGCTATCAAATAAGTCCATGCAGGCCATGACCACTGCTGTGCAGATTTTGGATGCCAATTTGTCCGCCACCTTAAACAGGATGACAGATACTTTATCCGTGGCTTTACAACGCGTCACTAATCTCCACCAAGCTGGTCTGTAGCAGAGTGGTAGGAGTGATGTGGCGCTGGCCCAGGAGAGGGATGGCGAAAGGGGACATGGAAGTGGGAACTCCACTCAAAGCGCTCCCACTTCTCATCCGTTGCCCCCACCATCTCTCAGCCAGTACCCGACATGTTTCCTCGTCTCCCAATGGCCGAGTCTGTGCAGGTGCAGGTGGAACAATCTTTGACGGGGCCCTTGGGGGCTCCAAAACCCAGAGGGCGTAGGCCAAAAGCATCTCAGCAGTCAGGACAGGGATCTGAGCAGCCTGCCTCTACCTCTGCTGAAGCCACACGGGATGCACCACGTACAAGTGGTCGGAAGCGTAAGTTGAAGAAATTGCAATTCACCAGGGGTATGCACATGGCTAGTTTGCTAATATTCCTATTTTCATAATGCCACATAAAATTTAATGATTTCCATCACTTCCACGTCTTGCCCTTTAGTTCGTCCCAAGTGCCAACTTGGTCTTTCATTTGTTCCATGATGAATGTCAATACATGACAGGACCCATAAAAGACTTGCATTTATATAGCGCCTTTCACGACCACCGGACATCCCAAAGCGCTTTACAACCAATTAAGTACTTTTGAAGTGTAGTCGCTGTTGGAATGTAGGAAACGCGGCAGCCAACAGCAAGCTCCCACAAACAGCAATGTGATAATGACCAGATAATTAGGTGGTTAAGAAGGCATATGGGATACTTGCCTTCATTAGCCGAGGCATAGAATATAAGAGCAGGGAGGTTATGATGGAGCTGTACAAAACGCTAGTTAGGCCACAGCTGGAATACTGTGTGCAGTTCTGGTCGCCACACTATAGGAAGGATGTGATTGCATTGGAGAGGATGCAGAGGAGATTCACCAGGATGTTACCTGGGCTGGAGCGTTTCAGCTATGAAGAGAGACTGGACAGGCTGGGGTTGTTTTCCTTCGAGCAGAGAAGGCTGAGGGGGGACCTGATTGAGGTGTACAAAATTATGAGGGGCGTAGATAGAAAGGAACTTTTCCCCTTAGTAGAGGGGTCAATAACCAAGGGGCATAGTTTCAAGGTAAGGGGCAGGGGGTTTAGAGGGGATTTGAGGAAAAACTTTTTCACCCAGAGGGTGGTTGGAATCTGGAACTCACTGCCTGAAAGGGTGGTAGAGGCAGGAACCCTCACAACATTCAAGAAGCATTTAGATGAGCACTTGAAACGCCATAGCATACAAGGCTACGGACCAAGTGCTGGAAAATGGGATTAGAATAGATAGGGCTTGATGGCCGGCGGGACATGATGGGCCGAAGGGCCTTTTTCATTGCTGTATAACTCTATGGGCTGGATTTTGATACTGGGGCGGGTTGGGGTCGTGTCATCCACTTTTCGTGTTATCCACCCGCCTGCAATTGGATGTGGGAGATTGATGCATTTTTCACCTAATTGGGCAATTGAGTTCCAGCATGTGGGAACCCATGAACCAATTAGTGTTTTCAGTCTGAAAGTCGTCTCTGATGATGTCATCATTGCTGCTGCATTGAAGGTCTTCAGAGACTGCCTGGCCTTTGCTGTGAGAGGACCTGCAAAATGAGCAGCAGCCCTAAGTCTGCTCCCAGATATTTTTTATACCATCACTCCTAGATATGTCTCCTCTCCATCCGTCCATCCCCATAGCCATCCATATATGCATCCCCATTGCCTGCCTGCCTGCCTGCCTCCCTCCCTCCACAGGTCAATGAAAATCCAGCCCTATGACTCTATAATCTGTTTTTGTTACATTGCACCAGGAATAACTCCCCTGCTCTTCTTCGAAATAGTGCCAAGGGATCTTTTACATCCACCTGAGAGAGCAGACCGGGCCTCGGTTTAACGTCTCATCCGAAAGACAGCACTTCCGACAGTGCAGCACTCCCTCAGTATTGCATTAGAGTGTCAACCTAGATTTCTATGCTCAGGTCTCTGGAGTGGGACTTGAACCCACATCCTTGTAAGCGAGTGTGCTACCCACTCAGCCGTGGCTGACACTGGGCGATGTGCAATGGGTGGATGAGTGGTTGAAGGACTGGTTAATGCAAAGGGAGTGGTTGGGGGGGTGGGTGCGGTTCCTGTGGTGGGAGCAGACTGCAGGATTTAATTTGTGATGTTTCACACTAGATGTACCATCATCATTTTGGGGCATCCATGGCATCCTGTGCAGCGGGATCGGTAGCGTAGTGGTAATGTCACTGGGCTAGTAATCCAGAGGCCTGGACTAATGATCCAGAGACGCAAATTCAAATCCCACCACGGCAGCTGGGGAATTTAAATTCAGTTAATTAAGTAATTCTGGAATAAAAAGCTAGTATCAGTAATGGTAACCATGAAACTATCGGATTCTCGTAAAAACACATCTGGTTCACTAATGTCCTTTAGGGAAGGAAATCTGCCGTCGTTACCTGGTCTGGCCTTTATGTGACTCCAGACCCACAGCAATGTGGTTGACTCTTAACTGCCCTCTGAAATGGCCCAGCAAGTCACTCAGTTGTAACTAACCGCTACGAAACAAAATAATAAGAATGAAACCGGACGGACCACCTGGCATCAACCTCGGCACCGGCTACGGACACGGCAATGGCACACCCAGCCCAGTCAACCCTGCAAAGTCCTCCTCACCAACATCTGGTGACTTGAGCCAAAATTGGGAGAGTTGTCCCACAGACTAGTCAAGCAACAGCCTGACATAGTCATACTCACAGAATCATACCTTTCAGCCAATGTCCCAAACTCCTCCATCACCATCCCTGGATATGTCCTGTCCCACCGGCAGGACAGACCCTCCAGGGTTGGTGGCACAGTGGTATACAGTCGGGAAGGAGTGGCCCTGGGAGTCCTCAACATTGACTCCGGACCCCATGAAGTCTCATGGCTTCAGGTCAAACATGGGCAAGGAAACCTCCTGCCGCCCTCCCTCAGCTGATGAATCCATACTCCTCCATGTTGAACACCACTTGGAAGAAGCACTGAGAGTAGCAAGGGCACAGAATGTACTCTGGGTGGGGGACTTCAATGTCCATCACCAAGAGTGGCTCGGTAGCACCACTACTGACCGAGCTGGCCGAGTCCCGAAGGACATAACTGCCAGTCTGGGCCTGCGACAGGTGGTGAGAGAACCAACACAAGGGAAATACCAACTTGACCTCGTCCTCACCAATCTACCTGTCGCAGATGCATCTGTCCATGACAGCATTGGCAGCAGTGACCACCGCACAGTCATTGTGGAGACGAAGTCCCATCTTCACACTGAGAACACCCTCCATCGTGTGGTGTGGCACTACCATCGTGCTAAATGGGATAGATTCAGAACAGATCTAGCAGCTCAAAACTGGGCATCCATGAGGCGCTGTGGGCCATCAGCAGCAGCAGAATTGTATTCCACCACAATCTGTAACCTCATGGCCCAGCATATCCCTCACTTTACCACCAAGCCAGTGGACAAACCCTGGTTCAACAAGGTGTGTAGAAGAGCAAGCCAGGAGCAGCACCAGGCGTACCTAAAAATGATGTGCCACCCTGAGGAAGCTGCAACACAGGACTACATGCATGCTAAAAAGTGGAAGCAGCATGCTATAGACAGGGCTAAGCGATCCCACAATCACCGGATCAGATCAAAGCTCTGCAGTCCTGCCACATCCAGTCGTAAACAACTAACCAGAGGAGGAGGCTCCAAGAATATCCCCATCCTCAATGATGGTGGAGCCCAGCACGTGAGTGCAAAAGACAAGGCTGAAGCGTCTGCAACCATCTTCAGCCAGAAGTGCCAAGTGGATGATTCATATCGGCCTACTCCTGAGGTCCCCACCATCACAGAAATAAGTCTTCAGCCAATTCGATTCACTCCACGTGATATCAAGAAACGGCTGAGTGCACTGGATACAGCAAAGGCTATGGGCCCCGACAACATCCCAACTATCGTGCTGAAGACTTGTGCTCCAGAACTAGCCGTGCCTCTAGCCAAGCTGTTCCAGTCAGCTACAACACTGGCATCTATCCGACAATGTGGAAAACTGCCCAGGTATGTCCTGTCCACAAAAAGCAGGACAAATCCAACCCGGCCAATTACCGCCCCATCAGTCTACTCTCAATCATCAGCAAAGTGATGGAAGGTGTCATCGAAAGTGCTATCAAGCGGCACTTACTCACCAATAGCCTGCTCACTGATGCCCAGTTTGGGTTCCTCCAAGACCACTCGGCTCCCCACCTCATTACAGCCTTGGTCCAAACATGGACAAAGGAGCTGAATTCCGGAGGTGAGGCGAGAGTGACTGCCCTTGACATCAAGGCAGCATTTGACCGAGTCTGGCATCAAGGAGCCCTAGTAAAACTGAAGTCAATGTGAATCAGGGGGAAAATGCTCCATTGGCTGGAGTCATACCTAGCACAAAGGAAGATGGTGGTGGTGGTTGAAAGTCAATCATCACAGCCCCAGGACATCACTGCAGCAGTTCCTCAGGGCAGTGTCCTAGGCCCAACCATCTTCAGCTGCTTCATCAATGACCTTCCCTCCAACATAAGGTCAGAAATGGGGATGTTCGCTGATGACTGCGCAGTGTTCAGCGCCATTCACAATTCCTCAGATAATCAATCAGTCCATGCCCGCATGCAACAAGACCTGGACGACGTTCAGGCTTGGGCTGATAAGTGGCAGGTAACATTCGCGCCACAGAAGTGCCAGGCAATGACTATCTCCAACAAGCGAGCATCTAACCACCGCCCCCTGACATTCAATGGCATTACCATCGCCAAATCCACCACTATCAACATCCTGGGGGATACCATTAACCAGAAACTTAACTGGACCAGCCACATAAATACTGTGGCAACAAGAGCAGGTCAGAGGCTAGGCATTCTGTGGAGAGTGTCTCACCTCCTGACTCCCCAAAGCCTTTCCACCATCTACAAGGCACAAGTAAGGAGTGTGATGGAATACTCTCCACTTGCCTGGATGAGTGCAGCTCCAACAACGCTCAAGAAGCTCGACACCATCCAGGACAAAGCAGCTCGCTTGATTTGCACTCCATCCACCACCTTAAACATTCTCTCCCTCCACCACCAGCGTACCGTGGCTGCAGTGTGTACCATCTACAAGATGCACTGCAGCAACTCACCAAGGCTTCTTCGGCAGCACCTCCCAAACCCGCAACCTCTTCCACCTAGAAGGACCAGGGCAGCAGGCGCATGGGAACACCACCACCTCCAAGTTCCCCTCCAAGTCACACACCATCCTGACTTAGAAGTATATCACCGATCCTTCATCGTCGCTGGGTCAAAATCCTGGAACTCCCTACCTAACAGCACTGTGGGAGTACCTTCACCACACGGACTGCAGTGGTTCAAGAAGGCGGCTCATCCCACCTTCTCAAGGGCAACTAGGGATGGGCAATAAATGTTGGCCTTGCCAGCGAAGCCCACATCCCATAAACACATTTTTTTTTAAACTGGTCTGGTGATGGGTGCCCCATGTTCATCCTCCTCCTCCTCCTCCTCCTCCTGCTCCTCTTCCACCTCCTCTATGTTTTGCTCATCTGAAGATGAGTGATGAGCCCCTTCCTCCTCCTCCTCCACCTGCAATTCTCCCTGCTGCACAATGTTGTGCAGGACACAGCACACCGTTATTATTCTGGAGACCCTCGCTGACCCTAGGATAAGGGGTCGGCCTTTAAAGACTGAGATGAGGAGGAATTCCTTCACTCAGAGGGTTGTGACTCTCTAGAATTCTCTGCCCCAAAGAGCTGTGGATGCTCAGTCGTTGAGTATATTCAAGGCTGAGATAGGTAGATTTTTGGACTCTCGGGGAATCAAGGGATATGGGGATCGTGCGAGAAAGTGGAGTTGAGGTCGAAGATCAACCATGATCTTATTGAATGGAAGAGCAGGCTCGAAGGGCCTCCAGACCTATGTAGGCACCTGAAGGGCAACTTCAACATTCCAATGGCTTGTTCGATGACACATCTGTTGGTCATGTGGCTCTCGTTGTAGCACTCCTGCGCCTCATTGATAGGGTTCCTCACTGGAGTGATGAGCCAAGTTTGAAGGGGTTATCCCTTGTCTCTTACGAGCCAGCCCTTAAGTCTGCTTCCTGGAATGGAAAGGTCTGAAATGTTGGATTGCCGCAATATGAATGGATCATGACAGCTCCCAGGGAATCTGGCGCAGACCTGCACGAACCTCTTGTTGTAGTTCTAAATTCTGTAGATTATGGAACAGTTCCTGCAGATTGGAGGGTGGCAAATGTAACCCCACTATTTAAAAGAGGAGGGAGAGATAACAGGGAACTACAGACCGGTTAGCCTAACATCAGTAGTAGGGGAAATGCTAGAGTCTATTATAAAGGATGTGATAACAGGACACTTAGAAAATATCAACGGGATTAGACAAAGTCAACATGGATTTATGAAAGGGAAATCGTGTTTGACAAACCTACTGAAGTTTTTTGAGATGTAACTGGTAGAATAGATAAGGGAGAACCAGTGGATGTGGTGTATTTGGATTTTCAGAAGGCCTTTGATAAAGTCCCACATAAGAGGTTAGTGTGCAAAATTAAAGCACATGGGATTGGGGGTAATATACTGGCATGGATTGAAAATTGGTTAACAGACAGGAAACAAAGAGTAGGAATAAATGGGTCCTTTTCGGGGTGGCAGGCAGTGACTAGTGGGGTACCGCAGAGATCAGTGCTTGGGCCCCAGCTATTCACAATATATATCAATGATTGGATGTGTAGGGGGTGGTGGTTTGTGTCAGCTTCACCTCTGACTTCTGAACGGTTCGAATCGCTCCCACTCCCTTGGTTCTAGACCTTGGACTTATTTGGGGGTTGTGATAAAAAGTGCAGCAGACAACTGAGTTTGATGCAAGAACTTTGATCTTTATTTAAGAAAGTAAAACACAACACAAACACTCTTAGCACTCTAAAAGTGGGGAACACTTCGGTACAAGCGAGGGAAATAACATTAGGAGAATACTTCACCCCTCTCAATCCCACTTCACTAGCTAGGTTGGACTCCAGAGGACCAGGGATGATACTCACCAGAATCCTTGACAGTTAGGTTAGTTCGCGGTTTTGGGGTTCACTCTATATGTCGGTTGGTGTCTGCCATACCCCGTACGCGGTAGAGGACTTCAACTGTGTATCTGGTCAGTCTTCGCGAGTCCACTGATGCGGTAGGGTGCGTATTGGATTTATCAGGTGAGTACCCACTTTTCATTAGTTTAGAAGTAGGGTTTAGAATTTTTTAAGGGAAAATCTTACCCAGGGGTAAGTCAGGAGTAGATTGTAGAGTGGAAACTTTGCGGTTCTTCGGTTTTTCTTCGAGTTGGTTTTCTTTGGTCGCGGTGGCCCGAATACTGGTACTTGGTGTTTGGTTGGTTGTTTCTTGAGGGCCTTGTTGCCGTGTGGTGTCCGATGGTCACAGAGGCGGTCGTTCTGGTTTCTTCACGTGTCGGCCTACTTTGTTGGATGGTCTGGCCTTCGAGCTGTCGACCTCCTGGCTGGACACGGAACGCTGAATGGTGTTGGTTTTAGAACTGTGTTGCGGAGAATGCCTCCGTTGATGTCTTCTTGTTCTTCCTTCATCTTCTTCTTTTTCAGGTTGAGAACGGGCCTTCAATTATACCCATTGAAGGTTCCTTATCTGCGCGCCAAATCAGGTCTCAGTCTTTGTTAGTTTTGGCGGGCTCGTTAATGGTAACTGGTTTGTTAAGGTGTGAAGTGGTTCCGGGATGGTCCCCATCCTGTCGATTTGCCACTTAATCGGAGTTTGATTGTTCTTATGTTTTGGGTTTTCTTGGCTGGGCCTATGATTTCTATGGAGTAATCTGAAGTAATCTGTTTTATGCATGTCTTAATGGGCTCTGTAACTTGGGGTGGAGACTGGTTTTCCTCGGGTTTATTGTTAGAATGCTAATGTCTGATAGGGGCTGATTTACACTCCCAGCGAGGTCATGCGGTTCCCCAGACAGTTCCCATTAGCTCCAATACCCAAACTGTTTTTACAGAGGTTGATCCCACCTTCCTTAACAGCCTTTTTCTCCCTTAAAAGCCCAGACATGTTTTAAAAGTACCAAATCTTGGTCTTTGCTCAAAAGGTTCTTCGGTTAGGCCCAATGCATTTCACCACCCTGTAATAGCTAGAAAAGAGTCCAAAGTCTTTTTCCTTAGGGTTTTTCTTAGAGTTAGGGGGATCTGTGAATATTGAGAATTTTGTAGATGAGGGAACCAAATGTACTATTTCCAAGTTTGCTGACGACATGAAACTAGGTGGGATTGTGAGTTGTGAGGAGGATGCAAAGAGGCTTCAAGGCGATTTAGACAAGTTGAGTGAGTGGGCAAATACATGGCAGATGCAGTATAACGTGGATAAATGTGAAGTTATCCACTTTGGTAGGAAAAACAGAAAGGCAGAGTATTATTTAAATGGTGATAGATTGGGAAATGTTGATGTACAAAGGGGCCTGGGTGTCCTTGTACACCAGTCACTGAAAGCAATCATGCAGGTGCAGCAAGCAGTTAGGAAGGCAAATGGCATGTTGGCCTTCATTGCAAGAGGATTTGAGTACAGGAGCAAGGATGTCTTACTACAGTTATACAGGGCCTTGGTGAGACCACACCTGGAGTAATGTGTGCAGTTTTGGTCTCCTTACCTAAGAAAGGATATACTTGCCATAGAGGGAGTGCAGCGAAGGTTCACCAGACTGATTCCTGGGATGGCGGGACTGTCATATGAGGAGAGATTGGGTCGACTAGGCTTATATTCACTAGAGTTTAGAAGAATGAGAGGGGATCTCATTGAAATGTATAAAATTCTGACAGGACTAGACAGACTGGATGCAGGGAGGATGTTTCCCCTGGCTGGGTGCTCTAGAATGAGGGGTCACAGTTTCAGGATACGGGGTCGGATATTTAGGACTGAGATGAGGAGAAATTTCTTCACTCAGAGGCTGGTGAACCTGTGGAATTCTCTACCACAGAAGGCTGTGGAGGCTAAGTCACTGAATATATTTAAGAAAGAGATAGATAGATTTCTAGACACAAAAGGCATCGAGGGGTATGGGGAGAGAGCGGGAATATGGTATTGAGATAGAGGATCAGCCATGATCATATTGAACGGCGGAGCAGGCTCAAAGGGCCGAATGGCCTACTCCTGCTCCTATTTTTTTTCTAGTTGCACATTGCTGGACGAATATCTTTTACGGTTTATAAAAACTCCTGGTTGCTGTGGTGTTGCTTGGAATGCTACATGTGTGCAGTCGATGACACTCTGTACCTGTGGGACTCCAGCCATAGAGGAAAATCTGAGTGCCTGCTCATTCTGGCTATTGTCATCACAGCGGAAATGTATATAACTCCCCAGCTCTGGCAAATAATCCATCAGTGACCTGCCTTATGCATTTATGTGCAGTCGACTGGGAGATCCTGGATACATCTCCAGATGTGCCCTGGAAGGATCCAGTGGCAAAATAGTTGAGGACGGTGGTCACCTTCACAGCCACTGATAATGCGTGGCCACCAGGTCCAGTAGGGAGCAGGTTTTCCTGTCGGAGGCTGCAGATGTCTGCCACCACCTGGCGTGACAACCTCAGCCTGCGAAAGCACTGCTCTTCTAAGAGATCAAGGATGCTGAGCCTCTGTCTGTAAACCCTGTGACATGGGTAGTCCCTCCTGCGACCTCGGCCCTTCTCCTGTGCACCTCTCTTGTGTGCATGTGCTGATCCCACCACAGCATGTTGTCGCTGCTGTGGATGGTGATGGTCTTCCTCTTCTGATGTTCTGTCAAACACATTCAACATGTCTCCCATCCTGATCTTGTCAGTTTGAAAGCCTCTAAGGTTGAAAAAAGTAGTATCCACACAAGAACTCTCGGCCAAAGGCTTGCCAGAAGGAACGGAGACACCAGCTGTAATAAGTGAGGTCTTATTCAGATGGGGCAATCACAAGTTTAAATACCCACCTGAACTGCTGCTCAATCTCACCTCCGTCTCCCTGGTCAGTTTCCCGAGCCTCGGGAATCCTGTGTAGGACATGTTAAATTTGGAGCGGAGCTAAAATCAATTTGCAAAGACCTCATTGACGTCTCCTCAGGACGTTAATTGCACCCGCCCGCCTGCAATAATTAAATCCCGGACTTCGGCAAGTAGGTTTCTCGCTGGCATCTAAACGCGCCTCCGTTGAACCTGGAATTGGAGTCAGGTTGTGCTCCCGATCACAAAATCAAAAACTTTCACCCCTCCACCCGCCCCAACCCACCCGTTCTTGGGGGTTAAAATTCCCCCTGTTATTTTCTTTCGTGCTTTAAGTTAGTATTGCAAAAAGTCATTTCGATTTACTGAGTCTTAATCGCAGTCAGCAAATTATCTTGCAGATCCAACATCTACTGTATACACTCATGCATATAAGATAAGAAATCTAAGTCCTTGTTTGTGACCAGAAGTAAAGAGTCACCTTATATGAGTTACTATCTAAGGATAAGGGGTAAGCCATTTAGGACTGAGATGAGGAGGACCTGTGGAATTCTCTACCACAGAAGGCAGTTGAGGCCAATTCATTAAATATATTCAAGAAGGAGTTAGATATATTTCTTAAGGCTAAGGGGACCAAGGGATATGGGGAGAAAGCAGGGACAGGGGACTGAATTTGGATGATCAGCCGTGATCGCATTGAATGGCGGAGCAGGCTCGAGGGGCCGAATGGCCTACTCCTGCTCCTATTTTCTATGTTTCTATCTATCCTGCTGGGCTGTCTCTGATTTTAAATCAACATCAGAAGGCTGGACTGTTACCACTGTGTTGTAGGAGTAGAAGGAGCAACAGCTGACAGCAACAGCTGATAGCATATGTACCAAACATAGAGATTTTATGCAGACTGTCAGCATTTTGGACCACTTGTCCATTTGTCTACTTTTGCGGAGGGAGGTCAGTGGGCCTTCAAATGTCCCACATTACACTGTGGTCAGCCCATGAACCACTTTGTTCAGTTGTAATGGTCCTGCTCTACTCCTGGCTTTACCACTCCTGGCTCCCTACCTTATCCTTCTGCTGTTTTGCTCGGGATCAGACTTTGCTGCGCACTGACAGGAAGGGAAAAGGCAACCTGACGCCGAAGAAAATTAGCCTAGCTACTTATGTTAAATTATAAAATAACCTTTATTGATAGCTGCGCGAACTGGGGCTGAGCGGCAAGAAGGAGAATGTCAGTGTGAACTGGGGTGAAGGGGAGGTGAAAGAGTGCAAGCATGAACTGGGAGGGAGATTGGGAGGAAAATCCGGGGGGAAGAGGATTGCTTCCACTTCACCGAGACAACTGCAAATATAATTTTAAAACAAGTTAACAAAAGGATTTAGCAACAGACTGTTGCAGCACATATCTACAGTAACCTGCAATTTCTACACCAGAAATAAGGGATGATGCCTGAATCAACAACAACAACTTGCATTTATGTAGCGCCTCAGGTGATGGAATGTTGGAACATCTGCAGTTTAAGCTGTAACAAGTCTGGGCCCCACTGTATAGTCTTTGTGACTATGATGAAACATTAAAACATAAGAATTAGGAGCAGGAGTAGGCCATACAGCTCCTCGAGCCTGCTCCGCTATTCAATAAGATCATGGCTGATCTTTGACCTCAACTCCACTTTCCCACCCGATTCCCATATCCCTTGATTCCCCTAGAGTCCAAAAATCTATCTATCTCAGCCTTGGATATACTCAACGATTCAGCATCCACAGCCCTTTGGGGTAGAGAATTCCAAAGATTCACAACCCTCTGAGTGAAGAAACTCCTCCTCATCTCAGTCTTAAATGGCCGACCCCTTATCCTGAGACTATGCCCCCTAGTTCTAGACTCTCCAGCCAGTGGAAACAACCTCTACCCTGTCAATCTCCCTCAGAATCTTGTATGTTTCAATAAGATCACCTCTTATTCTTCTAAACTCCAGTGAGTATAAGCCCAATCGACTCAATCTCTCCTCATAGGACAACCCTCTCATCCCAGGAATCAATCTAGTGAACCTTCGTTGCACCGCCTCTAAGGCAAGTATATCCTTCCTCAGATGAGGAGACCAAAACTGTGCACAGTACTCCAGGTTTTTTCTCACCAAAGCCCTGTACAATTGTAGCAAGATTTCCTTACTCTTGTACTCCAACCCCCTTGCAATAAAGGCCAACATGCCATTTGCCTTCCTAATTGCTTGCTGTACCTGCATGCTAACTGTCTGTGTTTCCTGTACAAGGACACCTAAATCTCTCTGAACACCAACAATTAATAGTTTCTCACCATTTAAAAAATATTTAATTTTTTTCTAATCTTCCTACCAAAGTGAATAACCTCACATTTCCCCACATTATACTCCATCTGCCACCTTATTGCCACTCACATAACCTGTCTATATCCCTTTGCAATCTCTTTGTGTCCTCCTCACAGCTTACTTTTGCACTTATCTTTGTATCATCAGCAAACTTGGAGAATTTTAATGGAAGCAAAATCGGGCAGGTTACTATCCACACATGCGCTTAGACCTGTCTAATTTTCCAACATTCTCTTCAGCAGGCAATCCAGCGCACCTGGGTGCAGACCGAAGTAAATCTCCTCTAACACGTTATATGGCTTCATCGTCCTTCATCATCATTCGCTCAAAATCCTGGAACTCTGTACTGAACAGCACTGTGGGAGTACCTTCACCACATGGACTGCAGAGTTCAAGAAGAAGGCTCAACACCACCTTCTCACGGCCAAGTAGGGATGGGCAATAAATGCCGGTCTTGCTGGTGATACCTGTAGCCTGAGAATGAATTTTTTAAAGGCGATGTTCAGGGCTGTTTTTGGATTGCCAGGTTTTTTGGTGCCTTTGCTCAGCTTTTGCTAGCTTTCTATGGGATGAATGTGATAAGCTCACAGACCACTCTTTCCACTTTATGAACGTGGCAGGACAAGTTGAGAAGGCTGTTAAAACAGCATATTGGATCCTTAGCTTTATAAACAGAGACACTGATTACAAAAGTAAGGAAGTTATGCTAAACCTTTATAAAACACTGGTTAGGCCTCAGCTGGAGTATTGTGTTCAATTCTGGGCACCACACTTTAGGAAGGATGTCAAGGCCTTAGAGAGGGTGCAGAAGAGATTTCCTAGAATGATACCAGGGATGAGGGACTTCAGTTATGTGGAGAGACTGGAGAAGCTGGGGTTGTTGTCCTGAGAGCAGAGAAGGCTAAGATGAGATTAAATGGAGGTGTTCAAAATCGTGAACGTTTCTGATAGAGTAAATAAGGAGAAACTGTTTCCAGTGGCAGAAGGGTCGGTAACCAGCAGACACAGATTTAGGTTAATTGGCAAATGAACCAGAGACAACATGAGGGAACATTTTTTTACGCAGCGAGTGATGCGATCTGGAATGCACTCCCAGAAAGGGTGGTGGAAGCAGATTCAATAGTACCATTCAAAAGGAAATTGGATAAATAATTGAAGAGAAAAAAATTAAAGTACTATGGGGAAAGATCAGGGGAGTGGGACTAATTGGATAGCTCTACCAAAGAGCCGGCAAAGGCATGATGGATCGAGTAGCTTCCTCCTGTGCTGTATGATTCTATGATTCTATATTTAAACAGAAATTTCCAGCCCAATTCCTGACTTCAGTCCTGGCTCCAACTATTAATTTTAAATTGAAGCCAGCCGAGCAGGACAGAGAAATAGAAGTGATTTAAAATCGGAAGGTGGGTGGAACCTGGACTGAAGTCAGGAGACAATGAGTTGCAATTTAAGTAAGAACAATGTGTTCTCATCAGCACTGCTCCACGCCTCCAGTATTTATCAACAAAAAATAATGGATTAAAATTCCAGGACTATTGTTTGCTATCATCTGTTAAGTTCAGCTGGACTGAATTGCTTTGTTCACTAACAGCTCTTTCCATCGAGGGTAACTAATGAAGATGAAAGCTGGAAGATTGGAGCTTATTCTTTCAGTACATTGTGGAGTTTAAACTTGGAGCTTGTGTACTTGGCCAGCGCCTTTGTCCCTTCCGGCAGGTGCGCGACTGTCTGGATCTCCCGGGAGCTGTTGGTGCGTTGCTTGTTGTAATGGGTCAGGCGGGAAGCCTCACCCATGATGCGCTCGAACATATTGTTCACAAAGGAGTTTGTGATTCTCATGGTCTTGGAGGAGATGCCGCTGTCGGGGGCGAACCTGCTTCATTACCTTGTAGACGTAGATGGAGTAACTCTCGACCGTCTCCGCTTCTTGCCACCCTTTGCTGGCACTTTATTTAAAGCTTTCTTGGCACCTTTCTTGGCAGCTGCTTTCTTCTCCTTAGACATTTCGAAACTCAATTGCAGGCACAAAAATGAGTGGAGCAGAATGCGTTCCTGGATTACTATCAGCTTTTGCTCCGCACCTCCAGCCATGTCATCTTTAAATCGAAGCTCTTTGCCCAACCTCAGTCCAGGCACCCTGGTTTCAAATCTGAGACAGCCCGGCAGAATAGATACAGGGAAAGGAGATTTAAAACCAACAATAAGAGCAGGGATTGAAGGCAGGTGGGAGAGCTACAGGAGCAGAACAGAACAGCTGACATGAACAGCTGATAGGAGAGCTCTGGTTAAAAGGAGAGCTCTAGCTAAAAGGAGAAAGAAGAAAGATGAAACTGGAAATCGTAGATGCAGCTGACACAAAGGTGAGAATTTTGGAAGAAAGGAAAGAAAGAACTTGCATTTATATAGCGCCTTTCACAACCTCAGCAGATCCCAAAGCACTTTTCAGCCAATGAACTAATTTTGAAGTGTAGTAACCTTTCTAATGTAGGAAACGCGGCAACCAATACGCGCACAGCAAGCTTCCACAAACAGCAACATGATAATGACCAGATGATCTGTTTTAGTGATGATGGTTGAGGGATAAATATCAGCGATAACTACCAAGGCACTTTTTTAACATCTCCCTGTACTAAATCTATTCCCTTCATTGTATTCCTGTGCCATTCTTTTTCACCCAATATGCAGTATCTTTACATTTGTCATAATTATTTAATTTGGCTTAGGTTTGCCCAGTACATAAATCTTCCTGTGAACCATTAACTTCATCTTCATTCTCAATTGTTCTTCCTATTTTGGTGTCAGTTGCAAAATTAATAAGCTTAGTGTTGGTTTCTGCCTCCAGGTCATTGATGTGGCTAACGAACAACAGAGATCCAAGCTCTCAACTTTATGGTATGCCACTCACATTGCCTTCGTCTGACACTGCACCTCTCATGAACTGTCTCTGTTCCAAACCAACGCTCAACCGCGGATTCTTGTGACTTGTAGTTTAATTAGAAGTCTTTCATGTGGAACCTTGGCAAAGACTTTCTGAAAGTCCAAATGCATTACATCATAGGGAGTTCCATTATCTACTTCATTTGTAATATCTTTAAATAAGTCAAGGCGTTTTTTAAGCAGCGATTCCTTCTTCTAAATCCATTCTGTCTGGTTCTTATTAGATTATCGCTATATAAATCCTCGTCCAGCCACCCTTTAGAATACGTTCCATTATTGTAGCCACTATTGAAATTGTACAAATGGGACCAGGTAAATTTCCCCACCCTTCCTTTTTACTTGCAGATACTAAGGTTGCATGCTTCCAAATCTGCAGAGCCTCTCATTAAGATGAAGACGAATGCTCAATGAACAGCATTCATTTTCATCTTAAGCACTTCTGGCTCAGAGTTTCACGCATCAGGAGGGCACAGCAGGAATTCAAGCAAATGCCTGAATTCCTAACTAAAAACAGAAAATGCTGGAAATACTCAGCAGGTCAGGCAGCATCTGTGGAGAGAGAAACAAAGTTAACGTTTCAGGTCGATGGCCTTTCATCAGAACTCCTTTCGCCTGAATTACTAATATGGGTTCCTGGCGTGCAAAGTTCTGCACCAGGGCCGCCGATGATGAAAATTTATCCTGATGATTTTTTCATAACAATAACCAGTATGCTCTCGTCCCCAAATTCCCTCTCGATATCTCGTTAATATAGCTGCTTTTATATCTGGGCTAGGAGATTTGTTAATCTGCAGTCCCCTTAAAGTATCAAATATTTCCTCCATACTAAATTCAAAATCCTCGAGCATATTCTACAATAACAGTAGCATAGTGGTTATGTTACTAGACTGGTAATCCAGAGGCCTGGACTAATGATCCGTGAGACTTGAGTTCAAATCCCACCACGACAGATTAGATAAAATCTGGAATTTAAAAAAATGCTAGTATATGTAATGCTGACGATGAAACTACTGGATTTTCGTTAAAAAAAATCTGGTTCACTAATGTCCTTTACGGAAGGAAATCTGCTGTCCTTACCCGGTCTGGCCTATATGTGACTCCAGACCCACAGCAATGTGGTTGACTCTTAACTGCCCTCTGAAATGGCGGCTCACCACCACCTTCTCAAGGGCAATTAGGGATGGGCAATAAATGCAGGCCTTGCCAGTGACACCCAGATCCCGTGAATAAATAAAATGGGATAGTAAATCAGTATTTACCTTCTTAATGAATGTTTCTAGAAAATGAATGTTACATAATTATACTTCATTCCCCTTCATCTTCAATTACTTCACCACAGATCATATACAGTTCTAAGTTCCGCTCTAGCAGCTCTTTTACTCTTACTCTACTGAAAAACTCTTTTTTGATTGCGCTCAACATCCTTTGCTACATTTATCACTAAAGCCCTTTTTACACCCCAATTGGGCCAATACCCTACCAGACTTTTGCACTGCTCTTTTGTTTCCTTCATAATGGATTAGTTCTCTTTATTTCCATTCCATTTCCTTACTCTATTCAGCCACCTTGAGATCTACTTCTCTAGCTTACATTTATTTTCCTTAAATATGCTTATCTTGCACATTTAATCTCATTTCTTTTAAACTTTCCATTTTTTGCAACGATACGCCTCACTTCATTTATTTTAGTTTGCTCCTCATTCCTATGGAGTTTGCCCTCTTGAAATCATAGAATCATAGAATGGTTACAGCACAGAAGGAGGCCATTCGGCCTGTCGAGCCCGTGCCGGCTCTCTGCAAGAGCACTTCAGCTAGTCCCACTCCCCCGCCCTTTTCCCGCAGTCTTGCAAATTTGTTTCCTCAGGTACTTATCCAATTCCCTTTTGAAAGCCACGATTGAGTCTGCCTCCACCAACATTTCAGGCAGTGCATTCCAGATCCTAATCACTCGCTGCGTAAAAAAGCTTTTCCTCATGTCACTTTTGGTTCTTCTGCCATAAACCTTAAATCTGTGTCCTCTGGTTCTTGACCCTTCCGCCAATGGGAACAGTTTCTCTCTCTCTACTCTGTCTAGACCCATCATGAAGTGCTGTAAAACAGTTGGAAGGGCGAAATAGCACTTCAAAAAAACCTGTAAATCGTCTATTAGATTTGTCCTAGTTATCTCTGGTGCTGAATGCCAACAGATCTCAAACATGTGGACCTGGACGTTTGATGATTTTCAAATTTTGGATGCTATCTTGATTCTGTACAAGATACAAGTCTGGAAGTGAGTTGTCCCGAATAACGCTGTTACACATTTTGTCAGGAACAGTTTATTTTGAATGCTTTTAGTATTCAGATAAAGGCACTTTTATTTTCTCATCTTGAAATGTTTTATTTTGTTTTACTATTTCTCAAATAATTTTTTGCTTTATCTTATTTTTCCTTCTTCTTGACCACCCAGGTTCTCCTTATCTGTTGTTACAATCTGATTTTCTCCCTACTCCCTATTAACAAACTGCATGTTTTGGTTCTGGTTTTCATTATCAACCTGCGAGACAAAGAAAGCTCAAGGCGTTGTCTCACAGTGATTTCACCATTGTTGCTCATTACTTCAGAATGATATCCAAATCAAGAAGAAGCAGCTTCGCTCCCAGTATGGTCATGGAAGTGTGTGCGGATGCGAGTGCGTGTGGGGGAGGGGGGGATGGGCGGTGGTAACACAAGGGAGTAAAATGTGTGAATTTTTGCGTGTTATGATTTACAGGTTTTTTTCGAAGTGCTATTTCGCCCTTCAACTGTTTTACAGCACTTCCTGTGAGTGAAGCAATGTGGAAGCTGTACTTCCCATTCAGAGCAGGAAAGCCCCAGGTCCTATCCTTGATCTGTATTGAGCTGGTTGATCTCGGCCAGGATGTTGATCACCCCCAGCTTCCCCAATCTAGAGAGGTGAAGAGCCGTCTGGGTTTCCATTCCTGACTGCTATTCACAACTCTTCCTGGGAGTTCTGCATGTGTGGACATTGGCCGTGACACACCTTGTGGTTTAATAGCCTGCCAACACTCACTGCCCAAGCTCGCAGGTAAAATATGGCCACTTTGGCAGGGTACTAGAGGGCTGCTGCTGCCTGGGGAATAGGACATCATCATGTCACTACCCTGAGGAGAAGAAGGGGAGGAAACAATTGGAAAATAAGTGAAAAATTAATAAATAAGGGGGGGGGGGGGAACTAGACAAATAAATAGGAAAGCAAAAGGATCAAAAGGCAGGAAAAAAAACCACTGGAATAGAAAAAGAGAAGTATGAAAATGAAAAATAGGAAGATAGAATAGAATAGTGAAAAGGAAAATACCAAGAAAGCAAACATGGCTACTTGTTCTGGCAGCCACCCTATGTCAAAGATCATAAACTAGGCTGTATTATAATAAATTAGGGTTATTGCCATCAAAACACCAGATGCGTACTGTCTTCTGCCAGCTATCTAGGTATAACATAACACAGGGAAGCATAACACCATAACACCACTTCCTTGCATCAATGCACACATTCCTATGATCGTCTGTCAACCATCTTTTTTTTCAGATGTAGCAAATTCCTAAGAAAAAGCACTGATACAGCACAGTTAATGGCTTCTTTTGTTATTGATTTCTGATAAGATCACATTTGCCCCACACTCAACAGCTCAGCTGCATCCTGTTAAGCCAATAAACAATCTGAAGCTCCATGTGTGAAACATGAAACAACACTGTGCATTCATTGATGTTCAAAGTAAGGGCTCGGAAATAAATGAGTAACACATTCTTGCACAAAATTGAAAGGGCAGGAAGAATGCATGTTGCCTAGCAGAATATCTTTTCCATTTGTGCATAGTCCTTCACACCCAACCACTGCAATCTAAAAATAAGTTTAGATCTTTAGTTATCAGAAAAAAAATACATCTGATCCTTTTATTTCATGGATCAAATCGAGCAGCTACAATCCAAGTTGTCTTACAAGCACCCCAGCCTTTTTCCCATACACCTTCAGAAGTATTATATGTCTCCCTTCTTGCAAGTCCAGCAGCTACGTTCTAATTGTCAAAGTACACTCACACAACCTACTGTACATGGATCCTTCCATAACCTAATCATCAAACCAATGAAAGAGTTCAGAGCACTTACAGTATAAAAGAATGCCATTCAGCGCACTCTGCATGCGTCACAGTTACTCTAATCCCATTTCCCTGCCCTTTCTCTGTGCCCTTTTATATTCATCCTTTTCAAATAGTTATCCAATTCCTGTTTAAATGATGTTATAGTCTGTGTCTCAATAACTACTTGCAGTGAAGCATCCCACGTTGGGAAAGAGCGAAAAGAGAGGTTCAGCGAAATTTCTTCAGGCAGAGGGTTACCGGAACATGGAATGCTTTGCCACAGGGAGTATTTGAGGCACAGACCAATGCATCTTTTAAGGGAAGAGTAGGGGTTAATATGTGAAACACGGGGAGATATAGGGAGAGAGCAGGGCAGTGGGATTAGTTTTGGATTGCTCCAAAGGAGAGACAATAAGATGAATGGCCTCCTTCCATGTTGTAAACTTCAATAGTTCGAAAACAAACTCCTCTAATTTCCCCTTTGTTCATCCCTTGTTGCTGCAGCTCATGTCACGACACTGAGGAGAAGAAGGGGAGGAAACAATTGGAAAATAAGCGAAAAATGAACAAGGGAGGGGGGAAAAAAACTAGACAAATAAATAGGAAAGCAAAAGGATCTAAAGGCAGGAAAAAAAAACCACTGGAATAGAAAAAGAGAAGTATGAAAATGAAAGATAGGAAGATAGAATAGAATAGTGAAAAGGAAAATACCAAGAAAGCAAACATGGCTACTTGTTCTGGCAGCCACCCTATGTCAAAGATCATAAACTAGGCTGTATTATAATAAATTAGGGTTATTGCCATCAAAACACCAGATGCGTACTGTCTTCTGCCAGCTATCTAGGTATAACATAACACAGGGAAGCATAACACCATAACACCACTTCCTTGTGTCAATGCACACATTCCTATGATCACCTGTCAACCATCTTTTTTTTCAGATGTAGCAAATTCCTAAGAAAAAGCACTGATACAGCACAGTTAATGGCTTCTTTTGTTATTGATTTCTGATAAGATCACATCCTTTTGCTTTTGCTATTTATTTGTCTAGTTTTCCCCCCCCTTATTTGTTCATTTTTTGCTTATTTTCCAAAAGGTGCCAGTAGCACTGCACCCCCCCCCCCTCCACCCACCCCAGATAACTCACCCTAGTTGTCATTGCTCATATTAGTACTCTGTATAATAGGTGTTGGCAGGCTATTCAACTGTGTGTGCAATCACAGCTGAGGACGTTCCTGGGTTTTCCTCTTGAACATTAAAATTTCAGCTATTTGTGAGGTCGACGCTGAAGTCCAATAGGAGTGCAGGAATCTGTATGGATGCTGAAGGAGCACCGATGCATCACATCACATCAGAAACTGGTAGGAGATATATATACACACAGTATATCATCAGGCAAACAGATGCAAAAAACCAGGCAATCAATCAAAATGCAATATTGAAAATGAATACAGCCCACTACTGAACATTAAAACATTCCCTATTTATAATTCATGTGCACAAACAGCCTCCATCCTTTGGAGGAGGAAAAACTGACAAATTGTTCCCCTGCATCATTAAGATGCGCTCCTCGTAAGGATGGGTTTTAAAGTATTGTTTTCTTCCCTATCCTTTCCTCCCTTGTTGCTATGGCTCATGGTAGAATATGGCTCCAATAGGACTACATGCAGATCAATTACAATGCTATCGAGGATCAGGTAGAGAACGAGAGAAGTTGATGGACATCCATCACTGGACCATGAGGAAGTTGGGTACACTGCCAATATTAAATCTCCAGAAATTGGGCACAGATTGGTATTCAGAAACCTACATTCAACTCCCACAGGCATCAGCTGCTCAATTATAAGCATGAAGCTTTCCAACAGTTTCAAAGGAGCACATTTATATCAAAATATGGATATATGGTCAAACACAGTTTCAATTGGTTTGGGTGTGGAATTAATTTCTGTATGCCGTAATAGTGATTTCCGATTGATTTCTTGGTGGATTAACCAATGAGCAGAACTGACGTTGTCAATCTCGGTTGGGCTGTGTGTCATTCCATAAGCACAAGCTTGGCCCAGGTGTTGCAGTAAAAATAACGGTGAGGCTATCAGCACTCACCGTTACTAAAGTGTAAATCGGACAGCAACTTCCGGCGACCGCACATGCACAGTTAAACGCGGGAATCAGGAAGTTGCTGTCCAAGTTGCTCTGTTCCTCCAGAAGCTTCGCTATACCAGTATCTTGCCAAGAGACTCAGCATTGAAACACATGGAAGTGCGTGAAGCTGCAGTACTTACGTGATAGGTACCCACTAAACACGGCAGAAAAACTAGGGCTTGTCCATTCTAGTGTAAGTAAATTTTTAATCGCGTGGTAAGTCTTAATTACTGCCAAACAATCTCTCTGGCACTGAAAATTAGCTTTTAAAAGTGTGGAGTCTCATTCCTTCAGGTTTTAATTATTATTGGAGATTTAAAAAAATTAAAATTGTAAATTTTTAAAAAACTTTTTCTTTCTGTCTCTTTTATCTCTCTCTCTTAATCCCATCTTTCTTTCCAGCTCTTTATTTTGCTTTCTGTACATGATTTGGCATTGAATTAAATATTCGAACTGACACTACCTGGTTGAGACTCTGCGTGGCTCAGTGAGGATTCTTCAATCTGATTGGTTGAGGAGATACGCAGTTGCGTGCCCTGTTCACACAGGTCCCAGATTCTCTGTAGAGGGTGCTGCACTGAAATGGCTTTCTAATCACAGCAAGTTCCAGTGCAAAAGCCCACAGAAAGTCTGTGGACAAGTGAAAGTGTAATGAACGGCTACCACCATTCGTTCGCTGCTGACTGCAAAATCTGGGCCAATATTTCCCTCTATATATGAAATGTTACTGATAAGGTGCTAGATGTGTGTCAAATTCTGCTTCATTTTATTACGCATCGGAAATTACTTTAAAATAATTTTTACACATCTTGCCTGGGAAACATTGCGTGCTTCTTTTTTGAAAGCTGAAGCTGAAATGACCACTCAAGGGGGTTACACTAATGTAAGTGGTTAGTAAAGCTCTTTGGAGTTTCCTATTTCATTCACGCAGCATCTCAACTCAAGCCAATTGCATAGATTACATACCACAGCTTCCAAGTCAGAGCATTGTGATAGATAGTAGATTGGCGGTTAGGATCAGATCAGCCATGATCTTATTGAATGGCGGAGCAGGCTCGAGGGGCCGATTGGCCTACTCCTGCTCCTATTTCTTATGTTCTTATGTTCTTATTGTGATTTGGCAATAAGAGTGACAAAAATCAGGACACTTTTCTTAGGTAAACACATGTGCACTAAATTGAGAAATACTTAAGGAGTGCCGATGACTCGTGTTTCAGGGAGTGGAATCCAACATTTTTTTGTGTTACTGTCAATGTGCCATCGCACACGCACAGAACAGCAAAATCTACCACTATGACATTTATGACACCATCTTCTGAAAAGATTAAATGCATCTTTATCTGAATCCTTTTATTGTGGGGATTCAGGGCAAACCATGGGAATAGATAAAAACTGTCTGTCGAAAACAACAAGTACTCATTAGAGGAGTTATATTAGAGTGGGGGGAAAGGACTGAATGGGTTGACTCAGGATTGAGTGCTCGGACAACTACTGTTTCCAAATTTTGCATAAATGACCGGGATTCAGAAACTCAATGCAAAGTGGTCAAATTTTTGTAGATGATACCAAACTAGGAGGGCCAGAAGAATCGGAAGTGGCAGCTCAGAAATTACAGAATGAGTTGGACAGCAAAGGATGACTAAAAAAATAATAAAGAGAGAGAAGATGAATTATGAGAGTAACCTGACAAGAAACATTAAAACAGAAAGTAAGAGTTTCTACAGGCATATTAAAAGGAAGAGGGTAGCTAAAGTAAACGTTGGTCCCTTAGAGGCTGAGACTGGGGAATTAATAATGGGGAACGGGGAAATGGCAGAGACTCTGAACAAATATTTTGTATCTGTCTTCACTGTAGAAGACACTAACAATATCCCAATAATGGATAATCAAGGGGTCACGTGGAGGGGGGAACTAAAGACAATCACTATCACTAAGGAAATAGTACTTGGTAAAATAATGGGACTAAAAGATGACATGTCCCCTGGACCAGATGGCCTGCATGCCAGAGTCTTAAAAGAAGTGGCTGCAGAGATAGTGGATGCATTGGTTGCAATATACCAAAATTCCCTGGACTCTGGAGAGGTCCCAGCGGATTGGAAAACTGCAAATGTAACACCCCTATTTAAGAAAGGAGGGAGACAGTAAGCAGGAAACTATAGGCCAGTTAGCCTAACATCTGTCGTTGGGAAAATGCTGGAGTCCTACATTAAGGAAGCAGTAGCAGGGCATTTGGAAAATCATAATGCAGTCAAGCAGAGTCAGCATGGTTTTACGAAAGGGAAATCATGTTTAACAAACTTGCTGGAGTTCTTTGAGGAGGTAACGAGCAGGTGGACGAAGGTGAACCAGTGGATGTGGTGTATTTGGATTTCCAGAAAGCATTCGATAAGGTGCCACATAAAAGGTTACTGCATAAGATAAAAGCTCACAGAATTGGGGGTAATATATTAGCATGGATAGAGAATTGGCTAACTAACAGAAAGCAGAGAGTCGGGATAAATGGGTCATTTTTCGGTTGGCAAACGGTAACTAGTGGGGTGCCACAGGGATCGGTGCTGGGGCCTCAACTATTTACAATCTACATTAATGATTTGGATGAAGGGACCGAGTGTAATGTAGCCATGTTTGCGGATGATACAAAGATGGGTGGGAAAGCAAGTTGTGCAGAGGACTCAAAGAGCCTGCAAAGGGATATAGACAGGCTAAGTGAGTGGGCAAACATTTGGCAGATGGAGTATAATGTGGGAAAGTGCGAGGTTATACATTTTGGCAGGAAAATTAAAAAAGCAAACTATTATTTAAATGGAGAGAGATTACAAAATGCTACAGTTCAGAGGGACCTGGGGGTCCTTGTGCATGAAACACAAAAAGTTAGCATGCAGGTTGGAGTATAAAAGCAGGGAAGTCCTGCTATAACTGTACAGGGTATTGGTGAGACCACACCTTGAGTACTGCTTACAGTTTTGGTCTCCTTATTTAAGGAAGGATATACTTGCATTAAAGGCAGTTCAAAGACGATTCACTAGGTTCATTCCAGAGATGAGGGGGTTGACTTATGAGGAAAGGTTGAGCAGGCTGGGCCTATACTCATTGGAATTTAGAAGAATGAGAGGTGATCTTATTGAAACATATAAGATACTGAGGGGGCACGACAAGGTAGATGCAGAGAGGATGTTTCCCCTCGTGGGGAAATCTAGAACGCGGGGGCACAGTTTTAGAATAAAGGGTCCCCCTTTTAGAACGGAGATGAGGAGGAATTTCTTCTCTCAGAGGGTTGTAAATCTGTGGAATTCTCTGCCCCAGAGAGCTGTGAAGGCTGGGTCATTAAATACATTTAAGGTGGAGATAGACAAATTTTTGCAAGATAAGGGAGTGAAGGGTTATGGGGAGCGGGCAGGGAAGTGGCTTTGAGCCCAAGATCAGCCATGATCTTACTGAATGGCAGAGCAGGCTCGAGGGGCCAAGTGGCCTATTCCTGCTCCTATTTCTTATGTTCTTATAAGTGGACAGAACAATGGCAGATGTAACTTAATGCAGACAAGTGTAAAGTACTGCACATAGGAACGAAGACGGAAAACTCGTGTACTCTATGAATGGGGTTGAAATGTCTCAGGATTAACTGAAAGAAACTAGGGCCTGGATTTTCTCCCACTATCCCTCCCCATATTTGAGTGGCAAGGCCTACCCCTATCTCCTGAACCCGACTTTAATTTCCTTCCCCTGACCCCAGAGCTATCACTGCTGGCCACCCCTTCCTTGCCTACAAACGCCTTAATTTTACAATTCTTATTTTCATATTCAAATCCCTCCATGGATCCCTCGGCCCTCCATATTTCTGTATCCTCCTCCAGCCCTACAATTCTCCAACTCAGGCTTCTTGTGCATCCCCCACATCCTTCGTTCCACCATTGGCAGCCGTGCCTTGAGCCGTCTAGGCTCTAAGCTCTGGAATTCCCTCGCCAAATCTCTCCGCCTCTCCATTTCTCTCTCCTCCTTTAAGGTGCTGTTTAAAACCTACTTCTTTCACCAAGCCTTTGGTCAACTGTCCAAATGTATCCTTCTTTGGCACGGTGTCAATTTTTGCCTGATTACGCTCCTGTGAAGCACCTTGGGATGTTTTACTCCGTTAAAGGTGCTGTATAAATGCAAGTTGTTGTTGTTACTGGCTGCCCCTTCCCCATCCACTGCATGTAAATGCTGATAGTGTGGGGACCCCGAGTTCCCGGCATATTTCCCTCCAGTCTGCCCTCTTTCCACTACCTCGTGAAAGGTGCCTGTAGGCCTGAGGCCTTCAGTTGATTATTTCTTCCTCTTTTGGGACCCTGCGGCCTCTTTAAGCTTTCTTCCTCTACTTGTGCTGCAGCAGCTGTAGCGCTGCCTGGATCTTCCTGGGGCCACTTGTGGTTCCCGTTGCTGACAGGAAATATGGTGAATACATAATGACCCTTGACCCAGAGAACTGAACCAAGGTCATGTCAGAGTTGGGGATTGTAGGTGGAAGCTTTGCCCTAACCCTGTAGGAGAAGGAAAAAAGAAGTCCAGGCCTAGGAGGCTTAGTAGACTCAACCCGAACAAGTCCAATCAATGCAGAGCAGCAAACAACACGCCAATAGAATGTTGAATTAGATAGCTAAAGCAGTAGAATACAAGTCACAGGAGGTAATGATCAAACTTCATAGTGCTCTGGTCAGATCACACCTTGAATACTGCATCCAGTTCTAGTCACCAAGAAACAAGAGAGACATTCAAATGCTAGAGGCAGTACAGAGAAGCGCCATGAAGCTGATCCCGGGTGTAAGGAGTCTGAATTATAAGTAAAGAGTGGAGAAGTTTGGGCTTTTCAGCCTAGAAAAGAAGCACCTGAGAGTGATCTTATAGCCGTGTAAGATTGTTAAAGGAATGGAAACAGAAAATCTAGAATATTACTTTAAATTAAATTGCAGGGTTAGAACAATGATGACACATGTTCCACTTAGTAAAAGGTGATTTTAGGACTGAAATACTTCACACAAAGAGTGATTAATGTCTGGACTAGGGGTAGTGGATGCAAAAAGGTGGAATCATTTAAGCAACAATTGGTCACTACAATAGGGGGAACTTTAGGATCTTTCTGGGTGGATGAATTAAGAGGGGTCAAATGGCCTGCCTCATCTACGATTCTGTTATGATCTTGAGAACTGGATTAATAATTATATTTGTTTTGTGCTTGTCAGAGCAAGCCCAAGTCAATTTTGATACGGACTGCTGCCATTGTTTCCTGATTGGAGCAGCCTCAGCTTCCCCAGCAGTTATCCCACCAGTGCTGTTTTCACTTTGAAGTTTGCTAGTGTACTACACTGAATTTAATCTAACCTGACTGTTTTCCAATACAAACTTAAAATGCATTTGACAAAAGTATTTTTTTCTCTTTGCAGTTATTTCTACCTTTATTGATTCCCCATTTGCTGCTTCCCCAACTCGTCTTCCTCCTTACTGTCCAAGTCTTCAGATCTCTCCACGGCCGATATTATTTTCACACTTTCTTAGCTGGCAACAAAACTGTTTTGCAGGGTTTAATAAGGGGCCTGCTGTTTGTTTTTCTCCCCTGTGATATCCACCCTAGATAGTTTTAATGGCCTCTGCTTGACTCTGCAGAAATGTGACTCAACTAAGAATGTAGCCTTGACTCAATAAATATCTCTCCATCCCCTGTTGAATCAAAAATCTGCACATGTCCCTTTTGCACACTTCAGCATTCATTGCACTAGGCAACACCCTATTCTATGAGTACGTATCCAAGGTCTGAGCAGGCAGGGAAAAGATTGTTTTGCTTCTTAACAATTGGACTGTTGGTTCAAATTCAAAGAAGCTCTGAAATCTGCACCTGACACAACAAAATCTAAAGTCTGAATTCAACTGAACACTGATCCGTATTATGTACTGAACATGAACGCATATAACGCATGCTGAGGCACAAACTAATTTAGGTTTAAAAGTACTGCCTTGTAGGTACAGTAATACAATTTAAATATACCATTTACACAGGCTAAACCCTGGTGGTTAGTGAATCGTGAGGTATTAAAATGATCCAGTTAGATGAACAAATGACAGATTATGATTTGCCATAGGATGATATTAGAACCATTAATCCGTTGCTTAAATGTCCCTGTGTGTCTGGACAGTAAAATTGTACACTTGAATGAAAATGTCTTTGTTTAACTTGTCACCATCCCTGCCATGAAATAGGGCATCAGTCATTTATTTCATAAGATTGAACATTATAACCCTGATTCATATTTCATAGACTCTTTTATAGTAGCAGTAAGGCCAACGTTAGCCTGGGATTCTCTTGCAATCACCAGTAACCTTTAGCTACAGAACAGTCTGCCCTTTTACTGGCTCAGTTTCCACAATCAAGCTCTATTGTACATTAAATCCACCTTCCACAAGCTGCATTGCAGATGGGTCAGATACCATCTGCTTTTTGTTCAAAATATTTGACTTGAGTGAAGTAAAAAAAAAGGTCATGGTTGGAATGAAAATGATGTACTGTACACTCACTGCTTAGTCACATAGGCAGCTTTCTACCTAGCTTCCTACATCTGTAGTTTGCTTGTTTGTTGAGAACGGAATGTAACTAACCACGCTTTGACCAAAATGGCTCCTATGTCCCAACTGTTGCTCATGTTTGATCACCTGTTTGAAAAAAGTGTAACATTTCAGTCTCATCTTATCTTACATTCTGCGATTCAAAAATAGGTCCCTATGAGCAATTCTCAAATGTCACCTGGCTATATCGGATTAGTGTATGATGGTGGTCTGATCACCGGTGATGAATCATGGCCGTCAATTATTTGGCATAGTTGCCACATTTCTGTGTGTGTGGTCATAAATATGAGTGATGACAGTGGTAGAAAGTTAGCTTCCAAGTTAGCTAGGCTATGAATTACATTTAGCTCGTAAGACCTAAGCGTCATCCTACGCCACATACCTCAACCACCCGCACTTTGAGGACCCGATACTCCTGTCTGTGTTCAACAAAAACTTGCATTTATAGAACGCCTTTAACGTAGTAAAAACATCCCAAGATGCATCACAGGAAATGAGTGAAGTTAAAAAAAGGAACTGAATGTCTTTTGGAACTCGCACATTTTTTTAATGCCAAAAATAATTCAGACAAAATTTGACACCGAGCCACATAAAGAGATATTGGCCTGAAATTTTACCTTGGAGACGAGCTGGCAGCGGCAGGGGGCGAGGATCGTCCCTGCAGATTGGAGGATAGCAAATGTAACCCCGCTATTAAAGAAAGGAGGGAGAGAGAAAACGGAGAACTACAGACCTGTTAGCCTCACATCAGTAGTTGGGAAAATGCTGGAATCTATTATAAAGGATGCAATAACTGGGCACTTAGAAACTAATAGTAAGATTGGGCAGAGTCAACATGGATTTATGAAAGGGAAATCCTGTTTGACAAACCTATTGGAGTTCTTTGAGGATGTAACTAGTGGAGTAGACAAAGGGGAACTGGTAGATGTGGTGTATTTGGATTTTCAGAAGGCCTTCAATAAGGTCCCACACAAGAGGTTGGTGAACAAAATTAGGGCACATGGAATTGGGGGTAATATACTAGCATGGATTGAGAATTGGTTAACAGACAGAAAACAAAGAGTAGGGATAAAAGGGTCTTTTTCAGGATGGCAGGCTGTGACTAGTGGGGTACCGCAAGGATCGGTGCTTGGGCCCCAGCTATTCACAAGCTATATCAATGATTTGGATGAGGGGACTAAATGTAACATTTCCAAATTTGCTGATGATACAAAGCTAGGTGGCAGTGTCAGTTGTGAAGCGGATGTGAAGAGGCTTCAAGGGGATCTCGACAGGCTCAGTGAGTGGGTGAGAACATGGCAGATGGAATATAATGTGGATAAATGTGAAGTTATCCACTTTGGTAGAAAAAACAGAAAGGCAGAGTATTTCCTAAATGGTGAAAGATTGGGGAATGCAGATGCTCAAAGGGACCTGGGTGTACTTGTACATGAGTCACTGAAAGTGAATGTGCAGGTGCAGCAAGCCATTAGGAAGGCAAATGGTATGCTGGCCTTCATTACAAGAGGATTTGAGTACAGGAGTAAAGAAGTCTTACTCCAATTACATAGGGCCTTGGTGAGACCACACCTGGAGTACTGTGTACAATTTTGGTTGCCTTACCTAAGGAAGGATATACTGCCATAGAGGGAGTACAACGAAGGTTCACGAGATTGATTCCTGGGATGGCAGGACTGTCGTATGAGAAGAGATTGAGTAAACTAGGCCTGTATTCTCGTGAATTCAGAAGAATGAGAGGGGATCTCATTGAAGCATATAAAATTATTACAGGGCTTGATAGGATGGATGCTGGGAGAATGTTTCCCTTGGCTGGGGAGTCTAGAACCAGGGGCCACAGCCTCAGGATAAAGGGTAGGTCATTTAGGACTGAGATGAGAAGAAATTTCTTCACACAGAGGGTGGTGAATCTTTGGAATTCTCTACCCCAGAGGGCTGTGGAGGCTCAGTCATTGAGTATATTCAAAACAGAAGTCGATAGATTTCTGACTAGTAAGGGCATCAAGGGATATGGAGATAAGGCCGGTGAATGGAGTTGAGGTAGAAGATCAGCCATGATCTCATTGAATGGCGGAGCAGGCTCGAAGGGCCGAATGGCCTACTCCTGCTCCTATTTCATATGTTCTTATGTCGGGAACCCCGAAGTTGGAGAGGCATGTTTTAAAATGTTTTTTTTAACGAATCCACTGCAATTGAATCAGACTTCCCGACCAATTAGCGGGAGCGGGCGTGATGACATCACGTATGACTTGACTTCAGCTGAGGTATTTAAAGGAGCAATGCACAGATGACAGTTGAAGGCTGGTGGAGGTGGAAGTGGAAGACAGGTCATTGGAGTGGAAATAATGTTTGGAGAAAAAGTTGATATTGCTCTATAATGAAAAATGCAGGCTCAATGACAGAAAGCTGCCTTGAGATTTAGTGATGCCTTCTTGGAAATCTTACTCCAAGGAGTCATGGCCTGCAGGGACATCCTGTTCCCTGCTGATGGGAGGAAGAGGCCAGCTGCCGAGACAAAGAAAGCATAGCTGGAGATCTCTGGAGAAGTGAATAGCAGGTGTGTTGTAGGCAGGACCTGGATCCAGTGTAGAAAACGCTTTAACGACCTCATGAGGTCAGGAAAGGTGAGTACAATACCACATTGCCCTACATGTTGATGTGCGTTGTCACCCCAACTCCCTCATTCTGCCTTCCGAAGCCTACTCCTGCACATCACTCCTCCCACCAACCTACCTTGCAGGTGCACCCATCCCTCTCTGTCTATGCACCTACTCACATCCCCATCTGACCATCCACCACTAACATTCATCTTAATGTAGTGTTACGCCTCTCCCTCATAGTCACCCTCTACAGATGTTGCCCATCCATCCCTTCCACTCATTCCATGACTCTCACTCAAAGATCTCTTGTTTCTCTCCTTGCAGGAGAAGAGAGAACAAAACACCCGGGA
Organism: Squalus acanthias; assembly: GCA_030390025.1. Classification (NCBI taxonomy): domain Eukaryota; kingdom Metazoa; phylum Chordata; class Chondrichthyes; order Squaliformes; family Squalidae; genus Squalus; species Squalus acanthias. Next base: position 151,236,908 of record CM059428.1, read on the forward strand.
GAGGCAGCAAATCGGTGGTGGACCTCTAGTGATGACACCGCTGACTTCAGCAGAGGAGGTGGTGCTGGAGGTAAGCAGAGTTGCGGAGCTGCTGGCGGTTGGAGATGGAGAGAGGGGGATCTCCCAACTACCTGGTGACAGAATTAAATATCACACAGCCACATGGCATACAACAGTCACTCATGTTGACTTGAAGTCAGCAGCCAGTGAAATATGATCATGTGCATAATGGTAACTTAAAACATTCTTATCATAACAGTTCTAATTCATGCCTTTACTCTCACACAGATGCATCAAGTGTTCCCCCACTGTCCAGCCAGAGGAGGAAGATGACTCCTCAGAGGAGGTCGCGGACTCTGAGGGTGCACCATCACATGACCCATGCACACCAAGCACCAGTGCAGATACACACACATCGGTGGGTCCATTAAGTCAGAAAGTAGTGTTGTCGTCTGGTGCTTCATACATCACATGTGAGTAGGAGCAGATAGTGGAGACAGGGACAGCAGCGGAGAGTCCTTGACGGAGGGCGCAAGATGCTCCAAGCAGTGCTCAGCTGGACGAGGATGTTCACCCTCCTTCAGCTCTTTACACCTCCAACCAGACTTACCGGCTGGCTGCTTGGAGACAAGGGGTATCCACTGAAGACGTGGCTGATGACATCCTTGAGGAAGCCAAGCAATGAGGCTGAAGAGAGCTACAATCAAAGCCAAATGATGACAAAATGTGTAATAGAGCACTGGTGTTCAATGCTGTCCAGGAAGCTCATATACCCTATGTTGGGGGTATTGCCTCCTGCGAGGTGCACCCCTTTGCTCATCCCCTCTCTCCTGTGGAGCGGCAGGTCAGTGAGGAGAAGGCTGCTGCATCTCCTGCTGGTGCTCATCTTCGCCCTCATCTGAGGTCCAAGGTGGAACAGCATAAGCAGCACCCATGCTGATCTGATATTTGACAGAAGTAAAGTGGAGATCAGAGGCGCAATCCTCCAATGAAGTGAGAGTGACTTCCAAAGTTGTAGAAATCACCTGCAAACTCCTGAAAGCAAATTCTCAGAACAAGTAGTGGCAAAAAAAGCCTTTCCCTTAGGCAAGGAAGCAGGTGTGAAGTCTGAGTATTTATGTGATACTTTTAAATGTCATTTGTTCAGCTCCCACAATTGCTGCTGTGCTCTCGCTTATGTTCACTGGCGAGGTTCAGCAAGCCCGGGAATCCCATGGACAGCCAGTAAAAGCTCCAACAACAGGTAAAAAAGGCTGTTAATAGCCTCTTAATCATCTCTAAATTGGTTTAATTAGGTAACCCGCCTCTCCCGAGGGGGTCTCTCACTCGCTGCCTATCGCGCCCGAGTTAAAGGCAGAACCCGACAGGTTGAAGCCGGCTTCCTGACGCGCTGTCAATTTCAGCGCTTTTAACTACCCACCTGTTCGCAAACCCACACACTCTTTAAAGTAAAAATTCAGCCCATTATGACAAATGACCAAAAGCTTGGTCAAAGAGTTGGGTTTTAGGGATCGTCTTAAAGGAGGAGAGAGAGGTAGAGAGGGTTAGTGAGGGAATTCCAGAGCTTAGGGTCTCGGCAGCTGAAGGCATGGCCGCCAATGGTGGAGCGATAAAAATCAGGGATGCGCAAGAGGGCAGAATTGGATGAGCGCTGACATCTCAAATGGTTGTAGGGCTGGAGGAGGTTACAAAAATTGGGATTAGGGAGGGGCGAGGCCGTGGAGAGATTTGAACACAAGCATGAGAATTTTTAAATCAAGGCATTGCCGATCGGGAGCCAATGTAGGTCAGCGAGCACGTGGGTAAACATGGAGAAAGCTCAGTGCTGACTGGCCCCCTAGTCCCTCAGTGCCACTCGGGGGCTTCCACCCGAGTCCTGTTCTTGCTGCTGCTGGAAGCTGAAGCTATTGAAGCTGGTTGCATACTGTGGTCCGGAATTCTTGGAAGACCAGGAATTCCCACCCACAGTGTGCAGCTGCGTTCAGCCACTTCGGCAGCAGAAGCAGAGTGTGTCAGAGCAGCAGGGAGGGAGAGAGGGTGAAGAAACCAGAAGTGACAATGAGGGAATGTGGGTGTATGGATAACTACAGAGTGGCGCTAAACGGCAAGAGCGGGTAAGGGGAGGAGAGTACCAGCAGAGATAGGATGAGGAAGAGGGAAATGTATGCCAGCAGGAACTGAGAAGGCTAGAAGGGGAGAAGTACCTTTGTGAACTGAATGAAAGGGGTTGGGGTGGAGGGGGGTTAGGGGGAGCTAGTTAGAACTTGACCCGAAGGAAGTAGAGTATCTTTGTGTACTAGAGGTGTTCAATGGGTCATAGTGTCTGTGAATTTTTGCGGGGGGAGTAGTTGGAGGGGATGAGTTACTGTGAAAATAGTTTTGGAGAAGTGGTGGACTTGTTGGTCAGTTAGAAACCCAAAATTCAATTTGTTTTCCTATTTGCTTTAGATTATAAATCTATCTGATGTGGAGTATAAAAATGTATAAAATTAATCAGAGTGCAACAAATTTAAAAATTCACACAAGAGCGTGGGTGGGACAGCAGTTGGAAGTCATCTGCACAATTCGAAATGAGCTGCTTCAAGCCCTGACTGGAAAGGTTGCAAAAGCCAGTTTGAATCCTCTCTTTACTATTTGACAATTTAAAACAAATGTTTTCCTTGTAATAGATTATCTGTTGCTAATGGTAGAAAGAAGTTTCAAAATCTGAAGAAAAATCAATAGCTGAATAATCGGAAAAGGGTTCTCTATTCATCCATGGCCTGCTTTACACAGCCCTGAGCTCCAGCAGCGCTGTTCAGGTGCTAAGCCACCATTACAGGGCAATGACCTCATTACGATTTTATTGAAGGACAGCGCATACCTGGTGCTTCAACCTTCAAAACCACAGGTGCTTTCCCTACCATTTTACACCATGCTGTGCACTACAGTGTGAATTAGGCTTCACTGTTAGATATAACCAGGTCACCTGTGTACAATGTGCTGTGGCATTCTGGAGAGTGACCATTGTATCATCAGCACCATGGTTTTCTTCCTCCAATACAAATGAATCTTGAGTATAAGGGAACGGTAGCATAGTGGTTATGTTACTGGGCTAGTAATCCAGAGGCCTGGACAAATGATCTGCAGTTCAAATCCCACCACGGCAGCTGGGGGCATTTAAATTCAGTTAATTAAATAAATCTGGAATAAAAAGCTAGTATCTGTAATGGTGACCATGAAACTACTGGATTGTTGTAAAAACCCATCTGGTTCACTAATGTCCTTTAGGGAAGGAAATCTGCTGTCCTTACCAAGTATATATATGTGACTCCAGACCCACAGCAATGTGGTTGCCTCTTAACTGCCCTCTGAAATGGCCTAGCAAGCCACTCAAGGGCAACTGGGAGGGGTAATAAATGCTTGCCTTGCCAGCAACGCCCACATCCTGTGAAGGAACAAAAAAAAATCTAAGCTCAATTTACAAGCCTGTGTTCACACTGCACTTTTAGTGTAATTATTAGGTTTTGAGCAGTTAGCTTTCTGGGGGTGGGCGGTCTCTATATTTGGAGCTGTTGATCAGTTTTTGCTCATTTTCTAGGTTTTCATATGTGGTATTCCAACAATGAATTGTTCTTTTGTGTTCTTTTTGTGTTTCTTCTTGGATTTCAGAAAGCCACAAACTCAACTATTTGTGAACGTTAATTGGTTAGGATCATCTTTAATTTTCCTTGCGACATCAACAAGCATTTACACATCCCTCTTTCTCCCCAGCCCCCCACCCCTCACTAGGTAATCACACCATCACCTCTGGGCCACAAGTTTGTGGGTTCAAGGCTAGAACAGGGTTTGAGCACATAAGCCAGGCTGCTACTCCAGTGCAGTACTGAGGGAGTGCTACATTTTCAGAGGTGCCTTCCTTCAGATTAATCCTAGGGTCTGTTCCAGTTGTGATGGTGGATGTTAAAGTTGCCGTGGCACCATTCAAAGAGCAGGGAGGTTTTTATCCCAGTTTCGCGCCACCTAAAAACAAATTGACTGGCCGTTCATCTCATTACGGTTTACGGGATCTTGCTGTGGAAAAATGACTGCTGCACATACCTGCATAACAAGAGACGCTGCAGTTCAAAAAGTCAATTATTGTGTGAAGTGCTTTGATATGTTTCAATGTGTTATGGTGTCAAATAAATGCAATTCTTATATGTTTATATTCTCAAATCACGAGCGATTAGATATATTTCAACAAGGGTTGGCCATTTGTGTATTGCCTGGAAGGACTAAAATGTAGACGTTGAAAATTAATTCTAATAACTCAAACCTACGCCATAGGGAAGAGCTTCCCATCTATTTTCTGCTCATTTTACATTTCAGCAGCCAACCAAGTGGGTGTATAGTCTGTTTCCCAGGCCTCTGGCAATGCGAAAGCACTGTACACTAACTACACTGTTGGAAATTTCAGCTCATTTTTGTTTTCGCTGTGTTTGTACAATGGTAGGCAGGCTCAGGGTGAGATAAGGAAAATGGAACTGAACCTGCAAAGAACGATGCTGTGCCTCCCTGCGGAGGCGCCCTGTAATACAGAACAGAGTGTTATCAATGCAACCACAGGGAAATCTTTCGACTTTGTGCACGTTTGTTGGCAGACACACCTGAACCTCAAATGGTCCAAATTGGCGCAGACTCCAATGTTTGCAAGTAAGGATTGGCATTTAGTTCAGCTTTCAGTCTTAATTCCTAACAGCAGCTTACCCAGGATCTGTTTAACAGCCAAGATTTTCAGAAAACATGAACAAATACCCAAACTACATCTACCAGTGATAGATCTATGGTTGACGCTAATCCTGGATCACACAGACTAACAAGAGACTCGGAGAGCCTGGATGTATGTAACCACAAAGAACACTAAAGAATCAGGGATCAGGGACCACTATTAGACTACTGGTTTGGTGTGCACTATTACCTCCTAAACTGCTTAGATTGCTGGACAGCATGGCACATAGCCATCACTAAACCACCAAACCTTCAACACACAATGACCACTAAACTATTAAATCTCACACACACCAACCACTAAGCCACTAAATCTCACACACACCAACTGTAATGTATTATCACATGGTTTGTCACATGGTTTAGTATGAGCATGCTCAGTTCGCTCTGGCCTAGTAAACAAGCTCCTTTACGAGCAACTCATCCTGTCTCTATCCTTCATTTATTTTACCCACATATATTACATTTTTGGTGACGAGAATGGGATCCCAAAGCCATTTTTAGGGATCATGGAAGGACACAGTGTTCAACCTTCGAGTGGAAAAGTTTAAGGTGAATTTGTGACACCTAAACTGAATTTTTGCGATGTTTTACTGTTAATGCTGATGCAGAAGTGTCTGTGCTTCACCTTTGCGTGTATGTAAACACAGCAACAGTGGTATTGATTCTCACAGGTACACAACTAACGTGCTGAGTCACTGTTCAATGGGTTCAGGACAATCATGGCCTTACCTACGGGATTCATCGGAAGCCTAGGCATGTATGACCGAGCTCGCGAACAATTCAGTTCTTACAATGAGTGGATGGAGATGTTTTTTAAGGCCAATAACATTATTCAGACCAAAGGTGCAGATGAAAATGTTCAAGCTCAAAATAAAGTAATTTGTGAACATAAAAAAGCAATTTTTCTAACGGAGATCGAGCCAGATGTCTACAGAATGTTGACAAACCTACTCATGCCAGGGAAAGCGAAGGATGTGTTGTTTGAAGACATTGTCGAGAAACTCGAGGACTATTTTGACCCAAAGCCTTTAGAAATAGCAGAGAGCTATAAGTTTGGTACCAGAAACAAAAAACAAAGTGAAAACATCAGTGAGTACATTGTAGCTTTTAAAAACCAGTCTTTGCATTGTAACTTCGGCACATTTTTGGATTGTGCATTGCGAGATAAGTTTGTGTGTGGACTGGTTGATGAGCGCACACAGTCCAAGTTACTGAACACTCTGAACCTAACGTTTGACATAGAATGCAAAATTGCCCTATCTATGGAGGTGGTGTCTAAGAATGTTAGGGAGCTCCGTCCAACGCAAGTGACTAGTGCAGCTGAGGTTTACAGTCACAAAGCCACCGCCAAACCTAAAGTTGTGAGATTAAGTCAAAAGCATGTCGGTGAGAGCAGTTCAGTGAATTGTTATCACTGCAATGGAAATCACTCACCACAGTCCTGCCAATACAGAAATGCAAAGTGTTTTCACTGTCAGAAGCAAGGCCATATTTCAACAGCTTGCAGAGCTAAATCGAAAGCAGGCAGTAAAAACCATTCTAGTGGCAATGCAAAGCAGCGACAACAAAAGGGAGGAGTTCACAATATTGAAGTGAACACACCTGATATTGAAGAACTAGGCATCAACAGTATCTATGCCACTAGCAGCAACACTAGCAGTTGTGAGAAAGACTTCCATACAAAATTTTTGGTCAACGAGCAATATTTTGATATGTGTATCGACACGGCGGTGGACTGCTCTGTCATGAGTAGGGACACATATGAGAGTAAGTTTAATCAGATACCACTTACAAAGAGGACCATAGAGTTAAAAACCTACTCCGGAGAAATCCTAGAGACATGTGGACAAATGGAATGTCTTCTTCTTCGGCAGTCCCTCGGAACTGAGGATGACTTGCTTCCACATTAAAAATGAGTTCGCAGGTGACTGATGAGTCCAATGCGGGACCTACAGTCTCTGTCACAGGTGGGGCAGATGGTGGTTGAAGGGGCGGGTGGGTGGGGTGCTTGGGTTGACGTGCGCTCCTTGCGCTGCTTGCGCTTGGCTTCCGCTTGCTCACGGCGAAGAGACTCGAGGTATTCGGTGCCTTCCACTTTGTGCGGTCTTGGGCCAGGGATTCCCAGGTGTCGGTGGGGATGTTACACTTTTACAAGGAGGCTTTGAGGGTGTCCTTGAAGCATTTCCTCTGCCACCTGGGGCTCTCATGCCGTGTCGGAGCTCCGAGTAGAGCGCTTGTTTTGGGAGTCTCGTATCGGGCATGCGGACAATGTGACCCATCCATCAGAGCTGATCGAGTGTGGTCAGAGCTTCGATGCTGGGGATGTTGGCCTGAGCAAGAACACTGACGTTGGTGCACCTATCCTGCCAATGGATTTGCAGGATCTTGTGGAGGTAGTGTTGGTGGTACCTCTCCAGTGCTTTGAGGTGCCTGCTGTACATGGTCCATGTCTCCTCACTTCACCCGACGAAGGAGTTGTAACTCCGAAAGCTTGTGATTTAAAATAAAACTGTTGGACTATAACCTGGTGTTGTGCGGCCTCTCAATTCTGAGGCATACAGCAGGGGGGGTATCACTGCTGCTCTGTAGACCATGAGACCACTCAATCGCCTTCTCCCAGTGGCCAAAGAGCTCCTCCCAGAGTCGCAATGCGGATTCCGCCCACTAAGGGGCACAATGGACATGATCTTCACCACATGTCAATTACAAGAGAAATGCAGGGAACAGCACCAACCGCTGTACATGGCCTTCTTTGATCTCACAAAGGCCTTCGACACTGTCAACCGTGAGGGATTATGGAGTGTCCTCCTCAAATTTGGCTGCCCTCAAAAGTTTGTCACCATCCTCCGCCTGCTTCACGACGACATGCAAGCCGTGATCCTGACCAACGGTTCCACCACAGAAATGGAATGTACAGTTAAATACAATGGCCAGTCAGTAAAGCTGCCTATTATTGTAGCGAGCTACAACAACAGGCCAACCCTCATGGGCAAAGACTGGTTGAGAAAGTTAAAACTAGACTGGAAAAACATCTTCAGTGTAGATACTTCAAAGAAGCGACTTGACACAATAATGTTCACAGACAGTTATGAGGGCATCACTAGCTATGATGTGCACATCTGCATCAAGTCCAACGCGAAGCCTGTCTATTGTAAGGCAAGGCTGGTCCCCTATGCATTGAAAAGTCATGGAGGAAGAGCTACAGAAACTGAGAGAGAACGGAGTGCTAGTAAAAACTGACAAATGTGAATGGGCTACCTCGATTGTGGTAGTGCCCAAAGCAGACAAAACTGTACACTTGTGCGGTGACTACAAAGTTACTATCAACCAAGCAGTTGACGATGAACATTACTCCTTTCCTACATCACAAGATTTGTATGCAGCACTCTCTGGGTCAAAGGTTTTCTCTAAGCTTGACATGTCACACGCTTACACTCAGCTGAATGTTGACAAAGAGAGTCAACAGTATCTCACCATCAACCCATACACGGGACTGTACTCATACACCAAGCTGCCATATGGTGTAAAGTCCTCCCCCAAAATCTTCCAGGCTACGATGGATAAGATTTTGCGAGGAATTCCAAATTGCTTATGAAATCAAGATGATGTGCTGATCGAAACAAGCAGCGAGGAAGAAAATCCCACAGTTTCAAATTGAAAAGGAGCAAATGTGCTTTTGTGCAGCCCGAGGTTGTGTACCTTGGTCTGAAAGTTGATGCAAATGGCTTGCAACCAGTTAAGGAAAGGGTTAATGTGGTAATCAATACTCCAAAGCCACAGAACGTGTCTGAGTTAAGATCTTTCCTTGGAATGGTCCAGTACTACGCACGTTATGCATGTTAGCTCCATTGCCCGAGCTCCTCAAGAAGGATGTCCAGTGGAAGTGGACAAAAGTGCAACAGGAAGCTTACGACGCTTGTAAGAGAAGTCTCTCTAGCGATGCCCTACTTGTGCACTATGACACAGAGCGTGAGCTTAAGTTAGTGTGCGATGCTTCTTGCTATGGTGTGGGAGCTGTCATAAGCCACGTAATGGATGACGGCCAAGAGAAAACAATCACGTTTGCATCGCAAACCCTCGCAAAGAACAAAAGAAACTACGCGCAAATTGAAAAGGAAGCACTTGCCATAGTGTTTGGAATCAAGAAATTCCAACAGTTCCTGATCGGCAGAAACTTTACCCTGATAACCGATCACAAACCGCTCCAAGCAATATTGGGGCCCAAATCTGCAATGGCTGCATCAAGGATGCAACGTTGGGCAGTGTTGTTGTCACAATATGACTACACGATTGAATATCGCACTTCAAAGCAAAACACAATCGGCGATGCTTTGTTCGGGTTGCCACATGAAGACTCATCTGTTGGTAGTGAAGGTGAGATTTTCACGCTAGGTACAGTTGACAAAAACTTGTCAAATGTGACACCATTGTTCAAGAAAGGGTGTAAGGACAATCCTAGTAACTACAGGCCGGTCAGTTTAACTTCAGTGGTGGGTAAAGTTTTAGAAACAATAATCAAGGAAAAAATTAACGGGCACTTGGAGAGGTTTAAGCTAATTAAGGAGAGCCAACACGGATTTGTAAAAGGCAGATCGTGTTTGACTAATCTAATTGAATTTTTTGATGAAGTAACAGGGAGGATTGATGAAGGGAATGCAGTGGATGTTGTCTACATGGATTTTCGGAAAGCGTTTGACAAAGTACCACATAGAAGGCCGGTTAACAAAATTGAGGCTCATGGAATAGATGGGTCAGTGGCAGCTTGGATAAGGAATTGGCTTAAGGACTGAAAAGAGCGAGTTGTGGTAAATGGCTGTTTTTCATACTGGAGGATGGTAGACAGTGGTGTTCCCCAAGGGTCAGTGCTAGGGCCACTGCTTTTTTTGATATATATATATAAATAAATGACCTGGATATTGGAATACAGAGTAGAATTTCTAAATTTGCCGATGACACCAAACTTGGGGGTGTGGCAAACAGTGAGGATGATACCAATCGACTGCAACAGGACATAGAAAGGCTAGCAGAATGGGCAGACAAGTGGCAGATGGAATTTAATACAGAGAAGTGTGAGGTGATGCATTTTGGCAGAAGGAATAGGGAGAGGCAATATACACTTAATGGCACAGTTTTAAAGAGTGTGCAGGGACAGAGGGACCTGGGAGTTAATGTGCATAGGTCCCTGAAGGTGGCAGGACATATTGAGAGAGTGGTTAGCAAAGCATATGGGATCTTGTGCTTCATAAATAGAGGTATTGAGTACAAAAGTAGAGAAGTTATGCTGAACCTTTATAAAGCGCTGGTTAGGCCACAACTGTAGAATTGCGTCCAATTCTGGTCGCCACACTTTAGGAAGGATGTGAAGGCACTTGAGAGGGTGCAGAGGAGATTTACCAGAATGGTTCCGGGGATGGGGGATCTTAGCTACAAGGACAGGTTGGCGAAGCTGGATTTGTTTTCATTAGAGCAAAGGAGGTTGAGGGGTGATTTGATAGAGGTGTACAATATTATGACGGGTTTGGATAGGCTAGATGGGGAAAGGCTGTTCCCACTAGTTGATGGTACAAGGACTAGGGGACACAGATTTAAGGTTTTGGCCAAGAGATACAGGGGGGATGTGAGGAAAAATCTTTTTACACAGCGAGTGGTGAGGACCTGGAACTCGCTGCCGACGGAAGTGGTGGAAGCGGAGACACTCAATGTTTTCAAGGGGAGACTGGATAGGCACTTGAGGGAAATAAACTTGCAGGGCTACGGGGATAGAGCGGGGGAATGGGGCTGACTGTATTGCTCGACAGAGAGCTGGTACGGACTCGATGGGCTGAATGGCCTCCTTCTGTGCCATTATGACTCTATGACTATGACTTTCCTGTGAATGCAACTGAGATTGCAAAGGAGACTCAAAAGGACTCAGTACTGAAAAGAGTGTATGAAAACACCTTGAATGGATGGACTGATCAGTGTCTGGACACAGAGTTGAAACTATTCCATAACTGTCGTACAGAATTGTTTTGTGAGCAAGGTTATATCAAGTGGGGAAACAGAGTGGTGGTACCTACTTCTTTGAGAGATAGAATTCTGGCCGAACTTCATACTGAACCATCCAGGGATCGTCAGTATGAAATCAATTGCAAGAAGCTTTGTTTACTGGCCTGGATTGTAGGGGTGGTGTTTTTGTGTCAGCTTTACCTCTGACTTCTGAGCAGTTCGAATCGCTCCCACTCCCTTGGTTCTAGACCTTGGACTTATTTGGGGGTTGTGATACAAAAGGTGCAGCAGACAACTGAGTTTGATGAAAGAACTTCAATCTTTATTAAAGGGTAAGACACAAATAATAACACTCTTAACACTCTAAAAGTGGGGAACACTTCGGTACAAGCGAGGGAAATAACATTAGAAGAATACTTCACCCCTCCCAATCCCACTTCACTAGCTAGGTTGGACTCTGGAGAACCAGGGATAATGCTCACCAAACGAATCCTTGATAGTTGAGAGTTAGGTTTTAGAGTCTTTTGAGTAAAAAGTTTCGTAAGGCCCTTGTTGCCGCGAGGTGTCCGATGGTCACTGAGGCGGTCGCTCTGGTTTCTTCTTGCGTGTCGGCCTGCTTCTGGAGCTGTTGGCCTTCTTTGTTGAACTGTTTCTGTTGAACTCTGCCTCTGTTTAAACTGTCTTCTTCTGAGCTGTGGAACTGCCTTCTTGCAGAACTGTAACTGTCTTCTTGCAGAACAGGCTTTCAATTGAACTCCAAACTGCAGAACTGCCTTCTGTTGAACTTGAACTGTTGTACCTGCTGAACTCGAACTTGTAACTGTTGTAACTGCTGAACTGCTTGATGGGCCTTCAATTATACTAAATTGAAGTGGCCTTATCTACCCCAAATCAAATCCCGGTCATTGTAAGACCTCGTTAACAGTAACAACTTTACTAGCGTGTTAACTGGTTTTGTAAATGTGTGAAGTGGTTTCAGGATAGCTCCAACCTGTCGATCTGTTGTTTAATCAGAGTTTGAATTGTCCTCATGTTTTGGGTTTCTTGACTGGGTCTGGGACTTCTATAGAATATTTGCTTTATGCATGTCTTTAATGAGTTCTGTAAATGGTTTTGATGGGACCTGTTGTTTTGGGTGGGACTGTCTTCTCCTAGGGTCTATTGTCAAAATGTTAATGCTTGCTGGGGCTTTGAGTGAGATCATCCCGGTTCCCCAGACATTGCAATTAACTGCAATACCCAAAACTGCTTTTGCAGAGGTTGAGCCCACCTTCTTTCACAGCCTTTTTCTCCCTTTACAGGCCCAGACATGTTTTAAAATGCCAAAACATGGTTTTTGGTCTTACAGTCTCTTAGGTTAGGCCCAAATGCAATTTTATCACTCTGAGGTAGTTCCAAAGTCCTTTTTCCTTAGGTTTTGGGGATCTGCAAATTTTGGAAACCTTACAGGATTGGACAGTGATCTTGAATCACTTGTCAGCAAATGCAGCGTTTGCCAAAATTGCAGAAACAAACCACCCAAAACTCCACTACAACCCTGGTCATGGTGAAGTAGACCTTTTCAGGGAATACATGTAGACTTCTGTGAGAAAGCAAATGATTATTTCCTGGTACTTGTAGATAGTCACTCAAAGTGGATTGAAGTGAAACTCAAATAAAGGCAATTACAAAGGTATGAAGACAGAGTTGGCTAAACTGGACTGGGAAAATAGATTAAAGGGTAAGACGGTAGATAAGCAGTGGCAGTCATTTAAGCAGATATTTCATAACTCTCAGCAAAGATATATTCCAGTGAGAAAGAAAGACTCTAAGAGAAGAATGAACCATCCGTGGCTAACTGAGGAAGTTAAGGATGGCATCAAATTGAAAACAAAGGCATACAAATGTTGCGAAGATTCGTGGTTGGCCAGAGGATTGGGAAATTTTTAGAAACCAGCAAAGGACGACTAAAAAAAAATAATAAAGAGAGAGAAGATAGATTATGAGAGTAAACTAGCAAGAAATATAAAAACAGACAGTAAGAGCTTCTTTAGGTATATAAAAAGGAAGCGAGTAACTGAAGTAAACATTGGTCCCTTAGAGGATGAGACTGGGGAATTAATAATGGGAAACAGGGAAATAGCAGAAACTTTGAACAAATATTTTGTATCGGTCTTCATGGTAGAAGACACTAAAAGCATCTCAGTAATAATAGATAATCAAGGGGCTATAGGGAGGGGGGAACTTAAAACAATCACCATCACTAGAGAAAAAGTATGAGGCAAACTTATGGGACTAAAGGTGGACAAGTCTCCTGGACCTGATGGCCTGCATCCTAGGATCTTAAAAGAAGTGGCTGCAGAGATAGTAGATGCATTGGTTGTAAGCTACCAAAATTCCCTGGACTCTGGAGAGTCCCAGCAGATTGGAAAACCGCAAATGTAACACCCCTATTCAAGAAAGGAGGGAGACAGAAAGCAGGAAACTATAGGCCAGTTAGCCTAACATCTGTCATTAAGAAAATGCTGGAGTCCATTATTAAGGAAGTAATAGCAGGACATTTAGAAAATCATAATACAGTCAAGCAGAGTCAGCATGGTTTTATGAAAGGGAAATCGTGTTTGACAAATTTGCTAGAGTTCTTTGAAGATGTAACGAGCAGGGTGGATAAAGGGGAACCAGTAGATGTCGTGTATTTAGATTTCCAGAAGGCATTCGATAAGGTGCCACATAAAAGGCTACTGCACAATATAAGAGCCCATGGGGTTGGGGGTAATATATTAGCATGGATAGAGGACTGGCTAACTAACAGGAAACAGAGAGTCGGGATAAATGGGTCATTTTCAGGTTGGCAAACTGTAACTAGTGGGGTGCCACAGGGATCAGTGCTGGGGCCTCAGCTGTTTACAATCTATATTAATGACTTGGATGAAGGGACCGAGTGTAATGTAGCCAAATTTGCTGATGATACAAAGATAGGTGGGAAAGCAAGTTGTGAAGAGAACACAAAGAATCTGCAAAAGGATATAGATAGGTTAAGTGAGTGGGCAAAAATTTGTCAGATGGAGTATAATGTGGGTAAATGTGAGGTTATCCACTTTGGTAGGAAAAATACAAAAGCTAATTATTATTTAAATGGAGAGAGACTACAAAATGTTGCGGTACAGAGGGATCTGGGGGTCCTCGTACATGAAATACAAAGAGTTAGCATACAGGTACAGCAAGTAATCAGGAAGGCAAATGGAATGTTGGCCTTTATTGCAAGGGGGGTGGAGTATAAAAGTAGGGAAGTCTTATTACAACTGTACAGGGCATTGGTGAGACCACACCTGGAGTACTGCGTACAGTTTTGGTCTCCTTACTTAAGGAGGGATATACTTACATTGGAGGCAGTTCAGAGAAGGTTCACTAGGTTAATTCCTGAGATGAAGGGGTTGTCTTATGAAGAAAGGTTGAGCAGGTTGGGCCTATACTTATTGATGTTTATAAGAATGAGAGGTGATCTTATTGAAACGTATAAGATTCTGAGGGGGCTTGACAGGGTAGATGCAGAGAGAATGTTTCCCCTCTTGGGGGAATCTAGAACTAGGGGGCATAGTTTCAGAATAAGGGGTTGCCCATTTAAAACGGAGATCAGGAGGAATTTCTTCTCTCATAGGGTCATGAATCTTTGGAATTCTCTTCCCCAGAGAGCTGTGGAGACTGCGTCATTGAATATATTTAAGGTGGAGATAGACAGATTTTTGAACGATAAGGGAGTCAAGGTTTATGGGTTGCGGGCAGGAAAGTGGAGTTGAGGCCAAGACCAGATCAGCCATGAACTTATCGAATGGCAGAGCAGGCTCGAGGGGTCAAATGGCCAACTCCTGCTCCTATTTCTTATGTTCTTATGTCATGGCTTACCTGAAGAGCTTGTTTCTGACAATGGCCCTCAGTTCTGTTCTGCTCTGTTCCAAGAGTTCATGAAATGGAACAGTATCAAACACACTCTCGTTCCACCACATCATCCAGCTTCAAACGGAGCAGCCGAAAAGTCAGTCAGAATAGTAAAAGAAGCTCTCAAAAACAAGTGTTGCAGGGTTGTTCGGGACTCAGCATGAAGCAACGTTTGGCAAATTTCTTGCTGAAGTACAGAACTACTCCGCACACTACAACTGGATATATCCCAGCAGAACTCTTGATGAAGAGGAGATTGAGAACACGATTGAGTCTTGTTCAACCAAATTTGGCCTCAAGAGTTGAACAGAAACAGTTGAGTCAGAAACGTTATTATGACAGCAATTGGAAAGAACGCAGTTTCAGACAAAACGAGTGTGTTCGTGTTCTCAGTTCCCTTGACAAGTCGAGTTCACACAAGTGGGATATAGGAACCATAGTAGAGGTTGGTGGAACCAAGAGATATTTGGTTGAGATTGGTGACAACATCCGAAGTGTTCATGTAGATCAAATGATCCCTGCTAGAGATGAACCAAGACATGATCTTGAACCACTTGATCATGAACACATACATGAGGTTGACTCCGTTCAGACTTCAGAAACTGAAGTACCAGGTTCAAACAAATCTGAGATAGAAACAGGATCATCTTTGAGTTTGGAACCAGAACAAAACAGCCCGAAAATTGATTCAACACCAAAACCTTTTGTAAGGAGATCAGGAAGGCTCTGCAAACCTGTTATTAAACTGGATTTGTAGTTCATTTGTAGCATTTCTAGTTGAGTTAAAAGAAAAAAAAGCCAGGAGTTTTTGTTATGTGGTGTAATGCTGGAAAGGTGGAACCATAGTTTTGTTGTATTTGAGAGGGGAATATGTGCATTTTTTTTAAGGGGAAAGCAGTGTAATGTATTATCACATGATTTGTCACATGGTTTAGTCTGAGCATGCTCAGTTTGCTCTGGCCTAGTAAGCAAGCTCCTTTATTAGCAATTCATCCTGTCTCTGTCCTTCATTTTAACTACCCCTATATATTACACCAACCAGTAAACTATTAAATGTCACACACACTAACCATTGAAGCACTAAAGTGTAAAGAGTTAACCTCCACTAGATGTAGAGGTATTAGTTTGTTACAGATCATAATTACATTGGCTTGACAATTTGCCTCAGCTGCAACCTTAGATAAAGTTTCTTCCTGTACTATTATGCCATTTCCCTTTTTCTGTGGTATCTTATAAAAAAACAAAGACTTGCTTTCATATAGCACCTTTTACAACTTCAGGATTTCCCAAAGCGCTTTACAGCCAATGAAGTACTTTTGACGTGTTGTCGCTGTTGTAATGTAGGAAACGCGTCAGCCAATTTGTGCACAGGCAATGTCCTACAAACCGCAATGAGATAAATGACCAGATAATCTGATTTAGAGATGTTGTTTGAGGGATAAATATTGGCCAGGACACCAGGGATAATTCTCCTGCTCTTCTTCGAATAGTCCCATGGGATCTTTTACGTCTACCTAAGAGGGCAGACAGGGCTTCGGTTTAACATCTCATCTTATGTTTTTCTATATTAATAAGGCTGGTGTACAGATCCTGATTAATGTGAAATTAGGAGGTAATATTTTTCAAGCATGGACTTAAAAATAAATAGTGAATTCCCAGGTTCAATTCACTCAGGATCTTTCCTAAGCAGTTATAAAATAATTTAATTAATAGAGAGAGGGGAATCTTATGATATTCAAAAATATTGAAATACTTCCAGAAGCTACGAAGCCAAGGCCTTCTAGACTATGTTCTAAAATAATGAGAACATTGAATTATGGAAAATATCCGACTTTCTGGGAACTAAGAATTCTTTTCAGCTTTAAAAATACACACCTGGCTTCTATTATATAACATCTGTTAGCGTCATTTTCTGCAATTTTCTAAATTTACTGTTATGAAGAGAGACTACTTCATGGAAGTTGGTATGATCTTAATTTTTATTTCTATAAGTTGTGGTCGGACTTACAAGTGGAAATAAAAGATCATATTATCCGGGCATCGATAAAGGGTTCTGTTTATAAGACTTCTGTCATTGAAAATTGTTTTTTCTAAGAATAGAATATGAACCACATGTGGGAACATGAGTTTTTATTTCTGCTCAGAGCACAACTGGTGTTATAAAATCGACATCGTACCACAGACTGGGCTGAGATAGAATGGCTGATTCTACGATCCAGGCGGTGGCAGATTGCAGAATTCCCGAGAGATGCGACCCGGGAGCGCCAGTCCCTGTCGCAAGCGCTGAATCACCCCACAGGAAAAAAATATTCAACCTCAATTAGCAAGATTAACTTGAAAGCAATGAAGTTGCCTTATATCTGGGGTAAGTGACTTGGCAGAGCATGACGTCCCAGAACAAAATCCTTGTGAATGTCCACACTTGCAGCGTGATTTACTACCTGAGCGCCAGCAAAAAAAAATCCTGGAGACGGTGAAAATACTGCTTCCTGAGCAGACCTGAGTCATAAATCACCTGCTCCAACAAATCACTTGCCTTACTTATAATCTTACTTTGCAAGCGTATATATCAATCATGGCTCAGTGTCTATTTATGCCACAGGGGTGCATTCACTCTTCAACAAAGTTGAAAACAAACATCTTGAAGTGGGAAGGTCTCTACAGTTCATGGAGTACAGACATGGGGTAGTATAGGATTAATTCAATATCTAAAATAATTGAACATTTTTCAATCTGTCAGTATTCTTGGAGCAAATCAAGATTGAATGTGTGTTTTTTGGTGCAGAGATGTAACTGGAGTTAGCTCAGATCTATTCAACAACAACAACAACAACTTGCATTTATACCGCGGCACCTTTAACGTAGTAAAACACCCTAAGGCGCTTCACAGCAGCATAAGCAGACAATTTGACACCAAGCCAAAAAAAGGAGACATTAGAACAGGTGATCAAAAATTAGTCAAAGAGGTAGATTTTAAGCAGCGTCTTAAAGGAGGAGGAGAGAGAGGTGGAGAGGTTTGGGGAGGGAATTCCAGAGCTTAGGTTGACATCCATCAGGGATACTTGCGTCTGATGGTTGTGGGGCCCCATTTTAAAGGGTAGGTGGGACTCTTTAGCCTTGGTTGCAGCCCACCGAGAAGGTTGCCCAAAGATAAAAACCATAAGGAAGGCAATGAGAAATGACCTCAGCTACTCTTCCCTCGTAAGTCGCTTAAGAATCTCATGTGTGAGACTTGAATCAGGACCTGCCCTGGGGCAGAACACGATGGACGGACAGATAGACTGTTCCTGTTGAAGTATATGCAATTGGAACACTCCGTTGACAGGTTTCTTGAGGGACCTCTCTGTTTAGGTGCCTCTCAATGAAGACAGAGAATAGTGAGCACCGTTACCTCTGGTGTCCCCCAAGGATCTATCCTTGGCCCCCTCCTACTTTTCATCGACATGTTGCCCCTTGGCGACATCATCCGAAAACACAATGTCAGGTTACACATGTACACTGATGACACCCAGCTCTACCTCACCACCACCTCCCTCGATCCCTCCACTGTCTCTGATTTGTCACACTGCTTGTCCGACATCTAGTACTGGATGAGCAGAAATTTCTTCCAACTAAATATTGGGAAAACCGAAGTCATTGGGGGAAAAATTCAGTTGGTTGCGCCTCCCGTTAGCGCCTTAAGAGGGCGCTAATAGGGCGCTAATAGGGCGCAAAGCAACTAGCGCCCGGGCGCGGCGATGTTTGCGCCGCTCGCGAAATTAACGAGACATTTTGCGGCGGCGCTAAACACTACCGCCACGATCCCCTGCGCCGGCAGATCGTGACGTCAGTCGAGTGCGCAATGCCCCGGTAGCGCCCCGGAGCAGATATTGAGTTGCGCCCCCTGCCTTACCGCCTGCCGCTAGCAACGACAGGTTCAGGGGAGCGTTTTGCAGTCAGGAAGGGGCTGGAGGAGCGCTATTTAAAGGCAACCGCCTCCTGCCTTTTTTTGTTGGCGACATTTTTGAACCACGCATTCTGAGAGAGAGAGAGAGAGACTTCTGGAGAGATTCAACGCTGTGTGAAGGAGTTTTGGGTACTGAGCAGCACTTTGCAGGTTCATTTTGATTTGCCCTTCCTTGTAACGATTTAGAAGAGACTGTTGGGGTTGCACTCTGAGCTCTTTCCCTGCTACTCTCCATTGTTCTTTCCAGCAGATTTGATGTGCAGGTCTCTCCAGGCCGAGATTCAAGGCTGCAATGAGCAGGATGTGGATGGAAAGCAAGATCAACCCTCCCCTTTTAGAACTGGCCGGCGCCATTGTGTCTGTGTTCCATTGCTGACTGACATCTCATGAGCTTCGCCAGCGCTCTGAGTTAGTGCCTCGCTCCTCGGCCTTTGCGCCTTAAGACAGATGTGTAGCGCCTGATTTAGCGCTCCAATCACCACCAGGGGCGATACAAGTCAAGTTTGCAGTCGGAGGCGATAATTAGCGCCAGGCGATAATCTTTGCGCCCGGCCGATAATTGCGCCCCAAACGGGGCGATACTGAATTTTTCCCCATTGTCTTCGGTCCCTGCCACAAACACTGTTCCCTAGCCACCGACTCTATCCCTCACCCTGGCAACTGTCTGAGGCTGAACCAGACCATTCGCAACCTTGGTGTTACATTTGACCCGGAGATGAACTTCCTACCACATGTCCACTCCAACACCAACACCACCTAGTTCACCTCCGTATCATCGCCCGACTCCACCCCTGCCTCAGCTCATCTGTTGCTGAAGCCCTCATCCAAGCCTTTTCTTCCTCTAGACTTAACTATTCCAATGCTCTTCTGGCCAGCCTCCCATCTTCCACCCTAAACTTGAGCTCATCCAAAACTCTGCTGCCCGTATCCTAACTCGCACCAAGTCCCGGTCACCCAACTCCCCTGTGCTCGTTGACCTACACTGGCTCCTGGTCCGGCAACGCCTCAATTTTAAGATTCTTATCCTTGTTTTCAAATCTCTCCATGGCCTCACTCCTCCATATCTCTGTAACCTCCTCCAGCCCTACAACCCAGAGATATCTGCGCTCCTCCAATTCAGGCCTCTTGTGCCTCCCTGATTTTAATCGCTCCGCCATTGGCGGCTGTGCTTTCAGCTGCCTCAGCCCTAAGCTTTGGAATTCCCTCCCTAAAGCTCTCCACCTCTCTCTCCTCCTTTTGGTCACTCTTTAAAACCTACCTCTTTGACCAAGCTTTTGGTCATCTGTCCTAATATCTCTTTATGTGGCTCGGTGCCAAATTTTGCTTGATAACACGCCTGTGAAACGCCTTGGGATGTTTTACTATGTTAAAGGCGCTATAGAAATGAAAGTGGTTGTTGTTGAGGTGGAAATCAGGAGTGCCCCCTCCCATTTATTGTCATCCTTACGCTGGGTCCACATCTATTGAGTGTCGAGACCCAGTTATACTGAATTACGTAGGCCCGGAAATGCCTGGATAGCTTAATGATAGTGGAGACCTAACACAACACCGTGACCACACCATCTTCCTTATCGCTGCACCTGGCAACTGAGTGTTCCCAAAGCATCATAAAGAGGTAGATCTTCCCTCAAATCTTTTATGAAACCAGGAAGTTTTATGACAGCTTAGTAAAAGAACATTAACTTTACAGACTGGAAATTACCCGAGGGCCTAGAGCTTTCACAAGCTCCTTCAGGGAGTTCCAACTGTTGCTTAGGCCTCACCAGAACCCTGTTGCAAATCGCAGGGATTAGGG
Source organism: Squalus acanthias (assembly GCA_030390025.1). Taxonomy (NCBI): domain Eukaryota; kingdom Metazoa; phylum Chordata; class Chondrichthyes; order Squaliformes; family Squalidae; genus Squalus; species Squalus acanthias. The sequence goes on from CM059428.1 coordinate 151,257,304, forward strand.
TTATTCGTTGGCTGATCCCTGACTGTAGAGGTGCTGCAGAGTTGCCCACCCCACTGAGCTGCTGGAATCTCAGGGCAGCATCCAGCTGCTCTGTGGGGGAGGCGGGGGGGAGTTCAACCCTTGATGGACTGAAAGTTCAGGTTTAAAAAATCCTTTATCCCCAGTTGGAACTTAGGCTGGTATATTGAAGGTAATTCATTCCCCTAGGATGGATTATCTTTGCTAATTGTCATCTTCAAGCCCTTTGTAGGCCCACAGGTCATGCCTTCCCTTATTCTTCTTTTCTCAAATGTAAATAAGCTAAACTCTGTGGCCGCGATTTTGTCAGCGGTATCGGAATGGGTGCAGGACAGCTGGTTTCCGGGTTCCCGTCCCGCCCCCCAGCTGCCTCCGCTCCACAGACGGGATTTTCCCTTGATTGACCTTGTTAAGCCCGCCCTGCGGGCTTGCCGGCCAATTAACAGGAAGCGGGTCTGATGACGTCATTTGATGACGCATCATCTGCCGGTTTCCTTAAAGGGACCATGCACAATTTCATTTTGATGGTTGATTTCTCAGTGTTTGACAGCATTGAGGTGCTGAAAACACTGAAAATCGCTGCACAAAGGTGAGCTCTTGCACCCAGGCTCTCCAATGACTCCCTCCATATGCTGGAATAGATGGCAGCTGCAGGTGAGATGACAGAAGCAATCTGTCACTAGTGAGAGAGGTTCTCCCAATGAGGTGGCACTGGACATATAGTTGGATTTAAAAACTTGTAAGCTAAAGAAATCTGTAAATGTTTTAAAAATGCAGTAACCAACATTTTCTTTGCTCTGAAACTCACCATGTGCAACATTGGATCCTTCACACCACTTCTGCAGCTGTCATCTTTTCACAAACATCACACCAGACTCACAACACTCCACACTTACCTGGCATGGTGTCCGGACGTCAGGAAACCCGACCCAGAAGTGGGAAAATCCAAAAGCAGGCTGAAAACTATTGACAAGTACCTGTTAATAGGCAGGTAATTGCCTTTAATCCGTTTCCCGCCGCTAGGTGTCGGGTCCATTTGCAAATCGGGGACCCAACACTTGGAAAAGCTGTTTGGAGGTGGGTTGATGGCGGGTTCGGAACCCGCCGTCAATCAAATCAAATTTAACCTCTGACCCGCCTCCAAACCCGCCCTCTGAGCGCTGGCAAAATTGCGGCCTGTGAGTCTCTTCATAATTTATAACCCATAAATTATTAGGTGTTCACCTTGGCTTAGTGGTAGCATTCTTGTCTCTAAGTCAGGAGGTTGTAGGTTCAAGACTCTCCCACCCACCTCTAGGATTTGAGCACATAACCTCAGCTGTCACTGCAGTGCAGTACTGAAGGAGTGCTGTATTGTCTTTCTGATAAGATGTGAATTCAAGGTCCTGTCTACTCTCTCAGCTGGATGTAAAAGAGCATAGGAGTTCTCCTGCTGTCCTGGCTAACATTTATCCCTCAACCAACATCATTAAAACAGTTTAACTGGTCATTGTTGTTTGTCAAAAATGAGAAGTCGCACAACACCAGGTTATAGTCCAACAGTTTTATTTGAAATCACAAGCTTTCGGAGCTTACGTGGCCCCTTCCTCAGGTGAAGTAAAGAAATACAGACTCGACAAAGCATATATAGATAGAGAACAATGCATGTGTAACTTACAATGGCAGACGACTACATTTAAATCATCCTGACTGTTTATCTGCCGAGGTGTGACAAAAGGCAATCAGGTCAGCCAGGAAGGTACCACATCAAAGACATAGCAAGATACAACTGAGACAATGAGGTGGAGTCACAGGGGGTCCAATGTGTCAAAAGCCGCAGTCGGTATGGGAAACGATAAACTTTAAAATTTTTACTTTTTTACTGGGAATCACATCTGTGAACAAGCCAACGACGACTCGAGTCTGGATCACGTCATGTATCGTGACATAAACCCAAGATCCCGGTTGAGGCCGTCCTCATGAGTGCGGAACTTGGCTATCAGTTTCTGCTCGATGATTTTGCGTTGTCGTGTGTTTCTAAGGTCGCCTTGGAGAACGCTTACCCGCAGATCCGAGGCTGAATGTCCTTGACTGCTGAAGTGTTCCCCGACTGGGAGGGAACACTCCTGCCTGGTGATTGTTGCGCGGTGTCCGTTCATACGTTGTCTCAGTGTCTGCATGGTCTCGCCGATGTACCATGCCGCTTGTTGTTTGTGGTATGCCCCTGTACATAATTGGCTGCTGCCTTGCCCCTACATCACAACAGTGACAACACTTCAAAAGTAATTCACTGGCCGTGAGCGCTTTGGAACATCCTGAGATGATGAAAGGTGCAGTATAAATGCAAATTCTTTTTATGTTTTGGAATAATCCTGGTCATTCTTCTCTGTACCCTCTCCAATAGATGATGCCATTTTAAAGGAAATGCGCACCATACAGGGTACACACCCGGAGACCTACTCTGTATTTCCAGCATTTTCTGCTCTTTATTCCGATTTAGTGCAGTCTTTTTCTTTTTATTCCAAAAGTGCAATACGAGGTTGGAATAAATGTTTTATCCTCGCAATCAAGTGCCCTCAAGATGTATTCTATTTCTTGACAAAACATTTTGGTTAACAGCTTTAGATTGACTGGAGGCTGAAGGACAATAATCACACTCAGTAACACCATACAGCTTCCCTTTCTGCTTTGTTTTTAATGGCCGCTCTGCAACATGCAAAATGTTATCATTGTTGTTCCAATATGCATTGTGTTATATTTGGGATAGCAGTATACTTTAGAAGTCAAGTCAGATTTGTGAATTGTGTCCAAATGATGCTGCACAATATCAGTAACAAACACTTCAATGCGCCATATGAAATTCCTTTGCTCCTTTTACAAAGTCATTAACCTGTGGGTGCGTTACTAACATCACAGTGCAATTTGAACCCATATGTTCTGTTCAGTAAATGTATTCTGCTCTCCACGTTAGATTGAATAGAGCAGTAAGTGGGCTGTGGGACAAAAAAAATGTACCAATTAGCTGTTATGAATCTCAGATCCTAATCCGAGCAGAACATCCCTCGGCAAAGTAAATCATGCATTTATCAGGATTCAAGTGTGTTAGCAAGACCCCGGTCACAAGCTTGTGGTCTGGAATCGCATTTACTGAAAACTTTAGATTCTATCTATTTGCTGTGAACTGACCATTCTTTTAAGCAACTCACGTCTTCAGATGAAAAAAAAAAATTGTTTTTGAAGAGTAGAAATTCTGCCTTGCAAGATAGGAATGTCTGATAACACGTAACATGTATAGACCATAGTTAAGTAGCTGATCTGGAGAGTTACAAAAAAAATTTGTATCCACTTTTTTTTTTCGCTGCAGTGCGCTTACCTTTCTTCTCTCATGTTTACACCAGCAGGTCATTATGGGGGGCAGTTCCCATAAGAAACCCAAAACAAAAATAAAATGATGACGGGTGAGGGGGGCAGGAAGTCAGCCCAACGTACACATTCTTGAATATGTACGCAATCCCTGTTAACCTTGTAAATACACACATTGCACTGTGAAACCTGTTATTTTCATGGACATTTTCAACACTGTGGATGCCTTTGATTTGAGAGATCCAGAAAATTGAATCCTAAGGATAAAAATTAATAAGAGTGATGAATGGCATACTGCGAGACTTTTAACTAGGGCGTGAAAGCTATCTGGCTGAAACATCTAGCACCTCTTTGGTGGCTCAGGTTGATTTGTCTGATCTGGTTCGGTGGGTGTCCGCCTTTCCTCACAGATGCACGCATGTTCCACCCTGAGCTCAGCGCTCGGTTGCCAAGGACAATCTCCTAGAACAGTGACTTTCATTTCTCCCTGTGCAGGGGACCCGCTACAAATATTTGACATTATCCTAAGGACCCACTGTCCTAACAGTGTTGGCTACCCAAACAAAAAGACTCTTTTTTTAAATGATTATCCGCAACAGAATTACGCATTAGCAAGTGGGAAATGCAGAGAAAAAAAGACTTGCATTTATATAGCGCCTTTCACGACCACCGGATGTCTCAAAGCACCTTACAGCCGATGAAGTACTTTTGAAGTGTAGTCACTGTTGTAATGTAGGAAACGCGGCAGCCAATTTGCGCACAGCAAGCTCCCACAAACAGCAATGTGATAATGACCAGATAATCTGTTTTGTTATGTTGGTTGAGGGATAAATATTGACCAGGACACCAGGGAGAACTCCCCTGCTCTCCTTCGAAATAGTGCCATGGGATCTTTTACGTCCACCTGGGAGAGCAGACGGGGCCTCGGTTTAACGTCTCATCTGAAAGACGGCACCTCTGATAGTGCAGCACTCCCTCAGCACTGCACTGGAGTGTCAGCCTAGCTTTATGTGCTCAGGTCCCTGGCCGCAGAATTCTCCACACACTGCGCTGATGCTTTCAGTATGCCTGACTCCACTTCTAGACCGAAACCTCCAAGGCATCTAAATAAGAATTCCAGCAATTGAATGACTGCTCTTTTTAAACCTTGACATTTAAACTACGCGGTTTACACTCGACATTGCTTACATCAATGAAACTCGAAACAGTCCAAAGTAAAATGATAACACACACATGGAGAAATGGTAATGAGAGTAAAACCAAGCGTCTAGTAGTATAGTGAACCCTACATTGGAGTCGGGGATTTGCCTTTGCATCCGTGGGGCTGGTGAGCTCACACTTGTCGGATATAAGGAAGAATTTCTTCACTCAGAACCTTTGGACTTCTCTGCCCCAGAGGGCTGTGCATGCTGAGTCTTTGGGCTGGATTTTGATACTGGGGCGGGTTGGGGTTGTGTTATCCACCCGACTGCAATTGGATGTGGGAGATTGATGCAATTTTCACCTAATTGGGCAATTGAGTTCCAGCATGTGGGAGCCCATGACCCAATTAGTGGTTTCAGTCTGAAAGTCGCCTCTGATGATGTCATCATTGCTGTTGCATTGAAGGTCAGAGACTGCCTGGCCTTTGCTGTGAGAGGACCTGGATGCAAAATGAGCAGCAGCTCTATCTGAGAGAGAGAGAGAGACAATTTTTGCTCCACCACTCCCAGATGCCAGCCAGCCACTCACTGATACTCAGCACAGTCACTGATATTCAGCTATCCACATGTGCTCCCGCCAGGTTTCACAATCGTGTTTCAGAACAGGCGTGCTTCATGTAGAACAAGGGTTAAAATCACAAAGGCCTTTCAAAATGGCATTATAGAGCCAATTTAGTGCTTGTTAAGGGCCTTAACAGCCTATCCCGTCTCTTAAAGGCGGGACGGAGTCGGGACCAGCAGACATGATTTCATCAAAATTGCGTGGAGGCGGGATGGAGGCGGACTTGTGCCCGCCCGCCACTTTTTGCAATTTTAACCCCCCACACGCCTCCAAACCCGCCTCCATGGGTCAATGAAAATCCAGCCCATAGAGTATATTCAAGGCTGAGATAGATAGATTTTTGGACTCTAAAGGAATCAAGGGATATGGAGATCGGGCGGGAAAGTGAAGTTGAGGTCGATGATCAGCCACGATCTTATTGAATGATGGAGCAGGCTCGAGGGGCCGTATGGCCTTCTCCTGCTCTTATTTCTTATATTCTTATAAAGCATCAAGAGGATATGCCAAGCGCAATTTTGTTCATTGGGTGGGAGGGAGAGTGTACCTCAACAACTCCCATGCACATGTTGACCAGTGTAAGAACACCATCAGCTGAGACATGGGAATAGTCTTGTATTCTCTAGTATGATATTGGCACCCCTGTCGAGTTTTTTCAGGTGTTCCTTTGCTTCCAGCAAACATTAGGGTCAATTTAGGAAGGAACAGTGAAGCTGATTTTAACCTGCAGAAATCAGCGTTAAGAGGGCAATAACAGTTTCAAAATGGGGTTGGTAGACTTCCCGCCCCGTTAACCCCGACGATTGACAGGCTGCCACTTCCACAGGTGCCTGCCGCTGGGTGCCTGCTTGTTTTAGGCTGTAGGCCCCTTTTAATATGCAAATTGGGGTCCTATGATGTACATAGGACCCCGATTGCCTTTTTAGGCCAGAATTGGTCAGACCATGCATTGTGTACATTCTGACCAGTTTCATTGGCAATAGAGCCAGAGAGGCCCTGGAAAAGTAGGTTTTAAATGATATTTCTTTTTTTTTGCGGGGGGGGTGCAGGAAACCAGGGGTGCTCCTCTGGACCGCACAAAAGTACTGTGGGCCACTGTCGGCAAGGGCACGAACCCCTTGGCCTCGCCTGCCCCCTCCCAGGACCGACCTGCTGGGCCGACCGACATTCTTATGGCCCGAACTGGCGAGCTTCCTCGGGATGCCCGTTTGGCATCCGCAGCTTTCCGCTTGGATTCAAGCCCATAAAAAATGCAAACAAAGCTCTGGGGTTCATTTCTAGAGGAATAGAATTGAAAAGCAGAGAAGTTATGTTAAACTACCAGAATCTTGGTATAGACCACGCTTAGAGTACTGTGCACAGTTCTTGTCCCCATATTACAAAAAGGATACATAGCCACTGGGGAAGATGCAAAAAAGATTCACAAGGACGATACTAGGACTGAGAGGTTATAACTGTCAGGAAAGATTGAACAGGCTGGGGTTCTTTTCGCTAGAAAAGAGAAGATTGAGGGGTGACCCATAGAGGTCTTTAAAATTATGAAGGGGTTTGATAGGGTAGATGTAGAGAAGATGGGCTGGATTTTGATACTGGGGCGGGTTGGGGGTCGTGTTACCCGCATTTCGTGTTATCCACCCGACTCCAGATTAATGTGGATGAATGATGCGATTTTAACTTAATTGGCCAATTGAGTTCCAACATGTGGGAACCCATGGCCAATGAGTTATTCCAGTTTGAAAGTCGCCTCCGATGATGTCATCATTGCTGCTGCATTTAAGATCTGCAACAAGCCTTGCTTCCTCTGCAGGCTGCCAAGCTTTTGGACCTCTATTCTAAAGGCAACTGCAGCAGGAATGGCCAGCCAACGACCCAGGTCTGCTCCCAGGTTCGATGACGTTGCCCTGCAGGCTTTGGTGGATGGAGCAAGAGCCAACAGGGAGGTGCTCTTCCCCTCCTCAGGGAGGAAGAAGCCTCCCCAGCAGACCAAGGCTGTGTGGGTCCAGATCGCCCAGGAGGTCAACTCCTTATCCTTCACCTGCAGAACCTGGATCCAGTGCAGGAAGAGGTTTCATGACCTTCTACGTATTGCTAAAGTGAGTATGACTTTCCCTTCACCCTCAATCTGATCCCCATTGCCTCTCCTCATCAGCACTCAGCTTTAGCAACCTCTTCCTCCATATCCCACTTGACACTGACATCCATGCACCCTTACCCATTCCCTCTCCCTCTATGGTCACATTCACCTTACTATTCAACTATGCAGCCCTCACACTCCCTATCACTGTCATGCTTTGAAAACAACTTACAACACACAGGGAGGGCCCTTAGTCTCACCACCTCAATCCATCTTTGTCTCCTTCTAAGCATCTATGCTATGGACTCTCTACACTCACTCCTTCAATCTCACTCAAACTCCACTTGTCTCCCTCATTGCAGGAAAAGAGAGCTCACAATAAAAGGGAAAGAGCCAGGACAGGAGGAGGGCTACCCTCATTAGCCCAGCTCACCCCCTGGGAGGATGTGGTCCTGGAGATCGTGGGAGTAGAGGACGATACGCAAGTGGGGGACGGTCAGACGGGTGCATCAGAGCAAGCTGGTGACTGAATAGTGTTCCATCTCTCTCATTGACATTGCATGAGTCGCTGATAATGAATCTGAAGCTCTAACAGATGGATTTATGATCATCTGCAATATGCAATGTGCATGTAACCTTGGTATCACATCTCTGACTCTTTCCTTTACTCCCCCACAGGACCATCGCAAGCACCCGTCCCCACTAGCCAGGAGGAAGAGCCTGAGCAGACAGACTTCTCAGAGGAAGCTGCAACCTCTGAGGGCGCAGCGTCAGCAGAACTCAGCGCACCCAGCACCAGCGCAGACACTCACACCTCGGTGGGACCCTCGGGACATAGAGTAGTGTTGTCAGCTGGTGTATCACAGCTCACAAGTGAGCATCAGCAGATGGTGGAGACAGGGACAGCAGTGGAGAGTCCTAGTCGGAGGGCGCAGGACTCTCCTAGCTCGGCTCAGCTGCATGTCGACCCTCTGCCTCTGGGTCCATCCATAAGATCAGCGGTGCTGGGACTCCAGGAACAGATGCAGGAGTCTCTGACAGGTTTTGTCTCCAGGGTCCCTGCGAGTGTGGAGCGAATGGAGGAGTCCATAGTGAACATGAGCAGAGCCTTTGTGGAGTCATTGGCGCATGAACGCATCATCACGGAAAGGATGGCAACCTCCGTGGAAAGGATGGCTACAGTAGAGGAGAGGATGGCTACGGCTATGGAGGAGATAAGTCGCCAGAGTGTAGAAAACATGGTCATTGTTCAGAATAGACTGGCATCTCTTGAGGAGCGATGGTCATCTATTGAACAGAGAAACCAGACCTTCATGGAAGTCCTTCTGAGTAGGACTTCCAGTGCAGATACGGGTCCCCATGGCCTCCCTGATGTGCAGCAAGTTGCTCTCAAGCCACTTGCAAGCGCTGAGGTGGACCTGACCCATGAGAGGGATGTTGGTGGCACACAACAAGGAGGTGGGGGCTCCTCTCCAAGCGCTCACACTTCCATGCCACTGACAAGTCCTCGGTCAGAGCCCCACCAGAGTCCTCACCCAAGTGAGATCGGCATCTCAACCCCTGCTCAGCCGCAAGAGCAGCAGACTGTTGACAAGCCCTCGCAGGTTCGCAACCCCAGAGGACGCCCGCCAAAGGAGTCGAGACAGGAGCAGCAACAAACTGAGCAGGGGGCCGCCACTTCTGCTGAAGCCACAGGGGAAGCACCATGTAGGAGCACGCGTAAGAGAAAGAAACTGCACAAATAGTCACAAGGGTAGTCACTTGGGTGAATTTTGATGTTATTGTGAAAAAGCCATCAGGTGTAAAGTGTAAATAAAAACTCTGATGGCTACAGCTGCAGTTGTGGCGTCTGTCATTTCGCTAATGGGACTTCCACAATGAGGCCTTAGGATAACTTGCAATTGTCAGTATGGTGGTCACATTGTTAGGGATCCGCTGGGTCTGGGCCATTGTCGTAGCTCTGGTAAGAAGCTGCGAGGCAAAAGTTCTTGCTTGTCTAGGCTAAGCAAATCTGGCCAAGATGAGTGCATTCCTTGCATTCCGGGCAGCTATGGTCTCACGTAATGCTGCCGCTGGTTGAGGGGCCTCTGCAAGTTGTTCATTCTCTCTCTCCTCCTCCTCCTCCTCATCTGAGGAGGCTATGTGAGGAGCCACTTGGTCCTCCGGCATCTGTAAGCCACGACGCTGTGCCATGTTGTGAAGTGCACAGCAAACCACGACGATTCTGGAGACCCTGGCTGCTGAGTATTGCAGGGCTCCACCTGATCTATCCAGGCATCTGAAGCGCATCTTCAACATACCGATGGTTTGCTCGATTATAGCTCTGGTGGAAATGTGGCTGGAGTTGTAGCTCTCCTCAGCTGCATTGGATGGGCTCCTCAATGGCGTCATTAGCCACGTCTTCAGGGGATAGCCCTTGTCTCCAAGTAGCCATCCGTGAAGTTGGTCTGGCGGACTGAATAGCGGAGGCACACTAGACTGGCGCAGTATGAAGGAGTCATGGCAACTGCCAGGGTACTTGGCACAAACATGCAGAACTTCCTTCTTGTGGTCACACATCAGCTGAACGTTGAGGGAGCGGAAGCCCTTGCGGTTGACAAAAATACCTGGATTGCGATGGGGTGCCTTAAGGGCCACATGTGTGCAGTCAACGACGTCCTGCACCCTTGGAAAGCCTGCCAGATTAGCTAATCCAACCGCACGCGCCGTGACACTTGCTCGATCCTTGGTGAAATGGATGTGATTGTGCGCGATGGCAAAGAGGGCATCGGTTACCTGCGTGATGCAGGTGTGTGTGGCCGCCTGAGAGATGCCGCTGATGTCTGCTGCTGATCCCTGGAATGAGCCTGAGGCAAAAAAGTTGAGTGCGGTGGTGACTTTGATGGCCACTGGTAAGAGGCGTCCACCTGGTCCTCTGGGCTCCAGGTCTTGTTGCAGCATTGCGTAGATGTCACCCACTACCTCTCGCGAAAGTCGGAGCCGCCTTTGGCACTGCTGCTCAGACATGTTGAGGTAGCTGATCCTCTGTCTGTAGACCCTGTTTGGGGATATCTCCTGCGCCGACGGCCTTCCATGCGCTGGCCCCTTCTGTCCTGTGCAGCTTCAGGTGGGTGAGCAGCAGCTTGGCGCTCCTGCTGTTGCTGCTGCTGTTGGTGCTGCTGCTGTTGGTTCTGCTGGTGCCGCGGCTGTTGTTCGTCCTCATCGGATGCCCAGGAGGGAAGGAAATAAATGGCTCCCATGCCTCTGGTATATGTCTCAGTTGAAGAAGCGCTCAATGAGGGTGACGAGAGGGGTTTCCCAGGAGGTCACACTGCAGATGGGTGTCAGGCTCCAAACTTCCAGAGCTGTGGTTATGCCTTCTAAAAGTTCCCCCAGACCTGTGACAACAAAGTCCTGCCACCTGCAATTGATGGCTGATCAAATCTCCTATTTAAAGGTTGAGCTGCAGCTGAGAGTCAGCAATCCACTTGTGCTCCCGCCAGGTTTCACTGGCGTGTTTCACATCAGGCGTGCTTCACGTGGGAAAAGGGTTAAACTACCTAAAATGCTTCAAAATGGCATTACAGAGCCAATTTAGGGCTTGTTAAGGGCTTTAATGGCCTCTCCCGCCTCTTGGAGGCGGGACGGAGTCGGGAACCCCGCGACCGATTTTGTCAAAATTGCGTGGAGGCGGAATGGAGTCGGGATCAGGTCCGCCCGCCACTTTTCGCAATTTTAACCCCCCACACGCCTCCAAACCCGCCTCCACGGGTCATTGAAAATCCAGCCCGATGTTTCCACTTGTGGGGGAGTCCAAGATAGTCACTATTAAATCCAATAAGGAATTCAGGATAAACTTCTTTACCCAGAAAGTGGTGAGAATGTGGATCCCACGACCACAGGGAGTAGTTGAGGCGAATAGCATAGATGCGTTTAAAGGGAAGCTAGATAATTACATTAGGGAGAAAGGAATAGAAGGTTATGCTGATAGAGTTAGATGAACAGGAGTGGGAGGAGGCTCATGTGGAGCATAAACACCGGCAGAGACCAGTTGGGCCGAATGGCCTGTGTCTGTGCTGTAAATTCTAAGTAATTCTACGTAAAATTGCGGCAACCTCCTTTCTGCCGGAACGGATGGCCGGCAGTGCTGGTGTGCTCCGTAACTTAAAATCTAACCCGAATTTGCCACAGTTCCTTTTAGCTTCATCGTATTGTTTCAACATCTAACACAAATGAGCCTAAAAGTGACTGTTTATAATATTGATGTGCAAACAATTAACACATTGATATGACATGTGTGCAATTTTAATGGAGACGTTACCTCACTTAAAATAAACAAGCTAATGCCTCTGTTAACAGAGGAACATCAAACAAACATCTTTGTATTGTAATCTGACAAACAATCATTTATAGGCTGTACTTAATGCAATCCATTTTTTTTTAAGCACAGATCCAAACGCCTGACAATTACATAAATGCACTAGATTTTTGTCTTTACCGCCTGGGTGTTCAGCACTGCTTGGGTGGTGTGTAGAAAGGAAAGTTGGCATGCTAGTAACAGAACCCTCCTGATTTTCCTTCCACCAGGCAATTTTTAGCACTTAGGCGGTTAAGGTTAAAATTTACCCCTATGTGTTTATGGAAGAATTCAGATAATATATAAGACACATCTTATAAAAGAAAAAAAAGAAAGGTTTTTTTTCCCAGTACATTTTCGGGTAGAATATCACCTTGGGCGGAGCACAACACGGGCATTATCGAATCGCCTGCCCATTATACTGCCCGCCCGATGTTCAGTCCCATTGACTTCAATAGAAGTGAATATCAAGCGTGGCGCATAACAGGCGGCCAATGCGATACCGCCCATATACCATTACCGCCCAAAATAAATTTCTACCCCTTTGTCTCTCTTTGACCTTTCTGTTTTCCTATTTTCCTCTTATACTTTCTACTCCAACCGCGGATCCAAAGGAGGTGCACGTGTTTATGTTCGTTCTGATGTTACTGCTACTCACTTCATCTTCTTTTGAATCACCTGATTTTAAATTATCTTACCTTCATCTATGGTCAGTGTTCCTCTAAACTTTCCACGTCTTCTAACTTGCTAGCTCCATTCAACTCGTTCATCCACCTTCCTACATTCCCACTGTGTTGAAATCAAGATTCACTGAAGCACCACCTACTCCAGCTCATTCTTTCCCTGGACATCGAAAGCTGTGGAACAATTTATCACCCTAAGGCATCTAAGACCCAAGCTCAGCATCACCTAATCATAGGAACAGGAGTAGGCCATTCAACCCCTCAAGCCTGTTCCGCCATTCAATTAGATCATGGCTGACCTGTATCTTAACTCCATTCACCTGCCTTGGTTCCATGCCCCTCAATTCCCTTGCCTAACAAAAATCTTTGAATTTCAGTTTTGAAATTTTCAATGAACCTAGCCTCAACAGCTTTTTGGGGGAGTGGGTTCCAGATTTCCACTGACCTTTGTGTGAGGAAGTGCTTCCTGACATCACCCCTGAACGGCCTAGCTCTAAATTTAAGGTTATAGCTCCCTTGTTCTGGACTCCCCTACTAGAGGAAATAGTTTCTCTCCATCTACCCTATCAAATCTTTTAATCACCTTAAACACCTCAATTAGATCACCCCTTAATCTTCTATACTCAGGGAATACAGGCCTAGTCTATGCAACCTGTCCCGCTAATTTAAACCTTTTAATCACTACTCCTATGTTTTTCTTGTACTCTTTCCAACCTTGGTAATGTTTACCATGGATCTTAGGCCTTCATCTTGTTTTCAAAAGGAAAGCAACGATATGAAAGATGTGATTGAGCTAGTCAGAAATAGGCACTTATTATATAATAATGATGACATTCTTAGAACTCTGTTGGGAACGACACTACCACTAAACCATTACATCATTCCAACTTCAAAGAGTCTTTTTCTGTGGCTTTGCTGTTGGGACACTAAACCACAACATAGGTACCCACAGGAACACAGAAAGCTTGTTTTAATTCCCAGATGTAAATCAACACTACACCACCTTTTATAGTTCATGTGCTAAATCGGGGTTTTTTTTTTGCAAGCTGCACATTTTGTGCAGAGAGAGAAAAAAATCAATACTAGAGACTTTTAATTAGTAATGGCCGAGTCCAGGGTTTTAAAGTGCCTTCATATTCTTTCTAACAGGTAATATCAGCACACGGGGATTTAACAAACCTCCTTGTTTTTGGAGGAAAAGAAAGCTAATTTCAGGTCGGGGAATCTTAAGCTTAGCCCAGTTAAACTTTAGGTGATTCAACTCTCTTAGACCCGTCAGGTCTAATATATTAGTAATGTGATTCCTGCATCGCAAGCCCTCTCTCCCAAATGAATGGAACATTCCCATGGGAAATCATAGACGCATAAAGGTTGAAATTCCATAATAAGCACTCCTTGTGCAAGATCAGTACAGTTGGACATCACCTGATGTACTGCAGATAGAAAGAAAAAAATAAAGATTTGCCTTTATATAGCACTTTTCATGAGCGCAGGACATCCCAAAGCGCTTTACAGCCAATTAAGTACTTTCTCAAATCCAGTCACTGTTGTAATGTAGGAAAACATTATAGCTGTTCCCACAAGCAATTCCAGGTTTGGCCCTAATTACTTATGCATAGGGAGCTGATGCCCACACAGTGGTCTGTCTCTGGGAGCTTGCACACATATAAGTATAACTTAGAGCACTACTGCAACTCTTTAAAGGGCTACAGCAACTATTTGAAGGGAAGCACAACCAGATGTATTAAACCCAAATTTATAGATGCAACAGTGGAAGTGCTGCAGCATAATGTAGCTATAAGGAGAACGGTATTATTTATCAATCCAGGATGTCCTCTGCGGAGGACAAGAGTGCAGAATGCCTGGCTGGAGGAGGTGGCCATGGCCAATGCTATGAACACTACCATGGGAACAGATACAGAAGAAGACGGAACACTTCAAAGAATCTGCCAAGGTAAACCTTCTCAACAGTATCAGTTACCAGGTAGATGGCCCAAGTAGCATATCACAGTGTTGACTGTCAACTTGTTTCACATTTAATGCCAAGTCTTCACACAACCCTACAGTTTTTTCATTATTCAACATGCATTTCCATTTACCAGAAATGCATTAATTCACGTTACAACTTATAATTGAAAGCCTTGGCACACTCCCATCTTTAAAGGGCTTCATACTGCAAAATTCATGTTGCAACACAATCTAGTTGCATTATGGATGGTCACTGACTGACCACATGACGGGCCATAGGTTGAGCACGTCAGTCACTATCTATGTGTTGTTTGAACATATCAAGTCTGCAGCCTAGAAAATCGATTGCCCAGTGGCAGAGGAGTGCTATATTGGATCGGATGCCCTGTAGTCGTCTAGCGCACTCATCGGTAACATGCGCAGAGCTCATTTTAATATGTAAATAAGGATCCTACACTGGTTGTATGACCCTTTTGTCAAATTGGTATGCCCCAATGCCTGAAGTTCTGGGAACAACATTTTGGAGGTGCAGGAGTGGTTGTTTATCTTGTAACTATATTATTTGCCTGACAGGTGCTATGCTGGCACTGCATTTGGGGCTGAAGGAGGTGCGGGAGCATCAGCAGCAAAGATAACTCCAAAGAGTAGGAGCAGCTGGAAGAAGAGGAAGGAGGAGGGCATTGAGCAGGAGGCCCTATCAAGCGTGGGTCTTCAGGCAGCAGTTCTCCTATCTCAACCTGACGGAGGAGCAATGTTTGAGGTGTCGGAGATTCACCAGGGAGGCTGTAACACCTCGACTGGAGCCCCAACCCAGGGCATGGACAGCACAGCCTGTGACTGTCCAGGTGACCACAGCCCTTAACTTCTATGCCACAGGCTTCTTTCAGGCCACAACAGGTGACATCACAAACACCGGCCAGTTCGCTGTCCACTGCTGCATAAAAGATGTAGCCAGGAGAGACAACTGCATCTCCTTACCCATGGACCAAGTGAAGCAGCACAAGAGACCAACAGGCTTTGCGTGGATTGCAGGCTTCCCAAGTGCGCAAGGAACGATAGACTGCACACACATTATCCTGCGTGCTCCACATGAAGAGCCTGGCATCTATATGAACAGAAACGGATACCATTCTCTCAATGTCCAGCTTGTTTACGACGACAGGCAGTGGCTAATTGTGATCTGTGCTTGGTTTCCTGGCAGTAATCATGATATCTTCATCCTGTGCCAGTCATCTGTCCCAGCTCTATTTCACTCAGATGGTCAGGCTAGAGGCTGGCTACTTGGTGATAAGGGACAGCCTCTCGTCTGTCAGGAGCTCAGACACAGATGCCTAGCTGGCTTATAATAAGAGCCATGTGACCACGAGAAACCTCAAAGAGCACAGGCATTCTGAAATAATGGTTCGGCTGCCTGCTGAAGGAGCTCGGCAGCACACCACTGACTGTGTCTCCAAATTTGTAGTGGTGTGCTTCCTGTTGCTTAATTTTGCCCTCCAGAGGGGCCAAGCCTTACCACCAGGCAGAAGTGGAGGAGGAGGAGGAAGAGGAGCATCGCCCACCGCTCCCACCAGCTGCCAGACAATAACTAATAGAAGAGCACCTCACCTGAACCATCCCTCCCCTCTTCAATACACCAACAGTTCCACCATCCATATAACCACAACCTCCGAGTCAGAAGGTTGTGGGGTCAAGTCCACTCCAGGGGCTTGAGCACAAAATCTAGGCCGACACTCCAGTGCTGTACTGAGGGAGTGCTGCACTGTCAGAGGTGCCGTATTTCAGATGAGACGTTAAACCGAGGCCCCGTCTGCCCTCTCAAGTGGCCATAAAAGATCCCATGGCACTATTTCGAAGAACAGGAGTGTCCTGGACAATATTTCACCCTCAACCAACACCAAAAAATTTTTTACTGTGTTTGCCCGCCCTTGCTGTGGGCTAATTGGATGCTGTGTTTTCTATAGTACAACGGTGACTACACTTCAAAAGTACTTTGTTAGCTGTAAAGTGCTTTGAGAGGTCCTGAGGTCATGAAAGGCGCTATAAAAATGCAAGTTCTGTCTTCTTTGGCTGTTCAGCTGAATTCTTCTAAAGGCTTCAATTAGAATTTAGTTTCCAGTGATTTTGCAGACATTCAGCTCTTTGTTTCAACAAAACAATAAATCTGCGCACTACACATTGGCTTATATTACAGAGCCCCCATGGGGGCCTGGAAAGAGTCAGTGCTGTAAGAGATGGGGGTGGTGGTCACTGGCAGTGCTGTCCCTATGATGGAGATTGTATATAGGGCTGTTTTCACCAGGTGGCTCAATTCTATGACTGTCTCTCTGATGAGGCTGAGCCTGTCAAGGCAGTTCTCTCTGAAAGAAGAGAAAGACTTGCATTTATATCGCGCCTTTCACGACCACCGGGCGTCCCAAAGTGCTTTACAGCCAATGAAGTACTGTTTTGAAGTGTAGTCACTGTTGTAATGTAGGAAACACGGCAGCCAATTTGCGCACAGCAAGCACCCACAAACAGCACTCTGATAAGGACCAGATAATCTGTTTTTTTAGTGATGTTGATTGAGGTTTAAATATTGACCAGGACAATGGGGATAACTCCCCTGCTCTTCTTCGAAAGAGTGCCATGGGATCTTTTACTTCCCCGAGAGGGCAGACGGGGCCTCGGTTTAACGTTTCATCTGAAGGACGGCACCTCCAACAG
Organism: Squalus acanthias; assembly: GCA_030390025.1. Lineage (NCBI taxonomy): Eukaryota > Metazoa > Chordata > Chondrichthyes > Squaliformes > Squalidae > Squalus > Squalus acanthias. The sequence goes on from CM059428.1 coordinate 151,274,189, forward strand.
TGCAGCACTCCCTCAGCACTGCTACCGACTGAGCCATAGCCAACACCATATTGTGAACCAATTGTTCTTCCAATCCAACCCTCTCCAACTATTTCCAGCACTGTCTGTTTTTATTTCAGATTTCCAGCATCCGTAGTGTTTTGCTTTTGTTTAAGAAAACACTTCCTGATAGGCATGAATAGGACTGACCTTTAATGTGCATTATAACCTGGCTAGCTGAGTACACTGTAGGTGTGCTGTGTAAACCACAGGATTTATTGCTTGCCACAAGTATTGACTCATTTCAATAATATAAGATATTAAAATGAAGCTCTTACACATTCTGCGTGAGATTAATTAACTCTGGTGGACAACCAAGTACAGGATTTCGCTAAATAAGAGCAGAGGGCTAGTCAATTTAGAAACTTTCAGTTTCTCCCTTCAACTCCACCACTGAACACCACAGAACTTTGAAACAGGATTATTCCTGCTGACAGGAAAATCCACCTTACATAAAGCCATACAGTGCGGATTTTGTGATACATCATTGTTCTTCTACACTGGGACTTGAGTTTCAATCTAGGAAAGACTCGATGCAGCAAAAGTCTCTTCTCTCTGATTAAAAGCCCCCCCCCCCCCCCCTGTTGATATGGGTTTGAGTAATCTCAACACAGTTTCTAATGGAGACAAGTTCACAGCGTAAAACTTGGCATAATTAGCACTAATTGTCAATCTCACACAGAGCGGACACAAGGAGAGGTGGCGCAGTTAATAGAAATATCACACTAGGGAAACCGGGAGTGATCTTTTTGCATTTGACCTCAACCATACTGTTGAGGTAGTGCAGAGTTTTACATCTGAAAAATGTTATGCATATGGTTGGCGTGTTCAATGATGACCTTAATGTTAGAATCCTTATTGCCTTCTTCATAAAGCACCTTTAACGAAGCCAAATATATCTTTCTGTTGAACAATGTTGTCTTTATTTTATCCACACTGCTATGGCTGTTGCTCTTTTGAAAACTCCTCCCTTGTTCCTCTGAATCTTCAAATACTGTACACTCTTCCTGCCTCTACACTTCCTTTCAAAACCCAAGCTTAGTGTCACTTAACCACTACTTTTTGATTTCCTTTGTATTTCCTGTTACTCTGTCCAATCGTAGTGGTGGCTGACAGGATTGGCTTTGACCCATCGCCTGGGATACTGAAGTTTAAGAAAAGAAACTAAAATGAACAATTACTTTCATGCAATAAAGACACAGAATCACAACACTGATGTTTATGTGTAATTTCTTTCAGATGATAATGCTAGGGGCTAATTGTTGATATTGCACGGACTCTATGGTCCCAGATTTTCCAATTGTAATGGTGACGATAACCCATTTAAAATGAATGGGTCACTGTTGGCGTTACAATCGGAAAATCAAGAATGTGTGTAAACCCATGTTCTTGCCATTTGCCTTTGCAAAGGTCAAACGTGCACAGTCAAAGATTGCGCACAATGCATGCACAAAACCTTAGTACTCTGGTCCGTTTATTCACACAACTTGTTTTTGTGACTGGAAGGCTGTTTCCAGTGGGGTTCCGCAGGGCTCAGTACTGGGTCCTTTGCTTTTTGTGGTATATATCAATGATTTGGACTTGAATGTAGGAAGTATGATTAAGAAGTTTGCAGATGATACAAAAATTGGCCGTGTGGTTGATAATGAAGAAGAAAGCTGCAGACTGCAGGAAGATATCAATGGACTGGTCAGGTGGGCAGAACAGTGGCAAATGGAATTCAATCTGGAGAAGTGTGAGGTAATGCATTTGGGGAGGGCTAACAAGGCAAGGGAATACACTATAAATGGTAGGACACTGAGAAGTGCAGAAGATCAGAGGGACCTTGGAGTGCATGTTTACAGATCCCTGAAGGTAGCAGGACAGGTAGATAAGGTGGTTAATAAGGCATACGGGATACTTGCCTTTATTAGCTGAGGCATAGAATATAAAAGCAGGGAGGTTATGCTTGAACTGTATAAAACACTAGTTAGGCCACAGCTAGAATACTGCTTCCAGTTCTGGTCATCACAGAATCACAGAATCCCCACAGTGCAGATAGAGGCCATTTCGGCCCATCGAGCCTGCACCGACACATATCCCACCCTATCCCCGTAACCCCACGTATTTAATCCCCCCTAACACTAAGGGTCAGTTTATCATAGCCAAATCAACCTAACCCGCACATCTTTGGACTGTGGGAGGAAACCGGAGCACCCGGAGGAAACCCACGCAGACATGGGGAGAATGTGCAAACTCCACACAGACAGTCACCCGAGGCCGGATTCGAACCCGGGTCCCTGGCGCTGTGAGGTAACAGTGCTAACCACATTACAGAAAGGATGTGATTGCACTAGAGAGGGTGCAGAGGAGATTTACGAGGATGGTGCCTGGGCTGGGGAATTTTAGCTATGAGGAAAGATTGGATAGGCTGGGGTTGTTTTCTTTGTAACAGAGGAGGCTGAGGGGAGATCTAATTGAGGTGTATAAAGTTATGAGGGGCCTGGATAGAGTGGATAGGAAGGACCTATTTCCCTAAGCAGCAGGGTCAATAACCAGGGGGCATAGATTTAAAGTAATTGGTCGGAAGTTCAGAGGGGATTCGAGGAGAATCTTTTCCGCCCAGAGGGTGGTGGGGGTCTGGAATTCACTGCCTGAAAGGGTGGTAGAGGCAGAGACCCTCATCGCATTTAAAAAGTAGTTAGATATGCACTTGAAGTGCCGTAACCTAACAAGGCTACGGACCAAGTGCTGGAAAGTGGGATTAGGGTGGATAGCTCTTTGCTGGCCGGAACGGACAAGATGGGCCGAATGGCCTCCTTCTGTGCTGTAAATTTCTATGATTCTATGAACTATTAAATGTGAGCATGTCTGCCTCCTAGATTGTCCATATAAAATTTCCAATTGCCAGGGATGGGTTAAACATAGGTTTAATACATTGTTTTGTCTTTCATGATAGCTCGCATAAAATAATGGCTCAGCTGTCACCTCAACATTCTTTTTCTGCACCAGTGCTCAGAATAAGTATTTTGCAAAGCAATACTATTACTCACATGTCAGATGAAGATATATGGTAGGTCCTGGTGCCTGTATGTAATTTTGGTGAACTTGTTTTGAGAAAGCCACGAGGGTACTTTTATCGTAATGAATAATTTCAATACTGTACCTTGCATGCTTGAGAGAGAAACTATTTCACTCGAGATTTTCACATCCTAATGTCAAAACGTGTCAACATGTAGCTCCCATGATGGTTTACTGAGTTTATTTAGTGAGTGGCTGAGACATATGGACCAGGAAGGGTCCAAATTTGATCCCCAATCTATGCTGAGTTATTTGGTCACAGCTAGGGTAGCAGATGAGGTAATATAATTCCCACGATTAGAGAATGGTAAAAAAAAAAACACAATTTCCGCTCTGATTGTTAATTAGCAAACTTGCTGGAAGTGAACCTCTGTGGACATCAAGCCGGGAACAAAATTAGGCTCTGCTGTGATGTCTACCTCTATCAAGCAGCCTGCTGATACTGACTGCCACGGCTCACAAGTGAATAATGATCACTTGGCTGAGATATTGGAGGACAGCCAGGACCTGTGGAACTGCAGCTCAGCAAGGAATCAATATCTTCAGGAGAATTTCTCAGCATTCTTTCTAAAGAAAGAAAGAATGGCATAGAAATTACAGACGTAAAACAGGTGCAAAGGTGTTCTATATGGCGATTGGTGTGCGCGCATTAAGAAATAGGAGCAGGAGTAGGACATTTGGCCCTTCGCGCCTGCTCCGCCATTCAATAAGATCATGGCTGATCTTCTACCTCAACTCCACTTTCCCGCCCGATCTCCATATCCCTTCATTCCCTTAATATTCAAAAATCTATTGACCTCTGTCTTGAATATACTCAACGACTGAGCCTCCACAGCCCTCTGGGATAGAGAATTCCAAAGATTCACCACCTTCTGAGTGAAGAATTTTCTCCTCATCTCAGTCCTAAATGGCCGACCCCTTATTCTGAGACTGTGACCCCTGGTTCTAGACTCCCCACCCAGGGGAAACATCCTCCCTGCATCTACCCTGTCAAGTCCTGTAAGAATTTTGTATGTTTCAATGAGATCACCTCTCATTCTTCTAAACTCTAGAGAATATAGGCCTAGTCTACTCAATCTCTCCTCATAGGACAATCCCCCCCAACCCAGGAACCAGTCTGGTGAACCTTCATTGCACTCCCTTTATGGCAAGTATATCCTTCCGTACACAATACTCCAGGTGTGGTCTCACCAGGGCCCTATATAATTGCAGTAAGACGTCTTTACTGTTATACTCAAATCCTCTTGTAATAAAGGCAAACATACCATTTGCGTTCCTAATTGCCTGCTGTACCTGCATGTTAACTTTCAGTGATTCGTGTACAAGGAAACCCAGGTCCCTCTGAACACCAGCATTTCCCAATCTCTCTCCATTTAAAAAATACTCTGCTTTTCTATTTTTCCTACCAAAGTGGATAACTTCACATTTCTCCACATTATATTCCATTTGCCATATTCTTGCCCACTCACTTAGCTTGTCTATATCCCCTTGAAGCCTCCTTGCATCCTCCTCACAACTTACATTCCCACCCAGCATTCTGAGCTGGAAGTCCACCACCTACTATATTAGCATTCGCATCATAAGAGGTCTCCAGAGCCCGCGCCTGAAACAGGCGTTAGGCCCTTTGCATATTCAAACAGGAGGCCTGAAGCCTGTTTGAGGGCCCCTTTGTAAAATTGGGATGGCCGGAATTTAGCAGGTGCTGGGCTTGCTGCGTTCAGGGAAATGTGGTCCACATGCAGCCTAATCAGCCGTCCTTACAAGAATGGCAGCAGGCTGCCACCGAAAAGATTAAAAGGTTAATAAAAATACTTACCTGAACGTGGAGCCGGGAGGTTCAGGAGTGCTCCTCCTGACCGCACATTAAATCCACGGGCTGCTGCCGACCACTGCTCGCCTCCCTCCCGATTGTTTGCCTCCCTCTCCCAATCTCTGCTTCTCGCGATCGTTTCACCCGCTCTCCCAGTCGCCCCGGTCCCTCCTGATCACATCCCCCTCCCACCACCCCCATTCCCAGTTGGCTCCCCCTCCATCCAGATCGCTTTCCTCCCCCCCCCCCCCCCGTCTTCCAAGACCTACCTGAGGGCCTGAAATTCTAATCGTCTCTGCCGGCAAGCTGCCTGGGGATGCACAGCAGGCGTCTGCAGCTTGCTGGCTGAACGTAAATGAGGCCCGAGGCCAAATATCGAGTGGGCCTTTGGCCCGTTACGCCCAGTTCATGCCAAACCAATTTCTAGGCTGATGCGTTATCCACTTTTGGTTATGAGCATTAATAAACCTATTTTAGGGTTTATTAACATTCTTCGGCGTGAAATCTCCAGGGTTTTCTGCTGTAAACAACCTTTCACCATTTTGACATTAATGTTAACTCTGGCAATCTGGTTCATTCCAATTTATCTCTAATAATGCTGATCTCGCACTTTTAAAGTGACTTGATTCACCAACAGGTTTCGATATGAATTTGAGGATTTGATACTGGAGCGATGGGAGACTCTCGTCAGGTCAGCGTGCCTGGTGGGAAGGTGAGCAGTGTGTTCTCGAGCCCGGGACAGTGGATGACATCAAGAAGATGCTCAACAACTTATGCAAAAGTACAAGCCAAACGAATACTAATGTATAAAGGATGGCTCAAAGGCCAAAGGTGGATTGGGAAGATATTTGTAATGTACGTATCCTGCTGCATTACAATGTGATCCAAATATGGATGCTCAAATGGACTACAAATAGTTCAGAGCCCCGCACTGGTGGAATACTCAACCTGGCAGTTATTATAAATCATAGGGGAGTTCTCCCCGGTGGCCTGCAATGAATGAATGAATTAGTATAACCTATAAATGAAGAGTCCAGGGGGTACAAAGAGGGTGCAGAGGAGATTCACCAGGATGTTACCTGGGCTGCAGCGCTTCAGCTATGAAGAGAGACTGGACAGGCTGGGGTTGTTTTTCTTAGAGCAGAGAAGGCTGAGGGGGGACCTGATTGAGGTGTACAAAATTATGAGGGGCATAGATAGGGTAGATAGAAAGGAACTTTTCCCCTTAGTAGAGGGGTCAATAACCAGGGGGCATAGTTTCAAGATAAGGGGCAGGAGGTTTAGAGGGGATTTGAGGGAAAACTTTTTCACCCAGAGGGTGGTTGAAATCTGGAACTCACTGCCTGAAAGGGTGGTAGAGGCAGGAACTCTCACAACATTCAAGAAGCATTTAGATGAGCACTTGAAACGCCATAGCATACAAGGCTATGGACCAAGTGCTGGAAAATGGGATTAGAATAGACAGGGCTTGATGGCCAGCGCGGACACGATGGGCCGAAGGGCCTCTTTCTGTGCTGTATAAACTAAAAAAAAAAAAATTGTTGGCGCCTGGTTTCAGGTGAGAAGGCGTGATGTGACTGCAGCGCGCGCCCAAACCGAGGGGCCCAAGGCTGGCCCAAAATCGGGCCTTGAGCCTCATTAATGTTCATTGGGCGAGCTGTGGCCGCCTGCTGGAGCTCCACAGGCAGCTCGCCTATTTTGAATTAATGAATATGGGGCCGTTTGCCTCGCTGCCAGCGGCCTGAAGGTGGGTCCCGGGAGCAGGGTTGTGAAGCGGCAATGGTGGTGGTGGGGAGCGATCGGGGTACAGTGGAGTTGGAATCCTCCTGCGCCTCCCGGCTCCACAGCAAAAACTTGCTTTCGGATTTTGGTAGCAGTGGTCCCAACGACCGCTTAAGAATCCCGAGCAGAGCACGCCCTTCTGCTGCTCCTACTCTGCTCCGCGATATCATATTTCGGCGAGCGAGCCTTAAACAGGCATTAGGTCCCTCATTTACATATGTAAGGGGCCTACACCTGTTTTAGACGGCCACCAGGGATGCCTGAAAATTCACCCGACCCAATATCCAGTTCAACATCTTTCAGTCGTCCTTTGGGTGCAGGACGTTAGTTCCCGAAATTGGCCCTCGCATCCATTTTATGCCTGTAAAATGGGCCCAACGAGATACAATTTCTACCTCTAGATGTCTGGTTGCTGGAACTTACCAGGATCAAGTGGAATACAACAGGATGAGTGTTCCCCCTTGGACATTTTAACAGCACTGAATCAGCTACTTCACAGGATAGACAGGCACATCATGGTTCACTTGGTGAAGGTTAACAGCAGTGTGCATGAGGGGATACCACCAGAGGAGTCTTCAGAGAGGCTGAGCATTTTCAAAGTGCTGAGTGGAGGCCCAGCCTCTCTATTTCTTCTCTCGATGTGTCTGAGGAAGGCTTCTTAGTCGAGGCTCTGGATCACGTAGGAACTTCATCTGCCTTTATGGGGAGTGCAGTGCAGCAAGGCTTGGATGCTGTGAAAGAGGCTGTGTCCCAGAGCTCGAGCAGCCTGCATGACATTGGGAAGGTATTTGAGGAAACCTTTTTCTTCATGAGGGCTGGTGTACAGCAAGTGCCAGTCATTGTGACGCGCAAGAAAGATTGCAAGCACAGTGGGGCCGGTTTTGACTGCCTTTGCCTGGGGTTAACGGGGCGGTAACGATTTCAAAATGGGGTTGGTAGCTTTATTAGATTATATTTCTAAGATTCCTAAAAAAAAATTTACAAGTTTTAAAACAAACTTTAATAACAAAACTTCATTGAGTCACAAGCAAACTGAAGCACAATTACTACAAATACATGGGTTGTATTGCAGGGTTCTTAAGGGAAAAGGGTGCATAACTCCTTTAAAGGTTGAAAGGAGGCGTCAACAAATAGCCTTCGGATTCCCCTGCCATGGAGCACAAACCCAGTAAAGATGGAAAGAAGCAGTAGCACTGTGTTAATAGGATTGAAAAGATATCCTTCAGTACAGATTAAATGTAAAAACTCATGCTGGCGAGTTGGCGAAGGTTACAATTACTGGCAGATATGATGACATAGTGCTTATAGAGATTAGAGAGTTGCTATGAATGGGAGTTCCTCACAGATTCACCCTTACAACAGGACACATTAATGCAGAGCTCAAAGAGGAAAAGGAATTAAGGTCTGTGGAAAAGAAGCCAAAGAGGAAAAGTGTGTGCAAATAGGTGCCCAAAACTGGGCTGCCCTGAACACAGCTGGTGCTGGGCCTGCTGCTTTCAGGATAACCATGTCTACAGGCGGCCAGAAGGCTGACACCAGAAAGTTAAGTTTAAAAAACAGTAATTACCTGATGTGGAGCCGGGAGGAGCAGGAATGAAGACCGTTGCCAGCCGCCCCCTCCCGATCGCACCCCCTGACGGCTGTTGCCGGGGGAGGGGCCCGACCCAACATCATCCTCGTGGAAGCGGTGAGGTGCCTCTTGATGCCCGATTGCCATCCGCAGCTCGTCGGCAATATGCTGATGAGGCCTAATTTCGGGTGAGCCTCGGGCCTCTGGTGCGTGCTCTCAGCGTGCCACCTATTTCAGGCCCGAAAATGGGCCAAAAAGAATTCCCACCCCATGACTGTTTAATTGCCAGTTCTGCTGCTAAGTATTTCTGTGATTTTTCTTAGATTTGGCTCAGTATTTACAGCTCAATGGTAGAAGACAGTGATATGCTACCATTGGGTCAACTGAACTTGTATCCTCTGGAGTTCAGAAGAATGAGGGGGGATCTTATAGAGACATTTAAAATCCTGACTGGTTTAGACAAATTAGATGCGGGCAGAATGTTCCCAATGTTAGGGAAAACTAGAACCAGGGGTCACAGTCTAAGGATTAAGGGGAAGCCATTTAAGACTGTGCTGAGGAGGAACTTCTTCATCCAGAGAGTGGTGAATCTGTGGAATTCTCTTCCACAGAAGGTTGTTGAGGCCAGTTCGCTAAATATATTCAAAAGGGAGTTAGATATAACACTCACAACTAGGGGGATCAAGGGGTATGGCGAGAAAGCAGGAATGGGGTACTGAGGTAGCATGTTCAGCCATGAACGCATTGAATGGCGGTGCAGGCTCGAAGGACCGAATGGTCTACTCCTGTACCTATTTTCTATGTTTCTATGTTTCTATGTTTCTATGTTACCATATTGCACCAGGATGGTAAAGCACAGGTTTGCAGGACCAAAAATGGAAGAAAAACCCTAAACAAAATATATTTATAAAAACACTTTAAAATCTGATTTACACCCAAGCTTGTCTCAACTTGCAAATAGGCGATGTGAACAATGATTTCCCCGTGCAAGTCAGAACATTTCCAGTCATCACATTAACCCAACTAATTTGCGGTTGGGTGCAACCTATTCAGGCATCATTAAAAAATGATAATCTAGAAAAGAAGAATGGGCTTTGCGAAACAGGTGAGTGGCAATTTTATAATATTGCTTCAGGGCCCTGGTGCTGTGGAAACTATCCCAGTTAGATTGAGGGGTAGGTTCCACAGCAGTCGGAACAACAGGGGAACAACTGTGCATGTGCAAGCTTGTCCTCTTGCAGGTGCTTGTAAGATTCATTTAGACTCTTGTTCTAGCCACCGTGCTTTTCCCAGCGACTGAGCATAAAATCGCTTTGCTTGGTTTGGCGGTCTGACCAGCAAAGCCTGCCTGTGGCCAAGAAACAGACCCACCTCTGGCCCCCACACAGCAAGATTCCACTGAGCGAGCCTATGGAAACCACCTCTTTCAATGGGTTTCAGAGCCTCTGGCGATGGCAGCACCCACATTGTTTACTCTGCAGCCTTTGAAGTTGCAGCTGCCACCGAGTTGGGAAAAATTGAATGCGTCATAACTGCGTGTATTCAATAACAATCCTGGGATCTAATCTTGTCTTCCTGTAAACTACGGTTCTGAAAGCAGTTCTGCAATATTGTACATCTTCTGTTGGCATGGACATTGCCCCATTTATATTAAAGAACAGAATCTATAGTAGCAAGATGTACCTTAAAGCCACTGCAATTATTTCCCAGGAGTTACTACCTTCCTCAATGGCTGCAGAAGGCCCGTGTATCCCAGCAGGAGTGAAAGCCCACGGTCAGCTTGTGGGTTAGCGCTAGCACGACTGTCAGTCAGGCAAGGGAACATAAGAACATAAGAAATAGGAGCAGGCGGTGACTAGTGGGCTAATCGCAGGGATCAGTGCTTGGGCCCCAACTATTCACAATATATATCAATGATTTGGATGAGGGAACCAAATGTACTATTTCCAAGTTTGCTGATGACACGAAACTAGGTGGGATTGTGAGTTGTGAGGAGGATGCAAAGAGGCTTCAAGGCGAATTAGACAAGTTGAGTGAGTGGGCAAATACATGGCAGATGCAGTACAACGTGGATAAATGTGGAAGTTATCCACTTCGGTAGGAAAAACAGAAAGGTAGAGTATTATTTAAATGGTGCTAGATTGGGAAATGTTGATGTACAAAGGGACCTGGGTGTCCTTGTACACCAGTCACTGAAAGCAAACATGCAGGTGCAGCAAGCAGTTAGGAAGGCAAATGGTATGTTGGCCTTCATTGCAAAAGGATTTGAGTACAGGAGCAAGGATGTCTTACTACAGTTATACAGGGCCTTGGTGAGACCACACCTGGAGTACTGTGTGCAGTTTTGGTCTCCTTACCTTAGAAAGGATATACTTGCCATAGAGGGAGTGCAGCAAAGGTTCACCAGACTGATTCCTGGGATGGCAGGACTGTCGTATGAGGAGAGATTGGATCGACTAGGCCTGTATTCACTAGAGTTTAGAAGAATGAGAGGGGATCTCATTGAAACGTATAAAATTCTGACAGGGCTAGACAGACTGGATGCAGGGAGGATGTTTTCCCTGGCTGAGGGGTCTAGAACGAGGGGTGACAGTCTCAGGATACGGGGTAGGACACTTAGGACTGAGATGAGGAGAAATTTCTTCACTCAGAGGGTGGTGAACCTGTGGAATTCTCTACCACAGAAGGCTGTGGAGGCCAAGTCATTGAATATATTTAAGAAGGAGATAGATAGATTTCTAGACACAAAAGGCATCGAGGGGTATGAGGAGAGAGCGGGAATATGGTATTGAGATAGAGGATCAGCCATGATTATATTGAATGGCGGAGCAGGCTCGAGGGGCCGATTGGCCTACTCCTGCTCCTATTTCTTATGTTCTTATGTTCTTATGACAAGCTGCCAGGCATTTCTATTGGAGATGGTTCTAAAGATGGTTCTAAAACCGGGTCTTCTCTTTGGGCACACCCCCTCCATGCTTCACCAGTCTGTCATGGACTTCAAGGCTGCCATCGGCAGCGCAACGTGGCAGAACGTGACATCAGATCAGTAGCTATAAAATCACATTGAAAGGCTTTGCCCTGCACACATTTATTTTTTTTTATTTACCATATATCGTGGCAACTTTATGTACTTATAAAAATCGAGGAATATCAGTGTTGGGAATGAAACACTTTTCCTTTTCCTCAGCCGATATTGTCATCAAGCACTCATGGATCACATACAGCGGAGATGATGCACAGAGTAAAGTTCTCTTCGCTCCGAGCAGCACATTTACTACATCAGTAAAAAAAAACAAGCTCCCCAAACATTAGCTTCTTTCAGTGCATCTGCCAATTGGTGTTGAACTATATCATGTAGAATGAGAGAGAAGAGCGAGAGCGAGAAAGAGAGAGCGAGAAGAGCAAGAGAGAGAGAGAGAGAGAGCTTTTCCCATCAGCCCGAGTTGGATTCAAGCCCAGATCTCATGCAGTGCAGGGACACTTTCCAATCCTTTGCACCATCTATTCTCCCACTGATGCTATTATTACACAAACTGAAACAAACTATTGATATTCATTTAAGTATAAACATGTTCGCCTCATTTGAATCAAGTGACATGCCAAGCCAGCTGCCTCACTTCGGAGAGAAACTGGGTTCAGTTTGAATCGAGTTTGTCTGTCTAGACAACTGCAATTGAAACCAGATCACAGTGCAGAGCAAACTTTTAAGTTAGAGTGCATGATGTAACATGGATATATCAATCATGCATGTTTTCCATGCATAATAAAAATTTCTGGCTTTGAGTACTTGCCTCCAGAGCCCAGACGGGTGCTGCTGGCAAACACATAAGCTTCCTGTTACTAGAAAGAACTGGAAATTGCTTCTGATTTTGTTAGCTTTGGTGACGAGAATGATGGTCAAGTCATTGCTTGATATAGAAGAATGGATGTCTTAAGTTCTAGAGGAGGACCAAGGTTGACCAGCAATGTTCTCTCTAGCTGCCCGCGTGCGTGGTCGCCCAGTAATCTGCAAGTTCCCGCGCAGACCGCGCACAAGTTTTTACATTGGAAATACCGAGCATGCGCAGAAATTTAAAGGGACCGCGCATTGAAAGAAACAGGCGGCACAGAATATGGTGCAGCTTACAGGGAACATTGTTGACCAGTATAACTTAGACCAAGATTTATTTGCTAGATAACTATTCCTGGCAAGCTGGGCTAGCAAAGCTCATTATTGTCCAATCCTATCAGGAAGTATGTGGAATGATTAACATAGGGGGAAGACTTTATGGGCTGGATTTTCAATGACCCGTGGAGTCGGGTTTGGAGGCGTGTGGGGGGTTAAAGTTGCAGATTCGGGGGTCCCGACCCCATCCCGCCTCCACGCAATTTTGACAAAATCGGTCGCGGGGTTCCCGACTCCGTCCCGCCTCCAAGAGGCGGGAGAGGCCATTAAAGCCCTTAACAAGCCCTAAATTGGCTCTGTAATGCCATTTTGAAACGTTTTAGCTAGTTTAACTCTTTTCCGACGTGAAGTACGCCTGATGTGAAACACGCCAGTGAAACCTGGCGGGAGCACAAGTGGATAGCTGACTATCAGCTGCAGGTCCACTATTACAACGGAGATGTGATGAAGGTAGTAGTAGTATTAGGCAATCAGTCTCTGACCTGCAATGATGACATCATCAGAGGCGACTTTCAGACTGAAACCACTAATTGGGTCATGGGTTCCCACATGCTGGAACTCAATTGCCCAATTAAGTGAAAATTGCATCATTCATCCACATTAATCTGGAGTCGGGGGTGGGCAACACAAAATGCGGGTAACACGACCCCAACCCGACCCCAAGACAAAATCCAGCCCTATGAATTCACACTAATGGCATGGAAATTCATGCACTGGCAGTGCAGGACGTTTCGTCCATTAATTTTAATCAGTGAACTTCAGGGTAACAGGACTCTCATCAAAAAGAGCCTCATTTTAATATTTAAATGTGCTGTATTGTGTGTATACTAACACTTGCATTCATTTCTCATGATTCTTGCCAGGAATGTGCTGTGTGCCATATTAAATGGGAGACAGGAGCAGACATGTTCTGGTCTGATATGATGCCAGCATTTTTAAAGAGAAATTCATGTATTTTGACAAGGATCTCAGAAAGTTGTTTTTATTTTAGTTTTATGCTGTATGTTATGTTGTTTTATGCTGTATGTTACCGTACCGGGGTACGGTAGCATAGTGGTTATGTTACTGGACTAGTTATCCAGTAGGCCTGGACTTCTCATCTTCTTACGCAGTTCCTCGGAACCGAGAATGACTTGCTTCCACATTAAAAATGAGTTCTCAGGTGACTGAGGAGTCCAATGCGGGACCTACAGTCTCTGTCACAGGTGGGGCAGACGGTGGTTGAAGGGGAGGGTGAGTGGGGTGCTTGGGTTGACGTGCACTCCTTCCGCTGTTTGCGCTTGGCTTCCGCTTGCTCCTGGCGAAGAGACTCGAGGTATTCGGCGCCTTCCCGGATGCTTCTCCTCCACTTTGTACGGTCTTGGGCCAAGGACTCCCAGGTGTCGGTGGGGATGTTGCACTTTTTCCAAGGAGGCTTTCAGGGTGTCCTTGAAGCGTTTCCTCTGCCCACCTGGGACTCTCTTGCCGTGTCGGAGCTCCGCGTAGAGCGCTTGTTTTGGGAGTCTCGTATCGGGCATGCGGACAATGTGACCCGTCCATCGGAGCTGATCGAGCGTGGTCAAAGCTTCGATGCTGGGGATGTTGGCCTGAGCAAGAACACGGACTTTCGTACGCCTATCCTGCCAATGGATTTGCAGGATCTTGCGGAGGCAGCATTGGTGTTACCTCTCCAGTGCTTTGAGGTGCCTGCTGTACATGGTCCATGTCTCTGAGGCATAAAGGAGGGCGGGTATCACTACTGCTTTGTAGACCATGAGCTTGGTGCCGGGTTTGAGGTCCTGGTCTTCAAACACTCTCTTCCTCAGGCGACCGAAGGCTGCACTGGCACACTGAAGGCGGTGTTGGACTTCGTCATCGACGTCTGCCCTTGTTAACAGTAGGCTCCCGAGGTATGGAAAGTGGTCCACGTTGTCCAAGGCCTTGTCATGGATTTTGATAATCGGGGGGCAGTACTGTGTGGTGGGGGCATGTTGGTAGAGGACCTTTGTCTTACGGATGTTTAGTGTAAGGCCCATGCTCTCGTATGCTTCGGTGCAGGTGTTAACGATGGTTTGGAGTTCGACCTCAGAGTGTGCGCAGACGCAAGCGTCGTCTGCATACTGTAATTCGACGACAGAGGATGGGACGACCTTGGATCTGGACTGGAGGTGACGGAGGTTGAACAGTTTCCCGTTTGTTCTGTAAATTAGCTCCACTCCAGCGAGGAGCTTACTGAGGGTGAGATGGAGCATTGCAGCAAGGAAGATCGAGAAGAGCGTTGGTGCAATGACACAGCCTTGCTTGACCCCGGTCCGTACTTGAATTGAGTCTGTGGTGGAACCATTGGTCAGGATCACGGCTTGCATGTTGTCGTGAAGCAGGCGGAGGATGGTGACAAACTTTTGAGGGCAGCCGAATTTGAGGAGGACACTCCATAATCCCTCACGGTTGACAGTGTCAAAGGCCTTTGTGAGGTCAAAGAAGGCCATGTACAGTGGTTGGTGTTGGTCCCTGCATTTCTCTTGTAATTGGCGCATGGTGAAGATCATGTCCATTGTGCCCCTTAGTGGGCAGAATCCGCATTGCGACTCTGGGAGGAGCTCTTCAGCCACTGGGAGAAGGCGATTGAGGAGGATTCTTGCGTTGACTTTCCCTGTGGCAGACAGCAGGGAAGCTCCTCTGTAATTACCGCAATTGGACTTGTCACCTTTCTTGAAGATGGTCACAATTACGGCGTCTCTGAGATCCCCTGGCATGCTCTCCTCCTTCCAGATAAGAGAAATGAGTTCATGAATTCGCACCAGTAGTGCTTCTCCATCATGCTTTAGCGCCTCGGCAGGGATTCCATCTGCTAGAGGCCTTGTTGTTCTTCAGTTGTCAGATGGCCTTTTCAACCTCATGCCGGGCTGGGGTTATGCTGAGATGGTGGCGGGTACCATGCTGCGGGATGGAGTTGAGGACACTCGCGTCGAAGACAGAGTCTCGGTGAAGGAGATCTTCGAAGTGCTCCTTCCAGCGGGCACTGACTGCCTCTCTGTCCTTGATGAGTACCTCTCCGTTCTTGGCCCACAGTGGGGTAGGACCTTGGGTACTTGGGCCGTAGGTGGTCTTGACTGTGCTAAAGAATCCACGCACGTCGTGGTTGTCGGCTAGCTGCTGGATCTCCTGCGCTTTCTCCACCCACCATCTGTTCTTTAGGTCACGAGTTTTTTGTTGGACCTCGGCCTTCAGGTGTCTGTCGAGCTGCTTTCTTGCTTGAGAGTTGTGTTGCTGTTTCCAGATCAGGAATGCCTTGTGCTTATGGTTTATTAGCTCCTGGATCTCCTGGTCGTTCTCGTCGAACCAGTCTTGGTGTTTCCTGGTCGAGTTACCGAGCGTCTCTTCACAGGTGCTGATTATGGAGGCCTTGAGTGCAGACCAGGTGCTGTGGACACTCTGTGTCTCTGCATCACTGGGAGTTGTCAGGTTGTTTGAGAGGCGCAGGCTGAATAGGGCTTTCTTAGCGGGGTCTTTGAGTGCTCCAGCGTTGATTTTCCTGCGGCATTGTTTCTGTTGCCGCCGCTGTTTTGGGGCTACTTTGATGGAGATGACAGAACGGATTAGTCGGTGGTCTGTCCAGCAGTATTCAGCTCCTGTCATGGCGAGGGTGATATGTATGTCCTTGCGGTCCCTCGCTCGGACAATGACTTAGTCCAGCAGATGCCAGTGCGTGGAGCAAGGGTGCTGCCATGAAGTCTTGTACTTGTCTCTCTGCTGGAACAAGGTGTTAGCTGTGACAAACCTGAAGAATAACGCCGCCTCCATGGGGTAGGCTTCGCCATAAAAAATGAACTAGTTGGGCGTCTCAGAGACTCTCCTAGCGGTATAAACGAGCGCCTCATGACTCTTCGGCTCACCAGTGTTGAACCAGTGTGCTACGGTCATCAATGCGTACGCCCCAACACTGGAAGCCACAGACGAGACCAAAGAGGAATTCTACTCCAGCCTCGAACAATCCCTGTCCCGAGTCCCAACGGGCGACAAGCTGATCCTCCTTGGCAACTTTAACGCAAGAGTTGGAAAGGACACAGACCTCTGGAGAGGTGTGATCGGCAGAGAGGGGGTAGGGAAAGCCAACTCCAATGGTACCCTCCTCCTGACGAAATGCTTAGGCCTGGACTAATGATTTCAAGGCAGCTGGGGGAACTTAAATTCAATTAATCAAATAAAATCTGGAATAAAAAAGCTAGTATCAGTAATGGTGACCATTAAAACCATCTGGTTCACTAATGTCCTTCAGGGAAGGAAATCTGCCACCCTTACCTGGTCTGGCCTAAAATTTAACTCCAGTCCCACCGCAATGTGGTTGACTCTTCACTGCCCTCTGAAATGGCCTAGCAAGCCATTCAGCTCACCACCACAATTAGGGATGGGCAATAAATGCTGGCCTTGCCAGTGACGCCCACATCCTGTGAATGAATTTTTAAAAATATGTTTATAGAGTTCTGGCTGCCAGATTTTTAGTTGCTGCAACTATAATTTTGAAGGTGGGCTTTCCAATGGGGATTCCTTTTGTGTTATTTATGGGAGGAATTAAAGGGTGAAAAAGATGCATAGAAGATCAGATTGCATCTGATAAAGGCAAGTTGCTTTTATCCATAAAGTAGTAACTACAGACAAATGAATACCTACCTTGAATGTCTTTACAGGCTTTGGTTCCAGAGGGAGGCAGTGATGGGATTACATTGTCTCCTGGAATTTGATCCCCAGAAAATTTCTACCATAAAGCCAGCAGTACAAGTAACTGTTAAGGTCATCATACTCTTGAAATGTAACCAAGATGGCTTAGTCCAATCTACCAAGGGGAAATATCAGCATCAGTCAATCTGCAGTGCACAGGTGTATCAAGCAGGTGACTGATGCTAGGATGTAACTGATGGGAAATAAATCATCATATGTGCCCACCCACCCATTCATCCCACTTCACTTGCAATTTCTGATGGGCAGAAAACAGGGTGGAGACTTGGCACTCCCATCAACTAGATAATAGCAGATTTCTGGCCCCAGGTTCCTGGCATTTCAGGTCTTCGATTTTTGATGGTGTTTTGCTAACATGCAAATCTGAAATATAAAAAACTGTCATTTCTCTTCACAGATGCTGCTTGGCTGGGGGTGTGCAGTCCCAGAATTTTCTATTTTTATTTTGGATTTCTCAGTAAGATTTAATTTTATTTACATTTTGACATTTTATTTGTTTTCATTTTCTGGCATTTCAAGCCAAAATAATAATATCCTGGGGACAGGGTCATTGAGGAAGAGGAGCTCGAATCAGCTTCCTTCAAAGAGGTAAAGGGGCAACATTTATTTTCACTCAGTACTGCCCTGCGACACCTGGGCCTCGTTCTTCTGGGATTGGTTACCAGTTACCTTTTACTTCAGGGGCCCATTTTAGGTCCAAAACAAAACTCACAGCAGTGTCGGCTGGTTTAGCTTCTGCTAGGCCTATCAAAGGCGTACTCGCCAGGATATCTGGGCTCTCCCAGGAACATCCCCAGATATACCAGCAAACCGCAACAAGGATTTGGGGGTTCAGGCAGAAGAAGTGCCTGCCCCCTCCATATTAGGATTTTTCTGTGGCTGCATTATTGGAGTGGAAACCTAGCCTAGCAAATTCAGGTTCCACCTAATTTTCAGAGCCATTCCCCCTCCCTGGAATTGCACCCTTGTTAGGCCAGAAACGTTGTGTCATTTTTACCCTAATTATACCTAAAAGAATCTCAGATTTTTCAAACAAGAAAATAAAAGCACTTGCAAGGACTTCATTGCAACTTAACTGGTCCAGCTCCTTTCATTGGGTACCTACATTGCCTCAAATTTAAAATTCTCATCCTTGTGTTCAAATCCTTCCATAGCCTCATCCCTCCCGATCTCTGTAACCTCCTCCAGCTTTATAACCCTCCGAGAACTCTGCGTCCCACCAATTCTGGCTTCTTATGCATCCCCGATTTCCTTCACCCCACCATTGGCGGCTGTGCCTTCAGCTGTCTCGGCTCCAAGCTCTGGAATTCCCTCACTAAACCTCTCTGCCTCTTTCTCCTTGTTTACAACAACAACAGCTTGCATTTATATGTTGTCTTTAACATAGTAAAAATGTCCCAAGGCGCTTCACAGGAGTGTTGTTATCAGACAAACTTTGACACCAAGCCACATAAAGAGGTACAGTATTAGGGCAAGTGACCAAAAGCTTGGTCAAAGAGGTAGGTTTTAAGGAGCGACATTAACGGAGGAGAGAGAGGCGGAGAGGTTTAGGGAGGGAATTCCAGAGTTTAGGGTCTCGGCAGCTGAAGGCACGGCCGCCATTGGTGGAGTGATGAAAATCAGGGCTGCGCAAGAGGCCAGAATTAGAGGAGCGCAGAGCTCCGAGGGTTGTAGTTGTTTGAGACGCTCCTTAAAACCTACCTCTGTGACCAAACTTCCTGTCCTAATGTCTCCTTGTTTGGCTCGATGTCAAATTTTTGTCTGATTCCACTCCTGTGAAGCGCCGTGGAGCATTTTACTACATTACAGGTGCTATATAAATGCAAGTCGTTGTTATTGTACACTGTGTGGAAGAACAGTTCGAGTTTGCCACCGCGGGCTCTGGGAGCCGTCATGGTGGTTGAGCACGAAATGAATGTCCAAGTCGTTGTGCCTCCAAGTACTTTCTTTTTAATTTTGTCCGAAAGCATACTCTGATTTCTCCCATTGACTTTAATTGAATCCAGAATTAAAATTAAATATGCACAATTTACACATGACAGTCCCTACAGGTTTGGAGGCAGCTTTTGCAATTGCATCATTTCCATTTGATTCTAAAGTGCTTCAAAATCAACATATTCTTATTGCCTAAGTCCTTCTACTGCTATGAGACCATTAGTTTACCTCACATACCAAGGCACTGGTCTGGAAAAGCCAATATGCAGGCCTGCTATGGAACAATTGATACACATTTTGCACAGATATATTGGGTTCCTACAGACCTGTTAATTTTAACATAGATTTTCATTCTGGCATCAGAAGGACAGTTGATAAGTATATGAGTGTGCATCTGTACTTGACATAACCTCAACTCTACATTATTTTTTCTATAATCACTTGACGTTCCACCTATAGCTACAATCCCTGGAGGCAGCATTAGAGGCTGTGAAGCTATTCTTCGTTAAACAAGCTATTTTTTCCCCTTCAGTCTACACCTAAAGATTAAATTACTGCCCACAGTAATGCTGACATTACTTTTTTTGTCTGAAAGTGAGATTTCCTGTACACTGATGTAAACTATAGTCATTTGAAAGCCAGCCTCATAAATCCTCTATAAATCTAAATGGCTGTTGGAACGCTTTAATTATCTTCTTTCCTTCCAAATTCTTGTCATCTCATTAATAATAAATAATTTAGACTCACTAACCCAGATTCCTCACCCTACATATCACCCTGGTACAGAAATCCATCAGTGAAATAAGTAGGAAAGGAGATAGTGTGTAGTCTCCTCTTTGTTTTCTGAAACCCTGACCAATCCCGCACTGTTCCCTTCGGACACAATTGATCTCAAATATGACGGTGGTGTTTCCCTGCAGAAGGAGATGATACAAAGAAGATTGTGAGGTTGAAGAAATGGTACAGAATGTAATGAATAAAGAGTGGAATGTTCTTCGATGTCAAGGGGGGGGGGGGGAAGAGAAGTGGTGAGGGGGATGCTACTTTTAACAGGATTCAGATCAGCTGAACAGCTACTCTCTAACTTATTGTGTAAGAAGCGATATTGAGCCCAGATTTTAACACAGGCTGCGAGTGTGTGACTGGCGTGAGTGAGAAGATCGGCTGGCCTGAGGCCCCGGCCATTTTATCTCCCCCAGCCAAAGCTGGCAGGAATGGCACGATGGCCGACGGGCGGGAGCGGGAAATCTCGCAACACCAGGCCACCGCCTATGACCTGGGGGGGAGGGAGGGGGGTGGGCGGAAAAACGGTCCCCAGAGTGCTAAAGAGGTGATTGCGATTGCACAAAGGATTCCTTGTGGGCCAGGAAGAGCACTCCTACTCCTACTCTTGGCCCACGAGAAAACCTTTAAACAATGTAAAATGTCACTTACCTGGGCCCTCTTCTGGCCCTGGATCCAAATCTCGGCAGCTTTCCCAGCCGCAGTTGGGACTGTGCGCGGCTCACACGGTCTGGGGTTAAAATCGCACCGGAGCCTGAATGATGTCATCAGACCCCGACCTTTGAATATTGATGAGGCCTGGGACTGCTTGCGAAGAGGGCCGTATGTCCTTCCCGAAACCGGCCAGTGAGAGTGCAGCGTGAGGTAAGGATACTGTCGCAATTTTAACACCCACTCCCCCCAGCATAGCCCTTTTCTCGGGCACGGGGGTTAAAATCGGGGCTTTGGTATCCATTTGCATATATCAGGATGTTCCCATGAATTTATTCATATGGGCTGCATCCATGTGGATTTAATTATAGTACCGGAGATGCTAAGCTAGCACAATTGACAGGTTACTCCCCACAGTACATCCTCTTCCAGCCAGTGGGGTGGAATGATCTCAAAGGTTACAATCTACTCCACAACAACCATTGCTCTGTCACATATGAAACTCCTTCCATACAAGCATGGTGCAATTTTGCATATCCAAACATAAATTTTTCCATCACAGCAACAGAGAGAAGTTCTTATTGTAGTTTGAAAATACAGTGGCTGTATAAGTTCCACCCTCATTTTAAATAAAGGAGACTTTTTTTTTTAAGCTGAAATATCACATGTTCGCTCAGTTGATGCATGGAGGCCAAAGAATGAGACAGAAAAATATAGAGGCTGAAATAACTGCATAAATCAAATATAAGGAAATAAATCGACTTGGGGCCATTAGACCTGAATTCTGCAGGTGTCCTTCTGCTCTAAAAGAAACTGCTTTCTAGGATAATGCCTTCCGAGCTATGCTTTCTGTGCCTATAGAATTCTACAGGGACAATTAAGCAACAAAAGACATGCAGTACAAAGCAGCAAATTATTAATGGCTTTCAGAATAGCTACCACACTAGATTTCTCTTCCAATAGCTTGTATCACATTTTGATTGACCATAATCATTGCATCAAGTCACGTAACATGGACTATAGCCTTGATAGACAGTGATAGCCCATTTGCACATATTAAAGGGCAAGCACTTCACTGGCTTCCAGTTTGCTTTCATTATTCCAGGGCTGGCTTCTATTCCCTGTTGAAACAACATTAGGACTGAGAGAACGCTGAAGGAGTCTGGTGTAGTGGCCCAAGCAACTGCATAACAGAAGTATCAATAATGTGGCATATGTCATTACATTGGTGCCTCCTGTTGCCTGGCTACATTTGCCTTACTTTTCAAGGATTGCTGATATTGCCATTTTATCCATTCAGATTCACTCACTGAGCTAAGCACCTATGGCAAATTTCAAGACGGATTTTAGATTTTAGCTTTGAAGGCATCCTGTCTAGATAGATAATGTTTGGCATTCATGTTTGTGTCCAGATAGAAGGTGCAATTTGAAGTAAAAGATCCAATTTTAATCCTGCCCTCCTGGCGGGAATGGAGCGATTGGAGGTTTAAAATGGCGGGGGGCACGGCCCGCTGCGTTCCTGCCGGCTGCCATTTTAACTCCTGGGTTTTTGGCAGCATCTGGGCCACCCTCCGCCGGCAGGCAGGGTCCTTTAATAGTTAAATGTCGGGGTCCAGTGACATCATTCGGGCCTGGCGTGATTTTAACTTCCAATTGCAGCAATGATGACCAGTGCTAGAGCCGCCAATGAAAACTGGCAGCAAGCAGGAGTGGGGTCATGGTAAGGCCAACAGAAGTACATTTCTTTTAAAATATAGATTTCCTTTTGCTCCACAAGGAGACCTTAGATCTCCCCACCCCCAGGCTTTATATGCCCCTTCCCTGATTGTGATCGCTTCCGGACAACTCCCTGGCGGCGGCCTGTTGCCACCCGAAAGCCTGCTCCTGCCCTCCCCCTTCTCGCCATTCTCGCAGAGGAGAGTCAGCATTGCATCATTTAAATGAGTTCTGGGAGTTAAAATGGGAGCTTTCGACCCATAGCAGCCCCCACATGCCGACCTTCGACCAGAGTTAAAGTTTGGGCCGAAATATCTTCCGAATTATTCCTTTTCTCACAGATGGTTTCTATAGTGGACCAGTACAGTTCTTCAGAGTTCTGTCAGTATAAACAGGAAAAAGAACTCAGACCTGAAATAAACAAAAGTAAACAAGTGAAAAGATTGCTCTTCAAGGCATCATTGCTTCACTTGACATCACTGAATGAAAATGGAAAACAGCTCTATTGGCTTTACCCCTTTGTAAACAAAGTCCCACCCTACATACACCTCATCAAAAACCCCACCACTCGCATCCTATTCTGCACCAAGAGCCCTAAGCTGACCACCAAAGCCCCTCCATATCTACCCAACCTCCTCAAACCCTATGCACCAGCGTAGATGCTCCTCCTATCTGACTCTGGCCTCCTCTGTGCCATTCCTTTTCTTAGCTGCACCTTTGATGGGGGAGCTTTCAGTTGTCCTGGCCCTACACTCTGGAACCACTCTGCCCAGTTACCTTTCTTTCCACATTCAGAAGCCTCCGCAAAATTGATTGGGTAGATATGGAGTGGGCTTTGGTGGTCAGCAAGGACAGGGCGGATAGCTTCGGGCTCTTGGTGCAGAATAGGATGTGGGTGGTGGTTTTTTTTTGATGAGTTGTAGTTTTTATGGGGGGGGGGGGGCTTCCTTTTTCAAAGGGGTTAAGCCAATAGAGCTGTTTTCCATTTTCATTCAGCGATATCAATAAAAATGAAAAACTCTGGATGCTGGTAGTCTGAAGTAAAGAGATAAAATCATGGCAATACAGAGCAGATTAGTTAGCATCTGAAATAAAAAATAAGATCTTTAAAATAGTTTAACTGTCAGAAATTACCTCAAAAAATGTTTGTAAGCTGATGCTCTAACTTGTTTTGAAATTATTTGGAAAAACAAGCTCAAAGCCTGAGGGAAGACAGGCTTTGAGTTGTTGCACAGATTGTCTGAAAGAATTGCACTGATGTATGCTAGGAATTGCAGGCATAGGTGGAATTATTAACTTTTCAGCTGACAGTGAAAGTTCAGGCAAGAATGTCAACACAATATTCAGAGAGGCTGAGGCCTTCAAGTAAACATTAATGAAAGCACCCAAAGACATGAAAGATGATTTCATGGGTACTTTTAATCATATTTATGTGAAATGTACATTTTATTTTCAAAATTTTTACCTGTGTTTAGAGGACTGACTTAAAAAAAAGGAATGGCAGCTGAAAGAAATTTTTAAAACAGTATTTTGAGTGATTTGATTAGTTTAGCTTCTTGCCTTTTTTATTAATCGATTTTTCACGCTGCTCATAGTTGCCTTGGCTTTAATGGGAATACCCCAGTATTGAATTGGGGTCAGGCGAGTTGGAATGCATGTTTGTTGGACCTGGTGGTCAGGGGGGGGAGGCTATGCTGGTGTCGGTTTTATATGAATGGAGGGTCAAAGGTCACACATGATCAATTGGACAGATTGAGTCGTGGGATGGCCAAGAAATAAAAGTTATGTGATGAGAAATATCAAAAAGCAAAAAAGGGGCAAAACGTGTATCGCTGGAGAAACAGGTGGGTTCACTGAAGCGCAGATAGAGGGGACCAAAGTTTTTGCGTGTTTGATCATGTTGATTCAGTGGTGGATTTATTGAAAAAAAAATTTAGGAGAGAAAGAGATGAAAAAAGTGGGGTAAAACAACATGTGAAAGTAAAAAAAAATGTAGTGAAATTATTGTGCATTGCTTTACATTGGGGGGAAAATAAAGAACCTAAATTTGTATAGTGCCTTTCACATCCTCAGGTTGTCCCAAAGTGCTTCACGGCCAAAGAATAAAAAATGAATGAGAAAGTTACAGGAAGTTTACTAGAAGTGCAGTTGGAATGAAAAATCAAGTTTCAGACTTGTTACAGTGACCTGTGAAGAAAATACTGTGGAGAAAACTGAAAGATAGAAAAACTGAATGTATATCTCATCTTAAAAATATTGTGACTTGTGTAATTTTTGATGTGCTGTTATGTTACAAATCTAATTTTTTTAAGAGTAACTTGTCCACTTAGTGTGGCAGGCAAAAGCATTTTGACAAGCTTTTTAGTGATTTCATTAGTTCAATTTCTCTTTTTATTGTAGATTTTGTTGAGTGCTCATAATTATAACATTGAAAACATTAATGGTACTGCACTGACAACTGTGATAGCCAGTATAGTGCTCATAGTTAGAGTTACTTGAGCAAATCAAAAGTGTGATGCCACAGTGTGACACCAGAGCATGATGCTAGAATGTGGCGTAAGATTTGTGACAGCAGAAAGTATACACTATCATTCTGTTTATATTAATAATATAGAGATAGGTAGATTAGAATGATAGATAGATTGATGTGTTTATCGATTATCTGAACTGAGGAATGATTCTACTAAGTTTATTTACCAATCCATAAACTCGCCTTCGTCATATAAAGGTGATAGCCAATATAGCATTGTATGTGGAATTAATCAGAGAAAGAATTCCTCAAATGAAAGCCACATGTCCCAGTAATGAAATATATATCTTTGAAGGAGGTTAAGATGGCAGGATGGGTTGCACTGTGTTCCCGACATGTTCTCGCCCCCTCCCTCCACCATCTTAACTGACCTCAGATTCGGCATGGGAAGGCCGTCCCGCCCCCGGGCATGTGGCGGTTTACTTTACGTGGGAAAGTTGCAGCTCGATTACACCATTGGCGTCACAACCCCATTTTTACTAACGATTTCAGGAGGCCTGCGCGATAGCAGGATCTGACAGGAGATGGCAGAGTGGTCAGAAAAGACAGTGAGTGTCAAAATTTTACTGATACGTGAAAGCTTTGTGGGCCAGGAGAAGTAAGGACTCCTTGGACCGCCCCAGCCCTGGACTTACCTCTCCCACCCAGCACCGGCAAGTTCATTCAGACACGCTCCCAAACACTAACTTCCCTTGCGTCCCCGGTGTCCTCAGGCTACTGACTCGATTTCTGCTCCCTGCCCACCCTGCCCCTGAGTTAAAAATCAACCTTTATGATTCTAAAAGAGGAAGAGACAGTTTAACATTTGAATGTGATTCTTCATTAGAACTGTTCTGAGGTTTTGTTTTGTTGACGTTCATTCTTCCAAACCCTGCTGAATCTATTTACAAAATAAAAATGTTTTTTTTTATAAGTAGTAGATCAGCATAGCTAGTTAATGCTTCACGTCTCTCTTGGCTCCATGGTGTCTGGCTCTGTGACAGGGACAGAGATAAATGCAATTGAGAGGCAGTTTTGCGCTGTGAATGTAGAATGCACTGCTGGTTTGGATTATTGTAGATCTGTGTTATAAAAGATTTTGGTTCACAAATTAAAATTGAGGGTCTACGGTTTATTTTGGCCCTCGAGCACTTTTCTGGCATAACTGCCAGACAGCGGGGGTTGGGGGGGGCAGGGGGTTGCAGTGGTGGAGAGGGGCGGGGGTTGTAAAATGGGGTAGGACCCGTGTTCCACCAGAATTCCAATCTGCAAGGTGCAGGTTGGGGGAGAGAGGTTGGGGGAGAGAGGTTGGGGGAGAGAGGTTGGGGACTATCTTCTGCCAACCATCCACCCTCATCGTGCCACTCTGATTTTCTGGAGCGTAGAATCTTACAGCACAGAATGAGGCCATTCTGCCCATCATGCCTGCTCCAGCTTTTTGAAAGAGCTATCCAATTTGTCACACTCCCCTGCGCTTTCCCCATTCCCCCATGTCAGGATAGGTGCCGCTGGTGCTAGCGGTCCACCCCGTCCGTGCAGGTAAACTTGTCCTCATAATTTGGGACGGAGTTTGGACCTGCTCACTATGGGGAAAACTGACACTCATACAGCAATGAATGCAGTGATGAATCAGGTTAGCAAAAGGACAATAGAAGCCTAATGAGGAGACGAGAGACCTTAACTATCTCCAGAAACATTTGGATGTACAAGCAGAGATAATTAGAGCACAAAAGGATATATAACATCCTTTACCTCCCTCAGCCTTCCTCTTGTAATCTACAGGCTTTTAAATCCTAAATTTATCTAATCATCACTTCTTGATTTATCTCGCCTTCTCTCCTATTGTTTTCAACCTTGCTAGTGTCCTTCACACTGGGTCTTTGCTCTTCAACTAGGCTTCTGAAAAGAAAAACGCACATCAGCACTGTTGCCAGAGCCAGTTCCAATTCCAGCAGCAACTGAAATGTCTCCTGTGGTCCAAACCATCTCAACTGTCTTTCCCCCACCCCCTCCACACACAGCACTAGAAGCACATCATCGACACCAGCAACCAGTCCTCGATTCTGCTGCTCAGTCTCTATTTACCTGGGTGTTGGTGAGTTGACCTCTCCTCTGGACAAATCAACAGGCAAGAAACTAAAGTCGCCGATGCCACTGCGAGAACAGCATTCGGCTCAGCTCCCCTATAATCAGGTAGCTGGCCATGCTCATTGTGTAGGACCGCGCACAAAGAATGGCACTAAGATCATATACTGGAAGAGTGTCAATGGTTGTGGAAGCGAACTCCAAGATGAATAATAAAATCATAGAATGATACAGCACAGAAGGAGGCCATTCGGCCCATCGTGCCTGTGCCGGCTCCATAAAAGAGCCATCCAATTAGTCCCACTCCCCTGCCCTTTCCCCATAGCCCTGCAAATTTTTCCCCTTCAAGTATTTATCCAATTCCCTTTTGAAAGTTACCACTGAATTTGCTTCCACCAACCTTTCAGGCAGTGCATTCCAGATCATAACTCAAAACTCCTTTGGTTAGTGACCCTCCTGCCAGTGGAAACTGTTTCTCCTCATTTACTCCATCAAAATCCTTTCATGATTTTGAACAATGCTAGTAAATCTCCCCTTAACATTTTCTGCTCGAAGGAGAAAGTCAGCGGCTTCAGGGGAGAAAACTGGAGGGGAAAGAAAAAAAATGATACAAAATTAACAGAAACATGGTTTGCATTCGCAGGCGTTGATCTTCACTTTCGACCTTTTTCGGGGGTGGGGGGGAGCTGGTGGGAAGAGCGATTGCGCACCGCCCAATCAATGAAGCTCGGCAGCGGCGTGAACCACTTCCGTGGCCGGGCCTCATTAGAGGAATGTCGGCAAGCTGCCAGCGCAGAATGAGTGCTGTACGGCAGCTCGCCAAATGGAGGGAGGGAGGGTGGGAAATCTGGTAGCTCTTCCACGTAGCTGAACCTCCCGGAGGTGGGTCTTTATTGCAGGGGAGGCAAGAGTGGGGGTAGGGGTAGGGGGGAGAAGGCCATGGAGGGACCAGAAACAGATG
Organism: Squalus acanthias; assembly: GCA_030390025.1. NCBI lineage: Eukaryota > Metazoa > Chordata > Chondrichthyes > Squaliformes > Squalidae > Squalus > Squalus acanthias. Next base: position 151,301,971 of record CM059428.1, read on the forward strand.
AAAAGATTTTTGTGGGGCCAGGAGGAGCATTCATGCTTCTCCTGCCCCACAAAAATCATTGGTAAAGCTGTTTCTTTAGTTTTGTTTTTTTAAGAGCAGCCTGCAGCGGTCCCTATAATGACTGTTGTTTCGGCTGCTCAGTGCTCAGTTCTACTGGGTGAAAGCACCGCCCCAACTAGCGGAAGAGCAAAATTCCATCAGGATCTAAATACAGCATAGCACCCCTATATATAAATATTGTTTCAGGCAAGACACTGGCCAACTATTTCGAGGGCTACCTGAAAATCAAGTTGGGCAGGCCTTAGGCGAGAACACTGGAATGTCAGGTTTTTAAAAAAAAATGTCTACTTGATGTCCTGTTGACATTGAAAATTGAGGTGGTAGGCAGACAAAAATCGTCCCGTAGTCTCCCAATGTATTTGAGGAAAGCAGAAATCAGTGAGATGTTACATATTGATAAAGAGATATAAACAGTTAATCCAAAACAGTGAAAGGCAGCTCTCAATAAGCCGTTCATATTGCTACACCTGCGTAGATGCACTAAAATATTCCGTCTTGGGAACTGTATTTGGATGATTGAAGGTTCTGCTACTAAATTGGAGTTGGCTGGTGGTCAGAATTGTCCTGTTAAATGTGTTTTATTTGGAACACACAGAAATTTGATCTTGAACAGTGAGTGGCACCAATACATCCACTTTATCAGTTACAAAGGGTTGGCATTATTTTTAACATTCTTTCCCTTCTAACTGACAAAATTTGTGAAGTATCTTAAACAGGGAACACCAGTGACATCACATGGGGAATTGGCTTGGAGGAACTCAAAGATAAGGACAGATGAGGGATAGGGTAGGATATGTGTCAGTGCAGGCTCGATGGGGATTCTGTGTGAGAAAGCAGGGACAGGGTACTGGATTTGGATGATCAGCCATGATCGTATTGAATGGTGGAGCAGGCTCGACGGGCCGAATGGCCTACTCCTGCTCCTAGTTTCTATGTTTCTATGTTATTTGGCCCGGATAACTTATCCTTCCAGGGAAATCTACCATTTTTTTTTCCTGTTCATGGGATCTGGGCGTCGCTGGCAAGACCAGCATTTATTGCCCATTCCTAATTGCCCTCGAGAAAGTAGTCGCTTTTTATACTGATACTAGATTTTTATTCCAGATTTATTTAATTAACTGAATTTAAATTCCCCAGCTGCCGTGGTGGGATTTGAATTCTATGGGGGAGAAATTCAGTATCGCCCCATTTGGGGCGCAATTATCGGCCGGGCGCAAAGATTAGCGCCTGGTGCTAATTATCGCCTCCGACTGCAAACTTGACTTTTATCGCCCCTGGAGGTGATTGGAGCGCTAAATCAGGTGCTTCACACCTGTCTTAAGGCGCAAAGGCCGAGGAGCGAGGCGCTACCTCAGAGCGCAGGCGAAGCTCATGTGATGTCAGTCAGCAATGGAACACACACACAATGGCACCGGCCAGTTCTTAAAGGGGATGGTTGATCTTGCTTTCCATCCACATCCTGCTCATTGCAGCCTTGAATCCTGGCCTGGAGAGACCTGCACATCAAATCTGCTGGAAAGAACAATGGAGAGTACCAGGGAAAGAGCTTAGAGTGCAGCCCCCACAGTCTCTTCTAAATCGTTACAAGGAAGGGCAAATCAAAATGAACCTGCAAAGTGCTGCTCAGTACCCAAAACTCCTTCACACAGCGTTGAATCTCTCCAGAAGTCTCTCTCTCTCTCTCTCTCTCAGAATGCGTGGTTCAAAAATGGCACCAACAGTAAAAGGCAGGAAGCAGTTGCCTTTAAATAGCGCTCCCCCAGTCCCTTCATGACTGCAAAACGCTCCCCTCAACCTGTCGTTGCTAGCGTCAGGCGGTAAGGCAGGGGGCGCCACTCAATATCTGCTCTGGGACGATACCGGGGCGTTGCGCACTCGACTGACGTCACGATCTGCCGGCGCAGGAGATCGTGGCGGTAGTGTTTAGCGCCGCCGCAAAATGTCTAGTTAATTTCGCGAGCGGCGCAAACATCACCGCGCCTGGGCACTAGATGCTTTGCGCCCCATTAACGGCCTCTTAAGGCACTAACGGGAGGTGCAACCAACTGAATTTTTCCCCCTATGTCTCTGGATCATTAGTCTAGGCCTCTGGATTACTAGCTCAATGACATTACCACTATGCTACTGTCCAGATTTGGGATTCAAGATAGTAATTTTCTTTTTATTGTATGATGAAGCGCTTCCTGACATCAGTCCTTGAACTTGTCTTTTACCATTTTACTACAGTCATAGATTAATCTTGTCCTTTCCACTCTATAAAGCCTACTTGACCTCGTCCTCACCAATCTACCTGTCGCAGATGCATCTGTCCATGACAGCATTGGTAGCAGTCACCATCGCACAGTCATTGTGGAGACGAAGTTCCATCTTCACACTGAGGACCCCCTCCATCGTGTTGTGTGGCACTACCACCGTGCTAAATGGGATAGATTCAGAACAGATCTAGCAGCTCAAAACTGGGCAGTAGAATTGTATTCCATCACAATCTGTAACCTCATGGCCCGGCATATCCTTCACTCTACCATTACCATCAAGCCAGGGGACAAACCTTGGTTCAATGAGGAGTGTAGAAGAGCATGCCAGGAGCAGCACCAGGCGTACCTAAAAATGAGGTGCCAAGCTGGGAAAGCTGCAACACAGGACCAGTTAAGTTTCTAGTCAATGGTGACCCCCAGGATATTGATGGTGGGGGATTCGGCAATGGTAATGCCATAGAATGTCAAGGGGCGGTAGTTAGACTCTCGCTTGTTGGAGATAGTCATTGCCTGGCAATTCTGTGGCGCAAATGCTACCTGCCCCTTATCAGCCCAAGCCTGAACATCGTCCAGGTCTTGTTGCATGCGGGCATGGACTGCTTCATTATCTGAATCCCCCATCATCAATATCCTGGGGGTCACCATTGATCAGAAACTTAACTGGACCAGCCACATAAATACTGTGGCAACAAGAGCAGGTCAGAGACTAAGTATTCTGCGGTGAGTAGCCTTTCCACCATCTACAAGGCACAAGTAAGGAGTGTGATGGAATACTCTCCACTTGCCTGGATGAGCGCAGCTCCAACAACACTCAAGAAGCTCGACACCATCCAGGACAAAGCAGCCCGTTTGATTGGCACCCCATCCACCACCTTAAATATTCACTCTCTCCACCACCAGCGTACCGTGGCTGCAGTGTGTACCATCTACAAGATGCACTGCAGCAACTCGCCAAGGCTCCTTCGGCAACACCTCCCAAACCCGGGACCTCTACCACCTAGAAGGACAAAGGCAGCAGGCGTATGGGAACACCACCACCTCCAAGTTCCCCATCAAGTCACACAGCCATCCTGACTTAAAAGTATATCGCCGTTCCTTCATCGTCGCTGGGTCAAAATCCTGGAACTCCCTCCCTAACAGCATTGTGGGAGTACCTTCACCACACGGACTGCAGCGGTTCAAGAAGATGGCTCACCACCACCTTCTCAAGGGCAATTAGGGATGGCCAATAAATGCTGGCCTTGCCAGCGATGCCCAGAGCCCATAAATACATTTTAAAAAGTGCCTCTCATTTGCTTCTTTTCAGAGCACTATACACCTTTATCCGACCTGACCGATCCAGGGAAACGGCTTTTCCGGGGTTAACGCAGATCTTCCACAGAAGTCACAGTGGACGATCGGTATTACCACCCTCCCCGCAAATGGAAACTCAACTCCCTATAGTGTAATGGTCTCAGACTTACAGGAGTGAACAATGCGAAGGCAGGGACCCTGTGTGCTGAAGCATGTCAGATACCTGCTCCCCAGAAAGTCGGGCACAGAGCCCCGAGGCCAACAGTAAGCTCGAGGTGCTCAGTACACCCGAACGGTTTTTCAGAGTGATAAAGGGAATTCTTTGGAACTTCTACTTATCTTTGTATTCACCATTCTCTTAGTCTTTCTCTTGCTGACAGTGGCCTTTCCTATCTCTCGGATGCTCTTGTGCAATAGGAATTTGCTGAGCTCATCCTGTCCTGATTCGACATTAGGATCTCCCTCCACTGTCAATGCTGCCAAAGTATTTGGTGTGTACTTTAACGCGGCGACTATGTTAGGAATGATTGAGAAATAGTCTGCATTGTACTGTTGTATACATTGAGGTAATACTTCAAATTCATTTTGAATCTATTCAAATGCAGCCACGAGAGCAGGACAAATTAGTTATGTACCCTCTCTAAACAATTATTTTTTATAGACCCCCACAAAAATGTACAAACAATTTAACTCAAACTTCCCTGTCGCTTTATTTATCTGTTAAGTTGTACATGTGCCAAGGGCAGTGAAGGACTAACCCTGACCCTTCATCTCCAGCCCATTGTGCTATTGATATGGGTTGTTGTGAAATTGTGTTGAAACTTCCTCGAGTAACATATTTATAATTGCATCGCAGGCCTTTTATGAATTACGACTTTGTTCGCAGGATGTTGTTAACATGCGGGACTGATACACAGTCTTACAATGTCTCGAAGGAATTCTCTCTTAATCTGGCTCTGTGTCTGGGTCAATGTGTATTAATGTGATAATAACAAAATATTCCAGCATGTTTTATGCTGGAACAGAGGACCCAGTTGATTAAAGAACGAGTTGCAGACGACAGCCTTAATTACTTTTCAGCTCCCTGCTTTTAGCATAAAATGTGCTGGAATATTCATTATTAAAATTAGTAGCTGGGTTTGATCCCGTCATCGTAATAAAAAAAAAGAAAATTCTTTTACATTTTAAACGGTCTTCGGTTGCCACACCACGCAGACTGCATGTTTGTGCCATTAGTGGAAATCAAGCTCGCTGCTCCTGTCGATCTTATTCCTGTGTTCGAACAATCTATCTGCTAATGGATTTTATAAGCAGGCTGTCTAATAAGATAATAATGATTCCGCTCGGCATGTAATACGCTAATAAATTAACTGGAATGTGTTTCCTGAAGAAAGTCAAGACTTCAATTTTGATAGCAAGTGGCTTGACTCTGATTCTGGGAAGGGAACAAAGAACTTTCAGGCGTAGCGTTCAATTATACCGCTGAATGACTTGCGCTATTTCCACGGTGTACATTCAGACAGAACCGAAGTGCAGGCAATTCAAAAACAGCGTCGGTTTCAACTGATCAATACTGAGAGGGCTGAAAGACTGTGTCAAAATAAAAAGAGGAAGCAGATGTTGACTGATTATGTAAGTGTCATAAGAGGACTGCACCAGAGTATGTATCGTTAGAGAACAGCTGTTTCCCAATTAAGGTTAAGACAGCACCAATTATTCGAATGTGATAATCAACGAAAGGGGGGGGGATAAACATGTTATTTTACGGGACAGTTGAGTCTTTTTCAGGGCTTAATAGCTCAGGAGCTTATCATATAAAATTCAACATAGAAGGAGGCTACTGGTCCCAGCTTGCCTTGACGGCGCTAGTTCCTCTTTGGTGCTCTCTACCCGAATCCTATTCATAATCTGAATATTTCATACTCAGAATATTTTCTTCCTCAAATGTTGATCGAGTTCTCCCTTAAGTGCCGTGATCGACCCGAACCCCACGGGACACCTGTGGTAATACATTACATGCAGCAGATTCTCTCCCCTCTTCTGAACATGATCATTATGTGTAAGAGAATTAGCAGCATGTGAGGCATTTCTTTGAACGAAAATAAATCCTCCCTCCCTCCCCCTCCGATGCTACATTAACAAGTAAAGCGCTCCGTTTGTTCGATAAATCGTACAGTTTTATTGTACTCATGTTTTGTAGTCTATTCAATTTATGATTTTGTTAAAGCCTACAGGCCAGTCACGATCAGCCGATTTATGGCTCGGCTCGTTAGACATAAATGGAACATATAAACTGAAGCACTCTGCAGTAGTCCCCGAGGAGCAAAATAAATATTTCCTGTCTGTTGCAGAGCCAGTGTCAGGATCTGTACAATATCTTTACCATTTAATATTTGATCAAATCACATGTAAGGGAATAGGAGGCCTCTGAAGTAATTTCTGCCCATTGATTTCAAGTCAAGTTAGAAAAGTTACCGTTTAATTGTGGTCCAGTTGCCTACCGGTCACAACGCCGGGTTCACAAGCAGACAGCCCGATGTTAGGTTTGATTCTCCGAAACGTTAGGCCACTTGGAATAGTTCGGGTAAGCCTTGGAGTTCTGGTAGAACCGTTGTGAACACACAAAAATAAAGGCGAGAGAAGGCCCACAGCAAGCCCATCTTGGCCAGTCAATGTGCAACCGATGCTAGCAACCAAGCCCTTAGCAACTCAAGGGGAAAATAAACGCTGGCCAATTTAGGGAAAACGCTGGGAAATTCCTCTCTGACTCAAGTAAGCCTCAGGAGATTGCAATTGCCCATGGTTTACAACCACAATTAACTAGTAACTTACCCTCTATAATTGGAAATGCCTTCTTCTCGCAGGGACTTGAGTTTCCTTTCAAAGGACTACAGTGATTTCATACCCAGACCACACATTTTGCCCGTTTATTATATGGAACAATGTCGCTGCAAAAAGGAATACTTCCTGGCATCTAACCTAACTCTTGTCAACGGATGTTATGTGCTTGACCTCCAGTCCTACCAACCCTATCCATCTCAAATAATCTATCACTTCATCATTTAAGAAACCTCAATCATATCCCCTCTAAGTCTGTGGTTCTCCAAAGTAAATAAACCTAGCCGCCTATCTTCATAACTAAGAGTTCTAAGATTTGGCACCGTGCTCTGCATCCTCTCCAGAACTTAGATTTCCAAAACTGATCTGCTGGACCATGAGGGAAAAAATGTCAATTTCACACTGCTGTGAACTCACTTCCTGTCACATGGTTGCCCAGGACTCTAACTCGGTGGCAGGCAGCTGCAGCTGACGTGGCCAAGAGTTGGGTCACCTTCCAATTAGATGGAAGGAGTGTGGAGGGAAAAAAATATTTTAACTGACTGAAGATTTAGATACCAAGAATAAACAGCAATATAAAAATACACAAGTGGAACTAGAAACAGTCTCCATGGATCTCATTTTCACTATAATTTTCATTCAAGTGCCTTCTCTACTCACACCTTATTGAATGCATAACTTTAATCTTCTTTTCCCTTCTCTTGACGCCCACTCTCCCCAAATATAGTGCAGATTTGTGCAGAGATCTATGGCCATAACCCAAGCTCAGCAGTCAATTTCCGTCAGCAGTTCAGTGTGGCAGGTTAGTTTAGACAGCATAGGAGCTCCACTGAGGTCATTCTTTGACATTAAATGATATGCATAAGCCCACAGATGTATGCTAATTTGTTTTTGAGGTCTCTCTTTGCCTCTCTGATCATCGTTTCAATTTGTTTCTGCAATTTCTGTAGGGTTGCAATGAGCCCTTTCTCCTTTCTCCCTGCAGGATTTGTACATGCTATTTTTCTCCTTTATCTCATTTCAATTTGTTGGTTGATCCAGTTAGGGTCACGTTTGTTGAATCTGAACTTGTTGACTTTGTGGAATGTAGTTACCCTGCGCTCTCTGCATTATACCTTTAAAGTTGTTCTACTCGTCTTCTACTGAAGTGTCGCTAAACAACCTTCCCCAATTTATTTGCTTTAGTTGTTTCCTCATTTCACTATTGAAGTCCTATTAAAATTATGTGCCTGTGTCCTTGTCTTAGAAATTGCTGACCCCTAGATCAGGTTAACTAGAGACTCTGCTTTATTGGAGCTCTCTCAAAAAACACTTTGGTTTGTTACCTCTCTCCCCTTCCTTCAGAATTGTTTTGAAGACTTATCTCTTAGACCATCTTTTCAATTCTGTGCTCTCTTCGTGTATCTTTCTTGACAGTATCCTTGGCCTCCTTTAAGCAGCCCTGAGATGTTTCTCTATGTGAGGGGCACTATTGCAATGCAGCATTGGCAGAGGCCTGGCAACGGATGGCTAGCCCACACCATTGGTCGAGGATGGAGGGGCGCGGGGAGTATTTAAGTATGGCACAGGCCGTCCTAAATAGAGAAGAGCATTTTAAAAAATACTTTAAAATATTTTTTTAAATTGTGGTAACATAGTGGTGCAGCATATTGTCGTGGCAACGTACAACCTCACGGATTGATAAGACGCGGATTTACATGCAATTCTGCACTCACCGAGTTAGCAACTCTGCTCCTCACTTCCTCATGATAATTCTTGATAGCTTAGACATTTCCCATACTGAAAGAGAGAGGAAAGCAGAAGCGAGGGAATCATCCCAGCCTGGGCCACAGTCTTTCAGTACCATAACTGGACGGAGGCTTGGGAGAATTGTATCTGTCCACATTCTATAGGATGCTGCAAGAGAACCAAAGAGGCAAAGGAGGAAAAAAAAAACGCCTTTGAAAATAAATAATTGTCACTATGACTCAGCACAAAATAAAGCAGGACTCAAATTATCGGTTTATTCTGAAAATATTGGGAAAATGTTTTAGTTCTATATGGACTTCTGCTTCATAATAATTTACAAAAAATTCATTTTGACAAGATTATATGACAAAATATATGTGTTTCAAACACACAAAGAAGTAATTCTGAAAGTCTTCAATGAGTTCTTTTCATAAGTTTGCTTTGGAAGAAGTTAGTTACAAAACAGGGTGCGAAAAGCTCACTTGAAACTGTTTGCCTAAAAGCCAGTACCACTAAAAACAAAAACAACTAACACTGCCGGCCTTGTTTAAAGATTATGTAAGGTAAAATCAATTTGCTGAAAGACGTGGTCCAGAACACTGATATTAGGTCACATTTCAGGTGATCTACTGGGCTCCGCCCCCCTCAGACCATCTGCTGCTGAAACTCTCACCCGTGCTTCTGTTAACTCCGGACTCGGCTATTCCAATCCTCTCCTGGCTGGCCTCCCATTTTCCACCAAAGAACAATTTGCAAGAGATTCATTAACATATTATACTGATCTAAGATCATTTGAATACATGTATGGAGATTAGGCTAATTGGAGAATGGACTTCAAATCATGCATGTTCTATCTGAAGGAAACTTGGAAGATGTTGGAAAGCCATTATTGACCCAATGAATGTAATACATAATTTTTTAGTCCTGTGTAAATTCTATTTTATTCCATTTTAAAGGTTTCTTTTAAGCACCACTCTGTTAAACATGAATAATAAAATGCCTATTATGCTTCCAGAATTGTTTTTTAATCAGTTCAATCTCTTTTCATCTAAACTGGAAACTGTATGGGGAGTTCTCCCGGTGTCCTGGCCAATATTTGTCCCTGAACCAACACCAGTACAACAGATTATCTGGTCATTATCACATTGCTGTTTGTGGGACCTTGCTGTGTGTAAATTGCCTGTCACGTTACCTACATTACAACAACAAGTGCACTTCAAAAATACTTAATTGGGTGTAAAGCCCTTTGGGACGTCCTGAGGTTACGAAAGGCGCTGTATCAATGTAAGCTCTTTCTTCTTTCTTTATGATCAGACCATTTGGGCTGAATTTTATTTCCTGAGGGTCTGTTAATCTGGGCCCCATGGGTTACTTACAGGGCTTTTGAGTCATTGGTTTATTATATTCCATTTGATGGAATGCTTTGTATTTCTGTTTAAAAATTAAAATTAAATGGACTTCGGTGCAGATCATTGTACCAAAAAATTTGGGGAGTGGGGCGGGGCAATGAGGGAGAAATAGCCGTGTGTGAGGCAGCATAGATGCAGTGGCCATTTTCAAAAGATATTTTCAGATAAAGAGGCCTTTGGCCCATATGATCTCATCCGTCCAAACCAAGCCTACAATCTTCCCATTCCAGCATCTAGCTGTTTCTTAAATTAATACAATCTGCTGCCCTCGAACACTCTTCCTGATGACCTCTTCGAGTTGTAAGCTTAGCATAGTTTCAGGACTCATAGCAGATTGAAACCCCCGCTGTACAGTATTCCCTCGTACATCCATCTTAGACCAGCACTTGGTTAACTTGTGCTCTTTCTGTACTGTATGTAAACTGCAAGGAAATAATCCAACTTTCACATTGCTTTGGTTTAGAAATTCTCACACCACTCAAATCATTTTTATGTTCTCCCAATATACTGCACTGAATAGCACTTGTTCCCTGATTTTTGGTTTTCATTCGTTATGACCAAGTTAAAATTGAAAATGATATCTACATTATCTGGATACCTGACCCCAATAAGGTCAAATAGCTGATCGTGTATGTTTTTTTAAAATTTGTTCCTGAGATGTGGGCGTCGCTGGCAAGGCCAGCACTTATTGGCCATCCCTAATTGCCCTTGAGAAGGTGGTAGTGAGCCGCCTTCTTGAATCGCTGCAGTCCGTGTGTTGTTAGGGAGGGAGTTCCAGGATTTTGACCCAGCGACGATGAAGGAACGGCAATACATTTCCAACTCAGGATGGTGTGTAACTTGGAGGGGAACTTGGAGGTGGTGGTGTTCCCATGCGCCTGCTGCCCTTGTCCTTCTAGGTGGTAGAGGTCGCGGGTTTGGGAGGTGCTGTCGAAGAAACCTTGGCGAGTTGCTGCAGTGCATCTTGTAGATGGTACACATAAGAGCCACGGTGCGCCGGTGGTGGAGGGAGTGAATGTTTATGGTGGTGGATGGGGTACCGATCAAGCGGGCTGCTTTGTCCTGGATGGTGTCGAGCTTCTTGAGTGTTGTTGAAGCTGCACTGATCCAGGCAAGTGGAGAGTATTCAATCACACTCCTGACTTGTGCCTTGTAGATGGTGGAAAGGCTTTGGGGAGTCAGGAGGTGAGACACTCACCACAGAATACCCAGCCTCTGACCTGCTCTTGTAGCCACAGTATTTATGTGGCTGGTCCAGTTAAGTTTCTGGTCAATGGTGACCCCCAGGATGTTGATGGTGGGGGATTCGGCGATGGTAATGCCATTGAATGTCAAGGGGTGGTGGTTAGACTCTCTCTCATTGGAGATAATCATTGCCTGGCACTTGTGTGGTGTGAATGTTACTTGCCACTTATCAGCTCAAGCCTGAATGTTGTCCAGGTCTTGCTGCATGCGGGCATGGACGGCTTCATTGTCTGGGGAATTGCGAATGGAACTGAACACTGTGCAATCATCAGTGAACATCCCTACTTCTGACCTTAGTATGGAGGGAAGGTCATTGATGAAGCAGCTGAAGATGGTTGGGCCTAGGACACTGCTCTGAGGAACTCCTGCAGTGATGTCCTGGGGCTGAGATGATAGACCTCCAACAACCACAACCATCTTCCTTTGTGCTAGGTATGACTCCAGCCAGTGAAGAGTTTTCCCCCTGATTCCCATTGACTTCAATTTTACTAGGGCTCCTTGATGCCATACTCGGTCAAATGCTGTCATGATATCAAGGGCAGTCACTCTCACCTCACCTCTGGAATTCAGCTCTTTTGTCCATCTTTAGACCAAGGCCTGTAATGAGGTCTGAAGCCGAGTGGTCCTGGCGGAACTCAAACTGGGCATCAGTGAGCAGGTTATTGGTGAGTAAGTGCTGCTTGATAGCACTGTTGACGACACCTTCCATCACTTTGCTGATGATTGAGAATAGACTGATGGGGTGGTAATTGGCCGGATTGGATTTGTCCTGCTTTTTGTGGGCAGGACATACCTGGGCAGTTTCCCACATTGTCGGGTAGATGCCAGTGTTGTAGCTGTACTGGAACAGCTTGGCTAGAGGCGCAGCTAGTTCTGGAGCACAAGTCTTCAGCACGACAGCTGGGATGTTGTCGGGTCCCATAGTCTTTGCTGTGTCCAGTACGCTCAGCCGTTTCTTGATATCACGTGGAGTGAATCTAATTGGCTGAAGACAGGCATCTGTGATGGTGGGGATCTCAGGAGTAGGCCGATATGGATCATCCACTCGGCACTTCTGGCTGAAGATGGTTGCAACGCTTCAGCCTTCTCTTTTGTGCTCGCGTGCTGAGCTCTGCCATCATTGAGGATGTGGATATTCATGGAGCCTCCTCCTCCCATTAGTTGTTTAATGGTCCACCACCATTCACGACTGGATGTGGCAGGACTGCAGAGCTCTGATCTGATCCGTTGATTGTGGGATCGCTTAGCTCTGCCTATAGCATGCTGCTTCCGCTTTTTAGCATGCATGTAGTCCTGTGCTGCAGCTTACCCAGGTTGGCACCTCATTTTTAGGTACGCCTGGTGCTGCTCCTGGCATGCTCTTCTGCACTCCTCATTGAACCAAGGTTTGTCCCCTGGCTTGATGGTAATGGTAGAGTGAGAGATATGCCGGGCCATGAGGTTACAGATTGTGGTTGAGTACAATACAATTCTGCTGCTGCTGATGGCCCACAGCGCCTCATGGATGCCCAGTTTTGAGTTGCCAGATCTGTTCTGAATCTATCCCATTTAGCACGGCGGGAGTGCCACACAACACGATGGAGGGTGTCCTCAGTGTGAAGACGGGACTTCGTCTCCACAAGGACTGTGTGGTGGTCACTGCTACCAATGCTGTCATGGACAGATTAATCTGCGACAGGTAGATTGGTGAGGCAGAGTTCAAGTAGATTTTTCCCTCATGTTGGTTCTCTCACCACCTGTCGCAGGCCCAGACTGGCAGCTATGTCCTTCAGGACTCAGCCAGCTCGTCAGTAGTGGTGCTACTGAGCCACTCTTGGTGATGGACATTGAAGTCCCCCACCCAGAGTACATTCTGTGCCCTTACCGTTGCTACCGCCTTCTTATAAGTGGTGTTCAACATGGTGGAATACTGATTCATCAGTTGAAAGAGGGCGGTAGGTGGTAATCAGCAGGGGGTTACCTTGCCCATGCTTGACCTGAAGCCATGAGATTCCATGGGATCTGGAATCAATGTTGAGGTCTCCCAGGGCCACTCCCTCCCGACTGTATACCACTGTGCCGATGGGACAGGACATACTCAGGCATGGTGATGGAGGAGTCTGGGACATTGACTAAAAGTATGATTCTGTGAGTATGACTATGTCAGGCTGTTGCAACAGCTCTCCCAATTTTGGCACAAGTCCCCAGATGTTAGTGAGGAGGACTTTGCAAGGTCGACTGGGCTGGTTGTGCCGTTGTCGTGTCCGAAGTCTGTGCCGAGGTTGATGCCGGGTGGTCTGTCTGGTTTTATTCTTATTATTGTCTTCTGTTGCGGTTTGTTACAACTGAGTGGCTTGCTAGGCCATTTCAGAGGGCAGTTAAGAGTCAACCACATTGCTGTGGGTCTGGAGTCACATATAGGCCAGACCAGGTAAGGACGGCAGATTTCCTTCCCTAAAGGACATTAGTGAAGCAGATGGGTTTTTACGACAATCTGATAGTTTCATGGTCACCATTACTGATACTAGCTTTTTATTCCAGATTTATTTAATTAACTGAATTTAAATTCCCCAGCTGCCATGGTGGGATTTGAACTCACGTCTCTGATCATTATAATGAGGCTGGAAGCCTGTTTTTTCACCTCCATTTTGAACTTAACTGTATGGGGACGGGTTTCACACAATTCGTAAAACCCGGCAGTTAAACCGAGGTGGGGACTGCTGCATCCAGGAGGTAAGTGGCTTTATACCTACCTCCTGGATATAGGATCCCTACTTAACCCACCCCCGCGATCGGAGACCCCACCACGAGGCCTCCGATCACCTTCCCAGGCCTCCAATCCCCACCATGAGGCCTCTCCCCCCACCCAATCGATGATGCTGAGGCCGGCCACAATCCTCTGGTGGCTGCCCCGATCCTCTCTGCCCCCCGCCGATGCTCCATCCGCACCCCACCCGCCGCCAATCCCCGACCTCCCCCCATCCCCGACCTCCCTCGCCGATCCCTGACCTCCCCCCCACATCCCCGACCTCCCCCGCCAATCCCTGACCTCCCCCGCCAATCCCCGACCTCCCCCACGATCCCCGACCTCCCCGCGATCCCCGACCTCCCCCCCACATCCCCGACCTCCCCCCCACATCCCCGACCTCTCCCCAACATCCCCGACCTCCCCCCCCATCCCTGACCTCCCCCCACATCCCCGACCTCCCCCACGATCCCCGACCTCCCCCCCACATCCCCGACCTCCCCCCCACATCCCCGACCTCCCCCCACATCCCTGACCTCCCCCCCACATCCCCGACCTCCCCCACACATCCCCGACCTCCCCCCACATCCCTGACCTCCCCCCCACATCCCCGACCTCCCCCACGATCCCCGACCTCCCCCCCATCCCGGACCTCCCCCGCGATCCCCGACCTCCCCCGCGATCCCCGACCTCCCCCGTGATCCCCGACCTCCCCCGCGATCCCCGACCTCCCCCGCGATCCCCGCCCTCCCCCGCGATCCCCGACCTCCCCCACCGATCCCCGGCCCCACTCATCCCCCCGTGATTCCTGACCGAGCCAGCCGATCCCCGACCCCTCTCCCCCACCCCCCGCAATCCCTCCCCCGGACCGACCCCTCGGTCCCTCTCCACATCTGCAGGCCTACCCGCCCGCAGCCCGCCAGTCTCTCAATCTGGCTGGCTGCAGGTGGGATTCCAAGGCCTCACATACAAATCAGGCTCTGACGTTAAAGTCGGCAAGGCCTGCGGGGAAACCCGGCCTCCCAGGTTTCCCGCCCACCCCGGAGGCCTCCCATCCCCAACTAGCCTACCTGGAGAAAATTCCAGCCCCTGAGTCCATCGAGTGAAAAACTGGTCAGAAACCTAATCTGGGAGCTCACATCTAATATAATTAGGCTGACCCCCAGAAGAACTTCTGGGGTTAACTATTCCTACTGTGTATGAGGATAAAGCTCACAGCATAGCTTAAGCACCAGGACTGGAAAATTTGACATACTGTACAAATACTTAGTGAGTTTAAAATAAACGGTTAACACCTCTGCTAAATAGGAACGCAGGAATGTATTGAGGTGTAAAAAAAATTACGATCCCATTGTCTAGGGTTCCAATCCCTCAAGTTTATCTCCAGATGTTTCCTAACCCTCTCTTGAACTGGATGATAAAATTTGCCCCCACTGTCTCCCTTAGCGATCCATTCCATACATTCACCATTCTCTGTGTAAATCTAAATAGCAAACCAAGTAATTTGTGATGAATTAGTTAAGCATTCGCATGCTATTATCCCTGTGAATGGAAAAGTGAAGACCCCGAAAGGATTCATCAATTATAAGGCTGTCTTTTCCTTTGATTTAGAAGCACAACTTTAGAAGATGACTTCAACCTTCAGTGTTGAAAGAATTAGCCATTAAAACAACATTGATGTCTTGGCTCATAACAATGACACCTCTCCTAAATTACACTTTATAACGGATTATCTAACTCTTATATTTATTCTGTGGATTCTTAGCTCATGCCATTTCTTTTGATATCATCCAGCAATCAAAATTTTAACACTTTGGTAAAGTGATAGTGGCTTGAATGCCTGGCTTTCTGATGCTAGAACACACTCTTTGTTTTTAACACCTAACAGTAATTGAAAATCACATGCTGTCCATCCCATCACAATTATCAGATCCGAGAGCGTTTTCTAGCTATGAGTCAAGTAAAGTGCCTCTGATTATCACAGAGAACAGAGATTTTTTTTAACTACGCTGCTTGGAGTCCACCTTGAGCTGTCACAATTCTAAAGTGATACCCATACAAAATGTCCGCAGGATGAATATTCTATTCTCGTCACATTTCCTCCCCCTACTCTGCATGGGCAATAAAAATGGGATTTGGTTTGGATTGCTGACGCAAAGAACAAAATGGCCGTCTTCTGGGTTGTAAATTTCTATAGTTCTATCAAAGATGGGGACACAACCCATGCCAAAAATTTTTGGTGAAGGACACGTCCCCTTAATTACAATTGCTGCACCTGTACAGGGCAGGAAGTAGTTCAACAGACACTTCCTGGACACAGCCAACTCATTACCTTTCTCATTTTTGTGTTTGTTTGTATTCTTTGCTAGTCTAGAGATGTGATACTTTACCTTACCTGTTACTAGTACTTCTAACTATTACCAAGCATAAGTATAACTGATTTATTTTTATATTCTTGCAAATTCCATGGGGGTTCTTCCCATCATGCAAAGGGTGGTAGAAGTGTAGAACTCTCTCCCACAAAAAGTAATAGATGCTAGATCAATTAATAATTTTAAATCTAAGATCGATACATTTTTGCCAGCTAAGGGTATTAAGGGATAGCGGGGGGTAAATTCGGTATCGCCCATTTTGGGGCGCTAATATCGGCTGGGCGCAAAGTTTAGCGCTCGGCGCTAATTATCGCCTCCGACTGCAAAATTCGCCTCTATCGCCCCTGGAGGTGATTTGAGCGTTAAATCAGGCACTACACACCTCTCTTAAGGCGCAAACATCAGGGAGCGAGGCGCTACCTCAGAACGCTACCGAAGCTCAGGCAATGCCAATCACCATGGAAGCCAGACAGACTGGCGCCGTCCAGTTCTTAAAGGGGAGGGGCCATCTTACTGGCCAGCCACACCCTGCTCATTGCAGCCTTTAATCTCGGCCTGGAGAGACCTCAAAAGCAATTGTATTGGAAGCACTAATGGATAGGCCCACGGAAAGAGCTCGGCACTTAGGAACCTCAAAAGTGGTGCTGAGGCCCAAAACTCCTTTGCCGACAAGAAAAGGCAGGAAGCGCCCGCCTTTAAATAGCACTCCCCCAGCCCCTTCCCGACTTGAAAACGTGCCCCTCTACCTGTCGTCCCTAGCGGCAGGCACTAAGGCAGGGGGCGCGACTCAATATCCGGTAGGGGCGCTACCGGGGCATTGCACGCTTGACTGACGTCACGATCTGCGGGCGCAGGAGATCGTGGCGGTAGTGTTTAGCGCCGCCGCAAAATGACTGGTCAATTTTCGCGAGCGGCGCTAACATCGCCGCACCCGGGCGCTAGCTGCTTTGCGCCCCGTTAGCGCCTTCTTAAGTAAGTTCAGCGGAAGATCGGCGGAAACCCTGGAGAAACATTGGCCAGAATCTTTACCTTGGAGTCGGGTCGGGTGTGTGTGGGCCGCGTAGCGAGTTGGGAACCCGAAGATTTGAACAGCGCGTTCTGCACTGCGCGCTTAACTTAATGGCCCCAATTGAAAGACTCATGCGCGTTTCCCGGCACAATTAAATGGAGCGGGTCTGATGACATCACTGATGACTCGTTTCCAATGTGGATATTTAAAGCAGCTTTGCACACTTCTCATTTGAAGGTTGATGTAGGAGTGTAGAAGGTGATTTCAAGACCTCTAAATTACGGAATAAGACTGACAAATCTGTGGGTCATGGAGACAAGACAGAGAGCTGTGTCAAGATTCACAGATGCCTCCCTGGAAGTGCTGGTGCAGGCAGTAAGAGCACGCGGGGAGGTTCTCTTCCCTGGGGATCGAAGAAAACAACCACACAAAGAGACAAAAAGGGCATGGCTAGAGATCACAGAAGAGGTCCATAGCAGGGATGTCGTGAGGAGGACGTGAGGTGGATCCAGTGCCACAAGAGATTCAATGATGTCATGAGGTCAGGAAAAGTGAGTACAATGCCACACTCACCTACATCCTGATGTGCCTGTCACCCCAACCCCATCACCCTGCCTTCCCAAGCCTACTCCTGCACATCACTCCTTACACCAACCTACCTTGCAGGTGCACCCATCCCTCTCTGTCTATGCACCTACTCACATCCCCATCTGACTAACCACCACAGACACTCACCCTCATCCTAATGCAATCATAGCAAGTAACACCAGAGAAGGAGGCCATTTGGCAATGTCACACCACTCCCTCCTAGTCACCCTCTACAGATGTAACCCATCCATTCCTTACACTCATTCCATCATTCTCACTCAAAGTTCTCTTCTTTCCCTCCTTGCAAGAGAAGAGCGCACAAAACAACTGGAAGATGCAGAGGACCGGAGGTGGACCTCCAGTCTTCAGTAATTTGACACCAGCAGAGGAGCACACCCTCAGAATCTCTGGAGTTGCAGAACTGCTGGCGGTGGGAGATGATGAGAGGGGGACCTCCCAGCAACCTGGTGACAGAATAAAATCTCATACTGCCACATGGCATACAACAGTCACCCATATGGTGACTCATGTCAGCCGCCAGTGAAATGTCATCATGTGCATATTGATAACGTTACCCATTCTTATCATAACACTTCTAATTCATCTCTTTACCATCGCCCCCCCACCCGCACTGTCCAGCTGGAGGAGAAAGATGACTCCTCAGAGGAAGCTCCATTCTCTGAGGGTGCACCGTCACCAGACCCATGCGCACCCAGCACCAGCGCAGATACGCACACCTCGGTGGGTCCTGTGCGAGATAGAGTAGTGTTGTCACCTGGTGTCTCTCACATCACAAGTCAGCAAGAGCAGATGGTGTTGACAGGGACAGCAGCGGAGACTCCTTGCCGGAGGACGGCAGAACGCTCCAAGCTCTGCTGAGCTGCATGCAGATGCTGAACCTCGGGGGCCATCGAGAAACAGGGTGATCTTTGGAGGGGTAGCAACAATTGCATGAGGCTCTGGCAGCTTTTGCAGCTGCGATGTGTGCAGATGTACAGAGAATGGAGGAGTCCATCTCCAACATGAGCACCACCATGTCGCAGGCGATGGCGACGATGCGCTGTTCTATGGAAAGGATGGCCACCTGCATGGAGCAGCAAATGCGCCAGTCCAATGAGAACATGCTTGCTGTGAACAACAGATGGCAGACGCTCATTGACCTCATCTCGAGGTGGGATATCAAAGTAGACTTGGGCGTTTATCGTCCCACTGATGTGCAGCAAGGTGCTCTCTAGCTCCTTGCTAGCAGGGAGGTGCGGGTGGCTCATGAGAGGAATGATGGTGAGGGGGACATGGAAGTGGGGGCTCTTCTCAAAGCACTCCCACTTCTCCCCCATTGTCTCCCCCTCAGTCAGAGCCCCACAATCTACCTCGGAACCTGATGGCCGAGTCTGCCCCTGCACAGTTGCAGGAGAGCAGTCTTTGGCGGGGCCCTCGCAGACTCCAAAACCCAGAGGACATCCGCCAAATGTGTCTAAGCAGTCGCAGCAGGGAAGTAAGCAGCCTGCCTCTACGTCTGCTGAAGCCACAGGGGTTGCACCTCGTAGAAGCACGTGTAAACGAAAAAAGACACAATCCTAGATGCACAAGGTTATGCACGTGGGTGTTTGAAAAAATGTTAATGTTAAGTTTCAGTTATATTTATGACACAGATACATTTATTTCTTTGCACAACTTTGCCGTCTTGTCCATTTTTGCCTGCTACCTGGGAAGTGGCTTTCTCACTTGGAGTGAATGGTGAGACATTACTTAATCTCAAGCTATGGGGGTTTGGGTGACAGGAATGGATTGGTCTTGTAGGACAGCTTTGTGGTGTCGTTGGTGGGGCGGGGTGGGGGGTGGGGGCAGGGGTGGCAGAAGTTAGTCCAGCTTCTGTAAGCCATATGGGTGCACTGGAGCAAGTTAAGTAAATCTGGTTATTATGAGGCCATCCCGGGCCTCCCGGGCAGCAATGTGCACCACTGCTGGTGCCATCTCCACCTCAGGTTCATCCTCCGCCTCCTCTTCATCTTCCACCTGTTCCTCCTCCTCCTCCACTGAAGAGGCTGTGTGCTCTGCGCCTTGCCCCTCTTGCAGCTCCAAACCTCGCTGCTACGCTATGTTGTGCAGCACGGAGCATCCGACGATGATTCTGGAGACCCTGGCTGGGGCGTACTGAAGGGTTCCTCCAGCTCTGTCAAGGCATCTGAAGCGCATCTTCATCATGCCGATTGCTTGTTCTATGACACATCTGGTGGACATGTGGCTGTCCTTAGAACACCCCTCAGCCTCATTACTTGGCCTCCTCAAGGGTGCCATGAGCCACGTCTTCAGTGGATAGCCCTTGTCTCCCAGCAGCCAGCCAGTAAGTGTGTTTGGAGGAGCGAAGAGCTGAGGGAGGGTGGACTGGTGCAGCACAAAAGAGTCATGACAGCTGCCAGGGAATCTGCCACACACATGCATGATGATCTTTTTATGGTTGGAGACGAGCTGCACATTGAGGGAGTGGAAGCCCTTGCGGTTCACAAACACTCCTGGGTGATGATGGGGTGCCTTGATGGCCACATGTGTGCAGTCGATGATGCTCTGCACCTGTGGGAAGCCAGCCAGAGCTGCAAAGCCGAGCGCCCGCTCAGTAACACTGACTTCATCAGTGGCAAAGTTTACATAAGTGGCTGACTTGTGAAACATGGCATCGGTCACCTGGGTGATGCATCTTTGGGTGGCTGACTGTGAGATCCTGCAAATGTCTGCTGCAGATCTCTGGAAGGAGCCTGAGGCGAAGAAGTTGAGGATGGTAGTGACTTTGACAGCCACTGGTAAGGAGTGTCCACCAGGTCCTCTGGGCAGCAGGTCTTGTTCAAGCAAGCTACAAATGTCTGGGACGACCTGATGCGATAGCCTGAGCCTCCATTGGTACTGCTGCTCAGTCATGTCCAGGAAGCTCATCCTCTGCCTGTATACCCTGTGTTGCATTTTCTCCTCTGGCATGGTGACCCTCTCTCTCCTGTAGAGCATCAGGTTGTTGAGGAGAAGGCTGCTGTTGTGGTTGCTGCTTCTGCTGGTGTTGTGGCTGCTGCTGCTGCTGTTGTTGGTGCTGGGGCTCATCTTGGTCTGAGTCTGAGGTCCAAGGTGATACAGCATAAGTGGCACCCATGCTGATCTAATAGATTAAATTAATCTATTATTAAATTAAATTAAATTAAATTAAATTAAATTAAATTAAATAAATCTGTCGGACTATAACCTGGTGTTGTGCGACTTCTCATTTTTGTCCACCCCAGTCCAACGCCGGCATCTCCACATCATGATCTAATAGATGGCAGGTAAAGTGGAGATCAGAGTCACAGTGCCTCAATATTCTGATAGTGACTAGTAATGTGGTGAGAGTGAGTTGCGAGGTTGCAGAAATGACCTGCAAACTCCTGACAGCTAAATCTCTGCACAATTGGAGTCAGCAAGAGCCTTTCCATGAGGCAATGAAGCAAGTGTAATGTGTGAGTATTTATGTGGTTTTCCCAGCTGTCACTTAATGGACTCGCTCAATGGCCACTGAGCTTCCGCCTCCCCTTCACAGGCGAGATTCCCGAGGTGCTTGAATCTCGTGCTCAAGAAGTTAAACCAAAACCTAATGTTAAAAAGCCTCTTAAGGGTCTCTCAACAAGCATTTAAGTACTTCAATGAAGTAGCCCGCCTCTCCCGACCGTGTCGGTCGCGCGCTGGGAAATGTGCCCGAGTTAAATGCGGAAGTCGTTGGGATGACGGCGGGTTGTCGTGATTTTTACTGCTGACCCGCCCCCAAACCCACACGCTCGGCACTGGGAAAATTCCTGCCCTTGTCTTGTTTTGACTGGCCATTCTTCTACTGGGAAAGCTGCACATGCTCTCCAGATCTTGGCTCAGAACATACATGCCAAATCTGGTTCAAAATGCTTTTTTCTTATCCACCTTAGGCTGATGAATGAGCACAAGCTGCATACTGTCATTTCCAACTGAAAATCTAAGACTAAAACTTGAGCCAAAATAAGAGTCAACATATACGGTGGTCTATTGCGAGTACAATACTACCTCAAACTAGGCCATTGCATTAGATTTATGGGTTGGCTAAATCTGCATTAACTTGCCCCATTCCTTTTCCTGACTTACTTGTCCCATTATCTTATATGAGGTTTCAATATTGGATTTCCAACCAGCTGATTACTGGTACAGTTCCCAGGGGTCTCTCTCTTATTTGTCTGTCATTATTGTGGAGAAATTGAAGCCCCCGGGTGTCTGAAACTGCACGGAGATAAGACCTACGGTAAATTTTGTTCTTCTCAAGAATATAGGGCCAATAATCCTCTTGAATATGGTATAGCAGAACCAAATCCAGATCGCGGGTGTGTGTAATTTTGGTTCTGAAGTTTCCATCAGCTGCAATGAAAAGGAAATGGAGTACTAGGATCCAGCTTGTATAAAGCTATTTTCATACTTTCCAAGCTGCTAGAAATCTGCAAGGCAGTGCTGGGACCTCAGCCCTCATCCCTGCACTCTCACTGCTGACAGACAGCAGGAATCCACTAGTGATCCAGACACTACAGTATAGGACCCAGTCCTGACAAACTTCAGGTTCCCACTCCGCGGTGATGCCAGGTCTTAGGACACTCCCATGCTCCCCAACATCAGAACTCCCACCACAGTTAACACTTAACTGTAAAGTTGACACCAAAGAAAATGAATATCGACAGACTGAACGGGCGGCTGAATTGATATCGCCCATTTACGCTATTATTCTGCGGGGGGGTGGGGGGGGGTGTCTGCTGGTTGTCTACTGAAGTTAGAATAGTATTGGAGCCCCATAGAATTGCAAGACCATGCTGATTTATTATACTAGAAGATTTCCTGTGAATTCACTCATGGACAGTCGGGGGAAATGCTGTTTATAACAATAGAGCTGTTTATGTCTTGTAGGACTTAACATCCGGGCCAGTAATTTACAGTGACTGAATAAATTAAATTGTCTTTTTATTATTTGGTATTCTAGGATTTTTACCACTAATTTGAGAATATCAAATTCCATGGCCCTGTCCCTTATCCTGTGAAAACTGTATTTTATACGATTTCCTTTATCATAGAATCATAGAATAGTACCGCACAGAAGGAGACCATTCGTCCCATTGAGTCTGCGCCAGCTCTTTTGAAGAGCAATCCAGTTAGTCCCACGCCATGGCGCTTTCCTCATATCCCAGCAATTTTTTTCTCCGTCAAATTGTTATCCAATTCCCTTTTGAAAGCTACTATTGAATCTGTTTCCACCACCCCACCAGGCAGTGTGTACTTGTGTATTTGATTTTTATTCCTTGGCATTTTTAAAGCTAAGGATACACTGCAAGATGATGTGTAGATTACCATTTGGGGGTAGGCGTACTGGATAGGAAGTGGGGTTTAGCTGCACTGGAAGGTGGGGGTGTAAGGGGAAGACAGCACTGGGCTTGGGTAGCAGTGAGGGTGTGCTCCTGTGTTTGGCAGAACTTGGGTGGGGATCCTGGATTTTGACAGCACTGTGGTGGGAGTTCTGAGGTTGGGGAACATGGGAGCGTCCTGAGACCTGGCATCACTGCGGAGTGGGAACCTGAAGCTTGGCAGGACTGGGTCCTATGCTGTAGGGTCTGGATTACTAGTGGATTTTGGCTGTCTGTCAGCAGTGAGAGAGCAGGGATGAGGGGGCGAGGTCCCAGCACTGGCTTGCAGATTTGTAGTAGATATCTGGAAATAATGATTTAATGTTTTGTGATTGGTTTCTGGATGTATGTGTCTCCTTGTCAGTCTGCCTCTCTGTCTTTCTGTGTCTATCTGTCTCTATCTCACTAGTCAGAATGTTTACATTTTCTAACTATCAACGAAATATGGGTAATGATAATTAGCCTGCTGTTTGGTCGAGAAATATTCTAAATACATCGCAATTTAAAAAAAATTCAAATTAGATGACGAAAGACACTTCTCTGTCTCTTTTTCACTGCCTGTGTTTCTCATTCTTTGTCTATCTCTGTCTCTCAACTTCATATAATTTTGATGATTACAGAATATTTATAATATGGACACAAACAAAAGCTACAACAGGCATGCAATCAGTACAGTCTGTCATGTTTGAAATGGATCTTACTTTTTATTCTCATTCTCTCTCACGCACACACAAGCCTTCCTGTTTAAAAAAAAATACTAAAATAAATGTTACCTGAATAAAGTTTTTGAAATTTCTCCTTCAGGTTTTGTTCAAATAATTTTTTGGAAACAACTGAATTGATACCATCGAGAGGGTGATGGGATAAATTTGCATCATTTGGGATAACTGCGAAATGCTGAACAATGTACTTGTTCAAAATGACAGGGATCTTCCCACAGTTAAGAGAACCTACAGCTCAGGACAAATATATATTAAGTTCCCTCACCCAAGCTTTTGGGAGAGACTGAAGCCTTCAAGTGAAAACTTTAATGAAGTTGTCAAAAGACACTAAAAATATTCAATGATTTGCTGCTGTCTTATTTTGAGTCAAGTGTGATGGCAAAAGTTTGACAACAGGAAATATGACAAACAGAAAGTACATGTCAGATGAAAGACTTATAATATACTACAAGTTCAGATAGGCAATTTCCATTATAAATATGGACATATAATGGGAAACGTTGACAGAAAGTGCATGCAGATGTAAGATTTTTAATATAATATAAGTGAGTAGATTTTAGCATGGAAGCAAGATTTAGATTAGCAACAAAAATGGAAGAAAAGTCTGATCTCACTTTCTTCTCACCTTGTTGCCTGTTAACTCACATCATTTTCAAGCTTCAACCAGCCATTGAAATGATGGGCTGAGTTTTGAGACCTCTCACCTGGCAGAAGCCCCCAAAAATCGATGGGAAAGACTTGCTGCCCCACTTTCATCAACTGCAATTGTCATTTTCCCAGAGTCCTCAGTTTAGGTGGCCGCCATAATGTTACGCAAATCGGGATCCAATGATCTGAATAGAACATAAGAAGAACATAAGAACATAAGAAACAGGAGTAGGAGTTGGCCAATCGGCTCCTCGAGCCTCCTCCGCCATTCAATTTGCGCATGGTCCCTTTAAGGAAACCGACTGATGACACGTCATCAAAAGACATCACCAGATCCGCTCCCTTCAATTGGCCAGCAAATGCGCTGGGTGGACTTAACGAGCCCAATCAGGGGAAAATCATTTCACAGAGCAGATTGGAGCGAGCAGCGAGGTCGGAACCCGCCACCGACCCCGGACGCACCGGACCCGCCGAGGTAGGGGAAATCGTGGCCAGTATTTCTTTGGTGTGAACTGTTGTTTAGCTGTGTGTGGCTTCTTCCTTTGGAAAGCATACCGAAAGGGAGAAGATTGGAGAGGGATGGGGAGGTGTTCTTGTGCGAGAGTGGCTGCAGTGAGAAAAAGGTGGAAACAATTATCAGAAGAGTGAAAGGCCTTCCAGTTGTGACCAAATGATCTGAGACCGCTGTTTGTGACTGTTATGAGGGCAGGTCTGGTAGTAACAAAAAAGAGATCTTCTGTCATGATCTGCTGTGAGTGGAGAAGAAAGAAAGAAATTGCATTTATGTAGCGCCTTTCATGATTTCAGGATGTCCCAAAATGCTTTACAGTCAATGAAGTACTTTTTTAAGTGTGGTCACTGTTGTAATCCAGAGTGAGGGGAGTGGAGTGCCAAAAAAACGCTACAGTAAGGTGTGAGACATATAAATAGAGACAACAAAACCAGCATCTCACCCTAGCTGTGCTGGAATGAGTCATTTATCCGCTTCCTGCACTGAACTCAGGCCATCGGGGTGATTCTGCAAGCGCTGACGACTTTAGAAACCTCCATCCAGGATTGCTGCTAAGTTTGTTTTGAGACCCTGGTGCCATCTCTGGGGAAGAGGGGCTGCCTCTGTTTCCATCACCTGCTTCACCAGGACCTCCACTGCCACATTACTGAACCTTGTAGCTCAAGCCTCTAACATTCTCCAAATGCTGCGAGCAGGCGGGGAAACAGCAGAACACTTACTCTCAGGCAGCAACCAACAGATAGCAATTGCTGGGTCCCATGGCGGCAGCGGCCAGTTTAGTTTGGTGGGCTCCTCCAGGGCCCGCAAAAATAACTTAACACTCACCTTCAGCTCTTCAATTCTTCAGTGGAAGTGGTCAGAGTGTGCGCTGCGCAGGCTTCGATCAGTTAAGAACATACATAAGAGCATAAGAAATAGGAGCAGGAGTAGGCCATTCGGCCCCTCGAGCCTGCTCCGCCATTCAATAAGATCTGACCTTAGCCTCAATGCCACTTTCCCGCCCGTTCCCCATAACACTTGACTCCCTTGTAGTTCAAATATCTGTCTATCTCCGCCTTGAATATATTCAATGACCCAGCCTCCACAGCTCTCTGGGGCAGAGAATTCCAAAGATTCACGACCCACTGAGAGAAGAAATTCCTCCTCATCTCCGTTTTAAATGGGCAACCCCTTATCTGAAACTATGCCCCCTAGTTCTAGATTCCCCAAGAGGGGAAACATTCTCTCTGCATCTACCCTGTCAAGACCCCTCAGAATCTTATATGTTTCAATAAGATCACCTCTCATTCTTCTAAACTCCAATGACTATAGGCCCAACCTGCTCAACCTTTCTTCATAAGACAACCCCTTCATCTCAGGAATTAACCTCGTGAATCTTCTCTGAACTGCCTCCAATGCAAGTATATCCCTCCTTAAATAAGGAGACCAAAACTGCATGCAGTACTCCAGGTGTGGTCTCACCAACACCCTGTACACTTATAGCAAGACTTCCCCACTTTTATACTCCATCCCCCTTGCATTAAAGGCCAATGTTCCATTTGCCGTCCTAATTACTTGCTGTACCTGCATGCTAACTTTTTGTGTTTCATGTACGAGGACCCCCAGATCCTGCAGCATTATGTAGTCACTCTCCATTTAAATAATAATTAGCTTTTGTATTTTTCCTACCAAAGTGGACAACCTCACATTTTCCCACATTGTACGCCATCTGCCAAATTTTTGCTGACTCACTTAACCTATCTAAATCCCTTTGGGCGCGATTTTGCCAGCCCTGGGGAGGCAGGTATGGAGGCGGGATTGCCAGGAAAATGGCAGAATTTGGGGGCGGGTGCCCAACCCGCCCCCAACCCACCTCTGCGCCGTCTTGCCAGGAGGCAGGTAGCCGTCCCGCGCCGGGTCCCGTCTCCTTGGAGGCGGGAAGGGGATTAGTGCCACCTAACTGCCTGTTAACAGGTAGTTAACAGGCAGATAAGAGGATTATCCCCATTTTACCCATAAAAGTGCGGGCTTCCCGAGGGCTGCAAACCCCGCCAGGGTCACCGAGGCGAGTAATGGGTCTGGTCTGCGGGGGTCGGAGGGGTCCAAAAGTGTGCTGTGGAGGTGAGTGATGGGTGCAAGTGTGGAGAGGTGAGTATGTGAGGTAAGTGGAAAGTGTTAGAAAAAGTTTACTTACCTTTGTTTCTTCCTGCAGGCTTCAATCGTTGGGGATGCGGAGAGTCTCGCACCTCCGCAGCAGAGATGACAAATGGCCGTTGCATTCTCCGATGCAACAATCATCTCATTTCTGCAAAAGAAAGAGGTTTGATGAGGTCTTGAATTCAAGAACTCATCAAACTACAGAGAATGTCAGTGTTTGACAGCTTCACAGAGCTGTTAAACGATGACAATTCATCTGTCAAAAATTTTTGACAGATAAAACGTCATACATTGACGTTCCCTGCAACCGGCTTTCCCTTAATTGGCCTGCTAAGCCCGCTGGGCGGGCTTAACAAGGTCAATCAAGGGAAAATAGTGTGGGTTGGCCACAAATCGATGGAGGCGGGACATCGACCCGCCAAGCAGCAGTCCCGCCTCCATCGCGCCCCCATTGGCAAAATCACCCCCATAGTGTCCTCCTCACAACTTGCTTTCCCACCTATCTTTGTATCATCAGCAAATTTGGCAACAGTACACTTGGTCCCTTCATCCAAGTCATTAATATAGATTGCAAATAGATGAGGCCCCAGCACTGATCCCTGTGGCACCCCACTAGTTACAGTTTGCCAACCGGAAAATTACCCATTTATCCCGACTCTTTGTTTTCTGAGAGTTCTGCCCAAAAATGGCAATCGGGGTCCTATTTACACCATGGGACCCCGATTTCTGTATTAATAGGGGCTGATCGCCTGAAACAGGCAGGCTATTTGGACACCTGGCGGTCGGCTTCTTTCAAAGCCGGCTGTGCCTCTCCACCTCTCTGTCCTCCTTTAAGACCCTCCTTAAAACCTACCTCTTTGACCAAGCATTTGGCCATCTGCCCTAATATCTCCTTATGTGGCTCAGTGTCAAATATTGTCTTATAACACTCCTGTGAAGCGCCTTGGGACGTTTAAAAGGCGCTATATAAATACACATTGTTGTTGTTATTATAATGGGGCTGGTAAGGCTACCGACCCAATTCTGAAGCCACTAACACCAGGCGAAGGCAGTTAGATTTAACTCCAATAAGTATAGTTAGTCTTGGTAGGGTATTCAACTGTTGAGCGCAACAGAGACACATCTAATACGATAGCAAAATACTGCGGATGCTGGAAATCCGAAATAACAACAGAAAACGCTGGAAAAACTCAGCAGGCCAGGCAGCATCCGTGGAGAGAGAAAGAGAGTTAACGTTTCAGGTCGATGACCTTTCATCAGAACTGGGAAGAGCCAGAAATCAAATAGATTTAAGGCCAGGGTAAAGCTGGGAAAAGGGGGAGGGGATAAAGGAACAAAGGGGGAGATGAAGAGACATTAAGAGACATTAAGAGATATGCAAGGCTAGAGGTGGTGTTAATGTGACAGATCAAACACGAGAAGGGAAACTGAAATCAATGAAGATGAACAAGGTTGAAGAGCCAAACGGAAATCCCGTCGAAGAGAAGAGCAGAACTTCTTCAAGGTAGGCATTCCAAGAAGAGAGGTGGCAGTGAACCAAACACTAATACGATAGCAAAATACTGCGGATGCTGGAAATCCGAAATAACAACAGAAAACGCTGGAAAAACTCAGCAGGCCAGGCAGCATCCGTGGAGAGAGAAAGAGAGTTAACGTTTCAGGTCGATGACCTTTCATCAGAACTGGGAAGAGCCAGAAATCAAATAGAAACCTGTTTTTGCATAATAGCCACAAGCATGC
Source organism: Squalus acanthias (assembly GCA_030390025.1). Taxonomy (NCBI): domain Eukaryota; kingdom Metazoa; phylum Chordata; class Chondrichthyes; order Squaliformes; family Squalidae; genus Squalus; species Squalus acanthias. Next base: position 151,330,670 of record CM059428.1, read on the forward strand.
ACTTTCCAGAAGAGGCCATTGGATTACTATCAGGATTGAGAACTCTCATTTATTTTTCCCTTCCCTAATCCATGGACTGTGTGGCCAGATAAATTGCTTCTCCACTACCCTGGCTGACATCAGCTAAATCAGCATAAACCAGGGATCAATACTGGAGCCTTCTTGGTAGAGAATGGCTCACTACCCACGATATGATGCACTTACCCACTGAGTGATTAGAGAAACCTATTTTATACAAACACTGAGGGGGAGGAAAGCACTTAATCATTTTAATAAATAAGATAGGGATTAAAGTCTAGTGATGTCCAAAAGGAATTCTTTTGAGGTTTATGAAATTATATCAGCATATCATTGTGAAGATGGATGGGAGCTTATTTTCTAAATTTAATATTTGCAAATGCATTTTTATTTGGTGATATAGCACATTGGAGAGTCCTGTGCATGCACCTGCTCACATATACATTCACAAATGTTCAACCGTTAACCCTACCAGAGGTCATTCAGCGTAGATTCACCACCACAAATGGTCACGTCACTAAACGTCCTTATGTACACTTGCATTTAACTGGGCAATTTGCATTCAAAACACTATATGAAAAACTAATTGAATACAGATGGCATTGTGATGCTTTGAATTGGAGCTTACTTCCATGGGAGATGCAGCTTTAGTCTTAACCTGATCCATCGCAACAGGGTTAGGGCCAATCATAGAGGTTGCAATGCCTTCAGAAGGGAGGGAAATCAGATGGCGATGTCACACGCAGTGCCCAATTTCCAACATCTTAGTGGTTAAAGTTGCTCCCTCTGCTATCTTTAGTGCACTGCATAACGTGTTCAAATTCAAATTCAAACATGTCGTTTGGGACAACTCCTTTGTTGAAATAATGCACACAACAATTTGGCATGAATGCAATAACCAGCGCACTAAAAACAGCATACAGGGAAATGCCAAACCCTCCAGTATCTGAGCTAGGGGGAAGCGGTGCATGCGTGTAAAGACCTGTCAGGCACGGGGGTGGCCGCTGGTGGGTGTGAACTTTGACAAGAGGACTTAGTTTTGATTTTAATTAAACCCTTGACTTGGCTGGGCCAACGAGTGCAGCTAATTTGCAGAGTGGAAGAGGAACGAAACAGAAACACCAAAAAGATCCCCAGCCCTGTGGCAGTGGAGTATGGGAGTCTTCAATTTCAGTATAGTCCACGCACTCACTTTAACTGCCCCCTCCTGGGTGCATTATACAGGAATCCTCTCACATTGCTCGCAGCAGTGACCGGCAGACTGATCTTTCATTCCTGGAGACCCTAGGACAATGCAGGATAGGCTTGGCAACCCTATCTCCCGCTGGTTTGCTGTAATTTCAGCAGATCCATGGAAACCCCAGAAGGAACGCCATTTTTCCTGGGTTTCCGGGGCTCTTCCCCTAGAATTACAGCAGACGGGTGGAAGAGACCCCACGGAAATTCACCTCCAGTGTCTATTAAAATAACAAATACAGAACAGATGACATTTCAGACAACGGTTGGATTAAATTCATAAAATTAACTTTCATTTCTTCGAGTGCCCGCATTAACATTTTTACTCAAAGGCACGAGCTTCTATGAAAATGGATTAAAAAAACATAGGAACATAGGAAGTAGGCCATTCAGCTGCTCGAGCCTGTTCCACTGTTCAATTAGATCATGGATGAACTGTATCATAACTCCATCTACCCGCCTTGGTTCCGTAACCTTGCTAGGGCCGGCGGAGAGCATTTAAAACTTCAGCAGCCCTTCATTGATCGCAGGGAGAAGAATTGCACTCTCCAACACTGGCAAAATTGATCACCTTCCCAAAAAGCCACCGCTGTTGTTTAGGAAGAGGAGCAGGCGAACCCTGCAACAGTTGCCAAATTCCACTCCCCTCAGGGCAGGTTCCCTGGCGCAAGCAGGAACCCCATCAGGAGCCGACACTTGGTTTTGACTCTTCATGTGCAATGCCACAGTACATAGACTAGCGTATTTAGAAAAATACTATGAACAGTTTCCTGTGGAAATTGTTACAAACCTAGTTGAATCTTAGGAATATCAGAATTGAACATTTGGTAATTGAAAAACCAAATAATTGTCTCGTTATGAGTCTAGTTATGCAGAATGTGGGCTGTGCAAAGTTGACAATAATTGCTATTAGAATGCTCCACCACACTCTCATTATAATTCTCTCCATTATAAAACTATCTCTGTTGTCAGGCCTCTGAACCTAGGTTCGTCATGCTACACTTTATGCTGTATTCTGGGATTTATTCTAACAAGAGCTTCATTCAAATGCACAAAATACTTGTCTCTGAAGTACTGTGTTATAATGAGGCTAGAGTGTTCTCACATTGTAATACAGTGTACTCCAATTGAATGTATAACCGATTGCCCACATTTTTGTTTGCCATATTTAAGAGAAGTAGGTTTAAAGGATGCTTTGTATGCATATTTAGAATGATACAAGGCCTTATAAGTGATGCAGAGGCTTTGCCGAGTCAGGAGGTGAGCCACTTGCCGCAAAATACCCAGCCTCTGGCCTGCTCTGGTAGCCAAAGCATTTATGTGGCCGGTCTAGTTCAGTTTCTAGTTAATGGTGACCTCCAGGATGTTCATGATGGGGGACTCTGCGATTGTAATGCCACTGAATGTCAAGGGGAGGTGCTTAAGCTCTTTCTTGTTGGAGTTGATCCCTCTTGTTGGAGATGAACAGCCCCATTTCTGGCCTTGTGATGCAACAAAGGTCATTGATGAAGCAGCTGAAGATAGTTGGGCCTAGGACACTTCCCTGAGGAACTCCTGCAGCGATGTCCTGGAGCTGTGAAAAGAACATAAGAACATAAGAAATAAGAGCAGGAGTAGGCCATGCAGCCCCTCGAGCCTGCTCCGCCATTCAATAAGATCATGGCTGATCATCGACCTCAACTTCACTTTCCCGCCCGATCTCCATATCCCTTGATTCCCCTAGAGTCCAAAAATCTATCTACCTCAGCCTTGAATATACTCAAAGACTCAGCATTCACAGCCCTCTGGGGCAGAGAATTCCAAAGATTCACAACCCTCTGAGTGAAGAAATTCCTCCTCATCTCAGTCTTAAATGGCCTACCCCTTATCCTGAGACTATGCCCCCTTGTTCTAGACACTCCAGCCAGGGGAAACAACCTCTCAGCATCTACCCTGTCAATCCCCTTCAGAATCTGTGATGATTAACCTCCAACAACCAGAACCATTTTCCTTTGTGCTTGGTATAACTCCAGCTTCTGGAGGATTCCCCAACCTTGATCCGCATTGACTTTAGTTTTACTGTGGCTCCTTGGTGCCATATAGCTCAAATACTGCCTTGATGTCAAGGGCAGTCACTTTCACCACACCTCTGGAATTCAGATCTTGTGTCCATGTTTGGACCAACATATAATGAGATCTGGAGCCTAGTAGTCCTGGTGGAACCCAAATTGAACATTAGTGAGCAGGTTACTGGTAAGTAAGTGTCGCTTGATAGCACTGTTGACAACTCCTTACATCACTTTACTGATGATTGGGAATAGGCTGATAGGGCGGTAATTGGTCAGGTTGGATTTGTCCTTTATGTGGAAAGGATATACCTGGATAATTTTCTACATCGTAGGGTAGATACCAGTGTTGTAGCTATCCAGCAACAGTTAGAGGCGTGGTTAGTTCTGGAGCATGAGTCTTCATCACTACAGCCGGGATGTTGTTGGGGCCCATAGCCTTTGTTCTATCTGGTACACTCAGCCATTTTGTAATGTCAAATGGAGTGAATCAAATTGGCTGAAACCTGACAACTGGGATGGTGGAACCTCAGGAGGAAGCCGAGAAAGATCATCCATTTGGCATAGAATCATAGAATCATAGAAATGTATGGCACAGAAGGAGGCCATTTGGCCCATTGTGTCTGTGCCTGGTCGAAAAAGAACTATCCAGCCTAATCCCACTTTCAGCTCTTGGTCTGTAGCCCTGTAGGTTACAGCACTTCAAGTGCATATCCAAGTACTTTATAAATGTGATGAGGGTTTCTGCCTCTACCACCCTTTCAGGCAGTGAGTTCCAGACCCCCACCACCCTCTGGGTGAAGAAATTTCTCCTCGACTCCCCTCTAATCCTTCTACCAATTACTTTAAATCTATGCCCCTGGTTATTGACCTCTCTGCTAAGGGAAATAGGTCCTTCCTAACCACTCTATCTAGGCCCCTCATAATTTTATACACCTCAATTAAGTCTCCCCTCAGCCTCCTCTGTTCCAAAGACAACAACCCCAGCCTATCCAATCTTTCCTCATAGCTCAAATTCTCCAGTCCTGGCAACATCCTTGTAAATCTCCTCTGCACCCTCTCTAGTGCAATCACATCTTTCCTGTAATGTGGTGACAAGAACTCTATGTAGTACTCTAGCTGTGGCCTAACTAGTGTTTTATACAGTTCAAGCATAACCTCCCTGCTCTTATATTCTGTGCCTCAGCTAATAAAGGCAAGTATCCCGTATGCCTTCTTAACCACCTTATCTACCTGTCCTGCTACCTTCAGGGATATGTGAACATGCACTCCAATGTCACTCTGTTTCTCTATACTTCTCAGGCACTTCTAGAGGACCTATCGGCCTCAGTTTTCCAATTATAATGCCAACCATAAACCATTAAAATGAATGGGTTTCCATTGGCATTATAATCAGAAAATGGTTTTCCCAGCCTTGAGATTTTCTATGCTTCTTGGTATCCTTTAAGCATTTCTCCTTGATTCACTTCATCTTCTCTCCTCCCCTTTTCACTGTGGCATTCTATATCAGTTTCTAAATGGAAAAAGTGATATTTCCTGCAGCACACAATGTAATGCTCTGTATGTTCTGATGTGCAAACGGATATGGATATTCCATAGGATTTTAAAATTCCAGTATTATGTTTTGACCATTCATCTCAATCATAAACTGCCTGCTTAGCTATAGAGTTCACTGATCAAGAAAATTATTATCTTTTCGTACACACTAAAAGTAAATGGAGGATATGTCATGGCAGGTAGTGATATGAGTCACAATTCATGACTGATGAAGTCAAGTGCATTTGGTCAGCCTTATAAATGGCTCCATTTACTATTTCAAACCACTAGCTATGACATATTGGGCCAATTTTCTGACCAGCTGCATCATTTCCATTGGTGGGATATGTGTGTGGGGGTGGGGGCAGGATACCGTGGCAAAAAGTCCTCTCAATTTAATGATAACAAGCTATCATTCAACTTTCCAAGTTTGACACATGGCTCACACTGCACACTTAGCCTAGCATGCCCTTATAAAGTGGTTGTTGGAAGCCAGTCATCTCCTCAACTCTCAGGAAGTATCTCAAAGCTGAATTGCTGAACTCTTGATTGCCGCAACCAAAATTGTGAAAATGGATATAAAATCTTATACCTGAGGTTTTTTAGAGGTGTAAGAAAAAGATGAACGGAAAGAACACCAGGGAGGTACCCCTGCCCCTGTCCACCCTATACTTATCCTCTACAGTTATGTGGAGAGACGAGAGAAGCTGGGGTTGTTCTCCTTAGAGCAGAGAAGGTTAAGGGGAGATTTAATAGAGATGTTCAAAATCATGAAGGAGTTTGGTAGAGTAAATAAGGAGAAACTGTTTCCAGTGGCAGAAGGTTTGGTAAGCAAAGCATACAGATTTTTAAGATAATTGGCAAAAGAACCAGAGGCAAGATCAGAAAAAAAGTGTTGTATGCAGTGAGCTGTTATGCACTGCCTGAAAGGGTGGTGGAAGCAGATTCAATAATAACTTTCAAAAAAGAATTGGATAAATACTTGAAGGGGAGACATTTGCAGGGTTCTGGGGAAAGGGCAGAGGAATGGGACTACTTGGATAGCTCTTTTATAGAGCTGGCACAGGCCAAATAACCTCCTTCTGTGCTGTATCATTCTATGGTTCTATGAAGCCAAGTTTGCAGAGCCAGTAATAACAATTTTGGACTATCACAGGCTAAGGTTCACCGGGAAGTTATGACTGAGTTGTGACACTTCCTGCAAGCTGACCTGCAGACAACCTTCACCACAATGATGGCACCGTCAGTGACAGTTAAGGTTACAACCGCCTTCAAATTCTCTGCTTTTGTTCCTTTTAGGGACAGTTGTCTATTCAATCCACAGCGCTGATGCAACAAGCAGATCACTGAAGTGTTGTTCACCAGGCCATACTTCATCACCTTTCCTATGAAAAAGCAAAAGCAGTATGAAGGACACTTAGAAGGACAAGGGCAGCAGGGGCATGGGAACACCATCACCTCAAAGTTCTCCTCCAAGTTACACATCATCCTGACTTGGACATGTATCGCCGTTCCTTCATTGTCACTGGGTCAAAATCCTGGAACTCCTAACCTAACAGCATCATGGGAACATGTTCACCACACGGACTACAGCTGTTCAAGAAGAAGGCCCACCACCACCTTCTCAAGGACGATTAGGGATGGGCAGTAAATGTCCACCTTGCCAGTGATGCCCACATCCTGAGAATGAATTAAAAAGCAATGACAGGGCACTGAAATTCTTCTAGTTTTTGTTATGTGCTGCCTTGCCCTACAAACAGAGAAATGTTAAGATGTTATGAAGTATCAGGATCATACAGAGTGATGCCCATCCTACAGCCCATCATGCTTGAGTACATGAACACATATCAAGCAGCTGGATTGTGTTGATAGGATTTGTTATGTGAAATACTTTTAAGATCATCAAGTGTGCTTGGAGTGTCAGTGATAATGCATGGTAAACATTCAGAAGTTTGGAAGTTAGTGTGAAGGCTTTGCATGGGGCAGCAGTCAACATTGTGCGATGGAACATTTTGTGACATTTAGACTTTGTGCATCTGCTTCGTTGAAGGTACTGATGGGTAGATTTACCTTTGCTGATTTTTTTAGGTCCAAAAATTTCTTCCTAATTTGATGCACCACTGAAGACTGCATTTACACATTGCATGGCCTACTGTGGGGAGCATATGCTGGAATGAGAAACTTCTTTTGAATCAGCACCTTAACTGCTACATCCATATGTCTGTGTATTCCTCTTCAGCCCTGCTCTAAATCAGAACATTTTTTCTAATTTTTTTTGGACAGCCAAAAAAAGTCCTTCCCTTTAAAAGGCTCCTCCAACCCTTTCAATGGCAGGAGCAGTGCTGGATATCCCATCCGGGAAGCTGTGCATTCCCAACGATTGCGACTGTGTGCCCACAGTGAACATCTGCCAACCCCAGGAGGTTTGCCAGCACCAGTTGTGTGGTACCCAGGCAGGCGCAAGGCCCCTTGCCTCACCCGGCACAGGCATGATGGGCCGAATCGCCCCCTTCTGCGCTGCATCATTCTATTGTTCTGCTCACATCCACACACGTCACAGAGAATCTACCCTTTCCTCTTTGCGACAGCTAAGTTATGTTCTCAACAAAATACAACAACAATTTTCATTTCTATAGAGCCTTTATCGTAGAAAAATGCCACAAGGCGCTTCACCGAAGCCTAATCAGACAGAAATGGACATCGATGTATAGGTATTCTTTGTACTGTTTATCCCCAGAAAAATAACTGCTTGCTGATGTTGTTGCGAAACGTGATTTTCATCTTCCTTGGTATTTCTGTACATGTTGATTTTTGTTTGTAACTTGTGCTGTATTAACGGAACAGGCAGTCAGGAATAGATCTGTCATAGACATGTGAGGTTCTTCTTTGGACGAAACCCAACTCAGGACTGGGCACACCTCTGTTGTCCTTCCCAACCAGCCATTATTCGATAAACTGCAAAAGGGAAGTCATTCGTCCCGTAGGTGCTGAAAGTCCTGTTTTAGCTTTCAAAATATGCACATTATTCCTTCCATTTAACATCTACAAAAAAATTCCTGAACAGCAAACTGCGCAGAATGACAGAGCATCGATGCAAAAAGAAAAGAAATAAAAACCCGGCAAATGTTAGAAATCTGAAATAAAAATGGAAAATGTTAGTAAGTTATGTCTAACATAAAGACAGCTTAATGCTTTGGATACAGATGCTTTGTCAGAACTTACCATCCCTCAACTCACAGGTTCCGGGCAAATAAACTAACAATGGAAGAGTATAATATGTTAATATTTCTGAACTATTACTGCATCCGTCAAAGGGTTAATAACCATTCAAGGCACTGCTTCAGTGAGCAGGCATATTCCAGTTCCCAGCAACAATAGCAATGCATTTGCATCACTTGCAGTATTGGGTCAGAGAATGTCAAACTATACCCATTAGAGGCCCAGGAAAGGTCAAGCAGGTGCAGTAAGTAATAGCCTAAGGGTAACTATTCCGAATAATTATATGGAGCGAACGTACATCTAGATTAAATACGAGAAGTATGATAAAACATCCTGACCCTAAAGGGAATTGAGTATGATAAAATGTTTCTGCAATAAAAGAATGCGTCGAATCCCTAAGCCCCTATAAAGTTCAATCGTTTTGTAGAAGTGCCTGTATGGATGCATCTATGTACAAAAAAATACATAAAGGGCAATTTTTATCTGCGTACTATTTATGCTAGAAAATGGGATGATATGCATATTACATTTTTTTTTTTAAATCTCGCCCAGTGGTAGCCCAATGTCCACCCGACTCAATTTTCGAGCAGGTCTCGAAATGGGTAGCCAGCGATCTCATCTAAAGCAGCCTTATTTTTAGGGCCCCAGTGCAATTTTGGTGTCCCACCGAGTGGAGCGCACACTCCTCCCAACAGAACTGAGCACTGAGCGGGCAGGCCAGCTGTCCTTAAAGGAACAACTGCAGGCCGCTCAGGAAACACTTACCAGGAGCCTGTGGCACTGATTTTTGTGCGCTTGTAATACATGTCCCTCCGAACCCCGCCCCCACACCCGCCATTTAAGTGCTGACTTCCGGCGCAGCCCTGCAGAGCAACCTCCAGATTCTCCCCCTCATGACCCGGCCCCATGAAAATGGTTCGGGCCTTCCGCTGGTGCCATTGGGCGGGGAGTAGAGGTCGTCCTGCCCACCGCCCGCCCGATTCGCGCCATAGTTTAAAATGACCTCCGTACAGTCTGAGCCTAGGAAATGCATTTTCTAATTATCGTTTGAATCCTGCAGGCTTAAAAGCCTCACCGCTTTCAATAGCGGTGAAAGCACATCAGATTGCAAAGCTGGTGATGAACGATGCGCAGGCTGGGTACATGGTATTAAATTAACTGAAGCATTACCATACACATTAAAGAGACAGCAATACCTTTCATGGACCCTCTAAGCACTTTGGTCGAAAACTGGAGAAAATTAAAATGCCATTAGCTCCTGAATAAATCTTTGTAACTTCCAATTGCCTTATCGTTCGTTTTTTTTTATTTTTGATGTTATTTATTTGTTTCTGATAGTTCATTAACTGCTCCCTTGTAGAAGTCTGAGGAGCAGACATTGGGTATCATTACATGGTATATGGTGGTCATTAAAACCTAAGTAAAGATGATAATTAAGAAGCTTCCTCTAATGGTTTAGTGGTTAAATACACTGCCGCTGATCCATACCGACCAGGAAAGTCCTGGTTCGATTTCCATCCCTGGTCTGTGCTGAAATAGCAGCCCAATGCAAACTGCTCAAATTCACAGAAGATACTAAAATAGAAGGGACAGTTGAATCGGAGGAGGCAAACATAAAATGAGCTCGACAAAATATATAATGCAGGAGCAGTGACAAATTAAATTGAATGCAGACAAGTGTAATGTACTGCATAAAGAAGGGAAATAAAAGGTGATATAAATACTTCATAAATTGTGTTGAAATAGCTAAGAGACAAGGTGGGAGATATTGGCCCAGAGATTCCTGCAATGGCCAGACCGGCAACATTGACTGTAAATTTAGCCGTCTAGCGCCTGATCTCGCCGTCAATAAGTTCCTCCTTAGTTTCCTGCATTTGTAATTAGACTACGCCGTGGCGAAGATGGCGGTGATTCGGAAGCAGTGCGGCCATTTTTTCCCCTGACAATTCCACGCACATGTAGACTGGGTGGCATTTTTCAGTTTTAAAATGGTCTTTTAATGAGAATCCGAAGTATGGCGCTCATCAAAAAGTGCTCCTCCCACCAAGGTCAATCCCTTCACAGTGGAATCGGTCAGCCAGCTTCCGTTTAGAGCATGCCGTGAATTTGAGGGCAGAGATTCCACGGGTGTGCTGAGCCTGTTCTCTAGCCTCAGACCGGCCCGTGTGTAATCCTTTCTGTGATATCTTGAGACACAGCATATATATGCAACAGCACAACATGGCTTCCGGTAAGAACTGTACTGCATATGGCTTTATTATTATATACATCAGTAGTCCACCAGGTGCCTCTATTACACTTCTCCCTCCTTATTGAAGAAGTTGATCATAGCAAATAATCATTGTACATGAATTGCATGGTATACACAACTCTTGGTATACATTTCTCAAATGGAACCCATTTTATGTTTCCAAATTCTACTATAGAATTCTGTAACACAGACAAAAGATATGAACTTATTTTCCATATTTACAGATTAAACTTAACCACTGGTTTTCTGTTTCGAAGAGGATACCTTCTTTCTTGAACAGAACATTCAGATCTTGTTGTAGGACTTTGACTAATTTTAGGCTGAGCCTGTGGAGAATTTTTCTCCCAGGGCTGACCTTGATCTACATTTGGACTCTTTCACTTTCAGACTGTTTTTCAGCCTGACTCGAGCTCAGACTTAAATTCTGACTTTGTCTTGGACTTATTTCTGGTACGTCTGATGTAGGATTTGCTACTGGTACTCTACTTGTAACAAGACTATCTGACTCAGAATAAATTGAATCATCCCAGCTTTCAACTCCTTCCATATCTGTAGGTAAAATATGATCAATCTGAAAAAATCTAACCTTTCCATGATTAAACATCTTGACCAAATATGTGCGAGGGCCACATATCTTCACTACTCTTCCTGGTAACCACTTTAACCATTTATGGTGATGGTTCTTCACTCTAACCTTTTGGTTCAACTTCACACTTCTCTCTCTAACTCTACTTTATCATGACTCTCTTTCTGCCTTGATTGTTTCTCTTCTATGGACTGTGCCAAGTTTGGCTTTAACAACAAGAACCTGGTTCGTGGCTGTCGTTTGAGAAGCAACTCTACTGGTTTTCTACCAGTAGTGGTATGAGGAGTATTCAGATAGGTAATCAGAAAATTTGCCAGTTTGTGGTCCAACGACAACTGACGTTTCTTTGGATTTGGATCCAACATTTGCTTGATGAGGATACGTTTGACAATTTGTACTGTGCGCTCTGCTGCACCATTTGAAGCAGGATGGTACGGTGGAACTTTGGTATGTTTCACACCGTTTCTGCTCATGAACTGTGTGAACTCTTCTGAACAAAATTGCGGCCCATTATCAGACACAATTTCTTCTGGGAGGCCGTATGAAGAAAACAATCTTTGCAAATTGTCTAATGTTTTGCTTGTTGTTATCCGCATCGGAAACACCTCTACCCACTTCGAGTGACTATCTGTCACTATGAACAATTGCTGTCCTTCTAGCTCACCAAAATCTACATGTAGCCTTTGCCACACTCTGGGAGGCCATTTCCATGGCTGTAATGGTACTGATGGTAGTTTCTTGCTCACCGATTGACATGTTGTACACTGACTGGCACTGAGAGTGCGTGAAGCAAAAGCAATTGGTCTCTCCTCCCCACTACCTAGTACATGAGAGATCACTGCCCCAACTCCGTATTGATCTCCTTAGATACATCATAGTGAACTAACAAGGATACTCTCTACTAACTGGCTTTTACACTCTTTGAATGCTATGTCACATTCTTTTGACCACTTCCAAGAGACCTGGGGGGGGAAAATTCAGTTGCTTTGTGCCTCCCGTTAGAGCCCTAAGAGTTTTAGTGCCCTGGCGAAGTTAGCACCCCAAAGGGGGCGCGACTCAATTTTTCGCCCCTGTTTTCTCAACAGCTCATTCAGTGGATGTAACAATGTAGCCAAGTTTGAGAGGAACTTCCGTAATAGTCCAAAAAACCCAAAAATGATCGAAGTTCAGAGATATTCTTAGGAGTGGGTACATTTCTGATTGCATCCAGCTTTCCCTTGGTTGGATGTAAATCATCTTTGTATACTCTGTGCCCTAAGTACTCACACTGTTTGAAACAACTCACACTTGTGAGCTGTCACTCGTACTCCTGTGCTTCTCTAGCCGTTTGAGCTCTTCATTCAACACCTCATCATGGATTTGCCTGTTTGGTGCTGAAATGAGTCTGTCATCCAAATAACACACTACCCCTTCAATCCCTTGCAAAATTTGATTCATCACTCCCTGGAATATGTCGGGGGCAGATGACACTCCAAAATGGTAGCCTATTGAACTGATATAGGCCTCGGTGATTATTTATTGTCAAGCGTGACTTGAACTCTTCATCTAACTCAAGTTGTAGGTAGGCGTTTGTTAGATCTAACTTCGAAAAGATCTGGCCACCTGTCAGCGTTGTGAACAAATCTTCCACATTTGGCAACGTATTCGGTAGATTACACTCTAGAACCTGGTTTACGGTTACCTTATAATCCCCACACAACCTTACCTTATCATCTGACTTAGGTACAACAACAATCGGTGTAGCCCAATTGCTCAGATCTACCTTAGAGATAATCTTCTCAGTTTCTAGTCTTTTGAGTTCTTGCTCAACTTACTCCTTGAGTGTGTATGGTAAGGGACATGGCTTGCAGTAAACTGTCTTGCGTCCTTCTGCACTCTGACAGTCACCTTGAAGTCTTGGATCGGACTGCCCGCTTCGCTGAACACCTTCGGATACTGCATGATGACATCATCTTTCGATGCAAATTTCATTCCAATCCAGCTTCAGTGATCCCAACCAATCTCCTGCCACTACTATGAGAGGCAAGCTCTGACACTGATCCTTGTATTTCACTGGTATGGTGACACTTCCTACTACAGGGATTTGCTCTCCCGAGTAGCCTCGCAGCTCTACCTTCGCTTTCTCTAGTCGATAATCATGCAACTTGTCACGATATAGTGATTCCAGTACTACACTCACGGATGCACCAGTGTCGATTTCCATGGGTATCCTGGTTCCTGTGACATCTACTTGGATGACGATACCTCGCGAATCGCAGTTAGATACCTTCGTGCTCCTGATGACGTGAATCTCCAGAAACTCCTAGTCCTGCTGCTGCTCTTCAATGGTATGTAGTGTCTGGTTCCATCTGCTCCTGAGGCCTTGTTGTTCTTCAGTTGTCGCTTGGCCTTTTCAACCTCATACCGGGCTGGGGTTGTGCTGAGATGGTGGCAGGTAGCATGCTGCGGGATGCAGTTGAGGACACTCGCGTCGAAGACAGAGTCTCGGTTAAGGAGATCTTCGAAGTGTTCCTTCCAGCGGGCACTGACTGCCTCTCTGTCCTTGATGAGTACCTCTCCGTTCTTGGCCCGCAGTGGGGTAGGGCCTTGGGTGCTTGGGCCGTAGATGGTCTTGACTGCGCTAAAGAATCCACGCACGTCGTGGTTGTCGGCTAGCTGCTGGATCTCCTGCGCTTTCTCCACCCACCATCTGTTCTTTAGGTCACGAGTTTTTTGTTGGACCTCGGCCTTCAGGCATCTGTAGAGCTGCTTTCTTGCTCTCGAGTTCTGTTGCTGTTTCAAGATCAGGAATGTCTTGCGCTTGCGGCTTATTAGCTCCTGGATCTCCTGGTCATTCTCGTCGAAACAGTCTTGATGTTTCCTGGTCGAGTGACCGAGCGTCTCTTCACAGGTGCTGATTATGGCAGGATAGGCACACCAACATCAGTGTTCTTGCTCAGGCCAACATCCCCAGCATCGAAGCTTTGACCACGCTCGATCAGCTCCGACGGACGGGTCACATTGTCCGCATGCCCGATACGAGACTCCCAAAACAAGCGCTCTACTCGGAGCTCCGGCACGGCAAGAGAGCCCCAGGTGGGCAGAGGAAACGCTTCAAGGACACCCTCAAAGCCTCCTTGAAAAAGTGTAACATCCCCACGACACCTAGGAATCCCTGGCCCAAGACCGCACAAAGTGGAGGAGAAGCATCCGGGAAGGCGCCGAACACCTCGAGGCTCTTCGCCGGGAGCAAGTGGAAGCCAAGCGCAGGCAGCGGAAGGAGCGCACGTCAACCCAAGCACCCCACCCACCTGCTCCTTCAACCACTGTCTTCCCCACCTGTGACAGAGACTGTAGGTCCCGCATTGGACTCATCAGTCACCTGAGAACTCATTTTTAATGTGGAAGCAAGTCATCCTCGGTTCTGAGGGACTGCCGAAGAAGAAGAAGAAGAAGGTAGTGTCTGGTGATTTCTACTTCTAGCATTGCCAGTCGGTTTACTCTTCTGACGGCACACCTTCGCAAGATGCCCAGTTTTCTTGCTGTTGAAACACTCTGCCTTCACATATGGACCGCTTTGAGCGATGTGTTGTCCCAGGCACCGATAGCACGACTTCAGTGCACTATTACCATGGCCAGTTGCTGAGACCTTGGGGCCCAATTGCCTTTTACTTTTAGCCTGCAGCCGATTCACTGGAAATGGCGCGGAACTCTCGGGAGTATCAGTCGGCCATATCCATCGACATAGCTGTCTGACAAGCTAAGTCAAAAGTCAAGTTAGGGGTTGTCAACAATTTACTTCTGATACATTCCTTTTTCAACCCACAAACAAAGCAGTCACACAAACCTCGGTCCTCAAAGTTTCTGAAATGACATTGAATGGATAGCTTTTTTAAAGCTCCAATGTACTCACTGATACCTACTGATATACGTCATTTAATTGATCACGTATTCCAAAACGATAACTTTCAGCAATTCCCAGGGGCTCAGAACATAAGAACATAAGAACATAAGAAATAGGAGCAGGAGTAGGCCATTCGGCCCCTCGAGCCTACCCCGCCATTCAATAAGATCATGGCTGATCTGATCTTGGCCTCAACGCCATTTCCCGCCCACTCCCATAACCCTTGACTCTCCTGTAGCTCAAATATATGTCTATCTCCGCCTTGATATATTCAATGACTCCGCCTCCACAGCTCTCTGGGGTAGAGAATTCCAAAGATTCACAACTCTCTGAGAGAAGAAATTCCTCCTCATTTCTGTTTTAAACGGGAGACCCCTTATCCTGAAACTGTGCCCCCTAGTTCTAGATTCCCCCACGAGGGGAAACATCCTCCCTGCATCTACCCTGTCAAGCCCCCTCAGCATCTTATATGTTTCAATAAGATCACCTCTCATTCTTCTAAACTCCAATGAGTATAGGCCCAAACTGCTCAACCTTTCTTCATAAGACAACCCCTTCATCTCAGGAATTAACCTAGTGAACCTTCTCTGAACTGCCTCCAATGCAAGTATATCACTCCTTAAATAAGGAAACCAAAACTGCGTGCAGTACTCCAGGTGTGGTCTCACCAGCCCTGTACAGTTGTAGCAAGACTTCCCTACTTTTATACTCCATCCCCCTTGCAATAAAGGCCAACATTCCATTTGCTTTCCTAATTACTTGCTGTACCTGCATGCTAACTCATTGTGTTTCATGTACGAGGACCCCCAGATCCCTCTGTACAGCAGCATTATCTAGTCTCTCTCCATTTAAATAATAATTAGCTTTTGTATTTTTCCTACCAAAGTGGATAACCTCACATTTTTCCACATTGTACTCCATCCGACAAATTTTTGCCTACTCACTTAACCTATCTATATCCCTTTGCAGACTCTGTGTCCTCCTCACAACTTGCTTTTCCACCTATCTTTGTATCATCAGCAAATTTGGCTACAGTACACACGGCCCTTCATCCAAGCCATTAATATAGATTGTAAATAGTTGAGGCCCCAGCACTGATCCCTGTGGCACCCCACTAGTTATAGTTTGTCAACCGGAAAATGACCCATTTATCCCGACTCTTTGGCCGCAATTTTCTCGATCGATGCGGCTTGGGAGCGGGTCAGCTGGTTTCCAGGTTCCAGTCCCACCCCCAACTACATCCGGCCCTCAGATGTGATTTTATGTCAACTGGCCTTGTTAAGCCTGCTCTGTGGGCTTGCCGGCCAATTAAGAGAAAGCCGGTCAGATGACGTCATTTGATGACGCGTCATCTGCCAGTTTTTTTAAAGGGACCATGCACAATTTTTTTTTGACAGCTGATTTCTCAGTGTTTGACAGCATTGAGATGCTGCAAACACTGACAATCACTGTTCACAGGTAAGCTCTTGCACCCAGGCTCTCCAGTGACTCCTTCCTTAGGTTAGAACAGATGGCAGCTGCAGGTGAGGTTACAGAAGCGATCTGTCACTGGTGAGAGAGGTTCTCCCAATGAGGTGGGACTACACATACAATTCAAAACTTGTTACCTACAGAAAAGTCTAAATGCATTAAAAATGAATTTCCCAACATTTTCTTACCTCTGTAACTCACCAGTGCACCATTGGATCCTTCACACCACTTCTGCAGCTGTCATCAATGCAGAAACATTACAGCAGACCCACAACACGCCACACTTATCTGGCGTGGTGTCCGGACGTCGGGAAGTCCGAAGTAGAAGTGTCAAAATTTAAAAAGAGCCTATTAACAGGCAGTTAAGTGGCTATAATCCTTTTCCCGCTGCTAGGTGTCGGGTCCATGCGCAAATCGGGGACTCGACACTTGGGAAGATTGATTGGAGGCGGGTTGACAGCGGGTTTCCTGCCCGCTGTCAATCTTTGTGATTTTGCCAGCGATCTCACCTCCAAACCCGCCCCCTGAGCACCGGCAAAATTCTGGCCTTCGTTTTCTGTAAGTTAGCCAATCCTCTATCCATGCTAATATATTACCCCCAAACCCCGTGAGCTCTTATCTTGTGCAGTAACCTTTTATGTGGCACCTTATCGAATGCCTTCTGGAAATCCAAACACACTACATCTACTGGTTCCCCTTTATCCACCCTGCTCGTTACATTCTCAAAGAACTCTAGTAAATTTGTCAAACACGATTTCCCTTTCATAAAACCATGTTGACTCTGCTTGATTGTATAATGATTTTCTAAATGTCCTGCTGTTACTTCCTTAATAATGGATTCCAGCATTTTCCCAATGACAGATGTTAGGCTAACTGGCCTATAGTTTCCTGCTTTTTGCCTCCCTCCTTTCTTGAATAGGGGCATTACATTTGCAGTTTTCCAATCTGCTGGGACCTCTCCAGAATCCAGGGAATTTTGGTAGATTACAACCAACGCACCCACTATCTCTGCAGCCACTTCTTTTAAGACCCTAGGATGTAGGCCATCAGTTCCAGGGGACTTGTCAACCTTTAGTCCCATTAGTTTGCCTAGTACTTTTTCTCTAGTGATAGTCATTGTTTTAAGTTTCTCCCTCCCTATAGCCCCTTGATTATCAATTATTATTGGGATGCTTTTAGTGTCTTCTACCGTGAAGACCGATACAAAATATTTGTTCAATGTCTCTGCCATTTCTCTGTTTCCCATTATTAATTCCCCAGTCCCATCCTCGAAGGGACCAAAGTTTACTTTAGCTACTCTCTTCCCTTTTATATACCTGTAGAAGCTCTTACTGTCTGTTTTTATATTTTTTGCTCGTTTATTTTTATAATCTATCTTCTCCTCTTTATTTTTTTTTAATCATCCTTTGCTGGTTTCTAAAAAATTCCCAATCCTCTGGCCTACCACTAATCTTTGCAACATTGTATGCCTTTTCTTTCAATTTGATACCATCCTTAACTTCCTTAGTTAGCCACGGATGGTTCATCCTTCTCATAGAGTCTTTCTTTCTCACTGGAATAAACCTTTGCTGAGAGTTATGAAATATCTCCTTAAATGTCTGCCACTGCTTATTTACCATCTTACCCTTTAATCTATTTTCCCAGTCTATTTTAGCCAACTCTGTCTTCATACCTTTGTAATTGCCTTTATTTAAGTTTAGGACACTAATTTCATACCCGAGTTTCTCACCCTCAAACTGAATTTGAAATTCTATCATGACTGTAGCGCTGTTCTAATTTGGTTAGAATCTCCTTCAGTGGCGTGTCCTTTGGCTTGGCGGGAACAAGCAAATTTTTCAGGGTTTCATACACCTCGGGGCCTGCTTCAGTCAATAATATAGCCCGTTTCATTTCTAAATCCGTCCAGTTACGGTTTACATCATCGGGGACTTTGACAATACTATTTGCGATGAAAAACATTTCTAGTCGTGCCACGTATGCTCCAAAAGTCTCTCCGTCACGATGGAACTCACCCAAGCACCCTATTATTCCCATAGGCGTGGCCATCTGGACTCTGGCAACGTTGACAGTTCAGCCACGTGTGCTCGAAATTTACCTCGGATTTTTAAGTTTTTCTGCAAAACGAAGAACCTCTAACAGTCCCTCCATTGGTTGGCAGGATTATCCTCCAACAAAAATTTCAGCCAGGGAATCCGCAGTCGCATCCTCATCGCCAATTCTGTGATATCTTGAGACACAGCATATATATACAACAGCACAACATGGCTTCCAGTAAGAACTGTACTGCACATTAGTAATCCACCATTGCCTCTATTACACTTTCATCAAAAAAAGTGAGAATCCAGCAAAATCGCGATCACCATTGTTTTCAGTGCAGTGGGGGGAGGGGGGGCAGTGACGGGACTATGAAAATGAGCTTCCAGTTGTTATTGATGCGGTAATGGCAGAGAGCCATAAAAGACACAAGAAAATATGGAAAGTCATAAGTGTTGGTGTAAGTCACATAGTCCAGAATTTCACCTTTCTTGTGCGCTGTTCAAGGGTTCCGACGACAAAGGTGCGCCGTTATAATTGCGCAAGTCTCCAGGGAAATTTTGACCATTATTAGACATGTGCTTAGCATATACAATTACTGTGGATTAGTGATCAACACTACAAATAGAATGCTGAGTTACATAACCAAAACAGTATATTGCTGAGATAGATAGCCGAAACAATAGTGTACAAACCAAAGGATGTCATGCTTAAATGTTACAGTGTTCTGGTTGGACCACACTTTGAGCATTGTGTTCAATTCTGGTTACTGAGACAAAAGCGAGACAATCAGATCCTGGCAATACACAGAACACCTGTGAGAATGATCCTTGAGGGGGAATTTTAACTCCCTGGTGGGAAGCCAGCAGGGTGTGTAAGTTGCAGGCTCCAGAACTGCAGTGGGAGACCCGGTCCATTTTAACAGTCGGGCCCCATTTAGCAGTGTGGGAGTGACGTCAGGGCAACTGGGCAGGAGCAAAAATTTGGGCCGGGAGCCCAAGGAGGCTGGGGACCCAAGGAAACAATCCCTGGTATAAAGCTAAAGCTGGGGAGGGGGCTTTTGCAGCCGATGCTGGCATTGTGAGGAAGAGACAAGGCTGGGGCTGGGAAGGCCAAAGGCCTCCTTGCCCTGGGGAGCACTTCTGCTCTTTCTGGTTCTTAAAAGGACAGCTGGAGGTCACTCAAGAAACAGCACTGGAAACGTATTTTTTTTGGTAGGGTCAGGAGGCCCAGGACTCAAAATGGCTCAGGCCCCATACCAAAATGAAAGTGCAGGCAGAGTGACTGCGCCCCCAATTTCGTGCCCGTTTAAAATTGCCGCCCACAATCTTATATTGTTATTATTACAGGTATTATATTTGGCGTCCATATTATTAAAAATTAAAATAGCTTATAGAGGATTTAGAGATCAAAAGAGAGGAACAAGTGTTAGTGAGAGAGCTGTAGACTCGCTTAAGCCACAGTTAATAGGCTGCCTCACAGTAGGAGATAAACCATGTCTTTGATCGTCTACATCCCATTGTGTAGCGAGTGACCTAATCGATTTGAAAAAGAGACCAGGTGCATTGGGAATATTGACTGACCTCCAAGTAGAGTTAAAGTATAGTTAGTTGATATATGCGCCCTGTGAGGATTGGGTGTAAAAGCATCTAGCTCATTCTGACCATGTGATACAAGTTAATTGCCTTTGCTGGAAATGCCCCTGTGACTAATGAATATTAAGTTCCCCTCAGGAAAAGACCGAAAAAGTGAGTTGAGTTGAATTCTAGGAATTGAAAATTGCTGAGTGGAGCTATGTAATGGCAACAGAAAATTGAACCCTCTAGCGTTACGAAGGGAAAACGGTAGCTTCAACCTTTTTTTTCAACATCTGGAGGATACTGGTAACACTGTATTACTGAGTTTAATTCATGGGTGACTCATAATTCATGAATGCTAGAGATCTGAATGAATGATGAAGCATGTCTCAGGAGTGAAATAAGTGTTTCTCCACTATTAATGTAATTCTCTTATTTATTACATGCCCATTACTGCGTTCCGACAGAAAAAAGATGGTTTAAAATTATTTCTAAATTTAGCAATGTCACATATTTGCTGAACTATGTTTCATGCACAAAATAGGACTAACAACAACAACTTGCATTTACATATAGCCTTTAACGTCATAAAACGTCCCAAGGTGCTTCACAGGAGCGTTATCAAACAAAATCTGACACCGCGCCACATAAGGAGAAATTAGAGCAGATGACCAAATGCTTGGTCAAAGAGGTAGCGACTTAAAGGAGAAGAGAGAGGTGGCGAGGCGGAGAGGTTTAGGGAGGGAATTCCAGAGCTTAGGGACTTAGGCAGCTAAAGGCACGGGCACCAATGGTGGAGCGATTAAAATCGGGGATGCGCAAGAGGCCAGAATTGGAGGAGCACAGAGATCTTGGAGGGTTGTAGGGCTGGAGGAAGTTACAGAGATAGGCGAGGCCATGGAGGGATTTGAAAACAAGGATGAGAATTTTAAAATTGAGACATTGCTGGACCGGGAGTCAATGTAGGTCAGCGAGCACAGGGATGATGGGTGAATGAGACTTGGTGCAAGTTAGGACACGGGCAGCAGAGTTTTGGATGAGCTCAAGTTTATGAAGGGTACAAGGTGGGAGGCAGGCCAGGAGAGCATTGGAATAGTTGAGTCTAGAGGTAACAAAGGCTAAGGGTTTCAGCAGCAGATGAGCTGAGGTGGGGCAGAGACGGAGGATTTACGGAGGTGGATGTAGGCAATCTTGGTGAAGGAGAGGATATGGGGTTGGAAGCTCAGTAGATCTATGGTGATGAGGCTTCAGAACCTCTTCTGCTGTTGGTGTTCATTTCTTCTTGCGTTGTGCAGAAAGAAATAGTCTGACATTCTGGGTTTAATAGCTGGCTGCAGTTGTTAGACGGCATGAAATCATTGAAGCAACAGTTTCCTCTCAGTACTGAAGTTAATTAAATTAAATTATGGCTATGTCCGGTGAGAGATCTGTAATTTGAGGACAACTCAGGAGCTTCCACTGATAGTCAAGCAACAGCTTGCATTTATGTGGCACCTTATCATGTCTGTCAGAAATGTCTCAAAGCCCCTCACACACATTGGGCTGGATTTTCATTGACCCGTGGAGGCGGGTTTGGAGGCGTGTAGGGGGTTACAATTGCGAAAACTGGCGGGCGGGCACAAGTCTGCCTCCATCCCGCCTCCACGCAATTTTCATTAAATCGTGTCTGCTGGTCCCGACTCCGTCCCGCCTTTAAGAGGCGGGATAAGCTGTTAAGGCCCTTAACAAGCACTAAATTGGCTCTATAATGCCATTTTGAAAGGCCTTTTTGATTTTAACCCTTGATCTACGTGAAGCACGCCTGTTCTGAACCACGATTGTGAAACCTGGCGGGAGCACATTTGGATAGCTGACTATCAGCTGCAGGTCCACTATTACAACGGAGATGTAGTAGTATTAGGTCGCCTCTGATGCTGCATTGAAGGTCTTCAGAGACTGCCTGGCCTTTGCTGTGAGAGGACCTGGATGCAAAAAAAAAATCTCTCTCTCTCTCTCTCCTTAGAGCTGCTGCTCATTTTGCATCCAGGTCCTCTCACAGCAAAGGCCAGGCAGTCTCTGACCTGCAATGCAGTAGCAATGATGACATCATCAGAGGCGACTTTCAGACTGAAAACACTAATTGGTTCATGGGTTCCCACATGCTGGAACTCAATTGCCCAATTAAGTAAAAATTGCATCAATCTCCCACATCCAATTGCAGTCGGGTGGATAACACGAAATGCGGATGACACGACCCCAACCCGCCCCAGTATCAAAATCCAGCCCATTGGCCGGGTATTTCCTGAAACGCACGATTGGTGATGTACGCCATTCATTGCACTGTTTCGCAACCTGATCTTCCCATTGCAAATGGGCGCCAAAATTTCCTGGAAAAAGTCATTTGAATACACTGAAGTGAGCATAATGGTGAAGTACAGACCTCAGAAGCAGCGCAGCCAATGGCTTACTCCAAAAACCAATCGCATGCCACTATAAAAATCTCAGAACAGGGGTTACGAGGGTTGAGCGTAATGACTGACTACAGACCTGTGCCACCAGCTACACTCTGGCCACCCTGGTGGCTGTCAATGCAGATTCCTCCAAGGGTCCAACAATATTAGGTTCAGGGAGATGCAGGTCTTCTGGTTCCACAGGCATCTCATCTGCCATGTCCATCTTACGTCCTCCCCGCAGAGCAAAGTCATGCAGTACGCAGCACACCACTACAATCTTTGCCACTTTATCGGGGATGTACTATAGGACTCGTCCACCGCCCCCACCCACCCTGCCCCCACGCCCTGTCCAGGCACCTGAAGCGAGCTTTCAGCACCCTTACTTATGGTCCTCTCCGCCACTTGCGGTACCTTTCCTGTGCTGCAGCTTTAGTGACGCACAACAGTGTCTTCAGCCACGGCTTCAGGGGCTAGACCTTGTTCTCCAGGATCCATCTGCCTGCTTGTCTCTCCTGTCAAATAATTCGTAGATGGTGAAGTGATGAAGGACAAAGGCGTCATAACACCTTCCCCGATGCTCAGAGTTTACTTGCAGGATCCATTATTAGGCACCGCGGACACTTTGGACATTTAGCGAGTGGAAACCCTTCCTGGTGATAAACATGCCACACGGGTACCATCGACAGCCCCCTGCACCCGGGGGAAGCCAGCAAGGTTGTGGAAACTGGGGGATGTGCCCCTTTGCTCTGCAGGGGACATGCCGTATTTGATGAAGTCAGACGCCCAGCAGAAGAGGACATCTGTCACCTGTCGAATGCAGGCCCTTGAAGCTCCATGTATGATGTTGCATGGTCTCCAGTGGATGACTGGAAGGTACCCGATCGGTAGAAATTGAAAGCTGTTTGCACACACAAGACCCTAGTCACAGCGCTGAGATGAACGACCAGTTCATTTATTTTTTGGTGCTGTTCATTGAAGCATGAATTTTGGCTAGAGCACCTTTATTCCTTTGTATATTGCTGTGGGATCTTTGACATCAGTTTAATGTTTCGTCTGAAGGACAGTGTCTCTAACTGTGCCGCACTCTCTTGGTGTCACACTGGAGTGTCAGAATAAATTACTTGCCCCAAGTTACAGTGTTTGGGTAATTGGCTAAAAGATGTTTGAATCACTGGACCTTTTGACTGCAAAACATACGGTACACTAGGCTGCCATAGTACATCATGTTTGCTGCACAGGTTCAATTCCAATTACACAGCAGTTCACTCCCGCAGCTGGTTTTCATTTCATATCCAGCATGTTGGGCAACTCATTACCTAACTCATAACCTGAGTCAGCGTACAGTCCCTTTACATGCTTTTCAGCATGATACAATAGCTCCCCATACTCACGGTTTAGGCTCAAGAATGGCCAGTTTATTAAAGGCTGGTGAATCCTGTGGAACAAGCATAATTCACCACTTTCAGCAGAATAGGGGAGAAAACTAGGAGAAAAACAAAAAGCACTTACAGGAAATTATGCAATTTTTCTGTAACAAAGCTTCAGGTTGAAGTTATCCTGTTTTTGTTACAAACTCAAACTGGAGCACTGGAGTGAACCTCATCAAGTTGTTTGCACAGTCCATTCAAAACTGCATTAGAAGTGAGCTGTTGAATTTACACCCAAAATAATCTTAGTTGAGGATTTTGCAGGACCCAAACACTTCTTGTGTAATACATCCAACGTGATTAATACTTATTTTAGTTCTGTGGGCCTACTTTAATCTTATGCTTTGCTTCAGTAGCCAGTGTAAAATGTTGATAATTTAACAAAGAGCCTGGACTTTTAGCCCATCACTGATAGTGTCACAATAATATCTCATTTGCAATGATGACTAAGCGGCCATTTCTAACGGTAATTTTGCTTGATGAAATGGTTTCACCTCGGAATAATTGTTGGTCGGTGGATCGTTTCTCAAAATTGTCATTAATAAATCCAATAGAGAATTCAGGAGAAACTTCTCTACCCAGAGAGTGCTTAGAATGTAGAACTCGCTACCACAAGGAGTAGTTGAGGCGAATAGCGTAGATGCATTTAAGAGGAAGCCAGATAAACAAATGAGGGAGAAAGGAATAGAAGTTTATGCTGAAAGGGTGAGATGAAAAGGGGTGGGAGGAGGCTCACATGGAGCATAAGCACTGGCATGGATCTGTTGAGCTGAATGGCCTGTTTCTGGGCTGTACATTCTATGTAATTCTTGATAACATGTCATATTTAACTTCTTTCATAAAGTTTCAAATTTAGGTTATATTAATTCTGAGGGTGCAATTACACTGTCACTTTTATCTCAATGTAAAGTGGTTTTGGCTGAGCATTGATACAAATTTGACAGCGTAACTCTGGA
Source organism: Squalus acanthias (assembly GCA_030390025.1). NCBI lineage: Eukaryota > Metazoa > Chordata > Chondrichthyes > Squaliformes > Squalidae > Squalus > Squalus acanthias. The sequence continues at coordinate 151,355,340 of CM059428.1, forward strand.
GACTACCAGGCAGGTGTGATATCTCCTCCATGAGGTGTGATATCTCCTCCAGAAGGCTGTCTTACATCAGTTTGAGTTTGTAACAAAAACAGGATAACTTCAACCTGAAGCTTTGTTACAGAAAAATTGTATAATTTCCTGTAAGTGCTTTTTGTTTTTCTCCTAGTTTTCTCCCCTATTCTGCTGAAAGTGGTGAATTATGCTTGTTCCACAGGGTTCACCAGCCTTTAATAAACTGGCCATTCTTGAGCCGAAACAGTGAGTATGGGGAGCTATTGTATCATGTGTCTCATCCAATGTCACATGTGCACGCAGACAAACAAACACACAAACGCACACATACACATAAAAACAGACTCCCATACAAAGCCAGACAGACAAATACACACACACACACACACATAAAGTTACACACACACAGACACACACACATAAAGTTACACACCCAGACAGACAAATACACACACACACCTACACACACACACAAAGACAGACAGACAGACACTACACACACAAAGACAGACACTACACACACAAAGACTGACACACACACAAAGGAAGGCAGACAGACAGATTCATACACACACACCCACACACAAACTTTCCAGTAGTGAGCACTGGAAAATGATCAGGAGCAGAAACCCAGACTCATTTTTTCCTTTCCAGCTGAGACCAATCGTAGCGTTCCCCACTGCCACCCAGCTTTCTCAGCACAGGCCAAGGAGCAAACCTGGGCTGATCCCAGTCTGTACAGCTTAGTCCCACACTGGCCAGTGCATTTACTTGCAACGCTATGTGGAGAGGATCAGTTAGCTTTCCCTTAATGAAGCAGCTGAAAATGACTGTCAACTGTTGTGAAGCAAATGTTAAAAGAGGGTTGATCTGCAAGCAAAACAAACAATGGGACAACTAGGTTTTTATATCTAACTAACTCCAGAGTTTTACTTCTGCAAAAAGATATGGCAACATGGTTAAAATCAACTTAAGTAAATATTTGATCAGTTATAAGGTGAAGTGAAAGGAAATTGAAAGGTGTCTATTTCATAGGACTAACTTCCAATGTATATGTGCAGATGGCCAGGCTGTGGAACCCATGTCTCTGTTCTTAATTTTGCTTGAAGTGGTCTTGCTGTACTCTGCTGACAAGAAAGTAACTTAAAAGACCTGTCCCCACTGAGCACTTCATGTAAATGTAGAGTTTTCAGCTCTTTTCAAGGGCTGTATGAATCATTTCCCTCAGGGTGTTTAGGAAACTGTGACATAGTAGTTAGCCCAGTGTGCTTGCTGCTTTTCAGCACAGTTAAGAACTGCTTTGAACACAGTCCCATATAAGCCACTCTAAATGCGGTGATTGTAGTCTATTATCTTGATTTCTGAACTGAATCATAGGTCTGTTGACTTGCATGGAAAAAATGCAACATTGGGTTGTTTATGCTGGCAACAAATGTACGGCCAGCAACATTTCGACAAGTTTGATGTAATTTATACTTTGCATTTCTAAACTTATAGTTTGTTATTTTGTGCTTTTTAAAGGAAAATATGTCAGGTTAAAGATAGTGCTTGAATACCACACTGTAAAGCTAAATTCATAGCCTGCCACCTAATCCACAGCAATCCACAAAATGAAAGCAAAATCTATGAATGAATACCAGAAATGACTACAACTTTGGCTGGGAATTTTCCTCGGCGCTGCTCCTGCTCCACGGCCGTAACTTCGCCAGATGTGCGGTGGCAACAACAACAACAACAACTTGTATTTATATAGCGCCTTTAACGTAGTAAAACGTCCCAAGGCGCTGCACAGGAGTGTTGTAAGACAAAAAATTTGACACCGAGCCACATAAGGATAAATTAGGGCAGGTGACCAAAAGCTTGGTCAAAGAGGTAGGTTTTAAGGAGCGTCTTAAAGGAGGAAAGAGAGGTAGCGAGGCGGAGAGGTTTAGGGAGGGAATTCCAGAGCTTAGGGCCTAGGCAACAGAAGGCACGGCCACCAAAGGTTGAGTGATTATAATCAGGGATCCTCAAGAGGGCAGAATTAGAGGAGCGCAGAAATCTCGGGGGTTGTGGGGCTGAAGGAGATTACAGAGATAGGGAGGGGCGAGGCCATGGAGGGATTTGAAAACAAGGATGAGAATTTTGAAATCGAGGCGTTGCCGGGAGCCAATGTAGGTCAGCGAGCACAGGGGAGATGGGCGAACGGGACTTGGTGCGAGTTAGGACACGGGCAGCTGAGTTTTGGATGACCTCAAGTTTACGTGGGGTGGAATGTGGGAGGCCAGCCAGGAGTGTGTTGGAATAGTCAAGTCTAGAGGTAACAAAGGCATGGATGAGGGTTTCAGCAGCAGATGAGCTGAGGCAAGGGCAGAGACGGGCGATGTTACGGAAGTGGAAATAGGTGGTCTTAGTTATGCCACGGATATGTGGTCGGAAGCTCATTTCAGGGTCAAATATGACACCAAGGTTGCGAACAGTGTGGTTCAGCCTCAGACAGATGTTAGGGAGAGGGATGGAGTCAGTGCCTAGGGAATGGAGTTTGTGGCGGGGACCAAAAACAACAGCTTCGGTTTTCCCCATATTTAATTGGAGAAAATTTTTGCACCTCCAGAACTGGTTGTCGGACAAACAGTCTGACAATTTAGAGACCGTGGAGGGGTCGAGAGAAATGGTGGTGAGGTAGAGCTGGGTGTCATCAGCGTACATGTGGAAACTGACGCTGTGTTTTCAGATGATGAAACCCAGCTTGCGCGCATGAACGGGGTTATCGCCGCGCTTGCATTGAAGTGACAACGCAGGAGCATCTCCGAAGAAATTACCGGCCTTTGATTATCATTTTGTAAGCTGCTGTGTAGGTTGTCTGTAGATTGTTATAACGCACAAGACGTTGTTTGGAACTTTTACATTGTTACTGCGGTCGAGAATGAAATGTCCAGGTAATAGCCTAAAAATCACTATGCGCGATATTAGCAATGAATGTTTGTTGCATCCGTATGACATTTCTCTATTTTAACAGAAACATTAACCCTTTTAAAATAAAGAGGTCCATCCTTGTCTAAAATAGCAGACAGAGCAATGCTGTAAGCAAATTTGTATTATTCGTTCTCAGGGTGTGGGCATCGCAGGAAAGGCCAGCATTTATTGCGCGCCTCTAATTGCCCTGAGAAAGTGGTGGCGGGCACTTCTTATTAAACTGGGTCGGTTTGGCACAGCTGAGTGGCTTGCTAGGCCACTTCAGAAGTGTCAACCACGCTGGTGTGAGACTGGAGTCACATATAGTCCAGACCGGGTAAGGACGGCAGGTTTCCTTCCCCAAAAGAGACATTAGTGAACCAGTTGGGTGTTTATCACAAGCTAACAGCTTCATGGTCACTGATACCAGCTTTATATTTCCAGATTTTTTAAACTGAATTCAAATTCTCAAACTGCCATGGTGGGATTTGAACACACATGTCAGCTGTGGCTCAGTGGGTAGCACACTCGCCTCTGAGTCAGAAAGTTGTGGGTACAAGTCCCACTCTAGGGACTTGAGCACATAAAGCTAGGCTGACAATTCAGTGCAGTGCTGAGGGAGCGCTGCACTGTCGGAGATGCCGTCTTTCGGATGAGACGTTAAACCGAGGCCCCGTCCGCTCTCTCAGGTGGACGTAAAAGATCCCATGGTACTATTTTGAAGAAGAGCAGGGCAGTTATCCCCAGTGTCCTGGCCAATATTTATCCCTCAACTAACATAATGAAAACAGATTATCTGGCCATTATCACAATGCTGTTTGTGGGAGCTTGCTGTGTGCAAATTGGCTGCTGTGTTTCCCACATTACAACAGTGACTCCACTTCAAAAGTACTTCATTGGCTGTAAAGTGCTTTGAGACGTCCGGTGGTCATGAAAGGCGCTAAATAAATGCAAGTCTTTCTTTTCATTCTCCAATGCAGTAACATAACCACTGCACTATTGTAAATATTAAGCATTCATTTGCTTATATCACCAACAGTAATTTCAGGGCTTCTACTCTTAGTCAATGGGATATCTGTTAGGACTTTCTGTTAGGACTAAAAAACGTGGGTGGATACCTGAATGTATATTACTCCCATTGGAAGGGAGTATAAGGGCTGGATTTTGATACTGGGGGCAGGTTGGGGTCGTGAATCCCACTTTTTGGGTTGTAGACCCGCCTCCATCGACTTGTGGCCAACCCACTGTATTTTCCCTTGATTGACCTTGTTGAGCCCGCTCAGTGAGCTCAGCAGGCCAATTAAGGGCCACCCGGCAACAGGTGACGTCACAGATTGACATTTCATCTGTCAAGAGCTTTTGACAGATGAAATATAAGCGTTTGACAGCTCTGTGAAGCTGTCAAACACTGACAATTTGTCTTCTAACTTGAGTCCTTCCTCTCAGGCTGAGTTAGAAATCATTCCAGCACAGAAAACAGAGGCTGAAACTTTTGACAGCAACACGGCCTTTCTGCTTTCTGTGCTGGTGAGATTTCTGACTCCCGAGAACTGAAGGGCTGACACCTGCAGGAGGCAGTTAAGTTAAGTAAAACATTTTTCCACACTTTACACTTACCTTACACACTTATCTCTGCACACATGCACCCATCACTCACCTGCCCACCGGACATATTGACCCCTCCAACCCCTGCAGACCCACGGTCCGCCTCGCTTACTTGGCGTGGTTGGCACCTGTCGGGAAGCCCACATTTCAGCCTTCAAAATAGGGATTAGGCAAAAAACTGTTAACAGGCAGTTAATTGTCACTAATCCCTTCCCGCCTCGGGGAGTTGGGTCCCAGCACAGGTCGGGTACCCGCTGCCAGCGAAACTGGCATGGAGGCGGGTTGGGGGCGGGATGGGGTCGGGACCCCCGAATCTGCAACTTTAATCCCCCACACGCCTCCAAACCCGACTCCACAGGTCAATGAAAATCCAGCCCTAAGATTCCAGTACACGTAGATCACACAGAACCAACTTTTGTTTAATGGCCAACACTGGAGTGTACATGTGGATGCTGGTTTAGACAATGACATTAGGCCTGTGGCAGTTAATTACTCTGGGTGCTTAATGTTCCACTGTATTCAACTATGCAATGTCCCACTGTACCATATTCTGGTTACAGGCTAGTGTCTATGGATGTACTTAATTCTGCGCGTTGCGCCTTCTTCAATTTGAGGCTATTAATTATATCGCTTTGTTATGCAAGATTCAGTGCTGGGACATTGACTAAAACATACATTTTGTTGGAACTTGCAAAATGCCAGGTTCCCAATGAAAAACACTATAAATGAGGGTGGAGCACAGCATAAAAATAATATATTCTCTAAAATAATTCTTCTAAATATGAAGAGGACTGCCAAAAATAAGAAATAGTTTTTATGTTCTAAAGCATCTGAATAAACCTTCATGATCTTTTCATGTAGTGTTCACTTGTGACATTTCAGATAAAGAACACGCTGACCCTCAGGAGGTTTAGAATATTTAATTATGTTCCAAATAACACTTATGCCAACATTTAGAGGCTTCTAAAATCTGAGCTATCATATATAATTTATTGCGGTTTTTGATTACAAGGAAATTGTTCTTGTTTTCACAAAAAGGCTGGCATTTAAACTTTATTAAATTTACCTTGAAGCAATCAGATCTACTGGTTCAGGGTGCAGCAAATCACACAGTGATCTCGGATGAAAGGGGATTTGGCAGCAGTTCAGCAAACAGGGCATGCTGTATTAAGAGTATTACACTGACAAGTCTGCTTAGGTACGATATTATTGTAATATCTACTTCTCGCAGGGACACTTCAAGACCCCGAGGGGATCTGGCTTTTTCCCATACAGATTTATTCCAATAAAAACATCAACAAGTGGCAGTTTCCCATGGAAACTACAGAAGGAATGTAGCCCTAGGAAATCATGAGTAAATACCACAGCTGCACTGCTTCGAAGGGCAGGTACAGCTTCTTTCTGTTTGGCTTTTGGCTGTGGAAATCTTCCGCTCTGAAACCAATTAAACGCCCGAGATTCACCCTATTTCTCCCCTAAGAGTTTTCTTCCTTTGAGAATTATCTTCATCCTGTTTTATACATCACAGTTCATCATTATGATTTATTTTAAGCTCACAGGTCACCCATGTTAAATGTAACAACGTGTATGCAGTTAACATTGATGGGCAGTGTGGTATGACTCAATGTGCAAAATGTCCCTTACTTTGTTGGAAAACATGTTGAAATGCGCACCCAGAATAGTCTGTGCATAACAATGTTCAGCTTAAAACTCTGCTCAAAATCTTTCTAAAGTTCTGCCATTGCAATTAAAATATCTATCTGTATTATTAAAGTATTTTTAGATGGAGTCCTGGCCAGCGGACTCAATCACATTTGTTAGTATTACCAGTCATGTGATTACCATGAACCATTATCACTCCGCAGTAGCTCTCCCATTGGAGGGAATATTAACCTAAGAAAAATGGGTGGGTTGGGGACATGGGGGAAGTTAACGTATTAAAAATCTGAATCCCGACCCCAACCTGCACAGTTTCGGGTTTAACAGAGGCAGGATGGGGGAGGGTGGGGCGGGGGGAACCAACCCGCTGCCAGGAGGTGGGTTGACACTTTAAATATGATAATGAGGCCCAAAAGCCTCGAATCTAACCTGCTGTTTAGGCCAGCCGGGGTTCCGGGTAGCTCCAGCGAGGAAAGGACAGCCTCAGGGAGCAATCCTTGTGGGCCAGGAGGAGCAGGAGTGCTTCTTCCCGGCCCCTCAAACTCACCCACCGTCAGCCCGCCCCATACAAACACCACCCCCCCGTCGGGGATCGCAACTCCCCCCCCCAGGGTCGGAACTCCCCCCTGGGGTTGGGGATTGGACCGCTCCCCGAGTTAAAAACTCCACAGTGTGTGAGGAAACTCAGACTTCCGGGTTTCCCGCGGTCTACCAGGCCCCCCTGCTCTGGGTGGGTCAAAAACTTAAAATTCTGGCCATTGTTTGTGGCCTCCCTCCTTCTCTTCATGCTCAAGACTTGGGGGGAATTTTAACCTGTGAGTAACCTACTCGCCACAGTCGGGGCTTTAATTAGTGCTGCAATAAACGTCCTTGGGAAACATTAATAAAGTCTTTTTACATTGAATTTTACATAGGTTTAAATTTAACGTGTCCAGCACAGGTTTCCTGGGGATCGGGATACTGACCAGGGAAACAGGCGAAATTGAGCCGCACTTCAAATGGGTATTTAAATTTGTGATTGCCCCATCTGAATAAAACCTCACTTATTACAGCTGGTGTCTCTCAGGTCCCTCTGGCAAACGTTCGACAGAGAGTTCTTATGTGGATATATCTTTTTCTAAACTTTGGAGGCTTTCAAACTGACAGGATCAGGATGGGAAGCACGTTGAATGTATTTGACAGAACATCAGAGGAGGAAGACCATCAACATCCATGGCTTTGACGACGTGATGTGGTGGGATCAGCATGTGCACAGGAGAGAGATCCACAGGAGAGAGATCCACAGGAGAGAGATCCACAGGAGAGACATCCACAGGAGAGAGATCCACAGGAGAGAGATCCACAGGAGGGAGGTGCACAGGAGAGAGATCCACAGGAGAGAGATCCACAGGAGAGAGATCCACAGGAGAGAGATCCACAGGAGGGAGGTGCACAGGAGAGAGATCCACAGGAGAGACATCCACAGGAGAGAGATCCACAGGAGAGACATCCACAGGAGGGAGGTGCACAGGAGAGAGATCCAGAGGAGGGAGGTGCACAGGAGGGAGGTGCACAGGAGAGAGATCCACAGGAGAGACATCCACAGGAGAGAGATCCACAGGAGAGAGATCCACAGGAGGGAGGTGCACAGGAGAGAGATCCAGAGGAGAGAGATCCACAGGAGGGAGGTGCACAGGAGGGAGGTGCACAGGAGAGAGATCCACAGGAGAGAGATCCACAGGAGGGAGGTGCACAGGAGGGAGGGGCACAGGAGAGGGGGGCACAGGAGAGAGGGGCACAGAGAGAGATCCACAGGAGAGAGCTCCACAGGAGAGCGGTGCACAGGAGAGAGGGGCACAGGAGAGAGATCCACAGGAGGGAGATGCAGAGGAGAGAGGGGCACAGGAGAGAGGGGCACAGGAGAGAGGGGCACAGGAGAGAGGGGCACAGGAGAGAGGGGCACAGGAGAGAGGGGCACAGGAGAGAGGGGCACAGGAGAGAGGGGCACAGGAGAGAGGGGCACAGGAGGGAGGTGCACAGGAGGGAGGTGCACAGGAGGGAGGTGCACAGGAGAGAGGAGCACAGGAGAGAGGGGCACAGGAAAGAGGTGCACAGAAGGGAGGGGCACAGGAGGGAGGTGCATAGGAGGGAGGTTCTGAGGTCGCAAGAGGCACTACCCATGTCACAGGGTTTACAGACAGAGGCTTAGCTTCCTTGAACTCTCAGGAGCGCACTGCTTCTGCAGGCTGAGGTTGTTACATTAGATGGTGGAAGGCATCTGCAGCCTCCTAGAAGACTTGCTACCTGCTGGACCTGGCGGATATGCATTACCAGTAGTTGTGAAAGTCACCACCACCCTCAATTTTTTTGCCTCTGGTTCCTTCCAGGGCACTACAGGAGACATCTCGAGGATCTCGCAGTCCGCTGCACATAAGAAAGAAAGACCTTCATTTCTATAGCGCCTTTCACGACCACCGGAAGTCTCAAAGCGCTTTACAGCCAATGAAGTACTTTTGGAGTGTAGTCACTGTTATAATGTGGGAAATGCATTAGGCAGGTGACGGATGGAATGTTTGCTGGAGCTGAGAGTTATGTAAACTTCCTCTGTGATGAAAATAGCCAGAAAGAGCGAGAATTCGGATTTGCATCTGTCGCTGGAGTCCCACGGGTACAGGGTTTCATCGACTGCACACATGTGGCAATCCGAGCAACATGACCGCAACCAGGAGTTTTTATAAACTGCAAGGGATATTTGTCCATCAATGCACAGCTGCTGTGCAACCACAAGAAGAGGTTCCTGCAGGTCTGCACCAGATTCCCTGGGAGCTATCATGATGCATTCATACTGTGGCAATCCAACATTCCAACCTTTTCGTTCCAGGAAGCAGACTTAAGGGCTGGCTCTTACCCCATGATATATCACTACCTTGAAACACACTCAAAGATCTGTTACTCTTTCCACCCTCTCTTGTGTTAGTCCTCATCATGTCATGTGATTGGGTCAAAATGCCATTGGGCTTTATTTCTTTCACTGATACGAAGGAATACTATAGCTTCTACCTGTTATCTAGCAATAACTGAATATATACCAGGCCTGTCAGTATAGTTTCCTCCTAAGGCAACTCTTCACATGTGGATAATTTAGCCACAAATAGAAATTTACCTGACCAAAATCATTCTTTCACTCAAGCCAAGCCATATTTATTTTCTGTAACAAAGCCAAAAAACTGCGGATGCTGGAAATCTGAAATAATATCAGAAAATGCTGGAAACTCTCGATCTTAACATTTTCATCCTTGTTTTCCATTCCCTCCATGGCCTCGCCTCTCCCTATCACTGTAATCTCCTCCAGCTCCACAACCCTCTGAGATATCAGCGCTCCTCCCATTCAAGCCTCTTGAGCATCCCCGATTTTAATCGCTCCACCATTGACGGCCATGCCTTCTGCTGCCAAGACTGGGAGCTCTGGAATTCCCTCCCTAAACTTCTCTGCCTCTCTACCTCTCTTTCCTCCTTTAAGACGCTCCTTAAAACCTACCTCATTGTCAAAAGTCTGCCCTAATATCTCTTCATGTTAGCTCGGTGTCAAATTTTGGCTGATAACGCTCCTGTGAAGTACCTTGGGACATTTTATTATGCTAAAGCCTCTATATAAATACGCAGGGAAAGGGGAAGGAGAGGAAAGTACAAAAGGGGAGGTCTGTGATAGGGTGGATCGTGGGGCGGGGGCGGAGGATTGTGGTCGAGGGTGGGGGGGGTGGCAGAATGTGGTCGGGGGGCAGCAGGTGGTGGTTGGGGGGAGCAGATAGTGCTCGGGAGGTCTGATCGTGGAGGGGATCCGATCACGGGTGCAGAGAGATTGCAGGGGGTGGTGTTTACTGGTTAGCTTATTGAGCCTGGAGGAAACACTTCTTCTCCTCTTGGCCCACAAGCAGTGCTGTAAACGCACTTACCTCATGTATTCGGCCCTTCTCGCCTCCATTCACCTGCCGGGTTTCCCGAGGCCTGGGAAACCCGGACGACTGTAGTTAAAAATAGAATCACTGTTAAAATTAAGGCACGCAGCCTCACTAAAATATTTAAATGACCAACCGGCCTCCTGCGAGCGGATTGGTCGCCCGCCCCTCGTCCCGTCTCAGTTAAAAATGGGCAGGTTCGAGGCGGATTGGGTTCCTGTTCCAGATTTTTAGCTTTTTAACCTCCCACCCAAACCAAACCCACCCGTTTTGGAGGGTTAAAATTACCCTCGTTATCTCTGTTTCTCCTCTCCACAGATGCTGCCAGACCTGCTGAGTATTTCCAGCATTTTCTGATTTTATTTTCGGTAGAATTGCTTTCCGCAGCCCTTGATTAAACAGGAATTTACTTACGAGCAAAGAAAAACTAATGCTGGTTTACAATTAACTGCAATGTAAGTAAATTTAATCAGGCATGATGTCAATGTAATCTCAGATCACAATACCATTGATTCATGGGACAGATAAGTGATTAGAAAAGCAAACAAATCAAAATCCCTTTTTGGAAGCAGCTTCTCCCTTCTATCCCATTTTTACCTTGTTGTCCTAAAGGTGGTGATCTATACTGGATCGTGGTTCGAAGGAAGCAGCCCTGTCAACACTCATTGTCAAAACTTACCCATCATTCATAGGTGAGTCTTGGTAATGAGTGTTGACAGGTTAATCAGCTGTGAGCTGTATTATGGATCGCCCGTTCTTCTTCACTCTCGGGGCCGGTTTTCACTTGGGGCGGTAAGGGCCTAAAAATGGTGTCGATGGCCTTACCGTCCCGTTAATCCCGATAATTGGCCCACTGGGACTTTCACAGGGCCCTACCGCTGGGCGGCTGAAGTGCCAGCTTCAAACCAAACATTCGACCTCTTTCCCATGCAAATCAAGGTCCTGATGATGTAGTAAGGACCCTGATTGCAATTCTAAGGGACACGTGGGCGGGGCTTGCAATGTGCATGCTCAACCCCTGTGTACTGACTGCTCAACTCCTGTATATTGACTGCTCAACCCCTGTGTACTGACTGCTCAACCCCTGTGTACTGACTACTCAACCCCTGTGTACTGACTACTCAACCCCTGTGTACTGACTGCTCAACCCCTGTGTACTGACTGCTCAACCCCTGTGTACTGACTGCTCAACCCCTGTGTACTGACTGCTCAACCCCTGTGTACTGACTGCTCAACCCCTGTGTACTGACTACTCAACCCCTGTGTACTGACTGCTCAACCCCTGTGTACTGACTGCTCAACTCTTGTGTACTGACTGCTCAACCCCTGTGTATTGACTGCTCAACCCCTGTGTACTGACTGCTCAACCCCTGTGTACTGACTGCTCAACCCCTGTGTACTGGCTGCTCAACTCCTGTGTACTGACTGCTCAACTCCTGTGTATTGACTGCTCAACCCCTGTGTACTGACTGCTCAACCCCTGTGTACTGGCTGCTCAACCCCTGTGTACTGGCTGCTCAACCCCTGTGTATTGACTGCTCAACCCCTGTGTACTGGCTGCTCAACCCATGTGTAGCGCTGCTCCTGGCTCCATAAAAATACTCCAGGTTGCTACTGGGCCAGCCACCTTGGTATCACCTCCCCCGCACCCCCCCCCCCCCCCCCATGCACCCCCCCAGCCCCAACTCCATGCTCCAAGGGCCTACCTGTTTAAGGGAATGGTGGCATAGTGGTAATATTACTGGACTAGTAATCCAGAGGCCTGGACTAATGATCTAGAGACATGAGTTCAAATTCCACCATGGCAGCTGGGGAATTTAAATTCAGTTAATTAAATAAATCTGAAATAAAAAGCTTGTATCAGTAAGGAAACTACTGGATTGTCATAAGAATCCATCTGGTTCACTAATGTCCTTTAGGGAAGGAAATCTGCCGTCCTTACCCGGTCTGGCCTATATGTGACTCCAGACCCACAGCAATGTGGTTGACTCTTAACTGCCCTCTGGCAGAAATGGCCTAGCAATTAGGGATGGGCAATAAATGCTAGCCTTGCCAGCGATGCCCACATCCCGTGAATGAATTAAAAAAAACGGCCTCTGCCGTCGTCCCCAGCTAGCTGACATTCCCAGGGCCAACAGCAGTGAGCTGCATCAGGATGTGCCCACTTGCCATCTGCAAATGTAAATGAGGCAAAATCGTGGCCACCTCTTCGCCACCAGAATTTATACCTATAGTGCTTTTCATGCTGGAAAGAAGGTGACTTAGAAGAAAACTTCTAGAGGTATACAAGATAGTAAACAGTATTGATGAGGTAAATCAGGAACACCTCTTCAGTTACATCATGACAGTAAGACAAGGAGCCATGGTTCAAATTGGCAAAAGGCAAATTTAGGATTGATGACAATAGGTTTTCTTTTTTCACACACCAGGTAGAGATTAGTATTTTGATGCTTTGACATCAAATTCCAGTATTCACAAACTACACACTGAAGCCTGAGATTAAAAAATAAACAGAAAGTGCTGGAAATACATGGCAGGTCTGGTTGCATTATGGGAAAAAAAGAAGCTCGGTGAACATTTTGGGTAGAGGCCCTTTGGCAGAATTGGAACAAAGAAGAAACAACAGCTCCTTTATTTGAAAATGTGAATATTGAACAAGATGTCTGTGAGAGCTTGCTGAGCTTTGGGTTGTAGGTTCAATGCCTGAAAAATATTTTACTCATGTCGACATCAATAATTCCACAGAAAAATGAAAAGTTATTGCTCATAACAAAGGCACATCGGATAAGAATATAATTTCGTTCCATTACTAAAATATATGCAGAATGAAGAAAAGATACCTACATTTGTCTGTTCCATAACAATCCCCAAGGATTGACTATACCAAATAATAATTGTCAAGTGCACTGGAAATGATTTCCATCTCTAACTCAGCATTGTGTACAGTAAGTGAATTACGGTTATACTCATTATTTTTAGTTGAGAAGAATTGGACATAGAGTAAGTAACTGCCATCACAATTTCCTTTTTATGTTACATGGATAGGGCGGCACATTCTTGCTTTTTAAGATTTCTGATTATAATTTTTAAAGAGCATATTGTGTATTTTCTCCTGAACAATCAAACTTTCTGTTCTGAGCTGTAATTTAAAACAAGTGTAAGGACAAGTGAGTAATTTTGCGTTCCCACCAGGGAGTCACACTCGAAGGGCTACAACACTGTCAACTCCAACACTCTGACTGCATGGCCTCAGCTTGCTGTTGGGAGGGCGGAATCGCTGGATTTGCCCCAAACTATATTACAGACAGCAAGCTCCCGAAAATTATTCACAAGGTCACAAGATATGTTCGGAGAAAAAAGGCCTTTCGGTGCATCTGATCTCATCCTTCCAGAAACACAGCTCTACAGTCTTCCTATTAAATCTAGCTGTTGTTTTAACTGAGTCCAACTATTGACCTTAGTTACCCTTAAACCCTTCAGCCACTGAGCTATCCTGGCAGTTTCTGGGGCACTGTATCTACTGCCTTGACCCTATCTACATTGCGATTCACATTTTGGAAAATATTACATCCTATTTGTTAAGATGTAAAAACAATTTATTCCAATCTCTAGTTGATCCATGTATAACTTAGATACTCTTAGGAATGTAGAAACAGGAGCAGGCCATTCAGCCTCTCAAGCTTTGTATTCCAACCACCATGGCTGAACTGTACATTAAGTTATTTACCTGCCTTTTCTTTATATCTTGATACCCTTAACCAACAAAAATCTGTCAATCTCAGTCTTTGAAAATTACAATTGACCAACAGTCACAGCCTTTTGGAGGAAGCGAGTTTCAGATTGCCACTACACTTTATGATTTCACTCCTAAAAGGCCTGGCTCTAGTTTTAAGATTGTGCCCCCTTGTTCTGGATTCCCCCACCAGAGGAAATAGTTTATCTGGCCCTGATCTTGACAGGGGCTGGCTGCATGGGGGGATGGTTGCGAGGGGGGTCGGGGAGGGGGGGGCGGATTCTCTGTTAGGAACCCCGGAGGTTCGGGTATCCCCGCATGCTGTGGAGTTTTGACTCCACGGTGTGCGTAGTTTTGTTTCTGTAGGTTGACAGGCTGGACTTCCAGTCAGGCGGGGAGCACTCCGGAGCAGGCCGCAGGAGCAGGTACAGAGCCTGCAGCTGCTACTGGGAGTGTGGGGGTGGGGGGGGGGGGTCTGATCCCCGACCCCGGGAGGGGGTTCTGAGCCCGAGGGGCTGAGTCCCAACCCTGGGGGGTCTGATCCCCGACCACGGGGGGTCTTTGTATGGGGGGGGTCTGATGTGGAGGGGGGGCTTGCGGGGCCAGGGGGAAGCACTCCTGCTCCTCCACGCCCACAAGCAGTACTGTAAGGGCACATAGCTTCTCCCAGATGCTATCCTCGCCCCCCCCTTCGGCTGTCAGGTTTCATGAGGCCTGGGGAACCCGGCCAGCCAGGGCTAAACATGTAAAGCAGGTTAAATCTGAGGCTGCCAGCCTCATTAAAATATTTAAATGGCCAACCCACCTCTGGGAGCGGGTTGGCTGTCCGCCCCTTGTGACGCCTCTGTTAAACCCGGAAGTGGGTGGGTTGGAGATGGGTTGGGGTCAGGTTTGAAGTTTTTAAAGTGTTAACATCCCACCCGACCCCAAATTACCTGTTTTGGGGATAAAGATTCAGCCCTCTGGATCTACCCAATTGAATCCCTTTGTCATTTTAAACACCCCGTTTAGATCACCCCTCAATCTTCTAAACTTAAGGAAATACAAACCAAGTTTATGCAACCTGTCCTCAAAATAATTTTAGCCTTGGTATCATTCTAGTGAATCTGCGCTGTGCCTCCAAGACTAATGTCCCTTTCCTGAGGTGCGGTTCCCAAAATTGAACGCAGTACTCCAGATGTGGTCTGACCAAGGTTTTGTACAACTGAAGCAACATCTCCTCGCTTTTGTATTCTAACCTCCTTGAGATAAAGGTTAACATTCCATTATCCCTTTGGATTGCTTTTTGTACCTTTTAGTGATCTTGTGTACATGGACATCCAAACCCCTTTGCTCCTCCTCTTCTTGGTGGGCTCCTGCCCAAAATTCAATTTTTCATACTTCCATTATTTCCAGAGAGGATAGCTAATTTCAGTATGAAATGTATTTTCCAGAATAACATGTATGGACCTGCAGATTCTGAATTCTGAAAGTTCTTAATGACCCACAATATTCATCTCAGGTATATCCCTTTCTGATGTTTTAGATACAGCTGAACACAAATAAGCGATTTCAATATGTTTGCGATTAGTGGGTAAACTAATTCTGAATGCAGCATATAGGGGTTGCAACAAAAAAAATTGTTGTGATTTATGACTTTCGCAAACTTCAAATTTATAGAATTTTCCACTTAAAATAAGTCAAGGTCAGAAAAAACATTTATGATAAAGTTATGGTGTATGCCTCACATTCTTGCCCCTGTTCAGGAAGATACATTTTGTTTCATGACCAACTACTGATTCAGTTCCTTTAGTGTCCATTTCATCCACCACCCAATCAATACCATTCCATTTTCAGACTAATCCTTTGTTTTTTTACGCCCATTCCCTCTGCCTTATGAAGTCTACCAATCAGCCTAATGTTCACATGGCCCTCAGTGACGGTGATGATGATTAGCTATTTTCATGGACTTCCTCTGGAGATGAACTGCATCCCCAATCTTGGCCTAATTTGTTAAAATGGAAACAGTGGCTATGCAAATGACAGCAAGAGTACCTTAAGGCATGTGTCCTATATGCTCCACATCATTACATCAAAGCATCAAGAGGTACCCAACAGACAATAAATTGATAGTCCCAATGACGTGTCCAATTTATGATCTCCAGACACATTTCATACAATCGTAGAACCATAGAAACTTACGGCACAGATGGAGGCCATTTGGCCCATCGTGTCTGTGCCGGCTGAAAAAGAGCTATCGAGTCTAATCCCACTTTCCAGCTCTTGGTCTGTAGCCATGTAGGTTACGGCACTTCAAGTGCATATCCAAGTACTTTTTAAATGTGATGAGGGTTTCTGCCTCTACCGTCCTTTCAGGCAGTGAGTTCCAGACCCCCACCACCCTCTGGGTGAAAAAGTTCTCCTTAACTCTCCTCTAATCCTTCTACCAATTATTTTAAATCTATGCCCCTGGTTATTGACCTCTCTGCTAAGGGAAATTAGTCCTTCCAATCCACTCTTTCTAGGCCCCTCATAATTTTATACACCTCAATTAAGTCTCCCCTCAGCCTCCTCTTTTCCAAAAAAAACAACCCCAGCCTATCCAATCTTTCCTCATAACTAAATTTCTCCATCCTGGCAACATCCTCGTAAATCTCCTCTGTATCCTCTCCAGTGCAATCCACATCTTTCCTGTAATGTGGTGACCAGAACTGTAAACACTACTCTGGCTGTGGCCTAACTAGTGTTTTATACAGTTCAAGAATAACCTCCCTGCTCTTATATTCTATGCCTCAGCTAATAAAGGAAAGTATCCCGTATGCCTTCTCAGCCACCTTATTTACCTGTCCTGCTACCTTCAGGGATCTGTGGACAATTACTCCAAGGTCTCTCTGTTCCTTTAAGAAGAGATCAGTACTGAATTAGATCATCTAAAGTAGACCTTGCAAATCATTAAATCAATGCTCATATCTTCTTCAGCTATGAAAGTCTTGAGCAAAAGGAAACTTGAAAAATCTTTGAGAGGGTGCAGCATGGGGCAACTAATATGATAAGTCTTAGGAAAGCTGAAGAAGGGTGCTTTTATGCCCAATGGAAAAGAGCACTTTGAGGTGACTGGGTAAATGTTTTCAAATTTATGAAGGATATTGACAATGTTAATGCAAACAAGCAGTTCAAAATCTAAGAAACCAGTTAATAGTGGCGAAGAGGAATCTCAAGTAGTCCTTCCCTCCAAGATTCTGGAGTAATAGAAGGAGTTGGCCAGAAAAAGAGAGAGCGGCCGTACTATCAGAAGCGGCCAGGCCGGATCTGGCAGCAAACTGATTTGCTGAACAATGGATGACGAGCCGTGTTCAGGATAGGAACCCACAGACTGATCCTGCTGAATTATTGATACCAATCAATTTCAGCAAAAACTACAAATCAATGAATGGTTCCTTATTTGTCTGGGATAACTTCCATTGTTTGCATTAAATTATGCTAGGCTGTACTTAAGGTATTCAAATGTTTATGCATAGTGCCAACGTAGCAAGCTCGTTCTACAAGCCCCTCATAAAGAAGCAAATAGCTCAGTTGATAGCACTCTTGACTCAGAAGATTGCAGGTTCATGCTCCACTGCATGACTTAGCTATATAATCTGGTTTGACACTTAGGGGGAAAAATGTGGTTGATTTGCGCCTCCCATTAGCGCCCGAAGAGGGCGCTAACGGGACGCAAAGCAACTAGCGCCTGGTGCGGCGCCACTAACGCCTCCTGCAAAATTCAGTGGGAGGTTAGCGGTGGCGGTAACCGTTAGCGCCCTGTGGCGCTGCGCCGCAGGCGATGATGTCATCACCGTGCGCAGCGCCCCGCTCGCGCCCCGGCCGCGATCTTTGATAGCACCCCCTGACTTACCACCAGACGCTATGTTCGACAGGGTTAGAGGGGCCTACCTGCGGCCGGGGCTGCGCAAATTAAAGGGAAGGTGCCGGGTGGCCATTTTTGTTCCTGGCCGCCTGCCAGCGCCTGCCCCCTCTGCCGTCCCCGGCCTCCTCTGCAGCCCCCCCACCCCCCGTGGGGTGCCGGCTGCGCCCCGTGAGCCCGGCACTTCTCTTGAGTGCCAGGCTCTTTTGCTGGCACTCCGATCCCTGGTGGCCCAGCTGGGCCCCGGGTCGTGCTGCACTAGGCCCCTCCACTTTAATAAGGGGAGGAAGGCCTGCAGTACTGCGGCACATCGTATCGCAATATTCACTCACAGCGCCCCAAGAGGGAGGCGGGACGCTTCCAGTAGCACCCCGCCTCCCTCCTGGGGCACTACCGGAGAATTTCGAGCGTGGGGGTCCTAATTTTTTCGGGGCACTAAAAGTAGTGCCCCGGCGAAGTTAGCGCCCCAAAGGGGGCATGACCCAATTTTTCCCCCCATAGAGTCAAAAAGTTAGTATGCAGGTGCAGCAGGTGATCAAGAAGGCCAACGGAATGTTGGCTTTTATTGCTAGGGGGATAGATTATAAAAACAGGAAGGTATTGCTGCAGTTATATAAGGTATTGGTGAGACCGCACCTGGAATACTGCATACAGTTTTGGTATCCATACTTAAGAAAAGACATACTTGCTCTCGAGGCAGTACAAAGAAGGTTCACTCGGTTAATCCCGGGGATGAGGGGGTGGACATATGAGGAGAGGTTGAGTAGATTGGGACTCTACTCATTGGAGTTCAGAAGAATGAGAGGTGATCTTATTGAAACATATAAGATTGTGAAGGGGCTTGATCGGGTGGATGCGGTAAGGATGTTCCCAAGGATGGGTGAAACTAGAACTAGGGGGCATAATCTTAGAATAAGGGGCTGCTCTTTCAAAACTGAGATGAGGAGAAACTTCTTCACTCAGAGGGTAGTGGGTCTGTGGAATTTGCTGCCCCAGGAAGCTGTGGAAGCTACATCATTAAATAAATTTAAAACAGAAATAGATAGTTTCCTAGAGGTAAAGGGAATTAGGGGTTACGGTGAGCGGGCAGGAAATTGGACATGAGGCTGAGTTCGGATCGGTCAGGGCCCTGTGGGTGGCGGAGCGGGCCCAGGGGCTGAGTGGCCGGGTCCTGCTCCTACTTCTTGTGTTCTTTAGATTTGAGGTTAGGATCAGATCAGCCATGATCTTATTGAATGGCGGAGCAGGCTCGAGGGCTGATTGGCCTACTCCTGCTCCTATTTCTTATGTTCTTATAATGGCACAAAAGGAGGCCATTCGGCCCATCAAGTCCGTGCCGGTACTTCAGTGCAGTACAATAGGAGTGCTGCAATGTTAATGTTAAAGGGAGAAGTAGGGTGCTTTTATAAAACAGTTTTCCTGTTCCTCCTCAGGTACAGTGCCCTCTGGGCACCACTCTTCCCCTTTTACTTTTACTGTAGTACTTTTACATTACCAGCCATAACATGGAATATGAAGATCCAGTTTCTGTATCATTGGAAATGTGTGGGGGGCCGACCAGCTGCTCACATTCATTTCACCAAATGCGATTCACTTAATCCAATAGTACATCCACAGACCCACATTTTCGTGGGTCTTCCATGTCATCTGTTCACAAAGTTTAGCCGAGGAAATCCCGTGCAAACTTGTCAGCTGTACTCCTGCAATAAAAAAAACGCATCCAAAAAGCATGGGAATGTCACCAACCTGGTTAGAACCTGGTGTAAGTGTATCTGTGGTGTGTTTAAGCAGGACAGGGTATGTACAGTGGTGCTCCTCTGCCTGCTTCACGATGACATGCAAGCCGTGATCCTGACCAATGGTTCCACCACAGATCCAATTCACGTACAGACCGGGATCAAGCAAGGCTGTGTCATCGCACCAACGCTCTTCTCGATCTTCCTGGCTGCAATGCTCCATCTCACCCTCAGTAAGCTCCCCGCTGGAGTGGAGCTAATCTACAGAACAAACGGGTAACTGTTCAACCTCCATCGCCTCCAGTCCAGATCCAAGGTCGTCCCATCCTGTCATCGAATTACAGTATACAGACGACGCTTGCGTCTGCGCACACTCTGAGGTCGAACTCCAAACCATCGTCAACACATTCACCGAAGCGTACGAGAGCATGGGCCTCACACTAAACATCCGTAAGACAAAGGTCCTCTACCAGCCTGCCCCTGCCACACAGTACTGCCCCCCGATTATCAAAATCCACGTCGAGGCCTTGGACAACGTGAACCACTTTCCATACCTCGGGAGCCTACTGTCAACAAGGGCAGACATCGATGACGAAGTCCAACACCACCTTCAGTGTGCCAGTGCAGCCTTCGGTCGCCTGAGGAAGAGAGTGTTTGAAGACCAGGACCTCAAACCCAGCACCAAGCTCATGGTCTACAGAGCAGTAGTGATACCCACCCTCCTGTATGCTTCAGAGACATGGACCACATACAGCAGGCACCTCAAAGCACTGGAGAGGTACCACCAACGCTGCCTCCGCAAGATCCTGCAAATCCATTGGCAGGATAGGCGCACCAACATCAGTGTTCTCGCTCAGGCCAACATCCCCAGCATCAAAGCTTTGACCACGCTCGATCAGCTCCGATGGACGGGCCACATCGTCCGCATGCCCGATACGAGACTCCCAAAACAAGTGCTCTACTCGGAGCTCCGACACGGCAAGAGAGCCCCAGGTGGGCAGTGGAAACGCTTCAAGGACACCCTCAAAGCCTCCTTGAAAAAGTGCAACATCCCCACCGACACCTGGTAATCCCTGGCCCAAGACTACACAAAGTGGAGGAAGGCGCCGAACACCTCGAGTCTCTTTGCCGGGAGCAAGCAGAAACCAAGCGCAAACAGCGGAAGGAGCGCACGTCAACCAAAGCACCCCACCCACCCGCCCCTTCAACCACCGTCTGCCCCACCTGTGACAGAGACTGTAGGTCCCGCATTGGACTCATCAGTCACCTGAGAACTCATTTTTAGTGTGGAAGCAAGTCATCCTCGGTTCCGAGGGACTGCCTAAGAAGAAGAAGAAGTATCAGGAGTGTGGTAGAGCATTCACAGAGGATCAATTCATTGTCTGTAAATAAACTGCCTGCGTTCACTGTTTTGATGCTCTTTTCGACTTTCTTTTAGCTGAATTTCGATACAACCTGGCCTCTGATGGCTGGGGGTTGCTGTGTTAGCTTCTTTACCCAGAGAGTGCTTAGAATATGGAACTCGCTGCCACATGGAGTACTTGAGGCGAATAGCATAGATGCATTTAAGGGGAAGCTAGATAAGTACATGAGGGAGAAAGGAATAGAAGGTTACGTTGATAGAGTTAGATGAAGTAGGGTGGGAGGAGCGTAAACACCAGCAGAGACCAGTTGGGCTGAATGGCCTGGTTCTGTGCTGTAAATTCTAAGTAATTCTACGTGTTAAACTGACAACAGTGAAATTATGCACAAAGGTGCTTTTCGGAGGCTTGTGTGAATGCTTCTAGCCCCTCGCCTCTATACAAAACACACAAACACACATGCGTGCACATACACACACACATACAGGTACAGACATACAGAAGGAAATCATTGTTACCATGTCAGGAGACTGTGCCAGTATTTACTATAAGTTAACTTTCGCTATTAATCTTCACTGGAAAAGAGATCATGTACTGCATTATAAATACACTCAAATGAACAAAATTAATTTGATTGCCTTGTTACCGTGGTAAACAACTTGTGACCTTTACAGTGATTCTCGAGGGATAATTCTGAAGTTTGTTTAGACTATATTAATATAGAGCTGCCTGCATTACTGAGAAACACATGGCATTTTCTTTTCTTGCAAATTTTCTCCTATTCCCCTCCTCCTCGCCCCGAGATGATGGTGGCAAAATTAGTCTTAGTGGCGCCCGTTGTTTGGGCGCTACGAGTGCCGTTTATGTTTCAAAACGGCATCCGCAGTGCACGCGCACACGTCTGGTGTGGGCCACGCCAGACGCCATTTTGGGCAGGTTGTTAGCGCGGGCGCAGGGAGCGTGAGCCGAAAGTATGCAGAGTAGGCAGATCGTGATGTCAATCAGTGTGCAATGCTGATTTGACACCAGTGCTGCCATTTTGGAGCTCAACGCTCCAACTAACACCCTGTCTTAAGTTCGCACAGCTATATACATGTTCAGGAGCAGGAAGGACCCCCCACCACCACCAGCGCTATTTAAAGAGATCATCAACTACTTGCAGGTTAGTTGCTGATTGATTGCTACTGGTTGCTGCTGAGTTTTTGGAAGTGTTTGGTGGTTTGTAGTTATTTCAAGTTTCTACCATCTACAGACCTCAGGATGTCCCAAAGTGCTTGACAGCCAATGAAGTACTTTTTGAAGTGTAGTCACTGTTGTAATGTAAGAAACGTGGCAGCCAATTTGCACACAGCAAGATCCCACAAACAGCAAGGTGATAATGGCGAGATAACCTGTTTTTTAATGATGTTGATTGAGGGATAAATATTGGCCAGGACACCGGGGATAACTCCCCTGCTCTTCTTCGAAATAGTGCCATGGGATCTTTTACGTTCACCTGAGAGAGCAGACGTGGCCTCGGTTTAACATCTCATCCAAAAGACGGCACCTCCGACAGTACAGCACTCCCTCAGCACTGCACTGGAGTGTCAGCCTAGATTTTTGCACTCAAGTCCTGGAGTGAGGCTTAAACCCACAACCTTTGCTGATTCAGAGGTGAGGGTGCTACCAACTGAGACACTGGCTGACACACAGGGAGTGGTGTGGACAAGATGCTGGCAGAAGAAAGAGGAGGAGGGGGAGAAGGCCTCTCAGCAGAAGGCCACAGCCACCCAGGGTGTTCAGGGAGCAATACTCCTATCTGAACCTCAGCGAGGAACAGTGTGTTAGATGTCTGCGTTCTCACCAAGGACGTCCTCACTGAAATCTGCCACCTGCTGCAGCAACAACTGCAACCTCAGAGCAGGGCGAGGACCACACTGCCAGTGGCTGTGAAGGTCACGGTGACCATGAACTTTTACGCACGGGTTCCTTCCAGGCTGGAGCAGGAGGTATTTGCAACATCTCCCAGTTTGCAGTCCACCGTTGCATGAGGGAGGTCACTGAGGCTCTGTATCGAAGAGCGCTGAATACATTTCCTTCTCTCTGGCCAGAGAGCAGCAGGCGAGTGAGCACGCGGCTTTGCGAGGATTGGAGGCTTCTCCATGGTGCCAGGTGCCATTGACTGCATGCACGTCGCTTTGCGGGCGCCGCATGTCAACTCCGAGATGTACCGCACCCGAAAGGGATTCCAGTCCCTCAGTGTCCAGCTGGTGTGCGACCATACTCAGTGAATCGTGCAGGTGAATGCCCGGTATCCTGGCAGCAGTCATAGTGCCTTCATTCTGTGGCAGTCTGCTGTCCCATCTGCATTTGTGCCACCACAAAAAACTAGAGGATGGCTACTGGGAGACAAAGGCTATCCGTTAACGACATGGCTCATGACTCCGGAGTGGAACCCACGCACACATGGGCAATGAAAGCCATGTTGCCACACAAAATACATTGAGCGGGCTGGACAGCTCTGAAGGAGCCCGGCAGTACTTGGCAGAGCAGGTGTCGAGACTCATGGTGGTCTGCTGCATGCGGCACAACCTCACCATCATGAGGGCACAGCCCTTGTCACCAGCAATACGGCGACCAGTTGAGCAGCAGGGGGAGGAGTAGGAGGAAGAAGAGGAGGAGGAGGGAGAGGAAGGGAGGAGGCAACCAAGACAGCCCCTTTCTGGCCGGGCTGTCTCTGACCGACTCATCCAGCTGCAATACCAGTAAACGCAACCCCAATTCCACATTCACCAATAGTCCCACACATTACCTTCCCTCTGTCAATGACCATCACAGCACCCGTTTGGCCACATTGCAAAAATAAAGGCCAACACAAAATAAACAATCCAAAATCAAATTTATAAATTAAATCATGCCATTTGCACACAAATGTCAACTAATCACCCTTGTGCATTCCCTTAGTGCCTGTCTTCCGTGTGCCTTTGCCTGTCCTAGTGCTCCTATGCAGTCCTACCCCACTGAAATCGAGTGACGGTGCTGTGGCTTCAGCAACACTGCCTTCTTCCTCTTCCAGTTCTTGCTCCTCCAACACTGCCTGGCCAGGTTACAGTACTTGGGTATCTGAAAGGAGAAAGACACAAGGGTAGGATTATGGTGAGGGAAGGGGGGTGAAAGCAAGAGGTGCATTCTTACATCTGCAGCTTGTAAATCAGAAGAGATTGTGGGATGAGGGGGAAGTGGGATGTGAGAAGGTGGATTAGGTATGAGGATACCATCATCTTGGATTGTTTCAGCCCCGCCGCTGGCCATGGGCTCAGCGATGGCTGTTCCAATTATGGTGACCACTGTCTCCTCCATCGGGGTACGGTCATGCAGCTGTGCCTGTCCCCTGCCGGTTAGCTCCTGCTGCCGTTGGTTATGCACCTAACTTGTCCTGCAAGAGAGAGGGAAGTATGTCAGTGAGTGTGGTGTGACGTGTTTGAGTGATGTGCCTGTCATGGTTGAATAGCTGACAGCGTGTGCAAGCTGTGAGATGTGGGTGTGAGGTTTGCAGCAGTGCTAAGTGTGTTAGGGCGATGAATGTTAGGTATGAGTCTTGTTTAATAGAGATTGTTGGTTAGTGAATGATGGGGGTGTGGTGCATTGAGCAGTGTGTGAGGCTAGTGGTGCAGTTGATGGGATGTGGCATTTGAAGATGAATTCATTGACCTTGACCACTCATCTGAGGTCATTGAACTTTTTGCGGCACTGCATCCAGGTCCTCAGTGGATAAAGGACCTTTCTCCTCCTGTCCACCTCCTCACTAAGGCCTCCAGTGCAGCATCTGAAAACCTTGGGCCATGCTCTCTCCCCTGTTCCTCCATAATTCAGTGTTCTTGCAGGTCAGACTCTTCCCCAGCCACTTCCAGCACCTGCTCCAGCCAGCTTTAAGTTGTGCAGGCTAGCTTTAACTGGTGCTAGCCTGTCACAAAATTGGCCACTGTTCAGGCGTGCAGCCACTCAACAGCACGTTTAGCACTGGGTTGCATGCTAAAATCTTTTAAATTAGTAGGCAGCACAAAGTTTGAATTGAATTTAGCCCTTGATGTCTTCTGATGGTACCTTGGGCATCAGTCACCCTGTTGGAAGTTCATGCATGTTGATTTCAGATGAGGACACGATTTGACTCAGTTCCTTGCAGTCAAACCTCACCCAGATGGTAATTTTTGCATGCGTGAACCTAGACAGTGAATGTAAGTAAGGTATTTGACTTCAAGGAGTATTACAACTGAACCCAATCATGTCCTCAACAGAAGTCAACACATATACACTTCCAACATAGGTCACTGGATTGTGATCAGGAACAGGACCCCTGGCTGATTTTCCCCTACCTATCCCCGAAGGGCTAAGCTCAATTGTCATGCCCTTACTCCTGCCCCAGGTGTCATCAACTAGCTCAGCCAGACTGGGAATCAAACTTGGTATCTTCTTTGTATCTCGAAAATATATTCCAATCCTTGTCCCTCTTGCCTTTTTCTAGGTCTACCACAAGACTAGTACCAGACAGACTGACAATGAAAACCTTACTGATGGTGCACTGTTATTCACTCTCTCCTTGACAATCAACGCGCAGAAATTCGTATCCTGTGCGACTTACTTAGTGAATTTGAGGAGACTACACTGGGAGATTCACTGAGCACATGTGACCAGGTACAGGAAAAGGTGGCAAGAAAGGCAAAGGGAAGATGGCCAGCTTGTGTCCTAGCTGTACTGAAGAGGACACAGACGTAGACTTCAGGGGCCCAGCATTTCAATAAAAAAGATGATTTCTGTGCGGCAACAATTGTTGACGGCATAGTATTGCCTACTAGGGAGTTTCCAAAACATATTGAGAGTGTGGCGGAATCCACCACTTGTTGGTGTCAGATTCTTATGCATGGCATCAACACTCTGCAGTCAACCGTGGAGCGTGCTGGCTATTACAACGGACATGATGCGGAGATGCCGGTGTTGGACTGGGGTGGACAAAATTGAGAGGTCGCACAACACCAGGTTATAGTCCAACAGTTTTATTTTAAATCACAAGCTTTCGGAGTTACAACTCCTTCGTCGGGTGAAGTGAGGAGATACAGAATCGTCAAAGCATATATAGATACAGAACAATGCATGTGTAACTTACAATTGCAGACAACTAAATTCAATCATCCTGACTGTTTATCTGCCGAGGTGTGATAAAGTTAATCAGGTCAGCCAGGAAGGTACCACATCAAAGACATAGCAAGATACAACTGAGACAATGAGGTGGAGTCGCATGGGGTCTAACGTGTCAAAAGCTGCCGTCTGTATGTAAAACGATTAACTTTAAAATTTTTACTTTTTTACTGGGAATCACATCTGTGAACAAGCCAACGACGACTCGAGTCCGGATCACGTCATGTATCGTGACATAAACCCAAGATCCCGATTGAGACCGTCTTCCTGAGTGCGGAACTTGGCTATCAGTTTCTGCTCGATGATTTTGCGTTGTCGTGTTTTCCTAAGGCCGCCTTGGAGAACGCTTACCCGCAGATCCGAGGCTGAATGTCCTTGACTGCTGAAGTGTTCCCCGACTGGGAGGTAACAATCCTGCCTGGCGATTGTTGCGCGGTGCTCGTTCATACGTTGTCTCAGTGTCTGCATGGTCTCGCCGATGTACCATGCCGCGGTGCATTCTTTCCTGCAACGTATGAGGTAGACAATGTTGGCCGAGTCACATGAGTATGTACCATGTACCACGACACCACACAACCCTGCCACGGCAAACTCTGCAAGACATGCCAGATCATCAACACAGATACCATCATCACACATGAGGACACTACCCACCAGGTACATGGTACATACTCATGTGACTCGGCCAACGTTGTCTACCTCATACGTTGCAGGAAAGAATGCACCGCGGCATGGTACATCGGCGAGACCATGCAGACACTGAGACAACGTATGAACGAGCACCGCGCAACAATCGCCAGGCAGGATTGTTACCTCCCAGTCGGGGAACACTTCAGCAGTCAAGGACATTCAGCCTCGGATCTGCGGGTAAGCGTTCTCCAAGGCGGCCTTAGGAAAACACGACAACGCAAAATCAACGAGCAGAAACTGATAGCCAAGTTCCGCACTCATGAAGACGGTCTCAATCGGGATCTTGGGTTTATGTCACGATACATGACGTGATCCGGACTCGAGTCGTCGTTGGCTTGTTCACAGATGTGATTCCCAGTAAAAAAGTAAAAATTTTAAAGTTAATCGTTTTACATACAGACGGCAGCTTTTGACACGTTAGACCCCATGCGACTCCACCTCATTGTCTCAGTTGTATCTTGCTATGTCTTTGATGTGGTACCTTCCTGGCTGACCTGATTAACTTTATCACACCTCGGCAGATAAACAGTCAGGATGATTGAATTTAGTTGTCTGCAATTGTAAGTTACACATGCATTGTTCTCTATCTATATATGCTTTGACGATTCTGTATCTCCTCACTTCACCCGACGAAGGAGTTGTAACTCCGAAAGCTTGTGATTTAAAATAAAACTGTTGGACTATAACCTGGTGTTGTGCGACCTCTCAATTTTATTACAACGGAGCCCACCCTGCAGGGAGTTTGTGATAACAATGGTCACATTGTTCAGGGATGTTTACACTGGACTCAACTATCCAATTCACATTGGGCAGGCCAGGAGATCAAATGAATAGGGGCTTAACTTGGTTCAGTGATCTCCAAGAGTCTTCTCTCTCGCAGATCAGTAGGAGTGCTGAGTTGAAGCCCAGTAGCAGGGGCAGTGAGAATGGATAACAATGTGATGATTCTGTACCCTTGCAACCTCCTGAGCCAATGCCCACCCAATGCCAGAAAGCAAGCTGGGCGAGACTGCCCTGGCAGATACTAATTCTTAAGTTTCTACAGGTCACTGACCTTAAGCATGTCATGAGCCCTTAAATGAACTGTAGCAGCCACCCTTCGCCCAGTATTAGAGTAGGTAAAGGAACACTTCAGTCAGGCACTAAGAGCTCACACCATGTTGACAAATAGTGTGTAGGCCTTTCTGCAAATCATTAAAACTGCAATGCTATTTGAAATCTGTGTGTGATGAGATTGTTTCTGTAGTGGCTGGTGATGTTGCAATATCCCTAACAGCAATGTGGGAGTACCTTCACCTCATGGACTGCAGCGGTTCAAGAAGGCGGCTCACCACCACCTTCTCAAGCGTAATTCGGGATGGGTAATAAATGCTGGCGTTGTCAGCGACGACCACATCCCATGAACAAATAAAAATATATATAATGTGACTTGAATAGAAATGTTGGTATTTGGGCAGATGCTGTTGATTGTAGGGTAGGAAGACTGGGGGCAGATGTTGGACATGACTGTTGATACAGGGGAGTAGAACTTGTTCAGATGAAATTCTTTTCAATTAGTTGCTGCGGAAAAGCCCTGATTGTTTTACCCCTTCCAATTTTTCGCAATCCTCCATGTCATCAGTGTCCTCTCCCTTGTCAACGACAACAACAACTTGTATTTAGATAGCCCCCTTAACGTAGTAAAACATCCCACGGCACTTCACAGGAGCAGTACCAAACAAAATTTGACATCGAGCCACATAAGGAGGTATTAGGACAGGTGACCAAAAGCTTGGTCAAAGAGGTAGGTTTTAAGGAGCATCTTAAAGGAGGAGAGAGAGGTGGAGAGGTTTAGGGAGGGAACTCCAGAGCTTAGGACCTGTCATGCTGAAGGCTCTCCTCCAATGGTGGCTCCTCTTTGCAAGCAAGGTTATGCAGCATACAGAACATAACAGTCATACTCTCTGTGAGCTGTATGGCGGAAACCACCAGACCAGTACATGCATCTAAATCTTTGTTTCAGGACTCTAATGGTCTGCTCAATGAGAGCTCTGGTTGGCTCATTGAGCTGATTGTAGTGGAGTTCTGCTGTTGAGCGTGGGTTCCTAAGAGGCGTCATGAGCCAAGTGTGCAGAGGTAGCCCTAGTCTCCAAGCAGCCAACCTTTAACTTGCTGTGCAAGGAACAAGCAGTGGGGGGCGGGGGGGGGGGGGGGGAATGGATGACTGACGCAATATAAAAATGTCATGGCAACTGCATGTCATGGCACAGACTTCCATGATGCACTGCTGGTCATGAATAGAATGAAATGCTTTCTAATTCATGAAGGCAGAAGCGTTCTGTGAAGGAGCACGCATGGCAATGTGGATGCAGTCAGAGATTTAATAGAGGTGTTCAAAATCATGAAGGATTTTGATAGAGTAAATAAGGAGAAACTGTTTCGGATGGCAGAGAACCAGAGAACACCGATTTATGGTAATTGGCAACAGAACCAGAGGCGAGATGAGGAGAATTTTGTTTTACGCAGCGAGTTGTTGTGATCTGGAATGAACTGCCTGAAAGGGTGGTGGAAGCAGATTCAATAGTAACTTTCAAAAGGGAATTGGATAAATACTTGAAGGGGAAAATGTTGCAGGGCTATGGGGAAAGGGGAGTGGGACTAATTGCACTGCTCTTTCAAAGAGCCGGCACAGGCACGATGGGCCAAATGGGATCCTTCTGTGCTGTATCATTCTACGATTCTATGAATAGTTGTTTAATTTTGCTAGCTCTTAAAAAGCCATCCATATCTTCACTCTTGTCAGGTAAGTAACCTCATAAAGTCCACGTGTGGCTATTGCACGTTATTGGTAATTAATCAATAATTATGTGAGAACGGTAAGTATGAAAAATAGGTGAGCATTTCTTACTTCATTCGTACACAAAGCTCTAGCCTGCAAATATTCTGGCCTGATAACTGAAGAGGGATTAATTGGAGTTCTACTTTACTTGTGCTGTAAATGAGCAATTGTTGCAAATCGCTGGCACAATCGCATCAATGGGCAGCTATATACTGTGCTCTGATTTGAGTGTTTTAATCCTAAACCCTGTTCTCCCCCCTTCTTTGCTTTTGTCTGGTGTTGAAAATCAGGAATTCACTTTGGCTTTGTGTGTATACACCTTGATAAAATTTAGGAGGCATTCGCTGAAAATTAATTAGTAATCTGTGGCAAGCCGAGCCATTTCAATACAATATTCCCCTTCCCCCAACCCTCATTTTGGAGTTTATTTTTCTTATTCTTTTTCCCTACACCAAGCCTCATTCCTCGGCCAAAAGCCAAGTCACGTGAGCTGTTCCCGGACCTGTGCCAATGCTGCTCTTGAACCTACAATAGGATTTAATTTCCTCTGAGAGTGCATTGCTTATGATATTTGCATAAAAGCCCTTTGTGCCCTTTACAAATGCAGTCATTAGCTTGTTTAAAATAAACAGTCAAATGACTACATTAAAATAGCACATAAAAGAATTTTACACAATTTTGTTTTATTTGGTCTCAAGATGTGAGCAATACTGCAAGCGCTGCAATTATTGTCCATCTGACATGATAGTGGTGGGCCTTCTTCTAGTAATTGTGTTTTTTTTACAACTAGAGCACGTCACAAGGCACTAAACCAGATAGTGAGGAATGGAGTCACATGTAGAACAGATCAGGTGGAAGTGGCAGGTTCCCTTCCCTGAAGGACATTAAAAGAAAGACTTGCATTTCTATAGCGCCTTTCACAACCTCAGGACGCCCCAAAGTGCTTTACAGTCAATGAAGTACGTTTTGAAGTGCAGTCACTGTTGTGACATAGGAAACATGACAGCCAATTTGTGCACAGCAAGGTCCCACAAACTGCGAGCAGCCGAGAAGGAGCGGACCGAGCTGGGAACCGGAGCAGAGGCCAGTAAATAAAGAGCGCGGTCGGAGAGGGGCCTGAATGCTTGCCTTTATTAGCCGTGGCATAGAATACAAGAGCAGGGGGGGTTATGCTTCAACTGTATAAAACACTAGTTAGGCCTCAGCTAGAGTACTGCGTGCAGTTCTGGTCACCACATTACAAAAAAGATGTGATTGCACTAGAGAAGGTATAGAGGAGATTTACAAAGATGTTGCCGGGAGTAGAGAATCTTAGCTATGAGGAAAGACTGGATAGGCTGGGTCTGTTTTCCTTGGAACAGAGGAGGCTGAGGGGAGACCTTATTGAGGTGTATAAAATTATGAGGGGCATAGATAAAGTGGAGAGAAAGGACCTATTTCCCTTAGCAGAGGGGTCAAAAACCAGGGGGCACAGATATAAAGTAATTGGTGGATGGTTTAGAGGGGCTTTGAGGGGAAATTTCTTCACCCAGAGGGTTGTGGGGGTCTGGAATCACTGCCTGAAAGGGTGGTAGAGGCAGGAACCCTAACCACGTTTAAAAAGTACTTGGATGTGCACTTGGGATGCTGTAACCTGCAGGGCTATGGACCAAGATCTGGGAAGTGGGATTAGGCTGGATAGCTCTTTGTTGGCCAGCGCGGACACGATGGGCCGAAATGGCCTCCTTCCGTGCTGTAACTTTCTATGATTCTATGAAACAGCAATGAAATAAATGGTCAGATAATCTGTTTTTTTAGTCATGTTGGTTGAGGGATAAACATTCGCCATGACACCAGGCAGAACTCCTCTACTCTTAATCAAAAAGTGCCTTGGAACCTTTAACATCCACCTGAGAGGGCAGACGGGGCCTTGGTATAATGTCCCATCTGAATGACGACACATCCAACAGTGCAGCACTCGCTCAATAGTGCACTGAAGTGACAGCCTACATTTTGTGCTCAAGTCTCTGGAGTGGGACCTGAACCCACAGCGTTCTGACTCAGAGGCGAGAGTGCTGCCACTGAGCCAAGACTGGCACCTCGATTTGTAAACCAGTTAGGTTTTTATGACAATCCAGCAGCTTTCATGATCATTCTTTACCCCCCCCCCCCCCCCCACCACCCTCCCCCCCTCTCTCTGGTACCAGCCCACAGTTTACCAGGACCCTGGAATTCCACAGGGATTCTCCCTGTCACCCAGCAAAGTTACAGCAGGTGATTGGGAGAACCCTTGCGAGCCTAGATTTATTAAATTTAACTTTGCAACTTGCCGAGGTGGGTTTTGAACTCACTAGGGCTGATTTTAACTTTCGGCGGTGACTGATCAGCCGCACGTTAGACACCCACTGAATGGAAAGGAAAGTCAGAACGGGGTGTATAACGGGTGGCCGACCTGCTACCACCCATTTTCCACCACCGCCGTTAGTTAAACTCTACCCTACTATCTCTGGGTTGCTTGTTTAGTGCCAATATCCCTAAATGACGACAACCTTTGTTCTGCATAAGAAATTAAACTCCAATGACAACAGTCCAAGGAAACGCACATACTAATTTTCCCTTGCCTTCCACTACTAATACAGCCAGAACTGTGTGACAAACCAAAGCCAAAAAGTTTTATCCTACTACTTGATGGCAGAACATGAAGCACCAACAGTGGCTGGGACAGAATATTGACTCACTGCCATCGTACTGCACTATGGCCAGATCATCCTACTCTGAATGAAATGTGAGCTCACTGATGTTTAAAGCATAAAGTAGATAATAGATTTATCACTCAGTCTTAAAAATGTTTTGTCCACTTGAAAGCTTTGCAGGACTATATGAAATTATTGGCATTATATTACTATCATTAATGGAGAGTGAGCCTTTGACTTAGTGGTAGCATTCCTGCCCTGAGTCAGAAGGTGCAGGGTTTGAACTGCGCTCCAGACAGTCCCGGCAGGTGGAAACCGGAGCTCTGGCTTGGAATTCTGGAATGACATCCAGTGGGATACTTGCGTCTGGTGGGTGTGTTTTTGGGTGACTCCTTCATCGTATGGGTTGTGGTAGCCCCATAAGACCCTCCAGCCGTATGGGGCTAATCACCCTCTCGGCTGGTATAGGGATGGTTACAGCCGTGAAAGTAACATTCACGTCGTGGCCTGTCAGACTAATAATCGGCCTGCGAATCCTTCCACTATTCTCCAAGTTAAGAGTTTAACACTACTCATGACTGCAGCGGTTCAAGAAGGCTGCTCACCAGCTCCTTCTCGAGGGCAACTAATGATGGGCAATAAATGCTGGCCTTGCCAGTGATGTCCAAATCCCATAAATAAATTTTAAAAAATGCGAACACAACAACCATTATTAATATAAGGGGGGAATTCCACAATCCGACTCTCCCAGCTGGGAATGACGCTTACAGAGCATCTATAGGAAAATTGCAGGTGTGCAGCCGGTGATTTCCCGAGAAATGCTCCTTCCAAGCCTTATTCCTTACTGGGAGCTGTGGATTAAGGAATCACCGCTTATAATATTTGACTCCAAACTGTGAAGCAACTTGGAGCATTTTGCGACATTATAAAGGCACTTTCTAAATGCAATCTGCCGTTGCTGTCACCTCACAAAGCGGATGTTAAATATAATGGCCCAGAAATTGATCTCACTCTGTTCCCCGCGGGGGTAAGGAGCAGGCGCGATCTCTCACTCCGCGTTGGCTTTTTCAGATCCAGCTCGCACGAACTTGATGTTCCAGACATCAGCTGGGCAGTGCTTGCGTATCCCACCGGCGTAGTGAATTCGTGCGAGCTGTGGGATCACGTGACTCAGTTAGAGCCAATGGCAGCACACCATCTTCCATTCATAAGTTTCACATACGTGCTGTGAAAGCTATGAATCTTACACCCCCCCAAAATAACAGCTAAACCTCAATTAAATTTTTTTTAAAAACCATCACATTAATAAAATAAGTATAGTTAAATAAATTAACCATTTTAAATAAAAAATTAAATTTTTGAAAAAATTTAAAATCTTTTAAAAAGTTATAAAAATAAACTTACCTGTCTTTAAAGTCTCTAAAAAATATATATACCTGTTAAAAAAAATTCAAAAAAATACTTAATTCACTACTTACCTTGTTAAAAGTGGGTCTTACTCCTCCTTTTTCCATTTCTAAAATCTTCCGTCCTTACCTGCGCGTCCAAAGCACTAAGTGCACAGCGTGCGCGCAGCCTGTAGCGCGCACGCGGTGCACCGAGGAACCGCCCCCTTTTCCAAAGACCAAGTGCCGGTTTTCAGCGCATGCGCAGTGCATGCAGAAAACCGGCAATTGGAGAGAGAATACGCGAGAGTACGCAGTGCGTACTCTCGCGCAGCGGGATCAATTTTTGGCCCAATATTCTCATGTACATGAATGTTTCATTTGCACTAAATGAGCAACAAGCTATGTTTGGAGGTTCTATCATTTATTTGCACTTGTGCTAATCAAAAAGCCTTCCCTGCAATTTGCTTCATCTTTACTCAAGAGACGGTGGCAAAAGATGAAAACACTTCGAACTTGACCGTGCAATTCAGCATTAAAGTGTGTGCTGGCCAGTGGAGATTTGCTGGGTCAATTGTCTGCAAGGCCACAATACAGAAACTTCTGTTTTCCGTATTTTTCTTTTTCATATATCATTCATTAGCAACCATTCACAGGCCAGCGCTGTCCTTGCAAATGATGACTGACAGACCGTGCATTCCCATCAAGTTACATCACACTAGGAAACATCCAACAACAATTCTGCCATTCTGTCCGAAATCAGGAAGGAAACAGTGAGTCCCTCTGTTTCCTTCCACAAAATGTCATCACGAGCCTGTGATCACCCGATGTCAAGGCCAGAGAAGCGTTTAAAGGAACTGAGTCATTTTAAAGGGAAGTACTTTCAATTGTTCCAAAAAGAAGGGCATTTGGAAAATGTCACAAAGGAAACAAAATCACAGCCTGAATTGGAAAAAAAAAGCATTCTCTCAAGAAAAGGTGACTCGTCATGTTCACAAACTCTGTTGCTTTCGCTTGAAAGAAAGGGGCTTTTGTTTCTTTCTTCTTTGAAATAGCTGATTTTTACTCCACAAGGAAAATTTTAAACATATATGCCTGGAAATCATGTTTGTCTGATGTTATGGTAGGAATGCTTCACCGGTTTGGCAAGTGCACATGAGTGGACATTATTAAACAAGAACAGCATGATGTTTTGCGTGTGAAAGCCTCCGCCCGGCCAAATAGAATCTCAGTACTCTTTGTCCAGCCTCACACACGAGGAATGGCCAATTAATGGGGTGCGGCAGGCCTGTTGGTGCCCACAGAACTGCATCCCAGCATGGGTCACCACTTTCAGGAGAGGGGAAAAAATATATTTATAAGAACCAATTGTGCAGGTACAGGTTAAACTTCTAGGTTTTCAGAATTCGATTTTTTTAAATTAGTTTATGGGATGTGGGCGTCGCTGGCAAGGCCAGCATTTATTGCCATTCCTAATTGGTGATGGTTAGCCACCTTCTTGAACCACTGCAGTCCGTGTGGTGATGGTACTCCCACAGTGCTGTTAGGTAGGGAGTTCCAGGATTTTGACCCAGCGACGATGAAGGATCGGTGATATACTTCCAAGTCAGGATGGTGTGTGGCTTGGAGGAGAACTTGGAGGTGGTGGTGTTCCCATGCGCCTGCTGCCCTTGTCCTTTTAGGTGGAAGAGGACGCGGGTTTGGAGGTGCTGCCGAAGAAGCCTTGGCGAGTTGCTGCAGTGCATCTTGTAGATGGTACACACTGCAGCCACGGTACGCCGGTGGTGGAGGGAATGAATGTTTAAGGT
This sequence comes from Squalus acanthias, assembly GCA_030390025.1. Classification (NCBI taxonomy): domain Eukaryota; kingdom Metazoa; phylum Chordata; class Chondrichthyes; order Squaliformes; family Squalidae; genus Squalus; species Squalus acanthias. The sequence goes on from CM059428.1 coordinate 151,390,743, forward strand.
GGTGGATGGGGTGCCAATCAAGTGGGCAATTTATGAGGCTCTTAACAAAACAGATATTCTGACTAGTCTAGGCCATAGGTTTCATAGAAACATAGAAAAATAGGAGCAGGAGTAGGCCATTCGGCCCTTTGAGCCTGCTCCGCCATTCAATATGATCATGGCTGATCCTTTATCTCAATACCATATTCCCGCTCTCTCCCCATACCCCTTGATGCCTTTTATGTCTAGAAATCTATCTATCTCCTTCTTAAATATATTCAGTGACTTGGCCTCCACAGCCTTCTGTGGTAGAGAATTCCACAGGTTCACCACCCTCTGAGTGAAGAAATTTCTCCTCATCTCAGTCCTAAATGTCCTACCCAGTATCCTGAGACTGTGACCCCTCGTTCTAGAGCCCCCAGCCAGGGGAAACAGCCTCCCTGCATCCAGTCTGTCTAGTCCTGTTAGAATTTTATACATTTCAATGAGATCTCCTCTCATTCTTCTAAACTCTAGTGAATACAGGTTTCAATTGATGCCACGGTATACTGACATAGTCTCTGTATTCTGAATCTGCATACCCAGATGGAGCGACAGTGCGCTGAAAATAGCAGATGCTCTCGATTTAGCAGTTCCACAGCACAATGACTTTTTGCTGTTACCTACCTGAGTAAGTAAACTCCTCAGGGTCATTGGCACTGCTGATGTCTGCTGAGCATTGGCCAAGTTATATTGGCTGCACAACCTGGATATTGCAGCTCCTCCCAAAACTTGGAGCACCACTAAGCACATGCAGACAGACAGACATAGGTACGGCACTGCATCATACTCAGAGGGAGCCAGAGCACCCAGCGTGTGTGGGCAGTAGATTTGGCTGGTGTGATTGAGTCAGCAGCCTCAGAATTGGGACTTGCGTTGACAGGTTAATACTAACAAAGGAGTGTGGTGTGTGGTAATGTGCGGTCACAGTACCTGGGAACTGTGACTGCTTAAAGTAGCTTAATTTAAATGCAATTTCCTTCTGGCTCCTCAAAAGCGTCAAAGGTAAAAACAATGTGTGTGGTGACACCGAGCCAGATAGACTGGAGTAGTTCCATCCTTGATCTCTGCGCTGAACTAGTCACAAGGCTGATTCATTTGGCCTCAGTGAAACTGGCCGAGTGAGGGAATACACCATCAACAAGATCAACAACTTGCATTTATTTAGTGCCTTTAATGTAGAAAAAAACCCCAAGGCACTTCACAGAAGGGTAATCGAACAAATAAATGAGATTAGGAGGGATTGTCACGAAGGTGGGGTTTAAGGAGGGTCTTAAGGGAGATGGAGAGGTGGAGGAGTTGAGGGAGGTAATTCCAAAGCTTTTACAGTGGCTCAAAGCATGGCTGCCAATGGAGGAGCAAAGAGAGGGCAAAGGGAAGGGGGATATACAAGATGCCAGATTCAGAGAAATGCAGAGTTCTGGGGGTGGGAGAAGTAGGGTTGGAGGAGATTACAAAGATACGAAGGGGTGAAATCATGAAGGGATTTAAATACAAGGATACAGTGGTGGCTGGTGATCTTTCTGAAAGTTGAGGTGTATGCTATGCATGCCTAACCATGCCAGCTTGTTACCATGGCAACTTGGAGCGTGCCACTGTGCCACTATCTAGGACAAAAGCCAGTAATTTGTCTGGTGTCTGTGGGTAGTTTGTGTGATGAAACAGCAAGAACATTTTTAAAAATTAAGAAACGACTGCTCCAGGAGCTACCTGACCATCGAAAGGCAGAACCATTCAGCAGCTCTGAATCAGAGACACAAACGGGACCGTCATCAGCCGTTCCAAGTCTGAGACACAAGTGGGACCGTCAGACATTCAAAGTCTGAGACACAAAGGGGAATGTTGGCTGCTCTGAGTCTGAGACACAACTACGACTTCCACACTTGAAGTCTAGCTGAAGTCAGTGCCTCACCTGACCAGTCGTCTCTGCAAGGATGAGAATTTTAATTGGGAGGACATTGGGGGCCGGGAGTCAAGGGTGTGCGGGACTTGGTGCAGGACAGGATACGGGCAGCAGAGTTTTGGATGAGCGGAAGTTTGCAGAGTTTGGAGGATGGGAACACAGCCAGGAGCGTATTGCAATAGTTGAGTCTGTTGGGGGAGGGGTGCGCAAAGACACAGATGAGAGTTTCAGCAGCAGATGGGCTGGGGCAACCAATGTTACAGAAGCCTTTGTGATGGAGAGGATATGGGGGCAAAAGCTAAGTTCTGGTTCGAATAGGGCCCTGAGGTTTCGAATAGTCTGGTTCAACCTGGAACAGTTACCGAGCATGGCGATAGAATCAGTGCCAAGAACATGGAGTTTGTGGGGGGGGGGGCGGTGGTCAAAGACGATTGCTTTGGCCTTCCCGATGTTCAACTGGAGGAAATTGTGGCTCCTCAGAGTCCAGATGTCTGACGAGCAGTGGAAGGGTCGAGAGAGGTGGTAGCGACATAGAGCTGAGCGTTGTCAGGGTACATGTGGAAACTGGCACTTTGTTCGAGGAGGATGGTGTGTTCGACCTTGTCAAAGGTTGCAGAAGGAAAATGCATCATGGTCAAAGTCACAGAAATGTAATTTGTGCCTTTAATTCAGAGCATTTCAGTGCTGTGGCAGTGGTGGACTTCAGCCATGGATCCTGCTCCTGATCACTATACAGTGGCTTATACTGGTAAGTGAGTGCATATCTATACTGGGTCACAGGATAACGTTCTACTGTGATGCCCCATATGTTAAATATCCTTCCGACGTTCCATGCGTTCACGTATGAAGACTGGCCAGTACTTGATCTAGGTGCTGCTGTCTTTGGCTCCATGTGCAGAAAGACTCATGGAAATAAGAGAGAAAAATTGGAGTAAAAAAATTGCTCTCCAATCCACCAGCATTAGAAAATGTATTTAATCTGTATTAACATCAGAGTTAGTTCTTTAATATCACTGTGTTGTCTGGAATTGTTTGGAGCAGGCTTACAAATTCCAGGAACTGTGTTGTTTTCATTAACTACAGCACCGTAAAGATGTATTCCATTGCAATCTATGAGCATAGAGGTGAAATTTATTATTGTATGGCACTGATACAAACATTTTGCCCTGTTTCTATAGGCTAATATTTTGCACCAGTAAAGGCAATGGGCCAGAAATTCGGCTCTCCGGCTTCCCGGGGGTGCAAGGATCGCGCGCCTACTTGCCTACCTGCGCCTGCCGTTGTGCTTCGGGCCCACGAGGACTTCGGCTCCTGGGCCTCCTGCAGCTGCCGGCGCGCAGTGCTTGCGTATCCCAGGGGCGCAGTTAGTTCGAAGCGTCCCCTGGGATCACGTGGACCATGGAGAGCCAATGGCAGCAGGGAATCTCCATTCATAGATTTTGACAGGAAGACCTGTCAAATCTATGAATAGAGATCGGCCCCAAAACCTCACTAAAACTTAAAATAATTTTTTTTTAAACATCACATTTTTAAAATAACTATAAATTACATAAATTAACTACTTTAAACAGAAATTAAAATTTTTGAAAAAATTAATTACACTTTTTAACAGTGCTAAAAATAAACTTACCTTTCTTTAAAGTATGTAAAAAAGATAAACCTGTTGAAAAAATGTTTAAATTGTACTTAATTCACCACTTACCTTGTTAAAAGCAGGCCATGCGCCTCCTATTTTCCTGCGCAGCTTCTCCATACTTAGCCTCACGGAGAAACCTGAGAAAAAAACGAAGTTCGCTGCGTGCGCGCTGCCTCTCCGGTGCACGCGTTCGACCTCTGAACCCCTTCCCTCAGGGGAACGGAAGTTCCGGTTTCCAGCGCATGTGCAGTGCATGCGCGAAACCGGCACTTTCGTTGGGTCTACGGGTGAGTACCCAGCGCGTACTCACCCGTGGAGACCCGAATTTCTGGCCCATAAACCACTGGAGTAATTCCACCATCTCGCTTTCCCAGCAAGGAGCTGACCTCACAGAGGGCATTGAATAGAGAATCGGGGCTACACTATTGTTGCTCCAACTCTTGCCCGCTACGCCCTGCAAGCGCTTCTGCACCCTGGGAACGTGGGACAGCAGACTGGTTATTGGCACAGCAAGCAGATATTTTTGAGTTTTGGTTTCTGTCGATCCACACCTAAGAATATCACTTGCCATTAGCTGTTTAGGGCAGCCACCTACAATACTTTAATGCCAGTTTCATTCCTGCCCAAAACTTGGAGGCACAGTAGTTCCACAAGGCTTCCGAAGTTCATCTCAATGTGTTACAAACCGTTCCCTTTGTCTAATTGGCATTAGCACAGGAGAAGACTAAAAAAAGACAAAAGAACAATGCTTACCTTTGCACTGACATTAAATAGCCAAAGTTAGCAACTGAGAACTAAAGGAAAACTCTTAGCTCATTTGAACTGTGTCAACCTGTCCCATCACAGTACAAAAAATGGCTGCTGCAGCCTCAAAATAAAGCCAGGAAGCAGTTCAACTTTACACAGTACATTGTCAGCTGTACTCTGAGTCAGAAGGTTGTGGGTTCAAGTCCCACTCTAGAGACTGGAGCACAAAAACCTAGGCTGACACTCCAGTGCAGTGTTGAGGGAGTGCTGCACTGTCGGAGGTGCCGTCTTTCGAATGAGACGTTAAACCAAGGCCCCGTCTGCTCTCTCAAGTGAACGTAAAAGATTCGATGGCACTATTTCGAAGAAGAGCAGGGGAGTTCTCCCCGGTGTCCTGGCCAATATTTATCCCTCAATCAACATAACAAAAACAGATGATCTGGTTATTATCACATTGCTGTTTGTGGGAGCTTGCTGTGTGCAAATTGGCTGCCATGTTTCCTACATTACAACAGTGACTACACTTCAAAAGTACTTCATTGGCTGTAAAGCGCTTTGGGACGTCTGGTGGTCATGAAAGGCGTTATAGAAATGCAAGTCTTTCTTTTCGTTTAGATATTCTATCCCCCGGCGTAGGATAGACATAAAAGGGTTAATTTTTCGAATTCACATTGCCTGCAGAGAGCCTGCGGAGGTGCCTGTTGGAAACTTGGTTGTCTGCTGGCGCATGAGCTTCCAACCATTAATCGATACAGTTGAAAAATCCCGCATGCCCAAATCTCCAAAACGTGTTCCTGGCGGGCAGGAATTCTTGCTAGCAATGTTCTCCTTTAATACGCTCCTTAAAACCTACCTCTTTGACTAGTGTCAAATTTTGTTTGATAACACTCCTGTGAAGCGCCCTGCGACATTTTACTCGATTAAAGTCACTATATAAATACAAGTTGTAGTTGTTCAAGTCAGAACATTACCCACATAAAATGCATATTGAGATTTCAATGTACACTCGAACATCCTGTATCCAGATTAGATTGGCACGTCTGCAATTATTGATTCAAAGCAGAACGACACTCAAAAATATTTCTTGATACCGCTTCTTGATTGCTTTTTAAAATATTTTTAAAGCATGACTTTTGTATTGGTAATCTTTTCAGTGGGCTGAGTTCTTTAAGTCCAGCAGACACAAACGTGACATCAATAGTTCGATGCGCTGGTGTGTTTAGAAACCCACATTTTTAAATTGCCAAAGAAAGAAAATCGGGGTGACACAGTTCCTTTAATTGAGAAACCTGACAATACAAAACAAATGCAAATTCACATCTGCAGTGTGTACTGGGATTCGGACGGCTCCTGCTTTGATAACAAGTAGCCACTGGCATTCCCTGGGGAACACAGAACTGGTAGCAGCATGTGAGGCCTAGGGGGAAAAAACAGTCTCTATAAATATAAAAATCATTTACATACTACAAAATGAGACAAGTACATTTAGTAGGAGAATGAGCAGCAAAAGGATCTAGCAAACAAATTCTGTCGATCCTTCCCATTTACCTTTTAATTCTATTCAGTATTATACTCACATTTAAATTTTAATTGATCTCATTAAGTTCGGTTATTTCCCCTAATTGCAACTTTAGAGAATGTCTGCTTTTCCTTTCATTCTTATTACCTTTTTTTATAGTTTGTTACCCATACGCTGATTGAGACACAGACAGGTCAAATACAGCTTGGAAAGGGCAGAAGCCCTGCACGATTATTGCGCATATATTATTTGTAATCTGGTATCTAAGATCCTTAGGGAGGTGGGAGGAGGAATAACCTTGGCAGCAGTTATGTTGTCTATAACTCTCAGCATCTCCGACCTTGACTGCAAAACAGTCAGTGTGAAAACACAGGTTATAATAAAGTAGGACACTTTTTTTTCACTATGGCAGAAAGAGCCTAGTTTTCCCTTCAGTGCATATCTAATGGGAAGTGTCACATTTGGCGCAATGAGCCAGATATGGACTTAAAAGCAAGGATTTTATTTCTTGATAGACACAACAGAATCCAAAAGTAAACATTCAGATTTTATGCTAATACATTCAGGGTGCGAATGTGTATTTTTGGTGTCATGTTAACACTTGCACACAGGAACAATGCAGAAACGTTGCCATCTATGCTGAGATTTTATGCCTGCTCATTTAAGATATATCTGTGCTTTTATGTCTTTATTCTTTGGTCTTCATTAAGTTGCCAGTTTTAATGTCAGTAATGGATTTGAGTTAAATCTTATTTCATTAACTGCAAGATCTATCTAGCAATGAAAAGTAATTTTCCACACAGAGAAAAAAAATTCTCTATTTTAGTGCATATTTAACCCGTACAGAACAATACCTGTATTTATTATGCAGGCTGGTTTGTTTACTCTTGTTCTGCTTTTCTATTTCTCGAGTTACTTTCTCAAAGCTCAACACATTGCAAAATCACGTATGAGGTAGCCACATTTATGTAGATTACCTAAATCAGTAATAACAACAGAAAATGCTGGAAACACTCAGCAGGTCAGGCAGCATCCGTGGAAAGAAAAACAGAGTTAACGTTTCAGGTCTGTGACCCTTCGTCAGAACTGGAAAAAGTTAGAGATGTAGCAGATTTTTAAGCTGGTGTAGGGGCAGGGAGAGGGAGGAGGGGAGGGAAGAACAAAAGGGATGGTCTGCGATAGGGTGGAAGGCAGGAGAGATTAAAAGACAAAAGGGATGATGGTGCAAGGCAAGTTAAGAAACAAAAGATGACTCTAGATGAGGTGTAAATGGCAATGGCAGAATCATCAACAGCTGCCAAGTGAGAGAAAATAAATAAATAAATAAAAACTAGGCAAAGGGTCACAGACCTGAAACATTAACTGTTTTTCTCTCTCCACGGATGCTGCCTGACCTGCTGAGTGTTTCCAGCATTTTGTGTTGTTATTTCAGATTTCCAGCATCCGCAGTATTTTGCTATTACCTAAAGCAATGGTTCTCAAACTGGGTTCCGTGGACTCTTGGGGGTCCGTAGAGACTTCCCAGGGGCTCCACGAACTAAACCGCCTCAGTCACCAGTTTCAACAATTTGAGGATATATAAAAAAAACAATTGGTGATGGAGAGTGAGCGGGTGCGGAGCGGCCAAGTACTGCTGAACAGGGCGGTGAATGGTTACCATGGCAGCGGCAGCAGCGGCTGTGCGCTGCAGGCAGAGGAGGAGGAGAAGGAGGGTGGAAAAAAGACTGCGGGCCAGCAGCGACCACGATGCCACCGTCAGCAACAGGAGTCGGAGGCGGAAAAGCGCGGGGCTAGCTGTTTGGAGAGAAACCGATTGCCTGTAAACAAAGGTATCATCCCGACTATCAGCCGGCTGCAGTAGGACTGGGATACGGCCAAAAAGAACAGGCCCCGTAAGTCAGACATTCATTACATTAGATCTGTCTGTCCACGGTCCAGGGCTGGCCAAGGAGCAAATCTGACATAATAATCTGGGCAGCACTTAAATACCTTGAATGACCAATGCATTTGTAATTTAAAAAAATCAATGCTTTAAAATCACTATAATTTTATACATACATAATTGAGGGATTTCCGTTTTGTAAATGTCTCCATAGCTATATTGTAATTTATTGTCAGAAGATCCTGGTACAGTATTAATACAAGGGAGCAATACAACCGCACTCAAAGTGAGTGACAAGGTTGCAATATTTAGGAAGAAAATTGAGATTTGGAAAACTAGACATTACACCAAGGATAGACAGACTCTACAATGAGAAGCTGGCACACCCATCTCACTGATATCTGTAAGTAAATACAAGCATTATTAAAACACTCTTTACATGCAGCACTTTCATATTAGATAACTATTCACAATATACATTAATGATCTAGATAACTATTCACAATATACATTAATGATCTAGATAAGGGAATTAAATGTAATATCTCCAAGTTTGCAGATGACACAAAGCTGGGTGGGAGTGTGTGCAGCGAGGAGGATAGCGAGAAACTCCAGGATGATCTGGACAGGTTGGGTGAGTGGGCAGAAGCGTGGCAGATGCAATATAACGTGGATAAGTGCGAGGTTATCCACTTTGGTGTCAAAAACAGAAAGGCAGACTATTATCTGAATGGCAATAGATTGGGAGAAGGGGAAGTGCAACGAGACCTGGGTGTCCTTGTGCACCAATCGCTGAAAGTAAGCATGCAGGTGCAGCAGGCGGTGAAGAAGGCAAATGGTATGTTGGCCTTCATAGCGAAAGGGTTTGAGTATAGGAACAGGGATGTCCTGCTGCAGTTGTACAGGGCCTTGGTGAAACCACACCTTGAGTACTGTGTGCAGTTTTGGTCGCCTTATCTGAGGAAGGATGTTCTTGCCATGGAAGGAGTTCAGCGAAGATTCACAAGGCTGATACCTGGGATGGCAGGAATGACATATGAGGAGAGATTGGGTCGATTGGGCTTATACTCACTGGAGTATAGAAGAATGAGAGGGGATCTCATCGAAACATATAAAATTCTGACAGGTCTGGACAAACTAGATGCAGGAAGAATGTTCCCGATGGTCGGAGAGTCCAGAACCAGGGGTCATAATCTACGGATAACGGGTAAACCATTTAGGACAGAAATGAGGAAGAATTTCTTCACCCAGAGAGTGGTGAACCTGTGGAATTCTCCACCACAGAAGGTAGTTGAGGCGAAGTCATTAAATATATTCAAGGATGAGTTAGATATATTTCTTAAAGCTAAAGGTATCAAGGGATATGGGGAGAAGGCAGGTACAGGGTACTGAGTTTAGATGATCAGCCATGATCTCATCGAATGGCGGAGCAGGCTCGAGGGGCCGAATGGCCTACTCCTGCTCCTATCTTCTATGTTTCTATTATGAATATTATATAGAATAATTTAAATGGGGGGTCCGTAATTACTAATCCATTTGAAATGGGGTCCTTCATCCCAAAATGTTTGCGAACCACTGGCCTAAAGGTCACTGGTGTTGGTCTGTGTTAACATAGAAACATAGAAACATAGAATCTAGGAGCAGGAGTAGGCCATTCGGCCCGTCGAGCCTGCTCCGCCATTCAATACGATCATGGCTGATCATCCAAATCCAGTACCCTGTCCCTGCTTTAATCCCCACAGTACACACATCCCACCCTACCACCGTAACCCCACGTATTTAATTCCCCCTAACATATCCCATCCTATCCCCATAACCCCACATATTTAATCCCCCCTAACACTAAGGGTCAATTTATCATAGCCAAATCAACCTAACCCACACATTTTTGGACTGTGTTGCCAATAAATAGCCCATGAAGCACTTTTTGAAGTGTAGTCACTGTTGTCATGTCGGGAAATCCAGTAGCCAATTTGCACACAGCAAGGTCCCATAAAAACAGCAGTGGGCGTGAAATTCCCTGGAGCTGCTCCCACTTCGCAGCAGAATTCCCATTTAGCTGTGTGTTAAAGGAGTTTCTGCCGCACTTCTAGCGAAGTAACGCCGACGGAGCAGAAGCAGCTTTGAGCAATTTCCCGGCCAATAAGATTAATGATCGGAAAACCGATTGTAGCAATGTTGGTTGAGTGATAAATATTGGCCAGGACACTCCCCTGCTTGTCTTCACGTAGTGCCATGGGATCTATTACGTCCACCTGAGAGGGAAGACGGGGCCTCGGCTTTAGGTCTCATCTGAAACCTGGCACCTCCGCAGGGGACTATTTGACCAATCATGCCTAAGCGCGCCAACTGTAGTTATCTTCTCTAATCCCATTCTCCTGCCCTTTCACCGAATCTAATAAAAATCATCAAGTTGGCTTGTGCATATGCCCAGTTCATTTTTTAAATTAAAGTTCCATTATTTTCTCTCTACCCCTCCTCTCCTCTCCTGAAGGCACGATTCATGCTGGGCTACATTCCCGCTGGCATTGGCTGCCCTCCATGCCCTGCTCAAGTGGCCATTCTTCATGGGTAAGCTGAGGCAGTAGGTGGCAGCAACATTTTCAACAGCATGGGCACTACAAACTGCATTGGCACTGGCTTTAGAGACATATTAGTGGCAGCAGCTTCTGACACGTGGGTCTTATACAGCCAATGGCAATCCCAATGTAAATGTGCCATTATTGCAGTTAATTCAGGCCACCCGAAAGACCTGTTCTTTTTATTTGCAAACTGGGCAGGTTTACACTGAATTGCTGCAAGCTGTACAAGACCCACAGAGCGGGAGCTTGCAGTGCTAATATTCCTTCTAAAGCCAAGATAAAAGCTGCTGCAGCTGGGCTTGGGCCTAATCCTTTCTGCCGATGGCATCCATACATGTACTTTCAAACAGATCACTGGGTAAACAACCAGGAGTGAACATAACTACCTCCGCCCCCACATCCCTCCCACCCACCCGTCCCACCTCTCTCCCAAAACCTGGGACACTGAACCAATATTGAAAGATCTATAAAGAAAGACTTGTGTTCATAGAGCACCTTTCCCAAAATCCTTTACAGCCAATTAAGTACTTTTTGAAGTGTAGTCACTGTTGTAATGTCGGAAACGTGGCAGCCAATTTGCACACAGCAAGCTCCCACGAACAGCAATATAATAATGACCAGATAATCTGTTGCAGCGATGTTGGTTGGGGGATAAATATTGGTCAGGACACTGAGGAGAATGCCCCTGCTCTTCTTTGAAATAGTGCTGTGGGATCTTTTATGTCCACCTGAGAGGGCAGACAGGACTTCGGTTTAACGTTTCATCGGAAAGACGGATAGTAAGTAAGGAGCCAGTTAGTCCTGGAGTTTATGTGACACTACATGGCTCTTCGGCACAGAGTACATGACAGGACTGAAATATCACTGTATCACTTGAGTTCACTTTTCTTGATATGTGAATGTTCGGAAAATTGCAGTCTGCAAGGAATAGAGACAAAAACACATCCAGATAAGGAGAAGGGTTGTGGAAGATAGATTTAACATGGTGCAAAGAAATGGATCAGAAAATGAGAACCATAGATGCTAATGCAGACAGGGAAAAAATGGTCATAATAGAAAAATGACACCTTATAAAGAAAGGACGAGAGTAAGAGATCATGGGAAAAGAAAGTATCATGACAGAGAGAAAAATAACATCATTCTGGTATCAGTTCACTCTAGAATCATATAATTTCATTGACATTGTTAAGACTTGTTATGATACCCTGGGCATTGAGCCAATTAATATATCTGGTGATTGGAGCTGCATCTTTGATTGGCTGTTGGTGTTCTGTGCTCCAGAACATAACATTGTTGATGTAAAATCAATAATATATCAGCTGTCTTATGTTGATCTTAGTCCTGTCTTGTAATTGGCCGATGATTATGTCATGTACCCTCATCGAGTATTAACCGGTTAGTAGTGATGTCATTCTATTTAAACTAGATTGTATTTTTATGGTTGAAGGAGAACAAAGAGGTGTTCTTTTTTTATAAAAGCACACACTGACAAACAGCAATACATACCTGTTACTGGTGACCTTGTAGCTGTAGCTGTACAGCTTTGTATAGGTGTCAGCTGTGACTCAGTGGTAGCACTATCACCTCTGGATCAGAAGATTGTGGATTCATAGTTCCACTCCAGGGATTTGAGCACAAAATCTAGGCTGACACCCCAGTGCAGTACTGAGAGACTTCTGCACTGTCTATTGGACGAGCTGTTAAACCAAAGCACCATCTGCTCTCTCGGGTGAAAGTAAAATATCCCATGGCACTATTTTGAAGAAGAGCAGGGGAGTTATCCCCGGTGTCCTGGCCAAAATTTATCCCTCAATCAACATCTAAAAACAGATTATCTGGCCATTATCACATTGTTGTTTGTGGGAGCTTGCTGTGCGCAAATTGCCACGTTTCCCACATTACAACAGTGACCACAAAACAAAATACTTCATTGACTGTAAAGCGCTTTGGAACGTCCTGAGGTTGTGAAAGGCGCTATATAAATGCAAGTTTTTATTTGTATTCCTATCAGCTTTAAATCTCAGCTTTAACTGTTCTTTAGATAAATTCTGACAGCCCTGAGTCAACTGTTAGATCAGCCTTTGGTGCTAATGGAGTCCTTTATTTCAGTACAGAAACAAATGGTAAAGGTGGAGTACAACGCAGTTCCTGATCAGACTCGGGAGTTAACGGGAGTGGTGGGAGCTCCCCACGGAGAAAGAAGTTTTCACAGCGCTCGGGACAGACACCCCGCAGAGTATAACGCTGGTATCAAGCTGGGATTTACAAAAGGCCTCCTGGACGCTTTACAAACATAGCCAGAGCTTGTTTCAAAGCACTGAGTGTGTGGATGCTCCCAACCATGCTCGCAGTGATGGCCAAGAGAGGGGATCTGCATGTGCACGTAGGCACACATTCACAGAGCTCTGTCCCGAACCTGATGGTCCCAATTGCAACTAAGCAGTATGAGCAAGGTCCTGCCAGCTAACACTAGGTACGACAGCTACTGGTCTGAGATCAGTATCTACTGTATCACGGAAACCCAATTACACTTGTTTCGCCTTGCAGAAGCACACCTCATGTCAACTGATCATGCAATCGAATTAACAGCAGCCGTAAAGAAGTTGTACAGCCCATACAATCCCATTTGTCCAACTGAAAAAGGGAATAAAGCAACAGAATAACTTAAAAGCATATGCATAGAATACACAAACTCCTTCAGATGACTGCCAGCAAAAATATTAATTATAATGTACTGGTGATATGCATTTACTGATTCAATAATTACTAGCAAATGAATGTTCATTGTGGGTGCTTGAACCAGCAACTTGAGGGTGATTCTTCCAGCTTGCCGTAGTGCTTAAGAGAATTTAACAAGTTCCAACCATATCTAAGGTTGGGACCGTCAAATAAACAGTAACATTGTTCAACGCACGTTGAGGCCTGTCTCAATGTAATTTCTATGAGAAATTAATGGGCAATATAGCTAATCAAAAAAGCTGTGTGCAGCAATTATTTGAAAGATGCCTATAGGGTTAGACCCAAATAGTGATTCCCCTTCAGTCCACGGGCATGATACAGCAGGAGCTTTTCTTTTTTCGTTGGCTAACTCGGTAGCACAGAGGTGGGGCAAACAAGCAGAGATCAGCGCAATAGAGATCCATATTACATTCCATTTCTTTCAGAGTTTTATATAGGTGACAATAAGCATTGAAAAATCTTAAATATTGCTCCATTAAATGTCCTCTGCCTATAAAGAAGATGGGCATAAAATGTTCCATTAACTGCCAACATATAAAATTCTTTGTGGTGGAGCAGAATGTAATCCCGTAGGGCACCAAAGCTCTTTAAGCTTTAAACCTAAATGTAACAGATCAATAAACATCAGATGTTTGATTTAAATATCCGCACTGGGACAGTGGCATTCCATTTGTGCCTTTGACTCCTTCCGTTCAGACACCATTTCAAGTTCCAGTCTTTGTGATCTTTGGTTTGTCTGACTGACTCCGATGTAGAGTTTATTGTAAATGCTTAATGTTACACATTATCCTTTTTTACTGCCATGTTCTAGCTGAAGGAGCGTCAGGATTTTCGTTATATTCAAGGAATCATAGTCTTAAAAGGCTAAAGCTAGAAAGCTGTGAAAAAGCAGATTTCATATCCCACAAGCACTTTCTGAGTGGCCAACTGTGCAAGAAATCTCCTCAGATAGCATTCGGTTAGTTAATCTGAGGTTCACCTTTATCAATGTTTAGATATTCATTACATCCTTTTGTGTAGTTAATATTGAACATCCTATTATTAATATAGTTAGCATTGCACTCAAACTCCTACTGAAGCTTGTTTTTTTTCCCTGGACCTCAAAACTCTGGAATTCCTTATCTGGTGCAGTCTTCTTTTCCTCCTACAATATACATACTTTTAGATCCTGAGCTTAGTACCACCTAAACCACTAAGTCAGGATTTATCTCGTCTTCTATCCCTGGTTGGTGTCCTGCATTAAGGGCCTTTGACCTTCATTAGGTTTTTCGATTTAAATAAGTTAACTTTCCTACACCTCTTGGGGGGGGAAAATTGGGTTTCGCCCCTTTTGGGGCGCTAACATCGCCGGGGCTAATTTTAGCGCCCTGAAAAAATTAGCGCCCCTTCGCCTGAAATTCAGTTGTAGCGCCCCATACAGGAGGCGGGGCGCTACTGGAAGCGCTCCACCTCCTTCTTGGGGCGCTACTACTGAATATTGCGGCGCTACGTGCAACAGTAGCATTGCAGGCCTCCCTGCCCCTGATTAAAGGGGAGAGGCCTAGCGCTGCACGCACCGGGGCCCTGCTGGACCACCGGGGAGCGGGGTGCTGGCAAAAGAGCCCGGTCCTCAAGAGGAGTGCCGGGCTGAGCGATCGCGGCCGCCACCCCGAAGAAAAAAGGGGAAGGGGGCAGGTGCTGGCAGTCAGCCCAAGAAAAATGGCCTGCCTGACACCTGCCCTTTAAGTAGCGCCGCCGCGGCTGCAAAAATGCCACCCTGACCCTGTCAGACATATTGTCCGGCGATAGGTCAGGGGGCACGAGCCAGGTTCGCGGCTGGGGCGCTGCGCACGGCGATGACGTCATCGCTGGCGGCGCAGCACCTCGGGGCGCTACCGGCTACCACTAACCTCCTGCTGAATTTCGCGGGAGGCGTTAGCGGCACAGCGCCCAGGCGCTAGGGGATTTGCTCCCCGTTAGCGCCCCCAGGGGTGCTAATCAGAGGTGCAAATCAACCCAATTTACCCCTCCCAGTTACCCACACGCATTATAGAGAACTATTGATTTTGATGTCACTTGACTCGAATACCTGATTGACTAATTAAGTTTGCTCCCAGGATTGCAACTCAATCCTTTTCTTTTCACCAATTTTTTTACCTCCCCAACGCTCCTTAGGGTATTGACTCCTTACAGTTTCACGTGCGCCAGGTACCCTTCAGTATCTCCCTCAAGTGGTCACCATTCAGGCGTGAATGTTAACACTGAGTGCCAGCAGGCAATTTGACAAATGAGCCTAATCCTATTTCTCTCCACATCCACAAAAAACAGATTTCCAGCAGAGGCTGCTGGTTAACAAGCCAGAGGAGGAACCCTGCCTGATTTTGCCTTTAATAACTCAGGGTAGCTGAGGTCAATTGTAACATCGCCAATCGTGCCTGGATGAGATTCATTAACTGGGAGCTTAACATACAGGGGTATTCAGTATTTAGGAAGGATCGACAAAAAAGAAAGGGAGGAGGGGTAGCATTGCTGGTAAAAGAGGGGATAAATGCAATTGAAAGGAAGGATATTAACTCAGTTAATACAGAATCTATATGGGTGGAGCTAAGAAATAGCGAGGGGCGAAAAACATTAATAGGAGTGGTATATAGGCCTCCAAATAGTAAAATAGAGGTTGGGGAGGGCATCACGAGGGAAATTAGAGAAGCGTGCAATAAGAGCACAGCTGTCATCATAGGTGACTTTAACTTACATATAGATTGGACTAGCCTAATCAGTAAAAATAATGAGGAGGAGGAATTCCTTGAGTGTTTAAGGGATGGTTATCTGGATCAATATGTCGAGGAACCAACTCGGGAACAGGCTATATTGGACTGGGTACTGTGCAATGAGAAGGGACTAATTAGTAATCTTGTTGTACGGGGACCCTTGGGTCAGAGCGATCATAACATGATCGATTTCTCACTCGAAATGGAGAGCGAAGAAATTGACTCAGAGACTCAGGTCCTGAATTTAAACAAGGGGAATTATGATGCCATTAGACGGGAACTGAGTAGGTCTGATTGGACAACGTTCCTGGGAGGACTGGAGGTAGATAAACAATGGCAAGCATTTAAAGATAGAATGACAAAATTGCAAAAATTGTTTATACCAATCTGGCATAAAAGGAAATCTAAAAAGGTGACTCAACCGTGGATAACAGGGGAAATTAGAGACAGCATAAAATCCAAAGATAGGGCGTATAAAATAGCCAAAAAACGCGCCAGAGCGGAAGATTGGGAACAGTTTAAGATAGAGCAAAGGAGGGCAAAGGGCTTAATCAAGAAGGGCAAAATAGCTTACGAAAGCAAGCTGGCGGAAAATATAAAAACTAACTCCAAAAGCTTTTATAAGTATATCAAGAGGAAAAGACTGGTGAAAACCAAAGTTGGTCCATTGCAGTCAGATACGGGGGAATATATAATGGGAAATAAGGAAATGGCAGACCAACTAAATGCATACTTTGGGTCAGTCTTTACGAAGGAAGACACAAAAAACCTCCCTGGGATATCGGGAAAAATAGGGACATTGGCAAAGGAGGAACTGACGCAAATCAATATCTCTAAGGATATGGTGTTAAGGAAGCTAAAGGGATTGAAGGCGGACAAATCCCCAGGGCCTGATAACATGCATCCTAGGGTACTGAAGGAGGTGGCCCTAGAGATAGCGGATGCACTAAGCATGATTTTTCAGAATTCATTAGACTCGGGAACAGTGCCCATGGATTGGAGGGTAGCTAACGTTACCCCACTATTCAAAAAGGGGGGTAGGGAAAAAGCAGGTAATTACAGACCTGTAAGCCTTACATCAGTTGTGGGCAAAATGCTGGAGTCCATCATTAAGGATGAAATAGCCGAGCACTTAGCAAATGGGGACAGGATAGGACAGAGTCAACATGGATTTACAAAGGGTAAATCGTGCTTGACTAATCTATTGGAATTTTTTGAGGGAGTAACTGGTAAAATAGATGGGGGAGAGCCAGTAGATGTGGTGTACCTGGACTTCCAAAAGGCCTTCGATAAGGTCCCACATAAAAGATTAGCATGGAAAATTGAAGCTCATGGGATAAAGGGGAAAGTATTGACGTGGATAGAGAACTGGCTGTCAGATAGAAAACAGAGAGTTGGAATAAACGGCTCATTTTCTGAATGGCAGGCAGTAACAAGTGGGGTACCACAGGGATCTGTCCTGGGTCCCCAGCTGTTCACAATTTATATTAATGACCTGGATCAGGGAGTCGAATGCAGCATTTCCAAATTTGCAGACGACACTAAACTAGGAGGGGGGGTGGGCTCAGAGGAGGAGACCAGGAAGCTCCAGAGCGATTTGGACAGACTGGGTGATTGGGCGGATAAATGGCAGATGCACTATAATGTGGACAAGTGCGAAGTTATCCACCTTGGGTGCAGGAACGGGAGGGCAAATTATTATTTAAATGGCAATAAATTGGGAGAGGGGGAAGTACAGAGAGACCTGGGTGTTCTTGTACACCAGTCACTGAAGGCGAGCATGCAGGTGCAACAGGCGGTCAAGAAGGCAAACGGTATGCTGGCCTTCATAGCAAAAGGGTTGGAATACAGGAACAGGGATACCTTGCTGCAGCTGTACAGGGCACTGGTGAGACCACACCTCGAGTACTGTGTACAGTTTTGGTCGCCTCATCTGAGGAAAGATGTTCTTGCCATGGAGGGGGTGCAGCGGCGATTCACCAGGCTGATACCAGGAATGGCGGGATTGACCTATGAGGAGAGACTATGTAGTTTAGGGATGTACACACTGGAGTTTAGAAGATTGAGAGGGGACCTCATAGAAGTGTATAAAATTCTGACAGGTCTAGACAGATTAGATGCAGAAGGAATGTTTCCCTTGGCGGGTGAGAACAGAACTAGAGGACATAATTTAAGGATAAGGGCTAAACCATTTAGGACAGAAATGAGGGGGAATTTCTTCACTCAGAGAGTGGTGAACCTGTGGAACTCATTGCCACAGAGGGCAGTGTACGCCAGCTCATTAAATATATTTAAGAGGGAATTAGATATATTTCTACAGGCAAAAGGGGTTAAGGGTTACGGAGAGAAGGCGGGGACGGGATACTGAATTGAAGGATCAGCCATGATCTCATTAAATGGCGGAGCAGGCTCGAAGGGCCGGATGGCCTACTCCTGCTCCTATCTTCTATGTATCTATGTATCTATGTAACTCAGCGCAGATTGTGATGTGCCTCAGTCTTACCTAATTTACTCTGTGTCCATCCCAGAAAACTCCCATTTTATTAGTTCTTTAATAAAGCAAGATACATTGCATCCAGTGTTTAACTGAGCCTCTTACGGCACATATAGTCAATTCAGAATTATATGGTGCATCCGATGTTAATTAATATAATAAGCATTGCACTGTCTTCTACATTAAACACTACATCAAAGGGATTGGTTCATTGGTACAGCATAACATCTAACAAACAATTTATCTTCTCTTCAGCTCACATTAGTCCAGCTAACGAAGCCTGATTAACTGGATGGTTTGATATAATGACCATATGCAGAAGTTACTAGCATTGTGCCAGATTCTGATGCCATTGAAGAAGTATGTTCAAGAAAGGTTAGTGTATTCATTAGTATCACTGTGTAGGTTTTAATAAAATTGCCCACTCAGAAAGTGGTCTTGCCCAAGGTCAAAGTTGAACTGCATGTTATACTAGCTCCTCTGATCTCAAACAGGACTTCCAGATATCTATTGATTTGTTTCCCCTCCCTCCTCTGTCCAGTGCCTTCTTAAAGGTGCTTTGTAAATGCATGCTGTTGTTTTTATTGCACTTGTCACCCATTGTTAACACCCGGCTGGAATTTCCGTACGAGTCTCCCTATCTTCCACTGTAACTTTGGTGGGAAATCGGCAGAGACCCTGCAGAAACAACATGAATGTCCATTTATGCTGCTTGGCTGTGATTCCTGCAGAAGATCGGGAAATCTTACCCCACTGTCTCCAAGAAGCTTGTTTTCCTCGCTTGTGCCAAATGCTATTTTATGCATATTATGATAGTCGGCGCTCCTCTGAACCTTCATCTCTGCTCCTTTTAAACTTCAAATATATAATTCCATACACTTTCCCTCCACATCCACACTGTGTTGAAATTGAAATTGCGAATCTATTCTTAATCTTTCCTGGGACTTCTAAACAGTGGCACTCTATACGTCTCAGTCTTTGCTCTCCTCCTACAACCTTTGGGCTTTTGAAAGCTCGGCTTTGACCTGATCATTACCTCCTGATTTACCTTATCTTCTCTTATGCTCTTTTCAACCTTGCTGGTATTGTGCACTCTACGCCCTTCACCTTGGTTTCTGAATTTAAAATCAATGAAAGACTTGCATTTATATAGCACCTTTCACGATTTCAGGATGTCCCAAATCGCTTTACAGCCAATGAAGTACTTTTGAACTGTTGTAATGTAGGAAACACGGCAGCCAAATTGCGCACAGCAAGGTCCCACAAACAACAATGAGATAAATGATCGGATAATCTGTTGTAGTGATGCTGGTTGATGGATAGATAGAGGACACCAGAGAGAACTCCCCTGCTCTTCTTCGAAAAGTGCCACGTGAGCTTTTACATCCGCCTGAGAGGGCAGACGGCTTAACGTCTCATCCGAAAGACGGCACCTCTGACAGTGCAGCGCTCCCTCAGCACTGCACTAGAGTGTCAGCCTAGATTTTGTGCTCAAGTCTCTGGAGTGGGACCTGAACCCACAACCTTCTGACTCAGAGACGAGAATGCGAACGCTAAGCCCCAGCTGACATTGATATTAGAATTTTAGAAATGAGCAAAGAAGCTAAGGTTCAGCAAAATGGTGCAGTATTTGATTTTATGCAAATCAACATAATCCCTTCAGACCATATCCGGGAAATTCCTCGGAGCTGCTCCCGTTCTGCCGGGATAATTTTGCCGGAAACGTGGCTGAAAGCCCGTTTGCGTGTGTAAATTGTCCACAACCTTTTGGGGGAGAGAGTTCTAAAATTTTTTACTACCCTTTGTGTGAAAAAGTGCTTCCTGATTTTGCTCCTGAATGGCCTAGCTCTAATTTTAAGATTATGTCCCCTTGTTCATGATTCCCCCACCAGCAGAAAAAGTTTCTCTCTATCTACCCTATCAAATCCTTGTAACACTCTAAATACCTCAAACAGATCACCTCTCAATCTCCTATACGCACAGGAATACAAGCCAAGTTTATGCAATCAGTCCTCATAATTTAACCCTCTAAACCCCGGTATCATTCTGGTAAATCTGCACTGAACCCCTATCCTTTCCGAGGTGCGGAGCCCAAAACCCAACACAGTACAGGAAACTCTTTATTAACCGGCACCCAAATATCCGGAAATCTCTCTTAACCGGCAAAATTCTTGAGTAGGTAACCGGGGTTTTCCTTCATCTCTCGTTTAAGATTAACTTTAAAAAAAACCCCGAGGCGTTTGCCTTGTATCGGAGCGTGTAGATTGGGAAGGGAATGTGCAGCCCGGGTAGGCAGCGGACACGACAGATGGTCAGCTGGCGGTCCCCGGGGAGACGGAGCTCCGAATGCAGGCGCATGTCAATGTGTACGGGGCTCTCGTACGTTGGTAGATATAACTCTCCGTTATCCGGACTTTTTGATAAACCGGCACCACGCCGGTCCCGTCGGTGTCGGTTAATAAAGAGTTTCCTGTACTCCAGAGGCTCTATAAAGCTGAAGCTTAGAGAGAACGGGAACTTCTCAAAGAGCCAGAGTTAACTTTTTAAAGGTAAAACTCAGTTCCATCTTCCAGTAATGCAACCTGAATTATTTTTTTCCAGTTCTTTAGTTATCAGTGTATTTGCACCATGTGAAGTAGTATAATGGTTGCGGTGTTTATTAGAAAGGCTAGTGATAAGAGAAAGTAAAGCATCGCGTACTGTGTTCGGTTTGGAATGGGCAAAGTGAGGTTGGAAGTTTGCCCATACTTGTCTCCTCTGTAGCAGCGCAGTACAGAAATAATATAAACTGCGAATTGGAAGATTAAACAAAAATGTCTACATTTGCCACTTTTAATCAGTATTAGAGCCACATATCATGGTGCTAACACTACTTAATTCTGCCTTTTTCTTTACAATTTCAGAATACACCCACAGTTTGCCAAGTGTGTTAAAGAGAATTTAAGAGATTCAGCCCTTCCATTACGTTATTCACTATTGTCCCCACCTCCTTTATTTCAATCTCTTGTTTGTTATCTAGCTAATGCAAATTCTGTCACGAAGGGTGGGTTTTACACAGGAAACACAAGTGCAAATTGACACTGTGTGCATGTAACACTCCGTGGGAAAAAGAAATGTCATGGCAACCAGAGGTCTAACTAAGCCACTGCTGAGCTCACTGACCAGAGCGATTAGTAACAGCAGAGAAAAGATGAAAAGAATGGAGAGGAAGGTGAGTAATGTAATGACAAAACTGACGTCAGATCTCAGATTTAGCTCCTTTTGAAATAAATGGCTGGGAATTTGATCATCCAACATTACTAACCGGATTCCCCTCCTTTTCTCATTCAATAGTCCTATGCCCACAAAACTGCTAGTTTAGAAAGCACTGATAGAGAAGGAAGAATATCCCTGCAGCCCACATCTGTGTATTTCTGTGTGAACAAGGAACTTTGTTCCCCTCACTTCACAGTATGAATTTCAACACAAGTTATGCAGTATTTACAAAATCAAATGTGAAAAATGCAGTTTAAGTTTTTTCTTCCCCAGAACAACAATTTACGGAGGAGTCAAGACCACATTTGCTCTTTTTCCACGTATACGGGCAAGAAAGCCAGCGTGCGGAGCCAGGAAAAATCAGAAACTGCACACTTTCAGTAACAAGAAGGACTTTTGGCAGACCGTAGTGTGGTCTACACATATTTATTGTCTGGGCTGCTCGCATTGTGGGTGGATCTTAAACATGCCGGGCTGTATGTCCTTTGCCTTGGCTAACAGGTTCGGCCTACCAGCAAGGCTACTAATGTTTCGCGGTGGTAAAATACTTATGCCTTGTCTGAACTTCCCAGTTAATTTTGTAATAATCAGAATTACATTCCTGTAGGTGAGGTAATGCAGGCATTCTCAGTGCCAGTTAGCACACATAGTAATAAACACATAGGCAGAGAGGGAGTGCAATACCATAAGGCCTCAAGGTCTTTAAACATAACCTTTTGATTTGACTGTGCTGATGACGGCAGCGAACCTTGGAACAGTAATGTAAATCAATTTATTGACAGAATGACAACAATTAAGCGTATTTAATCACAATAATGTTTACTAATTTATGTTCCTTTCTTAAAATTTGGAATAAATAGAGTGGTAAGGGATTTAACATTCCTTGCTAGAATATCACAAGGAGATACGGGTGTTTATTAATCTGACTAGAATCTTATGAATGTACTTAAAATTTAAAATCATTTAAAAGAGTAGCGAGTGCTCTATCCTGTTCCGACAACGATTAAAATATCAAATGGTGCACCATCTGGAAGAAAGAGGCATATTTGTAAATGTGATAAAAACCACTCAGCAGATTTATTATCTATTTTGAATTGTTGATATCTGGGGTTTATGAGCAAGCATTCAGAAATTCAGTAAAAGGTCTTTTGACACTGTGCCTAAGTCTCTAAAAGGCAATGCCTGCCTTCCACTTGACCTTTGACATTAAAATACATTCTTTTGTTAAGGTGGAACCCGTACTGTATATAAATACCTTATTCCTTAAGGGCCTATGAGGGGCAAGCGAAAAGCCTGTTATCTAGAAGGTTTTAAATGTCACTTTTACATTTCTGTTGGATTTGAAATGCCCTGTTCACAAAGAAATTACAGAATTACCAGACTATTGTTAAGTGAAGCAGTATTTGCAAGTGCCCATTCTATTTCCCAAAGATGACTGCAGTAGCGTTGTCCTGTTCCCCATTAGGAAACAACAAAAAAAATCTGTATCCACTTTTCGGAGCAAACTCACTTGAGAACCGTAATTTAAAGACTCCATGTATTTCCTTGCACTTCATATGTATGCCACTGTAATACACTTAGTTTTACTTAATGCATTCCAGATCGTAACAACTCGGTGTGTAAAAAAAAAAAAATTCTCCTCATTTCCCCTCTGCTTTTTTTTTGCCAATTAGCTTAAATCGTCATCCTCTGGTTACCGACCTTTCATGTTTTTCCCTGACCAGGCCGATGTAAATATGTAATTGCTTTAAGCTTGTATACTGGACTGCAAGGAAGAGACAGAGCCATTAACTATGATTGTCTCTTTCAAAGGGAGATCCAGGTTGCCGGACCTGTAGCTCTGTGTTAAAGGTGGTACATCGCCCGTGTCTGATACCCAAGAGATTGTCCTCATAACTCTGAAAATTTGATTGACGGGTCTGTCACTGCAAGAAACGGTTTGCATGGTTCAGCTTTGATTAATTGTGAACCGTATCAGTCTTCCTTCTTTTTGTAACAGCCTGGATCAAATGGAAGGGAAATCATATAATTGGAACTGTGGTGCCTTATGTTCCTCAGTTTCCTTCTTGTTGTATCGCTATATAGGCAGGAGGCTGTGAAAGGACACGGAGGGGTTAATTTCTCACATAAAAGAATGCATGGTCCAAATTATTTAATGTACTAAATGCCAAAGAATCCTTGACTTTTATTGATTTGGACAGCGCACAGGGACTGATTTTAATTCTAGGCGCACACCGGGCAGTCAGTGGGCGGAGCAGGCTCATTTTTTAATTCTCATCTTGGTTTTCAAATCCCTCAATGGCCTCGCCCCTCCCTATCTCTGTAATCTCCTCCGGCCCTACAACAATCCGATATCGCTGCGCCCCACAATTCTGGCCTTTTGCGCATCTCCGATTTTCATCGCTCCACCATTGGTGACCGTGCCTACAGTTGCCTAAGTCCCTAAGTTCTGGAATTCCCTCCCTAAACCTCTCCGCCTCTCTACCTCACTCTCCTCCTTTAAGATGCTCCTTAAAACCTACTTCTTTGTCCAAGCTTTTGGTCGCCTTCCTCATGTTAGCTTGGTGTCAAATTTTGTTTGAGAACGCTCCTGTGAAGCGCCTCTTGGGACGTTTTACCACGTTAACGGCGCTAAATAAATGCAAGCTGTTGTTTTTATTGCCGGCAAGCTGCAGGCTCCAAACGGGTGGCCCGAGGTAGCTCGGCAGTTGAGGAGGATGGGAAACCGGCCTGCTTTTCCGCAGAGCTGGCCAACAGTTGGAGCTCGACAGGGAGGGAGGCGATCCCGGGGGGAGCGGGATGGGGAAGGTATGTCTCGCATGGGCCAGCAATGGGCCAGATTATTTTTGTGGGCCCAGCTGGAGCACAAATAATAGTTTAAAATATCTTCAGCCCTTTTAAGGACTGTTGGCTAGGCTGCTCAATGGGTAGAATGTCAGTCGTGAACACTTGTACCTCAGCATTACAATCGGGATCCTAGGTGCATTATAGTACACCAATTTTCATATTACAAGTGTCCTCCCGCCTGATACAGGCAGATGCTCCGGCTGCCCTTCTCAGGGCTCTAAGTATGCGGGGCAGCAAGTGAAGATTTTCAGGTTGCCGCCATCCCATTAATGCCAAGGGGAGGCACTTAAAATCAGTCCTACTGTAAGTTATGTGAAGTATAATAATCTAGCTAAATCTGCTGTTTCCTTTAATCTTGCTGACTGTGAATCTTGCCTTTCAGCCTAAGCCCTACGGCCGGTCATCATGGTATGTTCCGCCAGTCATAGAGATCAGGATTGTGTGTTTGATATTCTGTGCGATATCCAATGCGTACCTCATTGGTAAAAGACTTCATTGTTCACCCTGCGTCTTGCTCTCTCGGGTTTCTTCACACATAAGGTTACGTTTCACTTCATGGGGAGCGAGGATTGCTCATGCAAGCAGACTTTTGCACTGGGTATGAGAAAAATGTATCTGGTGTGAGCCCGAACTGTAGCACCATCTCAAACAAGTATCGCCTACTATAACTGCAGCTTTACTTATGGATTTCCATCCAGAACTCGTTAAAGGAAAGTTACAGTCTTAAGTGGCATGTTACGAATACAAAGTGTATTGATATACATTGTTGTTGCTGAATATGTTTATATTTTGGTATAAATTCATGTTATGTCAGTGATTTCTTACTTAGATGACTTATATAACCACCAAATGTAATTATATATTCATGCTCTGCGTTCTATGCAACTGCCATTTTGCATGAAGTACAGCACACTAAAATTACAAACTATAAAATATTTAATTGCAGTTTTTTGGCATACCAGAAATGGTTGTGATCATGTTCCAGTACAGAATCAAACATGGTGCTCTGTTATGTGAATGGAATTTTCTGTCAAATTAATAAAAAGAAGGCTAACTAGAATGATTGGAGGATCTGCTATTTAATGTATGAAGAATGCATGGGGTTTACTTGCCTCTCTGTCCAAAGTTCAAACCAATTATTTTACTTAACTCTCATAACAATGTAAAAGGTTACATTGAGAGATTTGTGTTAGGCAAGGGTATTAAGGGTTACGAACCAAGGCAGGTAAATGGAGTTAAGATACAGATCAGCCACAATCTAATTGAATGGCAGAACAGGTTCGAGGGGATGAATGGCCTATTCCTGTTCCTATACTCCTATCCAGAGGAAATTATACCTCATAGTGTTGTGATAATGTAGTGTCTGAGGCAGATTTATGTATTTTGAGTTCATTTGAATACGTGGTTTACTTTTCCTTTGCAATGTTCTCCCGTCCTGTCCTGAAGGTGCTGATTGACACTGGTGTATGGGTTGCACTGGAAGCTGGCAGCCTTCATGTAACTCAGCAACACAGCCACTCTTCAGATGTGAACCTAAAGGAAGAGTGACGGCAGACTATTGAACCACAATAGGCCTGACCCTGTCCTTACCTGGCAGCCACACTTTCCAGCAGGGTCACAGGACAGCAACCAGGAGTGGGAACCTTGGCCAAGTATTTTCTCTTCCTTGCTCAGGCTCAGCGAGGCCGATGGAGAACCTACACAGCCACCCCAACCGAGATCAGCGAATGCAGCACAGACCAAGGGGTTGAATCAGGGTCCTTCCTGACCTGTGGGATCAGTATTAGAAGAAGCCGTGCATTTTCCAATTTAGCCACTGAGAGTCACTGCTTTTTGTCTATAAGTGGCAGAATTTTTAGATGTATTGCATTATGCACGCTTAGTCGAGTTACTATAAATTATAGTGCTCTAAAAAAAATACAACCTTGCTTCATCGTGCAGAGAATGTGTGTTGTCTGCTATAACTCATAATGACATCATTAGGTGGAGCTAACAAGCAACTATAATTATTAAAACATGACTTCAATCAGAACCAAAATAGGCTTGGTCTACACTAAAGCAATTCACGGCAGCCCCCAATCAAAAGAAGTTGTCTGAGCTAAACAAACGAAGGTAAATATTCTGTGCTTGTTACCGATGAGTGGGAAGTTAGTCACTTATTTTAGAAATGAAGCTGGTAATCTGCTCTGCTCCCTAGCAACCAAACATCATGTTTGTAAAATGCACTGGAACTCTTAATGGGAGCTCCTCATGTGATGACTAAATTTTCCCTTTATCCAATTATTCCTATTAAGCAATCTCCATTGAATACGTGCGCTGATCCTAGTCATTAGTAATAGATCATTTACATGCACATAAATTAAAGAAATATTCCAGGATTAGGACACTAATCTTAGATTAATCTTTATGTTTTATCAGGTCTCCATCCTCTGTAACTTCAGAAATAAACATGTCTATTTTTATGAAGTATGTGGTTAGCCTCCCAAACAGTGCTGCCATTCTGATTGACACCCCTTGCTTTCAGTCATTCATGATGTGGAGATGCTGGCGTTGGACTGGGGTAGACAAAAATGAGAAGTCGCACAACACCAGGTTATAGTCCAACAGATTTATTTAAGCTTGTAAATAAGCTTGTAAAATTAAATAAATCTGTTGGACTATAACCTGGTGTTGTGCGACTTCTCAATTCAGTCATTCAGGCATTCTTGAATGACTCTTCCGAATGGGTAGAATACTATAGCACCACTCTTCTCATTGGTCAGAGAGAATGTGGTAGGCCAAGACCGCAGTATATTGCTCCTTATCTCATTCCTCAATTGAGTGACGGCTCATGCCTAATTCTGCATTATAGCCCATAACTGAATATTTATCTTAACATGCCTACCTTGAACCCGCGATCAATAAAATAAACTGGCAAAATATACAGAAAAATAATTAACTTTTAACCTACTATATTTATAATCATGACACATGTATAGAAGTAGATAGTTTAAATGGCTTAAAGACTTAACTGGATATGTTTCTGGAGAAAGAGAAAGAGGGGATTGAGGGATATGATAAGAAGGAGGGTTGTCTTCTTGGGCCCAATGGTTTTTCCCTCTTACTAGAAGCTCTTCTCAGTAAATAATATATTATGGGATTCAGGATATGTGGGTTTTGGTACCCTTCTTTTTGGAGCTTTAACTTCTTTGTTTGCATAGACACTGCATGAAACTGTGCGCGTCAGAAGGTCGGAAAGCGTTAGTTGCAGAATTAGCTAACAAGCACACTTAAAAGCACCAACCCCAATTTCCCTTCACTATAGTTCTGAACAGCTCTGACAAACCCGGTTCTATTTTTCTCATTAGTATGTATAGGTAGGGATATCAGAAACAGAAGCCGGAATTTTCCCGTTGCTGAGGGTACGGGTTTGGGGGCGGGTCGGCAGTAAAAATCCTGGAAATAGCGAACGTGTCTGGAACCCGGCGTCATCTCGCCCCCTCACGCATTTAACTCAGGCGGCTTTGAAGGCGCGACACGGACCCGATCGACAGAGGCGGGCGACCTTATTAATATCATTAACTGCTTGTTGAGAGACTCTTCAGAGTGATTTTAATGCCAGCATTTGTGTTTTACTGCAGGAGCACGGGATTCACGGAGGTCGGGTACCTTGCCTGTGAAGGAGAGGCGGAAGCTCAGTGGCCATTGGCGAGTTCATTCATTGATAACTAGGAAAAGCACATAAATACTGCAACATTACACCTCATTACTTGCCTCATGGAAAAGCTCTTGCTCACTCCATTTTGTCCACAGATTTCGGTGTCTGTCGCTTGCAGGTCATTTTTGAAACCTCGGAAGCTACTCTCACCACATTGCTACTCACTATCACAAAATTGAGGGATTGACCCTCTGATCTCCACTTTACCTGCCATCTATTACATCATGATGTGGAGATGCCGGCGTTGGACTGGGGTGGACAAAAATCAGAAGTCGCACAACACCAGGTTATAGTCCAACAGATTTATTTAATTTTACAAGCTATTACATCAGCATGGGTTCCGCTTGTACTGCCTCACCTTGGTCCTCGGGAGCATTTTAATGAGAGCCATATCTCCACCAGATGTGTCCTAGAACAAACAATAGGCATGCTGAAGATGCGCTTCTGATGCCTTGACAGATCTGGAGGAGTCCTTCAGTACACACCAGCCAGGATCTCCAGAATCATCGTCGTCAGCTGCGTGCTGCACAACATAGCGCAGCAGCAGGATTGGAGCTGCAGGAGGAGCATAATGCACAGCACACAGCCTCTTCAGAGGAGGAGGAGGAGGAAGATGAGGAGCAGGAGGAAGAGGAGGAGGAACCTGAGGTGCAGATGGCACCAGCGGCGCACACATTGCTGGCCGGGAAGCCCGGGATAGCCTCATCTCGGCCAGATTTATTAACTTGCTCAAATGCAGCCACATCGCTGCCACATGTTGTACTAAGTCCCCTCCCTCCACCCAACAGCACCATAAAGCATCCCTACAATAACCAAGCCATTCCTCTCAACCAAAGCCCCAGTGCTTGAGGTTAAGTAATGTCTCACCATTCACTCCAAGGGCTGGATTTGGCCAATGGGGACCTTTTGGAGGCGGGACTCCCACTTGTCGGGTTTCAGTCCCGCCTCCATCGACTTCTAGCCAACCCACGCTATTTTCCCTTGATTGACCTTGTTAAGTCCGCCCAGCGGGTTTAGCAGGCCAATTAAGGGAAAGCCAGTTACAGATGGCACGGAGGCGAGTTGGGGGCGGCTTGGGCACCCACCCCCAAATTCTGTCATTTTCCCGGCAGTCCCACTTCCAAACCTGCCTCCCCAGGGCTGGCAAAATCCAACCCGTATCAAAGCCACTTCCAAGGTTTGAGGCAAAAATAGACAAGACCCGAAAGTGGTGCAAAGAAAAACATTTATGTGTGTCATCAAAATATCTGAAACTTACCACTAACATTTTTTGATACACCCATGTGCATACCAGTGAGCGTCTACTTTTGTGTCATTTTTCTTTTATGAGTGCTTCTGTGAGGTGCAACTCCTGTGGCTTCAGCAGAGGTAGAGGCAGGCTGCTCACTTCCCTGCTGCGACTTGTCAGACACCTTTGACGGATGTCCTCTGGGTTTTGGAGGCTATGATGGCCCTGCCAAAGACTGCTCCTCCTGCGACTGTGCAGAGGCAGACTCGGCCATCTGGATCCAAGGAAGCATGGGGGGCTCTGACTGAGGGGGAGGCAACGGGGAGAAGTGGGAGCGCTTTGAGAAGAGCCCCCACTTCCATGTCCCCTCTCACCATCATCCCTCTCATGGGCTACCCGCACTTCCCTGCTAGCAAGGAGCTAGAAGAGGTCTATGAGCGTCTGCCATCTGTTGTCCACAGCTAGCATGTGCTCATGTGAGTGGCACGTTTGCTGCTCCATGCTGGTGGCCATCGTTTCCATGGAAGAGCACATCATCGCCATTGTCTGCGACATGGTGGTGCTCATGTTGGAGATGGACTCCTCCATTCTCTGAACATTTGCAGACATCATGGCTGCAAAAATGCCAGAGCCTCATGTTGCTGCCCCTCCAAGATCACCCTCTTTCTCGATGGCCCCCGAGGCTCAGCGTCTGCATGCAGCTCAATAGAGCTTGGAGCGTCCTGCGTCCTCCGGCGAGGAGTCTCCACCTCTGTCCCTGTCAACATCACCTACTCTTGCTCACTTGTGAATTGTGAGACACCGGGTGACAACTCTACTCTATGGCGCAAAGGACCCACCGAGGTGTGCGTATCTGCGCTGGTGCAGGCTGCGCTTGGGGCTGCTATCACTGCAGCCTCAGAGGCTGGAGGTTCCTCTGAGGAGCCATCTTCCTCCTCCGGCTGGACAGTGGTGGAGTGGGGGTACAGTTGATAGGCCTGTCGGAGAGTAAAGAGGTGAATTAGAAGTATTATAATAAAAATGGGTAACGTTACCATTATGCACATGATAACATTTCACTGGATGCTGACATCAATCACCATATGGGTGACTGTTGTGTGCCATGTGGCTTTATGAGATGTAATTCTGTCACCAGGTTGCTGGGATGTCCCCCCTCTCTCTGTCTCCCATCGCCAGCATCTCTCGAGCTCCCAGGATCTCCAGAGCCCCCTCCTCTACTGCTGTTAGGTATGCGAAGACTGGAGGGCCACCTCCAGTTCTCTCCCTCTCTCCATTGTTGTGGGCTCTTTTCTCCTGCAAGGTGGGAAAGAAGAGAAGTTTGAGTGAGAGTGATGGAATGAGTGTAAGGAGTGGATGGATTACATCTGTAGAGGCTGACTGTGAGGGAGTGGGGGTGCCAATGCCAAATGGCCTCCTTCTGTGGTGTTACTTGCTATGATTGCATTAGGATGAGGGTGAGTGTGAGGGGTGATTAGTCAGATGGGGATGTGAGTATGTGCATGGAGTGAGAGAGGGTTGGGTGGACCTAGAAGGTATGTTGGTGTGAGTAATGATGTGCAGGAGTTGGCTTGGGAAGGCAGAGTGATGGGGATGTGGTGACAGGCACATCAGGATGAAGGTAAGTGTGGCTTTGCACTCACCTTTCCTGACCTCATCAGATCATTGAATTTCTTCCTGCACTGGATCCTGGTCCTCCTCATGACCTCCCTGCTGCTGACCTCCTCTGCTATTTCCAGCCAGGCCCTTTTGATCTCTTGGGGAGGTCTCTTGCACCCATCTGCTGGGAGGAGGACCTCCCTGCGTGCTCTCACTGCCTCGACCAGAATATGCAGCGAGGCATCTGTAAAGCGGGTGCAGCCCTCTGCCTTTAGGTATTCATATTTTTCACTTTGCACAATAACGTCAACCTTTCCAATGCTCCTTCCACACTCCTTTACCAACCTTCAAATGAGTTGTGTGCAAGGCTGCTTTAAATATGGGCGCTGTAAATGAGTCATCGATGACGTCATCAGACCTGCACCCTGTAATAGGGCCGGGAAACGCGCATGGCTGGTTTAATTGGGGCCATTACACTAAAATCGCTGTGAAGAGCGGGCTGAGCAAGACATCACGTTCCCGACCTGCTATGCGGCCCGCACGCACCCAACCAGACTCAAAAGTAAAAATTCTGACCATAGTTAAACCCACGGGATGGAAATTAGTTTATTAGTCAGGGTATAGTGTTCAGAAAGGACAGTAAAGGAGATGGCGTAGGAACAATTGGGAGGTAAATGAAGTTAAACCTGAGCGAAGGGGTAAGCTACAGAAAGAACTACTTTCAATAAAAATCTCTAATCTCCACCGATCACGGGTCAGCACAAGGAGGACAGTTTGATTTACAAAACGATAAGGAGGCTGTGTGAGAACAGGAACGTTATTTTAATGGGTAATTTCAATGAACCCCATTAAAATTGGGAAAACCCAAGATGTTTAGCATCAGACTTTATATGTAATTCATGCCTGCTTCATGACTCAGTGTGTAAGGGAAGCCACCAGAGGGAGTGACAGTCTTGAACAGGTAAATGACCCAGACAACATACAGGAAATAGTAGATGTAGCATTCCTGGGAGACAGTGACCACAGGACGATCAGGTTTAACATGTATTGGGATCCAATTAAACCTAAGACAAGGTGGTGAAGACGAAAATCTATCCCCTTATTTTTTAGCTCAATGGTTTTATTTCTCCAGGCTTCAGCACAGGTTCAATCACCCATGAAATCACGTAGTTGCTGCCTTGAGCTAACAGATCAGTGACCCTAAAACAAAAGTAAAATGCTGCGGATGCTGGAAATTTGATATTAAAAACAGAAAATGCTGGAAATACTCAGCAGGTCAGGCAGCATCTGTGGAGAAAGAAACAGAGTTAACGTTTCTGGTTATCGACCTCTCTGCTAGGGGAAATAGGTCCTTCCGATCCACTCTATCTAGGCCCCTCATAATTTTATACACCTCAATTATCTCAATTACCTCCCCTCAGCCTCCTCTGTTCCACAGAAAACAACCCCAGCCTATCCAATCTTTCCTCATAGCTAAAATTCTCCTGTCCTGGCAACATCCTCGTAAATCTCCTCTGTACCCTCTCTAGTGCAATCACATCTTTCCTGTAATGTGGTGACCAGAACTGTGCTCAGTACTCTAGCTGCGGCCTAACTAGTGTTTTATACAGTTCTAGCATAACCACCCTGCTCTTATATTCTATGCTTTGGCTAATAAAGGAAAGTATCCCGTATGCCTTCTTAACCACCTGATCTACCTGTCCTGCTACCTTCAGGGATCTATGGACATGCACTCCAAGGTCTCTCTGTTCCTCTATACTTCTCAGTATCCTATCATTTATTGTATATTCCCTTGCCTTGTTAGCCCTCCCCAAATGCATTACCTCACACTTCTCCGGACTGAATTCCAATTGCCACTTTTCTGCCCACCTGACCAGTCCATTGAGACCATCCTGCAGACTGCAGCTTTCTTCCTCACTATCAACCACATGACCATTTTTTGTATCATCTGCAAACTTCTTAATCATGCCCCTACATTGAAGTCTAAATCATTGATATGTACTACAAAAGCAAGGGACCTAGTACTGAGCCCTGCGGAACCCCACTGGAAACAGCCTTCCAGTCACAAAAATACCCGTCAACCATTGAGCCAATTTTGGTCCCAACTTGCCACTTTCCCTTGGATCCCATGGGCTTTTACTTTTCTGACCAGTCTGCCATGTGGGACCTTGTCAAAGACCTTGCTAAATTCCATGTAGACTACATCAAATGTGCTACCCTCATCGACCCGCCTTGTTACCTTCTCAAAAAATTAAATCAAGTTAGTCAGACATGGCCTTCCCTTAACAAATCCATGCTGAATGTCCTTGATTAATCCGTGACTTTCTAAATGACGATTAGTACTGTTCCTCAGAATTTTTTCAAATAATTTGCGCACCACCGAGGTTCGTACTTGACGGCTCCAAAAGAAGTGCATGAGCATAAGAGTGGTTCAAAACCCATGAAATATAAATATATACATATATATATATATGCATGAGATCGATATCATAATGGAAGTTACAGCTGCTCTAAATGATTTCTGCTATCTATTAATTGTAAGTTTGATTGTATATTTCTGAAATCTGCAGTCCTTGCCGATTAGGCTATATCTGCAGATTTACGGTGCAAATGGATGAAGGGCACCTTTTTGGGGGGAAATGGCAACTGGTGTGTCTTTTCAATCCACGTGTTTTCATTATTCAGGTTTTTACATCGTACTTCAAATGTAAATGACATTTTTATAACACTTTCAGCTGAGATTTTAAAAGATTCTTCCTTCATTCCATTACAAAAGTGAACTTTATCTTTTAAATAACGTTGAATTGTGCAGTCTACAGCCACAGAGACAGAAAAGTAGTAGCTTATTAAATTGCATAACCTGATACAATTTGGCAGTAACAGAAGTATAATTTAACTTCTGGAATTAAATCCATTTCCTTCCTTTGTACAAGGATTACAATATTTGCAGGAAGAGGGCCTGTAAATCAGCATGATATCAATTTTTTTTAATGGACTGGCTGACACAAAGAGCTCGCACAGTGGGGGATGACATTGCCCTTTACCTCTGGAATCTAGGCAAGGCCGGCATTTATTGCCCTTCCCTAGTTGCCCTTGAGAAGGTGATGGTGGACCTTCTCCTTGAACCACTGTAGCCCGTGTGGTGAAGGTGCTGTTAGGGAGTGAGTTTGAGGATTTTGATCCGGTGACAATGAAGGAATGGCAATATATGTCCAAGTCGGGATGGTGTGTGACTTGGAGGGGAACTTGGAGGTGATGGTGTTCCCATGCGCCTGCTGCCCTTGTCCTTCTAGATGCTGGAGATCGCAGGTTTGGGAGGTGCTTATGAAGAAGCCTTGGCGAATTGCTACAGTGCATCCTGTAGGTAGTATGCATGGATTGACCCAACACAGGAGCCTGG
Source organism: Squalus acanthias (assembly GCA_030390025.1). Classification (NCBI taxonomy): domain Eukaryota; kingdom Metazoa; phylum Chordata; class Chondrichthyes; order Squaliformes; family Squalidae; genus Squalus; species Squalus acanthias. Next base: position 151,425,033 of record CM059428.1, read on the forward strand.
AAAGTGTTGTTGGCTTAATGTCTTGTGCCAGCAGCAATTAATACAACCAGGAACAGCAGTTCCAGAATAATGACTCCCATGTGTTTCTCCATTGTTGAGCATCAGTATTAAAATTATTGCAGAGCTTTTCAGAGGTATCAGCTGGGGCTCAGTGGGTAGCACACTCACCTCTGAGGCAAAAGGTTGTGGGTTCAAGTCCCACTCCAGGGACCTGAGCACATAAGTCTAGGCTGACAGTCTGAGGGAGTGCTGCACTATCAGAGGTGCTGCCTTTCGGATGAGATGTTAAACCGAGGCCCCGTCTGCTCTTTCAGGTGGATGTAAAAGATCCCATGGCACTATTTCAAAGAAGAGCAGAGGAGTTATCCCTGCTGTCCTGGCCAATATTTATCCTTCAATCAAAATAACAAAACCAGTTTATCTGGCCATTATCACATTGCTGTTTGTGTGAGCTTGCTGTGCTCAATTGGCTGCTGTGTTTCCCACATTACAACAGTGACTACACTCCAAATAGTACTTCATTGGCTGTAAAGTGCTTTGAGATGTCCGGTGGTCGTGAAAGGCGCTATATAAATGCAAGTCTTTCTTTTCAGTAGACTGTAGTGGTATTAACATTAGCAATGGAAATCTACCTCTTATTCGCACTTAAGGAGGGGGCACACTAAATTCCTTTTTTTAAGCACAATCTTTGGTATGGTTTATTACTCTTGTTCATATGAAAAGGGCGCTAGATGTTATCCAGGATCTTGCATTTCAAAAATCTAGATAACTACTACATTTTGAAATTTTGGACATACATGCATCAGGTTCTGAATTAGGTCAGAGTGGGAGTGGAGCGGAGAATTAAAGTGATAGGCGACCGGAAGCTTGGGGTCATGCTTGCGGACTGAACGGAGGTGTTCTGCAAAGTGGTCATACAATCTGCATTTGGTCCGCCCAATGTAGAGGAGACCGCATCGTGAGCAGCAAATACAGTATACTAAATTGAAAGAAGTTCAAGTAAATTGCTGTTTCACCTGGAAAGAGTGCTTAGGGTCCTGAATGTTGCATCTCCTGCGCTTGCACGGGAAGGTGCCGTGGGAAGGGGAGAGGGGAGAGGGTGTCGGGGGTGATTGAGGAGTGGACCAGTATGTCACGGAGGGAGCGGTCCCTTCGGAATGCTGAAAGGGGAGGGGAGGAAAAGATGTGTTTGGTGGTGGGATCAGGCTGGAGGTGATAGAAATGGCGGAGGATGATCTGTTGAATATGGAAACTGGTGGGGTGGAAGGTGAGCACAAGAGAAACCCTATTGTGCTTCTGAGAGGGTGTAAACCTTTCTCTTACTACTGTTTGGACTTCGAGAATTACGAATAAGTGTGACAATAACAGACAAGTATGTGATCAATAAAACTGGTCTTTATTCACACTACAGTTCAAAATTCAAGTGACGTCGCAATCAATATGCGACCAATTTACCCGTACATAAAACTACTTCCCAGCAATTTACACGCTTCCTCTGGGCGATTTATATTCCAAGTCAATCATACATAAAAGTACCCTTTTAACAATATCTAAGCTTTATGTCCGACTTTCATACATACTCTTTTATCTCTGGGTGATTGGTCCAGGGAGAGTTGTAAGTCGAAACATAGACTGGCCAGCTTTCTCTGTTCGTCTGTACTTCTGTTCTGTTTCCTTTGTTCCTTCTGTGTTCTGAATTTCCCGCCCCTGGGTCACTCTTTATAGCGCCTTTCTGCCGGCCTCCCAGTATATCACTGTCTGCCTCCCGCTGATCGGTCAGTTTCACTCCAAACCTTCCCTGATTGGAGTTCCTTCCGCATGACACGTTCATGTTCTTGTGAGGTGTGTGGGGGCGGGACTTCCTTGTCACTCCTGTTCCTTCCTGTCCATGTGGCCTTTCAAACAAAGGACCATATGCTGACCACCAGGCAAAGGACCCCCCTGCTGACTTCCGCCATTTTGTGTCTTCACAAACAAAGAACACATGCTGATTTCCTACATTTTGAATCCGTCTGTAACCATTTCACAATTCATTCTGAACTTCGATCTCTACACGGTAGCAGCGGTTTTATTACAATTTTTAGAATCACAGAGAGGGAGGGGAGGGGGTGAGGGCAGAAGTGCAGGAAATGGAACAGACATGGTCGAGGGCCATGTCAACCACGGTCCTGGATGTTTGACTTGGGAGAGGTTTTAGGAGAGGTGTAAGAACTGTTACTGATTATAGTTGATACACCTCTGGAGATGACATTGCTGCCTTCAATGTAATACATTCATTGAATCACTGACAATTGAGGGTGCAGCAGTACATAAGTTTAGAGTTATTTTATTCTCAAAGAACTTCTTAAATGTAACTTTTTAAAACTTTCTTCATACAGTTCTAATAATGACATTCCACACGCTGCTTTATATGGGAAGACTTTCGGGTTAGGCGCATAATGGGCGCTATAATGGTGGTACACCCATGACGCCCGCCCAACATTGCAGCCGGCAGCCTTGAACCACCTTCAGGTTTGGTCCTCATTAACATTTTCTCAGCGAACTGCGTGGGCCAAACAGGAGCAAAATCGGCCAGCTACTACATGTAACTGACTGTCAAGTAAAGCCTGTTGTGGATGGGGAGTGGGCGGGGGGTCAATACAAGAATGGGCAGGCAACAGGTGTGCAGGAGCGCTCCTGCAGAGCTCCAGTGGTAAGTCGGCATTTTTTTTATGCAGGTGTAAATGGGGCGGTAGTATTACCACTGTGCTCACTGACCTATATTGGTGCCCAGTCCAGTATCACTTTGATTTTAAAAGTCTCATCCGTGTGTTCAAATCCCTCCATGATCTCACCCCTCCTTATCTCTTGTGAGAAGTCGCACAACACCAGGTTATAGTCCAACAGCTTTATTTGAAATCACAAGCTTTCGGAGCACTGCTCCTTCGTCAGGTGAAGCCTTCACCTGACGAAGGAGCGGCGCTCCGAAAGCTTGTGATTTCAAATAAAGCTGTTGGACTATAACCTGGTGTTGTGCGACTTCTCACATTTGTCCACCCCAGTCCAACACCGGCATCTCCACATCATGGCTCCTTATCTCTGTAACCTCCTCCAGCCCGACAATCCTCCAAGAACTCTGCGTTCCTCCTATTCCGGCCTGTTGGAAATCCCTAATTTCCTTTGTCCCATCATTGGTGGCCATGCCTTCAGCTGCCTAGGCCCTAAGCTTGGGAATTCCCTCTCTCCTCCTGTAAGTTGCTACTTAAAACCTACCTCTTTGTCCAAGCTTTTGGTCACCTGGCCCAATATTGCTTCATGTTAACTCGCTGATAACGCGCCTGTGAAGCGCCTTGGGACGCTTTACTATGTTAAAGCTGCTATATAAATGCAAGTTGTTGTTATTGTAGAGAAAGGGAGATCAGCCCCAGAATGTCAGCCCAAATCCAACATAACATTAACAACAGCAAGTCCACCATTTTGTCGAGCCCTCACCCTGCCAATTTTTTCAGGATTTTATTGAATTATTTAACATTTTCTTGGCTGTCGTATTATTTTGAACTATTCTCTCAGCAACTAGGAAGAAATCAATGTCAAAATATTGTCCTTAATATAATCTGCATGTGTGTGTGACTCCAGCGCGGTTTATTATGTTGGAGCACTCGTCGACCCTTTCTTCACCAATTTGATACAACTAACAGGTTTAATGCTGCCAGCTTTAGTCAAGAGCAAATTGTGACCACTTTTTGTAATCAAATTGAACCATTCACAACTGTTTTTCATTATTATTGAACATTTGCCAGTTTTATTATATTGCTACTGAACAAGCATATAGAAAAACACACAGATACAATAAAACTGGGAACACTGTGATAATTTACCAACAAATAAAGACACCTCATTACACATTTACATTCTAAGTTTAACAGACAACAAAAATCAATAATACATTTGTGCTTAAGTCCATTATTGCTTGATTAATCCACATCTATTTAAGGATATGGTTCCCTGGTTCTGAGGATACACAATTACTTCAGAAGAGCTCTCCCACTCTGTCAACATTGACTAAATTAAAAAGATCTGAAAGATTTCATTTCACAGGAATACAGAGTATCAGTTTGCTTACCAAAAGGAAAGCATATTAAACATTGATTTAAAAATGTATGGAGGATTAAACAAAGGTGCATAGCTGGTTATAAAAAGTAAAATCTATCAAAGCAATGGGGTATGCATTCATCATTGTGAATCGTCAATGCTGCACTGTTGGAGGTGCCATGTTTCTGATGAGATGTTAAACCAAAGCTCTTTCAGGTGGACATAAAAGATCCCAAGGCATCATTCGAAGAAGTGCATGGGAGTTCTTTCAGTGTCCTGACCAATCTTTACAGGAAAATAGGAATTGCTAGATGAAAAAAGACCACGGTCCATCGAGTTCGCCTTCTACCATCCTGGTAGTCGCATGGTACAACGATAATGGAGACTGGGACCTGATCCCAACAATTACTCTAGGATTGCATCCGCTGGCGACCTTCAGCTCTGACCTGGCTAGAATATCGGGGGACAATGGGAGATCCAATAATTTATATGCCCATGGTGGGTGTCAATGTCCTTTGAGGTGCATCTCAGGCACCCACCACCCCACACAGGCTGGAGAGTCTAGTGCCTACTGCCCATTATGTTGCAAGGAGATCGATAAGGAGATGGTGTTGACATGTGCTTGCTGCTCTTGTCTTTCTAAGTGGTGCAGGTGGGGAGTTTGAGAGGTGCTGCTGGTCAGTTACTGAACTGCAACCTGAAGGTAGTGATGTAAGAAAACTACAAGGCACTTGGTCTAAGCGTTAAACAAAGCTTTAATCAACTGTTTTACAGCATGGAGGTCTAGTTGTGTCCTTCACTAGTTCCTGTTAAGAATGTCCTGCGCAAGCTGGGCCCGTGCCCGAGTATTTATACTCTCCCTGGACAGCGCCACCCGCAGGCCACTCAGTATTATTTAATAAGTCATGAATGACAGATTCATGTCAGGTAGTATACACTGCAGCCACAGTGCGCATCCCTGCAGTAGGGACACAAAAACCTTGGTTAGGATTCCTGCTCCTTGATCACTAGCCAGTGACCTCTGTTGAAAAGTGTGCATGTGTGTACATTGGATGAGCGCGGTGGGAATGCTCGCATTGTAGAATGAGCTGCCAATACTCATTGAGGTAGTTTTGAACTGTCGAGCAGTTGACCGGCAGGGCGTGCCATCTGCCCACCCGTCCCTGCTGGCAGGAGGCCCGATCCAGTTTTGAGGCCTGGCATCGTTTCCATGCTCCCAGCAAGCCGCACGCCCCCCGTCCGGGCATCCTCTTGCAGCTCGTGGTTTTAGGTTGGTGAAATATTGGACAGCTTAGAGGCTGCGCCAGCCCGCAGCTAGCTCCTGGTTGGGCGGGGGGGGGGAAGTGGTGGTGAGGTGAAGCAGAGGGATGGGGGGGGTGGGGGAAGGGTGAGACCAGGCCGGCAGTAGCCTACAGTATTTTTGTGGAGCCAGGAGAAGCACTCCTCTGCTCCTCTCTGCTCCACAAAAATACATCTTGGAAAATTTTTTGGAGCCTTTTTTGGAGCAACTGGGAGTGGCCCTGTCAAGAAGCGCTGGTTAGGCCGCTCAACATCAGGGCACATGGGAAGACTTTGCACGGGGTGTGCGGCCATGTGTCCCCCTATGATTGCAGTTGGGGTCCTAACTACGTCATAGGACTTTGATTTGCACAGTAAAGAGAGCTACCGCCCGAAACTGGCGGGCTCTCTCGTCGCCCAAGCGACGGCCTCTTTATAAATGGCAGCAGCCGGAGCGTGGGAGTGAATGGAGCAGGATGTCTACCAACCCCATTTTGAGGATGTTAACGCCCCGTTATCACTGATTGCGACCAGTTAAAATTGGCTCAGTATAGCTTCATGAAGGTCGCAGATCTCCACCCAGGTTGTCAATCTTTTAAGTGCAGACTCACGGTGACAGTGGGGGGCTGCCAGTACTCATGAAACTATATCCAGCATGGGACACCTTCAGGAGGAGGGAAGAGAAAATTGGGGAGAAACCAGCTGTGAGAAATGGCTGTCATTACTCTGGCCTGGATTGAAAGCCAACTCTCAAGAGATTAAATGAGGTGTTCATACAATCATAGAAACATCGAATCATACTGCACAGAAAGAAGCTATTCGGTCCATCGTGTCTGTGTCAGCTCTCTGATAGAGCTATCCAATTAGTCCCACTCTCTGCTTTTTCCCATAGCCCTGCAATTTTTTCCTCTTCAAGTATTTATCCAATTCCCTTTTAAAAGTTACTGTTGACTCTGTTTCCACCACCCTTTCAGGCAGTGCATTCCAGATCATAACAACTCGCTGTGTAAAAAAATGTCTCCTCATCTCCCCTCAGGTTCTTTTGGAAATGATCTTAAGTCTGTGTTCTCTGGTTACTGACTCCCCTGCCATTAGAAACAGTGAGCGGAATTTTAATCTGGAGGCGGGTCAGGAGCGGGAGGAGCTAGAAAGCGGTCGGGAAACCCGGGAGAGCGGGTTTCCCGCAGGCCTTGCCGAATTTCCCACCCGCAGCCAGCCAGATTGAGAGGCTGGCTGGCTGGGGGCGGATAGGCCTGCAGCAGTAGGGGACAAGACACTGTTCAATGATGGTGGCACAGTGTATTGTCATTCTCTCCTAGAAAGGGTGGAGATAGCTTTTGCAAAGTCTGACATGCACTATTTTCCCATTTTGTACTGGAAACTCACTTTCAGTATACAGCCTTCAGAAATACAAGATTCAGCCCTGAGAAAATGGGATTGTCTAATTTGCCAGATGCTTCATAAGAACATAAGAAATAGGAGCAGGAGTAGGCCATTTGGCCCTTCGAGCCTGCTCCGCCATTCAATAAGATCATGGCTGATCATCCAAATCCAGTACCCTGTCCCTGCTTTAATCCCCACAGTACACATATCCCACCCTACCCCCGTAACCCCACGTATTTAATTCCCCCTAACATATCCCACCCTATCCCCGTAACCTCACGTATTTAATCCCCCCCTAACACTAAGGGTCAATTTATCATAGCCAAATCAACCTAACCGAGCCATTTGGCCCTTCGAGCCTGCTCCGCCATTCAATAAGATCATGGCTGATCTTTTACCTCAACTCCACTTTCCTGCACTATCCCCATATCCCTTGATTCCCTTAATATTCAAAAATCTATCAATCTCTATCTTAAATATACTCAACGACTGAGCTTCCACAGCCCTCTGCGGTAGAGAATTCCAAAGATTCACCACCCTCTGAGTGAAGAAATTTCTCCTAATCTCAGTCCTAAATGGCTGACCCCTTATTCTGAGACTATGACCCCTAGTTCTAGACTCCCCAGCCAGGGGAAACATCTTCCCTGTCAAGCCCTGTAAGAATTTTTGTATGTTTCAATGAGATCACCTCTCATTCTTCTAAACTCTGGAGAATATAGGCCTAGTCTACTCAATCTCTCCTCATAGGACAATCCCCCCATTCCAGGAACCAGTCTGGTGAACCTTCGGTGCACTCCCTCTATGGCAAGTATATCCTTACTTAGGTAAGGAGACCAAAACTATACACAATACTCCAGGTGTGGTCTCACCAGGGGACTATATAATTGCAGCAAGATGTCTTTACTCTTATACTCAAATCCTCTTGTAATAAAGGTCAACATACCATTTGCTTTCCTAATTGCTTGCTGTACCTACATGTTAACTTTCAGGGATTCGTGCACAAGGATACCCAGGTCCCTCTGAACACCAACATTTCACAATCTCTCACCATCTACAGGAAACTCTGGTATCCGGCACCGACGGGACCGGCGTGGTGCCGGTTGATCGAAAGTTCCGGATAACGGAGAGTTATATCTACCGAGGCTATATTTAACAAAGAAAAATTAAAAAATCAAGAAATGTGCAGTATACAGTATTTGGGTACTCACCTACAGAATGTTGTGTTAAATGGATGGTGGAAGATGCTTGATTAAGTACAGTACTACCCCCACTGACTAACTCGGCGTTCGCGGGCTCGGTCTCGGACTCGGCAACATTGCCGGTTATTTGAGAGGAGTTTTCGGAGTACTCGGCATTCGCGGGAAACTCGGACTGCGACTCGGCAACATTGCCGGTTCTTTGAGAGGAGTTTTCGGAGGATGATTTTTGCTGGTTAAGAGAGAATTCCGGATATTTAGGTGCCGGTTAAACAAGAGTTTCCTGTATTTGTTTTTTTTCCTATTATACATAAAGAGCAGTTTAACCTGGGAGGTGTGTGGAAGGGATTGGGGAAAACATTGGCTTACATCCACCATATGTATAGTTAGTCATGCTGATACCTTTCTGTTGTGTATCGTGAGAGAGACTCAAATGAAAGGACAAGGCGCATATTGTAGGAAACAACCACAGTTAAAAAGAATAAAACAGATATGTTGCACAGGAAGTAGTGATTGGGTGATGCTAAGCTTGGGCTGTGATTTATGCTGTAGGAAGACCTTCACCTTTACAACCATTCCTTTAAAATAAGCAATTAAATTATTCTTTCTAAATGATGAGACATTGGGCCGAAAATTGATCCCGGGACGCGAGAGTACGCACTGCATACTCTCGCGTATTCCCACTCCAATTGCCGGTTTTCTGCATGCCCTGCGCATGCGCTGAAAACCGGCAATTGCTCTTCCGAAAAGGGGGCGGGGCCTGAGTGCATCGCGTGCGCGCTACAGGCTGCGCGCACGCTGTGCACTTCATGCTTTGGACGCGCAGGTAAGTAGGGAAGATTTAGGAAATGTAAAAAGGAGGAGTAAGACCCGCTTTTAAGAAGGTAAGTAGTGAATTAAGTATTTTTTTGAATTTTTTTTTACAGGTATATCTTTTTTATAGACTTTAAAGACAGGTAAGTTTATTTTTATAACTTTTTAAAAGATTTTAAATTTTTTCAAAAATTTAATTTTTTATTTAAAATGGTTAATTTAATTAACTATACTTATTTTATTAATGTGATGGGTTTTTTTTAATTTAATTGAGGTTTAGCTGTTATTTTGGGGGGGTGTAAGATTCATAAGTCTCACAGCCATGCTGTGAGACTTATGAATGGAAGATGGTGTGCTGCCATTGGCTCTAACTGAGTCACGTGATCCCACAGCTCGCACGAATTAACTGCGCCACTGGGATACGCAAGCCCAGCACAGCTGATGTCTGGAACATCAAGTTCGTGCGAGCTGGATCAGAAAAAGCATAAGCGAGGTGAGACATCGCGGGGAAGGCTTACCCCCGCGGGAACAGAGCGAGATCAATTTCTGGGCCATTAGCAAAATCCTGTACAAGTGTAAAACTCCATCAAAGGGAAATATATTGGGAAATGGCATTTTTCTGACATTCACATCTCAATAACATTTTCCACATATGTTTCCCCTTAACCTGAGTTTTACGACCGGGGGCCGCAGGGCGGCAGGGGGGTCTGATGAGGATCTGGGACCACGGGCGACAGCAGCAGCGGGAGGGGGGTAGGGCCTCGGAAGAAGATTGTGGGCCGGGAGCAGCACGGGGAGGGCCGGAGGTGGGGGTAGAGGCCTCACGGGGGGATCGGAGGCCTGGAGGGGTGATTGGAGGCCTTGTTGAGGTTGGGGCGGGGGGGGGGGGTCGTCGCCAATGGTGGGGGGTGGGTTAGGCAGGGACCCTGGATTCAGGAAGTAAGCATTTACTTCCTGGATCCAACAGTCCTCGTCTTGCATTAGCTGGCGGGTTTCACGAGGCGCGCAAAACTATACCAGCTAAAGTTAAATTCAAAATGCAGGTTAAAGCAGAGGCTTCCAGCCTCATTATAATATTGAAATAGGCGGCCCGCCTCCTGGCAGCGGATTGGCTGTCCGCCTCCATTAAAACCGGAAGTGGGCGGGTTGGAGGCGGGTTCAGTTCGGGATTCCGATTTTTAACACTTTAACAACCCCCAAGCCCCCAACCCAGCCATTTTTTTTTTAGGTTCCCCCCATGCCTCTATTTATAAAGACAAGATTCTGTTTTCAGCAGGTTGCTGTGCTAACTCACTTCATCCAGTCTGCCCTTTATGTTTAGATTTTTGCAATCAAAGAAAGATAGTAAGAAAGCCCTGAAAATCACAACTGTGCATAAGTGGCATTCCTGTGGGTATTCTGCCAAGATTTCCATTCTACTGATGTGGCTGGCAGCTGGGGCCTGTTGTCAGACTCACAGCAACAAAGCTAGGTGCCATTACAACAAAAGAAAACACGCTTTTTGTGCAACCAAGTCGGCAGTCTCACGGCGGGTATATGCCTGTGAGACTGTATTTTATTCATTTAAAATAGATCACAACCTCACATGTACCCCACAGGATAGTTGGTTTTATTGTTGTTTGCCAGGATTGCCGCGCGAGCCATTAGAAATAAACAATCTTTTTATTTTCTTTTGAAGAGATGAAGCCGAACGGAATTCGAGAAAAAAAAATGTCAGTTTTGTCGCAACTCCAAAATTCCGGTGATTTTAGATTTTCTGTTTTGTTTGTTCATCCCCCCCACTTGTTATTGATTTTCATGCACTTTGCTTTAAGGACAGTCAGCTGGATAACCAGAACACTTAGGTTGCCATGGCAGCATCCGTATTCAATGGCTATCGGCATCTACTGTGTCCGGCTACTGTCAAGCTACAGTCAATCAATCTCAGGCCTGCTCTCTGGGGAAATAATCTGCTGCAATATTTTGATGATGCATGCGCATTGTATTAATCATATCTTTTCAACCAGGCACATTTCAGGAGTTCATCCATAGCATGTGGGTTAAAAAAAAAGTACATCTTTAACGGAATAATGCCTAAGTTATACCGCACCAATGGGAGCAGTTTACTTTTAACAGGGATGTAAGTGCATGCTGGGAGTACTGCTCACCAACCTCTGACTGCAGGCGAAACTTCGAATCATTGAAAAGAGCTGACAAAGTAGCCAGATCTCTTCAATGATTAGAAATAGAATGGAGGCACTACAAGCAGTCTGAATTCTTTTTAAACTTTTAAAACCTAAGTTAAAACTGGGCTGGATATCATGTGGAGTTATTTTGCAGCCTGCGTCCGACACCAGCAGTAAACGATCACAATTTACAAGAGGTCTCACAAGCAACAGCAAACCCTTGTGGGTTTGTGAAGGTTGTGGGTTCAAGTCCCACTCCTGAGACGTGAGCACAAAGTCTAGGCTGGCACTCCAGTGCACGACTGAGGGAGTGCTGCACTGTCGGAGGTGCCATCCTTCGGATGAGACATTAAACTGAGGCCCTGTCTGCCCTCTCAGGTGGATGTAAAAGATCCCATGACACTACTTCGAAGAAGAGCAGGGGAGTTCTTATTTATCCCTCAACCAACATCACTAAAAAACAGATTATCTAGTCACAGAAGACAGTTGAGTCCAATTCATTAAATATATTCAAGAAGGAGTTAGATATATTTCTTAAGGCTAAGGGGATCAAGGGATATGGGGAGAAAGCAGGGACAGGGTACTGAGTTTGGATGATCAACCATGATCGCATTGAATGGCGGAGCAGGCTCGAGGGGCCGAATGGCCTACTCCTGCTCCTATCTTCTATGTTTCTATGTTTCTATCACCTTGTTGTTTGTGGGAGCTTGCTGTGTGCAAATTGGCTGCCGCGTTTCCCTGCATTACAACAGTGACTACACTTCAAATGTACTTTGTTGGCTGTTAAGCGATTTGGGGTGTCCTGAGATCGTAAAAGGCGCTACATAAATACAATTTTTTTTTTCTTTCTTGTACCATTGTGAGCTTGGCATGGCTATAGTGTAGAGTTTGCAGTGAGGCATCACTCTGAATCAAGACATGCAGTATAATTAGGGTATAAAGCACTCAACACAGTAAGATACACAACAGCATCTGGCCAGCACTGAATATGTTTTGCCTCGGATAGTTGCTAATTCAGATTTTAAAAAGTTATCTGTAATGCAGCCCAAGCTTCCGCCGCTGCAGATTCCACTCCGCTTCCATCGTAGACTAGATTCCACAGCACCTGGAATAAGATAAGAATGACACATATGCAAGCATATGCGAAGGTTTAAAAGGTGTCCTGTATGAGTTTCTATTCTGTTCCCTGCACCTTCCTTACTTATTAGCTGGGGAAGGTTTGTACAGTACAGTGAGTGCAAAAATTGCATTGCCGGCCCATATTGCAGCAGGCTGAGCTGCTAAACCCACCAGAGAACAGAAAGGATAACAGCCTCTGCCATCGTCCGCAATGTTTGTGTTGTCACTAGGGGTAGCACCATCTCTAAAGATGCCAACAGAATCCTTTTCTTCATTCGGTTTGTGGCGCTTTTACGGCACTACAGAATCACTGACTTCATTAGCGGTGCTGCAAAGGAAAAGAGGTGGTGTTTTCTTTTATTAATTCTTGTGATATGGGCATTTATTGTCCATCCCTAGTTGCCCTTGAGAAGGTGGTGGTGGGTCTTGTTAATCGACACGGTCTTCTTCTTGCACCGCTGCTGTCTGTTAGAAAAAGTCAAGTTACGGCTATCTCTGGTCACTTTAAATAATCAGGTTTGAGTGCAAACCAATATGGTGGGTATATTGGGGGAAAAATTCAGTTGGTTGCGCCTCCCATTAGCGCCTTAAGAGGGCGCTAATGGGGCACAATGCAACTAGCGCCTGGGCGCGGCGATGTTTGCGCCGCTCGTGAAATTAACTAGACATTTTGCGGCGGCGCTAAACACTACCGCCACGATCTCCTGCGCCGGCAGATCGTGACGTCAGTCGAGTGCGCAACGCCCCGGTAGCGCCCCAAGTGGATATTGAGTGGCGCCCCCTGCCTTTAGCAACGACAGGTTGAGGGGAGCGTTTTGCAGTCAGGAAGGGACTGGGGGAGTGCTATTTAAAGGCGACCGCTTCCTGCCTTTTTTTGTTGGTGACATTTTTGAACCACGCATTCTGAGAGAGAGAGAGAGAGACTTCTGGAGAGATTCAACGCTGAGTGAAGGAGTTTTGGGTACTGAGCAGCACTTTGCAGTTTCATTTTGATTAGCCCTTCCTTGTATCGATTTAGAAGAGATTGTGGGGGCTGCACTCTGAGCTCTTTCCCTGGGACCTCTCCATTGTTCTTTCCAGCAGATTTGATGTACAGCTCTCTCCAGGCCGAGATTCAAGGCTGCAATGAGCAGGATGTGGATGGAAAGCAAGATCAACCCACCCCTTTAAGAACTGGCCGGCACCATTGTGTCTGTGTTCCATTGCTGACTGACATCACATGAGCTTCGCCAGCGCTCTGAGGTAGCGCCTCACTCCTCGGCCTTTGCGCCTTAAGACAGGTGTGAAGCGCCTGATTTAGCGCTCCAATCACCTCCAGGGGCGATAAAAGTCAAGTTTGCAGTCGGAGGCGATAATTAGCGCCAGGTGCTAATCTTTGCGCCCGGCCGATAATTGCGCCCCAAATGGGGCGATACTGAATTTCTCCCCCATTGTGTTTAATCAGAGTTTAAGATGGAATATAACACATTAGTTATACAGCAAAAACATACAACCGTGACAAGAAGCTGATACCGATCCGATCGGACAGACGGTTGACACACGTGAGCAATTCTCCTCTTCCTTTTGTCTAGAGCCTCCTTCTCTCTCTCTCTCTCTATTCTGTCTGTAAGAACAAGCTCTCTCTCTTTCTCTTCCATCTGTGAGTACAAGCTCTCTCTCTCTCTTTCTCTTCCATCTGTGAGTACAAGCTCTCGGGAGGTCACTTTTATTCTACTTTTAGGGGTGGCCCTGAACCGGCATATTGATAATACCTTTTGACCAACAGAAGTTCCCCTAAAACCTTAATATCCAATGGGACTTCTAGTTCTTTGTCTTGATTCGTGTGTCAAAGCCCGCCCTAAAGATGCCTTATGATTGTGGCCACATGTCTTTCTCTGTTTATATTTTCCCAGTGTTTCCTTCCTGTGGAATTCGTGTCTTGTCTCTTTCGTCCGTATCCTTCTTTGATCTCAGGAGGCCCAACCAGAAACCAGTTCGCTTCAGAGTGTTACCTCCTTTATGACATAGCAAATTTTTACGTTAACTTCCCCAAACTTCCTTCCGTTACCTTTGCAAGCAGTTCTGTTAAGCCAACTTCAAATCCTACCTGAGCATTATACATAAAATACATAAACAAGGTTCAAGTCTTAACTTAAAAACAACAGATAATCGCTTAGCAACAGGGAGATTGTATATAGTATACCCTCCGCAGCAAACCAAAAACATTAGCACTTCTAAGCATCTATCTGATCCGAGGAGACTTTCCGTCTGCAATTCGAACATAACCATTTAAACACAGCACTTTTTGCGTCACAGTTTTAATCGCATAATCATATACATCTTTAGGTATCTTTAGTTTCAAACAAGTCCGTGTGGTGAAGGTGCTCCCACAGTGCTGTTAGGGAGCGAGTTCCAGGATTTTGACCCAGTGACGATGAAGGAACGGTGATATACTTCCAAGTCAGGATGGTGTGTGACTTGTTCCCATACACATGCTGCTCTTGTCCTTCTAGGTGGTGGAGGTCACGGGTTTGTTGTTAATGCCAATGTGGTAAGGTGAATGGGATACAAGATTATATTTCCCAACAACTAACCTTCTGATGAGTTTGTAAATGTAACCTGATGAAATATGATACTTCTTACAATCTTAACATTAAAATTTTATCCAGACCCTGACAACCACTTACACTCTTCTTTAACATCAGGGTCGTGAATCTTTGGAATTCTCTACCCCAGAGAGCTGTGGAGGCTGGGTCATTGAGTATATTTAAGGTGGAGATAGACAGATTTTTGAAAGGTAAGGGAGTCAAGAGTTATGGGAAGCGGGCAGTGAAGTGGAGTTGAGGCCAAGATCAGATCAGCCATGATCTTATTGAATGGCGGAGCAGGCTCGAGGGGCCAAGTGAACTATTCCTGCTCCTACGTCTTATGTTCTTATGTTCTTATATGTTTATTTCCCGCTGCATATTCTAAGCGACCTCTCCACTTCTCCTGCCAAGGGAATAAAGGCAGGAAACAAGACACAAGACTGAGAGGAACCAGTGACATTTCTCCCTAATGGCTTGAAGATTCCAAAACAGCTCGGAAGCTCGAGGCTCGAGGGGCCTACTCCTGTTCCTATGTTCCTAAACTAAAATAAACCAAGAAAAACTTACAAACCGTGCTTCATGTATCTTACGCCATGTGCCCAGTACTTTTAGTTAAACAGCTAGAAACATAAAATGAATAAATCAGCGAAACTTATCATGTGCTGTGAGAGGCACAGGTTATGTTTACTTTGGCAATATATGTTTCCTTTTCAGTAGTGGTCTGCCAGTTTAAGTACAATTTCTGTTCTTAATGGCTGGTGGAGCCAGTGTAGAAACCCCAAGTGAAGGCAAGTAAATCAGATAAAGATCGCACGAAATGTGCGAGAGCTTCATTTAAATGTTACAACGCACGTTAAATCCTGCTCATACGTGATTCTCCACTTTTCTCACGGGAAGTGCTCTGTACCCTCAGTTCACCCATGTGAAATGGGCAATGAGGAGCGGGCTGGTGGTGGGTCCACATAAGATAGGAGGTAACTCCTTTAAGGGCGGAACGAGTTGTATTTGTCCCACTTCCCAAAGTGTACAATAACGCTGGATGTCTAAGAGCTATATTTTGAAGAATGGACAATTTACTTGTTTTTATATTTTTGGCTGGATTTTGGAATGTGAGAATTTTTGGGGGATGCCTCTTCTTTTCGTCCCACTCCAGAGACTTGAGCACATAAAGCTAGGCTGACACTCCAGTGCAGGGCTGAGGGAGTGCTGCACTGTCGGAGGTGCTGTCTTTCGGATGAGACGTTAAACCGAGGTCCCGTCTGCTCTCTTGGGTGGACGTAAAAGATCCCATGGCACTATTTCGAAGAAGAGCAGGGGAGTTAGCCCCGGTGTCCTGGCCAATATTTATCCCTCAATCAACATCACTAAAACAAATTATCTGGTCATTATCACATGGCAGTTTGTGGGACCTTGCTGTGCGTAAATTGGCTGCCGCGTTTCCTATATTACAACAGTGACTCCACTTCAAAAGTACTTCATTGACTGTAAAGCGCTTTGGGATGTCCGGTGGTTGTGAAAGGCGCTAATAAATGCAAGTCTTTCTTTTCTTTATTTGGAGGATGAGCAAGAGGGTGAAAGGAATAATTCAAAGCAGTTTTGATTGCCACTGAAACAGATGGTCCTCAACGACCCATATCCATACAGCTGTGTCCAAATACTCAGACGCACTTGAGGAAACATATCTGAGGAAATCTGCCTTTGCAGGCTTCACTTCACCAGAATGGCAGTGACGGAGTTGTGCCATCTGCTAGAAGCTGACTTATAGACAACCTCCACCACAGGGATGGCACTGCCAATGGCAGTCAAGGTCACCACAAACGTCAACTTTTCCAAGTTAATCACAGGGAACAGCAACAGCATCAGTCAATCAGTGCATTGATGTATCAAGCAGATCACTGTGTCCCAAGACAAACATCTTCATCACATTCTCTTGGTCCTGGAGACCCAAATAAGGCAAATATGCTTTCGCCATACTTCCTGCAGAAGCATCTCTGTTCAGCATTTGTAAACAGATATGTACTGTGATGTTCTGCAGCCACCTCAGTCATAAGCATTCTTTTGTGCAGCAAAATATTCTGCTAAGTGATTTCCTCACAGGTTCTTTAGACAGTGGAAGCCTTTAAGATTTGCAACAGCCCACAATTTTTCAATACCTCCCCGCCCCCCCCTCCCCTCCCCCACCCCCAGTAAGTGAGCTCCCTCCAGCAGGTTCAAGCCAGGCTGAGAGCTCCCTATGTAATTAGGCTGACCTTTGGAAATCTCACTTCAGTGCTGGGATTAGAAAATATAGCCTACATGTGAAATATGTAAACAATGAATACCAGTTAGCGTGGTTTAGTGCAAGCAGTAAAATGCTCCTTTTTCTAAACTGGGTGATCAAAAGCTCTAACTCCATCTGTCACTCTGCCTTACCTAACAACTGGGAAAGGTAGCTCTCATCAGTGCTCAAGATAAGCTTCTCTATAAGGTGCTGTTCTGTTAAATGACACTTCACCTCGGAGGCAGAAGAAAATGACAATCATTACTGTTTCCTACAAGCACTTTTCTGTCAGAAAGTCACAGAGCTCCATTGATGGCCGTCATGTGGAAGTCTGTAAACCAAATCACCCACCATCACAGCTAAAAGAGATTGCCTGGCAGCATGTGGTACTGGCAGGGAGTTTTTACGTTGACATTGTGCCAATGTGTGCAAAACGTTAAATGTCAGGTTGTTTCCCCCCACACCCCCCCACCCCCATAATAGAAACTACGTACTGGTAGAAAGAGAATAATGTACTTTGTAGAAAATTTTTGCAAGTTAAACAACAAAACTGAGTTGTGGGGATTTTTAGATGTCATAGAATCATAAAATCATAGAAATTTACGGCACAGAAGGAGGCCATTTGGCCCAGCGTGTCTGCGCCAGCCGAAAAAGAGCTCTCCAGCCTTATCCCACTTTCCAGCTCTTGGTCCGTAGCCTTGTAGGTTACGGCACTTCAAGTGCATATCCAAGTAATTTTTAGATGTGATGAGGGTTTCTGCCTCTACCATCCTTTCAGGCAGTGAGTTCCAGATCCTCACCACCCTCTGGGTGAGAAAGTTCTCCTCAACTCCCCTCTAATACTTCTACCAATTACTTTAAATCTATGCCCCCTGGTTATTGACTTCTCTGCTAAGGGAAATAGGTCCTTCCTATCCACTCTATCTAGGCCCCTCATAAATTTATACACCTCAATTAAATCACCCCTCAGCCTCCTCTGTTCCAAAGAAAACAACCCCAGCCTATCCAGTCTTTCCTCATGTCTTTATTTAAATAGCAAGAAAACACTTGAACAAAACAGTAAGTGAGTACTATTACTTCATGGATGTGCTTTGAGCGAAAAGTGCAGGCTGCTGCTAAGATATATTAATGAGGATTCAGAAAAGTTTAATAAATCTATGTGTCATGCTTTATCGTAAAATCATAGAAATTTAAATATAGAAGGAGGCCATTTATCTTATCGTGCCTGTACCAGTGCCGGATCCCCCACAGATCTAACTACTTTAAAACCATCTCCCTATTCATTCCTGTAATCTTTAATATCATTCTTCTTTAAGTGTTTATCTAGTTTCTTTTTAAATGGCACGATTGTCTTGACTTGTATCCTAACAACCTTTTGCATGAAAAAAATAATCTTTCTATCCTCTTCCTTTAGCCCTTTGTTCTAATCCTGATTTAATGGCCTCTTGTTACCCAGATCACCAGTGAAAATAGTATTTCACTCAGTGGCTTTCAAACGTTTCTGCATGGGAACCCACTGCAAGTACTGCAACATTACTCTGGACTCCCTGCAAATGTTGACACACCCTCACTGAATCCCTTTCCTAATTTCTGAAAGACAGTGTTAGCTATCCAAAGGAAAACAGTAAAACACTTTGTTGTGTATATATCAACAGCAGCAATGTGCTAGTTACTCAACAAATACCTAGAAATATAGACATGTGATCATAGACAGACAGAAATCAGATCTCCATGGCTCTTCTGATAACACCTTGCAGATCCCCTAGAGTCTGGGGACCTCAGTTTGAAAACATATGCCTGCACTAATTACCCTCTCAGCCCTTTCATCATTTTGAACTCTACGGTTCGGTCTCGTCTTAACCTTCGCTTTCTAGCAATACAGCCCTAGTTATTTCTCAGTCTCTCCATCATATCTATATACTCTTGTTCCCTGGCATCATCCTAGTGAATCTATGTTGCAGTTTTTCCATGGCTCCAATACCCTTTCTGTAATGAGGGGTGTCCCAAAGCTGTCTACAATACTGTAATTGTGGCATAAGTTACGTACTGTGCAAAGGATTTAATTCAAACCCTACATTTGTGTGACTGGTACATTTTGTTTCTGCATTTAAAATGTTTGCAAATGTTGCTTATTCATTCTGTAGCTATTTTGATTGTTTGCAGATGTGGGTTAAGGCATGTTAATAAAACTGCTGACCAGATTAGGCCACACCCATCGGCCTTATGGTTTCTTAGGCAGACCCAAAATATAAATGAGTCAGTAAATGAGTATGCAAGACTTTTAGTCAAACTTGCATGATTTGTTTTTTAAGTTACTCTCCCTTTGTTTCAAGCAGCAGTGGCAAGTCCCTTATTTTCCCAACTGATTTTTCCAGTCAGCAATGGACTCAATTCGGCCATAACGGAAACATTCACCCCCTCATAATATTAAAGGGACACAATACACAAATTCAATTGCTACCATGTTCAACAATAAATATTAGGGAGTTATTTTAACATATTAAATCATACTTCAAATGTCCGCTCAGTTGTGACTAGTTTTATACATTGTTTTACTGCGTTTTTATGAACTTAGCTGAATGGCTCTCTTAACTCGCTATGTCAAGGTGGCACTATGGATGTGATCAAATATGAAATTTAACAAATGCGAAATTGGACAAATAAAGATCTGGAGAGATTTTGAAAAATGCTAGCATGCACCCCTCAATCTCGCACTGACACACACACACACACACACACACTTTATCACCTTACAGGAACAAAACCAGAAAGGAGTGGAGACAATTATCTGCCAGCTTTCTTCACATATCATGTACTTCTCTCTTAGAGAAAACATGTTAGATGCTTAAAAGGCACAGTTACATTGGGGATTATTTAGCTCAGCTTGCAAAACTGATGTCTGTGTGCCACCACCACACATTTCCACGAATGAAATCAGGTCCTTATCCTCTAGCAGAATTGTAGACCACGCAAATGTGGTTGAAGTGGCATAATTGGTGGGATAAATATTTTATATTTGTATACATAATTGTGTATAGATCATGACTACTAGCTGATCTCCCATGGTGTTATTTATGAATGGTATTTTGGAGTACCGTTGTAATGTTTAGCTGCTAAGGTGAAGCTACGTTTAACCTGGCCTGTCCCTTTAAGGTCACTGTTGAGCGGTCTAAATAGGCATACCTTGAAATCAATTAGTGGCTAATTGCTGAGGACCTTTCTGCAGACTGGCAGCTGCTTGTAATTATCTATCACTTGTCCTTCAGGACACATCAGGTTATCAAGGTCAGAAAAAGCAGCTGAAAATGACTGGCTTTCTTTCTCTATTTTGATACTTTTGACACTGTTAAGTATGATGGATGTGCTTTAGATGCAAGACTTTTATATAGAAGGATAATGTAGCAGTAAATTTATAATAATCGCTCACCTTAGGAAAGAATTTAATATAAAAGCACTGGGGCTAAGCTAGGTAATGTTACAATGGCCTTCTGGCTGTGAAAATTATAAGACAGGCAGACTATTTGCACACTTAACGTAACCTAAAACAAAAAAAAACAACTCCACCTCATTCTCTGGTTTCCATTCCCAGCTGGCTGTACACATGTATTGAATCATCAAAATGTCAGTATAATGAACTGTTAGAGGGTGCCATTTACCATAATAGGAGAAACTACTAATAACTGGTCTGGTAAAGTGCCTGGTTATTTTCTTCAGGTACAGAAAATTATATAAATGATGACCCTGAGTTATGATACTCAAATTATTACGGTTGCTTCGGAGAGTTTCTTGACTATAATTATTTGTGATAGAAGTTGGCCAAATATGGACTAGCTATCTGTTTTTGTGACACTCATGTTTTTGTAATTGAACACTGGAATGTCCTCGCCCCTGACTATATAAAGCCTTGTGCAGTCAGCCTGTGTGTTTGTGTGCGGACTGGCAGAGTAGATAGTTTTAAGGTTGAACTGGATGACATAACGTCAGTCTGTCTTAAAAGCCCTGCAGGAATTGACCTGATTCTTTCCTTCCAGAGTTCCTGAACTGAACCCGCAGTGCAACATTTTTCTATGTTTTTGTGAAAAGCACAGCCACAAGACAATCTTCATTTTTGGAAAATGTCACAACCATACGACCTGAGAGATGCCAAATATTATCTGTAAACAAATGTTTTTGATTATTCCCACAGTCAAATTTGGCTAAAATCCAAACTTCGAATACTTCTGTTGATCCAGTACTTTTCCAAATTTCATTAAGGGGCACTATCTTACAGATACCGTCTCTCACCCTGCCAGACACTTCGCCAGGTTTGTTATTGCCACGCGTGTGATGACATTACATTTCACAAGGTGACCTTATTAGATTACATCATGTAGATCACAGAATAAATCTTAAATACTTTCAGAAAAATAACATCTTATCAAAAACTTGGCGGAACAAAGATTGGCCATTTCTTGTGTTGCAGACTTCCTCCAGGTGGGCAGCATGGTCACAATTTGGCAATGTCCATTCCTGACCATTTCAGGAACTGAATTTAAACCTGAAAATGTGGATGAGCTATGATGACTGAAATCTAATGTCAAATGGAGACGGAATCACACAGAAGGCCAATGTGTAAAGAGGTGTAATAATAAGTCATCACAAGCCATTGTGTTGGAGACAGTAGTAAGCACAGTAGGGTCTACGGCTTTTTAAACTTTATTGCCATAGCCAGCACTCACAACCTGTAATAAAAGGGCCTACTCTATGTCACTGACAGTAAAAAAAAGTCTCAATTGTCAAGGGTATAGTTGCAGTGCTATATAAAATTTTCATGACTGCAGGCACGACTTTTCAGTGACATAATCACCACCAAGGTACAGAAGACTGGGTAAACAAAAGTTAATATCAGCTTTGAAGAGAATGTATTGAAATAAATGAAGCCTAAAAGTGACATAGCAGAAAACCTTTTAATCGAACACTGTTCAAATTTAAATGTATCTTCTTGTGCCTAGGAGGCTGTACTTTATCACGTAAATATTACAACTGGTCGGTGCACATGTTAAATTAATAATGTTAGAATGACAAGTGTTTTTCTGTTCACTTGCACTGTGAAAATCAGTTTAGAGTATCTTATATAGGTGTTAGATCTATCGTACATTTTGCCTGTTACATTTCCTATGCTACACTTACTGGGGTAGAAATCCATCTTGGATGGTAATGCTAAGTGGGTGGTAATGCATCAGCTGCCTGTTGTATGTCCCGCTTAATATTCAGTTCTACTGAAGTCATTGGAACTGGATATCGGGGGGGAGGTATAACGGGTGGACAATACGATACTGACGGTTTGCGTTACCTCCAAAGATGAATTTCTACCCCAATATCTCAGAGAGAACTCAAAAACAACCAGAAAACAAAATGATTAGTGTGACAAGTGGAAATTCTAAAAGGACTGGACCTGTATTACAGTTTGGAGAGAGGCTCTGACTATATTAGGTTAAGCAGTAACACCAGTTAGTGTTGCAGAGATATTTGGTCATGAAAAAGATTGCAAGTTAGTGTAATTTTTTCTTAAAATGTATCTTTCTTCACTCTGTTGTAAAACAACAACCTAAATAGATGGACAGAAAAGGTAAAGAGCCACTTCCTGAGCTTACATGCCGAGATTTACTTATTTACACCAATTAGTATGTAAGGAAGCAACTGCATTTATTTATCTGGAAATACTCAGCGGGTCAGGCAGCATCTGTGGAGAGAGAAACAGAGTTAACGTTTCAGGTCAATGACCTGTTGTCAGAACTGGTGAGATTAAAGATGTAATGGCCCAGAAATTGATCTCGCTCTGTTCCCGCGGGGGTAAGTCTTCCCCGCGATCTCTCACTCCGCTTGTGCTTTTTCAGATCCAGCTCGCACGAACTTGATGTTCCAGACATCAGCTGGGCAGTGCTTGCGTATCCTACCGGCGTAGTGAATTCGTGCGAGCTGTGGGATCACGTGACTCAGTTAGAGCCAATGGCAGCACACCATCTTCCATTCATAAGTTTCACATACGTGCTGTGAAATCTATGAATCTTACACCCCCCCAAAATAACAGCTAAACCTCAATTAAATTTTTTTTAAAAACCCATCACATTAATAAAATAAGTATAGTTAAATAAATTAACCATTTTAAATAAAAAATTAAATTTTTGAAAAAATTTAAAATCTTTTAAAAAGTTATAAAAATAAACTTACCTGTCTTTAAAGTCTCTAAAAAAGATATACCTGTTAAAAAAAATTCAAAAAAATACTTAATTCACTACTTACCTTGTTAAAAGTGGGTCTTACTCCTCCTTTTTCCATTTCTAAAATCTTCCGTACTTACCTGCGCGTCCAAAGCATGAAGTGCACAGCGTGCGCGCAGCCTGTAGCGCGCACGCGATGCACCGAGGAACCGCCCCCTTTTCAAAAGAGCAATTGCCGGTTTTCAGCGCATGCGCAGGGCATGCAGAAAACCGGCAATTGGAGTGGGAATACGCGAGAGTACGCAGTGCGTACTCTCGCGTCGCGGGATCAATTTCTGGGCCAATATGTTTTAAGCAAGTACAGAGGCAGGGAAAGGGGTAGGGGAGGAAAGAACAAAAAGGAAGGTCTGTGATAGGGTGGAAGGCAGGAGAGATTAAATGACAAAAGGGATAATGGTGCAAGGCAAGAGGGGGTGGTAATAGAACAAGAATGGCAACATTTCTGGGTCTTGGCCCTCAATATCCTATTACTTGCATACATGCAACACTTTGGGGATGGGTGCATCTTCTGCCAGCAGCCAGTTCTACAGGAAGCTGGCATATATCTTAGAAAGGGTATAACTCTGACATGTCTGGCTTATGTCCCAGGTTCCAGTCCGCTACCCAGAACTACAGCACTTTTGCACCAAAACAAATTGGAATTTTGGGCCCATACCATTTTCCTTATCTACTAACAGATAGATAAACAAATGCCAAAGCAAAATACTACAGATGCTGAAAATCTGAAATTAAAACAGAAAATGCTGGCAATACTCAGCATGGATGTCCAGTCCCTCTACACCTCCATCCCCCACCAGGTTGGCCTGTGGGCCCTCTGCTTCTGCCTTGAAAAGAGGACTAACCAACCCCCATCCACCACCACCCTCCTCCTCCTGGCTGAACTTGTTCTTACTTTGAACAACTTCTCCTTTGATGCCACTCACTTCCTCCAACTAAAAGGTGTTGCTATGGGAACCTGTATGGGTCCTAGCTATGCCTGCCTTTTTGTGGGAAAAGTGTTCCAGTCCTGCACAGGTCCCCTCCCTCACTTCTTTATCTGGGACATTGATGACTGTATCGGTGCCGCTTCCTGCTATCGCCCCAAACTGGAAAATTTCATCGGCTGCCTGTTGTATGTCCCGCTTAATATTCAGGCAAGTGGAGAGTGTTCCATCACACTCCTTACTTGTGCCTTGTAGATGGTAGAAAGGCTTTGGGGAGTCAGGAGGCTACATCAAAGGAGAAGACCAACCAGAAGGCAAGCTTCCACCAGACTCTACAGACCAGGCTATTCTCTCGATGATGTCTCAGAATGGATCTGCTTAAAGAGGCAATGGATTAGTAAGGATGCATAGAAGGAACTGTCTCCTGTTGAAAGGTGAATTCTGAACATTCTCTCAAACACAAAAAATAAAGAACAGACTTAGTTCAAAACACTGGATTTCATAGCACAAAGTAGTTTTACTGTGTGTGCATATATGATTATTTATAGCAAGTACATTTTTTTACCACCGTGCCCAACACTCGGTGCCTCTTCGGAACATAGGAACAGAAGTAGGTCATTCAGACACTTGAGCTGGTTCTGCCATCCAGCTAGATCATGGCTGATCTGTACCTCAACTCCATTTGAGACCTTTACGCGATCTCAGTCTTGAAAATTTCAATTGACCCAGCATCCACAGCCTTTTGGGGAAGAGAGTTTCAGATTTCCACTACCATTTGAGTGAAAAAAATGTTTCCTGAAATCACTCCTAAATGTCTACCACAAAATGCCTAGCAGATTCTTGGTGGGTCTCTGGCCCCTCACCCCTAACAGACTTTCCCTCCTGTTCTCTATCTCCTTAATGAGGACATTCAGATCCGGCTGTCTAGAGTTTGGTACTCGCTTCTTTGATTTTGCTGCCATCCTTCTCGGCCAGGTATTCCGTTTCCTCCAATGCTGTCATTGCCCTTTAAGCAGTATTAGGTAATATATCCTGCTGCTGCACCAGGTCTCTGCGGCTCCTGCAGGTATTTTCTGGCCACCAGCTTGCCTCCCCCCCCACCCCCATATGTATTCTTGACTGCCTTGAGGTGTTTTCTTCCTCCCCACCCCGCCCCATGCATGCTCCACAAAGCCAACCAGCCAGGAATGAAAATTGGGTGGCTTCTATAAGGGTGGGCAATCCACTTGTCATATTACCACCCAGATGGTGAAGAAAAAAACCTACCCCAATATGTCCAAGGCATTGGGGGTCATTTTAATCCAACTCGCCGGGCAGGAGACCCACAGGATTGGGTGGAACGCCGGTTTTACACCCCGCCCAATATTACTCTCCACTGACTTCAATAGAGAGTAAAATCAGGTGGGGTGTTAAACCAGTGTTGCACCTGATCCTTGCCCCCTTAGTGTCTAGGTGCACCTCATAGCGTGGCATGTAGACTCTGTAGGTCCTAAGTTTGCTCCCTTGTCCGTGCTATTGGCTCATGTTAGCCAGGATGATGGATGGGCGTTGCGTTTATTCTTCGTGTCCTTGGGCTGAGAAAACTAAAGCCTGCCAGGGTTCTTGCTGCTGCTCACTATCCAGTGAACCCTGCTGCCAAATGTGTGTGTAAACATCAGGTGAAGACAGGATCAAGTTCAGGCATGATATGCCTCCCACAGGATTGAATATTCTGCTGATACTCATAGCCTAGCCTCATGCATGAAGGGAGCTGCCAGCACCTCTAGAGCCTTACCTGAACTTGAGTTACTATCTTCAGGAAAGGAGAAAAGAAAATTGAAGAGAAGGAGAGGCAATTGGAAAGAGAGGAAGATGGAAGGCAAGTACAAAGGTCTACAGTACAAGATCTAATTTTTGACAATGTTTGTCTGATAATGCTGCTGTGAAGCACCTTGGGACATTTTACTGCGTTAAAGGCACTATATATTTATTTATCAGATTAGATGTCAGCCAGAAGCTGCTTGATACCGTTCCAATTTCTCTATCATACATCAAAACCATACACTTGGTATTTCATCCAAAAACCCATCTGGTTCACTAATGTCCTTTAGGGAAGGAAATCTGCCGTCCTTACCTGGTCTGGCCTATATGTGACTCCAGACCCACAGCAATGTGGTTGACTCTTAACTGCCCTCTGAAATGGCCTAGCAAGCCACTCAGTTGTAACAAACCGCTACAAGAAACCATAATAAGAATAAAAGTGGACGGACCACCCGACATCGACCAAGGCACCGGCTACGGACACGGCAACAGCACACCCAGCCCAGTTGACCCTGCAAAGTCCTTCTCACTAACATCTGGGGACTTGTGCTAAAATTGGGAGAGCTGTCCCACAGACTAGTCAAGCAACAGCCTGACATAGTCATACTCACAGAATCATACCTTTCAGCCAATGTCCCAAACTCCTCCATCACCATCCTTGGGTATGTCCTGTTCCACCGGCAGGACAGACTCACCAGAGGTGGCAGCAAAGTGGTATACAGTCAGGAGGGAATGGCCCTGTAAGTCCTCAACATTGACACCGGAACTCATGAAGTCTCATGGCATCAGTTTAAAGATGGGCAAGGAAACCTCCTGCTGATTACCACCTACCACCCTCCCTCAGCTGATGAATCAGTACTCCTCCATGTTGAACACCACTTGGAAGAAGCACTGAGGGTATCAAGGGCACAGAATGTACTCTGGGTGGGGGACTTCAATGTCCATCACCAAGAGTGGCTCGGTAGCACCACTACTGACCGAGCTGGCCGAGTCTCGAAGGACATAGTTGCCAGACTGGGCCTGCAGCAGGTGGTGAGAGAACCAACATGAGGGAAAAACCTACTTGACCTTGTCCTCACCAATCTACCTGTCGCAGATACATCTGCCCATGACAGTATTGGTAGCAGTGACCACCGCACAGTCCTTGTGGAGACGAAGTCCCATCTTCACACTGAGGATACCCTCCATCGTGTTGTGTGGCACTACCACTGTGCTAAATGGGATAGATTCAGAACAGATTTAGCAGCTCAAAACTGGGCATCCATGAAGTGCTGTGGGCCATCAGCAGCAGCAGAATTGTATTCCACCACATTCTGTAACCTCACAGCCCGGCATATCCCTCGCTCTACCATTACCATCAAGCCAGGGGACCAACCCTGGTTCAATGAGGAGTGTAGAAGAGCAAGCCAGGAGCAGCACCAGGTGTACCTAAAAAGGCAGTGCCAATCTGGGGAAGTTGCAAAACAGGACAACATGCATGCTAAACAATGGAGCAGCATGCTTCAGACAGAGCTAAGCGATCCCACAACCAACGGATCAGATCCAAGCTCTGCAGTCCTGCCATATCCAATCGTGAATGGTGGTGGACCATTAAACAACTGACGGGAGGAGAAGGCTCCATGAACATCCCCATCCTCAATGATGGCGGTGCCCAGCAAGGCACAAGTAATGAATGTGATGGAATACTCTCCACTTGCCTGGATGAGTGCAGCTCCAACAACACTCAAGAAGCTCAACACTATCCAGCACAAAGCAGCCCGCTTGATTGGCACCCCATCCATTATCTTAAACATTCACTCCCTCCACCACCGGCGTACCATGGCTGCAGTGTGTAACATCTACAAGATACACTGCAGCAACTCATCAAGGCTTCTTCGACAGCACCTCCAAAATCCACAACCTCTACCACCTAGAAGGACAAGAGCATCAGGCGCATGGGACCACCATCATCTCCAAGTTCCCCTCCAAGTCACACTATCCTGACTTGGAAATATATCATCGTTCCTTCAACGTCACTGTATCAAAATCCTGGAACTCCCTCCCTAACAGCACTATGGGAGTACCTTCACCACATGGACTGCAGCGGTTCAAGAAGGCAGCTCACCACTACCTTTGCGAGGGCAATTAGGGATGGGCAATAAATGCTGGCCTTGCCAGTGACGCCCACATCCCAGGAACGAATTTTTAAAAATCCAAGATCCCAACAAAAGGATTTTTGGTGCAAACAAAATGGTAGTTATTCATGCTTTAAGAAGCTCGGGGGAAAGTGCCTTTAGATGGAGAGCAAACCAGTTAAAGATGTTCATAGGAACATAAACAAGTACAGGACGGGAAACAACTACACAGTCCCAAATATCAATAGCCTCTTAATTGACCAATTCTGGAAAACTGAGTATCGACAACTGCAGGAGGTTGTTCTGTCTAGATAGGGGCCATAAATGTAAGATAGGCACTAATAAATTCAATAGGGAATTCAGGAGAAACTTCTTTACCCAGAGAATGGTTAGAGTGCGGAACTCACTACCACAAGGAGTAGTTGAGGTGAATAGCATAGATACATTTAAGGGGAAGCTAGATAAACACATGAGGAAGAAAGGAAGAGAAGGTCATCCTGACAGGGTTAAACGAAGAGCGGTGGGTTGAGGCTCGTGTGGAACAGAAACACCAACATGGACCAGTTGGGCTGAATGGCCTGTTTCTGTGCTGTACATTCTATTTAATTGTATGTCTTTTTGTGGTTGAGCCAATTTATGTAGCTGTAATTGAAGCGGCTGATCGGGATGATAAACCTTAGCACCAGATAGAATTCTGTTAGTGGTATCTGACAGGTAAGCAAAAGCATAAATGCCAGCGGATGAAATGAGGATGTTAAAGACTTTTCATCTTCTTGAGCGTTTCACCAGTCCACAAGATTTCGAAGGCATTCAGTTTCAAATCTTGCCTGCAGGAGATTGCCAAGCCACGGTTGAGATATAGAGCAGCTGCACAACCATCTGTGCTACTGTCAGCCCAAAAAAACCCCATCATGATCAGCGATGGATTCAGATTCATTCAACACCTTGTCAGTTATAAATGATTCATAAATAGCTAGTACATCAAAATTGTTAGAAATTATCACTGGCGAGCAATGGAATGGCCTAAAAGCCACAATTGTTGGTGTAATATATTATTTAATTTTAATACCTGCACAGGAACAGCTGTCTGTTCTCAATAGATGTAGCCACCTGAATACATGTTCAAACGGCAGAATAACCAATACATGGGATGGGTGGGAGGGGGGGGGGGGGCTCATTTTAACTTTAAGCAAGCGTGTAAAATGGGCGATATCGAATTGGCCCATATTATACGGTCCGCCTGATTTTCCCTTCCATTGACTTCAGTCAGTTGTTGTGTATAGTGGGTGGCTCACCCAAAGTTAAAATGACCCCAATTGAGTTTGTGACCCACTTCCCTTCCTCACTACTGTTTGTTGGCATAATATGTACAGTATATGCTGTACATTCTATTCTCACCCCTTCCATTCCAAAAGAACGTTTCGGATAAGCTGGCCAGACTAGTGGGGCCGTCTGTTTTTGAGCAACATGATAGAAAAGCTATCTACGGGAGGGCACTTAATAAAGTTCATGCAGCTTACATGACCCATTTCCAGCCAGACCACAAGCCGACATCTATTGAACTTATTCTCACCAACCAAATGCGGTTCGGCGATGACCCACTGCCAATCGGAATCAAATAGAAGGCAGGCATGTTACTATCTAATGTCATCTTGCTGCAGTCTCTATGTCTGTACGTAATTGTGCAAGTAAAAAAAAAACACACATCTGCCTTGCCTCAGGATTTGAACATTGATCTCTATTTTCTTTAAGTTATTTCACAATCAGTATGCATCAAATTTCATGGTACAAATTTGCAACACAAATTGTGGTAGATTACCCTGTTCCTGCGCTTGGGCCTATTGGATTGGCTGTAGGGGCTTCCCATCTGATTTTCAGCCCATTTAAATTAAGTTGATTGAAAATTGAAAAGACTCGCTGTCAGGAGTGTAATCCCCCCACCCGCCCCTCCATCTAACTTTTGTCTATTCGCTAAGCCCAGAAGATCCAATATATCCAAGTGCAAGTACAGGAAAATCCACCCCAGTATCTCCAGTCTGATGTCAGCAACACACCACTCAAAAGGGGGATAGAGTCAGCTTTACTAGGATGCCGCATCAATGTCCCAACAGAGTTCAGGTCGCCAGATTGCTCTGGTTTGAATACAAGGGCCAAAAAAAATCATTTTTAATTGGAGGAGGAACGTTGTTTACATGCACCTGTCCCCAGCGGATTTCCCAACAATCTTTGGGTTGGAAATTCGTCTTGAAGTCAATGGAACTGAATATAGGGCAGGGGGAGGGGGTACAATGGGCGGCCTGTTCGATACTGCTCGTTTTGCGCTAACACCCACGATGAATTGCTACCCCTTCATTGTTAAATACGCACCCCGAACTCATGTTGGAAATGTGAAAAATTCTGACAGGGCTAGACAGACTGGATGCAGGGAGGATGTTTCCCCTGGCTGGGGGGTCTAGAACGAGGGGTCGCAGTCGCAGGACATTTAGGACTGAGATGAGGAGAAATGTCTTCACTCAGAGGGTGCTGAACCTATGGAATTCTCTACCACAGAAGGCTGTGGAGGCCAAGTCACTGAATATATTTAAGAAGGAGACAGATAGATTTCTAGACACAAAAGGCTTCAAGGGGTATGGGGAGAGAGCAGGAATATGGTATTGAGATAGAGGATCAGCCATGATCATATTGAATGGCTGGCGGAGCAGGCTCAAAGGGCCGAATTCCCTACTCCTGCTCCTATTTTTCTATGTTTCTATGTCATCCCTATTGTTATTGCACATTGTGAAGGTTGGGATCTGTCACTCCTTGGCTCAATCTGGGGAGGCAGATCTCACACGAATCCTGCTTTTAAAAGAATAAAGGTTGTGAAGTTATGAAATGGCATTTTGGGCCGTCGGACAGTGTGCTGCAGGTGGTAGATCAAGTGGAGGCGCCAGGACCATCTGCAGCGAAGGCCCCCATGATAAAGGACCTAAGGGCAATCTGTGTTACCTCCATGTCAGCTGTGGCTCAGTTGGTTGCACACTCACCTCTGAGTCAGAAGGTTGTGGGTTCATAGTCCCACTTCAGGGACTTGAGCACATAAAACTAGGCTGACACTCCAGTGCAGTGCTGAGGGAGTGTTGCACTATCGGAGGTGCCATCTTTCGGATGAGACGTTAAACCGAGGCCCCGTCTGCTCTCTCAGGTGGACGTATAAGTTCCCATGGCACTATTTCGAAGAAGAGTAGGGGAGTTATCCCCGGTGTCCTGGTCAATATTTATCCCTCAACCAACATAACAAAAACAGATTATCTGGTCATTATCACATTGCTGTTTGTGGGAGCTTGCTGTGTGCAAATTAGCTGCTGCGTTTCCCACATTACAACAGTGACTACACTCCAAAAGTATTTCATTGGCTGTAAAGCACTTTGAGACATCCGGTGGTCGTGAAAGGCGCTATATAAATGCAAGTCTTTCTTTCTTTTTTTCCATTGATGCTCAGATTACTTTCACAGAGTCCTGGGGTTCCGGATTCGAGAATGCTGACTCTTCTGGTCTCAAAAAGGCAAGTATCACATGGGGAAATATTGATCTCATTAGTACCATTCGTCTTGCTTTCCTACACAAATCAGTTGTCAATCTATATTAGTGGTTCAAAAGACACAGCACCAGGCTGGCCAGGCAGCAGCACAAGGGGTGCAGTGTGCAACTGCTCATCCTCAGGGCATAGCTGCTGTGGGATGAGGACCACCCCAGTCTCAAGAGGCTCCTATTGGAACACAGTAGCCAACCACTCAGGTAGCAATAAGGAGAAACACAAGATTCGACCTCAGAGTTCACACATCACATTCTGGCACGACAATAAGAAGCTCGAGACTCACACATTATGGGTACATTATGGGTCTTCATTTATATCCACAGTTGCATCAAGATGGTGGTGCCTGCACATGGTGTTTGAAAGTTGCTTTCATTGGGTGGTGGTAATAGGAAGAAAGAAAGAAAGAAAGAAAGAAAGAACAAACTTGCATTTATATGGCATTGTTCATGCACTCAGGACGTGTAAAGCACTTCACAGCTGGTGAAGTACTTTTGAAGTGTAGACATTGCTGTAATGTAGAGGTGCATATAGAAGGGTCTGCACGTGATTAGTGGGAGGAACCAGGAAGATGTACTCCGGCCAATTAGTGCAATGGCCAGATTTGGTAGTCAAGTAAAGGTCTCCTCTATCAGTGTGGCATGAATGTGTCTTGCAATGGGGTGTCCTCTGTATCCTCTTCAGACTGTTGCTGCTCCTCTTCCCGATCTCCTTGCTACCAATAGGGGCCTTCATCCTTGGCCTCTCTGTAAGTCAAAGCTGTGCAGCTTGCAGCACACCACCAGGATCTTTAAGGCCTTAGCCAAACTGTATTGTAGCAGGCCCCAGATCGATCAAGGCACCTGAAGTGTCCCTTCAACGTATCATAATGTTGTGATCAATGGTAACCATGGAAGGTGAATGGACCTCATTATGACGGTGCTCAGTTGGTGTCATGAGAAAGTGCACAGTTTGCGTGAACCTATTTCTAGGCCGTAAAGTTTCCATCAGTTTTCACTGTATAACCATCAGGTATGGGAATCAGTGTATTTACACACAAAGCCATCAGGGGAGCTGTAAATGAATTGTTTTCACTGTTATCAAACAAACTGATAGGCTTACAGACAGATGGGGATATTATAGCAACAAGTTCATTTTGCCTTGGGACAAAAAAAGGAACAAAGCACAGAAGAATAATGGAGACATAACAAATGAATAATTAACATCTGTTACACAGTACAAGTCTGTAAACGTATTTCAATCCCTTTTATGAAGGACCAAAAAATGAGACATTAGGATTAAAGAGCAATAAAAGGAGACTGGTTCTTGCACTGGATTGGAACGCTGTAATTTCCACTTTTGAGTACTAGTTTGGAAGTGATGAGATGATAGTATTCATTTTCTGTCAGCTGTGAGAATTCTGCATAAAATGTGTTGCAGTCGTTCCAATCTGATTTGCAGTATGCATGAGTCCACAGTAGAAAGCTACAATGATTCAGTACTAAGTAGTCAACCTCACACAGGCTCTGAAGATGGGTAATGTGTTAGATCTTGACACTGGGGCCTAGAAATTTGGCCTCTTATTTCCCGTTTTTCAAGTGCTAAACAGCCTACTATATTCCCAATATGGCAGGCAGGAAGCCCGCGCACATTTCCGGCCGGAAGGGCGCTGCCCGCCATATTGGATAAGGTTGTTACGCTGGCGTCAGGAGCGCACTCCAGCAACATTTAAAGTGGGGAAATAATTTATTTAAATTAGGTTCTTGCAGGACCCATTCTCGATTTTTGAATGCCCCAGCGCTTCACTCGCCACGTGCTGAACTCGCACAGCACAACATAGCGCTAACCGGCAGGAAGGCCCTCATACGTACCTGAATTTGGAGCCAGGAGGATCAGGAGTGCTCCTTCCAACCCCACAACTCGCCAGCTGCATTCAGCTGAGGCCTGAGGCCCAATATCAGTTGCGCCTCGGGCCGCACCATTCAGGCGCAAGGCTCGTACCCTGCCCGAAAATGGGCTTGCCCGAATTTCTAGGCCTGGGTGTCAAAGTAGATTGGTATTCTATTCCTTCACACATTTCCTTCTACTTAAAAAGCACAAAAACCCATCTGCACCACACAAAAGTAAATAAAATAATAAATTTTAGGAATGGCAGAACATTTATGTGGCAACCCAAAGTGTCCCTTCAGCAAAGTAAAGGGTTTTATTACCACCTCTTAAAAGATTTTGCATATTTGAAAATTGCAATTGCGCACTAATTGGGAAACACGATGAATATTCAACTAGAGAACGTATTTTCACATGAAATGTGTGACAACCTGTCCCACCATCCTACGTAGATATCTCCTAATCAGATTCAACATAAAACCTAACTCTGCTGAATCTAGTATTTGTGTTGTTGTGATTACAGATGCTAATATAATGAAACATCTGGGAAACGATATGCATTTGCACATCTTGAAGAAGCAGGCTGACATAATGAAAACATCTGGACGAGTGGGGGAGGCAACAATGCGATACCCTTCAAATTCTTCAATGGTAGGATTTGTATTCTGGAAAGACGATACTGTGGCGGATCGCCACCTAAACGGGCGCAATCCACTTTTCCGTCTGTGGACAATAAATCGGGCACCTTGTCTTTAAGGCGCATGCTGCCTTTAAGGCATGAAAAAAGGAGTGGGCGTGGCCCTCAGGGTTTTGGCAGAGAAATGTTGTAGCAGCCATTTTACCAAGGAGATGTAATTAAAAGCCATGTGTTCCACATATTGACTCGGCCTCAATTCGTGCTTCGCGGCAGCCACAACATTGGTGACCCCGATGCTCAGAACGTATTCCGAGCACTGCAATGGCGGACACGAACACAGTTTCCGTGAAACTGCCGAAGTTTTGGGAAAACCAGCCCGAAGCCTGATTTCTCCAAGCCGAGTCCCGATTCCGGCTGCGACACATCACCACAGATGGGACGAAGTACGACTACCTCATCACATCACTCGGTAGCTCCACAGTTATGAAGGTCTGGACAGCGCTGCAGAACCCACCAGAGGAGGGCAAGTATGCACATCTTAAGGCCGCGCTCCTTAAAAAATTTACGGCCTCGACATACCGCCGAAACTGCCACCTCCTCGACCTTCCAGGCCTCGGTGATGCCTCACCGTCAGACCTCCTCTCCCACATGCTCTCCCTCACCGACGAGAGCCCACCCGGATCCCTCTTCCGCACGCTGTTCATCCGCCAGCTACCTCTCAGCATCCGCCCAGCGATCGTGGCGTCCGGCCTCACGGACCTGGAAGCCCTGGCCGATGAGGCCGACAAGCTGCTGTCCGCTCACTCCAGCTGCGACGTCACTCCGGACCTGGCAGCCACTCCCTGGGCACACCCCTCACCGGCCACCACGCGGCCACAAGGCCCAGCCACCTGGTTCACGGGGCCTTCGCGCCCCACTAACCCGGGCCACTGTTACTACCACGCACGGTTCGGCGCCAGGGCACAACGGTGCACACCTCCCTGCTCTTTCAAGTCCGCCCCCGTACCAGCCCCCGTGATGGCCGTGGGCCACGCGGGCTCCCTGCTGTACATCACGGATGACAAAACCGGTGGTCGGTTCCTGTGCGACACTGGAGCTCAGCACAGCATCATCCCGGCCTCCGCCCTCGACATCCAAAAGGGCAAACGAGGACCGGCGCTGGCTGCTGCTAACAGCTCGGACATCCGGACGTACGGCACCCGCACAGTCACTTTCGACCTCGCTGGTCGCTGCTACCGATGGGAGTTCATCACTGCCAAGGTGCTCTCCCCTCTCATCAGCGCAGATTTCCTGTGTGCCCACGGCCTACTGGTAGACATCCCTCGACACCGCCTCGTGGACATGAACACCATGTCCCCCATCCTGGGCGCCATGGCCCCCCGTCAACCCGCCGACATGGCGTCACAGTGCCACGCCCGGGCCACGGATGACTACTCGGCACTCCTGGCCGAATTCCCGGCCCTTACCAATCCGACCTTCTCCACGGAGGCCGCCAAACACGGGGTGGAACACTTCATCCCCACCACAGGCCCCCCAGTGTACGCCCACGCCCGCAGGCTGGACCCGGCCAAACTGGAGATCGCGCGGACCGAGTTTTCCACCATGGAACAGCTCGGCATCATCCGCCGCTCCAACATTCCGTGGGCCTCCCCACTCCACATCGCCCCCAAACCAGGCGGGGGTTGGCGCCCCTGCGGGGATTACCGCTGCCTCAACGACGACACCACCCCTGATCGGTACCCCGTGCCGCACATTCAGGACTTCTCGGCTAGACTGGCCGGCCGCTCAGTCTTTTCCAAGGTCGACCTGGTGCGCGGCTACCACCAAGTCCCCGTCCACCCTGCGGACGTCCCCAAGACGGCCGTAATCACCCCCTTCGGACTTTTCGAGTTCCTGCGGATGCCCTTCAGCCTCAAAAACGCGGCCCAGGCATTCCAACAGCTCATGGACTCGGTCCTTCGGGACCTGAAGTTCCTGTTTGTCTACCTGGACGACATCCTGGTAGCCAGTTCCTCCAAGCAGGAACACCTCGAACACCTTCGCATCCTGTTCGGGCGCCTCAGCGACCACAGGCTCATCCTCAGCCCAGCCAAATGCCAGTTCGGCCTGGACAAGATCGACTTCCTCGGCCACCACATCACCCATGCTGGGGCCATTCCGCTGCCCACCAAGGTGCAGGCCGTCCAACAATTTTCCTGCCCCACCACCATCAAAGGCCTCCAGGAGTTCCTCGGGATGGTGAAGTTCTACAACCGCTTCATCCCCAAAGCGGCGTCCCTCATGAAGCCCCTGTATGAAGCCCTCCGGGGCAGGAGCGGTAAGACGGCGGTCGAATGGACGGCAGACGCGTCAGCCGCCTTCGACTCCACCAAGACCGCGCTCGCCAACACCACCCTGCTCGCGCACCCACGGCCCAATGCCAGGGTAGCGCTCACCACGGACGCCTCCGACCACGCGGTCGGCGCCGTGTATGAGCAGTGGGTCGACGGCGCCTGGCAACCACTTGCCTTCTTCAGCCGCCAACTACGCCCCCCGGAGGTCAAGTACAGCACCTTCGACTGCGAGCTCCTCGCACTGTTCCTGGCGGTCCGCCATTTTCGTTTTTTGCTGGAGGGCCACCCCTTCACTGCGTTTGTCGACACAAACCCCTGACATTCGCAATGGCAAAGACAACCGACCCCTGGTCCGCCAGGCAGCAGCGCCAGCTCGCGGCAGTGTCCGAGTTCACCACGGACATCCAACACGTCTCTGGCCGAGACAATGTGGTAGCCGACTGCCTCTCCCGCCCCGCCATCCACGCCGCACACCTGGCAGTCGACTACGCTCAACTCGCAGCAGACCAGATCACCGACCCTGATCTGCTCTCCGCACCTACCAACCTACCAGGGCTATGCCTGGCCGACGTCGCCTGTGGCCCGACTGCAGTCACGGTCAAGTGCGACATATCCCTATGTCAACCTCGGCCCGTCGTCCCAGCGTCCTGGCGCCGCCGGGTATTCGAGATTCTCCACAACCTCTCCCACCCCGGCACCCGCGCATCCATCAAATTGGTAGCCAACCGCTTTGTCTGGCGCGGCCTTCGCAAGGATGTGCGTACTTGGGCCAACTCCTGCCTAGCCTGCCAACGGGCCAAGGTGCAGCAACACATGAAAGCACCCCTCGAGGAGTTTACCGTCCCTTCGCGTAGATTCGACCACATCCACGTGGACATCGTCGGGCCCCTGCCGCCGTCGCAAGGCCACACACACTTGCTGATGATCGTTGATCGCACCACGCGCTGGCCCGAGGCAATTCCACTGACCTCTACCACCACCGCCGACATCGCCAGAGCCTTCGTCAGCACCTGGGTCGCACGGTTCAGCGTCCCCTCCGACATGACGTCGGACAGAGGTCCGCAATTTACCTCTGAACTCTGGACCGCCGTCGCACGCAATCTCGGGGTGACCATTCACCGCACCACAGCGTACCACCCCCAAGCCAACGGACTGTGTGAGCGGTTCCACAGATCCTTGAAGGCATCTCTTCGAGCCAGCCTCCAGGACGGCGCCTGGACCGACCGACTCCCGTGGGTCCTCCTTGGCCTGCACACCGCGGTTAAAGAAGACCTCCACGCATCGGCAGCAGAGCTCGTGTACGGTCAGCCGCTGTGCGTACCCGGCGAGTTCCTGCCCACCGCCACGACACCCTGGTCAGCCAACCAGCAACGCCACGACTTCGCCTCACCGGCGCTACAGTTCGCCCCGGTGCCCATTGCCCGAGACGGCGAATCCACCTCACACGTCCCACTAAGCCTGCACCAGGCACGGTTCGTTTTCGTCCGGCACGACGCCCACCGCGGACCCCTTCAACCCCCGTACGACGGGCCCTACAAGGTGCTACAAGCTGGGGACAAATTTTTCACCCTGCAAGTGGGCGACAGGACCGAAAAAGTGTCGGTTGACCGACTCAAGCCAGCACACTCGGAGCACAGTGAGCAGGTCCCTGTAGCTCGTCCACCGCCACGCGGCCGACCTGCCCTCAAGCCAGTTCACCCAGCTGCTCCACGCCTGGCCGTTCCACGTCCACCGGCTTCCTACAAGAGCCGCTCCGGCCGGCCCATCAGACCGCCGCACCGTCTCGTCCACATCTCCTAAGCGGATTCTGGGGGGAGCTGTGTGGCAGATCGCCACCTAAACGGGCGCAATCCACTTTTCCGTCCATGGACAATAAATTTGGCACCTTGCCTTTAAGGCGCATGCTGCCTTTAAGGCATGAAAAAAGGAGTGGGCGGGGCCTCAGGATTTTGGAGAGAAATGTTGTAGCAGCCATTTTACCAGGAGATGTAATTAAAAGCCATGTGTTCCACATGTTGACTCGGCCTCAATTCGTGCTTCGCGGCAGCCACAACAATACCAAGTATGTCATCGGGCCTTCTTCTTTTGATACTAAGTTAAAACTTCCATTTATAAATAAGCACTGGAGTTTACATATACCCTGCCATGCTTTCATTAAAGTAAATAATGAGGTTCCCCCAATGCCTCAGCTGACTAATGTACTGGGCATAGTTGAAACATATGAGACCAGGAAGTCGCAAGTGCAACGCCCAATCTGCACCAAGTTAGCTGCTCTCATCCATGATAGGAGCGCTATAAATGGCTTCAGCACCTCTGGCCTAGGGAGGGAAAAGTTAGCCATGGTCACTGCACCTAATTGCTATCCAAGAGCCCCTGTTTGGATATCAATTGAGGAAAGTATTGGTGTCAGCTGTGGCTCAGTTGCTAACACACTTGCATCTGAGTCTAGAAGATTGTGGGTTTAAGCCCCAATCCAGAGACTTAAGCTCAATATCTAGGCTGACACTCCAGTGCAGTGCTGAGGCGAGCTGCTGTCTTTCGGATGAGACATTAAACCAAGGCCCTGCCTGCCCTCTCAGGTGGACATAAAAGATCCCATGGCACTATTCAAAGAAGAGCAGTGGAGTTCTCCCTGGCATCCTAGCCAATGTT
The DNA here is from genome assembly GCA_030390025.1 of Squalus acanthias. Taxonomy (NCBI): domain Eukaryota; kingdom Metazoa; phylum Chordata; class Chondrichthyes; order Squaliformes; family Squalidae; genus Squalus; species Squalus acanthias. The sequence goes on from CM059428.1 coordinate 151,464,044, forward strand.
TATCCCTCAACCAACATCACCAAAAATACAGATTATCTGGTCATTATCACATTGTTATTTGTGGGACTTTGCTGTGCGCAAGTTCACTGCCGTGTTTCCTACTTCATTGGCTGCAAAGTGCTTTGGATCATCCTGAGGTTGTGAAAGGTGCGATATAAATGCAAGACTTTCTTTCTTCTAGCATTGGATTTGGCTGTGATTCTCAGCAGTGATTGAATAGCCTCCTGCCACACAGGCCTAGACTTTCCAATGGCTTCCTACCATAGCTCCAGCAGAATGTGGCGAATCTTTTACTGTAGCCTCCCCCACCCCACCCCCCCACCACCCTCCCCCACCCCCACCACCCCCCCCACCACCCTCCCCCACCCCACCACCCCCTAACCCCCGCCACCCTCCAAGGCCAATCTCCACCAGCTCCTGGAGAACTCCCCAGTGGCGGCCAAGCAGCCCACCTGAATAATGTAAATAATCCTCATGCCAGAAAATCACACCACTCAAGATGCGCAAAAGTGGAAATTCCCGGCCTTACGATACAGGCTCACACATGCAGCCTGGCCACTTGGGCGATGTAACATTTGTTATTAAGTTCCATTAATAACAAACTAGAAAAGGCACGATCTGTTCTGATGAAACGTCATCGACCTGAAACGTTAAAATCTCCACAGATGCTGCCTGAGTATTCCCAGCATTTTCTGTTTCTATTTTAGAAAAGACAATGATCCTTGAGATTGTAGCAGGGTTACATTACAGGACTGTTTCAGATTGGTCCAGGCACCGAAAGCTCCTCTTCAACATGCTGATTGATGAGCTCACTGATTACTCTGACGCGTGGCTGGACCTCATTATACCAGTACTCAGCTTGTGTCACAGGTGGCATTATCCATGGCGGCAGATGATACCCTTGATCTCTCGGAAACCACCCTGAAACCTGCACTTTTGGGTGAAACAGTTCTAGCATGGCGGATTGCCTTAAAATGAAGGCACTGTGACAACTCTCAGGGAAGTGAGCATTCACCAGCAAGATGTGGTCCTTCTGGTTGCAAACAAGAGGATGGAAACTCTTTCTTTCGATATAGGCCACAGGATCGAGCAAGCGAGCACATGGGAGGAACATGAGTGCGACCTATGACTCCTCAGGCCAGTGGTGGGCGGAATACGGCCTGCCAGTTCATTCTATCCGGCCTGTTGGAACTTGAGCTGCACATTCATCTGAGTCTTTGGTGGGGTGGGGGGCGGCCCGAGGAGAGCTCGCTCAGGGTTACTGCGGCCTGGGAGTAGGCTGCGACCTTGAACCGGGGCAATTCAAAATAATAAAGCTGCCGGGACTGCTGCGATATGTCTGATGCAGATCTGCTTCCATTTTGTGTCACGGAGTCGGCCTAACCTCCGTCTGCGGCTCTCTCCCGCTCTGCACCACTTTTCTGAAACCCGCCAAATCTGCCGCTCATCTCTGGCTGGTGGGGGCGCTGCTGCGCGTGCGCACTGGCCTCTCCTCCTCCCTCGCGTCATGGCTGCTCATCTCGACGACTCTTAATTTTACTGAAGAAAGAGACCGGCTTTCCTCTCCCTGAACTCACTCCACACTCCGAGCCCTGAACTCACCCCACACTCCGAGCCCTGAACTCACCCCACACTCCGAGCCCTGAACAAACCCCACACTCCCATCTGTCATAGGGAAGATGTTAGAAGCTATTATTAAAGACGTTATAGCAGGGCACTTAGAAAAGTTCAAAGTAATCAGGCAGAGTCAACATGGTTTTGTGCAAGGGAAATCATGTTTAACCAATTTATTGGAGTTCTTTGAGGAAGTAACATGTGCTGTGGATAAAGGTGGATGTACTGTACTTAGATTTCCAGAAGGCATTTGATAAGGTGCCACATCAAAGGTTATTGCGGAAAATAAAAGCTCATGGTGTAGGGGGTAACATATTGGCATGGATAGAAGATTGGCTAGCTAACAGGAAGCAGAGAGTAGGCATAAATGGGTCATTTTCTGATTGGCAAGATGTAACGAGTGGTGTGCCACAGGGATCATTGCTGGGGCCTCAACTTTTTACAATTTATATAAATGACTTGGATGAAGGGACCGAAGATATGGTTGCTAAATTTGCTGATGACACAAAGATAGGTAGGAAAGTAAATTGTGAAGAGGACATAAGGAGGCTACAAAGTGATATGGATAGGTTAAGTGAGTGGGCAAAGATCTGGCAAATGGAGTATAATGTGGGAAAATGTGAAGTTGTCCATTTTGGCAGGAAGAATAAAAAGAAGCATATTATCTAAATGGTGAGAGATTGCAGAGCTCTGAGATGCAGAGGGATCTGGGTGTCCTAGTGCATGAATCGCAAAAGGTTATTATGCAGGTACAGCAAGTAATTAGGAAAGCTAATAGAATGTTATTGTTTATTGCGAGGGGAATTGAATACAAAAGTAGGGAGGTTATGCTTCAGTTATACAGGGCATTGGTGAGACCCCATCTGGAGTACTGTGTACAGTATTGGTCTCCTTATTTAAGGAAGGATGTAAATGCGTTGGAAGCAGTTCAGAGAAGGTTTACTAGGCTAATACCTGGAATGGGCGGGTTGTCTTATGAGGAAAGGTTGGACAGGCTAGGCTTGTATCAGCTGGAGTTTAGAAGAGTAAGAGGTGACTTGATTGAAACATATAAGATCCTGAGGGGTCTGGACAGGGTGAATGTGGAGAGGATGTTTCCTCTTGTGGGAGAATCTAGAACTAGGGGTCACTGTTTAAAAATAAGGGGTCGCCCATTTAAGGCAGAGATGAGGAGAAATTTTTTCTCACAGAGGGTCGTGAGTCTTTGGAACTCTCTTCCTCAGAGGGCGGTGGAAGCAGAGTCTTTGAATATTTTTAAGGCAGAGGTAGATAGATTCTTGATAAGCAAGGGGGTGAAAAGTTATCGGGGGTAGGCGGGAATGTGGAGTAATCGGATCAGCCATGATCTTATTGAATGGTGGAGCAGGCTCGAAGGGCCGAGTGGCCTACTCCTGCTCCTAATTCGTATGTTCGTATGTTCCCAGCCCTGAACTCACCCCACACTCCGAGCCCTGAACTCACCCCACACGCCAAGCCCTGAACAAATCCCACTCCGAATTCTGATGACTCTTCGTTTTACCAAAGAAAGAGACTGGCGCTGCGACTTTCTTCTCCCGTTACCCAGAGTACGACAGCAGCGGAGTTCTCATCTCTATCTTAGACACGCAAGTGGATCCCAGGGACTCCAGGTAACGCGATTGTAGATTGCAGTCTCGAGCCAGGTAGAATTCCAGTACAACATCTAATCAATCGATCAATCAATTCATTCTTTTAATAACGGAAGATTTTACTATTTTACACTACATTTTGTGTATTTAAAATAGTAACTGACTACTACATGAATTTACGCATCTTTCGGATGAGACGTTAAACCGAGGGCCCGTCTGCTCTCTCAGGTGGACGTAAAAGATCCCATGGCACTATTTCGAAGAAGAGCAGGGGAGCTATCCCCGGTGACCTGGTCAATATTTATCCCCCAATCAAAAGAACAAAAACAGATTATCTGGTCATTATCACATTGCTGTTTGTGAGAGCTTGCTGTGTGCAAATTGGCTGCTGCGTTTCCTACATTGCAACAGTGACTACACTCCAAAAGTACTTCATTGGCTGTAAAGCACTTTGAGATGTCCGGTGGTCGTGAAAGGCGCTATTTAAATGCAAGTCTTTCTTTCTTTTATGCAATGTTTATGCAATGTTCCCTCTAATTTATTTGCTGTGCGCGGTCCCTTTAAATTTGCTGTGGGGCCGCACATGCGCAGTATAATTTTCAGCGGCAGGAGCTGGTGAGCGGCCTGCACGGGTCCTCGCGATTGGTGCACGACTGCCCCGCCACGCACCTTAGTTCCTCAACAGCTCACCAAAACTTGTTAAGCGGCCCTCCAGCCCAAATAATTGCCACCCCTGCTTTAGGCCATACATTATCCTGACACTGTCAAATGTCAGCACTCTGTTCAATAGATTTTTGAATATTAAGGTAATCAAAGGGATATGGGGATAGTGCAGGAAAGTGCAGATGAGGTAGAAGATCAGCCATGATCTTATTGAATGGCGGAGCAGGCTCGAAGGGCCAAATGGCCTACTCCTGCTCCTATTTCTTATGTTCTTATGTTCTTATGTTCTGTCATGCTGGTTGGTGTAGCCTCCAGTAGGCTTCATTGTCTAGGGTCAGATGGGAGAATGCGAGGGACAGGTATTCGTGGGTGACTAGTGTGCATGGAACCATGGCCCTCTATGAGTCACCACCTTCAGGATAGGAAGTTTTAAAAGGGAAAAATTGGGGATAGTTTTTCACATCTACAATTCTAGTCAACGTGCTGTGTTTTTCTTCTTTATCCAGTTAGCATGCAAAGAATATTTGCACATGAAATCGCTTTGAAGTTCCAGCCAGCATTAATTTGTTACGTCATTCTCTATGGTGAGCTGGACAGTGACAAGCAAACCACTTTGTTGCTTGATTTTCTGGGCAAGGTCCAGTTAATGCAGAATTCCTGTTAATAAAGTGCCCACCTCTGAAAAAAGGCCTTTGTTTCAGAAATATCATCAGCATTGTGACTGAAAGCTGCAATGTAAGCATGCAGTTTCAGAGCATCAATAAACTCGACCTCACTGGCACGCAGTTAGTAGACACACATGCAGATGACAGCACACATTGCGATCCGCTCAGCTGATTACTCCATGTGACTAGAACAAATTTGGAAGAATCATCAAATTTATTCTCAAATGCTACTTTGATGTATTTGAACTCAGTGAACACAATGTGCTCAGTGTCTTCCTTGGACATTTCAGAAAGTCTGAAGATTTTTTTATACCTTTTGCTGAGAGTTGAGGCGCAGATTGAAGCAATTTGTTTTTGAATGCACATTAGGTTGCTTTTAACAATTGGAGCGAAATTCTGTCCAATTTAGACGACAATAATCTATGGCTAATGCTAAATGAGGTATGAAACAACCGAAAATGAGAAAATGCATCTCCACAGGGGAACCCTTTTATAGTCAAATGTCGACTGTCATGACAAGATTATATATCACAATATTAGAAAGTAAGTGATTTACCATTACCAACTTGAGACTGAAACAACAAAACATTCCCGTTTAGTGAAGCAAACTGTTCACTCAGCTTATCTTGACATTGATTGAGTGCTTCAGAAAATTTCATCTAAATGAATGGACCGCATTTTCTGCTTCTTCAGATTGTGAGCGTGACTGCATATTCTTAAAAAAAAAGTCTGTTTCTGGCAGAAAAAGTGCAATGAATGTTTTTTAAAAGTTTACAATTATAAGCTTCAGTCACTGTTCACACTAAAAAAAAATGAAAGCCTAGATATTACGATCGGCGATTGTTCCAAATTTGCATCTGCTGCGGGTAAGTTCAGGAGTTCAGTCACACAGTTGCTCTCAAAAGTGGATTCCACGGATTACGTGCTGGAGTAGATGGACACGGCCCAATATCTACTTATATGATAGCATAACCCAGGGCTGTAACAATGGTATCCCTTTGTGATCTGAACCAAACGTTTGTGTCTTTTGCATGTGCCTCTACGTGTCTCTCAAATCTTTTGAAGGAGGACTGAGAAAACACCTGGGTAGGCAAGGGCAGGTACGAATTGTTAAGCTGTGTTATTCAATAGCAAATGAACATACAAAGCAACAACTATGATTGGACTCATTTAATTGAATCAGCACACTTGTCTTCATGTACTAATACAAAAATAATGAATATGATATGCTTACTCACATGAGTGGGTTAACTTGCTTGAATTAAACCAAATGACTCCTAACCACCCTCCTGCATTCTCCTTCTAAGCCTGGCAAAAGCTCGCCTCTTTCAGAAACCTGGCTGATTGCCTGCATCTCTATCCCTGTATTTTTATCTTCCTGTGTTCAGCAAAATGAGAGCTTACATCGGACAACCCCTGCTGAGTGTCCGGGTTCAGGGACCTCCCAATACAATGACCTGGATATTAAAAGTAGGCAGGGGGCGGAGCTTACATAAGAACATAAGAACATAAGAAATAGGAGCAGGAGTAGGCCAATCGGCCCCTCGAGCCTGCTCCGCCATTCAATAAGATCATGGCTGATCTGATCCTAACCGCCAATCTACTATCTATCACAGAACCATCTCCTGCATCTAACAGAATTGCACACACGAAATAGGAGCAGAATCAGGCTACACGGTCCCTGGGCCCGCTCCACTACCCACAGGGCCATGACCGATCCGAACCTAGACTCATGTCCAAATTCCTGCCCGCTCCCCGTAACCCTTAATGCCCTTTACTTCTAGGAAACTGTCTATTTCTGTTTTAAATTTATTTAATGATGTAGCTTCTACAGCTTTTTGTGGCAGCATATTCCATGGACCTACCACCCTCTGAGTGAAGTAGTTCCTCCTCATCTCAGTTTTGAAAGAGCAGCCCCTTATTCTAAGACTATGTCCCCTAGTTCTAGTCTCACCCGTCATCGGGAACATCCTCCCCGCATCCACCCGATCCAACCCCTTCACAATCTTATATGTTTCAATAAGATCGCCTCTCATTCTTCTGAACTCCAATGAGTAGAGTCCCAATCTACCCAACCTCTCCTCATATGACCACCCCCTCATCCCCGGGATTAACCGAGTGAACCTTTTTTGCACTGCCTCGAGAGCAAGGATGTCTTTCCTTAAGTAAGGACACCAAAACTGTATGCAGTATTCCAGGTGCGGTCTCACCAATACCTTGTACAACTGAAGCAATACCTCCCTATTTTTATATTCTATCCCCCTAGCAATGAAAGCCAACATTCCATTTGCCTTCTTAATCACTTGCTAGCACCTGCATACTAACCTTTTGAGTTTCGTGCACCAGGACCTCCAGATCCCTTTGCACTTCAGTACTCTCCAGTTTCTTGCCATTAAGATAATAAATTGCTCTAGGATTTTTCCTGCCAAAGTGCATCACCTCACACTTTCCAGTGTTGTATTCCATCTGCCAAATCTCTGCCCACTTACTTAGCCTGTCTATGTCCCCTTGCAGGTTTTTTATGTCCTCCTCACTCATTACTTTCCCTCCCATCTTTGTATCATCTGCAAATTTTGATATGTTACACTTGGTCCCTTCCTCCAAATCGTTAATATAGATTGTAAAGAGTTGAGGACCCAGCACTGACCCCTGTGGAACACCACTAGTTACTGATTGCCAGTCTGAGAATGAACCATTTATCCCAACTCTTTGCTTTCTGTTAGATAGCCAATCCTCTATCCATGCCAGAATATTACCCCCAATCCCGTGATTTTTTACCTTAAGCAATAATCTTTTGTGTGGCACCTTGTCAAATGCCTTTTGGAAGTCTAAATACACTACGTCCACTGGTTCCCCTTTATCCACTCTATATGTTACTTCCTCAAAGAACTCCAGCAAATTTGTCAAACATGACTTCCCCTTCGTAAAACCATGCTGACTTTGTCCTATTAAATTATGATTATCCAAATGTCCTGTTACTGTTTCCTTAATAATGGACTCCAAAATTTTACCTACCACAGATGTTAGACTAACCGGTCTATAGTTACCAGCCTTCTGTCTACTGCCCTTTTTAAATAAGGGTGTTACATTAGCAGTTTTCCAGTCTGCCGGGACCTTAGCGGAATCCAGGGAGTTTTGAAAAATTATTACCAATGCATCTACAATCCCTACCGCCACTTCCTTCAAGGTCCGAGTTTCCCCGCATGTTATGGAGTTTTAACACACAGCGTGCATCTTTTGTCCTTGACAGGTTCCCCATCGGGAAGTCAGCCTGATTGACAGGCTTGGCTTCCAGTCGGGCAGGGAGGACTCCAGAGCAGGCCACAGGAGCAGGTACGTCCTATCCATGACCCTACAAGTGTTGAGATCTGGTGGGGGCTGGGGAGGGGTGTTCAATCCCGGGGCGGGGGGGGTGTCCGATCCCAGGGTAGGGTCCGATCCCAGGTGGTCCAATTCCTGACCCCGGGGGGTGGGGGGGATTCCCATCCCCGACCCTGGGGGTCTTTGTATGGGGGGTTGATCTGATGTGGGGGAGCTTAGGAGGCTGGGGGGTGGGTGGGTGGGAAGCACTCCTGATCCTCCTGGCCCACAAGCAGTGCTGTAAGGGCACTTACCTTCTCCCTGAAGCTGTCCTCGCCTCCCTTCAGCTGTCGGGTTTCCCGAGGCCTGGGAAACTCGGCCGGCCACTGTTAAACCCGCAAAGCAGGTTAAATCAGAGGCTGCCAGCCTCATTAAAATAGTTAAATTGCCAGCCCGCCTCCTGGGAGCAGGTTGGCTGCCCGCCCCTTGTCCTGCCTGCGTTAAACCCGGAAGTGGGCAGGTTGAAGGTGGGTTAGAGACATCTGACCCGACCCCAACCCACCCATTTTTGGGGGTTAAAATTCACCCCCATGGGCTTGAGGTGCACATGGATTGTCACCGAGAGGCTAACAAATTGACCTGCTGAGATTGTTTATTGTTTACAGTCTTTGGGGAAACAGCATCAAAGCCTACCTCTTTAGTATTTAAACCACCTTTCATCTCAGTGCCTTTTTGAACTTGTGTGAGTGCATTTTTCGTTAATGCACAACCCTGCATATGCAAATCGGGGTCTAATGCTGGGGGCGGCCCACAAAAAAAAAGAAACATTTTTTAGTTTAATTTCTGTGGAGCCGGCAGTAGACAGACAAAATTCCTAAGGCTCCGACCAGGAAGGTACATTAAGGTGCCTGACTGGTATCCGCAGCTCACCGCTTTCATGTAGATGAGGCCTGAGGCCCAATTTCAAGCCTCAGGCCAGGGTAACACGGTGGCATAGTGGTTAGCACTGGTGCCTCACAGCGCCAGGGACCCGGGTTCGAATCTGACCTCGGGTGACTGTCTGTGTGGAGTTTGCACATTCTCCCCGTGTCTGCGTGGGTTTCCTCCGGGTGCTCCGGTTTCCTCCCACAGTCCAAAAATGTGCAGGTTAGGTTGATTTGGCTATGATAAATTGACCCTTAGTGTTAGGGGGGGATTAAATATGTGGGGTTTTGGGGATAGGATGGGATATGTTAGGGGGAATTAAATACGTGGGGTTACGGGGGTAGGGTGGGATATGTGTACTGTGGGGATTAAAGCAGGGACAGGGTACTGGATTTGGATGATCAGCCATGATCGTATTGAATGGTGGAGCAGGCTCGAATGGCCTACTCCTGCTCCTAGATTCTATTCTATGTTTCTATGTCTTCGGGTGCTTGTTGCAAACACGTCGTCCATTTTATGCCGGAAACTGGCGCTACTCAAATTTCTCCTCCATGCTGCCCAATATCTACTTATACAATAGTGTAACACAACAGTGGTATTCCCTTACAATCTGATCCAGATATTTGTTTCTTTCCACATGTGCCCCTATGTGCCTCGCTAATGTTTTTGAAGGTAGACAAATAAAACACTTGGTACAATGAAGCCAGATAGAAATTGTTAAAATGCTTTATTTCACCGAGAACAAGTGAACATTTTTTAAAACTTTTTATTCCTCAACCCCTTTCTGTGGTCCAAAACTCCTAAAACGCGACAGTGATAGTAGCTAATAAGCATCTAACCATTTTAGTAGAATCATTAACTTATTTAAAATACAGAGCTGCATAAAAATATCACATTGCAGGCCAATTTCAGCTTTGCATGTGACACATTCTGCTGTTCCCTCACAGCTAGAAAAGCATTCGGATGATTTTTAGTGCAAATAAAAAATGATTCCATTGTAGCAAATGTATTCAGTTCAACTCAGTTGCGCAACAAATGAATTTACATATAGAATATTTTTATTATTAATGGCGTTTCACTTGAGCAAGTCCCACTGTATCTATAAACACAGCTTCATGCAACATAAAGGACACTGAGGATCCTCAAGTTTTGAACGTGTCCCACCATTGCCACCAATTGTAACAAATTCTACAATAAGAACGGAAGGTGCTGGAAACACTCAGCGGGTCTCTTTTTTTAATTCATTCATGGGATGCGGGCGTTGCTGGCAAGGCCAGCACTTATTGCCCATCCCTAATTGCCCTTGAGAAGGTGGTGGTGAACCATTTCAGAGGGCAGTTAAAAGTCAACCACATTGCTGTGGGTCTGGAGTCACATATAGGCCAGACCAGGCAAGGACGGCAGATTTCCTTCCCTAAAGGACATTAAAAGAAAGAAAGGCTTGCATTTATATAACGTCTTTCACGACCACCGGACGTCCCAATGTTCTTTACAACCAATGAAGTAATTTTTGAAGTGTAGTCACATTAGTGAACCAGATGGGTTTTTACGACAATGTGATAGTTTCATGGTCACCATTAGTGACACTAGCTTTTTATTCCAGATTTAAACATTTTTTTTTTAATTAACTGAATCCAAATTCAATTCAATTAACTGAATTTAAATGTGTGCTGGAGTCTGAATGGGCTCCTGGTTTCTGATCTAACAGTCTGTGTGGGGGGGAGTCAGGCAGCATCTGTGGAGAGACAATCGGAGTTAACGTTGCAGGTCGATGACCTTTCATCAGAACTGGAAGATGTCAGAGATGAACAGCTTTTAAGCAAGTGCAGAGCCAGGGAAAGTGGGGTGGGGGGGGGGGCGGGGGGGGGGGTGGCGGGGGGGGAGGTGGGGGGGGGGGGAATGCAGGGAAAGAACAGAACGTTAAGGTCTGTGATAGGGTGGAGGGCAAGAGTGATTAAATGACAGAAGGGATGCTGATGCAAGGTCAAAAGGGGGTGATAATGAGACAAATAAGAAAACAAAAGATGGGTCCAGAGGAGGTGTGAATGGTTACAGCAGAATAGCAGTGGGGGAGGGCAGCATGGAAAAACCAGCAAAGAGGAGAAGGTTCTCGTGACCCGGGAATGTGGCAGAGAAAGGTGGGTAGACCCCAGGGGTATGAACCACCCTGCCAGCCATGTACCAATAGGGGAACCCCATCCCAAGCACCAGCCCACACCTCCTCCATTCCCAGTGGCTCTGGTGAAGACATCTTCCATTACCAGCACCGGTTTGGGAAAATGGGAGTGGTGGTTAAGGTCTAAAGTTGTTAATTCAATGTTAAAGCTGGAAGGCTGCGAACTGCCTAGTCGAAAAATGAGGTGATATTCCTCGAGCTTGCGTTGAGCTTCATTGGAACTGTGTAGGGATCCAAGGACAAAGTGGAAGTGGAATGGAGAATTAAAATGGCAAGCGACCGGAAGCTCGGGGTCACGCCTGTGGACTGAACCGAGGTGTTCAGCAAAGCGATCACCCAATGTGCGTTTGGTCTCCCCAAAGTAGAAGAGATCGCATTGTGAGCGGTGAATAGAGTATACAGTAACAAATTCCGTGTTGCTGAAGTCTGATTACTTCAGGAAACTTCAGCTTGCCAACTTGGACTCTCATTTCCTGCAGTTCAATTCAGTGGAACACTGGCAGCCTATATATATGCTTTCCTCTATACAGCTGCTTTCCTGAGAGCTGTGAATTGAAATCCAAGTACCGTATACAGTTGTAAGCTTCACAAACTTGGTGAGTGTTGGTTCATCAGTTATCTGTCATTGGTTAACCAGTGTGATTTAGTGCATCACTACAAATAAAAGTGCTAGTTCTGAAAATGGGCCAAGGACCTGTCATACCAAAGTGACGATCTTTGGCCAAGATCACAAAGCCTTCGACATTGGCAAGAGCAGTTCACTCTAACGGAGGACAATAACATTTACCGTTCATTCTTCCGAGCTTGGTTTTGCTATTTTCCAGCAAACATTGGCCCAATGTAGCTGCATAGCCAAATCAAATTCGATCTTTGAAGTCGGTCATGATACTGCTCCAGTCATAGTATTGTAGTCATAGTACTAATCCCATATCCTCCTCACAATGATCCTCTCCTTCCACCTCTGCATCGTAACCCTGCCTCTGGCCCTAACTGCAGCCCATTTGCTGCTGAAACCCTCATCTGGGCTTTTGTCACCCTCAGACACGACTATTCTAATGTTCTCCTGATCGGTTTCCCATCCTGTCCTTGCTGACTTAAATTGGCTCCCGCTCCCCCCAAGTCTCAAATTTAAAATTCTTATCCTTGTATTTAAATTTCTTCACAGTCCCACCCTCTTCCAGCCCCACATCCCCCAACCCAAGCTCTCAATTCATAGAATCATAGAAATATTACGCCGCCGAAGGAGGCCATTTGGCTCAACGTGTCCACGCCGGCCGAAAAAGAGCTCTCCGGCCTAATCCCACTTCCCAGCTTCTTGGTCCGTAGCCCTGTAGGTTACGGCACTTCAAGTGCATATCCAAGTACCCTAACGCCTGTTGAGGACCCCATTTCAAAATTAGTCTACGATGAGCGGGGCAGATGATGGGCCTGCCCCGAATCCTTCAGCGACCCCTGCAGTCGCCAATGAAAGGAAAGTTAATTTTTTAATAAATGTTTTTTAAAATAAAACATTCCTTTGGAGCACGAGTGCTCCCCCGACTCCACAGGGATCGCGATCGCCAGCCCCCCCCTCCCCCTCCTCCCACACCCTTTCCCATAACCCGCTTCAAGCCCCGCTCCCAGGAGTTAGCTGAGGGCCGCGGCTGGCGAGGCAGGTGATCCAAAATAGTTTTTTCTCATCAGGTAAGCTGCCTGTGGAGGTGTGTCAGGCCACAAATATGCAGAAGAGGCCCGAAGACCAATTCCTGGTGATCCTCCGGCCTCCGCCTTTGGGCGCGCGCTGCCTCTGCATCACCAAGTCTGGGCCCGAAAACAGGCCCAGACTTGGTGGAGGCTGTCTGAGGGAATTCCTCTCTCAGCAAACTTTGACCTTTTATTTAGTGCGTTTTCCAGCAGCTTGGAGTCCATTGCAATTCTGCTGTTCGAGCCAAAAACAATTTATCACTGGAAGGGTGAGATATATTTTAAATAGGATGAAAACAAAGTAGTTACTAGGTATTCTGCGGCGAGCGTCTCACCTTCTGACTCCCCAAAGCCTTTCCACCATCTACAAGGCACAAGTCAGGAGTGTGATGGAATACTCTCCACTTGCCTAGATGAGTGCAGCTCCAACAACACTCAAAAAGCTCGACCCCATCCAGGACAAAGCAGCCCGTTTGATTGGCACCCCATCCACCACCTTAAACATTCACTCCCTCCACCACCGGCGTACCGTGGCTGCAGTGTGTACCATCTACAAAATGGACTGCAGCAACTCGCCAAGGTTTCTTCGGCAGCACCTCCCAAACCCACGAACTCTTTCACCTAGAAGGACAAGGGCAGCAGGCGCATGGGAACACCACCACCTCCAAGTTTCCCTCCAAGTCACCCACCATCCTGACTTAGAAGTATATCGCCGATCCTTCATCGTCACTGGGTCAAAATCCTGGAACTCCCTCCCTAGCAGCACTGTGGGAGTACCTTCACCACACGGACTGCAGCGGTTCAAGAAGGCGGCTCGCCACCACTTTCTCAAGGGCAACTAGGGATGGGCAATAAATGCTGGCCTTGCCAGCGACGCCCAGATCCCATAAGCGAATTTAAAAAAAAGTTGCACAAAGTTCCATAAACTTAACATAGCCAAGTGTTGACTTGTTAAGTAAAACTTTTTACAGCACCAATCTTTTACAACATAAGACCAACCAGCTTAAGGTGCTGAAAGACCCGAATGCAAGCAGTTCCCACCAGGCTGCTCCAAGCTCATCAGTTGGCATTAACACACCCGCATACGTCTGTGTAAAAGTGTAAAAGTGGTATCGTAGCTGCAGAGAGGAAGTGAGAGCCAAGTGAGTATCAGCCTAGATCAATGTGGCATCAGCCCATGCCTCCACCACTCTATAGAGAATGCTAAAAGCTCAGCTTCACTATGGAGACTTCAACAGGAGCCACATGAAGTTAGAGAACACGTGCGCTCAAAATGAAATATGGGGCATGTGAGTATGAGAGCCTGGAGGTTTCAGTGGGAGTAGCTGGAATCTGGATCTGCTCGAATTCTGAAGCATAAATGCAGACAGAGCAGGCACCAGATCGAAAAGCGGACTCTCCGTGAAAACATGGATAATTATCCATACTTTTTTACCTCTAGACTCTACTTCTCCAATGTTGGTCTCCCTGGCTCCACACTTCATGAAATCCAACTCATCCAAAACTCTACCTGCCCTACATCTTGTCCCGTTTCCCTGTCACCCTCATCCTCACCAACCTGCAATGGCTCCCTGTCTCTTCTCTTTAATTTCTTTGTTTCGTGGAATAATACTAAAATTAAATTGAAGTATGTTGAGATTACTATAATTGTTACTCTGCTTAATAATTTAAAAATAAACCAGTTTGTTGATTGACATTTGGCCTCATCTCACTAAAATATCACAGAAAATGCTGGAAATACTCAGCAGGTCAGGCAGCATCTGTGGAGAGAGAAACAGAGTTAACGTTTCAGGTCGATGACCCTTCGTCAGAACTGGCATCAAGGTCATCGACCTGAAACGTTAACTCAGTTTCTCTCACCTCAGATGCTGCCTGACCTGCTGAGTATTTCCAGCATTTTCTGTTTTTATTTCAGATTTCCAGCATCCGCAATATTTTGCTTTTGTGTCACTAAAGTATCAATCATTTCACCTTTCGGAAGATCGGAGAAGCGCTAGTGAGATCACAACATCCAGTTCATATAAAAAAGAGCATTCATTGTTACGACCCCATAAATCGTGCTATCCTATGACCAGATATTGAGCAGTAAAGGTAATTGTAGATCGTAAAGATTGCGGGATCTGCTTATGGGAGAGACCAGTGATGCTGAACTCGAGAGAATATCTAGACCAGAATCGGAATTTGTTTCAGTAGCCATGGTAGGGACAAACCTAGCTTGTACAATTGTAATTTCTTTCCTATTTCATGACAGATGGGTCTCTCAGTATATAACCATATATAAGTTTTTGATTTGTATTATAATTTTGCGATACAACACTGGATAATATATCTCACCTAGGTTCTTTTTTATTGAGAAACCTGTCTGCACTGAAGACAAGCCAAAGGCGGAAAACAGACAAAATATTGCCACTTATATGTGGTGAATGAATGTAGCACAGGCTGGATCCCTCTTCAACATAACTGACACATTCAGCAGAGGATTCCATTGATGAGTAATTAATTGTAATGCATCAACATTTTTTCATTCCACTGCAGCTTTAAGCCTCAGAAGTTTGATGAGATCTGTGGCTGACAATCAGCTCCCTACATTCTTACAAACTACAATTCTGAAATGCATTATTCTACCAGATGCTAATTTTTTGCAGCAGTAGATTGTGCATTCAGGTTAAAATACAGTCGCAAGAGGTGCATGTGCAGTCTTTTGTTATGTGCATGGCACGTTCAGTTCTATAAACTACTTTCTACCAAGCTGAACAATTGACCTTGATTTCTGATTCAGTATTGACTTGACTCAATGCCCTAAAATGACAAAGGTTTTTGTTTCTCCTAGTTCTACACATGGTTTAGATTTATGTGTTAGGAAGAAACTATCATGTCAATGTCAAAACTACTTTAATTCTGCAACATTTATAGACAGTGCTAAAATTGTATTCCAATATGGTTTTATAGGTATATATATATAAATAAATATATATGTATATATATATATATGTGTGTGTGTATATATATATATATATACACACATATATATATATAAATATATATATATAATATATATATTTATATATTAGATAGATATATAGATATATACCAAACATCATCAGTTGACTATTGCTGGAGCTCTTGTGACTGTCCTCCATATCTCTTTATTCAATATACATTCAGACTATCATTCACTTGCACAAAGGTTAGGGGAAATCTGGAATGCTGTTCCCCAAAAAGCTGTTGAGCCTGGGGGTCAATTAAAAATGTCAAAACTGAGATTGATAGCTTTGCGGAACACCTCCGTTGAGTCCGTAAGGGTGACCCTGAGCTTCCAGTCGCCTGTCACTTTAATTCTCCGCTTCGCTCCCACTCTGATCTCTCTGTCCTCGGCCTATTACATTGTTCCAATGAAGCTCAACGTAAGCTCGAGGAACAGCACCTCATCTTTCGAATCGGCACTTTACAGCCTTCTGGACTCAACATTGAGTTCAACAATTTCAAACTATAACCCCTGCCCCCATTTTTCATGCTGTATGATTTTGCCATTCCCATTTGCAACATTTTATCTTTCCTGCCTCTTACATAAGCACAATATGCTCCTTCAATTCCTTCCTCCCCTCCCACCCGTCTCTGCACCTGCTTAATAACTGTTACATCTCCAGCTTTTTCCAGTTCTGATGAAGGGTCCCAGACCTGAAACGTTAACTCTGTTTCTCTCTCCACGGATGCTGCCTGGCTTGCTGAGTGTTTCCAGCGTTTTCTGTTGTTATTTCAGATTTCCAGCATCCGCAGTATTTTGCTATTGATAGATTTTTGTTAGGCAAGGGTATTAAGGGTTATGGAACCAAGGCGGGTAGATGGGGTTAAGACAAAGATCAGCCATGATCTAATTGAATGGCAGAACAGGCTCAAAGGGCTGAATGGCTTATTCCTGTTTCTATGCTCTTTCATTGACCTGTTCTGTACTGGACCAGCATCACAGCTTGCAGGCTGTGGATGCTGTTAGCTAATTCAAGGATTAGCTCATCCACTTTTTGATGGCATTTTCCCTCATAAAGGGTCCCACTCCCCTCCTCCCCTCCTCCAGACACTCATCTGCCCAAAGCCGTTGACACTATCTGGAGGTGGCCAGGTTACTTAGCAACTGACCCACTCTCAGGCACACCTGAACAAGGGGAGAAGGAAAACTAAAAATATATAAAAGGCTTTAAAAAAAAAATTGCAGCTATAAATGTTTTGCCAAAGTAAGTAATAGAAGCAGAGATATCATGGCTCCATTTTTATATGGATGGTTATGAATTTGACTTCACCTCACTTCACCAGACGAAGGAGTTGTAACTCCGAAAGCTTGTGATTTAAAATAAAACTGTTGGACTATAACCTGGTGTTGTGCGACCTCTCAATTTTGTCCACCCCAGTCCAACACCGGCATCTCCGCATTATGAATTTGAAACCCAGGGCAGTCTGTGATTTCGATATGATGAGGCTGACATTTCTCTATTCATGAAACATTATGAAAGAAAGACTTGGAGTTATATAGCACCTTTCACGACCACCGACACCCCAAAGTGCTTTACATCTAATGAAGTATTTTTTGAAGTGTAGTCGCTGTTGTAATGTAGGAAACGTGGCAGTCAATTTGGCTGATCTTTGTCTTAACTCCCAAAAACAGCAATGTGATAATGACCAGATAATCTGTTTTTTAAGTGATGTTGATTGAGGGATAAATATTGGCCAGGACTCTGGGGATAACTCCCCTGCTCTTCTTCGAAATAGTGCCATGGGATCTTTTACATCAACCTGAGAGAGCAGGCGAGGCCTCGGTTTAACGTCTCATCCGAAAGACGATACCTTCGACAGTGCAGCACTCCCTGAGTACTGCACTGGGAGTGTCAGCCGAGATTTTTGTGCTCAAATCTGGAGTAGGACTTGAACCCACAACCTTCTGACTCAGGGGCGAGGGTGCTACCAACTGAGCCACGGCTGACATGTGAAAAGTAGATGTGCGTACAGAGTGGTGGAATGATGGGAGAAAGCGGCAGTGGGTTAATTGTCCATTCTCTCAGTGTTCCCACCGATCAGCAACAGGTGTCAGAAAAAGGTCAGATGAACTTGTTACGGCCTCATTAAAGGTTCATTCAATCATGAATGAGCAACTAGTGCAGTATTCCACAGCTATAGAGGGATATTGATATTTTATGGAAGTTCAAGCATTAAGTAAGTGAGGATTACAGTAGTGTAGAATTGTGAGTAGCAGAAGAGCAGTGAGTTAATATTCCTGTTTGGTGATCATGAGACTGGGTGTAGAGGCTATTTCCAGTTATATTGCTGTGGTGAAGAGAAGGAGGTCCAGGATTACATGGGAGGCTCATGAGTTACAGCATGCTAATGAAATAGAGTCAGCTAGTGGGAAGGGGACTGGGAGCAGTCTCAGTTCTCCAGGGAGGTCAGGACTGAGGTCTCTCACCTACTCTATGAAGATCTGAAGGGACAGTTTACCATTTGCAGTACACTTCCAATGACAATAAAGGTCACCAGTACCCAAACATCTCATAGTTGAGAGACCTTTTTAAAATATAACCCATGAAGTTGACCCAGGAATCACATTGCCCATGTATGTTATCACATTGGTGATTATCAGACTGAAATATATTCTAGAAAGAACATAAGAATTAGGAACGGGAGTAGGCCATACAGCCCCTCAAGCCTGCTCGGCATTTGAATAAGATCATGGTTGATCTTCGAACTCAACCCCACTTTCCTGCCCAATCCCCATATCCTTTGATTCTCCTAGAGTCCAAAAATCAATCTCAGCCTTGAATATACTCAATGATTCAACATCCACAGCCCTTTGGGGCAGAGAATTCCAAAGATTCACAGCCCTCTGAGTGAAGAAATTCCTCCTCATCTCAGTCTTAAATGGCTGACCCCTTGTCCTGAGACTATGCCCCCTAGTTCTAGACTCTCCATCCAGGGGAGACAACCTCTCAGCATCTACTCCATCAATTCCCCTCAGAATCTTATATGTTTCAATGAGATCACCTCTCATTCTTCTAAACTCCAGAGAGTATAGGCCCAATCTACTCAATCTCTCCTCAAAAGACAACCCTTTCATCCCAGGAATCAATCTAGTGAACCTTCGTTGCATTGCCTCTAAGGCAAGTATATCCTTCCACAGATAAGGAGACCAAAACTGTGCACAGTACTCCAGGTGTGGTCTCACCAAAGCCCTGTGCAAATGCAGCAAGACTTCCTTACTCTTGTACTTGAACCCCTTTGCAATAAAGGCCAACATGCCATTTGCCTTCCTAATTGCTTGCTGTACCTGCATGCTAACTCACTGTGTTTCCAGTATGAGGACACCTAAATCTCTCTGAACACCAACATTTAATAGTTTCTCACCATTTAAAAAATATTCTGTTTTTCTATTCTTCCTACCAAAGTGAATAACCTCACATTTCCCCATATTATACTCCATCTGCCACCTTAATGCCCATTCACTTAACCTGTCTATATCCCTTTGCAGGCTCTTTGTGTCATCCTCACAGCTTACTTTCCGACCTAGCTTTGTATCGTCAGCAAACTTCGATACATTACACTCGGTCCCTTCATCTAATTCATTAATATAAATTGTAAATAGCTGAGGCCCAAGCACTGATCCTAATAAATTTGTTAAACACAATTTCCCTTTCATAAAACCATGTTGACACTGCCTAATCATATTATGATTTTCTAAATGCCCTGTTACCACTTCCTTATTAATGGATTCCAGCATTTTCCTGACAACTGATGTCAGGCTAACTGGCCTGTAGTTCCCTGTTTTCTCTCTCCCTTCTTTCTTGAATAGCTACCTTCCAATCCGCTGGGACCATTCTAGAATCTAGGGAATTTTGGGCGATCACAACCAATGCATCCACTATCTCTGCAGCCACCTCTTTTAGAACCCTAGGATGTAGGCCATCAGGTCCAGGGGATTTGTTGGCTTTTAGTCCCATTAGTTTCTTAAGTACTTTTTCTCGACTGATCTTAATTACTTTAAGTTCCTCACTCTCATTAGCCCCTTGGTTCCCCACTATTTTTGATTTGCTTTTTGTGTCTTCTACTGTCTCAGCTTCTAAGGGACCAACACTTACTTTTGCTATTTTCCTTCTTTTTACATACTTGTAGAAGCTCTTACAATCTGTTTTCATATTACTTGCTAGTTTACCCTCATATTCTATTTTCTCCCTTTTTATCAATCTTTTGGTCATCCTTTGCTGGTTTTTAAAGCTCTCCAAATCCTCAGGCTGACGACTTTTCTTCACAACATTATAAGCCTCTTCAAACACTATCCTTAACTTCTTTTGTTAACCATGGATGGATCACTTATCATGTGGAGTTTTTATTTCTCAATGGAATGTATATTCGTTGAGAATTTTAGAATATTTCTTTAAATGCTAGCCACTGCTTATCTACTATCGTACCTTTTAATCTAATTTCCCAATCTACCTTAGCCAAATCACCCCTCATACCTATGTAATTGACTTTATTTAAGTTTATGAATCTAGTTTCATACTTAAGTATTTCACTCTCAAACCCAGCGT
Organism: Squalus acanthias; assembly: GCA_030390025.1. Classification (NCBI taxonomy): domain Eukaryota; kingdom Metazoa; phylum Chordata; class Chondrichthyes; order Squaliformes; family Squalidae; genus Squalus; species Squalus acanthias. The sequence goes on from CM059428.1 coordinate 151,484,244, forward strand.
GAAATTTTATCATATTATGATCACTCTTCCCCAGAGGATCCTTTACTATGAGATTACTAATTAACCCTGTCTCATTACACAATACAAGATTTTAAATAGCCTGTTCTTTGGTTGGAACCATGACGTATTGTTCTAGGAAACTGTCTCGAATGCATTCCATTAACTCATCCTCCAGACTACCCTTGCCAATTTGATTTGCCCAGTCTATATGAAGATTGAATTCCCCCACAATTATTGCATTACTTTTGTTACATGCTCCTATTATTTATTGATTAATACACTGTACAACTGTACAGCTACTGTTAGGGGGCCTATAAACTACTCCCAACAGTGTTTTCTGCCCCTTGTTATTTCTTATCTCCCCCCATACTGATTCTATTTCCTGATCATCTGAGCCAAGATCCTTTCTCACTTCTTCTCTTCTTCTTCTTAGGTAGTCCCTCGGAACCGAGGATGACTTGCTTCCACAATAAAAATGAGTTCTCAGGTGACTGATGAGTCCAATGCAGGACCTACAGTCTCTGTCACAGGTGGGGCAGACGGTGGTTGAACGGGTGGGTGGGGTGCTTGGGTTGACGTGTGCTCCTTCCGCTGTTTGCGCTTGGCTTCCGCTTGCTCCCGGCGAAGAGACTCGAGGTGTTCGGCGCCTTCCCGGATGCTTCTCCTTCACTTTTGTGCGGTCTTGGGCCAGGGATTCCCAGGTGTCAGTGGGGATGTTGCACTTTTTCAAGGAGGCTTTTTCTCACTACAGTCCTTATATCATACTCAAATTTTAATCCTTTATTGACTCATTAATATTTTTGCTAGCAGTAAATTGCTTTGCCTCACTGTTTGGCCCTGATATTTACAGGAAGGCGGGGGGGGGGGGGGGGGGGGGGGTGGGTGGGGGGTGGGGGGGGCAGCGGGTGGGTGCAGGGGGATGGTGCAGTTTAGCAGTCGGGAAACATGGAAGAATGGGTTTCTCTCAGATCCTGCCGAATTTAAGGGATTGAAAGGCTGACCGGCTGTCAGGTGGATAGGCCTGCAACACCAGGCCGCAGCCGGGGAGTGTAGAGGAGGGAGGGAGAGATCGATGGTGGTGGGGGGGGGGGTCCGTGGAGATCGGGAGTTGGGGGGGACATCGATGGGGGAGTCCAGAGAGATCTGGGAGGAGGGAAGAAGATCATGGGGGGCCCATGGAGGAGATTGGGGGGCATGGAGGAGATCACAGGAGGGGAGGGCATGGGGGAGGTGGCGGGGAGGGGATCGAAGGCTGTGGAGGACATTGGGAGGGCATCAGATCACAGTGGGGTTGGGGGGGTTCAATTGCTGGGGATGTTAACAAGGTAGCTTGGTGGGCCGGAGGGTAAGCACTCCTGCTCCTCCTGGCCCACAAGCAGTGCAATCCTCGCCTCCCTTCAGCTGCTGGGTTTCCTGACCGGGAAACCCGGCCGGCCTATGTTAAAGCTGGAAGAGATAGAAAATCTTAGGCACGCAGCCTCATTAAAGTATTTCAATAGGGACCCGCCTCCTGAGAGCGGGTTGGTCGCCCGCCCGCCCCCCCCCCCCCCCCCCCCGTCCCACCTCCATTAAAACCGGAAGTGGGCGGGTTCGAGGCATGTTGGGTTCAGGTTTGACATTTTTTACATTTTAACTTACAACCCGAGCCAAACCCACCCGTTTTTGGGGGGTTCAAATTACCTCCTTTATGTCTAATATCGTACTTGTAAATAGGTCTAGCTATTAATTTTAGCCTAAACGTAGCAGTTTGCCATTATAGTATCCAACATAACAAAAACGGATTATCTGGGCATTTTCACATTGCTGTTTGTGGGAGCTTGCTGTGCGCAAATTAGCTGCCGCGTTTCCCACATTACAACAGTACTTCAAAAGTACTTCATTGGCTGTAAAGCGCTTTGAGACGTCCGGTGGTCATGAAAGGCGCTATAGAAATGTAAGTTTTCCTTCCTTCCTTTCCTATTTATTGCCTTTCAAAGAAGATAAAAGAACATGGTGGACGTCCTATGTAATCTTTGGTACGCTACACCATAATTAAGAATGAATTGTTAGTTCGTGGCACACTATCCTACTCAAGGCACACGTAAGTGTGCAGGCTTTGTTTTATAGGGGACTCCGTGCACGTATGGAAACTGCATTCGCTGTGAGCACTAGTTAAAAAGTGTTGCAGAAAGCCTGAGCTGGAACAGAGCTCAAGATGCAAATCATTTCAATAAAACTCCTGCAGCTATTTAAATTTCTGTAAGTGCTTTTGAGGATATAGTAGTGGTCAAGGTATGCTATTGTTATTGAATTTGCATTTTAGTCCACTGAAATTGATTATTATCTGATAATAATCTTTCTCCAAATCAGACAAAAAGGGCTGGTGATAATGAGTCAATTTACTCCTTTATCCCTGGTACTTGTAAAATCATATTGATCTTGTGCTGAATAACTTACCCATGACCACAGAGAAAGCAGTTCACTTTGAGAAGCACTTGCATTGTAATTAACTATTTACATTCTGAAGAAGCAGTGCTGCATTTCGCAATAGAGTAAATCATCTTGGTTGGACATGACAAATGTTACTTTACTGTAACCGTGCTATGCTTCTGTGCTTTCAAACTCTGGCATGGATTGGGACAAAATAGCTGGAGTGTACAAGCTGAACTCACAGCCTCATCCAGAGTCTGAAATCCAGCCTCCACTGACATGCCAATTTGCTTGTGCTCCGGGATCATAGTTTTCGTGGGGTCACTGGGTGACAAACCATATGGTAGCTGAGCAGTTTACAGTCAGGAATAAGAGATCATGGGCAGAACCCATCACTCTGAATAACAAGTCACGGTTGCATTGATTGTGACGATGTCCATGGCACAGACAATCTCGCTTTGTTTGTTTGAAGAAAGAAGCACAGTGAAACAATGCACCCAGTGGCAAACTTTGAAAGGACTTTGTCATTTTCAGCACCCCGCCATCACTCTGGCTGGGATCAGATGACTAATGCGTTCATCGGGAATTGAACACGTGGGGGGGTTACATTGGGCAGCATAGCGCCCGTTTGCCAGGCACTACGCGGCCTCCTTAGGCCCCAAAATGGCGGGCAGGAAGCATGCGCGCACTGCCGACCAGATGCGCACAACCTGCCATATTGGGTAAGGACAAACAAGAGCCATCCTTTACCCACACCTGAAGCAGGTTGGTTGCATATGCACATAATGGGCCTAATTGCCTGCTTCAGGTCTCCGCTGCAACATTAGTTTGCCCTGAGGTAGCCAGCGATGACTGCACTCAAGGAAACCAACCCTAAAGAACGCCTTCAAAAATAAAGGTAAGTTACTTACCGCAATCACTATCCCAAATGCTGCTGCTGCCGGTCCTGAGATCCCCGACCTCCGACCTCCAGGCTCTGCCGCCTCCCCCCGATACCCCACCCCCCAACGACAGATCGCAATCCCCTCGACCCCTGATCTGTCTCCACCCGCCCCCCCACCGACCACCGATCTCGATCCTCCCTGACCCCGATAACCCTACCCCCGGTAGCCCCCCCCTCACCCCCCAGGCTCCTATCTCCCCCTCCCTGAGGCTTGTGATCCTCCTGAGCCCCATGATTCCACCCTTGAGTCCTGCGATTTCCTCCCCAAAGCCCTGCGAATCCAACCCCGGCCACCGATCACTCCTCTCGCAGCGCTGTCTTCAGTCTAATGAGGTCCAAGGCCTCGCCATTGGTGCAGTGATGGGGGGGATGGGAGGTTCCGAATTCCTCCCCCGTGACGTTCCTGATCTATGCTGCTCACTACAGGGCTGCAAGTTGAACATCTACCCATTAGTAACTAGAGCAATTCTTACCCCTGGTGATATCATTGATTCATCATGATGTCAAGGGTGTTCAATGTGGTTTCTATATCCATAGTTCTGGGAGCTCCCAGCCCTCTCACTGCCACATGGATGTGTATACGTGAGTTCCCTTAATCACATTGCTGGGTTGCCAGAGAAACTGTTTTATCTACTTGAGTTCTTCTCAATGATGCTATTAACACAAAACAGGTGAAATTCCTTCCTTACCAGCAAAGTTGGTTCTATTTATAAAAATCACGTCGACTAATCGCCGTTAAAATTACTGGCAGGAAGAATTTCACCCCTGAAGGAGAATGTGTTGTTAGCTTCATTGACTAGTTTGAATTTAGTGGAGAAAATAGGATAAATCTTTCCTCTAGTCCTATTCACGTTTGTTAATAATAAATCTAAAATAAAGATATTGAATTCTTTGACATCTGCTGTACACATGAGCCAGCTAGTCTAGTGACTAATGTCTGCCAAATCAAATTCTAACATTTAGTTTTCCAACCAATGATTTATTGACACCGTGTAAATGGTAACAGCCATTTTCTGTTGATGTGTCTGAAAGCCTGGTTTTATCAGCCAGTTCTCAGAATTTATCAACAAATGTCACCGTTCTCATTGCTAAGTCTGAGGAGGGAAATGCATGTGCAGGGAAACAAATATTTTACCGTCAACACTTTAAGTTTTGTCCGATAACACTCCTGTGAAGCGCCTTGGGATCTTTTACGATGTTTAAGATGCTATATAAATGCAAGTTGATGTTGTACAAGTGCAAGTTCATTTTTTCATCACATTTATTTCCAAAATGAGACTTACAAAAGAGACTTTGGATAATTACAAAAACATCAGAATTTTTTTTTTATTCGCTTATGGGATCTGGGCGTCGCTGGCAAGGCCAGTATTTATTGCCCATCCCTAATTGCCCTTGAGAAGGTGGTGGTGAGCCGCCTTCTTGAACCGCTGTAGTCCGTGTGGTAAAGGTACTCCCACAGTGCTGTTAGGGAGGGAGTTCCAGGATTTTGACCCAGCGACGATGAAGGATCAGCGATATATTTCCAGGTCAGGATGGTGTGTGACTTGGAGGGGAACTTGGAGGTGGTGGTGTTCCCATGCGCCTGCTGCCCTTGTCCTTCTAGGTGGAAGAGGTCGTGGGTTTGGGAGGTGCTGCCGAAGAAGCCTTGGCGAGTTGCTGCAGTGCATCTTGTAGATTGTACACACTGCAGCCACAGTACGCCGGTGGTGGAGGGAGTGAATGTATAAGGTGGTGTAATAATGCACATCAAGTTGCCATCAGTAAGGACATAGTAACAGGGCACTTAGAAAAATCATAATATGATGAGGCAGGTTTTATGTTTGACAAATCTATTGGAGTTTTTTGAGGATGTAGCTAGCAGGGTAGATAAGGGGGAAACCAGTGGATGTAGTGTATTTGGATTTTCAAAAGGCATTCGAGAAAGGTGCCACACAAAAGGTTGTTACACTGATTAGGGCTCATGGGATTGGGGATAATATATTAGCATGGATTAAGGATTGGCTAACAGACAGAAAACAAGAGTAGGAATAAACAAGTCATTTTCAGGTTGGCAGGTTGTAACTAATGGGGTGCCGCAAGGATCAGTGCTTGGGCCTCAGCTATTTACAATCTATATCAAAGACGTAGATGAGGGGACCGAGTGTAATATTTCCAAGTTTGCTCTTGATACAAAGCTAGGTGGGAAAGTAAGCAGTGAGGAGGACACAAAGAGGCTGCAAAGGGAAATAGTAAAGTTAAGGGAGTGGGCAAGAAGGTGGCAGATGGCGTATAATGTGGGGAAGTGTGAAATTATCCACTTTGGTAGGAAGAATAGAAAAGTAGAATATTTTTTAAAAGGTGAGAGACTAGTAAATATTGGTATTCAGAGGGATTTGGGGGTCCTGGTACACGAATCACAGAAAATTAGCATGCAGGTACAGCAAGCAATTAGGAAATCTTTATTACAAGCCTTTATTGCAAGAAGGTTGGAGTATAACAGTAAGGACGTCTTGCTGCAATTTAGTGAGACCGCACTTGGAGTACTGTGTACAGTTTTGGTCTCCTTACCTAAGGAAGGAAATACTTGCCATAGAGCTGCAACGAAGGTTCACTAGATTGATTCCTGGGATGAGAGGTTTGTCCTATGAGGAGAGATTGAGAAGACTGGGCCTATATTCTCTGGAGCTTAGAAGAATGAAAGATGATCTCATTGAATCGTATAAAATTCTTAGAGGGCTTGACAGGGTAGATGCTGAGAGGTTGTTTCCCCTGGCTGGAGAGTTTAGAACTAGGGGTCATAGTCTCAGGATAAGGGGTCGACCATTTAGGACTGAGATGAGGAGAAATTTCTTCACTCAGAGGGTCATGAATCTTTGGAATTCGCTGTGGATGCTCAGTCATTAAGTGTATTCAAGACTCAGATACATAGACTTATGGACACTAAAGGAATCAAGGGATATAGGGTTAGGGCAGGAATGTGGAGTTGAGGTAGAAGATCAACCATGATCTTATTGAATGGCGGAGCAGGCTCGAGGGGCCATATGGCCTACTCCTGCTCCTATATCTTATGTTCTTATTATAATGCCTCCAGTATGTGTTCCTCCCCTCTTACAAGTAATATGGCATATCAGGATATCCTCAAGTTGGTTTTATCTCCTCTAGTATTTGAAACCATGAAATTAGGAGATGGTTACTGATTAGTCAATGTGCTTGGTAATAACTCAGTATTACCAGCAGGAAAATAATTTTCCCTGATGGCAATTGTCAATTGTTAGCGGCAACTGACAGTTAAAAAACATTTGGCAGATTATCATGACCCTACTTCCTTCCAGCAGTGGGACAGCAGCAGCACAGCCAAAGTGCACTGCATCTGTCCAGTCCGAGCTGCAGCTGATCTTGGTGTTCTAGGTCATTAAGGCGGCCTAGGGGGTCCCTTAGTCACAGGCCTGCTTCCTGACTGGGAAAACAGAGTCGGGAACAAGAGCGCAGCAGCATGTCTGCTGCCAGCCTTTGGGACCTTCTAGCCCCCAGAAAGGCCACAAAGTCTTGAAGATCTGGTGAGCCACTCTGACTAACTTTGAGGTTTTCTCTTTTTCTTGCTGTCAGATCCTGGTGCAAGCTCTCCACCAAGTTCTTGTGAAGGCCCTATATCTGGGCGCCCCATAGCCATCACAACAGGATACTGAGGAGGAAGTCTGGGAATAGGAACATAGTAAGAGCAGTAGGCCATTCTGCCCCGCGAGTCTGTTCCACCAATCAATCAGATCATAGATGATATATACCTCAAATCCATTTTCCCGTCTTTGCTCCATTTCTCTTGATACACTTACCTAACAAAAATCTATCGATCTCTGTCTTGAAAATTGTAATTGACCCAACATCCACAGCCCTTTGCGGGAGCAAGATCCAGATTTGCACTGCCCTTTGTGTGAAAAAGTGCTTTCTGATTTCACTCTTAAATCCAGGGTTGGATTTATTTTCAACAGATCATTGAATAATACAGCACAGAAGAAGGTCATTCGGCCCATCATGTCTGTGCCAGCTCTTTGAAAGAGCTATCCAATTCGTCCCACTCCCCTGCTCATAGCCCTGCATTTTTTTCGCCTTCAAATATATATCCATTTCCCTTTTGAAAGTTACTATTGAACTTGCTTCCACCACCCTTTCAGGCAGTGCATTCCAGATCACAACAACTCACTGCGTAAAAAAATTCGCCTCACCTCCCCTCTAATTCTTTTGCCAATTACCTTAAATCTATGTCCTCTGATTACCGACCCTCCTGCCAGTGCCTGCCTATAAACTCTATCAAAACCACTCATGATTTTGAACACCTCTATTAAATCTCCCCTTAACCTCTCTGCTCCAAGGAGAACAATCCCAGCGTCTCTAGTCTCTCCACATTATGATACCAGAACCACTCAAGAAATAAGTTTTACTCATTTCATCAAATAATTCTCCTTATAAAATACATCTGTTTCCAAACTGTACTAGTCCAAAACCACCCAGCTGCTGCTCTCACATACAGCCAGCCACCAGCAGTGAGTTTCCTGCTCCCTCTATTCACCGAGGTTGTATAACACATGCAGTCTATAAAATGTAATATGAAATTATATCTGGGAGTGAATTCATAGCCGGAATTCCATCTGAGGCCTCAGATAGCATTCATACACTGTTTGAGCCTTGCTGCCATGGTATAATTCTGATCTATATTACTTTGTGACAGGGGATAAAAGCCTCATAGGATTGATGGAGCGAACTGTGCAATCTAAGGTACAAGTGGTAGAAACCTCGTTACTCACCCAATACACAGTGGGTTGATTAACATCTGAAAAGAGAAAAGACGGAGTAATGTTTTGGGTACAGAACCTGCGGCCTTGAAATTAATGTGTTATTATTGTATGAGCGCATAAATCTGCAGTGTTTCTTCTATAATTTCTGGCTTCATTTCAAATTGTCAATACTTGCAGTTTTTAATATCCTTACAATTTCCTTCATTTTGTTGTCAAAATTGTATTTTTTTTTATTCGTTCATGGGATGTGGGTGTCGCTGGCAAGGCCAGCATTTATTGCCCATCCCATTGCCCATTGCCCTTGAGAAGGTGGTGGTGAGCCGCCTTCTTGAACCGCTGCAGTCCGTGTGGTGAAGGAACTCCTACAGTGCTGTTAGGAAGGGAGTTCCAGGATTTTGACCCAGCGATGATGAAGGATCGGCGATATATTTCCAAGTCAGGATGGTGTGTGACTTGGAGGGGAACTTAGAGGTGGTGGTGTTCCCATGCACCTGCTGCCCTTGTCCTTCTAGGTGGAAGAGGTCGTGGGTTTGGGAGGTGCTGCCGAAGAAGCCTTGGTGAGTTGCTGCAGTGCATCTTGTAGATGGTACACACTGCAGCCACGGTACACCGGTGGTGGAGGGAGTGAATGTTTAAGGTGGTGGATGGGGTGCAGATCATGCGAGCTGCTTTGTCCTGGATGGTGTCGAGCTTCTTGAGTGTTGTTGGAGCTGCACTCATCCAGGCAAGTGGAGAATATTCCATCACACTCCTAACTTGTGCCTTGTAGATGGTGGAAAGGCTTTGGGGAGTCAGGAGGTGAGACACTCGCCGCAGAATACCTAGCCTGTGACCTGCTCTTGTTGCCACAGTATTTATGTGGCTGGTCCAGTTAAGTTTCTGGTCAATGGTGATTTATATTCTATAAAATGGGTAACTTTTCAAGGAAGTACATGGTAAGTTGGGAACTTATTTTCTTTTTATAAACTGTAATTGAAAGTTAGTGGATAGAAATAGAACAGTTTCCTCCCCTGTAAGTGTATAATTCCACAACAAGTGTGCAGATTGCTATGCACCGCACCCCCTCTCCTTGAAAACCATCTATTTATTCCAATCAAATTGTTTGCACAGTATATAGTAGGGGTATCTTTCATCTGACATCAAAAAAAATTAACATCAAAGTTAAAACGAACAATACAGAACAGATAACCAGATAGACAAAAGGATGGGGGGAGGGATAGGGGTTACAGGGCAAGTTGAATTAAAGTGGTTAAACCTCTTATTTTAAAATAAAATTACCTTTTGAATATCTGCTTTAGTTCTCTCGGATTAATACCAATGTGATAACTTTGGATTAGCTTTATTATTGAAAGGAGTAGTGTTTATTACAGTATGTGAACTGCAAAATTAGCTAGCCCAGGGAAACAGTCACTTCTGTGGACATCTTGGCTGACTAAGGGTTAAAATATTTTGGAAAAATTATCCTACGTTTAAGAGTTCACATTCCTGGAATTGGCAAAAAATCCAGAGGGGAAATAAGGTGTCATTTTTTTACGCAGTGGGTTGTTGTGATCTGGAATGCACTACCTGAAAGGGTGGTGGAAGCAGAGTCAATAGTAATTTTCAAAAGGGAATTGGATAAATACTTGAAAAGGAAAAAAAAATGCTGGGCTATGGGGAGTGGGACTAATTGGATAGCTCTTTCAAAGAGCCGGCACAGGCACAATGGCTTCCTTCTGTGCTATATGATTCTATGATTGGAGAAGAAATTTTAAAGCAATCTAATAATCAGATCTAACAACAGAAAGTACGAACACATATCCAAAATAGCCCACAATAAAAAATGGAGGAAAAACCCCTGTAATTCTTGCTGCGGCCTCAACTATGCAATTGATGGAATATCAGGGATACCTGCAAATTACGTTATCACAAGCCTGTGCCCACTTTGCTTTCACTCTATCTACATATAATAGGCTTATATTCACAGTTGTTTTTGGAATTGTCAGCTTTTTTTGAAGCTGTTGGTCAGCTTTTGTTAGTATTCCAGATTGGCATGGATCCAGACTCACGCATGAAGGGGTTTGTTTTAGACTTTAGGTGAAGTCAATGGAAATGAAAATCGGGAGAGATGTGTAACCGGCGGCTGAATCGATATCGCCCGTTTTAGAAGAAAGAAAGACTTGCATTTATAGAGCACCTTTCACGACCACCAGACATCCCAAAGCGCTTTACAGCCAATGAAGTTCTTTCTGAAATGTAATCATTGTTACAATGTAGGAAACGCAGCAGCCAATTTGCGCACAGCAAGCTCCCCCAAACAGCAATGTGATAATGACCAGATAATCTGTTTTAGTGATGTTGATTGAGGGATAAATATTAGCGAGGACACCGGGGATAACTCCCCTTCTCTTCTTCGAAATAGTGTCATGGGATCTTTAATGTCCACCTGAGAGAGCAGACGGGGCCTCGGTTTAACGTCTCATCTGAAAGACGACACCTCCGACAGTGCAGCACTCCCTCAGTACTGCACTGGAGTGTCAGCCTAGATTTTTGTGCTAGGGGTTTATCTTTGCATTCCAGAATGATTCTGGAATAGTGAGCAATTTTGGCAGCTGAGAGCAGGACCCGATAATGCTTTATGTGGTCCAGCCAGATCTGACAGTGAATGGCTAAACCAGTTGTCCGCCATATCCGCTCAAGTCTGCATCCCTTGGATTTTTGTGCTCAAGCCTCTAGAGTGGGACTCGACACCCACAACCTTGTGACTCAGAGGCAAGGGTGCTACCAACTGAGCCACGGCTGACACACTAAAGTCAAAATTACCCCCCCCCCGCCGAAAAATAGCCACCTGGCCAGGGTCTACCACCAGGAATGGAAAGCGAGTCTGCCTCCCAGCACAATTTAGCACCTTCAGCGGAGAAAGTGTTTTAAAAACAGGGAACAAAACAGAAGAATAATGCAAAATCATTGTGTTCGAGCCAGCACAGCAACTGAACCAAATATGTGGGACGATGCATTGCTGCAGATGACAGCCTTGCTAATCCACATTCATTTTTGTTCTCTTTCCACATAGTTTTGTTTAAAATGCACCTGCACATTTATGTTCTGCATGTCATAGCTCAGCTTGGGACGGGAACTACTGCGGACCAATTAGTGACAGAAATCAGCACAATACCCTCTTTGATATTCATTTTTTATTGCCTGTACAAAGGCCTGCAATTCAATTTGTTGACTGTATTGGGACCCAGTGGGTTCCTTGCCAGCAACGAGGTATTTGAGGCATTTCTTTGTTATTTGATTTACGGAATTTCAAAGTTTATTCAATTTGGGCGGTTAAAAGGGCTCCCGATAATGGGACAGTAAGGTAGAGAAATATTTGAAAAATGTTTACTGTCAGAAATCCTCCCGCAATACTCTTGTTACTTCATAATGGTTCTATTTAATCCCATGGTGCATTGTGTGGAAGCAAAGAGGAAGAAAGAATTCTGGAAAGATAAATATTTTTAGCAGCCAAAGTTGTATTAGATAACATCATTAAGGAAAGAACAATTGTAAAAAAAATGTTGTGGTTGTGGAATGAGCAAAATAAGTTCCTGCTAAACCAGCATGACGTGTTCCCATTACAAGCTTTCTTATGTTCTCAGGGTGATTTAGTGCACAGTGAGCATACGAAATATACAAAAATGATGGGCAGGAAAAGACCAGCGGCTCGATCAAGCCTGCCTCACACTCATGATGCCTGGTGCATGGTGACTAGACATTTCCTAGACCCGCCCCTCCCCCCCCCCCCAGCCATATAATCTCCAGGAAGAGACAAAAACCCAGGGCCAATAAAGGAAAAAATACTTTGGAAAATTCCTCTCCGACCCCCTCAGGTGATGCAAACCAGTCCAGGAGATCACATGGACCATGCGTTATCAGTCAATTCACTTCCCTTCTATATGATGTGATCACTGCCCCAGTCAAGAATCGGTCCAGCTCTTTCTTGACAGCATGCAGAGAGTCAACACCAGTCTGCAATGCAATCCAGAGGCTCACTACTCTCTGGGGAAAAGAAGAACTGCCTAACATCCAGTCTATTCCTACTTTTGCATAGTTTAAGTGCATGTCCCATAGTCCTCCCCAATCTGTCAAATTGGAAAAATCTATCAATAGGCATTCTCGCCAGCTCATTCATTACTTTATAACCCTCTATCAGGGTGCCTCTAAGTCTATGCTGCCCTAGAGGAAATAGACCCAGCTCTGTATGCCTATCTGGGTAACTAAGGTTCTTTAAGCTAGGAATCATCCTCAGTGCATTAACCTAGTCCCTGGACTCAGTTGTTCTGTTATGCAAAGGTGTCACAACAAGGCCATAGCACTGACCTTAGGGGACAGCAGTCTGATCAAGCGTGTCATTAGCAGAAATCTAGGAATAAGTCACCTGTCTTTTTGTGGTTCTAAACGGAAAGGAAGAAAGGTAAAAATAAGAGCCAGTAGTTACTGTCACCGCAACCTTTTAATTAGATATGTGCTAGCATTTATCATCTTAACTGATGTCATTCTGAGATCCAATAGCTATGATGCATCTCATATATATGAACGGTTCTCTAGGTACGATGTTACTTTCAACATGATCTTACCGATTATGCACAGCTGAATCTGCAACTCATTTTGAGAGACTCAAATCATCTTTTTGTCAGTCACTCAACTCGGCTGTCATTTATTTTCATCACCAATAATCTGACAAACGGGGTCATTTTGACTTTGTGCGATAGTGTAAATCGAGTGATAGTGAGTCGGCAGCCCGTATTACATCTCTCCCCAATTCTGTTTCCATCGCAAAGTCAAAATTACCCCCCCCTCCCACTTTACAGGCTAGAAGTTTGATCTACTTTTGGCACCATGCACAAGCTATTCAGTGGGAAAGTTATATTGGGATGTACAGTCCCTACAGAATAGGGGAGGACAAGATAATACATAGCTAAGCAAGCTATACTCCTCAAAAAAACAAATCATCCCAAGGAGGTACAAACATCTCTCAAATTATTCTCAGGTATATCCAAAAACAACAACTTGCATTTGTATAGCGCCTTTAACATAGTAAAACGTCCCAAGGCGCTTCACAGAAGCGTTATCATAGAAACATAGAAACATAGAAGATAGGAGCAGGAGTAGGCCATTCCGCCCCTCGAGCCTGCTCCGCCATTCAATGCGATCATGGCTGATCATCCAAATTCAGTACCCTGTCCCTGCTTTCTCCCCATATCCCTTGGTCCCTTTAGCCTTAAGAAATATATCCAACTCCTTCTTGAATATATTTAATGAATTGGACTCAACTGTCTTCTGTGGTAGAGAATTCCACAGGTTCACCACTCTCTGGGTGAAGAAATTCCTCCTCATCTCAGTCCTAAATGGCTTACCCCTTATCCTTAGACTGTGACCTCTGGTTCTGGACTCCCCCGCCATCGGGAACATTCTTCCTGCATCTAGTCTGTCTAGTCCTGTTAGAATTTTATAAGTTTCAATGAGATCCCCTCTCATTCTTCTAAATTCTAACGAATATAAGCCTAATCGACCCAATCTCTCTTCATACATCATTCCTGCCATCCCAGGTATCAGTCTGGTGAATCTTTGCTGCACTCCCTCCATGGCAAGAACATCCTTTCTCAGATAAGGCGACCAAAACTGCACACAATACTCAAGGTGTGGTCTCACCAAAGCCCTGTACAACTGCAGCAAGACATCCTTGCTCCTGTACTTGAATCCTCTCGCTATGAAGGCCAACATACCATTTGCCTTCTTAACCGCCTGCTGCACCTGCATACTTATCTTAGCGACTGGTGCACAAGGACACCCAGGTCTCGTTGCACTTCCCCTTTTCCCAATCTATTGCCATTCAGATAATAATCTGTCTTCCTGTTTTTGCCACCAAAGTGGATAACCTCGCATTTATCCACATTATACTGCATCTGCCATGCATCTGCCCAATCACCCAACCTGTCCAAATCATACTGGAGTTTCTCTGCATCCTCCTCACAGCACACATGCCCACCCAGCTTTGTGTTGTCTGCAAACTTGGAGATATTACATCTAGTTCCCTCGTCTAGATCATTAATATATATTGTGAATAGCTGGGGTCCTAGCACCGATCCCTGCGGTACCCCACTAGTCACTGCCAGCCACTCGGAAAAAGACCCGTTTATTCCAACTCTTTGCTTCCTGTCTGCCAACCAGTTCTCTATCCAAGTCAGTACCTTAACCCCAATCCCATGTGCTTTAACTTTGCACGCCAATCTCTTATGTGGGACCTTATCGAAAGCCTTCTGAAAGTCCAAATACACCACATCCACTGGTTCTCCCTTATCTATTCTACCAGTTACATCCTCAAAAAATTCCAGTAGATTAGTCAAGCATGATTTACCTTTTGTAAATCCATGTTGACTTTGTCCGATCCTGTCACTGTTTTCCAAGTGCTCTGCTATTACATCTTTTATAATGGACTCTAGCATTTTCCCCACTATTGATGTCAGGCTTACCGATCTATAATTCCCCGCTTTCTCTCTACCACCTTTTTTAAATAGTGGGGTTACATTAGCTACCCTCCAATCCATGGGAACTGTTCCAGAGTCTATAGAATTTTGGAAGATGACCAGCAATGCATCTACTATTTCTAGGGCCACTTCCTTAAGTACCCTAGGATGTAGATTATCAGGCCCTGGGGATTTATCGGCCTTCAATCCCGTCAATTTCCCTAACACCATTTCCCTACAAATACTGATTTCATTCAATTCCTCCCTCTCATTAGACCCTATGTTCCCCGACATCTCTGGGAGGTTATTTGTGTCCTCCTTTGTGAAGACAGAACCAAAGTATGTATTTAATTGGTCTGCCATTTCTTTGTTCCCCATTATAAATTCCCCTGATTCTGACAGCAAGGGACCTACGCTTGACTTCACCAATCTTTTTCTCTTCACATAGCTATAGAAGCTTTTACAGTCAGTTTTTATGTTCCCTGCAAGCTTACCCTCATATTCTATTTTCCCCCTCTTAATTAATACCTTTGTCCTCCTATCAAACACATTTTGACACTGATCTACATAAGGAGATATCTGGATAGATGGCCAAAAGCTTGGTCAAAGTGGTAGATTTTAAGGAGTGTCTTAAAGGAGGAGAGAGAGGTAGAGTGACAGAGAGGTTTAGGGAGGGAATTCCAGAGCCTAGAGCCCAGGCAGGTGAAGGCACGGCCATCAATGGTGAAGTGATTAAAATTGGGGATGAGCAAGAGGCCAGAATTGGAGGAGCGCAGAGATCTCGGAGGGTTGTAGGGCTGGAGGAGGTTACAGAGATAGGGAGGGGCGAAGCCATGGAGGGATTTGAAAACAGGGATGTGAATTTTAAAATTATGGCGTTGCCAGACCGGGAGCCAATGTAGGTCAGCGAGCACAGGGGTGATGGGGATAGGGCAGGAAAGCGGAGTTGGTGTAGAAGTTCATCCATGATTTTATTGAATGGCGGAGCAGTCTCCAGAGGCTGTATCGCCTACTCCTGTTCATATTTCTTATGTGCTTAGGCGAATGGAATTTTGTGCGAGTTAGGATATGGTCAGCACAGTTTTGCATGAGCTCAAAAAAAGCAATGTATATTTGATTGTGGTTCAAATTTCATACAGCCTTATTAATGCTGCTGTCATTTTTGAGTCCAATTTACACTGAGTCCTTGAGTGACTGTAGTTGGTCACTTAGACCAATCAAAATTCCCGTTTATACTACTCCTTACAGTGGGGAATGTGAAGCTATTGATAACTAGCTGCATACTCAAATACAACAAAGAAAATTCCACTGGGATAACGTCAAGCTCTTCCATTGTTGCTCCTTACAGTCTGCATTGCCAGACAACCACAAGAGTCGGCATCAGAATGATTTTGGGTAACCATTTGCACTGCCATGATTCTGAATCTTCTTGAGATGAAGCCGAGAGTTGGAACAGTGTGTTCCTGCACCCAGGTGCTCAGAAATACGAGACGTTTATACTATCTGTTTTCATCTTGAGCTAAATCCACGCAGTACCTTAAGAATCATTGTTTTTTTTAAATGCGTAGGTTTAAATACTTCTCATATTAGGAAAACTATTTACATTCCCAGGTCGGATTAAAATACCGCACTCCTACTGTGTTAAACGTACATGCAGTTAAGCATGCTCGTTAGGCAGCTCTATGGTTTACCCATCCCATTAATAACAGTGTTTTGACAAGTACAGTTGTGTATTTTACTATACTCCCTTTAGAACACTCTCCTACTGCAGGGAAACCTGTTCGACCTTAGGCAAATTCCTGTCATGTTTTCTCAGCATATAGTAGTACTTAACCAGCAAATCCTTGCCATTGACCAAGCAGAAGTTGCTTATTCGGTGCCAGAATACTGAACATGCAGACAGCAGAAACTGCAAAAACACGTTGCAGGTTTGGGCCTGCCTAACCCCGAAAGAACATCACAAAGAGCAACATTAAAAAGAGGCATTAAGACGCGGAGAAAAGTTTCTTGGGACAGAACGTATTCCAGGTTTATTTTAGCGAAACGTTTTTGTGGTTGGTAGTGGCGGGGACGGGGTGGGGGCGAGCAGACGTCAGAATTCCCCAGATGGGGGCAGGAAAAGTCAGAGCTTTCAAAAGCTTGTGATGATCTGTGGTCCACTTGATCGCAGCCCTCAGCTCATACTTCTCTCCCTCCTACTCCCAGTGCGGAAAGCTCCAGAGTGCAGAGGAAGATATTTGAGTGAGTTTCCAGAGGGAGAACTTGGCCGGCTTTCCATGGGAAGCACATTCTCGTGGATTGTAGGAGTGCAATTTGGCTAACTAAGTGAAGAAGAAGGCGCTTAGTATTCATTAAAACGCTCAAAATAAACTTGTCGTGACAGTGCTGGGAATGGTATGTCCTGTCTGGAATGTTCTAGCTCCCTCACTTCTTCTCCGCCCACCTCCACCAGGCAGATATGTAGTTCAGGCATGCTAGTGACAACATCATAAAACCAGCACAAATCTCGGAGATAGCAAGATTAAGTGCCCAATAAATATATATGTCTACATGGGACACAGCAAGAATAAATGGCAAATCTTACTGGGAAGAACCTGAATGACCATGTCTTCCAGGTAAAGAAGGGAGAAGAGACCTTACTCCATCATGCAGGAGATATATTTTGCTATTGTATCCACCCCTAATGCTGCCAAATTGCATTTGAAAAACAAATGTAGTTAATCACCAACTAAGATGTAAATATTTTTGCATGAGAGCATTACACAGCCAGGAAATGTGCGAGTCTCACACCCACTGTGTGAAACCTGACAAGTGTCAAAGCTGCACTGTCAGTTACAACTAGAAATGGGGAACTTAGATTTTAATCACAGTATAGTGACAGCTGGTTGCTGATGTTCTCACTGTTTTTGATGGACAGATTCTCGGGTGTTTACCTGCCTAAATCAACCTCCAAAATGACACATTGAAGTGTGAATTTGAAACAACACTATCTTTGTCATCGGAGGCACTGTAATTAGTCTAATCACCCTTAAGCTAGCGAGGTGTGAAAGATCAGATTTGATTACTATCCCTGTTGTTCTTGCTGGAAAGGATACATGTGGAGACATTGGAGGTAATTTTGACTTTGGACGATAATGTAAAATGGGCGCTATTGAACATAAGAACATAAGAAATAGGAGCAGAAGCAGGCCATTTGACCCCTCGAGCCTGCTCCACCATTTAATGAGATCATGGCTGATCCGATTTTTGCCTCAACTCTACTTTCCTGCCCGCTCCCCATAACCCTTGACTCCCCTGTTGCTCAAAAATCTGTCTATCGCAGCCTTGAATATATTCAAAGAGTCAGCTTCCAAAGCTCTCTGGGGTAAAGAATTCCAAAGATTCACGACCCTCTGAGAGAAGAAATTCCTCCTCATCTCCGTTTTAAAAGGGCGATCCCTAATTCTGAGACTATGCCCCCTCGTTCTAGATCCCCTCACGAGGGGAAACATCCTCTCAGCATCTACCCTGTCCAACCCCCCCAGAATCTTTTTTGTTTCAATAAGATCACCTCTCATTCTTCTAAACTCCAATGAGTATAGGCCCAACCTGCTCAACCTTTCCTCATAAGACAACCTTTCCATCACAGGAATCAACCTCGTGAACCTTCTCTGAACTGCCTCCAATGCAAGTATATCCCTCCTTAAATAAGGGGACCAAAAGTGTACGCAGTACTCTAGGCGTGGTCTCACCAGCACCAGCACCCTGTACAGTTGTAGCAAGACTTTTATACTCTATCCCCCTTGAAATAAAGGCCAACATTCCATTTGCCTTCCTAATTACTTGCTGCACCTGCATGTTAACTTTTTGTGTTTCATGTACGAGGACACCCAAATCCCTCTGTTCTGTAGTTTTTCGCAGATCTTCCACCGAAGTTACGGCAGACAATTGGAGAAACTTATGGAAATTCTAC
Organism: Squalus acanthias; assembly: GCA_030390025.1. Lineage (NCBI taxonomy): Eukaryota > Metazoa > Chordata > Chondrichthyes > Squaliformes > Squalidae > Squalus > Squalus acanthias. The sequence goes on from CM059428.1 coordinate 151,502,808, forward strand.
CCCATATTATCTAAGTGAAGACAGAAGAATGGTAAGGTACTGGAGGCTCCTGATGTCCAGGGAACTACCTACACCATTTAAAATACAATTATAATAAATTAACAAGAAAGACAAAGGAAGATTTGCATTTATATAGCGCCTTTCACGACCACCGGACATCTCAAAGCGCTTTACAGCCAATGAAGTACTTTTGAAGTGGAGTCACTGTTGTAATGCGGGAAAAGTACGTACTTAATGTGTCATTTCTTTAAAGAATTTTGGTGATACAAGTTATTCATTAAAGAAATCATACACTGAATCACATAAAATACAGCATATTGAGCTACATGGTTTTCTTCACTCATAGAATATGTACTGGCTACAAAAACGTCATGCGTGGTATTCTATATGAACAAAAAATGGCTACGCAAATTGTGCAGTACAAAACATTCCTGTGGGTGTGTAAATGGCAATGGTGGTTACAGAGCCATTGCCCCTCGATGCATCTTTCATTTCCCCTTTCTTCCAACTCTTTTATTTTTCTTCCGATCCCTCACTCCTGCTCTCCTGAAGGTATGGAATCATGTTGTACTGCAGTTCCACGGGTGGCAATAACTATGCAGTATCTCACTCAAGTATGCATTCCTCACATATGAAACTGGACAGTGAGAGTTGGTTAGTTACTCACCACAGTGGGGGAGGTCAGGAAGATAAAGTACATGGCATTATAATCTGTATAGTACCATTAATCAAGACTTGCATTTATATAACGCCTTTCATGACCACCGGACGTCCCAAAGCGCTTTACAGCCAATGAAGTACTTTTGAAGTGTAGTCACTGTTGTAATGTAGGAAACGTGGCAGCCAATTTGCACACAGCAAGCTCCCACAAACAGCAATGTGATAACGATCAGATAATCTGTTTTTGTTATGTTGATTGAGGGATAAATATTGGCCAGGACACCGGCGATAACTCCCCTGCTCTTTTTCAAAATAGTGCCATGGGATCTTTTATGTTCACCTGAGAGAGCAGACAGGGCCTTGGCTTAGCATCTCATCTTAAAGACGGCACCTCTGACAGTGCCGCACTCCCTCAGCACTGCACTGGAGTGTCAGCCTAGATTTATGGACTCAAGTCTCTGGAGTGGGACTTAAACCCACAAACCATTCTAGACTCAGAAACAAGTGTGCTACCCACTGAGCCACAGCTGACACTATTAAGAAAGTACTATTAAGAAAGAAAGGCTTGCATTTATATAGCACCTTTCACGACCACCGGACATCCCAATGCACTTTACAGCCAATGAAGTACTTTTTGAAGTGTCGTCACCTTTGTAATGTAGGAAATGCGGCAGCCAATTTGCGCACAGCAAGCTCCCAAAAACAGCAATGTGATAATGACCAGATAATCTGTTTTAGTGGTGTTGATTGAGGGATAAATATTGGCCAGGAAACCAGGGATAACTCCCCTGCTCTTAAGGATACATATCTAGGTTTGTATGAAGTACAAACCTAGATATGATGGATGCATGTAACTTGCTGCAAGGTGTAATCCGTATGTAATTCAGGATATTGGTCTACTCCTATGCTTCACGCTCCTGTCACCAGGAGGATACATAACCTTTGAAATAAATGGGAAGCAGAGTGCAATTAATTCAACTTTTCTGCAAAGCAGAAGGATTATTGTGATTGTAAAAAAAGTACAATTTTTTTGTGGAATAGTATTAAGCTTCCTTAATTATTGGCTGATGCTTCTAACTGGCCCAGTAGGTGAAATAAGCCAGCAACAAGGAATCATTTTCAAACCGTAATCTATCCAGTGTTTTATATCAAATTGTAAAGTTTATGGGGGCTAAATTGGGTGGCCCCTGAAAACTGGCGCAGGGATCGCGATGCGCGATTAACCCACGTCCTGCTGCCTGATCATTATCATGATTTCTGCATGCAGCCAGCACTAACCATGCTGTTCATTGGCTGCACACATCTTAAAGTTAGCCTGCACTGCTTAAAGCTAACCTGCATCTCTTAAAGGGGAGGTGCATTGTGGCTGGAGCAGGTGCTGGGAGTCATTCTGCAAGTAAATCTGACCTAGGAAATGGTGAAGAATGGCACAACATGGGAGAGAGCGGGCTCCAAGGTTTTTTGACACTGCATTGGAGGTCTTTGTGGAGGAGGTGGAAAGGAGCAGTGATGTCCTGTATCTGCAGGATGCCAGGAGGCCCTCCAGACACATGGTCAAAAGGCTGTGGGAGCAGATAGCTGTGGAGGTCAATGCCAGGAATCTCGCCACCAGGACCTGGATGCAGTGGCGCAAGAAGTTCATGATCTCACATGAGTGGTCAAGGTCAGTGAATGCATCTTCAAATGCCTTATCCTACCAACTTCACCACTAGCCTCAGCCACTCCTCAAATTCACCACACCCCCATCACTCACCACCAACAATCTCCATCAATCAGGACTCATACCTAACATTCATATGCTCTACCACACCCTCACACACTTAGCACTTCTGCAAGCCTCATACTCACATCTCACAGCTTGTACACACTGCCAGCTATTCACCATGATAGCCACATCAACCTCAAAGATTCCACGACACTCAATGACACACTTCCCTCTCTCTTGCAGGACAAGGTGGCGCACAACCGGAGGCAGCGGGAACTAACTGGAGGCAGATAGGCGGGCCTGCATGTCCTAACCTCCATGGAGGAGACAGCGCTGGCCATTATTGGAATGACCATTGATGAGACCGTGGCTGACGGCGGGGCTGAAACCATTGAAGATGATGAAATCCTCATACCTAATCCTCCTTCTCACATCCCACTTCCCCCTCACTGTACAATCTCTTCTGACTTACAAGGTGCAGATGGTGTAAGCATGCACCTCTTACTTTCTCCCCTCTCCTCACCATAACCTTACCCTTGTGCCTTTTACCTTTCAGGTACCCAAGAATGGCAACCTGGCCAGGCAGTGGAGGAAGACCAAGAAGAGAGTGATGATGAAGACACACGGTCACTTGATTTCACACTCACAGCCACCAGCTCAGATACTGACACTGCACGTATCTTAGAGGATAGCATAGAGGTGGGATCTGCACATGGTGAGACAACGGGCACGAGTGGCCTGCAGCCAGGGCAGGGGGCAAAGATAGCGCAGGTGCCAGCTCGCCGGGGGGGGCGAGGTTGCAAACGAATTCTGCTGCAGAGGACTCAGATGAGGACTTTGATGGGGCAGGTGACAGAAGAAGGTTGATGGGCATATGCAACCAAATGTCTGGTGCATTGGGAATCCTGCCAGAAAACCTGCGTTCAATGTCAAGAAGCATGGAGGATTTCGGCACCAACTTGGCACAGGGCTTTGCGCAGAGCTTGGAGCCCATCCTTTCCAGCATGGAAGTGGTGGCCAACTCCATGAGCACACTTGTGGACTCAACCATGATGCAGCATCTGATGGCTGATATCTCAGCTTCCATTGCAGCTCAAGCAGCATCCACCCAACATCTGACTGCTGTAGTGGAAGCTCAGACTGCTGCCATCATGGCTCTGGATACCAGTGTGCAAAGGGGCTCCCAGGGCCTCACAGCATTCCTGCAAACTGCTCTCCAACAGATCTGCTCCCTGAAGACCCTCTGCAGATATGGCCTCCTGCTGAGAGCCCTTCTCCCCACCTCCTCCTCACTCTTCTAGCAGCTTGTCCTGCTCTACGTGGCCTCTGCTTATTATCCCAGTCATGCTCAATGCCATCAGGAAGCCATACTAGGCCACCCATGTCTGGGAGAAAATGGTTTGCGCAGAAGCATTGAAGTCAACAAAAAGTCCTTCAGCACTTGACACACCACTCCCTGTAGACTTCTGCAACTTGAAACAACTATGGAAAGCACCAGCAACTAACCTGTATTTGATGATCCCTTTAAATAGCGCTAATTTCTGCTTCTTTATGCCTTCAGTTTATAGTAGTACGGTCAACTTCAAATACACAGGCATTGCATGTTTGATGGCATGGTCCTTCACGCTACTTAACGTGTGTTCAGCTGTGCGAGGTTAAGAGAGGTCGTCGGCTGGAGCGTGGAGCTCCAAAATGGCAGTGTTGGCATCAATTCAACATTGCACGCTGATTAACATCATGATTTGCTTGCTCTGCATACTTCCAGCGGACGTTAGCTGCGCATGTGCTAACTCCTTCATCAATATGGCATCCAGCGCGGTTCACAGCAGAAGCGCAGTGCACCCGTAGTGCCCAAACAATGGGTGCTACAGAGCCCAATTTTGCACCCCATGTATTTGGAAAGTTTGCCAAGCATTTTTAAAAATGAATCCCTAAAAGAACAACCCGGCAAACTGGCAAAATGCTGCTGAAAACTGCACAGTCGCAGGATAGTTTTGTTTCCCTTTCATTGCCCCATTGCATTTTTGTAGAGTGATCACGAGCCAAAGTCGTAAACATGATCGAAAAATACATCAAACATTTACAGTGCATGTTACAGATGGTCATTTAAACCCCATTTAAACACACTTTTCAGATGAGATGTTAAACCGAGGCCCCATCTGCTCTCTCAGGTGGACATAAAAGATCCCATGGCACTAATTTGAAGAAGAGTAGGGGAGTTATCCCTGGTGTCCTGGCCAATATTTATCCTTCAATCAATCAACATAACAAAAACAGATTACCTGGTCATTATCACATTGGTGTTTGTGGGAGCTTGCTGTGCACAAATTGGCTGCCGCGTTTCCTACATCACAACAGTGACGACACTTCAAAAGTATTTCATTGGCTGTAAAGAGCTTTGGGACGTCCGGTGGTCATTATATAAATGCAAGTCTCTCTTTTCTTTTTTTTTTCTTTTTCAGTTCAACCTCTTTTCAAACTGCATATTAGGCTCTTTTACTGGTTTTAGGAGATCAGCCGTAAGCCAACCTCTATGTGTTGTTCTTTTGTTTTTTTCTACCATCCACTGCCTTGGTTCTCTTATAGACCCAGTGGAGTCTGATTCAGAAATCTGCTCTTCTGCACAAAACAGGATGTTTCCTTTCTCTGCATGTAAGAAAGTCTTCTATTTTAAAGAAAATGGTGTACAGGCTAAGAATAGGCCCTGAGCAGACCCAATGCATCATGGAGCTATTTTCTGTCTTGATGTAAGCATGTTGACACCCTGAAATGGCTCAGAGACAGGACCAGGGAGGACCAGCGAGTTCCCAGTGTCAGTTGCAGATTGGGAGTTCCAGGAAAAACAGCAGGCCATTACATTTACATTTGTTATTGCCATCAACCATGCAGGGCCTGTGTTGTTTGAAGTTGACCATACTACTATAAGAGAAAAGTGCCTGCTAATACCCTAGTGCAGAGTTAGGAACTGCTGTTGTTTGGGTAAGAGACTAAAATGCTTTAGTCACTAGGGCTCTAAGGACAGCCATAAATTAGTATCACAAAAACATAACTGCTATTATCTGTGAAACGCATCTCTATACACACATGTACAAGCAAAGCAGAAGAACCATCTGTAGTTGTGGATAAAATTCATTAAAGGAATTTTGAATCCACTGCAGATTTTGCTCGCATTGCAAAACCATTTGTTTCCAATTGCAATTCAAGCTGACAGACAAATAATACTTTCTGTGGGGAAATACCAATTCTGTAACCACAAAATGATGTCACGTCCTAGGGTTTCCTCAGTCATGTCAGGCACACATTTGGAATCAATGGAATTATAGTGCCATGTGACCCAGAATGTAAACGTTTCAGATGGGCCGAGAACCACAAATTGCAGCAGCTTAGTTATTTTTATCTCCTTTTTTATACTGTCTTCTGTTCCAAACATCATTCTGTGCCCTTCAGATTTTCCTTCCCTACCTCCCTGCCTCTCTGTGGGACGGTCAGTAGCCTCAAGCTTGTAGTGTATTGAAAGGTGCAACTCCAGTCAGTGCTAGAGGTACGAGTACAGTTTTCTGTTGAGCCGTCAAAGCAAACTGATTTTGACAGCTCAGTAGTTCCGTAACCACTGCTGCTTCTCACAGCAGTGTGGTTTATTGTCAGAACGTTCTGAGTAAAATGGAAGAGTTGAAAAAGAAGAAAGACTTGCATTGATATATCCTCCTTAACATACCTTTCAGAAACATCTCAAAGGGCCAACTTCTAACTTTGTGCGGTATTGTAAAACGGGTGATAACAAATTGGCAGCCCGTTTTACATCTCTCCCGATTTTTATTTCGATTGACTGCCAATTCGCTATTTCCCATTTTACATCATCACACAAAGCCAAACTCTACCCTATACAGGAAACTCTTTATTAACCGGCACCCAAATATCCGGAAATCTCTCTTAACCGGCAAAATTCTTGAGTAGGTAACCGGGGTTTTCCTTCATCTCTCGTTTAAGATTAACTTTAAAAAAAACCCCGAGGCGTTTGCCTTGTATCGGAGCGTGTAGACTGGGAGGGGAATGTGCAGCCCGGGTAGGCAGCGGACACGACAGATGGTCAGCTGGCGGTCCCCGGGGAGACGGAGCTCCGAATGCAGGCGCATGTCAATTGTACGGGGCTCTCGTACGTTGGTAGATATAACTCTCCGTTATCCGGACTTTTTGATTAACCGGCACCACGCCGATCCCGTCGGTGCCGGTTAATAAAGAGTTTCCTGTACAATGAATCACTTTAAAGCATAGTGACTGTTGTTACATAGGCTAACGTTGATAGGTATGGGCAGCCACTGCTTGGCATCTACATCTGATGTGATGTGTGAGGAACAGAACTAGCACCTCACAGTGCAATGTGTTAACCTAACGAGTCACCAAGAATGATTTCATTTCATGTTCAAGGAGAATGCTATTGAGCCAGAATACCTTATATACATACAGTTACCTGAGCAGTTAGGGGTAGGAAATTATCTTTTGCGGTGATAGAAAATGAGTGGTATCGCCCGCCATATATCCTGTTCTGTTGAAGTAATTGAAACTGAGAATTGAACAAGGCGATTTTGCAATGCTAGCTGATGCGACACCAGTGTTGTGCGCTACTGCCCCGGATTAATTTCAAACCTTTAAACTGTTAAAAGTCAACTTTAATATAAATAATTTTATAGAGAGGCATTTTCATTCTTCTTCTGGGCTCCACAAACTGTACACTGGTACAAGGCAGCAATTTCTGAAGGAAGTACCACTTTAAGGTCCACTGGTGCACAATGCAAAGCACAAAGGCGTTTTTGTAGGACATGTAATACAGGAATCCTTTGTGTTCTTTGCGAACCACCATAAGATGTGGGTTAGAAGGAAGAAAAGTACTCTATACAGAGAGAGAAATCTTGCTTTTAGATACAAACAGTATTTTTTTAGCAAATTTGCTTGTTGAAAATCTGCTTGCATATTCATCTCAGAGTCAAAATAAAAATGCGTTAATACCCAGTGAGTATATGTGGCATTCATTTCTCGTGACTGCTGTTAGTAATATGGCTGTGTGGTAAAGATACCATTGCAAATAGTCACTCAATTTAGCTAGTTTTTCTTTCCATAGCCAACAGAAGAACTGTTGAGATGTAATTTGGGTGGTGGGTTTAGTAGTGCCAATTATTTACCTCCTTTACTTAAAAGTAGGGAAAATTACACACACATCGATACTTTGGATTTACCGCACAGCTGCAAGCTCCAGATAGGGAACGGTAGCATAGTGGTTATGTTACTGAGCTAGTAATCCAGAGGCCTGGACGAATAAGTCATGGGACAATGAGTTCATAATCCCACCATGGCAACTAATTAAATAAATCTGGAATAAAAAGCTAGTATCAGTAATGGTGACCATGAAACTACTGAACTGTCGTAAAAACCCATCTGGTTCACTAATGTCCTTTAGGGAAGGGAATCTGCCGTCCTTATCTGGTCTGGTCTATATGTAACTCCAAACCCACAGCAATGTGGTTGACTCTTAACTGCCCTCTGAAATGGCCTAGCAAGCCACTCAGTTGATACAGAAAACAATAATAAGAATAGCTCCCTCTCTAACAGCACTATGGGTGTACTTTCACTACACAGACTGCAGCAGTTTAAGAAGGTGGCTCACCACCACCTTCTCAAGGACAATTAGGGATGGGCAATAAAAGCTGGCCTTGCCAGCGACGCCCACATCCCAGGAACAAATCTTTTTAAAAGATCGCTCTGTGCAGTACTGAGGGAGTGCTGCACTGTCGGAGGTGTCGTCTTTTGGATGAGATGTTAAACCAAGGCCCCGTCTGCCCTCTCATGAGGACGTAAAAGATCCCATGGCACTATTTTGAAGAAAATACCGCATCGTAGACTCATGGCTAAGGTCAGAACATGTGAAGTCAGGGGACAAGTAGCAGAATGGATAACAACCTGGCTACAAAACAGAAAACAGAGAGTAGGGCTTAAAGGTAGTTACTCAGACTGGTCGAAGGAGGGAAGTGGTGTTCCACAGGGATCAGTGCTGGGACCACTGCTGTTTACCATTTACATAAATGATTTGGAGTCGGGAATCAAAATTTGCGGATAACACTAAATTGGGGGGTATAGTTAATACTGAGGAAGACTGCGACAAAATACAAGAAGACGTTAGCAAACTTGTAGAATGGGCGTGTAAATGGCAAATGAATTTCAATATAGATAAGTGTGAGGTGGTCCATTTTCTCACACAGAATCCCCACAGTACAGATAGAGGCCATCTCGGCCCATCGAGCCTGCACCGACACATATCCCCCCTAACATATCCCATCCTATCCCCATAACCCCACATATTTAATCCCCCCCTAACACTAAGGGTCAATTTATCATAGCCAAATCAACCTAACCCGCACATTTTTGGACTGTGGGAGGAAACCGGAGCACCCGAAGGAAACCCACGCAGACACGGGGAGAATGTGCAAACTCCACACAGACAGTCACCCGAGGCTGGATTCGAACCCGGGTCCCTGGCGCTGTGAGGCACCAGTGCTAACCACTATGCCACTATGGTAGGAGGAATAAGGAGGCCACCTACTCCTTGGAATACAAGAGTCTAAATGGGGTAGAGATGTAAAGGGATCTAGGCGTACAGGTTCACAAATCATTAAAAGTAGCGACATAGGTTAACAAAACCATAAAAAATTCAAACAAGGCACTTGGGCTCGTTTCTGGAGGAATAGAATTCAAAAGCAGAGAAGTTATGTTAAGCTTATATTGAACCTTGGTTAGACCACACTTAGAGTAATGTGCACAGTCTTGGTCTCCATATTACAAAAAGGATGTAGAAGCACTGGTGAAGGTATGAAAAAGATTTACAATGATGATACCAGAAGAAAAAAGGTACAACTATCAGAAAAGACTGAACAGCCTGGGGCTCTTTTATCTCGAAAGAGAAGACTGCGAGAGGACCTGATCTTTTAAATTATGAAGGGGTTTGATAGGGTTGACCTGGAGAGGATGTTTCCACTTGTGGGAGAGTCTAAAACTAGGGGCCATAAATACAAGATAATCACTAATAAATTCAATAAGGAACTCAAGAGAAACTTCTTTCCTAGAGAATGGTGAAGATGTAGAACTCGTAACCATATGGAATGGTTGATGCGAATAGCATAGCTGCATTTAAGGGGATGCCAGATAAGTACATGAGGGAGAAAAGAATAGAAGGATATGTTGATAGGGTGAGATGAAGTAAAGTGGGAGGAGGCTCGTGTGGAGCATAAACAGCGGGATAGATCTGTTGGGCTGAAAGACCTGTTTCTGTGCTGTAAAATTCTATGTAATTCTATGGAATGGACAGATGATGCAGATTCCCATTAAATGCTCCTGTACCAGATCACACTAGAAATGAACAAAAGAATAAAACCAGATGAACCGCTCGACTGCGACCCAGGGCACGACAAAGGCACACCCAGCCCAGTCGACTCTGCAAAATCCTCCTCACTAACATCTGGGGACTGTTGCCAAAATTGGAAGAGCTGTTTCATGGAGTAGTCAAATAACAGGTCTTAGCTGACAAACTGGGCTTGCAGCAGGTGGTGAGAGAACCAACACGTACATAAAAACATGAGACGTAGGAGCAGGAGTAGGTCATTTGGTCCCTCGAGCCAGCTCCGCCATTCTATAAGATCATGGCTGATCTGATCTTGGCCTCAACTCCACTTCCCTGCCCGCTCCCCATAACCCTTGACTCCCTTACCATTCAAAAATTTGTCTATCTCCACCTTAAATATATTCAATGACCCAGCCTGGGAGGGAATAACCTACCTGGCCTTCTCCTCATCAATCTACCTCTTGCAGATGCATCTGTCCATGACAGCATTGTTAAGCGTTCAGTCCTCGTGGAGACCAAGCCCCATCTTCACCCTCCATCGTGTCATGCTGCATTACCACTGTGCTAAATGGGATAGATTAAGAACAGATCTAACAGCTCAATACTGGGCATTCATGAGGCACTGTGGGCCATTAGCAGCAACAGAATTGTATATCTCCACAATCTGTAACCTCATGGCCTGGCATATCCCTCACTCCTCCATCACTATCAAGCCAGATGACCAACCCTGGTGTAGAAGAGCCTGCCAGGAGCAGCACAAGTCATACCTGTCATAAATCGCAAGTAACAACTCAGGAAGTACTACTGGGCGGCCAGCTGGGGCGCCGTCCAGGGAGTATAAATACTCAGGCATGGGCCCACCTTGGGCAGAGACAATCTGGAAACAGGAAGCTAGTGACTGCTAACTAGACCTCCATGTTTTGTTACAAGTTGATTAAAGCCTTGCTTTATGTTCAAGTGCGTAGTGAGTCTTTATTACGTCAATTTAATCAACTTGGTATCGTCTCCACGCTTTGGGTGATTCGGAACAACCAGCTGCAACTCGAACCACAGAAGGGAACTAGGGCAAGAAACTGATCCATCATGGAAAAACTCCTTAGACCCGCTCGTCTCGACCTGGACCCGAATGCACCTGCGGCAGCGAAGGTATGGAAGCATTGGTTTCGTACCTTTAGCAACTTTCTTGAAGAATGTGGGGCGGATGTCCCTAATAAGTTACGAATGCTTATCAACTACGTGTCTCCTCATGTGTATGATTATATTGAGGACTGTATAGTCTATGACACTGCTATCGAAATCTTACAGCAGCTATATGTCAAGTCCCCAAATGAAATATTTGCTCGACACCTACTGGCCACAACTCGGCAGCAGCCTGGGGAATCACTCGATGAATTTCTCCAGAAACTTCGCAGGCTCAGCAAGGATTGTAACCTTAAAGCAGTTACAGCTGAACAGTATCAAGAGGAACTAATCCGCGATTCCTTTATCAATGGAATCGCGTCCCCTTTTATACGTCAGCGCCTGCTGGAAAATAAAACCCTCAATTTACGGGCTGCTTATGACCAGGCGTGTTCCTTGGACTTGGCCAAGAAAAATGCAGACACTTATCTCCCACCACGTGCACGGGCGGCGGCTATCTCCTTTAATGAGTCTTTCGGTAGGTCTCGGGCGGATGCCCCCACTGATGTTGACTCTACTCTAACGGACGACGACCCTACCCTAGAGGCCTTCGCTGATGACGACCCCGCCCTAGCAGCATCCTGGCAATCAGGAAGAAATTGTTTCTTTTGTGGAGGGGCGTGCCATCACAGAAAATTTTGCCCGGCTCGTAATGTGACCTGCAATCATTGCAGCAAGAAAGGACACTTTTCCAAAGTATGCCAGTCACGGGCCTTTGCTAACAAGAAAGGCCGCTCCTCTAAAGTATACCGGTCGAGAGCTCCTGTTAGCTTCACAGCTGCTATCTATGGAGCTGCTCCTCCCCCAAGAACTACTGTTAAGGCTACAGTTGCCGAAGGGAAAATTGCCCCTCCTCCCATCACGGCTGTTTTTCCCCAAAGTTTGTCCCATGCAGCCACGAAGGTTTCAGTAAATGGGCACACTCTAAGCGCGCTAATTGACTCCTGCAGCTCTGACAGCTTCATTAGTAAGCGGGCTGTCAACAGGTTAAAACTGCACATTTATCCCTCGGACAGGGAGATTGCAATGGCTCTGACGACTCTGACCACCAATTCTTCTGGCTTCTGTCTGGTCAACCTCATCCTCAACGGCCGCACGTATCTCTCCACCCGGCTCGGAGTACTCGCAAACTTATGCAGCGATGTGCTTCTGGGACAGGACTTCCAGAAGCAGCACAAGAAGATCACTTTTGAGTTTGGAGGGTCAAGGCCGGAGCTTACCATTTCTAAGGTGCCGTTTTGTGCACTCTCGGCGGCCTTACTCGGTGAACCCTCCCTGTTTGCCAATTTTCCCCCCCGCTGTAAACCCATAGCCACCAAATCGCGGCGCTTTAGCCAAGACGATCGAGCGTTTATTGAGGCGGAAATCTCTCGCCTTTTAGTCGACGGTATTATCGAGCCATGTTCATCTCCCTGGCGGGCTCAGGTCGTCATCGTGAGGAATCCCTTAAAACAACATAAAAAACGTCTGTGTATCGATTATTCGCAGACTATTAATCTATATACCGATCTGGATGCCTACCCGCTGCCACGCATAGATGACATGGTCAACAACCTTGCCAAATACAAGGTATTCTCGACCTTCGATTTAAAAAGCACGTACCATCAGGTGCCACTGCAAGACTCCGACAAGAAGTATACGGACTTTGAGGCCAATGGTCGGCTTTTCCAATTTCGCCGCCTTCCATTCGGGGTCACCAATGGGGTGGCCGTCTTCCAACGGGCCATGGATGGCCTAGTCCGGCAAGAGAACTTGACGGATACCTTTCCGTATTTAGACAATATCACTATTGCCGGCCATGATCAAAAGGAGCATGACGCCAATCTTCAGAGATTTTTTGACGTACTCCGCCGTCGCCACTTAACGTTAAACGAATCCAAATCGGTGAAGTCGGTGCCATCGGTGAACATTCTTGGCTACTGGGTGGGCAACGGTGTTATTAAACCGGACCCAGAGCGACTTCGTCCACTTCAGGAGCTCCCTCCACCGACGAACCTCGGCTCTCTTCGTCGGGCACTTGGCATGTTTGCTTATTACGCAAAATGGATACCACACTTCTCCGATAAAATACAGCCCCTGCTCCATGCGAAGTCTTTTACATTGGAAGCTACGGCTATTTCTGCCTTCAACCTCCTCAAACGACAGCTGGAGAAAGCCACGCTTCGCTCCATTGACGAAAATCTTCTTTTTGTGGTCGAATGCGATGCATCGGAGGTGGCGATCTCCGCTACCTTGAATCAAGGTGGCCGACCCGTGGCATTCCTATCCAGAACCTTGCAGGGTAGCGAGCTCCATTACCCCCCCGTCGAGAAGGAGGCTACGGCCATCATCGAGGCTGTACGCCAATGGGGTCATTTTCTTGCTCGGCATCATTTTACGCTCATAACTGACCAGCGCTCTGTGGCCTTCATGTTGGATAACCGGAGGCGCACGAAAATCAAAAATAATAAAATTCAACTCTGGAGGATGGAGCTGGCTGCCTTTGGATATACTATCTGTTACCGACCCGGCAAACAGAACGTGGCCCCAGATACCTTCACACGGGCATTTTGCTCCTCAATGTCAACGTCGACTCTGGCGGATTTGCATATGGACTTATGCCATCCTGGTGTGACCCGCATGTTGCACTTTGTGCGCTCCAAAAATCTACCATTTTCAATCGAGGACATAAAGAAAACATGCTCCTCCTGTAGGATTTGTGCAGAATTGAAACCACAATTCTTTCGCCCATCAGATGGCTTACTCATACATGCAATGCAGCCTATGCAGAGGCTCAGCATAGACTTTAAAGGGCCATTGCCTTCGTCGACAAGGAACACCTACCTACTTACGATGGTGGACGAGTATTCACGCTTTCCCTTCGCCTTCCCCTGCCCTAATATGCTTACCTCTACGGTAATTAAATGCCTCGATCAGGTCTTTTCCCTTTGCGGGACGGCCAATTTTATCCACACTGATCGGGGTCCCTCCTTTATGTCGAGTGAACTTTAAAGTTATCTCTCCCAACGGGGAATCGCCTCAAGTAGGACAACACCATATCACCCAATCGGTAACGGACAGGTTGAACGATACAATGCCATCATCTGGAACGCTGTCCGTCTGGCACTAAGGTCACGCAACCTACCGGACCAGCAGTGGGAAATGGTGCTCCCCGACGTGTTACACTCTATCAGGTCTCTTCTCTCCACGTCTACTAATGTCACGCCTCATGAGCGATTCTTCAAATTCCGGCGTCGCTCTACACATGGGACGTCTCTACCGTCATGGTTGGTGGCTCCAGGCCCGGTGCTACTCCGGAGGTTCGTCCGGTCTGCCAAAAACGACCCTCTCGTTGACGAGGTGGAGTTAACGGAGGTAAACCCCACGTATGCGCATGTAAGGTACCCGGATGGCCGGGAGACCACCGTCTCGCTCCGAGATCTGGCTCCCTGCCCAACCGGTCACACGGGCCCGAATGATGAAGGATCCCCCGACAATGATATCAACACTCCGCACCCCTATGAAAATGACGCCCCGCTTGGGACATCGGGGGATCTGCCGGCAACGCTACCGGATCAACTCAGGGAGCTGGACGCTCCCCGTAGGATGGCCACCCGAAACCAGGACGCTGGACAATCTCCAGCCACGACCCGGGATGAGGCCAGCTCAGCACCTGTGGGGACCCGCACCCGGAGTCATGATATTCCCAGTCCTCCACAGGATGATCAAAATGACGCGGACTCTACTGACTTACCGGTACGGGCCAAGCGACCCAGGGACCAGGACACAGTCCGGGGAGACGTGCCTTCCGGTCACAAGCAGAGAGCTAAACGTCTACGGCTATTTCTGGTCCGCCTAGTCCGTTAAAGGAAGACTGGACTTCCAAACCTTTTAGGGAGGAAGAATGTCATAAATCGCAAGTAACAACTCAGGAAGTACTACTGGGCGGCCAGCTGGGGCGCCGTCCAGGGAGTATAAATACTCAGGCATGGGCCCACCTTGGGCAGAGACAATCTGGAAACAGGAAGCTAGTGACTGCTAACTAGACCTCCATGTTTTGTTACAAGTTGATTAAAGCCTTGCTTTATGTTCAAGTGCGTAGTGAGTCTTTATTACGTCAATACCTAAAAATGCAATGCCAACCTGGTGAAGCTACAACATAGGACTACATGCATGCTAACCAGTAGAAGCAGCATGCTATAGACAGAGCTAAGCAGTCCCACAACCAAAAGATTAGATCAAAGCTCTACAGTCCTGCCACATCCAATCATGGGTGGTGGTAGGCAATTAAGCAGCTAACGGTAAGAGAACGCTCCACGAACGTTCCCATCCTCAATGATGGCGGAGCAAAGCATGTGAGTGCAAAATTAAGGCTGGAGGTTTCACAACCATCTTCAGCCAGGTGCCAAGTGAATGATCCTTCTCGGACTCCTCCTGAGGTCCCGAACATCACAGATGCCAGTCCTCAGCCAATTTGATTCACTCCAGATAACATCAAGAAATGGTTGAGTGCACACCTGCTCACCAATGCTCAGTTTGGGTTCCACCAGAACCACTTGGCTCCCGAACACATCACAGCCTTGGTCTGAATTTTAGGGGTGAGGTGAGAGTGACTGCCCTTGACATCAAAGCAACATTTGACCGAGAGTGGCACCAAGGAGCCCTGGTAAAACTGAAGTCAATGGGGATCAGGGGGAAAACACTCCAGTGGCTGGAGTCATATCTGGCACAAAGGAAGATGGCTGTGGTCATTGGAGGCCAATCATCTCAGCCCCAGGACATAGCTGCGGCCTTGCAAGCGACACTCACATCCCGAGAAAAAATGAATAAAAATGAATAGTTTTGATACAACTGATTGGCTTAGTAGGCAGTTAAGAGTCAACCATGTTGGCATAAGAGAGGAGTCATATTTCAGCCAGACTGCAAAGATGACAAATTTTCTTCCCTAAAGGACATTGGTGAACCAGTTAGGTTTTTACGACAATCCAACAGCTTCATAGTCAGTTTTACTGCTAATAACTTTTTATTTAAGCTGTATTCAAATTCTCAGAATGGCCAAGTGGGATTTGAGCTCGCCATCTCTGGATTACTCGTCCAGTGAAGTAACCACAACACTACCATGCCCAGATGCTGAAATGCCACAGTTGACAAGGTGTTAATCATTGCACAAAGTATAACATCAGTCGCTAATAGTATTTTGTTTGCAGAGTTAAACATGCTTTGACATGAATGCTGAACTTTCTTGCTATATTGCTGAAGACAAGTCATGCCTTTGTGGGGGAAGTGATAACTGTTGACCGAGCAGCAGAACATGGTGTACTGAAACTAAAATTGGAAAGAAATGGCATGCACCATGTGACTTCTGTCATTTCTGAGGCTATGCTTTCACAGAAATGGTAAATGTGACCTTTGTATCACTATTATGCGCATGGTAACTTTTACAGTACAGCATTTGTTGCTAACCCAGCTTTTCACTAAATAAATATTTAAGACAGTATAAACAGCAAAACATGTTATGACTAGCAATATAAGGGTTAAAACAGCAGTTTTAGGGCACTGCTTTTTTGGAAAACTGTCATTTTGAAGTTCAATTTGGTACTTTTAATATGGTTTTGCTCAAGTGATTGTATTTTATAATCACATGTACAAGAACAGTACATCATCCCTGCTCATTTAACCGCTCTTTTCAATATCAGAAAGGCTGCTGTGTTCTAATTTAGTTAAGTGCTATACCCCTAAATGTCAAGGATGGTAATGGTATTACTGTTAAAGGGTAACTATTGGTGAGGTGATGATTTATTCTTATTTCTGGTGTCAGCCCTGGCTCAGTGGATAGCACTCTTGCCTCCTATAGAAATAGGAGGATAGCGCAGATGAATGTGTGGCTGAGAGATGATGCAGGAGGGAGGGCTTCAGATTCCTGGGGCTTTGGGACCGGTTCTGGGGGAGGTGGGACCTGGACAGGCTGGACGGGTTGCAGCACAACAGGGCCGGAACCAATATCCTCACGGGAAGGTTTGCTAGTGCTGTTGGGAAGGGTTCAAACTAATTTGGCAGGGTGTTGGGTACCAGGATGTAACATTAGAAAGGGGAAATAATGTGCTCAAAAGATTGGGAGAGGCAGAGAGCAATAAAGTAAGAAATAGTAAGGTATTAGGTGGGGTCAAACTAAGAGAGAATACAGGATGGTCTAAGATGGGTTTACAGTGTATGTATGTGAACGCACGAAGCGTAGTAAACAAGGTAAGTGAGCTGAAGGCACAAATAGCCACGTGGGAATATGATGTTGTGGCAATAACTGAGACCTGGCTCAAAAAATGGCAGGATTGGGTATTAAATATTCCTGGTTATAAGGTGTTCAGGAAAGATAGGGAAGGAAAGATAGGAGGTGGTGTGGCAGTATTGGTTATGGAGAATGTTACAGTGCTGGAGAGGGAGGATGTCCTGGAGGTGTCAAGGACAGAATCTATATGACTAGAGTTAAGAAATAATAGAGGTGCCATTATACTACTCGGTGTATTCTATAGACCACCAAAATAGTGGGAAAGATATGGAGGAGCAAATTTGCAGAGAAATTACAGAGAAGTGCAAGAACTACAGAGTAGTAATAATGGGGGACTTCAACTATCCTAATATAGACTGGGATCGTACCAGTGTAAAGGGCAGAGAGGGGGAAGAATTTCTGAAGTGTGTTCAGGAGAACTTTCTTGATCAGTATGTTTCCTACCCGATGAAGGTGGCATTGCTGGATCTGGTTCTGGGGAATGCGGTAGGCCAAGTGGAGCAAGTGTCAGGAGGTGAAGATTGAGGGAACAGTGATCATAGCATCATAAGGTTTAGATTAGCTGTGGAAAAGGACAGGGAGCAATCTAGCGTAAAAATGTTTAACTGGGGAAAAGCCAATTGATGGGAACGAATCTGGCCCGGGTAAACTGGAATCAAAGATTGGCAGGCAAAACTGTAATGGAACAATGGGCTGCCTTTAAAGAGGAAATAGTTCAGGTACAGTTGAGGTACATTCCCACTAGGGGGAAAGGCAGGGCAACTAAAGTCAGGGCTCCCTGGATGACGAAATAGATAGAGAATATGATGAAGCAGAAAAAGAGCGCGTATGACAGATGTCAGGTTGCAAATACATCTGAGAATCAGGCTATATATAGAAAGGTCAGAGGAGAAGTGAAAAAGAAAATAAGAGGGGCAAAGAGAGGGTATGAGAATAGAATGGCAGCCAACATAAAAGGTAATCCAAAAGTCTTCTATAGGCATATAAATAGTAAAAGGGTAGTAAGAGGAGGGGTGGGGCCAATTAGGGACCAAAAAGGAGACCTATGCATGGAGGCAGAGGGTATGGCTGAGGTACCAAACAAGTACTTTGCATCTGTCTTCACCAAGGAAGAGGATGCTACCATAGACATAGTGAAGGAGGAGGTAGTGGAGATACTTGATAGGATAAAAATTGATAAAGAGGAGGTATTAGAAAGGCTGGCTATACTTAAAGTAGATAAATGACCAGGAGCGGATGGGATGCATCTTAGGATGCTGAGGGAATTGAGGGCGGAAATCGTGGAGGTACTGCCCATAATATTCCAATCCTCCTCAGATACGGGGGTGGTGGCAGAGGACTGGAGAATTGCAAATGTTACACCATTGTTCAAAAAAGGGTGTAAAGATAAACCCAGCAACTACAGGCCAGTCAGTTTAACCTTGGTAGTGGGGAAGCTTTTAGAAACAATAATCAGGGACAAAATTGACAGTCACTTGGATAGGTGTGGATTAATTAAGGAAAGCCAGCACGGATTTGTTAAAGTCAAATCATGTTTAACCAACTTGATCGAGTTTTTTGATGAGGTAACAGAGAGGGTTGATGACGGTAATGCGGTTGACGTAGTGTACGTGGATTTCCAAAACGCGTTCGACAAAGTGCCACATAATAGGCTTGCCAGCAAAGTTGAAGCCCATGGAATAAAAGGGACAGTGGCAGCACGGATATGAAATTGGCTAAGTGACAGGAAACAGAGTAGTGGTGAATGGTTGTTTTTCGGACTGGAGGAAGGTATACAGTAGTGTTCCCCAGGAGTCGGTTCTAGGACCACTGCTTTTCTTGAAATATATTAATGACTTGGACATGGGTGTACAAGGCACAATTTCAAAATTTGCAGATGACACAAAACTTGGATGTATAGTGAACAGTGAGGAGGAGAGTGATAGACTTCAGGGAGACATAGACAGGCTGGTGAAATGGGCGGACACGTGGCAGATGGAATTTAACTCAGAAAAGTGTGAAGTGATACATTTTGATAGAAAGAATGAGGAGAGGACATATAAACTAAATGGTACATTCCTAAAGGGGATGCACGAACAGAGAGACCTGGGGGTATGTGTGCACAAATCGTTGAAGGTGGCAGGGCAGGTTGAGAAAGCAGTTAAAAAGGCTTACGGGATCCTGGGCTTCATAAATAGAGGTATAGAGTACAAAAGTGTGGTAATTATGATGAACCTGTATAAAACACTGCTTCAGCCCCAACTGGAGTACTGTGTCCAATTCTGGGCACCACACTTTAGGAAGGATGTGAAGGCCTTAGAGAAGGTGCAGAAAAGATTTATGAGAATGATTCCAGGAATGAGGGACTTCAGTTATGTTGATAGACTGGAGAAGCTGGGGTTGTTCTCCTTGGAGCAGAGAAGATTGAGAGAAGAGATTTGATAGAGGTGTTCAAAATCATGAGGGGTCTGGACAGAGTAGATAGAGAGAAATTGTGCCCATTGGTAGAAGGGTCAAGAACCAGAGGACACAGATTTAAGGCGATTGGCAAAAGAACCAAAGGCGATGTAAGAAAAACTTTTGTACGCAGCGAGTGGTTAAGACCTGGAATTCACTACCTGAAAGGGTGATGCAGGCAGTCTCAATCTTATATTTCAAAAGGGAGTTGGATAAGTATCTGAAGGAAAAAAAATTTGCAGGACTACAGGGAAAGGGCAGGGGAGTGGGACTAGCTGAGAGTCGGCACGGGCTTGACAGGCCGAATGGCCTTCTTCCGTGTTGTAACCATTTTTATGATTCAATGATACTATGATTCAAAAGGTTGTGGGTTCAAGTTCCACTCCAGAGACTTGAGCACAAAAATCTCGGCTGACACTCCAGTGCAATACTCAGGGAGTGCTGCATTGTCAGAGGTGCCGTCTTTCGATGAAACATTAAATCGAGGCCCCACCTGCTCTCTCAGGTGGACGTAAAAGAGCCTATGACACTATTTCGAAGAAGAGCAGGGGCGTTATCCCCGGTGTACTGGCCAATGTTTATCCCTCAATCAACATAAAAAAAACAGATTATCTGGTAATTATCACATTGCTGTTTGTGGGAGCTTGCTGTGCACAAAATGGCTACCATGTTTCCTACATTACAAGAGTGACAACACTTCAAAAGTACTTAATTGGCTGTAAAGCGCTTTGGGACATCTTGAGGTCGTGAAAGGCGCTGTATAAATCTAAGTCTTTCTTTTTTTCTCTCTGTTGGTTTAATTTTAATGGGCCAGGCTTGGAACTCTTGTCCTACACTTTACGGAGAGTATGCTGTCAACCCAATATGTTTCTTTTCCTCATTCATAATAGTTCCAAATATGGATCCAACCCTTGTTTCAATGCCGTTTTCATTTGGGTCTTGTCCATGGCTTGTATTATTTTCCATGTTTCAATTAGTGAACTGGGAATATTTCTAGGATGACAGCATAAGAACATAAAAACATAACGAAGCCAAGAGAAAAAAAGCCATTCAAGACGACTGTTGTGCTTTTAGGTCTTTTTAAACCTTCTTACTCCAGATTATTTGGGCTTGCGTACCTCAAATTATTCTTGTGGGTCAATCCCAACACCCTAAACCTTTGCGAGTTGCATTGAGATCTAGTTAAGCAATTGGTATTGTGCCCAGGTAATCAACTACCAAACCCTATTTCGTAATTGTTTTTATAAGATCTCACCACTTCGGTCTTCAAAAGCAGTAGAACATCACAATAAACCTCGGCTAAAGCTTAAAATATGAAGTAAATTTATTGCACAAATAATAAGCAAATGAATAATCTGGCAGTGATATACTACATTTATATATTTATAGCACGACTGATTTTAGCTATCTTCTCGAGTAGATAAATTAATAAAAGATCACAGGGGTAATTTTCAATATCGCCACCTGGACAGTAATGGAGTGAAATGGATCAACCGCCCGTTATAGAACTAATCTGTTCTTCATCCCATTGCTTTAAATGGCATGAAAATCCGGCCGGTTCTCTAATGGGGGAGCGATCCAATCTGCCACATTACTGCCCAGGTGATGAAGTTGAAAATTAGCCCCTGCAACTCTAAAAAGCTTTTCTAAATATAAACATCTCTCTTTTCTTTCAGGAATAACAACTACGGTTTGTTTCAAACTATCTCCTCGCTCCTTCTCTGAGATTCTTAAACTGTCTCTCCCAAGAGTTATTTTCACCTGGCTTTCATGAGATTCGCCAGCTTTCAACTCCTTTTTTTTTTATTGTCCTGGATTTCCTGGGTTAGGGGATGACATGAGTAAACAATTGTAACTTTGTGGGACCAGGAGTTTCTGATAGGCCAGTAGTTATGCAGGTGTTCCACTGCAGAAGAGTCCCGGTATAAATTTTGTTGAGTTTCAGGGTGCGCGGTGAAGAAGCACCTTCCCTCCCAGTGGTAGCCACATGCAAGTGACAGAGTTAAGAAGGGATGGCATCAGCCGTCCTAACTTCCGCCTTTAAAAATGCGCACCACGAGTTGAGAGGCACAATTTGCCAGGACCTATTCATCAGGGAGCAAGCAATTTGTTAAAGCGATACTGCTCAACTGAGATTGTTTGTGGACACATTTGGCCACACCTTGGGACTCACTGCAGGTACTGGGGAAATAAATTCACTATTATACTCAGGAAGCGTCCCCCTATATGCCGTATTACCCTTGGAAAGCATTTTATTTCAAGAGAATTACTAAGTTAGGATCTGAGGGTTGCACAATGGGCTTCCCAATGGGAATTCCACTTTATATGATCTATTAGCTGGAGGAAGAGACGCAGCAGGAGGTTGGAAAAGAAGCCAAATTAACCAGGGAGCACTGAAGGAGCTCCAGACCATCCCAGGGCTTACAGGCACACTTTCTCATACCATTCCCAGGAGTGCTGCACTTCAGTCATTGGGTTTTGGAGGAGCTCTGTATATTGCAGCAGCCAGATCTGCAACCAAGATCAACAGGGGAGACAGCTCTCACTATTGTGCAGAAAGTGACCACACGCTCTGATTGCGATAGAAAAAGTAACCACAGCTCTGAACTTGAAAAAAAACACAGTTCACGCCTTTTTTTCGGGGTAACCGCAGCTCTTCCACTGAAGTTACAGCGGACGATCCCAGTAAAAATCCCCCCTCCCTTCACCACCCCGCCCACCCCAATCTCAGTCTATGAATTTCCTAAGGAAGATTGTGTAAAGTTTCTCCCAGATTCCAAAAAGAGTGAAACTCCAGAATATCTTTTAAACTTATAACCTGCAGTATTCAATTCTGACCATAGGCCGGAAAAGCTCCGAGCTGCTCATTTGTAACATTTGCTGGAAGTGTGGCCCATTGACATCTATCGAGTATTTGATCATTTATACTTACCCTCCTTAGCAGACACTTATTCAACTGTTTGGAAAGGAGACAACTAGTACAACATTGTAACAGTGATTCCACTTCAAAAGTACTTTATTGGCTACAAAGCGCTTTGGGTTGCCCTTAGGTTGTGAAAGGCGTTATATAAAAATGCGAGTTCTTTTTTTCTGTAACATTAAATAGGAGTCTGTTCTACATTTACATTATACATCACTCAGTGGAAAAATATTCTAATCTCTAGTGTTCCTTGAGGCTTGTTAATTTTGAACTCGTGTCTACTAGTTCTAAAATCACCCTCCAAGCTAAATAATTTGCTTATATCTACATAATCTCTGCCTCTGAGCATCTTAAAAAGCTGCATCATATACTAGCTTTTTTTTTTGCTGAGGCGAAAACAAGTCCAGTTCTGTGATGCTTCCCAGCTTACAAATTTATGTCCCAGAATCCCTCCTCTGAGTTCACCCGGTTTTCTAAACGTGGCCTCACCGACTTTGGCTCGAATGATCTGTGTAGCTTCAGCAGCCCGTATACTAAAATGGGAACGACACAGAGAAGATGAGCGTGGCCCCTGCATATGGATGACATGCAAATTCCTGAGACATTCCATATTTTTCAGATGTGGTAAATCAATTTACAGATGAATTAGTAGAGGGAAGAATCCTGGAATCATTTAAGAAACAATTGGATGTTGCAATAGGGTGGGATGTTAGGTTCTCTCTGGATGGATGGATGAAGACAGGCTCAATCTTGTGAGGTTATAAAGATCATTTTTGAAACTAAACATCTGGACGAGGAGAATTAGAAAATTGAGGAAGCAGGCCTTAGACATGTTTGTACTCTCAAATCCTCCTGCTTGTGACTTTCCGTCTGGCTGTATTTGGTGGGACAGGGGGCAATCATATACTTTCCCCCAGGTTCTTCGATTGAGTGTATATCCAATTAAGCACCTATATATTAACTTCTTGTATTGCAGAGCATAAGAAACCAAAATGAAGGGCCTTTGCCCACAATGCAGGACACCAACAAGATTGAATGGAGTAAAAGAAGAGGAGATAAATCAGGAAATAGTGTTTATGTGACACTGAGATTGGGTTTTAAAAGCCTATGGATTTAGTACCATAGTTAGTGTTATTTTTCACAGTTCATTGGGCTGCTATTGTAAATGAGTGATAATAAAATTCATGCATATTCTGTAACTTTGTGTTGCTGCAAAAAGTACACTTGCATTACATTCCATAATGCAAGCATATTTTGCCATAACGCCACAAGAATACAGTTCTATGAAGGAAGGGGAGGAATTTCTGGATAGTTTTACCCAGAACACATTCACACCCCAGAGGACAGCACAGATTTTTTAATTTATTCATTCACGGGATGTGGGCATCGCTGGCAAGGCCAGCATTTATTGCCCATCCCTAATTGCCCTTGAGAAGGTGGTGGTGAGCCGCCTTCTTGAATCGCTGCAGTCCGTGTGGTGAAGGTACTCCCACAGTGCTGTTAGGTAGGGAGTTTGAGAATTTTGACCCAGCGACGATGAAGAGAGGGCGGTATATTTCCAAGTCAGGATGGTGTGTGACTTGGTGGGGAACTTGGAGGTGGTGGTATTCCCATGCGCCTGCTGCCCTTGTCCTTCTAGGTGGTAAAGATTGCAGGTGTAGGAGGTGCTGTCAAAGAAGCCTTGGCGAGTTGCTGCAGTGCATCCTGCAGATAGCATACACTGCAGCCGTGGTGCGCTGGTGGTGGAGGGAGTGAATGTTTAAGGTAGTGGATGGGTTGTCAATCAAGAGGGCTGCTTTGTCCTGAATGGTGTCGAACTTCTTGAGTGTTGTTGGAGCTACACTCATCCAGGCAAGTGGAGAGTATTCCATCCGACTCCTGACTTGTACCTTGTAGATGGTGGAAAGGCTTTGGGGAGTCAGGAGGTGAGTCATTCACCTCAGAATACCTAGCCTCTGACCTGCTCTTGTAGCCACAGTATTTATGTGGCTGGTTCAGTTAAGTTTCTGGTCAATGGTGATCCCCAGGATATTGATGGTGGAGGATTTGGCGATGGTAATGCTGTTGAATGTCAAGGGGTGGTGGTTAGACCATCTCTTGTTGGAGATAGTCATTGCCTGACACTTGTGTGGTGCAAATGTTATTTGCCACTTACCAGCCGAAGCCTGAATGTTGTCCAGGTCTAGCTGCATGCAGGCACGGACTGCTTCATTATCTGGGGAGTTGGGAATGGAATTGAACACTGTGCAATCATCAACGAACATCCCCATTTCTGACCTTATGTTGGAGGGAAAGTCATTGATGAAGCAGCTAAAGATGGCTGGGCCTAGGACACTGCCCTGAGGAACTCCTGCAGCGATGTTCTGGGCCTGAGATGATTGGACTCCAACAATGACAACCATCTTGCTTTGTGCTAGGTATGACTCCAGTCAGTGGAGAGTTTTTCCCCTGATTCCCATTGATTTCAGTTTTACGAGGGCTCCTTGATGCAACACTTGGTCAAATGCTGCCTTGATGTCAAGGGCAGTCACTCTCCCCTCACCTCTGGAATTCAGCTCTTTTGTCCATGTTTGGACCAAGGCTACAATGAGGTCTGGAGCCAAGTGGTCCTGGCGGGACCCAAACTGAGCATCAGTGTGCAGGTTATTGGTGAGTAAGTGCCGCTTGATAGCACTGTTGACAACACCTTCCATCATTTTGCTGATGATTGCGAGTAGGCCGATGGGGCGGTAACTGGCTGGATTGGATTTGTCCTGCTTTTTGTGGACAGGACATACCTGGGCAATTTTCCACTTTGTCGGGTAGATGCCAGTGTTGTCGCTCTACTGGAACAGCTTGGTTAGCGGCACGGCTAGTTCTGGAGCACAAGTCTTCAGCACTACAGCCAGGATGTTGACGGGCCCATAGCCTTTGCTGTAGTCAGTGCGCTCAGTCGTTTCTTGATATCACGTGGAGTGAATCGAATTGGCTGAAGACTGGCATTTCTGATGATGGGGACCTCAGGAGGGGCCTGAGATGGATCATCCACTCGGCACTTCTGGCTGAAGATGATTGCAAACACTTCAGCCTTGTCTTTTGCACTCACATGCTGGGTTCTGCCATCATTGAGGATGGGGATGTTCATGGAGCCCCCTCCTCCTCTTAGTTGTTGAATTCTCCACCACCATTCGCGACTGGATGTAGCAGAACTGCAGAGCTTTGATCTGATCCGTTGATTGTGGGATCGCTTAGCTCTGTCTAAAGCATGCTGCTCTCGCTGTTTAGCATGCATGTAGTCCTATGTTGTAGCTTCACCAGGTTGGCACCTCATATTTAGGTATGCCTTTTGCTGCTCCTGACATGCTCTTCGACACTCCTCATTGAACCAGAGTTGGTCCCCTGGCTTGCTGGTTAGAGTAGAGTGAGAGATATGCTGTGAGATTACAGATTGTGATGGAATATAATTCTGCTACTTTTAATGGCCCACACCGCTTTGTGGATGCACTGTTTTGAGCTGCTAGATCTGTAGGATAGCTAGCATCCTCTGCAGTCATGAACAAGAGTCTTGATTGGTGTGTTGCCTACCCGGTGCCAGGGTAAGGGATACCTCGAGGCAGCTGGAGAGGACTTTGGAAAGGGTGGGGAAAATCCAGTTGTCATAGTCCATGTCGGAACAAATGACATAGGTAGTAACAGGGTGCTGCTGAGGGAGTGTCAGAACATAAGAACATAAGAAATAGGAGCAGGAGTAGGCCATTTGGCCCCTTGAGCCTGCTCCGCCATTTAATGAGATCATGGTTGATCTGATCTTGGGCTCAGCTCCATTTCCCTGCCCGCTCACCATAACCCTTCACTCCCTTATTGTTCAAAAATCTGTCTATCTCCACCTTAAATATATTCAATGACCCAGCCTCCACAGCTCTCTGGGGCAGAGAATTCCACAGATTTACGACCCTCTGAGAGAAGAAATTCCTCCTCATCTCAGTTTTAAATGGGTGACCCCTTAGGAGTTAGGAGTTAAATTAAAAAGCAGGGCCTCGAGGGCGATAATCAGCAAACGCTGCAAATAGGCATAGAGACAGACAGAAAATTAACACATGGCTAAAGGGCAGGTGTGGGAAAGAGGGGTGTCTTTTCATGGGGCACTGGTACCATTACTGGGATAGGAAGGAGCTGTACCGATGGGACAGGGTCCACCTGAACTCCAGAATGGGACAAGTGTCCGAGTAGAAAGGGTAAATAGGAAGGTGGCAAAGGCTTTAAACTGGTAAGATGAGGGAGGGGTCTACAAGAAATGAAACAAGCCTAACTATAAACAAAACAGGAAATGAGGCATAGGATAGACTAAACTGGGAGAGGACATAAATGTCCAGGGAATAAATCGAGTTATAGAACAAGAGTAGATGGTTAAAAATAAAATGAGAGGAACTGCTATAAAAATGAGTTAAACTGTCTGTACAGCAATGCACACAGTGTCCATAATAAAAAAGGGGAACTGGAGGCAATAATACATTGCGAGGAACCAGATATAGTAGGGATTACTGAGACATGGCTACAGAAAAATGAGGACTGGGAATTAAACATTGCAGGGTATAACATATTTAGAAAAGATAGAAAGGGAAGAAGGGGAGTGTAGAATTCGCAAATTATCGCGATTTAAAAATAATGAGAAAGAGACATACAGTTTCGTAAAACGGCTTTATTTCAGCAAAATGCTGTCAGGTTTCAAAACGGACACAAGCAGCCTGTAAAATGGCCACCACGCCTCGTGGCAGAAGGTTCTAGACTTTCAGTAGGCAGACAAGATGGCGTTTCAATCAACATTTCAGCAAGATCGGACAGGACTCAGCATATTGAGATAAGACAAGACGAGATCGTTTTGCATTTTAACACCCAAGCAAGGAATATAAGTGCTGGAATCGGGTTTTCCATGCACAAATGAGAGCTATTGTACTGGGCAATCAAGGGGCCCATCCAAAGACATTGATACGCAAATTCCCCACGGCTCTACGATGAGAGAGCCGTTCGCGGGTACTCACAGCAAGAATTCGGAGGCCCCCAAAACCCCCCCAGGGAGACTCCTAGCCGGTTCCACAAGGGGAGAAATATTAACGGGTACTCAGACAGTTACAAGTATCACCGAAACCCATTAACGACAAGTACCACCCCATACAAGAAGTTTGAGCGCCAAAACATGACAAAAGATGAACATTAAGATTGGGCGGGAGATAAAGAATTACAGTACTATAACTGTAGTAAACAAACGTCCATCTTTCTCTTGATTCGACCCCTGGCTCTCGTTTGCGGCCCACCGAGCTCTTGGTTCTGCTGATCTTCCGGGAGTCAACCTCGTGGCTTGCCGCGAAGATCTGTGAAGAGCTGGGCTGCGAAGGCCGGTAAGCGGGTACACCATCCCGAGGGTCGGCAGACGGTGTAGGGACCCGAAGGCCCGACGAGACGAAACAAGACAAGAAGAAGAAGAAGACGACTGCACGTGCCGCCGCGGTCAGTAAACCCCGACCGCACCCGTAAACATAAAGACCATTTTTGAACTCTACAGGGTACTGCATGAACTGGTCAAAAGACTCTTCTTTGAATTTTACCGGCTAACTGGTGTCGGTCCAGAAAGACTCTTCTTTGAATTCTACCGGCAAACTGGTGTCGGGCACAGGAAGACTCTTCTTTGAGTTTTATCAGAGTTCCGAGGTCAACACAGATCTTCATGACAGCAGACGGTCCAGCCTGCTAGCCGGAGCAAAGCGAGTAAACAAGTGGGGTACAGAGACCCCTGATCAACATGTGAATAGTCAGGTGCTGTGGCGAAAACATCCGAGCAGCGTTTCGGAATTCTCCGAGTTATCACGAGTGGTGAGCATGAGTCTCGATCCTACAGATCTAGATTAGGACAGGTATTGATAGGGGAGGGTTTTTTGTTTTAAGGATAACTATAATGTGTGTCCCCTTTTTCGATGTGTCGTGCGCTCCTCGTTTCCCTAAACCTAGTTTCATAAATGTATGTAAGCTTGTACTGTCATTAATCTGTGCTTATGACATGTATTTCGTAATCTTGAACAATATGCAATAAAGATTTTCCATTTCGTACTATTCAACCGGGTCTACCTGAGTTTTCTCTGCATTATTGCTCTCGCACCTAAGTCCAGTGTCAGAACCGTAAGGGCGAGTGGGTCAAACCACTCACAGGTGTCTAGTGCTACCAGGCTGGCTGGAGACCAGAACAGGCAACAAGGCCTAACCCCGCACTAGCACCCAGGCTAAGCACAGAGCCACGCGAACCCCTTACAGAAAATGGCGACCGCGGCAGGACACTGGCAGTGAGAAAATAATGTGTTAGACCCTGGTATGAATGGGCGAAATGTTATGGAAGAGAGAATAGCAGATTATGTTTTTGGAAAAGTTAATTTGACTAAGAGATGGATAAGTGACCTGCTGGTGGATAAGCGTCCGCTAGACGCAGCCATCAGGTGGACAGGTAGCAAGGAACACAAAAAATCGGTAGAGAAAGCGGTTTGGCTGATGTGTTGTAAAAGGCAAGTCCAGATTTCGGACCAGGTCATCATTGCACAGGCAGCTCAGATCAAGGGTTTAGAGGTGGAGATGGACGAAAAGGTCGCGGGGGGGCAGCAGCTCATCGCGTCCTTAAATGCGTTGCATCAGGAACGCCAGTTAGTCGCCAACCACCATGAGGCGAAAATAGATTACCTCGAGTGCCAGGTCACTGAGGCAAAATTAAATGAGGACAGAATAAGGGAACAATGTGCCCGCCTAGCTGCTCAAATAAAAGCCCAGGAAGAGAGCTTAAAGGGGGTTAGGGCGGTATATAAGATGGCCCTCGAGGATAAACATGAGGGGGCCGATCACAGCGTCTGCCAAAGAGAGATAGGGAACCTTAAAGAGGCCCTGAATAAAGCACACGGCATGGTGTGCCTTATCAGCCCGTCAGCGCACCAGCCGCAGGTGGGTGGGGAATTCCAAAAATCCCCACCGAACAAAGCAGAGGAGGTATTTGCCATTGTGCCCTCCGCGCCACCCAGCTATTCGGCAACCTGGGTAAGGGAGGAAGTGGTAGAAGTAGAGGAAGAGGTTCCCGAGTTGGTACAGCCTCCTGAAGTAGTAGTGAAGCCGGGACCGTTGTGCCCGCTTACAGGTATCAAGAGGGGCCCGGAGGGAGCCAATGGGGCAGCGGGGGATCTCCTCAGTCAGCTTGTGTTGCCACACAATGCACACCAGCTGAGGGCTATGATCAGTCACGTACGGAAGCTGTCCGAGTCAGACGACCCTTCCGTACATTTCAGGGAGGTAGAGCAGACCGCAGCCATTAACGGCTGCGACGATGGAGAAAAGGCAAAAATGCTGCTGTTCTCATTAGACAGCTCGGTCCTACAGTGTCTCTCAGACGCGAGCAAAAGGGGAGATCATACCTATGGGGAATTGAGGGACGAGGTCCTGGAAGTGTTGGGGGCGGACGATGAAGGTCCGTTCGTTAGATTGGGACAGACAGTGCAGATGGAGGGAGAACCCCCGAAGGTTTTCGCCGACAGGCTGTGGCCAGTATACCAGCGTAGCTGCCCAGGTGCGCCAGAGCGCGCCTATTTGAACGGCATCGGTTTAACTCATTGGCTCAGGTGTTTAGTAGCCAACATTTTGCCAGCCGTCAGGGAGCAGGCCAAAGCGTGGTTTGATCCCACTAACCCCGCCACAACAGAGGAGTCGGTCCTAAATCGACTCACGGTAGGGTACCGTAACACAAGGAGCACGGGGGCGCGTCCCCTTAAGGGAAAGGTGCATGAGGCACGGCCCGCCGCCCCGGCTCAAAAGGAGTGGCATCAGGAGGGAAATCACGTCCCACAAGCCAGTAATGCTTGTTTCGGGTGCGGAAAGACAGGGCACTGGCGCAAGAACTGCAGGAACCCTTGGAAAGAGTCCAGGGATAAAAATCCCGCAGCCCGAGCCCAGGTGCCTGC
Source organism: Squalus acanthias (assembly GCA_030390025.1). Taxonomy (NCBI): domain Eukaryota; kingdom Metazoa; phylum Chordata; class Chondrichthyes; order Squaliformes; family Squalidae; genus Squalus; species Squalus acanthias. The sequence goes on from CM059428.1 coordinate 151,533,318, forward strand.
CCCCGAAAGGGGAGCTGGTGTGCCTATCCATCCCGATGCGATAGAATCAATGTTGGGAGCCATGCGGACCCTCATGATTTCGCACGGGAATGTAGCAACAGCCCCATGCAACCCGGACTTCTGACTGGGACCGGTGCAGCCTGCCTACCTGTGTCCCTTTAAAAGACACGCACAGGAGGGGGTCTCCTGTGAGGAGGCCAGGTTAAAAGAGCAGGCCTTGCGGGAGGAGAATGCCCGCTTAATGGGGAAAGTAGACGTGCTAGAAGCACAGCTTAGAGATATAAAGGCAGCCTGCAGGGTAGCCAGAAGCAGGGAGAATGAGGATTTTAACCAGTGCAAACTGTACAAGCCAGGTGCACAAGGGCCAACCACAGGGGCCAAACCTGCGAGTGGGGACTCGCAGCCCCGGGTAGGACCGCAGGGCACGCAGGCTGGCAAAGCAGCTTGCATCAGGGGAGAGGACATCCTAGCAAAATGTAGGATCCTTTATTGGGGTTGGGAGTCAGATGAGGAAGAGTTCGAGGAGCTCGACCAAGATAGTGACCCGAGCGAAGAGGAGCTGGGATCGGAGGACGAAAGGTTCGCCCCCGATTCAAGTAAAGGGAAGATAGGGACTGCGAGTGGAGGTCCACACAGGGTGGAAGCAGAAACTGCAGGTCCAGAACTCAGGGGGGTGGAGCTAGGGGAGGCAGAGCCAGCGGCTGTGGTGGGACCACAGGACGTGGCGATGGAAGTCTCAGAACCCAGTCCGTCCGCCTTGGGAGTCTTGCCCTTGGGGGAGGTAGGGATTGCGAGTGAAGGGCCGCCTACTGGGCCAAGTAGGGCGGTGCCAGAGACTGCAAGTCCCAAGTTCAGGAAGGCGGAGCCAGGGGAGGCAGAGCCAGCGGCTGTGGTGGGTTCACAGGTCGTGGCAATGGAAGTCTCGAAACCCGGTCAGTCGGTCCTGGAGTTCTTGCCCCAGGTAGCTCCCCGTAGGTCAAGTCGGATACCCCAGCCCAGGAAGATATGGTCAAGTCCCCAGAGTGTCCCAAGGCGTAGGTCCAAGGCTAAGACAGCCCAGGGAGAGCCCAGTCACAGCGCAGCAGCAACAGGCTGCGGCAGATCAAAGGGAGGGGTCAATGCCCTCCCACCGTTGGGAGAAGCCTGCGGCAGCCGCCGCAGAATTTGAGTAGGCCGCCCTGGGAACGGGTGGCGCTGTACAGTTTTATAAGATAAGTTAGAAGTCTTATAGTTTGTAAGTTTTATAGTTTAATTTTGATAAGTAAAAGATAAATGATGGGAGTTTAGATTAGGTTCAGTTAAAAGATCTATCCAGTGCACATGTCTTCTTACGTGAGGCGAGGTCAGGGGACCCGCTCACCCTTCACAAAAGCCAAAGACTCTTGGGAGGCTGGCTACCTCATTCTATCTGATCACAGGAACCAAGGAAGGATGGAACGGATTCTGGTAGTGCTCGCGGCATTTGGATGTGGATTGGCCTATCGAGGCCGCACCAAGGATGTCGTGGTGTTTGGATGCTCCGGGGACACGGCCCCCATCGTAGTAGATGGGACCGGGAGGCGAGAGTCTGAGGAGACCGCCACTTATTTCCACAAAGGAAGGTGGCCAGGATGGCTGGGAACGAATTCAACTGAATATTCCAGTACATCGGGATTTGCCTATAAAGAGACTTCTTTGATGTGCCCCAAAGTGAGGATCATCGCACCCAGAGTCAGCGTCACCGTCGGCAAACGGATTTGTTTGACTTGTAATGGGAATGTCCCATTGAGCCGATGGTGGTGGCTACGAAAGCTGAGCAGGAATATGAGGAATTCTTCGGTCGAGTGGGAGTGATTGGGTAATAATACCCATCGGACAATTACGGGGACTAACGGACAATTGAGAGTCTGTTGGGACAAATGGTGGGAGCCAGATGAGGGAATCTATGTATGTATGTGGGGGTCGAAGCACGTTTTCCCCAAAGGCATATCCATATTTTTCGTGAATCAGTGGCAGGATAACGGGCAGGGGATGAGGTGGGATGTAAGCACCAGGGGGTGCGGGGCCCCATACTCTCCGATCCCGGTAAACGCCACTGAACTCATTACGCGCCCACGCAAGGCCCCGCCCACGATTCCGGTGGTTCTGGCTCAGGAAGACGGGTGCCCTAAAACCAGTAAGGGACCCGGAAATGGTTTGGTACTGGTCCCAACAGACCAGATACTATTTCAGGGGGTACATTACGCGGTGGCTTCGGTGATTTTAAATCTCACCGAGGTGCGGTTGCCAGAGTGGTGCCCCAAAGAGACGGAACAGTTATATCAAGTCCTGTTGGCCAACATGTTTAGACAATTCTACGAGTTTGATTTTGCAGAGATTGACAAGACAAGCTTGTACACCACACCACACGAAGTTTTGGGTCAGGTGGGGAGACAAAGAAGGGGTATTGTGAACGACATGTTCACCGCTTTTAATACAGGAACATCTGTGGTCAACGCTCTAGACAACGTGGAGCTGCAGACCCAGGTTAATGGTTTAAAAACACAATTAAAGAACATCCTCACAAGTGAAAATAAGGTAGTGGGGTCCGAATTACACGAGGACCAGGCCATGACGCTACACTTAAAGGAAATTATAGCTGAGCTGGAGAAACACGCGCGTACGGTAAATGCCCTGATTAGGGAAGATCGGAATGCATCCGATCAAGCTGCGCAGAACGAGGTGTGCGTACTATACGGGGCGTGGTTACTGGGCGAGGGCCGCAGTAATTTGGAGGATTTAAAACAAGGTTTGGTCCCGTCCTGGATAAGTAACAAACACCTGCAGGCGCTCCACCCTTTTCAGAACGCATTAAGCCCGTGCCAGCTCAGGCTAGCTTCAGAAGCATACCCAGTCCCCGCGGACTGCGGACGGTCAAATCATACCATTATGGGTATAGTGTTACGTATGCCGGTTTTGGGCGACACAGCAAAGCCCGCCCCGGTGTATCGGGTAGAGAACATTGGTGTCATTCAGGGGGGAGCCCACATTCGCTACGCAGCGGTCCCACCTTACGTCATCCGCTGGGAGCAAACGATGACAGGTACAGATCTCTCTGGTTGTCGTGGCCGGGGAGCACACATAATCCTGTGTCCCCAGCACTTGAATGCCTTTTTATCACCACAATGCGGGTTCAGAACGGCTGGCACCAAGCCCATGAATTGCACCATGGAGGCAATGGCACAAGATCATGTGCCTCCGCAGGTGGCATACATAGGGGGTGGAACATATTGTGTTACCACTGCAGCGCAACACTACCAGCATGGAAACCGTAGCCGGTGTCCGGTGAGTGACAGCAGTTTCTGTTTTAAACCCAGGGCTGAAGTTCAAGTGGCACAGCAGCGAATTGTCCCGATCCCTGAACCATCCACTGTTCATCTAACAGTAAAAGAGAATTTTACCGACTTGCAGCGATTCGTCGCGCATTTCGGATACCTCATTCCCCCTCTCCCTGAACACCTCACCAAGCTTTTGAAAGCCGTTGCGGTTTCGCAGAAACATTTTTATACCCTTGAGCAAAAGACCGTCGAGATAGGGTCAGAGATCCTAGACATAGTGATCCCACAGGCAACAAGGCCTAACCCCGCACTAGCACCCAGGCTAAGCACAGAGCCACGCGAACCCCTTACAGGAGGTGGAGTAGCTGTACTTATTAGAGCTAGCATAATGGCAGTAGAAAAAGTAAGACAGAAATAGAATCCATGTGGATGGAGATATAAGATAATAAAGGATCAGTCACTCTAATATTGGTGGTCTCGTGGAAGGGAGGTAGAGGATTAAATATGCAAACAAATTAGGGAAATGTTTTAAAAAAACATAGCATAATCATCAAGAGGGATTTCAACTACCCCAAAATTAATTGGCCAGAAGATTTAGGTTAAGGGGATAAGGGAAGGGAGTTCCTACAATGTGTACAGGACTCTGTTCTAACCCAGTACGTAAGAAGCCCAATAAGGGGGGATTCGTTACTGGATCTAGTAATGGTGAATGAACCAGAGCAGATAATAGAAAGTAGGGGAACATCTGGGCAATATTGTCCATAATATAACATGCTTTAAGATAATACTTGAGAAGGATTTAAGCATTACAAAGACCAGGATAATAGATTGGTGAAAAACAGATTTTGAGGGGCTGAGATTAGAATTTGGGAAAATAAAATGGACAATAATAATGGCAATAATGGCAAACAATGATGCAGAACAGCAAAGGCAAACATTTAAGATGGTGTTCAACCGAGTCATAGGGCTGGATTTCTCAGTGGAGACGTGCTGGAGGCGGGACTTCTGGTTTCCGGGTTTCAGTCCCACCCCCAGCAACGTCTCACCAACCCATGCTATTTTCCCTTGATTGACCTTGTTAAGCCCGCCCTGCGGGCTTACTGGCCAATTAAGGGAAAGCTGGTACAGATGACGTCAGCGTATGACTGGACGGCCTGGGGTTGTTTTCCTTAGAGCAGAGAAGGCTGAGGGGGGACCTGATTGAGGTGTATAAAATTATGAGGGGCATAGATAGGGTAGATAGAAAGGAACTTTTCCCCTTAGTAGACGGGTCAATAACCAGGGGGCATAGTTTCAAGGTAAGGGGCAGGAGGTTTAGAGGGGATTTAAGGAAAAAGTTTTTCACCCAGAGGGTGGTTGGAATCTGGAACTCACTGCCTGAAAGGGTGGTAGAGGCAGGAACCCTCACAACATTCAAGAAGCATTTAGATGAGCACTTGAAATGCCATAGCATACAAGGCTATGGACCAAGTGCTGGAAAATGGGATTAGAATAGACAGGGCTTGATGGCCGGTGTGGACATGATGGGCCGAAGGGCCTCTTTCTGTACTGTATAACTCTATGACGCTTCATCTGCCGAATCTCTGTTCTAAGGTGAGTCCTTGCACACAGGCTCATCAAGACCTCGCTCCTCAGCAGAAAGCAGATGGCTGCTGCCATTCTGTCATCTCTGCCGTTGAGATGAGGCACCTCCGGATCCTCAAAGGTTGAAGCCTGCAGAAAGAAGCAAAGGTATGGAAAATTTTTCCAGCACTTTACACTCACCTCTCATACTTACCTGTCCACACTTGCACCCATCACTCACCTCTACAGCTGACATTTCGACCCCTCTCACCCCCGCAGATCCACTGCTCGCCTCGCTGACCCTGGAGGGGTTTCCCGATGTCGGGAAGCCCGCATCAGCAGGCGTAAAATGGTGAAAAGCCTCTTAACTGCCTGTTAGCTAACTGTTAACAGGCAGTTAATTGGCTATAATCCTCTTCCCGCTGCTAGGAGATGGGTCCCTGCGCGAGTCAGGGGCCCACCTCCCGGGAAGATGGTTTGGAGGCGGGTTGGGAGCAGGGTCGGGACCCGCTCCCAATTTTTCACATTTTCCCACCAGTCCCGCCTACAAACCCGCCTCCTCAGGGCTGGTAAAATCCAGCCAATAGAGTCATAGGGGTAAAAATTGGGTTGCGCCCTGTTTGGAGCGCTACCTTTGCCCACGCGCTAATTTTAGCGCCCTGAAAGTTAGCGCCCCTGTAGCCGATTTTCCCAGGTAGTGCCCCGAGAGGGAGGAGGGGCGATACTGGAAGCGCCCTGTGTCCCTCTTGGGGCCGCTGCGAGCCAATATCACGGCACTACGTGCTGCAGCACCATGCGCTGCGGCACGCTGCGCCGCGGTACTGCGGGCCTTCCTCCCCTTATTAAAGGGGAGGGGCCTGGTGCAGCGCATCCCGGCACCCAGCTGGGCCACCAGGGATCGGGAGTGCCGGCAAACGAACCCGGCACTCAAGAGGAGTGCCGGGCTCATGGAGAGCAGCCGGCACCCCACAGGGGGGCTTCACAGGGGCCAGGGACAGCAACGGGGGCAGGTGCTGGCAGGCGGCCAGCAACAAAAATGGCCCCCGCCACCTCCCCTTTAACAAGCACCGCCCCGGCCACAGGTAGGCCCCCCTGACCCCGGCGAACGTAGCGTTCAGCGGTAAGTCGGGGGGGGGGGTGCCACCCAATATTACAGCTGGGGCGCGAGCGGAGCGCTGCGCACGGCGATGACGTCATCGCCGGTGGCGCAGCGCCACATGGCGCTAAAGGTTAGCGCCGCTGCTAACCTCCCGCTGAATTTCGCAGGAGGCATTAGCGGTGCCGCGCCCAGGCGCTAGTTGATTTGCGCCCCGTTAGCACCCTATCAGGGAGGCGCAAATCAACCGAATTTAGCCCCTATAGAGTCATAACGGCACAGAAGGAGGCCATTCGGTCCACCTAGTCCGTGCCGGCTCTCTGCAGAGCAATCGAGTCAGTCCCATTCCCCCGCTCTATCCCCGTAGCCCTGCAAGTTTATTTCCCTCAAGTTCCTATCCAGTCTCCCCTTGAAAACATTGAGGGGGAGAAATTCAGTATCGCCCCATTTGGGGCGCAATTATCGGCCGGGCGCAAAGATTAGCGCCTGGCACCAATTATCGCCACCGACTGCAAACTTAACTTTTATCGCCCCTGGAGGTGATTGGAGCGCTAAATCAGGCGCGACACACCTGTCTTAAGGCGCAAAGGCCGAGGAGCGAGGCGCTACCTCAGAGCGCTGGCGAAGCTCATGTGATGTCAGTCAGCAATGGAACACACACACAATGGCACCGGCCAGTTCTTAAAGGGGAGGGTTGATCTTGCTTTGCATCCACATCCTGCTCATTGCAGCCTTGAATCCCGGCCTGGAGAGACCTGTACATCAAATCTGCTGGAAAGAACAATGGAGAGTACCAGGGAAAGAGCTTAGAGTGCAGCCCCCACAGTCTCTTCTAAATCGATACAAGGAATGGCAAATCAAAATGAACCTGCAAAGTGCTGCTCAGTACCCAAAACTCCTTCACACAGCGTTGAATCTCTCCAGAAGTCTCTCTCTCTCTCTCTCTCAGAATGCGTGGTTCAAAAATGGCACCAACAATAAAAGGCAGGAAGCGGTTGCCTTTAAATAGCGCTCCCCCAGTCCCTTCATGACTGCAAAACGCTCCCCTCAACCTGTCATTGCTAGCGTCAGGCGGTAAGGCAGGGGGGCGCCACTCAATATCTGCTCCGGGATGATACCGGGGCGTTGCGCACTCGACTGACGTCACGATCTGCCGGCGCAGGAGATCGTGGCGGTAGTGTTTAGCGCCGCCGCAAAATGTCCAGTTAATTTCGCGAGCGGCGCAAACATCGCCACGCCTGGGCGCTAGATGCTTTGCGCCCCATTAGCGCCCTCTTAAGGCGCTAACGGGAGGCGCAACCAACTGAATTATTCCCCCTGAGTGTCTCCGCTTCCACCACTTCCGTCGGCAGCGAGTTCCAGGTCCTCACCACTCGCTGCGTAAAAAAGTTTTTCTTCCCATCCCCCCTGTATCTCTTGCCCAAAACCTTAAATCTGTGTCCCCTAGTACTTGTACCATCAACTAGTGGGAACAGCCTTTCCCCAACTAGCCTATCCAAACCCGTCATAATCTTGTACATCTCTATCAAATCACCCCTCAACCTCTTTGCTCTAATGAAAACAAATCCAGCTTCTCCAACCTGTCCTTGTAGCTAAGATCCCCCATCCCCGGAACCATTCTGGTAAATCTCCTCTGCACCCTCTCAAGGGCCTTCACATCCTTCCTAAACTGTGGTGACCAGAACTGGATGCAATACTCCAGTTGTGGCCTAACCAGCACTTCAAAAAGATTCAGCATAACTCCTCTACTTTTGTCCTCAATACCTCTATTTATGAAGCCCAAGATCCCATATGCTTTGCTAACCACTCTCTCAATATGTCCTGCCACTTTCAGGGACCGGTGCACATTAACTCCCAGGTCCCTCTGTCCCTGCTCACTCTTTAAAACTGTGCCATTAAGTATATATTGCCTCTCCCTGTTACTTCTGCCAAAATGCATCACCTCACACTTCTCTGTATTAAATTCCATCTGCCATTTGTCTGCCCATTCTGCTAGCCTTTCTATGTCCTGTTGCAGTTGATTGGTATCATCCTCACTGTTTGCCACACCCCCAGGTTTGGTGTCATCGGCAAATTTAGAAATTCTACTTTGTAATCCAATATCCAGGTCATTTATATATATCAAAAAAGCAGTGACACTAGCACTGACCCTTGGGGAACACCACTGTCTACCATCCTCCAGTCTGAAAAACAGCCATTTACCACAACTCGCTGTTTTCTGTCCTTAAGCCAATTCCTTATCCAAGCTGCCACTGACCCACCTATTCCATGATCCTCAATTTTGTTAACCAGCCTTCGATGTGGTACTTTGTCAAACGCCTTCCTAAAATCCATGTAGACAACATCCATTGCATTCCCTTCATTGATCCTCCCTGTTACTTCATCAAAAAATTTAATTAGATTAGTCAAACATGATCTGCCTTTTACAAATCCGTGTTGGCTCTCCTTAATTAGCTTAAACCTCTCCAAGTGCCCGATAATTTTTTCCTTGACTATTGTTTCTAAAACTTTACCCACCACTGATGTTAAACTGACCGGCCTGCAGTTACTAGGATTGTCCTTACACCATTTCTTGAACAATGGTGTCACATTTGCCACTTTCCAATCCTCAGGCACCTCCCCCGCATCTAGCGAAGATTGGAAAATTATGGCAAGCCCTTCCGCTATCTCCTTCCCCAATTCCCTTAGCAATCTGGGATGCAAGCCATCTGGACCAGGCGACTTATCCACTCTAAGCATACCCAGCCTTTCTAGAACATCCTCTCTATCAATTTTCACCCCTTCCATTGCTTCTACCTTTTCCACTTCTACCGATATTTTGTCAGCATCCACCTCCTTAGTAAACACCGATACAAAGTACTCATTGAGTATTCAACCTTGCCCTGCGCCTCTAAGCTTATTCCACCATCTTTGTCCCTAATAGGCCCCACCCTGCCTCTTACTACCCGCTTACTGTTTACATGCCGGTAGAAGATTTTTGGGTTCACTTTTATGTGAACCGCCATTCTACTTTCATATCCCTTGATTCCCTTAATATCCAAAAATCTATCGATCTCTGTCGTAAATATACCCAATGACTGAGCTTCCACAGCCCTCTGGGGTAGAGAATTCCAAAGATTCACCACCCTATGAGTGAAGAGATTTCTCCTCATCTCAGTCCTAAATGGCCGACCCCTTATTCTGAGACTGTGACCCCTGGTTCTAGACTCTCCAGCCGGGGGAAACATCCTCCCTGCATCTACCCTGTCAAGCTCTGTAAGAATTTTGTATGTTTCAATGAGATCGCCTCTCATTCTTCTAAACTCTAGAGAATATAGGCTTAGTCTACGCAATCTCTCCTCATAGGACAATCCCCCCTGTCCCAGGAATCAGTCTGGTGAACCTTCGTTGCACTCCCTCTATGGCAAGTATATCCTTCCTTCGGTAAGGAGACCAAAACTGTACACAATACTCCAAGTGTGGTCTCACCAGGGCCCTATGTAATTGCAGTAAGATGTCTTTACTCTTATACTCAAATCCTCTTGTAATAAAGACCAACATACTATTTGCTTTCCAAAATACTTGCTGTACCTGCATGTTAACTTTCAGTGATTTGTGTACAAGGACACTCAGGTCCCTCTGAAAATCAACATTTCCCAATCTTTCACCATTTAAAAAATACTCTGCTTTTCTACTTTTCCTACCAAAGTGGATAACTTCACATTTCTCCATATTATATTCCATTTGCCATGTTCTTGCCCACTCACTTAGCTTGTCTATATCCCCTTGAAGGCTCTTTGCATCCTCCTCACAACTTACATTCCCACCCAGCTTTGTATCATCAGAAAACTTGGATATATTACATTTGGTATCCTCATCCAAATCATTGATATAAATTGTGAATAGCTGAGGCCCAAGCACTGATCCGTGTGGTACCCCACTAGTTACAGCCTGCCAAACCGAAAATGTCCCGTTTATTCCTAGTCTCTGTTTTCTGTCCGTTAACCGATCCTCAGTCCATGTTAGCATATTACCCCCAATCCCATGAGCCCTAATTTAGTTTAATAACCTCTTGTGTGGCACCTTATCGAATGCCTTCTGAAAATCCAAATACACCACTTCCACTGGTTCCCCCTTATCTATTCTGCTAGTTACAACCTCAACAAACTCTAACAGATTCATCAAACACGATTTCCCTTTCATAAATCCGTGTTGACTCTGCCCAATCCTATTATTATTTTCTAAGTGCCATATTACCACGTCCTTAATAATAGATTCTAGCATCTTCCCTACTACTGATGTCAGGCTAACTGGTCTGTAGTTCCCCGTTTTCTCTCTCCCTCCTTTCTTAAATAGTGAGGTTACATTTGCTACCTTCCAATTTGCAGGAGCCATTCGAGAATCTATGGAATTTTGGAAAATGACAACCAATGCATCCACTATCTCTATAGCTCCATGGTACGGTACGGTACGGTAGCATAGTTGTTATGTTACTGGACTAGTAATGATCCAGAGACGTGAGTTCAAATCCCACCACAGGCAGCTGGGGAATTTAAATTCAATTAATTAAAATACATCTGGAATTAAAAACTAGTATCAGTAATGGTGCCCATGAAACTACCAGATTGTTGTAAAATCCCATCTGGTTCACTAATGTCCTTTAGGGAAGGAAATCTGCCGTCCTTACTTGGTCTGGCCTGTATGTGCCTCCAGACCCACAGCAATGTGGTTGACTCTTAATTGCCCTCTGAGGTTCAAGCAGGCGGTTCACCACCACCTTCTCAAGGGGAATTAGGGATGGGCAATAAATGCCGGCCTTGCCAGCGATGCCCACATCCCATGAACGCATAAACAAAAACAACTTTCAAAACCCTAGGATGTAGGGTCCAGGGGATTTATTGGCTTTCTGTCCCATTAATTTCTCCAGTACTCTTTGTTTACTAATACTAATTTCTTTCAGTTCCTCATTCTCGCTAGAGCCTTGGTTCTCCACTATTTCTGGGAAGTTTTTTGTATCTTCTTCCATGAAGACAGACACATAGGGCTGGATTTTGTCAATGGGAGCATGTTGGGGGCGGGACTGCTGGTTGTCCAGTTTCAGTCCGCCCCCAACGACGTCCGGCCAACCCACGCTATTTTCCCTTGATTGACCTTGTTAAGCCCGCCCTGAGGGCTTAGCAGGCCAATTAAGGGAAAGCCGGTGACAGAGAATGTCAGCGTATGACGTTTCATCTGTCAAAAATTTTTGACAGATGAATTGTCATCATTTGACAGCTTTGAGAAGCTGTCAAACACTGACAATCGCTGTTCTAATGTAAGCCCTTGTACTGGATACTCACCAAGCCTCTCTCCTTAGCAGAAATCAGATGGCTACTGCATCGGAGAATGCAGCAGCCATTCTGTTATCTCTGCCGTGGAAATGAGGAGCCTCCGGATCCCCAAGGGTTGAAGCCTGCAGGAAGAAACAAAGGTAAGTAAACCTTTTCTAACACATTTCACTCACCTCTCATACTTACCTCTCCACACTTGCACCCATCACTCGCCTCCACAGCGCACTTTTCGACCCCTCTCACCCCCGCAGACCCACTGCTCACCTTGCTGACCCTGGCGGGGTTTCCCGACGTCGGGAAGCCCACACTTGTGTTGGTAAAATGGGGATAAGCCTCTTAACTGCCTGTTAACTACCTGTTAACAGGCAGTTAATTGGCTGTAATCCCCTTCCTGCCTCGAGGAGAGGGGTCCCTGCGCGAGTTGGGGACCCACCTTTTGGGAAGATGGCACGGATGCGGGTTGCGAGCGGGGTTGGTACCTGCTCCCAGTTTCTGCCATTTTCCCGGCAGTCCCGCCTCTATACCCGCCTCCCCAGGGCTGGCAAAATTCCTCCAAAAGTATTTGTTTAATTTCTCTGCCATTTCCTTATTCCCCATTATAATTTCTCTTGTCTCAGCCTGTAAGGGACCCACAATTACTTTCGCTAATCTTTTCCTTTTTACATAACTATAGAAGCTTTTACAGTCTCTTTTTATGTCTCTCGCTAGTTTACTCTCATATTCTATTTTCCCTTTTTTTAAATCAATTTCTTGATCCTCCTTTGCTGAATTCTAAAATCCTCCCAATCCTCAGGCTTACTGCTCTTTTTGGCAGCATTATAGGCCTCCTCCTTTCATCTAATACTATCTTTAACTTCTGTTGTTAGCTACAGTTGGACCACTTTTCCTGTGGGGTTTTTGTGCATTAAAGGAATGTATATTTGTTGTAAATGATGTATTAATTCTTTCAATGCTAGCCATTGCTTCTCTACCATCATACCTTTTAATGTAGTTTCCCAATCTACCTTAGCCAACTTGCCCCTCAGACCTACGTAGTTTGCTTTGTTTAGATTTAAGACCCTAGTTTCGGATTTAACTAAATCACTTTCAAACTCACTATAAAATTCTATCATATTATGGTCAATCTTCCCTAAAGGCCCCTTTACTACAAGATTATTAATGAACCCTTTCTCGTTGCACAATACTAGATCTAAAATAGCCTGTTTCCTAGTTGGTTCCTTCACACACTGATCTAGAAAACTATCTTGCAGAGAGGAATAGAGGGTTATGCTGATAGAGTTAGAGGGGAAGGATGTGAGGAGGCTTGAGTGGAGCATAAACGCCCTAACTATAATCTTCCAAAGTTCTCTAGGTTCAGGAACCGTCCCGTTAGATTGGAAAATTGCACATGTCACTCCGCTATTTAAGAATGGCGAGAGAGGGAAACCAAGGATTTATAGACCATTTACCCTAACTTCTGTTGTCGGGAGATTGCTAGAATCTATAATTAAGGATAGGGTGACTGAACACGTTGAAAATGTTCCGCTGATCAGAGAAAGCCAGCATGGATTTGTAAAAGGTAGGTCATGCCTGACAAACCTGATTGAATTTTTTGAAGAATGGACAGGGGAATGTCTGTGGGTGTTATTTATATGGGCTTCCAGAAGGCATTTGATAAAGTCCAACCTAAGAGATTGTTAACTCAGGTTGAAGCCCATGGAATTGAAGGAAAATTATTGACCTGGTTAGGAAATTGGCTGAGTGGCAGGAGACAGAGAGTAGGGATAATGGGTAGGTACTCTCATTGGCAGGATGTGACTAGTGGTGTCCCACAGGGATCTCTGTTGGGGCGTCAACTATTCACAGTATTTATTAATGACTTAGATGATGGCATAGAAAGTCATATACCCAAATTTGCCGATGACACAAAGGTAGGCGGCATTGTAGGCAATGTAGATGCAAGCATAAAATTACAAAGGGATATGGATAAATTAAGTGAATGGGCAAAACTGTGGCAAATGGATTTCAGTGTAGGAAAATGTGAGGTCATCCACTTTGGACCTAAAAAGGATAGAACAGGGTACTTTCTAAATGGTGAAAAGCAAAAAACAGTGGAGGTCCAAAGAGACTTGGGAGTCCAGGTACATAGATCATTAAAATGTCATGAACAGGTACAGAAAATAATCAAAAAGGCTAATGGAATGCTAGACTTTACATCTAGAGGACTAGAATACAAGGGGGTAGAAGTTATGCTGCAGCTATACAAAGCGCTGTTTAGACCACGCCTGGAGTACTGTGAGCAGTTCTGGGCACCACACCTTAGGAAGGATACATTTACCAGACTGATACCCAGACTCCAACAGTTAAATTACGAGGAGAGATTACACAAATTAGGGTAGTATTTCCTAGAATTTAGAAGGTTAAGGGGTGATTTGATTGAAGTTTTCAGGATATTAAGGGAAACTGATAGGGTAGATAGAGAGAAACTATTTCCGCTGGTTGGGGATTCTAGGACTAGGGGGCAGAGTCTAAAAATTAGAGCCAGACCGTTCAGGAGTGAAATTAGGAAACACTTACACACAAAGGGTGGTAGAAGTTTGGAACTCTTTTCCACAAATGGCAATTGATGCTAGATCAATTGTTAATTTTAAGTCTGAGATTGATAGATTTTTGTTAACCAAAAGTATTAAGGGATATGGGCCAAAGGCAGGAGTATGGAGTTAGGTCACAGATCAGCCATGATCTCATTGAATGGTGGAACAGGCTTGAGGGGTTAAATGGCCTACATCCTGTTCCTATGCTCCTATGTTCTTTTTACAGTGTGGCACAAAGAAGAGGGTGGAAACTGAATTAAGGGCCGCGACTTTGCCGGCACTCAGAGGGCGGGTTTGGAGGCGGATCCAGAGTTAAAATCAAAATGATTGACGGCGGGTTGCGAACCAGCCGCCATCCCGTCTCCAAGCAAATTTACAAAGTGTCGGGTCTGCGAGTCCCGGTCAGACCCGACACCAAGAGACAGGAGAGCCACTTAAGGCAGTTAACAGCTTGTTCACTGCCTAGATAATCCAATTTTAAGAGGCTGTTCCCATTTTGCAACATTTTCAGCGTGTTTCATGTCGTGCAACAAACACGCCAGCTGATTATGCCGGGTTCAGCAACTCACTGAATACTTGACAGCTGCTCCTGCAGCATAAAAGCGGACCTGTAACATGGCTGACTTTCAGATGCCAGAACTTTGTGTTTTGAGGTGTTGGAACACATTTTGCAGGCCTATTGAGCTTGTAAGTGTTTAAGCTGAGATCCATATGCACTGTGACCTCCTTGGAAAACCCTCTCCCCACATTGACTGAGCGCTTATAACATCTCTTCCACAACTGAGATATATACCAGCGGAATGGGAACCATTTATACCCTCTCATCCTGGTCCTCAGAATCGGAGGAAGAGCAGCCGCGGCAGCAGCAGAACCCGGCACACCAGCAGCAGCAACAACAGGAGCGCCAACCTTCTCCTCAGCCACCTGATGCTGCACAGGGCAGAGGGCATCAGCGCAGGGCTGCACCGTGCCGCAGGAGATACCCCCAACACAGAGTTTACAGGCCGAGGATGAGCTTCCTCAACAGACAGAAATAAATGGTAAAAGGGTGAGGAACAAAAAACAAAGGGCCAAACCAATTCATAAAAAATGTGAGCATAAAAAAAGCCTGAGTGTTTTATACCTTAATGCGAGAAGCATCAGGAACAAGGTAGATGAATTAGCTGTGGAAATAGAGGTTAATAATTATGATCTAATTGGGATTACGGAAACATGGTTGCAGGGTGAGCAGGGCTGGGAGCTTAACATACAGGGGTATTCAGTATTTAGGAAGGATCGACAAAAAAGAAAGGGAGGAGGGCTAGCATTGCTGGTAAAAGAAGGGATAAATGCAATTGAAAGGAAGGATATTAACTCAGTTAATACAGAATCTATATGGGTGGAGCTAAGAAATAGCGAGGGGCGAAAAACATTAATAGGAGTGGTATATAGGCCTCCAAATAGTAAAATAGAGGTTGGGGAGGGCATCACGAGGGAAATTAGAGAAGCGTGCAATAAGAGCACAGCTGTCATCATAGGTGACTTTAACTTACATATAGATTGGAATAGCCTAATCAGTAAAAATAATGAGGAGGAGGAATTCCTTGAGTGTTTAAGGGATGGTTATCTGGATCAATATGTCGAGGAACCAACTCGGGAACAGGCTATATTGGACTGGGTACTGTGCAATGAGAAGGGACTAATTAGTAATCTTGTTGTACGGGGACCCTTGGGTCAGAGCGATCATAACATGATCGATTTCTCACTCGAAATGGAGAGCGAAGAAATTTACTCAGATACTAAGGTCCTGAATTTAAACAAGGGGAATTATGATGCCATTAGACGGGAACTGAGTAGGTCTGATTGGACAACGTTCCTGGGAGGACTGGAGGTAGATAAACAATGGCAAGCATTTAAAGATAGAATGACAAAATTGCAAAAATTGTTTATACCAATCTGGCATAAAAGGAAATCTAAAAAGGTGACTCAACCGTGGATAACAGGGGAAATTAGAGACAGCATAAAATCCAAAGATAGGGCGTATAAAATAGCCAAAAAAAGCGCCAGAGCGGAAGATTGGGAACAGTTTAAGATAGAGCAAAGGAGGACAAAGGGCTTAATCAAGAGGGGCAAAATAGCTTACGAAAGCAAGCTGGCGGAAAATATAAAAACTAACTCCAAAAGCTTTTATAAGTATATCAAGAGGAAAAGACTGGTGAAAACCAAAGTTGGCCCATTGCAGTCAGATACGGGGGAATATATAACGGGAAATAAAGAAATGGCAGACCAACTAAATGCATACTTTGGGTCAGTCTTTACGAAGGAAGACACAAAAAACCTCCCTGGGATATCGGGAAAAATAGGGACATTTGCAAAGGAGGGACTGACGCAAATCAATATCTCTAAGGATATGGTGTTAAGGAAGCTAAAGGGATTGAAGGCGGACAAATCCCCAGGGCCTGATAACATGCATCCTAGGGTGCTGAAGGAGGTGGCCCTAGAGATAGCGGATGCACTAAGTATGATTTTTCAGAATTCATTAGACTCGGGAACAGTGCCCATGGATTGGAGGGTAGCTAACGTTACCCCACTATTCAAAAAGGGGGGTAGGGAAAAAGCAGGTAATTACAGACCTGTAAGCCTTACATCAGTTGTGGGCAAAATGCTGGAGTCCATCATTAAGGATGAAATAGCGGAGCACTTAGCAAATGGGGACAGGATAGGACAGAGTCAACATGGATTTACAAAGGGTAAATCGTGCTTGACTAATCTATTGGAATTTTTTGAGGGAGTAACTGGTAAAATAGATGGGGGAGAGCCAGTAGATGTGGTGTACCTGGACTTCCAAAAGGCCTTCGATAAGGTCCCACATAAAAGATTAGCAGGGAAAATTGAAGCTCATGGGATAAAGGGGAAAGTATTGACGTGGATAGAGAACTGGCTGTCAGATAGAAAACAGAGAGTTGGAATAAAAGGCTCATTTTCTGAATGGCAGGCAGTAACAAGTGGGGTACCACAGGGATCTGTCCTGGGTCCCCAGCTGTTCACAATTTACATTAATGACCTGGATCAGGGAGTCGGATGCAGCATTTCCAAATTTGCAGACGACACTAAACTAGGAGGGGGGGTGGGCTCAGAGGAGGAGACCAGGAAGCTCCAGAGCGATTTGGACAGACTGGGTGATTGGGCGGATAAATGGCAGATGCACTATAATGTGGACAAGTGCGAAGTTATCCACCTTGGGTGCAGGAACGGGAGGGCAAATTATTATTTAAATGGCAATAAATTGGGAGAGGGGGAAGTACAGAGAGACCTGGGTGTTCTTGTACACCAGTCACTGAAGGCGAGCATGCAGGTGCAACAGGCGATCAAGAAGGCAAACGGTATGCTGGCCTTCATAGCAAAAGGGTTGGAATACAGGAACAGGGATACCTTGCTGCAGCTGTACAGGGCACTGGTGAGACCACACCTCGAGTACTGTGTACAGTTTTGGTCGCCTCATCTGAGGAAAGATGTTCTTGCCATGGAGGGGGTGCAGCGGCGATTCACCAGGCTGATACCAGGAATGGCGGGATTGACCTATGAGGAGAGACTATGTAGTTTAGGGATGTACACACTGGAGTTTAGAAGATTGAGAGGGGACCTCATAGAAGTGTATAAAATTCTGACAGGTCTAGACAGACTAGATGCAGAAGGAATGTTTCCCTTGGCGGGTGAGAACAGAACTAGAGGACATAATTTAAGGATAAGGGCTAAACCATTTAGGACAGAAATGAGGGGGAATTTCTTCACTCAGAGGGTGGTGAACCTGTGGAACTCATTGCCACAGAGGGCAGTGTACGCCAGCTCATTAAATATATTTAAGAGGGAATTAGATATATTTCTACAGGCAAAAGGGGTTAAGGGTTACGGAGAGAAGGCGGGGACGGGATACTGAATTGGAGGATCAGCCATGATCTCATTAAATGGCGGAGCAGGCTCGAAGGGCCGGATGGCCTACTCCTGCTCCTATCTTCTATGTATCTATGTATCTATGTATGAGTGAGCAGCAGTGCCAAAGGAGGCTGAGACTTTTGCGAGGGGTAGTTGCTGACATCTGCACACTGCTGCACCAAGACCTGCAGCCCAGAGGAGCGAGTGGACACTCCTTACCAGTGGCTGTCAAAGTCACCACCGCACTCAACTTCTTTGCTTCAGGGTCCTTCCACGGATCAGCAGCAGACATCAGCGGCATTGCCCAGTCGGCCGCACACACTTGCATCACGCAGGTTACTAATGCCCTCTTTGTAAAGTCGCACAATTACATCCACTTCTCCACAGATGAAGCAAGTGTAACCGCGCGTGCGGTTAGCTTTGCAAATATGGCAGGCTTCCCAAGGGTAGTGCGTTTGATGTAGTGTATATGGACTTTAGCAAGGCTTTTGATAAGGTTCCACATGGCAGACTGGTCACGAAGTTAAAAGCCCATGGGATCCAGGGCAAAGTGTCAAGTTGGATTCAAACCTGGCTCAGAGACAGGAAGCAGAGGGTAATGGTTGATGGGTGTTTTTTTGACTGGAAGGCTATTTCCAGTGGGGTTCCGCAGGGCTCAGTACTAGGTCCCTTGCTTTTTGTGGTATTTATCAATGATCCAGACTTGAATATAGGGGGTATGATTAAGAAGTTTGCAGATGATACTAAAATTGGCTGTGTGGTTGATACTGAAGAAGGAAGCTGTAGACTGCAAGAAGATATCAATAAATTGGTCAGGTGGGCAGAACAGTGGCAAATGGAATTTAATCCGGAGAAGTGTGAGGTAATGCATTTGGGGAGGGCTAACAAGGAAAGGGAATACACATTAAATGGTAGGACACTGAGTAGTGTAAAGGAACAAAGGGACCTTGGAGTACATGTCCACAGATCCCTGAAGGTAGCAGGCCAGGTACATAAGGTGGTTAAGAAGGCGTACGGAATGCTTGCCTTTATTAGCCGTGGCATAGAATACAAGAGCAGGGGGGTTATGCTTCAACTGTATAAAACACTAGTTAGGCCTCAGCTAGAGTACTGCATGCAGTTCTGGTCACCATATTACAAAAAAGATGTGATTGCACTAGAGAGGGTACAGAGGAAATTTACAAGGATGTTGCCGGGAGTAGAGAATCTTAGCTATGAGGAAGAACTGGATAGGTTGGGTCTGTTTTCCTTGGAACAGAGGAGGCTGAGGGGAGACCGTATTGAGGTGTATAAAATTATGAGGGGCATAGATAAAGTGGATAGAAAGGACCTATTTCCCTTAGCAGAGGGGTCAAAAACCAGGGGGCACAGATTTAAAGTAATTGGGGGAAGGTTTAGAGGGGATTTGAGGGGAAATTTCTTCACCCAGAGGGTTGTGGGGGTCTGCAACTCACTGCCTGAAAGGGTGGTAGAGGCAGGAACCCTAACCACATTTAAAAAGTACTTGGATGTGCACTTGGGATGCTCTAACCTGCAGGGCTATGGACCAAGAGCTGGGAAGTGGGATTAGGCTGGATAGCTCTTTGTTGGCTGGCGCGGACATGATGGGCCGAAATGGCCTCCTTCTGTGCTGTAACTTTCTATGATTCTATGATTCTATGGTGCAGGGTGTCATAGACTGCACACATGTGGCCATTAGGGCACCCCATCACAACCCAGCTGTATTTGTCAACCGCAATGGCTTCCACTCCCTTAACGTCCAGCTGGTGTGTAACCACAGGAAGAACATTATGCATGTTTGTGCCAAGTTCCCTGGCAGTTGCCATGACTCGTTCATCCTGCGGCAGTCTACTGTGCTTCAGCTCTTCAATCCACAAACCCAACTTTCCGGATGGCTACTTGGAGACAAGGGCTATCCTCTGAAGACGTGGCTAATGACACCGATGAGGAAGCCCTCAAACGAAGCTGAAGATCGGTAGAATGTGAGTCACATTTCCACCAGAAGCATCATAGAGCAAACCATCGGCTTGCTCAAAATGTGATTCAGATGCCTCGACAGAGCTGGTGGAGCCTTACAGTATGCACCAGCCAGAGTCTCCAGAATCAGTGTGGTCTGCTGTGCCCTGCACAACATCGCACAGCAGCGTGGCTTACCGCTGCCTGAGGAACAAATGGCTCAGCACACAGCCTCCTCAGAAGAGGAGGAGGAGGAGGAGGAGGAGGAGCTGAATTCCAGAGGTGAGGCGAGAGTGACTGCCCTTGACATCAAGGCAGCCTTTGACCGAGTGTGGCATCAAGGAGCCCTAGTAAAACTGAAGTCAATGGGGGGGAAACGCTCCACTGGCTGGAGTCATACCGAGCACAAGGGAAGATGTTTGTGGTGGTTGAAGGTCAATCATCACAGCCCCAGGACATCGCTGCAGGAGTTCCTCAGGGAAGTGTTCTAGGCCCAAGCATCTTCAGCTGCTTCATCAATGACCTTCCCTCCAACATAAGGTCAGAAATGGGATGTTCGCTGATGACTGCACAGTGTTAATTTCCATTCACAACTCCTCAGATAATGAAGCAGTCCATGCCCGCATGCAGCAAGACCTGGACGACGTTCAGGCTTGGGCTGATAAGTGGCTGGTAACATTCGCGCCACAGAAGTGCCAGGCAATGACTATCTCCAACAAGCGAGAGTCTAACCACCGCCCCTTGACATTCAACGGCATTACCATCGCCGAATCCCCATCATCAATATCCTGGGGGTCACCATTGACCAGAAACTTAACTGGACCAGCCACATAAATACTGTGGCAACAAGAGCTGGTCAGAGGCTAGGTATTCTGCGGCAAGTGTCTCACCTCCTGACTCCCCAAAGCCTTTCCATCATCTACAAGGCACAAGTCAGGAGTGTGATGGAACACTCTCCACTTGCCTGGATGAGTGCAGCTCCAACAACACTCAAGAAGCTCGACACCATCCAGGACAAAGCAGCCCGCTTGATTGGCACACCATCCACCACCTTAAACATTCACTCCCTCCACCACCAGCGTACCGTGGCTGCAGTGTGTACCATCTACAAGATGCACTGCAGCAACTCGCCAAGGCTTCTTCGGCAGCACCTCCCAAACCCGTGACCTCTTCCATCTAGTATGACAAGGGCAGCAGGTGCATGGGAACACCACCACCTCCAAGTTCCCCTCCAAGTCACACACCATCCTGACTTACAAGTATATTGCTGATCCTTCATCGTCGCTGGGTCAAAATCCTGGAACTCCCTACCTAACAGCACTGTGAGAATACCTTCGCCACACGGACTGCAGCGGTTCAAGAAGGCGGCTCATCACCACCTTCTCAAGGGCAATCAGGGATGGGCAATAAACGCTGGCCTTGCCAGCGACGCCCACATCCCATAAACAAATTTTTAAAAAAGGAGAAGGCACAGATGAGGTAGATCTTGTGGAGGCGGAAGTGCCAATTCCACCAGCACGCGACTACATTGCTGGCCGTGAGGCAAGGGATACACTAATCCATGCCAGATTCACGTAACTTTATGCATCAACCACATGTGGCTGGCACATGGAAATGAGTGTCTGGCTGACCTTCTTAACACACCATACAGCATCTGTACAATCAACTGTGGTTTCCTATTGCTCTCACCACCATCATTACAGATGAAAGGCGCCCTGACCCCTCACTGTGCAAGGTCCATTTCTGAGCATACATAGGTCAACTCTTTGAATCTTTGCCATCACATTTCTTTAATACAATTGAAATAACGATGAGAAACATAACTTTGTATGAGATCAAAACACCCAAGTGACTACCCTTGTGACTATTTGTGTGTTAACTTTCTCTTACGAGTGCTTCTACGTGGTGCTTCCCCTGTGGCTTCAGCAGATGTAGAGGCACCTTGCTCACTTCTATGCTGCGCCTGCTTCGACACCTTTGGCGGGCATTCTCTGGGTTTGGGAGCCTTAGAGGGCTCGGCAACAGTCTGCTCCTCCTGCGGCTGTGCAGGGGCTGAGATGGCCATCTCAGTTGGGTGAGGAATCTGGGGCTCTGACCAAGGGCTCCGCAGTGGCATGGGTGTGTGAGCGCTTGGAGAGGAGCCCACACTTCCTTTTTGTCGACCGCCAACATCCCTCTCATGAGTCACCCGCATTTCATTGCTAGCAAGTAGCTGAGAGCATCTTGCTGCACATCAGTGGGGGCATGAGGACCCGTCTCTGTACTGACAGTCCTCATAATGGGGATGTCCATGTACCTCTGGTTCCTTTCCTCAATAGATGCCCATCTATCCTCCATAGCAGACCATCTATATAGAAGAGTCACCATGTTCATTTGAGTCTGGCGATTTATGTCCTCCATGGAGGTTGCCATCCTTTCCATGGCGGCACCTACATTCGCCATTGCGTGCACCACGGCATTGCTCATGTTTGATGGACTCCTCCATTCTCTGCACACTCACAGTCACCGTGGTTGCAAACCCTGTCAGAGACTCCTGCACTTGTTCCTGAAGTTCCAGCGCCGCTCTCTTTCTGGATGGCCCCAGAGGCACAGGGTCCACATGCAGCTGAGCAGAGCTAGGAGCGTCCAGCGCCCTCTGACGAGGACTCTCCACTGCTGTCCCTGTCTCCACCATCTGCTGATGCTCCCTTGTGAGCTGTGATACACCAGGTGACAACGCTACTCTATCTCGCAAAGGACCCACCAAGGTGTGCGTCTCTGCGCTGGTGCTGGGTGGGCTCATTCCTGCTGACACTGCTCCCTTAGAGGCTGAAGCTTCCTCTGATGAGTCATCCGGCTCTTCCTCCTGGACAGTTGGAAGGGGGGCTCTTGATGGTCCTGTGGGGGAGTAACGGCATGAGTTAGACATGTGATATTAACGTAGCAGACACATCCCATTGTGCAGATCAGAACTCAATCTGTATGAACATCAGATGCCATATCAGTCACTCATGAAATCTAAATGAGAGGGTTGCAAATCTATTCTGTCACCAGCTTGCTCTACTGCGCCCGTCTCTCCGTTCCCCACTTCCAGCTCCTCTGCACCTCTGATGATGTCGATAGCAGCCTCCTCAGCGGTGGTTAAGTGTGCCATGGAAAGTGGCCCTCCTCCTGTCCTCCCTCTCTCCCTCTTATTGTGGGCTCTCTTTTCCTGCAATGAGGGACACAAGTGGAGGTTGAGCGAGAATGTTGGAGTGAGTGTAGAGAATCCATAGCACAGGTGCTTAGAGGGAGACAAAGATGGAGTGAGGTGTCAATACCAAGGGCCCTCCCTGTGCATTGTTAGTTGTTGCCATTGCATAACAGTGATAGCGAGTGTGAGGGGTGCATAGTAGAATGATGGAGTGAGTCTGTAATAGAGAGAGGGATGGTTAAGGGTGCAAGGGATGTAAGGGCAAGTTGGGATGTGTAGGAGTAGGTTGACAATGCAGAGTGCTGGTGATGAGAAGAGATGGGGAACAGATTGAAGGTAAGTGTGATGTTATACTCACTTTTGCTGAGCGTAGCAGATCATTGAACCTTTTCCTGCACTGAACCCAGGTGCGTGAACGCAAAGACCTGGCGCTAACCTCCTCAGCAATTTGCAGCCAGGCTGCCTTGGTATGCTGAGGAGGCTTCCTCCGTCCATTGGAGGGGAACAGAACCTCCTTGCGACCTCTCACTCCCTCCACAAGAGCATGGAGGGAGTCATCATCGAATCTTGGAGAAGCCTTGGCTCTTGAAGCAGTCATATCGCTATCAGTAACACTGAGAAGCATCAGAAGGTGAATGAAACACTACAAAGCTGCATGGGCCCCTTAAATGCAGCTGAATGCAAGACATCAGCAGAGGCGAGCAGCAGACCTGAACCCACTGATTGGCTGGATAACGCGCACGGCGGGCTTAATAAGCCCAGTTAAGGCAAAATAGTTATTTCAGTGGGGCTGAAACTGGCAGCGGGACCAGAGCCCGCCGACCAGCCAACCTGACACCAACCCACCTCCTATGGCAAAATCGCGGCCAAGGTCACAGCCAATGGCACTAAAGTAATTTTATTTTTCTGAAGGAAACGTATCTCTCATCTACTGCACTGCATGATATTTCATGGAGTACGACATAAGGTTCTTTTTTCTAATACTTTTGTACTCTTGACCCCGTTAACAAGAATCTACTTTTCTTCTCTTATTTGCTAAATAGTCCATTATAATTAACCCAGTAATCATGCATTATTCACCCTTAGCGAAAAGTAATTGTGTCGTACAGTGCCATTTCCTCCCCACAATGCCCACAGCAATTGTGCTGTGCTGATGTGAAAGTGCACTGTATACTAATGCCAACAGCGAAATTAATATTTATTGGCGAACAGAATATGCTGCCCATGTATCAACTTCCATGCCAACTGGCTCTTGGCAATTCAGCCCACCGCCCCTTGCCGTGCACTGCCTCCAGAATGTGCTACACTACAATCACTGCAAGACTTTGTGCAACCAGCTCACCTCACAAAACAGAGCATATATGGGCACACTGACATCGCAAGAAAAAAGGAGCAGGATAAATTCTGAAGAGACGTTACCATGGGAACTACAAGAATTGAAGACGAAAGAACTTGCATCTAATACAGCCCCTTATCACATCTCTCAGAAATAGCACAAAGACCTTTGCATACGACGAATTACTTTGAAATGCAATTACTGTTATTTAAGCAAAAGAAGGAGCTAATTTGCACACCAGGAAAATGTCCATTTAATCTGTTTTTGTTGGAGGTGGAGGGGATAATGTTGGCAGGACATTGGGAAAACTCTTTTCTTTGAATAGTGCCATGGGGTCTTTACTATATAAAAGAAAATGAATTTTTATATACATACATAATTCACGAATGACAGGAACAAGTAGATAGGACCTCAGGTTAACATCCAATTCAACAACTCCGCACTCCCCAGAAATATTAGCCACAATCTCCTGACCTTCTGATTCGTCGATGAGAGTTGGACCCTACGAGCCAAACTGACATTTTAAATCATAAAAGCACATAAAAAAAAGCATATATATTTAAAGAATTTTAAACAATAAAATGATTTCTAAGCGTCCTTTTTTCAATGACCACACTGATGATAATGATGTGTGGTTCCAGTTTTATTTCACTCACGAGAATATTCATGAAAGGAGACGAGAAATAAATTAAAACCAGAGCAATATCTTCCAAATATTAAAAAGGCGAGACTTCAAATGGAACAGGCAATCTGGGTTACAATTCTAATCCAGCCGCTGCCTAGTTTCTCCCTGGGCTGCTTTGTTCCACCTTCCCACTCACTCATTCATACTGAATCTAGGTTGACAGATGCGTGTAGTTCCTGATCTGTTTTCTCCTCTGGCTGGCTGCCTCTGTCTGTCTCTCTGTCCCTTTATGTCTGCTGTCTCTGCATTTATCTCTGTTTGCGCTTGGCAAAGATCCCTATGCACCCGCCACATTCCTTGCTTGCTGAATTCCACCTTGATTCTGCCATTGAAATAAAGAGAGGAGTAATCCAGTCACCTCTCTAGGTGCTACATTAGGTGTAGATGTAAGCACGAGAAACTCATCTCATTGTAACAGCATGGAAAGAATGGTTCTGGATATTTTTTGCTTCATCAGATCACACTGTAAAAACTGTAGGCATTGATTACTGTGTCACTAGGGTCCCAGCATAGCAACCAATCAGAGAGTAAAACCATCTCAAGCAGCAACACTTCCTAAAAATAACGTGGCACATCAGCAGGCTAAATTGAATGAGAGCTATATACTTCTGAATCAGACAAATGCATTTTCATTCAAAACAAAATTGTATCTTTTTTGGTCCTTTCTTGTTAGCTGCAACAGGTTGGGTTTTAACATTAAAAATCACATTTCTGCAACTTTCATTTCCTGCTTGTATAATATCTATTATAATCACATCGCGACTAAGTATCTTTTTGGAAGGAAATACTATACAACTACTGACTGCAATTATAGGCAACATAACCCAGCAGTTGCAGAAGTGACAGACTATGTGTTGCAACGCAAGGACAATGTTACAAACTCTCCATCGTTTCTACGATACGTACGAAGCAGGGTGGTTGAACTGACAACTCAAAAACCGGAGCCAATATCTATTTTCTTACACTCTTGGAACTTGGAATCGTTTTCAAATGCAGCACAGAATAAAGACTAGCAAGGACGAAGGATACAAATAAGTTAAATGATGTCTATTCTGACTCTCACTCAGCTGAGATCAAAGGCAGTGATGTGCATTTGAACTGAAAGTGTGAACATTTGCACTGAAAGTGTGAACATTTGAACTGAAAGTGTGAACATTTTCACAGTGTGCCAGCTGCTGCTCAATGTGTAGAAGTGTGTCACGTTAAAATACCTCGCAGAACGCGTTCCCTGGGTTACAGTCTGATTTTCAACATCGGTCTCTGTTTCTGCTGTGGCTCAATTGGTAGGACTCTCGTCAGAAGGTCGTAAAGCTTCAAGTCCCACTCCAGAGACTTGAGCACAAAATCTAGGCTGACACTCCAGCGCAGTGCTGAGGGACTGCTACACTGCCAGAGGTCCTGTCCTTTGGATGAGACGTTAAACCGAGGCCTCGTTTGTCCCCTCACGTGGACGTAAAAGATCCCGTGGCACTATTTCGAAGAAGAGCAGGAGAGTTCTCCCCGGTGTCTTGGCCAATATTTATCCATCAACCAACATCACTAAAACAGATTATCTGGTCATTATCACAGTGCTGTTTGTGGGACCTTGCTGTGTGCAAATTGGCTGCCACATTTCCGACATTACAACTAAAACTACACTTCAAAAATACTTCATTAGCTGTAAAGCGCTTTAGGACATCCTGAGGTCGTGAAAGGCGCTACAAGTTTTTCTTTTCTCTTTTTATTGCCTGCTGATTTCGTTAACTGAAGATTATTGCCAATTGAGGTCTATTGAGAGAAAAGAGTGAAACCTATTTTCTCACAAACAAATGCTCATCAGGCAATCTTGGCTACTTTGTAATAGTGTAAATACATTTATTGATGGGTATGAATTTTTCCCCTCTATTTTCCTCTCCTCTGCTGATTCCATTGGTGACATAAGAACATAAAAACATAAGAAAATAAGACATAGGAGCAGGAGTAGGTCATTCGGCCCCTCGAGCCTGCTCCGCCATTCAATAAGATCATGGCTGATCTGATCTTGGCCACAACTCTACTTCCCTGCCCACTCCCCATAACCCTTGTCTCCCTTATCATTGAAAAATCTGTCTATCCCCACCTTAAATATATTCAATGACCCAGCCTCCACAGCTCTCTGGGGAAGAGAATTCCAAAGATTCATGACCCTCTGAGAGAAGAAATTCCTCCTCATTTCCGATTTAAAAGGGTGCCCCCCCTTATTCTGAAATTATGCCCCCTAGTTCTAAATTCCCCCACGAGGGGAACATCCTCTCTGCATCTACCCTGTCAAGCCCCTTCAGAATCTTATATGTTTCAATAAGATCCCCTCTCATTCTTCGAAACTCCAATCAGTATAGGCCCAACCTGCTCAACCTTTCTGCATAAGATAACCCCTTCATCTCCGGAATCAACCTCGTGAACCTTCTCTGAACTGCCTCCAATGCAAGTATATCCTTCCTTAAATAAGGAGACCAAAACTGTATGCAGTACTCCAGGTGTGGTCTCACCAATGCCCTGTATAGTTGTAACAGGACTTCCTCGCTTTTATACTCCATTCCCATTGCAATAAAGGCCAAGACTTCATTTACCTTCCAAATTACTTGCTGTACCTGCATGCTAACTTTTTGTGATTCATGTATAAGGACCCCCAGATCCCTCTGTACCTCAGCATTTTGTAATCTCTCCCCATTTAAATAATAATTTGCTTTTTTATTTTTCCTACCAAAGTGGATAACCTTGCATTTTCCCACATTAAACTCCATCTGCCAGATTTTTGCCCACTCACTTAGCCTATCTATATCCCTTTGGAGATTCTTTGCGTCCTCCACACAATTTGCTTTCCCACCTATCTTTGTATCATCAGCAAATTTGGCTACATTACACTCAGTCCCTTCATCCAAGTCATTAATATAGATTGTAAATAGTTGACGCCCCAGCACTGATCCCTGCGGCACCCCACTAGTTACAGTTTACCAACCTGAAAATAACCCATTTATCCCGACTCTCTCTTTTCTGTTGGTTAGCCAATCCTCTATCCATGCTAAAATATTACCCCAACCCCGTGAGCTCTTATCTTGTGTAGTAACCTTTTATGTGGCACCTTATCGAATGCCTTCTGGAAATCCAAATACACGACATCTACTGGTTCCCCTTTATCCACCCTGCTTGTTACATCCTCAAAGAACTCCAGCAAATTTGTCAAACATGATTTCCCTTTCATAAAACCATGCTGACTCTGCTTGACTATATTATGATTTTCTAAATGTCCTGCTACCACTTCCTTAATGATGGACTCCAGCATTTTCCCAATGACAGATGTTAGGCTAACTGGTCGATAGTTGCCTGCTTTCTGTCTCCCTCCTTTCTTAAATAGGGGCGTTACATTTGCAGTTTTCCAGTCCGCTGGAACCTCTCCAGAATCCAGGGAATTTTGGTAGCTTACAACCAATGCATCCAGTATCTCTGCAGCCACCTCTTTTAAGACTCTAGGATACACGCCATCGGGTCCAGGGGACTTGTCCACCTTTAGTCCCATTAGTTTGCCTAGTACTTTCTCTCTAGTGATTGTGATTGTTTTAAGTTCCCCCCCCCCCCCCACCCCAATAGCCCCTTGATTATTCATTATTGGAAGGCTTTTAGTGTCTTCTACCGTGAAGACCGATACAAAATATTTGTTCAAGGTCTCCGCCATTTCCCTGTTTCCCATTATTAATTCCCCAGACTCATCCTCTAGGGAACCAACATTGACTTTAGCTACTCTCTTCCTTTTTATATACCTGTAGAAGCTCTTACTGTCTGTTTTTATATTTCTTGCTAACTTACTCTCATAAGCTATCTTCTCTCTCTTTATCATTTTTTTAATCGTACTTTGCTGCTTTTTAAAAATTTCCCAATCCTCTGGCCTTTCACTAATCTTCACAACATTGTAGGCTTTTGTTTTCAATTTGATACCATCCTTTACTTCCTTAGTTAGCCCTCTGGTCCTATTACCATGGCAAAGTAACTTCCTGTGAAAGATAAGAGTGTGAGTGGCAGTAGGTTTCTCAGCCAAGGTGGGGGAAAGGGTGGCATTACAGCCAAGCTTGATATCCATACTTGGGCACTTTCCAGCAAGGTTCACTGGATGCTGGTCAGGAGCAAGAGGTCGAGCTGACTTTTCTCTTCTCTAGTACAGGACATCTCAACTGAGACCATTTAACTCACCACACATCTTAGCTATAAGGACAGGTTGGAGAAGCTGGATTTGTTTTCATTAGAGCAAAGGAGGTTGAGGGGTGATTAGATAGAGGTGGACAAGATTATGATGGGTTTGGATAGGCTAGACGGGGAAAAGCTGTTCCCACTAGTTGATGGTACAAGGACAAGGGCACACAGATTTAAGGCTTTGGGCAAGAGATACAGGGGGGAACGTGAGGAAAAACTTTTTTACGCAGTGAGTGATATGGGCTGAAGTTAGAAATAGGAAAGGAGCGGTCACGTTGTTAGGAGTTTTCTACAGGCCCCCAAATAGTAATAGAGATGTGGAGGAAGAAATTGCAAAGCAGATTATGAATAGGTGTGGAGGTCACAGAGTAGTTGTCATGGGTGACTTCAACTTTCCAAATATTGATTGGAACCTTTATAGGTCAAACAGTTCGGATGGGATAGTTTTTGCACAGTGTGTGCAGGAGGGTTTCCTGACACAATATGTGGATAGGCCGACAAGAGGTGGGGCCACATTGGATTTGGTACTGGGTAATGAACCGGGCCAAGTGTTTGATTTGTATGTGGGAGAGCACTTTGGAGATAGTGACCACAATTCGGTGACTTTCACTATTGCAATGGAGAGGGATAGGGCCATACGGCAGGGCAGGGTTTATAATTGGGGGAGGGGTAATTATGATGTGATTAGGCAAGAATTAGGGAGCATAAGATGGGAACAGAAACTATCAGGGAAAGGCACAAACGAAAAGTGGAGCTTTTTCATGGAGCAATTACTGCGTGTCCTTGATAGGTATGTCCCTGTCAGGCAGGGAGGAAATGGCCGAGTGAGAGAACCATGGTTCACAAAAGAGGTTGAATGTCTAGTCAAGAGGAAAAAGGAAGCGTATGTAAGGATGAGAAAACACGGTTCAGTTGGGTCGATTGAGGGGTACAAGGTAGCAAGGAATGAGCTAAAAAAAGAGCTTAGGAGAGCTAGGAGGGGGCATGAGAAGTCCTTGGCGGGTCGGATCAAGAAAAACCCCAAGGCTTTTTACTCTTACGTGAGAAATAAAAGAATGACCAGGGTGAGGGTAGGGCCGGTCAAGGACAGTAGTGGGAACTTGTGCATGGAGTCAGAAGAGATAGGAGAGGTGATGAATGAATACTTTTCGTCAGTGTTCACTGAGGAGAGGGGCTATGTTCTTGAGGATGAGAGTGTGATAAAGGTGGATAGGCTGGAGGAGGTAGATGTTCTGAGGGAAGATGTTTTAGCAATTTTGAAGAACCTGAGGGTCGATAAGTCCCCTGGGCCAGATGGGATATATCCTAGGATTCTTTGGGAGGCAAGGGAGGAGATTGCAGAGCCTTTGGCTTTGATCTTTGGGTCCTCACTGTCCACGGGAATGGTGCCAGAGGACTGGAGAGTGGCGAATGTTGTTCCTCTCTTCAAGAAAGGAAATAGGAATGACCCTGGTAATTATAGGCCGGTTAGTCTTACTTCAGTGGTTGGTAAGATAATGGAAAAGGTCCTGAGGGATAGGATTTATGACCATTTGGAAAGAGGCAACTTAATCAGGGATAGTCAACACGGATTCGTGAAGGGTAAGTCTTGCCTAACAAATTTGATTGAATTCTTTGAGGAGGTAACTAAGTGTGTAGATGAAGGTAGAGCAGTTGATGTCGTATACATGGATTTTAGTAAGGCGTTTGATAAGGTTCCCCATGGTCGGCTCATGAAGAAAGTAAGGAGTTGTGGGATAGAGGGAAATTTGGCCGATTGGATAGGTAACTGGCTATCTCATAGAAGGCAGAGAGGGTGGTGGTGGATGGAAAATTTTCGGACTGGAGACCAGTTGCCAGCGGTGTGCCACAGGGGTCGGTGCTGGGTCCTCTGCTGTTTGTGATTTTTATCAATGACTTGGAGGAGGGGACTGAAGGGTGGATCAGTAAATTTGCTGATGACACCAAGATTGGTGGAGTAGTGGATGAGGTGGAGGGCTGTTGTAGGCTACAAAGAGACATTGATAGGATGCAGAGCTGGGCCAAAAAATGGCAGATGGAATTTAACCCTGATAAGTGCGAGGTGATTCATTTTGGTAGGGCAAATTTGAATAAGGATTACAGGGTCAACGGCAGGGTTCTGAGGAATGTGGAGGAACAGAGGGATCTGGGGGTTCATATCCACAGATCTCTGAAGGTTGCCACTCAAGTGGATAGAGCAGTAAAGAAGGCCTATGGTGTGTTGGCGTTTATTAACAGGGGGTTTGAGTTTAAGAACCGTGAGGTTATGCTGCAACTGTACAGGACCTTGGTGAGACCACATTTGGAAAATTGTGTGCAGTTCTGGTCACCTCACTATAGGAAGGACGTGGAAGCATTGGAAAGAGTGCAGAGGAGATTTACCAGGATGCTGCCTGGTTTGGGGGGGAGGTCTTATGAGGAAAGATTGAGGGAGTTAGGGCTTTTCTCTTTAGAGCGGAGGAGGATGAGAGGCGACTTAATAGAGGTTTATAAGATGATGAGGGGGATAGATAGAGTGGATGTTCAGAGACTATTTCCTCGGGTAGAGGCAGCTGTTACAAGGGGGCATAACTATAAGGTGCATGGGGGGAGATATAGAAGGGATGTCCGAGGTAGATTCTTTACTCAGAGAGTGGTTGGGGTGTGGAATGGACTGCCTGCTGTGATAGTGGAGTCGGACACTTTAGGAACTTTCAAGCGGTTATTGGATAAGCACATGGAGCACACCAGAGTGATAGGGAGTGGGATAGCTTGATCTTGGTTTCGGACAATGCTCGGCACAACATCGAGGGCCGAAGGGCCTGTACTGTGCTGTACTGTTCTATGTCTATGTTTCTATGACCTGGAACCCGCTGCCGACGGAAGTGGTGGAAGCGGAGACAGTGAATGTTTTCAAGGGGAGGCTGGATAGGCACTTGAGGGAAATAAACTTGCAGGGCTACGGGATAGAGCAGGGGATTGGGACTGACTGGATTGCTCTGCAGAGAGCTGGCACGGATTCGATGGGCCGAATGGTCTCCTTCTGTGCCGCATGTATGACTCTACCACAAAAATCAAACCTGGAGCTTTCCTGGTCTGCATTCGCACACTATGTGGTGCCAACTGCGCCATTGGGGGAGCTCAATTTATTTTTAAAAATGTGACAGAGTAATTTCAAGCATAATGTGGATTGATATCCTGTGGGTTCTTGAGAGCAGGATTAGATTTATTTGATGGCTGTTGGGCTGTTATGTGAATACGCAAAGTCTCTCTATAATTCATGACATATATGGTAAATCTGACATTTCCTTCGAAGCGAGGTCCAAAAATACATCAGATCAATGTCAAAGGAAAGAAGGCCATTTGGCCCATCATGCAGGATGCACACTGCACCCATTCATACCTGAACATTGAAAACGGGGTCCTACAGCCCATTTTACACCACAAACCATTGAATTCAATGGAAAAGAAAATCGAGCCCTGTTGGAAAATGGGCTGTTGATTCGCGATTAGCCCATTTTGCAACGCTGGCATAGACCATTTTTACCCCTGGGGTGTAACAATTTGCCTGGGCTAGAGAGGTGGGTGGGGGGGGAGGGAATCCTAATAGCTATCCATTGACTCTTGATGGAAAGTGTGAACATCAAGAGACGGGCAGAATAAGGGTCAACTCTGAGAATCCCAGCCAAATAATTTGGAGGGAAAAAAAAGAGAACTGCAAAAGCACAGTGCAGGAGAGTTGAAAAGAACCAACCGTACTCCCACTTTGGATTTCCAACACAGAGACTGTTGGCTCCATCCTACCAGAACTCCACTTGTATTTTACGCCATGCTGCATGTTCTAAGAGTGGATTCCCAACACAGAGACTGTTGGCTAGATTTCCCATTGCCAGCTATCCATTGTAGTGGTGGAAATCAGGCAGCCAGTAGCAGAAAATGGGCAGGAGCTCCACCCTACCAGAACGCCGCCTTTATTTTACACCATGGTGCATGTTACAAGAATGGCGAGCAACAGTGGTTCAGTCTCAAGCAGGCAGGCACTTCATTTAAATATTCATTTGAGGACAGGAACCTCTGCATACCAATTGCCAATGTTCGAGAGGGCAGGCTGCCAGTTCTAAAGGACGCCCATGTAGATGTCTAGCATTGCTAGGGAATCAGTTGCAGCAATAGTCGATTTATAGGCGGCAGGTAGGTAACATGGAAAATTAATTATTTCATTCATATTTTGACCATTTTTGGTAATTAAAAAAAATAAATCTGGCTGACACAGTTTCAAATAAACCTTGTGCCTGTCCAATTATTTTTTTTGCCTCCAGCACCATTACTGGCATTTCTGGGAACTCCCCTATATGAGGTGTTTGGACGAAGAGGAAGGCCAATGGAAGGAACTTCTGGTTATACAATTTTCCTTACTATTATACGGCAGGATTCTCAATATTGGGTATCTCAGTCAGTTGAACATCAGAATTGGGACCCAGTGGTCTTGGGTTTGATTCCCAGCAGGGTTCACTCAGCCTTTCATCCTTCTGTTGGTGGATAAAATGAGAACAATGTCTTGAGTTGCAAGGTGAAAACAGGAGACAGGGAATGAAAAGTGCTGTGATATTTCCTGTTTACTAAACAATGGAAAAGGGGATCAGCGCTGCACCCAAAAGGCATTTCATGACATATGGATACTGAGTTTGGTGAGTAATTTCTGGCTCTCTGTTCCGAGTGTACTAGATCTGGATCAAAAGGTAACAAAGATGTTGAATAGGCATATGTGGCAATTTGTAACTGGTATAAATATTCTGTATATATCGACAGACTTTTACTGCGTGCACTTATATCGTGGAAAGTTTTGCAGACATTTTATCTGTTATGTTAACTGACATTATTAAAGACACATGGAGACAGGAGCATCTTAGAGTGCGTCAGTTCAAGATTTACTTTAAAGGACTCTTGTTAAAACGGATGAAATGAGATGATAGAATCAAAAGTAAAGTCATTGCATTATAAAGGAAAGCAAGAAGACAGAAGTCATAAAGCAGTACCCAAACTGGATTATGTATACATGCATGAATCTGTACTGCTAACAAAGACATGACAAGTCCAATTCCACTGTAAGTCCACTACAGCCCTATTCAAACCCTCGTTCTATCTCTCAACTTAATAGATTTGATGGTACGACGATAGAGCCAGTAGGCTGATGCTGGTCTGCCCCTAAAGGATAGAAAATGAGTGAGAACGTATAAATGTTCATTTGTATGTTAATGTGGGTTTTATGGTTTTTTATCAATAAATGATAATAGATTAACAACAAATAAAAAGAACTACACTGAGGCTTGATTTTTATCTGCATTATATATTGCGGTGTTTATTCAATTGTCAGTGGCAAAGCAACTGTAAAACAAAGCCCTGCCGTTCATGCAGTGGCTTTTATCATGCTGAAACGCCTCGAAACACTTCCCACAATGGATTATCTTTGAAATGCAGGGATTGTTGTTACAAAGTGGCACAACACAGATTCCTAACTGAAATAATCTTTTTGCACCACCGCTGGCGTTCTGGAATGCTGAGGAGAAAACAGCCGCCCACATTTACCAAAGCTGAGAGTTAACTCCCAGTAACTGCACAACAGTAGGAAAAAAAACTAGAAGCAGTTCCTTTACTTGTAGAATTCGCAAATTATCGCGATTTCATAATAATGAAAAGGAGACATAGTTTCGTATAAACAGCTTTATTTCAGCAAAATGCTGTCAGGTTTCAAAACGGACACAAGCAGCCTGTAAAATGGCCGCCACGCCTCGTGGCAGAAGGTTCTAGATTTTCAGCAGGCAGACAAGATGGCGTTTCAATAAACATTTCAGCAAGATCGGACAGGACTCAGCATATTGAGATAAGACAAGACGAGATCGTTTTGCATTTTAACACCCAAGCCAGGAATATAAGTGCTAGGAATCGGGTTTTTCCATGCACAAATGAGAGCTATTGTACTGGACAATGAGGGGCCCATCCAAAAGACATTGATACGCAAATTCCCCACGGCTCTACGATGAGAGAGCCGTTCGCGGGTACTCACAACAAGAATCGGAGGCCCCCAAAACCCCTCCAGGGAGACTCCTAACCAATTCCACAATGGGAGAAATATTAACGGGTACTCAGACAGTTACAAGTATCACCGAGACCCATTAACGACAAGTACCACCCCATACAAGAAGTTTGAGTGCAAAAACATGACAAAAGATGAACATTAAGATTGGGCGGGAGATAAGGAATTACAGTACTATAACTGTAGTGTCCAAACGTCCATCTTTCTCTTATTCGCGCTCTTATTCGCTCGACTCTTATTCCTTTGACTCGCTCCTCTGATCCGTGGATTTTCCGGGAGTCAACCTCGTGGCTTGCCGCGAAGATCTGTGGAGAGCTGGTCTGCGAAGGCCGGTAAGCGGGCGCACCATCCCGAGAAGTCGGTAAACGGTGTTGGAACCGAAGGCCCGAGAGGAGATGAGATGAGATGAGATGAGAAGAGAAGAAGACGACTACACGTGCCGCCGCGGTCAGTAAACCCCGACCGCGCCCGAAAATCGATTAACCATTTCTTCGAATTCTATCGGCTACTCCACAACTGGTGTCGGTCCAGAAAGACTTTTCTTTGAATTTTACCGGCTAACTGGTACCGGGCATAGGAAGACTCTTCTTTGAGTTTTATCAGAGTTCCGAGGTCAACACAGATCTTCATGACAGCAGACGGTCCAGCCTGCTAGCCGGAGCAGAAGCGAGTAAACAAGTGGGGTACAGAGACCCCTGATCAACACGTGGATAGTCAGGTGCTGTGGTGAAAACATCCGAGCAGCGTTTCGGAATTCTCCGAGTTATCATGAGTGGTGAGCATGAGTCTCGATCCTACAGATCTAGATTAGGACAGGTATTGATAGGGGAGGGTTTATGTTTTAAGGATAATTATAATGTGTGTCCCCTTTTACGATGTGTCGTGCGCTCCTCGTTTCCCTAAACCTAGTTGCATAAATGTATGTAAGTTTGTACTGTCATTAATCTGTGCTTATGACATGTATTTCGTAATCTTGAATAATATGTAATAAAGATTTTCCATTTCGCACTATTCATCCGGGTCTACCTGAGTTTTCTCTGCATTATTGCTCTCGCACCTAAGTCCAGTGTCAGAACCGTAAGGGCGAGTGGGTCGAACCACTCACAGGTGTCTAGTGCTACCAGGCTGGCTGGAGACCAGAACAGGCAACAAGGCCTAACCCCGCACTAGCACCCAGGCTAAGCACAGAGCCACGTGTAACCCCTTACATACTCTCATCAAGGGGAAAAAAGGACCCACAGACTGGCTGTGCTCAATTTTTGAGTGGTTAATCCATGAGAATAGTAAAATAATGATGATCTTTTCCACAAAGGGGGTCTTATATTTGGAATGCTATTGATGGCACTTGTCATATGATGGAATCATAGAATGATACAGCACAGAAAGCAGCCATTCGGCCCATCGTGCTTGTGCCGGCTCTTTGAAAGAGCGATCCAATTAGTCCCACACTCCTGCTCTTTCCCCATAGCCCTGCAAAATGTTCCCCTTCAATTAGTTAACCAATTCTCTTTTGAAAGTTATTGTTGAAACTGCTTCCACCAGCCTTTCAGGCAGTGCATTCCAGATCATAACTCGCTGCATCATTTTTTTCCCCCTCATGTCGCCTCTGGTTCTTTTTGGCAAGAAGATTTTCCAATATCCAGCCACTCCATCCATGGCAGTGTGATGCAAAGCTGCTGACTGCTCCATCAGCACTTCACTGTTACATGCTACATTGTGATGATAATGTCATGCAGTTGGAATTACATGTCTCCTACTGTCACCTTATTGATTTTTTTCCCCCTCCTGTCTTTGAACATCACTTTTCCGGGCCAGTAGCTCACGTTAATCAGCTTTTTTTTTCGCATTAATGTATTTTATTTTCCACATTCTTTGCGACCTGCAGTGATTTTGAAGAAAAGATTCACAATGAGATCCATTTCCACTCTGTCTGCCACCCGTGATATGGCAGACGGGTTCTGATGGGCTGAGAAGTTCTCTTGCCAGTTTAATCAGAACAAAATGTTATCAATAGTCCTGCTTTGTGCTTGGCAAATAATGAACCAGAGAATTCAGACGATAACTAATCTCCAATCTTCACATTACAATGGAACCTCAGCTTTAATCTAATTATGAGAAGTCGCACAACACCAGGTTATAGTCCAACAGATTTATTTAATTTTACAAGCTTTCGGAACAGTTCGCTCCTTCGTCAGGTAAGTTAGCAGTGAGAGAATCTCCCAGAATTCACAATTTAAACACAGACAAAATATATTCAAATCTTTCCCTACATCAAAGAGCACAGCCAAGACAATGAGATGTGTCCCAGGGGGTCCAACGTGTCAAACCACCTGCTGGCTGCATATCCTGTCAATCTGTGTAGGTTCTTGTGTTAGTCTTTTTAAAAAGAAGGCAGTGCTTCGGCTAACTACCCAAGAATTCTGTTTTTGACTTGACCAGAGAAGCTGGGATTGTTCTCCTCAGAGCAGGGAAGGTTAAGGGGAGATTTAATAGAGGTGTTCAAAATTATGAGGGGTTTTGATAGAGTAGATCGGGATAAGATGTTTCCACTGGCAAGAGGGTCGCTAACCAGAGGACACAGATTGAAGGTACTTGGCAAATGATCCAGAGGCGAGATGAGAAGAATTTTTTTAAGCAGCCCAAAAGGGCGGTGGAAGCAGATTCAATAGTAACTTTCAAAAGGGAATTGGATAAAAACTTGAAAAAGAAAAATTTGCAGGGCTATGGAGAAAGAGCGGGGGGAGTGGAACTAATTGGAGAGCTCTTTCAAAGAGCCGGCACAGGCGCGATGGGCCGAATGGCCTCCTTCTGTGCTGTATGATTCTAAGATTCTACGTTATGAGCCGAGACCCACTCACCGACATGGCTGTCATTGTGGTGGCTGTATTCTCCGGTGAAGCCTTTGCTCTGCACGTCTTGGCAAACCATTTCCGGTACTCCGCCCTCACCTCGTGTCCTGAAGTTTGGACACTTGAGTGTCGCGCTTGGAAACTTCTTTTCTCAATATCCAGAGTATTGTGAAGAACAGAACTGTGTTGATCCCAATTATCAGACACACAGGCCCCAGGAAACTCCAGATGAATCTGCGGTTCGTGGAGATCCAGCAGCTGGAAGTTAAGAGAAGAAAGTGAATCGGTCGGAACGATGAGTCGCACAGGAGAGCGCAAACTGCGAATCGCAGGAGATTTATCCTGCAAAAATATTCTCAGAACCCGCGCATTGATTGGATGATAATACGTTCCTTGCGTTGGCAGGTAATAGACCGACATTTAGGAGACATTCACCGAAGCACTGCCTTCTTTTTAAAAAGACTAACACAAGAACCTACACAGATTGACAGGATATGCAGCCAGCAGGTGGTTTGACACGTTGGACCCCCTGGGACACATCTCATTGTCTTGGCTGTGCTCTTTGATGTAGGGAAAGATTTGAATATATTTTGTCTGTGTTTAAATTGTGAATTCTGGGAGATTCTCTCACTGCTAACTTACCTGACGAAGGAGCGAACTGTTCCGAAAGCTTGTAAAATTAAATAAATCTGTTGGACTATAACCTGGTGTTGTGCGACTTCTCATTTTTGTCCACCCCAGTCCAACGCCGGCATCTCCACATCATTAATCTAATTAGAGGAATACACTGTGTAAAGTTGCAGGAGCTAAGCCAATGACACTGGCTAGAAGACTGTAACTGTTAAGCACTATAGAGGAGTTAGTGCTCTATTCAACAGGCTCTCTGTCTCTCTACACATCCATA
Organism: Squalus acanthias; assembly: GCA_030390025.1. Taxonomy (NCBI): domain Eukaryota; kingdom Metazoa; phylum Chordata; class Chondrichthyes; order Squaliformes; family Squalidae; genus Squalus; species Squalus acanthias. The sequence goes on from CM059428.1 coordinate 151,572,245, forward strand.
AGAAAAAGCACTAATTACATTCAAATGAAATCTCCGCAGTGAGTCAGCAAGTTTATTCAGTGAGTGGCTGGACCATGTATACCAGGTAGGCCTCAGGGTTGATGCCCGAGCTACAAGGAGTTAGCAGATTGCAGGTGGGACAGCAGCAGAGATCCTATAATTGGTCACAGTACCTAGAGCTGGGGGTGCTCCTGCACCTGCTCACCAGTCAACAATCCCTGCTGGAAAACAGTGAGTGAATGTCATCAAGGATAGGATTGGGCTGATGGTGATTCCTCCACATTCCCGCTCTTCCTTCCTGCACCAGCCTCATGCAGTTCAATAGTCTGTAAACACTTTCTGTCGAGGCTTACAAATGAATCATGTCTACTTGGGAAAGCAACCTGTGGAACCACACGCCAGCAGAGAGTTAATACCTTCAGATGAATAGGGAGGAGAGATAATTGTAAAGATAAAATGCAATCCTCAAACATTGCAAACCCTATATGAGTGTGTGTGTGTGTGTGTATGTATATGAATGTGTGTGTGTGTGTGTGTATGAGTGTGTGTGTGTGTGTATGTATATGATTGTGTGTGTGTGTATGTATATGAGTGTGTGTGAGTGTATGTGTGTATGTATATGAGTGTGTGTGAGTGTGTATGTATATGATTGTGTGTGTGTGTATGTATGTGTGTATGTATGAGTGTGTGTGTGTGTATGTATATGAGTGTGTGTGAGTATATGTGTGTATGTATATGAGTGTGTGTGAGTGTATGTGTGTGTGTGTGTATGTATATGAGTGTGTGTGTGTATGTATATGAGTGTGTGTGAGTGTATGTGTGTGTGTATGTATATGAGTGTGTGTGAGTGTGTATGTATATGATTGTGTGTGTGCATGTGTGTGTATGTATGTGTGTATGTATATGAGTGTGTGTGTGTATATATGAGTGTGTGTGAGTGTGAGTGTGTGTGTATGTATAGGAGTGTGTGTGAGTGTATGTGTGTGTATGTATATGAGTGTGTGTGTGTGTGTATGTATATGAGTGTGTGTGTGTATGTATATGAGTGTGTGTGTGAGTGTGTGTGTGTATATGAGTGTGTGTGTGTGTATGTGTGTGGGACTGAGTGTGTGTATGAGTGTGTGTGCGTGTACCATGTTCCAAGCAATTCGACAGGAGGAGGGTACTGTTGGAGTTGGCTTTCCCTACCCCCTCTCTACCGATCACACCTCCCCAGAGGTGTGTTGTCATAACCAACACCTTGTTCCGACAGAGAGACAAGTACAAGGCTTCATGGCAGCACTCTCGCTCCAAGCATTGGCATCTGCTGGGCTATGTCATCGTCCGAGCGAGGGACCGCAAGGACGTCCACATCACCAGCACCATGACAGGAGCTGACGACTGCTGGACAGACCACCGCCTAATCCGGTCTGTCATCTCCATCAATGTAGCCCCAAAACAGCGGCAGCAACAGAAACAATGCCGCAGGAAAATCAATGCTGGAGCACTCAAAGACCCCGCTAAGAAAGCCCTATTCAGCCTGTGCCTCACAAACAACCTGACGACTCCCAGTGATGCAGAGACACAGAGTGTCCACAGCACCTGGTCTGCACTCAAGGCCTCCATAATCAGCACCTGTGAAGAGACGCTCAGTCACTCGACCAGGAAACACCAAGACTGGGTTCGACGAGAACGACCAGGAGATCCAGAAACTAATAAGCCGCAAGCGCAAGGCATTCCTGAACTGGAAACAGCAACACAACTCGAGAGCAAGAAAGCAGCTCTACAGACGCCTGAAGGCCGAGGTCCAAACAAAAACTCGCGACCTAAAGAACAGATGGTGGGTGGAGAAAGCGCAGGAGATCCAGCAGCTAGCCGACAACCACGACATGTGTGGATTCTTTAGCACAGTCACGACCACCTACGGCCCAAGCACCCAAGGTCCTACCCCACTGCGGGCCAAGAACGGAGAGGTACTCATCAAGGACAGGGAGGCAGTCAGTACCCGCTGGAAGGAACACTTCGAAGATCTCCTTAACCGAGACTCTGGCTTCGACGCGAGTGTCCTCAACTCCATCCCGCAGCATGCTACCCGCCACCATCTCAGCACAACCCCAGCCCGGCATGAGGTTGAAAAGGCCATCCGACAACTGAAGAACAACAAGGCATCAGGAGCAGATGGAATCCCTGCTGAGGCACTAGAGCATGGCGGAGAAGCACTACTGGCGCGAATTCATGAACTCATTTCTCTTATCTGGAAGGAGGAGAACATGCCAGGGGATCTCAGAGATGCCGTAATTGTGACCATCTTCAAGAAAGGTGACAAGTCCGATTGCGGTAATTACAGAGGAGTTTCCCTGCTGTCTGCCACAGGGAAAGTCATCGCAAGAATCCTCCTCAATCGCCTTCTCCCAGTGGCCGAAGAGCTCCTCCCAGAGTCGCAATGCAGATTCCGGCCACTAAAGGGCACAATGGACATGATCTTCACCGCGCGTCAATTACAAGAAAAATGCAGGGAACAGCACCAACTGCTGTACATGGCCTTCTTTGATCTCACAAAGGCCTTCGACACTGCCAACCATGAGGGATTATGGAGTTTCCTCCTCAAATTCGGCTGCACTCAAAAGTTTGTCACCATCCTCCACCTGCTTCACGACGACATGCAAGCCGTGATCCTGACCAACGGTTCCACCACAGACCCAATTCACGTACGAACCGGGGTCAAGCAAGGCTGTGTCATCGCACCAACGCTCTTCTCGATCTTCCTTGCTGCAATGCTCCATCTCACCCTCAGTAAGCTGCCCGCTGGAGTGGAGCTAATTTACAGAACAAACGGGAAACTGTTCAACCTCCGTCGCCTCCAGTCCAGATCCAAGGTCGCCCATCCTCTGTCGTCGAATTACAGTATGCAGACGACGCTTGCGTCTGCGCTCACTCGGAGGTCGAACTCCAAACCATCGTCAACACCTTCACCGAAGCGTACGAGAGCATGTGCCTTACACTAAACATCCGTAAGACAAAGGTCCTCTACCAACCTGTCCCCGCCACACAGTACTGCCCCCCGATTATCAAAATCCGCGACAAAGCCTTGAACAATGTGGACCACTTTCCATACCTTGGGAGCCTACTGTCAACAAGGGCAGACGTCGATGACGAAGTCCAACACCGCCTTCAGTATGCCAGTGCAAACTTCGGTCGCCTGAGGAAGAGAGTGTTTGAAGACCAGGACCTCAAGCCCGGCACTAAGCTCATGGTCTACAGAGCAGCAGTGATACCTGCCCTACTGTATGCCTCAGAGACATGGACCATGTACAGCAGGCACCTCAAAGCACTGGAGAGGTACCACCAACGCTGCCTCCACAAGATCCTGCAAATCCATTGGCAGGATAGGCGCACCAATGTCAGTGTTCTCGCTCAGGCCAACATCCCCAGCATTGAAGCTTTGAGCACGCTCGATCATCATCATCATCATTGAATATTTTCTGATCTGAAGTGGAAGACCCAGAGTATAGCAGGCCTTGTGCTTGGCCAAATTGTGTAGGGTTGACTCTGCTGGATTGTCTAATTGGTTCTGCAGGGAGAGCTCCAAGCCCAGATTAGGGCTCCTGCTTGGAGCCCACCAAAGGAGTAGGCAGAAAATTCACACATATCAGGAGCCCTTAAAGGGCATAGGTCACAATTAAAAGTAAATGAGGGCAAGTGAGGTTAAACTTAACTTCAGCTTTTCCAAAAGCTGCAAAGGCCTACAATGCACTTTCCAGCCTTTCCAAGGACTGTATGGGCAAAATAGAAATGGCCGAGAAGGAAAAAACTAAGGAAAGGCAAAACAAATACAGAGGCAGGAAACAGAGGGGGTAATTTTTCACTGGTCAGGAATCTGGCAGAAGGGATTGCCTGCCCCTAGGTAGAACCCCACCCAATTTTCATCTAATTGATTTCAATGGTGTGATAATTGTCCGGGTTCTACAACGGGCAAGCAATCCAATCCATCAGATTACCGCTCAGGTGGTGAAGGTCAAAATTATCCCCAGAGTCTGTGGGCAAGTCATGTAGTATTGCAGCCCCCGGATTTGGCTGGTATATTGGAGATAATACTAGATCAGGTGGGTACAAGGAAAGTTGGCTTGTTTACCATTTCAGGCGTCTTTGCCAAAGGAAAGCAGTGGCCTGGCATGAGGTGGAAGCCACGTTCAATGCTCTGTACACTACTTGTATGATGGGGAATAGATGCAGAAGACTAAGTACCACTTAGTAGGTGAAAAACGCAAATATGCAAAATGTTGCCTGTTGCATGTTTACAATGTTTGAGTGTCAGCCGTGGCTCAGTTGGTAGCACCCTCGCCTCTGAGTCTGAGAGGTTGTGGTTTCAAGTCCCACTCCAGAGACTTGAGCACAAAAATCTAGGCTGACACTTCTATGCAGTACTAAGGGAGTGCTGCACTGTTAGAGGTGCCGTCTTTCGTAAGATTCTATGGCACTATTTCGAAGAAGAGCAGGGGAGTTATCTCCGGTGTCCCAGTCAATATTTATCCCTAATCAACATCACTAAAACAGATTGGCCCAGAAATTCACCTCTCCGGCTTGCCGCGGGGGTAAGGATCGCGCGCGCACTTACCTACCGTGTCTGCCGTTCTGCTTCTGGCCCACGGGGACTCCAGCTCCTGGGCCTGCTGCAACTGCCGGCGCGCAGTGCGTGTGTGTCCCAGGGGCGCAGTTAGTGCGATGCGTCCCCTGGGATCACGTGGGCCATGGAGAGCCAATGGCAGCAGACCATCTTTCATTCATAGATTTGACAGGAAGAGCTGTCAAATCTATGAATTGAAATCGGCCCCAAAAGAACAGCTAAACTTCAAATACATTTTTTTTTAAACCATCACATTTTTAAAATAACTATAAGTTAAATAAATTAACTACTTTAAACAAAAATTAAAATTTTTGAAAAAATTAAAATACTTTTTAACAGTGCTAAAAATAAACTTACCTTTCTTTAAAGTATCTAAAAAAGATAAACCTGTTGAATTTTTTTTTAAATTGTAATTAATTAACCACTTACCTTGTTGATAACGGGTCCTGCGCCTCCTTTTTAAAAGCGCAGGTTCTTCAATACTTACCCTCCCGGAGAAACCAGAAAAAAAACCTAAGTTTGCTGCGTGCGCGCAGCCTCTACCGTGCATGCGGTTCACCTCTGAACCGCTCCCTTCACGAGCCCGGAAGTTCCGGTTTCCCGCGCATGCGCAGTGCATGCAGAAAACCGGCACTTCAGGCGGCCTTACGCGTGAGTACACAGTGCGTACTCACCCGGCAAGTGCCGAATTTTTGGCCCATTATCTGGTCATTATCACATTGCTGTTTGTGTGAGCTTGCTGTGTGCAAATTGGGTTTCCTACATTACAATGGTGACTACTCTTCAAAAATTACTTCATTGCCTGTAAAGCGCTTTGGGACATCTGGAGGTCATGAAGGGCACTGTATAAATGCAAGTAAGTCAGTCAGTCATTCTTTCTTCCCTAACCAAACCCCTACACAAATGTACTTATTTCAGCAGGGCATCATTCATGATGCAACTTATATTTGAAAACTTTGGCACACTCAAATTACAAGCTCTTGAGTTCTTTAGAGGGGACCAAAGTGGATAGCCTTATACACAAGAGCATCACGAGAGAAGGGGAAGTGGAAATCACAGGTCATTCCCTAAACCAAGAGCTTGTCCCATCCAGCTCTCAAATCTTGTTCCTCTGATCACTGACTCCTATACCGACATACACACAACCACACAAATATCACACACACAGTGGGGTACATTTCCATCTTCACCAAATGGGCGGAAATCAATGGAATGAAAAGCGGACGGGTTCTATCATGAGCGGGATTTCTGCTCCGCCAAATTACCACCCTTGTTGTGAAGATGCAAATTTACAACAACAACAACAACTTGTATTAATATAGTGCCTTTAACGTAGTAAAACATCTCAAGGTGCTGCACAGGAGTATTATAAGACAATAAATTTGACACCAAGCCACTTAAGCATAAATTAGGGCAGGTGACCAAAAGCCTGATCAAAGAGGTAGGTTTTAAGGAGCGTCTTAAAGGAGGAAAGAGAGGTAGCAAGGCGGAGAGGTTTAGGCAGGGAATTCCAGAGCTTAGGGCCTAGGCAACAGAAGGCACGACCACCAATGGTTGAGCGATTATAATCAAGGATGCTCAAGAGGGCAGAATTAGAGGAGCGCAGATATCTCGGGGGGTTGTGGGGCTGAAGGAGATTACAGAGATAGGGAGGGGCGAGGCCATGGAAGGATTTGAAAACAAGGATGAGAATTTTGAAATCGAGACGCTGCTTAATCGGGAGCCAATGTAGGTCAGCGAGCACAGGGGAGATGGGTGAACGGGACTTGGTGTGAGTTAAGACACAGGCAGCTGAGTTTTGGATGACCTCAAGTTTACATCGGGTGGAATGTGGGAGGCCAGCCAGGAGTGCATTGGAATAGTCAAGTCTAGAGGTAACAAAGGCATGGATGAGGATTTCAGCAGCGGATGAGCTGAGGCAAGGGCTGAGACGGGCGATGTTACGGAGGTGGAAGTAGGCGGTCTTTGTTATGCTGCGGATATGTGGTCGGAAGCTCATTTCAGGGTCAAATATGACACCAAGGTTGCGAATATTTACCCCAATATCGTTTAATGCAAACGCTGTTTGAAGGTGTGCTGGAGCCCACAATCTAACATCTGTTTTTTTCAGTCATTGTAACATTATGATTGTAACATCAATTTGTAGAAACAAATATATTTTTCTGACAGTGCAGAATAAAGCATCACCTGAACTGTAAAAGTAATTGCCACCTTACATGTAACTAAAATTAGCAGGGAAGAGGTGTCAGAGGTTAATTTGTGTCAAAATTAAATGATGAATAAATGTCAGAAAATAAGGCACCAAAATATGCAATAAATTCATCATCAAGCAATCCATATGCCAATAAATATTTAATTTGACCTTTAGCCTGCTGAAAATTCATTTCAATACACAGTAGAAATCTGTACAAAGTGAGCCAAGGGCTAATTACATACATATATTACATTTAGGTTTCTATTTATAATTTCACATTAAACATTTCACTGTGCATTTTCTAATTATGGCACTCTGCAGCTATCAATCAAGGCTGGGATAAGGATGGTTTATGTTTGACCAAAGGACTGCTGATTTTTATTGGCCCCTCCACATTGTCTCCCTTCACCTTCCAAAGATGCTGACTTGCGCTAGCACTCAAGTTCAGTGGGCACAAGCTGCTCTCAGATATCATGCCTAAATATGTGTGAGTCCAGGTGACGTGCTGTGGATAATGTGGTCCCAGCATGGCACTGGTGGGACCACTACTTATCAGGTGAGCTGACCTCACATTAACATAAGAGGTCAACTCATTTAAATACTTTTTGTGGCGCTCTCGCTGCAAAGCGCATGGCACGCTGGGAATAGTCGGGGTGGGGGGGGAAGCCGACTGCCATAGACGGACTGCCAGTTTCCCTTACAATGCCACCATAGGGGAGCTGATAGTTAACTCAGTTGAAGTACATCTTAACTTTATTATATGTACGACTTCACGGTGACGTGAGGCTGGTTTTGGCCAGTCTGCTCTAATTGCTGCCTAGAGACCCCGAGAGCAATTCGATATTTTCCTCAGTGTTGTTATTGCTGTTGAGAATGATTAATGCCGAAACTGAGGTAGATTTTCAACTTGACACTCAGGCGATTCCTCTAAAGGCACTTGTGATATTCGAAAGAGCGAACAAAGGATATTTTTCTGAAATGCATCTTCACATTATAACTAGAGGAATTCTTACCCACCCCCCTGGGTGCCAGGAAGAGAAGCCGTGTACACTTGCAGTGTAAACAGCAAGAGGTTACGTAGAATCATAGAATGGTACAGCACAGAAGGAGACCATTTGGCCCATTGTGCCTGTGCGGTCTCTTTGGTAGAGCTATCCAATCAGTCCCACTCCCCTGCTCTTTCTCCATGGGTTACAATGTACCCACGCACATCTCATTGGTAAACACATTTGTTAAAACCTGTTTAGATCATAAAATACCTAAAACTCTCGAATATGTAACGTATTTTCTTCACTCCCTCGCCTCCTCTCCCGAATTTTCTGGCTCACCCTGAGACGGGGTTCAACAGGTGTCAAACTCCGTCTGATACCCCACCCAGCAGTCACAGTAAAGCGTTGCAGGCTAGTCATCTGTAGCAGGTATCACAGCTGAGCTTGATCCTTTCTTTACCCGACGTCCATTCATGCACACTCTTCAGCAGGCGTCACTGAATTGTCACTTGCATTGGGAACTCAGGCTGATTGCTTAGCTCTGGAGCTAAGAGGTACTGAGGCCAACTGTGGCAGCCATTCCATTGTACAGGCCGAGGTTAGATAACTCAGCACAAACTAGGAATTAAACCTGGGACCTTCTTCCTGCTCTGTATTCTTCAGTTCCACAAGCTAGTGAAGTCACCAGTCATGAGTACATTATAACCCATTTAATCAGGTATTGATTAACTGCATACTCCTGCCTTTTATTAACAGTCTAACAGGTAAAATGTTTAATGTATCTGATTTGCCTACAAATTCTAAATGTAATACAAAAAATCCCACCAAAGATACAAAAAAAATGCAAAATTGAGATATCTGTATATTCAGTGATGTCAGTAAGTTGCTCTTTGGGGTAGATTTTGACTGTGAGCTAGTGTATAGCAAATCACGGGTGATAGCAAATCAGCAGCCCGTTTTACACTATCGCACAAATGTCCCCGTTTATACTCTGTTTTATGCTGTGCGCAAATTGGCTGCCGCGTTTCCTACCTTGCAACAGTGACTACGCTTCAAAAGTACTTAATTGGCTGTAAAGCGCTTTGGGATGTCCTGAGGTCGTGAAAGGCGCTATAGAAATGCACGTCTTTCCTTCTTTCTTCTTTCTGAAAATTGCTGGTTAGAGACATGCAGGAAATGGATATTTTGTGTAGGATTGGCCTGCCGTATTCCTAAATGGCGGTTGCCCCATTATCCCTATTCATTATATCGCAACAGGGGACTTCTGGAGAAAATGCCTGTCCTCTGACTGCCTCCGTCCACTTACTTTAAAGCATCAAACAAGCATAACAAATAGTTGCTGGGAGACACTTATCTGGTACACGCATACATATCTCTCCTTGTACCATCTCGGATCCAGGTCCAAACACTCTTTTAATGTATAATATAGAATGCTTTTATGTAATATAAATATAACAATTATTATACTGTCTAGTACATTAGCATATTTAGACAAGATGTCAGTGTTCATCATTTTAACTCTGTCTAGACTTGAAGAGTTTAATGAAACATCGGCATAATCAACAAAAAAATCATGTGATTTAGGTTTATTGCATTCGCCATGGCAACAAGTGCTGCACCCCTTGCCCTTATTACCTAGGAGACTAGTAGGGCTAGAGGCAGGGGTGTTTTTTAATGTAAGAAGGACTTGAGAAGGCTTATTTTAACCCCTCTGTCTGGCGGGAATGGTAAGATGACGGTGGGCGGGGGGGGGCGGCTCACGACACATTCCTGCCACTTTCCTGCCCGCCCCCCACCATTTTTACTTAATTTAAATGGCAGTGTCCGATGATGTCATCGGAACGCGCACACCATTTTAATCGCAGGCCTGACGACGGACCGCACGGTCTCCGGCCTACCAGAAAAGGCTGGCAGCAGCAAGGATCCACGTACTTCCAGTGTGGTGTGTGATGTAGAGATAAAAAATAAGACAAAGCGCAAATGCTAGAAAGCTGAAATGAAAAAGAAAAGCATAAAATACTGGAAATGCACAACAGGTCTATCAGCAACTGAAAATGAAAAGGATAGGTTAATGTTTCAGGTACACAAACTGATAAACATAAAAGAGGGCGTAGAACTGATATGCTACCTATTATCACAAGAAGACAGTTAATGAATTAAATAGCACGTGTTTTGCTTTAAGTTGGAAGTTAAGAAGCAAAACCATGCTGGATGATGTACGAACATCACATCGGTCATAAAAAGACAAAACGGGCAGCAAAGCAACTCAAGGAAGCAATTAGGAAAGCAAGAAAATGTATGATGAATAAATGGCCTAGAAATTGGATCAGGCGTAAAAAGGGCACCTAATGGGTCAATATGGCGGGTGGCATGAGCGTGCCCATTCCACATCAGATGTGCGCTACCTGCCATATTGGTAAAAGCTCCTTCATAAGAGCCTCGGGTGTGCACAAGCATTAGGAACCTTGCATATGCAGCCCCCTTTGCAAAATTCGATTGCGCATGTCCGCAGCATGTGTCGTGCACTCTGCGGTCAATTCCTTCAGGCGCTTGACTGCCAAACCACGATCCTTAAATGGAGGTTGCCACTGGTTCCTCCTCCCGCCTCCACAATAAATCCGCTGTCGGCCACCGCTTGGCCCCTCCTCTCCCAATTGCCTCCCGCCCGCGGACCGTCCTCAGGACCTCGGCTGGCGATGAGGCCAGTGGACCAATTTTCCGTGGTCCTGTCACTGGCTTCATTCAGCACGTGCAGCCTGCGCTACAATGGGATCACGCCCCCCAATTGGGGCTCAATCCAAAATCTAGGCCAGTGTCTATTTGAAATCTTCTGGTTGGATTTCTTTAAGTAGCTCCAAGAAAGAGTAACATTTGATGTGTAGAACTTGTCCGAATTGGGCTCAATGCACATGCCTGCTAGCTAATACGTTTCACTTGAAAGAACTTCTGGTTTAGTATTCCAAACTTAGTTTGGCTTTGAAAGGGAGGAAGTCTTATATGAACAAATCTTCCAATATCTGACGAAGGGTCATTGACCTGAAACGTTAACTCTGTTTCTCTCTCTACAGATGCTGCCTGACCTGCTGAGTATTTCCAGCATTTTCTGTTTTTATTTCAGATTTCCAGCATCCGCAGTATTTTGCTTTTGTCTTCCAATATCTTGTTGCCTGCACTCTTCCAGATTATATATGAATATCTTCTGTTGTCCAAGATGATATTCAGGGAATTTTTCATAGTCCTATTCAATTGTTTCTATTTCACACTTGGCTCAGTTATACTACAGAAGCAATTCAGTGCGTTTTTTGGGTCACACCGATGCGGGTTCTGTACTATTACTCCAGTTCAAGACAAACAATTTCAGCATGAGTCTGAAGTACTGTGAGCCCAGCTCACGAAGCTGGCTTGACACCGATTACTTAGAAAGAGGCGAGCAGGACAGCAGCTGGAATTTGGGCATGAGTGAGCTCAACACATTTGCAAAGATGCAAAGAATTCTGTTAAGCACAAGGATAGAGCAATGCACAGCCAGCAGTATAACTCAGTTGTGATGGGTTAAAATCGTAGAGGGTTCCAAGTTACGATTGCTATCTGGAAATGCACATTTGCGGGCAAGAAGAGGATCTGTCTTGCCTGTTATTTGCCTTGGTTAAATCGTCTGCTGAAAAGGCTCACTCATATACTTGGACAAGTTACCAGGGTGCAGCCACTGCACCTGTGGAACTGTACCCCTCTAATGGAATCAAAACGCCCTGAAGAAAGAAAGACTAGCATTTATATAACGCCTTTCACGACCATCGAACGTCTCAAAGCGCTTTACAGTCAATTAAGTACTTTTGGAGTGTCGTCACTGTTGTAATGTGGGAAACGCGGCAGCCAATTTGTGCACAGCAAGCTCCCACAAACAGCAATGTGATAACGACCAGATAATTTGTTTTTGTTATGTTGGTTGAGAGATAAATATTGGCCAGGACACAGAATCACAGAATCCCCACAGTGCAGATAGAGGCCATTTCGGCCCATCGAGCCTGCACCGACACATATCCCACCCTATCCCCATAACCCCACGTATTTAATCCCCCTAACACTAAGGGTCAATTTATCATAGCCAAATCAACCTAACCCGCACATCTTTGGACTGTGGGAGGAAACCGGAGCACCCGGAGGAAACCCACGCAGACACAGGGAGAATGTGCAAACTCCACACAGACAGTCACCCGGGGCCGGATTCGAACCCGGGTCCCTGGCGCTGTGAGGCAACAGTGCTAACCACTATGCCACCGTGTTGCCCATGACACTGGGGATAACTCCCCCGCTCTTCTTCGAAATAGTGCCATGGGATCTTTTACGTCCACCTGAGAGAGCAGACGGGGCCTCGGTTTAACATCTCATCCGAAAGACAGCACCTCCGACAGTGCAGCACTCCCTCAGCACTGCACCGGAGTGTCAGCCTAGCTTTATGTGCTAGGGGGCGAGAATGAGAGACAATCGGCATGGAAGTTTTTTTAACAAAGGCCGAGAAATTTGACTTGCGTCCAAAGTGGGTGCAAATTGAGGCCATGCCATCCTGAGGCCTGAGCCAAATTCAGCTTCAACAACAACTTGCACTAATACAGCGCCTTTAACGTAGTAAAATATCCCAAGGCGCTGCACAGGAGCATTATCAAGCAAAATTATGGGGAGAGAGCGGGAATATGGTATTGAGATAGAGGATCAGCCATGATCATATTGAATGGCGGAGTAGGCTCGAAGGGCCGAATGGCCTACTCCTGCTCCTATTTTTCTATTTTTCTGTGTTTCTAAAATTTGACACTAAGCCACATAAGGAGATATTAGGACAGGTGAAACAAAGCTTGGTCAAAGAGTTTGAAGTAGTGTCTTAAAAGGAAAAGAGTGAGGTGGAGAGGTTTATGGAAGGAATTCCAAAGCTTAGGACCTAGACGGCTGAAGGCACGGTCATCAATGGTGGGGCGAAGAGAGTGGGGGATGCACAAGAGGTCAGAATTGGATGAGCACAGAGTTCTTGGAGGATTGTAGGGCTGGAGGGCGTGAGGCCATGAACATGAGGATAAGAATTTAAAAATTGAGGCGTTGGTGGACCGGGAGACAATATAGGTCAGCGAGCACAGGGGTGGTGGGTAAGTGGGACGTTGTGTGGTTTAGAATGTGGGCAACAGAGTTTTGGATAAGTTTAAGTTTATGGAGGGTGGATGATGGGAAGCCAGCCAGGAGTGCATTGGAATAGTTGAGTCTGGAGGTAACAAAAATATAGGTGAGGGTTTCAGCAGCTGAGGCTGGATGGAGGTGGGTGATGTTACGGCGGTGGAAATAGGTGGTCTTGGTGATGGAGAGGTTATGGAGTTGGAAGCTCAACTCAGGATCAAATAGGACGCCGAGGTTGCAAACAGTCTGGTTCAGTCTGAGATAGTGGCCAGGGAGGGGGAGTGGAATCAATGGCGACGGAACGGAATTATGATGGGGAAAATAATACCTTCTTACAAAAATTTATACAAAAATACTTTATTTCTTGAAATTATATGTATTTTGCTTATAAAATAATGTATATTGAAGTCAACTATAGACTATGTCTACAGAAAATGCTGGAAATACTCATCAGGCAGCATCTGTGGAGAGAGAAACAGTTACCGGTTCAAGTTGATGACTTTTGTCAGAACTGGAAAAAGTTCATTTTTCGATTAGGCCCTTTCCAGTCTTCCGGACTCCACATTGAGTTCAACAATTTCAGGTCATAAACACTGCTCCCATTTTTTCGGGCAGCAGCTGATGGTAATGATTCTGCTGTTGCCATTTACACCTACTCTAGAACCATCTTTTGTTTCTTTACTTGTCCCATTACCATCCCCTTTTGCCTTGCACCATCGTCCCTTTTGTCACTTAATCGCTCCTGACTTCCATCCAATCACAGACCTTCCCTTTTGTTCTTTCCTCCGCTTCCCCCCTTTCCCTGCCTCTGTACTTGCTTAAAACTTGTTACATCTCTAACCTTTTCCAGTTCTGATGAAAGGTGATCGCCCTGAAACATTAACTCTCTCTCCACAGATGCTGCCTGACCTGCTGAGTATTTCCAGCATTTTCTGTCTTTATTTCAGATTTCCAGCAGTATTTTGCTTTTGTTGTGTCTATATTACCTAAAGAGAAACAGAGGGTATATGTATTAAACTTTATATTTCTCTCCTGCTTTAACTAGACTGCCTTTTTAAAAATCGCTTCTGTGCCTAGCGTCTACCTTGCTCCATGCCATTGCTTCATTCTAATTCGCTATATAGACTGGACATTTCTAGATTAATAGCCCTTTCTATTCTAATATGAAAATCTTAAGACTTCAGGAATGTTCTACTCTTTTATCCTGTAGGTTCTTTATGTTTTGTTTCATAAATATAATCTTGTGGCTTGGATTTTGCACATTAAAAATACCAACGATCATTTGTTCAACCATGTTTCAAATGCAAGTTATCCCCAGGGGTTCACTGAGGAGAAATGTAATACAATGCAAATAGTTGGAAGCATTGCACAAACCAGTAATGTTGCTAGGAATTATTTGTCTTATTTTGATGATGCATTATCATGCATCAGTACAATGTAAACATACATTGTAGATTGGGAAATCAATCTACCACAGAAAAATCCAATACAATGTATATTGCCTTAAACCGTTTAGAGGTAGTATAATCCGATAAACAAACGAGTTAGTGCATATGCCATAAACAGCTAGCAACATTGGAATTAGCAACATTACTTAAATTGATTGGACCCACCCTATAGTAATTGGTCTAAGTGATATTTTTAATCCATCAGCCATAACCGTCGAACAGTGATTTAACCCAATATTGTAAACTATGAACTTGGTGTTAATATCACCGAGAGGAACATTAACACCAAGCCATTTTTCAATTAGCACCATCAGTTGGCGTAAACATTACTGACACTGAAAATAACAGCCATTGTGACTATGCAATAGCCATGTTTGGCAATTTTTTTTGTGAGGTCGCACAACACCAGGTTATAGTCCAACAGTTTTATTTGAAATCACAAGCTTTCGGAGCTATCGATTGCTCCTTCCTCACCTGAGGAAGGAGCAATCGATAGCTCCGAAAGCTTGTGATTTCAAATAAAACTGTTGGACTATAACCTGGTGTTGTGCGACCTCTCAATTTTGTCCACCCCAGTCCAACACCGGCATCTCCGCATCAATTTTTTTTGTGCCATATGATGTTTTTTATTTGTTGGTGACAAATGGTTAATGCTATACCAATAATAAAAGTGCAACTTGAAACTTGAAAACTGAACAAACTCTGAGAAGAAAATCGGAAAAAATAAAATTTTAAGTCAAAGAAAAATGAAAGCAAGACTGATATACTGAGAAGCCGTGAGACGGGGTGACCGGAGACTGACCTTGAGCAGGGAGATGGAAATAGCAAACAGAAGCAGGAGGAGCCATCAATGATAACTGCTTCAGAGATGTGGTTGGGACTAGACTGACAATACAAGGGAAACCGGGTTTGAAAAACTGCTAATGAAAAGCACACAGACAGATAGGCTAAAGACTTCATTATCACCTATTCCAATGTTGCTGACGATATTTCCAAGGGGATCTTTGATCTACTGTGATGTGTAGTATAGTGATATGCTGATGGATGCATACAGTGATAATTATGTAAATCTGTGACTGCATAGCTAATTATTAATATTCAAGAGTGACATAGTGAAAATTATAGAAGTGAGTATTTTATTTGCATAATAATGTGTATGCATTATTCAGTGTGATTGAATGTTTCTTGGTGGTAGATAGTCTAAAATTCAGCTAACAGAGTCTGCTGGAAAAGCAATCATTACAGAGGAATACTGAACAAAGATTATACACATTTAATGTAGATCATTTCCTGTTTAATGGTGAAAAGCGCCTTGAAAGCCTCAAAGACCCTGAATTTTAGAATGTGTAAAACAAAGGTTAATCTTAGCTGTCAATTTATTATGACAAAATAAAAATGTTTTCTCCAAATCAATAAAATCCTAATTGTTGCCAAACCAGGATACATGCAAGCGAGAGTAAAACCGGTATTTGCAAATAATAATTCCTTACTTATTATTTAAAATAATCGCATAAATCCCCAGTAATTAAATTTGTACCCTAAAGTACTCCAGTGAGGTGGGAGCGAGGCAAATTCCTTTATTTTATTTCCCATTACAATACATAGCAAATTGCATTACGGAGTTGTAGTTAACCAGATGAAATCCCCTGTTGAAAACCCTTTATTTGTGACAGCTTCTAAGTAGCCCTATCATTCTGATTCTGAGCCTAAACCACTGCAGTATATCGTTTAATTGTGTTACAAGCTAAATCGTGCCTGCTATTTCTGTCTGTGCTTGCACCACAAAGGCAGACACCTTGTCAAAAAAACTAGGTCAGTTCAGGGGAATAGATACTGCGCATTGTTTTCTTGCAAATCCATCAAAGTAGCTATTGTGAAAAGATATCATTACTTTATCAGGGTTGAGCCTGCCATTAGACAAATAGCCAAAAGCTCGAACATTTTTTCCTTTGCTCAGCCAACATTTTCACTCATCTTTGTCATACTGTTCAAGCTGATTGATCCGTGGACCATTAATCAATGCAGGTTGTGCAGTTTTTTTCAAATGATTATATTCACCTAATTTTTTTTTTAGTCTGTGTTCCAACAAAGTTCTTCCAATTCCGTTTCGCTTTACACTTAAGCCCAGCTGCACAATGGCCATCACAGAGTTTGTATCGAGCAAATCATACATCCGTTTTTATTTTTACAGCAGCTTTTACAATCCCCGCCATCAAAATGGCCATTTTTTCATCACTGAAACCATATTGCTAAATTTTCATCTCAGAAAGGACTATTTACTGCTTATTTCTCCATAATGTACTTCAAGTAGTTTATTTTGTCGTTGACACTTTTTATATTTCTGCCATTGTAAATAAAGTACGCCATTCCGATCCATTTAGCTTTTATGAGCTAAACAAAGCAAACACAATGCGCAGTACAGGATACACTACGAGCAGAACAAGTCCTGCCCCACTTTATAATGGACTCTACCCTCATTTCATCATTGCCACATCTCTAGTACTCATTCTTGCTGATGGCCCATTCATTCCACAGTTATGTGATCAAGTCAAATCATACTCAGGGTTCAGCACTAAAATGAGGTATGCACATAAAATCAGTCCAGAGTAGTAAATCAACCCCCATTCCCCAAACTCTATTTGACATATCTGCATTTCAAAAGAGACCACACAGCTCGTTGAAGAGTTAAAGAAAGAATTTGCCTTATCAAATGCTCACGATGTCCTAAAGTGCTTCACGTACAATTAATTGCTTTTGAAATGTATTCATTGTTGTTATGCAGGCAAATACAGCAATCAATTTGTGCACAGCAGGGTCTCAAAATCTGCATTGGTATCAATGACCAGGTAACATGTTTTTGGTGGTGTTGGTCAATGGAGGAATGTTGCCAAGGTGATTACCCTGGCCGTCCTTTCTAGTGACGTAAAATCTTCCACATCCACCTAAACCAATGGAACATGCAAACAGGGCTTCGATTTAACGTCTCATCCAAAAGACGGAATGCCCAACAATGCAGCACTCCCTCTGTACTGCACTGGAGTGTCAGCCTAGATTATGTGCTCAAGTCCTGCAGTGACACTTGAACCTCTAACCTTCTGAGTCAGGTGGAAGAGCTACCAACTGAGCCAAACAGACACATTCTGGAGTCTATGAAATCTACTTGTATATTTTTCACACCAACTCTGCAAGAGTGTCTCTTGATCTCAAGGGCTACCTACAAATTTCTAGTATAAACAGAATCACAAATCCTAGAATGGAATAATCTATGGGGGAAAAATTTGGTTGGTTTGTGCCTCCCGTTTGCGCCCTAAGAGGGTACTAATGGGACGCAAAGCAACTAGCGACCAGGCGCGGCGATGTTTGCGCCGCTCGCAAAATTGACCAGACATATTGCGGCGGCGCTAAACACTACCGCCACGATCTCCTGCGCCCGCAGATCGTGACGTCAGTCGAGCGTGCAACGGCCCGATAGCGCCCCGGACCGGATATTGAGTGGCGTCCCCTGCCTTACCGCCTGCCGCTAGCAACAACAGGTTGAGGGGAGCGTTTTGCAGTCGTGAAGGGACTGGCAGCCACTTCCTGCCTTTTTTTGTCGGCGACATTTTTGCACCACGCATTCTGAGAGAGAGAGAGAGTTCTGGAGAGATTCAACGCTGTGTGAAGGAGTTTTGGGTACTGAGCAGCACTTTGCAGGTTCATTTTGATTTGACTTTCTTTGCATCGATTTAGAAGAGACTATGGGGGCTGCACTCTGAGCTCTTTCCCTGGGCTCCTCCATTGTTCTTTCCAGCAGATTTGATGTACAGGTCTCTCCAGGCCGAGATTCAAGGTTGCAATGAGCAGGGTGTGGATGGAGAGCAAGATCGACCCTCCCCTTTAAGAACTGGCCGGCACCAGTATGTCTGTGTTCCATTGCTGACTGATATCACATGAGCTTCACCAGTGCTCTGATAGCGCCTTGCTCCTCGGCGTTAGCGCCTTAAGAGAGGTGTGTAGCGCCTGATTTAGCGCTCCAATCACATCCAGGGGCGATAGGAGCCAAGTTTGCAGTCGGAGGTGATAATTAACGCCAGGCGCTAAACTTTGCTCCCGGCCGATAATTGCGCCCCAAACGGAGCGATACTGAATTTCTCCCCCTATATATTTTAGGTGAATATGTTTTCTTACAAGTTATTGTTGTGTGATTACCTGTATTTATATAGCGCCTTTAACATAGTAAAACGTCCCAAGGTGGTTCACAGGAGTATTATAAGTCAAAAAATGAGACACCGAGCCACATAAGAGGAAATTAGGGCAGATGACCAAAAGCTTGGCCAAAGGGGTCGGTTTTAAGAAGCATCTTAAAAGAGGAAAGAGAGGTAGCGAGGCGGAGAGGTTTAGGGAGGGAATTCCAAAGCTTAGGGCCTTGGCAGCCGAAGACACGGCCACCAATGGTTGAGGGATTATAATCAGGGATACTCAAGAGGCCAGAAGTAAGAAGATTCGGGCAAATCATGGTGCTCACACTCCCTGAAGACAGATAGTTAGTTTGCAGCACTGTGTTAACAAAACTAATAGCGGAATTTAGCTGTCTGTGCTTGGGCCTATTGAGATACAGCTGGAGCCCCAAGAGATGGTGTGAATTGACGGCTATCTCAGATGTGGACTCAGAGTATCAAGGTCCAATCAGTAAGGTTTGTCCGAGGAACAGACTTAAAACATATGGAAATGTGTACTGACTTCTCTGGAGCTCCACCAGGTACCACTTGACTCCAGTCTACCTGCTTGTTGATGATTGCGAATAGGTGTAGATGAAACTGCTGAGCAAATCTTGACCACATATCTCACCTGATACCAGGAATCCCTTACCTCGTAACGTCGGCAGGTTCTCACTGTGCACATTCAAAAAATTGTATTCAAGGGAAAACAATTTCATTCCTGAGAGAACAAAACCAAATAAATATCATCACTTCCCCGGTGTCGTCTCATAGAAAGTGATACATTTGGTGGTAGTGGTGCAAATCAGCACCATCAATTTCCCATTAACAAGCTATGGCACATAGTGTGGCTGCAGTATGCACTGTCTACAGATGGACTGCAGCAACTCACTAAGGATTCTTCGGCAGCACCTTCCAAAGCCACAACCTCCACCAGCTAGAAGGACAAGGGCAGTAGATGCATGGGAACACCATCACTTCCATGTTCCCCTCCATGTCACACACCATCCTGACTTGGACATATGTCACCATTCCTTCGTCATCGCTGGGTCAAAATCCTGGAACTCCCTACCGAACAACATTATGGGAGCACCTTCACCACACAGACTGTAGCGGTTCAAGAAGGCGGCCCACCACCACCTTATCAATTTAAAAAGGGCATGGGCAATAAACACAAGCCTTGCCAGCGTTCCCTGCAGCCCAAGATTTTTAAAAAATCCTGGAGAGGGAGTCACAGCACCCAGGGAAGTCCTCTTCCCTTCACATGGGCGGAAGAGACCTCCCCTGGAGATCAACGCAGTCTGGTTGCACAGGAGGACTCAAGCAGGGATGTCATCAGGAGGACCAGGCTGCAGCGGCGCAAACCTTTCAATGATCTCAGTAGATCACGAAACGTTACTGCAAAGCCACACTCAACCTTATCCTGCTGTGCCACTCATCACATCCCCATCACTCTGCCTTCCCTACCCTACTCCTGCACATCCTTACTCACACCAACTTACCTTGCACCTCCACCCATCCCTCTCTATCTACATTATCACTTCCCCATCTCACTAGCCACCCCTCACACTCACCCTCATCCTAGTCCAATCATACCAACTAACAACACACAAGGGTAGGCACTTGGGTGTTTTAGCCAATATTCATGTGAAGTTTCTGTTAATATGCTGTCAAACATTGAAATCTTTATTTTCTAGACTTTGCGTTCTTGGACAGATTTCTGTGCACCTTTGGAAATGGCTTAGTGAGTTGCAGTGAATGGTGAGAGATAACGATACCCCCCGCAATGCTGATGAGTGTGAAAGGAATGGCTTGGGCATTGTAGGGATGCTTTATGGTGTTGGTGTGGCGTAGTGCCAACCTGGCACATCATGTGGCAGCCAGGGTGTATAGCATCAAGTGAAGTAAATCTGGCCATGATGAGGCCATCCCTGGCGTCCCGGGCAGTAATGTGATTGGGTGCTAACGCCCTGTGTCCTGTGTAGCATCAGTTGATTGCGGAGAAGGTTGGTGTTTTTGTTGATGCTGCTGGTGTGCCTGGTGCTGCTGGTGTTGGGGCTGGTCATGGTGGGATTCCGAGGGCCAAGGTGAGACAGTATAAACCGTACCCATTCTGATGTAATAGATGGCAGGTGAACTTGAGATGACAGAAGCAATCTGTCACTGGTGAGAGAGGCTGTTCCAATGAGGTAACACTGGATAAAGAGCTTGCTCCAAACACTTGCAACCTGCCTAAAGCTCAATGGGGGAAAAATTTGGTTGGTTTGCGCCTCACGTTAGCGCCTTAAGAGGGCGCTAATGGGGCGCAAAGCAACTAGCGCCTGTGCGCAGCAATGTTTGCGCCGCTCATGAAATTGACTAGACATTTTGCTGCGGCGCTAAACATTACCACCACGATCTCCTGCGCCTGCAGATCGTGACGTCAGTCGAGCGTGCAATGCCCTGGTAGCACCCCGGACCGGATATTGAGTGGCGCCCCCTGTCTTACCGCCTGCTGCTAGCAACGACAGGTTGAGGGGAGCATTTTTCAGTCAGGAAGGGACTGGGGGAGCGCTATTTAAAGGCGACCGCTTCCTGCCTTTTTTTGTCAGCGACATTTTTGCACCACGCATTCTGAGAGAGAGAGAGACTTCTGGAGAGATTCAACGCTGTGTGAAGGAATTTTGGGTACTGAGCAGCACTTTGCAGGTTCATTTTGATTTGACTTTCTTTGCATCGATTTAGAAGAGACTCTGGGAGTTGCACTCTGAGCTCTTTCCCTGGGCCTCTCCATTGTTCTTTCCAGCAGATTTGATGTACAGGTCTCTCCAGGCCGAGATTCAAGGTTGCAATGAGCAGGATGTGGATGGAGAGCAAGATCGACCCTCCCCTTTAAGAACTGGCTGGCGCCAGTGTGTCTGTGTTCCATTGCTGACTGACATCACATGAGCTTCGCCAGCGCTCTGAGTTAGTGCCTCGCTCCTCGGCCTTTGCGCCTTAAGACAGGTGTGCTGCGCCTGATTTAGTGTTCCAATCACCTCCAGGGGCGATAAAAGCCAAGTTTGCTGTCGCAGGCGATAATTAGTGCCAGGCGCTAAACTTTGCGCCTGGCCAATAATCGCGCCCCAAACAGGGCGATACTGAATTTCTCCCCCAATCTGTCTTCCAAATGCAGTAAGCAACAGCTTCTGAGCTTGGAAAGTAAACAGCTGTAAGATGGGAGCTTTTATAGCACATTTGCAGCTGTCAAGTAATGAGATGATTCCATGGCCATTCAACCCCCGCCCTCCTTACCTGACGTGATCCCTGAGCAGCGTGTACCCCGTGGGTGACCTGGTGAACTCTAATGGTGAGCTGACAATTGTTCTTAATCCTCTGTTAACAAGGTCATAATGACCTGAATTGCCTCCCCCGCCACTGTATGTCGGGTCTGCTCAGCGATGACAGACCCGACATTTGGGAAAGGTGTGTGGCAGCGGGTTGACAGCGGGGTCCCGACCCGCTGTAAAAAGATTTTTTTTTCGCACCCGATCCGCCACCGATCGTGCCCGCTGACCGCACCACCGCCCCCCCCCCCCCCCATCCCTGCAAAACCCCCTCTCCTGTGTCTATTCTATCTGAAATTTTCATAATTTTAAAGACCTATATTAAGTCACCCCTCAGCCTTCATCCTTTCTTGATAGGTATAACCTCGCATTTCTGGTATCATCCTTGTAATCTTTTTTGCACCCTCTCCAGTGCCTCTATATCATTTTTTAATATTGCGAACAGAAATGTACACAAAATATGCCATAGACTCCCCAGGTTAAATGTTAGAACAATCTGACTTTATTTTGTCCTAAATTTTACAGAATGTGTGTAGTGGGCGAAGCAAAATGGAATCTTGCTCTGAGAGAGAATTTCCATTAATATACGTCAAGTAAGTGCTTGTTTATTTAGTTAGACAAAGACAGACGAGAAATTCTCTTTTATGCTAATATTTGAAGATGGTGCATAGAATCGTTAATAAATCAATGGATAACAAATAAGAAAAATGAGGATCTTTTTAAATCTACAGTTTCAAACCACCAGATGTTTGGCAAGCAAGAAAATTATATCCTATGGAGAAAGATTTTGGGAAGAATGGTATCAACTCTGTGCCAACAATAAAATATTGGTAAATTATAACTTCACATTTCTCAGCCTTGGTTTATTATCTTCCTACATGTAGCACATCACTGTCTGGGCACATGCACAAACAATAATTATAGTTTAATAGCAGGGGGAGTGACTTGTGTATTAAAGGTTTTCAGTCTAGAAAATTTTGGTTGGGAGGGCAAACCCAATATTTACACATGACCAGTAGCCACTAAAAACATGAAGTGAACATATTTTCGTATATGTGGAATATAAAATTAATTTCATATGTCTGTGATAACTTCATGACTGGGATTGTTTTTGCAACAAGTCCTAGCGCTTGAACTACAAACAACAATTAACGAATCTGGTGCATAATCATAGAATGGTTACAGCACAGAAGGAGGCCATTCGGCCCATCGAGCCTGTGCCAGCTCTCTGCAAGAGCCCCTCAGCTAGTCCCACTCCCTCGCCCTTTCCCCATAGCCCTGCAATTTTTTTTTCCTTCAGGTACTTATCCAATTCTCTTTTGAAAGCCACTTTTGTATCCTTGAGTGACATTTTGACACTATACACATGGGCAACACGGTGGCATAGTGGTTAGCACTGGTGCCTCACAGCGCCAGTGACCCGGGTTCGAATCTGACCTCGGGTGACTGTCTGTGTGGAGTTTGCACATTCTCCCCGTGTCTGCGTGGGTTTCCTCCGGGTGCTCCGGTTTCCTCCCACAGTCCAAAAATGTGTGGGTTAGGTTGATTTGGCTATGATAAATTGACCCTTAGTGTTAGGGGGGGATTAAATATGTGGGGTTATGGGGATAGGATGGGATATGTTAGGGGGAATTAAATATGTGGGGTTACGGGGGTAGGGTGGGATATGTGTACTGTGGGGATTAAAGCAGGGACAGGGTGCTGGACTTGGATGATCAGCCATGATCGTATTGAATGGTGGAGCAGGCTCGACAGGCCGAATGGCCTACTCCTGCTCCTAGATTCTATGTAAATATGTGTATGTGTCTCGCACAAATATCTTTCACTAGTATCTCTCACCAACCTCTACCATATTTTACTACCGATCAGGGTAAATTGTTGCCTTTAGTGCTCCTGATGCAGTGCCTCTTGGCTTGATCTGCACAGATGGTGCTACATTCATGGCTTGGAGCATATACCATTTCAGACTTGCACCCAATTTGAGGACTGTCACAAATTTTCTGTCTACTAAAAGGGTGCTGAAAATGAAAGCCTACCCCACTGTTAGCACATAACTGGTATCTTGCATTTTTTTTTAAGTGAGAGTGAGAAATAAATGAAACGCATGGAATCATAGAAATTTACAGCACAGAAGGAGGCCATCTTAGGGCTGCGCCGTCATTTCAATAGAAAGATCAAAATGAAATAAAAGCTTGATTTTAAAATCATTTTGGCTGCCATGTGGATTGGAAGCGATGATATCTTATTCGTCCTATGTATCAGCTGAAGTTTTTAAAAATAATTTTAGTTTTTTTAACTTATATTCTGATGCATTTCTCATGAATCAGAGATATCCTAGTTTCGTGACTCAGCAAACCAACTTGTTATGATTTTTTTAATCGGCTTTTGGACAGAGTTGAGAGGCAGCGCACAACCTACTGAGGTAAACTAAACCACCTCTGCATGGGTAGTACTCCTCATCAGAGATTAATGCTTCCAAATAAATTACATGCTTCCAAATTTGAGTCACGTGTTGTATAAATAGAATTATCTGTGGGGACTGCTGGAATACAGAATTAGTTCTATAAGCATGGAAGACCCTAATAAATCACCACTGGCTTCATCATTCATGGGTTATTAGCTGCTTCTCGCTCATTGAATAAATGTATACTCCATAGTTCTTTACTGACTCTGTCAAACTGTCACTCAAGGACACAAAAGCTCTACATTAGTCTTCAGAGCTCTCGCACAAAGGCGAGCAAAGGTTGAGATGGAAATCATATTCATGCTTTGGAAGTACTCACAGGGCAGAAGTAATAACTTTGCATCTAATGCTACGAGATGATTTATAATTTATTGTTTAATAAACCAGCGTAAGCCACTCCAAGGCATTGCAGAAGAGCTCGCTGTTTTTCACACACCCTCCTTAGGCAGCTGCTGCCTCAGTAATTTCTCTGAACCTCCGCCTTGAGCTGAAAAACCATACAGGTCCCAGCTAGTTGTCAAATAGTATTAGTACAATCCATTTCAATCGTAAACTGAAAGATATTAAAATGGTGCCACAACTGACTGAGAACAAGATTGAAATGTGATTCATGCTAAATTTTACTATTCAGTCACTGAGCTATATATTGCTCGTAATATTATTTCATGAATGGTAGTTTTAAAAAAAATAATTTGTTCATTAATGTTACTATTCAGGTAAATAAACTAGATCCATTGAATAAATATTTGCTCTGATTGAAATTTTCATTGTTTAAAGGAGTCAAATCAAACATTACTGAATTGGCCTCCAGACAGAAGGATATAATCCCTGAAGCAAATAACCCCAGCTAGGTGACAAAACGAGCTCACGACAACAGCCCTAACATCCTCTAATTATTTGCATATTAAACAAAGTCAAATATTAATGTTTTGATACGTGCTGTGAATAATTATGCAGAGCACTCGTGCCAATTAGAACTCACTGGGGTAGACTTTCAACTTATACAAGAGCAAAATACTGCGGATGCTGGAAATCTGAAATAACAACAGAAAATTGCTGGAAACACTCAGCAGGTCAGGCAGCATCCGTGGAGAGAGAAACAGAGTTAACGTTTCAGGTCTGGGACCCTTCGTCAGAACTTTCAACTTGCTGCCCGGGCATAACACTGGCGTTGCGGTTCGGCTTGCCCGTTAGAGAAACCGCCCGCTTTACACTTTCATCGATTTCAATGGGAATGAAAATCGGGTGATGTCTATGACTGACTGCCGATACGCAATGCCATTTTTCCGCCTGGGCAGCAGCTGAAAACCTACCCCACTCTCTCAATGTACCGAACAAAGAAGCTATATTCCAAAGCCAACGCTTATTGCACGGTGGTTCCCATCACCATTCTGGTTGCGTACCCCAAACTGGTTTAAACAAGACAAGCAAACTGCGTAAGTGTTTCCCTGGTTGCCTTAAGAACCTACTAAGCTGCTTTAGGCGGGTATGTGATTTCTGAAATAGTCGAGAGCAGGCTATCATAGAGCGCAAGTTTTGGCGAGATGACTGAGCCAATTGGAACATTCTGTATCAGGAAATGACTATTTTGGATTGGCATCAGCTGTACTCGTCAAAAGATCCAAACTTCATCTGGGCTCAGATGAGCTCATCAGGTTAATTAATGCGTTGCACCGTACTGCATCCAAGCAGCCAGACACTAGAATAGACTCACAGTGATGGTTTAATGTACATTGTGCTGATGTTTCAGCCTAAAGTCAGCAAAACTTCATTTGGTGAGGACGATCAAGCAACTGAAGAAAAACAAGGAGGACCATCGCCACACCAAGCCCTTATATTTAAAGATCACCAGCTCACCAGACATGCAAATACGAGATCAGTTCCAAAACATACGAGGATAGAGAGTTTGATTCATGAAGTTCACGTATGATTGCATAACCTGCTAAAAATAGAATCCTTTGCGCGCTATTTTTACACAAGTGTTAAGCAGCGCTAAAGCCTGTGTAAAAATAGTCCACACTGGAATGTACTTTGAACAAATTAAGGTTCATACGTGAAATTTGTTGATCAGAAATCCTACCCTATGATCCTCAAACAGGCTCAAAAACTGGGGGAATATAGTCAAATGTTTCTCTAACATCAGGCCCAATGCACTGTCCCTCCTTATGAGAAACATGTATTCGTCTGCCACAGCTCTGTGGATACAATTCCAAGGTCAGGTACATTGAAGTGTAGCAACTCAATTAACCAAGTCAAGCAAAGAGAAAAGAAAATAAGTTTCATTCCAGGAAGACTACTGGCCCAGTGGCTTTAGCTGAAGAACTAACTGTTTCCCTAGCTCATCTATTTCATCTGTCTCTCTCGACTGGAGTCTGATTTTGATCCTTGTAGATAGACACACTATTTGCTGCTTTTCAGTTGGATGGACAATAACTGACAATGGCAACTTATATTTACTGCTCTCAAATGTTATTTTATGCCAGGAATGGATATATAATAAGTTCTATCCAACCGGAAAGGATGAAGCATTGGCCTGGATTTTTCATTGAGGATAACGGTGAGGGGCTCACCATTATTATCGATGAAATCAGACAGCAACCTCCGGAGTACGCACATGCACAATTAAATGCGGAAATCCGGAAGTTGCGATCTGAGTTATCCTGTTCCTCCATAGGCTGTGCTATAACAATACCTCGCTGATACACTCGGTATTGAAATCAATGTAAGGGCGTGAAGTTGCAATACTTACTCACCAACTAAGACCGCCTATTTCCACCTCCGTAACATCGCTCGTCTCTGCCCTTGCCTCAGCTCATCCGCTGCTGAAACCCTCATCCATGCCTTTGTTACCTCGAGACTTGACTATTCCAATGCACTCCTGGCTGGCCTCCCACATTCTACTCTACGTAAACTTGAGGTCATCCAAAACTCGGCTGCCTGTGTCCTAACTTGCACCAAGTCCCGTTCGCCCAGCACCCCTGTGCTCACTGACCTACATTGGCTCCCGGTTAAGCAGCGCCTCGATTTCAAAATTCTCATACGATAGCAAAATACTGCAGATGCTGGAAATCCGAAATAACAACAGAAAACGCTGGAAAAACTCAGCAGGCCAGGCAGCATCCGTGGAGAGAGAAAGAGAGTTGACGTTTCAGGTCGATGAAAGGTCATCGACCTGAAACGTCAACTCTCTTTCTCTCTCCACGGATGCTGCCTGGCCTGCTGAGTTTTTCCAGCGTTTTCTGTTGTTATTTCAAAATTCTCATCCTTGTTTTCAAATCCCTCCAGGGCCTCGCCCCTTCCTATCTCTGTAATCTCCTTCAGCCCCACAACCCCCCGAGATATCTGCGCTCCTCTAATTATGCCCTCTTGAGCATCCCTGATTATAATCGCTCAACCTTTGGTGGCCGTGCCTTCTGTTGCCTAGGCCCTAAGCTCTGGAATTCCCTGCCTAAACCTCTCCGCCTCTCTACCTCTCTTTCCTCCTTTAAGACGCTCCTTAAAACCTACCTCTTTGACCAAGCTTTTGGTCACCTGCCCTAATTTCTCCTTATGTGGATCGGTGTCAAATTTTTTGTCTTATAATACTCCTGTGCAGTGCCTTGGGGTGTTTTACTACGTTAAAGGCGCTATATAAATACAAGTTGTTGTTGTTACCCACTAAACCCGCCAGGAAAAGTTAGGGCTGGTACATTCAGGTGTAAGTGAATTTTTAACAACGTCAGTCATAATTACTACCAAACAATCTCTCTGGCACTGAAAATCTAATTTTACAAGTGCGGCGACTCATTCCTTGAGAATTTAATTACTGTTGGAGATTTTAAAAATACATATATATATTGTTTTACTTTTTCTGTCTCTCTTTTATCTCTCTCTCTTAATCCCATCTTTCTTTCTCAATCTTTATTTTGTTTCTGTACATGATTTAAATCTAATTTATACTTCCTGGTTTAGGCTCTGCATGTCTCAGTGAGGATTCTTCAGTCTGATTGGTTGAAGAGCCTCTCAGTTTCTATGCCTGCTCTGTGCCACCGCTGCATGACAGCAAGTCTCCGCTCAAAAGCCCACAAAAACTCTGTGGGTAGCTGTCAATGTTCCTTCACTGCTGACCACAAAATCTGGGCCATTATGTTTATCTATAGGGATCAAAGATAGGCTTCAGGAGCTGAAGATTATTATCTCTATGATGAAAGCAGGGTATTCATGGAGCAACAAATTCTACATTGTATGTTAAACTGTTTTAAAATAACTAGAATTAAGATGAAAGCTGGCTTCCCTTGCCCAAATTCAAAGTGGAGACCTGGAGATCGATTAACAACATCATATTGGGATAGCAAAATACTGCGGATGCTGGAAATCCGAAATAACAACAGAAATCGCTGGAAAAACTCAGCAGGCCAGGCAGCATTCGTGGAGAGAGAAACAGAGTTAACGTTTTAGTCAAAGGCCTTTCGTCATATTGTCATATTGTTTGATTTACAAATGAGCTAAGATGCAGAATTTTAGTTCGCGGTGTTAATGAAGTTATACGTGGTCAAGGCATTAATACATTTCCAAGGCCTGCACAAGATGTGTAAGGTAAGATAGTATAGTGGTTATGTTACTGGACTAGTAATCTAGAGAATGTGAATTTAAATCCCACCATGGTAGTTTGCTGTATGCTCGCTATGGCTTTAATGTCCTTACTATAATGGGATATCTAACACTGCATGTAGTGCTCTGTAGCTAACCAATATTTCATACGAATTTATCATTATTCCTTTTTCTCTTGGACTCTATGCCCCTGTTTATAAAATCCAAAGGGGGAAAAATTGGGTCGCGCCCCCTTTGGAGCGAGAACTTCGCCGGGGCCGCTACTTTTAGCGCCCCGAACAATTTAACGTCCCCGTGCCGGAAATTGAATGGTAGCGCCCCAAGCAGGAGGCGCGGTGCTACTGGAAGCGTTCCCCCCCCCCTCTTGGGACGCTACCATTCAATATCGCGGCGCTACATGCAGCAGCGCCACGCGTGTCGGCACGTAGCGCCGCGGTATTACAGGCCTCCCTCCCCTGATTAAAGGGGAGGGGTATTGCGCAGTGCGTACCGGGGCCCTGCTGGACTACCGGGGAGCAGGATGCCAGCAAAAGAGCCCGGCACTCAAGAGGAGTGCTGGGCTGACGGATCGCGGCCGGCACCCCACATGAGCAGGCGAAAGGGGGCAGGTGCTGGCAGGTGCTGGCAGGCAGCCCACAAAAAATGGCCGCCCGGCACCTGCCCTTTAATTTGCGCCGCTGCGGCCACAAACACGGCACCCTGACCCTGTTGGACATAGCATCTGCCGGTAGGACAGGGGGCGCGAGCAAAGTTTGCAGCCAGGGCGCGAGTGGGGCGGTGCGCATGGCTGTGCATGGCGATGATGTCATCGGCAGAGGCACAGCACCGCGGGGCGCTACCAGCTACCCCCACCGTTAACCTCCCGCTGAATTTTGCAGGAGGCTTTAGCGGCGCTGCGCCCGGGCACTAGGTGCTTTGCGTCCCATTAGCACCCCCTCAGGCGCTAACGAGGCACAAAGCAACCCAATTTTTCCCCCAAAGTGCTGATGGCCTTTTTTTAATGTTGTATCTACCTAATTATGACTTGAAAGTGTACTGCCTTTCACAATAGACAATAGAATACGATGGATATCCTACAGAGTCTCTTGTGCAATATACATAAGAACATAAGAGGTAGGAGCAGGAGTAGGCCATACGACCCTTCGGGCCTGCTCCGCCATTCAATAGGATCATAGCTGATCCGAACCTAGACTCATGTCCACTTCCCTGCCCGCTCCCCATAACCCTTAATTCCCTTATCAGCTAGTGAGGGGCAATTGTTTACCCTGTTGCATGGTATTGTGCTCACTGCATGCATAATGGTTCAGGTTTTGGTCCACCGAATGAATCTACCATAGAGAGTTGACTGAGTTCCAATCTTCCATTGCCATGCCATCCTCCCACCCACAACATGGACACACACCATGCCCCTTTGAATGGTATCAGTTGGAGGTACAGAACTTCAGCAGTGTGCAACACAAACAAGGTAGGCACTGAACCCTGGATATATAAGTGAGTGTTCTTGTACCCAGCCTTCAGGGTATAATGCCTTCAGATGCTGTCATCCCAATTCTCATGGTCAACGGGTGAAAAATCTAGCTCCAAGTTTCCCTATTAGCTGTGTGCTAGGTATGGTGGAAAGATCTATACAGCACAGCTTGTGGTGAGCCAGCCATCTAGATATCCGTCGAATGCTATGTGCCAGCTTACTCATCACCAACTGCTTCATCCAGGTCCCCATGTGTGAAGCTTCAGCAAACAGACATGCCAACCATGAGGCTGACTTCTCCTCCAAGATATTGAGCAACATGATAGTGGAGGCTGCAGTCATTCTCCTAGCAACCAGTTTCCCTGTCTCATTAAGAAAAGCGCATTGTTATTTCTGAGCAGTCTAGGAAGGATTGTGAAATATTCTGATTAGCCTTCAACTTTGGAGGTGGTGGTGTTCCCATGTGCCTGCTGCCCTTGTCCTTCTAGGTGGTAGAGGTCGCAGGTTTGGGAGGTGCTGCCGAAGAAGCCTCGGTGAGTTGCTGTAGTGCATCTTGTAGATGGTACACACTGCAGCCACGGTGCGCCGGTGGTGGAGGGAGTGAATGTTTAAGGTGGTGGATGGGGTGCCAATCAAGCGGGCTGCTTTGTCCTGGATGGTGTTGAGCTTCTTGAGTGTTGTTGGAGCTGCACTCATCCAAGTGGAGAGTATTCCATCACACTCCTGACTTGCCCATAATAACTCAAATAACATCCTGCAGATTTTATCCCTCAAACCCAATCTTGATGGGAATATTTTGTCAATTCTATTGATTTGAATGCTGTAGTATAGATATATGATGAATTATCTGACAGCCAGATTGAAAATAGCACTCATTCTTTTTTGTGTGAGTGGTACATTTATTTTTCATTACAATCTGCTTTCTCGTGATAACATTGTATTTTGTTTTATTTGCTGTGTCTGAATCATTCCCTCGTTTCAACAATATTGCTTTGTGAGTAGTATTGCTATCTCTTCAAACTCATTAGTATCATGAAGATGACTAGCTGAAAGTTATTGATATTCTATGGGCCAATCATTGCTGTGCAATCCAACCTATGAAGCAGAGGCCCTCCCGAGTGTGAGAGTGTCTGAACTTTTCAGTCACTCAGTTGCAGCCATCATTGCTGACGTTTTTGCAGCAACAACCAACAATCAATAAAGAAAATAGAATGCTGAACTACTATAGCTAAATCAGTAGAGCCCCAGGTGTAGAATCATAGAATCATAGAAATTTATGGCACAGAAGGAGGCCATTCAACCCATCGTGTCAGCCGAAAAAGAGCTATCCAGCCCAATCCCACTTTCCAGCTCTTGGTCGATAGCCTTGTAGGTTACGGCACTTCATGTGCATATCCAAGTACTTTTTCAATGTGATGAGATTTTCTGCCTCTACCACCCTTTCAGGCAGTGAGTTCCAGACCCCCACCACCCTCTGGGTGAAAAAAGTTCGCCTCAACTCCCCTCTAATCCTTCTACCAATTACTTTAAATTGACCTCTCTGCTAGGGGAAATAGGTCCTTCCTATCCACTCTATCTAGGCCCCTCATAGTTTTATACACCTCAATCAAGTCTCCCCTCAGCCTCCTCTGTTCCAAAGAAAACAACTCCAGCCGATCCAATCTTTCCTCATAGCTAAAATTCTCCAGTCCTGGCAACATCCTCGTAAATCTCCTCTGTACCCTCTACAGTGCAATCACATCTTTCCTGTAATGTGGTGAGCAGAACTCTACACAGTACTCTAGCTGTGGCCTAACTAGTGTTTTATACAGTTCAAGCATAACCTCCCTGCTCTTATATTCTATGCCTCAGCTAATAAAGGAAAGTATCCTGTATGCCTTCTTAAGCACCTTATCTACCTGTCTTGCTACCTTCAGGGATCTGTGGACATGCACTCCAAGGTCCCTCTGTTCCTTGGAGGATGTCATGGTAGAACTACACAATGCTCCAGCGTGCTGTGTCCAGAGATACAAGAGAGACATTCAAGCCTTAGAGCTAGTATGAAGAAGAGACAAAGGTTGTTCCCGCAACCTAAACTTTCTCTATTGGTGTAGTTCAGGCAGACTCAAATGGAATGGTACCTATTTGCACAGCTTTGTGTGCAGATTTGGATCGGTGCAGGGTGCACACAGGTGGTGGGAGCAGAAAATTGCATTTAACCGATGTTTAATGGCAAGGAGAAAAATTTAAAGGAAATGGCAAAGTTGGGAGATAAATATTCTGAAAGCCCTTGGAAAGGCTCAGAAGGCATCTCAACCCATTAGCAGTCTTTGCCAAGGCTGAAGGAGGAGGGGGACTAAGAAGTGACAAGACAAATTAAAGGGAAACAACACCTAAGGTCCAGGCATAAGTCTCTGGATAAGTGACCCACTGTTTGATGGCTGCTAAAATAGATTTGATGCTGCATTAGGTGCCTGCAAGGGGGTGGCCCTCAGTCCCACTCCATGTCAAAGGTCAGCATTGCAGGGAATGCCTTCCAGGAGGTACAGCCACAGCTGATATTACTGTCACTTTTCTTGTTGCTGTTGATAATGTTGCATTTCAAAGTTGTCCACTCTGTGTTAAAGCATTAAACGCCACCCTGGTTGATCAGAAGCAAGTATCCCTCAGTTACTTAGGCCTATGCTACACAGCTTCAATATGAATGTTTGCCATAATTGAGTTGTGTCCAAAATTTTGGTGTCATCCCAGTGGGTTCCGCCCAAAGGACGAGGCTTTAATAATATTATCCCAGCGCTGTTCAATTTTCCACATTTCAGGACTTGGCAATTCATAACATGGTCCTTATGTTTAATATTCATGACTGATCTGTGGTGGTGCCGTTGAATCTCTTCAGTGTGACAGAGGTAGTAAGGCCAGGTTTCACAATCACAGAGGAGAGGTGAGATCACAAATGCATGATAGGCTTTGAGTTCAGTGTGCAGTCTGTTACTGCACTGACCCCTGATTTACTTTCAGTCTGCAGAATATGGCCTTTCTGATGTGGGCGATGACTCCTCGATCACTGAGAGCAAAGTTCAATAGAACAATTGCCAGGTATGCAAAGTCCATTCAGTTCAGTTTTGTCAATGGTGATGGATGGTTTTTATATGCTTGCAGGTTAGTACTTTATCTTTGTTTTTTTTAATTCGTTCCTGGAACATGGGCGTCGCTGACAAGGCCAGCATTTATTGCTCATCCCTAATTGCCCTTGAGAAGGTGGTGGTGAGTCAACTTCTTGAACGACTGCAGTCCGCATGGTGAAGATACTCTCATAGACCGGTTCCAGAATTTTGACCCAGCGACTATGAAGGAATGGAAATATATCAATATATTTCCAAGTCAGGATGGCGTGTGACTTGAGGGAAACTTGGAGGTGATAGTGTCCCATGCGCCTGCAACCCTTGTCCTTCTAGATGGTAGAGGTCATGGGTTTGGGAGGTGCCGTCGAAGAAGCCTTGGCGAGTTGCTGCAGTGCATCTTGTAGATGGTACACACTGCAGCCACGGTGCGCTGGTGGTGGAAGGAGTGAATGTTTAAGGTGGTGGTTGGGGTGCCAATCAAGTGGGATGCTTTGTCTTGGATGGTGTCGAGCTTCTTGAGTGTTGTTGGAGCTGCACTTATCCAGGCAAGTGGAGAGTATTCCATCACACTCCTGAAGTGTGCCTTGTAGATGGTGGAAAGGTTTTGGGGAGTGAGACACTCGCCACAGAATACCCAGCCTCTGACCTGCTCTTGTAGGCACAGTATTTATGGGCTGGTCCAGTTAAGTTTCTGGTCAATGGTGACCCCCAGGATGTTGATGTTGGGGGGAGTCGGTGATGGTAATGCAGTTCAAAGTCAAGGGGTGATGGTTAGATGCTCTCTTTTTGGAGACAGTCATTGTCTGGCACTTGTATGGCGCGAATGTTACTTGCCATTTATCAGCCCAAGCATGAATGTCGTCCAGGTTTTGCTGCATGCGGGCATAGACTGCTTTCATTAGCTGAGGAGTTGCGAATGGAACTGAACACTGTGCAATCATCAGCAAACATCCCCACTTCTGACCTTATGATGGAAGGAATGTCATTGATGAAGCAGCTGAAGATGGCTGGGCCAAGGACACTACCCTGAGGAACTCCTGCAGCGATGTCCTGTGGCTGAGATGATTGACCTCCAACAACCTCAACCATCTTCCTTTGTGCTAGGTATGACTCCAGCCAATGGAGAGTTTTTCCCCTGATACCCATTGACTTCAATTTTACTAGAGCTCCTTGATGCCACACTCTATCAAATGCTGCCGTGATGTCAAGGGCAGTCACTCTCACCTCACCTCTGGAATTCAGCTCTTTTGTCCATGTTTTGACCAAGGCTGTAATGAGGGAACCCAAACTGGGCATCAGTGAGCAGGTTATTGGTGAGTAAGTGCCACTTGATAGCACTGTTGATGACACCTTCCATCACTTTGCTGATGATTGAGAGTAGACTGATGGGGCAGTAATTGACCGAATTGGATTTGTCCTGCTTTTTGTGGACTGGACATACCTGAGCAATTTTCCACATTGTCGGGTAGGTGCCAGTGTTGTAGCTGTACTGGAACAGATTTGCTAGAGGTGCGGCTAGTTCTGGAGCACAAGTCTTCAGCATGACAGCCGGAACATTGTCGGGGCCCATAGCCTTTGCTGTATCCAGTGCGCTCAGCCGTTTCTTGATATCACATGGAATTAATTGAATTGGCTGAAGACTGGCTTCTGTGATGGTGGGAACCTGAGGAGGAGGCCGATATGGAGCATCCACTCGGCACTTCTGGCTGACGATGGTTGCAAACACTTCCGCCTTGTCTTTTGCACTCACGTGCTGGGCTCCGCCATCATTGAGGATGGGGATATTCATGGAACCTCCTCCTCTCGTCAGTTGTTTAATGGTCCACCACCATTCACAACTGGATGTGGCAGGACTGCAGAGCTTTGATCTGATCCATTGGTTGTGGAATCGCTTAGCTCTGTCTATAGCATGCTGCTTCCGTTGTTTAGCATGCATCTAGTCCTGTCTTGCTGCTTCCCCAGGTTGGCACCTCATTTTTAGATACGCCTAGTGCTGCTCCTGGCATGCTCTTCTCATTGAACCAGGGTTGATCGCCTGACTTGATGTTAATGGTATTGCTACTAATACGGTCATGGACAGATGCATCTGCGACAGTTAGATTGGTGAGGATGAGGTCAAGTAGGTTTTTCCCTTGTGTTGTTTCTCTTACCACCTACTACAGGTGCCCCAGTCTGGCAGCTATGTCCTTCAGGACTTAGCCAGCTCAGTCAGTAGTGGTGTTACCGAGCCACTCCTGGTGATGGACATTGAAGTCCCCCACCCAGAGTACATTCTGTGCCCTTGCTACCCTCGGTGCTTCTTCCAAGTGGTGTTCAACATGGAGGAGTACTGATTCATCAGCTGAGGGAGGGCGGTAGGTGGTAATCAACAGGAGGTTTCCTTGCCCATGTTTGGCCTGATGCCATGAGACTTCATGGGGTCCGGAGTCAATGTTGAGGTGGTCCGTCCGGTTTGATTCTTATTATTGTTTCTTGTAGCAGTTTGCTACAACTGAGTGGCTTACTCAGCCATTTCAGAGGGCAGTTAAGAGTCAACCACATTGCTGTGGGTTTGGAGTCACATATTGGCCAGATTTCCTTCCCTTCAGGACATTAGTGAACCAGATGGGTTTTTATGACAAGCCGGTAGTTTCATTAGTGATACTAGCTTTTTAATTCCATATTTTTATTAATTAACTGAATTTAAATTCCCCAGCTGCCGTGGTGGGATTTGAACTCACGTCTCCGGATTATTAGTGCAGGCCTACTGGATTACTAGTCCAGTAACATAACCACTATGCTACCGTTCCCTTTAGATTCATGGTGATCCCATAATTCTTCATTGCAGATCTGCCCAGGACCAGTTGTAGATCCCCCTGCACATCTGGTTCACGTGATAAATAATCAGGAAACAGGAGTTCATGGAAGAGCTTCTCACTGGCCTTGGCATGCAGTCTGCTCAAGATGTAGAGCTTGCCATACGTATGAAACCTGATACACACCCCTGCATTCAGATCTTCTGCGATATCTGTAAATCACATGTCTGACTGGCTTACTTCATGTATCTACCTGTTTCTTCTTACTGTATGCACATGCTTTTGCATTGAATAAAAGAAAACAATTTTAGGTAGTAATTTTTAAAAATCACAAGTTGTGCGGTTCCTGCTATTGAGACCTTGGAGTTCAATAGACTATAAGATTTTACATGAAGCTAACAGTGCCAACATAAATGTCATGAAATTTGATACGAGCACATGAAATAGTCAATACAGGGCATAAATTCATAAAGAAAGGACAAATTAACCCTATTCTGTCACAGATGTTAAAAGGAGAATAATGATATCCATTATGTTATTGCGAACAGTTCTAAAATAAAACCAGAAGTCTTACCTTTAATCACACAGTCCAACCATGGCTGCGATTGTTTCATTGCTTCAGTTGAGTTTCATCCAGGAACTGTGGAAATAATCTGATATTCCATGTCTTGATGTAGCATGCGCAGAGGACACATTGCCAAAAAGTCAGACTTGCATTTCTATAGTGCCTTTCACAACCGCTGGACGTCCCAAAGTGCTTTACAGCCAATGAAGTACTTTTTTAAAGTGTAGTCACTGTTGTAATGTAGGAAACACGGCAGCCAACTTGCCCACAGCAAGCTCCCACAAACAGCACTGTGATAACGATCATTTAATCTCTTTTTAGTGATGTTGATGGAGGGATAAATTTTGGCTAGGACACTGGGGATAACTCCCCGCTTTTCTTCGAAATAGTGCCATGGGATCCATTACATCCACCTGAGAGAGCAGACGAGGCCTTGTTTTAATGCCTCAACCGAAAGACAGTACCTCTGACGGTACAGCGCTCCCTCAGTACCACATCTGGAGTGTCAGCCTAGATTTTTGTGCTCAATCTCTGGAGTGGGACTATGAACCCACAACCTTCTGACTCAAAGGTGAGAGTATTACCAACTGAGCCAGGGCTGGCACCTAACTCAGGAGATCAGATTGAGAGACCGTCTAGCTTTTTGTTGGCCATACATGCTCTTAGTATTGATTTTTAAAAATATCAGAGTTTAGGTGTGAAAATAAATAACAGTGTACTTTTCTATTTTTTTTAAACTCAGGTTCTACCCTCTTTCCATGTTCCCTCCTCCTCTCCTAAACATACCATTTCATTATTGGCTACAGTTACACCGCTGTCGAATGCCGTCTGGTACCTTGCCCGAGCAGCAATTCTTCATTAGTAAGATTAGATAGTGAGTGTCAACAGGCTGTTTCACTGTGGAAGCCCAGTCTTGTCCTCACTTGATGTCCACACACACTCGCGTACGCACAAACACACACACACATTCGCGTCATCGAATATTGATCAGAAGCACGGAGCTTTGCTGGTTTTTCTCCTCCACAGCACAAGAGCACTGAGAGCAATTATAGCAGTTCTAACATGACCTTAACTGCGATCAACTAAGTTAGTAGAGACTAAGGGCCCTAAATCCCTGGGGTAAGAGAGGACACAAAGCCAGCAGATTGTCCGCAGGGGGTCAGGAATTGGGTGCAAAACCCAGATCCGGCCGGTTTCCGCTCAGTAATGCGGTGTCCCAAATTTCAGTCAGTGAGTGAGCAAGTCTTCCAGTCACTCCCCTCTACATCTGCAGTCAACTGTACATCTGGAAGCGTTTCCGGGCTATCTCGCAAATTCTGACCAGTACATTCCCTTAAGAAGGCTCCAAGATTTCAAGTTAGAAGGGTTCATTTGTCGGCTGTGAACCACTTTGGAGCGTCCTGAAACTTTAAACCGAGGCCCCGTCTGCTCTCTCAGGCGGACATAAGAGATCACATAACACTTTTTCGAAGAACAGGGGAGTTATCCCCGGTGTCCTGGCCAATATTTATCCCTCAATCGACATAACAAAAACAGATTATCTGGTCATTATCACATTGCTGTTTAGGGGAACTTGCTGTGCGCAATTGGCTGCCGTATTTCCTACATTACAACAGTGACTACACTTCAAAAGTATGTCATTGGCTGTAAAATGCTTTGGCACGTCCTGAGATCGTGAAAAGTGCTATATAAATGCAAGTCTTTCGTTTTGTTCCCTTTTTTTTTGCAATCGCCTTTCAAATCCTGACCTTTGCTCCCTGAGGAGCAGAAGAAACTGGAGCTGTCTTTTCTCTTTGGCCTTTCCTGCGCCTTAGGGTCTCCCTGTTGGAGCGTCATATCGTCGGAGCGGGCGCCCTCGTTGCACCTTTGTAGGCGCAAGTACCTGTCCTGACTAGTTAAATGAGGCCACCCCCATGATTTGTGAGAGGATCGACTCCAGGTCGCATTGATGACCAGAAGTTCTGCCCTGCTGGTGGCGTTGCAGGGACACTTGGGATCCTTTTGGTCCATGTAGCTGACTTTCCTACCAGTCAGTGGCTTCACTAACTGACCCATCAAGAGGTTGCTGAGCCATCAAGGTG
This sequence comes from Squalus acanthias, assembly GCA_030390025.1. NCBI lineage: Eukaryota > Metazoa > Chordata > Chondrichthyes > Squaliformes > Squalidae > Squalus > Squalus acanthias. Next base: position 151,611,204 of record CM059428.1, read on the forward strand.
GGAGGTGAAGTGTTATTTCTAATTTTGCTTTCCAGCTTACACCCTCCAGCCACCTATGTTAGCTTTTAGCTGAGATTTTCTTTGCTGATCCATCTAGTTTTTGTGACCTTTTCCTGCTTGTCTATAATGCTCAGATAGATGGGCTTTTAAAGGCAATCGATGCAAACTGTTTTAACCTAACTCTAAATACATTAGAAGTTGATCTGTCATTATTAATTGGATTAGAAAGTTTGCGATGGTTTAACTTTTGAAAGTCCAGCTCTATTAACAACAGTACCAAAAAATACAGGCAGGCTCAGTCACTGAAATAATGCAGTTAATTTCTTTAGTAGTTCTTCCCCCTTGAATGTAAATATAATTATGCATGACAACAGTCACCATGAACTCTAAGCAGCTGGGCTATCTGTGCATTCACTGAGTGTAGGTAACCCAGAATTTTATTAAAAACGTTTAAAGAGTTGTTAAAAAAAATGGATCCTATTGCTTTTGGCCAGCAGTCCAGAAATACTTTAACTTTACAAACCTCTAGTTGAGCCAAACTTAAAACATGTAACTAGTATTATCACTAAAAGTGAAAGTCGAATTGTTATTTTTCCCCCTTATGTTTAATAGGCTGTTATCATAGATGTTCAAAGCTTTGTCAATCAACTCCTCTAAAAAGGACAAGAAACCTGGTTGGAGGTTGGAAGGGTACATAGGAACACAGGAACAGGAGTAGGCCATTGAGCCCCTCGAGCCTGTTCCGCCACTCGATGAGATCATGGCTGATCTGCGACCTAACTCCATATACCTGCCTTTGGTTCATATCCCTTAATACCTTTGGTTAACAAAAAGCTATCAATCTCCGATTTAATATAAACAATTGATCTAGCATCAATTGCCGTTTACGGAAGAGAGTTCCAAACTTCTACTACCCATTGTGTGTAGAAGTGTTTCTTCATTGCACTTCTGAACAGTCTGGCTCTAATTTTTAGACTATGCCCCCTAGTCCTAGACTTCCCAACCAGCGGAAATAGTTTTTTCTCTATCTACCCTATCAGTTCCCCTTAATATCTTGAAAACTTCAATCAAATCACCCCTTAACCTTCTAAATTCTAGGGAATACAACCTTAATTTGTGTAATCTCTCCTCGTAACTTAACCCTTGAAGTCCGGGTATCATTCTGGTAAACCTACGCTGCACTCCCTCCAAGGCCAATATATCCTTCCTACGGTGCGGTGCCCAGAACTGCACACAGTACTCCAGCTGTGGTCTAACCAGGGTTTTGTATAGCTGCAGCATGACTTCTACCCCCTTGTACTCTAGTCCTCTAGATATAAAGGCCAGCATTCCATTAGCCTTTATGATTATTTCCTGTACCTGTTCATGACATTTTAATGATCTATATACCTGAACCAGCAAGTCTCTTTGGACATCTACTGTTTTTAGCTCTTTACCATTTAGAAAGTACCCTGTTCTATCCTTTTTTGGCCTAAAGTGGATGACCTCGCATTGAAATCCATTTGCCACAGTTTTGCCCATTCACTTAATATATCAATATCCCTTTGTAATTTTATGCTTTCATCTACGCTGCCTACAATGCCACCTATCTTTGTGTCATCAGCAAATTTGGATATATGACTTTCTGTGCCATCATCTAAGTCGTTAATAAATATGGTGAATAGTTGAGGCCCCAACACAGTTCCCTGCGGGACACCACTAGTCACATCCTGCCAATTTGAGTACCTACCCATTATCCCCACTCTCTGTCTCCTGCCGCTCAGCCAATTTCCTAACCAGGTCAATAATTTGCCCTCAATTCCATGGGCTTCAACCTTAGTTAACAGTCTCTTAAGTGGGACTTTATCAAATGCCTTCTGGAAGCCCATATAAATAACATCCATAGAAATTCCCCTGTCCACTACTTTAGTCACCTCTTCAAAAAATTCAATCAGGTTTGTCAGGCATGACCTACCTTTCACAAATCCATGCTGGTTCTCTCTGAGCAACTGAAAATTTTTGTGGTGTTCAGTCACCCTATCCTTAATTATAGACTTTAGCAATTTCCCCACAACAGATGTTCGGCTAACTGATCTATAATTCCCTGGTTTCCCTCTCTCGCCATTCTTAAACAGCGGAGTGACATGTGCAATTTTCCAATCTAAAGGGACGGTTCCTGAATCGAGAGAACTTTGGAAGATTATAGTTAGGGCATCTGCAATGTGCTCACCTACTTCCTTTAAAACCCTGGGATGGAAACCATCTGGCCATGGGAATTTGTCGCTCTTTAGTGCCATTATTTTCTTTATTACTGTTATTTTACATACGTTAATTTTATTGAGTCCCTGTCCCTGATTCAATATTAGTTTCTTTGGGATTTCCGGCATGCTATCCTCTTCTTCTACTGTAAATACTGAAGAAAAGTATTTATTCAACATGTCAGCCATTTTCCCAGTGTCATTGACAATGTCACCACTTTCAGTTTTTTAGGGGCCAACATTGCTCCTGACCACCCTCTTTTTCCTAATGTAACTATAAAAATTCTTCGTATTGATTTTGATATCCCTTGCAAGTTTCTTTTCATACTCCCTTTTTGTAGCTCTTACTATCTGTTTTGTGACCCCTTGCTGTTCTTTGCATCTTTCCCATTCACCAGGATCTGTGCTATTTTTTGCATTTTTAGTACAGGCATATCGACAAATCTATTGAGCATTATGGTTCGTGTTTCTATTTTTACGAATGAGAAGGCATCAGCGGAAAGCAGCAAATAATGATTGATTGACATCCTGATTTGCTTCGCGATCATGCAAAAGTTTCAGAATTTGACCTTCTTAGAGGTACGACCTGTGGTTATTTCCCACTCTCAGAACATTTAATATACTGAGAGTCATGACTGATTGGACATGGATATAAGATTAAATGTAAAAGATGCAGAACAGAGAGCAGGTGAAACCTCTTTTGCACAGTGGATTGTGAGGCTGCAGCCTGCAGTTGAGACCATGTCAACATTTAAGAATAGGTTAAAGAGGCGGTTAAACAAAATGTGGATAAATGCACATGGGATTAAGACTGCTGCTTGTGCGGAGGATCACTGGACTGGTTGGGCTGAATGGCCTATATACATGAGTCACTGAAAGAAACAGGTTCAATTGGCCAAATGGTCTTTCCATATTCCATAATTTCGCACATATTTATTTTCTTAATAAATATATATATTCTGGTAATCCAGTTGTTAATGTCAACCAGTATTCACAAGAGCCTGCTACTAATCTCTGTTGATGCAGGCTGGATTAGAAGCGTGGTTGTTATTAAACGGATGGCTGCAACAAAACAAAAATTGATATAACTTTGAAAAGAAAAAGAATGAGGATTGTGGCTGTGTTCCAGGAAGAACTGGCCTGTTCCCAACAAGCCGGTTGGTTCACATGATTGCTGTAACCCTCGTATGACAATCACAATGTTCCGCTATCTACAACCAAGGCTTTATTTTTAAAGGGTAAATATGTCCAAGTTAGAAAAAGGAAGGAAAATGTGAAAACCTTGAATCAATAGGATTTGGGGCTTCTCATGTTGTTTGCTACATTGGCTCCTGGTTAAGGAATGCCTCAATTTTAAAATTCTCATCATTGTTTTCAAATCCCTCCATGGCTTCGCCCCTCTCTAGCTCTGTAATCTCCTCCAGCCCCACAGCCCCACCCCCACCCCCACCGAGATATCTGCGCTCCTCTAATTTTGCCCTCTTGAGCATCTCTGATTAGAATCCCTCAACCATTATTGGCTGTGCCTTCAGCTGCTAAGGTCCTAAGCTTTGGAATTCTCTGCCTAAACCTCTCCGCCTCACTACCTCTCTCTCTTCCTTTAAGACACTCCTTAAAACCTACCTTTTTGACCAAGCTTTTGGTCATCTGCCCTAATTTCTCCTTCAAATTTTTTGCCTTATCACACTCCTGTGAAGCCCCTTGGGACGTTTTACTACGTTAAAGGTGCTATATAAATACAAGTTGTTGTTGTTGTTGCTGTAATCTGCTTGATTTCAAAATGGTTACTTTATGTTTCCAGAAACTAAAGCCCCGATTTGAACCTAAGCCACTCGGTGAGAACGGGATGGGTTGTGGCGGGGGCCCAATTTGCACCCTACCCAATTAGACACTCCATTGACTTCAATGGAACCCACCCCGTTCCTGCCAGGTGGGTTAAGGTAGCATTGAGACTTAAAGGTGTTCAAATGATGTTATAGGCGGATTAGGTGTTGGGTGTGTGGGGCTGAAAACCCATGGGGCCGATTCCCATCAAAAATGTCAAAATGTGTCTGCCCAGGATCTCTGGCATGGACCCCACATAAGTTCATGGGGCAGGAGGAGTTCCCTTGATTTAAGTAACTCGGATGGGTTCAGTCGAAGTGCATCTTGGGCCCTCGCCCACTGAAGGAAGTCGGAGACCCCTGGAAGGAAAGAAAAAGTAAATCTTTGGCCCCCTTTATAGGGGGGGGGGGGGACATTTTAAATCAGTTTTCTTCTCTTTCAGAATTTGGACCCCAGGTGGGCCCCACAACCATGACTGAAGTGGCTGATATGATTGCTTCCACTCAGCTCACCAGCCATTATTGCCCAAATCACAGGATGAGGATGAGGAAACTGCAGGCGGGGAATCCCTGCCCCTGGCTAGATCCTGTGTCAGTGGCCTTGTTTGGGGTAGGCACAGGCTCTGTCCTCGACAGGGACTGGTGAAAATGTCAGGGGAAACATTGGGAGCTGGCATGCCCGGGTCCCAGACTAATTTGTGGCATTTCATCAATCTCCTGGCAGAGTTATGGTGGGAGGGTGCCAGAAGGACTGCGGAGTTTTGGCTTGCACCGCCCGTTCACAGAGCATCACTGGCAGAGGCAGTGTGAGCAGATGTCTGTTCTCTTTACTGCAGAAATGCCAATTATATTGTAGAAAAGGTTCAGGTAACTTTAAAATGGAAGAAAGAAAAGACATCAAAGGTCAGGCAGTGTAAAAATTCATCATGATTGAGGCTGGTGTCCCATCTGGAAAATATACATCGCTCAGATGGATAAAAACTGCCAGCTATATATCCATATATTCTTATTTGACTGCTTTGAGGAACCTTTATGAAATAAGGTCATTGTTGAATACAGAATGAGTTATCAATGTCAATTATCAATGCATTGTATGCTCTGTTTCTATAGCAACAATACATTCCATTAAAACCAAATTAAAACTAAATCACGTCAAAAAAACTCACAGTTCGTAATTACAGGTTCTATAAAATGCAACCAAAGTACTGATTCCTTTGTTCTTTGAGATCCAGTCAGAAGCGTGGACGATTGTTGGCTACAATCTTCAATGCAGGACAAACACAGGATCATGCAACAAAGAAGAATTGATTCGATGTGGATTTCAGACGTAATATAAATGAGGGGCTCAGTCAGTCAGTTTACTGGTGGACAGCAGTATTTTAAAAAAGAATTTATTAAGAACTGTGCAGAAAATATGTGTCATCCCTATTAAAGATTATTCTGTTTTCCTTGGATACTTTTATCACATGATAAGTAATAAGATATCACTTAGACAAGAGACTCATTTTTCACGTCAATGTGAGCTTTCTTTATGCCTCGGTCAGACCGCTTGTTGTTTACATTGCTCGGGGTGCCATATAGAAACATGGGGAAAAAAAGCCTTTTCGAAATTGCGGTTGCAGACTCTCAAACAAGATAAAGTCCCGGCATAATCATTTAGATTTTGCTGCCAAGACATGGTTATTACAATTCCTAGCGATGCATTCTTGCCACCTCGAAAACTTCAGCAAGCGAACGAGAAGGACGAAATAGAAACAGAAAATCTTGGAAACACGTGTTTTCCAGCATTTTCTGTTTTTATTTCAGATTTCCAGCATCCGCAGTATTTTGCTTTTGTTAAGCTAAAGGCGAGTTCTGTACACGAGAGTTTTCAAAGAGCTGCTGCGTCTCTGTTAGTTTGAGAAACCATCGCAGAGGCATAAACCATTAGTGGGGTTAAATAAAAAGAACTTATGGAGAACAAAGTAAAATGTTTGAAGTTATTTCTCCATTCATTTCCCTGGCCAAGAAGGTTGATGGGCAATCTGTTCCTCGGCCTCTGCCTCTGTTGCTCTATAATTGGTTGTTGGGAATTCATGAGAATGGCCATGGGTGACTTGATCTTGTCTGTTTCCATACATCTGGGGAGAAGCCTTTCCATCATGCCACCATCTCACATCCAAAATCAGAGGGCTCACAGAAGTGAATCCATGCTCTCCCCTTCATGACATATCACTCTGTTATATCATCCCAGTGTGCTATCAAACTTGCCTGATGGAGAAAGAATATCTGAAATGTGCAAAAAGAGCTTTCAGATTTTAAGAGTCCCGGATTACAGGAGATGACACATTGGCAGTAGTTCTTCAAAGGCTTAGGCAGTCCAAACACCGTTAACTGTTATGCCAGGTATCTTCTTCTTCGGCAGTCCCTCGGAACCGAGGATGACTTGCTTCCACACTAAAAATGAGTTCTCAGGTGACTGATGAGTCCAATGCGGGACCTACAGTCTCTGTCACAGGTGGGGCAGACGGTGGTTGAAGGGGCGGGTGGGTGGGGTGCTTGGGTTGACGTGCGCTCCTTCCGCTGTTTGCGCTTGGCTTCCGCTTGCTCCCGGCGAAGAGACTTGAGGTGTTCGGCGCCTTCCCGGATGCTTCTCCTCCACTTTGTGCAGTCTTGGGCCAGGGATTCCCAAGTGTCGGTGGGGATGTTGCACTTTTTCAAGGAGGCTTTGAGGGTGTCCTTGAAGCGTTTCCTCTGCCCACCTGGGGCTCTCTTGCCGTGCTGGAGCTCCGAGTAGAGCGCTTGTTTTGGGAGTCTCATATTGGGCATGCGGACAATGTGGCCCGTCCATAGGAGGTGATCAAGCGTGGTCAAAGCTTCGATGCTGGGGATGTTGGCCTGAGCAAGAACACTGACGTTGGTGCGCCTATCAGAGGAGAGAGGGACTCAGAGCCCCAGAGCTCTATTTACTAATGCAACAATGCAATAACAAAACAGAGGTCAGGAGCATAGCCAGTGCTGGGGCAAGTCGGGCAGCCACTCAGCAACTTTTATTTTTGTCATGTGCTGTAAAGAGGACTGAAAGCTCGAAACTGCTCAAAAGAAAGGTTGAATGCAAACCATGTGTATAATAAAAGTAAGATCTATAAAGCATAATTGCTAAGATATGTATATGGTGCAGTTTAACAGTAAAATACCAAGGGGTAAAATTGGGTAGCGCCCTTGGGGTGCTACAATCGCCGGGGCGCTAATTTTAGCGACCTGAAAAAGTTAGCGCTCCCGCAGCCGATTTTCCCAGGTAGCGCCCCGAGAGGGAGGAGGGGCGCTACTGGAAGCGCTCCGCCTCCCTCTTGGGGCACTGCAACCTAATATCGCGGCGCTATGTGGCGCTGCGGCATGTCGCGCCGCGGTACTGCAGGCCTTCCTCCCATTATTAAAGGGGAGGGGCCTGGCGCAGCGTGTCTCGGCACCCAGCTGGGCCACCAGGGATCGGGAGTGCCGGCAAACGAGCGGGGGTGCCGGGCTCACAGAGAGCAGCCGGCACCCCGCGGGGGTGCTTCACGGGGGCCAGGGACAGCAACGGGGGCAGGTGCTGGCAGGCGGCCAGCAACAAAAATGGCCGCCCGCCACCTTCCCTTTACCTAGCACCGCCCCGGCCGCAGGTAGGCCCCCCTGACCCCGGTGGACATAGCATCCGGCGGTAAGTTGGGGGGCGCCACCCAATATTATGGGTCGAGCGGGGCGCTGTGCACGTCGATTATGTCATCACCGGCGACGCAGCGCCGCGCGGAGCTAATGGTTAGCGTCACCGCTAACCTCCCACTGAATTTCGCGGGAGACATTAGCGGCGCCGCACCCAGGTGCTAGTTGATTTGCGCAATTCAACCGAATTTAGCCCCCCAAATGCTGTGAGTAGCCATGTACTGGGCGGCTATGTTTGCTGTGAGCTATCCTTGGTAAAATGTTGACTATGACCTTGGTGGATTAGAGGTCAAAATAATTTTTCTCTTTCATGACTTTTTTCTTACAGAATAATAATTTTTCATGCACAAGAATCAGTTCCAATTATGCATTGTTACCTCCGAGTACAAACAGTTCCCAAAATCCTATTTTATGTTTTGATGCCACAATGTCAAGATGCACTGAGACCAACTTAATTGTACATCTTTGGCACTGCAAACCCTATTGTAACGAACTGGACATGCCAAGTTAATTCAGATAAGACTGTTTACAAATTTAACTGCAAACTGTTATTTACAGTGCTTTCTTACAAGACTGCTGCAAACTACATCAAAAGGGAGGAATTATTGCGCAAAGTCTCGTAAACTGGACTGGGAAATATGCAAATCCAAAGCAATAGACATTAAAATCCTTAAATCGAAATAATTAGATTAGAATCATAGAAAGTTACAGCACGGAAGGAGACCATTTCGGCCCATCGTGTCCCTGCCGGCCAACAAAGAGCTATCCAGCCTAATCCCACTTCCCAGCTCTTGGTCTGTAGCCCTGCAGGTTAGAGCATCCCAAGTGCACATCCAAGTACTTTTTAAATGTGGTTAGGGTTCCTGCCTCTACCACCCTTTCAGGCAGTGAGTTCCAGACCCCCACAACCCTCTGGGTGCAGAAATTTCCCCTCAAAGCCCCTCTAAACCTTCCACCAATTACTTTAAATCTGTGCCCCCTGGTTTTTGACCCCTCTGCTAAGGGAAATAGGTCCTTTCTATTCACTTTATCTATGCCCCTCATAATTTTATACACCTCAATAAGGTTTCCCATCAGCCTCCTCTGTTCCAAGGAAAACAGACCCATCCTATCCAGTCTTTCCTCATAGCTAAGATTCTCTACTCCCGGCAACATCCTTGTCAATCTCCTCTGTACCCTCTCTAGCGCAATCACATCTTTCCTGTAATGTGGTGACCAGAACTGCACGCAGTACTCTAGCTGAGGCCTAACTAGGGTTTTATACAGGTGGAGCATAACCCCCCTGCTCTTGTATTCTATGCCACGGCTAATAAAGGCAAGTATTCCGTATGCCTTCTTAACCACCTTATCTACTTGGCCTGCTACCTTCAGGGATCTGTGGACATGCACTCCAAGGTCCCTTTGTTCCTCTACACTACTCAGTGTCCTACCATTTAATGTGTATTCCCTTTCCTTGTTAGCCCTCCCCAAATGCATTACCTCACACTTCTCCGGATTGAATTCCATTTGCCACTGTTCTGCCCACCTGACCAATTTATTGATATCTTCCTGCAGTCTACAGCTTCCTTCTTCAGTATCAACCACACAGCCGATTTTAGTATCATCTGCAAACTTCTTAATCATACCCCCTATATTCAAGTCTGGATCATTGATATATACCACAAAAAGCAAGGGACCAAGTACTGAGCCCTGCGGAATCCCACTGGAAACAGCCTTCCAGTCACAAAAACACCCATCAACCATTACCCTCTGCTTCCTGTCTCCGAGCCAGTTTTGAATCCAACTTGACACTTTGCCCTGGATCCCATGGGTTTTAACTTTGTGACCAGTCTGCCATGTGGAACCTTATCAAAAGCCTTGCTAAAGTCCATATACACTACATCAAATGCACTACCCTCATCTACCCTCCTTGTTACCTCCTCAAAAAATTCAATCAAGTTTGTACGACACGACCTTCCCTTAACAAATCTGTGCTGACTATCCTTGATTAATCCGTGTCTTTCTAAATGAAGATTTATTCTGTCCTTCAGAATTCTTTCCAATAATTTTCCCACCACCGAGGTTAGGCTGTCTGACCTGTAATTACTCGGTCTATCCTTTTCTCCCTTTTTAAACAAGGGTACTGCATTAGCAGTTCTCCAGTCCTCCGGCACCACACCTGAAGCCAGAGAGGATTGAAAAATGATGGTCAGGGCCTCTGCTATTTCCTCTTTTGCTTCGCTTAACAGCCTGGGATACATTTCATCTGGGCCTGGGGATTTATCCATTTTTAAAGCTGCTAAACCCCTTAATACTTCCTCTCTCACTATTTTAACATACAATTAAAATAGCTTTTTTTTAAACATATTTAATACAATTGATTTTAGTCCAGAGATTTACATTGCAAATAAGCATGGTATGCAATGGTCTGACATAAGTAGGCCTACTGCAAAAACAACAACAACAACTTGCATTTATATGGCACCTTTAACTTAGGAAAATGTCCCAAGGTGCTTCACAGAAGGGTTATCAAACAAAATTTGACACTGAGCTACATAAGGAGATATTAGGACAGATGGCCAAAGAGGTAAGTTTTAAGGAGCGTCTTAAAGGAGAAAGAGAGGTAGAGGCGTGGAGAGGTTTAGGGAGGGAATTCCAGAGCTTAGGGCCTCAGCAGCTGATACCATGGCCACCAATGGTGGAGCAATTAAAATAGGGGATGCGCAAGAGGCCAGAATTGGAGGAGCGCAGAGATCGCAGGGGGTTTTAGGGCTGGAGGAGGTTACAGAGATAGGGAGGGGCGAGGCCATGGAGGGATTTGAAAACAAGGATGAGAATTTTAAAATTGAGGTTTTACCGGACTGGGAGACAATGTAGGTCAGCGAGAACAGGGGTGATGGGTGAATATGCGAGTTAGGATACGGACAGCATAGTTTTGGATGAACTCAAGTTTATTGAGGGTGGAAAATGGGAGGCCAGCCAGAAGAGCTTTGGAATAGTCAAACTAGAGGTAACAAAAGCATGGATGAGGGTTTAAGCAGCAGATGAGCTGAGGCAAGGGCAGAGTCAGGCGATGTTCCGGAGGTGGGAGTAGGCAGTCTTGGTGATGGTGCAGATACGTGGTCGGAAGCTCATCTTGGGGTCAAATAGGACATCAAGGTTGCGAACGGTCTGGTTCAGCCTCAGACAGTTGCCAGGGAGAGGGATGGCGTCAGTGGCTAGGGAAAAGAGTTTGTGGTGGGGATTGAAGACAACGGCTTTGGTCTCCCAAATATTTAGTTGGAGGAAATTACAGCTCATCCAGTATTGGATGTTGGACAAACAGTCTGACAATTTAGAGACAGTGGAGGAGTCGAGAGAGGTGGTGGTGAGGTAGAGCTGGGTGTCGTCAGCGTACGTGTGGAACCTAACATTGTATTTTCGGATGATGTCACCGAGAGGCAGCATGTAGATGAGAAATAGGATATGAACACTCCATTCACTTATGGACAGAGGAATGTGTATTGCCAGAAGAGACCATTGTATTGTATCTGGCCAGTCTCAAAGTTTCAGAAATACCATATAGTATATCTCATATTCCATAATTGCTTTTCCTGACAAATATCTACCCAGTTCTCTCTTTAATTTTCTAGCTCTAGATTTTCCGGTCATTATCTCATTGCTGTTTCTGGGACCTTGATGTGTGCAAATTGACTGCCACATTTCCCCACATTACAACAATGACTAAATTCAAAAGTACTTGATTGGTTGTGGCTTCGAGAGGTCCTGAAGTTCAGAAAGGTGCTATATAAATATAAGTTCTTTCTGTCTTTGACACAGTATAATGCCTCTCTTCCATTGTCCAGCTGAGTGGGACTGCCCTAACCTTGTTAGAATCATAGAATGGTTACAGCACAGAAGGAGGCCATTTGGCCCGTCAAGTCCGTGCCGGCTCTCTGCAACAGCACTTCAGCTAGTCCCATTCTCCCGCCCTTTTCCCGTAGTCCTGCAAATTTTTTCCTTTAGGTGCTTATCCAATTCCCTTTTGAAAGCCACGATTGAATCTGCCTCCACCACCCTTTCAGGCAGTGTATTCCAGATCCTAACCACTCGCTGCGTAAAAAAGTTTTTCCTCATGTCGCCTTTGGTTCTTCTGCCAATCACCTTAAATCTGTGTCCTCTGGTTCTCGACCCTTCCGCCAATGGAAACAGTTTCTCTCTATCTACTTTGTCTAGACCCCTCATGATTTTGAAAACCTCCTCTCAATCTTCTCTGCTCTAAGGAGAACAACCCCAGCTTTTCCAGTTCATCTACATAACTGAAGTCCCTCATCCCTGGAACCATTCTTGTAAATCTTTTCTGCACCCTCTCTAAGGCCCTCACATCCTTCCTAAAGTGCGGTGCCCAGAACTGGACACAGCACTCCAGTTGAGGCTGAACCAGTGTTTTATAAAGGCTCGTCATAACTTCCTTGCTTTTGTACTCTATGCCTCTATTTATAAAATTGAGAGGTCGCACAACACCAGGTTATAGTCCAACAGTTTTATTTGAAATCACAAGCTTTCGGAGCTATCGATCGCCCCTTCCTCAGGTGAAGTAAAGAGATACAGACTCGACAAAGCATATATAGATAGAGAACAATGCATGTGTACCTTACAATTGCAGACAACTAAATTAAATCATCCTGACTATCTGCCGAGGTGTGATAAAGTTAATCAGGTCAGCCAGGAAGGTACCACATCAAAGACATAGCAAGATACAACTGAGACAATGAGGTGGAGTCGCAGGGGGTCTAACGTGTCAAAAGCTGCCGTCTGTATGTAAAACGATAAGCTGTAAAATTTTTACTTTTTTACCTGGAAAATTTTAACTTTTTTACTGGGAATCACATCTGTGAACAAGCCAACGACAACTCGAGTCCGGATCACGTCATGTATCTATTTATAAAGCCCAGGATCCCGTATGCTTTTTTAACCACTTTCTCAACCTGCCCTGCCACCTTCAATGATTTGTGCACATATACCCCTAGATCTCTCTGTTCCTGCACCCCCTTTAGAATTGTACCATTTAGTTTATATGTCCTCTCCTCATTCTTTCTACCAAAATGTATCACTTCACACTTTTCTGCATTAAATTTCATCTGCCATGTGTCCACCCATTCCACCAGCCTGTCTACGTCTTCTTGAAGTCTATCACTATCGTCCTCACTGTTCACTATACTGACTCCCACAGCTACCTGAACTACACTTCCTCCCACCCCACTTCCTGTAAGGACTCTATTCCATTCTCCCAGTTTCTCTGTCTCCACCACATCTGCTCTGACAATGCCACCTTCCATACTAGTGCTTCCGACATCTGCAAATTTTGAAATTGTGCCCTGTACACCCAAGTCCAAGTCATTAATATATATCAAGAAAAGCAGTGGTCCTAGTACTGACTGGGGAACACCACTGTGTACCTTCCTCCATTCCCAAAAATGTCTGTTCACCACTACTCTCTGTTTCCTGTCACTTAGCCAATTTCATATTCATACTGCCACTGTCCCTTTTATTCCATGGGCTTCAACTTTGCTGGCAAGCCTATTATGTGGCACTTTATCAAACACCTTTTGGAAGTCGATGTACACCACGTCAACTGCATTGCCCTCATCAACCCTTTCTGTTACCTCATCAAAAAACTCAATCAAGTTATTTAAACATGAAATAAAAACAGAAAATACTGGAAATACTCAGCAGGTCAGGCAGCATCTATAGAAAGAGAAACAGAATTAACGTTTCAGGTCGATGACCCTTCGTCAGAACTGGAAAAAGTTGGATATGTAGCAGGTTTTTAAGCATCTTTTCCAAGACTGTCACTGACCTCGTCTCCTCTGGAGATCTTCCCTCCACGGCCGCCAACCTCATAGTTCCCCAACTCCGCACAGCCCGCTTCTACCTCCTTCCCAAGATCCACAAACAGGACTGCCCCGGTAGACCCATCGTTTCAGCCTGTTCTTGCCCCACAGAACTTATCTCTTCCGATCTCGACTCTATTTTTTCTCCCCTTGTCCAGTCTCTTCCCACTTACATCCACGACTCTTCCGACGCCCTCCACCACTTTAACAGTTTTCAGTTTCCTGGCCCCAACCGTCCAATCCCTCTACACCTCCATGCCCCACTGGGATGGCCTGCGGCCCTCCGCTTCTTCCTTGAACAGAGGCCCAACCAGTCCCCTTCCACCACCACCCTCCTCCGTCTGGCTGAACTTGTTCTCACATTGAACAACTTCGCCTTTGACTCCACTCACTTCCTCCAAATTAAAGGTGTTGCTATGGGAACCTGCATGGGTCCTAGCTATGCCTGCCTTTTCGTGGGATATGTGGAATATTGTTTGTTCCAGTCCTACTCAGGTCCCCTCCCCCACCTCTTTTTCCGATACATTGTTGACTGTATCGGTGCTGTTTCCTATTCTCGCCCTGAACTAGAAAATTTCATTCACTTTGCTTCCAATTTCCACCCTTCCCTCACCTTCACGTGGTCCATCTCCGACTCTTCCCTTCCCTTCCTTGACTTCTCTGTCTCCATCTCTGGGGATAGGTTATTGACCAACATTTACTACAAGCCCACTGACTCCCACAGCTAGCCGGACTACACTTCCTCCCACCCCACTTCCTGTAAGGACTCTATTTCATTCTCCCAGTTTCTCCGTCTCCGTCGCATCTGCTCTGATGATGCCACCTTCCATACTAGTGCTTCCAACATGTCTTCCTTTTTCCTCAACCGAGGATTCCCCTCTACCGTGGTTGACATGGCCCTCGACCGTGTCTGTTCTATTTCCCGCACTTCTGCTCTCACCCCTTCCCCTCCCTCCCAGAACCACGATAGGGTTCCCCTTGTCCTCATCTTTTACCCCACCAGCCTCCACATTCAACGGATCATCCTCAGCCATTTCCGCCACCTCCAGCATGATCCCACCACCAAACACATCTTCCCCTCACCTCCCCTTTCAGCATTCCGAAGGGACCGTTCCCTCCGCGACACCCTGATCCACTCCTCTATCATCCCCAACACCCTTGCCCCTTTGCCCGGTACCTTCCCGTGCAAGCACAGGAGATGCAACACCTGCCCTTGTACCTCCTCCCTTCCCACTGTCCAGGGCCCCAAACACTCCTTCCAGGTGAAACAGTGATTTACTTGTACTTCTTGCAATTTAGTATACTGTATTCGCTGCTCACGATGCGGTCTCCTCTACATTGGGGAGACCAGACACAGATTGGGTGACCGCTTTGCGGAACACCTCCGTTCAGTCCGTAAGTGTGACCCCGATCTTCCGGTTGCCTTTCGCTTTAATTCTCCGCTCCACTCCCACTCAGACCTCACCATCCTCGGCCTCTTACACTGTTCTAATGAAGCTCAACGCAAGCTCGAGGAACAGCACCTCATCTTTCGATGAGGCGCTTTACAGCCTTCTGGACTCAACATCGAGTTCAACAAATTCAGACCATTTTTTGTCTCTCTTTCACATGGCAGCTGTCGATCATTCTGCCAGTGCCATTTACACTTCATCTAGAATCATCTTTTGTTTCTTAACTTGTCCCATTACCATCTCCTTTTGCCTTGCACCATCATCCCTTTTGTCTCTTAATCTCTCCTGCCTTCCATCCTATCACAGACCTTCCTTTTTGTTCTTTCCTCCCCTCCCACCTCTCCCTGCCCCTACACTTGCTTAAAAACCTGTTACATTTCCAACTTTTTCCAGTTCTGATGAGGGGTCATCGACCTGAAACGTTAACTCTGTTTCTCTCTCTATAGATGCTGCCTGACCTGCTGAGTATTTCCAATATTTTCTGCTTTGATTTCAGATTTCCAGCATCTGCAGTATTTTGCTTTTTTATTAGTTAAACATGACTTGCCCTTAACAAATCCATGCTGGTTTTCCTTAATTAATCCACACTTGTCCAAGTGACTGTTCATCCAGGGAGCTCTGGCTTTGGTTGCCCTACCTTTCCCACTCATGGGAATGTACCTCGACTGTACCCGAACCATCTCCTCTTTAAAGGCAGCCCATTCTTCGATTACAGTATTGCCTGCCAATCTTTGATTCCAATTTACCCAGGCTAGATCCATTCTCAACCCACTGAAATTGGCCTTCCTCCAATTAAGTATTTTTACTCTAGATTTCTCCCTGTTCTTTTCCATAGCTAATTTAAACCTTATGATACTATGATCACTGTTCCTTAAATGTTCACCTACTGACACTTGCTCCACTTGACCCACCTCATTCCCCAGAACCAGATCCAGCAATGCCTCCTTTCCTCATTGGACCGGATAGAAACATAGAACATAGAAAAATAGGAGCAGGAGTAGGCCATTCAGCCCTTCGAGCCTGCTCCGCCATTCAATATAATCATGTCTGATCCTCTATCTCAATATGATATTCCCGCTCTCTCCCCATACATACTGATCAAGAAAGTTCTCCTGAACACACTTTAGAAATTCTTCCCCCTCTCTGCCCTTTACACTATTACTATCCCAGTCTATATTAGCATAATTGAAGTCCCACATTATCACTACTCTATAGTTCTTGCACCTCTCTTTAATTTCCCTGCAAATTTGCTCCTCTATATCCTTCCCACTAGTTGGTGGCCTATAGAATACACCTAGTAGTGTAATGGCACCTCTATTGTTTCTCAACTCCAACCAAATAGATTCTGTCCTTGACCCCTCCAGGACATCCTCTCTCTCCAGCACTGTAATATTTTGGTTCCACTCTTACCTGCCCAGTTCTAGCCAGAGAATCTCCTTTTTTTTCGCGCCCACACTCCATTACCTCTGGAATCCACAAACGATCTATCCTTGGCCTCCTCCTATTTCTCAGCTACATATGCAGCTCGCTGACACCATCCGAAGGCCTGGAATCAGGTCCCACATGTAAACTGACGACACCCAGCTCTACATCACTCTCTCGACCCCTCCACTGCCTCTGTGTTGTCAGCCTGCTTGTCCAACATCCAGTTCAGGATGAGCTGCAATTTCCTCTAATTAAACACTGGGAAGACCGAAGCCATTGTCTTTGACCCCCGCCACAAACTGTTCCCTCGCCACCGATTCCATCCCTTTCCCCAGCCATTGCCTCAGGCTGAACCAGAATGTTCACAACCTGGCCATCCTATTTGACCTTGAGCTAAGCTCCCGACCCCATATCCTCTCTATTACAAAGAGCATTTACTTCCACTTCTGTAAAGTCACCCGTATCCACTCCTGCCTCAGCCCAACTCCTGCTGAAACCCTCATCCATGCTTTTGTTAACTTCAGACTTGAATAACCAATGCTCTCCTATCCAGCCTCCCATTGTCCATCTCCATGAACTTGAACTCATCCAAAACTCTGCTGCCCATATTCTAACCTGTACCAAGTCCAGCTCACCCATCACCCCTGTGCCCGCTGACCTACATTGGCTCCCAGTCCAACAATGCATCAAATTTAAAATTCACGCCCTCAAGTTTCTCAGTCACCTCGACCCTCCCCATCTCTGTAACCTCCTTCAGCCCTACAACCCTCTGAGCACTTTGCGTTCCTACAATTCTGGCTTCTTACGCAGCCCCCGCTCCCTTCACCCCAACAGATTGCAGCCGTGCCTTCAGCCATCTAGGCCCGAATGTGATTAGCTCCCAACAAATATTACACTTTTTGAAACCATTCTTGTCGTTTCTTTTATGATAATCATTCTGAAATGGCTAATGCTAATTCAATTAGAAGGTTTGAAGATGCAGTACTGACCGGCTGCACACTTTGGCCTCAGGCTTTCTGATTGGAGCACAGGACTTGTACTCACCATGGAGATGGTTCCCTGACCCTGGGTGAACATCTGTTCATGGAGTCATTTGCCTGCAGGTGGTGGGCTCTCCGGTCACTGCCAAGGAGTTACACCAAACTAGAGACAGAAACCTGCTCGAAGGCCTTCCACAACATGAGGCAGAAGGCAGCCTCCGTGCTACCTGAAAAATTGGAATTTTTTGAATTTTTGCTGCTGTTCCTGGGGCTTGCATACAGCTAGATTCTGACAGTGGTTGCACAGGCCCCTCTGTGAAGAAACCCTCTGAGTGCTTCTTCGTCCATCTTTGAACTTTGGACTCCAAGGCCTCACAGGGAGGGGCCAATTTTTTCCTCTGGAAAAGGTCGGGGGCAGAGTGCATTCCTTGGTACTTTAGTGTGTCTGTCTACCCCAAGCCCAACAGAAAATGGGTGGGGTTGCGCGGCAAAGCCTGGGCCTGATTGAGGAAACCATCCTTAAGCCACTCTAACACGTGATAGATGATGAACCAATTACTCTGCTTAGCATGTCAGCATGAATGGAGAGTGACTGAAACCCATTAAAAAAACTAAATAAATTAAGGAGCTGAAACTGTGACTGGATAGCAATATTATATTGTACCAGGAAATAGTGAATAGCTGGCTAAATGAATCAGATTGGCTTGTCTGCCCTCAGTTTTCCAGTATGTTATCCACTATAACCCATTAGAGAATAGAATTAAGCAGCATTTGGAATAAGGAAACCTTTCTTAATTAAAGTATTCTTCATACAATTGTGAGATTACTATATTTGAGTGCAGAAATGCCACAGAGGGGTTAAACACTTTTTTTGATGGCCCATTTGCAATTGGCCTCGGAGCTATTTACGCATGTTCACTTCATGATGCAAAGTCATTTTTCCTTAGCTAATATCCCTCACACATTCATTTTCAGTAACACTGAAAATGTCATCTTGTTTCATTTGGTACGGTCAAGTGAGTTATTGTGGCCATAAATCTCCAAAATGTCTTCGAGTATTAGCCTTCCATAATGTCAAAAGCAGCAATCTCGAAACACTAATAGAAAAATATTCACCTATCTACCTATATAAAGATAAAGTCCCCACATTTGCGAAGCTGTAGTCAAGACTTATTGCAAGAGCAAACCAAAATGCTATTGATATTAAAAGACTGGGATACATCACCAAATAAAAGCAAGTCAAAACCTGTTGAATGTCAGCAAGCAGGAACAATAAATCTCGACCGCCTGCAACAGTCTGTTTGCCAACAGATTTTGCAATCAGTAGGATGACAACAATGTAGACACTGAGCTACTGTAGCTTATTAATAATAGGGAGATGGATTATATAGGCAGTAATAACCTTCTACAACGCATAGCATACCATCAATTAGCCATTGTGCAGGCGGGTCTGTAACAAATTCTAATCTAAGTGCAGCACTCATTTTTCTTCTCTTATATTTGTAATATTTTTTTTTCAATTGCAATGTTAAAAATGCCTATCCCCGGTAGTGAATAGACCACACAAAATGGAACCAGATGCAGGCAAGGATAGTTTGAAGTGTAAGAAACACAGAAAATGAATAAAATATGTAATCTAATCAAACACATTGCATTTAATTAAGCCAAAAGCAACTAGTCTGGCCCTTTAGCTTTTGCTCCATTAACAGCACAAAGATTTAATTTAAATTGTAACACTTGTGAAGGCATTTCCAGGCTATATTTATGCAGATGCGACACTTTGGTTAAGGCTTGGTTTTTGCATATTCAACCCTTGTGAGAACTGAATATCCTCCATAGGTTTCCACTTAACTGTTTACAGAGTGATTTATTTTATTTAGTGCGGGGGGGGGGGGGGGGGTTGGGGGGGAGTGGGGAAGGGGCTCTGATATAATAGCTGAAAACCAATACCATTAATGTAAGCACTACAACGGAATAAATAGCCCAGATTTGAATGATTTTTCTAAAATAACTCTAATATTTTTTTCCAGAGCATATGAAATACAGCAAGCATGTAGAAATTCAATTCAGTGAGCTCAGAGTGCATTTAAAATAAGTCAGAGCTTATCAGCACAGTATAATGTAGCATGTTAGTCAGAAAAATGGATTTGCTCTCCTTTTGACTGGCCCCCACAGTCACAAAGTATGGCTCTGATAAATATTTATTATTCTAAAAAGGTTTTCTTAATAAGACCGAAAACTTGTATAGACATAAATTCTGGTTGGAATGCAAACCGTTTCGGATATGGAAATACATAGCTTTACAGTACTTGATTGTGATGGGAAATACTACAGGGGCTGCAAAATATAGTATATTTTTTGTTACAGGAATGACGAGCATGTATGAGCCAACAAGAACAAAAGTAGGTACATTACAACCAGGAATCACACACTTAGTGGATGGGGCTTCCCAGTCGAAAAGGATTAGAAATGCTTCCCTTGATGAGTCAGTCAGAACTGCACTACCAGGTATGCAACTGAGCCACGCCTTTGGTCTGTGTTGCCTCTGATGACCGAGTAGCTTGCTGATACTGTCTAAGCCTCCACATGAAGAATAGCCATCTGGCCATTGTACCAGAGGGCTGCTGGCCTCAGGACACGAGAAGGGAAAAACGCATGGTTAGAGATTATCCAGATACTTAGCAGTCGACTGCTGTCGCAATACGTAGTCGCAAAAACAGTATTTTTGCAATCAGATGCACTAGATAACCTGTTCCATCTGGAGATTCTTTCTTCACTGGGAAACCTGTCAATTTTCACTTTAGGCTTTTCCCAGTTTGAATCAGCAATGTCACCACCCTTGTAGTGAAACATTGCAGTGTTGCAAGCTGAATTTCTGTAACAACAAAAAACAAGTCCATGTACAGTGACTGAGTCATGGCAGAGGATTGCATCGAATAACCTCCAAATGTACCATTATTAAGCAGGGCTTCTTTCTTTAATATTACACAAACTTGGCGTGAAGTACCACTGAAGGAGATCCCTGCTTTGGTTCATGGCAATGTCTCAGCAAGAAAATTCCTGGGTTCAAATTCCCCAATTTTTTTATGATCATAAGTCATTCTTTAGTTAATGGTAGTAGATGTTCCTCTTCAAAGACATACAGTATTCTGCAAATTCATAATTTAATTAAGAACTTGTTAGATACAGCGTAACTCCACATGTAATTACCCTTTCAGGATGGCATTTAAATTAGTATTGGCACAATTACAGGCAAGATGACTCTCCGCTACCTTGTTAATGAGTGCTTGATAAGAGGCCTCAGAGAAAGCACTCTCACAAAGGCATCATTTCCTTCATTATTTTGACACTGATCTTCTGAAGAGATTTAGATCTCTTCTCAGTATTAACTAGGTAATAATTGATTTGTTCGCAAGCATTTAGAAAAAAATCCCCATGGAAAGGTCATGCTTGAAGTGCTGAGCCATGAGCAGAGGCAGTCCTCTCTTACCATTCCCCCACCCCACCCCCACCCCACCGCACCGCCTATTCCACCATTCCTCCCCCCACCCCCCGGCTTCATGTCAGGGATGTTGTGGGATTAGGTCATCCTTCAGTGTCAAGAGCCTTTACTACAGTAAACCAAAAGCTCTGGTTACAAAGGCAAATGATTTATTCATTTTTCTGCACGCTCAGCCGAATAATGTCACGCAAAAGAAAGTTTATGCTTTACTTTCCCAGCTACCCAAACAGAAGCTCCATTAGATTCAATTTTGGCCAGATGCACTACTCGTTGTGTGTTGATGTGAAGCAGTTTTGGCTTTGCGTTGTGACATACTGTATAGTGTAACTCAGACATAAAAGTTGCCTGCATTATATTTAGTCTGGTGGTTTGCGAGCATCTTGAGGGCATTGCCTCACCACTGCCTTGGCAATGTACTACCTGCAGACCTATCTGCAGCATACGCAAATCAAAGTTTAGAAAGTCCCCAGGAGGTCCTTACTTTTCAAACTTCAATTTTAATCTTTGGATGCTGGCAAAGAATCTCTTGTCCCATTGGCTCTCTGCTAACATTAACATTTAATTGCTATTTGGATCTCAGTGAAGAGAGCTATGTATATGAGCACTTACTGAGAGACCAGTGCGGAGCAAGTAACACAGCTCAGTCTGCCAGTCCCATTTCAATCTCAGCAGATTGTTGGCTCCAACATTTTGGCCAGGCAGTCAGAGTTCTATCAGTTTCCTACTCTAAACAGCTAGATTAACTACCGCTTTCTCTTTTTGCCCCCCAGTTAAATCGTTCTTTAGCTGCTTAGGAAGTGCAAAGCTGGCCAGCATTGCAGATGTGTGCTAACTGACCATTTTTTTTGACGGACGACGTTAATGCATTTACGAACCACAAACACGTCACAAAGAAACCGAGAGCACTTGTCAGTTTAAATGATGGCTATAAAACATGACCAGAAGTGTGAGTAAGTTAGCACATTTTACCAAAAGAGGAAAATATACCCTAAAGTAGCTTAGATGTCAGCCAGATCCTTACAGCCAGATTAATCCCAATCTTATAATCAGCTCCGACTCAGATCTAGCTTTTTCAAAAGGCAGGAAAACAGTATTAGTTTGTGTGTGAACTTAATATTAAACCTGTAAGAATAGTTTGTATCCGCACATCATTTAAGTTATGTCAGCTGCTGATAACAGATTAATGTTAAATTTTGTGGGTTTATATTAAATCTTTTATACTAACTTGAGTATTGAACACATGTCTGAACTCATCTACCTACAAGTAAAGCTGTAAGTTTATTAGCAATGACAGAGTAAAATCTGACTTATTGGAGATTAATCCAAATGTCTAAACAACACAGATCATTGGAATAGTGGATCAGTTGCTCAAATGGTAGATACATTTCACCGCTAGCTAAAATGTCATGAGTTCAAGTGGCAATGTTGCTTGTTACTATAAACTCACTTATCTCCTGTGGGTAAAGATTTGCCAGTTGTCGACCAGCCTGTAAGATCAAGCATTGCATGAAGTTGATGTATTCTGTCAGCTAAGGGTATAAAAACACTGCCATAGGCTAGATTACTGCAATTCAAGGGGGTGATTTTCCTAGCCTCCTCCCTTGCTCGAACGCATTGCCTTACCAGGCCTCAGAATACCTGAACCTGGTGGGCTGGGTCATTAACATTGTCCAGTCACACCCCTGGCAGGGCTTTTGTCGATATAGTAAAACAGGTGAGTCCTTCTGACTGCTGTGGAGAACAGGCCTCTGGGCCCAAAGAAATATTGAGAGGCTGCAAGAGGAAAAACAAGAAATAAAAATAAAGAGAAAGAAAAAAAAAGAGAAAGAAAGAAAAATAAAGAGCAACAAAGAAAGGAAAAAAAAGAAAGACTTGCATTTATATAGCACCTGTCACGACCTCAGGATGTCGCAAAGTGCTTTACAGCCAAAGAAGTACTTTTGACGTGTATTCACTGTTGTAATGTAGGAAACACGGCAGCCAATTTGTGCACAGCAAGCTCCTACATTCAGCAATGTGATAATGACCAGAAAATCTGTTTTAGTGATGTTGGTTGAGGGATAAATATTGGGAGAACGTGCCTACTCTTCTTCAAAATAATGCCATGAGATCTTTTACATTCACCTCAAAGGGCAGCTGGGGCCTTACTTGCCTTGATACCTAGCCCTCTCAAGTCAGCCGTGGCTCAGTTGGTAGCACTCCTTGCCTTTGAATCAGAAGGTTGTGGGTTCAAGTCCCACTCCCGAGATTTGAACACAAAAGTCTAGGCTGACACTCCAGTGCAGTACTGAGGGAGTGCTGCACTGCACTGCACTGAATGCCATCTTTCGGATGAGATGTTAAACCAAGTCTGCTCTCTCAGGTGGATGTAAAAGATCCTATGGCACTATTTTGAAGAAGAGCAGGGGAGTTATCCCTGGTGTCCTGGCCAATATTTATCCTTCAATCAACATCACTAAAACAGATTATCTGGTCATTATCACATTGCTATTTGTGGGAGTTTGCTGTGTGCAAATTGGCTGCCGTGTTTCCTACATTACAACAGTGACTACACTTCAAAAAGTACTTCATTGGCTGTAAAGTGCTTTGGGAAGTCCGGTGGTCGTGAAAGGCGCTAGATAAATGCAAGTCTTTCATTCCCTGCTCTAAGGAGGTCCCAGGCACAAGGTCCACTACCAGCTACTTTGGGCACTCCTGTCTCGGGGTGATTTTCTGAGGCAACAACAGGAAGGTGAGGTACTGGAGTCAGGAAACCCCCCAATCCCACAGCATTTCCATGGGAGCACTTGGCTTGAGTCTATTGCAGACGCAGGCCCATATCTGCCCCTTTGGGAAAGCCCTGGAAATCCTGAGGTTTCCCTCTTTCCTGCAATCAGGGATAGAAGCATTACTAACAGAAAAATCACCCCCTTAGGTTTACAATTTTACTATAAGGAACAATTAGATAAAATATTTCCATTTATTTTCAACATTGCTGACACATAGCAATCAAAAGAACTCTTTCTCCACGATGTTAAATTGGCCTATTTGTGGGAGAAGTAACATGATCAGAAACAAAAATATTTTATAAAAGGGCTGTGAAAAAAATAGATTTGGATCCTGTTGTTTTTTTTATTCTCAATCATTCAGGTGTCTAGCACATTGTAAGTTTTCAAGGTTTCCGAACCAAGTTCTTGAGAAATTCACACAAGTAGCTTCTAGCTGTTTGAAATGCATTTCACACTCTACCCTCATAGTGACATGCTCCACTTACCTAAGCCCAAAGAGCTTCGGGACAGGTTGGCAAGGGCCAATACTTAGGGAACACCCACCCCGGGATGCCACTGGAGTTTAACCAGCTAAAACCAAGCACAGTGCACCATAGAGCTTCATACTGCTTTCCCAGTCAGGACCACCCTACCAGTTTAGGGCATTGGCTTGCAGGTTATGTGGAGACAAATTGGGAAGAATCCAAATCCCATTGACAGATTTATCCCTTCAGGTTCCATTAATAAGCCAGGCTGGCCGGTCAATCATCAGTAATGCCCTGGAGTACTGCAGAGCTGCCCGACTCAGATATCCATGTCTGCTGTGGAAGATTCCATCCTTGCGTGATTAGAGGGGTCATCTGGGAACCATCTCGGCCGCAGTTCAAATCAAAGGGTTTTTGCCTTGCGGAGAAGTATCTTTGGCAGGTCCGAAGTCAATGGTGATGGGGTCAAGTCACCAAGCGTGATTCTTACTCAGCTTTAAGAATGAATGAACTAAACTGATCACCCACTAGATCACAAATTTACGCTTACAGCAAAATAAAAGTGTTTGCAAAGTGAGCTATTTAGAATTGTTCCAGGAACTCTCCAATGTGACAACTGTCCTTTTAAATCTGGAATTCTTTAATTGCTGGTCCCAATTAATATCAGATCCATTGAAGCTGGGCAGTGTAATTAACAACAATGCTTGCAAAGTGTGGGACAGAGAGTGATGAAAGCTCACAAACTCGACTAGTATCATTTATACTGTGGGCTGCATTGTTTATCCCAGGAAACAACATACATCGTGAATAGTTTTTACGCAATAATTTCAGTTCCTTTATATAGCATAACAGAATACGCTAAATGATCAAACTGCAACAGCTGTTTTCCTTTCTTGTTTTCTGAACTCTTTCATGTTGTTCCTCTTAATGTGTCAGCCAGTGGCTCAGTGGGTAGCACACTTGCCTTTTGAGTCAGAAGGTCATGGGTTCAACTCCCACTCCAAGAACTTGCACACATAAAGCTAGGCTGACACTCCAGTGCAGTGCTGAGGGAGTGCTGCACTGTCAGAGGTGCCGTCTTTCAGATGAGACGTTAAACCGAGGCCCCATCTGCTCTCTCAGGTGGACGTAAAAGATCCCATGGCACTATTTCGAAGAAAAGCAGGTGAGTTATCCCCGGTGTCCTTGCCAAAATTTATTCCTCAACCAACATAACAAAAAAACCCAGATTATCTGTTCATTATCACCTTGCTGTGCGCAAATTGGCTGCCACGTTTCCCACATTACAACAGTGACTCCACTTCAAAAGTACTTCATCGGCTGTAAAGCGCTTTGAGACATCCGGTGGCCGTGAAAGGCACTATATAAGTGCAAGGCTTTCTTCTATTTCTTTAATACCTGTGATATGAACAGAACGCACATGAGGCTCCATTAGAGATAATGTTAATCAAATAGGCAATCCCCACACTACCTGAATTGGATAAATATAGCAGCTAATGGATCTCTGACTTGAACTTTCTGTATCAGTGCAGCTATATCTTTCAGAAGGAAGAAATAGGGTATTATAAAGTTTCATTTCAAGAAGCACAAGTACTATAAAAAGGGGGAAATGAGTAATGTGGAGTATGTTAACTCCAAATCCAAAATATTTTTTATGTAAGTGGAGTTTACAGTATTGTGGAGAGATTGATTTAAGCAGTCAATAAAATAAAGTTCCATTGGGCCCTTGGCTATTATTTATTCTGATGAAGTGTACATCCGCTCCTGTTATTTTAGGGCACTAGGACCATGGGGAGTGGATGGTGGCAGCCAGCTAAGCTCCCAATAAATCATCACAGGTGTCCCTGATTAAGAAAACAAGCAAGGGGGTTATAAAAGCCAATGGCCCTGAATTTGAGGTCAGCAGTAAAGTGAAGGTGTTTGCTGCTGGTCCCAGAGTAAGTGCTGCACAGGGATCGCGCAATCCCTGTGTCGAGGGCTTTGGGTTTTCTGACTTTGAATTCAATTCAATGGAACTTAATGGGGAGTCCCTTGTGCGAGCTACTGTGATGTCAACAGGCTGTCTAAGCAGCCAATCGAAAGGCAGAATTCTTGTAGACAGCGAACAAGGTAGTGGGTACGCCCTTAAAAGTTTAACTTTTTAAAATAGTTAGAGAGAGCAAATGAAAGATTGGGGTTCTACCATGGGGAAAAGGCAAACTTAAAAATGCACCAAATTTTAAAAAAATTTTGAAAACTTTATGAAAATTTTTAATTTTTATTAAAATAGACAATTTCACAAGGCACAAAATTTACATTATTTTTCCAGGCCCTTAACATCTGTTTAGCAGTAATAAGGCTGTCAAAAACCCCAGTTACACCTAATTCCATTGGGTCTAACTTTTAGTGGGGAATTTAACAGCGTTCTTACTGCAGAAGAGCCGAAGTTTTCTTCAGTTTCAGTGATTTACGAGATTTCACTGATTGCCGGCTGTGTGGTGGGGAGGCTCAGCACAGCCAGTTTCGGAGTTGTCAACGACAGACCGCAACTTCGGGATTTCTGCACCAAATCCTGAAGTTATTGTCAGTTTCAAAGGCAGTATGATGGCATACTGTGAGAGAACACCATCATACCAACTGCAAATTTAGGGCCAATGTAAGGAGTGTGATGGAATACTCTCCACTTGCCTGGATGAGTGCAGCTCCAACAACACTCAAGATGCTCGACACCATCCAGGACATAGCAGCCCGCTTGATTGTCACCCCATCCACCACCTTAAACATTCACTCCCTCCACCACCGGCACACCGTGGCTGCAGTGTGTACCATCTACAAGATGCACTGCAGCAACTCTCCAAGGCTTCTTCGGCAGCAGCTCCCAAACCCACGACCTCTTCCACCTAGAAGGACAAGGGCAGCAAGCGCATGGGAACACCACCACCTCCAAGTTCCCCTCCAAGTCACACATCATTCTGACTTGGAAGTATATCGCCATTCCTTCATTGTCGCCGGGTCAAAATCCTGGAACTCCCTCCCTAACAGCACTGTGGGAGTACCTTCACCACACGGACTGCAGCGGTTCAGGAAGGCGGCTCACCACCACCTTCTCAAGGGCAATTAGGGATGGGCCATAAATGCTGGCCTTGCCAGCGATGCCCACATCCCATGAACGAATTAAAAAACAATGTTTCAGATCGGGGTGGGCCTTTAGGAAGGAGAAACGGAGGTCTGGGATAAGTGTATTTGTGAGCCTAAACATAGAAATGTGCAGGAATGCTGAATTGCCTTTAGTTGACTAGGTTGAATTGGTGTTAAGAACATGAAGGGCTGACACAAGTGTTGCCATCCTGACACAAGGTGTACTTGATCACATTATCTAATGAATTCTACCTGCGGAATCGCAGTAGTTGTGCCAGAGGAAAGAAGAATTCTTCACTCTCCCAGTTCATGGACATGAGAAAATTATCTGATGTATGCAATTGCGTGCACTTTAATTTCAGCATTGTCTCAGAATCGGTGGGCAGATTTTGGGAATGTCACTGCCTTGTCACTGTTTGTTTACAGTTGTGCAGAGAATAGGAAGCACTCGATTCCCGCTATGCTGGCAGAGTGGGTGAGGAAAGCAACAGATTGACTGCTTTGTGAACAAAGACCTCTGGAGTTAGCCACAGCCATTGTTTTCACTCAACCCTCTCCTCACTCTAGAATCCAGGCAAGCAAATATATATAATAATAGTTAATGTAATTTCGCCAGTTTCTAAGAATCTATGTGTGTATATAATAGTTAACATAGTTACACCAGTTTCTAAGAATCCAGTCAGTCTGTGCTTCTCATTCCTAGCATCCTGGTTCTACATTGTACAAAGGGATTATGAAGTACCAGTTATTTACTTTGTATAACATTCTAACCATTCTTCAACAAAACGTGTGGTGCATATTAGTTACTGCTCACATGAAGACAGGAGTTGTGGAGTGCCTACTAATCAGTTATGCTGATGGGGTTAGATGAAGAGGGGTGGGAGGAGGCTTGTGTGGAGCATAAACACCGGCATGGACCAGTTTGGCTGTCTAGCCTGTTTCTGTGCTGTATATTCTGTGTAATCACTCTTCATATAAAGGCAGGGGTTGTGCAATGCAGTCTAATTCTTTCTTCAGCTTGGCTCAGCGATAGCTCTCTTGCCACTGATTCAGAAAGTTGTGGGTACAACTCTTACTCCAAGACTTGAGTACACAATCTTGGCTGACACTTCAATGTCGTACTGAGGGATGCGGCATCAGAGGTCCCGTCTTTCAAGTGGCATGTTAAACCTCTTCATGCAGATGTATAAGATCCCATGCCATTATTCAGAGAAGAGATGGGGAGTTCTCTCAGTATTGCTCAACCAACACCATCAGAACAGAATTATTGGTTGTTTACCTCATTGCTGTTTGTTGGACCTTGTTGTGCACAAATTGGCTGCCGTGTTGGCCTACAAAACAACAGTGAACAACACATCAAAAGTAATTCATTGGTTGTAAAATACTTTGGGACATTGAGGATATGCAAGACACTATATCAATGCAAATTTGTTTTATTTTTTTTTCTATCTATATGAATATAGTTGTGCAATGTACAGGAAACTCTTTGGTATCCGGCACCGACGGGACCGGGGTGGTGCCGGTTGAATAAAAATTCCGGATAACGGAGAGATATGTCTACCGAGGCTATTTTTAACAAACAAAAATAAAAAAATCAAGAAATGTGCAGTATACAGTATTTGGGTACTCACCTACAGAATGTTGTGTTAAATGGATGGTGGAAGATGCTTGATTAAGTACAGTACTGCTAGTTGAGGGTAATCCATAACTCTTTAATTACTTAACAGTAAAACAAAACTTATAAATGACTGTATACAGTACTGTAGTTGACTGTACACTTATTCCAAGTCAACTGGTTCATCAGGAATATCCATACCAGCTGGGTCATCAGGATCATGCATTTCCACAGATTCTTCAGGCACTTCCGCTGCTTCGACTCTTTTGGAAGCTTTCTTAAACATGTTGCGGATGTCGGTTTGCTTAGTGGACTCTTGCCTTTTCTGTAGAAACGTGGAATGCAGAATATGGAGTTGCATAACTTCTTGGGCAGAGTAGCAAGGCTGCCTTTCAGCAAATTGGAGGATTGAAGAAAATCCTTCTGCAGCTTTAGCCCAAGAAATCTTGTTCTCTTCAGAAATCTCATCCTCTTCACTTTCCATCTCACTTTCCTTTTCTTTCTTTGGATTCAAAACACTCTCAATTATTTCATCATCACTTAGCATATGCACAACACCAACTTCTCTATCTGCATCAACCCACTGCTCGATATCACTTTCACTGAGGTGACGTAGAAGGTTTGCTGGGCCTACATTTTTCACCATGCCAGCCATTTCCATTATTGTACTCTTCTTGGGACGAACATTGAACCCATGAAATTCCTCCTCTGAAGAAGAACCTTCAGCAAACATTACAGAAGGCCACAATTTGCGCCAGGCTTGCCTCAGAGTGTGACCTTTCACCAAGTTCCAGGAACATGCAACATTATAGATGGCATCTTTAATATTGTATTCCTTCTGAAATGCGTGAATATTGTCATCTTGGTTTATCAGTTTACGTAGGAAGTCTTTCTTGTAATGACACTTCAGATTTTGGATAACGCCCTGGTCCATGGGTTGTATGAGAGAAGTTACATTTGGTGGCAAATAAATGGTGAAAATATTTCCCGAAACCAACTCGGATTCATGTGGATGGGCTCTACAATTATCAAGCAATAAAATGCATTTGCTATCTTCAGGTTTCCCTATTTTACGGAAATGTTCCCTCACAGATGGAACAAAAATATATGATGGAACCAATAGGAGAAGATTTCCTTATCCATCCAAGCATTTTTTTGATCTTTGTACTCAACAGGTAAGTGCCTCACATTTTTAAATGCACGGGGATTTTTATACTTCCCGATAACAAGAAGTTTAACCCGGTGTGATCCAGCAGCGTTCGCACATGTTAGCACGGTTACACGATCTTTATTTTTCTTGTAACCTGAAGCATTAGCCTCACTAGCCCCAGCAAGCGTTGATTCTGGCAAAAACCTCCAAAACAAGCCAGTTTCATCGGCATTATATATCTGTGCTGGCGACAAATCATGTTGCTGCACAATCCGATTGAAATAATCGCAGTATTCTTCTGCGGCGTCGTGATCAGCTGATTTCTTCTCCCCGGAAATATCAAGTCGTCGTATCCCGTGCCGTAACTTGAAGCACGTTAGCCATCCCTCGGAGAATGCACACTTGTCAGTGAGCTCCATCCTTTCGTAGAAATCCTTCGCTTTCTCGATTAGCATGGGTCCGGAAATTGGAACACCCTCTGAACGCTTAAGAGAAAACCATTCATAAAGCACGGTATCCAGCTCTTCAAGCTTAGGCTTACGAAGCGTACGTCATTTCTCTACACTCTTAGATGTCTCCGAGCTTGAATAAAACTTGAGCAGCTTATCCTTCTGCGATTTGATGTCGTAGATTGTTGACGAACCGATTTTGAATTCATTCATAATGTTGATATGCTTCTCTCCCCTTTCTAGTCGTTGGCATATCTCGATTTTCTGTTTTAAAGTTAAGACCACTCTCTTCCTTTTGCTTGGACCAGCTTTTGGGAATTCCATAATGCAAGATGGGGGAGATAATTCCCGATAAAGATGGAGAGACACACACAACAATGGTGGCTAGGAAGAGACTACCAGCAGCGCGGGAGACACACAGTAAAATGGCAGATCAGAAGAGACTACCAGCAGTGCGGGAGACACACAGTAAAATGGCGGATCAGAAGAGACTACCAGCAGCGCGGGAGACACACAGTAAAATGGTGGATCAGAAGAGACTACCGGCCAGCGCGGGAGAATCAGACTCCTGTTATTGCGGTGTTCGGACTTCCGACAGCGCCAGGAAGCCGAGTAGTGGCACTTTGGAGAACTAGCCCCACTGACTAACTCGGCGTTCGCGGGAGACTCGGACTCTGACTCGGAAACATTGCCGGTTATTTGAGAGGAGTTTTCGGAGTATGAATTTTGCCGGTTAATAGAGAATTCCGGATATTTAGGTGCCGTTTAAACGAGAGTTTCCTGTAGTATAATCAAGTGAGCGCCCAAGTATTCTGAATTTAATTCACGATTTGCGGTAGTAAAGACAGCTGCAGATTGAATTTGAGATCAATGCTCAAAAAGTTAACAAAGTTGTTCATTTGTCTTCGAGCTGCAGAACACAACTGTCATCCACAGCGTCACTAAACATTGTTTTGGTCACAGAAAGACAGAACAGTGGCAAGAATTTTTATTTTCATTGCAGAAACTCACACCTAATTCTGCTGCAGGGCAATTCCCTGTAATTTGCCCCAAGTCATTCTCCTGCCTTTATTTCTATAGGATGCAATGGGGGGGGGAGAAGGGATAAGGGAGAAAAAATTAAGAGAACTGAAGGAGGAAAAATAAATGACTGAAAATCAAAACCACTGAATGTCTGTAAGCTGCCAATTACATCTGCTTTTCAATTGAAATGGTATTTGAATAGCTTATTACAAGGCACCTTGGTGGCATTGTGTGGGATACTAACATGTGAATGAGGATTGGCCCAATGTGGGTTTGTCTTTGTAATTACCCATAAGATGAGTTTCCGGTCCAGCTGAGTTTTAATGGAGATGGGCTCATGCAGAGTCAAGGCATTTCCACAGAATAAGAGATGATATTCAGAGGTTAACTCAACCCATGTGTTGCATACAAGCTATGGAGCAGCTGGCTCTAAAGTAATATTAGCAGAGGGCTGGGAACAGATTTCATCCAGGCACTCCCACTTAGTAGCTATATCTGGCACAGAGATATCATATCGAAAAGAAACAGAGGGGAAACATAATTTACAAGCTGAAATAAAATAAATGAATAGCCATTCAAGATGAAGGTCTCTACCCAAACATTCACTGATTGGTTTCCCCGATGGGCCTGCTGTGTATTTACAGCATTTTCTGTTTTTATTTCAGATTTACAGCATTTGGAGATTTTTTATTTTTAAGTAAATATACAATTCATTAAATTGTAAAAATGCCATGAGATGTACTAAGGGTTCTTCCCCCCCCACCCCCCCCCTTGCTTTTAAAGCAAGACAAGTTTACCCATTTCTGGAAAGAAGATGCTTCACAACTAACATACAGCAGACCAGTTAGTCAGAAATAAGATGCAATAATGGTACTTGTGATGGAAGTAGAGTTCTGTGGTGCCTTTAAGAAGACAGTGTATATTTTATACCCTTTTTTTATGTGACCTGAGCTATATTGGGTAATGCGTGTGTGATTATAAAGAACTATTTTTAGAAGCTGTCTGGAGATTCGCCAAGATACAGAAGCTTTGTTTGAAGGGGAGAGGTGAATTAGTGGTCCTAGAAGGGTAATAGGTCTTTTACTTACAGACTTTTATCAGACATTACCGCCAAGAATTTCCTCAGCGGTTCTCCCAATTGGCCGCCATAAGTTTTGGCGGAAACCCCAGTTACACATCTGCCCGGGGTTTCCGCCGATCTTCTACCAAAGTCACAGCAGCCAATCAGGAGGACCCACCCCAAGGAAATTTCCAGCATTAAGAATGGTTTCTCTGAGGGGAGATCAGTAGTCAAGAGCAATTGAAGCCTGAGACAGCCAAGAGACCACTGTTTAATTCTTACCCACTTCAGTACTGAGGGAGTGTTGCACCAGCAATGGTGCAATCCTTTGAGTCAACTGTTAAACCGAGTCTCCAATTGCCTGTTCTGGTGGTTCAGCTGGATGTTAGCCTGAAAGTAACAGTCTGATGGTCTGATATTTAGTGAGTTTTAGAGTGAACCAGAGAGCATTTTGGGCACCTTAAAGTACATAAACTGACAGTAGAAGAATCATTGTTAATCCTGTGGCATATTATCCCATTGGGCTGGATTTTGCCAGCCGAGATGAGTTGGGGGCGGGACTGCTGCCTTCCGGGTTCTAGTCCTGCCCCCAGTGACGTCTGATGAACGCACGCTACTTTTCCCTTGATTGGCCTTGTTAAGCCCGCCACCAGCCAATTAAGGGAAAGCTGGTGACAGATCACGTCAGCTTATGACGCTTCATCTGTCAATTTTTGACAGATGAATTGTCAGCGTTTGACATCTCTGTTCTAAGGTGAGCCCTTGAGCATAGGCTCACCAAGACTTCTCTCCTCAGCAGAAAGCAGATGGCTGCAGCATCTGAGAATGCAGCAGCCATTCTGTCATCTCTGCTGTTGAGATGAGGCACCTCCAGATCCCCAAGGGTTGAAGCCTGCAGGAAGAAGCAAAGGTAAGGAAACTTTTTCTAATACTTTACACTCGCACCTCATATTTACCTGTCCATACTTGCACCCATTACTCACCTCTACATCTTACATTTCGACCCCTTTCACCCCTGCAGACCCACTGCTCGCCTCACAGACCCTGGCGAGGTTCGCAGCTGTCGGGAAGCCCGCAGCAGAAGGCTCAAAATGGGGAAAATCCTCAAAACTACCTGTTAACAGGCAGTTAATTGGCTCTAATCCCCTTCCCGCCTCGAGGAGACGGGTCCCTGCGCGACTCGGGGACCCGCCTCCCAGGAAGATGGCACGGAGGTGGGTTGGGAGCGGGGTTGGTACCCGCTCCCAGTTTCTGCCATTTTCCCAGCAGTCCCGCCTCCAAACCCGCCTCCTCAGTGCTGGGAAAATTCCCCCCAACGTATCCCTAAGGATAAAAGTTTTAACTCCAAGGAGATTCAGATTTATCGATTAAAAACTTCCATTTTGCTGTTAACATGAGTTAAAGCATTAAGAGGAAGGCCATAATCATAACAGCACTCATCAACTGCCTAGATAGAATGTAAACAATATGGCTGAGAATTCTCTCAGAGCTGCACCCGCTCGCCGCCGTAACCTAGGCAGAAGCACAGCAGAAATCCAATTTACGCGCATAAACAGGGTTTCCGACGCACTCTCTGCGAAGTTACGGTGATGGACAGGGAGCCGCTCCAAGGAAATAACCAGTCTATAAAGACCCCTCAATGCATCAACCCAGTTGTAGAGTACACAATTGGCGTGCTGGTGTAAAGAAAGTAAGGCATACACAGGGTTCTTTTACTGATGGGACCTTTCACATTATTTTGGATGGCAGGAGTGAATGAGGAAATAAAAGGCTCTCTACTAGTTGGAAGGGCAACTCAACACTAACTAAAGGGGTGGGAGGCACTCACAGTCAATGTGGTCTCAACAACTTATCACATTGGAATGGAGGTGTGGGGAAAAGGCATCCAAGTTGAAGAAGAAAGCCAAGGTAAAATATCAATGACATTACATTGCTAGGTATGATATAGCTGTCAACTATATTACATTGGCTGAAATATTTATCC
Organism: Squalus acanthias; assembly: GCA_030390025.1. NCBI lineage: Eukaryota > Metazoa > Chordata > Chondrichthyes > Squaliformes > Squalidae > Squalus > Squalus acanthias. The sequence goes on from CM059428.1 coordinate 151,645,785, forward strand.
AAGGAGGTTGCAGGCATGAGCCATATTTACCTGTTTAGTTATACATAACAATATTATTGACTTAAATTTAAACTTTAACCTGCTGTGAGCAAAGTAGAAAAGAGATAATGGGGTAAGTTTGACTTTGTATGATAGGTCGCTTCACATCTCCCGATTTTTTTGTAGATGTAAAATGGGCTACCGATTCGCTATCACCTGTTTTACACTATCGCACAAAGTCAAAATTACCCCCAATAAGGATATTTCAGACCTCGAACAATAGAGTAGAAATTGCAGACCTCCTTACCAGCAGCGGAATAAGATTGTTCACCAAATATCTGTAGGCGCAGATTAAAAACGGACAAAACAATACTCTGCTTCAGAGGTGGTGCAACATACTTGCTGCAGAGTTCAGCAAGGCATTCTTCTTATAACCAACATCAGCGCTGGGACTCTGGCATCTCTCCACGGTGCTTTAGCACCAAACTTAACTGGTTAAAAAATAGCAATGTGGGAATGAAGCAAATGCAGAGTAAACTTTCATGTTCTTTGTTTTTTTTCATTTGTTTATGGGATGTGGGCGTCGCTGGCAAGGCCAGCATTTATTGCCCATCCCTAATTGCCCTTGAGAAGGTGGTGGTGAGCCACCTTCTTGAACCGCTGCAGTCCGTGTGGTGAAGGTATTCCCACAGTGCTGTTAGGGAGGGAGTTCCAAGATTTTGACCCGGCGACGATGAAGGATTGGCGATATACTTCTAAGTCAGGATGGTGTGTGACTTGGAGGGGAACTTGGAGGTGGTGGTGTTCCCATGTGCCTGCTGCCCTTGTCCTTCTAGTTGGAAGAGGTCGCGGGTTTGGGAGGTGCTGCCAAAGAAGCCTTGGCGAGTTGCGGCAGTGCATCTTGTAGATGGTACACACTGCAGCCATGGTACACCGGTGGTGGAGGGAGTGAAATGTTTAAGGTTAATTGTTGCGTTATAAGCAATAACGTGCTGATGCCCTTCTGTCCATTAAAGTGTATTGAATTCCAGAAGCAATTTAGCAGTGTAAGCAAATGTAAATGTTTACTGAATTTATGGCAACTCACAGAATTGCTAACATGCAGAAAGACTTTTACTGACCGGCGCTGTGTCCATATGAATGTTCAAAGTGCTCCCACTAAATTTCTCGGGAGTGCTTTTTGAACGCAGCTGTAAAACAGGTTAACACCTGACTTCAGAGTCCGGAGGGGGATTTAGTGTGGTCAATAATCAGTCAGAAAATATACTCATAATTCGCACATGGGCTAAGCTTGAGCGCAGAGAGCAACTTAAACTCCAAGCATTCTTTTCCCAGCAATTGGAACATGTTGAACACAGAATCAATGACATAATGTCACATTAACTGATTAAAGATAACCTTAGTCATGAGAAGGCCGCATAAGCTTTTCCACTTTTGAGTTAGCCACTATTATTATTGAAACCCTTATGATGCAGAAAAAAGGATTTTTATTTTAGGGAGGATTCTGAGTCTCCAGTTCAATGGCATCATAAACCACAAGCACATTTACGAAGGTTAGCAGAACCCCAGATTGTAAACCAGCCTATAACTGCCTCCTAGCATCTATCACTATTTTATATAATTACTTTGCGCGTTCATTTTTCAATATATATTTTTATATCTGGGGTGACTTTTCTCTGAGCTTCTCCCGCTCCACCGCTGTAATGTTGGGGTTTCCGCTACACCGCCTCCAAAGTTACGGAGGCGTAGCAGAGAGTAATTTGAGACATGACATATGGGAAGTCGAGTATGCTTGGTAGGAACAGGTGACTTTGGACCTATTGTTCCCAAAGCTCTTCGCCACAGGGGTTTTCCTTGCCTCGAGTCTTGGTCTGTTGTAGACTAATTGATAGAGATTGATTGCTATCATTAGTCAACAACTCCATTATCGATGTATCGTGCGGCTACCAGGATGGTAGAAGGCGAGCTAGATGGACTGTGGTCTTTTTTCCTCTAGCAGTTCCTAAGCTCTGGGAGGAAATTATTTACTCGTTGTAAATATGTTTCCAATTTTGCTACACATAGCACACGGAGGAAACTTTTGCTTCAAATTGTTTGGCTATTTAATCCTACTGCTAAAAGTCAACTCTGATCCCAATTGATGCCTATGATCTTGGAATTGGTATAATCATTATATTTTGCAGTAGATTATCAGCCCAAAACTACACTGTATGTCATTGAGCTCTTTATCACCATGCTTTATTTCACTTAATTCTTTCACCTTTTCTTGTCCTCTGTATTTTGTTTTCTTGTATAACCTGTACTCAGAAATGATAAGCAGAAGAGCAGATATCTTTGCATTTGCAATTCAGCAGTCAAACTGCTCAATTCACCTTTATTATAATACAATTCACCTTTATTATATTACAACTCTCCACCGTTTTTCTTTACTAAGAAAAGAAAGAAGAACTTGCACTTATACAATGCCTTTGAGTAGAATGGGCCTATATTCTCTGGAGTTTAGAAGAATGAGAGGTGATCTCATTGAAACATATAAGATTCCGAAGGGGATTGACAGGGTAGACGTTGAGAGGTTGTTTCCCCTGGCTGGAAAGTCCAGGACGAGGGGGCATAGTCTCAGCATAAGGGGTTGGCCATTTAAGACTGAGATGAGGAGGAATTTCTTCACTAAGGGTTGTGAATCTTTGAAATTCTCTGCCCTAAAGAGCTGTGGATGCTCAGTCGTTGAGTATATTCAAGGCTGCGATAGATAGATTTTTGGACTCATGGGGAATCAAGGGATATGGGGACTGGGCGGGAAAGTGGAGTTGAGGTCGAAGATCAGCCATGATCTTATTGAATGGCGGAGCAGGCTCGAGGGGCCATATGGCCTACTCCTGCTCCTAATTCTTATGTTCTTATAAAGAGAGAAGTTAGTTTAATATTTCCAGTGTAATTTTGCCATCAGGTAATACTGTTTTATATACACATCTTACTGTACATTTGTAGCTTTTGTATATATCAATGCCTGATGTAAAGCATAAGAGTTAATTGTATTTACATTGGACTTTCCTGGCACACAAGGCATTGATTATGACTGGACCTTTTCTGTTGAAGTTTACATCATGACATTTAACAAAAAAGCAATAGCTTTTCTTCAGATTGTGGGAAGCTTGGTAGGTCCAGAGCCTGTGTGTTTGGTCCCCCAGCAGAAGTTCATCGGTTCAATGCACAGGAATACCCGATAGGCAAACAAGCATGGAGTGACATTGAGTACTGGGTTATACAGAGCAATTCCAGATTTAATCCCGAGTCTGTGCCGAGTTTGGAGGAACCACTGGGGGCACTACAATTAGCCTGGCTGCCCCGGGGTTAGGAAGACGAAGAGAAATAATCAGCCATCATATTGCTGCCGACACGCAAGAGTAAGCAGACAGTTCATCATAAAAAGACTATGCGCATCTGATAGCAAAACAATCATAATGAACGTGTAGTAAGAATGCAAATATTACAGCAGTAACACCTGCTTTATATGAGACTACAATTATCTTTACTGTCGCCTGAAGACTAAATTGGGAATACAATTGATATGATAATATTTGAATAATTATTTACTTCAGATACTATTTGTTCATTTATCTATATAATAAAGTCTGCTTTATAGTGCGGCATACTTTAAATCTGTGGGTGAAAAAATATATTGGCTCAAATAAGCAATTTATGTTTACTTATTCACTGAAATATAGATCACCAAAGATCCCACAGAAAGCAGCCGCTTCGAAGGCTGCAATTTCAACCAATCATACCGCTGTATTTCTCAGTGTTTCCACCTGCTATGTCTAGCTCAATATACAGCTGTATAAATAATACTTATTATATAACAAACAGACAAGACTTCTCCATAAATCCCGCTGTTGTCTGTGGGAAAAAGGGTCCAAGTAGTTTCTCCTGCAGGTCTTACCCTTCTTGTCTATAGCCGATCCGAGTGAAGAGGCCGAGCCACGTGGTAGAATCCCAGAATGCCACGGTCGCTCTGTGTATGTCAACCTGGTGAGCTACCTTCTCCCATTGGTACTATGAGCAGAGCAACCTAACCAACAGTCCTTAAAATGGCCATTGCAGGATACTCACAAAATGGAAAGGGAAGATTTTTTTAATGGATCTTTATAGGGCCAGGCGCAACAGGAAAACCTTCCCACCCACATCCTGCCCTTCCGTGCCTCACTCCCATTATTGCGTTTCCCCCCCGCCCCCCCCCCCCCCCCCCAAACTCTAATATATAGCTCGGCTCCACGGAAGAGCCACTGGATTCCCCCCGGCCCACCCGACCCCAGGCTCAGCACTTGATGCTTGCCAATTCATGGAAATGACATTGGGCGGAAAGCACACTCGCTCTACCCGCTGCCTGTCCGAAGTCTGCTGCAAGTTAAATTCGACTCTAAGGGCCAATTTTAACCCTGCCTGCCAGGCAGAAACCAGGGGGGCAGTTAAAATAGCCTATGAGACTTACCAGCACCGATCCCGCTGTTTTCCCACAGGTTCCGATCTTAACCTGATCTTCTGAGCAGACGAGAGGGACACCCACCGGAAGCCAGAACGGTCCTCCTGTCACAATACAGCTCGGACTGCGATGACGTCATCAGGGCCCGACTGCTATTTTAACTGGAGGCCAGCGCAGGGAAACTGCTGTGGCTTTCGTCCCAGGAAAGTTTGGGCCTCTCAGGCCCAGGCCCTCCCCAAACCCCTCCCAACCACTTAGCTGAGTGCTGGTGACTGTTCCTTTGCTCCCCGGTGGTGGGCGCCTCCTGCCCAACTTCCCGCCCTCACCCGCTGCCCAGCTGCCGCTTCCCGGCGGGTTTGGGCGGGAGACTGATGGCCCGGGAGTTAAAATCTTCTGACTCGCACTGCCGATGTCTGGACGGTTTGCTGACACCCTCCACCCACTCGCATGACTCCCGCCCTGAGTTCTAGTCAAGGCCATGAGGAATAGCAGGCTTCTGTCGTTACTTAATTATTTAAGTAAGATGGACATAGATTTTACCAAATGTTAATCATGATCATACAATAAAAGATTTCAATTTTAAAATGGTAAATAATATCATCATATACATTTTTAACATATTCCGCTCCTTTAAAATCAGGTGTTGGTATGTATACAGAAGTTATGGAATTTTAACCCACAAGAAATGGGTGGCTCGGGGTCGAGTGGGACGTTAAAGAGTTAAAAACCGGACCCCAACTCCAACCCACGCACTTCCGGTTTTAATGGAGAGGCGTGGTGGGGGCCTGAGCAGCCAACCCGCTCGCAGGAGGTAGGTCGACCATTTAAATGTTAGAATAAGGCTCCATGCCTCATGGTGATCCACCATTTCAAATTTAACTCTGGCTGGCTGGGTTTCCCAGGCCTCGGGGAATCCACCAGTTAAAGGGAGGCAAGGACTGCTGGATCCAGGAGGTAAGTGCCTTTCCACTTACCTGCTGGATCCAGCGTCCCTGCCTCGCCAACCCCCCGCAATTGGACGCCCCCCAACCCTTCCGATCTCCCCCCATCCCTGACCGCCCATACCCCCCTCCCCAAGTCCTCCGATCCCCTCCCCCACACGAGGGGCTGGATTTTGCGGGGGGTCAGCGGGTGCGATCGGTGGCAGGTCAGGTGGGAAACATTTTTTTTTTCCCCAGCGGGTCAGGACCCTGCTGTGAGCCTGCCACCACATGCATTTCCCCCGATGTTGGGTCTGTCAGCGCTGAACAGACCTGACACACTGTGGTGGCTTCACAGCAGAGAACCCAATTCAGGTAATTAGTGGCTTATTTAGAGCCACTTAAGAATGAATTTCAGCTCGCCCACGGGATCCATGCTGCTTGTGGCTCACATCTGTCAAGCTGAGGCGGGCGTTCAATGGCCATTGAATCAGCTGTTTAATTGACAGCTTCAAATGTCCCCAGTCTGACCTCATTACCTCTCTCACCATTGACAGATCACTTCTGTCATCCCTACTTCACATGCCATCTATTCCATCAGCATGGGTGCCCTTTATACTCTCTCACTTTGATCCTCAGAACCCTACCACGATCAGCCCCAACACCAGGACCACCAGGCACACCAGCAGCACCAACAACAACGCCAAACGTCTCCGCAATCAACTGATGCTGCACAGGACACCGGGCATCAGCACCCGACTACATTGCTGCCCGGGAGGCCAGGGATGGCATCGCCATGGCCAGATTTACTTCACTTGACGCTATACACCCTGGCTGCCACATGATGTGCCAGGTTGGCACCACCCCACACCAACACCATAAAGGATCCCTTGTTTTCCAATTGGGCTAGGAAGGTGGTGCACCGCAAAGATGGACATGTCAGGCGACCAATGGCAGCAGCGTGGGGGTGGGACGGTTGGAGGCTGGTGCTGATGTGGTGATCTCCAGGAATATGTCCAACCAGAGTTGGCAACCCTCTCTGTGTACAGACCCAGCAAGCACCAAATTGGGTTTTCTCAATTGCAAGACAAGTCATGGCCCTAGTGGTGTCCCAGCCTACTGTCCCAGAATGGTTCGATGAGTGATGTTCATCCACTGTTTAGAACTGGGGAAATACTAAGCAGTTTGGTTAGAGTTCAACTGTAAAGTGCATAATTAATTTAAAAACAAACTCCAGATAAAATGTCACGTGATTTTACAACTCACATACAATTTTTTTTTTAAAGTCAGAGCTTTTCTTAGAGATGTACTTCCTGTTATGTCAAAGCTAACATTTGGAATATAGACAGGATGAGCAGCAGTGTTCCCTCTAATTTTTTTCTCCCTGCACGGGCCCTTTAACTGGCTGCGTGGCCCATTCAAATTTTTGTGCATGCGCGGTTTCTTCAGTGTAAAAGCCAGTGAGCGGCCTGCGCGAGACCTCCAGACCTCTGCGTGGCTGCGCTTAGCAAACGTTGATGAGCAGACTGCAAAAATGTATTCTCAGCTTCCTGCAACCTGAGCTGTTACCCTGGCAACACGAGAGACAGTGATAGATCCGACCGGTTCACCTCCAGCTGATCTGCAGGGGAGGAAGAACTGGTTGGATAAAAGTGCCCCAGATAAACCATTGCAAATAAATGTACTGAAACGCACCCTTATTGATTCAGCAGTTCACTATGAACAAAAATAGTTTTCTTAAATGTACTGTTGACTCTAGATGAAATTTGGCAATTGCTTGATGATCTTTAATGCGCTAAACACTGAGGAAGTTTGTAAAAGGTCAATTTTTTTTTTATTCGTTCATGGGATGTGGGCGTCGCTGGCAAGGCCAGCATTTATTGCCCATCCATAATTGCCCTTGAGGAGGTGGTGGTGAGCTGCCTTCTTGAACCGCTGCAGTCAGTGTGGTGATGGTATTCCCACAGTGCTGTTAGGGAGGGAGTTCCAGGATTTTGACCCAGCGACGATGAAGGATCGGCAATATACTTCTAAGTCAGGATGGTGTGTGACTTGGAGGTGCTGGTGTTCCCATGCACCTGCTTCCCTTGTCCTTCTAGGTGGAAGAGGTCGCTGGTTTGGGAGGTGCTGCCGAAGAAGCCTTGGCGAGTTGCTGCAGTGCATCTTGTAGATGGTACACACTGCAACCACGGTACGCCGGTGGTGGAGGGAGTGAATGTTTATGGTGGTGGATGGGGTGCCAATCAAGTGGGCTACTTTGTCCTGGATGGTGTCAAGCTTCTTGAGTGTTGTTGGAGCTGCACTGATCCAGGCAAGTGGAGAGTATTCCATCGCACTCCTGACTTGTGCCTTGTAGATGCTGGAAAGGCTTTGGGGAGTCAGGAGATGAGACACTTGCCTCAGAATACCTAGCCTCTGACCTGCTCTTGTTGCCACAGTATTTATGTGGCTGATCCAGTTAAGTTTCTGGTCAATGGTGACCCCCAGGATGTTAATGGTGGGGGATTTGGCGATGGTAATGCCGTTGAATGTCATGGGGCAGTGGTTAGACTCTCTCTTGTTAGACATAAATGAGAAGTCGCACAACACCAGGTTATAGTCCAACAGATTTATTTAAAATTACAAGCTTTCGGAGCTGTCGCCCCTTCGTCAGGTAAAGGTGCAATGAAGGAATCTACAATATTACACAGTATATAAACACAGAAACTGCAGAGATACAATCTTTCAGGGAAGCATTACTTCAAAGACACACCAGAGCACAGCCAAGACAATGAGATGGATCACAGGGGGTCCAACGTGTCATATCCTGCTGTCTGCAGTTGAGCTTTTAATTTTATTTTTTCCTTTTTTTGGTTTGTTTTTTTTGTGTTTTTTTTAAAAACTGGAAAGACAGACAACGATGTCGAGTCATGTTCTGTAGCGTGACATGAACCCGATATCCCTATTGAGGCCGTCCTCATGGGTGCGGAACTTGGCTATCAGTTTCTGCTCGATGATTTTGCGTTGTGTGTCTCGAAGGCCGCCTTGGAGAACGCTAACCTGCAGATCCGAGGCCGAATGTCCTTGACTGCTGAAGTGTTCCCCGACTGGAAGGTAACAATCCTGTCTGGCGATTGTTGCGTGGTGTCCGTTCATACGTTGTCTCAGTGTCTGCATGGTCTCGCCGATGTACCATGCTCTGGGGCATCCTTTCCTGCAACGTATCAGGTAGACAACGTTGGCCGAGTCACATGAGTATGTACCATGTACCTGGTGGGTAGTGTCCTCACGTGTGATGACGGTATCTGTGTTGATGATCTGGCATGTCTTGCAGAGGTTGCCATGGCAGGGTTGTGTGGTGTCGTGGTCGCTGTTCTCCTGACAGCTGGGTAATTTGCTGCGAACAATGGTACTTTTGAGGTTAGGCGGCTGCTTGAAGGCGAGTAGTGGAGGCGTGGGGATGGCCTTAGCAAGGTGTTTGTCATCATCGATGACATTTTGAAGGCTGCGAAGAACATGGCGTAGTTTCTCCGCTCCGTTAGACATAGTTATTGCCTGGCACTTGTATGGCATGAATGTTACCTGCCACTTATCAGCCCAAGCCTGAACGTTGTCCAGGTCTTGTTGCATGCGGGCATGGACTGCTTCATTATCTGAGGAGTTGTGAATAGTGCTGAACACTGTGCAGTTATCAGCGAACATCCCCATTTCTGACCTTATGTTGAAGGGAAGGTCATTGATGAAGCAGCTGAAGATGGTTGGGCCTAGGACACTGCCCTGAGGAACTCCTGCCACTGTGATGATTGACCTCCAACCACCACAACCATCTTCCTTTGTGCTTGGATGACTACTAATGTCCCAAACTCCTCCATCACCATCCCTGGGTATGTCCTGTCCCAATGGCAGAACAGACCCACCAGGGGTGGCAGCACAGTGGTATACAGTCGGGAAGGAGTGGATCTGGGAGTCCTCAATATTGACTCTGGTCAAGCCCATGCAAGGAAATCTCCTGCTGATTACCACCTACCGCCCTCCCACAGCTGATGAATCAGTACTCCTCCATGTTGAACACCACTTGGAAGAAGCACTGAGAGTAGCAAGGGCACAGAATGTACCCCAGATGTTGGTGAGGAGGACTTTGTAGGATCGACTGGGTTGGGTGTGTCATTGTCGTGTCCGTAGCTGGTGCCGAGGTCGATGCCGGGTGGTCCGTCCAGTTTCATTCTTATTGTTGTGTTTCATAGCGGTTTGTTACAACTGACTGGCTTGTTAGGGCATTTCAGAGGGCAGTTAAGAGTCAACCACATTGCTGTGGGTCTGGAATCACATATAGACCAGACCAGGTAAGGTCGGCAGATTTCCTTCCCTAAAGGACATTAGTGAACCAGATGGGTTTTTACGACAATCCAGTAGTTTCATGGTCACCATTACTGATACTAGCTTTTTATTCCAGATTTATTTAATTAACTGAATTTAAATTCCCCAGCTGCCGTGGTGGGATTTGAACTCACATCAATGGATCATTAGTCCATGCCTCTGGATTACTAGCCCAGTAACATTACCACTATGCTACCATTCCCGCAAATTGGCAGCACATTATGATTGGATTGGCGCTTTCTATTTAAATGTTGTGTTTGGATCAGAAATTCTGTACAGTGGGAATGAATGAGACCTGGATTGGCATACTGAAACGTAATATCAGAGTGAAAATGATGCTCTAGAGGCTCTTGATGGTTTAATGAGTAAAGGCGCTGTGCGGTGCTATATTAAACCAAATAGAATATTTGTGGCTTCATTCCCAATCTTTGCTGCAACTTCTGGTCTAAGCAGAAACAGCAGCAGGAATGCTAAAATTGGCCTTGCACCATAGGGTTAGGGAAAGAAAAACTCAACCAGGTTTCCAACATGTTTATCTATAGTTACAACATTCCCACATTACAACAGTGACTACACTTCAAAAGTACATCATTGGCTGTAAAGTGCTTTGGAAGGTCCTCAGATCGTGTAAGGTGCTATATAAATGCAAGTTCGTTCCTTCGGTGGTAGACTAGAGACTGTCATTTTAATTCTCCAGAACACTCCCACTCTGACCTCTGCCTCCTACACTGTTCCAATGAAGTTCAACTTAAGCTCGAGGAACAGCACTCCATCTTTCTATTATTCACTTTACAGCCTTCCGGACTCAACATTGAGTTTAATCATTTCAGATCATAACCACTGCTCCCATTTTTTTGGATGACAACTGTTGCAGATGATTCTGATATTCCCAGTTACACCTTCGCTGGACCCATCTTTTGTTTCTTTACTTGTCCCATTAGCATCTCCTTTCACCTTGTACCATCATCCCTTTTGTCATTTAATCTCTCCTGCCTTCCACCCTGTCACAGACCTTCCCTTTTGTTCTTTCCTCCCCTCCCCCCTTTCCCTGCCTCTGCACTTGCTTAAAACCTGTTATATCTCTAACCTTTTCCAATTCTGATGAAAGACCATTGACCTGAAACGTTGGGGGTGATTTTGCCAATGGGGGCGCGTTGGAGGCGGGACTGCTGCTTGTCGGGTTTTAGTCCCGCCTCCATCGACGTCCGGCCAACCCACGCTATTTTCCCTTGATTGACCTTGTTAAGCCCACCCAGCGGGCTTAGCAGGCCAATTAAGGGAAAGCCGGTGACAGAGAACATCAGCGTATGACTTTTCATCTGTCAAAAATTTTGACAGATGAATTGTCAGCGTTTGACAGCTTTGCGAAGCTGTCAAACACTGACATTCTCTGTTGTTTGGTGAGTTATTGTACTCAAGACTCACCAAACCTCTTTTCTGAGCAGAAATCAGATGGCTGTTACATCGGAGAATGCAGCAGCCATTCTGTCATCTCTGCCGTGGAGATGCCGGAGCCTCCGGATCCCAACGATTGAAGCCTGCAGGAAGAAACAAAGGTAAGGAAACTTTTTCTAACACTTTTCACTCACCTCACATACTTACCTCTCCACACTTACACCCATCACTCTCCTCCACAGCGCACTTTTGGACCCCTCTCACCCCCGCAGACCCACTGCTCGCCTCGTTGACCCTGGCGGGGTTTCCCGACGTCGGGAAGCCTGCACTTGTGTTGGAAAAATGGGGATAATCCTCTTAACTGCCTGTTAACTACCTGTGGCTGTAATCCCCTTCGCGCCTCGAGGAGACGGGACCCGGCGCGGGTTGGGTTCCCGCCTCCTGGGAAGATGGAACGGAGGCGGGTTGGGGCGGGATGGGTACCTGCCCCCAGATTCTGCCATTTTCCTGGCAGTCCTGCCTCCAAACCCACCTCCCCAGGGCTGGCAAAATCGCCCCCGTTAACTCTGTTTCTCTCTTCACAGATGCTGCCTGACCGGCTGAGTATTTCTAGCATTTTCTGTTATTATTGGAGACTGTAAATGTTGTATTTTGAAAAGAACTCTAAACCTAAAAGTTACTGTTTGCAATACAAAAGAAAGACTTGCATTTATACAGCACCTTTCATGACCTCAGGACGTCTCAGAGCACTTTACAGCCAATGAAGTACTTTTGAAGTGTAGTCACTGTTGTGATGTAGCATACAGACTTCGGGCTGGATTTTCTCAGTGGGGAGCTTTTGGAGGCGGGACTCTCACTTGTCGGGTTTTAGTCCCGCCTCCATCGACTTGTGGCCAACCCACGCTATTTTCCCTTGATTGACCTTGTTAAGCCTGCCCAGCGGGGTTAGCAGGCCAATCAAGGGAAAGCCGGTTACAGGTGACGTCCGCGAGTGACGTTTCATCTGTGAAGAGCTTTTGACAGATGAAATGTCAGCGTTTGAGAGCTCTGTGAAGCTGTCAAACACTGACAACCTGTCCTCTAAGTTGAGTCCTTCCACTCAGGCGCAGTTAGAGAGCTCTCCTGAGCAGAAAGCAGAAGGCTGCAGCTTTTGACAGTTCAGTGGCCATTCTGCTTTCTGTGCCGGTGAGCTGAGGGACTCCCAAGACCTGAAGGGAGGAAGCCTGCAGGAAGAAGTAAAGGTAAGTAAAACTTATGAAAACACTTTATACACACACCTCACACACTTACCTCTGCACACATGCACCCATCACTCACCTGCACACTGGACATCTCGGCCCATCCGACCCCCGCAGACCGACTGCCCGCCTCGCTGACCCTGGCGAGGTTCGGAGCCATCAGGAAGCCCACACTTCAGGGCTGAAAATAGGGATTCTCCAAAAAACTGCCTGTTAACTCCCTGTTAACAGGCAGTTAATTGGCACTAATTCCCTTCCCGCCTCGAGGAGACAGGACCCGGCGCGTGTCGGGTACCCGCCTCCTGGGAAGATGGCACGGAGGCGGGTTGGGGGCGGGATGGGTACCCGCCCCCAGATTCTGCCATTTTCCCATCTAATGTCTGCATCTTATGGCTAATTCCCTACATCATCCCTTTGTGAAGGGTGAGAGGCAATACTGTTATGGTCAGTTATCAATAATGATGAGAAAGAGAAGTAGTAAAATCAAAGAAATGGTCAGAAATGCAAACCAACAAGATATCTTTCACAAGTAGTTTTATTTTCTTAAACCCAACAGTCCCATGTTGAATATCTCATTAAATATATATTCATTAACAGTTTACATATAGTTGCATTATCAATTACATTATAATGATATATTCATGCTTTGTCCAGTGCGTCACGTTGACATTGTCTTATCAGAGTTCAGGAAATAATTTGTGTAATTATACACCTAATTATCCCATTGAGCAACATCTACCCTTCTTGAAATCTTACACTGATTCACTGTATTAGTGACTCAGTAACTATAACTGTTGAGAAATGCGACAATGGTTTAAATTGTCGGTCTTGCCGCCCAGGTTGAAATAAAGTCTTTAAGACAAACATTCCCACTTCTCAATAAAACACATCTGGCCTGAGGCAAAACTTTAACAAGCTATTACAAGCACAACCTGCTCTCATTTTTCAGAACAGCACTCCACACATGCACACACACACAAAAAAAATAGCTTACACTGAATACAAAATATATTCAATGTATAAATTGCAGTCGCTGTTTTGATGAAATGCATACTTACCTGCCTTTCATGCGAGGCATCAGAAAACCATTACCATATACTGGATTAGAACCTCTCCACTAACGTGATGGATAGTTACCCAACTAGGCATTTGATATTAAAGTATAATATTTCAACTCTGTTATTTTATTCATGAAAACAAAAGCAAAATTGTTGAGTGGTATGATATTAGGATTCAATTCAGCAAATAATACCGGACATAGTATCACACACGAGTCATTTCTGCTGGAAGAGCCTGTGCATGCCTGTCTTTGATTGTATTGCCTAATGACTTGAGAATTCTGAAATTAAGTTGTTTCTAAGTTGAAACTAACTAGAAATGCACTTTGTACTCATTCTACAAATCCTCATTCAATGTTAACCATTAATTTATTTGTTTTCTCCCATTGTGTTCCCTCCTCCCCTGAAGGTGATGACTGCTGTGGTACGGAACCATAGAGGACATCATTGCTAAGCCAGTGCCTATTCTCATGTCCACACATGTGGGCCATTCTAGCAATGGGCACGACACAGATCGAGTAGGGATGTTGGCTATTTTTTCTCTTCTGCAGGCTAGGGGCTCTGAGGCAACTGTAGTGCCCCATTCTGCCACTCCAGGTGTGATCAGCTAATGTAGCATGGACTAGGGTTCAAACAATGGGGGAGAAGTTCGGTATAGCCCCTTTTGGGGCGCTAAAACTTTGAAAGTTGAAATATTAGCGCCAGGAGCTAATCATTCTCGCCTCCCGCGAAATTCAGTTTTAGCGCTCCAAGAGGGAAATGAAGCGCTAACCACTTCTCTTAGGGCGCTAAAGTCCGAGAGCAGGGCGGTAGTGGCAGAGCGCTAAACTATTTTGAGCACATTGTGAACGGCACTCTTTTATCACAGAGGCTGCTTCCCTCGCTTAAAGGGAAGGGCCAATGATGCTGCACAAGCTGGTTGTCGTCAGTTCTGTTTTGCAAGGCGACCTGGGCGACTGCCATTACAGCCCCAAACACACTCTCAAAGTGGAGGGCTTGGACATCTCGCACCAATGAAACAGTAAAAACTTTGCGCAGGCACCAGACTGGTGCAAATAATAAAGGTTGCGCGAGCTGAAAAGCATTCCCTTTAATTACCACTCCCGAAGCGGCCAGCCCAGTTCACAACGCCTCCTCTTGCTGGCGCTGTCGGCGCGAGGTGATAAAGCAGCAGGCGAGAGCCAATTTTCCGTCCAGGGCGATAACGGAGCGCTGCGCACTTTAAGACCTCACAATCTGCGAGGTGCTAGAGGCCCAGGTGCTAAGAGTCATAATGGCACAGAAGGAGGCCATTCAGCCCATGGAGTCCGTGCCGGCTCTCTGTAGAGCAATCCAGTCAGTCCCATTCCCCCGCTCTATCCCCGTAGCCCTGCAAGTTTATTTCCCTCAAGTTCCTATCCAGTCTCTCCCCTTGAAAACATTGAGTGTCTCCGCTTCCACCACTTGTCAGCAGCGAGTTCCAGGGCCAGGTCATCACCACTCACTGTGTAAAAAAGTTTTTCCTCATGTCCCCCCTGTATCTCTTGCCCAAAATCTTAAATCTGTGTCCCCTAGTCCTTGTACCATCAACTAGTGGGAACAGCCTTTTCCCGTCTAGCCTATCCAAGCCCGTCATAATCTTGTACATCTCTATCAAATCACCCCTCAACCTTCTTTGCTCTAATGAAAACAAATCCAGCTTCTCCAACCTGTCCTTGTAGCTAAGATCCCCCATCCCCGGAACCATTCTGGTAAATCTCCTCTGCACCCTCTCAAGGGCCTTCACATCCTTCCTAAAGTGTGGTGACCAGAACTGGATGCAATACTCCAGTTGTAGCCTAACCAGCACTTTATAAAGATTCAGCATAACTTCTCTACTTTTGTACTAAATACCTCTATTTATGAAACCCAAGATCCCATATGCTTTGTTAACCACTCTCTCAATATGTCTTGCCACCTTCAGGGACCTATGCACATTAACTCCCAGGTCCCTGTCCCTGCACACTCTTTAAAACTGTGCCATTAAGTGTATATTGCCTCTCCCTGTTCCTTCTGCCAAAATGCATCACCTCACACTTCTCTGTATTAAATTCCATCTGCCACTTGTCTGCCCATTCTGCTAGCCTTTCTATGTCCTGTTGCAGTCGATTGATATCATCATCACTGTTTGCCACACCCCCAAGTTTGGTGTCATCGGCAAATTTAGAAATTCTACTCTGTATTCCAATATCCAGGTCATTTATATATATCAAAAAAAGCAGTGGCCCCAGCACTTACCCTTGGGGAACACCACTGTCTACCATCCTCCAGTCTGAAAAACAGCCATTTACCACAACTCGCTGTTTTCTTTTCTTAAGCCAATTCCTTATCCAAGCTGCCGCTGACCCACCTATTCCATGAGCCTCAATTTTGTTAACCAGCCTTCTATATGGTATAACAACAGAAAACGCTGGAAAAACTCAGCAGGCCAGGCAGCATCCGTGGAGAGAGAAACAGAGTTAACGTTTCAGGTCGAAGACCTTTCGTCAGAACTGGAAAAAAGCAGGAAATGGAACAGATTTCTATATGGTACTTTGTCAAACGCCTTCCTAAAATCCATGTAGACAACATCCATTGCATTCCCTTCATCGATCCTCCCTGTTACTTCATCAAAAAATTCAAAAAACTGTTGAGTTAGCGCCAACTCTAAACCAGCACTGAAGTTTGTGAGCGTCGCTGCGCCCGGGCGCTAACGCGCACCGTTAGCACCCCCACCAGGCACTAACAGACCGAATTTCGCTGCCATTGTCTTTATGGCTAAACACCCTGTTATCCAAGCAACACTTAGTTAAAGAAAGAAACCTTGTAATCTTACAATACAGATGGTTTTGGTAAGATTTTACTTTTGCTTTCTGAGATAAATATTTCCTGTTTCTGCCCATTTGAGATCTTTACATTCTGAAATAGGATGAGAAACATTATGGTACCTTGGAAAGGACTGCAGTTCTGTGTATGTACATTTATATTATAAAATGCATGAAACACTTCAATTTCTTCAATTTTATCCCAGAGGTGGAACAGTTTTAAAGAACAGTCGTGCAACTTAGTTTACACTCATGGATGCAATCCTGCTGTACAATGTTCATTAGTAGAGTTTTACATTTACAGAGGAAAGACTATTGCTTAATAATGACTTTTGAGGTTTTACACTGAAAGTTGACTCCAGTGTATTTTAGTTTTACATGTACAGAACCAAATATGATTACTTGATCTTTAAAAACAAAAGTACTGATATTGCGAAATGTCAAACAGCAAAAATGGCCTTGGAATTTCCTTGTTTTTAAAGAATAAATTTAATAAAGATATTAAACTTCTTTTGTGCTACCCTTTTATGATCTCCTGTAGTAGAATTCTACACAGCATAATTCTTGTAGGTTGACGCAAAATAAGAGATCTGAGCTCCAGACTTAGTTTTAGTTGTCCTACAAGTAAGACAACCGTCCTAGAAGTATGAAATGATTTGCTATACACTTCTCTCCAGTCCAGAAGCTCAGAAGCAGTGGACTATTGCTATATGTGTTGATGCAGATTAGTTTTATTACTTAAGGATACGCTACTTTCATGTCAAGAAGTGATGCTTCTTTTTATAGCCAAAAAAGGAGATTTTCGGAAGAGAAAAAAAGTCTATTTGCTCAAGCAAGCCTGTCTGCTTTGTCCTACACCTTCTTTCTCTGGAAACCTATTTAAATTAACAACACGTCACATACAGTGTTGCTCGCTTTCATGGGGACAGGAGCAGGCAAAAGGAAGGCTGTGGACAGTGAAGTAGGTTTGGAGTGAAAAGGAAGAATAGACTCTTCCAGCACAAGAGGAGGCCATTCAGCCCGCTGTGCCTGTGCCGGCTCTATGAAAGAGCTATTCAATTAGCCCCACAGCCCTGCAAGTGGTATGCAGCTGTGATAGGCTTTGCATTGAGGAAAAAAGTGTGAAACTCTCGACGAGAAATGCACGCAGGTAGCTGGGCCAGGACAATGAATGTCAGTTGGGTTTATTTCAGTGTGTAATTTATTCATTTGTTAATAGTAATGAAGTGTGGGTGTCAAATAATGTTATAATCCACCTGTTTATCTTTGATAACACTGGGATTTGCCTAAAAACAACTTCCATTTCTATGGAGCTCTGTATTTCACTCCAGTTTTTTTAAATAGAGACGCATTTTAAAAATGTACATTTCCACCAATTGTTGCAATATACTCCTAAATGTTTGGGGAATAAATGACAATTTCTCACAGAATGCACCACAGTGTAGTTTCAAAGCAATGCACTCGTCGCTGAGATTAGACATGTTGCGAGTCAGTAAGAACAAGTTCAGGTTTGTGAAGAGCAAGTCTCGGACATGCAGATATCGTGATCAACAGCTTGCCAGGAGGGTTGGGTGAGAGCAGGGTTGCCAACCCTCCAGGATTGTCTTGGTATCTCCTGGAATTAAAGATCAATCTCCACGACACTACCGTGAGCAACACAGGAGAAAAAAAATCATTGGGGCATTAAAAAAAATTGTGTTATTTTTTCCATTTTCTTTGAACACTTTTGTTATAAGTTATAAAAAATATTTGAGATGGGAAATAAGGCTGTTTTCCCAACAGTCATGTGTCATCCAATCGGATAATGAAGGCCAGAATTTTCCGGGGATCGGTAGCGGGGCGGGTGGGAAATTGGATTTTTTTTGATCAACCCGCTGCAATGCGCCTTTCCCAATGTCGGGTCTGTCAGCGCTGAGCATACCCGATAGGCAGCGGCAGGCGACCCAATCAAACTCATTAGCATCTAGTTGACAGATCATTAAAAGGCTTTTTTAACTTACCTTTTCACTTTAACTTCATGGCCATGGGAACCACAATCAACTGATGCTGCGCAGGACACAGGGCATCAGCAACCGAGCTGCCAGGGATGGCCTCACCATGGCCAGATTTACTTCAATTCACACTGTACACCCTGGCTGTCACATGATGCGCCAGGTTGGCACCGCCCCACACCAGCACCATAAAGCATCCCTACAAAGTCCAAGCCATTCCTTTCACACTCATTGTCATAAATCACAAGTAACAACTCAGGAAGTACTACTGGGCGGCCAGCTGGGGCGCCATCCACTCATCACCATTGCGGGGGGTACCGCTTTGTCTCACCATTCACTGCAACTCACTAAGCCACTTCCAAAGGTGCACACAAATCTGTCCAAGAACAGAAAGTGTTGAAAATAAAGGTTTCAATGTTTGACACCACATTAACAGAAACTTTACATGAACATTGGCTAAAAGATCCAAGTGGCTACCCTTGTGTGTTGTTAGTTGGTATGATGGCACTAGGATGAGGGTGAGTGTGAGGGGTGGCTAGTGAGATGGGGATGTGATAATGTAGATAGATAGAGGGATGGGTGGATGTGCAAGGTAAGTTGGTGTGAGTAAGGATGTGCAGGAGTTGGGTAGGGAAAGCAGAGTGATGGGGATGTGATGAGTGGCACAGTAGGATGAAGGTGAGTATGGCTTTGTAGTAACGTTTTGTGATCTACTGAGATCATTGAAAGGTTTGCGTCACTGCAGCCTGGTCCTCCTGACGACATCCCTGCTTGTGATCTCCTCTGCAATATGAAAGCAGGCTGTGTTGGTCTCCTGGGGAGGTGTCTTCTGCCCATCAGAAGGGAAGAGGACCTCCCTGTGTGCTCTGACTCCCTCCATAAGCATATGGAGGAGTCATGGGAGAGCCTGGGTGCAGCCGTGCACCTCTGTGCAGTGCTCGTCAGTGTTTGCAGCAATTCAATGCTGTAGAACACTGACAGCACAAATGTTAAAAGAAAGTTGGCCATGGTCCCTTTAAGGAAATCGGCTGATGACGCGTCATGAATGACGTCCTCTAATTGGCCCGGGAAACGCGCTGGGTGGGCTTAACAGGCCCTATCAATGGAAAATCATTTTCCAGAGCAGGATGGAGCCCGCAATGGGGTCGGGACCCACCACCGACGTCGTCCGCCACGGACCCGCCAAGGTAGGGGAAGTCACGGCTGAAGAGTCTATTCACTTTGCAGTTGATGTGGGTAGGTGGTGCGCCATGAGGATCGACGTGTCGGGTGACCAATGGTAGGTGCCTGGGTGCAGAGCGGTTGGAGGCGGGAGGTCATGTGATGAAACCGTAGATATACGCCAAACCAGAGTTGGCAAGCCTAATTAAGATACTAGACTCATTTTTTTAACCAAAAAAAAATAGATGCTGTAATGGGAAGAAGATATGGTTGATAATTAGGATCAAAAGGGCCAAGGGATCTTTTTCATCCAAACATATCTTTTGCGAAATATCAAATATCAAATGCTCAAAATCTGCAGGCAAGTAAAATGCATTGTATGACAAGCAGGATATGCCCTCCAAATTTCACCTCACTCTCCTCAAAGCAGTGACCCACACATAGGTTTTTTTTAAATTCATTCATGGGATGTGGGCGTCGCTGGCAAGACCAGCATTTATTGCCCATCCCTAATTTCCCTTAAGAAGGTGGTGATCCACCTTCTTGAACCACTGCAGTCCTTGTGGTGAAGTGGCTTGCTAGGCCATTTCAGAGAGCAATTAAAAGTCAACCACATTGCTGTGGGTCTGGAGTCGCATATAGGCCAGACCAGGTAAGGACGGCAGATTTCCTTCCCTGAAGGACATTAGTGCACCAGATGGGTTTTTACAACAATCCAGTTATTTCATGGTCACCATTACTGATACTAGCTTTTTATCCCAGAATTTTTTAATTTAATTTATTTTAATTAACTGAATTTAAATTCCACAGCTGCCGTAGTGAACTCATGTCTCCAGATCATTGATTACTGGTCCAGTAACATAATAATTATGCTACCATACCCCCACACAGAGCAACAGCTCTCCAGTATCATCATCAAGTGGCCCTTCTACAGGTTGGAGCTTGTGACTGTTGAAGGATTATTTGACCATAAACAGTCAAAGAACATCCTGCCCTCACCTGTGGTCAGAGAGAAGTGCTGATGCTATTAATTATGCAGCGTTTCTTCCACTTAACTCCTAAACATTGATTTTCAACACTTGGTGTGATATAAACATAGCTTTTTGTCAGTGCCAAATTTATTGTTGCATAGAATTACTTAGAATTTATAGCACAGAAACAGCCCATTCAGCTTCACACTTCATCTCATGCTATCAACATATCCTTCTCCTCCTTTCTTCCTCATGTACCTATCTAGCTTCCCCCTAAATGCATCTATGATATTCACCTCAACTACTCTATGTGGTAACTAGTTCTACATTCTCACCACAGAGAGTGAAGAAAGTAAAGAAATTTCTCCTGAATTGCTTACTGGATTAATTAGTGACTATCTTATATTTATGGCCCCTAGTTTTGGACTCACCAACAAGTTTTTAAAAATTCTTTCATGGGATGTGGGCATCGCTGGCAAGGCCAGCATTTATTGCCCATCCCCAATTGCCCTTAAGAAGGTGGTGGTGAGCCGTCTTCTTGAACCACTGCAGTCCGTGAGGTGAAGGTACTCCCACAGTGCTGTTGGGGAGTTCCAGGATTTTGACCCAGCGACGATGAAGCCTTGGCGAGTTGCTGGAGTGCATCTTGTAGATGGTACACACTGCAGCCATGGTACGCCAGTGGTGGAGGGAGTGAATGTTTAAGGTGGTGGATGGGGTGCCAATCAAGTGGGCTGCTTTGTCCTGGATTGTCTTGAGTGTTGTTGGAGCTGCACTCATCCAGGCAAGTGGGGAGTATTCCATCACACTCCTTACTTGTGCCTTGTAGATGGTGGAAAGGTTTTTGGAAACATCTTCCCTATGTCTACTTTATCGAGCCCCTTCATAATTTTAAAGACCTCTATCAGGTCACCTCTCAGCCTTCACTTTTCAATAGAAAAGAGTTCCAGCATGTTCAGTCCTTCCTAACAGTTACAACCTCTCAGTGCTGGTATCATCCTTGTAAATCTTTATTTTTGTACCTTCTCCAGTGCCTCTATCTTTTTTTGTATGGAGACCAGAACTGTGAACTGTACTCTAAAAGAAAGAAAGACTTGCATTTATATAGCACCTTTCACGACCACCAGACATCCCAAAGCGCTTTGTAGCCGATGCAGTACTTTTGAAGTGTAGTCACTGTTGTAATGTAGGAAACACGGCAGCCAATTTGCACACAGCAAGCGCCCACAAACAGCAATGTGATAATGACCAGATAATCTGTTTTAGTGACGTTGATGGAGGGATTGTCCAGGACACCAGGGATAACTCCCCCTGCTCTTCTTTAAAATAGTGTCATGGGATCTTTTACGTCCACCTGAGAGAGCAGACAGGACCTTGGTTTAACGTCTCATCCAAAAGACAGCACCTCCGACAGTGCAGCACTCCCTCAGCACTGCACTGGAGTCTCAGCCTAGATTTTTCTGCTCAAGTCCCACAGGCTTGAACCCACAACCTTCTGACTCAGTGGTGAGAGTGCTACCCACTGAGCCACAGCTGACACTAAGTTGTTATATTTTTTTATTGCCATAATCAGCATGTAAGAGGTTTGAACAGGATCACAGGGGATCTTTCTCAAATGAGAACATATTAGTTGAGTTCCAGACAGGCTGACTGCAGCATTCTTCATAAGTACAAATTGATAACACGGAGAACAATAGTAAGTTCCAGGTATCAATGGGCTGGAGCTTTGGCATTTATAGACAAGCATCTTAGGCCATTGTCACAGATTGTCCTCATTCAATATTGACGAGCTATTATTTGTTCTGATATATTTATGAAAGATGCAGCAGAGCTCAATGATTGACAATTTGGCAGTCAGAGCTTTCTCCTTAGAGAATTGTATTCAGAGTTTGCTTTCAGTCTCGAAGTAGCGATCAGTGATGACCAGCCAGTAGCTGTTTTAAGTTATTGTGTCAGCTTAGCTAGGAAGGTAGACTAGAGAAGGTTTATAGTAGGTGGCTTTCTGTTTAAGATTCATTGTCACAGAGCCAGCCTGTACTCAAATTTTATTTGATAATGCTTCGTGAAACTCTTCGGGACATTTTACTACATTAAAGGTGCTGTAGAAATGCAAGTTGTTTTATATATTGAGGAGTGTATATCTCACTGTTTTAAACTGTGTACTGTTCTTTCATCTGTTACGTATATAAAGCCTACTTACTGACTTAAAGGTTTTGTCTCGATTTGGCAAGAATGGGGGTTAAAATTCAACTTCGGTGCGGGCGCAAAAGGATCAGTAGTGGATTGGCCTCTCGTCATACGCTACACCTGATTCTTCTTTCCATTGTAGTCACTGGACAAGGTGTACAACAGGTGGCCGATCCGCCACCGTCTGTTTTGTGACTCCACCGAAGTTGAACTTTGCCCTAAATGCTTTCCCAATCTTCCGTTTGAAAAGCAGGGGGACTTGTCGTGGCAGCACAACAACAGCAACTTGCATTTATATAGCGCCTTTAACGTAGTAAAACATCCCAAGGCGCTTCACAGAAGTGTTATCAAGCAAAATTTGACACCGAGCCACATGAGGAGATATCAGGACAGGTGACCAAAAGCTTGGTCAAAGAGGTAGGTTTTAAGGAGCGACTTAAAGGAGAGAAAGTAGAGAGGCAGAGTAGTTTAGGGAGGGAATTCCAGAGCTTAGGGCCTAGGCAGCTGAAGGCTTAGCCGTCAATGGTGGAGTGATGGAAATCAGGGATGCGCAAGAGGCCAGAATTGGAGGACTGGACATGTTATATTCCAGTAGCTGAAGTACTGAGTAAGGGTTATCTGTTAGGATCTCTAGATATCTAGTAATTTACTTAGACATTAGACAGGAAAAGATGTGCTCTGGAGTGCAGGAAGCATGTGGTCAACTTACAGAAGTGCCCAGTGGTGAACCTCAGAAAATATCTAGTGAATTAACCCAAAAACATGGCACTGGGATTGTTCAAAAAGAACGCTTGCAAACTTGCAGCAGACTCGTATTTTACTGCTGCCATTGATCGTGCAGATATGATGCCTTCAGTTGAGATCTGATAACTTGGACTGTTTTAAGCTATTACTAAAATTATACTGCCTTTCCACCATCCCTTTGGGATGACATACGGCCTTTAAGGGGGTTTGACAGATTCCCACTTTATTCTCTTCCACCGAGAATTGTGCCGATTATAAGGTACAATAAAAAGAAATTGAATACTCAAGTTAAATCCAGTTTACAAGTGACAGTAAGTCAACTGGAGATATCCTAGATCACAACATTAATAGTGCTTAAAGAAGAGGTTTATGTTCTGAAATGCATTATCTTGAAGTATCTGTTTTATTTGTTGGCCTACCATGAAGAATGTTCAAAAGTTCACAATCAAACAAAAAAAATTAAGCTGAGCAGGAATAAATCTCAACAGTCTGGCTATCTCACAGCGAAAAATTGTGCAGATATAAAGAAAGAAAAGTGCAAATGCTGTACATCTGGAAAAAGGGATGGTCATACAAAGGTTGGTCACACCTCAAAAAGGGGAAACATTTATGAATGTTTAGAGTGTGGACCCTTCTTGAGAACTGTTGAAAAGTCTTTGCTTGAAACTTTAACTTCTATTTTCTCTTTTGCAAATGCTAAGACCTGCTATGCATTTCCAGCATTTTACTCCAAGAGAAAACTGTTAGCCAAACTAATGGCCCAATACTGATATCTCTGAGGATTCCTTGATCAATACATTGATCCTGAAAGGTAATTCATATGGGATTAACTGCCAGCCAGATTCTGTGTGTAGCAAGCAGCTGCAACAATGACTGTCTGCAGCGTTTGCTTGATGGCTGGTTCAATAGATTTGGTATTTCCAGATCAATCTGTTAAATGATCAGTTTGCCTGTAATGGAACGTTGGGGCTAACAAAGCAGAGGCTTAATGTGTGGTAAGTTTGCGTGTTGGCAGCAATAGGCCCAGCTCTATGCCATTTATACTTTAACCCTTCAATGATGACAATGACATCTATCTGCCGAATATAATTTCCTCTTTGCAGTGTACTATGAAGAGGTCTCTATTGTGTACTTTTCTGTTAGATGTCAGTGTTTGTGAATAATGTTTTCTTTTATACCTATAAGAGAAAACATATGGGCCCGAAAATTAGACCTAATACGCGAGAGTACGCACTGTGTACTCTCGCGTTTTAGGTCTCCAATTGCCGGTTTCCTGCATGCACTGCGCATGCGCGGGAAACCGACACTTCGTGAATTCAAAAGGGGGCAGTTCCTAAGTGAACCGCGTGTGCGCTACAGGCTGCACGCACGCAGTGCACTTAGTTATTTTTGCAGCTTTGAACGCGCAGGTAAGCATGGAAGATTTTACACATGAAGAAAGGAGGCGTAAGACCCTCTTTTAACAAGGTAAGTAGTTAATTAAGTATTATTTTAAATTTTTTTCAACAGGTTTATCTTTTTTAGAGACTTTAAAGAAAGGTAAGTTTATTTTTATAACTTTTAAAAAGATTTTAAATTTTTTCAAAAATTTAATTTTTTGTTTAAAGTGGTTAATTTATTTAACTATACTTATTTTATTAATGTGATGGCTTTTTTTTAAATTTAATTGAGGTTTAGCTGTTCTTTTGGGGGGGTATAGTATTCATAGCTTTGACAGGTCTTCCTGTCAAAACTATGAATGAAAGATGGTGTGCTGCCATTGGCTCTAACTGAATCACGTGATCCCAGAGCTCGCACGAACTAATTGCGTCTCTGGGTCATGCAAGCACTGCACAGCTGCATGTGGGACTGGCCTTGAAACTAAAGTTCGTGTGGGCCCGGAGGAAAAAGGTAGGCGCGGAGTGAGATATCGCGGGGAAGCCTTACCCCCGCGCGAACACTCACTGTTTAATTTCTGGGCCCATGGTATTTTTAAAAATCTCCTTCTCACTCATTTCTGGTATGTGTTCTCTCATGTAATTTGTTTTTCTAGCAGTACTTCGCGCAATCCGATACGTCATTATTATTTTTAAATCACCTCTTCATTTCTACTGCAAACAACAACATATTTCACAAAGTTAGTTATCTCAGGCAAATGGAGAAATGAAGAATAATATCAGAGCACTGTGCTGGCAGGGTGGTCTGCACCATTGGTGTCGACCTGCTTTTTTCTTCTACTTCAGGGCCACTGATCAGTTTGTCATGCTTCCCGTTCACCTGCTTATGCCCCACCTCTTTTAAGTTATTCACACACTCTCTTGTATATGACTTTTATTTCTTTGATTACTCTCATTTTGCCTCTTATCGTCTCATACTTATGTCACTTTTTTTTATTCGTTCCTGGGATGTGGGCGTCGCTGGCAAGGCCAGCATTTATTGCCCATCCCTAATTGCCCTTGTGAAGGTGATGGTGAGCCACCTTCTTGAACTGCTGCAGTCCATGCGGTGAAGGTACTCCCACAGTTAGGGAGGGAGTTCCAGGATTTTGACCCAGCGACGATGAAGGAACGGCGATATATTTCCAAGTCAGGATGGTGTGTGACTTGGAGGGGAACTTGGAGGTGATGGTGCTCCCATGCGACTGCTGCCCTTGTCCTTCTAGATAGTAGAGGTCGCGGTCTTGGGAGGTGCTGCCGAAGAAGCCTTGGCGAGTTACTGCAGTGCAGTAACACTGCAGCCACAGTGTGCCGGTGGTGCAGGGAGTGAATGTTTAAGGTGGTGGATGGGGTGCCAATCAAGTGGGCTGCTTTGTCCTGGATGGTGTTGAGCTTCTTAAGTATTGTTGGAGCTGCACTCATCCAGGCAAGTGGAGAGTATTCCATCACACTCCTTACTTGTGCCTTGTTGATGGTGGAAAGGCTTTGGGGAGTCAGAAGGTGGGACACTCGCTGCAGTATACTCAGCCTCTGACCTGCTCTTGTGGCCACAGTATTTATGTGGCTGGTCCAGTTAAGTTTCTGGTCAATGGTGACCCCCAGGATGTTGATGGTGGGAGATTTGCCGATGGTAATGCCACTGAAGTCAAGGGGCGGTGGTTAGACTCTCTCTTGTTGGAGATAGTCATTGCCTAGCACTTGTGTGGTGTGAATTGATGGTTGGGCCGAGGACACTGCCCTGCAGCGATGTCCTGGGGCTGAGATGATTGGCTTCCAACAACCACAACCATCTTCCTTTGTGCTAGGTATGACTCCAGCCAGTGGAGAGTTTCCCCCCGATTCCCATTGACTTCAGTTTTACTAGGACTCCTTGATGCCACACTCGGTCAAATGCTGCCTTGATGTCAAGGGCAGTCCCTCTCACCTCACACCTGGAATTCAGCGCTTTTGTCCATGTTTGGACTAAGGCTGTAATGAGGTCTGGAGTCGAGCAGTCCTGGCAGAACCCAAACTGAGCATCGGTGAGCAGGTTATTGGTGAGTAAGTGATGCTTGATAGCGCTGTTGATGACACCTTCCATCACTTTGCTGATGATTGAGAGTAGACTGATGGGGCGGAAATTGGCCGGATTGGATTTTCCTGCATTCTGTGGGCAGGGCATAGCTGGACAATTTTCCACATTGTTGGGTAGATGCAAATGTTGTAGCTGTACTGGAACAGCTTGGCTAGAGGCGTGGCTAGTTCTTCCATTTAACCTTTGTTCCACTTAAACAATTTACAAACCATTTGATTTCTTTCCCTGTGTATGTGTATGTTCCTCATCCCCTTGCTGCAGCCTTGTTCCTTTTTACAGGCTGTTCATCTGTAATATCTTCCAGTTCTAATGAAGAATTTGCATACTTGCAATATTGACATTGTTCTCTCCACAGATGCTGCCTGACCTGCTGAATGCTCCCAGCATTTTCTGTTTTCCTTTCAGATTTGCAGCACCTACAGTATTTTGCTTTTTGAACAGATTAACAAGATTCCTCTTGTCACCTTGAAGTGTGAAATGACAACATGAACTATTTAGTATCAATAGTGTAGCAGTTAACTGACTCAACACACCTACCCATAAATTTAGCGTGCTTTCCAAAACGGCTCTCCAGAGCAATTATCTTCATATTATCCAGTATAACTACTTAATACAGATTAGACCACGCTAAATTGAGTACAGGCAAAATGGTTAGCTGGCATACAGCCCTCTAAAAATTTATCAAGAAATTATCAAATGCTGCTTTTGTTCAACATGATACTCATGTAATATTAAGCAGGCCCCCAATATTATCTATCAAGTTTACTCTATATGGAAAAAGCCTACGGGTGATCTCCCGAGATGAAGAAGCATTTGAGAGGGAGGTAAACTGGAGTGTCCTTTGTTTTTTCCTCTACCTTTTTGGATTTTTTGCAAATTGGCTTTGAGTTTCTAGCATGGCAGATGTCTTTTTTTTGTATATCCAATCAGGCAGCTTAGACTAGGAACAACAGTCGCTACAAGGGGTGGCAACCATACTGGTAGTAATGTCAAAAAGACCCATCTTTTGTTTCTTTACTTGTCCCATTACCACCCCTTTTTGCCTTACACCACCATCCCTTTTGTCATTTAATCTCCCCTGCCTTCTATCACAGACCTTTCCTTTTGTTCTTTCCTCCCATTCCCCCTTTTCCCTGCCCCTGCACTTGCTTAAAACCTGAGAAGTCGCACAACACCAGGTTATAGTCCAACAGTTTTATTTGAAATTACGAGCTTTAGGAGCGCTGCTACTTCTTCAGGTACAGTGAGGGAATACAAATCGATTACACAGTATATAGAGGTCATGATGTGGAGATGCCGGCGTTGGACTGGGGTGGACAAAAATGAGAAGTCGCACAACACCAGGTTATAGTCCAACAGATTTATTTAATTTTACAAGCTTTCGGAATAGTTCGCTCCTTCGTCAGGTAAGTTAGCAGTGAGAGAATCTCCCAGAATTCACAATTTAAACACAGACAAAAGCTGTGCTCTTTGATGTAGGAAAGATTTGAATATATTTTGTCTGTGTTTAAATTGTGAATTCTGGGAGATTCTCTCACTGCTAACTTACCTGACGAAGGAGCGAACTGTTCCGAAGACAGAGAACAATGTGTCTGCAGAGATACAATCTGTCAGGGAGGCATTACATCAAAGACACAGCAGAATACAGCTAAGACAATGAGGTGGACTATAACCTGGTGTTGTGCGACTTCTCATTTTTGTCCACCCCAGTCCAACACCGGCATCTCTGCATCATGCTTAAAACCTGTTACATCTCTAACTTTTTTCAGTTCTGACGAAGGGGCATCGACCTGAAACGTTAACTTTGTTTTTCTCTCCACAGATGCTGCCTGACCTGCTGAGTATTTGCAGCATTTTCTGCTTTTATTTCAGATTTCCAGCATCTGCAGTATTTTGCTTTTGTATTAGTTGCTAGGAGATTCCATGCCCAGAATGAAAAAAGGGATACAAAATGGCAAAGAAAAATTTTGAAATGAATATGGCTTCACATTGAAGGATAACAAGTTTTTTAGTTATAGAAAAAGAAGACAAGGGATGGAGTGGGGCCACTGATAGTGGGATCCAGCGAGGGCATGACTGCTAAAGTGGTGCATAGGTTTTTTGCCTCAGTCTTTACCAAGGAGGAGATAGGTAAATGATTTGATCTGGAAAGGGAACTAGAGGGTGTTGCAGAGGTAAGTTGTGACACTATTAACATTACTACCAGCATGGTTGCTGAAGAGCTGCACAAATTTAAGGTAAATAAATATCAGGGGCGGGATAAGATGTCTCTGAGGATCCTTGAGGAAATAAGGGAGGAAATTGCAGGAAGTCTGGCACAAATTTTGGCATACTGGAGAGGTGCCTGGGGACTGGAGAAAGGCAGATGTTAGTCCTATTTTTAAATAAAGGTAGCAAAAATGACCAGTGAGTTTGACGTCCATTGCGGGTAAAGTTATAGAAGTCATATCATCGAATCATAGAAATTTATGGCACTGAAGGAGACCATTCTGCCTATCTTGTCTGTGCCGGCTGAAAAAGAGCTATCCAGCCTCATCCCACTTTCCAGCACTTGGTCCGTAGCCCTGTAGGTTACAGCACTTCAAGTACATATCCAAGTATTTTTTAAATGCGGTGTGGGTTTCTGCCTCTACCACCCTGTGAGTTCCAGACCCCCACCACCCTCTGGGTGAAAACATTTCTCCTTAACTCCCCTCTAATCCTTCTACAAATTACTTTAAATCTATGCCCCCTGGTTATTGACCTCTGCTAAGGGAAATAGGTCCTTCCTATCCACTCTATCTAGGCCCCTCATAATTTTATATGTCTCATTTAAATCTCCCCTCAGCCTCCTCTGTTCCAAAGAAAACAACCCCAGCCTATCCAATCTTCCCTCATAGCTAAAATTCCCCAGCCCAGGCAACATCCTCGTAAATCTCTTCTGTAGCCTTTCTAATGCGATCACATCCTTCCTGTCATTAAAGATAAGATCATGGAGCATCTGGATAGAAATAAAATCATATTCATGAAGGGGAAGTCTTATCAATCTAACTTGCAGGTTTTCTTTGAGAGTGTGACAAAGGACCTTAATAAGGGTAAAACAGTGGATGTGGTGTACCTGGATTTCAGTAACACCTTTGATGCAGTTCCTCTGGAAAGGCTGATACTGAATATAAAGAATGTAGGAATCAGTGGAAATATTTTACAATGTATATTTAATTGGTTGACCCATAGAACCCAGAGGGTGGTGGTACAGTTATTGTACTGGATTCAGCCTGGAAGAATGTTACCAGTGAGGTCCCACAGGTGTCTGTTTTGGGACTTATTCATAAATGATCTGGAGCTAAGAGTCATAGCACAATGGCTAAATGTGCAGATGATACAAAGCTAATGAAGGTGGTAGACTCCAAAGCTGAACAGGATAACTTACAGGAGGATTTGCATATACAGGAAACTCTCTTTTAACCGGCACCCAAATAACCGGAAATCTCTCTTAACCGGCAAAATTCTTGAGTAGGTAACCGGGGTTTTCCTTCATCTCGCCTTTAAAAATAACTTTTAAAAAAACCCCGAGGCGTTTGCCTTGTATCGGAGTGTGTAGATTGGGAGGGGAATGTGCAGCCCGGGTAGGCAGCGGACACGACAGATGGTCAGCTGGCGGTCCCCGGGGAGACGGAGCTCCGAATGCAGGCGCATGTCAGTGTGTACGGGGCTCTCGTACGTTGGGAGATATAACTCTCCGTTATCCGGACTTTTTGATTAACCGGCACCACGCCGGTCCCGGTTAATAAAGAGTTTCCTGTACTTGGGAATTGGGCAGACAGGTGGCAGATGACATTTTATGTAGAGCAATGCAAAGTGCTTCACATGGGGATAAAACATCCAGGAAGGGATTATTACTTAAGCAGAAGAAAATAATGTGCATGGAAAATGAAAGAGATCTAAAGGTCTTGATTTATAATAAATTGAAGCTATCATAATTCTCAGTGTGATTAAAGCAAATCAGTTGTTGGGATATATTAAAAGGTCAATATTGAGCCTAAATAGTGAGGTAATCCTACTCCTTTATAAATCATTGGTGCGACTGCACTTAGAATACTGTGTACAGATCTGGTCATCTCAGTACAGAAAGGATATTGCAGCTATTGAGAGCAAGCAGAATAATTGAAGAGATGGAGGGATTGAGTTATGAAGAGCGATTATGTAAATTGGGCATGTCTCCACTGGAAAAGAGAAGGTTGAGAGGTGATATGATTGCTGTTGTTAGGATTCTAAAAGGGACTAGATAATGTAAACCATTACTAGTTGTTTCATGTTGCCAAAACAGTATGTAAGTCTTTATTGCAAGGGGTTGGAGTATAAGAGTAAGGAAGTCTTGCTGCAATTATATAGGGCTTTGGTGAGACCACACCTGGAGTACAGCGTACAGTTATGGTTTCCTTGTCTAAGGAAGGATATACTTGCCTTAGAGGCGGTACAACAAAGGTTTACTGGATTGATTCCTGGGATGAGAGGGCTGTCCTATGAGGAGAGATTAAGTAGAGTGGGTCTAAATTCTCTGGAGTTTAGAAGAATGAGAAGTGATCTCATTGAAACGTATAAAATTCTTAGAGCGCTTGACATGGTAGATGCTGAGAGGCTGTTTCTCCTGGCTGGAGAGTCTAGATCTGGAGCTCATCATCTCAGGATAAGGTGTTGACCATTTAGGACTGAGATGAGGAGAGATTTCTTCACTCAGAGGGTTGAGAATCTTTGGAATTCTCTACCCCAGATGGCTGTGGATACACAGTCGATGGGTATATTCAAGACTGAGATAGATAGATTTTTGGGCACTAAGGGAATCAAGGGATATAGGGATCAGGGTGGAAGTGGAGTTGAGGTCGATGATCAGCCGTGATCTTATTGAATGGCGGAGCAGGCTTGATGGGCCGTATGGCCTACTCCTGCTCCTGGTTCTTATGTTCTTGTGTTCTTAACCAAAGGCATGACCTGTGCTTGAAGCCTATGCATTCATATATCCCTTTTCACAACCCCAGGACATCCTAAAGCCAATGAAGTACTTTTGAAGTGTATTCACTGATGTAATGTAGGAAATGCAGCAGCCAATTTGCACACAGCAAGGTCCCACAAACAGTAAACAGTTTTAGTGATGCTGGTTGAGGGATAAATGTTGGTCAGGACTCTGGGTAGAGCTGCCCTGCTCTTCTTAGAATAGTGCAGTGGGATCCACCTGAGAGGGCAGAAGAGGCTTTGGTTTAATGTCTCATCCGAAAGACAGCACCTCCAACAGTGTAGCACTCCCTCAGTACTGCACTGGAGTGTCAGCCTAGAGTTTGTGTTCGAGATTCTGGAGTGGGACTTGAACCCACAACCTACTGATTCAGAGGTGCTAGTGCTACCACTGAACAAAGGCAAACTCCATGCCTTTTGTGCAAAGCTGCTAATATCTGCTGTCTGTCTAGCGAGGCTTCAAACCATCACTAGTCAGTTGTGTAATGACCAACCAGTGAATATGCACCTGGTAAGTGGGGTCTCTTTGGGGTCAAGATCGCCCTAAAGTGAGAAAGAGGTTTGGAACCAAATCAACCCTCAGTGACAAACTCGGTAATCTGATACCTGAGCCAAGGCGATACATAGTACTCAAAGGTACCGTTGAGGACTAACAAGTAAGATTGACTCACTAATAGAACCTGGAGTGGTAATCCTATGACTAGGAGCTGGGATTCTTTCCACTTCGTAACCAATGGCCTTGATGTATGGGGCCGTCTGAGCAGTGGGAAGCTCCGTAATGGTAAGGTGTAATGATTAGTTAGTTACGCTCCAGCAATACACCTGCACATATTATAGGCATCCCTAAGCTTTGGGTCTGCCTACCTGCAGCTAGACTTTCTGGGCTTAGGTAAGTGGGATGTGTCCCTACACAAAGAGTGTACACTCCATATTGGGCAGACAAGAACTCTACCTGTGTGGATTTTGCAGTAGTTTGGTTTGTAGACTTTTAAATATGGTGATTGGTTTCCATAGGTGTGGATAAAAATAAATAATTACATAATTTACAGCACAGGAACAGGCCATTCGCCTAACTGGTCTATGCCGGTGATTGAGCTCCGCATGAACTTCCTCCCACCCTACCTCATCAAATCATATCTGCATATTCTTCTATTCCTTTCTCCCTCGTGTACTTGTCTAGCTTCTCCTTAAAGGCATCTAAGCTATTCACCTCAACTACTCCATCTAGTAGCAGGTTCCACATTCTAATCACTCTCTGCGTAAAGAAGTTTCTCCTAAATTCTTTATTGGATTTATTAGTGGCTATCTTATATTTATGGCCCCTAATGGTTGCAAAATGAGGCTATAAATGAGTGTTGGTGATGATAGGAGATATTTGTATGGCATTCCTTTGTGTGCTATTTTAGTAGAGTCATTATAAATAAACGGGTTAATCCTGCATTAAAATAGTAGACAGAGGACTATCATACAAATGCATTAAATGCTCGTTCACTAATATCACCAACAATAATTTCCAGGCGTAACTTATTAATGTTACTCCTTCCAAGTTCCCTGATAGTTCAGTGGATAAACAAAGGACATCATGTGGCACAGAGTCATAAAGACTTGGAAGGTCTCAGGTTGTATTAAGATTCTGTACAGGTCTAATGGAATCTCAGCTGAGACTGCAGTAGGACACTACATTTGGCCTTGGGGTTACTAAGCCAGGCAGAGTTAAAATCTGCCACGGTTCTGGCTCCAACCATGATCCAATGACTGTGCTGGAAATTGTATATTCAAGAACAGGATTACACTCAACGATAATGCCCCCATGATTCAACGGTAGCTATCTGGGTTCACACAGGTGGAATGGTCACTTGAACATAAGAACATAAGAAATAGGAGCAGGAGTAAGCCAAACGGCCCATCGAGCCTGCTCCGTCATTCAACAAGATCATGGTTGATCTTCTACATCAACTCCACTTTCCAGCCCTATCCCATTGAGTAAAGTAATGGAATGCTACTAGCATTTGTGGAACTTGAACCCCAGCAAGAAAAAGGGCCTTCAGAAGAGGATGGCAAGAAAGAGAAATGAAGGCAGTTACTCCTTACTTCTCAGAACTCTATGAAACGAATAGCCCAGAACTGGGTTGTTTTACTAAATGAAATTCCGTTCGCAGCACTCCCGCGGGTGGAGGGCTGCGATTCGGAAAAATCTGTGCCTAGACCGGAGGACTCCTGGGAGGTGCAGAATTCCGTTGCTGTGCCTCTTCAATCTGCCGGTGTGCAGGGCACGCGTATCCCAGGGGCGAAGCTAGTTCACAGCATCCTGGGATCACGTGGGCCATGGGGAGCCAATCAGAGCAGGGAATCTCCATTCATAGATTTGACAGGAAGACCTGAAAAAAATAATTGACGTTTTTAACGGGGCTAAAAATAAACTTACCTTTCTTTAAAGTATTTTAAAATGATAAATCAGTGGGTTTCTACTTTCTTATACTATTAGCCTACTAAAAGCAGGCCTTGCGCCTGCTTTTCTAGGCGCAGCTGTTCCCGACTTACCCGGACTCAAGCCAGTGTGGAAAAAAACGGAAGTTTCTAACGTACGCGCTGCCTATCCGGTGCAGGCGTTTGTCCTGTCAAGCCCTTTCTGCAGAGAATGGAAGTGCCGGTTTCCAGCGCATGCGCAGTGCATGCGTAAAACCAGCACTTCCGTTGGCCCTACGGGTGAGTACACAGCGCGTACACACCCGTAGCGAACGGAATTTCTAGGCCAAACTATCTAGACAGACTTTGATCCCTTTATCACTAAATGAAAGGGGATACTATAACCTTACTAAACTTCATCTGATTATTAAGCAGAGCAACAAAGTCCAGCACGGCACCTGGACCCAATATAGATAAAACAATCATCTCTATCTTCCAAACTACATTCTGTATCCAGCAACAACAACAACAACAACTTGTATTTATATAGCGCCTTTAATGTAGTAAAACGTCCCAGGGCGCTTCACAGGAGCATTATAAGACAAAAAAAATTGAGAGAGTATGGCTTGTTCATAGTTAGAAAGGGATCATTATCATAACAGTGCTACAAGTTCTTCTGAATAAATATAATTGGATTTTATCCTGGATATACACAACAGACTGACATAGGTTCAATATAACATTTTAAATTGATTTTCATTCATCCTTATTTCCATTACTTGGAAACTAGTCAAAATGTGTTTTCCTTATTAGGGGGTTAAATACTGAAGTAGAGTCTTTGCTAGGAATTCAAAACTAGGATTATTTGGAACAGGCTTGTGTGAATTACCAGCAGTTTGCTTTGGTACACTTTCCATTTACATTAATGGAATGACACTAATGAGGGCACATTTTATTAAGCTGATCCATAAGTTTCCAAAATTTGCATATCAGTCATTCTATTATTTACCTCTTATATGCTGTTATATATGAGTGGAGACTAGAATATGGGGCTGGATTTTGCCATTGGTGGCGGGTTGGGGGCGGGTCAGATGGTCGGCGGGTCCTGATCCCGCCTCCACTGTCAGGCGGGATAATTTAGCTATTTTGCCCTAATTAGGCAATTGATTCCCAGCGTGTGCGCACTCCTGGCCCAATGAGTCTTTTGGGCCTGAAACTCGCCTCTGAAGAAGTCATTTATCCAGCTGCATTTCAGGGCTCCAATCAGCCTTGGTTCATTTTCTGCCTCTAGACTTTTATTTGCTAATCTTCTAACTGTTTGGTGCTTGTGAGATGTCTAGTTCAAGGCCCAAAGCCTCACCTTGGTTTGATGATGACTCCTCCATTCTCTGGTGGAGGGAGCCAGAGCTCAGAAGGAGGTGCTGTTTCCTTCCTCTGGGAGGGAAAAAACCTCCCCGCCAGACCAAAGCTGTGTGGCTGCAAGTGGCTCAGGAGGTGAGTTCCAGATCAATGTGCAGCAGAACCTGGCTGCGGTGCCGAAAGAGGTTTAATGACCTTGTCCGCACAGGAAAAGTGAGTATACCATCACCTTTACCCTCAATCTGCTCGCCATCTCCTCTCATCACCAGCACTCTGCATTATCAACCTACTCCGACACATCCCACTTTACCCTTACATCCCTTGCACCCTTAACTATTCCCTCTCTTTCTATGTACACAATCACTTAACTATTCGACTATGCTGCCCTCGCACTCCCTGATGTGGAGATGCCGGTGTTGGACTGGGGTGGACAAATGTGAGAAGTCGCACAACACCAGGTTATAGTCCAACAGCTTTATTTGAAATCACAAGCTTTCGGAGCGCTGCTCCTTCGTCAGGTGAAGGAGCAGCGGTCCGAAAGCTTGTGATTTCAAATAAAGCTGTTGGACTATAACCTGGTGTTGTGCGACTTCTCACATTTGCTCACACTCCCTATCACTGTTATGCTATGACAACAACTAACAACACACAGGGAGGGCCCTTGGTATTGGGACCTCACTCCATCTTTGTGTCCTTCTAAGCATCTATGCTATGGATTCTCTACACTCACTTCATCATTCTCACTCAAACTCCACTTGTTTCTCTCATTGCAGCAAAAGAGAGCCCACAATAAGAGGGAAAGGGCGAAGACAGAAGGAGGGCCACCCTCAATAGCCCAGCTCACCAGCGCTGAGAAGGCAGCCCTAGAGATTGTTGGAGTGGGGGATGGACAGACGGGCGCATCAGAGCAAGCTGGTGACAGAATAGTTTTGCATCTCTCTCATTTACATTGCATGAGTGACTGATATGGCTTCTGATGCTCAAACAGATTGACTTATGATCATCTGCACAATTCCATGTGCATGCAACATTTATATCACATGTCTAACACATGCCTTTACTCCCCCACAGGACCATCGACAACCCCCCTCCCCACTGTCCAAGAGGAAGAGCCTGAGCCGGAAGACTCCTCAGAGGAACCTGCAACCTCTGAGGGCGCAGCATCAGCAGAATTAAGCGCACCCTGCACCAGCGCAGACACTCACACCTCGGTGGGACCTTCGGGACATAGAGTAGTGTTGTCACCTGGTGTATCACAGCTCACAAGTGAGCATCAACAGATGGTGGAGACAGGGACAGCAGTGGAGAGTCCTCGTCGGAGGGCGCAGGGCACTCCCAGCTCTGCTCAGCTGCATGTAGACCCTGTGCCTCCAGGTCCATCCAGAAGGAGAGCGGTGCTGGAACTCCAGGAACAGGTGCAGGAGTCTCTGGCAGGTTTTGTCTCCAGGGTCACTTCGAGTGTGGAGAGGATGGAGGAGTCCATCACTAACATGAGCAGAGCCTTTGTGGAGGCATTGGCGCATGAACGCATCACCATGGAAAGGATGGCAACCTCCGTGGAAAGGATGGCTACGGTAGAGGAGAGGATGGCTACAGCCATGGAGGAGCTAAGTCGCCAGAGTGTTGAAAACATTGTGAATGTTCAGAATAGACTGACATCTCTGGAGGAGCAATGGGCAGCTATTGAGTAGAGAAACCAGAGCTTCATGGAAGTCCTCAGGAGTAGGATTGCCAGTGCAGATACAGGTTCTCCTCCTCCTCCTCCTCATCTGAGGAGGCATTGCGATGAGCCACTTGTTCCTCAGGCAGCTGCAAGCCACGATGCTGTGCCATGTAGTGAAGTGCACAGCAGACCACGATGAATCTGGAGACCCTGGCTGCTGAGTACTGCAGGGCTCCACCTGATCTATCAAGGCATCTGAATCGCATCTTCAGCAAGCCGATGGTTTGCTCGATGGTGGATCTGGTGGAAATGTGGCTGGAGTTGTAGCGCTCCTCAGCTTCGTTCGATGGCCTCCTGAACGGCATCATTAGCCACGTCTTCAGGGGATAGCCCTTGTCTCCAAGTAGCCATTCGCAAAGTTGGTTTGGCGGATTGAAAAGCGGAGGCACACTAGACTGCCGCAGGATGAACGAGTCATGGCAACTGCCAGGGTACTTGGCGCAAACATGCAAAATGTCCTTCCTGTGGTTGCACACCAGCTGCACGTTGAGGGAGTGGAAGCCCTTGCGGTTGACAAAAACACCTGGATTGTGATGGGGTGCCTTAAGGGACACATGTGTGCAGTCTACGACACCCTGCACCCTTGGCAAGCCTGCCATATTTGCAAAGCCAACCGCATGCGCGGTCACACTTGCCTCATCCGTGGAGAAGTGGATGTAATTGTACGCCTTTGCAAAGAGAGCATCGGTCACCTGCGTGATGCAAGTGTGTGCGGCCGACTGGGAGATGCCGCTGATGAGCCCTGGAAGGACCCTGAAGCAAAAAAATTGAGGGCGGTGGTGACTTTGACAGCCACTGGTAAGGGGTGTCCACCCGCTCCTCTGGGCTCCAGGTGTTGGTGCAGCATTGCGCAGATGTCATCCACTACCTCTCGCGAAAGTCTCAGCCTCCTTTGGCACTGCTGCTCACTCATGTTGAGGAAGCTCATCCTCAGCCTGTAAACCCTGTGGCGACGTGCTTCCCTGCGCTGGCGCCCTCTGCCCTGTGAACCATCAGGTGGGTGAGCAGCAGGTTGGTGCTCCTGTTGTTGCTGCTGCTGTTGGTGCTCCTGTTGTTCCTGGTTCTGCTGCTGCCGCGGCTGCTCTTCGTCCGTATCTGAGGCCCAGGATGAAAGGAAGTAAATAGTTCCCATGCTGCTGGTAGATTTCTCAGTTGAGGAAGCGCTCAGTCAATGTGGGGAGAGGGTTTTCCCAGGAGGTCACAGTGGAGATGGATCTCAGCTTCATCACTTCCAAGATCAGTGGACCTGCAAGACCTGAAAAAACAAAGTTCTGCCACCTGCAACTGATCCTTGTTGAAAGCTCCGTTTTTATGGTGGAGCTGCAGCTGTTAGGAAGCCAGCCACTTGTCAACCCGACAGGATTAGCTGGCATGTTTCAGGAGAGACGTGCAGCACGCTGGAAATGTAGCAAAATTTGAAAGGCCTCTCAAAATGGGATTAAAGAGGTACTTAAGTAATAGTTAAGTGCCTTAAGGGCGGCGGGACCGAAACGGAGTCTGCAAGCCCGCCTTCAGGAAAGTTGCGCGGAGGTGGGTTGACGGCGGGATCGGAACCCGCAGTCATTTTTTCCAAGTTTCCCCGCCTTCAAACCCGCCTCCTCAGGGCTGGTAAAATCCAGCCCATGGTCTCTAAATAACTGTGAGAAGTCGCACAACACCAGGTTATAGTCCAACAGCTTTACCTGACGAAGGAGCAGCGCTCCGAAAGCTCGTGATTTCAAATAAAACTGTTGGACTATAACCTGGTGTTGTGCGACTTCTCACTTTTGTCCACCCAGGTCCAACACCGGCATCTCCGCATCATAGCTTTATTTGAAATCACAAGCTTTCGGAGCGCTGCTCCTTCATCAGGTGAAGTGAAGAAATACATATGGGCACAGCATAAATAGTCAGAGAACAATGCCAGATGACTACAGTTAATCTTTCTAACTGCCCTTTATCACACCTCGGCAGAGAGACAATCACGGCAATCAAAGGTGTGGATAGTGTCCAACCAGGTCAGTCAGGAAGACATTACATCAAAGACGATAGCAAAATACAACAAAGACAATGAGGTGGGGTCACAAGGGGTCAAATGTGGCAGCTGCTGGAGTCTGTATGGAAAACAAAATTTTTTAAAACTTTTTTTGCTGGAAATCACAGCAGGTCCGGCCGCATCTGTGTATAGAGAACAAGCCAGCGACGACTCGAGTCTGGATGACTCTACGTCAGGTGGGGTTACATGTAGCGTGACATGAACCCAAGATCCCGGTTGAGGCCGTCCTCATGGGTGCGGAACTTGGCTATCAGTTTCTGCTCGATGATTTTGCATTGTCGTGTGTCTCGAAGGCCGCCTTGGAGAGCGCTTACCCGAAGATCGGAGGCTGAATGTCCTTGACTGCTGAAGTGTTCCCCGACTGGGAGGTAACACTCCTGCCTGACGATTGTTGCGCGGTGTCCGTTCATACGTTGTCGCAGTGTCTGCATGGTCTCGCCGATGTACCATGCTGCGGTGCATCCTTTCCTGCAACGTATGAGGTAGACAACGTTGGCCGAGTCACATGAGTATGTATCATGTACCTGGTGGGTAGTGTCCTCACGTGTGATGATGGTATCTGTGTTGATGATCTGGCATGTCTTGCAGAGGTTGCCGTGGCAGGGTTGTGTGGTGTCGTGGTCACTGTTCTCCTGAAAGCTGGGTAATTTGCTGCGAATGATGGTACTTTTGAGGTTAGGCGGCTGTTTGAAGGTGAGTAGTGGAGGCGTGGGGATGGCCTTAGCGAGGTGTTCGTCGTCATCGATGACATGTCTAAATACTTGGTTGACATCTAGCGCCGTATTCACGGAGTGACCACTGGCTCAGTAGTAGTATACTCACTGAGTCAGAAGGGTTGTATTCAGGCTTCATTCCAGAAAGCCCTGGTGAGCTGAACGGAGACTGGAGCACCGGCTCTGAACACTGGATAATGCTCTCTATACTGGCCAAACATGGGTACTTAATAATGTTGGTCAGAAGGTACTTAAAGACCTCTCCGCTGGCTTGTCATGCCAAAATTGTTTTTACATTAATTTTAAAATTACTGCATGTAAATGATTATAAAAAAATAAATCAGTTCATCATTTGAACTCTTGCAGGGATCGACCAAATACAAGGGTTTGAAATTTGACATTTTCAATCAATGGTTTCCATCACTGTCCTTCTGTTTACTGGCTTCCCCCATGCACAGTTTTACAGTTATTGCTGTTGTTTATCAATTGCAGAAACAAAAAGGGAAGACAAGCCAGGATGCATCACCTTTTCCAAAAATCTACACAATTTGTCAAAAAGGAAGGTGGTGGTGTATCTGAAGATGGAAAGAGTTGGGGGGGCAGGGGGGGGGGCGTGAAAATATTCAGAAAGGAGAAATACATTTTGTGAAACTGCATTTGCTTCTCTTCACCAGCATCTTGAAGGCTTTGCTTCTGAGGGACTGGTTTGACATGGAGTAATGGATCACTACTCAATGTTAGGAAAATACATTGAGATCTGAAGAACTGAAAGCAGCAAAGGTTTAACACAGCCACCAAAGTTGCTTCATTTGCACTTGTTCCACCAAAATGAGGGCAATTTTCATTGAAACAAATGCCACTGTCTTTTTGGGATTAAAATACATATCGCTTGAAAAGGCAACGGCATCTTGGGCTGGCAATAATTAATTGCTCTCATTTTTGTTATGCATCTGAGCTGTAAGAGAGAGAAAGAGAAAAGGAAATAAAATGAAAGAATCTTAAGATTACAAATGAAAAAAGCTGAAGCTTTCATTGGCAGATGTTAGCATGCCTCTGGATTGTGTAGCCTTCGACCTTGCGTACTGCCTTGTCCAAGGGCTAGATTTTCTGCCCATTCATAAGCAATTGCCTGAGAAAGCAGAAGGCAAGTTGAAGTACAGCATCAGAGTACACTGACAGTAGTATTTCTTCTGCAAAACTTCTTGCAGATGTCGATATTGTTAATGCAGTCAGGTGTTCAACAGGATCAGGAATCATAACTAACATTAATCAAGTCAATGAGCAATATGTTTTTACTAAAAAGAAAATTGTCTCCAGCCAAAACAATCACCCTACAAGGAATACTCACATCATTTGATATCCGTGAACCCTCCAGATGTGGAATTTGTCCCTGCACATCACAGAAATGAAAGTGAATGCCACTGCAGTCGAAAACAAAAAATATTGTGGCAAATGAACTTGCTGCAAATGAGTGAACGAAACAAGTTTCGTTACAGCGCCAATCTAGTACCAGTTAATAACTAACCCAAAATTCGGGGGAAGTTTTGTGCTGTGAGTCATCAAGAAGTGAGCTGAGATTTCCGAAATTCATTTCATTGCTTGATGTTAAACTTTACAATCAATACAGAAAAAAAAAAGACTTTCACCCGATTAACCTGGGCTTGATTCAAACCTTGGTTCCAAAAGGTGAACATTTTAGTGTGCTAACTCACTGTGCCAGATCGCTCTGTAAATCAGCTACTGGAGTCTACCTCACAACAAGGAGGATGGATCTTCATGTGTAACTACAAGCCGGACCAATAGTCAATTAATAGGTCATACATTTCTGCTTGTAGCTGCTCTGATTAATGGTCTAATTGATACCTGGTAGTTGTGCTTCCATTCCCTCACTGAAAATTCAGTATCAAATCTGATACAGGTTTAAGTAAAACGACCCTACTTCATTCTTCCAGGGGAAAAAAGTCTTGGAGCCTAGCTAGAGAAATAAAATACATCCAGAGTTTATAAGAGATTAGCAAAGCTTGTTGAAGTGACAAAGAAGGGTAGATTTTCATTTTACCTCATGGACATTAACCATCGCATGCCCCTTAAAGAACCTGTCAGATTTTGCTTCCATTAATTTCAATTGAAGGAAAAATCAGGCCAGTTCTGTTACTGATGTGCAATCCAGATTTATTTTCTGAAGTGATAGTCATTGTTGTTTGGTAGGCAAACACGTCAACCAATTTGTGCACAGCAAGGTCCCAC
Organism: Squalus acanthias; assembly: GCA_030390025.1. Lineage (NCBI taxonomy): Eukaryota > Metazoa > Chordata > Chondrichthyes > Squaliformes > Squalidae > Squalus > Squalus acanthias. The sequence goes on from CM059428.1 coordinate 151,688,048, forward strand.
AAATAGCAATGAGGTCAATGACTAGTTGCTCTATTTTGATGATGTTACTCGAGGGATAAACGTTGGCCTGAAGACTGGGAAAGCTCCCTGGTCTTCTTCGAATAGTGACACGAGATCCTTTACGTCCATCCGAGTAGGCGGATGGGGCCACGGTTTTAACATCTCATCCAAATAACTTGGAACTGCATGGAGGACGGAGGCGCCAGTGAGTGTCAGCAAGTTAGTCAACTGTGTGGGGCTTCACAATCCTCTACAACACCCTTTGCCTTTCCAGCAGGACTCACTGGATCTGATTAGAAGTGGCAGCCTTGGCTGATTTTTCTTCCTTTTAGCCGAGAGACACGGAGGCGAGTTGTAGGACCCCTGTTGCTGCCCCAGCTAAGGGCAGCTAACTCAGCACAGATGAAGACTTTTACTCCGTGCTTTCCCAGATTTTGTAATGTTTCAATTACTTTCATGGATGCCGCTTTCTCACTTTTTTTTTATTCTGCAAATCTGCTGAGGAATCGGAGATTCTTACGGGTAATTGTAAAATAAAGAAAAAAATGTTTCAACAGACAAATCCCAAAGGGAGGAAACAATAACCAGCAGGAAACACGGTAACCAAACAGAAAACCTGGATCATGTCGGAAACGAACCTGGAACTCGTCCACTTCTAATAATGGACATTCATGAATGAGGCTGGAAAATCTCCTTTGTTCCAAAAAAGAAATTGTGGTTTAATTTTTCCGACCTTAACTAAATGAAACCAGTTTGCATTGATAGTATCACTTATGTTCTTCAGACTGCCCAATATTCCGATTAAGTCATTCATGACTAAAATCCCTGCTCACATGAAACTGCCACATTACATGAATTCAAGCTTCAGGCAAAAATTCAGGTTGGTTAGCAACACCAGAGTAGGACATAAAGGGGATTTTCATTACAGGGACCTATATTACTCATTGTAAGGCATTTTTGATAATTCTATCATTTCTGCGACATCAAGACTCGACATATCATCTCAGTTATTTTAAGACTGTTTCTCAGACTTAGACAATATAAATTGTACTTGATTGCCCAAGGTGGTTATTTCTTTGACACTGTGCCCCAGGAGTCATAGCGGAGTGTCAGTACTTTTTTCTGCTATTTTTCAGATGAGTGCAGATGATGCACATGTTAGATGTAGCAAATAATTCCATTTTAAGTTGAAGGTTACGATACCCATCCAGCTGTAACCGGATATCTAAAGCATTAGGGGCTCTCAAATGCTTGAAATGAGATTGTAAACACACAGACACCGCTTCTGTTTGCCTCCTTGCAGCAGATTTTAAACATATATAACATATTCTATTGAATAAAGCCCCTTGGGCTCACTGATATTTAGAAATGCAATTGAATACTTGCACTTTAAATGGAGCAGTGAAACCTGCTTATCATCATTGATCATTATTTATTCATAATGTCACAATCTGCTTATCATAAAGTTCCAAAACACAAAACCAATCCAGTTCATATTTATAGAATATTTTCCATATTAAAGCCTCTTTAATGTTCCAGGGCTGACAACAACATTTTATAAGAACAATATCATCCACCGTGTATCACATTCCGAGCACAATTCTTTTTGTTACGGTGGAAATTGAATTCCATAACAGGACTGTTCACAAACAGTGCTGACCCGCTCTCTGGTTCCTGGCTTTATGAATTTCCGGAACTACGGATGAGGAAGTGTACGGGGCAAGGTGCATAGCCAGCCCGATTTGGTAAAGAAACTGAGCTGCAAAATTCAATGTCCAGAATATTTCTTCCTCCCATTTTAGGTTCTCTGGTTTTCTTCTAAGGAGCAGGGAGTTTGCCTGTGAATGGAACTGAAGACTACAGAATCATCTGTAGGCAGCCAACCTCCTGACCTTGCGACGGAGGAAAGGTCATTGATGAAGTGGTTGGGGCGAGGACACTTATGTGGAAAAACTCCTGCAGCTATGTCCTGGGGTTGCAATGATTGGTGCCCAACAACCACGATCATCTTCCTTTGCGTCAGGTAGGACTCCAGCCACTGGAAGATTTCCCCCTTGTCCCCATTTCTAGGGCTCCTTGGTGTCCTAGTCAGTCAAATGCTGCCTTGATGCTGGTCTTGCATCTCCCAGAAACATCCCAAGGCTCCTGAATGAATCACTTTGAAGTGCAGCAACTGCCAGTATGCATGCAGAGCGAGTGCTTACCTGAGACGGAGGTTGGAAAAGGTCCCCTCTTTTTCAGGTCCCCCCCCCCGATGTTATCTACCGTTCTCAACCTAGAGGATGAAGAGATGACCAGCTAGTATGCCTCAGCCAAAAGTGGCAATTAGGAAGCAACAGCGTCTGACCCACTGTCTGACTTTCGACCCTCCTTTTGGAAAGCACCTTTCCTCCACTCTGCATCTCTCCCAAGTAGACTAGCTGAAATCAGGAGACTCTTTTGAGCTTTCAAAATACGCAACACTCTTCGCTCACTCGGAATCGAAAAACAAATTTTCCACAAACATCTCAAGCCTCTTATGAATAATAATCTAAGGAATGCATAGTATCATTTTCTAAATCACCATTTTCAGATGTACTTCCCAATTATACTGCATGTTTGGTAAGCTATGATGTGTTTTTGCACCTCAGTGCGGCCACATGCGGAATGGTGCCTTTAAGTTTATAATGGCAGGCTATCCCATCAGTTGTTTTCTCTCACTGGAAGTCAGAAATAAACAAGCAGAGCTCTATCTATGCTTGTCCTTAAATATACATTCCTGGAACTCTTTCGAATTCAAAAGTGGTTCTAGCAGGCAGCAGATCCACAGCTGCCCATTCACACTGCGCAGAGAGGCACCAGACCCTGCAGTATAACTGGGACTTCAATCTTGTTATATTTCTGATTTCACTACTGCAGTCCTCAGAGGGGTAGCCAGAAGCTAGTTTACAAATTCCATTCAACCATTCATTATGCAAGATCAAGGTTACTGCTGCACAGAACTGTTTCATTCAGCTTTCACACCCAAGCAGCCAGCTTTCAAAGCTGTCATCTGAATCACTGCTATTGTTTTGTTACTACCATTTCCTTGTAGTCTTTGACATTAAGGGCCCAATTCTCAAATACTCAGTGTAACATGGTGGTGAGGAGTCTTATTTGGTTTGAAAATTCATCCTGTTCACCTCATTTAAATCTTTTACTCTCCTATTAAGGTCTCTCTTCACACCAGGTACCAGTTGATCAAGGGAATGAACAATGGCCTACTTCCAGCTCTTTTCCCCAGGATGTCCCATTGGTAGCATATGAGGGCAATTCAGTTTAATCTGACAATAATTTTGCCTCTCTATTGTGAGCAGAGAATCACGGAGCTGAAACAAAAGCAAAAATGCTGGAAACTCTCAGCAGGTCAGGCAGCATCTGTGGAGAGAGAAACAGAGTTAACGGGCTGGATTTTACTTACTGAGACGAGTTGGGGGCGGGACTGCTGCCTTCCGGGTTCTAGTCCTGCCCCCAGTGACATCTGACAAACAGACGCTATTTTGCTCTGATTGGCCTCGTTAAGCCCACCCTGCGGGCTTGCCGGCCAATTAAGGGAAAGCCGGTGTCAGATGACGTCAGTTGATCAAGCTTCATCTGCCGGTTTTCTTAAAGGCATATGCACCACATTTGTTTGACAGATGATTTGACAGTGTTTGATAGCATTGAGGTGCTGTCAAACACTGACAATCACTGACAATCACTGTACACAGGTGAGCCTTTGCACCCAGGATCTCCAATTACTCTCTCCTTAAGATAAAACAGATGGCAGCTGCAGCTGAGATTGCAGAAGCCATCTGTCACTTCTCCCGATGCAGAAACATCTAACCACATTAAAAATTACTTTCACACCATCTCCTTACCTCTGATACTAACCATTGTCCCATTGCATCCTTCTCACCACTTCTGCAGCTGTCATCCAAACACCAACATAACAACAGACCCACAGCACACCTCACTTACCCTGGCGGGGTTCCCCGACATCGGGAAGCCCACAGCAGCAGTCGAAAAATTGGGAAAAGCCTCTTAACTGCCTGTTAACTACTTGTTAACAGGCAGTTAAGTGGCTATAATCCTCTTCCCGCCGCTAGGAGTCGGGTCCCTGCGCAAATCAGGGACCCAACTCCCGGGAAGATTGGTTGGAGGCGGGCTGGGAGCGGGTTCTGGACCCGCTCCCATTCTTTTTGACTTTCCCAGCAGTCACGCTTCCAAACCCGCCTCCTCAGGGCTGGTAAAATCCAGCCCAACATTTCAGGTCGATGACCCTTCGTCAGAACTGGCAAAAGTTAGAGATGTAACAGGTGGAATAGACTCCCAGCAAAAATAAATAATGCTGTATTGATGTAACTCACTCAAAAGGAGCTGGATAAATATATGATTGAGAATGTGATTGGACATGAACGGAATAAACTAAGTTATCAAATATCCCGCAGTGGTTTCTGTCCTGCTAAGATTGGGGGTAGGGAGGGGAAGGGAAGGCGGGAAGGGAGTGCGGCCGGAATAGTGTAGTCTATGGAGAACTGCAGGCCAGGATTGAATAGTGGAGCTGTGAGGATAAAACATAAACATAGAAACATAGAATCTAGGAGCAGGAGTAGGCCATTCGGCCCGTCGAGCCTGCTCCACCATTCAATACGATCATGGCTGATCATCCAAATCCAGTACCCTGTCCCTGCTTTAATCCCCACAGTACACATATCCCACCCTACCCCCGTAACCCCACGTATTTAATTCCCCCTAACATATCCCATCCTATCCCCATAACCCCACATATTTAATCCCCCCCTAACACTAAGGGTCAATTTATCATAGCCAAATCAACCTAACCCACACATTTTTGGACTGTGGGAGGAAACCGGAGCACCCGGAGGAAACCCACGCAGACACGGGGAGAATGTGCAAACTCCACACAGACAGTCACCCGAGGTCAGATTCGAACCCGGGTCCCTGGCGCTGTGAGGCACCAGTGCTAACCACTATGCCACCGTGATAGAAAATATTGTGATTAACTTTGGGGATCATGCAACATTTATAAAGAACTTTCCTCTTAGAAGTTTAATTAGATGGGAAGAGCCCATGATAGGACAGCTTGTACATTGTCTGTGAAAGAAGCGAGTTTAATAGGGTGAATGGCCATTTCTCATTTCATGCATTTTTTTGATCTTGTGACTTGTAGAGCTCCCACAGCTGATTTTACCACATGGTATATCACATCTTTCGTGACATATTGCACCTGCAGGTTATGCATTTCTTGTAGAGATCAGCACAGTGATCTTGTTGAATGAATACATGTTTCATGCATCAGTCATGTCCTTCCCATTCCCACAGGAAAGAATAGAACTTGTCCATAAATTGTGTGACTTCGCACCACCACCTTTCTCGACCTCTCCACTGTCACTGATTTGTCTGACATCCAGTCCAGGATGAGCAGAAATTTCCTCCAACTAAATATTGGGAAGACAGAAGCCACTGTCTTCAGCCCCCGCAACAAATTCCATTCCCTAGCCATCAGCTCCGTCTCTCTCACTGCTCACTGTCTGAGGCTGAATCAAACCATTCGCGACCTTGGCGTCCTATTTGACTCTGAGATGAGCTTCCGACCACATATCTGCTCCACCACCAAGACCGCCTACTTCCATCTCCGTAACCTCGCCCGTCCCTACCCCGCCTCAGTTCATCTGCTGTTGAAACCCTCATCCATGCCTTTGTTACCTCTAGACTTGACTATTCCAATGCTCTTCTGGCCGGCCTCCCATCTTACACCATCCATAAATTGAACTCATCCAAAACTCGCACCAAGCCCCGTTCAGTCATCACCCCTGTGCTCGCTGACCTACACTGGCTCCCAGACCGGCAACGCCTCAATTTAAAAATTCTCCTCCTTGCTTTCAAATCCCTGGATGGCCCCGCCCCACCCTATCTCTGCAACCTCCTCCAGCACTACAACCCTCCGAGATCTCTGCACTCATCCAATTTTTGCTTTTTGCACATTCCCGATTTTAATCACTCCACCATTGGCGGCCGTGCCTTTAGCTGCCTGGGCTCTAAGCTCTGGAATTCCCTCCCTAACCCTCTCCATCTTTCTCTCCTCCTTTAAGATGCTCCTTAAAACTCACCTCTTTGAACAACCCATCCTAATATCTCCTTATGTGGCTCGGTGTTTGATAAAGCTCCTGTGAAGTACCTTAGGACTTGTTACTACATTAAAGGCACTATAGAAATGCAAGTTGTTGTTGTCACACAAATTCATGAATTCAGACCTTAAAAATGTTAAATAGTGATCGGGGACAGACTGCTGGAATATTGGTGAGCAACTAATTTAAGATGAGGAGAATTTTTTTTACGCAGCGAGTTGTTCTGATCTGGAATGCGCTGCCTGAAGGGGTGGTGGGAGCAGATTCAATAGTAACTTTCAAAAGGGAATTGAGTATATACATAAAAAGGAAAAAATTGCTCTGGGGAAAGAGCAGGCGAGTGGGACTAATTGGTAGCTTTTTCAGAGAGCAGGCACGGGCACGATGCACCGAATGGCCTACTTCTATGCTCTATGATTCTAACTTAATGATCAATTCCGAAGGGAATAGATATTAGAATAAATAAGAAAGAAGGAAACACGTGCCACTTTTACTGAAATGGAAAGAAGATGTCATAAAATAGATAACAATTGGCCCTCGCTGATTTGAAAAATAATTCCATCTTGCCACACCGTATCCTCCCCTCCCCCAATGATAAACACATCAATACGCGACCCTGAGATTTTGCAGGAATTCTACTGCTCTCCCACCGTAACTCTGCACTGTTTCCCTGGGGGGGTCCCCCAATCCACTGCTGTAACTTCAGTGGGAGACCAGTAGGACCTCCGTGGAATTTCAGGGCCATACAGCCTTAAAATCATTCCATAGCCCATGCATTGGCGTTCCAGAGATGAAAACTTTGTACAATAAAAAAAACACATTCTGCAGCTTTGCAGGTAGTGCACTTGGATAAGTGCACTTGCACTGATCAATGTGATGCTGAGCTATATAGACAGGAAGATCCCAATTCAGTCCTGGTTTGTGCTGATCTGGCTGGGATTTCGAGGCCTACAACTGAACTCAGGAAGGAAAGAAAACACATCTAGGGTTCCAGCTCCTGATTAAAGGATTTGATAAGTTAGATCGAGAGAAACTATTTCCTCTGGTGGGGGAGTCCAGGACAGAGCAGCCCGCTTGATTGGCACCCCATCCACCACCTTAAACATTCACTTTCTCCACCACCGGCGTACTGTGGCTGCAGTGTGTACCATCCGCAAGATGCACTGCAGCAACTCGCCAAGGCTTCTTCGGCAGCACCTCCCAAACCCGCGACCTCTTCCACCTAGAAGGACAAGGGCAGCAGGCGCGTGGGAACACCACCACCTCCAAGTTCCCCCCCAAGTCACACACCATCCTGACTTAGAAGTATAGTGCCGATCCTTCATGTTGCTGGGTCAAAATCCTGGAACTCTCTACCAAACAGCACTGTGGGAGTACCATCACCACACGGACTGCAGCGGTTCAAGAAGGCAGCTCACCACCACCTTCCCAAGGGCAATTAGGGATGGGCAATAAATGCTGGCCTTGCCAGCGACGCCCACATCCCATAAACGAATTTTAAAAAAATAACCTTAAAAATAGAGCTAGGCCATTCAAGGGTGATGTCAGGAAGCATTTCTTCACACAAAGGGTCGTGGGAATCTGTTACTCTCCCCCTCCAAAAATGGTGTTGAGGCTGGGGCTCAATTGGAAATTTCAAAACTGAGATTGATCGAATTTTATTAGGCAAGGATATTAAGGGATACGGAACTAAGGTGGGTAGATGGAGTTAAGATACAGATCAGCCCATGATCTAATTGAATGGTGGAACAGGCTCGAGGGGCTGAATGGCCGAATCCTGTTCCTATGATTGCTATCCAATGGCCTCTGCTGGAAAATGCACATGTGAACATTGGGTAAGGACAAGATTGGTCTTGGTTGTGAATACCTTGGTAACACTTTCACATGAAGATTTGCCACTGGGTTAAGTACTCTTCTCCTTCTTAGACAATCCCTCGGAACCGAGGATGACTTGCTTCCACATTAAAAATGAGTTCTCAGGTGACTGATGAGTCCAAAGCGGGAGCTACAGACTCTGTCACAGGTGGGGCAGACGGTGGTTGAAGGGGTGGGTGGGTGGGATGCTTGGGTTGACGTGTGCTCCTTGCGCTCCTTGCGCTCCTTGCGCTCCTTGCGCTTGGTTTCCGCTTGCTCACGGCGAAGAGACTCGAGGTGTTCGGCGCATTCCCGGATGCTTCTCCTCCACTTTGTGTGGTCTTGGGCCAGGGATTCCCAGGTGTCGGTGGGGATGTTGCACTTTTTCAAGGAGGCTTTGAGGATGTCCTTGAAGCGTTTCCTCTGCCCACCTGGGGCTCTCTTGCCGTGTCGGAGCTCCGAGTAGAGCTCTTGTTTTGGGAGTCTCGTATCGGGCATGCGGACGATGTGACCCAACCATTGGAGCTGATCGAGCGTGGTCAAAGTTTCAATGCTGGAGATGTTGGCCTGAGCAAGAACACTGACGTTGGTGCGCCTATCCTGCCAATGGATTTGCAGGAACTTGTGGAAGCAGTGTTGGTGGTACCTCGCCAGTGCTTTAAGGTGCCTGCTGTAAATGGTCCATGTCTCTGAGGCATACAGGAGGGCGGGTATCACTACTGCTCTGTAGACCATGATCTTGGTGCCAGGTTTGAGGTCCTGGTCTTCAAACACTCTCTTCCTCAGGCGACTGAAGGCTACACTGGCACACTGAAGGCGGTGTTGGACTTTGTCGTCGACGTCTGCCCTTGTTGACAGTAGGCTCCCGAGGTATGGAAAGTGGTCCACGTTGCCCAAGACCTTGTCGTGGATTTTGATAATCGGGGGGCAGTACTGTGTGGCGGGGGCAGGTTGGTAGAGGGCCTTTGTCTTACGGATGTTTAGTGTAAGGCCTATGCTCTCGTACGCTTCGGTGAAGGTGTTGATGATGGTTTGGAGTTCGGCCTCCAAGTGTGCGCAGACGCAAGCATCGTCTGCATACTGTAATTTGACAACAGAGGATGGGACGACCTTGGATCTGGACTGGAGGAGACAGAGGTTGAACAGTTTTCTGTTTGTTCTGTAAATTAGCTCCACTCCAGCGGGGAGCTTACTGAGGGAGAGATGGAGCATTGCAGCCAGGAAGATCGAGAAGAGCGTTGGTGTGATGACACAGCCTTGCTTGACCCCGGTTCATACGTGAATTGGGTCTGTGGTGGAACCGTTGGTCTAGATCACGGCTTGCATGTTGTCGTGAAGCAGGCGGAGGATGGTGACAAACTTTTGAGGGCAGCTGAAATTGAGGAGGACACTCTATAATCCCTCATGGTGTCGAAGGCCTTTGTGAGGTCAAAGAAGGCCATGTACAATGGTTGGTGTCATCTTCATCAATGTAGCCCCAAAACAGTAGCGGCAACAGAAACAATGCCGCAGGAAAATCAACGCTGGAGCACTCAAAGACCCCGCTAAGAAAGCCCTATTCAGCATGTGCCTCACAACCAACCTGACGACTCCCAGTGATGCAGAGACACAGAGTGTCCACATCGCCTGTTCTGCACTCAAGGCCTCCATAAACAGCACCTGTGAAGAGACGCTCGGTCACTCGACCAGGAAACACCAAGACTGGTTCAACAAGAACGACCAGGAGATCCAGGAGCTAATAAGCTGCAAGCACAAGGCATTCCTGATCTGGAAACAGCAACACAACTCGAGAGCAAGAAAGCAGCTCTACAGACGCCTGAAGGCCGAGGTTCAACAAAAAATTCGCGACCTAAAGAACAGATGGTGGGTGGAGAAAGCGCAGGAGATCCAGCAGCTAGCCGACAACCATGATGTGCGTGGATTCTTTAGCACAGTCAAGACCATCTACGGCCCAAGCACCCAAGGCCCTACCGCACTGCGGGCCAAGAATGGAGAGGTACTCATCAAGGACAGGGAGGCAGTCAGTGCCCGCTGGAAGGAGCACTTCGAAGATCTCCTTAACCGAGACTCTGTCTTCAACGCGAGTGTCCTCAACTCCATCCCGCAGCATGCTACCCGCCACCACCTCAGCACAACCCCAGCCCGGCAAGAGTTTGAAAAGGCCAAGGGACAACTGAAGAACAACAAGGCCTCAGGAGCAGATGGAATCCCTGCCGAGGCACTAAAGCATGGCGGAGAAGCACTACTTGCACAAATTCTTGAACTCATTTCTCTTATCTGGAAGGAGGAGAGCATGCCAGGGGATCTCAGAGATGCCGTAATTGTGACCATCTTCAAGAAAGGTGACATGTCCGATTGTGGTAATTACAGAGGAGTTTCCCTGCTGTCTGCCACAGGGAAAGTCATCGCAAGAATCCTCCTAAATCGCCTTCTCCCAGTGGCCGAAGAGCTCCTCCCAGAGTCGCAATGCGGATTCCGCCCACTAAGGGGCACAATGGACATGATCTTCACCGCGCGTCAATTACAAGAGAAATGCAGGGAACAGCACCAAACGTTAAGTATTGGATGGCTAATGACACCCCAGGAACAGTATACCAGCATAAGTAAGCACCTTGAGTGGAAAGGGAGAGAGAAGGAAAAATATTGGAAAGCCATCTTCTAATTTACAAAAGGTGACTTTATCCAGGCCAGACATTATTGCTTCCTTAACATATCCACATCTAATGAGCATCTGGGATCTGAAGCTGTGTCTGATAGAGGACACCGCATATATTGTGCAGAAGATGCTGTCAAGAAACTATCCTTAGAAATCCCACATCAAATAAAAACAACATGTTTTATTATGTTATAAAGAGGTTTGGATCATCATCACAAGCATTCATTATATGGGGGAGCACTTTGAAGATCACTTCCAATTTGCTGACATAAAGCCTAACCTTTAGCAGAAACCACAGCTTAGCAGAGATAATGAGGCATTAGCAGTAATGGAATTGGGGTATCTCAGGAAAAGGATGTAACCCTGAAACAACTCAATAGAAACTATAATATTTGTCCCCTTGAAGGTGAGTTACTACAGCATGAACTAGCGTGTCGGCGCATAAAGAATTTTCCTTCAATCTGATCTTATATTTTTCCATTTAGTCTCTGCAAACTAAATACTAGATATTCCAACAACTTTAAAAGGGTTTCTTGCAATGCTGTGACTACACGCAATTCAAGAGCTGTTCATTTTTTGAAGCTTTCAACTGTCAGTCAAATAAATTCCTATTTTCAGAATCTAGTATTTAAATACGTTATATTGTGTGTGCGATTGCTGCTTGCAGCATGGAAATAAAATAGTCGGTCAACAGAGGCACTGACAATTTTAAAGTTTTGATGAAACAGTTGCTTGAAAAAAAATCCTATTTAAGGAGTGAAGAATTTAAGGGTTATGCAGAGTGTGCAGTGTTACTGAGCCAAGTACTGTGCTATACTCTGGTCCAATGTGAGAGTGCAATTCCTCTCCCCATTCATTTTGAAACCATCGGAGAGAAGTGAGAAACTCAAGTCAAGGAGGAAGAGAAAATTGTTGTGCATGCCACCCTGGCTGCTCCTTGCGTACTGCTTAGGTGCCCGATTTTAAAATTCTCATCCTTTGTTTTCAAATCCCTCCATGACCTCGCCCCTCCCTACCACTGTAAATTCCTCCAGCCCTACAACCCTCTGAGATCTCTGCGCTCCTCCAATTCCGGCCTCTTGTGTATCCCCAATTTTAATCGCTCCACCATTGGCGGCCGTGCCTGCAGCTGCCGAGGCCCTAAGCTCTGGAATTCCCTCCCTAAACCTCTCCGCCTCTCTCTCCTCCTTTAAGACGCTCCTTAAATTCTACCTCATTGACCAAGCTTTTGGTCACCTGTCCTAATATCTCCTTATGTGGCTCGATGTCAAATTTTGTTTGATAACGCTCCTGTGAAGCGCCTTGGGACGTTTTACTACAGTAAAGGTGCTATATAAATGAAAGCTGTTGTTGTTATAAAGCATTATTTGGTGGGTACTGGACACAGTGCAGTGAGCTTAGTTCGGTTCATTCTTGACTCTTAATATAGGCTTGAAATCATAAGCATCAGATCAAGAGTTTGAGCTCCAAATCTAAGCTGACACTCCAGTACAGAAGTAAGGAAGTGTTGCATTGTTACAGGCACTGTCCTTTGAATGAGATATTAAATCAAGGCCCTGTGTAGGGGTATTTAAATGGTTCCATGGCATAATTAGACAAAAATGGATGCCTAATCAAAGAAGGAGATATTAGGAGGGAAGGAGACATATTATGAAAGAAGGAGATATTATTAGGAGGGGTGACTAAAAGTTTCGACAACAGGGTGGATTTTAAGGATGGTCTTAAAGTACGAGAGAGAGGTGGAGAAGTTTAGGGAGGGAATTCCAGAGATTGGGACATAGGCGGCTGAAGTCAAGGCCACCAATGATGGGGCGAAGGGAGTGAGGGATGCACAAGAGGCCAGAGTCAGAGGAATGCAGAGTTATGGGAGGATTGTAGTACTGGAGGGGGTTACAGATAGATAGAGAGGGGTAAGGCCATAAATAATTTAAACATGAGGACGAAAATTTTAAATTTGAGGCGTTGGGAACCGAGAGCCAATATAGGATCAGGGAGCACATGGGCGCTAGGTGAGCAGAACTTTGTGCGGGATAGGATACATGCAACAGAGTTTTGGATGAGCTGAAGTTTATAGAGGGTGGCGGATGAGAGGCTGTCCAGGAGACCATTGGAATGGATGAGTCCGGAAGTGACAAAGGCATGAATGAGGGTTTCTGCAGCAGATGAGCTGAGGCAGCAACAGAGGCGGGCTATGTTACAGAGGTGGAACTAGGTGATGGGGAAGATATGGGATCAGAAGCTCAGCTTGGAGTCAAGTAGGACGCCCAAGTTGTGAACAGTCTGATCCAATCCAAGAGTGGCTGGGAGGGGGATGGTATCAGTGGGAGGGTACGGAGATTGTGGCAGGGGCCAAAACAATAGCTTTGGTCTTCCCAATGTTTAACTAGAGGTAATTGCAGCTCAATCAGCACTAGTTATCAGACAAGCAGTCTAACAACACAGAGGCAGTGGAGGGATAAATGTAATTTTTGATGTAATTCATTGTATGTGAAATGCTTTGAGAGATACAGTAAAGCACTTATATCAATGCAAGTCTTTCTTTTTACACCTCCAGCAGATTTTGCACAAGTAATTTGCTGTTTTAGTAATATATCAGAAATTATATTTGTGTTTCTTAATTTTTGGTGATTCTCAGTCAACACATTATTTCTTGTCCAGCCAAAGAATCTATCTCACTTGTCACTCCGCCTGCCTGCCTGTACACAAGGGTGTCACTGATGTGTAATGACATTGTTGCAGCACCTAGTGTGAGATAGGATTTCTTTTGACGAGTATTTGGCAAGAGTGGATTTCATGAAAATTTTAGGGAAGCGTTTAACCTGTAAGAGATGCTGTGATTATGGGCCCGTACTTGTTGGGGTTAGGCATTACCCCAAAAAGGAATGTTGCAGACTTAAAGCATAAATAGTGCCCAATTGTTTTTGGCATATACCTATCCAGGATGACATATTTCTTTCAAAAACTTGTTGGTTATTTTTTTTAAATCTAGCAATTTTAAAATATCGAATCAACATAAACTACCTTTGCAGAAATGCAAAGCATCTGCAGTTACACTCCTTGTGCCAAACAACATTCCAAAAAGGGTGTGGGCACTTGACAAAAATGTTTCTCTATCAAGAAGCAGCATCTGCAAAATGTTCACGGAACGTTAAAGATACACTAAACGTTCTGTCTGAAACAGTACACAGAAAGCAGAGCAGCAGATGGCCCCAGTTATTATTTACTTTACAGCAACAAGAGTCTTGTCCCAACATGACATGTAGCAGAAACCCGACAGTTAAACTCATCCTAGTGATGACAGGATCTGCATGTGAACTCAGTAAAGCTCAACTCACTTTGGCATACAGTCTGCACCTTGATGTGAAGAAAGCCACTGATTTCCTTCTTATAATCACGAGACTCACAGGCAAATGTGAACAGTTCACTTACTGTCATGACACCAAATATTTAAGACAAACAATTAACGCGGGGCGGTTCAGTTTTATGCTCAAATGTCCTTGTGCAAATGACCGCTCTGCGTGCTTTTCTGCGTTAATTCTTCCACCAAACCATTGGGTGGTTCTTTCGGCTTTTTTAAAAATGGCGGAAATGCTGGTGTGTTTCTGGGCATCCCTTTAAGCGAGTTTTTCACAGCACTGATGATATTTCTGAAGTGCCCAGCTATGATAGGAAGCTTTTATTCTTGCATTGTTGAGTTGGGGTGGGGTGCTGCCAGGAGCGGCTGATCGGGATTAGGGAGGGACAATTGCCTTTGTAGTGCACTCCGATTTTCTTCAGCTGATGCAAATAGCACTAATCGACAGATGGTTTGATTGATAGCATGCCTAATCCATGAAAAAAAAATTAAGGACGTATTTAATGGATTTCTGACCTAGACACAAGAGTCGAAATTGACTCCTTTTTTGGCGCAGTGATCAAACAAGCTAGACAACAGAAATAGTGAGAATGTTATTTTCCAAACAGCATTGCTTCGAGCATGGTGCTCAGAGCAACAGTCACATCACTTATCTCAGGCATTTGGGGTGGGTTTCAACATACTTTCCCCCCCCCTCCCCACAATGCAAGCATTTATATTGGTGCATTGCTGTCAAAGAGGACATCTGAACCTACTTGAAATCTTAAAAGAATAAAGGGAAGATTACCTGCTCCTGTTGCAGTGCTGGTGGAACCTGATTGCACATTTTGCCAACACGGTCGACATCTCGTAGTTCCATCATATGTACATACAAACATACATACACACCCCTTGCACACATTGGAGGAGAGAAAGGAGGAGAGGCTTAGGGAGGGAATTCCAGAGCTTAGGGCCTAGACAGGTAAAGGCATGGCTGACAATGGTGGGTGAAGGAAGTCGGAGATGCACAAAAGGCCAGAATTGGAAGAATGCAGGAGTTCCTGGAGGGTTGTAGGTCGGCAGGAAGTTACCCCGAGATAGGGAGGAGAGAGGTCATAGAGGGATTTGAAAACCAGGATGAGAATTTTAAATTTGAGGTGTTGGTGGACCGGGAGTCAATGCAGGTTAGCAAGCACAGGGGTGATGTAACAAGGCTGCCCAATTTGTGAATGCTGCCCTCCAGATGTTACTCTAGAGAACGCAACTAGGGAAGGTTGCCTTCTTCGGAGCAGAAAGAAAGCTATCAGGGGCAACGTACAAAATGATTGGGTAAAGGTGGCTAAACAAGTCAATTCAGTTCATTTATGCAAGTTAATTCTTGGATTGTGGGAGCAGGCACGCAAAGCATTTTCAGGTTTTGGAGATTTCCACGGTAAGACCACTCTCAATTTACCCATTCTTAAGCATGGCACTCGGAGTTTGCTGTCAATGTGGTGCAACTTCACTGAGGCAGCATGCAAAGCGCTCAGGCAACCTTCCATGCTTCACATGCATGCCCAGACTGGTGCAGTAGAAACCTTGTCGACAGACACTTAAATATGCTTCTAATGTCACACATATATTCTGCAAGTTGAGACCACCAAAAATGATGCCAAGCAAGGCTCCTTGCACGTTCATGGCCTCACACAAGGTGACATTTCGGTAACATTGTCGGTACTCTTGTAAATTTCAACATATGTATATTTTGGATCCGCTTATAGAAAAAGGCTGGGCACAAGACGGAAACTAATGTGGAGCAAAAGGAGGCTCCCTCGACTACTGTCTCCTGAGACAATATAAGGATCCAGACCTCCAAATCCTGGGGCCAAAGGCCATGGAAGCATGGGAAGGGAGGATGAGTTTGGCGGCCTCCCCAAGGTCAGGACTCGTGCCATTCTTTGCTTTTTATTCTTTATCCCCCCTACTCAATCATTGACACCCAGGCATACGCTGTACAACAACAACAACTTGCACTGATATAGCGCCTTTAACGCAGTAAAACGTCCCAAGTCTCAACAGAAGCATGACTCAATACTTTGCCCCACAATAGGTATTTCTGAGGATGATAGAAGAGCAGGCAATATCCACCACGGCACCAGGATCTCGCAGCACCCTGCACTACCAACACTGGCAAGCACCAGTCCAGAGAAGCAATTGCAGCAAGGACCACTGGATGGATCACAGAAAACAAGTAAGTAAGAGCAAGTGAAGTAGCAACGAAGGTGCAGAAACCAATTGCCTGGAGGGAAAACAGAGGGGTGTGGTTAATGGGTGTTCTTCGGACTGGAGGGAGGTAAATAGTGGTGTCCCCGGGAGGTCAATGTTGAGACGGTTGCTCTTCTTAATCTACAATAATGATCTGGACTTGAGGATAAGAGGCACAATATCAACATTTTCAGAGCATAGTTAACTGTGAAGACGACTATAAGTGACCTCAAGAAAAAATAGACAGGGTCATATATTGGGTAGATAAATGTCAGATGAAAATGAATGCAGAAAAATGTGAGCTGATCCATTTTGGGAGCAAGAATAAGGAGCGAAAATATACACTAATTGGTAATACTTTATAAAGAGTAAAGGAGAAGAGAGATGTAGAAGTTCAGATACACAAATCATTAAAAGTGGGAGGACAACTTAAAAAAAGCTGTTTTTTTTTTAAAAAGCATATGCGATTCTAGGCCTCAGTTCGTTATTTTATGGATTTTATTTCTCATTTTGCACAACGATTGTATGAGGTGAGCCAATTTTATTGATTATGTCTCACAGAGATGGGATTTCTCTGGTGGCAGAATCCTTAAGTAGGTAAGGGTGCCCTGACAAGGGCAGAGTAATGTAATGGTTACGATACTGGAGTCATAAGTCAGACATTGCTTGGTCAAGTTATGAAACAGAATCCAATAGACCTGGTGTTTTGTAGGCCTCAGCCACTCTGTCTCACGGCAACAAAAGTGGACTAGTCAACGCCATCCAAATCCTGAACATAAATTTTAAAAAATGGACCGGGTTATATGGTCACCTAAATATTGGTCTACACTAGACATGAAACACCACATGCATTAAGCTAGAAATCAGTTAATTTTGTACAATTATTGGAGTTATCTACTTTCAAAAGCAATTATACAAAATACAGGAAAATATGTGATCTAGCTTTAAATTCTTATTGAATAATAAAATTCTTGCGTTTCATTTACTTACCAAGTCATACACAAGGGGCAGAAAGGAGCCAGTGCCACCAATTGCCAAGTTGTAGGTTCTGTGGGAGCTTTGGTCCTTGAAACTCAGAATCCTTCCAGTTGACAAATCAAAAGTAATGATTGACTCTACTCACCACTGAATTAAAAAAAAATCAAAGGCATTAGACTGATCCCTCACCGCTTACACGCAGCCTGATCAATTCCTTCAGCCGTTCTCAGATTGACTCGATCATCCCTTACTTGAACTCGGACTGAACCTGAACTAAATGGCAACATATGAATATGCATACAGACGTATAATTTATGGAGGCTGTCATAAGCGGAGCTTTCTACTGTTGCCATGGAGAGCCGTACATTCTAATTTTGGCTATTCAGCTTTCTCATTCCAAAGGATTCAGAAGTTCCAATCAGTAATGCTCCCATGGAAAACATTTTATAGCACATTCTTGGATTTCCACTACGGCATCACATAATACAACTGTTTCACATAAATTGTCACATCATTTTGCAGTACATTCTGAGGTGCAAATAATGCAATTGGACACCTAGCAAATCTGACCAACATCTTTTTCCAATTTTCGCCTTTCACCTCTACTATCATCCTGGGGGTGCAGTTCCACACTGCACGCAACGCTCGGCTTCCAATTATTCTTTATGATCAATTCCAGGCAGGGAGTGTTAGTGGGCTATTCAACTATGAACGGCATCAGAGCAGCACCCACTCCAGCCCACATTGGATGTCCACCCTCGTTCACTTTCAGAAGGAGTCACTGAATGCAGATGGGAAGTGGAAAGGCTGGCCAATTTTCCCCCTCCCTAACTCACAGACACCGAGATCAAATACAGATTCCCACCACAACAGCTCAGATACGCGAGCGCAACTAGGACCAAGGACTGGATCTTCGATCTTGCTGATTCCTATGTTCAGTACGGTAATGATAGTGATACAATCAGTAATAGCCAGACAGACACCTGGGATCATAGGGCTGATTTTAACTTGCTCCGCCCGCCCTAAACTGGTGCTCGAAAATGGTGTCGGATCACTTGTCCAGTCTCCACCATCTTGGGTAGAGTTCTGAGTTGGGCAGCCGAAGCCCCCGCCTGTTTAGGGCAGCAGACCATTTGTAATATGCAAATTGGGCACCCATGACATACATCGAACCCCATTTGCAAATTCAAGACAATGAGCCACCGAACCAGAAAACGACTCAGAAAATCTTTCTTTTTTTTTGGTGGGACCAGGAGGGCACAGGCTTCGATTGCCAGCTGGCTTCACTTGAGAGCTGGCCGATTGTCCGCCCTCACACAACCGGTGAGCTGCAGCAGGCCCACCTTGGCGGACGCCCCTTGTGACCTGCAGCTCGCTGGTAAGCGCGTAAACGGCTCAGGCCTCAGGCTGGCAACAACGGGCAGGCTGGCAGGCACACACCACCTGCTCATTGTCCACTTGAAGTTAAAATCAGCCCTTATATATTCTTCGGGCTGCAGGATGGTCAGCCGTTAATTAAATAAACAAACAGAACTGAAGAAAGATTTGCATTCATTTCACCTCTTATTCCCGTCCGAGAGATTCCCAACGCACTTTGCAGCCAATGAATTACTTTTGAAGTATGATCACGGTTTTGCGGACAACTGCACCCAATTTGTACACAGCAAGATCCCACCAACAGCAAATTAAAGAATGGCCAGATTGATCTATGTTGGTTGCGGGATTAATGCTGTCCAGGACACAAGGAGAACTCACTGATCTTCGTATAGCTCCGACATTCCTGTACTCCTTCCTAGGGCCATGGTTTCTTTTACATCCATCTGAACAAGCACCTCTGATGGTGCAGCACTCCATCGGTACTAAACCAGAGAGTGTCAGCCTGGATTATGTGTTCACTCCTAGAGTAGGGCTTAAACCCACGACTTTCTGACTCACAGTAGCAGTGTCTGAGCTAAGCTGGCACCTAGCTCTACACTAGTGTTTTGAGGTTGTAGGTTAAATGTTGTGCCGATCTTTACTACCAGCCGATACACACCAGAAAATCGTAGGCACAGAGCCTTGCAAAATTTATCCTTGTGTGCTTGATGAGGTTTTATTCAGAAATAAAGAAGTAATGGCGCAATAAAGCACCTGCTGGGTGTATTGTAAATCAGAGCTATCATTACAAGTACCAGACCGTAGAGTAGTACACTGATCCACTGAGCCATTACAGGAGCTAGGCTAGTTTTTGTTAAATTCTTTGTCCCAGATTAATAAAGAATTTGTAATGGTTTTGCCTCACATCATCAATCAGGCTTCAGCTGACTTTTGCAGCTGTTGACTCCCAGTGTGCGGGGAGCACCACATGGATAAGCGGCAGAAATAGTAAGTTATGATGAACCTTTATAAAACACTGGGCTGGATTTTCCGGGGGGTCAGCGGGCGCGATTGGTGGCGGGTCGGGTGGGAAAGTGTTTTTTTCCCCCTAGTGGGTCGGGACCCCGCTGTGAACCCGTCGCCAGGCACCTTTCCCGATGTCATTTCTGTCAGCGCTGAGCAGACCCGACAGGCAGTGGCGGGGGGGGAGGGGGGTTGGGGCAATTAAAATCATTAGTGGCTTGTTTACAGCCACTTATCGATGGGTTTTTCCCAGCTTTTTGCATTTGACAGCTAGCCCACCGGTTTCCCACTGTGCCTAGACCTCGTCTGTGAAGCTGAGGTGGGAGGTCAGTGGCCATTGAATCAGCTGATGAGTTGACAGCTTCAAAAAGCTCACAGCTGATTGAGAAATGTTCCCTTAATCACCAGCTTCTCTAAGCTGCATTTCCACTACAGATTCAGGATGCTGCAAATCTTTACACAAGTCTCCATCCAGATCGCTTCTGTCATCTCTACTTCACCTGCCATCTATTCCATCAGCATGGGTGCCGTTGAAACTCTCTCACCTTGGTCCTCAGAATCCCACCACGATCAGCCCCAACACCAGCAGCACCAGGCACACCAGTAGCACCAACAACCTTCTCCGCAATCAACTGATACTGCACAGGACACAGGGCATCATCACCCGACCACATTGCTGCCCGGGATGCCAGGGATGGCCTCAGCATGGCCAGATTTACTTCACTTGATGCTGTACACCCTTGGCTGTCACATGATGCGCCAGGTTGGCAACACCACACCCCAACACCATAAAGCATCCCTGCAATGACCAAGCTATTCCTTTCACACTCATCACCATTGCAGGGGGTACCGTTATGTCTCACCATTCACTGCAACTCACTAAACCACTTCCAAAGGTGCACAAAAATCTGTCCAAGAATGCAAAGTGTTGAAAATAAAGATTTCAATGTTTGACAACACATTAACAGAAACTTTACATGAACATTGCATAAAACACCCAAGTGCCTTAACTTGTATGTTGTTAGTTGGTATGATTGCACTAGGATGAGGGGTGGCTAGTGAGATGGGGAAGTGATAATGTAGATAGAGAGGGATGGGTGGAGGTGCAAGGTAAGTTGGTGTGAGTAAGGATGTGCAGGAGTAGGGTAGGGAAGGCAGAGTGATGGGGATGT
The DNA here is from genome assembly GCA_030390025.1 of Squalus acanthias. NCBI lineage: Eukaryota > Metazoa > Chordata > Chondrichthyes > Squaliformes > Squalidae > Squalus > Squalus acanthias. The sequence goes on from CM059428.1 coordinate 151,708,814, forward strand.
GATGAGAGGCACAGCAGGATGAGGTTGAGTGTGGCTTTGCAGTAACGTTTCGTGATCTACTGAGATCATTGAAAGGTTTGCCCCACTGCAGCCTGGTCCTCCTGACAACATCCCTGATTGTGCCCTCCTGTGCAATTTGCAACCAGGCTGCGTTGGTGTCCTGGGGAGGTCTCTTCCATCCTTGGAAGGGAGGAGAACCTCCATGTTTGCTGTGACTCTCTCCATAAGCAAATGGAGGGAGTCGTGCAAGAGCCTGGATGCAGCTGTGCACCTTTGTGCAGTGCTTGTCAGTGTTTGCAGCACCTCAATGCTGTAGAACACTGACAGCACAACTGTCAAAATGAATGCGGCCATGGTCCCTTTAAGGAAACCGGCTGATGACGAGTCAGCAAATGACGTCATCAGCCCCACTTCCTTTTAATTGGCGGGAACCCCGCAGGGCAGGCTTAACAAGCCCTATTAACAGAAAATCCTTTTTACAGAGCAGCTGCAGCCGGGAACGGGACCGGAACCCGCCAACCACCTCTCCCGCCGCCAATGGCGAAATCGCGGTCTAAGTGTCAGTATGCTACGAAATCCTAAAAAGCATCACATCTATTTACACTGCCTTGGGAAACGGAGTGGTGATGTACAGAGGAAATAGATCCACTGCTGGTCAGAGCACTAGCTTCCTAGCTGTCTCAAGTAGAGAAGTTGCAGTTCTGATTACGCCTTACTGGCACAATCTTTCTTTGCATTCATGCCCGTTATTCCATTGAATAAAATCAGGTCTGCCACATTGACACTGCTCGCCTCTGAGGCAGAAGGTTGTGGGTTCAAGTCCCACTCCAGAGACTTGAGCACAAAAACCTAGGCTGACACTCAAGTGCAGTACTGATGGAGTGCTGCACTGTCGGAGGTGCCATCTATCGGATGAGACTTTAAACCGAGGCTCCGTCTGCCCTCTCAGGTGGATGTAAAAGATCCTAAGGCACTATTTTGAAGAAGAGCAGGGGAGTTATCCCTGGTGTCCTGGCCAATATTTATCCTTCAATCAACATAACAAAAACAGATTACCTGGTCATTATCACATTGCTGTTTGTGGGAGCTTCCTTTGTGCAAATTGGCTGCTGCGTTTCCTACCTTACAACAGTGGCTACACTTCAAAAAGTATTTCATCAGCTGTAAAGCGCTTTGAGACGTCTGGTGGTCGTGAAAAGCGCTGTATAAATGCAAGTCTGTCTTTTTGTTTGTGTCAGTTTCCACATGTACGCTGACGACACCCAGCTTTACTTCACTACCACTTCTCTCGACCCCTCCACGGTCTCTAAATTGTCAGACTGCTTGTCCGACATCCAGTTCTGGATGAGCAGAAATTTTCTCCAATTAAATATTGGGAAGACTGAAGGCATTGTTTTCGGTCCCGTCACAAACTCCATTCCCTAGGCACTGACTCCATCCCTCTCTCTAACATCTGTCTGAGGCTAAACCAGACTGTTCGCAACCTTGGTGTCATATTTGACCCTGAAATGAGCTTCCGACCACATATCCGCAACATAACAAAGAACGCCTATTTCCACCTCCGTAACATCACTCATCTCTGCCCTTGCCTCAGCTCATCCGCTGCTGTCCCATCCCATCCATGCCTTTGTTACCTCTAGACTTGACTATTCCAACACATTCCTGGCTGGCCTCCCACATTCTACCCTACATAAACTTGGGGTGATCCAAAACTCAGCTGCCGTGTCCTAACTCGTACCAAGTCCCATTCACCCATCACCCCTGTGCTCGCTGACCTACATTGGCTCCTGGTTAAGCAACGCCTCGATTTCAAAATTCCCATCCTTGTTTTCAAATCCTTCCATGGCCTCACCCCTCCCTATCTCTGTAATCTCCTTCAGTCCCACAACCCCCCAAGATATCTGCACTCCTCTAATTCTGCCCTCTTGAGCATCCCTGATTATAATCGCTCAACCATTGGTGGCCGTATCTTGTGTTGCCTAGGCCCTAAGCTCAGGAATTCCCTGCCTAAACCTCTCCGCCTCGCTACCTCTCTTTCCTCCTTTAAGACACTCCTTAAAACCTACCTCTTTGACCAAGCTTGTGGTCACCTGCCCTAATTTATCCTTATGTGGCTCGATGTCAATTTCTTTGGCTTATAATACTCCTGTGAAGCGCCTTGGGACGTTTTACTACATTAAAGGTGCTATATAAATACAAGTTGTTGTTGTAGTATACTTACAGTAGCTATGTATTAAATAGTACATACTGCTTCCTGATTACAAAGTCAAAGCTGATCTTCCGCCATCATCCCCTGCTGTTTGCCAATGGGATTGAGTGGTCAAGAGGTCACGAACCGCTCTAAGAATTAACGTTATTTGTGGCTCCAATCTCCAAGGTCAATTAGCTGTCTTTTGATGGCACCTTCCAGTCTCACTGCCTTTGAAGCTTCAGGGCCACCAATTCCTCGAGGAATTCAAACTTCTACAGGCTTGCTTACAGCCCAAGGCCACACATGCTACTTCTGCAAAGATGAATCATATGAAGTAGATAAAGAAATAAGAAGAGATTAATGTACAGAACTATCTTTCCCGCAATCCTATTGGAATTTAATGTTTTAGATTTATGGTTTAATGTGCAAGAATGTGAGCATAATATTCTGAATGGTGATGGAAAAACAGTAAACATCTTACTTTAATATGCTGCAGACTTCAATGCCAAATGATTTAAGTGGATTAGAGGTGGATGAGGTGAAGCGTTGTTCTTATAAGGCTTTGTTCTGTGATATGGGTTTTGAATGTAATCTGAATGTAATTTAAGATCCGAGTGAAGAGATTACACTGTGAAGCATGTTTCATATTTCTCAATCGTAGAAGCATACTCAATAAATTCTACAGCTTATATAAGGTTTACGGCACTGATTTTATGCTGCTTCTTTTCCATGATCACAGTCATAAGGACACAAAAATAATTCAAGAGAAAAGGCTCTGAGGCTCATCAAAGTTCCGCCTCTCTAATTGAAGCTCAGCCCCTCTGATTCCACCTGGAGGTCCCCTCAATGGAAAAGTAGACATGGGGAATGGTGCAGTATTAGTGGAAAGTGTGAATAAAACTGGATCCTTGTTGTCCTCACTATATCAACCCTTCGAAATAAATCACTTAATAATCACCAGCAAGAAGGTCTGGAAAAAAGCCGATTCGTGCTCAATAAGATGGTTAATTATGAACTCCTTCAGCATTCCACAGCTGCAATCCAATTGAAATGTGAGCCACTTAGACCTTACATTAGTGAGTTTATAGCACGGGAAGATTTTGCAGTATTACTGCAACAGTGAAACACATACGGTGGTGCGGGGGTGTTCAACTGGTTCAAAGGAATTAAACGCAGCTCACGAAAGGAAGCGGAGAGAGAGAGAACCGCCAGAGAAAGGGATGGAATAGTATCCGCCAGGACTTTTATTTCTCTTTTATTTAGCGCCCGTATTCAGTGCAGAGCAGCTTCCAATCTGCTAGTTTTGCACATTTCCACAAAATCCTGGATATCCTGGCAACAGGGAGCACACATGCGCAGGGAAATGTTTTGTAAGTGGCACATACGCTGTTGGGCTGGATGAGTATTTACTGTAGGTATTGTTCCAGGGGGTGGGGATAAAAAGAGAGCAGGCCTGAGTGATTACAGTCGCACTTCAGAACAACCCAAGCTGTTACCTAAGCAACATTCTTTCATTGACATTTTTTGAGATGGCTGCACAATGTATATCTCCCACGTTCATTTGATGATTATCTAAAGGTTAAAATCTTAAGAACAATCTCATCAAACTGGCCGTGCTGGGCGCTTAAGCCCCGATTTTAACCTTACCTGTCCGGTTTGGGTCAGAGGATGGAATCAATGGAGCGTAAAGTCGGACGAGACGTAGAACGATCCTCCGAGCCGAACCCACAGGGTAGGTTAAATCAGAGCTATAGTCTCCTGCCACCTTGACCCATACTACCTGCTCCCTGTTATATTCTGAACCTTCCGCTTTGCCTGTACTCTCTTGGGGAGCAGGAAATCTAGGCCAGATCTGACAAATCTAGGTTACCCAAACCAGGTTACCATGGGTGTGAATTGAAAATTCTCCTGCAACCTGAGCTGTCGGAATTCTTCGGTGAAGGGATGAATTCACTCATTATGAGCCCGTCGCATTTCAGCAATTTGAAAATATCAACAATGATGTCACTCGACTATTGTGCATGATTACCTCAGATGAGCAGTCAAAAAGAACTCTGCGGAACAAACCTAACTGGAGAAACCAGCCAATAGTTTTACTGCAGGCAGCATTCCCAGAATCTTCCAGCAGACTACCGTCTTAAACATCTGCCAGTAATTTGCAATAGAGCAACTGGGGAGCATAATCCACAGACAAATAGGAGCTGGGTTGTGTGTGGACATTGGATCGCTGCATATTCCAACTGAAAGTACAGATGGAGCATTAGTGTCAGCCAGTGGCTCAGTGGTAGCACTCTTGTCTCTGAGTCAGACGATCATGGGTTCAAGCCACACCTCTAGAGTCCTTGAGCACATCATCTAGGCTGACACACCAGTGCAATATTGAGGGAGCACTGCACTGTCGGAGTTGCCAACCTTCAGATGAGATGTTAAACCGAGGCCCCATCTGCCCTCCCAGGCACTATTTCAAAGAAAAGCAGGTATTCTGGCCAATATTTATCCCTCAACCAACGTCGCTGAAACAGGTTATCTGGTCATTATCTCATTGTTTTTTGTGGGACCTTGCTGTGCGCAAATTGGTTTGCCGTGTTTCCTACATTACAACGGTGACTACACTTCAAAAATACTTCTTTGGCTTTGAAGCACTTAGGGGTGTTCAGAGGTTGTGAAAGGCGTTATATAAATGCAAGTCTTTCTCTCCTTTTTATTCATACTGAATTTCTCCTTCAGAGGATTAAATTGCTGTAACTGTCAACTGCGATGTGTTCATTTTCATGTAAAACCCTGGTTACAAAGGATCCGTCGCTTCATCTGTATTTCAAAGTGGGAAAAGTTGAATATACAATAACACTGCACCGCAATAATCTGTCTTCACTGCTTCATGCCAAGATGTCTTTTGCATTGTCTGTACTTGCACGTGTACAAGATGAATTACAACTCGGTGAAAACTTCATGGAAAAGTTTTACATGGCAGTCGTCATTCAATAAATAGTACTTTTTTTCCCCCACAGCTGACTTAAAAATGAATCCTTAACAAGCACAATAAGGAAGTTAAACAGAAGGAAGTTGTCCTGGATTGCACAAGTTTAGCAATTTATACACACTACGGTCCCCTGTTTGGGGAGAGGGATATTTTACATTTGATTCTATTGGTTTCTAAGAATTGAGGTAAAGGTCGAGACATTTGCAACTGTCATTCATTCACTGTGATTCCTTTTCTCTGCAGTTTGAAGACTTTTCCCAGCTACATTCACTAATTCCCCACAGAAGGGCAGAGGCCAGGGAGGATGCTGATTGCCGGCTGAGCGAAACTTACAGCACAATGTGTGAAAATATTTAATGATGTCAAACGATACACAAAATACCGAGCAACCCCTCCCTCACCTCCAACCTCCAAATTCTCTGGGGGGCCATTCTCATTTTGCTGGTGGTAGAAATTGGCAGTCGCGGATATAACCCCCGCCCAATTATCATTTCCATTGACACACTGGGGAGGTAATCGTGACTTTGTGCGATGGTGCAAAAACGGGTGATAGCGAATCGGCAGCACGTTTCACATCTCTCCCGATTTTTATTCCCATTGAAGTCACTATCGCACAAAGTCAAAATGGCACCCGCTGTGTGCAATTTTCCATCAATGGCCACTCCGAAAATGACCCCCTATAACCTTAAAAGCGATCACCCACCGCATGCTGAGTTCAAAATATTCAAATGTTAATTGCATTCTTTGTGTGTTTTTTTTTAAGCTTTCTAACTTTGGAGCATCTTTTTTCACCCATTTCCCCATCTCCTCCTCCTGGAAGTAGTGATTCATCCAAGGGTGCTGGTCCATTGCTTTCACGACAAATGATTTAAAGTATTGCTTATATGCAAGACCAGTTAAATCCCCCATTTTGCATGCTATCTCTAGTCAGTTAGCATTTGCAGATCAGGGCAGTGCGAGTGTATCACATATTCATTAATACACTGGTGCAAAATTTTGCACAGAAATGCCAATCAGAGCCCACATGCCTTTTGTTTGACAAAGTAGTTTCTTGCGAAGAGGCCTCACTTTTCCCTATTGACTTTTAAAAATGTCACTCAAACATGAAAGGCTCAAAATAGTACACTTCAAATTGAACAAGAATTTGATAAGTAATAGATGTTCAGGCTAATTAATACGCAGCTTTGAAATGATCTGTTATAATCTCTGTCGCATTGTCATAGCCATTCAAGCTAAACAACACAGACCTCAAGCAATGGCAGGGTGAAAATTGTCAAAATGTGCATCATGTATAATTTATTTTCTAAAGGTCCTGGGGGCATAGCCCCATAAAATATAAATTTTGCAACATTACTTGGTGGATTTTGGAGTAGACTTATGTACGGAAATATTTTCTAAAGTGTATATTACTTCATGAAAGAATATACCCCACTAAACTGGACCAAGGACTATGACTGTGAATTATGTAGGTTGTGATAATCAAGTAACAAAATATTATGGCCTGGATTTTGCGGTCAATGGCGAACGAACAGCCCTCGCCGTTCATTACACTTCCATTTGCCCACTGACTTTGTGTGGGCTTTTACACTGCTACTTGTGGTAATTAGAGAGCCCAAACAGCGTGGTGACCTCTACAGGGGATCTGGGACCTGTGTGAACAGGGCAAGCAATGGTGTATCTCCTTAAGCAATCAGATTGAAGAATCCTTACTGAGACACGTAGGCCCCGATATCTACTGGGGCGGGATTTCCAAGTGGAGGAGGAGTTCTGGTCGAGAAACCCTGAGCTCCGGTTTCCCCGAACGCTGTGGAAATTGGACTCCACAACGTGGGTGTTGTTTTTGTAAACAGGATCCCCGCCCGGAAGCCAGCCTGATTGAAAGCTTGGCTCCCTGTCAGGTGGGGAATGCTGCAGCAGAGGCCGCAGCCCAGGAGATGGTAAACTGGGGTAGATATCGAGAGGGGGTGGGGTGAGGGTGGGGTGGGTACAGAGTGGCTTGTAGGATCGGGGGTGATCGCGGGGAATGAGAGACAGATCGGACGCAGAGATTGGGGGGGGGGGTCGGTGATCGTGGCGGGGGGCAGTGATCCTGGGGGGTGGGGGGAGTTGATGATATCGTCTGATCATTGGAGGGGTGGGTCCGATTGCGGGGTGAGAAGCAGGGTAGCTTGGGGGGCTGGGAGGAAGAACTCCCACTCCTCCTGGTCCACAAGCACTGCTGGAAAGGCACTTACCTCTTCCACACAGCAGTCCTCACCACCCTTTAGCTACTGGGTTTCCTGAGGCCTGGCCAGGGTTAAATTTAAAATGGAGGTAAAGTCTGAGGCATGCAACCTCATTCAAATATTTAAATAAGCAACCGCCTCCTGGGAGCGGATTGGTTGCCCGCCCCCCAGTCCCGCCTCCGTTAAAACCAGCAGTGGGCAGGTTCGAGGCAGTTGGGTTCTGGTTTGAGATTTTTACACTTTTTACATCCCACCTGACCCAAACCCATCCGTGTTTGGGGGCTAAAATTACTCCTTGCAGAGTCTAACCCTGGAAGTGTAACTTAGAATATATAATTCAATGCCAAATCATGTACAGAAAGCAAAATAAAGAGAGGGAAAGAAAAATAGGATTAAGAGAGAGAGATGAAGGAGAGAGAAAGGAAAAAGTGAACAAAAACATTAAAATTTTAATCTCCAACAATAATTAAAATCTGAAGGAATGAGACTCCACATTTTTACAAGTAAATTTTCAGTGCCAGTGAGGTTGTTTGGCAGTAATTAAGACTCATTAAAAATTAACTTATACTTGAATGGACAAGCCCTAACTTTTTCTGGCATGTTTAGTGGGTATCTCGCAGGTAAGTACCACAACTTCACGCCCTTCATCTGTTTGAATGTTGAATCTCTCAAGGAGATACCATTACAGCGGAGCTTGTGGAGGAGCTGGGCAACTCGGACAGCAAATTCCTGATTTCCGTGTTTAACTGCACATGTGTGGTCGCTGGCGTTTGCTGTCCGATTTACTCCTTAATAATGGTGAGCGCTGATTGCCTCACCGCTATTGTTACCATAAAATCCGGGCCCATATGTATTCCCATTTGACTCTTGGTTCCTGCTATATCACTATATGTTTTGAGCCGATGTTAGTAAGATATTTCACATATCTTTTAATAGGTTAACATCTCCATTAAAATGCCAGACAAATGGATGTGATATGAATGCGATAACCGCTCATCCACTAATGTGGCCAACAGTAATTTCTAGGCTTTGATCTCAAAGTGAATCATTGATAAAATAATAGCATAGTTAACAAAATAGCTCTTAATTACAGTAAATCTTACGGAGCTGTACAATATTCATCAGACAATGGCTTACTATATTGGCGTGATCTTTTCTTGTGCTTTTGGAGCCAGGATCTGATTTGCTTCTTCAGACCTCACAAGAGAAGGGGTGGTCCATTTCATCAACGTGAGACTTGCTGGGCTTGAAATGGTGAGTTCTGTTCTATTGTTGTTTCTCCTTGTCCTGCATTTCATATTAATTCTGCCTCTTCATTAATAAGTAACTGTTCAAAATTGGTTTCAAAATTTAAAATGGGTCAACAGAGCAATACTGCAGAGTTTCACCTGAAACAAGTCTGAACTGAGAGCCATGCCTTCCAATGAGGGCTGATGTGGTCAAGGAATGAGATGTACCCAAATCAGCAATCAGATGCCAGGTTTGAGCAATAGGTGGGGATAAAGCTTTATTGGCCACAAATCATTAGTTTATTACAAAAGCAAAATACTGCGGCTGCTGGAAATCCGAACCAAAACCAGAAAATGCTGGAAATACTCAGCAGGTCAGGCAGCATCTGTGGAGAAACTGCGGAGAGAGAGAAACTGTTCTGACGCAGGGTCATCGACCTGAAACATTAGGCTGGATTTTGAATGACCCGTGGAGTCGGGTTTGGAGGCGTGTGGGGGGTTAAAGTTGCAGATTCGGGGGTCCCGTCCCCATCCCGCCTCCACGCAATTTTGTCAAAATCAGTCGCGGGGTTCCCGACTCCGTCCCGCCTCCAAGAGGCGGGAGAGGCCATTAAAGCCCTTAACAAGCCCTAAATTGGCTCTGTAATGCCATTTTGAAACGTTTTAGCTAGTTTAACCCTTTTCCGACGTGAAGCACACCTGATGTGAAACACTCCAGTGAAACCTGACGGGAGCACAAGTGGATAGCTGACTATCAGCTGCAGGTCCACTATAACAATGGAGATGTGATGAAGGTAGTAGTAGTATTAGGTCTGAAAGTCACCTCTGATGCTGCTGCATTGAATGTCTTCAGAGACTGCATGGCCTTTGCTGTGAGAGGACTTGGATGCAAAAAAATTCATTCTCTCTCGCTCTCTCTCGCATCCAGGTCCACTCACATCAAAAGCCAGGCAGGTCCTCTCTCACCAACAGCCAGGCAGTCTCTGACCTGCAATGCAGCAGCAATGATGACATCATCAGAGGCGACTTTCAGACTGAAACCACTAATTAGTTCATGGGTTCCCACATGCTGGAACTCAATTGCCCAATTAAGTGAAAATTGCATCATTCATCCACATTAATCTGGAGTCGGGGGGGAACACAAAATGCGGATGACACGACCCCAACCCGACCCCAAGACAAAATCCAGCCCATTAACTCTGTTTCTCTCTCCACAGATGATGCCTGACCTGCTGAGTGTTTCCAGCATTTTCTGTTTTTAAATCATTGGTTTATTAGTGGGATGGGTTTGTTTTGTTTGGGAGGGTATGGGTCGCCTAATGGTTGTAGCACTGGACTAGCAACCTAGGGGGCTGTGAATTTCAAGTTGTGAAACTTTTTGTAAAAATACCATTGGTTTACTAATGTCCTTCAGAGAAGGGAACCTATCACTCCAACCTGGCCTGGCCCACGTGAGTCCAGTCACGCAACAAATGTCCTCAGGGAAAATACGGCCTTGCCAGTGTAGTGCGCTACCCAAGAGCAAATAAAATAAATGTTACCGATAATTAAGCTCATAAAAGGGCAGATATTTCATATCATGAAAACATGGAAAATATATGAAGCTGGATTAAACATTGTGTGTAATGGTAATGAGGAACCTACAGTCTTCGTGGTTTATTGCGGGCGCGTTGGTGTCAACGCAATTTGCCTGCTATATGAGGTGGGTTGTAAAACCCTAATAGGTCGCTTTATACTGAGGGCTGAATAACAGACTCAAATGTAAGTAGCCAAGGTAAACTCACCCTAATGAGGTGCAAAGAGCTTATTGAACACTGCTGGAAATTAGGGGAGCTTTTAAATTGGTAAATGCAGGGGATTAAGTAATTAAGGTAATCGTCCTTAACAAGGTGCGAAGAGCTTATTGAACAGTTGGAACCTGCATGGGTCCTAGCTATGCCTGTCTTTTTGGGGGATATGTGGAACATTCTTTGTTCCAGCCCTACTCCGGTTCCCTCCTTCACCTCTTTTTCCGGTACATTGATGACTGTATCGGTGCCCTTTCCTACTCTCGCCCTGAACTGGAAAATTTCATTCACTTTGCTTCCAATTTCCACTCTTCCCTCACCTTCACATGGTCCATCTCTGACTCTTCCCTTCCCTTCTTCGACTTCTCTGTCTCCATTTCTGGGAATATGCTAATCGACCAATATTCACTATAAGCCCAATGACTCCCACAGCTACCTTGACTACACTTCCTTCCATCCTGCTTCCTGTAAGGACACTATTCTATTCTCCGTCTCTGTCGCATCTGTTCTGACGATGCCACCTTCCATACTATTGCTTCCAATATATCTTCCTTTTTCCTCAACCAAGGATTCCCCTCCACCATGGTTGACAGGTCCCTCGACCGTGTCCATTCCATTTCCCGCACTTCTGCCCTCATCCCTTCCCCTTCCTCCCAGAACCACGATAGGGTTCCCCTTGTACTCACCTTCCACCCCAGCAGCCTCCACATTCAACGGATCATCCTCCGCCATTTCCGCCACCTCCAGCGTGATCCCACCACCAAGCACATTGCCCCTCCCCTCCCCTTTCAGCATTCCATAGGGACCATTCCCTCCATGGCACCCTGGTCCACCCCTCAATCACCTCCAACGCCCCCTCCCCTTCACACGGCACCTTCCCATGCAAGCGCAGGAGATGTAACACCTGCCCTTTTACCTCCTCCCTTCCCACCATCCAGGGCCCCAAACACCCCTTCCAGGTGAAACAGCAATTTACTTATACTTCTTGCAATTTAGTATACTGTATTCGCTGCTCACGATGCGGTCTCCTCTACACTGGGGAGACCAAATGCAGATTGGGTGACTGCTTTTTGGGAACACCTCCGTTCAGTCCGCAAGGGTGACCCCGAGCTTCCGGTTGCCTGTCACTTTAATTCTCTGCTCCACTCCCACTCATCTCTCCGTCCTCGGCCTCTTACACTGTTCCAATGAATCTCAATGTAAGCTCGAGGAACAGCACCTCATCTTTCGATTAGGCGCTTTTCAACATCGAGTTCAACAATTTCAGAGCATAACCTCTGCCTCCATTTTTTCAATGTTGATGATTCTGCTATACCCATTTACACCTCTTTTAGACTTATCTTTTGTTTCTTTTCTTGTCCCATTACCATCTCCTTTTGCCTCGCACCATCCACCCTATCACAGACCTTTCCTTTTGTTCTTTCCTCCCCTCCCTCCTCTCCCTGCCTCTGTACTTGCTTAAAATCTGTTACATCTCCAGCTTTTTCCAGTTCTGATGAAAGGTCATCGACCTGAAATGTTAACTCTGTTTCTGTCTTCACAGATGCTGCCTGGCCTGCTGAGTATTTTCTGTTTTTATTTCCAGCCTCCGCAGTATTTTGCTTTTGAACAGTTGAGTCTGCCTGAAATAGCCGGCGGGTTTATTGCGTTGTAAGCGGCAGACTGGACAGGCTGTTTGGGGGGGGGGGGGAAGCAGTGAAAAACCACTCAAGCTGAAGGTGACTCACGTAACCAGGTTGCATTCGTATGGTAACGAACTGTCCTTGGGAACAATGGCCCGAGAGGCCCACTCCCAAGCCTTGAATAACAAGGCTGGCGACTCATTGTTTCTGGTCAAGATGAGCTCGTTGAGTTAATCGGCTGGGAGATCGAAATGAGTTCGAAACCATCCAAACCTGGGAGGAAGCCTGGAAACCATTTCCCTGAGGCCATGTGTCCATTAAAACCAGAGACAGCGGTCTGTGTATTGGAGGGGTATATTAGAGAGCAGTTTGGATAGCTCTCTCTCTCTCTTCTGCCCTCCACACAATGGAACGTCAAGAGGAGCTGAGCCTTGCTCTTCCAACCGAGACAGACTTCGACTAAGGCTGGGACTCGCATGCCGCAAGGCCGGTACGGAACCAGGTAGCCGAGACGTCTGGGAGGAAGCTGCAAGCAAGATCAAAGGGCAATCTAGGTGAGCATTGCCAAGCCTGCACACCCACAAGATCACTTAGCTGTGTGAGGGGGTGCCTGTATGTTCCTACCAAACCAGAGGGGATTTAGCGTTGGAAGGGTCCTGTGATAGTTTAGTTCACGGGAGGGTGTTTTTAGGCCATGGTAAGTCAGCACAGCAGGGGCTTGTTGGACAAATCAGGGTTGTACTGTTTTAAACTGTACTGTTGTGTTCACACCGCTCGTACTGTATGCGAGTGGAGTGATTTTTGTCAACCTTAATAAACACTGTACGGGTGAGCCCGAAAACGCTGTCCGTGTTCAAATCTGTCTTCAGTAATCCCTATCGTCCAGAACTTGTAGTAAGGGGGTTTGCATGCTCGCTACGGGCGGGGCGAAACCACTTACAATAATTGGCGATTGCGGCAGGGGCCATAGGAAATTGGCCACCGCAAAAACTGGTTACAGAATTGGCGACCGTGGCAGGACGATAGGTTGGGTGAACAGGATTATGGAAAGTTTAGAGGGCAAGAGATCTGCGATGAGCGACAGAATTTCCTCCTATGTGTTTGGTAAAGTTAATGTGTCTCAGCAGTGGGTGCTGGAGATGTTGCGTTCTGACAGTCCTCAGGATAGAGCTGCTGAGTGGACAGGGAGCAAGGAGCATAAAAAGTCTAAGGAAAAGGCGATTTGGCTTCTGTGCCTGCAGAAACAGGTCCAACTGCTCAGGGAGCAGGTTGGAAAGCTGCAGGCTGAGCTCAGGGAATCAGAAGAAAAGTCAGACGCAAGGGGGATAGTGGGTAGTAGACTAGTGGAGGAGCTGCGCGAGGAAAGACAGGAGAAACGCGCACAGGAGGAAACCTCCCGTAACACCGGGGAGTACCTGCAGTGCCAGGTCACCAAGGCCAAGCTCAATGAGCAGGCTGTGAGGGAGGAGAACGCCCGCTTAACGGGTAAAGTTGACGGGCTAGAGGGGCAGCTTAGAGACATAAAGGCAGCCTACAGGGTAGCCAGGAGCAGGGGGTACGAGGATTTAAACCACGGGCCCTGTGAGGAAAGGATAAAAGTTCTGACCCAAGCCCTGTCCAAAGCCAGAGGGATGGTTTGCTTAACAACCCCGGGGGAAGCTCGGGTGGACTGGGAAGAGGAAAGACAGGGGTCTGAGGATTGGGTCTGGAATAGGGGAGTCCGACCGGCGCCGGAAGCGCCACCGAGACCAATGTATCCTCTGCGGCAGCAAAAGTACGGTCCACCCACACCTAACGGTGCTCAGGGCCCGCTGCAGAGCGATTACGTGGTCCCATTTACCACCCCAGAACTGCAGGCTATGATAGCAAGCATGCCCAAATTAAGAAAAGAAGGGGACCCCTCCGTTCACTTCATGGAAGTGGAGCAAATTGGGGGGATCAATGGGTGTAGTGAGGGCGAAACTCACAGGCTGTTACTATTTTCCCTAGATGGAAAATTGTACCAGGCCCTGTCCGCAGCCACCAAGCTGGGGCAGGGAACCACGGCAGGTTTAAAGGAGGAAATCCTGAGAGCCATGGAACATACCCAGGGTAGTCCGTCTCCCGAGTGGAGAGAACGCTGCAGCTGGCTGGTGAAGCACCACAGGCTTTCGCAGACAGGCTATGGCCGGTATACGAAAAGGCCACGGGTGGGATACTAGACAGGTTACAGCTGCAAGGGGGCCCCAGGAATCACTGGCTCAGGACCCTCCTGGCAAACAGTTTGTCACGAATAAGGGCAAAAGCAGAAGCCTGGTTTGACTCCGAGGACCTTGCGAATACGGAGGGAGGCGTGCTCAGAAAGCTGAGTCTAGCCTTTATGGCCGATTCCGGGGAGGAGGTCAAACCAAAGGGAAGGGTCCACGAAATGAAAGCCAGTGAGGGTAATAGGAAGGAATGGCGTCAGGAAGGGGTTAGTGCAGAAAAGGCAAGGACATGTTTCGGGTGTGGGAAGACGGGACACTGGAGGCGAGAGTGCCCGACCCAGAAAAAGGGGCAAGGCCGAGGGGATCCTTCGGTGCAAAAGGCACAGACTGTCGAGGCGAAGGGGGCGACCGGGGAACCGTTTGACGTTCTGGTGGCTGCCCTTCGGACGGTTTTTGTGCAGGAGAAAGGGAGAGTAGACGCTGCCGCGAGCAGTGTGATCCCGACCGCTCCCGTATGCCCTTCACTCTGACTAGAGCGCGCCCAGCCTGAGTACCTGTGTCCGCTCACGTACGATGAGTGGGGCAGATCTTGTGTGAAGATGGGGGTGGAGACGGTACACGGGAAGTACTTGGTGGACACCGGGGCCTCGAGCACGGTGATCCATTCAAGGGACCCGACCAATTCACCCTGGTCTAGCAGGGTCCCATTCAGCCTCATGGGGTTCACAGGGAACGAGCAGGCTGGGGCAATGTCCAAACCTTTGGCCATAGAACTAGGATCCCTCCATACCACGTGGGAGTGCGTCCTGATAAAATGGGAACAGCCAGGGTCAGGAGTCCTGGAGGCCGACTTTATGTTAGCCAACCAAGTGATAGTGGATTTGAGGAATCACTGCCTATGGGGGGCAGCGGATTCAGATAAAGCCGAGGAGGTGCTAGTGATCCCAAGAGATAGGGAAGGAAGGGGTAGTGTGTGTACTATGAAGCCCAAGGGGAGTTACGACCTGGAGCAATTGGTCAGTAATACCCCAGCCAAGTATCAGGTGAACGTGAGAGACAATCTCGCATCGTTCGTCACGCACAAGCACGACTGTGGACGGGTGACAGGAGTAGAAGTCTGAGTACACGGGGACCCCATGTCACGGCCACAAAAGCAGTATAATTTCCCCAGAGAGGCAGAAGCCGACTTGGAAACGGCACTGGGATCCCTGGTAGAACAGGAGGTGTTGAGGCCGATAGCCACCCACGTGAACTCACCACTCTGGCCGGTTAGGAAACCCGACCAGTCGTGGAGGGCCACCGTGGACTATCGGGTTCTCAATAAAAACACCCCAGCCTGCGCGCCCACAGTCGCGGCTGCTGCCGATCTGATAGGGACCATTCCAGCGATCGCAACCACTTTTACGGTGCTGGATATCTCCAATCGGTTTTGGTCGATTCCTCTAAAAAGGGAAGACCAATACAAGTTTGCCTTTACTTTTAAAGGGCAACAGTACACCTGGACATGCCTTCCCCAGGGTTTTCATAATAGCCCTTCCATATTCCACCAGTGTATGGAGGACGCCTTAAAAGGTTTTAGCTGACCTCAGCAGCTAGTACAGTATGTGGAAGACTTGCTTTTGTTCTCCGCCGAGGGGGAGGAGCATGGGCCACTGCTGGCCGAGCTGCTCGAGCTGCTGAGGGAGGCCGGGTTTAAAGTAAACCCGAAGAAAGCCCAGATCGGCCGCGAGGAAGTCAAATTCCTCGGGCTGACGGTAAGGGCAGGGGAAAGGGCCATAGATGAGGCGAAAAGAAAGGCAGAACAGGAGTTACCAGTCCCCAAGGACGTAACAGAGGTAAGATCCTTCCTGGGACTCACAGGGTACTGCAGGGATTTTATTGCGGGTTAAGCAGCCACGGCAGCCCCTCTGCTTCGGCTCCTCCGTAAGGGAGTCAGGTGGGAGTGGGACCAGAACTGCCAGGAAGCGTTCACACGACCCAAAGGAGGATTTGCAGACAGCTCCCACACTGGGGGCCATCAACGGTGGGGAGGAATTCTTTTTAGAGGTAGCAGCCAGCGGGGATAGCTTGAGCGCGGTGTTGCTCCAGGAGTGACACGGCAAGCTACGGCCCGTGGTATACTCATCTAGGGTTCTCACCGAGATAGAACGGGGATATTCTAACTGCGAGAGGCATTTCCTGGCCATGCATTGGGCCATAAAGCACTCACAGCTCTTTACAGGATCATCCCTGATAGTTCTACTCACCCACCATACCCCCACTCAGATGTTGTTGGGTGGGAGAATAAAGGACGGGACAGTGAGCAGTGCTCGCATTGCTCGCTGGACTTTATTGCTCTCGCAGATGAATCTGAGAGTGCAGGGGTTGACCGAGCCGAAGTTGGCAGTGAACATGATTTACCCAGGTATGGCCCACACGTGTACGGTAGAAGGGGTATGGGACGTGAATGTCGGGTTCCGGGCCGGGTTACATCCGACGGGCCGGGACATTTACGTGGACGGGTCCAGTTCGGTAGCAAAGGGGGAGCGCTTCACCGGGTGCGGGATTTATGACCCCACGGCTAAGATAGCTAAGGCCCTTAAACTCCCCAGCACCCTGAGCGCTCAGCACGCTGAACTGGCGGCGGTGGTGTATGTGGTCACCCAACCCGACGAGTTCCCCACCCCCTACACCATCTGCTCGGATTCCATGTTTACATGTAATTCGTGCACTGAGTACCTGGCCATCTGGGCTCGGCGCGGTTTTAAATCCGCGGATGGGAAGCCTCTAGCAACAGCACCGCTGCTAGGGAGGATTTTGGAGGTTACGGGCACCCGGGGAGATCACTATATACATAAGGTCAAGGCCCACTCTAAGACAGAGCCCAGAGGGGAAGGTAACCAAAGGGCCGACAAGTTGGCCAAGCAGGGGTCCAGGGAAGGAGAGTTCTGGGATCCCTATGAAGTAGGCCCGGTAGCAGCAATCCGGGACAAGGGAGGAACACCGGGGGTAACTTTGGCCCCGGACTTAAAACAAGTCCAAGCCCAGGAACCTGTCCTTAAGGCTATCCTGGGGAAGAAGGAAAAGGGAGAACAGGTAGAGGGTCTGTTCGGAGCAGCGGACATTACCGTTAAAGAGAGGATGCTATTTAAAGGGAATCGGTGGATAGTTCCCAAGCGGTACCAGAGGGAATTCCTCCAGTTGGCCCACGGGGGCCCAGGAGCGGGACACCCAGGGCCGGAAACTACCTGGCAGAGGGTAGAACAGGCAGGGTGGTGGCCGCAAGTCAGGGAGGATGTCCGCGACTTTTGCGCAGACTGCCTGGTATGCGCAGCAAACAACCCCGATCCTCAGCGTAGGAAAGTCCCCATAGGACACACAAGGAGGGTAGAGGGACCATGGTAGTCCCTCCAGGTCGATTACATCGGACCACTACCCACCACACAGGCAGGTAACAAATACTGCCTAGTCCTGGTGGACGTGTTCTCCAAGTGGGTGGAAGCCTTCCCTTGCCGAGCAGCCACGGCTTTGGCGACGGCAAGGATTCTGGTAAAGGAAGTGTTCTCCCGGTGGGGACTGCCACAGGTCGTGGAGTCCGACCAAGGGAATCATTTCACGGGGCAAGTAATGCAGGCCACCTTGAAGCTTTTAGGGATTGAGGGGAAGTGGCATGTGGCTCACAACCTACAGTCATCGGGGGTTGTGGAGCACCTTAACCAGCCTATTAAAGAAAGGCTAAGGAAAGAGACGGTCGTCCCCAAAAAAGTGGGATGAGGTCCTGCCGTTAGTTTTAATGGGTGTCCGGGCCAGCCTCTCCAGAAGCACAGGGTATGAGCTCATGACCGGGAGGGTCACGCACACCCCCACCCACGTTTTGGCACCAGTCCTAACAGAAGCCCAAGTCCGGGAAGTGAACTGGGACAAGTTTGTACAGAATCTGTATGATAAATTAAAACAGATTCATTGGCAGGCAGCCAGTAACATGAGGAACCAGCACCGGAAAAATCGGTTGCTGCTCGAGCCCCAGAAAACCCACGAGTGGAAGGTGGGAGACCAGGTAATGGTACGGAACTATGCCCGGGTAGGGGCATTTGAGCCACTATACATGGGGCCGTGTAGCATAGTGGACAAGGCAAGCCCCATGGTGTACGCGGTTAAACTCCCAAAACGCACGAAGTGCTTCCATATTAACCAGTGCAAGCGGTTTAACACAGGGGAGAGAACAACAAAAGTAAAACGACACCAAGGCCCAATAATGAGCATGGTGGACGCGGGTCTTCCTCCCATGATTTGGGACGACGATGACCCGGTGGTCGGGACAGTAAGGAGGAGCAGTCGGGTACCACGACCGAGGACGCCGTGGACGCCTCCTTACACGCCGACCGTGAGCCACAAAAGGCCCCGGCAAGAAGAGCCTTAGCGGGGGCACCCGGCAACACGAGTAGTGATGTACATAGTTCTTGTATATAACAAAGCTAGACCTGTGGAGGTAATCCCTCTCACAGAAAGGGATTGTTGCTTTTTGTTTCATAGGAAGCCGAGGACGGAATAGAAACATAGAAACATAGAAGATAGGAGCAGGAGTAGGCCATTCGGCCCCTCGAGCCTGCTCCGCCATTTAATGAGATCATGGCTGATCATCCAAATTCAGTATCCTGTCCCTGCTTTCTCCCCATATCCCTTGATCCCTTTAGCCTTAAGAAATATATTTAACTCCTTCTTGAATATATTTAATGAATTGGCCTCAACTGCCTTCTGTGGTAGAGAATTCCAGTTTCACCACTCTCTGGGTGAAGAAATTCCTCCTCATCTCAGTCCTAAATGGCTTACCCCTTATCCTTAGACTGTGACCTCTGGTTCTGGACTCCCCCGCCATCGGGAACATCCTTCCTGCATCTAGTCTGTCTAGTCCTGTTAGAATTTTATAAGTTTCAATGAGATCCCCCCTCATTCTTCTAAACTCTAGCGAATACAAGCCCAATCATCCCAATCTCTCTTCATACGTCATTCCTGCCATCCCAGGTATCAGTCTAGTGAATCTTCGCTGCACTCCCTCCATGGCAAGAACATCCTTCCTCAGATAAGGCGACCAAAACTACACACAATACTCAAGGTGTGGTCTCACCAAGGCCCTGTACAACTGCAGCAAGACATCCTTGCTCCTGTACTCAAAACCTCTCGCTATGAAGGCCAGCATACCATTTGCCTTCTTAACCGCCTGCTGCACCTGCATGCTTACCTTCAACGACTGGTGCACAAGGACTCCCAGGTCTCGTTGCACTTCCCCTTTTCCCAATCTATTGCCGTTCAGATAATAATCTGCCTTCCTGTTTTTGCCACCAAAGTGGATAACCTCGCATTTATCCACATTATACTGCATCTGCCATGCATCTGCCCAATCACCCAACTTGTCCAAATCAGACTGGAGTTTCTCTGCATCCTCCTCACAACACACACGCCCACCCAGCTTTGTGTCATCTGCAAACTTGGAGATATTACATCTAGAATGGAGACAGCCCTGAGACTGAGCGTGATCTTAATGTTGGCCGGAATGGGGCACAGCAGGAGAGGGGACACTGAGTCGTCCCTCCTCTATGGCTGTACTGGGGGGGGGGGGATACCCACTGTGACTTAGGGGGGTAGGAGGGGGGACACAGACGGGATGGCAGTCTACTTCCATGAGGGAAGATGGCCAGTGTGGCTGGGGTCCAATTCAATGAACTACGCCAGCCACGCAGGGTTCACGTATGGGGAGGCTTCCCTACCATGTCCCCAACTGAAGATCACAGCCACACGGGTTAGGGTGACCAAGGGCAAGCGTGTGTGCTTGAGATGCAAGGGACACATTCCCCTGGGACCGTGGTGGTGGCTTAGGAAGTTGAGTCAGGACAAGGGGAACAGGTCAGCGGACTGGGAAAGACTGGGGAACGACACGTACCGACAGATCACGGGGACGAAGGGGGGAGTGGAAGTGTGCTGGAACAAGTGGTGGAAGGAGGAACAGGGGATTTATGTGTATGTGTGGGGGTCAAAATGGATCTGCCCAGCGGGTGTGTCGATTGCTTTCATACGGCAATGGCAGGATTCCGGGACCGGTATGGGATGGGATCGGAGTATGGATGCTTGCGTAGTCCCAGACCCTCCCAACACAATAAATTCCACGGAACTGGTAGTGCACGATAGGAAGCCCCTGCCCACAGCCCCACCGGTACAGGAGACAGAAGTTAGGTGTCCCGCCATCACACCAGGCCCAGGGAATGGTTTAGTTCTAGTCCCGACCAGGAAGGTTTTATTCCAGGATGTACATTACGCGGCCGCGTCGGTCATCTTAAATTTAACCCGGGTGCAGCTGCCCAAGTGGTGTCCGAAGGAGACTGAGCAGTTTTACGAAGCCCTTATTAAAGAAATGTTCCGCCAATTTTTCGAGCTCAGCTACGGGGATGTGAGTCGGGAGAAACTGTATGGCATGGATGCGTACGATAGAGGCAATCCGGGTAGACAAAGGTGAGGGATGGTTAATGACATGGCCACAGCTTTTAGCACGGGCACGTCCCTCGTCAATAGTATGGATGATATCCAGCTGCAGATGCAGATTAATAGTTTAAAGGACCAGCTGCGAAAGATACTGGGGGAAGGGAACGAGGTGGAAGGTTCGGAGCTAAAAGAAGACCAGGCGATGACTATTCATTTAAAAGAGGTCATCGCTGAGCTGGAGACACACGCCAAGACCATCAACGATTTGATACGGGAGGACAGGAATGCCTCAGCACAGGCAGCCAGAAGTGATGCATGTGTGCTGTACGGTGCGTGGTTGCTAAACGAGGGATGCAGTAATCTGGAGGACTTACAACAAGGTCGCGTCCCGTCGTGGGTTAGCAACCGGCACCTCACAGCGCTCAGCCCGTATCATAATTCGATGAGCCCGTGTCAGCTCCGATTAGCTTCCAAAGCCTACCCAGTCCCAGTTGATTGCGGACGGTCCAACCACACGGTTATGGGGATTGTACTGCGGATGCCGGTAATGGGCGGGTCACCACAGCCAGTGCTGGTATACCGGGTCGATAACATTGGCGTCTTGAGGGACGGGGTGCATGTGCGGTATCATGGGGCCCCCACCGTTTGTTATAAAGTGGGAGCACGCCATGACCGGCACTGACTTCAAGGGGTGCCAGAGCAGAGGCGCACACGTGATATTGTGTCCCCAGCACCTGAACGCGTTCGATCGGCCAGTGTGTGGGTTTGAATCGGTAAGTGCAGAGCCCATCAATTGCACCGTGGAGGTGATGGCCCAGAGCCACGTTCCACCCCAGGTAGCATACGCGGGCGATGGGACGTACTGCGTCACGACAAGCGTGGACCAGTATCGGGTACACAACGACACTTGGTGCCCGGTCACCGATTCGACTTTCTGCTTCAAACCCCACACAGAAGTTCAGGTGGCGCAAGAGCACATCCTTCCCATTTCAGAGCCGTCCACAGTACACTTCGTGGTAAACAACACGGTACAGAATCTGCAGCAGTACGTTACACGGTTCGGGTACGAGATACAGCCTCTGCCCGAACACCTCTCAAAATTAATAAAAGCCGTTGAGCTGTCACAAAAACATTTTTACACGCTCGAACAGCGAAACCGGGACACAGGGGAGGAAATTAAAGGGATGATTTCCCCGCCCTGCTGGGACATTGGGTTAAATGTCGAGATCCCTCCGTGGATCCGGATATGTTCGCACGCTCTTGTAATTATACAGAGTTTGGTGGTATTGTACTTGTTACGGCTCTCCTGTAAAAAGCGAAGCAAGGCACTCCGAAGTCATTGGCAGGCTCTGATTAAAGGGTAACCAGGAGTTTTGTTCTCTGTAAAAAGTTGTATAAGTATGTATTTGTGATTAAAGAACAGAACCTGGGGATTTTAAAGGTAATGAACGGCTTGGTTGGGGCTCACGATGCTTCTACACAGTGGAAGAAGACAAGGATGCTTGATATTCCAGTGGGGACATCGAAATATCAAAGGGGGGTCTGTAAGCATCGAACGCAGGCTCCAAGGCAGACTTTTTGAATGATTGTTACTGCTGTTTGACCAACAGCCTGTTTGGAGAAGATGGGAGGGGCCCAGGTGTTCGTGGTCAGGAGATTCCAGCCAGGCCTACAAACTAATTATGGGAGAATGTCTGGGCAGACAGAATTCTCTGGGAAAACAATGGGTCCGGGGAGATCACTCATATGGTCACAAGCACCTAGATGAGATAGCCCCGAAAGGCGGGAACCGGACAAAAGAGGGCCATTGTAAATTAATGGGAAGCCACTTAACCCAGGATCAGGTGAGAAGTGCGGCCCATCATCTGCCATTAACACCAGCACCTAGATAGGATAGCCCCGAAAGGCAGGGAAACCAGACAAAGAAGACAAAGAAGGGTGATTACACAGATCTGAGAGGATATAGAGAAGGCAGCTTTGGCGATTTCTCTCTCTCGCTCGCTTGCTCTAAACCACCACGAGCAACAAGAGCCTTGCCTTGCTCTTCGACTGTAGGAGCGGACCTCGAAACTGGGACTTGGATACTGCATCGACGATACAGAACCAGGAGACACGTTCTACACAGGGGAGCAGCGAGCAAGAAAACGGACAATCAGCGTGAGCATTGTCCAAGCCCACGCATCCTTAAGACCACCGGTACTGTGTGAGGGGGTGTTGTGTGTCCCAACCAAGCCAGAGGGGTTTAGTGGGGAGGTTCTGTGTGTATTATATAGTGTATGTTCCAGGGTTTGTGGGACAAGTCCATGTTATACTCTGTAAAGCAACACAGTGTGATTTTAGGCGCCTTAACACGAGACAGGGACCTGTTCGACGGGCCAAGTTGTATTGTTGTACTGTTTGTTTTACGCCACCAGGCATTTTATGTACTGGAGGCGGATGTGTGTGTTAACCTTATTAAACACCGTACGGTTGAGTCTGAAAAGCTTGCCTGTGTCCCAATCCTGTTCACCGTAATTCCTGTCATATAGAACTAAGTAGGAGGGGTGATTCGAACCACCAAAGCAAACCACCTACACTGCTGATGGAAAATGATTAGCGGTAATTGCCCGTCTATAGATGGTTAGCTGCCATAAGCGTGGGTGGTATAAGTGGTGGGGACTCTACGTGAATGTGAATTATACAACGTATATAATAATAATGGGGATCAGGCAATAATGAGAATGAAACATACTGGGGGCCAAATTTCCTCTTGGGTTATTCCAGGAAACCAGCGTAATTTGACAGACAGGGTCACCACCGTCAAAATATGCAGTAGATTTGGGGACAGTTGCTCAATACACCCACCTACATATACATGGGTGACTTATGATGAGATGCCAATGAGGGAAGTACACAATATGATATATTTACTCCCTGGCAATGCTGGACGATAGGAACAGGTGTGTGATTCTGGCATCCAATGTTGCTAAGGGCCTTTGAGGAGGAGAGTTAAATTTTAAATGGCCAGATTCCCATTACTTTTTTTAAACGTTCAGCCGGCATGTCCAGCTAACCTACTCTGTGGCAACGCACCACAGTGATTTTCCTTCCCACTACCTGAGGTAGAAGCCCCACCTGTGCAATAAATGGTGTGGGTGCTTGTCCAAAATATTTAAATGCCCCTCACTCTAGGAAGTTGTCTGGGGTCGGGGTGCAAACAGTAGGACAACGGAGGTCCCACACTGCCAGGGGTGGTGGGGTACGCTGTCCACAGGAAATGTTTCCCTAGCGTATGTGTGTGTTTGTGTGTGTAAGATATACTGATGAGGACTCAACGTAACATATGGGGAATGAAATTCTAGGGCCAGGGAGAGGGGGAATGCAGCACAATGCTGGTGAGGTGGCTGCAATTTGAGCTGAACCCACATCTGCCAAGTTTCTGCCTCACATAAGAATTGCCATAAATTGCAGTCCAAGAAGGTCAGGTGCTTCTTATGCCAAGTCCCCTATTACATTGGTAGCCTGCTTTGGGGGCAAGTGTTGGTGGATGTTCCGACGTTACCTCAGAATTTCCACTCAGCTCACTGCCGGATAGGCCCAGTGGGACTTGTGCTTGATAAAAGCAGGTGTATATCCCGGGAATGCTGCGAAGAAAGATAATTGATCCTGGGGGATTGATTATCTTTAAATGCGGCCCATTTGCTCACTGAGGGGCAAATAAATAAAAACGTCTCTAGCATTTTGCTTCATCCCTTCATCCCCAGACTGGCCGGGTGCTGCTCCGACTTCTGCCACCTTATTGCAGCGGGTGCCTCTGTTGTGCCTTGCATTGGAGGCAGTTCAGAGAAGGTTCACGAGGTTGATTCCGGAGATGAAGGGGTTCTCTTATGAAGAAAGGTTGAGCAGGTTGGGCCTATACTCATTGGAGTTTAGAAGAATGAGAGGGGATCTTATTGAAACATATAAGATTCTGAAGGGGCTTGACAGGGTAGATGCAGAGAGGATGTTTCCCCTCGTGGGGGAATCTAGAACTAGGGGGCATCCTTTTAAATCAGAAATGAGGAGGAATTTCTTCTCTCAGAGGGTCGTGAATCTTTGGAATTCTCTTCCGCAGAGAGCTGTGGAGGCTGGGTCATTGAATATATTTAAGGTGGAGATAGACAGATTTTTGAATGATAAGGGAGTCAAGGGTTATGGGGAGTGGGCAGGGAAGTGGAGTTGAGGCCAAGATCAGATCAGCCATGATCTTATTGAATGGCGGAGCAGGCTCGAGGGGCCAAATGACCTACTCCTGCTCCTACGTCTTATGTTCTTATGTTCTTCGGGCATGGGCTGCTCGCCCTGAGCATGTAAATGACCCAATCCCCGCAATTTGGGACGGGATCAACGGCTTGGTAAAGGAGTGGATAGAAGCCCTGCCCCACTGCATTTCCACCCCTTAAAAGAGCCTGTGGAATTTTGGGCCCACAATGTTTAACCCTTCATTCACAGCAGTCAAATCCACAAATACAATGTGGGTATAATCAGCATTACCTCCTAACCTCATGCGCAATTAACATTGAGTGAGCGAATGGTGTAGTTCAGCTCTGCTGCACTAAATGATGTATTACAAACTTCACAGGGCCCAAAGTTAGAGATTTGGCAAGGGAACACATTGCTGCTCGCTTAGGGAGTCCTCGCACATAATTATTCCCCAATTTTCTGGTCTGTTGTTTGTCATAACTAAAGTCACACATCCTCCTTGCAGACATTGTATTTTGCCCATAAACGCATCCCCAAATAGAAATGGTTCGCAGCTGTAAATCTGTGTCTGGCCAGAACTTTTTATCTTTCCTTCAATTCAGAAACCCTGACCTCTCCATTCAAAATACTGGCACAAAGCTTATGACATTCAAATCATTTTGTTGCAGATTGTGACCAGCATTTCAAATAAATATATATTTTTAAGAAAAACGCTTGTCATGCTTGCTTTTAAAATAGGTGCAAATTTATATCCTGATTCACACTGCGGTCAGGCTGTATGTCAATGTTGGGTAAGATGCCAACAGCTAAGTTTCTGACTATATTTAAGGCAGCTGATATTTTCAGCCTGAAGCTTCATGCAGAAAACATTGGATTTTTTTTTGTAATAAGAACAAATACAGAATAAAACCTTTTGGGCCCTTGAAATTCTTGACCTCCTGCTCCCCTGGTAGAAATGCCGAAGGGAGAGTCTTTAGGCCATCCATGGAGATAAATGCTGAAATGCACCCTGGCGACACCCAGTTCTACCTCTCTACCACCCGTTTCGAACCCTATACTGCCTCTGAGTTGTCAGACTGCTTTTTCGACATCCAGTCCTGGTAGAGCCACAATCTCCTTCAATTCAACATTGGGAAGACTGTGGCACGAGAAACATGGCCGGGACATGACTACGTTAATTCAAATGATCGTGACCGTGATGGTCCAGGGTCAGCGGCAGAGGCATAAGGCAGACAGGAGTCCTGCCGCACCGAAGTTACCTTACTATTGTGGCCAAATAGAAAATGGCCTCCAGAGTCACCAACCACTGGCCAAATCTCATTTGTATCTGACCAGTGGAGCGCTGCCTTTTCCCGCTCCCAGGAACAGCTGTTTTCCCACTGAGGCCCTGATTTCCCCTCCCAGTCACACACCATCCCAACTTGGACATGTAACGTCGTTCCTCATCAGCGTTAGGTAGTGAGTGCCAGGATGTTGACCTAACAGTACTGTGGGAGTACCTTCACCCCATGGACTGCAGCAAGTCGAGAAGACGGCTCACCACCACCTTCTCAAGGGCAACTAGGGTTGGGCAAAAAATCCCGGCCTTGCCAGCGACATCCATACCCCGAGAATGAATTAAAAGAAAAGGTTTTTTTTAAATCACAGGCAACGCGGTTGGCTTCCCCAACAGGAATGTGCCTGGCATTCACCTCCTACTCCCTCCTTCGATGGGGATCCGCCTCAGGAGTCCACAACGCTGCAAGTCCGGATTGGAGAAGGAGTGCAATGCTACCGAGAGGGGAAGGCCTGTGTCAGCCCAGTGGTCTCCTGGCTGCTTGCAGCACGTTCTCTGATTTATTTTTTTCAATTCCGATGAGGCCACCACCGATCAGCTGTTTCTAATGCTATTTTTTTTCCCCCCCAGAGGCGAGCGATTTTCATTAATAACGCTCACATTGCCTCACTTAATATTGTGGCACTTGTGCAGGGGCCAGGAACAGGAAAGAGGATAGGCTTTAATGGTTGGCCAGCCCACCTTGGGGACAAAAGTAGCTGATGGACCCCAGCTCACCAAGATTGAACCTTAGGTTGCCAGAACCACCAACCAGGATACTCTCAGAACCTGCTCCCAGTATACAACAGTGTTTCTCGCATCCCTTCCCACCATGGCTTGGATGCAATGGCTTCTTATGGTGCTGCTTCTAACCACCCACTCGCTGGAGTCCTAATGATACTGCTTCTATCTGACCACCCAAGTCCTCTTTGCCTCCCACCCCACTCTCGCGACCTCCCCCCCCACCCCCATGCTCCTGCCTCTATCTCACCCGTGCATCGCTCCCGCCTACAGTAGCAGAGATAACGAAGGGAAGTAAAGACTATAAGAAAGGGGAAAAGAAAAAATAGGAAATTGAAAGGATGTAAGAGAGCAAACAGAAATAGAGGCTGGAGTGAAGGAACACCAAGAAAGAGACAGCGAGGGAAAGAGAGGCTAGCGTGAAGGAGCAGAGAGAGAGAAAGAAAATGGGAGGCAGCATGAGGCTGAAGTGAAGAACATGGGTGAGAAAGAAACAGAAGTGGTGGAGAGACTGAAATAAAAGAGGGGAAAGAGAAAGAAAGAGAGGAACAGAAGTGAAAGAGATATAAACATCATGGCCCAAGGATTCCAAGAAATGCAAAATTAATTGTGAGCTGATACAGCACTTAATCATTCTGCATATCTCAAAAAGAAAGAAACGAAAGACTTGCATTTATATAGCGCCTTTTCATGACCTCAGGACGTCCCAAAGCGCTTTACAGCCCATTGAAGTACTTTTAAAGCGTAGTCACTGTTGTAATGCAGAGAACGTGGCAGTCTAGGTCCCACAAACAGCAATGTGATAATCACCAGATAATCTGTTTTAGTGATGTTGATTGAGGGATAAATATTGGCCAGGACACCGGGGATAACTCCCCTGCTCTTCTTCGAAATAGTGCCATGGGATCTTTTACGTCCACCTGAGAGAGCAGACAGGCTTCGGTTATATGTCTCATCCGAAAGACGGCACCTCCGACAGTGCAGCACTCCCTCATTAAAGTGATTTAAGTGGAAGCAGCCCACTCACTAGTTGTGTCACAAAGGATTCGGCCATTGCTCCAACAGGTTAGACACTCCTGATGTACAGTTGACAGGCTCCCGAGGTATGGAAAGTGGTCCACATTGTCCAAGGCCTTGTCGTGGATTTCGATAATCGGGGGGAAGTACTCTGTGGCGGGGGCAGGTTGGTAGAGGACCTTTGTCTTACGGATGTTTAGTGTAAGGCCCATGCTCTCGTACGCTTCGGTGAAGGTGTTAACGATGGTTTGGAGTTCGACCTCTGAGTGTGCGCAGATGCAAGTGTCATCTGCCTCGGGAGCCTACTGCCAACAAGGGCAGACGTCGATGACGAAGTCCAACACCACCTTCAGTGTGCCAGTGCAGCCTTCGGTCACCTGAGGAAGAGAGTGTTTGAAGACCAGGACCTCAAACCTGGCACCAAGCTCATGTTCTACAGAGCAGTAGTAATACCCGCCCTGCTGTATGCCTCAGAGACATGGACCATGTACAGCAGGCACCTCAAAGCACTGGAGAGGTACCACCAACGCTGCCTCCGCAAGATCTGCAAATCCATTGGCAGGATAGGCGCACCAACGTCAATGTTCTCGCTCAGGCCAACATCCCCAGCATCGAAGCTTTGACCACGCTCGATCAGCTCTGATGGACGGGTCACATCGTTCGCATGCCCGATACGAGACTCCCAAAACAAGAGCTCTACTCGGAGCTCCGACACAGCAAGAGAGCCCCAGGTGGGCAGAGGAAACGTTTCAAGGGCACCCTCAAAGTCTCCTTGAAAAAGTGCAACATCCCCACTGACACCTGGGAATCCCTGGCCCATGACCGCATAAAGTGGAGGAGATGCATCCAGGAAGGCGCCGAATACCTCGAGTCTCTTTGCCAGGAGCAAGCGGAAGCCAAGCGCAAGGAGCGCAGGTCAACTCAAGCACCCCACCCACCCGCCCCTTCAACCACCGTCTGCCCCACCTGTGACAGAGACTGCAGGTCCCGCATTGGACTCATCAGTCACCTGAGAACTCACTTTTAATGTGGAAGCAAGTCATCCTCAGTTCCGAGGGACTGCCTAAGAGGAGAAGACAGTTGACAATCTATGCCTATACTTAGTCCTATAACCTTGATGAAATTTGGTAAACTGTAGGATTATCACTACGTTGATAGTGCAGGTTGCTCTGTCATCAAGGACATTTAAAAAAAAGTTGTAAATGCTGCTATTAAAGAACATCATTCATTACAGTTTAATCAGAGGTTAAACATGCTGACCAGACGCACACTATTTAATTTCTAATCTGACTGATGCAATCTAACTCCTGGCTTCTTCACCTTTGGGTTAAGCAGTGGAGTTGCCTGTTGAATAATCAGCCACCCATCACTGTACAACTTCTAAGTCTTTCACATTTCTGAACGGTGTATGTTTACAACCAAGAGAAGTGCAGCTTTGCCAAGTTTTCCTGCATGAATAAATATGTCAAGCTAAACAAGCTGATACTGAATATGGAAATGCAAATTTCTTAACATGGCATCCATTTGTACTTTTACTCAAAAAAGGTTTAAAGTCTTTGTCATTTTTTTTTGGCAAGTTTACTTTCTAATGTAAATCAACTTGAAGCCTGCTTTCTTCTACAAGATCATTTCATTTTTTTCCCCACAAATCTGTTTTCTATTGAAGTTCTGAGTAAGAAGAATAAGCACTGCCTGTCTCATGCCCTCCTCCCCCAACAGCACTGCCACCATCCCAGGTTGGCTTTGCCAGAATGTCTTTGTTCAAAATAAATATATAATATTCTCTTCCTCCCGCCCATCACCACCCCCCCCCCCCCCGCTCAAAAAAATCCATTACACAATGCATGAGATGATTTTATAACTGATTGCTGTTACGCATATTACTTTCAACTGCCAATCTTAAATAATTGAACAAACTGAGACAATAACAGAATGTATATTCGTCCTCTTTAAAATATTCATTGTGAGAGAAATGCTGCTCTGAGATTCTCTGCCTGTTTCGGAGGACAATGTAGCAAGCTGGCATCAGCAGATCATTTATATGTTTCGTAACGAAATTAAATTAGAGTCGGCCAGTTCGGTTTGGTGCAGTTGTCTGTAATAGGAGCAGCTACTAGAGAATGATTACTTAACACAAGTAGGTTTTCTTATCTTGTCTGCAGATTCGGTTTATAAAATGACTTATAAATCATCTTGTAGTGCAATAAGAAGATCCCATTAGACTGACACAGCAATATGCAAATATTTGGCTTATGGCATTTTAGCCATCATTTCTCGTGGCACTGGTAGATAAGTATCCTTAAAATTCATTTGGAGTTTATGATTCCAATTCAAAAAAAACCTCATCTTTTAACACTGCTTTCTTTTGTGGCTTGAATCATTATATTTTCTTTTCAAAGCTAACACTCCAGATCTAATTGGATTTTTGTGCCATTTGTATTCACTTCAAGCTTCTTGCAGCTAAGTACAATCATGGATGTGGAAATTATAATTATAATAGGTGTTAATTAGGGTTTTATCCATGTGAGGACTTCTTCCTTTCTCATCATGAAAGTACAACATTTTAAAAACCTTTTCTTTGCTCTGTCTTGCTATTTCCTGCCAGAAGTAGCAGCTTAATTATTAATGGTCATCGCATTAAGACACCGGCGAGTAACAATACCAAATGGATTGTTTGGTCATGCGGTACTGCAGAGGAGGCAATCCCAGCCCACCCCACCCCAAGATTCACTTCAGATGATCTAAATCCAGTCCTGAAGTCCTCGACGGTGAGTTTTCTCACGGTTTCCCCCTCTCCGCCACCGTAACTTCAGCGGAGGTTCGTCAGTAATCTGGCTTAGATTCATAAAAGGAATTTCTGCTGAAGTTAGGGCGGTGGAGCAGGAGGAGCTCCAAGGAAATTCAACCCCCACCCCCAGGAGAAGAAGTGAGATCCTTCCTAGACCACCAGGAAAATTTAATCCGCAGATCCATAAGCATAGAATTACATAGGAGGTACAGCACAGAAACAGGCCATTTGGCCCTGCAGGTTTGAACCAGTGTTTCTGCTCCACACGAGCCTCCTCCCACCCTACTTCATCTCACCCTGTCAGTATATTCTTCTATTCCTTTCTCCATCATGTATTTATCTAGCTTCCCTTAAATGCATCAACGCTATTAGCCTCAACTACTCCTTGTGGTAGCAAGTTCTACATTCTAACCACTCTCTGGGTAAATAAGGTTCTTCTGAATTCCTTATTGGATTTATTAGTGACTATCTTATATTTATGACCACTAGTTTTGGACTCCCCCACAAGTGGAAACATCTTCTCTATGTCTACCCTATTAAACCCCTTCATAATTTTAAAGACCTCTCTTAGGTCACCCGTCAGCCTTCTCTTTTCTAGAGAATAACCTGGACACCGTAATATAAGCATTTACAAATTCTCCCAAATGTTGATATTTCGTATCAGTTTGAGTAATTCATTTTGGCATGTTCCCTTGCATTCAATATCTGACAATGTATAATTTAGGCTACCAGTTTGAGACAGAGTGCGAGTTTGTTAGCACATACTGAACTGCTGAATGCTGCTGTACATAATGATAAACCTTAACGTTATTCCTTTTTCACTCAATCTTGGATTACAAACAACCCTAAAACAAATTCAAATTAAGAATACAATGGCTCGATTTTCCACTTGGCAGCAAGGTTGCAATCAAATATTTGAGGGTTTTTTTAAGCTCAACAATACTGCTGAAGAGATGATACAGGATCACTGGAGCAGATCGGAGGAACTGTCGAGCCATCAGAGGGAGGAAAGGCTTAAGCTTTACCAATAATTTTTGGATTAACTTTTTAAAACGGGAACAACCCCCTGTCGGGCATGGTTGAAGTTCTGAGCAGAGGACTATCCTAGCCATGCGGGGTGGGGGTGGTGAAATGGCTACAGCAAAGATGTGTTACTTGCTGTAACCAGCCCATACTTACTGCTCAGGTTGATTTTCCATCCAGCTGGTCAGATATTTAACCGTTCATATACAAGGTTTCTGTCAGAAGGGGAAATAACCTGATGGTAGATTGGCAGAATTAGTGTAAGCATGCCAGGTGAAAAATCTAGGCAAGAAATGGACTAAAGTAGCAAGGAAATTGGATGCATAGGCCAAAGGTAAATTGAAACTGAGTTAACTGGATGCGTCAACTCGTGAGACTAGTAGAGAACTAAGGGAGGAGTGGCTAGAAATTTTGGGTTCCTAGTTCATGGTCACTTGCAGTCACAGACGCAAGCCCCATTCCAGCAGAGCTGCCCCATTTCAACGGATTGGAATTTCAGGACTTGGGACTTTTGGTCAATACCTAATTACCCTGATGGGCCTTCAACTATCATAGCCAGTGAGGGTAAATTTCCTCATTGTTTCTAGCGCATTACTGATATTGGAACAACATAGATCATTTTTGCAGCAAGGAAACACAGGGTGAAGCCATTCCTGGCACTCGTGTGTCTTTAAAAAAAAACTTCGCCCGAGTTTCTTCAGGCTTCTGAACCCATTCCGTGTTGCACCCACGAGTTGCCACATGCGGTCGCCTGTCAGCCATTGGCACGGTAGATGAGAGTTTCCTGACTTTGCAGCGCTATTGCACTCGGAGTAAACTACACTGAGCTCTATGAGGTGCAGCAGCTGACAGGATCAGCTGATACTGGTGGATGTGAGGCTTTCCCGACGGAAAAGAGTCTTCAGATTCCTGAAGGTAGGAAACGGTTTTTAACGTGTGTTGTTCTTTTTTGCATTCTGCCTGCAGACACTTGTACTTACTTCTGACTGCTTCTCAGAGGGGCAGACCACCTACAGATTTCAGGCATACCCTCCACCCCCTACCACCTACAGTCAGGCCATCTTAGGAGAGGTTATAGCACTCCCTATGGACCTACTCTTGTATGCCATTGTCATGGATGAGCAGTAACATCACAGGATGGAACAAAGACTCAGGCAGCATATATTGTAAGACAACACGTCTCATCACAAGTCTTCGATTCTATGCAACAAAGTCTATCTTTGACACCGCAGCCCTACCTCCTTCTCCTCTCCTTTCAAATAAACCTCAAACCACTACCCATCTTGCCACATGGCAATGCATCAGCCCTCTTTGCCCCTACATGACCATGGCAATCGTCATCACTTGAGTGAAGACATCAGCACCACGTAAGTGCACCCTTTCCGGTACGACTCTAACCTCCGTCAATAACAATGTGGCGTGTCAGTGCACATTCTATTTTGTTACAGTGAATTCCAAAGTTCACACAAACACCCTACACTTTCTTAACAGCGGCTTCTCCTGGGTGCCTGCACATAACTTTTTTTAAAAAAATTATTTTCGAAAGACTAAACTTGGCAAGTTCTGGTTAATTCACCCAATACACAATTTGGTGAATTTTGAATATTTCAGTTTCACTTGTGAGAATGTTGCAGCTATTGCACAAAAGGCCAACATGTCCACTACCAGTTTATATAAAAATGAGAAGTCGCACAACACCAGGTTATAGTCTAACAGTTTTATTTAAAATTACGAGCTTTCGGAGCTCCGCTCCTTCTTCAGGTAAAGGTACAGTGAGGGAATCAATTACACAGTATATATACACAGAGAACAATGTGTCTGCAGAGATACAATCTGTTAGGGAGGCATTACATCAAAGACACATCAGAGTACAGCTAAGACAATGAGGTCAGGGGAACACTTCAGCAGTCAAGGACATTCAGCCTCGGATCTGCGGGTTAGTGTTCTCCAAGGCGGCCTTCGAGACACACGACAACGCAAAATCATCGAGCAGAAACTGATAGCAAAGTTCTGCACCCATGAGGACGGCCTCAATAGGGATCTCGGGTTCATGTCACGCTACAGAACGTGACTCGACATCGTTGTCTATCTTTCCAGTTTAAAAAAAAACAACAAAAAAAAAGTTAAAAGCTTAACTGCAGACGGCAGCATTTGACACGTTGGACCCCCTGTGACCCACCTCATTGTCTTAGCTGTACTCTGATGTGTCTTTGATGTAATGTCTCCCTAACATATTGTATCTCTGCAGACAAATTGTTCTCTGTGTATATATACTGTGTAATCGATTCCTTCACTGTACCTTTACCTGAAGAAGGAGCAGAGCTCCGAAAGCTCGTAATTTTAAATAAAACTGTTAGACTATAACCTGGTGTTGTGCGACTTCTCATTTTTGTCCACCCCAGTCCAACACCGACATCTCCACATCATGACCAGTTTATATACAGAGACATACAATGCAGTAAAGAGAACATCTCAGTGAGCACAACCTTTCTTGCATTCAATCATTTCTGTGAAACAAAGCAGTGCTCCTCTGGGGTGGTTTTAACCCCAAATGACCACTGCTGCTCCTCCTGACCCCAAGTTTAAAACTTCCCTCGAAGGGAGGCCCCTTCTCTCTCCAACAGGTTTTACTGAGCGGGCACCCAACATGGACACCCAGCTCAGTACGCCATTACAATGCCATCAGGGCCCTATGTATGTCATAGAACTTCGCTTAGCACCAATTAAGGAGGCTTCTGTCTGAGTCAGGTGCGCATTTCAACCATTAGCAAACACAGCAGGGTTAAATCTCCTGCAGAGCGGGTAACAGAGGGGCAAAGAGAGCCGTTCAATTTGAACTCCTATTCTGCCCGGTTTCCAACTACAGTCTTGAAAAGTGACGTCTCAGAGGGTACCTTATAGAGATATATATAAAATAGTTACTGGGATAGAAAAATAAACCTGGAATAATAGTTTCTGAAGGCACCAGACAAAGATCATGGTTGCAAAGGGCAGGTTGAGGATAGATGCTTGGAAGCATTTCTTTGCACTGAAGGTGATGAATAGCTGGAGCAAGTTGCCAGGAAACGTGGCTGAGGTCAGGAACACTGGCCTCATTTAAGAAACAGATGCTGTAATGAAAAAGTGATAACGTTGATATTCTAGAAGAATGAGACCTGTGGGCCTTCTTCATCTGGATCCATCTTGTGATCTTGTACAGGTTTTTACTGCACTGATATTGATTCAAAGTAACTTCTCCTGTAAGAACTAGAGTCCTTCCACTATCACAGACAGGCATGTTTGAATGGTATGTCGGAGCCGATTAGGGTTGGGTCTAATTATGGGTCAGCAGCAGAAGGTTACGTCAAATGTACTCAATCATGTTGACTGTACTTCATCTGTTTATGCAAAACCTAATCAGCATGCACCACAAGAGAAAGGAAAAGTAGGTTAAGTTATGCAAAGGAAGCACCATCACTTTTCCTCTCCAATAATAGACCATTTTCAGCATTATGCAGATGCAATATAACGTGGATAAATGCGAGGTTATCCACTTTGGTGTCAAAAACAGAAAGGCAGATTACTATCTGAATGGCAATAGATTGGGAGAAGGGGAAGTGCAACGAGACCTGGTGTCCTTGTGCACCAGTCGCTGAAGGTAAGCATGCAGGTGCAGCAGGCGGTGAAGAAGGCAAATGGTATGTTGGCCTTCATAGCAAAAGGGTTTGAGTACAGGAACAGGGATGTCGTGCTGCAGTTGTACAGGGCCTTGGTGAGACCACACCTTGAGTACTGTGTGCAGTTTTGGTCGCCTTATCTGAGGAAGGATGTTCTTGCCATGGAAGGAGTTCAGCGAAGATTCACAAGGCTGATACCTGGGATGGCAGGAATGGCATATGAGGAGAGATTGGGTCGATTGGGCTTATACTCGCTGGAGTATAGAAGAATGAGAGGGGATCTCATCGAAACATATAAAATTCTGACAGGTCTGGACAAACTAGATGCAGGAAGAATGTTCCCGATGGTCGGAGAGTCCAGAACCAGGGGTCATAATCTAAGGATAAGGGGTAAGCCATTTAGGACAGAAATGAGGAAGAATTTCTTCACCCAGAGAGTGGTGAACCTGTGGAATTCTCTACCACAGAAGGTAGTTGAGGCCAAGTCATTAAATATATTCAAGAATAAGTTAGATATATTTCTTAAAGCTAAAGGTATCAAGGGATATGGGGAGAAGGCAGGTACAGGGTACTGAGTTTGGATGATCAGCCATGATCTCATCGAATGGCGGAGCAGGCTCGAGGGGCCGAATGGCCTACTCCTGCTCCTATCTTCTATATTACATAAGAATCATCCCCATAAAGTAACAACCCAAATACAACTTAGTTGCATAGAAACCAACTGCGTTTCCCTTAGGATGTATGAAGAAGAAATCAATTGTTCCACAAATGGCACCTTTTAAATAAATGTTTCCATCAAGAGAATGCATACTAACTAGTGTGTACTTTACTGTGAACCACATAACCAATAAAGTATGAAGGATGCAGTCTAAAATATTTCTATAGACTACCAGAGGATTCATACAGGCTCTTGCAATGAAGATTACAGACCCAATAAATAATAAAGCTCTTAAAAACCATAATGGCAATCTATTTTCTCCTGTCCAGTAAACAAATAGCTTTTAAGAACATAAGAACATCAGAAATAGGAGCAGGAGTAGGCCATTCGGCCCTTCGAGCCTGCTCCACCATTCAATGAAATCATTGCTGATCTTCTACCTCAACCCCATTCACCAGCCCTATCGCCATATCCCTTGATGCCTTTACTAGTCAGAAATCTATCGACTTCTGTTTTGAATATACCCAATGACTGAGCCTCCACAGCCCTCTGGGGTAGTGAATTCCAAAGATTCACCACCCTTTGTGTGAAGAAATTTCTTCTCATCTCAGTCCTGAATGGCCTACCCTTTATCCTGAGGCTGTGGCCCCTGGTTCTAGACTTCCCAGCCAAGGGAAATATTCTCCCAGCATCCACTCTATCAAGCCCTGTGATAATTTTGTATGCTTCAATGAGATGCCCTCTCATTCTTCTGAATTCCAGAGAATACAGGCCTAGTTTACTCAATCTCTTCTCATACGACAGTCCCGCCATCCCAGGAATCAATCTCGTGAACCTTCGTTGCACTCCCTCTATGGCAAGTAATACCTTCCTTAGGTAAGGAGACCAGAATTATACACAGTACTCCAGGTGTGGTCTCACCAAGGCCCTATATAATTGGAGTAAGACTTCTTTACTCCTGTACTCAAATCCTCTTGTAATGAAGGCCAGCATACCATTTGCCTTCCTAATGGCTTGCTGCACCTGCACATTCACTTTCAGTGACTCATGTACAAGGACACCCAGGTTCCTTTGAGCATCTGCATTCTCCAATCTTTCACCATTTAGGAAATACTCTGCCTTCCTGTTTTTTCTACCAAAGTGGATAACTTCACATTTATCCACATTATATTCCATCTGCCATGTTCTCGCCCACTCACTGAGCCTGTCGAGATCCCCTTGAAGCCTCTTCACATCCTCTTCACAACTGACACTGCCACCTAGCTTTGTATCATCAGCAAATTTGGAAATGTTACATTTAGTCCCCTCATCCAAATCATTGATATAGATTGTGAATAGCTGGGGCCCAAGCACCGATCCTTGCGGTACCCCACTAGTCACAGCCTGCCAACCTGAAAAAGACCCGTTTATCCCTACTCTTTGTTTTCTGTCTGTTAACCAATTCTCAATCCATGCTAGTATATTACTGCCAATTCCTTGTGCCCTAATTTTGTTCACCAACCTCTTGTGTGGGACCTTATCGAAGGCCTTCTGAAAATCCAGATACACCACATCTACCGGTTCCCCTTTGTCTACTCCACTAGTTACATCTTCAAAGAACTCCAATAGGTTTGTCAAACAGGATTTCCCTTTCATAAATCCATGTTGACTCTGCCCAATCTTACTATTAGTTTCTAAGTGCCCAGTTATTGCATCCTTTATAATAGATTCCAGCATTTTCCCAACTACTGATGTGAGGCTAACAGGTCTGTAGTTCCCCGTTTTCTCTTCCCCTCCTTTCTTAAATAGCGCGGTTGCATTTGCTATCCTCCAATCTGCAGGAACCGTTCCAAAATCTATAGAATTTTGGAAGATGACAACCAATGCGTCCACTATCCCAATGGCCACCTCTTTCAAAACCTTAGGATGTAGGTCATCCAGTCCTTGGGATTTATCGACTTTTAGTCCCATTAATTTTGCTAGTACTGTTTTTTTTACTAATAATAATTTCTTTAAGTTCCTCATTCTCCTCACACCCTTGGTTTTCTCGTATTTCTGGGAGGTTTTTTGTGTCTTCCTCCGTGAAGACAGAAACAATTTATTTAATTTCTCTGCCATTTCCTCATTCCCTATTATAAATTCTCCCGTCTCTGACTGTAAAGGACCTACATTTACCTTCGCCAGTCTTTTCCTTTTCATATACCTATAGAAGCTTTTACAATCTGTTTTTATATTTTTCACTAGTTTGTGCTCATGTTCCATTTTCCCTTTCTTTATCAATTTCTTGGTCCCCCTTTGCTGATTTCTAAAAAAATCCCAATCCTCAGGCTGACCGCTTTTTCTGGCAACTTTATAAGCTTCCTCCTTTGACTTAATACTAGCTTTAATTTCTTTTGTTAGCCATGGTTGGATCACTTTTCCTTTTGGGTTTTTATGCCCTAGAGGAATATATGTTTGTTTTATCTTCCTGTTTTCAAAGGGAATAAATAACTCCAATCAGAAACCATAAGCAGTTGAATAAAAGAAGAAAAAAATATGAGGTGGTTGTTTTCAAGCTATAGGTACAAGTACTACTTTGAGTTATATTAAGACCAGTTTGCATGATCCATTTTAGGGGAATGTATTAAATCAATGCACTAAAAACACCGATTCAGTTAATTATTCAGAGACGGGTCCAATTAACTGAATGCACACAACTTATTCAGAACTATAAATTGACTTTTTCACCAACAGCATCAGACTCAGCTATGATGCCCTTCACAGTCGAATAATGTCACTGTCCAAATTTTGAATGTGAATAATGGGTACTTGGTTGAGATACAGGAGGGTAACCAGCACCTGTGGTAGTCGGACCCCAAAGGGGATTCAATACCTTCAAGAGTGGAGGGGAGGAGAGAAAATTGCCAAAGGGAATGAGATTGAAGAATTGGCATGGGTTGGGAATGGAAGATACTGGAGACAGAAATATGAGAAAAAACTTTTTCCTTTAAGGACTAAATAAATATTAGACAAGTATTCATATAACTTACATAAATGTCCATTTAGTGGCTTATATCCTTGTGTAACATTCTTAAATAAGTGGAAAATATAGTTAATAACAATGTCTATGCATCATTTGGAATGCCGTAATAGTTCTGTTCATTGCTGGAACAATATGGAATATGGAACTTTGTTTTATTCACAAATTTGCAAAGACCGACTTCTGCATTATGAGAGGATCCATCAAGTGAAGTCTTCTTCACAGATTGGCACTGTGGATCAGTACCACCTCAACCACAGAAGAACTAGATGCTGGCCCAGAAACCACATGCAATGGTCTTGGGAAAATTGAAGGAACTCTTAATGACACATTTTGAAAGTAGACAGAACTATAGCAGATGAAGGTGTTACACATTGGAAGAAAAATGGGGAAATGCCTTATCAATGAATAGATGTTATTGAACTAGCTAGAGGAGAGTGATAATAGACTCAACTTACTTTGGCCAATTTCCACCTCTTCCCCTCTCCCCCCTTTACCCCCAACCCTTTGTGCCTGGGCATCAGTAAGGTGGAACAAACCTTGCATTCGTCTATACTTTTGAGTTTAGATTATTAGCCTAGGCTAGTTTTTCCACTAGTGCAGCCCTGCAGCCACCCACCCCCATCACCACCTTTAGGTTCTACAGAAGTGGTAATAATCATTCACTGGTGGGGGTGGCAGGGGGGGACATCTGTTTGATGTCCATAACCAGCAGCCATTAGACCTCTAGGCCTGAAGACATTGTTTGGTACCTGTAAAAAAAAGATAATTACACTTCTCCCAGCTCCATCTTGTTGCGTGCCCCGCTCTGGTCCTTTGACTTGATAGGATCTGGGTGCGCAGCCTCAGGTTCACTATTCTGAATGCCCCACCAACTGAAAGCCTACACAACATTGCAGAAAGAAACTTAGGCGGAAGGACTGGCTACACCCCTTAGCAGCAAAACACTTGGGATGGGGCTTAGGGCTTGGGGGGCAGGGTGAGGGGCTTGAAGGGGAAATAGAGGCAGAGACCAAGTTACAATTTGCTGATAAGATCTACACTGTCACTGGGGTGGTTTGGTTGGGGCAGGTGGTGGAAAGTATAGCTAGGTAGTAAGACACGATAAGGGGCAAGATGTCACCTTGTGCACCAGGTTTCATTCAAAGCCAGGATATCAATTCAATTATCCACAATAAGGTTGTGAAAGACGAAGGTCTTGTTCACGAATGAACAGATATTCTGGAGTGAAATGTAGAGGGGGCAGTGATTGTTAATGCACTGGCAGAGTGAAAAATTACATATTTAAAATTAATTAAAATACAATTTAATTAAACATTTAAAACAAAAATTAAATTTTTTGAAAAGTAAATTTAAAATGTTTTACAGGGGCTAAAATAACCTTAACTTATTTTACAGGTGTTTTAATGTTTAAATAATTGAAAAAAAAATGTTTTGTTATTCATTTAAACTCTTAGGCTAGTAAAAGCAGGCACCACGTATGCACCTGTAGGGGCTGCAAAATACAGGCCAATGAGTTTAAATCCCACCTTGGCAAGCTGTGAAATTGAATTCAATACATGGGAACAGAAGAAAATTGCCATGAAAACTACAAATTGTCATAGAAACCCAATCGGCTCACTTCTGCTTTTCAGGGAAGGGAAGATGCCATCCCTTCCCAATCTGGCCTGCACACGACTCCAGTACCACACTAGCTGGATTTTGTCTTGGGGTCGGGTTGGGGTCG
This sequence comes from Squalus acanthias, assembly GCA_030390025.1. NCBI lineage: Eukaryota > Metazoa > Chordata > Chondrichthyes > Squaliformes > Squalidae > Squalus > Squalus acanthias. The sequence goes on from CM059428.1 coordinate 151,749,630, forward strand.
TGTCATCCGCATTTCGTGTTCCCCCCCCCCGACTCCAGATTAATGTGGATGAATGATGCAATTTTCACTTAATTGGGCAATTGAGTTCCAGCATGTGGGAACCCATGACCTAATTAGTGGTTTCAGTCTGAAAGTCGCCTCTGATGATGTCATCATTGCTGCTGCATTGCAGGTCAGAGACTGACTGGATGTTGGTGAGAGAGGACCTGCCTGGCTTTTGCTGTGAGTGGACCTGGATATATATATATGAGAGAGAGAGAGAGAGAGATTTTTTTTTTTTTGCATCTAAGTCCTCTCACAGCAAAGGCCATGCAGTCTCTGAAGACATTCAATGCAGCAGCATCAGAGGCGACTTTAAGACCTAATACTACTACCTTCATCACATCTCCGTTGTAATAGTGGACCTGCAGCTGATAGTCAGCTATCCACTTGTGCTCCCGCCAGGTTTCACTGGAGTGTTTCACATCAGGCGTGCTTCACGTCAGAAAAGGGTTAAACTAGCTAAAACATTTGAAAATGGCATTACAGAGCCAATTTAGGGCTTGTTAAGGGCTTTACTGGCCTCTCCCGCCTCTTGGAGGCGGGACGGAGTCAGGAACCCCGCGACTGATTTTGTCAAAATTGCGTGGAGGTGGAATGGGGTCGGGACCCCCGACCCCGCAAATTTAACCCCCCACACGCCTCCAAACCCGACTCCACGGGTCATTCAAAATCCAGCCCTAGGTGATTGACTCTCAATGCCCTCAGAAGTTGCTTACACCACTCAGTCTCAGTATAACGAAGGATGGGCAATAAATGTGAGAAAACTATGAAAAATGTACCCATCCCAATTGTTTCTAGCCTGCATTTCATTGTCACTGAAACAAGCAAAGTATACAATGACGGGTGGTGTGAAGGGCCATCATCCATCTTGTGTGACTGACAGGTCCTCGGGTCCGATCTTGAAGCCCCTTTGGCTTGTTTGGTGCTCCAGGAAAAAAACACTTGGAGGGTTCAGTTGTAGGTGAAGGGTATGGTAGCTGACCGTTGCTTGGCATGTCATCAAAGCCGCTGTTGGTCTCTCATCTCCTCCTTATTGATCTTTGCCACAATCATCCTTTTGTTAATTGGCAAATGGCTGGACTCAGCAGAGCTGGATAAAGGTGGCTCACCAATGGAGCCATGAAGCACATTTTCCTATTAAATACTTCTGACTAAACGTGCACGGGTAATGCAGAAAGGACTACTGCAGATGCCAGAAAGGCATAAAACGGTTGATGTAATTCAAGTATAACAGAGAAAGATAGCACAGAACTGTCTTCATGTAATTCATGAATTTTTAACAGATGTTTGCAAGAAGATTAATGAAGATATTACAAACGGCTTCTTCTTTATGAGGCAATTGTTAAAAACGATCTTGCAACATCACTTTCAGTCCTCTGCTCAAGTCAACTAAATATTTTTTCCCTGGCTTCATGTTCCTTTCTGGTATGATATGGACTAATGTTTTCAGTTTTTGAGGTAATTAATGCATTTACCCACGAACTTTATATGAACAATAAATTATTTGACCAAGTGTAATTCATTGGGCCTAAAATTATACCATTTTCCTACATTACCACATTGACTACACTTCAGATGTACTTCATTGGTTGTGAAGTACTTTGGGACATCCTAAGGTACTATATAAATGCAAGTTCTTTCTTTATGTAATACTAGCAGATAAACACTAGTTTAATGCATTTGTCTTCACTTCCTCTCTCCTCTAATTTAGTGGAAGCATTCACCCATTTAAAATACGTGGGCTCACCCCTCAGTAAAATATCAGAGGCCTAGAAATTTGATGGCATTTTTCAGGCGGTAGTGGGTGCCTGAGCCTCCAATATGGCGGGCAGGAAGTGCACACTTATTACAAACCAAAATTGAGCTGCCCATCATATTGGTATAGGCGAAACAATAGGCCGCCAGGGCCTGTGCCTGAAACAAATGTTAGGTCCTTTGCATATGCAAATAAGGGGCCTAACGCCTGTTTGATGCCACCTCTGCAATATTGCATTGCCCTGATGCAGCCAACGGTGGTGACACAGTGGCCCGATCTTTAAGGCCCGTTCTCCGGTGAACTGCCTGGGGACACCCATTAGGTGGCCACAGCTGACCACATCGATGATAATGAGGCTTGTGGCCTGATATTAGGTGCATCTTGGGCCTATCCATTCAGGCACAGGGATTGTTCCCACCCCTCCACCCCCCCACCCCTGTGCTCGGGTGCAAACTAAATTTTGCCCCATAAGCGTTTGTTCACTGCCATCGTGTGGTGCAATTTATGGGTCATTATCTTTGTTAATTATCGGTGTCAGCCATGGCTCAGTGGGTAGCACTCTCTAGGTGAGAGGGGCTAGGAGTGAGCAGGTGCTGCTGGGTGCCTGATTACTGCAGGGAGTTGGAGTGAGTTTGTAAAAAGTTGGTGGTTGGCTTTTTTTTCAGGTTTTAGGGCCTTTTTGGTTCTTAAACAGCAAGTTTGAAGTTTGGAGATAAGTTCTTGGAAGTATCTCTGCTATATTCTGAAGAGGTGGTAGTCTCATTCTTAAACCTGCCAGTTTATATTGAGGAAGATGTGTTAATTAAAAAGTTGGAGTCGTGGGACATTAAAATTTGCTCGGCAATAAAGAGGAGATACTATCCAGGAACGCAGGTAGCAGATGGAACCCCATTATGTAAAGGTGTGGTTCCCAGAGGGGGTGAAGTCATTGCCGTATAGCATGACATTCTAGACAATGGAAGGAGTGCAGTACTTCCGGGTACTGCATGATAACCAGGTGAAGGTTTGTTATTATTGGTTTGGCCACGACCATCTTGTAAGAAGCTGTCCAGACTTGTACTGTTATAACTGCGGTGAGTCTGGACACGCCGTTCGGAGTGGCAAGGCGGAGAGCTGCGGGGTGTGTCACAAAGGCCACACCCGCTGTGAGTGTGAGGCATAAGGAAGCCCCTTGAGTGACGATGAGATGGGAGAAGGAGCAGGAGGTGTGAGTGGAGCGGCTGGAGGAGCGGAGCAGGCGGAGGACACAGCTGATGACTGGAAGAAGAAAAGAGCGCAGGAAGAGGCAGAAAATTGCAGAGCAGAGAACAGGATGGAGATGGTGGAAAACACACCGGCCCAAAATTTGCAGTTGCAGGCTTCCCACGGGCGGATACCTCAGACCTGTAAAAAATCTACGAATTTACCTGGTGGTCCGGGAGGTATAGAGGCTTGCTATCCTGGGCCTCTCCGGATATGCGCGGGCAGAGGCCCACGTATCTCAGGGGCGCAGGCAGTTCGCAAGCGCCCCTGGGATCACATGGGCCGGCCCAACCAATAAAAGAAGGGGATCCCCATTCGTACTTATGGGAGTTCCGTACGTACGGAGACACCATAAGTATGAATGGGGATCACTTAAAAAATACACAAACACATGAAATAAATTTAAAATGCCATTTAATTAAATATTTTAAACAAACATTTGATTTTTTGAAAAAAAATGTTTATATGTTTTAACGGGGCTAAAAATAAATTTACCTTATTAGACAGGGATAAAATGAGTGATAACATTTTATTTTTCTATTTTTTTAAACTCTTATGCTGGTAAAAGCAGGCCTAACGCCTGCTTTTACCAGGCGTAAGAATTTCATGGGCATTCAACGGGCAGAAGTTGGGCAAATAGCGCAACTCTCCACCCACAGAGGCCCATCTCCTGGGGATGCGGATGATCTGTCTAGTAGATTCTTGACAGATCGCAAGTGCCGGGTTTTAGTGCATGCGCTTCGCGTGCCTAAACCCGGAACTTGTGCGGCCCCTACGGGCGAGAACGCACCTCGTATGCACCCGTAGAGGTCGCAAAATACGACCCACCAAGTACAGTGGAAAAGGACAAAGACAGCAGAGGGCAGCACGGGTCGAGGGCAGCGTCGAGCCATAATACCTCTCGGCTCTCCCTAAAGAATCTGGTATCCGCGGGGTGAAGAGGAGACAGGAGCGGGGTGCAGGGTATGTGTAAGTACTCCAAAGAAAGATGGGGAGTTAGATATCTCGGGGAGCAGGAAGAGGCAAGACAAGGAGAGGGTGCAAGAGGCAGGAGCCTTAAAGGGGCAGCAGGACGGGAGCGGGGAGACAAAGACGCCAGAAGGGAGCAAGATAGGTGCAGATGTGCCATTGTCCCCAGAGAGAGAAAAACGGGGAGCAAGGGTCAGCGGTGGAGATGAGGCCGAAGGGAGTGGCACTGTTGGAGAAACCGTGATAGCAGGAAGACATTCTAGGGAAGATATGTATCTGACAGGGAGCCGGGATGGGAGGTTACAGAAGAGCTCGAGAGTGAGGAGTCAGAGGGAGACAGAGACATGGAAGTGGGGGTGGGGTGGCATCGTGTGGAAAGGGAAAGATTAGTGAGGGGAGAAGGGGCAACTCCTCGGCCCAAACCTAATGTAAGGAAGAGGCTGAAACTGCAGGGAAGGTTCAAACAGGAGGTGAAAAAGAGCCAGAGGCTGCAAGAGAAAGCAACAGCTGCCCGGAAAGTTGGGAAGGAGCATGAGAGGAGGGAAGGGCCGGAGATTAAATGATGGGGGGATTATCAGGCATATTTCCTTTATTTGGAGCCATGAATACATTGGTCTCGATTAATGTGAACGGACTGAGGGGTGAGAAGAAATTGCAGCAGTTGTTGCAGTGTTTTAAAGGCACTGACTTGGTTGTGTCTGCAAGAAACTTTTTGGGATGAGGATATCCTGGACAGAGTTCGGAAGGTTTGGAAGGGAGAGGTGTTTGTAAGTTGTGCAAACAATAACCGTAGAGGGGTGGCTGTTTTGGTGAGTCCGTCCATAAAAGAGAACGTTGCCTTGGTGGACAAGGACACTGAGGGGAGATTTTTACAGCTAAAGTTAAAATGGAGGAATTTAATTGCGATCTCTTTAATATCTATTTACCGAATGACCATTGCAAGCGTCACGAGTTTTTTCGGTGGTTATTCACTGAAGTGGCAGAGGCAGAAAACCCTTGTATAGTCGGGGATTTTAATGTATTTTTATCTCGGATGGACATTTCAGCCCAGATGACCTTTAAGGATGATAACTCCAGAGGGAAAAATTATGGCAAATTTAAATTTGAGAGACTTATGAATGGATCGGAACCCCATAAGAAGGGAGTTCTCCAGAAGAGGTTGGGTGGATGATGTTTTAAAACAGAACCAAGTAGATTTTGTGTTAATGCAGGAAGGGTTAAGTTCTGAGGTGATAGAGATTTATTACAAAAAAGTACTTTTTAGTGACCACTCAGTTTTGGTTCTTAGAATTATTCAATATTTAGGAAAGATAGGCAAAAAAGAAAGGGAGGTGGGGTAGCATTGCTGGTTAAAGAGGGGTTAACACAATTGAAAGGAAGGATATTAGCTCTGATGATGCGGAATCTGTATGGGTAGAACTGAGAAATAACAAGGGGCAGAAAACGTTAGTGGGAGTGGTATATAGACCTCCAAACAGTAATACGGAGGTTGGGGACGGCATTAAAAGGGAAATTAGAGAAGCATGCAGTAAGGGCACAGCAGTCATCATGGGTGACTTTAATTTACATATAGATGAGGCTAATCAAATTAGTAAAAATACTGTGGAGGAGGAATTCCTAGAATGTTTACGAAATGGTTTTCTGGAACAATATGTCGAGGAACCAACCAGAGATCAGGCAATCTTAGACTGGGTATTATGTAATGAGAAAGGATTAATTAGCAATCTTGTTGTACGAGGCCCCTTGGGTCAGAGTGATCATAATATGATAGAATTCTTCATTAGGATGGAGAGTGAAGTAGTTGAATCAGAGACTAGGGTCCTGAATTTAAATAAAGGAAACTACGATGGTATGAGGCGCGAATTGGGTAGGATTGATTGGGGAATGTCACTCAAGGGGTTGACGGTGGATAGGCAATGGCAAACATTCAAAGACTGCATGGATGAACTACAGAATTTGTTCATCCCAGTGTGGCATAAGAATAAAACAAAAAGGGTGACTCAACCGTGGCTAACAAGGGAAATTAGGGATAGCATAAGATCCAAGGAGAGGGCATATAAATTGGTCAGAAAAAGCGGTAGCCCTGAGGATTGGGAGCAGTTTAGGATTCAACAAAGGAGGACAAAGGATTAATTAAGAAGGGGAAAATAGAATATGAAAGTAGGCTTGCTGGGAACATAAAAACTGACTGTAAGAGCTTTTATAGATATGTGAAGAGAAAAAGATTAGTGAAATCAAGTGTAGGTCCCTTGCAGTCAGAAGCGGGGGAAGTTATAATGGGGAACAAAGAAATGGCAGACCAATTAAATGCATATTTTGGTTCTGTCTTCACAAAGGAGGACACAAATAACCTCCCAGAGATGTTGGAGAACATACGGTCTGATGAAAGGGAGGAACTGAAAGAAATCAGTATTTGCAGGGAAATGGTGTTAGGGAAATTGACTGGATTGAAGGCCGATAAATCCCCAGGGCCTGATAATCTACATCCTAGGGTACTTAAGGAAGTGGCCCTAGAAATAGTAGATGCATTGCTGATCATCTTCCAACATTCGATGGAATCTGGAACTGTACCCATGGATTGGAGGGTAGCTAATGTTACCCCACTATTCAAAAAGGGGGGTAGAGAGAAAGTGGGGAATTACAGACCGGTAAGCCTGACATCGGTAGTGGGGAAAATGCTAGAGTCCATTATAAAGGATGTAATAGCTGAGCACTTGAAAAACAGTGACAGGATCGGACAAAGTCAACATGGATTTACAAAAGGTAAATCGTGCTTGACTAATCTACTGGAATTTTTGAGGATGTAACTGGGAAATTAGATAAGGGAGATTCAGTAGATGTGGTGTATTTGGACTTTCAAAAGGCTTTCGATAAGGTCCCGCATAAGAGATCAGCGTGTAAAGTTAAGGCACATGGGATTGGGGGCAAGGTATTGACTTGGATAGAGAACTGGTTGGCGGACAGAAAGCAGAGAGTAGGAATTAATGGGTCTTTTTCCGAGTGGAAAGCAGTGACTAGTGGGGTACCGCAGGGATCGGTCCTTGGACCCCAGCTATTCACAATATACATTAATGATCTAGATAAGGGAACTAAATGTAATATCTCCAAGTTTGCAGATGACACAAAGCTGGGTGGGAGTGTGTGCTGCGAGGAGGATACCGAGAAACTCCAGGATGATTTGGACAGGTTGGGTGAGTGGGCAGAAGTGTGGCAGATGCAATATAACATGGATAAGTGCGAGGTTATCCACTTTGGGGTCAAAAACAGAAAGGCAGACTATTATCTGAATGGCAATAGATTGGGAGAAGGGGAAGTGCAACGAGACCTGGGTGTCCTTGTGCACCAGTCGCTGAAAGTAAGCATGCAGGTGCAGCAGGCGGTGAAGAAGGCAAATGGTATGTTGGCCTTCATAGCAAAAGGGTTTGAGTATAGGAACAGGGATGTCCTGCTGCAGTTGTACAGGGCCTTGGTGAGACCACACCTTGAGTACTGTGTGCAGTTTTGGTCGCCTTATCTGAGGAAGGATGTTCTTGCCATGGAAGGAGTTCAGCGAAGATTCACAAGGCTGATACCTGGGATGGCAGGAATGACATATGAGGAGAGATTGGGTCGATTGGGCTTATACTCGCTGGAGTATAGAAGAATGAGAGGGGATCTCATCGAAACATATAAAATTCTGACAGGTCTGGACAAACTAGATGCAGGAAGAATGTTCCCGATGGTCGAAGAGTCCAGAACCAGGGGTCATAATCTAAGGATAAGGGTGAGAAGTCGCACAACACCAGGTTATAGTCCAACAGATTTATTTAATTTTACAAGCTTTTGGAGCTTTTCGCTCCTTCCTCAGGTAGGTTAGCAGTGAGAGAATCTCCCAGAATTCACAATTTAAACACAGACAAAATCTATTCAAATCTTTCCCTACATCAAAGACACACTAAGAGCACAGCCAAGACAATGAGATGTGTCCCAGGGGGTCCAACGTGTCAAACCACCTGCTGGCTGCATATCCTGTCAATTTGTGTTGGTTCTTGTGTTAGTCTTTTTAAAAAAAAAACAACAAACACCTGGGAAGACCGGCCATGATGTCAAGTCACGTTCTGTATCGTGACATGAACCCGATATAGCGATTGAAGCCATCCTCATGAGTGCGGAACTTGGCTATCAGTTTCTGCTCTATGATTTTGCGCTGTCGTGTATCCCGAAGGCCGCCTTGGAGAACGCTTACCCGCAGATCCGAGGCTGAATGCCCCTGGCTGCTGAAGTGTTCCCCGACTGGGAGGCAACCCTCCTGCCTGGCGATTGTTGCGCGGTGTCTTGGCTGTGCTCTTAGTGTGTCTTTGATGTAGGGAAAGATTTGAATAGATTTTGTCTGTGTTTAAATTGTGAATTCTGGGAGATTCTCTCACTGCTAACCTACCTGAGGAAGGAGCGAAAAGCTCCGAAAGCTTGTAAAATTAAATAAATCTGTTGGACTATAACCTGGTGTTGTGCGACTTCTCATTTTTGTCCACCCCAGTCCAACGCTGGCATCTCCACATAAGGATAAGGGGTAAGCCATTTAGGACAGAAATGAGGAAGAATTTCTTCACCCAGAGAGTGGTGAACCTGTGGAATTCTCTACCACAGAAGGTAGTTGAGGCCAAGTCATTAAATATATTCAAGAATGAGTTAGATATATTTCTTAAAGCTAAAGGTATCAAGGGATATGGGGAGAAGGCAGGTACAGGGTACTGAGTTTGGATGATCAGCCATGATCTCATCGAATGGTGGAGCAGGCTCAAGGGGCCGAATGGCCTACTCCTGCTCCTATCTTCTATGTTTCTATGTTTCTATGAACAGCAGAGTTAAGATCGGTCCAGGGGTGTGGATTTTAAACAATCAATACCTGAAAGAAATTGCTTATAAAGAAGGGATTTTAAATATATTAAAGAATGCTCGGAAGGAACTTTTATTCTTGAAAGAAAGAAGGAGTTTGGTGGGACAATTTCAACACTGAGGTAAAAAAAATTTCGGTACGTTATGGGAAAGAGAGAGCAGCAGCTAACTGGCATCGAGAAGAGAATATAAACAGAAGGTTTATGGATATCTGTAAAGCAGTTGATGGAAGGGATAAGGGAGCAGAGACCAAGTGGGGAGATTTTGAAAGCAGCTAGTAGCTTTTATCAAGAGTTATATACAAAAGAAGACATTTCCAAATTGGCGATGGAGAAGGTTAGTGCTTTTATTGAAGAGGGTTTAAAGGAGGATGAGAGAAGCATGTGTGACAAAGAAGTAGGATTAGCGGAAATAAAAGTAGCAATAAGTGGAATGAAGGGGGGTTGGGGGAAAGCCCAGGGTCCAATGGACTAAGTGCAGAATTTTATAAAGAATTTTTAGAGATTTTAAGTCCATTGCTCTTAGAGGTTTTTAAGGAGATTAAAATTGAGGGAAGTCTGGCCCCATCTATGAGGAGAGGTATCATAAGCTTAGCTTATAAAAGTAAAGGGGATAGAAGGGATCTGAAGAATTGGAGGCCCATCACATTATTAAATGTGGATTATAAGAACTTGGCGAGGGTTATGGCAAATCGTATGAAGGAGGTGATGCTGCAGATAGTTTTGCCCTCTCAGTCCTATGGAGTCAGGGCGGGACATCGCAGACTCTGTGGTCTCAATCCGAGATGCAATAGAGCTCATAGAAGAGAGTGGGAGGGAGGCTTATGTGTTAAAGAGAAAGCCTTTGATAGGGTCTCTAGTGAGTTTTTATTGATGGTTTTGGAAGCATTTGGTTTCGGGAAAAATTTCATTGAGTGGATAAGGATTTTTTATTCAAACATATTTAGCTGTGCTAACTGTAATAGTTTTTTATCCAAGTATTTTCCGATACAGAGGTCAGTGAGACAGGGTTGTTCCCTGTCCCCATTGTTGTACACATTGGTAGTAGAACCATTAGATTATATGATGCAAAAGGAACAAGACGTAGTCTGGATTGCGGGTGTCGGTGATACACCAATATGCAAATGACACAACCTTAACGTTGAGAGATGGGGAGTCAGTGAGGAAAGCTATGGGAGTAGTGGAGGAGTATTGTAGAGCTTCAGGAGCCAGAGTTAATTATAGTAAGTCCCAATGCCTGGTTGCGGAAAGGGGTAGGCGGGGAATGGTTGGAGGAAAGCCCCTTTTAGGTGGTGGAGATTTTGGAAATTCTGGGGGTGCATATGGGGTGCAAGGAGGACAGGGATGAAGTGGATCGATTAAATTGGGAACCGAAAGTTATGAAAATTAAAATGATTTTGGGAAGATGGGAAGGAAGGTGGTTGAAAGTGCAAGGAAGAGCGACAGTGGTGTCCGCTCTCCTGCTATCTAAGCTATGGTACTTATTGACGGTGGAGGATATTCTTGAGTGGGTGGAAAAGTCCATCCGAGAGGCTTGTGTGAGGTTTTTATGGGAAGGGAAACCAGCCTTGGTTGCTTACAATACCACCATTGGGCGGAGAAATTAGGGAGGCCTCAAATTCCCAGATAGTGATTTGAAGAAGAAATCCTTTAGAATCAAATGGGTGAAGAGATTCCTTCAGAAGTCAAATACAAGTTTTTGGAAGAGTTGTTTTGAGCATTTTTTAAAACTATGTGTGATAGAAGGGCAGGGGATATTATATATGGAATACAATAATATGTTTTTGAAATCGATTAAACCTCTCCATAGGTTTTAGAAGGGGGTTGTAGAGACTTGGGCCCAATTTTTTAAAAGTGTGCAGTTTATGCCCAAGGGTGCTGAGGAATGTTTAGAGCAGCCTTTATTTGCCCAGTGTGTGGGACATGGGATGAGACTCTCTCCCATTTACTGGTGTTATGTCCTCAGTTAAAGGATTCTAAGTACTATGTTCGACAGTTGTGTGAGGTTTTTTTGCTGGGTGGGGACTGAAGAGCGAGAATGGGAATCCCGTGGGACTCAATTTTGAGATGGGGATTGTCTGGCCGAGTCTAGCGGAGCTGCAATTAATTTAATGTTCAGTTTGGCTAGATTCGTGATTGTGCAAAGAAGGAATGCTCTGTTTTTTAAGTATTTTAAATATAAGCTAAAAGATCATTATAAGGCTCTGTGGATGTTTTATTCAGAAAGGAATTTAAAGATAGTATTTTATGATCAATTTTTAAAGTACAATAGATTAATATCTGTTTTGGGAGACAAATTAAACTTCAAGTTTTGATGTTAATATGTGGTGGAGGAATGGCTGTGCAGAGCGGCGGAATGGATTTGTATGATACAATGGAATGATCACAATGTTGTAAATGTTTTTAATGTTCAATAAATAATATATTAAAAAAAAGAGGGTAGCACTCTCGCCTCTGAGTCAGAAGGTTGTGGGTTCAAGTCCCACTCCAAAAACTTGAGCACAAAAATCTAGGCTGACACTGCAGTGCAGTACTGAGGGAGTGCGGCACTGTCGGAGGTGCCGTCTTTCGGATGAGACGTTAAACCGAAGCCCCGTCTGCTCTCTCAGGTGGATATAAAAGATCACTGGGCACTATTTCGAAGAAGAGCAGGGGAGTTATCCCCGGTGTCCTGATCAATATTTATCCCTCAATCAACATCACTAAAAAACAGATTATCTGGTCATTATCACATTGCTGTTTGTGGGAGCTTGCTGTGCGCAGATTGGCTGCTGCGTTTCCTACATTACAACAGTGACTACACTTCAAAAAGTACTTCATTGGCTGTGAAGTGCTTTGGGACGTCCGGTGGTCATGAAAAGCGCTATAGAAATGCAAGTCTTTCTTTCTTTAATGCCAAGGACCCGAGATTCCCACACACTTGTACAAATTCTTCCTTGTGTGGGGCATTAGGCAGTTAACATTTTGTAACTGTCTCTGTCTGGAAAGCCACAAGCTTTCTACCTTTGAGCTTCAAATGTTGTGACAGTCGGTAATCTGTTATTTTCCATTTTATATAATAGTTGTTCTGTATTACAGAATCTAATGAAATCATCTGGTTCAATTAGGAAATCCGTGGGGGATTGTTCTGTAAAGGAGCAGAACACTGACCATTCATTTTGTTAGTCTGATGATACAGGTTTCACCTCAAAAAAAAAATTACTTTAACTCAATGTAATTGAACGTTGTTGCGCTACATCATATTTTGTTCTTTTTTATGAGTAACAAATGGGTTAGGCTAGCAATCTGTCAAAAGGAGATTAAGCAACAAAAGTATAATGATTTTACTTTCATTCTGTGGAGTAATTTGGAACTCTAAAATAAAATGCTTGGTGAGGGCATTTTGCTGTTATAACATGCCTCATCAGGATGTTTTACCAGTTATTGTTTGCAGGCTAAAATAAAAAAATACTGATCATTGTTTAATTCCCCGTGAGCCAGCCTTGGTTTGTTTGCAAATGTATTAATCTCCATTACTGGAAGAGTGCCTAGACAGTCACAAGACCCGATGACTCACAGGTCAATGGAACAGCTTAGACTGGAGCAAAAGAGCTATCAGGAATAGGCAATGTTTAATATGATTACTTTGTTATAGGAAAACCGTCTTAAAGGCAAGATCATTCTTTATCAAAAAAACATACACCCTTTCCAAAAACAGATAATGAATTCTAATGAAGGGTTAGATTATTTATATACAAATATATTTAGACTAACAGGCACTACGTGGCCCATTTAATATCAAACTCCTGTTAAGAGTGAGAGTGACTCAACCTATTGGTTTCGATGCAGTTCCATTTAAGATAAGGTCATATTCCTGTTAATCATTTCCTTTCTCTTCCTTCTCAAGATTTATTTTAAACCTCTCCTTAACAATTGCAAGCTTAGTTAATACTCGTCAAACAAATCCTCTGCTAATACATGAAAGCTTCTGAGTCTTTTTAAACATGCACCTTATTGTGCTGAGTTACATTTAATTACCAAAATGACCACCACTGAACCTTACTATATTTAACGTTTTACACCAACGTTACTCTAAGTAACATTTTTCACATACTTTAACACTGTAAACTTACTAAATTATTTTGTTCTTCCGAAATAACCCACCCCTTATTATCTGCATTGTAGAGCTGGGATCAGATGTCACAGGCTACAGAGTCGCTACAATCTACCAGTAATAGCACATCACATTTAATGTATCAAGTGAAACCAAAATGATCCAAGTCAGGCTTGGAAATGTTTTTGAAGTCCGATTTAAGCCCCTATGGGTTTGAATGCTCCGGCATCTGTACAAAGAATGGTAAAATGCATGGGTCTAATAGCAAAAGTTATCTTTGCGCCTGGTACTTGAGGCTATAACCACCGTCAGGAAACCAGAAACATACCACGAGTGGCAAGAAACCAGAGAATGCCACAGATGCACATCAACCGTGAAACTAGCAGGAAGTCAAGACATAAAGGGGTAAAAATTCACTTGGTTGCGCCTCCCGTTAGCGCCTTAAGAGGGCGCTAATGGGGCGCAAAGCCGCTAACGCCCGGGCGCAGCGATGTTTGCGCCGCTCGAGAACTTAACTTGAGATTGTGCGGCGGCGCTAAAACTTACCGCTGCGACCACCTGCGCGCGCAGATTGTGACGTCATTCCATGGTGCAACGCCCTTGTGGCGCCCCGTAGCGGAAATTGAGTGGCGCCCCCTGCCTTACCGCCTGGCGCTTCCAACGACCAGAAGACTGGAACGCTATCAATCGCTGTGGGGCTGGGGGGGGGGCGCTATTTAAAGGGGGCCTCTTCCTGTCTTTTACTGTTGGTGGCATTTTTGAACTACGCATTCTGAGAGAGAGGGAGAGACTTCTGGAGAGATTCAACGTTGTGTGAAGGAGTTTTGGGTACTGAGCAGCACTTTGCAGGTTCATTTTGATTTGCCATTCCTTGTATCGATTTAGCAGAGACTGTGGGAGCTGCACTCTGAGCTCTTTGCCTGGTACTTTCCATTGTTCTTTCCAGCACATTTGATGTGCAAGTCTCTCCAGGCCGAGATTCAAGGCAGCAATGAACAGGATGTGGATGGAAAGCAAGATTAACCATCCCCTTTAAGAACTGCCCCGTGCCATTGTGTGTGTGTTCCATTGCTGACTGACATTACATGAGCTTCGCCAGCGCTCCGAGTTAGCGCCTCACTGCTCGGCCTTTGCACCTTAAGAGAGGTGTGCAGCGCCTGCTTTAGCGCTCCACTCACCTCCCGGGGCGGTAAAAGTGAAGTTTCCTGTCAGTGCCGATAATTAGCGCCAGGCGCTAATATTTGCGTCCGGACGATATTTGCGCCCCAAATGGGGCGCGACCTAATTTCTACCCCAAAGAGTGGGGCGGAAATTTTAATTTAACCCACCCGGTGGGAAACTGACATGACCAGATCGGCCGCCCACTGAAGTCAATGGAAGGTGAAATCGGGCGGAGTGCGTAGAATCGAGCGGAGAGCGTAGAATCTGGCGGAGAGCGTAAAATCGAGCGGAGTGCGTAAAATCGGGCGGAGAGCGTAAAATCGAGCGGAGTGCGTAAAATCGGGCGGAGAGCGTAAAATCGAGCGGAGAGCGTAAAATCGGGCGGAGAGCGTAAAATCGAGCGGAGTGCGTAAAATCGGGCGGAGAGCGTAAAATCGAGCGGAGTGCGTAAAATCGGGCGGAGAGCGTAAAATCGAGCGGAGTGCGTAAAATCGAGCGGAGAGCGTAAAATCGAGCGGAGTGCGTAAAATCGGGCGGAGAGCGTAAAATCGAGCGGAGTGCGTAAAATCGGGCGGAGAGCGTAAAATCGAGCGGAGTGCGTAAAATCGGGCGGAGAGCGTAAAATCATACAGAGTGTAAAACGGGCGGAGTGCGTAGAATCCGGTGGAGTATAAAATGGGCAGCCAATCCAATCCTGCCCAGTTGCCCATGGAGTGAGTGAGGTTAAAGTTACCCCCTAAAAGTTACAAAGTTGCAGTCCTGGTGCAGAGCTTCATGTGCTTGGAGTGCATTTTCAGAAATTTAGCTACAGAAGTCAGAGAGCTCTGTGAGATTTATTTGTCCAATAAGGATAATTTCTTGATATACACCACTAGCATGCAAAGTTCTGCGCTGGAAGTGTAAATTCATAAAATCTACCCTGTAGACACCACTGGAACAGCAAGAAATCAACATAGGCCCACTGTTGGGGCGTCAAATATTCCCATGAGAGACTGCCCCTACCAACTGATTGCCAAAGAGTCTGATATATATATGTATCCTAATACCAGCCTTGCAGGTAGCTGGATGCATAGAAACAGGTTAATATAACATCTAACCTCGAAAGAAAGTCTATTCAGAAGCATTCGCTTGAAGATTAACTTATCAGGGTTTGGATGCATATCCACCACTAGACCACCAGATGCTTTACTCTCTACAAGACTGGGAAAGTGAACACATGCTACAAAAAGCATCCATGAAATGTGGGTTCCCATTTGTGAATGAAGTAAAAACCAAAAATACCTTCTGAGGAGCTACTCACCTGTATTTGTTGACAACATGTGCCTTGGCACCATGAAATATGATACTGCATACATGCAGTGTGAAGCAAATAGGCGTTTTTAAAAGGAAAGGGACAGCTACATTTAAATCTATAACTAGTTGAAATTGAGACAAATTTGGATTGCTCTGAATGAATCCAAATCAACCCAATAATTTGGATCCATTTCTCATGCCTAACCAGTATTCTTATTAGAAGGCAATTAATCCTGGCCTGAATGGGAATCTTTGCCAACTGGCAATTTATCAGAACTTTCCTGGAATCCTCAGCATTTCGAGCCACTCCGACAGTCCTTTTAGCAGAGCAGACAAAACCTTCAGAGGCGATCAAGTGGTTGCCAACTCTCCAAAGATAAACACATAAAGGCAGGCCAAACCTACTTCTCGCTAGCCTTTCCTCTAATCTCTAGCTGTCTGATTGTGGTATAATTTGTAAATCTACAATACAAGGAGCACAAAATAAATAAAAGCTCTCCGCACCCAACTGTGACGCTACTCAACCAAAGCCTCAAACTTCAAATTAAACTGCGTTTTGAAGACTTTTAGCTGAGAAAGTAAGATCACCGGTATTGTAGAGGAAGCCTCGTATTGCATGCCAACTAGTTTCAGGTACATTTTAGCAAAATTCTATTGAGATTCAGCTCACATCTGAAATATATTGGGAAATTAAATGGTTAAGTACAAAGTACAATAGCACTGAACGTCACAAAAAGGTAACTTTCAAGCTTAATTATCCAACAACAACCAAGCTCCAAAGAAATCATTTGCATTTATACAGCACCTTTCACATCCTCAGCGCATCCAAAAGCATTTGATAGGCAACTAATTATTTTTGAAGTGCAATCCCTGCTCTTTATAAACAAACACAAGTCAAATTGTACAGAAATGGCCCACAAATAGGAAAACAGTCAACTTTTTTTTGGTGATGCTGGTTGAGGGTTCAATGTTGACCAGGACTCTTCTTCGGGAATGGTAGCATAGTGGTTATGTTACTGAACTAGTAATCCAGAGGCCTGGACTAATGATCTGGAGACACAAATTTAAATTCAATTAATTAAATCTGGAATAAAAAGCCAGCATCAGTAAAGGTGACCATGAAACTACCGGATTGTCGCAAGAACCCATCTGGTTCACTAATGTCCTTTAGGGAAGGAGATCTGCCATCCTTACCCGGTCTGGCCTATGTGTGACTCCAGCCCCGTAGCGATGTGGTTGACGCTTAACTGCCCTTTGAAATGGCCTAGAAAGTCACTCAGTTGTCAAGGAGGTGGCTCACCACCAGCTTCTCAAGGGAAATTAGGGATGGGCAAAAAATGCTGGCTTTGCCATCAACGCCCACATCCCGTGAATGAATAACAAAAAACTCTTCTTCACATAGGCCTATGAGATCTTGTATGCCCACTTGAACAGAAGGATGATAACATTTAACATCTCATCCAAAAGACAGCACCTTCAACAATGCAGCACTCCCTCAATACTGCCCTAAAGTATCAGCCTCAATTATGTGATCAAGTTCTGGAAGGGGCTTTAAGCTAAGACCTTCTGATGTGGTGGTGAGAATGCTTCCAACTAAGGCCAGTTGGCACTGAAGCAAGCTAGGCATTTGAATAATGATTCCATGGTTATTAGGCTTGCACTTGCCAGTAGTGCAGCTTCCTTGCACCCACCAAAAGTGCCAGCCACAAAATCCAGTCTGCTGCAAATCGACATGTGCCTGATTTTATCAGCTTCACACACTCCAGGGGCTCTGTACTGACATTGGGGCCTTGGATCACAGGGTTTTGTTGCACCCAAGTCTTCTTCAGCAAGATAGCAAACATTAGTTATCTCAGAATAGGTATCTGGAATTGGTAATTTTATGAGCTCTGCCAGCAACAACAACAACTTGCATTTATATAGCACCTTTAACGTAGTAAGATGTCCCACGGTTCTTCACAGGGGCGTTATTAAGCAAAATTTGACACCGAGCCACATAAGGATATATTAGGACAGATGATCAAAAGTTTGGTCAAAGAGATAGGCTTTAAGGAACTTCTTAAAGGAGGAAAGAGAGGTAGAGAGGTGGAGAGGTTTAGGGAGAGAACTCCAGAGATTGGGGCCGAGGCAGCTGAAGGCACGGCCACCAACGGTGGAGAGATTAAAATCGGGGATGCGCAAGAGGGTAGAATTGGAGGAGGGCAGAGATCTTGGAGGGTTGCAGAACTGGAGGAGGTTACAGAGATAGGGAGGGGCGAGGCTATGGAGGGATTTGAAAACAAGCATGAGTGTGTTAAAATTGAGGTGTTGCTGGACCGGGAGCCAATGTAGGTCAGTGAACACAGCGCTGATGGGTGAACGGGACTTGGTGTGAGTTAGGATACAGGCAGCAGAGTTTTGGATGAGCTCAACTTTATGGAGGGTGGAAGATGGGAGGCCAGCCAGGAGAGCGTTGGAATAGTCATGTCTAGAGGTGACAAAGGCATGGATCAGGGCTTCAGCTGCAGATGAGCTGAGGCAAGGGTGGAGTCGGGTGATGTTACGGAGGTGGAAGTAAGTGGTTTTGGTGTTGGAGCAGATATATGGTTGGAAGCTCATCTCGGGGTCAAATATGAAACCAAGGTTGCAAACGGTCTGGTTTAGTCTCACTCAGTTGCCAGGGAGAGAGATGGAATTGGCGGCTAGCGGATGGAGTTTGTGGCGGGGAAAAAAGACAAAGGACAGAATTTTCTGGGGGGTCAGCGGGCAGGATTGGTGGGGGATCGGGTGGGAAATTTGATATTTTTGACAGCGGATCGGGAACCCGGTAAACGCGCTGGGTGGGCTTAACAAGCCCAATCAAGGGAAATTCATTTCACAGAGTGGGATGGAGCCAGCAGCGGGGTCAGACCCCGCCACGGACCTGCCGAGGTCAGCAAAATCCCGGCCAAAGGCTTCGGTCTTCCCACTATTTAGTTGGAGGAAATTTCTGCTCTTCCAGTGCTGGATGTCGGACAAGAAGTGTGACAAATTAGAGACAGTGGCGGGGTCGAGCAGAATGGAGCCTGGTATACGGCGTAGGCAGATTGCAAAATTGGGTATGCGACATTATGCGCCCAGTTCGCAGTGCCAGCGAGTTTGCGATATGTCATTTAATGTGGAAGATGGAAGTCACAATACAGCCAAGCACAAGCGTCATTTAAATAGGCCACTTATGTTAATCGGATCCCGCGCTGAGTCGCACGGATTCGCGCAAGGAACCCCACACAGTGTGCAGCTCACCCGTATAAAATGGGGGCGTAATAGTTGAACAGGTTGAGCAGCTTTAGTGAAACATTTAAAGCCAGGTAGTTGTTGCAGTGTGTTCCACTACAGTGTCTCTGTCGATGCCACCATTTTTCTATTGCTACATTTAAAAATCTGACACACTTTTTAGTCTGCTGCATTGGATCATTGTTGCTAAACCCTTTGTTGCTAAGCAACATATTTCAGCAGTCTTGGTTCTACATTGGAAGTTTCGGCCGCTAATGTGAATCCCTTCAGCTGCTGTCATTATGCTGCATGAATTAGATGAGGAGGAATTCATGAGGGGCCTATACCTTCAGATCCAATGATACCTCAGGCAGTGTGTGCTCTGCTATCCATAACTAAGGAGACCTATTGTATATAGATCATACCCGTCCCATCTGGGTTTGTCTTTGCTGCCTCCACTTTATTCCAAAGGCAAGAACAGGAGGGCAGTGGAAGTGATGTCACTGACCCAGGCACCTCAAAGCACTCCCCCTGTTCCAAATACCAGCACAGAAACTAGTACCCCAGAGAATTTAAGTTTGGGGCTCTAAGGGAGACATACCAAGTGATTCACAAGTGATGAGTAGCAAATTAAGATATATTCCATTAAAAGTCTTGGTACCCATAATTCCTCAGGGTTATAATCTCCACCCACCTTCTCAAATCCTGGCAACGGGCTCTTTTGCACGGAAGAGTAGGCCGTAGTACCTGCAAAGGCGCGTCAGTAGCACCCGCCTTTGTAAGCCGATGCAGCCCACAGCTATTCTGCCTGGTACCCATTAGGGTACCAGAAATAGTCATTTAGTCTCCAGGAGGTAACTTTAGCGGGTTGGTTGCAGTGTCACGTGGGTGGGCAGTAGTCCCACCTCATTGTGAAGTCACCAGTGGGAGGAGAATCCAGCCCTGTGTGTCATTGTCCTGCGGTGCAGTAAATGAATGAGTGTGGGAAGAAAGAATAGAGATGATACTATCCCTGAGCTTGGGAAGGGAGTGGGTCTTGAGTGCACCATTGCTTCCATCTGCTATGTGCAGATACAAAAATCCAAGCCATCTTGTTTCCTTCCTAGCAACAAGATCAGTCCTGCATGTGTGAGGGCAGCATCCTCAAATTAGGCAGTCCTGACTTTTCTGTCCTCCATTATGTACCGAGTGAGTTTGATTTTTCTATGTCTCCAATGCAGCTCCCCATTAAATGTAAGCAACAGCCCTTTAAGCGCTGGACGTTTCCCACATCAATATGTTGCCTAATTCCAAACCAAGCAAACTAGGTTGAGGCCTGTGTAAACACGCTTGGGTTTAATGCCTGCTGGTGTCTCCCTGATCATCCACTGTAACGTTAGCAGAAGATGTGCGGAAACACAGGAGAAACAGCGGGAGAACCCCCGTGGAAATTAATGGTGTCCAATGCAAATCTCTCCCAGCCCTTGCCGACGTGTTGAGGTATGTATTGGAGGATATGGTAATTTGAAAGTCTCTATCAGACATACAATTTGTGGGGAAGGCACTGCATTAAATTCTGATCAACGGGGGTAATGGATCTAAATTACACTTGCAATTGACCACTGAAAATCAATTGTAAGACAGCAAAACATAAAATTATTTCCTGACATAATGCAGAAATGTCAAATTGGTCCTCAAAAGCTGATTTCACATACGCTGCTGCAGATTTTCCAACCTTGAAAATAACATTTCAGGGACAATTAACAACATAAGAAAGCATATATACCATGAACATGAACTCTACTTCAATTTAATCTCCCGAGGGAAAGGTCTGATCTCCATAGGTTATTGTACAAAATTCAAAATAGCCATCAATCCTCATTACTCCACTATTTCACCCAGAGCGTTGGCCTCCAAACATTCTCTGTCCCTGCCTTATAACACAAAAAGCACTGTGTCCCATGGTATGGTTGGTTATTCAACAATTATACCTATCGCCATAACCTCCGATCCTGTTCCCGATCATATATTTATTGAATTCCTTTTTAAAGGAATTAATTGTCCCAGCCTCAACTGCTTATGCTGGGAATCTGTTGCACATAGCTTCTTGATTGCATCACCAGAGGAAATAGTTTTTCCATTATCTGGTGGGTACAGAGAAATTATTTCCTCTAATGGGGAAATCAAGAATGAGGAAACATAATCTTAAAATTAGAGCTAGGCCATTCAGGAGTGAAATCAGGAGGCACTTTTACAACACTAAGGGTAGTAGAAATCAGGAATGATCTCCCCCAGAGGTTATGGATGCTGGGACAATAGAAGCTTTCAAGACTGAGAGCAATAGATTTTTGTTCGGCAAGGGTATCGAGGGATATGGAGCAAAGGCGGGTAAATGGAGTTCAGGTGCAGATCATCCATAATCTAATTGAATGGGGGAACAGGCCTGAGGGGCTAATGGCCTACTCCTGTTCCTATGTTCTGCAATTAATACATTTTTCTCCTTTGCAGAGCTGCTGTTAGGGTCAGGGGAAGGGTGGGGTGGGGGGTTCCCTGGAATCTGTCAAATCTTGCTGCTAGTTCTCAACAATGTCTCAACATTTGCAGAGGGTCAGTGTTTACAGGGGGGCCCGTGGAAGCATGTCAATATTTGCATGGTCTCGAGGAGTGTGTCAGTGTTTGCAAGGGTTTCTTATATTAAAAAAAAGTTCGAAAGCCACCAGTTTAAGTTAAATAGCCTGTTTCTATCACACGGTGCCAAAGCAGTCATTCTTATTGCAACCGCTATCACAAATGGCTGAGTCCAACAACTGAATCAGTGTTTATTTATCTACTCACATGGATTGTTTTTTCCATTCAGGTCAAATTGAATTGGAGCAAAGTATTTTCTTTTGATTGTAGGCACGGTGTGTGCCTCTAGCAAGCAGCGTCAGGCAGGGTTAGTTCAATGCAGTGACAATTATAAGATCGGTCCTTTTGCAATGACAAGATTAAAAATGCTATCCTTGCATTAATGGTAGTATCTCTACTGATGTTAACTGGGCTTCCTCACACAATCAGGCTGAATACTCATGGCTTAAATAACAACTTGTAAACAAAAGGATGTTGAAGTTAATTAGAAAGGGATAGTGATGTCAAACGAGCTCTTTAACGATATTAGAATTGAAGGACACTCATGCTGAGTTTAAAGAATAAAGGTAAACACAACGCTTAATCTACTGCCACCTGTCAAAGAAAGACTTGCATTTCTATAGCGCCTTTCACTACCTCAGGATGTCCCAAAGCGCTTTACAGTCAATTAAGTACTTTTGAAGTGTAAGAAATGTCTAAGTGAATGGCCCTTTTATTGTTTGAGTTAGATAGTGCCTGATGCTTAATTGCACAACATTTAGTTGCATAACCTGCTTAATGTCATCAAGCCACAAATCCCAACACTGTGTAATTAATAAAAGTAATGGGAAAAAATCTGGATTGATATGGAGAAGAAAATATCAAAAATAACACTCATGTACTTGGATTTAATGTCTTGCAGATTTCCTGATTTTATTTTGCAATGAACTCCACAAAGATTTTAGCTAAGATTTGCACGGATTCTTACTGACTCTGCTAATGACCCTCTGGCTTGGAGTCAGACACTCGATTGCTTGAGCTATCAGCCCACCCTTGCACACAGAGCAGTGTAGCTACTTGATTGACTGCCGAAACGGCCAATATAAATTACCGAAGCAATTGCAGGAAATAAGTTTGGGCACATGCCCGTGGGTTAATCAGATAAAAGTTGAACCCAAACCGCTCTATAAAAGCACAATAAACTTTAACCCCTTTTAATGCTGAGCCCCATGAGGGACTGTGTTTACTTGTAGACATTCCTAGGTCTGTGGTACATTATTAAAAGATGAGAATTTGCAGATATTTCAGGGATTAAGGAAGAAGTAGGATGGTGGACGCAGCAGATTGGAAAGCTAGCCATTCATCTCTGGCAGCACTTGCTTCCACTGACCAAAGAGTTTGGAAAGTCTCAACCCAGGTTCCGGGGCAAAAATTCTGGCAGGTGAGCCAGAAGCCTATTAAAAGCAGGAATACACCTCTAAAAGCAAAGTTGAATTTTCTTGGAGAGGTTGGTGGAGCAAGTGGACATGGGCTTTCAAGGAGTCACACATCTTCTGCAGTCTGCCCTCTTGCAGATCAGTGGAAGTGATGAGCCCCAGTCCCGTGGGAGTGGAAACGTGCTGCCCTCTTTCAGGATGTCGGCACATTTGCTCCCTCACCAACCCCCTCAACCAATACCCAGTTCGGTGCCAGAAAGCCAGCTGGGCCAGAGTGCCCAAGCAGAAGCCGAAGTGCGGCAGCCGGCAGCCGGCAGCTGGCAGCCGGGCCCTCTCGGGCATCGAGCACCCGGGAGTCGCCGGCAACGGTCATCTCAAGGGTCCCCACTTGAGCAACAGCAGCCTTCCACCAGCTCTGCAGAAGCCACCGGGGGAGCACCTCGTAGGGGTAGTAGAGTGAGGAAACCATCTGTTACGAAAATCAATATGGGCTGAGCACTTGGGTATGAAAAGATTTTAGTTCAATCTTCCGTTTGTAAATAAATTCAACACCTTTTTCACATTTTCTACATTGCAACGGTGACTACACCTCAAAAGTACTTAATTAGCTGTAAAGCACGTTGGGGCAACCTAAGGTCATGAAAGGCATTATGCAAATGAAAGCCTTTCTTTCAAGTGTTTTTGGGAGTTTGGTTAACGGTCTCTTTTCTTTGCAGCTAGTTAGTCTGCAATGTCAGAATGTCACTGATAAAGAGGTTGGTTGAATGGTTCCACTGTTCTTTCATGCATAATGAAGATAGTGGTGAAAGAGGTAACAAGGACTGTTAATGCGGAGGGGCTATTTGTCGCTTTTCAGGTGAGTGGATTGGCTGACCCCTCACCTGTGGTACTCTAACAGACCCAGCTGCTGCCCGCCCTGGTCGCTGAGGCAGCTGCTGCTCTTCCTCTTCCTCCAATTGCCCCTCCAACCCAAGTACATAAGCAATACTGGCACCCTTGACAAGCAGAGTGCTTAATCAAGCTGAGTGAAGCCACAAATTGGAAAAAAAAATGTGGTAGTTTACCAAAGCCTTGGAAATCCGATTAAGCTCTGCAGCATAGGCATCTCTTTGACCTTCTGCCGAAGTTCCCCTTTAAGTTTTTGTCAGTGTCTGAGACCAAGCCGCGCGGTTTTACAGAGCTGGTTGGCCACTGGCCGGGATTTCTAACCCGCCCAGTTAAAATAGCATTGGGGTCCCAGTGGCACCATGGACCTCGATTTGCATATATTGATGAGGCGCCCGCCTGTTTCTGGCGGGTGCCCCTCGAACACATTTCAGCGCTACAGTTAAAAAGGTAGTCGGCAGGTTCCCGGCAGGAACAGGGCTGTAAGTCGAATTTCACGATTTTAACCGCTCACCCACTCCATTCCCACCAGGCGGGTAGGGTTAAAATGGGGGCTGTCATGTTATCTGTATATGCACCTAACAATATCACTGACTGCTTTTACCCCTTAAAATAGGAACTGACTGTTGAAATAAGATATGGTTATTTGAAACTGCTCTTCAGATATTAATCTCTTTCAGTTGGCTGCACTGTAGCTTAGTCCTCGACCAGAAATAAACTCAGACAGAGAGAGAGAGAGTGTTTAACGTTGCATGTACCCCAGAATACCCAAGTGACTCCAACACATACCAAGATCTGCAACAAACCCAATGAGACAATCAATGATCCGGAACAGCAACACCGGCATCTCCGCATCAAGATCTGCACTGTTTACTCTCCTGTGCACACAAGATCATTTCGGTTCTATTGAGCAGGAATGCAGCGTGGAGTGTATGCAATGACATCATTCGGAAGAGTTCAAACGATGACTCGTGTGCTGGATCAGGCCCCTAATTGCACTTTTTTTCTTCTCGCATTATTGCCATCATCACGCTGGAATAAAGCCCATGGCCAAAGTCCTCTCCTATTATGAGTTCTTTGTACTGTTAAGTGCATTCCAGAGCAGGGTCACACTGTGCTCACTCCATTAAAAACATTGGGAGTATGACACTGGGTCCTCAGTCTGGGCTCAGCAAGTGAATCCACATTGGCACATTAAACAGAGCTCCCAATTTACTAAATATTACAATTGGTTATGAATATAATAAATTTAGCAAACATAGAAATAGAGTTTCATAATTTGGAACATTAAAAAAATCAAGATTTATTAATAATTTAACATTCTTCCAACTGTAATCTTCCGTGCATCCCCCACTCCATTTGCCCCGCCATTGCCAGCCGTGTCTTCAGCTACCCAGTCCCGAAACTCTGGAATTCTCTCCCTAAATCTCTCCACCTCTCTCTCTCCTCCTTTAAGAAACTTCTTCAAGCCTGCCTCTTTGACCAAGCTTTTAGCCATTCGTCCGAATTTATCCTTCGTTGGCTCAGTGTCAATTTTGGCTGATAACGCTCCTGTGAAGCGCCGTAGGACGTTTCCCTACGTTAAAGGCGCTATATCAATGCAAGTTGTTGTATTTTTCAGATAGTGTTGTAGTTAAACAAAATTAATTTGGATGAATAAGTGGACTATTACAACTAATGAACTGTACCAGTGCCAAAAGGAAAACTGAAAACATTTTAAAAGGGTAGTGGAAATCTGGAATGCACTCCCCCAAAAGGCAGTGAACATTGGGTCAATTGAAATTTTCAAAACTGAGATCAATAGATTTTTGTTGGGTAAGGGTATCGGATGATAGGAAGCAAAGGCAGGTAAATGGAGTTGAGGTCCAGATCAGGCATGATCTGATTGAATGGCGGAACAGGCTCGAGGGGATAAATGGCCCACTCCTGTTCCTATGTTTCTAAAAAGGTGCTATTTAAAGCATAGGTTTGTGATTGGTCTCACCAATAGGTCAGGAGATCAGGTAAATTCACAAATAGAACAAATCAGCTGTGAAACTCTGTTCTGTTTTTAAGTCGACTCTGATCTTAGCACTTCTGTCATCAGTTCTATTGCCACACAGTGCTGAGTTTCACAGCTGAATGCTCTGTATGGACACCTCCCAATTCTCAGCAATTGATACAGTTTGCCGGCAAATTGATTAAACGCCTTTGGTTTTAAATAGCACCATTTAAACTGAATTAAAAGAAGTATTAATTAAGGTATACTGTCAGCTTTCGTCAGCTGCTAGGTATGCTGAAACACAAGGCTTCTAATTGCAACACAGCATGAATGTAATGAAGTGTTGATTTATGTATTCGATATATTTCACACTCTGTTATGATGTGCTGAGCATCCTGCTGCAGAACAATGGTAACGGGTCAGTCGAGGCTGCCGGTTAGCTCAACCGAACATGGTATGCATGGAATAACAACAGAAAACGCTGGAAAAACTCAGCAGGCCAGGCAACATCCATGGAGAGAGAAAGAGAGTTAACGTTTCAGGTCGAAACCCTTCGTCGGAACTGAGAGAGCAAGAAATAAACAGATAAAAATGCAAGGGGGAGGAATAAAAGAACAAAAGGGATGGTCTTTAGTGAGTAGAGACATTAAGAGATGCTCAAGGCAAGACGAGATGGTAATGGGACAGGTTGAGAAACAAAAGGTAAGGTGTGAAATGCTGGCAGAATCAGAGTATGCATGGTGTATGTCATACAACGCCAATAACACAGCCATTTTTTTTTACTGCGCATGGATGTCCGGGTATGTGACATTGTGGATCTGAGTATTGAAATGTGACATCAGGACTGAGGGACTTCAGTTGTGTGCGATGAGGGACTTCAGTTATGTGAGATTAGGGACTTCCAGTTATGTGGGATGAGAGACTTCAGTTATGTGAGATGAGGGACTTCCAGTTATGTGAGATGAGGGACTTCAGTTATGTGGGATGAGGGACTTCAGTTATGTGGGATGAGGGACTTCAGTTATGTGGGATGAGGGACTTCAGTTATGTGGGATGAGGGACTTCAGTTATGTGAGATGAGGGACTTCAGTTATGTGGAGAGACTGGAGAAGCTGAGATTGTGCTCCTTAGAGCAGAGAAGGTTAAGAGGAGATTTCATAGAGGTGTTCAATATTATGAGGGGTTTTGATAGAGTAAATAGGGAGAAATTGTTTCCACTGGCGGGAGGATCGGTAACCAGAGGACAAAGATTTAAGATAATTGGCAAAAGAGCCAAAGGATAGATGAGGAGAGATTTTTTCACACAGCGAGTTGTTGTGATCTGGAATGCGCTGCCTGAAAGGGTGGTGGAGCAGATTCAATAGTAACTTTCAAAAGGGAATTGGATCAATACTTGAAGGGGGGAAAAGACAGGGCTCTGGGGAAAGAGCAGGGGAGTGAGACTAATTGGATAACTCTTTCAAAGAGCCGGCACAGACAAGATGGAACAAATGGCCTCCTTCTGTTCTGTATGATTCTGTGTGTGCACACTTAAAATGCAGTATAAAATGGGTATGCCACTGTTAACTGTAGCATTTCCACTTTCACCACTCCAGGTACTGTGATACAGATCAGATCTGCTCTTTTTACACTGAATTCTTAGTCTGGGTCACTGGTGACAAGCTCCTTCATGCCTGTATCATTTTATGATGTGGAGATGCCGGCGTTGGACTGGGGTCATTGTCTTGGCTGTGCTCTTTGATGTAGGAAAGATTTGAATATATTTTGTCTGTGTTTAAATTGTGAATTCTGGGAGATTCTCTCACTGCTAACTTACCTGACGAAGGAGCGAACTGTTCCGAAAGCTTGTAAAATTAAATAAATCTGTTGGACTATAACCTGGTGTTGTGCGACTTCTCATTTTTGTATCATTTTACAATGCGTTGTGGCAATGAGTTGATGTCAAATTCAAATTCCTTTGACTCCACCTTTCGGTTGTTCACATGCCCAGGCAATCTGCGAGTGAGGCTGCAGCCACCCCTGTCAGCAGCTGACTCTAGTGTCCCACTGCTTGAACCTCTCCAGACACCTCCCCAGAGGGAAGCACCTACAGTGGAGATGGAGTGCAGAACCCATATCGGGACCAATCCACAACAGAATCTGAAGTTCATAGAATCAGACAGCATAAAAGGGGGCCATTCGGCCCATCGTGCCTGTGCCGGCTCTTTGAAAGAGCTATCCAATCAGTTTCACTGCCCTGCTCTTTCTCCAGAGCGCTGCAATTTTTTCCATTTCAGGTATTTATCCAATTCCCTTTTGACAGTTAGTATTGAATCTGCTTCCACCACCCTTTCAGGCAGTGAATTCCAGATCATAACAATTCACTACCCAAAAAGATTTCTCCTCATCTCCCTTCTGGTTCTCTTTGCCAATTATCTTAAATATGTATCCTCTGATTACTGACTTTCCTGCCAGAGGAAAGTTTCTCCCTATTTACTCTATCAAAACCTTTCATAATTTTGAACCCCTCAAATAAATCTCCCCTTAACTTTCTCTGCTCTAAGGAGAACATACCTAGGGTCAGTTGTCGTTCAGCTGGTAGCACTCACGGCTGAGTCAGAGGGTTGTGGCTCAAAGTCCCAATCCAGAGATTGGAGCACATAATCTAGGCTGACACCCTCAGTGCAGTGCTGAGGGAGTGCTGCACTGTCAGAGGTGCCGTCTTTTGGGTGAGATGCTAAATCGAGGCCCTGCCTGCCCTCTCAGGTGGATGTAGAAAACCCATGGCACTATTTAGAAGAAGAGCAGGAGAGTGCTGGTGACCCTGGTGTCCTGGCCAATATTTATCCCTCAACCAACATCACTAAAACAGATTATCTGGTCATTATCACATTGCTGTTTGTGGGAGCTTGCTGTGCACAAATTTGCTGTCACGTTTCCTACATTACAACAGTGACTACACTTCAAAAGTACTTCACTAGCTATAAAGCGCTTTGGGATGTCCTGAGACTGTGAAAGGTGCTATATAAATACAAATCTTTCTTTCTTCTCTAGTCTTCCCATATCCCTGGTCTCATTCTATTACATCTCCTCTGCACCCTCTCCAAGGTCTTGACATCTGTTAAAAACAGTGCTTTGCTTCACTGTGTAACTCTTAGCACTAAGACTTGAATAAAGGTATTAAAAGCAACATGCTGAGCTTCCCTAGTGACTTAATGGGTTAAATGCACTGCCTGACACTTACTATACAGACCAGGAGAGTCCCAGGTTTAATCCCAGCTGATTTCAGCAGAGTATCAACTATCCTCAGAATGCTTGGGCTAAGGAGAGGGGAAAAATAATCAGCCTGGGTTCCTCTTGCAGTTCGCTATCCAATGACTCTGGCTAGAAAGTGCACATGTGTAGACAGCAGGATTGAGCACAGCTCTCCTGCTCTTCATTATCAAATAGTCCACTGATACTCATCGTCTAAAGTCACACGTGAAAAATCAGAAATGGCGGCACCAACAGAATAAAGGCCTGCATTTAGTTCAGTGATGAAGTTCCCCGGTTTATTTGCATTGCATTTCCTCTGAACGCTTCCTGAAATCCTCTCTCTTCAACCATGCTGTCAGTCTCTTCCCATAATTTCTCAGTTCCTGCCCGATCTCCATCGTAATGCTCTGAGGTTCTTGTACATGAGGAAATGCTATCTCATGCTGTTCCATTTTTTCAATAATTTATATATGAACATATATAAACGACAGGCAGGAAAAGACCAGCTGCCCATCAATCCTGCAACACACTCGTGATGGCTGGGAGCATCATGACTAGATACTTCTTACCCCCACAGCCATGTAATCTCCTGAGAGAGGCAGAAAAAAAAAACCAGGGCCAATAGGGGGAAAAGATACTCTGGAAAATTCCTCTTCAACCCCCTCAGGAGATCAAAACCAATCCAGGAGATTACATTGATCATGCGTACATTATCTGTTAATCTATTTACCTTCTATATGAGGTGATCTTATGTATAGGCTCCTTTGTGAAACCCTGGAAATTTTCATTTCCTTCCTGAGATAGCATAAGGCAGCAGGTCCAAGCACATCGGAGGTGATTTTCGCAAGGGGCGTGATGGCATTGCAGTGGCAATGATGATGTCTCCAAGGGGCAGCATGTAGATGAGGAAGAGTAGGGGGCCAAGGATAGATCCTTGGGGAACGCCAAAGGTAACGGTGCTGGACAGGAAGACAAGCCATTGCTGGAGATGCTCTGACTACAATTGGATAGGTACGAGTGGAAGCAAGTAAGGGCAGTCCCATTGAGCTGTACAATGGAGGAGACTCGTTGGAGGAGGATGGTGTGGTCACACTCAGACTATGTAATTTGTGACATTGATTACTCCATTTCATTGGAAAGTAAAATTAGGCGGAGTTGTAAACCAGATGCTCGATCTGATCCTGTTGGGCAGGTTAGGTTGAAATTCCCCAATGTGTTTGTGTACTTGCCCATAAATATGTACAGGTATTAGGAGAAATACCATAAGCTCATGAAAGAGTAGCATTAGTTATCTAAAAAGATGTTTCTTGAAGTCTCATGGGTGAGTGAGTATGTATTGATTCAATATCTTGTACAGCATGTTAATACACAAACTATAGTTGGTGGAGACCAAAATCATTCCCATATTTCTACTTTGCAATCCTGGCCAGTTGTTCTTCAAAGATGACATCTCTTTTCCACCTGCCCCCCTTCCCCAGTAACACAATGGCCCAGATTTTACGGGGCCTAAGACCGCGTACGCACAGCGTACGTGATCATAAGAGCCCCGCAGGTTCCGGGTTTCCTCGTGCGCTGTGCATGCGTGAAAACCCGGAACTTGCAATCTGTCAAGTTGCAGCTTGACAGATCATCTGCATACACAGGAAATGGACGTTCGCTGGCGGAGAGTTGGGCTATTTGCTCAACAACGGCCCAGCGAATGCCCACAAAACTCTTACGCCTGGTAAAAGCAGGCATAGGGCCTTCTTTTACCAGCATAAGGGTGAAAATAAATATTAAAATACATTTTCTTAAATCATTTAAACATTTAAAATCTTTAAAATTAGTTTAGGTTATTTTTGGCCCCTTTAAAAATGTTTACATTTATTTTTCAAAATATTACATTTTTGTTTTAAATGTTTAATTAAATTGTATTTTTATTAATTTTAAACGTGTGGTGATTTATTTTTATTTAGGTTGTGTGAAAGTGTGTTTTTTCGGGGATTCCGATTATGCTTATGGGGATTCTGTACATAAATGGAATCCTCCTAAGCATAATGGGAATTCCCCCTTTGTGATTGGTTGGGTCTGGCCCACATGATCCCAAGGATGCTTGCAAACCACATGTGCCCCTGGGATACATGGGCCTTTACTCAGGCTTACGCCTGCAGGTCCAGGACTGCAAGAGTCCAAAGATACGGAGACACCAGGTAGGTGCGTACTTTTATTGCGGATCGGAGGCATTCGCCTGCGGGAAGCCTCCGACTGCAATTTCAGGTCCATTCTAATTGATCATCTCGGTCTGCGGACACTTTTCACAATTTGCGTGTGGCCACAGGAGGGAGACCCGATCTTCTTATCTTGATGGGATTGTAGACAATGTAAATGTGGATCCACAATTCTCCCATCAGGATAAAGGATCCAGTTTTAGCATATGGGGAATCTAATCCTGCATGCTTGCTGTCCGTGAAGCTCCATATGAAAGCGAAACCCAGCATGTCTGGGTGGTAGCACTCTTGCCTCCGAGTCAGAAGATTGTGGGTTCAAGCGCAATACAAAGAGTTTGATCACTTAAACTATTCTGGCACTTCTGTGCAGTACTGAGGGAGTGCTGCACTGGCAGAGGTGCCGTCTTTCGGATGAGACATTAAACCGAGGCCCTGGCTGCCCTCACAGGTGGATGTAAAAGATCCCACGCCATTATTCGAAGAAGAGCAGGGGAGTTCTTCCGGTTTCCTGGCCAACAATTATATCTCAGCCAACACCTAAATCAGAAGCTCTGGTCATTATCATGTTGCTGTTTGTGGGACATTGCTGTGAGCTAATTGGCTACCGTCTTTCTTACATTACAACGTGACTACACTTCAAAGTGCTTCATTGGCTGAAAAGCGCTTTGGGACCTCCTGAGATTGTAAAAGGCGTATATATAAATGCAAGTCAGTCTTTTTCTTTTTTACTTGCCTATCGAATGGTTCCTCAGCCCAAATGTAAAACAGGAGAATGGAGAATGGAGCTTGAATGTTGCTCTCCCAAATCTGGATGAAGAGAAAAGTGCCTTGCACTTCAACATTCAATCCCGGTTCCAATCAAATATCTATCCCGGTCTTTTCTGAAGGAGTGAATTAACAACACAATTGAGGGCTAGAAATTGGGTACCTTAGCGCCTCCCGTTAGCACCTCCAGGGGGCGCTAACGACGATTTGTCTGGGCGCGACGCCGCTAACGACTCACGCTAAATTCAGCGGGAGTTTAGCGGCGGCGGTAACTGGTAGCGCCCCACTCCGCTGCACAGGAGACATCATCGCCGTGCACAGCGCCAAGTTTTTGCCCCGCCTGCAAATTTGGCCCGCGCCCCCTGAATCTGCGCCGGGCGATGACAGCGACCGATTCAGGGGGCAGGAATGGAGCAGCAGGAGGCTCGTGGGGTGCTAAGTAAAGGGGAGGTGACGGGCGGGGGAGAAAAAAAAATCGGCCGACTTGTTGCGGCCATTTGTGTCTTTGAACGCTGGGTCCGTGCCGCGATCGGGCAGCCTGGCACTCCTCTTGTGTGCCGGGCTGCTGGCACGGCACCCCGCTCCCCGGTGGTCCAGGTAGGGCCCCACAGAGCTGTGGGCTTGGGCCCTTCCCTTTAATGAGGGGAAGAGCCCTTCCATGCGGCAGTACTACGTGGCCCAGTGCGTAGCGCTGCAGAACGCACCGCCCCGATATTCGGGGTTAGCGCTCTAAGAAGGAAGTGGCATGCTTGAATTAGCGCTCCACTTCCCTCTTGGGGCGCTAAAACTGAATTTTGCGATTAGCGCCGGCCGCTAAAGTTAGCGCCGGCCGCTAAAGTTAGCGCCCAGGCAGTGTTAGCGCCCCAAAATGGTCAATACCGAATTTTTCTCTCTAAGAGTTTTGTTTTAATTGGGAGATACTGGAATCTAATTTTGTATCAAGCTGCGTCTTAGATTCAGTTTGGAGCTCATTGTCAGCATAGTTTAAATGTGGGACCTGAGAGGCACTGAAGGCTGCTGTTCATCTCAACGTAATACAATTTTACTGTATTGATGTGGCCGCATAACACTGCTATCAGTCTGATATTTCTTGTCAGCTAAATTTAAAGGTCTAAAAGTTGCTTTAATTACACAAGATGTTCTTGTAAACGGGTTGAGAAATGTCTGCTTGATATCTGTCAGCTTGTAGCAAGAACTTACAATAGGCAATCCGGCTATGGAATCCATAAAATTTACTAACAAGCCAAGCCTCAAACAAAACACGTAAGTGGTATTCACAGGTCAAAACAACAAAATAATGGCCATTCTATTAAAAGGGGCACTGCCGCTGCATCAGAGGATTTTTGGGTAAGTGAAGTCTGGAAAATCTGTTCTAAAATATTAATCAAATGCTGTCGTTTTAACTACTAGGAAAGGTTTATGTTGAACAAGGTGTCATATTTGTCTCAACAATAGCCTACATTTAATATAAAGAACATCCCCAGGTACTTCACAGCTAACAAGTTAACTTCTGAAGTGCAGTCACTATTTTTATGGGGGCAAACAGATCTTACATTAGAACAATCTGCACTTGTTCCTCTTCACGTGTGCTCAATGCTACAGAAAGTGCTCCCCTTTAAAACTCACTAATTGATGCGCCCAGAATGGATATATCTTTGCTCGTGTTTGCCACAGTAGCAGTGGGTGACACAGGGTGCTGTGAGGTGCTAGATTAGAACTTCTTGGTGGTCAGCGACACTATCTCTTGTAGGATACCTGGAGAAAAATCATAGAATGTAACAACACCGGAACAGTCATTCGACACGTCAAGTCTACGTCAATGCTTACCTGCACATGAGTCACCTGGACTAATCATGCTCCCTTGTTCACTCCCCATACCATAAAACTAAAAAAGATATTTCACAATACGAATAATAATTAGTTTCTTGAAATAAAATATTACACTGCAAGCCATTGCAGTTAGGCATCTGCGTGTTGCAATGTGGGCTGATGTGGAGGGAGTGAATGAGTGAGTGAATAAGGACATAAAGCATGAAAAGCAAAGCATGGTACTAACTATGAGCTCGGCCTCCAACTTGACCCTACTCCCTCTATTCTTTCATGTTCATAATCCCGAGAGTCTTCTCCGCATAAGCAGTCAAGCTTTGCAGCTCGAGTGAAATCCCTCTTGTCTGCGGGTGCTGCCTCCTGTTACATGTGACCTTCTCCTTCAAATTAGATGTAAAAATGGCATATGTTAGCAGGAGAAACGTGACAGAAGATGTGTGGCATCCAAGTACCCGGGACACTGGTCATGTTATGCGAATCTGTGAACATGTAGCATTAAGGAATCTAATTCTGGCATCATACGTAGCGCGCTTTATTTGCCACATTTCATGCCATATGAGCAACACTTTGATGTGGCAGCATTACACCATGCCGTGGAAGAACTTAAGAGTGACTTACATTTATACGGTTGGTCAAGTCTCGCTGGGGTAATGTACCAAGTTTACAGTGAAGAACAATAGGGATGCTTAGTCACGTGTCCGCAGACTTGGTTAGCTTGTGCAGCCCAGAATATTTCTTCCTCACGTGGTCCTAGGGTTGGGCCACAGGTTAGATTAAAGTTATATGCTCTGGTCACCTTCACCCATGCTGTTCGGGTGCAACTCTTTATTGCAAGGTGACAGTCGCTTCCAATTAGAGCCACACCGACAGCAGATGAATTCCTAAAGCACTATCACTGAAAGAGGCTGTTAGGTCTCCAGCCATTTTGATATCACTGCCAGCCAAACAGCTTTAAGGGCAGTCAGCAGCCCTTTAAGAGCTGCTGACACCAGAATTCCTGCCCTTTGATCTGTGAGCTTTCCCAGCTAAGCTATAATCTCATCATCTTGATAGATTTGGTTCATGCAAAGGGTGACGGTCTCGATTAAAGATCACAAATGGTCTCAAAAGATGAAAGTCTTCGACCTGAAACGTTAACTCTGTTTCTCTCTCCACGGATGCTGCCTGGCCTGCTGAGTTTTTCCAGTGTTTTCTGTTGTTATTTCGGATTTCCAGCATCCGCAGTATTTTGCTATCGTATCAAAAGACATCTGTTGCCCAGCACAATAGTTCTGCAACCCCAAGCTTGTACTCAGCCGTTAAAATGGCCTCAGGCCCAACAGTGGGAGAATATGAACGACAGCGTGAATATGAACGATAGCATTTTTCCTGCTTAATCTAGATAGATTTATGCTACTTTTTGAAGCAACAAAACATGCATGGTACAGCACTACATGCCACAGAGTAATGTATGCAATGCAATTTAAAACAGGAAGTGACTCAGATGAGCAATACAGATCTCGAAACATTGCAAAGTCAGAGTGTTGAAAATGTGATTAAGGGCCTTCCTCATCCTTACTCAGCCCTGTGAAGACCCGCATTCAATGCGCAATCATTGGGCTCTTGCGGCTTTGCGTAAGTTCTGGTCTCTGATTCATCCATGAGACATTTCTGAATGAAATTAGGCCTGCGCCCCTGCCTCAGGGCAGTGGTGAAGAGATGGAATGTTAAGCATTTTATTTTCCAAAGTCCACTTTTTGGGGGGAGCACTCAAGTTATGCTACTTATGGTGGAAACAACAATTCGTAACATACCGACCATAAATGATGTAAAGTTGTTAAAGACTAGAGCAGGGCATTGAGAAGTCTTGCTTAAATTTAAAATGCTGTTTACAAGTGAGGTCTGAAGAGGAATTACAGTAAACCTGTGGTGTCTGTAATTTTCAGTCAACTTTGTCTTTATTTTAGCATGGACAGCTTCAACACATGCCGAAGTGATTTAGTGGGTTGAATTATTTAGGTTATGTATGTTGGAGACAAAGGACCCTGTTTTCAAAATAATTGCCCACTGAACAATATTGGATTTCTTTATTTTTTTAAAAATTGTCTTCCCTTTTCTCCCTTCCTCACCTGCAACTATTGTCTCTTGCTGCGTACAGTTGCATGGCAGCTCTTCGTCGAAGTAGTCATTTTGTGTGTGTGAATCTGGATAGTGAGTTACCGCAGGCTGTGTAACAGTGACTGGTATCACAGCCGGTCCTGTCCACACCTAACATCCGTCCAAAGGCACGCCTCAGCAGAGATCACTGGGTAATGATGAGCAATAGGAAACCTTAACTAATACCCTCCCCCGTTCCAATCCATGGGCACTGAAGCCAACAGTAACATTCCCCAATAGCGCTTGGCTGAGATTTTCTAACTCCGCACAGTCACGGATTTAAAAAGTCCGTCAATGCTCATCTCTCTATTATCCTAACTGTATTTTGAGTGTTCTTAATCTTTATATCTCTACTGCCCGGCCCCCTTGCCCTGGAAGATTATTACAAACACTTTTGTTTTAATTCATTCTGGGGATGTGGGCGTCGCTAGCAAGGCCAGCATGTATTGCCCATCCCTTGGTGGTGGTGAGCCTTCCTGAACCACTGCAGTCCGTGTGGTGAAGGTGATCCCACAACGCTTTGGGTAGAAAGTTCCAGGATTTTGACCCAATGACGATGAAGGAACGGCGATATATGTCCAAGTCAGGATTGGTGCATGACCTGGAGGGTGACTTGGAGGTGATGGTGTTCTCGTGCGCCTGCTGCCCATGTCGTTTGAGTAAGGAAGAAAGATTTTCCTCTTCATTGTGCCCAGGGAATGCTCAGTTCTCATGTGCAGTGAACAGGAAATAAAGGTAGAGACTCATTGGTTTGCGTGGGCCTGCAGGTCTGAACTGAGCATGGCGAATCGATCCCTGCGACAGAACGGGTCGGCCCAGGGACCACCCCACATTGGGCCTGGGCCTCATTTACACCAGATTAGCGAGCTGCAGGTGCCTGCTGGGCGTTCCCAGGCAGCTCATCGGCAAAGACCATTTGAACTTCGGGCCACTGTGTAATCAGCAGTGGCCCTCAGGTAGGTCTTGCTGAGAGGGGCAGGCGATTGGTAGATGAAGGAAGGAGGGCGATTGGCAGAGGGTGGGTGGACCGGGAGAGAGGGTGATCAGGAGAGGTAGCCGATGGGGAAATGTACTATCCTGCCTTAATTTGAACTAATATTCAGGGTTTACTTTATCTAATATTTTTATAAAGCTCAATGAGATCCCCCTCCTACACAGCCTTCTTTCTAGGCCATAGAGCCCTAACTTCTCCAATGTTTCCACACAGTACTTGGACCGTGCTGGTCTGCATAACTCAGCACTACACCTTGCTGTGCATTTACCTACTCCAATGCACTCCTGGCTGGCCTCCCACATTCTACCCTACGTAAACTTGAGGTCATCCAAAACTCAGCTGCCTGTGTCCTAATTCGCACCAAGTCCCGTTCACCCATCACTCCTGTGCTCACTGACCTCCATTGGCTCCGGGTTAAGCAACGCCTCGATTTCAAATTTCAAGAGAGTTCTCTTTATTTTATTTTGGCACAAAGTACACTTGGAAATATTTTAGATATATCTATAAGTTTGAGGCTCCAAGCCTCCCCCTCCCTTCCCCTCCCCTCCCCAGCACCACACCCCCACCCTCTTCATAAGAAGTGTCTGCAATTATTTTACTGTATTTCGAGAAAGCAGTGATAGACAAGTTTACACCGCTGAAAATGATCAAGACTGACTGAAACAATGATTTTAGCCTATGGTAAACCTTGCGACAAGAAAGGAAAAATAATTCAATGTTGTTAACTTCTTGGAAAGAAGACGTGAAAGTGCAGTGGGCTAGAACATTGTCCTTTAACCTCTGAGATCTAGGCTTAAATCCAGCTGAAACACGCTGGATGAAAATCTCCTTTCTCTGCTGACCATAAGAGTCTTACAAGAAATGAATTTTCGCAGTGTCAACCCAGTTCAAGATAATAGCTCAGAACTGGCAATAATTCAGCACAGTTGGTAATTTCATCCAGAGAGGTCACTAGAATAGCTGAGGTGGGAAAAGGAAAACTTCGCTCTGATGCAGTAGATGGTGCGGTTATGAAACTGGGCTTAAAGCTCATTATTAGTCCCAGAGCAAAAAGATCTTTATTTTATGTCTGAGCCTGCTATGCCTTACCTAAAGATTGCTCAGTGTTGACAACGAAGGGTAGAGTTTCCAAGAATGTGCCAGTGGCAAGGTACCTCGCTGTCAGCACAGACTCAGAATATCCATATATGGGCACCAAAATGGAAATTCCTCCTTTATCTAGCAGTGATATGGAAAAAATGACAAAGCAATTTAGAAACATACAGTCATATAAGATAAATAGTTTTCATCTGGAAGGATAATATTTCCAGTATCAGTAATAGAAGAATTTATTTTTATATTGGGACCAATGTCTTCCTTGACGACCACTTTCTGTGTTTTTCCACGATATTTTCTGCTCAACTCCTTTATAAGCAGAGCAGTGGTTTTCAAACTTTTCTCTGTAGTGGATCCTCTGCAAATATTGACACAAGTGTGGGGACTCCAGCAAATACTGACACAGTCCTGGGTATTGCCTGAAAATACTGACACGCTCCTGGGTATTCCCTGCAAATACTGACACAGTCCTGGGTATTCCCTGCAAATACTAACACACTTCTGAGGACCTCTGTAAATACTGACATGCTCTTGGGTATTCCCTGCAAATACTGACACACTCCTCGGTATTCCCTGCAAATACTGACACTCTCCTGGGTATTCCCTGTAAATACTGACACTGATTATGGAACAGTTCCTGCAGATTGGAGGGTGGGAAATGTAACCCCACTATTTAAAAAAGGAGGGAGAGAGAAAACAGGGAACTACAGACCTGTTAGCCTAACATCAGTAGTAGGGAAAATGCTAGACTCTATTATAAAGGATGTGATAACAGGACACTTAGAAAATATCAAAGGAATTAGACAAAGTCAACATGGATTTATGAAAGGGAAATCGTGTTTGACAAACCTACTGGAGTTTTTTGAGGATGTAACTGGTAGACCAGATAAGGGAGAACCAGTGGATGTGGTGTATTTTGGATTTTCAGAAGGCCTTTGATAAAGTCCCACATAAGAGGTTAGTGTACAAAATTAAAGCACATGGGATTGGGGGTAATATACTGGCATGGATTGAAAATTGGTTAACAGACAGGAAACAGAGAGTAGGAATAAATGGGTCTTTTTCGGGGTGGCAGGCGGTGACTAGTGGGGTACCGCAGGGATCAGTGCTTGGGCCCCAGCTA
This sequence comes from Squalus acanthias, assembly GCA_030390025.1. Lineage (NCBI taxonomy): Eukaryota > Metazoa > Chordata > Chondrichthyes > Squaliformes > Squalidae > Squalus > Squalus acanthias. Next base: position 151,788,560 of record CM059428.1, read on the forward strand.
TTCACAATATATATCAATGATTTGGATGAGGGAACCAAATGTAATATTTCCAAGTTTGCTGACGACACAAAACTAGGTGGGACAGTGAGTTGTGAGGAGGATGCAAAGAGGCTTCAAGGCGATTTAGACAAGTTGAGTGAATGGACAAATACATGCAGATGCAGTATAACATGGATAAATGTGAAGTTATCCACTTTGGTAGGAAAAACAGAAAGGCAGAGTATTATTTAAATTGTGATAGATTAGGAAATGTTGATGTACAGAGGGACCTGGGTGTTCTTGTACACCAGTCACTGAAAGCAAACATGCAGCTGCAGCAAGCAGTTAGGAAGGCAAATGGTATGTTGGCCTTCATTGCAAGAGGATTTGAGTACAGGAGCAAGGATGTGTAAGGGTTTGTGCCTGTGTCTCTCTGAGACGGTGCTGGTGCGAGGTTAGGCCTTCGTTGCCTAATACTATTGCTTGCTCTGGTCTCCGGCCAGCCTTTTTGCAATAAGCACCTGTGAGTGGTTCGACCCACTCGCCCTTATGGTTCTAACACTGGACTTAGGTGCAGGGAGCAGTAATGCAGAGAAAAACTCAAATAGACCCGGTTGAATAGTACGAAATGGAAATCTTTATTGCATAGCGTCCAAAATCATGAAGTACATGTCATAGGCGCAAATTAACAAGAGTACAAGTATACATACATTCATAAAGCTTGGTCTATGGAAATGAAGAACGCACTGCACATCGTAAAAAGGGGAACACATTATACTTTAACCTTAATAACCACCCTCCCTTAACAATACCTACACTACGTCTAGATTTGTAGGATCGGGAAACATGCTCACCACTCGTGTTACTTCGGAGAATTTTAAAGTGAGGCACTCGGCTCGTTTCGCTGCAGCGCCTGACTGTCACGTGTTTGGAAGGGTCTCTGTACCCCACTTGTTTATCTTCGCTGCTGCGACAAGCAGGCCAGACTCCCTGTTGTCATGAAGAACTCGGTAGAACTTGGAAACGTTTGTAAAATTCAAAGAAGAGTCTTCCTGTGTTCGACACCGGTTGTCGGTAGACTTCAATGAAAAGTTCTTTATTATATTTTCAGGCACGGTCGGGGTTTACTGACCGTGGCGGCACGTGGATTCTTCTCCTCTTCTTCTCGTCTCGTCTCGTCTCTTCGGGCCTCCGGGTCCAGACACCGTTTACCGACACTCGGGATGGTGCACCCTGTTACTTGCCCTTGTCGGGGCGGCTCGTTCTGAGTGAGCTCCACCCAACATTCGAATAACCGACCAGTACGGCTAAGAGTCAAGAGTCAACAAAGTCCAGCCCTAAAGAAGAGCTTCAGCCAACGATCGAGCGAGTCAAAAAGAGACCGATGGACATTTGTTCACTATAGTTATAGTGCTGTGTCCCCTTATCTCCCGCTCAAATCTTAATGTTTGTCCTTTGTGTAATATTGGCGCACAAAACTCCCAGCATGGGGCGATTCTTCTCTTTAACGGGTTTCGGTAGCACCTGAAACTGGCCAACTATCCGTTAATGTTTTCCCCATTGTTGACCCAGCCAGGATGTGTACGAATCGTCTCCCTGACTGGTTTTGGGGGCCCCCGAATACTTGCTTAATCACCCGTCAATGTCTCTCTCATTGTAGAGCCGGGGGGGGTATTTGTGTATTGATGTGTCTGGATGGGCCTTCGATTGCCCAGTACAATGGTCCTTACTTGTGCATGGAAAATGATTCCAGCACTTATATCTTTGCTATTGTTCCAAATGCAAACGGGTTGCATCCTGTCTTTATCAATGTTTACCGAGTATGATCCAATCTTATATTGAATGTTTATTCGACGCCATCTTGTCTGCCCACTGTATTTCTGGAAGCTTCTGCCACGATGCGTGGCGGCCATTTTACAGGCTTCTGTGTCCTTTACTATCAGGACAGCATTCTGTTTAATAAAACTGATCAAACGAATCTGTTTCTCTTATGTTAATTTGAATCGCGATAATTGCGAAACTTTACAGTCCCTCCTGTTGATGTGAATAACTCCGCTTATCGTATCAATTAAAAATGATGGTGAGCAAAATTATCCCGATTCTCCACATCCAAACACTCCCGGTACTTAAACTATCTATGGCCTCCATGCAGTCCTCATTTCCCAGAGAAAATTACATTGTCTAAACCGTAGGCAGCATTGCCTTTAAACTTACACTGCGTATACGCTGTCCAGGTGCAAAAGGCCGATGCCTCTCGCACCACCTGTATATGCATGTTTTATTATAAAAGGAAAAAATAATCAAACCAACTATTAAAAATACAAAGTTCCAAAGTTAGTTACACATACTCATAACTAACAACACCTACAAAAACACACATGGTAAAATGGAGCGGCGTCATCCTGGCCGTTTACGCGGTACTTTCCTCATTCACGCGCACGTAACGTTCTCTCCACTCCCCTGTGTTCTCCTGCTTTGTGAGGCGTTTGCCTCTCTTGCAGTGTACGACCAATAGGTACACTACAATTATAACTTGGCACACAACCAAAATGTGGGAGGCTATCCTGATCCATGACGGAACTTCAATATTAGTGAACAGATCCCACCACGGTGGGACTACTATGTCTAGTATCTCTGTCCCTATCTCGACAGTCTTTTGTTCCAGGGTGTAAAAATGTTTCTGTGATACCATGACGGTTTTTAAAATCTTGGTGAGGTGTTCAGGGAGAGGGGGAATGATGTACCCGAAATGCGCGACGAATCGCTGCAAGTCTGTGAAATTCTCTTTTAATGTGAGATGAACAGTGGATGGTTCAGGGATCGGGACAATTCGCTGTTGTGCCACTTGAACTTCAGCCCTGGGTTTAAAACAGAAACTGCTGTCACTCACCGGACACCGGCTTTGCTGTCCATGCTGGTAGTGTTGCGCTGCAGTGGTAACGCAATACGTTCCACCCCCTATGTATGCCACCTGCGGAGGCACATGATCTTGTGTCATTGCTTCCATGGTGCAATTCATGGGCTTCGTGCCAGCTGTTCTGAACCCGCATTGTGGTGTTAAAAAGGCATTCAAGTGCTGGGGACACAGGATGATGTGTGCTCCCCGGCCACGACAACCCGAAAGGTCGGTACCTGTCATCGTTTGCTCCCAGCGGATGACGTAAGGTGGGACCGCTGCGTAGCAAATGTGGGCTCCCCCCTGAATGACACCAATGTTCTCCACCCGGTACACCAGGGCGGGCTTTGCCGTGTCGCCCAACACCGGCATCCATAGTACTATACCCATGATAGTATGATTTGACCGTCCGCAGTCCACGGGGACTGGGTATGCCTCTGAGGCTAGCCTGAGCTGGCACGGGCTTAATGCGTTCTAAACAGGGTGGAGCGCCTGCAGGTGTTTGTTACTTATCCAGGACGGGACCAAACCTTGTTTTAAATCCTCCAAATTACTGCGGCCCTCGCCCAGTAACCACGCCCCGTATAGTATGCACACCTCGTTCAGCGCAGCTTGATCGGATGCGTTCCGATCATCCCTGATCAGGGCATTTACCGTTCTCGCATGCTTCTCCAGCTCTGCTATAATCTCTTTTAAGTGTAGTGTCATGGCCTGGTCCTCGTGTAACTCAGACCCTACTACCTTGTTTTCGCTTGTGAGGATGCTTTTTAACTGTGTTTTTAAACCGTTGATCTGGGTCTGCAGCTCCACATTGTCTAGAGCGTTGACCACAGATGTTCCTGTATTACAAGCAGTGAACACATCGTTCACAACACCCCTTCTTTGTCTCCCCACCTGACCCAAAACTTCGTGTGGTGTGGTGTACAAGCTTGTTTTGTCAACCTCTGCAAAATCAAACTCATAGAATTGTCTGAACATGTTTGTTAACAGGACCTGGTACAATTGTTCCGTTTCTTTGGGACACCACTCTGGTAAATGCACCTCGGTGAGATTTAGAATCACCGAGGCCACCGCGTAATGTACCCCTTGATATAGTATCTGGTCTGTTGGCACCAGTACCAAACCATTCCCGGGCCCCTTAGTGGTTTTAGGGCACCCTTCCTCCTGAGCCAAAACCACCGGAATCGTGGGCGGAGCCTTGCGTGGGCGCGTGATGAGTTCAGTGGCGTTTACCGGGATCGGGGAGAATGGAGCTCCGCACCCCTTTGTGCTGACATCCCACCTCATCCCTTTCCCGTTATCCTGCCACTGGTGTACGAAAAATATGGATATACCCTTGGGGCAAACGTACTTCGATCCCCACATACAAACATATATTCCCTCATCCGGTTCCCACCATTTGTCCCAACAGACTTTCAATTGTCTGTTAGTCCCCGTAATTGTCCGATGGGTATTGTTACCCAATCGCTCCCACTCAACCGAGGAATTTCTTATAGTCTTGCTTAATTTCCGTAACCACCACCATCGGCTCAATGGGACCTTCCCATTGCATGTCAAACAAATCCTTTTGCCGACGGTGACGCTGATTCTGGGTGCAATGATCCTCACTCTGGGGCACAGTAAAGAAGTCTCTTTGTAGGCAAATCCGGATGCGCTGGAGTATTCCGTCGAATTCGTTCCCAGCCATCCCGGCCACCTTCCCTTGTGGAAATAAGTGGCGGTTTCCTCAGCCTCTCGCTCCCCGGTCCCATCCGTCGCGATGGGGGCCGTGTCCCCGGAGCAACCGAACACAACGACATCCTTGGTGAGGCCCCGATAGGCCAATATCCGATCGTTGCGAGCACTATCAGAATCCTTTCCATATCTCCTGGTTCCTGTGATCAGATAAAATGATGTAGCCAGCCTCCCAAGAGTCTCTGGCTTTTGTGAAGGGTGAGCGGGTCCCTTGACCTCGTCTCACGTAAAAGGACATGTATGCTGGATAGACTTTAACTATTCCTATCACTAACTCCCATCATTTTACCATTTACTTTTAAAATTAAACTACAAACTTACCAAACTTAAGAAACTATAAACTTAAACTTATCCTAAACTTAACTGTACAGTGCCGCCCGTTCCCAGGGCGGCCTACCTAAATTCTGCGAAGGCTGCCCCGAGCTTTTCCCAGTGGCGGGGGGGCACTGACCCCTTCCTTTGATCTGCCGCAGCCTGTCGCTGCTGCGCTGGGACTGGGATCTCCCTGGGCTGCCTTGAACTTACGCCTGGGGGTGTACGGGGGATTTGACCACGACTTCCTGGGCTGGGGTGTCTGACTTGACCTACGGAGGGCTACCTTGGGCAAGACCTCCAGGGCCGACGGACCAGGAACCGAGACTTCCACCGTCACGGCCTGTGGTCCCACCACAGCCGCCGGCTCTGTCTCCCCTGGCTCCGCCCCCCTGGGCTCGGGATCTGCAGTTTCCGACTCCACCTTACTTGCTTCCCCAGTAAGTGGAACTCCACTCGCAATCCCTATCTCCCCTATGCTTGGGTTGAGGGCGGAACCTCCGTCCCCACCACCTCTCCGACCGGGTCACTACCTTGGTTGAGCTCTCCGAGCTCTTCCTCATCTGAATCCCAAGAAAAAGAAAAGATCCTACACTTTTCCAGAATATCCTCTCCCCTCACGCAGGCTGCTTTTCCGGCCTGTGTGCTCTGCGGTTCTACCCTGGGCTGAGAGTCCCCACTCGCAGGTCTGGCCCCTCCCCTATGACAGGCCACCGCCCCTGCTTGTGCATTCTGTGAAATCTCGCCTGCTGGAGGCTGCAGATTTCTATTCTGTTTTAGTTTGGGCAACTCTGCTACCATGGCTTGCAACTGCGGGGTGGTGAAATCCCCCGGGGTTGTTGAGCAAACCATCCCTCTGGCTTTGGATAGGGCTTGGGTCAGACCTTTTATCCTTTCCTCACAGGGCCCATGGTTTAAAACCTCATACTCCCTGCTCCTGGCTACCCTGTAGGCTGCCTTTATGTCTCTAAGCTGCCCTTCTAGCCCGTCTACTTTCCCCATTAAACGGGCGTTCTCCTCCCGTAAGGCCTGCTCTCGAAGCTGCCCTTCTAGCCCGTCTACTTTCCCCATTAAACGGGCATTCTCCTCCCGCAAGGCCTGCTCTTTTAACCTGGCCTCCTGACAGGAGACCCCCTCCTGTGCGTGTCTTTCAAGGGGACACAGGTAGGCAGGCTGCACCGGTTCCAGTCAGAAGTCTGGGTTGTATGGGGCTGTTGCTACCTCCCCGTGCGAAATCATAAGAGACCGCATGGCTCCTAACATTGATTCTATCGCATCAGGATGGATAGGCACACCAGCTCCTTTCTTGGAAACAGGCGCTTGGGTTCGGGCTGCGGGAGTTTTATCCCTGGGGTCCTTCCAGGGGTTCCTGCAGTTTTTACGCCAGTGACCTGTCTTCCCGCACCCGTAGCAAACACCACTGGTTTGTGGGGCGCGATTTCCCTCCTGATGCCACTCTTTCTGAGCCGGGGCTGCGGGCCTTGCCTCATGCACCTTTCCCTTAAGGGGACGCGCTCCCGTGCTCCTAGTGTTCCGATACCCTATAGTGAGTCGATTTAGGACAGACTCCTCTGTTGTGGCGGGGTTAGTGGGATCAAACCACGCTTTGGCCTGCTCCCTGACGGCTGGCAAGCTGTTGGCTACTAAACACCTGAGCCAATGAGCTTTCCCGGCGCCGTTCAGAAAAGCGCGCGCTGGCGCACCTGGGCAGCTACGCTGGTTTACTGGCCACAGCCTGTCGGCGAAAACCTTCGGGGGTTCTCCCTCCATCTGTATGGTTTGACTCAATCTGACGAACGGACCTTCGTCATCCGCCCCTAACACTTCTAGGACCTCGTCCCGTAACTCCTCATAGGTTTTATTTCCCTTCTTGCTCTCGTCGGAGAGACACTGAAGGATCGAGCTATCTAAAGAGAACAGCAACATTTTGGTCTTTTCCTCATCGTCGCAGCCATTAATTGCTGCGGTCTGTTCAACTTCCCTAAAATGTACGGAAGGGTCGTCTGACTCGGATAGCTTCCGTACATGGCTAATCATTGCTCTCAGCTGGTGTGAGCTGTGGGGCAATACAAGTTGGTTCAGGACATCCCCGTCATCCCCATTGGCTGCATTCGGGCCTCTCTTGTGACCTCGGAGCGGACACATCGATCCCGGTCTCGACTCTACCTCCGGGGACTGTCCTACCTCGGGGACCTCCTTCTCTATTTCCACCACTTCCTCCCTTACCCAGGTTGCCGAATAGCCGGGTGGCGCGGAGGGCACAGTGGCAAATACCTCCTCTGCTTTGTCTGGTAGGGATTTTGGGAATTCCCTACCCACCTGTGGCTGGTTTGCTGACGGGCTGATGAGGCACACCAAGCCGTTTGCCTTATTCAGGGCCTCTCTTAGGTTCCCTATCTCCTTCTGGCAAACACTGTGGTCGGCTCCCTCATGCCTATCCTTGAGGGCCATCTTATATGCCGCCCTAACTCCCTTCAAGCTTTCTTCCTGGGCTTTTATCTGGTTAGCTAGGCGGACACACCGTTCTCTAATCCTACCCTCGTTTAATTTTGCTTCCGTGACCTGACATTTTAGGTAATCAATTTTAGCCTCGTGGTGGTTGGCTACTATTTGGCGTTCCTGATGTAACGCATTCAATGATGCAATGAGTTTTTGTTCTCCCGTGATCTTTTCTTCCATTTCTACCTCCAGTTCCCTGATCTGAGCTGCCTGTGCCACAATGACCTGGTCCGAAAGTTGGACTTGCTTCTTGTAGCACATCAGCCAGACCGCTTTCTCTACCGACTTCTTATGCTCTTTACTGCCTGTCCATTTGATGGCGGCGTCTAGCGGACGCTTATCCATCAGTAGGTCACTTATCCACCTTTTGGTTAAGTTAACCTTCCCAAACACATAGTCGGCTACCCTCTCATCCATCACATTTCGCCTATTCAAACCAGGGTCTAAAACATTACTCTCCTGCTGCCAATGTCCTGCCGCGGTCGCCATTTTCTGTAAGGGTTTGTGCCTGTGTCTCTCTGAGACGGTGCTGGTGCGAGGTTAGGCCTTCGTTGCCTAATACTATTGCTTGCTCTGGTCTCCGGCCAGCCTTTTTGCAATAAGCACCTGTGAGTGGTTCGACCCACTCGCCCTTACGGTTCTAACACTGGACTTAGGTGCAGGGAGCAGTAATGCAGAGAAAAACTCAAATAGACCCGGTTGAATAGTACGAAATGGAAATCTTTATTGCATAGCGTCCAAAATCATGAAGTACATGTCATAGGCGCAAATTAACGAGAGTACAAGTATACATACATTCATAAAGCTTGGTCTATGGAAATGAAGAACGCACGGCACATCGTAAAAAGGGGAACACATTATACTTTAACCTTAATAACCACCCTCCCTTAACAATACCTACACTACATCTAGATTTGTAGGATCGGGAAACATGCTCACCACTCGTGTTACTTCGGAGAATTTTAAAGTGAGGCACTCGGCTCGTTTCGCTGCAGCGCCTGACTGTCACGTGTTTGGAAGGGTCTCTGTACCCCACTTGTTTATCTTCGCTGCTGCGACAAGCAGGCCAGACTCCCTGTTGTCATGAAGAACTCGGTAGAACTCGGAAACGTTTGTAAAATTCAAAGAAGAGTCTTCCTGTGTTCGACACCGGTTGTCGGTAGACTTCAATGAAAAGTTCTTTATTATATTTTCGGGCGCGGTCGGGGTTTACTGATCGTGGCGGCACGTGGATTCTTCTCCTCTTCTTCTCGTCTCGTCTCGTCTCTTCGGGCCTCCGGGTCCAGACACCGTTTACCGACACTCGGGATGGTGCACCCTGTTACTTGCCCTTGTCGGGGCGGCTCGTTCTGAGTGAGCTCCACCCAACACTCGAATAACCGACCAGTACGGCTAAGAGTCAAGAGTCAACAAAGTCCAGCCCTAAAGAAGAGCTTCAGGCAGCGAACGAACGAGTCAAAATGAGACCGATGGACATTTGTTCACTATAGTTATAGTGCTGTGTCCTCTTATCTCCCGCTCAAATCTTAATGTTTGTCCTTTGTGTAATATTGGCGCACAAAACTCCCAGCATGGGGCGATTCTTCTCTTTAACGGGTTTCGGTAGCACCTGAAACTGGCCAACTATCCGTTAATGTTTTCCCCATTGTTGACCCAGCCAGGATGTGTACGAATCATCTCCCTGACTGGTTTTGGGGGCCCCCGAATACTTGCTTAATCACCCGTCAATGTCTCTCTCATTGTAGAGCCGGGGGGGTATTTGTGTATTGATGTGTCTGGATGGGCCTTCGATTGCCCAGTACAATGGTCCTTACTTGTGCATGGAAAATGATTCCAGCACTTATATCTTTGCTATTGTTCCAAATGCAAACGGGTTGCATCCTGTCTTTATCAATGTTTACCGAGTATGATCCAATCTTATATTGAATGTTTATTCGACGCCATCTTGTCTGCCCACTGTATTTCTGGAAGCTTCTGCCACGATGCGTGGCGGCCATTTTACAGGCTTCTGTGTCCTTTACTATCAGGACAGCATTTCGTTTAATAAAACTGCTCAAACGAATCTGTTTCTCTTATGTTAATTCGAATCGCGATAATTGCGAAACTTTACAGATGTCTTACTACAGTTAAACAGGGCCTTAGTGAGACCACACCTGGAGTACTGTGTGCAGTTTTGGTCTCCTTACCCAAGAAAGGATATACTTGCCACAGAGGGAGTGAAGCGAAGGTTCAGCAGACTGATTCCTGGGATGGCAGGACTGTCGTATGAGGAGAGATTGGGTCGACTAGGCCTGTATTCACTAGAGTTTAGAAGAATGAGAGGGGATCTCATTGAAACGTATAAAATTCTGACAGGGCTAGATAGACTGGATGCAGAGAGGATGTTTCCCCTGGCTGGGGGGTCTAGAACGAGGGGTCACAATCTCAGGATACAGGGTAGGACATTTAGGACTGAGATGAGGAGAAATTTCTTCACTCAGAGGGTGGTGAACCTGTGGAATTCTCTACCCCAGAGGGCTGTGGAGGCCAAGGCACTGAATATATTTAAGAAGGAGAAAGATAGATTTCTAGATACAAAAGGCAACAAGGGGTATGGGGAGAGAGCGGGAATATGGTATTGAGATAGAGGATCAGCCATGATCAGATTGAATGGTGGAGCAGGCTCGAAGGGCCGAATGGCCTACTCCTGCTCCTATTTTTCTATGTTCTATGTTACTCTCCTGGGTATTCCGTGCAAACACTGACACGCTCCTGGGTATTCCCTGCAAATACTGACACGTTCTTGGTGTTCTCTGCAAATACTGAGGGCTGGATTTTATCAACCTCGGCGGGTCCGTGGCGGGCGAAGTTGGTGGTGGGTCTCGGCCTCGCTGCCGGCTCCAGCCCGTTGTCCAAAATGATTTTACCCTGATTGGGCTTGTTAAGTCCGCCCAGCGCGTTTGCCGGCCAATTGAAGGAAGCGGGTCTCATTCGATGATGCGTCACCAGCTGATTTCCTTAAAGGGACCATGTGCAAATTTTTGACAGTTGTGCTGTCAGTGTTCTACAGCATTGAGGTGTACACTGACAAGCACTGCACAGAGGTGCACGGCTGCACCCAGGCTCTCCCATGACTCCCTCCATATGGAAGGAGTCAGAGCACGCAGGGAGGTCCTCTTCCCTTCCCATCGGCGGAAGAGAACACCCCAGGAGATCAACGCAGCCTGGTTGCACATTGCACAGGAGGACACAAGCAGGGATGTGGTCAGGAGGACCAGGCTGCATTGGCACAAGCCTTTCAAAGATCTCAGTAGATCACGAAACGTTACTGCATAGCCACACTCAACCTCACCCTGCTGTGCCACTTATCACATCCCCATCACTCTGCCTTCCCTACCCTACTCCTGCACATCCTTACTCACACCAACTTACCTTGCACCTCCACCCATCCCTCTCTATCTAAATTATCACTTCCCCATCTCACTAGCTAGCCCTCACACTCACCCTCATCCTAGTCCAATCATACCAACTAACAACACACAAGGGTAGGCACTTGTGTGTTTTAGCCAATGTTCATGTGAAGTTTCTGTTAATGTGATATCAAACATTGAAATCTTTATTTTCAAGACTTTGCGTTCTTGGACAGATTTGTGTGCACCTTTGGAAGTGGATTAGTGAGTTGCAGTGAATGGTGAGACATAATGGTACTCCCTGCAATGCTGATGAGTGTGAAAGGAATGGCTTGGACATTGTAGGGATGCTTTATGGTGTTGGTGTGGGGTGGTGCCAACCTGGCGCATCATGTGGCAGCCAGGGTGTACAGCGTCAAGTGAAGTAAATCTGACCATGGTGAGACCATTCCTGGCGTCCTGGCCAGCAATGTGGCCGGGTGATGATGCCCTGTGTCCTGTGCAGCATCAGTTGATTACGGAGAAGGTGTTGATGCTGCTGATGTGCCTGGTGCTGCTGGTGTTGGGGCTGATCGTGGTGGGGTTCTGAGGACCAAGGTGAGACAGTATAAACCGTACCCATTCTGATATAATAGATGGCAGGTGAACTTGAGATGACAGAAGCGATCTGTCAATGGTGAGAGAGGTTGTTCCAATGAAGTGACACTGGATAGAGAGTTTGCTCCAAACACTTGCAACTTGCATAAAGCTCAATCTGTCTTCCAAATGCAGTAAGCAACAGCTTCTGAGCTTGGAAAGTGAACAGCTGTGAGATGAGAGCTTTTATAGCACATTTGCAGCTGTCAAGTAATGAGATGATTCCATGGCCATTCAACTCCTGACCTCCTTACCTGACGTGATCCCGAGCAGCGTGGACCCCGTGGGCGATCTGGTAAACTCTGAAAGTGAGTTGGAAATAGTTCTTAATCCTCTGTTAACAAGGTCATAATGACTTGAATTGCCTCCCCCGCTGCTGCATGTCGGGTCTGCTCAGCGATGACAGACCCGACATTTGGGAAAGGCGCGTGGCGGCGGGGTCCCGACCCGCTGTCAAAAAAAAAACATTTTCCCACTCGACCCACCACCGATCAGTCCCGCTGACTCCCCGCAAAATTCCCCCTGACACACTCCTGGGGACCTCTGCAAATACTGACACATTCCTGAGGAGCTCTGAAAATACTGACATGCTCCTGGGTATTCCCTGGGATTTTATTTATATGGACTTCCAGAAGGCATTTGATAAAGTCCCACATAAGAGACTGCTAACTAAGGTAGAAGCCCATGGAATTGAAGGCAAGTTATTGACCTGGTTAGGAAATTGGCTGAGCGATAGGAGACAGGCAGTAGGGATAATGGGTAGGTACTCTAATTGGCAGGATGTGACTAGTGGTGTCCCGCAGGGATCTGTGTTGAGGCCTCAACTATTCACAGTATTTATTAATGACTTAGATGATGGCATAGAAAGCCACATATGCAAATTTGCCGATGACACAAAGACAGGCGGCATTGTAGGTAGTGTAGATGAAAGCATAAAATTACAAAGGGATATCGATAGATTAAGTGAATGGGCAAAACTGTGGTAAATGGATCGCAATGTAGGCAAATGTGAGGTCATCCACTTTGGAGCTAAAAAGGATACAACAGGGTACATTCTAAATGGTGAAAAGTTAAAAACAGTGGAGGTCCAAAGAGACTTGGGGGGTCCAGGTACATAGATCATTAAAATGTCATGAACAGGTACAGGAAATAATCAAAAAGGCTAATGGAATGCTAGACTTTATATCTAGAGGACTAGAATACAAGGGGGTAGAAGTTATGCTGCAGCTGTACAAAACCCTGGTTAGACCACACCTGGAGTACTGTGAGCAGTTCTGGGCACCACACCGTAGGAAGGATATATTGGCCTTGGAGGGAGTACAGCGTAGGTTTACTAGAATGATATCCGGACTCCAAGGGTTAAATTATGAGGAGAGATTACACAAATTAGGGTTGTATTCCCTAGAATTTAGAAGTTAAGGAATGACCTGATCAAAGTTTTCAAGATATTAAGGGGAACAGATAGGGTAGATAGAGAGAAACTATTTCCGCTGGTTGGGGATTTTAGGAATAGGGGGCATAGTCTAAAAATTAGAGCCAGACCTTTCAGGAGTGAAATTAGGAAACACTTCTACACACAAAGGGTGGTAGAAGTTTGGAACTCTCTTCTGCAAATGGCATTTGATGCTAGATCAATTGTTAATTTTAAAACAGAGATTGATAGCTTTTTGTTAACCAAAGTTATTAAGGGATATGGGGCAAAGGCGGGTATATGGAGTTAGGTCACAGATCAGCCATGATCTCATCGAATGGCGGAACAGGCTTGAGGGGCTCAATGGCCTACTCCTGTTCCTATGTTCCTGCAAATACTGACAGGCTCCTGGGTAATCCCTGCAAATACTGACATTCCTGGGGAGCTCTGCAAATACTGACAGGCTCCTGGGTAATCCCTGCAAATACTGACATTCCCAAGGAGCTCTGTAAATACTGACAGGCTCCTGGGTAATCCCTGCAAATACCGACATTCCCGAGGAGCTCTGCAAATACGGACAGGCTCCTGGGTATTCTCTGCAAATACTGGCACGCTTCTGGGCAATGTTCCCTTTAAGCTGCGCGCCCGCGCAGCGCTCCAGGGAACACACGCAGCTGGCTTTTGAATGTAAAAACCGTGCATGCGCGGTATTTTGAATGGCCAGCGCAGCCCCTTAAAGGGGCCGCGCAGGGCCAAAAGAATTACAGGGAACATTGCTCCTGGGTATTCCTTGCAAATACTGGCATGCTCCTGCATATTCCCTGCCTTAACTTTGAAAAGGCACTGCCAATTGTCCAAAGTAAAATAGTATTACCATTGTGATTAAGTGAGTGGCAGATGGATTTCAAGCTAGGTAAGTGTGAGGTCATCCATTGCGGACCAAAAAAGGATAGATCAGAGTATTACTTAAATAGTGAAAAACTAGGAACAGTGGAGGTCCAAAGATCTTTTTGAATGGCAGAGCCATGATCTTATTGAATGGCGGAGCAGGCTCGAGGGGCCATATGGCCTACTCTTGCTCTTATTTCTTATGTTCTTAAATTTAGGGGTCCATATACACATCACTAAAATGTAGTAGTCAGGGATACTGAATTGGAGGATCAGCCATGATCTCATTAAATGGCGGAGCAGGCTCGAAGGGCCGGATGGCCTACTCCTGCTCCTATCTTCTATGTATCTATGTATCTATGTACAAAAAATAATCGAAAAGGCTAATGGAATGTTAGCATTTATATCTAAAGGGCTAGAATATAAAGGGGAGGAAGTTTTGCTACAGCTCTACAAAGTCCCAGTTAGACCACATCTGGAGTACTGTGTACAGTTCTGGGCACCGCACCTTAGAAAGGATATATTGGCCTTGGAAGGAGTGCAACGCAGATTCAACAGAAAGTTACCAGGGCTTCAAGGAGAGATTACATAAACTAGTCTTGTATTCCCTGGAATATAGAAGGTTAGGGGGTAATTTGATTGAGGTTTTTAAGATTTTGAAAGGAATTGATAGGGTAGATAGAGAAAAACTTTTTCTGCTGGTGGGGGAATCTGGGACAAAGGGACATAACCTTAAAATCAGAGCCAGGCCATTCAGGAGAGAAGTTAGGAAACACTTTTTCACGCAAAGGGTGACAGAAGTGTGGAACACTCTCACAAAAAGCTCAATTAATAATTTAAATCTGAGATCAATAGATTTTTGCTAGCCAAGGGTATAAAAAGATATAAAGCCAAGGCATGTGGATGGAGTTAAGATACAGATCAGCCATGATCTCATTGAATGGTGGAACAGGCTCAAGGGGTTGAATGGTCGAATCCTGTTCCCATATAGGAAAATTAATATGCAGAAAACAACCACCCAGAAAATCAACAAATATAGAAACATGTAGAAATCGAATGACCGTATGACCCTTTGGAATCTCCTCATGCACTTCCTCTCACCAGGGTTCGGGAACTCACATTGTAAACCTATTATGCAGAGCATTTGCTCTTTTCTGTAATGATGACCAAAGAATTAAAATAATGCACAAGCCTTCGAATTGTGACAAATGTATCTTTGTAATGCGATTTTATATAGTGTGTCTAACTGATATGGGGCAAAATATCATAAATTAGAAAATTTTTAAGGAATTCTGCAAAAAATTCTATTGTGACTCCATAATTTATGATGGAGCTGGATATAAACCCTCACCTCCTCCTCCTCCTTTTCCACCAGGAATGATTGCTTCGGACTATGGATTCCTTTGAATTTCCACAATATCAGCTCCATGTTACAAACCAACAATACTTTCTTTGTTCATAGGGCGTCCATCTTTTCAGATCACATCAAAGGATGGAACAGGCGCACTTTGGTGTTGGAGTTGCTGCTGTATAAAGTTGAGATAAATGGAAAATATCTGCATATGTATTTAAATACCACATAAATCACAAAAAGACCTCCCTCACAGGGCTGTCAATCTCACAATGAAATGCTGTTATAACTAAAGTGTTCATAATTTTCTGGTTAAAAGGCACAATGTATCTAACAAAAGAACCCTTTTCTGCGACTTTTAAATGTACATTAGAGACACTTGACAATGCATGGGGATTAATGGTATGCGGAACTAAAAATACATCTGATTACATTTGCTCATCAAAATTCTTTTCAAGTGATGTTTTCCATCCTTCTTCCAGAATCAGATTGCAATGGTTTAAATGTTTCAGTGACGGTTACATGTCTAAGCTTAACTGTCAAACTGGCCGAATGAAAATAAACAGTCCCA
Organism: Squalus acanthias; assembly: GCA_030390025.1. Classification (NCBI taxonomy): domain Eukaryota; kingdom Metazoa; phylum Chordata; class Chondrichthyes; order Squaliformes; family Squalidae; genus Squalus; species Squalus acanthias. The sequence goes on from CM059428.1 coordinate 151,804,226, forward strand.
GTTATATAGGAATAGTGAGTGTCTTTTTAAATCTATTGAGATCAGTTTTTTTTTGTCAACCTAGACTATCAAGTCATTGAGGAGCTACTTAACAAGCTTTTTTCAAGCTTGCGAAATAGTGTTTGTGGTTACCATAGTAACTACATCCAGAGCTGTGAGGATGACAAGTGTTTCAATCTTACACTACAACTTGCCAAATGATTTTGCTAAATTTAGATTATATTCAACCTTATGTTGCGGCTGAGAAACATATAAATAAAATGTCATGGAGCCTTTTGATAGACTGCAGTTTTAATGTATAAATACTACGATACTAAGGTTGATTTCTCCAGGCACGCAGGTACAAATCACACATGTGCAAAGGGTATTTGCATTCATTGATAGAATGCAAACCGCTTTTGTGCTGCCCTGTCAATTCTCCCCTCATGTACTTCCAGTTAAAAACAATCTACTGCCAAGGCTTCGGAAAGAGATAATGGGGGGTAATTTTTCCCAATTTTTATTTCCATTGATGTAAAACGGGCTGCCGATTCTCTATCACCCATTTTACATATTGCACAAAGTCAAAATTACCCCAATCTCTTAGAACTTACGTCCAATTTTCTCCTGCTGTATGGCAGAGCTAATAAAGGAGCGATAGTTCCGAAAGCTTGTGATTTCAAATAAAACTGTTGGACTATAACCTGGTGTTGTGCGACCTCTCAATTTTGTCCACCCCAGTCCAACACCGGCATCTCCGCATCATGAGAGCTAATTACAGCAGAGGTAAATCCAGATGCAAACTGCCCTCACCTCTGCTCTGATAGATATCACAAAAATCATTAAGATAAGTTTAGATGAGGGAGGCCGTTTGGCCCATCTTGCTCATCCATCCATATGAACCTATGTTTTCCTCATCACAACATGTAACTGTCTCTTGAATGACTCCAGAGTTTTTCCCTCCACTACCCTACATGGAAGATCTTCCCAGGTAGTAATTACCCTTTATGTGAAGAAGTGCTTCCTAATATCAGTCTTGAATTTATACCTATGTCTTATGGTCCTGTCGTTGTGGTTTAACTTATAGTGCTCTGAATTTATCTTTTCTATTCTGCAAATAACAACACGGATCAGTCATGTGACCCTTCACTCTGCTATGTTCAGGGTGTGTCTCCCATTTTTCTTGGAGTATGTAATACTTACACTTATCCAACAACTTATATTTGTATAACGCCTTTAACATAATAAAACATCCCAAGGTGCTTCACAGGAGCGTTAACAAAAAAAAACAAAATTTGAAACCGAACTATACAAGGAGATGTTAGGGCAGATGACCAAAAGCTTGGTCGAAGAGATAGGTTTTAAGAAGCGTCTTAAAGGAGGAAAGAGAGGCAAAGAGGTGGAGAGATTTAGGGAGGGAATTCCAGAGCTTAGCATCTAGGCACGACCGCCAGTGGTGGAACATTTAAAATCTGGGATGTTCAAAAGGCCAGAATAGGCAGAGCGCAAAGGTCTAGGGAGATTATAGGGCTGGAGGAGATTACAGGGATAAGAAAGGGCAAGGCCATGGAGGGATTTGAAAACAAGGATGAGAATTTTAAAATCAAGACATTGCTTAACTGGGAGCCAATGTAGGTCAGCGAGCACAGGGGAGATGGGTGAGCTGGACTTGGTGCGAGTTAGCACACGGGCGGCAGAGTTTTGGATGACCTCAAGTTTATGGAGGGTAGAACTCGGGAGGCCGGCCAGGAGTGCATTGGAATAGTCAAGTCTAGAGGTGATAAAAGCATGGATGAGGATTTTGGCAGCAGATAAGTTGAGGTGAGGGAAGAGACGGGCGATATTACGAAGGTGGAAATGGGCAGTCTTAGTGATATGAGGTAGGAAGCTCAATTTGTGATCAAATATGACACCAAGGTTGCAAATAGATTTGGTCAGCCTTACACAGTTGCCGGGGAGAGAGATTGAATCAGTGGAAAGGGAACGGAGTTTGTGGCGTGAACTGGAGACAATGGCTTCGGTCTTCCCGATATTTAATTGGCGGAAATTTCTACTCATCCAGTGCTGGATGTCGGACAAGCAGTCTGACAGTATAAAAACACTCCAATAAGTACATCTCGCCAGTCCAAAATCACACTCCTAACTAGAACCCATAACTTCTGACTTTTAGCAAATTCCTTCCCCCCCTCCCTGATCACACTGTTGCTCTGACTCTGGAATCTTGTGCAACCTTGCCTCACTTCGCCCCACCACTGGCAGCCATGCTTCAACTGCCTAGCCCCAATGCTCTGGAATTCCTTCACTAAACCCTTCGTTAAGACCTTCCTTCAATCCCACTCAAGCTTTTGGTCACTGGGATTAGAGTAGACAGTTCCAGTTGAAGAGTTGGCGCTGCAATGGGCTGAAAGGTCTCCTTCGGCTCTTATATGGCCCTTGAGCGCAGTAGGTACCAATATAAATCCATGCAAAAATCAAAAATAACTAGTGAGGTGAACGGAGTCCATCCCGATAACAATAAGTGTTAGTTGAAAGCACTCCCAGATAAGGTACAGCTTCGACTAGAAGTAGGATAAAGCTTTTGCTGCTCAAACATGTTTTAAACTTAGCCTCCGAACACTGCACTATTACACCAGTCTGATATTTCCATTTCCCATGTTAGCTAACCTACGTCTCTGACTGAGATGCCAGTTTGATGCTGTGGAGATGCACCCATTGGGAACTGGTCTAGGTTGAGTCAACCAAAATCAACCAAAAAACATTGCAGCTATTGGGGAGAGGAAGCTCATCCTGTCAATCTTTATGTTGAAACTCAGCTTTGAGAGGTGAGATGACCTTCTGTGATGCTCAGTACCCTGCCTATACAAATAAATGTTTTCAAGTTTTCTTTGGCTAGAAGCTCATTTGATTTATGTTGGCCGGTGTCATTACTTGTCATGGTACACTGAAATGCTAACCGCAACTTCAACCAATTCTAGAGCTCCCCCAAGTACTGACTTGTTAGAAATTAGTTTCACAACAAGAACAAAATAGCATTACAATTTTGCATGTTCTGAAAGGCAAACTGCATTAAATAGGAACAGATATATATCATTACTGTAAAAACACTCACTGCAGATTCCCACTCCCCTAGCTCAGATATGTATTTTACTTTTAGCTGTTGAATAACCTTTGCTTACACAGTTCATTCCTCCACAGAGTTCTGTAGTCAGCCATTTTCTTCACTGGCTTGAAGCATTACATAGGATTACATAGGATATACGGCACAGAAACAGGCCATTCGACCCAACCAGTCCATGCCGGCATTTGTGCTCCACTCGAGCCTCCTCCCGTCTTTCCTCATCTAAATCTATCAGCGTAACCCTCTATTCCCTTCTCCCTCATATTCCCATATCCCTTGTCCAGCCTCCCCTTAAATGCATCTATACTATTCGCTTCAACCACTCCCTGTGGTAGCGAGTTCCACATTCTCACCACCCTCTGGATAAAGAAGTTTCTTCTGAATTCCCTATTTGATTTCTTGGTGACTATCTTATACTGATGGCCTCTAGTTATGCTCTTCCCCACAAGTGGAAACATTCTCTCTGTATCCACTTTATCAAAACCTCTCATAATTTTAAAGACCTCTATTTATCACCCCTCAGCCTTCTTTTTTCAAGAGAAAAGAGACCCAACCTGTTCATCCTTTCCTGATATGTATACCCTCGCATTTCTGGTGTCATCCTTGTAAATCTTCTCTGCACCCTCTCCAGTGCCTCTATATCCTTTTTATAATATGGCGACCAGAACTGTACGCAATACTCTAAGTGTGGTCTAACCAAGGTTCGATACAGGTTTAGCATAACTTCCCTACTTTTCAATTCGATCCCTCTAGAAATAAACCCTAGTGCTTAGTTTGCTTTTTTTATGGCCTTGTTAACCTGTGGTGCAACTTTTAGTGATTTGTATATTTGTACTCCGAGATCCCTTTGTTCCTCTACCCCACCTAGACTCGTACCCTCCAAGTGATAAGTGACCTCCCTATTCTTCCTACCAAAATGTAATACCTCACATTTATCTGTGTTGAACTTCATTTGCCAATTATTTGCCCATTCTGCAAGATTATTAATGTCCTCCTGTAATTTGTTGCAGTCTCCTCAGTATTGACTATCCCCTCCAATTTGGTATCATCCACAAATTTAGAAATTGTGTTTCTGACTCCTAAGTCTAAATCGTTAATGTAAATTGTGAACATGGGTACATAGAGGAGTGATGTTGGGGAGCAGGATCCCCGTTCGTGTGCCCACTTCGCTGAATGGGGATTTCTGTTTATCAGACACTGACTAAGCAGCGGCTTTTGTGCTTGCTTTCATATACCATTCTCCAAGGTAAAAATGACTGCTGGCTTAGCAAGTTCCTCTCTGCTATTTTAACAGAGGCAGTAATCTTACGTGGATTAAAATCTTTGTAAAAACAGCAACTAAAAGAAGTTGGTATGAGCATGTTAGGCATTTGCAGGATAATATTGCCAACAGTAATTTCTACACTTATGAGACTAACACAGGTCTTCACCGTGTGGAGATGATGGGGATGATTTTCAACTGCCCATTTATTGCCTGAGAAGCAGGCGTCCAGCAGTTGAAAAATCTAAGGCGTTGGCCAATTCGACTGCCACCCTCCCCCCAATTGAATTCTGATGCAATTTTCAGGGAGGGCCTGTAAATGGGGAGACCAGCACTCCTACCTGCTTCCAGCAAGAGGCTACTTAAACATGTAAATCGGGGTCCTACGTGTCACACACTCCGACCATCTGTACCTGGGGCCGCTGCTGGCCACTCAGGAACAGGCCCAAATATTTCTTTGGGGATGTTTTGCAGGGCCAGCAGCAGTGCTCCTTCTGGCTCCATAAAAGTATTGTGTCCCGCTGCAGGTCCGTGTGCAACCTCTTCTGGGATTCAATAGCTCCCCCCGCCCCCCACCCTAGGCCCGATCTGCCGGCTGGTTCAGCATGGGAGCCGGCCCATTTCCTGCCTTCCTACAACTGTCAAGCTGCAACGGGGCTCCCCCACTTGATGCCCGCAACTCAAACCCTCGATTTTTTTTTTTATTCGCTTATGGGATCTGGGCGTCACTGGCAAGGCCAGCATTTATTGCCCATCCCTAGTTACCCTTGAGAAGGAGGTGGTGAGCCTCCATCTTGAACTGCTGCAGTCCGTGTGGTGAAAGTACTCCCACAGTGCTGTTAGGGAGGGAGTTCCAGGATTTTGACCCAGCGACAATGAAGGAACGGCGATGAGTCAGGATGATGTGTGACTTGGAGGGCAACTTGGAGGTGGTGGTGTTCCCATGCGCCTGCTGCCCTTGTCCTTCTAGGTGGAAGAGGTCGCGGGTTTGGGAGGTGCTGCCGAAGAAGCCTTGGCGAGTTGCTGCAGTGCATCTTGTAGATTGTACACACTGCAGCCACTGTACGCCGGTGGTGGAGGGAGTGAATGTTTAAGGTGGTGGATGGGGTGCCAATCAAGCGGGCTGCTTTGTCCTGGATGGTGTCGAGCTTTTTGTTTATGTTGTCGAGATTGTGTCTATGTTGTCAGACTGTTTGTCTTGGATGAGTCGCAATTTCCTCCATTGGGAAGAGAAAAGCCATTGTCTTTGGGATTCCATCCTCATCCTTGGCTACTGTCTCAGACTAACCCAAACTGTCCACAACCTCGGTGTCCCATTCAACTACGAACCGAGCTTCCAACCCCACATCCTCTCCATCACAAAGACTGCCTACTTCTACCATCATAACATTGCTTGCCTCCATCCATGCCTCAGCCCATGTGCTGCTGAAACCCTCAACCATAACTTTAGTCACTTGCCAGACCCAACTATTTCAATGCTCTCCTGGCTGTATGTTATCCCAAACCAAGTCCGACTCACCCATCACCACTGTCGTTGCTCCAGGAACCCAATGGGCTGGATTTTGTGAATGGAGGCGAGTTGGAGGCGGGACAGCTGCTTGTCGTGTCAATGTCCCGCCTCCATCCTCACCTGACCAACCAGAGGGATTTTCCCCTGATTGAGCTTGTTAAGCCCACCCTGCGGGCTCAGCAGGCCAATTAGGGAAGAAGTCACTGACAGAGCACGTCAACGGCAGACGTGCTATCTGTCAAGACTTCTTGAAAGAAGAAATGTCAGCGTTTGACAGCTCTGTGAAGCTGTCAAACACTGACATTCTCTTTAGTTTGATGAATCCTTGTGTTCAGGACTCATCAAACCTTACAAATTTGTAAATTTCAAATGACTGTAGGAACGGAGGTTCCATCAGCCATTCTGTGAAATTGACAAGCAGGATGTCGGCTCTCCCGATCCACCACAGCTAAAGGCTGTATGAAGAAAACAAGGTAAGTGAACATTTTTTAAACTTATCACTCACCTTGGCCCGAAAATTAGACCTAATACGCGAGAGTACGCACTGTGTACTCTCGCGTTTTAGGTCTCCAATTGCCGGTTTCCAGCATGCACTGCGCATGCGCGGGAAACCGGCACTTCGTGAACTCAAAAGGGGGCGGTTCCTAAGTGAACCGTGTGCGCGCTACAGGCTGCGCGCACGCAGTGCACTTAGTGCTTTGAACGCGCAGGTAAGCATGGAAGATTTTGCACATAAAGAAAGGAGGCATAAGACCCTCTTTTAACAAGGTAAGTAGTTAATTAAGTATTATTTTAAATTTTTTTCAACAGGTTTATCTTTTTTAGAGACTTTAAAGAAAGGTAAGTTTATTTTTATAACTTTTAAAAAGATTTTAAATTTTTTCAAAAATTTAATTTTTTGTTTAAAGTGGTTAATTTATTTAACTATACTTATTTTATTAATGTGATGGCTTTTTTTTAAATTTAATTGAGGTTTAGCTGTTCTTTTGGGGGGGTATAGATTCATAGCTTTGACAGCCCTTGCTGTCAAAACTATGAATGAAAGATGGTGTGCTGCCATTGGCTCTAACTGAATCACGTGATCCAAGAGCTCGCACGAACTAACTCCGTCTCTGGGATACGCACACACTGCACAGCTGCAGCCTTGAAACTAAAGATCGTGTGAGCCCGGAGGGAAAAGGTAGGCGCGCAGTGAGATATCGTGGGGAAGCCTTACCCCCGCAGGAACGCTCCGTGTTTAATTTCTGGGCCCTTGTATACTTACCACTCCACACTTGCACCCATCACTCACCTCTACACCTTACTTCCAGGTGCCTCCGACCACCGCAGACCTCCTCCACGTCTCCTCCAACCCGGCGGAGTTCTCCGAGGCCGGGAAGCCTTCACCTGTGAAGGTAAAATGGCTTGCAGTACAAAATAGTGAATAATTAATGCAATTTGGCACTAAATTGGCAATTGCACCTCGAAAAGCCGAAGATATAAGAATGTGCATTTTCCAATTGGCGTAATTTCATGCTGGCAGTTAGCACCAGCATTAAAACAGCAGTGAATCAGAGCTCTTGCCCCCACTGGCCTGCTTTACTGGTATTCTGGGGAATTCCTCTCACCAACTTGTTTTACTGGTGGTCAAGGGAGTTTTTTTCTCCATCAACACGTCACACAACAAATGTTTTTCTAAAGGTTCTGAATTTGAATCCAAACATTCATCCCAGTTGGCATTGAAGCCATGTTGAAATGAAGCTCACAAATTTCCTTTGCAAATTACATTAAATTGGCTAACTCAGACATTGTTATGAAATAACGTGGCATTGGACTAAAGGGTTAGAAATGTTAACGACTACTGTGTTGCTCTGTATAGTAACTGCTCATCTTTTGAGCTTTATTATGTCTGTGAGCTGCTCTTGGCCAAGAGCCCATTGTAAACAAGCTATCAACTTTAATTGCATAACTACCTTTATTAAATAAATAGAGCTAAAGAGGTGACTGAATTATCTATGTTTATAAAAAAAAACCTTTTCCCTCTTTACAAGATGGCATTAATTCTACTTGTCCTGAAAAGAAAAGGGGCGATTTGTCTCCGAGATGCGATTTTAGTCTCTGAGTGACATTATTGTGCTGTCTAACTACAGGGTGTTGACAATGTACTGATCTAATTAGCAAACAGTTCTGTGTGCACTAGTATGAATGGTAAACACTGGCCTTTCATAGATTTTTACCAGTTCTTTATCTACCATATGAAGTCAGACAGCAAAAAACGAACAGCCGATGTTATCAGCCGCCAGGAACTGCATTTCCAAGTTCTGCGTCATCACATTTAGTAGGTCAAAGTATTTTTGTTGCCAGTGAGAAGTAATCCTTTTCTTTCAGTTTTTTTTTGTTGCACTTTTTTGTCCATATATGACATGAAAGACCTCAGTAACAATTTAGATTCCAGCTGCAGTTTGAAATGCCTTCCAGTCTTCAGATAAATCATGTACTGTTCCATAAGCATTCCGATGATGTCTTCACAAGTTAAAAACATCTGTCCAGATGATTGTATTCTGAATACATTCCTCCATGGCAGAATGTTATCGTTTCACATTCCCATGAACCTAAATTACTAGACGGTCCATTCATTTCATTTTAATATTTCTCCGTATTTAATTTGATTTTTGAAAGTAGTTTTCTAGTCACAACCACAATAATAAACGCAAGATATATCAGGCTCCCATGGAGTATGACAATTATTAATGCTGCCCTACATATATCCTACGTTTTTCCTATATTTGAACTAATTACATGCAAAAAAAACCTTACAAAACTGGGGTTTTAACACTTGGTTGTTCTCAAGTTCTGTTGAAATAAGTAGAGACAAAAGGTCACACTATGGAGCAATGTAATAACATCACTGACCTGTTGAAATCACATTCCAGTAACATGCTTCATGGCATACATTGCTGGAAGCAGTATTGCCAGACCCTTTGCTGCAACATTGAGGTGTAAATTACCTGAACCCAATGAATTGCCTGTTTGCAGAGTACTGACTTGTGACGCAAATCTAGATCTGAAGAATGACACACATGCACGTACCCTTAGAGTTGTGCGATGGGCTAATCTTTGTCACTGCACGTTCCACATTCTCCCCAGACAAGGTACAGTAATAGGATATGAAACCCAATTTATCTCAAGTAACCCTTATACATCGGTTGAAGCCATACCAGTTTGGGGCCAAGCACATTTGCAGTCTGGAGTCAATACAAAATAACTTGGATAGTATTGTTTAGTAGGTGGAGTGGGTTTTAATAACACAAAGGCATTCCACTGCTGTGTGTGCCGTTCAATACCTGTCTGCCCTCAAGTCCCTGCTGTGTGGAGGAGGCAGCTCCTTACTGGCAGTGGTCCCTAAACTAGGATAATGCATTATCAAAGCCCTATAATCTGGATAACCTTACAAAAAGTGTGATTTAAATACTTGATCTACTTTGTGTTTTTTCAGAAGATCAAAGTGTTTGCATCACCTTTCCAAAGAGGCATCTTCTACACCATTTTCAAAGCAAAAAAGGAGAAAATCAAGCAATATCATACTAATTGACAAATTTGAACTTAGTTATATTTCTTAATGTATGATAAGATACTGGTAACACTGGTAGATGAGTGGCAGTTCTCTATATTCGGGAAGAGAGTGTGCCGTGGCTTAAAATGCTTTCCTTTCTGCTGTCTTCAATGGCTACTTTGAGTTGTCCATGGGGCAATAGCCTAAAGGTAGGTCAATAATGCCACTGGAGTGAATTCATTTTCATTGTGATGTAAGTGAACTGCTGTGAAGGCAGGGAAGGCATAGCTTCACGCAAGCATTCTGTTTGTCTGCACAACAATGGTCACTGCATTTCAAAGAAGATTTTACAATGTAAAGTGCTTAGAGACTTATGGCCTGAACAGTACTGCTCATGCTGCACAACTCGCACCAAGTCCTGTTTACCCATCACCCCTGTGCTCGCTGACCTACGTTGGCTCCTGGTCTGGCAATGCCTCGATTTTAAAATTCTCATCCTTGTTTTCAAATCCCTCCTTGGCCTCGCCCTTTCCTATCTCTGTAATCCCTCCAACCCTACCATCCTCTGCGCTCATCCAATTCTGCCCTCTTGCGTATCCCTGATTTTCATCGCTCCACCTTTGGTGGCCGTGCCTTCTGTGCCCTAAGTGCTGGAATTCCCTCCCTAAGCCTCTCTGGCTCTCTACCTCTCTCCCCTTCCTTTAAAACGCTACTTAAAACCTACATCTTTGACCAAGTTTTCAGTCAGCTGTCCTAATATCTCCTTATATGTGGCTTGGTGTCAAATTTTTGTTTGATAACGCTCCTGTGAAGCGCCTTGGGATGTTTTACTACATTAAAGGTGCTATATAAATGCAAGTTGTTGTTATACTACCTAAATGCAATTATTATTGTTATACTCAAACGCACGGAGCATAGGAGTGATTTTTTTAACACATCAAATGAGTCGACAAGATAGCCAGCTCTCTTCATTCATTAAAATGTGAATGGCAGAACAATACGGTTTCACAAAGCTGCCTTTATTCCGCAATTGATGCAGATCATTATTGGTGCTGACCATATCCTGCAGCTGGTTTTACTGTTACCACATTGGTGTACATTTGCTTATTCTCTGCTATATTTTTTGGATTAAGGTCAACAGCACAGTACAAGAGCAGCAAAAGAAAGGCAGTTTGGAGGATGGATGAGCAATACAGCTGCAGCGACCGGGGGTGGTAATTCCTTTTCTGAAGTTGGGAATTAATGGATTTGCTGGTGACTGCTGATCTATCGTACTATCCCCCACTCAAAGCCACTTTTTAATAATGAATGACCTGACCTCCGGAGACCCGACAGCATCAAGGGCCCAAATTTTCACAAGCAGCAGTTGAATATTTAGTTAAAGCTAGATTCCCTCTCTTGCACCAATGGAGATTGCAGATTTCCAAGATCGACTAACAGCAGTGTCAGGAAGAAAAGTTAATATGGAAGAATAGCGCCTGGAGGTCATGTGTCTTTGCCTGAATGCTGCTCCCCTGACACAACTCTATGGGGGAAAAATTAGGTCGCGCCCCATTTGGGGCGCAAATATCGTCTGGACGCAAATATTAGCGCCTGGCGCTAATTATCGCCACTGACTGGAAACTTCACTTTTACCGCCCCGGGAGGTGAGTGGAGCGCTAAATCAGGCGCTGCACACCTGTCTTAAGGCGCAAAGGCCGAGCAGTGAGGCGCTAACTCAGCGCGCGAGCGCAGCGCAGCTGCTGCCAGTTAGCGAGGGAACACAGACACACTGGCGCCGGCCAGTTCTTAAAGCGGGGGGGGCCAACTGTTAGGATCAGTAGGCAAAACTACCTCACAAAGCGTTGACTCAATGCAGAAGTCTCTCTTTCTCTCTCTCCGAATCTCTCTCTCTCTCTCAGAACGAGTGGTGCAAAAATGTCAACCACAGAAAAAGACAGGAGGAGGCCCCCTTTAAATAGCGCCCCCCCCAGCCCCACAGCGATTGATAGCGTTCCAGTCTTCCGGTCGTTGGATGCGCCAGGCGGTAAGGCAGGGGGCGCCACTCAATTTACACTCCGGGGCGCCACAAGGGCGTTGCACCATGGAATGACGTCACAATCTGCGTGCGCAGGTGGTCGCGGCGGTAAAGTTTAGCGCCGCCGCACAATGTCTAGTTAAGTTCCCGAGCGGCGCAAACATCGCTGCGCCCGGGCGTTAGCGGCTTTGCGCCCCATTAACGCCCTCTTAAGGCGCTAACGGGAGGCACAACCAACTGAATTTTTACCACTATATGACATAAGATATTAATGGTATTTTCATAATGGTGGCAGCAAATTCGCAACTGACTCGCATATGAAATCTAATTCAGTGATCACACCAGTTATACCCACAGCTGGATAATCAGATCCATATATCTGAAAAATTTGCACTCCCAACATTTGTGTGCCAGAAAAGCCTGCTGAAAGTTGTAAACTGCACAAGGTATTTTATTGCAACTGCTTCCTGATCAGTGTAACTTTCATGATCTGATGGCAGAATCTAGTTTATTCTGTACGTATTTGCTAGTTTTAGTTTGACTACTGTTGACATTGCTGAGAATGATAGTAAATAAACCAGTTTAATTCATCTTCCAAGAGACACCATGATAGAACGTATTCACCCAAGGTGGTTATCGGTAGCTGCATCCTTGACTTTAAACATTGGAATGTTATGCTCTTCCTAGTTCATAAAGAGCGAAGCAATGAGAATTCTATTAAATCTGTGTTTACACAAGGTTCCACCAATGACTGTGTGGGTGACTGCAGTCCTCAGTCAGCTGTACAATTAGGAGCATTCTGGCTTCAATTCTTTGTCTGAACTGAGTTAGATGGTGGCAGCAGAGGGAATTCCATAGCTGGCATGATCATTGTTGAGGTAGGAGGGGGAAAACATGTTCCTAATCGTTTTCCAGTGGCCTCAACTTGAATGTGCATCTGCGTCGATACCCAACGAGAACAGAATCGAGTCTCCCCGGGAATGGCGAGGAGGTAAGACATTTAAGGAAAACAAATACAGATATGCATGCCATCACTTTTTATGCTTCAGTGAAAAGATTGCATAGTCGTCACTTGTTTTGGAGGTTGTATTAGGCACTATTCATTGAGTGCAAAAAGACAAAATCCCAAATTATCCGATATCCCAGTGTTTATCAGCTTCTATTGCCAAATCAAATGTCACTTTAAAATGAGTTGGTAAACTATCAAATATTTGAAACCAAAATAGACAAATGAATAGTCAGATATTACAACAGGCTAGTACAATTCTATTTTAGGTTTCTGCCCTGAGTTTAAATCCAATTTAGACATTTAGCTTGCTCTATAGAACCCCACATGTAATGAGTTTTGGGAAGTCTCGAGCCTGTTGCAGTGGGCCACACTTCTACTCGTATTGCAACACAAATTGGCAGTTCCTATTATGAGTATGGCTGGTATAGGAAATGAAAGTGGTTGGTTGCCCTTGTGAGGTTGGGGACAGAGACAGATTATTTGGACACAATTGAGGGAGCTTTACTCTGTAGTTTATATTCTTTTCAACATTCTGGGAGCGCTTAATGGTGACAATTAGTGCCTGAAGTAGGAAGTGTTCCATTTTTATACTTGACATTCCTTGTATTGATGAACAAGAAAAAATCTACCAAGTGCGGTTCCTTGTTCAATGCTGTAAAGAGGTCAAAGAGGATGAGGAGGGATGAAGTGCAGCTGTCACAGTCACAGAGTATGTCATTCCCGACTTTGGTAAGGGCTGTTTTGGTGCTGTGGGAAGGGCAAAAACTGGACAAGAGGGTTTCAAACAAGGAGTTGCAGGAGAGATGGGTATGGATACTGCAACAGTTCTAAAAGATCCAACACCACCTTCTCAGGGAAATTAGGAATGGGCAATAAATGCAGCCCACATCCTGAAAAAAACAAAAACTGGGGGCAATGATACAATGAAGGACCTTGGAGGAAAAGGTATGAAAATATTGGGCCCAATTTTCATGATATTTTCCCCCGACCATAGGCATAGGCCCAGAATTCCAATGGCAATGGGGTGGGGGGGGTAATGTTCCCTCTAAGCTGCACGGCTACGCGGCCACCCACCGATCACGAAATCCTGCGCAGGCCGCTCAGCAGCGCTGCCGCTGGAAGAGATATGGTGCATGCGGCCGCGCAGCAAACTTAAAGGGCCCACGCAAGGGAAAAAAAATTAGTGGGTACATTGGTAGGGGGACCACTCCCAGACCTCTCGTTCCAATTTTCTATGCTTGTGGCTAAAGAGTGCCGAGATGCTGAAGCACCCACAAAACGTTGGTGGTGGGCCTTGCATTTGGACCCCCTCAGATCGGGGTCTGAAAAAGCCCGGCAGCAAAGCTGGACGATAGGTGGGCAGTTTTTTTTTTGCAGTATTTTGGCGATTTTAGGGCCCAGAAATCTGAAGCTGCGTTCCTGTTTCCCAGTGCCAGGTCCTGCTGGGGGACATGGCTGCACCGGGTGTATGACCGGGCCATGCTCAAGGCCTAGCCCACCAAATTGGGGCACAATTCGGTCAGGATAGGCGCAGTGCACTTTGGGTTGGCTGCGTATGTTCAGTGCCTGGGCTGCGGGGTGGGTGGCTCGAGAAAATAAACCCTATTAATTTCGACCGGCAAGAACCAATAAAGTGCCTCCCACAGAGTTCCAGTATTGTTGTTTCATGGCTACTTGCGTAATGATTTTAATTACAGAATGACTCTGGATTATTTAGGTCAATGTTGGAGCTAACTCCTTTAGAAACTCATAAATCACTTGAGAATAAAAATAGCTTGATAATTGAATGAAGCCACGGTCATAAACTCCCTCCGCCCATCATTCAAAAATTCAAGCCTTAATGGGCTGATCTCATGCAATATTGTCAAACAACTCAATTCAATCATATCAAGAATCTCACTTTGCCCTGGCTCAGGCATCTTCTTGTAAAGTCCATGCATCAGTGCAGTGTAAACCCATCACAACAAGGAGCTAACGTCAGAAAGAGTGTGGAATGATATTGTTTCATTCATGTAAATTAGGTGTTCAACAGCAAGATCAACGGGTACTAGCAGTCAAAGAAAAACCGCAACTGATGAAAGGCGTCTGACAACAACAGTGAAAACAATAACAACACCTTTATGTCGGTCCCATCACTCATTCCACGTTACTGCCAAGTCTAACAGCATATGGAACCAAATCAATGCAAATTAAACCGAGTACAGAGCAAGACAGAATATAATCCAAGCTACCTGGCTGTAAATGGCACGTGTCAGAAATTTTCAGCGGAACTCAAGAGAAAGAAGTTATTTAGACCTGGAACAGATTTCCATAATTATTAAAGAACTGGCACGGGCAGGCAGAATATTCTCAAGGGCAATTAGGGATGGGCAATAAATGCTGGCCTTGCCAGCGACGCCCACATCCCATGAATGAATAAAATAAATTCTCCAGTTAGTCAGGATCCACATAATCACACTCTTCAAACACTGTACAGTCAATAATTATTTGTAATAGTCTGTAAACTGAAAGACCTTGGCCGTTTTCAAAATACAGCTCTCTTTTCCTTTATACAGCTGCAAATATGACTTCCTGTAATTTTGTAATGATAAACATTATAGATAATAAGGAATGTGCAGATCCAGAAGGAATTTTTTAAATTCAAGATACTTAATTCTTGTATTTTTTTTAAAAATTTATTTTGGCACTGAATACTACTCCAGTCCCAAGGGAAAATTACTGTTTGACTTCAATACACTTTATAGTGACAGGCTTAATTAATTAATAAGGTCATAAATGTGTGGCAATGCATCTGTGCGGTGTGCTGTCTAAATCAATTCAATGCCATACAATAAAATGGATAACTCAACTCAATTTGCTTTATTGAACATTTTACCTGACAATCTGTGACAACAGTAGAGAAACTAATATCTTTGAAAGATATTTTACAATCCTCCAGCCATAGCCGTGTCCTTTCACAAGCAGCTGCATTCGCAAATTGAGATCCATTCTCTTGAGGCTGGGGGAAGGGTAACGGTCTTCCCGTGTCACAGCATCACTCTCTTAACAAACATCAGAGACAGAATGACCTTGAGCTTTTTCTTAGACATATGGAGCATAGTGGAGGGGGGAAAAGTCATCCAGTAAAATCAAAACTGGGACTCTGGCGGCTAGAAATTAAATTTCTCTCGAGACAAATTTGATGCATTCATTCTAAACGTGGATAAAAATTGCTGAGGTGCTATTCAAAGATCTATCTTTCTTCTACCTCTCATTCCCTATACAATTCATTCCCCGAATGCTTTGCCTTGACTAACGTTAACAACTGAGTTATAGCACGTTTAGTGTGGGATTTAAAAGACTACTTGTAATTTGGGATATTTGCATCAGTAATGCAGAGCTGAGACTATTTCCAGTAGTAGCACATTGTTTAGATGTTGCACGCCATGAGGTAAATACACAAACACAGTCAGCAGGGTTACATCATCAACATCACAATACTAGCCAGTTTACTAACTGGGAGTAAAAGGTGTGAGCCTTGGAAACAAATTAACTTGGTACACAAGGGTAGCTGTAGGTAAGGAAGCCGTTCTTCAGACCCTTTTCCGTGGAATACACAGTAGTGCGTCCTTTGTACTTGGATGCTGCAGCTAGCAATGAAGGAGGCATAAGTTCATGGAAGATGGGTGCACTGGTGATTATGTAGGCCAATACGTGACAGATATTGTCTAAGTCAATCCTCACATAACCACGTTCCTGGGGTCTTTTCCTATTGATCTTTCTGACGTTGTTGATCCTTCTGTCTCTTGTGTCTTGTCCCCACACTAGCACTAGTGCTGTAGCTCAAAGTCCTTCACTCCTTCAGTCACTTCAGCATGCCATTGCTGTAGGTGGCGTGGGTTTCCTAATAGTTAGCGGCCATGTTGCACTGCTACAAGTGAATCTTTAATGTATCTTTGTAGTGCCTTTGTTGTCCACCCTGCTTTCAGCCATGTCAGCTGTGGCTCAGTTGGTAGCACTCTCACCTCTGAGTCGGAAGGTTGTGGGTTCACAGTCGCACTCCAGAGACTTGAGCACAAAAATCTAGGCTGACACCCCAGTGCTGCACTGTCGGAGGTGCCGTCTTTCAGATGAGACGTTAAACTGAGGCTCCGTCTGCTTTCTCAGGTGGACATAAAAGATCCCATGGCACTATTTCAAAGAAGAGCAGGGGAGTTATCCCTGGTGTCCTGGCCAATATTTGTCCCTCAATCAACGTCACTTAAAAACAGATTATCTGGTCATTATCACATTGCTGTTTGTAGGAGCTTGCTGTGTGCAAATTGGCTGCCGCATTTCCCACATTACAACAGTGACTACACTTCAAAAGTACTTCATTGACTGTAAAGCGCTTTGGGTCGTCCGGTGGTCGTGAAAGGCGCTATATAAATGCAAGTCTTTCTTTCCTTCTTCTGCCATCCACCAATTCTCCATAAAGCACCTGCTTCAATAACCATACGTTGCCCAGTCCAGCAGAGCTGAGCATTAATCATCAGAGTCTCAATGCTGATGCTGTCAACACATTCCAATATTATGTCGTTAGTGATCTTGTCCTGCCATTTAATACAAAGTAAGGTGTCTTTGGTGAAACCTTTTTCGCTGTTGAGTGTGCCTTCTATAGAATGTCCCTGTTTCGCATCCATACAGGGATTGGTAAGGACGATCGTATTATAAACCTTCAGTTTAGTGACAACCTTGATACTGTGCTGATTTCAAACACGTCTACCGAAGGCCACGAGCCATTAATTCCTTATTGATCCTTACACCATCAGATAATACACTTCCAAGATCGGTGAACACATCCACGTCCAATTCAGCTTCACCAATACTAATCGATGGGCTAACTTACAGCTTCCCAGGAGCTGGTTGATATGTTACTTCAGTTTTCTTCAGACTATTAGTAAGCCCATAGCTACTAGCAGAAGCTACAAATCTATCTAGCATCAGCTGATTTACAAGATTCGATGTAAAGCTCTTACTGAGTGCCTGCACATGCTGTTCTGCCTAATCTGGAGAGAGGAGAAGGTACAATCATCAGCAAGGTATACAAGAACAATGGAGCAAAGTAACTATTGGGGCATCTCACTTCTATCTATAGCGAGTCGGATTCTTTTCAATCACCTGCTTCCGAATATAGTGGACAGGAGGCTTCTGGAATTGCAACACGGCTTCAGGGCTAACCGAGGGATGACTGTCATGATCTTCATTGAGAAGTCGCACAACACCAGGTTATAGTCCAACAGCTTTATTTGAAATCACAAGCTTTCGGAGCGCTGCTCCTTCGTCAGGTGAAGTGAAGAAATACATATGGGCGCAGCATAAATAGTCAGAGAACAATGCCAGACGACTACAGTTAATCTTTCTAACTGCCCTTTATCACACCTCGGCAGAGAGACAATCACGGCAATCAAAGGTGTGGATGGTGTCCAAACAGGTCAGTCAGGAAGACATTACATCAAAGACAATAGCAAAATACAACAAAGACAATGAGGTGGGGTCACAATGGGTCAAATGTGGCAGCTGCTGGAGTCTGTATGGAAAACAAAAAACATTTTTTTTAAACTTTTTTTGCTGGAAATTACAGCAGGCCGCATCTGTGTAGAGAGAACAAGCCAGCGACGACTCGAGTCTAGATGACTCTACGTCAGGTGGGGTTACATGTAGCGTGACATGAACCCAAGATCCCGGTTGAGGCCGTCCTCATGGGTGCGGAACTTGGCTATCAGTTTCTGCTTGATGATTTTGCATTGTCGTGTGTCTCGAAGGCCGCCTTGGAGAAAGCTTACCCGCAGATCCGAGGCTGAATGTCCTTGACTGCAGAAGTGTTCCCCGACTGGGAGGTAACACTCCTGCCTGGCGATTGTTGCGCGGTGTCCGTTCATACGTTGTCGCAGTGTCTGCATGGTCTCGCCGATGTACCATGCTCCGGGGCATCCTTTCCTGCAACGTATGAGGTAGACAACGTTGGCCGAGTCACATGAGTATGTACCATGTACCTGGTGGGTAGTGTCCTCACGTGTGATGATGGTATCTGTGTTGATGATCTGGCATGTCTTGCAGAGGTTGCCGTGGCAGGGTTGTGTGGTGTCGTGGTCGCTGTTATCCTGAAAGCTGGATAATTTGCTGCGAACGATGGTACTTTTGAGGTTAGGCGGCTGTTTGAAGGCGAGTAGTGGAGGCGTGGGGATGGTCTTAGCGAGGTGTTCGTCGTCATCGATGACATGTTGAAGGCTGCGAAGGACATGGCGTAGTTTCTCTGCTCCGGGGAAGTACTGGACGACGTAGGGTACTCTGTTGGTTGTGTCCCGTGTTCGCCTTCTGAGGAGGTCTATGCGATTTTTCGCTGTGGCCCGTCGGAACTGTCGATCGACGAGTCGAGCGTCATATCCCGTTCTTACGAGGGCATCTTTCAGCATCCGTAGGTGTCCATCGCGTTCCTCCTTGTCTGAGCAGATCCTGTGTATTCGCAGGGCTTGTCCATAGGGGATGGCTTCTTTAACGTGGTTAGGGTGGAAGCTGGAGAAGTGGAGCATCGCGAGGTTGTCCGTGGGCTTGCGGTAGAGTGAAGTGCTGAGGTGACCGTCTTTGATGGAGATTCATGTGTCCAAGAATGAAACCGATTCTGAGGAGTAGTCCATGGTGAGTTTGATGGTGGGATGGAACTTGTTGATGTTATCGTGTAGTCTTTTCAGTGATTCTTCGCCGTGGGTCCATAGGAAGAAAATGTCATCGATGTTTCTGGTGGATAGCGTTGGTTGGAGGTCCTGCGCAGCGAGGAAGTCTTGCTCGAACTTGTGCATGAAGATGTTGGCGTATTGGGGTGCGAATTTGGTCCCCATGGCTGTTCCGTGTGTTTGGGTAAAAAACTGGTTGTCGAAGGTGAAGACATTGTGGTCAAGGATGAAGCGGATGAGTTGTAGGATGGCGTCTGGAGATTGGCTGTTGTTGGTGTTGAGTACTGAGGCTGTCGCAGTGATGCCGTCATCGTGGGGGATACTGGTGTAGAGTGCCGAGACGTCCATCGTGTTGGACTATAACCTGGTGTTGTGCGACTTCTCACTTTTGTCCACCCCAGTCCAACACCGGCATCTCCGCATCATGATCTTCATTGATTGCCATGTTCAGCAGAAATGCAGGAAGCAAAATCAAGATCTACATACGGCATTTGTTGACTTAACTAAAGCTTTGGATACTGTCAGAGAACCCAGACTTTGGAGACTTATGAGGAAATATGGTTGTCCGGAGAAGTTCTTGTCTTCTGAAACAACTGCACGATGCGATGCATGGCAGAGTGTGCATTGATGGCACTCTGTCCAAACCATTCCCCCTTTAGAACAGTGTGCTGCTAGGATGTGTACTGGGCCCTGCTCTATTGCACTCTTTTATGCGGCTATGCTGGACGATGCAACAAGGGACCTTCAGTTCGGAGTTGGGATACGAATCTGCACAACAGGGAAAATTGTTCAATCTATCAAGACTGCGAGCATCAACTAAAGTCTCCAAACAAATTATACAAGAACTTTTGTATGCTGGTAACTGCGCCCTTGTGGCATATTTCCGAAGAATCATAGATTCATGGAATCATAGAAATTTACGGCACAAAAGGAGGCCATTTGGCCCATGGTGTCTGTGCCTGCCGAAAAAGAGCTATCCACCCTAATCCCACTCTCCAGCTCTTGGTCTGTAGCCTTGGAGGTTACGGCACTTCAAGTGCATATCCAAGTACAGTACTTTGTAAATGTGATGAGGGTTTCTGCCTCTACCACCCTTTCAGGCAGTGCGTTCCAGACCGCCTCCACCCTCTGGGTGAAATATTTCTTCTCAACTCCCCTCTAATCCTTCTACCAATTACTTTAAATCTATACCCATTGGTTACTGACCTCTCTGCTAGGGAAAATAGGTCCTTCCTATCCACTCTGTCTAGGCCACTCATAATTTTATACAACTCAAGTAAGTCTCCCCTCAACCATCTCTGTTCCAAAGAAAACAACCCCAGCCTATCCAATCTTTCCTCACAGCTAAAATTCTCCAGTCTTGGCAACATCCTCGTAAATCTCCTCTGTACCCTCTCTAGTGCATCACGTCTCTCCTGTAATGTGGTGACCAGAACTGTATTCTAACTGCAGCCTAACTAGTGTTTTATACAGTTCTAGCATAACCTCCCTGCTCTTATATTCTATGCCTCAGGTAATAAAGGCAAGTATCCCATATGCCTTCTTAATCACCTTATCTACCTGTCCTGCTACCTTCAGGGATCTGTGGGCATGCACTCCAAGGTCCCTCTGTTCCTCTGCATTTCTCAGTATCCTACCATTTATTGTGCATTCACTTGCCTTGTTAGCCCTCCCCAAACGCATTACCTCACACTTCTCTGGATTAAATTCCATTTGCCACTTTCCTGCCCACCTGACCAGTCCATTGATATCTTCCTGCAGTCTACAGCTATCTTCTGCACTATCAACCACACGGCCAACTTTTGTATCATCTGCAAAATTCATAATCATGCCCCCTAAATTGAAGTCTAAATCATTGATTTATACCACAAAAAGCAAGGGACCTAGTACTGAGCCCTGTGGAACCCCACTGGAAAATGCATTCCAGGCACAAAAACGCCCGTCGACCATTACACTTTGCTTCCTGCCACTGAGCCAATTTTGGATCCAACTTGCCACTTTCCCTTGGATCCAATGGGCTTTTACTGTTTTGACCAACCTGCCATGTGGGACCTTGTCAAAGGCCTTGCTAAAATCCATGTAGACCTCATCAAATGCGCTACCTTCATCGACCCCTCTCGTTCCCTCCTCAAAAAATTCAATCAATTTAGTCAGACACGAACTTCCCGTAACGAATCCATGCTGACTGTCCTTGATTAATCCGTCCCTTTCTAAATGATGATTTATTCAGTCCCTCAGAATTTTTTCCAATAATTAGGCTGACTGAATAAACAAGAAGAATACACAAATTGAATGATTCAGGCCCCTTTCCCATATTAATTTAACTCTGACTCCTCACACAATTTTCAGCTCTAATTCAAGGAACCACTCCTACAATGATCAGCCTTCTAAAATCCAAGACGAGTGTCATCCAATCACTACTTCCTTATTTGCCTCATATTGGGACTGAAATTCTGTGGGGCAACTGACCAACCAGGAATCCCCTAAGACAGTTGGGACCAGCCATTCGAACAGCGGTTAGTGAGTTGTGTAAGGGTGCACGTGGGCTCCACCAGTGGGTTCCAGGCCAAGCAAGCAGATTGGGCCTCAAAACCAGTGTCAGTTTTGTTTTAGGCTTCTTTGATCAAACAAGTGTCAAGGTTAGCAGGGGCAACCGCCTCCCCCGAACAGGTGGAGGCTGACGTTTCCATGGGCATGGAGCAGGCGGGTGCCAGAGAAGCATCAAAAGTGGTGCATGCATCCACCTGCTCCATGGTAATGAATCATAAGAATCATAAAATTTACAGCACAGAAGGAGGCCATTCGGTCTGTCATGCCTGTGCTTGCTCTTGGAAAGTGCAGTCGTGCTTACTCCCACACCACGCTTTTTGTCCATTACCCTGTAAGTTCCTCATCCTCAAGTACCAGTCCAATGAAGTGCTCCCCACAGACCCCCTTCCACCCTGGCAAACTCCAGCAGGGTCAGCCTAACTGCTGGGATTTTTTTTTATTCGTTCATGGGATGTAGGCGTCACTGGCAAGGCCAGCATTTATTGCCCATTCCTAGTTGCCCTTGAGAAGGTGGTGGTGAGCCGTCTTCTTGAACCGCTGCAGTCCGTGTGGTGATGGTACTCCCACAGCGCTGTTAGGTAGGGAGTTCCAGGATTTTGACCCAGCGACGATGAAGGAACAGCGATATACTTCCAAGTCAGGATGGTATAATTCTGGTCAATGGTGACCCCCAGGATGTTGATGGTGGTGGATTCGGCGATGGTAATGCTGTTGAATGTCAAGGGGTGGTGGTTAGACTCTCGCTTGTTGGAGATAGTCATTGCTTGGCACTTGTGTGGCACAAATGTTACCTGCCACTTATCAGCCCAAGTCTGAATGTCGTCCAGGTCTTGCTACATGCGGGCATGGACTGCTTCATTATCTGAGGAGTTGCGAATGGCACTGAACAATGTGCAGTCATCAGCAAACATCCCCATTTCTGACCTTATGATGGAGGGAAGGTCATTGATAAAGCAGCTGAAGATAGTTGGGCCTAGGACACTGCCCTGAGGAACTCCTGCAGTGATGTCCTGGGGCTGTGATGATTGACCTTCAACCACCACAACCATCTTCCTTTGTGCTAGGTATACCTCCAGCCAGTGGAGTGTTTTCACCCCTATTCCCATTGACTTCAGTTTTACTCGGGCTCCTTGATGCCACACTCAGTCAAATGCGGCTTGATGTCAAGGGCAGTCACTTTCACCTCAACTCTGGAATTCAGCTCTTTTGTCCATGTTTGGACCAAGGCTGTAATGAGGTCTGGAGCTGAGTGGTCCTGGCGGAACCCAAACTGGGCATCAGTGAGCAGGTTATTGGTGAGTAAATGCTGCTTGATAGCACTGTCGACGACACCTTCCATCACTTTGCTGATGATTGAGAGTAGACTGATGGGGCGGTAATTGGCTGGATTGGATTTGTCCTGCTTTTTGTGGACAGGACATACCTAGGCAGTTTTCCGCATTATCGGATAGATGCTAGTGTTGTAGCTGTACTGGAACAGCTTGGCTAGCGGCGTGGCTAGTTCTGGAGCACGAGTCTTCAGTATGTCAGCTGGGATGTTGTCGGGGCCCATAGCCTTTGCTGTATCCAGTGCGCTCAGCCGTTTCTTGATATCACGTTGCCATCCGAGGAATGTGAGACATTTTCTTTTACACTTCTAAGTCCCGGCGGTATTTTGCGCTATAGAAATTGGCTCTTCACCTTTGGTTTCTCAATTAAAACAGGATTCCAAACAATCGAGCAATTCTGCTGATAAAAGTGAGGAAAGAAATGTTTGGGAATCTTGATGAAGCTGCTGAAGGCCCAACCATCCTCATCTTCCCTGGGCTTTTTCTCTGGTTTCCTGGGCTTTTTGCCTCTCCTATAAGATTACATTGCTGCGGGTGGTAAGTGTCCAGTCATGATGCTCCAGCCATCATGGTGTGTGGGTCAGGCTTGATGGACCAGCTGGTCTTTTCCTGCCTATCAATTTTGTATGTTCATATGTATCTGCTTCATCATTGACCTTCCCTCCATCATAAGGTCATTTGCTGATGACTCAACAGTGTTCAGCTCCATTCACAACTCCTCTGATAATAAAGCAGCCCATGACAGTCCACAGCAGGACCTGGATAACATCCACACTTGAACTGAGAAATTGCAAGTAGTGACCCTCTCTCACAAGGGAAAGCCCCTTCTCTTCTTTCAATGACACCACAATTGCTGGAGTCTTACACGGTCAACATCCTGGAGGTCATCTTTGACCAGAAACATAACTGGACCAGCCATATAAAAACTATGGCTATAAGAGCAGGGCAAAGGCTGGGTACTCTGTGAAAAGTGGCTCACCTCCTGACTCTCGAAGCCTATACACCATATATAAAGTTCAAGTCAGGACTGTGATGAAATACTCACCACTGGCCTTGATGGGTGCAGCCTCAACAACATGCAAGAAGCTCAACTTCATCCAGGACAGAACAGTTTGCTTGACTGGTGGACCGGCTACTGGAATCAATTTCCACCTCCTCCATCACCACTGCACTGTGGCTGCAGCATGTATAATCAACAGGATCAATGTCAACCGGAACATCACCATCTCCAAGTTCTCCTCCAAGTTACACACTATCCTGACATAAATCGCCGTGGTGAATAAGGTTGGCGAGCTACAAGCACAATTAGCCATGTGGCAATATGATGTTGTGGCAATAACGGAAACGTGGCTTAAAAATGGTGAGGACTGGGCACATAATATTCAAGGGTACAAGGTGTTCAGAAAAGATAGGGAAGGAAAAAAGGGAGGTGGGGTGGCAGCTGATTAAGGAAGACATTGTAGTGTTGGAAAGGGAGGATGTTCTTGAGGGGACAAGGACAGAATTAATTTGGTTAGAGTTGAGGAGCAAAAAGGGTATGACTACGCTATTGGGGGTATTCTACAGGCCTCCAAATAGTGAGAGGGAGGTAGAGGAGCAAATCTGCAGGGAAATCGCAGAGATATGCAAGAGCTATAGAGTGGTGATATTGGGGGACTTTAATTACCCAAATGTCGATTGGGATAATGCTAGGGTAAAGGGAAAGGAGGGGGAGGAATTTCTGAAATGTGTTAAGGAGAATTTCCTTGGCCAGTATGTTCTTGGCCCAACTAGGAAGGAGGCATTGCTGGATCTGGTGCTGGGGAATGAGGTGGACCAGGTCGACCAAATGTCTGTGGGAGAACACTTGGGTACGAGTGATCATCGTATCATAAGATTTAGATTCGCAATGGAGAGGAGCAAGGAACAATCTAAAGTGGAACTTCTAAACTGGAATAGGGCTAACTTCAATGGGATGCGAAAGGATCTAGCCAGAGTAAAATGGAACCGAAGACTGGCAGGAAAAACTGTAACAGAACAATGGGTGATCTTTAAGGCGGCGATGTTCCAAGTACAGGCTAGCTACATTCCAACAAGAAGGTAGGGTAAGGGAACCAAAGCAAGGGCTCCTTGGATGACAAGGAAGATTGCGAAGATGATGAAACAAAAAAAGAGGGTGTATGATGAATGTCAGGTGAATTCTTCAAGGGAGAACCAGACTAAATACAATAAGTTGAGAGGGGAAGTGAAGATGAAAATAAGATTAGCAAAGAGAGAATATGAGAGTAGAATGGCGGTTAACATAAAAGGAAACCCAAAAATCTTCTACCGACATGTAAACAGTAAGCGGGTAGTAAGAGGCGGGGTAGGGCCTATTAGGGACAAAGAAGGTGATATATGCTTAGAGGCACAGGGCAAGGCTAGAATACTCAATGAGTACTTTGTATCGGTGTTTACTAAGGAGGTGGATGCTGACAAAATATCGGTAGAAGTGGAAAAGGTAGAAGCAATGGAAGGGGTGAAACTTGATAGACAGGATGTACTAGAAAGGCTGGGTATGCTTAGAGTGGATAAGTCACCTGGTCCAGATGGCTTGCATCCCAGGTTGCTGAGGGAATTAGGGGAGGAGATAGGGGAAGGGCTTGTCATAATTTTCCAATCTTCCCTAGATGCGGGAGAGGTGCCTGAGGATTGGAAAGTGGCAAATGCGACACCATTGTTCAAGAAAGGGTATAAGGACAATCCTAGTAACTACAGGCTGGTCAGTTTAACATCAGTGGTGGGTAAAATTTTAGAAACAATAATCAAGGGAAAAATTAATGGACACTTGGAGAGGTTTTAGCTAATTAAGGAGAGCCAACACAGTTTTGTAAAAGGCAGCTCATGTTTGACTAATCTAATTGAACTTTTTGATGAAGTAACAGGGAGGATTGATGAAGGGAATGTAATGGATGTTGTCTACATGGATTTTAGGAAGGCGTTTGACAAAGTACCACATAGAAGGCTCGTTAACAAAATTGAGGCTCATGGAATAGGTGGGTCAGTGGCAGCTTGGATAAGGAATTGGCTTAAGAAAAGAAAACAGCGAGTTGTGGTAAATGGCTGATTTTCAGACTGGAGGATGGTCGACAGTGGTGTTCCCCAAGGGTCAGTGCTGGGGCCACTGCTTTTTTTGATATATATAAATGACCTGCATATTGGAATACAGAGTAGAATTTCTAAATTTGCCAATGACACCAAACTTGGGGGTGTGGCACACAGTGAGGAGGATACCAGTTGACTGCAACAGGACATAGAAAGGCTAGCAGAATGGGCAGACAAATGGCAGATGGAATTTAATACAGAGAAGTGTGAGGTGATGCATTTTGGCAGAAGGAACAGGGAGAGGCAACATACACTTAATGGCACAGTTTTAAAGAGTGTGTAGGGACAGAGGGACCTGGGAGTTAATGTGCATTGGTCCTGAAGGTGGTGGGACATATTGAGAGAGTGGTTAGCAAAGCATATGGGATCTTGGGCTTCATAAATAGAGGTATTGAGTAAAAAAGTAGAGAAGTTATGCTGAACCTTTATAAAGCGCTGGTTAGGCCACAACTGGAGTATTGCGTCCAGTTCTGGTCATCACACTTTAGAAAGGATGTGAAGGCCCTTGAGAGGGTGCAGAGGAGATTTACCAGAATGGTTCCGGGGACGGGGGATCTTAGCTATAAGGACAGGTTGGAGAAGCTGGATTTTTTTTCATTAGAGCAAAGGCGGTTGAGGGGTGATTTCATAGAGTTGTACAAGATTATGATGGGTTTGGATAGGCTAGAAGGGAAAAGGCTGTTCCCACTAGTTATGGTACAAGGACTAGGGGACACAGATTTAAGGTTTTGGGCAAGAGATTCAGGGGGGATGTGAGGAAAATCTTTTTTACGCAGCGAGTGGTGAGGACTGGAAGTGGTGGAAGCGGAGACACTCAATGTTTTCAAGGGGAGACTGGATAGGCACTTGAGGGAAATAAACTTGCAGGGCTACGCGGATAGAGCGGGGGAATGGGAATGACTGGATTGCTCTACAGAGAGCTGGCACCGGCTCGATGGGCCGAATGGCCTCCTTCTGTGCCGTTATGACTCGGACTCTATGGGCAGAATTTTCATTGACCCGTGGAGGCGGGTTTGGAGGCGTGTGGGGGGTTAAAATTGCGAAAACTGGTGGGCGGGCACAAGCCCGCCTCCATGCAATTTTCATTAAATCGTGTCTGCTGGTCCCGACTCCGTCCCGCCTCCAAAGGTGGGATAGGCCGTTAAGGCCCTTAACAAGCACTAAATTGCCTCGATAATGCCATTTTGAAAGGCCTTTGTGATTTTAACCTTTTTTCCACGTGAAGCACGCCTGTTCTGAACCACGAATGTGAAACCTGACGGTAGCACATTTGGATTGCTGACTATCAGCTGCAGCTCAACCATGAAATAGGAGATGTGATCAGCCATCATTTGCAGTTGGCAGGACTTTGTTGTCTGAGGTCTGGGGGAACTTTTATATGGCATAACCACAGCTGTGGAAGTTTGGAGCCTGACACCCATCTCCAGTGTGACCTCCTGGGAAACCCCCCTCACCACCTTGACTGAACGCTTCCTCAACTGAGACATCAGATTCGGACGAAGACCAGCCGTGGCAGCAGCAGAACCATGAACAACAGCACCACCAGCAGCAGCAGCATCAACAGGAGCGCCAAGCTGCTCCTTACCCACCTGAAGCTGCACAGGCCAGAAGGCGCCAGCGCGCGACCACATTGCTGCCCGAGATGCAAGGGACGCACTTGACCAAATTTGCTTAGCCTGCACAATCAAACACTTTTGCCTCGCACCTTCTTATCAGACCATCGACAATGGCCAGGAACCTACGGATTCCTATCACTCTGACCACCATACTGACAATTGCAAG
Organism: Squalus acanthias; assembly: GCA_030390025.1. Taxonomy (NCBI): domain Eukaryota; kingdom Metazoa; phylum Chordata; class Chondrichthyes; order Squaliformes; family Squalidae; genus Squalus; species Squalus acanthias. The sequence goes on from CM059428.1 coordinate 151,832,127, forward strand.
TCATCCTAAGCCCTCAATGTGGAAGTCCCATTTGCGAAATGACAGACGCCACAACTTCAGCAGTTTGCCAGCAGAATTTTTAATCACACCAAGCAAGTGCTGGCATTTCAAGATTAAACACAACATTACACCCAAGTGACTACCCTTGTGACTACTTGTGCATTATTTTTCTTTTACACGTGCTCCTACGTGGTTTCTTCCCCTGTGGCTTCAGCAGATGTGGAGGCCCCTTGCTCACTTTCTTGCTGCTCCTGCCTCGACACCTTTGGCGGGCGTCCTCTGGGGTTGCGAGCCTGTGAGGGCTCGGCAACAGTCTGCTGCTCCTGCGGCTGTGCAGGGGTTGAGACGCCAATCTCAGTTGGGTGAGGACTCTGGTGGGGCTCTGACTGAGGGCTTTGCAGTGGCTTGGTCGTGTGAGCGCTTGAAGAGGAGCCCCCACTTCCTTGTTGTCTGCCACCAACATCACTCTCATGGGTCAGCCCCACCTCAGCGCTTGCAAGTGGATTGAGAGCACCTTGCTGCACATCAGGGGGGCCATGGGGACCCGTATCTGCACTGGAAGTCCTATTCAGAAGGACTTCCATGAAGGTCTGGTTTCTGTGTTCAATAGATGACCATCGCTCCTCAAGAGATGCCAGTCTATTCTGAACAATGACCATTTTTCTACACTCTGGTGACTTATCTCCTCCATAGCCGTAGCCATCCTCTCCTCTACTGTAGCCATCCTTTCCACGGAGATTGCCATCCTTTCCGTGGTGATGCGTTCATGCGCCAATGACTCCACAAAGGCTCTGCTCATGTTCGCGATGGACTCCTCTATTCGCTCCACACTCGCAGCGACCCTGGAGACAAAACCTGCCAGAGACTCCTGCATCTGTTCCTGGAGTTCCAGCACCGCTGATCTTATGGATGGACCCAGAGGCAGAGGGTCGACATGCAGCTGAGCTGAGCTAGGAGAGTCCTGCGCCCTCCGACTAGGACTCTCCACTGCTGTCCCTGTCTCTACTATCTGCTGATGCTCACTTGTGAGCTGTGATACACCAGGTGACAACACTACTCTATCTCGCGATGTTCCCTCCGAGGTGTGAGTGTCTGCGCTGGTGCTGGGTGTGCTGAATTCTGCTGATGCAGCAACCTCAGAGGTTGCAGCTTCCTCTGAGGAGTCGTGAGGCTCATGCTCTTCCTCCTGGACGGTGGGGACGGGTGCTCGCAATGGTCCTGGGGGGGAGTGAAGGAAAGAGTCAGAGATGTGAGTCCAAGGTTACATGCACATTGCATATTGCAGATGATCATAAGTCAGTCTGCTGGAGCATCAGAATCATTATCAGTGACTCATGCAATGTCAATGAGAGAGAGGATAAACTATTCTGTCACCAGCTTGCTCTGATGCACCCGTCTGTCCATCCCCCACTTGCGCATTCTCCTCCACTCCCATGATCTCCAGGACCGCCTCCTCCCAGGTGGTGAGCTGGGCTACTGAGGGTGGCCCTCCTCCTGACCTTGCTCTTTCCCTCTTATTGTGAGCTCTCTTTTCCTGCAATGAGGGAGACAAGTGAAGTTTGAGTGAGAATGAAGGAGTGAGTGTAGAGAATCTATATCATTGATGGTTAGAAGGAGACAAATTCGGAGTGAGGTGGCAAGACCATGGGCCCTCCCTGTGTGTTGTAAGTTGTTTTCATAGCATCACAGCGATAGGGAGTGTGAGGGCTGCATAGTCGAATAGTTAGGTGAATGTGACCATACAGAGAGAGGGAATGGGTAAGGGTGCAGGGATGTCAGTGTCAAGTGGGATGTGGAGGAAGAGGTTGTCAAAGCTGAGTGCTGGTGAGGAGAGGCAATGGGGATCAGAATGAGGGTGATGGGAAATTCATACTCACTTTTCCAGTGTGCAGCAGGTCATGAAACCTCTTCCTGCACTGAAGCCAGGTTCTGCGGGTTATGGACAACGAGTTGATCTCCTCTGCCACCTGGATCCACACAGCCTTGGTTTGATGGGAAGGCTTCTTCCTCCCTGAAGAAGGGAAGAGCACCTCCTTATTAGCTCTGGCTCCCTCAATTAAAGCTTGCAGGGCGACATCATCAAATCGAGGTGCAGACCTAGGTCTCTGGCTGGCCATTCTTCCTGCAGGTGCCTCTAACATGCAAAGGCAGAAGCTTGGCAGTCTGCAGAGGAAGCAAGGCTTGTTACAGACCTTAAATGCTGCAGCAATGATGACGTCATCGGAAGCGACTTTCAGACTGGAAAAACTCACTGGCCATGGGTTCCCACACGTTGGAACTCAATTGACCAATTATGTTAAAATCGCATCAATCTCCCACATCGATTTAGATTCGGGTGGCTAACACGAAATGCAGATTACACGACCCCAGCCCGCCCTGAATCAAAATCCAGCCCTATGACTTCATTATCGTTGGGTCAAAATCCTGGAACTTCCTACCTTACATTATGGTGGAAGCATTGTTGCCACACTGTTCAAGAAGAAGGCCCACCACCTTCTCAGTGCAACTAGGGATGGGCAATAGATGCAGTCTTAGCAGCGTTATCCACATCCCAAGAACAAATTAAAAAAAAATTGCAGATCAGGTCAGTACACAAACTGAATGAAAATTTTGCTTGCATTATTTTAATCCCATATATATGATGTTATAACTACAAGACTAATTTACATTAAGAGACAGATGCACTATAATAGACATTTTGGCTTCAGATTATTGAGATATAATTAGAAAGCTTTTATGTTGCTGCTTAAAACGCTGCAAATCTTGGGATGGTTTTATGAACATAACCTAATAGTGGATTGACAGAAAACCACCTCTCAGTGTTACTTTGGAAAATAGAATGTGACATGGAGTAAATTAACCTCATTTGGCTTGGATCCTCTGAAGACACAGTGAATTTAACGAGTATGGTAGCATAGTGGTTATGTTACTGTACTAGTAATCCAGAGGCCTGGACTAATAATCTGGAGACATGAGTTCAAATCCTACCATGTGGAATTTAAATTCAGTTAATTAAATAAATCAGGAATAAAAAGCTAGTATCAGTAATGGTGACCATGAAACTACTGGATTGTTATAAAAACCCATCTGGTTCACTAATGTCCTTTAGGGAAGGAAATTTGCCCGGTCTGGCCTATATGTGACCCCAGACCCACAGCAATGTGGTTAACTCTTAACTGCCCTCTGAAATGGCCACTGGCAAGCCACTCTGTCATATCAAAAAAACCTGTTACTGCAGTGGCTCACCACCACCGTCTCAAGAGCAATTAGGGATGGACAATAAATGCTGGCCTTGCTAGCGACACCCACATCCTAGGAACGAATAAAAAGAAATATCCAGTCAGTAGCTAATAAGCGCACAGGCTTTTGGATGAGGCATTAAATCAAGGCCCCATCTGCCTGCTCAGGTGGACGTTAAAGATCCTATGGTATTATTGAAAGTAAAGTAGGGAGTTCTCCTGGTCAGCATTTATCCCTCAACCAGCACCACTAACAACAGATTAACTGATCACTTATCTCATTCGCTGTTTGTGGGACAAATTGGCTGCTTCATTTGCCTGTACAGTGACTGCACTTCAAAAGTAATTCAGTGGCTGTGAACTAATTTAGGTGATCCTGAGGACATGAAAGACGTTATATAAATGCACGTTCTTTTTTTCAGTGAGTTGTTGAGTGTATTTAAAGCTATAATAAATCTAGTTAGTTATTCCTTCATCATTTGATGCTCGGTTCTTTGGTACCCTAGAAACAAGATCTAAATGTAAGAATAGGGGATTGGGGAATGCAGATGCTCAAAGGGGCCTGAAAGTGAATGTGCAGGTGCAGCAGGCCATTAGGAAGGCAAATGGTATGCTGGCCTTCATTACAAGAGGATTTGAGTACAGGAGTAAAGAAGTCTTACTCCAATTACATAGGACCTTGGTGAGACCACACCTGGAGTACTGTGTACAATTTTGGTCTCCTTACCTAAGGAAGGATATAGTTGCCATAGAGGGAGTGCAACGAAGATTCACGAGATTGATTCCTGGGATGGCGGGACTGTCATATGAGAAGAGATTGAGTAAACTAGGCCTGTATTCTCTTGAATTCAGAAGAATGAGAGGGGATCTCATTGAAGCATACAAAATTATTACAGGGCTTGATAGGGTGGATGCTGAGAGAATGCTTCCCTTGGCTGGGGAGTCCAGAACCAGGGGCCACAGCCTCAGGATAAAGGGTAGGCCATTCAGGACTGAGATGAGAAGAAATTTCTTCACACAGAGGGTGGTGAATCTTTGGAATTCTCTACCCCAGAGGGCTGTGGAGGCTCAGTCATTGGGTATATTCAAAACTGACTAGTAAGGGCATCAAGGGATATGGCGATAGGGCTGGTGAATGGAGTTGAGGCAGAAAATCAGCCATGATCTCATTGAATGGCGGAGCAGGCTCGAAGGGCCAAATGGCCAACTCCTGCTCCTATTTCTTATGTTCTTATGTTCTAATAGCATATAGTGGAAGATGTGTTCTGGCCACTGTCTGTAGCAACACTGTAAATACCTTCATGAAGCTTTCCTCCAGTCTGATTCTTGTTGAACGCAGAGAAAATCATCACAAATATAGTTACAATGTCCCCACACACAGCAACCAGAGCAATTCTTCTCCATAGTGTTAGAAGAGCTAAATGAATGAAAGTGAAGACTAACAGTAGGTAACTGGGGAAAAAATGAGAGCTCGTGCAGCGAGAGATATTAAAATGGATACATCGCAACCTCTATCTAACCTTCGGGCGATGGGAAATCTTGCAGCAAATTGCAAAAGGTTTAAACGTCCTCAAACTCATTGATGAAGACTACAAACAAGAGACCCAAGCATGTATGGAACTCTGCATAGGCATTGTCATAAGAAAGATAATCATTTATTTACGTCAACCCTGTGACTTCCTCTTTTGAGCGCGTTTCATTCAATTCAACAGTTCACCAGATATTCAACTAGAACCCACTTTACAAAATGGATAAGATCTCAAATGCTTTTCAAGTGATCTTTGATAACTAAAACAAAAGTATATTTCAGTCCTCTTTAGGATTCATTTGATCGTTTTTATTTGTTCTTGGGATCTGGGCAACATTGGCAAGGCAGTATTTATTACCCACCTTTAGTTGCTCAGAGGATATGAGTCAATATGCAGACAGACCAGGTAAGATTGTTAGGTTCCCTTCCCTGAAGGAGATTGGGTTGTTTTTTTTTACAACAATTCAGTGGGTGTCATCATTATTCATCTATTATCAGATTTATTGAAATCAATTGCACAATTTGCCAGGGTGGAATTGAAACTTAGAAATGGAGTTGACGTACAGATCTGCCATGATCTAATAGAATAGCAAAACAAGCTCGAGGAGCTGAATGGACTACTCCTGTTCCTATGGCCCCGATTTTAATGGTGGAGGGGGAGGCTGGAACGGTGTATACGAGCCCTGAAGGGGGCAGTGCACCCAGACATAACTGAGAGGTCGCGATCTGGCTGATTTGAATGGCCGGGCCTCATTTCCATACGTTTTCTCTGACTCCCACCCGAAACTAACCAGATCCACTACCTGGTGGGAGCAGGAATTCGGTGGCAGGAGGCCACAGCCAGTGACTCACAGGAATGGTCCCCGGTCGTCATATCAGTGGGACTCTGGACCCGATCGGGCGGGTACAACCCAGGGGAGGTCCAACACTTCCTTGTGAGGCCTGCTGGAGCACTCCTGTTCCTTCTGGCCCACAAGGAAACCAAAGATAACATTTTAAAACTTATCTGTCTGGACCTCTTCTGGCCCGCAATCCACGTCCCGGCTAGAACCCGGCTTGACGGGGAAGCCGTCGGTGCTCCCCTTGCTCAGGCCGCCAATTAAAATCGCAGAGCGGGTCCCGATTATGTCATCGGGACCCAAACTGCTTATTTAAAGCAGGATCCTATTGACTTCCTGCGGGCATCCCTGCAGGTTAACACCGGGACACAGCGGGATGGCAGCAGGAATCAGAAGGGCTAAGTCACTAGCCTCATTTTAATTGACTCCCCGCTCGGTTTCTGCCAAGGGGGTGGGTTAAAATCGGTCCTATTACCTCTGGGTTGCTAGTCCAATACCATAACCATTACACTACCATACCCCAATAACAGCTGTCGGTGAATGAAAGTTAATTAAGCAGAAAAAGCTCTTACTTTGTAATTGGCACGCAACATTTTTTCCCTCCAGTTTTCTCCCTTTCACCATCTTATCCTGAAGGCAGCGACTTGGCTTGTAATATGATACCCACAGATCATAATAATGGACACCTGATTGTTTGCCCAAGTGCCCATTCGTCTTGTGTGAACCTGGAGAGTGAGTGTTGGCGCGAACTTAATTGTGGGACCATCACAACCATGATCCAGTCTTCACTCAGCAGTTGTTGGCACAGTTTCCCAACTGAGGTCACTGGAGTGAAAGCGAGGACAATCACAGTACTCCCAGGCAAGGAACATTTAAAAAAAAATTCAACTATGGAACAGATGTTGTTATGCAACTCACTGAGCCTTCAGTAAACTAAGTCAGATGGCGTTTGTAGAATCAGTCAAGTCTGTTTTATGTATATAGCTGAAGATGTTTACAATTCATTTCTTGACTGTATTTTGTCGCTGAAGTAGCCCCGGGTTTAGGAATTCCTGGGACATTCCAAGTTGCAGTACTCCAGAAAACAATCTGTGTCCTATAAAACTTCAAATGTAATTAGAAAGGTCTTTCAGCACAAATACTATCAAAACCCTTTATTAAAATTGGTTGTTAGAAAAGTTGTAATTTGTAGATTCTGACAACATTTTCTCCTTGCTTCTAGCTAAAGCTCCATTAACGGCTATGGTATTTGATCCTTGATAAGATAAACTCTTTCATAATAGAATAGTTGTTTATAACTTACAGATTAGCAGGTCCCAGAGCACAACCTATTATTTTAGCTCTGTTACAACAAACTTCCCAGCTGTAAATGTTTAACATTCACAGGAAGTGCTTATTCCCATGAAAATTTCACAGAAGCGATTCCAACTCATGCAACAACATGGAAAACAAAAGGGGTGGGGGGTGGGGTTGGGGGGGGAGAGCAGCAGGGATTTTTTAATAGTCAGAGGGAAAGGCGTAATGTTTTGCAGGAACTTGAACGTCAACCTCAATAAAGATGAGGTCGAACATTCAAAAGCTTCTGGATTTGGCATGAACCAAAAATGAACTTTCAAATCGGAAGAGCGTCTTCTGGACTGATTTGCATATTGCCAAACCTCAGATAAAGTTTCCCTCTTCTAGCAATGAATTAGACTTAGAAGGGGAACCAATACCAGCTTCCCATGGATCAGATCCAAAGCTCCTTCAACCCCAGCCAGACTTGCAGGAACGCAACCTTAATAGCAGGTGCTGCAGATGTCCTTCCCCCCTTCTCCAAAAAAAAACATTAGACACTAGGCACTACACTATATCTGAAAGACACCAGGGATTAAGCCAGAAATTAATATGTTTTTTTTAAAGATCATCTCACTTTTTCTATAATTCTAAATATAGATGCGAGTTGCTAGCTGTATGGAAGGAACATTTCTGGGAGAACACTGCCTATGATTGAGAAGGGTCTTTTATTCCTCGACACTTAGGCACGGGGGAGGAAGCAACATCACAATTACAGAAGAACCATTTGCCTGTGTATGTGCAACATCATTTATTTTTAAAAGAGCACGCTATCATAAGTGGATCCCCAATTTAAATTATACAAAGTTGGATTTACTAGTTCATCTGAAAGGGGCCAAAATTCGAACAATTTGGATGGACCTTACCGCTTGACTCTCTTATAAGAAGCCAAACCCTGGAATGTAACTTTTATTCCATGTAACGTAACAATGAGGTTCGACTGTGATCTCACCTTTTAAAATGCTAAACATTATTCTGGTTAAATCCTGAGTGGAACAATTGTTCAGTATTCTGATTTTAAAGGAGTTTTGTGAAATTGTAATGGGATCTTATGTTACTCTGTGTATTTAGTCCTGGGGAAGGTCAAAAGATTGTGGGGATTTCTCATGAATGGGCTGTTTGATAACACTGAAACGAGCTTGAAAAAAAACCCTCTCAATCTATGTTGTAGGTGGTTTTTTATTGTATGAACTGGCAATGCACAGTCCACTAATCATTTGCATACAATAGTTCAGCCCTTATATGTGTGAAATGCAGCTGAACACTAAGTACTACACTTTCACTATGACTTCACATGGAAACAGTCCAAGAGTTTTATTTTTCACAATTACAAATACAAGACCAGGCTAGTAAGTGAATAATGGAGAAGGGTGGCAAGTTTTAACAGCACCTAACAAACATTACTATGAGATACTTATCGCAAATATCACTTGTGAGGCCTGTAGCGACTTTATTGAGAGAGCATCAAATTTCCTCTCATGCATTGAATAATATTTCATTTTTTGAATGCTGCATTGAAATAGAACCCAATGGAACATAGTTCTAACTCATATGCCGTGAGAATTCAAAGGATTTGAAAGGTTTATGACAAGATTTCACTTATAAACTAATGACTGTCTCATCATCTATTATCCACCTAGAAAAGCAGCAAATGTTAACCAACAAATTCAAAAATAACTGACAGCCGCCACCACCCCCCACAAAAAAAAAGACTGACAACTCTTAAACAGTCTTGAAGATAGACCTATCATCAGGGCAATTGCTTTACGGTGACTTGAATAAGTTAAATTCCATTATTATGTAGCATTCCAGGATTTTTACCAATGTTTTGAGGATTGCGTTCCGCAATTCAGTCTGTTTCTCCCTGCAACCTAAAACCGAAAGGCATCGTCAATGAAATGTGAAAACAAGTAGTTAGACTGAGAGTGCAGCGCGACGCAAGCTTGTCAGAACGTAAACTGCAGGTATGCCCAATATTGCAGGGCTAAACTAAAGTACAAAAAAGTAAATTTATTGAAGAGGGGCATGAGCAATGAACATGTGAGATTTATTTTTGGGGGTGGTGGGTCTTGTCCACCCAGGAAATCTTGATTTTTGATTGCTGGTGTATTTTCAAGAACTGCGGATCTTCAAAAAGAAAAGAAAGACTAGCATTTATATAGCACCTATCACAACCTCAGGACGTCCCAAAAGCGCTTTACAGCCAATGAAGTACATTTTTGAACTGTAGTCACTGTTGTAATGTAGGAAACACAGTAGCCAATTTGTGCACAGCAAGCTCCCACAAACAGCAATGTGATAATGACCAGATAATCTGTTTAATTGTGAAATAACAACAGAAAACGCTGGAAAAACTCAGCAGGCGAGGCAGCATCCGTGGAGAGAGAAAGAGAGTTAACGTTTCAGGTCAAAGACCTTTCGTCAGAACTGGAAATAGCAGGAAATGAAATAGATTTGAGGCAAGGATAAAGCTGGGAAAAGGGGGAGGGGATGAAAGAACAAAAGGAGAGATTAAGAGACATTAAGAGATGATCAAGGCAAGAGGTGGTGTTAATGTGACAGGTTGAGGCTAAAAGAAGTGTGAAATGCACTGGCAGAATGAAGGGCAGCTGCCAGCTTCTAGGAGGGAAAAAAAAGGGGGAGAGGCAAACAAAAGGGTGGATGAAAAAATAAAATATAAATGTGATAGGGGCTGAGGTTATGATCTAAAATTGTTGAACTCGATATTGAGTCCAGAGGGCTGTAGCGTGCCTAAACGAAAGATGAGGTGCTGTTCCTCGAGCTTATGCTGCGCTTCCGTGGAACAGTGTAATAGGCCAAGGACGGTGAGGTCAGAGTGGGAGTGAAGCGGTGAATTAAAGTGACAGGCGACCGGGAGCTCGGGGTCCCCCTTACGGACTGAACGGAGGTGTTCTGCAAAGCGGTCACCCAATGTTTAATTGTGATGTTGATAGAGGGATAAATATTGGCCAGGACACCGAAATAACTCCTGTGTTCTTCTTTGAAATAGTGCCATGGGATCTTTTACATCCACCTGAGAAAGCAGACTTTGGTTTAATGTCTCATCCAAAAGACAGCACCTCTGACAGTGCAGCAGTCCCTCAGTACTGCACTGAAATGTTAGCCTGGATTTTTGTGCTTAAGTCTCTGGAGTGGGACTTGAACCCACAACCTTCTGACTCAGAAGGGTATGTGACAGCAAGGGTATGTGCACCTCAAACAGAATCCTATTCACCCCCATGTAAATTCAACCGCTGTCTTTAAGTTAATCTATTGTTACTGTTCAATCATTGTTTCTGCTGGAAATTCATGTTGGAATTTAAAAAAATCACTGGCTGAGCTCATGTAGTGGCAGAGAATGCTTTATTACCACAGGCATGCTGAAGGGTGTGATTAGTTGGGAATTGTTTGTTAGAGTATCTCCTGAGGATATATATCCTCAACCAGGCCTGACTGTCCTCAATCGAGTCTGAACATTTAGCACTCAACCAATCACAACCCTATATAGGATATGTCTCAGAAATCATCATCTACTCCCTCGGAGCAGGCCGAGGAGTTGACAATCTGTTATATTTTGGAGTAAAATCTTTGCTTTTACATAGGAAGTATTAGGGGGTAGCCAGTCAAAATTCTCATACCCAAGCCTCTTCTAGCCACACATTAGACTTGCTGATGGAATAATATAACTTCCTGAAGATGTAGGATGCTAACATATATTAATGAAGGGATTCAAGATTGTCTGATCGCATTAAGACCATCCTGGTGTTTAATTTCATAGACGGTTACAACACGGAAACAGGCCATTTGTTTGTGCGGGTAAATTTCTCCACATGAGCCATCTAGTCTAATGCCACTCTCCTGCTTGATTTCAAAATTCTCTTTTTTTCCACCTTTTTTTCCCCCCTTTTTTTTCCCCTCCCAGAAGCTGGCAGCTGTCCTTCATTCTGCCAGTGCATTTCACACTTCATCTAGCCTCAACCTGTCACATCAACACCTCCTCTTGCCTTGATTATCTCTTAATGTCTCTCAATGTCTCTTAATCTCTCCTTTTGTTCTTTCATCCCCTCCCCCTTTTCCCAGCTTTATACTTGCTTTAAATCTATTTCATTTCCTGCTTTTTTCCAGTTCTGATGAAAGGTCTTCGACCTGAAACGTTAACTCTGTTTCTCTCTCCACGGATGCTGCCTGGCCTGCTGAGTTTTTCCAGCGTTTTCTGTTGTTATTTCAAAATTCTCAACCTTGTTTTCAAATCCCTCCATGGCCTTGCCCCTCCCTATCTGTGTAACCTTCTCCAGCCCTACAACCCTCTGTGATCTCTGTGCTCCTCTTGTGTATCCCTGATTTTCATTGCTCCACCATCGGCGGCTGTGCCAACAGCTGCCTCGGCCCTAAGCTCTGGAATTCCCTCCCTAACCTTCTCCCCCGCCTCCCTCCACCTATAAGACTATCGAATCCACTTCCACTACCCTTTCATGCAATGTATGGAAGGTGCTTCTTAAAACCTATCTCTTTGACCAAGCTTTTGGTCACCTATCCTAATATCTCCTTATGTGTCTCAGTGTCAAAATTTGTTTGAGAACACTTCTGTGAAGCGTCTTGGGGCATTTTACTATGTTAAAGGTGCTATAGGAATGCAAGTTGTTGTTGTTGTAGCCAATGCACTCCTAAATTCAAAATCACTTCAGGAGTGAGACCTAGATCTCAGGTAATTAAGTTCAGATGCACGGGGTAATTTAGTATTCCAAAAGGATGCTGGGTTCAAAAAATTAGCATGCAAACCTTTTGCAGTACACGACACAACATAAACCAGCAGCATGCAAGAATATCCCAGTGCGCTTTGCGTAGAAAAATCATAAACACATTTATAAAGGACATGCTTGCAACATAGATGTCGACAGCCTGGTGAAATGGGCAGACACATGGCAGATGTAATTTAACGCAGAGAAGTGTGAAGTGATGCCTTTTGGTAGGAAGAATGAGGAGAGATAATATAAGCTAAATGTGACAATTTTAAAGGGGGTGCAGGAACAGAGAGACCTGGCGATGTATGTACATAAATCTTAGAAGGTGGCAGGACAAGTTGAGAAGGCTGTTAAAAAAGCATATGGGATCCTTGGTTTTATATACAGAGGCATAGAGTACAAAAGCAAGGAAAATATGTTAAACCTTTTATAAATCAGTGTTTAGGCCCCAGCTGGAGTATTGCGTTCAATTCTGGGCACCCCACTTTAGAAAGGATGTCAAGGAGACTTACTAGAATGGTACCAGGGTTGCGGGACTTCAATAATGTGGAGATACTAGAGAAGCTGGCATTGTTCTCCTTAGAGCAGAGAAGGTTAAGGAGGGATTTAATAAAGGTGTTCAAAATCGTGAAGGCTTTTTATAGAGTGAATAAGGAGAAACAGTTTCCAGTGGCAGAGGGGTCAATAACCAGAGGACACAGATTTAAGGTCATTGGCAAAATAACCAGAGGTGAGATGAGGAGAATTTTTTTTTTTTTACGCAGCGACTTGTTATGATCTGGAATGTACTGCCTGAAAGGCTGGTGGGAGCTAATCCAATGATAACTTTCGAAAGGGAATTGGATAAATACTTGAAGGAGAAACGGCAGGGGAATGGGACTAATTGGATTTCAAAGAGACGGGACAGGCACGATGGGCCGAATAACCTCCTTCTGTGCTGTGTCATTCTATGATTCTATAAGATTGCTACGCCTGGTGCACTTAGGATCTCTTCCCCTCCCCCGCGTGAGTTGCAGAACATTATCGGCAGAGTTAGTCACCGGGCAGCAAGAGCGACTCAACACACGGTCGCAAAACGTAGCAAAGCAAGGTGACAAAAAATCTAAAAGTAGGACTTATGATTCAACGATCAGTTTAAATTATGAAGTGGCAGAGCATGCACTTCTGCACCAGATCTGCTATTTTTACACCCGCTATCCAGATGCAATCGCTGCAAGCCAGTGTGGTAGGAAGTGCTGCCTTCTTCCCCCTGTTATGTGATTGGTTCTGGGGCAGAGGTGTTTAGCACAGAAGCTATTGTGTCATTGGATTTGGTCTTAAACAACCTCAGAATGCAATGAATAAACTGTAAAAAAAAAAGGAAATAGTTCACTGCAGGATGCATTCCATTGACAGAATTTTCACAAGGCTGCTTTATATTTTGAGTCACAGCCCTTTGAAGAGACAGCTCGTTTTTTTTGCATGAAAATTCTTGTCACTTTCATAATTTATTAAATAAACTACGCATTAGGAATATCTAGAATTATGTGATACAGTTCTCAGGGAATTAATATTGCAGCAAAGTGTATTAAAAGGCCATTAACGTCACATTTGGAAGTTTTCAGGCCAGATCAGAATTAATCTGCTCCAAGAACTCAGTTGAATATCTATCTCAGTTGCTACAGGAAATATGCACAGCAGCGTTTGCTGTATGTACAATAGAGTGTATTTTTACACTTCCCAAGCCACATAAGGAGATATTAGGACAGGTGACCAAAAGCTTGGTCAAAGGGGTAGGTTTTAAGGAGCGTCTTAAAGGAGGAGAGTGAGGTAGAGAGTTGGAGACATTTAGGGAGGGAATTCCACAGCTTAGGGCCTTGGCAGCTGAAGGCACAGCTGCCAGTGAAGAAGATTGGGGATGTGCAAGAGGCCAGAATTGGAGGAGCGCAGAGATCTTGGGCGGGTTGTAGGCAGCGTTCCCTCTAATTTGTGGTCTAAGTGCGTGGTTCCTTTAAATTTGCTGCGCAGGATCTTCCAGAAGCAGCTGCTGGAGAGCGTCCTGCGCGGGACCTCGTGATTGGTGCACGGCAGTGCACCTTAAGGAGAACATTGCCTGTAGGGCTGGAGGAGGTTACAGAGATAGGGACAGGTTGAGGCCATGAAGGGATTTGAAAACAAGGCTGAGAATTTCAAAATCGAAGTTGTGCTGGACCGGGAGCCAATGTAGGTCAGCGAGCACAGGGGTGACGGGTGAACGGGACTTGGGTGCGAGTTAAGATGCGGGCAGCAGATTTTTACTGATCATTATCCAGTAATGTGTGTGTGTGTGGATGTCAGGTGAGGACAGGGCCAAGTTTGGTTGTTGTGTACCTCAAAGGTTGAATAACCCACTACAATCATTGTCTAGGCTCACAGGTGAAGAATAGGCAACGGACCAATGGGCAGCCGCCCACTTGTAGACATGCGCCGCAGCAAGAGTCTTCAGGAAAGAGGAGAAGATTGGGAAGAAAATAAATAACTTTGCTTTATGGGTGACGCCTGTCTAAATGCAATTCAGGTGACTTCATACCCGAATGGCATTATACAGCTTGTGTAGATGCAAACTTAAAACTGCCTCACATGACCTAAAGTGTGAAGTACAACTGGCCTGTAAGAGAGAGCAGCCCTGCCTCCCAAGCCTCATTACATCAGTGTGGCTTCTTCCATTTCCCGTTATGGTCTGTCAGAATAGGAGGAACCAATTAGTGCCAATTTGAAAGCACATTTAGGCTATGAGCTGACATCCCATTAAGAGCCGAATTGTGTCAGGTTGACGTTACTTCACAAAGGATGCTTAATATCACAGAGAGGAGGAATGCATCCCATCAGTCAAGGTTAAATTCAAACCCAGTTCCCAGATATAAAAGAAGCATGTTCTAACACACGGAAACAGTCAGTCCTATACTTAATATTCTCTCTGGTGTTCGCTGCATTTTCTTTTCAACAATTCTAACTGTTAAAAGCAGATTATATTAATACCAGTTCTATGGTAAAATATTTTAATCACATTAGGCCTTTTACATGAAATCAATGGCCTAGAAATTCGATTGCTTCTGAAAACCAGCGCGCAGGGGGCGGGGCGTGTACGGCACACATCTTTTCAGGACAATGCTCTGCTTTTCAGTCGCTTCAAGTCTTGTGCTGCAGAATTCTTTTGTCAAATTGGTTTCCGATCTCCTGGACTTCTCTGGACATCTAGACAACGTTTCTGCTTTGAACTACACTGGATTACACTACGTTTCTACACTGGATTACACTGTAAGATTTACCTGCTGTGTCTCTATCTCTGCTGCTAAAAGACTTTTTAACTTTGAAACTGCAGCTGTGTCTCTGCTGAACTGGTTCCACTGGCTTTTCAGCTCTGCCCACTTCTAGCTAGCAGCTGTTGCTCCACTTGCTGTCCGGTGACTCGTTCTACTGGTTTTCAGCTTTGCTGGTCGCTGGCTTGTGGTCTTGCTTTATCTCCGCCGCTTTATTCCAAAGGTGACCTCCAACTTGCGTCAATTTCGCCATCATCTTTCTGCACCGCTACCGACTCTCATTCCTACGGCAACAACCTCCATTCTCGAACTCTCTACCCTTCAAATAGCTTCTGGATCTCTCAGATACACTGCCCTCCCAAATCCCTACCTCATTCCTTCATTACTCTTTGACCTATCTACTCTCCTGCCGTCGTCCCAGGCTTGACTCCCTCTTAGATAAGCCCACAGCTTCCCTCTGTGCCTCTGGGCACTCGTCACCGCCTCCTTACGAGCAGCAACCCTAACTGTCCCATCCTACTCTCTCGCCGACCTTCTCACCCAGCGCGCCCACTGGGGGCTAATCTTGCCAATCTCCTCCCCATCCAACTCATCCCCTCCCAGCGCTGACCTTGTGGACGCTGGCAGTGGGGCCGCCATCACCGACCCTCTCCGCATCTCCCTCCAGAATGTCCGTTCACTTGCGAACAAGGCTTTGCCATCCATGAGCTTATTGTGGATGATTGTATCGACATCATGGCCCTGACGGAAATTTGGTTGAGGGGTGATGACACCTTACCCTTAAATGAAGCCTCCCCGCCTGGCTATACCTTCCACCACTTGCCCCGCTCAGACCGCTGTGGTGGCGGTGTGGCTCTCATCACCAAATCACACCTTGTTCTGTCCCCCTACTCCTCCGGCACGTTCTCCTCCTTTGAACATCTCACCTTATTCAACCCCTCTCACCTCTCATTTAAAATTTTCATTCTTTACTGCCCACCCAAGTACCATAAAAATTTTATTACCGAGATATCTTCACTGTTCTCCTCCCTCAGCACCGAACAACTTCTCATCCTCGGTGATCCATCTCAATTCATCATAAGAACATAAGAACATAAGAAATAGGAGCAGGAGTAGGCCAATTGGCCCCTCGAGCCTGCTCCGCCATTCAATAAGATCATGGCTGATCTGATCCTAACCGCCAATCTACTATCACAGAACCATCTCCTGAACCTAACAGAATTGGACACACGAAATAGGAGCAGGATCAGGCTACACGGCCCCTCTCTCCTCTGAGTTCACTAGCCTCCTATCCTCCCTTAATCTCACCCTCCAAGTAAACTCCCCAATCCATATTCACGGCACAACCCTACTTCTTTCTGTGTCCGTTCCTGGAAAAAACTCTCTCCCAACTCTCTTACAACTGCACTTATGAAATCCCAACTGACCAGCCTTTGGCCCTCCATTCACCACAACATTTCTGCAGCTACCGATCTGCTCAACCACACCCTCACCACCACCTCTGATGCCCTAGTCCCTATTAAAACAGTTACCTTCTCTCACCCTGGCCATTCCCCCTGGTACATCTTCATTTCCTTAAATCCAAGGGATGCAGACTTGAACGGATATGGTGGACAACTGGTTTAGCCATTCACCACCAGATCTGGCTGGACCACAAAGTATTATCGGGTCCTGCTCTCATCTGCCAAAATTGCTCACTATTCCAGAATCATTCTGGAATGCAAAGATAAACCCCGGCTTCTATTCTCCACTGCTAACCGTCTTCTTAAACCCCTCTCCCCTGTCTCCTCCACTCTCACCTCCGACAACAAGTGTGAGGAGCTCATGGACTTCTTTGTCTCTAAGATTGAGACCATCCATTCAGCTGCCTCTGCCACTTCCCTTCCTTCCCCTAGCCCACCAGGCCAAACTTCCTCTAAGGTTTCCCCCTGTCCTAGCCCTGAGCTCACATCTTTCTCCAGTTTCGCTCCGATCTCCCCTCATGACCTCTCCGCACTCATCTTGTCCAGGAGACCCACTTCCTGCTCCCTCGACCCTATTCCCACCAAACTGCTGACCACCCAACTTCCTTTTCTGGCTCCCATGTTAACTGACATTGTAAATGGTTCTCTCTCCGCAGGTACTGTCCCCCTCTCCCTCAAATCTGCCGTCATCACCTCACCTCAAAAAGACAACCCTTGACCCCTCCATCCTTGCAAACTACCTCCCCATCTCCAACCTCCTTTTCCTCTCCAAAGTCCTTGAAAGTGTTGTCGCCTCCCAAATCCGTGCCCATCTTTCCCGCAACTCCATGTTTGAATCCCTCCAATCAGGTTTCCGACCCTGCCACAGTACTGAAACGGCCCTCATCAAAGTCACAAATGATATCCTTTGTGACTGTGACAAAGGTAAAGTATCCTTCCTCGTCCTTCTTGACTTGCCTGCAGCCTTTGGCATGGGTGACCGCTCCATCCTTCTCCAACGCCTCTCCACCGTTGTCCAGCTGGGCGGGACTGCACTCGCCGGGTTCCATTCTTATCTATCTAATCGTAGCCAGAGAATCACCTGCAACGGCTTCTCTTCCTGCTCCTGCATTGTTACCTCTGGTGTCCCCCAAGGATCTATCCTTGGCCCCCTCCTATTTCTCATCTACATGCTGCCCCTTGGTGACATCATCTGAAAACACAGCGTCAGTTTCCACATGTACGCTGATGACACCCAACTCTACCTCACTACCACTTCTCCCCTCCACGGTCTCTAAATTGTCAGACTGCTTGTCCGACATCCAGTTCTGGATGAGCAAAAATCTTCTCCAATTAAATATTGGGAAGACCGAAACCATTGTTTTCGATCCCTGCCACAAACTCCATTCCCCAGCCACTGACTCCATCCCTCTCCCTAACATCTGTCTGAGGCTGAACCACACTGTTCGCAACCTTGGTGTCATACTTGACCCTGAAATTAGCTTCCGACCACATATCCGCTGCATAACTAGGACCGCCTATTTCCACCTCTGTAACATTGCCCGTCTCTGCCCTTGCCTCAGCTCATCTGCTGCTGAAACCCTCATCCATGCCTTTATTACCTCTAGATTTGACTATTTCAAAGCACTCCTGGCTGGCCTCCCACATTCTACCCTACGTAAACTTGAGGTCATCCAAAACTCAGCTGCCCGTGTCCTAACTCGCACCAAGTCCTGTTCACCCATCACCCCTGTGCTCGCTGACCTACATTGGCTCCCAGTTAAGCAACGCCTCGATTTCAAAATTCTCATTCTTGTTTTCAAATCCCTCCATGGCCTCTCCCCTTCCTATCTCTGCAATCTCCTTCAGGCCCACAACCACCTCCCCCCCCACCCCCCGCCCCGCCCCGACCCCGAGATATCTGCACTCCTCTAATTCTGCCTTCTTGAGCATCCCTGATTATAATCGCTCAACCATTGGTGACCGTGCCTTCAGCTGCCTAGGCCCTAAGCTCTGGAATTCCCTGCCGAAACCTCTTCGGCTCACTACCTCTCTTTCCTCCTTTAAGACACTCATTAAAACCTACCTCTTTCACCTGTCCTAATTTCTTCATATGTGACTCGGTGTCAAATTTTTTTGTCTCGATGGCATACAATGTAGAATAAAGAAAAAAAGGGAAGCTTATGACAGATACCGAGGACTCAATACTGCAGAAAGCCGAGAGGAGTATAGAAAGTGCAGGGGTGAAATTAAAAAGGAAATTAGGAAAGCAAAGAGAGGGCATGAAAAAATATTGGCAAGTAAAATCAAGGAAAACCCAAAGATGTTTCATAAATACATTAAGAGCAAGAGGATAACTAAAGTAAGATTAGGGCCTATTAGGGACCATAAAGGTAACCTGTGTGTGGAAGCGGAAGACATGGGTATGGTTCTTAATGATTACTTTGCATCTGTTTTCAAAAAAAGAGAGGGACGATGCAGACATTGCAATCAGGGAGGAGGAGTGCGAAATATTAGATTAAATAAACATAGTTAAAGAGTAAGTTTTAAGAGGTTTAGCATCTTTGAAAGTGGATAAATCTCCAGGCCGGATGAATTGTATCCCAGACTGTTAAGAGAAGTAAGAGAGGAAATAGCAGAGGCTCTGACCATCATTTTCCAATCCTCTCTGGCTGCAGGTGTGGTGCCAGAGGACTGGAGGACTGCTAATGTGGTACCGTTGTTTAAAAAGAGAGAAAGGAATAGACCGAGTAATGACAGGCCAGTCAGCCTAACCTCGACGGTGGGAAAATTATTGGAAAAAATTCTGAGGGACAGGATAAATCATCATTTAGAAAGACATGGATTAATCAGGGACAGTCAGCACGGATTTGTTAAGGGACGATCGTGTCTGACGAACTTGATTGAATTTTTTGGGGAGGTAACAAGGAGGGTCGATGAGGGTAGTGCGTTTGATGTAGTCTATATGGATTTTAGCAAGGCTTTTGATAAGGTCCTGCATGGCAGACTGGTCACGAAAGTAAAAGCCCATGGGATCCAAGGCAAAGTGGCAAGTTGGATCCAAAATTGGCTCAGAGGCAGGAAACAAAGGGTAATGGTCAAAGGGTGTTTTTGTGACTGGAAGGCTGTTTGCAGTGGGGTTCCACAGGGCTCAGTACTGGGTCCTTCGCTTTTTGTGGTATATATCAATGATTTGGACTTGAATATAGGAAATATGATTAAGAAGTTTGCAGATGATACAAAAATTGTCCGTGTGGTTGATAATGAAGAAGAAAGCTGCAGACTGCAGGAAGATATCAATGGACTGGTCAGCTGGGCAGAACAGTGGCAAATGGAATTCAATTTGGAGAAGTGTGAGGTAAGCATTCGGGGAGGGCTAACAAGGCAAGGGAATACACTATAAATGGTAGGACACTGAGAAGTGCAGAAGATCAGAGGGACCTTGGAGTTCATGTCCACAGATCCCTGAAGGTAGCAGGACAGGTGGATGAGGTAGTTAAGAAGGCATACGGGATACTTGCCTTTATTAGCCGAGGCATAGAATATAAGAGCAGGGAGGTTATGCTTGAACTGTATTAAACACTAGTTAGGCCGCAGCTAGAATACTGCGTGCAGTTCTGGTCACCACATTACAGGAAGGATGTGATTGCACTAAAGGGGGTGCAGAGGAGATTTACGAGGATGTTGCCTGGGCTGGGGAATTTTAGCTATGAGGAAAGATTGGATAGGCTGGGGTTGTTTTCTTTGGAACAGAGGAGGCTGAGGGGAGACCTAATTGAGGTGTATAAAATTATGAGGGGCCTGGATAGAGTGGATAGGAAGGACTTGTTTCCCTTAGCAGAAGGGTCAATAACCAGGGGGCATAGATTTAAAGTAATTGGTCGTAGGTTTAGAGGGGATTTGAGGAGAAATATTTTCACCCAGAGGTTGGTGTGGGTCTGGAACTCACTGCTTGAAGGAGTGGTAGAGGCAGAGACCCTCATCACATTTAAAAAGTCCTTGGATATGCACTTGAAGTGCCGTAACCTATAAGGCTACGGACCAAGTGCTGGAAAGTGGGATTAGGGTGGATAGCTCTTTGTCGACCGGAACGGACAAGATGGGCCGAATGGCCTCCTTCTGTGTTGTAAATTTCTGAGATTCTTTTAATACCCCTGTGAAGCACCTTGGGACATTTTACTAAATTAAAGGCACTATATAAATACAAGTTGTTGTTGTTGATCCCAGGGAAAGTGGTGCTGGGACCTCATTTTAATGAGACAGGAATGTAGCCAGTGCTACCCCTGTTGCTTATTGGCTGCGCTCCTATTTGTGGGGTGGGGGAGGGGGGCTCAGGAAATCGGGCCTCTCTAATGTCACATAAAGGAAGCCAGCACTTCTTAAAGGGGAGGTGCACTGTGGCTGCAGGCATCAGGAAACGTTATTGAAGGGAATTAAATATGTACTTCAAACTGAGAACATTGCTGGGCTGTGGGAAAAGAGCAGGGGAGTGGGACTAATTGGATAGCTCTTCAAAGAGCCGGCACAGACATGATGGGCCGAATGGCTTCCTTCTGTACTATATGAGTGTATGATTCTGAGTGTGAAATGGCTGGAAGAGGTCCAGAGAGGGCACCCAGGCTCTCCGATGCAGCGTTGTAGGCCCTGGTCCAGGTTGTTAGCAGGAGATGGGGGATTCTCTTGTCCCCATCCCCGAGTTGGGCAGAAAGCCCTACAGGCAACACCTCAAAAGAAAGTGGGAAGAGGTGTCTGAAGAGTTGAGTGCAAGAAGCTAAGTCAAGGTAAGGATCCTTCCTCCCACCTCAATTACTCTGTCCTCACAACTGTGAACACTCCCATCCCCCTGCTTCCCATCATTCTCCTAGAATCACTGCACCACACTTTACTTAACATTCTTCTCCTCCTACTAACACACTCTGCACATCCTAATTTCACCACTATTGCAACCCTCATTTCCCCACATCTCAGATCTTTCACACAACAACCACACTCTTTGACCATGACCGACACATTCACAAAACAGCTCACAACTCACAAAGCTGCCACTAGCACACTCCCTTCTTTCTTGCAGGAGACGGTCGTATACCACGAGGTAGCAGACTGCGACTGGAGAAGCCGGAGGCCACCTGCCCACCCTCACCCCACTCGAAGAGGATATTCTGAACATTTCGGGCAGGGAGAGCATCATGGCTGTGGTGAGTGGCACCGCTGGAGGAGACATCAGCTGTGATTTTCTTCCTGGAGGCGGGTTTGCGTCGGGAACGGTAGCGGGTGGGTTCCCATCCCGCTGCCGGCCTGCTGACATGATTTTTCGTTGATTGGCCCAGTTAAGCCCACCGTGTGGGTTACCCGCCCTGATCACAAGGTGCGGGTCTGTTCAGCTGCTCTGCTTACGCAATTACAGCCGATGCATTTAAGGGGGCCATTTCCCCATTAGATCTCAGGTCGTTTCTGGAGCTTCTGACTGCTGCTTCTCACCATGAAGTCCGCAGAGAAACAAAAGGCAGCTCCTCGCTTCAACGAGGACTCCCTCCATGTTCTTGTGGAGGGAGTCAGAGGACGTCGGGAGGTCCTGTGTCCATCTGATGGAAGAAGTGCACAATGGGATGTGTCTACAATCTACATATCACGTCTAACCCATATCTTTAGTCTCCCACAGGATCATCAAGAGCCCCCCCTTCCCTATTGCCCAGCAGGAAGAGCCGGAGGACTCCTCAGAGAATGGTGCATCCTCTGAGGGAGCAGCGTCAGCAGAAATGGTCACACCCAGCACCAGCGCAGTGAAGCACACCTCGGTGAGTCGCTCGCGAGATAGAGTAGTGTTGTCACCTGGTGTATCACAACGCACGAGTGAGCAAGAGCAGATGGTGGAGACAGGGACAGCAGTGGAGAGTCCTCGTCGGAGGCCGCAGGACACTCCCAGCTCTGCTCAGCTGCATGTAGACGCTGGGCCTCGGGGCCATCCAGAAAGAGAGCGGTGCTGGAGTTTCAGGAACAAGTGCAGGAGGCTCTGAGTGGCTTTGCAGCCACGGTGACTGCGAGTGTGCAGAGAATGGAGGAGTCCATCTCAAACATGAGCAATGCCGTGGTGCACGCAATGGCGAATGTAGGTCCCGCCATGGAAAGGATGGCAACCACCATGGAGGACATAAATCGCCAGACTCAAATGAACATGGTGACTCTTCTAAATAGATGGTCAGCTATGGAGGATCGATGGGCATCTATCGTGGAGAGGAACCTGAGGTACATGGCACCCCCGTTATGAGGACTGTCAGTACAGAGACGGGTCCTCATGGCCCTACTGATATGCAGCAAGATGCTCTCCAACTACTTGCTAGCAGCGAAGTGCGGGTGGCCCATGAGAGGGATGATGGTGGGAGGCAACATGCAAGTGGGGGCTCCTCTCCAAGCGCTCCAACTTCCATCCCCTTGCCAACCCCTCGGTCAGAGCCCCAGATGACTGCCGGAGCAGTGATGGCCAAGTCTGCCCCTGTGCAGCCGCAGGAGGAGCAGACTTTGGCGGGGCCTTCAAAGGCTCCAAAACCCAGAGGACGACCGCCAAAGGCGTCTAAGCAGGCACAGCAGAGAAGTGAGCAGGCTGTCTCTACATCTGCTGAAGCCACAGGGGTAGCACAACGTAGAAGCACGCGTAAGAGAAAGCTGACACATAAATGATCACAAGGGTACTCACTTGGGTGTTCTGATAGAATTCAATGTTAAGTTTCTATTCTTTTCTTATGTTGGAATAAATTAATCTTGTATGAACGTTTGACATCGTTGCCATTTGTGTGATCCCAATTTGAGGTGGCACAGTGAAGGGTGAGGGCACCTTTTATGTCCAGCAATGCAGGTGACAGTGGATATAGAGTTAACAACAGACACTTACAGCCTCAAGACAGTATCCCAAATCGTGAAATCAGCAACCTCTTGACATTTGAAATTGAGCAGATTTGAGAGTGCAGCTTTTAGATTGCAGTTGCAGCTGTGAAGTTTCCAGCTCATTGGTCTTCCTGACACACTTACCTGGCGTGATCTCTGAACGTCGTGAAACCCGAATCAAATGTTGGAAAATTGCAAAAGGCTCTCAAAATAGCACTTAACAAAACAAGCACTTAACAAGGAGTTAAGTGCCTTAAATCCCTTACCCGCCGCTTGGTGTCGGGTCTGTTGAAACTCACACGGAGGCGGATTCGCAGCGGGTTTCTGACCCTGCCGTCAATCATTACGAGTTTAACATCTGACCCGCCTCCGAACCCGCCCTCTGTGCATCGGCAAAATCGCGGCCATCGTGTAGGTTTCTTCACATCTTACCCTATTTTTCCCTTCTTACTTCTATCTCACCCTACACATTCTGCATGACAAACTACAGCTGCTTTCAGCTGCCGCTCAGGCCGCTCTTCTCACCTTTCACATTAAAAGCTGACCCTTGTCCCTCGCTTTCATTTCAGGTGCTGAACATGTCAAGGCCCCTGTGCCAGTACAGGAAGATGAGGGCAGTCTTCCTGAAGATGCAGCGTACACTCGATCTGACCCTAGTCAGAGGCTGGAGTCACGCGTACTTTAGCGGGTAGGCTAGAGGAGGGGTCTTCACTTGGTGACTCACTGGGCACAAGTGTGTCGGAGTTAGGGTAGGAGGATAGGATGCCACAGGTGCAAGCTTTTTTTCTTGGCAAGCATTCTTTCTTTCTTCAAAATTTGTCAACAAAATTCCCCCACTGTCATGATTAAATTGCAAAAACCCCCCGCTTGCAAAGCATCACACGTGCGGTCAATGCCAGCAGTGATTACCTAAAGAGGACTACCATTCCTCACAAACAGAAAAATATAATGGTTATTGCAATTGTGTTCTAATATCTATAATTATGGCTGGATATATGTCTATCGTCTTGTCGTATCTGAGACTGTTTGGCGATCACTGGACAATTTGTGCCAGATTTTGAAAGAACCTTACTGTCATCACTGACAACATCAACTCACAAAGCAAAGAAGAACATTCCCACGAGTAGCTCCGCTGGTGCTTTAGTGAGTAGATGCAATACCTAGTGTGATACTGATCCTTGCAGACCAAGACCATTCTGGATTCAATCCTGATCTGTGCTGAGTAGCTGATCTGAGCCAAGGCAGGAAAAGCATGCTGCAATTGGTTGAAGTGACCCTGGGCTAGGGAAGGAAAACCATTTCACTCACCAGTGATTTCTACTGGTAAGTTTGTGTGTACACTCAGACATTAGGATAAATCCAATGATCCCCACACCCTGAAGGGAGCAGAGGTCAAACCATTAGCCTTAGTGTTGTACAATTTTAAACTCTAAAGAAATTTGTGAGCTTTGATTGCTCGGGAATTAACTTATTCTTGACCTTAGTTTTGACGCCCTTTAAAGTTGCGGGCAATTTCTTCCCCATTTTCCCACTATCTGCAACCATGCTTCCCTTTAGGTATGGCTCCACACTGGGAACACAGGATTGGTGAATTTGCCCTGTTCGATGAGGGCAGCACCAGATTTGGCCATTGTGGCCTCTCACTTTCAAATAAGCCCATTTGGCAATCATTGTCTAGGCTCATTTGTGAAAAGTGCCGACTTGGAGGGCTACTGGCACTTGCATGAGTCAATGCATTCATGAGAGAAAGGGAGAAAAATCAGAAAAGTCGTAAACCACCAGCAAGAAAGAGAATGAGTTTGAGAATCACTCAAGCATCACTTTCATTGTTTAGACGGTTATCTAAAACTTTGATTAAATGATAGGCCTATGACTAGCTCATTACTGTCTCATTTTCTAAGCTATACAGTCTGGCCTGGAGTTTCCAGCTACATTGCGTTGGTTTCTTCGGCGCAGTTCCCTCGATATCAGCGTAACCAGCGCAAAAGATCGTGGAATTTTAAGCGCAAATTGCATTCAGCGCAAATCGAGTTTCCACGATCTTGTGTGCTAGTTTTAAAAACATTATGCTAGAAGCAGGCCCCGCCCTCAAAACAGGCCATGCCTCCAGGGTGAATGAATCGCCATTGGGAGCTTCCGTTAATTGCACTCGTTTGCAGGCCTTCGAGGAGGATCAGTTGGGTGCAAGGACACCAACAGGTAGGTTTTGAATTTTTTTAAAATTTATTAAGGCACTCAGTACTGAACCCCAAATCTAACTGGAAAATAGTTTTGTGTATTATTTAAAAGCCATTTCCAGTCATTTAAAATCGGGTTACTCACAGTTGGCGGATTGACACTGTGATTTTAAATGCTTATTTTTTGTGATAAACCCATTTTCAGCTGTATTAATCAAACCTTACTAAGTTACCCCTCTTAAACATATCTAGCAAAACTTTTTAAAGCAAATTGTTTTTTTAAATGACGTTTTAAAACCCTGCCCGATTGCGCTGGTTCAGGGCAGATTTTGCGTTCGGCGATATGCAAATGAGTTTGAGTGGAAACTCGGGAGTAAAAAAAAAACTTTTCAAAATGGGCGCAATTTGCGCCAGAATCACCAATTGCGCCCAAAGCAGAAACCCTACCCCTCTATGTCTGATAATGCAAAGTTGAATTTAGCACTAAAAAATTATCCAATCATTCAAATTAAGCAACATAAATAACACAGCAAAGTGCAAATGTAGCACTTAAAACTTCAATTAGCAGCTAATTCAAATTAAGCACCTTCGATTGAAGAGGAGTAGAACGTACGCTAGATTACTTAACATGCTCCCTCTGTTTCATCTTTGCCTATAGTGAGCAATCTTAAGTTTCCATATTTGAAGTCTGTAGTATTTTATTTATAAACGTACCACTATAGCTGCTGAGAATCTGGGAGCGATTATTACCTCCAACCCACTCAATGGTAGGATTTACTGTTTTGCAATATATAGAACATGGTTATTTCACACTTATTCATTACATTTAAATTCTGCCAGCATTATTCAATCACAAATCTAATCATTCATTGAGGATGCCATCAAGCATCAACTAAATCTCGTTGTCAATATTGGCCATGGTACCCATGCCCACCACTGAATAAAAGATTCACGGTGTTCCAGAGCTGTATTTCTATCCACAGGAGTCCTAGTGAGCCTGAAAACTACCACAGAATCTTACTGATATCAATGGCTTTTAAAGGGGTTCCTCAGGTTGCAGTAGTACACACGTCAGATGCTTTGGAGTCTCACAGAGTAGTCAACAAAAACAAACTGGAATTTGCTCTCAAAGCCCACTTGCATAGCTTTCATCAATTTCCAAAAGGCATTCAATACATTGCCAAATCCTGGATTTTTTTTTTTGAGATGTGTATCGTAGCTCCAAAATCTGAGTAAAGGTAAATGAGCAGCTCACAGAACTTATTTTTCACGAAAGAGGAGTAAGGCAAGATTTTCCACGATCACCCTTCCTATTTAACGTCTTCATCGAAGATGTGTTGGATGGTATTGTAAAAAATTGCTGTACTCCCTTTCACAAATGTTATTGTGTTGTTGACTGACTAATCTGGATATCTAGTACTCACTACTCACCATGTTGAACAGTGGACCAACCAATCAGATATTGTGTTGGGTGCCTCCAAATGCAAATTATGGCTTTGCAGTTCTGGACAAGATCTCAAAAAGTATTGACTGGAAGATATAAGAGGCATCTGTTACAAATGTTGATTCTTATCAGAACCTGTGGGTCTTGGTGGTGGAGGTTCAATACAAAGCCAACACTCTGTGGCAGATCTGGTAATCCACTACCTAAATGAGGTATTTTGGGTAAATGAGGTATGTTTCTCTCTGCTGGAAACACTCAGCTGGTCAGGCAACATCTATGAAGAAAGAAACATAGCTGGAACATCACCCCTGTGTTTCTCTCTCAACAGATGTTGCCTGACCTGCTGAGTGCTTCCAGCATTTTCTGTTTTTATTTCAAATTTCCAGCATCTACAGTATTTTAGCTAAATTACAACAATAATAACAACGTGCATTTATATAGCACCTTTAACGTAGTAAAAGGTGCTTCACAGGAGTGTCATCAAACAAAGTTCGACACCGAGCCACATAAGGAGATATTCGGACAGGTGACCAAAAGCTTGGTCAAAGAGATAGGTTTTAAGAAGCATCTTCCATACATTGCATGAAAGGGTGGTGGAAGCGGATTCAATAGTAACTTACAAAAGGGAACTAGACATATCCTTGAAAAGAAGAAATTTGCAGGGCTATGGGGAAAGAGCAGGGGAGCAATGTTCCCCCCTAATTTTAAATTTGGCTGCGCGGTCCCTTTAACGGGCTGTGCGGCCCAAAGTTTCACGCATGCACAGAATTTCACATTGGGAAAGCCAGTCCCAGGCTGTGCAGGACTGGCAGACAGTTGTGCAGCTTAGAGGGAACGTTTCAGGAGAGTGGGACTAATTGGGATAGCTCTTTCAAAGAGCCGGCGCAGGCAGAATGGGCCGAATGGATTCCTCTGCGCTGTATGGTTCTATTCTTCCATTTACCCACTGAGTCATTGGAAATCCAAGTAGCTATTATCCTCTATTCAATATGCACTATTTTAATTTAATGGAATTATTTTATTCAGTTTTGATCAATTTTCTTTGCCAATATCAAACGTCATTGCAGACAGTGACAGCCAGTGCACTCGACACTGTTGTTCTCTAATGAAAGATTAAAGACTACAAAATCATTGCTTCTCATTTATTAAAAAGTAAATTGCTATTGACTTTGGGGAAATGTTACGGCATTCAGTATATGTGATATACTTTTGATTTTAATTGGACAAAACATTGAGAATAATAAATGTTAATTTATTAAAAGTAGGCATATTGTAATTGGCACAGCGCGCAACTAGTACAACTGAAGTTACACACATATGCAATGGGCTCTAATAACTGGACAAAGCATTCTTTGAATATTCAGTATTAATTTAAAAAACTAAAGTAAATATATTAGTATGACAATGGTAGCAAGTAGAATAAACAGAGCATCTCTAATAGCCCAGTACTGTACCAGTAAATACCAATATAATCCACT
The DNA here is from genome assembly GCA_030390025.1 of Squalus acanthias. Classification (NCBI taxonomy): domain Eukaryota; kingdom Metazoa; phylum Chordata; class Chondrichthyes; order Squaliformes; family Squalidae; genus Squalus; species Squalus acanthias. The sequence continues at coordinate 151,860,508 of CM059428.1, forward strand.
TGTCTGTGACTCATCTTTGGCCAACTTGCCAAAGTCCTTTAACCAAACAAAGAAACAAACAAAGTCGTTGTCATCGATGACAACAACAACAACAGCTTGCATTTATATAGCGCCCATAACGTCCCAGGGTGCTTCACAGGAGCGTTATAAAACAAAATTTGGCATGAGACAAGGAGGTTTTAGGAAAGGTTTTAAGAAGCGTCTTGGTGGAGAGAGAGGTAGAGAGGCAGAGAGCTTTTAGGAAGGAAATTCCAGAGCTTAAGGCCTAGGCTGCTGTAGGCACAGCCACCAATGGTGGCGTGATGTAAATCGGGGATGCGCAAGAGGCCAAAATTGGAGGAGCGTAGAGATCTCGAAGGGTTGATTCAGCAGGCACAAACACAGTATAGGTCATTTTCATTCTAAAATACCTAAACACCTAAATCCTTTTTGGACTTAATCCCAAATCAGTTGAGTAGAAGTGGCCTTATCAAGATCAAATTCCAACGTCATTTCCCAGCTCTTCTCATTTTTTTGTTTTTAACAATAGAATTCTGCAGTTTCTCACAGAATATTTAAAAAAAATTTCAATGCTTGACTCGTGCTATTCTTGCCCCACATGCGGACCCCTGCCTGCGGAGCGTTGATAACATGTAATACTCAGTAACTTTGGTTACGTAACAATTTTTTTTTATCAGGCTAGTACGTGCATTATTCTCAGCACCTCAAATCAAACCACTTTATCAGTAGCTGCCATATTGTTCACGTTACTTCGTTTGAAATGTCTTTGCAGCTCTTCAGCCAAACTACAGTAAGGACTGGTTTCAACTGACAGCAAAACAGTACCTAATTCTTGGCTGGGATGCAACAGAGTATGAAAAAGATAGGCGTAATATTGGATGCACACATATCTCATTGCTACTTCTCCACATTGGAGGTATGAGCTATTGTCACTTTATGTTAACTGCACAGAGTGGGCCTGTGGTATGGAAATTGTGAAATAAAAGCAGTAGCTGGAAAATATTAATCTGACTAACTTTCTCTCAGGGTTTCAGAAATCAAACCAATCTAATTATGTAAGTTCAATTTTAGAATATGAAAGAAATGAGAGATGTGGACAAGATTGGTCTATAAAATAGTGCCAGTTTAATGTAGAATAGATTCTTGTGAAATGGATTTCATCAAAGCTGTCACTTGTGTACCAAAGCATATCCTTAGTGAGAACGTACAAATCTCCAGAGGTTTGATTCACTGAATCCGTGTTGCCAGCATAGTACTGTTTGGCATGCATGTATGTCTGGTATGTAGAGCTGAGAGAGAGAGAGAAGAGAGTTAGAGTGTCGGAAAGCACTGAATTAGAAACAAACCTCACTGAGCACTTCAGCAACTTACTTGTGCCAGGAGCAAGTTAGGTCAGCCACTTAGCAAAAACGTTTCATTTTTAGACATCAGCACTTTCCATTATTTTATCCTGTATTCGCTCAATTGTGAGTAGCATTTTACTCTCCTAATTCTTTCCCTTTGCTCCCCAGAATAATTCCACAAGCACCGGTCACCTTCCAGTATCTCACCCAAGTGGCTATTTTTAAACATGTGGGCTCTGAATGGCTAGCAGGCCAACTGCAAGGGGGCATTAGAGCCAAGCTCGATCCTGTTCTCACTTGACGTCTGCAGATATGCACTTCCACCATGGGTTTCTGGATCAGGAGCAGGAACTCTGGCCGACTTCCTCCTCCTTAATACAGACGTACTGTGGCCAATTGTAGCATCCCCATTTCTGTCCTTGCTGAGATCAGCCAACACAGCACAGATCAGGGATCAAACCCCCAAACCTTCCTGATCAGTATGGCTCAGCTGCTCAGAGATTAAAGACACTGAGCCATTGGGAGATCGACACATTTTTAACATGGATATATTGGGGTTGAAAATCCATGGCCCTTCTGACCCAATCCTGTCATATCTCTGGTGGGATTGCAGTGGAAAGGCTGCAAATTAAGCCGGGACTCGGATACGCAGAGTTCCACTCTTCCCTGGGAGATTCTGAATTATGCTGCAAGGAGTGGAAGCATGGCCTGCCCCACACAAGGCCACTGGATGCAAGAGGGAGACGAGGCCAGGGGCAGGAAGTTCCAAGCCAGGAGTTCCTGCGTATCTGATGAGAGTGGAGCATTGGTGGTACGGTACACCAAGTGAGACCAGGCTTCAATGGCTGTCCATTGGTGGAAGTGGACCCACTTGGATGTCCAAGCCTGGATCGTGGCCTGGATCCTGAAAAAAGAAGAGGAATGTAAATTGCATTTCTGCTCCCATAAAAAGGGACACTCACCACTTCTTTCTGGGGTGGAGGTTGGGGGGCAGCATCGCCTGCCCAGAACCAGGACGCTCCATTGCAGCTTGTGACCTCTTTGGGCAGGTGGGTGCCCACCTGAGCTATAAAAATGAAGGGACCGCCCCAACCCTGTGAACTTTGGTGGGTCAGTTCTGGGGGTCCCAGGTAGACACATCTGGCACTTACTGGGTGTTGGCCCCTTGGGTTCTTGGCCCCATTAGTTTTTAGTCTTTTAGCAGATATTTTCAGAGGAAGCAAGGTGATCTCAGATTGTGAGGTTGCAGTGTCAGTAGTGATTTTCTAGAGGTATAAACTAAGTATAAAATGCAACACCTTTTGTATAAATTGACACTACAATAATTGCCACTTAATGCTGTGCCCACCTCGCTCACACTTCCTGTTCAAGTCCCTCCACTTTGTTTTTCATCCCACCCACAGCACTAAAAGCATCCTCGCCAAAGTCACCAAAGACATCCTATCTAACTGTGGCTGTGGTGCACTACCCTTCTAGATCTCTCTGTGGTCTTTGATATGATAAATCATTTCATTCTCTTCTACAACCTTTCCTCTATGGCCCACCTCTGTGTTACCACCCCATCTGGGTTCTATTCCTATATGCCCGAACATAGTCTGTTCATCTTCTCCAATGGTTTCTTCTCCTGTGCCCACATTATCACCTCCAGTGTACTGCATGGCTCCATCGTTCGGCCCTTTCTATACCTGATCTATAGGACTCTCACCAGGAACCTAGCGCCTAAGGTGCAATGCCATTGCCTCCCCAACTCCAAATCTCTCCTCCCCAGCTCCATCCTACAAAATCTCCAACTTACTCAGAACTACGCAATCCGTATCTTATCCCATTCAAAGTCACACCATCTCACCATCCTCCACTGGCACTCAGCGCAACCATTTTAAAAGCTTGCCCTTGTTTTCAAATCCACCTTCATTTTACTTGTACAATTTGTGCATCCCTACAGACCAGGTCACATTCTGTGCTCTTCCAACTCTGGTTTACTGTGTGTGCCCCCCACCACCACCACCACCACTTCAGAACTGGCCGTCAGCCACCACAGTGACATCCTGTTTGGCTCTCTCTCTTGGCTGTTTGGACTTCTTCATTTTGCTACATCTCTTCCCCACTCTCAATAACCGTCTAAATATCCATCTTGTTGGTCACCCTCCTCAACTTCTCGCTCATAACTTGCTCCTCAGTGCCCATTACAACCTATGTAAAGAGCCTTGATATGCTTGGTTGTGTGAAAGGTGCTCTATAAATGTAACTTTTGGTTGCAATCAAAAAAAAATAAAACGCATTAGCTGTATGTGAAGTTTTCTCACAGGAAATAACTCCTTTCCCGAACAATCTGCTTTATGGGAGGGCATGCAGTCCCTGTGTTGTGTAAGACATTTGCACCTTTTTTTCTTGTATCGGTGCAACATTTTGCACATTTTAGGGATGTAGGTGATATGTGTTGGCAGTTGTCTAGTTGAAATACACACAAATGGCTATGGCTACTGTAGCAATGAACCTTATATAGAAATTACTAAGAATAAAATACTCCTGTCTAATATGTACTTTCGCCGTAGCAGCACTCTTAAATTGTTAGAATCAAAAACATAAGACTTAGAAATATTTTCAGGATTCACTTCATCATTTTATAAAAAGAATCTTGGCCTAGAAATTATGGCCCATTTTGGGTGCAAAATCATCATAATCTGGGTTTGGGGTGGGGGGTGGGGCTGGTGGGGGGAGTGATTTGGAGCAGAACGTGGTTCCACCAAGTTTCTGGTTCCTTCATTGAGGAATTTTAACAGAGTGGTGGGAAGCAGAGCCTTCTTCTATATGCACCCCTTCCCACCCCTCCCCCCGGTGTGACATTACATTTGGAGGCAGGATGTTGCCATTAGTGGACCCCCACAATGCGAGATCCCAAAGGCAATTGATTTCAGGAGGGAGCATGTATCATTTAAAAATGAGACCTTTCAACACTTAGACCCAATCAGTCCATGCAACCAGTTGCTCTGGAATTCTGGTATCCACTCTGGCCAGACACTCCAATCGTGCCATAAATTGCATATGTCATCATAAGATCAGAAGTGGGATGTTCATTGATGATTGCACAGTGTTCAGTTCCATTCGCAACTCCTCAGATAATGAAGCAGTCTATGCCTGCTTGCTGCAAGACCTGGATGATATTCAGGCTTGGGAAGATAAGTGGCAGGTAACATTCGCGTCACGCAAGTGCCAGGCAATGACTATCTCCAACAAGTGAGAGTCTAACCACCGCCCCTTGACATTCAACGGCATTACCATCGCTGAATCCCCCACCATCAATATCCTGGGGGTCACCATTGACCAGAAACTTAACTGGACCAGCCACATAAATACTGTGGCAACAAGAGCAGGTCAGAGGCTGGGTATTCTGCGGCGAGTGTCTCACTTCCTTACTCCCCAAAGCCTTTCCACCATCTACAAGGCACAAATCAGGAGTGTGATGGAATACTCTCCACTTGCCTGGATGAGTGCAGCTCTAACAACACTCAAGAAGCTCGACACCATCCAAGACAAAGCAGCCCATTTGATTGGCACGCCATCCACCACCTTAAACATTCACTCCCTCCACCACCGGCGTACCGTGGCTGCAGTGTGTGCCATCTACAAGATGCACTGCAGCAACTCACCAAGGCTTATTCGACAGCACCTCCCAAACCCGTGGCCTCTACCACCTAGAAGGACAAGGGCAGCAGGCACATGGGAACACCATCACTTGCAAGTTCCCCTCCAAGTCATACACCATCCTGACTTGGAAATATATCGCCGTTCCTTCATTGTCGCCGGGTCAAAATCCTGGAACTCCCTCCCTAACAGCACTGTGGAAATACCTTCACCGCACGGACTGCAGTGGTTCAAGGTGGGGGCTCACCACCACCTTCTCAAGGGCAATTAGGGATTGGGCAATAAATGCTGGCCTTGCCAGTGATGCCCACATTCCATGAACGAATAAAAGAAAAATGTGCCCACCCCGTTATACAAATGACCTTGCCGTTAGTATTTAGGATGCGGGGTTTGGTGGGGGGGGGGGCAGATCAAGGCAGATGGTGGGTGATGAACCTGCCCCACCACATTTCTCGCAATGCAGCAGGACTTCTGGAATTTCTAATCATTATTTTCTTGAATTTTCCAATTTCCCCCTGAAGGCTGTGACGCATGCTGTGGTACCATTCCTTGGGTGCTGACAGCTCACTTGAAAGAGTCCATTTTTCATCTGGATGCTTAGATATCGAGTGTCAGATTTCTAGTTGGTAACACAGTTGAACCCAATTCTGTCCACACATGAATATTTTCCAGAGGAATCACTGAATGTTGATCCGGAGTACAGCCTCTCATCGATTTTTTCTTTCTCCTTAGGCAGAGACACTAAGGAGAATTTTAGTTTTCTCAAAATTACCCTAGTTGTAATTCGCTAAATGAGCACACAAGGGATTGAACCCAGGACCCTCTTGGTCTGTATGGCTCAGTACCACACCAAGGAATGCATTTATCTGCTAAGCCATTGAAAAATCCAATATATTTCTGATTTAAAATAAGGTTCTGCATGTAAGGAAACCATTCTAAACTGCTAATGTCATAAAAGAAATTCCTGCCAGAATCTGCTTTGTTGTTATACTTGTGATGCAGGAAACCCCTGTAAGTCAATGAGACATATTTGAAAAGTTTTACTTAGGCTATTACCATAAGCTCCCTTCACATTACACAAAAATTACTGACATCCTTAGGTAAAATTGAAATATTGCCTCAGGACATTAGGAGAGCAATTTATAGTATGAGCACAGCAGTTGCCAAGGTTCCAAGTGAAAATCCAATAAACTGTACAGACACATGAATGAAAGTCTCTATTAAACTGTACCTTATTTTAAAACCCTTGATTCTTCATGTATGAATCGAGACAATGCTTGCTGGAAGGCTATTCTGCTGTGAGGGATATAACAGCCAAAATGTAGTCCAATCTTCTTCACCTGACATCCAACATGTACACCTTCCAGAGGAATCACTGGCAATGTGCGCTGTAAGCTGCGCTTTGTTGTGCGTGGTCCCTTTAAATTTCTGCGCCTGCGCGGTATTTACAATGTAAAAGCCGGTGAGCGGCCTGCGCGGGACCCTTCAGGTGAATGCGGGCCGTGCGCGCGCACACCTTAGCGAGAGCATTGGACACTGGATATTGATCAAAGATTGGTAACCCGGACCAATTTTTCCCTCCTTAGCCCAGGGTCATTGAAGCTAACTGTAAAAAAAAATGCAGATAGGAAATCATAGAAAGTTACAGCACGGAAGGAGGCCATTTCGGCCCATCATGTCCACGCTGGCCAACAAAGAGCTATCCAGCCTAATCCCACTTCCCAGCTCTTGGTCCGTAGCCCTGCAGGTTAGAGCATCCCAAGTGCACATCCAAGTACTTTTTAAAATGTGGTTATGGTTCCTGCCTCTACCATCCTTTCAGGCAATGAGTTCCAGACCCCCACAACCCTCTGGGTGAAGAAATTTCCCCTCAAATCCCCTCTAAACCTTCCACCAATTACTTTAAATCTGTGCCCCCTGGTTTTTGACCCCTCTGCTAAGGGAAATAGGTCATTTCTATCCACTTTATCTATGCCCCTCATAATTTTATACACCTCAATAAGGTCTCCCATCAGCCTCCTCTGTTCCAAGGAAAACAGACCCAGCCTATCCAGTCTTTCCTCATAGCTAAGATTCTCTACTCCCGGCAACATCCTTGTCAATCTCCTCTGTACCCTCTCTAGCGCAATCACATCTTTTCTGTAATGTGGTGACCAGAACTGCATGCAGTACTCTAGCTGAGGCCTAACTAGTGTTTTATACAGTTGAAGCATAACCCCCCTGCTCTTGTATTCTATGCCACGGTTAATAAAGGCAAGCATTCCGTATGCCTCCTTAACCACCTTATCTACCTGGCCTGCTACCTTCAGGGATCTGTGGACATGTACTCCAAGGTCCCTTTGTTCCTCTACACTACTCAGTGTCCTACCATTTAATGTGTATCCCCTTTCCTTGTTAGCCCTCCCAAAATGCATTACCTCACAGTTCTCCGGATTGAATTCCATTTGCCACTGTTCTGCCCACCTGACCAATTTATTGATATCTTCCTGCAGTCTACAGATTCTTCTTCAGTATCAACCACACAGCCAATTTTAGTATCATCTGCATTCTTAATCATACCCCTTATATTCAAGTCTAGATCATTGATATATACCACAAAAAGCAAGTGACCTAGTACTGAGCCCTGCGGAACCCCACTGGAAACAGCCTTCCGGTCACAAAAACACCCATCAACCATTACCCTCTGCTTCCTGTCTCCGAGCCAGTTTTGAATCCAACTTGACACTTTGCCCTGGATCCCATGGGCTTTTAACTTTGTGACCAGTCTGCCATGTGGAATCTTATCAAAAGCCTTGCTAAAGTCCATATACACTACATCAAACGCACTACCCTCATCTACCCTCCTTGTTACCTCCTCAAAAAATTCAATCAAGTTTGTCAGACACGACCTTCCCTTAACAAATCTGTGCTGACTATCCTTGATTAATCTGTGTCTTTCTAAATGAAGATTTATCCTGTCCTTCAGAATTCTTTCCAATAATTTTCCCACCACCGAGGTTAGGCTGACTGGCCTGTAATTACTCGGTCTATTCCTTTTCTCCCTTTTTAAACAAGGGTACCACATTAGCAGTCCTCCAGTCCTCCGGCACCACACCTGAAGCCAGAGAGGATTGAAAAATGATGGTCAGGGCCTCTGCAATCATAAGAAATAGGAGCAGGAGTAGGTCAGACGGCCCCTTGTGCCTGCTCTGCCATTCAATAAGATAATGGCTGATCTTCATTCTCAACTCCACTTTCCTGCCTGATCCCCCCAAAAAATCCAGATTTTTTTTGGTGGCAAGAAGGAGGATGAGAGTTTGTGTATGTTTTGTCCCTTTAACTTATTTTGGTTTCTAGAGAGGAAGGAAAGAAAGAAGGAAAGAGAGAGAGAGCGAGAGAGAGAGAGACTGACTTACGTTTATATAGCACCCTTCCTGACCTTCCAAAGCACTTTACATTCAATGGTCTCTTTTCACCATTGCTCCCTGAAGATGCATCTGACATCAAGATCTATTGCCAAGAGTTTGCAGGATCAGACTTGTTCTCTTACATGGCGTTACATGTTTGGGATTGATTGTATACCTAAGAAAATCTTTTTAAAACCTCTCACAATAAGATGATGCTTTGCTTGCTACTGTAATTGTATCAATGCTCTTTATTCCTAAAGTTTGTATTGCCCCAATAAATGTTTTCATAATCTGAGTCCATCATAGTGTCAGGATTTTGTATTTAGCATTTACCAGGGTTTAAACTAGAGGGTTTCATTTGCAGCATGAACCTGATTATTGCCAGAGTTATGTGAAAGAATATTTTGAATAATCTCACACTTCAATAAATTTTATTCATGCAAGTGCAATATTCCTGTTATGGGGCTTGAACATGTTTTAAAAACACATTCTTACCAGTGTGAACTTAGGCCACCTTAAAGGCTTCAAAAACATTTCTTTGCCCAACTGAATTTGACTCTTGAAGGCACTGCAATGTAGCCATTCAGGCAGTCGGAGGCTAATATCTGTAGCCTGCCATTCACTTCGACTACCTGATACCCTACTGACATCTGTCAATCAGCCTCAGTTGGGGTCTCTTGTTCCACGGTATCACTAGTGGTGCTACAGACTGTGAGGAGATGTAAACAGGGCCATTTTGAGTGATTTATCTGCTGTACCTGAAGTGACTGCAATGAACTCATCACAAACGTATCGAGCAAGTGAGCTGCGATAGTGAAACCTTCCTTCATAGGTCACTGAGAATATCCAGAAGAGAAAGACCTCTTAACATACATTTTCTTATCAATAAAGATAAAATAGAATGAAAGACTGCTGCATTGTAATCATCCTCTGTAGGCAGTTTCTATTGCATTTGACCCAAACGACCTCCATTTCAAGCAGAACTCACAAAATTGTGGAGCGAAAGTTGATCATAGATAGGACCACCACTCATTGATTTTTATTTTGGAGATAAAATTAAAATTCAATCCGCCCCTTGTTAAAATTGGATCGAGAAATCAACAGTTTAAAAAAAAATTGTTACAAAGCAAACTGTTATATTCCTTCAAATCTTTGCAAAAATTAACTGCTTAATAAAACTGCAAATTATCAATTGCTATGCCTTATCCCATTATTTTTACACATGCATTTTACTGAGCAAAACTTTAAACAGAAGATTAGATGGACTCTGATTCAGTGACCTAGGTTAATTCAACATAGCCTGCAACTTTTTATATCACAGATTAAAGGGGTGTTCATTATTTTTTTTCAAATATAGAATATCTTTTGTCTCTGCATTAAATGACTGAGACTGGAGTGTCGTTTAATGGGTGTTGGAAATTGGAATCCATGTTAATGGCAGTGTGAAGTTAAAAGTGTGCTTTTCCCCCTCCCCTTACATCAGTCAGTGCAGGTCATCACAAATACTGAAATTGGTATCCAGATGAAAGTGTTTTTAAATGCTAAAAATTTCAACCTTGAAAGAGCTGGTTTATTTGAATCATAATTACTTATTTGATAGAATCCCAACTTCAGTAAGAATTAAAAGAAGTACAATACAAACCTACTTATGGACAATGTACTTCACTCTTTGTTTTAAAAGAAAAGATCCAATTGGGATTTTTTTGGAGAATCATTTTAATGAACAGCAACAACTTGCATTTCTATAGCGCCTTTAATGCAGTAAAACGTCCCAAGGCGCTTCACAGGAGCGTTATCAGTGAAAATGTGACACCGTGCCACATAAAAGAGTTATTAGGATAAGTGACCAAAAGTTTGGTCAAAGAGGTAGGTTTTAAGGAACACCTTAAAAGGAGAGAGAGAGAGAGGCAGAGAGGTTTAGGGAGGGAAGTCCAGAACTTAGGGCCTAGGAAACTGAAGGGACATCTGCCAATGGTGGGGCGATGGAAATCAGGGATGCACAAGAGGCCAGAATTGGAGGAGTGCAGAGATCTCGGAGGGCTGTAGGGCTGCAGGAGGTTAGAGATAGGGAGGGGTGAGGCCATGGAGGAATTTGAACACAATGATGGGAATTCTAATTCAAGGCGTTGCCAGACCGGAAGCCAATGTAGGATGAACGGGCCTTTGTGCAAGTTAGGATAAAGGTAGCAGACTTTTGGATGAACTCAAGTATATGGAGGGTGCAAGGTGAGAGACCAGGTAGAAGATCATTGGAATAGTCGAGTTTGGAGGTAAAAAAGACATGGATGAGGATTACAGCAGCAAATGAGCTGAGGCAGGGGCAGAGAGAGGCGATATTATGGAGGTGGAATTAGGCGGCCTTGGTGATGGAGAGGATATGGGGTTGGAAGCTCAGCTCAGGGTCAAATAGGGCACTGAGGTTGCAGTCAGTCTGGTTCAGCATCAGACAGTGGCTGTGGGAGGGGGGAGGAGTTGGTGGCTAGGGAACGGAGTTTGTGGCGGGGGCCAAAGACAATGACTTCTATCTACCCAATATTTAATTGGGGGAAATTTCTGCTCATCCAATACTGGATGTCAGACAAGCAGCGTGACAAATCAGAGGCAGTGGAGGGGTCAAGAGAGGTGGTGGTGAGGTAAAGCTGGTGTCATCAGTGTACATGTGGAATCTGACATTGTGTTTTCGGAGGATATCCTCGAGGGGCAGCATGTAGATGAGAAATAGGAGGGTGCCAAGGATAGATCCTTATGGACTCCAGAGGTAATGGTGCAAGACTGGGAAGAGAAACATAGAAACATAGAATCTAGGAGCAGGAGTAGGCCATTCGGCCCATCAAGCCTGCTCCGCCATTCAATACGATCATGGCTGATCATCCAAATCCAGTACCCTGTCCCTGCTTTAATCCCCACAGTACACATATCCCACCCTACCCCCGTAACCCCACGTATTTAATTCCCCCTAACATATCCCATCCTATCCCCATAACCCCACATATTTAATCCCCCCTAACACTAAGGGTCAATTTATCATAGCCAAATCAACCTAACCCACACATTTTTGGACTGTGGGAGGAAACCGGAGCACCCGGAGGAAACCCACGCAGACACGGGGAGAATGTGCAAACTCCACACAGACAGTCACCCGAGGTCAGATTCGAACCCGGGTCTCTGGCGCTGTGAGGCACCAGTGCTAACCACTATGCCACCGTGTTGCCATTGCAGGAGATCCTTTGGCTACGATTGGTTAGATAGGAATGAAACCAGGCAAGGGCAGTCCCACCAAGCTGGACAACAGAGGAGAGGTGTTGGTGGTGGATGGTGTGGTCAACTGTGTCAAATGCTGCAGACAGGTCAAGAAGGATAGGGCACCATGGTCATAGTCGCATAGGATGTCATTTTCGACCTTGAAAAGGGCCGTTTCAGTGCTGTGGCAGGAGCGGAAACCTGGTTGGCGAGGTACAAACATGGAGTTGCGGGAAAGATGGGCACGGATTTGGGAGGCGACAACATGTTCAAGGACTTGAGAGTAATTCTAGATAATCTACACTGATGTGCTGCCCTAAAAAAAAAGACTTTGCCTGATTCTACTCAAAGTTTTACAGATAATGATGGTGTATACCTTTGGGTCCAGTGTTACAATCAGAAGTACTGTCCTCTGTCCTGAACCCCCGAGGTTTAATTTTATAACTGAGTTCACCACACATACCAGTGCTAGAAACATTCATTTTCAAACAGTCCTTAAAAAGATGCATTGTAAACAAAGGCATTGATTAATGATTTTCACAAAAAAATAGAACCACAGAAATTCATTCTCAAAATAATTAGCAAAAATCTTGGATACAGATCTAATAATAATTCAGTTACCATAACCAATGGTCCTAATTACAAATGGATGGAATCATATGTAATAAAAATAGAATTTGACTTATTCAGCCAATATAAATGAGTGGCTCTGATTATAAAATAATAAATTTAGCTATTTTCGTTTGAGAAGGCAACATAGCACCTTTTAAAGCTACTACTGAATCTCAGGATTCTGCTGAAGTTCATGGATTTCTATATTTATTCACAATCTTCCCAGATTGTATAGTTCAGGATGCTACCTCCAAAACAATGTGATCCTGGTGACAGCATAACGTTACTAGACCTTTCAACACAAACAACTGACAATTGCAAGTCATAGAAATTACAGCACGAGGAAGACATTCGGCCCATTGTGTCTTTGTCAGCTCTTCAATTGGAGCTATTTACTCTAATCTCATTTCTCCGCTGTTTCAATTTATCCTTTAACAAATTCTTCCTTTTCAAATACTTATCCCATTCCCTTTTAAAAGATGTTACAATCTCTGACTCATTAGTCAATTTTGGTACACCTCTCGTGATAATCCTGAATCTATACGCCCTTGATCGCAATTTCCCAACCAGTGGAATCAATCCTTCACTATTTTCTCTCTTATAACTTTTCAACAACTTGCATATATATCTAGCACCTTTAGAAACATAGAAACATAGAAACTAGGAGCAGGAGTAGGCCATTCGGCCCGTTAGAAAAATGTCCTAAGGAGCATAATCAGACAAAAATCGACAACGAACCACAGAAGGAGATATTAGGAGGGTGACTAAAAGCTTTAAGGAAGGTCTTAAAGACGGAGAGGAAGATGAAGAGACAGAGAGGTAGGAACGAAAATCCAGAGTTTAGGGCCTAGACAGCTGAAGGCATGGCCGCCGATGGTGGAGATTTGGAGGAACACAGAGTCCTTGGAGGGCTGAAGGTGAAAGTTAGAGAGCTAAGGAGGACTATTGTCTTCAGCCCCGCTGCAAGCTCCATACCTTTGCCACAGCTTCCATCTCACTCCCCAGCCACTGTCTTAGGCTGAAACAGACTGTTCACAACCTCAGCGTCCTATTTGACCCGGAGTTGAGTTTCCGAATCCATACCCTCTCCGTTACAAAGACTGCCTATTTCCACCTCCATAACATTGCCCGACCCCATCCCTGCTTCAGTCCATCTGCTGACAAAGCCCTCATCCTAAATTATCACTAACTATTCCAATGCTCTCCTGGCTGTCCTCCCATCCACCAGCCTCCATAAACTTCAGTTCATCCGAAACTCTACTACCAATTTCCTATCCCACACTAAGTCCCATTCACCCACCATTACTGTGCTTGCTGATTGACACCCTGACCAAATGCCCCAAATTTAAAATTCGCATCCTTGTGTTCAAAACCCATCATGGTTTTTCTTTTCCTAATTTTTACTCCTCTACTATATCAACCCTTAATCTTCCTTGAGAGAGTGTTAATTATTTAATCCTTTCTTCATAACTAAAATCTCTTATTCCTGGTATCATCATAGTGAATGTTCTGTGTACCCTTGCTATGGCTTTAACATCCTTTCTATAATGGGGGACCCAGAAATGCACATAATATCACAACTGTGGCCTTAGCAATATCTTGTACAAATTTAACATCACTTCCTTGTTGATCCATTCAATGCTGTCTATATAAAGCCCAGAATCTTATTTGCCTTTTATACAGCTTTTTCTACGTGTAAAGATTTAAAAAATTATAGAGCGGCAAGGTAGGACTTGTGTCTGCGACCCTGCCCCTGGGCTGTCCCAATTTGCAGGATCAGGGTTATTTACATATTAAGGGCAGGTGTTGGGTCCCTTGTGGAGCTGCTGACTCAAATAGCTGACTTCACCTGATGAAGGAGCAGCACTCCGAAAGCTTGTGATTTCAAATAAAACTGTTGGACTATAACCTGGTGTTGTGCGACTTCTCAAATAGCTGAGGGAGGGGCAGGGAGCGGCTGGAATTTGTTGAGTGCTTTGCCAAAGTGTGGATTGCATGGGGGTGCCGTGAAAAGATTTGAGAAAAAAATGTAAAGATTTTAAAATTCAATTATGCTGGCCAAGCTGGTCCTTCAGATGGTAACTCTCTCTACCCCACAGTGCATAGCAACACTGAACACCAGGGATGCAAATATCAAGAAATACATCATATGACATGATCCCATCATTTGTACTCCATTATGCATCCCACATTTGGATGGACATAGTAATGCTCAACATCACTTCCAACAGAAAACCCTGGAAGTAGGGTGAGCTGGCTGAGAGCTGGTGGAATGGCTCCCCCTCTGGCCCAGTTTACACTGCCCACATTGCTCAACAGGAAAGTCAGCTATATTTTCTTGGCCACTTAAGGAGGAAGTAGAGAACAGATGCACATTACGTTAGTCACAATAATGGTTTTGCAACTGAATTTGCTTAATGCTTTGCAGGTTTTTCAAAAACAGGAAAAAAAACTTGATCAATATTTTTTTCATGATTCCCAAATCGTAATCTAAATGGATTTCTTTTTGTAGTATTTCTGTGCTAAAACTTCACAGGATTAACACTTCCAAACCCCAAAACACGTATATATTTGATCAATTTTGCTTTATTTTGTTCGAGTGAAACAGTGGTTGTAGTAATCACAATTATACCCAATATTGACATCATAGCAAGTGTCATTCCATTTTGGACTCATGAAAAAAAGACACTGACTTCTAAATGCAAACTCACTTCTTATTCAAAAAGAATTTGAGATTGCATTATTCACTTCTAACGTTTGGGATTAGAGTCTGAAAAAAGTTTAAAAAAAACAAATGCAGCGAGAACCCAGCAGTTATACAGTTAAAAGAAACCGCCAGAGCGGCCACCAAAACAAGGCTGTTGTATATTTTCAAAAAGTGGAGAGCTCTGGGCGCTCGCAGTGCTGAAGCGGCTGCTCTTGTTATTTAAAAAAAAATTTCCACCAGCTTACAGCGCTACCACCCTGCAACAACGCGCAACTGAGCGCTACAACAAGCTGCTCCGGGGAAGGCGCTCGCCTTATATACCCTGCTAAAAATAGCCGGCCCCGGTCAATTCCAATCAGACGGGAGCAAAGGGGCGGGACAGCCAATGAGAGGCGCCGTGACATTCGGCAGCCGGGGCTGCCGCTGGGGGGCCGCTGCGGTCCGCGCGGCAGCATGCGTCGAGCCTTGCCATTGGGCGCTCATGACATCATGGACGTGGCGGTGAGTGGGGGCGGCGTGATTGGCTGTGTGACGGAGCGGGACGCGGGACGGGGCGGGGCTTGCGGCGTGCGGTGATCACGTGGGGTGGGCTGTCTCGGCTCCGCTGGGCTCTGCTCTCAATAGGGAAGTGAAGCGGCGCTGCGCTGACGGTGTGTACATGTATATGAGTGAGTGAGAGAGAAGGGGGGCTCTCACTCTATCTCTTCCTGCCTCATTCTGCACAGGGCTCTGACGGACGGCTCGCTCGGGATACCTTCTGCATCTTTGTGCAATTTCGCCTTTTGTTTGCTGAGATATTTGGGAGTAAGCAATACTTTTCGCTTTTTTTTAAAAAAGAAAAATCTATAAATACAAGTACAGCCATAGCCAGACAGTATGGATGTTCTACCGAGATGCAGCATTTTCCAAGAGCTTCAGATTGTGCACGATACTGGCTACTTTTCAGGTCTGGCATCACTTGAAGAATACTGGCAGCAGGTGAATATTATAGTTATTTTGAAGCTGCTTGTTTGTGTCGTGCACAGTGACATGCATTGGTGCAACTCAAGTGCCGATTCTCTTTTGGAAATTGAAGTGAGCCCACTTCACACTCTAATACTCAACCCTTATTTGTTTTATTGCATGTAAAGTACTGTTGAACTTGGGGAGGGAAGATATGGGGGGGAAGAGAGAGGATTTGGCTGCACTGTTCTGCGGGAAGCAAATATGTACTAGAGTACTTGGAGCAAACTCCAGTCCTCTGACTCAAATTTGCCAGTTGCAACAACTGTCAAATTGCCAAGTGTAAAAACTTTAGAACTGTATTGGCTATTGTCAAGCCGCCAAGCCTCCCAAACAGAAGTTAGAGCCTTGCTAAACGAGCGATTAGCAATTTCTGCTGGATTATACTTTAGGATATTTTTTTAAATCAGGAGACTTGCCAGACATGTCTTGGTGGTTTTCTTATTTACAAACGTAATTGAAAGGAATGTTGTTTGAAGTAGCTTGCAATAATGTTTCCCTCGAGATAACACAAATTACCATAAGAATGGCAAAAGATAAACCCAGTTGAAATGCTCATCGTATTTGTCGAGGACCAGGGACGGCTTGAACAGCGTTGAAATGCATGCAAACAGTTTGTTTAAAGCTCCTGCGTTGTATAATTGCATGCGTTTTTTTTTCTCTCCCTGTTCTTCAAAAGAAGCTGAAACATTCAGTACGTGATTGAAATTGATCCAAGTAGTTTCCTTCAGGCATTTGGGATTGGGCAGACAGCCAAGCCCGTCCTCGCTTATCCTTGAGAGGCATTTTTACTACAACAATCTACAGTTCGGTCTTGTTGCTAATGTGTTTACTGGAAGGTTTGGAGGAGGAGATAGGAACGTCGAACACGACTTCTCATGTGTCAATCAGTGGAAGTGTGCTTTCTGAAAAGAAATCTAATATGAACATGTTCATGAGCTATTTCTTTTTTAAAAATGAAATAAGGAACCATCGACTGTAATGAACTTTCTTACTCTGTAGATGTAATGGCAATTTATGCCCTATTGAATATCGGATCAAGTATTGTGAAATACTAAATGAGGAACATAAATGACCATAATAGCAAAATAAACCCAGTTCAAATAAAAAATACTCTTTAATATCACACTTGGATATAGTCTACTCCTAGTAATTTAAAGTCATTTTTTGTATAGAAAAAAATGAATTCTCCAGTAATTTAAATTGAACCACATAACCAGCAAAGTGGGAATGTAGTGCTAAAAATTGAATGATCAAATAATTTGAATGCAGCAACTTTTAATTAAGAGTGCACTAGGTGATAGTTTCCATCTGTAGTCTCACTATTGGAAGGCAAAATTACAAATGCAAAACATATCTTGTGTTTATTTGATTTCTGTTTCTTTAAGAGCTTCCTGTATTGATTCATTCGCTCTTGTGTGCACGGTTGCTAAATGCTGAGCCAAGCAAGTTGTGGTAAAGGCGAATTGAAAAAAAAAAGAGGATATTGTTGCTCACGCCATCCTGGCCATACAGTTTTTTTTGTAGGAGAGGAACTCATGTGCAGATGGTAGAAATGTAAAGGAAGTATCCTCTGGGCTGAAGAAATAGCATGCTGACTCACATAGCTTTCCCTCATAGTATTGTTGGCCAAAGATACCAAGGGAGAGAGAAAAAAATGTTTTGCACTCTGCACTATGGGACTTCCCAAGAGCATTCCAGAGTAATTTCCTCTCCTGCATCCTGTTGAGCTGCACTTTCCTACAGCTTTTTTTTCTTTTCTAATTGACGTTTTAGTCAACACACAATGAAGGTGAACCAGGCCAAGGATTCTCAGTTTGACTGGCGAGATCCACTCCTTGCACTGAGCTTGAAATTCTTTGAAATAGCTGATAGGTTACGTTTCCACACATACAGGAAGCTGTGGTTCTCTGGTAGCCTCACTAGCACGCCTGTCCTTTGAATCCAGTACAGTCTGCGAGTCAGCCTTACTAAATATGGCTTTCTGTTGTCAGTTACACCAGGCAGCAGAAAGCTGGCTCAGACATTTTTTTTTACAAAAAAATGTTTGATCTGCAGTCATTTGCATTGGATCAGGATAACACGGCGCAAAATGTTCTTTTTAAAGACATACGTATATATTGAAAGAACAGGGGATTCTTCTTCATGACAAGATAGATGCCACAAAGAGGGACGTCCCCAGACCTTTTGGCGCAATAATTTAAATTGGTAGTTCGAAACCCCAGTGCAGCTGTAATAGCACAATTGTAGATTGTGCATTGGAACTGAATAGGTTTCAGAGCTGCTGTAAACAATGGAAATTAACACGTGTGTTTTGAAAAAAATATATATATAATGATCTAAATATAGAACATGATTTTAAGAATGCCATATATCTTTTAATATTTTCAAGTGCCTTGGGGCGTTTTATTATGTTGAAGGTGCTATAGAAATGCAAGTTGTTAAAATGATTATGTAAATAAAATTGGCATGAGAACAGTCGTAGGTAATCCGATGGCTACGGTTATTGTTCCAAAATTGACGACAGAGATCTGGGGAAGGTCCTTTTGAGAAACCAATGACCCCTTTAGTAACCTTCATTTGTTTCTTTCTTGCAGACTTGTCTGGAGTTAGAGCGGTACCTTCAAAGTGAACCCTACGTCTCGGCATCTGATTTTAGATTTGACGGACAGGATGACCTCTTGAGCAAAATCATTATGGTCTGTGGGGACAAGGACGAAGCTGACAAGAAGAGTGCGAGCTTATTGGAAGAGGAGACCCAGGAAAGCCAGAACCTGGAGACCAACAGCATGAGCTCTGATGTGAGCAGCGAGTCCCTGGACAGTTCAGAGGAGCTTTCACCTACGGTAAACTATACCTCAAACCCCTTAAATACTGTCCTGGTAAACTCTGGAAATGTAAACTCCCCGGTTCTTTCCACTCCACCCTCCTCTCCAGAGCTAACCAAGGAGTCTTCTCCGCAGCTGTGGAACAACCTGCAAGCAAACATTCCTGAGCTGAATACACCAGTTAAAAATCGTGGTGGAAATGCTATGAAATCATTGGAAAAATCTAACCCTGTAAACGGTGAAGCATCACCCGATGGAAGGAGAAGAGTCCATCGGTGTTATTTTAATGGATGTAGGAAAGTTTACACCAAAAGTTCACATCTAAAAGCACATCAGCGTACTCATACAGGTTAGTAGATGATTGCATAAGGATCCAGAAGAATGCAATGATTGATGTAGCCTTTCCATTTTTAAACTTGCCATTTCACCTTTTACTTCAGGAGTGCAAGCACAGTGGATTGCATTAAAATGCTAGTCATATTTAAGGCCTGATGCATAAGCTGTTCACAATGTTAATAAGCATGTTCAGTATATGGTTTATGAAATATTTGCAGGGCTATGTGGAAAGAGCAGGGGAGTGGGATTATTCGAATAGCTCTTTCAAAGAGGCAGCACGGGCAGGATGGGCCGAATGGCCTTCTGTGCTGTATGATTCGACGATTCTTCTGATTTTTTTTTTTAAATGCTGTAAAATGTCAAAATGTGAGTGAGTGCTTTATCTGAGTAGCAGTTTCTATTCTGGTTACAGGTATATGATTATTTTGTGATGAGGGATTCCATCGGATCCTTTGGGCAGTTTTGCTACAAGCACTACATTAAATCTCAGCCTGTTGGATCCCAACCAATTCAGAGCAATGTAGAGCCTCCTTAACATGATCAAATCTTGATTTGATATTGTGTTGCTTTGCATGTGCGTTTAAATGGCAAGAATCAACAGTCCAGTAGGCGTACTATTGAAGTGCTGGACTGTCAACTAAAGGACCCACGTCTGAATTCCAGCCTCCATTGACATTCAGACTTGGCAATCCTCTTTCTAGGGAGAATGTCAAGCAGTTTAGTGGTGCACTCTTCAGTCGCAGAGCCTTTCACTTGGTTGGTGGGCGAGGGGGAATGAAACAACTGTCACCACACCTCCTTTTCAGCCACTCATGGATGGGGCAAATGATTTGATAGTGCTCAGATCTACTCAAACCAGCAATCTCATTGCATCTGAGACTTGTGTAAAAAGCGCTGTTCTCTGGTAGCAATTGCACTAGACGCAGTGAATGCATGGGCTGTTGCACCTTGCCAAATTATTTGCCGTAGTCATAGATTGTGAGCTGAGAGAGCACTCAGTCGAAAGCCCTGCCTCCCTGCAGAATGAGAAAGCGTGGCAGCATGGGATCTGGAAAAAAAAAAGGGGAGGAGAGTATAGGTAAACATCTGAAGCATATTTGCCACACAGCCAAATAACATGTCAGAGCTACACTTCACCCTAACATTCGGGCCAGCTTTCAAACTATTTGTGACAACATGTGCTGCAAATCAGCCTAGTGTCATTTTTATTTTTGCTCCAAAGACGGTACTGCTTAAAAGGGCTAGAGTTTTTTTTGGGGGGGTGGGGTGTGGGTGCAGGGTGATGAAGCAGTCACTCTACCGTCAAATCTATTGCTGATCTGATTCGGTAATCCATACCCCAGATGCTCCCTGTCATTAGTGGATCGATTAGGGCGGTCATCCGTCTGGTTTAGGACTTGCCCATTTCAAAAAAATCAACTGTAAAAGAGTGCGTTTCGAGTGGGGCGAGAAATCTTGGGGAATAAGGCGTGTGGCATGAATAAAGCCTAAATCAATTTGTGCTATTGGTTTCTGCTGCCAGAAACCGATTGTTTAATGTTTTGCTAGCTGCACATGAACAGTCGACAACGTGTGAGCAGAGATTTTGCCCCTACCACCCCCCCCCCCCCGCCCCAAAAATAAACAAAAACAAAGTAGTGATGCACATTCTTAAGATCTGGCTAACACAGATGTACTCATAAACCTGTGTATAATTTGCCTCTGTTCATTTATATGCATGCTGTTACCGTCAAGTAGTCAAAGTCCTGCCCCAAACTCTGCCCACTGTCCAGTGGCCGACCGGGCAAAATTTAATTTTTAAGGTTGACCTGCCCGAGAGCATAAATTGTGGATTTTGTCTACCTGAGCCACTCTAGCTGTCATTCCAGCAGTTCAGCAGGCACAGGGGGCGAGAGCCTTGCTTGAGAAGAAAGCCTTATTCACATCATAAACGTACAACATAAATGTAAGAATGAGTCATACAGATACAACTGCCTGAAAACTGATACTTATCCATTGAAGGTAATGTAAACCGAAACTTAGACAATCCACACAGAAGGATGCAGCAATGTTGAGGGCAATTTCCAAAGATTCAAACTAAGGGAAAGAGGGGCTGAGTTCTGGTTTCTGTAAGATCTGCCCAGAAGCAGGCATATATCAGGACTAAATAGTCCGAGCAGTTGGAAATATTGTGACAGATCTTAAATGCTGTACTCCTGATTTCTCAGGAAACTCGGCGGTAGGAAGTTTGAGATGATAGTTAAGATTGCAGTGCCAAGCCAATTACAGCATTACTGCACACAGTCCCAATGGCTCTGGGCTGATTGATTTTTCTTTTCGTGTAATTTCTTTCCTTGGAAATGGGTTTAATTAATGTTTCATTCTTAATATGTAGTGTAATTGCCAGCTTTTGAAACAATGTTATTGCATAGCTTATTAAATAAAAGACAGGCATCTACTTGCCTCTCTCTGGCTCTCTTACAGTCACACAGTGCCATAGGAGAACCGCCCTCTGTTTAACATTATGAGAAAGCAAAGCAGTCAGTAGTTTTGTTGCTGCCAATGGTTTGCTATGTTGCTAGAATCATAAACTGGGCATGCTTATTAACATTCTGTGAATAGCTTGAGCGTCAGGTCTTAAATATGAATAGCATTTTAATGTGATTCCCTGTCCTTTTGCATTCTTGAAGTAAAAGGTGAAATGGCAAATATTGTGTCAATCAAATGTTTCTGTGATTTACAGAGTGTCATAAAAAACAAGTGCAGCCAACAAGATTATTTGCATGACAAGATCCAAATCAGTAAACCCAGCGACCTTTCACTTCTTGCTCGTGTGTGTGTGTGTGTGTGTGTGTGTGTGTGTGTGTGTGTGTGTGTGTGTCTTTCCACCTCGCTCGCTCCCTCTCTCTCCCTCCCTCTTTCTCTTTCTTCCTCCTCTCTCTCTCTCTCTCTCTCTCTCTCAGCCTACAGATTGAAAAGAGAACCAATGTAATGGGAATTGATAATTATCGCCCAGCTGATTGCTGGAACACCTTCCAGATATCGAGTATTAATTGCCAACCAAAATTTCACAACATATTGGACTTCAGCTGGCTGATATTTGAGACCTAGCATCTCCTGTGCTTTGTCAAATGGCAAGGTATCATATTAATTAAATACATGTATTCAAAGAGCGGAAGGGTGCACGTTTTGAAATGCCAGTAGGGATTCTGTTTTGAAAAGATTGCTTTTGTTTGATGCTGCAAATGGTGCAGTTTCTCCTTGCGAAGATTTAAATTGCATTCGGCTGCATAACATGCCCTTATTTTATCTCTGCAGGTGAAAAGCCTTACAGGTGTTCGTGGGAAGGCTGCGAATGGCGATTTGCACGAAGTGATGAGCTTACAAGGCACTTCAGGAAACACACTGGGGCAAAACCGTTTAAATGCTCTCATTGTGACAGGTATGGAAATATTATAACTCCTCAAAGAAAGTAGGCTCGCTCAACCCCCTCTTTTAATGGCTAATTTTGTTGCATTTCATGGCGCAACAGGGATTCAACACCCTGTGCCACACAACGAGAGGGGTCACATTTGTCCATGTGATTCCCTGTGCATTGAGTTTGCAATCTCTTAGGAGAGGTGCTGATATGAAGACTGGGGGTGCTTCATAAGAGCGAGCAAAGAAGGGAAGGCTGCATTGCACAAAGGACCCTTAAAGTGGGCGGTGGGGGGAGGGAGCGGTTGGGAGAATAGACAATATAAAAGAACTTGGAAACAAATTGCTAGTTTTCTTGCCAATCAACACAATAAAAAAACTGACACAAATGTACAGAAGAGCCATTGTACAAAATGTATTCCCAGGCAAAGCCCATTCTTCTTCACTCTCAATCTTCTCAGCATCATTGCAAATTACAGATTGCAAATGTCAGAGGTAACATTGTTGCAGCAATGTCAGCCACTTTTTAAATCACGCTGCTACACTTAGATGAACAAAACATTGAAATTGGAAGTCAGATAAGTTTTAAGTTTTTGTATTATTTCTAATGACAAAATAAATTAAGTCCTTTACTGGTAAATACTGCTTTTATTTAAAACTAATTAGAATCATGGAAAAAAGAGTGAAACTAAGCCACGTGGTAAAATGTGTTTATCTATTTAATACTCTTATTCTTGTGACCAGAGCACTCTTTGCTCACTTGTTTAGGCCTAATCTGTTGTTGTTCTTGAGGATTGTGGGTAAACGATGTCATTGGGCACAGTAATCCTTGACCATATTGACCCATAATTTTTTAAAAGCAAAAGCATGTCTTGGTGACTTTGGGAGCCTATATATGGGAGTTTGGCCTAATCTGATTACTCGATTAGGAAAGCAGAAAATATCATGGCAATGGGAGAAATGTGAAGCAGTCTTGTAGCAAGAAGAATGATTTAATGCCTTGTGGTCAGTTCTCCATTTATTCTTCAACCTAATGGCGTTGAATGGTATGGGCTGGCATTGTGCACAATGTGTAATATGGCTGCACTAATTTTCTTCAATACCCAGGTAGCCTCTTTCAGCTAGGATTGCAGTAGCCTCCTGCAACCTCCTGTTTGACCAAAGAAGAGCTTAAAATGGGGTGAATCAAGCAGCATCTGTTTTTGTTTGCCCCCACTGAGGGGGAATGCTTGACCATTGTAAGGCACATCTCACATTGGGGGCTGGCTGATTTTGAGTGACGAGCAGCCTGAGATTGGAACCTGCAACCTCTTGAATATGATGCATTGTTCATTACTACTGATGTCTTTCATATACATCTTCATTACATTCGTTCTTTTATGTTAAACTAATGAATGGTCTTTTAAAAAAAAAACACAAGGTTCTTGGAATGGAGCCACTATATGCTGAACAAATTCTGAATTTAAACCTGAACCAGTGTTAAATATAGTACAGGAGCCATATAGGTTGTGTCAGGTAGATGGGTCATCTTTTTGTGTCCTCTCCCTTTGGGGAACAGGAGTGGGAGGATTCGCAGGCTGATTAACAGTCTGACTGGCCGCGTTGACGCTCCTTCCGTGGTCGTAACCATCTTTATACTAGCTGATAGGGTGGTCGGTCCTATACGGCGGGAGGGTTTTACGGGCTCCCACAACCCATATGATGGGGGGAAGTGGGGGGGGCAACCAAACCCACACCCGCACCCACCGGACGCAAATATCCCCCTGGACGTCAACCCAGAATTCAAAGCTGGAGCACTGATTCCACTCGCTGGGAATGTCTGGAGTGGGGGTTCGAACCCTGCACCTTCTGACCCAGAGGCGGGAATGCTACCACTGCGCTAAAGGCTCACTCCCACGAAAGAGCTACACTGGGCTTTCTAAGTATATTGTATGGGTGCCCATAGAGGAAAGCTAGAAACTAGAAAATGCATGTTCCGTTTTTTGCAACCCTTACCAAAGTTATATGATTCCAGCTAATTTCAGTTTACACGGATCTAAGCTGATATTCTTGAAGCAACACACTTGGTTCCCCTAAGAACATCTACTACAGTTCACATCCATTCAGTTTGATTATAATTCAGTTTTAGTCACTAACACACTTCAGAAAAAAAAAATGTATATAATTTCAGCGTTTGAAGTTCTGTGTTTATCCAATGTAATTCCTTTTTTGTTTCTTTTGCTCCTTGTTTCCCCACCCCAGGTGTTTCTCCAGGTCTGACCACTTGGCCCTTCACATGAAGAGACACATCTGAAAGTGTCCACAGTAAAAGTCGGTTGGCGATTCAGCTTCACAATTGAACTGCCACACGAGGAGGAACGTATGCTCCAGCCAAAGCATGCCATTTTGCACCCTACCCAGTAGCCTCCAGGACCTTTTTTGTCAGGGTGTTCTCAGAGACTGTTAGTGTGAGACGCAGCATAGCAACTGTGGTGCATGGTGTCTGGGATATTTCCTGGGCGCATACACTGATACCTAACCTTATGAGTGGCTGCCAAGCCCCCTGCTGTGAGCATGTGCACTGAGAACATCGTTGACTAGGTTGACTGTATGATGAGGAACCAATGATTTTTTCTTGTGGTGAGGTAAGATTGCTTTAAAATGGGCTGGATGAGTGTGTGTGAGAGCGAACGAAAGAGAAAATAGAGAGAGGGACGAACCTGGAGATGGGATAACCGCCAAATGTCTTCGTTGTTCCATGCCTTAAGGAAGGCGCTGAACCTGGACAGGAGACTGACCCCTTTCCCGTGTGAGAGGAGCTTTTGGTGTCTGGTGCAGCTGATAAATGTGCAATGTGTCGAGTAGCCTTGTTCACTTGCTACAAAAAAAAGCTAATTTGTAATCCATTGTATAAGCTGTGTATTAAGGATATAACACAACTATAACTTTCATAATAAATAGAAAGGTGTTGCATGATTCTGGGGATTGTACACTTTTCATTCTTTGTAATTGGGGACTGCAACTTGATTCCAATTATGTGCAGTTAAAAAAAAAAGATCTAGTTGGGCAAATGTTACATAACGTACCGGAAGCCTGGACTTTTTTGGTTGGATACCACTATAGCTTAGCAACTGATTTACTTAAGCAGCTAATTTTGGTCTTTTTTATTTATGCCTGAGGACTAATTTCTGGTTTCTAAATGTTAATGCACTGTTGACATGAAATAATGGTGCCTTATGAAAGTGACCTTGCTACATTTACTGTAGCAATCTCATGTGGGTCACCACACGGGGGTATGGGTGACTTGGGCTCCATTAAGGCTCCCTAATCACATGATCTTGTACTCTATGCCTCTTTCTGTCTTTGACATGGAAACAATAAAAAAAAGCTTTTCTTTAATCTTCTGAGTACTAAATGCCAATTTTTGTCTACCCAAGTATTAAATATTAGTTCTTTTATTTTTTTATTTTGACGGAATATAATGTATTAAAATGATCTATTGAATATAGTAATTCCATTAAAGGTGTTTTTTTTTATATTATAAAATTATATTGATGTGCTGTTAATGGTAACACATTCCTAGTACTCTAAGCATAAAAGATGACCATGACAAATTGCTTGGCTGTAAAGCACTGTTAATTCTGAAAAAGCATTTTCACTATAACCCTAATGTAGTAAAACGGAAGATTTATAATGGTTAACAGTGACATTGGAAAGGCTCTACCATGGGATGAATCAGATAAAGTGGCTCGCTGGGGCCTTTGCTAACACTAATTTCCTTTTGTTAGCCTGCTGATTCGGCACATTAGATATTGAGCTGTCTAGAGTGCAATATCTTAATTTGAGCCATCAGTGGATGGCCTGAGATGCATTTCAGCAGACAAGTGAAACGCGATTGCTCGGGCTGCGAACATGGTCAGAGAGCCATTGTATGTCACAGTCGCGAAGGCCGACTAGAGTCACTTACTGAATTTTAATCATCTGGGTATTTTAAAAACGCACAAAAAAAAAAAAAATCCTTGAACATCAGGAACTGCTGCTGATTAAATTGTCGGACTCGGTGTGGGCTGGGGGATGGTGGTGGACAGGAATGCGGTTGGATGGTATTATAATGTTTACACAAACACATGGTTTTGAGGGCAGAGACAAACACACCTTCCCTTCTATGCATTTTTATTTGCCAAAACCATAGAGGCAGCTGCTTTTTGAAGACAATTTACGGCATTTTGTAAACTCTGCATGTGTATGCTATGCTCTACCTAGTCATAAAAAGCCACTAAATAAGGATGCCAATGACAGAAAGTAAAAACTTGAATCAGCTTGTGCTTTTTAATGCAATATATAAAAAAAAAATATGGTTGAATTCACTGGAAGAAAAGGTTAGGCCATGTACTATTTTTCTATTAACTTGCCAATGAGCAGTACTTGTACTGTTCTGTGGATAATGGAGCCTTAATGAAACCGTATGACCTTGGCTTGCAATTAAAATTGTTCTTATTATTGATGTTTCACATTTCTTTTTAAAAGCCCTGTTTATCTCCAAACCTCTTTGTAAAATTTTGTTATTTGAAATCTTTTTACAAGGTTTTATTTGAAATCGTTTTTTGCAAGATTGTTATATTTCTGTATGAATGTATTTTTTATTGTAAAACAATGGAAAATTCTTATCAGAATTCGTCTCTTTTGTTTCATTTCTTCCTGGTCTCCTTGAAGTTACTTCACTGTCTTAAGCTTTATTTCTCCATATTTATTTTAACTTGTGTCACTTTTTAGTGACCACCGACTAGCTTGATGCCAGTGTTGCTTGATAACCCAATGTAGAGAGGGCCACACTCCCAAGTAATGTCTTACTCATGGAGCACTGGTGGAATGCTACAACAACCAGCACCATGGAGCGATGGGATGTGGGTTTGTGTCCATGATTCCTCACATAGTGAGTGCTTGATCTCAATCAAATTACTGAGAGTTACTGTGACTATTACTAGAGTTTCACGTGTGGAGGTCAGGTACTGACTTCCACAGGAAGTGGGGAAAAAACAAGTGTAGGGCAATTTGTTCTAATTTACCATGGCTGTTTCACTTGTTGAATGGAAGCTGGGATAATTTCCCGTCTTCTCTTGCTGGAGAACAAGGAAAGGAGCGGGACCAGCTCTAAATTCCAGCTCCGTCAACAACCCGCATCCGGGCAGGCCTTGACTGGTGACATGTGAAACAGCAAGTTTGCCGAGGGCCACCGGTGAAAGGAGGTAGGCTCTAACTGCCTCGCAGGCCGTATTATGAATGCAGCTGCTTTATGCTGACGCATTTGAATCTGAGAATTCCACCCACAATATATGCAATTCACTTAATGAAAAAGCAGATATGGCCAGAACGAATCAGCATTTTTGAAGCCTAATTGTATGTGATGTTTTAATTCTGGCAGAGTTTTTTTT
Organism: Squalus acanthias; assembly: GCA_030390025.1. NCBI lineage: Eukaryota > Metazoa > Chordata > Chondrichthyes > Squaliformes > Squalidae > Squalus > Squalus acanthias. The sequence goes on from CM059428.1 coordinate 151,888,411, forward strand.
TACTTCAGTGTGATTCCATAGTAATCAGTCAGGATGCATTTGGTTATACTTCTTTTCATTGCTGACTTGCTCTGAGAGATTTTGGTTGTTTCAGCAACTTGGATTTAAGTGCCCACATAATGCATTCTTGATAGATTTGTGAAATAAAAGAAAAGATGGACAAAAAGGAGAATCCATGGGATAATGCTGAGACCAGCATGTCTGGTTTGAACTCATCTATTTTTTTTTTATTCGTTCATGGGATGTGGGCTGCGCTGGCAAGGCCAGCATTTATTGCCCATCCCTAATTGCCCTTGAGAAGGTAATGGTGAGCGGCCTTCTTGAACCGCCGCAGTCCGTGTGGCGAAGGTACTCCCACAGTGCTGTTAGGGAGGGAGTTCCAGGATTTTGACCCGGAAATGATAAAGGATCGGCGATATACTTCCAAGTCAGGATGGTGTGGAACTTGGAGGTCCCCACGCGTCTACTGCCCTTGTCCTTCCAGGTGGTAGAGGTCGCGAGTTTGGGAGGTGCTGTCGAAGAAGCCTTGGCGAGTTGCTGCAGTGCATTTTGTAAATGGTACACACTTCTCCTTAGGTATTCACTGGCCTTGTTCTGTTTCAACACTCAACAATAAAACCTGTGGTGGAATAAAGGGTTTAAAGATTATTAGTTAATAGTAGCATTAACTTTTCCCAACCGTAAAAACTTTAATCCATGAAAATTTAATTCAAAAAGGGAATACATTACAATGTGATGAGGGACTTTATAAAAAAAAAACTAGGGTTGTCTTCACGGTAGCAGAGAAGATGAAGGGGAAATCTGATGGAAATGTTTAAAATTATTGTAAGGGTTTGACAGGTAAATAGTGGAAAAAAAATATTTCCACTGCTCAGTAACAAGGGGACAGAAACTGAAAGATTAGTACTAGAAGCAGAAAAAGAAAACTTCAAAGAATTTTTCACAATGTTATGCAAATGTGGAAAACATTACTGCAAGTGGCTGTTAGTCACAACATATGTGAAAGGGTGGTGGAAGCAAATTCAATAGTAACTTTAAAAAGGGAATTGGATATGTACTTGAAGGGGAACAGTTTGCAGGGCTATGGGGAAAGAGCAGGGGAGTGGGGCTAACTGGAGAGCGCTTTCAAAGAGCCGACACAGGCACGATGGGCCGAATGGCCTCCTTCTGCACTGTAAGATTCTATGATATCAGAAGGAATTAGATAAACACAAAGCGGAAAAATATTAAAGGCTAGGGGCAAGAACTGGGAAATAGAATCAGAGGAGAGAGCTCTAATGTCATCTAGCACAGGGGAGTCAGGATTTTGACCCGAAAGCTTGTGATTTCAAATAAAACTGTTGGACTATAACCTGGTGTTGTGCGACTTCTCAATTTTGTCCACCCCAGTCCAACACCGGCATCTCCGCATCTAGCACAGGGACATGGGCCAAATGGTTTTCCTTCTGTGCTGAAATCTCTGCTTCTACGAATACAACTTGGGTTGGGAAAGAGCTACAACAGTTCATGAAATATTGGATGCAGTAAGAAAGAGGGGAAATAAACCGTGAAGATTGGTCACGGAGGGCAAACATGTTAATGTTATTTGCAACATTTTTCATTTTTCTGTTCAAGGTGGAAGGTATCTTGCTTCTGGCTCGCTGGTGGCTGGAATTTATTTTGTGACCTGAACATAATTTGAATTTCAGGATTATTATATGTAGTTATAAAATGTATGAATTTATAGCAGTAGACTCCATGAGTAAAATTATTCTTAATGTGGCTTCTTATCCACAGTTCTCCGCACCATTTAGTCTATATATCATAAACATAGGTACAATGCTGTGAATTGAATTTTTTGACCTTGTTAAATGGATTTTCAATGGAGCGAGATGTGTCCGATGAGAGGCAAATCACATGCCTTACTAACAACAACAACTTGTATTTATATAGCGCCTTTAACGTAGTAAAACGTCCCAAGGCACTGCACAGGAGTATTTTAAGACAAAAAATTTGACACTGATCCACATAAGGATAAATTAGGGCAGGTGACAAAAAGCTTGGTCAAAGAGGTAGGCTTTAAGGAGCGTCTTAAGGGAGGAAAGAGAGGTAGCGAGGCGGACAGGTTTAGGCAGGGAATTCCGGAGCTTAGGGTCTCGGCAACAGAAGGCACGGCCACCAAAGGTTGAGCGATTATAATCAGGGATCCTCAAGAGGGCTGAATTAGAGGAGCGCAGATACGAACAAGAAAGTCTCTGCCTTGCATACACTAGTCCTCATTAGAGCTTGATTTATTTAGAAAATCGCAAGAACATACAAACGCTTAGAAAGTCACTGCCACTGGGCCCAACAACTCCATCCACTCTCAGCATATCCTTAAATCCCTTCTCTCTCCAGAATTTCATCTGTTAATATCTCCAAATGGTCAGAGGCCCTTCTGATTCTGTTTAGCAGCAGAAATCATCAATCAGAGAAGCCACCTTTTCTCTCACCATTGAGAGTTTTTCAGACTGTCATGAAAATGACCTCAAGAACATAGAACATAAGAAATTGGAGCAGGAATAGGCCACTTGGCCCCTCGAGCCAGCTCCGCCATTCAATAAGATCATGGCTGATCTAGGGCTCAAAGCCACTTCCCCACCCGCTCCTCATAACCCTTCACTCCCTTATGTTGCAAAAATTTGTCTATCTCCACCTTAAATGTATTTAATGACCCAGCCTCCACAGCTCTCTGGGGCAGAGAATTCCACAAATTTACGACCCTCTGAGAGAAGAAGTTCCTCCTCATCTCAGTTCTAAAAGGGCGACCCTTTTCTTCTGAGACTATGCCCCCTAGTTCTAGATTTCCCCACGAGGGGAAACATCCTCTCTGCATCTACCCTGTCGAGCCCCCTCAGTATCTTATATGTTTCGATCAGATCACCTCTCATTCTTCATATCAGAAAGTATGAAAATTACAGTTTTCTGTTCAGAACAATGCACAGCGCTGAGTTCCACAATACTCGGGAGTTATTCTCTATCAGTATAATAGAGCTCTTGCTGGTTCAGGTTAATATTCATTTGGCTCCCATCTGAATGTACCAGTAAGCCAATTTGGACTTGACCCCAATCGAGAATGGGTCTGGGTGGACACTTCTGAGAAACAGGAATGGTAATGCTCCCCTGACCCCTGTTTGAAATGCTCAGCTTGTTGCATAAGACTCTCCTTTGTAATATAGTACTTGAAGAAATTCACTGGCCTGTAATTAGAACCTCCTTGTAGAAATCATAGTCAGCTTTCCAACACTTTACTGGAAATGATGAAAGGAGTCTTGGAAGCGACACGAAGTCCTAGCAGACATAAGAATGCTATTCGCTCTATACTGAGTGAAGCTAAGTTTTGGAGCTGGTATTTTCCTTTGTCTGTTGTAATGCAATAAGTTAAGAAATCTCTGGAAAAAATTCAATTGAACTTGAAACAAATGTTATACCCTATTATTTAATCCTATTTTAAAGATTTTTTTAGCTGTGTGTTATCATTCCAACTTCAAACCAATTGTGACTTTGCTACAAAATCAGACTAAGCAAGCCTCTTGATTGTATGATAATAACAACCACCCTAAATCTTGGCCATTTTAAAATTGCCATTTAGCTTAGTATCTCAGAGCAACATAGGAAAGTATGGAAATAACAACAGAAAACACTGGAAAAACTCAGCAGGCCAGGCAGCATCCGTGGAGAGAGAAACAGAGTTAACGTTTCAGGTCGAAGACCTTTCGTCAGAACTGGAAATAGCAGGAAATGAAATAGATTTAAGGCAAGGATAAATCTGGGAAAAGGGGGAGGGGATGAAAGAACAAAAGGAGAGATTAAGAGACATTAAGAGACATTAAGAGATGATCAAGGCAAGTGGTGGTGTTAATGTGACAGGTTGAGGCTAAAAGAAGTGTGAAATACACTGGCAGAATGAAGGACAGCTGCCAGCTTCTAGGAGGGAAAAAAAAGGGGGGGGGGCAAACAAAAGGGTGGATGAAAAAATAAAATATAAATGTGATAGGGGCTGAGGTTATGATCTAAAATTGTTGAACTCGATATTGAGTCCAGAGGGCTGTAGCGTGCCTAAACGAAAGATGAGGTGCTGTTCCTTGAGCTTACGCTGCGCTTCCGTGGAACAGTGTAATAGGCCGAGGACGGTGAGGAGACCAAACACAGATTGGGTGACCGCTTTGCGGAACACCTCCATTCAGTCCGTAAGGGGGACCCCGAGCTCTCGGTCGCCTGTCACTTTAATTCACCGCTTCACTCCCACTCTGACCTCACCGTCCTCCCCCTTTTCCTAGATTTATCCTTGCCTTAAATCTATTTCATTTCCTGCTATTTCCAGTTCTGACGAAAGGTCTTCGACCTGAAACGTTAACTCTGTTTCTCTCTCCATGGATGCTGCCTGGCCTGCTGAGTTTTTCCAGCGTTTTCTGTTGTTATTTCGGATTTCCAGCATCTGCAGTATTTTGCTATTGTATAGGAAAGTATGGGACTAGATAAGACTCTGCAGTTCAAATGGCCAGTCCCAAAAACTAATACCACTCAATCACCCACTCTCTCAAATATATATCCAACCCCCTTAAAAAATGTCAACACTACCTGCCTCCCTGGACAACCAATCCGCGCATTCACCACCCTCTGTGCAAAGTAGTTAAATCAAAACTGTCTGTGGGAAACCTCTTCTAAGCTAGAGCCTGAATCCCCAGTTTGAGAATTTTTAGCAATCTCAACTTATTATCAGGGTCCGATTTACCTATTCCCTTAAGAATTTTAAATACATGACGAATATCTCCCCTGAACCTTTTCTTTTCAAGAGTAAACAATCCCAATCTATTCAATGTTTCCTTATAGCTCAGATGCCTTAAGATAGGTATCCTTTTTCTACACAGCCTTTAATGTCTGGATATTTATGCTGTAGTACTGTGGTCTGCTTTGTACACAATATTCCAGGTGTACCAGTGCCTTGTACAGACTATCACCTCCTAGGATTTCTGCTCTGCGTCCCTCTGACTCTATAGCGACAAGATTTGGTTGGATTCCTTTAACTGTTGTCACACATTGTGCTGTCCACCAATACACCCAGAGGACCACCCCACAAGGTTGCCTCGAGCCATTTACTTTATATTCCCACTATTTGTTTCCCTTCCCAAATTCATTACCTTGCATCAGTCCACGTTAAATGCCATGTGCCACTCATCAGTCTACTGTCCCAACCTAGGTGTCAGCCGTGGCTCAGTGGTAGCATACTTGCCGTTGAGTCAGAGGGCTGTGGGTTCAAACCCCACTCAAGAGACTTGCGCACATAATCCAAGTTGACACTGAGGGAATACTGCACTGTTAGAGATGCTGTCTTTTGGATCAAATGTTAAACTGGGATTCCCATCTATCCTCTCTTTAAGAAAGAATTGTGTCTCTTTGTTCTGTATTTTATATTCTATCGAGGTAGTGCTGAGCTCGGAGAAGATAGGAAACAAGGTATAGTGCAGTCCCCTTACTGCAATCTGAAAACCTGCCGTGTTCACTCTACAAATAACTTAACATTTCTTAACATATGGTTAGCAATATTTCATCAGGCGGGTCATTCTCTCTTTGAGCGTTTAGATGCTGCCTGGGCTCTAAACGAATGAAAGTTTCATTTCAAATGAAAATGACTACAAACCTTTTCCTCAGCCTCGTACGAAGCCTAAATTAAATCTAAAGACATTAACTGTGGAATTCTATAATTATTTAATCTTGGTGGAATTATTGCATTGTGTTGAAGCAAGTTCATACTGAATAATGGGTGGTTAGAGGTATATTATGAAGGAGTCTGCAATTATGAAATATCTGCAGTGAATTCATTTTTTAACTATATACATGTTTCTTTTGAGTGTGGCCCAATATTGAAAGCTTGGCATAGTTAAACTTACCCTATACAGTCTACGTTTAACTTTTTGTTAAAAATAAACTCCTGGGCCTAAATATCTGTGGTGGTTTGGCTAGTTTTATCATAACACTGGCGAGAAATAGGCAGAACCCATCAGAACATGGCAGGGAGCCAGATCTCTGCTGCTACTGGGATTTTCCTGCATGGCTTGTCAGGGGCGGAACCTACAAGGTAAGTGGCAGGAATGTGGAGCCAAGTGTGGTAGCTCCCTATGCATGAGAGTTCTCACTTCCTTGGCTCTTTCTGGACCCGGCATAGTATTGAAGGCTAGAATGTTGAGTTTGATGAGGCATACTGGCCTCCATATGGGCGGTAGTGGGCCCTATCGAGGTGGAATCATAGAACTATAGAATCATAGAATCATACAGCACAGAAGGAGGCCCTTCGGTCCATCGTGCCAGTGCCGGCTCTTTGAAAGAGCTATCCATAGTCCCACTCCCCTGCTCTTTCCACAGAGCCCTGCAAATTTTCCATTTTCAAGTATATATCCGATTCCCTTTTCAAAGTGACTATTGAATCTGCTTCCACCTCCCTTTGTGCATTCCAGATCATAACAACTCGCTGCATAAAATAATTTCTCCTCATCTCTCCTCTGGTTCTTTTGCCAATTGCATTACCTTGGAGGGGGAGTTCAAGCGAAGGAAACAGCTTGGTTTCCTGATGAACGCTCTGAATATTTTAAAATCAAGATTGGCTGCCTTACACGTGGTTGAGGGGAGGGTGCAGTGCTAATTGTAAGTCTACAAGGGGTCTGTGGAGTAGGTGGGAAAACACCACCTCTGAAAAGTATCCTGGTACCATATTTTCCAGCTACTGGCACTAGAGACGCCCCCATATTCCCAATACAAAATAGGTACTCCCCCCCACAACCTCCCATTGATCCCACAAGCTCGAGTGGGGTCAGCACTGGCAGGCGTCATACAGTGTAACCAGCCGGATGTTGTCCTGTGGATTTTCGGGGACCCTCTGTCTTTCTCACCAGGGGGAAATTCCGTGCTCTCAATGGAGAAGGTGATCAGGAAACAATTCTCGGTCCGATTTTTCCTACCCCTCTAGAGGAGATAGCAGCTTCCATATTGTTCCCTCTCCCTTTCTCATAGCATCATGCCTAAGGTTAGGAACTCTTTGAGGTAGAAAGACTGAACCCTTATCAACAAATTGCACCAGTGCCTCAAAAATACTATTTCACCTAAACTTTCTTTCTTAAATAATATCTAACAGTGCATTACATGCGGGTAATTTGTTCAGCTACGGATGTGCAATTACAGACTTTCAAAGATACAGTAAAGAGCATTTCAGACTATAATTCAATGTATAGTATATTGCAGCTGTCTACTTAGCAGTATCTCTACCGCTCCAAAGTCAGACCAAGTACAAAGAGATGACTGGCTGGATGATTTTAAATTCATGGAAGTGACCTAAAATTGTCAAGGAGATTGGTTGGAAGGGAAGGCCGCATTAAATGAGTATATACCGTACATGAATCAAACTTTCCTCGCACTCCACAAACATGACAATCTGCACAAAGGTGCAGCTACAGAGTTTCCCAGATACATCTTTTAGAAATTAAATAAGAGTGGTGATCCGATCGGGAAACTAGGATTCCGCTGTTTAGAAAATAGAAATTGGATGAAAATAATGAAGTGCAAGTCTAATTTCATTTACTCAGTTGTCCCGTACTGTCCCTGTTAACGGGAATTCTTTGAATAGTCGGGCAATCCATCGTACTTGCTAAACAGTGGGAAGGATGAATGTACCACTGACTGGAAACATTTGAATTCATGCCATTGAAGTAATCAGCCAAGACTGACAGCAGCATTAATCCAAGCACTGCATGCTCAAAGCTGTAAAAGGATCTGTACTCTTGGTTGTGACGCTGCTGTCTGTAGCCTCCTCTGCATTTGCCAGATACTTTATTGGGATATAAATTAATTATATCGAACATAGAGCTCTCTCGATGGATTAGCTGATGCAGGTACTGTTTATTGTGGAACTGGACCATACAGAGGTTCCATTTCCGATCAGCATTATGTGCAGAATTAGGCCAGGGTGGCAGTTGGGCACTGAAATGAGTCTGGATGCATTGGGCTAGGGATCAGATGGAGAAAGAAAATCAGCCAGCGTTCCTGGTCCTAATCACATTTTAGTGATCTCTGCTGGAAAGTATCAATGTGTATCAATGTGTGGAGTTTAAGTGAGCACAGGATTGAGTTTAGCTGTGATGCCCCTGATGGCTGAACTGCTTGCAGGTGTCCAGGGGGAAAAATTCAGTATCGCCCCGTTTGGGACGCAATTATCGGCCGGGCGCAAAGATTAGCGCCTGGCGCTAATTATCGCCTCCGACTGCAAACTTGACTTTTATCGCCCCTGGAGCTGATTGGAGCGCTAAATCAGGCGTTACACATCTGTCTTAAGGCACAAAGGCCGAGGAGCGAGGCGCTAACTCAGAGCGCGGGCGCAGCGCAGGTGCTGTCAGTCAGCAATGGAACACAGACACAATGGCGCTGGCCAGTTCTTAATGGGGAGGGTTGATCTTGCTTTCCATCCACATCCTGCTCATTGCAGCCTTGAATCTTGGCCTGGAGAGACCTGTACACCAAATCTGCTGGAAAGAACAATGGAGAGAACCAGGGAAAGAGCTCAGAGTGCAACCCCCACAGTCTCTTCTAAATCGATACAAGGAAGGGCAAATCAAAATGAACCTGCAAAGTGCTGCTCAGTACCCAAAACTCCTTCACACAGCGTTGAATCTCTCCAGAAGTCTCTCTCTCTCTCTCTCAGAATGCGTGGTTCAAAAATGTCACCAACATAAAAAGGCAGGAAGCGTTCGCCTTTAAATAGCACTCCCCCAATCCCTTCCTGACTGCAAAACGCTCCCCTCAACCTGTCGTTGCTAGCGGCAGGCGGTAAGGCAGGGGGCGCCACTCAATATCCACTCCGGGGCGCTATCGGGGCGTTGCGCACTCAACTGACGTCACGATCTGCCGGCGCAGGAGATCGTGGCGGTAGTGTTTAGCGCCACCGCAAAATGTCTAGTTAATTTCGCGAGCGGCGCAAACATTGCCGCGCCCGGGCGCTAGTTGCTTTGCACCCCATCAGCGCCCTCTTAAGGCGCTAACGGGAGGTGCAACCAACTGAATTTCCCCCCCCCCCCACTGTCTTAGGTTTGCACATGAAGAATGAGAAGCGACCAGTGCCCATGGAACTGTATCCCAGTATGAGTCACGGCAGAAGAGGAGGAAACTGGAGGCAACAAGAAATTAATCATTCTGAATGCTTTTCCGGCACATTTCGATCATTTTATTCAACCAGTTTTTAAATATAAATGCTGTTTGTGCACTTTGTACGCGGGTCAGATCATTCTACCCCATCATACCTCTCCACAGCAGCTGTCAAAGCCACAATATGTTCAGCTGAAACAAGTTGTGCCCTTGTTGGATGAGACTAGTCTTGCCTGATGACTTGAAGTGCAGCTGAGTCAACAAGCAGGAACACTCACCAAGGGAAGGCCAATGGAAGCTGGGGACTGAATGTATGTTGCCCTCCTCCCCTCGACTGATGCCGCTGCCAATCTACTCCAAAAGTGTGTTAACAACATGTCCAATCCCTTTCCCTCTGGTCTTCTGGCCTTCCGTGCATCCGCCTCCAGCCCTAGTGACAGAGCCTTTAGTCGTCTCGCACCTGCTCTTCGGAGATCCCTCCCTAAACCCCTGCACTTCTGTATTTCTTGCCATGCCTTTAAAAGCCTCCTTAAAACTCACCGCTTCGACCAAGCTTTCCGCCATTTCTCTTAACTCCCCACAAGGGCTCGGCCTCTGACCCGCTCTTTTTTTGTGAAGCATCTTGGAATTTTGTTCTATGTTAAAAGCAAATTGTTGTTATTTTTAACTGGGGTTCCACCCCATGCACGTTTTCAGCTGGCTTTTGGGTTTCTATTTTATGGGCGCCGAATGTCATAATTGGCGCTGACAGTGGGAGGTTTTCTGGTAGAATGATCCTCACGTTCCACCATATAAATATGTAAATTAATAAACAACAATTTGGATTTATATAGCACCTTTCATGTAAAAAAAAGTTCCAAGGCGCTTCACTGAGGTGTCTGTCGTCAGACACAAATGAACCCCATGCCAAAGAAGTAGTTATTAGGAGGGGAGACCAAAAGCTTGGTCAAAGAGGTGGGTTTTTAAGAAAGGTCCTAAAGGAGGAGAGGGAAGTGGAGAGGCGAAGGGAAAGAATTCCAGATCTAAGGGCCTAGACGGTTGCCAATGGTGGGGCGGGTGCGCAAAAGGCCAGAGTTAGAAGATTGGAGAGTTTGGGTAGGTTGTTGGACTGGAGGAGGTTGCAGAGATGGGGAGGAAACGAGGCCATTAAGAGATTTAAACACAAGGATGAGAATTTTAAATTGAAGGAGTCGGGGGACTGGGAGCTAAAGTCAGCAGAAGCAAATCGGGTGCCCAATGCCTCTTTGAAGCCCCTTGGATTGGATTGGGTATGACCGCAGAATGTGCCGTGTAAACTGCGGTCAGTTTCATCAGGCGCTCAGCGATCCTTAAAGGGGCTGTCACAGGGAAGGGAAGTTTTTAACTTTTGTACTTACTTTACGGTGGAGCGAAGGAGGGGCAGGAGTGATCCTCCCAGCTCCACGTTAAATCCACAGGCCTATGCCAGCCACTGCCCACATCTACCCCAACTCCACCGAAAGCCCCTCCCTCTCCGATCCTGCTGTCCCCCTCCCCCACAACCGGCAAGCTGCCTCTCGCGCTGCGAATGCCACCTGCAGCTCGCCAGCACTGTACTAATGAGGCTGGCGCACCAATTTACCGCGGTCCTGGCGTCGACCTTATAAGGCGCGAGCAGCCTGCGCGACACCGGGATTATGCCCCGATACGAGCGCGCTTCAATTTCTAGACCGCTAAGTCTTTGAAAGATCTGTTATGCGGAGAGTATTTAAAGCTTGAGTGACTTGAGGTCCAAGTTGCTGTGCGTGTAATGTTTAAAAAAAATAACTGGGGAGGTTTATGATGACAGTTTATAAACGACTTTAATTTCACAGCACAAAATATACTCCCATTATGGACCTTGCTACTTCAAGTGTGTCCTTGCTAGAAACCTATGCATATTTAAACCCTATTACTGAATTAAGCAATCACCATTTTAAATTTGAAGCACCTAATTAGATGGTCGCATTTTTGCTCCTCGCCGCTTGATTGGATAATAAAATCTATACTATCCAATCAGATGTCCAGACCTTGACACACCCACTGCCTGTTTAAAGTTATGGCGTAAAATAAAACAAAGAACCCATAAAACAATCTAAAAGGGACGTGTGTCAGAATTGTTAGATTGAAATTAAGTTAATTTGAAAGCGTTCCTGTCATATATCAACCTCCTGTGTTGCTTCTAAAGCATTTGAGTTGAAAGTATAGTTAATTTTTTTTTTATGTTCGTTCACAGGATGTGGGTGTCGCTGGCAAGGCCGGCATTTATTGCCCATCCCTAATTGCCCTTGAGAAGGTGCTGGTGAGCCGCCTTCTTGAACTACTGAAGTCCGTATGGTGAAGGTACTCCCACAGTGCTCACAAATTAAAACTACTCAAGTCATATTGAGGTCAAGCCTATAACGTACAGGCAGCGCTTACATTAGCTTTCTGACTAAGAGTCTGCACTCTGAGGTGACTGCCACAGCTTTCAATTTTTCGTACAATACTGTGCTTTTGACACCTAACTAGTGTTTCGTTAATAGTTGAGTGCACACCTCAATCATTACTATTTCATAATAATAATCAGCGAAGACAAAATTAGATCACAACTGTATAATTAGGATTTTTTTAAAATTCGTTTACAGGATGTGGGCGTCACTGGCAAAGCCAGCATTTATTGCCCATCCCTAATTGCCCTTGAGAAGGTGGTGGTGAGCCGCCTTCTTTATTCGCTGCAGTCCGTGTAGTGAAGGTACTCCCACAGTGCTGTTAGAGAGGCAGTTCCAGGATTTTGATTCAGCAATGATGGAGGATCGGCGATATACTTCTAAGTCAGGATGGTGTGTGACTTGGAGGGGAACTTGGAGGTGGTGGTGTTCCCATGCGCCTGCTGCCCTTGTCCTTCTACGTGGAAGAGGTTTGGGAGGTGCTGCCGAAGAAGCCTTGGCGAGTTGCTGCAGTGCCTCTTGTAGATGGTACACACTGCAGCCACTGTACGCTGGTGGTGGAGGGAGTGAATGTTTAACGTGGTGGATGAGATGCCAATCAAGCGGGCTGCTTTGCCCTGGATGGTGTCGAGCTTCTTGAGTGTTGTTGGAGCTGCACTCATCCAGGCAAGTGGAGAGTATTCCCTCACACTCCTTAATTGTAGATTCCTTTGTGCTAGGTATGACTCTAGCCAGTGGAGCGTTTTCCCCCTGATTCCCATTGACTTCAGTTTTACTAGGGTTCCTTGATGTCACACTCAGTCAAATGCTGCCTTGATGTCAAGGACAGTCAATCTCACCTCACCTCTGGAATTCAGCTCCTTTGTCCATGTTTGACCAAGGCTGTAATGAGGTCGGGAGCTGAGTGGTCTTGGCGCAACCCAAACTGGGCATTAGTGAGCAGGTTATTGTTGTGTTTCATAGCAGTTTGTTACAGCTAAGTGGCTTATTATGTCATTTCAGAGGGCAGTTAAGAGTCAACCACATTGCTGTGGTTCTGGAGTCACATATAGGCCAGACCAGGTAAGGACAGCAGATTTCCTTCCCTAAAGGACATTAGTGAACCAGATGGGTTTTTACGACAATCCAGTAGTTTCATGGTTACCATCTCTGATACTAGCTTTATATTCTAGATTTATTTAATTAACTGAATTTAAATTCCCCAGCTGCCGTGGTGGGATTTGAACTCACGCCTCTGGATTACTAGCCCAGTGACATTATCACTATGCTACCGTTCCCTTGCATTCATTCCCTTTTGAAATAATGAACAATATTCCTACTTCTTCTTACTCATGCTGGTATCTCCACTTCCTTCCTCTTTTTGTTCTAAGTTCGAAGCAAATACTGCACAGTTTTTTTTTTGCAAACCAGCACAGTAGCCTTGCACGATTTGCAGCAATAATGTGATGCTGAAGAGCGACAGATTCACAAAAAAAAATCGCACTGGTCAGGTTTCTCTTCCTGCATCTCAGTTCAAAGCATGTACCTATGCCTGTTGAATTAATTTGTAATATTCTATACATGGAATCATTAATCAATTCCTCTGTCTTTAATAAATTGCCTCTTAGTGGTACATGATAGTTGAATGCTCAGATAGTTGAATGCCACGGGTGTTCCGCTCATTAAAATCTGTACGGGAAGAAGTGATAGCCCTAAAAGCTGAGTTTTAAACTTACCTTTTCTCCTTCTGCCCCCATAAGTAAAGTCTAGGGGCTGGATTTTCATTGACCCGTGGAGGTGGGTTTGGAGGCGTGTGGGGAGTTAAAATTGCGAAAACTGGCGGGCGGGCACAAGCCCGCCTCCATCCCGCCTCCACGCAATTTTCATTAAATCGTGTCTGCTGGTCCCGACTCCGTCCCGCCTCTAAGAGGCGGGATAGGCTGTTAAGGCCCTTAACAAGCACTAAATTGCCTCTATAATGCCATTTTGAAAGGCCTTTGTGATTTTAACCCTTTTTCTACGTGAAACACGCCTGTTCTGAACCACGAATGTGAAACCTGGCAGGAGCACATTTGGATGGATAGCTGGCTGGCTGGCTGGCTGGCTGGCTGGCTGGATGGATGGATGGATGGATGGATGACATATCTGGGAGTGGTGGTGGATGGGAGACATATCTGGGAGTGGTGGTGGAAAAAATATCTGGGAGCAGACTTAGGGCTGCTGCTGCTCATTTTGCATCCAGGTCCTCTCACAGCAAAGGCCAGGCAGTCTTTGCAGACCTTCAATGCAGCAGCAATGATGACATCATCAGAGGCGACTTTCAGACTGAAAACACTAATTGGGTCATGGGTTCCCACATGCTAGAACTCAATTGCCCAATTAGGTGAAAATCACATCAATCTCCCACATCCAATTGCAGTCGGGTGGATAACACGAAAAGTGGATGACACGACCCCAACCCGCCCCAGTATCAAAATCCAGCCCCAGGCCTCTGTGCCCTTGGCTCCCTCCACCTACGAGTTCCTGTTGAACTCCCCCCACCCCTCAATTTAGGCCGCCTGATTTTCACCAGTCAACAGCCGACCGTCTGCCACTTTACGCCTGTTTCAGGCGAGTAGTTGGCCAGCAGGATGTAACTATTGGCCAGGCCGACCACGGAGACGATCACCCATTGTAAGAACGAAAGGTCATCGACCTGAAACGTTAACTCTGTTTCTCTCTCCACAGATGCTGCCTGGCCTGCTGAGTGTTTCCAGCATTTTCTGTTTATATTAGGGAAAATAAATATAATAAAATAAACATGTTTGCGGAAACGGAAAAGAAAGTCACTGCCGGGCCCGCTGCTGCCTGCAACAGGCTTATCCTCCGGCCTAGACACTTATCCTGGCCTTCTCTTCTGGTCCATCCAACAATTAGCAGTGAAACAGAGGGAAGAAGCCTTTAAAGAAAAAAATATCTGTGTCTGAACGAAGAACCTTTGCACACTCCAGCAACATGTTGGTGCATGCTCAGAGTGAAATATATAACCTGCATGTTTTTCCCCTTTCATTTTCCACAAATAAGCTAGAAAAAAGATAAGTTGAGGTAGGAACAGTGAAAACATTAAGGACGAGTGCAAGACCATTGTAGGAGGGTGCAAGGGGACGGCCATGTTGTTTTGTAACTACTTGGTATTCTGCATCTGGAACCAGGAAAGTCTATAATGATGGAGATTTCAGATTTAGTCATTTTGGAATGGGTAGCATCAACAGAAATGTTGAGTTTAATTTGAATGAATTCAACTTGCAATTTTTACAGTCATAACTGGAACCAAACCATTTGACTTTGTTTTCCCCAGTTCACCTTGAACAAACTCCCAGCAAAAGCAGCTGAGACTGAGATGATTCACGCATTTAAAATGATAACTAGGCGGTGGGGGATGGGAATGGTGATTATAGGCTGAACTGATCAAATTCTCTAATGGGATACAATAGTCCCTGTGCTACTGGGACTGAGGGTGAATGTGATCAGGAGAACAGCAGGCCAGGACTGGATGGATGAATATTGTAGAGTTTCACTTGGGTATCTTTGGGGATCAGACAGTATTTAGGTGGAACATCAATGACCTGTGATAAGAGCAGGCTTCATAGGCTGAAAGGCCTTTTTCCAATCTGTGGCTTCTTATAGTATCACATTTACAACCATAAATATGGCAGAAAACTACCTGTACAATTCCAGCATTGTATTACAACCAAACCGGGACCCAGTAATAAGTATATAGATTCACCCAAGAAAGCAATCTGTGAGCATTAATTCATGCCGAAAGCTTCGACTGGCAATCAAAGGCGATCCAGGGCAAACTGCTTACACCACCAACTCACAAACAGCTTGGTTTGGTGCCATTAACAGTAAAAATGTACAGCCTGCATTTTGTGTAAATTGCTTTTTCCTTTCCCTCAATTACTTGGTCATATCCATCTATCGATAATGAATGCCTAGCATGTTTTATTCTGGGACAGGCAACCTTGAGAACAGCTTAAAGCAAGCAGTGGAACTCTAAGTCCCCCATTCCAACATAAAACATGCTACAATATTTATTACTCACCACTTTAAGTGCAGTTATTTTTTCCCCCGATAGGATTACACGAAGAAATGGCTGCTTGAATTGAACGGTTGACTATATTTGGAAAAAAATAGAGACATTTGACGAATAGTCCGGTGAAAGCTGAATGCTAAAAAAATTTCAGGTACATCTTGAAATAAGAAAATAGCTGCCAAACCTATTGAAACCCATTTACATTTCAGCTTGCAAAGCTTTCTCAAGGAAAACAGTCTGCTCTGCGTTCATCGTAAACCGGTTCACACCATCCATCCAGTACCCTTGAACTAGCTTTAACATGTGCATGCAGATGTTACTCCTTTACGTAACAAATTTATAATTAAACATATTAAAGATTGACTCTCACATTTAAAGCTCAATCAATTGTAAATAATTGCAATTAAATCTAACATCCTTTTTTCCTTTTACATCCATTTTGACCATGTTCTTAAATAGAGTGTGCTGCTGCCCTCATACATTGAGGGAACATGTTGTGATGACAGGAGGAGAGAGATGAATCAATTAATTAATAAAGTACACAATAAGTAAAGGTTCAAACAGTTTTGAAGTACTGAATGGCCTCACTATTCCTTTTACCATTACAAAGAATACGTGCGGACTGTGAAAAATGTATCCTAATTCTTTAAAATCCTCATTGGGATTGGGAAATGATGCAACAGAAGCAAACTCCAGCCAGCACTTCCTCATTGCCTCAAAGTGTGGAAAATGTTTAACTTTACAAAACAGTTATAGGCCTGAAAAGGGTTAGTCGGTGGAGGAATGGTGAAATTATTAATCTGTTTCATAGAATCATAGAATCATAGAAAGTTACAGCATGGAAGGAGGCCATTTCGGCCCATCGTGTCTGCGCCGGCCAACAAAGAGCTATCCAGCCTAATCCCACTTCCCAGCTCTTGGCCCGTAGCCCTGCAGGTTAGAGCATCCCAAGTGCACATCCAAGTACTTTTTAAATGTGGTTAGGGTTCCTGCCTCTACCACCCTTTCAGGCAGTGAGTTCCAGACCCCCATAACCCTCTGGGTGAAGAAATTTCCCCTCAAATCCCGTATAAACCTTCCCCCAATTACTTTAAATCTGTGCCCCCTGGTTTTTGACCCCTCTGCTAAGGGAAATAGGTCCTTTCTATCCACTTTATCTATGCCCCTCATAATTTTATACACCTCAATAAGGTCTCCCATCAGCCTCCTCTGTTCCAAGGAAAACTGACCCAGCCTATCCAGTCTTTCTTCATAGCTAAGATTCTCTACTCCCGGCAACATCCTTGTAAATCTCCTCTGTACCCTCTCTAGCGCAATCACATCTTTCCTGTAATGTGGTGACCAGAACTGCACACAGTACTCTAGCTGAGGCCTAACTAGTGTTTTATACAGTTGAAGCATAACCCCCCTGCTCTTGTATTCTATGCCACGGCTAATAAAGGCACGCATTCCGTATGCCTTCTTAACCACCTTATCTACTTGGCCTGCTACCTTCAGGGATCTGTGGACATGCACTCCAAGGTCCCTTTGTTCCTCTACACTACTCAGTGTCCTACCATTTAATGTGTATTTCCTTTCCTTGTTAGCCCTCCCCAAATGCATTACCTCACACTTCTCCGGATTGAATTCCATTTGCCACTGTTCTGCCCACCTGACCAATTTATTGATATCTTCCTGCAGTCTATAGCTTCTTTCTTCAGTATCAACCACACAGCCGATTTTAGTATCATCTGCATTCTTAATCATACCCCCTATATTCAAGTCTAGATCATTGATATATACCACAAAAAGCAAGGGACCAAGTACTGAGCCCTGCGGAACCCCACTGGAAACAGCCTTCCAGTCACAAAAACACCCATCAACCATTACCCTCTGCTTCCTGTCTCCGAGCCAGTTTTGAATCCAACTTGACACTTTGCCCTGGATCCCATGAGCTTTTAACTTCGTTACCAGTCTGCCATGTGGAACCTTATCAAAAGCCTTGTTAAAGTCCATATACACTACATCAAACGCACTACCCTCATCTACCCTCCTTGGTATCTCCTCAAAAAACTCAATCAAGTTTGTCAGACATGACCTTCCCTTAACAAATTCGTGCTGACTCTGCTTGATTAATCTGTGTCTTTCTAAATGAAGATTTATCCTGTCCTTCAGAATTCTTTCCAATAATTTTCCCACCACCGAGGTTAGGCTGACTGGCCTGTAATTACTCGGTCTATCCTTTTCTCCCTTTTTAAACAAGGGTACCACATTAGCAGTCCTCCAGTCCTCCGGCACCACACCTGAAGCCAGAGAGGATTGAAAAATGATGGTCAGGGGCCTCTGCTATTTCCTCTTTTGCTTCGCTTAACAGCCTGGGATACATTTCATCCAGGCCTGGGGATTTATCCACTTTTAAAGCTGCTAAACCCCTTAATACTTCCTCTCTCACTATGTTTATAAAGGACACATTTAGGATATAGCTCCTTCTAACACACCAACAAGAATAGCTTCCCCTATTATTCCCAGACGTCCTGCATATTAGTATGCGGAACCAAAAGTATTGACATTTTACAATGACTTTTGCTAAGGTTAAGTAATTTGTCACAAAATGCAATGTATCAAACATCTAAACAATCCAAGTTTGTCAAGCAAAAGTTAACTAGATTTTGGGAGGATGCAGCAGTGTAAGGTGACAACACCTTGCCCCAAACCAAAGCCTCTCGCATGGCAATACTTCCCACCACCATCCAAACTGCAGTGGTGGTGAAGTGGCCATGATCACCAAGTCACACTTTGGTCTTTCCCCCTAATCATCTGGCACCTTCTCGTCCTTCAATCACCTCACCCTGTTCCACCCCTATCGCCTTCTAAAATCCTCATTGTCTACCAACCAACCCTTCCCAAGCCCGTCCTGAGTTTCTCCTCCCAGATATCTTGCCTCCTTTCCTCCCTCAGCCTCTCTACTGAGCGTATCATTATCCTCAGTGATTTTCATCTCCATCTAAGCTCCCCTTTCCCACTCTTTTCTGAATTCTCCACCACCCGGTCCTTCCTAAACCTCTCCAACCCTTTATAAATGCTCCTACTCCTATTCATGGCCACCCCCTCTCCCTCAGGATAAGGGATCGGCCATTTAAGACTGAGATGAGGAGAAATTTCTTCACTCAGAGGGTTGTGAATCCATGGAATTCTCTACCCTGAAGGGCTGTGGATGCTGAGTTGTTGAGCATATTCAAGGCTGAGATAGATAGATTTTTGGACTCATGGGGAATCCAGGGATATGGAGATCAGGCAGAAAAGTGGAGTTGAGGTCAATGATCAGCCATGATCTTGTTGAATGGTGGAGCAGACTAGAGGGGCCGTCTGGCCTACTCCTGCTCCTAATTCTTATGTTCTTATGTTCTCACCATCTCCCATGGCCTCTTTACTTACATGGGTTTTATCATTGGCAAGGCCATTTTCAACCACTTCCTTGTAACCCTTACCACCCAAATCCTCTCAGTGCTTTCCAATCCACTTCCTTCTGTGTCTGCCTCTGGGGAAAGCGCTCCCCAAGTTACTTATAAATTTACTTTCAAACGGAGACCTGGCTCAAAAAAGGCCAGGATTGGGTACTAAATATTCCTGGATATAAGGTGTTCAGGAAAGATAGGGAAGGAAAGAAACGAGGTGGGGTGGCAGTATTGATTAAGGAGAATGTTACAGTGCTGGAGAGAGAGGATGTCCTGGAGGTGTCAAGGACAGAATCTATTTGCTTAGAGTTGAGAAATAATAGAGGTGCCATTACACTATTAGGTGTATTCTATAGGCTGCCAACTAGTGGGAAGGATATAAAGGAGCAAATTTGCAGGGAAATTACAGAGAGGTGCAAAAACTATAGAGTAGTGATAATGGGGGACTTCAACTATCCTAATATAGACTGGGATAGTAATAGTGTAAAGGGAAGTGAAGGGTAAACATTTATGAAGTGTGTTCAGGAGAACATTTAGGGAACAGTGATCACAGTATTATAAGGTTTAGATTAGCTATGGAAAAGGACAGGGAGCAATCTAGAGTAAAAATATTTAATTGGAGGAAGACAAATTTCAGTAGGTTGAGAATGCATCTGGCCCGGGTAAATTGGAATCAAAGATTGGCAGGCAAAATTGTAATCGAACAATTGACTGCCTTTAAAGAGGAGATGGCTCGGGTACAGTCGAGGTACATTACCACGAGGGGGAAAGGCAGGGCAACCAAATGTAGAGCTCCCTGGATGACGAAAGAGATAGAGAGTAAGATGAAGCAGAAAAAGGGTGCGTATGACAGATGCCAGGTTGAGAATACAAGTGAGAACAAGGCTGAATATAGAAAGTTCAGAGGGGAAGTGAAAAAGGAAATAAGAGGGGCAAAGAGAGAGTATGGGAATAGATTGGCAGCTAATATAAAAGGGAATCCAAAAGTCTTCTATAGGCATATAAATAGTAAATGGGTAGTAAGAGGAGGGGTGGGTCCAATTAGGGATCAAACAGGAGACCTACACATGGAGGCAGAGGGTATGGCTGAGGTACTAAATGAATACTTTGCATCTGTCTT
The DNA here is from genome assembly GCA_030390025.1 of Squalus acanthias. NCBI lineage: Eukaryota > Metazoa > Chordata > Chondrichthyes > Squaliformes > Squalidae > Squalus > Squalus acanthias. The sequence continues at coordinate 151,908,592 of CM059428.1, forward strand.
TACCAAGGAAGAAGATGCTGCCAAAGTCATGGTGAAAGAGGAGGTAGTTGAGATACTGGATGGGATAAAAATTGATAAAGAGTAGCTACTAGAAAGGCTGGCTGTATTTACAGTAGATAAGTCACCAGGACCGGATGGGATGCATCCTAGGATACTGAGGGAAGTAAAGGTGGAAAATGCGGTGGTACTGGCCATAATCTTCTAATCCCCCTTTGATACGGGGGTGGTGCCAGAGGAAGGAGAATTGCAAATGTTACACCCTTGTTCAAAAAACGGTGTAAAGATAAACCCAGCAACTACAGGCCAGTCAGTTTAACCTCGGTAGTGGGAAGCTTTTAGAAATGATAATCTGGGACAAAATTAACAGTCACTTGGACAAGTGTGGATTAATTAAGGAAAGCCAGCACGGACTTGTTAAAGGCAAATAGTGTTTAATTAACTTGAACGAGTTTTTTGATGAGTTAACAGAGAGGGTTGATGAGGGCAATATGGTTGAAGTGGTGTACATGGACTTCCAAAAGGCGTTTGATAACAGTGCCACATAATAGGCTTGCCAGCAAAGTTGAAGCCCATGGAATAAAAGGGACAGTGGCAGCGTGGATACGAAATTGGCTAAGTGACAGGAAACAGAGCGTAGTGGTGAACGTTTTTTTTATCGAACTGGAGGAAGGTACACAGTGGTGTTCCCCAGGGATTGGTACTAGGACCATTGCTTTTCTTGATATATATTAATGACTTAGACTTGGGTGTACTGTGCACAATTTCAAAATTTGCAGAGGACACAAAACTTGGAAGTATAGTGAACAGTGAGGAGGATAGTGATAGACTTCAAGAGTACATAGACAGGCTGGTGAAATAGGCAGACACATGGCAGATTAAATTTAATGCAGAAAAGTGCAAAGTGATACATTTTGGTAGAAAGAACAAAGAAAGGCAATAAATGGGTACTAATAATAATAATAATAATAAACTAATGGGTACAATTCTAAAGGGGGTGCATGAACAGAGACCTGGGGGTATATGTGTACAAATTGTTGAAGGTGGCAGGGCAGGTTGAGAAAGCGGTTAAAAAAACATACGGGATCCTGGGCTTTATAAATAGAGGCATAAAGTACTAAAGCAAATAAGTTATGTTGAACCTTTATAAAATACTGGTTCAGCCTCAACTGGAGTATTGTGTCCAATTCTGGGCACTGCACTTTAGGAAGGATGTGAAGGCCTTAGAGAGGGTGCAGAAAAGATTTACAAGAATGGTTCCAGGGATGAAGGACTTCAGTTATGTGGATAGACTGGAGAAGCTGGGGTTGTTCTCCTTAGAGCAGAGAAGGCTGAGGGGAGATTTAACAGAGGTTTTCAAAATCATGATGGGTCTAGACAGAGTAGATAGAGAGAAACTCTTCCCAATGGCATAAGGATCGAGAACCAGAGGACACAGATTTAAGGTGATTGGAAGAAGAACCAAAGGTAACATCAGGAAAAACTTTTTTACACAGCGAGTGGTTAGGATTTGGAATGCACTGCCTGAAAGGGTGGTGGAGGCAGATTCAATTGTGGCTTTCAAAAGGGAATTGGATAAGTACCTAAAGGAAAAAAAATTGCAGGGCTACAGAGAAAGGGCGGGGGAGTTGGACTAGCTGAAGTGCTCTTGCAGAGAGCCGGCACGGGCTCGACAGGCCAAATAGCCTCCTTCTGTGCTGTAACCATTCTATGATTCTATGAAACACTCCATTGCTTAGGCTTTGGCCCTCCATTCACCACAATACCTCTGCAGCTGTTGATTTGCTCAATTACTTTCTCACCTTCACATTTGATGCCCTTTTCCCTAGCAAAATTTTCATTGTCTCCCATCTTGGTTGTTCCCTATGGTATAAGAACATAAGAACATAAGAAATAGGAGCAGGAGTAGGCCAATCGGCCCCTCGAGCCTGCTCCGCCATTCAATAAGATCATGGCTGATCTGATCCTAACCGCCAATCTACTATCTATCACAGAACCATCTCCTGCATCTAACAGAATTGCACACACGAAATAGGAGCAGAATCAGGCTACACAGTCCCTGGGCCCGCTCCACTACCCACAGGGCCATGACCGATCCGAACCTAGACTCATGTCCAAATTCCTGCCCGCTCCCCGTAACCCTTAATGCCCTTTACTTCTAGGAAACTGTCTATTTCTGTTTTAAATTTAATTAATGTTGTAGCTTCTACAGCTTTTTGTGGCAGCATATTCCATGGACCTACCACCCTCTGAGTGAAGTAGTTCCTCCTCATCTCAGTTTTGAAAGAGCAGCCCCTTATTCTAAGACTATGTCCCCTAGTTCTCGTCTCACCCGTCATCGGGAACATCCTCCCCGCATCCACCCGATCCAACCCCTTCACAATCTTATATGTTTCAATAAGATCGCCTCTCATTCTTCTGAACTCCAATGAGTAGAGTCCCAATCTACCCAACCTCTCCTCATATGACCACCCCCTCATCCCCGGGATTAACCGAATGAACCTTTTTTGCACTGCCTCGAGAGCAAGGATGTCTTTCCTTAAGTAAGGACACCAAAACTGTATGCAGTATTCCAGGTGCGGTCTCACCAATACCTTGTACAACTGAAGCAATACCTCCCAATATGGCCCCTAGCTTCGTGCCCTTAAGTTCAAGGGGTACAGACTTGAGTGTATCAGTGCACACCTGGCTTCGTCATCCATCACTAGAGCTGGCTGGACCATCACAAGCTCTACTGGTCCACACTTTCCTCTGCAAAACCACTCACTACTGCAGGATCGTCCCGAAAAACAAAGACAAACATTTTTTTCCTCTGCTACCAACCACCTGTTTAAACTCCTCCCTCTTGCCCCTCCACCCTCACCTCTAACATGTGATGGAGCTCATGACTTCTTTGTCATGAAAATTGAGACCATCTGTTCAGCTGCCTCCAATGCTTCTCCCCTTCCCTTTGTTCCCCAAGCTAAATCTCCCCAGAGCTCCCCCGACCCTAGCCCTGAACCCCCACCTCAATATAGTTTCTCTCCCATTTACAGCCACGCTGTCTCCAAGCTCATCTTATCCAGGATATCCACCTCCCGCTCCTTTGACCCCATTTCCACTAAACTGCTGGCCTCCCAACTTTCCTTCCTGGCCCCCCATGCTAGCTAATATTGTAAATGGATTCCTCTACTTAGGCATTGTCACCCCTCCACAAAAAGCCCACCGTTGTCTTTTATTCCACAACCTAAATAAGCAGTAAAAGTTTATTATGAGGCCCACTCTTGCTGCATTGTACTGGCTGGAGAAAGAGGAGGAGGAAGAAGAGCAGCACCAGCAATAGTAGCAGCAATGGCCTCAACACCCAGGAAAAGCAGCAAGTGGATCTCTGACAATGTAGCAGGTGAGAGGAAGGCCTTACCCACTAAACAGGGTCTATAGTCCAAGGGTAACCTTTCTAGATATGTCTGAGGAGCAGTGCACGAGGAAGCTGAGCTTCTAGAGGCAGATTGTTGCTGCCCTCTGCAGCCTCCTGGAAGAAATTTTGCTGTGCCAAGGGTCCATGTCATGCCAGTGGCAGTAAAGGTGGCCACAGTCCTGTATTCCTGTCATTCTAAGCTTCTACTGGGGGCATCTCAGGCATCTCACAGTAGGCAGTCTGCAATTGTATCAAGGAGGTGATCAATGCACTATTAGCCAGGGCGGACCAATAGTCCAAATGAGAGAGCCTTGGGGTTCACAGCAATGGATGGCTTCCCTTGAGTGCATGATGGCATCAAAAGACCAGACAAGAGTTTTCATAAGCTGCAAGGGGTTTCACTCAATTAATGTGCAGCTTGCAGTTGATCACAATAAAAGAATCATGCAGTCTGTGCCAGGTTCCCAGGCAGCTGTCGGCAATACATTCATCCTGCAGCAATCACACATCCCCCCCATTTATCCAACGTGCCAGGAATGTTCAAGGATGGCTGCTTAGGGACAAGGGTGACTCCCTTCTAACATGGCTCATGACACCCCTTCGCACCCCCACCATGCCTGAACGGCTCAGGTATAATGAGAGCCATGGCACCACAAGGAGGATCAACAAGCTCACTATTGGGCTCCTAAAGCAAATATTCAGGTGCCTGGATAAGTTTGGCAGCTCCCTGCAATATGCTCTGGAGAGACTCTCTGCATTATTGTGGCCTGCTGTGTCCAGGATATTACAATCCAAAGAGGAGGCACAAGGGCAAGAAGACTCTTCATCTGATAAGGAACAGTTGGGCAAAGGTGAGGGAGAAGAAAAGGAAGGAGGGCTACCACGTTGCCTTGCAGTCAGATGCAAGGGATGATTTATTTGCTCAACACTTCAGGTGAACTGCTCAATCCCCTGCTCTAACAGTCTGCATTAACAGTCCTGGTAACCTTAGTCACCACTTCCTTAATCCTTCATTGTATAACACTGAAACCATTCAGACAATTTTTATATCAATGACCTACTGATAAGGCAGACTCATAAGCTGCTGTACACACTGCAGTCCAAAGTGACAGAAGTGATGAAGCTTTTAACCAAACACAATCAGTTGCTTCAAATCACTAATCACCCAACTGTAAACCCATAATGCTTTTTTATTTAAAGAGAAGGTTTCCTCCGTCTGTTACTTGTATAAATCTTATAGATGTTGGTAGGCTGCTGTGGATGATATTGGGAACTTGGGACCCCTGAGATGCTCATGGCTGGTGACCTTTGGGAGTTCAAGCCCGTGAGGGCACGCTGCAGACTGGAGCTCGTCAGCTGCTGCCAGGACAGTCTGGTCCAGCCGGCTTTCAGGCACCCTGGTGGGTATTGGTTGGTGCCTTCTGGAGAGAGGGCTACACTTGCCTGTCCCATGGAGCCACCGTCTCTCCCTCAGGGCTGCAGTTTATCACTCCCACTGATCTGATGGCGAACAGACTGCAGGCCCTGCTAACTCGCTATCTATTCCCCCTGGGGTGCCATTCATTTTCCTGGTGCTTGGGAGGGAGGGAGCGCCTGACTGTGCCTACTCAGGAGGGCTGTCCTCCTCTGAGGTGTCTTCCTCAGGAGCATCTTGAGGAAGTTCTTGCTACTGAGAAGGACCTAGAGGAAAGAGGAATGGGACGAGAGATAGGTTGGCAATGAGAATTGGGACAGCAGCATGTGAAAAACTTGACCATACTAGTTGAGGTTTTGAAGTTAGCTGAAGGTACAATTGCTTGTGGTACATGGAGGGGTACAAGTGATTAGTGATGCCCTACTGAGTTAACTGCCACGCTCACCATCTCTAATGCTGTTTGCTCTTGCTGTTACACTGATTTCTGCCTCCTGCTCCACCTGGGTGAGGGCCATCATGTCGGACGCTCCTCCCCTGTCTTAATTGTTTCCCTGGTGTTGTGCGCTTTCTTCTCCTGCAAAAGAAGAAGTAGAGAGTTATGAGTGGCTACTGAGAAGGCAAGTGCACATGTGTGGGGCTTCTGCATGTAGTGCAGAAGCAGAGATGGAGAAGACGCAAGACGCCAGGAATATGGGGAGGTATTGAATGGGAAGTAAGTGGCTTCAGTGTGAATTGAGGAATGGGTCATGAGAGGAGGTGCAGGTTCTGCAATTGACACCTGGTGAGGAGAGCATGCTATTAGTGGAGGCGGTGATGCAGCAAGCAGCAGGTGAGTGAATGTTAGGACTGAGAATGAGAAGTGGTATAGTGATTGGTGGTGAGGGATGTTATGCAGGGGTGGTAATTGCACTGAATCCTGGAGGAGGGAGGAGAGGGACTGTGACCAGGTGCAATGCAAGAGATGGGGGCAGTAGGAGCTGTACTTGCTTTTGCTGACTGTGTGAGGTCATTGAATCTGTTCCTGCACTGGCTCCAGGTCCTTGGGGTAATGATCCTGCAACTCGCTTCACCTGCCACCTCTACCTTAGTCTTTCTTAGTGTGGCCGTTGGGTTTCTTCTTCCCGCTTTGTGGAAAAAGCACATCCCTCCCGGCCCTGGCCTCTTCCAATAACACCACCAGGGTGGCATCTGAAAACCTGGGAGGGGGATGCCTTTCCAGGTCATTCCAGCCATCTCCAAAGTGCAGCAGAATCAAAACCACAACTGAATACAGTGTTTAGATTCCGAGAACGCAACCTCCCATTTAAGAGGTGCATTCACCCTTTAAACATGCTGCCTCAGAACCTCCACCCAAAATTGCGCAAAGAAAGGTGGGCGAGTGTCATGCTGATGACGCAATTGGCCAGTCAGCCCGCCAATCACATTATAATGAGGACCGGCCGTTAAAGTCAGCTGGGCCTCATGCCAATTTTATCGTTTGGGTGCAACATCAATGCACCATCAATGCACCTCCGTCCCCCTCAATGCACCGATCCCGCTTTCCGTTTAAAGTGACCTCTCTGTCTCTCTCTCTTTCTGTGTCTCACAGGTGTCAGTAATTAGAGAACCCCAAAGTCCCTCCATGTCTTCAGCAGATGTATGCTGGAATGACAAGAAATGAGGCTGGGACCCAGATACACCAGGCCCGAATTTTAGAGCAAATTTTCCAGGATGCTCTTCTTGAGGCAGAGCCTCCAACCGCCCCTTTACAGGATCATTATCGTAAGCGGGCTGGGACTAGAGACAGGAACTCCCTACATCAGGAGTTCTCACACCTCAGGGTCTCAGAAGGATCCAGCGCATAGTCGGTAGGTCAGACCAGGCAGACGAGACATACTCCTCGACCAGCGGTGAATGCGTTGTCCAGCCGGGGGTCCAGGCCAGGATTGCGGCCTGATCCCCAAAAATCCGGCAACAAATATTCTTTGTTCATTTTTAAAGTGGCCCCATTTTAAAGTGGACCGTGGGTAGCAATTACAAATTTCATCATGGGGAATCCCGACATGTCCCTTAGCCTGGGCCACATAGCAACTGAATTGCCTTTTTTTAAATTTAGGGGCCTTATAGTTGTCAGAAGAAGAGAGTTTCATTCTATTAGTCTTCAGATCCAGATTCAAAGTAATATACCAAAATATTGATCTGGTCATACATCCTACATTATATATCGTAAATCAGCTGCCTACCTTGGCATGACAGGAACCATCATATTCCACACACAATTCCATCTATCACTACTTATCCTTCAATCATGTGTTTAATCAGACACAATACTCATCCAGTTTTTTAAAAGGTGCTTATCGACACAGCATTAATAGTTTTACCCACTGCTCTCTGGAAAAAAATGCTATCTCTGATCTCTCGTCTTGCTTGCACCTAATAAGATTTCATTTTAAAATGATTCCACATATAATTTACAGCATAACAGGATTTTTAGACAGGGCTTTACACTGTATAAAACACGAGGAAAAGAGTCACTAGATGGATTTTAAGTCACTGTATTTTATACTTTATCCACTGTAGTTATAATAAACATACTAATCCAATGAAAGGCTGAAACAGTACAACAAAATATTGCTACTTTGATATTTGTCAACTATGGAGCAGTTTCATATAACTGTAGATTTATGACCCCGATCTGATTGAATGCAAGTTCAATCAAACATTCTGGAGGTAAATAATCCTTACCTTGGTGTCATATTTGACCCTGAAATGAGCTTCTGACCATCATATCCGCGGCATAACTGAAACCGCCTATTTCCACCTCTGTAATATCGCCTGTCTCCGCCCTTGCCTCATCCATGCCTTTGTTACCTTTAGACTTGACTATTCCAAAGTACTCCTGGCTGGCCTCCCACATTCTACCCTACGTAAACTTGAGGTGATGCAAAACTCGGCTGCCCGTGTCAAACTCACACCAAGTCCCGTTCGCCCATCACCCCTGTGCTCACTGACCTACATTGGCTCCCGGTTAAGCAACACCTCGATTTCAAAATTCTCATCCTTGTTTTCAAATCCCTCCATGGCCTCGCCCCTCCCTATCTCTGTAATCTCCTCCAGCCCCACAACCCCCCGAGATATCTGCGCTCCTCTAATTCTGCCCTTTTGAGCATCCCTGACTATAATCGCTCAACCATCAGGTGGCCGTGCCTTCCGTTGCCTCAGCCCTAAGCTCTGGAATTCCCTGCCTAAACCTCTCTGCCTCTCTACCTCTCTTTCCTCCTTTAAGACGCTCCTTAAAACCTACCTCTTTGACCAAGCTTTTGGTCACCTGCCCTAATTTATCCTTATGTGGCTCGGTGTCAAATTTTTTGTCTTGTAATACTCCTGTGAAGCGCCTTGGGATGTTTTACTACATTAAAGGCGCTACGTAAATACAAGTTGTTGTTGCTGTTGTTGTTACCATGTTATTCTTTTAAAATTATTTTCAGCTTTTATGAATGCAACAGAGTTAGAAACAGCTAGCCTAGAATTTCTGAGTTATGCCGTCCAATTTTCCAAAGTCACTTCCACCCACTGCTGGAATTGGCTGCCCTAAATTGGCAGTCATACTTAAATGAGATGGTAAAGTACCTCATTAGCACAATATGATTAAAAAGGGTGTCCAGCTTGCAAGGCAGTGAAGAAAAGGTGGAGGTTGAATTCAAAGCCGAGCAGGTGCTATAAAAAGAGTCAAAGAAAGTCGCCCCCCCCCCCCCCCCCCCCCCTCCCCCTCCCCCTCCCCCTCCCCCTCCCCCTCCCCCTCCCCCCTCCCCCCTCCCCCCTCCCCCCAACCCCCAATCAGCTGATTTTTGTCATTTTTTTCTTTTGCTGTTGATAAGAGCTTTACCATCTACCTTTGTGCCTTCCATGTATCAAATTTACCCTCACGCCATACCAATTCTGAAGAGATAACAATAGGTTTTCAATCCGGGAAAACGCCTGTATTTTTTTGGAGGAAGAGGAGGAGAGTAGGCTGGTCAGGAAGTACAGGGGCATGTTGCATCTAACACAGGTACCAACAGGCCAGAATGTGCAGACCAGGGAAGTCCTACTTCCACTTTACTGAGGAACAAGGCTTGAGGAGGCTACACTTCACAACTACAACTTGCCTTTAACATAGACAAACATCCCAAACATCGAAGCATAATTGGACAAAATGGATGCCTGGACAAAACGGATGCCAAGCCAAAGAAGGAGATATTACGAGGGTGACCAAAAGTGTGGTTAACGAGGTGGGTTTTAAGGAGAGTCTTGAAGGAGGTGAAGAGGCAGAGCGGCTTAGGGAGGAAATTCCAGAGGGTAGGGCCTAGATGGCTGAAGTCAAGGCTGCCAATGGTGGAGTGAAGGGAGTGGGGGACACATGAGGCCAGAGTTCTCCGAGAGCTATAGGGCTGGAGAAGGTTACTGAGATATAGGGAAGGCTAATGCCATGGGAAGAAGAAATAACAGGGAAAGGATGGTATATGCCCTCAAATTGGTGGAGGGAGCCCTCCGGCTTCACCCTCTCCAATCCTCTATTCTCTATAATTTCAACAGCTGCCCCCTCAAAGATATTCCAAAATAAAATTGACACACTTGTCTTTTGTGCACTTTGCTCTGTTGTCTGCTGACTTGTGATGCAAGTAGTGAAGTAGAGCTGAGATACTGGAAGCCTTAAGAGCATGTACAGTGACATCTAAGTGCCCATCCAGCATCTCAGCTTGCGTGTGAGGAAATGAACATGCGCCATGCAGCTATGTTATGTTGGAAGACTGTTTTCAGGGAACACTTTAAAGTAAAGTATGACAAGATTACCAGCATCATTTGCAGGTACTTGGCTGCAGCATAGGCATGCATATTAAACAGCGAGAGAGATATACAATCGCTAAGAGTTTTATATGCAGCCACAGCCACAGTCACAGTCAATGTGCAACAGGTTGAGTGGAACTCTGCGGTATGCACCCTTTATCCATCTACTTGATCTAGAGATAGTCGAGAAATACCTTGGCAGATTTTTTGATATACAAAATCTTCTTGTGCATCTGCCTCCATATGTGCTGCATGGGGTGATTGGCATTCACAGTGCCACCTCCTCCTCGCAGGCACGCTGCACTCCTCTCCTGGGGAGAGTGCGCCCGCGACTGTTGAACAACACAACCCTCCTTTGGTGCACCTCTTTGTCAGCAGTAGTTCCATTTCTGAATTTGTAAACTGTCATTTTCCCTTGACATGGCGCCATCACAGTTTCGCTTTAAAAGTTGTGGCCTGTACTTCCTCTAGCTTGTGAACTTAACTTTTAAATTCATGGTACAGCTGTATAAATTGCTGCACCTCTGCAGGAAATCCAGTAATACCAATCAACAAGATGCCAGTGTTAGACCCATCATTATAAATACCTAATGAGCCCAACCTGGACATCGGGGCTCAATGGGATGTACCTAAAATTGAGCAGGCCTAAATTGTGCACTGCCCTATTCTTTCAGTCTCCCCGACCGTAGTAACATTCTACCACGGCATCCAATCCACAAGGTTTTTTTTCCCCTTTGTGGTTTATGAGCTCATAATTTTGATTTAATGACACACACAAAACCTGTGGCAAGGTTGTAGTCTCATAAGGCCCCTGGAGAAGGATGCAGCACAACCCCCGTTGATATAGACAACATATTGCAGGTCACACAGGCAGCATTATAGGCGTATATAATCCCTGTTTACAGATAGCTATTTATTCCAGAATCCAGTATAGATTTGGGTCTATAGAGAACTAAATGGAAGCCCCCAGAGCCACAAGAAGAAACGTCAAACAACATATCTTGTTTGTGATTATGTGTTTATAGTTCTTTTAATCAGTCATGCAGGACCAACATCAATATAATCATTTAGCTCTAGAAATTAAAGTCTTTACTTTTTGCAAGTGGTAGTCCACCTTTATTAACTTACAGTACAATGATAACATGAATATTTGCAGCTAATATGTTTTAATTTCATGCTTCATGCTCGTATTTTGATCTGTAGACATAGTGACATTGATTTTAACATCTCTTTTTTTTTTCTCCAAGTCTCAGTCTTGCACATTCCCTCTAGATGAAGAAAAATCACACAACCACGGGCAAGGATTTAAAAGCTTACTCGTGTTAAACATTCGGTGAACAATCTCAGTGCTGCAGGGGGATAATCCCATTCTTTCCGTTTCTCAATCTGGGCTTCAGTAATTGTTCAATTAATCAACCAGTAACCAATGAGCCGTCATTGTCAACCAGAATTGTTATGTTCAATTAACTAAGCGTCAGAATAATTGCCCATTTGACTTCAAAATTCCCAGTTCCCAAAGTATCATCTCAGTGATCAGCCATCTCACATGGGTCATTGATATTAAGTGTGCATGGCCATAAATGGGAACAGTAATCTTTTCACATCATTTACACCAGGAACTACGGCAGAACAGGAGATACTTTAGAGAAAAAGAAGCAATATCTAAAATGTTGTGAAATGTTTGAAAATCAATTGTCAGTATTATAATTTCTGTGATTTTATTTTGCTATTTAGAGCAAGGACTTTGAGCAGAGCTGATTCAATTATGTTTTAAGCACCCATGTTATGGTTATTACTTTGTACTTTATTTTACAACCGCTGCTGTAAACTCTGATATGTCACACCCGATCACTGGGACTTTATTGTTGTTGGTAAAAAGTATTATTTTTATTTGTTCAGTGCTGGAGTGCCGAGTTATGGAAAGGCCAATTGTAAAAAAAAAAATTGAAACTATCCATTTCTGGAATTGAATAATGAATCCAGACGTTGTTCAAAAAAATCTTTCTTTCTGTCTGCTTTCAAGGCATATTGGCCTATGTTTTCTGTCATGTTCCACCTGGTTTTCTGTGGTAATTGAGCAGGCGAGGGTAGTGAACAGGCAGGGATCCATTACACCTGATCCTTCCCACCTTTGCACCCCGCCTCACCCTTTGGCATTTCCAGCGGATGGTGGGAGTGTCTAGCCGGTTTTGGATAGGCACCCGCAATTGAGCTGAGAATAACATGATAATGCCTGTGTTCCATTTTCCATAATTTCTGCCTCTTTTATGCTGTGTTAATCATACCAGTAAAAAAACAACTGGCTTGAAGGGTTACAAGAGTCTACCTTCAAGTCAAAAGTCAGTATAAAGGACAAGCTGATGCAGGTCCTGTAAAATTCTTAATACTGTGTCATTTTGTTTTTTGCTGTTGCATCTAATTTTCTCTCTGTCTTTGTGTCATTTGTTGAAGGACAGCCATTACACTCCTTTTTAGACAGAGCGCGATGGGGTGACCTGGAATTCCCCCTATCTTTGCTTCTTGGAGGAAGAAGAAGATGAGCAAAATAGAGAAGCTGAGAGCTGCCATTAGAGCAGCCATTTACACTCCTTTTCAGTCAGTGGGTACAAACATCCAGAGCCCAAATGGGATGGCGATAGCTGGAAACAACTGTTTGAGACTGCTGTCTCTATGGACAGCAGTACATGCTAGGCCTTTAGCCTTGCCCCTCAGAGCACCATGCCTGTTGAATATAGGTGACTCTAAATTGCCTAGGAACAAGGTCCAGAGATGCAGCCAGCAAAGGCTCCTTCCCAGGGGCATGATGCCATGAAAGGAAGGCCATCTCAATTCCATGACGTTTTGGGAGAACATGAGTCACCATTGACCTCTTGCGATACTGGCTTCAGGTTGCACCTAGAAGAAGCGGCAGACTAGGCACATTTAGCCACTTGGGAGAAGCACAGTGTTAGGAAAAACGTAGGTTGGCTCTGTTTACTTTGGACCTTGTTGTATTAAAGTAAAATGTGCACTTATGTCATGCTTTGTTATTCATGCATTTAGAGTCATACGAGAAAGCACTTACTTGGTGCTGATTTAGTCAGTCAGGTGATTCTTATTGACATGGACATGTAGGGGCAGAGACCTTATCAACATTTAAGAATAGGTTAGAAATGTGGTTGAAGGCAAGGGGAATAAAGGGATATGGGAACAAAGCGGGCACATGGGGTAAGGACTAGTACTCATGTGGAGGATAAACACCAACATGGACTGGTTGAGCCAAAGAGCCTGTTTCTGTGCTATCATTTCTATGTTGTCCAAGGCCAGTTGAAAGGAGCCAAGGGCATAAACGTTTCAAAGCAGTAATGATTTTCACCACCACAGGCAGAACCGTGCCAGTCACAGTGGAGGTTCGGACATCCAGCAGCAGGAGACAACAAAGTACCCCAACTGCCTCCGTGGTGAAGCGTAAGCAGCAAAGACACAGCTCCACTGGCATGTCCAAGTAACTGTGTTATGGTCTCTACACGTGGCTCCTTGCATTAGCGCTGACCCACAGAGCGCCCCCCCCCCACCCAACGGAGGCACACGTCGTCTGCTCCAGCTCGCTCAGCCTCCAGCTCCTTGAGGACAAGAAGAATTCCCAAAGGAATGGCCATTCCTTTGCAGTAGGGATTGCACAGGGAAACTCCCTTGATCGATAGCTGGTAAAGAAACACAGGTAAAAGGAGAAATCAAGCTGCAAAACACCAAAAAAAACCCAACTAGAGTTATGAAACTCAAGTAACATAAAAATGACCAGAAAAAAATGGGCCCTGAATTTCCACTCCATTTTCGGTGCACATTCGTCATAGAATTACGACATTGCCTTTCTTTTTGTCAGTAATATGGGTGGTACCTGTTTCTGCCAGTTTTCCACTTCAAAATCAATCCCCATAAATTCCCCTGTTTCTTTTGGCCCTTCCAACAATCTGCCCTCCAAGTCCTGAGTGAGCTCATTGTAATATATGTAAATGAGAGCCAGTGGCTCTGCAGTCTCCAATTTCCTGGCTTTCTCCTCCCAACACACAAGGTATGAGTTGGGATGAGAGATACAAGGCACAGCTGTAGACAGGTTGACTAGCGATTTCTCGGGGTGACGGATGGGAGGCAATCAAGGAGATCATTAGAGTAACTGAATTGGGAGGTGCCAAAGGCACGTATAAGTGTTGCAGTGGCACAGGGTTGAGGTAGGGGTAGAGGCACGCAATATTGCAGAGTAAGCAGGCTTAGTAATGGATGTGGCGTTTAAAGCTCATTAACGTTACAGAAGAACAGATTCTGTTTTTTAAAAAATTCATTCCTGGGATGTGGGCATCGCTGGCAAGGTCAGCATTTATTGCCCATCCCTAATTGCCCTTGAGAAGGTGGTGGTGAACCGCCTTCTTGAACCGCTGCAGTCCATGTGGTGAAGGTACTCCCACAGTGCTGTTGGGAGTGAGTTCCAGGAATTTGACCCAGCGACGATGATGGAACGCAAATAATTCCAAGTCAGGATGGTGTGTAACTTGGAGGGGAACTTGTAGCTGTTGGTGTTTCCATGTGGCTGCTGCCCCTGTCCTTCTAGGTGGTAGAGGTCGCAGGTTTTGGAGGTGCTTTCGAAGAAGCCTTGGTGAGTTGCTGCAGTGCATCTTGTAGTTGGCACACACTGCAGCCACGGTATGCCGATGGTGGAGGGAGTGAATGTTTAAGGTGGTGGATGGGGTGCCGATCAAGTAGGCTACTTTGTCCTGGGTGGTGTCGAGCTTCTTGAGTGTTGTTGGAGCTGCACTCATCCAGGCAAGTGGAGAGTATCCTATCAAACTCCTGACTTGTGCCTTGTAGATGGTGGAAAGGCTTTGGGGAGTCAGGAGGTGAGACACTCACCGCAGAATACCCAGCCTCTGACCTGCTCTTGTAGCCACAGTATTTATGCAGCTGGTCCAGTTAAGTTTCTGGTCAATGGTGACCCCCAGGATATTGATGGAGGGGGACTCGGCGATGGTAATACCGTTGAATGTCAAGGGGCGGTGGTTAAACTCTCTCTTTTTGGAGATGGTCATTGCCTGGCACTTGTGTGGCACGAATGTCACTTGCCATTTATCAGCCCAAGCCTGAATGTCATCCAGGTCTTGCTGCATGCAGGCATTGACTGCTTCATTATCTGAGAAGTTGCGAATGGAACTGAACACTGTGCAATCATCAGCCAACATCCCCACTTCTGACCTTATGATGGAGGGAAGGTCATTACTGTAGCAGCTGAAGATGGTTGGGCCTAGGACACGGCCCTGAGGAACTCCTGCAGCAATGTCCTGGGGCTGAGATGATTGACTTCCAACAACCACAAACATCTTTCTTTGTTTTAGGTATGACTTCAGCTAGTGGAGAGTTTTCCCCCGATTCCCATTAACTTCAATTTTACTAGGATTCATTGATGCCACACTCGGTCAAGGGCAGTCACACTCACCTCACCTCTGGAATTCAGGTCTTTTGTACATGTTTGGACCAAGGCTGTAATGAGGTCTGGAGCTGAGTGGTCCTGGCGGAACCCAAACTGAGCATCAGTGAGCAGGTTATTGGTGATTAAGTGCTGCTTGATAGCACTGTTGACAACACCTTCCATCACTTTGCTGATGATTGAGAATAGATTGATGGGGCAGTAATTGGCCGGATTGGATTTGTCCTGCTTTTTGTGGATAGGACATACCTGGGCAGTTTTCCACATTGCCGGGTAGATACCAGTGTTGTAGCTGTACTGGAACAGCTTGGCTAGAGGCGCGGCTAGTTCTGGAGCACAAGTCTTCAGCCCGACAGCCCAGATGTTTTCGGGGCCCATAGCCTTTGCTGTATCCAGTGCACTCAGCCGTTTCTTGATAGGACGTGGAGTGAATTAAATTGGCTGAAGACTGGCTTCTGTGATGGTGGGGACCTCAGGAGGAGGCCGATATGGATCATCCACTTGGCACTACTGGCTGAAGGTGGTTGCAAACGCTTCAGCCTTGTCTTTTGCACTCACGTGTGGGCTCTAAATCATTGAGGATGGGTATATTCATGGAGCCTCCTCTTCCCGTTAGTTGTTTAATGGTCCACCACCATTCATGACTGGATGTGGCAGGACTGCAGAGCTCTGATCTGATCCATTGATTGTGGGATCGCTTAGCTCTGTCTATAGCATGCTGCTTTTGCTGTTTTGCATGCATGTAGTCCTGTATTGCAGCCTCCCCAAGTTCGCACCTCATTTTTAGGTACGCCTGGTGCTGCTCCTGACATGCTCTTCTGCACTCCTCATTGAACCAGGGTTGGTCCCCTGGCTTGATGGTAATGGTAGAGTGAGGGATATGCCGGGCCATGAGGTTACAGATTATGGTGAAGTACAATTCTGCTGCTGATGGCCCACAGCACCTCATGAATGCCCAGTTTTGAGCTGCCAGATCTGTTCCAAATCTATCCCATTTAGCATGTTGGTAGTGCCACACAATACAACAGAGGGTGTCCTTCAGGGTTTGGCCAGCTCAGTCAGTAGTGGTGCTACCGAGCCACTCTTGGTGATGGACATTGAAGTCCCCCACCCAGAGTACATTCTGTGCCCTTGTTACCCTCAGTGCTTCTTCCAAGTGGTTTTCAACATGGAGGAGTACGGATTCATCAGCTGAGGGAGGGCGGTAGGTGGTATTCAGCAGGAGGTTTCCTTGCACATGCTTGACCTAAAGCCATGAGACTTCATTGGGTCTGGAGTCAATGTTGAGGACTCCCAGGGCCACTCCCTCCCGACTGTATACCACTGTGCCACCACCACTGGTGGGTCTATCCTGCCGGTGGGACAGGACATATCGAGGGATGGTGATGGAGGAGTTTGGGACATTGACTGAAAGGTATGATTCTGTGAGTATGACTATGTCAGGCTGTTGCTTGTATAGACTGTGTGACAGCTCTCCCAATTTTGGCACAAGTCCCCAGATGTTAGTGAGGAGGACGTTGCAGGGTCGACCTAGATGGTTGTCCCATTGTCGTGTCCAAAGCCGGTGCCGAGGTCAATGCCGGGTGGTACATCTGGTTTTATTATTATTAGTAGTGGTTTGTTACAACTGAATGGCTTGCTAGGCCATTTCCGAGGGCAGTTAAGAGTTAACCACATTGCTGTGGGTCTGGTGTCACATATAGGCCAGACCAGGTAAGGACGGCAGATTTTCTTCCCTAAAGGGTGTTTACGACAATCCGATAGTTTCATGGTCACCATTACTGATACTAGCTTTTCATTCCAGATTTATTTAAAAAACTGAATTTAAATTCCCCAGCTGCCATGGGGGGATTTGAACTCATATCTTTTGGATCATTAAGGCCAGGTCTTTGGTTTACTCGTCCAGTAACATAACCACTATGCTACCATTCCCTATATGATACCTACTTATGTTTATGAGGCAGATCATCATTTTCACCTCCTGGGGGGTAATGTGAAATTGATTAAATGAAAATCAGGCGTGTTCCATAATGAGTGTACCATCTACCCTGTCAGATTACTGCCCGTGCGACAAAGGCAAAAATCTACCCCTATGTGTCCAAAGTGTTACCTGGTTTCTGAATATCAAAGTGCGGAGCGAAGTTCCAAACTGTGGAAAACTGCACAGTGCAAGGAGACACTTTAATATAATCGTGCTTAACTCAATCCAAAACACCTTTAGGAAGATTTTCAAAAACAGCTAACTACTTCCAGAAGTACTGAGCTACATGTTAACCAGTGAAATGTGTGGATAATCCTGATACACTAATGTCGACTGAGGTTATGTAATCAGTTAAACTGTGAATCCACAAGACTTTTATTACATCTTACAGAAGCCAATAAAATGCCATGCTTCTTCCAACTTCTGGAGGGAGTGTTTAATGAAGGTTAGAAATGGGTTGTATAGGATAGAGTTTCAGTCTTATCTTACAGCGTACAAGGGTGGTTAGAGAGATAAGCATCTGTCTAAGCAGCAGAGCAAGAACCAATTCTTATTATAACCACCTCAACTGTGCCACAGCAGCTCAGTCTTTCAATAAAAGAGACTTCAATCTGCGAAACAACCATGCCCTGAGATAGTCGGCAATGAAAACTTTCAAGCAGAATGGAATGTATAAGCTTCTTGCATTTTTTTCACAAGGTTGAATATCAACAATCCACTTCACAATACAAACAATTTCTTTCAGGGCAAATTTCATACAGAGCAATAGGGCCCTAAACATCCACGGGGCCACTAGCACACGTGTTGCGCCCCAGAGGCAGTACTTCCACTCGCTGATCCTCCCAGCGTTGATCCCAGTATAAATCATAGGAACATGAGTAGGCCATTCAGTCCCTCGAGTCTGCTCCGCCATTTAATTAGATTATGGATGATCTGCACCTCAAATTCATTTACCCACCTTTGCTCCATATCCATGGATACCATTACCTAACAAAAATCTATTGATCTCAGTCTTGATCGTAGGGTCAGCTCATTTAACAATGCACTGGCTCTGGCTGAGTACAACTCCTGTGTAACATACGAACATACGAATTAGGAGCAGGAGTAGGCCACTCGGCCCCTCGAGCCTGCTCCGCCATTCAATAAGATCATGGCTGATCCGATTACTCCACATTCCCGCCTACCCCCGATAACCTTTCACCCCCTTGCTTATCAAGAATCTATCTACCTCTGCCTTAAAAATATTCAAAGACTCTGCTTCCACCGCCCTCTGAGGAAGAGAGTTCCAAAGACTCATGACCCTCTGTGAGAAAAAAATTCTCCTCATCTCTGTCTTAAATGGGCGATCCCTTATTTTTAAACGTGGGAGTACTGCATTGGGGAGAATGGAAATTGCAGGTGCAGCCTTTTAAGAGCCTAGGGTGGTTGCAGGTTTCAGCAGCAGGCTGTGGGACACCAGCAGATAAGGGGCAAACATTTTGCCAGACTGAGGTAACTCAGGTATGTGTAGTAGATGGCTCATGTGAGTCTTTGTAGCAATGGAGGATCTCACAGAGGCTTCCAAAGAAAACAGCAGGGCATTGGAAGGAGGCAGAAAAACTTTTCAGGAGGTCGACTTACAAACTCTCCTGAAGGAAATGCAGCAAAGGAGAGAGAGTGCGTTCGGTGTCAGTGGGAGGTAGCCACTAAAAAAGATGTCTTCTGTGTCATGTGGAGAGAGATAGCAGTGGCTCTGAGCACTACTCCTTCTCCTCCCCCCAAAAAAAGGTTCAAAGACGGAACGACAGGGGAAGGCAATGCACCGGCACACTCTGCCTTTTCTTTCTTGAGCAAATGGGCACCAACACATTGTTCACCCTCTAAAATAACTAGCTGCATAAGTCGATCTTCATACTGCACTGTGATTAATAGGTCTGACAATATACGTGTCTTGATCTCCCCTATCAGCAATAACTTGCATGCAGAACTTAAAAAACCCTTCCTCCACTTTAACAGGGTGATACCAGTAAATCTATTATGTCTGATGCCACTTGGCAGACAGCCCTCAGTTGCTGGCCTTCACTTAATTCCCTCAATCTTCTTCTGAGAGAAACTTGTGTGCAATGCTCATGAAAGGCAGAGCATTTAAGGAAGGGGGAGGCATTCCAGGCATCAGAGAGTTGACCTTCAATGATGAGCATGTCATAAAACTGCTGGGGAAGCACTCAGCTCTAGCCATGGGTGATGGCAAGGTGAGACAGTGCATATGGCAGGTTAGTGGATGCATATTTAGACAGTTGTCATGGCATCCCTCTCAAGTGGCACAAAGCCAAAGGTTTTTGTATCTCTATGCATCCTTAATCTTGTACTTGGTTCCACTCTTACCTTTCCCAGAACATCTCCAGTAATGGGTTATTTTCTCAGCTCTGCACTGGTCATTATCATGTTGCTGTTTGTGGGAGCTTGCTGTGCGCAATTGGCTGCCGCGTTTCCTACATTACAACACTTCAAAAGCACTTAATTGGCTGTAAAGTGCTTTGGGGCATCGTGAGGTCGTGAAAGGCACGAGATGAATGCAAGTCTTTCTTCTTTTACTTCTCCTAATATCTCAATCTTTGGCTTGACATTCATTTTTATACTTCTAATGGAAAGACACTGAAAGGTGTGGAAGAACGGAGACACCAAGGGGTTTAAATATATAATTCCCTGAAAGTACAAATGCAGGTTGATAAAGTCATAAAAAAGCAAATAGAATTTGGGGTTTTATAATTAGGGGCAGAAAGTACAAGAGTAAAGAAGCAATGATGTATTTATACAATACATCGGTTAGGCCACAGTTTTGGGTGCCCCATTATAGACAAACCATTAAAACCATAAAGTGTACAATGTAGATTCACCAGGATGGTGCCTAGGATTGGAAACTATGGGCTGGATTCTTCCAACCTCGGCAGGTCCGTGGCGTGTGGGAACCTCGCATCTGTCTCGATCCCAGCCTCCAACAAGATTTTACGTAAATAGTGCTTCTTAAGCCCGCCCTGCGAGGTTCCCAGCCAATTAATAGGAAGCGGGTCTGATGACGTTGTTTGATGACACGTCATCCGCCGGTTTCCTTAAAGGGGCCATGTCCAAAATGATTTTGACAGTTATGCTGTCAGTGTTCTATAGCATTGAGGTGCTGCAAACACTGACTAGCACTGCACAAAGATGCATGGCTGCACCCAGGCTCTCCCATGACTCCCTCCATGGAGGGAGTCACAGCATGCAGGGAGGTTCTCTTCCCTTCCAATGGGCGGAAGAGACCTCCCAAGGCAGCCTGGTTGCACATTGCACAGGAGGGCACAAGCAGGGATGTCATCAGGAGGACCAGGCTGCAGTGGCACAAACCCTTTAATGATCTCAGTAGATCACGAAACGTTACTGCCAAGCCACACTCAACCTTATACTGCTGTGCCACTCATCACATCCCCATCACTCTGCCTTCCCTACCCTACTCCTGCACATCCTTACTCACACCAACTTACCTTGCAATTCCACCCATCCCTCTCTATCTACATTATCACTTCCCCATCTCACTAGCCACCCTTCACATTCACCCTCATCCTTGTCCAATCATACCAACTAACAACAGACAAATGTAGGCACTTGGGTGTTTTAGCTAATGTTCGTGTAAACTTTCTGTTAATATGTTGTCAAACATTGAACTCCTTATTGTCACCACTTTGCCTTCTTGGACAGATTTGTGTGCACCTTTGAAAGTGTGTTCGTGAGTTCCAGTGAATGGTAAGACATAATGTTCCCCCCCCCCCACCCCCCGCCCTCAATGGTGATGAGTGTGAAAGGAATGGCTTGGGCATTGTAGGGATGCTTTATGGTGCTGGTGTGGGGTGGTGCCAACCTGGTGCAACATGTGGCAGCCAGGGTGTACAGTGTTAAGTGAAGCAATTCTGGACATGGTGAAGCCATCGCTGACGTCTCGGGCAGCAATGTGCACGGGTGATGATGCCCTGTGTCCAGTGCAGCATCAGTTGCTTGCGGAGAAGGCTGGTGTGGATGTTGGTGCTGCTGGTGTGCCCAGTGATGCTGGTGTTGGGGCTGATCGTGTTGGGATTCTGAGGACCAAGGTGAGATTTTTCAAGGGCACCGATGCTGATGGAATAAATGGCAGGTGAGGTTGAGATGAGAGAAGTAATCTGTCAATGTTGAGATAGGTTGTTCCAAGGAGGTAACAGTGGATAGAGAGATTACTCCAAACACTTCAAAAGTGCATAAAGCTCAAAAGTGGGTTCCAAATCATTAATGCTCCAGCTTCTAAGATTGGGAAGCGAACAGCTGTGAAATGGTAGGTTTTATACCACTTTTGCAGCTTTCACCTATTCACAGCAATCCACAGTCATTGAGAACCCAACATACTTACCTGACGTGATAGCCGCTCTCTGGGAACCTCGCTGAAAACCTGGTAAAATGGTAAGTACATGGGAAAATGGTTCTTAACTACCTTTTCATAAGCTTTTAACAATCTAAATTGGCTGACCCGCCGCTTGGTGTCGGGTCTATTTAGGAATGACAGACCCAACACTTGGGAAACTGACATGGATGCGGGTTTACAGCAGGATACCGACCCGCTGTCAATCTTTGTGATTTTGACAGCAGACCCGCCTCCAAACCCACACTCTGAGCATCGGCAAAATTCAGCCCTATAGTTCTGAAGAAATATTGGGACTGTTAGAGAGAAGGTTATGAGGAGATTTTCAAAATTATGAAGGATTTTGATAGAGTGAATAAGGATCAGCAATTTCAAATTGTCACTAAGAGGGTGAAGAAAGCAATTGGGAGAAATTTATTTACACAGAAGAGAGACTTGCATTTATATAACACCTTTCATGACCTCAGGACGTCCCAAAACGCTTTACTGACGACAAAGTACTTTTGAAGAGTTGTCACTGTTGTAGCGTCGGAAAATCGGCAGCCAATTTGCGCACAGCAAGCCCCCACAAACGGCCACTTGATGGTCAGATAATCTGTTTTAGTGATGTTGGTTTGTGGATAAATATTGGCCAGGACACTGGGAAGAACTCCCCAGCTCTTCTTCGAAATAGTGCCATGGGATCTTTTACGTTCACCTGAGAGAGGGCTGGTTTAACCTCTCATCTGAAAGACAGCTCCTCCAACAATGCAGCAGTCCCTCAGCACTGCACTGGAGTATCAGCCCAGATTTTGTGGGCAGGTCTCTGACTCAGAGGCGAGAATGCTTCCACTGGTCCACGGCTGACATTTTTAGTTCAGAAAAATAATCGAACAGTTTCAAAGGATTATGCTTATCTCTAATATCTTTTTATTTTGTTCTGACGACCTTAAGTAGCCACTGTAATGGAGAGACTTCTCCCCCAGCAGATTATAGTAATTGGCAAATAATTGAAAATCCCCCTGTACTTAACCGCTATGATTCAAACCCACTCCTGATGCATTTATCAGGCCCAACATAAAAAAAGTTCTCCCACAGGTGAGCCCTCTTTCATTATGAGCCGAAACATGACCTTATGTGTGAATTAATCTGGGTTGGCATGCTCGGGGTGAACAATGGAACCTTTTAATATTACCAGATAACATACAAATTCCACTGCATCTCACCTCGCTTCAGAAGATGGTTAATGTCAGCCACAACAGGCAATTTCATAACAAGGAAAACTTTTCAATGGGTCTAGTCATGAATAGAGTTATTTACAGAAGGAAGCAGTGAAAGCAAGATATTGAAATCAGTCCAATAAAACAGTGGTCTGGAGCCAGTTCATGAAAGGTTAAAGAGACAATCCAGCAGGGTGAAGTCCTTTGATAACTGCCTTCTGGAATTTGGAATTAAATGAGTGTTTTTCCAAAGAGAGGTAATAATGTGATGCTGAAATGAACAATAGGATGCAGTCTTCGCAGGATTTACACAGACATGCAACTACAGAATCACGTTTTGTCTCTGCACTTCACCTTTAGACAGAATAGAGCTACCTAAAAAGCTGGCAGCACCAAAAGATTTGTACACAAGATTCCTCTTTGATCTAAAACATTCTCGGCATTCTGTAAATAACTCCAAAAATGTGCGGGTTAGGTTGATTTGGCTATGATAAGTTGACCCTTAGTGTTAGGGGGGGGGGGATTAAATATGTGGGGTTATGGGGATAGGATGGGATATGTTAGGGGGAATTAAATACGTGGGGTTACGGGGCTAGGGTGGGATATGTGTACTGTGGGGATTAAAGCAGGGACAGGGTACTGGATTTGAATGATCAGCCATGATCGTATTGAATGGTGGAGCAGGCTCGACGGGCCGAATGGCCTACTCCTGCTCCTAGATTCTATGTTTCTATGTTTCTATGTTCTGATGAGGTTTACAGAGTGAATATACTGTTTACCAAAACATTTCAACAGTCTGTACCAGATCTCAATCATTTGAATGGCAATGAGAAAATGTTCCAGCAAGATGTCAGCACTGAAACAACTTTGCAATAAAAATATTTTAGCATTTTAAGGTTTCCTTTGGCCTAGAAATTTCTGGGCGTAAGGGAGGCGCATGGATCAATTCCTGCAGCTAAATGGTGAGGCTCGAGGTTCACCTGATATTGGGCCTCAGCAAGCTGCCGACAGTAATATTTAGCTCACCGGCAAAGTGTGGTTGAAGATTGGGCCACTGTGACGCTAGCAGCAGGCCTCAGGTAAGTGATGAAAGGGGTGGGGGGCGTGACCGGGAAGCGGGGGTGACTAGAAAGGGAGGTGACTGGGAAGGTGGGAAATCAGGTTGGGAGGAAAGTGGTGGCCAGGGGGAACGAAGCGGTGGGGGTGTGGGCGGATGAGGTAGTGACGACAATCAGAGGAGCATTGACTGGCAACGCCCCGCGCCCTGATAATGTGGGGTTGGGAGGAGCACTCCTGCTCCATCTGGCTCCACATTCAGGTAAGTATATTTTAAAATCATACCTTGTTGGTTGTAGCCTAACAGGTAATCCCTTTAAGAACTGCCTGTTAGGCCACATGTAGGCCTGGCTTTCCTGAGTACAGCTGGTCCGGCTGCCTCAGACAAACCAATCTTGCAGTGAGGGCCTCAAATCGGTATTAGGCCCTTATTTGCATATGCAAAAAGCCTATTGTCTGTTTCAGGTGTGGAAACTGCACGCCGATTTTTTGGCTTTTACCAATATGGCGCGTGGCGCACTTCCGGCTCGTAACGAACGTGCGCTTCCTGCCCACCATGTTGGAGGCCTTGGAGGCTATTTAGCACCTGAACGTGCGGCTGAATTTCAAGGCCCTTGTTTTTTCAAATGGTTACGGTAGCTCTCTTAAACCAAAGTTTGGCTTTGTAATGAATGTACAATTTCCATTTTGAGTGTGGTAACTTAAAAATCTATTCAAACCAAAAGATGCAGTAAAGAAAAAGCAAATCATGGACAAAATATGAAATGTTTTGTCACATCCCTCTGTGTTTATTCTGTCATAAGTGAGAAGTCGCACAACACCAGGTTATAGTCCAACAGTTTTATTTGAAATCACAAGCTTTCGGAGCGGCTGCTCCTTCATCAGGTGAAGTCGTTATTCTGTCATGTGGAGGGTTATTTTACACGTCTGCACTGCCAATGGGGAGCCTCGTCCCCCAACAGTGCAATGAGAAATTCTGAACATACGGTGCCCCTGATTCTCTAAAATGAATGCTCAGAATATTGTGAGCAGTGCACGCCTGAATTTCCGATTCTGCTTTTCCGATTGGTTGGGGATTTTGACATGCCTTAGCCAACTGGTGATTGGATTCTGTTACATCTCGCACCTCATTGGCTGATTGACTGTCAGTGACTGTCACTTGGCCATTGAAATCTGAGAAAATTGACACACAGTGCCGTAAAACTTTTTCTTTTATTAAATGGATTAATGGTCTGTTCAGATTGGATGAAATGTTCTATTCCAGACATCAGTATTAGTGATTTACATTTACAGTTATAACAGCTCCTTGTGTTTCATTTTAAAGCCTCACTCGATAGTTGTTCTGTAAACATTTTATTCAGTTCTCGACAGCTACCACAACTGGTATAAAAACAATCAAAGTCTGTGTAAAATTATTTATTCAAATAAAGTAGCACAGACTCGCCATAGAAAAATGCAAGCAGATAAAGGCTGCAGTAATCATTTATCAAGTGACAAAGTTCTAAGAAATGGCTGATACTTTTGTTCAATACAAAACACAGCCAAGTTGTTACCACGGACAGATTTAAGTTATTTTTTGTGATTATGAAAGAAAGTGGCAATAATAGTTATGTTAAGTAGCCCGCTTATTATGGCGATAAATCAGAGAGTATGTAAGCCAGTAAAATGCATCTCAAATGAGGAAGTTGTGTGCCAATCTATGAGTTTGCAAATTTCTATGTTTATATTTCTTTCTACCAGGTACTGGACAAATCCACCTCCCAAAAAAAAACTTCTAAAAGATTCCGTGATGACTGATTGAATTAGATATCAAAGATGAGATTTACATATTTACAGATTAATAACACTTTCTTGTGGGAAACTTGAATTTTTGTTTCAACACAATAATGCTGCCATTTACATGCCACTAGATGAAAGGGGGGTCTTAATCACGGAGTTCTCTACATTCACCTCAATCCCACTCCAGAGTTACCTAACAGGAGCTGTGTTCGAAGCTGCATTAGCCAGTTACGGCACATCTTCCCTTCCTTCCCCTCCCCACCCAAGAAAGAGCGTTTCACAGCAACATGCTCCATCTGCAGTCCCAGTGACACCTTCCCCAGAGAATTGGTAGATACGTTCAAAGAATGGCCCTGAATTTCCGATCGGAGGCTTCCTGCGGGCGGATGTCTCCGATCAGAAAAAATTCTACGAACCTACCTGAGATACCGAGGCTTCCGATCCTGGGCCTCTCCTCTTCGAAATGCGCAGAGGCGCAGGTATCCCAGGGGCGCTTGCGGTTCGCAAGCGCCCCTGGGATCACGTGGGCCAACTCAATCAATGGAAGAAGAGAATCCCCCTTCATACTTTTGACAGTTCCGTACGCACAGAACTGTCAAAAGTATGATTGGAGATGACTGCAAAAATGCACCAACACACTGAAATAAATAAATAAAAACCATTACATATATAAAATTAATTAAAATGGCATATGTTAAACAAAAATTCATTTTTTGAATTTTTTAAAATATGTTTTAACGGGGCTTAATATAACGTCACCTTATTGGACAGGATGTTTAATTTATAAGTGAGTGATAAAATCTTATTTTTCAATTTTTTAAACTCCTATGCCGGTAAAAGCAGGCCTTACGCCTGCTTTTACCAGGCGTAAGAATTCTATGGCCTTTCAGCAGGCGGAAGTTGAGCAAATAGCACAACTCTCCACCCACAGAGGCACTTTTCTTGCAATTCTTGACAGATCGCAAGTTCTGGGTTTCAGCGCATGCACTTCGCATGCCTAAACCCGGAACTTTTGCGGCCCCTATGGGCGCATACACACCTCGTACGCACCCGTGGGGGTCGGAAATTCAGGGCCAATATGTAAAAAGGAAAAGAGGACTTGCATTTAAAGAGCGTCTTTCATGACTTCGAGACATCCCACAGCACAAATAAAGGCCTGGGATTAGGGCCCACCATTGCCCAATGGGAAGGAGGTAAGTACACACAACAATCTGATGCAAAGTCTGAAGGAATTTTAGTTCAGAATTTATTCATCACATCCATCCAGCATCATGGAATCTTTTAAGAGTTGATCTGAGATTTAACCTGTGTCTGGTGGAAAGGAGAAACTGGGAGTAAAATTGTTTCCAGCCATATTATAACAATTGTGTAAGAACACTTGTATGAAATTCATCTATGCACTGTTTTAAGGCATTTATTAACTAATTTAAATGGATTGAGGAACACGTTAAACCAGCACACGAGGAATGTTCTACAATTGCATTAACGCATTTGGTACAAATACTGCTGAAAAGAATTTCACCTCCTTAAACCCTTTAAGCTTAAATTTGCTGTGTGTCCATGGTGTATAAGACAACACTGAATTGTTTCTGTAAGATTACTTTTAAGCAGTGGAAATTTTTAACGAGGTTCACAAAAACAGATCTAAACATTTTATTATCAGAGATGGATATGGACCAGAGGCCATAGGAATGTAAAGAAAAGGTTAAATAAATTGTACCTGTGGCATGTATTATTCCTCACACACCATTGACAAGCAATAGTTCTACTGATAACATCTATGGACAAAACCTCCTTCAGCACTTCAGATAGTTTATTAATCCCTTGTGAATCACCTTAGCTCCTGGGTGTCATTTGAGGAGTGGGCTGAAAAAAATGGACACCAAACCAAACGTGATTTTTGGAGAGGCGACCAAAAGCTTGGTCAAAGAGGTGGGCTTTAAGGAAAGTCATGAAGGAGGAGAGGGAGCTGGAGGGACTGAGGGTTTTAGGGAAGGAATTCTAGAGCATAGGGCCAAGGCGGCTGACGGCATGACCTTCAATGATGGGGGCGAAAGGAGAGTACACAAGAGACCAGAGTCAGTGAAACTCAGGCCCCGATCTTGACTGGGGTGGGCTTTCCGAGCGGCAAGGCGGCATTGTGCTCAGCCCCGCATGCTCACAGGGTGCATCTTTTTAAAAAAAAATAGGTTCCCCACCCAGAAGCCAGCCTGATTGATAGGCTTGGCTCCCTGTCAGGCAGGAAAGGCTCTGGAGGAGGCCGCAGCCCAGGAGCAGGTAGGAAGCCAGCTGCTGGGCTAGTGATAGCATGGGGCAGGGGGGCAGGGTCCGAATCTTGGCGGGGTGGTCCAATGCCGGTGGTGGTTGGGGGGTGGGGCCGGGTAATGTCAGCGATCCTGGAGGGGAGGTTGGCGATCTTGGGGGGGGGGTGGTGGGGGGTGGCGTGGAGGGGGGGATCCGATCACGGGGGTACAATCCTGGAGGGGGAGCAGGTTAGCTTCAGGGGCGGCGGGGGGGGGAGTGAGGGGAAGCACTCCTTCTCCTCCTGGCCCACAGACAGTGCAAGAAAAGCACTTACCTCTTCCACGCAGAAGTCCTCGCCTCCCTTTATCTGCCATGTTTCTCGAGGCCTGGGAAACCCAGCCAGCCAGGGTTAAACCTGGAAGACAGATAAAATCTGAGGCACGCAGCCTCATAATTACATTTAAATGACCAACTCCCCTCCTGGGAGTGAGTTGATTGCCCGCACCCCGCCCCACTTTCATTACAACTGGAAGGTGGCAGGTTGGAGGCGGGTTGGGATCTGGTTGGAGATGTAAAAAATGTTCACATACCACCTGACCAAAACCCACCCGTTTTTGGGTGTGAAAATTCCCCCCAGAGAGGTTGAGAGTGTTGTAACGCTGGAGGAGGTTACAGAAATAGGATGAGGTAAACTAAGGAGGGATTTAAATACAATGATGAAAATTTAAAATTTGAGACACTGTGGGACCAGCAGCCAATGTAGTTCAACAGGGACAGGGGTGGTGGGAGAGCAAGAGTTGCTATTGGATAGGATATCGGGAGTCGAGTTTTGGATGAGTTGAAGTTTAAAGAGCATGGAGGATTGGAGGCTTCCCAAAAGAGCATTGAAATAGTTGAGTCTGGAGGTGACAAAGACATGGAATGAGGGCTTCAGCAAGAGATACGAACAATGACGGATAGGAAAAGACCCTCTGGTTCACCCAGCCCGTCCCAGAAAAATGTTGATGCCTTCCCGATCACTGTTGGGGAAACCATTTTAAGAACTCCTACCACGTAATCCACCCCCACTGCAACCAGAACCCCCCGATCTGAGCATTTGTATCTTCCCTCCTTCCCCATTCCTGGTTGTTGCCACTCATATCCCCTGCCCCCCAATGCGTTTTCCACTTCAGGCACCCATTGTCAGCACCAATTACATCCAGGTCAGGTACAGCATCACTAGATGCAGAGTAATATGAGAGCACCATACTGTGCCAATGTGGCATGTTTTCATCGCCCATACCATCTATGTCTAAATCATATTGCCAATTAGTGCCCACAAGTAACTGGATTATGACTGCCCAAACTAATGTTTGATGGTGTTTGATAGGGTAGACATAGAGAAGATGTTTCCACTTGTGGGGGAGACCAAAACGAGGGGCCATAAATATAAGATAGTCACCAATAAATCCAAAAGGGAATTAGGGGAGAAACGTCGTTAACCAGAAAGTGGTTAGAATGTGGAACTCGCTACCACAAGGAGTAGTTGAGGTGACTAGCATAGATGCATTTAAGGGAAAGCTAGATAAGCACATGAGGGAGAAAGGAATAGATGGATATAGAATCATAGACATTTATGGCACAGCAGGAGGCCATTCGGCCCATCGTGTCTGTGCTTCTCCAATATCTCCACATAACTGAAGTCCCTCATCCCTGGTACCATTCTAGTAAATCTCCTCTGCACCCTCGCCAAGGCCTTGACATCCTTCCTAGGGTATGATGCCCAGAATTGGACACCATCCTCCAGCTGGGGCCTAACCAGTGATTTATAAAGGCTTAGCATAACTACCTTGCTTTTTGTACTCTATTCCTCTATTTATAAAGCCAAGGATCCCAAATGTTTTTTTAACAGATTTCTCAACTTGTCCTGCCAGCTTCAAAGATTTGTGTACTTACACCCCCAGGTCTCTCTGTTCCTGCACCCCCTTTTAGTTTATATTGCCTCTCCTCATTCAATGCATCACTTCACAGTTCTCGGCATTAAATTTAATTTGCCATGTGTTTGTCCATTTCACCAGTTTGTCGATGTCCTCCTGAAGTCTGTTACTACCCTCCTCATTGTTTACTACATTTCTGAGTTTCATGTCATCTGCAAATTTTGAAATGATGCCCTGTATACCCAAGTCCAAGTCATTAATATATATCAAAAAGAGCAGTGGTCCTAATACCAACACCTGGGGAGCACCACTGTATATTTCCCTCCAGTCTGAAAAACAACTCATAGGGTGAGATGAAGAGGGGTGGGAGGAGGCTCATATGGAGCATAAACACCAACATGGACCAGTTAGGCCGAATGGGCTGCTTCTGTGCTGTAGATTCTATGTAATTCTGCGTAATGTTACATAGGATCCTTACAACTAGCAGAGAAGACCTCCATCCAACTAGTCTGGGCTAGATCTCAATCTAGGTCCTAGAGGTAAAAGGCCAGTGTTTAACCCACTGCACAAGCCAGTTAACCACCTACAAATTTTATTATACCTGTGAGTTTGGTTTGGCAACTAAAAAAAACCAGACCAGAGCAGCACATATACCAGAGCACTATTACATGCACTAAGCAGTAGCCTATCTACTAGCATTGTGGTCTTTATGGATTTAGAAGGTAAAGAAGGGGGTAGAAGAAGAATGGACGGAAGATGGAATTGGTGTGGGAACAGTGGGTACAGAGCAGGGAACCATCATCCAGCTGTCCATTTGGACATCTTGAACTGAAGTGGTTAGTCTTCCTTCATACCACAAAAGATGTTCATATACTAATATCAGCACAGAATATCCTCGAATGAAATAACTGGCAAGTTACGTCGGTTTCTACACTGATCTCACCGAAAATTCTGGCCAATGTCATTGGAATGTGAAAACCGGGGTAAACAAGCAAAAATCAGCGTAACCAATCAGGGCTCGAGGAAAGCACAGACCTTACCCCACATTCCTGCTTTAAGTCCCTCTTTATGTATGAAAATTAAAGTTTGAAGTCATCAGACCATCATTTATGCATTTTAGGTGCAGCATGTTAAAGAAAATACAATCGTGGAAGCTTTTCAATTTTTAATGTAACTCATTCTGATTCGATAAAAATGGATTAAAAGATATAGAAAATACAGTGTTGGCCTCTGAGGAGAAATTTATAAAAAAATGTAAAATCACCATGAAACACCAGAAATGTGACTTTGAATCCTGCTGTGCCTATAATTTTGGGGCTTAAATTTACAGCCTGTTCAGAACTGGTGTAAATGCAGGAAACTCGTGACCACTGGTCTTCTGCATAGAGTGAGAGAGGCAGAGGGTTTCGGCGGAGGTTTCACTGAATTGGCGCAAAAGATCGAGGAAACTTGGGCATAGAGTAGAAACCGGCGTAAGTCACTTACAGGAGAATTTCCTTGATCTTTTGCACTGATGCGGAGATGCCGGTGTTGGACTGGGGTGGACAAAAATGAGAAGTCGCACAACACCAGGTTATAGTCCAACAGTTTTATTTGAAATCACTAGCTTTCGGAGCGCTGCTCCTTCACTGAAGATCCTTTGCACTGAAGATCAGCATTAAAACATGCTTTCAGGAAATTCAGGGCCATTGTGTTGATATGCTAGCGTTGCAGGGCACATTTTCATCCCACCAGACTTCTGCTGTAGTAAAGGTGGATAATGCCCTTTTTCTTCTTCTTAGGCAGTCCCTCGGAACCGAGGATGACTTGCTTCCACATTAAAAATGAGTTCGCAGGTGACTGATGAGTCCAATGCGGGACCTACAGTCTCTGTCACAGGTGGAGCAGAC
This sequence comes from Squalus acanthias, assembly GCA_030390025.1. NCBI lineage: Eukaryota > Metazoa > Chordata > Chondrichthyes > Squaliformes > Squalidae > Squalus > Squalus acanthias. Next base: position 151,940,127 of record CM059428.1, read on the forward strand.
GGTGGTTGAAGGGGCAGGTGGGTGGGGTGCTTGGGTTGACGTGCGCTCCTTGCGCTGCCTGCGCTTGGCTTCCGCTTGCTCCTGGCGAAGAGACTCGAGGTGTTCGGCGCCTTCCCGGATGCTTCTCCTCCACTTTGTGCAGGTCCTGGGCCAGGGAATCCCAGGTGTCGGTGGGGATGTTACACTTTTTCAAGGAGGCTTTGAGGGTGTCCTTGAAGCGTTTCCTCTGCCCACCTGGGGCTCTCTTGCCGTGTCGGAGCTCCGAGTAGAGCACTTGTCTTGGGAGTATCGTATCGGGCATGCGGACAATGTGACCTGTCCATTGGAGCTGATCGAGAGTGGTCAAAGCTTCGATGCTGGGAATGTTGGCCTGAGCAAGAACACTGACCTTGGTGCGCCTATCCTGCCAATGGATTGGCAGGATCTTGCGGAGGCAGCGTTGGTGGTACCTTTCCAGTGCTTTGAGGTGCCTGCTGTAAATGGTCGATGTCTCTGAGGCATACAGCAGGGCGGGTATCACTGCTGCTCTGTAGGCCATCAGCTTAGTGCCGGGTTTGAGGTCCTGGTCTTCAAACACTCTCTTCCTCAGGTGACCGAAGGCTGCACTGGCACACTGAAGGAGGTGTTGGACTTCGTCGTCGACGTCTGCCCTTGTCGACAGTAAGCTCCCGAGGTATGGAAAGTGGTCCACGTTGTCCAAGGCCTTGTCGTGGATTTTGATAATCGGGGGGCAGTACTGTGTGGTGGGGGCAGGTTGGTAGAGGACCTTTGTCTTACGGATGTTTAGTGTAAGGCCCATGCTCTCGTACGCTTCGGTGAAGGTGTTGACGATGGTTTGGAGTTCGACCTCCGAGTGAGCGCAGACGCAAGCGTCGTCTGCATACTGTAATTCGACGACAGAGATGGGACGACCTTGGATCTGGACTGGAGGTGACGGAGGTTGAACAGTTTCCTGTTTGTTCTGTAAATTAACTCCACTCCAGCGGGGAGCTTACTGAGGGTGAGATGGAGCATTGCAGCAAGGAAGATCGAGAAGAGCGTTGGTGCGATGACACAGCCTTGCTTGACCCCGGTTCGTACGCGAATTGGGTCTGTGGTGGAACCGTTGGTCAGGATCACGGCTTGCATGTCGTCGTGAAGCTGGCGGAGGATGGTGACAAACTTTTGAGGGCAGCCGAATTTGCGGAGGACACTCCATAATCCCTCACGGTTGACAGTGTCGAAGGCCTTTGTGAGATCAAAGAAGGCCATGTACAGCGGTTGGTGCTGTTCCCTTCATTTCTCTTGTAATTGACGTGCGGTGAAGATTATGTCCATTGTGCCCCTTAGTGGGCGGAATCCGCATTGCGACTCTGGGAGGAGCTCTTCGGCCACTGGGAGAAGGCGATTGAGGAGGATTCTTGCGATGACTTTCCCTGTGGCAGACAGCAGGGAAACTCCTCTGTAATTACCGCAATCGGACTTGTCACCTTTCTTGAAGATGGTCACAATTACGGCATCTCTGAGATCCCCTGGCATGCTCTCCTCCTTCCATATAAGAGAAATGAGTTCATGAATTCGCGCCAGTAGTGCTTCTCCCCCATGCTTTAGTGCCTCGGCGGGGATTCCATCTGCTCCTGGGGCCTTGTTGTTCTTCAGTTGTCGGATGGCCTTTTCAACCTCATGCCGGGCTGGGGTTGTGCTGAGATGGAGGCGGGTAGCATGCTGCGGGATGGAGTTGAGGACACTCGCGTCGAAGACAGAGTTGCGGTTAAGGAGATCTTCGAAGTGCTCCTTCCAGCGGTCACTGACTGCCTCTCTGTCCTTGATGAGTACCTCTCCGTTCTTGGCCCGCAGTGGGGTAGGGCCCACAGTTCTGGGAAATTGGATAACCAACTCGTATTAATAGCTGCTTTGTAAAAAATAACAGCCAAGTTTTAATACACATCCTGCTCATGCCGAAATATCTTACTTTTATGACTGTGAGCTGTGCCACAAAACCAACAATGAAATCATTGTTTTAAAAATAGCTATCTTTCCCATCATCCCAGGTGTCTTTCCAATCAAGCCCAGGAATTTTCTCATCATTCTGTCACCCCATTTCTCTTTCCCCTCATCTCCGGTATCCTCCACACCATTCCATCTTATAACCCAACAAAGGGAGGCTATATCTTCACATTAATTAGATATGTTCATTAAAATAGCCCTTCCAGATACTTAAGTATTGCTTCCAGACACACTCAGAACAACCTAACAAAGAGTCTGTCAATTGTGAGGCCGGTGTAGCTTTGTCATGGCATCATCAGTCACTGTGCTGTAGGCAAACTTTAATTGAATGGGCGGGATGCTTCTACCATGTCACAACATGCAGACTGTACAAGCTTTGTCTGCAGGGTGATTGATGTGGTTGTTAAAAAGACAATGGCAAAAATTGTAATGATTTAATATTTCAGCATAGGTGGTGATTGGTTTGTTGCACAATTACAGACAAACAGATGCACCCATACACACTGAAAATTAAGGTCATTTTGGCTTGTTCAGTTTAAGTGCACTCATAAAAATGATGAAAACGTAGCAAAATCCAGCATGTTAAATGGTTTTGTGTTACATTACTTTAATATAAACCACTAATGCAGGCTAATGCATTGAAGCCTGAATGGGAAGCAAGGATATATTCATGTCGTGTTATATTAATTCTTCGACAATCTATGAGCTTGTTTTTCTCCCACCTCTCCTGAAGGCACTGGTTCATGCTGAGCCAATGTATATAGACACACTGGACCTAAAAATCTACATGGCGGGGAACGGTGGGGGGGGGGAAGTGGGAAGGTCAGCTGGGAGGCATCAACGCTGGTAAAGCTTGCTGGATCGGGGTGCAGATCCAGCAGAAGCAGGCCTTTGGAGTTGAGTGATTTGATCGAAGTTTTCAAGATATTAAGGGGAACTAGATAGATAGAGAGAAACTATTTCCGCTGGTTGGGGAGTCTAGGACTAGGGGGCATAGTCTAAAAATTAGAGCCAGGCCTTTCAGGAGTGAAATTAGGAAACACTTCTACACGCAAAGGGCGGTGGAAGTTTGGAACTCTCTTCCGCAAACGGCAGTTGATGCTAGATTAATTGCTAATTTTAAATCTGAGATTGATAGCTTTTTGTTAAACAAAGGTATTAAGGGATATGGGGCAAAGGAGTTAGGTCACAGTTCAGCCAAGATCCCACTGAATGGTACAACAGGTTTGAGGGGCTAAATGGCCTACTCCTGTTCATATGTTCCTATCTGGGGAGGTGGGGGGCAGGGGCACAGCTGAGATACCGCCAACTGAGGAGACCACATACAGTGATATAACTGGCCAGTTGGTGAGCGATCCTGCTCCCAAAACAAGGATATCATGCTCCCCCTTTGTAAGGGGCGAGAATTTTAGAAAGAAATGGAGTCCTCCTCTTCAGGGGTTCAAGCCGCAATCCTCGCCTGGACCTCCACGTGGGCCCCACTTCTACTAGGGGGTGATGCAGGTACACTTGGTGAGACCAGGCACACCTCTGCCGATGATGCATGCGGTTCGGATTGACGGTCATGGCAAGGGAACTCCAGCCTTCCAGAGTTCCTGCCCCAGGGCCACCCAACAATCTCGCTGGTCTTGAGAGGGGCGTGTGGAAGCTCCGCCCCTACTAGACCACTTCAGAATCTCCAGGAACTGGCCTATCCAGATACTGGCCAAGATTACAGCCATTCTAGCACAGGTCACTGGATAACAATAAAAAAGTGGAAATGCTGGCTGATTTTTCCACTAACTAGCCCGGAGGTACAAAGGCCAATTACAATGACTGAGAGCGGCTCACTCAACACCGGTCAGCGATTGAGCCTGAGACCTGGGTCCTGTAAGTCGGTGGTGTTCTTCCGGTCCCCTGCTGCAACTCAGAATTAGGGAATGTCGCAGCCAAGTTCGACTTGATTAAAGTATTTTTTTTATTAGTTTGTGACGAAAAGAACATCTAGCACATCGATCATATTTAATGAACCTACAAGGTTTTTTTTTTAACAAAGTCTGAAGTATCGTGCGCTCAGTGAGAAGAGAAGTTCAATTTGCGGCCTGCTTAGATTTTTTGTGACAAAACTAAACGAAAAGGAGCGTGGCCTCTTTAAATATTTTATCCGGCAATCAATCGCAAGCTGAACGATGGTTCAATACTGTTGGAGATCTGTCAAAAATCTGAAATATTTTCAGATAGCCTTGCATTCCTGTGTGGAAATTTGTCTCCCAAGGTCATGATGAGAATCAGGATCACGGTAAGTAGTGTTAAATAGTAAATTAATTTGCCAGTCATTACACAGATTTCCTAATCTGATTTCTATCAGTCTAGACGCTGTAATTTATGTGGTAAGGTACAAGCTCACCAAAGTCCTCTTAAATGAATGTCATCCTCATTTATTGTTCACTTTTAACTATTTCCTTTATATCTGCCTTGATGTCTTTGGTTTAGTGAAAGAGAGAAATGATTAAATTTGCAGTCATTCGGAGGGACTAATCTACTGTCTTTCAGCAAACTGGATGGATGATGTTGAGGGTAATTAGGCTAATGATCACTGTATCCATTTCCCAGTAATGCTTCCACCTAAACCAGTCAGCCGATCCCTTCCCTGAATCTATGTAATATTCCTGGAAACACTGTAGCAGATGGACTGTTAATGTGGCTCATTTTCATTTCTAGTTTCATGTCACCTTCTATACTGTATGATTGGATATCCCAGCCATCACTCTTAGGTATAGCAATAATCTTGATGGTATGGGTTTTCCTCAATACCTGGTCCCCAGAGGATAGAAATCAGTGCGATAAGTGTCTCTTAGCAACATGCACACTGAATTCCACAGCTGAACGTGCTCTGCACCATTAATCACCAACAGCAAAAAAAAGGTAACTGGAGGAGTCCAATTTTCTCTGCGCATCCAACTCAATGCATATGGTAATTGTGCTCGAATGGAAAGTAATTTTGTCATTTGGCACTAATTGATTAGATGTTAATATTTGCCCATGTTCCTGAACTTGCTTCTGTGAGTAAATTGGGCAGATTTTCTCCTCTAAGGGCACCCAGTGGGCACCTGACTGGTGGAGCAGGTGCCTTGTGCCGGAGAGAAGACAACTGCTCACATCTTTCTTGTCCTGAGCCATTCTGGCAGCTTTGCACCTAAAGATCCAGAGGAAATCAGACCAAAACTGTTGGCTTCTGAGATGGGAGGAGGCTTTTAGCGACTGATGAAGATGAGCAGCCAGAAGGCCCTGAGTCTGAAAATCATCCTGAGAGGGGGGGGGGGGGCGGTGGGGTGGTGGGGGATGCGGATCTTGGAATTAATGTTGCCACTTGCCTGCATGTTCTTCGGCCTGGCCCACGGGTCTCCCACAGACCTTCCTTTCAGTATCTTAATCGGTACTAGTGCATTTCCTCAAAGTAGAAAAGTCACCCGCTCCGGATGCATCCTATGTTACTGAAGGAAGTAAGGGTGGAAATTGCGGAGGTCCTGGCCACAATCTTCCAATCCTCATTGGATATGGGGGTGGTGCCAGAGGACTGGAGGATTGCAAATGTTATACCCCTGTTTAAAAAAGGGGAGAGGGATAAACCCGGCAACTACAGGCCAGTCAGCCTAACATCAGTAGTGGGGAAACCTTTAGAGACAGTAATCCGGAACAAAATTAATTGGCATTTGGAAAAATATGGGCTAATAAAGTCAGCATGGATTTTTTAAGGGCAAATTGTGTTTGACTGACTTGATTGAGTTCTTTGATGAAGTAATGGAAAGGGTTGATGACAGTAGTGTGGTTGATATTGTGTATATTGACTTTCAAAAGGCGTTTGACAAAGTACTACATAATAGACTTATTAGCAATATTAAAGACCATGGCCTAAAAATTCGGTTGCTTTGCGCCTCCCGTTAGCGCCCTAAGAGGGCGCAAAGCAACTAGCGCCTGGGCACGGCGCCGCCAACGCCTCCCGTGAAATTCAGCAGGAGGTAAGCGGCGGTGGTAACCGTTAGCGCCCTGCGGTGCTGTGCCGCTGGTGATGACATCATCGCCGTGCACAGCGCCCCGCTCGCACCCCGGCCGCGATCTTCGGTAGCGCACCCTGACTTACCGCCGGACGCTATGTCCGACGGGGTCAGGGAGGCATACCTGCGGCCAGGGCGGTGCAAATTAAAGGTGTCGGGCGGCCATTTTTGTTGCTGGCCGCCTGCCAGCACCTGCCCCCTCTGCCGTCCCCGGCCTTCTCTGCAGCCCCCCCATGGAGTACCGGCTGCGCTCCGTGAGCCTGGCACTTTTCTTGAGTGCCGGGCTCTTTTGCCGGCACTCCGATCCCTTGTGGCCCAGCTGGGCCCCGGGTCGCGCTGCGCTAGGCCCTTCCCCTTTAAGAAGGGGAGAAAGGCCTGCAGTACCACAGCACGACGTGCCGCAGAGCGTGGCGCTGTGGCACGTAGCACCGTGATATTCACTCGCAGCACCCCAAGAGGGAGGCGGGGCACTTCCTGTAGCACCCCGCATCCTTCTTGGGGTGCTACCTGGTGAATTTTGGCTGCGGGGGTGTTAATTTTTTCGGGGCGCTGCCCCAAAAGGGGTGCGACTCAATTTCCCCCCCCATGGAATTAAAGGGACAGTGGCAGCACGGATACAAAATTGGCTAAGAGATGGAAACAGAGAATAGTGGTGAATGGTTGTTTTTCAGCCTGGAGGGAAGTATACAGTGGTGTTCCCCAGCGATTAGTATTCGGACCGCTGCTCTTTATAATATATATTGATGACTTCAATATATATATTAATAATTTCAAAGTTTGCAGATGGTACGAAACTCAGAAATGTAGTAAACAATAAGGAGGATAGTAACAGACTTCAGGAGGACATCGACAGACTAGTAAAATGGGCAGACATATGGCAGATGAAATTTTATGATGCGGAGATGCCGGTGTTGGACTGGGGTGGACAAAATTGAGAGGTCGCACAACACCAGGTTATAGTCCAACAGTTTTATTTGAAATCACAAGCTTTCGGAGCTATCGATCGCCCCTTCCTCGCAGGGAAGTGTGAAATTATATATTTTGGTAGGAAGAATGAGGAGAGGAAATATTAACTAAATGGTACAATTTTAAAGGGGCTGCAGGAACAGAGATTTGGGGGTATATGTACATAAATCTTTGAAGATGACAAGACAAGTTCAGAAGGCTGTTACATAGAACATAGAAGATAGGAGCAGGAGTAGGCCATTCGGCCCCTCGAGCCTGCTCCGCCATTCGGTGAGATCATGGCTGATCATCCAAACTCAGTACCCTGTACCTGTCTTCTCCCCATATCCCTTGATACCTTTAGCTATAAGAAATATATCTAACTCATTCTTGAATATATTTAATGACTTGGCCTCAACTACCTTCTGTGGTAGAGAATTCCACAGGTTCACCACTCTCTGGGTGAAGAAATTCTTCCTCATTTCTGTCCTTGAAAAAGCATATGGGATTCTTGGTTTTATTAATAGAGGAATAGAGTGCAAAAGCAAGGAAGTTATGTTAAACTTTTATAAAACACTGGCTAGGCCTCATCTGGAGTATTGTGTTCAGTTCTGGGCACCACACTTTAGGAAGGATGTCAAGGCCTTGGAAAGGGTGCAGAAGAGATGTACTAGAATGGTACCAGGGATGATGGACTTCAGTTATGTGAAGAGACTGGAGAAGCTGGGATTGTTCTCCTAAGAGCAAAGTAGGTTAAAATGGTTTTGATAGAGTAAATAAGGAGAAACTTGTTTTCAGTGGCAGAAAGGTCAGTAACCAGAGGACACAGATTTAAGCATTATCGGGTCCTGCTCTTGTCTGCCAAAACTACTCACTATTCCATGATCATTCTGGAATGAAAGATAAACCCCGGCTTCTATTTTCTACTGCTAACCATCTTCTTAAATCCCTCTCCCCTGTCTCCTCCACACTCACCTCCAACAACAAGTGCGAGGAGCTCATGGACTTCTTGGTCTCTAAGATTGAGACCATCCGATCAGCTGCCTCTGCCACTTCCCTTCCTTCCCCTAGCCCACCGGGCCAAACTTCCTCTAAGGTTCACCCCTGCCCTAGCCCTGAACTTGCATCTTTTTCCAGTTTCTCTCTGATCTCCCCTCTTGACCTCTCCACGCTCATCCTGTCCATAAGACCCACTTCCTGCTCCCTCGACCCTATTCCCACTAAACTGCTGACCACCCAACTTCCTTTTCTGGCTCCCATGTTAGCTGACATTGTTAACGGTTCGCTCTCCTCAGTTACTCCTTCAAATCTGCCGTCATCACCCCTCTCCTCAAAAAGCCAACCCTTGACCCCTCCGTCCTTGCAAACTACCGTCCCATCTCCAACCTCCCTTTCCTCTCCAAAGTCCTTGAATGTGTTGTCGCCTCCCAAATCCGTGCCCATCTTTCCTGGAACTCCATGTTTGAATCCCTCCAATCCGGTTTCCGCCGCTGCCACAGTACCGAAACAGCTCTCATCAAAGTCACAAATGACATCCTTTGTGACTGTGACAAAGGTAAACTATCCCTCCTCATCCTTCTCAACCTGTCTGCAACCTTTGACACTCCATCCTCCTCCAATGCCTCTCCACCATCGTCCAGCTGGGTGGGACTGCACTCGCCTGGTTCCATTCTTATCTATCTAATCGTAGCCAGAAAATCACCTGCAATGGCTTCTCTTCCCACTCCCGCATCGTTACCTCTGGGGTCGCCCAAGGATCTATCCTTGGCCCTCCTCCTATTTCTCATCTACATGCTGCCCCTTGGCGACATCATCTGAAAACACAGCGTCAGTTTCCACATGTATGCTGACGACACCCAGCTCTACCTCACTACCACTTCTCTCGACCCCTCCACAGTCTCTAAATTGACACATGACTTGTCCGACATCCAGTACTGGATGAGCAGAAATTTTCTCCAATTAAATATTGGGAAGACCGTAGCCATTGTCTTCGGTCCCCACTACAAACTCCGTTCCCTAGCCACCGACTCCATCCCTCTCCCTAGCATCTGTCTGAGGCTGAACCAGACTGTTCGCAACCTTGATGTCATATTGGACCCTGAAATGAGCTTCTGACCACATATCCGTGGCATAACTAAGACCGCCTATTTCCACCTCCATAACATCGCCCGTCTCTGCCCTTGCCTCAGCTCATCTGCTGCTGAAACCCTCATCCATGCTTTTGTTACCTCTAGACTTGACTATTCCAATGCACTCCTGGCTGGCCTCCCACATTCTACCCTACGTAAACTTGAGGTCATCCAAAACTCGGCTGCCTGTGTCCTAACTCGCACCAAGTCCCGTTCGCCCATCACCCCTGTGCTCGCTGACCTACATTGGCTCACGGTTAAGCAGCGCCTCAATTTCAAAATTCTCATCCTTGTTTTCAAATCCATCCATGACCTCACCCCTCCCTATCTCTGTAATCTCCTTCAGCCCCACAACCCCCCGAGATATCTGCGCTCCTCAAATTCTGCCCTCTTGAGCATCCCTGATTATAATCGTTCAACCATCGGTGGCCGTGCCTTCATCTGTCTAGGCCCTAAGCTCTGGAACTCCTTCCCTAAACCTCTCTACTTCTCTTTCCTCCTTTAAGACGCTCCTTAAAACCTACCTCTTTGAGCAAGCATTTGGTCATCTGCCCTAATTTCTTATGTGGCTCGTGTCAACTTTTTGTCTTATAACACTCCTGTGCAGCACCTTGGGACGTCTTACTACGTTAAAGGTGCTATATAAATACAAGTTGTTGTTGTTGTGATTAACAAAAGAACCAGAGGCGACATGAGGAAAGATTTTTTTTACACAGCGAGTTGTTGTGATCTGGAATGCACCGCCTGAAAGAGTGGTGGAAGTAGATTCAATAGCAACATTCAAAAGAGACTTGGATAAATGCGTGAAGTGAAAAAATTTACAGGGCTATGGGGAAAGAGCAGGGAAGTGGAATTAATTGGATAGCTCTACCAGAGAGCCGGCACAGGCACGATGGGGTGACTGGCCTCCTTATGTGCTGTGTCATTCTATGATTCTATGTTGCTCAATGTTAAGTCAGAAGACAGGGGGGTAGATTTTTGTCATTACTGTCTGGTCGTTAAGCATCGCCTGGGGAAAGTTGGGTTGGGGGGATAGAATGGCCCTAATAGAACCCGCCTGATTTTCCTTCCATTGAAATTAATGGAAGATAAGTCTGGTGGGTTCTGTACCAGGCATGCCACCTTCTCGCCGTATTGTCCTCTGTGCATTCGCACCAGGCCATGCTTAACACCCAGGCGGTGAAGACGGAATTCTCCCCCACGCTGTTTTATTGTGCCAGGTGTGGTGGGCCGGTGCTACATCTAAAACAACTTTCTTTGTTCTGAGCAGCAATACATAGATGACCTGAGGAGGCCAGGTCAGAGGTCACACGGCCCACGCAGGAGAGTTGCACGGAGATATAATTTCCGATTGAAATTAAAAATGGCTGTCTAAATAACGTTACAATTTTTGAACAGCGGTAAAATAAAATACTGACAGCACGGTATAAAACGACGGTTTTGCAAAGCAGGGCATCTGTGCATGTTTGGAATGTGTCCAGCATTTTGGACTCAATCTCAAAAGCAAAAAGGAAAATCTCAAAAAACAAGCCATAGAAAAACAAAAAGAAAAACAACTCTACTATTAATAATTAATAATATTGTAAAACAGACATTATTTATCACAAAGGAGCCGCTCACGTCTTGAAGGTGTCCGTGTTCGGCCGATGCCATGCATCCAGCCCAAGGTGAGGTGGCAAAAGAGAAAACAAATCAGCTAAAAATTTCACCAAAAAATGATTTGCCACAAAGGAAAACAATAAAATTGCTGTAAAATATTGGGACCAGGCCATGCATGAACGCTGGGGCCCTACTTCAAGGGAAATAATGGATAACAAAGCCAAGCTCAACAATTAAAAGGGAAAGAATAATAGTTGAGTCCCTGAGACAGAATTAGGCCTCTGGAGGGAAGGAATCATGTGGAACAACTGAAAGGGTAAGTTGAACGGGGTTTGTATGATTTATTCATCTTATGATGTGTTATATAACAAGTATTATTTATTCACACATGTACTTGGAGATGAGCCAGAAATCAAGATGACTGCTGAAACCCGAGAGATTTAATTTATTGGTTTATACTTGCTGATTGGTAGCTTTGAAAACAATTAACAATTTGACTGGCTGGTTTTGTCGTGCTTGCTGGTTCCTGACTGGTAGCTGTCTAGTAAATGGAAGTAGCTTTTGCATTTAGTCAGTGGGATATTTGAGCTAATCAATACCATTAACTTAGCAGACAGAGATTATTTGAGTCAGTCACTATTTTTTGCCCTATATGCACTTTGAGGTTTAACACACACTTTGAGGGTGACCTCCATTTTGAGGGGTGACCTCCATTTTGAGGTATGACGGACACTCTAGAGGTACAGTGAATTGCAAACTAATACTATATGGGGCTGATAATGCAGTCCCACTGTAGTGACAGTGGGGAGCACTGCATGCGCCAGCAGTGAAGTTAGTTGACCTTGTGTTATAATGCAAGGTTAGCTTATTTAAATGTTAGTGCTCACAGTAAGCACCACACTGGGAGTGCAGAAGGCCAGGGGATAGGATTGCACGAGCAGTAGCTCTTACAGGGCTACTCAAAATGAAAAAGGGGAGAAATAGTGGCAACACTCCCCACATAATGTGACCAAGGGGAAGTGACAAGGGCATCCATTCTGCACACACCTAATGCTGTACTGTGTGTTAACAGTTGTTTTGCTATGAGTCGGCTAAAGGCAATTGGTGAGAAATGTTATGGTTTTCACAGGTCCTGTAGTAAATCGGAGGACAATGGGGGATGATGTTTTATTTGGCTTGGAGTCTAGGCACATGTGGGAATGACTGTTGTGCTGTGGCTGTGCCATGCAGTTAACTGAAAGTGTCTGCTCGTATAGTCTGGCTTATCACTCTAGCTGATTGTTTGTGTAGACACGTCTACTGGTTTTTGGCCAGGGTCATCTTCTGCAAATGGTTGAAGCTGCATATCTTCTACAGCTTGTTTGATGATAAAAACCCCTCTGCAGGACAGAGTTGTGTAAATACAGCAGGCTGCAAAAATCTTGGAAACATTTTCTAGCCTCTACTGCGTCTGAACCTTTGTTTAAAGTTGTCAATGGCGCGTAAGGCCGAAAACTCTATTTGCTGCATGTTTTATACTGCTTTTCACCTCATGTATTTGGATTCCTCCAAGGGGTAAGCAGCCATCGCTACAGTGGCTACTCATGGTCCACCAGCAGTTAGTCACCCAGCCTTTACAGGCATTCACATAATGCCGGAACCGTGAATTCACCATAAAATGAATCAGCCGTTGCAACTACTAGGGAAGTGGGCACTAATGTGCATGATTCAATCCCTGTGGGCACAGACCAGCTGCACATTAAAGGAGTGGAACTGCTCTCTGTTCATGTGGGCAATAGTGATGAAAGGGGCCAATATGACCGCATGTAAATCATCAGTGATACTCTGCACTATCCTCTATGGGGATGTTTTCATGAATTGAGACGCCTGGGTAAACAAGGCATCTATCACCTGTACCGTGCAACTTTGTACTGCAGGTTTGTGATTTTGGCAGATATCTCCTGCTGTAGAAAAGTTTGGAGCTGCAGTCACCTTGACAACCTCCGCTGTTGAAGTAATTTGCAAGTCTGGCTGCCAGAGTGTGCAAAGCTCAGTGATGACCTCCTTGGGGAATCGTCGTCTGCAGCTGCAGGTTTCGTCTGACACATCCACGTCCGTATATCTAAACTTGTAACATGGCTGGCATCATAAGGACATCATTGATCTCCTGAGGAGCAAACACACCTGTCTGGCATGCTATATCCTCCTCCTCAAGATCCTGCAAATAGAGAGGGATGTCTAGTGGGATGTCCAGAGCAGCTCTCAGAGAGACGCACAATGACGGTTCCCTGGAGAAACAGGAATGGATAAAAAGATCCAGGCCCCGATATTTGTGAGGAAGGAGTGGAGCTGACTGTCAGCGGGCGAGGGACCCGGAAATATGGGAAAGGCGGAGGTCCTGTCAAATTTAATGGCAGGACCTCATTTTAATTTTTTTTACTCCGTTTCCCCCACCACGGCCAGGCAGATTGAGAGGCTGGCTGGCTGGCTGGCTGCCGGGCCTGAAAGCCTGATGTTCAAGGCTGCAGTGGGGGACTAGAGAGGAGGGCGAGAGGGAGGGAGAGATCGCGGGACGGAGAGTGTGGTGGGGGTGGGGGGGAAGGTTAGACATCTAATTGCGGGGGCGGGAAGGTGTCTGGAGATCGCGGGGAGGGAGGGCAGGCTAGCTTGAGAGGCTGGGCGAAACACTCCTGCTCCTCCTGGCCCGCAAGCAGTGCTGGGAAAAGCACTTACCTGCTGGATCCGGCAGTTCTCACCTCCCTTCAGCAGCAGCCGCCGTTTCCCGAGCCCTGGGAAAGCTGTCCCGCAGCTGTTAAATCCAAATGGCTGCTAGAATCTGAGGCATGCAGCTGTATTTGATGAGGAGAAACTTCTTCACTCAGAGGGTAGTAGGTCTGTGGAATTTGCTGCCCCAGGAAGCTGTGGAAGCTAAATCATTAAATAAATTTAAAACAGAAATAGACAGTTTCCTAGAAGTAAAGGGAATTAGGGGTTACGGGGAGCGGGCAGGAAATTGGACATGAGGCTGAGTTCGGATCGGTCAAGGCCCTGTGGGTGGCGGAGCGGGCCTAGGTGCTGAGTGGCCGGGTCCTGCTCCTACTTCTTGTGTTCTTTAGATTTGAGGTTAGGATCAGATTAGCCATGATCTTATTGAATGGCGGAGCAGGCTCAAGGGGCCGATTGGCCTACTCCTGCTCCTATTTCTTATGTTCTTATGTTCTTATGTATTTAAATAGTAGTAATAACTACTGACCCGCCTCTCGCGAGCCGGTTATTCGCCCGACCCCCGACCTGCCTCGGTTAAGCTGGAAGGAAGCACATCCACGGCGGGTTGGGGTCGGGTTTCCCTTTTTTAACAACTTAAAACCCCCATCCCCGTCCCTGCCCCTCTCCCACCCATCCTGGAAGGATTAAAATCCCGCAAACCCCCCCCCCGCTGTGTCACTTTAAGAAAATTTCAGTCAGGCTCCAATAATTTTCACTAACTTCTTTTCTTCCATGTCAGCCAAACAGCACAGAAGCAGCGAATAACAAACAGCTACAAATGAACAAAGCACAGATACATCTTTGGCAGCAGATTCAACTAGAGGGAAAAGGCGCGGCACTGGCTGTCCATTTTGTATGAGTGCACTGTTTGAGCAATCTGATTGCATTACGGGGTTTAGCCCTCCACATTTGCTTTGGGCTTTACTGAGCGTGGTGTACAACACATCTGCGGGCTCTGAGTGCTACAGAGGTTTGCAGAACGTATCGCTTGCTGTGCATGCAGGTTGCTGAGTAGGCCACAGGCCTGGGCCTGATGCGAGGAGCGGGTACCCAATACTCGGCGTCACTAATGCCACCGGTGGGGCCATATTATCAGTCCAAATGCAAGGCTTTTATATCTGGCCCTGCCCTATCTTCACAAAAAATCTAGCGGCAACACCTCCATTTGAATCATAAAAATAATGCTGATTAGAAAAAGTGATTTAATATTCAATCGATTCCACCTTCAGGTCATTTAAGAGGTGGCCCAATTTTCAAATTTGAACCGTTGCTGCTGATGTGCTTTGCGCGGAGAAAAACAACAACCAGCTTTTTATGTGAGAAGCCACACGAGAGATTCAGCAAGTGAAGCATTCGGGATCGTGCAGGCAACTGCTTAAAGCCTGTTCTATTATTTCAAACAAACAACCAATCAAAAGATAAAGGCCCATGCTGTGTGCTCTGTGGGAGTAGTCAGTGTTATATTGCTAAAAGGCCTTTAAAATTAAACACTTATTGATCTGTTTAACATTAGGGAAGGGTTGTATGTTTTTTACTCGCACTGTTTACTTGCTGTAAATTCATTCTCGAGTAATATTTCCAGCTTGTTTGCAAGGTGGTGAAGAAATGCTCTTTAGAACCTGGAAGGACAACACAATCAGCTCCTCGGTACCTCCCGGATCACAGTATGGAATTCCTAAATGCAAAACAACCTCTAATTAGCTTCCTATTTACTCAGAGAGTGGTTAGAATGTGGAACTCGCCACCACAAGGAGCAGTTGAGGCTACTCGCATAGATCCATTTAAGGGGAAGTTAGTTAACCACATGAGGGAGGAAGGAATAGAAGGTTATGCTGATGGGGTGAGATGAAATAAGGTGGGAGGAGGCTCGTGTGGAGCATAAACACCGGCATAGACCAGTTGGGCCGAATGGGCTGTTTCTGTGCTGTAATATTCTATGTTAATACTATGTGTGTCATTGTATGGAATTCCTCATGTAACCAGGATGATTAAATGCAAAAGTCCCAATCCAGCCACAATATATTTCCCCCAGCTATTGATCGATTGCTCATTGCACTATAGTCATTTCTCTCACTGCCACATGTATTCAAAAGACAATGGCAAAAATGTAGCCGTATAATCAGTTCCACGTAAAAGGTGTTTCTGTCAACTAGTTCCCATTGATGTGGCTTAATCTGAATTGCTGAACAGTTGAATGAATACACTGTTGTATAAAGATTTATGAAGCAGTTTATAGAAAATCAGATCCACTCCAGCCCTAGTCCAAGGATAACATTTTCCTGGCCAGCCATTGATGCATTTATCTGGATTGAACCGCGCTTCATGTTGCATTCATTCATTTGGAAATGCTTGGCCCTGATGCACGGCTGAGGTGCCACATCACATTCCCAGTGTGGCGCTGGTAGAGGCACAGGGTCATTCACAGAAGCACAGATACATTACAGTCATATTAGTATAGCTAGACTTAAAACAAAAGACAGCCAGAGTCGGATCAAATTGTAACAGCACCACAATGTGGAAGCCCTCCTATGCTTATCAAGTGACATGCACAGAAGTTGACATCAAAAATATTCAAATAGAATTAAACACATCTGGGCTGGATTTTGTGAATGGAGACGAGTTGGAGGCGGGACTGCTGCTTGTCGTGTCAATGTCCCGCCTCCATCCTCATCTGACCAACCAGAGGGATTTTCCCCTGATTGACCTTGTTAAGCCCGCCCTGCAGGCTCAGCAGGCCAATTAGGGAGGAAGTCACTGACAGAGCACGTCAACGTCAGACGTGCTATCTGTCAAGACTTCTTGAAAGAAGAAATGTCAGCATTTGACAGCTCTGTGAAGCTGTCAAACACTGACTTTCTCTGTAGTTTGATGAGTTCTTGTGTTCAGGACTCATCAAACCTTTCAACTTTGTAAATTTCACATGGCTGTTGGTTCGGAGGATCCAACAGCCAGTCTGTGAAATCGACAAGGAGGATGTCGGGTCTCCTGATCCAGCGCGGCTGAAGGTTGTAGGATGAAAACAAGGTAAGTGAACATTTTTAAAACTTATCACTCACCTTACATACTTACCACTCCACACTTGCACCCATCACTCACCTCTACATCTTACTTCTAGGTGCCCCCGACCGCCGCAGACCTCCTTCACGTCTCCTCCAACCCAGCGTGGTTCTCCGAGGTCGGGAAGCCTTCACCTGTGAAGGTAAAATGGCACTAATCCTTTTTTCTGCCTGTTAACTACCTGTTAACAGGCAGTTAAAAGGGTTAAATGCCTTTCCCGCCTCCAGGAGACGGGACCCAAAGCAGCACATCTCCCCGCCTCCTGGCAAAAGGGCAGGGAGGCGGGATGGGGCGGGTTTGCCATCCGCCCCCATTTTCTGTTACTTTACCGGCTGTCCCGCCTCCATGCCCGCCTCCTCGGGGCTTGGAAAATCCAGCCCAGAATGTGTACAGCATTCATTCATCAGAGTGACGCCAGAAATTGGGACCCTGTAGTTATGAGGAGATAGTTGAAATACTGGGATTATTTCCACTGATAATCAGTTTTCATGATGTTGGTTGAAGGATTAATATTAGCCAGTAAACCGGGAAGAACTCTTCTGTTCTTCTTCGAAATAGTGCCATGGGATCTATTACGTCCACTCGAGAGGGCAGATGATGCCTCGGTTTAATGCCTCATCCAAGAAATTTAATAAAAGTCCTCTCCCAGATGACAGCATGTCTGCTCCTCCACCACCCACTCCACCAGTGCCCTTGTTAGTGCCACACTGGGCTGGGTCAGACTGTCACGGCCCACGCCGAGAAGCTGCAGTCTGCAGTTGGGCCCTCAAGGCCCAGAGCTGCTCAAGGTCACCCACCACGTCCATCTGAAGGGTCCTCAATTGAAGCTCAGCAGCTTTCCACCTCCCAAGCTTGCACATGCCTACTTTCTGCTTGATAACATCAATGGTGGCAGCATGGATCTCGTTGTAGGCAACCCCTGCAGCTGTGCCCGGGTTCCTGACAGGAGTCATGGACTATGTCTGGAGGGGATAGCCCTTGTCGCCCAGTAGTCAGCCTATGATTTGATGGCCTGCTTGGAATAAAGGCAGGACAAAGGCTGGCACAGGATGGATGCATCAGGATTGTTGCCAGGAAACCAGGCACAGAATTGCACGATGCGCTACCTGTGGTCGCAAACAAGTTGGATATTGAGGGAGTTGTATCCCTTTCTATTCAGAAAGATGCCAGGATGGTGATGGGGAGCACGCAAGGCAATATGGGTGCAGTCTGTGGCACTTTGCACATTGGGGAAGCCTGTTATGTGGGTGAAGACTAGTGATCTCTCGTCCTACTTCACTCTCTCCATGGGGAAAGAGATGTAGGGGTTCCTCCTGGCGTAGAGAGCCTCGGTGACCTCCCTGGTACAGCAATAGACTGCAAACTGGGAGATGACGCTGATGTCAGCTGCTGCATCCTGGAAGGAGCTTGTTGTATTGAGGGCCACTGTTACTTTGACAGCCACATGCGGTGCTATCCATGCCCTAGTTCCAGGCTCCTTTGTGGCTGCAGCAGGTGACATAGCTCGGTGGGAGCCTCCTTGGTGAATCAAAGGCACCTGAGACATTGCTCCTGAGGAATGTTAATGTAGGAGCAGTGCTCCCTGTGGGAATGGCATCCTGCGCAGTGCCCTCCTCCTCTTCCCTCTTCTGGCAGCTGCTCCTGCTCTGTGGTGTCTTCCTTGCTGCTCCCGCTCATCCTCCAGCCCCGAAGACAACCCTATGAGACCACCCGTGACTGCGGGCCTGAACTATGCCTGAGGGAGCCTGAAATGATAAACCAGCAACTAACCTGTAACTACAACAATAACAACAACAACGTGTATTTATATTGTGCCTTTAACATAGTAAAACCTCCCAAGGCGCTTCACAGGAGTATTATAAGACAAAAAAGATTTGACACCGAGCCATATAAGGAGAAATTAGGGCAGATGACCAAAAGCTTGGTCAAAGAGGTAGGTTTTAAGGAGCGTCTTAAAGGAGGAACATAAGAACATAAGAAATAGGAGCAGGAGTAGGCCATTTGGCCCTTCGAGCCTGCTCCGCCATTCAATAAGATCATGGCTGATCTTTTACCTCAACTCCACTTTCCTGCACTATCCCCATATCCCTTGATTCCCCTAATATTCAAAAATCTATCGATCTCTGTCTTGAATATACTCAACGACTGAGCCTGCACAGCCCTCTGGGGTAGAGAATTCCAAAGATTCACCACCCTCTGAGTGAAGAAATTTCACCCCATCTCAGTCCTAAATGGCCGACCCATTATTCTGAGACTGTGACCCCTGGTTCTAGACTCACCAGCCAGGGGAAATATCCTCCCTGCATCTACCCTGTCAAGCCCTGTAAGAATTTTGTATGTTTCAATGAAATCACCTCTCATTCTTCTAAACTCCAGAGAATATAGGCCTAGTCTACTCACTCTGTCCTCATAGGAAAGAGAGGTAGAGAGGTTTAGGGAGGAAATTCCAGAGCCTAGGGCCTAGGCAACAGAAGGCACTGTTGATCTGCATGTTCCCTTTAAATATCGGAAAATTGGGCATTCAAAGCGCAGGACCCTAATTTGAATAAATTATTTCCTCCTGTAAATGTTCCTGACGTTTACTACTGATGACAGTGCAACGACCTGCATCAATACGGCAGGCCCTGCACTTTCGGTCAGAAATGCACGCGCACTTCCTACCTGCCATATTGGGACGGTAATAGGCCGGTTAGTGCCTGAAAAACGAGTGCTGCATGGTTAAAAAAAAAGTTAATTTTTTACCT
Source organism: Squalus acanthias (assembly GCA_030390025.1). Classification (NCBI taxonomy): domain Eukaryota; kingdom Metazoa; phylum Chordata; class Chondrichthyes; order Squaliformes; family Squalidae; genus Squalus; species Squalus acanthias. The sequence goes on from CM059428.1 coordinate 151,959,366, forward strand.
TCACCGCTTGGCAGCGGAGCAGATTGCCTGCCCAGTATTGAACCCGCCCAATTTTTTATTCCATTCACTTGCATGAAAATGCAAATCAGGTGGGATCTAAGGTGGGCGGGCGGGCGACCTACTCCGCCCCTTTATTGTCCAAGTGGTGAAGGTGAAAATGAACCCCTATGGTTTTCTAGATTTTATAAAGAGAGTGGTTAAAATGTTGAACTTGCTACCTCATGGAGTAGTTGAGGCAAATGCCATAGATGCATTTAAGGAGAAGCTAGATAAGTGCATGAAGGAGAAAGGAATAGAAGGAAATATTGATAGGGAGAGATGAAGTAGAATTACATGGAATATACAGCGCAGAACAGGCCATTCGGCCCATCTAGTCTATGCTGGTGTTTATACTCCACACGAGTCTCCTCCTATTCCATCTACCTCATCTCAGCCTCTCAGCATATCTTTCTATTTAATTTTCTCTCGTACTTTTCTAGTTTATTTTGAAAGTATCTAAGCTATTTGCCTCAACCACTTCCTGCGGTAGCGAGTTCCACAGTCTAACCATTCTTTGACGTATTGGAGGGCATGCCCCATCAAGGAGTTGAGGAAGAAAGTAGAACTTTGGCAGGAGAAGGAGGAAGAAAGAAGTTGATTAAAGTCTTGCTGGCTAATATTTTTTGAACAAAATTTCTCTTGATGGAGGAGATATTTTGATTCGAAAATATTCCCCCACACAAACTAGGAAACGTAAATCATTTAAAATTGGTCAGGATTCATGATCGCTTACCAGAGACCCATGTTGAAAGAGAATGTTTGTAGGTTTGTATTCCCCGGAAGATAGAAGGTTAAGGGGCGATTTGATTGAGGTTTTTAGGATTTTTGAAGGGCATTGATAGGGTAGATAGAGCAAAACTTTTTCCGCTGCTGTGGGATTCTAGGACAAGGGGGGCATGACCTTAAATTTAGAGTCAGGCCATTCAGGAGAGAAGTTAGGAAACACTTCTTTATGGTAGAAGTGTGGAATTCTCTCCCACCAAAGCAGTAGATGCTATTTAATAATTTTAAATCTGAGAGTGATAGATTTTTGCTAGCCATGGGTATTAAGGGATATAAAGCCAAGGCCGGTGGGTGGAGTTGGGATACAGATCAGCCATGATCTCATTGAATGGTGGAACAGGCTCGAGGGGCTGAATGGCCTACTCCTGCTCCTATGTCCCTATGTCAGGTAAGGACTGGCTCGAGCTCCTATGTGGAAATGTTCCACTTGCGCTTATTAAAAAACAGCCTTGTGGAAGCGTACCTATTCAAGTTTTCCAGTTCACGAATGCTCAATCGGTAGGAATGCCTTCGACTGGCTGTTGTTGCAACATGTGAATTTATAATTCCGAGCCTAAATAATTATCATAAGAACACAAGTGCAGGAGGAGAAATGACTGTTCAGCACATCAAAGCTGATCCCTTGATCCTGAAACAGATCCCTAGCAGAATAGATTCAAACAAGTTTAATATTGGGGAAAAAATTGCAGGGATATGGTGAAAGAGCAGGGGAGTGAGACTGACTGCATTGCTCTTTGAACGAGCCGGCGCAGACGCGATGGCCAAATGGCCTCCTTCTATTGTGTACTATTCTATGATTGTATAATTCTAAAGAAATTTCTCCATATTTCCCTACTGGATTTATTAGTAACTATCTTGTACTTATGGCCCCGAGTTTTGGATTCTCCCACAAGTGGAAACATTCTCTCCACATCTACCTTGTCCAACCCATTCATAATTTAAAGACCTCTACCGGGTCTTCTCTAAGTCTTCTCTTTTCCAAAGAGAAAAAGCCGCAACCTGTTCAATCTTTCCCAATAGTTGTAATCTCTCAGTTCTGGCACCTCTCAGTCTTCTCTTTCTGGAGAAAAGAGCCCCAGACTGTTCAGTGTTTCTTGATAGTTGAGCCTTTTTGGTTCTGCTTTCATCCCTGTAATTTTGTTTGCACTTTCTCCAGTGCTGCTATGTCCTTTTTATAGTATGGAGTAAGGTGGGAGGAGGCTCGTGTGGAGCATAAACATTGGCAGAGATCTGTTGGGCTGAATAGCCTGATTCTGTGCTGTAAATACTATGTAATGCGATGTAATACTGTGTAAATAAGGCCAAAGAGTACAAAAACAAAGAACCTATACAAGTCATTGGTTAAAATACTGTGTCCAGTTTTTTTTTCCTATTTTAGGAAAGATGTGAAGGCGATGAAGAGGTATAAAAGATATTTATCAAGATGATGCCAGGGATGAAAGGAATTAGTATGACGAGAGACAAGAGAAATGGGGCAGTTTTTTTTTCTTAGAACTGAGTAAGTTAAGAGGAGATCTGATAGAAGTGTTCAAAATGATGAAGGGCTACAATGGAGAAGAGCTCTTTCCACTGGACAGTACCTGGAGGACTTAAATTTAAGATCATCACAAAAGAACAAAGCGAGAGATTAGGAGAAATGTTTTGACGCAGACGGTTGTTAGGACAGCACTATCAGAAACACTAATGGAAACAGAATCCATAATATCTTTCAAAAGAGAGATAGATAAATATTTGAAAAAGAAAAACTTAAAAGGGTATAGGGAATGGGCAGGGAAATGGGACTAAGTGGATAGCTCTTTCAGAGAGCGGCATAGGTGCAACGGTCTGATTTTATAACCAAGGGAGGAAAAGTCAGGTTTGAAAGAAAGAAAGAAGTCTTGCATTTATATAACACTTTAGCACATCTCTCGGGACAATTTGTGAGGATGGCAGATATTATTTGTCTTTAAAAGCACACTATAAATTGGTTACAGAACTGATAAAGTCCAAAAGCACTGACAATACTTTAGAGGGTGGAGGGTAGGGAGAACAATCTGAGCTGAACTCTTGCCTTTCATGCTCTGTGGCAATAACACACTCAATAAATAGTGCTGTGATTTTCAGGCGTTTTGTGACTGATTAAAATGTGTATAATATGCTATTGTGAATAACATTAAAATACAGCCTGGGCAGCTGAAGTGAAAGCCTAATCTCATTAGCTACCACAAAAAAGCGTACACATTTCACAGCTCACTGGCTTGTCATGTAGGTGTATGCTTCACCTATTACTCACACCATTAGTGGGATGGAAATGGCATGTGACCTGGAGGCATAACAGAATTCTGCGAGTCGAGAACCTGCCAAAAAGGGTATATCTGTCAACAGAGAAACAAGCTTGAAAGTTTACTCGGAGGAGCAACATGTTCCGAGGCTGTAGTACAAAGGGACAACTCCTTTGTCGATCTTTTACGTTTTCAAATTTATTCGGTTTTGAGTCCTCGAGGTGCCACTTCTGGACGTGGTTGAGGCCCTTTCTGTCGCCTCAAATGCTTCGAGCTACAAGTGTTGGCACGGACTCAAAATGCCAGGAGGAATTGCTGCACGATATAAAGGGAACTCTCAATTCCAAGAACGCAAATCAACCCATCTGGCACAACGTTCCCGCTCCCACAGCCAGTTGTAGTATAACTTTTGTCTGAAAAGTGTACGGGGGAATGTAATAAATAACCGGCCGCACATAAACAATGGTCTTTTTAAGTTGTGATTACAGAACAAACCCTTGTGAAAGTAAAAATAAAACAGAAATACAGTAAACAAATGCAAATGACTCGAATAACATCTTGTCTGTGCTGGGTTTCATTTTCTTGTGTCCTTCTCAGGGTATGGTAGCTTATGAGAAATGAGCATCAGAAATAAGGGAGCTGAAAAACTGGGCTAAAACCAAAGGAAGAGAGATCACGAGGCACGTGGAAAATGTTTCCAAATGAATGCTCCATTAATACATTTCATCAGCAAAATACAACCAATGGCTTCTAATGCTCGGTGGCTAGGATTGGGGTGAAGAACTAGCTTAGAACATATCTGGAATCGATTTATAGTCTTCTACTTCATTAATATTTCTACATTGACCTTCTCTGCTTGAATGACATCTTCAACCACTGGAGCTGAAGCAGATGCTCACTGTGAAGGTCAAGTAGGCGAAGAAAGATTTTAAAAACTGCCACTGTAAGTTTGTCATGCTGTTAATACGTCTTCCTGCCAGTGGGGCTTCCCTGGTAGGTTTGGCCGTGAGGGCCTCGCGCGTTATCAGGTAATAATGGCGTCGTCATCGGGCCGTGACTTCAGCATATTATACAGGCCCTCGCCTGCCTGGGGATGACGGCCTTTCTGTGCTTGAAATGCCCCGGATTAAAATGGCGGCAGGTGGGAACACGTCTGGTATGCGGCACAAACCCCCCATTTATGCCGGATAGTCTAGGTTAAAATCAGGGCTCAGATTTTTTTTTAAATTATTTCCGGGTATGTGGGCATTGCTGGCAAGGCCAGCATTTATTGCCCATCCCTAATTTACTTGAGAAGGTGGTGGTGAGCTGCCTTCTTGAACCGCTGCAGTCCGTGTGGTGAAGGTACTCCCACAGTGCTGTTAGGGAGGGAGTTCCACGATTTTGACCCAGCAACGATGAAGGAGTGGCGATATATTTCCAAGTCAGGATGGTGTGTGACTTGGAGGGGAACTTGCAGGTGGTGGTGTTCCCATGCGCCTGCTGCCCTTGTGCGTCTAGGTGGTAGAGGTCACAGGTTTGGGAGGTGCTGTCAAAGAAGCCTTGGTGAGTTGCTGCAATGCATCTTGTAGATGGTACACAATGCAGCCATGGTACGCCGGTGGTGGAGGGAGTGAATGTTTAAGGTGATGGATGGGGTGCCAATCAAGCGGGCTGCTTTGTCCTGGATGGTGTCGAGCTTCTTGAGTGTTGTTGGAGCTGCACTCACCAGGCAAGTGCAGAGTATTCCATCACACTCCTGACTTGTGCCTTGTAGATGGTGGAAAGGCTTTGGGGAGTCAGGAGGTGAGACACTCATCACAGAATACCCAGCCTCTGACCTGCTCTTGTAGCCACAATATTTATGTGGCTGGTCCAATTAGGTTTCTGGTCAATGGTGATCCCCAGGATGTTGCTGGTCTGGGATTCGGCGATGGTAATGCTGTTAAATGTCAGGGGGCAGTGGTTAGACTCTCTTTTGTTGGAGATGGTCATTGCCTGGCACTTGTGTGGCACAAATGTTACTTGCCACTTATCAGCTCAAGCCTGAATGTCATCCAGGTCTGGTTGCATGCAGGCATGGAATGCTTCATTATCTGAGGAGTTGTGGATGGCACTGAACACTGTGTAATCATCAGCGAACATCCCCACTTCTGACCTTATGATGGTGGGAAGGTCATTGATGAAACAGCTGAAGATGGTTGGGCCTAGAACACTGCCCTGAGGAACTCCTGCAGCGATGTCCTGGGGCTGAGATGTTTGGCCTCCAACAAGCGCAACCATCTTCCTTTGTGCTAGGTATGACTCCAGCCAGTGGAGAGTTTTCCCCCTGATTCCCATTGACTTCAATTTTACAAGGGCTCCTTGATGCCACACTCGGTCAAATGCTGCCTTGATGTCAAGGGCAGTCACTCTCACCTCACCTCTGGAATTCAGCTCTTTTGTCCAAGTTTGGACCAAGGCTGTAATGAGGTCTGGAGCGGAGTGGTCCTGGCGGAACCCAAACTGAGCATCGGTGAGCAGGTGTTATTGGTGAGTAAGTGCCGCTTGATAGCACTGTCGATGACACTTTCCATCACTTTGCTGATGATTGAGAGTAGACTGATGGGGCGGTAATTGGCCGGATTGGATTTGTTCTGCTTTTTGTGGAGGGACATACCTGAGCAATTTCTCCACATTGTCAGGTAGATGCCAGTGTTGTAGCTGTACTGGAACAGCTTGGCTAGAGGTGTGGCTAGTTCTGGAGCACAAGTTTTCAGCACTACAGCAGGATGTTGTCGGGCCCATAGCCTTTGCTGTATCCAGTGCGCTCAGCCGCTTCTTGATATCACGTGGAATTAATCGAATTGGCTGAAGACTGGCTTCTGTGATGGTGGTTACCTCCACTTGATAGCACTGTCGACGACACTTTCCATCACTTTGCTGATGATTGAGAGTAGAGTGATGGGTCGATAATTGGCCGGATTGGATTTGTCCTGCTTTTTGTGGACAGGACATACCTGGGCAGTTTTTAATATATTATTATATAGGAGTAAATTGTCTGTGATGTTGCTTATGGTTTGGTGAAGCTACTCCCAGAGTACTGCTAGACAGGGAATTCGAGGATTTTGACCCAGTGACGATGAAGGAAGGGCAATATATGTCCTAGTCAGGATGGTGTGGGACTTGGAGGGCAACTTTGAGATGATGGTGTTCCTATGCACATTGCTGTGTGGACTCCTTCAGATGAACTCGCTGCTTTAATGAATCACAACGTTTTCCACTCCATTAATGTGCAACTGGTATGTGATCACCAGCAGTCTATCATGCAGGGCTGTGCCCACTTTCCTGGCTACTGCCATAATGCATTTATATTGCAGTAATCCTTTACCTGTCCACTCTTTGCCCCTGCACAGCATGTGAGAGGCTGACTGCTTGAGGACAAGGGCTATCACCTGCTCATTTGGCTCATAACTCCTCTCTGGAACCCAGGATCGGCGTCGAAACTATGCTATAATCAGAGCAACGCGTCAACGAGAGTTTTCATGAAGAGAACCATTGGAGTCATAGAAACATAGAAACATAGAAGATAGGAGCAGGAGTAGGCCATTCGGCCCCTCGAGCCTGCTCCGCCATTCGATGAGATCATGGCTGATCATCCAAACTCAGTACCCTGTACCTGCCTTCTCCCCATATCCCTTGATACCTTTAGCTTTAAGAAATATATCTAACTCACTCTTGAATATATTTAATGACTTGGCCTCAACTACCTTCTGTGGTAGAGAATTCCACAGGTTCACCACTCTCTGGGTGAAGAAATTCTTCCTCATTTCTGTCCTAAATGGCTTACCCGTTATCCCTAGATTATGACACCTGGTTCTGGACTCTCTGACCATCAGGAACATTCGTCCTGCATCTAGTTTGTCCAGACCTGTCAGAATTTTATATGTTTCGATGAGATCCCCTCTCATTCTTCTATACTCCAGCGAGTATAAGCCCAATCGACCCAATCTCTCCTCATATGTCATTCCTGCCATCCCAGGTATCAGCCTTGTGAATCTTCGCTGAACTCCTTCCATGGCAAGAACATCCTTCCTCAGATAAGGCGACCAAAACTGCACACAGTACTCAAGGTGTGGTCTCACCAAGGCCCTGTACAACTGCAGCAGGACATCCCTGTTCCTATACTCAAACCCTTTCGCTATGAAGGCCAACATACCATTTGCCTTCTTCACCGCCTGCTGCACCTGCATGCTTACTTTCAGCGACTGGTGCACAAGGACACCTAGGTCTCGTTGCACTTCCCCTTCTCCCAATCTACTGCCATTCAGATAATAGTCTGCCTTTCTGTTTTTGACACCAAAGTGGATAACCTCGCACTTATCCACGTTATATTGCATCTGCCACGCTTCTGCCCACTCACCCAACCTGTCCAAATCATCCTGGAGTTTCTCGGTATCCTCCTCGCAGCACACACTCCCACCCAGATTTGTGTCATCTGCAAACTTGGAGATATTACATTTAGTTCCCTTATCTAGATCACTAATGTATATTGTGAATAGCTGGGGTCCAAGGACCGATCCCTGTGGTACCCCACTAGTCACTGCTTGCCACTCGGAAAAAGACCCATTAATTCCTACTCTCTGCTTTCTGTCCGCCAACCAGTTCTCTATCCAAGTCAATACCTTGCCCCCAATCCCATGTGCCTTAACTTTACACGCTAATCTCTTATGCGGGACCTTATCGAAAGCCTTTTGAAAGTCCAAATACACCACATCTACTGGTTCTCCCTTATCTATTTTCCCAGTTACATCCTCAAAAAATTCCAGTAGATTAGTCAAGCACGATTTACCTTTTGTAAATCCATGTTGACTTTGTCCGATCCTGTCACTGTTTTTCAAGTGCTCAGCTATTACATCCTTTATAATGGACTCTAGCATTTTCCCCAATACCGATGTCAGGCTGTAATTCCCCGCTTTCTCTCTACCACCCTTTTTGAATAGTGGGGTAAAATTGGCTACCCTCCAATCCATGGGTACAGTTCCAGATTCCATCGAATGTTGGAAGATGATCAGCAATGCATCTACTATTTCTAGGGCCACTTCCTTAAGTACCCTAGGATGTAGATTATCAGGCCCTGGGGATTTATCGGCCTTCAATCCCGTCAATTTCCCTAACACCATTTCCCTGCAAATACTGATTTCTTTCAGTTCCTCCCTTTCATCAGACCGTATGTTCTCCAACATCTCTGGGAGGTTATTTGTGTCCTCCTTTGTGAAGACAGAACCAAAATATGCATTTAATTGGTCTGCCATTTCTTTGTTCCCCATTATAACTTCCCCCGCTTTTGACTGCAAGGGACCTACACTTGATTTCACTAATCTTTTTCTCTTCACATATCTATAAAAGCTCTTACAGTCAGTTTTTATGTTCCCAGCAAGCTTACTTTCATATTCTATTTTCCCCTTCTTAATTAATCCCTTTGTCCTCCTTTGTTGAATCCTAAACTGCTCCCAATCCTCAGGGCTACCGCTTTTTCTGGCCAATTTATATGCCCTCTCCTTGGATCTTATGTTATCCCTAATTTCCCTTGTTAGCCACGGTTGAGTCACCCTTTTTGTTTTATTCTTATGCCACACTGGGATGAACAAATTCTGTAGTTCATCCATGCAGTCTTTGAATGTTTGCCATTGCCTATCCACCGTCAACCCCTTGAGTGACGTTCCCCAATCAATTCTATCCAATTCGCGCCTCATACCATCATAGTTTCCTTTATTTAAATTCAGGACCCTAGTCTCTGATTCAACTACTTCACTCTCCATCCTAATGAAGAATTCTATCATATTATGATCACTCTGACCCAAGGGGCCTCGTACAACAAGATTGCTAATTAATCCTTTCTCGTTACATAATACCCAGTCGAAGATGGCCTGATCTCTGGTTGGTTCCTTGACATATTGTTCCAGAAAACCATCTCGTAAACATTCTAGGAATTCCTCCTCCACAGTATTTTTACTAATTTGGTTAGCCCAATCTATATGTAAATTAAAGTCACCCATGATGACTGCTGTGCCCTTACTGCATGCTTCTCTAATTTCCCTTTTAATGCCGTCCCCAACCTCCGTATTACTGTTTGGAGGTCTATATACCACTCCCACTAACGTTTTCTGCCCCTTGTTATTTCTCAGTTCTACCCATACAGATTCCGCATCATCAGAGCTAATATCCTTCCTTTCAATTGTGTTAATCCCCTCTTTAACCAGCAATGCTACCCCACCTCCCTTTCTTTTTTGCCTATCTTTCCTAAAAATTGAATAACCATGGATGTTGAGTTCCCAGCCTTGGCCACCCTTGAGCCATGTTTCTGTAATCCCAATCAAATCGTATTCATTTTCCTCTATTTGCGCAGCTAATTCATCCACCTTGTTCCGAATGCTTCTTGCATTAAGACACAAAGCCTTCAGGCTTGTTTTTTTAACGCTCTCAGACCTATATGAATTATTATTTACTGTGACCATGTTTGATTTAAACCGTTGAGTTCTTTGCCTTCTACTTTTGTTTTTCTCCTTCCTGTCTTTTGCTTTTATCCTTGTTTCCCTTTCCTCTGTCTCCCTGCTCAGGTTCCCAACCCCCTGCCATTTTAGTTTAAACCCTCCCCAACAGCACTAGCAAACACTCCCCCTAGGACATCGGTCCCGGCCCTGCCCAGGTGCAGACCGTCCCGTTTGTACTGGTCCCACCTCCCCCAGAACCGGTTCCAATGTCCAAGGAATTTGAATCCCTCCCCCTTGCACCATTCCTCTAGCCACGTATTCATTTGAAATATCCTCCTATTTCTACTCTGACTAGCACGTGGCACTGGTAGCAATCCTGAGATTACTACCTTTGAGGTCCTCTTTTTTAATTTACGTCCTAACTCCCTATATTCTGCTTTTAGGACCTCATCCCCTTTTTTACCTATATCGTTGATGCCTATGTGCACCACGACAACTGGCTGCTCGCCCTCCCCCTCCAAAATGTTCTGTAGCCGCTCCGAGACGTCCTTGACCCTTGCACCAGGGAGGCAACACACCATCCTGGAGTCTCGATTGCGGCCGCAGTAACGCCTATCTATTCCCCTTACAATTGAATCCCCTATCACTATAGCTCTTCTGCACTTTTTCCTCCCAGCCTGTGCAGCAGAGCCACCCATGGTGCCAGGAAGTTGGCTGCTGCCGCCTTCCCCTGATAAGTCATCCCCCCCAACAGCAACCAAAGAGGTATATCTGTTTGAGAGGGGGATGGCCACAGGGGACCCCTGCACTACCTGCCTGCACCTCTTACTCTGCCTGGTGGTCACCCATTCACTTCCTGCCTGTACACCCTTTACCTGCGGTGTGACCAACTCGCTAAACGTGTTATTCACGACGTTCTCAGCGTTGCGAATGCTCCAATATGCATCCATCCGCAGCTCCAGCGCCGCAATGCGGTCCGTCAGTAGCTGCAGCTGGATACATTTCCCACACACATGGTCGTCAGGGATACATATTGCAGGAGGAGCATATCACGGCGCCGAGCTCTGCTGCCATGACTTACCCTTTAATTAATTAATTAAAATTAAACTAATTGAATCCCACCAATTTCACTTCAATTAAATGATATACTCAAGGGCCCTTGCTTAACAGCAGTCCCCGCTACACCACAGAGACTCTAGAAACTATAAACCACAGAATTTAAGTATGGAAAAAAGGAGAAAAAGAGAAATACTCACCAACCAATCACTTACCTGCTTTCTGGTGACGTCACACTTTGATTATTTTCTACTTCTCTCTCTCCCGCTCTCGGGGCTCAGATTGGTAAGCCTACCTGGTCGCCGCCGCCTTTTCTCAGCTCCGCCTCGCTGCAGCCGCTCCACCCAGGTCCACCGCCTCTGTGGGCCTACCTGGTCGCCGCCTCTTTTACAGCCGCCGCCTCGCCGCTGTCGCTCCACCCAGGTCCGCCGCCGTCCTCAGGCAATGACTCCATGCCTGGACAGGTCAGGTGGCTTCCTCCGATGCAGCTGAGAAACAGTGACCCGTATGATCGTGGTTTTCTGTGTGCTGCATAACTTTGTTCTGCAATGGGAAAACACATTGAGCTAGGACCTTCAGCACGTCGAGGGACAATACACCAATGACAGGAGGTCTCCTTACACCAGCCTGCAGCCAGAGCTCTTTGGAAGCAGCCCACTGAAGAGCATTTCAGCTGAACAGTCTCTGCTCCCCCCGCAACTTAAATCATGTTCAACATTTGTCTCAGGCCCTCCAGTCTCCAATAAACCACATCTGGCCAAAGAACAACAATATTCATCTCGCCTGACATCGAGCATCGCCGTCCCTTAATGGCCTACTTCCACCCTCATTACAGCACCTGCCTTCACCCTTACTTCAGCCCATCTGCTGCTGAAATCCTTATCCATGCTTTTTTTTGCCTCAAAACGAAATTATTCCCATGCTCTCTTGGCTGGGCTCTCATCCTCCACCCTCTGTAAACTTGAATTTGTCCAGAACTCTGCTGTCTGTATCCAATCCCGCTCCAAGTCCCATCCGTCACCTGGTCCTCGCTGACCAACATTGGCTTCCAGTTTTACACTGTCCCCAACCTTAAAATTCTCATCCGAGCGTTTAAGCCTTTCCTTTGGGTTGACCCTTCCCTATCTCTGTACACTGTTTGTCCAGGATTTCCACCGATCCTCTGCCAAAATTACAGCAGATGGGCGGGAGAACCCCCAAGAAATCCCCCCTCTCCCCTCGTATTTAGATATAAGCATTAATCTAACTTGGGTTGCCATTTTGTGCTACGTGCCAGTGACATTCACACTGCAGGAGAAATTAATGTCATTGCGGCAATTTATCATGAGATCGTTTTTACAGTTTAGAAATAGATTTCTAATTTAAAAATATTTCGGGTGAAAGTTTATTTTCATCAAGGTGAAGGATGTCCCTTCATTTTTGATGATGCCACCCAATGGCAGCATCAATAGCAAATCAAGCACAGCACAATCAGCTACACCGTCCCGGACAATGTACCTCAGCAACAAATTCAGAAGAGAACCGCACACTGTCCCAATGTAAGCTTTTTCCACTTCCCACACCAGCCATCTTACAGCCTCCCCAAATGAGATTAGCATTAGAATTTTGGTGCCAACTTCAGGACAGTTGTGGATCACCAGGTTGTGGCTGCCCAAACGCATTTCACATCGGGTCCCCACTGCTGACAGAGAGGGAAGACTTTCATTCAAAACATATGAAAATGATGGGCAGGAAAATACCAGCTGGTCCATCAAGCCTGCCCCACACTCCTGATGGCCGAGGGGATCTTATTGAAACATGTAAGATTCTGAAGGGGCTTGACAGGGTAGATGCAGAGAAAATGTTCCCCCTCGTGGGGGAATCTAGAACTAGGGGGCATAATTTCAGAATAAGGGGGCACCCTTTTTAATCAGAAATTAGGAGGAATTTCTTCTCTCAGAGGGTCGTGAATCTTTGTAATTCCCTGACCCAGAGAGCTGTGGAGGCTGGGTCATTGAATATATTTAAGGTGGAGATAGACAGATTTTTGAATGATAAGGGAGACAAGGGTTATGGGGAGCGGGCAGGGAAGTGGAGTTGAGGCCAAGATCAGATCAGCCATGATCTTATTGAATGGCGGAGCAGGCTACTCCTGCTCCTACGTCTTATGTTCTTATGTATCATGATAGTCACTTCCTAACCACTCCACCCCCACCCCCGCTCCATCCCACAGCCATGCAACCTCATGGGAGAGGTAAAATACCAGAGAAAAACCAAAGCCAATAAGGGGACAGGTGCTCTGTAGAAATTCTTCTCTGATCCCCTCAGGCATCAAAACCAGTCCAGGAGATCACATGGACCATGTGTTACCTGTTAATCTACTTACCTTCTATATGATGCAATCTCTGCCCCAGGCAAGAACCGGTCCAGCTCTTTCCATTTGTGCTGGATTAATTTAGATAACCTAGAGCTGGTCCATATTATAAAGGCATTGACGTCTAAGTGGAGTTAATCTATAAAATATTAAATATATGAAATGTAGTTCAGACATGTAATGGTATGACTGTTGCCAGCAAATGATGACATATAGAATTCCAATACTGCCAGACTTGATTGTGTTATCTGTTTAAAAATGCAGGGAGTAACATTTCAAATGTGCGTGCAGTATTCAACGAGTATTCCACACGGTGACGGGGGGTGGGGGGGGGGGGGGGCAGGGGGAAGGAGGGGAAGCTTTGGGAGCAGAATACTGCTTTTCTGTGCTTTATTTTCTGTGAGCCTGGCTCTCAGCAGAGCAATTCATGTGCCAGGAAGCTGACTTGGAAGGTACGGATGGTTGATGCTGCCAAGAAAGACTCGATAATTAGGATCCTGGCAAATGACAAAAGGAAAAAAAATTGGCAAGGTAAAAGGGAGTCGGGTTTAGTATTCTCCTTGTTTATGCGTTTATTTGATGCTGAGCACAAACCGTTTTACAGATCTTCAAAAACATCCAGATGTTTTGTTCATTCAGCGCCAAATTCAGCAGAGGGAAACAAGAAGCCCCATCCAAATACATTGTCCATGAAGTATTTTGGGAACAAAATCTTTCAGAGGTGCAAGAACCTTTTCAGGTAAAATGCGAGCCTTGTTTTTCTTTTAGTTTATTTTTTTGTTGCATCCGCACGAAAATATCATCGATAAATGAACCCCCGCCCCCCCCGGTGTCGTTATTATTGTGTCTCCTTTTTACGGAATTGTGGGAACCAGCGTGCAGGAAGGAAGCCTTTTGCAGGTGTGTTATACAATTACTGCTTCAGAACAATAGAGGAACTCCCTGAATTAATCCATTTACTGCGACTGTTTACTTCCCTGGCTCTGAAGCTGGTTGCTATTGGCAGGCATCAGTTAGTTCGTTTCCAGAGCAAATCACTTCATGGATTTTAATTTTTCTCTTTGGAGTATCAAAGAATTTACAGAGAAAGAAAGAAAGAAAGACTTGCATTTCTATAGCCCTTTTCACGACCACCGGACGTCTCAAAGCGCTTTACAGCCAATGAAGTACTTTTGAAGTGTAGTCACTGTTGTAATGTGGGAAATGCAGCAGCCAATTTGCGCACAGCAAGCTCCCACAAACAGCAATGCGATAATGACCAGATAAACTATTTTTGTTATGTTGATTGAGGGATAAATATCGGCCAGGACACCGGGGATAACTCCCCTGCTCTTCTTCGAAATAGTGCAGTGGAATCTTTTACGTCCACCTGAGAGAGCAGGCGGGGCCTCGGTTTAACGTCTCGTCCGAAAGACGAAAGAGAACACGATGTATTTAAAAATGGATATTGGGAAAAGAAATTCAGAGCAGCATAGGTACAGATTAAAAAAAAGTATATAGTAAATGAAATGAAAACATTAAATCTGGAACTGTACAGCATCTGAAAAGAGAAAAGACAGGTTACCTAATGAATGGTTCTACCCGAACTGTGACCTAACTATCAGCTTGACTCAGTGGTAGCAGCCTTACCTCTAAGTTCTAGGTTCTAACCCCCACTTGAGTACCTAATATAGGTTGATACTTCAGCACGGTACGAGGGAACGCTGTTTTGTCAGAGCTACTGACTTTTGATTGAGATGTTAAATTGAAGTGCTGTCTGCCTATTCAGGTGGATGTAAAAGATCCCACGGCACCATTCAAAGGAGAGCAATGGAGTTCTCCTGATGTCTTGGCCAACATTTATCTTTCTACCAAATGCCGTGAAAAACAGCTTAACTGGTCATTCATCTTATTTCAATTATAGGATTTTGTTGGGTGCAAATTGGCTGCTGCATTTGCCTGCTTAACAACAGTGAATACACTTCAAAGTAATTCATTGGCTGTGAAACACATTGGGACATCCCGGGGACATGAACGATACAATATAAATGCAAATTCTTTCTATCTGTTCTCTTTTCAGATGCTGAAAGACTTGCCGAATATTTCCAGCACTTTGGCTTTTATTGCGGTCGAGATACAGCAGCTCTGAGATCTCGATGTGGAAATCTCGGGTTGCTCCCACCTGCGGAATAGGTACCCCGATGTGGGTATCAAGGAGAATAGCCATGCTCAGAATGAAAATCTAGCTATAAGAATCAATTGCAGGAGTCACTAAGCACTGTCTCACTAATTCGCCCATTTTATGTGGCACGGGGAGCGCCAGGGTGGCGTGGGGACTCATTAACATTGCTCCTGCTTTGCAAGAGAAAGAAAAAAAAAGATTTGCCTTTGACATCCTCAGGATGTCCCAAAGAACTTTACAGCCATTGAAGTACTTTTGAATTTGCGTACAGCAATGTGATAATGACCAAATAATCTGTTTTAATCATGTTGGATGAGGGCTTACTATTGACCAGGACATTAGGGAGAACTTCCCTGCTCTTTTTTATTAAAATACTGCCATGGGATCTTTTATGTCTACCTGAGAGAGCAGGTGGGGCCTCAGTTTAACATCTCATCTGAAGGACGGCACCTCCGACAGTGCAGCACTCCCTCAGTGCAGCACCAGAGAGTCAGCCTAGATATTGGGCCAGAAATTCGGGTCTCCACGGGCGAGTACGCGTTGTGTACTCACCCGTAGACCCAACGAAAGTGCTGGTTTCGCGCATGCACTGCGCATGCGCTGGAAACCGGAACTTCCGTTCCCTTGAAGGAAGGGGTTCGGAGGTCAAACGCGTGCACCGGAGAGGCAGCGCGCACGCATCGGACTTCCGTTTTTTTTTCAGGTTTCTGTGTGAGGGTAAGTCCCCAGCAGCTGCGCGGGGAAAAAGCAGGCGCAAGGCCTGCTTTTAACAAGGTAAGTGGTGAATTAACTAAAATGAAAACATTTTTTCCACAGGTTTATTATTTTTAAATACTTTAAAGAAAGGTAAGTTTATTATTAGCCCCGTTAAAAACTGTAATTAATTTTTTCAAAAATTTTAATTATTGTTTAAAATAGTTATTTTGTGTAATTTATAGTTAGTTTAAAAATGTGATGTTTTTTAAAAAATGTATTTGAAGTTTTAGTGAGGTTTTGGGGCCGATCTCTATTCATAGATTTGACAGGTCTTCCTGTTAAATCTATGAATGGAGATTCCCTGCTCCGATTGGCTCTCCATGGCCCACGTGATCCCAGGGGACGCTTCGAACTAACTGCGCCCCTGGGATACGCAAGCACTGCACACCGGCAGCTGGAGGAGGCCCAGGATCGGAATTCCACGCGGGCCCAAAGCACAACGGCAGGCGCGCTAGGTAAGTGCAGGTTGGGGGCTTGCACCCGCGGGAAGCCTCCGACCCGAATTTCTGGCCCAATGTCTCTGGAGTGAGATTTGAACCTTCTGACAGAGGTGAGAGTGCTACCACTGAGCCACAGCTGATACCAAGACTGATAATGAGTGCCAGTGCAGCTTTCTTTTGTCTCACTGATTTCCCCCCTCCCTGAATTAAGAACATAAGAACATAGAAAATAGGAGCAGGAGTAGGCCATTCGGCCCCTCGAGCCTACCCCGCCATTCAATAAGATCATGGTGAAGTCTTTGAAGACCTTGGAGACAAAGGCTCCGCCTTGATCGGAGTGTAAGATTTTGGGTGAACCAGCTACAGTAATTATGTCAGTAATAGCATTAGTGAGTGTGTTTTTCGAGACAGTTTTTGTGGGGACCAGCCAGCAGAAGGAAGTGCATCCATCTACACAAACGAGAACATGTCTGTATCCCAAAGACGGGGGAAGTGGTCCAATGAAGTCAATAAAGAATTTTCCCATTGATTCATCAGCTTTCACAGGAGCCAATGGTGGTGGCTTAATTAGTGATGACTTATTGGTTAAATTGTATGGCTCACAATTTGCCACGTATGTTTTACAGGCCTTAAGCATGCCTGGTCACCAATATAAGGGAGTCAATTTGCAGAATGTTGTTCTGGCACCACAATGTGCTTGACTTATGCCCTCGTGAGCTTCTTTTACAAGCTGTTTTCGTTTGTGTCTCGGGGGTACCTCTCGGTTTCCCTTGGGCAACTTAACTAGCACAATACCCGTAGGGGTTTCCGAGTAAAAGTACTTTGATGGATATCCTGGTGGATTCTCTTTTGTTGGGTCCAATAGCTGAATCAGTTCCTCATCCTGATTAGCTGCCCGTTCTGCCCTAGTGATAACATT
Organism: Squalus acanthias; assembly: GCA_030390025.1. Taxonomy (NCBI): domain Eukaryota; kingdom Metazoa; phylum Chordata; class Chondrichthyes; order Squaliformes; family Squalidae; genus Squalus; species Squalus acanthias. The sequence continues at coordinate 151,976,586 of CM059428.1, forward strand.
AATATTGAGAAGTTGCACAACACCAGGTTATAGTCCAACAGTTTTATTGGCAGGCCCCTCTCGAGGGGGTGTCATGCAGACTGAACATTTTGCTTGTTCATCTGCAAGACTGGTTCCTTTTGAGTGTACTGTCCCAGTGGCATGCCCGTTTACATGAATCACCTGACAATTCTGTTTCTCCATCCTCGAACGGAGAATGTCTTCCCACAATGACTTATGTTTTATGGGTTTACCCTTATGATTGGTAAAGTTTGTTTGTTACCAGAAAACTAGATCTTGGTTATATCCTCTTTTACAATAGTCACTATCTGTACAGATTAATGTGGGTTTACTCAGGGTCTGCCTTTTCTAAAGCATACCGTAGTGCTGCGGCTTCAGCATATTGCGCTGTCTTATGGCCAAGGGGTATGGACAGTAATTCTTCTGGATACAAAGAATAGGAATCTCGAAAAGTCCCTACTACTATCCCCATCCCAGCTGAGGATTGTTGGGATGTCCCTTTTTTAATCATAATTTTTCCCTTGTGGTCTTGAATAGGTCACTGTTTTTAGGTTTGTGCCAGCCAGGAGGATTCCCCTCTACTGTGGTTGACACGGCCCTCGACCGTGTCCGTTCTATCTCCCGCACTTCTGCCCTCACCCCTGCCCCTCCCTCCCGGAACCACGATAGGGTTCCCCTTGTCCTCACCTTTTACCCCACCAGCCTTCACATTCAACGGATCATCCTCTGCCATTTCCGCCACCTCCAGCGTGATCCCACCACCAAACGCATCTTCCCCTCACCTCCCCTTTCAGCATTCCGCAGGGACCGCTCCCTCCGCGACACCCTAGTCCACTCCTCTACCACCCCCAACACTCCTTCCCCTTCACACGGCACCTTCCCGTGCAAGCGCAGGAGATGCAACACTGCCCTTATACCTCCCCTCTTCCCACTGTCCAGGGCCCCAAACACCCCTTCCAGGTGAAACAGCAATTTACTTGTACTTCCTGTAATTTAGTATACTGTATTCGCTGCTCACGATGAGGTCTCCTCTACATTGGGGAGACCAAACGCAGATTGGGTGACCGCTTTGCGGAACACCTCTGTTCAGTCCGTAAGGGGGACCCCGAGCTCCCGGTTGCCTGTCACTTTAATTCTCCGCTCCACTCCCACTCTGACCTCACCATCCTCGGCCTATTACACTGTTCCACGGAAGCTCAGCGTAAGCTCGAGGAACAGCACCTCATCTTTTGTTTAGGCACGCTACAGCCCTCTGGACTCAACATAGAGTTCAACAATTTTAGATCATAACCTCAGCCCCTATCACATCTTTATTTTATTTTTTCATCCACCCTTTTGTTTGGCCCCCCCCTTTTTTTTCCCTCCCAGAAGCTGGCAGCTGTCCTTCATTCTGCCAGTGCATTTCACACTTCATTTAGCCTCAACCTGTCACATTAACACTTCCTCTTGCGTTGATTATCTCTTAATGTCTCTCAATGTCTCTTGATCTCTCCTTTTGTTCTTTCATCCCCTCCCCCTTTTCCCAGCTTTATATCCATTTTATTTCCTGCTTTTTTCCAGTTCTGATGAAAGGTCTTCGACCTGAAACGTTAACTCTGTTTCTCTCTCCACGGATGCTGCCTGGCCTGCTGAGTTTTTCCAGCGTTTTCTGGTGTTATTTCGGATTTCCAGCATCCGCAGTATTTTGCTATCGTATCTTGTGGGTGGGGTTTGATGTCTATCTTTCCACATTGATTTGGATGGCATTGTAGATAAGGGTAGTATCTATTTATGAGTTGCTCTAGGAGGTCTTTGTCTCCCCGCTCGAGGCAAGTTCGATCAAGCTGTGTCCGAACATATTTTTCCCTGTCATCCTGGTCTGTGGATGCTTCTACAGGTCTGGTTGAGATTTTAAGGTAATGGCCCAAAAATTCGTGAGGGAGCCTTCGTGCGAGGGTAAGGCTTCCCTGCGATCTCTCACTGCGCGCTGGCTTTTTCAGTCCCAGCTCGCACGAACTTGATGTTCTGGACAGCAGCTGGGCAGTGCTTCCGTATCCCACAGGCGCAGTTAATTCGTGCGAGCTGTGGGATCATGTGACTCAGTTAGAGCCAATGGCAGCACACCATCTTTCATTCATAGCTTTCACATAAGTGCTGTGAAAGCTATGAATACTGTACCCCCCCAAAAGAACAGCTAAACCTCAATTAAATTAAAAAAAAACCATCACATTAATAAAATAAGTATAGTTAAATAAATTAACCATTTTAAACAAAAAATTAAATTTTTGAAAAAATTTAAAATCTTTTAAAAAGTTATAAAAATAAACTTACCTGCCTTTAAAGTCTCTAAAAAAGATATACCTGTTAAAAAAAATTCAAAATAATACTTAATTAACTACTTACCTTGTTAAAAGAGGGTCTTACACCTCCTTTCTTTATGTGTAAAATCTTCCATACTTACCTGCGCGTTCAAAGCACTAAGTGCACTGCGTGCGCGCAGCCTGTAGCGCGCACGCGGTTCACCTAGGAACCGCCCCCTTTTGCATTCACCAAGTGCCGGTTTTCAGCGCATGCGCAGTGCATGTAGAAAACCGGCAATTGGAGACAGAATACGCGAGAGTACACAGTGCGTACTCTCGCGTAGCAACACAAATTTTTGGGCCAATGTTTCATGTCTGGTTGTCCTATAATGAGTGAACAGGCCAATTGTGGTACCAGTCCTACATTGAGGGTCACTGTCATTCCGTATATAGTAATAGGTATTTTGTAAAAATTAATTATTTGGGTTTTATCTTGTGTGAATCCCTCTAATGGTCTTTTACAAATTGGGCTCCCCAAATCTGTCCACTTAGTTTTTATAATTGCAGTGTCTATTACAGTGTAATCAGCCCCCGTATCAAACAGGGCCTTCACTTGTGTGTTTGTGGGCAAGGTTGCCAGGGCATAGGGGAATTCAAGGGGCCCTGGCTGGGTGCTCAGGCCTTCAATCCTGAGATTGCTCATCCTCAGAATCCTGAGTTTCATTTGCTGCCTTGTCTTTGATCATTTTAACTGTTTTTTGTTCCTCCCTCTTGGGGGTATCATGCTTTCCAGATCCCTTAGGGGGTTTGTCGGACCGTTTATTATTTCGACGATCCTCCTGTTGGGATGGACGTTGGTTCTGCCGGGAATCTTTTTGATTCCTATTTCGGTTTTCCCGGTATCCTCCCGTGGCTCTCTGATAGTTTTGGCCAGTGTAAAAGCTGTCCCCATAGAGAGTCCACTGTCCTTCACTTTCTTTTCGAGGTCTAGCCCCTCGTCTATCCCATCTTTCCGGGGAGAAATCTTTCTCCTGCTGTGGGCGAGTTGGGGGTGTAAACCTTCTGGAATACCCTCCTGGGGGTCCCAAGCCACGAGTTTGAGTCTGGGCGGGGTGGGCTTGAGACTTGGGTCTATGCGGTCCTTGTTTCTGAGTACTAAAGGTACCTTCTCCGGTATTTTTATCCCTAGTTTCTGGTCTCATTATAGGTTTAGTTTGGGGTAGACCTAAGAGGTCATGATTTAATTGAATAATGCGATTGACATTATCCCATCTTTGTTGGTTATCTCGATAATTGTTTAGAGCACCCTCACAGGCAAGTTTGAGGGCTGTATTTTGGTATTGATTGGCCAGGCAACCGTGGACAGTGTCCCAGTTATCCTGTGTGAGTACCTTGCCTAATCTGTAGGCAGCGACCAACCTTTAGTTTTAGCTGTATTAGTGAGTATTTCCTGATGGAACCCATTCCATGCCCTCCCTGAGTTGCCGTGAAAACATAGGCGTATATTTGAACCCAGTTGTTACACTGGTTTAATAGGGGGTCGATCTGCCCGATTGCCTGCCTCTCTTCCGCGGCCATGTTCACGCCCGGGTGGAGCACGCGGTGTCCGCCGGCACGCTTGAGGCCTTCTGCGACCGGTGAGCGCCGCGGGGACTCGAGTACATCATCACCCCGGCCAATCAAATTTTTATTTAATTTGTTAAGTTTTATTTAATGTTTTATTAAGTTACAGACTATTTGTTTAATCACCCAACCAGAAGAGTACACTGGTTTAATGGGGGAATTAAGTCTGAACTTAGCATCATTTGTAGTAGTTGCCTCAGGTGTTGGGCATTCCAATCTTGGCAACAGGTTTCCAATTTATCAAGGTTACTTAGAATCTAGCAGGTTTTGTCCTGGCTGGTGTTTCCTGGTCTACCACACATTGTGTAGATAGAGCTTAGGTTTACTTGACCTAGGGGCGCAATGTGTGGTTGCTGGGGTTGGCTTACTGGACCAGCAATCCCTGCACCTCCAGCATTGAGATAAGATTGAGCTAGTGCCTGTCGGCATTGATTATAATGGATTCTAAGCTGTCTATAGTCTTCTCGAAGATTCTGGTCATTTATTTCATCATGAGTTTGCCACCTTAACCAGAATCCATGGCCCCCAGGAACATAGGCTGCTCTGGGTCCTACTATACGGCCATGGTTGCCACCACCTTGTTGGGCACCGTTCATTAGGCCTCCTAATTGTCACCTTATCATTAAGGAATTTAGTGGGTTTGGAGTATTGGTTTGATTATCCCACTGGATATTCTATATCCCTTGGTTCTGGGGAGCAACATCAATCGTGCCATGGGTTCTAACGGCTCCATCGGCATCAAAGCCTTCTATTTCAAAAATTATTACTTGGTCTTGTGGAGGTACAGGGATAGGATTATTTCCCCTATCGTTTGAATTTCCTAATAAAAAGACTTGGCCAATTCCGACAGGGTTTGCCATTTCGTCAGGACCTAACCTCGGTTAGGATTAAATATGAACTTTATAAGAAATTTCTAGACCTCAATGGTACCTTGAGGGAGTTCTGATTTAAGTTCTACAAGGCCTGATCAGGGACTTGTTGTCTCTAGAGACTTAAATCTGGGTCTTAGTACCACTGTCAGTAAAACACTCCTTCTATACTTAACAATCTACGAGATGGATATAGATATAAATATAAGTATAGGGTTCTGTATCAACTCGTTAACACACACGTTGGTCGCCAACTGAAGGGATATTTACTAGTCCTAGCCCCTTTTGGGCTACCCCGTATCAGGCGTATTTCTCAGACGTTCACTTTCAACTAAAGTTTTGAGGTAGTTGAATCCTAAAGACGCTTAATTGGGTCTAAAGGTCCGGGCTATCTCTCCCTAAAGGAAAGGAACAACCCGAGAATGTTACCATCCTCCAGATAGCGCTTTTAATAAGTTTAGCTAGACTGTAACGTCCTGGATATTGGCCCAAAAATTAGTCTTAGTACGCGAGAGTACGCACTGTGTACTCTCACGTATTCTGTCTCCAATTGCCGGTTTTCTGCATGCACTGCGCATGCGCTGAAAACCGGCACTTGGTGAACTCAAAAGGGGGCGGTTCCTAAGTGAACCGCATGCGCGCTACAGGCTGCGCGCACGCAGTGCACTTAGTGCTTTGAACGCGCAGGTAAGCATGGAAGATTTTGCACATAAAGAAAGGAGGCGTAAGACCCTCTTTTAACAAGGTAAGTAGTTAATTAAGTATTATTTTAAAAATTTTTCAACAGGTATATCTTTTTTAGAGACTTTAAAGAAAGGTAAGTTTATTTTTATAACTTTTAAAAAGATTTTAAACTTTTTCAAAAATTAAATTTTTTGTTTAAAGTGGTTAATTTATTTAACTATACTTATTTTATTAATGTGATTTAAAAAAAAAATTTAATTGAAGTTTAGCTGTTCTTTTGGGGGGGTATAGATTCATAGCTTTGACAGCCCTTGCTGTCAAAACTATGAATGAAAGATGGTGTGCTGCTATTGGCTCTAACTGAATCACGTGATCCCACAGCTCGCACGAATTAACTGCGTCTGTGGGATACGCACACACTGCACAGCTGCAGCCTTGAAACTAAAGTTCGTGTGAGCTCGGAAGGAAAAGGCAGGCGCGCAGTGAGATATCGCGGGGAAGCCTTACCCCCGCAGGAAGACTCCGTCTTTAATTTCTGGGCCATTATGAGGGTCTGGAAAACTCCCTCAGAATTCTGCAACTCTTCACCAAAGAGTGTACAGAGATTGAGTTTGCGAGCCATTGTTTTGTTCCCAAAAGGTCAGCCTGTCAGAGCCATGCACCTTCTGTTTCAATAAGGTTATTTATTCAGGGTCAACAACTGTCTTATCTCAATAGCCAGAATGCTTTCAGAGCTATTTCATAGTTAGGTTTCCAAATTTCCAAATCCAGTTTGTCATGTTTTAATAAGGCCAGAACTCCTTCATAAGATAGTGCATTTTTCTGAATAGGTTATATGGCTTATTCCTTCACATTGGCTGATCTGATCTTGGCCTCAACGCCACTTTCCCGCCCGCTCCCATAACCCTTGATTCCCCTGTAGCTCAAATATATGTCTATCTCCGCCTTGAATATATTCAATGACTCTGCCTCCTTGTGGCGCACAGCATCTTGGAAGCCCACCTGTATATGTCCAAAATCCCAACCCTGCAGCAAGGCCTTGTGCCAACAGCCCAGCCCGGCAATTTTGGGGTTACTGTTACACTGGTTATTAGTAAGTCTCATTTGGCCTGTTTCTTAAAAATAAAATTCTTATGCATCGCTGATTTTTATCGCTCCAGCTTTGGTGGCAGTGCCTTCAGCTGCCTAGGCTCTAAGAAGCTCTGAAATTCCCTCCCTAAACCCCTCAGCCTCTCTACCTCTCTCCTCCTTTAAGATGCTCCTCAAAACCTACCTTTTAGACCAAGTTTTTTGGTCATCTGCCCTCATATCTCCTTATGCGGCTCGGTGTCAAATCTTGTTTGATAACGCTCCTGTGAAACACCTTGGGGCGTTTTACTACATTAAAGGCGCTATATAAATGCAAGTTGTTATTGTAGTAGATTAGTCCCCAGGAGGTCAAGAGGTCATAATTCCACCAAGGCAAATTGTGAAACTGAACTCAATGAATCTAGTCATTTCTGGGTTAACATCAGAATAAATGGCCATGAAAATTGCTGGATTGTCATAGAAACCTAAATAGTTCACCACTGTCCTTCAGAGATCCTGGCTTGGTACTACGTATGACTCACCACACTGTGTCGTCATCTCAGGGCAATCAGGGATGGACAATAAATACTGCCTTGTTCAGTGTCACCCAAATCGCAAGAATAAAAAAAATCTGTCTTTTATTTCTAAGTATTTGACATTCTGCAGTTTCGGCAATGTACTGAAAATAGCAGTGCTGCTTAATGTGTGGGATTCATCTACGCTGCGACAGGAACTTCTGAACATGTTCCAGAGGAAAGCACAGCTTACAAAGAAAATTGGCTCTCTGTGCTTGTTTAAATGAATGTGGGAATCCCCTCTCTTCTCAACAAACAATCCTTTCAGAAAAAAATGATGATTTCCCCATTATAACAAACTTGGAAAGCCCGTATTATTTTGTTTAGTTTTAATGAATCAAGATTGAGATGTAAATGAGTGAGATTTGGTCTGTCCGTTATTTAACCTGATGATACTTTTCTGTTACCCAATGACTTCCCTAATGTAAGAATGGCAAAAAGTAAGATACTGTGGCTGTGTTATTCACTAACATTTTTGTCTGCTGTTAGCCCCCTCCTCCCATCCCAAAAGGCGTTGATTGCTGATACTGCAGGGCTCAGTTGTAAACTATCCTAGCAAGCTCTCTACTGGTAACTAGAATGCCGGATAGCAAGATACCCACCAGCATTTTGCTAAGTTGATCATGTTATGCTCGAGTGCTGTGTTCTTGTTTTGTGTTTTACCCGTATCGTGAGCTCATGATATCATTCATGTCATTGTGTGGCGTTCTCAAGTGGAAACTAGGAACTTCCCCAAAGGAATGGAGGGGGAAAAAATTATAGAACCAATAGTTCTATTAAATGCGTCTATTTAAATAGGGCTTTTTCACTTGCTATATGGCAGCTGAGACAAACTTACCTCCTAAAAGCAATGCCACTAAAAACAGAACCAGAGTAACAGCTCAGTCCTCTTTCTTTATAGTCATCTCATCATGGTTTGTGGGATCTTGCTGTGCACAAAACAGCTGCTGCATTAGTCCATATGACAACATTCACTGCTCTTCAAAGGACATTTGAGTATTCTGAGAGATGGGATAACACCCTATATAAATGCAAGTCTTTCTCTCTTCTCTGAATTGGGTATGATCTGTTAGCCGCGACGGCCATCTCTGGATACCATTGAGCAGCAAGTCTCGCGAGGGCCATAAATAGCAACTGGGCCATTTTAAATGCCACTGTTCTGTGGGGACAGTTTCAAGGTTAGCTAGAAACTGAAAGTGACACTGTCGTTAACTTTTGCTAACTTTCTCTGGCTAGTGAATAAGTGACAGGAATTTAACAGTTTCATGGCTGTCATGTGGTATTTGTGTCTCCGTTTGTGTCACCTGACAGAGCAACAATGGCATTGGAATTTTCACAGCTACTTCGCCCCTTTCCTCTCTGAGGAGTAACAATAATAAGGCCGGTTCTGAAATAGAAAGGAAGATAATTTGAAGAAATGGAAAATGGAGATAAAAATAAATTTCGTTTTGCCGGTCCCCAGTGAAGAAAAAGTGACCACCTTCCTGCATTTTACAATAAGCATTGTTATTTTTTTGAAGAGTCTCAATAATAAGATCTTCATCAGAGTGTATTGTTTAACAATATTTATACAGGATATCCCAGTGAAGCTTGTTTACAATGGGCTCCCTCCCATTGAAAAGTAATAGACACGACTTCAGCCCAGTCACGTTCATCCAAAATTCTGTTTTTTGCAAAATAATGCCAGACTCAGAAACTCCGCTGCCATCGTGACTACGGACCAGGAAATTTGCAGCAGTTCACCCTGGTAATTATTCCAGGATCGCGCCTGCCACTGATCTCTGCCGCTGACCCCTAAAGTTTTCAGGATCAGGGGGTGGCCTCCAGGAGTGAACCTTTCCCATTGGGAGCACAGTTGCACTTCCCTCCCTCCCCCCCCACTGAAGTCCCTGGAAATGCAGGTGGAAGGTGGTCAGCTCAAGCAGGTGCTGAATGCCTTTATCTCTCACCACAGAAAGCTGTGGATCATTGTCCCAGCTACCTCCGGTAGGGCCTACATCAGCCCATCAATTATGCCGGATCCCTTTGAGGCTGAGGATCCCCGAATCCCTGCACTCAGCACCACCCCCTTCCACATCAGCGGCCATGTTTGGGCAGAAGGAGGCTCTGTTGCCAACCAAGGCCACAGGAAACTCCATTGCAATGACAGAACCTTGCTTGTATGGGTCCCAACGGAGTTTGCAGCCATTCTGCCAAACTCCCACCAGAGTTAAGGCTGGAGTTTGCTGGAACACTTTCTCCAATACTAGTGAAATATTGTTGGAGGGGGGAAGGGTGCAGAATGTATCGATTACGCATAGGAAGACTGGAATTTGTTGCAGTACCTGGATCCACAGGGTTTGTGCCCCAGGAATACTGCATCCCAAATTTTGCTGGTGGGGGAAGGGGGGCTGGCTGATGAATCTTTCACCCACACCCACTTCTGTCTGCAGCCTGCTTTGGAGATGTGTTTCAGAGCATTCCTGCACTAACCTGGGAATTCCACCCGGTATGCCCTCAATAAGCCCATCAGAAGCCTGTGTGGGATTAATAAAGGCTCGAAAAACAGTAATGGACAAAGGTAATCGATCCCTGGGGAATCGATTATCTTTTTAATGCTTCCCTTGGATGTCAGCAAGGTGTCGCTCCAATTTCGAGGCATTTCTTCAGGGCGGGCGCCACTGTGGCACCTGCTCTGATAATTTAAATGACTCTGTCGCTAGGATTTGGGATGAGATCACCATTGTTGGCAGTTGCCAGCCAGGAGTCCTGCTCTGCTGCACTTCCAGTGGTGGAGCAGGTACCCCTGAAACTTGAACAAGTTGTTATCTTAAGTTTATGTTTTCCATATAAGCAGCCAATGAAAGGCTGGTTAAAAAAACCAGAAAAGAAAGTCAACATAATTGCAGGACTTAAGGAAAGAACCAATTCCTCAATCATCACTGCATCTTGTGCTGTCTGACCCACCTCTCCCAGTTCCTTATCATCCTTATCCACCACAACCTCTACCTCCCTCTTCTGTACCATGGCCTATTTCTGTTCCTCTTCCCTAAACAGGCATATTTCTTTTTCTATAATTATGTTGGACACATGCAGGCAGTCAAGTCCAGCAAAGGCTGCAAGGTCTGTCAGATTTTTAAATAGAAAACTGCGAGGGCAAGCTTTTGCTCGGCTCAGAAGTTTAGCATGCAGGAGGGTAGTTAGGAATTACTTTGCTGCAGTCAAGTAAGACGACTCACTGATGTGGGGAAGCATCGTGCAGACCTTTGGGGAACACCACTGTATACTTCCCTCCAGTCTGAAAAACAACCGTTCACCACTACTCTCTGCTTTCTGTCCCTTGGGCAATTTTGTATCCATGCAGCTATTGTCCCTTGAATCCCACTTCAAACAGCCGCCTAACCTCAAAAGTACCATCGTTCGCAGCAAATTACCCAGCTTTCAGGAGAACAGCGACTACGACACCACACAACCCTGCCATGGCAACCTCTGCAAGACATGCCAGATCATCAACACAGATACCATCATCACACGTGAGGACACTACCCACCAGGTACATGGTACATACTCATGTGACTCGGCCAACGTTGTCTACCTCATACGTTGCAGGAAAGGATGCACCGGAGCATGGTACATCGGCGAGACCATGCAGACACTGAGACAACATATGAACGGACACCGCGCAACAATCGCCAGGCAGGATTGTTACCTCCCAGTCGGGGAACACTTCAGCAGTCAAGGACATTCAGCCTCGGATCTGCGGGTAAGCGTTCTCCAAGGCGGCCTTCGAGACACACAACAACGCAAAATCATCGAGCAGAAACTGATAGCCAAGTTCCCGCACCCATGAGGACGGCCTCAATAGGGATCTTGGGTTCATGTCACGCTACATGACGTAGAGTCATCCAGACTCGAGTCGTTGTTGGCTTGTTCACAGATGTGATTTCCAGTAAAAAAAAAGTAAAAATTTTAAAGTTTATGGTTTTCCATACAGACTGCATTTGACACATTAGACCCCCTGTGACCCCACCTCATTGTCTCAGTTGTATCTTGCTATGTCTTTGATGTGGTGCCTTCCTGGCTGACCTGATTGTTTCTCTGCCGAGGTGTGATGAAAGGCAGTCAGATAGATTACCTGTAGTCGTCTGAGATTGTACGCTACACAGGCATTGTTCTCTGTCTATATATGCTTTGCCGATTCATATTCCTTCACTTCACCTGACGAAGGGGCAGCAGCTCCGAAAGCTTGTGATTTCAAATAAAACTGTTGGACTATAACCTGGTGTAGTGCGACTTCTCACTTTTGTCCACCCCAGTCCAACACCGGCATCTCCGCATCATAGTTAACAGCAGTTAATGCACTCCATGGGGTCAATTTTGACTTTAAGGCAAGTGACGGGCAGAGCATGTCAACTGGGCGTCTGTACCCGTGGTGAAAAGGATGCCATGATTTTGAGGCACTAACCTCATTTACATCGGGCAGGCGAGCTGTAGGGCACCAAATGGCTGTCCCGATGCAGCTTGTAGGATTGAGGCCCACCAATATCGGGTAACCCTGGCTGCCAGCAAAACAAGAGCGAGTGGATGGGGCCGCCATTGCGGAGGGTGGAGGTCCTTGGTGCAGCAACGGCCCACATTATACTTCCCAACTTACCTTTGCTGGGCATCTTCGGCTCCATTGCATGTGAATGGCCAGCTGTTCCGAACTAAAATGGCAATCGGGATCCTAGGATATGGATTTGCGTTTTAAAAAGAGCCTACCGCATGTAACTTAAGGAATAGAAACCCTACGGGAACAATGGCCCAACTGTGGCTAAAAAGAGAAGTTAAAGATAATATTAGATTAAAGGAAGAGGCTTATAATGTTGCCAAAATGAATAGTAAGCCTGAGGATTGGGAGCGTTTTAGAATTCAGTAAAGGATGACCAAGAAATTGATAAAGAGAGAGAAACTAGAATATGAGAGTAAACTAGCAAGAGACATAAAAACAGATTGCAAAAGCTTCTATAGGTATGTAAAAAGGAAGAGATTAGCAAAAGTAAACATGGATCCCTTACAGGCAAAGACAGGAGAAATTAATGGGGAATAAGGAAATGGCAGAGACATTAAACAAATATCTGTCTTCATGGAAGAAGACACAAAAAACATTCCAGAAATAATGGGGAACCAAAGATCCAGTGAGAATGAGGAACTTAAATAAATTAGGATTAGTAAAGAAATAGTACTGGAGAAATTAATGGGACTAAAAGTCGACAAATGCCCTGGACCTGATGGCCTACATGCTAGGGTTATAAAAGAGGTGGCTACAGAGATGGTGGATGCATTGGTTTTGATCTTCTAGAATTCCCTAGATTCTAGAACAGTCCCATTGGAAAGTAGCAAATGTAAACCCGTTATTCAAGAAAGGAGGGAGAGAGAAAATAGGGAACTATAGTTAGCCTGACATCAGTAGTAGGTAAAATGCTAGAATCTGTTATTAGGAACATGGTAACAGAGCACTTAGAAAATTATAATATGATTCGGCAGAGTCAACATGGATTTATGAAAGGGAAATCGTGTTTGAAAAATCTGTTAGAGTTTTTTGAGGTTGTAACTAGCAGGATAGATAAGGGGGGACCAGTGGATATAATGGCCCAGAAATTCGTCCGAATACGGGAGAGTACACACTGTGTACTCACCCATATTCGGTCCCGAAGTGCCGGTTTCCTGCATGCACTGCGCATGCGCGGGAAACCGGCACTTCCGATATTGCGAAGGGGGCGGTTCCTAAGTGAACCGCGTGCGCACTACAGGCTGTGCGCACGCAGCACACTTAGTTTTTTTTCAGGTTTGAATGCAAAGGTAAGTGTTGAAGATTTTACACATGAAAAAAGCAGGCGTAAGACCCCCTTTTAACAAGGTAAGTAGTTAATTAAGTATTATTTTAAATTTTTTTCAACAGGTTTATCTTGTTTAGAGACTTTAAAGAAAGGTAAGTTTATTTTTATAACTTTTAAAAAGAATTTAAATTTTTTCAAAAATTAACATTTTTGTTTAAAGTGGTTAATTTATTTAACTATAGTTATTTTATTAATGTGATGGTTTTTAAAAAAAAATTAATTGAGGTTTAGCTGTTCTTTTGGGGGCAATTTGTATTCATAGCTTTGACAGCTCTTCCTGTCAAAACTATGAATGAAAGATGGTGTGCTGCCATTGGCTCTAACTGGCTCACGTGATCCCAGAGGTCGCATCGAACTAACTGCGCCTTTGGGACACGCACATACTGCGCGCTGGCACCAGGAAGAGGCCCAGGAACTGAAGTTCGTGTGGGCCAAAACCATAAAGGCAGGCACAGAGTGCGATATCGCGGGGGATCCTTACCCCCGCGGCAACCATCGAAGTCCAATTTCTGGGCCATAGTATTTGGATTTTCAAAAAGCATTCAACAATGTGCCACACAAGAGGTTGTTACACAAAATTAGGGCTCATGGGGGTGGGATAATATAGTAGCATGGATTGAGGATTGGTTAGCGGACAGAAAACATAGAGTAGGAATAAACGGGTAATTTTCAAGTTGGCAGGCTGTAACTAGTGGGGTACCACAAGGATCAGTGCTTGTGCCTCAGCTATTCACAATCTATATCAATGATTTGAATGAGGGGACCAAGTGTACTGCATCCAAGTTTGCTGACAATGCAAAGCTAGGTGGGAAAGTAAGTTGTGAGGAGGACACAAAGAGGCTGCAAAGGGATATAGAAAGGTTAAGTGAGTGATCAAGAACACGGCAAATGGAGTATAATGTGGAGAAATGTGAAGTTATCCACTTTGGTAGGAAAAACAGAAAAGCAGAGTATTTTTTAAATGGTGAGAGATTGGGAAATGTTGGTGTTCAGAGGGACCTGGGTGTTCAGAGGGACCTGGGTGTCCACACGAATCACTGAAAGTTAACATGCAGGTACAGCAAGTAATTAGTAAAGCAAATGGTATGTTAGCCTTTATTACAAAAGGATTGGAGTATAAGAGTAACAAAATCTTACTGCAATTATATAGGGCCCTGGTGAGACCACACCTGGAGTACTGTGTACAGTTTTGGTCTCCTTTCCTAAGGAAGGATATACTTGCCTTAGAGGGAGTGCAACGAAGGTTCACCAGACTGATTCCTGGGATGGAGGGATTGTTCTATGAGGAGAGATTGTGTAGACTAGGCCTATATTCCCTAGTGTTTAGAAGAATCAGAGGTGTGATCTGATTGAAACATACAAACCTCTTAAAGTGCTTGAGGGGTAGATGCTGGGAGGATGCTTTCCCTGGCTGGGGAGTCTAGAACGAGGGTTCACAGTCTCAAAATAAGGGGTCGGCCATTTAGGATTGAAATGAGGAGAAATTTCATCACTCAGAGGGCTGTGGATGCTCAGTAGTTGAATATATTCAAGACAGAGATCAATAGATTTTTGGATACTTAGGGAACCGAGGGATATGGGGATAGTGTGGGAAGCTGGAGATGAGGTCGAAGATCAGCCATGATCTTACTGAATGGCAGAACACTCTTGAAGGGCCGAATGACCAATCCTGCTCCTATTCCTTATGTTCTTATGTTTTTATCAATCACTACCAATTAGTCAATAGCAGACCCAGAGTGGAGCTGAGGAAAGTACTTAGCTTGTGCATTAGCTTTAACAGACATAGAAATTTCACCACTCAGACACAGTGTTTTGGAATTAGTGTCTCAATTTCATTGACTATATTCTAACTCTCCTTGATCTTGTTATTAAAATTTCTAAATGGCGCATCAATTTGCCCAGCTTTAAAAAAAAAAATTATATTTTCTTTTTACTATTTTGAAGGCGTATAAAATTCAGGAAACTTACAATAGAAATTGACACCTGAAATGTACAGCAATTTATTTTCAAGGCGCCTGTCATTTGATGGCCTTTTTCTGTGTTGAGGAGGAAAAGGAGGGTGTTGAAGTGCAATTTGTCTTGTTCAGTAATCTCAATTAAATTAATCTCTGGAATCTGCAACTCTGTATCTGACTCAGGGAAAGTACTTTGGGATGAAAACAAAAAATGTTCAGAATGCACAGCAGGTTGAGCAAGAAAGGTTCATATCTTGGTTAGCATTTGCAGTTTTTCGTTTCAACTCTGCTGAACCTACCTTGGAAACAAAAGCTATGGGCTGAATTTTGCCAGCGCTCAGAGTGCGGGTGTGGAGGCAGATCCACTGTCAAAATCGAAATGATTGACAGCGGGTTGGGAACCCGCTCCGAACCTGCCTCCATGTAAGTTTCCAAAATATCGGGTCTGCGATTTCAGAACAGACCCGACACCAAATGGCGGGGGAGGCATTTAAGATACTTGGGGGGCAAAATTCAGTTAATTGGCGCCTCCCGTTAGCGCCCTAAGAGGAGTTACAGGATTTTGACCCAGCGATGATGAAGGATCGGCGATATACTTCTAAGTCAGGATGGTGTGTGACTTGGAGGGGAACTTGGAGGTGGTGGTGTTCACATGTGCCTGCTGCCCTTTTTCTTCTAGGTGGAAGAGGTCACGGGTTTGGGAGGTGCTGCCGAAGAAGCCTTGGCGAGTTGCTGCAGTGCATCTTGTAATTGGTACACACTGCAGCCACGGTACACCGGTGGTGGAGGGAGTGAATGTTTAAGGTGGTGGATGGGGTGCCAATCAAGCAGGCTGCTTTGTCCTGGATGGTGTCGAGCTTCTTGAGTATTGTTGGAGCAGCACTCATCCAGGCAAGTGGAGAGTATTCCATCACACTCCTTACTTGTGCCTTGTAGATGGTGGAAAGGTTTTGGGGAGACAGGAGGTGAGACACTCGCTGCAGAATACCTAGCCTCTGACCTGCTCTTGTTGCCACAGTATTTATGTGGCTGGTCCAGTTAAGTTTCTGGTCAATGGTGACCCTCAGGATATTGATGGTGGGGGATTCGGTGATGGTAATGCTGTTGAATGTCAAGGGGAGGTGGTTAGACTCTCGCTTGTTGGAGATAGTCATTGCCTGGCACTTCTGTGGCGCGAACGTTATCTGCCACTTATCAGCCCAAACCTGAACGTCATCCAGGTCTTGTTGCTTGCGGGCATGGACTGCTTCATTATCTGAGGAGTTGTGGATGGCGCTGAACATCCCCATTTCTGACCTTATGTTGGAGGGAAGGTCATTGATGAAGCAGCTGAAGATGGTTGGGCCTAGGACACTGCCCTGAGGAACTCCTGCAGCGATGTCCTGGGGCTGTGATGATTGACCTTCAACCACCACAACCATCTTCCTTTGTGCTAGGTATGACTCCAGCCAGTGGAGCATTTTCCCCCCGATTCCCATTGACTTCAGTTTTACTAGGGTTCCTTGATGCCATACTTGGTCAAATGCTGCCTTGATGTCAAGGGCAGTCACTCTCACCTCACCTCTGGAATTCAGCTCATTTGTCCATGTTTGGACCAAGGCTGTAATGAAGTCGGGAGCCAAGTGGTCTTGGCGGAACTCAAACTGGGCATCAGTGAGCAGGTTATTGGCGAGTAAGTGCCGCTTGATAGCACTGTCGAAGACACCTTCCATCACTTTGCTGATGATTGAGAGTAGACTGATGTGGCGGTAATTGGCCGGGTTACTCTCAGTGCTTCTTCCAAGTGGTGTTCAACATGGAGGAGTACAGATTCATCAGCTGAGGGAGGGCTGTAGGTGGTAATCAGCAGGAGGTTTCCTTGCCCATACTTGTCCTGAAGCCATGAGACTTCATGGGGTCCGGAGTCAATGTTGAGGACTCCCAGGGCCACTCCTTCCCGACTGTATACCACAGTGCCGCCGTCCCTGGTGGGTATGTTCTGCCAGTGGGACAGGACATACCCAGGAATGGTGATGGAGGAGTTTGGGACATTGGCTGAAAGGTATGATTCTGTGAGTATGACTATGTCAGGCTATTGCTTGACTAGTCTGTGGGACAGCTCTCCCAATTTTGGCACAAGTCCCCAGATGTTGGTGAGGAGGACTTTGCAGGGTTGACTGGGCTGTGTGTGCCGTTGCCGTGTCCGTAGCCGGTTCCGATGTCGATGCCGGGTGGCCCATCCGGTTTCATTCTTATTATTGTGTTTCGTAGCGGTTAGTTACAACTGAGTGACTTGCTAGGCCATTTCAGAGGGCAGTTAAGAGTCAACCACATTGCTGTGAGTCTGGATTCACATATAGGCCAGACCTGGTCATTATCTTACTGCTGTTTATGGGACCTTGCTGTGCGCAAATTGTCTGCAGCGTTTTCTACTTTACAGCAGTGAGTACACTTCAAAGAAAGTACTTCATTGGCATTCTGAGGTCGTGAAAGGTGCTATATGAATGCAAGTTCTTCCTAGGGGACATAGTCTTAGAATAAGGGGCTGCTCTTTCAAAACTGAGATGAGGAGGAACTACTTCACTCAGAGGGTGGTAGGTCCATGGAATATGCTGCCACAAAAAGCTGTAGAAGCTACAACATTAATTAAATTTAAAACAGAAATAGACAGTTTCCTAGAAGTAAAGGGCATTAAGGGTTACGGGGAGCGGGCAGGAATTTGGACATGAGTCTAGGTTCGGATCGGTCATGGCCCTGTGGGTAGTGGAGCGGGCCCAGGGACTGTGTAGCCTGATTCTGCTCCTATTTCGTGTGTGCAATTCTGTTAGATGCAGGAGATGGTTCTGTGATAGATAGTAGATTGGCGGTTAGGATCAGATCAGCCATGATCTTATTGAATGGCGGAGCAGGCTCGAGGGGCCAATTGGCCTACTCCTGCTCCTATTTCTTATGTTCTTATGTTCTTATGTTCTTTCTTTCATCCATCTCAGCAACATCAGATTCATGGAGCTGCCTGCACCAGTTTGATTTTATCATTTTAGTGATGTCAGCGATGGACACTTTTCATTCTGTTTTCCACCTCAGTTTGGTGAAACCCTACGAAACAAATCTCCTTTACTGAAACAATTAGAAAGTGGGCTAGATTTTCCTTTGAGTTACCACCCATTTCAGATGGCTTTGCGGAGTAAAAAGGAGCGATCAGAGCTATTGCCTCAACTCCACCCATAAAAAAGTGCACCAGAATTGTTTTTAAAAAAGCACCATTACCCTTTAATGCCCAACTAATGCCCAATTTGGGCCCACCCAGCTGCATCTAAATGGGGTCAAGTGGGCTTGTCCAAACTTCCCACTCCATTTCCCCCAACTTTCATCCAAAACCTGACCCTAAGTTATAACACCAATATATAAGTGACAGTGTGAGCAACCTCTGTGGTGCCACAGCACTGAGAGGCGGCGGACCAGGGTGGAGCGACAGCAGCGAGGCGGCGGCCATAAAAGGCGGCAGCGACCAGGTAGGCCCACAGAGGCGGCGGACCTGGGTGGAGCGGCTGCGGCGAGGCGGAGCTGAGAAAAGGCGGCAGCGACCAGGTAGGCTTACCAATCTGAGCCCCGAGAGCGGGAGAGAGAGAAGTAAAAAATAATCAAAGTGTGACGTCACCAGAAAGCAGGTAAGTGATTGGTTGGTGAGTATTTCTCTTTTTCTCCTATTTCCAAACTTAAATTTTGTGGTTTATAGTTTCTAGGGTCTCTGTGGTGTAGCGGGGAAAGTTGGTAAACAAGGGCCCGATATCATTTAATTATAGTATAATTGGTGGGATTGATTTGATTTAATTTAAGTTCAATTAATTAAAGGGTAAGTCATGGCAACACAGCTCGGCGCCGTGGTATGCTCCTCCTGCACTATGTGGGAAATCGGGGACACTTCCTGTGTCCCTGACGACCATGTGTGCAGGAAGTGTATCCAGCTGCAGCTACTGGCAGACCGCATTGTGGCGCTGGAGCTGCGAATGGATACATACTGGAGCATTCGCGATGCTGAGGACCTCGTGGATAGCACGTTTAACCAGTTGGTCACACCACAGGTAAAGGTTGCACAGGCAGAAAGGGAATGGGTGACCACCAGGCAGAGTAGTAGGCACAGGCAGGTAGTGCAGGAGTCCCCTGTGGACATCCCCTTCTCAAATAGATATACCGCTTTGGATACTGTTGAGGGGGATGGCTTATCAGGGGAAGGCAGCAGCAGCCAACTTCCTGGCACCAGGGGTGGTTCTGCTGCACAGGACGGGAGGAAAAAGAGGGGTAGAGCTATAGTGATAGGGGATTCTATTGTAAGGGGCATAGATAGGCGTTTCTGCAGCCACAAACGAGACTCCAGGATGGTATGTTGCCTCCCTGGTGCAAGGGTCAAGGATGTCTCAGAGCGGCTGCAGAACATTTTGGAAGGGGAGGGTGAACAGCCAGTTGTCGTGGTGCATATAGGTACCAACGATGTAGGTAAAAAACGGGATTAGGTCCTAAAAGCTGAATATAGGGAGTTAGGAGGTAAATTAAAAAATAGGACCTCAAAGGTAGTAATCTCAGGATTGCTACCAGTGCCACGTGCTAGTCAGAGTAGAAATAGAAGGATATTTCAGATGAATACGTGGCTAGAGGAATGGTGCAAGGGGGAGGGATTCAAATTCCTGGGACATTGGAACTGGTTCTGGGGGAGGTGGGACCAGTACAAATCGGACGGTTTGCACCTGGGCAGGACCATGACTGATGTCCTTGGGGAGTGTTTGCTAGTGCTCTGGGGGAGGGTTTAAACTAAAATGGCAGGGGGTTGGGAACCTGAGCAGGGAGACAGAGGAAAGGGAAACAAGGATAGAAGCAAAAGTCAGGAAGGAAAAAAACAAAGGTGTCAGTCAGAGAAATCAAGGGTTTAAATCAAACGTGGCCACAGTAAATAATAATTCTAAAAGGTCTAAGAGCGTTAAAAAAACAAGCCTGAAGGCTTTGTGTCTTAATGCGAGGAGCATTCGTAATAAGGTGGATGAATTAGCTGCGCAAATAGAGGTAAACGAATATGATATGATTGGGATTACGGACACATGGCTCCAGGGTGACCAAGGCTGGGAACTCAACATACAGGGGTATTCAATATTCAGGAAAGATAGGCAAAAAGGAAAAGGAGGTGGGGTAGCATTGCTGGTTAAAGAGGGGATTAACACAATTGTAAGGAAGGATATTAGCTCTGATGATGTGGAATCTGTATGGATAGAACTGAGAAATACCAAGGGGCAGAAAACGCTAGTGGGAGTGGTGTTTTGACCCCCAAACAGTAATACGGAGGTTGGGGATGGCATTGAAAGGGAAATTAGAGAAGCGTGCAATAAGAGCACAGCAGTTATCATGGGCGACTTTAATCTACATATAGATTGGGCTAACCAAATTAGTAACAATACTGTGGAGGAGGAATTCCTGGAGTGTATACGGGATGGTTTCCTGGACCAATATGTCGAGGAACCAACTAGAGATCAGGCCATCTTAGACTGGGTATTATGTAATGAGAAAGGATTAATTAGCAATCTTATTGTGTGAGGCCCCTTGGGGAGGAGCGATCATAATATGATAGAATTCTTCATTAAGATGGAGAGTGAAGTAGTTGACTCAGAGACTAGGGTCCTGAATTTAAATAAAGGAAACTACGATGGTATGAGGCGCGAGTTGGGTAGGATTGATTGGGGAATATCACTCAAAGGGTTGACGGTGGATAGGCAATGGCAAACATTCAAAGATCGCATGAATGAACTACAGAATTTGTTCATCCCAGTTTGGCATAAAAATAAAACAAAAAAGGTGACTCAACCGTGGCTAACAAAGGAAATTAGGGATAGTATAAGATCCAAGGAGAGGACATATAAATTGGCCTGAGGATTGGGAGCAGTATAGGATTCAGCAAAGAAGGACAAAGGGATTAATTAAGAGGGGGAAAATAGAGTATGAGAATAAGCTTGCAGGGAATATAAAAACTGACTGTAAAAGCTTTTATAGATATGTGAAGAGAAAAAGATTGGTGAAGTCAAGCATAGGTCCCTTGCAGTCAGAATCAGGGGAATTTATAATGGGGAACAAAGAAATGGCAGATCAATTAAATACATACTTTGGTCTGTCTTCACAAAGGAGGACACAAATAACCTCCCTGAGATGTCGGGGAACATAGGGTCTAATGAGAGGGAGGAACTGAAAGAAATCAGTATTCGTAGGGAAATAGTGTTAGGGAAATTGACGGTATTGAAGGCCGATAAATCCCCAGGGCCTGATAATCTACATCCTAGGGTACTTAAGGAAGTGGTCCTAGAAATAGTAGATGCATTGCTGGTCATCTTCCAAAATTCTATAGACTCTGGAACAGTACCCATGGTTTGGAGGGTAGCTAATGTTACCCCACTATTAAAAAAGGTGGTAGAGAGAAAACGGGGATTGCTAGACCGGTAAGCCTGACATCGGTAGTGGGGAAAATGCTAGAGTCCATTATAAAAGATGTAATAGCAGAGCACTTGGAAAACAGTGACAGGATCGGACAAAGTCAACATGGATTTACAAAAGGTAAATTGTGCTTGACTAATCTACTGGAATTTTTTGAGGATGTAACTGGTAAAATAGATAAGGGAGAACCAGTGGATGTGGTGTATTTGGATTTTCAAAAGGCTTTCGATAAGGTCCCGCATAAGAGATTAGCGTATAAAGTTAAGGCACATGGGATTGGGGGCAAGGTATTGACTTGGATAGAGAACTGGTTGGCAGACAGAAAGCAAAGAGTTGGAATAAATGGGTCTTTTTCCGAGTGGCAGGCAGTGACTAGTGGGGTACCGCAGGGATCGGTCCTAGGACCCCAGCTATTCACAATATATATTAATGATCTAGACGAGGGAACTAGATGTAATATCTCCAAGTTTGCAGACGACACAAAGCTGGGTGGGAGTGTATGCCGTGAGGAGGATGCCGAGAAACTCCAGTATGATTTGGACAGGTTGGGTGATTGGGCAGAAGCATGGCAGATGCAATATAATGTGGATAAATGCGAGGTTATCCACTTTGGTGTCAAAAACAGGAAGGCAGATTATTATCTGAATGGCAATAGATTGGGAGAAGGGGAAGTGCAACGAGACCTGGGTGTCCTTGTGCACCAGTCGCTGAAGGTAAGCATGCAGGTGCAGCAGGCGGTCAAGAAGGCAAATGGTATGTTGGCCTTCGTAGCGAAAGTTTTCGAGTACAGAAACAAGGATGTCTTGCTGCAGTTGTACAGGGCCTTGGTGAGACCACATCTTGAGTATTGTGTGCAGTTTTGGTCGCCTTATCTGAGGAAGGATGTTCTTGCCATGGAGGGAGTGCAGCGAAGATTCACCAGGCTGATACCTGGGATGGCAGGAATGACGTATGAGGAGAGATTGGGTCGATTGGGCTTATACTCGCTGGAGTTTAGAAGAATGAGAGGGGATCTCATTGAAACTTATAAAATTCTAACAGGACTAGACAGACTAGATGCAGGAAGGATGTTCCCGATAGCCGGGGAGTCCAGAACCAGGGGTCACAGTCTAAGGATAAGGGGTAAGCCATTTAGGACAGAAATGAGGAGGAATTTTTTCACCCAGAGAGTGGTGAACCTGTGGAATTCTCTGCCACAGAAGGCAGTAGAGGCCAATTCATTAAATAGATTCAAGAAGGAGTTGGATATATTTCTTAAGGCTAAAGGGATGAAGGGATATGGGGAGAAGGCAGGGACAGGGTACTGAATTTGGATGATCAGCCATGATCTCATTGAATGCCGGAGCAGGCTCGAGGGGCTGAATGGCCTACTCCTGCTCCTATCTTCTATGTTTCTATGTTTCTATGTCACCCTCTTCCACTCCCAGGTCCTCATGCTCACTAGTGGTCAATGCTTCACCAAGTGAAAGCCTTCTGACTCACTAATGTTGGTGTCTCTGGGCGGGTGCTGGAGTCGATGAAAAATCATAACGAGTTGTTGAGTACCTGGCAGCTGCAGATCTGCAAGTGCCTGGGTGGTCATCTGAGTGGCGAGCCTCTTTCTCCAAGGCACCCCCATGATGTAAAACAGCATGAGCTTCTTTAGCTGTGCCTACAGTGCCATTACCCCTTGAAGAAATAGTGATTGAGTGTAAGGGAATTGCAAACAAAATTGACAGTATGAACAATGAGCCTTCCCCAGCCTTTGCGAACCTTCTCTTGCCGCTTTGCCTGCAACCTCACCATTTCTCTTAGCATTCAGTCTGCCTGCCTATTATCTGCAGAGCTTCCTGTTTTACATAGGATATACGGCACAGAAACAAGCCATTTGGCCCAACCAGTTTGTGCTGCACTCGAGCCTCCTTCCGTCTTTCCTCATCCAACTCTATCAGCATAACTCTCTATTCTCTCTTTCCCTCATATGCTTGTCTCGCCTCCCCTTAAATGCATCTATACTATTCATCTAACCACTCCCTGTGGTAGTGAATTCCACATTCTTACCAATAGAGAATTCAGGAGAAACTTCTTTACCCAAGATGTGGAACTCGCTACCACAAAGAGTAGTTGAGGCGAATAGCATAGATATATTTAAGGGAAAGCTAGATAGGCCCACGAGGGAGAATGGAATAGGATATGCTGATGGGGTGAGATGAAGAGGGATGCGAGGAGGCTTATGTGGAGCATAAACGCCGACACAGACCAGTTGGGCCGAACGACCTGTTTCTGTGCTGCAGATTCTATGTAAAACAAGAGACCCAGACTATTCGTCCTTCCTGATAGGTATACCTTTGCATTTCTGGTATCATCCTTGTAGTTCTTTTTTGCACCCTCTCCAGTGTCCTATATCCTTTTTATAATATGGCGACCAGAATTGTACACAGTACACCAAGCATGGTCTAACCAAGGTTTGCTACAAGTTTAGCATAACTTCTCTGCTTTTCAATTCTATCCCTCTAGAAATAAACCCTAGTGCTTGGTTTGCTTTTTTTTACTGGCCTTATTGTTTGTGGATGCTCAGTGTTTTCCTCCCCCAATTGCAGCTTTCTGTTGCTGGTTATGCGCATCCTTTTCTTTTTCAGACAGAAACCACAATGTTAAAGGAATGTGAGTGGCAGAGACACTTGTTTTCTTCATTTGAGCACATGCATCCCATAATGTGACGTGATAAGAGGTGCAGGTGCATTGACCCTTTAGATGAACCGCTGTCAAGACTAGCAGAAGTCCTTGTGAGTTGACTTGAGTTCTTTTGAGTTAAGGTGGTGCTTGACTGTTTCCAAATGTTCCCTTTTTAATAAGTGAGTTTCCCTGACATCCAGGTGATGATTCGGAAAGAGCGTAAGAGGTAAAGTGACAGAAGCCTTTATCAGTGCTACAGCATGTAGATTGGGAGCAGTGTCTTGAACCTCTTCCTACACTGTCTGGCAGTTCTTGGGGTGGTGCAGAATGCAGTGACTGCTTCAACATCCTCCCTGCATATGACCTGAACCAACCTTTTATGGGGCTGCCTGCCCTCAGTCCCCAGGAGTCATTTCCTTCAAGCCCTTACTTCAGTCAGTGAAACCTCCAGGGTACTTGTAACTGAGAATCTTGCTGCTGTTGATCACCCCCAAGGCTGCTATACCTTCAGATGTTCTTCTACTCGTGCTTCCTGCTGCCCCAAAAAGTCATGGCGCCCTTTAACTAGCTGCAGCCTTTTAATGGCTGCAGCAGTACTCTATTTCCCTCCCTGCAAGCCTCTGGTAAGACACATGGGAACAGGAGTAGGGCATTCAGCCCCTCGAGCCTGCTCTGACATTCAATTAGATTGTGGCTGATCCAATGATCTAATTGAGGATTGGTATTACCACTTCAAACCCACCTTTCATATATAATTAGGACCCTTGAGCAGGTTAGCTGCAGAGTCACATGGGCAGACGGAAGTCCCGCACTGTGGCTGACCTGTCAAAGGAAGTGAATCTTTCCCAATGGGTCCCACTTTGCCATTGTGCTAGTGTCGCACAACAGAAATTTAACTGTGTTGGGTGGAATTTTTAATTTAGATCACTTTTGAAATGCAGCAACGATAATGCTGTGGTAGCCTAACAGTCTTCTGAAAGCCCTGCTACATAGAGTCAGAATATAATCGGAATTCAAGCAGAACAAAGAGACGTTATTTGACCCATCCTTCCGATGGATCGAGCACAACGTGTACTATCATAAATTCTCCTTCATTATCGGTCTCCTGGGACAGGCAAGTAGCACAGGTAAAGGCAAAAAAGAACAGAGCATTGTGAAACACTGTGAAATTTCTCCCTGACCCCTGAATGAAACCAGGCAATAAACTCAAGAGTTATAAATCTAATGTTACAATCGGATCTGACCAGTCACATTTTACAAATTGCAATCCCAAACAGGACAAGAATCGTGTCTCACAGAGTATGTGATCATCAATTCCTGTACTTATCCTTGTGTCAGTCAATTTTCTCATTTATGGATGAGCTGAAGTGGGTTCATAGTCACCGACTTGTGAAGCAGGCCTCAGTCTAGCGCGTGCATTTTCACACGATCACAGAAATATAGAATACAAACAGAAAATGTTAGAAATGAGAGCAGGTTCGTCAGGATTTGAAAGAGAAAGCCAGCTTAACATTTTATGTGTCACGCTTTCAGACAACTGGCACAGTCAGGCTTGGGAAACTCCTTTTATAGGCCTGACAGGGGCAAGATGGAACATGCCCAAAAAGAACAAAGAGAGAAAGGAAGAGTCATAGATAGAGGTAAAAAGCTCAAACCCAATAACTGCTTCCACAAAGAGGCGGCGAATATATTTGATAGTCTATTAGCCAGACTTGAAGATTTGAAGGGTTACACAGCCTTCTGCTGTGCATTTCCAATGTTTTTTTTCAAATTTCCAGCACGCAGTTTTTTTCTTCCTCTTTTTAAATTCCACTGAACAAATCTTAAAGCACGGCAAAGAGATTTAATGGGGGCAATCTTGCCAGCCCTGGGGAGGCGGGTATGGAGGCGGGACTGCTGGGAAAATGGCAGAATTTGGGGGCCGGTGCCCAACCCGCCTCCAATCTGCCTCCATGCCATCTTCCTAGGAGGCGAGTAGCCGTCCCGCGCCGGGTCCCATCTCCTTGGAGGCGGGAAGGGATTAAAGCCTATTAACTGCCTATTAACAGGTAGTTAACAGGCAGAAAATAGGATTATCCCCTTTTTGCCCTCACAAGTGCAGGCTTCCCGAAGGCTCCAAAACCCGCCAGGGTCACCGAGGCGAGTACTGGGTCTGCGGGGGTCGGGGGGTGTAAAAGTGTGGTGTGAAGGTAAGTGATGGGTGCAAGAGTGTAGAGGTGAGTATCTGAGGTAAGTGGTAAGTGTTAGTAAAAGTGTACTTACCTTTGTTTCTTCCTGCAGGCTTCAGTCGGTTTGTATGTGGAGAGTCTCGGACCTCCGTGTTGCAGATGAGAGATGGCCATTGCATTCTCAGATGCAACAACCATCTCATTTCTGTAAAAGAAAGAAGTTTGATGAGGTCTTGAATTCAAGACCTCATCAAACTACAGAGAATGTCAGTGTTTGACAGCTTCACACAGCTGTCAAACGATGACAATTCATCTGTCAAAAATTTTTGACAGATGAATTGTCATATGCTGGGCGGGCTTAACAAGGTCAATCAAGAGAAAATAGCGTGGGTTGGCCACAAATCGATGGAGGTGGGACATCGACCCGCCAAGCAGCAGTCCCGCCTCCAACGCGCCCCCATTAACAAAATCGCCCCCAATGCATTGAATACTATACAAGGACCACCTCAAATAAGGAGTGGCTTTGCAGACAATTCAAAGAAGGGGCAAAATTGACAATCAGGTGAGTCACATCGTTTCAAGTGATGGGGAAATCAGCAAAATTTGAATGAGGTATACTGGGACGATGCAGTGGAAAAATAGAGAAGGCAACTCAGGTCTGCAGTCAGTGTTCAAACCAGTTTTCATTGAGTTTGGTTGGAATAGTGTCGGAACCCACAGATGAGAAGGTCACAGTAAGGATGGAGAAGAGGGGTGGGGTGGGGGTTGAAGTGGCCAGGGAAAGGTACAGTCCCCACTGCTTATAACGTTGGCGTTAACGCGATTGCCCGCTACAGGCGGTGGACGGTAAAACAAGGAGCAGGAAGGCAGTAGAGGCAGCCGTGTGACTTTGTGGGTCTGTGGTACTGACCTTGTACCCAACCGAGCGGGAGAGGAGCAAAGTGGCACGGCGAGAAATAAAAGCGAGAGAAGAAGAAACACAAACTCTCAAGCAGCTGGCGGAAGACGTGAAATGTATAAGGGATGAAAACCTACGATTATTGAAGCAGGAAAATCTGTTAAAGGAAGGGTTCCACGACAAGGTATGCCCGAAATAGTCAGAGCACTTAATACATTATAAGCGCCGTCTTTGTAGTTGACGCCTGTGGTAATGGTAACTGGTTACCGCTATTTGCCCGATATAGGCGGCTGCCCGTGATAAGCGTGGATGGTATAAGTGGTGGGGACTGTACATATCAAATCACGCTTACAGACAAAATGGAGATGTTTAGCAAACGCTCACCCAATCTGAGTTAGGGTCTAAGTAAGAAAAAAAAATCCAACAGTGCAATGGTAATAATATCCTCTGGATTGCTTTACCACTTTACTTTGCCTAATTCCAGGATAATGGTGGCAGAAACCTTTACATATGGAATTCATTATCATCTAATTATGTCATAGTTGTGAATGATGCACAGTATTGTGATGCTGTCTGTGCGCTAGCACTTATCATGCTACTGTTGCAGCAAATAAACACTGAAGGTTTTCCTGCATTCCGCCCTACCCCATAGACTATAGCGGATCAACCCAAAGGGGACAGATTTTCTTTAACTTGCGCTTGGACACAAAGGACCACCTGGGCACAGCACATAAAGTAACTTTGAATAGGGTGGATAATATGCCAGTAACAGAGCCCACCTAATTTTCCACCCATTTACATTGGTGGATGGTAAATCTGATACTCTCCATTAAGAATGTGCGATCTTCCCCACCCGGTTATTCGCCATATGCCGCCCCCAGGCGATCTTTTATGCCCAAGCACAAGAAGAGGAAAATCTGCCCCACTAAATCTTACCCTAACCACCATCAAAATAATGAAAGGCACATCTTTCAGTCATGTCCTGCCCTAGGGCAGGTCCTAACTCAAATCTCACAGCGGAGTCTCTTACTAGGGAAGAGTAGCTGAGGTGGTTTCCTGTTTCCCGTTGTCTTCCTCACGGTTTTTATCTTAGGAGTACCTTCTTCTAGATGGGCTAAACAAGGTTAAAGAGCCACACCTACCCTTTATGATAGCGGAGAGAACACCCGCACCCATCAGATACAAGTATCCCCGCTGAACATCAACCTAAATAGAAATAGAAAAACTGAATATTTTTTAAATGGTGAGAAACTTTCAAATGTTGGTGTTCAGAGAGATTTGGGTGTCCTCGTGCAAGAAACACAGAAAGCTAGCATGCAGGTACAGCAAGCAATAAGGAAGGCAAATGGCATGTTGGCCTTTATTGCAAGGGGATTGGAGTATAAGAGTAAGGAAGTCCTGCTACAATTGTACAGGGCCTTGGTGAGACCACACCTGGAGTACTGTGCACAGTTTTGGTCTCCTTCGTAAAAATGACATCAAATGAAACACAGGACACACGATTCTGTGTTGCAACCAGCTGAGGTAACTAAGAATTGCATAGATCACCCTGGTTGAGGTGTTTTTAAGTTACACGTCGTAAAAAGACACAAACAGAACACTTTGGTAAGAATGACATCAAATAGATGCACTTGCTGTTACACAGTTTTTATGATAAGTTTCGACCACCTAAAGGAGAGACACGTGTCTGCATTGCTACCAGCTGAACTGACTGTAAGAATAGCAGGGGTCATCAGAAAAATGACTAGAGATAATTAGCTTACATCAGCAGAAAACTTCAAAGGACATACCACTGAAAAAGGATATAAATATTGAACTTTCAAATGGGATGATAGTCTCTCTGTAAAGGGGCAAAGCGATTCTCAGGCTTCAGAGGCAAGCTCTGTAAGTCTACAACTCTTTGTACCTCGGGGATCAAAGTATTGTACTGTATTTGATTTTGGTGGATATCCTGGAATAAAGAAGAACTGTAAAAATGTAACGAAGTTAAGATTTGAGAATAAGGATCTCTGATAATAGAATTGTAAGATTTCTAGTTTTTGGAACTGTTAATGTTGCGATTGAATCACCAACTGTAATTACATGTCGGTTCTTTAATAAATCTATACATTTTTAGAATTGTCTCACTTTGATACTTCTGTATCAAACTCGCGAACTCAATCTCTGTATGCTCTTTGGTGAGGAGTTGCAGAATTCTGGGGGAGTTATCCGGACCCTCATAATATCCGAAACGTTACAGTCTAGCTAAACTTATTAAAAGTGCTATCTGGAGGACGGTAACATCTTCAGGTTGTTCCTTTCCTTTAGGGAGAGATAGTCTGGACCTTTAGACCCAATTAAGCATCTTTAGGATTCGGCTACCTCAAACTTTAGTTGAAAGTGAACGTCTGGGGAATATGCTTGATCCGGGGTAGCCCTAAAGGGGCTAGGATTAGTAATTATCCCTTCAAGCAGGCTCGAGGGGCCGTATGGCCTACTCCTGCTCCTAATTCTTATGTTCTTATGTTCTTATTCAGAGGCGGCGCTCTGATGTCCACTCGCCGGAGCTGTCTGGAGTGTGGCCCGAACCCAACCCTTCTGGCTCAGAGGTGGGAATGCTACCACTGACCCAAAGGCTCACTCCAATGAAAGGTAGAAAGATGATAAAAAAAAATCTGTCCATCCTTGCTACCTTTTTCCCTCTGAATTCTCAACAGTTCTTCATTTCTTTAAATATGTCTTCAATTGTCTATATAGCGCCTTACACAACCTTCGGATGTTCCAAAGTGCTTTACAGCCAATGCTGTATTTTGTTTTTGGAGTCACTGTTGTAATGTAGGAAACGTGGCAGCCAATTTGCGCAGAGCAAGGTCCCACAAACAGCAATGTGATAATGGCCAGATAATCTGTTGTAATGATGTTAGTTGAGGGATAAATATTGGCCAGGACACCGGGGAGAATTTCCCTGCTCCTCTTGAAATAGTGCCATGGGATCTTTTAGTCCACCTGAGAGGGCAGATAGGGCCTCAGTTTAATGTCTCATCCTAAAGACGACACCTCTGACAGTGCAGCACTCCCCACAGTACTACACTGGAGTGTCAACCTAGATCTTGTGCTCAACTCAGAGGCGAGGGTGTTACCACTGAGCCAGAGCTGAGTATTTTTTCTTTTTAAATGCACCAAAAATAATAAATAATATCAATAGTAACAATTTCTCATTTCATTTTAATCAGTATGCCTATCTCTGCTCTTGCTTGCCTCCCACTATCATCAAATCTCATGTCTGATCAACTTTGGGATCAGCTTCTCTGACCTCATTTTCATCCTTCGCTCTGTGATCCCAAGGGCATTCAATTTTAAAGTTACTCTAACTTTGGTTAGATCACTTGAGTGCAAATTTTGCGATCCTACGCTCCAAGTGATATTGAAGAGAATATAAGAGCATAAGAACATAAGAAATAGGAGCAGGAGTAGGCCATTCGGCCCCTCGAGCCTGTCTCGCCATTCAATAAGATCATGGCTGATCTTCTACCTCAACTCCACCTTCCTGCACTATCCCCATATCCCTTAATTCCCTTAGTTTCCAAAAATTTATCAACCTCTGTCTTGAATATATTCAACGATTGTGCATCCACAGCTCTCTGGGGTAGAGAATTCCAAAGATTCACAACCCTTTGAGTGAAGAAATTTCTCCTCATCTCAGTCCTAAGTGGCCTACCCCTTATTCTGAGACTGTGACCCCGTGTTCTAGATTCCCCAGCCAGGGGAAACATTTTTCCAGCATTAACCCTGTCAAGCCCCTTAAGAATTTTATATGTTTCAATTAGATTACCTCTCATTCTTCTAAACTCTAGGGAATATAGACCTAATCTACACAATCTCTCCTCATCCCAGGAACCAGTCTAGTGAACCTTCACTGCACTCCCTCTAAGGCAAGTATGTCTTTCCTTAGGTAAGGAGACCAGAACTGTACACAGTACTCCAGGTGTGGCCTCACCAATGCGCTGTATAATTGTAGTAAGATTTCTTTACTCTTATACTCTAATCCCTTTGTAACAAAAGCTAACATACCATTTGATTTCCTAATTGCTTGCTGTACCTGCATGTTAACTTTCTGTGATTCATGTATAAGGACACCCAGGTCCCTCCGAGTGCAAACATTTCCCAGTCTCTCACCATTCAAAAAATGTTCTGCTTTTTTGTTTTTCCTACCAAAGTGGATAACTTCACACTTCCCCACATTGTATTCCATTTGCCATGTTCTTGGCCACTCAGTCAACCTGTCTAAATCTCTCTGCAGCCTCTTTGTGTCCTCCTCACAGCTTACTTTCCCACCTAACTTTGTACCATCAGTAAACTTGGATACATTACACTCAGTCCCTTCATCTAAGTCATTAATATAGATTGCAATAGCTGAGGCCCAAGCACTGATCCTTGCGGTAACCCACTAGTTAAAGTCTGACAACCTGAAAAAGTCCCGTTTATTCCTATTCTCTGTTTTCTGTCCATTAACCAATCCTCAATCCATGCCCCCCAATACCATGAGTCCTAATTTTGTGTAATAACCTCTTGTGTGGCATCTTATCGAATGCTTTTTGAAAATCCAAATACACTACATCCACTGGTTCCCCTTTATCCATCCTACTAGTTACATCTTCAAAAAACTCTAACAGATTTGTCAAATACTATTTTTCATAAAACGACCTTCCTTCGCCCGGCACCTTCCCGTGCACGCGCAGGAGATGCAACACATGCCCTTATACCTCCCCTCTTCCCACTGTCCAGGGCCCCAAACACCCCTTCCAGGTGAAACAGCGATTTACTTGTACTTCCTGCAATTTAGTATACTGTATTCGCTGCTCACGATGTGGTCTCCTCTACATTGGGGAGACCAAACGCAGATTGGGTGACCGCTTTGCGGAACACCTCCGTTCAGTCCGTAAGGGGGACCCCGAGCTCCCGGTGGCCTGTCACTTTAATTCACCGCTTCACTCCCACTCTGACCTCACCGTCCTCGGCCTATTACACTGTTCCACGGAAGCGCAGCGTAAGCTCGAGGAACAGCACCTCATCTTTCGTTTAGGCACGCTACAGCCCTCTGGACTCAATATCGAGTTCAACAATTTTAGATCATAACCTCAGCTCCAATCACATTTATATTTTATTTTTATTTTTTCCTCCTAGAAGCTGGCAGCTGTCCTTCATTCTGCCAGTGGATTTCACACTTCATTCAGCCTTAATCTGTCACATTAACACCACCTCTAACCTTGCATATCTCTTAATGTCTCTTAATGTCTCTTCATCTCCCCCTTTGTTCCTTTATCACCTCCCCCTTTTCCCAGCTTTACCCTGGCCTTAAATCTATTTGATTTCCGGCTCTTCCCAGTTCTGATGAAAGGTCATCGACCTGAAACGTTAACTCTCTTTCTCTCTCCACGGATGCTGCCTGGCCTGCTGAGTTTTTCCAGCGTTTTCTGTTGTTATTTCATAAAACCATGTTGACTCTGCCTAATCATATTATGATTTTCTAAGTGCCCTGTTACCACTTCCCGAACAATAGATTCTAGCATTTTGCCTACTACTGATGTCAGGCTAACTGGCCTGTAGTTCCCCATTTTTTTCTCTTCCTCCTTTCTTAAATAGAGGGTTCAGAGATGAGAAATAAAAATGATTTCGGGTCCTAAGGCTGTATGTTATGAGGAGAGCCTCGTAAAGATGACCATTTTTTTCATTACAGAAAAGAAATTTGAGGGAAGATCATGATCCAGAATTTTAAAGCGTTGAGAGGAATGTAATAATGTGAATGGATGGGGATTATTTCACTTAGACTGTAATCATAGAACTAGAGGAGATATGTACAAGATTAACAAACCACAAAAAAGACTTGAGTTTCGAAGATTTCCCGCTGGAGTAGTGACAATGTGAATAGACTCTCAGCTAATGCAGTTAATGCTCTGTCGGACAGTGTATTAGCTTCATTAGCTGAGAGAATATTCACATTACCACTGCTCTGGAGAGAAAATCTTCTAATCTTGTTTTCCTTTAGGCAGTTTAATCCTGTACGTATCTGCTCTAGTTCTATGATCACTGTCCAAATGAAATAATCCCCTTAAATCCACATTATCCATTCCTCTCAACACTCTGAAAATCTGGATCAAGTCTCTCCTCGGCCTTTTTTCCTCGAATAACTCCAAGGCTGAGTTGCACTGCCTTGTGTGGTACTGAGCCAAACAGCTGAGAGAGTCCCAAGTCTGATTTACAGCCTGCGGATAGCAGGCAGGACAGCAGTAGGGGCCTCAGCAACCCATGGATGAAGGAGGGCTAAAAACACCTAGGCCGAGAAATTCCTCGCAGCTGCTCCTGCTCCCTTAATGTGCATAATCGGGGTTTCTGCCGCACTTCCGGGAAAGCAACGCCGGAGAAGCGGATGTGGCAGCAAGGAAGCTCCTAGCCACAGGTTTCTGATTTCTAGCCTTGATATTTGGTTACATTATGAGGACAAGTTGCATTCCTTTGAGTTGAGAAGGCCAAGGGGTGACCTGATCGAGGTGTTTAAAATGTTAAATGGATTCGATAGGTTAAATACAGAGAAAATATTTCCTCTGGTGGGGGAAATCAAGAACAGGGGGACATAATCAATGTTCCCCCGAATTTATTTTTGGCCCGAGCAGCCCCTTTAATGGGCTGCGTGAGCCATTTAGAATTCTGCACATGTGCGTTTTATATTTAAAAGCCGGTAACACCGGTTGCGTGAGATCCCAGGAGCTGTGCGTGGCTGCGCAGCAGCGCAGCTTAAAGGGAACGTTGGACATAATCTTAAAATTAGAGCTAGGCCATTCAGGACTGAGATCAGAAGCCCTTTTTCACACAAAGCGTACTGGAAATTTGGAACTCTCTCCCCCAAAAAGCTGTGAATGCTGGTTCGACTGGTGTTTTCAAGACTGAGATTGATAAATTTTTGTTAGGTAAGGGTATCAAGGGTTACGGAGCAAAGGCAAGGAAATGGAGTTGAGGTGCAGATCTTGAATGAGCTAATTGAATGGCACAGCAGACTAGAGGGGCTGAATGGCCGACCCCTGTTCCTAATGTTCCTATCCAGTGACTTGTGCTGCAAAGTATATCTACGCGTGAAGGTCAGATGAGGACAGGATCAGCTCGGCTGAGATGATACTGAGATTTTACTGTTTTTTTACTGTTTTTTTACGCAGCGAGTTGTTATGATCTGTCTTACAGGGTGGTGGAAGCAGATTCAACAGTAACTTTCAAAAGGGAATTGGATATATACTTGAAAAGGAGAAATTTGCCGGGCTATGGGCAAAGAGCTGGGGAGCGGGACTAATTGGATAGCTCTTTCAAAGAGCTGACACAGACACGATGGGCCGAATGGCCTCATTTTGTGCTGTATGATTCTATGACAAAGGCGCTCTTTAAATGCAAGTTATTGTTGTCAAGTAGTCTGCCGACTCTCATGATTTTTGCCTGTGTTAGATTGTTAACTTATATTTTTTTAATTGTTAAAAGTAGCATGTAAGGGGTTAATAAGCAAAGTAATGCAGAGTATTTCTCAATAGAAAGAGTCATCAACTCAGATTAGGGAGATTGGCTGCAGAGGGCTTCACATGGTGCAAAGTCCTGGCAAAGGCACAATGAGGAGTTCAATGTGTTAATTGTTTACATGGCAGGAGCCAGCACAGTCCATTACATACTTCTTAGCCATTGTCAAAGATCGGCTACCTATTAAATATTGATGGAAGGCTGTTGATCTATTGTAATTATGAGACATGCAGTTATCTATTAACTTTTGTTTCTGTATGACTTGTAAAGAGTTTCAATCACATTTCTGTGGGTGAGTTGGCTTGAGATAGCAGTCTACAGTGAGTGTTTCTGTTTTACAGACAGAGGCCAGAGAGCTCTGTGTTTAAGTTTACTGGCATCCCTTGTTACCCTTACATAAAAACAATCTATCGATCTCAATCTTGAAAGCTGTAATTGTCCCAACATCCACGGCCTTTTGTCAGAGAGTGTTCCAAATTTCCACGACCGTTTGTGTGAAAAAAGGGCTTCTGATTTCGCTCCTGAATGGCCGAGCTCTAATTTTAAGATAGGTCCCCTTGTTCATAGAATCATAGAAGTTTGCGGCACAGAAGGAGGCCATTCGGCCCATCGTGCCTGTGCCGGCTGAAGAAGAGCTCTCCCACTTTCCAGCTCT
This sequence comes from Squalus acanthias, assembly GCA_030390025.1. NCBI lineage: Eukaryota > Metazoa > Chordata > Chondrichthyes > Squaliformes > Squalidae > Squalus > Squalus acanthias. The sequence goes on from CM059428.1 coordinate 152,011,853, forward strand.
CGGTCCGTAGCCTTGTAGGTTACGTTCTCGATCCCCCGTCAGAGGAAGTAGTTTTTCTGTATCTACCCTATCGAATCCTTTTAACATTTTAAACACTTTGATCAGGTCACCCCTTGGCCTTCTAAACTCAAGGGAATGCAACCTGTCGTCATGTAGCCAGGGAGCTCTGTGTTTAAGTTTTACACTCAGAGAGGTCAATATTAATGTTTTACAGTCAGGGAGCTCTGTGTTTAAGTTTTACACTCAGAGAGGTCAATATTAATGTTTTACACTCAGGGAGCTCTGTGTTTAAGTTTTGTGCGGCCAGACAGTGGAAGAGCTGAACTGGTTTTCAAATGATAGCCTGTTTCACAGCACAAGATGAGAATTTATGTTTTCAAGTTGATGTTTGGAGAGGAAGTGAGTGGAATATTTATTATTTTATATATCAAGGAAAGCTGAAAAATGTACAATTTGTTCACCTGTCTCATGTAAATAAAATCACTTGTTGGTTCAGAGTCTGTCTTGGCCTGGTTATAATTAATATTTAGTCCACTTCTGAAGACATAGGGCTAGAAATTCATTATAGCCCAGGAATAGGCAGTATCTTTAGAAAAGTTTGAGAATTAACGCCAGGCGCTAATGCTTTAGACTGCACGCAAAATTAAGTCTCACTGCTCAAAGAATTGATTGGGGCGCTAAATCAAGTCTTAAAGGCCTAGCTCAGTGGCGTTACACTCAAAGGGTGGACTAATATCGGGAGCAGTCTAATCTCAACTCATCATTGCCATAGGCTTTTCCCAGTACTTAAAGGGGAGGTTCATTGATACTGCAGCACCTCATTCTCAGCATTGCTGGCTGTACAGCTGCCTCTGCAAGGAGAAGCACAACAAGGAGAAGGAGCCAGAGGACTGAAGCAGGTGTGCTCATGGCAGATCCACCTCAGTTGGGTGGTCAGAGTGATTGAATGCTTCAACAAATGCTATATACCACCTTCTGTACCACAAGCTTCACACACTGCCCAAAGCACCAGACCCCCAGCGCTCACCCACTAACAATCTCTACCTACCAACACTCACAACCACATCTCACGCCTTACACACAATGACAGCTATTCAACTATGGCAGGCACATGGGTCATTAGTTATTAGAATGAATGTGATATGTATGATGTTTATGCATAAATTTATTGATGGAGTTTGTAATATTTTGTGGTCTATCTCATTTCACATTTGCACCCAGGAGGACGCTGTGATATGGCATGACACAGGGATGGTATGATGGGCATGTGATGAACAAAAGGGATCTGAGATTTAAGTCATCCTGGTGTGAGGCTGGAGGTCTGTTTGGAGGAGTTGGCAGATTCTGTGACCACCACCTTGGTGATGCGGAGCCGTCTAATACACTGCTCCTCGCTTCATTGAAGGTAGGAGAGGTACTGTCGGAATACCCTCGGCAGGTAAGGCCTCCTGGTGAGAGCCCCGATGTCCCTCCTCATCCCTCTGCACACATATTCCCGTATTTCTGGCTGCCTCCGCTCCCTCCGCTGTAGATCCTGGAGGGCGAAGTAGCATTGCTAATACAGCCCCCATTAATGTTGCCAAGTGTAGCAGTTTGAATCTTTGAACAATAAATGTAACCACTTTGCACTTGCCAGAAGACTGCTGATAAAAAAGAAGCTTGTCACGATCCCTTGGTCTCACTATCATTTACCTAGATATTGAGCAGGTATGGGCATGCTCTGAATCATGGGCGATGCAAACGCTGCTAATGGGAGTGCCTGATGACACTGAAGCTGAGAAAAGGTCTGACATAAAAATACAAAAAACATGACACTCACACGTGAAAAATTGTCCCTTGATAATGGTACAGGACCACTGCCATCATCTGTGGAACCATATCCCAACAAGGGCCAGCACAAACACATCAGTGTCATCCTGAGTGGAGATCCAGAGTCGGAAGAGATAGGGACATCAGAGAGCTTGTGGGAGACAATTAAGATTAGCTTTCCCTAATGGTGGAAGATGGTACTAGAGGGGCTAAAGCAGGTACGGGACTATGCAGGAGAAAGGAGATGAGGAAGTATTTGGAAAGAGCTCTGTTTGATAGAGACCTTGGAGGTCTTAAGACTGTGGGGTGTAAATTTGTTCGCGCTGGACTACCGACTAGAACGAGGCACAGGTATAGATCCCTGTGCCTGAACGGGTAGGCCCGAGCTCACCTGATGTTGAGCCTCAGGCCTCATTTAAATTACTCCGGGGGGCCTCAAACAGATGTTAGACATATTGGCCCGAAAATTAAACCTAATACGCGAGAGTACGCACTGTGTACTCTCGCGTATTAGATCCCGAATTGCCGGTTTCCTGCATGCACTGCGCATGCGCGGGAAACCGACACTTTGTGAATTGCAAAGGGGGTGGTTCCTAAGTGAACCGCGTGCGCGCTACAGGCTGTGCGCATGCAGTGCACTTAGTTTTTTTTTCAGCTTTGAACGCGCAGGTAAGTGGTGAAGATTTTACACACAAAGAAAGCAGGCGTAGGACCCCCTTTTAACAAGGTAAGTAGTTAATTAAGTGTTATTTTACATTTTTTTCAACAGGTTTATCTTTTTTAGAGACTTTAAAGAAAGGTAAGTTTATTTTTATAACTTTTAAAAAGATTTAAAATTTTTTCAAAAATCTAATTTTTTGTTTAAAGTGGTTAATTTATTTAACTATACTTATTTTATTAATGTGATGGCTTTTTTTAAATTTAATTGAGGTTTAGCTGTTCTTTTGGGGGTTTGTAGTATTCATAGCTTTGACAGCTCTTGCTGTCAAAACTATGAATGAAAGATCAACAGAAAACGCTGGAAAAACTCAGCAGGCCAGGCAACATCCGTGGAGAGAGAAAGAGAGTTAACGTTTCAGGTCGATGACCTTTCGTCAGAACTGTGAAGAGCCGGAAATCAAATAGATTTAAGGCCAGAGTAAAGCTGGGAAAAGGGGGAGGGGATAAAAGAGACATTAAGAGATATGCAAGGCTAGAGGTGGTGTTAATGTGACAGATTAAGGCTGAAAGAAGTGTGAAATCCACTGGCAGAATGAAGGACAGCTGCCAGCTGCTAGGAGGAAAAAAAAGGTGGGGGGGGGGGGGCAAATAAAAGGATGGAAAAAATAAAATATAAATGTGATTGGAGCTGAGGTTATGATCTAAAATTGTTGAACTCGATATTTCAGCATTCCGCAGGGACCGCTCCCTCCGCGACACCCTAGTCCACTCCTCTACCACCCCCAGCACCCCTTCCCCTTCGCCCGGCACCTTCCCGTGCACGCGCAGGAGATGCAACACATGCCCTTACACCTCCCCTCTTCCCACTGTCCAGGGCCCCAAACACCCCTTCCAGGTGAAACAGCGATTTACTTGTACTTCCTGCAATTTAGTATACTGTATTCACTGCTCACGATGTGGTCTCCTCTACATTGGGGAGACCAAACGCAGATTGGGTGACCGCTTTGCGGAACACCTCCGTTCAGTCCGTAAGGGGGACCCCGAGCTCCCGGTGGCCTGTCACTTTAATTCACCGCTTCACTCCCACTCTGACCTCACCGTCCTCGGCCTATTACACTGTTCCACGGAAGCGCAGCGTAAGCTCGAGGAACAGCACCTCATCTTTCGTTTAGGCACGCTACAGCCCTCTGGACTCAATATCGAATTCAACAATTTTAGATCATAACCTCAGCTCCAATCACATTTATATTTTATTTTTTCCATCCTTTTATTTGCCCCCCCCCACCTTTTTTTTCCTCCTAGCAGCTGGCAGCTGTCCTTCATTCTGCCAGTGGATTTCACACTTCTTTCAGCCTTAATCTGTCACATTAACACCACCTCTAGCCTTGCATATCTCTTAATGTCTCTTAATGTCTCTTCATCTCCCCCTTTGTTCTTTTATCCCCTCCCCCTTTTCCCAGCTTTACTCTGGCCTTAAATCTATTTGATTTCCGGCTCTTCACAGTTCTGACGAAAGGTCATCGACCTGAAACGTTAACTCTCTTTCTCTCTCCACGGATGTTGCCTGGCCTGCTGAGTTTTTCCAGCGTTTTCTGTTGTTATTTCAGATTTCCAGCATCCGCAGTATTTTGCTATCGTATGAATGAAAGATGGTATGCTGCCATTGGCTCTAACTGAATCACGTGATCCCAGAGCTCGCACAAACTAATTGCGCCTCTGGGATACGCAAGCACTGCACGGTTGCAACAAGAAGAGGCTCTGAAACTAAAGTTCGTGTGGGCCCCAAACAAAAAGGTAGGCGCGGAGTGCGATATCGCGGGGAATCCTTACCCCCACGGGAACCATCGATGTTTAATTTCTGGGCCAGTATTTGCATATGCAAAGGGCCTAATGCCTGTTTCAAGGTGGACCCAAGGTGCCTATTTTTTGCCTATACCAATATGTCGGACGGCGCACTTCCGGCTCATAATGACCGTGCGCTTCCTGCCCGCCATAGTGGAGGCTTAGGTGTCCATTTAGCGCCCAAAAAAACAGGCGTGTGCCATCAAATTTCTAGGCCTGTGTATGATGACAATGTCAAGGGACAGGCCACATGGGTGGGTATGGGAGAACTGTGGAAGGTGAGGCTGAGGGAGGCAATAGGGCAAGGAAAACAATTGTGGTAGGGGAGGGTGAATTGAGATGGAGGTTGAAATTGCCAGGAATGAGTCACCATTTGATACAAAGACTGAGGAAGGCATCGGGGGGGGGGGAGGAGGGGGAGGGGGGGCAGCAGATGAAGATGATTTTGAAAGAGAGGTGGAGGTGGATTCTTTTTCAGTTTGGAGAAGGAGCCAGAGGAGGAAGGAAAGAGACCAGAGTGGGACTTGGTAATAACTACTACACTGCCAACTTCTCAACACGCTCCCGCTCTATTGACTTATGTGGCCACCTGCATTGTGGACATAAAAATCTATTAAGTATCCCGTACACCATGCAACTGCTTAGAAATATTCAAAACGTTGTACATTTTTTCACATCAAATGATTTTTATGATGTTGCATTCCAAAGCAAAACACTGACCAGAAGGGCCCTGGAAGCTCTGGAGTTGGTCAGCATTCTTCAGAAAGATATCTCTGCTATACGAAGGCCAGAGCTTGAAACTCGGCCCCATAGCCAGTGCTGAAAATGCTCTTGTTTCTGTATCTTTCTGCTGCGTTTGGACTGGTTTAATGATTTCCTATAGATTCTGCTTCTGCCCACACTTGCAGTGCCAATCTATTTGAAAGAAATGAGCAGTGCTGAGGTGTGTGTGTGTGTGTGTGGGGGGGGGGTCGGGGTCGGGGGTGGGTAGGTGGAAGAGGGCACTTGCTGGGAGGAATAGTCAAAGAAACACCGGGGTAGAAATTTGCCTTGGGCGGTAGCGACAAACGGGCATGAACGAATCGGCCAACCCGTTATACTGCCCGCTCGATATTCAAGTCCATTGATGTCCAGACGAATTTCTACCCCATCACGTTTTCAATCCTGCCCTTAGAAATGCTGAAAAGATGGCAACTCCCAACAAAGACGTTAGCCATCTTGTAGAAGTTTAAACATTTCAATTATAATTTTTTTTTTAAATCAAATTTATAGGGCTGCCTTTTTTAGGTGAATACTTGAGAATTAGTGTCTAATCCTAGACTATTCCTTTAAAAAGGAAATCACATTACGGGGAAGTAGAACCTGACGTTCTACTCAACAAATTTATTATGGACTTGTCAATTGTGGATTCCTAAAGTAATTTGCCGACAATTGGATGCCATGAAGCCTAATTAAAAATTACTCACTCAGCAAACAAAGTGTTATCAACAGAAGAAGATGTAGAGCATTGCAGAAAGCAACTCAAGTATTTTAAATAGGTCGCCTGCATTGTAAAGTTAGATAGCTTATAACAATAGCTTGAGGTCGCACAAAGGACAAGAAGCAGATCCTTAAACATTTCTTGTCTGCTTCAGTTAAAATTGTTCCAGTATTCTAAATGCTGCATATAGTGGCACCACAAGTCCCGTGCTGTAAAATAGACTGTTTGCTGTACGTCCTGCCATAAGTCCTGCCCCTCCTCCAACTCATTGACTGACACAGTGGGGTCAATACTCACTTTCTATTCTAAATGCTGAGATGAGAGGGGAATATATCCAGCAAGTCCTCAGAAGCTCCTATGTGTATTAGAACACTTCTCCTAAAATTATTTGGGAGCATTTATTTTGTGACAAAAAGCTACATGATGTTATGAACATAAGAACATAAGAAATAGGAGCAGGAGTAGGCCATTTGGCCCTTCAAGCCTGCTCCGCCATTCAATAAGATCATGGCTGATCTACTACCTCATCTCCACTTTCCTGCACTATCCCCATATCCCTTGATTCCCTTAATACTCAAAAATCTATCGATCTCTGTCTTGAATATACTCAACGACTAAGCCTCCACAGCCCTCTGGGGTAGAGAATTTCAAAGATTCACCACCCTCTGAGTGAATAAATTTCTTCTCATCTCAGTCCTAAATGGCCGACTCCTTATTCTGAGACTGTGACCCCTGGTTCTAGACTCCCCAGCCAGGGGAAACATCCTCCCTGCATCTACCCTGTCAAGCCCTGTAAGAATTTTGTATGTTTCAATGAGATCACCTCTCATTCTTCTGAACTCTAGAGAGTATAGGCCTAGTCTACTCAATCTCTCCTCATTGGACAATCCCCCCATCCCAGGAACCAGTCTGGTGAACCTGCGTTGCACTCCCTCTATGGCAAGTATATCCTTCCGTAGGTAAGGAGACCAAAACTGTACGCAATACTCCAGGTGTTCCACTTGGAAACTGTAGAATAACACACCAGTTATTCTCCTTTATAACATATATACTGTAAATAAATGAACACCCACTAATGGCTGGTATTACCGGCAGAAGAATGAGCCATTTCATGGAGAGCCTGAGGGCAAAGTCATATCCTGGATCTTTCACTGAGAATCTTGTCATTGACTATTCATTTAAAAAGGAAATCATGGTACAGAGAGGCCACCTTTTCAGCATTTTTGAGCAAAGGAATTGGGACATATTGGCCTTGAAATTACATTGTGCAAATGCTTTCATCTGAAACTCTTCTCTCCACCATTTTAACCCATTTGAAATAGTTGGATTAATGGGCTTGATTTTATTAATGGAGGCGGGTTGAGGGCGGGCCCGCTGCTCGGCGGCTTTCCGACCCGCTTCCGGCTGCCGCCTCCCATCACTTACTATTTTGGCTTGATTGGCCTTGTTGCGGCCGACGTGCGGGTCCCTCCGGGCAATTGCTTGGAGGCTGTCAGTTTCTTGTGTCTGATGACGTGTTGTTTGAATGAAAATTTAAAGGGGCCATGTCCCCTTTGGAAAAAATGTCAATGGGATGGATTGGTGCTGTATTATATAGAAAGGGGAGTTGACAGCATCTGTTCTGACAAAATTTAATGAATGAAATTGCTGGTCATATTATTCCAGAAAGATATTTATGATTTTTTTATATATCAATTTATTATCTGACTATGAAACTAAAAAGATGCCAGATTTGTTCCAATCATTGGCTTAGTAATATTAATACTTTTTTCTCTTAAAGGTGCTGGCTGCTGCAGGAACGGCAGCCCCAATAACCAAGGCTGCACCCAGGTTCAATGAGGGCTCTCTCCATGCTCTTGTTGAGGGAGTTAGAGGACGTCAGGAGCTCCTCTTCCCTGGAAATGGAAGGAGGAGGCCTCCTCAGCAAACCAAGGCAGCTTGGCTGCAAATTGCTGAGGAGGTGAGCTTGAGGTCTGTGTGCAGACGCACATGGGTTTGGTGTCGAAAAAGGTTTAATGATCTGCTGAGATCACCTAAAGTGTGGCCTCTGTGTTCTGGGAAATGGAAGTTCAAGAGTGAGGGCTCAGGGTGATTTCCATGTAGAATGTTGGTGGTGACACTGAGCGCAAACCACCGTTTATTGGACAGATGATGCCTGGGGTTTTGAGGATGTCGGACTTATATTCATCTCCATGTGCCAGCCACCTGTGGTTGAAGCGTAAGCTTACGCGAATCTGGCATGGATGAGAGCATCCCTTGCCTGACGGCCAGCAATGTGGTCACCTGGTGTTGGATTGGCCACATCCGACCCCACAAGGCGTCACTCTCTGTCCTTCTCCTCGTCCTCTTCCTCGTCCTCTTCATCGTTCTCTTCATCTTCCTCTTCATCTTCCTCTTCCTCGTCCTCTTCATCTTCCTCCAAGGAGGCTGTGTGCTGAGCCATTTGTTCATCCGGCAGCACTAAGCCGCGCTGTTCTTCCTCCAAATCTGACGACCAGGATGAGAGGATGTAAATGATTCCCATCCCGTTGTTATAGATTTCAGTTGAGGCAAGAAGCTTGCCAGCGCACACTCAAAGTGGCCTGAAATTATTCCAATCAGTTCAAACAGCAGATGTGTGTCAGCTTGACCAGTCACAAGGTCAGTAGGTTTGCAAAATCTTATCCCAAACCTCCAACAACAAAGTTGTTGCATTTGAATGCCAACCATGTTACAGGAGTGCTTTTAAAGTTCTGCACCAATAATGACTACAGATCATGTCCTCCACCAACTCGTCTCCTTGCAGCAGGACTGTTTCTGACAAGACGGGAAACAGGAGCCAGAGGCACGAAAATGGGAAACCTCTATCAAAATGTGATTATCAAGGCTGTTAACAGGCTCTTAACGGCCTCAACTACCTGTCGGAGTCGGGTCAGTTTGGGAGCAGCTGAACAGACACTCACGAAGATCGGGTGGGGGCGGGATGGAGGCGGGTTGGGTGTCTGAAGCCATTTTTTCCCGATTTTCGCAGCTGACCCGCCTCCTCAGGGCTATTAAAATTGAGCCCAATGTCTCCCCTAAAAAAAAAATTTCTTTCAAAATAGTCGAATTTCAGATGAACATGTTAAACATTCATGCACTGATAAATGCAACCTTTGTTATTATTCTCCCAATTTTCCCTCGTTGTTTTCATAAATGAATAATCTACAAATCCTTTCAGACAACACGAACCTGACCACAGCCATGTTCTCAGGAAAAGGAGGGAGAAGATTGTGAAAAGGCAGATGAGCACTGATACACCTTGTTGCAACCATGAATAGGATTGGGCAGAGTCAACATGATTTATGAAAGGGAAATCATGAGGTTGTAACTAGCAGAATAGATAAGGGAGAACCAGTGGATGTGGTGTATTTGGATTTTCAGAAGGTATTCGATAAGGTGCCACACAAGTGGTTATTAAACAAAATTAGGGCTCATGGGATTGGGGGTAATATACTAGCATGGATTGAGGATTGGTTAACGGACAGAAAACAGAGAGTAGGAATAAAAGGGTAATTTTCAGGTTGGCAGGCTGTAACTAGTGGGGTACCGTAAGGATCAGTGCTTGGGCCTCAGCTATTCACAATCTATATCAATGATTTGGATGAGGGGACCAAATATAATATATCCAAGTTTGCTGATGATACAAAGCTGGGTGGGAATGTAAGTTGTGAGGAGGATGCAAAGCGGCTTCAAGGGGATATAGACAGGCTAAGTGAGTGGGCAAGAACATGGCAAATGGAATATAATGTGGAGAAATGTGAAGTTTTCCCTTTGGTAGGAAAAATAGAAAAGCAGAGTATTTTTTAAAATGGTGAGAGATTGGGAAATGTTGGTGTTCAGAGGGACCTGGGTGTCCTTATACACGAATCACTGAAAGTTAACATGTAGGTACAGCAAGCAATTAAGAAGGAAAATGGTACGTTGGCCTTTATTACAAGAGGATTTGAGTATAAGATTAAAAACGTCTTACTGCAATTATATAGGGCCCTGGTGAGACCACACCTGGAGTATTGTGTACAGTTTTGGTCTCCTTACCTAAGGAAGGATATACTTGCCATAGAGGGAGTGCAACAAAGGTTCTCCAGACGGATTCCTGGGATGGGGGGATTGTCCTATGAGGAGAGATTGAGTGGACTAGGCCTATATTCTCTGGAGTTTAGAAGAATGAGAGGTGAACTCATTGAAACATACAAAATTCTTACAGGGCTTGACAGGGTAGATGCAGGGAGGATTATTTCCCTGGTTGGGGAGTCTAGAACCAGGGGTTACAATCTCAGAATAAGGGGTTGACCATTTAGGACTGAGATGAGGAGAAATTTCTTCACTCAGAGGGTGGTGAATCTTTGGAATTCTCTACCCCAAAGGGTTGTGGAGGCTCAGTCGTTGAGTATATTCAAGAAGCCTTGTACTTGTCTCTCTGACGGAACAAGGTGTTGGTTATGACAAGGCCATGTTCTAAGCATTTCGTCAGGAGGAGGGTACCGTTGGAGTTGGCTTTCATACCCCCTCTCTGCCGATCACACCTAGAGGTCTGTGTCCTTTCCAACTCTGGCGTTGAAGTCGCCAAGGAGGATCAGGACTGCTCCCCGATTATCGAAATCCACGACGAGGCCTTGGACAACGTGGGCCACTTTCCATACCTCGAGAGCCTACTGTCAACAAGGGCAGATTTCGATGACGAAGTCCAACACCACCTTCAGTGTGCCAGTGTAGCCTTCGGTCGCCTGAGGATGAGAGTGTTTGAAGACCAGGACCTCAAACCCAGCACTAAGCTCATGGTCTACAGAGCAGTAGTGATACCCGCCCTCCTGTATGCTTCAGAGACATGGACCATGTACAGCAGGCACCTCAAAGCACTGGAGAGGTTCCACCAACGCTGCCTCCGTAAGATCCTGCAAATCCATTGGCAAAATAGGCGCACCAAAATCAGTGTTCTCACTCAGACCAACATCCCCAGCATCGAAGCTTTGACCACACTCGATCAGCTCCGATGGACGGGCCACATCGTCTGCATGCCTGATACGAGACTCCCAAAACAAGCGCTCTACTTGGAGCTCTGACACGGCAGGAGAGCCCCAGGTGGGCAGAGAAAATGCTTCAAGGACAGCCTCAAAGCCTCCTTGAAAAAGTGTAACATCCCCACCAACACCTGGGAATCCCTGGCCCAAGACCGCACAAAGTGGAGGAGAAGCATCCGGGAAGGCGCCGAACACCTCGAGTCTCTTCGCCGGGAGCAAGCGGAAGCCAAGCGCAGGCAGCGCAAGGAGCGCACGTCAAGCACCCCACCCGGAGCGCACGTCAAGCACCCCACCCGGAGCTCCGAGTAGAGCGCTTGTTTTGGGAGTCTCATATCGGGCATGCGGACAATGTGACCCGTCCATCGGAGCTGATCGAGCGTGGTCAAAGCTTCGATGCTGGGGATGTTGGACTGAGCAAGAACATTGACGTTGGTGCGCCTATCCTGCCAATGGATTTGCAGGATCTTGCGGAGGCAGCGTTGGTGGTGCCTCTCCAGTGCTTTGAGGTGCCTGCTGTACATGGTCCCGGTCTCTGAGGCATACAGCAGGGCGGGTATCACTGCTGCTCTGTAGACCATCAGCTTAGTGCCGTGTTTGAGGTCCTGGTCTTCAAACACTCTCTTCCTCAGGCGACCAAAGGCTGCACTGGCACACTGAAGGCGGTGTTGGACTTCGTCATCGATGTCTGCCCTTGTTGACAGTAGGCTCCCAAGGTATGGAAAGTGGTCCACGTTGTCCAAGGCCTTGTCGTGGATTTTGATAATCGGGGGGCAGTACTGTGTGGCGGGGGCAAGTTGGTAGAGGACCTTTGTCTTACGGATGTTTAGTGTAAGGCCCATGCTCTCGTACGCTTCGGTGAAGGTGTTGACGATGGTTTGGAGTTCGACCTCCAAGTGAGCGCAGACGCAAGCGTCGTCTGCATACTGTAATTCGACGACAGAGGATGGGACGACCTTGGATCTGGACTGGAGGCGACAGAGGTTGAACAATTTCCCGTTTGTTCTGTAAATTAGCTCCACTCCGGTGGGGAGCTTACTGAGGGTGACATGGAGCATTGCAGCAAGGAAGATCGAGAAAAGCGTGGTGCGAAGACGCAGCCTTGCTTGACCCCGGTTTGTACGTGAATTGGGTCTGTGGTGGAACCGTTGGTCAGGATCACAGCTTGCATGTCATCGTGAAGCAGGCGGAGGATGGTGACAAACTTTTGAGGGCAGCCAAATTTGTGGAGGACACTCCATAATCCTTCACGGTTGACAGTGTCGAAGGTCTTTGTGAGATCAAAGAAGGCCATGTACAGTGGTTGGTGCTGTTCCCTGCATTTCTCTTGTAATTGACATACGGTGAAGGTTTATTGACACAATGACATTCTTGAATCTGACAGCCATATGCCAGAGATTACCAATTATTCCTGTTTCTTTGGTTCATGTTGCTGTTCCTGACCAATTGCATGTCAGTGCAGCTTTTCAAGCCAGCTTATACCTATAAGTGAAAAGTATTGCTGTCGGATTGAATACTCTGTTACTAATGAAATAAATGAAATAGAAGCTCCTTTCCTTTCGATTACTGGGGAGTGGGACTAATTGGATAGCTCTTTCAAAGACAGGCACGATGGGGTGAATGGCCTCATTCTGTGCTGTGAGATCCTCTGATTCTACTGCTCATTAGTGTTTACTGCAATTATCCGACAGATGCCTGTCTCTGTTCAATCACTTTCCAAATACTGTCGTTTGCAAAGTTAAATATTTGCATATCCCTTTTTTCCCTCAAAAGAGAAATGACGGGTTAATGATTTTTGTACTGAGACCCTTTCTCAGATCTGGTTCATCCTTTACCATTGCATTTTTCCCTTCTTGATCCTCCAGAGCCCCTGAATTTAAAAGGGATCTGATATGATCAGAGTATTATTTGTGCAGATCAGGCCCAATCCTCTGAGACGGGTTCATTCATCGTCTGTTCCTTGGGAACTTTTCAAAGCCCTTTCGACTGTTTCAGAACAATGGAATTTTAGCAAAATTAATGTTAAAGGGGAAGCCCCACCATCAGCGTCATCCTAAAAGCTGATGAGTTAGAAAGAATTATGATTAACATTCGGGTTTTTTCTATCTACATTGCTTGCAATTTTTAAAATATTTTTGTCTAAACAGTGCTGGAGACATCATTGAGGGTATTGGCTTGAACAGTGTCACATGAACCCGAGGAGACCAAGTTAATATAAGAAGTGGTCTTACAGTTTATGCTCCTGATATGGGGCTTCACCTGCTAGGAACACATGTCAGGAAATCAAACACGTGCCCCTCCCCCCCACCTGCCCTTTGATTGTTCATCCATTAAAACAATGGGGGAGGGGCATTCCTGAATTCCCGAGATGCACTTCCAGCGTAATCGAAGGAAAGCCATATGGGGCATGAATCGATTATGGAATATATTTTCCAATTTCACACTCCCAGCAGGGAAGACTCCCTGATGGAAACATGAAGTTGATAAAAAGACCCTTATCCTTGGATTTAAGACTGCCTGGGAAGTTTTTCTCCTGTCCTCGATTTGTAGTTCTATTCGTAACAAAGTCTTAAGCATGAATTGTAAAGAACACTTTAACAATTTTGCTACAGATAAGATACAGAGGAAATCTTCCCCCATCTCTATCAAAATGAATTCCCCGTGGTCACCCTCATCAACTCCAGCACCCCTTGATGATGTCATTAAGCATAAAGCATTAAAAGTCAAAAATGACTGGAACAAAATGACATGCCAATCATGTTTACGATAGCAAAATACTGCAGATGCTGGAAATCCGAAATAACAACAGAAAACGCTGGAAAAACTCAGCAGGCCAGGCAGCATCCGTGGAGAGAGAAAGAGAGTTGACGTTTCAGGTCGATGACCTTTCATCATGAAAGGTCATCGACCTGAAACGTCAACTCTCTTTCTCTCTCCACGGATGCTGCCTGGCCTGCTGAGTTTTTCCAGCGTTTTCTGTTGTTATTATTGCCAATCATGTTTGTTATTCTGTGATTTGAAAAGACTCTCTCCTTAGCCACTATCTTGGACCATTCTGTTTCTCTCCCTATTTTTTCATACAGCATTTGGCCATATCTTGCATTTCCTTCCTTTGTGTTTTAATTTCTTTTTATTTTCTTTCACAAAATGAATAATGTTCAATTGGCAGCGTGCTTTGTTTGGTCAGAATCGTCCCTCGATTACATTGACCTTGATGCATAATTCTCAACTGGAGCATCCTTACTCTTGCATTATTAATATCTACATCTATAATTTAGATGAGGACGTTGGAGGATGGGGTGTTTCTATACTCTGAACTGCTTTAACAAGTTTCAAAAATAAGTCTCAAATGTTGCACTATCGGTAAAGTCGTTGCCATCTAGCATTAATGAGGATGAATCTGAGTCATTATCTGTTAAAGATCAGCCTTGTGACTCTCCTAAGAACCACTTCAAGGGCTTGGATGTTTCACTTATGTCTCAGAGAACTGAACAGTGTACTCAAGGTGTGCTCTGGCCAGAGAACTATCTGCTTCAGCATGATGGTCTCAGATTTATACTCCATTGAAAGAAAAAAGAAACAAAGACTTGTATTTATATAGTGCCTTTCACGACCTTAGGATGACCCAGAGCCAATTAAGTACTTTTGAAGTCAGGTGCAGCAGCGCTCCGAAAGCTTGTGATTTCAAATAAAACTGTTGGACTATAACCTGGTGTTGTGCGACTTCTCACATTTGTCCACCCCAGTCCAACACCGGCATCTCCGCATCATGGTTGTTATGTGGGAAAGACGACAACCAATTTTCACACAACAAGGTCCCACAGACAGCAGTGACCAGATAGGTCTGCTTTTTAGTGATGTTGGTTGAGGGATAAATATTGGCCAAGACGCCGTGGATAACTTTCCTGCTCTTCTTCGAAATAGTGCCATGGGATCTTTTACGTCCACCTGAGAGGGCAGACGGGGCCTCGGTTTAACGTCTCATCCAAAAGATGGCATCTCCGACAGTGCAGCGCTCCCTCAGTACTGCACTGGAGTGTCAGCCTAGATTATGTGCTCAAGTCTCTGGATTGAGACTTGTAACCACAACCTTTGGACTCGGAGGTGAGAGTACTACCAACTGAGCCATGGTTGACACATTGATTGGGCAACAGAGCTTAGAATTCTGTTTGCTTTGTTGTTTCCTGCTCCACAGATGAATGAGAGTGTTGAGTCTACTACCACTCACGAATCTCTTTCAGCTTTTCACCCACCTAGTTCTATTCATTAAGTATGTTGTCTACTTTGTCAGCAGTACTGAATTTTATCAGCTGTACTTATTGCTCACTCGCAAATTTTACAACTTGCATTTATATAGTGCCTTAAACGTAATAAAACGTACCAAGATGCTTCATAGGTGCATTGTCAAGCAAGACTTTGACACCGAACCACATAAAGAACAACAGCAACTTGGATTTATATAGACCCTTTAACATAAAAAAATGTCCCAAACAACGCTCCCTCTAATTTTTTTGGGGGTTGCGCGGCACCTTTAACAGGCTGCGCGGTCCATTCAAGTTTTCGTGCTTGCACCTTTTTTCCATTCAAAAGCCAGTGAGCGGCCTGCACAGGATCTCCAGACCGCTGCGCCGCCGCACGGCCACGCAGCTTAACGGGAACATTGGCCCCAAGGTGCCTCAGAGAGGTGTAATCAGACAAAAATGGACTCTGAGCCACAAAAAGAGGGGTGGTCAATGAAGTGAGTTTTAAATGAGGAGGTGGAGAGGTGAAGGGGTTTGGGGAGGGCATTCCTAGGCAGCTGACGACACAGTGGCCAGTGATGGATGGTGGTGGTGAGGGGGGGGGGTGCGGGTTGCGGTTAGGGGTAGATGCACAAGAGACCCGAGTCAGAGAAACAAAGGGGGAAAAATTCGGTTTGTTTGCACCTCCCGTTAGCGCTAATGGGGCGATAAAAGCCAAGTTTGCAGTTGGAGGCGATAATTAGTGCCAGGCGCTAAACTTTGCGCCCAGCCGATAATTGCGCCCCAAACGGGGCGATACCGAATTTCTCCCCCAGAGAGTTCAGGGGGTTCGAAAGGGCTGGAAGAGGTTACAGAGATACAGGAAGGGCATGGCCATGAAGGGATTTAAGCTCGAGGATGAGGATTTTAAATTTGGGGGTGAGGGGCAAAGAAGGGCTGCGAGGGGCAGGTGGTGTGCAAGAGCTGGATAATCTCTGTTTGAAAAAGGGCATAAAGAATTGGGAATCGGGAAGTCTGAGATCGGTTGGGATCACTTGCTGACTCATCTCCTGCAGCCTAAAACGTTCAATCTCACGCAAGGAAGCAGAAGGTTTTGAGAAGAACCACCAGGTCTCAGCCATTCAAAAATAACAGTAAGATCCAGGGCCATTCATAGAAGAAGGTCCCCAGGAAGGAAGTCATCAAGGCGATACAATGTAGAGAGCAGCAGAGGGAAGCTGAACCTACTGACAAAAAAGAAACAATTCCAGTGTTGGGAGCCAAGAGGAAAAAACCAAGCCAGAGTATCAACACAGCAGTTACTTTTACTTTGAAAGAAGAATGTCCAGCTAGTCTGCTTCACAGAGATTAATTTAGATCATGCAGAGAGCTACTCTTTGATCTGCTCATTGTTTTGACAGTTTGAGGTTTGTACCTTTCCATGCTGCATTGTTCTGTGGTTTAGGAAGTTAGATTTTATTGGATAAATGGAAAGGGTTCGTTCCCATACACAAGACTGCCCGTGGAGCTAATAGTGTTTTAATGGATTTTAAAATGTTAAGATTGTTCTGTATTTATATGGCTCTTTAAGCATTTATGTTGATGCTTTGTTAACGGGGGCAAAGAGTTTAATCGATTTTAAATGTGCTTTGGATGAGATTAAAGGAAGTAGTTGAGGCACTGTAAGTGGGGAGTGTCTTTGAATTTAAAGTACATGGAGATGAGTGCTGCCTAACTGACCAGAACAGGCAGACAATGAGGTCTGACTAATTTAAGGACCAATTTTATTCTGAATAAATGGATAATATAAGGGGATTTAAATTAAATTAATTCAGGAAAGTAATATTTTCGTTTTTAGTTGCAATGATGGACCTTTGGCGATCAGGATTGCACACCCGAGCACCCTTACCAGAGAACACCATCCCTTGTAAGAATGCATCATCCCATAGGAAGTGGGAGACAGGTTTAATACCGCGTACAGCATCTGTAGGACCTGGAACAGATGCAGGAGAAGACTGCACATTTTAAGCAATCTGGTAAAGTAAGACTACCCAGCAAGTACCATCTACCAAGTATTTGCCCAAAATTACATGCCACTAAATATTACCTGTCAACCTGTTCCAGATTTCCCCCATCCCAACCCAAATCCTGATGGGACCATCCAGTTCTTTTTTTACAACTCATGCATACCCATACTTCAGGAGGGCACACATTCAAACCACAACTCACAACTGAAAGCTTTGCCACACTCATATCTACCAATGGCTTGATGCATCAAATCTTTGCAACACAAACATGGCCACTTACTGACGCCCTGAATCGGCTTCATATCAGTCATGCATCAGTGACTCGCTGTACCAGAAATGCACTAGTTACGTTGGACAACCATGTCATGCATCAGCGGGGAAGGAGATGAAAGTGCTGCCCATGCCAACCAATATACCAGTCATCTGTTTGATGCATGTGGTGGCAGCATGTTAATAGATGTTGCTCAGCTAACCAGGAATGAACCATAAGCATAATTTTTGAGGACAATGGCAATCTTCTCAACCACAGGCAGTGATTCCCCATACTGTGGTTTGACCCCAGGTGTCCATACAGCAGATGACAAAGTTCTGGAAGTGTCTACCCGCTGATCTGGAGCGAGCTGGAGCATTGGTACTTGGTCATTGACAGGTACCGGTGTGCTCAGGTCTGCACATATTGTCTGGTGCATCCTGATCTCCCTGAAATGCCTTTTTTCCTCTTGTACCATGTCGACCATGAAATTATTTAATAACAAATTTAACTCTTAAATGAGTTTTAAAAAAATTAATAAAAATTTCTGAAATATAGAAAACAATTCCAATAAAAACACTAGACTATAAACATTGGGGAAACAAACACATAAGTCTATGCCTCTTTATAAAGCTCTTTCAATCAGAGATCTTCCATTGTTCCCATTCCATGAGGGAAAAAAATGGCAAACTTGGGCAATTCCTCCAGAATTGTGCTAGGTGTTCATTCACAAATTTTTGCAGCAAATCGGGGCCTTAACAGAGCTAAAGTATGAAATGGGCGTAAGGCCCCCAGCACATGGAATGCAGCAGACCGATGAATAGCAACCGAGTGAGTAGAAAATGAGTGCTCTCCAAACTCCCTGATCCCCTGTCACTATGATGCCCTTGTTCTCCTGGTAGACAGCAGTGCAGAATCTACCCCTCCTCCCGTTTGGAATTCAGGGAGGGCTCAGCTTGGATGTAAGAGATACAATCATGGCTATTACTGTAAGCCGTGTTATCGTACGATTATACAGACTTGCAGATGCCTAATGAATTCATGTCAAATTCCATTCTCTGCTATTTAAATGAAGTGTTAACCAAATTAAAACCAACTCCTTTAAAAAGAGCATTAAAATAGGGGGGAAACAAATCTGATACGAGTGCCTTAGGCATTTGATTGAAAATATCGCTCACAGTAATTTCCAGGATCTAGAGAAGAGGAGATTTAGAGCTACGGAAACAGGGCCAATAAAAGTTGAATTTGAATGCATTTCAAACTACAGCTCACCCAATTGAAAGCACTGTACTTGGGGCACCTGACGTCCAAATTGTTACTGGTGTCAAAACTATGTTGCATGCATAGTTTTAGCAATGTGGAGAGGAAGGGGCAGATAAAGACTTTCTGGCCGAGAAATTCGACTTGCACCCGAAACGGGCGCAAAATCGTTGGAGCAACGGCTCTGTGCCGGCCTGAGGTCCAAGCCAAATTTACCTTTGGGCCTCGATTAAATGCCGCTGGCAAGCTGTGGGCGCCAATGGGCACCCCGCTGCAGCTCCCCTCTGGGCAGCGAGGCAAATTAGCCGATTCCCACCCTGAGCCAGCCAGCATGTTGCCCACCAAAAATGGAAACTGAAAATTTCCAGGGCCATTATATTGAGCAGCCTCCAGCGGTCCCTTTAAGGATCGTTGGTCAGGCTCGCTCAATGCCTGGTGGAACTAGGCAGAGCATGCACGGTGCAAGCTCTACCCATTTTTACCTGAATGTTGCATTCGGGGTCCTACAACCAGCGTAGGACCCCCATTTGAATGTTTAAGGAGTCTAATGCCTGTTTCAGGCAGGTGCCCTGGACGACTAAAAGGCTCCCAAGCCAATATGGCACCCAGCACACTTCCAGCGTAGTTCGGGCACAACAGATTACGATGCGAACTTCAGATGTCTAACGCCAGTTTTACACCAGAAAAATAGGCAGCCGTAAGTTAAATTTCTCCCCCTATGACTCTGAAATTATGCCATGTGATACTTGTGTGTGAAGCCTAATGCATTTGTCTAAAATTTAACAGATAGAGGCTTCTACAACAACAACAACTTTTATTTATATAGCACCTTTAACGTAGTAAAATGTCCCAAGGCGCTGCACAGGAGTATTTTAAGACAAAAAATTTGACACCGATCCACATAAGGATAAATTAGGGCAGGTGACCAAGAGCTTGGTCAAAGAGGTAGGTTTTATGGAGCGTCTTAAAGGAGGAAAGAGAGGTAGAGAGGCAGAGAGGTTTAGGCAGGGAATTCCAGAGCTTAGGGCCTTGGCAGCTGAAGGCACGGCCACCAATAGTTGAGTGATTATAATCAGGGATGCTCAAGAGGGCAGAATTAGAGGAGCGCAGATATCTCGGGGGGCTGTGGGGCTGAAGGAGATTACAGAGATAGGAGGGGTGAGGTCATGGAGGGATTTGAAAACAAGGATGAGAATTTTGAAATCGAGGCGCTGCTTAACCGGGAGCCAATGTAGGTCTAAACCGTTTTGGACACCCCATTACAGGCAGGATATAAAAATAATGATGGAAAAGGTGCAGTGTTGATTCACTACAAAGTTACAGGGGTAAGGGGTTACAGTTATGAAGAGAGGCTTAAGAAGTTAAAACTTTTTTCACTCGAGCTAAGAAGGTAGAGGGTTGATTTGATAGAGGTCCTGAATATTATGAAGGGCTATGATAAAGCAAATAGTAATAGACTGTCATGAGTCGTTGTTGAGAGAGGGATGGCCAGTGGAGTACGGAGGTCTGTTTGACAAAACTTAATTACTGTCCTCTCAGCTAACATCCATAGTTGGCAAATGGGGTACAGCTTTAACAAGATGTAAACAGCTGCAGCAGTGAAACCCAAGGGCACCTTGAAATAAACAATGCAATCCCTGGGCTAGCACACAGCTGTTCAATGCAATTACCAATTAGACTCCCCTTTAAGAAACAGCAACCAACACAGGCGAATGGGTCAATCATGCCTCACTTATTTTATATGGGCACTGAGCTCCAGCAGAGGTGTTCCAGTGTTACATCATGGGGCCATGACTTTAGCAAAATTTTTTCGAGGGCTTAATGAAACTAGTGCATGCCTTCTGCACCAGTCTTCAGTGCTACAGGAGCTTCCCCACTGCACTATACCGTGCTCTGCACTACAGCCACCATTAGGACCTGGGCTTCAGGGCCTGACAATACTTGTCATGTGCATCTGATGCAGTGCTGTGGACATGGACCATTGCATTATCCTCAGCAGGTACTCCTTGAGATGTTAACAGTACAGATCTGGCTCAGGAAGGAGGAGAGAGTTGTGTCATTACTGCTGGAAAGAACAATAGCTCCATAGGATTGGAAGAGTAGAGATCAACTTAGTATATGGCAGTGGTGCAATTGCTACAGGAGACAGCAGGACTGGAAAATACGGCATACACTTTGCAAGATGGACATAGAACTCAGTACATTGCATCCGGGGTGAATAGTTGTCAAAGACAATGGGATGAACCCAAGAGCAGGGGCAAACGGGACAGATCTTTGGAATCTCCGATAGTAGAAGGATGCATGGGCATTAACGTATTTAGAATGTATATATTTTTGAATTATAATGGTGATTTCATCAGTGCATTTTTAAGTATTTATAAAAAATCTTAATTTAAAAGGAGGAAGATGTGGATCTGCAAATATTAAAACAAAATGAATATTTATAAGCTGAGACCAGCTAATCGTGAGTGGTGCTCCCTCTGGACACCGCTCGATGAATGATGCAGAGAGAGAGCACTGCCAACACTCCTTATCAGACAGTATTATATAGAGGGAGGGTCACTTGGGAGGATCTCTAATGGACTGATATGCTCTGTTTCTCTTACAATTTTCTGAACAGAATTTTTATTTCATCTTCAGTTTTATTTTAATGCTCCTCTTGTGTATTCAGTTTACTAGACGTGTACCTTTATTTAGATTAAATTTCCTTTCATTTCCTTCGTCTTAAGTAGTTATACCTACAATCTGAATTATTTACCTCCTTTTTTGTTTTGTTAGTCTTATTATATTCTCTTTAATTTAATGATCTTTCCTTCTGTGTGAGTCTGTGATATTTATCCATTACATTTTCTTTTCTCCATTCAATCAAGGTAGCAAATTCATTTTTAGTTCATATTAATTTTCCTCCCTACCATTCTATTAGTCTCCTATTTGTTTGATCATATTATATGTTTATTTAATACCTCTACCCTGGATTTCTGCTGAAAGTTGTTTTCCTACATTTCATTTATTTTGGTGCGCTTTCCTTCCTTTACGCGTCAGGACTCCCTGCACAATTCACTATTCCTCTTGATTGTTCCTATACCTGGGTCAGCCCTGCTCTGTAATAAACTGCTTAAAGTGGCATCAAGGCAATGCTGGGGTGTGACAATTGGTCTCTAATTGTCCCTGTGTTGGCGAAGCAAAATCAGCCAGCATTCTCAGTCTTAAATGGCGCATAACAATCCCCAGTGGAAGTGCGTGTATGCGGACGCCTAATATGAGAGTTGCGAATGGAGCGTGCGCAACTACCGGGGGGGGCCCGAGGTTGGCCTGAATTTGGACGTCGGGCCTCGTTAATATTAATTGGGCCAACTGCCAGTGCCTGTCGCACCTCCACAGGCAGCTCGCCCATTTGAAGACAATGAACATCGGGCCACTTGCCTCGGCAGCAGCGGCACGAGGGTAAATCCCAGGCCGCCCTCCTCATTTCTGCTCCACGCTCCCCTCCCGGAACTTACCTCCAGGTTGCTGAAGCTGAGGCCAGCGGCTCGGTCTTCATTCTCTTCAGATGGGTGAGTTGGCTGTGGAGGCGCCGGCACCTTGCCCAATTAATACGATAAAGTCCCGCGGCCCGATTTCAGGCCTGCCTCGGGCCTCCCGTTTGTTGCAGCTGCCCCGTGTGCGGAAAAGATTTCAGGCCCGAAAACGGGCCTAAAGGAATTTCAACCGCTGTGCCTTTGGGAGAGGAAAGGGAGGAGAAAAATTGGAGGGGGAAAAAAAATGAAGGAGAGAAAATTGGAGAAAAAAGGGGGCATCAGAGTAACATGAGGTAACTTCCTCTCCAAGTTTCCTTTCTATGCCCAGCCAATGGTGCAGTTGAGATTGGGAACCCAGCAGCCTGGAAGTTCCACTCAGGCCGAACACCAAGTCGAAGCAGGGTAGAGCACGAATTGCGTCCATACGATGTGAAGTACTCTGACCCTGCCATGGTATCTGCCATCGGTCCAGTGTAAGTAAGTACCATGAGCTCCGGGCACCAGGAGGTGCCATCGAATCGGAGCCTGTTCATTGCGAGATGGGAATTCGTGTGCTGCTGCTTGATTTAAAGGCCTGCAGAAGTTTTAAAGGGGCAGTCATCTAGAAACGGAGGCATTCAGCAGAGTAGAAAGCTTTGTTGAAAAATAATGTCGGCCTGACCTGAAGGAAGGTTCACAAATACAACGGTGGAGGTACTGCTACATAAATTCAGACAGAGAAGCGACTGAGCAACGCAAGCCTGTTAGAAGGGCTGCTCGTGGGAAATGCAAGGAGGTGGCCAGAACAATCAGTACTAGCACTAACATCCCACACACCGTAGCTCAGTGCTGGAAAACAATCTTACCAGGTCAGGCAAGGTAAGAGGAGCTTTTCAAAAATGTACGGTACCCAGCATGTGTGCCACTTACAGTGATCTCCTCCCTACCTCTCCCCCCACACTGTGTTATATGCTTGACTTGTTTACCATCAATGCCCAGAAGGTAGCGCGGTGTCCTTTTTACAGCCTCCAGCCTTCATCTGGAGGTGTTCCTTCACTCGCAGCCTTATATGCATTCAGCCTACTAAAAGACTCACGGGGAATCTAATTGCTTGGTGCATGTAGCTATCATCACACTCGTGATGTGCTGCATGCTGACACCTGCATTTTACTGCCAGTCATGGTAATCAAAGTTAATTCCCACTTCGTGCATTCTCCTTCAAAGGGGCAGACAGCCCATAGCACCAGAGAGAGAACTGCGACAGGTGGCAGAGCCTTTAATCTCCAAGCTCTCCAAATCCTGGAGTGGGAAGCAACAGAGGGTGTCGAACGCAGAAGAGTGGGAAGCCAGGTGACAGCTGCAGGTTTGTGATGACATTCGGCCTCTCTCTATTCTCATCCGATTGCACCCTGCGTTATCTCCATCATGAAACGCTCAAGTCACTCGGTTATTGAAAGTGGTGTTTGAATTCTGCTCTTCCGCAAACCGTTCCAACCCCTCGACACGCTCCAGAGGAAGCAGAATCAGATTCCAATGGATCTGGCCCTGCCAGCATTTCGGAGCACACGCCCTCACTCGCTCATTCCCTTGCAAGCATTACCCCAGAGATATCCACCCCAGGGGAATTAGAGAGCGAGCCAGAGGGAAGTGCACTGGGTGATACACACAGCACAAATTTGTTGCACTGCCTCCAAGGCAAGTATATCCTTCCTTAGATAAGGAGACCAAAACTGTGCACAGTACTCCAGGTGTGGTCTCACCAAGGCCCTGTACAATTGTAGCAAGACTTCCTTACCCTTATACTCCAACCCCCTTGCAATAAAGGCCAACATGCCATTTGCCTTCCTTATTGCTTGCTGTACCTGCATGCTAGCTTTCTGTGTTTCTTGTACGGGGACACCCAAATCTCTCTGAACACCAACATTTGAAAGTTTCTCACCATTTAAAAAATATTCTGTTTTTCTATTCTTCCTACCAAAGTGAATAACCTCACATTTCCCTACATTATACTCTCTCTGCCACCCTACTGCCCATTCACTTAGTCTAGATATCCCCTCTAAGTTCATCTCCAAGTCACACACCATCCTGACTTAGAAGTATATCGTCAATCCTTCATCGTCGCTGGGTCAAAATCCTGGAACTCCCTACTTAACAGCACTGTGGGAGTACCTTCACCACACGGACTGCAGCGGTTCAAGAAGACGGCTCACCACCACCTTCTCAAGGGCAATTAGGAATGGGCAATAAATGCTGGCCCTGCCAGCGACGCCCACATCCCATAAACGAATAAAAAAGAGATGAGCAGAAGTGATCAAATTCATTAAAATTAAGCTTGCACTAATGTTGTTTTGTGTGCAGAAATTGTTTTTGGAATTTGCTTTCAATAGGTGACGTGAATGGGAGATGTATGATTTGAAGCAGATGGAGAAGGGTCTGTAAATTATGGCATGTTAGTGATGTGAAAGGATAGATGTAGACAGGACTGTTAATACAGCGGCATGATGTGGCTGTCACGAGCTCTCACGTATCGGTGAATGATTGTGTCTGGCAGCCGGTAACAGGTTGTCCTCCTCATTCTACTCAGGCTGCTGCTGCTCCTTTTCCTGATCCTCTTGCTGCCCTTGGGATCTTCGTCCTTCCGAAGCCAAAAGCAGTGGTACACAACCACAATTGCTGAGACCTTTACTGTAATGGTAGCATTCCTCCAGATTAATGCAGGTATCTGAAGCATGCCTCCAATAAGCCAATGTTGTGTTCAGTGATGACGCTGATGGATAAATGGACCTCATTACAACTCACCTCGTGTTCCATTTCCCACTACCACCACCCAGCCGATTAGCACCATAAATAGGGTCGGGACTAACAAAAATTCGAGGCTATTGTATGGCAAACTGCTGGCACGAATCTATTCTGCTATTATTAGCCTTTTAAGCTTATATTTTTGTTGGTTTTGTTGCTATTTAACCTTATTTGTTTTCCTTAGGAAGAGCAAGGGACCAGGGTAGAAAAAGGGAGAGACTGAGGCAAATACAGAAAGTGGATGGGAAAGGAAAAGTGAACAGATGCCGTCAGGAGGTCAGAAGACATAAGAACTTAAGAAATAGGAGCAGGAGTACGCCATACGGCCCCTCGAGCCTGCTCCACCATTCAATAAGATCATGGCTGATCTTCGACCTCAACTCCACTTTCCCGCCCGATCTCCATATCCCTTGATTCCCCTAGAGTCCAAAAATCTATTCATCTCAGCCTTGAATATACTCAAAGACTCAGCATTCACAGCCCTCTGGGGCAGAGAATTCCAAAGATTCACAACTCTCTGAGTGAAGAAACTGCTCCTCATCTCGGTCTTAAATGGCCTAACCCCTTATCCTGAGACTATGCCCCTAGTTCTAGACATTCCAGCCAGGGGAAACAACCTCTCAGCATCTACCCTGTCAATCCCCTTCAGAATCTTGTATGTTTCAATGAGATCACCTCTCATTCTTCTAAACTCCAGAGAGTATAGGCCCATTTAACACAATCTCTCATCATAGGACAGCCCTCTCATCCCAGGAATCAATCTAGTGAATCTTCGTTGCCCCACCTTAAAGGCAAGTATATCCTTCCTTAGATAAGGAGACCAAAACTGTGCACAGTACTCCAGGTGTGGTCTCACAAAGGCCCTGTACAATTGTAGCAAGACTTCCTTACTCTTATACTCCAACCCCCTTGCAATAAAGGCCAACATGCCATTTGCCTTCCTTATTGCTTGCTGTACCTGTATGCTAGCTTTCTGTATTTCTTGTACGAGGACACCCAAATCTCTCTGAACACCAACATTTGAAAGTTTCTCACCATTTAAAAAATATTCTGTTTTTCTATTCTTCCTACCAAAGTGAATAACCTCACATTTTCCTACATTATACTCCATCTGCCATCCTGTTGCCCACTCACTTAATCTATCTATATCCCTTTGCAGACTCTTTGGGCTGGATTTTGTCTTGGGGTCGTGTAATCCGCATTTCGTGTTTTCCCCCGACTCCAGATCAATGTGGATGCCTGATGCAATTTTCACTTAATTGGGCAATTGAGTTGGAGCATGTGGGAACCCATGAACTAATTAGTGTTTTCAGTCTGAAAGTCACCTCTGATGATGTCATCATTGATGACTGCCTAGTCTCAGAGACTGTTGGTGAGAGAGGACCTGCCTGGCGTTTGATGTGAGTGGACCTGGATGGAGAGAGAGAGAGAGAGAATTTTTTTTGCCAAGTAAGTCCTCCCAGGCAGTCTCTGAAGACATTCAATGCAGCAGCATCAGAGGCACTGTTCAGACCTAATACTACTACCACCTTCATCACATCTCCGTTGTAATAGTGGACTTGCAGCCGATAGTCAGCTATCCACTTGTGCTCCCGCCAGGTTTCACTGGAGTGTTTCACACCAGGCGTGCTTCACGTCAAAAGAGGGTTAAACTAGCTACAGCGTTTCAAAATGGCATTACAGAGCCAATTTAGAGCTTGTTAAGGGCTTTAATGGCCTCTCCTGCCTCTTGGAGGCGGGACGGAATCGGGAACCCCGCGACTGATTATGTCAAAATTGCGTGGAGGCGGGATGGAGTCAGGATAGGGTCGGAAACCCCGACCCCGCAAATTTAACCCCCCACACGCCTCCAAACCCGACTCCATGGGTCATTCAAAATCCAGCCCTTTGTATTCTCCTCACAGCTTACTGTCCCACCTAACTTTGTATCATCAGCAAACTTAGATACATTAAACTTGGTCCTTTCATCTAGGTCATTAATATAGATTGTAAATAGCTGAGGCCCCAGCACTGATCCTTGCGGCACCCCACTAGTTACAGCCTGCCAACCTGAAAAAGACCCGTTTATCCCTACTCTCTGTTTTCTGTCCATTAACCAATCCTCGATCCATGCTACCATATTACCCCTAACCCTTATCTTGTGTAATAACCTTTCATGTGGCCCCTTATTGAATGCCTTTTGAAAATCCAAAGATGCCACATCCACTGGTTCCCCTTTATCTACCCTGCTAGTTACATCCTCAAAAAACTCTAATAAATTTGTCAAACATGATTTCCCTTGCATAAAACCATGCTGACAAATCATGTTATGATTTTCTAAGTGCCCTGATACCACTTCCTTAACAATGGCTTCCAGCATTTTCCTGAAGACTGATGTCAGGCTAACTGGCCTGCAGTTCTCTGTTTTCTCTCTCCCCCCTTTTTTGAAATGCGGTGTTACATTTGCTACCTTCCAATCCGCTGGAACCATTCTAGAATCGAGGGAATTTTGGAAGATCCAAATTTTGGTAGATTACAACCAATGCATCCACTATCTCTGCAGCCACCTCTTTTAGAACCCTAGGATGTAGGCCATCATGTCATGGGGATTTGTCGGCTTTTAGTCCCATTAGTTTCTCTAGTACTTTTTCTCTACTTATATTAATTACGTTAAGTTCCTCACCCTCATTAGACCCTTGGCTCCCCACCATTTTTGGTATGCTTTTTGTGTCTTCTACTGTGAAGACAGATACAAAATATTTGTTTAACATTTCTGCCATTTCCTTATTCCCCATAATAATTTTTCCTGTCTCAGCCTCTAAGGGACCACATTTACTTTTGCTACTCACTTCCTTTTTACATACATGTAGAAGCTCTTACAATCTGTTGTTACATTTCTTGCTAGTTTTCTCTCATATTCAATTTTTTCCCTTTTGATCAATTTTTTGGTCATCCTTTGCTGGTTTCTGAAACTCTCCCAATCCTCAGGCTTACTACTAACAGGAGTTATTGAGATGGACAGAGGAAGAAAATAAGGTTAGGCGGGAGAGAGAATAAAAGATGTCAGGCAGAAACAGGAGACAAAAAGAATAAAAGAGGCCAAGAAGGAGAATGAGATATGCAGGATGGAAAAAGAACAAAATAAAAGAGATCACGTTGTACAAGAGTATTGATTTGTAACACTGATGTGATATAGCCTGCTGCTAAACTGAAACAGGGATGATTGGTGATGGGACTGAGCTCTGTCCTTTTATTTCTGAGACCTGGGTTCGAATCCAATCCAGATTGATGGGATGAAACTCTCCTCTCTCTCAGCTAAGTGAAATGAATAGTCTCACTCAGAGATTCTGCAGGGAAGGTTGATGCACGAAATAGAAAGGTCAATCAGTATAGAATTAAAGTTAAGGCTGTTAGGGCTGAATAAAATCTCACTATGGTATACCTGACCTGTCAACACATGATACTAACCTCCCAAACCCGCGACCTCTTCCACCTAGAAGGACAAGGGCAGCAGGCGCATGGGAACACCACCACCTCCAAGTTCCCCCCCAAGTCACACACCATCCTGACTTAGAAGTATATCGCTGATCCTTCATCGTCGCTGGGTCAAAATCCTGGAACTCCCTCCCTAACAGCACTGTGGGAGTACCTTCACCACACGGACTGCAGCGGTTCAATAAGGTGGCTCACCACCACCTTCTCAAGGGCAATTCGGGATGGGCAATAAATGCTGGTCTTGCCAGTAACGCCCACATCCCATAAACGAATAAAAAAAAATAACATTGAAAGCGGGAAAGTATTTATTAGCATTAAACATCCTTCATGTGGAAGCCCACAAAAATTCACATAATTTCAATGAATTAAAAATGAGGAAATGAGTGGAAATGCAGGAAAAAAGTGATAGCACCATCAGACAGCATTTTAGTACAATCTGTAGTTTTCTGTCCTGTGATAACAGAACTTATTGGCACTTACCAGTTAGCTGTTATTTTATTGCACTCAATTTAATAATGCCAGTCAAGAGCTTGTTAATGGCTCCTAATCCCAACTGCTGCTACTTTCCATTTTGTGCAATTAATTCTCCGATGGCTCCCAACCTGGGTTGGAGATATTACATTCGGAAAGGTAAACATTCGAGTGAGCACTACAGCTGTAATATGTGCTGTCTTGCATTGCCTCAGGAGACTGAGGGCAGAAGATGAGCAGAGGCTTCAATAAAAGCTCTATGGTCTGCCACATAAGCTACCCCCAGGACCATGTGTAAGGCCAAGAAACAGCTACTTCTCCCTCAGAAATAGAAAGGTCAATCAGTACGGAGTTAAAGTTAAGGCTGTTTGAGCTGAATAAAAGAAGCTTTATTCGGCATCTAACTGTTGTGCAGCTGACCTGTGAGCACATGATGCTGGCGTTGAAAACGGAAAAGTATTTCTTAGCATTAAACATCCCTCGTCTGGAAGCCGACAAAAAATTCACACAATTTCAATAAATAAATAAAAAAGGTGATATCACCATTGTTTTAATCTGTTCAACGGCTAAGCCTGACCTTGGAGGTTCCCATCAACCTGTGCTGCCTGCCGAAGAACAAACTACAGTGTCCAGTCAACGATGCCTTCTCTGTGGCAATAAAGATATCAACAGCTCCTAATTTTGATGTCAATGGGAGCTTCCAGGCTACAATAAGGGTATTCATACATGCCAATATTTTATGAAGCCATTCAATGTTCCAGAGTAAATTTCCATTTGTCTGTGTTTATGGATGAAAATCAGCTCCCATTTCTCCTTCCACCTGAAGATGCTGCTCTCCAGAGGATCAACACTCTGCCGTGCAGTGTGGGAGGGAATTCCTGTCCACAGTGTGGTTTTTTAATTCATTCACAGGATGTGGGCATCACTGGCAAGGCTAGCATTTATTGCCCCTCGAGAAGGTGGTGAGCCACATTTTTAATAACTGAGTAGCTTGCTAGGCCATTTCAGAGTCAACCACATTGCTGTGGGTCTGGAGTCACGTATAGGTCAGACTGGGTAAGGACAGCAGATTTTCTTCCCTAAAGGACAATTAGTGAACCAGATGAGTTTTTACAACAATCTGATAGTTACATGGTCACCATTACTGACACTAGCTTTATATTCCAGATTTATTTAATTAACTGAATTTAAATTCCCCAGCTGCCATGGTGGGATTTGAACTCTTTGTCTGCAGATTAGTAGTCCCACACCTACTAGATTACTAGTCCAGTAACATTGCCACTATGCTACATTCCCTGTAGCAGAGTTTCCATTCCCTGAAGTAACAAATGAGGGCAGAGTCAAAGAAGAGCACCATTATAAACTGGTTGGAAGAGAATCAGACAAGAGTGCCTACCTAAACTGGTAGGGAGATGATGAGTGCCAGCTTAAACTGGCGAGGGAAGGAGAAAAGTGCCAGGATTCACCAGGGAGAAAGAAGAGAAGAGCACCCATGTGAACTGGGTCCAGAGAAGGAAAAGAAAAAATGGTGGGGGAGAAGAAGAGTGCCAGAATGAACTGCCGAGGGATGGGGAAGGATGAAAACCATCAGAAAATGGGGAGAAAAAAGTGCCATGAAAGGGTTGCTGGAAAATCAAGGTGATGTGGCCATTTAAGATAAATGGCTATATACAGGGGCAAAATAAAACCTAGCCTTTAAAATGTTACATCTTTATTTTTCAGCCTTTTGGAAGGCTGCTTTGAGCTCAAAACACCGCTGACAAAGCTCTACAGTGGGCAAAATAACTGTGGAGGCAGGAAGCTTGAGTCCGTGGGCAAGCGATGGACTGGCACGCATCAGCACCCCTACTTGATGGCTGGAGAAGTGCTGGTGCACAAGGTGGTTGTGAGGAGGGTTGCCCTGTTTGGCACTCCAAGGTGCCCTTCCTATAGGGCAGCAGTGAAAGGCAGCAGATGGCATGGGGAAACAGTTGAAGGAGGAGGTGTCCTTTGTTGTCACTAATATTGATGTCCCTGCGGTGCAGTTTGGCTGCAGATGTCTGAGCAGCAGATGGGCACAGGTCTGCAATAGATTCTATGCTGATCTGGGGCCTGCAAAGCAAGTTCCTGATGGTCATTGCCAAGTAGGTGTGCCATGGCCTGTAGATATGGTTGGTTGCATAATAGGTGTAGACATTCCATCTCTGCTAGCATCTTGCACCATTACAACCACAAAATACTCTTTAACTTTGCCTCCACTTGCCATCCACCGTGTGACTGTACAGCTTGCACCTAAATGTTTGGTGGCTCTCCTAGCTCCCATGAAGTTAGTATTGGATTCACTTCTTTTTTATATGCCTCTTTTTGCCACTTTTATTAATGTCAAAGTGGTGAAAATTTGCACCTGCCAAAAAAGTTGGTAAACATTTTCCATTAATAAGCCCCCAACAATCAGCAACAATCTTAGACCCAAAAGCAGAAAACATAGCCGAATTTTTTAGAAGCATCACAGATACAGGCTAAGCAGCACAGAGCCTCAGCGAGAAAATGTTGAAGAGATTTTGATATTTTAATTGACGAAGCATTATTATTTTTCAACAGATGAAATCAACATAAAACTTTCTTTGGCGACTGAGGCACCACAACCTCTATGAAACTGATGTCCATGGTAAGGGAAATGATTAAAATATAATGGAGCTTCAGTGTAAGAACAGGCAGAGATAGCAGTATGCCATCTTGAAACTGGTAGTTCTTCTGTGTGAAATCAGCAACATGGAGATCTGGAAGTTAAATCTCTGTACTTCACAAATGGCCCACTACAAATCTCCAACAATGACATCTGCCAGCCTAGATTTTCTGATCAGCGTCATTCTAGCACCTCCGAATTGGTTTATAACGTCAACACTAAAATAATGCCAATCATGAAATCTAGGCTATCAACCTAGAAATTCTGTAAACTCATTCAAGATGGCGGACATGCATTCTGCCCGCCTCTTGGGCCTCCCCATGACCCCGTCCCAAATCCCAGGGATTTAATTATTTCATTTACTATTTGGGACAGGCGGTAGAGGTGTAATAGTGGAACCTGCCCCTTTCTCCCACCGGAAACTTAGAGTGGCATCCTGCCGCCTCCAGTGCCTCTTCAAGGGGGGTGGGGGTAAACCTTGGCCCTTATTAGGCTGAAGGAAAAAGCATATAAGAAAAACATTTTGCTGTGTGCCAGCTGTAAGAAGGTAATCAAACCTTCTGGGATCAATTACCTTTATTCCTTTATATCATTGGGGTCTTTATTAGACCAATTAAAAAAAACCATGCCTGCTCTGAGGAAGTGTGAATGGGAACAGCTAAAACTAACAGGAGACGGCTGGGTGGAATTCCCAGTGTAGCCCAGGAACATCTCCAGATGGACCGACCCCCCCACACTGCTGCCAAGACATGGAGATGGGGAAACAGGCAGAAGAAGCATCCCCTCCCCAACTCATAATTCCTAACTTAACATAAATGGAGCAGAAACTCAATGGATCCAGGTTACACTCCAAATTGTAACCCCTCTCTCCACTGCCCCCGCCCCCCCCACCACCACTGTTCCCCCACTCAGGGCTGGAATTTCTAACTGATCATCTCTGCAGATATATCCAGTACAGTGCAAAATCTGGAGTCATTCTCGACATAGAAACATACATGCACTTGGCCAGTGAATAAATAAGCCTCCCAGTTGAATTCCCTTACTGTTACTGGAAGAGTGAGAGTATCAGCAAGCAAACATGAACTGAGGTGGATATTGCAGGAGAGGGACAAGAAAGGGGAAGATGAATTGCCAGAGAAACAGGGAAGCACCACTGGGCTTGAATCCAACAATAATGAAGTCTCTTTGATTTTCCAATAATCCCTATTTGGGGGTTAGAACTTCATAAAATATGGAGACCTTTCATAGGAGTTGATTAGCACAGGTTCCTGTGCAAAGCCAACTCCAATGAATCATTTTAATTAGCCAAATCAGGACAATGGCAGGCCTTTGATGGAGTTGTTGGCTACATTTGGACTTTAAATATTCAATTATTGGTGAGAATAAAATTACAGCCTTGGCAGCAATGATTCTTTTAAGAGCAGTCATACTGCAGGCACTTGTCTTGGCCCATTACTTGTGCAATACTCAACCAGGAAACCTGAGTTATACTGCCAACAGTGACTTGCATTGAAGTCACTGCAGTGGTGTTCTGCAGATGTGCACTTGGGCACATGCACAGAGCTCCGCTCCTCAGGCAACTAAATTTTAATGCTGGGAGAGCATGGGCAGGATTGTCACTTCTCTTATACCATTAAACAGAGTCAAAGTGAATTTATAAAATTTGCAAAACTGCGTGGGCACTTTACAACTGTTGCTTCAAACCAGACTGGAGTTATGCTACATCGGGTGTGAGGTCCAAACCTACTACCTATTAGAGGTGGTTTTATACCTCTTGCTTTACTGTTTTCAGGAGTCAGATCACCAGCATTACTAAGCCTGGAAATGGATAAGAAATTGGCTGAAGAAAAGCGATAAGTGTGTTATTGTTAGGATACTGAGGGAAATACTGAGCAGAGTGCCCCAGAGATTTGTACTGTATAGGATATATGGCACAGAAACAGGACATTCGGCCCAACCATTCTATGCCGGCGTTTGTGCTCCACTCGAACTTCCTCCCATCTTTCCTCATCCAAATCTATCAGCATAACAACTAGGGCCGTACTCTTTCAAATCTACATCAACAATTCAGACGTTCAATGCAAATAACACTAAACTGGAAGGGGGCATTGTTGAGCCCTACAAAATGAGCTAAATAAAATTTGGAAGTGGGCAGAACAGTGACAGATGAAATTCAAAGAAAAAAGAAATAGGTGGCATACATACTCTGCAGGGCCAGTTCTCTGATTTTTCCAACATAAATCAGAGGAGCGCCCTGATATGCACTCCAGGCAGATGAGGCACTGCATTCAGAAAATCAACTCGTATCAATGCTTTTGAACTGGCTACGGATGATGTTGAAACAGATTCACAGTGTTAGTAGACTGAGCACTTAACATGGCCATTCACTGTGGAGTAGCAATTAACAAAGCAAATAGAAATATCAAACTATACTGCCAAATCAATATATCAAACGTATAGAAATGGTAAATTTAGAGCTCTGCTTCCAATGGGATCTATCTTCAAATTGGTGAAAATAAATTCTTCTTACTGCAAAGAGTACCACTTAGAATGATTCCTGAATATACAAGCAAAAAAACTTTTCAGCCACTTAAGGGATAATTGGACAGATTGATGAATTAAGACGGGCTCAATGGCCTTCCTTAACTTGATGTATCTTGTGATCTTGTGATTCCACACTTATACTGTCACCTTTACATTAATGTGCACCTGAAACTGCTTTGGATCGATGTGAATATAGTAATATGATTGAATCATAGAATTTCACAGCATGTGTAAAATAATTCTCCTAACCTCTCCTCTCTCTCTTTCTCCTCCCAACCCCGCCACAAAAGAAGGTGTGGTGTCTGATTTATTTTCTACTCTCTCTTTGTTCTTTTGTTAAAGATCTTAAATTTATGCCCCCTGGCAACCAAGTTGCCTACCGGTGGAAATAGTCTTACCTGATCAAAACCGCACATAATTCAGAATGAGCCGGATTTTACGGTCAGTGGCGAACGAACATTGTCGGCTGTTCATTACTCTTACACTTGCCCATAGACTTTCTATTGGCTTTTGCACTGGCACTTGCTGTGATTATAAGGCCATTTTGGTGCAGCGCCCTCTACAGGGGATCTGGGACCTGTGTGAACAGGGAAAGCAACTGTGTATCTCCTTAACCAATCAGATTGAAGAATGGTTACTGAGGCACGCAGAGTTTGAACCAGGAAGTGTCAGTTAAGAATATTTAATTCAGTGCCAAATCACGTACAGAAAGCAAAATAAAGAGAAAGAAAGAAAGAAAGATGGGATTAAGAGAGAGAGATAAAAGAGACAAAAAGAAAAACTAAAAAAAAAATGTTAAGCTTTTAATTTTTTTAAATCTCCATCAATAATTAAAAGCTGAAAGACTTGTAAAATGCCAGAGAGATTGTTTGGCAGTAATTAAGACTTATCATGCCATTAAAAATGAACTTACACTGGATTGGACAAGCCCTAACTTTTTCTGGCTAGTTTAGTGGCTATCTATTATGCAAGTACAGCAACTTCACGCCCTTCCCTGTGTTTAAATGCTGAGTCTCTCAGCGAGATACCGGTACAGTGCCGCTTCTGGAGGAGCAGGCCAACTCGGACAGCAACTTCCTGATTTCCGTGTTTGACTGCGCATGTGCGATCGCCAGACGTGGCTGTCTGATTTACAGTTTAATAACGGTGAGTGCTGATAGCCTCACCATTATTTTTACCACAAAATCCTGGCCAAATATCCTCTTAACCTTCTCCTACACAACATTTTCCAATATGCGCTTAACATTTTTTTTTATTTGTTTATTGGATGTGGGCGTCACTGGCAAGGCCAGCATTTATTGCCCATGAGAAGGTGGTGGTGAGCCACCTTCTTGAAAGGCTGCAGTCCATGTGGTGAAGGTGCTGTTAGGTAGGGAGTTCCAGGATTTTGACCCAGCAACATTATTGTGTTTTGTAGCGGTTTGTTACAACTGAGTGGCTTGCTGGGGCAGTTAAGAGTCAACCACATTGCTGTGGGTCTGGAGTCACATATAGACTAGACTGGGTAAGGACAGCAGATTTCCTTCCCTAAAGGACATTAGTGAACCAGATGGGTTTTTACAACAATCCAATAGTTTCATGGTTACCATTACTGACACTAGCCTTTTTTTTAAATTCCAGATTTATTTAATTGAATTGAATTTAAATTCCACTGCTCCCATGGTGGGATTTGAGCTTATGTCTTACGGATCATTACTCCAGGCCGCTGGATTACTAGCCCAGTGACATTACCACTATGCTACCGTTTCCTTAAACATAGCAGTGTACAGTATATAAATACAACTTCACCAATTATCACAGGCTGTATACAATTCACATAAATATATCTGCCAGTTTCCAATATTTTAAACCGTGCACCAGTGCTACTTAGGTCACATTCAAACTAGGTTCTAAGAGACTTACTACAATACATTTATTTTCCTTCATTTAATAGATGCCATATTTTGCAATATTAAGTGGGTGTTTAAACCTTACTGATGCACGAAGATTCATCATGACGCAATGTAAATGATGTTTTCCGACATTGCTGTTGCAATACTCGCTACTACTGCAGAGTTCTGAATGGAAACTTATGGGTAAAGTTTTTAATTGCAACATTTTTGAGGCGAACACAAATGATATGCTTCGACTGATATAAACCAAGATGCCGTCCACATAATTACGTTAATAAAAACAGTACCCAGAAGGTAAAAGAGTGCCACATGTGACCGAATTTTTCCATCGACTGCAAGGCCTGCACCAAGGAAGGGCAGCTGGAAACATGGTGCAGGTTTGCATGCTGTATCTGATATGGGCATGCACTGGACCTAGGAGTAATAAGAAACTATTTAATTAAAGGGAAAGGGAAGTTGAAGGAGAGCACTTACATCTCTATTTTCTATTGAAAAACATTGGCCAGGAATTTCTTTGGAGCTGATCCCATTCCCTTGCCCTAATTTCGGCGGAAGTGCGACTGAAAACCCTATTTACACACATAAACGGGATTTCTGCTGCACCTCTGTCGAAGTTACAATGGCAGAATGAGTGCAGCTCCGAGGAAATTCTCAGCCATTATCTATCTGTAGACTTGCATCATACCTTTCGTGTTATATTTGTACTGATTGGCTGAAGTTTCATATTCATAAAACAGTGACAAAAAACGAATGAAGAGGTAGGGAACCATTCAAATGCAGGAAAAGTGAAAAGATCGACTTCCAATTAACAACTACTGAAGTAATTAACTATTTAAATGCCAGCTTGGCTCACTGGTAGTATTCTTACCTCAGAGTCAGAAGATGTGCTTTCAAGCCCCACTCCTAGACTTCAGCACATAATCGAGGTTGACACTTTAGTTGAGTACTGAGGGAGTTAGAGGCATTGTCTTTTAGAATGAAATGTTAAACCAAGCCCCTGTCTGCCAGTTCAGATGAATATAATAAATCCTTCTTGAAGGGAGTTCTCCCAAAATGCATCCCTTAACCAATACCGTCAAGATAGATTAGCTGGCCATTCATCTCACTGCTGTTTTTAAGGCCTTGTTGTGCACAAGTTGGCTGCTGCATTTGCCTACAAAGCATCAGTGACTGCACCTCAAAAGTGAGTCACTGGCCAGAATTTCCTTTACCTGGGCGGGGCGGGTGCGGACAGGTGGCGTGACAGGTCAAGACTCCGTTGCTGCTTCCATCCCGCTCCAGAAATCGACTTTGCACTAATGGGGCCTATTAATCCCGCCCCACACGTTACCCAGCCCAATTAAACGGTGCGGGTCTGATGACGTCATCCATGATGCGTTTTCAGCCGGTAGATTTAAAGGAGCCATGGCCACATTGCATTTGAAGGTTCATCTAGGAGTGTGCAGGCAGCACACTGGAGGTTTTGATTGTTCCAAACACTTGGAAACATGACTGCACAGAGGCAGAGGGCTGCACCCAGGTTCTCCAATGACTCCCTCCATATCCTTGTGGAGGGAGTCAGAGCATGCAGGGAGGTCCTCTTCCCTTCCGATAGGTGGAAGAGACCTCCCCACGAGACAAAAAGAGCCTGGCTCAAATTGCAGAGGAGGTCAACAGCAGAGATGTGTTCAGGAGGACCTGGGTGCAGTGCCGGAAACGTTTCAATGATCACATTAGATCAGGAAAGGTGAGCACAAAGCCACACTCAACTTCATCCTGCTGTGCCTCTCATCATATCCCCATCACTCTGCCTTCCCAACCCGACTCCTGCACATCCTTACTCACACCAACATACCTTGCACGCCCATCCATCCCTCTCTCTCGATCTACATGATCACATCCCCACCTTACTAACCACCCCTCACACTCACCCTCATCCTAATGCAATCATATCAACTAACAACACACAAGGAGGCCAGATGGCAATGCCACCGCACTCCATCATAGTCTCCCTCTAAAGATCTAACCCATCCATTCCTTACACTCATTCCATCACTCTCACTCAACCTTATCTTCTTTCCCTCCTTGCAGGAAAAGAGAGCCCACAATAAGAGGGAAAGGGAGAGAACTGGAGGTGGAACACCATCATTTGCCACCCTCACAACAGCAGAGGAGGCTGCATTAGAAGTATAGGGATTTGCCGAGCAGCTGGAGGTGGGAGACAGAGAGAGGGGACATCTCAGCAACCTGGTGACAGAATTACATCTCATACAGCTAGATTGTGTACATCAGTCACTCATATGGGGACTGATGTCATCAGCCACTGAATGGTCATCATGTGCACAATGGTATCTGTACCCTTTATTCATATGACATATCTAACTCATCTCTTTACTCCCCCACAGGTCCATCAAGAGCCCCCCCCACTGCCCAGGAGGAAGAGGAAGATGACTCCTCAGAGGAGCCTCCAGCCTCGGAGGGCGCACCATCACCAGACCTAAGCGCACTCAGCACCAGCGCAGAGATGCACACCTTGGTGGGTCCCACGCGAGATATGTTGTCACCTGGTGTCTCACAACTCACAAGTGAGCAAGAGCAGATGGTGGAGACAGGGACAGCAGTGGAGACTCCTCGCCAGAGGGCGCAGGATGCTCCCAGCTCTGCTTAGCTCTATGTAGACGCTCAGCCTCAGAGGTCATCCAGAAAGAGGGCGATCCTGGAGGTGCAGCAAGAAGTGCAGGAGGTTGTGACAGGTTTTGTGAGTGCAATGTCTGCAAATGTTCAGAGAATGGAGGAGTCCATCTCCATCATGAGCACCACCGTGTCACAGGCGATGGCGACTGTAGGCTCTTCCATGGAAAGGATGGCCACCTGCATGGAGCAGCTAATGCGCCATTCACAGGAGCACATGGTCTCTATGGAGAATAGATGGCAGATGCTCTTAAACCTCCTCTCGAGGAGGAATGTCAACATAGACATGGGTCCTCATGGCCCCACTGCTGTGCAGCAAGGTGCTCTCCAGCTCCTTGCTAGCAGGGAAGTGCAGGTGGCCCATGAGCGGGTCGATGGTGAGAGGGGACATGGAAGTGGGGGCACCAGTCAAAGCACTTACACTTCTCCCCCGTTGCCACCCCCTCAGTCATAGTCCCAGATGCCTCCTTGGACAGCGAGGCCATCAGAGACTCCAAAACCCAGAGGACGTCCGCCAATAGTGTCTAAGCAGTCGCAGCAGGGAAGTGAGCAGGCTGCCTCTACCTCTGCTGAAGCCACAGGGGTTGCACCTCGTAGAAGCATACGTAAGAGAAAGATGACACACAAGTAGATTCACAAGGGTAGCCACTTGGGTGTTTTATTCAATGTTAATGTCAAGTTTCCGTTAATGTGATCTCAACCATAAAAATTTCTTGGGGAAATTTGTGTGCACCTTTGGAAGTGGCTTAGTGAGTTGCAGTGCATGGTGAGACATAACAGTATCTCCACCAATGGTGATCAGTGTGAAAGGAATGGCTTGGTCATTGTGGGGATGGTTTATGGTGTTGCTGTGGGGTGGTGCCAACCTGGCGCAGCATGTGGCAGCCATATGGATGTACAGCATAATGTTAAGTAAATCTGGACATGATGAGGCCATCCCTGGCCTTCCGGGCAGCAATGTGCTCGGGTGCTGATGCCCTCTGTCCTGTGCAGCATCAGATGGTTGCGGAGAAGGTTGGTGGTGTTGTTGTTGGTGCTGCTGGTGTACCTGGTGCTGCTGGTGTTGGGACTCATCGTGGTCAGATTATGAGGACCAAGGTGAGACAGTATAAACGGCACCCATGTTGATGAAATAGATGGCAGGTCAAGTAGAGTTGACAGAAGCAATCTGTCAATGGTGAGAGAGGTTCTTCCAATGAGATGACATTGGATGGAGACTTTTCTGGAGACACTTGCAGCCTGCAGAAAGTTAAATCTGTACTGGCAATGTGGTCAGCAACAGTTTCTGCCTGAAGAAAGTGGTCAACTGTGAGGCTGGAGCTTTTATAGTACATTTGATGCTGTCAAGTAATCAGCTGGATCAATGGCCACTCAACTCCTGCCTTAGGTTGACAGACGTGGTTCCTGAGCTGTGTGAATCCCAAGGGCAGTCTGTGAAATTTGAAAGGTAGGGGGAAAAAGGCACTTAAGTGACTGGCAACAAGCTGATAATGATTTTGATTAGGTCGCCCGCCTCTGCCGTTCGGGTCGCTGCCACACTGGCAAACGCACCCGAGGGAAAAGCGCGTGGGGGCAGGATGATGGCGGGTTCCCGACCTGCTCCGACTTTTTACAAATTTCCCACCTGACCCGCCTCTGATCGCACCCGCATGGACCCCCGAAAATTCCGGCCACTGGCTTTTGAAGCACTTTGAGACCTTCACCTCACGGACTGCAGCGGTTCAAGAAGGCGACTCACCACCACCTTCTCAAGGGCAATTAGGGGTGGGCAATAAATGCTGGCCTTGCCAGTGACGCCCACATCCCAGGAACAAATTAAAAAAATACATGCTGATGGCGTGAAAGGCATGATATAAATACAATGTCTTTATTCTTTCTTTACTAAGGAGATAGCAAAGCAACCAATCCAGAATGAGCAGTCAGCAAAAGTCATAAATAAAAGGTGAATTAAATCACTGCAAGCCACCATTTTATTTCTCCACTGGGATGAGAACTTACTACCAGAAACAAGGGGCCATAAATTGCTGGGAAAATAATGGCAGGTTCACAGCGTCCGCCTTCATTAATGCATAAAAAGCCCACCAATTTGTGGCGAGGAAGAGATACACCATGAGTTGCAAATCACCACAAATTGCTGGATGATTTTTGCCTTTCCACTGTTAGCCTCACGAAAAACGGAGCTCGCTGTCAAACTCCCGTGGGTGTTAAGAAAATGCTGGATTTGCATCATAAATATGAATGAAAGTTGACGTGGATATTTAGGGCTACTTTTTCATATTGTAAGAACCCTGTTAATGCCATGATTTATGGTCCTGACATGAAACTCAATTTCTCCAGCCCAGAAAGGAAACCGTGGAGTCTCACTCCTACAGGTAGTAAATTGTTCCTAGAGCTTTTTAATTTTTTTTTAAATTTTTCTTATTTTTCCTTTCTGTCTCTATTTTTTTCTCTTGTTCTTAATCCAACCTTACTTTCACTCTTTTTATTTATCTTTGTGTGTCTAATTTAACTCTAATTCACCCTATTTCCTTCTCTGTCGTTCGCTCTGTTTCCTTATCTATCCTT
Organism: Squalus acanthias; assembly: GCA_030390025.1. NCBI lineage: Eukaryota > Metazoa > Chordata > Chondrichthyes > Squaliformes > Squalidae > Squalus > Squalus acanthias. The sequence goes on from CM059428.1 coordinate 152,053,014, forward strand.
AAATTTCGTTGGTTATGGAGATAGACGATTGCAGCTGCCGTCAAGATGCCCCGGTGACCTCGTCGGGCCGTTATCAGCTTGCACTTCCAGAAAATTGTGGCGCCAAAATCATACGCCCTGAAGGGTGAGGAAAAAAAAATCCAATTCACGGTGCTCAACACAAGATCGTTTGTAACATAATAAAGACATGAAAAAATTACAAAATTGACCAGAAAACCTTTCAAATTGCTCGACAATAGCATCTCCTCTGAAATGTTTCTAACAATGTTTTCCATCAGAGAAGCCTGAGGCTTGAGTTCATGGGGCTTCCCAGAACAATTGTCAGCTGAAGAGAGTTCATACATAACAGACTATAGTTGCCAGCATGCATCCGTACCTATAATTCCCAGAACATTTTTTTATGATTAATAGCAAGACTGAGCTTTCCCAGAGCATGCCAGGACTTATTGTAGTTAAGCAATGTTCCTCTTTCATTTCTGTGTCTAATGGAAAATTAGTGAGGATGAAGGCCCTCAGAATTTTTTGAACATAAAACATTAAAACAAACTTTTTACTGACATAATTGCTGAGGAAAAGAAAAGATTATTATAATCAAGAGGTTATTTATTTAGAAAATACAGTAGGTTAGATGCATAGCAAAATAAACATTGGTGTAGAAAATGGTATATGTGTTTTTCAGGTGCAAGGCATACCAATGTAGCAGTGGGATGGCATGCGCCCAATTTGCGAAGACGTCCATCCCACTGCTAAATTTGCGGAAGCCTAAAACAAACTTTAGGCTCGCTGCATATGCCTGTTTTAGGACCCTTTCTGAAATTGGGCTGCACCAAACACAGCCGGCAATGAACCTGCTAACCAGGTCTTAATGTGGCCCAACCAGCGGTCTTTAACAGGATCCCTGTCGAACCCCACCAAAAAAGGCAATTAAAAAAAAAATTCTGGAGCCAGGAGGAGCACTCGGTCGGTCTCCCACCCGATCACCTCCCATGCACCCGGTCTTATAATATGGTTGGCCAAATCATCAATGGAGTGTCCTGAATCCCCCCATTACCTTCCCTTCCACAAATACACAGGAACCTCATACACCATCCAGGACAAAGCCACCCGCTTGATTGGCACCTCATCCACCACCTTAAACATTCACTCCCTCCACCACCGGCGTACCGTGGCTGCAGTGTGTACCATCTACAAGATGCACTGCAGCAACTCGCCAAGGCTTCTTCAGCAGCACCTCCCAAACCCGTGACCTCTACCACCTAGAAGGACAAGGGCAGCAGGGATGGGCAATAAATGCTGGCCTTGCCAGCGACACCCAGATCCCATAAGCGAATAAAAAAAAAGGCGCTTGGGAACACCATCACCTGCAAGTTCCCTATCAAATTACATACCAACCTGACTTGAGAATATATCGCCATTTCTTCATCGTCGCTGGGTCACAATCCTGGAACTCCTTCCCTAACAGCACTGTGGGAGTACCTTCACCACAGGGACTGCAGTGGTTCAAGAAGGCGGCGCAACTCCACCTTCGCAAGGGCAATTAGGGATGGGCAATAAATGCTGGCCTTGCCAGGGATGCCCACATCCCATGAACGAATAATAAAAAAAACAATGCAGCACTCGAGGAGTCCAATATACAAAGTGCACAGAAATAAATCGCAGCCATTGTTCTGGTTAGCTGTCCACCTGTGAGCTCTTAGACTCCACGTATTCTAGTGCCTTCTCCTTCACTGCCGATGTCGCAGTGGCTCGAAATCGATGTCCACATTGCCGGTGAGCTGCCTGGGGACGCTCAACAGGCACCCGCAGCTCGCCAGTCTAATTTAAACGAGGCCCAATTTTGGTCAGGCCTTGGGCAGGCTGACGCGATCCAATTTCTACCCCATTATGTTTTGTAATGTAGTCTAAATGGTTATATCAACTGCATTCCTTTTATTTATGTTTACCTGAGAAGTCAGAAACAAACAGCAAAAATTGAAAACAGAGGAAATTATGAAAGGGCTGCATCATTACTTAAATTTGAATATAATAAAAGTCCTGAATTGAAACATGCTTATTTATGCAGCAGTTTATTTAATGACAGTTAGTACAGCTATTTGCAGAGATATTTGGTAAGCAAGTAAATATGTAAATTAATGTCATCTTTTATATTTCTTGACCCTGTGAGACATGCAGAGCTTTATTTAATCATTGTATGTGAGGGGAACAAATTTATGAATCTATGGTGAGTGAAGAAAACACTACGGAATAATTTTATGAATTTGCCCTCATAGCAGGCGAAAATCCACACTGAGAGTGCATATTTTTTAAATTACCGCTTACATATTTTACAAGAGCCAATGAAAACTCTGTTATTTTACTGTTTTTGAGATGATCTCTTATAAGCTTCTTTCTAAATATTTTCAGTAGAGATGTGCACACCACTCCCACGTGCCAGTATCGTCACTGCAACAGAATGACCTCTGACTCTCCATGGTCAATGCCACAGCAGATCTGTTAATATATGTTAAAGGTTTTCCTCCAGAACACATTTGTCACACTTCAGATGCCAAACATCATAGTGTCACACTTTGTTCCAGATGCAAAAACAATCTTAAAGATAGGGAAGGAAATACTAGGCCTGGAGCCTGAATTTTTCAAGCACGTTTCCCCCCACCAAACAACAATTAGACTCTGCTTGACCCGAGAGTATATTTACTGAAGAACAATTACTACTTTATGGCCTTGAAAAGACACAGCTCCGCCTTAACAGCCAAATAAGACATTATGCATTACGTGGTATAACACTTCCGTCATTATTAAACCGAGGCCCCACCTGCCCTCTCAGGTGGATGTAAAAGATCCCATGGCACTATTTTGAAGAAGAACAGGGGAGTTATCCCCGGTGTCCTGGCCAATATCGATCCCTCAACCAACATCACTAAAACAAATTATCTGGTCATTATCACATTGCTGCTTGTGGGAGCTTGCTGTGCGCAAATTGCCTGCTGCGTTTCCTACATTACAACAGTGACTACACTTCAAAAATACTTCATTGGCTGTGAAGCGCTTTGGGAGGTTCTGAGGTCGTGAAAGGCGCTATATAAATGCAAGTCTTTTTTTTCTTTTATAAAACAGCATGACATCTGACCTACCATAAGCATGCCATGGGAGATCTGCTATTATTCACAAAAATATGTGATTTAAAAAAATAAATAAACCCAGGAAAGCTCGCCAGCAACTGGGAACATATTGTACCAAGTGACCATCCTTGATGTATGCTTGTTGGCAGGCTGCTCAAATGTTACAGCCAACCCCATTCTGTTGCCATCTGAGATCAGATACATCCTTTTAAGTAGGGGAGTCACTGGATGGCAATAAGGGGCAGAAACCACAACTGATTTTCTCCCAACTCGTGAGTCACCGAAGTCAATTGTAGCACCCCAACTGGCGTGCCCCTGACTGAGGCTGGCTAGCTCAGCACCAACAGTGACTAAAACCTAGGGCCTTTCTGATCAGCACCGGACCAGGCTGAATATTCTTCAGGGCACGCTGACCTCTGCACCTCTGTTCCTGATCTGCACTCCCAGCACATGAAGTTCTGCACCATAAATGCAAATTTGTAAAACCTATCCTAATACTTCTAACCCATTGGCATTGGGTCATACGTTCCTTTTAGTAATATTTACGTAGTATAAGGACAAATTCCAGATCTGCCCTTGTCTCAGTATTCCATTATTTTAACAGCACCTGACACACCAGGGCAATCTGGCAAACATAGCCTTGAAGGTGCAATCAGTCATTTCTGCTAGGTTTTGCAATCCCATTGCAACACAAGGGAATCGTGATGGGGTATTATCTACTGGGGAAATCGACTCATTAAATAACTGCTAAACCAAAAACACTTTATGATAATAGATCAATAAAATATGCCTGCAGAAAAATTGTGCTTCAACCTCTTTAAATTGACAGACTGAGTCCCAGCTGCGTACACTGGAAGTCAAAAGCCTAGGGTTCAATGACCACAGTCCAATTAGTACCTTAATGATTTTACGTTTCATGTTCCCATGCAGATTTCTTTCTGATGGTTAGCTTTGATTAGCACATTCCTTAACTGTTTGATTAAACAATACACGATCTAGCCAATCTTCAGCGGTGATTCGTCAGCTTTTTCTATGAAAAAAAAGAGAGCTCCACACAGTTTGCCTTTTAATAAGGGCTTTCCTGTGTTGCTGACTTCTGTAGGCTTTATATACGAGAAACACATTACCCAGAGGCAAGCCCAGCGCAACCCACAGAAAGCTGTAGTTAGTTTGCATTAATGGAGAAGGGAACTTCAGAGAGAAGTGTCACGAATTGTAACTATGTGTGTCCTAGTTAGTTGTTTATATCCATTATACTTTTTTGGTAAAGAATTTTAATTGTTATTTTCTCTCCACTTTTGATCTTCTTGCATAATTCCTGGGCAAAAGGGCAGACACTAACCATCTCCCAGGCCTTTAAATTCTGCTCTATAACCATATACTTAAATGCAGTAGAGGAGGGGGTAGTGAGAGAAGCCTCAGGGTGACTCACACTTTGATATTCCCTCTATATCCTCTACTAGCTTCTACATAGTGTCCCTTGCCAATGGAATGGCAGAAGTTGGGAATTCCAGTAATGCAGTAGTCTCCACTTTCTGAATATCCTTATTTCCAGGCCTGCGATGTGAAGCCTCTGGATATCTTTAATGTGCGAGTGATGAAGAGGTGTGAGGTGATATCAGCCAAAATAATTCCTTTGTGTAAGTCCACTTCCTAACAACTGGTGTCAGTTTGTTGCTTGGAAAAAATCGGGAGCGGAAAGAATGAGGTTAGAGGCCGGATTTTATTGTCCCGTGCACATCCCTCAGAATGTGTACCCCAATAGGTGGCCCCAAGGCTGCATGGAACGCACCTGTGCAGCCCATGAAAGTAAAGGCTTGGACAACCCCCGTCATAACGCATCAATAACATACCACACTGGTGATCACGACAAAAGTACAAACCCAAATGGATGAGCATTCCCAGTATATTTTTAACAACAGGTTGATGGTCTGGTGTGATTTCACTGTTGGGCTGAATGGCCTGTTCCTGTGCTGTAAAATTCTATGTAATTGTCTTTTTTTTAAAATAAAGGTGAAATAGATTGCCATCCACAGACATAGCTTTTGCGTTATGCCCGATTCCCCATTCCCCACCTACTGCAGATTTCCAAAATGGCTGCCGGCATAAAATAAATGCTTTGCCAAATTTCTTCTTTCCCCAGCATAATCTAATACAATGAGAGATTTCATGCAGATTTTTAAAAATCTCACACTGTGAGCAATTCTCAGCACTCCGTGAACTCAGTGGTCCTTGAAATGTGTGTTAATGCTTTTTGTATGTTGTGCCAAGGGATATCAATAGAAGGATATTGCAGCTTTCTGTGATCTAAGTGGCTGTAAATCACATTTTTATGTGACAAGGTTAGCGTTTTCAAATAAAATACCTTATTACAAAACAACGTCACATTTAAAAAGAACAGCAAAGTAGGAAATAGTCCAAAATCTCTTATAATAATCTTTTTGTTATTGTTATTTAGCAACATTGTGCTGGAATTTGAACTTAATATTCGAGCCGGTCGCTAGCTGCATGAAAACACCAAAGTTATTATTAAAAGGTTAAACATTTACTCATTAGCAAACATTGATCTTTTTTAATAGTAAGGTGATATACAATAGCGTCACAACACTGACACTTTTAACGGGCATCTGACCTTCAGTGACTTGTTCTGTTACACCTCGGCATCAATTGTGGGAACTCAGTGCAGTTTTACAATCTTAACATGGCATTTCCCGACTGCTTGAGAATACAGCATGTGACTGGTGCAACTACTAGATGCTGAAGCCTTGACAGCTTTTACCGTGTAGTTTCAAAGGCACCATTTTTTCACACACTCCAGATTTTTTGTTTTTTGTTTTCACAATAAACATATCACTTTGGACAGTTGTTGCAATTTGACGTGTTTCTGGCTTCCACTACCAAGCTGTCATACCACAGATGCAAGTCATAAACCTTATCTTAGTTCATTGACTCTGCTTTGCACAGATGGCATTGTAACTCCTACATTTAGAAATATTAATTTCCCCACCCCCTCCTTGGGATTAAATAGCACATTCCAGTCGAGGAAGCGGCGGCTCTGTTGAATTGCTTACATTACAGGGAAAGTCTCGGAATAGCAGCCTTTACAGTAATGCTCCCCGTCTACTCACTAAATTTACATGCAAATTGCAGTGGGCGCTTTGGAATGAAAGGTTGGCCCGGCATCTGGATACTCTGCACTTCTTTGAAGGTCTACCAGTGTCGCTGTAAAATTCAGATCCATGTTAGGTATAATTATTTCTAAAAGTCTCAAAATTATAGGCTTGGTCAAACAGCTGCGTTCCATTACAAAAAGTGTTCCCATAAACACAGAATGTTCTACATGGATTATGTTTTTCTTTTAGTAGAACTAATTTCGTAATGAATATGCAAGAGCTGCGCTGACACCGTCGTAAACAGGCCTGCCAGCGTGAGACGGCTGCCTCAACTGGGAGGCCGGGACGAGTTCCAAAACAAAAAGGAGGACAGGTGAAGAGAGGTGATTCAAAAATCATATCCCAATTAATATGCAGCGCAAGTGCATCAGCATGCAACCCACCTCCAGCTAAACGCGACTGAAAAAATAAAAATCTATTCAACTGGGACTATCATCTGTCGCAAGTATTTTTCTCTCAGGTTTCACTTTGGCTTACTTATCAAGGCTGACAGGTATATGAAACCGAAAAAACACATGCATGAAATGATTGAGATGACAGCTTCTCTTTCCCTGGTTTATCTGTGCTAGTCAGGACTTTAAAACTATTATGAATCAGATTGAGATAACATCCCCGTTTACTTATCTGGGCCTCGTCACAAGGTTCAAGATCCTATAAATATATTCTATTTTTTACACACGAGATGACAGTTTTATTTCCAATGCCACCGCTGCTTTCACTCTCTCAGAATAACTTTGCATTATTCAAACTGAAGTATTGAAGATGACTCGAGGAACAGTTTGGAAGGCTGAAATGTCGCCCTTTTGGTTTTTTTCCCAGGACAGTAAAGCCCCGATTTGAAACAACAACCACCCACCCCCCCCCACCCCCGAGGTCAACAGAAACGGGTTGTTAAAATAGGGGTAGACTACTTACATCCCGGTTTGTGCCACGCTCCCACTCGCCGGGTTTTGGGATGCATCAGAGGAGCTCGCCACAGGCAGGTGAGGGCCACATAAATATACAAAAGTCAGGGTCCTATGACACAAGTAGGACCCCGACGCGATTCTAACTTGCAGTCGTGCAAGTCTCGGCCACTGATAGAACCGCCAGGGAAACCCGACGGCAAAGAGGTCCAGGAAGGTAAGTTTTAACATTTCCCACTGGGAACGTGCAATCGTGGAATTAACCCCCAGATTACTATACATTAGTGCACACTCTCTGCGCACAATGGTCACTCAATATTGGTCAGCAGTGAGAGCCGTGATTGATCTTTCCCTTTCCTAGTTCAAGGCGGCTGAGGTCAGTTGTACACCTTCACTGCCACTAAGATTAGATAATTCCGCACTGGCCATAAATTGTTGCTTTGTTGAAAGGTAAATGTATTTTTTTTCTTGATTACATCCTATGCACATTATTGAACCTTATACTTCATGCCAGTGCTGGCTAATAACACAGATTGAAGACTTACCCCCAAGGCATCTGCTAATACCACTCTATAGTCACGTTCAAGGGGATAATACTACATTTGATTATTTCCCTGTGGGAAATTATACCTATACATCTTCATCATATCTCTACTCCGTCAAGGATCTGATAATCACCTCCATTTCACCTCTGGAGCATCAGGGATCTGATGACCAAGTCTAGACCAACAAGAATCTGCTAATCCTGTCTCAACCAATGGAAATCTGATGACCCTGTTCAGTCCATCAGAAATCAGTTGTCCAATTCTAGTCCACCAGCAATCAGATGACCACGTTTACTTTATCAGACTACCCCTAAGTTATCATGGATTTGACCACGATATCTATAGCATCAGGAATCAAATGACCTCTCCTCTTACAAATAAAAATAAATTGAAACATGTTTAAGGAACTATCTTTGTTGCTACAGCTTTAGACATAAACAAGACAACAACAACTTGCACTTCTGTAGCGCCTTTAACATAGTGAAACATCCCAAGGCCCTTCACAGGAGGTTAATCAAATAAAATTTGACGCCGAGCCACATAAGGAGATATTGGACAGGTGACCAAAAGCTTGGGCAAAGAGGTAGGTTTTAAGCAGCGTCTTAAAGGAGGAGGGAGAGGTGGAGAGGTTTAGAGAGGGAATTCCTGAGCTTAGGGCCTAGGCAGTGGAAGGCATGCCCGCAATGGTGGAGCGATGAAAATCAGGGATACGCAAGAGGCCAGAATTGGAGGAGTGCAGAGATCTCAGACGGTTGTAGGGTTGGAGGCGGTTACACCTACCATGATGATAACTAACATGTGGAAGGATAACAAACACTGACATTGAAGATGCATAACAAAGACAATTTACACTTTTTAAACTTCTGCGAATAAAATTATTACTTTCATATGAAACCTGTAGACACAAACAGAAGGTATATCAATGTACTACACTTTTTCTTCTTAGGCAGTCCCTCGGAATCGAGGATGACTTGCTTCCACACTAAAAATGAGTTCTCAGGTGACTGATGAGTCCAATGTGGGACCTACAGTCTCTGTCACAGGTGGGGCAGACGGTGGTTGAAGGGGCGGGTGGGTGGGGTGCTTCGGTTGATGTGCGCTCCTTCCGCTGTTTGCGCTTGGCTTTCACTTGCTCCCGGTGAAGAGACTTGAGGTGTTCGGCGCCTTCCCGGGTGCTTCTCCTCCACTTTGTGCGGTCTTGGGCCAGGGATTCCCAGGTGTCGGTGGGGATGTTGCACTTTTTCAAGGAGGCTTTGAGGGTGTCCTTGAAGCATTTCCTCTGCCCACCTGGGGCTCTCTTGCCAGGGATTGTGAGGCTCACAGGCACAAATACTACACTACAGAATGGTAAGACAATAGTTTAGGTTCACATTTCATTAACCAATACATTCTGGATCTCAGCCAGGCAATTTACAGGTTTGTGTTCTTGCAAAGAAATGGGCCACCTTCTAAATTCGTTTTTATTTTTTCTACAGAGTATACAACAAATCAAAACAATGATATTGATATCGGTTTATGGTTTTGAAAATTAACTGCAGGGCATGAATTGCACAAGGGCGGCTCTGTAACTGAACAAACCTCTGTGTTAGATTTGCTGTGCAGTAGTGAAAATCAGAATGACAAATATTATATCGTACACCATCAAGGACTCCACAGCACGTTTGTGGCTAAAGTCCTGTTGGCAACGTTGCAGATTTAATTTCTGAGCATGCACTGTGAGGCTCTGACAAACACACGGCTACAATCATGTGTGCATCGAGATTATAGAGATACCATTGTAAAGCTTTAGACCCTTCACCTCTCCAAACGCATGATGGGCCATTCACAGTTTAAGTTTAATTACTGAAACGTCACTCATGTGCAGCAAATAATCACCCTGAAACCGGGGACTCCATTCTCCTCAGATTGTACGTGAATGTGTGTGGCCACATATGGGAGGGGTTGGTCTCCTATGGATTCTGCAGTTATTCTTCTGCGGGGGAGTTTTGAATCTCCTCAGGATTGTGTCTGTACAGAGAGAGGGTTATCAATTCTCGTGAGAAATGTGTGTGTGTGTGTGTGTGTGTAAGGGCAGGGGGATCTTGTGCATCTACTTATACCCAGTGATACCAGAGTAGATTGAGGGGATCAAATAAGCAGGGAAAAATATGTTCAAAAAATATGAGAAATGCTCAACAAGGTTTTGCATTTCATCAAGTGCTCCCTTTGGGTTTGTATTGAACGTTACGATGCTGATAGATAATGCCAAGATAATAGCACCACAGCAATCAAAAGTGAATTTAAATGTACATACAAGCCTAACGATTGAGAAAAAAAGTATTTACAGTAAATGCTAAAACAGGTCTGAAGAGGAATGCAATAAAATCTGTTCCAAGCAGATATCCTTTTGGCATATTGATATCCACTGTATGCTGTCATCTGCTACTATGAAAGGATCATACTTTAATCACACAGATGGAAATAGGAAAATTAAACAATATTGCAACATCTGCAACATGTTAAGAGAGATTTTATGCTAGATTATCCGTAGAAATTTAACACACATTCTTTGCAGGCCATTGAAATGAAATGCTACACGTCAGAAGATTCATTGAAAAGATGTCAACGCAAAATACAAGCAGAAGCAGAACGTGTTACACGGGGACGCTTTAACTGAACTGTTAAACTTCAGATACAGCACCAGCCAACTACTTCATAGGGCCTTGAGTTCATTCAATTGATTGATTTTGGAGTTCAGTAATGGCTCAGAGATAAATTCCCCCCAATGTGGAACTGACTGATCCAGAACAGGAAGGCACCAGGTTCAAGCCCCGTTCTGTGCCATTCCCGGCTGAGATGCTACCATTGGCCTTCGCTGCTCCTTGGCTAGTTGGAGAAATATCAACTATCCAGTGACCCCTACTGGACAATACACTTGTGCGGATATAAGGTAAGAATAGGATTGAGGTCATTTCAGGTGCCTTCCCCCTCCCCAAAAAGAATAGCCTGCTGACACTCACTGTCTAAGCTCACAAATAAAGTATGGCCCCTTCTTCATTTGCGTACTCCGACAAATACACGGCTACAAGCCTGCATGAATCAAGATTACAGATATGCCAGTGTAATGATTTATTTCCTTCACCTCTCCAATGACATGACAGTCTAGGTTTAATTCCTGTGATGTCACTTGTGCAACAAATGACCTCTTGCGGTCGCCACGAGTGGAACTGGACCTGAGCATGAATCCGCATCTTCAGGAAGGAAGGAAACTAAGAGGGGGGAAACTAATCTATTTCAGACTACTTTGCAAATGATCAGACTGCCAAGTATCACCCATACAGAGTGACAATAGGATTGTCCTGGAGTCTCCAGGAATTAAAGATGATTATTCTGGACACTGCTGCGAGAAATCCAGGAAAATAATCATAGAAGCATGGGAAAAAAATTCTGTTTTTTTTATAAGTTATAAAAATATTGGAGAAGGGAGAAAAGGCTATTTGACTGGATGGGTTAGTTGGAGGCAGGAGGTCATGCGATGACATTTCCAAGAATACGTCCAACCAGAGTTGGCAACCCTAAGTGACAACCATTTGCATTTTTCTAAATGCATATTTAGATGTATGTGACTCAGAAATAAATGTAGCTCCATATGGTGAATTTTCCAGCCCGTTACATTCCTGAATTTAGAGGCAGAGATCGCTGCAGTCAGATTATCGACCATTCAGTGCAGCCCACCAACATCCGATAGAGCAGGACTGATGATCAGTCCCTATATAGCGTGGGGTCTAAACCATAACCTTGTGACAGGAATGAATGAAGTGGTTTGGTGCTGAGTCCAAGTGGAACCCTCTTGGGAATGAGGCCCTGTACATCCTTGAGGTGTGTCATGGAATGGCCGAGCCACCAGTGCCACCAAGTCCCCAGCTGAGGAGGTTGCCTGGCAATGTTCCCTTTAATTTTTTGGGGGGTGCGCGGCCCATTCAAAGTACCGCGCATGCAAGGTTTTTCCCATTAAAATGCCGGTGAGCCGGCTGCATGGGAGGTCCGGAGCGTTGCGTGGCCACTCGGCCATGCCGCTTAAAGGGAACATTGTTACCTGGTTTTGGATGCTTGTTGCATGGAATGCAGTGACTTGACTGTATAAATGTATTGTCATTGCAAAAGATTACACCTTTCTTAGGCATCCCCTGGAAACACTGGCTGCCTATATTGCCTATACTGATTGAAGTGATGGCAGATCCAATGTATCAGTGGAGCCATGAATAAAACTTCTGTCAATAGCATCTCCAAGTATGTGGAAACCAGAAAGAAAGACTTGCATTTATATAGCGCCTTGCACCACCGCCAGATGTCCCAAAGTGCTTTACAGCCAATGAAGTACTTTTTTTTTGAAGTGTCGTCACTGTTGTAATGTAGGAAACACAGCAGCTAATTTGAGCACAGCAAGCTCCCACAAACAGCAATGTGATAATGACTCATAATCTGTTTTAGTGATGTTGATTGAGGGATAGCTATTGGCCAGGACACTGGGGATAACTCCCCTGCTCTTCTTCAAAGTAATGCCATGGGATCTTTTACGTCCACCTGAGAGTGCAGACGGGGCCTCGGTTTAACGTCTCACCTGAAAGACGGCACCTCCGACAGTGCAGCACTCCCTCAGCACTGAGCTGGAGTGTCAGCCTAGATTTTTGTGCTCAGGTACCATGGAGTGGGCCTTGAACCCACAACCTTCAGACTTAGAGGCGAGGGTGCTACTAACTGAGCCACAGCTGACAGAAGGGAGCCCATGCTTAATTTTGGAGACCCAGGCCTCTATAGCAACAGAGAAGGTTGATGAAGGTAGTGCAGTAATGTTGTACAAATCGACTTTCAAAAGGAATTTGATAAAGTGCCACATAACAGACTTATTCAGAAAATAGAAGTATTAAAGGGACGGTGATAACTTGGGTATGTAATTGGCTATGGGATAGGAGGCAGAGAGTAGTGGTGAAGGGAAATAACAACAGAAAGCACTGGAAAAACTCAGCAGGCCAGGCAACATCCGTGGAGAGAGAAACAGAGTTAACATTTCAGCTCGAAGACCCTTCGTCAGAACTGTGGTGAAGGGATGTTTTTCTGACTGGAGAGAATTATGCAGTGGGGTCCCCCAGGGGTCGGTATTAGGACCATGGCTTTTCTAGTTATATATAAATGACCTGGACTTGGGTACAGGGAATACAATTTTGAAGTTATCTGATGCTACAAAACTTGGCAATGCAGTAAATAGTGAGCTGGATAGTAGCAGACTTCAGGAGGACATAGACAGACAACAGAAATGGGCAGACACATGGCAGATGCAATTTAATGTGGATAAGTGTGAAGTGATGCACATTGGGAGAAACAACATAGAGAGGCAGTATAATCTAAATGGCACTCATTTTGAGGGGGTGCAAGATCAGAGGGACCGGGGGTGCATATTCACGAATCCTTGAAGGTGGCAGGGCAATTTGATAAGGCGATTAAGAAAGTGTATGGGATATTTAGCTTAGTAAATAGGGGACTTGAATCCAAAAACAAGGAAGTCATGCTAAGCATTTACAAATCTCTGGTTAGGCCTCAGCTAGGGTATTGTGTGCAATTCTGGGCACCACACTTTTGGAAGGATGTCAAGGCCTTGGAGAGGGTACAGAGAAAGTTTACCAGGATGATACCAGGGATGAGGGACTTTAGTTATGTGGAGAGATTGGAGAATCTAGGATTGTTCTCCTTAAAGCAGAGAAGGTTAAGGGAGACCTAATAGAGGTATTCAAAATTATGTAAGGTTTTTATACAGCAAGTAGAAAGAAAGTTTGTCACAGAAACATAGAAACATAGAAGATAGGAGCAGGAGTAGGCCATTCGGTCACTCGAGCCTGCTCCGCCATTCAATGCGATCATGGCTGATCATCCAAATTCAGTACCCTGTCCCTGCTTTCTCCCCGTATCCCTTGGTCCCTTTAGCCTTAAGAAATATATCTAACTCCTTCTTGAATATATTTAATGAATTGGCCTCCAGTGCCTTCTGTGGTAGAGAATTCCACAGGTTCACCACTCTCTGGGTGAAGAAATTCCTCCTCATCTCAGTCCTAAATGGCTTACCCCTTATCCTTAGACTGTGACCTCTGGTTCTGGACTCCCCCGCCATCGGGAACAGCCTTCCTGCATCTAGTCTGTCTAGTCCTGTTAGAATTTTATAAGTTTCAATGAGATCCCCTCTCATTCTTCTAAACTCTAGCGAATATAAGCCTAATCGACCCAATCTCTCTTCATACGTCATTCCTGCCATCCCAGGTATCAGCCTGGTGAATCTTCGCTGCACTCCCTCCATGGCAAGAACATCCTTTCTCAGATAAGGCGACCAAAACTGCACACAATACTCAAGGTGTGGTCTCACCAAGGCCCTGTACAACTGTAGCAAGACATCCTTGCTCCTGTACTCGAATCCTCTCACTAGGAAGGCCAACATACCATTTGCCTTCTTCACCGCCTGCTGCACCTGCATACTTACCTTCAGCGACTGGTGCACAAGGACACCCAGGTCTCGTTGCACTTCCCCTTTTCCCAATCTATTGCCATTCAGATAATAATCTGTCTTCCTGTTTTTGCCACCAAAGTGGATAACCTCGCATTTATCCACATTATACTGCATCTGCCATGCATCTGCCCAATCACCCAACCTGTCCAAATCATACTGGAGTTTCTCTGCATCCTCCTCACAGCACACACGCCCACCCAGCTTTATGTTGTCTGCAAACTTGGAGATATTACATCTAGTTCCATCGTCTAGATCATGAATATATATTGTGAATAGCTGGAGTCCTAGCACCGATCCCTGCGGTACCCCACTAGTCACTGCCTACCACTCGGAAAAAGACCCGTTTATTCCAAATCTTTGCTTCCTGTCTGCCAACCAGTTCTCTATCCAAGTCAGTACCTTACCCCCAATCCCATGTGCTTTAACTTTGCACGCCAATCTCTTATGCGGGACCTTATCAAAAGCCTTCTGAAAGTCCAAATACACCACATCCACTGGTTCTCCCTTATCTTTTCTACCAGTTACATCATCAAAAAATTCCAGTAGATTAGTCAAGCATGATTTACCTTTTGTAAATCCATGTTGACTTTGTCCGATCCTGTCACTGTTTTCCAAGTGCTCTGCTATTACATCTTTTATAATGGACTCTAGCATTTTCCCCACTACCGATGTCAGGCTTACCGGTCTATAATTCCCCGTTTTCTCTCTACCACCTTTTTTAAATAGTGTGGTTACATTAGCTACCCTCCAATCCATGGGAACTGTTCCAGAGTCTATAGAATTTTGGAAGATGACCAGCAATGCATCTATTATTTCTAGGGCCACTTCCTTAAGTACCCTAGGATGTAGATTATCAGGCCCTGGGGATTTATCGAATCCTTGAAGGTGGCAGGGCAATTTGATAAGGCGATTAAGAAAGTGTATGGGATATTTAGCTTCGTAAATAGGGGACTTGAATCCAAAAACAAGGAAGTCATGCTAAGCATTTACAAATCTCTGGTTAGGCCTCAGCTAGGGTATTGTGTGCTATCCACGATGTCCTCAGCATCGCGAATGCTCCAGCATGTATCCATTCGCAGCTCCAGCGCCACAATGCAGTCTGCCAGTAGCTGCAGCTGGATACACTTCCCGCACACATGGTCGTCAGGGACACCGGAAGTGTCCCTGATTTCCCACACAGTGCAGGAGGAGCATGCCACGGGGCCGAGCTGTGATGCCATGACTTACCCTTTAATTAATCTAAATTAAATTAAATCAAATCAATACCACTAATTGCACTACAATTAAATGATATACTCAAGGGCCCTTGTTTACTACCACTCCCCGCTACAGAACAGAGACCTTAACAACTATAAACCACAAAATTAAGACCTTCTAAACCTTATAAACTATTAACCTTAACTGTCAAACTATAGAGTAGTATAAATACTCACCTGGCCGTACTCACCCAATCAGCTGCTTCCCCTGCACCGGCGTCACTTTCTGTACTGTGACGTCACTCTCGAATTCTGCCTCCGCTCCCTCGCAGGTCCGCCGCTCCCGCTGCTGCCGCTGCTCCTCTGGCAAGTGGGTCGGTACCAGAGGTCATAGATTTAAAATAATTGGCAAAAAAACTAGAGGGTGAATTAGGAGAAATTATTTCATTCAGAGGATTGTTATGATCTGGAATGCATTACCAGAAAGGTTGGTGGAATCAGATTCCATAGGAACTTTCAACAGGCAGTTGGACAGGTATTTGAAGAGAACTCATGTGTAGGGTTATGTGGAAAAAGCTGGGGTGTGGGACTAAATTGGACAGCCACCGACGTGATGGGCCAAATGGCCCTCTCCTGTGCTGTAAGAGTCTGTGGGCTAGATATTCAGCTCCTTTGCACCTGCCGTTAGCACCTCTGGGGGGCGCTAATGGGGCGCAAAGGGCTTATCGCCCAGGGGGGCAAAAAAGTGTCTCCCGAGAAATTCAGCGGGGTATTACAGAGGCGCTACCTGATAGCGCCACACCCCTGCTGGTAGCGCACCGGGCCGCTGCGCCGCTGTCAACGATGTCATCGCCATGCACCGCCACCCCTTAACGCCCCACGACAGAAATTCGGCTGTGCCCCGCGAGTTGCCGCAGGCGAGATCAGCGCCAGCCTCGCGGGTCGCGAAGCGGGCCGACCTCCGCTCGTGGGGTGGTATTTAAAGGGGAGTTGCGGTCGCAACCTGCATCCTCCATGGTGGGCCGTGGCGTGGTCCTGGCCACCATCGCGCAGCCTGGCACCGCATCCCGGCGCCGGGCTGTGGCCGCGGCACCACGCCAGCCCGGTGGCCTAGTTGGGGCCAATGGAGGCCCTGCAGAGTGCACAGCGGCCCTCCTCTTTAACTGAAGGGGAGGGGATTTGAAACATGACAGCACTCCGCGGAGCCTCCGGGAGCGCTGCCGATCGCGCCCCGACATCGCCTCGGTTACCGCCCCACCAGGAAGTGGAGCACCCGACATTGCGCTCCACTTCCTGTGCGGGGCGGTAAGCCGAATTTAGTGGCCGGGGCGGTACTTCTGCGCCAGGCGCTAAATGTCCGGCCTTAACTCGGTTACCGACCCCAAACACCTTATGATTCTATCGTTCTAAGGCCCAATTTTAATTTCCGATGGGAAGGGACCTAGCAGGAATCCCATGCCAGAGTGTGAGTTGGAACCCCAGCAGATTTATGCTGGGCCTCACTTGAATCCTGACACTCAGCTGCTCAGCCTTTTTCGGTGCAAGGCGGCAACTGGCCAGTGCCGAAGGATGATGCCCGCTGCTATTGGAAGAAGGTCGCCGGCAGCAAGATAGGTCCGGGAGGGGAAGTGTTCCGAGGGACTCGTGGTTGGGGAGGGAATGGGAGCCTGGGGCAGCAGAGGTTCGGACTTTCCATGTTGAGCCAGGAGGTGCACTCCTGCTAGATCTCTTGTTCATCTATCCCGCTTAGCACGGTGACAGTGGCACACAACATAACACAGGGTGTCCCCAGTGTGAAGATGGGGCTTAGTCTCCATGAGGACTGTGTGTTGGTCATTTCTACCATTGCTGTCATGGAGAGATGCTTCTGCGACAGGTAGATTGATGAGGACAAGGTTAATTATGTTATTCCCTCATCCAGGCTGGGTGTACCTTTGTCGTGTCCTGATTCAATGCCAAGGTCACGGCCAAGTGGTCTGTTCGGTTTTATTCTTGTTTTCCTTTCTACCTGTTTGATACAACTGAGTGGCTTGCTAGGCCATTTCAAGTAACATTCGCACCACACAAGTGCCAGGTAATAACTATCTCCAACAAGAGAGAGTCTAACCACCGCCCCTTGAAATTCAACGGCATTACCATCGCCGAAACCCCAACCATCAACATCCTGGGGGTTACCATTGACCAGAAACTTAACTGGACCAGCCACATAAATACTGTGGCAACAAGAGCAGGTCAGAGGCTAGGTATTCTGCGGCGAGTGTCTCACCTCCTGACTCCCCAAAGCCTTTCCACCATCTACAAGGCACAAGTCAGGAGTGTGATGGAATACTCTCCACTTGCCTGGATGAGTGCAGCTCCAACAACTCTCAGAAAGCTCGACACCATCCAGGACAAAGCAGCTCGCTTGATTGGCACTCCATCCACCACCTTAAACATTCACTCCCCCCACCACCGGCACACCGTGGCTGCAGTGTGTACCATCTACAAGATGCACTGCAGCAACCCACCAAGGTTTCTTTGACAGCACCTCCCAAACCCGTAACCTTTACCACCTAGAAGGACAAAGGCAGCAAGCGCATGGGAACACCATCACCTCCAAGTTCCCCTCTGAGTTACACACCATCCTGACTTAGAAATATATCGTCGATCCTTCATCGTCGCTGGGTCAAAATCCTGGAACTCCCTCCCTAACAGCACTGTGGGAGTACCTTCACCACACGGACTGCAGCGGTTCAAGTAGGTGGCTCACCACCACCTTCTCAAGGGCAATTAGGGATGGGCAATAAATGCTGGCCTTGCCAGCGACGCCCACATCCCAGGAACGAATAAAAAACATTTCGGAGGGCAGTTAAGAGTCAACCACATTCATGTGAAACAGCTGGGTAAGGACGGCAGGTTTCCTTCCCTCAAGGACATTGGTAAACCATTTGGATTTTTGCAACAATCTGACAGCTTCATGCTTACCTCTACCGGTACCAACCCTTTACTTCCAGAATTTTAAAACTGAATTCAAATTCTCAAACTGCCATGGCAATATTTGAAATTATGTTACCTGGATTATTAGTCCAGGTCTCTGGATTACTAGCCCCATAACAGTTTCTTACATACTTTCAGTTGACATTACAGATTGATTCCTAGGGATGACCACACAATCCCATACTCCCAGTTGGGAGCCACACTTGCAGGGATTGTGGGTTCAAAAATCAGGCCTTTACTTTGTAGCCCTATCTCCAATTTACATTGTCTGCAAGCCGAGGTTCCTCAATGGGAGCTCCACATCTGAGATTCGACCCTGTCTGATTTTTGTAATTGATGACTGCAATGTAATATCATTTTTTGTTGTTTTGTCTGAAACATTTGCAACATATGAGACGACTAAATACCTTAAAGGATCTGCATGGATTGGACTGGAAGACTGTTTATCAAGTTTATCGGTATCACACAAAATATAAAGCAAAAGAATCTGATCAGTCTAAATTTCATTTCAAATGCACACACCCAGAATAATGTGGGACATTGGTTTGAATGACAATGGCTTCTTTATCTGTTTTTTTGACAAACCTCAAGGCTCTGTTGGCATTTACTCAAAATAATTAATAAGAACGGAATTCAAAACACACCCATATATAAAGATAACTATTGCAGGGCCCAGGGTGCAGTTCACTGTTTGCAGCTACTTAACCCCTTCAAAAGTAAAAGAGCATTTGCTTTCGTAAGATGGAAAGATTTCTTGACATCAGTGACTTAGATGAAGGAATAGAGAGTTGTATATCCAAGATTACAGCTGACACCAAGTTAGGAGGCACAGTAACTTATGTATCTGGGAACAAAAATTTGCAAAGGGACATAGAGAGATAAAGCGAGTGGGCAAAACTAAGGCCATCCAGCTTAGATCCAAGAATGACAAATCGGAATATTTTCTAACAGACGAAAGACTTGGAACTGTGGAGGAGCAAAGAGATTTAGGTCTCCCAATACGCACATCACTAAAAGCTAGTGCAAAGGTACAGAAGTAATCAAAAAGTTTAATGGAATGTTGGCTTTTATCTCAAAGGGGCTAGAATATAAAAATGAGGTAGTGATGTTTCAGTTATACAGAGACTTGGTCTGAGCCCACCTGGAGTGCTGCGTTCAATTTTGGGCAAAGCACCTCAGGAAGGATATATTGGCCGGGGAGGGGGTACAACACAGATTCACCAGAATTATGTCATGCCGTGTCTTCAACTGTCCAGGTCCCATACTCTGGAATTCCCTCCCTAAACTCTTCCACCTCGTTACCTCCCACTACTTGTTTAAAATGTTCCTTAAAATCCACCTCTTTAACCAAACTTTTGGTTACACATCCTAATCTCTCTTTCTTGGGCACCGCATCCATTCATTTTCCTTTTACCTCTGTGAAGTATCTCAGGATGTTTTTCTATGTTAAAGGCACTACATAAATGCAAGTTGTTGTTAATTCTGCAATCCTGTGCATCCAGTGGAGAGTCACATTTGCAGGGAGCGTGAGTCGGAAAATCAGTGCTAGAACATTGCGGCCCTATTTCCCCACTGCGGCAAGGAAGAATGGGTTTATCCCTACTCCCACCCAACTGTACAATGAGAAAGACGGAGACATTTCATGAGGTGTATCTTTGCTGGTTAACTATACCTGTGCCATATTCTTTTTCTTTGGGTACATCTAAGCTAGTGGACTGTACCTGTGCCTCTTGGGCACATCTTGTGCTTGTTAAAAACGAATGTCCAAATTGCAGAAATTAATTTCAATTTGGTTACTGTGCAAGATAAACCAATCACAACAGAAAGAAAGAAGAAAGAACTTGCATTTATTTAGTGCCTTTCACAACCTCAGTAGATCCCAAGGCGCTTTACAACCAATGAAGTACTTTTGAAGTGTAATCACTGCTGCAGTAAAGATGGCAGCCAATTTGTGCACAGCAAGGTCCCACAAACAGCATTGAGATAATGACAAGATAATCTGTTTCAGTGCTGTTGGTTGAGGGATAAATATTACCATGGGAACTTCTACGTCCAACTGAGAGGTTTAACTTGGTTTAACATCTCATCCGAAAGAGAAAATCTGAAGCACCCTCCTCTTCATTCACATAACACAAATATTCCAGAAGTAAGGTGCTGAAATCACATTTCTTAAGATACACTGGGTTTTTTCTGCAGTGAGATTGCAGAATTTGTACACCTTTTAAAAACGTAGAATAGAAAGTTATGACAGAAGCTGCCCATTCAAATACACAATACTGAATCAATTAGGGCTTTTAAAGTACTGTGAGTGAGAAGGCCTTGAAATTATGCTGTGACATAGAAGCACCGTATTTAATGGAGGGGCTAACCCATTTAAAATAAATGGATTAATGCTTCTATTAAATGGTGGACGGAAGAATTTTATATGAATGCATTAGCATTCATACACTAGTGTTCCACAGTGTAATTTTGAAGCCTGTGAAAATCAACGGGGGGAATTTTCTGGGAGGTCAGCGGGCGCATTCGGTGGCGGGTCAGGTGGGAATTTTTTTTGGACAGTGGATCGGGACCCCGCTGTCAACCCACTGCCACACGGCTTTCGCAGATGTCGGGTCTGTCAGGGCTGAACAGACCCAACACGCAGCAGCAGGGGAGGCAATGCAGGTCATTATGACCTTGTTAATAGCCCATTAAAAAGTATTTTGAGCTCACCTTACCATTTCACGAGGTCGCCCACGGGGTCCACGCTGCTCAGGGATCATGTCAAGTAAGGAGGTCGGGAGTTGTATGACCATGGAATGATCTCATTACTTGACAGATGAAAATGTTCTATAAAAGCTCCCATCTCACAGCTGTTCACTTTCCAAGCTCAGAAGCTGTTGCTTACTGCATTTGGAAGACAGATTGAGCTTTATGCAGGTTGCAAGTTTTTGGAGCAAACTCTCTATCCCATGTCACCTCATCGGAACAACCTCTCTCACCATTGACAGATTGCTTCTGTCATCTCAAGTTCATCTGCCATCTATTACAACAGCATCGGTGCCCTTGAAACTATCTCACCTTGGTCCTCAGAATCCCACCACAACCTGCCCCAGCCGCATCAGGCACACCAGCAGTACCAACACCACCAACCTTCTCCGCAATCACCTGATGCTGCACAGGACACAGGACATCCGCACCCGACCACATTGCTGCCCGGGTCGCCAGGGATGGCCTCACCATGGCCAGATTTACTTCACTTGACGCTGTACACCCTGGCTGCCACATGATGCACCAGGTTGGCACCACCCCACACCAACACCATAAAGCACCCCTACAATGCCCAAGACATTCCTTTCACACTCATCACCATTGTGGGGGTACCGTTATGTCTCACCATTCACTGCAACTCACTAAGCCACTTCCAAATGTGCACACGGATCTGTCCAAGAATGCAAAGTGTTGAAAATAAAGGTTTCAATGTTTGACAGCACAATAACAGAAACTTTACATGAATATTGACTAAAACACACAAGTGCCTACCCTTGTGTGTTGTTAGTTGGTATGATTGGGCTAGGATGAGGGTGAGTGCGAGGGGTGGCTGGTGAGATGGGGAAGTGATAATGTAGATAGAGAGGGATGGGTGGAGGTGCAAGGTAAGTTGGTGTGAGTAAGGATGTGCAGGAGTAGGGTAGGGAAGGCAGAGTGATGGGGATGTGATGAGTGGCACAACAGGATGAGGTTGAGTGTGGCTTTGCAGTAACGTTTTGTGATCTACTGAGATCATTGAAAGGTTTGCGCCACTGTAGCCTGGTACTTCTGATGACATCCCTGCTTGAGTCCTCCTGTGCAATGTGCAACCAGGCTGTGTTGGTCTCCTGGGGAGGTCTCTTCCGCCCATTGGAAGGGAAGAGAACCTCCCTGCGTGCTGTGACTCCCTCCATAAGCATATGGAGGGAGTCATGAGAGAACCTTGGGTGTCTGCCCTGCACCTCTGTGCAGTGCTTGTCAGTGTTTGCAGCACCTCAATGCTGTAGAACACTGACAGCACAAATGTCAAAATCAATTTGCGCATGGTCCCATTAAGGAAACCGACTGATGACACATCATCAAATGACATCATCAGACCCGCTTCCTTCAATTGGCCGGCAAACGCGCTGGGCGGACTTAACAAGCCCAATCATGGGAAAATCATTTTACACAGTGGGCTGGAGCCAGCAGTGAGGTTGGGACCTGCCACCGACTTCGCCCGTCACGGACCCGCCAAGATAGGGGAAATCGCGGCCAACATGCCTATACTAGTTGAAAGTAAAATTATAATGTTGGGTAATAAGACTTATTAAGGATATCCAAGGCAGAAAAGTCAAGGGACTAAGAAATAACTGATCCATATTTTATTAGTTTCTAATTAAAACTTTTCATTTGCTTAGAAAGAAAAATTCTGAGGAAATTGAATGACTTGAAATTCCTTCTTCCCTCCTCCACTGAGTCCCCACAATACCCGTTGGTTTGTGTAGAAAAATGGTATTCTGTTACATGTTGCTGGAGTAGATACACATAGGTTATCACAGAGTAGGTGGTTCAGTACTGCAAAAAATCTCAGGAATGAAAAAGCCCTCGTAATTCATAATAGATGAAGCCAGGGAGGACAATATTGGGCTTTCTCATGAGTAAAATATCCATAGTGTTTAAAATTCTGCAGATTCTCCTTCCCTTGGCCTAGTTAGTATCTCACAACTGAAAATATCAGCTCAGCGTGACATACCCTTTGACCCTTCCTCAGTCAGCTCAGAACATTTTGTGTGCTGTTTCAAATATTACTAAAGAGTTCTTAAACTTCAGATGATGGATGCTCCAGGTAACCAAAGGCTCCCTGGGATGGCCATTTTCTTTTCTTTTATAGCCATGATGTGGAGATGCCGGTGTTGGACTGGGGTGGACAAATGTGAGGTTATAGTCCAACAGCTTTATTTGAAATCACAAGCTTTCGGAGCGCTGCTTCACTATAACATGGTGTTGTGCGACTTCTCACATTTTTCTTTTATAGTTTGAGCACTGTGATTCTGAAACAAACCCAATAGTACAATCATAAAGTTATCAGCAGCCTTGTTTTTGTAGCATGTCCCTACACAGTAGAACTATTGGATTTTCCTCTGCTTGCTCTGTCTTCATTTATTCCTCTATTTTCCCTTCTTCCTTATAAGAACATAAGAAATAGGAGCAGGTGTAGGCCACATGGCCCCTCAAGCCTGCTCCACCATTCAATAAGATCATGGCTGATCTTCTACCTCAACTCCACTTTCCCGCCCTATTCCCCCATATCTCTTGATCCCCTTCGTGTCCAAAATTCTATCCATCTCAGTCTTAAACAGACTGATTTTTGGACTTTAGGGGAATCAAGGCATAGGGAGATCGGGCGAGAAAGTGGAGTTGAGGTCAAAGATCAGCCATGATCTTATTGAATGGCGGAGCAAGCTCGAAGGGCCGTATGGCCTACTCCTGCTCCTAATTCTTATGTTCTTATGTTCTTATCAACACACTCAATGACTGAGCATCCACAGCTGTCGGAGGTAGAGAATTCCAAAGATATTTTGTCCCATCTGCATTATTTTATGAAACATACAGAACTGATGGACAGGGAGCGACATTAATCTTGCAGCTAGGCAGCATGACCTTTTCCTTATTTTTTTTACTAAACTATATTCCAACTTTGTTCCTTTTTTTTAAAGTTAAAATATCTTGCTTACCTACATCCCGATACAACAGCAACAATAACATCCTGATACTCCAGCCCCAATATCCAACTACCTGAAAGCTATCACTAAGGTAAGCTTTTCAGGTAGTTGAGGCCACAAGACTCTAAAGACTGACACACTGATGTTATGGATGAGTTAGTATGAGTTAGACTTCTGATACGTTTCTGAAGCACCAAAGAACGAGCGCTCCTGCTCTTTGAGTTAGATGATCACAGGCCAGAAGCTGCAGTAGCAACATTATGATTGAGTTCCATGTCCCTGGGAAAAGAAGGGGGATGAATCTTCTAGGGTTCTTGCCCCTGATGATTCATAGAATCATAGAAATTTACAGCACAGAAGGAGGCCATTCGGCCCATCTTGTCCGTGCCGGCTGACCAAGAGCTATCCACCCTAATCCCACTCTCCAGCACTTGGTCCATAGCCTTGTAGGTTATGGCACTTCTCGTGCATATCCAAGTACTTTTTAAATGTGATGAGAGTCTCTGCCTCTACCACCCTTTCAGGCAGTGAGCTCCAGACCCCCACCACCCTCTGGGTGAAAAAATTTCTCCTCAAATCCCCTCCAAACCTCCGACCAATTACTTTAAATCTATGCCCCCTGGTTATTGTTCAGTGATCACTGCCCAGCTACCTTGGATGACATTTACTGTCCAAGATCAAACATGAGGAACGTCACCACAGCAAGGCCAGTGTCTAAGTAAGCACAGCTCAAGATAAGCCATCCTGATGAAAGGTCATCGACCTGGTACGTTAACTCTGTTTCTCTCTCCACAGGTACTGCCTGACCTGCTGAGTATTTTCCAGCTTTTTCTGTTTTTATTTCAATATAAGTTACTGCTTTAGGACTGTTAATAGGAGAAATTAAAATGGTAAAATTGGACATGATAAATAGTACCGTGGTAAGTCTGATATCTTAGGAGAGACAGAATCATAAGTGAATTATGATTATCTGGCAAATAGAGCTATTTATCATATTACATGTTGGAATTATAATAGGTAATGGGTTTGCACAAACCTTTACTGTGCTGCAGATGTGTTAACTCAGCCAGATGTGATCGGGCCGCCAGATCTGCCGATAAGACAATTCATCCAGCAAATGCAATGCTGGTTTATCACTAGAAAAATATCTCAAAGATGGCCTTAACCTTGACACAGCCAGGTCAATGACAAAACCACGTCTCCCTTAAAGAGCATCGGAGCTAAAATGGCTGGAAAACATGTCCTACGAGACTGTTTTTCAGCCCATCAGGCCAATTGTTTCACTGTGAATCTTTCAAAATTTTGTTTGATAGTGTTCCTGTGAAGCACCTTGGGATGTTTCACTATATTGAAGGCGCTATATAAATACAAGTTGTTGTTGCATAGTTTTTTTTTAAAACAGAAAAATTTGATGTTCAATTCAAATTGGTCGTTTCTTCATTTTTCTGCTGCAGCAAGTTGGCAAACCCAACACCCTGATAGAACAATCTTTTTGGCCGAACTTGATAGGGTTCATTACAGTAAAGTTCAACTTGTACATAAAAAATGTTCAAAAGGGTTACATCTGTAAAATATAAAAGAGTGGAATAATTGAAGATGAATGAAAAAATTTACTAATTGAGGATTATCCTCTCGGACCTAATATGGTTTATCTTTATCTTATTCTATTTTAATAACTTATGCTTAATGTGACCAAGTGCCAGGATATCAGGTCAGGCCCACCATATAAAATGAGTTGGACACCCTTCATTTAGACCAAGAGATTAGTCAAGCTCAATCTGTCAATTTTGTGTTATACCTGGAGAAATATTTTTATTTTCCTACAGTGTTTTGAGTTTTCTTTACTTAGCTAAGGGAGGGGGGGTGGGGGGGGAGGTCAAAGTCCAGACTTGGCCGACTTGGCACAGCACAGCCATGATGATGCCGACCTCCAGTGTTGCATGGTCGTTTGTGCCAAAATGGAAACATGATCACAATCGGGAATTTTCATAGAATCACAGAAAGTTACAGCACGGAAGGAGGCCATTTCGGCCCAACGTGTCCGCGCCGGCCAACAAAGAGCTATCCAGCCTAATCCCACTTCCCAGCTCTTGGTCCGTAGCCCTGCAGGTTAGAGCATCCCAAGTGCACATCCAAGTACTTTTTGAATGTGGTTAGGGTTCCTGCCTCTACCACCCTTTCAGGCAGTGAGTTCCAGACCCCCACATCCCTCTGGGTGAAGAAATTTCCCCTCAAATCCCCTATAAACCTTCCCCAATTACTTTAAATCTGTGCTCCCTGGTTTTTGACCCCTCTGCTAAGGGAAATAGGTCCTTTCTATCCACTTTATCTATGCCCCTCATAATTTTATACACCTCAATAAGGTCTCCCCTCAGCCTCCTCCATTCCAAGGAAAACAGACCCAGTCTATCCAGTCTTTCCTCATAGCTAAGATTCTCTACTCCCGGCAACATCCTTGTAAATCTCCTCTGTACCCTCTCTAGTGCAATCACATCTTTCCTGTAATGTGGTGACCAGAACTGCACGCAGTACTCTAGCTGAGGCCTAACTAGTGTTTTATACAGTTGAAGCATAACCCCCCTGCTCTTGTATTCTATGCCATGGCTAATAAAGGCAAGCCTTCTGTATGCCTTCTTAACCACCTTATCTACTTGGCCTGCTACCTTCAGGGATCTGTGGACATGCACTCCAAGGTCCCTTTGTTCCTCTGCACTACTCAGTGTCCTACCATTTAATGTGTATTCCCTTTCCTTGTTAGCCCTCCCCAAATGCATTACCTCACACTTCTCCGGATTGAATTCCATTTGCCACTGTTCTGCCCACCTGACCAATTTATTGATATCTTCCTGCAGTCTACAGCTTCCTTCTTCAGTATCAACCACACAGCCGATTTTAGTATCATCTGCAAACTTCTTAATCATACCCCCTATATTCAAGTCAAGATCATTGATATATACCACAAAAAGCAAGGGACCTAGTACTGAGCCCTGCGGAACCCCACTGGAAACAGCCTTCCAGTCACAAAAACACCCATCAACCATTACCCTCTGCTTCCTGTCTCCGAGCCAGTTTTGAATCCAACTTGACACTTTGCCCTGGATCCCATGGGCTTTTAACTTCATCAACTACCAGCCATGTGGAACCTTATCAAAAGTCTTGCTAAAGTCCATATACACTACATCAAACGCACTACCCTCATCTACCCTCCTTGTTACCTCCTCAAAAAATTCAATCAAGTTTGTCAGATACGACCTTCCCTTAACGAATCCGTGCTGACTATCCTTGATTAATCTGTGTCTTTCTAAATTAAGATTTATCCTGTCCTTCAGATTCTTTCCAATAATTTTCCCACCACCGAGGTTAGGCTGACTGGCCTGTAATTACTCGGTCTATCCTTTTCTCCCTTTTTAAACAAGGGTACCACATTAGCAGTCCTCCAGTCCTCTGGCACCATTTTAAATTTTAAAGTTGAGTGAGTAAATTATATTAGGCCGAGTCCTGACATACAAAATTATCCGTCCTCAAATTGACTGGGAGGGAAGGTCATGACCGCCCCCTCCCCGAACCCCCACTGCCTCCATCACAGCGTAGATAGTTTTAGAATTAAAATAACCTGCATTCTGTTTTCAGTTGGTCCCAAAATAGCAGAGTAACTCAATCGGCTCCACATATGGTACCAACTATGGCATTATTGAAACAAAAATCCAATTAATTGTTGTCGTTGGAGAGCAATAATCATTCCACAGTACCTGTTTTTATCAGACGCAGATGTCAGCACTCAGGGTGTGAATGCAAAAATTAACATTTCTCTTCCAAGTGGATGGATGACTTGCCGATATTTTTATGTTCACCAAGATGGATCCTGGCTTAGCACTTCACACCATTAGTTTTGAGACTGGGAGTTGTGCACCCTAGGGGCTCCATGAGAGGTTACCAGTAGGTTCACCAGGTCCTCAGATTTCTCCTTGTTTGGGTTTAAACATAATCGGAACATAGTGGCCTCAATGTTAATGGGAGTGTGGGAAGAGTCTGGGGAAGCCCGGTAGATTTTACAATCCCGGCAAGCCCCACCGATTTTAACGGCAGTTCCTCATTTAAATAACTCGTTGCTGACTCCCGCCCAGCCAGATTGACTGCCTGGCCAGCGGGCGGGAGTAGAAATATAGTGGCAGGAGGCCGCAGCCAATGACCTGTGGGGACGGTCCACGGCAGTCAGTGGAAGAAGGGCTTTGCAGGAGATAGGGGATCAGGGGTTCCGGCGAGATTCGAGGTGGGGGGGAGGCCGGTGCTACGGAGGCCCAAGGGCACCTTGAGGGGCCTGGGGGGAGCACTCCTGTCCCTCCTGGCCCACAAGGAGCTCTAAAAGGAGCAGCTCTTTAATGCTTACCTTGGCCAGTCGGCACCTCCCGCCTTGGATCTACTGCCAGGCAGCCAACAGTGCAGGACTTCCCCTGATGTTATGGTAATTTGATGTTGTAGCCTGGAAGATGCCATCAGGCCGCGACTTTTGAATGATAACTAGGTCCGCATCTGCCATTTGCGGGAGCCTCATCAATGGCCTGACTTGGGGTAGTAACAAATTATATGGCCTGGAAGGCGGCAGCTTGGAGCCGGGAGGTAGAATTTTAACATTTTAACCCCTCTTGCGCACCTTACCACGGGGCAGTACAGGTGGGGGGGGGGGGGCTGGTATGGGGCGGAGAGGTTATAATCGGGGTCAGTGTCTCCAGAATTACTACGTTCCTATTCTGTATTTTTCTCTGTACTTGTTAGCTTGTTAGGATGTTGTTTCTGTTGCTGTCTACGACTAACAAGAAACATTTTTCTGTAATGAGAGCACTGGGTTTTTTTTGGGGTGGGGGGTGTTTTGGAAGTTAGGATTGGAGGTCGGTGGGATTGTGTCAGTATATACAGAGTGCCCCAGGAGTATATCAATGTTTTCAGTGGGTCCTCGCGATTGTGTCAATAGTTTTTAGGGTATCCATGGGAGTGCGTTAATATTGCAAGTTGTTCCTGGGAATACGTCCACTCGTACAGAAAAATGTGAAAACACGAGTTATATGTTGTTTGTCCCAATTAAAATGGCAACAGTAATTGTGGCTAATATTAAGTTCATAAGGAAGTTATATTGCGAATGTTGTATCTCCGAGATAACTTTATTCTCTGCTTGTTTGACTCCTCTTGCCATCCTCTGCTATTTTTTCCTCGGTAGCTGCTGTGTTAATCTTATTCGATTTCCTCCCGTACGATAAAGTCACAATGTAATCTGACAGATTCGAGACATCTGTCTGAAATAACTGTGAAAAAATGTCAATGGCTGCCAGCAAAAGCTGTGAAATCCAGACTGAACTGGATAAACGTAACGGAACTAGCCAAGGACTGAAAAGAACAGACAGTTGCAAAAGGTTAAATTAGATCCATAGATTTTTATTACAAAGTTGCTATCATGAGGTTTACATCTGTGCCACGCTGTATAATAGGAGACAGGTTTTGATGAATTTTCAGTGAGTTATATAGATAAGAGAATGCAATAGGTCAGGTTGGGCTCACCAGACAGAAGTGAAAATAATAGTGTGAATGATTCAGACAGAATTCCAAAATATTTTATTTTTGCCTTTCTACGCTACATGGTTCCTGGCAGGTTAAAGCTTAGACAGTGCCCCATGGGATCTGAAGGGCATGCGAGATCCACTAAACAAAGGCATGTTGCTGTTGTATAGAGCTGTATTGCTCACCTCTGAAAAGAAGGCCTTCCCTGTGGGACATGTACCCTACTCAGTACAATGGTGAGGACTTCAGTAGCCTTGCCAGTCAACTGACCATTAGGTCACTGAAGGTTAAATCACAGCTCTCTTAAGCCACTACAGATATAAGGAACCTTTGTCTCCATCTGAGCACACAATGTCAGATGAATGAATGTGCATTTTATGCTCATATTACATTTTACAGTGCTGGTGCCAGGCCAACATCCAGTGAAACCCGTTCCCAAAAATGTACTATGGCTACCACAGGCTGCATGGAACTGACACAGAAGAAAGCAACAAATGCGCAAAGTGATAGCAACATGAACCTTTACAAAACAGATAGTAATACTCAAGGGGGAAGCACATGGCACAGAGTACTGAGGCTCCAAAATGATTCCTCAAACTGTGAGTTCCTGATCTCGGGCTATGCAAACCCGTAAAGAAATGAGATGAAGAGAGACAGGAATGATTAGAGGATACAGGCGATACATTGGGCGCTTCTCTTTGGATGACTCAAATGCAGAGCAGTCAGGCTTCTGATTTAGGAAATAGATCATGAACCAAAAGACAAATGGAGAGCATTATGTTTGAAAAGCTTGATTAAATACAAATCTGATTCGATGGCAACAAGATTAAAGGAAAACATTTTTGTTCCAAACGAATTGCTCATTATGGCTCCTCCAGCCCTACAACCCACCGAGATCTCTGCGTTCCTCTAATTCTGGCCTCTTGCGCCACCCTGATTTTCATCACCCCACCATTTCTGGCCATGCCTTCAGCTGCCTCGGCCCTAACTCTGGAATTCCCTCCCTAAACAGTTCCGTCTCTCTCCTCCTTTAAGTTGCTCCTCAAAACCTACCTCTTTGACCAAGTTTTTGGTCATCAGTCCTAATATCTCTTTGTGTGGCTCGGTGTGAAATCTTGGCCCAAAAATTAGTGCCGCTACGCGAGAGTACACACTGTGTACTCTCGCGTATTCTGTCTCCAATTGCCGGTTTTCTGCATGCACTGCGCATACTCTGAAAACCGGCACTTGGTGAATTCAAAAGGGGGCGGTTCCTAGATGAACCGCGTGCGCGTTACAGGCTGCGCGCACGCAGTGCACTTAGTGCTTTGGACGCGCAGGTAAGCATGGAACATTTTAGACATAAAGAAAGGAGGCGTAAGACCCTCTTTTAACAAGGTAAGTAGTTAATTAAGTATTATTTTTAATTTTTTTTAACAGGTATATCTTTTTTAGAGACTTTAAAGACAGGTAAGTTTATTTTTATAACTTTTTAAAAGATTTTAAATTTTTTCAAAAATTAAATTTTTTGTTTAAAATGGTTAATTTATTTAACTATACTTATTTTATTAATCTGATGGTTTTTAAAAAAAATTTAATTGAGGTTTAGCTGTTCTTTTGGGGGGGTATAGATTCATAGCTTTCACAGCACTTATGTGAAAGCTATGAATGAAAGATGGTGTGCTGCCATTGGCTCTAACTGAGTCACGTGATCCCACAGCTCGCACGAATTAACTACGCCTGTGGGATACGAAAGCCCTGCACAGCTGCTGTCCAGAACATCAAGTTCGTGCGAGCTCGGACTGAAAAAGCCAGCGCGCAGTGAGAGATCGCGGGAAAGCCTTACCCTCGCACGAAGGCTCCCTCACGAATTTTTGGGCCCTTGTCTGATTACGCTCCTGTGAAGCGCCTTGGGATATTTTACTACGTTGACTTGCTATATAAAATGCAAGTTGCTGTTGTTTTCAATGCCTCCGCCAGACGAGAACAGGACGGTAGCACTCTGAAAATCACTGCCCCATTCCCGCTCCCAATCCAGCTGCAGGCCTTCACATGGGCAGCCCAGTTGCCCACCTGTTACAGGGGAGAGCCTACTTGTAATATGCAAATTGTGGTCCTATGATATACAGAGGCCTCTGACGCAACGTTGAGGTACCAGTGGGTAGAGTGTACGCCGCACACAGGTTCCATCCATTGGTACCCGGTGTAGATCAGCTTAACCGCTGCAGGCTGCTCCAAAAGCAGGCAGGCTTCTGGGGTTTTTTTTAATAGTTTTTTGTGGGGACATGGCCCCTCAAAATTCAGCTAGCCCCGCTGCCAGTGTGTCTGTGCGCCACCACCATGACATTGAACTTCCGCCTTGGCTTCACAGAGGAGCCACCGGATGTCTCACTTCCCGGTTAAAATGAAACAGAGGGAAAATATTTAATTAAAAAATATGTGGACTGTTGCTGCCGCTGAGAGAAGCGGGAGTGATAATGATTTCAAGTTCAGGCAGCGCAATCATTTATTTTTTGTGACACAATGATGTTTTGATATGAATTGCATCATTGTGTCAAGTATTGGCAAAGATACAAGTTAATTTGGCAAACACGCTTTTGATCAATACAATGAGGAGCCCTTTAATCATGCATAATAATCTATTTTTATGAAGCCTCTTGATTAAATAAGTCCTCGTTTGTTGACCTTTCTATTTTCCCATGTATTTTAGGCAGCAGTGGCTGCTAGCAATCTCTCCAAAGTAGTTGAAACTTGTTTTTACTGTGCAGATGGATTGATAAAAAAAAAATGAACTGGTGCCAGAATGTTGGAGGAGTGTTCTGTGTATTAAATAGATGTTGCTTGGAACCTGCAGTTTTTTTTTTTTATTGAGGCGAGCAAACAGCTTTGAACAAAAAAAAGACTCAACTCCTGCACCCTCACACAAAAGCTGCCTGTGTATTCTCCATATGTTGTGTAGTTTCCGTCTCCTCTCACGTTCCCATTCATTTCACTGGTAGAACATTGCCTTGTATGTGAGTTTTAACAGTAAGGGTCAATTATGTGCCTTTGGACAGAGAACAATGAAGCTTCAGAACACAATATGCAGTCAAAACAGATTTTTTTTTTACCAGTACCTTATTAATAATGGCCATTCAAGACATAATAAAAGTAAGAGCCAAGATGCTGCGTTGAATAATATTATCTAGTATTATTCCTATTCCTCACCTTGCAGTTACAGGGTCATCGACTCAATCTGCATTTCAGCACCTGATCTAGGATAACACTGCTGTGCTGTTTTGAGGTAGTGCTACATTATTGGAACTGCTGCGATGCTACGGCCACACTACATTGGGCCACCTGATGAGAATATCGCCGGAAAAAGTGTGTTGCACCGCAGATTTTGCGCTAATTTTAAATTAGCAGGCAGCACCAAAATATAGGTGCTGTCTGCGCTATTATTGCGGGTGGCCATTAACTTCAGCCTGTGGTGGCACCAGTAGGTTTCCGGCCTACTCGAATTTCTAGGCCAAATTCTCCAAATGCACTCAGAATGTTATCTGTATGATGTGTGGTGCTTGTAGGCACTTGTCTTGAAAATCAGCCATTTAATCAAAAATAGTTCACATTGACATTAACGTGAACACAGAGTTCTAACTCAAGTCAGACTGACTGTATAATCAATCAGCTCAGCTCAGTCCTCTCCACTGTTATACTCGTGCAACGGGCAAAGTCTGAAAGTACATTCAAAACATCTAAAATAAACAAGTGACATTACTTTTCCCCTGACATTAAATGCACGAGGGAGAAAATCAACTCATGGCTTGTGCTCATAAAATGGGGCTTAGGCCTTCAAATTTCACGTGGTGATCTCTCGCGCCCGATGTGCGCCCGACATCATATTGAGATGGGTGTGTTTTAGTCATTCAGGTCGCCTGCCTGAAACAAGGAGCAAGACGAGCAGCAGGATGCCGAAGAAGAGCAAGGGCCAACTGTTTTGCCGGCTGCCAGAGCTGTCGGCCAGCAGATCGTCAATGAGTGCTTTGGTTGAAGCATCCCTCCCCCCGTCTGCACCAACAGCCCCTCCTACCATCAGACCCAGTTGTTACGCCGTCCAGATGAATGTCCTTAACTACCAGCCTGAGTATTTCTCACACGTCACTAGGCACGGGCAAACCAATGCCAATCCAAAGAAACTTTGCACAGCAAGAAACTGGTTCAAGACGGTTCATTGCCAATTGCAAGCAAACAAATTGGAAAGCTAAAGGTCACCCTTGTGCAAACCCAGTACCCATCTTTTACATAGTCTGGGACTCCAGTGAGGTGCTATCCCAGTGCCTACACACCACAGAAGGCAGAAGGCTGCTGATCATCCATTTGAGATGACCGTGGTGGGTGATCTCGAGAACTTCTGGCCTTAGAGGGCCCGGCGAAAAACCGGAGCCTTTCAGCAACGACTGGGGCAGTCTGGCCTATCTGGCTGTCTGGCATCAACACGGGCACTGGTTCAGGGGCTGGCAGGGGGGCGCAGGCAAGCTGTCATAGAATCATAGAATCATAGAAGATAGGAGCAGGAGTAGGTCATTCGGGCCCTCTAGCCTGCTCCGCCATTCAATGCGATCATGGCTGATCATCCAAATTCAGTACCCTGTCCCTGCTTTCTCCCCATATCCCTTGATCCCTTTAGCCTTAAGAAATATATCCAACTCCTTCTTGAATCTATTTAATGAATTGGCCTCTACTGCCTTCTGTGGCAGAGAATTCCACAGGTTCACCACACTCTGAGTGAAGAAATTCCTCCTCATTTCTGTCCTAAATGGCTTACCCCTTATCCTTAGACTGTGACCCCTGGTTCTGGACTCCCCGACCATCCGGAACATCCTTCCTGCATCTAGTTTGTCCTGTCCTGTCAGAATTTTATAAGTTTCAATGAGATCCCCTCTCATTCTTCTAAACTCCAACGAGTATAAGCCCAATCGACCCAATCTTTCTTCATACGTCATTCCTGCCATCCCAGGTATCAGCCTTGTGAATCTTCGCTGAACTCCTTCCATGGCAAGAACATCCTTCCTCAGATAAGGCGACCAAAACTGCACACAGTACTCAAGGTGTGGTCTCACCAAGGCCCTGTACAACTGCAGCAAGACATCCTTGTTTCTGTACTCAAACCCTCTCGCTATGAAGGCCAACATACCATTTGCCTTCTTAACCGCCTGCTGCACCTGCATGCTTACCTTCAGCGACTGGTACACAAGGACACCCAGGTCTCGTTGCACTTCCCCTTCTCCCAATCTATTGCCATTCAGAGAATAATCTGCCTTTCTGTTTTTGACACCAAAGTGGATAACCTCGCATTTATCCACGTTATATTGCATCTGCCACGCTTCTGCCCACTCACCCAACCTGTCCAAATCATACTGGAGTTTCTCTGCATCCTCCTCGCAGTTTTGTGTCGTCTGCAAACTTGGAGATATTACATCTAGTTCCCTTGTCTAGATCATTAATATATATTGTGAATAGCTGGGGTCCAAGGACTGACCCCTGCGGTACCCCACTAGTCACTGCCTGCCACTCGGAAAAAGACTCATTTATTCCAACTCTTTGCTTTCTGTTTGCCAACCAGTTCTCTATCCAAGTCAATACCTTGCCCCCAATCCCATGTACCTTAACTTTACACGCTAATCTCTTATGCGGGACCTTATCAAAAGCCTTTTGGAAGTCCAAATACACCACATCCACTGGTTCTCCCTTATCTATTCTACCAGTTACATCCTCAAAAAATTCCAATAGATTAGTCAAGCATGATTTACCTTTTGTAAATCCATGTTGACTTTGTCCGACCCTGTCACTGTTTTTCAAGTGCTCAGCTATTACATCTTTTATAATAGACTCTAGCATGTTCCCCACTACCGAAGAGATGACGATATGTGCCTCTCCCGTGGTATCACTGTGCCTCAGCACTCCCACTGTTCTGCGCAAGCACAGAGTGCAGGAATGATGTGATGGTTTGGAGCCTGTGTCCATTCTTTCCTTCATGCTTAGCAAGTTAGAGGAGATGTTGGAACCCAGAGCCTGAATGGCAGCAGTATGAGCCTCCACTGAAGCCTTCAGGGCTGTCACCAAAGGCTCTCTATCTGAGGGCCCCACTGCAACGTGCAGAGGTGACCACATTCTCCATGGCTGACTGCATTGTTTCGATGCCCTGCACCATGACCCACACAAGTTGGAGCTGGATCCACCATACTGTTCGACATTGTGCGGAGGCTCCCTGGCAGGTAGTCCAATGCATCATAGGTTATAGGAATCCGATTAAAGCTCTGCAGTCCTGCCACATCTAGTCACGAACGGTGGTGGAAAATTAAACAACTAATGAGAGGAGGAGGCTCCATGAACATCCCCATCCTCAATGATGGTGGAGCCGAGCACGTGAGTGCAAAAGACAAGGCTGAAGGCTGAAGCGTTTGCAACCATCTTCAGTGAAAAGTGCCAAGTGGATGATCTATCTCGGCCTCCTCCTGAGGTCCCCACAGAAGCCAGACTTCAGCCAATTTGATTCACTCCACCTGATATCAAGAAACGGCTGAGCGCACTGGATACAAAGCTAGTATCAGTAATGGCGACTATGAATGTCGTAAAAACCCATCTGGTTCACTAATGTCCTTCAGGGAAGGAAATCTGCCGTCCTTACTCGGTATGGTCTATATGTGACTCCAGACCCACAGCAATGTGGTTGACTCTTAACTGCCCTCTGAAATGGCCTAGCAAGCCATTCAGTAGTACCAAACCTACAAAGACCTTCACCTCATGGACTGCAGCGGTTCAAGAAGGCAGCTCACCTTCTCAAGGGCAATTAGGGATGGGCAATAAATGCTGGCCTTGCCAGTGACGCCCACATCCCATGAACGAATAAAAGAAAAACAGCAAAGGCTACAACATCCCAGCTGTAGTGCTGAAGACCTGTGCTCCAGAACTCGTCGTGTCTCTAGCCAAGCTATTCTAGTACAGCGACAACACTGGTATCTACCCGACAATGTGGAAAATTGCCCAGGTATGTCCTGTCCACAAAAAATAGGAGAAATCCAATCTGGCCAATTCCCACCCCATCAGTCTACTCTCAATCATCAGCAAAGTGATGGAAGGTGTCATCGACAGTGCTATCAAGCGGCACTTACTCACCAATAACCTGCTCACTAATGCCCAGTTTGGGTTCCTTCAGGACCACTC
Organism: Squalus acanthias; assembly: GCA_030390025.1. Taxonomy (NCBI): domain Eukaryota; kingdom Metazoa; phylum Chordata; class Chondrichthyes; order Squaliformes; family Squalidae; genus Squalus; species Squalus acanthias. The sequence goes on from CM059428.1 coordinate 152,089,906, forward strand.
TGCTCCAGACCTCATTACAGCTTTGGACAAAAGAACTGAATTCCAGAGGTGAGGTGAGAGTGACTGTCCTTGACATCAAGGCAGCATTTAACTAAGTGTGGCATCAAGGAGCCCTAGTAAAATTGAAGTCAATTGGAATCAGCGGGGGAAACTCTCCACTGGGTAGTGTAGAGTTCGCAATTATCGCGATTCAAAATAACATGAGAGAAGCAGATTCAATTGATCAGTTTTATTAAAGGTAATGCTGTCCTGATATTAAAGGACACAGAAGCCTGTAAAATGGCCGCTGCGCATCGTGGCAGAAGCTTCCAGAAACACAGTGGGCAGACAAGATGGCGTCGAATATACATTCAGTATGAGATTGGATCATACTCGGTAAACATTGATAAAGACAGGATGCAACCCGTTTGCATTGTGAACAATAGCAATGATATAAGTGCTGGAATCGTTTTCCTATGCACAGTAAGGATCATTGAACTGGGCAATCGAAGGCCCATCCAGACACATCAATATACAAATACCCACCCCCGGCTCAACAATGAGAGAGACAGGCGGGTGATTAAGCCAGTATTCGGGGGGCCCCAAAACCAGTCGAGGAGACGATTCATACACATCCTGGCTGACTCTACAATGGGGAAAACATTAACGGATAGTTGGCCAGTTTCAGGTGCTACCGAAAGCCGTTAAGAAGAGAATCGCCCCATGCTGGGAGTTTTAAGCGCCAAAATCACACAAAGGATAAACATTTAGATTTGAGCGGGAGATAAAGCGGACAAAACAGTATAACTATAGAGGACAAATGTCCATCGGTCTCTTGACTCGCTCGGGCTCTTGCTGAACTCTTGATTCTCTTATTCGCTTGCTGAAGCTCTTTCCTTGGGGCTGGACTTTTGGTCGTTTGATTCTCTGGACTCTGTTGACTCTTGACTCTTAGCCGTACTGGTCGGTTATTCGAGTGTTGGGTGGAGCTCAATCGGAACGAGCCACCTCGACACGGGCAAGTAACGGGGCACACCATCCCGAGTGTCGGTAAACGGTGTCTGGACCCGGAGGCCCAAGTGACGAGAAGAAGACGAGAAGAAATTCCGCGTGCCGCCACGGTCAGTAAACCCCGACCGCGCCCGAAAATATAACTAAAAGAACTTTCCTTTGAGTTCTACCGACTTCTACATGTACCGCAACACAGGAAGATCCTTCTTTGAATTCTAAGACGGTTTGAGTCCATCGACTGCTTCATGACAACAGGGAGTCTGGCCTGCTTGTCGCAGCAGCGAAAGTAAACAAGTGGGGTGCAGAAACCCTTCCAAACACGTGACAGTCAGGCGCTGCAGCGAAACGAGCTGAGTGCCTCACTTTAAAATCTCCGAAGTAAAACGAGTGGTGAGCATGATTTCCGATCCTACAAATCCAGACGTAGTTTAGGTAATATTAAGGGAGGGTGGTTTTTATAAGGTTAAGGTATAATGTGTTCCCCTTTTTACGATGTGCCGTGTGTTCTCCATTTCCATAGACCAAGCTTTATGAATGTGTGTATACTTGTACTCTCTTTGATTTGCGCCTATGACATGTATTTCATGATTTTAGACGCCATGCAATAAAGATTTTCATTTTGTGCTATTCAACCGGGTCTATTTGAGTTTTTCTCTTCATTACTGCTCCTTGCATCTAAGTCCAGGTGTCAGAACCGTAAGGGCGAGTGGGTCGAACCACTCACAGGTGCTTATTGCAAAAAGGGCTGGCCGGAGACCAGAGCAAGCAATAGTATAGGCAACGAAGGCCTAACCTCGCACCAGCACCGTCTGAGACACGTCCCCCTTACAGAAAGTCATACCCAGCACAAAGGAAGATGGTTGTGGTTGTTGGAAGCCAATCTTCTCAGCTCCAGGACATCGCTGCAGGAATTCCTCAGGGCAGTGTCCTAGGCCCAGCCATCTTCAGCTGCTTCATCAATGACCTTCTCTCCACCATAAGGTCAGAAGTGGGGATGATCGCTGATGATTGCACAGTGTTCAGTTCCATTCGCAACTCCTCAGATAATGAAGCAGTCCATGCTCTCATGCAACAGGAACTGGACGACATTCAGGATTGGGCTGTTAAGTGACATGTTACATTTATGCCACACAAGTGCCAGACAATGACCATCTCCAACAAGAGAAAGTCTAACCACCTCCCCTTAACATTCAATGGCATTGTTGATTCCCCCACCATCAACTTCCTGGGGGTCACCATTGACCAGAAACTTAACTTGACCAGCCACATAAATAGTGTGGCTACAAGGGCAGGTCAGAGGCTGGATATTTTGCGGCGAGTGACTCACCTCCTGACTCCCCAAAGCCTTTCCACCATCTACAAGGCACAAGTCAGGAGTGTGATGGAATACTCTCCACTTGCCTGGATGAGTGCAACCAAAACAACACTCAAGAAGCTCAACACCATCCAGGACAAAGCAGCCTGCTTGATTGGCACCCCATCCACCACCTTAAACATTCACTCGTTCCACCACCGGCACACCATGGCTGCAGTGTGTACCATCTACAAGATGCACTGCAGCAACTCACCAAGGCTTCTTTGGCAACACCTCCCAAACCCGTGACCTCTTCCATAGACATAGACATAGACATAGAACAGTACAGCACAGTACAGGCCCTTCGGCCCTCGATGTTGTGCCGAGCATTGTCCGAGACCAAGATCAAGCTATCACACTCCCTATCACTCTGGTGTGCTCCATGTGCTTATCCAATAACCGCTTGAAAGTTCCTAAAGTGTCCGACTCCACTATCACAGCAGGCAGTCCATTCCACACCCCAACCACTCTCTGAGTAAAGAATCTACCTCGGACATCCCTTCTATATCTCCCCCCATGCACCTTATAGTTATGCCCCCTTGTAACAGCTGCCTCTACCCGAGGAAATAGTCTCTGAACATCCACTCTATCTATCCCCCTCATCATCTTATAAACCTCTATTAAGTCGCCTCTCATCCTCCTCCGCTCTAAAGAGAAAAGCCCCAACTCCCTCAATCTTTCCTCATAAGACCTCCCCCCCAAACCAGGCAGCATCCTGGTAAATCTCCTTTGCACTCTTTCCAATGCTTCCACGTCCTTCCTATAGTGAGGTGACCAGAACTGCACACAATATTCCAAATGTGGTCTCACCAAGGTCCTGTACGGTTGCAGCATAACCTCACGGTTCTTAAACTCAAACCCTCTGTTAATAAACGCCAACACACCATAGGCCTTCTTTACTGCTCTATCCACTTGAGTGGCAACCTTCAGAGATCTGTGGATATGAACCCCCAGATCCCTCTGCTCCTCCACGTTCCTCAGAACCCTGCCGTTGACCCTGTAATCCTTATTCAAATTTGCCCTACCAAAATGAATCACCTCGCACTTATCAGGGTTAAATTCCATCTGCCATTTTTCGGCCCAGCTCTGCATCCTATCAATGTCTCTTTGCAGCCTACAACAGCCCTCCACCTCATCCACTGCTCCACCAATCTTGGTGTCATCAGCAAATTTACTGATCCACCCTTCAGTCCCCTCCTCCAAGTCATTGATAAAAATCACAAACAGCAGAGGACCCAGCACCGACCCCTGTGGCACACCGCTGGTAACTGGTCTCCAGTCCGAAAATGTTCCATCCACCACCACCCTCTGCCTTCTATGAGATAGCCAGTTACTTATCCAATCGGCCAAATTTCCCTCTATCCCACAACTCCTTACTTTCTTCATGAGCCGACCATGGGGAACCTTATCAAACGCCTTACTAAAATCCATGTATACGACATCAACTGCTCTACCTTCATCTACACACTTAGTTACCTCCTCAAAGAATTCAATCAAATTTGTTAGGCAAGACTTACCCTTCACGAATCCGTGTTGACTATCCCTGATTAAGTTGCCCCTTTCCAAATGGTCATAAATCCTATCCCTCAGGACCTTTTCCATTATCTTACCAACCACCGAAGTAAGACTAACCGGCCTATAATTACCAGGGTCATTCCTATTTCCTTTCTTGAAGAGAGGAACAACATTCGCCACTCTCCAGTCCTCTGGCACCATTCCCGTGGACAGTGAGGACCCAAAGATCAAAGCCAGAGGCTCTGCAATCTCCTCCCTTGCCTCCCAAAGAATCCTAGGATATATCCCATCTGGCCCAGGGGACTTATCGACCCTCAGGTTCTTCAAAATTGCTAAAACATCTTCCCTCAGAACATCTACCACCTCCAGCCTATCCACCTTTATCACACTCTCATCCTCAAGAACATGGCCCCTCTCCTCGGTGAACACTGACGAAAAGTATTCATTCATCACCTCTCCTATCTCTTCTGACTCCATGCACAAGTTCCCACTACTGTCCTTGACCGGCCCTACCCTCACCCTGGTCATTCTTTTATTTCTCACATAAGAGTAAAAGGCCTTGGGGTTTTTCTTGATCCGACCCGCCAAGGACTTCTCATGCCCCCTCTTAGCTCTCCTAAGCTCTTTTTTTAGCTCATTCCTTGCTACCATGTACCCCTCAATCGACCCAACTGAACCTTGTTTTCTCATCCTTACATACGCTTCCTTTTTCCTCTTGACTAGACATTCAACCTCTTTTGTGAACCATGGTTATCTCACTCGGCCATTTCCTCCCTGCCTGACAGGGACATACCTATCAAGGACACGCAGTAATTGCTCCATGAAAAAGCTCCACTTTTCGTTTGTGCCTTTCCCTGATAGTTTCTGTTCCCATCTTATACTCCCTAATTCTTGCCTAATCGCATCATAATTACCCCTCCCCCAATTATAAACCCTGCCCTGCCGTATGGCCCTATCCCTCTCCATTGCAATAGTGAAAGTTACCGAATTGTGGTCACTATCTCCAAAGTGCTCTCCCACATACAAATCAAACACTTGGCCCGGTTCATTACCCACCTAGAAGAACAAGGGCAGCAGGCGCATGGGAACACCACCACCTCCAAGTTCCCCACCAAGTCACACACCATTCTAACTTGGATATATATTGCCATTCCTTCATCGTTGCTGAGTCAAAATTCTGGAACTCCCTACCTAACAGCACTGTGGAAGTACCTTCATCACACGGACTGCAGCAGTTCAAGAAGGTGGCTCACCCCCACCTTCTCAAGGGCAATTAGGGATGGGCAATAAATGCTGGCCTTGCCAGCGACGCCCACATCCCGTGAATGAATTAAAATATAAGTTGCACCCTGGAGGTATTCATCTATGCCCTCTACATCAGGGCTAGGATACAAGCTTGCCCTACAGCATGCTGCTTCCTGCTCTGTCCTATTCCCCATGTCCTTGCTCCTATGCATTTGCCCTCTAAATGACCCTCTAATCTACGTGGGGTGCCGATTTCTGAGCTGGTGCTTGCAACGGTAAGGTCGAGTGATGGCGTATCTTCAAGAAGTCTGTCCTCCTTTTCCTCTGCTCCGACTGGACCTGTGACTTCACATGGACCTGGAAAGAGAATCAAGTGAGAAGTGTTAGAAGTTGGTGACAAGGGCTAGCGGAAACAGATGCTCAAAGCAACACCACATTGCCGTGTTGAGCGTGTGAAGGCGAGAGTTCAGTGAGAACAGAAAAAGAGGGAATTTAGCCACAAGCCCTGCCGAACGCATCCTCCAGCCTCGCCAGTTGCGACACTCATCACCTGCCCTCTGCCCACCAGATCAATGGCACCTCTACCACTGGGGCTAGTACTTGCAAATTTATTCCACATATGCACTGTATAGACGTTACTCAGAATATCCTACAGAAGCGAAAGATGTTGTTCCTCCATATTGGATATGCTGTAGTGACAAGTGATTTGGGAACATAGGAACAGGAGTAGGCCATTCAGCCCCTCGAGCCTGTTCTGCCATTTAATTAGATCATGGCTGATCTGTATCTTAACTCCATCCACCTGCCTTGGTTCCGTAACCCTTAATACACTTGCCGAACAAAAATCTATCAATCTCAGTTTTGAAATTTTCAATTGACCCCCCAGCCTCAACAGCTTTTTGGGGGAGGGAGTTCCAGATTTCCACTAGGCTTTGTGTGAAGAAGTGTTTCCTGGCATCACCCTTGAATGGCCTAGCTCTAATTTTAAGGTTATGCCCCCTTGTCCTGGACTCCCCCATCTTAAACACCTTAATTAGATCACCCCTCATCTTCTATATACCAGGGAATGCAAGCCTAGTCTACAGATCTGAAATCAGATCTTAAAATAAAATGAAAGGAAAACTTTAAAGTGTGCTCAATTCGCATAAGTACTGAATAGTTTGCTGAAGACAGTGAAAACTTGAATAGTGTTTTGCTGCAAGTTGTCACAATATCACTAATTTTCTGTGATACCTCATATATCGCTGTTGAGTGATGTATGTGCATTACAGCCACTGAAGACTGCGCTGATGTGTCACTCATAACATAAACTAGGTGGTGCTAGAAACATAGAAACATAGAAAAATAGGAGCAGGAGTAGGCCATTCGGCCCTTCGAGCCTGCTACTCCATTCAATATGATCATGGCTGATCCTCTATCTCAATGCCATATTCCCGCTCTCTCCCCATACCCCTTGATGCCCCTTGAGTCCAGAAATCTATCTATCTCCTTCTTAAATATATTCAGTGACTTGGCCTCCACAGCCTTCTGTGGTAGAGAATTCCACAGGTTCACCACCCTCTGAGTGAAGAAATTTCTCCTCATCTCAGTCCTAAATGTCCTACCCCATATCCTGAGACTGTGACCCCTCGTTCTAGACCCCCCAGCCAGGGGAAACATCCTCCCTGCATCTAGTCTGTCTAGCCCTGTCAGAATTTTATATGTTTCAATGAGATCCCCTCTCATTCTTCTAAACTCTAGTGAATACAGGCCTAGTCGACCCAATCTCTCCTCATACGACAGTCCTGCCATCCCAGGAATCAGTCTGGTGAACCTTTGCTGCACTCCCTCTATGGCAAGTATATCCTTTCTTAGGTAAGGAGACCAAAACTGCACACAGTACTCCAGGTGTGGTCTCACCAAGGCCCTGTACAACTGTAGTAAGACATCCTTGCTCCTGTACTCAAATCCTCTTGCAATGAAGGCCAACATACCATTTTCCTTCCTAACTGCTTGCTGCACCTACATGTTTGCTTTCAGTGACTGGTGTACAAGGACACCCAGGTCCCTCTGTACATCAACATTTCCCAATCTATCACCAGCAAGTAGCAACTCCAACGACAGGGTGTAACACTTCAGGAGGTGTCCATTCCCCATACCGCCAAAGCTGGAGTGATGCTGAGACCAAACGGAAATGTCACCTCTGGTGGTGCTGGATGCCGCAGGCTACCACTTATCCTGACCTCTCAGCCCACCCTTGACTAGTAAAATGGGAAAATGTTAACCAAAATAAAAGTCACAATCAAGACTTTGCAGCCATCTTGCATATGCACAGTTGTTTTTGTGTTGCTAATAAGACTCAAAAATCCACCCACAAAGTAAATGGGATGGATTCCAAAGCATAGCGAGCCAAAATACATTTCAGAATTACTTCAAAGTAGAAACAATATAAACAAGGTAGAGGTGTGTCTACTATTGATTTGCCTGAAAGGCCTCTCTAAACTAGAACTAATATTGTTTCTGAATGTTTTTCTTTCTACCACTCCCTAGTTCCAGTCCACAAACTAAATAATTATAGTAATCACCTAACACATTAACTACCCCTCTTTTGAAAACAATGGTGGGGATTTTAACTCTCAGGTGGGAAACCGGCCTAGCAAGCAGCTGGCCCACCTAGGACCGGCATCGGGAGACCCAGCTGATTTTAACAGCAGGGCCTCACTAACATGCTGCTGGCCTACTGCCCGACCAAAATGGCTGGGAAGTCAGCGAGAAGCAGACCGCCCGCCAGGTCCAAGGTGAGTGCGGGTTGGGCGGGGGTGGGGATGGAGGTGGTCGGGCGTTCTGGGGCAGTCAGAGGTTCATGAAGGGGGAGGGTGTCCAGGCAGGGAAGGCCTACACTTTCCTTGTGGGGCTCCGGAGGAGCAGAAGTACTCCTTCTGGGTCCATGAAGGGAAGTTTTAATCTGAGCTGGAAAGGTCTCTTTGGTCCTTTGACCGGTTTTCGGCTGTTGGGCTGGCCGCTTTGGGCCCCCCTCCACCCGCCATCTACCTCTGCGTTGAAATGATGTCAGGGTCCTATTGATTTGACAGGACCCCGATTTATATAAATATGTGAGGCTCCTGTATGACTCAAGCGGGCATCTCATACACCTTAAAAAAAACAGGCTGAGCGGAAATGGCATGTTTTTTCAGCCAAGCCATTTTAACTGCACCCGCCAGGTTCCCCACCAATTCTTGGTGGGTTTTTTCATGCAGCCTTTCAATATAGAAATTATTTTATAATGTGGAGAATAAAGTCAGTCAACACTGACTTGTCCTTCGTTCAACCATCGCTAGTCGAATTTTATTACTATTACAGACAATGATGTCAGCTGTGGCTCAGTTGGCAGCACGCTCGGCTCTGGGTCAGAAGGTCGCGGGTTCAGAGTCCCACTCCAGAGACTTGAGCACTAAATCTAGGCTGACACTCCAGTGCAGTGCTGAGGGAGTGCTGCACTGCCAGAGGTGCTGTCTTTCGGATGAGACGTTAACCCGAGGCCCCGTCTGTTCTCTCAGGTGGATGTAAAAGATCCCATGGCACTATTTCGAAGAAGAGCAAGGGAGTTATCCCCGGTGGCCCAGCTAATATTTATCCCTCAATCACTAAAACACAGATTAAATGGTCATTATCACATTGCTGTTTGTGGGAGCTTGCTGTGCGCAAATTGGCTACCGCATTTCCTACATTACAACAGTGACTACACTTCAAAAGTACTTAATTGGCTGTAAAGCACTTTGGGACATCCTGAGGTCGTGAAAGGCGCTGTATAAATGCAAGTCTTTCTTTCATACAGTATTCAAAAACAGTAGGTTGCCAAGCTTTAAAAAGAATGGCCAGATTTGAACCTCTCCCATATTATCTCGACCCCTCTCCTCCTGTCCCCCAACCCGTGGTCCATACCTGTCGCTCCTGACGATGAAGTACACTACCCTGATGCCGAGCAGCACCCACTGTAGACAAAGTTCGGCTAGAACATTCCCATATCCATGGATATGTGCCACAGTTTACCACATGATGTACATCGATGAAGGAGTGGGCTCCAAGCCTGCGTATCCTGGACTTAATTTTCTTTTATTTTTGGGCCTTCACATGATTCCAATAAACTTTGAGTCATGGCAAGCTAACAGGCTTATGTTTAAACTCCCCATTCACTTACAATTTTACCATACACAGGCTCCAGCGCTAGGAATTGTTCATGAATTGTTTTGAAAACCTTTCTTTAGTCACTAGACCAACCATTGTTTTGTGTTCAAGGAAGTCCTTAACAGCTGCTACCAATGCATTGTTGCAATGTGGACCAGCTGTGGAACTAAGCCTTTGACTCTCTTTCTCTCATCCTGATGGAACCAGTGGAAATGCGACTGTGCGACCCTGATCCGTATTCATTTTTTAATGTAATTTTACTGAGTCAATGCAAAACCAAAAAAAAAACTAATGGAACATAATTCAATCTTAAATATTAGGATAATAACGAGAAATAAAAAGTAAAGTGCTGGAAATAAACAGGTCAGTGAGCATCTGTAAAGAGAAAAGACAGGCTAAGACGGCTTATGTGTCCATTCTTCACCAAAACTGAAGACTAAATGGAAACTTTACGCTAAACCTTTATAAATCGCTGGTTAGGCCTCGGCTGGAGTATTGTGTCTAATTTTGGCCACCACACTTTAGGAAGGATGTCAAGGCCTTGGAGAGGGTGCAGAGGAGAAGCTGGGATTGTTGTGCTTAGAGCAGAAAAGGTTAAGTGGAGATTTAATAGAGGTGTTCAAAATCACGAAAGATTTTGATAGAGTAGATAAGGAGAAGCTGTTTCCACTGGCAGAAGGGTCGGTAACCAGAGGACACAGATTTAAGGTAATTGGCAAAAGAGTCAGAGGTGAGATGAGGAGAATTTTTTTTACGCAGCGAGCTGTTATGATCTGGAATGCACTGCCTGAAAGGGTGGTGGAAGCAAATTCAATAGTAACTTGCAAAAGGCAATTGGATAAATACTCGAAGGGGAGAAAATTGCAGGGCTATGAGGAAAGAGCAGGGGAGTGGGAAAAATTGGACAGCTCTTTCAAAGAGCCGGCACAGGCACGATGGGCCACATGGCCTCCTTCTGTGCGGTATCATTCTATGATTCGATGAATTGGAAACTGATGCTTTCTGTGGATAGTTCACCTAGAACCCAGTATAGAAATACTTACCAGGACAATATTCCCCCATCCTGTGAGGATTTAGCAGTTTATTTGCTTTGAAAGACTTTGAAAGAAACTAGAAATTGAATTTTTGAAGCTTTATTTCAGACAAGACTGACATTATTAACAAATGCTGTGTTCTATTACGTACATCACAGGTAGATGACGCCTGTGACTAGCAGCACTTGTGATCAGGGTTTCTTTGTTGATGGTTAGCAAAGAAAACAAGAATTTTTTTTAGTCACTCACTTGTTTATTGCCGTTTAAAATTCAGTTAAAAAATGTCTTTCTTCTAAACCATTTTTGAGACTTAAGGATTTTTTTTAAACATATAAAAATCGAAAACTGCATTAATTATGAACTTTTAATTGCTTTATGAAGTAAATGTCATTCACTTATGGAAATGTATGTTTATTAGAGACACAGGCAGGTGGAGCAACGATGGAATTAGTAGGGACAATCAGGCAGCGAGGTTCCTCTAATGAGGCCATATGGGTAGAACGTAAAAACAAAAAGGGGCAAGCACTTTGCTGGGAGTGTACTATAGGTCCCCAAAAAGTCAGGGGGAGATAGAGGAACAGATATGTAGGCAAATCTCAGAGAAGTGTAGAAATAATAGGATAATAATAGTAGGGGATTTCAACTTCCCCAATATTAGCTGGGATAGTCAGAGTGTGAAAGGCTTAGAGGGTGCGGAATTCTTAAAGTGCATCTAGAGAGCTTTTTGAGCCAGCATGTAGAAAGTCCTACAAGAGAGGGGGCGGTACTGGACCGAATTCTAGGGAATGTAGCCAGGCAAGTGATAGAAGTGACAGTAGGAGAGCATTTTGGTGACGGTGACCATAATTCGATGAGATTTAAGGTAGTCATGGAAAAGGACAAAGATGGACCGGAAATAAAGGTTCTAAATTGGGGGAAGGCCGATTTTAACATGATAAGACAGGATCTGGCCAAAGTGGACTGGGATCAGCTACTTGTAGGAAAATCCACATCAGAGCAGTGGAGTCTTTCAGAAAGGAAATAGAGAGAGTACAACACCAACATGTTCCCGTAAAGGTCAAGGGTGGGACCAACAAGCCCAGGGAACCCTGGATGTCAAGGGATATACAAGAATGGATTTGGAAAAAAAAGGGAGGCTTTTGGCAGATACAAAGGACTAAAAACAGTGGAAGCCCTAGAGGAGTATAGAAAGTGCAGGGGGGTACTTAAAAAAGAAATTAGGAGAGCGAATGAAAAAACACTGGCGGGCAAAATTAAGGAAAATCCCAAGGTATTTTATAAGTATATTAAGGGCAAGAGGATAGCCAGGGAAAGAGTAGGGCCCATTAGGGACCAAAGTGGCAATCTGTGTGTAGAGCCGAAAGATGTAGGTGAGGTTTTAAATGAATATTTTGCATCTGTGTTCACTATGGAGAAGGACGATGTAGGCATAGAAATCAGGCAGGGGGATTGTGATATACTTGAACAAATTAGTATTGAGAGGGAGGAGGTACTAGCGATTTTAGTGGGCTTAAAAGTGGATAAATCCCCAGGCCCAGACGAGATGTATCCTGGGCTGCTGTGTGAGGCAAGGGAGGAGATTGCAGGGGCTCTGACACAAATTTTCAGAACCTCTCTGGCCACAGGGGAGGTGCCAGAGGACTGGAGGACAGCCAACGTAGTACCATTATTCAAGAAGGGTAGTAGGGATAAACCAGGGAATTACAGGCCAGTGAGCCTAACATCAGTGGTAGGGAAATTATTGGAAACAATTCTGAGGGACAGAATTAGTCTCCACTTGGAGAGGCAAGGATTAATCAAGGATAGTCAGCATGGCTTTGTTAGGGGGAGATCATGTCCTACCAATTTGATTGAATTTTTCGAGGGGGTGACTAGGTGTGTGGATGAGGGTAGTACAGTTGATGTAGTCTACATGGACTTCAGTAAGGCTTTTGACAAAGTCCCACATGGGAGACTGGTCAAGAAGGTAAGAGCCCATGGGATCCAGGGCAATTTGGCACATTGGATCCAGAATTAGCTTAGTGGCAGGAGGCAGAGGGTGATGTTCGAAGGTTGTTTTTGTGACTGGAAGCCTGCGTCCAGTGGTGTACCGCAGGGATCGGTGCTGGGTCCTTTGCTGTTTGTAGTGTACATTAATGATTTAGATATGAATGTAGGAGGTATGATCAGTAAGTTCGCAGATGACACAAAAATTGGTGGAGTGGTAAATAGTGAGGAGGGAAGCCTTAGGCTACAGGACGATATAGACGGGTTGGTCAGATGGGCAGAACAGTGGCAAATGGAATTTAACCCTGAAAAGTGTGAGGTGATGCATTTTGGGAGGACTAACAAGGCAAGGGAATACACAATGAATGGTAGGACCCTAGGAAGGACAGAGGATCAGAGGGACCTTGGTGTGCATGTACATAGATCCCTGAAGGCAGCAGGACAGGTAGATAAGGTGGTTAAGAAGGCACATCGGATACTTGCCTTCATTAGCCGAGGCATAGAATATAAGAGCAGGGAGGTTATGATGGAGCTGTACAAAACGCTAGTTAGGCCACAGCTGGAATACTGTGTGCAGTTCTGGTCGCCACACTATAGGAAGGATGTGATTGCATTGGAGAGGGTGCAGAGGAGATTCACCAGGATGTTACCTGGGCTGGAGCGCTTCAGCTATGAAGAGAGACTGGACAGGCTGGGGTTGTTTTCCTTAGAGCAGAGAAGGCTGAGGGGGACCTGATTGAGGTGTACAAAATTATGAGGGCCATAGATAGGGTAGATAGAAAGGAACTTTTCCCCTTAGTAGAGGGGTCAATAACCAGGGTGCATAGTTTCAAGGTAAGGGGCAGGAGGTTTAGAGGGGATTTGAGGAAAAACGTTTTCACCCAGAGGGTGGTTGGAATCTGGAACTCACTGCCTGAAAGGGTGGTAGAGGCAGGAACCCTCACAACAATCAAGAAGCATTTAGATGAGCACTTGAAACGCCATAGCATACAAGGCTACGGACCAAGTGCTGGAAATGGGATTAGAATAGACAGGGCTTGATGGCCGGCGCGGACACGATGGGCTGAAGGGCCTCTTTCTGTGCTCTAAAACTCTCTGACTCTAAGAGTCCCTAGTAACGGCCTCCTCTCACTTCAATTTGGCCCAATCACTTAATTGCTGTAGGCCGCAGCTTCAGCCGAGGCCTTCAGTAAATGATTTACTGAAATAAATTGGCTGCAGCGTTTCCCACATTACAACAGTGACTACACTCCAAAACAAAGTACTTCATTGGCTGTAAAGCGCTTTGAGACGTCCGGTGGTCGTGAAAGGCGCTATGTAAATGTAAGTCTTTCATTTTTTTTCTTTAATCTTCAGGCCCCATGTGGTCCCTTGAACCTGGTGGAAGTTCTGCTGCTGCAGCAGCGGCCCGGCTACAGATCTTGGGTTCACTGGGAGAGGGGCTTTGAGTTACCTGGTCTCAGGTGGGCTGGTGTTCAAGCTGCTATAATTTGGCTCAGTGTCACTGCTTTCGGGACGAGAATACTGGTCAAGGTTCTAACCTGTTCACTATTCAAATGACCACTGTTGGATGTGTGCGTGACTTCAGGTGAGAACAGGGTCAAACTCACCTGAGGTACCTCCCATGGTTAAATACCTCTCTAGGCTACCTACCATCTACCCACACCTGAAGAACAATCCCTTGGGCAACGCAATAGAGCATGTCTATGGAATTATAACCCGTTAAGGAACCAATCGCCTGAGGATTGGAAAGCAGCAAATGACACCAAATTGGGGGTGTGGCAAACAGTGATGATGATACCAATCGATTGCAATTGGACATAGAAAGGCTAGCAGAATGGGCAGACAGGTGACAGATGGAATTTAATACAGAGAAGTGTGAGGTGATGCATTTTGGCAGAAGGAACATGGAGAGGCAATATACACTTAATAGCACAATTTTAAAGAATGTGCAGGGACAGAGGAACCTGGGGAGTTAATGTGCATAGTTCCCTGAAGGTGGCAGGACATATTGAGAGAGTGGTTAACAAAGCATATGGGATTTTGGGCTTCATAAATAGAGGTATTGAGTACAAAAGTAGAGAAGTTATGCTGAACCTTTATAAAGCGCTGGTTAGGCCACAACTGGAGTATTGCGTCCAGTTCTGGTCACCACACTTTAGGAAGGATGTGAAGGCCCTTGATAGGGTGCAGAGGAGATTTACCAGAATGGTTCCGGGGATGGGGGATCTTAGCTACAAGGACAGGTTGGAGAAGCTGGATTTGTTTTCATTAGAGCAAAGGAGGTTGAAGGGTGATTTGATAGAGGTGCACAAGATTATGACGGGTTTGGATAGGCTAGACGGGGAAAGGCTGTTCCCACTAGTTGATGGTACAAGGACTAGGGGACACAGATTTAAGGTTTTGGGCAAGAGATACAGGAGATTGTGAGGAAAAACATTTTTACGCAGCGAGTGATGAGGACCTGGAACTCGCTGCCAACGGAAGTGGTAGAAGCGGAGACACTCAATGTTTTCAAGGGGAAACTGGATAGGCACTTGAGGGAAATAAACTTGTAGGGCTACGGGGATAGAGCGGGAGAATGGGACTGACTGGATTGCTCTGCAGAGAGCCAGCACGGACTCAATGGGCCGAATGACCTCCTTCTGTGCCGTAATGACTCTACGGGCTGGATTTTCAATGACCCGTGGAGTCGGGTTTGGAGGCGTGTGGGGAGTTAAAGTTGCAGATTCGGGGGTCCCGACCCCATCCCGACTCCATGCAATTTTGACAAAATTGGTCGCGGGGTTCCCGACTCCGTCCCGCCTCCAAGAGGTGGGAGAGGCCATTAAAGCCCTTAACAAGCCCTAAATTGGCTCTGTAATGCCATTTTGAAACGTTTTAGCTAGTTTAACCCTTTTCCGACGTGAAGTACACCTGATGTGAAACACGCCAGTGAAACTTGGCGGGAGCACAAGTGGATAGCTGACTATCAGCTGCAGGTCCACTATTACAACGGAGATGTGATGAAGGTAGTAGTAGTATTGTGATGAAGGTAGTAGTAGTATTAGGTCTGAAAGTTGCCTCTGATGCTGGTTGCAAAAAAATTCTCTCTCTCTCTCTCTCTCTCTGAGATGCTGCTCATTTTGCATCCAGGTCCTCTCACAGCAAAGGCCAGGCAATCTCTGAGACCAGGCAGTCAGTCTCTGACCTGCAATGATGACATAATCAGAGGCGACTTTCAGACTGAAACCACTAATTGGGTCATGGGTTCCCACATGCTGGAACTCAATTGCCCAATTAAGTGAAAATTGCATCATTCATCCACATTAATCTGGAGTCGGGGGGGCAACACAAAATGCGGGTAACACGACCCCAACCCGACCCCAAGACAAAATCCAGCCCTATAACTTTATGACTATGACAATGCTTATAGGAGGGGAGAAAATTGACAAAAGAGAGAAAAAAAGAAAATATTGTACTGGATCTCTTCTGTTCTCATATAATTATCGCAGCAAACCATATCACAGAACATTATATATTTGTCCTGGGCCTGTAGTCAAGATCTCTGGAAATATTTTAGTTCATGAATTGACAGATTTGGCTGCCTTTCATTACAGTTTCATCAGAAGCAACTTTTCACTTGTATAAACATGTACTGAAACATCTTTAAAATGTTCCTTATTCTTGGCCAAAAACAACAACTCTCCCACAGCCTACAATCCATTTGTACAAGTACCATACTCATAGGATTACATAGGATATACGGCACCGAAACAACCATTCGGCCCAACTAGTCCATGCCGGTGTTATGCTCCACTCGAGCTTCCTCCCGTCTTTCCTCATCTAACTCTATCAGCATAACCCTCTATTCCCTTCTCCCTCATATGCTTGTCTAGCCTCCCCTTAAATGCATTTATACTTTTTGCTTCAACCACTCCCTGTGGTAGCAAGTTCCACATTCTCACCACTCTCTGGGTAAAGAAGTTTCTTCTGAATTCCCTATTGGATTTCTTGGTGACTATCTTATATTGATGGCTTCTAGTTATGCTCTTCCCCACAAGTGGAAACACTCTCTCTGTATCCACTCTATCAAAAGGTTTCATAATTTTAAAGACCTCTATTAGGTCACACCTCAGCCTTCTTTTTTCGAGAAAAGAGACCCAGCCTATTCATCCTTTCCTGATATGTATACCCTCGCATTTCTGGTATCATCCTTGTAAATCTTCTCTGCACCGTCTCCAGTGCCTCTATATCCTTTTTATAATATGGCAACCAGAACTGTACGCAATACTCCAAGTGTGGCCTCACCAAGGTTTGAAACAGGTTTAGCATAACTTCCCTACTTTTCAATTCTATACCTGCTTGGTTTGCTTTTTTTTATGGCCTTGTTAACCTGTGGTGCAACCTTTAGTGATTTGTGTATTTGTACTCCGAGATCCCTTTGTTCCTCTACCCCACCTAGACTCGCACCCTCCAAGTAATAAATGACCTCCCTATTCTTCCTACCAAAATGTAATACCACACATTTATCTGTGTTGAACTTCATTTGCCAATTATATGCCCATTCTGCAAGTTTATTAATGTCCTCCTGTAATTTGTTGCAGTCCTCCTCCTCCTCCTCCTCCTCAGTATTGACTATCCCCCCAAAACCACTCTCTGGTATTTTTCCAAGTAGTACAGTTTACTGTTAGGACATTTTCATTAGAAAGAAAGAAAGACTTGCATTTCTATAGCGCCTTTCACGACCACCGGACATCTCAAAGCGCTTTACAGCTACTTAAGTATTTTTGAAGCGGAGTCACTGTTGTAATGTGGGAAACGTGGCAGTCAATTTGCACACAGCAAGCTCCCACAAACAGCAATGTGAAAATGACCAGATAATCTGTTTTTGTTATGTTAGTTGAGGAATAATTATTGACCAGGACACCAGGCATAACTCCCCTGCTCTTCTTCGAAATAGTGCCATGGGATCTATTACGTCCACCTGAGAGAGCAGACGGGGCCTCAGTTTAACATCTCATCCGAAAAACAACACCTCTAACAGTGCAGCACTCGCTCAGCACTGCACTGGAGTGTTAGCCTAGCTTTATGTGCTCAAGTCCCTGGAGTGGGACTTGAACCCACAACCTTCTGACTCAAGAGGCGAGTGTGCTACCCACTGAGCCACAGCTGACATCTGGAACCTTGTGTTGTGCTGTTTTTTGTTTTGGTGGTCCTATAGTGTCGTGCATTGCTCTAACTAAGCAGATTTATCTGCATGATCTCTCCTCAGAATCCCCGCTCTCAACCAGCCGTTTGTGAAAGCCAACAATTTTTTGAGAACCGTTTTTGTTTCCAATTTTCCTCCCACCCATCCTGAACGCCATGGCCCCGATATTAACGGGGAGACGGGAAGGGTGCGGGGGAGCCCAGTAGCGGGTGAAGAACACGGCAAGGCCGGGGACGTGGAGGCCCTGCCGATCTTAATGGCAGGGCCTCTTTTAAATAATTCTGTATAGGATTCCGCCCACCTGACGGCCAGATTGACTGCCTGACCGGCAGGCGGGAGTAGATATTTAGCAGCAAAAGGCCCGTGGGAACGAGGGTCTTGATTACAATATATATTCCAGAATAGGAATGGAGCAGTGTGAAATTGTGATCCCCGTCTAGATAGAAGGTATTAAATGTGAATTTCAATTGCACACTGGGGCTGCAGTAATTATTATGTCATCAAAAGTATATGAGGCAAAAAAAAAACGGCATTTTACTGGAAAGCTATTCTGGGCACCCATTGCCAGTCTTTGGGAAAATAAATGTCTACATAAAATATGAAGGTCAGATAAAACAATTGTCTGTAATTATAGTGAAGGATGAAGGCCCCTCATTGATGAGCCAAGATTGGTTTCAGAGACTGAGCTTAAACTGGATATTGAGTCATAGAGTCATAGAGTTATACAGCACAGAAAGAGGCCCTTCAGCCCATCGTGTCTGCGCCGGCCATCAAGCCCTGGCTATTCTAATCCCATTTTTCAGCACTTGGTCCATAGCCTTGTATGCTATGGCGTTTCAAGTGCTCATCTAAATGCTTCTTGAATGTTGTGAGGGTTCCTGCCTCTACCACCCTTTCAGGCAGTGAGTTCCAGATTCCAACCACCCTCTGGGTGAAAAAGTATTTGCTCAAATCCCCTCTAAACCTCCTGCCCCTTACCTTGAAGCTATGGCCCTGGTTATTGACCCCTCTACTAAGGGGAAAAGTTCCTTTCTATCTACCCTATCTATGCCCCTCATAATTTTGTACACCTCAATCAGGTCCCCCCTCAGCCTTCTGTGCTCTAAGGAAAACAACACCAGCCTGTCCAGTCACTCTTCTTGGCTGAAGCGCTCCAGCCCAGGTAACATCCTGGTGAATCTCCTCTGCACCCTCTCCAATGCAATCACATCCTTCCTATAGTGTGGTGACCAGAACTGCACACAGTATTCCAGCTGTGGCCTAACTTGCGTTTTGTACAGCTCCATCATAACCTCCCTGCTCTTATATTCTATGCCTCGGCTAATGAAGGCAAGTATTCCATATGCCTTTTTAACCACCTTATCTACCTGTCCTGCTGCATTTAGGGATCTATATACATGCACACCAAGGTCCCTCTGATCCTCTGTCCTTCCTAGGGTCCTACCATTCATTGTGTATTCCCTTGCCTTGTTAGTCCTCCCAAAATGCATCACCTCACACTTTTCAGGGTTAAATTCCATTTGCCACTGTTCTGCCCATCTGACTAACCCGTCTATATCATCCTGTAGCCTGAGGCTTCCCTCCTCGCTATTTACCACTCCACCAATTTTCGTGTCATCTGCGAACTTACTGATCATACCTCCTACATTCATATCTAAATCATTAATGTAAACAAACAGCAAAGGACCCAGCACCGATCCCTGCAGTACACCACTGGACACAGGCTTCCAGTCACAAAACAACCTTCGACCATCACCCTCTGCGTCCTGCCACTAAGCCGATTTTGGATCCAATGTGCCAAATTGCCCTGGATTCCATGGGCTCTTACCTTCTTGACCAGTCTCCCATGCGAGACTTTGTCAAAAGCCTTACTGAAGTCCATGTAGACTACATCAACTACACTACCCTCATCCACACACCTAGTCACCCCTCGAGAAATTCAATCAAATTGGTTCGACATGATCTCCCCCTGACAAAGCCATGCTGACTATCCTTGATTAATCCTTGCCTCTCCAAGTGGAGACTAATTCTATCCCTCAGAATTGTTTCAAATAATTTCCCTACCACTGATGTTAGGCTCACTGGCCTGTAATTCCTTGGTTTATCCCTACTACCCTTCTTCAATAATGGTACTACGTTAGCTGTTCTCCAGTCCTCTGACACCTCCACTGTGGCCAGAGAGGTTCTGAAAATTTGTGTCAGAGCCCCTGCAATCTCCTCCCTTGCCTCACACAGCAGCCTGGGATACGTCTCATCTGGGCCTGGGAATTTATCCACTTTAAAGCCCGCTAAAACCATTAGTACCTCCTCCCCCTCAATACTAATTTGTTCAAGTATATCACAATCCCCCTGCCTGATTTCTATGCCTACATCGTCCTTCTCCATAGTGAACACAGATGCAAAATATTCATTTAAAACCTCACCTACATCTTCCTGCTCCACACACAGATTGCCACTTTGGTCCCTAATGGGCTCTATTCTTTCCCTGGTTATCCTCTTGCCCTTAATATACTTATAAAACACCTTGGGATTTTCCTTTATTTTACCTGCCAGTGTTTTTTCATGCCCCCGCTTCGCTCTCCTAATTTCTTTTTTAAGTACCCCCCTGCACTTTCTATACTCCTCTAGGGCTTCCACTGTTTTTAGTCCTTTGTATCTGCCAAAAGCCTCCCTTTTTTTCCTAATCCATTCTTGTATATCCCTTGACATCCAGGGTTCCCTGGGTTTGTTGGTCCCACCCTTGACCTTTACGGGAACATGTTGCCGTTGTACTCTCTCTATTTCCTTTCTGAAAAACTCCCACTGCTCTGATGTGGATTTTCCTACAAGTAGCTGATCCCAGTCCACTTTGGCCAGATCCTGCCTTATCATATTAAAAATCGGCCTTCCCCCAATTTAGAACCTTTATTTCCGGTCCATCTTTGTCCTTTTCCATGACTACCTTAAATCTCACCGAATTATGGTCACTGTCACCAAAATGCTCTCCTACTGACACTTCTACCACTTGCCCGGCTACATTCCCTAGAATTAGGTCCAGTATCGCCCCCTCTCTTGTAGGACTTTCTACATGCTGGCTCAAAAAGCTCTCCTGGATGCACTTTAAGAATTCTGCACCCTCTAAGCCTTTCACACTCTGACTATCCCAGCTAATATTGGGGAAGTTGAAATCCCCTACTATTATTACCTTATTATTTCTACACTTCTCTGAGATTTGCCTACATATCTGTTCCTCTATCTCCCCCTGACATTTTGGGGGCATATAGTACACTCCCAGCAAAGTGCTTGCCCCTTTTTGTTTTTAAGTTCTACCCATATGGCCTCATTAGAGGAACCTGCTAAGATATCATCCTTCCTTATAGCAGTAATTGACTTCTTGATTAATATTGCGACACCCCCTCCTCTTTTACATCCCCCTCTGTCTCGCCTGAAGATTCTATACCCCGGAATATTGAGCTGCCAGTGCTGCCCCTCCCTCAACCATGTCTGTGTGATAGCAACAATATCATACTCCCATGTGTTCATCAACACCTTCAATTCATCTACCTAACTCTCAAGACTCCTTGCATTAAAATAAATACCAACCAGCCTTGCCATACTCCCTTGTGCCGTTACATATTTGCTCTACCTTCCAGGCTGACTTGTTTTTTTCTCTATATTTGGCTGTGCATCACCCCCTACTATAGCTCCACTCCGTATCCCATCCCCCTGCCAAGTTAGTTTAAACCCTCCCCCAACAGTACTAGCAAACCTCCCCACAAGGATGTTGGTCCCGTTCCGGTTCAGGTGCAACCCATCCGACTTGTACAGGTCCCACCTTCCCCAGAAGCAGAACCAGTGATCCAGGAAACTAAAGCCCTCCCTCCTGCACCAACTCTTTAGCCACGCATTCATCTGCTCTATCCTCCTATTCCTATACTCACTAGCACATGGCACTGGGAGTAATCCAGAGATTACAACCTTTGATATCCTGCTCTTTAATCTGCTACCTAGCTCCCTAAATTCTTGTTGCAGGACCTCATCCCTCTTTCTACCCATGTCGTTGGTACCAATGTGAACCACGACCTCTGACTGTTCGCCCTCCTCCTTCAGAATGCCCTGCAGCTGTTCAGTGACATCCTTGACCCTGGCACCAGGGAGGCAACATACCATCCTGGAGTCATGTCTGCGGCCACAGAAATTTCTACCTGTTCCCCTTACGATAGAATCCCCTATCACTATTGCTCTCCCACTCTTTTTCCTCCCCTCCTGTGCAGCTGAGCCACTCGTAGTGCCACGGACTTGGCTCTTGCTGCATTCCCCTGAGAAACTATCTTCCCCATCAGTATCCAAAACGGAAAATCTGTTGGAGAGGGAGATGGACCCAGGGGACTCCTGCACTACCTTCCTAGTTCTTTTACTCTGTCTGGTGGTCACCCATTTCCTGTCTGCCTGTGCACTCTTTACCTGCGGTGTGACCACCTCGTTAAACGTGCTATCCACGAAGATCTCAGCTTCGCGGATGCTCCACAGTGACTCCAGCTGCAGCTCCAGCTCCAAAATGCGGATTTCGAGTAGCTGCAGCTGGAGACACTTCCTGCACATGTGTTTGCCCTGATCACCGAAAGTATCCCTGACTTCCCACATAGCACAGGAGGAGCACTCCACACTGCCGAGCTGCCCTGCCATGTCCTACCCTTAATTTACTCCCTTTACTTCCTTTAAATTAAAGA
This sequence comes from Squalus acanthias, assembly GCA_030390025.1. NCBI lineage: Eukaryota > Metazoa > Chordata > Chondrichthyes > Squaliformes > Squalidae > Squalus > Squalus acanthias. The sequence continues at coordinate 152,112,094 of CM059428.1, forward strand.
ATATTAAATACACTAGGGACCTTACTTCCGTTTAAACACTACTTACTCTAAATTAGAGACCTTACTTTTACTTTAGCGACTGGACTGTAGAAATACTCACCAGGTCCTACTTACCAATCAGCTCCTTCCCTGGTTATGACGTCACTTTAGCAGTTTCGCAGTTGTTGTTGTTTGACTGCTCCCGCTCTTGGACTCTTTCCTTGGTGTAAATTAAGAACCAATTCCCAACTCGCAGCACTCTGTTTATAACCGTACTTTTATTTTTCTCCAGATGCAGTTGCGGGGTGTCACAGAGCCCTGCTGGTTCTCTGTCCCCTCTTGTGCAGCTTTTTAGCTCCTGCTCTCCTGGAAGCTGACAAAGATAGAAAAAGAAAGGAACACCTCCCTCCCCAAAGTCCCTCACTCACCAAACTCGCAGCTTTACGCTCTGTTCCGAGCTGCACTCCATGACCAATATTAAGAAGATCACCACTCAAAGATCTGTGGACGTACTCTTCAACTACAAGTCCTTTTCCGATCCGAAACTTGGTACAGCAAAAGGGTATCCAGGTATACCTTAATGTGAAGGTTTGGGGAGTGGGGGAGGGCGGTCGGGGGGCCACGGGGTGAAGACAAAAGCCAGGGCGGTAGCCTATACACTAAAGGAAAGGATATCAGCAGAATTAGATCGCATGGAGCATGAGGCCATAATTGGGAAATTGGACACAGTGACTGGGCAAGCCCTATCGTGCCTGTAGTAAAACCTAACGGTGGTGTAACAATTTGTGGTGACTATTGAACGGGCATGAACCCGAGTTTGTATGTTCATGAATATCCTTTGTCCAGGGCTAAAAATTTGTTCACCAATCTGAGTGGTGGCCGACGATTTTCTAAATTCGATTTTTCCCAGGCTTACTTGCAATTGGAGCTTCTGAAGAAAGTTGGAATTTGACTATGATAAATGCTCAATTAGAACTTTATTACTACAAAAGGCTGAATTTTAGCATTGCATCTGCTCTATTTTAGAAAACCATGGAGACAATTTTAGTTGGTTTCTGAGGAACTCAGTGCATCTTGGATGGTCTCCTGGTTACTCAAAGATCAGAACATCTGCAAAATCTCGAAGCAGTTTTCAAGCGTTCACATGAATGTGGGGCTGAATTTTTACTTTGAAGCGTGTACGGGTCTGCGAGCGGGTGGGCAGTTAAAATGGACAGCCTATCAGGAAGCCAGCTTCAACCCGTCGGCTTCCGCCTTTAACTCGGGCGCGTTAGTCAGTGCGCGAGAGACCCCCTCGGGAGAGGCGGGTTACCTAATTAAAGCAATTTATAAGATCGTTAAGAGGCTATTAACAGCCTTTTTTACCTGATGTTGCAGCTTTTACTGGCTGTTCACAGGATTCGCAGGCTTGCTGAACCTTGCCAGTGAAAGTAAGGCGAGAGCACAGCGGCAAATGTGGAAGCTGAACAAATGACATTTAAAAAAAAAAAATGACATAAATACTCACACTTCACACCTGCTTCCTTGCCTGAGGGAAAGGCTCTTGCTGACAGCACTTATGCTGAGAGTTTGCTTTCAGGAGTTTGCAGGTGATTTCTACAACTTTGGAAGTCGCTCTCACTACATTGGAGGATTGCGCCTCTGATTTTCACTTTACTTCTGTCGTATATCAGATCAGCATGGGTGCCGCTCACGCTGTTTCACCCTGGACCTCAGATGAGGACCAAGATGAACACCAGCAGCACCAGCAGGAGAAGCAGCAGCAGCAGCCGTCTCCTCACCGACCTGCCGCTCCACAGAAGAGAGAGGATGGGCACAGGGGTGCACCTCGCATGAGGCGATATCCCCAACACAGGGTATATAGGCAGAGGATGAGCTTCCTGGACATGACTGAACACCAGTGCCTCAGGAGGCTCAGGGTATCGCGCCAGGTCGTGGCAGACATTTGTAGCTTGCTGGAACAAGACCTGAAGCCAAGTGGACCTGGTGGACATGCGTTACCAGTGGCTGTCAAAGTCACCACCGCCCTCAACTTCTTCACCTCAGGCTCCTTCCAGGGATCTGCAGGAAATATTTTCAGGATCTTGCAGTCGGCTGCCCACAAATGCATCAGCCAGGTGACCGATGCCATGTTTGCCAAGGCAGGCACTTATGTACACTTTGCCACTGATGAAGCCAGTCAGACTGAGCAGGGCATCGGCTTTGCGGCTCTGGCTGGCTTCCCACAGGTGCCCAGCGTCATCACCTGCACACATGTGGCCATCAAGGCACCCCTAGATCACCCATGAGTGTTTGTGAACCGTAAGGGCTTCCACTCCATCAATGTGCCGCTCGTCTGCAACCACAAAAAGATCATCATGCATGTGTGTGCTACATTCCCAGGGAGCTGTCATGATTCATTCGTCCTGCGCCAGTCCATCCTCCCTCAGCACTTCGCACCTCCGACCAGACTTATCGGCTGGCTGCTTGGAGTAAAGGGTTATCCACTAAAGACGTAGCTGATGACTCCCTTGAGGAGGCCAAGCAATGAGTCCGAAGAGCGTTACAATCAAAGCCAAATGACAATCATGTTTGGAGTGAAGAAATCTCACACAAATCTATTTGGTCGAGGAATACTTGTTTTAGCTTTGATGAGAATTCAAAGATAGGCTATAATTAATTTTCAGCAGTTCAGTATGACATCAAGTTTAAACCATCAAAATCGAATGCCAGTGCAGAGTGTTTTGTCCCGCCTGCTATAATCAGGTTCACGTGTCCTTGGAGATGATTATTTTCACCTTGTAATTCTGAGGGGGGAAAAGTGATAGGATTGGGATTTACATATTATAAACTGGACACTAGATGGCCCCTGATGGGAGTTAGTGCATTGCAGCAATTACACTCCAAGTTCTCTTGTATTGCTTTTGCTATTGTTTGACGAGAATATTCTAGAGGGGCTGGAAATTAAAGTTCGTAGTTAGTTATTAACACAGCAATTAGAGTGTTCTTTCGGATATAACACTTTGTTCCCTCTTTACGGCCATATCCTGTGGTACTGTGCCCAAAACTGACACAATACTCGAGGAAGGGGTGGAGCACACTGTGTACAGACTAATTACCACTTCCTGGTACTTATGCCCTATCCGTTGAGCCAAACATCCTAAAATCATATTTGCCCTTTTCACCACCACTGTGCATCGTCTTAAAACCCCGAAATCCTTCCACTCCATATTGTTTCCTATAAACTGTTCTTATTTACTTTGGCCCACCAAATCCGTATCAGTAGTTTTTCTCCACATGAGCCATCCAGTCTAATCCCACTCTCCTGCTTGCTCCCCATCCCTTTTAACATTCCTCTTTTTCAAGCAGCCATCTAAGGCTCTTTTAAATATTTAATGAACTCTGTTTCAACAGCAGTTTGTGGCAGAGAACTCTACCCACCTTACGGGTAAGAATTTCTTTTCTACCTTCCACTTTTAACTCTCTGCAGAATTATTTTAATTTTCTGCCGATTTATTACCATCTAGTTATACATGCCATGGAAACAATGCATTACTATTTACTTTAGCAGAATGCTTCATATTCTGGAACACCTCTGTCAGATCACCCCTTAAACTTCTCACTTCTACTGAAAAAGCCCTAACTTCTCAAGCCTCTCTTGACAGCTGTAACCCCTCACCTCTGGTAACATTCCAGCGAATCTACACTGTAGCTTTTCCATTGTCTTTATATCCTGGGGGTGATCAAAACCACACATAATTCTCTAACTGTAGCCTAACTAAGATCTTGTACAAGTTCAACATTACCTCTCTGCTTTTATGTTCAATGTCTCTCGATACGAAGCCAAGGTTTCTATTCAGCTTTTTTTTTTATGGCCTTAACTACTTGCGGTGCCACCCTTTAATGGCCTGTTTATCTACACACCAAGGTCCTTCTGCTTCTCCAATCCGTATAAAATCTTACCATTTAAGGTGCATTTCCTTTCCCTATTCTTACTTTGAACATGTATTATCTCACAGATTCTGTTTATGAGGAAGCATTGTCTGGAGCTGCACGCACACAAAACACAATTCAAGTATCAACACGTATTATAAAAAAAAAATGAGCTCATGATTTACAAACAGGGAGAAAACAAAGCAAAAAAAAACAAACATTAAATTAAGTATGTATCTTGTTTCTATGGCAACAGTTCCGGACCGAAATGGATAGCATAAACTGAACATGAAAGGGCAGAGGAAAAGCATAATGGAAAATATCACTAATTTCCTTTGGTGAACTTGTGTGATTCAGAACCACCTTAATTGCTAGTTCAATATAAACAGCAGCGTAAAATCATAAATGCCCAGTTAGCTGGGCACTTCCTTTGTCAGAATGCGGAATGCGATTGGCTGCGTCTTCGCAGATTTGTTATGAATTGAGTTGTTTTGAACTGAGTAACTTTATTTGGACAGATTCCAGCTCGCAGTATAAACAATGCCAGGGTCCCATCAGGTCAATATATCAAGCAAAATGACCTGCTATTAAATTTCCATCCTTACATGCATATTCTACTGAAAGCATGGTGCAGAGCTCATCATGGTTAACCATTTACTAGGAACCAATATGAAGTGGTCACTTACTCTACCGGCACAATTATATCTGCAAATAGTAAATGGGCCTCTCTATTTTAAAAAAAAACTTCTTCTTTGCTATGCAACCAAGACTATTGTACATTCCTGAGTCAATATTTATTGCATCGTGGAATGTGTTGCAAGAGTGCTCCCGAACAGAGGTGGGACACAATCTCTGGAATTAGCCTACAGGGAATGAGTCTTTCACGGTTTATCGGCCCAGATCATCTTAGCAGTGTAAACAGAAAAAGCTGGCTTAACCATACATGGAGACGTTGATCTCTGAGTGGTTGGAATGTCACATTATTGGTGAATAGTTTGCCGGCGAGCTTGTTTTGTATAAGCTCCATTGTAACAGCCTCGCTTCGGGTCAGTATTTCATAGACCATGTCATCGAATGATGATGTCACTCTGCATTGTATAGTGATCCTTTTGTGCTTGTGGAATTCAGAAGCTTTGACTAGATACCAGATTTGTGCAATGGACTTTAACCATTTGCATTCAAGAGAATGTGAAATAAAATGCCGAGCAAGTATAAATTTGTGACCTTCCGTTCGTGTCGCCAAACAGAGGTTATTTATTTGTTGAATGCAATAAATTGAAGGCTTCTGAATACTCTTACCACATTCACAATATACAATGCCACCACGCACTCCTGGTCCCAGACTAACCCAGCATCAGAGACTAACCACAACACTTCAGGAAGTGGGCCTGCTGTCCTAATTCCAGTCACACTGCTATTAAAAATGCCCTGCTTACAGTTCAAGGGGGCAGCAAGCAAACATGGCCATCACTATGCGCAGCAGCTAAAGTTCTGTTGCTTAAGGAGCTGGACGAATCTCTGTACCAGGGTTGCCAACTCTGGTTGGAGGCGTTCCTGGAGATTTGATCATTCGACATCTGATCACGTGACCTCTGCAAATATTATTGCATTTACCGTATAAAGGTTGGGCCTCCAGTGGTTGAGTATCTTTGCTCGTGGTTTTGCGACAGTTGTGCGAGAAGTTCTGAGAACCAGGAGGCCACCCTGCGAGCAGGTGAAGAAGGGTAACCGAGGGTGGGGGAAGGATTTGCAGGGGGGAAACCAGAGGTGGTGGGAAGACTTTTTATTCCACCAATAGTAACTCACTGAAATTGCACCGATAACCTACAGTAATACTGGTAACACTCAGATTTCCCTCATAAACAACACTGATAACTCACTGATAGTCTACATGTAACTTGCAGCAATAGGTGTAATGCCCCGACATCCTACCTGTAAGGAGTAATAAACCTAGAACCTGCTGATTTCCCACATCACAACAGTGACTCCACTTCAAAAGTACTTAATTGACTGCAAAGCGCTTTGGGACGTCTGGTGGTCGTGAAAGGCGCTATATAAATGCAAGTCTTATTTTTGATATTCGCCCTGAAACTACAGCGAGAATCCCCCTGCACTGCACAAGGTGCGGTCAGGCTCTCCAGTCAATGCCACTTTTAACCAGCCTGATCTCTCTCCTTATGTCCTTGGAATCAGGTTCCGTGTGAAGGTGACAACTCTGAACTGGGAGCCTCAGTTAGAGCTGATCTGTAAAACCGATCAGCACAGGCCGAGCGGAACCAAACCGAGAGATGGCACAAAGGGCAGCAGGCGCCAGCGTTTGGGGCACTTCTCACAGGCTGCATCGTCCTCAACTCAAAGCAGCACCAACAGTTCTCAACCACTCTCTGGACATTGGCTCAATAAAGGAGAGTTTATATAGAATGATATGATATAGAATTATTTGATAAAGAGGAGCACCCCCCCACACCCCCCCCCGCCCCCCCCCCTGCCCCCACCACCCGACTCCCGTTTGTTCCTGGCTCATTGTACCGACAGCTGGTGACATCCCGGAGCAAGGGATTGGGGGCACTTCAACAGGAGATTTAATGCGCCAAGACCTTCCGGGCTGCTAGCAGCAGCACCCGGGAGATCCATGCTGCATTACGGGTCACTCCTGGGCAATCCGGGCTGGTTGGCAACCCCTACTCTGTAGAATGTAGAATTAAGTCGATCTGCAACGGCTTCAATTTTCCTTTATTATGGAAGCCACTTACTTTTTGCCAACCTCACCATCTCCCACGGCAAGAGCCGAGCGAGTCCCCACCACCGCCATGGCGTTCTCCTCAAAGAGGTGAGGGGTTTAAAGGCGGTGATGTCCACTCCAGTGGCCTGCTTCTTGCAGGCGTTGAACGATATTTTGTCCTGCTAGAAGATAGAGTGAAGGAGGGTAAGGTCAGCATTTGAGGAGTGTGTGCCAAGTGAGAGAGCTGAAGTAAGAGATGTGAGGCTGCTAAAGTGGAGGAAGGGGTTTTAGAGTTGTGCATGTAAGTAATTGCTGTGAGGAGAGCTGGGTAGCCATAGTACAAGATGCCAAATGACAGCCTCCCTTAAGCAGAAAGCTTTGTGGAAATGTTACTTTAAGAGGATGAAGAGGGGAAGCTAGATAAATACATGAGAGAGGTGATGTGTTCAGTGTGTTACTGTGCATGCTCTGCTGAGGATGTGGAGCTTGCAGTGGCACAGGAACAATGAGGCAAAGTGGCCTTCTTTTGTGCTTAAGATTTAATGATTCCATGGCCACCATGGGATAGCTTGCCCCTGAGTGAAGGTCCATTGTAGGCTGAAACCCTTCCTGCAGCCACTGTAATGCCACCTTACAGCTGGATCCTGGACCTTGCACGTGGTTAAACGTAGAGAAGATGTTTCCGCTTGTGGGGGAGACCAGAACTAGGGGCCATAAATATAAGATAGTCACTAATAAATCCAATAAGGAACTCAGGAAAAACTTCTTTACTCAGAGAGTGGTGAGAATGTGGAAGCCGCTACCACATGGAATGGTTGAGGCGACTAGCATAGATGCATTTAAGGGAAAGCTAGATAGAGACATGAGGGAGAAAGGAATACAAGGATATGTTGATAGGGTGAGATGATGTAAGGTGGAAGGAGGCTCGTATGGAGCATAAACACTGGCATAGACCTGTTGGGCTGAATGGTCTGTTTCTGTGCTCTAAATTCTATGTGGGCTGCGAGAAGCAGTTGTGTTCCACTTCCAGGGACCGAGATCGTGGCTTTCAAAAGGGAGTTGGATAAGTACCTGAAGGAAAAAAAAAATTGCAGGGCTACAGGGAAAGGGCGGGGGAGTGGGACTAGCTGAAGTGCTCTTGCAGAGAGCCGGCACGGGCTCAACAGGCCGAATGAAGTCCGTCTGTGCTGTAACCATTCTATGATTCTATGATTCCACTCTATGACATGTGGCCTATAGGAGAACAGTTTATATCAAACATTCGCTGTTGTAACATCATTTCATGAGCAGGATGTGTAAAAGCAATATGAAATTATTAAAATCTTACTTATCTCGAACAAGATTAATTCACATGCAGGCTACAGCAATCTCACCATCAGGCACTTGCCATAATAAGTGGCCCTCTGGAGTGTTCAAGCATGAGCTGTAGCAAAATAAATATTTGAGTCAAATAATGATTTCAGCAAGAGGCAAGCTTAAAGCTTCTAACTTATTAATGTGCAGCAGAGCCCCCTTGAAGATCTGAAGAGGACTTCGCATTTACATTCATTCCCCTATTACCCAGTGTGATTTATAAACAAGGTTATCAAAAGAAGCAATTTCTGAAATGTCTCCCTGCCAGCTCACAAAGCCAACTCCTGCTGATTCTTCCTCTCACTGAGTAATCATTTCTCAGCTATTTTAAAGTACACTATCATTAGCTGAAAATGATGCTGTGGGCCACAAGCTTCCCCGAGACTTGCCTCTGCGAAAGGATATCATATCTGCTTCTTAAGAGTATAATTTTGCAAAATAAATTGCTCTCTTTACAGAAGAATTTCACCTTTGCACAACGCCAATGTATGTGCACCCACAAGGACATATCGCAAAGAAAAAGCATCTCTCCCTTCTAAATCTCAATGACCTATTGGACAAGATACATCCCCCTGTTTGATACTGAGCCAAGAGAGGGAATTGCCTAATTAATATTTGTGCATATAGTTTTCCATATCATTTTGGACAAGGTGGAGGAATGCCCGCATGAAGTCAATGGAAATGAAAATCCACAGAGATGTATAGCGTAGGGTTGATATCGGCCATTTTACACTCTCGCACAAAGTCAAAATGACCCCCAAAGACTCTTCAATTGAGGTGTGACTGTCTGCAATCCAACAAAGAAGGACCCAGCTTTTAGGCCCTGAGGGAAGATGGCCCATGATCTGGGCCCACGGAAGGAGGCGGCCTTGGCGGTGATTGTCATCTTATCCTTTTAAGGAATGTCTTTTGAAACCTGGGTTGAATTCCCTTTGATGGCAGGCAGAGTTGCTTCTTAAAGGTGAAAGTGGCCGAAAACATCTGGCCCCAGCAGGGCCCAAGGGAGATCAGGCGGTAAGTCTTTGAGGCAGAGACCTAGCATTGCGCTTAAATGGCCCCACTCCACCCCCCAATTCTCGCCAGGGTATGCCTGAAAAAGGACAGCCAAACAGAGGAAATTCCAACCCAGTGTCTCTGCTGTTTCACACCTTCAAGAAATATCTCAGCTCTGCGTGAAGGTGGCAACACTTGCTCTTTAACTCAGGCTTTCCACATTAAGAACTGCATGGCTTTGAGGATGACTTGGGGACTGGAGGATGTAAGTACAAACATAATAAGCCTGAAGTGAGAAAAGAGACTGGAAGACTATCACTTCCCTCCCCACAGAGCAGTAAATATGTAGAATGAGCGCACACCGACACAGATGTTGGGGTAGAAATTCAATTGAGTGTCGCCCATTTTTCGGGTATTAAATTGGCGTTCCACATACCAATTTTGCAGTGGGACTTTGCACACCGGAAGGGTGTACGGAATGCGACCGAACCATTTTGGCGAAGGCGCTCCTTAGGTGTCCCTGGAGGCTGCCTGAAATGAAAGCTGGGCTCATTAAAATATGTAAATAGGGGCCCAGCACTTGAATTAGGACCGTTTCGGCAAATTGGTGTTTGGGAGCGTTTAATTTGGTCATTCCTAAGCTCGCCCAGAAAACCAATGCGGGAGCACTCAGAAATTAGGCTTTAAAAGGATCTTTACCTCCATTAAGGTAAGTCACCGAATCGACGTTTTTGGCTGCTGGGGATTTGTTGCGCCAGTTTTTGGCTGTTTGGAAAGTCTTTAATACGATTGGCAGCTGTTGGTGAGCTGACTTTTGGCTGAAGCTGTATTCTGTCACTTCACTGGCTGCAGGATTACTGAGAAAGACGGGAATGCTGCTGGGATTGCCTTTGAGGCTGCCACACCAAGGGTGACTAGCAGCAGCAAGCATGCCAGCACAGTCCTGCGGAGGATCAAAGAAGTGGGCAAGAGAGGCAAAGGCAAAGGAGGCCTTACAGCAGCTGAGTGTCTCGCAACAGGATCTGTTACCTCCAGATAGAGTCTATCCAGTGCCGTAGAGAGTAATATCTTCTTTTTCATAGAATCATAGAATAGTTCAGCACAGAAGGAGACCATTCGGCCCATTGAGTCTGTGCTGACTCTTTCAAAAAGCAATCCAGTTAGTCCCACTCCCCCGTTCTTTCCCCATATCCCTGCAATTTTTTCTCCTTCAAATATTTATCCAATTCCCTTTTGAAGGCTACTATTGAATCTGTATCCACCATCCCTATCAGGCAGTGCATTCCAAATCCTAACCACTCGTTGCGTAAAAAATTTTTTCCCTCATGTCGCCTCTGGTTCTTTTGCCAATCACCTGAAATCTGTGCCCTCTGGTTATTGACCCTTCAGCCATTGGAAACAGTTTCTCTTTATTTACTCGATCTAAACCCTTCATGATTTTGAACACCTCTATCAAATCTCCTCTTAGCCTTCTCTGCTCTAAGGAGAACAACCCCAGCTTCTCCAGTCTATCCACGTAACTGTAATCCACATCCCTGGAACCATTCTAGTAAATCTCTACTGTACCCACTCCAAAGCCTTCATGTCCTTCCTAAAGTGTGGTGCCCAGTATTGGACACAATGGCCACGATTTACCCTAACTCGGCGGGTCCGTGGCGGGCGATGTCGGTGGCGGGTCTTCGCCCCACTGCTGGCTCCATCCCGGCCTCGGAAATTACTTTCCAATGATTGGGCTTGTTAAGCCTGCACACCACGTTTCCCAGCCAATTGAAGGAAGCGGGTCTGATGAAGTTATTTATGACGCGTCATCAGTCGGTTTCCTTAAAGGGACCATGTCCACCTTTATTTTGACATTTGTGCTGTCAGTGTTCTACAGCATTGAGGTGCTGCAAACACGGACAAGCACTGCACAAAGGTGCACGGCGGCACCCAGGCTCTCCCATGACCCCCCTCCATATGCTTATGGAGGGAGTCACAGCACGCAGGGAGGTCCTCTTCCCTTCACATGGGCGGCAGAGACTTCCCCAGGACACCAACGCAGCCTGGTTGCACATTGCACAGGAAGACACAAGCAGGGATGTCATCAGGAGGACCAGGCTGCAGTGGCACAAACCTTTCAATGATCTCAGTAGATCACGAAACGTTACTGCAAAGCCACACTCAACCTCATCCTGCTGTGCCACTCATCACATCCCCATCACTCTGCCTTCCCTACCCTACTCCTGCACATCCTTACTCACACCAACTTACCTTGCACCTCCACCCATCCCTCTCTGTCTTCATTATCATATCCCCATCTCACTAGCCACCACTCACACTCACCCTCATCCTAGTGCAATCATACCAACTAACAACACACAAGGGTAGGCATTTGGCTGTTTTAGCCAATGTTCACATAAAGTCTGTTAATGTGCTGTCAAACATTGGAATCTATATTTTCAACACTTAGCGTTTTTGGACAGATTTGTGTGCACCTTTGGAAGTGGCTTAGTGAGTTACAGTGAATAATGAAACATAACGGTACCCCCCGCAATGGTGATGAGTGTGAAAGGAATGGCTTGGGCATTGTAGGGATGCTTTATGTTGTTGGTGTGGGGTGGTGCCAACCTGGCGCATCATGTGGCAGCCAGGGTGTACAGCATCAAGTGAAGTAAATCTGGCCATGGTGAGGCCATCCCTGGTGTCCCGGGCAGCAATGTGGTCGGGTGCTGATGCCCTGTGTCCTGTGCAGCATCAGGTGATTGCAGAAAAGGTTGGTGTTGTTGTTGGTGCTGCTGGTTTGCCTGGTGCTGCTGGTGTTGGGGCTGATTGTGGTGGGATTCTGAGGACCAAGGTGAGAGAGTTTCAAGGGTACCCATGCTGATGGAATAGATGGCAGGTGAAGTAGAGATGACAGAAGCGATCTGTCAATGGTGAGAGAGGTAATGAGGTCAGACTGGATGGAGACTTGTGTAAAGACTTGCAGCATCCTGAATCTGTAGTGGAAATGCAGTTTAGAGAAGCTAGTAGTTGAGGGAACATTTCTCAATCAGCTGGGAACTTTGACCTGACATTTGAAGCTGTCAACTCATCAGCTGATTCAATGGCCACTGACCTCCCGCCTCAGCTTCACAGAGGAGGTCTAAGCACAGCGGGAAACCGGTGGGCATCCTGTCAAATTCAAAAAGCGGGGAAAAAAACCATTGATAAGTGGCTGTAAACAATCCACTAATGATTTTAATTGCCTCCCCCACCGCTGCCTGCCGGGTCTGCTCAGCGCGTGTGTTTTGACAGTGGGTTCCCGAACTGCTGTCAATCATTTTAAATTTAACAGCTGACCCGCCACTCATCCCGACTGCTGAGCACCGCCAAAATTCCAGCCAATACTCCAGCTGGGGCCAAACTAATGTTTTATATCAGTTCAGCATAACTTCCTGGCTTTTACAGGCTAGAAATTCGGTAGCGCCCCAATTTGAAAAGTAGAAAAAGTAGCGCAAAGCGCTAATGATTCTCTCCTGTGGGAAATTCAGCTTTAGCGCTCCAAGAGGGAAGTAGAGCGCTAAATCAAGCGCTAACCACTTCTCTTAGGGCGCTAGCAGCAGAGCGCTGAACAATGTGGAGTGCAAAGATACCAGCATCGGAGGCTGCTTCCCTCGCTTAAAGGGAAGGACCAATGATGGTGCAGAGCATACTTCTGCTCAGTTCTGTGTTGCCAGGCGACCTGTGCGACTGCCATTACAGCCCCAGACACGCTCAGAGAGTGGAGGGCTCGGACAGCTCGCAGCAATAAAGCATCGAAAACTTTCAGCAGGCACCAGACTGGCGCACAGAATAAAGTTTGGCCGACCTGAAAACCACTGCCTTTATTTAACGCTCCCCAAGAGGCCAGCTGAGGTGACGACGCCTCCTCTTCCTACCGTTGCTGACGCCCGGCGATACAGCAGGGGGCGGGAGGCAATTTCACATCCGGGGCGGTAACGGGGCACTGTGCACTTTATGACGTCACGATCAGTGTGGTGCTAGAGGGATGAGGCGGTAAGTGTTAACCGGTAGGGAAGTTCGCGGGTGTCACTGAATTTGCCGCGCCCGGTCGCTAACCCCTTAGCGCCCTGTTAACACGCCCCCCCCCCCCCCCCCGGCGCTAACGGGAGGTGCAAAGCAGCCGAATTTCTCCCCCATGCCTCTATTTATAAAACCCAGGATCCCATATGCTTTATTAACTGCTTTGTTAACCTGTCCTGCCACCTTCAAAGATTTGTGCACAATTTGCTTCTTTGTATTCAATTCCTCTGCCAGTGCAAACCAGGTTGGTTATTTTTAATGTAGCCATACCCTGGGCTACTGGTTTCAACACATTTTCCACAATAACCCCTAAATCTCTTTCCTGATCAGCACACTGTGTAATTGTTCCATTCAACTCATGCCCTCTACTTGGGTTTGCTGTTTCCATATTAATTATTTTTCAGTTATAACACAGAAATTCTTGTCTTTCTGCATTTGGCAATATAGCGTAACTATAGGTTTGTCCTTCGCGCTTGAGGACTGAAGGGAGGTTAAATACTGGAGACTGCAACAACGTCTCATGTTGGCTGCTTTACCCACTGTGTGTGGTACGCACAGCATAAATTTTCAATACTTAAGCTGTATTTACAATTCATTGGTGCAAAGCAGTTGTAATGTAATTTCAGAGTCAGTACCCGACATTACTAGAGAGAAGCAGAGTGAGACTTCCTATCCCAGCGAATCTCACTTTACTTTGCTCTAGAGTCAGGTTGGACTCTAGACTCTGAATTTAAACTATAACTTTACGGATGGCAGAGTTACAGAGTAAATATAACCTCAGAAACATAGGGCTGGATTTTCATTGACCCGTGAAGGTGGGTTTGGAGGCGTGTGGGGGGTTAAAATTGAGAAAACGGGTGGGCGGCCACAAGCCCGCCTCCACGCAATTTTCATGAAATCGTGTCTGCTGGTCCAGACTCCGTCCCGCCTCTAAGAGGTGGGATAGGCCGTTAAGGCCCTTAACAAGCACTAAATTGCCTCTATAATGCCATTTTGAAAGGCCTTTGTGATTTTAACCCTTTTTCGACGTGAACCACGCCTGTTCTGAACCACGAATGTGAAACCTGGCGGGAGCACATTTGGCTGGATGGATGGATGGATGGATGACATATCTGGGAGTGGTGGTGGATGGGAGACATATCTGGGAGTGGTGGTGCAAAAATATCTGGGAGCAGACTTAGGGCTGCTGCTGCTCATTTTGCATCCAGGTCCTCTCACAGCAAAGGCCAGGCAGTCTTTGCAGACCTTCAATGTAGCAGCAATGATGGGCTGGATTTTGTCTTGGGGTCGGGTTGGGGTCGTGTCATCCGCATTTCGTGTTCCCCCCCGACTCCAGATTAATGTGGATGAATGATGCAATTTTGACTTAATTGGGCAATTGAGTTCCAGCATGTGGGAATCCATGAACCAATTAGTGGTTTCAGTCTGAAAGTCGCCTCTGATGATGTCATCATTGCAGGTCAGAGACTGACTGCCTGGTCTCAGAGATTGCCTGGCCTTTGCTGTGAGTGGACCTGGATGCAAAATGAGGAGAGAGAGAGAGAGAGAGAGAATTTTTTTCCATCCAGGTCCTCTCACAGCAAGCCCAGGCAGTCTCTGAAGACATTCAATGCAGCAGCATCAGAGGTGACTTTCAGACCTAATACTACTACTACCTTCATCACATCTCCATTCTAACAGTAGACCTGCAGCTGATAGTCAGCTATCCACTTGTGCTCCCGCCAGGTTTCACTGGAGTGTTTCACATCAGGCGTACTTCACGTCGGAAAAGGGTTAAACTAGCTAAAACGTTTCAAAATGGCATTACAGAGCCAATTTAGGGCTTGTTAAGGGCTTTAATGGCCTCTCCCGCCTCTTGGAGGCGGGACGGAGTCGGGAACCCCGCGACCGATTTTGTCAAAATTGCGTGGAGGCGGGATGGAGTCGGGATGGGGTCGGGACCCCCGAATCTGCAACTTTAACTCCCCACACGCCTCCAAACCCGACTCCACGGGTCATTGAAAATCCAGCCCGATGACATCATCGGAGGCGACTTTCAGACTGAAAATACTAATTGGTTCATGGGTTCCCACATGCTGGAACTTAATTGCCCAATTAGGTGAAAATCGCATCAATCTCCCACATCCAATTGTAGTCGGGTGGATAACACAAAAAGTGGATGACACGACCCCGACCCGCCCCAGTATCAAAATCCAGCCCATCGGCTCCAAAGTTCCGTGGGCCATGATCCTGGCAGTTACACAGGCGCCCTCCAGCACAGGAGTTTGTGAGGTCAGCAGGAAAGCATCTCACAGGGCCAGTGGGCCTTCATACCACTACGGTCACATCTCCAGCGCCTGCCCCTTGCAACTGGAAAATCTAGCAATTACCCACCATTGGGGAGGGGGAGAAGCCCAAGCCTCTTGGCCCACAATGTAAGATCCCTCCTGAGCTAGGCAAGTGTGAACTCCCAAAATTAGAAGCAGCAAATATTTGTTTGACAAACCTTATAGAGTTCTTTGAGAAGGTGATAAATATAGTGGATGGGGGAAATACAGTGGCTATGGTGTACATGGACTTCCAGAAAGCTTTTTATAAAGTACCTCTTAGGAAACTATTGAATAAGATTAAGGGGTATGGAATGAGAGGAAGGGTAGCAAATTATTTTTAAAAAACTGGTTAGAAGGGAGGAAATAGAGTAGGAGTTAATGGCAGTTTCTTAAAGTAGTTGGAAGTGGCTAGTCCCACAGGGTTCTGTTCTGGGACTGCTTCTGTTCACTGTGCACATCAATGATTTGGATATAGGGCTGGAGGGAGTGGTGTCCAAAGTTGATGATAGTACTAAAATAGGAGACATAGTAATTAATTCTGAGGACCAAATGAAGCTTCAAGGGAATATTGATAAGATATTGATTGATATTGATTGATAAGGATGTGCTGTCTTTCGGTTGCGACGTTAAACTGAGTCTGCTCTCTCAGGTGGACGTAAACGATCCCAGGGCACTATTTCGAAGAAGAGCAGGGGAGTTATCCCTGGTGTCCTGGCCAATAATTATCTCTCAATCAACATCACTAAAACAGATTATCTGGTCATTATCACATTGCTGTTTGTGGGAGCTTGCTGTGTGCAAATTGGCTGCCGCATTTCCTACATATTGAATTCTGCTAATGTTAGTGATTGAAGCATGGACTATGCCAAATTGAAGAATAGGTTTGATAGGTGGTTAAAGGAAAGGAGAATAAAGGGATATGGAAACAGAGCAGGCACATTGAATTAGGACTACAACAAAAATAACAACTTGCATTTATATAGTGCTTAATCAGACAAAAATTGACACTGAACCAAAGAAGGAGATATTAGGACAGATGACTGAAAGTTTGGTCAAAGAGGTAGGTTTTAAGGAGTGTCTTAAAGGAGAAGATAGAGGTGGAGAAAGCTTAGAAAGAGAATCCCAAAGCTTAGGGCCTAAACGACTGAAGGCACGGCCGCCAATGATGGGGCAAAGGTAGTGGGGGCTGCACAAGAGGCCAGAGTTGGATGGACGCAGAGTTCTTGGACGGTTGTAGGGCTGGAGAAGGTTACAGAGACAGGGAGGGGGCGAAGCCATGGAGGGATTTGAACATGAGGATGAAAATTTGAAATTTGAGGCGTTGGAGGACCGGAAGCCAATGTAGGTCAGAGAGTACAGGGGTGATGGGCGAATGGGACTTGGCGCAAGTTAGGATACTACTCAAGGGATATGGAGATGGGGCAGGAAAGTGGAGTTGAGGTCGATGATCAGCCCTGATCTTATTGAATGGCGGAACAGGCTCGAGGGGCCGTATGGCCTACTCCTGCTCCTATTTCTTATGTTCTTATGTACTACTGATGATGTGGAGAATAAACAGCAACATGGATGCTCTACTGACTGGCCTCCCATCTTTCTCCTTCCATAAATTTGAGCTCATCCAAAACTCTGCTGGTCATATCCTAACTCGCACTAAGTCCCATTCGCCCATCACCCCTGTGCTCACTGACCTACATTGGTTCCCGGTCCGGCAATGCCTCAATTTTAAAATTCTCATTCTTGTTTTCTAATTGCTCCATAGCCTCACACCTCCCTATCTCTGGAATCTCCTCCAGCCCTACAACCCTTCAATATCTCTGCACTCCTCCAATTCTAGCCTCTTGCGCATCCCCTATTTTAATCGCTCCACCATTGATGGTCGTGTTTTCTGCTGCCTAGGCCCTAAACTCTAGAATTCCCTCCTTAAATCTCTCCACCTCGTTACCTCTCTCTCCTCCTTTAAAAAGCTCCTTAAAACCTACACCTTCGACCAAGCTTTTGGTCATCTGTCCTAATATCTCCTTATCTGGTTCGGTGTCAAATTTTGTTTGATAACGTTCCTGTGAAGCACCTTGGGACGTTTTACTACGTTAAAGGCGCTATAGAAATACAAGTTGTTGTTGGTTGGGTCAAACAGCCTGTTTACGTGTTGTAAGTCCAATGTAATTCTATGTAACGTGGGGATTTCCTACCTTTGGCTCTGGCTCTTTACTCGGGCAATGAGGAACTCCCAGAGTCGACGGGGATCCTGCCTTTTTCTGTGGGTTCCGCGAAACTCCCACTGGCAGTTTTGATGCAAATGGCTTACTTTACTCAGAAGATTAATAATGATGACATTTTTGATTTGAATGGTCTTGTAAAACTGTAGCAGTCTAGCCCATGTTCCAACTTGTCTATCACTGCAAATTTTAATTGACAAACTTTGTGCACAAATTGGTGGCAATTCTCCTCTTTGGGACAGAGCTCCGCCCACCCCTCTAAATCTGCCTCAATTCCCACCCATTTCTGTGAGTCAGGGATCATTTCCAATGCATGATAGGCTCGGAGCAGCAGCGTCCCGAAAATGGCAGGAGCTGCAGCCTTGTCGGCCTCAGCAAAGTCCAAGGCTTAGAGAGACAAGTTATTGGGAGCCAGTCTGGAGTGAGAGGAGGTTGCCACAAAGCCCACTACCTCCATGCAGGGACCTCTGGGCCATTACCACTGCTTCCCAGGGCCTACAGCCACTTACAGCGAAGATTCACCAGACTGATACCTGGGATGGCAGGAATGACGTATGAGGAGAGATTGGGTCGATTGGGCTTGTATTCACTAGAGTTTAGATGAATGAGAGGGGATCTCATTGAAACTTATTAAATTCTAACAGGACTAGACAGACTAGATGCAGGCAGGATGTTCCCGATGGTCGGGGGAGTCCAGAACCAGGGGTCACAGTCTAAGGATAAGGGGTAAGCCATTTAGGACTGAGATGAGGAGGAATTTCTTCACCCAGAGAGTGGTGAACCTGTGGAATTCTCTACCACAGAAGGCAGTTGAGGCCAATTCATTAAATATATTCAAGAAGGAGATAGATATATTTCTTAAGGCTAAAGGGATCAAGGGATATGGGGAGAAAGCAGGGACAGGGTACTGAATTTGGATGATCAGCCATGATCTCATTAAATGGCGGAGCAGGCTCGAGGGGCCGAATGGCCTACTCCTGCTCCTATGCTTCTATGTTTCTATACCTCAGGCACCAGCAGTAATGGGACAGACCAGAGGGAGAGCCACTGCGATCTCCGCTCCCACCATTGCCATTTGCATCTGATTGGCTCTGTCCCTTTTGCTCTCCCTCTCTCATCCTCCCTCAACAAACCAAGAAACGGGATTGAACTGAACCACCCTACATCAACTCTGCTTTTTCAACAATACAATGATGACTCAAAGCTATGTATGTAAATCACTAGTGTCGGGTGCACTAATAGGATTCAAAGCGAGAGGAAAAAATTCAGTAGAAGGGCTGACGAATGGCAGATGGATTTTGTAAATAAATTAACAATTCCAATTGGAAAAGGAAACGATAAGACATGGCTAGAAAATGAATGGACGTCTGTTAACAAAAAACTAAAAAGAAAAGCGATTTGAGTGTGAGACTTGTAAGAACCCTGGGATTTATACCCTGACAAGAATATTCATGAAGGGCACCAGACAAATGCTTCACCCTCCACCTTAACTTCCTGTCAAGGAACCATCTGGGGTTTACCACCTAGTTTATGCCTCGGGGTTAGTGATGCCTAAATTTGTCTTGCATCAACTAGTTTGGACTCATTTAACATTTACACTACTAAATGCGGCTGCAGAACATTCTGGAGGGGGAGGGTGAACAGTCAGTTGTCGTGGTGCATATAGGTACCAACGATATAGGTAAAAAACGGGATGAGGTCCTAAAAGCTGAATATAGGGAGTTAGGAGGTAAATTTAAAAATAGGACCTCAAAGGTAGTAATCTCAGGATTGTTACCAGTGCCACGTACTAGTCAGAGTAGAAATAGAAGGATATTTCAGATGAATACGTGGCTAGAGGAATGGTGCAAGGGGGAGGGATTCAAATTCCTGGGACATTGGAACCGGTTCTGGGGGAGGTGGGACCAGTACAAACCGGACGGTTTGCACCTGAGCAGGACCGGGACCGATGTCCTAGGTGGAGTGTTTGCTAGTGCTCTGGGGGAGGATTTAAACTAAAATGGCAGGGAGTTGGGAACCTGAGCAGGGAGACAGAGAAAAGGGAAACAAGGATAGAAGCAAAAGACAGGAAGGAGAAAAACAAAGGTGGCAGTCAGAGAAATCAAGGGTTTAAATCAAACATGGCCACAGTAAATAATAATTCTAAAAGGTCTAAGAGCATTAAAAAAACAAGCCTGAAGGCTTTGTGTCTTAATGCGAGGAGCATTCGTAATAAGGTGGATGAATTAGCTGCACAAATAGAGGTAAACGAATATGAATGATTGGGAATACGGAAACATGGCTCCAGGGTGACCAAGGCTGGGAACTCAACATCCAGGGGTATTCAATATTCAGGAAAGATAGGCAAAAAGGAAAAGGAGGTGGGGTAGCATTGCTGGTTAAAGAGGGGATTAACACAATTGTAAGGAAGGATATTAGCTCTGATGATGTGGAATCTGTATGGGTAGAACTGAGAAATACCAAGGGGCAGAAAACATTAGTGGGAGTGGTATACAGACCCCCAATCAGTAATGCGGAGGTTGGGGATGGCATTAAAAGGGAAATTAGAGAAGCGTGCAATAATGGCACAGCAGTTATCATGGATGACTTTAATTTACATATAGATTGGGCTAACCAAATTAGTAACAGTACTGTGGAGGAGGAATTCCTGGAGTGTATACGGGATGGTTTCCTGAACCAATATGTCGAGGAACCAACTAGAGATCAGGCCATCTTAGACTGGGTATTATGTAATGAGAAAGGATTAATTAGCAATCTTGTTGTGCGAGGCCCCTTGGGTTGGAACGATCATAATATGATAGAATTCTTCATTAAAATGGAGAGTGAAGTAGTTGACTCGGAGACTAGGGTCCTGAATTTAAATAAAGGAAACTACGATGGTATGAGGCGCGAGCTGGGTAGGATTGATTGGGGAATGTTACTCAAAGGGCTGATGGTGGATAGGCAATGGCAAACATTTAAAGATCGCATGGATGAACTGCAGAATTTGTTCATCCCAGTTTGGCATAAAAATAAAACAAAAAAGGTGATTCAACCGTGGCTAACAAGGGAAATTAGGAATAGCATAAGATCCAAGGAGAGGACATATAAATTGGCCAGAAAAAGCAGTAAACCTGAGGATTGGGAGCACTTTAGGATTCAGCAAAGGAGGTCAAAGGGATTAATTAAGAGGGGGAAAATAGAGTATGAAAGTAAATTTGCAGGGAACATCAAAACTGACTGTAGGGAGGAACTGAAAGAAATCAGTATTTGTAGGGAAATGGTGTTAGCGAAATTGACGGGATTGAAGGCCGATAAATCTCCAGGGCCTGATAATCTACATCCTAGGGTACTTAAGGAAGTGGCCCTAGAAATAGTAGATGCATTGCTGGTCATCTACCAAAATTCGATAGATTCTGGAACAGTACCCATGGATTGGAGGTAGCTAATGTTACCCCACTATTCAAAAAAGGTGGTAGAGAGAAAACGGGGAATTATAGACCGATAAGCCTGACATCGGTAGTGGGGAAAATGCTGGAGTCCATTATAAAAGATGTAATAGCAGAGCACTTAGAAAACAGTGACAGGATCGGACAAAGTCAACATGGATTTACAAAAGGTAAATCATGCTTGACTAATCTACTGGAATTTTTTGAAGATGCAACTGGTAAAATAGATAAGGGAGAACCAGTGGATGTGGTGTATTTGGACTTTCAGAAGGCTTTTGATAAGGTCCCGCATAAGAGATTAGCATGTAAAGTTAAGGCACATGGGATTGGGGGCAAGGTATTGACTTGGATATGGAACTGGTTGGCAGACAGAAGGCAAAGAGTTGGAATAAACGGGTCTTTTTCCGAGTGGCAGGCAGTGACTAGTGGGGTACCGCAGGGATCGGTCCTAGGACCCCAGATATTCACAATATATATTAATGATCTAGACGAGGGAATGAGATGTAATATCTCCAAGTTTGCAGATGACACAAAGCTGGGTGGGCGTGTGTGCTGTGAGGAGGATGCCGAAAAACTCCAGTATGATTTGGACAGGTTGGGTGATTGGGCAGAATCATGGCAGATGCATTATAATGTGGATAAATGCGAGGTTATCCACTTTGGTGTCAAAAACGGGAAGACAGATTATTATCTGAATGGCAATAGATTGGGAGAAGGGGAAGTGCAACGAGACCTGGGTGTCCTTGTGCACCAGTCGCTGAAGGTAAGCATGCAGGTGCAGCAAGCGGTTAAGAAGGCAAATGGTATGTTGGCCTTCGTAGCGAGAGGGTTCGAATACAGGAACAAGGATGTCTTGCTGCAGTTATACAGGGCCTTGGTGAGACCACACCTTGAGTATTGTGTGCAGTTTTGGTCGCCTTATCTGAGGAAGGATGTTCTTGCCATGGAGGGAGTGCAGCGAAGATTCACCAGGTTGATACCTGGGATGGCAGGAATGACGTATGAGGAGAGATTGGGTTGATTGGTCTTATACTCGCTGGAGTTTAGAAGAATGAGAGGGGATCTCATTGAAACTTATAAAATTCTAACATTACTAGACAGACTAGATGCAGGAAGGATGTTCCCGATGGTTGGGGAGTCCAGAACCAGGGGTCACAGTCTAAAGATAAGGGGTAAGCTATTTAGGACAGAGATGAGGAGGAATTTCTTCACCCAGAGAGTGGTGAACCTGTGGAATTCTCTACCACAGAAGGCAGTGGAGGCCAATTCATTAAATATATTCAAGAAGGAGTTAGATATATTTCTTAAGGCTAAAGGGATCAAGGGATATATATATATATAAAGGATAGACAGTTTCCTAGAAGTAAAGGGAATTAGGGGTTACGGGGAGCGGGCAGGAAATTGGACATGAGGCTGAGTTCGGATCGGTCGAGGCCCTGTGGGTGGCATAGCGGGCCCAGGGGCTGAGTGGCCGGGTCCTGCTCCTACTTCTCGTGTTCTTTAGATTTGAGGTGAGGATCAGATCAGCCATGATCTTATTGAATGGCGGAGCAGGCTCGAAGGGCCGATTGGCCTACTCCTGCTCCTATTTCTTATGTTCTTATGTTCTTATGATATGGGGAAAAGGCAGGGACAGGATACTGAATTTGGATGATTAGCCATGATCTCATTGAATGGCGGAACAGGCTCAAGGGGCCGAATGGCCTACTCCTGCTCCTATCTTCTATGTTTCTCTGTTTCTAACCTCCCATCAGATTTCCATAAGTTACTGAGTGAATTTCTTAGCACAGAAGAAGGCAGACAACAAATGCATAAATTAACAATTGTTTATTACCCTTGAATTTGGCAGAACTTAAAACTTAAACACTGACTATACAAATAATTAGTAGATGGGTAATTGATGAAGCAAAAAACAGAGGTTATAAAGGTAATTAAGTAATCTCTCAGTAATTCAGCCTTAAGTGCTTGCTAATTATAAATTTACATTCGAAACCTGTGTCTGAAATTGATATAAATTGCTGAGATTAATTTAGGGTTAAACTCTTTAGATAGCTGACATGTTAACAGCAATGAATAACTGGTCTATTGCACAGATTAAAGTCTATGTGCTTGTAGTTAGCAATGTTTCCAAAACTTATATGATCTCATCTTTCCGTGCAGGCGTGGATGAACTGGTTGCCTTGCCTTCCTCTGAGAGGATGGTGTTAGTCTTCTGAGACTTCCGAGTGATGTCTGGTAGCTGTATCTGGACAAGGCTTAACTCTCACCTCCCTTGATCTCAGGTAGGCTTATACATATAAGTGACACACTTATGTCTACTTGTATTTGGCTGGTACAGCCATAGGGGGGAGAGATTGGGCAGCTTAGCGCCTCCCATTAGCGCCGCCGGGGGCGCTACCAGCTTTGCGACCGGGTGCGGCGATAGTACCGACGCCCGCGAAATTGAAGTGGAAGTTTGCGGTGACGGTAACCACTAGCGCTACGGTCTCCTGCGGCTGGAGACCGTGACGTCATCTGGGTGCGTAGCGCCCTGGCAGCGCCCCAGCTCTGAAATTCACTCTCGCCCCCTGCCTGAGCGCCTGCCGTTAGCAACGACAGGTGGAGGAGGCGGAATGCGGCCGGATGAGCGCTGGAGGAGCGCTATATAAAGGCCTCAACTTCCAGAATGCTGCCTTGTCAGTTTGACAAAAGCAAACAGGCGTTTTGAGCGATTTGAGCGTTCTCAACTTGAAGGAGTCTTCTGGCTGAGAAACATTTATCACTTTCATTTCATAGTGCAACATTTCCATCATTTAATGGGGGCTGTACTGGTACTGGACCTCGCCCTCAAGTGTCACCGTTGAGAGCCTGTTGGCCAGAGGGAGGAGGGCCAACAGGGCTCTCAACAGGAGGCCTTACCCTCCCAGGGTATTCTGGCAGCATTTCTCCTACATCAATCTCACTGAGGAGCAGTGTCTTAGAAGGCTCTGCTTCACCAAGGACATGGTCACAGAGCTCTGCCACCTCCTGCAGCCAGACCTCGAGCCTCACAACAGGAGCACCATGTCTCTCTCAGTGGCAGTCAAGGTCACCGTTGCCCTCAATTTCTACGCCAGTGGATCCTTCCAGTGTACAACAGGAGACATATCTAACATCTCGCAGTTCGCTGTCCATTGCTGCATCCACGAAGTCACAGATGCTCTCTACAGAAGGAGAAGGGACTACATTTCCTTCCCGGTGACCAGAGAGAAGCAGCCCGAGCGTGCATGTGGCTTTGCCAGGATAGCGGGCTTCCCCATGGTGCAGGGCGCCATTGACTGCACCCACGTCGCTTTGCGGGCACCACATAACAATTCTGAGGTATTCCGTAACCACAAAGGCTACCACTCACTTAATGTGCAGTTGGTGTGCGACCACACACTGCGCATCCTCACCATCAATGCCCATTATCCTGGCAGCAGCCACGATGCCTTCATCTTGCGCCAGACCGGTGTGCCAGCACTCTTCCAGCCACCACATCAAGCTAGCGGATGGCTGCTGGGAGACAAGGGCTATCCGCTCTCCACCTGGCTCATGACTCACCTCCGTAACCCCAGCACTCGTGCCCAACACTTATACAATGAGAGACATGCTGCCACCAGGAACATCATTGAGCAGGCCATCGGAGTGCTCAAGCAACGGTTCTGCTGCCTTGACCATTCGGGAGGAGCCCTCCAGTACTCGGCTGTGCGGCTGTCCCTTTTCGTCATCATCTGCTGCATGCTGCACAGCTTGGCCATCATGAGAGTGCAGCCATTGCCACCAGGCATAGCCGCACCACCTCAGGAGGAGGAAGAGGAGGAGGAGGAGGACGAGGAGGAGGAGGAACAGGAGCATGAACATCAGCGACAGAGGAGGCCGCCACTCAATTGGCCTTGTGGAAGGGCAGTCCATGGTCATCAAACTTAGGTTCCAATGAATTGGAGGCCTGGAGGCCACTTCCCGGTTGCTCAGCACGTCCCCATCATTCCATCAATTTCTCATTCCATACCACACCCCAAAGCTGAAATGAGACACAGCTCCAAATCTGCAACATTCCAATAATAAATATATCCAAATTCAGCAACCACATATATACAGCAACAATATTAACTAATCACCCTTGTGCAAACCCTTACTTCCCCTCTTTACAGTGCCTTTTCCTAATCTACTGCTCCTATGTAGTGTCTCCCCAGTGGCTGCAGCAGGGCTGGTGGAAGACTGCTGCGTGTCGGTGCCAGAGACTACAGATGACCTTGCAGGATACCCTCGACCAGCTCTGGGCCTAGAAGGCCTGGCTGTAGACTGCGCCACCTCAGGATGGGCGGCGGCAGTCTGGGCTGGCTGGATGACAGGCAGCGACAAGTGCAATGGCGGAGTGGCAGTGGTGGGAGCAGGAATGCTGTCATCCTGAGAGAGGACAGTAGGTTCCTGCTCCACTGACTCACTGCCACTCCCCCGGGGCAGCACCTCAGCATCCCTACCAATCTGCTGAAGCACAGATTGCTGACCTGCTGCAACACCGTGAGATCCCCGGTTGACTGTGGTGGACCCAGCGACGATGGCAGCAGTCAGAGCTTGCGTGGCATCAAGCTGAGACTGCATGAGAGCAGTCTGAGACTCGATGCCACCAACCATTGCCTGCATGACAGCACTAAGACGTTGCGTCGCTTCCGCCTGTGCTGCAATGGAAGCTGCTACATCACCCATGACACGCGGCATGAGGTCTGGGTCCCCACGGTCTCTCAGGGAGTCCACCATCCTTTGTAGACTGCCAAGGATGGGCTCCATGCTGTGCGCAGAGCTCTGTGCAATGTTGGAGGTGGACTCCTCCATGCTCCTTACCATTGCTGACAGGTTCTCGGGCACCCTTGCCATTGCACCTATCATCTCGGTGTGCATGGCCATCACCCTTCTTGTGAACGCCTCCCCATCAAGTTCCTCATCTGAGTCCTGCGCAGCAGAACTCGCACGCGAACTCACCCTCCGGGGAGCTGGCTCCCGAGCTACCCTTTCCCCCGGCCTTGCTGCAGCCTGCTCGTCCCCGGTGCATTACCCAGTGCAGACCCCTCGACTAAACTTGCCTCTAAAGATCGCGTAGTGCCAGTATCTGAGGTGGTGCCTGTGGGTGAGAGATTTAGTGACGCGGTGCTTTGCTCCTCCTCCTCTTCTCCTTCCTCATTCTCAGTGGGGGGCTCAGGGACAGGCTGGTCATCTGGTTTCTGATTCTCTGAAAGCATAAAGGCACAAGACTCGTGTTAAGGTGAGGGCAGGGGGGCAGGAAGAGAGCAAGGAATGCAGACAGTTTCAGGAGCTGGAAATTGGGAAAGGCTTGTGGAGTGAGGGTGAAGTAGGATGAGAGAAGGAGAGGGGATGAACATACCGTTGTTGCCCCTAAGGGGGTCGACGTTGCTGACAGCCACGGCGCCCACCACCTGCTGCCCAATGAGTTGCAGCACTCGCTCCTCCAGGTCTGAGAGCTGCTGGAGCTGCACATCACCCCCGCCTGTTCTGTGCTGCTCCCTCCTATTGTGAGCCATCTTGGCCTGCAAGAGAAACGAATGTGTGTGAGTCAGAGTCCAGCTGTGTGTTTGGGAGATATGCCTGCCATAGTTGAATAGCTGTGATTGTAGGCAAGGTGTAAGATGTGGATGTGAGTTTGAGTAGGTGCAGATGCATGGTGGGTGAGTGGTGGGGTGTGGCGGTTTGCGCAGTGTGTACAGACTGAGATTCAGATGCTGGTATGTAGGACCTGTTGAAGCATGTACTCACCTTGACCACCCGAGTGAGGTAGTTGAATTTCTTCCGGCAGTGTGTCAGGCTGCGTACGACCACACTACTGGCTGAGACCTCCTGGGCCACTTCCCTCCACATTGCCCTGAATACCTGGGGCAATGGCCTCCTTCCAGTGTCCCGGAACAGCACTGCCCTCCTTCGTTCCACTCCCGCGACCAATGCCTCCAATGCCTCGTCTGTGAAACGACGAGCTCTCTCCCGGGGAGTGGGATCAGCCATCACGATCAGGGGATTGAGTTCCTTGCAGGTCGTCTTCACAGCCAGCACTGCTGATAATGAGGATCTGCACAATGATGCAACCTCCCCTTTAAGAGCTGGAAGGGGCCAGTGTGAAGGATCATTCCCAATTGCATAGCACCTGAAATTCATTATCGCTCTGCTTGTAGCGCCCCTGTAGCGCCCTGCTTAGCTCATTAGCACTTGATTTAGCGCTCCAGCTCTTTCCAGGAACACCAAAAGCCAATTTAGGGAAACCTCAGACTCATTAGTGCCTGGCGCTAATTTTTCACGATTTCAAAATTTAGCATCCCAAATGGGGCGATACCGAATTTCTCCCCCAACCAGACTTAACTTCTGTAACCTTTCTATCAGAGATGCACGCTCCGAATGTACACAGACACCCTTCTACATATACTCGATCAAGTACTCCTGTGATTTCTACTACAAAGACTACTACTACAACTAAATTAAGAATTAAAAACTGAACTGAACTTTAGTGTCAAAAACATTAACTGGTATAATCGTAATTTCTTAATAAATCTCCTCAATTCTATTGACCAATCTGAGTGACAAGTATGTTCGAAGAGTTGAGCCTTTCCGATGCCAATCACCTCACACAGCCCTTGAAAACCTCCAAATGAAGGAATCACCAGCAGCAAGACATGCCAGCTCACTTGTTTCCTCCCTAGCTTCTCAGGTCTTCGCTGACAAAGGGGCCGCACACAGGCGGGACATCTTTGCGTCCCCCCTTAATGACCCATCTCCTGGCCTATGGTATTGATGGCTTATTTTCTATCTTTGGTGAGTAATGTTTTGTTTGTAATGTTTTGTGTCAAATTTTTTGTCTTAAAATACTCCTGTGCAGCGCCTTGGGACATTTTACTACGTTAAAGGCGCTATATAAATACAAGTTGTTGTTGTTGTTGTATACACTTTCATGGTATAATTAGTATTAGCCCTTTACTTTCCGAATATCAGTCTGATTACTGACTCCATTTTGAGGCAATTCTTAGGGCATTTCTTCTACCCTGTCTTATCAACAGGGTTAATCAAGTACTGAGATGCATCGCAAGGCTAATTGATGACAAATCTAATTTTAAACCTAAAAAGCTCAAATAGTCAGACCACATTTAGAATGTTATGTGCAATTTTAAGCACCATCGCTTTCTAAAGAACACTGATATGTTGACTAGTGTTTCAGAAGTGCAACAACGGTATTTCTTTGATTTAGGGCACTAAATTATGATGAGAGGCTGAAAGGAGAAAAGAAGATTGAGAGGCGATGTGAATGATTGGGTGAAGCAAAAATATAACTTCAAATTAAGCTAGAAAAGTGGAACCAGAGGATATAAATTTAAATTAGAGTAAAAAAAGGGTCAATTCAAAACAGATATTAGAACTTATTTACCCAAGGAGTAAAAAATGTTTGGAACAATCTGCTAGATGAGGTAGTAAGGATAACATATTAGAGATAATAACTTGCAATTGAATGGTCGAGAGTGCCAATGGTTGATTTTCCAAGTCTGTACTTCGGACGGGAGGTTTCAGCTGCCAGACCAACATATCGGTGACATTATGAGCACACAGTCCATAATTTTCTGTCCATCGATTTGTGTCCACTGATTGGCCCTCATGTCACTAGAGGAATGACCTTCTCCTGTCTTTGATTTCTCTAACGTTTTCTATATTTAAAACAATAATGAGGGGCACAGATAATTTGGACATGAGCAGATTGCTTAACTCGTGATTGCAGAACGAAAGGACAAGTACAAAAATGATCAAGTTACAAATGAGACTAGACATTGACATTTTCCCCACAATGTAAATAGATGGGGCAGACTCCCAAGAGAAGTTCGTGCTCTTGATTAACTCCTTTTAAAAATTGCTGAATAAGTACGTTTAAAGACAAGGTTATAAGGATAAGATAAGCCAAGTGCTCTTGGTGTTATTTGGACTGATGGATATCTCATCTGTGGAACGCAACTGGTCACTAGCATAGGGGTAAGGTGGGTTTCACTGCAACTTTGATTGAACGTCTTTGGGAGTTGAAGAAAAATTTCAAACAGTTATATTTTCTTGTAAATTCTCTTTTGCGTATTGCCTCCCACAGGACATTGAGTGGGCTGAATAGGGGTTTTGATAGGGCAAATTAAACATGGCCTAATGTCTCATTGTCTTAGCTGTATTTTGCTGTGTCTTTGATGTAATGCCTTCCTGACTGGCCTGATTGTCTCTCTGCCGAGGTGTGATGGAGGGCAGTCAGAAAGATTTACTGTAGTCGTCTGACATTGTACGCTACACATTGTTCTCTGTCTATATATGCTTTGCTGATTTGTATTCCTTCACTTTACCTGACGAAGGAGCAGCAGCTCCGAAAGCTCGTGATTTCAAATAAAGCTGTTGGACTATAACCTGGTGTTGTGCGACTTCTCATTTTTGTCCACCCCAGTCCAACACCGGCATCTCCGCATAATGTTTTATGAACATACGAACAATGATGGACAGGAAAAGACCCACTGGTTCATCCAGCCCGTCCCAAACAACTGCGATGCCTTGCACATCACAATATATACACTCCCCCACCCCACCAATGTAATCTCTCTTATCTAATTCTTTCTTATGTTTATGTGCTGGGTGTTATTACATCACATTTTCCCCTCACCGGTCATTCGCTGCGCACCACAAAAGAGATGTGCTACGCCAAATGGAGTGAGTAAAGCAAGTGTTTGTGCTGTGGCAAAATTTCGCTTGAGGTGACAATTTCAGTTCCCATCATTACATGTTGGCCAGCTCCTCCCATTGAGTAAATCAGTGGCCTAATTGAGAATAGAAATACATACTGACTGGTATGGTTGCCAGATGTGCCAACTGCTTTTGGGCATGGTACTCACTGCGTCAGCAGTAAGATGCCCAAGTGTCTGAACTGTTGCATCACTGAACCAATACAAGCCACAGGATTCCTTACATTATGCACCAGATGGCGTTTTATTAAAATGGAGTCAGCCGTCAGTTCTGGGCACGCAGGTTTTATTCTTAATGTTGCATTGTAACGTGTGTTAAGCCCAATATCACCTTCAGAAACTTGGGTCAGCTGCAGGGACGTTAATGACTGTAGAATATACAATCTGGTTGTGCAGGCCTTCATGAGCAAAGTAGCCATTTCAAAGGCAAACAGTTACAAAAGGCTGAACTTTAACATTAAAAAGTGAGTGAGCTTGGGAGCAGGTGGGTAGTTAAAAGCGCTGAAATTGACAGTACATCGGGAAGCCGGCTTCAACCAGTCGGCTTCCGCCTTTAAATCGAGTGCATTAGACAGCGAGCGAGCCATCCCCTCAGGAGAGGCGGGTTATCTATTTAAACCAATTAAGAGCTAGTTAAGAGGCCATTAACAGCCTTATTTCCCTGTGGTTTCAGCTTTTCCTGGGTGTCCACGGGATTCCCGGGCTTGCTGAACCTCACCAGTGAAAGTAAGGCGAGAGCACAGCAGCAATTGAGGGAGCTGAACAAATGAAATTTTAAAAATCCCATAAATACTCAGACCTCACACCTGCTTCCTTGCCTAAG
This sequence comes from Squalus acanthias, assembly GCA_030390025.1. NCBI lineage: Eukaryota > Metazoa > Chordata > Chondrichthyes > Squaliformes > Squalidae > Squalus > Squalus acanthias. Next base: position 152,142,623 of record CM059428.1, read on the forward strand.
GGAAAGGCTTTTGCTGACACCACTTGTTCTGAGTGTTTGCTTTCAGGAGTTTGCAGGTGATTTCTACAACTTCGGAGGTCACTCGCACTAAATTGGAGGATTGTGCATCTGATCTCCACTTTACATCTGTCAAATATCAGATCAGCATGGGTGCCGCTTATGCTGTTTCACCTTGGACCTCAGATGAGGACTAAGATGAGCACCAGCAGCACCAGCTGCACCAGCAGCACCATTAGGAGCAGCAGCAGCAGCAGCCTTCTCCTCACTGACCTGCCGCTCCACAGGAGAGAGGGGATGAGCACAGGGGTGCACCTCGCACGAGGTGGTACCCCCAACACAGGGTAGAGGATCAGCTTCCTGGAATTTAAGGTCATCCAAAACTCGGCTGCCCATGCTCTAACTTGCACCAAGTCTCGTTTGCCCATCACCCCTGTGCTCGCTGACCCACATTGGCTCCCGATTAAGCAGCGCCTCGATTTCAAAATTCTCATCCTTGTTTTCAAATCCCTCCATGGCCACGCCCCTCCCTATCTCTGTAATCTCCTCCAGCCCCCCGAGATATCTGCGCTCCTCTAATTCTGCCCTCTTGAGGATCCTTGATTATAATCGCTCAACCTTTCATGGCCGTGCCTTCTGTTGCCTAGGCCCTAAGCTCTGGAATTCCCTGCCTAAACCTCTCCGCCTCACTACCTCTCTTTCCTCCTTTAAGACGCTCCGTAAAACCTACCTCTTTGACCAAGCTTTTGGTCACCTACTCTAAATTATCCTTATGTCGATCGGTGTCAAATTATTTGTCTTATAATACTCCTGTGCAGCGCCTTGGGACGTTTTACTACGTTAAAGGCGCTATATAAATACAAGTTGTTGTTGTTGTTGTTGTTGACATCACTGAACACCAGTGCCTCAGGAGGCTCAGGGTATTGTGGCAGACAGTTGTAGCCTGCTGGAAGAAGACCTGCTGCCAAGTGGACCTGGTGGACACACGTTACCAGTGGCCATCAAAGTGACCACCGCCCTCAACTTCTTCGCCTCAGGCTTCTTCCAGGGTTCTGCAGGAGACATTTGCAGGATTTCACAGTCGTCTGCCCACCCAGGTGACCGATGCCATGTTTGCCAAGGCAGGCACTTATGTACACATTGCCACTGATGAAGCCAGTCAGAATGAGCGGACGCTCGGCTTTGCGGTTCTGGCTGGCTTCCCACAGGTGTAGTGCGTCATCGGCTGCACACATGTGGCCATCAAGGCACCCCCAGATCACCCAGGAGAGTTTGTGAACTGTAAGGGCTTTCATTCCATCAATGTGCCACTCGTCTGCAACCACAAAAAGATCATCATGCATGTGTGTGCCAGATTCCCAGGGAGCGGTCATGATTCATTTATCTTGCACCAGTCCACTCTTCCTCAGCTCTTCACACCTCCGACCAGACTTACCGGCTGGCTGCTGGGAGACAAGGGGTATCCACTGAAGACATGGCTGATGACACCCTTGAGGAGGTCAAGCAATGAGGCTGAAGAGCGCTACAATCAAAACCAAATGATGACGAGATGTGTAATAGAGCAACAATCGGGATGCTGAAGATACACTTCAGATGCCTGGACAGAGCTGGAGGAGTCCTTCAGTACACACCAGCCAGGGTCTCCAGGATGATCGTGATATGCTGAGCTCTGCACAACATAGCGCAGTAGCGATGATTGGAGCTGCTGGAGGAGAAAGGCGCAGAGCGCAAAGCCTCTTCGTAGGAGGAGGAGGAACCTGATGTGCACATGGCCCCAGCAGCGGCGCGCATTGCTGCTCGGGATGCCCAGGATGGCCTCATTCTGGTACGATTTAGTTAGGTTGCACCAGTGCACCTATATGGCACCCAGTTGCTGAGCCAACTCCCCCGTCCCCCCAACCACAAAGCAATCCTAAAATGATCAGATCATTCCTGTCACACAGACCCATTACTCAGTTAAGCCATGTCTTACCATTCATTGCAACTGACAAGGCCATTTGCCAGGCAACAGGCCAAACTGGGCAAGACGGGAAAGTGGTGCAAAGAAATAATTTTATGTGCGTTCAAATAACGCAAATTTAAAGTGAAAAATTTCCTAACACACCCATGTGCATACCCTTGTGCATCTAGAATTCTTTCATCTTCCTCTTCCTACTACTTCTATGTCATGCAAGCCCTGTGGCTTCAGCAGAGGTAGAGGCAGGCTGCTCGCTTCCCTGCTCTGACTGCTTAGGTGCTTTTGGTCGACGTCCTCTGGGTTTTGGAGCCTGTGAGAGCCCCGCCAAAGACTGCTCCTCCTGTACCTTTGCAGGGGCAGACTCGGCCATTGGGACACGAGGCAGCATGTGGGGCTCTGACTGAGGGCGGGCGGGGGGGGTGGGGGGGCAACAGGGAGAAGTGGGAGCGCTTTGAACAGAGTCCCTACTTCCATATCCCCTTTCACCATCATCCATGGGCCATCCGCACTTCCCTGCTAGCAAGTTGCTCGAGAGCACTTTGCTGCACACCAGTGGGGTGATGAATGGCCAAATCTAGGTGTCTATCCATCCTAGTTAAGGTGACATTGAGAGTGTGCAGGCTGTTGGTGAGAGCAAGCATGCACATGTTTGAATGCCGCGTTTGATGCTCCATGCAGGTGGCCACCCTTTCCATAGACGAGCACATCATAGCCATGGCCTGCGACATCATGCCAGTCATGCTGGAGATGGACTCCTCCATTCTCCCTGCAAGCAAGCATATCGCGGCTGGAAATCCTGCCAGAACCTCCCACTTTTTCTGTTGCTCCTCCAGAATTATCCGCTTTGTCGACGGCCCCCGAGGTTCAGCATCTTCGTCCAGCTGAGCAGAGCTTGGCGCATCCTGCGCCCTCCGACAAGGACTCTCCACTGCTGTCCCTGTCTGCAACATCTGCTCTTGCTCACATGTGATGTTTGAGACACCAGGTGACAACACCACTTTCTGACTTAGTGGATCCACTGATGTGGGTATCTGCGCTGGTGCTTGGTGTGCATGGGTCCTGTGACGGTGCACCCTCAGTGTCCACGACCTCCTCTGAGGTGTCTTCTTCCTCCTCTGGCTGTACTGTTTGGGGGACACTTGATGGGCATATGGAAGAGTAAAGACATGAATTAGAACTGTTATGATAAGAATGTTTTAAGTGACCATTATGCACATGATCATATTTCACTGGCTGCTGACATCAAGTCAATATGAGTGCCTGTTGCATGCCATGCTGGGAGTTCCCCTTCTCTCCTTCTCCCACCGCCAGCAGCTCCGCAACTCCGCTGATCTCCAGCGCCTCCTCCTCTGCTGCAATAAGTGGTGTCATGACTGGAGGGCCACCTCCGGTTCTCTGCCTCACTCGAGTGCTCTGTTTTCTCTTCTCCTGCAAGGAGGAAAACAAGAGGCCTTTGAGTGAGAGTCATGGAATGAGTGGAAGGGACGGATGGGCAACATCTGTAGAGGGTGACTATGAGGGAGAGGCGTGACACTGCATTAAGATGAATGTTAGTGGTGGATGGTCAGATGGGGATGTGAGTAGGTGCATAGACTGAGAGGGATTGGTGCACCTGCAAGGTAGGTTGGTGTGAGGAGTGATGTGCGGGAGTAGGCTTGGGAAGGCAGAGTGAGGGGGGTTGGGGTGACAACGCACATCAGGATGTAGTTGAATGTGATATTGTCTCTCACCTTTCCTGACCTCATGAGGTTGTTAAAGTTCTTCCTGCACTGGATCCACGACCTGGCTCCCACACTTCTGCTGCTTACTTCTGCCGCGCTCTCCAGCCATGCCTTCTTGGTCTTGCCAGCTGGCCTCTTTGTCCCATCAGCAAGGAATAGGAACTCCCTGCGGGCCTTGAATCCTTGGAGAAGGAGTTCCAGGGTGGCATCGCTGAATCTCGGGGCAGCTTTTTGGCGAAGAGCTTGCATTTTTTATTATCCAGCAGTACAAACTGCTTTACCACTCTCTCCCTCAACAACCTCTCTTGAACCTCCACTAACCTTCAACTGTCATCTGTGCATTGCTCCTTTAAATACCTGAGCTGAATTGGAGCCATGCATGACATCATCAAGCCCGCTCCTGTTAATTGGTCAGGAAACCCGGAAGACTGATTCAACTGCAAAACGCGCCTCTTCAACTTCCGGGTTCCCGACGCGATCCAGGGCTCCCCCGCTGCCAGTGCATCGCGAAGGTAAAAACTCCGGCCAAAGAGTTAGCTGGAAGATGTTAGGCCGAACAGCTGAGAGGGACAAGATTGCCACTATTTGCGACATCCAAACCAGGGATCAAAGTCTGAGCGCTGAGATTGCCTTGGGCATGATGAAAATCCAATGAAAACCTTAATAACCTCAATAATTAATGCCTCCACATCATGGACTTTAATAAGAAAAACACCAGACTTTTGGTATCTGGTTTACATCTTTGAAATGTCCAGACAGCCCACTCATAAAACTAGACTATCTGGCTTCAAGTTGGATGGATGGCAGCCCGAAAGAGTGACCTGAGTTAACACACACATTTCAAAGATTAGATTTCTGAGGGACCACGGACTAATGACGACATTGATGTCACATCAGAACTTCTTTTAAAACTCCAACAATTATGAAGGTTATAAGAACTTAAGAAAAGTCAGGGATGAGAAAAGGCCTTTTGACACAACTCGTCCCTCTATGATGAAGAATAGCCTGTCTTTGGTCTTTTTTCTTGGGCTTTGCTTGCATTTGCTGAATTCTTTTGATATCATCAGAGGAATTGTTTTGGACTATTAGTAATGACGGGGTAATATCAGTTGAGGCACTGCCAGCACCCAGAGAACTTCAGCAATCATATTATTTCAACTTTATATGATCTTCAACTCCCTCACAACTCATTCTACACAATACCTCTAATTATGTTATCAACAGTCATGATTCAAATTTTAAAATATGTTAATCATTTGCATAACTGATTTTAAAGAGTAAGTGATGGAGAGACAACTCTATAAAGGAAGTAGTGATAACAGATTTAGGGGGAAAAATTCAGTATCGCCCCGTTTGGGGCGCCATTATCGGCCGTGCGCAAAGTTTAGCCGCTAATTATCGCCTCCGACTGCAAACTTGGCTTTTGTCGCCCCTGGAGGTGATTGGAGCACTAAATCAGGCACTACACATCTGTCTTAAGGTGCAAAGGTCAAGGAGCGAGGCGCTAACTCAGAGCGCGGTCGCAGCGCAGGTGCTGTCAGTCAGCGATGGAACACAGACACACTGGCGCCGGCCAGTTCTTAAAGGGGAGGGTTGATCTTGCTCTCCATCCACATCCTGCTCATTGCAGGCTTGAATCTCGGCCTGGAGAGACCTCTACATCAAATCTGCTGGAAAGAACAATGGAGAGAACCAGGGAAAGAGCTCAGAGTGCAGCCCCCACAGTCTCTTCTAAATCGATACAAGGAAGGGCAAATCAAAATGAACCTGCAAAGTGCTGCTCAGTACTCAAAACTCCTTCACACAGCGTTGAATCTCTCCAGAAGTCTCTCTCTCTCTCAGAATGCGTGGTGCAAAAATGTCAGCAACAAAAAAAGGCAGGAAGCGTTCGCCTTTAAATAGCGCTCCCCCAGTCCCTTCCTGACTGCAAAACGCTCCCCCCAACCTGTCGTTGCTAGCGGCAGGCGGTAAGGCAGGGGGCACCACTTAATATCCGTTCCGGGGCGCTACCGGGGCATTGCGCACTCGACTGATATCACGATCTGCCGGCGCAGGAGATCATGGCGGTAGTGTTTAGCGCCGCCGCAAAATGTCTAGTTAATTTCGTGAGCGCCACAAACATCGCTGCGCCCGGGCGCTAGATGCTTTGCGCCCCATTAGCGCCCTCTTAAGGCGCTAACGGGAGGCGCAAACCAACTGAATTTTTACCCCTTATTCTTTATCTTGACTTTTATCACAAATGACATTTCAGTGTAGGTAAGTATAAGGTCATCCACTTTGCACCAAAAAAGGATAGATCACAGTACTTTCTAAATGGTGAAACGCTGGAAACAGTGGGGGTCCAAAGAGACTTAGGGATCCATGTACATAGATCATTAAAATGTCATGGACACAGATAATAATCAAAAAGGCTAATGGAATGCTGGCCTTCAGATCTAGAGGACTAGAATACAAGTCATGCTACAACTATACAAAGCCCTTGTTAGACCACACTTGGAGAACTGTATCCAGTTCTGGACACCACACCTTAGGCAGGATATGTTGGCCTTGGAGGGAGTGCAACGTAGATTTACTAGAATGATACCCAGACTCCAAGGGTTAAAATATGAGGAGAGATTACACACACTAGGGTTGTATTTCCTGAAATTGAGAAGATTAAGGGGTGATTTGATTGAAGTTTTCAAGATATTTAGGGGGAACTGATAGGGTAGATAGAGAGAAACTATTTCCGCTGGTTGGGGATTCTAGGACTAAGGGACATAATCTAAAAATTAGAGCGAGACCTTTCAGGAGTGAAGTTAGGAAACACTTCTATATGCCAAGGGTGGTAAAAGTTTGGAATTCTCTTCCACAAGTGGCAGTTGATGCTAGATAAATTGTTAATTTTAAATCTGAGATTGATAGATTGTTGTTAACCAAAGGTATGAAAGGATATGGGACAAAGGCTGATATGGAGTTAGGTTACAGATCAACAATGATCTCATTGAATGGTGGAACAGGCTCAAGGGGCTAAATGGCCTACTCCTGTTCCACTGGGCTGGATTTTATCGTTGGGGACGGGACTACTGGTTGTCGTGTTTTAGTCCCACCCCCAACGACGTCCGGCCAACCTACGCTCTTTTCCCTTGATTGACCTTCTTAAGCCCGCCCTGCGGGCTTAGCCGGCCAATTAAGGGAAAGCCAGTGACAGAGGACGTCAGTGTATGACGTTTCATCTGTCAAAACATTTTTGACAGATGAATTGTCAGCGTTTGACAGCTTAGAGAAGCTGTCAAACACTGACAATCTCTGTTCTATGGTGAGTCCTTGCACAAAGACTCACAAAAACCTCTTTCCTCAGCAGAAATCTGATGGCTGCTGCATCTGAGAATGCAGCAGCCATTCTGTTATCTCTGCCGTTGAGATGAGGCACCTCCGGATCCCCAAGGGTTGAAGCCTGCAGGAAGAAACAAAGGTAAGTAAACTTTTTCTAACACTTTACACTCACCTCTCAGACTCACCTCTCCACACTTGCACCCATCACTCACCTCCACAGCGCACTTTTCGACCCCTCTCAACCCCGCAGACCCACTGCTCGCCTCGCTGACCCTGGCGAGGTTCGCAGCCGTTGGGGAGCCCGTACTTGCAGGGGACAAAATAGGGATAAGCCTCAAAACTGCTTGTTAACTACCTGTTAACAGGCAGTTAATTGGCTGTAATCCCCTTCCCACCTCGAGGAGATGGGTCCCTGCTCGACTCGGGGACCCGCCTCCCGGGAAGATGGCACGAGGCAGGTTGGGAGCAGGGTCGGGACCCGCTCCCAGTTTCTGCCATTTTCCCGGCAGTCCCGCCTCCAAACCCTCCTCCTCAGGGCTGGGAAAATTCCCCCCATGTCCCTATATTCCTAAGCCCATTACCCCCATTTACATGAAATTACTATGTTGCAACATGTTTGCTTTCAACAAGTCTATTGTCCATTTTCCTTTGTTTAACAACAAATTCTTTGAATTGTTCAATCTGATGTGACAGAGAATGGTTTCATTGGTTTTAAGCGACCAAGACTGTGGAATTTGATAACTATTTTTGAAAGCAATGGACAATCTAGTTGCTAATACTTGGTTAAGAAATAGTGGACGAGAAATTCGTGGCCTTAGCGCCACTCCATAGCGCCATTAAATGATGCTAAAACGGCAGACGCCGCTCTTTTGCCAGCTACTGGCGGGTCCCACGGCGGCCGCCGTTTTGGTCCCTACCTTTGCGCTGCCGGTAACTGGCAGTGCTATCCCGAACAAAATGGCGGCGTTGTGATGTAAATCAGCGTGCAACGCTGACTTTATGTCACAAGCGCGAACTTTGACCCTAGTGCTGAATACAGCGCTGGGTCCTTATCACGCCTGCCGATGTCTGTAGCTCTTAAAGGGACACACACATCATTCAGGTAAGTTTGAATTTAAGGGTTTGGACTGGAGTTTTTGATTTTATTGAAGTGGTGGCTTGCTGCAATAGAGTGCTGCTGGATGCTTGCAAGGGCTCAGATGGTAAATGAAGGCCTTTGAGAAGACAGAACATGCAGCAAATACTCAGCAGGTCACGCAACATCTGTGGAGAGAAAAACAGAGTTCATGTCTCAGGCCAAGATGCTGCTTGACCAGCTGAGTATTTCTCGCATTTTATGCTGTCATTGCACATTTACAGCATCTGCCTGCAGAGGGAAGAGAAAGATGCAGAAGAGGAGGAAGCTGAAGAGGAGGAAGCAGAAGATGAGGAATCAGACAGAAGCCCCTTTCTGGCTGGGATATCCAGGATGGAATCATCCATCTGCGGTCTCAGTGACCACAACCCCAATTCCCCTTTCAACATTAGTTCCACACCTTACCTTCCCTCTGTTACTGACCATCACAATGTCCTCTTGGCCATGATGCTGAAATAAAATCCACCACAAAGCAAACTTTCCAATCCACCTATATACATCTATCCATTTAATGTGGCATCAAGAAATCAACTCATCACCCGTATGCATTCTCTTAGTGACTGTCTTGTGTGTGCCTTTGCCTATCCTACTGATGTCACACAGTGCTACCCAGTGGCTGCAACATGGCTGGTGGAAGGCTGCTGACTTTCAGTGGGGGACACTGCAAATATCCTTGCTGGTTGACCTTGAGGAGCTGGAGGCTGGGAGTGTGAAAACAATCTTCTTCTTCTTGTTCTTCTTCACTCTCTTCTCCCTCTTCTTGGTCACCCATTGACTGGGCAGGCTGCATTTCTTGGGTGTGTGAAATGAGGGAGGTACAAGGGTGGAGTTGTGGTGAGGGGAGGGCGGGAAAGGATGAGGTGCATGCCAGAAGTAGGATAACGTATGAGGGTACCAGCATCTTGTATGCTTTCAGCCCTGCTGCTGGCCAAGGGCTCAGCCATAATCCCGCCAAGAATGACCTGCACCGTCTCCTCCAAGGAGGTGAGGTGAGGTGAGGCAAGGAATAGGAGATGTGCCTCGTGATTGGTGCAGATTGTTGGTAAGTCATCCTCGGTTCCGAGGGACTGCCTAAGAAGAAGTGATTGTTGGAGGTGAGTGATTGGGGGTGGGGGTCATTCATTGAGCAGTGTGTGAGGCTAGTGGTGCAGTTGGTAGGAGACAGCTTTTGAAAACTCATTCACTGACCTTGACCAGTGGTCTGAGGTCATGAAGCTTCTTTGGGCACTGGAGCTTGGTGATGGGGCGACACTGCTGGCAGTGATTGTCTTGGTAATGTACTCCCACATCATTCTTTCTGGAGGGCCTCCTGGCCCCTGTGGGTGGAGGGCCTGTCTTGCAGTGTTGACCCCCTGCACATAGCTGGAGTGCTGCGTGCGAGACCCTGGGTGTCCCTTCCTTGGTTTGCTGAGTCATTTGTGTTAGTGCTGAGGCACTTTTCCCATTTTTTGAGGTTAGGAAGGGAATTCACCTTTAAGAGCTGAATATTCACATTTGGGACTTCTTTTTAATGTAAAATATTTTTTTAAAAGGCAGTAAGGGCTGAAAACTGCATTGTTTCACTTCATTTTAATTTGTCTTGCTTCAGTGTGCATGGCCCCTTTAATTCTCAGGTCTCTTCATTGCCCACAATTCCTTACAAGCTTCACTGCCTCGCTTCCAGAGGCTGTGCGAGGCTCGAACGCCGTACCCGGACACAAACTTCGGGTCGGATGCCTCCAGCAACAACACCAGGACGACGTTGCACGGAAGGTAAGCGCTGCGCCAACAATCTCCATCCCCCCAGATGAATTTTGCTCCGTTAGCATTGCGTCCATTTTCAGCGGCCGTTAACTCCAGTTGCCGGTGACACCGGCGACTTTACTGGTTAAACCGAATTTCTCCCCCATATATTCTTGCATTTCAATAGTATTAATAAATCATAGAAACGAGGATGAAATTCCCACTGTTATAGTTTTACTGAAAAAGTTGCCAAGCATGTAAAACAAGAATCCACATTTTGTAATAATTTGTTACCTTTTTGGTAGAATTACCAACAAGGAAAACAATTGACCTACATTGGCTCCCGATTTGGCTAACCCTAGATTCTCAAATTCTCATCTTCATTTTCAAATCCCTCCATGATCTTGTCCCTCCCTATTTCTGTAACCTCATCCAGCCCAACAAACCTTCGAGATCTTTGTGTGCTCCTCCAATTCTGGCCTCTTGCGCTTCCCCGATTTTCAACGCCCCTTCATTGGCAGCCGTGCCTTTAGCAGCCTAGGTCCTAAGCTCTGGAATTCCCTCCCTAAGCCTCTCCGCCTCGCTACCTCTTTCTCCTCAATTAAGACGCTCCTTAAAACCTACCTCTTTGACCAAGACCTGTTCTTATGTGGCTCAGTGTCAAATTTTGTTTGATAACGCTCCTGTGAAGTGATGTTTTACTACATTAAAGCTGCTATATAAATGCAAATTGTTGTTCTTGTTGTGTTCTGGTGGACATCACTGTTTGCTTGCTGCAGAAATGTTTCCTGTCAAATAAATCCTGCCAATGCTCCCTGGTTGTGATGTGATCAATTAAACCCGTCACTGTGTGATAGGCCTAAAATAGATAGCCCCCGTCAAAAATAACAGAAATTCCTGAAATTCATAGGAGGCCAAGCATTACTGAAATGATATTTTGCATTGTTTGTATGTGCATTACATTAAACTTAGTGTGTAAACCAACAATATAACTCAAAGCTAAATTCTGGAAAAGACTGATGCCGGGCATTTCCACTTCTGCACGAGTCGGCCTGTAATTTTCTGCCCATTAAACTGAACGGGTAGAAATCTCACATTGACAATTGTAGAAGGCAAAAAATCCCAGCCATGCACTTTACAGGGTATTATTTTCCTATCCTCCTATCCTCCAACCCCCACAAAAAAGCATCTACAAATATTGTGTTGGTCATTCCTTTACATTTCTGAAAGTGGGCTTTTACAAAACAAATTTCAAAAATGAAACAGTCTTGCCTCAGATTAACCAGGTGAATAATAGCCGCGTGAATAGCTTTAAAATGATAGGCCGTTCCACCAGGTTGTATTGTACAGTGTTCTCACTCAGGCTAACATCCCCAGCATCGAAGCTTTGACCACGCTCGATCAGCTCCGATGGACGGGTCACATCGTCCGCATGCCCGATACGAGACTCCCAAAACAAGCGCTCTACTCGGAGCTCCGACACAGCAAGAGAGCCCCAGGTGGGCAGAGGAAATGCTGCAAGGACACCCTCAAAGCCTCCTTGAAAAAGTGCAACATCCCCACCGACACCTGGGAATCCCTGGCCCAAGACTGTACAAAGTAGAGGAGAAGCATCCGGGAAGGCACCGAACACCTCGAGTCTCTTCGCCGGGAGCAAGCGGAAGCCAAGCGCAAACAGCGGAAGGAGCGCACGTCAACCCAAGCACCCCACCCACCCACCCCTTCAACCACCGTCTGCCCCATCTGTGACAGAGACTGTAGGTCCCGCATTGGACTCATCAGTCACCTGAGAACTCATTTTTAATGTGGAAGCAAGTCATCCTCGGTTCCGAGGGACTGCCTAAGAAGAAGAAGATTGGGGCCTAAGTCACTCTGGAAAAAGAAGGATCGAACATTGTTAAAGGGCAATGCCATTTCAAAATTGAGTATTTGGGTTGGCTCTATTTGCAAAGGCATGATCATCTTTTTTTGAAAGCTCTGTTAAAACAGGCCATGTTGGCCTCTAGGGAATGTTCAGTCAGACAGTGGCAGAACAGCGGAGGACCATTCACCACCCCCCCCCAGGGCAACTCTTCCACACCTCCCAGTGGCCTGCGAGAGAGCAGCATTGACAGACGTTTGGGAGCAGGTGCCCAGTTCAAACTTTTGGCTGGAGCTATCCGCACAACACAGGGAGGTTAAGGAGCGAGAGAGAGGATATAATAGAAATAAATTACAAAATGAAAACACAGAGGAGGCACAAACATCTTGGAAATGGGGCTGTGGTCTCTTTAAAGACATGTGGCAGACAGTAAACTCTGGGATTTAATCTCCTTTGGGTGTGAACACATTCCTGCAAAATTCCTGTGTGGACTTTCCTCGTGCACTTGTAAGTCTGTTTAATAGGTTAAAACAGCACTCAAAAAATTGTTATGTAAATGCACTTACCATCACTAGCAGAGGAAAACAAACCTCTAGGTGTGCTAAAGAAGGGGTTCGACACTACGGTTACAATTATTTTGGTTTCTTTATTGAAAGACGCGTGTGAGTGGGTCTGTTTCGCGTTGGAATGAATTTCTCTAAGTTTGCTAATACGCAGTATTAAAAATGTAATTTCTGCAGACAAAGAACAGTAAAGGTGACAGCTTTGAAAAGGTTGTTGACAGGGTTAAGTGATAAATGGAGCAGTACATGGCATGGGCGACAGAAAGGAGGCCAATTGCTCCTTTGTGCTTACTATGATGAAAAACATGCTAAGTTGTTTGAACAAAAAGTGTTTTGTTGTGGATTTTAAACATGCATGAATAAGCTTTTTGTGATCATCTTCTTTTGTTATTCACTGATATTGCTCAACCTAGTGCTGCATTTTAAAAAGTTGAGATCCTTAATCTTCCGTTAGTTTTGATATATTTTTCTTAACTGAATTTAGAGATATTCCACAAGATCAAATTTGAATGGTTTTCCATCCATCGATGACAATATTTTGATTTTTTTATTCATTTCAGACATAATACTGCAGGGAATTTAGCTGAGAATGATTCCACAGTACCTTTACTGGAAGCTGTTATGAGGAACTGGAAGCATTACAAGTTTTTGCAGGGAATAAGTTGACATCATTTGGATAGAATTTCCATAAAGATTTTTTGGATCTCCCATCGTAAAGTCAGCGGAAGCCCCAGAGAAATGGTGTAAGCGGCTAATTACCACCTAAACAGATTATCTGGTCATTTATTTCATTGCTGTTTGTGGGACCTAGCTGCATGCAAATTGGCTGCCGCACTTGCTTCCATTGCAACAGCGACTAAGCTTCAAAAGTACTTCATTGGCTGTGAAGCACATTAGATTATCCTTCGGTTGTGAAAGGCGCTATATAAATGCAAGTTCTTTCTTTCTTACTTTAGAATCATCGGGCCTAAAATTTCAAGGGTCATTTTAAGGGGGAGGGACAAATGGCCAATGAAGTACTTTTTGAAGTATAGTCACAGTTGTAATGTAAGGAAACGTGGCTGCCAATTTGCGCACAGCAAGGTCCCACAAACCAGATAACGACCACATAATCTGTTTTAGTGGTGTGACAAAAAGCAGAAACAAATGACCTGATCTGTTCTTTCGGTTATGTTGTTTGAGGGATAAATATTGGCCGGAGCACTGGGAGAACTCCCCCACTCTTCGTCGAATACTGCCATAGGATCTTTTACATCCACCTGAGAGGGCAGATGGGACCTCGATTTAACATCTCATCCAAATGATGGCACCTCTGACAGTGCAGCACTCTTTCAGTGTCACCTGGATTATGTGGTCAAATCCTGGAGTAGGGCTTGAAACTTCTGACTTGAAGGGGAGAGTGCAACCACTGAACCAAGGCTAACAACACTGTTAATATAGCTTACAAAGGAGTTTTATGGGAGCATGTTAACCATTGCTGTACCACAGAAATTAAATCCTTTTGCGGTTTCAGATCAGAGCCAATGTCTGGACTCTTGTCTGAATATACACAAGACCCCAATTGTTCAAAGAGTTCTGTTGCTGTAGAGAACGTTGTCCTCTTGGTCCAAATTGTGAATGCACAACACCCATTGCTGACATGGAGATAACGAGGTATCTGGTGTAAGGCTGACCATACTCTAGATTTTAAAATGCATAGTTCCATCACTTATGTGAGCAGGGCTGGGAGCTTAACATACAGGGGTATTCAGTATTTAGGAAGGATCGACAAAAAAGAAAGGGAGGAGGGGTAGCATTGCTGGTAAAAGAAGAGATAAATGCAATTGAAAGGAAGGATATTAACTCAGTTAATACAGAATCTATATGGGTGGAGCTAAGAAATAGCGAGGGGCGAAAAACATTAATAGGAGTGGTATATAGGCCTCCAAATAGTAAAATAGAGGTTGGGGAGGGCATCACGAGGGAAATTAGAGAAGCATGCAATAAGAGCACAGCTGTCATCATAGGTGACTTTAACTTACATATAGATTGGAATAGCCTAATCAGTAAAAATAATGAGGAGGAGGAATTCCTTGAGTGTTTAAGGGATGGTTATCTGGATCAATATGTCGAGGAACCAACTCGGGAACAGGCTATATTGGACTGGGTACTGTGCAATGAGAAGGGACTAATTAGTAATCTTGTTGTACGGGGACCCTTGGGTCAGAGCGATCATAATATGATCGATTTCTCACTCGAAATGGAGAGCGAAGAAATTGACTCAGATACTAAGGTCCTGAATTTAAACAAGGGGAATTATGATGCCATTAGACGGGAACTGAGTAGGTCTGATTGGACAACGTTCCTGGGAGGACTGGAGGTAGATAAACAATGGCAAGCATTTAAAGATAGAATGACAAAATTGCAAAAATTGTTTATACCAATCTGGCATAAAAGGAAATCTAAAAAGGTGACTCAACCGTGGATAACAGGGGGAATTAGAGACAGCATAAAATCCAAAGATAGGGCGTATAAAATAGCCAAAAAAGCGCCAGAGCGGAAGATTGGGAACAGTTTAAGATAGAGCAAAGGAGGACAAAGGGCTTAATCAAGAGGGGCAAAATAGCTTACGAAAGCAAGCTGGCGGAAAATATAAAAACTAACTCCAAAAGCTTTTATAAGTATATCAAGAGGAAAAGACTGGTGAAAACCAAAGTTGGCCCATTGCAGTCAGATACGGGGGAATATATAACGGGAAATAAAGAAATGGCAGACCAACTAAATGCATACTTTGGGTCAGTCTTTACGAAGGAAGACACAAAAAACCTCCCTGGGATATCGGGAAAAATAGGGACATTTGCAAAGGAGGAACTGACGCAAGTCAATATCTCTAAGGATATGGTGTTAAGGAAGCTAAAGGGATTGAAGGCGGACAAATCCCCAGGGCCTGATAACATGCATCCTAGGGTGCTGAAGGAGGTGGCCCTAGAGATAGCGGATGCACTAAGTATGATTTTTCAGAATTCATTAGACTCGGGAACAGTGCCCATGGATTGGAGGGTAGCTAACGTTACCCCACTATTCAAAAAGGGGGGTAGGGAAAAAGCAGGTAATTACAGACCTGTAAGCCTTACATCAGTTGTGGGCAAAATGCTGGAGTCCATCATTAAGGATGAAATAGCGGAGCACTTAGCAAATGGGGACAGGATAGGACAGAGTCAACATGGATTTACAAAGGGTAAATCGTGCTTGACTAATCTATTGGAATTTTTTGAGGGAGTAACTGGTAAAATAGATGGGGGAGAGCCAGTAGATGTGGTGTACCTGGACTTCCAAAAGGCCTTCGATAAGGTCCCACATAAAAGATTAGCAGGGAAAATTGAAGCTCATGGGATAAAGGGGAAAGTATTGACGTGGATAGAGAACTGGCTGTCAGATAGAAAACAGAGAGTTGGAATAAACGGCTCATTTTCTGAATGGCAGGCAGTAACAAGTGGGGTACCACAGGGATCTGTCCTGGGTCCCCAGCTGTTCACAATTTACATTAATGACCTGGATCAGGGAGTCGGATGCAGCATTTCCAAATTTGCAGACGACACTAAACTAGGAGGGGGGGTGGGCTCAGAGGAGGAGACCAGGAAGCTCCAGAGCGATTTGGACAGACTGGGTGATTGGGCGGATAAATGGCAGATGCACTATAATGTGGACAAGTGCGAAGTTATCCACCTTGGGTGCAGGAACGGGAGGGCAAATTATTATTTAAATGGCAATAAATTGGGAGAGGGGGAAGTACAGAGAGACCTGGGTGTTCTTGTACACCAGTCACTGAAGGCGAGCATGCAGGTGCAACAGGCGGTCAAGAAGGCAAACGGTATGCTGGCCTTCATAGCAAAAGGGTTGGAATACAGGAACAGGGGTACCTTGCTGCAGCTGTACAGGGCACTGGTGAGACCACACCTCGAGTACTGTGTACAGTTTTGGTCGCCTCATCTGAGGAAAGATGTTCTTGCCATGGAGGGGGTGCAGCGGCGATTCACCAGGCTGATACCAGGAATGGCGGGATTGACCTATGAGGAGAGACTATGTAGTTTAGGTATGTACACACTGGAGTTTAGAAGATTGAGAGGGGACCTCATAGAAGTGTATAAAATTCTGACAGGTCTAGACAGACTAGATGCAGAAGGAATGTTTCCCTTGGCGGGTGAGAACAGAACTAGAGGACATAATTTAAGGATAAGGCCAAACCATTTAGGACAGAAATGAGGGGGAATTTCTTCACTCAGAGGGTGGTGAACCTGTGGAACTCATTGCCACAGAGGGCAGTGTACGCCAGCTCATTAAATATATTTAAGAGGGAATTAGATATATTTCTACAGGCAAAAGGGGTTAAGGGTTATGGAGAGAAGGCGGGGACGGGATACTGAATTGGAGGATCAGCCATGATCTCATTAAATGGCGGAGCAGGCTCGAAGGGCCGGATGGCCTACTCCTGCTCCTATCTTCTATGTATCTATGTATCTATGTGTACAGGCCCAACAAGGACCATAATGGATAGACCCATCAGCATTCCTGCCCAGAGAAAAACTTCAACTACTGTCTTCCGAATCCAGTCAAGAACAAACCCACCAGTTACAATAAGGGCCAAGCTTTAACTTTAAATAGAAAAGATCCCTCATAGTGCATATTACATGGAATGTGTCAGTTGTGGCTCAGTGGTAGCATTCTTGCCTCTGAGTCAAGTGGTTGTGGGTTGAAGTCCCACTCCAGAAACTTGAGCACATAATCCAGGCTGACACTCCAGGATAGTGTTGAGGGAGCGCTGCTTTGTTGGAGGAACCGTCTTTTAGATGAGACGTTAAACCGAGGTCCCATCTGCCCTCTCAGGTGATTCCCTAGCACTATTTTCAAGAAGTGTCCTGGCTAATATTTATCCTCAAACCAACACCACTAAAACAGATTATGTGGTCAATATCTGGTTTGTAGGACCTTGCTGTGCGCTAATCGGCTGCCGCGTTTCCCTACATTACAACAGTGACTACACTTCAAAAAGTACTTCATTGGCCATAAACATTTTGGGACGTCCTGAAAAGCGTTATATAAGAGCAAGTCTTTCTTTCTTTTCTTTCAATGAAATAGCCAATACTTAGCAGGGATGAAAGGGGACATGATTTAATCCCGGTGATTTCTGATGCCCGTATAAACTATCTGAGCTCTGTTCTTATTTCCCTTTCAATAATGTAGTCTTGAGCTCTCTCCTATTTTCCTGTCCAAGCACTTAGGCAGAACCTGACACCCACCACTCTGCAACATTGGCACATTATTAATGCACTTTGCCACTGTGGGCTTTTTTATTAATTCACAGGATGTGGGCGTCACTGGCAAGGCCAGCATTTATTGCCCATCCCTAATTGCCCTTGAGAAGGTGGTGGTGAGCCACCTTCTTGACAATTGAGTGGCTTGCTAGGTCATTTCAGAGGGCAGTTAAGAATCAACCACATTGCTGTGGGTCTACCAGGTAAGGTCGGCAGATTCCCTTCCCTAAAGGACATTAGTGAATCAGATAGGTTTTTATGACAATCCAGTAGTTTCATGGTCACCATTACTGATACTAGCTTTTTATTCCATATTTATTTTATTAACTGAAATTAAATTCCCCAGCTGCTGTGGTGGGATTTGAACTCATGTCCCGCAGATCAGTTAGGCCAAGTCTCATTGGATTACTAGTCCAGTGATATAACCACTATGCCACCATTCCCATATGTACAGTGTTGCCAACACTCGCAATTCAATTGTATGTCCCACGATTTGTAGTGGTATTTTCAATGTTCATGTAGGAAATATAAATGTAGCTGTTACAGGTTTATGGTCTTGCCTTAAATATTCTCAGATATAGAGATAACAGTCACTCCTATGAGCAATCTACATTTAGAAGTGCACCCTTCTCAATATCTAATTATACAATGACACTCCCTATGGTACTCACTGGATATTTATGACTCCCTCCCCCCCCCCACTCCACCCCCCTCCCACCCCACAACATGTGCTTCCCAATCTTATTGAAGGTAGACCAAGAAAACATTTGGTAAGAAAAAGCCAGGCATGAATCATTAAGCTACTTTAATTCACAGCAAATGAACATGCAGGGCGCGATCTTGCCAGCCCTGGGGAGGCGGGTTTGGAGGCGGGACAGCCGGGAAAATGGCAGAATCTGGGGGTGGGTGCCCAACCCGCCCCCAACCCGCCTCCGTGCCGTCTTGCCAGGAGGCGGGTAGCCGACCCGCGCCGGGTCCCATCTCCTTGGAGGCGGGAAGGGGATTACAGCCACTTAACTGCCTGTTAAAAGGTAGTTAACAGGCAGATAAAAGGATTATCTCCATTTTACCCACACAAGTGCGGGCTTCCCGAAGGCTCGAAACCTGCCAGGGTCACCGAGGCGAGCAGTGGGTCTGCGGGGGTCTGCGGGGTGCAAAAGTGTGCTGTGAAGGTAAGTGATGGGTGCAATTGTGGAGAGGTGAGTATGTGAGGTAAGTGGAAAGTGTTAGAAAAAGTTTACTTACCTTTGTTTCTTCCTGCAGGCTTCAAGAGTTGGTGATGCAGAGAGTCTCGCACCTCCACAGCAGAGATGACAGATGGCTGCTGCATTCTCCAATGCAACAACTATCTAATTTCTGCTAAAGAAAGAGGTTTGATGAGTCTTGCATTCAAGAACTCTTCAAACTACAGAGAATGTCAGTGTTGACAGCTTCACAGAGCTGTCAAATGATGACAATTCATCTGTCAAAAAATTTTGACAGATGAAACATCATACGCTGACGTTCTCTGTAACCGGCTTTCCCTTAATTGGCCTGCTAAGCCCGCTGGGCGGGCTTAACGAGGTCAATCAAGGGAAAATAGCGTGGGTTGGCCACAAATCGATGGAGGCAGGACATCGACCTGACAAGCAGCAGTCCCGCCTCCAACGCGCCCCCATTGGCAAAATCGCCCCCACAGAGCAACAGTTAAGATCTTAATTCAATCAATACAACTGTCGTTACATAATAATACAAAATAATCAATGGCTATAGAGATATTTAACAACTGCTATTATTTTTTCAGGGCAATTGGGAAGAAAAGTAGTGTTCCTTAAAGTAGAGGTCAACAATTTGGAGAGGGATGACAGGATAATCATACATGGATTCTGATGAGCCGAACAGCCTTTAGTCACTGGATCTTATTGAGCTTATTTTCACTGTAATGAAAAATCACATTCTAGACCAGTAACAGTATAATAAATTGATGTTGAAAAACCCTCATCTTAATTCCTTTCTTACTCTCCAATTTTCTCCCCTCTGCTCCTAAGGATTAAAAAAATTTTTTTTATTCGTTCCTGGGATGTGGGCATCACTGGCAAGGCCAGCATTTATTGCCCATCCCTAGTTGCCCTTGAGAAGGTGGTGGTGAGCCGCCTTCTTGAACCGCTGCAGTCCCTGTGGTGAAGTTACGCCCACAGTGCTGTTAGGGAGGGAGTTCCAGGATTTTGACCCAGCGACGATGAAGGAACGGCGATATACTTCCAAGTCAGGATGCTGTGTGACTTGGAGTGGAACTTGGAGGTTTTTTACCTTGCCATGGTTTGGTCCCGCAAGCAGTGTTAGGTTTGAACAAACTTCAGTCCAGATGGTACTTTACTGAGTTTCTGGGTTAAACAGTGCACCACCGCACCTCTGTGACATCCTGAAAGGAAACAGATCAAATGCAGCAGAATTACACCACCCACACCCCCTCCCCCACCACCCCGTGATGAGTATCAGAAGATAATTCTGAGAAAAAAACAACATTGGAAGATAGCACACCAGCCAGATGTTGATGCCATTCTGAGAGTATCTACATTGTCACAATGGTCCGGTGAAAGGCTTAAAATGTAAGAGCAAATTCACTGGTGCTGCTTCACTCTAAGAGAGCACAGGTCAGAGATAGGGCTACAACACCGTAACACTGGTTCTTTGACTCACCCTCCATTCAAGCAAGGATCCCACTCGGAGCTTGGGATTGGTGACTGTTCCTGTAATATGATGATATTCGGGCATAAAGTTTAGGTGTGTTGAATGAAGGATCAAATGCAATTTTATGATACTTTTTATCCAGTTTATGATGAGATCTGGTGTGACAATCCTACCCCTGAGGTAAGTCTGGTTTACACTCGTGCCAATTTTGAACCCGTAAGTCATAGGAACATTAGAAACAGGAGTAGGCCATTTAGCCCCTCGAGCCTGCTCCGCCATTCAATTAGATCATGGCTGCTCCTAAAGTGACAGATGTAGCATTGATTGCTGTGTAAACTTTTCTCTCTTGCTAATCCTACACGTCATTCCACCCCCTGTATCCTCACTGTTCAAGACTAATCATGTAATCTCCTCGTAGCTCACTCTTTCACAGGATCTCAAAACTATAGATTCTTTCATTCTTCCTATAATCTTCGAGAGTGTGAAAGCCAAAGCTACTTCCTGATTTATCTTGTCTTCACTCCTGCTCTTTCCAGCCTTGGTGGTGTCCTTCACACGAGCCTGAGCTCTTCACCCTGTGTTCACAATAAAAAACAATGCAGGTTCGCCAAGTGAATTCTCAAGAACTGAGCGGAGCTGCCTGTTATATTCACGGCCAGTTCCACAGTACATGTCAGACACGGTGGGGGTCAATGTTTGCCCCTGTTTATGGGTAGAAATAGAGTGATAGTACATAAAAATTGGAGCATGGAACTAACCACACTCTTTGGGCTGTTGCCACCTTGGTGGGGTCCTTCAAATGGGCGGCTGAGATGCTCGCCGAAAACAGGCAGGCACTCCATTAGCTCATGCAAATCAAGGTTATATGGTGTCAATAGAACCCCAATGCAATTTTCAGAGTGGTGCATGTTTCGCCCATTGGTATTTGTGTTGAGCGACCTAACCAGCGGCTTAAAAGGGCCTCTGGAGGCCACTCAAAAACAGGCAAATTAAACTTTTAAAACATTTTTGTGGGGTCTAATGTCCCCCCTGGCCCCATAAAATCCCCCCCCCCCCCCACCCCACAGTGCCCAACTCTCCACAGCCCACCCCTGGGATCACCTCCCTTCCCTCTTTAACTTAACTGTATTGGCCAAGCTCAGCACTAAATTTTCAGCCCTCGCCAATCAGCAGCAGCTTGAGGTGCGCGAGCAGTTCGCCGCCGGTGTGGGAATGAGGC
This sequence comes from Squalus acanthias, assembly GCA_030390025.1. NCBI lineage: Eukaryota > Metazoa > Chordata > Chondrichthyes > Squaliformes > Squalidae > Squalus > Squalus acanthias. The sequence continues at coordinate 152,164,074 of CM059428.1, forward strand.
CCGTCCGTGAAAATTGGGCTGGGCTTCGGACCGATTCCATCGTGCGGGCTGCGGGCTCGCACTGCCCGCCTTCCGCCCGATGGGATCAGACACATGAAAATCTACTCCAGTGTGTGTACCGAATGGTGTCTGCATACGTGTTCATTTTTATTTTTACTGCTGACAAGCAGACATGATGCAGCAGGATGAATGGGGAAGGTGGCGGAAATGAAGCAGTCACATAGGAACGGCAATGATTCACTGTTATGGGGAGCTTTGTTTGGATTTGTGTTGTGAGTCTGCTGCCAGTTTACAATGATATTCATCTACACGTATCCAAAATGTACTGGCCTGAGATAAGTCTGGTTCACATCAGTGCTGATTCAGCTTTTGCAATTCATACAATTTAAAGTGACAGACGAAGGGTGGACTTTAGGACAAGTTTAATCTCAAGCTGCCACTCTATACTGGAATTATTTTGCCCTTTCCAAATAGTAAAGGAGAAGGTCAGTATGAGACCGATAATGATATTTGCTGATCTGACACATCGAGTGAAAGCTGAAGTGTTACGAAAGTGACAAAACCAAAAATAATTATTTTGCTTAAAAACTACGCAATATAGACTAAGGCGTGAGCAACCCTAAACCACATATGATCAAAGATGTCCTGCACATTTACAGAGATGACGCAGCCAGCATTTCCTAAGGACGTGTTCTGCAGCATAAGAAGGAAGTTCCGGAAGCCTCCAGAAAATTCTAGATTTATAACAGAGATGATGGCCTTTGGGTATGAACAATCTGATATAAATTTCTTTAGTGACATGTACGAAATTAATTCAGGCAGTCTCATTATCTCCCACCATCCTCCCTGTTGTCTGTGTCCTCTTTCAACCTCTCTCTCTCTCTCTCTCCCTCCGTCACACACATACCACTCCTGATAATCCAGCTCTGGTCAGCATATTTTTATTGTTAGAGTTTATTTGTGTCTCCTTTTTTGGCCTTCCCACCAGTAATGTTATCCTTCTATGTGCAAGAGAGTGAAGAGAATTTAAAACATGGACTTCACTTGTAGCATTGAAAATAATAGAACAAAAAAGTAATGTTTGCATTTATATAGCACCTTACCATGCCGAAACTCTTGAAGTGGAAGGACAGTTGTTATGCAGGCAACGTAGCAGCTATTCTTGACAAACAACATCCCGCAAATAGCAGTGAGATGAATGCCCAGCTAATCTGTTTTTGGTGGTATTAGATAAGAGAGGGATGTTTACCAGTACACTGCGAGAATTGCCTACTGTTCAAATATTGCCATGGGATCTGTATGGCTAGAGCAGGCAGACTGGGCCTTGGTTTATGGCCTCATCCGAAGAATGGCACCTCCAGTAATGCAGCATTCCTTCAAAGCAGCTTGTGTTTATGCAGCGGGCTGGGGGGGGGGGCAAATTTCCATGGGGGTTCTCCCACTCACGTGATTTTCCGCAGCTCTTCCCCCCCAAGGTTATGGTGAAAGAGTGGGAGGAACCCTGTGGAAATTAACCTCCAGTGTCTTTAACTGAAAAGCATCCCAAGATGCTTCACAATGGAAGTAGACAGGGAAATGGATGCCAATCCATGTAAGGAGAGATTAGGAAAGGCGATCAGTATCTTGGTCAAAAGCAGGGCGTTTGAGGAGGATTTGAAAAGTGAGGAGATGTGGAAAAGTTCAGGGAAGGAGATCCAAGGAATTGAGCTGAGGTGGCTGAGGGCTTTGTCACCAATGATGGGGTGAAGGGAGAGAAGCTGCACAAAAGCTAGAGTCAGGACTTAAGGGTGTGTGCGGGGGGAAATATAAGGCTGGAGGATGTTGCAGAGATAGAGTTGGGCGAGGCCAAGAATGGATGTGAAGATGAGGAAGAGGATTATAAATTAATACTTGGGGGGCGGGGGGGAAGGGAATAGGTGTAGATCAGATGGCGATAAGCAACACGGACTTCTTGTGGGATAAGATATGGGCCACTGCACTTTGGACAAGTTGGAGTTTATGGATGGATAGGAGGTCGGCAAGGAGTACATTGGAATAATGGAGTCTGGAAGTGAGTGATTTGTGAAGTGAGGCACTACTGCAGTGAAGCATTAGACAAGATTAGGTGCTCAAATACTGCTATGAGTTTTGCAAATTTCCTCCCACATCCGCAGGAAGTGTAGGACTCCTGCCTGCCCACAATACCAAAGAGGACCCAATACATGTTTCTGGGGTGGTCGTTATTCCATCTCCATTAGAGGTGATAAGATAATAATACCTCTGGTGTTAGGTTTTATAATTAAATGGAGCACAGTAAATAAAGCAATTTTTTTTTAGGCTCAGATATTGCTTAGAAAGCACAGGGGTCCTGAAATTCTTCAGGGATTCTGGCAGTCACTCATTGTACCTCCTGTAGGAGATCGCCCAGGAAAACAGAAGAGATCAAGGGGGAAAAATTAGGTCGCGCCCCATTTGGGGCGCAAATCTCGTCTGGACGCAAATATTAGCGCCTGGCGCTAATTATCGGCACTGACTGGAAACTTCACTTTTACCGCCCCGGGAGGTGAGTGGAGCGCTAAATCAGGCGCTGCACACCTGTCTTAAGGCGCAAAGGCCAAGGAGTGAGGCGCTAACTCAGAGCGCTGGCGAAGCTCATGTAATGTCAGTCAGCAATGGAACACACACACAATGGCACGGGCCAGTTCTTAAAGGGGATGGTTAATCTTGCTTTCCATCCACATCCTGTTCATTGCAGCCTTGAATCTCGGCCTGGAGAGACTTGCACATCAAATGTGCTGGAAAGAACAATGGAGAGTACCAGGCAAAGAGCTCAGAGTGCAGCTCCCACAGTCTCTGCTAAATCGATACAAGGAATGGCAAATCAAAATGAACCTGCAAAGTGCTGCTCAGTACCCAAAACTCCTTCACACAACGTTGAATCTCTCCAGAAGTCTCTTCCTCTCTCTCTCAGAATGCGTAGTTCAAAAATGCCACCAACAATAAAAGACAGGAAGAGGCCCCCTTTAAATAGCGCCCCCCCCCAGCCCCACAGCGATTGATAGCGTTCCAGTCTTCTGGTCGTTGGATGCGCCAGGCGGTAAGGCAGGGGGCGCCACTCAATTTCCGCTCCGGGGCGCCACAAGGGTGTTGCACCATGGAATGACGTCACAATCTGCGCGCGCAGGTGGTCGCAGCGGTAAAGTTTAGTGCCGCCGCACAATCTCTAGTTAAGTTCCCGAGCGGCGCAAACATCGCTGCGCCCGGGCGTTAGCGGCTTTGCGCCCCATTAGCGCCCTCTTAAGGCGCTAACGGGAGGCGCAACCAACTGAATTTTTACCCCCAAGGGTTTAACCAAAGGGGCTTCCACCAGACTCTTCCTGCTGAGCGATGGCGAGAGAGAATCCCCCTGGAATTTCAGGGCTGTATGTGAACACCAAAAGAATGGTGTGAGATGTCTTATTTTTTTTTCTTTGTTAAAACCTAAGTGGCTCCATGGTCATATTTGACCCTGAGATGAGTTTCCGACCAGATATCCGCTCCATCACCAAGACCGCCTACTTCCAGCTCTGTAATGTCACCCGACACTGCTCCTGCTTCAGCTGAAAGCCTCATCCATGCCTTTGTTACCCCTAGTCTTGACTATTCCAATGCTCTCCTGGCTGGCTTCCCATCTTCCACCCTACATAAACTTGAGCTTATCCAAAACTCTGCTGCCCGTATCCTAACTCGCACCAAGTCCCATTCACCCATCACCCCTGTGCTCGCTGACCTACATTGGCTCCGGTCCGGCAACGCTTCAATTTAAAATTCCCATCCTTGTCTTCAAATCCCTCCATTGGCTCGCCCTTCCCTATCTCTGTAACCTCCTCCAGCCCTACAACCTTCCGAGAACTCTATGCTCCTCCAATTCTGGCCTCTTGCGCATCCCCGATTTTAATCGCGCCACCATTGGTGGCTGTGCCTACAGCTACCGAGGCCCAAAGCTCTGGAATTCCTTCCTCTCGACCTCTCTCTCCTCCTTTAAGATACTCCTTAAAACTTGATCATTCCAATGTATTCCTTGCTGGCCTTCCTTTGCACTCCATAACACAACTGCCCATAACCTGTCCTGCATTGAGCACTGCTCGCCTGTCACTTCCGTCCTAATGACTCCCTATCACCCAATGCGTTACAAATAAAAATCTCCATCCTTATCATAATCCCTCTATGGCACCACTTCACACTTCCTCTGCAGCTTCCTCCTAGGTCTACGATAGCAAAATACTGCGGATGCTGGAAATCCAAAATAACAACAGAAAACGCTGGAAAAACTCAGCAGGCCAGGCAGCATCCGTGGAGAGAGAAAGAGAGTTAACGTTTCAGGTCGATGGTAGGTCTACTTTGCTGCCCGTATTCTTCAATATTCTAACTCTGGCCTTCTGTGCGTCCCCCCTTTTTCCGCTCCACGATCAGTGGCAGTGCTTTCAGTTGCTGTGGTCTTCCACTATGGAAGTTCCCACTGCCTCTCCATTTCTTTCTCCTCCTTTAAAACCCTTCTCAAAGCCTATCTTTTTATGTAAACCTTCCCTCCCTGACTCGCCATTTCTGTTACTCTTATTACCAATCTGTAAGGTGCCTTGGAATGGTTTGCATGTTAAAGACCCTGTGTAAGTACAAGTTGCTGTTATCATTCACAATGGAATAACTGCTGTACTTAAATTATTTCAAGCATTTTTTTTTTGTAGTTTCTTTGTTTCCCCTCCATTTTCTGCCAATCTTTCCTCCTCCCCTCCTCTCGTCTCCTGAAGGCATTGACTCCTCGCTGAAGTGCAGTTCTGTGGGTGCCAATCAGCCTCTGCTACCTCCCCGTTATTCATACGCACACTGAAACATTGAGCAGGCTGTTTCACCATGAGGAGCATCACAATTGAACTTCCAAAGTGTTCCCCAGATAGCAATCAGGAATGCAAACACTGAGTAATTTTCTTCTCCATTAACCGGGGCACAGAGGCCCATTTTTGTACCCCTGACTCAGATCAGCTTATGCAATATAGATCAGGAATCAAACCTGGAACCTTCCCGGTCAGTATGGCTCAGCTGTCCACTGTATTGATAATACTGCCCTATTAATTAATTGGCACTAAGTATAAAAACTAACCAATTAAAAGAAAGAAAGACTTGTATTTATATAGTCCCTTTCACAACTTCACGACGTCCCAAAGCGCTTTACAGTCAATGAGACAATGTGAGATGTAGTGACTGTTGTAATGTAGGAAACGTGGCAGCCAATTTGTGCACAGCAAGGTCCCACAAACATCAATAAAATAAATGACCAGATAATCTGTTTTTAGTGCTGTTGGTTAAGGGATAAATATTGGCTAAAGATAAATATTGAGACCTCCCTGGTGTCCTGGCCAATATAATTAATGTTCTCTGGGTTTTTTGTCTCCCCCCTAATAGTTATCATTACTCATGTTTGGGGAGGGCAGTGCATGTGGTCATATAGTCTAATGGATCAGGAAAGCATTGATATTTCTGATTATATATTCCTCTAGGGCATAAAAACCCAAAAGGAAAAGCGATCCAACCATGGCTAACAAAAGAAATTAAAGCTAGTATTAAGTCAAAGGAGGAAGCTTATAAAGTTGCCAGAAAAAGCGGTCAGCCTGAGGATTGGGATCTTTTTAGAAATCAGCAAAGGGGGACCAAGAAATTGATAAAGAAAGGGAAAACAGAATATGAGCACAAACTAGGGAAAAATATAAAAACGCATTGTAAAAGCTTCTATAGGTATGTGAAAAGGAAAAGACTGGTGAAGGTAAATGTAGGTCCTTTACAGTCAGAGACAGGAGAATTTATAATGGGGAATGAAGAAATGGCAGAGAAATTAAATAAATACTTTGTTTCTGTCTTCACGGAGGAAGACACAAAAAACCTCCCAGAAATATGAGAAAACCAAGGGTGTGGCGAGAATGAAGAACTTAAATAAATTATTATTAGTAAAAAAACAGTACTAGCAAAATTAATGGGACTAAAAGTCGATAAATCTCAAGGACCGGATGACCTACATCCTAGGGTTTTGAAAGAGGTGGCCATTGGGATAGTGGTTGGTTGTCATCTTCCAAAATTCTATAGATTCTGGAACGGTTCCTGCAGATTGGAGGATAGCAAATGTAAGCCCACTATTTAAGAAAGGAGGGAGAGAGAAAATGGGGAACTACAGACCTGTTAGCCTCACATCAGTAGTTGGGAAAATGCTGGAATCTATTATAAAGGATGCAATAACTGGGCACTTAGAAACTAATAGTAAGATTGGGCAGAGTCAACATGGATTTATGAAAGGGAAATCCTGTTTAACAAACCTATTGGAGTTCTTTGAGGATGTAACTAGTGGAGTAGACAAAGGGGAACCAGTAGATGTGGTGTATTTGGATTTTCAGAAGGCCTTCAATAAGGTCCCACACAAGAGGTTGGTGAACAAAATTAGGGCACATGGAATTGGGGGTAATATACTAGCATGGATTAAGAATTGGTTAACAGACAGAAAACAAAGAGTAGGGACAAACGGGTCTTTTTCAGGATGGCAGGCTGTGACTAGTGGGGTACCGCAAGGATCGGTGCTTGGGCTCCAGCTATTCACAATCTATATCAATGATTTGGATGAGGGAACTAAATGTAACATTTCCAAATTTGCTGATGCTACAAAGCTAGGTGGCAGTGTCAGTTGTGAAGAGGATGTGAAGAGGCTTCAAGGGGATCTCACAGGCTCAGTTAGTGGCCGAGAACATGGCAAATGGAATATAACGTGGATAAATGTGAAGTTATCTTTGGTAGAAAAAACAGAAAGGCAGAGTATTTCCTAAATGGTGAAAGATTGGGGAATACAGATGCTCAAAGGGACCTGGGTGTACATGAGTCACTGAAAGTGAATGTGCAGGTGCAGCAAGCCATTACGAAGGCAAATGGTATGCTGGCCTTCATTACAAGAGGATTTGAGTACAGGAGTAAAGAAGTCTTACTCCAATTATATAGGGCCTTGGTGAGACCACACCTGGAGTAGTGTGTACAATTTTGGTCTCCTTACCTAAGGAAGGATATACTTGCCATAGAGGGAGTGCAATGAAGGTTCCCGAGATTGATTCCTGGGATGGCGGGACTGTCATATGAGAAGAGATTGAGTAAACTAGGCCTGTATTCTCTTGAATTCAGAAGAATGAGAGGGGATCTCATTGAAGCATACAAAATTATTACAGGGCTTGATAGGGTGGATGCTGGGAGAATGTTTCCCTTGGCTGGGGAGTCTAGAACCAGGGCCACAGCCTCAGGATAAAGGGTAGGCCATTCAGGACTGAGATGAGAAGAAATTTCTTCACACAGAGGGTGGTGAATCTTTGTAATTCTCTACCCCAGAGGGCTGTGGAGGCTCAATCATTGGGTATATTCAAAACAGAAGTTGATAAATTTCTGACTAGTAAGGGCATATGGCGATAGGGCTGGTGAATGGAGTTGAGGCAAAAGATCAGCCATAATCTCATTGAATGGTTGAGCAGGCTCGAAGGGCCGAATGGCCTACTCCTGCTCCTATTTCTTATGTTCTTATGTTCTTATGATATTTTTTCCTCACACTTTTTTTTAGCATGTTTGTAAATAATTGGATGTCACTGGTGGGAACATCTACTTTCTTAATGAAACCTAGAGTCACTACTTTTTTATATATATCATTATCATTGACTTCAAGGGAAACAAATTAATATTCTGGATAAAAGAGAGGGAAATTGTTAATAAATAGTTTGAGCTTTGCAGAAACAGAGAATATTAATTATGCGTCATTTTATTAAGTGGAACGATGATGGATATCTTTCAAGAGAAAAATGCCAGTTCTGCTCCAGGCCTGCTTCCTGCTGTACCAAGTTAATTAGTGTCTTTGTGTAGTCATACTCTTCAATTAAAGTGGTGCTTAGTTTTAACTGAATGTTGTGGAGTGATGGTAATAACCGGAAGTGATACATTAGCGCCAGTAGTAACACAGAAAAATCACCGGTCAATGAACAGCAACACCCACCAGATTTAGGACAATCCTAGCTGGGAGGTTGAAGCAGTAATTCAATCTCAGGGTTCCGCTGATGTTCTTAAAGTGTCCGACCATCACTATCGAGGCTGTGACGTCACCAGAACTGCCTGACGGAAATAATTTGCTGGAACTCGCTGCTCCAGCTAACTATTATTTTACTCCATGCATGGACAGCTTAAATGATTGTATTTCTTGCAATGGGCTTTCTTGTACAGAAAATGCTTTTCCAAATGAGAAAAGAAAACACTGCACACAAAACTAAAGGTCATTGCCTTTATGGACAGACTTGAGGCATCGTTAGGCAACCAATCTGTTTGATAATGCATTGGCTTGAAACTCTAAAACTCACTCCTTTGCATGAATATTGCAGACGAAGAAAAAGAGATGTTGCTTCGAAATCTTTTTCTTTTTCTCCCTGTTTTTCCCATCCTCACCTCCTGAAGGTATTGGATTTTTTTCTAAATTAAGAAAACATAGTGCAAGCATCCCCAAAGTTAGAAAGAGTTAAAAGAGAATGAGGTAAATCTGGAAGTACCGATCATGTCCAGCTTGGGTTTAAAAAGTCAGAAGCTATAGTGGTTAGCACTGGTGCCTCATAGCGCCAGGGACCCGGGTTCGAATCCGACCTCGGGTGACTGTCTGTGTGGAGTTTGCACATTCTCCCCGTGTCTGCGTGGGTTTCCTCCGGGTGCTCCGGTTTCCTCCCACCGTCCAAAAATGTGCGGGTTAGGTTGATTTGGCTGTGATAAAATTGACCCTTAGTGTTAGGGGGGGGATTAAATATGTGGGGTTATGGGGATAGGATGGGATATGTTAGGGGGAATTAAATACGTGGGGTTACAGGGGTAGGGTGGGATATGTGTACTGTGGGGATTAAAGCAGGGACAGGGTACTGGATTTGGATGATCAGCCATGATCGTATTGAATGGTGGAGCAGGCTTGATGGGCCGAATGGCCTACTTCTGCTCCTAGATTCTATGTTTCTATGTTTCTATGTTTCTAGGAGGACGGATAGACAGAAAGAGGAAATGTGTCCCGTAATTTTGAGATTTCGAGAAAGAACTGTAGTTGGAATGGGAGACATTCCGATGGGTCTTGATTTCAACACGGTGGCTGTGTAGGGAACAGGAAGAACATGTAGGATGGTGACGATTTGCGGCGTAGAAGGAATAAGAAAAGAAAGTTCACAGGAGCAGTGAATAAAATAGTATCAATAAAATAAAGATAAGAGAAGTTGCGATGGAAAGGCAGGTTGGAGACTAGAAGTAAGAATGGCTTGCCTATCAAATAGCAAGCATTTTCTTGGATCCTGTCCATAACAGGGAGAGAGGCAGTAGGAGAAGCTCTCCAAACATGGGGATAGTATTCAAGTCCTAGATGGTCTTGAGTTTTATAGAAAATTAAGGAGTTGTTGAGGGAAAAAGTGGTGATTGGCATGAAAGCGGAAGCCAAGCTCCTTGGAGGCAGATTTAGCAGTGGTGGTGATGTGAGTGTTCTATTTCAGATCATAGCAGATAGTGAACGAGGAATGGATGAAAAAGGCCGAAGGGTGGAACCATCAAAGGTAAGAGGTGCTAGCTGTTATTTAGACTTGAGAGAGGCGTGAAGAAATAATTTTATCGAATGATTAAAAGAAACAATAGTTTCAATGGTTCATTGAAGGACATGGAAATGATCAAGATATAGTGATTCAGCCATTGCAGTGCAAGAGGACTATTCTTGTTCAAGGACCTATGTTAGCCAAAGGGTTAAAGACAACTTTCCGCGTTCCTAGAGCCTACATCATCTTTCCCACGTCCATATTTCTTGAGATTATTCTGCATGATTGATTTTCATGGCCTGCAATTTATCTTCACTCTAAATTCCCATTATGGTTGTTGGATTAATCTGTGAGTTGATGTTTGTTAAAACAGCTTCATTCCATTAATTTTTACAGATTCAAACACTGGAGTTCATTATATGACCAGAAATATTCAATTATTTGAGCAATGTGATCTAATGCAGACGCCAATGCGAGACATCCGAATGATATATATCTCAATCAACCACATCCCCGTTCGGTGTGTAGCTACTTAATTTATTGGGTATAAATCTAATACTTTTATTATTTCTGTCAAAAGTCATAGACAAATGAGCCTTTGACCATGTCGTGACAATAACATGGCCATTGCCTTTACTGTGCACATTCTGCTCTCCATTTGAATTAGTGTCAGCCAACAAGCAATTACGTTGACAAAAAAATGAGCCTAATTTAACCTTATCTCTCACCGTGGCAACTGCTCCTTCCAACAGCTGTGTTATACTATTGTGAAAAAGAAAGAAAAGTGTGAAAAGGTAATCACACTCCTGGGCTCCATCTCAGAAGTGGCGGTCTAATTTAAGATATAGAAGCCTCATTATTATTAGGCGGAGCAGGATTTTATTTTTAATTAGCTGAAATTTAAACATTATATTTGAGCCCATGACCTTTCCCAAACAATTTGTGGGGTTTATTAGTGTGAAGATTGATCATGCTCTGCACAGTCAATGGTTTTGTCCTCTGTACAGCATAGGTTGGCAATATTTATCCATTGTTAAAGCACAAAGGAGTCAGAAGAGTTTCAGAATCTATTCAGCAAATTCAGTACCTCATGAATTCCCCGACCACCGCCGCCTCCCCCCCCCCCCTCCCCCTCCTCCACCACCCCACTCCCGGATGAAATTATTTCACTGCTTCTCCGGTGCATGCATGATGCATGAGGTAATTGTTTACACCATCAGCCAGGACTGGTTGAATGTTCTGCTGTAATGTCTGGCCAATTCTCAGTCCAACTGTGCTGTGTTTGAGCAGAACTGCCTCTCTAATGTGCTTCAGCGCAGACATCTAGTACAACGACCTTCCCCACTGGCAGTCGTGTGAGGTTAAAGGTCGTGAATGCCTTTAAGCAGAAAATCAATTAAAAAAAAATCTGTGGCTACATTCTGCACTGATAAGAGATAGTGAATAATAGTGATGTTAGCAACCGAGGGCACAGGTAAATTGTTTTTTTTCATTAGTTAAATCTACCACTGATGATAGTCTTCCCTTTTTATGAGGGAGAATAAAGCAACACTGCCAGAGGAAAGACAAGAGCAGAAACATCCAGCCCAGCAGCTAAGTGCAGACTGAAAATAACAAATATAAATATTTAATTTAAACTCTCTCATCCGTAAACACTGTAAAAGTGAGAGTCCTGGCCTTCTGAGAACAGTGCTGATTGCATGCAATTTAAAAAGTGCCTTTTGGAAAGAAGCGAAGAACAGCCATACAGGGCTTCTCCTTGGCCCTCACACTGATATGTAGGAAATTGGGTGGGCTTCAGTAATTCTGTCACCCTGGCCCCAATTATCATATTCAGGAACATTGGCCTCCCCTTGTCTATGAACTTGTGAGGTTAAACTCATTACCACTAGTGTGGATGCCAGCAGTAAAATAGTTGCATATGCCTAACATTAGTAAAACTAGATAAAACTAGCTTAAAAGGGATTCAGGAAAGAGTTAGGAAATGGGATTAGAGTAGATAGCTTCTGTGCAGAGCTCGCACCAACACATGCACCAAAATTTATATGATTCTGTGAAAACTATTGTAAATGTAGGTGGTAAGTATAGAGGCTACTGTAAATTGCACATAGTGGGATAGTTGAAGTTACAGCATATTGCAGAGTAAGTATCCTTTCTTGATACTTACTGTAGCTTTTTAAAGTCCTATTTTGAATATTATTACTTTCCTCTTTTAGGATTTCATCATTCCATACACCATTTCCCAAGAGACAGGCAGGCAGGTTGCTCTCAAGCCTCTGCTAATGGCACACTAATCAATACAGCCATTTGGCCATTATAATTCAGGCTCTTAGTGAAAGCAGCATCATTTCAAACCTTAACTATCTTATGTTCAACTTGTTTTGGCTGCATTATCATCTTTTAGGGCTTTCACTTCTTATTTGGCTACCTCTGAATGTTAGATGCTGATTTTTTTTTTGCTGTAATATTTTACGTCCAGAGCTATGCTCATTTCCAGATTCCTCTTTGCCTCTCCCTCCCCTACACAACCTTTTAATGTGCTTCTGAATGTCTTACAGGCAACCCAGTGCTCAACCTCACCACTCCCCCTTCAGGATCTGTAGGGTTTGCTTTGCTTCCTGAATGCGCTTCTGACTATTTTGTTGATCAAGTGTGGTGAATAAGGTTGGTGAGCTACAAGCACAATTAGCCATGTGGCAATATGCTGTTGTGGCAATAACGGAAACATGGCTTAAAAATGGTGAGGACTGGGCACTTAATATTCAAGGGTACAAGGTGTTAAGAAAAGATAGGGAAGGAAAAAAGGGAGGTGGGGTGGCAGTGCTGATTAAGGAAGACATTGTAGTGTTGGAAAGGGAGGATGTTCTTGAGGGGACAAGGACAGAATCCATTTGGTTAGAGTCGAGGAGCAAAAAGGGTATGATCACACTATTGGGGGTATTCTACAGGCCTCCAAATAGTGAGAGGGAGGTAGAGGACCAAATCTGCAGGGAAATCGCAGAGATATGCAAGAGCTATAGAGTGGTGATATTGGGGGACTTTAATTACCCAAATATCGATTGGGATAATGCTAGGGTAAAGGGAAAGGAGGGAGGAGGAATTTCTGAAATGTGTTCAGGAGAATTTCCTTGACCAGTATGTTCTTGGCCCAACTAGGAAGGAGGCATTGCTGGATCTGGTGCTGGGGAATGAGTTGGGCCAGGTCGACCAAGTGTCTGTGGGAGAACACTTGGGTACGAGTGATCATCGTACCATAAGATTAAGATTTGCAATGGAGAGGAGCAAGGAACAATCTAGAGTGGAACTTCTAAACTGGAATAGGGCTAACTTCAATGGGATGCGAAAGGATCTAGCCAGGGTAAAATGGATCCAAAGACTGACAGGAAAAACTGTAACGGAACAATGGGTGATCTTTAAGGAGGAGATGTTTCAAGTACAGGCTAGGTACGTTCCAACAAGAGGGAAGGGTAAGGGAACCAAAGCAAGGGCTCCTTGGATGACGAGGGAGATAGAGAAAATGATGAAAAAAAACAGAGAGGGTGTAAGGCTTAGAGGGTGCGGAATTCTTAAAGTGCATCCAGGAGAACTTTTTGAGCCAGCATGTAGAAAGTCCTACAAGAGAGGGGGCGGTACTGGACTTAATCCTAGGGAATGGAGCCGGGCAAGTGGTAGAAGTGTCAGTAGGAGAGCATTTTGGTGACAGTGACCATAATTCGGTGAGATTTAAGGTAGTCATGGAAAAGGACAAAGATGGACCAGAAATAAAGGTTCTAAATTGGGGGAAGGCCGATTTTAATATGATAAGGCAGGATCTGGCCAAAGTGGACTGGGATCAGCTACTTGTAGGAAAATCCACATCAGAGCAGTGGGAGTCATTCAGAAAGGAAATAGAGAGAGTATAGCGCCAACATGTTCCCGTAAAGGTCAAGGGTGGGACCAACAAGTCCAGGGAGCCCTGGATGTCAAGGGATATACAAGAATGGATTAGGAAAAAAAGGGAGGCTTTTGGCAGATACAAAGGACTAAAAACAGTGGAAGCCCTAGAGGAGTATAGAAAGTGCAGGGGGGTTACTTAAAAAGGAAATTAGGAGAGCGAAGAGGGGGCATGAAAAAACACTGGCAGGCAAAATGAAGGAAAATCCCAAGGTGTTTTATAACTATATTAAGAGCAAGAGGATAACCAGGGAAAGAGTAGGGCCCATTAGGGACCAAAGTGGTAATCTGTGTGTAGAGCCGAAAGATGTAGGTGAGGTTTTAAATGAATATTTTGCATCTGTGTTCACTATGGAGAAGGACGATGTAGGCATAGAAATCAGGCAGGGGGATTGTGATATACTTGAACAAATTAGCATTGAGAGGGAGGAGGTACTAGCGGTTTTAGCGGGCTTAAAAGTGGATAAATCCCCAGGCCCAGACGAGATGTATCCCAGGCTGCTATGTGAGGCAAGGGAGGAGATTGTAAGGGCTCTGACACAAATTTTCAGAACCTCTCTGGCCACAGGGGAGGTGCCAGAGGACTGGAGGACAGCTAATGTAGTAGCATTATTCCAGAAGGGTAGTAGGGATAAACCAGGGAATTATAGGCCAGTGAGCCTAACATCAGTGGTAGGGAAATTATTGGAAAAAATTCTGAGGGACAGAATTAGTCTCCACTTGGAAAGGCAAGGATTAATCGAGGATAGTCAGCATGGCTTTGTCAGGGGGAGATCATGTCTAACCAATTTGATTGAATTTTTCGAGGGGGTGACTAGGTGTGTGGATGAGGGTAGTACAGTTGATGTAGTCTACATGGATTTTGTAAGGCTTTTGACAAAGTCCCGCATGGGAGACTGGTCAAGAAGGTAAGAGCCCATGGGATCCAGGGCAATTTGGCACAATAGTGGCAGGAGGCAGAGGGTGATGGTTGAAGGTTGTTTTTGTGACTGGAAGCCTGTGTCCAGTGGTGTACCGCAGGGATCGGTGCTGGGTCGCTTGCTGATTGTAGTGTACATTAATGATTTAGATATGAATGTAGGAGGTATGATCAGTAAGTTCGCAGATGGCACGAAAATTGGTGGAGTGGTAAATAGCGAGGAGGGAAGCCTCAGGCTACAGGACGATATAGATGGTGAGATGGGCAGAACAGTGGCAAATGGAATTTAACCCTGAAAAGTGTGAGGTGATGCATTTTGGGAGGACTAACAAGGCAAGGGAATACACAATGAATGGTAGGACCCTAGGAAGGACAGAGGATCAGAGGGACCTTGGTGTGCATGTACATAGATCCCTGAAGGCAGCAGGACAGGTAGATAAGGTGGTTAAAAAGGCATATGGGATACTTGCCTTCATTAGCCGAGGCATAGAATATAAGAGCAGGGAGGTTATGATGGAGCTATACAAAACGCTAGTTAGGCCACAGCTGGAATACTGTGTGCAGTTCTGGTCGCCACACTATAGGAAGGATGTGATTGCATTGGAGAGGGTGCAGAGGAGATTCACCAGGATGTTACCTGGGCTGGAGCATTTCAGCTATGAAGAGAGACTGGACAGGCTGGGGTTGTTTTCCTTAGAGCAGAGAAGGCTGACGTGTACAAAATTATGAGGGGCATAGATAGGGTAGATAGAAAGGAACTTTTCCCCTTAGTAGAGGGGTCAATAACCAGGTGGCATAGTTTCAAGGTAAGGGGCAGGAGGTTTAGAGGGGATTTGAGGGAAAACTTTTTCACCCAGAGGGTGGTTGGAATCTGGAACTCACTGCCTGAAAGGGTGGTAGAGGCAGGAACCCTCACAACATTCAAGAAGCATTTAGATGAGCACTTGAAACACCATAGCATACAAGGCTATGGACCAAGTGCTGGAAAATTGGATTAGAATAGACAGGGCTTGATGGCCGGCGCAGACACGATGGGCCGAAGGGCCTCTTTCTGTGCTGTATAACTCTATGACTCTATGTTGCATGTCAGGTGAATTCTTCAAGGGAGAACCAAACCAAATACAATAAGTTGAGAGGGGAAGTGAAGATAAAAGTAAGATTGGCAAAGAGAGAATATGAGAGTAGAATGGCGGTTAATATAATAGGGAACCCAAAAATCTTCTA
Source organism: Squalus acanthias (assembly GCA_030390025.1). Lineage (NCBI taxonomy): Eukaryota > Metazoa > Chordata > Chondrichthyes > Squaliformes > Squalidae > Squalus > Squalus acanthias. The sequence continues at coordinate 152,179,719 of CM059428.1, forward strand.
CCAGCATGTAAACAGTAAGCAGGTAGTAAGAGGCGCGGTGGGGCCTATTAGGGACAAGGAAGGTGATATATGCTTTGAGGCGCAGGGCAAGGCTAGAATACTGAATGAGTACTTTGTTTCGGTATTTAATAAGGAGGTGGATGCTGACAAAATATCGGTAGAAGTGGAAAAGGTAGAAGCAATGGAAGGGGTGAAAATTGATAGACAGGATGTACTAGAAAGGCTGGGTATGCTTAGAGTGGATAAGTCGCCTGGTCCAGATGGCTTGCATCCCAGGTTGCTAAGGGAATTGGGGGAGGAGATAGCGGAAGGGCTTGCCATAATTTTCCAATCATCCCTAGATGTGGGGGAGGTGCCTGAGGATTGGAAAGTGGCAAATGTGACACCATTGTTCAAGAAAGGGTGTCAGGACAATCCTAGTAACTGCAGGTTAACATCAGTAGTGGGTAAAGTTTTAGAAACAATAACCAAGGAAAAAATTAACGGGCACTCGGAAAGATTTAAATTTATTAATAGAGCCAACATGGATTTGTAAAAGGCAGATCGTGATTGACTAATCTAATTGAATTTTTTGATGAAGTAACAGTGAGGATTGATGAAGGGAATGCAATGGATGTTGTTTACATGGATTTTAGGAAGGCGTTTGACAAAGTACCACATAGAAGGCTGGTTAACAAAATTGAAGCTCATGGAATAGATGGGTCAGTGGCAGCTTGGATAAGGAATTGGTTTAAGGACAGAAAACAGCAAGTTGTGGTAAATGGCTGTTTTTCAGACTGGAGGATGGTAGACAGTGGTGTTCCCCAAGGGTCAGAGCTGGGGCCACTGCTTTTTTTGATATATATAAATGACCTGGATATTGGAATACAGAGTAGAATTTCTAAATTTGCCAATGACACCAAACTTGGAGGTGTGGCAAACAGTGAGGATGATACCAATCGACTGCAACAGGACATAGAAAAGCTAGCAGAATGGGCAGACAAGTGGCAGATGGAATTTAATACAGAGAAGTGTGAGGTGATGCATTTTGACAGAAAACAGGGAGAGGCAATATACACTTAATGGCGCAGTTTTAAAGAGTGTGCAGGGACAGAGGGACCTGGGAGTTAATGTGCATAGGTCCCTGAAGGTGGCGGGACATATTGAGAGAGTAGTTAGTAAAGCATATGGGATCTTGGGCTTCATAAATAGAGGTATTGAGTATAAAAGTAGAGAAGTTATGCTGAACCTTTATGAAGCGCTGGTTAGGCCACAACTGGAGTATTGCGTCCAGTTCTGGTCACCACACTTCAGGAAGGATGTGAAGGCCCTTGATAGGATGCAGAGGAGATTTACCAGAATGGTTCCGGGGATGGGGGATCTTAGCTACAAGGACAGATTGGAGAAGCAGAATTTGTTTTCATTAGAGCAAAGGAGGTTGAGGGGTGATTTGATAGAGGTATACAAGATTATGACGGGTTTGGATAGGCTAGATGGGGAAAGACTGTTCCCACTAGTTGATGGTACAAGGACTAAGGGACACAGATTTAAGGTTTTGGGCAAGAGATACAGGGGGGAAGTGAGGAAAAACCTTTTTATGCGGCGAGTGGTGAGGACCTGGAACTCGCTGCCGATGGAAGTGGTGGAAACGGAGACACTCAATGTTTTCAAGGGGAGACTGGATAGGCACTTGAGGGAAATAAACTTGCAGGGCTGCGGGGATAGAGCGGGGGAATGTGACTGACTGGATTGCTCCACAGAGAACCAGCACGGACTCACTGGGCCGAATGGCCTCCTTCTGTGCCGTTATGACTTTATGAGTATGACTCTATGATCCATTTAGGATCAACAACAACAACAACTTGCATTTATATAGCACCTTTAATGTAGTAAAACAGCCCAAAGTGCTTCACAGGAGTGTTATCAGACAAAACTAGCACCGAACCAGAGAATGAGACATTAGGATCACACTTGTCAATTCCTGGCCGTGTGTTTATCTTACACAAACAGTATTATGCCTTTAAAGATATTCCATTTATCTGCTAATCCATTTGTTTAAACTTCACCCTCACACCCTTGAAGTTGGCCTTTATAAAATGACATAAACTTGGCTGTGGGTCCTCAGTATTGCTGACTCTCGAATCATGTTGAACTTGATCATTCCATGCTCGCTATCAGCCCAGGATTTGCCCACTTCCATTCCTTGTCTATTATTTGGGTCACTTGCTGTAACAAGTTAAGCTGTGCACTGCTTCCTGTGGTTTCCCTGACTCACTGGGGCATATATTGGGGCAGAAATTCGGGTCTCCATGGGTGAGTACGCGCTGTGTACTCACCCGTAGGGCCACCGGGAGTGCCGGTTTCATGCATGCACTGCGCATGCACGGGAAACCGGAACTTCCGGTCTCGTGAAAGAAGGGGTTTGAGGGTCAACTGCGTACGCCGGAGAGACAGCGCGCACGCAGCGAACTTCCTTTTTTTTTTACAGGTTTTGGAATGAGGGTAAGTATGGAGTGGTCTCCTCTACATTGGGGAGACCAAACGCAGATTGGGTGACCGCTTTGCGGAACACCTCCGTTCAGTCCGTAAGGGGGACCCCGAGCTCCCGGTGGCCTGTCACTTTAATTCACCGCTTCACTCCCACTCTGACCTCACCGTCCTCGGCCTATTACACTGTTCCACGGAAGCGCAGCGTAAGCTCGAGGAACAGCACCTCATCTTTCGTTTAGGCACGCTACAGCCCTCTGGACTCAATATCGAGTTCAACAATTTTAGATCATAACCTCAGCTCCAATCACATTTATATTTTATTTTTTCCATCCTTTTATTTGCCCCCCCCACCTTTTTTTTCCTCCTAGAAGCTGGCAGCTGTCCTTCATTCTGCCAGTGGATTTCACTCTTCTTTCAGCCTTAATCTGTCACATTAACACCACCTCTAGCCTTGCATATCTCTTAATGTCTCTTAATGTCTCTTCATCTCCCCCTTTGTTCTTTTATCCCCTCCCCCTTTTCCCAGCTTTACTCTGGCCTTAAATCTATTTGGTTTCCGGCTCTTCACAGTTCTGACGAAAGGTCATCGACCTGAAACGTTAACTCTCTTTCTCTCTCCACGGATGCTGCCTGGCCTGCTGAGTTTTTCCAGCGTTTTCTGTTGTTATTTCAGATTTCCAGCATCCGCAGTATTTTGCTATCGTATAAGTATGGAGAAGCTGCGCGGGAAAAAAGGAGGCACAAGGCCTGCTTTTAACAAGGTAAGTGGTGAATTAAGTACAATTTAAACATTTTTTCAACAGGTTTATCTTTTTTGCATACTTTAAAGAAAGGTAAGTTTATTTTTAGCACCATTAAAAAGTGTAATTAATTTTTTCAAAAATTTACATTTTTGTTTAAAGTAGTTAATTTATGTAATTTATAGTTATTTTAAAAATGTGATTTTAAAAAAAAATTATTTGAAGTTTTAAGTGAGGTTTTGGGGCCGATCTCTATTCATAGATTTGACAGGTCTTCCTGTCAAAATCTATGAATGGAGATTCCCTGCTCCAATTGGCTCTCCATGGCCCATGTGATCCCAGGGGATGCTTCGAACTAACTGCGCCCCTGGGATACGCAAGCACTGCACGCCGGCAGCTGCAGGAGGCCCAGGAGCCGAAGTCCACGCAGGCCCGAAGCACAACGGCAGGCGCGGTAGGTAAGTACGCGTGCGATCCTTGCACCCGCAGTAAGCCGGAGAGCCGAATTTCTGGCCCATTATATTTCTAACTCAGATTCTGAACCACTCGGGTATTCCCAAATTATATTCAATTGGTTGAAATCTTCCATCAAAATAACCCTCCTGTTTCCACAAACCTTTCTTATCTCTCCATAGGGTAAACTTTCTTATTCTGACCTGCCGTATTTTAGCTTGGCCCTTTTCACACTAAAAATGTCCAGCCAAAGAAGCTCCTTATGTGGCTTTCCGCATCCCATGGGATCAAATCCTTTAAGGTTTCCCTGTTATGTAGGCACACCCTACCTCCTTTCTCGTCTACATTATATTTCTTAAACACTTACTAACCCTGTATGTTATGTTCATTATCATCCTCTAGGATTAGCCATATTTTTGATATTCCTACTACACTGTAGTTTTGTACTGTGTTGCTTCAACAGCTTCCAGTTCAGGATTATTCCTATTGCTTTTAATATTCATGTGTGTACACGCTAGTATAGATTGCCTCCTCTTTTAGCATTCAGTGTCTGCATGCTCCTGATAGCAGGTTCTAGTATATTTATTTAGCTTACTGTCTGTCGACTGATATCCACCCTTTGACTCACCTTAATGCTTCTTCAGTCCTCCCCACCCATGGAGCGACATGTTGCTTCCCCATGAGAGCACTACCAAGATCTGGATTCAAATGGCACCTTGCCAAGAAAACGCAATTCCAAATTTAATAGGAGTGAAAAATAACTTATAAAGCCATAATGGACAATGGCCCTCTGGGCAAGCACAGTAGTACACCCGAACACTCCGACCACTCCCCAGCATCAAGCTCCACAGTCATCGACAAGCCAAGCAGCTTTGCCAGGCTCACTCACTGTTATGCCGCACCAGCTGCACTGCACAATATACTGTGACTAAAAGGACAATTACAAATAACAAGATATTAAACCCAACAATTGTAGGATAGTCAGGTCCTGATCATTTAAGCCAATTTTATGCTCCTTTACTTTAGAAGAGTGAGAAATAGGGTTACCCGCCTTACTTCTGCTCTCCACCCCACATTCACTCAACAACAAAAAGCTTGAACCTAAAAAAGGGAAAACATAATTACTGAATGACAGCACCAGATGCTTGATAGGCTGAAAATATTTTGTGGGAAACTATGAAAATGCACAGTTTGAGGCACAACTAAAATCCTGCACTACAGATTTGAATGCATATCACACACCAATACAACATTGCACTGTGAAATCTGAGCATTTTTAATGGCCTAATGTGTTAAACTGTATCTCTGAATGCAGGCATTGGGTAACGCTGCAATTTCTCGTATACAGTCTGGCTACAACAGTTTTTCTTTATTGAGACCATAAATAAGAAACGCACATTAACACATTCAAGCCTTTATACTGGAGCCACACTGTAAAAATAAACCAGCACTGTCTGTCACATTGCAGCTGACTACCCATTTCTCACCTATCTGGGGGTCTAATGCAAACTAATAAAAATGGAATCATTGCAGCGTCCGCCATCTGTGATAACTTAATTGATCTCAGCTGGGGGGGCAGCTGGGCCAGGGCAATTGACCTCATTACCCCTGGGCTAGGGGGAAGAACGGAATCAGCTGGCAATCCCATTTCTAGTTTCTGTCCTTTTGACTCCTGTTGAACAGTAGGCAAGTGTGGACCTCAGGTGAGGGCAGATCAAGGCTGGCTGAAAAAATGACCACCTGAGTGAGCCAATGGAGAGCAGCAGTGCCCGTGGAATCACACACATTTTATATAGCGCCTTTCACGACCACCAGACGTCTCAAAGGGTTTTACAGCCAGTGAAGTACATTTGAAGTGGAGTCACTGTTGTAATGTGGGAAACGCGGCCATCAATTTGCGCACAGCAAGGTCCCACAAACAGCAATGTGATAATGACCAGATAATCTGGTATTTTTATGCTGGTTGAGGGATAAATATTGGCCAGGACACCAGGGATAACTCCCCTGCTCTTCTTCGAAATAGTGCCATGGGATCTTTTATGTCCACCTGAGAGAGCAGATGGGGCCTTGGTTTAATGTCTCATCCGAAAGACGGCACCTCTGACAGTGCAGCACTCCCTCAGCACTGCACTGGAGTGTCAGCCTAGATTTATGTGCTCAAGTCCCTGGAGTGGGACTACGAAGCCACAACCTTCTGACTCAGAGGCGAGTGTGTTACCCACTGAGCCACAGCTGACAATGAAGTAGGGACTTCGGAAGAAGAAGGAAGGAAAATGGGGATGGAAAACAAAATTAAAACACAGCACAACTCAAAAGGCTAATACGCAAAGGCACTTTGATGCCTCCCCTCCATTTTCTGAAAAAGTAATGTTTAGATCTCTGATGTCAGATAGCCATTATTCTCTTGTGCCTGTGGTGTCCGCAGGGATCCATGCTGGGACCACTGTTGTTCACCGTATACATAAATGATTCGGACTCAGAAATTGGAGGTATGATGTTGAAGTTTGCAGATAGTAAATTGAGGGGAATTGCTCATTATTTGGAGGACTGTGCCAAAATAGAGGAAGACATAAACAGGCTTGCAGAGTGGGTGTTTTAATGGCACATGAAATTCAATGTAGTGAAGTGTGAAGTGGTTCAGTTTTGTAGGAGAAATAAGGAGGCCATGTATTCCTTGGAAGGTAAGAAACTAAAAGGGGTAGAGGAGCAAAGAGATCTGGGAACACAGATGCACAAATCACTAAAAGTAGCAGCACTAGTTGATAAGGCCATAAAAAGTGAAAACAAAGTACTGGGGTTCACTTCTAGAGGAATAGAGTACAAAAGCAGGGAGGTCATGTTAAAATTATATGGATTCTTGGTTAGTCCACACTTTGAGTACTGTGTGCAGTTCTGGTCTGTCTACTACAAAAAGGATATTGAAGCACTGAGAAAGCGAAGAAAAGATTTACAAGGATGTTACCAGAATTGAGAGGAAGCAACTACCAGGAAAGATTGAGCAGGCTGGGGCTCTTTACTCTGCATTGGAGCATTGTCCCCCAGGGGTCGGTATTAGGTCCACTGCTCTTCTTAAATATATTAATGACCTGAACTTGGGTATACAGGGCCTAATTTCAAAGTTTGCAGATGACATGAAACTCAGAAATGTAGTAAACAGTGAGGAGGATAGTAACAGACATCAGGAGGACATGGACAGACTGGTGAAACGGGCAGATGCATGGAAGATGAAATATAATGCAGAGAAGTGTGAAGTGAAGCATTTTGGTAGGAAGAATGAGGAGAGGCAATGTAAACTAAATGGTGCAATTTTAATGGTGATGCCGGAACAGAGAGACCTGGGGGTGTACGTACACAAAACTTTGAAGGTGGCAGGACAAGTTGAGAAGGCTGTTAAAAAAGCAGACAGGATCTTTGGCTTTATAAACAGATGCATAAGAGTACAAAAGCAAGGAAGTTGTGCTAAATCAGCGATTAGGCCCCAGCTGGAGTATTGTGTCCAATTCTGGGCACCACACTTCAGGAAGGATGTTAAGGCCTTGGAGAGGCTGCAGAGGAGATTTACTAGAATGGTCTCAGGGATGTGAGACTTCAGTTACGCGGAGAGACTGGAGAAACTGGGGTTGTTCTCTTTAGAACAGAGAGGGTAAAGGGGAGATTTAATAGAGGTGTTCAAAATCATGAAGGGTTTTGATAGAGTAAATAGAAGAAACTGTTTCCAGTGCCAGGAGAGTCGGTAACCAGAGGACACAGATTTAAGATAATTGGCAAAAGAACCAGAGGCGAGATGAGGAGAATTTTTTTTACGCAGCGAGTTATAATCTGGAATGCACTGCCTGAAAGGGCGGTGGAAGCAGATTCAATACTAACTTTCAAAAGGAAATTGGATAAATGTTTGAAGGGGAAACATTTGCAAGGCTATGGGAAAAGAGCTGGGAAGTGGGACTGAATGAGTAGCTCTTTCAAAGAGCCGGCACAGGCACGATGGGCCGAATGGCCTCCTTCTGTGCGGTATCATTCTATGATCTATGATTGACCAGGATGCATTCTCTGCCGTCCCGTAGCTTATGAACATTCAGCTTTGAATCTGGTTTCTGTAACTATTGGGCAAAATAAAAGGAGATTTTCAAACGAAGTGGAGCAGAGCTGACTCATACTGGTGGGGCTGCACCAAATGTAACCCCTAGGTGGCACTGTAACTTTGAGGCCTCACTGGGATCTAAATCATTGGTTATGTGAAAAATAGTCAACCGTTCATTAATTCAGCAACAGCATCTTCATGGAATAAAATAGTATTTACTTAATTAACCTAATTGGGGAAACCTCCTGGACCTAGCAACCACCAGACACTACGTAACTATGTTTGTTAATTACAAGCGCACAGTTGGACATAATGAGCTGGATTTGTCACCAGTGGGGAGAACATTAAGGTATAACAAAGGACGTTACAGGATACTATGTAATTGTTTTTAACAGGTCCACAAATAGCTGTAAAACTGATTGTCAAAAGTTGTTTTATTTTATATATGATAAATAATAACTCGATTGATACATCGTTAATAGCTGTGACTGACCGTCTGCTGAAGTTGGTAAAAGGGATAAAAGGAATGGAATATTCAAATACCAGGTCATTTTCAGTGTGGGAGGGAGGGGGATTGAGATCGGTTTAAGAATAAATTTAAGGGTGCAGTTTAAAAAAAAACCAGATCAACTGTTCATTCGGCTACTTGGGAGACCGTACAGTGTGCAAATTGGCTGCCGGGTTTGCCTAAGTAACAACAGTGACTGCATTTCAAAAGTAATTTGTATGGAGAGCTGTGAGATGTTTCTCAGAGACATGATAAATTTAAGTCTATTTCATTCTAATACTTTCATGTCAATGAGCTGAGTATTAGATTCGCACCAGCATGAAAGTGCCAGTGTAAATCTAGTCAAGTCCTAATTTGACTTCAGAACAGAATATGCCAAGGCCCAACTCCCACCCCCTCCCAGCTTTGACACAATGTGGAGTATAAATACAGCGCGGTGTGAAGCTGGGTTTAAAATTGCACTGGCCATTCGGACCAAGATCCATGCTGTTGTTTATGCTCCACACGAGCCTCCTCCCACTATTCTTCATCTAACTCCATCAACATATCCTTCTATTGCTTTCTACCTGATGTGTTTATCTAGCATCCCCTTAAATCTTCTTCTTCTTAGGCAGTCCCTCGGAACCGAGGATGACTTGCTTCCACACTAAAAATGAGTTCTCAGGTGACTGATGAGTCCAATGCGGGACCTACAGTATCTGTCACAGGTGGGGCAGACGGTGGTTGAAGGGGCGGGTGGGTGGGGTGGTTGGGTTGACATGCACTCCTTGCACTGCTTGCGCTTGGCTTCCGCTTTCTCCCGGCGAACAGACTCGAGGTGTTCGGCGCCTTCCCGGATGCTTCTCCTCCACTTTGTGCGGTCTTGGGCCAGGGATTCCCAGGTGTCAGTGGGAATGTTGCACTTTTTCAAGGAGGCTTTGAGGGTATCCTTGAAACGTTTCCTCTGCCCACCTGGGGCTCTCTTGCCGTGTCAGAGCTCCAAGTAGAGCGCTTGTTTTGGGAGTTTCATATCAGGCATGCGGACGATGTGACCCGTCCATCGGAGCTGATCGAGCGTGGTCAAAGCTTCGATTCTGGGGATGTTGGCCTGAGCGAGAACACTGACGTTGGTGCGCCTATCCTGCCAATGGATTTGCAGGATCTTGCGGAGGCAGCGTTGGTGGTACCTCTCCAGTGCTTTGAGGTGACTGCTGTACATGGTCCATGTCTCTGAGGCATACAGCAGTTCCTCTTAAATGCATCTATGCTAGTCGCCTCAACTACTCCCTGTGGTAGCGAGTTCCACATTCTCACCACTCTCTGGGTAAAGAAGTTTCCCCTGAATTCCCGATTGGATTTATTAGTGACTATCTAAAGACTTTATAAACTCACTGCAGAGTCTTGCTAATGTTATGGGAAAGTGGAGAGACTCCTGCCCGTACACTCAAAGCCGTACTGCCTGGGGAGCATGTGAATCACAGCCTGCAGTATAACTTGGGTGTTGATGGTCGTTCCGCACATTCTGCAGCTGCCGTCCAAAATGGCCACAGCCAAAACTCCTGGCTTCAGTTCTTTTTTCCAGTTTGGGTTTTGGAAAGTGCAGGCATGTCTTGAAATAATTGTGCAGCCATAATATAAAAATTATTGCAACGGGGGCCAAATCATAGGGAGGTTTATCAAGTTAAAACCGACCAAATTATCAGCTAGCTTCTCTGGTAAAAGCTCAAATTGGAAATGGATATCCTGACATCCTGCGACTGCTTTACCCCAGGATGTTGGTCAATTAAATGAACGGGGATTAAAGACATCCTGAGCATCCAGTGTAACACCAGTGGTGCTGTGCAAACCAGACATGTTTTATTCAATGCCCTTCCTGTCTCCACAGCAAATACACACAACAGTTAAATGAATAATGCATGATATTCATTCACTTGATGTAGGACCCAAGCTCAAGAGTTTACGAAGAATATTGGCCCAAAAATTAGTGCCGCTACGCGAGAGTACGCACTGTGTACTCTCGCGTATTCTGTCTCCAATTGCCGGTTTTCTGCATGCACTGCGCATGCGCTGAAAACCGGCACTTGGTGAATTCAAAAGGGGGCGGTTCCTAGGTGAACCGCGTGCGCGCTACAGGCTGCGCGCACGCAGTGCACTTAGTGCTTTGAACGCGCAGGTAAGCATGGAACATTTTAGACATAAAGAAAGGAGGCGTAAGACCCTCTTTTAACAAGGTAAGTAGTTAATTAAGTATTATTTTGAATTTTTTTTAACAGGTATATCTTTTTTAGAGACTTTAAAGACAGGTAAGTTTATTTTTATAACTTTTTAAAAGATTTAAAAAATTTTCAAAAATTTAATTTTTTGTTTAAAATGGTTAATTTATTTAACTATACTTATTTTATTAATGTGATGTTTTTTTTTTAAAATTTAATTGAGGTTTAGCTGTTCTTTTGGGGGGTATAGATTCATAGCTTTCACAGCACTTATGTGAAAGCTATGAATGAAAGATGGTGTGCTGCCATTGGCTCTAACTGAGTCACGTGATCCCACAGCTCGCACGAATTAACTACGCCTGTGGGATACGCAAGCCCTGCACAGCTGCTGTCCAGAACATCAAGTTTGTGCGAGCTCGGACTGAAAAAGCCAGCGCGCAGTGAGAGATCGCGGGGAGGCCTTACCCTCGCACGAAGGCTCCCTCACGAATTTTTGGGCCAATATTAAAGTATGTTTACACCTGCACACCCGCTCCTACGAATTAAGGAGTCTTCGTCCCCCACACAGTGTTGGGGAAGGGGTGGGGAGGAGGGAGTTTCAACTGTGTACCACCCCATTCACATTGAAATATGGGCAGACAACATTTTTTTTTTAAAACCCTACCACCCACAGCTCACCTGAAGCCCGTCTGACTCGATTTTCGAGCAGGCTTTGAAACGGGCAGCCGGCACTCCTGCCCGAAACAGGCGAGGGCCTTATTTTAAATATTAAAACGGGGTCCTACGCCATTTGTAGGACCCCCGGCGCAATTTTGGTGTTCCACTGGGCGGAGCAGGTGCTCTGCACGCTCCTTCCAGTGGAACTGAGCGCTGAGCAGCCGAGCCAGTGATCCTTAAAGGGACCATACAGGCCCCACCAGAACACCAAAAAAAAGACCTGTGGGGCCCACAGAACGTCCCACCTGCTGCCAGTCGCTCAGTCGCCCCCCCCCCCCCCACCTTCCCCTTACGGAGTTGCCTCCCCCTCTTTAAAAGCTTACCTCTGCCTCAGCTCCGTAGAGAACCTAATGGATTTTCCGTCCTCCGCCCCTTTATCCACCCCCCACCCCCACGATCAGCGAGCTGCTTGTCCACGCTCATTGAGCGATGGCAGCTCACCGATTAATTACAATGAAGTCCCGACCATGAAAGTGGCACAGGTCTCCCGTTGATGCCGTCGGGCGGGTGTAGAGCTGGAAGGGGAGGACAGAAGCGGATGGATTTGTGATCGTGTTATCACTTTTGCTTTGTTTGGCCTCTTTCGATCTGCTTGGTGCCAAGTGCAATAATTGTGCTCCAAACATCTTCACCACACGGGCGATAATCTAATGAAGCGGTTCACCTGCCCGTCATAGAACCCGCCTGATTTTTATTCTGCTGATTTCAATGGATTATAATTCCGACGGGATCTATAATGGGCGGACGATCTGATCCACCAGATTATCGTCCATGCATTGAAGGTGAGAACTTAACCCGAGCAATCAGGCTTCGCCACCTCAGCACTCACCCAGAATGCTTAGTCAAAATATTATGATAGATTTTCTGATTACATTTAAAAAAGGGTATTTCTGACATCCTGAGGTTTACGAGCAGCTGAGTGTTTACTGAACCAGTTACTGTGGACTCATTTTAATTAACTTCAGTAGTAATAGTCTTATTAAAAAGAGTGATTTTATTAAAGATTCATAATTCCATTTCACTAGCAAACATTCTCAATTATAAAGAAAGTTAGGAAGACAAAAGCACATCTTTGTTTTTTGCCTCTATTTTTTAAGTAAATAAGGATGATTTAAAGCAGCCATAATATATTCAAAGCCTTATGCCTAGCTTGTAATTCATGCTTGGCATACTTACTTCCTGATTCACAATTTTGTCAAGGTTGGGTGTCATGTCTTCCTCATGCCTTGGTATGATTTTCACCTAGAAATGATTTTAAACGGACAATTGCTTTGCATACTGGTCAATAGTTATCTTGCAAGCCTCCCAACACGAGGTGGCACCACTGTACCATCAAACTCCATTTCCCAGCTCCCTCTACACTCAAAAGCCCTGAGTAGAACTTGCCATTGCTATTCCCTCACCTCCTTTTTCTTTCTTCTTTGGGAATTCTGATTCATTTTATTAATTAATTTTCAGCTCTTCAACTCGCATTCCACCAACCTTGTCAGTGGTCATTCCTCTGCTGTCAGTGTCAGCTGTGGCTCAGTTGGTAGCACCCTCGCCCCTGAGTCAGAAGGTTATGAGTTCATAGTTCCACTCCCGAGACTTGAGCACAAAAATCTAGGCTGACACTCCAGTGCAGTACTGAGGGAGTGCTGCACTGTTGAAGTTGTTGTCTTTTAGATAAGATGTTAAACCGAGGCCCCGTCTGCTCTCTCAGGATATAGAAGATTCCATGGCACTATTTTGAAGAAGAGCAGGGGAGTTATCCTCGGTGTCAAGGCCAATATTTATCCCTCAATCAGCATCGCCAAAAAACAGATTATTTGGTCATTATCACACTGCTGTTTGTGGGAGCTTGCTGTGCACAAATTGGCTTCCGCGTTTCCTACATTACAACAGTGACTACACTCCAAAAGTACTTAATTTGCTGTAAAGCGCTTTGGGACATTCTGAGGTTGTGAAAGGTGCTACATAAATGCAAGTCTTTCTTTCTTTCTGCTGGTGCCTGCATCCAGACCCATTCCCATTTGGACTTATCACTGGTGTCCTCATAGCCCGCTGCCTCGCTTGCCTGTATTAAGTCCCAATCTTGCTTGCCCTCCCTCCCCAACCCATTGACAGCCCATCTCATGCCAGCCGTGTTTGCAATTCCTTTTCAAAACACTTACAGCATCACAGTAATGGGGGATTAAATAGAAGGCGGCTTCTGCTCATCCACTCTCAGGAAACCTTAACATATAACTGGTCTATTAGGGCTTCAGATGCGGTCAATAGAAGGGGGTAAGACATACAGAAGACACAGCAAAGTGAATGATACAGAAGTTCACCGCATGCTTCAAAAGGGTACAGGAAACAAGGGCAGCAATGAGCTGGTAGGAAGATGTGGGTGTTGTGTGAAGCCAAAAGCTTGGGGGTACAACAGGAGAAAGGGACATTGTGCAAGTAATCGAGACAGGCAAAGGGGATGGGAAGCCGGCTGTTGAGAACCACAGGCCATAATTTCCTCATACCCGCTACCAGAAATTATGGACTTTCATACCACCTCATAGCTAAAAGCAAAGAAGAATAAAAAGTGAAAATCAACACTTAGGACTGAGAACCAGAAGACAAGAGTAAGAGAGGGAATAGAACAGCAACAGGAAGGTGGCAGAGCCAGGTAAGACATATATCATATTCTCCAATTTTCCATGTAAAACTTCACAGGAGATCCACTAGTGTTTCTCCAAAGAGTTTCTCTTAAAGAAATTTGTGCCTAGGAATTACTGTTGCCACTATTGCTTAATGCATTCGTATGGCATTCCTCGGATCACTATTTTAACGCAGGCATAATGCCTTTATTCTAAAATAGTGAAGAAAGGAATGTCATTTTTGTCCATCTGGATGCTCTGGTTCCTTAATGTGGCACTCCTAGTGGTGGAATTATTAACATTGGGCAGGATTACGCCTGTGTGCTATGTGGAACCAAATTGTTAACCTGTTTTTATAAATGGGTTTATTATTTCGCTTCGCAGAGAAAGTCATCTCCCATTGTCATCCCACATGCTCGACAAAAATACCATTAATTAAAAAATAGTCATAATTATTCCGGTTTCCTTGACTGTGAATGCTCTGAGCAGATTGAAGAATCAACTTCCTATCCACCCGTAGGCTGGCCCCATTGCCCGAGCACCAAAGTTGATGAGATCACTATTGAACCTGTCATTGTACAGGGAGGAGGGAGGTGGCAGTGACTGTGTGGATGGGGGAGGGTGCATTGCTGGTGATTCCCTCACGCGTTATTTTCACGGAAAACGGGTGTCGGAAAATTACACGTGGGTAAACTTGTTAAGAAGAAATCATACAGCTGTTTTCAGAATTTCATCCACCTGTGTGCTATTTTTAGTACATTGGTTAACTCAATTGCGCACAATTTAGTCCAGCTGCTAATCCTTTTACAATAAATGGATTAACGAGAGCGTGGCCAGGAAGTTAACATGAACTCACTAAAAATAGGGCACAGATGTGTTCCCTGCTTTGAATAGAGAAATGAATTAAACCTTACTGGAAGATTTTTAAGCTTAGATTTTCTGATCTGCATTATTTTAATGCTGGTGGAAACAAATGAGTTACAGCTGGCGGTTAAATAATGCTGTTCAGAAAATCTCAGCTTTAGTTCCTAAGAATTTAAATTTTCAGTATGCAAATACGGAAAACAATAAAAACAACTGTAAACATGCAGACTTCTGATTCCTTAACAATGTTTATGTAGCTTATGTTTCTAAGAATAGGCCTTATATAGGAACATAGCAATGTTCAGGACCAAAAAGCCCACTGTGGTCCACTTGGCCGGTCCATTGTGGTCCACCTGGCTGTTCCATTGTGGTCCACCTGGCCGGTCCATTGTGCTGTGTGGTCTACCTGGCCTATCCACTGTGGACAATCAGGCCAGTCCATTGTTGTCCATCTGGCCAGTCCATATTGGTCCATTGTGGTCCACTTGGCCAGTCCATTGTTGTCCATCTGACCCATCCACATTTGGTCCATTGTGGTCCATTTGGCCAGTCCATTGTTGTCCATCTGGCCAGTCTATATTGGTCCATTGTGGTCCACTTGGCCAGTCCATTGTTGTCCATCTGGCCAGTCCATATTGGTCCATTGTGGTCCAGTTGGCCAGTCCATTGTTGTCCATCTGGCCAGTCCATATTGGTCCATTGTGGTCCAGTTGGCCAGTCCATTGTTGTCCATCTGGCCAGTCTATATTGGTCCATTGTGGTCCAGTTGGCCAGTCCATTGATGTCCATCTGGCCAGTCCATATTGGTCCATTGTGGTCCAGTTGGCCAGTCCATTGTTGTCCATCTGGCCAGTCCATATTGGTCCATTGTGGTCCAGTTGGCCAGTCTATTGTTGTCCATCTGGCCAGTCCATATTGGTCCATTGTGGTCCACTTGGCCAGTTCATTGTGGTGGGATATTTCCAAATGTGAAATCTGCGGAGCTATAGGGAACTAGTATGTACTGAGGGTGTGCTGCACCGTCGGAGGTGCCGTCCTACGGATGAGACCCTAAACCAAGGTCCCATCTACCCTCCCGGGTGGATATAAAAGATGCCATTGCACCATTTGAAGAAGATCAGGGAAGATCTCCCCGGTGTCTTGGCCAATATTTATCAACCAATATCACCAAAAACAGATTATCTGGTCGTTATCTCATTTCTGTTTGTGAGACCTTGCTGTGCACAAACTGGCTGCTGAGTTTCCTACATTACTCCAATTCTGGCCTCTTGAGTAGCCCCGATTTTAATCGCTCCACCATTGGTGACCGTACCGTCAGCTGCCAAGGCCCTAAGCTCTGGAATTCCCTCCCTAAACCTTTCCGCCTCTTTACCTCTCTTTCCACCTTTAAAACGCTCCTTAAAATATACATCATTGACCAAGCTTTTGGTCATCTGCCCTAATATCTCCTTATGTGACTCGGTGTTAAGTTTTGCTTGATAACACTCCTGTGAAGTGCCTTGGGACGTTTTTACTATGTTAAAGGCGCTATATAGATACAACTTGTTGTTGTTGTTATGACTACACTTCAAAAAGAACTTAATTGGCTGTAAAGCACTTTGGGATGTTTTGAGGTTGTGAAAGACACTATATAAATTCAAGTTCTTCTTCTTTATGCGCATTGATTTCAAATTCTTAGCGAGTTTACATTGGAGTTTCTGAGGCATATGTGAGACCCACGCATTGGAAACCAGCAGTGCAAGCACCCCTCTGAGGCCAATGTAAAAGCAGCTTATAGAAGTCACTTGAGAGTTGGGGCATTTTAAGGAAAAAACTCATGGCTCCCATATCAATGGCCTGCTCCACTTCAGAAATGTAAATATGTCCATTTAAATTAGTTCTTCTGCGCAGTCTGAGAAAATGGAAATCTTTTGTCACTTCTGGATATGGTGCGGAGTTGCTACTGAATCATTCTGTGGTGATGCCCCACCCAAAGTGGTATCCACGTTACATCCACAACATATTAACAAAGCTCGGAAAGTATGTGGTAGGACAGCTAGAAATGTAGGGCATGAAATGCAATCTTTAAAGCAGAGTAGCATTTATTCAAACGGGACCTGTACAAAGAAGACTCTGTTCATTTTCATTCTTAAAGACAACCGAGGCATAATTGAATCATTTAAACACTGTTAAAAGACAAATCCTTTCCTTGCGCTGCAAAGAAATTAATTACATTTTAATAAATATGAGCGGGCGATTTATTTCACTCTCAGGTTCTGAAATGAAGATCTGAAATACATATCTTCAGAGTAGTTTTTTTTTTATTTGTTTTTTTTGTGGGATGTGGGCGTCGCTGGCAAGGCCAGCATTTATTGCCCATCCCGAATTGCCCTTGAGAAGGTGGGGCTGAGCCGCCTTCTTGAACCGCTGCAGTCCGTGTGGTGATGGTACTCCCATAGTGCTGTTAGGGAGGGAGTTCCAGGATTTTGACCCAACGACGATGAAGGATCGGCGATATACTTCTAAGTCAGGATGGTGTATGACTTGGAGGGGAAAACATAGAAACATAGAATCTAGGAGCAGGAGTAGGCCATTCGGCCCGGCTCCACCATTCAATACGATCATGGCTGATCATTCAAATCCAGTACCCTGTCCCTGCTTTAATCCCCACAGTACACATATCCCACCCTACCCCCGTAACCCCACGTATTTAATTCCCCCTAACATATCCCATCCTATCCCCATAACCCCACATATTTAATCCCCCCCTAACACTAAGGGTCAATTTATCATAGCCAAATCAACCTAACCCGCACATTTTTGGACTGTGGGAGGAAACCGGAGCACCCGGAGGAAACCCACGCAGACAATGTGCAAACTCCACACAGACAGTCACCCGAGGTCAGATTCGAACCCGGGTCCCTGGCGCTGTGAGGCACCAGTGCTAACCACTATGCCACCGTGGGAACTTGGAGATGGTGGTGTTCCCATGCGCCTGCTGCCCTTGTCCTTCTAGGTGGTAGAGGTCACGGGTTTGGGAGGTGCTGCCGAAGAAGCCTTGGCAAGTTGCTGCAGTGCATCTTGTAGATGGTACACACTGCAGCCATGGTGCACCGGTGGTGGAGTGAGTGAATGTTTAAGGTGGTGGATGGGGTGCCAATCAAACGGGCTGCTTTGTCCTGGATGGTGTCGAGCTTCTTGAGTGTTGTTGGAGCTGCACTCATCCAGGCAAGTGGAGAGTATTCAATCACACTCCTGACTTTCCCTTGTAGATGGTGGAAAGGCTTTGGGGAGTCAGGAGGTGAGACACTCGCCGCAGAATACCCAGCCTCTGACTCCTTAAGAGATGATTTCACCATTTTGAACATTTTTGCCAACTTGCTGCAAGGCAGAAATGCCACAGCAGTTGAAGTACCATCCTCTAGCAACACCATGCTGGGAGAAATGCTGCAAATGTCATTGCACGGGCCTGCGTCAAAATGGAAAATACAGCTCCCAACTATTCTGTTAAAAAGTCGCAGTACACGGCAAGCATCGAGATGCACTTAGCAAGAGCTGTTTCTGCTTCCGACTGGATAAAGAGCTGGGTTTCAGCCACAGATTATTCTGAAATCCTTTCGAAAGACAAATCTAGTGGGATACTTAAGGGAGTAAAGTGTTTCAAATCATCAGTGCTTCCTCCCACAGCACTATACTCCTTTAATTTGGTAATTTAAATGTTTAAAACAATTCCCTGTGCACTTTAGCTGCAGTTGCGTTTAAAGTGAGTTTTGCAAATAGAGCCATGCCAGGTGGGTCTTGGACTTGATCCCTTAGTTTGTGCTGAGCAACCTTATCTCAGCCAGGACGGCGGTGGGTGCTCCACTTGGTCTCAGTATCCCGGGTTTGTGAACATACGAACAATAATGGACATGAAAAGACCCTCTGGTTCATCCAGCCTGTTTCCACACAATTGCGGTGCCTTGTGCATCACCATCGATGCCCCACCCCACCGAAAACCATGTGATCACCTGGAAGAGACGAAAAGCCAGATTAAAAACCTAGGCCCATTTGTAGAATATAAATCTGGCGAATTCCTCTCCGGATCCCTTAGGCAAAGGAGAATATTATCCAGAGTCTCCACTCGTGGTCACTATCCAAGCAACCAGTGTTGTTAGCATGAGTGGACACAATGTGAGGGCAGGATCACATTCCCCTACCCGACGGGTGGATAGCCTACAAACATTCACTTCCTAGGGGCACACATGAAGTTTGACCATCTGAGTGAGTTACCGGAGGACACCCACAGAACCATACATAGAAACATAGAAGATAGGAGCAGGAGTGGGCCATTCGGCCCCTCGAGC
The DNA here is from genome assembly GCA_030390025.1 of Squalus acanthias. Classification (NCBI taxonomy): domain Eukaryota; kingdom Metazoa; phylum Chordata; class Chondrichthyes; order Squaliformes; family Squalidae; genus Squalus; species Squalus acanthias. Next base: position 152,198,677 of record CM059428.1, read on the forward strand.
CTGCTCCGCCATTCAATGCGATCATGGCTGATCATCCAAATTCAGTACCCTGTCCCTGCTTTCTCCCCATATCCCTTGATCCCCTTAGCCTTAAGAAATATATCTAACTCCTTCTTGAATATATTTAATGAATTGGCCTCAACTGCCTTCTGTGGTAGAGAATTCCACAGGTTCACCACTCTCTGGGTGAAGAAATTCCTCCTCATCTCAGTCCTAAATGGCTTACCCCTTATCCTTAGACTGTGACCCTTGGTTCTGGACTCCCCTGCCATCGGGAACATCCTTCCTGCATCTAGTCTGTCTAGTCCTGTTAGAATTTTATAAGTTTCAATGAGATCCCCTCTCATTCTTCTAAACTCTAGCGAATATAAGCCCAATCGACCCAATCTCTCTTCATAAGTCATTCCTGCCATCCCAGGTATCAGTCTGGTGAATCTTCTCTGAACTCCCTCCATGGCAAGAACATCCTTTCTCAGATAAGGCGACCAAAACTGCACACAATACTCAAGGTGTGGTCTCACCAAGGCCCTGTACAACTGCAGCAAGACATCCTTGTTCCTGTACTCGAACCCTCTCACTATCAAGGCCAACATACCATTTGCCTTCTTAACCGCCTGCTGCACCTTCATGCTTACCTTCAGCGACTGGTGCACAAGGACACCCAGGTCTCGTTGCACTTCCCCTTTTCATGGCAGGGCGCAAGAGAGGAGGGGAGTCAAAGGGAAGCAGAAGTGGAGCTTGCCTGAGATACAGGGCACTACTCCCATCAAACTGGTACAAGTCCATTCTCCAGGAGATCATTTAAACTAAGTTTCTCTTATGATCAATAGCTAGTCTTTTGTCTTTATCCAGACAGGAAATTAATTGAGCAAAGCTTATTTCAGTTTGTATTGTCCATGTGCCCAGATCCCAGACAAAACATAAGAGGGGTGAATTTCCTTGGGGTTTCTCCTGCTCCACTGCTGCGAGACATAAAGCTGGTTTCTGCCGAACTTCCACTTGGTGCGAGTTACGATACGGGAAGCAGAGGTTTGGATGAACTCAAGCTTACAGAGGGTGGAAGGTGGAAGGCCAGCCAGAAGAGCATTGAATAGCAGAGTGTGGATGTGACAAAGGCATGGATAAGGGTTTCAGCAGCAGATGGGCTGAGGCAGAAAATTTGAGAGGCAAGGCAGCTTTGTTGTGTGTCCTTTCAGCCCCACTATGTGAACCTATTGTAATCTGCCTATGGCAAAGGCATGAAACTGAGACGCAGGGAGCAGAATGTATACCTGGATACCTGTTATTCAGGAGGTGAGAGTGGCAGATGGTGATTTGACTATAGATTGCCTCTGACCCTGTGCAGAAACATTTAGGGGGAAAAATTCAGTTGGTTGTGCCTCCCGTTAGCGCCTTAAGAGGGCGCTAATGGGGCACAAAGCATCTAGCGCCCAGGCACGGCGAAGTTTGCGCCGCTCGCGAAATTAACTAGACATTTTGCGGCAGCGCTAAACACTACCGCCACGATCTCCTGCGCCGGCAGATCGTGACGTCAGTCGAGTGCGCAACGCCCCGGTATCGCCCCGGAGCGGATATTGAGTGGCGCCCCCTGCCTTACCGCCTGACGCTAGCAACGACAGGTTGAGGGGAGCGTTCTGCAGTCATGAAGGGAAAGGCGGAGCGCTATTTAAAGGTGACCGCTTCCTGCCTTTTATTGTTGGTGCCATTTTTGAACTATGCATTCTGAGCGAGAGAGAGAGAGACTTCGGGAGAGATTCAACGTTGTGTGAAGAAGTTTTGGGTACTGAGCAGCACTTTGCAGGTTCATTTTGATTTGCCATTCCTTGTATCGATTTAGAAGAGACTGTGGGGGCTGCACTCTGAGCTCTTTGCCTGGTACTCTCCATTGATCTTTCCAGCAGATTTGATGTGCAGGTCTCTCCAGGCCGAGATTCAAGGCTGCAATGAGCAGGATGTGGATGGAAAGCAAGATCAACCATCCCCTTTAAGAACTGGCCCGTGTCATTGTGTGTGTGTTCCATTGTTGACTGACATTACATGAGCTTCGCCAGCGCTCTGAGGTAGCGCCTCGCTCCTCGGCCTTTGCGCCTTAAGACAGGTGTGAAGCGACTGATTTAGCGCTCCAATCACCTCCAGGGGCGATAAAAGTCAAGTCTGCAGTCGGTGGCGATAATTAGCGCCAGGCGCTAATCTTTGCGCCCGGCCGATAATTGCGCCCCACATGGGGCGATACTGAATTTCTCCCCCTTAGCCTCCGCTCACAGATTCCCTGTAATTACATGGCCAAAACTGTGAAATCATTTTGAAAGAACATGCATGAAGCTACCACTCCATGACTGTTTTGGAACATCCACTCTTCTATTTGTCCTCTCTTGCTGTGTTTCCTGGTCTCCTTTTTAAATGTTTTTCCCTTCACTTTCTCTCTCTCTCTTTCCGGATCTATATTCTGTCATTTTGTCTTGCTGATTTTATTCTCTCTTTGACTCTGCCACTTGGTCTCAGTGAGTCTGCTTTATCTCCATTTTTTCTCTTTTACATTGTCTCCTTTGTTTTTCTCTCCTCTGCTTTCATAAGAACATAAGAAATAGGAGAAGGAGTAGGCCATTTGGCCCTTCGAGCCTGCTCCACCATTCAACAAGATCATGGCTGATTTTCTACCTCAACTCCACCTTCCCGCACTATCCCCATATCTCTTAATTCCCTTAGTTCCCAAAAATTTATCGATCTCTGTCTTGAATATACTCAACGATTGAGCATCCACAGCTCTCTGGTGTAGAGAATTCCAAAGATTCACAACCCTTTGAGTGAAGAAATTTCTCCTCATCTCAGTCCTAAATGGCCGACCCCTTATTCTGAGACTGTGACCCCATGTTCTAGATTCCCCAGCCAGGGGAAACATTTTCTCAGCATTAACCCTGTCAAGCCCCTTAAAATTTTATATGTTTCAATTAGATCACCTCTCATTCTTCTAAACTCTAGGGAATATAAGCCTAATCTATTCAATCTCTCCTCATAGGGCAATCCCCTCATCCCAGGAACCAGTCTAGTGAACCTTCGTTGCACTCCCTCTAAGGCAAGTATGTCTTTCCTTAGGTAAGGAGACCAGAACTGTACACAATACTCCAGGTGTGGCCTCACCAATGCCCTGTATAATTGTAGTAAGACTTCTTTACTCTTATACTCTAATCCCTTTGTAACAAAAGCTAACATACCATTTGCTTTCCCAATTGCTTGGTGTATCTGCATGTTAACTTTCTGTGATTCATGTACAAGGACACCAATGTCCCTCTGAATGCAAACATTTCCCAGTTTCCCACCATTCAAAAAAATATTCTGCTTTTTTGTTTTTCCTACCAAAGTGGATAACTTCACACTTCTCCATATTGTATTCCATTTGCCATGTTCTTGCCCACTCAGTCAACCTGTCTATAGCTCTCTGCAGCCTCTTTGCATCCTCCTTACAGCTTACTTTCCCACCTAGCTTTTTATCATCAGCAAACTTGGATACGTTACACTGTAAGATTCTCAAAATTCACAGATCCCCCAAAACTCGGAGAAAAACCCTAAAGAAAAGGACTTTGGACACTTTTCTAACCATTTCAGGGTGATAAAATGTATTGGGCCTAACAGAGGGAGATTCAAGGTCAAAAACCAAGATTTTGGTATTTTAAAAAGGCATGTTTGGGCTTGTAAAGGAAAAGGCTGCAGCAGGAGTTGGGGTCAACCTCTGTAATAGACGGTTTGAGTATTGGAGTTAATCAAACTGTCTGGGGAACTGTTTAACGTCACTCAGCCCCTATCAGACAATTTACATTCCAACAATAGACCCACGGAAGAGCAGTCCCCACCCAAATTACAGGACCCATCAAAAACATGGATAAAACAGATCACTTTGGCCCACTCTATAGAAATCTCAGGCCCAGTCAGGAAACTTGAAACCTGAGCACAATGACTACAATCAAGCAAGAAGATCGACAGGATGGAACCATCCCAAAACCACTTCACACATTCATAAACAAGTTACTATTTACGAGCCCGCCAAAATCTTACAATAAACCGGGACTGATTTGGCGCGCAGATAAGGAAGCTTCAATTGGTATAATTGAAGGCCCGTTCTCAACAGAAAGGAGTTCTCCAGTACAACCGTATACAGTTCAACAGAAACAAGTTCAACAAGTTCAAGCAGCAAGCAGCAAGGAGTTCAGCAAGCAGCAAGGAGTTCAGCAGTTCTCAGGAGTTCATCGAGTTCGAAGAAGTTCACAGTTCTAGAAGCAGGTCAACACACAAGAAGAGACCAGAGCAACAGTTCCAGTGACCATCAGACACCTCGCGGCAACAAGGGCCTTACGAAACTTTTTTTACTTAAAAAGACTCTAAACCCTATCTCTAACAGAGGAAAAGTGGGTACTCACCCGATAAATCCAATCCAGCGAACCCTGAAACCGCGAACCTGCTCAACTGTCAAGGATTCGTTTGGTGAGCATTATCCCTGGTCCTCTAGAGTCCAACTTAGCTAGTAAAGTGGGATTGGGAGGGGTGAGGTATTCTTCTAATGTAATTTCCCTCGTGTGTATCGAAGTGTTCCCCATTTTATTAGAGTGTTAAGATTGTTGTGCTGTATTTTCTCTCTTGAATAAAGATCAAAGTTCTTGCACCAAAACCAGTTGTCTGCTGCACTTTTGTCACAACCCCCAAATAAGTCCAAGGTCTAGAACCAAGGGAGTGGGAGCGATTCGAACTGCTCAGAAGTCAGAGGTGAAGCTGACACACACCACCACCCCCTACAACACTCAGTTCCTTCATCTAATTCATTAATATAAATTGTAAATAGCTGAGGCCCAAGCACTGGTTCTTGCAGTACCCTGCTAGTTACAGCCTGCCAACTCAAAAAAGTCCCGTTTATTCCTACTCTCTGTTTTCTGTCCATTAACCAATCCTCAATCCATGCTAATATATTTCCCCCAATCCCATGAGTCCTAATTTTGCGTAATAACCTCTTGTGTGGCACCTTATCGAATGCTTTTTGAAAATCCAAATACACTACATCCATTGGCTCCCCCTTATCCCTACTAGTTAATCTTCAAAAAACTCGTAACAGATTTTTCAAACACAATTTCCCTTTCATAAAACCATGTTGACTCTGCCTAATCATATTACGATTTTCTAAGTGCCCTGTTACCAAGTCGCTAATAATAGATTCTAGCATTTTGCCTACTACTGATGTCAGGCCAACTGGCCTATAGTTCCCAGTTTTTTCTCTTCCTCCTTTCTTAAATAGCAGGGTTATGTTCGCTACCTTCCAATCCTTGGGGACTGTTCTCGAATCTAGGGAATTCTGGAAGATTAATACCAGTGCATCCACTATCTCTGCAGTTACCTCTTTTAAAACCCTAGGATGCAGGTCGTCAGGTCCAGGGAATTTGTCGCCACTTAGCCCCATTAATTTCTCCAGCACTGTGTCTTTACTTATACTGATTTCTTTAAGTTCCTCATTCTCTAGATACTTGGTTCCCCATTATTTCTGAACCTTTGTCTCTCTGGGACTTCAATCACTCTCTGTTCCTTCTCTCTGCTGTTTTCTGATCACTCACAGTCTCTCAGTATCCTTTCTCTTTTGCCTCGCCGTTTTCTTTTACTATCTCTTGAGTTTTTTGACCCATTGTTTCTCTGTGTTTCCATTTCTCTCTCCTTGTTCTGTGTTGCCAATCCTTGGGGATACAATAGGTTCAGTAGTAATATATTGCAGAAGATTGTTCGGGGAAGAATCAATTTGAGATGATCTTAGAAGAACTGCAACAGCAATTTCCCCCCCCGCAAAATAAAGAATATGCACTTTCATAATGCTAAAATTTTAAAAAGCACTCGCAAAATGTTGAATAATTTGCCATTGGCAGAATAAACTTGTGTTCTGTTTCTCAGTTACTGTTGATGGTGTGTGTGGCTGCAATTTAAGCTATGTTGGTGCCAGCAATCCCAGGAGGTAACTCAATATATTTCCAGTTGTCTCAGTGATGACTAAAATGAATAGCCATTTGTGAAGAAATACACGGGGCTGTTGATCACCAAATCACTTGAAGAACTATTGGTGCTGACAGAAGCAGAATCGCGAAAAATAAAAGATGTACGTAAAGAAAAAATTGAAGAAATAAATTGTTGAATGTATCTCTTCTCCCTCCACCTTCCCTCCCAAATTTCTTCACAACATTGCTGAACGAAAATGGTCAGTGCAGCACCTTGGTTTATCCTAGGCCAAATCCAGATAGGCCAGAATAGGGATAATGGAGGGGTTGGGTTCTGATGTTTGCTTTGTAGATGATCAGAATTCATAGAATACTTTATTTAGGAATACCTTATATTAGGTGTCAGCTGTGGCTCAGTGGTAACACTTTCCTCTCCTGAGTCAGAAGGTTGTGGGTTCAAGTCCCACTCCAGAGACTTGAGCACAAAATCTAGGCTGACGTTTGTCGTGGGTGCCAACTTTTGAATGAAATGTTAAACCGAGGCCCCATCTGCCCTCTCAGCTGGATGTAAAAGATTCCATCACATTATTTCAAAGACGAACAGGGGGGTTCTGCTTGGTGTCCAAGCCAATATTTATCCCTCAACCAACATCACTAAAACAGATTATCTAGTTGTGGGAACTTGCTGTGTGCAAATTGGCTGCCGTGTTTCTTACCTTATAACAGTGACTATGCGTCAAAAGTATTTACTTGGCTGTAAAACACTTTGGGATGAACCACACTGTTCTCAACCTTGGTGTCATATTTAACCCTGAAATGAGCTTCCGACCACATATCCACAGCATAACTAAGACCGCCTATTTCCACCTCCGTAACATCGCCTGTCTCTGCCCTTGCCTCAGCTCATCCACTGCTGAAACCCTCATCCATGCCTTTGGTACTCTAGACTTAACTATTCCAACGCACTCCTGGCTGGCCTCCCACATTCTACCCTACGTAAACTTGAGTTCATCCAAAACTCGGCTGCCTGTGTCCTAACTCGCACCAAGTCCCGTTCACCCATCACCCCTGTGCTCGCTGACCCACATTGGCGCCCGGTTAAGCAACGCCTCAATTTCAAAATTCTCATCCTTGTTTTAAAATCCCTCCATGGCCTCGCCCCTCCTGTGTAATCTCCTCCAGCCCCACAACCCCCCAAGATATCTGCGCTCCTCTAATTCTGCCCTTTTGAGCATCCTGATTATAATCGCTCGACCATTGGTGGCCGTGCCTTCTGTTGCCTAGGCCCTAAGCTCTGGAATTCCCTGCCTAAACCTGTCCGCCTTGCTACCTCTCTTTCCTCCTTTAAGACACTCCGTAAAACCTACCTCTTTGACCAAGCTTTTGGTCACCTGCCCTAATTTCTCCTTATAGGGCTCGGTGTCAAATTTTTCGTCTTATAACACTCCTGTGAAGCGCCTTGGGATGGACTACTACGTTAAAGGCGCTATATAAATCCAAGTTGTTGCTTTTGTTGTTGTGAAAGGCACTATCTAAATGCAAGTCTTCCTTTACCTTTGTTACTTCAAAGCCAAGGGAAAAGCTCCTGTTTAACCGCCACAATCTGTACTGGTGCAGTGACAGTGCTTTGACACTTCTCAAACTGCAACCTTAGCAATCAGATTTGACGTAAAGTGTTAATCTCAGAAATTCCTGGACATACCATTCAACCGTCCAGTCCAAAAATAAAGAGAAGCTAGATGCAAACTCTGCGCAGCATCTCAGTAATCCAGAAGTCAAACAGTCGTGTCATTGGAATTTCTGTCCAGCGCCACGCTTTGGCATTGCACTGAAAAATGCACCCTCGCATTTTTTTTTGCTGCACTCCAGCACAAAATGGTGAATACCTCACTGTCACTGCACCAGTATGGACCGTGGCGGTTAAATCAGGGGCTTGTGCCTTGACCTTGAATCTGGGCAGAACTGGAGCTCGGAAGAATGTTCAGATCCGACTGCAACTAATACACCCCTCTTTGCATTCTGTTGACCTGCTGCCGTGATGAATATTCTCGGATTGGTACGTTTTCGTCGAAATGACGTGGTGCATACCAAGAAGGTAAATTAGTAACTTTGAGAACTTCCCGGCAAATTAGATCGTTACTGTGCGGAAGATAGAACTGCTGATTTTATTTTGGTGTGAAAATTGGTTATATATTACAGAACTTTCAGCTTTGATTCAAAAACTGACAACGTGATTAACTGCCAGAGTGAACGATGGGGTTGCATTACTGTGCGTTCGAGTTAACAGATTTTGAATATAGAGCAGGTGCATGACAAATGGAATAATTTACTGTAACAGAATTTTGTTGCAGTGTGGCTGACAGGAAATGGTTCAAAGGTATTTTATAGGCTATAGAACTAGTACTCGGATTGCAAGTGTAATTTCAAAAAACATGATTTAGCCCCAGGTACCAAGCGCACAGGCACATATTTTCTTTTGTTCAATAAAAACAAGAGGAATGCCTGTTTTTCAAATAAATTCACAAACCCACTAACGCAATCTCAGCAATGCACAGTTTAGAGAGGTGTAATTCCTGAGAATGCTGGGACGAGAAAACCCTACACCCAGCCAATTGTGGGGCACCTGTAATGATCAGCCTTTGACACTTCTCGAGCAGCTAATGAGCTACTTAAAAGTATAAAAATGTTCAACTGTTCACTCAGCCAGCCAACAGAGGAAAGCATATTTTACAGTCCTGGGCCTGGAAGTTGATGCTCAGTGCTACAAAGGAGCCAATTAACATGACAGGAAGTCAACGATAGGGCCAAGGCACTGTCCAAGCAATGGAAACAGGCATCAGCATTCAACCCAGTCTGCAATTCATGCCTAATGGAGACCAACCTCTGCAGCTAATCTCTTTCTCTTCTCTAACCCTACAAGGCATAGATGCATTTAAGGAGAAGCTTGATACGTACATGAGGGAAAAAGGATTAGAAGGATATATTGATAAGGTGAGATGAAGTAAGGTGGAAGAAGGCTCGTGTGGAGCATAAACACCGGCCTGTTCGGCCGAATGGGCTGTTTCGGTGCTGTAAAAACTATGTAATGGTAACATATATGGAACATCTGAAAATAACAAGCTGTTGGTTCATCGAGCCTGTCCCAGACAGTCACGGTGCAACCGAGCATCATGATCCCCAAAAGCCTCCCACCCACCAGCAGCCACGTAATCTCCTGCGAGAGGCAAAAAAGGAAATTTCGGGGGAAATAACATGGGAAATTCATCTCCGATGCCCAGAGGTGATCAAAACAAGCTCAGGAGACCACAGTGACCATAAGACACATTGCACAATACTCCATCTACCTTTGGTATGCTGTGATATCAGCCGTAGCGAGGATTTCATCCAGCTTTTTGAACACTTGCAGCAAATCTGCACTCGCTGCACTCGCTGGCAACTTGGTCCAAAGGTCAATGACCCTCTGCCAGAAGAAAAGCCCCCAAGACATCGAACCTAGTTCTAATTTCCAGCATCAGCAGGTTTCCAGCATCCGCAGTATTTTGCTTTTGTACTAGTTCTATGGTATGTCATTTATATGCATGTTCCCTGGGTCTCCCTAATCTATCTAATTCTAATGTTCTATTCACATAGACACAGTCTAGTCCCTTCATTATTTAAAGACTTCAATTAGATCTTCCCGAAGTTTACGCTTTTCTAGGGTAAGAAAGCCCCAGCTCTTTAAGCCTATTGTGGTAACTTAGGGCTTTTTAAGTGAGGTATCCTTCTAGTGGTCCTCTTCTGAACCTTTTTCATGGCCTCTATATCAACCACCATGTGAGAGGAACAAAACTGGACACGTCTTTTAAAGAAAATAGAAAATGATGTTAATGCTTTCTTAGAAATCTTGTCCAGTCAGCAATAGGGATCCACAGACTTGCAATACCAGTAAAAAGCTTTCAAAGTGGCTTGATCAGTACAGCAAGGCCAGGCCTTGGCCTGTGCAATACTGCAAACAAACATCAAAATACGGCTGTTGCTGCTGATCAAACAACGTTAAAATGGATTTTCTGCCATTGTCTTCCTCACAGTGGCACTGTAACCCTGCCCTTTCACCAATAGGATAACTTATTTGCTAGCTGCTACTCTATAGGCCCAAAAATTCGGCCCTTCCCGCGTGAGTACACAGTGTGTACTCACCCGTATTCATTCCCGAAGTGCCGGATTCCTGTATGCACTGCGCATGCGCGGGAAACCGGAACTTCTGGTATGGTGAAGGGGGCGGTTCCTAGGTGAACCGCGTGCACGCTAGAGGCTGCGCGCATGCAGCACACTTAGATTTTTTTTCAGGTTTCTACGTGAGGGTAAGTATTGAAGATTCTACGCTAATAAAAAGGAGGCGTAAGACCCCTTTTGAACAAGGTAAGTGGTTAATTAAGTATAATTTAAAAAAATTTTCAACAGGTTTATCTTTTTTAGATACTTTAAAGAAAGGTAAGTTTATTTTTATAACTTTTAAAAAGTATTTTAATTTTTTCAAAAATTTAAATTTTTGTTTAAAGTGGTTAATTTATTTAACTATAGTTATTTTATAAATGTGATGGGGTTTTTTTTTAATTTATTTTAAGTTTAGCTGTTCTTTTGGGGCCGATTTCAATTCACAGATTTGACAGGTCTCCTGTCAAATCTATGAATGAAAGATGGTCTGCTGCCATTGGCTCTCCATGGCCCACGTGATCCCAGGGGTCGCATCGCACTAACTGCGCCCCTGGGACACGCAAGCACTGCGCGCCGGCTCTTGGGAGAGGCCCAGGACCCGAAGTTCCTGTGGGCCCAAAACACAACGGCAGGCGCGGTGGGTAAGAGCGCGCGCGATCCTTACCCCCGCGGCAAGCCGGCCACGCGAATTTCTAGGCCTATGTCAGCAATGCACATCACATTATTTGGTGGCACCATTAAGCGGGTAAAATTCTGCTTGCTGTGTTTTCCTTCTCTAGTTTCCTCTATTTTTCTCCATTCATCTCCTGAGGCTCCTTACTCTTTCAGCAGCACTGGCAGTCCTCCAGTACTTCACCCAAGTGGCCATCCTTCATGTGTGAGCCCACACAATGAGTACGACACAATGGGGACCACTGTAACTAAGTCCAATTCTATCCTCACGCAAACAGCCGGGGCGGCTGGATAACAACCAGCGTAACAATGTACTTCATAGCACTCGTGTGGACAAGGGAACGGTGAAGTTAAAACATAGTTCACCTCCAAAAGTCGCCTCAACCCTATCAGTACTGGTCTCCTTTTGTACAAAAGCAGAGTCTTCTGTCTCACGCAGAGTATCCTCTATTAATACACTGAGTCATTAGAACTACTTCTCACACAAAGGACTAAGGATTCCAGGCATTCTTCGGAATGTGGATTTGGATTCAATGAAATTTCCATGGTTGGAATCAAAACTCTGGAAGAAATTAAGTTAATAATATTGGCTGTAGATCAGTGAAGAGAACACTCCTAGATCTCAAGACAAACAGATGCCTTGGATAGTTAGGATCGGAAAACCAGAATGAAAGGAAGGCCTCAGACCTATCTGCTCAATCAACAGGAAATTAGAGATGACTCCTTCCACAGACTCACACCATCAAACATCAGTTGCATTTATTACATCCAGCACAAATAAAAAACTATCTGTGTCAGCTACTGAAATCACAAGTCAAAAAATAGGGATGTGAAAATATTCTTCTGTAATAACATCAGCTCTCCACATTACTGCCGGTGTGGTATTGCATGCATAGGAAACATAATAGAATAGTAAGATACAGCCTGATATAATTGTATAGTAAAATACAGCGTGATGTAGTGGTATAATAAGATACAGTCTGATGTAATTGTATAGTGAGGTACGGTCTGATATAATAGTATAGTAACATACCGTGCAGTGTAGTGGTATAGTAAGATATATTTGCTCCTCACAATTCAGTTGTTTTTTTTCCACAAAAAAATTTGAATTATCTAATAATTTTAATTAAGCAACTTTAAGGAGAAACTGTGTCCAGTGGCAGAAAGGTCAGTAACCAGAGGACACAGATTTAAGGTAACTGGCAAAAGAACTAGAGGCAGTAGGAGGAAAAAAATTTACGCAGCGAATTATTATGATCTGGAATGCATTGCCTGAAAGGGTGTTGGAAGCAGATTTAATAATAACTTTCAAAAGGGAATTGGATAAATACAGCTGATGCCTTTTCTGTGGTGAACCTTGTATTTACCCATTATATGTACTGAGATGGGAAGAATGAAGCCAGGAAATGATACATCATGGATAAAAATCCTTAGTTTTTGTCACAATTACCATCAAGCACTCTCAGGTCAGGCATAAGATGGGTCAGATGCAATTCACTCTCCTCTGCCTTGGCACCGATTTTCAAGTGACTCTATTTATTGGGAAGACGGTGGACGGAGTGAGGCCACTGCCTGAACAATGAGTTTCACTGGAGCCCTGAACCATTTTCGTGGTTGGGTCTCATTTGAATAATATCAGCCTCGACCATTAACAGGCAGCTCACCGATCAATGGTGGTGGTGATGGTGGAGGGGGGGAGGGTGAGGGGGTATTGTGGGGACAGGAAATCAGGTGGCTCCTCTGCAGAGACTGGCATTAAAGGGGAGGACCAGGTGTTAGTGGTGGTGGGGGGGGGGGGGGGGGTTAGGTGGGCAGGGGGTTTACGGATCCAGAGATTGCAGAAGGTCTGGCAGCGGGCAGGAGGATTTTTGCGTGTCCAGGAGGTGCATTCATATGCCTGCTGGCTGCACGAATATCATCCTGAAAAACTTACTGGAGTATTTTCATTTTTTGGATCGCGGGCTTGGCCATTTTCCTACATTACAATAGTGACTACACTTCAAAAGTGCTTCATTGACTGTAAAGCACTTTGGGCCGTCCTGAGGTCATGAAAGGTGCTATATAAATGCAAGTGCTTTCGTCTTTCTTTCTTTAACGTTCAACCCCACTGGATGGGACTTGCGCAGCACACACGTTATAGCATGAAAATTGCATTGTGATCCTACGTAGGTCATTGGACTTCGACTTGCAAAACCTAATGAGGCCCCTGTCCCTTTCGGGCAGGAGTGCTGGATGGACGCCTATTTCTCGATTCGTTCCTGGCAATGGCAGGAACTGGGCAGTAAGTGCTGCAATGTGTATTTGGTCTCGTTACAGCTCCATTTCCACCAAAAAACTATGAAATGGTAGAGGCCGTCTCAGATATGGATATCAAGATTCATTGCACTGTCTCCCACTTCAACTCATTCTTTTCCAGGATCTTAAAACTGCGTAACTCCCTCTATCCCGCCGCCTTACCTTCCTTCCACAATTTGCAGACTTTCAAAACCCAATTTGGGCATCGCCTAATTGCTGCTTCCTCCGTTATCTCATCCTCTCCCTTACTCCTTTCAATCCCGCACAGTGAGCCTTGGCCCTTCACTGAGGCTTTTTTGTCAAGAAATAAATAATTTTGCCCAGCTCCCTTGTCGCTGACAGGAAAGACGACTATCATGTGATCATTTTGGCTGAATTCAAACCAAGATTCCCTCTGTGAAAAGACCATTGTGGGGGGGGGGGGGTAAGTTTCACCACCTGGGGGCTAATCTGGCTCAATGGATCGCCCGGCCATTGTAGAACCCACCTATCAAATCAATGGGATGAAAAGCAGACCTGTACTACAATGGGTGGGCAATCCGTTCCACCAGATTCCCGCCCAGGCAGTAACGGTGAAAATTAACCCCAGCGTACTAACCCATTGCCATACCTACCCCCAATACAGGAGCAGCCCTCTTGGATTATTTCTCAGAACAACTGTTTGAAAAACACAATTAAACTTGACTACATGTTGACTGAGTGGATGGGAGGTGGATCTTTGCTACAGTCATACCTTATGCCAGCTCTTAAAGTAACATTTATGTTTAACACATAGCTGTCTTCAGTTCCCAGCCAGCATGTCTCCATAGAATGCCTGCTGGATAATAAATACTACGGGGGCTGGGGAGAAGCGTAAAACCATTGATTTCTGTTGCAATGTGTGTTAATGAGGCCTCGTGTTTGGCTGCACTAAACCTGGCATTTTGTTGCAATTCAACTTGACCCCCAGAGCCTCGAAATGTTTCCAAGGCAGGCTAGTTAGTGGTTCATAGCCCTGAATTAAACCAAACCTTCAGTTGGTTCCCACGCGTCTAGAAATAGGGATTCTGAATGAGAGAATTTTATTGTCCTTGGAGCAATCATGTCAGAAATGGTTAAATTGAAAAATGTCTTTTTGAAATTTACAATTACCACATTTTAATATAGGCGGGACAAACGGAAAACATTCGTGGCTTTTCTTCCTCGTGAACTTCAAAAAAAAAGCAGTAATTAAGCAGAATGGGACATATTGAGATTCATGTCCTACGAACTGAGTCACTGCAATTAGCAATAAAGATTTATTTATCTTATTACTCATATTCAGGAATCTTTAATATTCTCTCCTTATTAAAGAATGTGAAGTGTGAGCTTGCCATTCCCATGAGTTATCTGCTGTGGTGCCCAGGAAACTTCAAACAAAGGCCCTGTTGTAATTACTTTTGGCACATCTTCATATGTTGCTTATTTTACTACAGTGCTCATTATTTTGTCATACTATAACAAGAAGAAACTTTTATATTTCAGTTCAAATTCCATACGGTTGTGGAAGGAAATAGGTTAGCAGAATTTATTGCTGCTCACAGTTTCCATTGCTGGCATTTGGAATAAGCCATGTCACCGGGTAGACTCCATTTTATGACACTTTCTGTTGATAAAGGTGAATTTTCCACAAATCTGTCCACAAGGTTCATTCATGAAATAAAATTCACGTGAAATGTGAGTAACCTTTTTTTTGTCCAGAGAGTAACGACGAGCTCATTGGCCTTGAGTGTGCAATTTAACAAGATGGTTGTCACGGGAACAGGGATGCACACTGCTGGAATGACTTTTTCTCACATGGCTGTTATAATTTCTTTCCCTGCTGAATAGGAAAGCTTGCAAAATCTTGCCCTCTAATATAAACCTGGAGTTGTGGACTTTTAACCAGAGTTAAAACAAAGACAGTATCTGCTACCATAAATGAGTGTTAGCTTGATGCTTATTGTGTAGGGTTAATTGCAGACCTAGGCCTCTTGAGAACGAGATTATCCCCTTGCTTTCCTCCAGGCTCATGTGTCCGTGCTCTAGCACTGTATCATTTCGCTGTATGCAGCACACAGATCCCCATAAAAATGCAGTGACACATCATGCAAAGAAAGAATGAAAAAAAGCATGTTTTATTCTCGTATAATTGCTAAACAAACGAAAAACCGTGGTCTCCTTATACTTTTAGATGCCGTGCTACTAGAATGCTATCAGGCCGCTGAAGCTAGTCTGATTCGACCTATGCAGCTATTACTTGTTAGGCCACATGATGGCAATATTTCTTGAAACGTAAGTACAGTCAGTACATTGCTCCGCATGGCCAGTTGCAATTAAAGGTGCTCTTCTCCCAAAAAGTAGAGAACGGGGCATCAGAGAGGCAACAGATTAGAGCAGGTTCCAAGCTTCTGAACGATTAAAGTGTTAAGAAGGAACAGTGAATTTTGCTTTTAACCATCCTTTACTGTATAACCAGCAGTGGTTTGCAATTCTACTGTCACCTTTGATGTTCCAGTTGCATTCAATAGGAATTTTCAGCTTGCACATCACAAATTTCTGCTGTGACACTTCCCTTAACTTAACTTACATAGGATTCCATTAAAATAATTTTTCCAATTCTCTCCTGTCTCCTTTCCTGAAGGTGCTGACTCATACCGTGCTATGGATCCCTAGTCATGGTCAGCCTGCTAATTCCTCAAATGACAGCTCTTCATGTGTGAGTTCAGGATGTTATATCATGAGAGGCATCACAACCGAGTCCGATCCTGTCTTCACTTGATAACCACACTTTCTGGCGGGGTGGCCAGATAGCAATTAAGCGTGGGAACAGTGGTTGATTTTATCTTTCCCTCCTCCAGGGCAATCAGGCCTATTATAGCACTCCGAAAGTCAACATGACTGAGAGCAGCTAACTCAGCGCAGGCGAGGCATCAGAATCGGGCATTCCTAATCAGTAGGGCTCAGCTATACATGAAGCTGCACTATGTATTTGCACACTGTGCCACTGTGAAAACTTTAGAATATTTCATTTATCGATCTATTAATGGATCATACACAAATCTTTGAAGGTTGCAGGATAAGTTGATAAGCAGACGGGATCCTGGGCTTTATAAATAGAGGGAGAGTACAAAAGCAAGGGAGTTATGTTAAACCTTTATAAATCCCTGGTTAGGCCTCAGCTGTAGTATTGTGTCCAATTCTGGGCACCACACTTTAGGCCTTGGAGAGGGTGCAGAGAAGATTTATTAGAATGGTACCAGAGCTGAGGGACTTCACTCACCTACCAACAATCTCTACCAAACATGTATTATACGTGGGTAGAACAAATGAAGGACAGAGACACAATGAGTTGCTAGTCCATGTGCTTGCTTTATTAGGCCAAAGTGAACTGAGCATGCTCATACCAAACCATGTGATAATACATTACACTGCTTTCCCCCTTAAAAAATGTAAGTATTCCCCTCTCAAATACAATGGCCCAGAAATTGATCTCGCTCTGTTCCCGCGGGGGTAAGCCTTCCCCGCGATCTCTCACCTCGCTTGTGCTTTTTCAGATCCAGCTCGCACGAACTTGATGTTCCAGACATCAGCCGGGCAGTGCTTGCGTATCCCACCGGCGTAGTGAATTCGTGCGAGCTGTGGGATCACGTGACTCAGTTAGAGCCAATGGCAGCACACCATCTTCCATTCATAAGTTTCACAGACCTGCTGTGAAATCTATGAATCTTACACCCCCCCAAAATAACAGCTAAACCTCAATTAAATTTAAAAAAAACCATCACATTAATAAAATAAGTATAGTTAAATAAATTAACCATTTTAAATAAAAAATTAAATTTTTGAAAAAATTTAAAATCTTTTAAAAAGTTATAAAAATAAACTTACCTGTCTTTAAAGTCTCTAAAAAAGATATACCTGTAAAAAAAAATTCAAAAAAATACTTAATTCACTACTTACCTTGTTAAAAGTGGGTCTTACTCCTCCTTTTTACATTTCTAAAATCTTCCGTACTTACCTGCGCGTCCAAAGCATGAAGTGCACAGCGTGCGCGCAGCCTGTAGCGCGCACGCGATGCACCGAGGAACCGCCCCCTTTTCAAAAGAGCAATTGCCGGTTTTCAGCGCATGCGCAGGGCATGCAGAAAACCGTCAATTGCAGAGGGAATACGCGAGAGTACGCAGTGCGTACTCTCGCGCACCGGGATGAATTTTTGGGCCAATAAAACTATGGTCCCACCTTTCCCAGCATTACATGTACCGCATAACAAAAACTCCTGGCTTTTTATCTTTTAAATGAACTACAAATCCAGTTTAATAATAGGTTTGCGGAGCCTTCCTGATCTCCTTACAGAAGGTTTTGGTGTTGAACCAATTTTTGGGCTGTTTTGTTTTGGTTCCAAACTTAAAGCTGATCCTGTTTCTATCTCAGATTTGTTTGAACCTATATGTTTCACTTTAATCCACTTTGCTGACAAGTGATTCAAGATCACTATCCAATCCAGGCCAGTAAACAAAGCTTCTTGCAATCTATTTCATACTGACAATCCCTGGATGTTCAGTATGAAGTTCGGCCAGAATTCTTTCTCTCAAAGAAGTAGGTACCACCACTCTGTTTCCCGACTTGATACAACCTTGCTCACAAGACAATTTAGTACGACGGTTATGGAGTGGTTTCAATTCTGCGTCCATACACTGATCAGTTCATCCATTCAAGGTGTTTTCATACACTCTTTTCAGTACTGAGTCCTTTTGAGTCTCACCTGCAGTCTCAGTTGCATTCACGGGAAAGTCTTTGTCAACTGCACCTAGCGTGAAAATAGCACCTTCACTCCCAACACATGAGTCCTCATGTGGCAACCTGGACAAGGCATCTGTGATTGCGTTTTGCTTTGAAGTGCGATATTCAATCGTGTAGTCATATTGTGACAACAACACTGCCCAACATTGCATTCTTGATGCAGCCATTGCAGGGATGGCAGATTTGGGCCCCAATATTGCTAGGAGCAGTTTGTGATCGGTTATCAGGGTAAACTTTCTGCCGATCAGGAACTGTTAGAATTTGCTTGATTCCAAACACTATGGCGACTGCTTCCTTTTCAATTTGCGCGTAGTTTCTTTTGTTCTTTGCGAGGGTTCACAATGCGAACGCGATTGGCTTCTCTTAGCCGTCATCCATTACGTGGCTTATGACAGCTCCCACACCATAGCTAGAAGCATCACACAGCTAACTTAAGCTCATGTTCTGTGTCGTAGTGCATAAGTAGAGCATCGCTAGAGAGACTTCTCTTACAAGCGTCGTAAGCTTCCTGTTGCACTTTTGTCCACTTCCACTGGACATCCTTCTTGAGGAGTTCGTGCAATGGAGCTAACATGGTCGCTAACTCAGGTAAGAAACGTGCGTAGTACTGGACCATTCCAAGGAAAGATCTCAACTCAGACACATTCTGTGGCTTTGGAGCATTGATGACAGCATCAACCTTTTCCTTCACTGGTTGCAAGCCATTTGCATCAACTTTCAGACCGAGGTACACAACCTTGGGCTGCACAAAAGCACATTTGCTCCTTTTCAATTTGACATTGTGGGCATTCAACCTTTGAAGCACTATATCTAACACTTTTAGATGTTCTTCCTCGCTGCTTGTTTCGATCAGCACATCGTCTTGATTGCATAAGCAATTTGGAACTCCTTGCAAAATCTTATCCATTGCAGCCTGGAAGATTTTGGGGCAGGGCGTTACACCATATGGCAGCTGGGTGTATGAGTACAGTCCCGTGTATGGGTTGACAGTGAGATACTGTTGACTCTCTTTGTCAACATTCAGCTGAGTGTAAGCGTGCAACAGGTCAAGCTTGGAGAAAACCTTTGACCCAGAGAGTGCTGCATACAAATCTTGTGATGTAGGTAATGGGTACTGCTCATCGTCAACTGCTTGGTTGATAGTAACTTTGCAGTCACCGCACAAGCGTACAGTTTTGTCTGCTTTGGGCACTACCACAATCGAGGTAGCCCATTCACTTTTGTCAGCTTTTACTAGCACTCTGTTCTCTCTGAGCTTCGCTAGCTCTTCCTCCACCTGACTTTTCAATGCATAGGGGACCGGCCTTGCCTTACAATAGACAGGCTTCGCGTTGGACTTGATGCGGATATGTGCGTCATACCCAGTGATGCCCTCATAACTGTCTGTGAACATGCTTTCGTACTTGTTCAGCATTGTGTCGAGTCGCTTCCTGGAAGCATCTACACTGAAGACGTTTTTCCAGTCTAATTTTAATTTTCTCAACCAGTATTTGTCCATGAGAGTTGGCCTGTTGTTGTAGCTCGCTACAATAATAGGCAGCTTTACTGACTGCCATTGTATTGAACTGTACATTCCATTTGTCCACATGTCTCTAGGATTTCTCCGGAGTAGGTTTTTAACTCTACGGTACTCTTTGTAAGTGGTACTTGATTAAACTTACTCTCATATGTGTCCTTACTCATGATAGAGCAGTCCGCCACCATGTCAATACATATATCAATATATTGCTCGTTGATCGAAAGTTTTGTACGGAAGTCTTTCTCACGACTACTGGCAACCGCGCAACAATCGCCAGGCAGGATTGTTACCTCCCAGTCGGGGAACACTTCAGCAGTCAAGGACATTCAGCCTCGGATCTGCGGGTAAGCGTTCTCCAAGGCGGCCTTAGGAAAACACGACAACGCAAAATCATCGAGCAGAAACTGATAGCCAAGTTCCGCACTCATGAAGACGGTCTCAATCGGGATCTTGGGTTTATGTCACGATACATGACGTGATCCGGACTCGAGTCGTCGTTGGCTTGTTCACAGATGTGATTCCCAGTAAAAAAGTAAAAATTTGAAAGTTAATCGTTTTACATACAGACGGCAGCTTTTGACACGTTAGACCCCATGCGACTCCACTTCATTGTCTCAGTTGTATCTTGCTATGTCTTTGATGTGGTACCTTCCTGGCTGACCTGATTAACTTTATCACACCTCGGCAGATAAACAGTCAGGATGATTGAATTTAGTTGTCTGCAATTGTAAGTTACACATGCATTGTTCTGTATCTATATATGCTTTGACGATTCTGTATCTCCTCACTTCACCCGACGAAGGAGTTGTAACTCCGAAAGCTTGTGATTTAAAATAAAACTGTTGGACTATAACCTGGTGTTGTGCGACCTCTCAATGTTGCCGTTAGTGGCATAGATACTGTAGATGCCTAGTTTTTCAATATCAGGTGTGTTCACTTCAATATTGTGAACTCCTCCCTTTTGTTGTCCCTGCTTTGCATTGCCACTAGAATGGTTCTTACTTCCTGCTTCAGATCTAGCTCTGCAAGCTTTTGAAATATGGCCTTGCTTCTTGCATTTCTGTATTGGCAGGACTGTGGTGAGTGATTTCCATTGCAGCGATAACAATTCACTGAACTGCTCTCACCGACATGCTTTTGACTCGGTCTCACAGCTTTAGGTTTGGCGGTGGCTTTGTGACTGTAGACCTCAGCTGCACTAGTCACTTGAGTTGGACGGAGCTCCCTAGCATTCTTAGACGCCATCTCCATAGATAGGGCAATTTTGCATGCTATGTCAAACATTAAGTTTGGATTGATCAGTAACTTGGACTGTGTGCACTCATCCACCAGTCCACACACAAACTTATCTCGCAATGCACGATCCAAAAATGTGCTGAAGTTACAATGCAAAGACAGGTTCTTAAGAGTTACAGTGTACTCACTGATGGTTTCACTTTGTTTTTGGTTTCTGGTACCAAACTTATAGCTCTCTGCTATTTCTAACGGCTTTGGGTCGAAATGGTCCTTGAGTTTCTCAACAATGTCTTCAAACGACGCATCTTTCGCTTTCCCTGGCGCGAGTAGGTTTGTCAACATTCCGTAGACATCTGGCCTGATCTCCATTAGAAAACTTGCCTTCTTCCGTTCACGAATTACTTTATTTTGAGCTTAAACATTCTCATCTGCACCTTTGGTCTGAATAATGTTATTGGCCCTAAAAAAAATCTCCATCCGCTGATTGTAAGAACTGAATGGTTCACGAGCTCGGTCATACATGCCGAGGCTTCCGATGAATCACGTAGGCGCGGCCATGATTGTCCCGATCCCGTCGAACAGTGACTCAGCACGTTACCTGTGTGCATGTGAGAATCAACGCCACTGTTGCTGTGTATCCATACACACGAAGGCGAAGCGCAGACACTTCTGCATCAGCTTTAACAGTAAAACATCACAAAAATTCAGTTTAGGTGTCACAAATTTACTTGTCCACTCGAAGGTTGAACACTGTGTCCTTCCATGATCCCTAAAAATGGCTTTGGGATCCCATCCTCATCGCCAAAATGTAATATATGTGGGTAGAACAAATGAAGGACAGAGGCACAATGAGATGCTAGTCCATGTGCTTGCAGTGTCAGCTGTGGCTCAGTGGGTAGCACACACGCCTCTGAGTCAGAAGGTTGTGGGTTCAAGGGACTTGCGCACATAAATCTAGGCTGACACTCCAGTGCAGTGCTGAGGGAGTGCTGCACTGTCGGAGGTGCTGTCTTTCGGATGAGACGTTAAACCGAGGCCCCATCTGCTCTCTCAGGTGGACGTAAAAGATCCCATGGGCACTATTTAGAAGAAGAGTAGGGGAGTTATCCCCGGTGTCCTGGCCAATATTTATCCCTCAATCAACGTAACAGAAACAGTCATTATCTGGTCATTATCGCATTGCTGTTTGTGGGAGCTTGCTGTGCGCAAATTGGCTGCCACGTTTCCCACATTACAACAGTGACTACACTTCAAAAAGTACTTCATTAACTGTGAAGCGCTTTGAGACGACCGGTGGTCGTAAAAGGCGCTAAATAAATGCAAGTCTTTATCAGGCCAGAGTGAACTGAGCATGCTCATACCAAACCATGTGATAATACATTACAAAATATGAGGCATACCTCACATTCCTAGCTTAACCTCACCGCCTTGGAGGAGACGGTGCTGGCCATTCTTGGCAGGGGCATGGCTGAGCCCTTGGCCAGCGGCGGGGCTGAAAGAATACAAGATGCTGGTATCCTCATACGTTATCCTCCTTCTCACATCCCACTTCCCCCTCATCCCACAATCTCTTCTGATTTACAAGCTGCACATGGTGTAAGCATGCACCTGTTGCTTTCCCCCCCTCCCCTCACCTCAACCCTACCCTTGTGCCTTCCTCATTTCAGACAGCTAAGAAATGCAGCCTGTCCAGCCAGTGGTTGACCAAGAAGAGGAAGAGGAGAGTGAAGAAGAAGAAGAAGAAACACTATCACTCGATTTCACACTTTGAAAGGGGAATTGGGGTTGTGTTCACTGGTACCACAGGCGGATGATTCGATCCCGGATATCCCGGCCAGAAAGGGGCCATCTGGGTTACCTCCTTCCTTATGCTTTTTCCTCTTCTGCATTTTTCTCTTCTGCTTCCTCCTCCCTCTACTTCCTGCTCCCTCTGCAAGTAGCTTGGCCCCTTTGCTGGCCTCTGCTCCATCTCTATTTGATGTTGCAGCCCAAGGGGGACTGCAACTAGAGCCCCCAGGACCGGAAGCAAGTGGTGTTTTCAGAGGCCTTCCTTTAACAGCCAAAGCCTTGAAACATCCAGCAGCACAACCTGCACACTTTAACATCTTTTTAAATGTATTGCACCAAGCCACTACTACAATAAAATGTAAAAAAAAAAGTCCAAAAACAAAAATCTAAACTTAACCTGAAAGATGTGTGTGTTCCTTTAAGAAGCGCTGGCAGCAGCTCCATTGTGCAGCTGCACACACGTTCTTCCGTGCGTGGTTCGGACAGGGCGGTATCAAGAGCGGCAACGTAGAAATCACAGATCGTGTGTCAATTCAGGCGTTGCACACCGACTGATGTCACGATCTGCATCATTTAAATGTGGGCGGCAAGCACAGGCAATGGCAGCGCTGCCGACCTGCCCAAAATGGTCGGAAGCGAGGCGGCCACCATATTTTCAGACAAACCAGGCTTGCCGGCCGGCTCTACAGCTCCCAATTTCGCGGCCTAAAACTTTAAATCGCTTTCCATAGCAAGTTGTCGAAATTGCAGTACTTTGTCAAAATGGCTTAAGACACAGGCTGATGACGGGTACTTTGGCCTTCTGGAGCTCCTCACCCTCATTGCCAAGTTCACTAAATATTATGCCCATTATATCTTTTTGTTGATACATTCTTTAAATATTCTGAATATCAACAGTACTGTGATACTTATTTATAACAGTTTTTTTTAAATTCTTTTAAAAGATCTCTTTTTTCCATACCCAAGAAGGCCACATATGTTTAATAACCAACAAATTCAGAGCATGCCATGTACAAGCTTACGTCCTACATGGGTCACAGGTCAAATGCGTCATTGCATCAGTCAGAGTGTGTTACCTGACAAAAAACGAAGCTTAATTTATTACTCACAAAAGCACAGGAGAGAAAAACAAGAGAGTGGGGCTTATTTTTGTCACGATATAACCTTGAATTTATATTTATACTGTGCTTTGTATTAATTCTTGGTCACATAGTAGCAATAAATATCAAAACTGTTGAATAATGTATACACTGGATCCGCTCCATAAAGGTTATCTTCAGGAACCATATTAAAAATGAAATAGTGTGGGTCATGTTAGAGAGAGGAGGTTTTGTATCAGAGCGGAAGATGCGGCCAAGTCTCTTTATTGAGAATCCTTGGTGAAGAGTCAAGCCAATAATGTACAACAGACGCCAGCAAGTTTAAAAGATTGGAAAAGGACAGGAGATATATTCAGAAGAAGTATTTAGGTGACGTCAAACTTGGATATTAAAAGATCATAAGAACATAAGAAATAGGTGCAGGAGTAGGCCAATCGGCCCCTCGAGCCTGCTCCGCCATTCAATAAGATCATGGCTGATCTGATCCTAACCTCAAATCTAAAGAACACAAGAAGTAGGAGCAGGACCCGGCCACTCAGCCCCTGGGCCCGCTCCGCCACCCACAGGGCCTTGACCGATCCGAACTCAGCCTCATGTCCAATTTCCTGCCCGCTCCCCGTAACCCCTAATTCCCTTTACTTCTAGGAAACTGTCTATTTCTGTTTTAAATTTATCGTGTTGTTTCTCTCACCCGCTGCCGCAAGCCCAGTCTAGCAGCTATGTCTTTCTGGGCCGAGTCAGCTCGGTCAGTGGTTGTACTTCCGAGCCACTCTTGGTGATGGACATTGAAGTTCCTCATTCTGTGGCCATGCCACTCTCAGTGCTTCCTCCAAGTAGTGTTCAACATGGAGGAGTACTGATTCGTCTGCTGAGGGAGGACGGTAGGTGGTAATCAGTGGGTTTCCTTGCCCATGTTTGACCTGAATATATACATATAGTGTGCTGTTTGTTGTGTCCTGCAGATCTGATCAAGCATTTGAGGAAGATTCAAATGCATTACGTGTAACATATGTTAAACCTGTTTATGAAGAATGGTGTCACAATTTTGTTACACATTGCACACAGAGGAAATCTTCCCCCTGTTATCGGGCATTGTGATTACTGGCACCAATCTCCACACTCCCACCCGACTCACTTTGCAGCCCAACATCACCATAGCTGCTTCCTATCTGTTGATCTCTTTCTAAAGGCCTCATTCCTTATCTTGCCACCTCACCCACCCTAGATCCAGTTTGCCATCCCCAAATTTGCCTCTTCTCCAACCATAGGCCCTGTTCATTATCCACAGATACACCTCTTCCCCAGCCCTGGACTTAACTATTCTTCATCACTGAATTTACCTCTTCCCTTGGCATGGACTCATTCTTTGTCTGACTTCCCACTCCCACTGACCTGGCCCCAGTCTTTTTGCTACATTCCGCATTTGCCTTGGCGTCTGCAAAGGACATTCTCACACTGGCACTCCTGGAGTCATACCTAGCACAAAGGAAGATGGTTGCGGTTCTTCGAGGCCAATCTTCTCAGCCCCAGGACATCGCTGCAGGAGTTCCTCAGGAGTTCCTTCATTGTCGTTGGGTCAAAATCCTGGATCTCCCTCCCTAACAGCACTGTGGGAGTACCTTCACCACACGGACTGCAGCGGTTCAAGAAGGCAACTCACCACTCAAGGGAAATTAGGGATGGGCAATAAATGCCAGTGACGCCCACATCCCATGAACGAATAAAAAAAAGTCACCTGGCCACCTTTCTGCCAGACTTTCCAATCTCTTCTGTAGCAGGCGCCTCGGGTGTTCCTCTATTGGCATGGGTGCCCACCAGTTCCATGATAAAGACGGTCGTAAACTCTGCTAGGATAAGATTCATCAGGCCCCAGACTCAGGCAGGAGTTTCCTGTGGCTTTGTTTAGGGGCAGAGCTCCTGCCTGCCCCCAGGCAAAGCCATTGATATGGAGGAGGCTAGACTGAGGCTGGGACTCACTATGTTGGGAGTTCCTCCATCTTCAACCTCACAGGGCATAATTTTGAAGGCCGGTATATTGAGAGAGAAGGAGCATGTCAGCCTTTTCAAGGGCCCATGTAGGTCCCATCTAGGGACTGTCTATGCCAAGGAAACAGGCCATTTGGCCCATTAACTCTGCACCATTGTTTTTCCCCAAGTTAACCGCCTAGTTTAATCCCACTGTCCTGCTCACTCCATATATCCTTTAATATTCCTCTTTTTCAAGCAAATATCTAATTCCATTGACCCTTTGAATGCTGAGTCTATTGAAATTTTTATGACTGAGATTGATACATTTTTATTAGATAAGGGTATCAATGGATATGGAGCAAAGTGCAGATCAGCCATGATCTAATTGAATGCCAGAACAGGCTCGAGGGATGAATGGCCTACTCCTGTTTCTCTGTTCTTATAAATTAATTGGCTTTGCTTCAACACCCTCTATGTAAATAATTTTATTCCAACCTCACCTTTGATTCTTTCAGTAATTATTGTCACCACTTCACTGGAAACAATCTGCCCTTCATAATCTTGAAGACATCTATCAGTCACCCTTTAACTTTCTCAACTCCAGTGAAAAAAGTTCTAACTTCTCAACTCTCATAAATTTCAAAATTCAAAGTTTCAATTTTGTAAAAAAAAAGATTGATATGATTTTCAGTAAATTTAAAGTGATAGCAGGCAGCAGTCAGTGCTTCCTTCAATCATAAGCTCCATCAAGACATCGCTGTTGAAAGGAGTGCCAGTGTAAGAATGTCTTTTGGCTTGTGTATAACTCCTAAGTGATTGAACACGGTCTTGTTCAACATGATAGAGCAGTTTGACAATTATTGCAGAGAAGGCAAAATCAGGGCTGCCCCTCCAACGTATACTCATCTAGATGTAAATAAATAGATAGTGCCAAATATTAATAAAAAATTTTTTTTTTAACTTTTAAAATATTTTAAAGCAATTTGATGTAGTTTTCAGCAAATTCAAATTGATAACAGACAGCAGTCAGTGGCTCCTCCTCTAACCACATAATGGGGTGGATCTTGGCTTCTTACGACAGTGTAAAACGAGTGATCATGAGTCGGCAGCCCGTTTTACATCTCTCCCCATATATTACTGACAATTGCTTTGACTTCAACGGAAATAAAAATCGGGAGTGATGTGAAACAGGCTGCCCGACTATCACCTGTTTTACACGATAGCACAAAGTCAAGATCTATCCCAATCCCACTAAAGACACCTCTGCTGATTAGCGTTGAAGTCGGACCAAGGGCAGACGCTTCAGGTTGCCTAAAGGTCAGTGTGGATTGTTTGTCTTTTGAAGAATTATCAATTTGCAGTAGGATTTTCCCCACAAAATTCAGATGGAAGATGTATTTACAGCGTACATTGTTTTCTCTCTCCACAGCAGGAGAGGGAGAGATAAGCTTTTGATAATGCCTTGCCTTTGAACCTGGTTCAATACATGCTCCAGAATGCTTCGAGCTGTCAATCATATTCATCCCCTGATACTTACCCTTTGTCTTGTTCTTTTTTCTCCACAGCTTGAAGATGCAGAATAAGGAGAGCTGTGCCCTATTGTAAAAATAGTGGGCGAGGAAGAGACTGACGGAGGACGTTCTGCCACATTAAACAGTGAACACCGCTGGCCCACAACTGAATTTTCTAGTCTGCTTCCACTGGATGAGGTTCCTCGGTGCGCTCTGAGTTCACCCAGTTTACATCGCAGGGCAGGATGGAGAGCAGCAACAGTGAAATAACTTTCGGGAGATTTTCCCGGGTCTGTGCCCAGGCACACTGGACCACCTGGGGACAGCGAATATTGGAAAATCGGTCGGGTTGGAGTGCAAGCGATGCAATGCCCCTGGGCGGAGACCCAGGAATACCTCCGCTTTATGCGCACGAGCCACAATTGCAATTTTTAATTTTTTATGTTCTCAGACGCTTCCAAATGTTGGGAAGGACTGCAAAGTCCAGCTGCCCATAAGCTGCATAACTGGCCTATCCAAGCCGAATCCTTCCTCTTGGGCAGAATAAAATGACAGGCGGCGGCATCCAATGGCGTTGCTGGGCACCTGTTTACATTTGCAGCAGGCAACACTATACGATTGATTTTCCTGACCCATGATCCCAGGGAATGCTCATAAGTCCAGGCACTGGGTCTCCACCCCTTTTATGTTACCCCAGGATTTCCAGGGCTTTCCTGGAAAGGCAGAGATGCCCCTCTGCCTATTGTAAGCACAGGCCCATCGCAGCCATTCAAATGAAGCAGGAGGAGTGTTCACAGCCTCTCGTTCCATTTCCTGGGATGACTGTGCAAATCAATGCCAGCTACCAAAGGTTTTATTGTAGTTTGCACGCCACCCACCTCCCCCCCCCCGCCCCCCACTCCCCCCCACCTCTCCCCTCCCCTCGCCCCAAGGATCTTTATATCTTAAAAGGACCTTCTGGTTGCTGATCTCCACCAGCAGCCAAAAGATCCCAATCTCCAAAGCCCGACATGCAGCTGCAGGTTTGTCAGCGCACTTTAGTTGTGCTGCTCCTGTCCAGCACTGGGGCAGGAATGGGACAGGAAAATCTACTTTCATGACTTTTTGATACGATGATGACAAATCACTCCTTTAGGGGAATCTCTGTGGTGCTGGCGACACTAGCACACCTTTGTTTATATTATAACACTTCTGGTGAAGCCTTGAATCATCTATACTTGCCTATCTAAGCTCTGTCCATCACTGGTTTTCATGCCACAGAGCTGTTTTGCCTCTGGTTCCTAAATAGAGGAAAGAAGATTAATCGGTATAATCTAATCGTTTTGCTCTGTTTACTTATTAATAGGCAAATACAAATTAACCTGGGCTAGGAAGCAGTGTTGGTCATCATCGCTGATCAATACTTAATGCATTCAACAACAACTTGCATTTTACGCACCGCCTTTAACTTGGAAAAATGTCCCATGGTGCTTCGCAGAGGCGTAATCAGACAAAAATGGATGCCAAGCCAAAGAAGAAGATACTAGAAGGGTCAACCAGAAAGCTTAGTCAAAGACGTTGGTTTTAAGAAGGTTCCTAAAGAAGGAGAGGGAGAGCCGAAGGATTTTAGGGGGGGGTTTCCAGAGCCTGGCGCCTAGGCAGCAGGCGCATGGGAAGACCACCACCTCCAAGTTCCCCTCCAAGTCACACACCATCCTGACTTAGAAGTATATCGCCGATCCTTCATCGTCGCTGGGTCAAAATCCTGGAACTCCCTCCCTAACAGCACTGTGGGAGTACCTTCACCACGCGGACTGCAGCGGTTCAAGAAGGCGGCTCACCACCGCCTTCTCAAGGGCAATTAGGGAAGGGCAATAAATGCTGGCCTTGCCAGCGATGCCCACATCCCATAAACGAATAAAAAAAAGGCAGGTGAAGGCACGGCCGCCATAGGTGGGGCAAAGGGAGGGGGTGCACAAGAAGCCAGAGTCAGAGGAACGGAAAGTTTGGGGAGTGGTTGTAGGGCTGGAGAAGGTTACAGAGAGAGGGAGGGGTTAGGCCATAAAGGGCTTTCAACATAAGTATGACAATTTTAAATTGGAGGCGTTGGGGGACTGGAGCCAACGATGTCAGCAAGGACAGGTGTGATAGGCGACTAGGATCTGGTGCTGGATAGGATATGGACAGCAGAGTTTTGGATGTACTGAAGTTTACAGAGGGTGGAGGAAGGCAGGCCGGCCAAGAGTGCATTGGAACAGTCGATTGGAATAGCAGTCATGTAACATTCTTCTGTTTGCTATTTTAACAGAGGTTAAATTCGGCAGGACCTCTGGGCTACCCACTTTTACGGGTTTCCTGGCCGTTAGGACCTCCCCGCTTCCCTTCACTCCCTCCCCGCCTCCCCATAAATATTGGGGCCAATGCCACTAGCAACAATATTATACATTATACACTGTCACAGCACTTCTGACAAATGAGTGGAGAGGCTCCTGCTATGTGCTCTGTCAAGCGGAGGACATTTTATTTCCATGCAATGATCCTTAATGCTCTGGGATGTATTTATGAAATGTTATTGTCACTCTGGAGATAATTACCTCTAATTTCACAGTGTCTTTGCTTGACTGGATGAATTTATGACTTGATGATTATGGAGAGCAAGAGCCAGCACCACATTAACAGTCTTATTGCATTGATGAGCGCCTTAATGTGACGTTGAAAGACTTTACCAGTGTTCCAATTGTCCCATCTTTATATAACTGAGCTCTCTTTTGTGTCTAAGTGCCAATTTGGCTGGGTCTGGAAGTTGTAGATATAAGTTCAACTCCGAACCTTGTGAGCATAATCTAAGCTGATCCTCTAGTGCAGTACAGGAAACTTTCGTTTATCCGGCACCCAAATATCCGGAATTCTCGCTTAACCGGCAAAAATCATCCTCCGAAAACTCCTCTCAAATAACCGGCAATGTTGCCGAGTCGCAGTCGAGTCTTCGCGAACGCCGAGTGCTCCGAAAAATCCTCTCAAATAACCGGCAATGTTGCCGATCCCGAGTCCGAGTCAGAGTCCGAGAACGCCGATTTAGTCAGTAGGGGTACTTTTCAAAAGTGCCACTACTCGGCCTCCTGGCGCTGTCGCAAGTCCGAAACATTGCAGTAGCAGGAGTAGATTCTCCTGTGCTGCTTGGAGTCTCTTTGTTAAAAATAGCCTCGGTAGATATAACTCTCTGTTATCCGGTACTTTCGATAAACCGGCACCACGCCGGTCCCGTCGATGCCGGATAAACGAAAGTTTCCTGTACTGAGGTGGAAGTGCTTGCTGTGTGGAACTTCGCTGGTGTTGGGTATTGACCAGAAAACAGGGCAAGCGGCCTCATATTTTGTAGGAGTGCAACAGCAATGCGCAAGCCTTATTTCAATAATCTAACTTTGAAAATGAGGTTGCATACTGAATCCATGACTTTGGGCTCGTTTCTGTCCATAGCATGCACCTTGCTCATGTAAAATGGATGTATTGACAATCCTGGGCCTTGGCCTGTTTAAGTAGGTTTGTTAAAAGGAGATGACAGTTTAAGATACTGATAGAAAAAAAATTACATTTTGCATTACATTTTGCTCCTTGCATTTGATAGTTTTGCTGTGTCATCTTCTATTTCTTGCTGGGGGTGTTTCTCTAATTCTTTTCTTTATTATGCTAGCTTACTGCTGTCACTTAAATCACACCATACAAAGCAATGAGGGTGGGAATTCCTTTTGGGATTTCCATAACACTGCATGATTTAAATGAGGTCATGATGTGGAGATGCCGGCGTTGGACTGGGGTGG
This sequence comes from Squalus acanthias, assembly GCA_030390025.1. Taxonomy (NCBI): domain Eukaryota; kingdom Metazoa; phylum Chordata; class Chondrichthyes; order Squaliformes; family Squalidae; genus Squalus; species Squalus acanthias. Next base: position 152,229,514 of record CM059428.1, read on the forward strand.
ACAAAAATGAGAAGTCGCACAACACCAGGTTATAGTCCAACAGATTTATTTAAAATTACAAGCTTTCGGAGCTATCCTGCCCCTTCTTCAGGTAGAGTTACTGTGAGACAATCTACCAGAATTCACAGAATATAAACACAGAGAAAATGCAGAGATTCAATCTTTCCCTATATCAAAGACACACTAAGAGCACAGCCAAGACAATGAGATGTGTCCCAGGGGGTCCAACGTGTCAAAACACCTGCTGGCTGCATATCCTCTCCATTTGGGTTTGTTTCTTGTGTTTGTTTCTTGTGTTTGTTTTTTTAAAAAGCTGGAAAGACCGGCAACGATGTCAGGTCACGTTCTGTAGCGTGACATGAACCCGATATCCCGATTGAGGCCATCCTCATGAGTGCGAACTTGGCTATCAGTTTCTGCTCGATGATTTTGCGTTGTCGTAACTCTACCTGAAGAAGGGGCAGGATAGCTCCGAAAGTTTGTAATTTTAAATAAATCTGTTGGACTATAACCTGGTGTTGTGCGACTTCTGATTTAAATGAGGAAGACGAGTTCATGAGAGAACAAAAAATGTTAGTGCAATAAAAGTTGAGGTGTGCTGTATGCACCGGCCACTACTCAAAGATTCATGTTTATGGACCCCTCCACACGCACCTGAACATATCAAAGGAAATCTGTCTTCAAAGGCTGTCACAGAGAGAATATCTGAAGCAGGAATGGCTCTTCCTGTGGAAGGGACATTTACCACAACATGAAGATTTAATGGAACTGTATGTTGAAGACTGCCGAGCCCGGAGGTGGTTAAGGTGATTAAGAAGGCATACAGGTACTTTCCTTTATTAGCCGAGGCATAGACTATAAGAGTAGGGAGGTTATGCTTGAACTATATAAAACACTAGTTAGGCCGCAGCTAGAATACTGCGTGCAGTTCTGGTCACCACATTACAGAAAGGATGTGATTGCACGAGAGAGGGTGCAGAGGAGATTTACAAGGATGTTGCCTGGGCTGGGGAATTTTAGCTAAGAGGAAAGATTGGATAGACTGGGGTTGTTTTCTTTGGAACAGAGGAGGCTGAGAGAGACTTAATTGAGGTGTATAAAATTTTGAGGGGCCTAGATCGAGTGGATAGGAAGGACCTATTTCCCTTAGCAGAAGGGTCAATAATCAGGGGGCATAGATTTAAAGTAATTGGTCGGAGGTTTAGAGGGGAGTTGAGGAGAACTTTTTTCACCCAGAGGGTGGTGGGGATCTGGAACTCACTGCCTGCAAGGGTGGTAGAGGCAGAGACCCTCGTCACATTTAAAAAGTACTTGGATATGCACTTGAAGTGCCGTAACCTACAAGGCTCCGGACCAAGTGCTGGAAAGTGGGATTAGGGTGGATAGTTCTTTGTCGGCCAGCGCAGACAAGATGGGCCGAATGGCCTCTTCTGTGCTGTAAATTTCTATGATTCTATGATCACATCTTGAACCCGTGCTCTTGTTGGAGGATGCAATTCAGCCACAACAACAACAGCTTGCATTTATATGGCACCTTTACTGTAGTAAAATGTCTCAAGGCACTTCACAGGAGTGTTAACAAACAAAATTTGACACCGAGCCACATAGGAGATATTAGGACTGGTGCCAAAACCTTAGTCAAAGAGGTAGGCTTTAAGGAGCGTCTTAATGGAGGAGAGAGAGGCGGAGAGGTTTAGGCAGGAAATTCAAGAGCTTAGGGCCTAGGCAGCTGAAGGCACAGCTGCCAATGATGGAGTGATTAAAATCGGGGATGTGCAAGAGGCTAGAATTGGAGGAGCGCGGATCTTGGAAGGTTGTATGGATGGAGGAGGTCACAGGGATAGGGAGGGGCGAAGCCATGGAGGGATTTGAAAACAAGGATGAGAATTTTAAAATCGAGGCGTTGCCAGACTGGGAGCCAATGTAGGTCAGCGAGCACAGGGGTGATGGGAGAACGGATTTGGTGCTAGTTAGGACACGGGCAGCAGAGTTTTGGAGGACCTCAAGTTTTTGTAGGGTAGAATGTGGGCGGTCAGCCAGGAGTGCGTTGGAATAGTCAAGTCTAGAGGTAACAAAAGCATGGATGAGGGTTTCAGCAGCAGATGAGCTGGGGCAGAGGAATGTTACGGAGGTGGAAGAAGGCAGTCTTGGTGATGGAGCGGATATGAGGTCGGAAGCTCATCTCAGGGTCAAATAGGACGCCAATGTTGTGAATGGTCTGGTTCAGCCTCAGACAGAGGCCAAGAAGAGGGATGGAGTCAGTGGCTAGGGAACAGAGTTTGTGGTGGGGACCGAAGACAATGGCTTCTGTCTTCCCAATATTTAGTTGGAGGAAATTTCTGTTCATCCAATACTGGATGTCGGACAAGCAGTGTGACAAACCAGAGAGAGTGGAGGGGTCGAGAGAGGTGGTGGTGAGGTAGAGCTGGGTGTCATCAGTGTAAATGTAGATGAGAAATAGGAGGGGGCCAAGGATAGATCCTTGGGGAACTCCAGAGGTAACAGTGCGGGAGCGAGAAGAGAAGCCATTGCAGGTGATTCTCCGGCTATGACTGGTTAGATAGGAATGCAACCAGGCGAGTGCAGTCTCACCCAGCTGGACGATGGAGGAGAGGCGTTGGAGGAGAATGGTGTGGTCAACCGTGTCAATGGCTGCAGACAAGTCAAGAAGAACGAGGAGTGATAGATTACCACAGCCACAATCACATAGGATGTCATTTGTGACTTTGATAAGGGCCGTTTCAGTACTGTGGCAGAGGTGGAAACCTGATTGGAATGGTTCAAACATGGCATTGCGGGAAAGATGGGCATGGATTTGGGAGGCGACAACACGTTCAAGGACTTTGGAGAGGAAAGGAAGGTTGGCGATGGGGCGGTAGTTTGCAAGGACTGAGGGGTTAAGGGTGGGTTTTTTGAGGAGGGGGTGATGACGGCAGATTTGAAGGGGAGGGGGACAATACCTGAGAAGAGAGAACCGTTAACAATATCAGCTAACATGGGTGCCAGGAAGGGAAGTTGGGTGGCCAGTAGTTCATAGAATCATAGAATGAGTACAGCACAGAAGGCCGCCATTTGGCCCGTCAAGCCTGTGCCAGCTCTCTGCAAGAGCACTTCAGCTAGTCCCACTCCCCGCTCTTTCCCCGTAGCCCTGCAAATTTTTTTCTTTCAGGTACTTATCCAATTCCCTTTTGAAAGCCACAATTGAATCTGCCTCCACCACCCTTTCAGGCAGTGCATTCAGATCATAACCACTCGCTGCTTAAAAAAGTTTTTCCACATATCGTCTTTGGCTCTTCAGCCAATCACCTTAAATCAGTGTCCTTTGGTTCTCGACCCTTCTGCCAATGGGAACAGTTTCTCTGTATCTACTCTGTCCAGACCCTTCATGATTTTGAACACCTCTATCAAATCTCCTCTCAACCTTCTCTGCTCCAAGGAGAACAACCCCAGCTTCTCCAGTATATCCACGTAACTGAAGTCCCTCATCCCTGGAACGATTCTTGTAAATCTTTTCTGCACCATCTCTAAGACCTTCACATCCTTCCTAAAGTGCGGTGGGAGTAGGGTCGAGGGAGCAGGAGGTGGGTTTCATGGATAAGATGAGCTCGGAGAGGGGATGAGGGGAGATAGGCGAGAAATTAGATAAAGATGCAAGTTCAGGGCTAGGGTAGGGAGGAACCTTAGGGGAAATTTGGCTTGGTGGGCATGGGGAAGGTTGGGAAGTGGCAGAGGCAGCTGAATGGATGCTCTCCATCTTAGTGGCAAAGAAGTCCGTGAGCTTCTCGCACCTGTTGTTGGAGGTAAGGGTGGAGGGGGCAGGATAGAGGGGTTTAAGAAGACGGTTTTTGGTGGAGAAGAGAAGTCGGGGGTTATCTTTGCATTCCAGGATCATCTTGGAATAGTGAGGAGTTTTGGCAGAGGAGAGCAGGACAAATAGGGCCATCCTCCTATAATGCACCTCCTGTAGCATGACCTCCACCTCTACAGCATCAAAGAGAACAGTGTTGTTCACATATCTCTGCTGTGTCACTGTAATCAATGAGTTCACTTGACTGCCTGCACCACAACTTCCCCTTTGATGGCGAGCCACAGTCCTTTGTTGCTCGAGCTGTCGTCTCACTTGATTTTACGCTCCGTAGCCAAGCGTGTTACAGGCCGAGTGGATACGGTAGTGCAGTGGTTATGGTACTGGACTGGCTAGAGGGTTGTGAGTTGTGGTAATTGTGGGCTACCACTAGAAAGAAAACTGACCATTAAAGCTGCCAGATTATTGTAAAAACCCAACTGGTTCACGAATGTCCTTCAGGGAAGAGAACCTGCCGCTTCTACCTAGTTTGGCCGACATGTGACTAGTCCATATAGTAGTTGACTCTTAATTCCCTGAAATGGCCCAACAAGCCCCTGAGGAACCACGCAATTGTCAAACAATCACTCGTGACAGGCAATAAATGTGGCCTTGCCTGCTTTGCTCACATCCTCAAAACAAATTAAAGATATTGGGGGAAAAATTCAGTTGGTTGCGCCTCCCGTTAGCGCCTTAAGAGTGCGCTAACGGGGCGCAAAGCATCTGGCGCCCAGGCGCGGTGATGTTTGCGCCGCTCGTGAAATTAACTAGACATTTTGCGGCGGCGCTAAACACTACCGCCACGATCTCCTGCGCCAGCAGATCGTGACGTCAGTCGAGTGCGCAACGCCCCGGTATCGTCACGGAGCAGATATAGAGTGGCGCCCCTGCCTTACCGCCTGACGCTAGCAACGACAGGTTGAGGGGAGCGTTTTGCAGTCATGAAGGGACTGGGGGAGCGCTATTTAAAGGCGACCGCTTCCTGCCTTTTATTGTTGGTGTCATTTTTGAACCACGCATTCTGAGAGAGAGAGGGAGACTTCTGGAGAGATTCAACGCTGTGTGAAGGAGTTTTGGGTACTGAGCAGCACTTTGCAGGTTCATTTTGATTTGCCATTCCTTGTATCAATTTAGAAGAGAATGTGGGGGCTGCACTCTGAGCTCTTTCCCTGGTACTCTCCATTGTTCTTTCCAGCAGATTTGATGTGCAGGTCTCTCCAGGCCGGGATTGAAGGCTGCAATGAACAGGATGTGGATGGAAAGCAAGATCAACCGTCCCCTTTAAGAACTGGCCCGTGCCATTGTGTGTGTGTTCCATTGCTGACTGACATTAAATGAGCTTCGCCAGCGCTCTGAGTTAGCGCCTCGCTCCTCGGCCTTTGCGCCTTAAGACAGGAGTGAAGCGCCTGATTTAGCGCTCCAATCACCTCCAGGGGCGATAAAAGTCAAGTTTGCAGTCGGTGGCGATAATTAGCGCCAGGCGCTAATCTTTGCGCCCAGCCGATAATTGCGCCCCAAATGGGGCGATACTGAATTTCTCCCCCATGCTCTCAAGGGATTTTCAGGTGCCAGCAGTCTATTCAGGTTAAAGGGAGGGACGCCCATTGCAAAATTTTGTGCAGTCTGCTTTTTGAGCAGGTGAGCCTGTGCCATATGCCAGCTCAAACTGGTTCTGCTGGTTCAGGTGGATGCTTTAAGATCCCATGGCACTAAAGAAAAGCAGGGAGTTTCCCAGACCCTAGCTAATATTCAACAAACACCACCAAAAGCAGATTAACTAGTCATTAATCAAATTGCTATTTGTGGGATCTTGTAAAATGATTGCCTTATTTACCTGTGCAATAGTCACTGAACCTCAAAGTCATTTATTGTATGTGGGATGCTTCTGACAGATGTTATAATGTCCTATATAAATGCACATCTTTATTGTGACTAAGTGAGCACATTATGAACTGCATCATTTAGTACAGAGGATACAATCTGACAACCGAACGATATATAAACATCAATAACAACTTGCATTTATATAGCAGCTTTAATGTCCCAAGGTGCTAAACAGGAGCATTATCAGACAAACTTTGACGCCGAGCTACATAAGGAGATATTAGGGCAGTTGACCAAAAGCTTGGACAAAGTGGTAGGTTTTAGGGAGCATCTTAAAGAAGGACAGAGAGGTGGAGAGACGGAGAGGTTTAGGGAGGGAATTCCAGAGCCTAGGGCCTAGGCATCTGAAGGCATGGCTGCCAATGGAGGGCAATGGAAACTGGGGATGCACAAGAGGCCAGAATTGGAGGAGCGCAGAGTTCTCAGAGGGCTGGAGGAGGTTACAGAGATAGGGAGGGGGGCGAGGCCATGGAGGGATTTGAAGACAAGGATGGGAATTTTTAAATTGAGACGTTGTTGAACCGGGAGCCAATGTTGGTCAGTGAGCACACTGGTGATGGGCGAGCAGAACTTGGTGCGTGTTAGGATACGGGCAGCAGAGTTTTGGATGAGCTGAAGTTTACGGAGGGTGCAAGATGGAAGGCCGGCCAGGACAGCATTGGAATAGTCGAATCTGGAGATAATAAAGGCATGAATGAGGGCTTCAGCAGCAGATGGGCTGAGGCAGGGGCAGAGACGGGCAATATTACGGAGGTAGAAGTGGGCGGTCTTGGTGATGACGAGAATGTGGGGTCGGAAGCTCAGCTCAGGGTCGGCGAGGTTGCGAACAGTCTGCTTCAACCTCAGACAGTGGCCAGGGATGGGGATAGAATCAGTGGTCATGGTACAGAGTGTGTGGCGGGGGCCAAAGAGAATGGCTTCGGTCTTCCCAATATTTAACTAGAGGAAATTTCTGCTCATCCAGTACTGTATGTTGGACAAGCAGCATGACAACTCAGAAGTTGTGGAGGGGTCGACAGAGGTGGTGGTGAGGTATAGCTGGGTGTTGTCAGTATACGTGTGGAATCTAACATTGTGTTTTTGGATGTTGCAACCGCTCAGTTCTCCTGCAGTCTGGTCTAACCATGGTATAGCCTGGTTAGCTGCAGACTCAGGGTTGGATTTTCCTCCATTATCCTGCCTGAAATCAGATGGGATAGTGATGGAGAAGGAGGCAAAATCAAGTGGCAAAGCTGTATCATGTCACATAAATTATATATAAAAATATATATTACATGTGAATATATTTGATTATATATTAATATACCTGCATATAAAATGGTTAATTATAAATATATGCAATTCATACTATAAGACAACTGAGGTCACCTTAGCAAAGAATGTGAAAGTAGGAGATGAAAATGGGATGGCAGTCTACTTGTCCATACAGCAACCTTTTGCATATGGTATGGATCTGGTCCAATAATTGAAACAACACTTATACCAATAAATCTCATGATGTGGAGATGCCGGCGTTGGACTGGGGTGGACAAAAATGAGAAGTCGCACAACACCAGGTTATAGTCCAACAGATTTATTTAATTTTACAAGCTTTCGGAGCAGTTCGCTCCTTCGTCAGGTAAGTTTAGCAGTGAGAGAATCTCCCAGAATTCACAATTTAAACACAGACAAAATATATTCAAATCTTTCCCACATCAAAGAGCATAGCCAAGACAATGAGATGTGTCCCAGGGGGTCCAACGTGTCAAACCAATAAATCTGGAGGTGGTATTTGAGGGTTATTTTGATGACCTTACACTCTTAGACATATCTTTATATTGTACAGCTGAATGTCACCATGGTAACAAAATGCTCCCCGTGGTTTGCAGTCAAATACCGGCATGTGCTGACGGTTATCATTTCTCAGCAAGTATTTTGCGGTATGGATCTATTAGTCATATACCAACAGTTTTTATTTGCTTTGGCAACCAAAGGTTTTGAGTTCCTTTTTGCCTTGTGGCTTCCTCTCTCGTCAACTTCGGATTAACATCTGCACTTACAGGAAAAAATATTTAGGGGGAGAAATTCATTATAGCCCCGTTTGGGGCACTAACTTTTAAAAGTTGAGAAAATTAGCGCCAGGCGCTAATGTTTCTCAACTTTAAAAAAATTTGGTTTTGCGCTCCAGGAAGGAAGCGGAGCGCTAAATCAAGCGCTCCACTTCATTCCTGGAGTGCAACAGGCAGCAGGCGGGGCGGTAGGTGAGCAGCGCTGCACAATGGGCCGTGCAGCGCTGCCGCGTTGGAAGGTTCCTTCCCTCCCTTAAAGGGAAGGGCCATCGCAGCAGGCTCTGCAAGGGCAAAACGTACCTGGTCCCCGACAGCAGCCGCAATCCGGCCCGATCAGCCCGATGCACTGCAGCAGAGTGCCGGGCTGACCGATGGGTGGCGACGAAACGAAAAAAAACCGCAACGAGCATTTCAGATTTTATTTGAACCTACCTTGGCCACCTCGCCTTTAAGTATCGCCCCCAAAGCGCCCGGCCTCCCGATCAACGCCTCCTCCTGCTGTCGGTGTCATCACCCGGTGATGCTGCAGGGGGCGGAAATGAATTTTGGGTCCGGGGCGCTACCGGGGCTCTGCGCAGCCGGATGACGTTATGATCTCCGGGCGCAGGAGATCGTGGCGCTAGGGGTTACCGCCGCTGCAAACTGCCAGGTGAATTTTGCGGGCGGCGGTAACAACGCCGCGCCCGGGCGATATGTCCTTAGTGCCCCATTATCGCCCCCTGGAGGCGCTAACGGGAGGCGCTATGGCACCGAATTTCTAGCCCATATAGTTTAGGATAGTGAACATCTAGCTCCATTATCAACTGTGGTGATATGAGTGGGAAATGGAAAGATCACGCTGGTCTGGTAGAGGTGCTTTTCTCAGTTTGTGGTTAATACTAGATCGGTTATAAGAGTGTATTGTAGGCCAGCTATACGACAGCTTGCATTGGAGAAAGAGGCTTCACCTTCAGGCTGATGCAAACTATGACGTGTAGTGCAGGTATGAGCAGCCGAAAGTGTACTTAGGCAAGAGGTGGAAGGCTGCTCCATCAGTAGTTTTACACCATGTTGGCTTGACATCTGCTGCACCATAACTCAGCCAGTGCAACCTAAGTTTAAAAAGTTTCCAGATGGTTAAAGTGACATCAGGGTACTTTTTAAAATTAATTTTGAAAATGAGTTAACATTAACTGAGAGAGCTTGATGAGACACTGAGCCATCTGCCAACATTAGAATTTAACCGGCATTTCCGTGCTTCTAAGTGGGGCTCTGCGGATGTAAGCTTTCACAAGATTAAACAGAGCTCCTTTTGCCTAGCCGGTGAGTTACTCGGAGCAAGCTGTATAACGTGGGTCAGCTCGCCCAATGGCACCTTCAGCAGGCATCAATCAGTCCCTGTGAGATAACAACACTCAAAGAGGAGATTGGTGGCTAGAAAGTTGGCTCCGTAGCACTCAATTTTTTGGCGCTGTGTGCGCCATTTTGTGTCAGAAATGGCGTCTGCACTGCACGCGTACACTTCTGGTGCAGGCCACGCCGTACGCCATTTTGGTGAGGGCGGTAGGGTGGGTGTTAGGAGCGTGCACCAGAAGTATGTAGAGTAGGCAGATCGTGACGTCAATCAGCGTGCAACGCTGATTTGATGCCAGCGCTGCCATTTCCATCCTCAACGCTGGAGCCAATGCCCTGTCTTAACCTCACACAGCTGAACATGTGTTTAGCAGCAGCAAGGATCCCCCCCACCCCCAACCAGCGCTATTTAAAGGGAGCATCAACCACTCTCAAGTTAGCTGCTGATTAATTTCTACTGGCTCTGTGTACGTTTGCAGGAGTGTTTGGTGCTTTCCAGAGTTGTTTAAAGTTGATGCTGCAAGTGGAGAAGGCCTTGGCCCTGACTTCAAGGGTTCTGGTCAGACCACTTGCTCCCAGTCATGGGTGCTCTAGTTGTCAACCCCCTTGGCATGCGGCATGACAGGGAGATGGAGCAGAGGCAGCGAAGAAGAGGACAAGCTGCTCGCAGAGGAGGGAGGAGGAAGGGGAAGAAGGGCTCTCAGCAGGAGCCCTTACCCACCTAGGGTCTTCCGAGAGCAATTCTTTTACCTCACTCTGAGCCAAGAGCAGTGTGTGAGGCAGTCTGCGCTTTACAAAGGAGCTGCTCACAGAACTTTGACACCTCTTGCAACCAGACCTGCAGCCTCACACCAGGGCAAGGACAGCGCTGCCAGTGGCTGTGAAGGTGACCGTGGCCCTGAATTTTTTCGCATTGGGATCCTTCCAGGCTGGAGCAGGCGACATCTGTAACATCTCCCAGTTCACAGTCCACTGCTGCCTAAGAGAGGTGGCAGAAGCTCTTTATGCCAGGAGAGGGGAGTTCATTGTCTTCTCCCTGACCAGAGAGAATCAGGTGGAGCGTGCATGTGGCTTTGCCAGGATAACGGGCTTCCCCAAGGGGCTGGGTGCCATCAACTGCACGCACGTGGCTTTGCGGGCACAACATCTAAATGCTGAGATAAACCACAACCGCAAAGGTTACCACTCGCTGAATGTGCAGTTGGTGTGTGATCATGTTCAGCACATCATGATGGTGAATTCCCAGTTTCCTGGCAGCAGTCATGATGCTTTTATTCTGCGGCAGTCCACTGTTCCCTCAGTCTTTGAGCCACCATGTCAAACCAAAGGCTGGCTACTGGGTGACAAGGGCTATCCGCTGACCACCTGGCTCATGACTCCGCTCTGCAAACCAGCCACACGTGGCCAGCATGCGTACAATGAGAGCCATGCTGCCACACAAAACATCATAGAGCAGACCTTTGGGGTGCTGAAGCAATGGTTCTGCTGCCTGGACTGCTCTGGAGGAGCCCTGCAGTACTCGCCAGAGCGTGTGTCCCGATTCATGGTGGTCTGCTGTATCCTCCACAACTTAGCCATCATGAGGGCACAGCCCTTGCCACCAGGGATACGGCGAGCAGCTCAGCAGCAGGAGGAGGAGGAAGAGGAAGAAGAGGAGGAGCAGGAGGAAGAGAGGAGGCAACCAGCACATCCTGTCTCCGGCTGGGCTGTCTATTATCACCTAATTCGACTACGGTTCCACTGAACACAACTCCAAATTTCCATCGTACAACAGTCACACACCTTACCATCCCGCTGTTCCGGACCATCACAGCGTCCTCTTGGCCCCTGAAATAAAATCCACCACAAAAGAAACATTCCAAGCCAACTTTATACATCAATCAATCCAATACTACATAATAGTCAACTAATCACCCTTGTGCATTCCCTTAGTACCTGTCTTCCATGTGCCTTTGCCTGTCCTAGTGCTCCTACAAAGTGCTACCCCAGTGGCTGGTGGAAGGCTGCTGACTTTCAGTGGAGGAGACTGCAGATGACCTTAGAAGGACGACCTTGAGCATCTCTGAGCCTAGAAGGCCCGGCTTTGGACTGCACCACCTCGGCATGGGCGGCAGCAGTCTGGGCTGGATGGCTGACAGGAAACTGCAAGGGCACTGTCCTCCTCTTCCCTCACCACAACCTTACCCTTGTGCCATTCTACTTTCAGATAGCCAAGAACTGCCACTTGGCCAGGCACTGGTGGAGGAGTAGGAAATGGAAGAGGAAGAAGGCAGTGATGCAGAAGACACAGCGCCATCACCCCCATTAACTTTTACAACTTGGCATCTCAGAGTTTCATTTAAATTCCGATCAACATAAATTCGCTGTACAATGAAAACTCCAGCTTTATTTCCCTTTTTGTTCAAAACAATTGCACTGCTCGTAATGGTAGGAGACGCAGTTTAATTTGAGCAATATTTAAGAATTTTAGTTCTATTCTGAAGAAGTGTCAGTGAAAATGCCCAGACCTCTGGAAGATGGAGCCAGTCAAAATTTGAAAAAGGGATCAGTGTGGAAAGATACTTGCTGAAACAAGGGCTCAGATTTTCGTGTCAAAATAACGGTGAGGCTAATGGTGCTCGCCGTTATTAACGCACCCTGGTACAGCAACTTCAGGCGAGGGGCGAATGCGTGGTTAAACTCAAAAATCTAAAAGTTGCTGTCCCAGTTGCGCCACTCCACCAGAGTCTTCGCGAAAACGCTTCTCGCTGTCTGCCTCACCATTGAAATGCATTGAATGGCGTGAAGTAGCTGTATTTGCACGGGAGATACGAACTAAACTCGTCACAGAAAGTTAAGTCTTGTCTAGTTGAGCCTAAGTACCCTTTTAATGACATGATAACTGTTAATTACTGCCAATCACCCTCCCTGGCACTGAACATTAACTATTACAAGTGTGGAGTCTCATTCCTTCAGGGTTTAATTGTTGGAGATTTTAAAAATGTCAAATTTTAAATTAAAACTTTTTTTTTACTTTTCCTTTTTTTTCTCTCTCTTAATCCAATCTTTCTTTCCCTCTCTTTATTTCTTTCTGTACCTGATTTGACATTGAATTCGCCCACTCTAACTTACACTTCCTTCTCAGTCCTTACGCTGTTAATTTCACAATTCTTCAATCTGATTAGCTAAGGAGATACACAGTTGCTTGTCCAGCTCACTCGGGTCCCAGCTGCCCTGTTTCCCTTCGCTGCCCTTGCCACGCAACTTGCCACGCAAAAAAATTAGAAACCCTAAATGTGCAAGGACAAGTCTAACTAACGGCAGATGCCGTTATATTCACTCCCACAGCAAAATCTGCCCCAAGGTGGGATTTTACTGATTCTGTGCTGCCACCTACTGTTAAGTCATAGTCATAACGGCACAGTAACAGTTATGCAGCTGTTTGTCAAACCTTTTTGGGTATCACCAAATCAATCGATCAAAGCTGCTGTTAAAATTCTTCATGTCATTTTAGAAACAGTTTTCATTCCCTAACATAGATAACATGTATTTTATTCCATGCTGTAGGATTCCACAAACCATATAGGTGCATTTTTTTTTCATTTGCTGTAACCCATTACTCGCTGGGGTCTATATTGGTTAGCGCCTCAAACTGGGCACGATTCCGGCCGCAAGCTGCGTCTGTGAGATGGAGAGGCCGGAGGACCGAACTAAATTCATCCTCGGGCTTCATCATAATTATTCAGGCGAGCTGCGGCCACCAATCAGGTGCCCCCCAACCCACCTGTCGGGGCCTTACCCATTTAACCCCATGCCGAGGCTCACAGCTAAGCCTGAGAGGGGAGGGAAATGATTGGAGGCAAGGATAGAACGCAGCTGTTTTATGGAGCTGAGGGAAGCATTCTTGCTCCTTCCGACTCCACAAATACCACATTCCTGGAAGTTTTAGGGCCTTTTATTGAGTGGCCTCCAGCAGCTGATTTAAGAACCGCTGGTTTGGGTGTTCAGACCCTGGAAATACCAGTCAGAGCTTGTGCATCGCAAGCTCCGACTAGGGCAAAAATAATTTAACAATCTGGGTCTGAAATGGGTGCAGGAGCATCATTTCACTATTGAAATGAGGCCTTGTATTGGTGGCCGCCTAAAAACGCCACAACCAATTTAACAGTGGCCTGAACATCCATGCAGATTGGGCGTGAGCCTCTGCCCAGCTAAATTGGTTATCGTTATGCCCATTTTAGACCGACTAAATGAGAACAACAATTTTACATTTTGACCGCTCTAATTCAAGCTGTAGAGTTTCTGCTTGCCCAATGTGGTGCGCGCACTGCCCTGTAAGGACACAGTCTACTTACCTGAGTCCAGAGAACTTATGTACGGGTTGCTAACAGCACAGCGAGATTTATGGACTAACAAGTATGTACAAGGGTACTGGAGTTTAACCGTCTGATACCAGCAGAATGGTAAACTTTCCATTATTAGTCCAGCTAGGTCCAGTCTACCCATTAAGGCTTTGGCCTGCCGGATTATCTCGAGCCAAGTGAGAAGAATCCCAGTTCCCAGTGACAGGTCTAATCCTTCAGGCTCCATTAGTGAACCAGTCTGGCTAATTGACCCTCAACAATGCACTGGAGTAGGTCAGTGAAGTCTCCCTTCACTGTTACCGTGCCTCCACCATTGCTGCTACTCCGTACCCAGTTAATATCATGAACGACTGACCCTCTGATTTTACTTTCTTCTCTGCAGGGATGTATCTGGTCTATACTCAGTACACTGTCAAAGTAGGGAACTCACCATGATCATTTGGCTAAAATTGGAGCCTGCTAGCTGCCCAGCCACTAAGCAGCACTCTGTTAAGGTAACTTGTTACGGTAACCCTGCCAAAGGAAGCAGAGGACCTTTAAAGTGTGACTTGAAGCCTCTTCAGAGTAATCAAGAGCTGTTTCAAAAGTAGATTATGATGAAATGCATTGAAGGCAGCAAGGGTATTAGCAAGATGAAGCAGGAATCTGTCAGTTGTATCCATCTGTAAGAATGCAATATAAAACAAAAATGATCCTAATTTGCTTTTCCATTTGCTATCGTTTCTCATCAGTCATGGCCAAAAGAGCCCCTCTGGTCTAGTGCCAAAGACTAACAGGTTTGGTGCTCACTAACGAACCTATGGGGGCAACCTCGGTCTGGAGAGAGCATTATACTGAACTGACATCTGATCCATAATAAAGACCTATCCGCACAGAGATAGGAAAAGCCAGTGGAATAGGCTGCACATATCAAAAGTCTTAATAAACCAGTTCAATGGGAGGAGCACTGCTTTGCCTACCTAATAGTAGGGCAGCAGGTGTGAACAGTAGTCGTACCAAATACCTAAAAGTTGCCTGGAGGGGAAGAGAAACTTAAACGGTCTTAGAGAACAGTGCCATAAACAACTGGCGCATCATGAAGCTGTCCTTCTAAGGCTGATGAGTAGGATTTTGTTTGGCATCAAACTCAGTCATCTTGGTTTATAAATACAATAATTAATGTATCTAACCTTTGATCCAGCAATCACAGCCCCATATGTTTAAATGGGTTTGTAGTGAGTCTCAATCTTTTAGTTCATAATCCTCACTTCTAACATTACCCTTGTGTTTACAGCTCTGCATTAATGTGTATGTGCATACGAGTATCTTTATATGCACGTGTGAGTGGAAAACACTTTGCATTATTTGTATGACACTAAATTGCAATAGCTACATAAGCTATTAATGTTCCTTACTACTGGCAGCAAGAAAGTACAAACTTAATCTTGATTTTTTTTTTAAATGCTATTAAGTGAAGTGAAAGACTGCCACCTGCACAAGAGACATTCGGTGGATTTTAGATTGATACAAATTTCATTTCATTTCAAAGAATGCTGATGAGGCAAACTGTGAAAATTAAATCATTTCTAAAATCTGCTTACACTGGCACTCTGCCTATTCATTTCAAGAGTAACAGTCACAGAAACTCAAAGAGCAAGAGGCAGCTTTTATAATAGCACTAGCTTACCAGCAGAAAATTAGTGTCAACTTGGCTGAGTTGGTAGCAGTCTCCTCTTTGAGCCAGAGTGGTTCTAGGTTCGAGTCCCACGCCAATACTTTAGCACGTTATCTCGGCCAATAATCCAGTGCGGTTTTGAGGAGTTGCAGTTTTGTTGGAAGTGCCGTTCTTCAAATGAGATGTTGAACTGTGGTCCCGATAGTTCAGGTGGTTGTTTAAAGAGCCCATGTTGCTATTTAGGTGTTAGCCTTGGCTGAGTGATAGCACTCTCACCTCTGAATCACAAGGTTGGAGTGGGATCAAGCTTCCACTCCAAAGACTTGAGTGCCTAATCCAGGCCGACACTTCAGTGCAGAACTAAGGGAAGTGCTGCAATGTCAGAGGTGCTAATTTTTGGTTGAGATGTTAAACCAATGTAAAAGATCCCACAACACGATTCAAAGAAGAGCAGGGGCGTCCTTCTGGTGTCCTGGCCAACTTTTATCCCCCATCCACCATCACTAAAAACAGATTATCTGGTCATTTATCTCATTGCTGTGCACACCAAGTTTGCCTACATTACAAAAGTGACTATATTTCAAAAGTACTTTAATTGCTGTGAAGTGCCTTGGGACCCCCTGAGGTTATGAAAGGCACGATATAGATACAAGTTTTTTTCTTTTTTTTCCCCAAAGAAAAGCAGGCTCCCTGCCAAGATAACTCCCTTAACCAACACCACCAAAAATCAGATTAATTGGTCTGTCCTCTCATTATCTGTTTATGGGATGTTGCTGGTGCAGGACGGTTGCCCACGTAATAGTTCTGCACTACAGAATAGAAATTCATTGTGTGAAGTGCTGTGAAATGTTTTCATGTGATTAGCCATAATATATATGCAGCTATTATTTATTTGTTATGTTAGTCTATAATGACATCATCAGGTTAGCAACAGGCCCCGCTATGGCCTTGCCCTTTTTAAAAAAAATACATTTCCTTTTAAAATTGGATATTTTATCAGTAACTCTTTGCTTTACTGCCCAGTAATTGTATCCTGTTGCCACACTTCACTAATTCTCCAAGACAATTACTTATCAATCCACTGTGAGAACTATCAGTGTCATGTCATAAAGCAATTCGTCTATGAAGCCAATTACATGTTGGCCCGCCAAACAGATGTTTCATTTGTTCTACAGTCTGAATGGCCAGATGTACTAGTCAGTTTTGATGCAGTTAAACGTTCACTGAATGGGAATTTGTGCAGCAAAATTAATTTTTATGTGGAATCAGAAATTAACCATGAATAAAATATGTTTGAATTTATTGCAAAACCATCCAGCTGTACAGCAATTTGTCACAAACTCATATACGAAGATACAAAAAGCAGGGCAAGAAAATACCTTTGGCCTTGTCCCATTCAGACAACAGTGCAATCTCTTACACCAATCACCCACCCATTCGCCATCCTATCTCCTGGAAGAGGTGGGGGAAAAAAAGACAAGAAGGAAAATCCTGTGACCTATTCAGGACAAACTCTTGAAAATTTCTCTCCAACTCTCCAGGACAATCAAGCAAGCTACGGGAGGACCATGGTAACTCATAACTCCTCATAATCACAGCTGAATAGCAACTTATCCTATTTAACTGGAAATGTCCTCTTCACTCAGGAGATTGTCAAGTTTCTTTTTAAAGGATTACAGCAATTCCTTCCCCATTGCATTTTTCAGCAGTTTGTTCCAGAGAGCCAACATTCTCAGTGAAACAAGTACTTCTAGCATCTACCGTAACTCTTTGCCAATGGACTATATATGCATAACCTCTAGCCCTATGATCCCAATCCATCTCTAATAATCTATCTAATAGACTGAGTCCAATTCCATTATCTTTTGAAAAACCTCAGTCATACAGGAAACTCTCTTTTAACCGGCACCCAAATAACCGGAAATCTCTCTTAACCGGCAAAATTCTTGAGTAGGTAACCGGGGTTTTCCTTCATCTCTCCTTTAAAAATAACTTTAAAAAAAACCCCGAGGCGTTTGCCTTGTATCGGAGCGTGTAGATTGGGAGGGGAATGTGCAGCCCGGGTAGGCAGCGGACACGACAGATGGTCAGCTGGCGGTCCCCGGGGAGACGGAGCTCCGAATGCAGGCGCATGTCAGTGTGTACGGGGCTCTCGTACGTTGGGAGATATAACTCTCCGTTATCCGGACTTTTTGATTAACCGGCACCACGCCGGTCCCGTCGGTGCCGGTTAATAAAGAGTTTCCTGTAGTTATATTTTTTTCTAATCCTGCATTTCTCCAGATCCTCATAACCAGGAGCTCTAGGGTTAGGTCTCACCATGGTTATAGGAATATGGGAACAGGAGTAGGCCTTTCAGCCTCTCAAGCCCACTCTGCCATTCCATTAGATCATGGTTGATCTGTATTTCAACTCCATTTACCCACCTTTGCTCCATATACTCTTAACTAACAAAAAATCTATCAATCTTAGTCTTGAAAACTTCAATTGACCTAGCATCCAAAGCCTTCTGAGGGAACGAGTTCCAGATTTCCCTACTCTTTGTGTGAAAAAGTGCTTCCTGATTTCACTCCTAAATGACCTTTCCCTAATTTTAAAGTTATGCCCCCTTCTTCTGGATTCCCCCACCAGAGGAAATAGTTTCTCTCTATCTACCCTATTGAATCCCTTAATCATTTTACAGACTTTGGTTAGATCACCCCCTCAACCTTCTAAACTCAGAGGAATAGAAGCCAAGTTTATGCAACCTGTACTCATAATTTAACCCTCTAAGCCCTTCTGGTGAATCTGCGCTGTACTCCTTCCAAGGCCAACATATTCTTCCTGAGGTGTGGTGTCCAAAACTGAGTACAGTACACCAGATGGGGTCTGGCCGAGGCGCTGTACAATTGAAGCATACTTCCCTTTGTTGCTTGACTGACCACACCCAACAAGATGCCACCAAGCAATTTTTGCAGGCCCTGGCACAACTACCTGGTAATGACCATCAAGAACATCTTCTTAGGGTTTGGGTCAGCAGAGGGGAGATCCAGAGCTAGACCATCTGTAAACAACAACAACAACAACTAGCATTTATATAGCGCCTTTAACGTAGTAAAACGTCTCGAGGCACTTCACAGGAGCGTTATCTAACACCGAGCCACATAAGGAGAAATTAGGACAGGTGACCAAAAACTTGGTCAAAGAGGTAGGTTTTAACTGAGAACTTCTTTGTCGCAGGTAATATACACAAATGCTGCGAGAGGTAGAAACACTCCACTCCCAACCAATTTCGAAAAGAGAGTGTCTGGTGTTGAATAAACATTTGTCGTCTATATTCTTACTGAACATTCACTGCAACTGTTATCTGAAATAGTCCACTGATGGAGGAAACAGGGAATTTCTGAGAGGCTATAATGTGTCTGTAGTGTAGAAATAAATTTATAATCATACCTTTATAATGAAAATTGAAAACCATTTCTTCATTCTGTTACGAGGTACTCATCTACTCTAATGCCTCCCAGGGCTACAGAACAGAAGCATAGCTCAAGACAACACTCTCAAGCTACCTCCACAGATCATTATACATTTAGTATCGGGTGGACCAGGATTTCCCTGCTAAACAAATACAGATTGTTTCTGGATTAGCCTATAATAAATGATATTGCAATTGTTAATGGACTGATGTAAATGACTTCCCTTGGTCGGCATATTAAAAAAAATAAGACTTGCACTTATATAGCGCTTTTCACGACCACCGGACGTCTCAAAGCGCTTTACAGTCAATGAAGTACTTTTGAAGTGGAGTCACTGTTGTAATGTGGGAAATGCAGCAGCCAATTTGCGCACAGCAAGCTCCCACAAACAGCAATGTGATAATGACCAGATAATCTGTTTTTGCTATGCTGATTGAGGGATAAATATTGGCCAGGACACCGGGGATAACTCCCCTGCTCTTCTTCGGAACAGTGCCATGGGATCTTTTACGTCCACCTGAGCAAGCTTGGTTTAACGTCTCATCCGAAAGACGGCACCTCCGACAGTGCAGCACTCCCTCAGCACTGCACTGGAGTGTCAGCCTAGATTTATGTGCTGTAAATCCCTGGAGTGGGACTTGAACCCACAACCTTCTGACTCAGAGGCGAGTGTGCTACCAACTGAGGCACAGCTGACACGTTTAAGAGTCTCTAAACCAAGCACAGACATGTATAGTCTTTATTTGTCTTATCTGGTGTTCACACGCTCTTCCCCAATTTACTTAAATCAAGAGAGTTTAGCCCCAGATAGGCCTTAGGGTGTACATTGTACTGCTGGAGTAAAACAGCACTGGCCAGCAGCAAAAAAGCACTGGCAAGCCAAATAGGGAAATATCCCAGCCCCCTAGTGATGGGTAACACCTCCCGGTGCTATTAATGAGAAAGGCTGGCTGGTCAATCATCAACACTACCCTGGAGTACTGCAGACCTGTCTGATTCAGTTACCAAGTTACACAATTGCCAGGAAGGGCTTACTTGCTTCCAAACTTCTATAGCCAGGTGTGTCATCTAGGCACTACCTCACCCCACCCCACCCCACAAGAAGAATATTCACTAGCTGGTTTCATGGAAATGACATATGGGAGGGAAATTTCTGTTTTAACAAGAAATGGAATAATGCCTGTGTTTTCTTTCTCCCCCCCAAATAACCACCTGCTAATGAAATTATAGGAGCGTGCAACATTAAAACATGCAATTTCAGAGAATGGGATTACATAGGAGGTCATTAAAAGAAAATTCGGCATTCTCCAGTTTTTAGTTAGCCGTCCCATATCAGGGATACGAAGCACATTAACATTTGGGGATCTGCATCGACAGCCAATACAAGAACTGTCCAGAAACAGGATAAACTCTCACAGAAATCATAAAGCATAATGAGTAATCTTGAAGAGCATCCCAGGGTAATTTCGTCACCCACTCTGCTGAGTTCTCATTCTCAGGCATGTTACTGTAGGGGGGCACCAGGTTAGACACCTTCCAACAGAGAGGGAATGGGCAACAGCTGCTGAGAGATTTACTCCCGAGCCACTCTTACAACAGTGGCCGGCTCAGTAAGGTATTACCAAAGGCCCAGGAGCAGGTTGCCCGTCTGTCTTTCTTGGGCCTACGGAGATCAGCCGAGCCTGGAGAAAAATATAGAAGGAGGTGATCCTCATTTTTTTTTTAAAAAAGGGGTGAAGTTTAAAGACGAAGGGGAAAATTAGTCAATCATTTTTGCGAAAAATTTAACATGGACGGAAAAATGGCATTTCTCATTTTGTACTCTCACCAACTTTTGGGGTAAAATTAGCAATGGGGGAATTTCACTCCCTAGCCATTTTGACACAACTCAAATAATTTTACTTGTGCTGCTCCTTCCCTTTCCCAGGGCAAATCTTCTTCGAAGTTTGTCGGAAAAAGGGGAAGAGACTGAGTTAATATAGTCAACAATACATAGATACATAGATACATAGAAGATAGGAGCAGGAGTAGGCCAGCCGGCCCTTCGAGCCTGCTCCGCCATTTAATGAGATCATGGCTGATCCTCCAATTCAGTATCCCGTCCCCGCCTTCTCTCCGTAACCTTTAACCCCTTTTGCCTGTAGAAATATATCTAATTCCCTCTTAAATATATTTAATGATCTGGCGTACACTGCCCTCTGTGGCAATGAGTTCCACAGGTTCACCACCCTCTGAGTGAAGAAATTCCCCCTCATTTCTGTCCTAAATGGTTTAGCCCTTATCCTTAAATTATGTCCTCTAGTTCTGTTCTCACCCGCCAAGGGAAACATTCCTTCTGCATCTAGTCTGTCTAGACCTGTCAGAATTTTATACACTTCTATGAGGTCCCCTCTCAATCTTCTAAACTCCAGTGTGTACATCCCTAAACTACATAGTCTCTCCTCATAGGTCAATCCCGCCATTCCTGGTATCAGCCTGGTGAATCGCCGCTGCACCCCCTCCATGGCAAGAACATCTTTCCTCAGATGAGGCGACCAAAACTGTACACAGTACTCGAGGTGTGGTCTCACCAGTGCCCTGTACAGCTGCAGCAAGGTATCCCTGTTCCTGTATTCCAACCCTTTTGCTATGAAGGCCAGCATACCGTTTGCCTTCTTGATCGCCTGTTGCACCTGCATGCTCGCCTTCAGTGACTGGTGTACAAGAACACCCAGGTCTCTCTGTACTTCCCCCTCTCCCATAGTTGTCACACTGCCTATAATTCTTGAACGGCAGCACCTCTATTGTGACAATTTTCCACTCTATTGTGGCTCAGGCAGCCAGTATTGTTTATCAAAAAATAATTTAAAAAATGGGCTCAGTATTATTGAGTGCTCGTCATGCAAGTTAATTTGTTTGGTGAAGTCCTTTTGAGTAAGGCTTACATGAACGAAGTCTGCCTATCTCCTTCGCCCGCACACTGGCTTCTATATGCCAATCCGGCCCATCCGCCCTGATGCCTCACTGCGGCTTCTGCATCACCAGGACTACTGACGTTCCATGTTGCTCCGGGCTGCTCTCTAACCTCTGCCAGCCTAACAAGGGTACGCCTGCATTTGCTGCCGGTTTCCCCAATCACCCACTGCAGTCTCAGTTGCCCTACCTTGAACTTAAGAACATAACAACATAAGAAATAGGAGCAGGAGTAGGCCATTTGGCCCTTCGAGCCTGCTCCACCATTCAATAAGATCATGGCTGATCTTCTACCTCATCTCCACTTTCCTGCACTATCCCCATATCCCTTGATTCCCTAAATATTCAAAAATCTATCGAACTCTGTCTAGAATATACTCAACGACTGAGCCTCCACAACCCTCTGGGGTAGAGAATTCCAAAGATTCACCACCCTCTGAGTGAAGAAATTTCTCCTCATCTCAGTCCTAAATGGTCAACCCCTTATTCTGTGACCACTGGTTTTAGACTCCCCACCCAGGGGAAACATCCACCCTGCATCTACCCTGTCAAGTCCTGTAAGAATTTTGTATGTTTCAATGAGATCACCTCTCATTCTTCTAAACTCTAGAGAATATAGGCCTAGTCTACTCAATCTCTCCTCATAGGACAATCCCCCCATCTCAGGAACCAGTCTGGTGAACCTTCGTTACACTCCCTCTATGGCAAGTATATCCTTCCTTAGGTAATGAGACCAAAACTGTACACAATACTCCTGGTGTGGTCTCACCAGGGCCCTATATAATTGCAGTAAGACGTTTTTACTCTTATACTCAAATCCTCTTGTAATAAAGGCCAACATACCATTTGCTTTCCTAATTGCTTGCTGTACCTGCATGTTAACTTTCAGTAATTCGTGTACGAGGACACCCAGGTCCCTCTGAACACCAACTTTCCCCAATCTCTCACCATTTAAAAAATACTCTATTTTTCCTACCAAAGTGGATAACTTCACATTTCTCCACATTATATTCCATTTGCCATGTTCTTGTCCACTCACCTAGCCTGTCTATATCCCCTTGAAGCCTCCTTGCATCCTCCTCACAACTTACATTCCCACCCAGCTTTGTATCATCAGCAAACTTGGATATATTACATTTGGTCCCCACATCCAAACATTGATATAGATTGTGAATAGCTGAGGCCCAAGCACTGATCCTTGCGGTACCCGAAAATGAACGTTTATTCCTACTCTCTGTTTTCTGTCCGTTAACCAATCCTCAATCCATGCTAGTATCCTGCTTCTGCCTCGCCAGTTGTGTTTCACCTTGCAGGCGGCTCTTGCATGTAGGGATGCAGTGAGAAGGTGGGTCGGTGGAGTTAATCTGTCAAAATAGGGAATTGACTGTTTGGAACTATTGGCCTTTTCTAATTCTGAAAATACCTTGGTGGTTGAATTGCCTCAGAGCATCTCCCGCTCCATCCCCGTAACTTTGCCGAAAGTTGGGCGCTGACCCTTTGGGCTGGATTTTGTCAATGGGGAGCTTTTGGAGGCAGGACTCCCACTTTTCGGATTTTAATCCCGCCTCCATCGACTTGTGGCCAACCCACGCTATTTTCCAATGATTGACCTTGTTAAGCCCGCCCAGCGGGCCAATTAAGGGAAAAACGGTTACAGGTGACGTCAGCGAGTGACGCTTCATCTGTCAAGAGCTATTGACAGATGAAATGTCAGCGTTTGACAGCTCTGTGAAGCTGTCAAACACTGACAATTTGTCTTCTAAGTTGAGTCTTTACTCAAGACTCAATTAGAAAGCTTTCCTGAGCAGAAAGCAGAAGGCTGCAGCTTTTGACAGTTCAGCGGCCATTCTGCTTTCTGTGCCGGTGAGCTGAGGGACTCCCGAGACCTGAAGGGAGGAAGCCTGCAGGAAGAAGTAAAGGTAAGTAAAACTTATTAAAACACTTTACACACACCTCACACACTTACCTCTGCACACATGCACCCATCACTCACCTGCACACCGGACATCTCGGCCCCTCCGACCCCCGCAGACCGACGGCCCGCCTCGCTGACCCTGGCGAGGTTCGGAGCCGTCGGGAAGCCCACACTTCAGGGCTCAAAAATAGGGATTAGCCAAAAAACTGCCTGTTAACTACCTGTTAACAGGCAGTTAATTGGCACTAATCCCCTTCCCGCCTCGAAGAGACGGGACCCGGCGCGGTTCGGGTACCCGCCTCCTGGGAAGATGGCACGGAGGCGTGTTGGGGGCAGGATGGGTACCCGCCCCCAGATTCTGCCATTTTCCCGGCAGTCCCGGCTCCAAACCCGCCTCCCCAGGGCTGGCAAAATCGCCCCCTTTAATGTTGGGCACTTGGACTGTTGGAACTTCTTTCTAACTTGAACAAGTACCTAAAAGAAAAAAAGGCAGGAACTTATTACCAAGTTTCAAACAGTAATAGGATGTAGATGCTGCCTTTACTAATTCTGGGCATAGTGCCAAGCTGTAAAAGTCAATGCCAAAATTGCCTGGCACTCCAGCAAAGTAGGGCTCTGGCAGTTGTTCCACCCAAATACTAAAGGTTACCAAGAAATTTCAACAACAAAAATTCCAGGAAACAGAAACACTCAATAAATTTGCAGGGATCAGAAATACTAAAAAGGGATATTGACCAGATGTTGCTGGGTTAATTATCCCTTCAATCCCTTCTATACTTTCTACAAAGAGAAAGATTTCTTCTGTTCAGTATCACAGTGAAATCAGAAACACATTTTCTTCTTCTCACATTTGCATGTATACTTACACTCACATCTACAATTTTACTACAAACAGCAAACTGAGAAAGTCTTCTATATAAATATATCATAGCTGCATTTAAGGAGAAGCCAGATAAGTACATAAGGGAGAAAGCCATAGAAGACTATGTTGATAGGGTTAGATAAAGTAAGGTGAAAGGAGGCTCGTGTGGAGCATTAACACCGGCATAGACCTGTTGGGCCAGATGGCCTGTTTCTGTGCTGTAAAATTCTATGTAATTCTATATAATTAAAAAAAAATGGAAAATGCTGGAAATTTGCAGCTGGCACATCAGCATCCAAAAATAGAAAATATAAGTTAACATTGCAAGTAAAGTCCATTCATCACAACTGGCAAAGCATCTACTTAATTATGGGGTATGGTAGTGTAGTGATAGATGGGCTGGATTTTACCAACCTCGGCGGGTCCATGGCAGGCAACGTCGGTGGTGGGTCTCGGCCTCGCTGCTGGCTCCAGCCCACTGTCCAAAATGATTTTTCCAATTGGGCTGGTTAAGCCCGCCCAGCGCGTTTGCCGACCAAATGAATGAAGAGGGTCTGATGACGTCATTCGATGACGTGTCACCAGCCAGTTTCCTTAAAGGGACCCTGTGCAAATTGATTTCGACATTTGTGCTGTCAGTGTTCGACAGCATTGAGGTGCTGCAAACACTGACAAGCACTGCACAGAGGTGCACGGCTGCACCCAGGCTCCCTCATGACTCCCTCCATATGCTTATGGAGGGAGTCACAGCACGCAGGGAGGTTCTCTTCCCTTACAATGGTCGGAAGAGACCTCCCCAGGAGACCAACGCAGCCTGGTTGCACATTGCACAGGAGAACACAAGCAGGGATGCCATCAGGAGGACCAGGCTGCAGTGGCGCAAACCTTTCAATGATCTCAGTAGATCACGAAACATTACTGCCAAACCACATTCAACCTCATCCTACTGTGCCACGCATCACATCCCCATCACTCTGCCTTCCCTACCCTACTCCTGCACATCCTTACTCACATCAACTTACCTTGCACCTCCATCCATCCCTCTCTATCTACATTATCACTTCCCCATCTCACTAGCCAGCCCTCACACTCACCCTCATCCTAGTCCAATCATACCAACTAACAACACACAAGGGTAGGCACTTGTGTGTTTTAGCCAATGTTCATGTGAAGTTTCTGTTAATGTGCTGTCAAACATTCAAATCTTTATTTTCCACACTTTTTGTTCTTGGACAGATTTGCGTGCACCTTTGGAAGTGGCTTAGTGAGCTGCAGTGAATGGTGAGACATAACGGTACCCCCGCAATGGTGATGAGTGTGAAAGGAATGGCTTGGGCATTGTCGGGATGCTTTATGGTGTTGGTGTGGGGTGGTGCCAACCTGGCGCATCATGTGGCAGCCAGGGTGTAGAGCGTCAAGTGAAGTAAATCTGGCCATGGTGAGGCCATCCCTGGCATCCCGGGCAGCAATGTGGTCGGGTGCTGATGCCCTCTGTTCTGTGCAGCATCAAGTGATTGTGGAGAAGGTTGGTGTTGTTGTTGGTGCTGGTGGTGTGCCTGGTGATGCTGGTGTTGGGGCTGATCGTGGTGGGATTCTGAGGACCAAGGTGAGATAGTTTCAAGGGCACCAATGCTGATGTAATAGATGGCAGGTGAACTTGAGATGACAGAAGCGATCTGTCAATGGTGAGAGAGGTTATTCCAATGAGGTGACACTGGATAGAGAGTTTGTTCCAAACACTTGCCACCTGCATAAAGCTCAATCTGTCTTCCAAATGCAGTAAGCAACAGCTTCTGAGCTTGGAAAGTGAACAGCTGTAAGATGGGAGCTTTTATAGCACATTTCCAGCTGTCAAGTAATGAGATGATTCCATGGCCATTCAACTCCCGCCCTGCTTACTTGACGTGATCCCCGAGCAGCGTGGACCCCGTGGGCAACCTGGTAAACTCTGAAGGTGAGCTGAAAATAGTTGTTAATCCTCTGTTAACAAGGTCATAATGACCTGAATTACCTCCTCCACCGCTGCGTGTTAGGTCTGCTCAGGTCCCGACCCGCTGTCAAAAAAACCACACTTTCCCACCCGACCCGCCACCGATCGTGCCCGTTGACCCCCTGGAAAATTACCCCCATGTTACTAGACTGGCAATCAGGAGAACGTGAGTTCAAATTCCACCATGGCAGTTTGAGAATTTCAATTCAGTTTAAAAAAGATCTGGTAATAAAAAACTGATAGCAGTAAAAATCAGCTATGAAGCTGTCTAATTGTCATAAAAACCCAACCAGTTACTTAATGTCCTTTAGGAAAGGAAACCTACTATCATTACCTGGTCTGTGACTCCAGTCCCGCACCAATGTTGTTGACTCTTAACTGCCCTCTAAAGTGGCCGAACAAGCCACTCACTTGTACCAAACGACTACAAAGAATTGCAACAGAAAGTGCTGGAAACACTCAGCAGGTCAGGCAGCATCGAGGAGAGGAGAAACAGAGTCAACGTTTCGGGTCGAACCCTTCGACAGAACTTTTGCTATTGACAAAGAATTGCAGCCGTTTAAGAAGTCCATCACCACCTTCTCAGGGTGACTGGAGTTGAGCAATAAATGCCACATCCCAAGAATAAAAAAAGTCATGCATGCTGATTCCTGTCATGGAATTGCAGCTTAAGAGGCTGCAAATAGGTTTTTTTTTTAAATTGGGAAGAGATGAAATACTGCTGGATGATATACAAAGATTATCTTAGTGAATCATTGAAAAGGTATTGAAAGAACAGTGTGCAAGTAGCTAGAAAAGACATGAGAAAACACAGGAAGTGTTCCTAAATGGAAGCAAATGTGGGGGAAGGTGGAATGGGAATGGGGGAAACAGGCAAGAACATTCCAGAGCGATAGCTATGGTTTGAAGTTGCTGAAGTTAATGTTCAAGTCAGAGGGCTGAAGAGTTTCTAGGAGAAAGACAAGGTACTGTTAGCTGAAATTTGCTTTGTGCTTGGTTGGAACAGTATCAGAGGCCAGACAGAAAGGTCAGAGTGGGAATTGGAGGAAGAATTCATGTGGTGAGTCACACCAAGTTCATGTTCACATTTGCAAACAGAACTGAGATGTTTGGCAAAGCAGTCACTTATTCTGCATTTGGTTTTCCCAGTGTTGAAGAGACTGCAATGTTAGCAGTGAATACTGCATATTAGATTGGAACATCTAAAATGGTGTCTCACATAATCCAGGCTGACTGAAGGAATGCTGCACAGTCGGAGGTGCTGTCTTTCGAATGAGATGTTAAACCGAGGCCCCATCTGCCCTCTCAGGTGGACGTAAAATATCCCATGGCACTATTTTGAAGAAGAGTTGGGGATTTATCCCTCAACCAGCATCACTAAAACAGATTATCTGGTCATTTATCTCATAGCTGTTTGTGGGACCTTGCTGTGCGTAAATTGACTGCCACGTTTCCTAGCATGTCATTGGCTGTAAAGTGCTTTGGGACGTCCTGAGGTCGTGAAAGGCGCTATATAATGCAACTCTTTCAGTTTATGTACTGGGGGTCCCAGACAATGCTGTGTCAAAAAGTAACTGAACAGGAGTTGCATCTGTTACAGTTGCATGGGAAAGTGCTAGGGGAAGGACAGACAGAAACTGAGGTAATGATAGAGTGAACAAGGGTTTGCATGAGGAAAAGGTACCTCTGGGAAAGCTAAGAAGGGAGGGGAAGATGTGCTTGCTTGTGGGGTCATGTTGTAGGTGGCAGAAATAGCATATAATGCTGCTGAGCTGTAAGGTGAGGATAGAGGCACCCTGTCGTTGCTGCAATAGGAGGGATAGGGAAGTGGAGACACAGGAAATAGGGTCAATGTAATATCAATAGGGAGAAACCTCATCCGAAGCAAAATGAATCTATTTCAAAAGCTGTCAAGTGGAAAGTGGCGTCATGAGACCAGGTATAAAGGAGATGCAGTCTTTACAGGAAGCATGGTGGGAAGAAGCATAATCCAGGTAGTTGTTGGGGGTCTGTGGCCACATGATAGATTTCTTGAGCATCCCTGATTATAATTGCTCAACCATTGGTGGCCATGCCTTCTGTGGCCTAGGCCCAAAGCGCTGGATTTCCCTGCCTAAACCTCTCCGCCTCACTACCTCTCTTTCCTCCTTTAATATGCTCCTTAAAACCTACCTCTTTGACCAAGCTTTTGGTCACCTGCCCTAATTTCTCCTTATGTGGCTCGGTGTCAAATTTTTTGTCTTATAATACTCCTGTGATGCGCCTTGGGACATTTTGCTACGTTAAAGGCGCTATATAAATACAAGTTGATGTTGTTGTATGCAAAGCACCTTTCCAGAAATGAGAGAGAAGTTCAAGAAAAGTGAGGAAAGGGTCAGAGCTGGGCCACCTAAAGATGAGGGATGGGTGGAAATGTGAAGTGAGGGCAAAAGACATCAGCAAAAGAGTTATTAATGTAATGTAGGAAGCAAACAGTGGTAGGACTGGAACAGTGTGTCACATATTGTACAGAACAACAGGTATTGCTAGAACCTATGTGGATTCTTATATAGCAACATCTTTGATCTGGAGGAAGTGAATAGAGCTAAGAACAGTTGTGCAGGCTGAGGAAATGCTCAGAATTTCCTCTGGTTGCTACACGTGAGTGACAATGTAAACACAATAGGAACATTTCCTGTATTGGCTATTTCTAGCAAAATTATTCTAAAAAAGCACATATACGAATCTGTTGGAAGCACAGACCAAAAAATATCTTTCCCATGATTATTATTCTCACTTCTGGTGCTGACCACAACTTCACCTGTCCTGAGTCGACTGATTAACTCAGGCGCGAAAATAAAAATTGCATTTGCGGTGCATCCGCGAGGCTGAGAGCTATGTGGATAGCACGTTTCAGGAGGTGGTCACCCCGCAGCTAGGGAGTGCGCAGGCAGAGAGGGAATGGGTGACCACCAGACAGAAGAGTAGGACCAGGCATTTAGTGCAGAAGTCCCGTGAGTGCATCTCGCTTTCCAACCAGTATTCTGTTCTGAGTACTGGTGAGGGCGATGGTTCCTCTGGGGAGTACAGACAGAGCCAAGTCCGTGACACCACGGGTGGCTCAGCTGTATTGGGGAGGGGGAGGAAGGAGAGCAATAGTAGTAGGGGTTTCAATAGTTAGGGGAGCAGACAGGCGTTTCTGCGGCCGCAGACATGACTCCAGGATGGTATGTTGTCTTACTGGTGCCCGAGTTAAATATGTCTCTGAGCAGCTGCAGAACATTCTGAGGGGGGAGGGTGAACAGCCAGAGGTCGTAGTCCATATCGGTACCAACGACATAGGTAGAAAGAGGGATGAGGTCCTGCAGGCAGATTTTAGGGAGCTAGGAAAGAGATTAAAAAGCAGGACCTCAAAGGTAGTAATCTCCAGATTACTCCCGGTGCCATGCACGAGTAAGTATAGAACGAGGAGGATAGAGCAGAAGAATGCGTGGCTGGAGAGATGGTGCAGGAGGGAGGGCTTCAGATTCCTGGGGCATTGGGGCCGGTTCTGGGGGAGGTGGGACCTGTACAGGACGGATGGGTTGCACCTCAACAGGGCCGGAACCAATATCCTTGCGGGGAGGTTTGCTAGTGCTGTTGGGGAGGGTTTAAACTAATTTGGCAGGGGGATGGGCAACAGGATGTAACATTAGAAAGGGGAAATAAAGTGCTCAAGGGATTGGGAAAGGCAGAGAGCACTAAAGGACAGAATCTATATGACTAGAGTTAAGAAATAATAGAGGTGCTATTAAACTACTAGGTATATTCTATAGACCACAAAATAGTGGTAAAGATATGGAGGAGCAAATTTGCAGAGAAATTACAGAGAGGTGCAAGAACTATAGAGTAATAATAATGGGGGACTTCAACTGTCCTAATATAGACTGGGATCGTAATAGAGTAAAGGGCAGAGAAGGGGAAGAACTTTTGAAGGATGCTGCCATAGACATAGTGAAGGAGGAGGGAGTGGAAACGCTTGATACGATAAAAATTGATAAAGAAGAGGTATTAGAAAGGCTGGCTGTACTTAAAGTAGATAAATCAACCAGGAGTAGATGGGATGCATCCTAGGATGCTGAGGGAATTGAGGATGGAAATTGCTGAGGTACTGGCCATAATATTCCAATCTTCCATAGATACAGGGGTGGTGCCAGAGGACTGGAGAATTGTAAATGTTACACCATTGTTCAAAAAAGGGTGTAAAGATAAACCCAGCAACTACAGACCAATCAGTTTAACCTCGGTAGTGGGGAAGCTTTTAGAAACAGTAATCAGGGACAAAATTAACAGTCACTAGGACAAGTGTGGATTAATTAAGGAAAGCCAGCACGGATTTGCGAAAGGCAAATCGTGTTTAACCAACTTGATCGAGTTTTTTGATGAGATAACAGAGATGGTTGATGAGGGCAATACGGTTGATGTAGTGTACATGGATTTCCAAAAGGCGTTCAACAAAGTGCCACATAATAGGCTTGCCAGCAAAGTTGAAGCCCATGGAATAAATGGGACAGTGGCAGCATGGATACGAAATTGGCTAACTGACAGGAAACAGAGAGTAGTGGTGAATGGTTGTTTTTCAGACTGGAGGAAGGTATACCATGGTGTTCCCCAGGGGTCGGTTCTAGGACCACTGCTTTTCTTGAGATATATTAATGACTTGGATGTGGGTGTACAGGGCACAATTTCAAAATTTGCAGATGGCACAAAACTTGGAGGTATAGTGAACAGTGAGGAGGAGAGTGATTGACTTCAGGAAGACATAGACATGCTGGTGAAATGGGCGGACACGTGGCAGATGAAATTTAATGCAGAAAAGTTTGTAGTGATACATTTTGGTAGAAAGAATGGAGAGAGGACATATAAACTAAATGGTACAATCCTATAGGGGGTGCAGGAACAGAGAGACCTAGGGGTATGTGTGCACAAATCATTGAAGGTGGCAGGGCAGGTTGAGAAAGCAGTTAAAAAGGCTTATGGGGTCCTGGGCTTCATAAATAGAGGTATAGAGTACAAAAGTGTGGAAATTATGCTGAACCTGTATAAGACACTGGTTCGGCCCCAACTGGAGTACTGTGTCCAATTCTGGGCACCACACTTTAGGAAGGATGTGAAGGCCTCAGAGAAGGTGCAGTAAAGATTTACGATAATGATTCCAGGGAATAGGGACTTCAGTTACATTGATAGACTGGAGAAGCTAGGGTTGTTCTCCTTTGTAGCACCAGCTTTCTGGCCATTTTTATGAATCATATTTTATATCCAAAACCCCAAGAAAGAACTGTACTGTTGGGCAAGCTTGTGGGAGTGGCTTAGGGAATAGGATTGCAAGCCAGGCTAACCTGACTAAGGTGCATTCATATGCAAACGGCCATCTCACACTGACAGGCTGGGTGGAAGGGAACCCAGGCCGATTGACGTCATCACCATCTAACATGATTACTGGGAACAATACCCCGAGAGGTAACTCAGAGACACTATGCCCTCACATCAATAAAGCACAGTCCCAACCGAAACTGGTGGAAGGCAGGAGATGGCCAGGCCATTGTCTTCCGGGAGATAAGCCAGTTAAGCAAGTTCGGTTTGAGATTGAAACCCATTACCTGCTAATGGGGGCCATCACTCAGGAAACGACAGACATCCAGTAATCAGCACTCATTGTCTCTCCAGGTGCCAGGCCTGGGAGCGGGGAAACAGAATATCATTTTTCACAAAGATTTCAAAGGTCATGAGTCACTCCAAGCCACAGGGGGGTCCAGACAGATCACCTGAGTCAATACATTGATCAGTATTGGCGGAAGGAAAAGGCGATGGGTTTTGGGTATATCAGGAGCCGTTCGGGGGCTGCTCTCTCTTCTCCTCGGCATCAATCTACAGCGAGTCTCCCGAGTGGGGCTTGGCTCGACGGAACACCGCCAGAAGCTGAGCGCTGCTCTTCATCCCTCATCAACGGACCTCGACTCAAACTGGAACTTGGATACCGCGTCGGCGGTACGGAACCAGGAGCGAGACGTCCAGGAAGAAGCTGCAAGCAAGACAACGGGCAATCGGGGTGAGCATATTGCCTGCGCCTACACATCCACAAGACCACTTAGCTGTGTGAGGGGGTGATTGTAAGTCCCAACCAAACCTTGGAGGGGTTTAGTGCTGGAGTCCTGTGTTAGTTTATTTCACGGGAGGGTTCTTTTATTAGACCGTGGTAATTTAGCACGGTATGGCTTGTTGGACAAGCCAGGGTTGTATTGTTTTGTACTGTTACGAGTGTTATTGTTAATCCTATTAAACACAATACGGTTAAGCTCAAACGGGTGTCCGAGTCTGATCTTTCCATATAATCCCTATCGTCCAGAACTTGTAGTAAGAGGTGTGTTTTCGGTGCGCCTGAGAAAACCACTTACACCTTGGAGCAGAGAAGATTGAGAGGAGATTTGATAGAGGTGTTCAAAATCATGAGGGGTCTGGACAGAGTAGATAGAGAGAAACTGTTCCCATTGGCAGAAGGGTGGAAAACCAGAGGACACAGATTTAATGTGATTGTCAAAAGACCAGGTTATAGTCCAACAGTTTTATTTGAAATCACAAGCTTTCGGAACTATCGCTCCTTCCTCAGGTGAAGGAGCGATAGTTCCGAAAGCTTGTGATTTCAAATAAAACTGTTGGACTATAACCTGGTGTTGTGCGACCTCTCAATTTTGTCCACCCCAGTCCAACACCGGCATCTCCGCATCATTGTCAAAAGAACCATAGAAACATAGAAACATAGAAAATAGGTACAGGAGTAGACCATTCGGTCCTTCGAGCCTGCACCGCCATTCAATGCGTTCATGGCTGAACATGGTACCTCAGTACCCCATTCCTGCTTTCTCGCCATACCCCTTGATCCCCTTAGTTGTGAGTGTTATATCTAACTCCCTTTTGAATATATTTAGCGAACTGGCCTCAACAACCTTCTGTGGAAGAGAATTCCATAGATTCACCACTCTCTGGGTGAAGAAGTTCCTCCTCAGCTCAGTCCTAAATGGCTTCCCCTTAATCCTTAGACTGTGACCCCTGGTTCTAGTTTTCCCTACCATTGGGAACATTCTGCCTGCATCTAATTTGTCTAAACCAGTCAGGATTTTAAATGTCTCTATAAGATCCCCCCTCATTCTTCTGAACTCCAGAGGATACAAGTTCAGTTGACCCAATCTTTCTTGATATGTCAGTCCGGCCATCCCAGGAATCAATCTAGTGAACCTTCGCTGCACTCCCTCAATAGCAAGAATGTCCTTCCTTAAGTTAGGAGACCAAAACTGCGCACAATACTCCAGGTGTGGCCTCACCAAGGCCCTGTACAACTGCAGCATCACCTCCCTACTCCTGTACTCAAATCCCCTTGCTATGAAGGCCATCATTCCGTTTGCTTTCTTGACTGCCTGCTGCACTTGCATTCCCACCTTCAGTGACTGATGTACCATGACGCCCAGGTCTCGTTGCACGTCCCCTTTCCCTAATCTGCCACCATTCAGGTAATAGTCTGCCTCCCTATTTTTACCACCAAAGTGGATAACCTCACATTTATCCACATTGTACTTCATCTGCCATACATTTGCCCATTCACCCAATCTGTCCAAGTCACTCTGTAGCCTCCTAGCATCCTCCTCATTGTTCACACTGCCTCCCAATTTAGTGTCATCCGCAAATTTGGAGATATTACATTTAATCCCTTCGTCCAAATCATTAATATATAATGTAAACAGCTGGGGTCCCAGCACCGAACCCTGCGGTACCCCGCTGGTCACTGCCTGCCATTCTGAAAAGTACCCATTTACTCCTACTCTTTGTTTCCTGTGTGCCAACCAGTTCTCAATCCACGTCAACACATTACCCCCAATCCCATGTGCTTTAACTTTGCTCACCAATCTCTTGTGTGGGACCTTGTCGAAGGCCTTCTGAAAGTCCAAATACACCACATCTACTGGTTCCCCCCTGTCCACCCTATTGGAAACATCCTCAAAAAATTCCAGAAGATTTGTCAAGCATGATTTCCCTTTCACAAATCCATGCTGACTTGGACCTATCATGTCGCCACTTTCCAAATGGTCTGTTATGACATCTTTAATAATTGCTTCCATCATTTTACCCACGACCGATGTCAGGCTGACCGGTCTATAATTCCCTGCTTTCTCCCTCCCTCCTTTTTTAAAAAGAGGGGTTACATTGGCCACCCTCCACTCCATCGGAACTGATCCAGAGTCTAAGGAATGTTGGAAAATGATCGTCAATGCATCCACTATTTCCAAGGCCACCTCCTTAAGTACTCTGGGATGCAGACCATCAGGCCCCGGGGATTTTTCAGCCTTCAGTCCCATCAATTTCCCCAATACCTTTTCCCGACTAATAAGGATTTCCCTCAGCTCCTCCCTCTTACCAGATCCTCTGACCCCTTTTATTTCCGGCAGGTTGTGTGTGTCCTCCACAGTAAACACCGAACCAAAGTACTTGTTCAATTGATCTGCCATTTCCTTGTTCCCCATTACGACTTCCCCTGTTTCCGACTGCAGGGGACCTACGTTTGTTTTTACTAACCTCTTTCTTTTTACATATTTATAGAAGCTTTTGCAGTCCATTTTAATGTTCTCTGCAAGCTTCCTTTCATATTTTATTTTCCCTGCCCTAATCAAACCCTTCGTCCTCCTCTGCTGAGTTTTGAAGTTCTCCCAGTCCCCGGGTTTGCTGCTACTTCTGGCCAATTTGTATGCAACCTCCTTGGTTTTAATACTATCCCTGATTTCCCTTGTTAGCCATGGTTGAGCCACCTTCCCTTTTTTATTTTTACGCCAGACCGGGATGTACAATTGTTGTAGTTCATCCATGCGATCTCTAAATGTCTGCCATTGCCCTTCCACTGATAGCCCCTTAAATATCGCTTGCCAATTTAACCTCGCCAATTCACGCCTCATACCCTCAAAGTTGCCCTTATTTAAGTTCTGGACCATGGTCTCTGACTTAACTGTTTCCTTCTCCATCCTAATGTAGAACTCCACCATACTATGGTCACTCTTCCCCAGGGGGCCTCGTACCACAAGATTGCTGATTAGTCCCTCCTCATTACACAACACCCAGTCCAGGATGGCCTCCCCTCGAGTTGGTTCCTCAACATATTGGTTTAGGAAACCATCCCTTAAACACTCCAGGAAATCCTCCTCCACCGTATTGCTTCCAGTTTGAGTATTATGTGCATATTAAAGTCACCCATGATAACTGCCGTGCCTTTTTTGCACGCACCTCTGATTTCCTGTTTCATACCCTCCCCCACCTCACTACTGCTGTTTGGAGGTCTGTACACAACTCCCACTAACGTTTTCTGCCCTTTGGTGTTCTGCAGCTCAACCCATATTGATTCCACATCCTCCAAGCTGATGTCCTTCCTAGCTATTGCATTAATCTCCTCTTTAACCAGCAATGCTACCCCACCCCCTTTTCCTTTTATTCTATCCTTTCTGAATGTTGAATACCCCTGGATGTTCAGTTCCCAGCCTTGATTGTTCTGGAGCCACGTCTCTGTAATCCCAATCACATCGTATCCGTTAACATCTATTTGCACAGTCAATTCATCCACCTTATTACGGATACTCCTTGCATTAAGACACAGAGCCTTTAGGCTTGTTTTATTAACATCCTTTGTCCTTTTAGACTTATGATTTAGTATGGCCCTTTGTGTTTCTTGCCTTTGTTTACTCGGCCTTCCCCTATTGTTTCTCACCCTTCTAACATTTGTTTCTGACTGCATATTACTTCCCCCTGTTTCGCTACATAGGTTCCCATTCCCCTGCCATATTAGTTTAAATCCTCCCGAACTGCTTTAGCAAATATTACCCCGAGGACATCGGTTCCAGTCCTGCCCAAGTGCAGACCGTCCCTTTTGTACAGGTCCCACTTCCCCCAGAACTGGTTCCAATGCCTCAGGAATTTGAATCCCTCCCTCCTGCACCACTGCTCAAGCCACGTATTCAATCTCACTATCCTGTTCTCTCTATTCTGATTAGCACGTGGCCCTGGTAGCAATCCAGAGATTACTACCTTAGAGGTCCTACTTTTTAATTTAGCTCCTAGCTCCCTAAATTCTGCTTGTAGGACCTCTTCCCGCTTTTTACCTATATCGTTGGTACCTACATGCACCACGACAGCTGGCTGTTCACCCTCCCTCTTCAGAATGTTCTGCAGCCGCTCCGAGACATCCTTGACCCTTGCACCAGGGAGGCAACATACCATCCTGGAATCTCGGTTGCGGCCACAGAAACTCCTGTCTATTCCCCTTACAATTGAGTCCCCTATCACTATAGCCCTACCACTCTTTTTCCCGCCCTGCTGTGCAGCAGAGCCAGCCATGGTGCCATGAACCTGGCTGCTAGTGCCTTCCCCTGGTAGGCCATCTCCCCCAACATTATCCAAAGCGGCATACCTGTTTCGGAGGGAGATGACCACAGGGGACTCCTGCACTACCTTCCTGATATTGCCCTGCTTCTTGGTCACCCATTCACTGTCTGTCCTAGCCTTTACCTGCGGTGTGGACAACTCACTAAATGAGCGATTCACCGAGTTCTCGGCATCGTGCATGCTCCAGAGTGAGTCCACCCGCAGCTCCAGCACCGCCATGCGGGCTGTCAGGAGCTGCAGCTGGACACACTTCCCGCACACGTAGTTGTCAGGGACACTGGAAGTGTCCCTGGTTTCCCACATGGCACAGGAGGAGCATGAAACGGGTCCGAGACTTCCTGTCATGACTTAACCCTTATGTTACTTTATTACTAAAATTTAAACTTATTTAACTTAGGTCCAGGAGTTAAGTCCCTGAGAACAAAATATAAAATCGAACCTACCTTTTAAATTCCCTCTACCCCTAAAGGTTAGAGGAGGTGGGAGGGTGGGAGTCACTACTAGTGTAGTGTCTCGGGTTTAGCAACCGCTCCACCTATATACGGCTACCAATGAATTGGCCCCGCCCCCTGCCTTTGAAAAAGCCCGCGAAGCTCTTTCCCCGCTGGGGAAAAAGGCCACGTAGGTGAGTTTAATGACTCACCTCAGGCCTCTGCCGCTCCAACCAGGTCCGCCCCTCCTTCCCCGCTGCCGACCGCTCTGTGGGAGAGAGAAAGAAAGAAAGGCTCCTCCTCCCCCGCTGTCGACGCTGGTCTGAGGCCTACCTGAGCCTCGGGCCTCCCTTTAATGACTCACCTCAGGCCTCTGCCGCTCCAACCAGGTCCGCCCCTCCTTCCCCGCTGCCGACCGCTCTGTGGCGACGTAAGAAAAAACTTTTTAACGCAGCGAGTGGTTAAGATTTGGAATGTACTTCCTGAAAGGGTGGTGGAGGCAGACTCAATCTTATCTTTCAAAGTGGAGTTGAATAAGTATCTGAAGGAAAAAAAATTGCAGGGCTACAGGGAAAGGGCGAGTGAGTGGGACTAGCTGAAGTGCTCTTGCAGAGAGCCGGCACAGGCTCGACGGGCGATATGGCCTTCTTCCGTGCTGTAACCATTCTATGATTTCAAACACTTCTATTCATTAACCTCCATTTCTTGTGATTTGTATCTGTTCCGATGAGAATCCCTAACATTCACTGAAGGACTTCCACAGCTCGAAAATGTGCTAACTGGCCAGCAGAGGGCATGCTTACATAGATACGGTTGTAAGTGAGCTGTACTCCCTGACTCATATAGGAACTTGCTTTTATTCACGTAGCTGAGATCTCCAGCCAGACACCAGATTCATTTACATTTGCGGCTTCTTTATTGCATGACGCAAAAAGCCACAAAACGTTATAGTCCCCGGCATAGGCACAATGGGCCAAATAAGAACATAAGAAATAGGTGCAGGAGTAGGCCATTTGGCCCTTTGAGCCTGCTTCACCATTCAGTAAGATCATGGCTGATCTTCTACCTCATCTGCACTTTCCTGCACTATCCCCATATCCCTTGATTCCCTTAATATTCAAAAATCTATCGATCTCTGTCTTGAATATACTCAACGAGTGAGCCTCCACAGCTCTCTGGGGTAGAAAATTCCAAAGATTCACCACCCTCTGAGTGAAGAAATTTCTTCTCATCTCAGTCCTAAATGGCTGACCCCTTATTCTGAGGCTGTGACCCCTGGTTCTAGACTCTCCAGCCAGGGGAAACATCCTCCCTGCATCTACCCTGTCAAGCCCTGTAAGAAATGGCCTCCTTCTGTGCTGTATGAATCTATGAAGTTGAGCTATGAGAGGCAGTGGAGTGTGAATTGTCCAAAAGAGTCTAAACATAAGAACATAAGAAATAGGAGCAGGAGTAGGCCAATCGGCCCCTCGAGCCTGCTCCGCCATTCAATAAGATCATGGCTGATCTGATCCAAACCGCCAATCTACTATCTATCTATCTAGAGTTTAGCCTCATTGGGAATAACTCCCCAAAGCCTTTCCACTATCTACAAGGCACAAGTAAGGAGTATGATGGAATACTCTCCACTTGCCTGGATGAGTGCAGCTCCAACAACACTCAAGAAGCTCGACACCATCCAGGACAAAGCAGCCCGTTTGATTGGCATCCCGTCCACCACCTTAAACACTCACTCCTTCCACCGTGGTTACACTGCGTACCATCTACAAAATGCACTGCAGCAACTCGCCAAGGCTTCTTTGGCAGCACCTCCCAAACCCGCGACCTCGTCCACCTAGAAGGACAAGGGCAGCAGGTGCGTGGGAACACCACCACCTCCAAGTCACACACCATCCTGACTTAGAAGTATATCGCCGATTCTTCATCGTCGCTGGGTCAAAATCCTGGAACTCCCTCCCTAACAGCACTGTGGGAGTACCTTCACCACACGGACTGCAGCGATTCAAGAAGGCGGCTCACCACCACCTTCTCAAGGGCAATTAGGGATGGGCAATAAATGTTGGCCTTGCCAGCGACGCCCACATCCCATAAACAAATTTTAAAAAACTGGGGCATTTACATATTTTACTGTATATTGAGTTTACATTTATCTTAATTTATGTAATTTTAGCTCATCAATATTGGAGCTGATTGAAGTTGTTTACTTGATGCATTACCTGTGAGCTGGTTTGAAGAGGTAATAGGCAATTCATTGGTTGCATAAGAGGTGTAATTAGTTGCCCTCTGATTGGCTATTTGTTTCCTGTGGCGGTTGGGTGATTGTGTCAATTATGACTGGATAAATTTGAGCTGAGCAGTGCCAGGCAAGATGGGCCGAACGGCCTCCTTCTGTGCTGTATCATTCTATGATTCCAGTGAGGTGCAGTTGGACAGGAATTATTTATCCCTGTATTCCTAAAATTAATACTGTGTGAAGCAAGAGGAGTTTGATTCTTGTGAGAGATTGTTGCTATTGGGAGTTGAGGCTAACACTATCTAGTTGTTAAGTTAGACATAAAATGGTAGCAGAGCAGGGGACCCTTGTGATGTGTGTGCAGTGCGATATA
Source organism: Squalus acanthias (assembly GCA_030390025.1). Classification (NCBI taxonomy): domain Eukaryota; kingdom Metazoa; phylum Chordata; class Chondrichthyes; order Squaliformes; family Squalidae; genus Squalus; species Squalus acanthias. The sequence continues at coordinate 152,269,264 of CM059428.1, forward strand.
TGCATGGATCCACAGTTTATCTAGGGGCAGCACATTTGCACTAAGAATTGGATCTCTATGCTTAGGCAGTCATTTTTTTTTAAATTCATTCATGGGATGCGGGCGTTGCTGGCAAGGCCGGCATTTATTGCCCATCCCTAATTGCCCTTGAGAAGGTGGTGGTGAACCGCCTTCTTGAACCACAGAGGGCAGTTAAGAGTCAACCACATTGCTGTGGGTCTGGAGTCACATATAGGCCAGACCAGGTAAGGACGGCAGATTTCCTTCCCTAAAGGACATTAGTGAACCAGATGGGTTTTTAATGACAATCCGGTAGTTTCACGCTCACCATTACTGATACAAGATTTTAAATTCCAGATTAATTTAATTTAATTAATTGAATTTAAATTCCCCAGCTGCCTGTGGTGGGATTTGAACTCACGTCTCCGGATCATTAATCTAGTCCAGTAACATAACCACTATGCTACCGTACCTGGCTGCACCAGAGAGGATGCGGGGTTTTTGGATTGTACGCTCCGGAATGTAGTCACCCAAGAGGCAATGTTAGACAGTTCAGGAGATGGGATAATGCAGAAAGTTACTGGAACTGTGCAATAGTACTGGCTACAGTAGCCTAGTGGTTATAGTACTGGACTGGTAACCCAGAGGTCGTGAGCACAAGTTCCACTATAGCAAATTGTTGAAATTCAATGCAATAAATCTGGCAATTTGTGGGCTGACGTCAAAAAATGACCATGACTTGTCATAAAACCCAACTGGCTCACTAACGTCCTTCAGGGAGGGGAACCTGCCAATTTTACATGCTACTCCAGCATCACACTATATGGCTCATAGTGCCATCCAGGAAAATAGGGATGGCAAATAAATACAGCCTTGCCAGTGTTGACCACATCCTGAGAACTGAAAAGATACTTAGGCCCTGAAATCCTGGTGCCTTTGCTCTGCAGACTTAAGTGCAATGAAGTGGAACAGTCTAGCTAACGTCTTCCTTGATGATTCAGCAAGCAAGGGTTAATAAGAAAGACTTACATTTATATAGCGCCTTTCATGACCACCGGATGTCTCAAAGCACTTTACAACCAGTGAAGTACTTTTGGAGTGCGGTCACTGTTGTAATGTGGGAGCCAATTTGCACACAGCAAGCTCCCACAAACAGCAATGTGACAATGACCAGATCATCTGTTTTTGCTATGTTGATTGAGGGATAGAAATCGGCCAGGACACCGGGGAGAACTCCCCTGCTCGTCTTCAAAATCATGCCATGGGATCTTTTATGTCCACCTGAGAGAGCAGACGGGGCCTCGGTTTAACTGGAGCATCAGCCTAGCTTTATGGCTCAAGTCCCTGGAGTGGGACTTGAAACCACAACCTTCATGACTCAGAGGCGAGCGTGCTACCCACTGAGCCACGGCTGAGACTGCAACGGTATTAAGGCAGGTAGATGGAGTTAAGATACAGATCAGCCATGGCAGAATAGGGTCGAGGGGCTGAATGGCCTACTCCTGTTTATATGTTAATTCATTCACTCAGTAGCTTGTAGGTATTCAAATTGAGGGTTGAACTAAAATTTAATTTAATCCACATTGAGGCCCCTGGGCAACACGGTGGCATAGTGGTTAGCACTGGTGCCTCACAGCGCCAGGGACCCGGGTTCGAATTTGACCTCGGGTGACTGTCTGTGTGGAGTTTGCACATTCGCCCCGTGTCTGCGTGGGTTTCCTCCGGGTGCTCCGGTTTCCTCCCACAGTCCAAAAATGTGCGGGTTAGGTTGATTTGGCTATGATAAATTGACCCTTAGTGTTAGGGGGGGATTAAATATGTGGGGTTATGGGGCTAGGATGGGATATGTTAGGGGGAATTAAATACGTGGGGTTACGGGGGTAGGGTGGGATATGTGTACTGTGGGGATTAAAGCAGGGACAGGGTACTGGATTTGGATGATCTGCCATGATCGTATTGAATGGTGGAGCAGGCTCGACGGGCCGAATGGCCTACTCCTGCTCCTAGATTCTATGTTTCTATGTTTCTATGATTGGTTTTCGCTAAGGCAGCCGGCACTGGAAAGCCACGCCTACTCGCAGCCCTTAAAGGGACCTACTGCTAGGCCAAACTAACAAGGTAAGTTTTTAAAATATACTTGTCTTACTGTGGAGCTGGGAAGAGCAGCAGTGCTCCTTCTGACCACACATAAAAAGAACACGGGCCTTCTGCGTGGAAATGAGGCCCGAGGCCTAATTTTGAGGGCGCCTTGGGCCTCACTGTTCAGGCGCAGGGATTGATTCCTGCACGCCCAAATTTCTGGGCCAATGTAACCAGTTTCTAGGCTAGGATAGTGTAATGTTCTGTTGTTATTTCGGATTTCCAGCATCCGCAGTATTTTGCTATTGTATTAGTGTAATGACCATTTGGCGAGCCAATCCTGGCACCATTCTTCATTCTTCCCTCGGCCTACCCTGGAAGGTAAATCCCAGACAGTTCCTAGCGAGGGTGTTATGGATTCATTTGGTTCTTTGGCAGATATATGTCAGGATACCGCAAACCCAGTGTCCTCCTTCTGACAGTACAATGAGGTCAGTCGCATGAAATATTTAGAAAGGGTTCAAACAGTAGTCATGTTGGTTAATGGGATTCTTTCAAAGCATCACTAACATTTAAAAGTCCATATGATCAGTATTGGACAATGAGATACTTTGTGTGAATGCCCTAAATTCTATAGTACATTTATCTGAATTTCTATTGCAGTCTGCACTTTCCTTGTGTTGCTCTTGGGTAAGCTCCCATATTGACAGGATTTTGCGTTAAGAGTAATGGTGAGGCTATCAGCGTTCACCGTTATTAAGGAGTAAATCAGACAGCAACTTCCAGTGTCCGCACAGTGTGCAGTTAAATGCAGAAATCAGGAAGCTGCTGTCCAAATTGCCCTGCTCTTCCACAAGCTTCGCCCTAATGGTATCTCGCCGAAAGCCTCAGTATTCAAACACATGAAGAGTGTGACGTTACTGTACTTACCCACTAGATAACCACTAAACACCCCAACTTAGGGCTTGTCCATTCAAGTGTAAATGAATTTTTAACAGTGTGATAAGTCTTAATTACTGCCCAACAAGCTCTCTGGCAGTTAAAATTTACTTTTACAAGTGTGGAGTTTCATTCATTCAGATGTTAATTATTGTTGGAGATTTAAAAAAATTAAAATAATTATTTTTAAACATTTTTTTTCTCTTTTATCTCTCTCTCTTAATCCCATCTTTCATTCCCTCTCTTTATTTCGCTTTCTGTACATGTTTTTACATTGAATTAATTATTCTAACTTACACTTCCTGGTTGAGACTCTGCGTGCCTCAGTAAGGACTCTTCAATCTGATTGGCTGAAGAGACACGCCGTTGCTTGTCCTGTTCACACAGATCCCAGATCCCCTGTAGAGGGCGCCACTCTGTTTCGGCACTCTAATTATCGCAAATCAGTGTATAAGCCCACAAAAATACTTTGGGCACGTGTAAGGGTATTAAACAGCGAGCACCATTCGTTTGCCGCTGACCGCAAAATCCAGGCCATTGTTCTGCCCCCTGATGCCAATTCCTTAATAGGCTAAAAAAAAGTCCAGCATGTTTATTTTGATGCGACTGCCGGCTACAGGGGAGCCTCACTACGAAAACCAGCTGGTGTAAAACATAAAAGCAGCGTTAGAGAAACAGCATGAATCTATGGAGTCAGGCAAATTATTCCCTCATGAAATTCAGTAAGTAGCTTAAAGTCCACAACAGGGTAAATAGACTGGACAGCCTTTTCTCATTCCTTGTTTTCTTAAGCTCTTATCTATGTTTCCTTCTATTTAACAGGAGTCCTTGAAGCACATAAAATAAAGTATGTGTGTGTGTACCTACCAAGGTCAGACAATGTACCAATAACATCCATTTATTTTTCAGGAATAGATTGCAATTGATTCAAATCGTGAGTTTTTTTTAAGCAACTACAAAGAAACTGGTTACATTGGCCTAGAAATTCGGGTACGCCCATTCCTGGGCATGCAGGAGGCACAGGGATCGATCCCTGCGCCTAAATGGTGAGGCCCGATGCGCCCTGAAAATTGGGCCTCGGGCCTCATTTTCATGCAGCCGGCTTGTGTTCTTTTAATGTGGGGTCGGAAGGAGCACTACTGCTCTTCCCAACTCTACAGTACGGCAAGTATATTTAAAAAACTTACCTTGTTACTTTGACCTAACTTTAAGGGATGCATGTAGGCCTGGCTTTCCTGAATGCAGCCAGTACCGGCTGCCTCAGGGAAACTCAATCTTACAGTAGGGGCTTCAAACAGTCCCCTTATTTCATGTGCAAAAGGCCTAACACCTGTTTCAGGCATGAGAACTGCACGCTGATTTGTTGCTCTTTTCCAATATGGTGGGTGACTCATTTCAGGCTCGTCATGAGCGTATGCTTCCTGCCCGCCATATTTGAGCTTAGGAGGTCATTTAGCACCTAAAAAATAGGTGCTGCTCGGCCAAATTTCTAGGCTATTGTGTGTACACAGGCACATAAAGTACAAGTCTTCTCTTCTTAGGTAGAGAAGAAAAGGAAAGTACAAGCACAAGTACACTCATCAATGATAATTAGCAGTTTATGTATGTAACAGACTTATAAGGCTGTACTAATAGGTGTTAATCAAATAATGCATAATTGTGTGCTTTTCATATTGGCCCAGATTTTGCTGTAATAATAACGGTTATTACCGGGTAAATCTGACAGCAACTTCGGGCATCCGCACATGCGCAGTTAAATGCGGAAATCCAGAAGATGCTGTCAGAGATACCCTGCTCCTCCACAGGGTACTCTGTTACAGTCCTCGCTGATAGACTCGGCACTGAAATCACTGTAATGGTGTAAATTTGGGATACTTGCCCACTAGTTCCGCAAGAAAAACGGCTGAAAAAAGTTTGGGCTAGTGCAATCAGGAGTAAGTTTTTAATGGCGTAATAAGTGATAATTACTGCTGAACAACCTTTCTGGCCCTGAAAAATTAATTTTACAAGTGTGGAGTCTCACTCCCTCAGAAGAAAATTAATGTTACAGATTCTTAAAAAATAAATGTTTTTGTTTTACTTTTACTGTTTGTCTCTTTTATCTCACTCCCTTAATCCCATCTGTATTTCCCAATCTTTATTTTGCTTTCTGTACATGATTTAAATGCAATTTATATTTCCTGCTTTTTACTTCCTGGTTTGGACCCTGCATATCTCAGTGAGGATACGTCAATCTGATTGGTTGAAGAGCCTCGCTGTTGCTTGCCCTGTTCACAGACACTTCAGATCCCCTGTAGAGGGTGCCGCAATTAAATCTCCGCTGACAAGCCCGCAAAAGGTCTGTGGGCAGTTATACATGAGGTGAACAGCAAAAGCCGTTCCTTCGCCGCTGAGAGCAAAATCCGGGTCAATATTGATGAAAAGTCACCACAGCTTCAACTAGCTGCAAATACCAAAGCCAACTTGCGAAAATAAATTTGTAGTCTACCCCTTTACAGAAAAGAGGCCTATCTCGAAATGTACTACAACAGGGCTAAATCCCACACCTTTTCTGTAAGAGTGTCCCACTTTTTCTAACATTGAAAAAATATCATTTGTGGTTTGCATAAAATAAAATAAAAATGTGGCATTACTGCAATTTGAAATTCAGCACATAAATCGGTCGGGCTAGCACCAACTTTTTATTCTATAACAACTACTTGCATTTATCTAGCATCTTTAACATAGTAAAACATCCCAAGGCGCTTCATAGGAGCATTAGCAACCAAAATTTGACACCAATCCACATAAGGAGATATTAGGACAGATGTCCAAAAGCTTGGTCAAAGAGGTAAAAGTTGGTGGCGTACAGCTAGACTGCATATGCTGACTCAACCGAGACAAGACAAGATAGGTTTTAAGGAGCATCCAGAATGATGAAAGAAAAAAAAGACTTGAATTTATTGAATTTATTAATGGATTGAGAATTGGTTAACAGACAGAAAACAAAGAGTAGGGATAAACGGGTCTTTTTCAGGATGGCAGGCTGTGACTAGTGGGGTACCGCAAGGATCGGTGCTTGGGCCCCAGCTATTCACAATCTATATCATTGATTTGGATGAGGGAACTAAATGTAACATTTCCAAATTTGCTGATGATACAAAGCCAGGTGGCAGTGTCAGTTGCGAAGAGGATGTGAAGAGGCTTCAAGGGGATCTCAACAGGCTCAGTGAGTGGGCGAGAACATGGCAGATGGAATATAATGTGGATAAATGTGAAGTTATCCACCTTGGTAGAAAAAACAGAAAGGCAGAGTATTTCTTAAATGGTGAAAGATTGGTGAATGCAGATGCTCAAAGGGTCCTGGGTGTCCTTGTACATGAGTCACTGAAAGTGAATGTGCAGGTGCAGCAAGCCATTAGGAAGGCAAATGGTATGCTGGCCTTCATTACAAGAGGATTTGAGTACAGGAGTAAAGAAGTCTTACTCCAATTATATAGGGCCTTGGTGAGACCACACCTGGAGTACTGTGTACAATTTTGGTCTCCTTACCTAAGGAAGGATATACTTGCCATAGAGGGAGTGCAACGAAGATTCACGAGATTGATTCCTGTGATGGCAGGACTGTCGTATGAGAAGAGATTGAGTAAACTAGGCCTGTATTCTCTTGAATTCAGAAGAATGAGAGGGGATCTCATTGAAGCATACAAAATTATTACAGGGCTTGATAGGATGGATGCTGGTAGAATGTTTCCCTTGGCTGGGGAGTCTAGAACCAGGGGCCACAGCCTCAAAATAAAGGGTAGGCCATTCAGGACTGAGATGAGAAGAAATTTCTTCATACAGAGGGTGGTAAATCTTTGGAATTCTCTCCCCCAGAGGGCTGTGGAGGCTCAGTCATTGGGTATATTCAAAACAGAAGTCGGTAGATTTCTGACTAGTAAGGGCATCAAGGGATATGGCGATAGGGCCGGTGAATGGAGTTGAGGCAGAAGATCAGCCATGATCTCATTGAATGGCGGATCAGGCTCGAAGGGCCGAATGGCCTACTCCTGCTCCTGTTTCTTATGTTCTTATATAGCGCCTTTCATGACCACTGGACGTCCCAAAGCACTTTATAGCCAATGAATTACTTTTTGAAGTGTAGTCACTGTTGTAATGCAGAAAGCACGGTAGCCAATATGCGCACAGCAAGCTCCCACAAATAGCAATGTGATAATGACCAGATAATCTGCTTTTTTTAGTGATGTTGATTGAGGGACAAATACTGGCCAGGTCACCGGGGATAACTCCCCGGCTCTTCTTCTAAATAGCGCCATGGGATCTTTTGCGTCCACCTGAGAGGGCTTAACGTCTCATCCGAAAGACGGCACCTCAGACAGTGCAGCGCTCCCTCAGCACTGCACTGGGAGCGTCAGCCTAGATTTTTGTGCTCAAGTCTCTGGAGCCCTAAATAAAAATGCAAAGGAAAAATACTTCAGATCCTGGAAACATTCAGGCTGCATCTGCATGGAGAGCAAACAAGTTACGTTTTTGGGGGGGGGGGGGTGCTGCTGCTGCTGATTTTTTCTTTATCATAGTCAACCATGTACCCCCTTTTTAAAGAGGCACAACCAATAAAAAAACTGTAACTTAACAAAAAAGTTTAAAGGAGGCTTAACAAATTAAATTAAAATTCCTTTTTCGGTTGTGAAGTTGCACTCCAGCCCACCGGTCGCGGAAGGCCTCGAGCGTGCCGGCAGACACCGCGTGCTCCATCTCCAGGGGTGCCCGGGCGCGAACGTAGCAGCGGAAGAGAGGCAGTCGGGCCAAACGATCCCCTCGACCGCCTGCTGCCTGGACCTGTTGATGGCTACCTTGGACAGGCCCAGGAGCGGTCCCCCGCACTGGGTGACCAAAGATCAGGAGCGTGGGACTGAAGTGCAACCAAAAATCAAGGAACAGCCCCTTCAAATAGTGGAAGAGGGAGGTGCTGCAACCTCACACATTCTATATAAAAATGAGAAGTCGCACAACACCAGGTTATATGCCTGCCTCTCATGTTCGCGCCCGGGTGGCCCTGGAGATGGAGCACGCGGTGTCCGCCGGCACTCTTGAGTTTTTCCGCGACCGGTGGGCGCCGCGGGGGCTGGAGTGCATCGTCACCCCGGACTTCCAAATTTTGATTTGATTTGTTAAGTTTCATTTAAAGTTTTAATTGATTTACAGTAAATTTGTGTTTGTCCAACCAAAAAAGATCAACACCAGGTTATATGCCTGCCTCTCTTCCGCGGCCATGTTCGCGCCCGGGTGGCCCTGGAGATGGAGCACGCGGTGTCCGCCGGCACTCTTGAGTTTTTCCGCGACCGGTGGGCGCCGCGGGGGCTGGAGTGCATCGTCACCCCGGACTTCCAAATTTTGATTTGATTTATGAAGTTTCATTTAAAGTTTTAATTGATTTACAGTAAATTTTGATTTGTCCAACCAAAAAGAGCAACACCAGGTTATAGTCCAACAGATTTATTTAAAATTACAAGCTTTCGGAGCTGTCGCCCCTTCCTCAGGTATCTGTTGGACTATAACCTGGTGTTGCTCTTTTTGGTTGAACAAATCAAAATTTACTGTAAATCAATTAAAACTTTAAATGAAACTTAATAAATCAAATCAAAATTTGGAAGTCCGGGGTGACGATGCACTCCAGCCCCCGCGGCGCCCACCGGTCGCGGAAAAACTCAAGCGTGCCGGCGGACACCGCGTGCTCCATCTCCAGGGCCACCCGGGCGCGAACATGGCCGCGGAAGAGAGGCAGGCAATCGGGCCGAACGACCCCCTTATAACCTGGTGTTGTGCGACATTCTATATAAACATGGAACACCGACAACTCCAGGCTGCAGAAAATGCAGACCTGCTCTTGCTGCTGACCCTGAGCTACAGCGCGTGCACGCACACTCCGGCGCCGCGCGCACTCGCACTACACCACGCCGCCACTGATGACGTCAGACGCTCTCCTTCAAGGGGCGGGGCCATTTGCCGCCTCCGTCCGGCTGGGGCCAATGAGACCGCGGGTTGTTGGCGAGTGCGTGAGCCGGTGCTCGGTGACAGTGAGCCGGGACACCAGGGGAGTAGGAGGATGGTGCTGAGGGGCGCCTCGGTCCGGTCCCTGCTGAAGCGGCTGAGGAGCGGGAGGTGAGGTTTGCGCCCTGCCGTCAGCCGGTGTGTGTGTCACGGATCGGCCGGAGCCTCACCGACATCAGCGCCTCGGCTCTAATATAACCTGACCCCGGGCTCTGGGCCCCCGGGGGTGCAGCCCGGCCCGGGCTCTGGGTCCCCGGGGTTGCAGCTTGTCCCGGGCTCTGGGCCCCCGGGGGTGCAGCCTGACCTGGCTGCAGATCGGTCAGGGCAGAGACTTCACTTCACTCCATATGTTATCCCAACAAGAGATGACACATGGCATTTTTCCAGTTCTGACGAAAGGTCATCGACCTGAAACATTAACTCTGTTTCTCTCTTCACAGATGCTGCCTGACCTGCTGAGTATCTCCAGAGCTTTCTGTTTTTATTTCAGATTTTCAGCATCTGCAGTATTTTCTTTTTGTAAGAGCTGACACATGTTACGGCTGCAGACTTTAATTTAGAAAAGTGCCTAAAATTTAGTGCATCATATTCTTTTCCATACATGCTTTTTGAACAACTCTGTTAAAGATTTCCCCTTTACAGTTATTTAAGTCATGCTTTTATATATTTTGAGAATTTTTGCTGCCATCCTAACAATCTTTTTCTGAACAGATCTGTGAGTCACTGTTCATGGCGATGGAACAGCAGTTCTGCAAGAGAGAGAGCCATACAGTACACAGTTGGGGAGAAAATTCATGGGTTCACTGTAAAACAGGTAATTTGCAAACTTGTTAACTATTTATATTCACTCTTAAAAGTAGAGCTGTATTCTACTGTATGATATCCTAAAAGACATCCACAGTTAGTATCTCTACATCATTTTTATTATTGCTTATGCTCTAAAACTGTTAACAAATATTTTATTTAGAACATTTGTGAAGTTCTCTACTTAAAAGAAACATACTTGAATTTATATAGTGCCTTTCATGTCCCTGGGATAAATTCACAGCCAATGAATTACTTTGAAGTGCAATCACTATTGCTTTTGTAGACACAAACGTGGCAGCAATTTGTGCAGAACAAGGTCCATCAATCAGCAATGAGATGAATGATCGGTTGTGGTGGTGTTGATTGAGGCATAAATGTTGGACAGGAGACTGGGAGAACTCCGTGCTCTTTGGAAAAAGTGACATGGTATCTATTAGGTCCACTTAAACGGACAGATAGGGACTTGATTTAATGTCACATCCGATAGATGGCACCTCTGCCAATGCAGCATTCCCTCAGTACTGCTGTAAGTGAAATGTCAGCCTAGATAATGGGCTTAAGTCCTAGAGTGGGAAATGAACCTGCAGTCTTCTGACTTGAGTTGACACTGTTGTTACATAGTCTGACAATCCACTGTTCAGAATGTCAATGGATAGAACTTCATGATATCACAGAAGGGAGATTGCTACAGGATGCTGTTGATGTTCATTGAAACAAAATATAAATTGTAAAAAAAACATTGATATGAAGCTCTCAGTTTTTGTGTCACCGTGACTTATTTAGTAGCACTGAATAAGAAATGTTAGTTCAAACCCCATTCCAGAATTTGAACACACAATCTAGCCTGACATTTCCGTGCAGTATTGAGGGAATGCTGCATTGTCTGAAGCAGCATCCTTAAGGTAAGAGGCCCTGTTCTGTTGGTTCAGGTGGATGCTAAAGATCCCATGATACTATGCAAAGAAGAGCAGGGAGTTCTGGCCAACATTCTGTCCTCAGCCAGTACCAATAAAAACAGATTGTACGGGTCATTCAGCTCTTTTTTTGGTAGGATTTTTCCAACATAGCAACAGTGACAGCACTTCCACATAATTCAAGTGAAGTGCATTGGGATATTCGGAGAGGTGTGACATGGGATTACATAAATTTATTCCTTTTCTCCACCCTTTCCTCTAACATAAGGGAAAATCAGCGGGTGTAATGTGCTTGTTTTCCAGAAGACCATTTATTAAGATTTCACATTGGAGGGCTTTAAAGGGAATAAAGTTGCATGGAATTAATGGCAAAGTAACTTGAGTGAATTTGTCCTGGAAACCAAAAGTAGAATTTTAAGGTAGTTGGAAAAAGAAACAGACGAGATGAGAATTCTTTTTACACGGGGAGTTGATGTGATCTGGAATGCACTGCCTGAAAGGGTGGTGGAACAGATTCAATAATACTAAACTTTCAAAAGGAATTTGCTAAATATTTGAAGGAGAAAAAAATTGCAGGACTACGGGGAAAGGATAGGGGAATGGGACTAATTGGATAGCTCTTTCAAAGAGCTGGCACAGGCACGATGATTCGATTGGCCACCTCCTGTGCTGTATCATTCTATGATTCTAGAAGATCTTAATGAATAGGCAAGAGTTTTTTTGAGGCAGGGAGAGGAATCTGTTCTGGTTCATCTGTTTGTGCTTTAGGGGAGGCTACCTTTTAATAATAATGCTAAATTGATTGATGAAAGAAAAGCATGTAGCTGGATGAGTGATGTAGAAATTATTCAAAAGGGCCTTTGCAAATTAAGTTGGTGAGTTAAGAAGTGGCAGCTGAACATAAAATTATGCATATTGGCACAAAAATGTATATACAAAGGATGGGTGTCCATTGGCAAAACAAAAAACTTCTGTGTGATTTATCAATCATTCACTGAAAATATCTAGTCAATGTAAGAATAATGTCAACAAAGTTAATAAACTCCAGGATGCATGTTGAGATCGTTGGATTAAATTCTTGATAAATGGACAGTAGAGCGTGGCAGGGCTTTGCTCTGCAGATTATTTTACTTCTCTAACTCACTAAGTTCACATTTGGGTGCTGTCTTTGCAACTTATCTTCAAAAGGACTGAAAATATAGTAAAACTCAAAATTGTTACATTTTGTTGTAACAATCTTTCCTTCCCCTAGGTGACAGCTGTTCCTGATCTCTTCCTGACTGCTGTTAAACTTAACCACGATAATACAGGGGCTCAGTACTTGCATGTAGCAAGGGATGATCCAAACAATCTGTTCAGGTACAGTACTTTTATTATTTATCATTTATAGTAATGGCACATTTAGTATGCCTGATTATTTATTAATAACTCTTCTCTGGTGCTCTTGGTTTTTTAAATCAACTCGATAGACAGTTCAGTATTTGGAAATAGAAATGTGAAAAAATGGCTGATAATTCTTTGTAGAACCTGACATGGGCAAAAGTTTTATAATTTAGCTACAACTGAAGCTGTATTAAAAAGGTGTGTATGTGATGGGAGAAGATTGAGGATCTCATTGGCTGTTTGACTTTTGCTAATCTGTGAAGATTTAGGTTGATGTAATTCATACTGAGGAATGTGATGGTAAATGGGTGAGACAGATTAAAATGAGGCTTTTAGTGAGAGTGTACGATGAAATCCTAATTTTGTTTTTTTAGCAGTGGTATTGTCACATAATTAACAAAAATGAGAAGTCGCACAACACCAGGTTATAGTCCAACAGTTTTATTTAAAATTACGAGCTTTCGGAGCTGCTGCTCCTTCGTCAGGTAGAGGTACAGTGAGGGAATACACATGACTGTGTATTAGATTCCCTCACTGTACCTCTACCTGACGAAGGAGCAGCAGCTCCGCAAGCTCGTAATTTAAATAAAACTGTTGGACTATAACCTGGTGATGTGCGACTTCTCATTTTTGTCCACCCCAGTTCAACACCGGCATCTCCACAACATAATTAACAGACATTGAGGTATTGTGTGTATTCTTATATTTCAGCGTGCAGTTTCGTACTACACCCCTCAACAGTACTGGTGTTCCGCATATTCTGGAACACGTGGTACTTTGTGGCTCTGAGAAGTATCAATGTAGAGACCCCTTCTTCAAAATGTTGACCCGATCACTCTCCACCTTCATGAATGCCTTCACAGGTCAGTACTGATGAATTGTGTGGACGTGTAGAGGATGGTGGGGGGTGTTGCGGGTGGGTGAGTTTGCTAATTAATCCATTGAACAGGTTTGACTACATTTTTGTGGCTTTGTGTTCAATTGGCCTGTGGTCTGTTTTCTGTATATATTTTGTAAAGGTATTACAAACATTTTACATTTTCATAGCAAATACAAAGAAATGACTACACGGAAATTCCGCCATTCAATGAGATCATGGCTAATCTGCAACCTAACTCCATATACCCACCTTTGGCCCATATCCCTTAATACCTTTGGTTAACAAAGATCTATCAATTAATAATTGATCTAGCATCAATTGCCGTTTGCGGAAGAGAGTTCCAAACTTCTACCACCCTTTGTGTGTAGAAGTGTTTCCTAATTTCACTCTTGAAAGGTCTGGCTCTAATTTTTAGACTATGCCCCCCTAGTCCTGGAATCCTCAACCAGCGGAAATGGTTTCTCTCTCTACCCTATCTGTTCCCCTTAATATTAAGTTACTGATGCTACCTAAGAGGCAGGGCAGCTTGTTGAGGTTAATTGTTGATGCTAAGTGCGATGAAGTGCTATTGATTTGGATAATTTAGTTTCCCTTGATGCTGCTAACAGTTGATGTGGATTTTTCTTTTGATCCTCGTAGCTAGTGACTACACAATGTATCCATTTTCCACCCAAAATTCTAAGGATTTTCAGAATCTTCTCTCCGTTTACCTGGATGCTGCCTTCTTTCCATGCCTAAGGGAATTGGACTTCTGGTAAGATGATAAATTTTTACATATGCATGCTGTATGTATAAGGCGATATTTTGTATTGTAATCTTGCATTTTACCTTGTTTTTCTTCTGTCACAGGCAAGAAGGGTGGAGGCTGGAACACGAAACCCCTGATGATCCAAGTTCGCCACTTGTCTTTAAAGGGGTTGTGTTCAATGAAATGAAGGGTGTGTTTGTAAGTGTTTTTGCATGAGATGTAATTTGACTTGAACACTTTTTAACGTACATTTGTGGTACTGTAAGGCAGGATATAATTTTATAGAGAAGTGACTACTGTTGTATGCATTGTAAAACTAAAGCTTTGAAATATACAGGAAACTCTTGTTTATCCGGCACCCAAATATCCGGAATTCTCGCTTAACCGGCAAAAATCATCCTCCGAAAACGCCTCTCAAATAACCGGCAATGTTGCCGAGTCGCAGTCCGAGTCTCCGCGAACGCCGAGTACTCCGAAAACTCCTCTCAAATAACCGGCAATGTTGCCGATCCCGAGTCCGCGAACGCCGATTTAGTCAGTAGGGGTAGTTTTCAAAAGTGCCACTACTCGGCCTCCTGGCGCTGTCGGAAGTCCGAAACACTGCAGTAGCAGGAGTTGATTCTCCCGCGCTGCCGGAGTCTCACTTACTGTTAAGTAATTAAAGAGTTATGGATTACCCTCAACTGGCAGTACTGTACTTAATCAAGCATCTTCCACCATCCATTTAACACAACATTCTGTAGGTGAGTACCCAAATACTGTATACTGCACATTTCTTGATTTTTTTATTTTTCTTTGTTAAAAATAGCCTCGGTAGATATAACTCTCGTTATCCGGAACTTTCGATCAACCGGCACCACGCCGGTCCCGTCGGTGCCGGATACCAAAGAGTTTCCTGTAGTCTCAAAATATTTGCATGAGTTTCTGGTGATTCAATTTGGAGTTCCTTTGAGCTACTTTATTGCATTAAAACCTATAGATGTTGTTCTAGCCATTGTTGTACATTATGAAAAACAAACTTTTTGGACCTATGTAAACCATAGTTTAGTAAGTTAGCTAATCATGTATATAATATCAAATAGGAAAATGCAGCTTAAGCTGTTAGGATTTTTACATAAGCACAAGTAGCCTTTAAGTGAGTTTTTTTTTTAAATGTGCAATGATCCCTGCAGTGTTCACCTTTCCAAGTAAACGATACAGTGGAGTGCAGGTTTGTATCCTTTCTAATTCTTGCTTGGGGATTTGTTGGCTATTTGAGCACATTTCTATTAAATGTAATTACACCAGGGACCATGAAACAATAAAACACTTTAGTTATCGACTGTTGTCAAACATTTTTTGGTTGTGTGGACTTTTCAGTACAAAAAAGTAGCTGTCTCTTTCTAGTTTATGTGGATTCGTTATCTTAGGCTGGTAGCTCTTTTTCGGCCAGCACAGACGTGATCAGCCAAATAGCCTCCTGTGCCGTAAATTTCTATGAGTAGCAAAAAATCAGTTTCCATTTTGTATTTAAACAAAAGTAGCTGTATCTATTTGTTGTTTCAGGCAAACAATGAGAACCTATATGCTCAGCACCTACAGAACAAGCTTCTACCGGACCATACCTACTCCGTAATATCTGGCGGTGACCCATTACATATACCCAAGCTTACGTGGGAAGAATTAAAACGCTTTCATGCTACACATTACCATCCTAGCAATGCCAGGTATAATAATGCCACTATATTGAGGAATGTGACTCCTTTACTTATGGGGTGTTCAAACATTATTTGTATATGACAGTGCATCATCCACCTTTCAGAGGGGAAGATTAATGCAATAGGGATACTTTTAAATCAGACAATCCCCCGCTGCACCCCCACTCCTCCCTGTCTTCTACATAAATTATTTACAGACTTTTATCTTGTATCCTGTTTAAATTTGAACCCTGTATTTTTGACAATTTGGCATTTTCGGTCAAGAAAACAGAATTCAATTGACACCTTCCATGTGTGCGGTTTGTGAGTGCCTCTAGCCCAAGTGTAAGAGGCATTTTTTGGTTTCTGGATGTGGAACTGAAGCTATCAATTAATTTCTAATTAAGTTGCCAAGTACACAACAGTTTGTCACTTCTAAGAGCAGCGGATAAGGATTGTGCTGATGTGGGCACACAGTCTGCTCCCGTTAATTCAAAGTCATTTTTGCATGAATTTTTTTTTGGAATTATTCAGTAGTACAAATTAGGCAATTTTAATAAAATAGCTTTGCATGATTTTATTTGCACAATTTCAATTCAAATGAACAATAGTTCAAATATTTACCTACTATATCGTGCACTTAATTTTTTTGCTATTACACAATTGATAGCACTTTAGCTGTGTGAATAAAACCCTTGTCCGCTTTGTAAATAATGTTTTAAAACTACTGATTTTTACTTGCTGCTGATCCATTATAAAGAATCTATAATGTATGAAAATTATTGCTGGTTTCAAGTGCAACTGGAAAATATCTTAAAAATAAACTACAAAGATATAAACTATTTCGGACTATATATTGGGTGTCATATTTTGCTACTCAATTGCTGATTATCACTCAATTGTAATTAATTCAGTATTGTCAAGTCTTTAAACGTACATATTGTATTTCAGCATGCAGCATACTTCAAAAATCTGTTGAAGGTATAGAGCAATCCTCTTTTGGTTGATGTCCTTGTGGATGCTTTGATGAGGTTACTGCTCATAATCTAATAGCTAATGTTCTCTAATATGTAAAGAATATATGATTACATTCCTGAAATTTTTAGCTACATTATGCATACCTCTTCTACAATGTGTGGGAAAGTAGCGAACGCCTTTAAATGGCTTAACCAAAATCTGCACTTTTTTCCCTTAACAGATTTTCTTCCCTTTGTTCTTCTCCTGAAGGCATTGCCTCTTGGCAATGGTGTGGTTGCATTAATACTGATTGCAATCTCGTACCTTGCCCTAGTGGACTTCAGTTTTGTTTGAACTATGATAGCAAGTATCCAGGCGGTTTGATTGGGGCATCATAGCTAAGCCCAATCCTGTTTTCACTGGTACCCATATACATTCACTTCCATCAGATTTCTTTCCCCCCTCCCCCCCCACTCCCTAACCAAGAGATACTGGAGGCAATTGTAATACTCCTTCCACCTCTCTGGTTCAGATAAGCTAACTCAGCACAGATTTCAGATTGAACTTGTGACCTTGGCTCAGCAAGTTCAGCCAAACAGACCATCAGGGGAGCCTGTGTCAAAAGTTTTATTCAGTTTAAATCTAGGCTCTGCAAATGCATTGATTGTATAATAGCCTTACAGTTTTATTTATACAAATCTATCCATTCCAGGTTCTTTACCTATGGTGATCTGCCACTGGAGCAACACCTTAAACAAATCCAGGAAGAGGCACTTTGCAAATTCCAGAAAATTGAACCTGACACCTCAGTTCCCATACAGCCACGCTGGAGTGAACCGGTAAGTAAAGACACTGTCTTGCTGTTTCTGGACTAATGCCTACATTTGCCTCGGTAGCAACAGTGACTAAACTTCAAAAGTAATTCATTGGCTGTGAAGTGCATCAGGACGCACTATATAAATGCAAGTTCTTTCTTTATATACAAGGATTAAACATATAATTGATATTAGTTATACAATTTTTCATATTAGTTTTGTGTGTAAAAAAAAATACATGATGATGGTCAGTCACTGGGTCAATAAACTGAAATTTCCTACCTAACTCCATTTGGGATCACTACAAGGCCTGCAGTGGTTCAAGGAGAATGCCCACAACTACCACGTCCAAGCTTCTGTGCCTTTTGACTTGCTGGTAGGGCAAGAAATCGGAAATGATTGCATGTCTTTTGTAAGCACATATGTTAATGAGCAAGAAGCAGGCGATGGTTGTTAAATTTATGTATACTGTTGAGTCTTGCTGCACATCAATCCTATCTGAGAAGATTGGCAGTCGAAGTGCTTCTAGGCCTTTGGCAACAGCAGTCTATAGTTGACTGGTGTGATGTATGAGAGTTGCCTCGTGTGACACAGCAGCCCATCTTCCCATGCAAATAGAACATCGAGCCATCAATTGAGAAGTCTCGGTCCTCACACTTGATTGATTTTGATCTAATATTAACTGTAACGCTAAGCCAATATTCAAATGCAATACCATGAAGATTAAAACCAAAAATTGGCAAATTAGCTAATGCAGAAGCATTTTACAAAACTGTCCTATTTCTTTTTAAATTTTGCTCCAAGTTAAAAATTATACAAAGGCACCACCTCAGTGGCCCTGGGCTTTTGTAATTGTTGATTTGAACAAAATAGAATCGTAGACATTTTTATTGCAAGCCTTGGCTCAGTGGTAGCACTCTCGTCTCCGAGTCAGAAGGTTGTGGTTTCAAGCCGCACTCCAGAGACTTCAGTACAAATCTAGGCTAATACTTCAGTGCGGTACTGAGGGGAGTGCTGCACTGCTGGAGGCATCTTTCAGATGAGACATTAAACCGAGGCCCGGGCTACACACTCAGATGGACATAAAATATCTCATGGCATTATTCAAAAAAGAGCAGGGGAGTTTGCCCAAAAACAGAATATCTGCTAATTTATCTCACTGCTGTTCATGGGACCTAGTTGTGTGAAAATTGGCTGCCACCTTTGCTAGCATTACAGTAGTGACTTCACTTCAAAAGTACTTAATTGGCTGTGAAACACTTTGGGATGTGCTGAAGTCATCAAAGACGCTATATAAGTGGAAGTTCATAATATTTAAGTACAGAGAAACTTGGAGAGGCTATACAGAAATGTTCGAGAATTAATATAAGCTGGCATTTCTATATGGTGTGACAACAATCATGTTTTCCATCCAAATTGACTCCTAACCATAAATGGCAGCGAATAAAAGTTCTGATTTAGATGGCTTTGCTACCCATTTTGGTAAAGAAATTAAAGGTAGAGAAGGTGTAATAATGAAGGAAGCTGTGAATTTTCACTGGTTACAACTTATACCAGTAGTAGAATTAGATTGGCACTGTAATCTTACCATAAATGCAAAACATTTCCTTTTGGTAAAAAAAAAAATAATTACAGTGCAATTTTTTGTTTCTGCTGTGGTACTTTTATTTTCTAGAGGGAGTGTCATGTTACTTGTGGGCCCGACTCAATGGCTCCTGATCCTGTCAAACAAACCACATACAGTGTGAGCTTCTTATTGGGCGAGTAAGTGTATTTATAATTCTATTCCTATTTCTCTTTTGATTGGCACAAGAAATTAAAGAATACATTGCATTAAGCATTCTAATAAATAACCCAGTTATGATATTGACCATAATGAGACACAAATTTTCCTTTGTCATACGGCACTTATTTTGGATATTTTTGGACTGAAGTCTCTCCTCTAATTATTTTAAATTGCGCAGAGCTTTTAGAACCTATCCATAAATTATTATACATTTTCAGTAGCATTATTCAAAGTATTGAAAGGGGACTTGTACTCTGCAGTTATTTTTAAGTCTAATGTACCATTGCACTGAACAATGTCTTTCAAAGAAGTTTTTCAATTTAAAGTTCTGTCTTTAATCCATTTTAATTTTCTGTTTCGACTATGATCACAGTACCCAGTAAATTTCCTGGAATTAACTGTAAATTATTTATCAAACTTCCAGTAGTTCACCATTGAGAAAATACAAACTATTGTAAGGAATTGTTTTGATATTTTAAAATAAGTCATTGGAATATGTGTTCATGTTCGTAATGCACCCCCTAATGCTTGTTTGATCTGGACAAATGGCTTTAGAATTCTTCCAAACACTCTGGCTGGAATAAGTATTAACTTTCATCATAATAGCCTAAAGATGTTCAAAAACCTCCCATTTGTCTGCTAAGTTGTTATGAAGAGGAATTGAATGGCCTTTTGTCATTCCTACATTCATATGATGTGAGCAACATCTATAATTCATGTTACTGTTTTCCCCCCATGTTTAAAACCAAATCTGGTCAATTTTCCTTTGCTTTTTCTGCGGTTCATGCATTTGTGGATGTATTTTTTTTAAATGTAAGAAATGCAAGTGTGTCGTAATTTTTCACACCTATTTCTTCGGTTCTGTATCTCCTCTATAACACCATTAATGCTTTTCTGTAATGCAGGCAAAAACAGTAGCCGATTTGCACATAATATGTTCCAACAGCAATGAGCCAAGCCTATAAAATTAACTCGGTTTTGTAGCCCTGGAAAGCAATATCTGTCAAGAGCATTATTTTCATATGGCTGAAGAATGTTTGGGGGATATATTTTATTATTCCAAATGTATATCTTATTGAAATCTCTTCCCGTAGCATCACCAATAGCTTTGAAGCATTCACACTGAGTCTTCTGTCATCTTTGCTGGTATCTGGACCCAATTCTCCCTTTTACAAAGCTTTGATTGACGCCCGGATTGGCACTGACTTTGCTCCTGTTGTTGGGTAAGTGATTAGTTTTGGTGTTTTTTTAAAAAAAACTTTTATTTTATTTCTTTTAAACTATAATCATTAGTTTGATTATAAATAAGATAATGCAGTATGGAACAGGTTGCAAAATAAAATTGCCAAACAAGAAAATACCAGCTTGGCTTTATGGTTTCTGTGGGCACTTATGGGAAATGTGTTTTGTTTTCCAGATATGATGGCAGCACAAGAGAGGCTTGCTTTAGTGTGGGGCTGCAGGGCATCGCAGAACAAGACGTTAAAACTGTGAAACAGATCATCACCAAAACAATTGATGAAGTAATTGAGTACGTAACCTATTCTATAAACTTAAGAGTTTAATAGTTTAATTACAGTAGCACAGCGTATTGGAGTTACAGCATGTAATACCACAGAGTGATGCCACTTATTTGGGTACCCATTATGTTCCTTTCCTATCTTCAACATCTCATTTACCCTGCTGTGGGAAGTTGCTGAGGAGAGGGCAGTGGCATCCTCACTGGAGGAAAGAAACACGGAAGAAGAGTTAATCAGGCTGCCCTTCTGCACTTCCTCCTCTCTGGGTCCAACGTGAGAGATAGATGTATGGCATCAGGTCACCTGCTGTTGGTGTTTTGCCCAGAAAGCGTGAAAATCATACATACCTGTGATGGGCTCCGTCCAGGGTCATGTTATGAACTATGGGCTGGATTTTCATTGACCCGTGGAGGCGGGTTTGGAGGCGTGTGGGGGGTTAAAGTTGCAGATTCGGGGGTCCCGACCCCATCCCGCCTCCATGCCAGTTTCGCTGGAGGCGGGTACCCGACCTGTGCTGGGACCCGCCTCCCCGAGGCGGGAAGGGGATTAGTGACAATTAACTGCCTGTTAACATGTCGTTAACAGGCAGTTTTTTGCCTAATCCCTATTTTGAAAACTGAAATGTGGGCTTCCCGACAGGTCCCAACCACGCCAAGTTAGCGAGGCGGACCGTGGGTCTGCAGGGGTTGGAGGGGTCGATATGTCCGGTGGGCAGGTGAGTGATGGGTGCATGTGTGCAGAGGTAAGTGTGTAAGGTAAGTGCAAAGTGTGGGAAAAAGTTTTACTTACCTTAACTTCCTCCTGCAGGTGTCAGCCCTTCAGTTCTCGGGAGTCAGAAATCTCACCGGCACAAAAAGCAGAAAGGCCGTGGTGCTGTCAAAAGTTTCAGCCTCTGTTTTCTGTGCTGGAATGATTTCTAACTCAGCCTGAGAGGAAGGACTCAAGTTAGAAGACAAATTGTCAGTGTTTGACAGCTTCACAGAGCTGTCAAACGCTGATATTTCATCTGTCAAAAGCTCTTGACAGATGAAATGTCAATCTGTGACGTCACCTGTTGCCGGGTGGCCCTTAATTGGCCTGCTGAGCTCAGTGGGCGGGCTCAACAAGGTCAATCAAGTGAAAATGCTGTGGGTTGGCCACAAGTCGATGGAGGCGGGACTACAACCCAAAAAGTGGGAGTCCCGCCTCCATCACGTCCCCAGTATCAAAATCCAGCCCTATGTATTTATTACATCTTTTCATATGCTAATCGGACCAGAGGCCAAATATTGGGTGCGGCCGATTCAGGCGCAGGGACCGTTTCCTGTGCCCAGTTCACGACGACAGGCCGGCGTGATCGAATTTCTAGGCCATGGCCTGAAAACAGTAAATGAATGAGGAAGAAAACTGACTGCCTTGTCTGTCACCTGATAGTTTTGTTGTCTTGACATAGATTTGACATGCTTGACAGAAACATCATAAATTATTGTAAAGATTTGCTTGAGTGTTCATTCGTTTGTTAAAAGTTGCATCTTTTCTTTCTAAATAAAAGGAATGGCTTTGAGGAAGAGAGGATAGAAGCGCTCCTTCACAAGATTGAAATTCAGTTGAAACACCAGACTACCAATTTTGGCCTTGCGTTGGCATCAGTAAGTTTTTGTTTACCTCACCCACATGATGGCGTTCCAACCAGACATTACAACACAGTACTGTATACTGTTGAGAATATTTGCAGTCAATGTACCACAAGGTGGTGCTATAATCTAACTAATTTATAGTACACATTCTGTAATGGTGCTTATTATGGTCAGAATGTGTTAATTGTGAAGTGTTCAAAGACAACTTTTTAAAGTGGTTGGAATTCATTTTTCAGCTACACAAACTGATTTTCAGTGGCAATGTGGATGCGATATTGGCTGAAAGACAGAAAGCAGAGTAGTAGTGAACGGAACAACAACAGAAAACGCTAGAAAAACTCAGCAGGCCAGGCAACATCCGTGGAGAGAGAAACAGAGTTAACGTTTCAGGTCGAAACCCTTCGTCAGAACTGAGAAAAAAGCAGGAAATGAAACAGATAAAAAAGCTGGGGGGAGGAATAACTATGGTAAGTAGAGACATTAAGAGATGCTCAAGGCAAGACGAGATGGTAATGGGACAGGTTAAGAAACAAAAGGTTCGTGCCTTTTTCCTTTTTTTCTCTCCCCCTACGGCAGCTGTCTCTCATTCTGCCAGCATTTCACACTTCACACTTCTAGCCACCTTTTGTTTCTTAACCTGTCCCATTACCATCTCGTCTTGCCTTGAGCATCTCTTAATGTCTCTACTTACCATAGTTATTCCTCCCCCCAGCTTTTTTATCTGTTTCATTTCCTGCTTTTTTCTCAGTTCTGACGAAGGGTTTCGACCTGAAACGTTAACTCTGTTTCTCTCTCCACGGATGTTGCTTGGCCTGCTGAGTTTTTCCAGCGTTTTCTGTTGTTTCAATTTTCCAGCATCCGCAGTATTTTGCTATCGTAGTAGTGAACAGATGTTTTTTTAGACTGGAGGGAAGTATAGAGTGGTGCCCCGCCCCAGGGGTCGGTATTAGGACCACTGCTCTTTTTGATATACATTAATGACCTGGACTTGGGTATACAGGGCATAATTTGAAAGTTTACAGATGACAAAAAACTTACCTAAACACGATCCGACCCCCCGCCCCCATGTCGGACTTAGCTCTGCTCTGCTGCCTGGCTGCTTTCCCACCCGACAGCCAGCTAGACTGTCAATCTGGGTGGCTGTGGCTGGGAAACCCGTTGAACAGGTCCCGCTGTTAAATTTGACAGGACCTGCAGTCACAAATCCTCCGCCCCACCCTGGCTTCCTTCCTGCCTCAATTAACAGGGCCATAGAATACAAAAGCAAGGAAATGACCTTTTCACTGGTTAGAACTCAACTAGAGTTTTTTTTTATATTCGTTCATGGGATGTGGGCGTCACGGGCAAGGCCAGTATTTATTTCCCATCCCTAGTTGCCCTTGAGAAGGTGGTGGTGAACTGCCTTCTTGAACTGCTGCAGTCCGTGTGCTGAAGGTACTCCCACAATGTTGTTAGGGATTTTAGAGTCCGAGTCATAGCCATAGAGTTATACAGCACAGAAAGACGCCCGACGGCCCATCGTGTCTGCGCCGGCCATCAAGCCCTATCTATTCTAATCCCATTTTCCAGCACTTGGTCCATAGCCTTGTATGCTATGGCGTTTCAAGTGCTCATCTAAATGCTTCTTGAATGTTGTGAGGGTTCCTGCCTCTACCACCCTTTCAGGCAGTGAGTTCCAGATTCCAACCACCCTCTGGGTGAAAAAGTTTTTCCTCAAATCCCCTCTAAACCTCCTGCCCCTTACCTTGAAACTATGCCCCCTGGTTATTGACCCCTCTACTAAGGGGAAAAGTTCCTTTCTATCTACCCTATCTATGCCCCTCATAATTTTGTACACCTCAATCAGGTCCCCCCTCAGCCTTCTCTGCTCTAAGGAAAACAACCCCAGCCTGTCCAGTCTCTCTTCATAGCTGAAATGCTCCAGCCCAGGTAACATCCTGGTGAATTTCCTCTGCACCCTCTCCAATGCAATCACATCCTTCCTATAGTGTGGCGACCAGAACTGCACACAGTATTCCAGCTGTGGCCTAACTAGCGTTTTGTACAGCTCCATCATAACCTCCCTGCTCTTGCCTTCATTAGCCGAGGCATAGAATACAAGTATCCCATATGCCTTCTTAACCACCTTATCTACCTGTCCTGCTGCCTTCATGGATCTATGTACATGCACACCAAGGTCCCTCTGTCCTTCCTAGGGTCCTACCATTCATTGTGTATTCCCTTGCCTTGTTAGTCCTTCCAAAATGCATCACCTCTCACTTTTCAGGGTTAAATTCCATTTGCCACTGTTCTGCCTATCTGACCAACCCATCTATATCGTCCTGTAGCCTGAGGCTTCCCTCCTCGCTATTTACCACTCCACCAATTTTCGTGTCATCTGCGAACTTACTGATCATACCGCCTACATTCATATCTAAATCATTAATGTACACTACAAACAGCAAGGGACCCAGCACTGATCCCTGCGGTACACCACTGGACACAGGCTTCCAGTCACAAAAACAACCTTCGACCATCACCCTCTGCCTCCTGCCACTAAGTCAATTTTGGATCCAATGTGCCAAATTGCCCTGGATCTCATTGGCTGTTGCCTTCTTGACCAGTCTCCCATGCAGGACTTTGTCAAAAGCCTTATTGAAGCCCATGTAGACTACATCAACTGCACTACCCTCATCCACACACCTAGTCACCCCCTCTCAAAATTCAATCAAATTGGTTAGACATGATCTCCCCCTGACAAAGCCATGCTAACTATCCTTGATTAATCCTTGCCCCTGCAAGTGGAGACTAATTCTGTCCCTCAGAATTTTTTCCAGTAATTTCCCTACCACTGATGTTAGGCTCACTGGTCTGTAATTCCCTGGTTTATCCCTACTGCCCTTCTTGAATAATGGTACTACGTTAGCTGTCCTCCAGTCCTCTGGCACCTCTCTTGTGGCCAGAGAGGTTCTGAAAATTTGTGTCCGAGCCCCTGCAATCTCCTCCCTTGCCTCACAGCAGCCTGGGATACATCTCGTCTGGGCCTGGGGATTTATCCAGTTTTAAGCCCGCTAAAACCGCTACCCAGGGATGATGAAGGAACGGCGATATACTTCCAAGTCAGGGTGGTGTGTGACTTGGAGGTGATGGTGTTCGCATGCGCCTGCTGCCCGTGTCCTTCTAGGTGGTAGAGGTTGCGGGTTTGGGAGATGCTGCTGAAGAAGCCTTGGTGAGTTGCTGCAGTGCATCTTGTAGATGGTACACACTGCAGCCACGGTACGCTGGTGGTGGAGGGAGTGCCAATCAAGCAGGCTGTTTTGTCTTGGATGGTGTCGAGCTTCTTGAGTGTTGTTGGAGCTGCACTCATCCAGGCAAGTGGAGAGAATTCCATCACACTACTGACTTGTGCTTTGTAGATGGTGGAAAGGCTTTTGGGAGTCAGAAGGTGAGACACTTGCTGCAGAATACCCAGCCTCTAACCTGCTCTTGTTGCCTCAGTATTTTTGTGGCTGGTCCAGTTAAGTTTCTGGTCAATGGTGACCCCCAGGATATTGATGGTGGGGGATTCGGCGATGGTAATGCTGTTGATTGTCATGGGGAGGTGGTTAGACGCTTGCTTGTTGGAGATAGTCATTGCCTGGCACTTGTGTGGCGCGAATGTTACCTTCCACTTATCAGCCCAAGCCTGAATGTCATCCAGGTCTTGCTGCATGTGGGCATAGACTGCTTCATTATCTGGGGATTTGCAAATGGCACTGAACACTGTGCAGTCATCAGCGAACATCCCCACTTCTGACCTTATGATGGAGGGAAGGTCATTGATGAAGCAGCTGAAGATGGTTGGGCCGAGGACACTGTCCTGAGGAACTCCTGCAGCGATGCCCTGGGACTGTGATGATTGACCTTCAACTACCATAACCATCTTCCTTTGTGCTAGGTATGACTCCAGCCAGTGGAGAGTTCCCCCCCCCCCCCCGATTCCCATTGACATACTAGGGCTCCTTGATGCCACACTCTGTTAAATGCTGCCTTGTGTCCAGTTCTGGGCACTACACTTTAGAAAGGATGTCAAGGCCTTGGAGAGGATGCAGAGGAGATTTACCTGATTGGTTCCAGGGATGAGGGAATTCAGTCATATGGAGAGACTGTGGAAACTGGGATTGTTCTCGGAGCAAATAAGGTTAAGGGGAGATTTGATGGAGGTGTTCAAAGTTATGAGCAGTTTTGATAGACTAGATAGAGAGACACTGTTTCCACTAGCAGGACACATATGCCACCTCTTGTCTTGCACTCTCTGACCATCTGAGGGGAAGAGGAACTCCCACCTTGCACAAATGTGTTCTACCAGCATCTGCACGGCTAAATCCAAAAGCACAGGTCTTGCTGGAATTCACTTTTTTTTCCCCCAGACATCTTCCTGCAGATCCATTATTTCAACCAGCTGCTTATCCAATGCAAGAACTATGCTTTAACTCCAGAGATCTAACTTTTCCTAATAGCCATCTATGCAGTACCTGGTTAATGTTGCATAAGTGGACCAGAAACTCAGGTGGCACTTGTGTAGATTGTGTCTCTCTGCACAAAAATACAGTGCAACACAAACAAGATAATTAATCTTTAGTTTTGGAACTTAAATTGTCCTACTGAAATGACAATATATAATTTTAGATGTGATAATTACTTGAATTTTGTTAACGTTATTGCAAGTCTGTTTTGTGGATGTGACTTTATTATAATTCAAGTTGCCAGCAATTAAATATTCTCCTTTAGTAGCTAATCCCTGATTTTTCTGCTTTGCGTGTGTCTGGTGTCTAGTATGTTGCAACAAACTGGAATCATGATGGAGATCCTGTGGAGGTGCTGCAGATCAATGAGAAGGTGGCTAGGTTTCGACAATCCCTGAAAGATAATCCACGCTTCCTACAGGATAAAGTCAAGCACTATTTCAAGGTAAATGCGATGAAATTGAACTTTTTTTTCTCCCCCTTCTTTCATGCCATTTAGTCAAGGTCTCCCATGTGGTGGCTATCCTTATACATGCTGCTCTTCAAAAATTAAACCGCTATAAAGAATTGTCAGTAAATTTTAATTGCTTCTGACTCTTCATAAGATTTTGTTTTTAAAAAGTCACTTTAATTGAATCCATATTGGAATTTGGATATATTTTAAAATATGCAGAAGATATCCTATTAAAGCATTATTAACTGGCTAAATATTGTAGCTCCATGAGTAGTATTTAAGATGGTGTTCAGGAACATGTATGCTAATGACATTTGTTTTTGCACAATGCTGTTTCCTAGAACTTTGTAAAAAGATAATGGCCCGGAATTTACAGTGGTAATGGCGGTGAAACTGTTGGTGTTTGCCGCCATTACCCCTCTGAAACTAACAGCAACTACAGGATCTAGCACATGTGCTGATAAATGTGGAAATCCAGAAGTTGCGGTCAGCCATTCCCTGCTCTGCCACAGGTTGCACTGTGGAACTCCCCAGAGCCGGCAATCAATTCAAATCATACTCGAGGACAAAAACTTCCCTTGTTACGCTGGAATATTGCTGTTTTAACACCCCCACCCCCTGAAAAAGTTAAGCCGTGTTGAAAGAGGTACAACTGGGTTTTTAATGGTGTATTGACTGCTGAACCCTGAAAAACTAATGTTATATTTGTGGAATGTCAAATTTTTCCATTAATATGATTAAGGATTACATGGCTTTAAAATGTTTTTTTAAGTTTGTTTGATATCTTAGTCCTATGTGTATGTCCCAATCTTTATTTCACTGTCTGTAAAATTTAAAAAAAAGTAAATTAGAATCTATGCATTTTACTTCATGGTTTGCTGTCTGAGAATTCTTCAGTGTGATTGGCTGCTCAGCCTGCTTGATGACATCACTGTGGCTGGAGATTTGCTTGATTTGGCGCCAGTTTCAAACAAAGGTTGGGAGAACTGAAATTCACACCACCGAGATTGCTAGATCTTTGTGGGCAGCTTTAATTGACGTCGCTTTGCTGCTGACTGCCATTTAAAATACAATTTGCTTCTAGTGTGTGACGTGGAAGGAAGAGCTAAACGCTGACATTTATTGAATTGACACATTACACAAGATGTCAGTATTTCTGTTCTGGGGGATGTGGATGTCACTAGCAAGGCTGCATTTATTGCCCATCCCCAGTTGCCCCGCAAAGGCAATGGTAGTCGCCTTCTGTTGTGATTGATTTGACTGACTGACTGTTTTTACAACTTAAAGTTTGCTTGGCCACTCCAGCGTCAACCACACAGTATGGGACTGGAGTCGCATGTAGGCCAGACAGGGTTAGGAGTAGCAGTTTCTCTTCCCTGAAGGTTGTTAGTGAACCAGTTGTGTTTTTTAATGACAGAACTAGCAGCTTCTATGGTCACTTTTTTGTCATGATGCGGAGATGCCGGTGTTGGACTGGGGTGGACAAAATTGAGAGGTCGCACAACACCAGGTTATAGTCCAACAGTTTTATTTGAAATCACAAGCTTTCGGAGTTACTACTCCTTCGTCGGGTGAAGTCTTCACCCGACGAAGGAGTAGTAACTCCGAAAGCTTGTGATTTCAAATAAAACTGTTGGACTATAACCTGGTGTTGTGTGACCTCTCAACTTTTTTGTTGCCAGTCCACAAATGACCAGATTTATTGAATTAATTTTCACAACTTGGCATAATTGAATGTGATCTCCAGATTGCTATGTCTAGTACCATAAATACTACACTACTGTGTGATTTCTTATGTAGTACCATTTAAACCACATGCAAGCATTACCTTTATCTGTCATTTCTTCAAAGACTCCTGTCAAGTACAATCTACCAATTCATTTGGAAATCTATGCTGATTAATATTTCTCAAATTGCTGTAATTTTACCCCTGGCCCAGAATTTCTTGACTTATCTCTTGCCTCTTTTTTTAAGAGGGATTTGACACCCTCGAGTTCTCCCGTACATTTCTCCTTTCCAAAAAACATATTAAAAAATTTGAGTTTAAACCCCCACCATTTTTTTCCCTACCTTCCATCAGAATCCTTGGATGTAAGCCATGAGCTCCTATTGTTTTCAAAATAGGTCATCCTCTCGTTGTGAAAACTGCATTTTTGGAAAAAAAGCCATGTATTTTGCAAGAGAAATTATCTCTTGTATTAATGCCAAGGTTATTGTAGTCATAATTTGTGATGTTTATTGCATTACAGGAAAACCCACACCAGCTGGCCTTGTCAATGAGTCCAGATAAAGGTTATTTGGAAAATCAAGCTAAAGTGGAGAAAGGAAAGCTCCAAGAGAAGATCAGTTCCCTTTCTCTGGAAGAAAAGAAAGAGATATATGAAAAAGGTGTGACTTTTTGTAGAGGTTGGGATAATGTTGCCAAATTCTAGTTACTTTCCTAGTTTACTTCTAAAAATCATTTTAATTTTATTGAATAAAACTTATTTTTTTTATCACTTTCTTCCTTCTGATCCTGAAAATGCTCACTTTGTAATGGTGTGCTGTTCCATGGGCACCAGTAACCCTATAGTACCTCACCCAAATGGCCATTCTTTGCACTGGTCAAGGCTGCGAGTGTCAGCAGGCTATTTAATCCTGGAGGGCATCGTAGCTGAGCTGTCATCACCTGACATCCACGCGTATGCACTTTGCAGCAGGAGTCACTGATGATCAGCAGTGGGAGCCCTAGGTGACTTTCTCCCGACATGCCCGGAATGGTATTTGCAGAACCCTAGGTGCTGCACACTAGCAATCAAACCTGGTCTATGAGGTCAAGTACTATACCAGTGGTGCCTTTATCTGCCAGGCTATTTGGGGTGGTGGGGGGTGGGGGCTCTGAGTGAAACTTTAAACAGTTATGTGCGCAGCAAGTTACTCATTACAAATTTAGAATTGGATTCAGATTTTGGGTTGACCAAGTGGCTTTGGCATGGGCTGTTGCAGAAGCACTTCAGGTGTTCAAAATATTGTCTACTACTGACCATTGTATTTTTTAATCCATCAACAATTCAGATTAATGTACTGCTTTATGGGCAATGAATCAAAATTTGTGTTTAATTGTGTTGCTGGAGAGTAAAATGTCACCTCTGAGTTCCCAGTCTAAGAAATGTTGACTCTGATTGGCAGGCAATATATCTGCAGGGTTTTTAAAAAAAAAATTATTCCACAGTGTAAGGTTCAACAAGAAATAAGGGATGTAGTAGTGGTTCTTGAAGACAGTGCTATCATAAAGCCTTATTCTGAAGCATTGCTTTAAATATTCCAGCAGTGTGGTTTGTGATTATTACTATAGTTAAATGCTTCTTTGTTTTCTCATTACTCAGAGCTGGTGTTTGTAAATATATTACTGTTCACCCTCCATATGCACATTGAGTTATTACACAAGGATCATTCTGTTTCCTCAGGGCTGGAACTGATTGCTGCACAGAGCACACCTCAGGATCTGTCCAGTCTCCCAGCACTTAAAGTTTCTGATATTCAACAAACGTTTCCATTGACACCTGTAGAGATGGCATATGTAGGTAAGGCTGTTAATAACCAGGTTAGGATTATCATGCAAGAACTACCGTCTTTTAAACCTTCAGTTTAGTGCAAACCTTGATACTGTGCTGATTTCAAACACACTTGGACAGTCTACCAAAGACCACGCTTGCACTCTGTATGCGAGCCATCACTTCCTTATTGATCCTTGCACAGTAAACCTCCAAGTTAGGTGCATTCCTTGACCACATCCAATTCAGTTTTGCCAGTGGTGATAGAGGAGCTGGTTGATAGGTTACTTCAGTCTTCAGACTATTAGTAAGCTCATAGCTACTTAGTGGAAGCTACAAATCTGTCTATCATCAACTGAAGTTCCTTTTCAGAATGTGCACAAGTGCGCAGTCATCAGCATGTAAAAGTTCTTGTATAGAACATAAGAAATAGGAGCAGGAGTAGGCCATTTGGCCCCTCGAGCCTGCTCCGCCATTCAATAAGATCATGGCTGATCTGATCTTGGCCTCAACTCTACTTTCCTGCCTGCTCCCCATAACCCTTGACTCCCCTATAGTTCAAAAATCTGTCTATCTCCACCTTAAATATATTCAATGACCCAGCCGCCACAGCTCTCTGGGGAAGAGAATTCCAAAGATTCACGACCCTCTGAGAGAAGAAGCTCCTCCTCATCTTCGTTTTAAATGGGCAACCCCGTATTTGTTTGGAGAATAGTTGATGTTCACAATCTAGATGGATTGATTTTATAACTAGATTAAATTAAAATTACATGTTCAATGAAAAAGAACCCCAGAAACAGGTTATGGCAACACTTTGAAAAGTCACTTAAAAAGCCTTATGATAAAGAAAAATAAGAACATAAGAACATAAGAAATAGGAGCAGGAGTAGGCTAATCGGCCCCTCGAGCCTGCTCCGCCATTCAATAAGATCATGGCTGATCTGATCCTAACCGCCAATCTACTATCTATCACAGAACCATCTCCTGCATCTAACAGAATTGCACACACGAAATAGGAGCAGAATCAGGCTACACGGTCCCTGGGCCCGCTCCACTACCCACAGGGCCATGACCGATCCGAACCTAGACTCATGTCCAAATTCCTGCCCGCTCCCCGTAACCCTTAATGCCCTTTACTTCTAGAAACTGTCTATTTCTGTTTTAAATTTATTTAATGATGTAGCTTCTACAGCTTTTTGTGGCAGCATATTCCATGGACCTACCACCCTCTGAGTGAAGTAGTTCCTCCTCATCTCAGTTTTGAAAGAGCAGCCCCTTATTCTAAGACTATGTCCCCTAGTTCTAGTCTCACCCGTCATCGGGAACATCCTCCCCGCATCCACCCGATCCAACCCCTTCACAATCTTATATGTTTCAATAAGATCGCCTCTCATTCTTCTGAACTCCAATGAGTAGAGTCCCAATCTACCCAACCTCTCCTCATATGACCACCCCCTCATCCCCGGGATTAACCGAGTGAACCTTTTTTGCACTGCCTCGAGAGCAAGGATGTCTTTCCTTAAGTAAGGACACCAAAACTGTATGCAGTATTCCAGGTGCGGTCTCACCAATACCTTGTACAACTGAAGCAATACCTCCCTATTTTTATATTCTATCCCCCTAGCAATGAAAGCCAACATTCCATTTGCCTTAATCACTTGCTGCACCTGCATACTAACCTTTTGAGTTTCGTGCACCAGGACCCCCAGATCCCTTTGCACTTCAGTACTCTCCAGTTTCTTGCCATTAAGATAATAAATTGCTCTAGGATTTTTCCTGCCAAAGTGCATCACCTCACACTTTCCAGTGTTGTATTCCATCTGCCAAATCTCTGCCCTCTTACTTAGCCTGTCTATGTCCCCTTGCAGGTTTTTTATGTCCTCCTCACTCACTACTTTCCCTCCCATCTTTGTATCATCTGCAAATTTTGATATGTTACACTTGGTCCCTTCCTCCAAATCGTTAATATAGATTGTAAAGAGTTGGGGACCCAGCACTGACCCCTGTGGAACACCACTAGTTACTGATTGCCAGTCTGAGAATGAACCATTTATCCCAACTCTTTGCTTTCTGTTAGATAGCCAATCCTCTATCCATGCCAGAATATTACCCCCAATCCCGTGATTTTTTACCTTAAGCAATAATCTTTTGTGTGGCACGTTGTCAAATGCCTTTTGGAAGTCTAAATACACTACGTCCACTGGTTCCCCTTTATCCACTCTATATGTTACTTCCTCAAAGAACTCCAGCAAATTTGTCAAACATGACTTCCCCTTCGTAAAACCATGCTGACTTTGTCCTATTAAATTATGATTATCCAAATGTCCTGTTACTGTTTCCTTAATAATGGACTCCAAAATTTTACCTACCACAGATGTTAGGCTAACCGGTCTATAGTTACCAGCCTTCTGTCTACTGCCCTTTTTAAATAAGGGTGTTACATTAGCAGTTTTCCAGTCTGCCGGGACCTTAGCGGAATCCAGGGAGTTTTGAAAAATTATTACCAATGCATCTACAATCCCTACCGCCACTTCCTTCAAGACTCTAGGATGTAAGCCATCAGGTCCAGGTGATTTATCCGCCTTGAGTCCCATTATTTTACCGAGTACCACTTCCTTAGTGATTTTGATCGTGTTTAGCTCCTCTCCCCCTATAGCCCCCTGTTTGTCCAGTGTTGGGATATTCTTAGTGTCCTCTACTATAAAGACTGATACAAAATATTCATTCAGTGTTTTTGCCATCTCCATATTTCCCACCATTAATTTCCTGGTCTCATCCTCTAAGGGACCAACATTTACTTTAGCCACCCTTTTTCTTTTTATATAACTATAAAAACTCTTACTATCTGTTTTTATATTTTTTGCTAATTTACTTTCATAATCTATCTTCCCTTTCTTAATCAATCTTTTTGTTATTTTTTGCTGCCTTTTAAAGTTTTCCCAATCCTCTGTCCTCCCACTAGATTTCGCTACCTTATATGCCCTTGTCGTAAGAATGAGCCTTACGCGTGGTGAACTTAAAGTAAGCTTTAATCAACTAAAAAGGTGCTACATACAAAAGAGGTCTTACTCTATGCCTCTCCAGGATCCAACTGCTCAGTCCAGTATTTATCCTGGACTAATCACAGGAAGTGATGCAATAAAGTTCGAGTCACAGGAAGCTGTATTGTGTTACCACATTCTCCCCCCCCAAAAGATTAGGAGGCCGGGATGCTCCCTCCATTTCGTAGCCGCCGGACGAGGGAGAGCCGCACCCGTTTGGGTTCTCGTAGCGGTAGAGGGCCCCTAGCCCGTTTACCCGCCGCGGGCCGTGGACCAGAGTCCGAGTGATCCAGCCCGCTCTGTGAGGGGTCAGGACGATCCTGACTGTGTACTGGTGCCCGAACGGGTGTCGGGCAGGGCTGTGGCAGATCAGTTTCCGAGCGTATGGTACGGGGTGGATCATGGCTGCGCGTGCGAGCCCCGACGGGCTCATAGTCAGTCTGCCCCAGGTCGGCACGCTGGAGTGAGGTACCAGCCGGCGTCAGATCCAGATCGTGATGAGAGGCACCTGGCGAGCCCAGAGATGTGCCTGGTACAATATCATCCCCTGGTGTCCCTCTATGTTTCGGCGGGCAGGGAGCCAGATCCCGCAATGACACGGTAGATTCCCGACCGTCAGGATACCGAATATAGGCGTAGGTAGGGTTGACGTCAGTGAGCTCAACCTCATCTACCAGGGGGTCATTCTTAGACGCCCGAACATATCTTCGGAGTAGCACTGGTCCCGGTGCAGTCAGCCACGACGGGAGAGATATCCCATAGGATGAGCGACGCTGAAATCGGAAGAACCGTTCATGAGGCGTCGTATTTGTGGCGGTCGAAAGGAGGGACCGTGTGGAGTGTAATGCGTCTGGAAGTACTGCTTCCCATTGCTGGTTGGGTAGGCCCCGAGATCTCAAAGCCAGACGTACCGCATTCCAGATGATAGCGTTAAAACGCTCGACTTGCCCATTCCCGACCGGATGATAAGGCGTCGTTCTGCTGGCAGCAATACCCCGTTCCGAGAGATAGGCCTTGAGTTCTCCTGACATAAAAGAAGGGCCCCGATCCGAATGAACATAGGATGCCATGCCACAGAAAGCAAATACCTGCTCAAGGCAGCTGATAACCGTGGTCGTCAGCATATTGGGGCAGGGAAAGGCAAACGGAAAACGGGAATACTCATCGACCATGGTCAATAGATAAGTGTTGCGAGTTGAAGAGGGCAACGGCCCCTTAAAATCGATGCTAAGCCGTTGCATTGGCTGGGTCGCATGTATGAGTATACCACCCGAGGGGCGGAAAAACTGAGGTTTCAATTCCGCACAGACTCTGCAGTCCGAGCACATCTTCTTTACATCCCCGGTAGAGAATGGGAGATTTCGGGACCGCACGAAGTGTAGCATGCGAGTAACGCCTGGATGACACAACCCATCATGGATGTCTACGAGCGTAGAGGGTGCCATGGCGGAGCAGAATGCTCGTGTGAGGGTATCCGGAGCCACATTCTCCTTGCCAGGTCGATAGTGGATGGTGTAACCAAAAGAGGCCAATTCCAGCCGCCAAAGCTGGATTTTATTATTTTTAATTTTGGTCCGTTTTCGATTATCGAGCATGAAGGCGACCGATCGCTGGTCCGTGATTAAGGTAAAGTGCTGGCGAGCTAGGAGATGAGTCCACTTCCGTACTGCCTCTATGATGGCTGTAGCTTCTTTTTCGACTGGAGGATAATGTAGCTCAGCCCCTTGAAAAGTCCTGGACAAAAATGCCACCGGACGACCTTCCTGATTCAGAGTGGCCGAGATCGCCACCTCCGAGGCATCACACAACGACAAAAGGAAGACTCTCATCGATGGAGTGAAGAGCCGCTTTCTCCAACTGTTTTTTCAGGAGGTTAAAGGCTGCAACAGCCGCTGTATCTAGTGGGAATGTGCTGGCCTTCAGTAGAGGTTGGATTCGGTCCGAGAAGTTAGGAATCCATTTAGCATAGTATGCAAACAGGCCGAGGGCCCGGCGCAAGGAGGCCGGATTCTTAGGTGGCGGGAGCTCTTGGAGTGGGCGAAGCCTTTCAGGGTCAGGTTTAATGATGCCATTGCCCACACAATAGCCAAGGATGTTGATGGTTGGTTGTGACTCAATGGATTTAGCCGCATTTAATGTCAAATTACGGTGCTGGAGTGCATCCCAAAATCGTTGGAGATTGGCGTCATGTTCCCGCTGATTGCGACCTGCGACAGTAATATTGTCCAGATAAGGAAACGTATCCTTCAAGTCTTCCTGTTTGACCAGGTCATCCATTGCTCGCTGGAAGACAGCCACTCCATTAGTGACCCCAAAGGGGAGGCGACGAAATTGATACAGCCGTCCATTGGCTTCAAAGGCCGTATACTGCTTGTCTGAGACCTTCAAGGGTACCTGATGATAGGCACTTTTCAGATCATATGTTGAGAACACCGTGTACTCAGCCAGTTTATTAACCATATCATCGATGCGCGGCAATGGGTATGTGTCCAAGTCCGTATATTGATTGATGGTCTGTGAATAGTCAATGCACAGCCGTTTCTTGTGAGGTTGTAGAGGGTTCTTAACAATAACGACCTGGGCGCGCCATGGCGACGAACAAGGCTCGATGATATCCTCTGCTAAAAGCCGAGAAATCTCAGCCGCAATAAAAGACTGGTCTTCCTGACTGAAACGTCGTGACTTTGTTATAATCGGTTTGCATCGAGGAGGGATACTGGTAAACAGTGAGGGTTCATCCAGTGAAGCTGCTGACAATGCACAGAACGGTAATCGAGGTCGTATATTAGAAATAGTGAGTTCAGGTTTGGATCCGCCGAACTCAATGGTGAGCTTCTTATGCTGCTTTTGAAAATCCAGCCCCAAGATAAGATCACTACATAAGTCCTTGAGCACCGAAAGCCGGGTGGAGGGATACCTGCGACCATTAAGTGTTATTTCAACCATACAAAAGCCAGAAATTCTGGTATTAAGTGATGACTGTGCCATCGCAATTGCCTGGTCTGATGGGAAAACATGTAGCTTTAACTCTGCAACAATCTGTTCCCTAATGAAACTATCAGTGCTACCTGAGTCAATTAAGGCATCTAAAGTATGTCCATTAATTGATGCTTTTGTAGCTGCATGGAATAGGTTCTGAGGACAAGCCGCTGTAATTGGTGTTGTTGCACAAAGAGTGGCTGAAACTCTAGGTGTGTTTCTTCGAGAGAAAACCCGAGAGGAAGCACGATAGATTTTAGCCGGAACATCTTGATAGGCCCTTACCGGGGCAGTTCGGTAGGACTTAGCTTGATAAGCCCTCGTAGAGGCTCTTGATAGGCAAACCTTTGCAAAATGACCCTTTTTGTTGCAATGACTGCAAAACGCATTGCGAGCAGGGCAGAATTTCCGAGGGTGAAACTCATCACCACAAAAGAAGCATTTCTTAGATTGCCAAGAGGCTGCCACAGTGGGGTCATCATCCTCTTCATCAGTGAAGTCATCAGATTGATCGTCAGGGATAAAGTCCTCCCTAATAGAGTTCACCTGTGGCCTCTTAAATTGCCTGACTGTAGTTAAGGCAGCAGACCGAGGTCTGGGCACTGTATAAAGGTCTGCATTTCTTTTTGCCAGATCTAGAGAGCAAGCCATGTCATAAGCTCTCTGAAGCTCAAGTGTCTTACTTTCCAGTAGACGCTGGCGTATAAATGGGGAGGCAAGCCCGCAGATGAAAGCATCACGGATCATTTCTTCACGGTACAGCTCAGCTGAGGCCGCCTGAAAGTTACAGTCCATACTAAGTCTGCGAAGCTCTTGGAGGAATTTATCAATGGATTCCTCCGGCCCTTGTTGGGCTGTAGCAAGTAGATGTCTGGCATAGACCTCATTCGGTGTCTTAGTATATAGTCTCTTAAGCTTCCGAATTGCCTCCTCGTAACTGTCCCATTCCTCCACATACTGAAATACATTCGGGGTGACACAGTTGATGAGTATCCGCAACTTTGAGTCATCATCAGCCTTACAATATTCCAGAAAATTGTCAAACGTGCGATACCAGTGTTTCCACACCTTACCGGCTGCTGGGGTGTTTGGGTCCAAGTCAAGACGCGATGGTTTAAGGATGTTTTCCATGATGGGTGATTCCCTGGATCCTTAGTTCCGAGTTCGTCCAAAAAGTTTGAGTGCGAAGTTTTCCAAAGTTGATTAAATTGTCGTAAGAATGAGCCTTACGCGTGGTGAACTTAAAGTAAGCTTTAATCAATTAAAAAGGTGCTACATACAAAAGAGGTCTTACTCTATGCCTCTCCAGGATCCAACTGCTCAGTCCAGTATTTATCCTGGACTAATCACAGGAAGTGATGCAATAAAGTTCGAGTCACAGGAAGCTGTATTGTGTTACCACAGCCCTTGTTTTTAGTCGAATACTATCCTTAATTTCTTTACTTAGCCACGGATGACTGTCCTTTCTTTTACACCCTTTTCTTTTCAGTGGAATATATATTTTTTGGAAGTAGTAAAATAACTCCTTGAATGTACACCACTGATCATGTGTCGTCTTACCCTTTAATCTATTTTCCCAATCCACTCTACTCAATTCCGCTCGCATACCTTCATAGTCTCCTTTATTCAAGCTTAGCACGCTTGTTTGAGATCCAACCTTCTCACCCTCTAATTGAATATGGAATTCAACCATGTTATGGTCACTCATTCCAAGGGGATCCTTTACTAGGACATTTTTAATTAATCCTGTCTCGTTACACAGGACCAGATCTAAGGTTGCTTGCCCCCTGGTCAGTTCAGTTACATACTGCTCAAGAAACCCATCCCTAATACACTCAATGAACTCCTCCTCAAGGCAGCCCTGCCCCATTTGATTTGTCCAATTAATATGATAGTTAAAATCCCCCATAATTATAGATGACTACTTGGTTATAAACAACCAAATATCAAACTTGTACATAACAAATCAGTACTCAATGGATAGAAAACTTAGCAATGACACAGGATATAGAGGCAACAAGGAAAAGTGTTAAGAATTTGAGTCGTGGGTAGAGAGAGAGAGAGCAAGTAGTTGACACTGCAAATCAGACAAAGCAAGGCAGACACAAATGCAGGAAGAAAGAAATGTTTAAATATTGGGAGATTAACTCGTATGTATTTAAATTTGCAGTAAAATCTGAGAGATAAGATTGATCATTTCTTTAGTGAGCTATTGTAGGACTACATCAAATATATCTTTGAAACGTACTGTGTTTTGGCTATAGATAAAGTCTTGATTCTGTGGTATTTCCTTTTAGGAGGAGAGGTGCCTGTTCAGTATTGTAGTCAGCCAACCAATGGAGTTGTTTATTTCAGGGCTTTCACTAGCCTTAACACATTGCCTGAGGATCTGAAGCCATATGTGCCACTGTTCTGCAATGTGATCACAAGGTAAGTCAGTGAAGCACCCGATCGGGTGGTGACATAGTTGTATTAACTAAACGCTGACAATGAGATTTGTTGCAGGATTTTATAAATCTATAATGGGTTTAAAAAATTGAAGGTCTGTTTATTTTACTTTATTAAAAAATGTATTTTCTTATTCAGAATAGGCTGTGGGAGTCTTAATTACAGACAGCAGGATCAGCAGATCGAGTTGAAGACTGGAAGAATGGCTGCTTCACCTCAGATTCTCCAAGATATTGATAACCTAGATATGTATGAACAGGTACAGCAATTACTGTATTTTAGCAAAGAAATTATAGCAGAATGTAGTACAGGAGCTGGGTATTACTTCAGTTTGCGCTAGAAAGGAAGAATTTCTCCTCGACTTTAAAATAGCCAAGCAAAACTTCACATCTATCTATCTGCAGTAATATCTCAAACTCAAACCTGTGGGATTGGTGGATGAGTGAACAAAATGTGAGTCTTTTAAAAGAAGTTTAAGGCTTATGGAATTTGTAGTAAATTATCTGGCCAGTTGCAAGCAGAAGTTGATAAATTGGAAAAGAAAGACTGTTTAAAGGCGTCCCATAGACATCTGGTGTAAGTCCCCAAATATCTACACACAGATATTTTGGGAGAGTAGTTGTAAAATAAGATGTGACGTTTGGTTTGTGGTCAGATGATGAGCATAAGGGAGATTGATACCATTCAAAGGGAACTGCACCAATTAAAAGTCAAAGGAGGGTTATTGTAATGGTTTTATTGATTTATACTGCTGAGCCCAATTTTTGGGCACTGCATTCAGCAGGATACTGATGTATAGGAATCGTTCTGGGAAGAATGGCGAGGATAATATTTGGACTTGGGGATTCTGATTTAACTGGGAGATTTGCAAAACTGAACTTCTTTTCACTGGGGGGAATTTTTTTTTTCAGTATTCTTAGATGATCTAGGTCTTTAAAAATGTTGAGTGGCATAAATAATGTATATGGACATTTGATTTAACTTGGACAGTAAGCATAGCCTTAGGGGACACAAGTATAAAATTCACTGAGCTGGAGAACAAGAGATGTGAGAATTTTCTTCTTCTCCCCTCCCCCAATGTGGAACAAATTCCTATTAAAATCAGGTAATGATGTCTAATTTTTTTCTGGGGGTTGAGGGGGGGGGGGGGAAACTGGATAAGTATCTGGTTTGGAAAGAGTTTTAATATTATATGGATAAGTGCAATCCAAGATAATGAACCCACTGTGTCCAGTAAGATGTCATCTGTGGAAAAACAATTGGTTAGAGTTGAATGGAGGGAATATGAGAATGGATAGGTATTCTGGGGAAGTAGAATAGAAACAAACTTTGGAAGAAAAAAGTCACTGGTTCAAATTATCCGACGTTTTGATAAGCTAAGTTATATTTTTCTACATTTAAGGGATTTAATTAAGAGTTCTTCAGAGTACATCAAAGAATCTTGGTGACTATGTTAAGGTGCTTCAGGAAAAATCCCTAATCACGCTAATATATAATTAAAATTTTTGTGTCTAGCACATGTTCATTGCATCTCACATCTTTGGGTAAAATATTTGAATGTGCATTAAGGCCCATAAAAGTGGTGTATGAACTGTACAAACAATTGTGGGTTGTCATTTAGGTTGATTGTGTCTCATAATTGGTCTAGAATCTTAATAATTGTATATATTCACAAAACATTTTTTTAGTCTTGTTTCCCTGAGTTTTAATGATCCAAATAATCAATTAATTTTAACAATTTTCTTTGAATTTACACGAAAAATACTTTTTTAGATCAGCAATAAAAAATGATTTTAATAATCTTTGCATATCGGCCACTTTCTCAACCTCTTTAATAACAGTCCTGATTGTTTGCTGCCTCTGACCATAACTAAAAAATACCGTGCTATTATTCTGATCATTTTTCCAGCGCCATCTTGGCTTCCTTGTACTATTTTTAGCATTTTATTGGTTTTAAAATTTGTCTCTTTTCTTGTGTACATAACATTTACTGTCATATTTTCAAAATTTCTGACTAACTGTTTTCTTTACAATAGGGAGTGTTATTTACTTCTCTGTGTTTGGACAGAAACCTGCCTGACATGATGCAGCTCTGGACGGACATTTTTAACAGGTATGGGCTGATCAACACTTTTATGTTCCAAACGTGTGGGAACAGTTTTTTGCTGTTGTGATTCATTATTTGCCATGCTAGCCTGGGACATGGCAATGGAAGCACCTTAATCATAACTGAGTAGGTTACAGTAATACCATTTACTCTGACGCTGGTGACGTGACTGGTCTACTAAAATTCAGCGCTCATTGAAAATTGGTACCTAAATTGCATTTGATCTAATGAATGCAGTACTTGCTAGTACTGTTCAGCATAAATGTTGAATCAAAGCTAGCTGTTGGAACTCTAAATAATTTACAGATTTTTAAGACTCAGTATGGTAAACTGCTGTAGTAGTGTTGCCGACTTGTAAGATTTTAGTGCTGTGACTCATCCCATATAAATGCAAGTGGTTTAGTAACTGAAGCAAGCTTTCATTCCTTAACTATATTGTGGGATCTCTGGAGCATGCAGTCACTATTTGGAGAATAGGTGGTGGTCCATGCCCATCACCAAGGCAGGGAAAATTGTGACGTGAGTTGATCTGTACCACTACCGTAAATATTCTGGCTGTTGGGTCAAAAGAAGCATTGGCAGAGACCTAAGAATGGGTTGCATGCCTGCTTTTTCTTTTGTGAAATTGTGTTTAGCGTAGATCTTTAAAGTGGAAGAAAGTAACTTAAAATGGTATGGAGGTGGGAGGGTTGTACTAATGGCATTTTTCTTGTAGTTCTAACATCATTTAACATGTACTGATAGTGGGCAGATTTGCATAGTGAGAAGAATGGATGTAGGATATACTGTTGTGCAACAAGTACAAATAGCTTGGGGGGAGGGGGGGAGAATAACTGAAGGTTTAGTATTTTTCAAAGAATTAAGATTATGCCTATGCTATGCAATCTAACATCTTAAACATTCCCTTTGGATAATGTGCAATTATAAACTAACATGTTTAAAAGATTCCTATGAAAAACTGGATCTGTAAATTTTAAATATTAAGCGTTGGACTGTTCTGTGACTCAATAGACATCCTAGTAAATAATACTCCTGCATTTTGCAGCCCACATTTTGATGATGAGGAACATTTAAGAGTGTTAGTTATGATGGCCGCCCAGGAGCTATCCAATGGAATTCCGGACTCTGGACACCAATATGCAGCAGTTCGAGCTGGCAAGACTCTAACCCCAGCAGGAAATCTACAGGAAATGTTTGATGGAATAAGCCAGGTAGGATGACCGTTCAATCGATGATTTCTCCTTTCTCCAACCCCTTTCCCCTCATGATAGGATTTCTATACACGAGTAACAACAAAGGAGGTAAATCATTCATTGACCTGAATGGGGCAATTTATCTTTTTTTGTTTTTGAATGGTGCACCATAATTGTTTTTTTCAGCATCAAGAATTATTACCTAATGATGGTGGAAAAATTTGGTGTGACTTTAATTTGCCAAACAGAAACTGTACTTATTTCAGCTGCTTGATGACCTGTAGGTTTGTTGCTCGGCAAAACCTTGTGGGAGCGTTATGCCACAACCATATTAAGTGGATGCAGCTCCTTGCTGCCAATAGTGAGAGTTGCACTAATCTTTTGCAGAGAGAGCTTGGTCTTTCGGAAGTAGACCCTACTGAGGATAGAGGGACTGTGAAGCCAGTCATGGTCTTTGTGGTCACCTAAATTGCTGACGAGAATGATTGATTGGTTAGATGAGGTGATCTGATTAGAGCATTTGTAATAGTGCATCTCTCCGCTCTTTCCACCTTGTACATCCTCCTGCTATCTGTTCAGACCCAGGAACGTTCCACAACCTTTAGCACTTCTACTTCCAAACTTCACAAACTGGAAACACCTCCATCTCCACTGAATTTTCACCAAGTTTGCCTCCATGGTTGCAGATGGCATAAAGGAGGCCTGGAAAAAGCGACCGCGAGGTTCAGAAGACGAATGGGAAGAACTGTGAAGGCAAATTTTCAAGGGGTTCACATTCAGCAGATTACAGGAGGACCAACTCAAAATCATCCACTAAGCACGTTGCACCCCACACTCCATATCTTTCTCGTGTCAGGCTCAGAACTTGCTTTTGTAGCTTCAAGCCTGCAACATCTGGTTCAGAAAAATAGAGAAATCTAGTATTTAAAAAAAACAATTAAAGCAGCTTCTTCAATTTATAATCATTTGCATGCAAAATATTTAGAATGTCACAATGCACAAATAAACTGCAGGTTTTTAATTTCCAAATAAAATATAGCAGGCTTGGGCTGATAAGTAGCAACTAACATTTGTGCCACACAAGTGTCCGGCAATGACTAACTCCAACAAGAGAGAGCTTTGCCACCTCCTCTTGACATTCAGTGGCATTACCAATGCCGCGTCCTCCAGCATCAACACCCTGGGGGTCACCA
Organism: Squalus acanthias; assembly: GCA_030390025.1. NCBI lineage: Eukaryota > Metazoa > Chordata > Chondrichthyes > Squaliformes > Squalidae > Squalus > Squalus acanthias. The sequence goes on from CM059428.1 coordinate 152,312,849, forward strand.
TTGACCAGAAGCTGAATTGGACCAGCCATATAAATGCCTTGGCTACTAGAGCAAGGTCAGATGCTGAGTATTCTGTGGCGAGTGTCTCACCTCCTGATTCCCCAAAACCTCTCTACCATCTACATGGCACAAGTCGGGAGTGTGAAGCAATACTCTCCACTTGCCTGGATGCAGCTGCAACAACACACAAGAAGCTCGCATGATTGGCATCCCATCCACTGCCTTAAACATCGTTGCCTCCACCATTGGCATACCGTGGCTGTAAGATGCACGGCAGTAACTTGCCAAGGCTTCTTCAGCAGCACCTCCCAAACCCGTGACCTTCACCACCTAGAAGGACAGGGTGAATGGGAACAGTGTCACCGCCAAGGTCCCCTCCAAGTCACACACCATCCTGACTTGCACATATATCACCATTCTTTTATTGCCACTCAGTCTAAATCCTGGAACTACCTACCTTCCTGGAACTACCTACCTAACAGCATTGTGGGTGTACCTTTACTACATGGTGGTTCAAGAAGGTCAGAAATGGGGATGTTCGCTGATGACTGCATAGTGTTCAGTGCCATTCACAATTCCTCAGATAATGAAGCAGTCCATGCCCGTATGCAACAAGACCTTGGCGACATTCAGGCTTGGGCCGATAAGTGGCAGGTTACATTCATGCCACGGAAGTGTCAGGCAATGACTATCTCCAACAAGCGAGAGTCTAACCACCGGCCCTTGATATTCAATGGCATTACCATTGCCGAATCCCCCACCATCAACATCCTGAGGGTCACCATTGACCAGAAACTTTACTGGACCAGCCACATAAATACTGTGGCAACAAGAGCAGGTCAGAGGCTAGGTATTCTGCGGTGAGTGTCTCGCCTCCTGACTCCCCAAAGCCTTTCTACCATCTACAAGGCACAAATAAGGAGTGTGATGGAATATTCTCCACTTGCCTGGATGAGTGCAGCTCCAAGAAGCTCGACACCATCCAGGACAAAGCAGCCCGCTTGATTGGCACCCTATCCACCACCTTAAACATTCACTCCCTCCACCATCGGCGTACCGTGGCTGCAGTGTGTACCATCTACAAGATGCACTGCAGCAACTCGCCAAGGCTTCTTCGGCAGCACCTCCCAACCCCGCAACCTCTACCACCTAGAAAGACAAGGGCAGCAGGCGCATGGGAACACCACCACCTCCAAGTTCCCCTCCAAGTCACACACCATCCTGACTTAGAAGTATATCGCCGATCCTTCATCGTCGCTAGGTCAAAATCCTGGAACTCCCTACCTAACAGCACTGTGGGAGTACCTTCAGCAAACGGACTGCAGCGGTTTAAGGCGGCGGCTCACCACCACATTCTCAAGGGCAACCAGGGGTGGGCAATAAATGCTGACCATGCCAGAGACGCCCACATCCCGAGAATGAATTTTTAAAACATTCATGCCGCGATTTTCCCTAACTTGGTGGGTCCTGGCCCCACGGTTGGCTCCATTCCAGCCTCTGACATGACTTTCTCCTGATTGGGCTTCTTAAGCTCACCCAGCGAGTTTCCAGGCTAATTGAAGGAAGCGGGTCTGATGATGTCATTTGATGACGCTTCATCAGCCGGTTTCCTTAAAGGGACCATGCGCAAATTTATTTTGACATTTGTGCTGTCTGTGTTCTACAGCATTGAGGTGTTGCAAACACTGACGAGCACTGCACAGAGGTGCAGGGCTGCACCCTAGGCTCTCCCATGACTCCCTCCATATGCTTCTGGAGGGTGTCACAACATGCAGGGAGGTTCTCTTCCCTTCCAATGGGCGGAAGAGACCTCCCCAGGAGATCAACGCAGCCTGGTTGCACATTGCACAAGAGGGCAGAAGCAGGGATGTCGTCAGGAGGAACAGGCTGCAGTGGCGCATGAAACGTTACTGCAAAGCCACCTGCAACCTCATCCTGCTGTGCCACTAATCACATCCCCATCACTCTGCCTTCTCTACCCTACTCCTGCACATCCTTACTCACACCAACTTACCTTGCACCTCCACCCATCCCTCTCATCACTTCCCCATCTCACTAACCACCCTTCATGCTCGCCCTCATCCTAGCCCAATCATACCAACTAACAACACACAAGGGTAGGCACTTGTGTGTTTTAGCCAATGTTCATGTGAATTTTCTGTAAATGTGCTGTTAAACATTGAACTCTTTATTTTCAACACTTTGTGTTCTTGGACAGATTTGTGTTCACCTTTTGGAAGTGACTTAGTGAGTTTCAGTGAATGGTGAGACATAACGGTGCCCCCCGCAATGCTGATGTGTGAAAGGAATGGCTTGGGCATTGTAGGGATGCTTTATGGCGTTGGCGTGACGTGGTGCCAACCTGGCACATCATGTGGCAGCCAGGGTGTATCGCTTCAGGTGAAGTAAATCTGGCCATGATGAGGCCATCCCTGGCTTCCCGGGCAGCAATGTGGTCGGGTGCTGATGCCCTCTGTCCTGTGCAGCATCAGGTGATTGTGGAGAAGGTTGGTGTGGTTGCTGGTGTTGGGGCTGATCGTGGTGGGATTCTGAGGACCAAGATGAGATAGTTTCAAGGGCACCAATGCTGATGGAATAGATGGCAGGTGAAATAGAGATGACAGAAGTGATCTGTCAATGGTGGGAGAGGTAATGAGGTCAGACTGGATGGAGACTTGTGTAAGGACTTGCAGCATCCTGAATCTGCAGTGGAAATGCTGTTTAGAGAATCTAGTGGTTACGGGAACATTTCTCAATCAGCTGGGAGCTTTGACTTGACATTTGAAGCTGTCAACTCGTCAGTTGATTCAATGGTGAGTGACCTCCTGCCTCAGCTTCACAGGCGAGGTCTTGGCACAGCGGGAAACCAGTGGGTGACCTGTCAAATTCAAAATGCTGGGGGGGAAAAAGCATTTAGTGGCTGTAAACAAGCCACTAATGATTTGAATTGGGCCCCCCGCCACTGCCTGTCGGGTCTGCTCAGCACTGGCAGACCCGACATCAGGAAATGCAGGTGTGCGTGTTTTGACACTGGGTTCCAGACCCTCTGTCAATCATTTTAAATTTCACAGCTGACCCGCCAACCATCCCGTCCACTGAGTGCCGGCAAAATCACGGTCCTAGTCTGTAGAAGTACTTTATTTTAATATATTATATGTACTGGGAATTGAATGTGTATTTCTGTAAACTTTATAGAATAGTGAGAAATGTCCAGAAACTTGTACATGTGCAAAATATTTTTTCTCCAAAGGTGCAACAAATGAAGAGAATTGCAGAAATGCCCGAACTCATGACTGTTCTCCGCAGGCTGCCTCGAATTAAGATGCACCTGTTGAGCAATGAGTACATGAGGTGAGTTCTTAAAATTTAAAAACACATATTAGCCGATTGAAATAAAGTGCACGTAACTTTAAATTTTCCGTTCTCTGGCGTGTTCTGATATGCATAGTATATAATGGCAACCTCAACTATAAGATCATCTCAGTAAGACAAAGAAAGTCATTTTCATTATTTGACTTTGTAAGAACACTGTATAGACTTGAACTTCTGAGCTGGAATTTTTTTTCCCCCTTCCTCCCTACACCGGCCACTTGTATCGACTCTGGCATTACAATGGTCCACTTACAAATTAGTGGTTATGTTCCTGCTTCCAATACAATAAAAATTGCAACAATTCTAGCCTCAAAATTGCTTTCCAATGACAATGTTGCAGTGAGGACACAAAGGTTTCATACTTTTTCAAGACTGCTGACATTTGGAATGGAAAAAAACATGCTCTAAGTTCATGCTGATTTTATTTTTTTAGAAAGATGCAGATGGTACATTCTTTCTCAACTTATGTAAAAAGAAATAAACTTCCATCTTGTAAAAGAGTACCTTGTTTCTGGAATGATAGCAAGTGCTAATTTTAAATACATCATAGAAGACAGGATTTTCTAGTGACATTTGGTCAATGTAATCATTGTAACCAGTTCACATTGAGCCTGGTTTTATATGGGTGAGCGAAGATTAGATTATTGCAGGTATTTCATTAATTCGTACTGTCTTGTGATAGATGTGCAGTGAATGCTGCTCCTCAAGAAATTCCAGAAGTGTCAAAGGAAGTTGAAAAGTTCATAAGAAATATTCCTGGATTTGGAAAGAAAAAGAAAGACAAGAAACTCATCCGTTCAAATATTGCTGAGGTACTATGTTAAGAACATTCAAAGTCCAGTGGGAGAAAAGGCTATTTGGTCCATCAGTCCAGGGGTCTATGATGGAATAATGTACTGTCTTGTATAGAGGGAGAGGGACTTTTGAATTTTTTTACTTGTGCCCTCTAGTTCTGCTTCATATTGAAGTTAAATAATGTGCTTACTTTGTTCATTTTCGAATGTGTATCTATATACTCCTTTTCCCCCTTATTTGTGACGACAGTAGAAACTTAATTATTCATGCTCTGATTATCCATCATCTCAATTACCCATCAGTTTTTTGTGTGAGAAAAGCCCTATGTGAAACGTCAATCCTTTCACAGCCCACTAACGAGAACATTTAAATTAATTTTTTTGTGCTTTTTGTATACTGCTTTACTTTTTTTTTAAACTAGAAGGACAATTTCCATTATTTACCAAATGGGTCTTTCATTTTAATAGGCATTGGAGATTCTACTGTATCAGGAATCTAAATTTGCAGAAACCCCTTTAGTCATTTATTGGAAGAAGCTAGCTTAATTTGATGTGTATTAAATCTCCAGCCACCCAAGGTGGCCAAGAGTGTGGTGGTCATTAATTAAGGTTCTTGGAAAGTGTACACAAATCAAAGGTGAACTTCAGTATCCCTCTAACTTCTGTTGGTATCGTAGCTTATAATAAAACTCGTTAAGTTTTGTATCACTCTGATTCCAGTACAAGAGATGTTTACAAATTTCATTCTTAAATCCAGCAGAAAGTTTATAATTCCGCGCCTACCATTTGTAGTTTACTGCAGTTCTAATCAAGTTAATGGATGGAAGTTGAGTGTAAAACTTTATATTGACCAACCAGCTGAAGTATTATTCAAAAGATGCATGTTTTGCCTGATGCAACTGACTTTGTTTTCGTGAGAGCATCAGTCATGTTCTTGGGCATCTTGTTATCTATAGCAGAACTCTCAAATGTTTCTGATGAGAAATTGTAAAATAATGGCTGTCATTTTGAGGAAGTTCGGTCATTGGCTGCAATGTTTGAAATCGGGGCTTTATTATTGAGAAGTGCCCATTGACCATAAATGGCTGACTAATCACTGCTGATGCAATCAATGTGCCTTGTATGTGCAATTCCAGTAAATGAATGGCCTAATTCAGAGAAAGTGGTAGTCCTCTGTTTAGCTTCTTGCTTAATTTCACACATACTGAAGTGAACTTCCTTCATTCAAACAAGTGTCTTCAGTGGAGAGTGGATCTTGTTTAAAAACTACTGGTGAAATAGTTAATTAGAATTTTAGTTTTGAATGTAGAACTCCATTCTCTCCCAAGTATTCATATCCTCACTAGGTTTGTAGAGCGCATATATTTCTAAATTGCAGTAAATGTATGTTTATTTCAAATTTCAATCTGAAAGATTAAATTGAATTTTTTTTTTTCATTACAGAAACCGCTCAATCCTGAAGAAGCTGGGGGTGAAGTATCTGGAGGCTCGAGAGCTACCAAGAAGCTAGTGTTTGTAAGAGCAATAAAGTGTTGGCATTCATAGTAACTAATGGAATTTCTGAGAATGTTGACCTTTGCCCAGATAGATGGCAAAAATCACACAGTACAATAACATTGCTGGGTGTCTGGCCTTGTAGCCAATTCATCGGAGGTATCAACCCATTGACTATCTTAACTAAATATTTCTGCTATCTTGTTGATAGGTAAACTCTGATATTATTCCCCTTCATCTTGAGTTGGATACAGCACTTGAGGCTGGGTTGACCTAAATAGTTAAATTAAAAAAAAAATACTGACCTACATTTCAGATCTATTAACATGTGGTGCTGTACAAAAGTGATAAGTGCAAGGCAGCAGTGGTACATTTTTTGCTATTAGTATTTGAATTTTGAAAAAGGAATCCAGAATTAGGCATATATCTGCTACGGCATCCATAATTTTGTATGTATAATAGAAACATAAGGAAAAAGAATGACAAAACACCATTCGGCCTTGTAGTATAAAAATATTTTTTTATTCATTCACGGGTACCTGCTGCAGTCCATGATGCTGCTTTGTAGCGGTTTGGTACAACTGAGTGGCTTGCTAGGCCAGAGAACACTTCAGAGTCAACCACATTGTTGTGGGTCTGGAGTCACATAGGCCAGAGCAGGTAAGGATGGCGGATTTCCCTCCCTAAAGGACATCAGTGAACCGGATGGCATCAGGTCAAGCATGGGCAAGGAAACCTGCTGATTACCACCTACCGCCCTCCCTCAGCTGATGAATCCGTACTCCTCCATGTTGAACACCACTTGGAAGAAGCACTGAGGGTAGCAAGGGCACAGAATGCACTCTGGCTGGGGGACTTCACTGTCTACTACCGAGCTGGCCAAGTCCTGAAGGACATAGCTGCCAGACTGGGCCTGCAGCAGGTGGTGAGAACCAACCAAGGACGGCAGATTTCCTTCCCTAAAGGACATTAGTGAACCAGTTGTTTTTGCGACAATCCGGTAGTTTCATGGTCACCATTACTGACGCTAGCTTTTTATTCCAGATTTATTTAATTAACTGAATTTAATTTGCCGTGGTGGAATTTGAACTCTTGTCTCTGGATCATTAGTCCAGGCCTCTGGATTACTAGTCCAGTAACATAACCACTATGCTACTGTACCCCTATAGCCTGGGATGAACTACAGAATAGTAATAGATCTTCGATTGAGATGGTAACATTGATCAAGATTCAGTCCATGCCGTTTATAATGCCCTGAACTCCTAGATGTATTACTGTGTTGTAATGTACTCCAGATGATATACCATGGCAATATGTCTCACTACCTACTACCTGTCTGCTGGTACAGGTCTTTGTTGCTGTGAAAAAATTTGGGTTTTGTTAACTTGATATTTTAAAAACCTTGTTCAATATAAAACTAGATATAAAAATGGTGTCTTAAATTTATATCATTTTGTAATATTTTTATTTTGGGTGTTTTCTTGTGACTTTTAAAAAAAGAACTTTTGTAAGTTAGAGGTATAAGATGCTATTATGGAACCGGTGCTGTTTAGTAGTAAATCAGCTAAATGCTTTAATCCCACTTAGATACAGAATACCATTAGCGAAAGTTTAATTAAACCTTTATCTGCTTCCTTCTCTCCTAGGAACCCACCTTCAAAGCTTGTCAAATGAAGACTCATTTCCAGCTTCCCTTCCCTGTGAATTATGTGAGTGAATGTATTCGCACAGTTCCCTACATGAATCCAGACTTTACCAGGTAAGTTACATTGAAATGAAATTGCGAACATTTGTGTTAAATTTCAAACACTCGTTTCATATTGGACTTTGAATATTGATCAAAATAAGGACTAAAAAATAACGAGGGAGGGGGGAAAAAAGCTCATGTTTAGTGTTGTGTATATACAAAATCTTTGGAAAAACTCCTAAAGCTTTCCACGGAAGGTAAGCGTACCAGTCTTGGATACATTCAGGGAAGGGAGTGAAATTAACTCTCCTGCTCTCAATGGTTTCGTAAGTAAATTAGTACATTTGGGGAAGGGAGTGAAATTAACATCAGCTCCTGATGGTTTTATAGTAAATTCACCATCTGAAATGAAAGTCTCAGCTTCAATTCCTTGTCTGCGCCGAGTTGGCTAATATCAGCCAGATAAATTAGCTTAGACTAGGAAGGAGAATAAAATCAACCAGATTGCTATCGGTGAATTGCACGTGGAGAATGGGCATTGCATGAGGTGTTGCAGGGCTGATGTCCCCATACATAAGTCAAGTACTTTCAAGAGAAAAATAAAAAGTAAATAGAAATTTGTGGAGATTTTTTTTGAGCTGCACTATCCTTCCATGACTAATAAAGCTGCTGCAGTTTTTTGGAGGATGACGAATAACTAAGACGGGAGACATTCTAATGTTCATTTCTAAATGGACGTGGTTGGTACCATCACTTACTTAAGTTTTAGGACCTAATAACAGGAGCAGGAAAGGTTTATTCATATATCAGCCCCACTTCTCACCATATCCTTCAATCCCTCCTTTATCTAGAAATGCATCACAATTTACTATTGAACCCATTTATACTGTCTGCTTCAGTAGACTTCCCCAGTAACCTAACCTATTCCAGCATTTGAGAGGGTGGGGGGAAGAGAGGAAAAAGATGCAAATCAATGTCTTACTGCTTCTTGATACAGATTGCTGATTGATAAACCAATGGGCTGTGTCACCAGAGTATCTCCATTATTTTCAGTTTTCGTGTGAAACATCTCTGTGGATACTACAATCTCTTAACATATATGGTAGGCTGGTATTGTTAGATTTGCATCTGAGTATGTTTGCTATTAACTTTTTTTATTTATAGTCTTAGTGTTCTTGCACGGCTATTGACAGCTAAATTCCTGCACCGGGAAATTCGAGAGAAAGGTGGTGCGTATGGAGGAGGTGCCACCCTAAGCCACAGTGGCCTGTTTTCATTCTATTCTTACAGGTACATGCATCTGTTACAATTGACAATTTAGAATAGCATACATTTTGAAGAGTAGAAAACAGAATGAAGCATCCGATGTCTCCTTTTCCTGACTTTTATCAACTATTGAAACCTCCATTGAAAAAAGTACATGATCCTTTTTCATATTTTTTAATTTGAAGAAAATTGATCTATTGACAAGTCTTTTAATCTGACTGTTCCCTGTCCAGCTTTTGAAAGTGTAAAGTTAACTTAGAATCATTGAAGTCCACAGCAAAGAATGGGACTATTCACCCCATCGTGTCAGTCATTAGCTCTTTGCTGGAGCAATTTACCATTCCTAGATTGAGTTTGAATAAATTTTCATTTGGCAAATCGTTGCAGTTACACATTTTGTCCTTTATAAATTGATCAAATTAGTGGGGTGCACATTAGCTAAAATGTTTTTTTTTAAATGCAGAGTCTGACCCTCAACAATTTAAAAAGTACACTAATTCTTAGCCCTTCTTATACTATGCAGCGTCAACATGGTTTTATGAAAGGGAAATCGTGTTTGACAAATTTGCTAGAGTTCTTTGAGGATGTAACAAACAGGGTGCATAAAGGGGAACCAGTGGATGTGGTGTATTTGGATTTTCAGAAGGCAGTCGATAAGGTGCCACATAAAAGGTTACTGCACAAGATAAGAGTGCACGGGGTTGGGGGTAATATTTTGGCATGGATAGGGGATTGGCTAACTAACAGAAAACCGAGTCGGGATAAATGGGTCATTTTCCGGTTGGCAAGCCAGTAACTAGTGGGGTGCCACAGGGATCAGTGCTGGGGCCTCAACTATTTACAATCTATATTAATGACTTGGATGAAGGGACCGAGTGTACTGTAACCAAATTTGCTGATGATACAAAGATAGGTGGGTTAGCAAGTTGTGAGGAGGACACAGAGTCTGCAAAGGGATATAGATAGGTTAAGTGAGTGGGCAAAAATTTGGCAGATGGAGTACAATGTGGGGAAAATGTGAGGTTATCCACTTTGGAAGGAAGAATGAAAAAGCAAATTATTATTTAAATGGAGTGAGACTACAAAATGCTGCGGTACAAAGGGATCTGGGGGTCCTAGTACATGAAACACAAAAACTTAGCATGCAGGTACAGCAAGTAATTAGGAAGGCTAATGGAATGTTGGCCTTTATTGCAAGGGGTATGGAGTATAAAAGTAGGGAAGTTTTGATGCAACTTTACAGGGCGCTGGTGAGACTGCACCTGGAGTACTGCGTACAGTTTTGGTCTCCATATTTAAGGAAGAATATACTTGCATTGGAGGCAGTACAGAGAAGGTTCACTAGGTTGATTCCTGGGATGAAGGGGTTGACGTATGACAAAAGGTTGAGCAGGTTGGGCCTATACTCATTGGAGTTTAGAAGAATGAGAGGTGATCTTATTGAAACATATAAGATTCTGAGGGGGATTGACAAGTTGGATGCTGAGAGGATGTTTCACCTAGTGGGGGTATCAAGAACTAGGTGGCATAGTTTCAGAATAAGGGGTCGCCCATTTAAGAATTTCTTCTGAGGGTCGTGAATCTTTGGAATTCTCTACGCCAGAGAGCTGTGGAGGCGGAGTCACTGAATATATTCAAGGCGGAGATTGACAAACATTTGAACTACAAGGGAGTCGAGGGGTATGGGGAGGGAGCGGGAAAGTGGTGTTGCGGACAAGATTGGATCAGCCATGATATTGAATGGAGGAGCAGGCTCGAGGGGCCGATTGGCCTGCTCCTGTTTCTTATGTTCTTGTGTTCAAGGAATATCTTGCCCTGCAGTACCACATCTCTGATGCTTTATAAATCATCAAAGATCGACCTGATCGCAGGAAACAGACCTAATGGGTGAAAAGTCAACCTTTTAGCCAGTCGGGGCCAATTATTCCTTCAAAATGAATACAGAAATTAAAGTGAAATATTTAAAACTTATTTTTAACAAAACAATGCACAGAAAAATATTATAGGGTCAACTTTCTGTGAATATGCTGCCGGCAGAGAAAACTCCCTGCAGCAGTGCACCCACAATTACCAAACCTGAGTGGCTGGGGGGGTCGAGGCTCCCCGCCACAAGGGTGCACTGGGAAAATTGCCCTTGTATACTAGATTGTATAAAACTAGGTTATAATGGAAAGAAAATAACGTTAAAGAACAATGGAAAAGTGAAACAGTGGGTGCCGCATGTTTTAATAAAATTCAGATTGATTTCTTGTCGGTGTTAGTATTGTACAGTAATGAAACTACTCAATATAGAAATATCTTTACTATTGTTTGTCTTGGTGTCACAGTGTGAGCTGAAACTGCCAAAAGAAAAGTGGCTGGCCTAGGAGATGGAAATTTCCCACGACTTTGCAGCAGATAAGATTTAGTTTTAAGGGTCAAAACTGTTTTGAATCTGAAAAGGTAATTTTTTTTTTATTCGTTTATGGGGTGTGGGCGTCGCTGGCAAGGCCAGCATTTATTGCCCATCCCTAGTTTCCCTTGAGAATGTGGTGGTGAGCCGCCGCCTTGAACCGTTGCAGTCCGTGTGGTGAAAGTACTCCCACAGTGCTGTTAGGGAGGGAGTTCCAGGATTTTGACCCAGTGACGATGAAGGATCGGCGATATACTTCTATGTCAGGATGGTGTGCGACTTGGAGGGGATCTTGGAGGTGGTGGTGTTCCCATGCTCCTGCTGCCCTTGTCCTAGGTGGTAGAGGTTGCGGGTTTAGGAGGAGCTGCCGAAGAAGCCTTGGTGAGTTGCTGCAGTACACCTTGTAGATGGTACACACTGCAGCCACGGTACGCCGGTGGTGGAGGGAGTGAATGTTTAAGGTGGTGGATGGGGTGCCAATCAAAGCAGGCTGCTTTGTCCTGGATGGTGTTGAGCTGCTTGTGTTGTTGGAGCTGCACTCATCCAGGCAAGTGGAGTGTATTCTTTTATGTATGTTGATCTAAAACTACTAAATGAGCTAATTGAGTACAAAATGACATTGAGTAAATACTCTAGATATGTAATGCAATTTACAGAGGCAGGTTAGGTTATTCTCTGTCTTGTAAAACTATATTTCAGCCTTCAAATGTGAATGAGTCCATGACTGTCTTGCTTTCTTATACTGTAACATGTGGAACTACAAATTGTCTGTGGGTTTGTGATGCGTTCAGTTTTCATCAATGAACAAATGTTGATGATCTGTTAAAGGATATAAAGTATAATGAGAAATAGACACTATTGTAACATGTATATGGATTATTTCTTCTGTTTTAAAATAAAATCTTCTAGAGATCCAAATTCTCTCGATACAATATCTGTATTCCGAAGGAGCGTGGATTGGGCCAAAGCGGGAACATTTACTCTTGAAGATGTTGATGAAGCTAAACTGTCTGTATTTTCAGCTGTGGATGCTCCTGTAGCCCCATCAGACAAAGGTAAAGATGATTGTGTTACCTTGAATGTCAAAAGTTGCAGATATTTGGGTTTGTGGAGGGATAGGAAACAGTGATCACATCATCTCTATACTGGTGGTTTTCTAACCCCAAAAAGATTTGGGACATTTTGAATTTGGAGAATTTTTAAAAGCTGTCGATGGACAGGAATGTATGAGTGAAAGTTGATTACGAATTGATAGTAAAACCAAGTCTGTCCTCAAATGTGCCTGCCATAGCTCAGCAGGTCTAACAACCTCCGGGGAAACATTTTGCTTGTACAGTACGTACATTATAGAATTAAATGTGAGCGCCGTTGCAAACTTCTTTTGATAGTTGGGGATGAATGAGAATGGCAGAAAATAGTTACAAAAATTGGGTGGATGATTTTAAAAGGCACATTTTAGAATTAACAAAGCCTTTGGTAACAAATGTGAAAAGAAAACACATTGACAGACCTGCAAAAAGGGCATTTGGCAACTGAAAATGTGGTGTTTATTTTTGACACTTATTCTGCTTTGATCAACAGGATTGGACCGTTTTCTGTACGGTATCTCTGATGAAATGAAGCAGAAACGTAGGGAGCAGCTTTTTGCTGTTGATCACGCTGGCTTGGTAGAAGTAGCCAACAAGTGAGTAACTTTAAAAAAAAAAATCCCAGAATACTAAAAGGCACAAAGCTGCAATTAAGTGTTACTTTTCTAGAACAGAAAATTTGAGCACCCTATAAGCTATATGTTTCAAAAGGAAATTATGTAGATTTATTTTGATGGTTTCTTTTGAGTTTGGCTTTCAATTCAGTGCAAACCTTTTAAATCCTTCCTCTGGTAGCAGGTCCAGGTAGGTTTAAGTTGCCTTGGTTTGCCATACATAGGTGACCCACCTAAAAGATAATCCAACTGTACAACCAAAAAAACTGGGGCGAGGGGATGGGGGGAACTATGACCCATATATGAGGGGCCCGTTAGTTACTGCTGCTCCCTAGAAAACGGGACATTTTAATTTTAATCCATGCTGACCGTTGTGTGCACTATCGCACCTGCACGCTGATATGGAACAGGAGAGTGGAAAGTTCAGTATAGACAGGAGAGCAGAACAGTGTTTGGAGCAAGTCAGTTCATCGTCCATCGCAGTGACTCTGGTGTACAGGGGGGAATTTTAGGCTAAAAAAATGGGTGGGTTGGGGGCATATGGGAAGTAAAAGTATTAGAAATCGGAACCCGCCCTGAACCCACTTCCGGTTTTAACGGGGGCGGGCAGCCAATCCGCTGCCAGGAGGCGGGCTATTTAAATATTATAATGAGGCTTGAAGCCTCTGCTTTAACCTCCATTTTGAATTTAACTTTAGCTGGTCAGGTTTTGCACGCCTCATGAAACCTGCCAGCTAATGCAAGACGAGGACTGCTGGATCCAGGAGGTAAGGGCCTTTACACTTGCCTTCTGGTTCCAGGGTCCCTGCCCCTAACACCACCCCCACCCCGGTGATCGGGGACGCCCCCACGAGGCCTCCGATTTTTTTTTTTCTCTTCCGCCCCTCTGGCCGCTGATCTTTGCTGACATCTGCCCCGCCCCCGGCCCACGATCTCTGCTTCCTCTCTTCCCAGCCCTGATTGCTTCTGGGAGGGTTTTTTTTTAGATTTCCAGTTTCCATCTGATACTGAAACACTCGAGTGCAAGAAGAGTTTTATTACTGCAATGTTAACTCTATACAATTAAAGTAACCACGTAAAATTTTGGCTCACCCTGTCTTTCTTTTGGCCATATTATCTCTTCCACATTTTTCTAATTTTTCTTTCTTGAATTCTAACTAGTACGACCCAAATGCCCGCAGGAATTTTTGTGCTCCAGTTAATAAGTTGATGTTTCTATTTTTAATGTTTATTTTTTTCACTGTCAGGTATCTGACAACTGGACACAGCACATGCGGAGCTGCAATTTTAGGGCCTGAAAATGAATCTATCACCCGAGATCCAACTTGGGTCCAGAGGTAATACTCTAAAGTAAAAGGAGAACTAATGCTAAGGATGTTGACCTCACATTCTCCTGAAATAACGCCGAAAACAGAATCAAGATGGATCCAACCGAAATGTTACAGTCTCCATGTGACTTATGTGGTGAAGGTGGTAACAGCGATATTCCATGATCTAAAAACTGCTCAATGCTTTTTGTGAATGAGACGATTCAGTAGGAAATCCTTGTTACCTCGATTGTGTTTCCTTTCTAAGTTTGCAACCACTGTACCAGAGTAAATCTGGGTTCCCTACATGTCCAATGCTTGAAGACATGGGGCATATACAAGCAATGTGTGTAGTGCTTGAAGAAATATAAGGAGCATAATAACCTACATGTGAATTTGAAGAAACGATCATGCTGAATGGTTTCCTCCACAATTATGATGTGAAAAGTTGTTAATTCTGTACCATGTCCTTCGCAAGAGAATTGTAGAGAAAACCCTCAAAACTTGCTCCTATTTAAATAGAATTTGACACCTGAGGATTCACTGGAACATTTTATACAAAGCATTCTGCTTCCAATGAGATTGAGACAGCTGGTCTGCATGAGCCATTCAAATTGGTGATTGCCAAAACTTGTGTTTTAGAACCTTGACGCCTGTATTTTTACTGAACCAAATTAAAACTTTTACATGATGGGTGTAAGGATAAAAGTTGCTGAACAATGTTTTGTTCTTGTATTCAGCAATCTAATTTGTCATGTGGTGTTGTAATGGTTTTTTCATACCACTATGTAGAAGGTTAACTGTCTTCAGCATTCTCATTGGATCAAAAGTAAATTGATGCCATTGTGCCCATTAGACTTGTGCTATATCCTGACTGCAAACTAAGCCTGGTTTTATACTCTAATACAAATGCAAAATACTGTGGATGCTGGAAATCTGAAAAAGAAACAGAAAATGCTGGAAATGCTCGACACCGATGTTGCCTGACCTTTCATTTACAGCTCCTCCAAACCCATCTTTTCTTGTCCCAGGACCACACCCTCTTGCCTTGCACCATCATCCCTTTGTCATTTAATCTCTCCTGCCTTTCACCCTATCACAGACCTTCCCTTTTGTTCTTTCCTCCCCTCCCCCCTTTTCACTGGCTCTGTACCTACTTAAAACCGGTTGCATCTCTAGCTTTTTCCAGTTTTGATGAAAGAGCCTGAAACGTTAACTCTGTTTATCTCTCCACAGATGCTGCCTGACCTGCTGAGTATTTTCAGCATTTTCAGTTTTTATTCCTGGTTTTATACTGCCACTTTCTCCTTGATACTAGATTGGTAGTGTAACTCTGGTGTCAGGTTCTGATTAGATTCTCGAGTGCACTGAAGCCAGAGGGTTTGAGACCACCTCAGTCGGGTATTCTGGCACTGCTTGTGATTTGCAAAGCCACATTTTTGAAGTTCAGAGATTATCCATTGGGCAGCCTAGGCATTTAATAAATTTAGTACAGAACCATAGTAATGTTATGAAGGAAACTCTGCTCCTATTGGCTCTGCCACGTGTAAAGCTTCTTTGTCACAGGCTTAGTAGGACCTGCAGTGAGGAGTATATATGGACAATATAGCCAGTCTGCTGAATGTACATTGCACTAGTCCACATTTCAGTTTGAGTGTTAGTCTGTTGGCTAATGGTAACCAAGAACACTGATGTTCAACCTGTGGACCTCTGGTGTTTGTAATCTAGCCCTCTTATCCCTGGCAACTATCCTATTTGTGTTTATCTTTTTATGTTAAAACCCAGAGGTTTGGAAAGTACTGGTTTTAACACTATTGCGTCTTTGATGAAAAAATCTTAAAACCAAAATCTGTTGGTCTGAACAACTGAATATGTGCAACAACAACTTGTATTTATATTGCGCCTTTAAAATAGTAAAATGTCTCAAAGCGCTGCACGGGAGTGTTTTAAAACAAAAAAAATTGACACCGATCCACATAAGGGTAAATTAGGGTAGGTGACCAAAAGCTTGATCAAAGAGGTAGGTTTTAAGGAGCGTCATAAAGGAAGAAAGAGAGGTAGCGAGGGGGACAGGTTTAGGCAGGGAATTCCAGAGCTTAGGGCCTAGGCAACAGAAGGCACGGCCACCAAAGGTTGAGCGATTATAATCAGGGATCCTCGAGGGCAGAATTAGAGGAGCGCAGATATCTCGAGCGGTTGTGGGGGCTGAAGGAGATTAGAGATAGGAAGGGGCGAGGCCATGGCACATGAATAAGTACATTGATTTAAACTTTACATATGGTTCTGGAGCTCTGTGGTATGCATCATGAAGACAAAAGCTTGGACACCCCTGGACTAGGAGACCATGGAGTACAGAAGATATGCAAGCAGCATTCTATTTTCTGTTTCATATTCTCTGTGTGGACATAAGTTTATTTACAGTTATTTATTCAGTTGCAACTCCAGCCAGTCTTTAAATCTCCTTATTGTGGCTGAATTACACCCCCCCCCCCCCCCGCCACTCAATGCTACTGTGGTCCGTGAGTCAACTAGAATACTTGGGCTCAGTTGACCTGAGTCAGAAAGTCGTGGGTTCAAGCCCTACTCCAGGACTTGAGCACATAATCTCAGTTGACATTCCAGGGTAGTATTGAAGAAATACTACATTGTCGAGAGGTGCTGTATTTCAGATACGGCGTTAAACTGAGGTCCCATCTGCCTGCTCAGATAGATGGCACTATTCAAAGAAGAACAGGCGAGTTCTCCTAGTATCCTGGCCAATATTTATCTCTCAACCAACATCACTAAAGCAGATTACTGGTCATTATCTTATTGCTGTTTGTGGGACCTTGCTGTGTGCAAATTGGCTGTCGCGTTTCCCCACATTACAACGGTGACCGCACTTCAAAAGTACTTCAATGGTTTTGAAGTGTTTTGGGACATCCTGAGGTCTTGCAAGACGCTATATAAATGCAAGTTCTTCTTTTCATTCCAAACAAAGACAAAAATTTGGATTGTCACTTAATTAATACTTTACAGTTCTTTTTACTTCAGTTCCATGCAGCCAGCCATACAGTGACGCAAGCCATGTAAAGTGTGCGGGTACTACCATAATTAGAGGAAGCAGTAGTTTCAGTCACAATGCTAACACAATATGTGATCAATTTCTCATCCTGTTGAAATTTGGTAACCACTTTCTTAAACAGGATTGATTAACACAACTATTATTTAATTGAGTTTATTGTATTTGCAAGTGTAACAGTTTATAGAAAGAGCATTGTACCTTTCTATTCTCTATTGTATACTCTATATCCCTGTGTTCATTTCTGAAACAAAAGAGGAAAACTATAGAAATAAGTTGTACATATTGATAGATATCTTAAGTGTTGTCAGTGGACATCTTTACCATATTGGTACCTATATTCTAAGATCACTTAAGCCAATATGCTTCAAAGTGTGATGTGCTTCTTAATTTATTATCTCAACTTGTAACCACCAATATTTCACCCTGGTTTTGTGTAGCTCTCTCCAAGTGCAAAGTTTGGAAGGACAAAGCGTGTATTTGTACTAATGGGTGTTTATGACAGTTCAAATAGACACAGTGCAAGAATTTTACACCCATTGTTTACCCTTGGTTGTAATTGAATGACAACACTGGTAGATTTTACAAGTTTCTTGGAGTACTGTACATCCTTCGTTGTCAACAAAGCCATGGATATACTCAACTGAGCTAGTTCCTTTTTATTTCATTAGTTACAATGCATTTTTTGATAATGTAAAGAAAATGGAAGGTGTGTAAATACGATTATTTTCAGCCAAAGATTTGGATGAATCACAATGAAAACTAATTGGGGATAACTTAGCTTTTCATAATGAGCTAGTTTATGTGACTGATACTTGCTTGGAAGCTAAATTGCCAATGATTCTCAGTTTTAAATCTGATCTGACCTATCTGAATCATTGACTTTTCATTTCAAACATTCATTTAAATTCTCTTCTCTGGAATAGTGTTGCTAGACAAAGCTATGGTCCTACCTCATTTATAGAGTATTTAATAAAGATTGATCTACTTAGACAGTGGGGATGCTATTTGTAAAGAAAATACATAAATAACACTTAGTCTTGTGTTAATATTTACAATGCTTGCAGTTGATTCACTTTTTCCTATTTCTATCAAAGTAGAAGTGGTACTTTTTCAAGTATATACTTTAACCATCATGCAAAGAATCAAAGCTAGTGTGGTAATTTCTTGCATGTTATCCTTTTGTTATTGCGTTCTCACTGCCACTAAATCGGCATATTCTTGCTGGCTTGGAAAGTATACCTCATTCTTTTCCCTTCAGTCATACTTAGGCATTATTGAACCAAGATATAGTACTGTCAGTCTGCGCTGTGTCCTAAAATTCTGACTGTCGCAATTGATTTCTTAATCAGTAAAGCATTCCATGGTAACTTTACTTCTCCTTGTAACTTCTGCAAATCAACATTGAGCTATTAACTGCAACTTTATTGAAAAGAGACATAAACTTCCTGTCCTTCCAACAGCTAATTCTAGTCTCTTGCCAGAGCTTTATTGTAACTTCTGTAAGCCATCCTTCTGTCCTGATGGCACAGTTACAGACTGTTTTGGTTCACTAAGAACCTGCTTTCATTGCTCCAGTACTCAGCCATAATGACCAATATTGTTTTATCCCTGCCTGGTCTGTTGTATTTCCCATTCTGTGACTTCAGTAAGACATTGGGTAGCTGAAAATCCGTGGCCCTCCCAGTGTCTTTGCACCATAGGTGCAGCGGAAGGGATGGCCTTTAGGACAGGTCCCAGATATACCAGATGAGAAGTTGGTCAATGGGCAGAAAACTGAGAAATTGATGTTTTTTGGATTGCAGGTATGCAAGTGGTGTTGACCCCCCAAGGGTCAGGATAAGCTCATTGCTTTTCTCTCTCTCTCTGGTATAGGGAGTACGATATCTAAATCTGCAGCTGATCACGTGGCTTATTGTGAAAGGTAACTAAGTGACTATAGGAGGACATAGGTTATTAGACTGGACCGATCGATGCATTCAATTTAATGCAGAGAATTGTGAGGTGATGCATTTTGCAAGAGAAAGAAGAGGATATGCATACTAAAAGTAAACTTGTAAAGGTGCGAAGAGCCTTGAGGGTTGAGACACTTGTTTAAAAAAAAAACTAAAAGCTGTATATGGAATCCCAGTTTTTCTAAATGGATAAGGGCACATAATTTTTTTTTATTCGTTTATGGGATGGGGACGTCGCCTGCAAGACCAGCATTTATTGCCCATGAGTAGGTGGTGGTGAGCCGCCACCTTGAACCGCTGCAGTGCGGGTGGTGAAGGTACTCCCACAGTACTGTTAGGTAGGGAGTTCCAAGATTTTGACCCAGCAACGATGAGGGATCGGCGATATACTTCCAAGTCAGGATGATGTCTGACTTGGAGGTGGTGGTGTTCCTATGTGCCTGCTGCCCTTGTCCTTCAAGGTGTAAGAGGTCGTGGGTTTGGGTGGTGGTGCTGAAGAAGCCTTGGCGAATTGCTGCAGTGCATCTTGTAGATGGTACACACTGCAGCCACAGTACGCCAGTGGTGGATGGGGTGCCAATCAAGCAGGCTGCTTTGTCCTGGATGGTGTCGAGCTTCTTGAGTGTTATTGGAGCTTCACTTATCCAGGCAGGTGGCGAGTATTCCATCACACTCCTGACTTGTGCCTTGTAGATGGTGGAAAGGCTTTGGGGAGTCAGGAGGTGAGACCCTAGCCTCTGACCTGCTCTTGTTCCCACAGTATTTGTGGCTGGTCCAGTTAAGTTTCTGGTCAATCTACATATTGACTGGGAAAATCAAATTACCACTAATGGTGTGGAGGTCAAATTCTTGGAATGCATGCGAGATGGTTTCCTGGATCAGTATGTGGAGGATCCAACCAGGGAACAGGCTATTCTGGATCTGGTACTGTGTAATGAGAAAGGGCTGATCAATAATCTTGTGGTAAAGGGGCCTTTAGGGACAAGTGACCATAATATGATTGAATTTTACATTAAGTTTGAGAATGATGCAGTCCAATCTGAAACTAAGGTCTTCAATCTAAACAGAGGAAACTACAAGAGTATGAGGGATAAGTTGGCCATGGTAGATTGGGAGACTACACTAAAAGGTATGAAGGTGGACATACAATGGCTAACATTCAAGGAAATAATGCATCATTTGCAACAAACATATATTCCTCTAGGGCATAAAAACCCAAAAGGAAAAGTGATCCAACCATGGCTAACAAAAGAAATTAAAGCTGGTATTAAGTCAAAGGAGGAAGCTTATAAAGTTGCCAGAATCTTTTTAGAAATCAGCAAAGGGGGACCAAGAAATTGATAAAGAAAGGGAAAATGGAATGAGCACACACTAGCGAAAGATATAAAAACGCATTGTAGAAGCTTCTATAGGTATGTGAAAAGGAAAAGACTGGCGAAGGTAAATGTAGGTCCTTTACAGTCAGAGATGGGAGAATTTATAATGGGGAATGAGGAAATGGCAGAGAAATTAAATAAATATTTTGTTTGTCTTCACAGGAAGACACAAAAAACCTCCCAGAAATTAGAAAACCAAGGGTGTGACGAGAATGAGGAACTTAAAGGAATTATTAGTAAAAAAACAGTACTAGCAAAATTAATGGGATTAAGTCAATAAATCCCAAGGACCGGATGACCTACATCCTAGGGTTTTGAAAGAGGTGGCCATTGGGATAGTGGACGCATTGGTTGTCATCTCCCAAAATTCTATAGATTCTGGAACGGCTCCTGCAGATTGGAGGATAGCAAATGTAACCCCGCTATTTAAGAAAGGAGGGAAGAGAGAAAACGGGGAACTACAGACCTGTTAGCCTCACATCAGTAGTTGGGAAAATGCTGGAATCTATTATAAAGGATGCAATAACTGGGCACTTAGAAACTAATAGTAAGATTGGGCTGAGTCAACATGGATTTATGAAAGGGAAATCCTATTGGAGTTCTTTGAGGATGTAACTAGTGGAGTAGACAAAGGGGAACCAGTAGCTGTGGTGTATTTGGATTTTCAGAAGGCCTTCAATAAGGTCCCACACAAGAGGTTGATGAACAAAATTAGGGTACATGGAATTGGGGGTAATAGCATAGAGAATTGGTTAAGACAGAAAACAAAGCATAGGGATAAACGGGTCTTTTTCAGGATGGCAGGCTGTGACTAGTGGGGTACTGCAAGGATGGGTGCTTGGGCCCCAGCTATTCACAATCTATATCAATGATTTAGATGAGGGGACAAAATGTAACATTTCCAAATTTGCTGATAATACAAAGCTAGGTGGCAGTGTCAGTTGTAAGGAGGATTCAAGGGGATCTCAACAGGCTCTGAGTGGGTGCGAGCATAGCAGATGGAATATAATGTGGATAAATGTGAAGTTATCCACTTTGGTAGAAAAAACAGAAAGGCAAAAATGGTGAAAGATTGGGGAATGCAGATGCTCAAAGGGTCCTGAGTGTCCTTGTACATGAGTCACTGAAAGTGAATGGGCAGGTGCAGCAAGCCATTAGGAAGGCAAATGGTATGCTGGCCTTCATTACAAGAGGATTTGAGTACAGGAGTAAAGAAGTCTTACTCCAATTATATAGGGCCTTGGTGAGACCACACCTGGAGTACTGTGTACAATTTTGATGATCTTACCTAAGGAAGGATATACTTGCCATAGAGGGAGTGCAACAAAGGTTCACGAGATTGATTCCTGGGATGGCGGGACTGTCGTATGAGAAGAGATTGAGTAAACTAGGCCTGTATTCTCTTGAATTCAGAAGAATGAGGTGGGGAGGGGGGGGGATCTCATTGAAGCATACAAAATTATTACAGGGCTTGACAAGGTGGATGCTGGGAGAATGTTTCCCTTGGCTGGGGAGTCTAGAACCAGAGAAATTTCTTCAGAGATTAGTGAATCTTTGGAATTCTCTACCCTAGAGGGCTGTGGAGGCTCAGTCATTGGGTATATTCAAAACAGAAGTTGATAGATTTCTGACTAGTAAGGGCATCAAGGGATATGGCAATAGAGCCGGTGAATGGAGTTGAGGCAGAAGATCAGCCATGATCTCATTGATTGGCGGAGCAGGCTCGAAGGGCCGAATGGCCTACTCCTATTTCTTATGACCCCCAGGATGTTGATGGTGGGGGATTCGGCAATGGTAATGCCGTTGAATGTCAAGGGGCGGTTGTTAGACTCTCGCTTGTTGGAGATGGTCATTAAGATATACAAATCAATGGTTAGTCTGCAGTTAGAATATTCTGTTTAGTTTAAGGCACCCTACTTTAAGAATTTCAAGTCTGGAAAGGACACGGAAGATGTTTACTAATTGCAGGAATGCGATGCTAGTAATGAGTAGGAGCTAGATTCTTTTTCAGTAGACCAGAGAAGGTTAAGAGCAGGAGCTGGGTCTCATGGACAAGATGAGCTCAGTGAGGGAGATAGGAGAGAAATTGGAAAACACTGGTTCAGGGCTAGGGCAGTGAGGTACAGGGAACGTTTGACTTGGTAGGCAAAGAGGAGGAGGATGCGGCAGAGGCAGCTTAAGGGATGGTCTCAATCTTAGTGACCAAAAAAATTCATGAGCTGCTTGCACTTGTTGGAGGTGAGGGGGCAGGGGAGAGAGATTTAAGGAGATCATTGGGAGTGGGGAAAAGGAGCCTGGGGTTATCTTTGCTTTCCTGGGGGTTCCTGGAGTAGTGGACAGTTTAGAGCAAGACCCAATAGTGCTTGATATGGTCCAGCCAGATCTGGCTATGGATGGTTAAACCAGATGTGTGCCAAATATGTTCAAGTCTGCACCTCTTGGACTCGAAGGAGTGAAGTGGGGGGCCATACCAGAGGAAATGGCCAGGTTGAGGGAGAGTAGGGGTTTTAGTGGGGACAAAGGCATCATTCCACTGCTCCTAAACTTCTCTGGATTTTACATTACTATAGGAACTTACTACAGAAACTTAACCTTGCAACAAGAATCGATTCCATAAAGTCAATATAATACAAAAAATTATTCTAGTAGTTCCAAATATCATCTTGGGCTACATTGTACAATAGTACAAAATATGGGCATATGAGTTTGAACCAAATTGATAAACAGTCTGATTAGTTTCAAGTCAGTTTTTGGCAATTTAATAGTCATTTCCTGTTCAGCATTGAGGTTTGTTGGGACCGTGTGCATTAAGGGGTAGAGTTTCTACTTTGGGCGCAATGAGGAAATTGTGCCCAAAATGCTCAATTGTGCTGGTTAAGTTACAGTTCAAGTTTCTGAATTCATTTGCATAATCACAAATGTAAAACCTTCAATGAACCAGCACAATCAGGCAATGTAAATAAAAAGTTTCTTTTTCATTAAAAAGTATTCCTTGATGTATTTAAGAGTGATAACCTGGTGTAAGTTGTATTAATACTCCTGAAAATGGGTTTCACAAAAAATAAGCATTTTTAATAAGGGTGTGCAGTCTTCCACCTTTGTTCACTTAACTTTTAATAAATGCAAAATTCTTGACTTAACATTAACCAGTAGACATGGAACTAGGGTGACTTGAAGTGTTAATTAGCTCTCCAAAGAGATTGCCAGTTATAAAATCCTTCATGCAATTTTGAGATGATGGAAAAAAATTCATGGGAACCATCAATTCTAAACTGGAGTATCAGTAATATGTATCATTCCATGTGCTCAGCAGGGGGCTTAGCTAATCAGACATTCAGGTGCCTCAGGTTACCAATATTAGAGTCTATCTTACGGCATAACTGACTAGGAAAACAGCCACACTTCCACTCTCTTTTCCTTCTCTTCTCTCCTCTCCCTCTGGCCTTGCTTTTTTGTTCACTTCAGTCTGGAAGCAAATTGGGCTCAGACTTGCACAACTTTAGCATCAATACAATGCAAAATCACTTTGCAATAACCTACAGTTATAGTGTACATGCATAGGACCAGGGGTAGGCCATTCAATTAGAGCATAGTTGATCTGTATCTCAACTCCATTTATCTGCCTTAACTCCATATCCCTTGATACCCTTGCCTAACAAATCTATGCATCTGTCTTGAAAGATTCAATTATCCCAGCATCTACAGCCTTTGAGAGAATTCCAAATCTCCACTACCTTTTGTGTGGAAAGTGCTTCCCGATTTCCCTCCAAAATGGCCTAGCTCTAATTTTAAGATTATGCCCCTTTGTTCTTGATTCCTCCATCAGAGGATATAGTTTCTCTGTATCTACCCTTACAATCAAATCCTTTTAACATTTTAAACATCGATCAGATCACCCCTTAATCTTCTATACTCAAGGGAATACAAGCCAAATTTATGCAACCTGTCCTCATAATTTAACCCTCTAAACTGCTCTATGTAGGCTTACGTTGCCAATGTGTGTTATCCTGTGTATGTGGGCACATTCAGACTGAGGAACAATCAATGGATATAAATCTGTGTAGGACCAGCCGTAGCAATTTTATTTTAAGCTGGAGAAAAATAAACATAATATCCTTCACTACAACACATTTATTGTATTGGTCACATAAATATATCTTTAGCTTTTTCACAAAAATTATACTGTCTCTTCTATAGGTGAGCCACACAATAAATATTATGGAAATGCTGTGCAATGAAAAGCAATATATTGTACCGTAAGGTTTTTTTCCATGCAAGTACGATGATTTATTGCATATGAACTAACAATGTTGACAAGCCAATTGTCCACTTTGTACTAGTAGCTGGGAATAGCTAGAGCAGATTTGAAGGAAAGGTTACAGGATGCTTGCTTTTTTAAAAAAAATTCTACATAAAGTGACAGAACAACACACTTAAAACCATTACAGAACAAATTGGAAGTCACCATTACCCTCTGCTGGAAAATATAAATGCTGCTGCTGCTCATACAACTTGGGACAGATGCGTACGTGACAGGTTTTATCTGGCCTATTTTTAAATAGCACCGACGTCGTGAGAATCTCGTGTACGGCGACGGTCGACATGCTCCAGTTGGCCGGCGTCAGACACGTCAAAGCTGATCTTATATTTGGCTAGAATCTTCATCAGTGGGCGGAGCTTCAGCCACCACTGCTCCTTTGGAATTCGATGCCTGAAAATACAATCGGAATGTTAAATTGTAAATTCTCTACTGTTCACAACAGGTGCGTAACAACTACGTATTGTACTTCAAAGGTTCCTTCTCCCTCCCTTTTGGAGGGTTGTAAGGCTGAAGGAGGTTACAGAGATAGGGAGGGGTGAGGCCGTGGAGAGATTTGAAAAGAAGGATGAGAATTTTAAAATCGAGCATTGCCGGAGCGGGAGCGAATGTAGGTCACCAAGGACAGGGATGATGGGTGAACGGGACTGGTTAGTGCAGCAGTTTTGAATTAGCTTAAGTTTATGCTGGGTGGAAGATGGGATGCCAGCCAGGAGAGCACTGAAATAGTTAAGTCTAGAGGTAACAAAGGCATAGATGAAGGTTTCAGCAGCAGATGAGCTGAGGCAGGGGCGGAGTCAGGCGATGTTCTGGAGGTGGAAAAAGAGGTTGCCTTTGTAAGATTCACTAACAAAGCTGAAGTCATACTTACTGAAAATCAGTCTCGGTCTTTAGGTCTTCTACAGGTTGGAACACCAGGGTACGTCTGCGCATGCCCAGTAAGCAGGCACTGTCTTGACTATTTGCAAATACTCTCCCTGCATATTAAAAAAAGATACAAAATTAGTCAAACAAACCACATATAAATTTTGTTTTAAATTCAGTTTGTTTCTAAATGGAGGAAGATTTGGAGAGGTTTAAAAAAACAAGGCAGCTAAAATGCAGACTCTAGCAAGTTCAATGCTGGAATAGGAGATCAATACTTGAAACCTGTAGAACATAATAGATCTGTTACTTTCAAAAGCTCCTCATTCAAAATCAGAATTGCTGGAGCCAATTGTGATCACATTCATTCACAGGGACTATTTCAAATTGAAATCTTAGCATTTTAGACCCCAGTGTCCCCTAGTCAGTCAAAATATTTGAAGTGTAATATCTGTTATAATAGAAATAGGAGCAGTAGTATGCCATACAGCCCCCTTGAACCTGCTCTGCCATTCAATAAGATCATGGCTGATCTTCTACCTCAACTCCACTATCCTATATTCCTTGATTCCCCTAGAGTCCAAAAATCTATTGATCTCAGTCTGGAATATATTGAACGACTGATCATTCAGAGCCCTCTGGGGAAGAGAATTCCAAAGATTCACAACCCTTTGAGTGAAGAAGTTTCTCCTCATCTCAGTCCTAAATGGCCAACCCCTTATCCTGAGACTATGACCCCTAGTTCTAAAGTCTCCAGCCAGGGGAAACGGCCTCTCGGCATTTATCCTCTCAAGCCCTCTAAGAATTTTATATGTTTCAATGAGATCACTTCTCATTCTTCTAAACGCCAGAGAATATAGGCCCATTCTAGTCATTCTTTTCTCATGATCATAGTGGAAGTGATTGAATACTCACCACTTGCCTGGATGAGTGCAGCTCCAACAACACTCAAGAAGCTCGACACCATCCAGGACAAAGCAGCCCGCTTGATTGGCACCCCATCCACCACCTTAAACATTCACTCCCTCCACCACCGGCGTACCGTGGCTGCAGTGTGTACCAGCTACAAGATGCACTGCAGCAACTCGCCAAGGCTTCTTTGGCAGCACCTCCCAAACCCGCGCCCTCTTCCACCTAGAAGGACAAGGGCAGCAGGCACATGGGAACACCACCACCCCCAAGTTTCCCTCCAAGTCACACAACATCCTGACTTAGAAGTATATCGCCGATCCTTCATTGTCGCTGGGTCAAAATCCTGGAACTCCCTCCCTAACAGCACTGTGGGAGTACCATCACCACACGGACTGCAGTGGTTCAAGAAGGCGGCTCCTCACCACCACCTTCTCAAGGGCAACTAGGGATGGGCAATAAATGCTGGCATTGCCAGCGACGCCCACATCCCATAAAATAATGTGTTTTTTTAAATCAGTGGGCAGTGCATATGAACACAGGATGTTCACATGCACTGCCCCAAAAAGGTTAGAAATTAAATTCTAGCCATTACGTAAAAGTTAGAGGGAGAAATGACTCTACATTAAGTCCAAACGTATTTTCAGTTTTGTATACACCATACAATTGCCTGTGTTACCATGCATCCACTAACACTTTATAAATCGGTGTAGTGAACTCTGGTAAACCACTAGGAGAGACACCCGAGTGCTGGCCTCCTGCCTTTATACTGGCATTGGGCACTGCTCACTCTATAAGCCCAATAGGGGCTGATTTGAAAAATGGAGACCTGGGCTGAAAAACGGGTGGGTTTGGAGCGTGGGGGCAGTTAAATTGTTAAAAATGTGAATCCCGACCTGATCCCGCCCACTTCTGGTTTTCCCGGGGGTGTTCCCTCAATTTAAATATTGTAATGAAGCTGGAAGCCACTTTTCCCCCATCTATTTTGAATTTAACTGCCTGCGGACGGGTTTCACACAATTAGTGAAACTCAGCAGTTTAGCAGAGGCGGGGACTGCTGCATCCAAATGGTAAGTGGCTTTACATTTACCTCCTGAAGCCAGGGGCCCTGCCTCGCCCGCGATCAGAGCCCCCACAAGAGGCCTCCGATCACATTCCCAGGCCTAACCCAATTCCCCCCCCCCCACCAAAACGATGAGGAGGAGGCCGGCCACGATCCTCCGGTGGCCGCGCCCCCCGCCAATCCCCGCTTGCCTACCAATCCCCGGCCCCCCCCCCCCCCCCCAATCGCCTGCCTATCCTGCAACCCCCCCCCACCCCCTCGATCCTCTCTCCCCGCCCGATTGCTGATTCCCGCCGATCCCTCCGCCGGACCAACCCCTCGCAACTGAGGCCTACCCGCCCGCAGCCAGCCAGCCTCTCAGCTGGCTGCAGGCGGGAAACCAAGGCCTCACATTCAAATTAGGACCCGCCGGTAAATGCAGCAGGGCCTGCGACAATTTGCGCACCTCGGACCCGCCCCGCCTCGCCTCCCTGAACACGATTCCGGGCCTGGTCTTCTGCACAGGCACAGAGAATGCCAATGTTATGCGGTGCTTCTCCTGACTACAGACAGAAATGGGTCGATAATGGAGTCTTCAAAGTACTTACCTACTTCATGTGCAGAGAGCAGGAAATCTTGTGGGGGAAAAAAAGCAATGCTGCAGAAAGCCCAGCTTGACACTGACCCAGATCAATTGGCGGTCTGGGAACAGCAGATCATGAAGCGCACAGCGGGCGCAGTTACTGACAAGAAGTCATTTCCACCTGTGTCACAGCATGCATACTGATGCACTATAATAGCTCAGTGCATTCAGCGGGATAGAAGAGGAATCATTACACCTGATGGCAGATCGCAAGACATCTTGTCCTAATATTTCCTTATGTGGCTCGGTGTCAAATTTTGTTTGATAACGCTCCTGTGAAGTGCTCTGGGGTGTTTTACTATGTTAAAGGCGCTATATAAATGCAAGTTGTTGAGTAGCAGCTGTATCTCTCCACTGAAACATAAGATTTGACACTGTAGACTTGAATTGTTTTAACTTACTTTGGTCAGTTTAGTTGGGGGGGGGGGGGGGGGGGGCGGGGGCGGTGAAAGAACGTGCAAGGCAGATGGGAAATAGAACCAGAAGTAAAGCACATGTACAAAACTGGTCTTCAGTAACACACTGTGCCAAAATCTATCCACTGTAATATCACAGGAGGGTTTTCAATGATGCGATGTACATGCTGAAGCTAAATAAATCTGGAACACAGTCAAGAGTTTAAAGTGTAAGTTTATCGCTTTGAATTGTGTGTTGATAATTCGTTCATGTGGCTAAATGCCGTATGAGCTGGCCACACAGCTTTAAAAAAAGAACTTAAATGGTTTTGAAACCTGGACAGTCTTTCCTAACTGGGAGTGGAAGCCGTGTTGCTATAAGGTCCTATTAATAAGTCATTTAATGAAGTTGGGGCGGCATCATACAACTGCCATGAGTCAAGAACTTCTCTGCTTAAAAGCTGCTGCTGCTATTATTTCTGTTCCTGTACAACATCCAATGGGCGGTAATATGGCTGGAGCTTTAAAAAGAATTAAATAAAGGTTAAACTCAGAAGCTATCCACCAAGGAGAAATGAATGAATGTGATTTCCCCCGTTCTTGACCGAGAATTGCTCTGTTTTTTCAAAGCAGTACCAGCTTTCTTTTGCTGTTAACTTCATGGAGAACGTAGCAAACCACAGCCGTTGGTTCTCTGAAAAGGGAAGAACTGGTCTATGCCAGAAATGTACTGAAGTTCAATCTTTCTCGGCCTACATCTGAATACCTCTGAACAGAACAGAATGAGCAGAATAGTGTTCATGGACCATAGCACAGAAAGGTTTTAAAATGTAACAACACACACAGTAAGTTCTTTAATGGCAAATAACTGTGTACATATGTTCCATTCTAGCATATTCACTAAATTGATTTACAGCCAGAGATATTTGAGTCCGTTTTAAAAAAAAAAATCAAATACCTCGAACAAGTTAGAATGTTAAGTTGGCACGATGCTTACTATTTCTTTCAATGGTAACTCTGATTAGGGTAACATTTACATTTGAGGCTAATGGTTCGATGTTAAGTAACCACAAAAAAGCAAATCTGCAATGTTTGGATTGACAGCTTTGTTTAAGCAGGGCATCAATAAATCTGTCACTAACTTATCAATAAACAAAATCCATTACCTTCATCTATGCATTCCACGATGCCAGCGAGAGAAGCAAGACAGGACAAAGCAAGGGACAGGTTAACATGACAATTTTGTGTCTCACAAACTT
The DNA here is from genome assembly GCA_030390025.1 of Squalus acanthias. Classification (NCBI taxonomy): domain Eukaryota; kingdom Metazoa; phylum Chordata; class Chondrichthyes; order Squaliformes; family Squalidae; genus Squalus; species Squalus acanthias. The sequence goes on from CM059428.1 coordinate 152,342,685, forward strand.
TCCAGAGAATAACAAGTTTTACACAGCAACTATTTGAGCTAATGTTTAAGGGAAACCAAACTAAAACTAAAATTTAGGGTAAACCTAGCAGTTAAAATGGAAGGTTGCAAGTTTTAACTGCTGCTCCCACTTGGGTAGGTTTCTGACCAACGTTGTTGAATTGAGCAGGCCTTACTAGAGGACTAACATTTCCATCTCGAGGGCGGGAAAGGTATATGCACTCCCTGGCCCCATTTCAAATCGTGCCTCCTGCCAAATGAAGTGGCATCAGTTGAAGTCATGGAAATTCACAGCTCAGACCATTCTAAGTTGTAAGATGTTATGACATGATGTGCAACAGAAAAAATCATTCACAAAACTATGCAATTTGTCTAAATGTTAATTCCCAAAAATAACCAGCCACTCCCTCCCTCTCCTCCCATTATTCCTCATCAAAAACTTTTGAAATATTCTTCAAAAGAATTTAGAAATGCAACTTGTTCAGTTTTCCTAAATAAGATATTGGCGTCTATGGTGATGCATGAAAGTACAGCACAAACTCACAACATCCTTCTAGGGTGTACAATTATGTACAAATACAGTTGACTCTTCATCAACCCTCTGACACACTGACAATGCATCGTCTGCCCACTAATATTTAGCTCCTACCCCCAAATCATAAATGGTGCATTTACATTGCTGACTCCGGTAGCCTAAAATCAAGGTAGCAGTTTAGAGTCCTCACATTTTTCATCTCTTAAAAATACAGCAAAAAGGACATTCGTGTAGTAACTTGTAGTCCTCACATTGGTATCCTCAGTTGAAGGCAAGTGTACTTTCATAGGGTAAAGAAGGTGGCTTACTTGCCTTTGGAGCCACAAACCACCACCTTGCAAAGTCATTTTGTTCTGTCTCCAGGTGACATATGTCCCAGGTATAGTGCTGGGACTATCATTTTGTTCTTGTCACAGGCTGGCTAAACTCTCAGCCCATCAGTGTGGTATTCACATCAACAGCTTGTACAGATTTTTCCCTGACATCAGGGAAAGTCTTTGGCCAGAATCAGTCGCAAGTGTGACTTTTGAGCGAATGTAGTTATTTTGGGATAACCATCACTGCTCAAAATCCACTGGAAGCAGTTCTGCAATGCACATGGCAAATAATAGGCTTCCTCTGGTATGAGGCCAGACACCAGTTTACAGTTACGGAATCCAGTCCCAAGGCTTGAATTTTCATTATTACAGGGGTAGAGGTGGGACGGCACCGTTAATTTCACCTCCGATCTGATTCCAATCCACAATTCGGCAGTATACAATTCACACCCTATTAACCCTCCTGACTGAGCGTGACTAACCTAATCCTCAGCAACTGAACTTTGTTCTAGGATTTGACTCCTGAATTAGCTTACTGCCTAGTGTCACTGCTAACTCTCAATGCAGTTACCCACTCAGTGTACTATAGTCATGATGCAGAGAAGGGGCAGGATAGCTCCGAAAGCTTGTAATTTTAAATAAATCTGTTGGACTATAACCTGGTGTTGTGCGACTTCTCATTTTTTTACTATAGTCATGCTTAGCTTCGCAAAGCCTTGTGAGCCAGGTGCACTACACATCCTGCCCAATTACACTCGAGTGCCAGAATCAACATGTTAATGCTTATCTGGCTTCACTAACAGCTCCCTGGCCTCAGCTATACATTACTCGCATGACTAAATTCCAGTACTATATGCTAGTCCTTCGGAACTGATTAATTGAATATAACCCTCTCTGTCTAGGACTATTCTTTTCACATTCAGGTTATTTTTGTGAAACAATAACACTATGTTAAGTACTATGGTACAGGTCAACTCAGAGGATTACACCGATTTTGTGCATTTAAAATGAAAATTATTAGATTTAATTTTAATGAATGCTGTGCTTTAATTTTAATGAGTGCTATGCTTTAATAAGAGCATTTTGTCATATAAAACCACTCTTAAATGAAAATTCACTAATTAATCAAGGACAAAAGTATCTGAGCTGAGAGATTGACATCCTCATGACCTGTCAGAGAATGGAAGGCTGCAGTCTCGCTACTGATTTTTGTGTAGAAGGGTCATTCAGAGGCCTTCACAATGTTTTATTTACAGAGCTGCATACCTGATATAGTGACATGACAGGTATCAACAGATCACAGATTCAGGGAACTACGATCTTTTGGGTCCAAGCCAGCAAAATCCATAATCCTTCAAAGTCTGACCAACTAATATATGCAGTTTTATTTTTCCCTTTATACACCTGCAGATTTACCACTATTGCTTTGGCAAGAGATGTCTTTACCAACAAATTTCATTTTAGTTATGCATAACTCAAATAAGGTTACTATTGTACACATTGTTGTGGAGTAAGTGTTCTGGGCATTGTAAAAGAGTAGTGTACTTCTGCAGTTTGATTCTGGAATAACTGAATAAAAACAGCTAGAATTTTGTTTAAAATTGGGAACCAAGATGAAGGCCAAGGACTATAATATGGGACACCACAGAGGTTGAAAGGAGTGAAAAAGACAACGTAAGTTGGAGACTAGGGGCAACGGCTGTTGAAAGGCATTTTCTGGAGGCCTCATACGCCCAGGACTCAGTATCAATCATGATTGGATTGCAGAATACCAAACCGATACTAGCGACAGGTTTGAACCTGGTGGAATCACCATTCAGTGGGATATGAAGTGCTTCCATAATGTGGTCAGGAGTATTGTGGTAATATAGTCACACATTTTATGGTGAGTTGTGCGGGTCAACATTCTGCTTTAGAGGAGCTCTTGGTACTGCTGCCTGCCTAGCAAGGTCTCAAATTTATGCTGTCCAGTAGTCTAATGACCAACCGATCACTCGACTCTTGGTGCTATTTAGACTCCTCCTTGGGGGTCTAAATTTTTTTTTTTTATTCGTTCATGTGATGTGGGCGTTGCTGGCAAGGCCAGCATGTATTGCCAATCCCTAGTTGCCCTTGAGAAGGTGGTGGTGAGCCGTCTTCTTGAACCGTGTGGTGAAGGTACTCCCACAGTGCTGCTAGGGAGGGAGTTCCAGGATTTTGAGCCAGTGACGATGAAGGATCGACAATATACTTCTAAGTCAGGATGGTGTGTGACTTAGAAGTGGTGGTGTTCCTGCTGCTCTTCTCCTTCTAGGTGGTAGAGGTCGCGGGTTTGGGGGGCGCTGCCGAAGAAGCCTTGGTGAGTTGCTGCAGTGCATCTTGTAGATGGTACACACTGCAGCCACGGTACGCCGGTGGTGGAGGGAGTGAATGTTTAAGGTGGTGGATGGGGTGCTAATCAAGCGGGCTGTTTTGTCTTGGATGGTGTCGAGCTTCTTGAGTGTTGTTGGAGCTGCACTCATCCAGGCAAGTGGAGAGTATTCCATCACATTCCTTACTTGTGCCTTGTAGATGGTGGAAAGGCTTTGGGGAGTCAGGAGGTGAGACACTCGCCACAGAATACCCAGCCTCTGACCTGATCATGTTGCCACAGTATTTATGTGGCTGGTCCAGTTAAGTTTATGGTCAATGGTGACCCCCAGGATGTTGTTGGTGGGGTATTCGGCGATGGTAATGCTGTTGAATGTCAAGGGACGGTGGTTAGATTCTCTTTTGGAGATGGTCATTGCCTGGCACTTGTGTGGTGTGAATGTTGCCTGCCATTTATCAGCCCAAACCTGAATGTCGTCCCGGTCTTGCCTCATGCGGGCATAGACTGCTTCATGCGAGCATAGACTGCTTCATTATCTGAGGAGTTGCGAATGGCACTGAACACTGTGCAATCATCAGCAAACATCCCCACTTCTGACCTTATGATGGAGGGAAGGTCATTGATGAAGCAGCTGAAGATGGTTGGGCCTAGGACACTTCCCTGAGGAACTCCTGCAGCGATGTCCTGGGGCTGTGATGATTGACCTCCAACCACCATAACCATCTTCCTTTGTGCCAGGTATGACTCCAGCCAGTGGAGAATTTTCCCCCTGATTCCCATTGACATCAGTTTTACTAGGGCTCCTTGATGCCACACTCGGTCAAATGCTGTCTTGATGTCAAGGGCAGTCACTTTCACCTCACCTCTGGAATTCAGCTGATTTGTCCATGTTTGAACCAAGGCTGTAATGAGGTCTGGAGCCGAGTGGTCCTGGCGGAACCCAAACTGGGCATCAGTGAGCAGGTTATTGATGAGTAAGTGCTGCTTGATAGCTGTCAACCACACCTCCCATCACTTTGCTGATGATTGAGAATAGTAGACTGATGGGGCGGTAATTGGCCGGATTGGATTTGTTCTGCTTTTTGTGGACAGGACATACCTGGGCAGTTTTCCACATTGTCGGATAGATGCAAGTGCTGTAGCTGTACTGGAACAGCTTGGCTAGAGGCGCGACTAGTTCTGGTGCACAAGACTTCAGCACAACAGCCGGGATGTTTTCGGGGTCCACAGCCTTTGCTGTATCCAGTGCGCTGAGCCGTTTATTGATATCATATGGAGTGAATCGAATTGGCTGAAGACTGGCTTCTGTGGTGGTGGGGACCTCAGGAGGAGGCCGATATGGATCATCCACTCGGCACTTCTGGCTGAAGATGGTTGCAAACACTTCAGCCTTGGCTTTTGCACTCACATGCTGGGCTCCACCATCATTGAGGATAGGGATATTCATGGAGCCTCCTCCTCCAGTTAGTTGTTTAATGGTCCACCACCATTCACGACTGGATGTGGCAGGACTGCAGAGCTTTGATCTGATCCGTTGATTGTGGGATCGCTTAGCTCTGTCTATAGCATGCTGCTTCTGCTTTTTAGCATGCATGTAGTCCTGTGATGTAGCTTTCCCAGGTTGGCACCGCATTTTTAGGTATGCCTGGTGCTGCTCCTGGCATGCTCTTCTACACTCCTTATTGAACCAGGGTTGGTCCCCTGGTTTGATGGTAATGGTAGAGTGAGGGATATGCCGGGCCATGAGGTTACAGATTGTGTTGGACTACAATTCTGCTGCTGCTGATGGCCCACAGTGCCTCATGGATGCCCAGTTTTGAGCTGCTAGATCTGTTCTGAATCTATCCCATTTAGCACGGTGGTAGTGCCACGCAACATGATGGAGGGTGTCCTCAGTTTGAAGACGGGACTTCGTCTCCACGGTGGTCACTGCTACCAATGCTGTCATGGACAGATGCATCTGCGACAGGTAGATTGGTGAGGACGAGGTCAAGTAGATTTTTCCCTCGTGTTGGTTCTCTCACCACCTGTCGTAGGCCCAGACTGGCAGCAATAGCACCAAGATGACATACTGTTGGGAATCAAATACCAGAATCAGGTAACTCCTCAATACTATTGATGATTGACCAGTCATCCTGATATAACAAATGGAATCTATAAGTGTAGACCAATCATTGAAATTCTTCTTACTCAGTAGGGTGGTTCTAGATGAACACGTAGCAGGAACCTTACTGGTGCTGTGTGCTGGTAGGATGCATGGTTTTAGCTACACAAGCTCCAGCAGTATCGCTGCACACACCTGGAAGCCCCAGGTCCTAGCCTTTGCCAACCTATGCCCAAGCCTGTGTGTAAGCAGAGCGTGTCCCTACCGAGAGAATGTGCTCACTCCATATTGGGTAAATTGAAACTCTACTTTTGCACATTTCTCAAGTAGCTTTGTTTGGAGATTAAGGGTGCTGCTAGGCTTTTGCATGCCAGATACCCCTGGCTGACAAACAAAAAAAAAGTATAAAAGAGGGTACTGATAAAAGAGAGAGGGGACATTCAGAAGAGCACAGTAGTATCAATAAAGAAAAGTTATGATACTGGGAAAGAAACAGCACAAGAGGGAGAAATGGAGTTGGTGGAGACCAGAGCAGAGAAAGAGATCACTTTCTTCACAAGATCACAATAATGACTTCCTCAAATCATTATGAAGGAAGCATCTTCGGTACTTTAACGGTTACCACATAATTTAAAACATTTAATACAGTGGTTAAAAATCCATTTGTGGTATAAAGAGAATATGTAATTTTTCACTCATGACAGATCCATTTAAAACTAAGTTTTAAACTGCAACTTAACCATACAACATATTAAATCTTGCATTCATTAACAAACTTCACTGACTAATTACAAATCAAGAATCTTAAAACTGTGTTCCCTATTACCTTGTCTGTACGATTCTGTTAGCTTCTTTGAGATCCATTTCATGGCTTTGGCAGAAATCTTAGTTCCAAAGTTTCTATCAAATGGGGATGGTGATCCACCCTGGCAATTTTAAAAACATGACTCAAATTAGTATTGTTTCAAGAGAGAAATTCTGTACAGAGTAAGACGACTCAGTCAGATTCCTTTTACTTCAGGCTTATTAAGGACTAAAACCGATATAATGTAGAAGTTCATGTAAAAGTTCAACCATGATCTTATTGATGGGCCATATGGCCTACCCCTGCTCTTATTCCTTATGTTCTTATATTAAGAATTACTAACTGCACACAATTATATTTTGACTCCACCGCACAAAACATTTCTACCCCCTGACTAAATCGGAAGTTATACTTATACTGCATCCTCCCTATAGGTTTACTAAGATAAATTCGTTTTGGTTTTCTCTAAGTCCATTCCAGACAATGGTTCTGAAAGTCTCCTTCCAGATCTCCTACAATATCCAGTTTCTACTGGGCTGACCGGTCCAGTGCCTGATGCCTCTGTAGTCTGTGATTGAATCGAAGGTGTTTGTTGCTGGCTGGCTGATTCCTCCAGTTGATTACAGTAGGGTTTTGTGTTAAAGTAGGTATGAGGTGCCTCGTGTTTCAGCAAAGTATCCCACCCAGACCGCTGAATTCCATGAGGCTTTTGTGAAATTTGCAGTAGGTATCACAGTTCCTGACTAGGTTTTACAATGACTTTGTGGGTTCCTGGACATCACACTGATAACTTGCCTCTCTCTTCACATTTTGATTCCTTGGTGTTGTCCTTTGAGCAATCAGAGATCTCTTGTCTGAAGAAATACAGAATGACCAATCTTTTGAGTTTTTAGCTCTCCTGATACTTTGCAGTATTTCCCCACAGGCTCTGTGGGGTTCTAGCTATTTTTTTTCCCTCATAATATTCCACAATTATTTTGCACACTTCATCTTCTGCAGATGGTCCCTTATTTCATAAAAGCACAGCCCAGTGACAGGAAGGCCCAGGATTATAGTGTCCAAATAAATGCTGCGGTCCGATTTGTAGGTGGAGCTTTTCGGGGACAAGGTTGAGCATTTGATGTGGGCTTTACAATGCATTTCCTTTCTCTTTTCCTCAAGATTCTGAAATAGTTTCCAAAATCTTTACTTGAGCTTCTGTCTTCCCAGAATCCATCACGTCAACTTTTGAGATTAAGTCTAAATCCTCATATTGATTTTCTTAATCCTTGAACAATGTAACCATTCTGTGGTGTTACCTTTTTTTTCTTTTTGTTAACGTATCCATAAAAGTTCCTTGCGTACCTAACTGTACCCAAGGCAACGCCAGCTCTTGTTTGGTTCTGTGAGGTTTTTTTTCCTGTCTATCTATAAACTGAATCAAGAAACACAGTAACATCAATTTTGATGCTTTAGCTTCCAGATGTTTATCTGCAATCTGATGCTTTTTCCCCAATAGTACAACACCTTCAGGAAAAAAAACGTAAATCTCTTCACGTATTTCTCTCACAAAACAGCTTGTTTTACAAACATTTGCATTATTTCCTTTCTTTGAGCATTTCCAACATGGGCCACTTTGCTGACATCCTGGTTTTGTTCTTGGCTTCATTGTCTGATCTTTTCAAAGTGCCCCATCTATTTTCACAATTCTTCTTGTGCAGGTTTATCTGAAATGACACCTTTGTTCACAAGCTCAACAGAAGAATACAACAGTATCCAGCCAAACATCCTCAGTCCGAGTTAAAATTCCCAGGCCCGGAAGTAACATTTCTTGATCAGGTGAGTTGTATGACAGCGTATTCACATGTCTACCACTTGGGTCAGCCTCCCAAGCCTTTCCACTGAAGCTTCATTTTTCTCCTTTCCTTTTCGGGTATTTAATTTTCTTTGTATGGGCGACTCGTGTATCTTCACGTCACACTCTTCTCACCACATATAAAGATTCAGTCAGATTCCCGTTACTTTCGTTTAACAGGTTTATAAGCGAAGATCACAAAGAATTATTCACAGCACTTAGTGACATTCAGATTTCCTCTTCACTGGGAGGTCATGCCTGCTTTCTTAGAAGTGGTAGTTAATGCTACACAGAAGATTAAAATGTGACAACTAAAAAGGTCAAACAGAGGTAAGTGCAGAATAGTGTAACTGAAGAGGCACTGTGCTGCTGCCATCATTCATCCGAACTGCAATTCACTGTTAAAAGGACTTCATTGAAAATAAGAAAGCAATTTTGTGTATAATAACCTAATTTTGAATATAGCAGCCTAATTCATGTTTTTACCTGTTGCATATGGCCCAGAACATTTTTCCGGCAGTCAAACACACCCTTGCCTTCTTCGCTGTATAACTGATAGATGAAGTCTGTTGTGTAATTCTCACTGCAGCTTTCATTCCTGTAACATATGTAAAAAGGTGAAAGATTTCCTTCCCTCAACTTTAATTCTAATTCAAACTAATTTTGATATGCCTCAGCCCAAACATGGAAGAACACTCTGTATTGTACCACCGACCATTTTCCCCCATTTCTACCATCAGTGGCCTCTCTCGGTGAGTGCCAAATTAGGGGCAGTTTTAAGTCATAGGTCTATGCCCACTGGGGAACTGAATTAAGATTGCCCAAACTCATTGCATATAGGAGTATCGCCAGTACTATTCTAACGAGGCCAGCGGCAGGACTAGAATAAATTCTTCCTCCAGCCTCATTAGGATAGTACTGGCGATGTGTGGGGCAAGTTGTGGCCCCAGAGGCAGCTCACCGGTCACAAAGGGCTGGATTTTATCAATGGGGGCGGGACTGCTGGTTATTGGGTTTCAGTCCCACCCCCAACGACGTCCAGCCAACCCACGCTATTTTCCCTTGATTGACCTTGTTAAGCCCGCCAATTAATGGAAAGCCGGTGACAGAGGACGTCAGCGTATGACGTTTCATCTGTCAAAAAACATTTCTGCAGGAAGCAGCAAAGGTAAGTAAACTTTTTCTAACACTTTACATTCACCTCTCATACTTACCTCTCCACACTTGCACCCATCACTCACCTCCACAGTGGACTTTTCGATCCCTCTCACCCCCGCAGACCCACTGCTTGCCTTGCTGACCCTGGCGAGGTTCGCAGCCGTCGGGAAGCCCGCACTTGTGTGGGTAAAATGGGGATAAGCCTCTTAACTACCTGTTAACAGGCAGTTAATTGGCTGTAATCCTCTTCCCGCCTCGAGGAGACGGGTTCCTGCGCGAGTCAGGGACCCGCCTCCCGGGAAGATGGCACGGAGGCGGGTTGGGAGCAGGTTTCTGCCATTTTCCCGGCAGTCCCGCCTGCATACCCGCCTCCCCAGGGCTGGCAAAATTCCCCCCAAAGTGTGTGCGGGGAAGGGGTGAAGGTTCTCAGGCGAGTCCGACCGGGCGGGGGAAAGTGGGGTGAGTGTGGTGAGGCAATTGAGAAGAGGACGAGTGGCAGCTGGCAATGGCCCGTAAATTTAATGTGGAGCCAGGAAGTGCATTTTTGGGCGGCAGTATCCAGCGGTCCCTTTAAGGACCACTGGTTTGGCAGCTGTGCACCCATTAACTTTGGCCTCCACCACAGACTCCACACCATCGTGACATATTCCATCTCCCTCCACTGTCTCAGGTTGGACCAGACTGTTAGTAATCTTAGCATCCTATTTGACCCAGATTGGAGCTTCCGACTCCGTACCTTCTTCATCACAAAGACTGCCGAGTTCTACCTCCGTAACATCGCCTACCTTCTCCCCTACCTCACACCATGTGTCATTAAAATCCTCATCCATGCTTTTGTCACCTCCAGTCTCAACTACTCCAATGCTCTCCATCCTCCACAGACTTCAACTTGTCCAAAGCTTTGTCCATATCCTATTCTAATTTAAAATTCCCATCCTCTATTTAAATCTCTTTATTGCCTTGCCCATAACTTCCTTGAGCCCTACAACCCAATCCGCCCCCCTATAATTCTCAGTCCTTCTGACTCTGAACTTTTATGCATCCCTTCATCCTACCAATCAGCCACCTAAACCCCGCACTGGAATTCCCCGTAAACCCCTCAACCTCTTCACCTCCCTCTCCTCCTTTTAGGCCCTCCTTAAAGCCCACCTCTTTGACCAAGCTTTTAGGCCATCCCTCCTAATATCGCCTTCTCTGGTTCAGCATTTACTTTTGCCTGATTACGCTTCTGTGAAGCACCTTGGGATATTTTTCTATGTTAAAGGCATTATATAAATGCAAAGTTATTGTGGTTCTTGTAGTAGTCGGCAAATGCTGAACTCATGCTGCACACTATAAAATCTCCCAAAAATTAGCGAGATGCATGACCAATTAATCTATTTTGGAGGGTTGACTGAGGGAGGAATAATGGCCATGCCCAAATGAAATTGCTCTGCTCTTCAAAATAGTGCAACGGAATTGTTAATAGTCATCTGAACATGCAGACGGCCTCAGTTTAAGGTCTCCTATGAAGAACTGTACCTGCAACAATCCCTCAGCATTGCAATGGAGTGTCAGTCTAGAAGGATATGTTGATGGGGTTAGATGAAGTAGGGTGGGAAGAGACTCATGTGGAGCATAAACACCGGCATGGACCTCTTGGGCTGAATGGCCAGATTCTGTGCTGTATGTACTATATACCATGTACTGTGTAACCTAAAGTATGTGCTCATCTCCTGGATTGGGGCTTGAAACCACAACCTTCTAACTCCACTATGAAGAAGGACAATGTAGGCATAGGAATCAGGCAGCGGGATTGTGATATACTTGAACAAATTAGCATCGAGAGGGAGGAGGTACTAGTGGGCTTAAAAGTGGATAAATCCCCAGGCCCAGACGAGATGTATCCCAGGCTGCTGTGTGAGGCAAGGGAGGAGATTGCAGGGGCTCTGACACAAATTTTCAGAACCTCTCTGGCCACAGGGGAGGTGCCAGAGGACTGGAGGACAGCTAACGTAGTACCATTATTCAAGAAGGGTAGTCGGGATAAACCAGGGAATTACAGGCCAGTGAGCCTAACATCAGTGGTAGGGAAATTATTGGAAAAAATTCTGAGGGACAGAATTAGTCTCCACTTGGAGAGGCAAAGATTAATCAAGGATAGTCAACATGGCTTAGTCAGGGGGAGATCATGTCTGACCAATTTGATTGAATTTTTCGAGGGGGTGACTAGGTGTGTGGATGAGGGTAGTGCAGTTGATGTAGTCTACATGGGCTTCAGTAAGGCTTTTGACAAAGTCCCGCATGGGAGACTGGTCAAGAAGGTAAGCACCCATGGGATCCAGGGCAATTTGGCACATTGGATCCAAAATTGGCTTAGTGGCAGGAGGCAGAGGGTGATGGTCGAAGGTTGTTTGTGTGACTGGAAGCCTGTGTCCAGTGGTGTACCGCAGGGATCGGTGCTGGGTCCCTTGCTGTTTGTAGTGTACATTAATGATTTAGATATGAATGTAGGAGGTATGATCAGTAAGTTCGCAGATGACACGAAAATTGGTGGAGTGGTAAATAGCGAGGAGGGAAGCCTCAGGCTACAGGACAATATAGACGGGTTGGTCAGATGGGCAGAACAGTGGCAAATGGAATTTAACCCTGAAAAGTGTGAGGTGATGCATTTTGGGAGGACTAACAAGGCAAGGGAATACACAATGAATGGTAGGACCCTAGGAAGGACAGAGCATCAGAGGGACCTTGGTGTGCATGTACATAGATCCCTGAAGGCAGCAGAACAGGTAGATAAGGTGGTTAAGAAGGCATATGGGATACTTGCCTTCATTAGCCGAGGCATAGAATATAAGAGTAGGGAGGTTATGATGGAGCTGTACAAAACGCTAGTTAGGCCACAGCTGGAATACTGTGTGCAGTTCTGGTCGCCACACTATAGGAAGGATGTGATTGCATTGGAGAGGGTGCAGAGGAGATTCACCAGGATGTTACCTGGGCTGGAGTGTTTCAGCTATGAAGAGAGACTGGACAGGTTGGGGTTGTTTTCCTTAGAGCAGAGAAGGCTGAGGGGGGACCGGATTGAGGTGTACAAAATTATGAGGGGCAGATAGGGTAGATAGAAAAGGAACTTTTCTCCTTAGTCGAGGGATCAATAACCAGGGGGCATAGTTTCAAGGTAAGGGACAGGAGGTTTAGAGGGGATTTGAGGAAAAACTTTTTCACCCAGAGGGTGGTTGGAATCTGGAACTCACTGCCTGAAAGGGTGGTAGAGGCAGGAACCCTCACAACATTCAAGAAGCATTTAGATGAGCAATTGAAACGCCATAGCATACAAGGCTACAGACCAAGTGCTGGAAAATGGGATTAAAATAGATAGGGCTTGATGGCCGGCGCAGACACGATGGGCCAAAGGGCCTCTTTCTATGCTGTATAACTCTATGAGAATGCTACCCACTTAACTAAACTAACACTAGAATTATTAGATAAATGTTATTGCACCTCTTCATTTACTTTCCTGGCAGTAAAATGCATGACAAACAACATTTGCACATTTTGTTGAAGCCTTCTTGCACATGAAGTAGCAACAGTATCTGACAGCTGTATAGAAACGTAGTAGAGGATGTACTATAGCAATACTGTTTCATAAGGGTCAGTTTGACTTATGTTGTGATTAATGCCTCCTAAACAAAGTGCACCGCATCAGTCACAATGTAACAGTCTTAAAGTGAGCAATTACTCGTTGAAAAGAAATACCGTGCCAACTTTAAACCTCCTTACTCTGGTGAACAAAGCAGAATTACACAGGTATCACAACAAATGCAGTGCCCAATATCATAAAGAGGTGCACAAAGATCCGCTTTTGCAGCCTTGGAATAGAGGTGAAACCTGCTGTAATCAGTTTGTTACAGGTCAGGCTCTCTCTCTCTCTCTCTCTCACTTCTCATTTTTATTCACAGCAAAAAGTCAGTCTCCATCAGCAAACAAAATGGGTTGAAAATTCAACTGTCCCCGAAAATGGGCGCGGGGATCGCAATGCGGCATCAACCCGCGCCCGTTCAAAGTAATGCAGCCAGCACGCAAACTTCCTGCTGCCTGCTAATTATAATGATGGTGGCTTTAACTCAGTTATTTTGCCAGCAAATTTTGCCCCATTGATGCAATTCTCACCTGAGCACCAAACCGCGTTGGATGGTTGTTTTCATCTTTTCTGTCAAGTGTTCTACATTGGACTGGAGAACAAAAGGTGATGTGCATAAGACAATTGTCACATTTTAGGATTTTTTTGATCACTTTTCCACACAAACGATTTGAAAATCACTTTTAAATGTTGGACTTTTAAAGCAAAATGAATTCACACACATTTAGGAGAGAATAAAAGACACCTAGATGAAAAGTGGTTTTTGTGTTAATGGAATTTGTTTTTTCTAATGACTGTAAGCAATAAACAATTGGTTAGGTTGTCTTGGTAATTGACAAACAGCTCACACCCATTGTTTTGGGTCCCGAGTGCTCAGTAGAGGGTATGGTATATCTTTGCTTCCAGGCATGAACAAGGGGAGATATAAAAAGAGAGACAATGACACATGCACTCAGTCAGGCCCATCAAAGTCTGTGACCAGGTTATAAATTATTTACAAGTAAGATGACCCACTGATGTGGGGTAGTGTAGCGATGTTCATTATTTTGTACAGATTGAAGTAAAACAAAAAAAAACTTGCATTTCTATAGCGCCTTTCACGACCACCGGATGTCCCAAGCGCTTTACAGCCAATTAAGTACTTTTTGAAGTGTTGTTACCGTTGTAATGTAGGAAACATGGCAACCAATTTGCAGCAATGTGATAATGACCAGTGACGTAATAAAGACTCACTACGCACTTGAACATAAAGCAAGGCTTTAATCAACTTGTAACAAAACATGGAGGTCTAGTTAGCAGTCACTAGCTTCCTGTTTCCAGATTGTCTCTGCCCAAGGTGGGCCCATGCCCGAGTATTTATACTCCCTGGACGGCGCCCCAGCTGGCCGCCCAGTAGTACTTCCTGAGTTGTTACTTGCGATTTATGACAACCAGATAATCTGTTTTTTTTAAAGTGATGTTTATTGAGGAATAAATATTGGCCAGGACACCGGGGATAACGCCCCTGCTCTTCTTTGAAATAGTGCCATAGGATCTTATACATCCACTTGAGAAGGCAAATGGGGACTTGGTTTAACGTCTCATCTGAAAGACGGCACCTCCAACAGTGCAGCATTCCCTCAGTACTGTACTGGAGTGTCAGCCTAGATTTTTGTGCTCAAGTCTCTGGAATGGGACTTGAACCCAGAACCACCTTCTGACTCAGAGGCGAGTGTGCTACCAACTGAGCCATGGCTGACACTAAGACTGGAATGTTCCAGGGGTCAGCAGGCGGGATTGGTGGCAGGTCGGGTGGGAAATTTGATATTTTTGACAGCGGGTCAGGAACCCGCCGTCAACGCGCTCCCACGCACCTTTCCCCATGTCGGGTCTGTTAGCACCGAGCAGACCCAACAGGCGACCCAATTCAGGTAATTCGTGGCTTGTTTAGAGCCACTTAAGAATGATTTTCAGCTTACCTTTTGCATTTGACAGCTCGCCCACGGGGTCCACACTGATCGTGGACCATGTCTGTCAAGCTGAGGCAGGAGTTCAGTGGCCATTAAATCAGCTGATGAGTTGACAGTTTCAAATGTAAAGTAAAAGCTCCCACTTTACAGAGATATCTTCCCTCGGCCACAAGCTGTTCCTCACTGCATTTCCACTACAAATTCAGAATGCTGCAAGTCTGTACACAAGTCTCCATCCAGTCTGACCTCTTTACCTCTCTCACCATTAACAGATCACTTCTGTCATCTCTACTTCACCTGCCATCTATTCCATCAACATGGGTGCCCTTTATACTCTCTCACCTTGGTCCTCAGAAACTCACCCCAGTCAGCCCCAAAACCAGCAGCACCAGGCACACCAGCAGCACCAACAACACCAACCTTCTCCGCAATCAACTGATGCTGCACAGGACACCGGGCATCAGCACCCAACCACATTGCTGCCTTGGAGGCCAGGGATGGCCTCACCATGGCCACATTTACTTCACTTAATGCTGTACACCCTGGCTGCCACATGATGCGCCAGGTTGGCACCACCCCACACCAACACCATAAAACATCCCTACAATGCCCAAGCCATTCCTTTCACACTCATCAGCATTGCGGGGGGTACTGTTATGTCTCACCATTCACTGCAACTCACTAAGCCATTTCCAAAGGTGCACACAAATCTGTCCAAGAACACAAAATGTTGAAATAAAGGTTTCAATGTTTGACACCACATTAACAGAAACTTTACATGAACATTGCATAAAACACCCAAGTGCCTACCCTTGTGTGTTGCTAGTTGGTATGATTGCACTAGGATGAGGGTGAGTGTGAAGGGTGGCTAATGAGATGGGAATGTGATAATATAAAGAGAGAGGGATAGGTGGAGGTCCAAGGTAAGTTGGTGTAAGGATGTGCAGGAGTAGGGTAGGGAAAAGGCAGAGTGATGGGGGTGCGAGGAGAGGCATAGCAGGATGAGGTTGAGTATGACTCTGTACTAACGTCTTGTGATCTAATGAGATCATTGAAACATTTGCAGCACTGCACCCAGGTCCTCCTGACCACATCCCTGCTTGTGCCCTCCTCTGCAATGTGCAACCAGGCTGTGTTGATCTCCTGGGGAGGTCTCTTCTGCCCATTAGAAGGGAAGAAGACCTATCTGCATGCACTGATTCCCTCTATATGCTTATGGAGGGAGCCATGGGAGAGCCTGGGTGCAGCCCTGTGCCTTTGTGCAGTGATTGTCAGTGTTTGCAGCACCTCAATGCTGCAGAACAGTGACAGCACAAATGTCAAAATAAATTTGTACATGGTCCCTTTAAGGATACCGGCTGATGACACATCATCAAATGACGTCACCAGACCCGCTTCCTCTAATTGGCCAGGAAGCACGCTGGGCGGGCTTAACAAGACCAATCAAGGGAAATTAATTTCACAGAGCGGGATGGAGCCAGCAGTGGGGTCGGGATCCGCCACAGATGCCGCCCGCCATGGACCTGCCGAGTTGAGCAAAATCCCGGCCTAAGTATGTGAAGCTGATCATAATGATTGCTCTGTATGTTCACATGTTGTAAAATAAAGCAGCTCATGTGTGGCCTTGACTCACCAAGTGTTTGTTTGGTCCGCCTTCGGAGAGATTGAAGGAGCATACATGCAAAAGACATAGGAGTCGGCTCCATTCGGCCCCTCAAGCTTGTTCCACCATTCAATTAGACCATGCCTTATTTGCACTGTAACTCCATTTACCTGCCTTGGATCCGTATCTGTTAATACTCTTACTTAACAAAAATCTATGGATATTAATTTCAGATCACAAGGGCATAGTATTATTACACCCCTGGGTTATGCTGCTGTATAGTGAGATTTTGGGCAGTACAGATACACCTCTAAATGGAAGATGCTCAAGCTGCTTACGGGAGTGATTACCACCACTGTCTCGGAGAATATCCGAGGCAAGGCCCTAAAATTGTAACGCTAATGTCTTAGACTGTATCGCACTAATAGTTGGGAAAATTAGTCAACAAAATGGATGACAATTCTGTAATAATGGAGTGTATGAAACAGGATAAATAAATATCTCCTCTATAATGGAAGCTTGGGTCTGATGCTGAACTGTGAAGCACATTGGGACTTTTTGATACTTTATAAAAAAGGTGCTATTGTAGCTGCACAGGCCCAAAATCACACCAATGTTATCTATTGTGAACTTCACATTGAAACCTTTTTGTCAGAGCGTGAGTGGGGTTGGTGGTAAGGTACTGCATTGCTCCATCGATTGTGTACAATCCCCACTTCACACCACCATATTGGGTTTTCTTGGTTGCAAAGGCAGATAAATATTTAAATCCATTTTGAACCTTTATAAAGGCTGAAGCGATAGGCAACCACTTGCATTTCAGTGGGCACATTGTGTTAAATTTCAGCGGCTGGACAAATTTTCTGCATGCCGCATTAGGTTAGCTCATCCTAGTTATTCAAGTGATCTGACCCTGCAAAACTGTACGTCAGTTATGCGAGCTGCAGGCTCGCTCTGCATTAACAGCCAGTTATACCTGGCACAGATTTTTCTGGAGCACAAAATCAGGGCAATAGCATAAGAGAAACACCAAGAGCACTTCCACATTAATTATCACAATTCTTCTATCATCTGCTGATATTCACCAACATCTTTTGTCAGTCTACCAGAAAGAACGTTAGCTTGTTCCTTGGAAAGCTGCATTTATTCTATTAGTTTTAAGTGCCCTGCAATCACTGCAATAAGAATCTTGTTAAAGGAACTGATGAAATTTAATGCTCTATAATTACTGAACATCACAGCACACTAGCCTGGTGAAAAAAAGCATATTTCTTCATCCTATACCAATCAAGTACTCTTGCTCCTCGGAGCCGTCAGGAATGGCGTGTGACTTGGAGGGGAACTTGGAGGTGATGGTGTTCCCATGCACCTGCTGCCCTTGTCCTTCTAAGTGGTGGAGGTTACAGGTTTGAGAAGTGCTGTCGAAGCAGCCTTGGTGAGTTGCTACAGTGTATCCTGTAGACAGGACACACGGCAGTCACAGTACCCCAGTGGTGGAGGGGTGGATGTTTAAGCTAGTGGATGAAGTGCCGATCAAGCAGACTGCTTTGTCCTGGATGGCATTGTGCTTCTTGAGTGTTGTTGGAGCTGCACTCATCCAGGCAAGCAGAGAGTATTCCATCACACTCCTGACTTGTGCCTTGTAGGTGGTAGGGAGGATTTGAGGAGCCAGGAGTGGAGCTAATCGCCACGGAATACCCAGCCTCTGACTTGCTCTAGTAGACATGGCATTTATGCAACTGTGACTACCTCTGTGGAGATCTTTTTGGGATAACTCTGGTATCAAATCCATGCCAGAGATATTGCTGTGATATCAGAGGTTTGCTGCCAGTTAGTCTCATTACTTCTATTCCTGGAGATTTCATATAGGAAGCAGTGATGTATAATGTACTACTTAATATATGTGTATCACTGGATAGTTTAAAAACTTAAATTCAACTCTTAGATTACTGCAAAAATTGGCAAAGATTTTGTGGAAGAAAGATGATAAAGGAAATATATAAAAGGGAGCCTGGTCTGACCAGGCTTTGGGAGGGGAGGGGGCAGGGCAGGACAGTGGGTGGTTAGCATGCAAACTAGTACAGTATGATGATTAGAAACCCATAGTAGAAAAAAAAACCCTCAATTATAGCTTCTGTATTCTGCTACAATGCTTTTATATCTATTTGCACAAGTATTCTTCATGCTTTAATAATTCCATGTTTAAAATACTAAAATAACAGTGCGACCAGTGCAAATATATAAGAAATTATAGACAAGATTACCAGCACTTACTGGATGATGTCAGAAAAGTTATGATTTTTTATATTTGATTTCCCACCCGCCCCACACACTTTTCTTCCTACTCTACTAATTTTCTCCCTTCCTTCTTTCCTGAAGCCTCCTCGCTGAGAAATGGTTCCAAAAGCACTAGCTAGAATTTCATCCAAGTGCCTATTCTTCCACGTCTGAGTCAAGAGAGTGTGTGCGTCAACAGCATATTTGACCATATCTGGGCATTGTGCATCACAGCCATGTCTGATCCTGTCCTCACTGGAGAGCCACACAAGTACACTTCCAGGAAGGAGCACCGGATAGCAATCAGGAATGAAAACCACAGACAATTTCTCCCCTTCCCAATTCAAGGCACTGAAGCCACTGGTAGTTCCACTACCACCAGCCCAGCAAAGAAGGATCATTGTTTAAGTAACCATGGGAGTTTTCAGAAATCAGAATATTCTTCATTAATCCGCAGAAAATAATTTATAATGCAAATACATAGAATCATACAGCACAGGAGGCCATTCGGCCCATCGTGTCTGTGTCGGCTCTTTGAAGAGTTATCCAATTCGTCCCACTC
Source organism: Squalus acanthias (assembly GCA_030390025.1). Lineage (NCBI taxonomy): Eukaryota > Metazoa > Chordata > Chondrichthyes > Squaliformes > Squalidae > Squalus > Squalus acanthias. The sequence continues at coordinate 152,361,797 of CM059428.1, forward strand.
CCCTGCTCTTTCCCCATAGCCCTGTAAATTTCTCCTTTTCAAGCATTTATTTTAATTCTCTTTTGAAAGTTACTATTGAATCTGCTACCACCCATTCAGGCAGTGCATTCCAGATCAGAACAAATCGCTCATCTCCCCTCTGGCTTTTTTGTCAATTATCTTAAATCTGTGTCCTCTGGTTACCGACCCTCCTGCCAGTGAATACAGTTTCTCTCTATCTACTCTATCAAAACCACTTATAATTTTGGGTTACATAATTGCATATTCGGCTCAGAGTTCTATAGCTTGAAGGAGTTTCCAGTAGATGATACACTGTTACAGGACTTTACTACCCTTCTCTTTTAAATTGGAAAGAGCAGATACAAAAATTATGACGGGAGACCAGGAGAACCCTGCAGAATTTCAGGGCCAAAATGTTTTTTTTTAATGTTATATATTGTATTCCAGGAATAAAGCAACTCCTAATCTCAGTGTCTTTTACTAACAGCTGTGTTCGCTTCAGCGTCTGAGAGAACTTACAGAAACATCCAGCCCAAGGAGATCGTTTCCCTGGATCTGCTGGCGGTCTAAGGGTTGCTTTTAAAATTAAGCTTGTACGATCAACTTGGAAGTAATGTTTAAAATTGAAAATAAAAAAGTGTAAATGTCTACAGCTTTCTCTTCCAGTAATTAAAAAGGAGTATGCTTACAATTAAACTAATTTCCACTTCTTATTGCTGCTCATCTTTCTATCCTACCACTAGGTGGCAGTAATTGGCACAGGATGAAGAAATGTTCCCTTTTATAAGGAAATGCTACTTTCACTCCTGTCAGTTTTACCAACTTGGGCACTGGAGATTATGCAAGATTTACTCAAGATACTTCTCAATTTCTGAAAACCATAGCATGTTAAGAATCCTGGGACAGCAAATTGTAAATGTTATTGTATTTTAAAAAGAAAATGGTACCCAACTATGGATAACGAAGAAATTAACAGTACAAGATCTGAGGAGAAACTTTAAGAACAAACTTGATTGAACACAGACATGATAATGAGGAAAGGAATAAGTTTTTTCAAATGCTATGAGGTATGGATAATGTAAGCAGATGTTAAACAATAATCACAGAACCAGAGGCTACAGAATAAGCAAGCTTCAAAGACTACACAGATTTGAGTCCTAAAGCACTTAATGCTATATTGATTAACTCTTAAAAGGAACTGGATTAATACCTTAACAGGATTGAAAGATAAACATTGGTGTAGTCAAGAAAAAAAAGATTCCACATTTGTTTTCCCCAAAAGAAACCTAAAGGAATTCCCCTTCATGAGTACACCACTTACAGTAGTACAACTGAAATGTGTTTGGATACTGTCAAAAATTGAGAGTTTGTTGAATAGTTGAATATTTTCAACATTTCTGAAGGAGGGAGATATATCACAACACAGGCATCCAAAACTTGTCCTGGCTGTAGTCTGCGATAGTGTCAAGGGCAAAGCAATAATCAAATTCCTTATTTAGAAACGCGCTGGTCTCCATTCAGGTCTTAAATGGAATTGATTCTTTCCATGATGTTCTCCGTGTATTTCGAAGGACACCCTGATGTGACAACAGCTACTGAAACAAAGGTTAAAAATAGACTAAGTGTACCCAAGAACATAATGTGGATGGCGGCATATATCAAAGTGATGTGATGAGACCCAGGTCTTGTGTATACTAGAAGCATGAGAAAACAGAGAAACGGGTGGGTAATGAGTCAACACACTAAGTTCAGCCCCTCTACTCTCCATATATTTATATGATGCGCTCATTCTATATATATTTATATAGAGAGTGTATGTGTGTGTGTGTGTGTGTGTGTGTGTGTGTGTGTGTGTGTGTATATATATATATATATATATATATATATACACACATACACACACATATGAGAGAGAGGGGGAGAGACGCATATAGACCAATGTTTCCTTTAATTTTTTGGGGGGTGTACAGCCCCTTTAAGGGGCTGCATGGCCCATTCAAAATAACGTGCATGTACGGTTTTGCCCATTTAAAAGCCGGTGCACAGGAGCTCCAGAGTGCTGCACAGGAGCTCCAGAGTGCTGCACAGCCGCACAGCTTAAAGGGAACATTGATGTAGATGCACACATATATACGTACATACATACACACCACACATAGATAGACATATACATCTAAACTTGTAAAACCTAAAAGAGTTTTTAAGAAAGTTACACCTAGGGACACAACCCTTGAAAAATAGATGTTTATTTTTAAAGGAAAAAATCTTCAAACAGACCTGCAACTCGCGTATATCGAATTTCTCCTCATAGATGTAGGCAACATCAGCACCAGCAGAAAGGCCACTCATGCTGGCCAGGTAGCCACAGTAACCTCCCATTGTCTCAATAATGAAAACACGCCGTTTTGTTCCACTTGCTGATTGCTTGATACGATCACATGTCTAACAGGAAAATATCAAGTCAGCATAACAAACACAAATTAAATTGAACATAACAGTTCATAATCAATTAAATTTGTTTTACCATCCTCGGTTATTCATCTACCAGTGTGATTACAGAAGTATTTTACGCTACAAAATGCCAGCAGCATTCAACATTCCTCAAATATACCAGTACAGTTTACTTGTTATTAAAAAAAATGTAATTTGCTGTTTACAGGTGGACAAGATTATCCAGTAGTTTTAAGTTAGTTACCTGAAATGTTGTTTTCATAGGATAAATATTTTGCCTGACGTGCATTGTAGGATTTGATTTACGATAGATTATTCAATTTTTACTCTTAGCAATGGAATATTTACACTCACTTCTGCAGTGCACATCACAACAACAAAGGCAAATCACAAGGAACAGCATTTGTTTCACTACAAAATTAGGAACATTTGTTTATATTTTATAACAAGAAAATTATATAAAAGATAATTTTTTAAAATTCTTTTGGTCCTCAATTTAGAGCCCTCAAATAATGCTTTTTCCATTAAGTTACAAAAAATTTGCAAAGTATATTTAGTGACGATAATTCAGTAAAGGGTCCAGATTTCACAGCTTACTTCAAAATAGAGAACACTTTTAAAAACAAACAGTCATGCTCCTGTAAAATTGCACTTTTTCATAACATAGGTCATGAAAAATTGCCATATTTATGGAATTCGAGGCAAAACAGAGGAAAATTTGAAAGCAAGAGCAGAAGCAACATGCGACACAAGCACTGCCACACAGGATTACTGAAGCATTTACATTATGTGTAGATCACAATAATTATTATGCAGTTAGCATCAAGTCAAAAGCATCACCATAACTGAAAAAGGTTCGACTTACCTCCACAAGGCAGTTGATCGCAGTATCAGCACCAATAGTTAAATCACTACCTGGTACATTGTTACTTATGGTAGCAGGCACAACACACACTGGGATGCAAAACGTCTCATTGCAAGAACGTGCACGATCTAATTGCAGCAAAGATTCAAATGCCTGGATTTCCAGAACAAAAGTGATTTAGCATTTTTTTTTTTGACCATCACACTGTGGAGTGCAGCTTAATATCATATTGCTTTAGATGCGAGGAGAGGTTTGGCTTCCCATTGGCAAACATATAAACTTCCAGCAAAAGTGCACGCAAAGTGGCTGCAAGTCAATGCAAACCTGCACTGGAAAGCTCACACTGACACATACAGCTTGAAGCAAGTTTGAATTAATGTCAGCACAAATCTGGAGTACCAGTAAAGTCTACACAGGAAGAGATGGGAGAGCGAGACATGTAATAGCTCATAAATGATTAGACACATGCTTAGGCAACACTTCATCATGATCTTCAACTTTAAATGAAAGATGAAATACAGTATTAAAATGGAGTGAGTAATTAACAGGACTTGCCTCACTTAGAATTTAAAATGGGATGATTGAAACTGCAGCAGATGCAAATTGTATTAATCCAATTTTTAATAATCAAATTATCAACAATAACAATTTGCATTTATCTACCGCCTTTAACATAGGAAAACGTCCCAAGGCACTCAGGAGTGTAATCAGGCAAAAATTTACACCGAGACAAAGAAAGAGATATTGGGAGGGGAGACTAAAAGCTTAGTTAAAGAGGTAGCTTTTAACAAGGGTCTTAAAGGAGAAGAGAGATTTAGGAAGGAAATTACAGAGCTTAGGGCCTAGACTGCTGAAGGGACGGCCAGCAATGGTGGGGTGAAGGAAGTGGGGGATGCATAAGAGGTCAGAGTTGGAGGAACACAGAGCTCTTGGAGGTATGTAAGGCTGGAGGTGGTTACAGAGATAAGGAGAGCCAAGGCCATAGAGGGATTTGAACATGAGGAAGAGAATTTTAAATTTGAAGCATTGATGGACCAGGAGCCAATGTAGGTCAGCGAGCACATGGGTGATGGATGAATAGGACTTGGCGAAGGTTAGAATATCACTATAGCTAGCTAGTCTTGAGTTCTAAGCCTAAGTGGAGCATCACACCAGTGTGTGAGTGTAAGACAGAGACAAAATAAGGATACTCAGCCTCATTTCCTTACTAGTCCTGCTAAACTTTAACAAAGGGTACAGAGAACTGCATTGGTTTTAATTCTACTCTTTTTCTTTTCGCAATGAAGACAGCCAGAACAAGAGAAAGAAAACAAACCAAAATGACAGTGTCTAATAATATGATTTGTTTTAAGGAAACAAATGTGACCATAAAGAAAAACCACCATTGGATGGCAAATGTGATTGAGTTGGGTGATGATTTTAGAGACATTTAATTTGATATTGCTGTAGAAAGCTTTACAATAAGAAACAAATAGAAAGCTTTGCTGTCTCGATGAATGATCTACTCCCGAAATGTTGAAACTTTTTTTTTCCTTGTCGATCTGTTGTATTTCTTATTGTTGCAAAATATATAAATACTAATATATCTATTTTTATGCTTCTAAAGATTTGAGCATAACGCTTTCGCAGTTTCTGGTAAATGATAAAATGTTGCCTCGTTAGTACATAAGCTACATGTACCGATTAATATGCAGCAAAATGAAAACACAATTTTTTTTGAAACCATTAACAAAAGTTGCAACAGGCAAAGAGTTGATGCAGAAACAGATATTGAAAGGTTTTCTGCTCCATTGCATGCCTCGGTTTACCTACCTTGAATAATATCCAACTGCAACATTATCCACCAGCACTAACAAGGGTTCTACTTTTGTGTACCCCCCCAAAAATCACCAGGGAAAACAGAGGACTTTAAAGTTTCTGAATTATCTAGTTACCTAAACTGTGCTCCAACTTTATTTCCATAGAAGACTGATAGGATGAGAAAATAATAGAAAAAAAAATTCTATGGAGAAGCAGAGTAAATGGCCCTGTCTTTTAAAGGTTTAGTATCAAATAAGTTTGAGAGCAACAAATTCCTGTGGGCTAGCATTCAAGGGCTGCTAACAGACCAGTCTCTTGGGTATTATTAAAGATGATAAAACATCTACTAAGTCGACTACCTTGAATAAACCTTTTGGACAGAATGGTCTGCTGTTTCAGAGCAATGAGCCACGTGAGTCATGTTAATTCTGGTTTGAAACTACCCTGAGTTGCTGCAAATGAACTCCTATAATTCAGAAACACAAGATGAGAATTTTCAATTTTAGTGGTTTTCAACTAAATAAGGGGTCATCAATATCACTTCAGAACTGTCAAAAACAGGAAGTCAGATCAAAGGCACTTCAAAACTCTGCTTCATTGGCGGAAAAGGCGTGAACAAAGTTTAGAACCTCACACTAATTGAAAAAGGCTCTATAATGGAAGAAATGAATTTGATCATCTAAAATTAGAAACCCAACAGCCCACTGTGAAGCACAAGTCAATGAGATTAAAATGGATGTGACTTTACATTCATGAGGGAAGCCAGTGGTTTGGAAGTGCAGTGTCAAACCTGCTGGTGCTAGCAGATAACAGATGCAGTTGAAATGATCCCAAATGTCTCTTTGGACCAGTGTGTAAGTATTGTAATTACACATTCCTTAGACAGACTTACATCAGTTATAGCGTTCAGGGCAGTATCTGCACCAATGCTGAAGTCTGAACCAGGCACATTGTTGGAGACAGTGGCAGGAACCATTACCATGGGGATACAGAATTCATCATACTTGGCACGTGCAGCTGACAGTTCCAAAAGTCCCAGGTATGCCTGGAGGGCACATCCAGATTAGCTTGTATGTACAATAGTTAAATTAGAAACATGGCAAGGGCCAAAGGGAGAGCCACCTATCACTTGGCCTTCTTACACTAGCTAAAAAATACTCCATCTACTTTCACCATTTTAGGCTCCCACTGCAGCCACCCACCACAACTCTTCCTCCTTCATCCAGGAAAGCCAGGTGAGGCCAGCAATATGGACACCTCCATGTGATTCACCAATAACCAAACACGAGTAGGCACCAGGAGGTATGAGTCCATGGGGGAAACAAAAACTGACCGACCACCTTTCATCCTCCTGAGAAGGTACATCCCAGTGTCATGCAATTCTCCAACCATCATGCCAACTGGGAACTGGTGGAACTCCTGTAGTAATATTAGACATATTTGATAGCCAGTCAAGATTGATACAGAAATTCCAGTATTCTAGCTGGGTGCCAAACACTTCACTGCTGGCACCACCAGGGCACATCATCATCTAAATATATAGGCTTTGTTATAATATATATTGGGTTCTCAGTTGCACTGTTACATAGAATTACGTAGAATTTTACAGCACAGAAACAGGCCATTCGGCCCAACTGGTCTATGCCGGTGTTTATGCTCCACACGAGCCTCCTCCCACCTTATTTCATCTCATCTTTCATTCAACTGAAAAATTTACCGTACATTCATTTTTATTGCAGCCTTGTGTGAAACATCTAATGACACTATTTTGCAGTCACCTGATAACTACTTATAGACTATGAAACTTCCACCTTTTTAACTGACTCAGTCTAACGTTAAAACCTCTTCACCTCTCTCCCACTCTCCCCTGACCACAAAACACTGTAGCAAAGTACTGAGAATTTGAAGCAAGAGCCTAATGCCATATACATTATAAGAAATTATGGATACATTAAGTTCCAGGCAGTAATGTAAACATGGGGTTTACATGGCGTACATGAACTGCTGGAGCTGTGCTCTTGCAATTTATGCCATCACCTGAATCCCTTGATTAAATTCCTGCCTTGATACTCATTTTCTTATTCTATACATACATTCTATAATCAAAACAAAATTTCCATCACACTTGAACAATAGGAAATGCCCAGGACACCGCCTTTGCAATACATGTTAATTTTGGTGAGTAAATATCAAAATGATATGAAATTGTGTGACAGTTACAACAAATGACAAGTTGTAAAGTTTGAAAAGACCACCATCCCACTGTTACTTTATAAGATTGAGCCACCAAGGCAGTAAAGATCAACAGTCCCTCAGACAGGTTTATCAGTTTTTACACAATGTTACACACACTCTCTCTCCATGTTGCTAAATTCAGCAATGTTGCTTTTGAATTAGGCCAGTAATGAGCTTTGCTGGCTCAGAAACTTTGTTAACATTCAGATCCTATCTGGATGCTTATCTAGGAGCTTCCCTGTGGAGCTGCTCGCTAACACTCATTGCTAATGTCATCCGAACAGCTCCAAACTGCATGTTTGAAGACCTGAAATTGTGGACCTGAATAAAGCAGGGGGAGGGGAGGGGGAGAAAGTAGAAAGGTGGTCTTCCAAAATATTATTCAGCACATTGAGTTGGGATGAATATATTTAAAGTACTCCCTCCATTACAGTAGCATTCCATTTTGCATAAATGTGAAAATTTAATCAAACTTGATCATTTTAGACAGGACTCAAAGTCACCCATTACTATTTAGTACATTTCTAGTTACTGTTGCTAGCTTTAGGTAGATTAAAACAATCTATTTGGTTAATTACCTAGTGAAAAAATACATATAACATGATCGCTGAAATGAACAGGTTGCTCAATAAATTTCAAGTATAGATAGTAGAATTTCCAGATTGGCTCGTCCGGTGTCTAGTCATGAAAAAGCTATGCTTGTCCGATTCTTGCAAAATGTTACCACACTCTCATCATTTACTAGCTGAATGCAAACTGAACTGTTTTTTTAGCCCTTTTCCACCAAGATATTTCTTTTCTTTTCAAAGGGATTTCACAATTTAGTTAAAACTATTTTGGAGGCAGAAATACAATATGGCATTGCTATTTTAATATTGCATCACTAATTTATCTATTCGCAATATAAAGTCTACATTCAAATATAAAATTAACTTGTTAAACATGTAGAGCTGCTAATTCTATATCAAATGTTAAAATGGTACAATTTTAACTATATCTGCAGATGTGCAAAAGTTGAAATTTTCGAAGAAAACAAAAATGCACAAACTCAGCTAAACATGGTGTCGGGATCAATTACTATTGTTTAGAAAAATCCCAGATCTTCTAAAACACAAAGTATTTAACAAAGGTGCTTTTCTTTCTAAGCGCGAGTTCAGTTAACAGTATTTTAGCTACTGTGCAAAATACAATTTTGCAACAAGCTGAATGCAAATTGATGGACGGGGCTCCTCACCCAAGTTGGTCAATTAGAGGACAGCATGGGACTCTATGTGACATCAGGCCCAGTGTGCTGCTGACACAGCACTCACAGCAAGGGCAGTTATCGCCGCCAGGGCGCCACCTTTGGATTGTACCAAGTTCAGGAAGAGACTCGAAGATCATGATTTTCTCATAAATTAGAAGCTGCACTATCGGAATCAGTACAGCGGTTTTCAGAAAGAGATTTTTTTTTAAAGAATTTTTGCTCTTTGTTTCACTAAAACCTGAGTATTATGCAGATTCTTTGTATATTTAGCAAAGCCAGAAAGGATTATGCTTGAGAATTACATTTCATTTTCAAACGTATACGGCATTTTAGCATGTTTCAGAACATAGAAGAAATGCAGCACATACCTCGAAGCCACCAATCAGCAGCAAAGCACTGATATTGTGTAAACGTATCTGCTCAGCAATGCTCTCCGGATTCTTTATAGGAAGGGTGCTGTGAAGTATGAACAAATGAAAGGTGTGTCAGAAACTGGGGTAAGTGATTTATATCCAGTTGCAATGAATAACATGAAGGATATTTGTACATTTGGGGACACATACAGAACTTTTACATTTTGGTGAAATAAGCGTCAATTCAAATATGGCTCAAAATATATACATTTTTTTTGGGGTGGGTGGGGATGGATTGAAACATAGGCCCAAAACAGGTGTAAAGTCGGCGAAGTGACCATACACACCCCACCTAAAGCCACATCAGGAGACTTGAACCATTTTCAGGTTCGGGACGCAACCGGCAAGTGACAAACAGGCACTCCGCTGCAGCTCGTCGGTTGTGGGAGGACTGGGAAATCAGCCGGCCCCTACATGGAGCCAGTTAATACATCAGGCCTGATCCCAGAGAGGGGTCACGCACGGGTCAACAGCGGCCTACAGTATTTTTGTGGAGCTAGGAGCAGCATTGCTGCATTTTCTTGCTCCATAAAAAAAAAGAGGTTTGGGCTCCTTTTCTTTTGTGGCCACTTTAAAGCTTCTATAGTTCACTGCCTAGTATGGCCCAACCTTTGTACCTCAAAATTGCAGTCAGGGTCCTGTAATGGTGTCAGACCCTGTTTTCAATAGCTAAACAGCCTCCCGCCGGAAATGAGAGAGCGTTCTGCACCCATTTACAAGCTCAAAATTGTATCAGGCGGGCCATGAGCATCCAAGAGTAGCCGAGTCACCCCCCGCCCCCCAATTTATCGCTGCAGGCTCCCCTCAAGGTTAGAAACAGGAGGGCGGCAGTTGAAACTCATCCCCATCGTCTTTCAACGCAGATTAAGAACGAGCATTCCTTCTGCATTAATTTATAACATACAGGGCTTCAATCAAGCACATGCCCTACAGTCATAGTCATACTGTACGGAAATATTTTATATTTTTCATTAATTACAAAACCGTGAACTGAAAATGTAACAAAAAAAAACCACCTTATTTCAACGGACTGTCGGGAATTATTTGCTTACAAGCGAGAACTTTCTACTTGCAAACAAACCACCCAACTTGAAAGAGCGAAAATCAGTAGACTCAAACTTGAATCACTATTTACAGGATTGAACAGATCCCTTGTGATGATTGCAGTGAGGTTTCAAATGGACTCTCTGCTATCATACTGATTTACACTTCTATTCACTCTAGATTAAACACATACACACCATTGTTAGCACTGTATTTACCGTTTAGTACCCAAAAGGGAACCACCTTGGCCTGTCCAGCCTCCAACATCGCGCCATTTAATTTCTTTGATCTGAGGGAGGGGGAAGAAAAAAGTCATTGTAATAGATTCCGCACGTATTTTAAAACATTTTAAAATTGATTGCTACTTTTCCTATTCCTTATTTTTGTTTTCTCATCTTCAAACTCTCCCGTGCCAAGCACTATTCCCCAGTTTGAGAGACAGGGCATGGAACCTGCTGCCATGCTTCAATCTCTGTTTAGAAACCAGTTATTAGCTGCATGAAACTGGCCCAAGGTTGAGCTGCCCTATGAGGAAATCGCCAGGCCTCTGCTCAGTATTTACTTGGACTGAGTTTGGGAACTTGCTTTGTCTCATGGAAAATCACAGGCATCAATGTATGTTCTATCATTCTGTGGTACATCAGGTTGTTAAACAACTCCATGTGCAAGTCTTCATCCAAAGTGCCCTTCATGATGGATTGCTTCGGTTAAGACAGTGCCGCTATCTAAAAGTACCTGGTTATGGAGTCACATGCTTGTGACAACACTGCATATTCAAACGAACCTTTTAGGCCTGAGCTCCACCCCCGCTGAAGGTTCATTGAGTCTGAAAGTCATGAATTAATCCACTGGAAAATCAATTTACAAAAGAAACCAATTCTACATCCACTTGAAAGTGTACTCAACTAGTATTCTACATTGTGTACTGTATTCACTGCTCACGATGCGGTCTCCTCTCTGTTCAGTCCGTAAGGGTGACCCCGAGCTTCCAGTCGCCTGTCACTTTAATTCTCCGCTCCACTCCCACTCATCTCTCCATCCTCGGCCTCTTACACTGTTCCAATGAAGCTCAACGTAAGCTCAAGGAACAGCACCTCATCTTTCGATTAGGCACTTTACAGCCTTCTGGACTCAACATCCAGTTCAACAATTTCAGACCATAACCTCTGCCCTGATCATTTTTTTTCTCTCTCTCTCATGGCAGCTGTCGATCATTCTGCCATTGCCATTTACACTTCATCTAGAGTCATCTTTTGTTTCTTAACTTGTCCCATTACCATCTCCTTTTGCCTTGCACCATCCCTTTTGTCTTAGAATAACTCCTGCCTTCCATCCTATCACAGACCTTCCCTGCCCCTACACTTGCTTAAAAACCTGTTACATCTCAAATTTTTCCCAGTTCTGATGAAGGGTCATCGACCTGAAACGTTAACTCTGTTTCTCTCTATAGATGCTGCCTGACCTGCTGAGTATTTCCAGCATTTTCTGTTTTTATTTCAGATTTCCAGCATCCGCAGTGTTTTGCTTTTGTATTCTACATTTCATGTTCACTCAGACACAACTGGGTCTTTTAAAAAAATAACCAGTTTGAAATATGTCCAACAGCTATTGATGTCAGCACCACCCGCCACCCCCCCCCCAATGTCATTACAGCAGTGGGACCCTGAAAACACTCTCTTTTGCATCAATGAAACAACTCAGGTCTCTGACTCAAAAGCACTCAATGATGAGTAATTGGCTTAAAATAATCGGCCGTTCTTTATTCTGTACACTTTATATAGCATAGCACTTTGAACAGGAGACGATTACTGATCCACGACGCAGTCAAGGTCACATTCGAGGCTGAAATCCAGGCTCACATTTAAATAGACTGTGGAGCTGTACGGCAAATCTTCTACTCAAACATTACATAGGAATGAAAACCAGAGTGACACAAACCTTTCTCCTACTATTGCCATCTGCTTCTGTAAACTAATCCACTTACAGCTTTAGTAACCCAGAATACACTACTACTAATACTATTACACTTCAATTAAAGTAAGTAGCAATGTCAAGCAGATCAGATCTAAAAGGTGAAGTGTATATCAAGTGAAAGCACAAACTATTTCAGCCTCCCAGATCAGCTGAAAGGGCAGGAAGATGGGGCAGACCTATTCCAGATTTACTATAGGCAAATTGCCACGTCTGCACTAAGAAACTTCAACTTGTATCCTCATGGCAGTCTGCCAGTTCAAACTGGTTCTGAATTCAAATTCTCAATATTGTGACATATTTGTCATTATATAAAATATGTGCCATCCGGAATAGGGACGGGAACATTTTGGTACTTTGGTACAGCATGGTCAGATACAGAATAAAGCTGCCTCTTGTTCTATCCCAACAATGTGCCTCAACTCCAACCTCAAATCAACACCCATACCGTATCAACGTGAACTCCCAATTCTTGTACCTTTTTAAGTGAGACTGCCAATTTAGCATCAATTTGTGCTCAGTTGTATGTTTCGTTTTACTTTGCTCTTGGAATGTGGTTGACACTGGCATGGCTCTATGTAGTGCCCATCCCTGGTTGCTCCAAGGGCATTAAAAGTCAAAAACAATGTGGGACTAAAGTCACATGTATGCCAGACTGAGTAAAGGGGGCAGGTTCCTTCCCTGAACAACACTGTAAATTGGGGGTCAGCCCTCAAATTCTCAGATTTATTCAACTCAATTTCACAACTTGCCATGGTGGGATTTTGAACTCATGAGGGTAGAAATTGGACCTTGCTGCATTCATTTATGGGCATAAAACAGGCGCAACAAAGGCCAATTTCAGGGACCAACGTCTTCGTGCCCAAAGGACACCCGAAAGGCGTCCGGTCCGATATTGGGTCGGGCGATTTTTCTGGCGTCCCCGGTGGCTACCTGAAACACGCCGCTTACATATGTAAATGAATGGCCTAAAGACTCTTTTAGGACCCCTCGCCAAAATTTAATATCGCAGAGTGGAATTCGTCATTGGTTGCTGGGTGACAGCCAACAAAAGCTAAGTTTTTAAAAAAGAAATATCATTGCTGTGGAGCCAGGAGTAGCAGGAGTGCTCACCGACTCCACACTATACCAACCACACTCCTCCCCCACCACTGCCGTTCATTACCCTATCATCTAAAATTGTAAATTTCTGCTCCCATCTGCACAACTTATTGTGACTCCTAACTTAGTGTCATCTGCAAATTTGGATATAACAAAACTACTTCTTCATCCAAGTCATTGATATACATGGTTAAAACCCCAGTACAGATCCCTGGGGACACCACTTGTCACATCCCGCCATTCAGAGTACAATCGCTTTATCCCTACTCTGTGTGTCCCAACTCCCAACCAATTACCAACGCATGTCACAAGGTATATTAAATAGAATTCAATTCAACTTTCTAGTTCAGTTTGACTCTCGACACATCGGCCCCTCTGGTAGGCAGTATAAAAATGCAGAATCACAGACTAAACATGAAATTATTATAAAAGTTTCCTCTATTTAATTATATAACTGCATTTGCAAAATATGTAAAAAATGGCTGTGGTGGATATATATATATATATATATACACATACACACACACAAAGAATATATTGGTTGGGATTAAAGGATGTCTACTAATACTATAATAGAGATTCATTTACATAAAATTGATTTAATATATATATTTGTCGTCACTTAACACCTTGAGTGAAATGTTGTCTCTGTATACATACATAGATACATAGATACATAGAAGATAGGAGCAGGAGTAGGCCATCCGGCCCTTCGAGCCTGCTCCGCCATTTAAGGAGATCATGGCTGATCCTCCAATTCAGTATCCCGTCCCCGCCTTCTCTCCGTAACCCTTAACCCCTTTTGCCTGTAGAAATACATCTAATTCCCTCTTAAATATATTTAATGAGCTGGCGTACACTGCCCTCTGTGGCAATGAGTTCCACAGGTTCACCACCCTCTGAGTGAAGAAATTCCCCCTCATTTCTGTCCTAAATGGTTTAGCCCTTATCCTTAAATTATGTCCTCTAGTTCTGTTCTCACCCGCCAAGGGAAACATTCCTTCTGCATCTAGTCTGTCTAGACCTGTCAGAATTTTATACACTTCTATGAGGTCCCCTCTCAATCTTCTAAACTCCAGTGTGTACATCCCTAAACTACATAGTCTCTCCTCATAGGTCAATCCCGCCATTCCTGGTATCAGCCTGGTGAATCGCCGCTGCACCCCCTCCATGGCAAGAACATCTTTCCTCAGATGCTTCTAATTTGGCCATATGCACCTGCATGCAAATTAATTCACATCCAATTAGTATGGAGTAAATGCTTGCCATCACTTTCAGCCAATCTAAGGCAATGTACATCAAACGGTTTTCAATTCAAGGCATTATTCATCTTAAATTTCTTCTAGGTTCCTCTTTTTCTCCACCCAAAAAATGACCTGAGATCATGGGGCCATCAGTTCCTACACAAAACCGATGCTACTTTGAAACTAACTCCCAGAAGATGCACAGCAGCAGCAGCATCAGATGATAGTAGGCTCCTGTTTGTAGGAGGAACATTCAACAAGGGCAGACATCGATGACGAAGTCCAACATCGCCTTCAGTGTGCCAGTGCAGCCTTCGGACGCCTGAGGAAGAGTGTTTTTGAAGACCAGGACCTCAAACCCGGCACCAAGCTCATGGTCTACAGAGCAGTAGTGATACCCGCCCTCCTGTATGCCTCAGAGACATGGACCATGTACAGCAGGCACCTCAAAGCACTGGAGAGGCACCACCAACGCTGCCTCCGCAAATCCATTGGCAGGATAGGCGCACCAACGTCAGTGTTCTCGCTCAGGCAGCATCGAAGCTCTGATCACGCTCGATCAGCTCCGATGGACGGGCCACATCGTCCGCATGCCCGATACGAGACTCCCAAAACAAGCGCTCTACTCAGAGCTCCGACACAGCAAGAGAGCCCCAGGTGGGCAGAGGAAGCGCTTCAAGGACACCCTCAAAGCCTCCTTGAAAAAGTGCAACATCCCCACTGACACCTGGGAATCCCTGGTCCAAGACCACATAAAGTGGAGGAGAAGCATCCGGGAAGGCGCCGAACACCTCGAGGCTCTTCGCCGGGAGCAAGCGGAAGCCAAGCGCAAGTCAACCCAAGCACCCCACCCACCCGCCCCTTCAACCACCGTCTGCCCCACCTGTGACAGAGACTGTAGGTCCCGCATTGGACTCATCAGTCACCTAAGAACTCATTTTTAGTGTGGAAGCAAGTCATCATCGAGGAACTGCCTAAGAGAGTTGAGATCAGCACTGTGTGCAAATTCATTCTCTACCACTCCAAGACAGAGTACCTTGTTTGTCCATTGTGCTGCGCCAATATTCCACCCTAAAATGGCCAATTTTAAGTGTTCTAACTAAGGGAAAGCAAACTAAGATGCAGTCGCTGCATGTCAGTCTTAACATTCAGTCTAAAATATTCCTTTAAATCATCTCATTATGACATGGCTGGTATACAAGTATTACCAGTCGTTATCAATAATGCAACTAATGATGTAGACTGTTCCAGTGCTTCGCATTTTCAGTATCTTTCATGGATCTAAACTTCTGCTGTTTAGATATCAATCTGATGCTACATTAGAATCAAGACCAATTTATCAATTGCAACTCATCTGAGTAATGAGGTGGTTTCACCCATAGCCCAGAAAATTATGTTAATGTGAATCTCGGATCTTCAAGAAGCATTATAGTCACTGATAAAGCATTTGAATATGCACATAATGATAACTGCATCAACAAGTACAGGAAACTTTCGTTTATCCGGCACCCAAATATCCGGAATTCTCGCTTAACCGGCAAAAATCATCCTCCGAAAACTCCTCTCAAATAACCGGCAATGTTGCCGAGTCGCAGTCGAGTCTCCGCGAACGCCGAGTGCTCCGAAAACTCCTCTCAAATAACCGGCAATGTTGCCGATCCCGAGTCCGAGTCAGAGTCCGCGAACGCCGATTTAGTCAGTAGGGGTACTTTTCAAAAGTGCCACTACTCGGCCTCCTGGCGCTGTCGGAAGTCCGAAACACTACAGTAGCAGGAGTTGATTCTCCCGTGCTGCCTGGAGTCTCTGTTAAAAATAGCCTCGGTAGATATAACTCTCCGTTATCCGGTACTTTCGATAAACCGGCACCACGCCGGTCCCGTCGATGCCGGATAAACAAAAGTTTCCTGTAATTGGAATTTGATTGCTACTATGCACACTTGCTACAATTGATTTTACAGGATATTACAATGCTCCTCACGTAAAAGAACGAGTGGTTAGAAGGAGGAGAAACAGACCTCAAAGGCTTAAAGAAAGATGGGGGGGAAAATTGGCTTGCGCCCCCTTTGGTACGTAGGGGGAGGGGCCTAGCGCAGCGCACACCGGGGCCCTGCTGGGCCACCAGGGAGTGGGGTGCCAGCAAATAAGCCCGGCACTCAAGAGGAGTGCTGGCTGACGGATCGCGGCCGACACCCCGCAGGAGGAGGCCAGAGGGGGCAGGTGCTGGCAGGCGGCCCAAAAAAATGGCTGTCCGGCACCTGCCCTTTAATTATCGCCGCCCCGGCCGCAAGAACGCCCCCCTGACCCTGTCAGACATAGCGTCCGGCGGTAGGTCATGGGGCGTGAGCCAAGTTTGCGGCCGGGGCGCTGCGCACGGCAATGACGACATCGCCAGAGGCGCAGCGCCGCGGGGCGCTACCGGCTACTGCCGCCACCGGCTACCGCCACCACTAACTTCCCGCTGAATTTCGCGGGAAGCGTTAGTGGCGCCACGCCCGAGCGCTTGTTGCTTTGTGCCCCGGGGTGCTAACAGGAGGCGCAAAGCAACCAAATTTTTCCCCCCATGAGTTTTAATGTGGCTTTTGAAAGTAGGGAGGGAATTACCAAAATGAAATGATTATGCAGTCAGCTTACCCATGTTTCAATGTATTGTTCTAGGACCCACATGGTATCAAGCAATGTCTAGGTTTGTTTTTCTTTAACTATAAAAGTGACAATTATACACACGTCCTCAAGATTAAATGGAGGGGGCAGGGCGCTCCATACATCCTTATAAATGTATGAAAGTTGTTTTAATACCCTAAACAGGATATTACAATCATTTTATTATGATAGAAGAAGCGGCTTGTTCTAACATATTGATATTTTGACATATTTTGAAAATATAGCCACTGGAGCTTAATGGGTGTTTTGCTGGAGTGTACCCAAGATAGTTCCGAGCCTTCTTGTGCATAGTCACAAGTCCACAAACCGGCCCAAAAATGAGAGTCCACAAACCAGTGAAATTAATTTGTTTATCTTTGGAATGCAGGCAAGACAAGTCTTTTATTTCATATCCTTTCTTTAAAAATAATGGAAATACCTATTTCAAATCCATGAAACAGCACGCTACATATAAATAAGTCTAGACAATTAGGTAACTCACCTGCCCCTTCATAAAGCCATCAAAACCATCAGTCACTGCTAACATTTTGTGACCTTCAGCAATGCCAGTTCTCACTGCAGAGCGAACAGCTGCGTTCATGCCAGCTGCTGGTGCCCCCACGTTAAGGATTGCCACAGTGAAGTTGCTCTGTGGGTAAAAGGAGATGGAAAGAAAAGGGGATTAGGTTGGAATTTCAGGTATCAAAGCACACTTGGTGACTTCCAGTGTTTTCAAGCACTTTTAGAGCACCCATACTAGCCAAGCATTTTGCAGTTTCAGCCAACCATTATGCATCATTTTACACTTGTACATTGCCAACATGGTGCTAAAAATGGAAGTTTTAGACCAGTGTTTAATGGCTCACTCTTGCAATACTGCATGCAGTTAATGTATATGTGTTTAAAAGAAAGCAAGTTAATAGTAGGATTGCTTTCATTAAAACAGTTATCAACAAGCATTTCCGAGTGTTCAGCAAACAACTCAAAAAATGCTAACAATAATTAATCTGCACCTGACCTGACTATACTTTAGTCCTGCTCATTGTTACTGGCAGACATGTTGCTCACCATGAGATTTGGGCCCCGAATCTGCTTGTATTTTTCAGGTAAGTACGGCATATTGCCAATTTTCAGTGCAAAATATCAAACAAATTCGGGCTAAATGACATATGCCAGTCTTTATGCTACAACAGAGTTTCATCGATCGAGTCAATTCAGCGAAACAGCCACTGACGCTCATTAACACAGGTCCGCCCACGTGCAAAAGAACAGAGAATGCAAGTTTCGCGCATTTATGCTAGTTCTGAACGGGCTGTAAATTTACACCTCAAATATTGTGTAGCAGGACCCAAGGTCATATTTCTGGTGGTTTATGGTAATTTAAAAAATATTCTCCTCACTGAGATCTACAATGTGCTTTGTTTCTTTGAATGCATTTTTATGGCATCAGGGTAAGTTACATTAAAAATTGAAACGCTTCCTTGGTTGTAGTTTCTTAAACATGCTGTACATAATGCGCATAAATGCTGGTTTGATGGCTTCAAACTTTAATCTTTATACATAAAGAGGGGCGAAGAAGGAATGTGGTTTAAGTTTTGCACTTTCCTCTGACCCTGGTTGTTTACTCTGATTTCTGCTTGGCTTACACTGATTTCTGCTTGGTTTATGCCAGTATTTATGTTCGGCATACCCTAATGAGATTCTCAGGAAATTTTGGCATAAGTTGCCGGTTACGCCACCAGCTTCTATTTATCATGAGTCAGCAGCCAAGCATACCAGATCAATTGGCAGCAGCAAGGAAATATGTCTAAAGTTCACTGTCAAGGAGTATGTTCAGGTGTTTGAACTTTTAAAAATAAGTTAATGTCACTGAAGACGATACTAGCTCTCAAAATACCGAACTGGAAGAACCATGCTATTAAAACTTATGGGAGGTCAGGAAATAAAAAGCACTTCATTTAACTTGCATGGAGTATCATCTCCTAGAATGTGATTAGATTCTGTGTCTTAGCATTTGCACTTCAAATTTTAATTCCAAGATCTATAGCACTGTCAAGGTCAGTTGAAACGAAAAGAAAATGCCCATCCTTTGGGACTTTAACCTTTGAGGATAACAAGGTTCTGAAAAAACAGATATGCTATCTCACATGGTTATCAAAATCATACTAATCACAATGTCAAGTATTACAGAGCATCATATATAGTAAACTGATGAAAATGAAAGAAAACTGATGAACCATAGCATTGTGTAACACAGTTCAAAAGTATTACTGCAGCCCATGAAGAATTTTCACCTGAATATTTTGCAATAAGTCAGAGTCACAGAGTCATAACGGCACAGAAGGAGGCCATTCGGCCCATCAAGTCCACGCCAGCTCTCTGCAGAGCAATCCAGTCAGTCCCATTACCCTGCTCTGTCCCCGTAGCCCTGCAAGTTTATTTCCCTCAAGTGCTTATCCAGTCTCCCCTTGAAAACATTAAGCTTTCAATTCAATGCAGGGGATTTTTTAAAATTAAATCACAAACTATATTCTTAAAAATACTAATTTCTTTAATATTTATTAAGATTAAAAAGATCAGCTTAAAGTTTCCTAGTATGGCACTGCAGCAAAGCCTCCTATTGTAAATATGCATACTACTCAATGGCTCATTGCATTTGCTGTAAAAGGCAGGACGACAAGGAGGAACGATCAATAGAAGACTACATAACATTGAAAGCAATGTTTTTATAATGGGAGCTCAAGATGGTAAGAGCACAACAGCAGTTAAAAAATGAAACACCAAAATACTGTCAACTGTGCAAGTCTTAAGCCTTGCCCCTAATTTCTATTAAACATAGACCTCTTAAACCATGTCATAGTTACATACTGCAGCTGGGAGATCCCATCAGCAATGCACCAGAAAAATACCAATTTGGTTACCACCACAGATCATTGCAGGTGGAAATGACAATGGGGTAGATCTTGACTGTGCGATGCGATAGTGTAAAACAGATGATAGCAAGTCAGCAGCCGGGCTTACATCGCTCTAGATTTTTATTTCCACTGAAGTCACTGGAAATGAAAATTGGGACAGATATAAAAAGGGTCTGCCAACTCGCTATCACCTGTTTTACACTATCGCACAAAGTCAAAGCCTACCCCAATAAGTGTGTACTACTCTGAATTACTATTCTCCAAGTTCTTACTGCCTTTTAGAAGTGGTACTCTTGTGCCACTGTGACTCTCAATACAATGTGGACTTACAGGAGGATGTCCTTCTGGCTTCATGTGTGCCAACGACTTGTAAGTGTTTAAATTGTTCTCAAAACTCCTGCAAATGGAAACAACAAAAACATTAAGCACAGACTAGACTTCATATTTTTAAGATGGGGGGGGGGGGAGAGAATTTTATCAAAAAACAGATGGTTGGGTTCAGGTGGGAGGTTAAAGTATTAAAAATGTGAATCCCGACCCCAACCCGCCCATTTCCAGGTTTAACAGAGGTGGGATGGGGGGACGGGTAGCCAACCCGCTCCCAGGAGTGTTTCCTCTTGGCCCCCCAAGTTCCCCACCCATTAGCACCTCTACTCCCCGAATAAAACCCCCGGGGTCGGACCCACTACTACCTGTGGTTGCGGCTTCCTGTCCAGCATTCCCTGCCCGACTGGAAGCCAGTCTGTCAATCAGGCTAACTTCCGGGCGGAAAACTCCACAGCGAGTGGGGAAAGCAGGACTTCTGGGTTTCCCCATGCTCTACCAGGCGCCCCTCCACCCCCACCCCGCCTGCTCTGGGCGGGTCAAAAACTTAAAATTCTGGCTCTAGATTTGAATGGTTGGTCAACATTATTGGTGTCAACTATATGGATTGTGTTGTGAATTAATAAAAACACATTATATTAACTGAATGAGAAAAAAAAAGGCTCTTCTTGATTATGGATAATGCTCGAGCTAATTGGAAAATAGAAGTCACATTTTCCAATATAGGTTGAATGCAGTAATAAACAGTTACATTAGTACAATAAAACCCCAAACTTGACCAACTATTAGCTGGCAGATCCATTTAATTTAACTAAGGTTCCATTTTCAGATATTATTTCGTTTTTCCACAGTTCATTTTAGAGCAGACTTTAATACTGTCCAGTCTTAAGAATGTGTACAATATATAAGATTCTATGTTAACACTTCACAGGAGTATTATCAGACAAAAACTGACACCAAGCCATAGGAGATATTAGAGCAGGTGGCTAAAATACTGATCGAGGAGGTAGGTTTTAAGGAGGGTCTGAAAGGAAGAGAGGTGCAAAGGTGGATAGGTTTAGAGAAGGAGCTCCAGGGCTTAGGGCCTAGATGGCTGAAGGCACAGCCACCAATGATAGGGCAAAGTGAGTGAGAGATGCACAAGAAGCCAGGTTTTGAGGAATGCACAGTTCTTGCAGGGTTGTAGATAGAGAGACAGAGAGTTTACTCCAAACACTTCCAAACTGCATGCAGCTCAAAAGTGTCTTCCAAGTCCTGAAGGCTCAAGCTTCTGGCATTGGAATGTGACCAGCTGTGAAATGGTAGTTTTCATACCACTTTTGCAGCTGTCACCTATTCACAGCAATGGGGAGACAGAGAACCCGACCTACTTACCTGATGTGCTCTCCGAATGACGGGAACCCCGTCAAAAATGTGGGAAAATAGAAAAAGGCTGGCAAAATAGTAGTTAACAAGCACTTAACAACCAGTTAACTATCTTAAATGCCTCCCCCGCCGCTTGGTTTCTGGTCTGGTCTGAATTCGCAGACCCGACACTTTGGAAACTTACATGGAGGCGGGTTTGCAATGGGGTCCCAACCCGCTGTCAATCATTTTGATTTTGACAGCAGACCCGAAGCGCCGGCAAAATCGCGGTCAAAGAAACATTTTTATTGACAATATTTGTGCATAATAAAATTGATGTGATAAAATGCAAGCCATGAATAGATTGATGAAACACAAGACACAGGGAGCCAACAGGATAAAGAGTGTGCACCAAATTTCCAGAAGTTCTAAGCCTTTGACCATGGCAGTTAAGAGGCTTATTGTTATCAAATCATGCAATCAGGAATTAAAGGCTGGCATAGAGGAGAAAAGACAACACTGGACAACTGGTTTTTTTTTTAAATGAAGTTTAATTAAATAACCAGGCAAGCACTACAGGTATATTATTTTTTTGTATTGTTTTAAGTTAAAAGAAATATATAGGTGAGCCTGAAAGATTGAAGACCACATAAATGAAATTGTTGCTGGAACCACACCTCATTAACTGGCCTTTGAGGGACTCAAAGGACCTCTGAAAGATAATGTCATAAGTTTTGTGGAGGAAACCTGCTGGATTATCACAATATGGTGAAATTGATTAAGCAATCAATTTTTTCAAATTGTTTTTGCGATTTGGGCAACACTGTCAAGGCAGTATTTATTGCTCACCCCTGGTTGCCCTGTGGGCAATAATCGTCAACCACATAATGTAGATCAGACCAGGTAGGGATGGCAGGTTCCATTCCCTGAAGGACATTATTGAGCCAGTTGGGATTTTATGACAATCCAGCAGGTCGTTTTCGGAGATAGTGGGATATGAATTCCTGACCTCTGGGTTGCTAGTCCAGTACCATAACCATTAGGCTACCGTACTCTTGTCAACTGAATACCAAACCAATTCAATCACAGCATTGATGCATCTGCATATTACTAGACTCTAGGCAAACCGTAACTGGGCAATTTGTATTTCCCCTCACAGCAGATAAGTTACTTCTGTGTGTGAGGTGGTGGGTGTCAATTGTGGCAAATATGTCCCTAGATCTTCCATGGTAGACCTTCTAGCTGGTACTTGTTCACTTCAAAAGGAGGCCTCTGCAAGCTCTTTGGACAGACATAATAGTGTGTTCTTCAGCAGTACGGTCGCCACCTATATGAATCCTGGATCTTGTGACTTGTTGCAGTGTCCCTCCTCCCTCGTCAGATGCATCACCATTTCTGTATCTATATCTTGCTTGTTTGTAGAAATGGTTGCTGCCTCATGCAACAACTCAGCAGCACGTGGTGGACTCACCTGCAGGGATATAAAATTGTTACAATGTTCACATTTGAGCTACGTATGATATTTCAAGATATCCACAATATTAAAGATGACAGTCACTACTTTATTTAATTAGAGTACAAAAAAAGGACATTTGTTGTGGAGTTTTTACAACTAAAGATTGACAAGCATATTAAAACGTTTAGAAAACACTTCTTAATTTAAAGTTACAAAAATACAGCTAGCTAACATATTTTACTTACCAGATTCAGCAGCCGACTCTGATAAGAAATTTGCATCATCCTTCCTGGTTAGATTGAAAGTTTGTGAAATCATTTTCTCAGGGCATTTCTTTGTTGGATCAGCATGGATTCCCCATTTTGTTGCAAATTTCAGTCTCAGATTCTACATTTTTTTTTGCAACAGTCCTCTGCAGGTTTGTACAAACGATCCTCTATCCAGTGACCCTCTGTCATTGATAAACTGGATTGATTTCTTAAGAACACACTCTTATTTTTTTTACATCAAGGTATAGGAGCAAAAGAGTTCCATTCCAGGGAAGTGTAGAGGAGAGCATTCAGGCCGCGATTTTTCGGTCCGATGCGGCTTGGGAGCGGGACAGCTGCCTTCCGAGTTCCAGTCCCACCCCCAATGACATCAGACGCACAGACGCGATTTTGCATCAATTGGCCTCGTTAAGCCCGCCCTGCGGGCTTGCCGGCCAATTAAGAGGAAGCTAGTGTCAGATGGAGTCAGTTGATGACACGTCATCTGCCAGTTTTCTTAAAGGGGCCATGCACAATTTTCTTTGACAGCTGATTTCTCAGTGTTTGATAGCATTGAAGTGCTGCAAACACTGACAATCACTGTACAAAGGTGAGCCCTTGCACCCAGGCTCTCCAGTGACACCCTCCCTAGGCTAGAACAGATGGCAGCTGCAGGTGAGGTTACAGAAGCGATCTGTCACTGGTGAGAGAGGTTCTCCCAATGAGGTGGGACTACACATACAATCCAAAACTTGTCACCTACAGAAAAGTGTAAATGTATTAAAAATGAATTTCCCAACATTTTCTTACCTCTGAAACTCACCAGTGCACCATTGGATCCTTCACACCACTTCTGCAGCTGTCGTCAATGCAGAAACATTACAGTAGACCCACAGCACGCCACATTTACCTGGCGTGGTGTCCGGACGTCGGGAAGCTCGCAGTAGACCTGTCAAAATTGCAAAAAGCCTCTTAACTGCTTGTTAACAGGTTGTTAACAGACAGTTAAGTGGCTATAATCCTCTTCCCGGCATAAATCAGTTCAGTGATAACTGTAGGAGGTTAACATCATCAATCCATCTAAATTGCATCCACACCTACACTCAATATAACACAAAAAATCAACTGACATATGAAATAGTCCTCACTACCAGAGTTAAAGCAAAACTGGTTATCAAATAGAAAACTCGCAAAAATCTTCATTGAGTGTTGATTTATGTGACCTATCACACTGTAACGCAGGTGTCCCAATGCCAGCTCAGGGAGTACAGAAACCTCCCGTGGAGCAGAAGCAGCATGAAACCTCGCCCGGTGTCTCAGCTGGTGGCACAGCAAGTAACCCAACAATGTGCGTCACCCACACAACCAAAGAAAGAGAATAAAAGGAGACAAGGAAAAAAATGAGAAACTGTCATACACCCAGCAATGGTAACATTCTATTTTATATGTTCCTACCTACATATTTTTAACCTTGAAATTAGTCATTGAAAATTAGTTCCATTGTCTAAATTTAATCTTTCTTGGCACTCATACCGAACAGCATCTTGTGGTTAAACCTAGCGGACTAAATCTTCCAGAAGAATGTATTCTATATATTAACGCACTTTAGTCTGTGCAGATCATGGTCTTCTAGTGCAAGATCATGCGCACCAATAAACTTAGAATGTATATGGTGTTGTGGATTGGCTGCACTTTTGACTGCATGCATCGACTGATTATATAACTGAAGGTAACTGGATAATACCTCACTGCAAGCACAAATCAAAAGATGCACAGTCTTCTTACCTGCCTCGCAGTTTCACTGCTTCATCAAACCTCCTTTCATCCATAGCTTTCTGTACTTCCATAGTCTAAAATAGTATTTTAAGGAAATAAAATTTAAAAGTTACAAAATCTAAACTACTAACATTACAACCGCTAGAATTTTTCCTTTTCAAATGGAAATGTGCTTAAAAAATTTCAAGGAACTTCCCATTTTTTTTCTTAATTCAATTGTTCGCTAAGGAAAATATAGTGGAAAGCCTTTTTCTGTACTAAATATAAGCTTTCTTGAAAAAAAAAATACATTTAAGAAATCATCTACACCAATTCCCTATGATAGCAAGATTTCTTTTTAAAGTTAAGCAGAGTGGAATGGGGGGGGGGGGGGGGGGGGGGGAAGAACCTCATTACAGCCTTGGTCCAAACATGGACACGAGAACTGAATTACACAGTTAGAGTTATGCCCTTGACAATCCAGTAGCTTTCATGATAATTTTATCTAGTGCTAGCCCAAAACTCACCAGGTGAACTCAATTTCCCAACTTGCCACAGTGGTATTTGAATTCAAGTTTGCTAGTCCAGTACCGCACAATACCGAATTATGTAGTGCTGCCCAGGGATGTTCTTTACACTGTCTTGTCTTCAATTCCCAGCACCAGAACAATCTGGGCATGCTGGCTGACTGAGACTAACAGCAATAAGCATATCTAACACTGAGTAACCCATTTATGGGTAATATTCATGATTTTTTTCTACAGAATTATCTGATTTGTGTGGTAGGTAACTCATGTTATTTCTAGTTGTAAAGTGGAATGATGGACATAGATGTGAAGAAATTCTTTAAATGATTTGACTGGTTGCTTTCTGCTGCTCCCCAGTTCAGAATTGGTAGCTTTAGGGAAAAAAAAACACTTAATCGCTAATATTTCTTCTCATTAATATCTTGATGCTACCTAGCAACTGGTTTTACTTCATTCCCATTTGGTTAAATATTAGATTGGCAGTTTAACAGATAAGTATTCATTTCAGCCAAGCACCATCCTTCCCCGACCCCGCACCGGGATTGCATGCATTACCTCTGAAGTCACACTTTCAGGTGTGACACCTTCGAATGTGACAGGGCAGACACATGCTCGACGGAAGGTCTTACAATTAGATGGTCACAGACTATTAAATCTGTTAGTTGTCTCTTTGTATTAGTGAATATTTACTCCCCTCCCCCACCCTCATTTGATCAGCCTTTTTTCAGCTGTGACGATGTGTTTACCTGCCTTTCCTCTTTTAGATGATGATCTGCTGTTTATTTTCAGCATTTTTTTGTTGTTATTTCATATTTTCAACATTTTTACTTTCTCTTTTTTAAAAAGTTTCCCAAAACCTTTTGGATAAAAGTGGTAACCCTATAAAATAGAGAATAATGGATACAAACTCGTAGCAACATTTGGAGGTTTGCAGGGTCTTAGATGTCGTCTGTTCCCAACAATTAAAGTTGTGAAATTACCCCCTTCTTAACATTATAATACACCATGATAGAAATTAATATGGATGTATTTATTCTGCGTTGTCATTTTTGTGCCAACAAGGCGCTCATTATGCACTCTAGGTCATTGTATGCAATGGTATCCATACAAATGATTAAGCCATTAATACTGCAAGTGTGAGCAGCTGTCTGCAAATGATTCCTGGAATTCATTCTGCCATATACAAAATATTCAAAAAATAGTCATGTTTCAATGAGATCAAGGTAGCAAACATCTGTTGATGAAACAAGCATAAAAAACGTTTTTTTGAAACCTAAGCTTTAAAATAAAACTATGTCGCAGCCTGAGCTTTTCCTGCAATACTGCCAAACTAGATCATCTTGCATGGCCTAGGCCTGCCTGCAGACAATACTAGTGGCTCATTTCATTACTTACCATCTGTACGCACTCCATTAGGGGAACTCGGATGGCCTGGTTCCCAGACAGTGACACAACACAGGCTGGAGTCTCTGGTGAAGCTTCTAACAAGGCAACCACAGCCTCAACTCCCATTCTGCTAGCCTAGGTCACAGAACAAACACAAAAGCAAGAGCGACTGACATCACTGCAGTAAGTTTAAACAAAAAAGAACTTAGAGTCATAGGGCTGGATTTTCAAAGACCCGTGGAGTCGGGTTTGAAGGAGTGTGGGGGGTTAAAGTTGCAGATTCGGGGGTCCCGACCCCATCCCGCCTCCACGCAATTTTGATAAAATCGGTCGCGGTGTTCCCGACTCCGTCCCGCCTCCAAGAGGTGGGAGAGGCCATTAAAGCCCTTAACAAGCCCTAAATTGGCTCTGTAATGCCATTTTGAAACGTTTTAGCTAGTTTAACCCTTTTCTGACGTGACGCACGCCAGTGAAACCTGGAGGGAGCACAAGTGGATAGCTGAATATTAGCTGCAGGTCTGAAAGTCGCCTCTGATGCTGCTGCATTGAATGTCTTCAGAGTGTGCCGGGGCCTTTGGAGGACCTGGATTGAAAAAAAAAAACTCTCTCTCTCTCTGACCTGCAATGCAGCAAAAATGACGACATCATCAGAGGCGACTTTCAGACTGAAACCACTAATTGGTTCATGGGTTCCCACGTGCTGGAACTCAATTGCCCAATTAAGTGAAAATTGCATCAATCTCCCACATTCAATTGCAGTCGGGTGGATAACACGAAATGCAGATGACACGACCCCAACCCGCCCCAGTATCAAAATCCAGCCCATAGAGTTACACAGCACAGAAAGAGGCCCTTCGGCCCATCATGTCCACGCCAGCCATCAAGCCCTGTCTATTCTAATCTCATTTTCCAGCACTTGGTCCGTAGCCTTGTATGCTATGGCGTTTCAATTGCTCATCTAAATGCTTCTTGAATGTTGAGGGTTCCTGCCTCTACCACCCTTTCAGGCAGTGAGTTCCAGATTCCAACCACCCTCTGGGTGAAAAAGTTTTTCCTCAAATCCGCTCTAAACCTCCTGCCCCTTACCTTGAAACTATGCCCCCTGGTTATTGATCCCTCTACTAAGGGGAAAAGTTCCTTTCTATCTACCCTATCTATGCCCCTCATAATTTTGTACACCTCAATCAGGTCCCCCCTCAGCCTTCTCTGCTCTAAGGAAAACAACCCCAGCCTGTCCAGTCTCTCTTCATAGCTGAAACGCTCCAGCCCAGGTAACATCCTGGTGAATTTCCTCTGCACCCTCTCCAATGTAATCACATCCTTCCTATAGTGTGGCGACCAGAACTGCACACAGTATTCCAGCTGTGGCCTATCTCGCGTTTTGTACAGCTCCATCATAACCTCCCTACTCTTATATTCTGTGCCTTGGCTAATGAAGGCAAGTATCCCATATGCCTTCTTAACCACCTTATCTACCTGTTCTGCTGCCTTCAGGGATCTATGTACATGCACACCAAGGTCCCTCTGTCCTTCCTAGGGTCCTACCATTCATTGTGTATTCCCTTGCCTTGTTAGTCCTCCCAAAATGCATCACCTCACACTTTTCAGGGTTAAATTCCATTTGCCACTGTTCTGCCCATCTGACCAACCCGTCTATATTGTCCTGTAGCCTGAGGCTTCCCTCCTCGCTATTTACCACTCCACCAATTTTCGTGTCATCTAAGAACTTACTGATCATACCTCCTACATTCATATCTAAATCATTAATGTACACTACAAACAGCAAAGGACCCAGCACCGATCCCTGCGGTACACCTCTGGACACAGGCTTCCAGTCACAAAAACAACCTTCGACCATCACCCTCTGCCTCCTGCCACTAAGCCAATTTTGGATCCAATGTGCCAAGTTGCCCTGGATCCCATGGGCTCTTACCTTCTTGACTAGTCTCCCATGCGGGACTTTGTCAAAAGCCTTACTGAATTCCATGTTGACCACATCAACTGGACTACCCTCATCCACACACCTAATCACCCCCTCGAAAAATTCAATCAAATTGGTCAGACATGATCTCCCCCTGACAAAGCCATGCTGACTATCCTTGATTAATCCTTGCCTCTCCAAGTGGAGACTAATTCTGTCCCTCAGAATTTTTTCCAATAATTTCCCTGCCACAGGTGTTAGGCTCACTGGCCTGTAATTCCCTGGTTTATCCCTACTACCCTTCTTGAATAATGGTACTACGTTAGCTGTCCTCCAGTCCTCTGGCACCTCCCCTGTGGCCAGAGAGGTTCTGAAAATTTGTGTCAGAGCCCCTGCAATCTCCTCCCTTGCCTCACACAGCAGCCTGGGATACATCTCGTCTGGGCCTGGGGATTTATCCACTTTTAAGCCCGCTAAAACCGCTAGTACCTCCTCCCTCTCAATACTAATTTGTTCAAGTATATCACAATCCCCCTGCCTGATTTCTATGCCTACATCGTCCTTCTCCATAGTGAACACAGATGAAAAATATTCATTTAAAACCTCACCCACATCTTTCGGCTCTACACACAGATTGCCACTTTGGTCCCTAATGGGCCCTACTCGTTCCCTGGTTATCCTCTTGCCCTTAATATACTTATAAAACACCTTGGGATTTTCTTTTATTTTGCCCGCCAGTGTTTTTTCATGCCCCCTCTTCGCTCTCCTAATTTCTTTAAGTACCCCCCTGCACTTTCTATACTCCTCTA
This sequence comes from Squalus acanthias, assembly GCA_030390025.1. Lineage (NCBI taxonomy): Eukaryota > Metazoa > Chordata > Chondrichthyes > Squaliformes > Squalidae > Squalus > Squalus acanthias. The sequence goes on from CM059428.1 coordinate 152,391,492, forward strand.
GGGCTTCCACTGTTTTTAGTCCTTTGTATCTGCCAAAAGCCTCCCTTTTTTTCCTAATCCATTCTTGTATATCCCTTGACATCCAGGGTTCCCTGTGCTTGTTGGTCCCACCCTTGACCTTTACGGGAACATGTTGCCATTGTACTCTCTCTATTTCCTTTCTAAAAGACTCCCACTGCTCTGATGTGGATTTTCCTACAAGTAGCTGATCCCAGTCCACTTTGGCCAGATCCTGCCTTATCATATTAAAATCGTCCTTCCCCCAATTTAGAACCTTTATTTCCGGTCCATCTTTGTCCTTTTTCATGACTACCTTAAATCTCACAGAATTATGGTCACTGTCACCAAAGTGCTCTCCTACTGACACTTCTACCACTTGCCCAGCTACATTCCCTAGAATTAGGTCCAGTACCGCTCCCTCTCTTGTACGACTTTCTACATGCCGGCTCAAAAAGCTCTCCTGGATGCACTTTAAGAATTCCGCACCCTCTAAGCCTTTCACACTCTGACTATCCCAGTTAATATTGGGGAAGTTGAAATCCCCTACTATTATTACCCTATTATTTCTACACTTCTGAGATTTCCCTACATATCTGTTCCTCTATCTTCCCCTGACTGTTTGGGGGCCTATAGTACACTCCCAGAAAAGTACTTGCCCCCTTTTTGTTTTTAAGTTCTACCCATATGGCCTCATTAGAGGAACCTGCTAAGATATCATCCCTCCTTACAACGGTAATTGACTCCTTGATTAATATTGCGACACCCCCTCCTCTTTTACACCCCCCTGTCTCGCCTGAAGATTCTATACCCCGGAATATTGAGCTGCCAGTCCTGCCCCTCCCTCAACCATGTCTCTGTGATAGCAACAATATCATACTCCCATGTGTTCATCAACACCTTCAATTCATCTGCCTTACTCAAGACTCCTTGTATTAAAATAAATGCCATCCAGCCTTGCCATACTCCCTTGTGCCGTTACATATTTGCTCTGCCTTCCAGGCTGACTTGTTTTTTCCTCTATATTTGGCTATGCATCACCCCCTACTATAGCTCCACTCCGTAACCCATCCCCCTGCCAAGTTAGTTTAAACACCCTCCAACAGCACTAGCAAACCTCCCCGCAAGGATGTTGGTCCCGTTCCGGTTCAGGTGCAACCTGTCCGACTTGTACAGGTCCCACCTTCCCCAGAAGCAGACTCAGTGATCCAGGAAACTAAAGCCCTCCCTCCTGCACCAACTCTTGCAGTTATAAAGCACCTTTTACATCCTCAGGAAATCCAAAGTACATCACAGCCAATAAATTACTTTTGAAGAGGGAAAATCTGCAGGGCTATGGGGAAAAAGCAGGAAAATGGGACGAATTGGATAGCTCTTCCAAATGGCCTCCTTCTGTGCTGCATCATTCTATGATTCTAAGTGTCAATTTGTAGGCAAATGTTTTCAGTCAATTTGTGAACAGCAAGGGCAAATAAATGAGATAAATGTCCAGTTGATGATGTTAGTTGAGATTTAAATGTTGCCGAGGGAATACACCTCTGTTCTTCTTTATAGGATCTCATTTCCAGTTGACCAAGCAGATGAGATATTGCTTTAATTACTCATCGAAAGAGCAGCACTCCGTCAGTACTGCACTGAAGTGTCAGCCTTGGTTATGTGCTCAAGTCTTGAATGGGATTTGAACCCACAAGCTTCTCACTCAAATCTGGAACTCTCTCCCCCAAAAAGCTGTTGAGGCTAGGTCAATTGAACACTTCAAAACTGAAATTGATAAGATTATGTGAGGCAAGGGTATTAAGGGTTACGGAACCAAGTACGGAGCAGTAGATGGAGGCAAGATGCAAATCAGCCATTATCTAATTGAATAGCAGAACAGGCTCGTGGGACTGAATGGCCTACTGTTCCTATGTACGTGTTATAGTGTCAGTATTCCGACTCCTCAAACTGCCCAAGTTTGTGTATGAAAGATGGTTCAGTTTACTTACCAGGATTCGATCAAATGCAGAAGGTGTACCTCCTCGTTGGACATGCCCCAAGATAGTCACACGTGTGTCATAACCCAGCCGTTTGACTACGAGCTGTCAGAAATTGTTGTAAATGTAAAATTATCTGTAATAGACTTAAGAGATGAAACTGACATAACCAAGAGCAGAGCTGCTAAAAGGAGAGCTAGTATATGAGAAGGGAAACCCACTAGAATCAATTTGTATGCTTATATTTCATATTTGCACAATGTATAGCCATATGTCTAAGATTTGCCCATTATAGCACCATATTCCATTTGACTTAAATCTGGTACTTCCCCCAATAACTAAAACCAAGCCAAAGCTTTTGAAGTTAATTGAATTTATACATTAGGATTGAATGATTACAGCCTAAAAGTCTAAATTTCACTTTAAAGTGGAGATATCACTACGTCAAGCGTGGCCACTTTTCGTGAAACACTACTATCATGGTGGAAGCATTTTAATTACTGTTGACTTTCCTTCAGTTTACTGTCAAAGTTAGTTTACCTATTTTGCTCAATTTTTATAAATTCATGACCTCCAGTCTTGTAAGGGGGGCTTAGATGAAAGACTTTGCTTCATGTAATATTGGAAGGCTACCTACTGTAGGCACCAGTACCAAATTTTCCAAAGTTTAGATTACAATGTTGAACCGCCAATGATATGCTGTTGCCTCTTCAGCATCAGACTTGCCTTGCCCTAGCACACGCTGGAATTATCTGTGACTCTTCGATACTATGCTATCTATTTGCATCCAGAGTTCAGCCATACTGGGTACTTATAAGACAAATAAGTGGGATAAGAATTGACCTAAATCTGTTTAATTGCCTCTTTTAATGTCCAACAATCCCAAGTTAAGATAGTAAACTGATAGCTTATATGATGCTTAATGGTGTATTTTTGGCCATGCAGGGATGCTGTTGAAGATAGTCAAAAGTATGTCAAGTATAATGTAGATTTTCCAATAAGTATTGTTTAACACCTGCCTTATTTGTTTAAAATAAATGGGTTAATACTGATTAGAAAATCTGCCTTAAACAAGAAAAGTTTTTATAAATATGACTTTCCTTTTTCGCAGTACCATGAATGGCTGACAAATCCTAAGACCCCCATTGTCAAGTCTGGGCAACTCTTAAATGTCTTCATCATGGGCTTATCTGGTTACCTGGGGTTCACTGCCACCTCCTCCAGATCAGTCATTCAGAACTCACATCATCATCATAGTCGCAGTCTAATCTTGCTATTCTCACCTCTGAAGACTGTCTCTCAATCAGGCCTACTAAACGCATGTCTAGGACTGATATTATCCTCCGAGATCATAATGCAATCCCTTTCTGATGTCTGCACACTACTCTGTACTTCATTTAGTCTCCTGAATATGTTCCAGTTGTTCTTAAAATCTCAAATAAAAACTATAAAATAATTGGGCAAACAGAAAACCTTTATTTACAAAAGATTTACATGTTGAACAGTTCTATATTCGAAAATAATAGTAAACCTGCTACAAAAATTTGTTTGATTCTCCTTTCCCCACAAAAACAGCCTCACTACTTTTCTTTAATACTCTCCTTTTCAGCAATGCAATGAATCTCAAAGTTGTCTTGCATTCAAAAATGTTCTAATTTTACTTTTGCTTTCTAGTTTAACGGACCAAACTGATGCATCTATATAATAGGAAAGGGAAAGTATGCATTACACATCCCAATCTTAAGTTAGTGAATGAAATACAAAGCAGGCAAGTTGATTCAGTGCATGTTAATAAAGTAGTAAAGGTACAAGCAACACCATCAGACGCAGTAAAAAGAAAACTGCAGCTGCTAAGTCAGAGGTTGCCTCAAGACATAGTCACATATGTAATAAAATATACCCATTTTATATTTTTAAAGGTCTAATTCACTGGCAGGAATAGGAGCCTTGTCAGTTTTCTTGCTAACCATTTACTCTTTTTTGAAAAGTCCCAAACATTTAACTGTTTTTAAGATAAGTTGGAATAATATTCCTGCTACTTGACTAAAACATGTATTGTCCTGAGGAAACTAATCCTTTCTACATAACCGGTTTGATGTGCTTTTTGACAGATATGGAACTGACACATTAAGGGGTGAAATACCCAAGAAATGTTTTATATTTCAAATCATTTACTTAAAATGAACATATACACAAATTAAAACTTTCGTGTAACTTCTAGCTCCAAAATAGATAATTAGTAGCACCAATAACAAGAGATCTACAAGACAGAAGTACACATCTCTGGAGTTCAACTCCTGCAGGACCACATTATGCCTCGATTTTAGTATCCAGGAGCAAAACATCTCACTACCTAGAAGATTCCAAAAGGATTACTGGGAATAAAATGGCTACCTTGGGGCATTATAAATTGCGTCCACACTGTAGAAATTATTATTATTATTTTTTTTTTAAATTGTGTTTTGGATGTATGCACCACCAGTAATCCCAGAGGAATGCAATGGTTGTAGAAGGTGCACAGGCCCCTTCCCAACCTTCCAGGGAAAAAATAATTCTCTGCTGATTGCATACTGCCAGTCTCTACCCCCTCCTTCACAATACAAAAGATGTGTGCTGGAGCGGGGGGGACAGAGAGGAACAGAAGATGCAATTATTTCCGGGCACACGATCGTACCAAACATCATTTTGTTATGAGCTTTTTACATATTTATCACATGCAGTATTTTGCTTTGAAAAACAAGCTTCCCGATTTTGATTCAAGTTACATGCCTATTCAATCCGTACCGCTCATAGCCTTCACAATGACAGAACAGAGTACAAATGTCCCATCACACCACAAAAAAACAGCAATTACAAAAGGGAACAGTATGGGCCAAACTTTTGATTAAAGTGCTGGTGAGGATTAATGCATGCGGCAGCAGTGTTACAATTACACACAAATGCATTCCAAAAGCAAGCAGTAAAAAATAGAGTGGCATTGCAGGAATTGGTCAGAGCAGGAGTTGTACCACAAAGAGGTCAGTACTCACATCCTTAATTGTGTCATGGGTAATAAGTTTGTTGTTACAATCTATTGCCCCTTCCGATATAATTATGATATTCAGCCTTTTCTTTCGCGCACGGTTCTGAGAGGAAAAAATAAAGTATACATGACACTACATCAAAATTTAGGCATCAGAGCACATTCTGCCATTATAGTTTCCTTCCCAGGAGTCTTCTTGTAGGACAGAAATCCCTGCAATCTCTCCATTTAATGACTTGAAAAGAAAGAATTCTTTTAATATCTCATGATGTGAAAGTGATAACTGCAGACATCAGTGCAGAAGAACACACCGGGAGTGAAACCACTGGCAGCTGATGAGCTCCACCTTTACCTGCATTTTTATTCCAGGTACTCACATCCTTAACAATATTGGAAGAAATAGATTGTCCTTGTAGGTCAGTAGCTCCTTCTGCAACTATGATAATGTTCAACCTGGTGCCCCTGGAACGGTTCTAAAGAACGCAGAAAGAAATACTGGGAAAATGAACACTGTTATTTTGTAAGACAGCCACCATCAAAAGGGTATAGTTTCCAAGGCTGTTTCATCAAAAACTTCAATTTGACTCTATATGGCTTGAAATTGCGTGTGCAACATTATTCCTTTGTTCTGGTAGTTGAACAAGGGTGTTAACGAATTTATTTCGAATGAGTTAATGTCGTTGTTAACACAACAAAGATACGAATTTCACACAAACGTATAAAATTCATCACAAGCATCATTCACTGCATATTCTCGATCAGCAACTAAAATTAATTTTCTTGCAGGAATACTTAAAACAAAAGTACTGTCTGTAGTAAAGTTACCAGTTTTGAAGGCGTGTTATTCTATTTAGACAATGGTACATCTACTTGCGTTCTACAAGGTTAATAGTCGAAAAGGTTATAAAAACATTTTATTTTTAAATCAGAATTTGGCTGAGGAAGATAGATGGAGGAACAGGTTGGCTGCTTTTGGTTCTGTTAAATTCTTAACAACAACAACTTGTATTTATGAGATTAGGAAGTGTGAAAAAAGGAGATTAGGCTATTCTCACAGTATGGGAGGATAGGGAAACAACATCAAAATAAGTCATTAAACTACTGGGTGTCACCTCAGACAGTTCTTCAAATATCTTCTGGACCTAATGGATACCTGCAAAACACATTAGCGAAGGACCTTGTAGCAGGTTAACACTCGCATTCCATTAGGCAATGATGCGCTGCAGAAGAGCAAAAGCGAGGGCAAAAAGGTTATGAACCATAGTGGGAGAGTTAGAAGAGGTGAAAAGGTTTGGTCAGAAATAATGGATTTTGAGAAGATTTTGGAAGGTGTAGAAGGTGAAATGGAAGAGGATGCAATGTTTCTAGTAGGAGTCAACAGCAAGCGAGCACAGCTTATGGCAGGAGCTGAAAATGAAAGCATTAGACACACACACACACACTATAAAATAAAGATGAATATCTATAAACATCAATTGTTTGGGATGAATCAGTGGAGGGTAAAATGTATTGTGAGAGGGGGTGTTCATTTGAGGGATTCAGATGGCCTCCCAGATCATGAGTGTAACTCAACGGTTTACAAAAAGCATCTGAAGCCAGGGATTAACTACTTACACGATAGCAAAATACTGCGGATGCTGGAAAATTGAAACAACAACAGAAAACGCTGGAAAAACTCAGCAGGCCAGGCAACATCCGTGGAGAGAGAAACAGAGTTAACGCTTCAGGTCGAAACCCTTCATCAGAACTGAGAAAAAAGCAGGAAATGAAACAGATAAAAAAGCAAGGGGGAGGCTTGGGGGAGGAATAAAAGAACAAAAGGGGTGGTCTATGGTAAGTAGAGACATTAAGAGATGCTCAAGGCAAGTCGAGATGGTAATGGGACAGGTTAAGAAACAAAAGGTGGCTAGAAGTGTGAAATGCTGGCAGAATGAGAGACAGCTGCCGTAGGGGGAGAGAGAGAGAAAAAAAGGGAAAAGGCACAAACCAAAAGGATGGATAAAATGTGTATATATATATATGGTAGGGGCCGAGGTTATGATCTGAAATTGTTGAACTCGATATTGAGTCCAGAAGGCTGTAAAGTGCCTAATCGGAACTGCTTACATTTGCACAGAGATGTCTATCTAATATCTCTTACTGGCTTTATCATATATGATCACAAAAAGTTGTGTTTCTAATTTATGTTGGTCTGCAGCTGTAAAATGCTGATGGTAAAAGGTTAGTGGCTTCAGGATAGATACACATATCATTTTTGGAATTACTTCTCTTGCCAATGTAATACCACGGGTATCTGACAGAGAAACTTTACAATGCTGTATGAAGTAGTATCATAGAATACTGCACAAAGATGATTACCAGTTGTACAGCTTAGGATCTGACAGTATATTACATTATGCAAAAGAATCAAGATCTCTTTTAAAAGGTGAGGTTCCTCCGGTAATTTTAGCAAAAAGGTTGGCGGAACTACAAAACAGAATTTCCTCGTTTTGTTCTTGGGCCAACTTTTTCACTAAAATTAATCGACAGGAAGAATTTCACACCCCAACTCTCATTTACCTGCAACCAAATTCTTTGCCAATAGCAGTAAAAAAAAGTTTCAATCATAAAATGAAAAAAGTGAATTCCAACTGCTCACATTCGGCTCCTGTGGTTTATGTTACCCGAGATACTCATTGGTTTCATACCTTGTAAGATATTCCCAACACACTGGCTATCCAATATACAGTTTAGTAAGTATACCGTTTTCAAATTCAGTGTTTCTACAAGGTCTGGGATTTCTGAAATGCTCTATTGAACTTAGTTTTACAAAATCAGCAACGTCATGCCTCACTCTATAGTGTTTTACCTCCGAGAGTTTCTGGCACATCTGATCCTCCCAGCCATCTCCTGGAGGACTTTCAGGGATGAAGACCCAGTCCGCACCACAGGCCAAGGCACTTACTAGAGCTAGATACCTAAACGCATGACATACTTCATTAAATTTCAAATGATTTTTTAAAAGAACATTTCAAATCACTTCAATCATGTTGATCTTAAAACTATTAATCAAATGTCACAAACAAGTACATTGTTTGCTCACCCACAATGTCTACCCATCACCTCCAGCACAAATGTCCTCTGATGGCTGCAAAAGAATATTGAAAGAGTTACATTATTAACTACTTTATATCTTCACTCTCACATCTACTTCCACAACTTGCAACAACCTGCAGTGTAAAAGCTTGAAGATTGTTATTATGTATTAAGTACATTGCAGGATTTAAAAAAAATGATGTTTTGGCTTTTAAAAAAAAATAAAAGTGTATGACCATGGTCATAAAGTTCTATTTTTCATGCAAATATACGAGGTGGGCGTGAATGTTCTGCAAAAAGCACATACAGCAAAAGAAAAGTACTGCTTGTGCTTCCCTTTGAGAAATGGGTGGCACTGATTTAAGCTCTTACATACTGATTCTATATGGACAGAAATATTTAAAAAATCCAGCACAGACAAGAATCGATTTTGTTACATAAACATTGGCAAGAGAGACATTTGGGGTGTTTTAAGCTGCTGACTTCTGATCCACTGGCACGATTGCTCTTCTAGGCCTACAATGACAGAATGCTGGCCCCAGAACACACCGTCAAGCGCAGCATGCATTGCAAGATACTATCTAGAATGTTAGTGTGGTTAAGTGCATGACTGAGTGAGAGCGAGAAGGATGTAAGACATAAAGGCTGGATAGTACGAGCCCAAAACTTGGAGAGAGGCCTGCAGCTTCACCCTTCCCTACTCCTTCAAGGCTCTTGTTTACGAGGGCAGCATCTCTCAAAAGAGTCAAGTGCTTGTAAATTCTAAGCACTTTACCAGTTTTGGTCTGTTGGTCATTATTAGGCAGCAGAGAAATAGTTTTGTTGTATGTTGGAGTTCATAAACAGTGACAGACCTATGCCCAAATTGCCAATAGGAATTGTTCGGGAGTTAAATTGAGGATGTCTATCAGGAGCCCACAAATACAACAAAGTCAATCAGACTTAATTATTAACCCAGTAAACAACATGATTTCCTCAAAAATTATAGCACACTATCAACAGGCCATTGAACACACACAAACAATGCAATAGCGTCTCATCTTTCCCCACAGTCTCTTCAACATAAAGCCTCAGGATACAAATTATGTAATCAGTCTAACAATGGAGCACATCCAAAAGAAATTTTAACTAGTCCTGTCAAACACAATTCAACAGATTGCCTGACAATTATTTTCCAAATCCACATTTAAAATGTTAGTGCCCAGTTTAGTACAAAGATGGGCAGCGTCCATCTCATGTTACAGAAAATACCATGGCATATAACTGGAAGTTCAATTAACTCTCCTGAGCAGAACAGGTTAAAAATGACGTGCACATCAACGCTGCTTGTGTGAAATAATTTGGAATTGAAAGAAAAAACGGAGGCGATTCCAAAAGAAACCACTACCATTAAGAGGAACTGTCATTATAAAGAGATACAATGTGAGACAGCCAACAATGAAACTGGAGAAAGGATAAACTAGTAAAACCGATACCGCAACATCCAAAAATTCCACTCCTGCAATGGAAGGAGGAATACTGGGTCGTAGCACAGTGACCAGAATACAGAGAAACTGGATATAAAAACTGGATATAAAAGAAACAGCAAACATTGTCAAACTTGCTTCTTGGCTGCCATATAGGATCAAGCCACACAGTGGTTCAGAATCCCTGAACCTGTTAGAACGAGCAAGGGGGAATAGGGACAAGGATAGGGCCAGGAGGAGTGCTGTGGAAGAGGTGGTGAAGTGTAAAGTTGCTTATTCAACTCCCACTCAGAGGGGGAGTTGTCCATTATGTGCCCAATACAGATGTATACTGGGTCTGATGAAGTGCCCCACTTAAAATGCTAACCTCAATCCTTCAGATACTGACTGATCTGCTGTCTTTTCTGTTTGAGTTAAAATACCGAAAACAAACCTTCAATACAATTTGTGCGGTAAAAGTTGAATGTTAAAGCACCAGCAATTGAAGCACATTAAAAAGTGGACGATTGATCTTTCAAATTATACGTATACCAGGAATACATCTTGTAAAGGGAGCACTGGATATTCTTTCATTTAAAAAAGCCAAATGTTATACTTGATGCAGAAACGATAAGGTATGTCGATATGGTACAGTTTTCTGCAGTGCACGTGAGCATCGTATTCAGCGCCAACCAAAAGCTACAATACATGAAAGTTTCTTTTCTCCATAAAGGGAGTAGGAAGGAGGAGAAAAAAAAGTAGGGCACAGACCCTACTAATATTGTGCCTAAAGTGCTACCGCCTGTAGCATATTCACACATTTTATGTGGTGTACCTGTTTCCAACCATCATGCAAAATACTACACCATCAAATGAAGTACATTTGATCTATGAACAGAATTTCTCAATTGCAGGCAATTACTTATCAACATCTTCCCAAATGTCATAGAAGTATTTTCTTTACTAGAAAACTGCTCTTCTAACCAATTAGGTACACTTACTATCTACTGCTAGGTAAGGGTAGCAGGGACAAGAATTGGTTTTACAGTGCTCGTGAGCCATTTTCTCTTCTGGTACACAATTTGGCTGGGGGTTGGGGGGGGGGGGGGGGGGGAGACGGCAGGAGTGGAAAGAGACTCGAGATATGTAAAAACGATCTCATTCATAGCTATCAAGTTTCTGAAAGAGCACTTGCAGCCACAGATTTCTTATAAAAATTGCATCGGTGTCGACCAACACACTAGATTATAATCTTTTTCTCTGTACTTGAACGAGTTGTACTGGGAAATTAAAGCAGGGACTTCAACAACGTAGAGCTCCACCCAGCAGCACTGAACAGGAAAAGAAGAAGGAGGAAGTTACCACATCAAAATGGTATCGCAAAGTGCAGAGTCATTTTAAATTCACAGCAAGTGCACAAGGCCTTAGGCTACAGTTGGAATAGTGTAAACAGTTTGTGTGCACCCTATAAGAATAAAAAAGGAATGGAACAGGTTGACTGTAGATTCACGTGGACATTACTAAGGATGCGGGATTAAAATTATGAAGAAAGACCTGAGAAGTTAGGCCGTTTCTACTAAAGCTGAGAAGATCAAAAGGCAAAAACAGAAAATGCTGGAAATACTCAGCAGGTCAGACAGCATCTGTGGAGAGAGAAACAGAGTTAACGTTTCAGGTCGATGACCTTTCGTTAGAACTAGAAAAAGTTAAGAGATGTAACAGATTTTAAACAATTGCAGGGCTATTACCATCTCCTTTTGCTTTGTACAATCATACCTTTTGTCATTTAATCACTCATGCCTCCACCCTATCACAGACCTTCCCTTTTGTTCTTTTCTCACCTCCCCGCTTTCAGTGATCTGCACTTGCTTGAAATCGGGTACATCTCTAACTTTTTCCAGTTCTAACGAAAGGGCATTGACCTGAAATGTTAACTCTGTGTCTCTCTCCACAGATGCTGTCTGACCTGTGGAGTATTTCCAGCATTTTGTTTTTATTTCAGATCACCAGCATCCGCAGTATTTTGCTTTTGTAAGATTAAAAGGCAACCTGATAAAGGTCTTCAGGATTATGAAAGGTCCTGGTACGTCACAGTAATATTGTGGCACTGGACACGACAGCCCAGTCGACCCTGCAAAGTCCTCCTCACTAACATCTGGGGACTTATGCCAAAATTGGGAGAACTGTCCCACAGACCAGTCAAGCATCATCCTGACACAGTCATACTCATAGAATCATACCTTTCAGCCAACATCCCAGACTCCACCATCACCATTCCTGGGTATGTCCTGTCCCACCAGCCAGGGGTGGTGGCACAGTGGTATACAGTCGGGAGGGCGTGGCACTGGGAGTCCTCAACATTGACTCCAGACCTCACAAAGTCTCATGGCATCAGGCCAAGCATGGGCAAGGAAACCTCCTGCTGATAACCACCTACCACCCTCCCTCCCTCAGCTGATGAATCGGTATTCCTCCATGTTGAACACCACTTGGAAGAAGCACTGAGGGTAGCAAGGGCACAGATGTACTCTGGGTGGGGGGACTTCAATGTCCAGCACCAAGAGTGGCTCAGTAGCACTACTACTGACCAAGCTGGCCGAGTCCTGAAGGACATAGCTGCCAGACTGGGCCTGCAGCAGGTGATGATAGAACCAACACGAGGGGAAAAACCTACCTGACCTCGTCCTCACCAATCTACCTGTTGCAGATGCATCTGTCCATGACAGTATTGGCAGGAGTGACCACCGCACAGCCCTTGGAGTCGTAGTCTCGTCTTCACACTGAGGCCTCCATCATGTTATGTGGTACTACCACCGTGCATAACTAGATAGATTCAGAACAGATATAGCAGCTCAAAACTGGGCAGCCATGAGGCGCTGTGAACCATCAGCAGCAGCAGAATGGTATACCACCACAATCTGTAACCTCATGGCCCGGCCCAGCATATCCCTCACTCTACCATTACCATCAGTCTAGGGGACCAACCCTGGTTCACTAAGGAGTGTAGAAGAGCATTCCAGGAGCAGCACCAGGCGTACCTAAAAATGAAGTGCCAACCTGGTGAAGCTACAACACAGGACTACAAACCTGCTAAACAGCATGCTATAAACAGAGGTAAGCAATCCCACAACCAATGGATCAGATCAAAGCTCTGCAGTCCTGCCAGATCCAGTCACGAATAGTGGTGGACAATTAAACAACTAACGGGAGGAGGAGGCTCCATGAACATCCCCATCTTCAATGGTGGCGGAGCCCAGCACGTGAGTGCAAAAGACAAGGCTGAAGTGTTCGCAACCATCTTCAGCCAGAAGTGCTGAGTGGATGATCCATCTCGGCCTCCTCCTGAGATCCCCACCATCAGAGAAGCCACTCTTCAGCCAATTCGATTCACTCCACATGATATCAAGAAACGGCTGAGCACACATAGCAAAGGCTATGGGCCCTGACAACATCCCAGCTGTCGCGCTGAAGACTTGTGCTCCAAAACTAGCCACACCTCTAGTTAAATTGTTCCAGTACAGCTACAATACTAGGATCCACCTGACAATGTGGAAAATTGCCCAGGTATGTCCTGCACACAAAAAAAACAGGACAAATCCAATCCGGCCAATTACTGCCCCATCAGTCTACTCTCAATCATCAGCAAAGTGATGGAAGGTATTGTCAACAGTGCAATCAAGTGACACTCACCGATGCTCAGTTTGGGTTCCACCAGAACCACTCCGCTCCAGAACTCATTACAGCCTTGGTCCAAACATTGACAAAAGAGCTGAATTCCAGAGGCGAGATGAGAGTGACTGCCCTTGACATCAAGGCAGCTTTTGACTGAGTGTGGCATCAAGCAGCCCTAGTAAAATTGAAGTCAACAGGAATCAGGGGGAAAACTCTCCACTGGCTGGAGTCATACCTAGAACAAAGGAAGATGGTTGTAGTTGTTGGAGGCCAATCATCTCAGCCCCAGGACATCGCTGCAGGAGTTCCTCAGGGTAGTGTGCTAGGACCAACCATCGTCAGCTGCTTCATCAATGACCTTCCCTCTATCATAGGGTCAGAAGTGGGGATGTTCGCTGATGATTGCAGAGTGTTCAGTTCCATTCGCAACACCTCAGATAATGAAGCAGTCCATGCCCGCATGCAGCCAGACCCGGACAATATTCGGGCTTGGGCTGATAAGTGGCAAGTAACATTCGCGCCACACAAGTGCCAGGCAATGACCATCTCCAATAAGCGAGCGTCTAACCACTGCCCCTTGACATTCAATGGCATTACCATCACCGAATCCACCACCATCAACAACCTGGGGGTCACCATTGACCAGAAACAAACTGGACCAGCCACATAGATACTGTGGCAACAAGAGCAGGCGAGAGGCTGGGTATTTTGCAACGAGTGTCTCACCTCCTGACTCCCCAAAGCCTTTCCACCATCTACAAGGCACAAGTCAGAAGTGTTATGGAATACTCTCCATTTGCCTGGTGAGTGCAGCTCCAACAACACTCAAGAAGCTCGACACCATCCAGGACAAAGCAGTCCACTTGATTGGCACCCCATCCAGCACCTTAAACATTCACTCCCTCCACCACCAGTGCACCATGGCTGCAGTGCGTAACATCTACAAGATGCACTGCAGCAACTCGCTAAAGCATCTTCAACAGTACCTCCCGAACCAGTGACCTCCACCACCTAGAAGGACAAGGGCAGCAGATGCATGGGAACACCAACACCTCCAAGTCACACACAATCCTGACATGGAAATATATCGCCGTTCCTTCATCGTCACTGGTTCAAAATCCTGGAACTCCCTCCTGGAATACTGCATACAGTTTTGGTGTCCATACTTAAGAAAAGACATACTTGCTCTCGATTCAGTACAAAGAAGGTTCACTCGGTTAATCCCAGGGATGAGGGGATGGACATATGAGGAGAGGTTGGGTAGATTGGGACTCTACTCATTGGAGTTCAGAAGAATGAGAGGCGATCTTATTGAAACATATAAGATTGTGAAGGGGTTGGATCGGGTGGATGCGGGGAGGATGTTCCCGATGATGGGTGAAACTAGAACTAGGGGGCATAGTCTTAGAATAAGGGGCTGCTCTTTCAAAACTGAGATGAGGAGGAACTACTTCACTCAGAGGGTGGTAGGTCCATGGAATATGCTGCCCCAAAAAGCTGTAGAAGCTACATCATCACATAAATTTAAAACAGAAATAGACAGTTTCCTAGAAGTAAAGGGAATTAAGGGTTACAGGGAGCGGGCAGGAATTTGGACATGAGTCTAGGTTCGGATCGGTCATGGCCCTGTGGGTAGCAGAGCGGGCCCAGGGGCCGTGTAGCCTGATCCTGCTCCTATTTCGTGTGTCCAATTCTGTTAGATTCAGGAGATGGTTCTGTGATAGTAGATTGGCGGTTAGGATCAGATCAGCCATGATCTTATTGAATGGCGGAGCAGGCTCGAGGGGCCAATTGGCCTACTCCTGCTCCTATTTCTTATGTTCTTATGTTAACAGCACTGTGGGAGTACCTTCACCACACGGACTGCAGCAGTTCAAGAAGGTGGCTCACCACCACCTTCTCAAGGGATGGACAATAAATGCTTGCCTTGCCAGCGACACCCACATCCCATGAACAAAAAAAATATATAATCACAATGTGTTATGGAATAATCTGAGTGTTTTTTCAAGCAATGTACAATAGGGTTAAGTTGCTGAATATCAAATGGTAAAACCTGTAGTATTTGCAGGACTACAACATTTATTGGTGTACTCTGGAAAACACACCTGTACCCACAACAAGCAAATCAAGCAGTCTCTATCTATGAGCTACATTTAATATTATTTTTGATATTTATTTATTACCACCCCTAAGTAAAGGCAATATTCAGTATAATACTTGTACCACCAGGCCGGTGGAGTCATTGACCACTTGGCAACACTTATAAAAAGGAAAATATTTCACCTTTCTTCAACTGTTTAGATATGGTTACTCTCAAATTGGTCACAACTGTTGCTGTATAAAGGAATAAGGCCCTCCTGGAGTGGTGTTAAGAGAAACGTGCCCAATAGTTGAATTGACATACAAGATGGCATAAAACAACACAGTCCGCTAGACTGCAGGATTAACACCGGCCCAAAATCTGCGGTCGGAGGCTTCTCGCGGGCGGATGCCTCCGACCTGTAAAAAATCTACAAATTTACCTGGTGGTCCGGGAGGTATGGAGGCTTGCGATCCTGGGCCTCTCCGGGTACGCGCGGGCAAAGGCCCACGTATCTCAGGGGCGCAGGCAGTTCGCAAGCGCCCCTGGGTTCACGTGGGCCGGCCCAACCAATAAAAGAAGGGAATCCCCACTCATACTTTTGGGCGTTGCGTACGTACGGAAACCCCATAAGTACGAATGGGGATCAATTAAAAAATACACGAACACATGAAATAATTTTTTTTTTAAATTACATATTTAAAATTAATTAAAATGCCATTTAATTAAATGAAAAAAAAATGTTTTAACAGGGCTAAAAATAAACTTACCTTATTGGACAGGGTTTTTAATGTATAAATGAGTGATAAAATTTTATTTTTCTATTTTTTTTAAAACTCTTATGCTGGTAAAAGTAGGCCTTACGCCTGCTTTTACCAGGCGTAAGAATTTCACAGGCATTCAATGGGTGGAAGTTGGGCAAATAGCGCAACTCTCCATCCACATAGGCCCTTCTCCCGGGGATGCGGAGGATCTGTCAAGAGGATTCTTGACAGATCGCAAGTGCTGGGTTTCAGCGCATGCGCTTCGCGTGCCTAAACCCGGAACTTGCGCGGCCCCTACGGGCGCGTGCACACCTCATACGCACCCGTAGGGGTCGCAAAATACAGCCCATTATATATAAAACAAAATATATACAAGCCTCAAGAAACCTAACCCCACTACCAACCAACTCAAAGCTGCCTTGAAACCAATCAAACTAAATCAATACAGCCTCTGAAATGGAATGTAAAGATGGTGGTCATTTTTCCTCAAGCTAGAATATAATATTCTATGACATAAATTATCAGCCATGGCAGCATTCCCACCCTTGAGTCAGGAGGTTGTGGGTTCAAGTCCCACTCCACAGACTTCAGCACAAAATTTAGGCAGACACTCCTGTGAAGTACTGAGGGAGATGCTGTCCTTTGGATAAGATATTAAACTGAGGCCGTCTGCCCTCTCAGGTGGATGTAAAAGATCCCATGGCACTATTCAAAGAAGGAGGAGGAAGTTTGGCATGGAGGGCAAGGTGATTGGGGAAACGGGGCCGGGGTTGGGGTGGGGTGGGCGAGGGGGGGGGGGGGGCAAGAAAAGAGAAGCAGCAGAGGCAACTGAACAGGTGGTCTCAATCCTAATATCACAGAAGCTGCTTGCACTTGTTGGTGGGGAGGGTGAAGGGGGCAGGAGAAAAAGGTTTATGGAGACACCTGGCAATGGATTATCGTTGCTCCCAGGTCTTAAGGCAGGAGAACAGCACTGATTACAATAACTCCTCACCTAGTATAATGGAGATGAAGCTCCTGAATTTCCATGGAGGTTGTTCAGATCTCCCACCATAACTTCAGAACACCCGGAAAAATGGTGTAAACGGCCATTCTGAGGATTCCATCAAACTTATGGCAGAGATCAGAACAACCCCTTGCGGAAATTCAGGGCCAAGGTTTATAAAGGGGGCACTTATCCATTATTAAACCAACTGCAATGCATAGAAGTCATGCATTTCAAAGCATCATAGTGGAGGAAGAACCTTATGCTGCACGTACCATGGAGTCCAGTCAAACAGTACTCTGGCCTATAAACAATGTTCTCTCTAATTTTTTTTGTACTGAGCGGGCCACAAACTCCTTTGAGTGCGACCTTTTCATCAGTGAACAAATTTTAAAACAACAACTTTTACAACAACGACAGCAACAGCAACCACTTAATGCAGTAATGTCATATTGCCACCCCACCGTCTCAAATCTGAGACAATCAGACAAGGTTCTATACAGATTTAACAAAACTTCTCTGCTTTTGAATTCTCTTCCCCTAGAAATGAGCCCCAGTGCTCTATTTGCACTTTTATGGCTTTTTTAACCTGCATTGCTACTTTTAATCATTTGTGAATCTATATATACTCCTAGATCCCTTTGCACCTCTACCCCATTTAGAATCTTATTCCTCCTACTAAATTGCACCACCTCACACTTATCTATATTGAAATTCATTTGTCATTTACATGCCCATTCTGCATGTTTTGTTTACGGTAGAATTAATTAAAAGCTTTTAGTTCATCATGTACAAACTCTATTTAATAAAAAATCACTTGTCAGAAATGACTGGGATATAAAAGAACTGCATAATAATGCATCAAGACTTCAGAAACGTCACTCAGTTACACGGTTATGCATCGACAAACAATCCAAAAGTCCAACGTGAGCTGAAAGAGGTATATCTATTCATGCAATTTGTATTAATTTTAAAATTTTCAACGTATTAGCCCATCCCTCATGTCACTATAGCAATGGTTGCACAAGCAGCAGGAGCAGCGACTTTCCTATGGCACTGACGTGCTGTACGTCCACATAAGTAATTAGAATAGTAATCACAAGGCAACCAGACAACCAACCAACGATAAAGTGCTGTAGTTCTTCAGTTCATAGAACATAGAACAGTACAGCACAGTACAGGCCCTTCGGCCCTCGATGTTGTGCCGAGCATTGTCCGAGACCAAGATCAAGCTATCACACTCCCTATCACTCTGGTGTGCTCCATGTGCTTATCCAATAACCGCTTGAAAGTTCCTAAAGTGTCCGACTCCACTATCACAGCAGGCAGTCCATTCCACACCCCAACCACTCTCTGAGTAAAGAATCTACCTCGGACATCCCTTCTATATCTCCCCCCCATGCACCTTATAGTTATGCCCCCTTGTAACAGCTGCCTCTACCCGAGGAAATAGTCTCTGAACATCCACTCTATCTATCCCCCTCATCATCTTATAAACCTCTATTAAGTCGCCTCTCATCCTCCTCCGCTCTAAAGAGAAAAGCCCCAACTCCCTCAATCTTTCCTCATAAGACCTCCCCCCCAAACCAGGCAGCATCCTGGTAAATCTCCTTTGCACTCTTTCCAATGCTTCCACGTCCTTCCTATAGTGAGGTGACCAGAACTGCACACAATATTCCAAATGTGGTCTCACCAAGGTCCTGTACAGTTGCAGCATAACCTCACGGTTCTTAAACTCAAACCCTCTGTTAATAAACGCCAACACACCATAGGCCTTCTTTACTGCTCTATCCACTTGAGTGGCAACCTTCAGAGATCTGTGGATATGAACCCCCAGATCCCTCTGCTCCTCCACGTTCCTCAGAACCCTGCCGTTGACCCTGTAATCCTTATTCAAATTTGCCCTACCAAAATGAATCACCTCGCACTTATCAGGGTTAAATTCCATCTGCCATTTTTCGGCCCAGCTCTGCATCCTATCAATGTCTCTTTGCAGCCTACAACAGCCCTCCACCTCATCCACTGCTCCACCAATCTTGGTGTCATCAGCAAATTTACTGATCCACCCTTCAGTCCCCTCCTCCAAGTCATTGATAAAAATCACAAACAGCAGAGGACCCAGCACCGACCCCTGTGGCACACCGCTGGTAACTGGTCTCCAGTCCGAAAATGTTCCATCCACCACCACCCTCTGCCTTCTATGAGATAGCCAGTTACTTATCCAATCGGCCAAATTTCCCTCTATCCCACAACTCCTTACTTTCTTCATGAGCCGACCATGGGGAACCTTATTAAACGCCTTACTAAAATCCATGTATACGACATCAACTGCTCTACCTTCATCTACACACTTAGTTACCTCCTCAAAGAATTCAATCAAATTTGTTAGGCAAGACTTACCCTTCACGAATCCGTGTTGACTATCCCTGATTAAGTTGCCCCTTTCCAAATGGTCATAAATCCTATCCCTCAGGACCTTTTCCATTATCTTACCAACCACCGAAGTAAGACTAACCGGCCTATAATTACCAGGGTCATTCCTATTTCCTTTCTTGAAGAGAGGAACAACATTCGCCACTCTCCAGTCCTCTGGCACCATTCCCGTGGACAGTGAGGACCCAAAGATCAAAGCCAGAGGCTCTGCAATCTCCTCCCTTGCCTCCCAAAGAATCCTAGGATATATCCCATCTGGCCCAGGGGACTTATCGACCCTCAGGTTCTTCAAAATTGCTAAAACATCTTCCCTCAGAACATCTACCACCTCCAGCCTATCCACCTTTATCACACTCTCATCCTCAAGAACATGGCCCCTCTCCTCGGTGAACACTGACGAAAAGTATTCATTCATCACCTCTCCTATCTCTTCTGACTCCATGCACAAGTTCCCACTACTGTCCTTGACCGGCCCTACCCTCACCCTGGTCATTCTTTTATTTCTCACATAAGAGTAAAAGGCCTTGGGGTTTTTCTTGATCCGACCCGCCAAGGACTTCTCATGCCCCCTCCTAGCTCTCCTAAGCTCTTTTTTTAGCTCATTCCTTGCTACCTTGTACCCCTCAATCGACCCAACTGAACCTTGTTTTCTCATCCTTACATACGCTTCCTTTTTCCTCTTGACTAGACATTCAACCTCTTTTGTGAACCATGGTTCTCTCACTCGGCCATTTCCTCCCTGCCTGACAGGGACATACCTATCAAGGACACGCAGTAATTGCTCCATGAAAAAGCTCCACTTTTCGTTTTCATAGTATTAAAAAGAATTGAACAAAAATGGTTATCCCTATTTTCAACTTCAATCACTTCCATTAACAAACGTTGTCTTCTTGAACCAGCACCCACTGCCCCCCCCCCCCAAAGTAACATGTCAGAAATGCAGCACTTATTCACAAGTGCAGAAAAACACATACACAATATGAGTCACCAAATTAAAAACAAAAAGCAGGAAAAGCTATGATTTAACAGAAATAAACAAACATTCATCTTTCTTCCTGGACAGGAGAACCAATCAGACTGACTTGGAAATGTTTACTAATGTGTTGACGTACAGATGTTAATTTACGAATTTCACTTCTAATGTTTTTCTCTCAAACATTCTTCACAGTATTAATCCCTACTCTTATCACAAAAAGCGTTATTTTAGGTAGTTCCTAATTAAATAGGGGGAAACAAACTTCATTGTACTCTCAATCAAAATTGTACATTATCAGTTTAATCGAAGTATTTTCTGTGTCTTTCTCAATAAACAAATAATAGTTTCTTCTAAAGTAGCTTCATGCAATTTTTATACATCATTACATAACTCGTGTGTCTATTCTCCAATAAACGTTTAAGAGGAAATCTATATTTACATTATTCCTGGGAATTGTTAGGACTATAGAACGACAGACAAAATAAAATGGTTTATGTTTTTCCCCTTTTTTTGGTTCTCTTCCTAAATGTCTTAATGATTATATTTTTTAAAAAGTCAATAAAAAGTAATAGGTAACACCTACAAATCCTCCCCGCCCTCCCCCTCCTCAACAGCATTGTTGCATGTTTGCGTAAAGCTACTCACTTCAGTCGATCGTTCAAAATCAAATATTGAGAAATTTCAATTTTAAAATGTTTTAAGCAGTTCAGAACCTCTTTAAAAGCATTTGGACTTCAAGACCTGGTTGAAACTTGTTTAGATGAGAGGAAAATTGATTTTTGTTTCTGTTTCTTCCAAAATCATGTTCAAAATTTAGAGGGGAAAAAAGTGTTTTTAACACTCATTTTTGGTGAAAAGTTCATTAAAAATCTTTAAATTCTTTCAAGTCTCGTGGCAGCTTTGACAGAAGTTGCTCAAAGTTTCTCTTTCCCTCTTCAATGCTGTCTTTAATCATACAACAAAAAATAATAAAATAAACTCTAATTCCAAACAGAGTTCAAATAAGAAAGTGAATAAAGTGGTTAAACTTCCTAAGAAGGCTATCTATCCCCAGCCTTGGTGATGAGTTGGGATCAGTTTTGGAGAAGTTGTTTTCTCTTTTTCTGCTGCCGTTCCCTCCGTCTCAACAACAACAACTTGTATTTATATAGCGCCTTTAATGTAGTAAAACGTCCCAAGGCGTTGCACAGGAGTATTTTAAGACAAATAATTTGACACCAAGCCACATAAGGATAAATTAGGACAGGTGACCAAAAGCTTGGTCAAAGAGGTAGGTTTTAAGGAGCGTCTTAAAGGAGGAAGGAGAGGTAGCGAGGCGGAGAGGTTTGGGCAGGGAATTCCGGAGCTTAGGGCCTAGGCAACAGAAGGCACGGCCACCAATGGTTGAGCGATTATAATCAGGGATGCTCAAGAGGGCAGAATTAGAGGAGTGCAGATATCTCGGGGGGTTGTGGGGCTGAAGGAGATTACAGAGATAGGGAGGGGCGAGGCCATGGAGAGATTTGAAAACAAGGATGAGAATTTTGAAATCGAGGCGCTGCTTAACCGGGAGCCAATGTAGGTCAGCGAACACAGGGGTGATGGGCGAACGGGACTTGATGCGAGTTAGGACACGGGCAGCTGAGTTTTGGATGACCTCAAGTTTACGTAGGGTGGAATGTGAGAGGCCAGCCATGAGAGCATTGGAATAGTCAAGTCTAGAGGTAACAAAGGCATGGATGAGGGTTTCAGCAGCAGATGAGCTGAGGCAAGGGCGGAGACGGGCGATGTTACGGAGGTGGAAGTAGTTGGTCTTTGTTATGCTGCGGATATGTGGTCGGAAACTCATTTCAGGGTCAAATATGACACCAAGGTTGCGAACAGTGTGGTTCTGCCTCAGACAGATGTTAGGGAGAGGGATGGAGTCAGTGGTTAGGGAATGGAGTTTGTGGCGGGGACCAAAAACAATGTGTCTCAGACTCTGAGGTACAAACAGGGGCACAAACTTTTTCCCGTCTCTCATAACATGATTTAAATAACCCTGATAAAACTCTTTCAAAAAGGGGACAACACCTGGCAAAATTTAACTGAAACTTACCACGGGACATTCAAGATCACTTTCCTGTATTTTTTTCCAGCTTTAAACAATTTTCTGAATTTTTTTAAAATTCTCATTTTTGTTTCAGCGGGGGCCGATAACTTCATTGCTTTAGCCTCCTTCCAACTGTCATTGTACATGTGCTGCGTCTCCACCTGTGTTATTCCAAAGTGTGGCCGGCGCTCAGTCCCAGAGAACGGACTACACACGCCTGGACCCTCACCTCTCTCTCTGTCCCCCTCTCCCTCTGTCCCTCTCTCCGCAGTCTCTCCCTCTCTAATCCTCAATCTTTCCCCCCCACCGGCCACCAACGGATCCTCTGATACAATAGCAAAATACTGCGGATGCTGGAAATCCGAAACAACAACAGAAAACACTGGAAAAACTCAGCAGGCCAGGCAGCATCCGTGGAGAGAGAAACAGAGTTAACGTTTGAGGTCGAAGACCTTTCGTCAGTTTTTCCAGCGTTTTCTGTTGTTATAATGGATCCTCTGACCTCTGCACGGAGCCGACGAAAGCGTGACCCAACTGGATACTGCGCATGCGCGGCTCCGGTATACCACGCGCAGGCACAGAAGGCTGCAAAGGCAAATAATCAGAGCACAGGGGATTCTCCCGCTGTCCAGCTGAAAGGTCAAAAGTTCAAGGGAGAAAACCAAACCCCTCTCGGCGTTGCACAGCAAGCCCATCGACCATTGGAACACACACTACAAGAGCTGCAATTGGGATCGGCTCGGAGGTTGCAAGACTCACAAACGAGTCTGTCTGGATTCCCGGGGCCATTGTGTATTGGGCCCTTCCCCCGCTGCAGCTGCTGTCCAGCTCTCTGCGCGGCATTTCAATTCAACTGCGCGGGAGTTCGGGGATCAGTGCGTGCACGCGCGCACGCAAGCACCTTAGAGGGAACAGTGCCTATAAACCGATGGATGCGATCTATGCACCACTGCAAGATATCCTGCCACACAAATCATGGGTGCCTTTTGCAACAGAACAACCGGCACATGGTTAAAAAATGAATACAGCGGCCCTGAAATTCCGTAGTGGTTCTCAGTCTCCACTTGAACCCCTCCAAAAAAATGGCGGACACTTGGCATGACATGGTTACGCTTTTTGGGGAGTTTCTGCAGGTCACTTGCCAGATTTACAGTGAGAGACTCCCTATGGAAGTTCGGGGCCTATAATTACTCCGTTCTAAAATATAAATTCATTAGCGAACCACCAGTTCTAATGGCAGAGTTTTTTTTCTCTCCTAGATTTACCTCTGAGCAGTGGTCATGATGGCATCCACCACTTCAATAATACGGTGCAAAGCAGAGTCGGTACCAATGGTCATATCTGTCCCACAGAAATCATTGTCGATAGATCCAACCATGCCCACAATGTTTAAGTGGCTGTACTTCTGAGCTGTTTCCTCATCAATTTTATCTAGGTCGGGTAGGAAGGAAAAAACAATGTTACAAGAAACCATCTGAATAACTCAACAGTCAGGATCAACAGATCCAAGATGCAAGTAATTCAGAGCACTTTTCATCTGGTAAATCAGAATAAGACATGTACATAGTGAGAAAGGTTATACACATTGTGAGAATAAAAAATTGTAATTCTGGTATCTTTAAGTCAGCAATGTTACCATTGTGATAGAAATTATTATAATCCATTAAATTCAACTGACCACAATGACAGTGAAGTCTGCACTTTCTCCCCAACCCAGATTACACTGTTAAATTATGTTCCAGGACAGCCTGATTCTCAATCTGCCCTGCTGGTAGTTTTGCTAGAGAGAGAAACTAAAACTTACTAATAGCTACCCAATATTGGCCAGGACACCAGGAAAACTTCCTGCTCTTCTTTGAACAGTATGACTGGATCATTAGTCAGAACAGGCAGATGAGGGCCTTGATTTAATGGAGGGAATTTTAACCCCCAGGACAGGCTGGGGGGGGGGGTGTTAAATTCTTAAAACTCTGAAACCCGCCCCCAACCTGCTCTCGAGAGGCGGGTCAGTAATTTAAATATGCTAATTCAGCTGCGTGCCTCAGATTTTGGCAGCCATTTAGATTTAACGGCTGCAGGCTGGGTTTCCCAGGGCTCGTGATACCTGGCAGCTGAAGGGAGGAGAGAACGGCCAGATCTAGCAGGTAAGTGCTTTTTAGAGCACAGCTTGTGGGCCAGGAGGAGCAGGAGTGTTTCCACCTGGAACCCCCCAAGCTAACCTGCCGGGATCGGCCTCCCTCCCCTCGATCGGTACTTCAGCCCCTCCCCCGGCGATCTCCAGGCCTTCCCATGATCTCTTCCCACCGTCCCCCCAGCGATCTCTCCCTGCCTCCTCTCCAGTCTCCGGCTGCAGCCTTCTCGCGCAAGCCTTCCCGCCCAACAGCCAGCCTCTCAATCGGGCTGGCTGCCAGCTGGGAAAATTTTTTTTTGAATGAGGTCGTGCTACCGAGTTTCCTGGCCTCTACATGGCCCCGCCCCTCTTCCCACCCGCCCCCCCACCTCTCCGCTCCGTATAGCCCCCCGACCCCCCATACTCGCTCCGTATTTTCCCCCCGCCCCCCCATCCCCCGCTCCGTATAGCCCCCCTCCCCCACTCCATATAGCCCCCCCACCCCCGCTCCGTATAGCCCCCCTCCCCCACCCCCCTCGTATAGCCCCCCACCCCGCTCCGTATAGCCCCCCACCCCCGCTCCGTATAGCCCCCCTCCCCCCACCCCCGCTCCGTATAGCCCCCCACCCCCGCTCCGTATAGCCCCCCTCCGCCCCCCGTATAGCCCCCCTCCCCCCGTATAGCCCCTCGCCCCCCATCCCCGCTCCGTATAGCCCCCCACCCCCGCTCCGTATAGCCCCCCTCCCCCCACCCCCGCTCCGTATAGCCCCCGCTCCCCCCACCATCCCCACTCCGTATAGCCCCCGCTCCCCCCACCATCCCCACTCCGTATAGCCCCCGCTCCCCCCACCATCCCCACTCCGTATAGCCCCCACTCCCCCCACCATCCCCACTCCGTATAGCCCCCGCTCCCCCCACCATCCCCACTCCGTATAGCCCCCGCTCCCCCCCCACTCCCGCTCTGTATAGCCTCCGCTACCCCCACCATCCCCACTCCGTATAGCCCCCCGCCCCCCCATCCCCGCTCCGTAAAGCCCTCCCCGCGCCCTATAGCCCCCCACCCCCGCTCAGTATAGCCCCCATCCCCGCTCCGTATAGCCACTCACCCCCCCCCATCCCCGCTCCGTATAGCCCCTCGCCCCCCCATCCCCGCTCCGTATAGCCCCTCGCCCCCCCCATTCCCGCTCCGTATAGCCTCTCGCCCCCCCCATCCCCGCTCCGTATAGCCCCCCTCCCCCCACCCCCGCTCCGTATAGCCCCTCGCCCCCCCATCCCCGCTCCGTATAGCCCCTCGCCCCCCCCATTCCCGCTCCGTATAGCCTCTCGCCCCCCCCATCCCCGCTCCGTATAGCCCCCCTCCCCCCACCCCCGCTCCGTATAGCCCCTCGCCCCCCCATCCCCGCTCCGTATAGCCCCTCGCCCCCCCATCCCCGCTCCGTATAGCCCCTCGCCCCCCCATCCCCGCTCCGTATAGCCCCTCGCCCCCCCCCCATCCCCGCTCCGTATAGCCCCTCGCCCCCCCATCCCCGTTCCGTATAGCCCCTCGCCCCCCCCATCCCCGCTCCGTATAGCCCCTCGCCCCCCCCATCCCCGCTCCGTATAGCCCCTCGCCCCCCCCATCCCCGCTCCGTATAGCCCCTCGCCCCCCCATCCCCGCTCCGTATAGCCCCTCGCCCCCCCCATCCCCGCTCCGTATAGCCCCTCGCCCCCCCCATCCCCGCTCCGTATAGCCCCTCGCCCCCCCATCCCCGCTCCGTATAGCCCCTCGCCCCCCATCCCCGCTCTGTATAGCCCCTCGCCCCCCCATCCCCGCTCCGTATAGCCCCCCTTCCAGACCCGCTCCGTATAGCCCCCACCCCCCCAATCCCCGCTCTGTATAGCCCCCACCTCCCCCACCCATCTCCGCTCCGTATAGCTCCCCGCCCCCCAATTGTCTCATCTGAAACACTTCAATAATACTGCACTGAAGTGTCATATTAGATTATGTGAAGTTCTGGAGCAGGATTTGAGCACTTGAACTTCTGAGCTGGGAGCACTACAAACTGAATTAAACAGATACCTAATGTTGCTCGCTGACACTTGAAACAGTTGGGCAGTACTTTGCTTAAACTGTCTGGGTTTGGGTTCACAGCTGCACCAGTTACCTTCAGAAATCATCTTTTTAACATCTTTTCATACCTTCAGAAGTTCACTTTTTAGCATCTTCTCTGGAAAATAATCAGTACTGACACAGAACTGCCCTGTACTAAACAATATAAAAGTGGTTTGGGAAAGTACAGTCTTCAATGCCACAGGGTTTGGGCATTTAAAAATTGATCAATGCATCTGTAGGATCACTACGAGCAGTGATCGATACAAATGGATTTCACCATAACCTGCCCCCAAAAATTGACTATATATTTACAATCATGCTGTATGCTGCAGGCAGAATTCCGAATGAGTAGATGGAGTCAATAGCAAACATTGAAACACAGCTAAAATTCTACCGTTATAAAACAGGATCAGTACATTCCTGAATTCAGTAATCATTTTAAACAGTTGGCTTTATTTCATTGATGGAGTTACTGTTTGGCCACTGTTTCTTTTTCAAACCTTACTGAGAATTAGAGGTTCTCAATGAATCTGTGATCTCATTATTAAAAAGGCCCGTGGGTCAAACAGGTATCAATACTTCTACTTACTTGTGAGTTAAGTTACACCAAAACACAAATATTGCAGAATATGCAACAGTCTCAAATTTACTTATCTTCTATAGCAGTAAGCCAACAGTTACTACCTAGCATTCTCTAAGGATTCATCTTTTAAATTCACCATTATAGATACTATCCATATTTCTTCTCCAAGTCCATGGCGATATGACACTTATACTGCCAGTTTCAATACTCGGTCACCGTTTACACAAAGATTTTATGATAAAACGGTCACTGTATGCAAAAACAACTCCACAATTTCACAAGAGTATAGTTACGCAGAATGCCAATGCACGTCATGCGCATCAAGCATGCGAGAGAAAATCCATACCACCTCAATCCAAGACTTACCTCCTTCAACGAGTTCCTGCAGTAGTCCTTTCCACTCTTCACGGAAGAGATTTGCACCGGTTAAGCTACCATCTCCACCAATAACACACAGATTGGATATCCCACGCTTTATGAGATTGTGGGCAGCCTGGAGACGACCCTCGTGGGTACGGAATTCCTGGCAGCGTGCGCTCCCGATAACTGTCCCACCCTGAAAACAAAGCAAAAGAAAAATTGCCACTCAACAATAAAAATGTAAAACTGCACTCTACTCATTTGAATGGAAATTTAGGGCAAAAAATTAAGTGGCGCCCCGGAAAAATTAGCGTCCCCGCGACCGAAACTGAGTGGTAGCGCCCCAAGAGGGAAGCGGGGCGCTACTTGAAGCACCCTGCCTCCCTCTTGGGGCACTGTGAGGGAATATCTTGGCGCTACGTGCCGCAGCACGTCACGCCGCGGTATTGCAGGCCTTCCTCCCCTTCTTAAAGGGGAGGGGCCTTTTGAAGCGCGACCCGGAGCCCAGCTGGGCCCCCGGGGATCGGGAGTGCCGGCAAAAGAGCCCGGCACTCAAGAGAAGTGCCGGGCTCATGGAGCGCAGCCGGCACTCCGCCCGGGGGGGGGGGCGGATAAGGAGGCCAGGGACGGCAGCAGAGGCAGGTGCTGGCAGGCGGCCAGCAACAAAAATGGCCACCCGGCACCTCGCTTTTAAATAGCGCTGCCCCAGCCGCAGGTAGGCCCCCCTGACCCCGTCGGACATAGCGTCCGGCGGTAAGTCAGGGGGCGCTACCAAAGATCGCAGCCGGGGCACGAGCGGGGCGCTGTGCACGGTGATGACGTCATCGCCAGAGGCGCAGTGCCGCGGGGCGCTAATGGTTAGTGCCGCCGCTAACCTCCCGCTGAATTTCGTGGGAGGCGTTGGCAGCACCGCGCCCGGGCGCGAGTTGCTTTGTGCCCCATTAGCGGCGAATATTTCCCCCTTAAACTCTTAACTTTACTATCAATGAAATCACAGGTATTGCCAAAACTTGGAATATGGACTGGACTGGTTTTCCTTTTCCCGGCCCTTTCGCCTGCCAGCCTGAACCCTGCGCCCAATTTCCGGGGTCAGGAGTCATTAGCAATTCACGGCAGCCTCCTGACAGAATTCTGCAGAGGAACCATCAGAAGAGACAGGTGCCTTTATAAAGTAGAAGAGCCCGAAAGTCTGGAAGAACTGTCCTCGCCGAGATGGAGGCCTTTAGCAGGTAACTTTTGGGGAAGGGGTGGGGTGGGAGGAAATGGACGGAGAGGAGGCCACTTCTTTGTCCATCAGGAGACTCAGGATCTCCTTGCCATTACTCCAGGGACTGCCAACCTGGGCTCCATTGGTGGAACTGGGTAGCAGAAAGAGCAGCGACTGACAGCAAGAAAATTCTCCTCATCATTAGTATTTGCATGAGGCAGATGGGAGAGGGGTGATCGCCAACAGTCCCAGTGGGGGCGGAGGTAAGCCTCACTGCCCGGTTTTCCCTATTATTTCAGCTATTTTCCCCTCTCAATTTGGGGCAGGATAAGGGAAGAAAATCCAGACCTCAAAGCCACAACATGGAGCTTTATATGCAGTTTAGCATATTTTCCATTTTTAAAAAATAGCAAATGACAGAGAAGCACGTAAAAAGATCTGTTCATTTATCCTCTCTTCCCTAAATTCACTGTGGTAGAATTTCTTTTAGGGTTCTCCTGATCTCCAAGAGTAATTTCGGCAGAAGGAAACCTTGGAGAAATGGCATAAATGGCTGTTTCTCAAAGGTTCCTGGCCATCTTCCTCTGACGTTATAGTGGGAGTTCAGAGCAGCTACGAAAGAAATTCCAGGTGACCATGTTCAAAATGTATAAGGGGAGTCAAATGGTCTTCATCACTTCATTGCCGTTTCCCAATGTGAGTCACATAATATAGAAACTACAGAGGAGATCTAAAAAAAGGGAATTTGAGGGGCAGAGAGAGAGTATGAGAATAGATTAGGGGCTAACATAAAAAGAACCCAAAAGTCTTCTATAGAAAAAGTAAATAGTAAAAGGGTAGCCAAAGGGAGGGTGGGGCGGATTAGGGACCAAAAAGGAGATATTCTTGTGGAGGCAGGGAGGGCATCGCTGAGGTAATAGATCTGTACTTTGCATCTGTCTTCACTAGAGAAGAGGATGCTGCCAATGTAGCAGTAAAAGAGGAGGCAGTAGAGAAATTGGATAGGATAAAAATAGATAAAGAGGAGATACTTAAAAGACTGGCAGTCCTCAAAGTAGAAAAGCCACCCGGTCCGGATGGAATGCATCCTCGGTTACTGAGGGAAGTAAACGTGGAAATTGCAGAGGCGTTGGCCACAGTCTTCCAATCCTCCTTGGATAGGGGGGTGGTGCCAGAGGGTTGGAGGATTGCAAATGTTACACCCCTGTTTAAAAAAAGGGGGCGGGATAAACCCTGCAAATACAGGCCAGTCAGCCTAACGTCGATGGTGGGGAAACCTTTAGAGACAATAATCCGGGACAAAATTAATTGGCATTTGGAAAAGTATGAGCTAATAAAATGAAAGTCAGCTCAGATTTGTTAAAGGCAAATCATACTTGACTAACTTAGAGTTATTTGATGAAGTAACGGAGATGGTTAATGAGTGTTGTGCAGTTAATGTGTATATGGACTTTCAAAAGGCATTTAACAAAGTACCACTTGTTAGCAAAATAGGATTAAAGGGACAATGACAGCATGTATACAAAATTGGCTAAGGGACAGAAAGCAGAGAGTGGTGGTGAACGGCTGTTTTTCAGATTGGAGGGAAGTATACAGACAGAGGTTTTCTCCAGGTGCCGGTATTAGGACCACTGCTCTTTTTGATGTATGTTAATGACCTGAATATGGGTTTACAGGGTATAATTTCAATGTTTGCAGATGAAACGAAACTCGGAAATATAATAAACAATGAGGAGGATAGTAACAGACTTCAGGAGGTCATAGACTGATGAAATGGGCAGAGAAATGGCAAATTAAATTTAACGCAGAGAAGTGTCAAATGATACATTTTGGTAGGAAGAATGAGGAGGCGATATGAAATAACTGGTACAATTTTAAATGGGGTGTAGGAACAGAGAGACCTGGGGATGAATGCTCACAAATCTCTGAAGGTGGCGGGACAAGTTGAGAAGGCTGTTACAAAAGCATATGGGAGGCGTGGCTTTATTAATAGAGGAATAGAGTAGAAAAGCAAGGAGGTTATGCTAAACCTTTATGAAACACTGGTTAGGCCTCAGCTGGAGTATTGTGTTCAAATCCG
This sequence comes from Squalus acanthias, assembly GCA_030390025.1. NCBI lineage: Eukaryota > Metazoa > Chordata > Chondrichthyes > Squaliformes > Squalidae > Squalus > Squalus acanthias. The sequence continues at coordinate 152,422,417 of CM059428.1, forward strand.
GGCACCACAGTTTAGGAAGGATGTCAAGGGCACGTACAGGGTGCAGAAGTGATTTACTAGAATAATACCACAGATGAGGAACTTCAGTTATGTGGAGGGACTGGAGAAGCTGCAGTTGTTCTCCTTAGAGCAGAGAAGGTTAAGAGATTTGATAGAGGTGTTCAAAATCATGAATGGTTTGATAGAGTAAATAAGGAGAAACTGTTTCTCATGGCAGAAGGGTTGGTAGCCAGAGGACACAGACTTGAGGTGAATGGCAAAAGAACCAGAAACATTTATTTACATAGCGAATTGTTATGATCTGGAATACACTGTCTGAAAGGGTGGTGGAAGCAGATTCAATAGTAACATTCAAAGAAGAGAATTGGATAAATACTTGAAGGGAAAAAAATTTCAGGGCTATGGGGAAAGAGCAGGAGTGTGAGATTAATTGGATAGTTCTATCAAAGAGCCAGCACAGGCACGATGGGCCTAATGGCCTCCTTCTGTGCTATATCATTCTATGATTCTATGATAAGAGGCAGTTCCACGCTAAATGTTCAATTCCAGCATTAAAATGATCATGGATCTTTACTCGCGCTCCATTTTCATGGGAATATTGAAATGGAAAGGAATCTCTCACTCCACCTTCACAGGTGGGAACTTCGAGTGTTGATGAAGGATCACACCCAAAACCTGAAGTTATATTTCTCTTTCGGATGCTGACCAACCTTTGTACTGGTTCCTTTACACAAACAAACAAACAAACAAACAGTATTCCTTTCAAATTGATCACATATGGTATACTTCAATATGGCATGAAGTGAACCATCTCTAATTAACTTGCATTTTTGGATATATATTATATACTGATAATTTTCTCAATCAGAATCCATAATTAATTATAAATGTATAGTAATGATAACCCCTTTCAAATAGTATAAACGTCATACAACAACAACAACATCAGCAGATGGCAATCTTAGAGCCCAGAAGACAGTGAAATACTGCTGATTGAAAAACTGTAAAGCATTCTGCACCAAGTGTAAATGTCAGATTTAATAGTGAAATCATAAAGTCACCAATGCACAAGTATTTAGTGATGATAAAGTAATAGTTTAACCTTTAGTTTTTGAATGCCATCCAAGGACTCACTTTTCTTACGCAATTTAGAATGCATTTTTGCATGCTTCTATTCAATTAAAGCCTTGGACACACTCCCAGTTAGTCAGAATTTCCATAAAAGGAGTCATTCCTACCTTCTACTTCAAAACATTGCACTATATTCACTTACCACTTGCAAGATACTGGAGACATTTTCCCACTTTGCTTCTACAATATTATCCCCACCATCCACCATCCCCTTGTAACCCTGCAAGAGAGCGAAAAACAAATTATTGTAATTGAATTAATCCAAGCAGTTTCTGATGTCATATGGAAAGCATTCTGGAACACTTTAACAATGCCAAAACATACATAACCATATTATTTGCAAACAGTAAGCACAGGATCCATAGTTGCTGCATTAGAAATCGGCTTTCATTTGCTGTATTTATCTATCCTTCAGCCAGCTTCCTTCCTGCCACACAGCCTCTGTCTGCCAGCTGTCAATAATCTGGGTTTACAGACTTTCAAAGAGGGACCCTCATTCACATAAACATTTAAAAAATCAAACGGATAAGAAATCACTATAATTTCTTTGTAATGCATTGCTGTCGCCTTTGTGATCCTGCAGTTGCCAAGAAGGTTTGCGAGTTACCTGCTCCCAGGGTTCCACCAATGGTGCACAGAATCATTTGTTTATGAAGCATGGTAACAGTCTGGCAATCACTCTCCTTTCAGCACTGGGGAGAAACCGGGTCTCTCTTTCTCTGCCCATTGCTTCAGACAGTATCACAACTAAAACGGAGAATGAACCTATGCCCCATACATTGGTGTTCATTAAGATTCACTACCATGCCACCTGCATAAAAGGACCAGAAGAAAACAAAACGGAGGCTGAAGTTTCAAAAATGTTGCTTGCATCAAGAATAACGGTTTTTAAATTATTCTACCCATCAGTGGGAAAGAACTGAATTGGCATAAACTGCTGAAATGAAACAACTGCTAAGTATCCTGGATTAAGGACTATGGCACGGAATTTGCGGTTGTAATGATGGTGAAACCGTCAGCATCCGCCGTCATTACTCTGTGAAACGGACAGCAACTTTTGGCGTCCGCACATGCGCAGATAAACGCGGAAATCCAGAAGTTGCTGTTAGTGATTCCCCGCTCCTCCACAGGGAGCGCTGTTGCAGTCCTCGCAGATGGAAATCTTACAAATCACTTGAATTGACGTGGACTTCCACTTCTTACGCTCTAATCTCACTGTAAAAATCCCCGGAAAAGTTAATCCATGTTGAATGAAGTGTAATTGAGTATTTAACGGCGTACTAAGTTATAATTACTGTTGAACAACCTCTCTGGCCCTGAAAAACTAATTTTATATTTGTGAAATGTCAAATTTTTCCATAATGTTCCACATTCCCATAGCTTTTTATTTGTTTATGATATTTCAGCTTCAACCTTAATCCCATGTGTATGTCCCAATCTTTATTTTGCTCTCTGTAAAATGATTAAAAAGTGAAGGATAATCAGTGCTTTTTACTTCCTGGTTTACTGTCTGTGAGAATTCTGCAATGTGATTGATTGCCTAGCCTGCTTGATGACATCACTGTTGCTGGACGCTGAGATCCCCTATACATGGCGCCAGAATGAAATTAATGTCGGGAAAGATGAAATCCACTCCGCAGAGCTCACTAGATCTTTGTGGGGAAGCTTTCTTCGACAAGCGGTCACTTCACCGCTGACCACACCACCCAGGGCTATGAACCAATTTGTGATCAAATTCCCGCCTACCTTTGACTCAGTAACACATGCAGCCCTGGGTATTGTCAGCAGTGGTGTTTAAAAACCAGATTTTTTGTTCAGTATTAGAAAAGGCAGCTATGGTCTACTGGAAGGTACATTTTCATCCTCCTGGGGTATACAACATATACATCCAGGCAGGAGCTTGTTGCAAAAAAGGTATATGTTAAAACATTGTTTGAGCTGAGATTTGTTAATGATGTCGACTCTCGATTACATTCTTTTATTCGGAGTCCTATTGTACTGCGTTCAGTTTGCTTTATAAGCAATGTTTATTGTGTTATGAAAAGTTCAAAAAACAGCATCATCCACTGCAATCATGCCATCAAGATGAATGCATCAGGTCCTAATTATTCAATGCATTTCAGGCCACCAGCAGTCTCTGGATTCATTTGAGAAGCTTCAAAGTACGAGGCTAATCAGCATCAAGTCTGGCAGCAAGATAACTACAAAAATACTTCTGCTCTGAGAACTAGAGGTCCGCTTTATCAGAAGTGATGTAAATCTGAACAAGTTACTTGAACTGCAAGTAAGCTATTTGGAACCAGTACTTCAAAGACAAATTTACTTTTAAATTAATTCTGAATTCAGACAAGGAATAGCATGAGGGTTTGAAACATGTCTGAAGTAAAGCCAGTCAAGTTTAGCTTACACACAGCAACCGAAAAATCGACGTTCATTGTATCCATTAAAAGACACATCAAGACGCAACTGGCAAACAGCTTTGGTGGATACAGAGAAACCACATTTTGTCTGCTGTGAAGTATGGAGAGACAGCACAGTATTCACTTTCCTCTTTTCATTAAAGTGTCTTTTCATGCAGAAAATCTAAAGCGATTTGGTTAAACTGCTTTCGGGTGACAGTTAAATACCATAGCAACAGTGCACTACTTTGTTTCCACTGCTACACTCAGCTGTGCAGACAGTATTTCAGGCTTGATTTTCAACAGGCTTATAGCAGTATTTCTTCCTTTGTCTTTACTTCCTCTTATTAACATATTTAAATCAGGCTCCCACCGTGCAATTGGGAGCCTGATTTAAATTCAACTGCTGCTGCGCAGGTTTCCCAGGCCTCGGGAAACCCAGCATTGAAAAGGAGGCAGGAACTGCAGACTCAAGAAAGTAACTGCCTTTTACATTACTCCTTACGGCCAGGAGGAGCAGGAGTGCTCCCCCCCCCCCACCCCACCCCACCCACCCCTCAAGGAAGCCTTCGACCTCCTCTCTGCCGATCGCGGCCTCTCTCTCCTCCCCCCACCACGCTCGTAGACCTCCTCCCACCCCCAGCACCGATGTCCTTGCCATGCCATGACCAAACTCTCTCCCCCCACCCCCCCCCCCCCCCAGCATCTCCAGCCGTTCCCCCGCTCCAGACTGCCGGTGACCATCCCCATGGGTCCTCAGCTGCAGCCTCCTGCCGCTGGCTTTCCTGCCCGCCAGCCACTCAATTTGGCCAGCTGCCAAGCGCGAAACGGAAGAAAACAATTACAATGAGGTCCTGCCGTTAAATTCTGCAGGATCTCCATGCCCCCAGCCTTGACATGTTCCCCGGCCGTTGCCCTCCCGCATCTTCCCCGCACAAATCGGAGCCATGGATTCAGAAACTCAATGCAGATGGGTCAAAACAAATGATACCAAACTACAAGACAGTAAAATCAGAGATCAGACATACAGGAGTTGGACAAAATAAGTAAGTAGGCAATGAAATTGAATGCAGACAAGTGTAAAGTACTATATATAGGAAGGGAAAATGGGCATTATGTGCAGTAAATGAATGCTGTTGAAATAGCTAGGGAAGTAGAGGAGTCTTGGCAGATTCAACATGTCCAGTCAATGTAAAGCCACACTCAACAAAGCCAAGAGAATGTTGAACTACAACAACAGTAGAATACAAATCAGAAGAAGCTGTGACCAAACTGCATAGTGCTTTGGCCAGACCGCATCTTGAATACAGTGTTTAATTCTGCTCGAGATACAAGAGAGATATTCAAGTGTTGTAAACAATACAGAAAAGATCCAAAAGGCTGTGATCCTTAGTCTTGGAGGTCCGAGTTATGAGGTGAGACTGGAGAAACTTGGGCTTTTCAGCGTCAAAAGGAAGCATCTGAGGGGCAATCTTGGAGGTACACAAATTATAAATTATATGGAAAAGGTAAATCTGGAAAATTTAAGAGAAAAGGTCAAGAGGCCACAGGCTCAAACACATTTAGGATGAATATCAAAGTTCTTCTTCACACAGAATGATAAAGACATAGAATATGCTCCCCTGCCAAACACAGTAATGAAGGCAAAATCGCCTGGAATCATTTCAGAATTAATTAGGGTACAGTAGCATAGTAGTAATGTTATTGGACTAGTCATCTAAAGGACAAAAATTCAAATCCCACCAAGGTAGTTCGAGAATTTGAATTGAGTTTAAAAAAAAAAATCTAAAAATAAAAAGCTGGAATCAGTAAAAGTGACCATGAACCTGCCAGATTGTCGGATAAACCAACCTGGTTCACTGACATCCGTTAGGGAAGGAGACATGTCATCCTTACCCGGTCTGGCCTATGTGTAACTCCAGTCCCACACCGACGTGGTCGACGCTTAACTGCCCTCCGAAGTGGCCTAGCAAGTCACTCAGTTGTATCAAACCAGTACAAAGATTAACAAGACCTTCACCACATGGACTGCCGCGGTCAAGCAGGTCCACCACCACATTCTCGGGGCTTCATTTTTGCCCTAGCTACTGAATTTCCACAAGGCATTGATTAGACATTGGCAGGAATAGTATGTGCAGTTCTGGATACCACATTATATGAAAGATATTAGAAGCATGAAAAGGGTATCTTGAAGATTCATTATTACAAGAGCTGTGTAAAAAAAAAAAACTTATTTCACTGAAACAAAAAAAAAGTTAAGGATGGAATATAATAGAGGTTTTCACAGGGCAAATAGTGATGCATCGTTTCCACTGGTTGGCAAATTATTAACCAGGAGAAGTAGACTCAGTTATCATTGGAACAATGAAAAGGAGAAATTAGAAGATTCACATATAAGATGCAACACAGCTATACAAATCTGTCATTTGCATAGATTTCTACCTCATTTATACACCTCTGATTCAGAGTAATAATTAAAACAGCTTCCGTAAAGTAATGTACTGAGCTTTCCGAGATTCAAAACTCAAAAACCCAAACAACAACAACATTTGACAACACTCAACTCTCTTACAACAAATTTTATGCCAGAAAGACTCTGTGCAGTACACTATAGCAACCTCGGTTCTTCACATAAATCAGTATACTGGACAGATTCATTGCAGTCTCCTTGAGTCTGCATGACCTTCAAGCTACGTAGCAGGAGCTGATTCAATAGTTATGAGAACACATAACCCAAGGAGAAGATTAAATTAAAAAAAGAGGGATTCACACAGAATGATATTTCTTATAACGTGGGCATCGCACATACTATTCCTGATAATGTCTAATCAAAGTCTTGTGGAAATGACAAAAAAGAAGCCCTGAGAATGTGTTCTTGAACTGCTGGTGAAGGTCTTGTTAGCAAAATTGAAGCCCATGGGATAAAAAGGGGCAGCAGCAGCATGGATACAAAATTGGCTCAGGGATAGAAAATAGAATTGTGGTGAATGGATGTTTTTCGGACTGGAGGGAGGTATAAAATTACAGGCAGTGATAGTGAAATGGTACACGCGTTTTAAAAAAAAAACTAGTGGCAGGCAATGACTATCTCCAACAAGAGAGGGTCTAACCACTGCCCCTTGACATTCAACGGCATTACCATCGCCGAATCCCCCACCATCAAGAGCCTGAGGGGTCACCATTGACCAGAAACTTAACTGGACCAGCCACATATATACTGCAGCTGCAAGAGCAGGTCAGAGGCTGGGTATTCTGTGGCGAGTGTCTCACCTCCTGACTCCCCAAAGCCTTTCCACCATCTACAAGGCACAAGTAAGGAGTGCAATGGAATACTCTCCACTTGCCTGGATGAGTGCAGCTCCAACAACACTCAAGAAGCTCGACACCATCCAGGACAAAGCAGCCCATTTGAATGGCACCCCGTCCACCACCTTAAACCTTCATTCCCTCCACCACCGGTGCACAGTGGCTGTAGTGTGTACCATCTACAAGATGCACTGCAGCAACTCGCCAAGGCTTCTTCGACAGCACCTCCCAAACCTGCGACCTTTACCAACTAGAAAGACCAGGGCAGCAGGCGTATGGGAACACCATCGCCCCCAAGTTCCCCTCAAAGTCACACACCATCCTGACTTGGAAATAGATCGCCATTCCTTCATCGTAGCTGGGTCAAAATCCTGGAACTCCCTTCCTAACAGCACTTTAATAGAAGTCTTCAAAATTATGAAAGGTTTTGATAGAGTAGATAGAGAGAGAATGTTTCCCATGTGGGGAAGAGCAAAACTAGAGGCCATCAATATAAGATAGTCACCAAGAAATCAAAAAGAGAATTAAGAAACTTCTTTACCAGAGAGAGTAGTGAGAATGTGAACTCGCTACCACAGGGATTAGTTGAGGCGAATAGTATAGATGCATTTAGGGGAAGCTAGATAAGCATATGAGGGAGAAGGGAAGAGAGGGTTATGCTGGTAGAGTTAGATGAGGAAGGATGGGAGGAGGCTCAAGTGGAGCATAAACACTGGCAGTGGACTGGTTGGGCTGAATAGCCTGTTTCTGTGCTGTATATTCTATGTAATTCTTTGTATACAGGGGTCAGTGTTGGGACCACTGCTGTTTTTGATATGCATTAATGACTTGGACTTGGGGGTACATGCATAATTTCAAAATTTGTAGATGACAAAAAACTTAGAAGTGTAGTCGACAGGCTGGTGGAATGGGCAGACACATGGCAGATGAAATTCAACGCAGAAAAGTGCGACGTGATACATTTTGCTATTTTGGTACCACACTTTTTGGAAGGAAATGAAGGCTTTGGAGAAGATACAGAAGAGATTTGCGAGAATGATTCCAGGGATGAGGGATTACAGTTACGTGGATAGACTGGAGAAGCTGGGGTTGTTCTCCTTAGAGCAGAGAAGGCTAAGAGGAGATTTGATAGAGGTGTTTAAAATCATGAAGGGTTTAGATAGAGTAAATAAAGATAAACTGTTTCCAATGGCTAAAGAGTCAGAGGGCACAGATTTAAGGTGATTGGCAAAGGAACCAGAGGCAACGTGAGGAAAAACTTTTCTTACATAACCGATTTGGAATACGCTGCCTGATAGTAGCCTTCAAAAGGGAATTGGATAAATACTTGGAGAAAAAATTGCAGGGATATGTGGAAAGAGCAGGGCGGGGGGTGGGACTAACTGGATTGCTCTTCGAAAGAGCCAGCGCAGACTCGATGGGCCAAATGGCCTCCTTCTGTACTATACTATATGATTCTAAAAACAAGCTCCCTAATGGCTCCCCTGGCATGATTAGTGAGCCATACAGACCAGGAGATTCCTAGACTATGCTCAGTTAGCTAATCTCAGCTGGGGCAGCAGTGGGAAACTAAAATCAGTGTCAATGTTTTTTTTGCTGGGTTGGGGGGATAAATTAGCCAAGGTTCCCACATCTGGCCCCATGTTGAAAAGTATATATTATCTGGGGAGGAGTGGATTCGGCTGTCGCATCTTCCATGGCCAAACAGCCCACCAACACACAGGGCTGGATTTTCCAAGCCCCGAAGAGGCGGGCATGGAGGCGGGACAGCCGGTAAAGTAGCAGAAAGTGGGGGCGGATGGCAAACCCGCCCCCATGCCCTTTTGCCAGGAGGCGGGAAGATGTGCTGCTTCAGGTCCCGTCTCCTGGAGGCGGGAAAGGCATTAAATACTTTTAACTGCCTGTTAACAGGTAGTTAACAGGCAGAAAAAAGGATTTGTGCCATTTTACCTTCACAGGTGAAGGCTTCCCGACCTCGGAGAACCCCGCCGGGTTGGAGGAGACGTGAAGGAGGTCTGCGGCGGTCGGGGGCACCTGGAAGTAAGATGTAGAGGTGAGTGATGGGTGCAAGTGTGGAGTGGTAAGTATGTAAGGTGAGTGATAAGTGTAAAAAAATGTTCACTTACCTTGTGTTCTTCCTACAGCCTTCATCCTCTCTGGATCGGGAGGCCCGACATCCTCGTTGTAGATTTCACAGACTGGCTGTTGGATCCTCCAAACCAACAGCCATCTGAAATCGACAAAGTTGAAAGGTTCGATGAGTCCTGAACACAAGGATTCATCAAACTAAAGAGAATGTCAGTGTTTGACAGCTTCACAGAGCTGTCAAACGCTGACATTTCTTCTTTCAAGAAGTCTTGACAGATAGCACGTCTGACGTTGACGTGCTCTGTCAGTGACTTCCTCCCTAATTGGCCTGCTGAGCCCGCAGGGCGGGCTTAACAAGGTCAATCAGGGAAAAACCCCTCTGGTTGGTCAGACGAGGATGGAGGCGGGACATTGACACGACAAGCAGCTGTCCCGCCTCCAACTCGTCTCCATTGAGAAAATCCAGCCCAACGGCTCCCGCATGAACAGCTGTTTGAGCAAAATAATAGAAGGCTGGCAGTACCTGCGGAAACATATTCCAAGGTATGCCAGTACCTTCAGAAGGGGGAAGGAAAGAAAAATGGGAAAGAAAAGCATTACATTCTGGTCAAAGCTGAATAATGCTGTGTCCAAAATTTTCACATTATGGGTTTCTCCATTGTAACCTTTCTCACTTGTCATATACTTGATCTATCTCAGCATCTTTTATTCTCTTCAACCTCACCATGCTTTCTCAACTAAAAAAAACAGTACCAAAAAAGTCAGTACAAGTTCTCGGTGGAAAGTTTTTTCAAAATATGTTCATAATTACAATACGACTGGCCCGGATTTTGCGGTCAGTGGCGAAGGAACGGCGCTCGCCGTTCACTACGCTTACAACTGCCCACAAGCTTTTCATGGGCTTTTGAGCGGCAACGTGTTGTCATTGGGTGTCTAATCCAGCGCAGTGCCCTCCACAGGGGATCTGTGGCGTGTATGAGCAGGACAAGCAACAGCGTGGTTCTTCAACCAATCAGATTGAAGTATCCTCACAGAGATAAACCAGAAAGTATAAATTAGAATATTTAATTAATTGTAAAATCATGTACAGAAAGTGAAAGAGAGAAGGAAAGAAAGATGGGATTAAGAGAGGGATAAAAGACAAAGATAAAGTAAAAAAAAAATTTAATTTTAAAAAAAATCTCCAACAATAATTAAATTCTGAAGGAATGAGACTCCATACTTGTAAAATTAAAATTTCAGTGCCAGAGAGGTATTTTGGCAGTAATTAAGACTTATCACGCCGTTAAAAATTCACTTACAGCTGAATGCACCAGCCCTAACTTTTTCGTGTTTAGTGGGTAACTAGTGGGTAAGTCCAGCAACTTCACGCCCTTGCATGGATTTCAATGCAGAGTCTATCGGTGAGGCAACGGTGTAGCACAGCCTTCTGAAGGAGCAGGGAAAATCGGACAGCAACTTCCAGATTTTCGCATTTAACTGTGCGAACTTCAGAAGTTGCTGTCCAATTTACTCCATAATAATGGTGAGCACCGACAGCCTCACCATTATTCTTAACGCCATTGTGTTACATGAATCCTGACAGTTTCAGGCACTTTTTGACAATTGTCTTAACCATTTTGTGACAGCAACTGTTTATTAAAAAAAAATGAAGGAAGAATCGTATGATTAGAATTGTAAAAAGTGAAGTCATCACTTATCTCCTCATTTTGTATTAGTTATAACTCAACATAAACGACAGAGAGATTTAAAAAGCATAAACAAACCTCGTGGATGAAATAGACTTTGGTTCCGACATAAATTCCCATACGCACCACAGCACGGACAGCAGCATTCATACCTATGGTAACAAGTGAAATCAGACATCAGCATCACTTCAGTACTAACAAAACCAGCAAAAGATAAATGAAAGGCAGTATCTCACTGTTTAAAATCATTTCCTCATTTAACTCAACATGCAGATACCTACCCAGGGATACTATTAACATTGCAACTGAGGACAGTAAGATTACTATAACAAAGTTTGGATTCAAAATGAAGAGGCACTCAGGGTAAAATAGTTGTCCGCAGAGCAGAAACAGTAGCTTCACCTTTTGAAAAGCTAAAATGCAGCTGCTGCTCAAGTTAAGATTTCAGGAAGACCTTCATTCATATGCACAGACGGTATGGGCTGGGGGAGCTAACCCTGCTTCTAGGCGGATAAACCCAAAAACCTAGCCGAGTTCCATCAAAACTTTACAAATCTGAGACCAGAGGAAATAAGAACTGGGAGATATTCTATATAGCGTTCTTCATTGCTCCAATTTAGGATTCCAAATGAATTCAAAAACACATCTACATCTTTGTTGTGTATATTTTAAAATGTTCAAACATTTCAACACTAAGCGTTCACTAAACACGATCATGAACAGGAAACCTGTCAATCAAGGTTATTTTAGCTCAGTAAAAAAAATACATAATCAGTAATGAAATGAAAATTTTTAATATACACTTTAAAAAGAACCTATTTTTAAAAAACTGATGCATCAAATTATTTATTCATGTTGTTCCATATGAATTGTACATTTAGCAAGAGCTCGATTCATTTCTTTGAGATTATTTTGAGTTTTATCTGCAGACAGTGATCGAGCACCATTTGGAACATGAAAGTATGCACTCAGTCACACTCACCCTTCCTGGGATTCTGCAGGAAAAAATTTAAATTATGCCTGACAAAAGGTTTTCCAAATTTATGATAACCCGAGCAGGACTTTAGTATTTCCTAACAAACCACCTCCCCGTTATGCTAATCCCCATCTTTCTTCCCCAATATCTACTGTCAGCTTGACTTAGTACTCTTGCCTCAAAGTCAAACGGTTGTGGATTCAAGTCGCAGTCCATGTAACTGAGGCCGACAGTGACAATGCAGTAATGAGAGAGTGCTGTATTGTGGGAGAAGTCATCCTTTGGATGAGACGTTAAGCCAAGGCCCGATCTGCTTTTTCTGGCAGCTTAGGTGGTTTGAAGGATTGAACAGCACTATGTGAAGGACAGCAAGGAGTTCTCCCAAGGGGTCAATTTCACTTTGGATGCAGGCGGAAAACTGGCAGTTGCTGCTATTATCCACCCTTCCCAATTTTCTTCCTTTCCATTGATCCGTGCCTGAAGTGAACAATATTCCCAGAGTGTCCTGGCCAATATTATTCCTTCAACCAACATCAACAACTACTGGCTATTCATCTTATTGCTGTTTGTGGGATATTGCTGTGCGCAAAATCACTGTCATGTGCACCTACATAACAATAGTTCCTACACTTCAAAGTAATTAATTTTATGGGAAGCACTTTTGAGATGTTTGAGAGACATGGTGAAGGTACTGTATAACTTTACTAAACTAATATTTTGAATCACCACCTCTCCAGTGTTTTCATACAATACATGTAATTATTAATCAAATGCCATGTAATTATTAATCAAATGCCATGTAATTATTAATCAAATGCCATTCTATTCAGGTTTGTTGTTCCAAATTTAAAGGGGGAGAAATTCATTATAGCCTCGTTTGGGGCGCTAAATTTTAAAAGTTTGGAAAATTAAATGCTTCCAAACTTTAAAAAAAATTGTTTTTGCCCTCCAAGAAGGAAGTGGAGCGCTAAATTAAGCACTCCACTTCCTTCTTGGAGCACAATCGGCAGCAGGCGGGGCGGAGACTTCAGCAGCGCTGCACACTGGGCCGTGCAGCGCTGCCGTGTTCAAAGGCGCCTTCCCTCCCTTAAAGGGAAGGGCCATCGCTGCAGGCTCTGCAATACAAAAAGTACCTACCTGGGCCACCAAGGCAGCCGCAATCCCGCGCGATCAGCCCAGCACTCAAGCAGAGTGCCGGACTGATCGATCGCGGGCAGGAACCCACGAGAAAAAACGGAACAACAAAGGTAATTTTATTTTAAATTTACCTCGGCCACCTCGCCTTTATTTGTCGCCCCCGAAGCAGCTGACCGACCGACGCACGCCTCCTGCAACGGTCGGTGTTTTCGCCCGGCGCTGCTGCAGGGGGCGGAAGTCAATTTCGGGTCTGGGGCGCTGCGCACGGTGATGACGTCACAATCTCCGGACAAAGGAGATCGGGGCACAACCCCATAGCGCTGCCACAAAACTCCTGCCGAATATGGCGGGAATCAATGTCAGCGCCACGCCCATTTGCGTCCCGTTAGCGCCCCCCGGGAGTGCTAACAGGGCACAAAGGCACCCAATTTCACCACCAAAGTTTAGTAATAAATCTCAAACTAAACACATGCACGATCACCTGCCTCCTCCATTCCCATCCCTCTGGCACGACACATCTTTCTTTCCAGTAGAATGAAGTGTTAAATTCTCCATTAGTGCTCTCTTCCTAGAATTTCTGAAATGTCTTTTTATGCCTCTCCCTCCACATCTCTCACAAATGAATGTACCACTCAGGTCCTCTGTTCTTGCATTGCAATAGCACCATTTGACAACCACACTGTGAACAAAGCACAAGTTCCATAGCTGACACACAATTCAATAGCTGTGGAATTGTAGTCACCGTAGACAAGACAATCAAGTGCTGCCTTCCCCATTTTCCCACAACACTAAAATCAAATGTAACTGGAAAGAAACTACACACTTTGGCGACATCATAAAAATATTTTGTTTACTTTCAAAATTTAGGTGGAAAGTGCTGAATAGCAATTATATGTCTGGAAGAACAAGTTACTGGCCCAGAACCAATAACCAAAATGTAACAATTACATTTAACTTGAATGTACTACTGGTCACTTTCTTACTTTATCTATCATAGACATAGACAAAGGCAAATAGATGCTCACATTTTTTTTTAATTCGTTCATGGGATGTGAGCGTCGCTGGCAAGGCCAGCATTTATTGCCCATCCCTAATTGCCCTCGAGAAGGTGGTGGTGAGCCGCCTTCTTGAACCGCTGCAGTCCGCGTCCTGAAGATACTCCCACAGTGCTATTAGGGAGGGAGTTCCAGGATTTTGACCCAGCGACTATGAAGGAACGGCGATATACTTCCAAGTCAAGATGGTATGTGACTTGGAGGGGGGTTTGGAGGCGATGGTGTTCCCATGTGCCTGCTGCCCTTGTCCTTCTAGGTGGAAGAGGTCGCGGGTTTGGGAGGTGCTGTCGAAGAAGCCTTGGCGAGTTACTGCAGTGCATCTTGTAGATGGTACACACTGCAGCCACAGTACGCCAGTGGTGGAGGGAATGAATGTTTAAGGCGGTGGATGGGGTGCCAATCAAGCGGGCTGCTTTGTCCTGGATGGTGTCGAGCTTCTTGAGTGTTGTTGGAGCTGCACTCATCCAGGCAAGTAGAACGAGAGCTTCCTCAAACTTACTCTCAAAGATTGTGTCAATATTTGGCACTTGTAAACTGCAAGCACTGCTGCTGAGTCAAAGGCCTCTTTAAAAAAAATATATTCTTTGGTTGTGGGCGTCACTGGCAAGGCCACATTTATTGCCCCTAGTGGCCCCTAGGTGGTAGTCGGCCATCTCCTTGATCCGCTGCTAGAAGGTTTTGACACAATTGAGTGGCTTGGTAGACCACATCAGGGGGGCATAAGAGAGTCAACAACTTTGGTGTGGGACTGGAGTCACATATAGGCCAGACCAAGTAAGGACAGCAGGTTTCCTTCCCTAAAGGGTATTAGTGAACAATTTAGGTTTTTACAACAATCCAACAACTTCATGGTCATGTTTACCAACACCAGTTTTTTATTTTTAGATTTTATAAAACCGAATTCAAATTCTCGATCTGCCATGGTGGGATTTGAACTCATTCTCTGGATTATTAGTCCAGTAACATAATTACTACACCACCTACTGTATTCTGAATTTTAGCAAGACTAAACATTTTTACAAGCACACGGTTCTTCTAGATCTGAATGATTGAATTTGATCTATTCTCCACCCCCCCTCCGCCAACAGAACTTAGTGCTATTTTTATTATATGCTTAGTCTGAATAGGTTCTGACTTGCTACAACTCAAATTAATCTTATTTAATGCATGAATGCTAAAGTGATAAACCCATGACTTATTCTACTAAAGCAATCACCTACCCATCAGCTAAAATATAGCTGGTCCTAAGGGAACAGCCTCAGACCCAACCGACTAATCTTTCTTTAGAATTCACTGACAAGCCAGTGCTCAATTTCAAGCATGTCATTAAAGACCATCAGAATTTTATATTCACAAGGCAACTGAAAGGGAGAGTTGGAAGTTCTCTACATAAAATACAATTCATCTCATGTTTCAACTCTGCTCCTTCATCTGTTCTGCCTTACATGCCGCAAAATTAACATCTGCAGCCTGCTACATTTTTTAATAAAAGTAGTTTAGCAACAATCCTCTTACTCCAGGATAGACACTGTACACTCATGCTGGGTGGACGATATAATCCTTTTTATGGCAGACACTAATTACAAACACCCAGAACTAATTCTATCGCCACCCTGTCAATGCACAAAATCGCCAATACATCTCTACTGAAACAAACTATACAGTATTGTAACCTGATGCGGCCCTTGCACAACACAATACCAAAAGGACAGTTATAGCTGTAATTTATGATTAAGTCACTCTCACATTTCATCAGTATAATGCAAATAAGAGTGTGTGCAAACAAGAGTGTATACATTCTGTACACTGTACATTTCAGAAACTGAACTAATTTTATTAAACTCTTTAATCTTCCTGGTAGAAATCTAAATGACAGGAAAATGATTTATTTGCTTTTTACTTATAAAAATAGAAGCAAACAGAACCATTTATTATTCTAGCAACAATGATCTGGGAAACATGCAGACAGCGTTAGTATAATGATTTGCGTTCTTTAATCATTCAACAGCAGGCAGGCCTGTGTTTGTCTCCTATGTGATTTAGTGTACTGCATAATGGATTTTTCTTCTCCTCCTGTGACTCTTGGTTTAATTTCTATCCTTTGCCTTCCGCTCCTGAAGGTGAGAACTCATAATGGGATTCTGTTCCAAGGGCATTAACTGACTCCCTGTACGATGTCCAAATGGCCATTCATCATGCATGAGCCACGACGGTAAATGCTGAAAGTATAATTTGCGCGTGACACATAAAAATGTCTACAAACTAAAGATTAACCAATCTGATAGCAGTTTTGTTTCGTGTACAAAGATCAATGTGAGGCATGCAGGACAATTATAAGAGACAGAAAAGATTTGCTATATATATATATATATATATATCACCTTTCATGACCTCAGGACGACCCAATATAAATAGTGGCCAGGACAATGGGGAGAACTTCCTCGAAATAGTGCCTCGGTTTAACGCCACATCCGAAAGACATCACCCGCCCCCCACCCCCCCCCCCCCAAACAGTGCAGCACTTCCTCCGTACTGCACTGAAATGTCAGCCTAAATTATGTGCTCAAGTCTCGAGTGCAGCTTGAACTCAACCTTCTTACTCAGAGGCGAGCGGGCTACCACCGAGCCATGGCTGACCAGCTCAGACACCTTAGCTCAAACTACAGAGGCGAATGTCAGTCGAGTTTCTGCTTGTGATCAGCATGCAACAAATCCCGATGGAAGCATCACTTGACAAAAAAGATCACTGATCCACCAACACAATAGGTGACAACTGACCAGAAGTATGCTTCCGCAGGAAATTGGTCCTGCCAACATTTCCTTTAAAATTGCACCGTTTAGTTTATATTGCCTCTCCTCACTCTGCCTTCCAAAATGCATCATTTCATAATGCATTTTAAACCACTTTGAATTCCAATTTCCAAGTATCACAGTTCAGAGTAATGTGCTTTTTCTGTAATGTTATAGAAAAAAAACCAAACACAAGTCCAAGAAAGAGGACTATGATAAAAGAAAGACTGGCACTCATGTAGTGCTGTCACAACCTCAAAACATCCCAAAGTGCTTTACAGCCAAATAAGTACTTCTGAAGTGCAGTCACTGCTTTAATGTGGCACTGGTGTTCTGAACATTCAGACCGAAAGTTGAGTTGGATCAGTGGTTATTGAGTTACAGGAAAAATGGCCTCAATACTGCAATTGGTTAAAAAGAGTACTGTAAGATTGCTGCTGTGTTCACCACAAAATAATGCATTTCGAATCATCTGTTTCAGTAGTTTCTGATGTTAGTGAGCCTTTCACTGCAGTACCTAACACTTAAAGTATGCTTCATATAGTATTGGCTCATAAATATCCATGAACACTTACTGGCATGCTTTTAGATTTTAATTTAATACATTTTTCACCTGCGTTGTTGAGCACCAATAATCATT
This sequence comes from Squalus acanthias, assembly GCA_030390025.1. NCBI lineage: Eukaryota > Metazoa > Chordata > Chondrichthyes > Squaliformes > Squalidae > Squalus > Squalus acanthias. The sequence goes on from CM059428.1 coordinate 152,439,627, forward strand.
AAGATATGACAACCTGTTCATACACAAAATATATTTTGAGTTGCATCACTGACACTAAAGAACATTACACAAAGCTGCATTAATACAGGCATCCGAGTCATTCATAAACAAGGGACTGTAACCGGGGGGTTCAAATGAGTAGGTACAAGAAAATATTTTTACATTAACATGGGAACCGTGTTTTGTAGGCTGGAAGCATTAATGGGGGAGGGGGGAGGGATAAGGAACTTATCATATGCGAATTGTTTGCCATCTTTCTTTCTTGCAGAAGGGGGAGGGGATAATCAACTGGGCACCCGAGGTGATCTGACTGCGGAGATGGAGGCAAAACTGGCCTGGTACTTTCTCAGCTCTAGACGTCAGTCATGCTCAGCTTGGCGAGTGTAGTCTGTCCAAACTTGTTACACGGTGGCATTGTCGCACCACTTCCAGCACCTGGTGAGAATACAAACACCCTGCAGGAAGAGATGCCCGTGACGTAATCCAATGACAATAAACTCAAACCGGTTCACGTCAGGGCTTTTTGTTGAAATGTCTGTGACCATTTCGCTCTTGGCTTCCCTCGTGTACAAACAACTGCAACCACAGTAAAACTTTCTTATCCATTCGGGTTTAATTAGAGAAGTTCTGCTCCAGCTGGTAACAAGTGAATGGCTACAGCCAGATGACAACTAGGGGTCACATTTTTCTATTAGCTTGAATTCCTGCCACCGCTATATTTAGTTTGGGACCAGCAAAAGTATTCTCTAAAAGTCAAGAGGACAAAAGAATGCACGGACTGGGACTCCGGGATTGTGGGTGGTAAGGAAAGAATATCCCAATTTATTATTTGTATATGTATTTATGGCAACAAATTACCAAACTGCAGAACTAAAAAAGGAATGAAAATAATAAGGGCAAGGACCAGTGTTAAAACACAAAAGATGGAGGGGCAAGTGACAGAAATTCAGACAACACCACAACTTTATTATATCCATTCTCTACCTCCCCACCCCCTCCATTTAGATATGTAGACCAGCAAATCCAAAATCAAAATCAGCTGTTCATATGGTCCCTGACAAAATGACTTCAAAAATATTGTTGCCACCCTACAGAATAGACACCTCTGATTGAGTGATAAATGGTTCCACATCAATGCATGTTAAGATAAGGGTATAAACCAGAATAGGTAGTCTCTTGGTTCATACATTTTATCTGAACTCTGGGAATAGAATACAACTCTGTCAAGATAGATAGACGATATAGATGGAATGAAACTGTGTTAATGTTTGAGTGGGAATTCTATGTTCCTTTGCCTCTCCTCCCCAACATGTTTCAGGAGTCTAAAGTGTGGAGTGACCCCCACAGAAGAATATGGATCCTAAGCAAGGGACTGTGATCATGGAAGCTATTCAGCAAGAGGGATTATGTAGCTATTTTTAATACGAGAACTGGGAGAGCGGGCTGAAAGTGCTCACGGGGTAGGGGTAGGGGGCCTAAGAGGCTTCTCAAACACAAACTGTTTGCCACCTTTCCCTCCTACACTCTGGACTGACTGCTGTTTTTTGGAAAAATTCCATTAACATGACAAATTACAATATATGATTCTCTTAGGACAGATTGACCCCATGTTCAACTGCTGTTAACATGGAATCTTTCTCCACTTTGACCTTCAAAGTTCTTGTTTTAATAGTTGCTTCAACCACCAATACCTGCTTAGCGCATCTGTGCAGTGTAAACAACACCAACAAAAACAACCACCAAGAAATTTGGGGCCCAGGAGGGAGGAGGGTTGCTGATTCTGGGCCCACAAAAAATAAGCCTGCTGCCCACCCATTCAAAGCCCTCCCCAGCATCACCTTGCCTCCCCAGCAGATCTGACCTGGTAGCCAGCTTGGCCTAGGGATTGGCTGATTTCCCACCCTCTCACAACCAGTGAGTTGCAGCAAGGCACCTGTTTGGACACCTGCTGCTCGGTGGCAGTATTTCAATAAGCCCCGAACCTAAATTTGGACCCATTTTGGGCACAAGTCAGATTTCTCGCCCGATGAGTCAGTTCAGCCCTTCAACTGTGGTCTTGCCAATGAGTTGTAAAGTACTTTAACATCAAAAGAGCATTGCTGCATTGAACAGCATTCATAGAAGAGGGTGACCAAGAAGATCTGGGGACTTTTAGTCTCCCTTCATAAAAGAGCTCGAAGAATGGATCTCATTTTCATTGAAAATTGAGGTGGTACAGTTCAGCGATTCAAAATAAGATCCAAAAATAATGTGGATGTAAGCACATTAGTTAACCTGGGCCATAATCATCAACAACAACAACTTGTATTTATATAGCTCCTTTAACGTAGTAAAATGTCCCAAGGTGCTGCACAGGAGTATTTTAAGACAAAAAATTTGACACCGATCCACATAAGGATAAATTAGGGCAGGTGACCAAAAGCTTGGTCAAAGAGGTAGGTTTTAAGGAGCGTCTTAAAGGAGGAAAGAGAGGTAGCGAGGCGGACAGGTTTAGGGAGGGAATTCCAGAGCTTAGGGCCTAGGCAATAGAAGGCACGGCCACCAATGGTTGAGTGATTATAATCAGGGATGCTCAAGAGGGCAGAATTAGAGGAGTGCAGATATCTCGGGAAGTTGTGGGGCTGAAGGAGGAGATTACAGAGCTAGGAAGAGGCGAGGCCACGGAGGGATTTGAAAACAAGGATGAGAATTTTGAAATCGAGGCGCTGCTTAGCTAGGAGCCAATGTAGCACAGGGGTGATGGGCGAACGGGACTTGGTGCGAGTTAGGACACGGGCAGCCGAGTTTTGGATGACCTCAAGTTTACGTAGGGTGGAATATGGGAGGCCAGCCAGGAGTGCGTTGAAATAGTCATGTCTAGAGGTAACAAAGGCATGGATGAGGGTTTCAGCAGCGGATGAGCTGAGGCAAGGGCGGAGACGGGTGATGTTACAGAGTTGGAAGTGGGCGGTCTTTGTTATGCTGTGGATATGTGGTCGGAAGCTCATTTCAGGGTCAAATATGACACCAAAGTTGTGAACAATGTGTTTCAGCCTCAGACAGATGTTAGGGAGAGGGATGGAGTTAGTGGCTAGGGAACAGAATTTGTGACGGGGACCGAAAACAATGGCTTCGGTCTTCCCAATATTTAATTGGAGAGTATTTTTGCTCATCCAGAACTGTATGTCGGACAAGCAGTCTGACGATTTAGACACCGTGGAGGGGTCGAGAGAAGAGGTAGCGAGGTAGAGCTGAGTGTCGTCAGCGTACACAGAACAAAGGACATGAATACAAAACTATCTCAAGCAAGTCTAAAGATCAGAATATATTTTCTCCCCATAGATATGCAGGACGGATTTCCAGAAAAAAGTTAATTTTTATTAACCATATTTTTTTTACAATAATTGAATAAATATTGGTTTAAGGATGGAAATGAAGGTTACAAGGATACACACAAAATATTAAGCACTCGATGTATCAATACTGCTAATGTATTTTTTGGACTAGGAATAAGTCCCTGTGGAATACAACTAGTCAGTTAAGCATAGGCTGCAGAGCTCAATGAATATTCTGCAGCTTGCCTCAGTTTCCCTATAAATCAGGGAGAAAACATCAATGAGCTTTTATCTTCTTAATCATTTTCCTGTGGTTAGTTGACTAACACACAAGACTGAGTAGGTGGCAGGGTGGGTGGGGAAGAGAGAATAAGGAAAATTATATAAAGTTTGTGCAGGGAATGGGCTTGATCAGCCAAGTGGCCTTGTCTCCTACCACACCTTCATATTATGAGTCAACCCATGCAGCACATGTGCCCCTCTTAAAGACTGATTCAACAGCAGCTCTGGCAGAGATCTGGCAACAAGGTGCCACAGACTACCTTCTTCATTCAAGGACAGCTGTCTGATGCAGATAAACTGTCCCTCTCCCCTCAAAAAAGTTACCAAAAAAAATACAAATATATAAAAGAAAAAAATGCATCAATCAACAGATGACTAACCCAAGGACTGATCTTCCCTTTAGTGCACGTGAACATTGACACATTCAGTGCACATTAACCCAATATAGAATGTGTCCAGATTTAGACCAGTACTGCGCACCTCCTAATGACTGATTCAGAAGTAACTCTTGCAGAGGCCTGGAAGCAAATGTATTAGGGTATGCACATTTAAGCAATAAGGATCCAAATAGATCATACTTTACTGCTGAAAGAAAAGAAATGTTTTTACAATAATTATAGACCGACAAAACGCATCTGGTGCTTTATCATGACAGCAACCTTTTAGGCAAGTCATCAAGATTTCTGCTTACATTCCAAAATATGCTAGAGTTTAATAGTGCCATTATGTTAGACCACAGTAATACCTCATTTCACTTTCTTTAAAAAGAACAAATATGCTTGACTTCCAATTCAAAAGTCCTTGGGTTAGTCATCTGTTGATTGATGCATTTTTTTCTTTTATATATTTGGGTTTTTTTTGGTAACTTTTTTGAGGGGAGAGGGACAGTTTATCTGCATCAGACAGCTGTCCTTGAATGAAGAAGGTAGTCTGGCACCTTGTTGCCACACCAGCAGCAGGAACAAGAAGCAAGAGAGAACTTTAGGTGCTCTGATTGTCACTGCAGTATCAGTAGTGTTTCACTAATGATTGAATGTTACATTAGCCCCGCAGTCCTTATTTATTTGATTAAATTTGTTAAAGTACACAGCACAGCTAGCTGCTAAGTAAAACTATCTCTACCGCCCTAACAATGTGACTCAGCTCCAACTTCAAAAGTAAACACTCTACGACAGCAGTGTCACATTTCCAGTTCTCACAGCAGCCCTCATTGGGGTGTCTCTAAGAGAGGATAGCAATTCAGTGAAAAATGAAGGCAGCTCAGTGTTCCAATGCCCACATAATCAACACTGCCAAAACTAATTTCATATAGAACTAGCAGAGAGATGAGACCTGTATCCCATCAATTTGGACTTGATACAGACCCAAATCCCAGAGTTGAAAGAAAGGATTTGCATGTGATATCCGCTTTCACATCCCAAAGCACTTCATAACCATTAAATTACTTTTTAAGTGTAGCAAGGTTCCACAAACAGCAATGAGATAAATGACCAATTTTACTGATATTGGTTGAGGGATAAATGTTAGCCATGACAGCAGGGAGAACACTCGTGCTCGTCCTCGAAATAGTGACATGGGACCTTAGAGGGCAGACAGGTACCTCAGTTTAATGGCCCGTATTTTCCGATCGGAGGCTTCCTGCGTGCGGATGCCTCCGATCTGGAAAAAAATCTACGCCCTTACCTGAGGGCTCCGGAGGTCCGGACATTTCCTCTCCTGGGCCTCTCCACGACGAGGTATCCCAGGGGAACATGCAGTTCGCAAGTGTCCCTGGGATCACGTGGGCCATGGGGAACCAATGGAAGAAGGGAATCACCCTTCATACTTTTGACAGGTCTCTCAGCTTAGACCTGTCAAAAGTATGAATGGGGATCACTCAAAAACACACTAAAACATTAAATACTTTTTTTTTTAAATTACGTTTTTAAAATTAGTTAAAATTACATTAAATTAAATATTTTAAACAAAAATTTAATTTTTTGAAAAATAATTAAAGTTTTTTTACAGGGCTAAAAATAAACTTACCTTTTTTAAAAGTATTTTTAAATTATAAATAAGTGAAAAAAAAATTTTTTATTTTTTTAAAATCTTATGCTGGTAAAAGCAGGCCTTACGCCTACTTTTACCAGGCGTCAGATTAGATTTTTAAAGGTTGTCAGCAGGCAGAGGTTCTCCAGAAAGCGGAACACTCCACCCACAGAGGCCCTTCTCTTGTGCAGGCGTGCGATCTGTCAAGATGATTCTTGACAGATCGGAAGTGCCGGTTTTCAGCGCATGCGCTTCGCATGCCTGAAACCGGCACTTGCGAGGCCCCTACGGGGGTGTACACAGCTCGTACACACCCGTAGGGATCGGAAAATACGGGCCAATATCTGATCCGAAAGATGGCACCTCCCATTCCCTCAGTACAGCATTGATGTGTCGGCCGAGATTGTGTTCAAGACCTGGAGTGCAGCTTGAACCCATGACATTCTGACTCAGGAGAGAGTGAAATTTGCTAACTTCCTGGCTTTCCTCCACTAAAATTAATTATACAAATTTAAAACAGCCAAGTAGAAAAGTAGAATTCCCCCTCCCACGATGTACCTGCTCTTTTCGCCTGAAGATGATAATTGGTACTGAGGTTTCACAGGCATTGTAGGCCTCTGGCAGCTCACCCAAGTGGCCACTCTATGTATAGGTCTAGACAATTAGTGTCAGCAGGCTATTTAACAGCTATTCCTGATTCTGACATACCCAGTAATCATGCATATACAATCTTTCTAAAGGGGTACCTGGAAATGATCAGAAGTGGGAATCTTGACCAACATTCTCTCCCTACTCTGGGGCAAAGCGAAATAGTACCCCTATGGCTGAGATCACCTATTTTAGCAGTTTTTTTGCTTCAACATAATAAATGTGTCGGCCTTTCAGCTCGCAACATAGAGTAAACTGTTAATCGCCTAAACACATATTTGCTGCTTTTAAAATAATTAATTTTCACAAGACACTCGAGAAGGAAACCCTTAATTAAATTGTCCATGTTTGTGGAAAAATGAGAGCCTTTCAAACCGTACAAGTAAAAGGTTACAATATTTTTCACCACTGGTGGGAGCGATCAATTTCAAGGTCACCCCCTTTGCAACAAAGACGGGCGAGATTGAGGGGCGTTTGGACAAGTGCGACCAAATAAATAAAATCAGAGGGGAAGGACGAAAAAAAGACACAATTGCAAAAAAAAGACGCTGGTCGCAACACTGCAGAGAGACTGACGTAAACCATCGGGAGTAAAGGGAGCACTGGATGCAGGCAGGAGGAGCGTGGATGATTTGGGTTGGTTTTCTTTACCAACCAAGTGGTTGCTTTCACTTCTACCTTCTACTGGGGAGAGCAACAGAGAAGAGATTGAGCCGCTGACTCGGACGCAACCTAACTTGGATTTAGCCGAGGTCCATTATGAAAATTAACCTAAATAAAAGTTTTAAATTTGAATGGGGATTACGTGACTGGCCGCGTTTCAACACTCCACCATCACCACCAACCCCTCCCCTGGAGATTGAGGCGGAAACTGCGAGCCGCAAGGACACGGGTTCGATCACACGGACATCGCTCTTCCGTATCACAGCATCTCAAACCCAACGGGACTGAAAGAGGGAGCCTGGGCAACATCCAAACCGGCAAAACACACACCCAGCACAAAACCAGAATAAAAATCACTCATAACCCTCCAAAAAAAATCTATCAGCCGTATAGCTTCGCTCTCTTTCTCTTATATATAAACATGACGAGGCACGTTGTGTTGCCAAGACATTCATGTACCTGGCTGCAATGTTTGTCTTTTTAAACATATTAAATATTAAGGTTTTTTTTAATGCCAGCAAAATGGAGGGACGGGCAGTTTTCTGATTGATTAAAAAGATAAGATTTAGATATTTGTCGAACCGAAAGCAACGCAATGCGGTCCGGAGCATGCAAGATGAGGAAATGCAACGGCGACAAAAACCTCCTCTTGCATTCACCGGGCGGGGTGGGTGACTTTCCCCACCGCTTTTAAAACACACAATCAACACATTTAAAAAAAATACATTTCCAGAACACATTTGATGTCTCCTCTCCTCCTCCGGGTCGGCGAAAAAGCCGTAAAAAGATCGGCGAGCTGCCTTAAATCCCTCAAGCCACAACTCCTTTTGTGTTTTTTTTTTGTACCTTGCGCATCCCCTCCGCTGGTCAGGACGCCGATGGCTTTGCCGCTTCCCGATAGATTCTCCAAGAATTTCTTGTCCGACTGCGTTATGTCTTCAAGGGATGGGTCCATTCTTGCATCTGTTGGTTCTTTTAAAATGACAAAAAAAATAAAACTTAAAACGGAAACGTTCCAATAAAAGAGTGTGTGTGGAGTTATGGGGGGAGAGCGGTGGGTAGTTGGTTGCAGGGACGGCTTGTGTGCACTCAGATACCAGCCGTCACCACCTCCTCCTCCTGCTGAGGATCAGGTTCTCACGCTCCGCTGCCCGCTTCAGCGCTGGCCCCGCCCACCTCTCAACCTAACCTGACAACCGCCCATTGTGCCGTCAAGCGCGCTGGGAGTGACAGCCGTGCTAGCCTATGGGCAGCGGCAATTCCCCCAAGCCGCACCAATCAAGATAGCGGGGCGGGTTGAGAGAGAGGGAGATTTTCCAAGTTAGGTTGCGTCCGAGTCTCTTCTCCTGTCGAAGGTGGAGTTTCTGCTAACGCCGCGGTCCAGAGAGGGAGGGACGGACATGCTGCAGAGCGAGAGGTGCAAGCTGAACTCATGTTAATAGGGCTGGCTCAGATGGCATTTCCATTTCAAAGTGTTTTTTTTTAATTTCAAAGGCCAATAGAGGGAATTGTTATCGTTAAAACACGTTGTACTTTTGGCTCAGCCACTTTTCTCTGTTCTGCTCATGTCCTAAGTCCACCCAGCATGTCACCTTGGGGGCAAACCAGAGCTCTAACTGTGAAGGGAAGCTGTCTTCAAGCAAACGAAGGTTAAAATTATAAACAGAGGGCACCAGACAAGTTCTGTAATGAGGCTGACTGTATTTAAACAGTCCTCCAGGGCGCCACTCGAAGAAGTTTTTGGACGGGGCAGTACTTGTTTGTGAGCTGTCTGGAAATTTAAAAAATGTAAACCAACCATTTTTTTTCATACTTATAAATGTTTTCAATGATTTTCTTTCAAGAAATAAAGAAGGCTTGTATTTATATAGCACCTTTCACATCCTCATGACGTCTCAAAGCACCACACAGCCAACAAATTACTTTTTGAAGCTTAGTCACTGTGGTTTTCGTAGGCAAATGTAGCCGTCAATTTGCACACAGCAAGATCCCACAAACAGCAGAGATGAATGACCAGAAAATCTGTTTTTGGTGTTGTTGTTTCAGAGACAAAGGTTAGCAAGGACACTGGGAGAACTTTAAAAAGTGCCATGGGATCTTATATGTCTACCTGACATGCAACTGGAGTAAAAACAGAAAATGCTGGAAATACTCAGCAGGTCAGGCCACATATGTGGAGAGAGAAACAAAGTTAACGGGCTGAATTTTCCGGGGAGGTAGCGGGCGAGATCGGTGGCGGGTAGGGTGGGAAAGTTGTTATTTTTGACAGCGGGTCGGGAGCTCGCTGTCATGCCACTCCCACGCGCCTTTCCCCCAGGCGCTTCAGTCATCGTGGAGCCGACCCAACCGGCAGCGGTGGGTGACCCAATTGAGTTGATTATCCGATAGTTGACAGGCTCTTAAGAGCCTTTTTTCACTTACTTTTTAAATTTCCCTGCATGGCCATGGGATTCACGCAGCTTGGGAACCACGTCTGTCAACCTGAGGCATGAGTTCCATAGCCATTGCTCCAGCTGATTACTTGACAGCATGGAAAACAAACCAAAATAAAAACATGTTGATTACATCAGCTAACAGATTGATGGAGATTCTGTTCTACTTGAAAAGCTGCTGGTAAATGTTAATTCAGAAATTCCTGAAGGGATGTAAGTGCTGAAGGCTTCTTCCTACCCAGGATGGTGAGGGAAATACATTTATTTTACTGGCCATTCTCGGCTGTTGCCTTCCAACTCAACAGTAATTGCAGTGAATTGATCTGCACTATAAAAAATGTCATATACCATTTAAATATATTTTTGTGTTGTTTCTGGTCAGGATTTTCTCACAGTATACTGTGATTGTCCAGTTACAGATTAAATCAAGTCATCAACCATAATAATTTCATTCTCATCACTCATTCCACTGGTTCAATTTGCTTTCAGTCCCTGAATATAACTAATTAAATTTTTCAGTCTGAGACTTTGGAGATAAATTTCTGCAGAGATTCTCTCACTTGTTCATTGTTAACTTCAATGGAAGAGCTGCAGAACTACCAGAAACACGTTGTAAGCACCACTTACACTGTTTGTCAGGGTTTCCGCAGCTCTTCTGCTGTATTTGCATAAGATTGTAAATCCACCCCTTTACAATTACATTTAAAATCTGCTTAATTTTATATATTATCTATACACACATATCGTTTATTTGTAACAGTTACTAATACAAAGGTCTATAGATTTGTGACTAAAGCACCAATAACTTCCCAATTAATGTACTTTTTTAATTATGTTCTTGATCGTATTTGTAGATGGCGTCATATTACTTAATGATAATATTATTTAAATATTTCTTTGTCCCTCATATATAACTTTTATTATATTATTGTAGAGTAAAAATTCAACACCCACTTTGTTAGATTAAACTTAAAATGTAACGTGGCTATGGTCCCTTTAAAAATCCCAGCTGAAAACGCATCATGAATGACATCACCAGACCCGTTCCATCTAATTGGGCCAGGTAACGTGCTGGGCAGGCTTAATAAGTCTCATGAAGGTAAGTTCATTTTCTGCAGCGGGTTGGAGCCAGCAGCGGGTTCACGACCCGCAACGGACACCGCCTGCACCGTAGCCGCCCAGGTAGACAAAATTCCAGTCAATGTTTCAAGTCAATGACCTTTCGTCAGAACTGGAAAAAGTTAGAGATGTAATAGATTTTAAGCAAGTGCAGGGGCAGGGAAAGTGGAGAGGGGAGGAAAGAACAAAAAGGAAGGTCTGTGATAGGATGGAAGGCAGGAGTGAAAGGAGATCGTAATGGGACAAGTAATGAAACAAAAGATGGGTCTAGAAAAGGTGTAAATGGGTATTGCAGAATCATCAACAGCTGCCATCTGAAAAAATAGGAGCAGAGGTTATGGTCTGAAATTGTTGAACTCGATGTTGAGTCCAGAAGGTTGTCAAGTGCCTAATAGAAAGATGAAGTGCTGTTCCTCGAGCTTACGTGATCTTCATTGGAACAGTGTAAGAGGCCGAGGTCAGAGTGGGAGTGAAGTGGAGAATTAAAGTGATAGACGACCAGAAGCTTGGGGTCATGCTTGCGGACTGAATGGAGGTGATCCGCAAAGCGGTCACCCTATCTGCATTTGGTCTCCCCAATGTAGAGGAGACCACATCATGAGCAGCGAATACAGTATACTAAATTGCAAGAAGTACAAGTAAATCACTGTTTCACCTCGAAGGAGTTATTGGGGCCCTGGACGGTTGGGAAGGGAAGAGGTAAAAGGGCAGGTGTTGCATCTCCTGTGCTTGCATGGGAGGGTGCTGTGGGAATGGGGAGGGGGTGTTGGGGGTGATTGAGGAGTGGACCAGGGTGTTGCAGAGGGAGCAGTCCCTTTGGAATGCTGAAAGGGGAGAGGAAGGTTTGTTTGGTGGTGGGATCACGCTGGAGTTGGCGGAAATGGTGGAGGATGATCCGTTGAATGTGGAGGCCAGTGGCGTGAAAGGTGAGGACAAAGGGAACCCTATCATGGTTCTGGGAGGGAGGGGGTGGGGTGAGAGCAGAAGTGCGGGAAATGGAACGGACACGGTCAAGGGCTATGTCAACCACAGTAGAGGGGAATCCTTGGTTGAGGAAAAAGAAAGACATATCGGAAGCACTAGTATGGAAGGTGGCTTTGTCAGAACAGATGCGATGAAGATGGAGAAACAGAGCAATTGGAACCTTGATTTAAAGTCTACTTCAAAAGACTGTACCTTGACAATTTAATACCCCCTCAGTACTGTGCTAAGGTGCCAATCGTGTAGTGGGACGTGAACTCACAATCTTCTGGCTCAGAGGTGAGAGGGGTACCATCGAAACAAGCTGACACTCAAACCTCAAAAAAGCCAATGTCCTGCATCATGAATCACCCCTATGATAACTTCTGTCCTATTTTGGACTTGAAAGGAAGTGGCAATCTCATAGCCCCCAATCAACCAGCCATTCTTCAAGTGTCAGTCAGACCTGACATTAGTGTCCACAATCTATTTGGCTAGGGAGAGCTTCAGGGCCAGACTTAATACTGTCCTTAATGATGTCTACACACACAGCATTCAACAAGATTCATAGGATAATCATTGGGAGCAGGAACCATGGCTGATCTTTCCCCCCTCACTAGCTGAGGACTACTGTGGCTAATTGCAGCACCCTAATGTCACAGTGACAGAGACTCAACACAAATCAGGGATCAGTTTTGTGACTTTCCTGATCTGTATGTCCCCGTTATATCCAAGGTGGTGCATTTACCCACAGAGCCATCCATACGTTTTAATGTTTAACACTGCAAACATTACATCAGAGCCACACATATTTGAATGGCAACATACAGTGATTCCTGCTCGAACTGTACATATGGGGATGTGGAATGAGGACTAATTTACTATAGGACCCTGACATAAATCTTGTCATTCATGTGGCAATGACTTATGAAATAATACTGGGCGGCCTGCTGGTGGCGCTGTCCAGGGAGAGTATAAATACTCGTGCATGGGTCCAGCTTGCGTGGGACATTCTTAACAGGAACTATTGAAAGGACATAACTAGATCTCCATGTTGTAAAACAGTTGATTAAAGCTTTGTTTAATGCTTAGACCAAGTGCCTAGTAGTTTTCTTACATCAGACTCTCTACTCCACAGTCAAATAACCTGCTGATGCTTACTGTCAATGATTACACATGAATAATGGCTAGTTGGGCAAAGTGTCAGAGGGTGATCAGTGCCATGGAGCCATAGACCAGCAAAAAGTCAACACTTTTGGGACAAGAGGGGAGAAAAAGAAAAACTGCAATATTTCGTGGTTCTTGCTTTTCTGCATTGCTATGGAAAAGATGTTTTAAAGCAAAACATTTAACTTTGAAATGCCCCTAAGGGATTCTAGAACTGGCGTTACTGGTTTATCCAGTCACCTTTTTCACTATTGTAAGATTTTAAAAAATATACAAAACTATTCAAACAATTACATTATGGGAGGGAGTGCGACAGGCAGCACTGGGAGACCTATAACTCTTGCAATGAGGACCAGAGATGTAGAATCAAAGACCCTGGGCTTGAAGGAGGTTTCGGATGCTTGGAATGAGAGGAGAAGCAGGAAGAGAGATCCAGGTCTCGGAGCAGCATCGCGGAACTCACAATAAGGAACAGAGAGGCAACAAGAGGGACCAGTCCAAAGATAACAAAACCTGCTAATATTAAAAAAAAACTACCCTCTGTTAAAAATTCCAGTGTAAACACAGAGCCAAAAGGCAATGGACACAACTGCTTGCATGTGTTTGAGGACACACATGCAAATATCTGCCTTTCCCCATTCAATAGCGGTGCATGTAGGCAATATTGCCATTAGTGCCTGCTTGCCTCTCGCTTAAAGCTCATGTCAATAGTGGCTGCTGCAACATTACTCGAGCATTAATGTCACATTACACTGGGGCACATATGATACTCCACTTGTACAATGATTAACCAACGTTCATTACTAAATTGTGAAAATCTTTGGCATAAGTTAATAGAAACAAAAAAATGCAGGGCCTATTTTATGGATAGTGCCACTGAATAATATTACAGTTGCAGATTGTAATTCAATGAATAAACAGGCAGCAGGGGTTGAGTTGTCAAGTGGATGTTTCAGAGATGTGAGTTCAAATCCCACCACGGCAGCTGGGGAATTTAAATTCAGTTAATTAAATAAATCTGGAATAAAAAGCTAGTATCAGTGATGGTAACCATGAAACTATCGGATTGTCATAAAAACCCATCTGGTTCACTAATGTCCTTTAGGGAAGGAAATCTGCCGTCCTTACCTGGTCTGGCCTATATGTGACTCCAGACCCACAGCAATGTGGTTGACTCTTAACTGCCCTCTGAAATGGCCTAGCAAGTCACTCAGTTGTAACAAACTGCTACGAAACACAATAATAAGAATGAAACCGGACGGACCACCCGGTATCGACCTTGGCACCGGCTACGGACACGGCAACGGCACACCCAGCCCAGTCAACCCTGCAAAGTCCTCCTCACCAACATCTGGGGACTTGTGCCAAAATTGGGAGAACTGTCCCACAGACTAGTCAAGCAACAGCCTGACATAGTCATACTCACAGAATCATACCTTTCAGCCAATGTCCCAAACTCCTCCATCACCATCCTTGGGTATGTCCTGTCCCACCGGCAGGACAGACCCACCAGGCGTGGTGGCACAGTGGTATACAGTCGGGAAGGAGTGGCCCTGGGAGTCTTCAACATTGACTCCGAACACCATGAAGTCTCATGGCTTCAAGTCAAGCATGGGCAAGGAAACCTCCTGCTGATTACCACCTACCGCCCTCCCTCAGCTGATGAATCCGTACTCCTCCATGTTGAACACCACTTGGAAGAAACACTGAAGGAAGCAAGGGCACAGAATGTACACTGATGGGGGACTTCAATGTCCATCACTAAGAATGGCTCGGTAGCACCACTACTGACCGAGCTGGCTGAGTCCTGAAGGACATAACTGCCAGTCTGGGCCTGCAACAGGTGGTGAGAGAACCAACACGAGGGAAAAATCTACTTGACCTCATCCTCACCAATCTACCTGTGGCAGATACATCTGTCCATGACAGTATTGGTAGCAGTGACCACCGCACAGTCATTGTGGAGACGAAGTCCCGTCTTCACACTGAGGACACCCTCCATCGTGTTATGTGGAACTACCACCGTGCTAAATGTGATAGATTCAGAACAGATCTAGCAGCTCAAAACTGGGCGTCCACGAGGTGCTGTGGGCCATCAGCAGCAGCAGAATTGTATTCCACCACAATCTGTAACCTCATGGTCCGGCATATCCCTCGCTCTACCATTACCATCAAGCCAGAGGACCATCCCTGGTTCAATAAGGAGTGTAGAAGAGCATGCCAGGAGCAGCACCCGGCATACCTAAAAATGAGGTGCCAACCTGGGGAAGCTGCAACACAGGTCTACATACATGCTAAAAAGCGGAAGGGCTAAGCGATCCCACAATCAACGGATCAGATCAAAGCTCTGTAGTCCTGCCACATCCAGTCGAGAATGGTGGTGGACCATTAAACAATTAACGGAAGGAGGAGGCTCCATGAATATCCCCATCCTCAATGATGGCGGTGCCCAGCACGCAAGTTCAAAAGACAAGGCTGAAGCGTTTGCAACCATTTTCAGCCAGATGTGCCGACTGGATGATCCATATCGGCCTACTCCTGAGGTCCCCACCATCACAGAAGCCAGTCTTCAGCCAATTTGATTCACTCCACATGATATCAAGAAATGGCTGAGCACACTGGATACAGCAAAGGCTATGGGCCCCGACAACATCCCAGCTATCGTGCTGAAGACTTGTGCTCCAGAACTAGCCGCGCCTCCAGCCAAGCTGTTCCAGTACGGCTACAACACTGGCATCTATCTGACAATGTGGAAAACTGCCCAGGTATGTCCTGTCCACAAAAAGCAGGACAAATCTAATCCGGCCAATTACCGCCCCATCAGTCTACTCTCAATTATCAGCAAAGTGATGGAAGGTGTCATCAACAGTGTTATCAAGCGGCACTTACTCACCAATAACCTGCTCACTGATGCCCAGTTTGGGTTCCGCCAAGACCACTCGGTTCCCGACCTCATGACTTGCCTTGGTCCAAACATGGACAAAGGAGCTGAATTCTAGAGGTGAGGTGAGAGTGACTGCCCTTGACATCAAGGCAGCATTTGACCGGCGAGGAGTCTCCACTGCTGTCCCTGTCTCCACCATCTCCTCTTGCTCACTTGTGAGTTGTGAGACACCAGGTGACAACACTACTCTATCTCACGTGGGACCCATCGAGGTGTGCGTATCTGCACTGGTGCTGGATGCGCTTATGTCTGGTGACGGTGTGCCCTCAGAGGCTTGAGGCTCCTCTGAGGAGTCGTCTTGCTCTTCCTCCTGGACAGTGTTCTTGATGGAGCTGTGGGAGAGTAAAGAGATGAGTTAGATATGTCATATGAAGAATGGGTACATATACCATTATGTACATGATGAACATTCACTGGCTGCTGACATCAGTCCTCATATGAGTGATTGTTGTATGTCATGTGGCTGTATGAGATGTAATTCTGTCACCAGGTTGCTGAGATGTCCCCCTCTCTCCGTCTCCCACTTCCAGCTGCTCTGCGACTCCAGACACTTCCAAGACAATCTCCTCTGCTGCTGTTAAGGTGGCCAATGATGAAGGACCACCTCCAGTTCTCTCCCTCCCTCTTATTGTGGGCTCTCTTTTCCAGCAAGGAGGGAAAGAAGAGAAGGTTGAATGAGAGTGATGGAATGAGTGTAAGGAATGGATGGGTTACATCTTTAGTGGGTGACTATGATGGAGTGGGGTGGCAATGTCAAGTGGCCTCCCTGTGTGTTGTTAGTTGGTATGATTGCATTAGGATGAGGGTGAGTATGAGGGGTGACTCGTGAGATGGGGGTATGTGATAATATAGATAGAGAGAAAGGGATGGGTGGACATGGAAGGTATGTTAGTGTGAGTAAGGATGTGCAGGAGTAGGGTTGGGAAGGCAGAGTGATGGGGATGTGATGAGAGGCACAGCAGGATGAAGTTGAGTGTGGCTTTGCAATCACCTTTCCTGATTTAATTAGATATTTGAAACGTTCCCGGCACTGCAACCAGGTCCTCATCACAACATCCCTGCTATTGACCTCCTTTGCTATTTGGAGCCAGGCTCCTTTGGTCTGTTGGAAGGGAAGAGGATCTCCCTGCGTGCCCTCACTCCCTCCACAAGCATATGGAGCGAGTCATCTGAGAACCTGTTTGCAGCCCTCTGTCTCTGTGCAGTCATGTTTGCCACTTTTTGCAACACTCCAATGGTGCAGTGCAGTGCCTGCACTATCCTAGCTGAAACTTCAAATGCAATGTGGCCATGGCTCCTTCAAATATCCCGGCTGAAGATGCGTCATCGATGACGTTATCAGACCTGCACCATTTAATAGGGCTGGGTAATGCTGCCTTAAGAGATGCCATTAAGGGAAAGTTGATATCAGGAGCAGGATGGAATGACGAATGGAGTCGTGACCCACCACGGCGACCGCCTGCACCCAGGTACAGAAAATTCCGGCCTATATTTTTTTTCTGTCAATACTGTATGTTATGTCAAACAAAATTAAATGACCATACCCAACTTAGGCACAGGATTCAAGTTCCAGGCTTCATGTGGGTCTGGGTCTACTGTACTCTAATTGATAGTGATTGATTGTTATGATTAGTCAACCACTCCATTATCACAGTATCATGTGACTACCAGGCTGGTAGAAGGCGAACTAGATGAACCGTGGTCTTTTTTCATCTAGCAAGTCCTATGCTCCTATATGCAATCCGGTAGAGCATTTCTTAATGCCTGATGGGAGTTGATTCCCCTACAGACTATGAAAGAATTTGTAAATGGATCGTTTTTGTTTTGAACACACAGTCAGCAGAAATTTAGAGAAATGCGCTGCTCACATTTGTTTCCCTTATATTTAATAAAAATTAAGAGTCCTTCCATGTTCTCAATGGAAATCCGCACTCACAAGGAGTGCAGGCTGAAGAAGTGAGGTGACAATGCTGTACCTCCATCTCCAACCCGTTTTCTCCATGACTCGTGAGCGCGGTTCCCTGCTGGGACTGTGGAACGACCCTCATTATACACAACAGCAAATAAAAATCATTCAGAGCAGTTTTATAGCGTGCCAAATCACAAAATAGCATATACATTTCTAAATTATTAAAATTCACAAAAGCTGTTTTCTGCCTATTAACGTTTTTCAGAGGAGTTTATGTTTTGATCTGGTCATTTATTTATAAAAATAAAATTCTATTAAAAATGCATCTGTTGAACCAGGTGAATGCTGAATACAATTAAGTTACTTTGTGATGGCACAAGGGATTAGTTATGACATTGGAGTAGATACTGTAACATCAAGGAATAATTTACATAAGCGAATGAGCAAACACTTACGTAAATATTCTATTAATGATATGCCTGGGGTGTGTTTTCTTGTCCCTCATATCGTTTTCCTGTCCGTCACTTCTCTGTCACACTTCACTTCTCATACCCAAATTTCTGTGTCACATTGCAAAAAAACCCCATTCAGAAACAAAGACCAGTAGGCTTTGATAAAAGAACTAGAATGGCTGTTACCTCTCAGAGACCTCACCAATTATACTTCTAAAATAAGAGAAAGAAAGGGTCGTGACTTGAAACCTGCAAAGTCATTTAGCTCAGAGCTCATCCAGCTATTTGACTTTGGAGCCTTAAAAAGACACAGCTTCAGCTTAGCAGCAGAATAATACATTCTGCATTACATGGTGTGGCACAATCCTTATCGTACAACTTACCGTGAGCAAAACTGTGAGCGATCCATTAGTGTATAGATAGTAGCCAAAACATTTGGGGGCCCTGGGTGTGTAAAAGCAATGTAAAATGGATGTGTGGGGAGTGGAAAGAGCTAACACCTGGAAAGGTGTGATGGGAAAAATGGCCTCCGGCTGCCCTGTGATTTTTATGATTCAATGAGACTACCCAGTTTCTTTCTCACTCTTCAAAGGTTAAGATAGATAGATGTTTGGACTCTAGGGGAATCAAGGGATCGGGCGGGAAAGTGGAGCTGAGGTCGAAGATCAGCCATGATCTTATTGAATGGCGGAGCAGGCTCGAAGGGCCGTATGCCCGACACCTGCTCCTAATCCTTATGTGCTGTGAAATAATTCATGCAGGGATAAATTTCCTGGGGTGTTCTTCCACTCGTTTATGCCTATCTATGGCAGTTGTATGGGAGTTCCCTGGAATTTTGCCCTGGTAATATATCTTGCAAAAAACAAATAAAGGTGTGGCCGTTAAGTGCTATGCTGCTGATAGCCTATCAGCTAATGAGGCAAACCTGGGTGCACATGTGGTAATTCTTCACTTTCTATAAAGAAAACCTTGTGCACCAATGCTCTCTCCCTTTCCATTATATGGCTATTGATTAATAAATATAACAAAATATTACGGTTGTATTTTTTTGCTCCAATTATAAAAGAGCAATGAGTTGCGGACAGATGGATCATTTAGAAAGAAAAGTAGTGCATGAATCATTAGAGTGTGTGATGAATCAACTAACCACTATAGCGTACATCAGGAAATATTAGTCATTCAACTTTCTAACCATGTCATAATATATGACTCAGTAAATTATATTACAGTATCTGGGCAAGTCTGAGTTCTCTTTGGGAGAATTTCCTCTGTAAGTGTTTCTTTTGGCCTGTTTGAGCAGTGTAGGCTATCGGTACTATAATTTCCAACAGATTATTTCTGCAAGCTATTTTAAATAATGGAACTAATATAAGATAGGAAATCCAGTTGCATAACTTATATGGATGCTGCTACATCCTGCTTGTTCCAGACTTCTCCCAATCAGTTCTGCTCCCTTTGTTGCCCCATCCCAGTAACACTTGAAGTAAAACTGCTCTCTATATGTTCACTTTCATGTCTGAACTGCAATGCCCCTCCAACATGAACCGGTTATGGTCCTTTATTCTCCCCTTTTCACACTTTTTCCCAACTGCCATTCCTGCTCCTCCGAGGCCTACAAAAATAATTGAACACTTACCTTTATCATAGAGTCATAGAAATGTACGGCACAGAAGGAGGCCATTTGGCTCATCGTGTCTGTGTCGGCTGAAAAAGAGCTATCCAGCCTAATCCCACTTTCCAGCTCTTGGTCCGTACCCTTGTAGGTTACGGCACTTCATGTGCATATCCAAGTACATTTTAAATGTGATGAGGGTTTCTGCCTCTACCACCCTTTCAGGCAATGAGTTCCAGACCCCCCACCACCCTCTGGGTGAAAAAAGTTCTCCTCAACTCCCCTCTAATCCTTCTACCAATTACTTTAAATCTATTGAAGGGGAGTGAAGGGGTTAATTTGAACTCATGTTAAATTAAAATAAATAATTTCTCGTTTCTGTATGAAATAGAATAAGAACCCAGGTGGGGAGATAAGCATGATTGAGAGTTGGGAACTTAGCAACATTCAAGGCCAGAATACAATATGCAACTGTGAGAACCAGACAGGGGCCCCTTGCTCAGGCAGTATATATACGTCATTGAATTGCTTTTAGTTTGTAGCTGACAAAGATAAGAAATATAACAAATTAATGGTTTAGTTTGAATCGACATAATTGTTTAGTAAGACAAGAAATAGAACGAATTAATTGTTTAGTTTGAATTGACATAATTGTAATCATGTGATATTTTGTAACTATGTGATTGGACAATTCTTCAATAAAAGGTTGTAATTGACAACGGGAGGTCGAGAAGCTGTAGTCACCAGGCCGGGTAAGGTCTGTGACGCTTCTCCCAGAGATCTTTGAATATTAAATAAACTGTTTTGCTTTTACCTATCAACACAGACTGAAGTGAAATAATTTCTCCCTAACAATATAATAAAAACAGAAAATGCTGGAAATACTCAGCAGGTCAGGCAGCATCTGTGGAGAGAGAAACAGAGTTAACGTCTCAGGCCGATGACCCTTCGATGTAAATGATGTAAATCTGTTACATCTCTAACTTTTTCCAGTTCTGACGAAGGATCATCGACCTGAAACGTTAACTCTGTTTCTCTCTCCACAGATGCTGCCTGACCTGCTGAGTATTTCCAGCATTTTCTGTTTTTATTTCAGATTTCCAGCATCCGCAGTATTTTGCTTTTGTACTTTAAATCTATGCCTTCTTCTCTTCTATCGCCTCTTCTCATCTCTTCCCTTCCATAACCATTATCGTTTTAAGTGCTCTGTTTATTCCGGGCAGAAACAGTTGTGTTTACTCACTAGTTCGCGCCTCGTTAAGGTGCACTGAATGTAATAAAAGAGCTTTATCGAGGCAGACTTCACTTCCCTTAGGCTTCCATTCCTTCTACAATTTAAAATGCAGGTTTAGCATCCCCGAACACTGCCCCCAGATTTTTCTCACGTTCTCTCCTATTCTGTTAAACCATTGCTGTGTTCACAGAGTTTTCTCAAGAAAAAAGAACAAGGGAGATAGTAAAAACTGTGGAAGCTGTCCTCTCTTGAAAATCAGCACTGATATTTTAACTGTCCCCTCTCTGGCAGTCTTTAAAACTGTAAAATGCAAATTCTGCTCAACAGCCACTCTAGGCCAACTAACTGGAATTAAAATGATTTTTAATTTTATTAAAGCTACCCCATCATGTATAGCAGACAAAATCACGTTCACACGAACGCTTCCTCAGCTTTCATCGATGTCCAATCCTTTCTGTTGTGATTCCACCCTTAAGTGATTCTACCCAACCTCAGACTTCCAAAATTTCTTGTTCTTTAACACTTGACTATCCTATTTTGAATGCCTTTCCATTCCTTTGAGTATCACTAGCCTGGTAAAAGGAAAGTTGAGGAAGCACTTCTTCACACAAAGAGTGATGAATACCTGGAATAGGCTTCCTTGTGGTGTAGTGACAACAAAAACTTTGGAGTCACCCAAGAGAAAGTTAGATGCTGTGATGTGGCGGGTGGGGGAGGGAAGGACTGTCGGTTTCTACAGAAGGAGGAGCTAGAAGAATCGAACAACCTCCTTCATCCATACCTATCTATCTCTGTGATCCTAACTGGCCAACTCTTAACCTTTGACCTACATCCAAGCCATAGTTCTACTTCATCTCTGGAAAGGATCAGAGTCTATCTGCATCCTGTATGTCTCTCAGAGAGAAGATAGGCATCACTTTCACTTCTCCGAGTCTATTGGCTTGTCTCCAATCCTAAATTCTTACTGCTACTAATGGACAGAAACCTAACATTTCTGAGCTTTGTGAAAAATTCAGCTCTTGCCAATATTGGATTATATATATCTGATGACAGGCTGTTACTGGAAAAATAACATCTTTATTTCTTCCAACAGCTTCCATTCAAGATCCATTTTGGGAGTTTTTTTTAATTATGGAGATGCTGTTTTTGCAGGATTTTCATCTTTGCCATATTTATTCTTGGCCTTTTTCCCTTGCCACATTTTGAACACTAGAGAAAACAAACGTGCATTATTGTTGATTCGCTGGATGATATTCATTTTCAGTAACTAAAAATATGTGAGCCAAGCCTCTTGGCTTAAAACTAATGTTTAAATGTAGGTCTCTTCCATGAGAGCCTGACATATAGCTCTGGTTGTCTCCAAAGGTCAATTCACAGCAATTGCTGCAAAGTGGCCGGGTAAAAACAAACTGCGGACAAATACCAGAAGCAAAAAGCTGCATTTAAATTGCTGAATCAAGTTACAATGTTAGAATCACCGGTCTCCCTTTAAATGCAAATCGGTCCTCCTTGGAATGCCCAATTTATACTGGTGGTTGTAATATACAGTGGGGGAAAAATTTAGTTGGTTAGCAACCCCCGTTAGTGGCAGAAGCTGGTGCTAACGGGACGCTGATGCAGTAGTGCCGGGGCAAGGCGAATCCAGCGCCGCACGGCAAAGCCGGCCCCCCCGTTGTGCCGCCAGTCCATGGTACCACTGGGGACTTCAACTCCAGGCAGATCGTGACGTCAGTGAGTGTGCAACACTCACCGGCTGCCCGATCTACGAAATTGATTTTCGCCACCTTTCTTAGCGCCTCGACCAGACAGCGACAGGGAGAGGAGGCATCAAGCAGGCAGAAGCCGGCTCCAGGGACATTATTTAAAGGGATCATGAGTAATGAGTCCCAGCTCTCAGGTTAGTGGAGTTTCAGTGCTTTCTTGTCAGTTTGACATTGTGCAACAGTTTAATTCAGTAATTTAAAGGTTCTTTTGTATCAGGAGTGTTGTGGTAACTAAAACGTAGTTACAAAAAGTAGGTACACTACTGCATCAGCGTCCCGTTAGCACCAGCTTCTTAAAAAATATCAAAGTGCTATACTTGCCGTATATTAATGGGAGTACTGGCAGTCGACCTGGCCCTCCAGGATCTACAGTGGAGGGAGCGGAGGCAACGAGAAAGACTGGAACATGTGGCCAGAGGGAGGAGGAGGGCCATCAGTGTTCTCAATAGGAGGCCTTACCCTCCGAGGGTATTCCGAGAGCACTTCTCCTACCTCCAATTAAGCGAGGAGCAGTGTATTAGAAGGCACCGCATCACCAAGGAGGTGGTCACAGAACTCTGTTACCTCCTGCAACCAGACCTGGAGCCTCAGATCAGGGCAGCTACAGCTCTCTCAGTGGCAGTCAAGGTCACCGTCGCCCTCAATTTCTTCGCTAGCGGATCCTTCCAGTGTGCAACAGGAGACATAGCTAACATCTCACAGTTCGCAGTCCATTGCTGCATCCGGGAAGTCACAGAGGCTCTCTACAGTAGAAGCAGAGAGAAGCAGGACGAGCGTGCATGTGGCTTTGCCAGGATAGCGGGCTTCCCCATGGTGCAGGGCGCCATTGACTGCACCCACGTGGCTTTGCGGGCACCGCATAATAATCCTGAGATCTTCTGTAACCGCAAAGGTTGCCACTCACTTAATGTGCAGTTGGTGTGCGACCGCACACAGCGAATCCTCAATGTGAATGCCCGCTATCCTGGCAGCAGCCACGATGCCTTCATCCTGCGCCAGATCAGTGTGCCAGCACTCTTCCAGCCACCACGTCAAGCTTGTGGCGGGCTGCTCAGAGACAAGGGCGATCCGCTCTCCGACTGGCTCATGACTCCCCTCTGCAACCCTAACACTCCTGCCCAGCACTCATATAATGAGAGCTATGCTGCCACCAGGAACATCATCGAGCAGACCTTCGGCCTGCTGAAGCAATGGTTCTGCTGCCTTGACCGCTCAGGAGGAGCCCTCCTGAGCGGGTGTCCCATTTCGTCGTGGTCTGCTGCAAGCTCCACAACTTGGCTATCATGAGGGCCCAGCCCTTGCCACCAGGGATTGCGGGACCACCTCAGGAGGAGGAAGAGGGAGAGGAGGAGGAAGAGGATGAGGAGGAAGAGGAAGATGAGGAGGACGAGGAGGAGGACAAGGAGCAAGGGAGGAGGCAGCCACTCAATCGGCCGTCTGGAAGTAGGGTCCGTGATCGCCTCAGCAGACTGCGGTTCCAATAAATTAAACCCCAGATCCCCGTTGCTCACCACATCCCAATCATTCCATCCCTGTCGCAGGCCATATCACAGCGCAAAGCTGAAATGAGAGACATCACAAAAGAATCCAATCTGAATTAATAAATTTATCAATAATCAGTGAACACATATTTACAACAACAATATTAACTATTCACCCTTGTGCAATCCCTTAGTGCCTCTTGTTACTGTGCCTTTGCCTACTCTAGTGCTCCTACGAAGTGTTCACCCAGTGGCTGCAGTACGGCTGGTGGAAGGCTGCTGAGCGTCCATGTGGGAGACTTCAGATGGCCTTGCAGGACGCCCTCGACCAGCTCTGGGCCTGGGCCGGCTGTTGACTGCACCACCTCAGCATGGGCGGCAGCTGTCTGGGCTGGCTGGATGACAGGCAGCGACAAGGGCAGTGGCAGAGTGGCAGTGGTGGAAGCAGGAATGCTGTCATCCTGAGAGAGGACAGCAGCTTCCTGCTCCACTGACTCACTGCCACTCCCCCAGGGCAGCAACTCAGCATCCCTAGCAATCTGTTGCAGCACAGATTGCTGGCCTGCTGCGACACTGTGAAAGCCCCGGTCAACGGTGGTAGACCCAGCCATGATGGCAGCAGTCAGAGCTTGCGTGGCATCAAGCTGAGACTGCATGAGAGCAGTCTGAGATTGGATGCCACCAAGCAAAGACTACATTACAGCACTAAGACATTGCGTCGCTTCCGCCTGTGCTGCAATGGAGAACAGAGGGCAGGGGAAATCGCTTCACACAGAGAGTAGTGAGGTTGTGCACTACCACCCAGTGGGAAATTATCCTCTTACTATAATGTGACAAAAAATGTTTAAGTGGTAGAAATAGCCCGAGGGCTTTTTTTTGCATCCTCACACTTAATACTTTTTCTGACTGTTTGCAGTCACTGTGCTCCAATCAAATTAACTCTTTTTAAAAATTCATTTTCAGGATATGGGCCTGCTGGCATTGCCCATCTCTGGTCGCCCTTGAGAAGGTGGTGGTGAGCTGCCTTCTTCATGAACCGCTGCAGTCCGTGTGGTGAAGGTACTCCCACAATGCTGTTAGGTAGGGAGTTCCAGGATTTTGACCCAGCGACGATGAAGGAACGGCGATATACGTCCAAGTCGGGATGGCGTGTGGCCTGGAGGGGAACTTGGAGGTGGTGGTATTCAATATGGATTCAGTCAGTCATTGCCAGCAGAGACCCCGAACGTGGGACGATCGAAAGTATAAGGTAAATCTGCCCTGTTGCTGTGGGGCTTCACCCACTGGGTGCATAAATTGGGAATTTAGCTCAGGGGGCAACATATCCATTTCCGTTATGGATAGAAAACCCTGGTGACCTCCACACTCAAATTCCCCCTTTTGGACTCCAACTGGTCAAAGTGCCTCCCGACCATCTGACCTTTTATATATGACTCAGTGTGACTGAATCAGGCAGCCTGCAGAGTCTGGCGGGAGCATCAGAATTAGGATGTGCTACAAATAAGTATTTTCTCTCAATGACCAGGGAGAAATAAGAAATATTAAAACAAAGTTAGAAATGGGAGTTATTTGAATCTCTTGGAGCTTTGGCCGTGAGTATGTAATTCTACCACCAACTAAAAATTAGTCCAATTAAAAATATGCAAATTTAAAAATGGATGTAGGTCTATTGTACGTCATAATCTATTTTGAATACTTCCTGAATGAACTTGGGGAAATGCACTGAAACGATTCTTAAAGAGATTGCAAAAGTAGTGAAAATTATTTGTTCCATCATTTGAATTGGTGTCATGATCCTGCCCTCTACTGGCCTCTGTGAGAAACTTGATATAACGGTCCTTTTCTGTGATGAAAAATATTCTGCAGGGTCAACATGGCTGTTAAGACTATTCCCAAGATATTTGGGTGATAAATGCTGGATAATTAAAAAGGGAAGCCTTTTGGGTAGAATAGCCTTTTCTCATTCTCAATCTCAAAAATTCTTAGATTATTAATGTATCACCCAAGCCATATCGCACCATTTGGCCATTTTTGCAAATTTGACTTTTGGATGTTATTCAAGTCATTAAATGAATACATCAATGTTAAATAGATGCAAATGAGACCTCTGACCGCAAACAAGTTAATGGAAGATAATACTGCAGATGTAATGCAGCAAGCAGAATGGTCCAGGCAGCAAAATGGACAGTGCAGGTGATCAAGCTGGTTCTGCAGGAGCTGCTCAGGAGGAGAGCTATTCTTCTGCTTTGAAATCAGCACAAATCTACCACAATCAATACCAGAACCTGGAAGTGACTCACAAAGAACTATTGAACAGCTAACTGGATCCTTTAGAACAGGAGACAATAACAAGATAGCAGAAAGAGGTTCAGTAATGTCAAGAAACATGCCAAGAAGAAGATGGCGAATAACTGGAGTAACATTTTCCTCCCCTCTGTCTGCATTGTTCTGTTTTATCCTTGAACAACAATGAGCAGTCCTCCTGCTGCATCGAAAAGTGTCACCAGTTCGAGTTGGTTTGGGTGGCCCGACTTTTGATGGTCCTAGGGTTGCCAACCCTCCAGGATTGTCCTGGAGTTTCCAGGAATTAAAGATTAATCTCCAGGACACTGCTGCATGCAACCCGAGAAATAAAAATCAGAGAGGCATTAAAGAAACTGCGTGCTTTTTTTTTCATTTTCTTTGAAGACTTCCACTTATTAGTTATGAAAATATTGGAGATGGGGAAAAAAGGTTGTTTGACTGACAGTCAAGAATCATCCAATCGGGTAATGAAGAGTCTGTTCGCTTTCCAATTGGGAAGGCGGTGCACCACGAGGATGGACGCGTCGGGCGACCACGGTGGGAAGCCTGGGCGGGGCGGTTGGAGGCGGGAGGTCAGGTGATGAAACCACCAGGAATACCTCCAATCAGAAGAGCGAAGTGAAGAGCGATAAAAGCATAAAGAGGCATGAAGTGAGAGAAAGCCATTTGATTCATAAAGTCCATTCATTCTACAGAATATACTGGGCTCAAAATTCTGTTTCACCAGGATTTCACCTTGTGGAGAAGGGCCAGGAAATTCCTAAGAGGGGGAAGGGGGGGGGGGGGGTGAGAGGGGGGCTGGTGCGGGGGGGGGGAAAGGGTGGAATTTCCGCCCACCTGCATCGTCACGGGGATTTGTCTGAGGGTGTTCTCGGGCTTCCAGGGAAATTATGCCCATTTCGCCCTTTAAAGGCCTCAGCATAATGAATGTCAACTAAGAGCTGCTGTTTGGCCCACTGAGGCCCCAGGAAAGGCCCCACAAGTTGCTGTCACAGATAATCGATCCCAGGCGGAAGTGATTACTTACAACAAAATCCCTTGATATCTTCTATTAAAATAAATAAATTACGGTTCTGGTAGGCCCTTCCCAAGTCTTTCTCTGCTGTTGGCGAGGTAGACCTGCCCCGAGCATACAAATGAGCCTGGTCTCACAATCTGGGATGGGTTCTGGGCCTCCTCACCTGGACACACTTGTGACCCACTCTGCTGCACTTCTGCTGGAATCTCGGTCCTGTTCAATCTGCTCTATTATGGACTCTACCCAACTCAATTAGTCAATGCACAGTTCTTTC
Source organism: Squalus acanthias (assembly GCA_030390025.1). Lineage (NCBI taxonomy): Eukaryota > Metazoa > Chordata > Chondrichthyes > Squaliformes > Squalidae > Squalus > Squalus acanthias. Next base: position 152,467,231 of record CM059428.1, read on the forward strand.
TTCCACTGAAAGTAAATCAAGGAAAATATGTCAATCAATATGTAAACTGTCAGGTAAATGAATTAAAACCTATAAGTGGATTTAAAAAACCAAGAGAAATAGCTGGTGAGAATTAGCAGATGATGAAAGCAAGAATTTGCCAAGCTCATGCCCCTCCAGATTACCTATCTATCCTTACAGCCTACATTATTCATTCTTAACTAGCTACTTGCCTTCATCATCTCTTTCTGTGCTTGTCCTTATTACTCTCTTTTCAACACGTGGTCCATGTGATCCCCTGGACTGGTTTTGATCACCAGAGGGGGTCAGAAAGCAATTTTCCAGACTATTTTTTCCCTTATTGGCCCTGTGTTTTATTCTCTGTTTTTTGCCTCTCCCAGGAGATTACATGACTGTGGGGGTTGCTGTGGGTTGGGGGGGAGGGGGGGCGGCGGGGGGAGGGGGGCGGGGTGCGAGGTGCGGGTCGGTGAGGGAAGAAGTTTTAATCATTATGTTCCAGCCATCATGGTGTGGGCCAGGCTTGATGGACCAGCTGGTCTTTTCCTGCCCATCAATTTTGTATGTTCGTATCCTGTTCCTAACCAGGCAATTAATGAAGTCCATGGGAATTCTATAATGATGTTATTTGTTAAAGTAACATAGACAGGAAGTTAATGTGCACCAGATACAAACAACAAACATACATTATGATAAGATTGCAGCATGTTCATGCATGAATAATGTGCACAAATCGAAACAAGCATGTAAAATGGACTGGCCCTGGGATGCCGAGCTCCCTTTCTCCCAGGCCTGACTCCAGGCCTGACCTCCCTTTCACCCTCAGGTCCCAGTGCCAGACTTTCTGCCTGCTCTGTCTTGGCAGTGGGGCCTCCTTCTCTGTGCTGAATTGTGTCTCTGTTGCTACCGCGCAGCACCAGGCCCCTTGCTCACTCATGGACGATCCAAAATGCACGTCATGAAGGACACCCGTGATGTGGCACCGAGAAGGTACTCACTACAAATGAGTAAAAGACTGCACGCTACTGTTCATGCAGAAAGGCACAAGAGACATGGGGGATGAAACTCGACATGGGCGGGACTGTAATCCCAGCAGTATCCCATTGGTCGCTCGTTATACGCCCCGCCCGATATTCAGTCCCATTGACTTCAACAGAACCGAATATCTGGTGTAAAAACAGAAAATGCTGGACATGCTCAGCAGGTCAGGCAGCATCTGTGGAGAGAGAAACAGAGTTAACGTTTCAGGTCGATGATCCTTCGTCAGAACTGGAAAAAGTTAGAGATGTAACAGATTTTTAAGCAAGTGCAGGGGCTGGGAAAGGGGGGAGTGGAGGAAAGAACAAAAGGGAAGGTCTGTGATAGGGTGGAAGGCAGGAGAGATTAAATGACAAAAGGGATGATGGTGCAAGGCAAAAAGTGTATAACGGGTGGCAAAAGCGGTTCCGCCTGTTTTGCGTCCAATTTCACCCCTAGAGCGTCTGGAAACTGATTTGATCAGCCGTAAAGAACAGGATTGGAAGTGTAACAAGACATATTGTTAAAACATACATTGATGTGGCATGAGTTTGAACTGAGTTCATTGTAGCCTTATGTTTTTGAACATAAATTTAAATGAACATAAATAAAAATAATAAATTCATGTTGCAGGTTTCTATACAACAAGAGTTAGACAGGTATACAGAAAAGCATCTCCAGTTTGCTCCCAGGACTTGCTGCAGATCAAAACTTATTGTCTCAATATCTATATTTACAGAATACGATATGCACAAATACACTCATGATGACACCATGCATAGGCATTGGGTTGTTTAGAGGCAGCACCTCTGTCTTCTCCTCCCCCACCCCATGAGATCTGTGCGCAATGTCTTGGGAGATTCATTAGTACTAATTAAATAGCTTCAAAGCTTAGAGGAACCCCATCCTTACAACCATGTAAAATTAGTAATAAGACAGGAGGGCTGTGTCAAAGCAAAATATTCCTGCAGCAAAATTCTCTCTAACAATATTTTCAGGCAGAAAAGTTATATTCAGACTTGATGCATCCTGGCAAACACTTCTTAAACTTCATATTTAATGCATTAAGTATAAGCTGTCATATTTATTTTATGCTGAAAATGTGCTCATCCTGAATGAGCCTATAATTATAATAATTGTAGGCTTAATTCCTAAAAAAAAGCCATAAAATTTACTAAAAATAGGCTTGATTCTCATTTTTGAATGTTGACCAAAAACAATTCTCCAAAATCTACATGCAATTTGATAGAGAAATTCTATCGTCATCCCAACAAGCATATTTCTAAAGCTTCTCTATAATCCTTTGTTATCCTCAACACAAAATAAATGTTCTAAATACAAGATTAATCTTTTTTTCATATAATGACATTGGAAGCAGTTCTGTGTTTTGTGTTGCAAGCAGCCACTTAGTAAGTGCGTGCCATTTAATTTCATTGGTGATGGGAATTCTGAGCAAGGTCAAACCGAAGCCTTTCTCTCTCCCGTCCTCTCCCTTACACACACGCACGCACAATATTGTTTCATAAAAGCATTATTTTGTCTCTGTGCTGAGTATGTTGAAATTTACAACGTTCTCTAAGTGCGAGCTGTAAGAGTCCTTTGCAAATAGGGTTTGGACTCTCTCAGTCCAATTCTTAGTGACATTAAACTATTCTAATTCAGCAATAAATTGTCAGGCCTACTCGGAGAGATCAAAGGGTGGCTGGGGTAGGAAATTAAAACTAGCACCCTGTAGCTAAGCAGCGCCTCGATTTCAAAATTCTCATCCTTGTTTTCAAATCCCTCCATGGTCTCGCCCCTTCCTATCTCTGTAAACTCCTTCAGCCCCACAACCCCCCCGAGATATCTGCGCTCCTCTAATTCTGCCCTCTTGAGCATCCCTGACTATAATCGCTCAACCTTCGGTGGCTGTGCCTTCTGTTGCCTAGGCCCTAAGCTCTGGAATTCCCTGCCTAAACCTCTCTGCCTCTCTACCTCTCTTTCCTCCTTTAAGACGCTCCTTAAAACCCACCGCTTTGACCAAGCTTTTGGTCACCTGCCCTGATTTATCCTTATGTGGCTCGGTGTCAATTTTTTTTTTGGCTTATAACACTCCTGTGCAGCGCCTTGGGACGTTTTACTATGTTAAAGGCTCTATATAAATACAAGTTGTTGTTGTTGTAGGGGGTGCTCCTCCAAGTTTGAAACTGAGGCACGTTGATGGAGCACAGCAGAGGTAGCTTATCTGACCGAGGAATGCTTAATGCTAACAATGGGTGCTCAAAATGGAAAGTGTTACCTGAACTAATATCCCTCAATGGTGGGGTGGGGTGTGGCGGGGGCGGTGAATTTCCATGGGGGCCCTCCTGAGCTCCCGCCATAATTATGCCAGAAACTCCTGTCTTCCTAAGCCAACTAGTTTTGTTTGTATTCAGCTCATTATCACATTGAAACCCCCTCCCACCACCTCTAACATGAAACTACTCAACATCATGAGCAGTTTATTAATGCAATCTAAAGCTACTGAAGTAAACATCCAAAACATAATTTTACATAAATATAGAGTACATAAAATATTTTACCACTTGTTGTATTGTCCCTTTTCTTATCCCCCTCTTCTCTCTTCTTCCTTATTCCCTGTCTTAATTTTCATTTGAAATTTAATTTTTACTATTTTTTTCAAAACCATGAACGGATTTGATGGAATAAATAAGGAGAAACTGTTTCCAGTGGCAGAAGGATCGATAACCAAAGAACACAGATTTAAGGTGATTGGCAAAAGAACCAGAGGCGACATGAGGAAACATTTTTTACATAACGAATTGTTGTGATCTGGAATGCACAGCCTGAAAGGGCGGTGGAAGCAGATTCAACAGTAATATTCAAAAGAGAATTGGATAAATACTTGAAGGGAAAACATTTATAGGGCTATGGGGAAAGAACAGGGGAGTGGGATTAATTGAAGTGCTCTACCAAAGAGCCGGCACAGGCACGATGGGCCGAATGGCCTCCTTCTGTGCTGTATCATTCTATGATTATAATGTATTCCATTCTGCCTTTTCTAACCCTTTTCCTTACTTTTTATAACTGTAACATATTTCACTTTACTTTTATTCTTCCCCCATCCTGTATCAACCTTTAAGCTGGTAGCAACTTTTCAAAAATTGTAATTTGCTTGTCTAAAGATCATAATGAATGACTTTCAGCCAATCAATTGGCAAACGGCCTTAATAATGTTGTAACCCCCTCAGCCTTTGGGTGTTATTCAGCTTTAAAAAATCTGTGGCCTCAGCCTGACAGTACCTTTGTTAGGCATGGGTATTAAGGGTTACGGAAACACAGTGGGTAGATGGAGTTAAGATACAGATCAGCCATGATCTCATTGAATGGTGGAACAGGCTTGCGGAGCTGAATGACCTACTCCTGTTCCTATGTTCCTATGAATTCTTTTGAAGGCCACACAGTACTAACCAATCTTATATTCTGCAGATTCTGGGTATAATAAAAATAAAATGAGTGTATGGAACCATGGAGCAGTTTTTTTTAATATAAATTACTGAATGATCAGATAAAACATGTAAAAGTACAGTACTTATTCTTGGTTTCACAAGGCAGTAACAGACTCTAAGAAAAAGATTTCAGAGTTTAAATATTCCTAAGAGGAAAGCAAACCAATATCATGTTAAGAAAAATTCCCAGGCTTCAATCAACTTCTAATTGATCTGGAGGAGATTCCTCCAGTCTCTAGGTCTTAATATACATCTATTTTTATCATTTCATCTAAACAGAAAAAAAACAAGTTTGAAATATTTTCTCCAAGACAGTAAAGGACACTTCTCAATGGGGAAGAAAGAGGGAGGAGAGAAATATTTACTTTGAAACTCGTTTTTCCTGTCTAGCTGAAACAATGATGAATTAGAGCTGGATATTGGGTATGTTTTAACACTCACCTGTTTGGAGGCTTTAATATAACTAAAGTTGCGGATTCTGCACAGAGGGCATTAATTTTGGCAGGGGATCCTTTGCTCCTCACAACACCAGTGCTATTTGTTGCAGGTATTTCTCATCAATTTAAAATGTTATATATCTACTACTGTATATGGATACAAATCTGGTCATGAGAGACATGAACTGGGTGGGAAAACATTGGATTTTCAACATTTCAATACTGACATTGAAATAGCAAATCATTTTTCACTGATAATCCTAAAATGCTACAGCATAAATACAAGCTGTTCGGTCTATAATGTCTGCACTGGTGTTTTACTCATTGATTCAGTGAGTTTAGCTCTACTCTCCTGCTCACTTCCCATACCCTTTAAAATTTCTCTTTTTCAAACAACTATTTGATTCCCTTTTAGAAGTATATAATAATGGAATCTGCTTCAACGACAGTCTGTTGCCCAAAATTACACATTCTAAGCACCCTGGGGGTAATTCTGACTTTGGGTGATAGTGTAAAATGGGCGACATCGATTCAACCACCTGTTATGCGCTAATTTGAAGTAAATGGAAATGAAAATGGGGAGAGATGTATAATAGGCAGCAGAATCGCTATCGCCTGTTTTACACTATCACCCAAAGTCAAAATTCCCCCACCCCTCTCTGTGTAAAGAAATTGGCCTAGAAATTCATCTCGGGTAGTGGAATAAAACGGGCAGTATCGGATCGGCCGCCCGTTATACACAGCGCCTGATATTCCATTCCATTGCAGTCATTCGCCCGAGACGAATTTCTAGTCCATTGTTTCTAACCTCCCCTTTAATTCATTTTATGATTTTTAAAAAGGATTGTGCCTATCATTAAGATCTCGCCGACGAATGGAAACTATTTATCACTATCCTAACTTTTCATAATTTTGCAGACCATAACTTTCTCAGCTGTAACGAAAAAAATTAACTGCTCAAGTCCCAATTCCCACAATGTCTGCAAATAGCCCATCATTTCATGAAATGTTAATTCCTATTTTTAGCAGTAACATTATTTATACGTATGAACCACTTCAAAAATGGCACTGAAGTTATTTTATGGTGAAAATTCTCAATTCTTCTTAATTCATTTATACTCCATGTTCATTACAATTAGGTTCACACAAGAAAATTATAGGGCCATGTATCTGTTATTTATCTGTTCTTGGGATGTAGGTGACACTGGCAAAGTTATACTTATTTTTTAACATTACTTGCCCTGTGAAGGTGGTGGTGGGCCTTGTCCTTGAACCACCGCAATCCTTGTACAGAAGGGGCTGGATTTTGCCAGCCGAGATGAGTTGGGGGCGGGACTGCTGCCTTCCGGGTTCTTGTCCTGCCCCCAGTGATGTCTGACGAACAGACGCTATTTTCGCTTGATTGGCCTTGTTAAGCCCGCCCTGCGGGCTTGCCGGCCAATTAAGGGAAAGCCGGTGTCAGATGACATCAGTGCATGATGCTTCATCTGCCGGTTATCTTAAAGGGACAGCCCCATAATTTTTTGACAGATGAATTGTCAGTGTTTGACAGCATTGAGGTGCTGTCAAATACTGACAATCACTGTCCAAAGGTGAGCCCTTTCACCCAGGCTCACCAGTGACTCTCTCCTTAGGAGAAAACAGATGGCAGCTGCATGTGAGAATGCAGAAGCCATCTGTCAATTCTCCCGATCAGATGAGGCTTCACAGAAACATCAAATTTTGTCACCTGCAGATACATATAAACAGAATAAAAATATTTCTCACTACATTCTCTCACCTGTCATACTTACCTGTGCACCATTGCACCCGTCACACTACCTCTGCAGCTGTCATTTGCACACTTACACTGCAGCAGACCCACAGCTCGCCTCGCTGACCCTGGCGGGGTTTCCCGCCGTCGGGAAGCCCGCATCAGCAGGCTGAAAATGGGGAAAAGCCTCTTAACTGCCTGTTAACTACCTGTTAACAGGCAGCTAATTGGCTCTAATCCCCTTCCCGCCGCTAGGAGACGGGTCCCTGCGTGAGTCGGGGACCCGCCTCCCGGGAAGATGGTTCGGAGGCGGGTTGGGAGCGGGGTTGGGACCCGCTCCCAATTTTTCCCATTTTTCCAGCAGTCCCGCCTCCAAACCCGCCTCCTCAGGGCTGGGAAAATCCAGCCCTCGGTGTTCCCATAATAGTGTTACATAGAGAATTCCAGGATTTTGACCCAGCGACAATGAAGGAACAGTGATATATGTCCTAGTCGGGATAGTGCGTGATGTGCAGGTGAACGTGGAGGTGATGGGGTGTCCATGATAGTGTTGCTTTTGCCCTTCTTCGGTGGTAGAGTTCTTGGGGCTGAGAGGTGCTGTCAAAGTAAGTTTGGTGTGTCCTGTAAATCGTACGTACTGCAGCCACAGTGCGCCACTGCTGGAGGGGATAAATGTTGGGTCCAATGTCAAAGGTACCGATCAAGCAAACTTCTTTTCGTTCAAACCTTGTGAGACCCAGGTACCTTCCCCATTTTCTCACATTATATAAGAATTGTGGCCTCAGACCATTCCTCAGTTCTTTTGCTCACAGAGTCAGCAGCAAAGTATAGATATTGGCCCATAATTTGCTTTCAAAGTGATTTTTATCAGACATCTGACCAGTTATAGACCTCAAAGGGTCTTAATGACTTTGAGGTGGGATCACAGGATGAGCTGTGTATGACTGAAGCAAATTGGATGGCTGCTTCTGAGTGGAGATCCAGCATGACCTGTTAAGTTCCTTCCTAATTTGAACCTTATTGGGTCATTTTCATGAGCCTGAACTTGCCTCATTGTATAAGATGACATGTAGTGGTGCGAGTCGAGTTGCAGATTCTACCATACAGTTGGGCAGTGTCATGCAGCAAGAGATGTCTGCTCTGCCACCTGCCATTGAATAGCAAACAACATCAGCGGCATCTGCAGGGAGACCCCTTAAATTCAAGCAACAAGCAGTGTTCGATTGGAAATGCTCTCACTGATGATGCCAAAGTTTTGGAATTGACAGTCCAAGAGGCAATAAAGACTGGTTCAAGGTGTTGGGAAACACACTCAGGACAATGGTGAAAGAGGGATTCAGAGACCTGATAGCCACGCAACATTCTCTATTCACTTGGCCAAGTGACTCCCATCAAGACTCCATTTTCAACAGAGAAATGGGTGCAGAAACACAGGAATAGACTGGCTTTCATACCCAGTCCCTTGGGAGCACTTCTTTAGGGCAAGTGACAGGGGAAGCATCCCAAAGCAGGCAGGTTCATCAACCAGAATAGCATCGCCTCTTTCTGGCAACACAGGCAGACCAGAATTGTAAGAAGCTTTTCAGGAGACCACTTACTCCTTCTAAAAGTGAGAAGTCGCACAACACCAGGTTATAGTCCAACAGCTTTATTTGAAATCACAAGCTTTCGGAGCGCTGCTCCTTCGTCAGGTGAAGTGAAGAGCTGCATATAGGCACAGCATATATAGTCAGAGAACACTGCCAGATGATTACAGTTAATCTTTCTAACTGCCCTTTATCACACCTGTCCACATTTGTCCACCCCAGTCCAACACCGGCATCTCCACATCCTTCTAAAAGGGCATCACTTCAGAGTAGCGCACAAGTAATAACAAGAAAGACTGTAGCACAAGGGGTAAACACAACAATGCGCTACATTTAACATATTACACACATGCACTAATAATAACAATTGATCCACGGAATAAAGATTGAAGCCATTATTTCTGTAACAAGAAATTTAAAAAAAAACTAGTTTTGTGCAAAACAATACAAAAGAAAAGCCCTTAGTCTTCTGCCAAAAAGTGTAACAGAGAACAGCCAGGCAACTTATATTTACTACGTTCTGAATTCTGTCCCGCTTGTAACAGGGGGGAAAAAATCATTGACGAGTATACATTTTGTGAGATACGATGAGTTGCTAGTCCATGTGCTTGTTTATTAGGCCAGAGCGAACTGAGCGTGCTCATACTAAACCATGTGACAAATCATGTGATAATACATTACACTTTTCACCTGTGTCACTTTGTGCACTGGTTGCTGTGATGCTATATTGCAGAGCACTCATGTTCCTTCACCATCCTCATATGGCCTAGCTTGTGGCAGCTTCTCTTCTGCAAGCATGTGCATATAATATTGTACACCATGCAACGTAGTACAATTATTCTGCCAACTCCAGATTACACTGCAGGCATCACCAGACCAATCCAAACATTGGAAAGTCTACTCTATCATAATCTGTGCCTTGCAACTCTACTTTGTTGTAGGCCCTTTTCACAAAATAACTTGGGTTTCTGCTAAATTGTCATCAGCCATATCTGAGCAGTTAACATAGGTCTCCCAGTAGCCAACTTACATTGTCTTCTCCCAGTATGTAGTGAACATACTGGCCAGTCTTACAGAAGGCTCCTGTGCTGGTGCCCTTCGCTGCCACTACAGGTACAGTGACCTAGTGGTTATGCTACTGTACCAGTAACCTAGAGATCATGAGTTCATGGGCTAATAATTCAGGGCTGCCATGAGAGTTGCCGGCCTCGGTTTAATGGCCGTAGAAAATGGACGGAGTGCTACAAGAGGGAAATTTTCACTGGGGGCTAAAGATTTGTAGCCCAGCACTAAACTACTATGAGAAGTCGCACAACACCAGGTTATAGTCCAACAGTTTTATTTGAAATTACGAGCTTTCGGAGCTCTGCTCCTTCGTCAGGTACAGTGAGGGAATACAAATCGGTTACAAAGTATATATAGACAGAGAACAATGTGTCTGCAGAGATACAATCCGTCAGGGAGGCATTACATCAAAGACACAGCAGAGTACAGCTAAGACAATGAGGTGCGGCATCTCCGCATCATGACCACTATTGACACCACAAACTGCCGGCTCAAAGTGGAGAGAATCTCCAAGAAGATCGCGCATATTGACACAGACATCAAGTATCTACACGGCATCTCCGCATTTAAACTACTATGTAATGCCCTCCTGGTGGCGTTAGTGCAGGCATGGGAGTTGAAGTTGCCATCCTGAAGCGATGTTCCAGTTTCTAACAGCCTCTGGAAGCGAGGCAATAGTGTTCGCTAGGCATTGTGGGAAATGAAAAGGGCAATGCCTTCTGAACTAATAAAAATAAAAATGAAGTGAAAAAATGTACTCACCTCAGCGGGTCTGTGGCGGGCGCCGTCAGTGGTGGGTCCCGGCCCGCTGCTGGCTCCAGCCCGCTGTGTAGAATGAATTTCCCTTGATGGAGCTTGTTAAGCCCGCTCAGCGTGTTTCCCAGCCAATTAGAGGAAGCGGGTCGGATGACGTCATTTGATGACGCGTCATCACCAGTTTCCTTAAAGGGAACATGACCAAATTTATTTTGACATTTGTGCTGTCAGTGTTCTACAGCAATGAGGTGCTGCAAACACTGACAATGACTGCACCCAGACTCCCCCATGACTCCTTCCATATGCTTATGGAGGGAGTCACAGCAGGCAAGGAGGTCCTCTTCCCTTCCCATGGGTGGAGGAGACCTCCATAGGAGATCAACACAGCCTGGTTGCACATTGCACAGGAGGACACAAGCAGGGATGTTGTTAGGGGGACCAGGCTGCAGTGCCGCAAACCTTTCAATTATCTCAGTAGATCACGAAACATTAGTACAAAGCCACATTCAACCTTATCCTGCTGTGCCTCTCATCACATCCCCATCACTCTGCCTTCCCTACCCTACTCCTGCACATCCTTACTCACACCAACTTACCTTGCACCTCCACCCATCCCTCTCTATCTATATTATCACTTCCCCACCTCACACTCACCCTCATCCTAATGCAATCATACCAACTAACAACACACAAGGGTGGGCATCTGGGTGTTTTATCCAATGTTCAGGTAAAGTTTCTGTTAATGTGGTGTCAAACATTGAACCCTTTAATTTCAAATCTTTGTGTTCTTGGACAGATTTGTGTGCACCTTTGGAAGTGGTTTAGTGAGTTGCAGTGAATGTTGAGATATAACAGTACCCCCCGCAATGGTGATGAGTGTGAAAGGAATGGCTTGGGCATTGTAGGGATGCTTTATGGTGTTGGTGTGGGGTGGTGCCAACCTGGTGCATCATGTGGCAGCCAGGGTGTACAGCGTCAAGTGAAGTAAATCTGGCCATGGTGAGGCCATCCTTGGCCTCCCGGGCAGCAATGTGGTCGGGTGCTGATGCCCTGTGTCCTGTGCAGCATCAGGTGATTGCGGAGAAGGTTAGTTGTGTTGTTGTTGGTGCTGCTGGTTGTGTCTGGTGCTGCTAGTGTTGGGGCTGATTGTGGTGGGATTCTGAGGACCTAGGTGAGAGAGTATAAAGGACACCCATGCTGATGGAATAGATGGCAGGTGAAGTAGAGATGACAGAAGCGATCTGTCAATGGTGGGAGAGGTAATGAGGTCAGACTGGATGGAGACTTGTGTAAAGATTTGCAGCATCCTGAATCTGTTGTGGAAATGCAGTGAGGAATAGCTTGTGGCTGAGGGAAGATACCTCTGTAAGGTGGGAGCTTTTACTGTACATTTGAAGCTGTCAACTCAACAGCTGATTCAATGGCCACTGAACTCCCGCCTCAGCTTGACAGACATGGTCCACGACCAGCGTGGACCCCATGGGCGAGCTGTCACATGCAAAAGGTGAACTGAAATTCATTCTTAAGTGGCTCTAAGCAAACCACTAATTGCCTGAATTGGGTCCCCCGCTGTAAACCCGCCGCTGAAGGCACGTGACGGTGTGTTCACAGTGGGTACCCAGCCCACTGGGGGAAAAAAAATCACTTTCCCACCCGACCCGCCACCGATCGCGCCCGTTGACCCCCTACAAAAGTCCGGCTGTAGTTTCAGCCCTTACTGCCTTTATAAAAAATAAATTAATTAAAATGAAGTCCCAAATGGGAGTCTTCAGCTCTTAAAGCTGAATTCCCTTCTGAAGCTCGAAAAATGGGAGAAGTGCTTCAGCAGTAACACAAATGGCTCAGCAAGCCAAGGAAGGGACACCCAGGGTCTCACACACAATGCTCCAGCTTTGTGCAGGGTCAACACTGCAAGAGAGATCCTGCCAGCAGTGTCGCCCTCATCACCTGGCTCCAGTGCCCAAAGAAGCTTCATGACCTCAGACCACTGGTCAAGGTCAGTGAATGATTTTCAAAAGCTGTTTCCTACCAACTGCACCACTAGCCTCACATACTGCTCAATGCACGACTCCTCCCCCACCCCAATCACTCACCTACCGACAATCTGTACCAATCATGAGGCACATCTACCATTTATAGCCTCACCTCATTCCCTTGGAGGAGACGGTGCAGGCCAGTGGCATGGCTGAGGCCTTGGCCAGCAGCGGGGCTGAAAGGATACAAGATGCTGGTATCCTCATACGTTATCCTCCTTCTGTACGCACCTCTTGCTTTCCCGCCCTCCCTCACCACAACTCCACATCTGTGCCTTCCTCATTTCACACACCCAAGAAATGCAGCTTGCCCAGCCATTGGTTGGCCAAGAAGAGGGAGAGGATAGTGAAGAAGAAGAAGAAGAAGAGATGAAACTCCAGTCACTCGATTTGACACTCCAGCTACCAGCTCCTCAAGGTTGACCAGCAAGACCATTTGCAGTGTCCCCACTGAAAGTCAGCAGCCTTCCACCTATCATGCTGCAGTCACTGGGTAGCACTACGTGACATGAGTAGGATAGGCATAGGCACACACAAGACAGTCACTAAGAGAATGCATAAGGGAGATGAGTTGATTTCTTGATGTCATATTGGATGGATTGATGTGTAAAGTTGGATTGGAAAGTTTGCTTTGTGGTGGCTTTTATTTCAGCTTCGTGGCCAAGAGGACGCTGTGATGGCCAGTAACAGAGGGAAGCTAAGGTGTGGGACTAATGTTGAAAGGAGAATTGGGGTTGTGGTCACTGGTACCGCAGGCAGATGATTTCATCCTGGATATCCCAGCCAGAAAGGGACGGTCTGGACTGCATCCTTCCTTCTGCTTCCTCCTCTTCTGTTTCCTCCTCTCTGGCTTCCTCCTCTTCTGTTTCCTCCTCTTCAGCTCCCTGCTCTTCTGTTTCCTCCTCCTCTGCATCTTCCTCTTCTGCATCTTCCTCTTCCCTCTGCAAGCAGATGCTGTAAATCTGAAATGACAGCATAAAATGCTGGAAATACTCAACAGGTCAGGCAGCATCTTGATCTGAGACATCTGTTTCTCTCTCCACGGATGCTGCCTGACCTGCTGAGTATTTGCAACATTTTCTGTCTTCTCAGAGGCCTAACAGTTGGTGTCAGAAGTGAGATACTGCAGGTAAGGACCATAGGAGTTAAAAGACACTGGAAGTGACGGCTAAGGCGAGAACCGTGTTGTGTCCTAAGGGAAGAAGCCAGAGTAAGGCTTCTAGGAGGAACATGGGACCTTGTCGTGTCCTAAGGGGAAAGCCAGAGTAAGGCTTCTAGGAGGAACAAGGACTCGCTCATCACCGGTGGGGCTAAAACCGTGTATGGTTCAGTCAGTATAAAAGTACCCACAAATTAAATTATTCCTCACAGAGACCGCGGACTGACGGAATTGATTAGACATAAGTGTATATTTCTGATTTAGAGTGTAAGGTGATTCGTTTGTGCCGATTAAAGTATAAGATAGAGTATAAGAATATACGTAACTATTAATACGGATCACATGGGTGACGAGAGGAGACCTCTTTCACCGGACGTTCCGGCTATGGCCACCAGTGTCACTGTCGTTCAACAGGTCTGAGAGGCTAATTTGAAACTTCAAAGTGAAATGGTTAAAAAGGGGTGGAAAGAAACAAGCCCAGTAGTTGACCAAATAAAGTGGTGGGCGGAACAAAAGGACGCCAAACAAGCCAAGAACGGGGCGGTTTTGTGTACTAGTTGGATAGATCAGATGGGACCTATAATCGTGCATAAGGGGGGGAGACTGGCCCCGTTACAAGGATTCTTGAGACCCGTGCAGGAGGCTAAAGTCCAAGTCAGTAATCTCCTGCACCTGAAGTCACCAGGGACTGAGAATCCAGATGACTTAAAAAACTGGGGTGACATTGTCGAGGCTCTACAAAAAGAGACTCGAGACACACCGACCTTAGATCCTCGGCCCCCATTGGGGACTGTAGAGGTTCAACGAGTTGAGGCCACCCAACCCACGTGCCCCCCTGAATATACTCGTATCTACCCCACCGTACCGCTTCAGTCTGGAGCAGGAAAAGCTGCTGAGACGCCTATGTAAAAAGAAAAAAAAAGAGAAATTTAAAGTTTTATCGACATGGAAGTTATTAATGTCTGTGCCGAGACACATAAAACAAGTAAAATCCAGGATTTGCTGAGTGAAAGGAATCTTGAAAGGAAAAGGAATGCTGAGATCTCAGTTTGTGTGAAAGTGTGTGTTAAAAGAGTAAAAGTTTTCCTGACTGTGAATGTTTAAGAAGTTACAGTATTTATTTTGTCTGAAAGTCTGTAAAAGAAAATGTCTGACATTTTTGTTTTAGCTCCACCCATTCTTTTGTACAGAGAGCTAAACGCTGTTTAACCCTTTGAAGACTTGTCTTGAAGGATGGACAAGCGTGTGTTGTTTTAAGTTTGTTAATTGTTTTACAAAAGATAAGCTTCAGCCTTGAAGTCACAGTTGCCAATGTGCCTGGAAGAAAATGAATTTGAATGTTTACAAGGCATGGGTAATTGTTTCTTTGTTAATACATAGATACATAGATACATAGAAGATAGGAGCAGGAGTAGGCCATCCGGCCCTTCGAGCCTGCTCCGCCATTTAATGAGATCATGGCTGATCCTCCAATTCAGTATCCCGTCCCCGCCTTCTCTCCGTAACCCTTAACCCCTTTTGCCTGTAGAAATATATCTAATTCCCTCTTAAATATATTTAATGAGCTGGCGTACACTGCCCTCTGTGGCAATGAGTTCCACAGGTTCACCACCCTCTGAGTGAAGAAATTCCCCCTCATTTCTGTCCTAAATGGTTTAGCCCTTATCCTTAAATTATGTCCTCTAGTTCTGTTCTCACCCGCCAAGGGAAACATTCCTTCTGCATCTAGTCTGTCTAGACCTGTCAGAATTTTATACACTTCTATGAGGTCCCCTCTCAATCTTCTAAACTCCAGTGTGTACATCCCTAAACTACATAGTCTCTCCTCATAGGTCAATCCCGCCATTCCTGGTATCAGCCTGGTGAATCGCCGCTGCACCCCCTCCATGGCAAGAACATCTTTCCGCAGATGAGGCGACCAAAACTGTACACAGTACTCGAGGTGTGGTCTCACCAGTGCCCTGTACAGCTGCAGCAAGGTATCCCTGTTCCTGTATTCCAACCCTTTTGCTATGAAGGCCAGCATACCGTTTGCCTTCTTGATCGCCTGTTGCACCTGCATGCTCGCCTTCAGTGACTGGTGTACAAGAACACCCAGGTCTCTCTGTACTTCCCCCTCTCCCAATTTATTGCCATTTAAATAATAATTTGCCCTCCCGTTCCTGCACCCAAGGTGGATAACTTCGCATTTGTCCACATTATAGTGCATCTGCCATTTATCCGCCCAATCACCCAGTCTGTCCAAATCGCTCTGGAGCTTCCTGGTCTCCTCCTCTGAGCCCACCCCCCCTCCTAGTTTAGTGTCGTCTGCAAATTTGGAAATGCTGCATCCGACTCCCTGATCCAGGTCATTAATGTAAATTGTGAACAGCTGGGGACCCAGGACAGATCCCTGTGGTACCCCACTTGTTACTGCCTGCCATTCAGAAAATGAGCCGTTTATTCCAACTCTCTGTTTTCTATCTGACAGCCAGTTCTCTATCCACGTCAATACTTTCCCCTTTATCCCATGAGCTTCAATTTTCCCTGCTAATCTTTTATGTGGGACCTTATCGAAGGCCTTTTGGAAGTCCAGGTACACCACATCTACTGGCTCTCCCCCATCTATTTTACCAGTTACTCCCTCAAAAAATTCCAATAGATTAGTCAAGCACGATTTACCCTTTGTAAATCCATGTTGACTCTGTCCTATCCTGTCCCCATTTGCTAAGTGCTCCGCTATTTCATCCTTAATGATGGACTCCAGCATTTTGCCCACAACTGATGTAAGGCTTACAGGTCTGTAATTACCTGCTTTTTCCCTACCCCCCTTTTTGAATAGTGGGGTAACGTTAGCTACCCTCCAATCCATGGGCACTGTTCCCGAGTCTAATGAATTCTGAAAAATCATACTTAGTGCATCCGCTATCTCTAGGGCCACCTCCTTCAGCACCCTAGGATGCATGTTATCAGGCCCTGGGGATTTGTCCGCCTTCAATCCCTTTAGCTTCCTTAACACCATATCCTTAGAGATATTGACTTGCGTCAGTTCCTCCTTTGCAAATGTCCCTATTTTTCCCGATATCCCAGGGAGGTTTTTTGTGTCTTCCTTCGTAAAGACTGACCCAAAGTGTGGCTATGGTTTCTTTCTTTTCCAAGTGATACTGGTTAGTTTAAAAAAAATTGATCTGGATTGAATTGGAGTTATTGAGGTTAATTAACCTATTAAAACCAGACTTTTATTGTGCATGGTGAAATTCTGGTTGGTGTAAATTTAATGGTCTGAAACCAGACTTTAAAATATTTACAGTCTTGGATACAGAACGGGTTCTGGTCCATACCGTTGGCAGAGGAATCACAAGGGAAATTTGCCTTTACTGTCAGGGATAGACAGGATGCATGGACTAGGGTCTCGCAGGGGTTCCACAATAGTCCAAATATATTCCACCAGGTACTGAGTCAAGCCTTAGTCGAGTTAGACCTATCAAAGTATCAGAGTGCCTTACTCCAATATGTCAATGACATAATGATTGCATCAGAGGATGCCAAAGGACACATGGGAGCATTACTAGCCACCCTCCAGACACTTAAGAAAGCTGGCTTTAAATTGAACCCAAAAAGGCACAGGTTGGACTGTCCAAAGTAAAGTATCTAGGACACTAAATTAACCAGGGGTATAAGGCACTCCTGCAGGAACAAAAGGCAGCCAGAAAAGACCTGCCAAGGCCAGTGACCATCCGGGGAGTGAGGAAAGTGTTGGGACTATTTAACTACTGCAGAAATTTTATATCAGACTTTGCAGGGAAAGCAGAGCCAATTCAACGGTTAGTTAAAGGGGGAAGAAATATTGCCTGGTAATAATTGACCAATTTACCAGATGGGTGGAAGCATTTGCCACCTGAGACTGCTCAGCAAGGACAGTAGCACAAATACTGGCCAGTGAAGTAATACCCAGATGGGGAGTCCCACTCCAAATTGACTCTGATAATGGTATGCATTTAAAAAAAAAAATAATGAAGGAAACTTGTAAGGTGTATCAGTTTACAGGGTCCCACCCAAAGAGGGTTGCAACCCGAAAAAGAGCGCCCAAAAGCAGGGAGCGTTCTAAAGTTGGGGATCCCTAGCCTACAGCCTCCAACAGTGAGGGATTCACAGGAGAGGTAGTACTGGGAGAAGAGAGAGAGAAGGGTCCCCAGCCTGCAGCCTCAGGCTGGGAGGAGCCCACAGATATGAACAAGGGCGCTGCAGCCACGCCAAAGGGGGTAGTGTGCTGCAGCACAAGAATCAGCTGGGATGTTAAGATACCCCCAGCGGTTTTGAGGAAACCCTTCTGGGTCCGGCGGTACAGGCCGCACTACACCCAGGTGTACAAGCCATTCAGAGGCCACATAAGGCAGAGGCTAAACAGGATTTAACCTGGCCGTCCGGAGACGGGCGGCAAATGTACAGAATTTTAGGTTTTAAGTAATTGCAGTTTTGGTAGTTATGGGTTATCATTAGTTTAGTTATTTGTAGAGCTTTAAGTTTAAGGGCTTGATTAATTATCCAGCCAGAGAACCTTTCTGGGACATGGATATATGTTTTGTGTGTGCCCCTACAGAAAGGAATTCGGAATGACAAGGGTTCTGCTCCTGCTTGCCCTGGTAGGGGTGAGCATCGGTGACCGAGGTGACGTAGAGGACTCCCACATCTATGGGTGCTCGGGAGAGAGAGCACTGGTCGTCACCGCAGGGGGTGGCGAGCGGGGAGTGGAGGAGCTCGCCATCTACTTCCACGAGGGAAGGTGGCCAGGGTGGCTGGGGTCCAACTCTACTAAATACTCCAACCAGGCCGGGTTCACGTACGGGGAGGCCTCCCTCCCATGCCCCAGAATACAGGTCGTTGCCACAAGGGTCAGTGTCACTGAGGGGAAGTGTGTGCGCCTTACCTGTAAGGGACAAATTCCCCTGAATAGGTGGTGGTGGCTCAGGAAGCTGAGCAGGGACGCAGGAGACCATACAGCCGACTGGGAAAGATGAGGGAACGACACCTACTGGACAATCACAGGGACCCAAGGAGGAGTGAGTGTGTGTTGGGGTAAGTGGTGGGAGTCGGAACAGGGAGTCTATGTTTGTATGTGGGGATCAGTGGAAGCCTGCCCCACAGGGGTATCCATCATCTTCTCCAGCCAATGGCAAGATGCCGGGGAGGGGATAGGGTGGGATTCTAGCCTGCATGAGTGCGTGGTCCCAAACATTCTGGTCCCAGTTAATGCCACTGAACTCGTGGCACACACCCGAAAGCCCCTACCCACGACCCAGTTACCAAAAACCCTGGAAGAAACGTGTCCTACCACCACCAAGGGACCAGGGAATGGGTTAGTCCTAGTACCAACCGAAAAGGTACTATACCAGGGGGTACACTATGCAGTAGCTTCAGTAATATTAAACCTTACCAAGGTATACTTACCTGAGTGGTGTCCTAAGGAGATGCAGCAGCTGTACCAGGCCCTGCTAAAGGAAATGTTTAGAAAATTTTACGAATTTGATTTTGCCAACATAGACAAAGTAGAGCTATACAGAATACATCCTGAGAACCCTATGGGCACGGGTAGACAAAGAAGGGGAGCCTGGAATGATGTTTTCACTGCCTATAGTACAGGATCCTCTGTAATAAATAGCCTGGATGACATGGAATTACAGACACAGATAAATAGTTAAAAAACCCAGTTAAGAAAGATCCTGAAGGATGGGAACACAGTGGTAGGCTCAGAGCTACATGAGGACCAAGCTATGATAGTTCATTTAAAGGAAATCATTGCAGAATTGGAAAGGCATGCCAAAACAGTAAATGCACTCATACGGGAGGATAGGAATGCATCGGATCAGGCTGCACAGAATGAGGTGTGTGTGCTGTACGGGGCATGGTTGCTGGGCGAGGGCCGTAGCAACCTGGAGGATTTAAAGCAAGGTTTAGTCCCCTCCTGGATCAGCAACAAGCACCTCGCAGCCCTCCACCCGTTTAGTAATTCGCTGAGCCCATGCCAATTTTGTCTAGCCTCTGAAGCCTACCCTGTCCCAACAGATTGTGGGCGTTCCAATCACACTATCTTGGGGATAGGTGTGAGGATGCCGGTCATGAGTGGGACAGCCCGTCCCGTACCGGTATACAGGGTGGAGAACATTGGAATCATTCAAGGGGGTGCACACATCCGTTTCACAGCGGTCCCACCTTATGTCATAAAGTGGGAGCATGCCATGACAGGTACTGACCTCTCCGGGTGCCGAAGCCGGGGTTCACACATAATACTGTGTCCCCAGCACTTGAACGCCTATTCTAAACCACAGTGCGGGTTTAAAGCTGCTGGCGCACGACCTATAAACTGTACCATGGAGGTAATGGCACATGGCCATGTTTCCCCACAGGTAGCATATATAGGGGGTGGGACATATTGTGTCACCACAGGTGTGCCCTACTACCAGCATGGACACTTCTGGTGTCCAGTAAGTGACAGCAGTTTCTGCTTTAAACCCGAGGCAGAAGTTCAAGTGGCCCAGGAACGGATTGTCCCCATTCCTGAACACTCCACTGTTCACCTCACTGTAACAGAAAACATCACCAACCTGCAAAAGTAAGTGACTTACTTTGGATATAAAATTCCCCCTCTACCCGAACATCTTACCATCCTACTTAAAGCTGTAGAGATTTCACAAAAACATTTCTACACCCTGGAACAGAAAACAGTTGAAATAGGGGCAGAGATTTTGGATATAGTAGTTCCACCCTGGTGGGATATTTTCGAGAATATAGAGGTGCCTTCCTGGATCAGGATGGCTTCCCATCTTTTGGTGGTCTGCCAGCTCGGGATAGTTCTCTACCTGCTGTGTACAAAGTGCAGGGGAAGGGACGGGGAGCTCCGTTCCAGACAGGAAGGGACTTGGGAAGTGCATCAAAATAAAGACTATGGCCAGGGATGGAACGAACCTTGATTTTGTTTTTTTAATAAAATTTTTGTGTGAGTGTTGTGTCATTTTTATGATGTGTATGATGTGTTTTTCCAAGCTGTGCAGGGGTGTCGGACCCTCTCCGTGCTTGGATGTGAAATAAAGATTGATTCTTACCTGTATGTACCTGAAACATCACATTTAAAAGGGGAATGTATGTTTGGGTTTTTAGTTTAGGTAATACAGGGGAAGGTTGGTTTTCAGGGATCAGAAATTTTGCTCACCTGTTAATGATACTAATTCAGGTTTAGTATCAAAGGGGGGAGTGTAGGCTTCGCAAAATCCCCCAGAAACTCGAACAGAACCCTGAAGGGAGTGATTTTTGGACCTTTCATACAAACTTGGGATGATGGGACCTAAGTGAAGTGATTTGAGGTAAAAACCTCAGTTTTGGACATTTTAAAGATCAGGTAAGAAAAACCCTGAGGAAAATGACTTTTGAATCTTACTGTTGGGAAAGACACCTTTCACAGACACAAGACAGGCTGCAGAGGGGCGTGGCCAGGCAGTGGACAGCTTTGGGTATTGGGGCCCAGTCAAGCTGTCTGGGAATTGTTTACACTGCAATCCTACCAAGGAGGAAGAGACAAACCCAAAACCTCACACACACATATGAATAATCCAAGACCCCTTTTGAAATTCCCAGGCCCAAACAGGATACCAGAAGCCTGAAATCAATAAAACATTTAGTACCCCGATTACTTCATCAAAAACCAATCAACCAGGTATCCACAGGGACAGATTTACAAGCCCCCCAAAATCTAGGACAATAGGGACAAGATTTGGCGCGCAGATAAAGGCCCTGCCTAAATGGGAAACATCGGAAGCCATCAGGACATGTTTAACACCAAGTTAAAGCCATCGAAACTAACAAGCCCGCCAAAACTAAGACAATGGATAAACAGGGCTCAATTGAAATCTAAAGGAAACCGATTTAGTAAGGGGTTTTGGGCACGAAAAGGACAAAGGGCCTGAACAGTATAATTGGGGGCCTAATACCCCAAGACAGTCTCTCTCTGGACTTTCTGACAACGCTCTCAATGCTCGCACAGCTCTCTCTCTCTCAGCTCTGTTCCAGCAAGACACCACAAGCCACGAGCAGGAGGAGGAAAGAAGGCCAACAACTTCACAAGCAGACCAACACGCAAGAAGAAACCAGAGCGACTGCCTCAGTGACCATCGGACACCTCGCGGCAACAAGGGCCTTACGAAACCTTTTACTCAAGAGACTCTAAACCCTAACTCTCAACTGTCAAGGATTCGTTTGGTGAGCATTATCCCTGATCTCCTGATACCAAAACCCAGCTAGATAGTGGGATTTTTTGGGAGGGATAAGGTTTTTTTTGTATATTGTCATTCTCCCTCACCTGTACCGTGTGTTCCCCAACCTGTGTTTAAGTGTTAAATGTGTTTTAAGTTTGTTACCTTTTTCTTTTAATAAAGTCAAAATTCTTTCATCAGAACCTGTTGTCTACTGCATCTTTGTTCACAACCCCTAAATAAGTCCAAAGTCTAGAACCAGGGGCGTGGGAGCGATTCGAACCGCTCACTGAGTCAGAGGTGAAGGCTGACCCCACATACCACCCCCTACAACCTGTCTTCACACATTCCCGTCCGACGGCTCCTAACCCTCACCGAATTACGTTAAGTCAGATAAGTAACATTGAGCCACTGTCACAAGGCCACCGCCTCCACCTCAATGCCACGTATGAAGTAGTCTTAACCCCTCTCCGAGCCTTGCGCACACGGCTAATAGCAGGACAGACCACAAGGGGGGCCAGAGACAGGCAGAGAGAGAGAGAGAGTGAGAGCCTGCTAGTTACCACAAGCCAGTGCTGAGACTGTTAAACGAGCTGGACTCTTTATGCCTAGCGGTGATATAGGATAACGATGGGGTGGCTTATCATGGGAATGATAGGGTTACTGTTCAGGGAACAAACAACGCCTACCACGGCGCTGGGGTTCTGCGTCGACCGGCCGGGAGCCCCCTTTTTCTGTGAGATGACCACTGGTCCACACAAAACACACAAGGGGGTCTGTACCAGTAAAATCACAGGAAGAAAGGACAATAAGAAATATGACGTAATTTACTGTTTTCTGCAAGAATGTGCTATTTTGTTTTGTTTTATCTGTTCTGTTCATGCTTAGTTAAAGTGTGAAAACACAACTGTTTTTTGGATCGGGAAAGTTTTTTTTAAATTTACATAAAGTGACGCAATTGCGTGCGCCTGACAATGTTTCTCTCCACCTTCTTAAAGACCTGCAAAGGAGTTAACCCTTTCCACTGACAGCTGTTTAAGTTCACCGAGCAACAACTTTAGTATGACATTTAAAGATATTGGACATTATTAAATTTAAGTTTCTTAATTTTAATTTAACATTTCCCAGAAGGAAAATTATGATTTGATAAATTAACCCCTTGGCTTTAAGCAGAGTCAGAATGGATTCTCTTCTTTCTTTTGTTATGTGGAAGTTACCTTGTAAACTAATTGCAGCACTTCTGTCTCTAATGTTAAAACACTGTGTAAGCCACCTAGCCTGGAAATCATTTGTTTCTGAAATTGGAATTGATAAGATAAATTGATAGAAATGAAATTGAACATTGACAAAACCTGTCAGTTCAACAGTGCTGCTGTTTGGATTTCGGGATAATTTTGAAATGACAAAATGGACTCAGGCACTATATATTGGGTTACTTTTGGGAAAATAAAAGATCCTCCAAAATAATGATAAATAAAAAACGTTAATAACTTGGACCAAGTGCAACGTTGATCTATGTTTTCAATCTTAAATATTGTACTGGACAGTAAAGTTTCTCCAGGGCTCATGAATGAGATATGAATGGTAATTAAAGGGAAGTGATTGAAGGTGTAAGATTGAAACAGGAGAATTACACTGCTGAATGGGAATTTTAAAAGCTTTCTAGTGAAAGTCAGGAAAGAGTAGCTAAGAATAGTAAATTGATAGCTTTCTCTTGGAGACATTTGTGTCCCTGCCTCTAATGAACCTTTTTAAGAAAACTGAATTTGAGAGTCCGGCCACTATCCAAGACATCGGGACCATGCAGACGAAGATGAACGAAGACCTCCAGACAATCTTTTGATAAGATACCTGAAAGCCCGAGAAAGGCATGTTTGACTAACTTGATTGAGTTCTTTGATGAAGTAATGGAGAGGGTTGATGAGGGTAGTGCCATTGATGTTATGTATATGGACTGTCAGAGGCATTTGATACAGTACCACATAATAGACTTGTTAGCAAATTTGAAACCCATGGGATTAAAGCGACAGTGGCTGTGTAGATACAAAATTTGCTAACGGACAGAAAGCAGAGAGGAGTGGTGAACAATTGTTTTTCAGACAGGAGGGAAGTGTACAGTGGCGTCTCCCAGGAGTCGGTGTTGGGAGCACTGCTTGTTTTGACATATATTAATGACCTGGACTTAGGAATACAGGGCATAATTTTTAAAGTTTGCAGATGACACGAAAGTCAGAAATGTCGTAAACCATGAGGAGGATAGTAACAGACTTCAGGGGGACATGCAGACTGGTGAAGTGGGCAGACACATGGAAAATGAAATTTAATGGAGGGAAGTGTGAAGTGATTCATTTTGTAGGAAGAATGAGGAGCTGCAATATAAACTAAATGGTACAATTTTAAAGGGGGTGCAGGAACAAACAGACCTGGAGTATACGTACACAAGTCTTTGAAGGTGGCGCGACAAGTTGAGAACACTGTTAAAAAGGCATACAGGATCTTTGGCTTTATAAATAGAGGTATAGAGTACAAAAGCAAGGAATTTATGCTAAACCTTTATACAACACTGGTAAGGCCCCAGCTGGATTATTGTGGCCAATTCTGGGCACCATACTTTAGGAAGGATGTCAGGGCCTTAGAAAGAAAGACGGACTTGCATTTATATAATGTCTTTCACGACCTCAACATATCCCAAAGTGCTTTACCATTAATTGCTACTTAACAAGCATAAAATGTTAATGCTGGGTCAGTGTATTAATATGTGTTGGATGTGTACTCCTAGCAGTACATTTAGGAGCATTGGCAAAACTTAGCAACCTCACCATTAAATCTAATAGGCAAAATTACTGCCAGAATGGGTGGGCTGCCAGCACCCTCCGCCCAGAAGATAAACTTGACCCCTTTTTGGAAAGAATATTCTGATATCAGACTGAATCTGTGCCCCCATGTCCGACTCTCACAATTTAGTTTGAAGTAATTTTCCAGGTTTACCTTTTCCATACTGTTTACAATTTGTATACCTCTACAAAAACATCTGTCAGATACCTCCTTTTGAGGCTGATTTGCCATTAATATGTAATCTTCCTGGACATAAGTATCATCTTTCCTTTGCCCAAATGTTCTCTTGGAAAGGAAGCTTGACACAAGCAGCAGCTACGGGTTACATTTTTAAATACTACAGCCCTGGTCTCACTACAACTTAACTGATAGAATTTCTCAGGCTCTCCAGATATTTGTCCCATGTACAGTGTGTATGTCTGGTAATGTAACATTGCCCAGGATCAAACAATTCACCTTGTTAGGTAACGTGCTCACTGGAAATGACACAAGCCTTCTCCTATTCACCTAACTCTCCAGAGAGCAAAAGAATGATCATTCTATCAGCTATTAAAAAGGTTTACTAGAAGTAAAAATTATACAGTAACAAAAGATTAATATAGCAGATTTCACTTGATTACAAAACTTTTAATTTACATGTCCTTAGACACAATAACAAGCAACACTTCACTAACTCCCCTAATATTGGAGACCCATGATCAGTGTCCCCAATAGAAAACTGATAGGGTGATTTAGTCTACCCACATAGAGCCTGCCAGAGTGTGCCTCCACATCAATGGATCCGGAAAAATGTGTAAACATGAATTCTCTTTGGGATTATATCCCTGTAAGGAAATGTGAAATTCCCTGCGGCTACTGGCAATGGAAGGGTTAGAAATTACATCAGCCTCGCAATGAGATAATAATAGGCTACAAAGACACACATAAGAACATAAGAAATAGGAGCAGAAGTAGGCCATTTGGCCCCTTGAGCCTGCTCCGCCATTCGATAAGATCATGGCTGATCTGGTCTTGGCCTCAACTCCACTTCCCTGCCCGCTCCCCATAACCATTGACTCCTTTATCGTTCAAAAATCTGTCTATCTCCACCTTAAATATATTCAATGACCCAGCCTCCACAGCTCTCTGGGGTAGAGAATTCCAAAGATTCATGACCCTCTGAGAGAGGAAATTCCTCCTCATCTCCGTTTTAAATGGGTGACCCCTTATTCTGAAACTATGCCCCCTAGATCTAGATTCCCCCATGAGGGGAAACATCCTCTCTGCATTTACCCTGTCAAGTCCCCTCAGAATCTTATACGTTTCAATAAGATCACCTCTCATTCTTCTAAACTCCAATAAGTATAGGCCCAACCTGCTCAACCTTTCTTCATAAGACAACCCCTTCATCTCAGGAATTAACCTAGTGAACCTTCTCTGAACTGCCTCCAATGCAAGTATATCCCTCCTTAAATAAGGAGACCAAAACTGTACGCAGTACTCCAGGTGTGGTCTCACCAATGCCCTGTACAGTTGTAGTATGACTTCCCTACTTTTATACTCCATCCCCCTTGCAATAAAGGCCAACATTCCATTTGCCTTCCTAATTACTTGCTGTACCTGCATGCTAACTTTTTGTGTTTCATGTACAAGGACCCCCAGATCCCACTGTATCGCAGCATTTTGTAGTCTCCCTCCACTTAAATAATAATTTGCTTTTTTATGTTTCCTACCAAAATGGATAACCTCACATTTTCTCACATTATACTCCATCTGCCAAATTTCTGCCCACTCACTTAACCTATCTATATCCCTTTGCAGATTCTTTGTGTTCTCTCCACAACCTGCTTTCCCACCTATCTTTGTATCATCAGCAAATGTGGCTACATTACACTCAGTCCCTTCATCCAAGTCATTAATATAGATTGTAAACAGCTGAGGCCCAAGCACTGATCCCTGTGGCACTCCACTAGTTATTGATTGCCAACCTGAAAATGACCCATTTATCCCAATTCTCTGTTTTCTGTTAGTAAGCCAATCCTCTATCCATGTTAATATATTACTCCCAACCCCATGAGCTCTTATCTTGTGCAGTAATCTTTTATGTGGCACCTTATTGAATGCCTTCTGGAAATCCAAATACACTACATCTACTGGTTCCCCTTTATCCACCCTGCTCATTGCATCCTCAAAGAACTCCAGCAAATTTGTCAAACATGATTTTCCTTTCATAAAACCATGCTGACTCACCTGTTTTACATTGAAGTTTATCCAGAGACATAACAGCAGTGAGATGTATTGCATGACTGTGCCCCTTTATAGTCATGAGCAGGTAAAACATAACACTTCAACAGAAACAGATGCAAAAATGCCAGCAGTGAAAATGAGAAAGTCTTTATTTTTAATATGAAAAGATAAATGCATTTCTGAAATAAATACAATAACCCATAGATTAACTTTTACAGATAGAACACACATTACAAATTCTGTTCAATTGTTTTAACAAGCTTAAAAGACTATCATAAAATAGGGATGGAAGGGAAAGCAACAAAAATGTGCATATAATGGAAACCAGACTAGTCATTCTGATAATATATTGAGTTAATATTATATACTGATTTTTATTTTCTTGCATGGTTTATTGCAGCCTCTTGGAGAATCTCTCTGGTTATTGCATGAACGATCTCCCAGGCACAGCCACTATTTTCCTGTGAGGAGGCAAGAGGATTTGTTTTAGTGTAATGTTTTCATGTAGTTTGTATTAATCTGACGCTGAATGATTCAAGAATACAGGATTTATAAGTTATATTATATCACACATACCAACTGAATATTAAGAAATAAATGAATGAAAAATAAATGAATGAACAATAACAAATCCGATATCAGTTCACCAGACGCAAACCGGTATTAAGATTAAATATGGGAACAGTGCAGTTTAAATTGTGTGTGTGTGGGGGGGTTAACTCACAATAGAAAAAAAAGAAAGACTGGCATGTATATAGCACCTTTCATGAGCTCAGGACATCCCAAAGCGCTTTACAGCCTGTGAAGTACTTTTTGAAGGGTAGTCACTGTTGTAATATATGAAACGTGGCAGCCAATTTATGCACAGCAAGGTTTCACAAACAGCAATATAATAATGACCAGATGACCGCTGGGTCAAAATCCTGGAACTCCCTACCTAACAGCACCGTGGGAGTACCTTCACCACACGGACTGCAACGGTTCAAGACGGCAACTCACCACCACCTTCTCAAGGGCAGTTAGGGATGGGCAATAAATGCTGGCCTTGCCAGCGATGCCCACATCCCAGGAACGAATAAAAAAAAAAGTTTTTTAGGAATTGGCTGAGGAATAGAAATTGGCCGGGACACCATGGAGAACTCCCCTGCTTTTCTTCGAAATAGTGCCATGGGATCTTTTACGTCCACCTGAGAGAACATCTCATCTGAGGCACAGCACGTCCGGCAGGCACAACATTCCCTCTCTCCTCCACTGTGGTGTCAGTCTAGACTTTGTGCTCCGGTCTCTGGAGTGGGACTTGAACCCACAACTTTCTGACTCCGAGGCTACCACTGAACTACGATTGACACCTAATAGGGAGAGGTTATATTCATTGGGAATCTGGATAGGTACCCAGGAACCTATTATTATTGGTAGTTACAATCATCATTATCCAAGGAATTAATTTAGAGAAACATTTTACCTTCAGTTTCAAAAATCTGTCGAGTTTCTGGAACCTTTCTCGCGGAGCTGATTGGAGGCTATCATGGGATTGAGGTGATTCCATCTGCAGAAAGACAGAAAAAGAAACAAAATGTTTTTATTTCTTGCAATTAAAAAAAAACCTCTAAATGATGTGATGTTTGAGATGCTGGGGCGGGCTGTTCTTACACAGGATTGCAGCTGTGAGAGAATTTCCGACACTTTGTTGAGGAACCTGAGCACGTTCCGACTGTCCAAGGGCACGCCCGTTTGACTGAAGAGCCTCTGAATCCTGGTCAGGACATCAACAACCAGCGCCGCTTTGCCATCCTCCGCCTATTTCAAATGCAAAAGGTGAGAGCGTTTAAAGGGAAAATGTCTTTGCTGGTAACGTGAAAAGGAGCGAAAAGGTGTTCTGTCCCACTTACCGGTCTTAAAATCGTTGGAAACGCCAAATTCTCATCGTATTCGCTTCTGCATTCGAGTGAAAACACGGGATTCTGCAATCAAAAAAGGTGCAACGGAAATGAAGAAATATTCACACTTATTAGTTTCTGTAAACAATCGATGCCTTTTTTTTGACGAAAAACCGTACAAGCAAACGAATCATAGCAGCCAGGATGAAAAAAAAGTTATCGTCAAATTAGTCCCAGTCCCAAATCCATGTCCCAGTCCCAGTCCATTCATCACTATCTCATTCATGTGATAGCTCACATCAGGGATTTATTTACAGAGTGATTTGAGAATTAAATGTAAGAACGGGTCTGCAGTGAAGGGTCGATTCTATCTTTAAAGTACTCACTATATTCTCTAATCCGAGCATCAGTTCTTTCCAGAAGCTCCTCCTCATGCAGAGATGGTCAGAGTGATGTCCACAGGCACTTTGTGAGCACAGGAAGAGCAGAGCAAGAGGGAGGCCGAGTCTGAGCCAGGACATCTTCTTACAGCGTCTGCAAAATGTATTCAGTGAAGTAAAAGGGAGCCTGAATACTCGAGCTGAACCGGGAGGCAGCAGCAGTTTGCTCGGGCTTCTTATTTGGTGTGGAGCCTCTCTTACCAGGTGCCGCTTGGTGCTGACTGGGAGCCGCTTCTTCTGGAGCTGTGTCGCCCATCCTGACTGCAGACTTTTTAAAGTTCCCGCCTCCCCCGCACACTCCTCGGTGTTAAGAACGAAACTAACCTCTCTTCCCAAATCCTTATTATAAAGACAACATTCAGTGTTTAATGGGGCTAGGGTGGGTGTGAAGCAACAACAGTTCCCATCAAATGAACAGAATTCAGTTGCCTCCGGGTACACTCGTCGTTGTTGTACACTGGTTCCAGCTAGAAGTTGGATCCAAGCAAGGAACCTGTGCCAAACCACACTTCCCTGTTCACATCAAGAAAATCCCTTAATTTGCTCTGTAATTTTCCAAAATAAACCTGACCCACTGCCAAATTGCACCCATAGAAAGTAGTGAATTTTAGGGAAAAAATCCCACCGCAATTAACCTGTAAAGTTTCAGGGGAGGGGGGGGGGGGGTGGTGGTGGATAAGAATCCTTCCGGTCACCTTGGGTCCTAACATTGTGAATATTTCCTCAGTTGGACATCTTCGACCAAATCGGATGCATGTTCTAAAAAAAGATGCACTGAGCATTTCGCTGCCAACACAGAAAAGAGGTCCTCACCAAAGCATTAAAGAAATAAAAAACAGAAAATGATGGAAATACTCAGCAGGTCAGGCAGCATCTGTGGAGAGAGAAACAGAGTTTATGGGCTGGATTTTGATACTGGGGTGGGCTGGGGTCGTGTTATCCACCCGACTGCAATTGGATGTGGGAGATTGATGCGATTTTCACCTAATTGGGCAATTGAGTTCTTCTCTTCTTCTTCTTCTTCTTCTTCCCGTTGTAATAGTGGACCTGCAGCTGATAGTCAACTATCGAAATGTGCTACCGCCAGGTTTCACATTCGTCGTTCAGAACAGGCGTACTTCACGTAGAAAAAGGGTTAAAATCACAAAGTCCTTTCAAAATGGCATTATAGAGGCAATTTAGTGCTTGTTAAGGGCCTTAACAGCCTATCCCGCCTCTAAGAGGCGGGACGGAGTCGGAACCAGCAGACACGATTTAATGAAAATTGCGTGGAGGCAGGCTTGTGCCCGCCCGCCAGTTTTCACAATTTTAACCCCCCACACGCCTCCAAACCCACCTCCACGGGTCAATGAAAATTCTACCCAATGTTTCAGGTCGATGACCTTTCCTCAGAACTGCAATGCCTTTAAGATGTTGCTCTCTGAGGTGACCTAGGAATTCTAACCACTGATGGTCTAACTCTCTTCTGACAATGTGACACCACAAATCAGAAAGACATTTGCAAAGCAAGTGGTTTGCACATAAGGGGCAGAATTGTGACTAACACCAAATCAGTATATTGTTTGCATTGGGTGCCAGAAATGGACTTATTGTTGCCAGGCTAGCCAGCTTCTAAATTGGTTTCGCTCTGCTTTAGTTAACATGTTGGTGGACAGCAGGGACAGACTGGCTCTGGTTAACATGTAGGTGGACAGCAGGGACAGACTGGCTCTGGTTATCATGTAGGTGGGCAGCAGGGACAGACTGGCTCTGGTTATCATGTAGGTGGGCAGCAGGGACAGACTGGCTCTGGTTATCATGTTGGTGGACAGCAGGGACAGACTGGCTCTGGTTATCATGTAGGTGGGCAGCAGGGACAGACTGGCTCTGGTTATCATGTAGAAGGATAGCAGGGACAGACTGGCTCTGGTTATCATGTAGGTGGACAGCAGGGACAGACTGGCTCTGGTTATCATGTAGGTGGGCAGCAGGGACAGACTGGCTCTGGTTATCATGTAGGTGGGCAACATGGACAGACTGGCTCTGGTTATCATGTAGGTGGGCAGCAGGGACAGACTGGCTCTGGTTATCATGTAGGTGGGCAGCAGGGACAGACTGGCTCTGGTTATCATGTAGGTGGGCAACATGGACAGACTGGCTCTGGTTATCATGTAGAAGGATAGCAGGGACAGACTGGCTCTGGTTATCATGTAGGTGGGCAACATGGACAGACTGGCTCTGGTTATCATGTAGGTGGGCAGCAGGGACAGACTGGCTCTGGTTATCATGTAGAAGGATAGCAGGGACAGACTGGCTCTGGTTAACATGTTGGTGGACAGCAGGGACAGACTGTCTCTAGTTATCATGTAGAAGGGCAGCAGGGGCTGGATAGGTTCCACGTTTTTGGCAGCACAGTAGGGTGGGCACCTCTGTTACAGCTTTGGGTGCCGGCCCCGAACAATGATACTGGGATTTGAGATGGGGTCATGGGGAAGCCAAAACAAGTGCCGCGCTGTTACAATTCCGCCACCTTGAACGGCCTTGTGGAATTTTTAGCCTTCTACATGTATTTGTGGCCTTGTATTGTGATTACAGGGGCTCTCTGTGCTATGAGCTCCAACCCCTCTTTTACCCTGCTCACTTACTTTCAAAGTGTAATCAATTACTTCTAAACGGGAGTTAAAAATATCATCTCAGCTTGTGTTTGAATAAACTGACCATTGGGATAACTTAAAATAAATTTGGGAGTTGATACTTTGGAAACAGCTTGTTTCATATGCAAAATTCCACAACTGGGATGAGGGGATCAAAATAAGGAAATCTAAAGTTAATAAGCATAGTGTTTTTAAGCAAAAGTTTGTTCAATAGGTGGAAGAAAACTGTCAGTACAGGTCATTCAACAGAAAACATCAAGATGTTTGAAAAAGAAAATGAATAAATCCCTGACATCTGAAAGTCTTTTGACTTTATTAAGTTTTATAAATGATAGAGAGATATCTCACAGGAAAGAAAGGGGAGAATTGGATGAGCGGGACAGATTGACCAATGGATCTTTTCCTGCTGGGGATACTAGGTTATGATGTCCAGTGATAGGCTCAGAGATACGTCGAGATGAGTGCTACCAATTTGTGATATTATGTAGTTGTTGAGAAAGTTTAAGATTGTTAGCTGTTGAATAAAAAGTTAAAGCTAGGAGAGAAGACACACAGATCATAGAATCATAGAATGGTTACAGCACAGAAGGAGGCCATTTGGCCTGTCGAGCCCGTGCCGGCTCTCTGCAAGAGCACTTCAGCTAGTCCCACTCCCCCGCTTTTTCCCCGTAGCCCTGCAAATTTTTTTCCTTCAGGTATTTATCCAATTCCCTTTTGAAAGCCACAATTGAGTCTACCTCCACCACCCTTTCAGGCAGTGCATTCCAGATTCTAACCATTCGCTGCATAAAAAGTTTTCCCTCATGTCGCCTTTGGCTCTTTTGCCAGTCACCTTAAATTTGTGTCCTCTGGTTCTCGACCCTTCCGTTAATGGGAATAGTTTCTCTCTATCTACTTTGTCTAGACCCCTCATGATTTTGAACACCTCGATCAAATCTCCTCTCAACCTTCTCTGTTCTGAAGAGAACAACCCCAGCTTCTCTAGTCTATCCACGTAACTGAAGTCCCTCATCCCTGGAATCATTCTCATAAATCTTTTCTGCACCCTCTCTAAGGCCTTCATATCCTTCCTAAAGTGCGGTGCCCAGAATTGGACACAATACTCCAGTTGAGGCCGAACCAGTGTTTTATAAAGGTTCATCAGAACTTCCTTGCTTTTGTACTCTATGCCTCTATTTATGAATGTGATGCGGAGATGCGGTGTTGGACTGGGGTGGACACAGCCCTGCGAATACACAGGGTCTGCTAAGACGAGGAGGAACGCGATGGACACCTACGGACGCTGAAAGATGCCCTCGTAAGAACGGGATATGACGCTCGACTCGTCGATCGACAGTTCCGACGGGCCACAGCGAAAAATCGCATAGACCTCCTCAGAAGACGAACACGGGACACAACCAACAGAGTACCCTACGTCGTCCAGTACTTCCCCAGAGCGGAGAAACTACGCCATGTTCTTCGCAGTCTTCAGCATGTCATCGATGACGCCGAACACCTCGCTAAGGCCATCCCCATGCCTCCACTACTCGCCTTCAAACAGCCACCTAACCTCAAAAGTACCATTGTTCGCAGCAAATTACCCAGCTTTCAGGAGAACAGCGACCACGACACCACACAACCCTGCCACGGCAACCTCTGCAAGACATGCCAGATCATCAACACAGATACCATCATCACACGTGTGGACACTACCCACCAGGTACATGGTACATACTCATGTGACTCGGCCAACGTTGTCTACCTCATACGTTGCAGGAAAGGATGCCCCAGAGCATGGTACATCGGCGAGACCATGCAGACACTGCGACAACGTATGAACGGACACCGCGCAACAATCGCCAGGCAGGAGTGTTACCTCCCAGTCGGGGAACACTTCAGCAGTCAAGGACATTCAGCCTCGGATCTGCGGGTAAGCGTTCTCCAAGGCGGCCTTCGAGACACACGACAAAGCAAAATCATCGAGCAGAAACTGATAGCCAAGTTCCGCACCCATGAGGACGGCCTCAACCGGGATCTTGGGTTCATGTCACGCTACATGTAACCCCACCTGACGTAGAGTCATCCAGACTCGAGTCATCGTTGGCTTGTTCACAGATGTGATTTCCAGTAAAAAAAGTAAAAAGTTTAAAGTTTTTGGTTTTCCATACAGACTGCAGCCTCTGCCACATTAGAGCCCCTGTGACCCCACCTCATTATCTTTGTTGTATTTTGCTATCGTCTTTGATGTAATGTCTTCCTGGTTGGAGTTGATTGCCGTGATTGTCTCTCTGCCGAGGTGTGATAAAGGGCAGTCAGAAAGATTAACTGTAGTCGTCTGGCATTGTTCTCTGCACAGGCATTGTTCTCTGTCTATATATGCTGTGCCCATTTGTATTTCTTCACTTCACCTGACGAAGGAGCAGCCGCTCCGAAAGCTTGTGATTTCAAATAAAACTGTTGGACTATAACCTGGTGTTGTGCGACTTCTCTATTTATGAAGCCCAGGATCCCGTATGCTTTTTTAACCGCTTTCTCAACCTGCCCTGTGACCTTCAACGATTTGTGCACATATACCCCCAGGTGTCCCTGTTCATGCACCCCCTTTAGGATTGTTCCCTTTTGTTTATATTGCCTCTCCTCGTTCTTCCTATCAAAATGCATCACTTCGCACTTTTCTGTGTTAAATTTCATCTGCCACGTGTCCGCCCATTTCACCAGCCTGTCTATGTCTTCTTGAAGTCTATCACTATCCTCCTCACTGTTCACTATACTTCCAAGTTTTGTGCCATCTGCAAATTTTGAAATTGTGCCCTGTACACCCAAGTCCAAGTCATTAATATATATCAAGAAAAGCAGTGGTCCTAGTACCGACCCCTGGGGAACACCACTGTATACCTTCCTCCAGTCCGAAAAACAACCGTTCACCACTACTCTCTGTTTCCTGTCACTTATGTGAAGAGAAAAAGATTAGTGAAATCAAGTGTAGGTCCCTT
Organism: Squalus acanthias; assembly: GCA_030390025.1. NCBI lineage: Eukaryota > Metazoa > Chordata > Chondrichthyes > Squaliformes > Squalidae > Squalus > Squalus acanthias. The sequence goes on from CM059428.1 coordinate 152,501,727, forward strand.
GCAGTCAGAAGCGGGGGAAGTTATAATGGGGAACAAAGAAATGGCAGACCAATTAAATGCATATTTTGGTTCTGTCTTCACAAAGGATGACACAAATAACCTCCCAGAGATGTTGGAGAACATAGGGTCTGATGAAAGGGAGGAACTGAAAGAAATCAGTATTTGCAGGGAAATGGTGTTAGGGAAATTGACAGGATTGAAGGCCGATAAATCCCCAGGGCCTGATAATCTACATCCTAGGGTACTTAAGGAAGTGGCCCTAGAAATAATAGATGCATTGCTGATCATCTTCCAACATTCGATGGAATCTGGAACTGTACCCATGGATTGGAGGGTAGCTAATGTTACCCCACTATTCAAAAAGGGTGGTAGAGAGAAAGCGGGGAATTACAGACCGGTAAGCCTGACATCGGTAGTGGGGAAAATGCTAGAGTCCATTATAAAGGATGTAATAGCTGAGCACTTGAAAAACAGTGACAGGATCGGACAAAATCAACATGGATTTACAAAAGGTAAATCGTGCTTGACTAATCTACTGGAATTTTTTGAGGATGTAACTGGGAAAATAGATAAGGGAGAACCAGTAGATGTGATGTATTTGGACTTTCAAAAGGCTTTCGATAAGGTCCCGCATAAGAGATTAGCGTGTAAAGTTAAGGCACATGGGATTGGGGACAAGGTATTGACTTGGATAGAGAACTGGTTGGCGGACAGAAAGCAGAGAGTAGGAATTAATGGGTCTTTTTCCGAGTGGCAGGCAGTGACTAGTGGGGTACAGCAGGGTTCGGTCCTTGGACCCCAGCTATTCACAATATACATTAATGATCTGGATAAGGGAATTAAATGTAATATCTCCAAGTTTGCAGATGACACAAAGCTAGGTGGGCGTGTGTGCTCTGAGGAGGATACTGAGAAACTCCAGGATGATTTGGACAGGTTGGGTGAGTGGGCAGAAGCGTGGCAGATGCAATATAACGTGGATAAATGCGAGGTTATCCACTTTGGTGTCAAAAATAGAAAGGCAGACTATTATCTGAATGGCAATAGATTGGGAGAAGGGGAAGTGCAACGAGACCTGGGTGTCCTTGTGCACCAGTCGCTGAAGGTAAGCATGCAGGTGCAGCAGGCGGTGAAGAAGGCAAATGGTATGTTGGCCTTCATAGCGAAAGGGTTTGAGTATAGGAACAGGGATGTCCTGCTACAGTTGTACAGGGCCTTGGTGAGACCACACCTTGAGTACTGTGTGCAGTTTTGGTCGCCTTATCTGAGGAAGGATGTTCTTGCCATGGAAGGAGTTCAGCGAAGATTCACAAGGCTGATACCTGGGATGGCAGGAATGACATATGAGGAGAGATTGGGTCGATTGGGCTTATACTCGCTGGAGTATAGAAGAATGAGAGGGGATCTCATCGAAACATATAAAATTCTGACAGGTCTGGACAAACTAGATGCAGGAAGAATGTTCCCGATGGTCGGAGAGTCCAGAACCAGGGGTCATAATCTAAGGATAAGGGGTAAGCCATTTAGGACAGAAATGAGGAAGAATTTCTTCACCCAGAGAGTGGTGAACCTGTGGAATTCTCTACCACAGAAGGTAGTTGAGGCCAAGTCATTAAATATATTCAAGAATGAGTTAGATATATTTCTTAAAGCTAAAGGTATCAAGGGATACTGGGAGAAGGCAGGTACAGGGTACTGAGTTTGGATGATCAGCCATGATCTCATCGAATGGCGGAGCAGGCTCGAGGGGCCGAATGGCCTACTCCTGCTCCTATCTTCTATGGTCCTATGTTTCTATGTTAGCCATTTTTGTATCCATGCTGCCACTGTCCCTTTTATTCCATGGGCTTCAACTTTGCTGGTAAGCCTATTATTTGGTACTTTATCAAACACCTTTTGGAAGTCCATGTACACCACTTCAACCGCATTGCCCTCATCAACCCTCTCTGTTACCTCATCAAAGAACTCAATCAAGTTAGTTAAACACGATTTGCCTTTAACAAATCTGCGCTGGCTTTCCTTAATTAATCCACTTTTGTCCAAGTGACTATACTTTGTCCCTGATTATCGTTTCTAAAAGCTTTCCCACTACCGAGGTTAAACTGACTGGCCTGTAGTCAATCTAATTTTGAAAATGATGATGAAAAACTATGAGATACATGAGTGGACTGAGATTCGTCATAAATTCATAGATTAGTCTGGCCTATTCTGTGGTCAGTAATAATGCATATCCCATGGACATTCATCAGGTACTCAGTTATACCAAAGATTGGGTAAAGTATTTAAAGTAAGAAAAGTTAAATATAAGTATTAATTTTTAAAGTAAATTATAGTGATGAATAAATTGCAGAATTTCAAATTACATTGTTTTAAATTATTTTGCCGTTCACCACTGCATCTGTATCTCATTATGACATTATTTCTTCATTTCATGTGAAATAAAATTGAATCATTCTGACTACACCTGATTTCAGACAAGAAATTTCACTCAACAAAAGTTAACTTTTCTATAGGCATGTTCAGAATCTGTCCTAAGGCGATTTCATAACTTTAGAATATTAAATTTAAAGATACGCCCAGGTAAGGTGAGGCAACATCATTGTTCCGTACCAGAACTAGGAATTATTACTTTTAGTTTCTATTTTCTGCAAAGCTGTATCGGGGTGCTGCAAAGGAACCATCTTATTTTAATTACTAACCCTTAGATTAAGAACATAAGAACATAAGAAGTAAGAGCAGGAGTAGGCCATACGGCCCCTCGAGCCTGCTCCGTCATTCAATAAGATCATGGCTGATCATCGACCTCAACTCCACTTTCCCGCCCGATCTCCATATCCCTTGATTCCCCTAGAGTCCAAAAATCTATCTATCTCAGCCTTGAATATACTCAAAGACTCAGCATTCACAGCCCTCTGGGGCAGAGAATTCCAAAGATTCACAACCCTCTGAGTGAAGAAATTCTTCCTCATCTCAGTCTTAAATGGCCGACCCCTTATCCTGAGACGATGCCCCCTAGTTCTAGACACTCCAGCCAGGGGAGACAACCTCTCAGCATCTACCCTGTCAATCCCCTTCAGATTGCTGCAGATATAGGCACTGATTTATGAGAAATACGGGGAATAGCAGTACGGGAAAAATATCAGCAGATTCAAATTCCTTGTACCATGGGGACCATGATGACTGATGGCTCCCATGCAGACTACAGAAAATTTGAAACTGTTGACGTAACTGCAAATACAGCCACATGGGTCACTGAACAGCAGGTTTTTGGTATTGCATTTCCCCTTCCATGAGCAACAGTACTTTATATTTATTCTCAGGATGCGGATGTCGCTGGCAAGGTGGGCATTTATTGTCTATCCCTAGCTGCCCCGAGAAGGTAACTGAGTGGCTTGCCATGCCACATCAGTGGGCAGTTAAGAGTCAACTACGTTGGTGTGGGACTAGAATCACATATAAGTCAGACCGGGTAAGGACAGCAGGTTTCCTTCTCTGAAGGACAATAGCTATGACAATCCGACAGCTTCGTGGTCACTTTTACTGACGCCAGCTTTTTATTTCCAGATTTTTAAAACTGAATTCAAATTGTTGAACTGCCATAGTGGGATTTGAACTATGCATTGTCAAGGTTGTTAGTCCAGACCTGCTGGATTACTCGTCCAATAACAGAGCCACTACACTACCGTACCCGTAATGGCAATCATTTCAGATTGGATGTGCTTTGTGCAAGATCACACCCCTCATCCTGCCTGCCACTGAACACCAATGTTCCCTTTAAGCTGCGCACCAGCTCTTAAATAGGAAAAACTGCTCATGCGCAGTATTTTGAATGGACCACGCAGCCCCTTAAAGGGGCCGCGTACCACCGAAAAATTAAAGGGCACGTTGGCTGTCACCCCTCCCATACAGCAGGAATTTGGCCCTCACCACCCTCCACCCACTCCATAAGCAAGAAATCAGGCCTCAGTTTCCACTCTACTAACCCAACTTCCAGCCTCTTCCCACCACAGAGCAATATTTTGAGCTTCAAAACCCACCCAGTGAGCAGAATTTCTGTTCTGAAGACTGAGCCCAGCCCCCGCACCAAGGCTGAGCTAAATTTCGGCGCTCACCCCTGCTCCCACTGATCAGGTTTTCAGGTCTTAAACCCCCCCACTCACTGAGCACTTTCGTGGCCCTCAAACCACTGAGCAAGATTCTGCCCTCCATGAGCAAGGTTACAACTCCTTCCTCCTATACGTCACTGATCCAACCCAGCAACTGGCTGCAATTGGAGAGGGAAAGGGGAACCCCCCACAACCTCAGTCCCCATTCCACACTTACTCTAATTGCCCATCGCAAGTTACCACTACCCTGGGTCATTCCCCCTTTTACGGTAGCTTTCTCCCATCCCTAGCCGTGACCTTCTGACTGGTTGTATTTCTTCTCCCCCGATGGCTGGCTGTTTCATACTTCAATGATCTGAATTCTCCTTCTGCGGCACTTCCTATCTGACCCAGCATCCCTTTCCCTTCCCCCCATTGTATTCTAATTCCTCTTCTCTCCTCCTCTCATGTCCTCTCCCCTCCCTGTTTCCATTCCCCTTCCCCTCTCCACCCTTGCCTCCACTGCCCCCACCTCCCCAATGCCCCTTCCCTCCCATTTGTCATCTCCCTCTCCAACTCTTTACTGGCACCTCTCTTTGACTGCTTCCTCCTCTCCATTTCCCCGCCCCACTCTCCGACATTAGTTCCATTGTAGCCCACCCTCTGACCTGAAAAATTCAAATTGGTCTTGACCACACATGTGCAATGCCAAGGGAGGTCGACTCATATTATTTAATAATGTAGTTGCAATTGTTTCAGATCCACAAGTTATTAAATCTGCTAAATGAAAATTAAAATATAATCCAGGAATTAACTTATTGAAACTATAAGGGGCTGAAATTCTGATGGCCCCATTCTGCCGGCAGAAGTGAGGTGGAGCAGGGCCTAAATGCACCATACCTGAAGACTCTGGCCCCATCCCAAATTGTGGGGTCGAGATCATCAGCATAGATGCCTATGTTTAGCCTATGTAACCAGGCCTATGTAACTTGAGTTTCCCTGTGTCCATTCGTGTGCATGTTTTGGCTGCCTCTCCGGATCCGAGCCCATCACTTCTATTTTCACTTTTTCTCCCCCTTTTTTCTTCTTTTCTCTTTATCCTTCTAGACTTCTCTCTCCTGTCGTCATGCCTCCTTTCATTTCTCCCCTCTCGGGTACTCTGCCCTCCCAAATCCCTACTCCAACCTTTCAACACTCCTCGACCTTCTTACTCTCCTGTCCCCGTCCCAGGCTTGACTCCCGCTTAGATAAGCCTACAGCTTCCCTCTGCGCCTCTCTTTGCATCCTCCAAAGGTCCCATCGAGGCACTCATCGCTGCCTCCTTGCAAGTAGCAACCCCAACTGCCTCATCCTACTCTCTCTCCGACCTACCCGCCCAGCCGCCCGCTGGGGGCTAATCATTCCTACCTCCTTCCCGTCCCATTCACCCCTCCCAATGCTGACCCTGTGGACTCTGCCAGCAGATCAGCTATCATCGCCCCTATCCACATCTCCCTCCACAATGCTCGTTCACCTGTGAACAAGGCCCTTGCCATCCATGAGCTTATTGTGGATGATTGCATTGACATCATGGCCTTGACAGAAATCTGGCTATGGGGTGATGTCACCTTCCTCCTAAATGAAACCTCCCTGCCTGGCTATACCTTCCACCACTTGCCCCGCCCAAACTGCAGTGATGGCTGTGTGGCTCTTATCAACTAATCACACCTTGGTTTGTCCCCCTACTCCTCTGGCACTTTCTCCTCCTTTGAGCATCTCACCTTGTTCCACCTGTGAGTCAATCAGTATTGACCACTCAGAGTTCTTGGACAAGACACAAATAGGCAGCAGCCAGTATGTTTGAGCAATAGATCAGATTTATTAAGCTTACAGCGTAATATACTTAACAATTATAGCTCGCAGCCCTTGGTTTCTGGAGCCCTTCGGACACAGGCAATGTCGTCGCAGGTCTGTTCCTTATCTTCGCAGCAAAACTCTGTGTGAAACTGTTCTTTGAATCTCGAGGTTTTAACCCATTCCTTATCAAGAGTTTGGTTGGCCAGTGTCCATATATGGTCTTTAACAAAATCACCTTCTTTAAGTAACCTGGCCACTCCTTTTCCAGTACATTTCCATTAACCCTGTTCTGCTGTCGTGTTATCTTGTTTATAGCTTTTCACCCCATTGGAATTTACCATATCTCTTTCATTTCATGCCTCAAGCAGTACAAGGCCTTTATACGCCAAGGGCCGAGATCATTTCATTGATGTTTCACTAGTCTTGATGTATCCAGACTATCTCACTTTAATCTACCAGATAAATACCTTAACTTTCATGATCTCTCTCATTTATTGGAATTTATACTAATTTTCCTTTAAATATTGTTGGAATTAGTTTTATTAAACGAATTCTAAGTTCTAACAGCATTATAATATGTTTTTCTTAGCAATTTAAAGATTTGACCTTCACTTGCAGTCTGTGGCTGTTTGTTATCAAAACTTAGTCAAAACTGCTTTTGAACTGTCTGCAGCTACATTTTGAACAAGTTCTAGTTACCCAGGAGTAATTATGGGTAATATTATTTGGTCAATGGCTACACTTGAGTTATACATATATGATTCTCATCTACTAAATATCTTTAGATATCAGCTTTTCGTACACACCCCTCTCACCTCTCAATTAAAATTCTCGTTGTCTACCATCCACCCATGTACCATGCCAATTTTCTCACCAAGATATCTTTACTGCTTTCCTCCCTCTGCCTCTGCACTGAGCGATTTCTCATCCTCGGTGATTTCAACCTCCATCTTAACTCATCATGCTCTCTTTCCTCTGAATTCACTTCCTTCTTATCCTCCATTATTCTCTCCCTCCATCTAAACTCCCCTACCCATATTCACGACCACCCCCTTGACCTTGCCATCTCAGGTGGCCTCACTACTCCCATCGTGTCAATCACAGATAAGGTCATCTCTAATCACTTCCTTGCATCGTTCTCCACCCACATCCCCTTTCCCCTCTCAACCCCACTATCTTCTGTGTCTGCCCCTGGAAAATCTCTCTCCCAAGTCACTTATAACTGCACTTTCAAATTCCCAGCTCTCTAGCCTTTGGCCCTCCATTCACCACAACATTTCTGCAGCTACCGATCCGCTCAATCACACCCTCACCTCCACCTTTGATGCCCTAGTCCCCATTAAAACCATTACTCTCTCTCAACCTGGTCGCTCCCCTGGTACAGCCCTCATCTCCACTCCCTTAAGTCCAAGGGACGCAGACTTGAACGTTTATGGCGGACAACTGGTTTGGCCATTCATCGCCAGATCTGGCTGGACCACATAAAGCACTATCGGGTCCTGCTCTCCTCTGCCAAAACTGCTCACTATTCCAGGATCATCCTGGAATGCAAAGATAACCCCTGGGCTCTCCTCACTACAAACCGTCTTCCTAAACTCCTCTCCCCTGCCTCCTCCACCCTCACCACCAACAACAAGTGCGAGGAACTTATGGACTTCGTTGCTACTAAGATTGTGACTATCCGTTCAGTTGCCTCTACCGCTTCCCTCGCCTCCCCTAGCCCACTGGGCCAAACTTCTTCTAAGGTTCCACCCTGCCCTAGACCTGAACTCGCATCTTTCTCTAGTTTCTCTCCTTCCTCTCCTCATGCCCTCTCCAAGCTCATCTTGTCCATGAGACCCACCTCCTGCTCCCTCGACCGTATTTCTGCCAAACTGCTGACCACCCAACTTCCCTTCCTGGCCCCCATGTTAGCTGATATTGTTAACGGTTCTCCCTCCTCAGGTACTGTCCCCTCCCCATCAAATCTGCTGTCATCACACCCGCTGCAAAAAAACCCTTGACCCCTCTGTCAGTGCAAAGTACCACCCCATTTCCAATCTCCCTTTCCTCTCCAAAGTTCTTGAATGTGCTGTCACCTCCTAAATCCGTGCCCATCTTTCTCGGAACTCCATGTTTGAATCCCTCCAATCTGGTTTCCGCCCCGTCACAGTACTGAAATTGCACTTATCAAAGTCACAAATGACATCCTATGTGACGGTGACCATGCTAAACTATCCCTTATCGTTCTTCTTGACCTGGCTGCAGCCTTTGACACAGTTGACCACACCATCCTCCTCCAGTGCCTCTCCTCCATCGTCCAGCTGGGTGGGACTGCACTCACTTGGTTCTATTCGTATCAATCCAGTCGTAGCCAGAGAATCACCTGCAATGGCTTCTCTTCCCGCTTCCACACCGTTACCTGTAGAGTTCCCCAAGGATCTCTCCTGGGCCCCCTCGTATTTCTCATCTACATGCTACTGGCGACATCATCCGAAACAAAACGTCAGATTCCACATGTACGCTAATGACACCCAACTCTACCTCACCACCACCTCTCTTGACCCCCTCCACTGTCTCTAAATTGTCACACTGCTTGTTCGATATCCAGTTCTGGATGAGCATAAATTTCCTCCAACTAAATATTGGGAAGACTGAAACCATTGGCCGGAATTTTCTTTACCTTGGTGGATCCAGTGCGGACGGTGGCCATGTCAGGGTCGCGACCCCGCTGCTGGCTCCATCCCGCTGTTGAAAATGAACTTACCTTAATGGGGCCTATGAAGCCCGCCCAGCTGTATTACCCAGCCCAATGAGATGGAGCGGGTCTGGTGACGTCATTCATGACACGTTTTCAGCCGGGATCTTTAAAGGGACCATGGCCACATTGCAATTGAAGTTTCATCTAACATAGTGTTGTCAGTGCACTACAGCATTGGAGTGCTGCAAACACTGACAATGACTGCACAGAGGCAGAGGGCTGCACCCAGGTTCTCCAATGACTCCCTCCAAATGCCACCGATCGCGCCCGCTACCACCCCGGAAAATTCCAGCCATTGTCTTTGTTCCCCGCCACAAACTCTGTTCCCTAGCTACTGACTCCTTCCCTCTTCCTCTGAGGCTAAACCAGACTGTTCGCAACCTTGGCGTTGTATTTGACCCTGAGATGAGCTTCCAACCACATATCCGCATCATCACCAAGGCTGCCTACTTCCACCTCCGTAACCTCGCCCGACTCTGCCCCTGCCTTGACTCATCTGCTGCTGAAACCCTCATCCATGCCTTTGTTACCTCTAGACTTGACTATTCCAACACACTCCTGGCTGGCCTCCCAGATTCCACTCTCTATAAACTTGAGCTGATCCAAAACTCTGCTGCCTGTATCCTAACTCGCACCAAGTCCTGTTCAGCCATCACCCCTGTGTTCGCTGACCTACATTGGCTCCCAGTTCGGCAACACCTCAATTTTAAAATCCTCATGCTTGTTTTCAAATACCTCAATGGCCTCACCCCTCCCTATCTCTGGAACCTCCTCCAGTCCTACAACCCTCCAAGATCTTTGCGCTCCTCCAATTCTACACTCTTGCCCGATTATAATCGCTCCACCATTGGTGGCCATGCCTTCAGTTATCAAGGGCCTAAAGTCTGGAATTCCCTCCCTAAACCTCTCCACCTCTCTCTCTTCCTTTAAGACACTCCTTAAAACCTACCTCTTTGTCCAAACTTTTGGTCATCTGTCTTAATATCTCCTTATGTGGCTCAGTGTCAAATTTTGTTTGATAACGCTCCTGTGCAGCACTTTGGGATGTTTTATTACGTTAAAGGCACTATATAAATGCAAGATTTTGTTGTTGTTGTCTGTATGGATGCTTTCGGTTCCCTGCCCCAATTCGCCCTTGAAAAGCAGGGCGGCTCTCAGCTGATTCCACCTGAGGTGACCGAGACCATTCCTGGGCCGAAGAAAAAACGTGTGCCAGAAATCTTCAACTCTGAAGAGAGCCATTCAGGTCCTTCAGAAAGGTAATCAGTTTCTGAAGGGATTGATTGCTTTTCCTTTCTAATGGTTTTGGGCCTCAGAAAATCTCACACCAGCTCACAGCTAACGAGAGTTCCACTGGGATCCTTTAAGGGTGTCAAGGATGGATTTCTCAGGATAACCTGGGAATGCCCCAGGACATGCTCCCTTGATGTGGGGGTGGGTTGGGGGGCAGACAGATAACCCATCCAAGGCCCACCCACTGGAAAATGTATCACTGCAATGCTCAGAAAAGACAGTTAGGAAACATTTGAGATTCTTTAATTTGTGCAGAATTTAGTCTTATATTTTCAAATGACACACATCGATGCGCATTCCAGATGAAAGTACTACATGAAAACAGAATTTGAGTATTTTCTCCCCAGTTTATGAAACATTAATGGATGGTTGGCATAGCGAGATAGATTATGTTTGGGGTACAGTAGCATAGTGGTTATGTTACTGCTCTTGGTAATCCAGAGGCCTGGACTAATGATCCAGAGACATAGTTCAAATCCCACCACTGGCAGCTGAGGAATTTAAATTCAGTTAATTAAATAAAATCTGAAATAAAAAGCTAGTATTAATAATAGTGACCATGAAACTACTGGATTGTCATAAAAACCCATCTGGTTCACTAATGTCCTTTAGGGAAGGAAATCTACTGGTCTGGCCTATATGTGACTCCAGACCCACAGCAATGTGGTTGACTCTTAACTGCCCTCTGAAATGGCCTAGCAAGGCACTCAGTTGTACCAAACTGCTACAAAGGAGTATACACTGCACAGACTGCAGCAGTTCAAGAAGGCGGCTCACCACCACCTTCTCAAGGGCAATTAGGGATGGGCAATAAATGCTGGCCTTGATGCCCACATCCCATAAACAAATTTTAAAAAATTGACAATGAGGTACTATAAGAATAATCATTGGTCAATTACCATACAGACTGTCCCAGGTCAATAAATACTTCTTTGCACTTCAAAAGTAACATGGAGTTAACTGGCTGATGTGTCACTTTCTCGACCAGATTGCAAGGAGTAATTCAGAGGGTCTGTGTAAGATCGTGTAAGAGCTGTGACGTTCTCCTGGGCTTTAGAGAGGGAAGAACAAAATCACTTGCATCTGAACCAAATTTCATAATATGGTAGGTAAATGGTCTTACAGAAATTATATCTGTGAGGCCTGTATAATTCAGTATCAGGAAGGTTGGTAATATTTTGGTCTCACATCAGTCATGTGATTTATTACTTTAGTATATTTGCTGTGTTTCAGCAATAGATGAATTATTGTTGCATTTATGCTGCATGGTGACTTGTGACAGGCATCGGAAACCAACTCCAGATTCTGACAGTAATGTAAACATCGTGGCAAATGCAGACTTTGGCAATACCACAAAAAATGTCTTTACCACCGAAACACCCTTCTCAAATAAACAGCCAATGGGCGGTAAACTTGTGGTCTGACGATTATCTCTGCAGAAGTATTGTCAGAATGGGTATTTTTGCAAACCAGTACAGCCACTAAAAGGGTTGTTAAGCACGATGCACCGAACCAACCCCTGCGTCCACGCGTCAGTCAGATTAAACTTTGCAGAATATACAGAGTGGTAACTAGGTGAACTATTTCATAATCCACAGGGAGCTGGAATGGAAAGGGAGCCAGCACCTAATTTCAATTCCTGAAAATATATAGCTTGAATCACTTGCTACTACAATTGGTGCCTTATGATGGAGTTTCACTATGAATTAGTATTACATATTACTTCCTTTGGTACATCTGTATTACACCCTGAATTATAGTAAACAGCAACACTAGATAGATCAGTTTCATTCTATTTTTTCTCTTTGAGTTTCAATAGTTGGTTATGCCTGCATTAAACTCGTGCATTTTACATTTCATTTCAGCAGATTCTAAAACCTGTAGACCTGAAACAATTTTAAGTGTGCTGTTTAATAATATTAGGGGTGAAAAAGATTTAGGACAATTGCTGTGCCAGGAATCCTCAGGTGAAGTGAACATGTTCACAGAGCTTCTCACTATCAGTATACAAACATAAAGGAGAATATATCTGTTTTGAATTAAATAAACAGATCTTGGTGGTTTGCAACCTGCCAATAATCACTTGCTGGAGATTTGATGTGAAAGGATAAATAATGAGAGAGAAATGAATGAATATATTATTGTAAAGATTGATATAAATATTACCACAGATATTTGGCACCCTAGACAGGCAAACAGTAAATGATTCAGAAATATTCTCTATGGATACTCTTCAGAAAATTCACATTACACAGCATTCCCACTTAATAGAATAGAAAGGTCATCTCTCAGTACTGCTCCATGGTCGTACTGAATACCTAAAAATAGAAACAGAAAGCAAGGAATTCCTATTTCAGGTGCAGAGCAGTGCTGCTGTTTTACTTTAAATGGGTGTCACTTTAAATTTACCATCATTAGGTTACCAGGTTGCCTCAGGCCAGATGTTAACTTCCTCCAGAGCAGTTCACTTTTGATATGAGTGAAAGTTTCCTTCATGACAAAGCAATTGCAGGCAAAGTGATTGCATAACAGCCCGACATGCTGTAACCTGCATGAAATAATGTGAATACTTAACACAAGTTATTTCGTAGTAGAGAACAGAAGCTTTGTGAGGAGATAATATGGTTCACAGGGACATGACTGAAACTTATAGAGTCATTCTCTGCAACCTGCACATTCATATAGTTTGCTTTTAAAACAAATATTTATATCTAGCTTTAATTATTTTAATTGTAATTATTGCCTAAAGTGTGGTATAAATAGGCCACATGATGATGGTTTATAGCTTGTGAATTAATCACACTCAAGGTGGATCTAAACTCACTCTCAGCTTCATTCCTTACATGGTGTCAGGTCAGTCCAATCCTGGGATATAAACTGCATCCCGCCACTCCTCAATAAATATCCCTACATTCCTTATTATTTTTTTTAAATTCGCTTATGGGATCTGGGCGTCGCTGGCAAGGCCAGCATTTATTGCCCACCCCTAGTTGCTCGTGAGAAGGTGGTGGTGAGCTGCCTTCTTGAACCGCTGCAGTCCATGTGGTGAAGGTACTCCCACAGTGCTGTTAGGGAGGGAATTCCAGGATTTTGACCCAGCGACGATGAAGGAACGACGATATACTTCTAAGTCAGGATGGTGTGTGACTTGGAGGAGAACTTGGAGGTGGTGATGTTCCCATGCGCCTGCTGCCTTTGTTCTTCTAGGTGGAAGAGGTTGCGGGTTTGGGAGGTGCTGCCGAAGAAGCCTTGGCGAGTTGCTGCAGTGCATCTTGTAGATGGTACACACTGCAGCCATGGTACTACAGTGGTGGAGGGAGTGAATGTTTAAGGTGGTGGATGGGTTACCAATCAAACGGGCTGCTTTGTCCTGGATGGTGTCGAGCTTCTTGAGTGTTGTTGGAGCTGCACTCATCCAGGCAAGTGGAGAGTATTCCATCACACTCCTTACTTACTTGTGCCTTACTCCAGCCAGTGGAAAGGCTTTGGGGAGTCAGGAGGTGAGGCACTCGCCGCAGAATACCTAGCCTCTGACCTGCTCTTGTTGCCACAGTATTTATGTGGCTGTTCCAGTTAAGTTTCTGGTCAATGGTGACCCCCAGGATGTTGATGGTGGGGGATTCGGCGATGGTAATGCCATTGAATGTCAAGCGGAGGTGGTTAGACGCTCGCTTGTTGGAGATAGTCATTGCCTGGCACTAGTGTGGCGCTAATGTTACCTGCCACTTATCATCCCAAGCCTGAATGTTGTCCAGGTCTTGCTCCATGCGGGCATGGACTGCTTCATTATCTGAGGAGGTGTGAATGGCACTGAACACTGTGCAGTCATCAGCGAACATCCCCATTTCTGATCTTATGTTGGAGGGAAGGTCATTGATGAAACAGCTGAAGATGGGGGAGGGGTGGGGCTGGTGTGGTAATTTTGACTTTAGGAGATAGAGTAAAAGGGGTAATATTGGATCAGCCATCTGTTATACATCTTTGGGTAGAGATGTATAAGGGGCAGTTGATCTGATATTGCCCATTTTACACTATCGCCCAAAGTTAAAATTACTCCCAGTGAGTGTAGTCCCTGAACTATCGTCACTTGGGAAATGGCCGTCTAACTTGGGGCTATTAACTCTGCAATGCAATCGATGGGTAACTGTATGTTAAAGAGTGACTCACTGAAATAGAGTGAGCTGAGAGCCGACTGTGTCATTTGGTCTGTTGGCTCCACATTCTACAGGTAGCGTCTATAGGAAGCAAAAGTTGAAGAGTGATGTACTGGTATTGAGCGATGAAGTGCTAACACTCTTGGGGTAATGTTGCATTGTATGCTATTATCATGTATAGAATGGACCTCTGACCTACTACTGAACTACGCCAAAACCTGAAGGGTTAATTCTGGGAAAAGGCCAGTCTCATGAGAAAGTTGGAGGCAAGATACTCTCACACTCACCAGGCAACGAGTAAATGCCTGACAGCATGGCATTACAACTATCACAAGATTGCCCTGCAAGCAGCCTGAGGAGCTGATGGATGAGATACAATGGGGTTGATCTTGACTTTGTGCGATTGTATGAAATAGGTGATAGCAAGCCGGCAGCCCGTTTTACATCTCTCCCGACTTTTTATTTCTATGGAAGCCAATAATTGAAGAAAAATAGAGATTAGGGTGAGAGCACGGTGGTAAATCGAGCTGTCTGATTTCCCAATGTTTTCTGCCAATTTTGAGTGGGATAGCGTAAGAAAATCCAGACCGTTCTCCTGTTGATCCCAAAAATGGTTATAATAATTTTAGTGCTGAGGGTCTTCTGCCTGGTGCCAGTTGCAATAATTGTTTCCTCTACATACATATTTTGTACATGTGCAAATATAATACAATGCAAATTGGATTTGTTGCACATAATGCAATATTAAACAACGTGCTCACCGCTCATTTTGATTGATTGTGGATCCATCACTTTAGCCTGGCTAATTGCCAATATCCCAATCCGTGTAATAATAAAATCCCATTTTCATTACACTGACTTTCACCAACATTAATATTCATGAATCAGCGAAGCAGCCCCATTTGAATGGCGATAAAGGTACAATTCGTTCGCAAACATTCTGTTTGTATGGCTAGAGGAGATTTCCCCGGTTGCTATTTGTTGCAAATTGTAATCAGTTTTGCAAAACTGTTTATTATCTTGCTAGAATCATAGGAAATCTTTTCGCTATACTCACCATTCCATTAACGCACAGTGACAGAGAGAATCTTCAGCTGTTCAAAGTATGTTTAAACTACAGTGACAGTATTAACATTCAATGGAATTAACATTGCTGAACCCCCACCATCAACATCCTGGGGTCGCCATTGACCAGAAACTCAACAGGACCAGCCACATAAATGCCATGGCTATGAGAGCAGGTCAGAGGCTGGGTATTCTGTGGTGAGTGGCTCAACTCCTGTCTCTCCAATGCCTGGATGGGTGCAGTTGCAACAACACTCAAGAAGCTCAACACCATCCAGGACAGATCAGTTTGCTTGATTGGCAGCCCAACCACTGCCTTAAACATCCACTCCGTCCACCACCAACACACCATGGCTGAAGTGTGTATGACCTATAGGATGCACTATAGCAACTTGCCAAGGCTGCTTCAACAGCACCTCCCAAACCCACAAACTTCACCACCTAGAAGGACAAGGGCAGCAGGTGCATGGGAACACTATCACCTCCAAGTTCCCCTCCAAGTCACACACCATCCCGACTTGGACATATATCGCCGTTCCTTCATCGTCACTGGGTCAAAATCCTGAAACTCCCTCCCTAACAGCATTGTGGGAGTACCTTCACCGCACGGACTACAGCGGTTCAAGAGGAAGGCTCACCACCACCTTCTCAAGGGCAATTATGGATGGGCCATAAATGCTGGACTTGCCAGCGATGCCCAGATCTCGAGAATGAATTTAAACAAAGAGGAAATCTTCTCCCTATATTCACAGTATCATTAGGCACTGTGACAGAGCAAATCTTTCTCTCAGGATTTCTAAAATACCATCGCAAAATATTAAAGCTCTCATTTAAACTGAATCCCAATTCTATTAAAGGACACCAAAACTAAATGCTCCATCAAAATTCCTCTTATTACTTTATTGTTACTTTCAAACCTTGGCTGCTGTGCTAAAAACACCTGCTGCCTCTGTCTGAAAATTGGCAGGGAATCATACCTAAAATTACAACTATCTTCAGGGATTTTTTGTGGGATATGAATCGGAATTGTGGTTTGGCACAAGTTTGTTACTTGGATCGAAATTCTACCTGGAACAAGTGTACTGGAAGGTGACTGAATACTGAAAATGACAACTACAATAGTTGGGAGTCATATTTCATTGATGGGAAGTGCTGTTGCTTCAATGTTCAATCCACCCTAAACCTCGTAATCCCTGAATATTGTCTTTATAATAAGGATTCGGAAATAGCTGTTAGTTTCGTTTTTAACACTGAGGAGTGTGCGGGGGAGGCGGGAACTTTAAAAAGACTGCAGTCAGGATGGGCGACACAGTTCCAGAAGAAGCGGCTCCCAGTCAGCACCAAGCGGCACCAGGTAAGAGAGGCTCCACACCAAATAAGAAGCCCGAGCAAACTGCTGCTGCCTCCCGGTTCAGCTCGAGTATTCAGGCTCCCTTTTACTTCACTGAATACATTTTGCAGACGCTGTAAGAAGATGTCCTGGCTCAGACTCGGCCTCCCTCTTGCTCTGCTCTTCCTGTGCTCACAAAGTGCCTGTGGACATCACTCTGACCATCTCTGCATGAAGAGGAGCTTCTGGAAAGAACTGATGCTCGGATTAGAGAATATAGTGAGTACTTTAAAGATAGAATCGACCCTTCACTGCAGACCCGTTCTTACATTTAATTCTCAAATCACTCTGTAAATAAATCCCTTATGTGGAATATCAAACATAAATGACATGGTGATGAGTGGACTGGGATAAGGACTGGGATTTAGGACTGGGACTGAGACATGGTCTGGGCCGTTTTATGGGGATACCAGGTATGGATGGGATTATTAGGCGAATTTTGAAGATAAGTCCGAAAGAATTCGGTTATTCACTGAATTAATACGTTATTTCTTAGTTACTTTAAATCTTTTTTCCCCCCCAACAGAATCCAATTCTTTCACTTGAATGTAGGACTGAATACGATGAAAGCTTGCAACTTCCAACGATTATAAAACCGGTGAGTGAGACAGAACCACATCAAACCGTTTTAATACACATGAATTCAACCAAGAAGATGCCTTTCATGTGTTATGTTTAAACGATGCTCTTTGTTTTTTTCTTCTCCTTTTGATCCAGGCGAAGCGTGACAGAGCGGCGGCTGCTGCTGAAATCCTAAAGGGGATTCAGAAGCTCTTCAGTGAATCCAGTGCACCTTTATCCCAAAACGAGCGGCGGGTCTTCCTGAACAGTGTATCTGAAGTTCTCTCTCAGCTGCAGTCCTGTGTAAGAACAGCGCGCTCGCTCCAGACTAACCATTTTATGCAATAGGAAAGCTCATTTCCTTTGTAAACAAACATAAAACGCAGGCAACTCAGAACAGGTCGACCAGCAGCAGAGAATAGAACAAAGGGCCTTTACTGTTTTCAGATGCTGACAGACCTGCTGTGTATTGCCAGCATTTTCAGTTTTGATTTCAGATTTTAAAACGACTTTAAAAAAAATCTCATTTTGTTTCTGTCTTTTGCAGGTAAAATCGCCGCATTATATTCACCGATTAGATATACAGGAAAGATTCCAGAAACTAGTGGCATTTGTAAAACAGAAGGTAAAATGATTCTGTAAATATATATTTGAGATAATAATAATTATTATTGATAATAATAGGCCCAGAAGTCTATGTTGTTATTATTGTTGTTCTAACAACAACAATGTACCATTATAATAATATTATTACAATAATAACAGCATTGGCTACTGAGTACCTGCATCAATTTCTAATGAATATAACTTCTTCCTATTGTGAGGTTAAAACCCCCTCCACACAATTTAAACTGTATTATTCCCAGATTCACTCTCAACATCAGTTTGCGTCTGGTGAACTGATATCAGATTTGTTGTTTGTTAGTATTTTCCATTAATGACTATTTTCTGTTAGTTAAGTAATGCCTGAGATAAGTTACTAATTTAAGAATCTCATATTCTTGAATCATTGCACTTCAGTTTCAGGTTAATGCAAACTACATGGAAACTTTACATTGCGAGCTAACTCCCCCTCTTGTCTCCTCACAGGGAAACAGTGGCTGTGCCTGGGAGATCGTTCACGCAATAAGCAGAGAGATTCTTCAAGAGTCTGCAATACATCATGCAAGAAAATAAAAAGAAGAGTATAATGTTAACTTTATATATTATTAGAGAAACCGGTTTGGGTACTTTCTTGTTGCGTTTCCTCCCTTCCCTATTTTACATTAATATTTTAAACTTGTAAAATCCTGTTGCCCAGAATCGTATTACAGTATTTGTGTGTTCTGTGTGTAAAATCAAATAATGTGTAAAATCTGTTATAATTTATTCTAAATTGTATCCTATTGTCTAAAGTTGAAAATAAAAACATTATAAATTACAAAACCAAATCCTTTGTATAATTTGTTTTCAGCTCATTGTAAGCAAAGTTATGTACAATGAACTGCAATGCTCCCTTGCATAGAACTACATAGAATCTACAGCACAGAAACAGGCCATTCAGCCCAATTGGTCCACGCCAGTATTTATACTCCACACGAGCCTCATCCCACTCTAATTATCTATTCCCACCTTCTCCCTGTATCCCTCTATTCCCTTCTCCCTCATGGATGCATCAAATCTCCTCTGAATTGCATTAATGCTATCTGCTAGTTCCCCATTCTCACCCCTCTCTGTGTAAAAAAAATCCTCCTAAATTCATTATTTAATCTGTTAGTGGCTATTTTATATTTCTGACCCCTTATGCTAGCTCACCCACTAATAGAAACAGTTTCTACACATCCGCCATAATCAAACCCTATCATAATTTTAAAGTCCCCTATCAGGACTCCTCATAGTCTCTTTTCCCGAGAAAAGAGCCCAGACTCCTCAATTGCATGGAACGCTCATGTGTATGGAAGTTCTTTTATTGTGAAGGTAAATGTGCTCACGCACAGGTATGGGAAGCAAAATAAGGAGAAAAGAATCATGAAAAAAGGGGGAAAGTAATCTACAGGTAAAGTATTGTCACTGAGCACCTCTACCAATAGAATCCTATTGTAAGAGTTTGAAAGGATTTTGTAACCATCTTGGAGGGAGATTGGAAAGACTAGGGGGCTGGCTGGTCGCCTACACTTGAAGTGAAGAGGCGCCTGCGAATTTGAGGCCTCATTTAAATCAAGCCGGTGAGCTGCGTGATGCCAAGTGGACGTCCTGCTGCAGCTTGCTGGACTGAGGCCTACCAATATCGAACCACCCCCACCGCCAGCAAGGTAAGTTCAGGGGGTGGGGTCGTGATCCCAGAGGGTGGTGGGTCCCAGGGCAGCAGCAGGCCAGATTATTTTTGCAGACCCTGGAGGCACATTCTTGCTCCTCCAGGCCCCACAAATATGATTCCAAATTTACCTTTGCTGGGCCTCTTCAGTTCCATCGTCCATGGAACTGCATGGCGCAAGCTCCGACCAGTTCCAAACTAATATGACAATTGGGGTCCTATTTACATCATAGGACTCCAATTTGTATATTAAAAGGGGCCTACCACCTGAATCAGGCAGGCGCATTGGACGCCCAACAGTAGACCCCTTTCAATATGGAGGCCGCCAACCCGCCTTCCTCCTCAAAATTCGGCCTAGGTTACTGAAACACACTGCTCTGCGAGCTGCTCATTCCCTGCAAGCACAGTTGAGGCAGTCCCCTCTCAAGCCAAGTCCACATCTGGCTCCTTCAGTCTCCATCCTTGAAATGACAGAAGCTGTGGTCAAATAAGGCAGGGCCAGACAGCCACCAAAGCAGAAAATATGGTGAGCCAGCTTCAGAGGCATCTCATGACCCAGCACATAGAGACAGAGGGCACCCTCAATTCTTTTGGCAGCCAGCAGGCAACCACTCACTTACTCCTATCAACGGGGCAGTCCCTAGAAGGAGCACAAGATAAGGGAGTAAAAGTTAGACAATGTATACTGAGCACACATGCACTGAGCACTTGGGTTTAATTTTTAACCATTTTACTCAAAGTTTTTATTCTGCTAATGCAAATTAAGGTGGCAGCAAATACATTATTTCATTCCGTAGCAGGTTAAGGAAGAAATGCAGAGATTGGGTGTTTTTAAACAACCTTTCAGGTTTGAAGTTAGGAACCACTTCTACACGCAAAAGGTTGTAGAAGTTTGGAGCTCACTTCCGCAAACGGCAATTGATGCTATTATTAATTTTAAATCTGAGATAGATAGCTTTTTGTTAACCAAAGGTATTAAGGGATATGGGGCAAAGGAGCTAGGTCACAGATCAGCCACGATCTCAGTAAATGGCCTATTCCTGTTCCTATGTTCCTAACCTTTAGCATTTAAGTAACAGTGTCTCGTCAAAGGGCACTGGACTCTTGTCACTTCGAGTTAGATGCTTTGGCGCATCCTGAGACAGAGTTAATGTTAGTCTTGGAGGAGCTATTTTAGAGATGTCCTCTTCATTAAGAATATTCCCGTTCTGCTGAACTATTCTGACAAATTTCCTTGCAGTCTGTTTCCTTTTGATGCAACAAAAATAAACATTGGGGCTGGTTGTGCACTAACAACAACATTCCCTCAATATATTCCACTGAAAAGAAAAGGGTGTAAAAGAAAGGACAGTCATCCGTGGCTAAGTAAAGAAATTAAGGATAGTATTCGACTAAAAACAAGGGCATATAAGGTAGCGAAATCTAGTGGGAGGACAGAGGATTGGGAAAACTTTAAAAGGCAGCAAAAAATAACAAAAAGATTGATTAAGAAAGGGAAGATAGATTATGAAAGTAAATTAGCAAAAAATATAAAAACAGATAGTAAGAGTTTTTATAGTTATATAAAAAGAAAAAGGGTGGCTAAAGTAAATGTTGGTCCCTTAGAGGATGAGACCGGGAAATTAATGGTGGGAAATATGGAGATGGCAAAAACACTGAATGAATATTTTGTACCAGTCTTTACAGTAGAGGACACTAAGAATATCCCAACACTGGACAAACAGGGGGCTATAGGGGGAGAGGAGCTAAACACGATCAAAATCACTAAGGAAGTGGTACTCGGTAAAATAATGGGACTCAAGGCGGATAAATCACCTGGACCTGATGGCTTACATCCTAGAGTCTTGAAGGAAGTGGCGGTAGGGATTGTAGATGCATTGGTAATAATTTTTCAAAACTCCCTGGATTCCGCTAAGGTCCCGGCAGACTGGAAAACTGCTAATGTAACACCCTTATTTAAAAAGGGCAGTAGACAGAAGGCTGGTAACTATAGACCGGTTAGCCTAACATCTGTGGTAGGTAAAATTTTGGAGTCCATTATTAAGGAAACAGTAACAGGACATTTGGATAATCATAATTTAATAGGACAAAGTCAGCATGGTTTTACGAAGGGGAAGTCATGTTTGACAAATTTGCTGGAGTTCTTTGAGGAAGTAACATATAGAGTGGATAAAGGGGAACCAGTGGACGTAGTGTATTTAGACTTCCAAAAGGCATTTGACAAGGTGCCACACAAAAGATTATTGCTTAAGGTAAAAAATCACGGGATTGGGGGTAATATTCTGGCATGGATAGAGGATTGGCTATCTAACAGAAAGCAAAGAGTTGGGATAAATGGTTCATTCTCAGACTGGCAATCAGTAACTAGTGGTGTTCCACAGGGGTCAGTGCTGGGTCCCCAACTCTTCACAATCTATATTAACGATTTGGAGGAAGGGACCAAGTGTAACATATCAAAATTTGCAGATGATACAAAGATGGGAGGGAAAGTAGTGAGTGAGGAGGACATAAAAAACCTGCAAGGGGACATAGACAGGCTAAGTAAGTGGGCAGAGATTTGGCAGATGGAATACAACACTGGAAAGTGTGAGGTGATGCACTTTGGCAGGAAAAATCCTAGAGCAATTTATTATCTTAATGGCAAGAAACTGGAGAGTACTGAAGTGCAAAGGGATCTGGGGGTCCTGGTGCACGAAACGCAAAAGGTTAGTATGCAGGTGCAGCAAGTGATTAAGAAGGCAAATGGAATGTTGGCTTTCATTGCTAGGGGGATAGAATATAAAAATAGGGAGGTATTGCTTCAGTTGTACAAGGTATTGGTGAGACCGCACCTGGAATACTGCATACAGTTTTGGTGTCCTTACTTAAGGAAAGACATCCTTGCTCTCGAGGCAGTGCAAAAAAGGTTCACTCGGTTAATCCCGGGGATGAGGGGGTGGTCATATGAGGAGAGGTTGGGTAGATTGGGACTCTACTCATTGGAGTTCAGAAGAATGAGAGGCGATCTTATTGAAACATATAAGATTGTGAAGGGGTTGGATCGGGTGGATGCGGGGAGGATGTTCCCGATGACGGGTGAGACGAGAACTAGGGGACATAGTCTTAGAATAAGGGGCTGCTCTTTCAAAACTGAGATGAGGAGGAACTACTTCACTCAGAGGGTGGTAGGTCCATGGAATATGCTGCCACAAAAAGCTGTAGAAGCTACAACATTAATTAAATTTAAAACAGAAATAGACAGTTTCCTAGAAGTAAAGGGCATTAAGGGTTACGGGGAGCGGGCAGGAATTTGGACATGAGTCTAGGTTCGGATCGGTCATGGCCCTGTGGGTAGTGGAGCGGGCCCAGGGACTGTGTAGCCTGATTCTGCTCCTATTTCGTGTGTGCAATTCTGTTAGATGCAGGAGATGGTTCTGTGATAGATAGTAGATTGGCGGTTAGGATCAGATCAGCCATGATCTTATTGAATGGCGGAGCAGGCTCGAGGGGCCGATTGGCCTACTCCTGCTCCTATTTCTTATGTTCTTATGTTCTTATGTCTGACCAGTAAAGCCAGGAAAAGTGCTTTCAAAATGACCTCAAGAATTAACTATGAAAAATATATCTAAAATAACTTACCTAAACTAGTCTATATTCCTTTAAATTTAACTTACCCATGCTGCTTATCATTAAAATCTGGTCTGAATGAATGGAAGTAGCACTGAATAGTACTTCCACCCAAACATGAGGTTAGTTGGTGTGCACAGCAAACCCACATTAACATATACCATACATGTGATATGAATACTGTGGGCGTACAGACCAAGCAATAAATATTAACAGGTGAATTTCCGGCTGGGGCAGAGCACAGGTGACTTGTGCCCAAATTCCTGGTCTTCAGATGCCTGGATACCACCAGATATTCCAATATTACTGGGTGGAAAATTCATCGTCATAGGAATGTGGTTTTGTTTGGCCACCCACTTAGTTCCTTCATCAATTATCTCCAGCACACCTCACGCTACTTGAATTGGGTAGCCCCACACCCCACCACCCCCAGCACCAGTGGCACAACTAAATCCCACCAGTCACTATGGCCAAGCAATGCAGTACACCCTAACTGTAATACCCTGGAATATGTCTCCAGAGTCATTCTCAGTCCAATGCACGACCTCAGTGTACCGTATCTATGGTCCCATGTACAGTCTGCAGTATGAATGTAATATACATTATGGGGTTGCAACCAAAGAACAACCACAATGAAATAAAAAAGAAAAGCTAGGAAATTCCCACCAATGGACATGGCTTAATCTCTACTATAGTTACATCCTCAGCCAATCACATAGGCCCAGATTTTACTTCATTCCTTATTCCTTTCCTAACCTTGTTGACAAATCTTACATTAACAACTTCAGTGGCTGGTCAATAATCACATCCAAAGCCTTTTTCTTTACCTCTTTCACAGTGGAGACCAATCCATTGTATATACAGTTGTTACACGGCCTGCACTAATTGGCAATACCATGTATATTTCCGCATGAAATTCCATCTGCCATTTCTTTGTCCAGTAAATGTATCCAAATCCCTTGGAATGATATTAATCCCCCAAAACGTACACACCTGGTCACATTTTTTTTTATCAGTATTGAATAGTGCAATATTATGTTAAGCATAGTTCCCCATATGTATACTAAATTGCGAGAGTAGAACATGGGGACACCAGTTCAAACAAATAAAAGGCAAATTTTGGACTGATAGCTGGAATTTTTTTACAGAGTGATCAACACGTGGGATCAACATCTGAATAGAGCAGTGGAGTTGAAAACCCTGGTAAAATTTAAGAAACAATAAGGGAACTTTAGGGTATTTCTGGATGGATAAACTAGATAGGCTCAATGGCCTACCTTATCCATAATTAGCTTCGGATCATGCTTATTTTAAAACAATGAAATAAGCAGAAAGAAATTTTAATGCACTGTCAGAGGTAATTAAAACTATATGTAGTGATACCTGGCAGAACTATTGCATAATGCGCAGGAAGCTGGAATGGAAACAGAACCAGGCCCCAAGTTACAATAATGAGGTTAGATCATCTGCTACTATATTCCCATAATGTGTGCCCCAGGATGGAGTTTCACTATGAGTTTGTATCACATTTTAATGTTTTCAGAACACTCCTATTCCACTCCCAAATTGTAGAATCCAGCAACACAAAATGCGCAATGTTAGTTTCATTCTGTTTCTTCCTTTGAATTTCAGTAGTTAGTTATACTTGAATCAAGCTTTTCTGATTCAAGTTTCATTTCAGCAGAACTGAAACCTGTTGTTCTGAAGCAAATACAAATACGTTAAATAGTAGAGCCCCCACCACTTACACCGTCCCCCCGCTTATTCCGGACAGCGCCTATATCAGGTAAATGGCACTGACCATTTGCCATTGCCTTTGGCATCAATTACAAAGGTGCCGCTTTTTGGACACGAAGAGAATCAAGGGATATGGGGATCGGGCGGGAAAGTGGAGTTGAGGTCGAAGATCAGCCATGATCTTATTGAATGGCGGAGCAGGCTCGAGGGGCTGTATGGACTGCTCTTGCTCTTATTTCTTATCTTCTTATGTGCTTACACCATATCATGCGTGCCGACTAATTTGGGCAGCTCAAGCAGCTGTTTGCACTTAAACCAAAACAAACGCAAAAGTCAAGGTGTGCTTTTAAATGTTATTCCTGTTTTGAAAATTGCATGTACTATTGACTGCTTAAGGAGTAATAGTTGCTTCTTAAAGCATTAACAATGCTTCATAGTGCATAGTTGTAGAAACGGGTGCCCCTCTGCTAGTCTTTCAGTAAGCTCACATTTGTCAGTCTTTCTTTAGAACTGGCCTCTAGTCCCCATTTTACTTATTAATACTGTTGGCTTCTGTGTTGGTTTGCATAACCTTTTCCGCAAATCCATTCACCAGGAGCCATACTTAAGTCCCGGTATAGTTACCTGGGGCTACCTCGGCCATGTTATACTGTCCATCGTATATAGCAGCCAAATCATGTTCGCACAAATGTGCCCCCAATACGCAATGGGGACTGTATTATAATAATAGTAAAAAAAAAGATTTAGGACAATTATTTTAAAAGAAGCTTCATGTGATCAAAGCTTTTCAAAACATCTGAAACGTAGCTTTGCCAGTGACTTGCTGTTGGTTGTAATCTGGAAATAAAAAGCTGGTATCAGTAAAAGTGACCATGAAGCTGTCGGATTGTCTTAAAAACCCACCTGGTTCACTATGCCCTTTAGAGAATGAAACGTGCTGTCCTTACCTCATAGGACCTATTTGTGACTCCAGTCCCACACCAACATGGTTGTCTTTTAACTCCCTTCCGACATGAACTAGCAAGCCACTCAGTTGCATCAAACTACTTGAAAAACTACTATGAGGACTGCAGTGGTTCAAGAAGTAGACCCAGCACCATCTTCTCAGAGCAACTAGGCATGGGCAATAAATGCTGGCCTTGCGAGTGATGGCCATATCCTGAGAATGAATTGAAAACAATGTGAAATGTAGGTATTTTCAACAACATGGAAGTTATGCTGTGCACAAATCAGCGCACAAACAGCTAACGTTGTTTTTCGGTGGGGTGGGGTGAGAGAAGCACAGATTGGGGTGTCCCAGTGCTTGATGTGTCCACTCCAGTTTTTAAATTATATAAATGTTCTAGATTCAGAATCTCAATTCAAAGTTGCCAAATTGGCAGATGATACCAAACTAGCTGGAGCAGTGGAAGTAAGAGATCCCTGGCAAAATCCTGGTGAATCTACATTCTCCATGGCTTTAATGTCCTTGCTAGAATGGGGCATTCAATTCGCTTGACATCAGCTGGACCAGGCTGCACTGTGAATTATGAGGGGATGGTTTACACAAGGTCAGAGATATTCCTGATGTCAGATGTGATATGTTGGGCTGCGCATGGTGGCAATAGGTGAGCTGTTGCAACTAACAGAAGATGGGATTGGCACAGTTATCGGTAGCTTGTGATTTTTTTATTTAAATGATGAACTTTTATTGCGTTTAATATATTACAAATTTTATTTTTATTAATATATTGTGTGTGAGTGATGAACTGTGATACCAGTTTATGGGGGAGAAATTCAGTATCGCCCTGTTTGGGGCGTAATTATCGGCCATGCACAAAGTTTAGCGCCTGGCGCTAATTATCGCCTCCGACTGCAAACTTGGCTTTTATCGCCCCTGGAGGTGATTGGAGCGCTAAATCAGGCGCTTCACACCTGTCTTAAGGTGCAAAGGCCGAGGAGCGAGGCGCTACCTCAGAGCGCTGGCGAAGCTCATGTGATGTCAGTCAGCAATGGAACACACACACAATGGCGCCGGCCAGTTCTTAAAGGGAAGGGTTGATCTTGCAATCCATCCACATCCTGCTCATTGCAGCCTTGAATCTCGGCCTGGAGAGACCTGTGCATCAAATCTGCTAGAAAGAACAATGGAGAGAACCAGGGAAAGAGCTCAGAGTGCAGCCCCCACAGTCTCTTCTAAATAGATGCAAGGAAGGGCAAATCAAAATGAACCTGCAAAGTGCTGCTCAGTACCCAAAACTCCTTCACACAGCGTTGAATCTCTCCAGAAGTCTCTCTCTCTCAGAATGCGTGGTTCAAAAATATCACCAACAAAAAAAGTCAGGAAGTGGTCGCCTTTAAATAGCACTACCCCAGTCCCTTCCTGACTGCAAAACGCTCCCCTCAACCTGTCGTTGCTAGCGGCAGGCGGTAAGGCAGGGGGCGCCACTCAATATCCGCTCCGGGGCGCTACCGGGGCGTTGCGCATTCGACTGACGTCACGATCTGCCGGCGCAGGAGATCGTGGTGGTAGTGTTTAGCGCCGCCGCAAAATGTCTAGTTAATTTCGCGAGCGGCGCAAACATCGCTGTGCCCGGGCGCTAGTTGCTTTGTGCCCCATTAGCGCCCTCTTAAGGCGCTGACGGGAGGCGCAACCAACTGAATTTTTCCCCCGATATTTTTTACTGGAATGTGATTTGGTAGAATTTTTATTGCTCGGATGTGATCGTTCCCTCTGCAACACAGGGCTATGAAGACCAATTGTTGTACCTTTACTTCCACCCCACTTCCAATCAGCTGACTTTGAATCAATTGCGGAAATATGACTGGGATTTTCCACTTCTGCATTCAGGTATAACGGGCAACAGATCTGCTAACGCCCATTTTGCAAACCGCCCAGGTTGAATTACACCCCCTAGGGGGTTAGAGTTGTTGGCCAATTCATAGCATTACAACACTGCAACGTGCAACTCAGAAAACGGAAACTAAAAGCAAAGAACTCCTATTCCTGGTGCAGATCAGTGATGCTGCTTTATCATAGCTGATCTTTAAGTTTAATATTCTCAAATTACCAGGACAGAATCTAACTTACCCCATAGCAGTTAACTTTTGCTATGAGTAAAAACTGTCCTTGTGCTACATCAGTTGTAGTCAGAGTGATTAAATTTCATGCTACATATCTGTAACATAGGAATAGGAGTAGGCCATTTAGCCTCTCGAGCCTGTTCTGCCTGGGTCTGATAAGTGGCAAGTAACATTCGTGCCACACAAGTGCCGGGCAATGACTATCTCCAGCAAGCGAGAGTCTAACCACCTACCTTGACATTCAACAGCATTACCATCACTGAATCCCCAACCATCAACATCCTGGGTCTACCCTTGACCAGAAACTTAACTGGACCAGCCACATAAATACAGTGGCACCAAGAGCAGGTCAGAGACTGGGTATTCTGCGGCGAGTGTCTCACCTCCTGACTCCCCAAAGCCTTTCTGCCATCTACAAGTCACAAGTCAGGAGTGTGATGGAATACTCTCCACTTGCCTGGATGAGTGCAGCTCCAACAACACTCAAGAAGTTCGACACCATCCAGGACAAAGCAGCCCGCTTGATTGGCACACCATCCACCACCTTAAACATTCACTCCCTCCACCACCGGCGTAATGTGGCTGCAGTGTGTACCGGCTACAAGATGCACTGCAGCAAATCGCCAAGGCTTCTTCAGCAGCACCTCCCAAACCCACGACCTCTTCCACCTAGAAGGACAAGGACAACAGGCGCATGGGAACACCACCACCTCCAATGTTCCCCTCCAAGTCACACACCATCCTGACTTAGAAGTATATCGCCGTTCCTTCATCGTCGCTGGGTCAAAATCCTGGAACTCCCTACCTAACAGCACTGTGGGAGTACCTTCACCACACGGACTGCAGCGGTTCAAGGAGGCGGCTCACCACCACCTTCTCAAGGGCAATTAGGGATGGGCAATAAATGCTGGCCTTGCCAGCGACGCCCACATCCCATGAATGAATTAAAAAAAAGCTGCTGGAAGAGGGAGGAGGAGGAAGGTGAGAATGGCTCTCAGCAGGAGGCCATATCCGCCCAGGGTGCTCAGGGAGCAATTTTCCTACCTGAACCTCAGTGAGGAATAATGTGTGAGATGTTTGCGTGACATCCTCACTGAAATCTGCCAACTGCTGCAGCCACAACTCCAACCTTTCAGAGCAGGGCAAGGACCGCATTGCCAGTGGCTGTGAAGGTGACTGTGGCGATGAACTTTTATGCGTGTATCTCCTACCAGGCTGGAGCTGGAGAATCAGCAACATCTCACAGTTTGCCATCCACGGTTGCTTAAGGGAGGTCACTGAGGCTCTCTATTCAAAGAGAGCTAACAACATTTCTTTCTCTCTTGCCAGAGACAAACAGTCGGAGCGAGCACAAGGATTTGCTCGGATTGCAGGCTTCCCCATGGCGCAGGGGGCCATTGACTGCCGCACAACGCTTTGCGTGCGCCGCATGTTATCTCTGCCATATACCGGAAACGAAAGCCATTCCATTCCCTCGACGTCCAGCTGGTGTGTATCCATAGGCAACGCATCATGCAGGTCAATGCCCGGTATCCTGACAGCAGTCACGATGCCTTCATTCTGTGGCAGTCCGCTGTGCCAGCTGCATTTCAGCTACCAAGGCAAACCAAAGGGTGGCTATTGGGCGACAAGGCTATCCGCTGACGACGTGACTCATGACTCACAACCCATGCACACGTGCGCAGCCTGTATACAATGAGAGCCACGCTGCCACAAGAAATGTGAGAGAGCAGACCATTGAGAGTGAAATACTTCAGCTGGAAACAAGAGTCTTAAACTTAAATAAAGCCAATTTCATAGGTATGAGGGGCAAGTTAGCTACGGTAGATTGGGAAATTAGATTAAAAGGTATGACGGTAGATAAGCAGTGGCAAGCATTTAAAGAAATATTCCAAAATTCTCAACGAATATACATTCCGTTGAGAAATAAAATCTCCAAGGGAAAAGTGATCTATCCGTGGCTAACTAAAGAAGTTAGTATTAGATTAAAAGAAGAGGCGTATAATGTTGCAAAGAATAGTGTAAGCCTGACGATTGGGAGAGCTTTAGAAACCAGCAAAGGATGACCAAAAATAATTAAAAAGGGAAAAAATAGAATATGAGAGTAAACTAGCGAGAAGGATAAAAACAGATTGTAAGAGCTTCCACAAGTATGTAAAAAGGAAGAGAGTAGCAAAAGTAGGCATTGGTCCCTTAGAGGCTGAGACAGGTGAAATTATAATGGGGAATAAGGAAATGGCTGAGACTTTAAACAAATATTTTGTATCTGTCTTCACAGTAGAAGACACAAAAGCATACCAAAAATAGTGGGGAACCAAGGGATTAATAAGAGTGAGGAACTTAAAGTATTTAATATCAGTAGAGAAAAAGTACTTGAGAAACTAATGGGACTAAAAGCTGACAAATCCCCAGGACCTGACGGCCTACATCCTAGGGTTCAAAAAGAGGTGGCTGCAGAGATAGTGGATGCATTGGTTGTGATCTTCCAAAATTCCCTAGATTCTAGAATAGTCCCATCAGATTGGAAGGTACCAAATGTAATCCCGCTATTGGAGAAAGGAGGGAGAGAGAAAACAGGGACCTACAGGCCAGCTAGCCTGACCTTAGTCATCAGGAAAATGCTGGAATCCATTATTAAGGAAGTGGCACTTAGAAAATTATAATATGATTAGGCAGAGCGAACATGGTTTTATAAAAGGGAAATTGTGTTCAACAAATTTATTTCAGTTTTTTGAGGATGTAAGTTTTTTCGATAAGGTCCCGCATAAGAGATTAGTGTGTAAAGTTAAGGCACATGGGATTGGGGGCAAGGTATTGACTTGGATAGAGAACTGGTTGGCGGACAGAAAGCAGAGAGTAGGAATTAATGGGTCTTTTTCCGAGTGGCAGGCAGTGACTAGTGGGGTACCGCAGGGTTCGGTCCTTGGACCCCAGCTATTCACAATATACATTAATGATCTAGATAAGGGAATTAAATGTAATATCTCCAAGTTTGCAGATGACACAAAGCTAGGTGGGCGTGTGTGCTCTGAGGAGGATACCGAGAAACTCCAGGATGATTTGGACAGGTTGGGTGAGTGGGCATAAGCGTGGCAGATGCAATATAATGTGGATAAATGTGAGGTTATCCACTTTGGTGTCAAAAACAGAAAGGCAGACTATTATCTGAATGGCAATAGATTGGGAGAAGGGGAAGTGCAACGAGACCTGGGTGTCCTTGTGCACCAGTCGCTGAAGGTAAGCATGCAGGTGCAGCAGGCGGTGAAGAAGGCAAATGGTATGTTGGCCTTCAAAGCGAAAGGGTTTGAGTATAGGAACAGGAATGTCCTGCTGCAGTTGTACAGGGCCTTGGTGAGACCACACCTTGAGTACTGTGTGCAGTTTTGGTCGCCTTATCTGAGGAAGGATGTTCTTGCCATGGAAGGAGTTCAGCGAAGATTCACAAGGCTGATACCTGGGATGGCAGGAATTACATATGAGGAGAGATTGAGTTGATTGGGCTTATACTCGCTGGAGTATAGAAGAATGAGAGGGGATCTCATCGAAACATATAAAATTCTGACAGGTCTGGACAAACTAGATGCAGGAAGAATGTTCCCGATGGTCGGAGAGTCCAGAACCAGGGGTCATAATCTAAGGATAAGGGGTAAGCCATTTAGGACAGAAATGAGGAAGAATTTCTTCACCCAGAGAGTGGTGAACCTGTGGAATTCTCTACCACAGAAGGTAGTTGAGGCCAAGTCATTAAATATATTCAAGAATGAGTTAGATATATTTCTTAAAGCTAAAGGTATCAAGGGATACGGGGAGAAGGCAGGTACAGGGTACTGAGTTTGGATGATCAGCCATGATCTCATCGAATGGCGGAGCAGGCTCGAGGGGCCGAATGGCCTACTCCTGCTCCTATCTTCTATGTTTCTATGTTTCTATGTAACTAGCAGGATTGATAAAGGGAAACCAGTGGATGTAGTATATTTGGATTTCCAAAAGGCATTCAATAAGGTGCCACATAAAAGGTTGCTACGCAAGATAAGGGCTCATGGGGTTGGGGGTAATATATTTGCATGGATAGAAGATTGTTAATGGCCAGAAAACAGCGGGTAGGGATAAACGAGTCATTTTCCAGTTGCCAGGCTGTAACTAGTGGGATGCCTCAAGGATCAGTGCTTGGACATCAGCTATTTAGAATCTATATTAATGACTTAGATGAAGGGACTGAGTGCAATATATCCAAGTTTGCTGATGATACAAAGCTAGGTGGGAAAGTAAGCTGTGAGGAGAACACAAAGAGCCTGCAAAGTACATAGACAGGTTAAGTGAGTAGGCAATAAGGTGACAGATGGAGTATAATGTGGGGAAATGTGAGGTTATTCACTTTGGTAGGAAGAATAGATAAACAGAATATTTTTCAAAATGTGAGAAACTATTAAATGTTGGTGTTCAGAGAGATTTAGGTGTCCTCATACAGGAAACACAGAAAGTTAGCATGCAGGTACAGCAAGCAATTAGGAAGGCAAATGATATGTTGGCCTTTATTGCAAGGGGGTTGGAGTACAAGAGTAAGGAGTAAGTCTTACTACAATTGTACAGGGCTCTGGTGAGACCACACCTGGAGTACTGTGCACAGTTTTTTTCTCCTTATCTAAGGAAGGATATACTTGCCTTAGAGGCGGTGCAACGAAGGTTCACTAGATTGATCCCTGGGATGAGAGGGTTGTCCTATGAGAAGAGATTGAGTAGATTGGGCCTATACTCTCTGGAGTTTAGAAGAATGAGAGGTGACCTCATTGAAACATATAAGATTCTGAGGGGGATTGACAGGGTAGATGCTGAAAGGTTGTTTCCCCCGGCTGGAGAGTCTAGAACTAAGGGGCATAGTCTCAGGATAAGGGGTCGGCCATTTAAGACTGAGATGAGGAGGAATTTCTTCACTCAGAGGGTTGTAAATCTTTGGAATTCTCTATTCGAAAGGGCTGTGAGGCTGAGTCTTTCAGTATATTCAAGGCTGAGATAGATGGATTTTTGGACTCTCGGGGGATCAAGGGATATGGGGATCGGGCGGGAAAGTGGAGTTGATGTCGAAGATCAGCCATGATCTTATTGAATGGCGGAGCAGGCTCGAGGGGCCGTATGGCCTACTCCTGCTCCTATTTCTTATGTTCTTATGCTGAAAAAACAATTCCGCTGCATGGGCCGCACTGGAGGATTCCTGCAGTACTCGGCTGAGCGGATCTCAAGATTCGTGATGGTTTGCTGCATGCTGCACAATCTTGCCATTATAAGGGGACAGCCCTTGCCATCAGCTATCAGGTGAGCAGCTGAGGAACAGGACCATGAGGAGGAAGAGGAGGAAGAGGAAGAGGAGGAAGAGGAAGGGAGGTAGTAACTTAGACAGCCCCTTTCTGCCCGGGCTGTACGTGAAGAATTAGTTCGAGTGAGATACCAGTAACCGCAACCCCAATTGCCCATTCACCAACAGTTCCACACTCCTTACCTTCCCTCTGTCACTGAACATCACATCGTCCTCTTGGCCACAATGCAAAAATAAAAGACACAATAAAATAAACATTCCAAAACAAATTTATAAATGAAGACATGCCATATTGCATAGAAACATACACTAATCACCCTTGTGCGTTTCCTTAGTGCCCATCTTCAGTGTGCCTTTGCCTGTTTAGGTTAAATTAACAGTGGATAGTTTATTTCAAATTAACCACAGTTTATAAATTAACCAGAGTGCTTAGTTTATGTTAAATTAACCCCAGCGATTAGTTGATGTTAAACTAACCATTATAACAGGAATAGGCCATTCAGCTTGTTCTGCCATTTATTGAGATCATAGAATCATAGAATCATAGAATAGTTACAGCACAGAAGGAGGC
This sequence comes from Squalus acanthias, assembly GCA_030390025.1. NCBI lineage: Eukaryota > Metazoa > Chordata > Chondrichthyes > Squaliformes > Squalidae > Squalus > Squalus acanthias. Next base: position 152,535,432 of record CM059428.1, read on the forward strand.
CATTCAGCCCGTTGAGCCCGTGCCGGCTCTCTGCAAGAGCACTTCAGCTAGTCCACTCCCCCACCCTTTCCCTGTAGCCCTGCAAATTGTTTTCCATCAGGTACTTATCCAACTCCCTTTTGAAAGCCGGGATTGAGTCTGCCTCCACCACCCTTTCAGGCAGTGAATTCCAGATCCTAACCACTTGCTGCATCAAAAAGTTTTTCCTCATGTCACCTTTGGTTCTTCTACCAATCACCTTAAATCTGTGTCCTCTGGTTCTCGACCCTTCTGCCAATGGGAGCAGTTTCCCTCTATCTACTTTGTCTAAACCCCTCATGATTTTGAACACCTCTATCAAATCTCCTCACAACCTTCTCTGCTCTAATGAGAACAACTCCAGCTTCTCCAGTCTATCCACGTAACTGAAGTCCCTCATCCCTGGAACCATTCTTGTAAATCTTTTCTGCACCCTCTCTAAGGCCTTCACATCCTTCCTAAAGTGCGGTGCCCAGAATTGGACACAATACTCCAGTTGAGGCCGAACCAGTGTTTTATAAAGGTTTATCATAACTTCCTTGCTGTTGTACTCTATACCTCGATTCATGAAGCCCAACATCCCGTATGCTTTTTTAACCGCTTTCTCAACCTGCCCTGCCACCTTCAATGATTTGTGCACATATACCCCCAGGTCTCTCTGTTCATGCACCTCCTTTAGAATTGTACCCTTTAGTTTATATTGCCTCTCCTCGTTCTTCCTACCAAAATGTATCACTTCGCACTTTTCTGCGTTAAATTTCATCTGCCACATGTCCGCCCATTTCAGCAGCCTGTCTATGTCCTCTTGAAGTCTATCACTATCCTCCTCACTGTTCACTATACTTCCAAGTTTTGTGTCATCTGCAAATGGCTGATCTGTCATGGGTGCTCTAATTGCCATCTCCCTTGGCCTGCAGCATGACAGGGAGATGGAGCAGAGGCAGCAAAGAAGAGGACAAGCTGCTCACACAGGAAGGAGGAGGAAGGGGAGAAGCCCTCTCAGCAGGAGGCCTTACCCAGCTAGGGTCCTCCGAGAGCAATTCTCTTACCTCAGCCTGAGCCAGGAGCAGTGTGTGAGGCGTCTGCACTTTACGAAGAAGGTGCTCACAGAACACTGGCAGCTCTTGCAACCAGACCTGCAGCCTCACACCAGGGCAAGGACAGCGCTGCCAGTGGCTGTGAAGGTGACCGTGGCCCTGAATTTCCTCACGTTGGGATCCTTCCAGGCGGGAGCAAGTGACATCGGGAACATCTCCCAGATCACCGTCCACTGCTGGGTAGGAGAGGTGGCAGATGCTCTTTATGCCAGGAGAGGGGATCTCATTGTCTTCTCTCTGAACAGATAGAAGCAGGCAGAGTGTGCATGTGGCTTTGCCTGGATAGCGGGCTTCCCCATGGTGCAGGACGCCATTGACTGCATGCAAGTGGCTTTGCGGCCTCCGCATCTAAATGATGAGATGTACCGCTGCCCCAGAGGTTTCCACTCACTGAATGTGCAGTTGCTGTACGACCATGCTCAGCATATCTTAATGATGAATGCCCGGTATCTTGGCAGCTGGCATGATGCTTTTATTCAGCGCCAGTCCACTGTTCCCTCAGTATTTGAGCCACTACGTCAAACCAGAGGCTGGCTACTGGGTGACAAGGGCTATCACTTGGCCACCTGGCTCATGATTCCACTCTGCAACCCAACCACACGTGGCCAGCATGCGTACAATGAGAGTCATGCTGCTACACAAAACATCATAGAGCAGACCTTTGGGGTACTGATGCAATGGTTCTGCTGCCTGGACCACTCTGGAGCGGCCCTGCAGTACTCACCAGAGCTCGTCTCAAGATTTGTTGTGGTCTGCTGCATGATCCACAACCTTGCCACCAGGCATATGGCGGCTAGCTGAGGATGAGGAGGAAGAGGAAGGGAGGAGGCAACCCAGACAGCCCCTATCTGCCCAGGCTGTTTGTGATCAACTCATCCGACTGTGGCTCCAGTGAACGCAACCTGAATTCCACATTCACCAATAGTCCCACACCGTGCCATCCCTCTGATATGGACCACCACAATGCTGAAATGAAAGCCACGACAAAGCAAACATTCAAATTCAACTTTATACATCAATCCATCCAATATCACATAATCACTCTTGTGCATTCCCTTGGTGCCTGTCTTCCATGTGCCTTTGCCTGTCCTAGTGCTCCTACAAAGTTCTACCCCAGTGGCTGCAGCATGCCTGGTGGAAGGCTGCTGACTTTCAGTGTGTAGAATTCGCAAAATTATCGCGATTTTATAAAATAAGAAGGAGACATAAAGTTTCGTACAAACAGCTTTTATTTCAGCAGAATGCTGTCAGGTTTCAAAACGGACACAAACAGCCTGTAAAATGTCCGCCATGCCTCGTGGCAGAAAGTTCTAGACTTTCAGTGGGCAGACAAGATGGCGTTCCAATAAACATTTGTGCAAGATCGTACAGGACTCAGCACATTTGAGATAAATGACAAGACATGATGGGTTTGCATTTTAAACATAAATACTGGAATCGGTCTCCCGGGTGCAAATAAGGGCTATTGTACTGAGCGATCAAGGACCCATCCAAAGACATTAATATGCAAAATCCCCACGACTCTACGATGAGAGAGCCGTTTGCGGGTACTTACAGCAAGCATTTGGAAGCCCCAAAACCCCTCCAGGGAGACTACTAGCCGGTTCCACAATGGGAGAAATATTAACGGGTACTCAGACAGTCACAAGTATCACCGAAACCCATTAAAGACTGAGATCACCCCATACAAGAAGTTTGAGCGCCAAAACCCTGACAAAAGATAGACATTAAGATTGGGCAGGAAAAGAGGAATTACAGCACTATAACTGTAAGGTATAACCGTCCATCTTTCGCTTCTTGCTCTTGCTGCTTTGACTCGCTGGAAGGCTGCTGAACTTTTATTCTCTTGCCTGACGGCTCTGGACTCTGATCCGCTAGGATCAACCTCGTGGCTTGCCGCGAAGATCTGTGGAGAACTGGGCTGTGAGGCCTGGAAGCGGGCGCACCATCCCGAGAAGTCGGTAAATGGTGTTGGAACCGAAGGCCCGAGAGGAGATGAGATGAGATGAGATGAGATGAGAAGAGAAGAAGACGACAATACGCATCGCCACGGTCAGTAAGCCCCGACCGCGCCTGTAAGTCGAATAAACACTTCTTTGAATTTTATCGGCTACTCCACAACTGGCCTAGGAAGACCCTTCTTTGAGTTCTACAGACAACTGGTGTAGGGCACAGGAAGACTCTTTTTCGAGTGGTGTCCGAACTCCGAGGGCAACACAGATCTTCATGACAGCAGACGGTCCAGCCTGCTAGCCGGAGCAGAAACGAGTAAACAAGTGGGGTACAGAGACCCCTGATCAACACGTGGATAGTCAGGTGCTGCGGTAAAAACATCCGAGCAGAGTTTCGGAATTCTCCGAGTTATCACGAGTGGTGAGCATGAGTCTCGATCCTACAAATCTAGATTAGGACAGGTATTGATAGGGGAGGGTTTAAGTTTTAAGGATAATTATAATGTGTGTCCCCTTTTACGATGTGTCATGCGCTCCTCGTTTCCCTAAAATTAGTTTCATAACTGTCTGTAAGATTGTACTGTCGTTAATCTGTGCTTATGACATGTATCTCGTAATCTTGAATAATATGCAATAAAGATTTTCCATTTCGCACAATTCAACCGGGTCTACCTGAGTCTTTCTCTGCATTATTGCTCTCGCACCTAAGTCCAGTGTCAGAACCGTAAGGGCGAGTGAGTCGAACCACTCACGGGTGTCTAGTGTTATCAGGCTGGCTGGAGACCAGAACAGGCAACAAGGCCTAACCCCGCACTAGCACCCAGGCTAAGCACAGAGCCGGAGGTCACCCCTTACAGATAATGGCGACCACGAAGGGACACTGTCAGCGAGAAAATAATGTGTTAGACCCTGGTATGAATGGGCGAAATGTTATGGAAGAGAGAATAGCAGATTATGTGTTTGGAAAAGTGAATTTGACTAAGAAATGGATAAGTGACCTGCTGGTGGATAAGTGTCCACTAGAGGCAGCCGTGAGGTGGACAGGTAGCAAGGAACATAAAAGAACAGTAGAGAAAGCGGTCTGGCTGATGTGCTATAAAAGACAAGTCCAGCTTTCGGACCAGGTCATCTTAGCGCAGGCAGCTCAGATCAAGGGTTTAGAGGTGGAAATGGACGAGAAGGTCGCGGGGGGGCAGCAGCTCATCGCGTCTTTAAATGCATTGCATCAAGAATGCCAGTTAGTCGCCAACCACCATGAGGCGAAAATAGATTACCTCGAGTGCCAGGTCACTGAGGCAAAGTTAAATGAGGGCAGAATAAAGGAACGATGTGCCCGCCTAGCTGCCCAAATAAAAGCCCAGGAAGAGAGCTTAACGGGGGTTAGGGCGGCATATAAGATGGCCCTCGAGGATAAACATCAGGGGGCCGATCACAGCGTCTGTCAAAGAGAGATAGGGAACCTTAAAGAGGCCCTGAATAAAGCGCACGGCATGGTGTGCCTTATCAGCCCGTCAGCACACCAGCCGCTGGTGGGTGGGGAATTTCAGAAATCCCCACCGAACAAAGCAGAGGAGGTATTTGCCATTGTGCCCTCCACGCCACCCAGCTATTCGGCAACCTGGGTGAGGAAGGAAGTGGTAGAAGTAGAGGAAGAGCCCCCTGAGGTAGAAGTGAAGCTGGGACCGTTGTGTCCGGTCACGGGTATCAAGAGGGGCCCGAATGGAGCAGGTGGGGTCCGTTCGTTAGATTGGGACAAACAGTGCAGATGGAGGGAGAACCCCCGAAGGTTTTCGCCGACAGGCTGTGGCCAGTATATCAACGTAGCTGCCCAGGCGCACCAGCGCGTCACCGCCTAGACGGTGTCGGTTTAACTCATTGGCTCAGGTGTGTGGTAGCCAACAGTTTGCCAGCCGTCAGGGAGCAGGCCAAAGCGTGGTTTGATCCCACTAACCCCGCCACAACAGAGGAGTCGGTCCTAAATCGACTCACGGTAGGGTACCGTAATACCAGGAGTGCGGGAGCACGTCCCCTTAAGGGAAAGGTGCATGAGGCGCGGCCCACAGCCCCGGCTCAAAAGGAGTGGCATCAGGAGGGAAATCGCGTCCCACAGGCCAGTAATGCTTGTTTCGGATGTGGAAAGACAGGGCACTGGCGCAAGAACTGCAGGAATCCTTGGAAGGAGTCCAGGGATAAAAATCCCGCAGTCCGAGCCCAGGCGCCTGTCTCTGTTAGGGGAGCTGGTGCACCTATCCATCCCGATGCGATCAAATCAATGTTGGGAGCCATGCGCACCCTCATGATTTCGCAAGGAAGGGTGGCAGTTGCTACCGGCCCTGCAGATGTCGCAGCCCCGTCCAACAGTACCCAATGACTAGAGCCCGCACAGCCCGTCTACCTGTGTCCACTCAGCTATGATGCGTGGAAGCGACCCCTGGTGGAGATGGAGGTAGAAAAGCAGAAGGGTAGTTATTTGTTGGACACGGGAGCTTCATGCACCGTGATTCATACGGATAGCCCTTTTGACTCACCGCTATCTACCAAGGTCCCATACACATTAGCGGGGTTTACGGGAAAAGAGCAGGCTGGCGCGTTCTCCATTCCGCTATCCATTCATTTAGGAGCACTCCACACCACGTGGAAGTGCATACTGATGAAATGGCAAGAGGGGGGTGGGAGAGACATCCTCGGATCAGACCTCCTATCGGGGCACGGGATCCTCGTGGACCTCAGGAATCACTGTCTCTGGGGAGCTAAGGGTGGAAAAGGCGAGGTAGTGGTAATCCCGGGGGAGGAAGGTAAAGGGACCCTGTGTACCATGAAGCCATCCGGAGGCTACGACCTCGGGCTTATGGTCGCGGATGTCCCAACGGACATGCAAATGTACGTGTCAGATAATATGCACGCGTTTGCAACCCACAAGCACGATTGTGGGAGGGTTACCGGGTTTGAGGTCAGCGTAGATGGGGACCCCATGACCCGGCCCCAAAAGCAGTATAACTTCCCCAAAGAAGCAGAACCCGATATGGAGACAGCAATGTCCTCCTTGGTGCAGCAGGGCGTGTTGAGGCCGATAGCCACACACGTGAACTCCCCATTATGGCCGGTTAGGAAGCCGGATAATTCGTGGAGGGCCACGGTGGACTACAGAGTCCTTAACAGTAACATTCCCGCCTGCGCGCCCACGGTAGCAGCAGTTGCTGACCTAATAGGGAGTATCCCAGCGTCCGCGACCACGTTCACGGTGCTGGATATCTCGAACGGTTTTTGGTCCATCCCGCTGCGGCGAGAGGACCAGTACAAGTTTGCCTTTACTTTCAAAGGACAACAGTACACATGGAACTGTCTGCCACAGGGTTTCCACAACAGCCCCAGTATTTTCCACCAGTGTATGGCAGGAAGTTTAAAGGAGTTTAGTCAGCCCAATCAGATAGTGCAGTACGTGGATGATTTGCTCCTATTTACGGACTCAAGGGAGGAGCATGGACCACTGCTGGCCGAGTTATTGGAGCTGCTAGCGAGAAAGGGTTTTAAAGTGAACCCTAAGAAAGCACGTATCGGTCAGCAGGAAGTGAAATTCCTGGGGCTGACCATTCGCGCTGGGGAAAGAGCCATAGATAAGGCTAGGAGGGAGTCGGTGCAAGAGTTACCGATTCCCAACACCATAAGGGGTGTGAGGTCCTTTTTGGGACTGACCGGTTACTGCAGGGATTTTATCGAAGACTACGCGGCCACAGCGGCGCCGCTGCTCCGACTCCTCCATAAGGGAGTGGAGTGGTCTTGGGACGAGGGCTGCCAGGCAGCCTTCGAGAAGTTAAAAAGGGATTTGCAGACCGCGCCAGCTTTAGGGGCCATAGATGGGGGGAAGGAGTTTTTCCTGGAGGTAGCTGCCAGCGGAGACAGTTTGAGCGCTGTGCTGCTCCAAGAGCGCCACGGCAAGCTGAGGCCGGTTGTCTATTCGTCCAGGGTGTTAACGGATGTGGAAAGGAGTTTCTCCAATTGCGAAAGGCATCTTTTAGCCACGCATTGGGCTGTGAAAAGATCAGCGATCTTCACAGGGCTCTCTCCCATCACTCTCCTCACCCATCACACACCAACTAAGATGCTTCTAGATGGGAGGATTAAGGATGGGACCGTAAGCAGCGTTCGAATTGCGCGCTGGACCCTTCTCCTTTCCCAGATGGATCTTAGAATTAAAGGTCTTTGCGAGCCCAGGCTTGCGGCCAATTTGGTATACCCCGGTACAGCCCACCAGTGTTCGGTGGAAGGGGTGTGGGAAGTCAACATAGGTTTGCGGGCCGGGATACATCCCACTGGGCGCGAAATTTATGTTGATGGTTCCAGCACAGTGTCCGCTGGCGAACGACTCACAGGGTGCGGAGTTTATGACCCTGCGGCAAACCTTGCCCTGGCGATTAAGCTCCCCAGCACCATGAGCGCGCAGCAGGCTGAGCTGTCTGCAGTGGTGTACGTCGTTACCCACCCAGAAACTTTCCCAACCCCATACACGATTTGCTCGGACAGTATGTTCATGTGCAATTCGTGTACGGAATACCTGGCCATTTGGTCCCGCCATGGATACACCTCCGCGGACGGACGACCTTTAACGGTGAAGCCCTTGCTGGAAAAGATCCTAGCAGCAGTAGGGGAGGAAGGGGAGATTTTCATCCATAAGGTGAAGGCTCACTCCTCCACAGAGCCCCGTGGGGAGGGCAACCAGCAGGCGGATGCGCTAGCCAGGGAGGGTGCCCGTAACGGCATTTTCTGGGACCCCTATGGGCCCAGACCCGTGGCAGCGATCCAAGGCAGGGACGGGAATTCCGGGAACACCAGGGTAGCATTGCCCCTAGACCTTAAGACCGTCCAGAACCAGGATCCCGCCCTAAAAGCAGTTCTCAGAACCATTGCTGAGGGCAAGCAGGTAGAGGGTCCGTACAGTACGGCAACCCTCTCCGTTAAGGAAGGCATGCTGTTCCGCGAGGAGCAGTGGGTTGTGCCGCAGCAGCACAGGAGGGAATTCCTCCAGTTGGCTCATGAGGAACCGGGGGCAGGGCACCCCGGGCCCGAGGTTACCTGGCAACGGGTAGAGCAAGCGGGATGGTGGCCGGGACTCAGGGAGCAGGTCCGCGAGCTCTGTGCAAGCTGTCTCGTGTGCGCTGCAAACAACCCAGACCCCCAGAAAAGGAAAGTGCCCATGGGGCACATCAGGAGGGTGGAGGGACCATGGCAGTCGATACAGATCGACTATATAGGGCCCCTGCCCACCACCCAGGGAGGCTACAAATACTGCCTCGTCTTGGTGGATGTGTTTTCCAAATGGGTGGAAGCCTTCCCCTGTAGAACAGCTACGGCACTGGGTACTGCAAAAATCTTGGTCCGGGAAGTGTTCTCGCGGTGGGGACTCCCCCGTTTTGTGGAGTCAGACCAAGGGAGTCATTTCACCGGCCAGGTGATGCAGAACACCCTCATGCTTTTGGGCATTGAAGGGAAATGGCACGTAGCGCACAATCCCCAGTCATCCGGGATTGTTGAACGCATGAACCGGACCCTGAAGGAGAAATTGAGGAAAGAGACTATGAACTCGCCCCAAAAATGGGCGGAGGTTCTGCCTTTAGTCCTCATGGGGGTCCGGGCCAGTCAGTCGAAAAGTACGGGGTATTCCCCGCACGAGGTGATGACTGGGAGGATCATGCGAACCCCCACCCATGTGCTAGCGCCGGTGCTCACTGAGGGTCAGCTCCAAGAGGTAAGCAGGGACAAGTTCGTCCAGACCCTCTTGGAGCGCCTGAAGCAGGTTTATGAGCAGGCGGCTGGGAACATGGGAAGGCAGCATCAGGGCAATCGCCTGTTGCTGGAACCCCGCAAAAAGCGGGAGTGGGAAGTAGGAGACCAGGTCATGGTCAGAAACTATGCCAGAGTAGGGAGTCTGGAACCACTGTATATGGGACCCTACAGCATTGTAGATAAGGCGAGTCCCATGGTATACGCCGTAAAGGTACCCCGGCGCACTAAGTGGTTCCACGTAAATCAGTGCAAACTGTATAAGCCGGGTGCACAAGGGCCAACCACAGGGGCCAAACCTGCGAGTGGGGACTCGCAGCCCCAGGTAGGGCCACAGGGCACACAGGCAGGCAAAGCAGCTTGCATCAGGGGAGAGGACATCCTAGCAAAATGTAGGATCCTTTATTTGGGTTGGGAGTCAGATGAGGAAGAGCTCGAGGAGCTCAACGAAGATAGTGACACAAGCGAAGAGGAGCTGGAATCGGAGGACGAAAGGGTCGCCCCCGATTCAGGTATAAGGGAGACAGGGGCTGCAGATAGAGATCCACACAGGGTGGAGGCCGAAGCTGCAGGTCCCGAACGCAGGGGGGTGGAGCTAGGGGAGGCGGAGCCAGCCGCTGTGGTGGGACCACAGGGCGTGGCGATGGAAGCCTCAGAGCCCTAGCCGCCCGCCTTGAACGTCTTGCCCTCGAGGGAGGTAGGGACTGCGAGTGAAGGGCCGCCTACTGGGCCAAGTAGGGCGGTGCCACAAGCTGCAAATCCCGAGTTCAGGGAGGCGGAGTCAGGGGAGGCGGAGCCAGCGACTGTGGTGGGACCACGGGTCGCCACGGTGGAAGTCTCGAAACCCGGTCCGTCAGTCCTGGAGTTCCTGCCCCCGGTAGTTCTCCGTAGGTCAGGTCAGACACCCCAGCCCAGAAAGATGTGGGTAAGTCCCCCGTACGCCCCCAGGCATAAGTTCAAGGTCAAGGCAGCCCAGGGAGATCCCAGTCCCAGCGCAGCAGCGACAGGCTGCGGCAGATCAAAGGAAGGGGTCAGTGCCCCCCCACCGTTGGGAAAAGCTTGTGGCCGCCTTCACAGAATTTGAGTAGGCCGCCCTGGGAACGGGCGGCACTGTACAGTTATTAAGATAAGTGATGAGTTTATAAGTTTATAAGTTTAAGTTTATAGTTTTAAATCAGGTTAAGTTTGTAGTTTAATTGTGATATAACAGAAAATGGTATAATGATGGGAGTTAGAAATAGGAATAGTTAAAGTCTATCCAGTGCACATGTCTTCTTACGTGAGGCGAGGTCAGGGGACCCGCTCACCCTTCACAAAAGCCAGAGACTCTTGGGAGGCTGGCTACCTCATTCTATCTGATCACAGGAACCAAGGAAGGATGGAACGAATTCTAGTAGTGCTCGCGGCAATCGGATGTGGATTGGCCTATCGAGGCCGCACCAAGGATGTCGTGGTGTTTGGATGCTCCGGGGACACGGCCCCCATCGCGGTGGATGGGACCGGAAGGCGAGAGGCTGAGGAGACCACCACCTATTTCCACAAGGGAAGGTGGCCAGGATGGCTGGGAACGAATTCAACTGAGTATTCCAGTACATCGGGTTTTGCCTACAAAGAGACTTCTTTAATGTGCCCCAAAGTGAGGATCATCGCACCCAGAGTCAGCGTCACTGTCGGCAAACGGATTTGTTTGACTTGTAATGGGAATGTCCCATTGAGCCGATGGTGGTGGCTGCGAAAGCTGAGCAAAAACATGAGGAACTCTTCAGTCGAGTGGGAGCGACTGGGTAATAATACCCATCGGACAATTACGGGGACAAACGGACAAGTGAGAGTCTGTTGGGACAAATGGTGGGAACCGGATGAGGGAATTTATGTATGTATGTGGGGGTCAAAGCACGTTTGCCCCAAAAGCATCTCCATATTTTTCATCAATCAATGGCAGGATAACGGACAGGGGATGAGGTGGGATGCGAGCACCAGGGGGTGCGGAGCTCCATACTCCCCGATCCCGGTAAATGCCACTGAACTCATTACGCGCCCACGCAAGGCCCCGCCCACAATTCCGGTGGTTCTAGCTAAGGAAGAAGGGTGCCCAAAAACCAGAAAGGGACCCGGGAATGGTTTGGTATTAGTCCCTACAGACCAGATACTATTTCAGGGGGTACATTACGCGGTGGCCTTGGTGATTTTAAACCTCACCGAGGTGCGGTTGCCGGAGTGGTGCCCCAAAGAGACGGACCAAGATGTTTAGGCAATTTTATGAGTTCGATTTCGCGGAAATTGATAAAACAAGTTTGTACACCGCACCACATGAAGTTTTGGGTCAGGTGGGGAGGCAAAGAAGGGGTGTTGTGAACGACATGTTCACTGCTTTCAATACAGGTACATCTGTGGTCAACGCTCTAGACAGCGTGGAGCTGCAGACCCAGATTAATGGTTTAAAAACACAATTAAAAAGCATTCTCACAGATGAAAATAAGGTGGTTGGGTCTGGGTTACACGAGGACCAGGCCATGACTCTCCATTTAAAAGAAATAATAGCTGAACTAGAGAAACATGCGCGTACGGTAAATGCCCTGATTAGGGAAGATCGGAATGCGTCCGATCAGGCTGCGCAGAACGAGGTGTGCGTGCTTTACGGGGCGTGGTTACTGGGCGAGGGCCGCAGTAATTTGGAGGATTTAAAACAAGGTTTGGTCCCGTCCTGGATAAGTAACAAACACCTGCAGGCGCTCCACCCTTTTCAGAACGCATTAAGTCCGTGCCAGCTCAGGCTAGCTTCAGAAGCATACCCAGTCCCCGTGGACTGCGGACGATCAAACCATACCATCATGGGTATAGTTTTACGTATGCCGGTTTTGGGCGACACAGCAAAGCCCGCCCCGGTGTATCGGGTAGAGAACATTGGTGTCATTCAGGGGGGAGCCCACATTCGCTATGCAGCGGTTCCACCTTACGTCATCCGCTGGGAGCAAACGATGACAGGTACAGATCTCTCTGGTTGTCGTGGCCGGGGAGCACACATAATACTGTGTCCCCAGCACTTGAATGCCTTTTTAACACCACAGTGCGGGTTCAGAACGGCTGGCGCCAAGCCCATGAATTGCACCATGGAGGCAATGGCACAAGATCATGTGCCTCCGCAGGTAGCATACATCGGGGGTGGAACATATTGTGTTACCACTGCAGCGCAACACTACCAACATGGAAACCGTAGCCGGTGTCCGGTGAGTGACAGCAGTTTCTGTTTTAAACCCAGGGCGGAAGTTCAAGTAGCACAACAGCGAATTGTCCCGATCCCTGAACCATCCACTGTTCATCTTACAGTAAAAGAGAACTTCACCGACTTGCAGCGATTCGTCACGCATTTCGGATACCTCATTCCCCCTCTCCCTGAACACCTCACCAAGCTTTTGAAAGCCGTCGCGGTATCGCAAAAACATTTTTACACCCTAGAACAAAAGACTGTCGAGATAGGGACAGAAATTCTGGACATAGTAATTCCACCGTGGTGGGATCTGTTCACCAACATTGAAGTGCCTTCCTGGATTAGAATAGCCTCCCACATTTTAGTTGTATGCCAAGTGTTTATTGTGATATACTTATTGGTCGTGCATTGTAAGAGAGGCAAACGCCTCACCAAGAACGAAAACACGGGAGAGTGGCGAGAACGTTACGTGCGCGTGCACGATGAAAGCACCGCGTAAACAGACAAAATGGCGTCACTCCAGTTTTTCCACGTGCGCCTCGGAATTATTGTAATCGATCGTGACTTTTCTCAGAAACTGTAATTAAGTTTGGAACTCTACATGTTTAAGAGTTGGTTTTGATTATTTTGATTTGGTGTTGTTGAATATGATTGTTTGGTTGTTGTTGTTTTTCTTTTTCCTTGAATAAAAAATATGCATATGCAGGTGGTGCGAGAGGCATCGGCCTGGTTACACCTGGAAGGAAATACACGCGGTGTAAGTTAAAGGCAAATGCTGCCTACGGTGTTATACGAATGTAGTTTTCCTGGGAAATAAGGACGACACGGAGACCCTAGATAGTTTTAAGTTATGGGAATTTTTGGATGTGGAGAATCGAGATAATATTGCTCACCACAATGTTTTTGATACGATAAGCGGAGTTATTCGCATCAACAGGAGGGACTGTAGAATTCGCAAAATTATCGCGATTTTATAAAATAAGAAGGAGACATAAAGTTTCGTACAAACAGCTTTTATTTCAGCAGAATGCTGTCAGGTTTCAAAACGGACACAAACAGCCTGTAAAATGTCCGCCACGCCTCGTGGCAGAAAGTTCTAGACTTTCAGTGGGCAGACAAGATGGCGTTCCAATAAACATTTGTGCAAGATCGTACAGGACTCAGCACATTTGAGATAAATGACAAGACATGATGGGTTTGCATTTTAAACATAAATACTGGAATCGGTCTCCCGGGTGCAAATAAGGGCTATTGTACTGAGCGATCAAGGACCCATCCAAAGACATTAATATGCAAAATCCCCACGACTCTACGATGAGAGAGCCGTTTGCGGGTACTTACAACAAGCATTTGGAAGCCCCAAAACCCCTCCAGGGAGACTACTAGCCGGTTCCACAATGGGAGAAATATTAACGGGTACTCAGACAGTCACAAGTATCACCGAAACCCATTAAAGACTGAGATCACCCCATACAAGAAGTTTGAGCGCCAAAACCCTGACAAAAGATAGACATTAAGATTGGGCGGGAAAAGAGGAATTACAGCACTATAACTGTAAGGTATAACCGTCCATCTTTCGCTTCTTGCTCTTGCTGCTTTGACTCGCTGGAAGGCTGCTGAACTTTTATTCTCTTGCCTGACGGCTCTGGACTCTGATCCGCTAGGATCAACCTCGTGGCTTGCCGCGAAGATCTGTGGAGAACTGGGCTGTGAGGCCTGGAAGCGGGCGCACCATCCCGAGAAGTCGGTAAACGGTGTTGGAACCGAAGGCCCGAGAGGAGATGAGATGAGATGAGATGAGATGAGAAGAGAAGAAGACGACAATACGCATCGCCACGGTCAGTAAGCCCCGACCGCGCCTGTAAGTCGAATAAACACTTCTTTGAATTTTATCGGCTACTCCACAACTGGCCTAGGAAGACCCTTCTTTGAGTTCTACAGACAACTGGTGTAGGGCACAGGAAGACTCTTTTTCGAGTGGTGTCCGAACTCCGAGGGCAACACAGATCTTCATGACAGCAGACGGTCCAGCCTGCTAGCCGGAGCAGAAACGAGTAAACAAGTGGGGTACAGAGACCCCTGATCAACACGTGGATAGTCAGGTGCTGCGGTAAAAACATCCGAGCAGAGTTTCGGAATTCTCCGAGTTATCACGAGTGGTGAGCATGAGTCTCGATCCTACAAATCTAGATTAGGACAGGTATTGATAGGGGAGGGTTTAAGTTTTAAGGATAATTATAATGTGTGTCCCCTTTTACGATGTGTCATGCGCTCCTCGTTTCCCTAAAATTAGTTTCATAACTGTCTGTAAGATTGTACTGTCGTTAATCTGTGCTTATGACATGTATCTCGTAATCTTGAATAATATGCAATAAAGATTTTCCATTTCGCACTATTCAACCGGGTCTACCTGAGTCTTTCTCTGCATTATTGCTCTCGCACCTAAGTCCAGTGTCAGAACCGTAAGGGCGAGTGGGTCGAACCACTCACTGGGTGTCTAGTGTTATCAGGCTGGCTGGAGACCAGAACAGGCAACAAGGCCTAACCCCGCACTAGCACCCAGGCTAAGCACAGAGCCACAGGTCACCCCTTACAAGTGGGGGAGACTGCAGATGGCCTTGCAGGACGACCTCAAGCAGCTGTGGGCCTAGAAGGCCCGGCTGTAGACTCGGAGTGTCAGTATCTGAGCTGGTGGCTGGGAGTGTGAAATCGAGTGATGCTATGTCATCATGATCACTGTCTTCCTGCTCCTCTACTAGTGCCTGGCCAGGTGGCAGTTCTTGGCTATCTGAAAGGAGAAAGGCACAAGGGTAAGGTTGTTGTGATGGGAGGTGGGGAAAGCAAGAGGCGCATGCTTACACCATTTTCAGCTTGTAAGTCAGAAGAGATAGTGGGATGAAGGGGAAGTGGGACATGAGAAGGAGGATTAGGTATGAGGATACTGTCATCTTGCTTCAGCCCCGCTGCATGTCATGGGCTCAGTGATTGCCCTCACAAAAATGGCCAGCACTGTCTCCTCCATCGGGTTAAGATTATGCAGGAGCGCCTATGCCCCTTTGGGTAGCCTCTGCAGACTCTGATTGTGAGCCACCTTGTTCTGCAAGAGAAAGGGAAGTGTGTCAGTGAGTGTGGTGCAATGTGTTTGGGTGAAGTGTGTCAGTGAGTGTGGTGCAATGTGTTTGGGTGATGCGCGTGTCATGGTTGAAGAGCTAATAGTGTGTGCAAGCTGTGAGATGTGGGTGTGAGTCTTGCAGCAGTGGTAAGTGTGTGAGGTGAAGCTATGAATGAGGTAGGAGTCATGTTTGGTAGAGATTGTTGGTAGGTGAGTGATGCAGGTGTGGTGCAAGATTAATTCGTTGACCTTGACCAATTGTATGATGTCATTAAACTTCTTCCTGCACTGCAGCCAGGTCCTCGGGGCTACACTGCTGGCATTGACAGCTATGGCTATCTGCTCCCATTGCTGTTTTTGATTTTGCCTGGAGGGCCTCCTGGCCCTGTGTAAATAGGACATCTCTCCTCCTTTCCACCTCCTGCACCAAGGCCTCCAGTGCTGTATCAGAGAACCTTGGTGCAGGCTCTCTCCCTGTTTTGACAACAGTAGCTGTTTTGCACTGTCTCCCCCAGCCAATTGAATGAGTTGCTGTAGGCAGAATGCACCTCCCCTTTAAGAGGTGCAGACTGCCTTTAAGAAGTGGAGGCTAGCTTTCATTGGTTCTAGCCTCGCATAAACTTGGGCCCCCTGCTGAGCATGCAGCCACTCAGCAGCGCGTTCAGCGCTGGGCTTAATGCTACAATAATTATAAATAGCAGGCAGCACGAAGATCACGTGCTGCCTGCATTTCTTTTAACGCGTGTGGGGTGATCGTGTATCGCAATGCCTGCACCCGTTTTCGTATGCAATCCAATTTTTAGCTCATTGTCACTTGGTAAAATATGGGTTAATAAATGACAGCCAGCATGGAGTTGTTAAAGGCAAATCGTGTTTGACTAACTTGACTGAGTTCTTTGATGAAGTACCGGTGAGGGTTTATGAAGGTAGTGTGGTTGATGTCGTGTGTATGGACTTCCAAAAGGCGTTTGATAAAGTACCACATAATGGACTTGTTAACAAAATTGAAGCCTATGGTATTAAAGGGACAGTGGCAGTGTGGATACAAAATTGGCTAAGAGATAGAAACAGAGAGTAGTGATGAATGGTTGCTTTTCAGACGGGAGATAAGAATAGGATGGTGTCCCCAGGGATATCTTTTTGATATATATTAATGATTTGGACTAGCATATACAGGCCATAATTTCAAAGTTTACAGATGACAGCACGGACCTGAGCGGGAGCCGGCAGCAACAGAGGTGGCAAGATATATTCAGGAAACCAAAAAAAAGTGAAAAAAGTCAAGGAGTGACGTCACAGGACAGCAGGTAGGTGATTGGTTGGTGAGTATTACCTTTCTCTTTTTCTCTCTAAGTTAAGGCAGTGGGTTAGCTAAGAAGTTTAGTTAGTAGTCTAATAAATAGAGGCATGGCAGGGCACCTCAGTCCCATCAAATGCACCTCCTGTGCCATGTGGGAAGTCCAGGATGCTTCTCATGTCCTGGACAACCACATGTGCAGGAAGTGTCATCAGCTGGAGGAGCTCAAGCTCCAGGTTTCGGAACTTGAGCAGCGGCTGGCATCACTGCGGTGCATCCGCCAGGCTGAGAGCTACGTAGATAGCATGCTTCAGCAGGTAGTCACCCCGCAGCTTAAGAGTTTGCAGGCAGATAGGGAATGGGTGACCGCCAGACAGGCAAGGAGGATCAGGCTTGCACCATCACCCCTTTTGTCTCTTAATCTCTCCTGCCTTCCACCCTATCACAGACCTTCCCTTTTGTTCTTTCCTCCCCTCCTCCCTTTCCCTGCCCCTACACTTGCTTAAAAACCTGTTACATCTCCAACTTTTTCCAGTTCTGACGAAGGGTCATCGACCTGAAGCGTTAACTCTGTTTCTCTCTCTACAAGTGTGGCCTGACCTGCTGAGTATTTCCAGCATTTTCTGTTTTTATTCCAGAGCAAATATGTTCCCACAAAGAAAAAGGATGGGACTCCCAAATGTAGAGCCCCCTGGATGTCAAGGGTAGGATAAGGAAAAACAGGGAAGCTTTTGTCAGATACCAAGAGCTCAATACTACAGAAAACCTAGAGGCGTATAGAAAGTGCAGAGGTGAAATTAAAAAGGAAACTAGGAAAGCAAAGAGAGGGGATGAAAAAATATTGGCAAGTAAAATCAAGGAAAACCCAAAGATGTTTTATAAATACATAAAGAGCAAGAGAATAACTAAGGAAAGGGTAGGGCCTATTCGAAACTAAAAAGGTAACTGATGTGTGGAGGCAGAAGACGTGGGTATGGTTCTCAATGAATGCTTTGCGTCTGTTTTCACAGAAGAGAGGGCCAATGCAGACATTGTCGTTAAGGAGGAGTGTGAAATATTAGATGGGATAAATGTAGAGAGAGAGGGAGTATTAAGAGATTTAGCATCCTTGAAAGTAGATAAATCTCCATGCCTGGATGAAATGTATCCCAGGCTGTTAAGAGAGCCAAGGAGGAAATAGCGGAGGCTCTGACCGTCATTTGCAAATCCTCTCCGGCTACAGGCATGGTCCCAGAGGACTTGAGGTCTGCTAACATTGTGCCACTGTTTAAAAAGGGAGAAAGGGATAGACTGAATAATTACAGGCCAGTCAGCCTAACCTTGGTGGTGGGACAATGATTGGAAAAAATTCTGAGGGACAGTATAAATCGTCATTTAGAACGTCACGGATTAATCAAGGACAGTCAGCATGGATTTGTTAAGGGAAGGTCGTGTCTGACTAACTTGATTGAATTTTTTGAGGAGGTAACGAGGAGGATTGATGACGGTAGCGCATTTGATGTAGTCTGCATGGATGTTAGCAAGTCCTTTGACAAGGTCCCACATGGCAGGTTGGTCAAAACAGTAAAAGCCCATTGGATCCAAGGGAAAGTGGCAAGTGGGATCTAAATCTGGCTCAATGGCAGGAAGCAAAGGGTAATGGTAGACGGGTGTTTTTGTGAATGGAAGGCTGTTTCCAGTGGGGTTCCGTAGGACTCAGTACTAGATCCCTTGCTTTTTGTGGTATATGTCAATGATTTAGACTTCAATGTAGGGGACATGATTGAGAAGTTTGCAGATGATACAAAAATTGGCCATGTAGTTGATAGTGAGGAAGATAGCTGTAGACTGCAGGATGATATCAATGGACTGGTCAGGTAGGCAGAAAAGTGGCAAATGGAATTCAATCCGGAGAAGTGTAAGGTAATGCTTTTGGGGAGGGTTAACAAGGCAAGGGAATACACAATAAATGGTAGGATACTGAGAAATGTAGAGGAACAGAGGGACCTTGTAGTGCATGTCCACAGATCCCTGAAGGTAGCACGACAAGTAGATAAGGTGGTTAAGAAGGCATACGGGATACTTTCCTTTATTAGCCGAGGCATAGAATACAAGAGCAGGGAGGTTATGCTTGAACTGTATAACACACTAGTTACGCCACAGCTAGAGTGCTGCCTACAGTTTTGGTCACCACATTACAGGAAGATGTGATTTCACTAGAGAGGGTACAGAGGAGAATTTTAGCTATTAGGAAAGATTGGATAGGGGGGCATTGTTTTTCTTGAAACAGAGGAGGCTGAGGGGAGACTTGATTGAGGTGTATAAAATTATGAGGGGCCTAGATAGAGTGGATAGGAAGGACCTATTTCCCCTAGCAGAGAGGTCAATAACCAGGGGGCATAGATTTAAAGTAATTGATAGAAGGATAAGAGGGGAGTTGAGGAGAAACTTTTTCACCCAGAGAGAGGTGGGGGTCTGGAACTCACTGCCTGACAGGGTGGTAGAGGCAGAAACTCTCAACACATTTAAAAAGTACTTGGACATGCACTTGAAGTGCCGTAGCCGGCAAGGCTATGGACCAAGAGCTGGAAAATGGGATTAGGCTGGATAGCTCTTTTTCGACCGGCGCAGACATGATGGGCCAAATGGTCTCCTTCTGTGCTGTAAATTTCTATGATTCTATGATTCTATGATGACACGAAACTCAGAAATGTAGTAAACAATGAGGACAATAGTAACATACTGCAGGATAATGTAGATGGATTAAAATGAGCAGGCACACATCAGATGCAATCTAGCGCATAGAAGTGTGAAGTGATGAACTAAATGGTACAATTTTAAGAGGGGTGCAGGAACAGAGAGACCCGGAGTTTTACGTACACAAGTCTTTGAAGGTGGCAGGACAAGGTGAGAAGGCTGTTAAAAAAGCATAAGGGATCCTTGTCTTTATTAACAGAGGCAGAGGCCGCAATCTTACCTGAAAAGGCGAGTTGGGAGCGGGTCATCTGACTTGCGGGTTCCGATCATGTCCTCAACGATGCCCGATGCACAGACGCTATTTTGTGTCAATTGGCCTTGTTAAGCCCGCCCTTCGGGCTTGCCGTCCAATTAAGAGAAAGCCGGTGTCAGATGATGTCAGTTGATGACGCGTCATCTGCCGGTTTTCTTAAAGGGGACACGCTCATTTTTGTTTGACAGATGATTTTTCAGTGTTTGACAGCATTGAGGTGCTGCAAACACTGACAATCACTGTACAAAGGTAAGCCCTTGCACCCAGGCTCTCCAGAGACTCCCTTCTTAGGATAAAACAGATGGCAGCTGCAGGTGAGGTTACAGAAGCGATCTGTCACTGGTGAGAGAGGTTCTCCCAATGAGCTGGGACTACATAAACACTTCAAACCTTATTACCTACAGAAAAGTCTAAATACATTAATAATGATTTTCCCAGCATTTCCTTACCTCTGAAACTCACCAGTGTACCATTGGATCCTTCATACTACTTCTGCAGCTGTCATCAATGAAGAAACATTACAGTAGACTCACAACACGTCACACTTACCTGGCATGGAGTCTGGACGTTGGGAAGCCCACAGTCGACCTGGCAAAATTGGATAAAGCCTCTTAACTGCCTGTTAACTATCTGTTAACAAGCAGTTAAGTGGCTATAATCCTCTTCCCGCCGCTAGGAGTCGGGTCCCTGCGCAAATCGGGGACCCGATTCCCGGGAATATTGATTGGAGGCGGGTTGGAAGCGGGTTCGGGACCCACTGCCAATCTTTTTGATTTTGCCAGCAGTCCCGCCTCCAAA
The DNA here is from genome assembly GCA_030390025.1 of Squalus acanthias. Classification (NCBI taxonomy): domain Eukaryota; kingdom Metazoa; phylum Chordata; class Chondrichthyes; order Squaliformes; family Squalidae; genus Squalus; species Squalus acanthias. The sequence continues at coordinate 152,555,681 of CM059428.1, forward strand.
CCTGACCCCTGAGCGCTGGCAAAATCAAGCCCATGGAGTACAGATGCAAAGAAGTTATGTTAAACCTGTATAAATCACTGGTTAGAAGCGAGATGAGGAGAATTCATTGGACACAACGAGTTGTTATGATCTGGAATGCACTGCCTGAAAGAATGGTGGAAGCAAATTCAACAATACTTTCAAAAGTGAATGGGATAAATACTTGAAAGGGCAATAATTACAGGGCTGCGGATAAAGGGCAGGTGAATGGGAGTGATTGGATAGCTCTTTCAAAGAGCCGGCACAGGCACGATGGGCTGAATGGCCTCCTTTGGTGCTATGTCATTCTATGATTCTATGGCCGGAATTTTCCTTACCTCGGCGGGTCCGGTGCGGGCAGCCACCATGTCGAGTCCCTGACCCTATCCCGCTCCACAGATTTACTTTCCAATAATGGAGCCTGTTAAGCCCACCCTGCGCATTGCCCGGCCCAATTAAATGGAGCGAGTCTGGTGATGTCATCCATGACACGTTTTCAGCCGGGATATTTAAAAGGACCATGGCCACATTGCATTTGAAGGTTCATCTAGGAGTGTGCAGGCAGTGCAATTGATTTCCACTGCTGTGCACAGGGGCACAAATAACTGCACAGAGGCAGAGGGCTGCACCCAGGTTCTCCGATGACTCCGTCCACATGCTTGTGGAAGGAGTCAGAGCACGCAGGGAGGTCCTCTTCCCTCCCGATGGGCGGAAGAGACCTCCCCAGCAAAGCAAAGGAGCCTAGCTCCGGATAGCCGAGGAGGTGAACAGCAGGGACGTCGTAAGGAGGACCTGGGTGCAGTGTCGCAAATGCTACAACGATCTTGTGAGATCAGGAAAGGTGAGTACACAGCCACACTCAACTGCATCCTGCTGTGCCTCTCATCACATCCCCATCACTCTGCCTTCCCAACCCTACTCTTGCACATCCTTACTCACACCAACATACCTTGCACCTCCACCCATCCCTCTCTCTCTATCTACATTATCACATCCCCATCTTATGAGCCACCCCTCACACTCACCCTCATCCTCGTGCAATCATACCAACTAACAACACACAAGGAGGCAACTTGGAATTGCCACCCCACTCCATCATAGTCACCCTCTACACATGTAACCCATCCATTCCTTACACTCATTCCATCACTCTAACTCGACCTTCTCTTCTTTCCCTCCTTGCAGGAAAAGAGAGCCCACAATAAGAGGGAGAGGGAGAGAACTGGTGGAGGACCTCCATCACTCGCAACCCTGACCACTGCAGAGGAGGCTGCGATGGAGCTCTCGGGAGTGTCCGAGCACCCGGAGCTGAGTGACCGAGAGAGGGGGACATCTCAGCAACCTGGTGACAGAATCACTTTTCACATGGCATACATCAGTCACTCATATGGGGGTTGATGTCAGCAGCCACTGAATGATAATTATGTGCCTAATGTTATCTGTGCCCAATGTACATATGACATATCTAACTCATCTCTTTACTCTCCCACAGGTCCATCAAGAGCCTCTGTCCAGGAGGAAGCCAAAGATGACTCCTCAGAGGAGCCTCCAGTCTCTGAGGGCGCAGCGTCACCTGATATAAGCCCACACAGCACCAGCGCAGATACACACACCTCACTGGGTCCCTCGCGAGATAGAGTAGTGTTGTCAACTGGTGTCTCACCACTCACAAGTGAGCAGGAGCAGATGGTGAAGACAGGGACAGCAGTGGAGACTTCTTGTCGGAGGGTACAGGAATCTCCTAGCTCTGCTCAGCTGCATGCAGACGCTGAGCCTCGGGGGCCATCCAGAAAGAGGGCGATCCTGGAGCAGGTTTGCGAGCGCGATGACTGCCACTGTTCAGAGAATGGAGGAGTCCTTCTCCAACATGAGCACCACCGTGTTGCAGGCAATGGCGACTGTAGGCTTCTCCATGGATAGGATGGCCACCTACACAGAGCAGCTAATGCGCCAGTCGCAGGGGCACATGGTGTCTATGCAGAATAGATGGCTATCTATGCAGGATAGTTGGCTATCTATGGAGAATAGATGGGTATCTATGGAGAATAGATCCCAGAAGCTCATAGACATCCTCTCTAGGAGGGATGTCAATGTAGATGTGGGTCCTCATGGGCCCACTGCTGTGCAGCAAGATGCTCTCCAGCTCCTTGCTAGCAGGGAAGGGCAGGTGGCCCATGAGAGGGATGATGGTGAGAGGGGACATGCAAGTGTGGGCTCCTCTCCAAGCGCTCACACTTCTCCCCCATTGCATCCCCCTCAGTCAGAGCCCAAAATGCCTCCTGGGATCGCGATGGCTGAGTCTGCCCCTGCACAGTCGCAGGAGGAGCAGACTTTGGCGGTGCCATCAGAGGCTCCAAAACCCAGAGAACGATCTCCAAAAGTGTCTAAGCAGGCGCAGCAGGGAAGTGAGCAGGCTGCCTCTACCTCTGCTGAAGCCACAAGGGTTGCACCTCATAGAAGCACGCATAAAAGAAAGATGCCACACAAGTAGAGTCACAAGGGTAGTCACTTGGGCGTTATTGTTAAGTTTCCGTTAATTTAATCTTTACCATAAATTTATTTATTTCCAAAACTTTCCGGTCTTGGACAAATTTGTGTGCACAATGGGAAGTGGCTTAGTTAGTCGGAGTGAAAGGTCAGACCTAACTTTACCTCCAGCAATGGTGGTGACTGTGAAAGGAATGGATTGGTCATTGCAGGGATGCTTTATGGTCTGACTGTGGGGTGTTGCCAACCTGGCGAGACATGTGACAGCCATATGGGTGTACTGCATAAAGTTAAGTAAATCTGGCCATGATGAGGCCATCACTGGCCTCACGGGCAGCAATGTGCTCGTGTGCTGGAGCCATCTGCACTGCAGGTTCCTCTTCCTCCTCCTCATCTTCCACCTGATGCTCCTCCTGTTCCTCCTCCTCCTCCTCTGAAGAGGCTGTGCGCTCTGTGCCTTGTTCCTCATGCAGCTCTAATCCCCGCTGCTGTGCTATGTTGTGCAAGGCGCCGCGGACCACAACGATTCTGGATTCCCTGGCTGCTGCATACTGAAGGGCTCCTTCAGATTTGTCAAGGCATCTGAATTGCATTTTGAGCATGCTCTATGACACATCTGGTGGAGATGTGGTTTTCATTATATCTCTCCTCGGCCTCAGTACTTGGCCTCCTCAAGGGTGTCATGAGCCAGGTCTTCAGTGGATAGCCCTTGTCTCCAAGCAGCCAGCCGGACAGTCTGCTTAGAAGTGTGAGCAGCTGAGGGAGGGTGGACCTGCGCAGGATGAAAGAGACATGACAGCTACCAGGGAACTTGGCACACACATGCATGATGATCTTCCTATAGTCGCACACCAGCTGCACATTGAGGGAGTGGAAGCCCTTGCGGTTGACAAAGACTCCTGGGTTCTGATGGGGTGCTCTGATGGCCACATGTGTGCAGTAGATGATGCCCTGCACCCATGGGAAGCAAGCCAGAGTGGCAAAGCTGAGCGGCCGCTCAGTAACACTGGCTTCATCAGTGGTAAAGTTGATATCATTGGCTGACTTGTCAAACTGGGCATCGGTGACCTATGTGATGCATCTGTGGGCAGCCGGCTGCGAGATGCCGCAAATGTCTGCTGCAGATCTCTGGAAGGAGCCTGAGGTGAAGAAGTTGAGGGCGCTGGTGACTTTGACAGCTATTGATAAGGCGTATCCACCCGCTCCTCTGGGCTGCAGCTCTTGGTCCAGTAATGTGCAAATGTCTGCAACGACCTGGCGTGATAACCTAAGCCTCCTTTGGCACTACTGCTCAGTTATGTTGAGGAAGCTCATCCTCTGTCTGTACACCCTGTGTTGGGGGTATCGCCTCCGGCACGGTGCAGCCCTGTGCTGATGCCCTCTGTCCTGTGCAGCATCAGGGCATTGAGGAGAAGGTTGGTGGTGTTCCTGTTGGTACTGCTGGTGTGCCTGGTGCTGCTGGTGTTGGGGCTGATCGTGGTCAGATTCTGAGGGTCAAGGTGAAACAGTATAAACGGTACCAATGCTGATGGAATAGATGGCAGGTGAAGTAGAGATGACAGAAGCAACCTGTCAATGGTGAGAGAGGTTCTTCCAATGAGGTGACAGTGGATGGGGACTTTGCTTGAACCACTTGCAGCCTGCAGAAAGCTCAATCTGTGATGCAAATACTGTGAGAAACAGCTTCTGCCTGAGGAAAGTGATCAGCTGTCAGATGAGAGCTTTCATAATACATTTCATCCTGTCAACTAATCAGCTGGAGCAATGGCCACTCAACTCCCGTCTCAGGTTTACAGACGTGGTTCCCGTGCAGTGTGGTCCCCATGAGAATCCAGTGAAATTTAAAAGGTAAGTTTAAAATCACTCTTAGGGGTTTGACAACTATCAGCCATGGTTGTGGGTTCAAGTCCCACTCCAGGGACTTGAGCGCATAAATCTAGGCTGACACTCCAGTGCAGAGCTGAGGGAGTGCTGCACTGTCGGAGGTGCCATCTTTCAGATGAGATGTTAAACCGAGGCCCCATCTGCTCTCTCAGGTGGACGTAAAAGATCCCATGGCACTATTTCGAAGAAGAGCAGGGGAGTTATCCCGGGTGTCACTGGCCACATTTATCCCTCAATCAACATAACAAAAACAGATTATCTGGTCATTGTCACATTGCCATTTGTGGGAGCTTGCTGTGTGCAAATTGGCTGCTGTGTTTCCCACATTACAACAGTGACTACACTCCAAAAGTACTTCATTGGCTGTAAAGCACTTTGAGACGTCCGGTGGTGGTGAAAGGCGCTATATAAATGTAAGTCTTTCTTTTAAATTGGGTCGCCCGCAGCTGCTGGTCGGATCGGCTCCGCGAAGACTGACGCGCCACTGGGAAAGGCACGTGGCAGCAGGATGACAGCGAGTTCCCGATTTACTATTTATAAAATTGAGTTAACACTGTTTAGATGGCGTTAATTTAGATGAGTTGATCTTCAACCTATTAAAGTGATAAAAGGGCACACTTCTCTCTCACTGATATCACATGGTTGTGAATCTTCATTTTTCTCCACATCTCTTTACAGGTACATTTCCCTGCACAATAAAGGAATCTCCAAACACGTGGACACATTGAAGTTCACTAAGTGACAAGACCCCATCAGATGAATAACAAAGGTATGTTTCAGTGAAAACTAAACAAAGACAAGAGCGCTGGTACTGAGAATGATAAACTTTATTTTCAAGTTGAAAATAAGGAACGATCGAAAATATATTATTCAAATGAATAATAAAGTAACATTCTTTTTCACATTTTTTTCATTTCACAGGCTCACTGATGTGTGATCTGAGGGATATTTATAAAAGCATGTGACATATTTTAAAAAAACATAAAATTCTTCGGTGCACTATTTGAATACACTTGTTAATCCAATTAAATGAAAAAGTGTAAATGCTGTGATATGTTTGCTACACGTACGAAACAGAGAAATTTCACTCCCAAATATTCTTATTAAAATATTGTCGTACATTCTAGTTAACTAACAGAAAGATCAATGTACAGCGGGACAGAGCTAAATGAATGTGGTTACTATCACATCACGAATTACATTCATACTATTTATATTTCCTTGCATGGTTTCTTGCTGTTTCTTGTAGAATCACTCTGGTTACTGCGTGTACGATCTCCCAGGCACAGCCACTGTTTCCCTGTGAAGAGACAAGAGGGGGATTAGCTTTAACCGTGAACTTTGGATGCATTTTATGTAAAATTGAGCAGAAGTTTTTTTGATTAGATCAAATGGTATTATTAATCTATTCTTTTATTACTTGTATCTCATAAACTAGTTAAAATATCTGAAAGTAGTGGAAAATATTTAAGAAACGATTAATATACAATAACAGTTAATGAAACACAAACTGATGTTAAGGGCAATAGGCAAGCGATTATCGGGCATGTTTACCAAAAGCTTACCTTCTCCAGGAGAAACGCCCCGAGTATCTGGAACCTTTCCTGTATAGCCAATCGGTGGATATTATGGGAGTGAGGAGATTGCATCTGCAGAAAGAAGGAAAATAAATGAATGTCTCTATTGCAGGAGATTTTGAGACTCTAAATAATATGTGATGTGAGATGCTGGAGCGGGCTGTTCTTACACAGGACTGCAGGTGAGAGAGAACTTCAGTCACACTGTTCAGGAACATGAGCCGCTGGTTCTTGGGGAAAGGAGCTTCGGATTCACTGAAGAGTCTCAGCATTCCCTTCAGGATTTCAACAGCAACACCCGCTTTGTGATGCCCCGCCTGGGTGAAATGGGAAGACATGTGTCAAGATGGAACCATTTTAAAGTGATGTTATAATTTCACTGGAATGTGCCAAGTTATTCAAGACAAACTCACCGGTTCTAAAATCGCAGGAACATCCAGATTGACGTCGTATTCACCCATGCATTCAGGTGAAAAAACAGGATTCTGTACAAGAAAAAGAAATAAATATGAATTAATATAAATTCTGTGAATAACGATTATTTCTGACTTATCTCCAATGATTGCCTAATAATTGGACTGATACCTGGAATGCCAATAACATAATATGTTGTTCAAAGACAGTTTTAGTCCCAAATTCCAGTCGCAAATCCCAGTCCCAAATCCAATGCCCAGTTCAAATCTCAGTCCACTCATCACCATATGGTTCATGATCGATATTCCACATCAGGGATTTATTTACAGAGTGATCTGAGAATTAAATGTAAGAACGGGTCTGCAGTGAAGGGTCGATTCTATCTTTCAAGTACTCACTATATTCTCTAATGCGAGCATCAGTTCTTTCCAGAAGCTCCTCCTCATGCAGAGATGGTCAGAGTGATGTCCACAGGCACTTTGTGAGCACAGGAAGAGCAGAGCAAGAGGGAGGCCGAGTCTGAGCCAGGACATCTTCTGACAGCGTCTGCAAAATGTATTCAGTGAAGTAAAAGGGAGCCTGAATACTCGAGCTGAACCGGGAGGCAGCAGCAGTTTGCTCGGGCTTCTTATTTGGTGTGGAGCCTCTCTTACCAGGTGCCGCTTGGTGCTGACTGGGAGCCGCTTCTTCTGGAACTGTGTCGCTCATCCTGACTGCAGTCTTTTTAAAGTTCCCGCCTCCCCCGCACAATCCTCAGGGTTAAGAACGAAACAACCGGCTCTATCCGGAATCCTTATTGTACAGACAACATTCAGGATTTAGGGTGCGTTAAAGTGTTTAGTAACACTCCTGGATCAATTTAAATTACTTTCAATTCACACATTCAGAATTCAGGCACTTGTATCTCTTACAGGTAGAAGGTGACCCATTGACACCAACAAAATCCTCAATTTGAGTTATAATTTGATGCAATATTTGTGATTTCCTGTCAAGTTTCACGCAGAAGCAGAAGGAACTTTTAAAAGTCGAATCAATTCTTGTGTAAAATGTGAAGAAATAAAAGTTGTGTTTCTATGTATGATATCACCAGGGAAGGTTTCCTGTTACATGTAAGGACTTTGCAAACCTCAGTGTAAACTTGGCCACTTGGATTAATTCCAAATATTCTAACCATTGAAGTCAATTTAAAATAAACTACCCAATGTGGTTAACTTAGGATAAACTAACCAGTTTGGTTAATTTATAACAAACTAACCACTGTGAATAGTGGGAACTCTCTCCCACAAAAAGCATTGATGCTACCTCAGTTAATAATTTTAAATCAGAGATCAATAGATTGTTGCTAGCCTTGGATATTAAGGGATATGTAACCAAGGCGGGTGGATGGAGTTAGGATACAGATCAGCCATGATATCACTGAATGACGGAAGCGGCTGGAGCTGTTGAATGGCTTGCTCCTGTTCCTATGGTTAATTTAAAATAAACTAATCTCTTAACACAAACTAAGGACTGTGGTTAAATTCAAATGGACTTGGGATTTGTGTTGGAAGTAGAATGAAAAAATCTTGAATTTATTTAGCACCTTTCATAAACTCTGGAAGTCCCAAAGTAAATCTCTGCCAGTGAAATACTTTTCTTTTGAGGTGAAATCACTGTTACAATGGCCCAGAAATTGCTGGAAAAGTAATGGTGAGTTCCCAGCACCCTTCATTATTAGTGCATAAATAAAAGAGCAATTTGTGGTGAGGAATAGATACGCCTTGAATTGCTGCTCAGCACGAATTGCTGTACAATTTGTGTCATTTGACCTTATGCTTTCTGTCTCTTTCTCCTCTCTTAATCCAATCTTTCTTTCCCTCTCTTCATTTCTCTTTCTGTAGCTAATTTGACTATAATTCTCCCTATTTCTTTCTCCGTCTTTCGCTCTGTTTCTTTATCCTTTCAAATCCCTCCATTCCCTCGCCACTCACTGTCCAGCCCTACAAGCCTTCGGGATATCTGCGCTGCTCCAAATTTGGCCTCTTGAACATCCCCCATTTTAGCCGCTCCACTATTGGCGGCCATGCCTTCAGCTGCCAAGGCCCTAATCTCTGGAATTCCCTCCCTAAACCTCTCCGCCTCTCTACCTCTTTTTCTTCCTTTAAGACATTGCTTAAAACCTACCTCTTTGAACAAGCTTTGTTTCATCTGCACTAATATCTCCTTATGTAGATCAGTGTTAAATTTTGCTTGCTAACGCTCCTGTAAAGTGCCTTGGGACATTTTACTACAAGTCGTTGTTGTTGTTGTTAAAGAAAAAAGAAAGACTTGAAATTATATAGCACCTTTAACGACCACTGGACGAACCAAAGCGCTTTACAGCCAAAGAAGTACTTTTGAAGTGTAATCACTGTTGTAATGTAGGAAACGCGGCAGCCAATTTGAGCACAGCAAGCTCCCACAAACAGCAAGGTGACAATGACCAGATAATCTGTTTTTGTTATGTTGCTTGAGGGATATATATTACCCAGGACACCAGGGATACCTCCCCTGCTCTTCTTCGAAATGGTGTCATGGGATCTTTTACGTCCACCTGAGAGAGCAGACGGGCCTCAGTTTAACCTCTCATCTGAAAGACGGCACCTCCAACAATGCTGCATTCTCTCAGCACTGCCCTGGAATGTCAGCCTAGTCTCTGAAGTGGGACTTGAACCCACAAACTTCTGCCTCAGAGGCGAGAGTGTTACCAACTGAGCCATATATTGTATCATAGGATAAGGGGATAGACTGTTGGTCTCGTTGTTCACCAAGATCGCAGTTTCCACGATGATCTTGCCGCAGCGTTATCAGCTTGCACTTCTAGAAACGATGGTGAAGTAAAGCAGCATCACTAGTCTTCACCAGAAATCCGTGCTCCTTCCTTTTAGTTTCTTTTAGCCGATTTATCAAGGAGCAGTGTTGCAATGCTGTGAAGGGACCACCATACTCTAAATATTAACCCTTAGATTGCTGGCAGGTACAAGTGCTGACATGTGCAAAACATGGGGAAAAGTAGTGAGGAAGTTCCAGTGGATTGAAATTTCATGCACTCTGGGGAACAATGTTGAGTGATGGAGTGCCTCCCGGTGATGCAAAATATTTGAAGCAACTGACTTAACTTCAAACATAAAAACATAGGAACAGGTGTAGGCCATTCAGCCCTTTCAACTTGTCCCACCATTCAATTAGATCATGGTGGTCTGTACCTGAACTCCATTTACCTGCCTTGGTTCTGTAACCTGTAATACCCTTGCCTATAAAAAATGTGTCTATTACAGTTTTGAAATTTTCAATTGACCTTGCTTCAATAGCTTTTTGGGGGAGTGAGATCCTGATTACCACTGCATTTTGCGTGAAGAAATTAAAGACAGTTCCCAGAAACTTCTGATAATAAACATGCAGCCTCCTCAGGCAAGGCAACGGTAATCTACTCGAACTGGTCCTGCATTTCACAACACTGGGGAAACAACTGGTTCTCCTCACGTGGCAGGTTCACGGATCCTTGGCTGACCAGTTTTGTTTAATTTCTGCTCTTTGCTGTGGCATTGGGATAAGCGTCATTATTAACTTCCCCTGATAGCTGAATCTTTAAAGGCCGTTTATAATTGAGTTACGCAGACTCTAACGTCGCAGCTTTGAGTCACGGTCTGTGCTGATTGAGTTGATCCCAACAGGGGTGGGCAGAAGAGTTTAGCAATTGGCCTCAGTGGGACGTCAAAAGCTACTAGAAAACAAACAATTCTACCTAATCAGAAAATACCCATGAACTTACCCAACTCATATTCTGAAACTGCAACAATTCCGCCATTGCCACTTGGCTCGGCTCAACACATTACATTGTGCATCAGGAGCATCCTTTGCTTTGGGTATACCCTTCTGCAAGAATTCATTGTCCAGCTGGCCCAGTTGACGTCGGATCTTCTGAATGAAAGAATTACCGCTCCCAAGAGTCACCAGCTTCATTCAGACTCCCTGCACATGAGCGCAATTGTATTATGCGGCTGAAGTGACACGAGCAACCATTACTATTGTGCAATCCTATTTGCCTCCACTCCCTCCCCACAGTGACCCTGGTCCCACACTTCTCTTTTTCCTCCACTGTCTCAATCCTGCTGATTTCAGATAAAAACAATCTATTTACTCAACTGCTCTGTCTAATCTGTTTATTCCTTTTCCTAACTGTCAATGATATACTTTGCAGTTGCACTTCTGCTGTGTGGAGGTTAGCTTAATGCATTTATGGTCATTAGTTTCATCCACTATTTTAAAGCAGGTATTAACTGAACCCATTCTTTTAAAAATATGAGTTAACAATGTTAAAATGGCATTGGGCCAGAAATTTGGCTTTCCGGCTTCCTGTGGGTGCAAGCATCTCGCGCGTACTTGCCTACCGCGCCTGCCGTTGTGCTTCGGGCCCACGACGACTTCGGCTCCTGGGCCTCCTGCAGCTGCCGGCGCGCAGTGCTTGCGTATCCCAGGGACGAAGTTAGTTTGAAGCGTCCCCTGGGATCACGTGGGCCATGGAGAGCCAATCGGAGCAGGGCATATTCATTCTTAGATTTGACATGAAGACCTGTCAAATCTATGAATAGAGATCTGACCCAAAACCACACTTAAACTTCAAATAAATTTTATAAAAAACATCACATTTTTAAAATAACTATATGTTACATAAATTAACTACTTTAAACAAAAATTTAAATTTTTGAAAAGATTAATTATACTTTTTAACGGTGCTAAAAATAAACTTACCTTTCTTTAAAGTATCAAAAAAAGATAAACCTGTTGAAAAGATGTTTAAATTGTAATTAATTAACCACTTACCTTGTTAAAAGCAGGCCTTGCAGCTCCTTTTTAAAAGTACAGCTTCTCCATACTTACCCTCCCGGAGAAACCTGAAAAAAAAACGACGTTCGCTGCGTGCGCGCAGCCTCTCCCGCGCACGCATTCGACTTCTGAACCCCTCCCTTCAGGGGAACGGAAGTTCCGGTTTCCCGCGCATGCGCAGTGCTTGCGTGACACCAGCACTTCAGGTGGCCTTACGGGTGAGTACACAGCGCAGACTCACCCGACAAGAGCCGAATTTCTGGCCCATGCTACGTTTGTTACAACATAAGAAGATAAGAACATAAGAAATAGGAGCAGGAGTAGGCCATTCGGCCCTTCTAGCCTGCTCCGCTATTCAATGAGATGATGGCTGATCTTCTGCCTCAACTCCATTCACCGGCCCTATCGCCATATCCCTTGATGCCCTTACTCGTCAGAACTCTATCGACTTCTGTTTTGAATATACCCAATTACTGAGCCTCCAAAGCCCTCTGGTGTAGAGAATTCCAAAGATTCACCACTCTCTGTGTGAAGAAATATCTTCTCATCTCAGTCTTGAATGGCCTACCCTTTATCTTGAGGCTGTGTCCCCTGGTTCTAGACTCCCCAGCCAAGGGAAACATTCTCCCAGCATCAATCCTATCAAGCCCTGTAATAATTTTGTATGCTTCAATGAGATCCCCTCTCATTCTTCTGAATTCAAGAGAATAGAGGCTTAGTTTACTCAATCTCTTCTCATACGACAGTCCTGCCATCCCAGGAATCTATCTCGTGAACCTTTGTTCCACTCCCTCTATGGCAAGTATATCCTTCCTTAGGTAAGGAGACCAAAATTGTACACAGTACTCCAGGTGTGGTCTCACCAAGACCCTATATAATTGGAGTAAGACTTCTTTACTCCTGTACTCAAATCCTCTTGTAATGAAGGCCAGCATACCATTTGCCTTTGTAATGGCTTGCTGCACCTGCACATTCACTTTCAGTGACTCATGTACAAGGACACCCAGGTCCCTTTGAGCATTTGCATTCCCCAATCTTTCACCATTTAGGAAAAACTCTCTCTTTCTGTTTTTTCTTCCAAAGTGGATAACTTCACATTTATCCACATTATATTCCATCTGCCATGTTCTCGTCCATTCACTGAGCCTGTCGAGATCCCCTTGAAGCCTCTTCACATCCTCTTCACAACTGACACTGCCATCTAGCTTTGTATCATCAGCAAATTTGAAAATGTTACATTTAGTCCCCTCATCCAAATCATTCATATAGATTGTGAATAGCTGGGGCCCAAGCACCGATCCTTGCAGTACCCCACTAGTCACAGCATGCCATCCTGAAAAGACCCGTTTATCCCTACTCTTTGTTTTCTGTCTGTTAACCAATTCTCAATCCATGCTAGTATATTACTGCCAATTCCTTGTGCCATAATTTTGTTCACCAACCTCTTGTGTGGGACCTTATCGAAGGCCTTCTGAAAATCCAGATACACCACATCTACCGGTTCCACTTTGTCTACTCCACTGGTTACATCCTCAAAGAATTCCAATAGGTTTGTCAAACAGGATTTCCCTTTTATAAATCCATGTTGACTCTGCCCAATCTTATTTTTGTTTCTAAGTGCCCAGTTATTGCATCCTTTATAATAGATTCCATCATTTTCCCAACTACTGATGTGAGGCTAACAGGTCTGTAGTTCCATGATTCCTCTATCCCTCCTTTCTTAAATAGCGGGGTTACATTTGCTATCCTCCAATCTGCAGGAACCATTCCAGAATCTATAGAATTTTGAAAGATGACAACCAATGCGTCCACTATTCCAATAGCCACCTCTTTCAAAACCCTAGGATGTAGGTCATCCGGTCCTTGGGATTTATCGACTTTTAGTCCCATTAATTTTGCTAGTACTGCTTTTTTACTAATAATCATTTCTTTAAGTTCCTCATTCTCGTCACACCCTTAGTTTTTTCGTATATCGGGAAGGTTTTTTGTGTCTTCCTCCGTGAAGACAGAAACAAAGTACTTATTTAATTTCTTTGTCATTTCCTCATTCCCCATTATTAACTCTCCCATCTCTGACTGTAAAGGACCTACATTTACCTTCGCCAGTCTTTTCCTTTTCACATACTGATAGACTTCCATGTTGTTGCACAGATCCACATTTCACCTCAGGCTTCATGCAGTCATTGTGTTAACCCTTTGTTCACCACTCATAGGGCTCGATTTTGCCAGTGTGGGTGGGCTGGGGCATGTCAGGTGGGATTCGTGTCAGGACCCCGACTCCTAAATGAAGTGTTGAAAAATTGCGATTTTGCCCTAATTGGGCAATTGATTCCCTGCGTGTGGGAACCACTGGCCCAATGGGTCTTTTCATACAGAAAGTCGCCTCCGATGATGTCATCAATGCTGTTGGATTTAAGGCATGCAAGCAGCCTTGATTCTTCTGGAGACTGGAAACGCTTTGGACATTGTATGAAGGACTTCATTTACCGACCATGTCCACCAGCAAGCAAAAGTGTGCACCTCGCTTTGATGAGCCCACCCTGCAAGCTTTGGTGCAGGGAGCAAGATCTAATAAGGAGGTGCTGTTCCCTTCCTCAGGGAGAAAAAAGCCACCACAACAGACTAAAGCTGTGTGGCTGCAAGTGGCCCAGGAGGTCAATGCCATCTCTATGTGCCGCAGAACCTGGCTGCAGTGCAGGAAGAGGTTTCATGACCTTCTCCGCACAGGAAAAGTGAGTATGACTTTCGCATCACACTCAATCTGATCCCCATCGCCTCTCCTCACCAGCACTCAGCTTTGCCAACCTCTTCCTCCACATCCCACTTGACACTGACATCCCTGCACCCTTACCCATTCCCTCTCTCTCTATGGTCACATTCACTTAACTATTCGACCATGCAGCCGTCACAGTCCTTATCAGTGTGACGCAATGACAACAACTTACAACACACAGGGAGGGACCTTTGTCTCCTTCTAAGCATCTATGCTATGGATTCTCTCCACTCACTCCTTCATTCTCACTCAAACTCCACTTGTGTCCCTCATTGCAGGAAAAGAGAGCCCACGATAAGAGGGAAAGTGCGAGGACAGGAGGAGGGCCACCCTCGGTAGCCCAGCTCACCACCTCGGAGGAGGCGGCCCTGGAAATTGCCAGGATCGAGGAGGATTCCCAAGTGGGGGACGGACAGGCGGGTGCATCACAGCAAGCTGGTGACAGAATAGTTTGGCTTCTCTCTCATTGAGATTGCTTGAGTGACTGATAATGATTCTGATGCTCTAACTGATTGACTTATGATCATCTGCACTATTTAATGTGCATGCAACCTTTACCTCACATCTCTAACTCTTTCCTTTACTCCCCCACAGGACCATCGAGAGCCCTCGTCCCCAATCTCCAGGTGGAAGAGCCTGAGCTTCCAGACTCCTCAGAGGAAGCTGCAACCTCTGAGGGTGCTCCGTCAGCAGAATAAAGCGCACCCTGCACCAGCGCAGACACTCACAACTCGGTGGGACCTTTGGGACATAGAGTAGAGTTGTCACCTTGTGTATCACAGCTCACAAGTGAGCATCAGCAGATGGTGGAGACAGGGACAGCAGTGGTGAGTCCTCGTCGCAGTGGAGAGGACGCTCCCAGGTCGGCTCCGCTGCATGACAACCCTGTGCCTCCGGGTCCATCCAGAAGGAGAGCAGTGCTGGAACTCCAGGAACAGGTGCAGGAGTCTCTGGCAGGTTTTGTCTCCAGGCTCGCTGCGAGTGTGGAGCGAATGGAGGAGTCCATCGCTAACATGAGCAGAGCCTTTGTGGAGGCGTTGGCGCATGAACGCATCACTACAGAAAGGATGGCAACCTCCTTGGAAAGGATGGCTACCTCCATAGTAAGGCTGGCTACCGTAGAGGAGAGGTTGGCTACGGTAAAGGAGAGGCTGGCTACGTCCATGGAGGAGCTTAGTCGCCAGGGTATGGAAAACATGGTAATTGTTCAGAATAGACTGACATCTCTTCAGGAGCGATGGTCAGTTATTGAGAAAACACACCAGACCTTCAAGCAAGTCCTCTGGAGTAGGACTTCCAGAGCAGAAACGGGTCCACATGGCCCCCCTGCCGTGCAGCAAGGTGCTGTCCAGCCACTTGCTAGCTCTTAAGTGGGGCTGACCCATGAGAGGGATGTTGGTGGCATACAACAAGGAAGTGGGGCTCCTCTCCAAGCACTCACACAACCATGCCACCGCAGAGCCCTCGTTCAGAGCCCCACCAGAGTCCCCACCCAACTGAGATCGGCGTCTCAACCCCTGCACAGCCGCAGGAGCAGCAGACTGTTGCCGAACCCTCACAAGTTCGCAACCCCAGAGGACGCCTGCCAAAGGTGTCAAGACAGGAGCAGCAAGAAAGTGAGCAAGAGGCCTCCACATCTGCTGAACCCCCAGGGGTAGCACCACATAGGAGCACATGTAAGAGGAAGATAAAGCACAAGTAGTCACAAGGGTAGTCACTTGGGTGTAATGTTGTGTTTAATTTTTAAAAGCCATCAGTTGCTTATTGTCATAAAAAATTCTGATGGCAAACTGTTGCAGTTGTAGCGTGTTTCATTTTGCTAATGGGACTTGCACATTGAGGGCTTAGGGCGACTTGCAATTGTCAGTATGGTGGTCAGAGTGATAGGAATCTGTAGGTTCTTGGCCATTGTCGATGGTCTGATAAGAAGGTGCGAGGCAAAAGTGTTTGATGTGCAGGCTAAGCAAATGTGGCCAAGATGAGTACGTCCCTTGCATCCCAGGCAGCAATGGGGTCGCGCGCTGGCGCCTTCCGGCCTGTGCAGCTTCAGGTGGTTGAGCAGCAGCTTGGCGCTCCTGTTGTTGCTGCTGCTGTTGGTGGTGCTGTTGTTCATGGTTCTGCTGCTGCCAAGGCTGGTCTTTGTCCGAATCTGATGTCCAGGAGGAAAGGAAATAAATGGTTCCTATGCTTCTGGTATATACCTCAGTTGTGGAAGCGCTCAATCAAGGTGAGGAGAGGGGTTTCCCAGGAAGTCACACTGGAGATGGGTGTCAGGCTCCAAACTTCCACAACAATGGGTATGCCTGCTAAAAGTTCCCCCAGACCTGAGACAACAAAGTTCAGCCACCTGCAATGATGATTGCTGAAAACTCCTTTTTAATGGTGGAGCTGCAGCTGTTAGTAAGCAGTCCACTTGTGAGGCCACCAGGATTACCGGGCGTGTTCCAGAGGAGACGTGCAGGATGTTGGAAAAGTGGTCAAATCAGAAAGGCCTCTCAAAATGGGATTGTAGAGGCACTTAACTGGTTGTTAAGGGCCTTAAGGGCTTATTCCGCCTCTTGGAGGCAGGATGGAAAAGGGGTCAGAAAACACGCATTTGGGAAAATTGCTCGGAGGCGGGATTGGGCCCACCCGCCATTTTTTACGATTTTATCACCTCACACGCCTCCAATCCCACCTCCTCGGGCCTGGCAAAATCGAGCCCATAATGTTTAATACTGAATTTGAAATTGTTTGAGAATGACAAGTTTCAGGAAATGCTGAAACGACCTTGAAATAGAAGCGTTTGATCCTTGCATAACTAACTGAATGTCTCACTGATATCACATTGTTGTTAATCTTCATTTTTCTCCACATCTCTATACAGGTACATTTCCCTTCACAATAAAGGAATCTCCAAACACGTGGAAACATTGAAGTTCACTAAGTGACAACACCCCATTAAATGAATAACAAAGTTATGTTTCAGTGAAAACTAGACAAAGACAAAAGCGCAGGTATTGAGAATGATAAACTTTATTTCAAGTTGACAGAATGTAAAGGACGAAAATATATTATTCAAATAAATAATAAAGTATCTTTGTTTTTACATTTTTTGATTTCACAGGCACACTGATGGGTGATCTAAGCGATATTTTTAAAAGCATGTGACATTTTAAACAAACATATACAATTCATTGGCGCACTATTTTAATAGACTTGTTAACCCATTTAAATTAAACATAGTAAATGCTGTGATATGTTTGTTACACGTACGGAAGAGAGGAATTTTACTCCCAAATACTCTTATTAAAATACAGTCGTACAATTCTAGTCAACTGACCTAAAGATCAATGTACAGTGGGGATGAGCTAAAGGAATGTGGTTATTATCACATATCGAATTACATTCATACTATTTTTATTTCCTTGCATGGTTTCTTGCTGTTTCTTGCAGAATCACTCTGGTTACTGCGTGTACGATCTCCCAGGCACAGCCACTGTTTCCCTGTGAAGAGACAGGAAGGGGATTAGCTTTAACCGTGAACTTTGGATGTAGTTTGTGTAAAATTGAGCAGAAGTTTTTTGATCAGACCATATGAGATTACTAAGCTATTCTTTTCTTAATTGTATCTTATAAACTAGTTAAAAGATCTGAAAGTAGAGGCAAATATTTAAGAAACGATTAATATACAATAACAGTTAATGAAACACAAACTGATGTTAAGAGCAAGGGGCAAGCAATTATCGGGTATGTTTACCAAAAGCTTACCTTCTCCAGGAGAAACGCCCCGAGTTTTTGGAACCTTTCCTGTATAGCCAATCGGTGGATATTATGGGAGTGAGGAGATTGCAACTGCAGAAGGAAGGAAAATAAATGAATGTCTCTATTGCAGGAGATTTTGAGACTCTAAATAATATGTGATGTGAGATGCTGGAGCGGGCTGTTCTTACACAGGACTGCAGGTGAGAGAGAACTTCAGTCACACTGTTCAGGAACATGAGCCGCTGGTTCTTGGGGAAAGGAGCTTCGGATTCACTGAAGAGTCTCAGCATTCCCTTCAGGATTTCAACAGCAACACCCGCTTTGTGATGCCCCGCCTGGGTGAAATGGGAAGACATGTGTCAAGATGGAACCATTTTAAAGTGATGTTATAATTTCACTGGAATGTGCCAAGTTATTCAAGTCAAACTCACCGGTTCTAAAATCGCAGGAACTTCCAGATTGACGTCGTATTCACCCATGCATTCAGGTGAAAAAACAGGATTCTGTACAAGAAAAGAAATAAATATGAATTAATATAAATTCTGTGAATAACGATTATTTCTGACTTATCTCCAATGATTGCCTAATAATTGGACTGATACCTGGAATGCCAATAACATAATATGTTGTTCAAAGTCAGTTTCAGTCCCAAATTCCAGTCGCAAATCCCTAATCCAAGTACCAGCCCAAAGTCTCAATCCCAAATCCAAGTTGCAGTCCCAATTCCAGAAGCAAATCTCAGTCCCAAATCCAATGCCCAGTTCAAATCTCAGTCCACTCATCACCATATGATTCATGATCGATATTCCACATCAGGGATTTAATTACAGTGATTTGAGAATTAAATGTAAGAACGGGTCTGCAGTGAAGGGTCGATTCTATCTTTAAAGTACTCACTATATTCTCTAAACCGAGCATCAGTTCTTTCCAGAAGCTCCTCCTCATGCAGAGATGGTCAGAGTGATGTCCACAGGCACTTTGTGAGCACAGGAAGAGCAGAGCAAGAGGGAGGCCGAGTCTGAGCCAGGACATCTTCTTACAGCGTCTGCAAAATGTATTCAGTGAAGTAAAAGGGAACCTGAATACTCGAGCTGAACCGGGAGGCAGCAGCAGTTTGCTCGGGCTTCTTATTTGGTGTGGAGCCTCTCTTACCAGGTGCCGCTTGGTGCTGACTGGGAGCCGCTTCTTCTGGAGCTGTGTCGCTCATCCTGACTGCAGTCTTTTTAAAGTTCCTGCCTCCCCCGCACAATCCTCAGGGTTAAGAACGAAACAACCGGCTCTATCCGGAATCCTTATTATACAGACAACATTCAGGATTTAGGGTGCGTTAAAGTGTTTAGTAACACTCCTGGATCAATTTAAATTACTTTCAATTCAGACATTCAGAATTCAGCCACTTGTATCTCTTACAGGTAGAAGGTGGAACCTGTGCTGAACCACCGTGACCCATTGACACCAACAAAATGCTCAATTTGAGTTATAATTTGATGCAATATTTGTGATTTCCTGTCAAGTTTCACGCAGAAGCAGAAGGAACTTTTAAAAGTCGAATCAATTCTTGTGTAAAATGCGAAGAAATAAAAGTTGTGTTTCTATGTGTGATATCACCAGGGAAGGTTTCCTGTTACATGTAAGGACTTTGCAAACCTCAGTGTAAACTTGGCCACTTGGATTAATTCCAAATATTCTAACCATTGAAGTCAATTTAAAATAAACTACCCACTGTGTTTAACTTAGGATAAACTAACCAGTTTGGTTAATTTATAACAAACTAACCACTGTGAATAGTGGGAACTCTCTCCCACAAAAATCATTGATGCTACCTCAGTTAATAATTTTAAATCAGAGATCAATAGATTGTTGCTAGCCTCGGATATTAAGGGATATGTAACCAAGGCGGGTGGATGGAGTTAGGATAGAGATCAGCCATGATATCACTGAATGACGGAAGTGGCTGGAGCTGTTGAATGGCTTGCTCCTGTTCCTATGGTTAATTTAAAATAAACTAACCACTGTTAATTTAACATAAACTAATCTCTTAACACAAACTAAGGACTGTGGTTAAATTCAAATGGACTTGGGATTTGTGTTGGAAGTAGAACAAAAAAAACTTGAATTTATTTAGCACCTTTGATGAACTCTGGAAGTCCCAAAGTAAATCACTGCCAGTGAAATGCTTTTTTTTTAGGTGAAATCACTGTTACAATGGCCCAGAAATTGCTGGAAAAGTAATGGTGAGTTCCCAGCACCCTTCATTATTAGTGCATAAATAAAAGAGCAATTTGTGGTGAGGAATAGATACGCCTTGAATTGCGGCTCAGCACGAATTGCTGTACAATTTGTGTCACTTGACCTTTTGCTTTCTGTCTCTTTCTCCTCTCTTAATCCAATCTTTCTTTCCCTCTCTTCATTTCTCTTTCTGTAGCTAATTTGACTATAATTCGCCCTATTTCTTCCTCCGTCATTCGCTCTGTTCCTTTATCCTTTCAAATCCCTCCATTCCCTCGCCACTCACTGTCCAGCCCTACAAGCCTTCGGGATATCTGCGCTGCTCCAAATTTGGCCTCTTGAACATCCCTCATTTTAGCCGCTCCACTATTGGCGGCCATGCCTTCAGCTGCCAAGGCCCTAATCTCTGGAATTCCCTCCCTAAACCTCTCCGCCTCTCTACCTCTTTTTCTTCCTTTAAGACATTGCTTAAAACCTACCTCTTTGAACAAGCTTTGTTTCATCTGCACTAATATCTCCTTATGTAGATCAGTGTTAAATTTTGCTGGCTAACGCTCCTGTAAAGCGCCTTGGGACATTTTACTACAAGTCGTTGTTGTTGTTGTTAAAGAAAAAAGAAAGACTTGAAATTATATAGCACCTTTAACGACCACTGGACGAACCAAAGCGCTTTACAGCCAAAGAAGTACTTTTGAAGTGTAATCACTGTTGTAATGTAGGAAACGCGGCAGCCAATTTGTGCACAGCAAGCTCCCACAAACAACAATGTGACAATGACCAGATAATCTGTTTTTGTTATGTTGCTTGAGGGATATATATTACCCAGAACACCAGGGATATCTCCCCTGCTCTTCTTCAAAATGGTGACATGGGATCTTTTACGTCCACCTGAGAGAGCAGCCGGGCCTCAGTTTAACCTCTCATCTGAAAGACGGCACCTCCAACAATGCTGCATTCTCTCAGCACTGCCCTGGAATGTCAGCCTAGTCTCTGAAGTGGGACTTGAACCCACAAACTTCTGCCTCAGAGGCGAGAGTGTTACCAACTGAGCCATATATTGTATCATAGGATAAGGGGATAGACTGTTGGTCCCGTTGTTCACCAAGATCGCAGTTTCCACGATGATCTTGCCGCAGCGTTATCAGCTTGCACTTCTAGAAACGATGGTGCAGTAAAGCAGCATCACTATTCTTCACCAGAAATCGGTGCTCCTTCCTTTTAGTTTCTTTTAGCCGATTTATCAAGGAGCAGTGTTGCAATGCTGTGAAGGGACCACCATACTCTAAATATTAACCCTTAGATTGCTGGCAGGTATAAGTGCTGACATGTGCAAAACATGGGAAAAAGTAGTGAGGAAGTTCCAGTGGATTGGAATTTCATGCACCCTGGGGAACAATGTTGAGTGATGGAGTGCCTCCCGGTGATGCAAAATATTTGAAGCAACTGACTTAACTTCAAACATAAAAACATAGGAACAGGTGTAGGCCATTCAGCCCTTTCAACTTGTCCCACCATTCAATTAGATCATGGTGGTCTGTACCTGAACGCCATTTACCTTCCTTGGTTCTGTAACCTGTAATACCCTTGCCTATAAAAAATGTGTCTATTACAGTTTTGAAATTTTCAATTGACCTTGCTTCAATAGCTTTTTGGGGGAGTGAGATCCTGATTACCACTGCATTTTGCGTGAAGAAATGAAAGACAGTTCCCAGAAACTTCTGATAATAAACATGCAGCCTCCTCAGGCAAGGCAATGGTAATCTACTCGAACTGGTCCTGCATTTCACAACACTGGGGAAACAACTGGTTCTCCTCACGTGGCAGGTTCACGGATCCTTGGCTGACCAGTTTTGTTTAATTTCTGCTCTTTGCTGTGGCATTGGGATAAGCGTCATTATTAACTTCCCCTGATAGCTGAATCTTTAAAGGCCGTTTATAATTGAGTTACGCAGACTCTAACGTCGCAGCTTTGAGTCACGGTCTGTGCTGATTGAGTTGATCCCAACAGGGGTGGGCAGAAGAGTTTAGCAATTGGCCTCAGTGGGACGTCAAAAGCTACTAGAAAACAAACAATTCTACCTAATCAGAAAATACCCATGAACTTACCCAACTCATATTCTGAAACTGCAACAATTCCGCCATTGCCACTTGGCTCGGCTCAACACATTACATTGTGCATCAGGAGCATCCTTTGCTTTGGGTATACCCTTCTGCAAGAATTCATTGTCCAGCTGGCCCAGTTGACGTCGGATCTTCTGAATGAAAGAATTACCGCTCCCAAGAGTCACCAGCTTCATTCAGACTCCCTGCACATGAGCGCAATTGTATTATGCGGCTGAAGTGACACGAGCAACCATTACTATTGTGCAATCCTATTTGCCTCCACTCCCTCCCCACAGTGACCCTGGTCCCACACTTCTCTTTTTCCTCCACTGTCTCAATCCTGCTGATTTCAGATAAAAACAATCTATTTACTCAACTGCTCTGTCTAATCTGTTTATTCCTTTTCCTAACTGTCAATGATATACTTTGCAGTTGCACTTCTGCTGTGTGGAGGTTAGCTTAATGCATTTATGGTCATTAGTTTCATCCACTATTTTAAAGCAGGTATTAACTGAACCCATTCTTTTAAAAATATGAGTTAACAATGTTAAAATGGCATAATGGGCCAGAAATTTGGCTTTCCGGCTTCCTGTGGGTGCAAGCATCTCGCGCGTACTTGCCTACCGCGCCTGCCGTTGTGCTTCGGGCCCACGACGACTTCGGCTCCTGGGCCTCCTGCAGCTGCCGACGCGCCGTGCTTGCGTATCCCAGGGACGCAGTTAGTTCGAAGCGTCCCCTGGGATCACGTGGGCCATGGAGAGCCAATCGGAGCAGGGCATATTCATTCTTAGATTTGACAGGAAGACCTGTCAAATCTATGAATAGAGATCTGACCCAAAACCACACTTAAACTTCAAATAAATTTTATAAATAACATCACATATTTAAAATAACTATATGTTACATAAACTAACTACTTTAAACAAAAATTTAAATTTTTGAAAAGATTAATTATACTTTTTAACGGTGCTAAAAATAAACTTACCTTTCTTTAAAGTATCAAAAAAAGATAAACCTGTTGAAAAGATGTTTAAATTGTAATTAATTAACCACTTACCTTGTTAAAAGCAGGCCTTGCAGCTCCTTTTTAAAAGTGCAGCTTCTCCATACTTACCCTCCCGGAGAAACCTGAAAAAAAAAACGACGTTCGCTGCGTGCGCGCAGCCTCTCCCGCGCACGCATTCGACTTCTGAACCCCTCCCTTCAGGGGAACGGAAGTTCCGGTTTCCCGCGCATGCGCAGTGCTTGCGTGACACCAGCACTTCAGGTGGCCTTACAGGGTGAGTACACAGCGCATACTCACCCGACAAGAGCCGAATTTCTGGCCCATGCTACGTTTGTTACAGCATAAGAAGATAAGAACATAAGAAATAGGAGCAGGAGTAGGCCATTCGGCCCTTCAAGCCTGCTCTGCCATTCAATGAGATGATGGCTGATCTTCTGCCTCAACTCCATTCACCGGCCCTATCGCCATATCCCTTGATGCCCTTACTCGTCAGAACTCTATCGACTTCTGTTTTGAATATACCCAATTACTGAGCCTCCAAAGCCCTCTGGTGTAGAGAATTCCAAAGATTCACCACTCTCTGTGTGAAGAAATATCTTCTCATCTCAGTCTTGAATGGCCTACCCTTTATCTTGAGGCTGTGTCCCCTGGTTCTAGACTCCCCAGCCAAGGGAAACATTCTCCCAGCATCAATCCTATCAAGCCCTGTAATAATTTTGTATGCTTCAATGAGATCCCCTCTCATTCTTCTGAATTCAAGAGAATAGAGGCTTAGTTTACTCAATCTCTTCTCATACGACAGTCCTGCCATCCCAGGAATCTATCTCGTGAACCTTTGTTGCACTCCCTCTATGGCAAGTATATCCTTCCTTAGGTAAGGAGACCAAAATTGTACACAGTACTCGAGGTGTGGTCTCACCAAGACCCTATATAATTGGAGTAAGACTTCTTTACTCCTGTACTCAAATCCTCTTGTAATGAAGGCCAGCATACCATTTGCCTTTGTAATGGCTTGCTGCACCTGCACATTCACTTTCAGTGACTCATGTACAAGGACACCCAGGTCCCTTTGAGCATTTGCATTCCCCAATCTTTCACCATTTAGGAAAAACTCTCTCTTTCTGTTTTTTCTTCCAAAGTGGATAACTTCACATTTATCCACATTATATTCCATCTGCCATGTTCTCGTCCATTCACTGAGCCTGTCGAGATCCCCTTGAAGCCTCTTCACATCCTCTTCACAACTGACACTGCCATCTAGCTTTGTATCATCAGCAAATTTGGAAATGTTACATTTAGTCCCCTCATCCAAATCATTCATATAGATTGTGAATAGCTGGGGCCCAAGCACCGATCCTTGCGGTACCCCACTAGTCACAGCATGCCATCCTGAAAAGACCCGTTTATCCCTACTCTTTGTTTTCTGTCTGTTAACCAATTCTCAATCCATGCTAGTATATTACTGCCAATTCCTTGTGCCCTAATTTTGTTCACCAACCTCTTGTGTGGGACCTTATCGAAGGCCTTCTGAAAATCCAGATACACCACATCTACCGGTTCCCCTTTGTCTACTCCACTGGTTACATCCTCAAAGAATTCCAATAGGTTTGTCAAACAGGATTTCCCTTTTATAAATCCATGTTGACTCTGCCCAATCTTATTTTTGTTTCTAAGTGCCCAGTTATTGCATCCTTTATAATAGATTCCATCATTTTCCCAACTACTGATGTGAGGCTAACAGGTCTGTAGTTCCATGATTCCTCTATCCCTCCTTTCTTAAATAGCGGGGTTACATTTGCTATCCTCCAATCTGCAGGAACCATTCCAGAATCTATAGAATTTTGAAAGATGACAACCAATGCGTCCACTATTCCAATAGCCACCTCTTTCAAAACCCTAGGATGTAGGTCATCCGGTCCTTGGGATTTATCGACTTTTAGTCCCATTAATTTTGCTAGTACTGCTTTTTTACTAATAATCATTTCTTTAAGTTCCTCATTCTCGTCACACCCTTAGTTTTTTCGTATATCGGGAAGGTTTTTTGTGTCTTCCTCCGTGAAGACAGAAACAAAGTACTTATTTAATTTCTTTGTCATTTCCTCATTCCCCATTATAAACTCTCCCATCTCTGACTGTAAAGGACCTACATTTACCTTCGCCAGTCTTTTCCTTTTCACATACTGATAGACTTCCATGTTGTTGCACAGATCCACATTTCACCTCAGGCTTCATGCAGTCATTGTGTTAACCCTTTGTTCACCACTCATAGGGCTCGATTTTGCCAGTGTGGGTGGGCTGGGGCATGTCAGGTGGGATTCGTGTCAGGACCCCGACTCCTAAATGAAGTGTTGAAAAATTGCGATTTTGCCCTAATTGGGCAATTGATTCCCTGCATGTGGGAACCACTGGCCCAATGGGTCTTTTCATACAGAAAGTCGCCTCCGATGATGTCATCAATGCTGTTGGATTTAAGGCATGCAAGCAGCCTTGATTCTTCTGGAGACTGGAAACGCTTTGGACATTGTATGAAGGACTTCATTTACCGACCATGTCCACCAGCAAGCAAAAGTGTGCACCTCGCTTTGATGAGCCCACCCTGCAAGCTTTGGTGCAGGGAGCAAGATCTAATAAGGAGGTCCTGTTCCCTTCCTCAGGGAGAAAAAAGCCACCACAACAGACTAAAGCTGTGTGGCTGCAAGTGGCCCAGGAGGTCAATGCCATCTCTATGTGCCGCAGAACCTGGCTGCAGTGCAGGAAGAGGTTTCATGACCTTCTCCGCACAGGAAAAGTGAGTATGACTTTCGCATCACACTCAATCTGATCCCCATCGCCTCTCCTCACCAGCACTCAGCTTTGCCAACCTCTTCCTCCACATCCCACTTGACACTGACATCCCTGCACCCTTACCCATTCCCTCTCTCTCTATGGTCACATTCACTTAACTATTCGACCATGCAGCCGTCACAGTCCTTATCAGTGTGACGCAATGACAACAACTTACAACACACAGGGAGGGACCTTTGTCTCCTTCTAAGCATCTATGCTATGGATTCTCTCCACTCACTCCTTCATTCTCACTCAAACTCCACTTGTGTCCCTCATTGCAGGAAAAGAGAGCCCACGAT
Source organism: Squalus acanthias (assembly GCA_030390025.1). NCBI lineage: Eukaryota > Metazoa > Chordata > Chondrichthyes > Squaliformes > Squalidae > Squalus > Squalus acanthias. The sequence goes on from CM059428.1 coordinate 152,581,886, forward strand.
AAGAGGGAAAGTGCGAGGACAGGAGGAGGGCCACCCTCGGTAGCCCAGCTCACCACCTCAGAGGAGGCAGCCCTGGAAATTGCCAGGATCGAGGAGGATTCCCAAGTGGGGGACGGACAGGCGGGTGCATCACAGCAAGCTGGTGACAGAATAGTTTGGCTTCTCTCTCATTGAGATTGCTTGAGTGACTGATAATGATTCTGATGCTCTAACTGATTGACTTATGATCATCTGCACTATTTAATGTGCATGCAACCTTTACCTCACATCTCTAACTCTTTCCTTTACTCCCCCACAGGACCATCGAGAGCCCTCGTCCCCAATCTCCAGGTGGAAGAGCCTGAGCTTCCAGACTCCTCAGAGGAAGCTGCAACCTCTGAGGGTGCTCCGTCAGCAGAATAAAGCGCACCCTGCACCAGCGCAGACACTCACAACTCGGTGGGACCTTTGGGACATAGAGTAGAGTTGTCACCTTGTGTATCACAGCTCACAAGTGAGCATCAGCAGATGGTGGAGACAGGGACTGTGGTAACACAATACAGCTTCCTGTGACTCGAACTTTATTACATCACTTCCTGTGATTAGTCCAGGATAATTACTGGGCTGATCAGTTGGATCCTGGAGAGGCATAGAGTAAGACCTCTTTTGTATGTAGCACCTTTTTAGTTGATTAAAGCTTACTTTAAGTTCACCACGCGTAAGGCTCATTCTTACGACAATTTAATCAACTTTGAAAAACTTCGCACTCAAACTTTTTGGACGAACTCAGAACTAAGGATCCAGGGAATCACCCATCATGGAAAACATCCTTAAACCATCGCGTCTTGACTTGGACCCAAACACCCCAGCAGCCGGTAAGGTGTGGAAACACTGGTATCGCACGTTTGACAATTTTCTCGAATATTGCAAGGCTGATGATGACTCAAAATTGCGGATACTCATCAACTGTGTCACCCCGAATGTATTTCAGTATGTCGAGGAATGGGGCAGTTACAAGGAGGCAATTCGGACGCTTAAAAGACTATATACTAAGACACCGAATGAGGTCTATGCCAGACATCTACTAGCTACAGCCCAACAAGGGCCGGAGGAATCCATTGATAAATTCCTCCAAGAGCTTCGCAGACTTAGTATGGACTGTAACTTTCAGGCGGCCTCAGCTGAGCTGTACCGTGAAGAAATGATCCGTGATGCTTTCATCTGCGGGCTTGCCTCCCCATTTATACGCCAGCGTCTACTGGAAAGTAAGACACTTGAGCTTCAGAGAGCTTATGACATGGCTTGCTCTCTAGATCTGGCAAAAAGAAATGCAGACCTTTATACAGTGCCCAGACCTCGGTCTGCTGCCTTAACTACAGTCAGGCAATTTAAGAGGCCACAGGTGAACTCTATTAGGGAGGACTTTATCCCTGACGATCAATCTGATGACTTCACTGATGAAGAGGATGATGACCCCACTGTGGCAGCCTCTTGGCAATCTAAGAAATGCTTCTTTTGTGGTGATGAGTTTCACCCTCGGAAATTCTGCCCTGCTCGCAATGCGTTTTGCAGTCATTGCAACAAAAAGGGTCATTTTGCAAAGGTTTGCCTATCAAGAGCCTCTACGAGGGCTTATCAAGCTAAGTCCTACCGAACTGCCCCAGTAAGGGCCTATCAAGATGTTCCGGCTAAAATCTATCGTGCTTCTTCTCGGGTTTTCTCTCGAAGAAACACACCTAGAGTTTCAGCCACTCTTTGTGCAACGACACCAATTACAGCTGCTTGTCCTCAGAACCTATTCCATGCAGCTACAAAAGCATCAATTAATGGACATACTTTAGATGCCTTAATTGACTCAGGTAGCACTGATAGTTTCATTAGGGAACAGATTGTTGCAGAGTTAAAGCTACATGTTTTCCCATCGGACCAGGCAATTGCGATGGCTCAGTCATCACTTAATACCAGAATTTCTGGCTTTTGTATGGTTGAAATAACACTTAATGGTCACAGGTATCCCTCCACCCGGCTTTCGGTGCTCAAGGACTTATGTAGTGATCTTATCTTAGGGCTAGATTTTCAAAAGCAGCATAAGAAGCTCACCATTGAGTTCGGCGGATCCAAACCTGAACTCACTATTTCTAATATACGACCTCAATTACCATTCTGTGCATTGTCAGCAGCTTCACTGGATGAACCCTCACTGTTTACCAGTATCCCTCCTCGATGCAAACCGATTATAACAAAGTCACGACGTTTCAGTCAGGAAGACCAGTCTTTTATTGCGGCTGAGATTTCTCGGCTTTTAGCAGAGGATATCATCGAGCCTTGTTCGTCGCCATGGCGCGCCCAGGTCGTTATTGTTAAGAACCCTCTACAACCTCACAAGAAACGGCTGTGCATTGACTATTCACAGACCATCAATCAATATACGGACTTGGACGCATACCCATTGCCGCGCATTGATGATATGGTTAATAAACTGGCTGAGTACACGGTGTTCTCAACATATGATCTGAAAAGTGCCTATCATCAGGTACCCTTGAAGGTCTCAGACAAGCAGTATACGGCCTTTGAAGCCAATGGACGGCTGTATCAATTTCGTCGCCTCCCCTTTGGGGTCACTAATGGAGTGGCTGTCTTCCAGCGAGCAATGGATGACCTGGTCAAACAGGAAGACTTAAAGGATACGTTTCCTTATCTGGACAATATTACTGTCGCAGGTCGCAATCAGCGGGAACATGACGCCAATCTCCAACGATTTTGGGATGCACTCCAGCACCGTAATTTGACATTAAATGCGGCTAAATCCATTGAGTCACAACCAACCATCAACATCCTTGGCTATTGTGTGGGCAATGGCATCATTAAACCTGACCCTGAAAGGCTTCGCCCACTCCAAGAACTCCCGCCACCTAAGAATCCGGCCTCCTTGCGCCGGGCCCTCGGCCTGTTTGCATACTATGCTAAATGGATTCCTAACTTCTCGGACCGAATCCAACCTCTACTGAAGGCCAGCACATTCCCACTAGACACAGCGGCTGTTGCAGCCTTTAACCTCCTGAAAAAACAGTTGGAGAAAGCGGCTCTTCACTCCATCGATGAGAGTCTTCCTTTTGTTGTTGAGTGTGATGCCTCGGAGGTGGCGATCTCGGCCACTCTGAATCAGGAAGGTCGTCCGGTGGCATTTTTGTCCAGGACTTTTCAAGGGGCTGAGCTACATTATCCTCCAGTCGAGAAAGAAGCTACAGCCATCATAGAGGCAGTACGGAAGTGGACTCATCTCCTAGCTCGCCAGCACTTTACCTTAATCACGGACCAGCGATCGGTCGCCTTCATGCTCGATAATCGAAAACGGACCAAAATTAAAAATAATAAAATCCAGCTTTGGCGGCTGGAATTGGCCTCTTTTGGTTACACCATCCACTATCGACCTGGCAAGGAGAATGTGGCTCCGGATACCCTCACACGAGCATTCTGCTCCGCCATGGCACCCTCTACGCTCGTAGACATCCATGATGGGTTGTGTCATCCGGGCGTTACTCGCATGCTACACTTCGTGCGGTCCCGAAATCTCCCATTCTCTACCGGGGATGTAAAGAAGATGTGCTCGGACTGCAGAGTCTGTGCGGAATTGAAACCTCAGTTTTTCCGCCCCTCGGGTGGTATACTCATACATGCGACCCAGCCAATGCAACGGCTTAGCATCGATTTTAAGGGGCCATTGCCCTCTTCAACTCGCAACACTTATCTATTGACCATGGTCGATGAGTATTCCCGTTTTCCGTTTGCCTTTCCCTGCCCCAATATGCTGACGACCACGGTTATCAGCTGCCTTGAGCAGGTATTTGCTTTCTGTGGCATGGCATCCTATGTTCATTCGGATCGGGGCCCTTCTTTTATGTCAGGAGAACTCAAGGCCTATCTCTCGGAACGGGGTATTGCTGCCAGCAGAACGACGCCTTATCATCTGGTCGGGAATGGGCAAGTTGAGCGTTTTAACGCTATCATCTGGATTGCGGTACGTCTGGCTTTGAGATCTCGGAGCCTACCCAACCAGCAATGGGAAGCAGTACTTCCAGACGCATTACACTCCACATGGTCCCTCCTTTCGACCGCCACAAATACGACGCCTCATGAACGGTTCTTCCGATTTCAGCGTCGCTCATCCTATGGGATATCTCTCCCGTCGTGGCTGACTGCACCGGGACCAGTGCTACTCCGAAGATATGTTCGGGCGTCTAAGAATGACCCCCTGGTAGATGAGGTTGAGCTCACTGACGTCAACCCTACCTACGCCTATATTCGGTATCCTGACGGTCGGGAATCTACCGTGTCATTGCGGGATCTGGCTCCCTGCCCGCCGAAACATAGAGGGACACCAGGGGATGATATTGTACCAGGCACATCTCTGGGCTCGCCAGGTGCCTCTCATCACGATCTGGATCTGACGCCGGCTGGTACCTCACTCCAGCGTGCCGACCTGGGGCAGACTGACTATGAGCCCGTCGGGGCTCGCACGCGCAGCCACGATCCACCCCGTACCATACGCTCGGAAACGGATCTGCCACAGCCCTGCCCGACACCCGTTCGGGCACCAGTACACAGTCAGGATCGTCCTGACCCCTCACAGAGCGGGCTGGATCACTCGGACTCTGGTCCACGGCCCGCGGCGGGTAAACGGGCTAGGGGCCCTCTACCGCTAAGAGAACCCAAACGGGTACGGCTCTCCCTCGTCCAGCGGCTACGAAATGGAGGGAGAATGTGGTAACACAATACAGCTTCCTGTGACTCGAACTTCATCCCGGCCTCCTAATCTTTTTGGGGGGGAGAATGTGGTAACACAATACAGCTTCCTGTGACTCGAACTTTATTACATCACTTCCTGTGATTAGTCCAGGATAAATACTGGGCTGATCAGTTGGATCCTGGAGAGGCAAAGAGTAAGACCTCTTTTGTATGTAGCACCTTTTTAGTTGATTAAAGCTTACTTTAAGTTCACCACGCGTAAGGCTCATTCTTACGACAGGGACAGCAGTGGAGAGTCCTCGTCGCAATGGAGAGGACGCTCCCAGGTCAGCTCCGCTGCATGTCGACCCTGTGCCTCCGTGTCCATCCAGAAGGAGAGCAGTGCTGGAACTCCAGGAACAGGTGCAGGAGTCTCTGGCAGGTTTTGTCTCCAGGCTCGCTGCGAGTGTGGAGCGAATGGAGGAGTCCATCGCTAACACGAGCAGAGCCTTTGTGGAGGCATTGGCGCATGAACGCATCACTACGGAAAGGATGGCAACCACCTTGGAAAGGATGGCTACCTCCATGGTAAGGCTGGCTACCGTAGAGGAGAGGTTGGCTACGGTAAAGGAGAGGATGGCTACGTTCATGGAGGAGCTTAGTCGCCAGCGTATGGAAAACATGGTAATTGTTCAGAATAGACTGACATCTCTTCAGGAGCGATGGTCAGTTATTGAGCAAACAAACCAGACCTTCAAGCAAGTCCTCTGGAGTAGGACTTCCAGAGCAGAAACGGGTCCACATGGCCCCCCTGCGGTGCAGCAAGGTGCTGTCCAGCCACTTGCTAGCTCTTAAGTGGGGCTGACCCATGAGAGGGATGTTGGTGGCATACAACAAGGAAGTGGGGGCTCCTCTCCAAGCGCTCACTCGACCATGCCACCGCAGAGCCCTCGTTCAGAGCCCCACCAGAGTCCCCACCCAACTGAGATCGGCGTCTCAACCCCTGCACAGCCGCAGGAGCAGCAGACTGTTGCCGAGCCCTCACACGTTCGCAACCCCAGAGGACGCCTGCCAAAGGTGTCAAGACAGGAGCAGCAAGAAAGTGAGCAAGAGGCCTCCACATCTGCTGAACCCCCAGGGGTAGCACCACATAGGAGCACATGTAAGAGGAAGATAAAGCACAAGTAGTCACAAGGGTAGTCACTTGGGTGTAATGTTGTGTTTAATTTTTAAAAGCCATCAGTTGCTTATTGTCATAAAAAATTCTGATGGCAAACTGTTGCAGTTGTGGCGTGTTTCATTTTGCTAATGGGACTTGCACATTGAGGGCTTAGGGCGACTTGCAATTGTCAGTATGGTGGTCAGAGTGATAGGAATCTGTAGGTTCTTGGCCATTGTCGATGGTCTGATAAGAAGGTGCGAGGCAAAAGTGTTTGATGTGCAGGCTAAGCAAATGTGGCCAAGATGAGTACGTCCCTTGCATCCCAGGCAGCAATGGGGTCGCGCGCTGGCGCCTTCCGGCCTGTGCAGCTTCAGGTGGTTGAGCAGCAGGTTGGCGCTCCTGTTGTTGCTGCTGCTGTTGGTGGTGCTGTTGTTCATGGTTCTGCTGCTGCCACGGCTGGTCTTTGTCCGAATCTGATGTCCAGGAGGAAAGGAAATAAATGGTTCCTATGCTTCTGGTATATACCTCAGTTGAGGAAGCGCTCAATCAAGGTGACGAGAGGGGTTTCCCAGGAAGTCACACTGGAGATGGGTGTCTGGCTCCAAACTTCCACAACAATGGGTATGCCTGCTAAAAGTTCCCCCAGACCTGAGACAACAAAGTTCAGCCACCTGCAATGATGATTGCTGAAAACTCCTTTTTAATGGTGGAGCTGCAGCTGTTAGTAAGCAGTCCACTTGTGAGGCCACCAGGATTACCGGGCGTGTTCCAGAGGAGACGTGCAGGATGTTGGAAAAGTGGTCAAATCAGAAAGGCCTCTCAAAATGGGATTGTAGAGGCACTTAACTGGTTGTTAAGGGCCTTAAGGGCTTATTCCGCCTCTTGGAGGCAGGATGGAAAAGGGGTCAGAAAACACGCATTTGGGAAAATTGCTCGGAGGCGGGATGGAGGCGGGATTGGGCCCACCCGCCATTTTTTACGATTTTACCACCTCACACGCCTCCAATCCCACCTCCTCGGGCCTGGCAAAATCGAGCCCATAATGTTTAATACTGAATTTGAAATTGTTTGAGAATGACAAGTTTCAGGAAATGCTGAAACGACCTTGAAATAGAAGCGTTTGATCCTTGCATAACTAACTGAATGTCTCACTGATATCACATGGTTGTTAATCTTCATTTTTCTCCACATCTCTATACAGGTACATTTCCCTTCACAATAAAGGAATCTCCAAACACGTGGAAACATTGAAGTTCACTAAGTGACAACACCCCATTAAATGAATAACAAAGGTATGTTTCAGTGAAAACTAGACAAAGACAAAAGCGCAGGTATTGAGAATGATAAACTTTATTTCAAGTTGACAGAATGTAAAGGACGAAAATATATTATTCAAATAAATAATAAAGTATCTTTGTTTTTACATTTTTTGATTTCACAGGCACACTGATGGGTGATCTAAGCGATATTTTTAAAAGCATGTGACATTTTAAACAAACATATACAATTCATTGGCGCACTATTTTAATAGACTTGTTAACCCATTTAAATTAAACATAGTAAATGCTGTGATATGTTTGTTACACGTACGGAAGAGAGGAATTTTACTCCCAAATACTCTTATTAAAATACAGTCGTACAATTCTAGTCAACTGACCTAAAGATCAATGTACAGTGGGGATGAGCTAAAGGAATGTGGTTATTATCACATATCGAATTACATTCATACTATTTTTATTTCCTTGCATGGTTTCTTGCTGTTTCTTGCAGAATCACTCTGGTTACTGCGTGTACGATCTCCCAGGCACAGCCACTGTTTCCCTGTGAAGAGACAGGAAGGGGATTAGCTTTAACCGTGAACTTTGGATGTAGTTTGTGTAAAATTGAGCAGAAGTTTTTTGATCAGACCATATGAGATTACTAAGCTATTCTTTTCTTAATTGTATCTTATAAACTAGTTAAAAGATCTGAAAGTAGAGGCAAATATTTAAGAAACGATTAATATACAATAACAGTTAATGAAACACAAACTGATGTTAAGAGCAAGAGGCAAGCAATTATCGGGCATGTTTACCAAAAGCTTACCTTCTCCAGGAGATACGCCCGGAGTTTTTGGAACCTTTCCTGTATAGCCAATCGGTGGATATTATGGGAGTGAGGAGATTGCATCTGCAGAAGGAAGGAAAATAAATGAATGTCTCTATTGCAGGAGATTTTGAGACTCTAAATAATATGTGATGTGAGATGCTGGAGCGGGCTGTTCTTACACAGGACTGCAGGTGAGAGAGAACTTCAGTCACACTGTTCAGGAACATGAGCCGCTGGTTCTTGGGGAAAGGAGCTTCGGATTCACTGAAGAGTCTCAGCATTCCCTTCAGGATTTCAACAGCAACACCCGCTTTGTGATGCCCCGCCTGGGTGAAATGGGAAGACATGTGTCAAGATGGAACCATTTTAAAGTGATGTTATAATTTCACTGGAATGTGCCAAGTTATTCCATTCAAACTCACCGGTTCTAAAATCGCAGGAACTTCCAGATTGACGTCGTATTCACCCATGCATTCAGGTGAAAAAACAGGATTCTGTACAAGAAAAGAAATAAATATGAATTAATATAAATTCTGTGAATAACGATTATTTCTGACTTATCTCCAATGATTGCCTAATAATTGGACTGATACCTGGAATGCCAATAACATAATATGTTGTTCAAAGTCAGTTTCAGTCCCAAATTCCAGTCGCAAATCCCTAATCCAAGTACCAGCCCAAAGTCTCAATCCCAAATCCAAGTTGCAGTCCCAATTCCAGAAGCAAATCCCAGTCCCAAATCCAATGCCCAGTTCAAATCTCAGTCCACTCATCACCATATGATTCATGATCGATATTCCACATCAGGGATTTATTTACAGTGATTTGAGAATTAAATGTAAGAACGGGTCTGCAGTGAAGGGTCGATTCTATCTTTAAAGTACTCACTATATTCTCCAAACCGAGCATCAGTTCTTTCCAGAAGCTCCTCCTCATGCAGAGATGGTCAGAGTGATGTCCACAGGCACTTTGTGAGCACAGGAAGAGCAGAGCAAGAGGGAGGCCGAGTCTGAGCCAGGACATCTTCTTACAGCGTCTGCAAAATGTATTCAGTGAAGTAAAAGGGAGCCTGAATACTCGAGCTGAACCGGGAGGCAGCAGCAGTTTGCTCGGGCTTCTTATTTGGTGTGGAGCCTCTCTTACCCGGTGCCGCTTGGTGCTGACTGGGAGCCGCTTCTTCTGGAGCTGTGTCGCTCATCCTGACTGCAGTCTTTTTAAAGTTCCTGCCTCCCCCGCACAATCCTCAGGGTTAAGAACGAAACAACCGGCTCTATCCGGAATCCTTATTGTACAGACAACATTCAGGATTTAGGGTGCGTTAAAGTGTTTAGTAACACTCCTGGATCAATTTAAATTACTTTCAATTCAGACATTCAGAATTCAGCCACTTGTATCTCTTACAGGTAGCAGGTGGAACCTGTGCTGAACCACCGTGACCCATTGACACCAACAAAATCCCCAATTTGAGTTATAATTTGATGCAATATTTGTGATTTCCTGTCAAGTTTCACGCAGAAGCAGAAGGAACTTTTAAAAGTCGAATCAATTCTTGTGTAAAATGCGAAGAAATAAAAGTTGTGTTTCTATGTGTGATATCACCAGGGAAGGTTTCCTGTTACATGTAAGGACTTTGCAAACCTCAGTGTAAACTTGGCCACTTGGATTAATTCCAAATATTCTAACCATTGAAGTCAATTTAAAATAAACTACCCATTGTGGTTAACTAAGGATAAACTAACCAGTTTGGTTAATTTATAACAAACTAACCACTGTGAATAGTGGGAACTCTCTCCCACAAAAAGCATTGATGCTACCTCAGTTAATAATTTTAAATCAGAGATCAATAGATTGTTGCTAGCCTCGGATATTAAGGGATATGTAACCAAGGCGGGTGGATGGAGTTAGGATACAGATCAGCCATGATATCACTGAATGACGGAAGCGGCTGGAGCTGTTGAATGGCTTGCTCCTGTTCCTATGGTTAATTTAAAATAAACTAACCACTGTTAATTTAACATAAACTAATCTCTTAACACAAACTAAGGACTGTGGTTAAATTCAAATGGACTTGGGATTTGTGTTGGAAGTAGAACGAAAAAATCTTGAATTTATTTAGCACCTTTGATGAACTCTGGAAGTCCCAAAGTAAATCACTGCCAGTGAAATGCTTTTTTTTTGAGGTGAAATCACTGTTACAATGGCACAGAAATTGCTGGAAAAGTAATGGTGAGTTCCCAGCACCCTTCATTATTAGTGCATAAATAAAAGAGCAATTTGTGGTGAGGAATAGATACGCCTTGAATTGCTGCTCAGCACGAATTGCTGTACAATTTGTGTCACTTGACCTTTTGCTTTCTGTCTCTTTCTCCTCTCTTAATCCAATCTTTCTTTCCCTCTCTTCATTTCTCTTTCTGCAGCTAATTTGACTATAATTCTCCCTATTTCTTTCTCCGTCATTCGCTCTGTTCCTTTATCCTTTCAAATCCCTCCATTCCCTCGCCACTCACTGTCCAGCCCTACAAGCCTTCGGGATATCTGCGCTGCTCCAAATTTGGCCTCTTGAACATCCCCCATTTTAGCCGCTCCACTATTGGCGGCCATGCCTTCAGCTGCCAAGGCCCTAATCTCTGGAATTCCCTCCCTAAACCTCTCCGCCTCTCTACCTCTTTTTCTTCCTTTAAGACGTTGCTTAAAACCTACCTCTTTGAACAAGCTTTGTTTCATCTGCACTAATATCTCCTTATGTAGATCAGTGTTAAATTTTGCTTGCTAACGCTCCTGTAAAGCGCCTTGGGACATTTTACTACAAGTCGTTGTTGTTGTTGTTAAAAAAAAAGAAAGACTTGAAATTATATAGCACCTTTAACGACCACTGGACGAACCAAAGCGCTTTACAGCCAAAGAAGTACTTTTGAAGTGTAATCACTGTTGTAATGTAGGAAACGCGGCAGCCAATTTGTGCACAGCAAGCTCCCACAAACAACAATGTGACAATGACCAGATAATCTGTTTTTGTTATGTTGCTTGAGGGATATATATTAGCCAGGACACCAGGGATAACTCCCCTGCTCTTCTTCGAAATGGTGTCATGGGATCTTTTACGTCCACCTGAGAGAGCAGACGGGCCTCAGTTTAACCTCTCATCCGAAAGACGGCACCTCCAACAATGCTGCATTCTCTCAGCACTGCCCTGGAATGTCAGCCTAGTCTCTGAAGTGGGACTTGAACCCACAAACTTCTGCCTCAGAGGCGAGAGTGTTACCAACTGAGCCATATATTGTATCATAGGATAAGGGGATAGACTGTTGGTCCCGTTGTTCAACAAGATCACAGTTTCCACGATGATCTTGCCGCAGCGTTATCAGCTTGCACTTCCAGAAACGATGGTGAAGTAAAGCAGCATCACTGGTCTTCACCAGAAATAGGAGCTCCTTCCTTTTAGTTTCTTTTAGCCGATTTATCAAGGAGCAGTGTTGCAATGCTGTGAAGGGACCACCATACTCTAAATATTAACCCTTAGATTGCTGGCAGGTACAAGTGCTGACATGTGCAAAACATGGGAAAAAGTAGTGAGGAAGTTCCAGTGGATTGAAATTTCATGCACTCTGGGGAACAATGTTGAGTGATGGAGTGCCTGTGATGCAAAATATTTGAAGCAACTGACTTAACTTCAAACATAAAAACATAGGAACAGCTGTAGGCCATTCAGCCCTTTCAACTTGTCCCACCATTCAATTAGATCATGGTGGTCTGTACCTGAACTCCATTTACCTGCCTTGGTTCTGTAACCTGTAATACCCTTGCCTATAAAAAATGTGTCTATTACAGTTTTGAAATTTTCAATTGACCTTGCTTCAATAGCTTTTTGGGGGAGTGAGATCCTGATTACCACTGCATTTTGCTTGAAGAAATGAAAGACAGTTCCCAGAAACTTCTGATAATAAACATGCAGCCTCCTCAGGCAAGGCAACGGTAATCTACTCGAACTGGTCCTGCATTTCACAACACTGGGGAAACAACTGGTTCTCCTCACGTGGCAGGTTCACGGATCCTAAGCTGAGCAGTTTTGTTTAATTTCTGCTCTTTGCTGTGGCATTGGGATAAGCGTCATTATTAACTTCCCCTGATAGCTGAATCTTTAAAGGCCGTTTATAATTGAGTTACGCAGACTCTAACGTCGCAGCTTTGAGTCACGGTCTGTGCTGATTGAGTTGATCCCAACAGGGGTGGGCAGAAGAGTTTAGAAATTGACGTCAGTGGGAGGTCAAAAGCTACTAGAAAACAAACAATTCTACCTAATCAGAAACTACCCATGAACTTACCCAACTCATATTCTGAAACTGCAACAATTCCGCCATTGCCACTTGGCTCGGCTCAACACATTACATTGTGTCATCAGAAGCATCCTTTACTTTGGGTATACCCTTCCCCAAGAATTCATTGTCCAGCTGGCCCAGTTGACGTCGGATCTTCTGAATCAAAGAATTACCGCTCCCAAGAGTCACCAGCTTCATTCAGACTCCCTGCACATGAGCGCAATTGTATTATGCGGCTGAACTCTCAGTAGCAACCATTACTATTGTGCAATCCTATTTGCCTCCACTCCCTCCCCACAGTGACCCTGGTCCCACACTTCTCTTTTTCCTCCACTGTCTCAATCCTGCTGATTTCAGGTAAAAACAATCTATTTACTCAACTGCTCTGTCTAATCTGTTTATTCCTTTTCCTAACTGTCAATGATACACTTTGCAGTTGCACTTCTGCTGTGTGGAGGTTAGCTTAATGCATTTATGGTAATTAGTTTCATCCACTATTTTAAAGCAGGTATTAACTGAACCCATTCTTTTAAAAATATGAGTTAACAATGTTAAAATGGCATTAATACAGATGTTTCATGGGCCAGAAATTCGGCTTTCCGGCTTCCTGCGGGTGCAAGCATCGCGCGCGTACATGCCTACCGCGCCTGCCGTTGTGCTTAGGGCCCACGAGGACTTCGGCTCCTGGGCCTCCTGCAGCTGCCGGCGCGCAGTGCTTGCGTATCCCAGGGGCGCAGTTAGTTCGAAGCGTCCCCTGGGATCATGTGGGCCATGGAGAGCCAATCGGAGCAGGGCATATTCATTCATAGATTTGACAGGAAGACCTGTCAAATCTATGAATAGAGATCGGCCCCAAAACCACACTTAAACTTCAAATAAATTTTAAAAAAACATCACATTTTTAAAATAACTATAAGTTACATAAATTAACTACTTTAAACAAAAATTTAAATTTTTGAAAAAATTAATTATACTTTTTAACGGTGCTAAAAATAAACTCACCTTTCTTTAAAGTATCAAAAAAAGATAAACCTGTTGAAAAGATGTTTAAATTGTAATTAATTAACCACTTACCTTGTTAAAAGCAGGCCTTGCACCTCCTTTTTAAAAGTGCAACTTCTCCATACTTACCCTCCCGGAGAAACCTGAAAAAAAAACGACGTTCGCTGCGTGCGCGCAGCCTCTCCCGCGCACGCATTCGACTTCTGAACCCCTCCCTTCAGGGGAACGGAAGTTCCGGTTTCCCGCGCATGCGCAGTGCTTGCGTGACACCAGCACTTCAGGTGGCCTTACGGGTGAGTACACAGCGCGTACTCACCCGACAAGAGCCGAATTTCTGGCCCATGCTCCGTTTGTTACAACATAAGAACATAAGAAATAGGAGCAGGAGTAGGCCATTCGGCCCTTCAAGCCTGCTCTGCCATTCAATGAGATGATGGCTGATCTTCTGCCTCAACTCCATTCACCGGCCCTATCGCCATATCCCTTGATGCCCTTACTCGTCAGAACTCTATCGACTTCTGTTTTGAATATACCCAATTACTGAGCCTCCAAAGCCCTCTGGGGTAGAGAATTCCAAAGATTCACCACTCTCTGTGTGAAGAAATATCTTCTCATCTCAGTCTTGAATGGCCTACCCTTTATCTTGAGGCTGTGGCCCCTGGTTCTAGACTCCCCAGCCAAGGGAAACATTCTCCCAGCATCAATCCTATCAAGCCCTGTAATAATTTTGTATGCTTCAATGAGATCCCCTCTCATTCTTCTGAATTCAAGAGAATAGAGGCCTAGTTTACTCAATCTCTTCTCATACGACAGTCCTGCCATCCCAGGAATCTATCTCGTGAACCTTTGTTGCACTCCCTCTATGGCAAGTATATCCTTCCTTAGGTAAGGAGACCAAAATTGTACACAGTACTCGAGGTGTGGTCTCACCAAGACCCTATATAATTGGAGTAAGACTTCTTTACTCCTGTACTCAAATCCTCTTGTAATGAAGGCCAGCATACCATTTGCCTTTGTAATGGCTTGCTGCACCTGCACATTCACTTTCAGTGACTCATGTACAAGGACACCCAGGTCCCTTTGAGCATTTGCATTCCCCAATCTTTCACCATTTAGGAAAAACTCTCTCTTTCTGTTTTTTCTACCAAAGTGGATAACTTCACATTTATCCACATTATATTCCATCTGCCATGTTCTCGTCCATTCACTGAGCCTGTCGAGATCCCCTTGAAGCCTCTTCACATCCTCTTCGCAACTGACACTGCCATCTAGCTTTGTATCATCAGCAAATTTGGAAATGTTACATTTAGTCCCCTCATCCAAATCATTCATATAGATTGTGAATAGCTGGGGCCCAAGCACCGATCCTTGCGGTACCCCACTAGTCACAGCATGCCATCCTGAGAAAGACCCGTTTATCCCTACTCTTTGTTTTCTGTCTGTTAACCAATTCTCAATCCATGCTAGTATATTACTGCCAATTCCTTGTGCCCTAATTTTGTTCACCAACCTCTTGTGTGGGACCTTATCGAAGGCCTTCTGAAAATCCAGATACACCACATCTACCGGTTCCCCTTTGTCTACTCCACTGGTTACATCCTCAAAGAATTCCAATAGGTTTGTCAAACAGGATTTCCCTTTTATAAATCCATGTTGACTCTGCCCAATCTTATTTTTGTTTCTAAGTGCCCAGTTATTGCATCCTTTATAATAGATTCCAGCATTTTCCCAACTACTGATGTGAGGCTAACAGGTCTGTAGTTCCCTGTTTCCTCTATCCCTCCTTTCTTAAATAGCAGGGTTACATTTGCTATCCTCTAATCTGCAGGAACCATTCCAGAATCTATAGAATTTTGAAAGATGACAACCAATGCGTCCACTATTCCAATAGCCACCTCTTTCAAAACCCTAGGATGTAGGTCATCCGGTCCTTGGGATTTATCGACTTTTAGTCCCATTAATTTTGCTAGTACTGCTTTTTTACTAATAATAATTTCTTTAAGTTCCTCATTCTCGTCACACCCTTGGTTTTTTCGTATATCTGGAAGGTTTTTTGTGTCTTCCTCCGTGAAGACAGAAACAAAGTATTTATTTAATTTCTTTGTCATTTCCTCATTCCCCATTATAAATTCTCCCATCTCTGACTGTAAAGGACCTACATTTACCTTCGCCAGTCTTTTCCTTTTCACATACTGATAGACTTCCATGTTGTTGCACAGATCCACATTTCACCTCAGGCTTCATGTAGTCATTGTGTTAACCCTTTGTTCACCACTCATAGGGCTCGATTTTGTCAGTGTGGGTGGGCTGGGGCATGTCAGGTGGGATTCGTGTCAGGACCCCGACTCCTAAATGAAGTGTTGAAAAATTGCGATTTTGCCCTAATTGGGCAATTGATTCCCTGCGTGTGGGAACCACTGGCCCAATGAGTCTTTTCATACAGAAAGTCACCTCCGATGACGTCATCAATGCTGTTGGATTTAAGGCATGCAAGCAGCCTTGATTCTTCTGGAGACTGGAAACGCTTTGGACATTGTATGAAGGACTTCATTTACCGACCATGTCCACCAGCAAGCAAAAGTGTGCACCTCGCTTTGATGAGCCCTCCCTGCAAGCTTTGGTTCAGGGAGCAAGATCTAATAAGGAGGTGCTGTTCTCTTCCTCAGGGAGAAAAAAGCCACCACAACAGACTAAAGCTGTGTGGCTGCAAGTGGCCCAGGAGGTCAATGCCATCTCTATGTGCCGCAGAACCTGGCTGCAGTGCAGGAAGAGGTTTCATGACCTTCTCCGCACAGGAAAAGTGAGTATGACTTTCCCATCACACTCAATCTGATCCCCATCGCCTCTCCTCACCAGCACTCAGCTTTGCCAACCTCTTCCTCCACATCCCACTTGACACTGACATCCCTGCACCCTTACCCATTCCCTCTCTCTCTATGGTCACATTCACTTAACTATTCGACCATGCAGCCCTCACAGTCCTTATCACTGTGACGCAATGACAACAACTTACAACACACAGGGAGGGACCTTTGTCTCCTTCTAAGCATCTATGCTATGGATTCTCTCCACTCACTCCTTCATTCTCACTCAAACTCCACTTGTGTCCCTCATTGCAGGAAAAGAGAGCCCACGATAAGAGGGAAAGTGCGAGGACAGGAGGAGGGCCACCCTCAGTAGCCCAGCTCACCACCTCGGAGGAGGCGGCCCTGGAAATTGCCAGGATCGAGGAGGATTCCCATGTGGGGGACGGACAGGCGGGCGCATCACAGCAAGCTGGTGACAGAATAGTTTGGCATCTCTCTCATTGAGATTGCTTGAGTGACTGATAATGATTCTGATGCTCTAACAGATTGACTTATGATCATCTGCACTATTCAATGTGCATGCAACCTTTACCTCACATCTCTAACTCTTTCCTTTACTCCCCCACAGGACCATCGAGAGCCCTCGTCCCCACTGTCCAGGAGGAAGAGCCTGAGCTTCCAGACTCCTCAGAGGAAGCTGCAACCTCTGAGGGTGCTCCGTCAGCAGAATTAAGCGCACCCTGCACCAGCGCAGACACTCACACCTCGGTGGGACCTTTGGGACATAGAGTAGAGTTGTCACCTGGTGTATCACACTCACAAGTGAGCATCAGCAGATGGTGGAGACAGGGACAGCAGTGGAGAGTCCTCGTCGCAGTGGAGAGGACGCTCCCAGGTCGGCTCCGCTGCATGTCGACCCTGTGCCTCCGGGTCCATCAAGAAGGAGAGCAGTGCTGGAACTCCAGGAACAGGTGCAGGAGTCTCTGGCAGGTTTTGTTTCCAGGCTCGCTGCGAGTGTGGAGCGAATGGAGGAGTCCATCTCTAACATGAGCAGAGCCTTTGTGGAGACGTTGGCGCATGAACGCATCACTACGGAAAGGATGGCAACCTCCTTGGAAAGGATGGCTACCTCCATGGTAAGGCTGGCTACCGTAGAGGAGAGGTTGGCTACGGTAAAGGAGAGGCTGGCTACGTCCAGGGAGGAGCTTAGTCGCCAGGGTATGGAAAACATGGTAATTGTTCAGAATAGACTGACATCTCTTCAGGAGCGATGGTCAGTTATTGAGCAAACAAACCAGACCTTCAAGCAAGTCCTCTGGAGTAGGACTTCCAGTGCAGAAACGGGTCCACATGGCCCCCCTGCGGTGCAGCAAGGTGCTGTCCAGCCACTTGCTAGCTCTGAAGTGGGGCTGACCCATGAGAGGGATGTTGGTGGCATACAACAAGGAATTGGGGGCTCCTCTCCAAGCGCTCACACGACCATGCCACCACAGAGCCCTCGTTCAGAGCCCCACCAGAGTCCCCACCCAACTGAGATCGGCGTCTCAACCCCTGCACAGCCGCAGGAGCAGCAGACTGTTGCCGAACCCTCACACGTTCGCAACCCCAGAGGATGCCGCCAAAGGTGTCAAGACAGGAGCAGCAAGAAAGTGAGCAAGAGGCCTCCACATCTGCTGAAGCCACAGGGGAAGCACCACATAGGAGCACACGTAAGAGGAAGATAAAGCACAAGTAGTCACAAGGGTAGTCACTTGGGTGTAATGTTGTGTTTAATTTTTAAAAGCCATCAGTTGCTTATTGTCATAAAAAATTCTGATGGCAAACTGTTGCAGTTGTGGCGTGTTTCATTTTGCTAATGGGACTTGCACATTGAGGGCTTAGGGCAACTTGCAATTGTCAGTATGGTGGTCAGAGTGATAGGAATCTGCAGGTTCTTGGCCATTGTCGATGGTCTGATAAGAAGGTGCGAGGCAAAAGTGTTTGATGTGCAGGCTAAGCAAATGTGGCCAAGATGAGTGCATCCCTTGCATCCCGGGCAGCAATGGGGTCGCGCGCTGGCGCCTTCTGGCCTGTGCAGCTTCAGGTGGTTGAGCAGCAGCTTGGCGCTCCTGTTGTTGCTGCTGCTGTTGGTGGTGCTGTTGTTCATGGTTCTGCTGCTGCCACGGCTGGTCTTTGTCCGAATCTGATGTCCAGGAGGAAAGGAAATAAATGGTTCCCATGCTTCTGGTATATACCTCAGTTGAGGAAGCGCTCAGTCAAGGTGACGAGAGGGGTTTCCCAGGAAGTCACACTGGAGATGGGTGTCAGGCTCCAAACTTCCACAACAATCGGTATGCCTGCTAAAAGTTCCCCCAGACCTGAGACAACAAAGTTCTGCCACCTGCAATGATGATTGCTGAAAACTCCTTTTTAATGGTGGAGCTGCAGCTGTTAGTAAGCAGTCCACTTGTGAGGCCACCTGGATTAACTGGCGTGTTCCAGAGGAGACGTGCAGGACGTTGGAAAAGTGGTCAAATCAGAAAGGCCTCTCAAAATGGGATTGTAGAGGCACTTAACTGGTTGATAAGGGCCTTAAGGGCTTATTCCGCCTCTTGGAGGCAGGATGGAAAAGGGGTCAGAAAACACGCATTTGGGAAAATTGCTCGGAGGCAGGATGGAGGCGGGATTGGGCCCACCCGCCATTTTTTACGATTTTACAACCTCACACGCCTCCAATCCCGCCTCCTCGGGCCTGGCAAAATCGAGCCCATAATGTTTAATACTGAACTTGAAATTGTTTGAGAATGACAAGTTTCAGGAAATGCTGAAACGACCTTGAAATAGAAGCGTTTGATCCTTGCATAACTAACTGAATGTCTCACTGATATCACATGGTTGTTAATCTTCATTTTTCTCCACATCTCTATACAGGTACATTTCCCTTCACAATAAAGGAATCTCCAAACACGTGGAAACATTGAAGTTCACTAAGTGACAACACCCCATTAAATGAATAACAAAGGTATGTTTCAGTGAAAACCAGACAAAGACAAAAGCGCAGGTACTGAGAATGATAAACTTTATTTTCAAGTTGACAGAATGTAAAGGACGAAAATATATTATTCAAATAAATAATAAAGTATCTTTGTTTTTACATTTTTTGATTTCACAGGCACACTGATGGGTGATCTAAGCGATATTTTTAAAAGCATGTGACATTTTAAACAAACATATACAATTCATTGGCGCACTATTTTAATAGACTTGTTAACCCATTTAAATTAAACATTGTAAATGCTGTGATGTGTTTGTTACACGTACGGAAGAGAGGAATTTTACTCCCAAATACTCTTATTAAAATACAGTCGTACAATTCTAGTCAACTGACCTAAAGATCAATGTACAGTGGGGAAGAGCTAAATGAATGTGGTTACTATCACATCACGAATTACATTCATACAATTTTTATTTCCTTGCATGGTTTCTTGCTGTTTCTTGTAGAATCACTCTGGTTACTGCGTGTACGATCTCCCAGGCACAGCCACTGTTTCCCTGTGAAGAGACAAGAGGGGATTAGCTTTAACCGTGAACTTTGGATGTAGTTTGTGTAAAATTGAGCAGAAGTTTTTTGATTAGAGCACATGAGATTACTTAGCTATTCTTTTCTTAATTGTATCTCATAAACTAGTTAAAAGATCTGAAAGTAGTGGCAAATATTTAAGAAACGATTAATATACAATAACAGTTAATGAAACACAAACTGATGTTAAGAGCAAGAGGCAAGCGATTATCGGGCATGTTTACCAAAAACTTACCTTCTCCAGGAGAAACGCCCCGAGATTTTGGAACCTTTCCTGTATAGCCAATCGGTGGATATTATGGGAGTGAGGAGATTGCATCTGCAGAAAGAAGGAAAATAAATGAATGTCTCTATTGCAGGAGATTTTGAGACTCTAAATAATATGTGATGTGAGATGCTGGAGCGGGCTGTTCTTACACAGGACTGCAGGTGAGAGAGAACTTCAGTCACACTGTTCAGGAACATGAGCCGCTGGTTCTTGGGGAAAGGAGCTTCGGATTCACTGAAGAGTCTCAGCATTCCCTTCAGGATTTCAACAGCAACACCCGCTTTGTGATGCCCCGCCTGGGTGAAATGGGAAGACATGTGTCAAGATGGAACCATTTTAAAGTGATGTTATAATTTCACTGGAATGTGCCAAGTTATTGAAGTCAAACTCACCGGTTCTAAAATCGCAGGAACTTCCAGATTGACGTCGTATTCACCCATGCATTCAGGTGAAAAAACAGGATTCTGTACAAGAAAAAGAAATAAATATGAATTAATATAAATTCTGTGAATAACGATTATTTCTGACTTATCTCCAACGATTGCCTAATAATTGGACTGATACCTGGAATGCCAATAACATAATATGTTGTTCAAAGTCAGTTTCAGTCCCAAATTCCAGTCGCAAATCCATAATCCCAGTACCAGCCCAAAGTCTCAATCCCAAATCCAAGTTGCAGTCCCAATTCCAGAAGCAAATCCCAGTCCCAAATCCAATGCCCAGTTCAAATCTCAGTCCACTCATCACCATATGATTCATGATCGATATTCCACATCAGGGATTTATTTACAGAGTGATCTGAGAATTAAATGTAAGAACGGGTCTGCAGTGAAGGGTCGATTCTATCTTTAAAGTACTCACTATATTCTCTAAACCGAGCATCAGTTCTTTCCAGAAGCTCCTCCTCATGCAGAGATGGTCAGAGTGATGTCCACAGGCACTTTGTGAGCACAGGAAGAGCAGAGCAAGAGGGAGGCCGAGTCTGAGCCAGGACATCTTCTTACAGCGTCTGCAAAATGTATTCAGTGAAGTAAAAGGGAGCCTGAATACTCGAGCTGAACCGGGAGGCAGCAGCAGTTTGCTCGGGCTTCTTATTTGGTGTGGAGTCTCTCTTACCAGGTGCCGCTTGGTGCTGACTGGGAGCCGCTTCTTCTGGAGCTGTGTCGCTCATCCTGACTGCAGTCTTTTTAAAGTTCCTGCCTCCCCCGCACAATCCTCAGGGTTAAGAACGAAACAACCGGCTCTATCCGGAATCCTTATTGTACAGACAACATTCAGGATTTAGGGTGCGTTAAAGTGTTTAGTAACACTCCTGGATCAATTTAAATTACTTTCAATTCACACATTCAGAATTCAGCCACTTGTTTCTCTTACAGGTAGAAGGTGGAACCTGTGCTGAACCACCGTGACCCATTGACACCAACAAAATCCTCAATTTGAGTTATAATTTGATGCAATATTTGTGATTTCCTGTCAAGTTTCACGCAGAAGCAGAAGGAACTTTTAAAAGTCGAATCAATTCTTGTGTAAAATGCGAAGAAATAAAAGTTGTGTTTCTATGTGTGATATCACCAGGGAAGGTTTCCTGTTACATGTAAGGACTTTGCAAACCTCAGTGTAAACTTGGCCACTTGGATTAATTCCAAATATTCTAACCATTGAAGTCAATTTAAAATAAACTACCCATTGTGGTTAACTAAGGATAAACTAACCAGTTTGGTTAATTTATAACAAACTAACCACTGTGAATAGTGGGAACTCTCTCCCACAAAAAGCATTGATGCTACCTCAGTTAATAATTTTAAATCAGAGATCAATAGATTGTTGCTAGCCTCGGATATTAAGGGATATGTAACCAAGGCGGGTGGATGGAGTTAGGATACAGATCAGCCATGATATCACTGAATGACGGAAGCGGCTGGAGCTGTTGAATGGCTTGCTCCTGTTCCTATGGTTAATTTAAAATAAACTAACCACTGTTAATTTAACATAAACTAATCTCTTAACACAAACTAAGGACTGTGGTTAAATTCAAATGGACTTGGGATTTGTGTTGGAAGTAGAACGAAAAAATCTTGAATTTATTTAGCACCTTTGATGAACTCTGGAAGTCCCAAAGTAAATCACTGCCAGTGAAATACTTTTCTTTTGAGGTGAAATCACTGTTACAATGGCCCAGAAATTGCTGGAAAAGTAATGGTGAGTTCCCAGCACCCTTCATTATTAGTGCATAAATAAAAGAGCAATTTGTGGTGAGGAATAGATACGCCTTGAATTGCTGCTCAGCACGAATTGCTGTACAATTTGTGTCACTTGACCTTTTGCTTTCTGTCTCTTTCTCCTCTCTTAATCCAATCTTTCTTTCCCTCTCTTCATTTCTCTTTCTGTAGCTAATTTGACTATAATTCTCCCTATTTCTTTCTCCGTCATTCGCTCTGTTCCTTTATCCTTTCAAATCCCTCCATTCCCTCGCCACTCACTGTCCAGCCCTACAAGCCTTCGGGATATCTGCGCTGCTCCAAATTTGGCCTCTTGAACATCCCCCATTTTAGCCGCTCCACTATTGGCGGCCATGCCTTCAGCTGCCAAGGCCCTAATCTCTGGAATTCCCTCCCTAAACCTCTCCGCCTCTCTACCTCTTTTTCTTCCTTTAAGACGTTGCTTAAAACCTACCTCTTTGAACAAGCTTTGTTTCATCTGCACTAATATCTCCTTATGTAGATCAGTGTTAAATTTTGCTTGCTAACGCTCCTGTAAAGCGCCTTGGGACATTTTACTACAAGTCGTTGTTGTTGTTGTTAAAAAAAAAGAAAGACTTGAAATTATATAGCACCTTTAACGACCACTGGACGAACCAAAGCGCTTTACAGCCAAAGAAGTACTTTTGAAGTGTAATCACTGTTGTAATGTAGGAAACGCGGCAGCCAATTTGTGCACAGCAAGCTCCCACAAACAACAATGTGACAATGACCAGATAATCTGTTTTTGTTATGTTGCTTGAGGGATATATATTAGCCAGGACACCAGGGATAACTCCCCTGCTCTTCTTCGAAATGGTGTCATGGGATCTTTTACGTCCACCTGAGAGAGCAGACGGGCCTCAGTTTAACCTCTCATCCGAAAGACGGCACCTCCAACAATGCTGCATTCTCTCAGCACTGCCCTGGAATGTCAGCCTAGTCTCTGAAGTGGGACTTGAACCCACAAACTTCTGCCTCAGAGGCGAGAGTGTTACCAACTGAGCCATATATTGTATCATAGGATAAGGGGATAGACTGTTGGTCCCGTTGTTCAACAAGATCACAGTTTCCACAATGATGTTGCCGCAGCGTTATCAGCTTGCACTTCCAGAAACGATGAAGTAAAGCAGCATCACTAGTCTTCACCAGAAATAGGAGCTCCTTCCTTTTAGTTTCTTTTAGCCGATTTATCAAGGAGCAGTGTTGCAATGCTGTGAAGGGACCACCATACTCTAAATATTAACCCTTAGATTGCTGGCAGGTACAAGTGCTGACATGTGCAAAACATGGGAAAAAGTAGTGAGGAAGTTCCAGTGGATTGAAATTTCATGCACTCTGGGGAACAATGTTGAGTGATGGAGTGCCTGTGATGCAAAATATTTGAAGCAACTGACTTAACTTCAAACATAAAAACATAGGAACAGCTGTAGGCCATTCAGCCCTTTCAACTTGTCCCACCATTCAATTAGATCATGGTGGTCTGTACCTGAACTCCATTTACCTGCCTTGGTTCTGTAACCTGTAATACCCTTGCCTATAAAAAATGTGTCTATTACAGTTTTGAAATTTTCAATTGACCTTGCTTCAATAGCTTTTTGGGGGAGTGAGATCCTGATTACCACTGCATTTTGCGTGAAGAAATGAAAGACAGTTCCCAGAAACTTCTGATAATAAACATGCAGCCTCCTCAGGCAAGGCAACGGTAATCTACTCGAACTGGTCCTGCATTTCACAACACTGGGGAAACAACTGGTTCTCCTCACGTGGCAGGTTCACGGATCCTAAGCTGAGCAGTTTTGTTTAGTTTCTGCTCTTTGCTGTGGCATTGGGATAAGCGTCATTATTAACTTCCCCTGATAGCTGAATCTTTAAAGGCCGTTTATAATTGAGTTACGCAGACTCTAACGTCGCAGCTTTGAGTCACGGTCTGTGCTGATTGAGTTGATCCCAACAGGGGTGGGCAGAAGAGTTTAGAAATTGACGTCAGTGGGAGGTCAAAAGCTACTAGAAAACAAACAATTCTACCTAATCAGAAACTACCCATGAACTTACCCAACTCATATTCTGAAACTGCAACAATTCCGCCATTGCCACTTGGCTCGGCTCAACACATTACATTGTGTCTCAGAAGCATCCTTTACTTTGGGTATACCCTTCCCCAAGAATTCATTGTCCAGCTGGCCCAGTTGACGTCGGATCTTCTGAATGAAAGAATTACCGCTCCCAAGAGTCACCAGCTTCATTCAGACTCCCTGCACATGAGCGCAATTGTATTAAGCGGCTGAACTCTCAGTAGCAACCATTACTATTGTGCAATCCTATTTGCCTCCACTCCCTCCCCACAGTGACCCTGGTCCCACACTTCTCTTTTTCCTCCACTGTCTCAATCCTGCTGATTTCAGGTAAAAACAATCTATTTACTCAACTGCTCTGTCTAATCTGTTTATTCCTTTTCCTAACTGTCAATGATACACTTTGCAGTTGCACTTCTGCTGTGTGGAGGTTAGCTTAATGCATTTATGGTAATTAGTTTCATCCACTATTTTAAAGCAGGTATTAACTGAACCCATTCTTTTAAAAATATGAGTTAACAATGTTAAAATGGCATTAATACAGATGTTTCATGGGCCAGAAATTCGGCTTTCCGGCTTCCTGCGGGTGCAAGCATCGCGCGCGTACATGCCTACCGCGCCTGCCGTTGTGCTTAGGGCCCACGAGGACTTCGGCTCCTGGGCCTCCTGCAGCTGCCGGCGCGCAGTGCTTGCGTATCCCAGGGGCGCAGTTAGTTCGAAGCGTCCCCTGGGATCATGTGGGCCATGGAGAGCCAATCGGAGCAGGGCATATTCATTCATAGATTTGACAGGAAGACCTGTCAAATCTATGAATAGAGATCGGCCCCAAAACCACACTTAAACTTCAAATAAATTTTAAAAAAACATCACATTTTTAAAATAACTATAAGTTACATAAATTAACTACTTTAAACAAAAATTTAAATTTTTGAAAAAATTAATTATACTTTTTAACGGTGCTAAAAATAAACTCACCTTTCTTTAAAGTATCAAAAAAATATAAACCTGTTGAAAAGATGTTTAAATTGTAATTAATTAACCACTTACCTTGTTAAAAGCAGGCCTTGTACCTCCTTTTAAAAAGTGCAACTTCTCCATACTTACCCTCCCGGAGAAACCTGAAAAAAGAAAACGACGTTCGCTGCGTGCGCGCAGCCTCTCCCGCGCACGCATTCGACTTCTGAACCCCTCCCTTCAGGGGAACGGAAGTTCCGGTTTCCTGCGCATGCGCAGTGCTTGCGTGACACCAGCACTTCAGGTGGCCTTACGGGTGAGTACACAGCGCATACTCACCCGACAAGAGCCGAATTTCTGGCCCATGCTACGTTTGTTACAACATAAGAACATAAGAAATAGGAGCAGGAGTAGGCCACTCGGCCCTTCAAGCCTGCTCTGCCATTCAATGAGATGATGGCTGATCTTCTGCCTCAACTCCATTCACCGGCCCTATCGCCATATCCCTTGATGCCCTTACTCGTCAGAACTCTATCGACTTCTGTTTTGAATATACCCAATTACTGAGCCTCCAAAGCCCTCTGGGGTAGAGAATTCCAAAGATTCACCACTCTCTGTGTGAAGAAATATCTTCTCATCTCAGTCTTGAATGGCCTACCCTTTATCTTGAGGCTGTGGCCCCTGGTTCTAGACTCCCCAGCCAAGGGAAACATTCTCTCAGCATCAATCCTATCAAGCCCTGTAATAATTTTGTATGCTTCAATGAGATCCCCTCTCATTCTTCTGAATTCAAGAGAATAGAGGCCTAGTTTACTCAATCTCTTCTCATACGACAGTCCTGCCATCCCAGGAATCTATCTCGTGAACCTTTGTTGCACTCCCTCTATGGCAAGTATATCCTTCCTTAGGTAAGGAGACCAAAATTGTACACAGTACTCCAGGTGTGGTCTCACCAAGACCCTATATAATTGGAGTAAGACTTCTTTACTCCTGTACTCAAATCCTCTTGTAATGAAGGCCAGCATACCATTTGCCTTTGTAATGGCTTGCTGCACCTGCACATTCACTTTCAGTGACTCATGTACAAGGACACCCAGGTCCCTTTGAGCATTTGCATTCCCCAATCTTTCACCATTTAGGAAAAACTCTCTCTTTCTGTTTTTTCTTCCAAAGTGGATAACTTCA
Organism: Squalus acanthias; assembly: GCA_030390025.1. Taxonomy (NCBI): domain Eukaryota; kingdom Metazoa; phylum Chordata; class Chondrichthyes; order Squaliformes; family Squalidae; genus Squalus; species Squalus acanthias. The sequence goes on from CM059428.1 coordinate 152,608,243, forward strand.
CATTTATCCACATTATATTCCATCTGCCATGTTCTCGTCCATTCACTGAGCCTGTCGAGATCCCCTTGAAGCCTCTTCACATCCTCTTCGCAACTGACACTGCCATCTAGCTTTGTATCATCAGCAAATTTGGAAATGTTACATTTAGTCCCCTCATCCAAATCATTCATATAGATTGTGAATAGCTGGGGCCCAAGCACCGATCCTTGCGGTACCACACTAGTCACAGCATGCCATCCTGAGAAAGACCCGTTTATCCCTACTCTTTGTTTTCTGTCTGTTAACCAATTCTCAATCCATGCTAGTATATTACTGCCAATTCCTTGTGCCCTCATTTTGTTCACCAACCTCTTGTGTGGGACCTTATCGAAGGCCTTCTGAAAATCCAGATACACCACATCTACCGGTTCCCCTTTGTCTACTCCACTGGTTACATCCTCAAAGAATTCCAATAGGTTTGTCAAACAGGATTTCCCTTTTATAAATCCATGTTGACTCTGCCCAATCTTATTTTTGTTTCTAAGTGCCCAGTTATTGCATCCTTTATAATAGATTCCAGCATTTTCCCAACTACTGATGTGAGGCTAACAGGTCTGTAGTACCCTGTTTCCTCTATCCCTCCTTTCTTAATTAGCGAGGTAACATTTGCTATCCTCCAATCTGCAGGAACCATTCCAGAATCTATAGAATTTTGAAAGATGACAACCAATGCGTCCACTATTCCAATAGCCACCTCTTTCAAAACCCTAGGATGTAGGTCATCCGGTCCTTGGGATTTATCGACTTTTAGTGCCATTAATTTTGCTAGTACTGCTTTTTTACTAATAATAATTTCTTTAAGTTCCTCATTCTCGTCACACCCTTGGTTTTTTCGTATATCTGGAAGGTTTTTTGTGTCTTCGTCCGTGAAGACAGAAACAAAGTATTTATTCAATTTCTTTGTCATTTCCTCATTCCCCATTATAAATTCTCCCATCTCTGACTGTAAAGGACCTACATTTACCTTCGCCAGTCTTTTCCTTTTCACATACTGATAGACTTCCATGTTGTTGCACAGATCCACATTTCACCTCAGGCTTCATGTAGTCATTGTGTTAAACCTTTGTTCACCACTCATAGGGCTCGATTTTGTCAGTGTGGGTGGGCTGGGGCATGTCAGGTGGGATTCGTGTCAGGACCCCGACTCCTAAATGAAGTGTTGAAAAATTGCGATTTTGCCCTAATTGGGCAATTGATTCCCTGCGTGTGGGAACCACTGGCCCAATGAGTCTTTTCATACAGAAAGTCACCTCCGATTACGTCATCGATGCTGTTGGATTTAAGGCATGCAAGCAGCCTTGATTCTTCTGGAGACTGGAAACGCTTTGGACATTGTATGAAGGACTTCATTTACCGACCATGTCCACCAGCAAGCAAAAGTGTGCACCTCGCTTTGATGAGCCCTCCCTGCAAGCTTTGGTGCAGGGAGCAAGATCTAATAAGGAGGTGCTCTTCCCTTCCTCAGGGAGAAAAAAGCCACCACAACAGACTAAAGCTGTGTGGCTGCAAGTGGCCCAGGAGGTCAATGCCATCTCTATGTGCCGCAGAACCTGGCTGCAGTGCAGGAAGAGGTTTCATGACCTTCTCCGAACAGGAAAAGTGAGTATGACTTTCCCATCACACTCAATCTGATCCCCATCGCCTGTCCTCACCAGCACTCAGCTTTGCCAACCTCTTCCTCCACATCCCACTTGACACTGACATCCCTGCACCCTTACCCATTCCCTCTCTCTCTATGGTCACATTCACTTAACTATTCGACCATGCAGCCCTCACAGTCCTTATCACTGTGACGCAATGACAACAACTTACAACACACAGGGAGGGACCTTTGTCTCCTTCTAAGCATCTATGCTATGGATTCTCTCCACTCACTCCTTCATTCTCACTCAAACTCTACTTGTGTCCCTCATTGCAGGAAAAGAGAGCCCACGATAAGAGGGAAAGTGCGAGGACAGGAGGAGGGCCACCCTCAGTAGCCCAGCTCACCACCTCGGAGGAGGCGGCCCTGGAAATTGCCAGGATCGAGGAGGATTCCGATGTGGGGGACGGACAGGCGGGCGCATCACAGCAAGCTGGTGACAGAATAGTTTGGCATCTCTCTCATTGAGATTGCTTGAGTGACTGATAATGATTCTGATGCTCTAACAGATTGACTTATGATCATCTGCACTATTCAATGTGCATGCAACCTTTCACCTCACATCTCTAACTCTTTCCTTTACTCCCCCACAGGACCATCGAGAGCCCTCGTCCCCACTGTCCAGGTGGAAGAGCCTGAGCTTCCAGACTCCTCAGAGGAAGCTGCAACCTCTGAGGGTGCTCCGTCAGCAGAATTAAGTGCACCCTGCACCAGCGCAGACACTCACACCTCGGTGGGACCTTTGGGACATAGAGTAGAGTTGTCACCTGGTGTATCACACTCACAAGTGAGCATCAGCAGATGGTGGAGACAGGGACAGCAGTGGAGAGTCCTCGTCGCAGTGGAGAGGACGCTCCCAGGTCGGCTCCGCTGCATGTCGAGCATGTGCCTCCGGGTCCATCCAGAAGGAGAGCAGTGCTGGAACTCCAGGAACAGGTGCAGGAGTCTCTGGCAGGTTTTGTTTCCAGGCTCGCTGCGAGTGTGGAGCGAATGGAGGAGTCCATCTCTAACATGAGCAGAGCCTTTGTGGAGACGTTGGCGCATGAACGCATCACTACGGAAAGGATGGCAAGTCCTCTGGAGTAGGACTTCCAGTGCAGAAACGGGTCCACATGGCCCCCCTGCGGTGCAGCAAGGTGCTGTCCAGCCACTTGCTAGCTCTGAAGTGGGGCTGACCCATGAGAGTGATGTTGGTGGCATACAACAAGGAAGTGGGGGCTCCTCTCCAAGCGCTCACACGACCATGCCACCATAGAGCCCTCGTTCAGAGCCCCACCAGAGTCCCCACCCAACTGAGATCGGCGTCTCAACCCCTGCACAGCTGCAGGAGCAGCAGACTGTTGCCGAACCCTCACACGTTCGCAACCCCAGAGGACGCCCGCCAAATGTGTCAAGACAGGAGCAGCAAGAAAGTGAGCAAGAGGCCTCCACATCTGCTGAAGCCACAGGGGAAGCACCACATAGGAGCACACGTAAGAGGAAGATAAAGCACAAGTAGTCACAAGGGTAGTCACTTGGGTGTAATGTTGTGTTTAATTTTTAAAAGCCATCAGTTGCTTATTGTCATAAAAAATTCTGATGGCAAACTGTTGCAGTTGTGGCGTGTTTCATTTTGCTAATGGGACTTGCACATTGAGGGCTTAGGGCAACTTGCAATTGTCAGTATGGTGGTCAGAGTGATAGGAATCTGCAGGTTCTTGGCCATTGTCGATGGTCTGATAAGAAGGTGCGAGGCAAAAGTGTTTGATGTGCAGGCTAAGCAAATGTGGCCAAGATGAGTACGTCCCTTGCATCCCGGGCAGCAATGGGGTCGCGCGCTGGCGCCTTCTGGCCTGTGCAGCTTCAGGTGGTTGAGCAGCAGCTTGGCGCTCCTGTTGTTGCTGCTGCTGTTGGTGGTGCTGTTGTTCATGGTTCTGCTGCTGCCATGGCAGGTCTTCGTCCGAATCTGATGTCCAGGAGGAAAGGAGAAAAATGGTTCCCATGCTTCTGGTATATACCTCAGTTGAGGAAGCGCTCAGTCAAGGTGACGAGAGGGGTTTCCCAGGAAGTCACACTGGAGATGGGTGTCAGGCTCCAAACTTCCACAACAATCGGTATGCCTGCTAAAAGTTCCCCCAGACCTGAGACAACAAAGTTCAGCCACCTGCAATGATGATTGCTGAAAACTCCTTTTTAATGGTGGAGCTGCAGCTGTTAGTAAGCAGTCCACTTGTGAGGCCACCTGGATTAACTGGCGTGTTCCAGAGGAGACGTGCAGGACGTTTGAAAAGTGGTCAAATCAGAAAGGCCTCTCAAAATGGGATTGTAGAGGCACTTAACTGGTTGATAAGGGCCTTAAGGGCTTATTCCGCCTCTTGGAGGCAGGATGGAAAAGGGGTGAGAAAACACGCATTTGGGAAAATTGCTCGGAGGCAGGATGGAGGCGGGATTGGGCCCACCCGCGATTTTTTACGATTTTACCACCTCACACGCCTCCAATCCCGTCTCCTCGGGCCTGGCAAAATCGAGCCCATAATGTTTAATACTGAACTTGAAATTGTTTGAGAATGACAAGTTTCAGGAAATGCTGAAACGAACTTGAAATAGAAGCGTTTGATCCTTGCATAACTAACTGAATGTCTCACTGATATCACATGGTTGTTAATCTTCATTTTTCTCCACATCTCTATACAGGTACATTTCCCTTCACAATAAAGGAATCTCCAAACACGTGGAAACATTGAAGTTCACTAAGTGACAACACCCCATTAGATGAATAACAAAGGTATGTTTCAGTGAAAACCAGACAAAGACAAAAGCGCAGGTACTGAGAATGATAAACTTTATTTTCAAGTTGACAGAATATAAAGGACGAAAATATATTATTCAAATAAATAATAAAGTATCTTTGTTTTTACATTTTTTGATTTCACAGGCACACTGATGGGTGATCTAAGCGATATTTTTAAAAGCATGTGACATTTTAAACAAATATATACAATTCATTGGCGCACTATTTTAATAGACTTGTTAACCCATTTAAATTAAACATTGTAAATGCTGTGATATGTTTGTTACACGTACGGAAGAGAGGAATTTTACTCCCAAATACTCTTACTAAAATACAGTCGTACAATTCTAGTCAACTGACCTAAAGATCAATGTACAGTGGGGAAGATCTAAATGAATGTGGTTACTATCACATCACGAATTACATTCATACAATTTTTATTTCCTTGCATGGTTTCTTGCTGTTTCTTGTAGAATCACTCTGGTTACTGCGTGTACGATCTCCCAGGCACAGCCACTGTTTCCCTGTGAAGAGACAAGAGGGGGATTAGCTTTAACCGTGAACTTTGGATGTAGTTTGTGTAAAATTGAGCAGAAGTTTTTTGATTAGAGCACATGAGATTACTTAGCTATTCTTTTCTTAATTGTATCTCATAAACTAGTTAAAAGATCTGAAAGTAGTGGCAAATATTTAAGAAACGATTAATATACAATAATAATTAATGAAACACAAACTGATGTTAAGGGCAAGAGACAAGCGATTATCGGGCATGTTTACCAAAAACTTATCTTCTCCAGGAGAAACGCCCCGAGATTTTGGAACCTTTCCTGTATAGCCAATCGGTGGATATTATGGGAGTGAGGAGATTGCATCTGCAGAAAGAAGGAAAATAAATGAATGTCTCTATTGCAGGAGATTTTGAGACTCTAAGTAATGATATTGGGTCAAAAAATCATGATAATGAAACAGTTTGGGTGGAGATAAGGAATAATAAGGGGAAAAAAACATTAGTGGGCGTAGTCTATAGGCCTCCGAACAGTTGCAACTCTATTGGACGGAGTATCAATCAGGAAATAGTTGAGGCATGTAATAAGGGAACATCTATAATTATGGGGGATTTTAACTATCATATTAATTGGACAAATCAAATGGGGCAGGGCTGCCTTGAGGATGAGTTCATTGAGTGTATTAGGGATGGGTTTCTTGAGCAGTATGTAACTGAACCGACCAGGGGGCAAGCAACCTTAGATCTGGTCCTGTGTAACGAGACAGGATTAATTAAAAATGTCCTAGTAAAGGATCCCCTTGGAATGAGTGACCATAACATGGTTGAATTCCATATTCAATTAGAGGGTGAGAAGGTTGGATCTCAAACAAGCGTGCTAAGCTTGAATAAAGGAGACTATGAAGGTATGCGAGCGGAATTGAGTAGAGTGGATTGGGAAAATAGATTAAAGGGTAAGACGACACATGATCAGTGGTGTACATTCAAGGAGTTATTTTACAACTTCCAAAAAAAATATATTCCACTGAAAAGAAAAGGGTGTAAAAGAAAGGACAGTCATCCGTGGCTAAGTAAAGAAATTAAGGATAGTATTCGACTAAAAACAAGGGCATATAAGGTAGCGAAATCTAGTGGGAGGACAGAGGATTGGGAAAACTTTAAAAGGCAGCAAAAAATAACAAAAAGATTGATTAAGAAAGGGAAGATAGATTATGAAAGTAAATTAGCAAAAAATATAAAAACAGATAGTAAGAGTTTTTATAGTTATATAAAAAGAAAAAGGGTGGCTAAAGTAAATGTTGGTCCCTTAGAGGATGAGACCGGGAAATTAATGGTGGGAAATATGGAGATGGCAAAAACACTGAATGAATATTTTGTATCAGTCTTTACAGTAGAGGACACTAAGAATATCCCAACACTGGACAAACAGGGGGCTATAGGGGGAGAGGAGCTAAACACGATCAAAATCACTAAGGAAGTGGTACTCGGTAAAATAATGGGACTCAAGGCGGATAAATCACCTGGACCTGATGGCTTACATCCTAGAGTCTTGAAGGAAGTGGCGGTAGGGATTGTAGATGCATTGGTAATAATTTTTCAAAACTCCCTGGATTCCGCTAAGGTCCCGGCAGACTGGAAAACTGCTAATGTAACACCCTTATTTAAAAAGGGCAGTAGACAGAAGGCTGGTAACTATAGACCGGTTAGCCTAACATCTGTGGTAGGTAAAATTTTGGAGTCCATTATTAAGGAAACAGTAACAGGACATTTGGATAATCATAATTTAATAGGACAAAGTCAGCATGGTTTTACGAAGGGGAAGTCATGTTTGACAAATTTGCTGGAGTTCTTTGAGGAAGTAACATATAGAGTGGATAAAGGGGAACCAGTGGACGTAGTGTATTTAGACTTCCAAAAGGCATTTGACAAGGTGCCACACAAAAGATTATTGCTTAAGGTAAAAAATCACGGGATTGGGGGTAATATTCTGGCATGGATAGAGGATTGGCTATCTAACAGAAAGCAAAGAGTTGGGATAAATGGTTCATTCTCAGACTGGCAATCAGTAACTAGTGGTGTTCCACAGGGGTCAGTGCTGGGTCCCCAACTCTTCACAATCTATATTAACGATTTGGAGGAAGGGACCAAGTGTAACATATCAAAATTTGCAGATGATACAAAGATGGGAGGGAAAGTAGTGAGTGAGGAGGACATAAAAAACCTGTAGGGGACATAGACAGGCTAAGTAAGTGGGCAGAGATTTGGCAGATGGAATACAACACTGGAAAGTGTGAGGTGATGCACTTTGGCGGGAAAAATCCTAGAGCAATTTATTATCTTAATGGCAAGAAACTGGAGAGTACTGAAGTGCAAAGGGATCTGGGGGTCCTGGTGCACGAAACTCAAAAGGTTAGTATGCAGGTGCAGCAAGTGATTAAGAAGGCAAATGGAATGTTGGCTTTCATTGCTAGGGGGATAGAATATAAAAATAGGGAGGTATTGCTTCAGTTGTACAAAGTATTGGTGAGACCGCACCTGGAATACTGCATACAGTTTTGGTGTCCTTACTTAAGGAAAGACATCCTTGCTCTCGAGGCAGTGCAAAAAAGGTTCACTCGGTTAATCCCGGGGATGAGGGGGTGGTCATATGAGGAGAGGTTGGGTAGATTGGGACTCTACTCATTGGAGTTCAGAAGAATGAGAGGCGATCTTATTGAAACATATAAGATTGTGAAGGGGTTGGATCGGGTGGATGCGGGGAGGATGTTCCCGATGACGGGTGAGACGAGAACTAGGGGACATAGTCGTAGAATAAGGGGCTGCTCTTTCAAAACTGAGATGAGGAGGAACTACTTCACTCAGAGGGTGGTAGGTCCATGGAATATGCTGCCACAAAAAGCTGTAGAAGCTACAACATTAATTAAATTTAAAACAGAAATAGACAGTTTCCTAGAAGTAAAGGGCATTAAGGGTTACGGGGAGCGGGCAGGAATTTGGACATGAGTCTAGGTTCGGATCGGTCATGGCCCTGTGGGTAGTGGAGCGGGCCCAGGGACTGTGTAGCCTGATTCTGCTCCTATTTCGTGTGTGCAATTCTGTTAGATGCAGGAGATGGTTCTGTGATAGATAGTAGATTGGCGGTTAGGATCAGATCAGCCATGATCTTATTGAATGGCGGAGCAGGCTCGAGGGGCCGATTGGCCTACTCCTGCTCCTATTTCTTATGTTCTTATGTTCTTATGTGATGTGAGATGCTGGAGCGGGCTGTTCTTACACAGGACTGCAGGTGAGAGAGAACTTCAGTCACACTGTTCAGGAACATGAGCCGCTGGTTCTTGGGGAAAGGAGCTTCGGATTCACTGAAGAGTCTCAGCATGCCCTTCAGGATTTCAACAGCAACACCCACTTTGTGATGCCCCGCCTGGGTGAAATGGGAAGACATGTGTCAAGATGGAACCATTTTAAAGTGATGTTATAATTTCACTGGAATGTGCCAAGTTATTGAAGTCAAACTCACCGGTTCTAAAATCGCAGGAACTTCCAGATTGACGTCGTATTCACCCATGCATTCAGGTGAAAAAACAGGATTCTGTACAAGAAAAAGAAATAAATATGAATTAATATAAATTCTGTGAATAACGATTATTTCTGACTTATCTCCAACGATTGCCTAATAATTGGACTGATACCTGGAATGCCAATAACATAATATATTGTTCAAAGTCAGTTTCAGTCCCAAATTCCAGTCGCAAATCCATAATCCCAGTACCAGCCCAAAGTCTCAATCCCAAATCCAAGTTGCAGTCCCAATTCCAGAAGCAAATCCCAGTCCCAAATCCAATGCCCAGTTCAAATGTCAGTCCACTCATCACCATATGATTCATGATCGATATTCCACATCAGGGATTTAGTTACAGAGTGATCTGAGAATTAAATGTAAGAACGGGTCTGCAGTGAAGGGTCGATTCTATCTTTCAAGTACTCACTATATTCTCTAATCCGAGCATCAGTTCTTTCCAGAAGCTCCTCCTCATGCAGAGATGGTCAGAATGATGTCCACAGACACTTTGTGAGCACAGGAAGAGCAGAGCAAGAGGGAGGCCGAGTCTGAGCCAGGACATCTACTTACAGCGTCTGCAAAATGTATTCAGTGAAGTAAAAGGGAGCCTGAATACTCGAGCTGAACCGGGAGGCAGCAGCAGTTTGCTCGGGCTTCTTATTTGGTGTGGAGCCTCTCTTACCAGGTGCCGCTTGGTGCTGACTGGGAGCCGCTTCTTGTGGAGCTGTGTCGCTCATCCTGACTGCAGTCTTTTTAAAGTTCCTGCCTCCCCCGCACACTCCTCAGGGTTAAGAACGAAACAACCGGCTCTATCCGGAATCCTTATTGTACAGACAACATTCAGGATTTAGGGTGCGTTAAAGTGTTTAGTAACACTCCTGGATCAATTTAAATTACTTTCAATTCACACATTCAGAATTCAGCCACTTGTATCTCTTACAGGTAGAAGGTGGGACCTGTGCTGAACCACCGTGACCCATTGACACCAACAAAATGCTCAATTTGAGTTATAATTTGATGCAATATTTGTGATTCCCTGTCAAGTTTCACGCAGAAGCAGAAGGAACTTTTAAAAGTCGAATCAATTCTTGTGTAAAATGTGAAGAAATAAAAGTTGTGTTTCTATGTGTGATATCACCAGGGAAGGTTTCCTGTTACATGTAAGGACTTTGCAAACCTCAGTGTAAACTTGGCCACTTGGATTAATTCCAAAGATACTAACCATTGAAGTCAATTTAAAATAATATACCCAGTGTGGTTAACTAAGGATAAACTAACCAGTTTGGTTAATTTATAATAAACTAACCACTGTGAATAGTGGGAACTCTCTCCCACAAAAAGCATTGATGCTACCTCAGTTAATAATTTTAAATCAGAGATCAATAGATTGTTGCTAGCCTTGGATATTAAGGGATATGTAACCAAGGCGGGTGGATGGAGTTAGGATACAGATCAGCCATGATATCACTGAATGACGGAAGCGGCTGGAGCTGTTGAATGGCTTGCTCCTGTTCCTATGGTTAATTTAAAATAAACTAACCACTGTTAATTTAACATAAACTAATCTCTTAACACAAACTAAGGACTGTGGTTAAATTCAAATGGACTTGGGATTTGTGTTGGAAGTAGAACGAAAAAATCTTGAATTTATTTAGCACCTTTCATAAACTCTGGAAGTCCCAAAGTAAATCACTGCCCAGTGAAATACTTTTCTTTTGACGTGAAATCACTGTTACAATGGCCCAGAAATTGCTGGAAAAGTAATGGTGAGTTCCCAGCACCCTTCATTATTAGTGCATAAATAAAAGAGCAATTTGTGGTGAGGAATAGATACGCCTTGAATTGCTGCTCAGCACGAATTGCTGTACAATTTGTGTCACTTGACCTTTTGCTTTCTGTCTCTTTTTCCTCTCTTAATCCAATCTTTCTTTCCCTCTCTTCATTTCTCTTTCTGTAGCTAATTTGACTATAATTCTCCCTATTTCTTTCTCCGTCTTTCGCTCTGTTTTCTTTATCCTTTCAAATCCCTCCATTCCCTCGCCACTCACTGTCCAGCCCTACAAGCCTTCGGGATATCTGCGCTGCTCCAAATTTGGCCTCTTGAACATCCCTCATTTTAGCCGCTCCACTATTGGCGGCCATGCCTTCAGCTGCCAAGGCCCTAATCTCTGGAATTCCCTCCCTAAACCTCTCCGCCTCTCTACCTCTTTTTCGTCCTTTAAGACGTTGCTTAAAACCTACCTCTTTGAACAAGCTTTGTTTCATCTGCACTAATATCTCCTTATGTGGATCAGTGACAAATTTTGCTTGCTAATGCTCCTGTAAAGTGCCTTGGGACATTTTACTACAAGTCGTTGTTGTTAAAGAAAAAAGAAAGACTTGAAATTATATAGCACCTTTAACGACCACTGGACGAACCAAATCACTTTACAGCCAAATAGGTACTTTTGAAATGTAGTCACTGTTGTAATGTAGGAAACGCGGCAGCCAATTTGTGCACAGCAAGCTCCCACAAACAACAAGGTGATAATGACCAGATAATCTGTTTTTGTTATGTTGCTTGAGGGATATATATTACCCAGGACACCAGGGATAACTCCCCTGCTCTTCTTCGAAATGGTGTCATGGGATCTTTTACGTCCACCTGAGAGAGCAGACGGGCCTCGGTTTAACCTCTCATCCAAAAGATGGCACCTCTAACAATGCTGCATTCTCTCAGCACTGCCCTGGAATGTCAGTCTAGTCTCTGAAGTGGGACTTGAACCCACAAACTTCTGCCTCAGAGGCGAGAGTGTTACCAACTGAGCCATATATTGTATCATAGGATAAGGGGATAGACTGTTGGTCCCGTTGTTCACCAAGATCGCAGTTTCCATGATGATGTTGCTGCAGCGTTATCAGCTTGCACTACAAGCAAGTCACGGTGCAAAAATGACACGATCAGTAGGATGAGGAAAAAATCAAATTCATGGCGGATGCCGCTTGATGCTCCACTCCAGCAATTTCTCGCCCAAGGTAGGGAAATTCAGCAGTCAATGAATGTACAACCATGTCTTCACGAACAGCTGTAAAATAAATTACCAATTAACCTGCCTTGGCTGAAGGATAAATGCTGGCCAGAACACCAGGATATCTCTCTATTCGTCTTCAAAATAGTGCCATGGGATCTTTACATCCACCTGAAAGAGCAGATGAGGCAACAGTTAAGCACCTCAGTTGAAAAAGGCCACCTCTCTCAGTACTGCACTGAAGTGTGAGCCACGATTATGTGCTCAAGTCTCTGAAGTGAGGCTTGAACCCACAACCTTGTGACTCAGAGGCAAGAGTGTTACTTCTGAGCCAACTCTGACATCAAAAGTGATTTATATTTATTAAATATTGTAAAAGTTGCAGAGATATTTCACAGGAAAATGATGTGATCATTGGATGAGCAGGTTGGATGAACCAGAGCTCCTGTCCTGCCATATTGGCCACACAATGTTGCTTTTGTCCAACATGGAAAATCTTAGCTATTTTATAGTTGAGAAAATTTGAAAATTTTAGCTTTACAGTGAAAAACTTTGACAAAGTACTTTTCGATTAAAGCTCAAGAGAAGATACAAGAATAATGTAGTACATATGAATTTTACAAAATGTGTCGAGAAGCTATGGAATACAGTTTATATTCCATAAGAGGACTGAGCTGACAGTTTATTAGTGGTGAAATCATGGGTTAGTTTGGTCAGTATATGGTCGATAATAATTCATATCTCACGACACTCATCAGGTACTCAGTTATACCAAAGATTGGGTAAAGCATTTAAAGTAAGAAAAGCTAAAAGATGTGTGTTATAAAAGCTTTCACTCAAAGCAAAGGTTAACTGCTCTGGAGGAAGTCAGAGTCTGTTCTGAGCACTTTGGTAATTTGAGAATATGAAGTTCAGAGAGAAACGATGGTGAAGTAAAGCAGCATCACTATTCTTCACCAGTAATCGGAGCTCCTTCCTTTTAGTTTCTTTTAGCCGATTTATCAAGGAGCAGTGTTGCAATGCTGTGAAGGGACCACCATACTCTAAATATTAACCCTTAGATTGCTGGCAGGTACAAGTGCTGACATGTGCAAAACATGGGAAAAATTAGTGAGGAAGTTCCAGTGGATTGAAATTTCATGCACCCTGGGGAACAATGTTGAGTGATGGAGTGCCTGTGATGCAAAATATTTGAAGCAACTGACTTGACTTTAAACATAAAAACATAGGAACAGGTGTAGGCCATTCAGCCCTTTGAACTTGTCCCACGATTCAATTAGATCATGGTGGTCTGTACCTTAACTCCATTTACCTGCCTTGTTTCTGTAACCTGTAATACCCTTGCCTATAAAAAATGTGTCTATTACAGTTTTGAAATTTTCAATTGACCTTGCTTTAATAGCTTTTTGGGGGAGTGAGATCCAGATTACCACTGCATTTTGCGTGAAGAAATGAAAGACAGTTCCCAGAAACTTCTGATAATAAACATGCAGCCTCCTCAGGCAAGGCAATGGTAATCTACTCGAACTGGTCCTGCATTTCATCCTCAATATTAACACTAGGGAAACAACTGGTTCTCCTCACGTGGCAGGTTCACGGATCCTAGGCTGAGCAGTTTTGTTTAATTTCTGCTCTTTGCTGTGGCATTGGGATAAGCGTCATTATTAACTTCCCCTGATAGCTGAATCTTTAAAGGCCGTTTATAATTGAGTTACGCAGACTCTAACGTCGCAGCTTTGAGTCACGGTCTGTGCTGATTGAGTTGATCCCAACAGGGGTGGACAGAAGAGTTTAGCAATTGGCTTCAGAGGGAGGTCAAAAGCTATTAGAAAACAAACAATTCTACCTAATCAGAAACTACCCATGAACGTACCCAACTCATATTCTGAAACTGCAACAATTCCGCCATTGCCACTTGGCTCGGCTCAACACATTACATTGTGCATCAGGAGCATCCTTTACTTTGGGTATCCCCTTCCCCAAGAATTCATTGTCCAGCTGGCGCAGTTGACGTTGTATTTTCTGAATCAAAGAATTACCGCTCCCAAGAGAAGCTGGCAGCTGTCCTTCATTCTGCCAGTGGATTTCACACTTCTTTCAGCCTTAATCTGTCACATTAACACCACCTCTAGCCTTGCATATCTCTTAATGTCTCTTTATGTCTCTTCATCTTCCCCTTTGTTCTTTTATCCCCTCCCCCTTTTCCCAGCTTTACTCTGGCCTTAAATCTATTTGATTTCCGGCTCTTCACAGTTCTGACGAAAGGTCATCGACCTGAAACGTTAACTCTCTTTCTCTCTCCACGGATGCTGCCTGGCCTGCTGAGTTTTTCCAGCGTTTTCTGTCACCAGCTTCATTCAGACTCCCTGCACATTAGCGCAATTGTATTATGCGGCTGAAGTGACACGAGCAACCATTACTATTGTGCAATCCTATTTGCCTCCACTCCCTCCCCACAGTGACCCTGGTCCCACACTTCTCTTTTTCCTCCACTGTCTCAATCCTGCTGATTTCAGGTAAAAACAATCTATTTACTCAACTGCTCTGTTTAATCTGTTTATTCCTTTTCCTAACTGTCACTGATACACTTTGCAGTTGAACTTCTGCTGTTTGGAGGTTAGCTTAATGCATTTATGATAATTAGTTTCATCCACTATTTTAAAGGAGGTATTAACTGAACCCATTCTAGTTAAAAATGAGTTAACAATGTTAAATGGCATTAATACAGATGTTTTAATTATAGATATGGGGCCAGAAATTCGGCTTTCCGGCTTCCTGCGGGTGCAAGGATCGCGTGTGTACTTGCCAACCTCGCCTGCCGTTGTGCTTCGGGCCCACGAGGACTTCGGCTCCTGGGCCTCCTGCAGCTGCCGGCGGGCAGTGCTTGCATGTCCCAGGGGCGTAGTTAGTTCGAAGCATCCCCTGGGATCACCTGGGCCATGGAGAGCCGGGGCATTTTCATTCATAGATTTGACAGGAAGACCTGTCAAATCTATGAATAGTGATCGGCCCCAAAACCGCACTTAAACTTCAAATAAATTTTAAAAAAAACATCACAGTTTTTAAAATAACTATAAGTTACATAAATTAACTACTTCAAACAAAAATTTTAATTGAAAAAATTAATTATACTTTTTAACGGTGCTAAAAATAAACTGACCTTTCTTTAAAGTATATAAAAAAGATAAACCTGTTGAAAAAATGTTTAAATTGTAATTAATTAACCACTTACCTTGTTAAAAACAGGCCTTGCGCCTCCTTTTTAAAAGTGCAGCTTCTCCATACTTAGCCTCCCGGAGAAACCTGAAAAAAAAAGAAGTTCGCTGCATGCGCGCAGCCTCTCCCGCACACACGTTCGACTACTGAACCCCTCCCTTCAGGGGAACGGAAGTTCCGCTTTCCCGCGCATGCGCAGTGCATGCGTGAAACCGGCACTTCAGGTGGCCTTACGGGTGAGTACACAACGCGTACTCACCCAACAAGAGCTGAATTTCTGGCACATGCTTCATTTGTTACAACATAAGAACATAAGAACATAAGAAATAGGAGCAGGAGTAGGCCATTCGGCCCTTCGAGCCGATCTTCAGCCTCAACTCCATTCACCGGCCCTATCGCCATATCCCTTGATGCCCTTACTAGTCAGAAATCTATCGACTTCTGTTTTGAATATACCCAATTACTGAGCCTCCACAGCCCTCTGGGGTAGAGAATTCCAAAGATTCACCACTCTCTGTATGAAGAAATATCTTCTCATCTCAGTCTTGAATGGCCTATCCTTTATCTTGAGGCTGTGGCCCCTGGTTCTAGACTCCCCAGCCAAGGGAAACATTCTCCCAGCATCCATCCTATCAAGCCCTGTAATAATTTTGTATGCTTCAATGAGATCCCCTCTCATTCTTCTGAATTCAAGAGAATAGAGGACTAGTTTACTAAATCTCTTCTCATGTGACAGTCCTGCCATCCCAGGAATCAATCTTGTGAACCTTCGTTGCACTCCCTCTATGGCAAGTATATCCTTCCTTAGGTAAGGAGACCAAAATTGTACACAGTACTCCAGGTGTGGTCTCACCAAGGCCCTATATAATTGGAGTAAGACTTCTTTACTCCTGTACTCAAATCCTCTTGTAATGAAGGCCAGCATACCATTTGCCTTCGTAATGGCTTGCTGCACCTGCACATTCACTTTCAGTGACTCATGTACAAGGACACCCAGGTCCCTTTGAGCATTTGCATTCCCCAATCTTTCACCATTGAGGAAAAACTCTCTCTTTCTGTTTTTTCTACCAAAGTGGATAACTACACATTTATCCACATTATATTCCATCTGCCATGTTCTCACCCATTCACTGAGCCTGTTGTGATCCCCTTGAAGCCTCTACACATCCTCTTCGCAACTAATACTGCCACCTAGCTTTGTATCATCAGCAAATTTGGAAATGTTACATTTAGTCCCCTCATCCAAATCATTCATATAGATTGTGAATAGCTGGGGCCCAAGCACCGATCCTTGCGGTACCCCACTAGTCACAGCCTGCCATCCTGAAAAGACCCGTTTGTCCCTACTCTTTGTTTTCTGTCTGTTAACCAATTCTTAATCCATGCTAGTATATTACTGCCAATTCCTTGTGCCCTAATTTTGTTCACCAACCTGTTGTGTGGGACCTTAGCGAAGGCCTTCTGAAAATTCAGATACACCACAGCTACCGGTTCCTCTTTGTCTACTCCACTAGTTACATCCTCAAAGAACTCCAATAGGTTTGTCAAACAGGATTTCCCTTTTATAAATCCATGTTGACTCTGCCCAATCTTATTTTAGTGTCTAAGTGCCCAGTTATTGCATCCTTTATCATAGATTCCAGCATTTTCCCAACTACTGATGTGAGGCTAACAGGTCTGTAGTTCCCTGTTTCCTCTCTCCCATCTTTCTTAAATAGCAGGGTTACATTTGCTATCCTCCAATCTGCAGGAACCATTCCAGAATCTATAGAATTTTGGAAGATGACAACCAATGCATCCACTATTCCAATGGCCACCTCTTTCAAAACCCTAGGATGTAGGTCATCCGGTCCTTGGGATTTATCGACTTTTAGTCCCATTAATTTTGCTAGTTCTGCATTTTTACTAATAATAATTTCTTTAAGTTCCTCATTCTCGTCACACCCTTGGTTTTCTCGTATTTCTGGAAGGTTTTTTGTGTCTTCCTCCGTGAAGACAGAAACAAAGTATTTATTTAATTTCATTGCCATTTCCTCATTCCCCATTATAAATTCTCCCATCTCTGACTGTAAAGGACCTACATTTACCTTCGCCAGTCTTTTCCTTTTCACATACTGATAGACTTCCATGTTGTTGCACAGATCCACATTTCACCTCAGGCTTCATGTAGTCATTGTGTTAAACCTTTGTTCACCACTCATAGGGCTCGATTTTGCCAGTGTGGGTGGACAGGGGCGTGTCAGGTGGGATTCGTGTCAGGACCCCGACTCCTAAATGAAGTTTAGAAAAATTGCGATTTTGCCCTAATTGGGCAACTGATTTCCTGCGTGTGGGAACCACTGGCCCAATGAGTCTTTTCATACAGAAAGTCGCCTCCGATGACGTCAGCAATGCTGTTGTATTTAAGGCCTGCAAGCAGCCTTGATTCTTCTGGAGACTGGAAACGCTTTGGAAATTGTATGAATGACTTAATTTACCGACCATGTCCACCAGCAAGCAAAAGTGTGCACCTCGCTTTGATGAGCCCTCCCTCCAAGCTCTGGTGCAGGGAGCAAGATCTAATAAGGAGGTGCTGTTCCCTTCCTCAGGGAGAAAAAAGCCACCACAACAGACTAAAGCTGTGTGGCTGCAAGTGGCCCAGGAGGTCAATGCCATCTCTATTTGCCGCAGAACCTGGCTGCAGTGCAGGAAGAGGTTTCATGACCTTCTCCGCACAGGAAAGGTGAGTATGACTTTCCCATCACCCTCAATCTGATCCCCATCGCCTCTCCTCACCAGCACTCAGCTTTGCCAACCTCTTCCTCCACATCCCACTTGACACTGACATCCCTGCACCCTTACCCATTCCCTCTCTCTCTATGGTCACATTCACTTAACTATTCTACCATGCAGACCTCACAGTCCTTATCACTGTGACGCAATGACAACACCTTACAACACACAGGGAGGGCCCTTTGTCTCCTTCTAAGCATCTATGCTATGGATTCTCTACACTCACTCCTTCATTCTCACTCAAACTCCACTTGTGTCCCTCATTGCAGGAAAAGAGAGCCCACAATAAGAGAGAAAGAGCGAGGACAGGAGGAGGGCCGCCCTCAGTAGCCCAGCTCACCACCTCAGAGGAGGCGGCCCTGGAAATTGCCGGGATCGAGGAGGATTCCCAAGTGGGGGACGGACAGGCGGGCGCATCACAGCGAGCTGGTGACAGAATAGTTTGGCATCTCTCTCATTGAGAAGGCATGAGTGACTGATAATGATTCTGATGCTCTAACAGATTGACTTATGATCATCTGCACTATTCAATGTGCATGCAACCTTTACCTCACATCTCTAACTCTTTCCTTTACTCCCCCACAGGACCATCGAAAGCCCCCGTCCCCACTGTCCAGGAGGAAGAGCCTGAGCTTCCAGACTCCTCAGAGGAAGCTGCAACCTCTGATGGCACTCCGTCAGCAGAATTAAGCGCACCCTGCACCAGCGCAGACACTCACACCTCGGTGGGAACTTTGGGACATAGAGTAGAGTTGTCACCTGGTGTATCACAGCTCACAAGTGAGCATCAGCAGATGGTGGAGACAGGGACAGTAATGGAGACTCCTCGTCGCAGTGGAGAGGACGCTCCCAGCTCGGCTCCGCTGCATGTCGAACCTGTGCCTTCGGGTCCATCCAGAAGGAGAGCGGTGCTGGAACTCCAGGAACAGGTGCAGGAGTCTCTGGCAGGTTTTGTCTCCAGGGTTGCTGCGAGTGTGGAGCGAATGGAGGAGTCCATCGCTAACATGAGCAGAGCCTTTGTGGAGGCGTTGGTGTATGAACGCATCACCACGGAAAGGATGGCTAACTCCGTGGTAAGGCTGGCTACCGTAGAGGAGAGGATGGCTATGGTAGAAGAGAGGATGGCTACGTCCATGGAGGAGCTTAGTCGCCAGGGTATGGAAAACATGGTCATTGTTGAGAATAGACTGACATCTCTTCAGGAGCGATGGTCAGTTATTGAGCAAAGAAACCAGACCTTCATGCAAGTCCTCTGGAGTAGGACTTCCAGTGCAGAAACGGGACCTCATGGCCCCCCTGCAGTGCAGCAAGGTGCTGTCCAGCCACTTGCTAGCTCTGAAGTGGAGCTGACCCATGAGAGGGATGTTGGTGGCATACAACAAGGTAGTGGGGGCTCCTCTCCCAGTGCTCATACGAGCATGCCACTGCAGAGCCCTCGTTCAGAGCTCCACCAGAGTCCCCACCCAACTGAGATCGGCGTCTCGACCCCTGCACAGCCGCAGGAGCAGCAGACTGTTGCCGAGCCCTCACAGGTTCGCAACCCCAGAGGACGCCCGCCAAAGGTGTCAAGACAGGAGCAGCAAGAAAGTGAGCAAGGAGCCTCCACATCTGCTGAAGCCACAGGGGAAGCACCATGTAGGAGCACGCGTAAGAGGAAGATAAAGCACAAGTAGTCACAAGCGTATGCACTTGGGTGTAATGTTGTGTTTAATTTTGAAAAGCCATCAGTTGCTTATTGTCTTGAAAAATTCTGATGGCAATCTGTTGCAGTTGTGGCATGTGTTATTTCGTGAATGGGACTTCCACATTGAGGGCTTAGGACGACTTGCAATTGTCAGTATGGTGGTCATAGTGATAGGATTCCGCAGGTTCTTGGCCATTGTCGATGGTCTGATAAGAAGGTGCGAGGCAAAAGTGTTTGATGTGCAGGCTAAGCAAATGTGGCCAAGATGAGTGCGTCCCTTGCATCCCGGGCAGCAATGGGGTCGCGCGCTGACGCCTTCTGGCCTGTGCCGCTTCAGGTGGTTGAGCAGCAGCTTGGCGCTCCTGTTGTTGCTGCTGCTGTTGATGTTGCTGTTGTTCATGGTTCTGCTGCTGCCACGGCTGGTCTTCGTCTGAATCTGATGTCCAGGAGGAAAGGAAATAAATGGTTCCTAGGCTTCTGCTATATGCCTCAGTTGAGAAAGCACTCAGTCAAGGTGGCGAGAGAGATTTCCCAGGAAGTCACACTGGATATTGGTGTCATGCTCCAAACTACCACAACAATGAGCAGGCCTGCTAAAAGTTCCCCCAGACCTGAGACAACAAAGTTCTGCCACCTGCAAATGATGATTGCTGAAAACTCCTTTTTAATGTTGGAGCTGCAGCTGTTAGTAAGCAGTCCACTTGTGAGGCCGCCAGGATTCACTGATGTGTTCCAGAGGAGACGTACAGGACGTGGGAAAAGTGGTCAAATCAGAAAGGCCTCTCAAAATGGGATTATAGAGGCACTTAACTGGTTGTTAAGGTCCTTAAGGGCCTATTCCGCCTCTTGGAGGCAGGATGGAAACGGGGTCAGAAAACACGCATTTGGGAAAATTGCTCGGAGGCGGGATGGAGGCGGGATTGGGCCCACCCGCCATTTTTTGCGATTTTACCACCTCACACGCCTCCAATCCTTCCTCCTTGGGCCTGGTAAAATCGAGCCCATAATGTTTAATGCTGAACTTGAAATTGTTTGAGAATGACAAGTTTCAGGAAATGCTGAAACGAACTTGAAATAGAAGCGATAGCAAAATACTGCGAATGCTGGAAATCCGAAATAACAACAGAAAACGCTGGAAAAACTCAGCAGGCCAGGCAGCCTCCGTGGAGAGAGAAACAGAGTTAACGTTTCAGGTCAAAGACCTTTCGTCTGAACTGGAAAAAAGCAGGAAATGAAATAGATATAAAGCAAGGATAAAGCTGGGAAAAGGGGGAGGGGTGAAAGAACAAAAGGCCCATTACTTTCCTCAGCAATTGTCTCCGGTTCCGTTTTATTCCACGTGGATTCCAACTAAACTTCCACCCTTCGTGTTTCGGATCCACCCATGATTACAAATATCTCCAAGATATTCATCGTTCCTCGAACTACTGCTCTCGCCGCATCTTGAGATCCACGCTCAATGCCATGTGGCGCCACATGAACACTCTCGACCTCTCTCTTCAGCAGCTCCGGTGCACTCTATCTCAAAGCTGTTCACAGTTCCATTTCATCCTTCGACTCATCCGACGCTTCAACAAAACACTTTTTTTCTTCCTTTCTGATGTCAAGGATCGCAAGCTTCATCAACGCTTGAACACCAATGTCCCTCCGGAACCTTTTTCCATTCACTTTCCTCTGACCCCCCTTCTCCCAATCTCACCCCCTGCCACGTTTTCACTATCCCTTCTGACTGTCCCCTTTCTGACCCCGAACGATCAGTCCTCAGCAAAGGCCTGAGCTTCATCCCCTTACGCGCCCACCTCAATGAATTTTGAGCTCGGCACGATGCTGAGCTCTTTTTCCGCAGCCTTCCTCTCCGTGCCCACTTCTTTGGCCAGGAGTCTTCCCCCCGCACGGCTGACCCTTACTCCCGCTTTCAGAATTCCTGTTCTACCTGGACCCCTCCCTCTGGCCTCTTACCCTCTCTAGATCTTTTCATTGCTAACTGCCGGCGTGACATCGGCCGTCTCAATTTCTCAGCTCCTCTCTCTCACTCCAACCTACCTCCCTCTGAACTTGCAGCACTCTAA
This sequence comes from Squalus acanthias, assembly GCA_030390025.1. Lineage (NCBI taxonomy): Eukaryota > Metazoa > Chordata > Chondrichthyes > Squaliformes > Squalidae > Squalus > Squalus acanthias. The sequence goes on from CM059428.1 coordinate 152,629,507, forward strand.
ACCCTCAGATCCAACCCCGACATTGTCATTAAACCTGCTGACAAGGGTGGTGCTGTTGTTGTTTGGCGTACCGACCTCTACCTAGCAGATGCTGAATGCCAACTCTCCGACACCTCCTCCTACCTCCACTTGGACCATGACCCCACTACCGAACATCAAGCCACCATTTCCAAGACCGTCACTGACCTCATCTCCACTGGAGATCTTCCACCCACGGCCGCCAACCTCATAGTTCCCCAACCCTGCACAGCCCGCTTCTACCTCCTTCCCAAGATCCACAAACAGGACTGCCCCGGTAGACCCATCGTTTCAGCCTGTTGTTGCCCCACGGAACTTATCTCTTCCTATCTCGAATCTATTTTATCTCCCCTTGTCCAGTCTCTTCCCACCTACATCCGCGACTCTTCCGACGCCCTCCGCCACTTTAACAGTTTCCAGTTTCCCGGCCCCAACCGCCTCCTTTTCACTATGGACGTACAATCCCTCTGCACCTCCATTCCCCACCAGGGTGGCCTGAGGGCGCTCCGCTTCTTCCTTGAACAGAGGCCCAACCAGTCCCCATCCACCACCACCCTCCTCCGCCTGGCTGAACTTGTTCTCACATTGAACAACTTCTCCAAATCAAAGGTGTTGCTATGGGTACCCGCATGGGTCCTAGCTATGCCTGACTTTTTGTGGGATATGTGGAACACTCTTTGTTCCAGTCCTACTCGGGTCCCCTCCCTCACCTCTTTTTCCGGTACATTGATGACTGTATCGGTGCCGTCTCCTGCTCTCGCCCTGAACTAGAACATTTCATTCACTATGCTTCTAATTTCCACCCTTCCCTCACCTTCACATGGTCCATCTCCGACTCTTCCCTTCCCTTCCTCGACTTCTCCGTCTCCATCTCTGGGGATAGGTTATTGACTAACATTCACTACAAGCCCACTGACTCCCACAGCTACCTGGACTACTCTTCCTCCCACCCCGCCTCCTGTAAGGACTCTATTCCATTCTCCCAGTTTCTCCGTCTCCGCCGCATCTGCTCTGACGATGCCACCTTCCATACCAGTGCTTCCGACATGTCTTCCTTTTTCCTCAACCAAGGATTCCCCTCAACTCTGGTTGACACGGCCCTAGACCGTGTCCGTTCTATCTCCCGCACTTCTGCCCTCACCCCTGCCCCTCCCTCCCGGAACCACGATAGAGTTTCCCTTGTCCTCACCGATCACCCCACCAGCCTCCACATTCAACGGATCATCCTCTGCCATTTCCGCCACCTCCAGCGTGATCCCACCACCAAACGCATCTTCCCCTCACCTCCCCTTTCAGCATTCCGCAGGGACCGCTCCCTCCGCGACACCCTAGTCCACTCCTCTACCACCCCCAGCACCCCTTCCCCTTCGCCCGGCACCTTCCCATGCAAGCGCAGGAGATGCAACACATGCCCTTATACCTCCCCTCTTCCCACTGTCCAGGGCCCCAAACACCCCTTCCAGGTGAAACAGCGATTTACTTGTACTTCCTGCAATTTAGTATACTGTATTCGCTGCTCACGATGTGGTCTCCTCTACATTGGGGAGACCAAACGCAGATTGGGTGACTGCTTTGCGGAACACCTCCATTCAGTCCGTAAGGGGGACCCCGAGCTCCCAGTGGCCTGTAACTTTAATTCTCCGCTCCACTCCCACTCTGACCTCACCGTCCTCGGCCTATTACACTGTTCCACGGAAGCGCAGCGTAAGCTCGAGGAACAGCACCTCATCTTTCGTTTAGGCACCCTACAGCCCTCTGGACTCAATATCGAGTTCAACAATTTTAGATCATAACCTCAGCCCCTATCACATTTATATTTTATTTTTTCATCCACCCTTTTGTTTGCCCCCCCTTTTTTTTCCTCCCAGAAGCTGGCAGCTGTCCTTCATTCTGCCAGTGCATTTCACACTTCATTTAGCCTCAACCTGTCACATTAACACTCCTCTTGCCTTGATCATCTCTTAATGTCTCTCAATGTCTCTTAATCTCTCCTTTTGTTCTTTCATCCCCTCCCCTTTTTCCCAGCTTTAAATCTATTTCATTTCCTGCTTTTTTCCAGTTCTGATGAAAGGTCTTCCACCTGAAACGTTAACTCTGTTTCTCTCTCCACGGATGCTGCCTGGCCTGCTGAGTTTTTCCAGCGTTTTCTGTTGTTATTTTGAAATAGAAGCGTTTGATCCTTGCACAACTAACTGAATGTCTCACTGATATCACATGGTTGTTAATCTTCATTTTTCTCCACATCTCTATACAGGTACATTGCCCTTCACAATAAAGGAATCTCCAAACACGTGGACACATTGAAGTTCACTAAGTGACAACACCCCATTAAATGAATAACAAAGGTATGTTGCAGTGAAAACCAGACAAAGACAAAAGCGCAGGTATTGAGAATGATAAACTTTATTTTCAAGTTGACAGAATGTAAAGGACGAAAATATATTATTCAAATAAATAATAAAGTATCTTTGTTTTTACATTTTTTGATTTCACAGGCACACTGATGGGTGATCTAAGCGATATTTTTAAAAGCATGTGACATTTTAAACAAACATATACAATTCATTGGCGCACTATTTTAATAGACTTGTTAACCCATTTAAATTAAACATTGTAAATGCTGTGATGCGTTTGTTACACGGACGGAAGAGAGGAATTTTACTCCCAAATACTTTTATTAAAATACAGTCGTACAATTCTAGTCAACTGACCTAAAGATCAATGTACAGTGGGGAAGCGCTAAATGAATGTGGTTATTATCACATATCGAATTACATTCATGCTATTTTTATTTCCTTGCATGGTTTCTTGCTGTTTCTTGTAGAATCACTCTGGTTACTGCGTGTATGATCTCGCAGGCACAGCCACTGTTTCCCTGTGAAGAGACAAGAGGGGGATTAGCTTTAACCGTGAACTTTGGATGTAGTTTGTGTAAAATTGAGCAGAAGGTTTTTGATTAGAGCATATGAGATTACTAAGGTATTATTTTCTTAATTGTATCTGATAAAGTAGTTAAAAGATCTGAAAGTAGTGGCAAATATTTAAGAAACGATTAATATACAATAACAGTTAATGAAACACAAACTGATGTTAAGAGCAAGAGGCAAGCAATTAGGGGACATGTTTACCAAAAGCTTACCTTCTCCAGGAGAAACGCCCCGAGTTTCTGGAACCTTTCCTGTATAGCCAATCGGTGGATATTATGGGAGTGAGGAGATTGCATCTGCAGAAAGAAGGAAAATAAATGAATGTCTCTATTGCAGGAGATTTTGAGACTCTAAATAATATGTGATGTGAGATGCTGGAGCGGGCTGTTCTTACACAGGACTGTAGGTGAGAGAGAACTTCAGTCACACTGTTCAGGAACATGAGCCTCTGGTTCTTGGGGAAAGGAGCTTCGGATTCAGTGAAGAGTCTCAGCATTCCCTTTAGGATTTCAACAGCAACACCCGCTTTGTGATGCCCCGCCTGGGTGAAATGGGAAGACATGTATCAAGATGGAACCATTTTAAAGTAATGTTATAATTTCACTGGAATGTGCCCAGTTATTGAAGTCAAACTCACCGGTTCTAAAATCGCAGAACTTCCAGGTTGACATCGTATTCACCCCTGCATTCAGGTGAAAAAACAGGATTCTGTACAAGAAAAAATACGAATAGATATTAATTTTGTGGATAACCATTGATTTCTGACTTATCTCCAATGATTGCCTAATAATTAGACTGATATCTGGAATGCCAATAACACAAGATCCTGTCCAAAGGCAGTTTCAGTCCCAAATCCCAGTCCCAGTCCAAAGTCTCAATCCCAAATCCCAGCTGTAGTCCCAATCCCAGTTCCAAATCCCAGTCCCAAATCCAGTGCCCATTTCAAATCTCAGTCCACTCATCGCCATATGATTCATGATCGATATTCCACATCAGGGATTTATTTACAGAGTGATTTGAGAATTAAATGTAAGAACGGGTCTGCAGTGAAGGGTCGATTCTATCTTTCAAGTACTCACTATATTCTCTAATCCGAGTATCAGTTCTTTCCAGAAGCTCCTCCTCATGCAGAGATGGTCAGAGTGATGTCCACAGGCACTTTGTGAGCACAGGAATAGCAGAGCAAGAGGGAGGCCGAGTCTGAGCCAGGACATCTTCTTACAGCGTCTGCAAAATGTATTCAGTGAAGTAAAAGGGAGCCTGAATACTCGAGCTGAACCGGCAGGCAGCAGCAGTTTGCTCGGGCTTCTTATTTGGTGTGGAGCCTCTCTTACCAGGTGCCGCTTGGTGCTGACTGGGAGCCGCTTCTTCTGGAGCTGTGTCGCTCATCCTGACTGCAGTCTTTTTAAAGTTCCCGCCTCCCCCGCACACTCCTCAGTGTTAAAAACGAAAGTAACGGCTATTTCGGGAATCCTTATTATAAAGACAATACTCAGGATTTAGGGTGCGTTAAAGTGTTTAGTAACACTCCTGGATCAAGTTAAATTACTTTCAATTCACACATTCAGAATTCAGCCACTTGTATCTCTTACAGGTAGAAGGTGGAACCTGTGCTGAACCACCGTGACCCATTGACACCAAAAAATGCCCAATTTGAGTTATAATTTGATGCAATATTTGTGATTTCCTGTCAAGTTTCACGCAGAAGCAGAAGCAACTTTTAAAAGTCGAATCAATTCTTGTGTAAAATGTGAAGAAATAAAAGCTGTGTTTCTATGTGTGATATCACCAGGGAAGGTTTCCTGTTACATGTAAGGACTTTGCAAACCTCAGTGTAAACTTGGCCACTTGGATTAATTCCAAATGTACTAACCATTGAAGTCAATTTAAAATAAACTACCCATTGTGGTTAACTAAGGATAAAGTAACCAGTTTGTTCAATTTATAATAAACTAACCACTGTGAATAGTGGGAACTCTCTCCCACAAAAAGCATTGATGCTACCTCAGTTAATAATTTTAAATCAGAGATCAATAGATTGTTGCTAGTCTCGGATATTAAGGGATATGTAACCAAGGCGGGTGGATGGAGTTAGGATACAGATCAGCCATGATATCACTGAATGACGGAAGCGGCTGGAGCTGTTGAATGGCTTGCTCCTGTTCCTATGGTTAATTTAAAATAAACTAACCACTGTTAATTTAACATAAACTAATCATCTTAACACAAACTAAGGACTGTGGTTAAATTCAAATGGACTTGGGATTTGTGTTGGAAGTAGAACAAAAAAAACTTGAATTTATTTAGCACCTTTCATGAACTCTGGAAGTCCCAAAGTAAATCACTGCCAGTGAAATACTTTTCTTTTGAGGTGAAATCACTGTTACAATGGCCCAGAAATTGCTGGAAAAGTAATGGTGAGTTCCCAGCACTCTTCATTATTAGTGCATAAATAAAAGAGCAATTTGTGGTGAGGAATAGATACGCCTTGAATTGCGGCTCAGCACGATTTGCTGTACAATTTGTGTCACTTGACCTTTTGCTTTCCGTCTCTTTTTTCTCTCTCTTCATCCAATCTTTCTTTCCCTCTCTTCATTTCTCTTTCTGTAGCTAATTTGTTTCTAATTCTCCCTATTTCTTTCACCGTCTTTCGCTCTGTTTCTTTATCCTTTCAAATCCCTCCATTCCCTCGCCACTCACTGTCCAGCCCTACAAGCCTTCGGGATGTCTGCTTTGCTCCAAATCTGGCCTCTTGAACATCCCCGATTTTAACCACTCCACTATTGGCGGCCATGCCTTCAGCTGCCAAGGCCCTAATCTCTGGAATTCGCTCCCTAAATCTCTCCGCCTCTCTACCTATTTTCTTCCTTTAAGACGTTGCTTAAAACCTACCTCTTTGAACAAGCTTTGTTTCATCTGCACTAATATCCCCTTATGTGGATCAGTGACAAATTTTGCTTGCTAACGCTTCTGTAAAGCGCCTTGGGACATTTTACTACAATTTGTTGTTGTTGTTAGAGAAAAAAGAAAGACTTGAATTTATATAGCACCTTTCACGACCACCGCACGAACCAAAGCGCTTTGTGGGAGAAATTCAGTATCGCCCCATTTGGGGCGCAATTATCGGCCAGGCGCAAAGATTAGCGCCTGGCGCTAATTATCGCCACCGACTGCAAACTTGACTTTTATCGCCCCTGGAGGTGATTGGAGCGCTAAATCAGGCGCTTCACAGCTGTCTTAAGGCGCAAAGTCCGAGGAGCTACCTCAGAGCGCTGGCGAAGCTCATGTGATGTCAGTCAGCAGTGTAACACACACACAATGGCGCGGGCCAGTTTTTAAAGGGGTGGGTTGATCTTGCTTTCCATCCACATCCTGCTCATTGCAGCCTTGAATCTCGGCCTGGAGAGACCTGTACATCAAATCTGCCGGAAAGAACAATGGAGAGTACCAGGGAAAGAGCTCAGAGTGCAGCCCCCACAATCTCTTCTAAATCGATACAAAGAAGGACAAATCAAAATGAACCTGCAAAGTGCTGCTCAGTACCCAAAACTCCTTCACACAGCGTTGAATCTCTCCAGAAGTCTCTCTCTCTCTCTCTCTCAGAAAGTGTGGTTCAAAAATGTCACCAACAATAAAAGGCAGGAAGCAATCGCCTTTAAATAGCGCTCCCCCAGTCCCTTCCTGACTGCAAAATGCTCCCATCAACCTGTCGTTGCTAGCGGCAGGCGGTAAGGCAGGGGGCGACACTCAATATCCGCTCCGGGGCGATACCGGGGCGTTGCGCACTCGATTGACGTCACGATCTGCCGGCGTAGGAGATTGTGGCGGTAGTGTTTAGTGCCGCCGCAAAATGTCTAGTTAATTTCGCGAGCGGCGCAAACATCGCCGCGCCTGGGCGCTAGATGATTTGCGCCCCATTAGCGCCCTCTTAAGGCGCTAACGGGAGGCGCAACCAACTGAATTTTTCCCCCTTTACAGCCAATGAAGTACTTTTGAAATGTAGTCACTGTTGTAATGTAGGAAACACGACAGCCAATTTGTGCACAGCAAGCTCCCACAAACAACAAGGTGATAATGACCAGATAATCTGTTTTTTTATATTGCTTGAGGGATAAATATTCATCAGGACACTGGGGATAACTCCCCTGCTCTTCTTTGAAATGGTGTCATGGGATTTTCACATCCACCTGAGAGTGAAGACGGGCCTTGGTTTAACATCTCATCTGAAAGAGGGCACCTCCGACAATGCAGCAGTCCCTCAGTACTGCACTGGAGTGTCAGCCTAGTCTCTGAAGTGGGACTTGAACCCACACCCTTATGACTCAGAGGCGAGAGTGTTACCAACTGAGCCATATATTATATCATAGGATAAGGGGATAGACTGTTGGTCCTGTCGTTCACCAAGATCCCGGTTGCCACGATGATGTTGCCGCATCATTATCAGCTTGCACTTCCAGCAAGTCATGGCAGAAAAATTATATGACAAGTAGGATGTTGAAAACATCAAATTCATGGCGGATGCCGCTTGATGCCCCACTCCAGCAATTTCTGGGCCAAGGTAGGGAAATTCAGCAGTCAATAAATGTACAACAATGTCTTCACAAACAGCTGTAAAATAAATTACCGTATAATTTGCTTTGGCTGAAGGATAAATGCTGGCCAGAACACCAGGATATCTCTTCAAAATAGTGCCATGGGATCTTTACATCCACCTGAAAGAGCAGATGAGGCATCAGTTAAGCACCTCAGTTGAAAAAGGCCACCTCTCTCAGTACTGCACTGAAGTGTGAGCCAAGATTATGTGCTCAAGTCTCTGAAATGGTGCTTGAACCCACAACCTTGTGACTCAGAGGCAAGAGTGTTACCTTTGATTTTTACAAGTTGTGTTGAGAAGCTATGGAATACAGTTTATACCCCACGAGTGGACTGAGCTGACAGTTTATTAGTAGTGAAATCATGGGTTAGTTTGGTCAGTATATGGTCGATAATAATTCATATCTCACGAACACTCATCAGGTACTCAGTTATACCAAAGATTGTGTAAAGCAATTAAAGTAAGAAAAGCTAAAAGATGTGTGTTATAAAAGCTTTCACTCAAAGCAAAGGTTAACTGCTCTGGAGGAAGTCAGAGCCTGTTCTGAGCACTTTGGTAATTTGAGAATATGAAGTTCAGAGAGAAACGATGGTGAAGTAAAGCAGTATCAATATTCTTCACCAGAAATAGGAGCTCCTTCCTTTTAGTTTCTTTTTCCCATTTATCAAGGAGCAGTGTTGCAATGCTGTGAAGGGTCCACCATACTCTAAATATTAACCCTTAGATTGCTGGCAGATATCGGTGATAACATGTGCAAAACATGGGAAAAATTAGTGAGGAAGTTCCAGTGGATTGAAATTTCATGCGCTTTGGGGAACAATGTTGAGTGATGGAGTGCCTCCCGGTGATGTAAAATGTTTGAACCAGCTGATTTAATTTAAACATAAAAACATAGGAACAGGTGTAGGCCATTCAGCCCTTTCAGCTTGTCCCACCATTCAATTAGATCATGGTGGTCTGTACCTTAACTCCATTTACCTGCCTTGGTTCTGTAAACTGTAATACCCTTGCCTACAAAAGCTGTATGTAGTTCAGTTTTGAAATTTACAATTGACCTAGGGCTCGATTTTTTCATTGGGGCAGGTTGGGGGCGTGTCATCTGCTTTTCGTGTTAGCCACCCGACTCCAATTTGATGTGGGAAAAATATGCGATTATCCCTAATTGGGCAATTGATTTCCAGCGTTTGGGAACCCCTGGCCCTATTAGTTTTTCCATTCTGAAACTCGCCTCCGATGACGTCATCAATGCTGCTGGACTTAAGGTCTTGCCACCTCAGTGAATCTTTGTATCCTTCTAGGCATCTATGCTATGGATTCTCTACACTCACTTCTTCATTCTCACTCAAACTCCACCTGTCTCCCTCATTGCAGGAAAAGAGAGCTCACAATAAGAGGGAAAGAGCGAGGACAGGAGGAGGGCCACACTCAGTAGCCCAGCTCACCCCCTGGGAGGAGGCGGCTCTGGAGATCGTGGGAGTGGAGGACGATGTGCAAGTGGGGACGGACAGACGGGTGCATCAGAGCAAGCTGGTGACAGAATAGTTTTTCATCTCTCTCATTGACATTGCATGAGTCACTGATAATGATTCTGATGCTCTAACAGATTCACTTATGATCATCTGCAATATACAATGTGCATGTAACCTTGGCCTCACATCTCTGACTCTTTCCTTTACTCCCCCACAGGACCATCGAAAGCCCCCTGTCCCCACTATCCAGGAGGAACAGCCTGAGCCTCCAGACACCTCAGAGGAAGCTGCAACCTCTGAGGGCGCAGCGTCAGCAGAATTCAGCCCGCCCAGCACCAGCGCAGACACTCACACCTTGGTGGTATCTTCGCGAGATAGTGTAGTGTTGTCACCTGGTGTATCACATCTCACAAGTGAGCATCAGCAGATGGTGGAGACAGGGACAGCAGTGGAGAGTCCTAGTCAGAGGGAGCAGGACTCTGCCAGCTCGGCTCAGCTGCATGTCAACCCTCTGCCTCCGGGTCCATCCAGAAGAAGAGCGGTGCTGGAACTCCAGGAAGAGGTGCAGGAGTCTCTGGCAGGTTTTGTCTCCGGGGTCGCTGCGAGTGTGGAGTGAATGGAGGAGTCCATCGCTAACATGAGCAGAGCCTTTGTGGAGGCATTGGCGCATGAACGTATCACCACGGAAAGGATGGCAACCTCCATGGAAAGGATGGCTACCTCCATGATAAGGCTGGCTACCGTAGAGGAGTGGATGGCTACGGTAGAGGAGAGGATGGCTACGTCCATTGAGGAGCTTAGTCGCCAGGGTATGGAAGACATGGTCATTGTTCAGAATAGACTGACATCTCTTCAGGAGCGATGGTTAGCTATTGAGCAAACAAACCAGACGTTCAGGCAAGTCCTCGGGAGTAGGACTTCCAGTAGAGAAACGGGTCCTCATGGCCCCACTGAAGTGCAGCAAGGTGCAGTCAAGCCACTTGCTAGCTCTGAAGTGGGTTTGACCCATGAGAGGGATGTTGGTGGCAGAGAACAAGGAAGTGGGGGCTCCCCTCCAAGCGCTCACACGACCATGCCACTGCAAAGTCCTCGTTCAGAGCCCCACCAGAGTCCCCACCCAACTGAGATCGGCGTCTCAACTCCTGCACAGCCGCAGGAGCAGCAGACTGTTGCCCAGCCTTCTCAGGCTCGCAACCCCAGAGGACGCCCACCAAAGGTGTCAAGACAGGAGCAGCAAGAAAGTGAGCAAGGGGCCTCCACATCTGCTGAAGCCACAGGGGAAGCACCACGTAGAAGCACGCGTAAGATGAAGATAATGCACAAGTAGTCACAAGGGTAGTCACTTGGGTGAAATGTCATGTTTAATGTTGAAAAGCCATCAGTTGGTTATTGTAAATAAAACATTCTGATGGTAACTGTTGCAGTTGTGGCGTCTGTCATATCGCTAATGGGAGTTACAAACTGAGGGCTTACGATGACTTGCAATTGTCAGTATGGTGGTCAGAGTGATAGGAATCCGTAGGTTCTTGGCCATTGTCAATGGTCTGATAAGAAGGTGCGAGGCAAAAGTGTTTGATTGTGCAGACTAAGCAAATCTGGCCAAGAGGAGTGCATCCCTTGCATCCCGGACAGCAATGTGGTCGCGCACTGGCGCCTTCTGACCTGTGCAGCTTCAGGTGGTTGAGCAGCAGCTTGGCGCTCCTGTTGTTGGTGCTGCTGTTGGTGGTGCTGTTGTTCATGGATCTGTTGCTGCCACAGCTGGTCTTCGTCCGAATCTGATGTCCAGGAGGAAAGGAAATAAATAATTCCTATGCTTCTGGTATATGCCTCAGTTGAGGAAGCGCTCATTCAAGGTGGCGAGAGGGATTTCCCAGGAGGTCACTCTGGAGATGGGTGTCAGGCTCCAAACTTCCACAACAATGGGTATGCCTGCTAAAAGTACCCCAGACCTGAGACAACAAAGTTCTGCCACCTGCAATGATGATTGCTGAAAACTCCTTTTTAATGGTGGAGCTGCAGCTGTTAGTAAGCAGTCCACTTGTGCTGCCACCAGGTTTCATTGGCGTGTTTCAGAGGAGACGTGCAGGACGTGGGAAAAGTGTTAAAATCAGAAAGGCCTCTAAAAATGAGATTATAGAGGCATTTAACTGGTTGTTAAGGGCCTTAAGGGCCTATCCCACCTCTTGGAGGCGGGATGGAGACGGGGTCAGAAAACTCGCATTTGGGAAAATTACTCGGGGGCGGGATGGAGGCAGGATCAGGCCCGCCTGCCATTTTTCTCAATTTTAACACCTCACACGCCTCCAATCCCGCCTCATCGGGCCTGGCAAAATCGAGCCCCTAGCCTTAATAGCTTTTTGGGAGAGTGAGATCCTGGTTGCCACTGAATTTTGTGTGAAGAAATGAAAGACAGACAGTTCCCAGGATCTTCTGGAAATGAACATGCATCCTCCTCAGGCAAGGCAATGGTAATCTACTCTAAATGGTCCTGCAATTCACCCTCAATATTAACACTGGGGAAACAACTGGTTCTCCACACGTGGCAGGTTCACGAATACTCCAGTTATCCGAGAATGAACAGTTTTGTTTAATTTCTGCTCTTTGCTGTGGCACTGTGAAAAACATTAATATTAACTTTCCCTGATGGCAGAATCTTTAAAGGCAGTTTGTAATTGAGCCACGCAGACTAGAAAGTCCCAGCTTTGAGTCACGGTCTGTGCTCATTGAGTTGATCCCAACAGGGGTGGGCAGAAGAGTTTAGCAATTGGCCTCAGTGGGAAGTCAAAAGCTTTTTTTTTATCTGCTTATTGGATGTGGGCGTCGCTGGCAAGGCCAGCATTTATTGCCCATCCCTAGTTGCCCTTGAGAAGGAGGTGGTGAGCCGCTTTCTTGAACCGCTGCAGTCTGTGTGGTGAAGGTACTCCCACAGTGCTGTTAGGGAGGGAGTTCCAGGATTTTGACCCAGCAATAATGAAGGATCGGCGATATACTGTCTAAGTCAGGATGGTGTGTGACTTGAGGGGAACTTGGAGGTGGTGGTGTTCCCATGCGCCTGCTGCCCTTATCCTTCTAGGTGGAAGAGTTCGCGGGTTTGGGAGGTGCTGCCGAAGAAGCCTTGGCAAGTTGCTGCAGTGCATCTTGTAGATGGTACACACTGCAGCCACGGTACGCCGGTGGTGGAGGGAGTGAATGTTTAAGGTGGTGGATGGGGTGGCAATCAAGCGAGCTGCTTTGTCTTAGATGGTGTCGAGCTTCTTGAGTGTTGTTGCAGCTGCACTCATCCAGGCAAGTGGAGAGTATTCCATCACACTCCTTCCTTGTGCTTTGTAGATGGTGGAAAGGCTTTGGGGAGTTAGGAGGTGAGACACTCGCCACAGAATACCTAGCCTCTGACCTGCTCTTGTTGCCACAGTATTTATGTGGCTGCTCCAGTTAAGTTTCTGGTCAATGGTGACCCCCAGGATGTTGATGGTGGGGGATTCGGCGATGGTAATACCTTCTAGGGAACAAACAATTCTACCCAATCAGAAACTACCCATCTCATATTCTGAAACTGCAACAATCCCCCTTTATCACTTGGCTCGGCTCAACACATTACATTGTGCATCAGGAGCATCCTTTACTTTGGATATACCCTTCCCCAAGAATTCATTGTCCAGCTGGCCCAGTTGATGTCGGTTCTTCTGAATCAAAGAATTACCACTCCCAAGAGTCACCAGCTTCATTCAGACTCCCTGCACATGAGCGCAATTGTATTATGCGGCTGAAGTGACACGAGCAACCATTACTATTGTGCAATCCTATTTGCCTCCACTCCCTCCCCACAGTGACCCTGGTCCCACACTTCTCTTTTTCCTCCAATGTCTCAATCCTGCAGATTTCAAGTAAACAAAATCTATTGACTCAATTGCTCTGTCTAATCTGTTTATTCCTTTTCCTACCTTTCCGTGATACACTTTGCAGTTGAAATTCTGCTGTGTGGAGGTTAGCTTAATGCATTTATATTAATTTGTTTCAACTACTATTTTAAAGGAGGTATTAACCGAACCCACTCATTAAAATATGAGTTAACAATGTTAAAATGGCATTAATACAGATGTTTTAATTATAGGTATGCTTCGTTTGTTACAACATAACTTCCATGTTGTTGCACAGATCCACATTTCACCTCAGGCTTCATGTAGTCATTGTGTTAAACCTTTGTTCATCACTCATAATATTTAATACTGAACTTGAAATTCTTTGAGAATGACAAGTTTCAGGAAATGCTGAAATGAACTTGAAATAGAAGCGTTTGATCCTTGTATAAATAACTACTGAAATTCAAAGGAATAAAAAGAAAAAAACTAACATACCTTGTGCTGTATTGCTGGATATCACAATTTGGAGATGGAATAGGGATACACTGAAGACATTAAAATGTGAAACAAATTGGTAGTGAAGTACCATTTGAGGGCATTTTTGGGACATTTTTTAGCAAATGATTTGTGCTGAATATTTGCAGGAATTGAAATTAGACCCTGATTCCTTTCCATTCCAATTTCTGTGGATAATGCATTTGTTAGTTCAGCAAGCACAGTATTTTTCTTTAATAATCTCTGGTTCTGCAATAACATTAAAAATGTCATCATGAACTGTTTTAAAACAAGCAGGTTAAAGAGTTGACTAAAATAGCAGCCAATGGAATTTGGTGTAACGTGTTATCCAGTCAGCTCCTCGAGGAAATTCACATGATCAGAAAATATAATTGTGGATGAGGAAGGACATTCGGCCCATCTCAGCTCATCCATCCAGAGAGAAACCTAAATTTCCCCCATTGTGATGTTCCATTGTTTCTTAAATGATTCAAAGTTTCCAAATCCACAACTTTATTTTATACTGATCACTCCATGTGTAGAGATGAACTTAGCTCATTAGTGACGACCTTACATCTGTAAGAAGATGGTGGGTGTAATTCCCACTTTGGGTATTCAGCCTATAATTTAACCTGATTTAAACTTATACATTGAGTATGCAAAATATTTAATAGATAGGGATAAGTGACAGAAAGAATAATGGAGGATACAAAGGCAGTTCAGTCATGTCACAGTAATTCAACATTAACTGGTTTGCTGAGTATAATTTGGCAGTTATGATCAGTGACCAAGATTGATATAATTGATCAGTTTCACATTGGTGGATATTAGGACCACCCTGCCATACCTGCCAATGGGAGAAGAATCCAGACCTACTTATTATACATTAAATTTTTATATTGATGCAAAGGCACTTTTCACAAAATTCCAGAAGAGAGCTGGACATTGTAGGATAAAATGGCCCCTTCTAAACCATACTACATATCTCTGGGAAGAAATGAAGGGTTCACATTGAAATTCTGGAGGAATGGATAAGATCTCATAGTAAAGCTAGACAGGACAAGGGATTTCCACAGGCCTTTCAAATCATCCTGATTAAGCCTGAATCCTCACTGTGCTCAGTCTGTCAATGCGGCAAACCTGATAACGAATTGATGGGTTATGTTGTCTGAGTAAATGAATGTGAAAGAAATTGAGAAGATTTTAAGAAAACAGTAACGTCAGAAGATGGATTTCTTGCTGTAATTTAGGTGTTGGATGCGTTAGAGATAATGGTACCCGATTGAAAGGCCTGATCTTCATCAAGATACTTGAAGTTTGGCCATTCTGGTTGTTAACACATATCTGTCAAGTTATTTTGTTTAATATTAAATTAAAATATTTACCTGTAATACACAGTTTTTAAACCACTTAAACCTAAGGATGTGATACCAGGGCACACTTTCTGTCTCACTGATATCACATGGTTGTTAATCTTCATTTTTCTCCACATCTCTTTGCAGGTACATTTCCCTTCACAATAAAGGAATCTCCAAACACGTGGACACATTGAAGTTCACTAAGTGACAGCACCCCATTAGATAAATAACAAAGGTATGTTTCAGTGAAAACTAGCCAAAGACAAGAGTGCAGGTATTAAGAATGATAAACTTTATTTTCAAGTTGACAGAAAGGAAAGGACAAAAATATATTATTCAAATAAATAATAAAGTAACTTTGTTTTTACATTTTTTTCATTTCACTGGCACACTGATGAGTGATCTAAGCGATATTTTTAAAAGCATGTGACATTTTAAACAACCATATACAATTCATTGGCGCACTATTTTAATACACTTGTTGATCCATTTCAATTAAAAATTGTAAATGCTGTGATATGTTTGCTACACGTACGGAAGAGAGGAATTTTACTCCTAAATACTCTTATTAACATACTTTCGTACAATTCTAGTCAACTGACTTAAAGATCAATGTACAGCGGGACAGAGCTAAAGGAATGTGGTTATTATCACATATCGAATTACATTCATAATGTTTTTATTTCCTTGCATGGTTTCTTGCTGTTTCTTGTAGAATCACTCTGGTTACTGCGAGTACGATCTCCCAGGCACAGCCACTGTTTCCCTGTGAAGAGACAAGAGGGGGATTAGCTTTAACCGTGAACTTTGGATGTAGTTTATGTAAAATTGAGCAGAAGTTTTATGATTATAGAATATGGGATTATTAATCTATTCTTTTATTAATTGTATCTCATAAACTAGTTAAAAGATCTGAAAGTAGTGGAAAATATGTAAGAAACGATTAATATAGAATAACAGTTAATGAAACACAAACTGATGTTAAGGGCAATAGGCAAGCGATTATCGGACATGTTTACCAAAAACTTACCTTCTCCAGGAGAAACGCCCCGAGTTTCTGGAACCTTTCCTGTATAGCCAATCGGTGGATATTATGGGAGTGAGGAGATTGCATCTGCAGAAAGAAGGAAAATAAATGAATGTCTCTATTGCAGGAGATTTTGAGACTCTAAATAATATGTGATGTGAGATGCTGGAGCGGGCTGTTCTTACACAGGACTGCAGGTGAGAGAGAACTTCAGTCACTCTGTTCAGGAACATGAGCCGCTGGTTCTTGGGGAAAGGAGCTTCGGATTCACTGAAGAGTCTCAGCATTCCCTTCAGGATTTCAACAGCAACACCCGCTTTGTGATGCCCCGCCTGGGTGAAATGGGAAGACATGTGTCAAGATGGAACCATTTCAAAGTAATGTTATAATTTCATTGAAATTGCCCAGTTATTGAAGTCAAACTCACCGGTTCTAAAATCGCAGGAACTTCCAGATTGACATCGTATTCACGCCTGCATTCAAGTGAAAAAACAGGATTCTGTACAAGAAAAAATACGAATAGATATTAATTCTGTGAATAACCATTGATTTCTGACTTATCTCAAAGTTTGCCCAACAATTAGACTGATATCTGGAATGCCAATGACACAAGATCCTGTCCAAAGGCAGTTTCAGTCCCAATCCCAAATCCCAGTCCCAAATCCAATGCCCAGTTCAAATCTCAGTCCACTCATCACCATATGATTCATGATCGATATTCCACATCAGGGATTTATTTACAGAGTGATTTGAGAATTAAATGTAAGAACGGGTCTGCAGTGAAGGGTCGATTCTATCTTTCAAGTACTCACTATATTCTCTAATCCGAGCTTCAATTATTTCCAGAAGCTCCTCCTCATGCAGAGATGGTCAGAGTGATGTTCACAGGCACTTTGTGAGCACAGGAAGAGCAGAGCAAGAGGGAGGCCGAGTCTGAGCCAGGACATCTTCTTACAGCGTCTGCAAAATGTATTCAGTGAAGTAAAAGGGATCCTGAATACTCGAGCTGAACCGGGAGGCAGCAGCAGTTTGCTCGGGCTTCTTATTTGGTGTGGAGCCTCTCTTACCAGGTGTCGCTTGGTGCTGACTGGGAGCCGCTTCTTCTGGTGCTGTGTCGCCCATCCTGACTGCAGTCTTTTTAAAGTTCCCGCCTCCCCCGCACACTCCTCGGTGTTAAGAACGAAACAACCGGCTCTTTCGGGAATCCTTATTATAAAGACAATATTCAGGATTTAGGATGCGTTAAACTGTTTAGTAACACTCGGTTGATCAATTTAAATTACTTTCAATTCACACATTCAGAATTCAGCCACTTGTATCTCTTTCAGGTAGAAGGTGGAACCTGTGCTGAACCACCGTGACCCATTGACACCAAAAAATCCCCAATTTGAGTTATAATTTGATGCAATATTTGTGATTTCCTGCCAAGTTTCACGCAGAAGCAGAAGGAACTTTTAAAAGTCGAATCAATTCTTGTGTAAAATGCGAAGAAATGAAAGCTGTGTTTCTATGTGTGATATCACCAGGGAAGGTTTCCTGTTACATGTAAGGACTTTGCAAACCTCAGTGTAAACTTGGCCACTTGGATTAATTCCAAATATACTAACCATTGAAGTCAATTTAAAATAAACTACCCAATGTGGTTAACTTAGGATAAACTAACCAGTTTGGTTAATTTATAATAAACTAACCACTGTGAATAGTGGGAACTCTCTCCCACAAAAAGCATTGATGCTACCTCAGTTAATAATTTTAAATCAGAGATCAATAGATTGTTGCTAGCCTCGGATATTAAGGGATATGTAACCAAGGCGGGTGGATGGAGTTCGGATACAGATCAGCCATGATATCACTGAATGACGGAAGTGGCTGGAGCTGTTGAATGGCTTGCTCCTGTTCCTGTGGTTGATTTAAAATAAACTAACCACTGTTAATTTAACATAAACTAATCTCTTAACCCAAACTAAGGACTGTGGTTAAATTCAAATGGACTTGGGATTTGTGTTGGAAGTTGAACGAAAAAATCTTGAATTTATTTAGCACCTTTCATGAACTCTGGAAGTCCCAAAGTAAATCACTGCCAGTGAAATACTTTTCTTTTGAGGTGAAATCACTGTTACAATGGCCCAGAAATTGCTGGAAAAGTAATGGTGAGTTCCCAGCACTCTTCATTATTAGTGCATAAATAAAAGAGCAATTTGTGGTGAGGAATAGATACGCCTTGAATTGCTGCTCAGCACGAATTGCTGTACAATTTGTGTCACTTGACCTTTTGCTTTCAATCTCTTTTTTTCTCTTTCTTAATCCAATCTTTCTTTCCCTCTCTTCATTTCTCTTTCTGTAGCTAAATTGTTTTCTAATTCTCCCTATTTCTTCCTCCGTCATTCGCTCTGTTCCTTTATCCTTTCAAATCCCTCCATTCCCTCGCCACTCACTGTCCAGCCCTACAAGACTTCGGGATATCTGCGCTGCTCCAAATTTGGCCTCTTGAACATCCCCCATTTTAGCCGCTCCACTATTGGCGGCCATGCCTTCAGCTGCCAAGGCCCTAATCTCTGCAATTCGCTCCCCTCTCCGCCACTGTACCTCTTTTTCTTCCTTTAAGACGTTGCTTAAAACCTACCTTTTTGAACGAGCTTTGTTTCATCTGCACTAATATCTCCTTATGTGGATCAGTGACAAATTTTGCTTGCTAACGCTCCTGTAAAGCACCTTGGGACATTTTACTACAAGTCGTTGTTGTTAGAGAAAAAAGAAAGACTTGAATTTATATAGCACCTTTCACGACCACCGCACGAACCAAAGTGCTTTACAGCCAATGAAGTACTTTTGAAATATAGTCACTTTTGTAATGTAGGAAACACGACAGCCAATTTGTGCACAGCAAGCTCCCACAAACAACAAGGTGATAATGACCAGATAATCTGTTTTTGTTATATTGTTTGAGGGATAAATATTCATCAGGACACTGGGGATAACTCCCCTGCTCTTCTTTGAAATGGTGTCATGGGATTTTTACATCCACCTGAGAGTGAAGACGGGCCTTGGTTTAACGTCTCATCCGAAAGACGGCACCTCCGACAATGCAGCACTCCCTCAGTACTGCACTGGGGTGTCAGCCTAGTCTCTGAAGTGGGACTTGAACCCACAACCTTCTGACTCAGAGGCGAGAGTGCTACCAACTGATCCATATGTTGTATCATAGGATAAGGGGATAGACTGTTGGTCCTGTCGTTCACCAAGGTCCCGGTTGCCACGATGATGTTGCTGCACTGTTATCAGCTCGCACTTCCAGCAAGTCATGACAGAAAAATTATACGACATGTAGGATGTTGAAATAATCAAATTCATGGCGGATGCCGCTTGATGCCCCACTCCAGCAATTTCTGGGCCAAGGTAGGGAAATTCAGCAGTCAATAAATGTACAACAATGTCTTCACGAACAGCTGTAAAATAAATTACCATATAATTTGCTTTGGCTGAAGGCTAAATGCTGGCCAGAACACCAGGATATCTCTCTATTCCTCTTCAAAATAGTGCCATGGGATCTTTACATACACCTGAAAGAGCAGATGAGGCATCAGTTAAGCACCTCAGTTGAAAAAGGCCACCTCTCTCAGTACTGCACTGAAGTGTGAACCACGATTATGTGCTCAAGTTTCTGAAGGGGTGCTTGAACCCACAACCTTGTGACTCAGAGGCAAGAGTGTTACCTATGAATTTTACAAAATGTGTTGAGAAGCTATGGAATACAGTTTATACCCCACGAGTGGACTGAGCTGACAGTTTGTTAGTGGTGAAATCATGGGTTAGTTTGGTCAGTATATCGTCGATAATAATTCATATCTCACGAACACTCATCAGGTACTCAGTTATAACAAAGATTGGGTAAAGCATTTAAAGTAAGAAAAGCTAAAAGATGTGTGTTATAAAAGCTTTCACTCAAAGCAAAAGTTAACTGCTCTAGAGGAAGTCAGCGTCTGTTCTGAGCACTTTGGTAATTTGAGAATATGAAGTTCAGAGAGAAACGATGGTGAAGTAAAGCAGCATCAATATTCTTCACCAGAAATAGGAGCTCCTTCCTTTTAGTTTCTTTTTCCCATTTATCAAGGAGCAGTGTTGCAATGCTGTGAAGGGACCACCATACTCTAAATATTAACCCTTAGATTGCTGGCAGATATAGCTGATAACATGTGCAAAACATGGGAAAAAGTAGTGAGGAAGTTCCAGTGGATTGAAATTTCATGCGCTCTGGGGAACAATGTTGAGTGATGGAGTGCCTCCCGGTGATGTAAAATGTTTGAACCAGCTGATTTAATTTAAACATAAAAACATAGGAACAGCTGTAGGCCATTCAGCCCTTTCTGCTTGTCCCACCATTCAATTAGATCATGGTGGTCTGTACCTTAACTCCATTTACCTGCCTTGGTTCTGTAAACTGTAATACCCTTGCCTACAAAAAATGTATCTAGTTCAGTTTTGAAATTTACAATTGACCTAGGGCTCGATTTTGTCATTGGTGCGGGCTGGGGGCGTGTCATCTGCTTTTCGTGTTAGCCACCCGACTCTAATTTGATGTGGGAAAAATATGCGATTTTCCCTAATTGGGCAATTGATTTGCAGCGTTTGGGAACCCTTGGCCCAATGAGTCTTTCCATTCTGAAACTCGCCTCCCATGACGTCATCAATGCTGCTGGACTTAAGGCCTGCAAGCAGCCTTGCTTCTTCTGAAGACTGCAAACCTTTTGGCCTTTGCTCTGATAGTTTCCTCCAGGCAAAATGTCCAGCAGTAGACCTAAGTCTGCACCGAGGTTTGATGATGCCGCCCTGCAAGCTCTGGTGGAGGGAGCAAGAGGGAATAAGGAGGTGCTCTTCCCTTCTTCAGGGAGGAAGAAGCCTCCCCAGCAGACGAAGGCTGTGCGGATGCAAGTGGTCCAGGAGGTGAACTCCTTATCTATGTGCCGCAGAACCTAGCTGTAGTGCAGGAAGAGGTTTCATGACCTTCTGCGCAGTGGAAAAGTAAGTATGACTTTCCCATCACACTTAATCTGATCCCCATTGCCTCTCCTCACCAGCACTCAGCTTTGACAACCTCTTCCTCCACATCCCACTTGACACTGCCATCCCTGCACGCTTACCCATTCACTATCTCTGTATGTGATGCGGAGATGCTGGTGTTGGACTGGGGTGGACAAAAATGAGAAGTCGCACAACACCAGGTTATAGTCCAACAGTTTTATTTGAAATTACGAGCTTTCGGAGCGCTGCTCCTTCGTCAGGTATAGTGAGGGAATACGAATCAGTTACAAAGCATATATAGACAGAGAACTATGTGTCTGCAGAGATACAATCCGTCAGGGAGGCATTACATCAAAGACACAGCAGAGAACAGCTAAGACAATGAGGTGGGGTCACAGGGGGTCCAACGTGTCAAATGCTGCAGTCTGCAGTTAAGCTTTTTACTTTTTTTTAAAAACTGGAAATCACATCTGTGAAGAAGACAATGACGACTCTAGTCTGGACTCTAGTCTCGACTCTAGTCACGTCCTGTAGCGTGACATGAAACCGAGATCCCGGTTGAGGTCATCCTCATGGGTGCGGAACTTGGCTATCAGTTTCTGCTCGATGATTTTGCGTTGTCGTGTGTCTCGAAGGCCGCCTTGGAGAACGCTTACCCGCAGATCCGAGGCTGAATGTCCTTGACTGCTGAAGTGTTCCCCGACTGGGAGGTAACAATCCTGCCTGGCGATTGTTGCGCGGTGTCCGTTCATACGTTGTCTCAGTGTCTGCATGGTCTCGCCGATGTACCATGCTGTGGTGCATCCTTTCCTGCAATGTATGAGGTAGACAACGTTGGCCGAGTCACATGAGTATGTACCATGTACCTGGTGGGTAGTGTCCTCATGTGTGATGATGGTATCTGTGTTGATGATCTGGCATGTCTTGCAGAGGTTGCCGTGGCAGGGTTGTGTGGTGTCGTGGTCGCTGTTCTCCTGACAGCTGGGTAATTTGCTGCGAACGATGGTACTTTTGAGGTTAGGCGGCTGCTTGAAGGCGAGTAGTGGAGGCGTGGGGCTGGCCTTAGCAAGGTGTTCATCGTCATCGATGACATGTTGAAGGCTGCGAAGGACATGGCATAGTTTCTCCGCTCCGGGGAAGTACTGGACGACATAGGGTACTCTCTTGTTTGTGTCCCGTGTTCGCCTTCTGAGGAGGTCTATGCGATTTTTCGCTGTGGCCCGACGGAACTGTCGATCGACGAGTCGAGCGTCATATCCCATTCTTACGAGGGCGTCTTTCTGCGTCCTTAGGTGTCCATCGCGTTCCTACTCGTCTGAGCAGATCCTGTGTATTCGCAGGGCTTGTCCATAGGGGATGGCTTCTTTAACATGGTTAGGGTGGAAGCTGGAGAAGTGGAGCATCGTGAGGTTGTCCGTGGGCTTGCGGTAGAGTGAAGTGCTGAGGTGTCCGTCTTTGATGGAGATTCGTGTGTCCAAGAATGAAACTGATTCTGAGGAGTAGTCCATGGTGAGTTTGATGGTGGGATGGAACCTGTTGATGTTATCGTGTAGTCCTTTGTCTTGTTCACAGATGTGATTTGTCGTCATTGTCTTGTTCACAGATGTGATTTCCAGTTTTTTAAAAAAAGTAAAAAGCTTAACTGCAGACTGCAGCATTTGACACATTGGACCCCCTGTGACCCCACCTCATTGTCTTAGCTGTATTCTGCTGTGTCTTTGATGTAATGCCTCCCTGACGGATTGTATCTCTGCAGACACATTGTTCTCTGTCTATATATGCTTTGTAACTGATTCGTATTCCCTCACTTTACGTGACGAAGGAGCAGCGCTCCGAAAGCTCGTAATTTCAAATAAAACTGTTGGACTATAACCTGGTGTTGTGCGACGTCTCTCTCTATATGTTCACAGTCACTTAACTATTCGACTATGCAGCCCTCACACTCCCTATCGCTGTAATGCTATGAAAACAACTTATAACACACAGGGACGGCCCTTGGTCTTGCCACCTCAGTGAATCTTTGTCTCCTTCTGGGCATTTATGCTGTGGATTCTCTACACTCACTCCTTCATTCTCACTCAAACTCCACTTGTCTCCCTCATTGCAGGAAAAGAGAGCTCACAAAAAGAGGGAAAGAGCGAGGACAGGAGGAGGGCCACCCTCAGTAGCCCAGCTCACCCCCTGAGAGGAGGTGGCCCTGGAGATCGTGGGAGTGGAGGACGATGCGCAAGTGGGGGACGGACAGACGGGTGCATCAGAGCAAGCTGGTGACAGAATAGTTTTTCATCTCTCTCATTGACATTGCATGATTCACTGATAATGATTCTGATGCTCTAACAGATTCACTTATGATCATCTGCAATATACAATGTGCATGTAACCTTGGCCTCACATCTCTGACTCTTTCCTTTACTCCCCCACAGGACCATCGAAAGCCCCTGTCCCCACTATCCAGGAGGAACAGCCTGAGCCTCCAGACACCTCAGAGGAAGCTGCAACCTCTGAGGGCGCAGCGTCAGCAGAATTCAGCCCACCCAGCACCAGCGCAGACACTCACACCTCGGTGGTACCTTCGCGAGATAGTGTAGTGTTGTCACCTGGTGTATCACAGCTCACAAGTGAGCATCGGCAGATGGTGGAGACAGGGACAGCAGTGGAGAGTCCTAGTCGGAAGTCGCAGGACTCTGCCAGCTCGGCTCAGCTGCATGTCGACCCTCTGCCTCCTGGTCCATCCAGAAGAAGGGCGGTGCTGGAACTCCAGGAACAGGTGCAGGAGTCTCTGGCAGGTTTTGTCTCCAGGGTCGCTGCAAGTGTGGAGCGAATGGAGGAGTCCATCGCTAACATGAGCACAGCCTTTGGGGAGGCGTTGGCGCATGAACGTATCACCATGGAAAGGATGGCAACCTCCATGGAAAGGATGGCTACCTCCATGGTAAGGCTGGCTACCATAGAGGAGAGGATGGCTACAGTAGAGGAGAGGATGGCTATGTCCATCGAGGAGCTTAGTCGCCAGGGTATGGAAGACATGGTCATTGTTCAGAATAGACTGACATCTCTTCAGGAGCGATGGTTAGCTATTGAGCAAACAAACCAGACCTTCAGGCAAGTCCTCGGGAGTAGGACTTCCAGTAGAGAAACGGGTCCTCATGGCCCCCCTGAAGTGCAGCAAGGTGCGTCAAGCCACTTGCTAGCTCTGAAGTGGGGCTGACCCATGAGAGGGATGTTGGTGGCAGAGAACAAGGAAGTGGGGGCTCCTCTCCAAGCGCTCACACGACCATGCCACTGCAAAGTCCTCATTCAGAGCCCCACCAGAGTCCCCACCCAACTGAGATCGGTGTCTCAACCACTGCCCAGCTGCAGGAGCAGCAGACTGTTGCCCTGCCCTCACAGGCTCGCAACCCCAGAGGACGCCCGCCAAAGGTGTCAAGACAGGAGCAGCAAGAAAGTGAGCAAGGGGCCTCCACATCTGCTGAAGCCACAGGGGAAGCACCACGTAGGAGCACGCGTAAGAGGAAGATAATGCACAAGTAGTCACAAGGGTAGTCACTTGGGTGAAATGTCATGTTTAATGTTGAAAAGCCATCAGTTGGTTATTGTAAATAAAAAATTCTGATGGGAACTTTTGCAGTTTTGGCGTCTGTCATATCGCTAATGGGACTTCCACACTGAGGGCTTAGGATGACTTGCAATTGTCAGTATGGTGGTCAGAGTGATAGGAATCCGCAGGTTCTTGGCCATTGTCAATGGTCTGATAAGAAGGTGCGAGGCAAAAGTGTTTGATTGTGCAGGCTAAGCAAATTTGGCCAAGAGGAGTGCATCCCTTGCATCCCGGGCAGCAATGTGGTCGCTCGCTGGCGCCTTCTGGCCTGTGCAGCTTCAGGTGGTTGAGCAGCAGCTTGGCGCTCCTGTTGTTGCTGCTGCTGTTGGTGGTACTGTTGTTTATGGATCTGTTGCTGCCACGGCTGGTCTTCATCCAAATCTGATGTCCAGGAGCAAAGGAAAGAAATGACTCCCATGCTTCTGGTATATGCCTCAGTTGAGGAAGCGCTCATTCAAGGTGGCGAGAGGGATTTCCCAGGAGGTCACACTGGAGATGGGTGTCAGGCTCCAAACTTCCAGAACAATGGGTATGCCTGCTAAAAGTACCCCCAGACCTGAGACAACAAAGTTCTGCCACCTGCAAATGATGATTGCTGAAAACTCCTTTTTAATGGTGGAGCTGCAGCTGTTAGTAAGCAGTCCACTTGTGCTGCCGCCAGGTTTCACTGGCGTGTTTCAGAGGAGACGTGCAGCACGTGACAAAAGTGTTAAAATCAGAAAGGCCTCTCAAAATGGGATTATAGAGGCACTTAACTGGTTGTTAAGGGCCTTAAGGGCCTATCCCGCCTCTTGGAGGCGGGATGGAGACGGGGTCAGAAAACTCGCATTTGGGAAAATTGCTCGGAGGCGGGATCAGGCCCGCCTGCCATTTTTCGCGATTTTAACAACTCACACGCCTCCAATCCCGCCTCCTCGGGCCTGGCAAAATCGAGCCCCTAGCCTCAATAGCTTTTTGGGAGAGTGAGATCCTGGTTGCCACTGAATTTTGTGTGAAGAAATGAAAGACAGGCAGTTTCCAGGAACTTCTGGAAATGAACATGCAGCCTCCTTAGGCAAGGCAATGGTAATCTACTCTAAATGGTCCTGCAATTCACCCTCAATATTAACACTGGGGAACCAACTGGTTCTCCTCATGTGGCAGATTCACGGATACTCCAGTTATCCGAGACTGAACAGTTTTGTTTAATTTCTGCTCTTTGCTGTGGCATTGGGATAAGCATTAATATTAACTTTCCCTGATGGCAGAATCTTTAAAGGCAGTTTTTAACTGAGCCACGCAGACTAGAAAGTCCCAGCTTTGAGTCACGGTCTGTGCTCATTGAGTTGATCCCAACAGGGGTGGGCAGAAGGGTTTAGCAATTAGCCTCAGTGGGAAGTCAAAAGCTTTTTCTTTATCTGCTTATTGGATGTGGGCGTCGCTGGCAAAGCCAGCATTTATTGCCCATCCCTAGTTGCCCTTGAGAAGGTGGTGGTGAGCCGCTTTCTTGAACCGCTGCAGTCTGTGTGGTGAAGGTACTCCCACAGTGCTGTTAGGGAGGGAGTTCCAGGATTTTGACCCAGCGACGGTGAAGGATCGGCGATATACTTCTAAGTCAGGATGGTGTGTGACTTGGAGGAGAACTTGGAGGTGGTGGTGTTCCCATGCGCCTGCTGCCCTTGTCCTTCTAGGTGGAAGAGGTCGCGGGTTTGGGAGGTGCTGCTGAAGAAGCCTTGGTGAGTTGCTGCAGTGCATCTTGTAGATGGTACACACTGCAGCCACGGTGTGCCGGTGGTGGAGGGAGTGAATGTTTAAGGTGGTGGATGGGGTGCCAATCAAGCGGACTGCTTTGTCCTGGATGGTGTCGAGCTTCTTGAGTGTTGTTGCAGCTGTACTCATCCAGGCAAGTGGAGAGTATTCCATCACACTCCTTACTTGTGCCTTGTAGATGGTGGAAAGGCTTTGGGGAGTCAGGAGGTGAGACACTCGCCGCAGAATACCTAGCCTCTGACCTGCTCTTGTTGCCACAGTATTTATGTGGCTGGTCCAGTTTAGTTTCTGGTCAATGGTAACCCCCAGGATGTTGATGGTGGGGGATTCGGCGATGGTAATACCTACTAGAGAACAAACAATTCTACCCAATCAGAAACTACCCATCTCATATTCTGAAACTGCAACAATCCCCCTTTACCACTTGGCTCGGCTGAACACAATGGGCCGAAAATTGATCCCGGGACGCGAGAGTACGCACTGTGTACTCTCGCGTATTCCCACTCCAAATGCCGGTTTTCTGCATGCCCTGCGCATGCGCTGAAAACCGGCAATTGCTCTTCTGAAAAGGGGGCGGGGCCTGAGTGCATCGCGTGCGCGCTACAGGCTGCGCGCACGCTGTGCACTTCATGCTTTGGACGCGCAGGTAAGTAGGGAAGATTTTGGAAATGTAAAAAGGAGGAGTAAGACCCGCTTTTAAGAAGGTAAGTAGTGAATTAAGTATTTTTTTGAATTTTTTTTTACAGGTATATCTTTTTTATAGACTTTAAAGACAGGTAAGTTTATTTTTATAACTTTTTATAAGATTTTAAATTTTTTCAAAAATTTAATTTTTTATTTAAAATGGTTAATTTAATTAACTATACTTATTTTATTAATGTGATGGTTTTTTTTTAAATTTAATTGAGGTTTAGCTGTTATTTTGGGGGGGTGTAAGATTCATAAGTCTCACAGCATGGCTGTGAGACTTATGAATGGAAGATGGTGTGCTGCCATTGGCTCTAACTGAGTCACGTGATCCCACAGCTCGCACGAATTCACTACGCCGCTGGGATACGCAAGCCCAGCTTAGCTGATGTCTGGAACATCAAGTTCGTGCGAGCTGGATCAGAAAAAGCATAAGCGAGGTGAGACATCGCGGGGAAGGCTTACCCCCGCGGGAACAGAGCGAGATCAATTTCTGGGCCATTACATTGTGCATCAGAAGCATCCTTTACTTTGGGTATACCCTTCCCCAAGAATTAATTGTCCAGCTGGCCCTGTTGACGTCGGATCTTCTGAGTGAAACAACTACATTACCACCCCCATGAGCCACCAGCATCATTCAGACTCCCTGCTCGCGAGTGCAATTGTACTGTACGGCTGAACTCTCAGGAGCAACCATTACTATTGTGCCATCCTATTTGCCTCCACTCCCTCCCCATAGTGAGCCTGGTCCCACACTTCACTTTTTCCTCCAATGTCTCAATCCTGCAGATTTCAAGTAAACAAAATCTATTGACTCAATTGCTCTGTCTAATCTGTTTATTCCTTTTCCTACCTTTCCGTGATACACTTTGCAGTTGAAATTCTGTTGTGTGGAGGTTAGCTTAATGCATTTATATTAATTTGTTTTTACTACACTTCACCTGACGAAGGAGCAGCGCTCCGATAGCTTGTGATTTCAAATAAAGCTGTTGGACTATAACCTGATGTTGTGCGAATTCTCACTTTTATTTTAAAGGAGGTATTAACCGAACCCACTCATTAAAATATGAGTTAACAATGTTAAAATGGCATTAATACAGATGTTTTAATTATAGGTATGCTTCGTTTGTTACAACATAACTTCCATGTTGTTGCACAGATCCACATTTCACCTCAGGCTTCATGTAGTCATTGTGTTAAACCTTTGTTCATCACTCATAATATTTAATACTGAACTTGAAATTCTTTGAGAATGACAAGTTTCAGGAAATGCTGAAATGAACTTGAAATAGAAGCGTTTGATCCTTGTATAAATAACTACTGAAATTCAAAGGAATAAAAAGAAAAAAACTAACATACCTTGTGCTGTATTGCTGGATGTCACAATTTGGAGATGGAATAGAGATACACTGAAGACATTAAAATGTGAAACAAATTGGTAGTGAAGTACCATTTCAGGGCATTTTTGGGGAATTTATTAGCAAATGATTTGTGCTGAATATTTGCAGGAATTGAAATTAGACCCTGATTCCTTTCCATTCCAATTTCTGTGGATAATGCATTTGTTAGTTCAGCTAGCACAGTATTTTTATTTAATAATCTCTGGTTCTGCAATAGCATTAAAAATGTCATCATGAACTGTTTTAAAACAAGCAGGTTAAAGAGTTGACTAAAATAGCAGCCAATGGAATTTGGTGTAACGTGTTATCCAGTCAGCTCCTCCAGGAAATTCACATGATCAGAAAATATAATTGTGGATGAGGAAGGACATTCGGCCCATCTCAGCTCATCCATCCAGAGAGAAACCTAAATTTCCCCCATTGTGATGTTCCACTTTTTCATAAATGATTCAAAGTTTCCAAATCCACAACTTTATTTTATACTGATCACTCCATGTGTAGAGATGAACTTAGCTCATTAGTGACGGCCTTACATCTGTAAGAAGATGGTGGGTGCAATTCCCACTTTGGGGATTCAGCCTATAATTTAACCTGATTTAAACTTTTACATTGAGTATGCAAGATATTTAATAGATAGGGATAAGTGACAGAAAGAATAATGGAGGATACAAAGGCAGTTCAGTCATGTCACAGTAATTCAACATTAACTGGTTTGCTGAGTATAATTTGGCAGTTATGATCAGTGACCAAGATTGATATAATTGATCAGCTTCACATTAGTGGATATTAGGACCACCCTGCCATACCTGCCAATGGGAGAAGAATCCAGACCTACTTATTATACATTAAATTTTTATATTGATGCAAAGGCACTTTTCACAAAATTCCAGAAGAGAGCTGGACATTGTAGGATAAAATGGCCCCTTCTAAACCATACGACATATTTCTGGGAAGAAATGAAGGGTTCACATTGAAATTCTGGAGGAATGGACAAGGTCTCATAGTAAAGCTAGACAGGACAAGGGATTTCCACAGGCCTTTCAAATCATCCTGATTAAGCCTGAATCCTCACTGTGCTCAGTCTGTCAATGCGGCAAACCTGATAACGAATTGATGGGTTATGTTGTCTGAGTAAATGAATGTGAAAGAAATTGAGAAGATTTTAAGAAAACAGTAACGTCAGAAGATGGATTTCTTGCTGTAATTTAGGTGTTGGATGCGTTAGAGATAATGGTCCCTGATTGAAAGGCCTGATCTTCATCAAGATACTTGAAGTTTGGCCATTCTGGTTGTTAACACATATCTGTCAAGTTATTTTGTTTAATATTAAATTAAAATATTTATCTGTAATACACAGTTTTTAAACCACTTAAACCTATGGATGTGATACCAGGGCACACTTTCTGTCTCACTGATATCACATGGTTGTTAATCTTCATTTTTCTCCACATCTCTATACAGGTACATTTCCCTTCACAATAAAGGAATCTCCAAACACGTGGACACATTGAAGTTCACTAAGTGACAGCGCCCCATTAGATGAATAACAAAGGTATGTTTCAGTGAAAACCAGACAAAGTCAAGAGCGAAGGTACTAAGAATGATAAACTTTATTTTCAAGTTGACAGAAAGGAAAGGACAAAAATATATTATTCAAATAAATAATAAAGTAACTTTGTTTTTACATTTTTTTCATTTCACTGGCACACTGATGGGTGATCTAAGGGATATTTTTAAAAGCATGTGGCATATTTTAAACAAACATATAAAATTCATTTGCGTACTATTTTAATACACTTGTTAATCCATTTCAATGAAAAATTGTTAATGCTGTGATATGTTTGCTACACGTACGGAAGAGAGAAATTGCACTCCCAAATACTCTTATTAAAATACTTTCGTACAATTCTAGTCAACTGATCTAAAGATCAATGTACAGCGGGACAGAGCTAAAGGAATGTGGTTATTATCACATATCGAATTACATTCATAATGTTTTTATTTCCTTGCATGGTTTCTTGCTGTTTCTTGTAGAATCACTCTGGTTACTGCGTGTACGATCTCCCAGGCACAGCCACTGTTTCCCTGTGAAGAGGCAAGAGGGGGATTAGCTTTAACCGTGAACTTTGGATGCAGTTTATGTAAAATTGAGCAGAAGTTTTATGATTATAGAATATGGGATTATTAAGCTATTCTTTTATTAATTGTATCTCATAAACTAGTTAAAAGATCTGAAAGTAGTGGAAAATATTTAAGAAACGATTAATATACAATAACAGTTAATGAAACAGAAACTGATGTTAAGAACAAGAGGCAAGCAATTATCGGACATGTTTACCAAAAACTTACATTCTCCAGGAGAAACGCCCCGAGTTTCTGGAACCTTTCCTGTATAGCCAATCGGTGGATATTATGGGAGTGAGGAGATTGCATCTGCAGAAAGAAGGGAAATAATTGAATGTCTCTATTGCAGGAGATTTTGAGACTCTAAATAATATGTGATGTGAGATGTTTGAGCGGGCTGTTCTTACACAGGACTGTAGGTGAGAGAGAACTTCAGTCACTCTGTTCAGGAACATGAGCCGCTGGTTCTTGGGGAAAGGAGCTTCGGATTCACTGAAGAGTCTCAGCATTCCCTTCAGGATTTCAACAGCAACACCCGCTTTGTGATGCCCCGCCTGGGTGAAATGGGAAGACATGTGTCAAGATGGAACCATTTTAAAGTGATGTAATAATTTCATTGAAATTGCCCAGTTATTGAAGTCAAACTCACCGGTTCTAAAATCGCAGGAACTTCCAGATTGACATCGTATTCACGCCTGCATTCAAGTGATAAAACAGGATTCTGTACAAGAAAAAATACGAATAGATATTAATTCTGTGAATAACCATTGATTTCTGACTTATCTCCAAAGTTTGCCCAATAATTAGACTGATATCTGGAATGCCAATAACACAAGATCCTGTCCAAAGGCAGCTTCAGTCCCAAATCCTAGTCCCAAATCCAATGCCCAGTTCAAATCTCAGTCCACTCATCACCATATGATTCATGATCGATAGCTCACATCAGGGATTTATTTACAGTGATTTGAGAATTAAATGTAAGAACGGGTCTGCAGTGAAGGGTCGATTCTATCTTTCAAGTACTCACTATATTCTCTAAACCGAGCATCAGTTCTTTCCAGAAGCTCCTCCTCATGCAGAGATGGTCAGAGTGATGTCCACAGGCACTTTGTGAGCACAGGAAGAGCAGAGCAAGAGGGAGGCCGAGTCTGAGCCAGGACATCTTCTTACAGCGTCTGCAAAATGTATTCAGTGAAGTAAAAGGGAGCCTGAATACTCGAGCTGAACCGGGAGGCAGCAGCAGTTTGCTCGGGCTTCTTATTTGGTGTGGAGCCTCTCTTACCAGGTGCCGCTTGGTGCTGACTGGGAGCCGCTTCTTCTGGAGCTGTGTCGCTCATCCTGACTGCAGTCTTTTTAAAGTTCCCGCCTCCCCCGCACACTCCTCAGTGTTAAGAACGAAACTACCGACTCTTTCGGGAATCCTTATCATACAGACAACATTCAGGTTTTACGGTGCGTTAAACTGTTTAGTAACACTCGGTTGATCAATTTAAATTACTTTCAATTCACACATTCAGAATTCAGCCACTTGTATCTCTTACAGGTAGAAGGTGGAACTTGTGCTAAACCACCGTGACCCATTGACACCAAAAAAACCCCAATTTGAGTTATAATTTGATGCAATATTTGTGATTTCCTGCCAAGTTTCACGCAGAAGCAGAAGTAACTTTTAACAGTCGAATCAATTCTTGTGTAAAATGTGAAGAAATAAAAGTTGTGTTTCTATGTGTGATATCACCAGGGAAGGTTTCCTGTTACATGTAAGGACTTTGCAAACCTCAGTGTAAACTTGGCCACTTGGATTAATTCCAAATATACTAACCATTGAAGTCAATTTAAAATAAACTAACCACTGTGGTTAGTGGGCATTCTCGCCCACAATAAGCAGCAGATGCTAACTCAATTAATGATGATAAACCTGAGTTCGATAGATTCTTGCTAGCCAAGCTTATTAAGTGTTATCGAACCAAGGTGTGTGGAAGGAGTTAGGATATAGATCAGCAATGAGCTCAAAGAATGGCGGAACAGGCTCGAGGGGCTGAATGGCCTATTCCTGTTCCTATGGTTAATTTAACATAAACTGTGGTTAATTTATAAGCTATCCACTGTGGTTAATTTGAAATAAGCTAACCACTGTGGTTAATTTGATATAAACTAACCACTATTAAATTAACTAATCGCTGGGGTTAATTTAACAAATACTCAGCACTGCTGTTCATTTGAAATAGACTTGAGATTTG
Organism: Squalus acanthias; assembly: GCA_030390025.1. Taxonomy (NCBI): domain Eukaryota; kingdom Metazoa; phylum Chordata; class Chondrichthyes; order Squaliformes; family Squalidae; genus Squalus; species Squalus acanthias. The sequence goes on from CM059428.1 coordinate 152,662,072, forward strand.
TGTTCGAAATAGAAAGAAAAAAAACTTCTATTTAGTTAGCAATCATAAGAACTCTGTTCATGACATGATTTATAGTCCTGACATGAAACTCAATCTTGGAGGCACAGAAAGGGACCAATTGAAACTGTGGAGTCTCAACCCTACAAAAAGTAAATTGTGCCTAGAGGTTTTTAAATTATCAATGTTTTAATATATTTTTCTTCCTTTACCTTTCTGTCTCTTTATTCTCTATCTCTCTTAATCCAATCTCTCATTCCTTCTCTTCATTTCTGTTTCTGTATCTAATTTGATTCTAATTCTCCCTATTTCTTTCTCTGTCGTTCGCTCTGTTTCTTTCTCCATGCTTTTGTATCATTGGTTAAGGAAACAGACTGCTGGTCCCGTCATTCAGCAATATCCCAGAGGCAACGTTGATGTCGCTGTGCTTTATCAGCTCGCACTTCCAGCAAGTTATGGCACAAAACTGATACAAGAAGCGTGAGGAAAAAAATCAAATTCATGGCGCTCGCCGCAAGATGTGCTGTTCCAGCAATTTCTTTGCCAATGTAGGGAAATTCAGCAGTCAATATATATACAGCAATGTCCCACGAACAGCAGTAAGATAAATGACCATTAATCTGCTTTATGGGAAGAATAAATGCTGGCCAGAACACAAGGAGAACTCCCTACTCCTCTTCAAAACAGTGCCACGGGATCTTTACATCCACCTGAGAGAGCAGACGGGGCATCCATTTAACATCTCATTTGATAAAGGCCACCTCTCTCAGTACTGCACTGAAGTGTCAGCCTAGATTATGGGCTGGATTTTGGTAGTGGGGAGCTTTTGGAGGTGGGACTCCCACTTGTCGGGTTTTAGTCCCACCTACATCGACTTCTGGCCAACCCACACTATTTTCCCTTGATTGACCTTGTTAAGCCCTTGTTAAGGGGAAGCCGGTTACAGAGAACGTCAGCGTATGACGTTGCATCTGTCAAATGAATTGTCATCGTTTGACAGCTCTGTGAAGCTGTCAAACACTGACATTCTCTGTAGTTTGATGAGTCCTTGTATTCAAGACTCATCAAACCTCTTTCTTTAGCAGAAATTAGATGGTTGTTGCATTGGAGAATGCAGCAGCCATCTGTCATCTCTGCCACGGAGATGCGAGACTCTCCGCAGCCCCAACATTTGAAGCCTGCAGGAAGAAACAAAGGTAAGTAAACTTTTTCTAACACTTTCCACTTACCTCACATACTCACCTCTCCATACTTGCACCCATCACTTACCTTCACAGTGCACTTTTGCACCCCTCCGACCCCCGCAGACCCACTGCTCGCCTCGGTGACCCTGGCGGGGTTCGCAGCCTTCGGGAAGCCCGCACTTGTGTGGGTAAAATGGGGATAATCCTCTTATCTGCCTGTTAACTACCTGTTAACAGGCAGTTAAGTGGCTGTAATCTCCTTTGGCCTCCAGGAGACGGGACCCGGCGCGGGTCAGCAACCCACCTCCTGGGAAGATAGCATGGAGGCGGGTTGGGGGCGGGATGGGCACCCGCCCCCAGATTCTACCATTTTCCTGGCAGTCCCGCCTCCAAACCTGCCTCCCCAGGGCTGGCAAGATCGCGCCCTATGTGCTCAAAGTCTCTGAAGTGGGGCTTGAACCCACAACCTTGTGACTCAGAGGCAAGAGTGCTACCTCTGAGCCAACTCTGACATCAAAAATGATTTATATTTCTTAAATATTCTAAAAGTTGCAGAGATATTTCACAGGAAAGACATGTGACAATTGCATGAGCAGGTTGGATGAACCAGAGCTCCTGTCCTGCCAAAAGTGCCACACAATGTTGCTTATGTTCAACATGGACAATCTTAGATATTATATCATTGAGAAAATTTGAACATTTTGGCTTTTCAATTAAAAAGTTTAACAAAGTACTTTTGGATCAAAGCTCGAGAGAAGAAACTAAAATAACGTAGTACCTGTGAATTTTACAAAATGTGTTGAGAAGCTATGGAATACAGTTTATAGCCCATGAGTGGACTGAGCTGACAGTTTATTAGTGGTGAAATCATGGGTTAGTTTGGTCAGTATATGGTCGATAATAATTCATATCTCACGGACACTCATCAGGTACTCAGTTATACCAAAGATTGGGTAAAGCATTTAAAGTAAGACAAACTAAAAGATGTGTGTTATAAAAGCTTTCACTCAAAGCAAAAGTTAATTGCAAAGAGGAAGTCAGCATCTGTTCTGAGCACGTTGGTAATTTGAGAATATGAAGTTTAGAGAGAAACGATGGTGAAGTAAAGCAGCATCAATATTCTTCACCAGAAATAGGAGCTCCTTCCTTTTAGTTTCTTTTTCCCACTTATCAAGGAGCAGTGTTGCAATGCTGTGAAGGGTCCACCATACTCTAAATATTAACCCTTAGATTGCTGGCAGATATCGGTGATAACGTGCAAAACATGGGAAAAAGTAGTGAGGCTGTTCCAGTGGATTGAAATTTCATGCGCTCTGGGGAACAATGTTGAGTGATGGAGTGCCTCCCGGTGATGCAAAATGTTTGAACCAGCTGATTTAATTTAAACATAAAAACATAGGAACAGGTGTAGGCCATTCAGCCCTTTCAGCTTGTCCCACCATTCAATTAGATCATGGTGGTCTGTACCTTAACTCCATTTACCTGCCTTGGTTCTGTCACCTGTAATACCCTTGCCTACAAAAAATGTATCTAGTTCAGTTTTGAAATTTACAATTGACCTAGGGCTCGATTTTGTCATGGGGCGGGCTGGGGGCGTGTCATCCACTTTTCGTGTTAGCCACCCGACTCCAATTTGATGTGGGAAAAATATGCGATTTTCCCTAATTGGGCAATTGATTTCCAGCGTGTGGGAACCCCTAGCCCAATTAGTCTTTCCATTCTGAAACTCGCCTCCAATGACGTCATCAATGCTGCTGGATTTAAGGCCTGCAAGCAGCCTTGCTTCTTCTGTAGACTGCAAACCTTTTGGCCTTTGCTCTGATAGTTTCCTCCAGGCAAATTGTCCAGCAGTAGACCTAAGTCTGCACCGACGTTTGATGACGCCGCCCTGCAAGCTCTGGTGGAGGGAGCAAGAGGGAATAAGGAGGTGCTCTTCCCTTCTTCAGGGAGGAAGAAGCCTCCCCAGCAGACGAAGGCTGTGTGGATGCAAGTGGCCCAGGAGGTCAACTCCTTATCTATGTGCTGCAGAACCTAGCTGCAGTGCAGGAAGAGGTTTCATGACCTTCTGCGCAGTGGAAAAGTAAGTATGACTTTCCCATCACCCTCAATCTGATCCCCATTGCCTCTCCTCACCAGCACTCAGCTTTGACAACCTCTTCCTCCACATCCCACTTGACACTGCCATCCCTGCACCCTTACCCATTCCCTCTCTCTGTATGTTCACATTCACTTAACTATTCGACTATGCAGCCCTCACACTCCCTATCGCTGAAATGCTATGAAAACAAATTATAACACACAGGGAGGGCCCTTGGTCTTGCCACCTCAGTGAATCTTTGTCTACCTTCCAGGCATCTATGCTATGGATTCTCGACACTCACTCCTTCATTCTCACTCAAACTCCACTTGTCTCCCTCATTGCAGGAAAAGAGAGCTCACAATAAGAGGGAAAGAGCGAGGACAGGAGGAGGGCCACCCTCAGTAGCCCAGCTCACCCCCTGGGAGGAGGCGGCCCTGGAGATCGTGGGAGTGGAGGACGATGCGCAAGTGGGGGAAGAACAGACGGGTGCATCAGAGCAAGCTGGTGACAGAATAGTTTTTCATCTCTCTCATTGACATTGCATGAGTCACTGATAATGATTCTGATGCTCTAACAGATTCACTTATGATCATCTGCAATATTCAATGTGCATGTAACCTTGGCCTCACATCTCTGACTCTTTCCTTTACTCCCCCACAGGACCATCGAAAGCCCCCGTCCCCACTATCCAGGAGGAACAGCCTGAGCCTCCAGATACCTCAGAGGAAGCTGCAACCTCTGAGGGCAACACGGTGGCATAGTGGTTAGCACTGGTGCCTCACAGCGCCAGGGACCCGGGTTCGAATCTGGCCTCGGGCGACTGTCTGTGTGGAGTTTGCACATTCTCCCCGTGTCTGCGTGGGTTTCCTCCGGGTGCTCCGGTTTCCTCCCACAGTCCAAAAATGTGCGGGTTAGGTTGATTTGGCTATGATAAATTGACCCTTAGTGTTAGGGGGGGATTAAATATGTGGGGTTACGGGGATAGGATGGGATATGTTAGGGGGAATTAAATACGTGGGGTTACGGGGATAGGGTGGGATATGTGTTGGTGCAGCCTCGATGGGGATTCTGTGTGAGAAAGCAGGGACAGGGTACTGCATTTGGATGATCAGCCATGATCGTATTGAATGGTGGAGCAGGCTCGACGGGCCGAAAGGCCTGCTCCTAGTTTCTATGTTTCTATTTTTTCTATGTCAGCAGAATTCAGCCCACCCAGCACCAGCGCAGACACTCACACCTCGGTGGTACCTTCGCGAGATAGTGTAGTGTTGTCACCTGGTGTATCACAGCTCACAAGTGAGCATCAGCAGATGGTGGAGACAGGGACAGCAGTGGAGAGTCCTAGTCGGAGGGCGCAGGAGTCTGCCAGCTCGGCTCAGCTGCATGTCGACCCTCTGCCTCCGGGTCCATCCAGAAGAAGGGCGGTGCTGGAACTCCAGGAACAGGTGCAGGAGTCTCTGGCAGATTTTGTCTCCAGGGTCGCTGCGAGTGTGGAGCGAATGGAGGAGTCCATCGCTAACATGAGCAGAGCATTTGGGGAGGCATTGGCGCATGAACGTATCACCATGGAAAGGAAGGCAACCTCCATGGAAAGGATGGCTACCTCCATGGTAAGGCTGGCTACCGTAGAGGAGAGGATGGCTACGGTAGAGGAGAGGATGGCTATGTCCATCGAGGAGCTTAGTCGCCAGGGTATGGAAAACATGGTCATTGTTCAGAATAGACTGACATCTCTTCAGGAGCGATGGTTAGCTATTGAGCAAACAAACCAGACCTTCAGGCAAGTCCTCGGGAGTAGGACTTCCAGGACAGAAACGGGTCCTCATGGCCCCCCTGAAGTGCAGCAAGGTGCGGTCAAGCCACTTACTAGCTCTGAAGTGGGGCTGACCCATGAGAGGGTTATTGGTGGCAGAGAACAAGGAAGTGGGGGCTCCTCTCCAAGCGCTCACACGACCATGCCACTGCAAAGTCCTCGGTCAGAGCACCACCAATGTCCTCACCCAATTGAGATCGGCATCACAATCCCTGCACAGCCGCAGGAGCAGCAGACTGTTGCCCAGCTCTCACAGGCTCGCAACCCCAGAGGACACCCGCAAAGGTGTCAAGACAGGAGCAGCAAGAAAGTGAGCAAGGGGCCTCCACATCTGCTGAAGCCTTAGGGGAAGCACCACGTAGGAGCACGCGAAGGAGGAAGATAATGCACAAGTAGTCACAAGGGTAGTCACTTGGGTAAAATGCCATGTTTAATGTTGAAAAGCCATCAGTTGGTTATTGTAAATAAAATATTCTGATGGCAACTTTTGCAGTTGTGGCGTCTGTCATATCGCTAGTGGGACTTCCACACTGAGGGCTTAGGATGACTTGCAATTGTCAGTATGGTGGTCAGAGTGATAGGAATCCGCAGGTTCTTGGCCATTGTCAATGGTCTGATAAGAAGGTGCGAGGCAAAAGTGTTTGATTGTGCAGGCTAAGCAAATCTGGCCAAGCGGAGTGCGTCACTTGCATCCCGGGCAGCAATGTGGTCGTGCGCTGGCGCCTTCTGGCCTGTGCAGCTTCAGGTGGTTGAGCAGCAGCTTGGCGCTCCTGTTGTTGCTGCTGCTGTTGGTGGTGCTGTTGTTCATGGATCTGTTGCTGCCACGGCTGGTCTTCGTCCGAATCTGATGTCCAGGAGGAAAGGAAAGAAATGGTTCCCATGCTTCTGGAATATGCCTCAGTTGAGGAAGCGCTCATTCAAGGTGGCGAGAGGGATTTCCCAGGAGGTCACACTGGAGATGGGTGTCAGGCTCCAAACTTCCACAACAATGGGTATGCCTGCTAAAAGTACCCCCAGACCTGAGACAACAAAGTTCTGCCACCTGCAAATGATGATTGCTGAAAACTCCTTTTTAATGGTGGAGCTGCAGCTGTTAGTAAGCAGTCCACTTGTGCTGCCGCCAGGTTTCACTGGCGTGTTTCAGAGGAGACGTGCAGCACGTGACAAAAGTGTTAAAATCAGAAAGGCCTCTCAAAATGGGATTATAGAGGCACTTAACTGGTTGTTAAGGACCTTAAGGGCCTATCCCGCCTCTTGGAGGCGGGATGGAGATGGGGTCAGAAAACTCGCATTTGGGAAAATTGCTCGGAGGGGGGATGGAGGCGGGATCAGGCCCGCCTGCCATTTTTCACGATTTTAACACCTCACATGCCTCCAATCCCGCCTCCTCGGGCCTGGCAAAATCGAGCCCCTAGCATCAATAGCTTTTTGGGAGAGTGAGATCCTGGTTGCCACTGAATTTTGTGTGAAGAAATGAAAGACAGACAGTTCCCAGGATCTTCTGGAAATGAACATGCATCCTCCTGAGGCAAGGCAATGGTAATCTACTCTAACTGGTCCTGCAATTCACCCTCAATATTAACACTGGGGAAACAACTGGTTCTCCACACGTGGCAGGTTCACGGATACTCCAGTTGTCCGAGACTGAACAGTTTTGTTTAATTTCTGCTCTTTGCTGTGGCACTGGGATAAGCATTAATATAAAATTTCCCTGATGGCAGAATCTTTAAAGGTAGGTTGTAATTGAGCCACGCAGACTAGAAAGTCCCAGCTTTGAGTCACGGTCTGTGCTCATTGAGTTGATCCCAACAGGAGTGGGCAGAAGGGTTTAGCAATTGCCTCAGTGGGAGGTCAAAAGCTTGTTCTTTATCTGCTTATTGGATGTGGGCGTCGCTGGCAAGGCCAGCATTTATTGCCCATCCCTAGTTGCCCTTGAGAAGGTGGTGGTGAGCCGCTTTCTTGAACCACTGCAGTCTGTGTGGTGAAGGTACTCCCACAGTGCTGTTAGGGAGGGAGTTCCAGGATTTTGACCCAGCGATAATGAAGGATCGGCGATATACTTCTAAGTCAGGATGGTGTGTGACTTGGAGGAGAACTTAGAGGTGGTGGTGTTCCCATGCGCCTGCTGCCCTTGTCCTTCTAGGTGGAAGAGGTCGCGGGTTTGGGGGGTGCTGCCGAAGAAGCCTTGGTGAGTTGCTGCAGTGCATCTTGTAGATGGTACACACTGCAGCCACGGTACGCTGGTGGTGGAGGGAGTGAATGTTTAAGGTGGTGGATGTGGAGGCAATCAAACGGACTGCTTTGTCCTGGATGGTGTCAAGCTTCTTGAGTGTTGTTGGAGCTGCACTCATCCAGGCAAGTGGAGAGTATTCCATCACACTCCTTACTTGTGCCTTGTAGATGGTGGAAAGGCTTTGGGGAGTTAGGAGGTGAGACACTCGCCACAGAATACCTAGCCTCTGACCTGCTCTTGTTGCCACAGTATTTATGTGGCTGGTCCAGTTAAGTTTCTGGTTAATGTTGACCCCCAGGATGTTGATGGTGGGGGATTCAGCGATGGTAATACCTACTAGAGAACAAACAATTCTACCCAATCAGAAACTACCCATTTCATATTCTGAAACTGCAACAATCCCCCTTTACCACTTTGCTCGGCTCAACACATTACATTGTGCATCAGGAGCATCCTTTACTTTGGATATACCCTTCCCCAAGAATTCATTGTCCAGCTGGCCCAGTTGACGTCAGATCTTCTGAGTGAAACAACTACATTACCACCCCCATGAGCCACCAGCATCATTCAGACTCCCTGCTCGCGAGTGCAATTGTACTGTACGGCTGAACTCTCAGGAGCAACCATTACTATTGTGCAATCCTATTTGCCTCCACTCCTTCCCCATAGTGACCCTGGTCCCACACTTCTCTTTTTCCTCCACTGTCTCAATCCTGCTGAATTCAGGTAAAAACAATCTATTTACTCAACTGCTCTGTCTAATCTGTTTATTCCTTTTCCTAACTGTCAATGATACACTTTGCAGTTGCACTTCTGCTGTGTGGAGGTTAGCTTAATGCATTTATGTTAATTAGTTTCATCCACTATTTTAAAGCAGGTATTAACTGTATCCATTCTTTTAAAAATATGAGTTAACAATGTTAAAATGGCATTAATACAGATGTTTTAATTATAGATATGAGGCCAGAAATTCGGCTTTCCGGCTTCCTGCGGGTGCAAGCATCGCAAGCATACTTGCCTACCGCGCCTGCCGTTGTGCTTCGGGCCCACGAGGACTTCGGCTCCTGGGCCTCCTGCAGCTGCCGGCGCGCAGTGCTTGCATATCACAGGTCCACAATTAGTTCGAAGCGTCCCCTGGGATCACGTGGGCCATGGAGCATGGCATTTTCATTCAATTGCTCTGTCTAATCTGTTTATTCCTTTTCCTACCTTTCCGTGATACACTTTGCAGTTGAAATTCTGCTGTGTGGAGGTTAGCTTAATGCATTTATATTAATTTGTTTCAACTACTATTTTAAAGGAGGTATTAACCAAACCCATTCATTAAAATATGAGGTAACAATGTTAAAATGGCATTAATACAGATGTTTTAATTATGGGTATGCTTCGTTTGTTAGAACATAACTTCCATGTTGTTGCACAGATCCACATTTCACCTCAGGCTTCATGTAGTCATTGTGTTAAACCTTTGTTCACCACTCATAATATTTAATACTGAACTTGAAATTCTTTGAGAATGACAAGTTTCAGGAAATGCTGAAATGAACTTGAAATAGAAGCGTTTGATCCTTGTATAAATAACTACTGAAATTCAAAGGAATAAAAAGAAAAAAACTAACATACCTTGTGCTGTATTGCTGGATGTCACAATTTGGAGATGGAATAGGGATACACTGAAGACATTAAAATGTGAAACAAATTGGTAGTGAAGTACCATTTGAGGGCATTTTTGGGGAATTTATTAGCAAATGATTTGTGCTGAATATTTGCAGGAATTGAAATTAGACCCTGATTCCTTTCCATTCCAATTTCTGTGGATAATGCATTTGTTAGTTCAGCTAGCACAGTATTTTTATTTAATAATCTCTGGTTCTGCAATAACATTAAAAATGTCATCATGAACTGTTTTAAAACAAGCAGGTTAAAGAGTTGACTAAAATAGCAGCCAATGGAATTTGGTGTAACGTGTTATCCAGTCAGCTCCTCGAGGAAATTCACATGATCAGAAAATATAATTGTGGATGAGGAAGGACATTCGGCCCATCTCAGCTCATCCATCCAGAGAGAAACCTAAATTTCCCCCATTGTGATGTTCCATTGTTTCTTAAATGATTCAAAGTTTCCAAATCCACAACTTTATTTTATACTGATCACTCCATGTGTAGAGATGAACTTAGCTCATTAGTGACGACCTTACATCTGTAAGAAGATGGTGGGTGTAATTCCCACTTTGGGGCTTCAGCCTATAATTTAACCTGATTTAAACTTTTACATTGAGTATGCAAGATATTTAATAGATAGGGATAAGTGACAGAAAGAATAATGGAGGATACAAAGGCAGTTCAGTCATGTCACAGTAATTCAACATTAACTGGTTTGCTGAGTATAATTTGGCAGTTATGATCAGTGACCAAGATTGATATAATTGATCAGCTTCACATTGGTGGATATTAGGACCACCCTGCCATACCTGCCAATGGGAGAAGAATCCAGACCTACTTATTATACATTAAATTTTTATATTGATGCAAAGGCACTTTTCACAAAATTCCAGAAGAGAGCTGGACATTGTAGGATAAAATGGCCCCTTCTAAACCATATTACATATTTCTGGGAAGAAATGAAGGGTTCACATTGAAATTCTGGAGGAATGGACAAGGTCTCATAGTAAAGCTAGACAGGACAAGGGATTTCCACAGGCCTTTCAAATCATCCTGATTAAGCCTGAATCCTCACTGTGCTCAGTCTGTCAATGCGGCAAACCTGATAACGAATTGATGGGTTATGTTGTCTGAGTAAATGAATGTGAAAGAAATTGAGAAGATTTTAAGAAAACAGTAACGTCAGAAGATGGATTTCTTGCTGTAATTTAGGTGTTGGATGCGTTAGAGATAATGGTACCTGATTGAAAGGCCTGATCTTCATCAAGATAATTGAAGTTTGGCCATTCTGGTTGTTAACACATATCTGTCAAGTTATTTTGTTTAATATTAAATTAAAATATTTACCTGTAATACACAGTTTTTAAACCACTTAAACCTATGGATTTGATACCAAGGCACACTTTCTGTCTCACTGATATCACATGGTTGTTAATCTTCATTTTTCTCCACATCTCTATACAGGTACATTTCCCTTCACAATAAAGGAATCTCCAAACACGTGGACACATTGAAGTTCACTAAGTGACAGCGCCCCATTAGATGAATAACAAAGGTATGTTTCAGTGAAAACTAGACAAAGACAAGAGCGCAGATACTGAGAATGATAAACTTTATTTTCAAGTTGACAGAAAGGAAAGGACAAAAATATATTATTCAAATAAATAATAAAGTAACTTTGTTTTTTACATTTTTTTCATTTCACTGGCACACTGATGGGTGATCTAAGGGATATTTTTAAAAGCATGTGGCATATTTTAAACAAACATATAAAATTCATTGGCGCACTATTTTAATACACTTGTTAATCCATTTCAATGAAAAATTGTAAATGCTGTGATATGTTTGCTACACGTACGGAAGAGAGGAATTTTACTCCCAAATACTCTTATTAAAATACTTTCGTACAATTCTAGTCAACTGATCTAAAGATCAATGTACAGCGGGACAGAGCTAAAGGAATGTGGTTATTATCACATATCGAATTACATTCATAATGTTTTTATTTCCTAGCATGGTTTCTTGCTGTTTCTTGTAGAATCACTCTGGTTACTGCGTGTACGATCTCCCAGGCACAGCCACTGTTTCCCTGTGAAGAGGCAAGAGGGGGATTAGCTTTAACCGTGAGCTTTGGATGTAGTTTATGTAAAATTGAGCAGAAGTTTCATGATTATAGAATATGGGATTATTAATCTATTCTTTTATTAATTGTATCTCATAAACTAGTTAAAAGATCTGAAAGTGGTGGAAAATATTTAAGAAACGATTAATATAGAATAACAGTTAATGAAACACAAACTGATGTTAAGAACAAGAGGCAAGCAATTATCGGGCATGTTTACCAAAAGCTTACCTTCTCCAGGAGAAACGCCCCGAGATTTTGGAACCTTTCCTGTATAGCCAATCGGTGGATATTATGGGAGTGAGGAGATTGCATCTGCAGAAAGAAGGAAAATAAATGAATGTCTCTATTGCAGGAGATTTTGAGACTCTAAATAATATGTGACGTGAGATGCTGGAGCGGGCTGTTCTTACACAGGACTGTAGGTGAGAGAGAACTTCAGTCACTCTGTTCAGGAACATGAGCCGCTGGTTCTTGGGGAAAGGAGCTTCGGATTCAGTGAAGAGTCTCAGCATTCCCTTCAGGATTTCAACAGCAACACCCGCTTTGTGATGCCGCGCCTGGGTGAAATGGGAAGACATGTGTCAAGATGGAACCATTTTAAAGTGATGTAATAATTTCATTGAAATTGCCCAGTTATTCAAGTCAAACTCACCGGTTCTAAAATCGCAGGAACTTCCAGATTGACATCGTATTCACGCCTGCATTCAAGTGATAAAACAGGATTCTGTACAAGAAAAAATACGAATAGATATTAATTCTGTGAATAACCATTGATTTCTGACTTATCTCCAAAGTTTGCCCAACAATTAGACTGATATCTGGAATGCCAATAACACAAGATCCTGTCCAAAGGCAGCTTCAGTCCCAATCCCAGTCCCAAATCCCAGTCCCAAATCCAATGCCCAGTTCAAATCTCAGTCCACTCATCACCATATGATTCATGATCGATATTTCACATCAGGGATTTATTTACAGAGTGATTTGAGAATTAAATGTAAGAACGGGTCTGCAGTGAAGGGTCGATTCTATCTTTAAAGTACTCACTATATTCTCTAATCCGAGCATCAGTTCTTTCCAGAAGCTCCTCCTCATGCAGAGATGGTCAGAGTGATGTCCACAGGCACTTTGTGAGCACAGGAAGAGCAGAGCAAGAGGGAGGCCGAGTCTGAGCCAGGACATCTTCTTACAGCGTCTGCAAAATGTATTCAGTGAAGTAAAAGGGAGCCTGAATACTCGAGCTGAACCGGGAGGCAGCAGCAGTTTGCTCGGGCTTCTTATTTGGTGTGGAGCCTCTCTTACCAGGTGCCGCTTGGTGCTGACTGGGAGCCGCTTCTTCTGGAGCTGTGTCGCCCATCCTGACTGCAGTCTTTTTAAAGTTCCTGCCTCCCCCGCACACTCCTCGGTGTTAAGAACGAAACTACCGACTCTTTCGGGAATCCTTATCATACAGACAACATTCAGGATTTAGGGTGCGTTAAACTGTTTAGTAACACTCGGTTGATCAATTTAAATTACTTTCAATTCACACATTCAGAATTCAGCCACTTGTATCTCTTACAGGTAGAAGGTGGAACCTGTGCTAAACCACTGTGACCCATTGACACCAACAAAATCCCCAATTTGAGTTATAATTTGATGCAATATTTGTGATTTGCTTCCAAGTTTCACGCAGAAGCAGAAGTAACTTTTAACAGTCGAATCAATTCTTGTGTAAAATGTGAAGAAATAAAAGTTATGTTTCTATGTGTGATATCACCAGGGAAGGTTTCCTGTTACATGTAAGGACTTTGCAAACCTCAGTGTAAACTTGGCCACTTGGATTAATTCCAAATATACTAACCATTGAAGTCAATTTAAAATAAACTAACCACTGTGGTTAGTGGGCATTCTCGCCCACAATAAGCAGCAGATGCTAACTCAATTAATGATGATAAACCTGAGTTCGATAGATTCTTGCTAGCCAAGCTTATTAAGTGTTATCGAACCAAGGTGTGTGGAAGGAGTTAGGATATAGATCAGCAATGAGCTCAAAGAATGGCGGAACAGGCTCGAGGGGCTGAATGGCCTATTCCTGTTCCTATGGTTAATTTAAAATAAACTGTGGTTAATTTATAAACTATCCACTGTGGTTAATTTGAAATAAGCTAACCACTGTGGTTAATTTGATATAAACTAACCACTATTAAATTAACTAATCGCTGGGGTTAATTTAACAAATACTCAGCACTGCTGTTCATTTGAAATAGACTTGAGATTTGTGTTCGAAATAGAAAGAAAAAAAACTTCCATTTAGTTAGCACCTTTTTGCTGACCTCTGGAAGTCCCCAAGCACTTGAAGTCACTGTGACAATGGCCCAGAAATTGCTGGAAAAGTTATGGCGCGTTCACAACGCCCGTCATTATTAGTGCTTAAAAAAACCAACAATTTGTGGCAAGGAAGAGATACGCTGTGAGTTGTGAATCAGCACATATTGCTGTGCGATTTGCGTTGCTCCGCCGTTAGCCTGGCGAAAACTGTAGCGCTCTGTCACCCTCCCCATGAGTGTCAACAGATTGCTGGATTTGCGCGTTAAATATGAATGAATCATAAGAACTCTGTTCATGACATGATTTATAGCCCTGACATGAAACTCAATCTTGGAGGCACAGAAAGGGACCAATTGAAACTGGAGTCTCAACCCTACAAAAAGTAAATTGTGCCTAGAGGTTTTTAAATTATCAATGTTTTAATATATTTTTCTTCCTTTACCTTTCTGTCTCTTTATTCTCTATCTCTCTTAATCCAATCTCTCATTCCTTCTCTTCATTTCTATTTCTGTATCTAATTTGATTCTAATTCTCCCTATTTCTTTCTCTGTCGTTCGCTCTGTTTCTTTCTCCATGCTTTTGTATCATTGGTTAAGGAAACAGACTGCTACTCCCGTCATTCAGCAATATCCCAGAGGCAACGTTGATGTCGCTGTGCTTTATCAGCTCGCACTTCCAGCAAGTTATGGCACAAAACTGATACAAGAAGCGTGAGGAAAAAAATCAAATTCTTGGCACTCGCCGCAAGATGTGCTGTTCCAGCAATTTCTTTGCCAATGTAGGGAAATTCAGCAGTCAATATATGTACAGCAATGTCCCACGAACAGCAGTAAGATAAATGACCATTAATCTGCTTTATGAGAAGAATAAATGCTGGCCAGAACACAAGGAGAACTCCCTACTCCTCTTAAAAACAGTGCCACGGGATCTTTACATCCACCTGAGAGAGCAGACGGGGCATCCATTTAACATCTCATTTGATAAAGGCCACCTCTCTCAGTACTGCACTGAAGTGTCAGCCTAGATTATGGGCTGGATTTTGGTAGTGGGGAGCTTTTGGAGGTGGGACTCCCACTTGTCGGGTTTTAGTCCCACCTCCATCGACTTCTGGCCAACCCACACTATTTTCCCTTGATTGACCTTGTTAAGCCCTTGTTAAGGGGAAGCCGGTTACAGAGAACGTCAGCGTATGACGTTGCATCTGTCAAATGAATTGTCATCGTTTGACAGCTCTGTGAAGCTGTCAAACACTGACATTCTCTGTAGTTTGATGAGTTCTTGTATTCAAGACTCATCAAACCTCTTTCTTTAGCAGAAATTAGATGGTTGTTGCATTGGAGAATGCAGTAGCCATCTGTCATCTCTGCCGCGGAGATGCGAGACTCTCCGCAGCCCCAACATTTGAAGCCTGCAGGAAGAAACAAGGGTAAGTAAACTTTTTCTAACACTTTCCACTTACCTCACATACTCACCTCTCCATACTTGCACCCATCACTTACCTTCACAGTGCACTTTTGCACCCCGCAGACCCCCGCAGACCCACTGCTCGCCTCGGTGACCCTGGCGGGGTTCGCAGCCTTTGGGAAGCAAGCAACTTGCGTGGGTAAAATGGGGATAATCCTCTTATCTGCCTGTTAACTACCTGTTAACAGGCAGTTAAGTGGCTGTAATCTCCTTTGGCCTCCAGGAGACGGGTCCCGGCGCGGGTCAGCAACCCATCTCCTGGGAAGATAGCATGGAGGCGGGTTGGGGGCGGGATGGGCACCCGCCCCCAGATTCTACCATTTTCCTGGCAGTCCCGCCTCCAAACCTGCCTCCCCAGGGCTGGCAAGATCGCGCCCTATGTGCTCAAAGTCTCTGAAGTGGGGCTTGAACCCACAACCTTGTGACTCAGAGGCAAGAGTGCTACCTCTGAGCCAACTCTGACATCAAAAATGATTTATATTTCTTAAATATTCTAAAAGTTGCAGAGATATTTCACAGGAAAGACATGTGACAATTGCATGAGCAGGTTGGATGAACCAGAGCTCCTGTCCTGCCAAAAGTGCCACACAATGTTGCTTATGTTCAACATGGACAATCTTAGATATTATATCATTGAGAAAATTTGAACATTTTGGCTTTTCAATTAAAAAGTTTAACAAAGTACTTTTGGATCAAAGCTCGAGAGAAGAAACTAAAATAACGTAGTACCTGTGAATTTTACAAAATGTGTTGAGAAGCTATGGAATACAGTTTATAGCCCATGAGTGGACTGAGCTGACAGTTTATTCGTGGTGAAATCATGGGTTAGTTTGGTCAATATATGGTCGATAATAATTCATATCTCACGGACACTCATCAGGTACTCAGTTATACCAAAGATTGGGTAAAGCATTTAAAGTAAGACAAACTAAAAGATGTGTGTTATAAAAGCTTTCACTCAAAGCAAAAGTTAATTGCTCTAGAGGAAGTCAGAGTCTGTTCTGAGCACTTTGGTAATTTGAGAATATGAAGTTTAGAGAGAAACGATGGTGAAGTAAAGCAGTATCAATATTCTTCACCAGAAATAGGAGCTCCTTCCTTTTAGTTTCTTTTTCCCATTTATCAAGGAGCAGTGTTGCAATGCTGTGAAGGGACCACCATACTCTAAATATTAACCCTTAGATTGCTGGCAGATATCGGTGATAACGTGCAAAACATGGGAAAAAGTAGTGAGGCTGTTCCAGTGGATTGAAATTTCATGCGCTCTGGGGAACAATGTTGAGTGATGGAGTGCCTCCCGGTGATGCAAAATGTTTGAACCAGCTGATTTAATTTAAACATAAAAACATAGGAACAGGTGTAGGCCATTCAGCCCTTTCAGCTTGTCCCACCATTCAATTAGATCATGGTGGTCTGTACCTTAACTCCATTTACCTGCCTTGGTTCTGTTACCTGTAATACCCTTGCCTACAAAATATGTATCTAGTTCAGTTTTGAAATTTACAATTGACCTAGGGCTCGATTTTGTCATGGGGCGGGCTGGGGGCGTGTCATCCACTTTTCGTGTTAGCCACCCGACTCCAATTAGATGTGGGAAAAATATGCGATTTTCCCTAATTGGGCAATTGATTTCCAGCGTGTGGTAACCCCTAGCCCAATTAGTCTTTCCATTCTGAAACTCGCCTCCAATGACGTCATCAATGCTGCTGGATTTAAGGCCTGCAAGCAGCCTTGCTTCTTCTGTAGACTGCAAACCTTTTGGCCTTTGCTCTGATAGTTTCCTCCAGGCAAATTGTCCAGCAGTAGACCTAAGTCTGCACCGAGGCTTGATGACGCCGCCCTGCAAGCTCTGGTGGAGGGAGCAAGAGTGAATAAGGAGGTGCTCTTCCCTTCTTCAGGGAGGAAGAAGCCTCCCCAGCAGACGAAGGCTGTGTGGATGCAAGTGGCCCAGGAGGTCAACTGTGCCGCAGAACCTAGCTGCAGTGCAGGAAGAGGTTTCATGACCTTCTGCGCAGTGGAAAAGTAAGTATGACTTTCCCATCACCCTCAATCTGATCCCCATTGCCTCTCCTCACCAGCTCTCAGCTTTGACAACCTCTTCCTCCACATCCCACTTGACACTGCCATCCCTGCACCCTTACCCATTCCCTCTCTCTGTATGTTCACATTCACTTAACTATTCGACTATGCAGCCCTCACACTCCCTATCGCTGAAATGCTATGAAAACAAATTATAACACACAGGGAGGGCCCTTGGTCTTGCCACCTCAGTGAATCTTTGTCTACCTTCCAGGCATCTATGCTATGGATTCTCTACACTCACTCCTTCATTCTCACTCAAACTCCACTTGTCTCCCTCATTGCAGGAAAAGAGAGCTCACAATAAGAGGGAAAGAGTGAGGACAGGAGGAGGGCCACCCTCAGTAGCCCAGCTCACCCCCTGGGAGGAGGCGGCCCTGGAGATCGTGGGAGTGGAGGACGATGCGCAAGTGGGGGAAGAACAGATGGGTGCATCAGAGCAAGCTGGTGACAGAATACTTTTTCATCTCTCTCATTGACATTGCATGAGTCACTGATAATGATTCTGATGCTCTAACAGATTCACTTATGTTCATCTGCAATATTCAATGTGCATGTAAACTTGGCCTCACATCTCTGACTCTTTCCTTTACTCCCCCACAGGACCATCGAAAGCCCCCGTCCCCACTATCCAGGAGGAACAGCCTGAGCCTCCAGATACCTCAGAGGAAGCTGCAACCTCTGAGGGCGCAGCGTCAGCAGAATTCAGCCCACCCAGCACCAGCGCAGACACTCACACCTCGGTGGTACCTTCGCGAGATAGTGTAGTGTTGTCACCTGGTGTATCACAGCTCACAAGTGAGCATCAGCAGATGGTGGAGACAGGGACAGCAGTGGAGATTCCTAGTCGGAGGGCGCAGGAGTCTGCCAGCTCGGCTCAGCTGCATGTCGACCCTCTGCCTCCGGGTCCATCCAGAAGAAGGGCGGTGCTGGAACTCCAGGAAGTGGTGCAGGAGTCTCTGGCAGGTTTTGTCTCCAGGGTCGCTGCGAGTGTGGAGCGAATGGAGGAGTCCATCGCTAACATGAGCAGAGCATTTGGGGAGGCGTTGGCGCATGAACGTATCACCACGGAAAGGAAGGCAACCTCCATGGAAAGGATGGCTACCTCCATGGTAAGGCTGGCTACCGTAGAGGAGAGGATGGCTACCGTAGAGGAGAGGATGGCTACGGTAGAGGAGAGGATGGCTATGTCCATCGAGGAGTTTATGGAAAACATGGTCATTGTTCAGAATAGACTGACATCTCTTCAGGAGCGATGGTTAGCTATTGAGCAAACAAACCAGACCTTCAGGCAAGTCCTCGGGAGTAGGACTTCCAGTACAGAAACGGGTCCTCATGGCCCCCCTGAAGTGCAGCAAGGTGCGGTCAAGCCACTTACTAGCTCTGAAGTGGGGCTGACCCATGAGAGGGATATTGGTGGCAGAGAACAAGGAAGTGGGGGCTCCTCTCCAAGCGCTCACACGACCATGCCACTGCAAAGTCCTCGGTCAGAGCACCACCAATGTCCCCACCCAATTGAGATCGGCATCTCAATCCCTGCACAGCCGCAGGAGCAGCAGACTGTTGCCCAGCCCTCACAGGCTCGCAACCCCAGAGGACACCCGCAAAGGTGTCAAGACAGGAGCAGCAAGAAAGTGAGCAAGGGGCCTCCACATCTGCTGAAGCCTTAGGGGAAGCACCACGTAGGAGCACGCAAAGGAGGAAGATAATGCACAAGTAGTCACAAGGGTAGTCACTTGGGTGAAATGCCATGTTTAATGTTGAAAAGCCATCAGTTGGTTATTGTAAATAAAATATTCTGATGGCAACTTTTGCAGTTGTGGCGTCTGTCATATCGCTAGTGGGACTTCCACACTGAGGGCTTAGGATGACTTGCAATTGTCAGTATGGTGGTCAGAGTGATAGGAATCCGCAGGTTCTTGGCCATTGTCAATGGTCTGATAAGAAGGTGCGAGGCAAAAGTGTTTGATTGTGCAGGCTAAGCAAATCTGGCCAAGAGGAGTGCGTCCCTTGCATCCCGGGCAGCAATGTGGTCGTGCGCTGGCGCCTTCTGGCCTGTGCAGCTTCAGGTGGTTGAGCAGCAGCTTGGCGCTCCTGTTGTTGCTGCTGCTGTTGGTGGTGCTGTTGTTCATGGATCTGTTGCTGCCACGGCTGGTCTTCGTCCGAATCTGATGTCCAGGAGGAAAGGAAAGAAATGGTTCCCATGCTTCTGGAATATGCCTCAGTTGAGGAAGCGCTCATTCAAGGTGGCGAGAGGGATTTCCCAGGAGGTCACACTGGAGATGGGTGTCAGGCTCCAAACTTCCACAACAATGGGTATGCCTGCTAAAAGTACCCCCAGACCTGAGACAACAAAGTTCTGCCACCTGCAAATGATGATTGCTGAAAACTCCTTTTTAATGGTGGAGCTGCAGCTGTTAGTAAGCAGTGCACTTGTGCTGCCGCCAGGTTTCACTGGCGTGTTTCAGAGGAGACGTGCAGCACGTGACAAAAGTGTTAAAATCAGAAAGGCCTCTCAAAATGGGATTATAGAGGCACTTAACTGGTTGTTAAGGGCCTTAAGGGCCTATCCCGCCTCTTGGAGGCGGGATGGAGATGGGGTCAGAAAACTCGCATTTGGGAAAATTGCTCGGAGGGGGGATGGAGGCGGGATCAGGCCCGCCTGCCATTTTTCGCGATTTTAACACCTCACATGCCTCCAATCCCGCCTCCTCGGGCCTGGCAAAATCGAGCCCCTAGCATCAATAGCTTTTTGGGAGAGTGAGATCCTGGTTGCCACTGAATTTTGTGTGAAGAAATGAAAGACAGACAGTTCCCAGGATCTTCTGGAAATGAACATGCATCCTCCTGAGGCAAGGCAATGGTAATCTACTCTAACTGGTCCTGCAATTCACCCTCAATATTAACACTGGGGAAACAACTGGTTCTCCTCACGTGGCAGGTTCACGGATACTCCAGTTATCCGAGACTGAACAGTTTTGTTTAATTTCTGCTCTTTGCTGTGGCACTGGGATAAGCATTAATATAAAATTTCCCTGATGGCAGAATCTTTAAAGGTAGTTTGTAATTGAGCCACGCAGACTAGAAAGTCCCAGCTTTGAGTCACGGTCTGTGCTCATTGAGTTGATCCCAACACGAGTGGGCAGAAGGGTTTAGCAATTGCCTCAGTGGGAGGTCAAAAGCTTGTTCTTTATCTGCTTATTGGATGTGGGCATCGCTGGCAAGGCCAGCATTTATTGCCCATCCCTAGTTGCCCTTGAGAAGGTGGTGGTGAGCCGCTTTCTTGAACCACTGCAGTCTGTGTGGTGAAGGTACTCCCACAGTGCTGTTAGGGAGGGAGTTCCAGGATTTTGACCCAGCGATAATGAAGTATCGGCGATATACTTCTAAGTCAGGATGGTGTGTGACTTGGAGGAGAACTTAGAGGTGGTGGTGTTCCCATGCGCCTGCTGCCCTTGTCCTTCTAGGTGGAAGAGGTCGCGGGTTTGTGGGGTGCTGCCGAAGAAGCCTTGGCGAGTTGCTGCAGTGCATCTTGTAGATGGTACACACTGCAGCCATGGTACGCTGGTGGTGGAGGGAGTGAATGTTTAAGGTGGTGGATGTGGAGGCAATCAAACGGACTGCTTTGTCCTGGATGGTGTCAAGCTTCTTGAGTGTTGTTGCAGCTGCACTCATCCAGGCAAGTGGAGAGTATTCCATCACACTCCTTACTTGTGCCTTGTAGATGGTGGAAAGGCTTTGGGGAGTTAGGAGGTGAGACACTCACCACAGAATACCTAGCCTCTGACCTGCTCTTGTTGCCACAGTATTTATGTGGCTGGTCCAGTTAAGTTTCTGGTCAATGTTGACCCCCCAGGATGTTGATAGTGGGGGATTCGGCGATGGTAATACCTACTAGAGAACAAACAATTCTACCCAATCAGAAACTACCCATCTCATATTCTGAAACTGCAACAATCCCCCTTTACCACTTGGCTCGGCTCAACACATTACATTGTGCATCAGGAGCATCCTTTACTTTGGATATACCCTTCCCCAAGAATTCATTGTCCAGCTGGCCCTGTTGACGTCGGATCTTCTGAGTGAAACAACTACATTACCACCCCCATGAGCCACCAGCATCATTCAGACTCCCTGCTCGCGAGTGCAATTGTACTGTACGGCTGAACTCTCAGGAGCAACCATTACTATTGTGCAATCCTATTTGCCTCCACTCCTTCCCCACAGTGACCCTGGTCCCACACTTCTCTTTTTCCTCCACTGTCTCAATCCTGCTGAATTCAGGTAAAAACAATCTATTTACTCAACTGCTCTGTCTAATCTGTTTATTCCTTTTCCTAACTGTCAATGATACACTTTGCAGTTGCACTTCTGCTGTGTGGAGGTTAGCTTAATGCATTTATGTTAATTAGTTTCATCCACTATTTTAAAGCAGGTATTAACTGTATCCATTCTTTTAAAAATATTAGTTAACAATGTTAAAATGGCATTAATACAGATGTTTTAATTATAGATATGAGGCCAGAAATTCGGCTTTCCGGCTTCCTGCAGGTGCAAGCATCGCGCGCGTACTTGCCTACCACGCCTGCCGTTGTGCTTCGGGCCCACGAGGACTTCGGCTCCTGGGCCTCCTGCAGCTGCCGGGGCGCAGTGCTTGCATATCACAGGGGCACAGTTAGTTCGAAGCGTCCCCTGGGATCACGTGGGCCATGGAGCAGGGCATTTTCATTCAATTGCTCTGTCTAATCTGTTTATTCCTTTTCCTACCTTTCCGTGATACACTTTACAGTTGAAATTCTGCTGTGTGGAGGTTAGCTTAATGCATTTATATTAATTTGTTTCAACTACTATTTTAAAGGAGGTATTAACCAAACCCATTCATTAAAATATGAGTTAACAATGTTAAAATGGCATGAATACAGATGTTTTAATTATGGGTATGCTTCGTTTGAAATAGAAGTGTTTGATCCTTGTATAAATAACTACTGAAATTCAAAGGAATAAAAAGAAAAAAACTAACATACCTTGTGCTGTATTGCTGGATATCACAATTTGGAGATGGAATAGGGATACACTGAAGACATTAAAATGTGAAACAAATTGGTAGTGAAGTACCATTTCAGGGCATTTTTGGGGAATTTATTAGCAAATGATTTGTGCTGAATATTTGCAGGAATTGAAATTAGACCCTGATTCCTTTCCATTCCAATTTCTGTGGATAATGCATTTGTTAGTTCAGCTAGCACAGTATTTTTATTTAATAATCTCTGGTTCTGCAATAACATTAAAAATGTCATCATGAACTGTTTTAAAACAAGCAGGTTAAAGAGTTGACTAAAATAGCAGCCAATGGAATTTGGTGTATCGTGTTATCCAGTCAGCTCCTCGAGGAAATTCACATGATCAGAAAATATAATTGTGGATGAGGAAGGACATTCGGCCCATCTCAGCTCATCCATCCAGAGAGAAACCTAAATTTCCCCCATTGTGATGTTCCATTGTTTCTTAAATGATTCAAAGTTTCCAAATCCACAACTTTATTTTATACTGATCACTCCATGTGTAGAGATCAACTTAGCTCATTAGTGACGACCTTACATCTGTAAGAAGATGGTGGGTGTAATTCCCACTTTGGGGCTTCAGCCTATAATTTAACCTGATTTAAACTTATACATTGAGTATGCAAGATATTTAATAGATAGGGATAAGTGACAGAAAGAATAATGGAGGATACAAAGGAAGTTCAGTCATGTCACAGTAATTCAACATTAACTGGTTTGCTGAGTATAATTTGGCAGTTATGATCAGTGACCAAGATTGATATCATTGATGGGCGTCAGCTTCACATTAGTGGATATTAGGACCACCCTGCCATACCTGCCAATGGGAGAAGAATCCAGACCTACTTATTATACATTAAATTTTTATATTGATGCAAAGGCACTTTTCACAAAATTCCAGAAGAGAGCTGGACATTGTAGGATAAAATGGCCCCTTCTAAACCATACGACATATTTCTGGGAAGAAATGAAGGGTTCACATTGAAATTCTGGAGGAATGGACAAGGTCTCATAGTAAAGCTAGACAGGACAAGGGATTTCCACAGGCCTTTCAAATCATCTTGATTAAGCCTGAATCCTCACTGTGCTCAGTCTGTCAATGCGGCAAACCTGATAACGAATTGATGGGTTATGTTGTCTGAGTAAATGAATGTGAAAGAAATTGAGAAGATTTTAAGAAAACAGTAACGTCAGAAGATGGATTTCTTGCTGTAATTTAGGTGTTGGATGAGTTAGAGATAATGGTACCTGATTGAAAGGCCTGATCTTGATCAAGATAATTGAAGTTTGGCCATTCTGGTTGTTAACACATATCTGTCAAGTTATTTTGTTTAATATTAAATTAAAATATTTACCTGTAATACACAGTTTTTAAACCACTTAAACCTATGGATGTGATACCAAGGCACACTTTCTGTCTCACTGATATCACATGGTTGTTAATCTTCATTTTTCTCCACATCTCTATACAGGTACATTTCCCTTCACAATAAAGGAATCTCCAAACACGTGGACACATTGAAGTTCACTAAGTGACAGCGCCCCATTAGATGAATAACAAAGGTATGTTTCAGTGAAAACTAGACAAAGACAAGAGCGCAGATACTGAGAATGATAAACTTTATTTTCAAGTTGACAGAAAGGAAAGGACAAAAATATATTATTCAAATAAATAATAAAGTAACTTTGTTTTTTACATTTTTTTCATTTCACTGGCACACTGATGGGTGATCTAAGGGATATTTTTAAAAGCATGTGGCATATTTTAAACAAACATATAAAATTCATTGGCGCACTATTTTAATACACTTGTTAATCCATTTCAATGAAAAATTGTTAATGCTGTGATATGTTTGCTACACGTACGGAAGAGAGGAATTTTACTCCCAAATACTCTTATTAAAATACTTTCGTACAATTCTAGTCAACTGATCTAAAGATCAATGTACAGCGGGACAGAGCTAAAGGAATGTGGTTATTATCACATATCGAATTACATTCATAATGTTTTTATTTCCTTGCATGGTTTCTTGCTGTTTCTTGTAGAATCACTCTGGTTACTGCGTGTACGATCTCCCAGGCACAGCCACTGTTTCCCTGTGAAGAGACAAGAGGGGGATTAGCTTTAACCGTGAACTTTGGATGTAGTTTATGTAAAATTGAGCAGAAGTTTCATGATTATAGAATATGGGATTATTAATCTATTCTTTTATTAATTGTATCTCATAAACTAGTTAAAAGATCTGAAAGTGGTGGAAAATATTTAAGAAACGATTAATATACAATAACAGTTAATGAAACACAAACTGATGTTAAGAACAAGAGGCAAGCAATTATCGGGCATGTTTACCAAAAGCTTACCTTCTCCAGGAGAAACGCCCCGAGATTTTGGAACCTTTCCTGTATAGCCAATCGGTGGATATTATGGGAGTGAGGAGATTGCATCTGCAGAAAGAAGGAAAATAAATGAATGTCTCTGTTGCAGGAGATTTTGAGACTCTAAATAATATGTGATGTGAGATGCTGGAGCGGGCTGTTCTTACACAGGACTGTAGGTGAGAGAGAACTTCAGTCACTCTGTTCAGGAACATGAGCCGCTGGTTCTTGGGGAAAGGAGCTTCGGATTCACTGAAGAGTCTCAGCATTCCCTTCAGGATTTCAACAGCAACACCCGCTTTGTGATGTCCCGCCTGGGTGAAATGGGAAGACATGTGTCAAGATGGAACCATTTTAAAGTGATGTAATAATTTCATTGAAATTGCCCAGTTATTCAAGTCAAACTCACCGGTTCTAAAATCGCAGGAACTTCCAGATTGACATCGTATTCACGCCTGCATTCAAGTGATAAAACAGGATTCTGTACAAGAAAAAATACGAATAGATATTAATTCTGTGAATAACCATTGATTTCTGACTTATCTCCAAAGTTTGCCCAATAATTAGACTGATATCTGGAATGCCAATAACACAAAATCCTGTCCAAAGGCAGCTTCAGTCCCAATCCCAGTCCCAAATCCAATGCCCAGTTCAAATCTCAGTCCACTCATCACCATATGATTCATGATCGATATTTCACATCAGGGATTTATTTACAGTGATTTGAGAATTAAATGTAAGAACGGGTCTGCAGTGAAGGGTCGATTCTATCTTTCAAGTACTCACTATATTCTCTAAACCGAGCATCAGTTCTTTCCAGAAGCTCCTCCTCATGCAGAGATGGTCAGAGTGATGTCCACAGGCACTTTGTGAGCACAGGAAGAGCAGAGCAAGAGGGAGGCCGAGTCTGAGCCAGGACATCTTCTTACAGCGTCTGCAAAATGTATTCAGTGAAGTAAAAGGGAGCCTGAATACTCGAGCTGAACCGGGAGGCAGCAGCAGTTTGCTCGGGCTTCTTATTTGGTGTGGAGCCTCTCTTACCAGGTGCCGCTTGGTGCTGACTGGGAGCCGCTTCTTCTGGAGCTGTGTCGCTCATCCTGACTGCAGTCTTTTTAAAGTTCCCGCCTCCCCCGCACACTCCTCAGTGTTAAGAACGAAACTACCGACTCTTTCGGGAATCCTTATCATACAGACAACATTCAGGTTTTACGGTGCGTTAAACTGTTTAGTAACACTCGGTTGATCAATTTAAATTACTTTCAATTCACACATTCAGAATTCAGCCACTTGTATCTCTTACAGGTAGAAGGTGGAACCTGTGCTGAACCACCGTGACCCATTGACACCAAAAAATCCCCAATTTGAGTTATAATTTGACGCAATATTTGTGATTTGCTTCCAAGTTTCACGCAGAAGCAGAAGTAACTTTTAACAGTCGAATCAATTCTTGTGTAAAATGTGAAGAAATAAAAGTTGTGTTTCTATGTGTGATATCACCAGGGAAGGTTTCCTGTTACATGTAAGGACTTTGCAAACCTCAGTGTAAACTTGGCCACTTGGATTAATTCCAAATATACTAACCATTGAAGTCAATTTAAAATAAACTAACCACTGTGGTTAGTGGGCATTCTCGCCCACAATAAGCAGCAGATGCTAACTCAATTAATGATGATAAACCTGAGTTCGATAGATTCTTGCTAGCCAAGCTTATTAAGTGTTATCGAACCAAGGTGTGTGGAAGGAGTTAGGATATAGATCAGCAATGAGCTCAAAGAATGGCGGAACAGGCTCGAGGGGCTGAATGGCCTATTCCTGTTCCTATGGTTAATTTAACATAAACTGTGGTTAATTTATAAGCTATCCACTGTGGTTAATTTGAAATAAGCTAACCACTGTGGTTAATTTGATATAAACTAACCACTATTAAATTAACTAATCGCTGGGGTTAATTTAACAAATACTCAGCACTGCTGTTCATTTGAAATAGACTTGAGATTTGTGTTCGAAATAGAAAGAACAAAAACTTCTATTTAGTTAGCACCTTTTTCCTGACCTCTGGAAGTCCCCAAGCACTTGAAGTCACTGTGACAATGGCCCAGAAATTGCTGGAAAAGTTATGGCGCGTTCACAACGCCCGTCATTATTAGTGCTTAAAAAAACCAACAATTTGTGGCAAGGAAGAGATACGCTGTGAGTTGTGAATCAGCACATATTGCTGTGCGATTCGCGTTGCTCCGCCGTTAGCCTGGCGAAAACTGTAGCGCTCTGTCACCCTCCCCGTGAGTGTCAACAGATTGCTGGATTTGCGCACTAAATATGAATGAATCATAAGAACTCTGTTCATGACATGATTTATAGTCCTGACATGAAACTCAATCTTGGAGGCACAGAAAGGGACCAATTGAAACTGTGGAGTCTCAACCCTACAAAAAGTAAATTGTGCCTAGAGGTTTTTAAATTATCAATGTTTTAATATATTTTTCTTCCTTTACCTTTCTGTCTCTTTATTCTCTATCTCTCTTAATCCAATCTCTCATTCCTTCTCTTCATTTCTGTTTCTGTATCTAATTTGATTCTAATTCTCCCTATTTCTTTCTCTGTCGTTCACTCTGTTTCTTTCTCCATGCTTTTGTATCATTGGTTAAGGAAACAGACTGCTGGTCCCGTCATTCAGCAATATCCCAGAGGCAACGTTGATGTCGCTGTGCTTTATCAGCTCGCACTTCCAGCAAGTTATGGCACAAAACTGATACAAGAAGCGTGAGGAAAAAAATCAAATTCATGGCGCTCGCCGCAAGATGTGCTGTTCCAGCAATTTCTTTGCCAATGTAGGGAAATTCAGCAGTCAATATATGTACAGCAATGTCCCACGAACAGCAGTAAGATAAATGACCATTAATCTGCTTTATGGGAAGAATAAATGCTGTCCAGAACACAAGGAGAACTCCCTACTCCTCTTCAAAACAGTGCCACGGGATCTTTACATCCACCTGAGAGAGCAGACGGGGCATCCATTTAACATCTCATTTGATAAAGGCCACCTCTCTCAGTACTGCACTGAAGTGTCAGCCTAGATTATGGGCTTGATTTTGCCAGTGGGGAGCTTTTGGAGGTGGGACTCCCACTTGTCGGGTTTTAGTCCCGCCTCCATCGACTTCTGGCCAACCCACACTATTTTCCCTTGATTGACCTTGTTAAGCCCTTGTTAAGGGGAAGCCGGTTACAGAGAACGTCAGCGTATGATGTTGCATCTAGATGAATTGTTATCGTTTGACAGCTCTTGGGGGCCCCAGGTTCTGCCATTTTCCCGGCAGTCCCGCCTCCAAACCTGCCTCCCCAGAGCTGGCAAGATCGCGCCCTATGTGCTCAAAGTCTCTGAAGTGGGGTTTGAACCCATTACCCTGTGACTCAGAGGCAAGAGTGCTACCTCTGAGCCAACTCTGACATCAAAAGTGATTTATATTTCTTCAATATTCTAAAAGTTGCAGAGATATTTCACAGGAAAGACATGCGATAATTGCATGAGCAGGTTGGATGAACCAGAGCTCCTGTCCTGCCAAAAGTGCCTAACAACGTTGCTTATGTTCAACAGGGACAATCTTAGATATTATATCATTGAGAAAATTTGAAAATTTTGGCTTTTCAATTGAAAAGTTTAACAAAGTACTTTTGGATTAAAGCTCGAGAGAAGAAACTAAAATAAAGTAGTACCTGTGAATTTTACAAAATGTGTTGAGAAGCTATGGAATACAGTTTATAGCCCATGAGTGGACTGAGCTGACAGTTTATTAGTGGTGAAATCATGGGTTAGTTTGGTCAGTATATGGTCGATAATAATTCATATCTCATGGACACTCATCAGGTACTCAGTTATACCAAAGATTGGATAAAGCATTTAAAGTAAGAAAAGCTAAAAGATGTGTGCAATAAAGTGTCATCACTCTGACTACACCTGATTTATCTCAAAAAAGCTTTCATTCATAGCAAAAGTTAACTGCTCTAGAGGAAGTCAGCGTCTGTTCTGAGCACTTTGGTAATTTGAGAATATGATTTAGAGAGAAACGATGGTGAAGTAAGGCAGCATCAATATTCTTCACCAGAAATAGGAGCTCCTTCCTTTTAGTTTCTATTTTCCGATTTATCAAGGAGCAGTGTTGCAATGCTGTGAAGGGACCACCATACTCTAAATATTAACCCTTAGATTGCTGGCAGACATAGGTGATAACATGTGCAAAACATGGGAAAAAGTAGCGAGGCAGTTCCAGTGGATTGAAATTTCATGCACTCTGGGGAACAATGCTGAGTGATGGTTTGCCTACCGGTGATGCAAAATGTTTCAACCAGCTGATTTAATTTAAACATAAAAACATAAGAACAGGTGTAGGCCATTCAGCCCCTCGTGCTTGTCCCGCCATTTAGTTAGATCAAGGCTGATCTGTATCGTAACTCCATCTACCCGCTTTCAACATAAGAACATAAGAACATAAGAAATAGGAGCAGGAGTGGGCCAATCGGCCCCTCGAGCCTGCTCCGCCATTTAATAAGATCATGGCTGATCTGATCCTAACCTCAAATCTAAAGAACACAAGAAGTAGGAGCAGGACCCGGCCACTCAGCCCCTGGGCCCGCTCCGCCAACCACAGGGCCCTGACCGATCCGAACTCAGCCTCATGTCCAATTTCCTGCCCGCTCACCGTAACCTCTAATTCCCTTTACCTCTAGGAAACTATCTATTTCTGTTTTAAATTTATTTAATGATGTAGCTTCCACAGCTTCCTGGGGCAGCAAATTCCACAGACCTACTACCCTCTGAGTGAAGAAGTTTCTCCTCATCTCAGTTTTTAAAGAGCAGCCCCTTATTCTAAGATTATGCCCCCTAGTTCTAGTTTCACCCATCCTTGGGAACATCCTTACCGCATCCACCCGATCAAGCCCCTTCACAATCTTATATGTTTCAATAAGATCGCCTCTCATTCTTCTGAACTCCAATGAGTAGAGTCCCAATCTACTCAACCTCTCCTCATATGTCCACCCCCTCATCCCCGGGATTAACCGAGTGACCTTCTTTGTACTGCCTCGAGAGCAAGTATGTCTTTTCTTAAGTATGGACACCAAAACTGTATGCAGTATTCCAGGTGCGGTCTCACCAATACCTTATATAACTGCAGCAATACCTCCCTGTTTTTATAATCTATCCCCCTAGCAATAAAAGCCAACATTCCGTTGGCCTTCTTGATCACCTGCTGCACCTGCATACTAACTTTTTGATTTTCTTGCACTAGGACCCCCAAATCCCTTTGTACTGCAGTACTCCAGTTTCTCGCCATTAAGATAATAACTTGCTCTCTGATTTTTCCTGCCAAAGTGCATAACCTCACATTTTCCAATATTGTATTGCATCTGCCAAATCTCCGCCCACTCACCCAGCCTGTCTATATCCCCTTGTAGGTTTTTTTATGTCCTCCTCACTTTCTACTTTTGTATCATCTGCAAACTTTGATATGTTACACTCGGTCCCCTCCTCCAAATCGTTAATATAGATTGTAAAGAGTTGGGGACCCAGCACCGACCCCTGTGGAACACCACTGGCTACTGGTTGCCAGTCCGAGAATGAACCATTTATCCCAACTCTCTGCTTCCTGTTAGATAACCAATCCTCCACCCATGCCAGAATATTACCCCCAATCCAGTGATTTTTTATCTTGAGCAATAATCTTTTATGTGGCACCTTGTCGAATGCCTTCTGGAAGTCTAAATAAACTACGTCCACTGGTTCCCCTTTATCCACCCTGTACGTTATGTCCTCAAAGAACTCAAGCAAATTTGTCAGACATGACTTCCCCTTCATAAAGCCATGCTGACTTTGTCCTATTAAATTATGTTTATCTAAATGTTCCGTTACTGTCTCCTTAATAATAGACTCCAAAATTTTACCCACCACAGATGTTAGGCTAACTGGTCTATAATTTCCAGCCTTCTGCCTACTACTCTTTTTAAATAACGGTGTTACATTAGCAGTTTTCCAATCTGCCGGGACCTTTGCTGAGTCCAGGGAATTTTGGAAAATTATTACCAAAGCATCCACAATCCCTACTGCCACTTCCCTCAAGACCCTAGGATGTAAGCCATCAGGTCCAGGGGATTTATCCGCCTTGAGTCCCATTATTTTACTGAGTACCAATTCCTTAGTGATTTTAATCATATTTAGCTCCTCCCCCCCCCAGAGCCCCTTGTTTGTCCAGTGTTGGGATATTCTTAGTGTCCTCTACCGTAAAGACTGAAACAAAATATTTGTTCAGCATTTTTCCATCTCCATGTTTCCCACCATTAATTTCCCGGTCTCATCCTCTAAGGGACCTACGTTTGCCTTAACCACCCTTTTTCTTTTTATATAACTATAGAAACTCTTGCTATCTGTTTTTATATTTTTTGCTAATTAATTTCATAATCTATCTTCCCTTTCTTAATCAATCCTTTAGTTACTTTTTGCTATCTTTTGAAGACTTCCCAATCTTCTATCCTCCCACTAAGTTTGGCTACCTTATACGTCCTTGTTTTTAGTCGGATACTATCCTTAATTTCTTTACTTAGCCACGGATGGCTGTCATTTCTTTTACACCCTTTTTTCCTCAGTGGAATATATTTTTTTTGAAAGTTGTAAAATAACTCCTTAAATGAACACCACTGCTCATGTATCGTCTTACCCTTTAATCTATTTTCCCAGTCCACTTTAATCAATTTCGCTCTCATACCATCATAGCTCCTTTATTCAAGCTCAGTACGCTTGTTTGAGAACCAACCTTCTCACCCTCTAATTGGATATGGAATTCAACCATGTTATGGTCACTCATTCCAAGGGGATCCTTAACTAGGACATTATTAATTAATCCTGACTCATTACACAGGACCAGGTCCAAGGTTGCTTGCCCCCTTGTAGGATCAGTTACATACTGCTCAAGAAATCCATCCCTAATACACTCAATAAACTCTTCCTCAAGGCTGCCCTGCCCAATTTGATTTGTCCAGTTAAAATGATAGTTAAAATCCCCCATAATTATAGCTGTTCCCTTATTACATGCCCCAACTATTTCCTGATTAATACTTCTTCCAGCAGAGTTGCAACTATTAGGCGGCCTATATATTACTCCAACTAGTGTTTTTTTCCCCTTATTATTCCTTATCTCCACCCAAACTGTTTCATTATCCTGATCCTTTGACCCAATATCATTTCTCTGTATTACAGTGATTCCATCCTTTATTAACATAGCCACCCCACCTCCCCTTCCTTCCTGCCTGTCCTTCCTGATTGTTAAATACCCTGGCATATTTAATTCCCAGTCGTTGTCACCCTGCAGCCATGTTTCTGTAATGGCCACAAGATCATACCCATACGTAGTTATTTGTGCCGTTAACTCGTCCATTTTGTTACGAATGCTATGTGCATTCAGATAAAGAACTTTCAAATATGTTTTGTGACACTTAGTTCCTGCTTTTTCCTTTTTTAACACTTTACCTTTTACTCCATACCTTCTGTCCCTTCCTGACACGCTTTCCTCTGTCTCCCTGCTCAGGTGCCCAACCCCCTGCCACTTCAGTTTAAACCCTCCCCAACAGCACTAGCAAACACTCCCCCTAGGACAGCGGTCCCGGCCCTGCCCAGGTGCAGACCGTCCGGTTTGTACTGGTCCCACCTCCCCCAGAACCGGTTCCAATGTCCCAGGAATTTGAATCCCTCCCCCTTGCACCATTCCTCTAGCTACGCATTCATTTGAAATATCCTCCTATTTCTACTCTGACTAGCACATGGCACTGGTAGCAATCCTGAGATTACTACCTTTGAGGTCCTATTTTTTAATTTACCTCCTAACTCCCTATATTCTGCTTTTAGGACCTCATCCCCTTTTTTACCTATATCGTTGGTGCCTATGTGCACCACGACAGCTGGCTGTTCGCCCTCCCCCTCCAAAATGTTCTGTAGCCACTCCGAGACGTCCTTGACCCTTGCACCAG
The DNA here is from genome assembly GCA_030390025.1 of Squalus acanthias. Lineage (NCBI taxonomy): Eukaryota > Metazoa > Chordata > Chondrichthyes > Squaliformes > Squalidae > Squalus > Squalus acanthias. Next base: position 152,694,461 of record CM059428.1, read on the forward strand.
GGAGGCAACACACCATCCTGGAGTCTCGGTTGCGGCCGCAGCAACGCCTATCTATTCCCCTTACAATTGAGTCCCCTATCACTATAGCTCTTCCACTCTTTTTCCTCCCAGCCTGTGCAGCAGAGCCACCCATGGTGCCAGGAAGTTGGCTGCTGCTGCCTTCCCCTGATAGGTCATCCCCTCCAACAGTATTCAAAGTGGTATATCTGTTTGAGAGGGGGATGTCCACAGGGGACCCCTGCACTACCTGCCTGCACCTCCTACTCTGCCTGGTGGTGACCCATTTACTTCCTGCCTGTACACCCTTTGCCTGCGGTGTGACCAACTCGCTAAACGTGCTATTCACGAGGTTCTCAGCATCGCGAATGCTCCAATACGCATCCAATCGCAACTCCAGCGCCGTAATGCGGTCTGCCAGTAGCTGTAGCTGGATACACTTCCCGCACACATGGTTGTCAAGGACACCGGAAGGGTCCCTGATTTCCCACATAGCACAGGAGGAGCATACCACGGGGCCGAGCTCTCCTGCCATGACTTACCCTTTAATTAATTCAAATTAAATTAAAACAAATCAATCCCACCAATTGCACTACAGTTAAATGATATACTTAAGGGCCCTGGTTTACCAACAGTCCCCGCTACACCACAGAGAGCTTAGAAACTATAAACCACAGAGTTTAAGTTTGAAAAGAGAGAAATACTCACCAACCAATCACTTACCTGCTTTTGGGGACGTCACACTTCGATTACTTTTTACTTCTCTCCCTCCGAGCTCGGAGATTGGTAAGCCTACCTGGTCTCTGCCGCCTCTTTAACCTCGCCGCCGCCGCTTGGTTCCCCGCAGGTCCGCCGCCGCTCTGAGGCCTACCTGGTCTCTGCCGCCTCTTAAACCTCGCTGCCGCCGCCTGGTTCCCCACAGGTCCGCCGCCGCTCTGAGGCCTACCTGGTCTCTGCCGCCTCTTTAACCTCGCCGCCACCGCCTGGTTCCCCGCAGGTCCGCCGCCGCTCTGTAACCTTTAATACCCTTGTCTATAAAAAAGTTTATCAATCTCAGTTTTGAAATTTTCAATTGACCTAGCCTCAACAGCCTATTGGAGGAGAATCTTCCTGATTTCCACTACCCTTTGTGCGAAGAAGTGAAAGACAGACAGTTACCAGCAACTTCTGGCAATGAACATGCAGCCTCCTCAGGCAAGGTAATGGTAATCAACTCGAACTGGTCCTGCATTTCATCCCCAATATTAACACTGGGAAAACAATTGGTTCTCCTCATGTGGTAGGCTCACGGATACTCCAGTTACCCTAGGCTGAACAGTTTTGTTTAATTTCAGCTCTTTGCTGTGGCACTGGGATAAACATTAATATTAACCTTCCCTGATGGCTGAATTTTAAAGGCAGTTTGTAAGTGAGCCACGCAGACTAGAAAGTCCCAGCTGAGTTGATCACAACAAGGGTGGGAGTAAATAAGCCGCAATTGGCCTCAGTGGGAGGTCAAAGTCACATCCTACACAAACAATTCTACCCAATCAGAAACTACCCATGAACTTACACATCTCATATTCTGAAACTGCATGAATTACCCCATTGCCAGTTTGCTCGACTCAACACATTACATTGTGTATCAGAAGCATCTTTGATTTTGGGTGTACCATTCCCTTATGTTAAATGTCAGGCTCATAATACAGTAGAGAACCAAGCTGAATACAGAAAGTACAGGGGAGAACTGAAAAAAGAAATTAAAGGGGCAAAGAAAGTGCACGAGAATTGATTAGTGGGTAACATAAGAGTGAACCAAAAGTCTTTTATAAATGTATAAATAGTAAAAGGATAGTCAAAGTAGGAGTTGGGCTGATTATGGACCAAAAAAGAGATCTTATTGAGAAGACAGAGGGCATGGCTGAGCTACTTTGCATCTGTCTTTACGAAAGAAGAGGATGCCGCCAATGTCACAGTAAAGGAGGAGGTAGTAGAGAAATTGGAGAGGTTAAAGATAGATAAAGAGGAGGTACTTAAAAGGTTGGCAGTGCTCAAAGTAGAAATGGCACTTGGTCTGGATTTATTTTTTATTCGTTCCTGGGATGTGGGATATTTGCCCCTGAGAAGGTGGTGGTGAGCTGCCTTCTTGAACCGCTGCAGTCCGTGTGGTGAAGGTACTCCCACAGTGCTGTTAGGGAGGGAATTCCAGGATTTTGACTCAGCGACGATGAAGGGACGGCGTTTCTTCCCAGGTCAGGATAGGGTGTGACTTGGAGGAGAACTTGGAGGGGGTGGTGTTCCCATGCGCCTGCTGCCCTTGTCCTTCTAGGTGATAGAGGTCGCAGGTTTGGGAGGTGCTGCTGAAGAAACCTTGGCGAGTTGCTGCACTGCATCTTGTAGATTGTACACACTGCAGCCATGGTACGCCGGTGGTGGAGGGAGTGAATGTTTAAGGTGGTGGATGGGGTGCCAATCAAGTGGGCTGTGTTGTCCTGGATGGTGTCCAGCTTCTTGAGTGTTGTTGGAGCTGCACTCATCCAGGCAAGTGGAGAGTATTCCATCACACTCCTGACTTGTGACTTGTAGATGGCGGAAAGGCTTTGGGGAGTCAGGAGGTGAGACACTCACCGCAGAATACTGAGCCTCTGACCCGCTCTTGTTGCCACAGTATTTATGTGGCTGGTTGAGTTAAGATTCTGGTCAATGGTGACCCCCAGGATGTTGATGGTGGGGGATTCGGCGATGATGATGCCGTTAAATGTCAAGGGGCTGTTGTTAAACTCTCGCTTGTTGGAGGTAGTCATTGCCTGGCACTTATGTCACGTGAATGTTACCTGCCACTTATCAGCCCAAGCCTAAATGTTGTCCAGGTCTTGCTGCATGCAGGCATGGACTGCTTCATTATCTGAGGAGTTGCGAATAGAACTGAACACTGCAATCATCAGTGAACATCCCCACTTCTGATGGAGGGAAGGTCATTGATGAAGCAGCTGAAGATGTTTGGGCCTAGGACACTGCCCTGAGGAACTCCTGCAGCGATGTCCTGGGGCTGTGATGACTGACCTCCAACAACCACAACCATCTTCCTTTGTGCTAGGTAAGACTCCAGCCAGTGGAGAGTTTTCCCCCCAGTTCCCATTGACTTCAGTTTCACTAGAGCGCCTTGATGCCACACTCGGTCAAATGCTGCCTTGATGTCAAGGGCAGTCACTCTCACCTCACCTCTGCAATTCAGCTCTTTTGTCCATGTTTGGACCAAGGCTGTAATAAGGCCTAGAGCCGAGTGGTCCTGGCAGAACCCAAACTAAGCATCACTGAGCAGGTTATTGGTGAGTAAGTGCTGCTTGATAGCACTGTCGATGACACCTTCCATCACTTTGCTGATGATTGAGAGTAGACTGATGGGATGGTAATTGGCCGGATTGGATTTGTCCTGTTTTTTGTGGACAGGACATATTGCAGTTTCCACATTGTCGGATAGATGCCAGTGTTGTAGCTGTAAAGGAACAGCTTGGCTAGAGGTGCGGCTTGTTCTAGAGCACAAGTCTTCAGCACGACACCTGGGATGTTGTCGGGGCCCATAGCCTTTGCTGTATCCAGTGCGTTCAGCCATTTCTTGATATGTGGAGTGAATCGAATTGGCTGAAGGCTGGCTTCTGTGATGGTGGGGACCTCAGGAGGAGTCCAAGATGGGTCATCCACTTGGCACTTCTGGCTGATGATGGTTGCAAATGATTCAACCTTGACTTTTGCACTTGTGTGCTGGGCTCTGCCATCATTGAGGATGGGGATATTCATGGAGCCTCCTCTTCCCGTTAGTTGTTTAATTGTCCACCACCATTCATGACTGGATGTGGCAGGATGGCAGAGCTTTGATCTGATCCGTTGATTGTGGGATCGCTTACCTCTGTATAGTATGCTGCTTCCACTGTTTAGCATGCATGTAGTCCTGTGTTGCAGCTTCTCCAGGTTGGCACCTCATTTTTAGGTACACCTGGTGCTGCTCCTGGCATGCTCTTCTGCACTCCTCATTGAACCAGGGTTGGTCCCCTGGCTTGATGGTTATGGTAGAGTGAGGGATATGCCGATTACAGATTGTGGTGGAATATAATTCTGTTGCTGCTGATGGCCCACAGCGCCTCATGGATGCCCAGTTTTGAGCTGCTAGATCTGTTCTGAATCTATCCCATTTAGCACGGTGGTAGAAGGCACAAGTAAGGAGTGTGATGGAATACTCTCCACTTGCCTGGATGAGTGCAGCTCCAACAACACTCAAGAAGCAGCCCGCTTGATTGGCACCCCATCCACCACCTTAAACATTCACTCCCTCCACCACCGGCGTACCGTGGCTGCAGTGTGTACCATCTACAAGATGCACTGCAGCAACTTGCCAAGGCTTCTTCAGCAGCACCTCCCAAACCTGCGACCTCTTCCACCTAGAAGGACAAGGGCAGCAGGCGCATGGGAACACCACCACCTCCAAGTTCCCCTCCAAGTCACACACCATCCTGACTTAGAAGTATATCGCCAATCCTTCATCGTCGCTGGGTCAAAATCCTGGAACTCCCTCCCTAACAGCACTGTGGGAGTACCTTCACCACACGGACTGCAGTGGTTCAAGAAGGCGGCTCACCACCACCTTCTCAAGGGCAACTAGGTTTGGGCAATAAATGCTGGCATTGTCAGCGACGCCCTGATCCCATAAAATGAATTAAAAAAAGCACGGTGGTAGTGCCACACAACACGATGGAGGGTGTCCTCAGTGTGAAGACAGGACTTCGTCTCCACAGTGACTGTGCGGTGGTCACTGCTACCAATGCTGTCATGGACAGATGCATCTGCGACAGGTAGATTGGTGAGGACGAGGTCAAGTAGGTTTTTCCCTCGGGTTGGTTCTCTCACCAGTCCCATTTGACAGCTATGTCCTTCAGGGCTCGGCCAGCTCGGTCAGTATAGGTGCTACCGAGCCATTCTTGGTGATGGACATTGAAGTCCCCCACCCACAGTACATTCTGTGCCCTTGCTTCCTCAGTGCTTCTTCCAAGTGATGTTCAACATGGAGGAGTACTGATTCATCAGCTGAGGGAGGGCAGTAGGTGGTAATCAGCAGCAGGTTTCCTTGCCCATGCTTGACCTGAAGCCATGAGACTTCATGGGGTCCAGATTCAATGTTGAGGACCACTCCTTCCCGACTGTATACCACTGTGCCGCCACCTCTGCTGGGTCTGTCCTGCCGGTAGGATAGGACATACCCATGGATGGTGATGGAGGCTCTGGGACTTTGGCTGAAAGTTATGATGCTGTGAGTATGACTCTGTGGGACAGCTCTCCCAATTTTGGCACAGTCCCCAGATGTTAGTGAGGAGGATTTTGCAGTGTCGACTGGGTGTGCTGTCTGGGTGTGCCGTTGTCGTGTCCGAAGCCGGGTCGTCCATCCGGTTTTATTCTTATCATTATTTCTCCTAACAGTTTTTTTTCAACTGAGTGGCTTGCTAGGCCATTTCAGAGGACAGTTAAGAGTCAACCACATTGCTGGGGGTCTGGAGTCACATATAGGCCAGACCAGGTAAGAATGGTAGATTCCCTTGCCTAAAGGACATTAGTGAACCAGATGGGGTTTTGCAACAATCCGACAGTTTCATGGTCACCATTACTAATACTAGCTTTTAATTCTGGATTTATGAACTCAATTTAAATTGGGGTGGGATCATTAGTCCAGGCTTCTGGATTACTAGTCCAGTAACATAACATCACTATGCTACCGGACCCCGAGGCATCCTAGGTTGCTGAGGGAAGTAAGGGTGGAGATAGTGGAAGGGGATACTTTTAGAGACGATAATCTGAGACAAAATTAATTGTCACTTGGAAAAATATGGGTTAATAAATGACAGCAGCATGGCGTTGTTAAAGGCAAATCGTGTTTGACTAACTTGACTGATTTCTTTGATGAAGTAATGGTGAGAGTTGATGAAGGTAGTGTGGTTGATGTTGTGTATATGGACTTTCAAGAGGCGTTTGATAAAGTACCACATAATGGACTTGTTAACAAAATTGAAGTCCATGGGATTAAAGGGGCAGTGGCAGCGTGGATACAAAATTGGCGAAGGGACAGAAAGCAGAGAGTAGTCGTGAACGGTTGCTTTACAGCCTGGATGGGAGTATCGAGTGGTGTCCCCCAGGGGTCAGTATCTTTTTGATATATATTAATAACCTGGACTTGCATATACAGGCCATAATTTCAATGTTTACAGATGACACGAAACTCGGAAATGTAGTAAACAGTGAGGACAATAGTAACATACTTCAGGAGAAAATAGATGGATTAAAATGAGCAGGCACATGGTAAATGCAATTTAGCGCAAACAAGCGTGAAGTGATGCATTTTGATAGGAAGAATGAGGAGAGGCACTATAAACTAAATGGTAGAATTTTAAGAGGGGTGCAGGAACGGAGTGAGCTGGGGTTATACCTACACAAATTCTTGAAGGTAGCAGGACAATGTGAGGAGGTTGTTAAAATGCATAAGGGATCCTTGGCTTTATAAAAGGCATAGAAGGGAATTTTAACCTAAAGAAATGGGTGGATTCGGTGCGTGGGGGTAGTTCACGTGTTAAAAATAGGAATCCCGACTGGAACCTGCCTCCAACCCGCCCACTTCCGGTTTTAACGGAGGCGGGACGGGAGGCGGGATGAGGACGGACAGCCAACCCACTGCCAGGAGGCGGGTCATCTATTTAAATATTATAATGTGTTTAACTGTAGCTGGCCGGGTTTTGCACACCACATAAAACTCGGCAGCTACAGTAAGGCGAGGACTGCTGGATCCAGGAGGTAAGTGCCTTTACACCTACCTCCTGGATCCAGTGTCCCTTTCTAACTCACCCTACCGATCGGAGACGCCACCCCCCCCCCAGGCCTCCGACTCCCCCCTCGCAGACCTCCACCCCAGGCCTCCAATCCCTCCACGAGGCCTGCGGGAAACCCGTTCTCCCGAGTTTCCCGACCGCCTTGGAGCCCCCTGCCCTCAACCTGCCTTCTCCATTAAAATTCAGCCAATAGAGTACAGATGCAGAGAAGTTATGCTAAACCGTTACAAATTACTGGTTAGAAGCGGGATGAGGAGAATTTATTTAACGCAATGAGTTGTTATGATCTGGAATGCACTGCCTGAAAGGATGGTGGAAGCAGATTCAGTAATAACTTTCAAAAGGGGTCTGGGATAAAATTTGAAGGGGAAATAATTACAGGGTTGCGGGTAAAGGGCAGGGGAATGGGAATAATTTGATAGCTTTTCCAAAGAGCTGGCACAGGCACGATAGGCTGAATAGCCTCCTTCTGCGCTATGTCATTCTATGATTCTATGATTTCCCAAGACGTCATTGTTCAGCTGACCCAGTTGATGCCAGATCTTCTCAGTCAAACAATCACATTACAGTCCCCATGATCCACTAGCTTAATTCTGACTGCCTGCCCCAGAGCACAATTGTATTGTGAGGCAGAAGTGACAGACCAACCATTACCATTGCACAATCCTGTATGTCTCCACTCCCTCCCCACAGCGACCCTGGGATCCACACTTCACTTTTTCCTCCACTGTCTCAACCCTGTAGATTTCAGGTAAGCGCAATCTATTTACTCAATTGCTCTGTTTAAAACACTTCCTACCGTTTCATGACACACTTTGCAGTTGAAATTATGCCACGTGGAGGTTAGCTAAATGCATTTATATTAATTTCTTTCATCTGCTATTTTAAAGGTGATGTTAACCCACTGTTTAACAAAATTGAGTTAACACTGTTAAAAATGACATTAATTTAGATGTGTTGCTCTTCCACCCCTATTAAAGTGATACAAGGGCACCCTTTCTGTCTCACTGATATCACATAGGTTGCTAAGCTTCACTTTTCTCCGCATCTCTATACAGGTACAACTCACTTCACAATCAAGGAATCTCCAAACACGTGGAAACATTGAAGTTCACTAAGTGACAACACCCCATTAAATGAATAACAAAGGCATGTTTCAGAGAAAATTAGACAAAGATGAGAGCAGGTACAGTATTAAGAATGATAAACTTTATTTTCAAGTTGACAGAAAGGAAAGGACAAAAATATATTATTCAAATAAATAATAAAGTAACTTTGTTTTCCAATTTTTTTTTCATTTTACAGTCACAACTGATCGGTGAAATTGCTCTCAGGGATATTGTAAAGAAACATATGATATTTTAAATAACCGTATAAAATTCTACGGTGCACTTTGTAATACACTTGTTAATATATTTAAAGTATTTTTTAAAACTAATACTAGAGGGGAAATGAGGAGAAATTTCTTCACGCACTGGGTTGTTAAGATCTGGAACATACTACCTTAAAGTGTGGTGGACACAGATTACATAGTAACTTTTGAAAGGCAATTGGACATGTATTTGAAGAGGACTAATTTGTAGGGTCATAGGGAAATGCTGGGGTGTGGGACTAAATTGGACAACTCTTTCAAAGAGCCAGCACAGACACAATAGGCCGAATGGCCTCCTTCTGTGCTGTAAGATTCTATGATTCTATGAATTAAAGTCATTTTTCTGGTGTTTTATTACAATTTTTGAGTATTTTAAAAATTTGTCCTCACCTACTCTGAATTTTCTATTTCTCTGAAAGCACTTTTATGGCGTCCGTTTAATTCACATTAAAGACTGAAAGGCTTTGCCGATTGCAGGTTCTGAAATCTGTGTACCTAACGCGCATGCATGACTTTAATTTTCATACTTAAAAAAGAGAAATATATGGTGGGAGTTCGGCACTTTCCTTGGGCCCCGATTATTTACGTTGATTTCCGCTGATTTATGCTCATTTTATGTTCGGGCGCATTCTAATGAGATACACAGGAAATTTGAGCGTAACTGGACATTGGCAGAATGGGCGCAGGAATGGGCGCCTGACTTCTGGGTTGTGGCCACGGAGGAAATTCCAGGCCATGATGGATAAAACAAATGGTTGTAATCGCAGCATTGGGATAATAGTAAACTTGTTAATATGCTTATAAAATAAATAGGTTCCACCATTATTAAAGTATCGGAGAAAAAAAATGATACCGGTGTGTTACTAATATCTCCCAGCACCATTTCCCCCCATTAAACACCTATGAATTGCACAAATACATACCAGTAAAATAACAGCCAATTTGATGGCGACAACAGCAGTTCCTTTCAGTTAGATACATTTCATGATAACTCAATTGAGGGACAAAAGATTTTCAAACTGATTATTTTGTCACCAGTTGGCAGACACCCTGATTCGAACACAATTTGTAGAGTATTTACATTGCTTCAATTGGAGGACTTCACTCATTGGAATACTTTTCAACAAATAGTAATAATGATAAAAATTATTGTGTGTTTTACATTCAATCCTACCTGTTAACTTGGTTTACAAAGACAATCTGAGGTCAGAGCGGCTCCAGTCTTATCCTAAATTTGACCTTGGCTTGTTAAGGTAAACTCAATGGGGGTCATTTTGACATTAGACAATAGCGTAAAATGGACGATTTCAGATCGGCACCCATTATACATCATTCCTGATTCTCATTTCCTGTGCCATTGACGGCTATTTGCATGAAAGCATCAGAAAGCAATATATGGCATAAGCTCTGATGCAAATCACCAGCACAGCATCTGGTGTAAGCAATGAAAGCAAATATTCTTACCATTACTAAATGGCACAATGTGCGCTCAGTGTAAAACAGGCGATATAGGATCAGCCGCCCATTATACATCTTTCCCGATTTTCATTCCCAGTGACTTCATTGACTGATCCGATATCCCCCGTTTTACAATATCGTCGTAAGTCAAAATTACCCCCAGTGACTCAAAGTGAGCTTTAGTCCCGAGTAAACTTCGGCATAAGATGTAAGCTAATCCAAAAATTCATCACTCAATGAGTTGGATTTGGTACCTCTTCTTCTTAGGCAGTCCCTCAGGACCGAGGATGACTTGCTTCCACACTAAAAATGAGTTCTCAGGTGACTGATGAGTCCAATGCGGGACCTACAGTCTCTGTCACAGGTGTGGCAGACGGTGCTTGAAGGGGCGGGTGGGTGGGGTGCTTGGGTTGACGTGCGCTCCTTCCACTGTTTGCGCTTGGCTTCCGCTTGCTCCCGGCGAAGAGATTCGAGGTGTTCGGCGTCTTCCCGGATGCCTCTGCTCCACTTTGTGCGGTCTTGGGCCAGGGATTCCTAGGTGTCGGTGGGGATGTTGCACTTTTTCAAGGAGGCCTTGAGGGTGTCCTTGAAGCATTTCCTCTGCCCACCTGGGGCTCTCTTGCCGTGTCGGAGCTCCGAGTAGAGCGCTTGTTTTGGGAGTCTCGTATCGGGCATGGGGACGATGTGGCCCGTCCATCGGAGCTGATCGAGCGTGGTCAAAGCTTCGATGCTGGGGATGTTGGCCTGAGCAAGAACACTGATTTTGGTGCACCTATTTTGCCAATGGATTTGCAGGATCTTGCGGAGGCAGTGTTGGTGGTACCTCTCCAGTGCTTTGAGGTGCCTGCTGTACATGGTCCATGTCTCTGAAGCATACAGGAGGGCGGGTATCACTGCTGCTCAGTAGACCATGAGCTTGGTGCTGGGTTTGAGGTCCTGGTCTTCAAACACTCTCTTCCTCAGGCGACCAAAGGCTGCACTGGCACACTGAAGGCGGTGTTGGACTTCGTCATTGATGTCTGCCCTTGTTGACAGTAGGCTCCCGAGGTATGGAAAGTGGTCCACGTTGTCCAAGGCCTCATCATGGATTTTGATAATTGGGGAGCAGTACTGTGTGACGGGGGCAGGTTGGTAGAGGACCTTTGTCTTATGGATGTTTAGTGTAAGGCCCATGCTCTCATATGCTTCGGTGAAGGTGTTGATGATGGTTTCGAGTTTGACCTCAGAGTGCGTGCAGACACAAGCGTCGTCTGCATACTGTAATTCGATGACAGAGGATGGGACGACCTTGGATCTGGACTGAGGCGACGGAGGTTGAACAGTTTCCCGTTTGTTCTGTAGATTAGCTCCACTCCAGTGGGGAGCTTACTGAGGGTGAGATGGAGCATTGCAGCCAGGAAGATCGAGAAGAGCGTTGGTGCGATGACACAGCCTTGCTCCCATAATGAGTTGCATCGTCCCTGTAACCAAGCAAGCATATATTAGTAAAATCTGAACCTGCTTGTTTCACTTTCCTTGCCAGGGAAGGTTATTTGCTTTACTAAATACTCCTGTTTTCCCACAAAAGCAATGACCTATGCCCCTGTAACTGCAGAAAGATGTTTTCGCAAGGTGATTGCGAGAAATCTGCATTGCTTTGAAACTTAATCTCTATGAGATGGAGGTTTTTGATTGAATAGTTTCATTTACCTGAGAAACTAGTGTGTCGCTATGAGATATGTATCAGTTGATACTGATATGACTTACATGCGGGCCTATCTAATCTAATCATGTGGTTCTATAGCGCCTTTCACTCTGAAATGTCTCAAAGTGCTTTACACAATAAATGACTTTTTTTAAATGCATTGATTGTCATATAATACTCGAAATATAGGAAGGTAACTCACAGTGCTAAGACTTTTTGTAAATGGGCACAGCTTTCATAATAAAATGTTGTCATTTACTTTTCTCGATTTGCAAATGCACAAGGCTGTTTCCCTGAAGGCTCAGTGAGTTTTATTCAGTGAGTAGATGAGCTAGCATATAATTAGGCATATATGAGTTATAGCTGACATTTCAGGGCAATAGAGAGGGAGCGCTGTTTTGTCAGAGGTGCTGTCCTTCAGATGGAATGTCAAACTGAAGTCCCGTCTGCCCGTTCTGGTGGTTCAGGTGGCTGTCAAAGATCTCATGGCATTATTCAAATAAGAGCAGAGATTTCTCCCAATATTCTGGCCTACATTCTTCCCTCAAACAACACCACCAAAAAAGAATGAATTGGTCGCTCATCTCATTGCTGTTTGTGGGGTTTTGCTATTTCAACAGGTCAAAATTAATCAACTGTATGTGAATTGCTTTGGAGTGTTTGTGAGTGACATGGTAAGGCATGACATGAATGCATGTTCTGTCCTCACTCGATCAGCACACTTTCCAGCAGGAAATCTTTCCCCTTCCTAACTCAGGCACTGAGGGCAATCGGAGCACACAGCCCCTTCTGCTCCCAAGATCAGCTAATCCAAGACAGACTAGGAATCAGACTTGCGACCCTCCTGATCTATATGGATTTGTCATTTATTTAACACTATGTCAGGTATTCAATAGGCCATTAGAAGAGCTGCTGGATTACTTTTTATCTTCCTCCTTCTGTTCCCATAACATAAGATTATATTAAAAAAATCATGATGCGGAGATGCCGGTGTTGGACTGGGGTGGACAAAAGTGAGAAGTCGCACAACACCAGGTTATAGTCCAACAGCTTTATTTGAAATCACAAGCTTTCGGAGCGGCTGCTCCTTCGTCAGGTGAAGACTTCTCAAAAAAAATCATGGCATTGAATTTTATAAGGATAGACACAGATGATCAAATATTCTGTGTAACATAATGGAACACTCAACCTTATTTCCTTGATCAAATGCTTGCTAACATTGTTATTAGGGAGTACGGTAGTGTAGTGGTTATGTTACTGGAGTAGTAATCCAGATAAGTCTGGACTAATAATCCAGTAGGACGTGAGTTTTAATCCCACTATGGCCATTTGAGAATTTGAATTCAGTTTAAAAAATATGAAGAAGGGGCGATCGATAGCTCCGAAAGCTTGTAATTTTAAATAAATCTGTTGGACTATAACCTGGTGTTGTGCGACTTCTCATTTTTGTCCACCCCAGTCCAACGCCGGCATCTCCGCATCATGATCAGTAAAAGTGACTGTGAAGCTGTCAGATTGTCGTAAAAACCCAACTGGTTCACTAATGTCCTTCAGGGAAGGAAACCTGCCGTCCTTACCTGGTCTGGCCTACATGTGACTCCAGTTCACATTAACCTGATTGATTTTGAACTACTCTCTGAAGTGGCCTAGCAAGCTGCTGAGTTTTATCCAGGGCAAGTAGGGATGGGCATTAAATGCCAGCCTTGCCAGAGGCATCAATGTCCTGAGGATGAATAAAGAAAAAAAAAACTCACCCTCTCCTCAGGCATTGTTTTCCCCCATCAACACCACTGTCATCACCCCCTTCTTAAAAGCCCACCCTTGACCTCTCCATATTGTTGAATTAGTTCTCCATCACTAATCTCCTCTTTCTTTCTCACGTCCTTGAATACGTCATTGCTGCCCTACTTGACAGGGTGATGAGGTATGGATCAAATGGCCTTCCTCATTTATATCTAACTATAAATGCAAGCTTGCCAGCATCATTCATATCCCAAGAAGAAATTAAAAAAAATGCTCATAGTGCTCTAACTATGGCCTAGCCATTGCTTTGTACAAATTTATCATTATTTTTTTACTTTTATGCTCTATGACCCTATTTATAAAACCCAAGATGCTATTGGCTTTTTTTAACGGTCATGATGCGGAGATGCCGGTGTTGGACTGGGGTGGACAAAAATGAGAAGTCGCACAACACCAGGTTATAGTCCAACAGATTTATTTTAAATTACGAGCTTTCGGAGCTCTTGCCCCTTCGTCAGGTAAAGGTACAATGAGGTCCTCATTGTACCTTTACCTGACGAAGGGGCAACAGCTCCGAAAGCTTGTAATTTTAAATAAATCTGTTGGACTATAACCTGGTGTTGTGCGACTTCTCATTTTTTTTTAACGGATTTATGGACCTGCACTCACACCGTTGGAAAATTGAGTACTTGCAACACTAGGGCTTTCTGTTCATCCGTACCTTCACTGTCTTTCCATTGAGTGCATACTCACATTTTCTATATTCATTCTGAGAATATGGGCGTTGCTAGCAAGGCCAGCATTTATTGCCCATCCCTAGCTCCCCTTGAGAAAGTGGTGGTGAGCCTTCTTCTTGAATCGTTGCTGTCCATGTGGTGTTAGTAGGGAGTTCCAGGATTTCGACCCAGCGACCATGATGGAACAGAGATATATGTCCAAGTTAGGATGGTGTGTGACTTGGAGGGGAACTTGGAAAAACATTACTTGTTTATCCTCCCAAAATGTAATGCCAGGTAACTCAGGTAACTACATATGAAGGATTTACCAGATTCCTTTCCATTATTAGAAAGTCTTATTTATTTAAAAATGAAAATTCAACAGAGCATTTCTTCAAAGCACTCACTGATATATCTCTGCAAAAAAACTCGGTACGGAAAACAAAAAAGATGAAATTTATGTATTTCATCACAAGAGGGTGCACTGCACTTTAATATGAGTTTAATTTCACTAAGCACATTTGCTGAGCTGTAAGGGAATTGTCAGCAAAGTCAAAGTGATGCATCTGCAGGCAGAGGGGGCGGGGGGGGGGAAGAAGAAATATAATGAGACCCATGGGACCGCAAGTATTTTGATAGAGCAGACCGTAGACATTTTGAAGTCTTGTCTTAGGAGCCTGGATAAACCTGGTGCAGCCTTGCTGTAGAGTCCAGCAAAAGTCTCTAGAATCACTGTTGTTCGCTGCATTCTGCATATTATCAGCACGTAGAAAGGGTTAACACTCCTTGAAGCTGAAGGGGATGGGGATGACGACAAAAAAAAAGGATGTCGACCCTTGATCCCCACTTCAGGAGGAGGGTGCATAGGAAGAAGAGGAGGTGGAGCAAGAGAGCCATCAGCCTGCTGCCAGAGAAAGGGGGCAACATATAGCTGAGGATTTTCACTCAACCAAAGTTGTGAAACCAAATAAAATTTTCCTTCAAAGTGACTGTTTGTTCCCCATCCACAATTGCCTTACAAAGATCTGCCATGGCCAGAGGCTTCTTAACCTTGCCTCAATAATATAGAAGTCACACTCTCACATATCATCATCCAAGTTCACTAAATCGAAATGAATTCTGAAGTCTATGCTGTCAAACAATTTTTACTTTCCACAACAAGATTCAACAAAAGGTTCCAATAATTTCCTACACTCTTAAAGAAAGAAAGAAAAAAAGAAAGATAGAAAGACTTGCATTTATATAGCGCCTTTCACGACCACTGGACGTCTCAAAGCGCTTTACAGCCAATGACATACTTTTGAAGTGGAGTCACTGTTGTGATGTAAGAAACATCAGTCTGCTGCCAGAGAAAGGGGGCAGCAACGTATAGCTGAAGATTTTCACTAAACCAAACCGCAATTAAACTGCAATTATTTTGTACCACTGTGCCTACCCTTTATGCCAGCCTCTTTACTTTCTCCAGCTGCTAATCTACTACTTATACAAGGTGATCTGAGAGTGATGCCAGGTGGAGGGGTGATTGGCTCAGAAGATTCACCTGGAGACTTTGAGGAATGAGGTGATTCTTATTTTAGTGAAGCTGCTGTCACTGAGGGACCCGCTTCTGATGGCCATTCTCTTGCATTGTCAAGGGAAGCTGGGCTCAGATCTGAAGCTCCCTTAGATGATGGCACTGATGGGACCTTAAACTGTCGCCATCATGAGGGACAGCAACATCTGTTACCACTTACTATGCAGCCCACTGGTGCAGGGCACAGGCTCAGACATGCTACTGCTTGGTATCATTGCAGGACAAATGGTCCCAGTAAACCCTTGGAAACCCTGTAAAAGAGTCGTGTTCAGGTTGACCCTCAAGGCGTCAATGGGAGCAGTGGAAGATGCCACCCTAGAAACCATCAATGTCTTTAGAAGCTCCTCTTTACAGCTTGTCATCATAAAAATCTTCTGGACTGTCAAACTCTTCAAGGGGGTATTCTGCATGTCATGAGAAACTTCTTGCAATGTGTCGCAAATTTTTGCAGTGGACTCATTTCTACGTCTCCATCATCTTGACCATATGCACAGAAACTGTTTCCAGTGTCTGCACATGAGATCTAATTTCTCAGAACATTGGCCTGGAATTTGCAGTCAGTAGCAAAGCCAAGGCGTTCGCTGCTGGCTCCGAAGTACGCTTAGCACAAGGATCTCGCAATCCCTGTGCCAAGAATTTCAGGTCTTCCGAACTTCAATTCAAATCAACGGCAGTTAGTGGGGATTCCCTTGTGCGAGTTGCTGTGATAGCAACAGGCTGTCTAAGCAGCCAATCAAAAGGTAGAATTCTCACAGACAGCGAACAAGGAAGTGAGTAAGCTCTTAAAAATATAGTTTTTTTTAAATGTTAGCGAGAGCAAAACAAAGATTGAGGCTCTCACATGGGGAAAAGTCAAACCTGAAATAAAGATAGACAAACTTTAAAAAAAGTTAACATTTTTTTGGAAAAGTTTCTTAAAAATTTTATTTTTTATTAAAATGGACAAAACTAAAATTAGTTTTCCAGGCCCTTAACATTTGTTTAGCAGTAATGCGCTGTCAAAACCCAAGTTACACCTAATCCCTTTGAGTCTAACTTTTAGTGGGTAATTTAACAGCATACTTACTGTGGAAGAGCCAAAGTTTTCATCAGATTCCCTGATTTGGCTGATTACACAGATTGCCAGCTCTGTGGGGGTGAAACTCCAGGCCCAGGTATTTAAGGATTACTTCTCCTATTTATTTGGGTCCAACTTTTTGTGGCTACTTTTAGATTTCTTGCTTTGCATGAGGAAAGATAACTTCAGTTTTGCTGGTGGAAAATTCAATCTGAGCGCATCGAAAATGTGCAAGTGACATCAGTGAATGTGAAACAGCGCCATCTTCAGGATGCTTCCACATACATCAGCAACAACAACAATAATTTGCATTTATATAGCGCCTTTAACGTAGTGAAACGTCCCAAGGCGCTGCACAGGTGAGTTATAAAACAAAATTTGACATCATGCAAACCAATGGAAATCTCCTTTCAAAATAGCGCCATGTTAAGTCTCTTGAAATCTTTGTCTACGTCTGTCAATGTATGAATACATTTTGACCTCCTTTGCCAGAATGATTATCTATTAATACTTTTTTGATAAACCTCACACTACTTTGGTATATATTTTGACAGTTGTAGCACTAATTTATAGCATTACTGCATGAGCTGCAGTTCTTGGCAGAGTCAAATTGGAATAATTCATGTTCAAACAAAGGCAGACATCAAAATGCAATGTCAAAGTAACCAAAATGGTGATAGGATTTAAAAAAATTATTCATTCCTGTGATGTGGGCATTACTGGCAAGGCCAGCATTTATTGTCCATCCCTAATTGCCCTTGAGAATGTAGTGGTGAGCTGCTTTGAACCGCTGCAGTCCGTGTGGTGAAGGTACTCCCACAGTGCTGTTAGGTAGGGAGTTCCAGGATTTTGACCCAGCGACGATTAAGGAACAGCGATATATTTCCAAGTCACAATGGTGTGTGACTTTGAGGGGAACTTGGAGGTGGTGGTGTTCCCATGCGCCTGCTGCCCTTGTCCTTCTTGGCGGTGGAGGTCATGGGTTTGGGAGGTGCTGTCGAAGAAGTCTTGGCGAGTTGCTGCAGTGCATCTTGTAGATGGTACACACTGCAGCCACAGTGTGCTGGTGGTGGAGGGAGTGAATGTTTAAGGTGGTGGATGGGGTGCCAATCAAGCGGGCTGCTTTGTCCTGGATGGTGTCGAGCTTCTTGAGTGTTGTTGGAGCTGCACTCATCCAGGCAAGTGGAGAGTATTCCATCACACTCCTTACTTGTGCCTTGTAGATGGTGGAAAGGCTTTGGGGAGTCAGGAGGTGAGACACTCGCCGTAGAATACCGAGCCTCGGACCTGCTCTTGTAGCTACAGTATGGCAAATTTGAATAAGGATTACAGGGTCAACGGCAGGGTTCTGAGGAAGGTGGAGGAGCAGAGGGATCTGGGGGTTCATATCCACAGATCTCTGAAGGTTGCCACTCAAGTGGATAGAGCAGTAAAGAAGGCCTATGGTGTGTTGGCGTTTATTAACAGAGGGTTTGAGTTTAAGAACCGTGAGGTTATGCTGCAACTGTACAGGACCTTGGTGAGACCACATTTGGAATATTGTGTGCAGTTCTGGTCACCTCACTATAGGAAGGACGTGGAAGCATTGGAAAGAGTGCAAAGGAGATTTACCAGGATGCTGCCTGGTTTGGGGGGGAGGTCTTATGAGGAAAGATTGAGGGAGTTGGGGCTTTTCTCTTTAGAGCGGAGGAGGATGAGAGGCGACTTAATAGAGGTTTATAAGATGATGAGGGGGATAGATAGAGTGGATGTTCAGAGACTATTTCCTCGGGTAGAGGCAGCTGTTACAAGGGGGCATAACTATAAGGTGCATGGGGGGAGATATAGAAGGGATGTCCGAGGTAGATTCTTTACTCAGAGAGTGGTTGGGGTGTGGAATGGACTGCCTGCTGTGATAGTGGAGTCGGACACTTTAGGAACTTTCAAGCGGTTATTGGATAAGCACATGGAGCACACCAGAGTGATAGGGAGTGTGATAGCTTGATCTTGGTCTCGGACAATGCTCGGCACAACATCGAGGGCCGAAGGGCCTGTACTGTGCTGTACTGTTCTATGTATGTGACTGTATTTCTGAGGAAATGTATAACTCTATCCTGGGATCTAATCCCTTTCCACAGCTGAGAATCTACTCAGTGGGGCTGAGTTTCTGGGTGTTGAAATGTTTACCTCTCAACTATCCTGCCATCAAATAGTGCAAAGAAGTAAAACAACAGCAGTTTTCAAGATTGCTAAGTTGGCAAAATCAGGGAATTTTCTGGTTCTACAGAAAACCGTGCACCCACCCCAACTGCCAACCTGAATTTCATCCTCATAATATATTGCAGGTTGAAGTATATATGGAAATATTTAGAACAGGGGTGAAATAAGCAAAGATGTTAATGTAAAAGAATTGTATTCTTTGTAATAGTTCAATATGTGTTTGCTGTATGTATTTTACAGTCTACCGCCATGCAGCCTGTGTGCTTCTTATCAACCTGTGGCTAAGTACCTCTGCTCTCATTTTAGTCACTGTACAACTGGTGACTCATCCAACTATGGACTCTCTGATCAGTCGAAGGAAATGGTTGAGGGATCAGTGGCTCTCAATGATTGTGCAGTATCAGCAGTAGTTAAAGTGAGCTTGAATGCTGCAATGCAGAATTCTGGCAATTAAAAAAACAATATACTGCCTGAATATCAACTCCTGGTCTGTTAATCCTGAGCCCTGATTCCCAATCTGCCACCTCATGAGCCCCAACTCTAGATCTGTTGCCTCTCAATCGGACACCTTTAAGCTTGAATCGTGAACTAATACTTCCTAAGAATCAACTCTTGATCTGCTATCTCCCAATCTGATGCTGAGATCTCTAAGTCCTATCTCTCAATGTATGACCTCTTGCCTAAGTCTGCTGCTGTCTCTTTCCCAGGTTCCGAGTGCTGCAGAAAGAATATTTTAAAAAGCAGACAAGGCAAGGTCAAAGGTTATTCAGGTCAGGGGGACTGAGCACGATGGGGACCCCACTGTCAACCCGCCGCCATGCGACTTTCCCAGATGTCGGGTCTGTCAGGGCTGAACAGACCCGACATGCAGCGGTGGGGGAGGCAATTCAGGTCATTATGACCTCGTCAACAACCCATTAAAAAGTATTTTGAGCCCACCCTACCATTTTACGAGGTCGCCCAGGGGGTCCACACTGCTCAGCGATCACGTCAAGTAAGGAGGTCGGGAGTTGAATGGCTATGGAATCATCTCTTTGCTTGACAGCTGCAAATGTGCTATAAAAGCTCCCACTTTCCAAGCTCAGAAGCTGTTGGTTACTGCATTTGGAAGACAGATTGAGCTTTATGCAGGTTGCAAGTGTTTGGAGCAAACTCTCTATCCAGTGTCACCTCATTTGAACAACCTCTCTCACCATTGACAGATCGCTTCTGTCATCTCTACTTCACCTGCCATCTATTCCATCAGCATGGGTGCCCTTAATACTCTCTCACCTAGGTCCTCAGAATCCCACCACGATCAGCCCCAACACCAGCAGCACCAGGCACACCAGCATCACCAACAACAACACCAACCTTCTCTACAATCAACTGATGCTGCACAGGACAGAGGGCCTCAGCACCCGACCACATTGCTGCTCGGGACGTCAGGGATGGCCTCACCATGGCCAGATTTACTTCACTTGATGCTGCACACCCTGGCTGCCACATGATGCATCAAGTTGGCACCACCCCACACCAACACCATAAAGCATCCCTACAATCCCCAAGCCATTCCTTTCACACTCATCACCATTGCTTGTGGGGGGTACCGTTATGTCTCACCATTCACTGCAACTCACTAAGCCATTTCCAAAGGTGCACACAGGTATGTCCAAGAACGCAAAGTGTTGAAAATAAAGGTTTCAATGTTTGACAGCACATTAACAGAAACTTTACATGAACATTGGCTGAAACACACAAGTGCCTACCCTTCTGTGTTGTTAGTTGGTATGATTGGACTAGATGAGGGTGAGTGTGAAGGGTGGCTAGTGAGATGGGGAAGTGATAATGTAGATAGAGAGGGATGGGTGGAGGTGCAAGGTAAGTTGGTGTGAGTAAGGATGTGCAGGAGTAGGGTAGGGAAGGCAGAATGATGGGGATGTGATGAGGCACAGCAAGATGAGGTTGAGTGTGGCTTTGCAGTAACGTTTCGTGATCTACTGAGATCATTGAAAGGTTTGCGCCACTGCAGACTGGTCCTCCTGACGACATCCCTGCTTGTGTCCTCAGGCGCAATGTGCAACCAGGCTGCGTGGTCTCCTGGGGAGGTCTCTTCCGCCCATTGGAAGGGAAGAGGACCTCCCTGCGTGCTGTGACTCCCTCCATAAGCAGATGGAGGGAGTCATGGGAGAGCCGGGGTGCAGCCGTGCACCTCTGTGCAGTGCTTGTTAGTGTTTGCAGCACCTCAATGCTGTAGAACTCTGACAGCACAAATGTCAAAATCAATTTGCGCATGGTCCCTTTAAGGAAACCAGCTGATGACATGTCATCAAATGCCGTCATCAGACCCGCTCCCTTCAATTGGTCGGCAAACGCGCTGGGCGGGCTTAACCAGCCCAATCAAGGGAAAATCATTCTGTAGAGCGGGCTGGAGCCAGCAGCGGGGTCAGGACCCACCACCAACATCGCCCACCGAGGTAGGGAAAATTGCAGCACATGCCTTTAAAAAATAAATCCAGGTCAATTGGTCTCCTGAGAGCAGAAAAGGTCAGGGAAGATTTAATAGAGGTGCTCAAAATCATGAAGGAGATGCTGTTTCCAGTGGCCGGAGGGTCGGTAACCAGAGGACACAGATTTAAGCTAATTGGCAAAAGATGAGATGAGGAGAATCTTTATATGCAGTGAGTTATTATGATCTGGAATGCACTGCCTGAAATGGTGGTGGAAGCAGATTCAATAGTAACTTTCCAAAGGGAAGTGGATAAAAATTTGAAGGGGAGAAAATTGCAGGGCTATGGGGAAGGAGCAGATGAGTGGGACTAATTGGATCGCTCTTTCAAAGAGCCAGCACAGGCACGATGGGCTGAATGCCCTCCTTCTGTGCTGTAAGATTCTATGATTCTATGAATTGTATCTAACATAAAAAGTCTGTTGCTCCAATAACACCTGAAGCAGAGAAGTATATGACCAGATCAAGGACAGGCTGCTGGCCTAGGTTTCAAGGCCCTTCTTTGAGGGCCACCATACAGGCTGTAAATATTTGGGTTTTGTATTAATCTCAACATCAATGTGTCGCAGTTTCCTGTCCCATTAACAACTAGCCCACGAAAGACAGAAATCAAACCTGTTCTCTCTTTTCAAATGCTTTAATATTTGTAATATTGCCTTTGATCTTGAGCCACTTTGTTAATAATATCACAAAAACAGCTACATAATTGAACAATTATAATTTGCATTCTCAATTATAGTCTCAGAAATAAATCTTAACGCTATGCAGTGTGAAGTTTCCATCTTAGTGTTTAATTCCACTTAACTCTAAGTTCATCTTAATTAACTTTTAAATTATTTTTGTGCGTAATATATTTGTTGCAGTATCTTTGAACAAGAAGAGCATAGTTATCTGTTTGGCATTGATCGTGCTCATGTGCCTGTTTGTAACAGCCTGATAATCCTTGCCACAGCGTTACCTTCTCAGTGGCATTAATTGGGCATCAACTTTTGTGTTGTTTGGGAGTGGTCGTAGGTTAACAATGGGTTAATCCCTATTTGCACTGTACGCTGTGATTTTCTTAAACATAAAAGGTCTGTTTCCCCAATAACACCCGAGAGGGATACAACAATGTCATATCTTCAACTATATTGTTTGGAATGATAACATAGGATAAATTCACCAATCCTGTGCTCCCAATGGGAGCGGGAGTTGGAGAGTTGGCGCTACCTTGTTGACCTATCTCTGACCAGAATCAATTATTTATTCTTTTTGTGCTTCTTAATATATTTGCCGCAGTATCTTTGCACAAGAAGAGCTTATTGATCTGTTTGACATTGATTGTGCTCATGTACCCATCAGGAACATCCTGTTAATCCTCGCCATTGATAGCAATGCACAATTGACAAACTTACCTGCAGATTATAGCCTGAAATGGCATAATCTAAGGACAACAACAACAACTTGCATTTATATAGCGCCTTTAACTTAGTAAAACATCCCAAGGCGCTTCACAGGAGTGTCATAAAACAGAATTTGACACCGAGCCACATAAGGAGAAATTAGGACAAATGACTAAAAGCTTGGTCAAAGAGGTAGGTTTTAAGGAGCATCCTAAAGAAGGAAAGGAGGTAGAGAGGCAGAGAGGTTTAGGCAGGGAATTCCAGAGCTTAGGGCCTAGGCAGCTGAAGGCACAGCCACCAATGGTTGAGCGATTATAATCAGGGATGCTCAAGAGGCCAGAATTAGAGGAGCGCAGATATCTCGGGGGGTTGTGGGGCTGAAGGAGATTACAGAGATAGGGAGGGGCGAGGCCACTGAGGGATTTGAAAACAAGGATGAGAATTTTAAAATCGAGGCGTTGCTTAACCGTGAGCCAATGTAGGTCAGCGAGCACAGGGGTGATGGGTGAACGGGACTTGGTGTAAGTTAGGACACGGGCAGCCGAGTTTTGGATGACCTCAAGTTTACGTAGGGTAGAACGTGGGTGGCCGACCAGGAGTCCATTGGAATAGTCAAGTCTAGAGGTAACAGAGGATGACTTTTTATTAGGCTTAAAAAACTTCTGCTCTCGGCCCTAATTTCAACCATTTCCAATTCCAGGATGTTTACCACAGCATATATGAAAAATGTTAATGAACACATTTTTTACTACAATGGAAATGCAATATGGTTGCATTCCATTTGTTTTAAATTACTCAGAGTGGTGAAGACTTGAAAGGATGTACCCCACAGTTGGGTCCACTTTTTGTTGTCAGTATATACAGATGACTTGGACATGGACGTAGGAATGGTAATAGTCCATTCAGGCCTTCCAGCCTGTTCCCCATTCAATTAGATCATTGCTGATCTGTACCTCAACTCCATTTACCCAACTTGGTTCCATATCCCTTAATATTGTTACCTCATCAAAATCTATTGATCTCAGTTTTGAAATTTTCACTTGATTTAGCCTCAATACAGGGGGGCTAGAACTTTTACGTGAGTTCCCCGATCTCCTGCTCTAACTTTGGCTGTTTATGCCGTTCCTCTGAGGTTTCTGCCGATCTACTGCCGAATTTATTGTGGGAGATCAGAAGAACCGCCCCCCCCCCCCCCCCCCCCATTGGAAATTCCAGATGAGGAAGAACAACCTCAAAATGTCCTCTGTGGTATATTTATAGCAACATTGTAAACAGGTGGGTTGAAATTTGGTGGGGATTACACTGGTACCCCGGTCTATCTCAGGTGGGAGGCTGGCAAAACGCCCCAGAAATATGGCAGACACGAGAGTTTGCATTGTTTCCTTGACAGTTCCACTGGGGTCTCCAGCAGAATGATGGCAGGAGACCAGTGGAGAGCCAGTGGAATTTTAGCCCCAGATTTATACATGTATTTACAACTTCACAACAAATAATGAATAGTGCAAATCTTCATCCCAGGGCAGTCAGGGTTTCAGTCTGTTTGAGGTGCTCCAGGATAGTTGACCTTTACTGTAACTTAAAATGGCACAAGTGAAAGCGTCCATGAATATGGCTTCAGAAACATCTAGGTCTGTATTTACCCCTCACAAATGGAGGTATCTTCACAAGGTGCCAAGAAAAGACACAATCAGACCTCCAACATTAGTGACAATCATGAAACACTTTGAAATGTCCAAGAAGGAAAGAAATAAAATAACCAGAAACTTGCATTTATGTAGAATTGTCATGTTCTTGGTTTTATAAAAGAAAGAAAGACTTGCATTTATATAGAGCCTTTCACGACCACCGGACGTCTCAAAGCCCTTTACAGCCAATGAAGTACTTTTGGAGTGTAGTCACTGTTGTAATGTGGGAAATGCAGCAGCCAATTTGCGCTCAGCAAGCTCCCACAAACAGCAGTGTGATAATGACCAGATAATCTGTTTTTTAAGTGATGTTGATTGAGGGATAAATATTGGCCAGGATACCGGGGATAACTCCCCTGCTCTTCTTCGAAATAGTGCCCTGACATCTTTTACGTCCACCTGAGAGAGCAGACGGGCCTCGGTTTAACGTCTCATCCGAAAGATGCACTCGATGCGTTTCTGAACTGGCCATCAAAGACGATGCCAACCAATCAATGACCCCGTCCCCTTTCAAAGGTCTCAGACAGGGCTGTCAATCAAACCCACTCCCCCAGGCTGAGTCCTGATTCTTTGATCTATGCCAATGTGAGTTTGGAGCCGCTCTCACTGCTATCTTGAAACAAAAGCAGCAGACAGCTGTATCTCTCATAATTACACTAGATCAAACAGTCAGTCATCAATATTGAATGTCGGCAATTTTTGACAAATGGCAAAGATGTTTATGATTGATTGTAATGGTCCCGGGCTGATTAAACAATTAACACGGCAGACAACCATTGTGTGGGCCCCAGGATCTCACAGCTTGCGGAATCCTTGCCAGACAGCTTGTTTGGGACCGAACTACTGTGTTTTCCTTTGAGATATTCCCTATGTGATCCTGAATTGTTAATCCCTCAAATGCTGTTTCAACGATAAAGAATACAAGTTAAACATGGAATACAGAACAACAGTATATTTTTGTCAGAAGCACCCTTTAATGTTTTCAGGATATTCCAAAGAACTTCATGACCAAAACATTACTTTGAGGGCCATCACTATTAAGTAGGCAAATGCTTCAGCTAATTTTTGCATAGCAAGATCCCACAAGCAGCAAATGAGATGAATAACCGGTTAATCTATATTTGGTGGTGTTGGTTGAGGGAGGTATTGTTAAGGGAACAAGAGTGAGTAAAGGAATCCATTTAGCAAGTAGAGAATCCATTTTATACTAAAGCCTAAAGTAAAGGCCTGCAGAACTTTGTAGTCTGCACATAGGGGTTGACATTGATTACATTAAGATCTGGGCTTTATTACTGTTTTTGCATGCTTAGAGACTAACTTGTCTGTAATAAAGCCACAATAGATGCATTCCATGCTTTGTTAACCTGCTAGCCTTGGGACCATGACAAATGTTTGGAGAGCCTAGTACTTCTTGTGAACTGGCCTAGTACTGGTGTGAACTGGCATAAAGTGCATCAAGATCATGTGAAGTAATGTAGTTAGAAATATATAAAAATGGTTATGTGAGGTTAGAAGAAGATGAAACAGAAGGAAGAGATCTAGAAAGTTGAGTTCAATGACTGTAACATGTGATCTTCTACAGCAAAACATCGCTGTGTGTCTAGGGTGTTGCCTGTGAGTACGTTCATGTGATGTAACCCTTAATAAACTTGCAAATGTTTGACTCCTGCATCTGGAACCTTCATTTCTGGGACATAGACCAGGACTGCAGCCTTAGTCTATCGTTACAATCTTTACAGAATGTTAGCCAGGACACTGAGAAAACTCCCCTGCTCTTCTTTGAATAGGGCCATGGTATCTTTTACATCCAACTGAATAGGGAGATGGGACTTTAGATTAACATCTCATCTGAATAAACATTACCTCTTGCTCTGAAAAATAAGAAATCTCCAGAATCATCGGTCACTAAAAAAATAAATGAGCTCCACCCCCACTGAAAAAAACAACTAAACAAATCTTTATTTTTCAATTATAATTGACATTTTGTTTTAATTGAAGTGCTTTTGTCTTTGGACCAATGGAGAGTGAACCAAATGCATTGATATTTAGCAAACTGAGTGCGCATATTCAAACATACCCTGTGTTATGATTCACCCTTGTTTGCTTTCTTTGCCTGCTCCAGTTTTACATCTCATTAAAGAAAAGCCCTGCTATATTTTCTCTGTTAGTCAGTAGAGGAGCAGGTCTATTTAAACTCCGTACACATTTTAATACATGGATACCAAGATCCAACAGATTTTATTAGCATACACTATTTGCTAATGAAATTGGATAGGAGAACAACATAAGTTGGACAAGATGGCTGTTAAGCTCTTGATTAGTGCATTCCTAAGATGCCAAAAGATTGTATATCGTGATTTGTACAAAAGAATAATCGGAAAAACACAAAGAATAGGAAATTATGCCTATCCATCTGCAAATAGCATTTACACATTACACATAAGGAGAAAGTTAATACATAGTGCTCTACATACAGGGCCTCACCCTAACTTACCTAATGTTGGATGTATCAGATGTCCTTGATGGTAATGCACATTAGAGCTTCAACATAATCTTGTACTAATTGATGGGCGTGGGTTGTATCTGTGATCCCTCGCATTAAACATTTCCAATCTTAGCCAAGGTGCTGTGAGGTGTAACTGAACATAGTCTTTGCTGGGATAGGTTGCCAGAAAGGATGGCTGAGGCCAAGGCACAAGACCATTTAAGAAATAGCTAGGTGCTGCAATGGTAAG
The DNA here is from genome assembly GCA_030390025.1 of Squalus acanthias. Lineage (NCBI taxonomy): Eukaryota > Metazoa > Chordata > Chondrichthyes > Squaliformes > Squalidae > Squalus > Squalus acanthias. The sequence continues at coordinate 152,721,395 of CM059428.1, forward strand.
ATAACTGAGACGCCTTGAGGAAGAATTAGATCAAATGAGTTAAGAAGCCTTCTTCATATGAACCTCACTTGTGATAGGAACATAGGAACAGGAGTAGGTCATTCAGTCTCTCGAGCATGTTCTGCCATTCAATTAGATCATGGCGGATCTTGTGACTTCTTCACAGAGAGGGAGAGTAAATCAGCTGTAGAGTCCCCCACCACCACAAGCTATTCACATGCACCTTCCAATGGCCAACTTTAGAGCGGCACTTTGACAAAGTCTATGAAGTAAATCACATGCATGGCGAGAGGCATGGAGAGACAAAAAAGAGAGTCTCAGTCTAAACAAAACCCAAATTCTCCTACAGGAAAATAAAAGCTCTCTGGGGGAACAGTGCACTGATTAATCTGACAGATGTCAGCTGCCCTACAGACACAAATTACTTTTCTCACTTGGGAAAAATAGTAGGGAACTGACTGTGCACAAGACAGTTCTGAAAGAAACATTAGAACCTGTGGAACATTTGGATAAAACCTAATCTACAGAGGATTTCCACGACGGAGTCATAAAATCCTCTCAAGTTATAATGGGAATCAAATGTGTCAACAAAATAAAGGCGCAAAAGCATTTGAGAAGAGATTTGTGCTTTTAAATCTAAAAATTCCAAACCCAAGATTAAAAATCTAAACATTCTGGGAGGAAAATTGGCTCGCGCCCTCTTTGGGGCGATAACTTCTCCGGGGCACTACTTTTAGCACCCCGAAAAAGTTAGCGCCCCGCTCCCGAAATTCAATGGTAGCGCCTCAAGCAGGAGGCGGGGCGTTACTGGAAGCGCTCCCCCTCCCTCTTGGGGAGCTCCCATTGAATATCGCGGCGCTACGTGCAGCAGCGCCACACGCACTGGCACGTGGCGCCGCGGCACTGCAAGCCTCCTTCCCCTGATTAATGGGGAGGGGCCTAGCGCAGCGTGCACAGGGGCCCTGCTGGGCCACCAGGGAGCAGGGTGCCGGCAAAAGAGCCCGGCACTCAGGAGGAGTGCCGGCTGATGAATTGCGGCTGACACCCCGCAGGAGGAGGCGAAAGGGGGCAGGTGCTGGCAGGCGGCCCAAAAAAAATGGCTGCCCGGCACCTGCCCTTTAATTATCGCCGCCCCCGCTGCAAAAACGGCCCCCTGACCCTGTCGGACATAGCGTCCGGCAGTAGGTCAGGGGGCGTGAGACAAGTTCGTGGTCGGGGGGCGAGCGGGGCGCTGTGCATGGCGATGACATCATCGTTGGAGGCGCAGCGCCGCGGGACACTACCGGCTACTGCCGCCACTAATGTCCTGCTGAATTTTGCAGGAGGCGTTAGCGGCGCCGTGCCCGGGCGCTAGTTGCTTTGCACACCATTAGCGCCCCCCTTGAGACACTAACGGGAGGTGCAAAGCAACCACATTTTTCCCCCTCTATTTTTAGTGAGCTATAGAATTAATCTGCAGTAGATTTGAGGATATTGACTGAGATTAGTATCATGATATAACTCTGGAATTATTTGTGTAATATTTCTCCAAAGTGGTTAATAAAGGGACTCCACAATTATAAAATAAACATTGGATAGTTTTCATATGTTTAATCGGAGTCTGGCTGTTTGATTATTTCATTCGCCCCTTGATATATTTTCCAATTTATTATCAGAATACGAGATCTGTTTACATTGCAATTGGGGCTTTAAAAGTACAAAAAAGAGAATTGAATTCATAAGGTTTGCTTGTGCTTTTTAAATTTTCTCTCTTCACTTTCTTTCTTTCCTTCCTTTATCTCCCTTTGTCATGTAGCATTCACAAATGATGGGCAGCCAGGTGATCTGTGCCCTGGAATCTACCAATGTAGCTTATGGCATCTCTACATTTTAGCATGGACGAGTTTGAGAACTCGCAGGGTGGGGAAATGTGCTCACGAAGACAAGTCATGCAATTGTGTGGAGGAGTCCAATACAGTTTGCCACCTTAATACCAACAACAATTTACATTTCTATAACACACATTACATAAAAATAGATGTCTCGGAGTGCTTTACAGGGTGGTGCATAGCGAGTGGAGATCAAGCAGGAGGGAAAAAGGGGAAGAGGGTTAATGGGGATAAAAGTCGGGCTGAAGAGAAGGTTCTTAAGGAGGATTTCAAAAGCAGGGAGGGAGGTGGAAAGGCAGAGATGATAAGAGAAGGAGTTCCAGAGGATGTGGACAAGGTGTCTGTGGGAAAGGTGTCTGACGAAGGGTCATCGACCTGAAACGTTAACTTTGTTTTTCTCTCTCCACAGATGCTGCCTGACCAGCATCCGCAGTATTTTGCTATTGTGTCTGCAGGAAAGGTTGCTGATGGCAGAATGGAGGGGGGTGAAGAATGAGAAATAGGCCAGCATTGGAGGACTGGATGGTGTGTGCAGGGCCATAGGGCCGGAGGAGATCACAAAGCTGAGACTATGGAGGGATTTGAAAGCAAGGGCAAAGTTGATTCTCTGGGACAGGAGATACATCAGCTCCATACCAGATATAACATGAATTAAATGAATATTTATAAGGTTGCTGTAACACAGCTTTATACATAAATTACTTTAACAAATGAATGCAAAAACAAAAATGTGTATTATTTTTGGATCATATATTCATTGCCGACTATAATCACAAGGTTACGTCCTCACTCTTTAGATTGATAAGCTGTGTAATATTAGTTTAAACACAAGAGGGAGCACCTTACTGTGATTTCAGTCACTGAAATGTACTGTAATGTTTTAGTGATACATATTTACAGTCAGAAATAGGATAGAGTGTCAGATTTTTTCCTAATTCTTACAATTATCAAAAGCTCTCGTAATATGTGCGAAGGTTGCAATCTAAATTCTTAAAATAATCTGGAGGAATAAAGGAATGTGTATTTCTTGTCAAAGTTTTACAACGTAATTGATTATAATTATTCTTTCAAGAAGACATACTCATAATAGTCTGCATTTATAATAACAAAAACAACTTGCATTTATATAGTATCTCTAATGTAGAAAAATATCCCAAGGCACTTCACAGAGGCAAAATCAAACAAATATGGAGGCCAAATCAAAGAAAGAGATATTACGAAGGGTTTTCAGGAGGGTCTTAAAGGAGGAGAGGGAGGTTGAGAGGCAAAGAGAGGGAATCCCAGAGCGTAGGGCCTAGATGGCTGAAGGCATGGCTACCATAGTGGGGCAAAGACTGGAGTAGGGTTGCACAAGAAAGAAAGACTTACATTTATATAGCGCCTTTCACGGCCACCGGACGTCTCAAAGCAATGTGACAATGACCAGATAAACTGTTTTTGTTATGTTGATTGAGGGATAAATATTGGCCAGGACACTGGGGATAACTCCCCTACTCTTCTTCGAAATAGTGCCACGGGATCTTTTACGTCCACCTGAGAGAGCAGACGTGTCATCTGAAAGATGGCACCTCCAACAGTACAGCACTCCCTCAGCACAGCACTGGAGTGTCAGCCTAGATTTATGTGCTCAAGTCCCTGGAGTGGGACTTAAACCCACAATCCTTCGAACTCAGAGGCAAGTGTGCTACCCACTGAGCCACAGCTGACACTGAAGCGGAGGAATGGAGAGTTCTAGGTGAGTTGTAGGGTTGCAGGAGGTTGCAGAGATAGGGAGAGGTAAGGACTTGAAAGAATTTAAACACAAGGATGAAAATGTTAAATTGGAAGCATTGGGAGACCAGGAGCCAATGCAGTTCAGCAAAGACAGGTGTGTTGAGTGGGACTTGGTGCAGGATAGGATATGGGCAGCAGAGATTTGGATAAACAGAAGTTTATGGAGGGCAAAGGATGAGAGGCTGGTCAGAAGAGCAATGGAATAGTCGAGTTTGGATGATAACTTCATGGAAGAGCGTTTCAGCACAGGGGGCTGAAGCAAGCGATATTACAGAGGTGGATGCAAGTGGTCTTCTTCTTCTTAGGCAGTCCCTCGGAACCGAGGATGACTTCCTTCCACATTAAAAATGAGTTCTCAGGTGACTGATGAGTCCAATGCGGGACCTACAGTCTCTGTCACAGGTGGGGCAGACGGTGGTTGAAGGGGCAGGTGGGTGGGGTGCTTGAGTTGACGTGCGCTCCTTGCGCTGCCTGCGCTTGGCTTCCGCTTGCTCCCGGCGAAGAGACTCGAGGTGTTCGGCGCCTTCCCGGATGCTTCTCCTCCACTTTGTGCGGTCTTGGGCCAGGGATTCCCAGGTGTCGGTGGGGATGTTGCACTTTTTCAAGGAGGCTTTGAGGGTGTCCTTGAAGCATTTCCTCTGCCCACCTGGGGCTCTCTTGCCGTGTCGGAGCTCCAAGTAGAGCACTTGTTTTGGGAGTCTCGTATCGGGCATGCGGATGATGTGACCCATCCATCGGAGCTGATCGAGCGTGGTCAAAGCTTCGATGCTGGGGATGTTGGCCTGAGCGAGAACACTGATGTTGGTGCGCCTATCCTGCCAATGGATTTGCAGGATCTTGTGGAGGCAGCGTTGGTGGTACCTCTCCAGTGCTTTGAGGTGCCTGCTGTACATGGTCCATGTCTCTGAGGCATACAGGAGGGCGGGTATCACTACTGCTCTGTAGACCATGAGCTGCTGGTCTTAGTGATGGGGAGAATATGGGGTCAGAAACTCATCTTAGGATTGAATAGGACATTGAAGTTGCAATCTGTCTGGTTCAACCTGAGACAGTGACCAGGGAGGGGATGAAATCGATGGCTAGGGAACAGAGTTTGTGGTGGGGGCCAAGGACAATGGCTTTGGGCTTCCCATTATTTAATTGGAGGGAATTTCGGCTCATCCAGGAATGGATGTCGGACAAACTTTCTGACAATGTAGAGGCAGTCGAGAGAGTTGGTGGTGAGGTAGAGCTGGGTGTCGTCAGCGTATATGTGGAAACTGAGGTGTTTTCCGATAATTTTGTCGAGGGGCAGCATGTAGATGAGAAATAGGAGGGGGCCAAGGATAGATCCTTGGGGTCTCCTGAGGTAACAGTGCGGGGGTGGGAATAGAAGACATGGTAGGAGGTTCTCTGGCTACAACTGGATAAGTAAGAGTGGAAGCAAGTGAGGGCAGTCCCACTCAGTTGAACAGCAGAGGCGAGGTGTTGGAGTAGGATGGTGTGATCAACTGTGTCAAAGGCAGCAGATAGGTCGAGAAGGATGACGACCATGGTCACAGTCACATAAAAGAAAGAAAGACTTGCATTTATATAGCGCCTTTCACAACCACCGGACGTCCCAAAGCGTTTTACAGAGGTACTTCTTGAAGTGTAATCACTGTTGTAATGTCAGAAATGCAGCAGCCAATTTGCGCATAGCAAGCTCCCACAAACAGCAATGTGATAATGACCAGATAATTTTTTTTTTAGTGATGTTGATTGAGCGATAAATAGTGGTTGGTTAGGACACCAGGGATAACTCCCCTACTCTTCTTTGAAATAGTGCCATAGGATCTTTTACATCCACCTGAGAGGGCAGACGGGGCCTCGGTTTAACATCTTATCCAAAGGACAGCACCTTCAACAGCACAGTACTCCCTCAGTCCTACATGAGAGTGTCAGGCTAGATTTTTTGTGCTTAAGTCCCTAGCATGAGAATTGAACCCACAACCTTCTGACTCAGAAGCAAGGGTGCTACCAGCTGTGCCACAGCTGACAATAGGATGTCATGTGTGACTTTGATTAGGACCATTTCAGTGGTGTGGCAGGGTTGGAAACCAGACTGGAGAGGTTCAAACATGGAGCACAGGACCACTGAGTCTGCCCTATTGTATTCAGTTTTCACCACCTCACCTTCGGAAGGTGATACTGGCATTGAAGAGAATTGACAGGGCAGATAGGAGACAAATCTTTTCTCTGAGGGAGGGAATGTGTAGGCTAAATGTTGTTAAACATCGCAGCATTGCTCAGGCTTCGCCACATCAGGTAAGAATCCCTTTGGTCATTATATGTAAAAGAATAATGTTTTGCTAGAAATACCAAACAGAAGGAGCCTTCACTAATGTATTTATAGAATTGCTACACATAGCAAGCAGAGCAGTTATTACTCCTGATGTTCACATATATTTCCTTTTCATGAGCGTCAGGAGCAGAAACCCTGGAGAATTTTCCCATCTGGAGCCTGAATAATAGTCTCAACGCTACCCTGACTGAGATCAACTAACACATGGATCATGGAGAGGACCTTCCTTGTCTGTATTGTGCAGTCATACACCAAATGATCCATTTAATCCACTGATCTATCAGGGGAGCCTTAGGCTTCTACAAGCCAAAAGGCAGCTTCCCATTTGTTCTAGCTGTTCCTCCCAGCCTAATACAAGCAATAGCAGCTTTGTGTCCATTCAGTGCAGAAGCTGTATTAACATGTTACTTGAATGCAAGAAATTCAAAGTCCCAAACATGGGTAAATCTAAATATTAAATTACAAATCCCAGCACCAACCTAGCAGGAATCAACACTGGGGGTCACACAGTTGCAAAGATAAACATTAACTTCAGCTCATTAGGCACTTTACAGCCTTCTGGACTCAACATCGAGTTCAACAATTTCAGACCATAAGCTCTGCCTCTATCATTTTTTTTCTCTCTCTCTCACATGGCAGCTGTTGATGATTCTGCCAGTGCCATTTACACTTCATCTAGAGCCATCTTTTGTTTCTTAACTTGTCCCATTACCATCTCCTTTTGCCTTGCACCATCATCCCTTTTATCTCTTAATCTCTCCTGCGCTTTCCATCCTATCACAGACCTTCCCTTTTGTTTTCCTCCCCTCCTCCCTTTCCCTGCCCCTACACTTGCTTAAAAACCTGTTACATCTCCAACTTTTTCCAGTTCTGACGAAGAGTCATCGACCTGAAACGTTAACTCTGGTTCTCTCTCCACAGATGCTGCCTGACCTGCTGAGTATTTCCAGCATTTTCTGTTTTTATTTCAGATTTCCAGCATCCGCAGTATTTTGCTTTTGTATTAACTTCAGCTCACTGTGTTTGCGAGTGATGAAAAATCACCACAGTAGCAAGCTGGAGATGTATTAGCAGGACTGTGTTTTTGCCAAGAAGGGTTTCAAAAACTCATTAAACTTTCTGAACTGTTTGCAGAGCCTGGAATGGCAAAGAATATATTTGCTCTCTGTGCCTGTCATTTTTCAATGTTTTTATTATGATGGATTTTGTCAGTCAATGTGATTTTTTTCTCTTACAATTGCAGGAGTATCTACAAAAAAAACAACACACGATATCCTTACAGAAATTTTATAAGATCTTAAGGCAAAGTCATTCCCTGATTTTTTTTCTTCTTGCTTCTACAAAGATCACTTCAGCCTAAGGGAGAGGAGAGGGTGAGGCAGCCAAAGTTGTTTCATCAGAAAGTGCCTTTCACGACCTCAGGATGTCCCAAAGCGCTTTACAGCCAATAAAGTACTCCTGAAGTGTAGTCGCTGTTGTAATGTAGGAAAGGACTGAGACAAGGTAGGTATGTGACTGGATGGGGGTGGGGTGGGGAGGGAGGGGGCAATATCAGCTATTGCCCTCTCCCTCGATATAAACCTTTACTAGAAAACATTGTTCAACATCATGTGGCAGATGGATTCAGTGGCAGGTAGCCCTGAAATTTGAACCCATGACAATCTAGTTCAGAATCCATGGCTGTTATTAATAGGCTCCTTATCACAGCTTATATATTGCATACATTATAAAGTCTTATAATTTATGACACTGCAAGCGCAATAGCATTTTGTAATATTGGACTGAATTTTATTGACCCAATATTTGAAGAACAGATTTTAGTTGTTTAGTCTGTGATGCCCCACTACATATGTTCAAATAGCCCGCAGACTTTCACTGTCTAGGTTCATACATTAATAATGCCCATTTGGAGAGGTACCAATGAATGACTGGAACCCATATAAAAAAATGAGGCCAATAGATGAGCAACTTGTCCTATACCTTGATCAATGCCACAATGCTGTTAGGAGGAATGCTGAAGTAGCTTAGAAATGACTTTCCACTTAACCCTTGTCTGGATTAACCTGGTTGAAATCGGGAACTGTGTGATGTGGCGGATAATGAACACAAGCCCACCTCTCACCAGTACCTGTAGATACTTCAAAGTACTGCACCACTGCACTATTTACTATTCACCTTTAATTTGCAGCTATTCTAGTGGTTTCATATTTGAGGTGGATATTTGAACCTCTAACGAATAAAGTCCAAGTTTGTTTCCCCATATGTTCAAATAGCAACACTACAAAATAAACTGATATTATCTTCAGTTGTGGGGTAAAGAGGAATACATGTTTGGGAATGGGGGAGGGAGATAAAATGACCTATATATACGATCTTATCTCGCCCAGTGTTGTTACTCAGCTTGGCTGATTTGATAGAACTCTTGCCTCTGAATCAAAAGGTTGGTGGTTCAAATTCAACTGCACATAATCTAGGCTAATACAACATTGTGAGGGAAGTGCGGCATTGTTGCCAGTGCCATCCTGTGGATGAGTTGTTGAACATAGAATCTGTCTGTCAGCTAGATATTAAAGATCCCATAGCACTATTTGAAGAAGATTAGGCAGCGCTGATGATGTTCTGATCAACATACCTCTCTAAACCAACACTATCAAAAAAAAAAATTAGTTGATCATTCATCAGATTGCTGCTGTATTTGTTTACATAATATGGATTATTCCACCTGAAAGTAACTCATTTTATGTGAAATATTTTGCAACCTTTCTGAGAGATGCGATAAAGCACTGTCCAGATGCCTCTTTTTTTCCCTTTACAAATAGGGGAAAATTCGTAAGACACTTCCTCCATCTCCATTGGAAGGGATAAAGAAATAACTTGCATTTATATAGCATCTTTCGCAACCTCAGGTCGTTCCAAAGCATTTCATAACCAATGAATTACTTTTGAAGTGTAGTCACCATTGTAATGTAGCATTAAGATAGAAAAGAACTGCAGCTTCAGACTATGCACCAGAAATGAGGATTTTATATGCAGAGTCGAACTTTAGGGACTTAATATAAAATGGATTGCTCACTTGCTCTTGATCTCTTAACAGTAGGAAATACAGCAGCCAATTTGCACACAGCAAAGTCCCCCAAAAACAGGAATGAGTTAAATGGCCAGATAATCTGTTTTTGTGATGTTGGTTGAGGGATAAATAATGGCCAGGACACCAGGAGAACTTCCCTGCTCATTCTTCAAGTATGCCATCTCTTAGGTGGACGCATGAGATCTCTTACATCCGAGTGGGAGAACAGATGGGCCTTAGTTTAACGACTCATCTGAAAGATGCCACCTTGAATAGTGCAGCATTCCCCTCTGTATTGCACTGAAGTGTCAGTCTAGACTAGGTGCTCAAGTCTCTGGAGTGAGGTTTAAGACCACAGCCATCTTTTTTAAAAACATTTTTATTCGTATATGGGATGTGGCGTCGCTGGCAAGACCAGCATTTATTGCCCATCCCTAGTTGCCCCTGAGAAGGTGGTGGTGAGCCGCCTTCTTGAACCACTGCAGTCCGTGTGGTGAAGGTACTCCCACAGTGCTGTTAGGGAGGGAGTTCCAGAATTTTGACCCAGCGACGATGAAGGTTTGGCGATATATTTCTAAGTCAGGATGGTGTGTGACTTGGAGGGGAACTTGGAGGTGGTGGTGTTCCCATGCGCCTACTGCCCTTGTCCTTCTAGGTGGAAGAGGTCGCGGGTTTGGGAGGTGCTGCCGAAGAAGCCTTGGCGAGTTCTGACTCACAGGCGAAAGTACTATCTCTGAACCAATGTTCCCCCTACCTTTTTTTTGGGCCGTGTGGCCCCTTTAATGGGCTACGCGCCCCATTCAAACTTCCGTGCGTGCGCGGTTTTTTGCGCTGGGAAGCCGGCTCACTGGCTGCGAGGGACCTCGAGACAGCTGCGCGGCCGCGCGATTGTGCAGCTTAAAGGGACCGTTGCTCTTTACCAAGGCTGACACCTTATCAGCCAATTGTGTACGTAACCAGGATTTTTGTGCTGATGTGTGTAGCATTTTAATGGTAGAGTGAAAAAATAAATACAAACATGGGTCACATCAGAGTTCATGAACATCGATGTTATAGTGAAGGGCTGCTGGACGTATTCTGATCTCCCACATGGAATCACTGCATTGCTTTAGTCACTGTGTCAAGCTCCCCTGTGTGTGATCTATTTAGGTCAGTAAAATGATTGCCTCATTATTGCTTAGATGATTATGCCTTGCATATCATTTCACTTGTTCAGTGATTCATGTTTAATTTATTTTGCATCGTTATCCAAATGACCCATGTATCACGATAGCTCGAGATAATGTTGTTTAGAAAATGCGATTAGCTTTGTTATGTAGTTAGTGTCTCAAAATGTGCACAGATTTTTTTTTTTTAATACCTTTCTTCAGTTTAGTGCTATTTGTACTAATGAGCCATCTTGGGTTGACTATGTATGGAGTTGTAAACAATACCAATCCCACTTAATGTGAACGGTGTAAATACAGCAAGCACAAGTACAAACTGAAGCCTGTATCTGTGGGGAGACAAAACTTCACTGCAAAAAAAAAAGCTCATGTTTTGTTCACACACTTTCCAGGATTAATCATCCTGAAACCAACATGCCTGCCAATTTGCATTTTTCTAACTATGCTTTTTGCCAAAAGCAGAATACATACAGTTCACGTAACCTTTCTGTGGTAAGGTGCAAATTCATATTGTTTCAAGCTGCAAACCTGTTAGAGGGTTTGATTTTAGCAGCAACATTGATGAATGTGTCTTCAAATATGGACCAATTAATTTGAACCTCTAAAGCTTGCTTTCCGCTGGATAAAGTGAGCATTCCCGATTACGTAAAATGTATAGACATTGTGGCGTTATCATTTATTTTTATTTTAAAAAAGTGAAATAAATAATGTTTCAAATAGTGGCTACCTTCTGATGCCCACCTTGAAGAAGTTCTGCTCATCTCTCCGACACGATTTTACTTTCTCCTTAACCCTGTTCACCTTCATTGCTATCTGTTTCCCTTCTCGTGTTTGACCTCTCCCTTTTGTTCTTTTCCTGCACCCACCCCCCCCCCCCTTTCCCTAGCTCTGTATTTGCGTAAAAGCTGTTAATCTCTCATATGATGAAAGGTCATCGAGCTGAAACGTTAACTCTGTTTCTCTCTCCACAGATGCTGCCTGACCTGCTGAGTGTTTCCAGCTTTTTCTGTTGTTATTTCAGATTTCCAGCATTCGCAGTATTTAGCTTTTGTTTTCTTCTAATACTGGAATTGATTGCTGTTGTAAAATCCTTATCTTGTACTGAGGGTGGCACTAAGTTGGCTGGTGTGAATCCGAGTAGTATTGTTGCAGGCGTTACATGTACTGGTATAAGTGGGAACAACTTAATAAGCGGGAACAATTTGCTTAAGATAAAAAAGAATGGCAAAAAACCATCCATGAAGGCATGTGGTATTGCTGCTGCTGAATGTAAACGGCAGCTGAGGAAGTCTCGCTTGAAAAATCAAGATTCCCTAGCTGGTGTATGCGGGATCCACTGTTCAATCTGCGGACACTCATTCCGAGCAGAAATAGGTCTCATCAGTCACCAAAGAACTCACTGCAAAAAAATGAGATGATATTCCGGCTGCCTTCTTCGATATCCAAGGATGAACGACGACATGTACTGGTGTAACAGGGGTCTTTACAATTTCTGGACCAGGGCAGGCTTTGGTTGCCTTGCTCACTTCCATTTTCACTATAAACCTTTACCTCTTCAATTTTCAGCGGAGCGCTAGATGGAAAAGAAGCAAAGAATTTTGTTTTGAATGGGAGAAGGGGAGGAGACTGGGGTGGGAGTGGCCCAAAATTATTGTTGTGGCGCTGGATGAGCACTTCTTATCCTCCCAGACCCACAAACATCATTTTAAGCTTATCTTTTTAGGGCCTCTTCCTCTTGACCGCCATGTTTCATGGCACACGCTCTATCCAGTAGGTCCTCTGAATTGCAGTGGGGTCCTCTGTATGTCATAGGACCCCAATTTGCATGGATTCATGAGGTTTCCGTCTGATTCAGGTGGAAGGCCATAGTTGAAATGGTAGCGGAGTGGGAATGGGCCGGTAAATTGATATCCTCGATCCGCTACCGTCCCGCTTCCTCCGAGCGGAGGGAGTTAAAATCGGGCCTTTGGCTTAACTTCATAGTTGCTCAGTCTTTGTACCTTAACTTAAGATGGAGGAGGCTCAGCCTTCACTTCAGTTCATGCAGCATCAGGTATCACAAGCAGAAGCAGCTTGTGTTTTTTTTTATCTTTCAGGTGAAGGAGCTTTATGTCTCAGCTTTCTTCTCCAATTCAAAGTGATAGTAGCATATATACAATACCTATATAAAAGTCATCCTGCTTTAGAAAAGACATTGGCCTGTATTTTCCGATCCCTACGGGTGTGTACGAGGTGTGTACTCACCCGTAGGGACCTCGCAAGTGCCGGTTTCAGGCATGCGAAGCGCATGCGCTGATAACCGCCACTTCCGATCTGTCAAGAATCCTCTGGACTGATCATCCACCTGCCCTGGAGAAGGGCCTCTGCGGGCGGAGAGTTCCGCTTTCTGCAGAACCTCTGCCCGCTGAAAACCCTTAGAAATCTTACGCCTGGTAAAAGCAGGTGTAAGGCCTGCTTTTACCAGCATAAGGGGGAAAAATTCATTTGGTTTGCACCTCCCATTAGCGCCTTAAGATGGCGCAAATCAACTAGCGCCCGGGCGCGGCGATGTCTGCGTCGCTTGCAAAATTGACTAGACATTTTGCGGCGGTGCTAAACACTACCGCCCCGATCTCCTGCGCCTGCAGATCATGACGTCAGTCGAGCGTGCAACGCCCCGGACCGGATACTGAGTGGCGCTCCCTGCCTTACCGCCTGCTGCTAGCAACAACAGGTTGAGGGGTGCATTTTGCAGTCGGGAAGGGACTGGGGGAGCGCTACTTAAAGGCGACCAGGTTCCTGCCTTTTTTTCAGTGACATTTTTGCACCACGCATTCTGAGTGAGAGAGAGAGACTTCTGGAGATATTCAACGCTGTGTTGAGGAGTTTTGGTACTGAGCAGCACTTTGCAGGTTCATTTTGATTTGATCTTCCTTGCATCAATGTAGAAGAGACTATGGGGACTGCACTCTGACATCTTTCCCTGGGCCTCTCCATTGTTCTTTCCAGCAGATTTGATGTACAGGTCTCTCTCAGGCCGAGATTCAAGGCTGCAATGAGCAAGGTGTGGATGGAGAGCAAGATCGACCCTCCCCTTTAAGAACTGTCAGCGCTAGTGTCTCTGTTCCATCGCTAACTGACATCACCTGCGCTGCGCCCGCGGTCTGAGTTAGCGCCTCGCTCCTCGGCCTTTGCGCCTTAAGACAGGTGTGCAGCGCCTGATTTAGCGCTCCAATCAACTCCAGGGGCGATAAAAGCCAAGTTTGCAGTCGGAGGCGATAATTAGCGCCAGGCGCTAAACTTTGCACCCGGCCGATAATCGCGCCCCAAACGGGGCGATACTGAATTTCTCCCCCTAAGAGATTAAAAAAAGTAAAAAAAAAAAATTTCCACTCATTTAGAATTTAAAAATACTTTTAAAAAAGGTAAGTTTATTTTTAGCCCCGTAAAAAACTTCAATTTTTTCTCAAAAAATTAAATTTTTGTTTAAAATATATAATTTAATGTAATTTTAACTAAATTTAAAAATGTGATTTTTAAAATTTATTTAATGTTTTGATGTGTTTTTTGAGTGATCCCCATTCATACTTTTGACAGATCTAAGCTGAGAGACCTGTCAAAAGTTTGAAGGGGGATTCCCTTCTTTCATTGGTTCCCCATGGCTCACGAGATCCCAGGGATGCTTGCGAACCGCATGCGCCCCTGGGATACCTGGGCCCTGCGCATTTCGTCGAGCAGAGGCCCAGGAGCAGAAAAGTCCGGACCTCCGGAGCCCTCAGGTAAGGGCGTCGATTTTTTCCAGATCGGAGGCCTCCGCACGCAGGAAGCCTCCGATCGGAAAATACGGGCCATTCTTTTATTGCTTTTCACCCTCCACAGAAATGTGTCATAAAATGTTTCCATATCACATTTGCTGGCCAATGCAGAGCTACAAGTTCTATTGCATGGATAGACTGGAGAAGCTGGGATTGTTCTCCTTGGAGCAGAGAATATTGAGAGGTGATTTGATAGAGGTGTTCGAAATCATGATGGGTCTAGACAGAGTAGATAGAGGAAACTGTTCCCATTAGTGGAAGGGTCGAGAACCAGAGGACACAGATTTAAGGTGATTGGCAAAAGTACCGAAGACAACATGAAGAAAAACTTTTTTACACAGCGAGTGGTTAGGATTTGGAACGCACTGCCTGAAAGGGTGGTGGAGGCAGACTCAATCGTGGCTTTCAAAAAGGGAGTTGGATAAGTACCTGAAGGAAAAAAACTTGCAGGGCTATGGGGAAAGGGCAGGGAGTGGGACTAGCTGAAGTGCTCTTGCAGAGAGCAGACACGGGCTCGACAGGCTGAATGAAGTCCTTCTGTGCTGTAACCATTCTATGATTCTATGATTCTAACATGGTGAATTGGTGGACTGATACACTGATCTACCACTATGAGAAAATGTTACATAAAGAAGCTGGATTCGAAGAGTAGAATGTTATACATACAGTTAGCCAGACAGAATAGCCTGGAAATTACTGTTGCTTAACACACTCATGTCAAATTTTTCTCTCCTGTTCTAACAAAGCTGTTAACTTACCTGTACAAGCATATCAATCATTTATGCAAGGGGCTGATTTTCCAATTAGGTGCTCCTGATGAGGGGCGGCATTGACAGGGAGCACTGTCCAGCAAATCGAGGTCTTGCAGACTCTGATTTCACATCATTTAAATCAATGGTACATGAATGTCTCTCTGGGTCAGTGTCCCTATCCTAGCTGTTGACTCCCTCAACCCTGTGATCTGTCCTGTCTGGCATCTGATTTTCAATTGTTGCCTCAATGTTTACAAATCTCTTTGTTCCTATTTGATTTAAGTGCAGCCCATTTCTCCCATACCAGCCCGTTTTATAAATGTTCCCAATTATTTATGTCAGTCACTGTGATTTCCAGTTTTAAAAAAAAGTAAAAAGCTTAACTGCAGACTGCAGCATTTGACACGTTGGACCCCCTGTGACCCCACCTCATTGTCTTAGCTGTACTCTGCTGTGTCTTTGATGCAATGCCTCCCTGACGGATTGTATCTCTGCAGACACATTGTTCTCTGTCTATATATGCTTTGTAACTGATTTGTATTCCCTCACTATACCTGACGAAGGAGCAGCGCTCCGAAAGCTCGTAATTTCAAATAAAACTGTTGGACTATAACTTGGTGTTGTGCGACTTCTCATTATTGTTTTCTTTGACATCAGTTTGTCACCCAGTTATTTACATCCTTAATTTTATGAATGAACTCCTATCCTTTGCCAGAAACTGGAAATAAAGCCCCCAAAAAACTACTTCCCATATCTTTGAGACCCCTTTACTATCGCCTGGACCTGATCCCTTCAGTATCCCTTCTTTTCCGAGCTCTGGGTAGATGGCTCACCATCCTGTGGGCCTTGTCTTTACAACACACATGGGGCTATCTACTTTCCTTAGCAGAGCATCTGCTACAGATTGCATCTTTGTACAAACTGGTACGCTAGATACTTTTTGTTAAATTCTGTGGTGTTGGACAGTGCCCTGAATCTATTTGTTATTATAATCCCCATGGTATCTTTTTAGGCTTTCTCGCTGTTTGTGCTTCTTTTCCCAACTTTAATTGACCCAATTTCCCCATTCCATTGGTTTCCCTCAGCACTGTTGACTTTCACTGATTTTCAGTCTAGCATTTTCCATCTCTTCAGTTATAAGGCAATCCAAAAATACGATAAAGTCGTCCAGGGAAAGTGGGCAGCACTGTTGAATCCCCCAGTAATGGCTGGGGACCAACCTGTTAAACCTTTGCCAGCTCTTACAGCACTCTCTGCTCACTATACAGATCTTGAAGGACTGAAATTCTGTTGGCAGATCTATTCAGATGGAGCAGGTTAAACAAGCTTACATGCCAGACACATGTCAAAGGTTTTTTTGAAATCAAGGAAAACAGAATGCATCACTTTGCTATTCTTTTGGAAGACATGCAACAACAAAAATTGTTCCATTGTGCTGCTTACTGATCTGAAATCTGTTTGCTTTTTCAAAAGGTGTTCTTAAATTTTCGAATAATTTCTGGAATCACTTCAATGCCTTGACATTTGTTTTGAAATTTCTATGCTTTATAACCTGTGGTTTCTTTGGGATTTTGATGCCAGGATGATATGGCTAGCTGTAGTTCTTCCTACAGTCTGTCAGTCTGCCTAATACATGGCAATAGTTATTATCCGAGTCCTTGACAAACAGAATTTAGTGCTGAGACTAATATTACCACCTTTTTAGGTAATGAGAGTTTAACTTTCTTTGGTAGTACGCTGGTTAATACATCTATATTAAATTCCTTTGAGTGTTTTTTTATGTAACTGGGAAAATAGATAAGGGAGAACCAGTAGATGTGGTGTATTTGGACTTTCAAAAGGCTTTCGATAAGGTCCCGCATAAGAGATTAGCGTGTAAAGTTAAGGCACATGGGATTGGGGGCAAGGTATTGACTTGGATAGAGAACTGGTTGGCGGACAGAAAGCAGAGAGTAGGAATTAATGGGTCTTTTTCCGAGTGGCAGGCAGTGACTAGTGGGGTACCGCAGGGATCGGTCCTTGGACCCCAGCTATTCACAATATACATTAATGATCTAGATAAGGGAACTAAATGTAATATCTCCAAGTTTGCAGATGACACAAAGCTGGGTGGGCATGTGTGCTGTGAGGAGGATACCGAGAAACTCCAAGATGATTTGGAAAGGTTGGGTGAGTGGGCAGAAGCGTGGCAGATGCAATATAACGTGGATAAATGCGAGGTTATCCACTTTGGTGTCAAAAACAGAAAGGCAGACTATTATCTGAATGGCAATAGATTGGGAGAAGGGGAAGTGCAACGAGACCTGGGTGTCCTTGTGCACCAGTCGCTGAAGGTAAGCATGCAGGTGCAGCAGGCGGTGAAGAAGGCAAATGGTATGTTGGCCTTCATAGCGAAAGGGTTTGAGTATAGGAACAGGGATGTCCTGCTGCAGTTGTACAGGGCCTTGGTGAGACCACACCTTGAGCACTGTGTGCAGTTTTGGTTGCCTTATCTGAGGAAGGATGTTCTTGCCATGGAAGGAGTTCAGCGAAGATTTACAAGGCTGATACCTGGGATGGCAGGAATGACATATGAGGAGAGTTTGGTTCGATTGGGCTTATACTCGCTGGAGTATAGAGGAATGAGAGGGGATCTCATCGAAACATATAAAATTCTGACAGGTCTGGACAAACTAGATGCAGGAAGAATGTTCCCGATGGTCGGAGAGTCCAGAACCAGGCGTCATACTCTAAGGATAAGGGGTAAGCCATTTAGGACAGAAATGAGGAAGAATTTCTTCACCCAGAGAGTGGTGAACCTGTGGAATTCTCTACCACAGAAGGTTGTTGAGGCCAAGTCATTAAATATATTCAAGAAGGAGTTAGATATATTTCTTAAAGCTAAAGGTATCAAGGGATATGGGGAGAAGGCAGGTACAGGGTACTGAGTTTGGATGATCAGCCATGATCTAATCGAATGGCGGAGCAGGCTCGAGGGGCCGAATGGCCTACTCCTGCTCCTATCTTCTATGTTTCTATGTTTCATTCATTTATTTTAAACAGACTTAACTGTTAAAATGGCATATATTCTTTTACACAAACACACTAACCGGTGCGTAAGCAGAGGAAATTCAATCCCTTGAACTTTTGTCCGTAAGTCATGTATACTTTTACCTTCTTGCAAATTTTGGATGCTGTTTCTGTGACTGATTCCCCTCCTTTTTCGAGCAACTAATTTTGCAAGCTTCTGCTTTCAGCATGGAGCCTTGCTCAGTAGGAGCATGGGTCACAGAATTCTCCCAACCCAATATAGCTTTATCTCTACCTGTGCTCCCATCTCGCAACACCATGCAAGGAGCATCACATCGCAAAATGACCCCTTGTACACCAAAAATGTATAGATCTTGAGATTTTTGACATCTTAAGAACTTGTCCTTTGTAATAATAAGTTCTGCTGGTTGCCATAATTCACTATTTCATTATTCCGAGTTCTACTGTATTAATCTGGAAGAGAGGGGTCCTGTTTGATTCAGACCCAGGGTAGATTGGCTGCCGCGTTTCCTACGTTACAACACTTCAAAAAGTACTTCATCAGCTGTAAAGCACTTTGTGGCATCCTGAGGTCAGGAAATGAGCTATATAAATGCAAGGTCTTTTTTTTTAAATCTTCTTCCAGAGGCCAATAGTTCTGAGAATTTGCATATCCCCTGTAACAGCCAAACTCAACTTTAATGTTTGGTAAAAGTCTGAGGCTTTCTCCGTGTGGTTGTTTTGCAGATTTTCAAAAGCGCGTGCTTCTTTCTTTTGGAGGGTGGAACATGCATTACTGTGTGGCCTTGGAAGCCATTGTGTAACATGGTGATATTCAGTATGCCTCAGGGGTATTTTCATTACATACACAGGAGTTAGGCAAGAATTAGGGAGTATAAGATGGGAACAGAAACTATCAGGGAAAGGCACAAACGAAAAGTGGAGCTTTTTCATGGAGCAATTACTGCGTGTCCTTGATAGGTATGTCCCTGTCAGGCAGGGAGGAAATGGCCGAGTGAGAGAACCATGGTTCACAAAAGAGGTTGAATGTCTAGTCAAGAGGAAAAAGGAAGCGTATGTAAGGATGAGAAAACAAGGTTCAGTTGGGTCGATTGAGGGGTACAAGGTAGCAAGGAATGAGCTAAAAAAAGAGCTTAGGAGAGCTAGGAGGGGGCATGAGAAGTCCTTGGCGGGTCGGATCAAGAAAAACCCCAAGGCTTTTTACTCTTATGTGAGAAATAAAAGAATGACCAGGGTGAGGGTAGGGCCGGTCAAGGACAGTAGTGGGAACTTGTGCATGGAGTCAGAAGAGATAGGAGAGGTGATGAATGAATACTTTTCGTCAGTGTTCACCGAGGAGAGGGGCCATGTTCTTGAGGATGAGAGTGTGATAAAGGTGGATAGGCTGGAGGTGGTAGATGTTCTGAGGGAAGATGTTTTAGCAATTTTGAAGAACCTGAGGGTCGATAAGTCCCCTGGGCCAGATGGGATATATCCTAGGATTCTTTGGGAGGCAAGGGAGGAGATTGCAGAGCCTCTGGCTTTGATCTTTGGGTCCTCACTGTCCACGGGAATGGTGCCAGAGGACTGGAGAGTGGCGAATGTTGTTCCTCTCTTCAAGAAAGGAAATAGGAATGACCCTGGTAACTATAGGCCGGTTAGTCTTACTTCGGTGGTTGGTAAGATAATGGAAAAGGTCCTGAGGGATAGGATTTATGACCATTTGGAAAGGGGCAACTTAATCAGGGATAGTCAACACGGATTCGTGAAGGGTAAGTCTTGCCTAACAAATTTGATTGAATTCTTTGAGGAGGTAACTAAGTGTGTAGATGAAGGTAGAGCAGTTGATGTCGTATACATGGATTTTAGTAAGGCGTTTGATAAGGTTCCCCATGGTCGTCTTATGAAGAAAGTAAGGAGTTGTGGGATAGAGAGAAATTTGGCCGATTGGATAAGTAACTGGCTATCTCATAGAAGGCAGAGGGTGGTGGTGGATGGAACATTTTCGGACTGGAGACCAGTTACCAGCGGTGTGCCACAGGGGTCGGTGCTGGGTCCTCTGCTGTTTGTGATTTTTATCAATGACTTGGAGGAGGGGACTGAAGGGTGGATCAGTAAATTTGCTGATGACACCAAGATTGGTGGAGTAGTGGATGAGGTGGAGGGCAGTTGTAGGCTGCAAAGAGACATTGATAGGATGCAGAGCTGGGCCGAAAAATGGCAGATGGAATTTAACCCTGATAAGTGCGAGGTGATTCATTTTGGTAGGGCAAATTTGAATAAGGATTACAGGGTCAACGGCAGGGTTCTGAGGAACGTGGAGGAGCAGAGGGATCTGGGGGTTCATATCCACAGATCTCTGAAGGTTGCCACTCAAGTGGATAGAGCAGTAAAGAAGGCCTATGGTGTGTTGGCGTTTATTAACAGAGGGTTTGAGTTTAAGAACCGTGAGGTTATGCTGCAACTGTACAGGACCTTAGTGAGACCACATTTGGAATATTGTGTGCAGTTCTGGTCACCTCACTATAGGAAGGACGTGGAAGCATTGGAAAGAGTGCAAAGGAGATTTACCAGGATGCTGCCTGGTTTGGGGGGGAGGTCTTATGAGGAAAGATTGAGGGAGTTGGGGCTTTTCTCTTTAGAGCGGAGGAGGATGAGAGGCGACTTAATAGAGGTTTATAAGATGATGAGGGGGATAGATAGAGTGGATGTTCAGAGACTATTTCCTCGGGTAGAGGCAGCTGTTACAAGGGGGCATAACTATAAGGTGCATGGGGGGAGATATAGAAGGGATGTCCGAGGTAGATTCTTTACTCAGAGAGTGGTTGGGGTGTGGAATGGACTGCCTGCTGTGATAGTGGAGTCGGACACTTTAGGAACTTTCAAGCGGTTATTGGATAAGCACATGGAGCACACCAGAGTGATAGGGAGTGTGATAGCTTGATCTTGGTCTCGGACAATGCTCGGCACAACATCGAGGGCCGAAGGGCCTGTACTGTGCTGTACTGTTCTATGTTCTATGTTCTATGAGTTCCATTGGCTCTTATTCTGTAAGATGGTTCAGAATGTCAAACAATCCTTTTACAGGTTACACAAGGTGAAGTTATTCATTCTAGCTCCTTCATATTTACAAGGCCCTGAACATACTTGCCAACCTACTCGCACTATTTCCCAGGGGCCTGGAACAGCTAGATAAGCCTGTCCCTTGAAGCACTGCAAGTTACCTTCTCCTGCGCATGCGTGATATTTCATTTCAGTGCATGCACAGATGAGGTAGCTTGCAATACTTCATGAGGTGAATGGAGAAGCTCCAAAATGAGTAAATTCTTTCGCCCCCCTCCTAGCAGAGTGAACAGCGATCACAATCGCGGACTGCTCGCGTGAAAAGCCAACAGTTTGCAACTCTGTACTCCACGCAATATCAAGGGTGAGAGGGCCACCCTGTGGAACTCCACACTGATTAGTATTAGTACATTCTACAGTCAGATTGGGACCCTCAACAGTGCGGACTCTAACAGGAAGCAGAGAGTTGGGATAAATGGTTCATTCTCGGACTGGCAACCAGTAGCCAGTGGTGTTCCGCAGGGGTTGGTGCTGGGTCCCCAACTCTTTACAATCTATATTAACGATTTGGAGGAGGGGACCGAGTGTAACATATCAAAGTTTGCAGATGATACAAAGATGGGAGGGAAAGTAGAAAGTGAGGAGGACATAAAAAACCTACAAGGGGATATAGACAGGCTAGGTGAGTGGGTGGAGATTTGGCAGATGCAATACAATATTGGAAAATGTGAGGTTATGCACTTTGGCAGGAAAAATCAGAGAGCAAGTTATTATCTTAATGGCGAGAAACTGGAAAGTACTGCAGTACAAAGGGATCTGGGGGTCCTAGTGCAAGAAAATCAAAAAGTTAGTATGCAGGTGCAGCAGGTGATCAAGAAGGCCAACGGAATGTTGGCTTTTATTGCTAGGGGGATAGATTATAAAAACAGGGAGTTATTGCTGCAGTTATATAAGGTATTGGTGAGACTGCACCTGGAATACTGCATACAGTTTTGGTGTCCATACTTAAGAAAAGACATACTTGCTCTCGAGGCAGTACAAAGAAGGTTCACTCGGTTAATCCCGGGGATGAGGGGGTGGACATATGAGGAGAGGTTGAGTAGATTGGGACTCTACTCATTGGAGTTCAGAAGAATGAGAGGTGATCTTATTGAAACATATAGGGCCAAAAATTCGGCCCTTCCCGGGTGAGTACGGACTGTGTACTCACCCGTAAGATTGTGAAGGGGCTTGATCGGGTGGATGCGGTAAGGATGTTCCCAAGGATGGGTGAAACTAAAACTAGGGGGCATAATCTTAGAATAAGGGGCTGCTCTTTCAAAACTGAGATGAGGAGAAACTTCTTCACTCAGAGGGTAGTAGGTCTGTGGAATTTGCTGCCCCAGGAAGCTGTGGAAGCTACATCATTAAATAAATTTAAAACAGAAATAGATAGTTTCCTAGAGGTAAAGGGAATTAGGGGTTACGGTGAGCGGGCAGGAAATTGGACATGAGGCTGAGTTCGGATCGGTCAAGGCCCTGTGGGTGGCGGAGCGGGCCCAGGGGCTGAGTGGCCGGGTCCTGCTCCTACTTCTTGTGTTCTTTAGATTTGAGGTTAGAATCAGATCAGCCATGATCTTATTGAATGGCGGAGCAGGCTCGAGGGGCCGATTGGCCTACTCCTGCTCCTGTTTCTTATGTTCTTATGTTCTTATGACTCAAAACTGCCTTGCATTGGCAAGAAAGTGTCAGTATAACTGCAGTCTTTGTACTGCACTCGTGAATTTGGCACAGCTTAGCAACTACTATTGCTCCTGTGGCATCCCAATACAATTCTAATAGTGAATTAAATGAATTGGAAGCCAACTATCAGTAGCTCTATAACGAATGCACTGCTATTTTTATGAGCTGCACTGTCTAGTAATATATCTGGTCCACCAGCAAGGAAAAAGTGCAGGTGCATACCAAAGATAGATTTTCAAAGAGTTCTTCACAAGTTGTGCATCAAAACTTAGAAACCTTTGCAAAAGGAAAGAGCTAATACCCCTAAAATCCCTTCTAATCTGATTTTCTAGTGTTACTTTGAGGCTAAGTTCATAGAAAGCAGTTTTACTTTTCATCCCACCATTTTCAGAATGCAGCCCTGATTCAGCTTTAACCTCTAAAAAAAAACCTTCATGTCTATCTTTTGAAGTCTATCAGTACGCTTGGAAATAATTTATATTTTTCTTCCTCAAAGCTGCAAAAGAACTGACAGCTCCTTAAAGAAGAGTTCAACTCAATTCAAACTAACTGCTGTGTGTTTTGGTTTGCTGTACACAGTTGCCTAGAACTTAGGCACGCGCCCAAACCGAGAGGCCTGAGGATCGATGGAAATGGGTCCTCGGGCCTCCTCGACATCCTTGGAGCGAGTTGCCAGTGCTGGTCGCGCCTCCACAGGCAACTCGCCTGAGTGAAGACAGTGACCCTCAGGTAAGTCCTGGGAGGGGGTATTGGAGCGGTCTATGGACAGGGGTGGTGGGGGTCGATCACGACTCATGTGGAGCCAGGAGGAGCACTCACTTGAGTTCATAT
Organism: Squalus acanthias; assembly: GCA_030390025.1. Classification (NCBI taxonomy): domain Eukaryota; kingdom Metazoa; phylum Chordata; class Chondrichthyes; order Squaliformes; family Squalidae; genus Squalus; species Squalus acanthias. The sequence continues at coordinate 152,744,763 of CM059428.1, forward strand.
TAATATTGTATATAGAGATAAATGGGAAATGGTTTTGTATTTTGAAAGTGTGCAGTAATGAGTGGATTTTGATGTACAAGTAGTGATGATATGTAAGGCTATATGCAGTGGCCTGCTCAAATATTGGTTGTCCAATTATCTGCTAATTTGGACTAGACATCAAATTAGAATATTCAGTTAAAACAAATAATATTTTCCAATAATTAGCATCTTTGCTCCATTTAATACTTTCTAAATGATTCTTGAACTTTATTCAACCTCTTCTCCTCCCACCCATCCCATTATAAACAGAAAGAGAATTCCTGCACACACAGCATTTGTTCAATTCACTCAACGTATCTTATATATAACTAGGTCTGATTTATTCTGTTCAACATTTTTCTGACCGATATAGCAAATCAACAGAATTAACAAGCATTTCTAGTCAGTTCTGACAGTGTATATCTGTGATGTCTGCAAAAAAAAAGCACATGACAAGAATTGTTTTTTCTAGTGAGATGCCTATTTAGACCAGTTAAGCTGAATCTTATTTTCCTAACTACACTATTCACCTACCTTAGGGCAACACAGATAACTGTTAATATATGGCTTTAAATGCGGGTGCGATTTTCATCACCCGAGGATGGTGGGCGGGACTTGCGCTGTGCTTATCACCTGAAGGAATCGGCAGGGGGCCCATATCATTTTTGTATCTGGGCCTAATTTAAATTAAATCACCGGGGCTGCTAGTGCAAAACGTGCTCACTAGAGGCGGCTGGCCGATTTGGGAGGGCTGGAAATCCGATGGATGACCCGCTACTTAAAGGCATCCTGTGGCACCTTAAAGTGGATAGCAGGCAGTGAGATTGTAAGATGACTTTGATAAGGATTCCAAGTTCTCTGATGCAGCATTGGTGGTGCACATTGACCAAGTGAGCAGCAGGAAGAAGGTCCTTGTCACCTCTGATGGGCGATGGGTGCCAAGACAAATTAATCAGGCGCGGAGAGAGGTAACACAGCAAGTCAATCCACCAGCATTGACCCTAAGGCCTGGCTGAAGTGCAGGGAAAAAAAATGAATGATTTGACCGGGGGTGCCAAGGTAAGACTCCCCTTCACATCTCTCATACATTCTGCACATCTGTGAAGGACCCAGCTTTAGCCTCAACATTAACAATCCTTCCCTTCCCAGTGACTCTCCTTAAGTCAGCAAGGAACACTTCTCCACATCTGCTTTCTGGTTTTACTTATATCCTCAAAATCTGCTTCTGCCCTTTCTCTCTTGGACCCACTTGCTGCTACTTTCTGGCATTGTGTCGAGATCTTGAAATCTCTTAAAAAGGCCACATAGCAACCCACTTCCACTCTTCTTGTAAGGTAAGCTGGCACTGGAAATGGCCGCCCATGGTTTGTGGATGGCATCAGGAACTGGCAATATTAACGCAGGCAGAGACAGAAATGGTGCCGGGGATTGTAACCACGCCATCTGAGCCCAATTTTAATTTATTAATGAGGCTCCTGCCTGTTTCCGGCAGAAACTCTGACCGCATAGATTGAGACCCGCCTAAAAATTGGGACTGATGGAAACCAAGCAGTAAGTCAGCACTTCAACTGTAAACGCAATATTGGTCTGGCTACCATCTCATTTTTAGGCACAAGTGCGGCAGCAAGGACAGGAAAATTGCCTTCTATGTTTCTTTACCGTAACAAAGTAACTAGAAGATGGAAATGACTGTTGTCAATAATTAGCACCAATGCTTAACACATTCGAATGACATTTCTCTGTCTGCTGTATTAACCGAGGAGTTAGTTAAAATAAATGTGTTAATCCCTTCATTAAAAGTAGGTGACGGAGGAACATCACATGAATGTGCTGAGCATTCATCTGCTATTATCACCAGCAGTCATTTCTAGCTTGATTTTGGAAGACTAGGCCAAGATACTGCAGGCCTATTTATATATTTATTCCAATAGATGATGGTCTTTTCGAAGTGATTGGCATTTGCTTATGAAATTCAAATTTATTATCATAAATACCAGCCTAGATTGCACGCTCAAACTTGAAGCTCTTTGGAAATAGTAATTAGCATGTACAGGTGCTAACAAATGTAAAGGTTTAGTTGCACACTCTTTGACAGACATCTGTGGTCTTAACATTTAATTTAGATAGGACCAGAAGTAATTGCGAAATGATTACAAAAGGTTAAGGAGGCTTTTAAAGCCCTAGTCAGACTGCTTAAAGGGAATAGCTTGGCCCTGCAACTCCGTGGGCTGTGATCCCAGCAGTTATGCTGGGATTGTGGTCACTGGTGCCCTCCAGCGGTATCACATCAGCAGTCCATGACTCTGTGGAGCTGAATATCGGACAGCCAATGTGATACCGCCAGTTTGCACTACCGCCCAAGTCGAATTTCTACCCCATACTGCCTTCCATTATGTTGAGAGAAAATACTAGCTTCAAGAAGTCTAAATATGGTAGGTCTCCAGCCTGTTAGGAGGAGATCCCCATTTTCTTATCTACAAAAGGTAAACTGCTCACATTTGCTCAGGTATCCGAGATTGTGTAGCTGGCAGCTCCTTCTTTGGACAGTTGTTCTGATAATTAACAGGATTAGAGATCACCATCCTTCCTGGTCTTGTGTCTTAGGATAGGTTTGGATAAAGATCCTTCAATATATTTAATTTCCTTTTCAGAATGTCACCCCTACTGTCCAGGATTCTAGTCCTGATCTCCAATTAGCCATAAAGTTCAGGAAAAATTCGGTATCGCCCATTTTGGGGCGCTAATATCGGCTGGGCGCAAAGTTTAGCGCCCGGCGCTAATTATCGCCTCCGACTGCAAAATTCACCTCTACCGCCCCTGGAGGTGATTTGAGTGTTAAATCAGGCGCTACACACCTCTCTTAAGGTGCAAACGTCAGGGAGCGAGGCGCTACCTCAGAACACTACCGAAGCTCAGGCGATGCCAATTACCATGGAAGACTGACAGACTGGCGCGTCCAGTTCTTAAAGGGGAGGGGCCATCTCGCTGGCCAGCCAAACCCTGCTCATTGCAGCCTTGAATCTCGGCCTGGAGAGACCGCAAAAGCAATTGTGTTGGAAGCACTAATGGATAGGCCCACAGAAAGAGCTCAGCACTTAGGAACCTCAAAAGTGGTGCTGAGGGCCAAAACTCCTTAGGACAGCATTAAAACCAAAAATTTTGCCGACAAGAAAAGGCAGGAAGTGCCCGTCTTTAAATAGCACTCCCCCAGCCCCTTCCCGACTTGAAAACGTTCCCCTCTACCTGTCGTTCCTAGCGGCAGGCGCTAAGGTAGGGGGCGCAACTCAATATCCAGTCTGGGGCATTGCACGCTTGACTGACGTCACAATCTGCGGGCGCAGGAGATTATGGCGGTAGTGTTTAGCACCGGCGCAAAACGACTGGTCAATTTCGCGAGCGGCGCTAAAATCGCCGCGTCCGGGCGCTAGCTGCTTTGCACCCCGTAACGGGAGGCACAAAGCAACCAAATTTTCCCCCCAATGTTCTCTCATACAGGAGTGATTTAACATACTTTGCACAATATTTTGGAGAAGCACTTTACTTTCAAAGCATATTCAGACCAGAATGTTTTTCTTCTGTAAGATTGTTTGACAGCAACATTTACAGCTTTAGTACTCATATGTTTTCATATCTGCTTCTTAACCGAATACAATGGGCTAGAATTTGCTGTCGGTCACCGTTATTTATGTGCAAATGCCACAGCAACTTCAGGCGAGGGCAGATGCGTGGTTAAATGTGAAAATCCAGAAGTTGCTGTCCGAGATGTGCCGCTCCGCCATTAGCTTCGCAAAAATGCCATCTCATTTGACCCACTATTGAAATGGATTGAGTGGCGCGAAGTTCCTGCGCTTGTGTGGTAGATACAAACTAAACTCGACACAGGAATTTAGGGCTTGTCCTTTCGCGTCTAAGTACCCTTTTTAATGGCCTGATAAATATTAATTATGGTCAAACAACCTCTCTGGCACTGAGAATTAACTTTTACAAGTGTGGAGTCTCATTCATTCAGATTTTAATTATTGTTGGAGATTTTTTTTTAAATCCATTAAAAGAAAACTTTTTTTGTCTCTTTTTTTGCTCTCTATTAATCCAATCTTTCTTTCCCTCTCTTTATATTACTTTCTGTACCTGATTTTGTATTGAATTCACTATTCTAACTGGCACTTCCTGGTTCAGACTGCTCATTAACAATTCTTCAATCTGATTGGTTAGTGAGACACACAGTTGTTTGCCCTGTTCACACATGTCCCAGATGTCCTGTAGATGGCTCCGTGCTGTTTCAATCTCCCACTTATGCTGGCTACAGTAAATTCTGGCCCAATATGTGTCAAAGGAGGATCAAATTACTTGGGTGCATTGAAATTCTTTAGATTGGCTTTTTAATACTGCAAATGACCCAAATGCTTCATTTTCTGCTGTGACTACAAATAAATACAATAACCTGTTTCACCATTAATGAATTATTATTTAGAATGTCAGCTGTGGCTCAGTGGGTAGCACCTTTGCCTCTGAGTCACAAAAGTTGTGGGTTCAAGTCCCACTCCAGACACTTGAGCACAACAATCTAGGCTGACAATTCAGTGCAGTACTGTAGGAGTGCTGCACTGTCGGAGATGCTGCCTTTTGGATCAGACGTTAAATTGATGCCCTATCTGCTCTTTCAGGTAGACATAAAAGATCCCATGGCACTATTTTGAAGAACAGCAGGGTTATCCCATGTCTCCTGGACAATAGTTAGCCCTGAATCAACATCACAAAAACAGATTATCTGGTCATTATCACATTGCTGTTTGTGGGAGCTTGCTGTGCGCAAATTGGCTGCCAGGTTTCCTACATTACAACAGTGACTACACTACAAAAAGTACTTCATTGGCTATAAAGCGCTTTGGAATGTCTGGTGATCATGAAAGGCGCTATATAAATGCAAGTCTTTCTTTTCTTTTATTGCTTTATATACGCTGGATCTGGTGTGTACATATAGCTCATGGGTCACTTCACATATCCAGCAAGTAGTTCAATCTCTCAGTTCTTTTGGCAGTGATAGGCTTTTTGAGCTTCAGTCCTGCAGCATATGATGTCATCTGAACCCAGACACCTGTATTCTACTGCATCATCTGTTGACCTATATGTGCAATTAAGATTATAAATCCTTTTAAATTGTAAGGAATAGAAAGGTCATACTGTTGCAAAAGTGGTGCTTTGTATTGAAGTTTGGCTTGAGATATGTTCTCCAAGCAACACGCAGCATCTGCTTTATACTGCCACTCAGCTGTCAATCCTCACTGTTGCCATCACGTTTGGACAAGTTCTCAAAGTTTGATCTGACGAGGAGGCTAGAAGCGTCATCATCTTAGTTCAAACACCATAGTTAACGTCAGCTCAAGTTAGGCTTTAAAACCTATATGATCCATGTTTACTCTATTTGTACCTCCTGCTCCCTGCACTTATCAGTAGATCCTACCAGAGGCCATTTATTTTTTCTCTCCAATTTTATTCTCCTGTTCTCCTGAAGGGATTGATTGTCCCACCATCTGGCATCTTATAAGAACATAAGAAATAGGAGCAGGAATAGGCCATTCGGCGCTTGAGCCTGCTTCGCCATTCAATAAGGTCATGGCTGATCTGATCTTGGCCTCAATTCCACTTTCCTGCCTGTTCCCTATAACCTTTGACTCCCCTGTAGCTCAAATATCTGTCTATCTCAGCCTTGAATATATTCACTAACTCAGCCTCCACAGTTCTCTGGAGTAGAGAATTCCAAAGATTCACGACCCTCTGAGAGAAGAAATTCCTCCTCATCTCCATCTCAAATGGGTGACCGTCTTAAATGGGCAACCCTTTATCCTGAAACTATGCCACCCTAGATCTAGATTCCCACACTTGCCTTAGTAAGTCAAACCAGGGGGCACAGATTTAAAGTAATTGGTGGAAGGTTTAGAGGGGATTTGAGGGGAAATTTCTTCACCCAGAGGGTTGTGGGGGTCTGGAACTCACTGCCTGAAGGTAGAGGCAGGAACCCTAACCACATTTAAAAAGTACTTGGATGTGCACTTGGGATGCTCTAACCTGCAGGGCTACAGACCAAGAGCTGGGAAGTGGGATTAGGCTGGATAGCTCTTTGTTGGCCGGTGCGGACACGATGGGCCGAAATGGTCTCCTTCCGTGCTGTAACTTTCTATGATTCTATAAGTAGTATTCATGCGTGGGGCTTAACACTGGGTTGTAGCATTTTACATAGGAGTACATAGGTTTACATAGGATATACGGCACAGAAACAGGCCATTTGGCCCAACCAGTCCATGCCGGCATTTATGCTCCACTCGAGCCTCCTCCCGCCTTTCCTCATCTAAATCTATCAACATAACCCTCTATTCCCTTCTCCCTCATATGCTTGTCTAGCCTCCCCTTAAATGCATCTCTATACTATTTGCTTCAACCACTCCCCGTGGTAGCGAGTTCTACATTCTCATCACTCTTTGGGTAAAGAAGTTTCTTCTGAATTCCCTATTGGATTTCTTGGTGACTATCTTATATTGATGGCTTCTAGTTAGTCTCTTCCCCAGAAGTGGAAACATTCTCTCTGTATCTACTCTATCAAAACCTTTCATAATTTTAAAGACCTCTATTAGGTCACCCCTCAGCCTTCTTTTTTCAAGTGAAAAGAGACCCAGCCTGTTCATCCTTTCCTGAAAGGTGTACCCTTGCATTTCTGATATCATCCATGTAAATCTTCTCTGCACCCTCTCCAGTGCCTCTATATCCTTTTTATAATTTGGCAACCAGAACTGTACGCAGTACTCTAAGTGTGGTCTAACCAAGGTTCAATACAGTTTTAGCATAACTTCCCTACTTTTCAATTCTACCCCTCTAGAAATAAACCCTAGTGCTTGGTTTGCTTTTTTTATGGCCTTGCTAACCTGTGTCGCAACTTTTAGTGATTTGTGTATTTGTACTCCTAGATCCCTTTGTTCTTCTACCCCACCTAGACTCGCATCCTCCAAGTGATAAGTGGCCTCCCTATTCTTCCTACCAAAATGAAATACCTCACATTTATTTGTGTTGAACTGCATTTGCCAATTATATGCCCATTCTGCAAGTTTATTAATGTCCTCCTGTAACTTGTTGCAGTCCTCCTCAGTATTGACTATCCCCCAAAATTTGGTGACATCCGCAAATTTAGAAATTGTGTTTTTGATTCCCAAGTCTAAATCGTTAATGTAAATTGTGAATAGGAGTGGTCCCAGTACTGATCCTTGTGGAACACCACTACCCACCTTCTGCCACTGTGAATAGCTACCCTTTACACCTACTCTATGCTTTCTGTCCTGAAGCCAGCCAGCAATCCATTCTGCTACTTGTCCCCTGACTCCGCATTCTCTGACCTTGTTCATCAGTCTATTATGGGGTACCTTATCAAAGGCCTTTTGAAAATCCAGATAAATTACATCTACTGCATTACCATTGTCTACTCTCTGATACCTCTTCAAAAAATTCAATAAGGTTCATCAAGCAAGACTTTCCCTTTTTGAAATCCATGTTGACTATTCATTATTATATTTTTGGTTTTTAGATGTTCTTCTATTTTCTCCTTTAGTAGGGATTCCATTATTTTTCCTGCCACCGATGTTAAGCTGACTGGTTTATAATTCCCTGGACATGTTCTATCCCCCTTCTTAAATATCGGTATTACGTTAGCTATCCAACTGCGAAAGAGAACCCAGCCTTGTGCAATCCTGTCCTCACTCAGGAGTTCAGAAACACACACTTTTAGTTGAAGTTGTTGTACAGCAATCAGGAATTGCTACTCTAGCCAACTTTTCCTTCCCTAAACTGGATGATGTGGCAAATTGTTGCACCCTTACCACCCAACTCTGCACAGATCTCCCTGGTTTAAATGGCTCAGAGACCATCGAGCAAACAGACAGGGTTAAGACTCTATTTGGCTCTTACCAACAGCTTGCCCATTCTCAAATTGTAGCTTTTATGGTGGAAGTTTAAGGGATCGATAATTGGCTTTCCACTTGGACAAGATGGGTTTTTCAGTGACACATGCTCAATGAAACGTTATTAATACTGTTGATCAAGTCTATTTTTCTCGCCATGCAAATTCTCTTCCATGATGCAAAAGAAAGTCTTCCTCGTGTCTCGGTGACATTCTCATCTGAATGTACTTCCCCACAGGACCTGATGATCTGCTATCAGAAGTGTTTTAAGTACAGATACGGCAAGGAGCAATGATTCCTAGGTTCGCCCCATACCTGATTACTTGGTCTTGCGGTTCTTGTTACTTACATTTCTGTCAAGTCTCCATCCACCATTTTGAGCAAACAATGCAATCTCACAAAATTCTATCGTTCATGTCATGGGATTCCAGCACTACTATTACAAGATCATAGTTGTGATTTTTTATTTATGCCACATGGCAGTTGTGCTATTTGCATCACAGATACCAGGGATGTACCAAAAAAAGGCATAAATGTGGTGGATCTGAAGGTTAAAAATGTTTTTGTGAAACTCCGTGAGTCTGAGACAAGTAGGAGATCGAAAACGATGCTCTGTCTTACAAAGTTAATCTTGCCCAACATAAACCATCTAGGAATAATTTACATTAAGAATGCTCTTGAACGGCTTCAAATAAAGACTTACTTTTTCTTTGCTTTTTTGTTGTTATCATTTTCTTTCTACAACAAGGCCACAAAGTCATATGGATAGAGGAGGTGTTTGTTTTGTGTCATTTCTTTGTTCTTTTGTTGTATCTTACTTGCTAAACTGCCAGAAAAGTGGAGAAAATTGTCCTGCTACTGAACCAGGGATTGCTTGACGTAGGCTTGCTGAGAAGAACATAACATTGGTAGGGCAGACAAAATAACATTGGCGAGGTAGGCAGAAATTTTGACTCATCTATTATCCTGCTAATTGCACAACTCCCGTGGTCATCCCTACATTCCCCAGATAGCAGCACAATTATCTCTTTAGAACCTGCGTGAGTCCAGCCCTCATCATTTCAGTTTGACCATGTTTTCCTTTAGAATTGGAATTGTAGGTTCTCTTTAACATGTTGAAGCTGAATCTGTTATTGATGTGTTGTGAAAAGTGCCTCTTCAATGCATCCTTAACCTTATGCATCATATTGTCAGGTAAATATAGTCTAGTGCTGTGGAATTTGTGCATCTCAGCACTAAACTCTGGTCAGGCCTTATTACCTTTTCCTGTTCCTAAATATGCTTAGATGTCAAAAGCATAACTATGGAAATGCTTGTTGCTGTGTAAGATAGTGGGTAAAGGCACAGTTGGTACTGAACTGCATAGACCAGGTAAGGGTGCCAGGCTTAATCCCTGTGCAGTTAGCTGATATCAGCCAGACCAGAAGTCTGGGCACTAGAATTGGCCTCCACCTTCCTGGGCTAGGGAGGGGGAAAATTTACCAGGGCTCCTACTCCTGATCCCTATCCAGTGACATCTGATAGGCGTACTGATGTCGACTGAGGACCGAATCAGCTCAGCTGAACAGCCTGTCAACACTTGCTACCTAACTCACATACGAAGAGTGACTGGTTCAGTGAGGCATCCTTCCTGATTTGTGAGATCTAGAAATCCCGCCCACTGTGTGAGGAGTGAATCATCTCCATGTACCGGGAAGGAGGGCAAGAATGGTGCCAGAATGAACAGGTAGTGCGAGGGTGGTGGGGGGCGGTGGGGGAGATGTCTGGTGTGAAATGGGGGGGGGAGGAGAAGAATAATGGCTCTGTGAACTCGGAAGAGAGTGGGGAGTTAACATTCTATTAAAACAATTTTAAGATAATTTAAGAATCAGATTTAGCAACTGAGAGTGCCAGAACCCACAACATTCTGACTGAGAGGCGAGAGCGCTACCACTGAGCCAGAGCCGACACCAGCTGACTACTTACACACGTGTTGAAAGTCGAACAGACCAGTACACATCTAGAATATCATATTGGACATTCACATAGAGTTACTGTAACACCTCTAAGCCTTTCACTGAAACTGTACTCCATGGCAGTGATTCACATATATGGTGCATCATAAAATCTATTTTATGGAGTCACAGAATCACAGAATCCCCACAGTGCAGATAGAGGCCATTTCGGCCCATCGAGCCTGCACCGACACATATCCCATCCTATCCCCGTAACCCCACGTATTTAATCCCCCTAACACTAAGGGTCAATTTATCATAGCCAAATCAACCTAACCTGCACATCTTTGGACTGTGGGAGGAAACCGGAGCACCCGGAGGAAACCCACGCAGACACGGGGAGAATGTGCAAACTCCACACAGACAGTCACCCGGGGCCGGATTCGAACCCGGGTCCCTGGCGAGTCCTCCAGAACAGGTTTATCATCTAATTTTAGCTGGATTAGAACACTATTCATTCATAGATTGCAGGAATGGAATCCCTTTGCGAGTGAATTTTATCGTGCTTCATGATCTAAAAGTGCCTGTTCCATTGGCATATAGAATGGGTTTAAAAAGATTAAACATGACTTTAGTTAACAATTACTCCAGCTGCAAGCTATGTTTCCATTTTACTGACCTAGCAATGAGAATGGAAAAGTAACATTTTTTATAAGTCTATCACCATCCTTTTAATAGAAAACAATTTAATTTGAACAAATCTGTTTCAGGCCTCTGGTTATATTGTAGTGGGCTTAATTTACGTAAGCAATGCAAGTTAATCTAATTGGCCCAAAACGGACGTCCAAGTATCCAATATAGTGTGCGGGGTGCACGCACTAATTATGTGGTGGAGGTGTAGCACCCGCCATATTGGTAAAGGCAGAAAAAGAGGCATCAGGCCTGGGCCTGAAGCAGGCGTTAAGCCCTTTGCACATGCAAATAGACAGGCCAACGCCTGCTTGAGGTCCCCTTGCAAAATTAGGCTGCTCTGAATGCAGCTGGCACCGGGCCGGCTGCATTCAGGAAAATATGGTCCACCTGTGGCCTGACTGCTGGAGGCCGTCACCAAAAAGGTACGTTTAAAAAAAAATACTTAGCTGAATATGGAGCCAGGAGGTGCAGGAGTGCTTCTCCTGGCTCCACTATAGTGCCAAAGACCATAGCCGGCCCCTGGTCGGCTCCCTCCCTCCAGATCACTACCCTCTCTCCAGCTCACTAGCCCCCCCCACTCTCCCAGGACCATACAGAAGACCAAAATTGACTTCCTCTTCACCGACGAGCTGCCTAGGGATGCCCAGCAGGATCGTGCAGCTCGCCAGTCTCATGTAACTAAGGCCCGAGGTCCAATATTGGGTGTTCCTCGCATCTACCCATTCCAACGCAGGGATTGTTCTGCTGGAGTGAACTAATTTCTCAACCTTTAAAACTATAGCAGGACAGCGGGACTGAAGGGATTTGATTTGAAATTCAAACAAATCTTTCTAACTGTTATGCTTACTGTTGAATTTGAAGGTAGAGTCGATGTGGATGTGCTTTCTTTATAAATACAGCGGAACACGTCGGCGCTGAAATTCCTTTAAACAGAAAATAGGACAATGCCCGTTTCCTTTATCATTGAGGACCTGCTGATGTAAGTTGTTGTAGCCTGCGGCTTTGAAATGTGAGATGGCTATGAGAGTGGTTTTGATAGGGAATCTTTAATTCCCCTGCTTTTCATTAAAAATCAGATTTGACTCCGGTCAGCAGTTGGAAGCCAGAAGGTGGCAGCAGCAATGTACGGATTATGATCTGGAGTCCTCCTACAATTCCTGTTGTTCATGTCAGTGATGGCTTTCCTGCTGAACATTAAGTGCCTGTGGCACTGTCTCTCTCTTACTTCAAAATAAAACTGCGGATCTTACAGTTTTGTATGGGAGGGGGTGGGGAGGGGAGGGAAGACAAGGCCTTAATCCCCTTCCATCTTCTCTCTGCTGCTGTGCTCTGCTCTTTCTTCAATTCCAGTCATGGAATGAGAAATACTTGTCTGATGTTCTTAGTTGAATATTTGATCTTTCAGGGAAGGGAAGAAAATCAGCCTGGCTATTCATTTCTGCCGGCTACCTGCTGATCCACGCCAGAAAGTGCACTTTTTTGTGGATGGCAAATGATGATAGGATGCACCCCATGGTTGGATAGTCTGCTGCCTGTACTTACTGGGCTGATTTTAGTGTCCTGTAGGTCATGTCTGTTCCTGCTTTCGGACACTGTTGGGCATTCGGAACTGCAAAAATATGTAGTAGTCAGTTTTGCTTGATGTTTGCCTAATTTTGTCCCCGGTAAAATATCTGGTTGGGCCTTTGTGAGCTCCAAAGAAGGTAGGAGCCTCGAGGGGAAGAGAGGGAGACTGGGGAGTGGAGGTCAGTGGGAGAGTTGGAGATTGGAGAACGTTGATCAGGGGAAAACTGAGGAATGGGGGTCGGGAAGAGAGGGAGACCAGGCAATGTGGTGGCCGTGGGGCCCAGCATATCCTGCAGAGCCGGGAGCAGCAACAGCAGTGTAGTGACTGGGATCGATGCCGAGAGAGGAGCAGCCAGTAAAGGGCTGGGTGAAATGTGGAGACTTTACTGTGGGTAAACAGTGAAAGATTCCACTGGTGGACGAATGGGGAACAAGGGGACGAAGACTGAAGATTCTCACTGGAAGAGCAAAGGGAGAAGGGACGAGGATGTTTTTTGGACGGAGGGTTATTAGATCATGGGATGCTTCACCACAATTAGCTATTGAGGCAGAGATTAATAACATTTAAAAGGGACTAAGAACATAAGAAATAGGAGCAGGAGTAGGCCATTCGAGCCTTAAAGCCTGCTCCACCATTCAATAAGATCATGGCTGATCTTCTACCTCAACTCCACCTTCCCGCACTATCCCCATATCTCTTGGTTCCCTTTGTATCCAAATAATAATGGAATGGGATAAATATTTAAAAAGAGGAAGAATATGAAAGGATCTGGAGTGGAATAGTGTTACAGAAGAGAGCGCCAGCACAGGCACGGGAGGGTGGGGGGGTGTGGGGGTGTCGATTGGCCTCTTCCTGTACTGTCATTTCTATCACTCTGTGAAAACTCTCCTTTACTGAATCCGAGCCCATTGAGTGCTTCAGAAATGTTAGTGCTGAGCTGAGTTTAGGACAATGTGCCCTGTGAGAAGTTCCCCAAACACCAAGCCCGCTGCCCTTTGTGAAATCTCTCGGTTTGGTTCAGGTCGGTCTGTGCCGCCCAGTTTTGACGTGTGAAGTCCAAGTGCAGATCAGCTCTGACTGAGGCTCCCAGTTCAGAGTTGTCACCTTAACACGGAACCGGAGTCCAAACCAGAGTCCAAGGAGATAGGGAGAGAGATGGGGCCTGTTACACGTGGCATTGACTAGAGAGCCTGGCCGCACCTTGTGCAGTGCAGGGGGATTCTGACTGTAGTTACAGGGTAAATATCAGTGAGTTATAGGATTACTGCAAACTGCAGGTAGGATATCGGGGTGTTACACCAATTACTACCAGTTCCATATAGACTACCAGTGAGTTATTATATTACTGTTAGTTTAGAGGGGAATCTGAGTGTTACCAGTATTGCTATTAGTTCTCGGTGCAATTTCAGTAAGTTACTATTAGTGATTGGTGGAATCAAAGTTCTTCCTATCTCTGGTTTCCCACCTGCAAATCGGTGGTTCCTGTTTCTCAGAACTTCTTGCACAGCAGCTGCTGGTGTGAAACCACGAGGATAGATACTCAACTACAGGGGTCCCAACTGTTATAAGGTAAATGCAATAATACTTGCAGACATCATGTGATCAGACATCATGTGATCAAGCCTCCACTCTCCTTCTAGGAAGCCTACCTGAAACTTGGCTCCACCTCCTTGCAGGCATGCTGATTTAGATCGATGGTACCGTGCCGTAGCACAGAGGGCAATCCTTCTCGCAAGCATCCCATTTCAAACCAGCTCAGTATCTACCAAACAGGGAGTGAGGTGCTGGGATACTCTGTCACTTGTCTGCAGATCCTTTAGTTTGGACTGCCACCTCTTGCCCCTCCAGCCTTGGCAAAGGCTGCTAATGACTTGATACATCTTTTGAGGCTCTCCAAATGCTTTCAGAGAAGTTGTCCTCCTGTTCTGATACTCGCCTTGAATTGCTCCATCCCTTTAAATTTTAATTACATGCAATTAGCCTTTCCGAAAATTCAGGTCCTTCTGAGACCCATCTGAGTCTGCATCTGTTGCTGTAAACAGGTAAGCAAATAAGCTTAGACCAGACTATTGAGTGCCATTTGTACTCGACCTTTTGGTCAAGATTGTACAAGTTCTAAGCCATTTAGAACTGACTTAGGCCAGAAGACAAAGATTGACCCCTTTGCCTGTGTTCATGCATGAAGATTGGCCACTTGGGCAAGGCAGATGAAGTAATGAGGCGCCCACACAAAATAAAGGATCTGCCACGTGAGTTGGTGAGGAGCCTTCAGGAGAGGAGGGAAAAATTAAGCAGTTATGGTTTGGAATTGGTAGGAGATACAGTTTGTGTATAGAATTATAAAGGTTAATGATTGTCTAGACTGGAGATAATATCCATAACTGCTCGAGTTTATGCTTGGCTTGATTACTGTTAATTCTGCAAGTGGCAATAAATTATTCTGGAAAAAATAGCATGGAAAGTATTTTAATTTCAAGTATCCCGCAATATCAATATCACTCAGTGGAAAATCTAGCCTACTGTGTATAACTACATTAAAAATAACTACAATGGAATGTGCAATTCACTGCTCATGAAGTCAGAAATGATTTTATGGACTTTCAGAATGAACTTCCTGGAATACATTGTAAAGCTGGTAATCACAAATGAAGGCTGCCTTTTGAAAGCTCAGGTAGTTATATCAGTAATGATGGCAATGATTAATGGATCAATTTAACATGAATAGGGTGTTTTTTTAAGTGGTACTGACATCAGAAGTCTCTGGTTTGTAAGCTAACAATTGCTGCAAGCTCATAAACAGCTTGGTGGGAGGAAAGAGACTAGACGACACCACCAGCCACACGTCGCATGGGAACACCACCAACTGCAAGTTCCCCTCCAAGTCACACACCATCCTGACTTGGAAATATATCGCCGATCCTTCATCGTCGCTGGGTCAAAATCCTGGAACTCTCTCCCTAACAGCACTGTGGGAGTACCTTCACCACACGGACTGCAGCGGTTCAAGAAGGTGGCTCACCACTACCTTCTCGAGGGCAATTAGGGATGGGCAATAAATGCTGGCCTTGCCAGCGTCGCCCACATTCCATGAATGAATAAAAAAAAATTCAGGAGAAGGAGATGGGGGATGAGGGAGGGAGGGGGGCTGGGGAATTGGAGGGGGAAGAAAAAGTGAGCAGGTGATCGAGATTGCAATGAGCTACTCCAAGCATCCAGTGCCTTTGGATGAAAAGCCGATGCAATTCACAGCACTATCTGCAGTTTTTGACTGACTGAAAAATGATAGAAGCAACATACATATCCTCCACTAGATGTCACAGTGAGCATTGAAAATGAATGGAGCTAATATAAGTGCTCCAAGAAAATAAGAACCTTGGGGGGTGAAATTGGGTGCCTTTGCGCCTCCTGTTAGCGTCCCCGGGGGGCGCTAACGGGGTGCAACTGGCTTTGCGACTGGGCGCGGCGCTGACATCGACTCCTGCCATATTCGGCGGGAGTTTTGCAGCGGCGCTACAGCGTTGCGCCCCAATCTCCTTCGCCTGGAGATCGTGACGTCATCGGCGTGCACATAGCCCCAGTAGCGCCCTGGACCCAAAATTGACTTCCGTCCCCTGCAGCAGCGCCGGTCAAAAACACCCACAGCTGCAGGAGGCGTGCATCGGGTGGCCGGCCGCTTCGGGGGCGATGATTAAAGGCTAGGTGGCCGAGATAAGTGGAAAAAAAGTTACCTTTCCTTTTCTAGTTTTTTCCGCAGGTTCCTGCCCATGATCGGTCAGCTCGGAGCTCTGTTTGAGTGCCGGGCTGATCGCACGGGATCGCGGCTGACTTGATGGTCCAGGTAGGTACTTTTTAAATTGCAGAGCCTGCAGCGATGGCCCTTCCCTTTAAGGGAGGGAAGGAGCCTTTGAACGTGGCAGCGCCCAGTGTGCAGCGCTGCTGAGGTCTCCGCCCCGCCTGCTGCCGATTGCGCTCCAAGAAGGAAGTGGAGCCCTTGATTTAGCGCTCCACTTCCCTCTTGGGATGCTAAAACTCAATTTCGCGGTCGCCGGCGCTAATTAGCATTGGACACTGAAGTTAGCGCCCAGGCAATGTTAGCGCCCCAAAATGGTCGCTACCAAATTTTCCCCCCTAGGTTCCTTACTGTGTTGCACCTGGTTTTGGGGCAATAATCAGATGCACATGGTTGGAAATGAGTTGGGTATCTTCACCTACTTCAATTCTTCCTCTGTTATTTCCATCACATGGTGGAAGCACCTGCCCATTTGTGGGCGGGTATATTCAAAAATGGCAGTAACGACGTAGTGGAGGTATCCATTCTTATTTCTGCCAGTAGTGAGGTACGGATATAATTTAAAGAAGCAAGAGAGGTTATACCTATCAGTAAAGATCGAGCAGGCTGGGGCTCCTTTCTCTAGAAAAGAAAAGAGGGCTAACCTCATAGAGGTCTTTAAGATTATGAAAGGTTTTCATAGGGTAGACGTAGAGAAAATGTTTCCACTTGCGGGGGAGACTAGAACTCGGGGCCATAAATATACGATAGTCACTAATAAATCCAATATGGAATTCAGGAGAAACTTCTTTACTCAGAGAGTGGTTGGCATGTGGAACTCGCTACCACAAGGAGTAGTTGAGGTGACTCGCATAGATACATTTAAGGGGAAGCTAGATAAATACATGAGGGAGAAAAGAAGAGAAGGAAATGTTGATGGGGTTAGATGAAAAAGGGTGGGAGGAGGCGCATGTGGAGCATAAACACCGGCATGGACCTGTTGGGCCAAATGGCCTGTTTCTGTGCTGTAAATTCTATGTCACTATAGATATTTTAAAGCTTTTCAGTTTCTCCACTGAACAAAAAATGGCTTTGTTTTATTTCTATGCTCCTGCCAGCTTCTTTGCCATCTGCCATTCTGCTATTCGATGTAGGACTGCCATTTCCACCCTCTTTTAGAGAGGGTATAATGGGTTTCCCAATGAAGAGACATCTTATCACTTTGTTTCCTAGAAGGAGAGTGGAATTAATGGAAGGAGGCCAGACTGGTGAGGCTGTAGCAGAGATGGATAAAACCCCTTGCTGGTACATCCCACACCAAAGGATCCTCCCATGTTTATTTGATCGAGTAGCAAGAATGTTAGGATGATGATGATAAAGCAGCCATTCCTTTGCTGGCTGAAACACACGTTCATACCACGCTGATATCGGAGCATTAGGAACAGGAGTAGGCCATTCGGCCCCTCAAGCCTTCGCTGCGATTTTAATAGATCATGCCTGATCTTTATCTTAATTCCATTTACCTGTCTTTGTTCTATACCCTTATTAAGAAAAATCTATCAATCTCAGTCTTGAAAATTTCAATTGAATCGGCATCCACAGCCTTTTGTGAGAACAAATTCTAGATTTCCACTACCCTTTATCTGGAAAAGTGCTTCCTGATTTCACTCCTAAATGGCTTAGCTCTAATTTTAAGATTATGCCCCCTTGTTCTGGATTCCCTACCAGAGGAAATAGTTTCTCTGTATCTACACCATCAAGTCCCGTAATCATTTTAAATACCTCGATTAGATTACCGCTCAACCTTCTAAATTTAAGGGAATACAAGCCTAGTTTATGAAACCTGTCCTCACAATTTAACCCTTTTAGCCCCGTTATGATTCTGGTCAATCTACACTATACCCCTCCAAGGCCAATATATCCTTCCTGAGGTTCGGTGCCCAAACTGAACAAAGTTCTCCAGATGGAGTCTGATCAAGGCTCTCTACAACTGAAGCATTAATTCCTCACTTTGTGTGCTGGCCAATATTTATCCCTCAATCAACATCACTAAAACGAGATTATCTGGTCATGATCACATTGCTGTTTGTGGGAGCTTGCTGTGCGTAAATTGGCTGACGCGTTTCCTACATTACAACAGTGACAACACTTCAAAAGTACTTAATTAGCTGTAAAGCGCTTTGGGACGTCCAGTGGTCGTGAAAGGCGCTATAGAAATGCAAGTTTTTTTTTCACTTTTAAATTCCAGCCCTCTTGAGATAAAGGCCAACATTCTATTAACCTTTTTGAATGCATTTGTACCCGTGCACTAGCATTTAGTGATTTGTGTACATGGACACCTAAGTCCTTTTGCTTCCTCACAGCTCCTAGTCTCTCACCATTAAGAAAATAATCAGATTTTTCTTTCTCAGATCCAAAGTGGATGACCTCACACTTCCCCACATTTGATCTGCCATAGTTTGGCCCACTCACTTATTTTGTCCATGTCCCTTCGTAACTTCCTATTCCCACCCACACAACTTACTGTACCTCCTAACTTACTGTCATCTGCAAACTGGATATACAACTCTCTATTCGTTCATCTAAGTCATTAATGCGTATGGTGAAAAGCTGAGGCCCTGGTACAGATCCCTAGGGAGCATCACTTGTCACATCCTGCCAATCAGAGAAAGGACCCTTTATCCCTACTCATCGTCCCCTACCTCCCTATATGGGTGACTTTTTTCGGACTACCACATTTGGCCAAGGTATGAAATTCTTTGAAATCTTACCCCCTTCCTAACAACAACAGGACATTCCCTGCACTCTGCAGAATTCACAGCTCCCATTCATTCCATGAGTACAGTAGTCCAGTGGTTGTGGTACTAGAGCAGCAACCCAGCAGTTGTGAGTTCATAATCCTACCATAACAAGTTGTGAAATTGAATTCAATAAATATGGTGATTTGTGTCAGCAAATAACCATGACAGCTGATAGATATTTGCAAAAAGCAAATGATTTATGTCTCACACTATGTGGTTGACTCTTAGGGCAACTAGTGATTGTCAATAAATACTACCTTATCTGTGTCACTCATATTCCAACATTCCAAAAACAAATTAAATAAATGAAAGCAACTTACAAACCTTGCAAAGAACAATGTGTGCGCTCACAACAAGTTCAGTACAACCAAGATTTTAATGTGATCAATTTTTCTGTGAATGTTCACTCGCCTGAGTCAGAAGTTTGTGGGTTCAAGTCCCACTCCAGAGACTTGAGCACAAACTCTAGGTTGACACTCCCAGTGCAGTGCTGAGGGAGTGCTCCACTGTTGGAGCTGTCATCTTTCGGATGAGAATTTAAACTGAGGCCCCGTTTGCCCTCTCAGGTGGACGTAAAAGAGCCCTGTGCGATTTTTTTCTCTGGGAGGGTAGGGTTAAAATTGCCTAGTGTGTTTGATGTTTTTTTTTATTCGTTCATGGGATGTGGGCGTCGCTGGCAAGGCCCATCCCTAATTGCCCTTGAGAAGGTAGTGGTGCCCATCCCGAATTGCCCTTGAGAAGGTGGTGGTGAGCCACCTTCTTGAACCGCTGCAGTCCGTGGTGAAGGTACTCCCACAGTGCTGTTAGGTAGGGAGTTCCAGGATTTTGACCCAGCGACGATGAAGGATTGGCGATATACTTCTAAGTCAGGATGGTGTGTGACTTGGAGGGGAACTTGGAGGTGGTGGTGTTCCCATGCACCTGCTGCCCTTGTCCTTCTAGGTGGAAGAGGTCGCAGGTTTGGGAGGTGCTGCTGAAGAAGCCTTGGCAAGTTGCTGCAGTGCATCTTGTAGATGGTACACACTGCAGCCACGGTACGCCGGTAGTGGGGGGAGTGAATGTTTAAGGTGGTAGATGGGGTGCCAATCAAGCGGGCTGCTTTGCCCTGGATGGTGTTGAGCTTCCTGAGTGTTGTTGCACTCATCCAGGCAAGTGGAGAGTATTCCATCACACTCCTTACTAGTGCCTTGTAGATGGTGGAAAGGGCTTTGGTAAGTCAGGAAGTGAGACACTCGCCGCAGAATACCCAGCCTCTGACTGCCTGCTAGTTATTTTTTTTTTTATTCATTAACAGGATGTGGGCATTTATTGCCCATCACTGAGTGCCTTGCTAAGCTATTTCAGAGGGCTGTTAAGAGTCAACCACATTGCTGTGGGTCTGGAGTCACATATAGGCCAGACCAGGTAAGGACAGCAGATTTCCTTCCAGTAAAGTAAACCAGATGGATTTTTACGACAATCCGGTAGTTTCATGGTCGCCATTACTGATACTAGCTTTTTATTCCAGATTTATTTCATTAACTGAATTTAAATTCCCCAGCTGCCGTGGTGGGATTTGAACTCAGGTCTACCGGATCATTAGTCCAAGCCTCTGCATTACTAGTCCAGTAACCACTATGCTACCGTTCCTTCAATATGTAGGTGGTGGCAGCTGTGTAAACACACCATCAAACTAGCCCGGAGGTAAATCGCACAAGATGTCAAAACTACTCATTAGAAATCCGTCGAGTCTGTGTGTAATACTGAACGCATTTTCAGAGGCTTTGTGTTGCTGTTTTGTAATGTTCTATTTTAATCAAGCTGGCTTAAATGGATTTGTTTAAAAAAAAATATTTATGGAAGGTGTCATGTTCTGTGAAGCTACCTAGGTGAATGAAGCTCCATTGTTAATTGTATTGATTACATTGCTATATTCGAAACTTGGCTGGAAGTCCATCTTCAAAACAATATGAGTTTTATAAACTGAACGATTTTACTGTAGGAGAAGAGGACCAGTGGGGGAACAACTGAGAGACATCACCTAGGAGGAAATGTCTTGCCAGCCAGTCTATGAGCAGGAGGGAATCGGAGAACACCTGGGAGAGCTAATAACTGTTTTAGTAGACGCTCTAAGGGTGATTCTGTGATCTGGCACACCCAGTGGGGAGCAGAACTCCCAGGAAGGACATCTCGGGAAATCATGGGCTGAGCACACAATGTTCCCTCCAATTTTTTTTCCGTGCGCGGTCCCTTTAACTGGCTGCGCGGCCCTTTCAAATTTTTGCGCATGCATGGTTTTTTCCATATAAAAGCCAGTGAGCGGCCTGCACGGGACCTCCAGACCTCTGCGCAGCTTAGCGGAAACATTGGCTGAGCACCCACTGGGAATGCCAGATCACTAAATACCCCTTCGATGCTGGATGTACAACATTATTGCCTTGCAACTGAAGTATTTTCCCTAGTCTTTAAGCTTCTGTGTAGCCTTTATATAATTTGTAAATAAACATTATCAGTTTTTAGCCTGTAACTGTTGTGAATCGTGCAGTGATAGACTGCCATTCCAGAGAGAAGTGAGAACGTAACTCACGCTACCTGTATTGCAATATGCTTAGATTCATTGCTAGACTTGGGCCGTGCAGCCTCTATGAAAGGCAAGATCTCTTATGAAGTACACTTTCTGATCATGGAGGACGAGATCCACTCAGGAAGCACTGCATAACCACAGACAAAGAAAAACATATATTAAAAGCCTGAACCATAACGCTGATCAAAAACAAATCTTTCCCTAGGACGTGCTGGTGACATAATTGGGAGGGGGAGCAGATTAACTGGATTACCCTACAGCTGACAGCTGAGTTAGCAGGCACGGTGCAAATGCTAAATCACACGGTGAGTGACTTTATTCATTCAGTTCCTCTACACTGTCGGGCTCAACAACTCCTTAAAAGCAATCCCCCCCGCCAGCCCCCCTCCCGACGGACTCATCAGCTTCACTTCTTGCTCAAATGCAAACCCCTTAAAAGTTAGAAAGGCATTAAAAAAAAATCAAAATGAATCATAATTACTTGCAATTGTTTAATTTTTCAAAAGGGGGTACTGATAGTGAGAGCAACCTTTTAGTCAGTACTTAAAGACCTAATGATTGTGAGTCACTCTGCTTAAATGTGAAAGATGATCGAGCTGGTGAATGAAATATTTGACTAATTCTTGCACTAAGTGAATATTCCAGGCAAGTGATGACAAGGACCAGATGCAAATCATGATTTCTTCAAGTAGATGAAAGGCTGTCTGTTTAATCCCAGTGTGTACCTAGCCATCAACTTGTTAGAAATTTTATATCCACGAAGACTCTCAAAGCAATAATGTTGATTCTCAATTTGAGACAATTAGAGTTGAATATGGGGCTGTTTTATAGTGCAAATTCTTGCCCACTTGGGACTGCAATGAAATAGCTAAAGACTGCAGTGACTCACAGCAGCTGTTAAGTCGGGGGGGTGGGAGGAGGTCTATCTGATTGCGAACTGATTTAATTTGAGCCTCAACTTGATTCCTGAAGGATAATGATTGTTTTCTAATAAAATGCAATACCCAGACCTTAACACATTAAATTCCGTAAAAGTTTAAAATACTAAAAGTATCTATATGCATTTTTGTACCTCAGATCAGTGAGTTCTAATGGTGCATAGCTGTTTTTTTTATTTGTGTGAACATAAGAAATAGGAGCAGGAGCAGGCCATTCAGCCCCTCGAGCCTGCTCCGCCATTTAATGAGATCGTGGCTGATCCGATTTTGGCCTCAACTCCTTTCCTGCCCACTCCCCATAACCCTCGAATCCCCTGTTGCTCAAAAATCTGTTTATCTCAGCCTTGAATACATTCCCTGTGCCTATGCTTGCCCTCCACGATTTTCTGTCCATTCATTTCGATGGGGTGCGCACAGATTTTTATGATGCTACATTGGCTCCTTCTCCCCCAACATATTAAATTTAAACTCCTTCGGGGAGAAAATTCGGTATCGCCCTGTTTGGGGCGCAATTATCGGCCGGGCGCAAAGTTTAGCGCCTGGCGCTAATTATCGCCTCCGACTGCAAATTTGGCTTCTATCACTCCTGGAGGTGATTGGAGCTCTAAATCAGGCGCTACACACCTCTCAAGGCGCTAATGCCGAGGAGCGAGGCGCTACCTCAGAGCGCTGGCGAAGCTCATGTGATGTCAGTCAGCAATGGAACACAGACACACTAGCGTCGGCCAGTTCTTAAAGGGGAGGGTCGATCTTGCTCTCCATCCACACCTTGCTCATTGCAGCCTTGAATCTCGGCCTGGATAGACCTGTACATCAAATCTGCTGGAAAGAACAATGGAGGGGCCCAGGGAAAGTGCTCAGAGTGCAGCCCCCATAGTCTCTTCTAAATCGATGCAAGGAAGATCAAATCAAAATGAACCTGCAAAGTGCTGCTCGGTACCCAAAACTCCTCAACACAGTGTTGAATATCTCCAGAAGTCTCGCTCTCTCACTCAATGCGTGGTGCAAAAATGTCACCGACAAAAAAAGGCAGGAAGCGGGCGCCTTTAAATAGCGCTCCCCCAGTTACTTCCCAACTGCAAAATGCTCCCCTCAACCTGTCGTTGCTAGCAGCAGGCGGTAAGGCAGGGGGCGCCACTCAAAATCCTGTCTGGGGCGCTACCGGGGCGTTGCACGCTCGACTGATGTCACGATCTGCAGGCGCAGGAGATCGTGGTGGTAGTGTTTAGCGCCGCCGCAAAATGTCCTCAATTTCGCGAGTGGCGCAAACATCGCCGCGCCCAGGCACTAGTTGCTTTGCACCCCATTAGCGCCCTCTTAAGGCGCTAACGGGAGGCGCAAACCCACCAAATTTTTCCCCCCTTATCCTTATCTTCAAATGCTCCACCTTGCCCCACCCGATCTCTACAAACTCCTCCAGTTTTATATCCCACTCACCCCCTTCAGTCCTCTGACTCTGACTTTTTGCATCCCCCCCCTCCTTTGGTCTTACCATTGATGGCAACATCTTCAGTCATCTTAGGACCATTCTCTGAAACTCCTTATCTGTATCCCTTTGTCTCTTCATTTTTCTCGCTTCCTTCTCAAACTCTTACCATTTTTTTGTTGGCAGGTTTTTTGCTTATCCCTCCTAATCTCTCCCTCCATGGCTTGGAATTTGTTTCTCTGTCGACTTCCATGTACAAAGTGCCTTGGAACATTTCCTCAGTTAAAATACCCTGTATAAATGCAACTTGCAGCAGAAGAAGAGACAAATTGGTACTGCCTGAGCATAAAGCATTGTCTGGGTGGGTCAGTGAATGCAAGATCAGGCGGGGACAATTGCACACCCATAATGGGCGTTCAGAAACCATGTGGGCTTTGTTAATGGTGTGCAATCCACCCTACTTGACTTTCCTCCCTGTGCTCTGACCTTAGAGGAAGATGTGAGAAGTCGCACAACACCAGGTTATAGTCCAACAGCTTTATTTGAAATTACAAGCTTTCAGAGCGCTGCTCCTTCGTCAGGTGAAGTGAAGAGATGCATATAGGCACAGCATATATAGTCAGAGAACACTGCCAGATGATTACAGTTAATCTTTCTAACAGCCCTTTATCACACCTCGGCAGAGAGATAATCACGGCAAAGGTGTGGATGGTGTCCAAACAGGTCAGTCAGGAAAACATTCCATCAAAGACAATGAGGTGGGGTCACAAGAGGGCAAATGTGGCAGATGCTGGGGTCTGAATGGAAAACAAAATACTTTTCTTTTGCTGGAAATCACAGCAGGTCCGGCCGCATCTGTGTAGAGAGAACAAGCCAACGACGACTCGAGTCTGGATGACTCTACGTCAGGTGGGGTTACATGTAGCGTGACATGAACCCAAGATCCCCGTTGAGGCAGTCCTCATGGGTGCGGAACTTGGCTATCAGTTTCTGCTTGACGATTTTGCGTTGTCGTGTGTCTTGAAGGCCGCCTTGGAGAACGCTTACCCAAACATCGGAGGCTGAATGTTATAGGGGATCTCCCAGTGAGGGCTTGAAATGAGGAGAAAGTAAGCACTTAATAAAAAGATAATTTTACATCGTCACTCATCCACCACCTATAACAGGCTGCAGGGAATCCTTGGAAATGCCATTGATGTGTAAGAGGATCTAACAGGACAATTTTGTACGGATTTTTTTTTTTTTTTAAACATTACAAGCACATGCTGTTGCTTCAAGCATAAATGAAGAATGCCCTTAAAAAGCTCGCAGTGTAGACACTGGTGCTTTTCAAACCATGCCTTTTACAACTCTCACTGCCTGCTTAATGGACTGTTCCTTCCTGCCCATTTGCTACAAGCAGAAACACAAAGGAAATCTGGCTGGTGCACTAAAAATTGCCAGTTCCATTTTAAATTCTTGACTGAATTCAAAATTAGCAAATTACAGATGCAGCCATCAATCTTTATGAAATTTCAATGTCGAAACACCCCTGCATTATACTCGACAGCCTGTGGTAGGAGTGAGAGTTCTGTGACCTCTCATCAGTGGGTAATTCTCTCGCATGATCACTTGTCGCATTTGGTTAAGTAAGGGCAAACAGAATTTCCTCGCCAAGATTAGTAGATCCATCCATTGAGGAGAGGAGCTTACAGTGCATTATAGAAGCTATGCTTTAATATACTGTACCTTGTGAGTACAGTAATTTCTCCATTTAAGCTGTGTGTTAGATTACTGAAGCGTGTAAGAGAGCACATCAGGTACACCTCCAAGAAGTGAGCAAAGTGTAGACTTCCAGCGATGTGTGGGAGGTCCTGAAGTCACCGAATGTTTAGTATTATATTTGGAAAAACCTTAAGCTCTTGTTACACTACCTCAATGATACCACTAAAGCACAGCCTCAGAAATCAGCTGCAACTGCCCTGATGTGATTCCCCCACCCCATTATCCACACCAGGCATCTACACAGACTCGTTGAGTGACCTAGCCAATTTAGGGGGTAAAACGTATCACTGCGCTGGCTCCTGGCACACACATGTATCAGGAAATTGCACTATTTCCCAATATGTAGTTGCGGCCCGTTGCAGGAGCTGCTGCAGCAGAAGCTTTACCCTTTAGTGCTACTTTCTGTCAACTGATGCTTTGTTACGTGCTGTGGGACCTCAGCTTATAGCGGCCAAGTTCCTTTCATGTAGCACCCTTACATCCTTCACCATTAACCAGAAACTTAACTGGATCAGCCACATAAATACTGTGGCAACAACAGCAGGTCAGAGGCTAGGTATTCTGCGGCGAGTGTGTCACCTCTTGACTTCCACCATCTACAAGTCAGGAGTGTGATGGAATACTCTCCACTTGCCTGGATGAGTGCAGCTCCAACAACACTCAAGAAGCTCGACACCATCCAGGACAAAGCAGCCCGCTTGATTGGCACCCCATCCACCACCTTAAACATTCACTCCCTCCACCACCGGCGTACCGTGGCTGCAGTGTGTACCAGCTACAAGATGCACGGCAGCAACTCGCTAAGGCTTCTTCGGCAGCACCTCCCAAACCCGCGACCTCTTCCACCTAGAAGGACAAGGGCAGCAGGTGCATGGGAACACCACTACCTCCAAGTTCCCCTCCAAGTCACACACCATCCTGACTTAGAAGTATATCGCCGTTCCTTCATCGTCGCTGGGTCAAAATCCTGGAACTCCCTCCCTAACAGCACTGTGGGAGTAGCTTCACCACACGGACTGCAGCAGTTCAAGGCGGCGGCTCACCACCACCTTCTCAAGGGCAACAAATGCTAGCCTTGCCAGCAACGCCCTGATCCCATAAGCGAATAAAAGCAAAAAGATCTTGGGCAGTAGTGCAAAAACGTCCAATATCGAATCGGCAGCCTATTTCACACATTGCCTGTTTTTTTCCCCCCAATGAAGTTAATGGAAAAAAAAAAATCGGGCAACGTGTACAACTGGTTGCCGGTTCACTGTCACCCATTTTGCACTATAGCCCTAGACCAATTTCAACCACACAATGCCTACAGTGTCATTACAGTTGCGCACACTCACACACATATATGATTAGTATATTTATGAATGTAATACTTATCATCCCTTTATGGTCATCATTCTGTTTATGAATGACTGACTCCTCAGCTGTCAGTTCATGAAGAAGCCAGTCATTGCTAATATAAGTTAGATTTTTTTTGTGTGTTAAATTTCTGAAATTTATGAATAAGATGAATGTGAATCTCATGCACAGAAATGTCAGTACTTCTTTCATTTCACTGTTTGGCCTGTCATTGGGGTTTCTACCAAGATTTGCTATGGGATTGCTCAGCACTGCCATGGTGTGGATTGCTGAGGGATGCCTTGTCAGGACATCACTGAAGGCTGCCATGGTTAGGATCATTGAGGACTGCCTTGATATGGAATCTGCCTTAGAATTTTACTCCATTTAAAATCTTACCACTAAAGGGGTATTTCCTTTTCCGTGGCTCAGTGTCAGAAACTTGTGGGTACAAGCCTTGGTGCATATATTAGTAAATAATCTAGCGTGACAATTCAGTGCAGGACTGAGGAAATTCAGCAACCCGCCCCTGTCAAGATCGGGGCGAATCATGGAATGACACACACAGGAGGCTGCTATTCGGCCCTTCGCTCTTTGAAAGAGCTAGCCAATTAGTCCCACTTATCTGCTCTTTCCCCATAGCCCTGCAAATGTTTTCCCTGCACGTACTTATCCAATTCCCTTTTGAAAATTATTATTGAATCTGCTTCCACCACCCTTTCAAGCAGTGTATTCCAGATCACAACAACTCGCTGCGTAAAAATCATTTCCTTATGTCACCTCTTAGTTCTTTTGTAGATGTAAGTAATTTTAAAGGAATTTACATAAATGAATGGACTTCATCATTATATGCACTGGACTGTTTTGTAATGATTTGCATCATTGTTAGCGATTATAGAATTGTATTATTCCAAAGAAGAAATGTGTGGATAGTCTCATCAGAATAGATCACCTGGATGCATCAACTAGGCTTCAGCAGGCCAGTTGTCACCTTGCTCAAATTTAGTCAGGCACTGGGATTTTTGACTTCATTAAGCCAAAGTACTCCCTTTCTCCTGGTGACTCCTATAAGGTGTCCAATAAAGGTAGAGTAGCACAGCATTTACTCTTTTTAGGTGACGTCCTCAGAGAATTTCTGGCATAAATGTTGATAGAGTGTTGGTGAAGTCTTGACAAATTGTCCGAGAAAGTGCCCCGATGTGTTTCAAAAGTTCTCTTCAAACCACCAACAGCAAGTGAACACTAAAAGGTGATCTACCTTTAAATAGCGCTCGAAATCCTCTGCAACGACTTGTTTACTCCCAATCAGCTGGTTGCTGTTAGGAGAGGCCGTTAGGTCTAGCGCTAGCCACCAAAATGCCATGCATCCTCCTTAATGAGTGCTAGCAGGCAACTTAAGTGGCAATCAGCCCTTTAACAATCCTCCAGTGGCCATTCCTAGCGCAAGCTTCAACTCCTTTACCAAGATGGTGTCTTGCGCTGAAAGCAGGCTAAACTGGCGTTTCAGCTTAAGACCTCATCTTGGCCACCTCAGAGGCTCTTTAGCGCCTAAAGTATCGGGGAAAATCGCCCCCCCAATAGGTTTTGAGGAGAGGTGTCTGAGCTTTAGCAAACTAATGGCAGGGTATGCATTCAGTGCCCCTGGCGGTGTGGTGGATAAGTCAGAGTGGCCTTCATCCAATCCCTGGAGGTGTAGAGCTGAGCAAGCAGGATCAGAAATCGATCTTAGCAATTACAATGATCTGAAATTTGAACTTCCAAATCCAATGTCAAATGCCTAAAAAATGTTGAATTCTTAAGACTGCCGGTTACCCTCTACCACATAAGATCAATTGCTAAAGAAAAGTAACTATGGTGCTACGAGAGCAGTTAATGTAATATCAATATTACACAATGTCTCAGAGTGCTTGCAAATGTGAACATTAAAATATACACAGCACAGAAACATCCATAAGCGTGGAGAAATAAAATATTTTACATCATGCTACATTTCTCTTTCAAATGGAATGTTTTACTTATTAGATGTCAGTAACATTTTTACAAATCAATGAGTGTCTGTACGCTCACCCAGTTTCCTTCAGTACTTGAGGCTTTGTCTGTGGCCCATCAGTATAACCTCTGTCCCCAATGCTTGAGATGCTCGAGGGGCTAAATGGCCTACTGCTGGTCCTATGTTCTTATATGATCCATGGCTCATCTCCAATTCTGCAATCCCTCGCTTTGAACACCTGTACCACACCTGCTGCTTCTTCCACAGCGTGCTCTCCTACCTGCTGAACACTTAAAATCTGTTCACGTTCTGTCTCCAGCTTACCCACTGACCCCTTTGAACAACTGTGGTCTTTCTATCCGGTCCACTTTTCATCCTTCAAGCATTGGTGTTCTGCTCCTTACCTTTCTGCCTCTTGTTATTTCCCAACTGTCTAGCATTTGTCCACCAGTCACCTTGGCCAGAAACCATCCTCCTGTCTTTGAACATAACACTAACCTGTGGCTTGTGAGCTACACCACCTGGCAATGGATTACACTCAGATGATGCAACACCCGCTCAGCCTTTTTTCTCATTGTGGTCTATTATAAGAAACCTACAAACCCCACCCCCTATCTGAACCCAGCAGATCTTCTAAAGCTCCACTAAACCCATTCTCTCAGTCACACCCTTACAAACCATATGAAACTCTCTTGCCATGGACCCATACACTCTGGTTTTATAGGCACCATAATGCTGGGCTTGCTAACCACACCCATAAAGATTTTATGAGATCTGTGAAGGGAGGAGCTTTAAGGAGTCCATATTACAGGGTGGGTTTATTGGGTTTGTATAGGGGCTTTATAACTCTGAATATAAACAACATTTATGGTTTCTATATGTAGGGTGCTGCTATGATGAGAAGATTGAATTGGGTAGAAGTGATTTTGGGGTACAATAAAGTCTGCGATAACTGGGGTTTATCAGAAATAGTAAACATGCAAATTAACTTAATTGACTTTCCTGTCCTCTCCCCCACTCCCATCTTTGGAAAAATTGGGCACGCCCTCATAACCTATCAAACACATTCATATTTGATAGGTTTCACTATATTTATGCATTGTACCTGACCAAGAGCGAGGGGAAGTGGCCTAACTTAGCACAAAGCTCTGCCAGTATTACTGATACGGGCACTAGGAGGTGCAGGGCAGCAGCCCGGGGGAATCTGCCCACTGATGTTCCTTCTTGATGTTCCAGTTGATCTCACCATGCCTCCGAGTGATGGTACGGCTGCTACTGAGAACTGGGGTGAATTCGCAGGCACAAAGCTACATCCCAGCCACTCCGTGCATCGTCACGCACTAACACGCACCCGTCACTTCCTACAGCTTCAATTGTAACTTAAAAAATGCATTATGGAATCGCTCAAGCAATTGTTTAGTATGCATCAAGCTGTCTCACTTTTTTAAAAAAAACACTGACGAACAATAAAGGTACCATATAAATTTTCAGGTCTGGTTAAAGTAAAAGTTCAGCTTCATACGAGTTAAAGTTAGACAGCTGCAACAGGATTAAATTGGTGCATTTATATACAACATACGCAAAGTGTTAAAAAGGTGCTACAATCTTTTAGCAAAGTGCCAACATGTGGAATGGAATTGTAGTTGAAGTATCTAACACTTTGGGGACTTCATGCTTCAGTACCTTACCACCCATGCATACGGAGACGCTAATGACAGAGAGGCTACCCATCAGGGAATGCAATTCTGTTCAGACATTTCCCCCGAAATGGATTATTTCAGCCTCGTTGGTCACAGATTCTGGAGTTTTCCAGCGATTCATCTTGCTATTAATGATGTCAGAGAATTTTAGGACTCTGAATTAAATAATGATTAATAGGACTACTGAGTGATCTAGGCCACAGCAGTGCTGTTTATTTCTATGTGAAGCTCTGTCAAGGCTGATAAATCGGATGCCTGAAATAGTTTATAAAGTACAGAATTGATGTGGCGGTTAGAGAGGGAGAGAATTAATGTTACGAAATAGGCCTGCAACCTAGGTTTGATGAAAGCAGAGGAAAGCCTTTTATATAAATTGTCTGTCTCAGTATGAAATGGGAGGGGTAATAGGGGATGTAAGGAAAACTCAACACAAAATCTGTGCCACTGCAGTTTCTAAGCGCCGTGTAGTTGGAGAAGGCTGTGAAGCTCCACAGGGGACCAATGAGGTGGGCACAAACTGAATAAAAGCAGGACAAAATTGATCGAGATTAAATAGTTGAAATATAAGCTTTGAAGATAAGAGGGAGAGAAGATAGAAGGATGTGCAACCAGGGAATACAAGGTGGAGGCCAAAACTGTTCTTCTGTGCTTTCGCTTTTTGAGGTTTTCAGGGAACATTTGTAAAAAAATATATACATTTTTACCAAACACCTCCATTGTTTCCTGTACAATGCCTCTTACCTTTTAATACAAAGGAATCTATTGTTAAAAATAAATCTATTATTGTATACTAGCCTTGCAGAAAGAACGCTGATCTTATTTGCACGTCTTTTGACATTAACAATTACAAAAGTAATTCTTTATGTAATCTTTTTTAAATTTTTCAATAACAACTGCACCCAACTGCTGGGTTTCTTGAAATGACTGCATTGCATTGTGTTGAAGTTAATATGCTATTCCCAGTAAAACAGTTATTTCAGAATCCTTTTTATTTGAGCTTATTAAGTCAGAGCTAATTAATTTTGTGCTTATTTTTTTCTAATGATTTCCTCTGTTAATGCAACGATATTATGATGACTCAGTCAGAAGATAATTCTTTCCCTATGGCGATATGTTCCATATAACAATCCAGCTGAAAACTGGTAATAAAATTCAGGGCTCATGCTGGTTAGTGGGTTGGAGTGTTGCCTCTACCAGGTCTAAAAGTCACCGCCAAAAACTATTAAGCTCCTGGATGGGCAACAGCTGCTCCAGGTCACCTACAACAATGGGATCCATTCCTTATCATTTTAAAATCCATTGTATTAAAGTAAGGCTGCTCTAAATATATAATTAGAAATTTGAGCTAGACATTAAGTAATGAAAATAAATGTTCAGATTTCTGGTATGTAGGAGGTTTGCACAGCTTAATGCACAACCCTGTTAAAAGGTTGAGCTAATTATGGCTCGTGCAGAATCTGTAGACCTTTTTTTAAAAAAAAAATCATTTATGGGATGTGGGCGTCGCTGGCAAGGCCAGCATTTATTGCCCATCCCTAATTGCCCTTGAGAAGGTGGTGGTGAGCCGCCTTCTTGAACCGCTGCAGTCCGTGTGGTGAAGGTACTCCCACAGTGCTGTTAGGGGGTGAGTTCCAGGATTTTGACCCAGCGACGATGAAGGATCAGCGATATACTTCTAAGCCAGGATGGTGTGTGACTTGGAGGGAACTGGTATTTGCTGCGGTATTCCTCTGCTTTGCAACCAGCTGGGAGAAGAGCCACAGAACTTAGAGGTTTTCAGCACGGAAGGAGGCCACTCAGCCCATCGCGTCTGTGCTGGCTGCTTGCTAGAGAAATCCAAAAATGCCTTGGTCTCTCCTCATAGCCGTGTATCATCTCCTGCTTCAATATTTACCCAACTTTCGCTTGAAAGATGTAATGGTTTCTGTCTCAACGACTTTCTGTAGAAAAGCATTCCATGATCCAACTACCTTATGCATAAAGAAGCAGAGGGGGAACCAAAATAATAACGACTGTAAAAATAGCACTGGAAATAATGTGAACAGTTGCTGGAGAATCTATAACTATGTATAGAATTGGAAATGGGAACAAGTGCTTCAGCTTATGAAGTTTCTGAATTCCTTTACCAGGGTGTTGATTTCCATTGTAACTAGATTTTTTAAACATGACATTTGGATCTTCTTCACATATTGTTACTATTTAGGGATTCGACAGCATTTACTCAAAAGTATTTTACAAGGAGAACACCCTTTCATCATCTTCATTCTTACAAAAGAGTACTCAGTCAAATTAATAACATTAATATTGGATAGTGTTGAGTCCACCTCAATGCATATATGATTTGAGGATAATTGGGAACTAGGTGTACAATTTCAAGGTACTGGCCCCATTCCCTTTCATTATAGTCTGAGTAACTATAGAATTTCTTGGATAACTAGTTATGTACTTATCAGGATTCAATTATAGTTTTTAAATATAGTTTTCTCTCTCTCTGTCAATCTTAAATGTAATGAATGAGTTTCTAACCCCTCTCTTGAAAATACATCAGATATCTTTTGAAAGTACTGAATTCTCGAGTCTGTGTATCACAGAAATATTTCTTATTTAAAAAAGTAAAGCCGTAAATGAAATTATAACTGTAAAGTAAGGTAAAATATTTCCTCATTACATGATAATAATGATCATAATAATAGCGTAACCTAACGCATAAAAGAGCCAGTGGGGCCGATAAGAGCTGTGGTACTACAGGCACCAAGACCCGATATAATCGGGGACAACGGCCTGAGCCCTACCCATAGCTGATTTGTAACTGAACCCCAATTCAGTTGAACACCAACACTGCACGAGGCTCTTTAAAGTTTTTAAATGAGGGTTTCTCCTCCTAATGGAACTAGAGATCTGGAGTAGTGATTCAAAGGCTTCAAGGGACATGCTTGATAAATGATTTAAATTACAATCCTGGGTAGCCCTCTCCTTCTTAAGGGTTATCTTTCCTTTCAGTAACTTGTCCGCCAACAGTCAATTTGTTCTTTTTCTCCCCACGGACAAAATAATAATAAAATGGTGGCACTTTGTTGACAGCCAGGAGGCCCCTACATTCTGCTCTCCTGCCCCTGTGGTACTCCCAATTTGTTATGCGCATCACATTGGGATCACTCTCAATGGCCCGTAATTTCCGATAGGAGACTTCCTGCGTGCGGATGCCTCCTATCGGAAAAAGATTTACGCACTTACCTGAGGGCTCCCGAGGTCCGGACACTTCCGCTCCTGGGCCGCTCCACAGTCGAAATGCGCAGGGCCCACGTATCCCAGGGGCGCATGCAGTTCGCAAGCGTCCCTGGGATCACGTGGGCCAGGCCAGCCAATAGGAGAAGGTAGACCTGCCAAATATATGAATGGAGATCACCCCAAAAAGACACTAAAACATTAAATAAATTAAAAGACAACCATCACGTTTTTAAAATGAGTTAAAATTACATTAAATTAAATATTTTAAACAAAAATTAAATTTTTTGAAAAAAAAATTAAAGTTTTTTATGGGGCTGAAAATAAACTTACCTTTTTTAAAAAAGTATTTTTAAATTATAAAGGAGTGAAAAAAAAATTTTTTTCCCCACTTTTTTTCCAACTCTTATGCTGGTAAAAGCAAGCCTTATGCCAAAGCAAGCCTTACGCCTGCTTTTACCAGGCGTAAGATTTTTAAGGGTTTTCAGCAGGCGGAGGTTCTGCAGAAAGCAGAACTCTCCACCCACAGAGGCCCTTCTCCAGGGCAGGCGTCCGATCTGTCAAGAGCATTCTTGACAGATTGGAAATGTCGGTTTTCAGCGCATGCCTGAAACTGGCATTTCCGATGTCCCTATGGGTGTGTACACAGCGCGTACACACCCATAGGCATCGGAAAATACGGGCCAGGTCTGTATTATTCCAGCAATAACAGCACGCGGGGTTTGGTCCAGAGACATGTAAACCTAGATCTTCCAATATGGTTGCAGATTACATCCTAATGTTGAGTAATGCGTTTTGCACCGACATGAATTGAAATGTGCTGTTTGCACCCAATTTTCCAAGGGCAGCTCTTTATAGCAATTATGTTCTGCTCCAGGTGCAGATTTGGACGTGGGCTAGCTGCGCATTAGTGGTGGGCGCGTCAAATTGCAAGTAAGTGAAACCTAAAGGGAAGGGTTAATTAAAGAGGTCTGCCACAATAGGTGAAAACAGTTCTGAAAACCTTTGGAGAAGGTCTCAGAAGGCATCTCAACCCATCAGCAGCCTTAGGTTAAGCCAAAGTAGAGTGACAGGGGAAACTAAAAGGAAAGGAAATCCAACATGCGAGCATGAGTCTGCCGGCAAGTGACAGAACAGCCCAGCCCACTCGACCACTGTTTGGCTGCTGATGTGGAGGTAGTCAGGCATCAAGTGATTGTAAGGAGTAATTATTCTCTTCGCCACTCCATGTCATCACCCCCATAGGTCAGACTTACAGCAAGTCTCAGCACTTTCATTTGAAAAGAAGGTAAAAGTAAACCAGATGGGCTGCTGGCCGAATCCTTCGACTGTCAGTCAGAAAGATATCTTGAGACAGCTTTGCAGCATTAATCCTGTTCAGTTTATGCCAAACTACTATTTTCAGCTATCCCACGATTTGCCACTGTTGACAGAAATTTATGCCATTGGATCAGATATTACATTATATTATTATTACAAATTAACATGTCTAACCATGCAAATGTGCCATATGACACATCGATGATAAGAATGTACTGGTGGCAGTAATCCACAAAATGATGGGTGACACATGACATGAGAGAAGGTCACGCTTCAATCAAATGAACTTTATCAACTTTTTATTAGATATAAAGCAATAAAACAATCTGTGGGTGGCAGCAATGCCACCATACCCCATGAGGATGTTCTTGCCATGGAGGGAGTGCAGCGAAGATTCACCAGGCTGATACCTGGGATGGCAGGAATGACGTATGAGGAGAGATTGGGTCGATTGGGCTTATACTCGCTGGAGTTTAGAAGAATGAGAGGGGATCTCATTGAAACTTATAAAATTCTAACAGGACTAGACAGACTAGATACATACATAGATACATAGAAGATAGGAGCAGGAGTAGGCCATCCGGCCCTTCGAGCCTGCTCCGCCATTTAATGAGATCATGGCTGATCCTCCAATTCAGTATCCCGTCCCCGCCTTCTCTCCGTAACCCTTAAGCCCTTTTGCCTGTAGAAATATATCTAATTCCCTCTTAAATATATTTAATGAGCTGGCGTACACTGCCCTCTGTGGCAATGAGTTCCACAGGTTCACCACCGTCTGAGTGAAGAAATTCCCCCTCATTTCTGTCCTAAATGGTTTAGCCCTTATCCTTAAATTATGTCCTCTAGTTCTGTTCTCACCCGCCAAGGGAAACATTCCTTCTGCATCTAGTCTGTCTAGACCTGTCAGAATTTTATACACTTCTATGAGGTCCCCTCTCAATCTTCTAAACTCCAGTGTGTACATCCCTAAACTACATAGTCTCTCCTCATAGGTCAATCCCGCCATTCCTGGTATCAGCCTGGTGAATCGCCGCTGCACCCCCTCCATGGCAAGAACATCTTTCCTCAGATGAGGCGACCAAAACTGTACACAGTACTCGAGGTGTGGTCTCACCAGTGCCCTGTACAGCTGCAGCAAGGTATCCCTGTTCCTGTATTCCAACCCTTTTGCTATGAAGGCCAGCATACCGTTTGCCTTCTTGATCGCCTGTTGCACCTGCATGCTCGCCTTCAGTGACTGGTGTACAAGAACACCCAGGTCTCTCTGTACTTCCCCCTCTCCCAATTTATTGCCATTTAAATAATAATTTGCCCTCCCGTTCCTGCACCCAAGGTGGATAACTTCGCACTTGTCCACATTATAGTGCATCTGCCATTTATCCGCCCAATCACCCAGTCTGTCCAAATCGCTCTGGAGCTTCCTGGTCTCCTCCTCTGAGCCCACCCCCGCTCCTAGTTTAGTGTCGTCTGCAAATTTGGAAATGCTGCATCCGACTCCCTGATCCAGGTCATTAATGTAAATTGTGAACAGCTGGGGACCCAGGACAGATCCCTGTGGTACCCCACTTGTTACTGCCTGCCATTCAGAAAATGGCCGGACTAGATGCAGGAAGGATGTTCCCGATGGCAGGGGAGTCCAGAACCAGGGGTCACAGTCTAAGGATAAGGGGTAAGCCATTTAGGACTGAGATGAGGAGGAATTTCTTCACCCAGAGAGTGGTGAACCTGTGGAATTCTCTACCACAGAAGGCAGTAGAGGCCAATTCATTAAATATATTCAAGAAGGAGTTAGATATATTTCTTAAAGCTAAAGGGATCAAGGGATATGGGGAGAAGGCAGGGACAGGGTACTAAATTTGGATGATCAGCCATGATCTCATTGAATGGCGGAGCAGGCTCGAGGGGCTGAATGGCCTGCTCCTGCTCCTATCTTCTATGTTTCTATGTTTATGAAACTATGTGAGGATTTGAGCTGCCAGCGTTTGAAGGATGTGTTTGTCTAAGGACCACAGAAACGATTATGACTGTCTGTGGCCTTAAACATTCTATAAAGGTGTAAATTTGCACACAGCAGAAAGATTAAAATTACATAATCTGGCTGAAAGTGTGTTCCTAGAAACAAAAACAACTTGCATTTATATAGCGTCTTTAATGTAGTGAAACATCCCAGGGCGCTTCACAGGAGTGTAATCAGACAAAAATTTGACACTGAGCCAAAGAAAGAGACGTTACGACAGGTGGCCAAACGTTTGGTCAAAGAGGTAGATTTTAAGTAGCGTATTAAAGGAGGAGAGAGAAGCAAAGAGGTTTGGGGAGGTAATTCCAGAGCTTAGGGCCTAGATGGCTGACCACCAATAGTGGGGCGAAGGAAATCAGGAATTTCGCCCCCCAAAAATCTATCTCAGCCTTGAATATACTCAACAACTCAGCACCCTTTGAGGAAGAGAATTCCAAAGATTCACAAGCCTCTGAGTGAAGAAATTCCTCATCTCAGTCTTAAATGGCCAACCCCTTATCCTGAGACGATGCCCGAGTTCTAGACTCTCCAGCCAGGGGAAACAACCCTGTCAATCCCCCTCAGAATGGCACAATTTTTAAAATTACATTTTACATGCTTGTGCATTTTATTCTAAAGCAAAGGAAGTAAGATTACCTCATTATGGAACCATGAGGAGATAATTGTTTAAGTTTACGTGTAACATTTAAGAAAATGAAGTGCGGTGAAGTCACTTACGTGTCATGCCCATATATTTGTGTAGCGGAAACAGAGAAATATATCTATTTATTAAACAAGGGGGTGGATTGTCCTCCCCCACCACTCCCTCACGCCAAGCGGGGTTCGGACGGCTGGCTGGCTGGTCAAAGTTGCTTGTCGTCCGGTCACATACTAGTCTCGGCGGGAGGCCCAGTTCATTATGAGGGCCAGATCTTGTTAGCATCAGAACATCAGGCTGAGGCTGGGGATAGAGCGCCCATGGGGCCGGCCTGCTGGCTTGGGGGCCACCGCAATATCGGGGAAACCTGGCCAACCTCCGGGCTGGAAAAAGGACGGTCCTTGGAAGGGGTCCCGACATCTGGAGGGAGGAGCAGGGGTGGGGGGGTTGAGGAGGACCTGGAGCTGTAGCGGCTCAGTCTGGTTTTTGTGCAGCCTGGAAGGAGAACTCCTGGCCCACGGAAAAATAAAGAGGAACTTACCTTTGGAATCCTCTTGGGCTGGGCCGCCAGCTGATCCCGGTCCGAAAATGGCAATCGGGATCCTATGTACCTCATAGTACCCCAATTTGCATTTTAAACGGGTCTACTGCCTGGCTGAAGGGGCAGCTGCGGCCGCCAAACAATTGGACGGGTGAAACATTGCTGCAAAGTGCAGGAATAGGGCGGTAGGTTATCGCCCACCATTTTTGGGGTGCTATCGCCTTGTTTCCACTGGGGGACGGAGGGTGTTGGGGGGGAAGACCTGGAATTTCATCCCAAGATCTTTTAGCCACTTCTTGCACCCATCTCTCCTGCACGCCGGTCTTCCGTTCTAATTCCACGCACAGTTTTAGAAATTTGCAACAAGGTGGGTGCTTTCTTTCCAAGATGACGTGTGCTAATTCTAAACAATTCCTCAAACTGTGGTGCACTTTTTTTTTATCCTGTGGCATCCCTGGGTCCCACGTTTAAGCTCAAGAGTTCAAGAGACAGAGTGAGAGCGATGAACAGCTGGGCAGGTAAGACACTGGTAGAAGTTCACTAATCAGGATATGATGGCTGTGTTTTTTCTTGACATTGATGTAGCCTGGTTTGTCTATTATATCAGTGTCACTCAACATTGCCGTGCGTAAAAGGTGATAGTTTTCCCTCCTCGGCGCTGACAGTTCATCCCAGAGCTCCTATTGAAGTCAACCTTTGCTCACAGTTATCATCTGCGTGCAGGCAGGCTTCATTTTACATCAGGTAACTAAGAATAAATAAAAGTCGATGGCTTTCAGTTCCAATCACATTGCACGTCACCGTGCTTCAATCAGCGGTTTAACAGGAATGATTGCATCAGGAACAAAAATGCTGACATTTCCTATATTTTTTGACTACACTTTCTAGTTGCTATTAGTTTATTTTCTTTTAGCATATATTTATATTAAATTCTCATATTCGCTCTGAGTCCTGATTCAGCTTTCACTTCAGAGCCAAGTATCTTGCAAAAATCTGTTTTAGTCTCGGTCCCTAAGCAGGAACCAGCTAGGCATCAAGTTTTATTATAGAAGCAGCTTGAAAGGTTTCGATATTTGAATAATAATGGGATTTCAAGATGCGTTTTTTCTTTTTTTTATTATTAATGTGGCAGAATTTTGTTTCTTTCAGGCCCTGTGACCTTTCTGTCCCTTGTTGAGTCTTTCTTGTGTTTCAAGTGTCTGCCCCATTTGTTACTCGACTACACTTCACCGGGAAAGATAATTGCGGTTAAAATTAAAGTCTTTAGACTGTGTCCCGCTGCCTTTTAAATGTGCAACACAGGAGAGAGGTCAATTCTCGCACATTCACCTCATGTTTGGAAGAGTCACGTTGATCTAATGTGAAGTCGATATTTTAGCATAGAGAAGGGCTTGTGTAATGCTAACAATCCATCAGGGACCTTTCTTTTGCAGCACTGCTGCCTTGCTCTGTTGGCTCAGTAACTGTGTAGTGACACGGGAATCAGACACTTTTGCACAAACATATTTCCTTTTATTCAAGCAGCTTTCCTTTATTCCTTAACCCTTAGAGGGCTGCAACGTATTTCTGCATCAGAATGAAAGATGTAATGGTATTATGGTGGTGCAAGTAGGTTGGTGTACTAATGCGCAGCAACACAGAGTATTAGGAAGTGGGCTTGGGTCCAGGTATACTTTCATATTAAGTTTGAGATCTGTGCCGTGCCGTGCCATCAGGACGGAAGGCAGGGAAGAAAATTGTCTGTGGCGTCACCATACTTTGCTCACCTGTGGTCCTGGAATTTTATCAATATTACTGTGGTTACTTCTTTATAAATCACTGGTTCGGCTTCAGCTGGAGTATTGTGTCCAATTCTGGGCACCACATTTTAAGAAGAATGTTAAGGCCTTGGAGAAGGTGCAGAGGAGATTTCCTAGAATGGTACCAGGGATGAGGGACTTCAGTAATACGGAAAGACAAGAGAACTTGGGAGCAGAGAAGCTTAAGGGGAGATTTAATAGAGGTGTTCAAAATCATGTTGGTTTTAATCGATTAAATAAGGAGAAACTGTTTCCACTGGCAGGAGGGTCGGTAACCAGAGGACTCAGATTTAAGGTAATTGACAAAAGAACAAGAGGGGAGATGAGGTGATTTTTTTTTTTACACAGCGGGATCGGGAATGTACTGTCTGAAAGGGCGGTGGAAGCAGATTCACTAGTAATTTCAAAAGGGAATTGGATATGTACTTGAAAAGGAAAAAATTACAGGACTATGGGGAAAGAGCAGGGGAGTGGGACTAATCGGAGAGCTCTTTCAAAGAACCAGGATTGTTGGGCCGAATGGCCTCTTCTGTGCTCTATGATTCTATTGTTTCTCTGAACTTTTACTCTCTTCTTCCTAAACTACAAATAGGCCATTCCACATGCTCTTCATCCTTCCTGCATTGTCACTGTGTTGAAATAAGACTCCTCAGTCTTCTCTGTGACAAAAATGGAGTAGTTTTGATGGTAGTGGGTTTCTCACTTCACTGTATTTCGGAGCTTCAAAATGGGTTAGCCAGAAAAGATTTTACCCTTAAAATGGCTGCCGCAACTGCACGCTGGGAGAATGGCTTCATTTCTCCTGGCTCCGCACAGAGTGCGTATCAGAAAAAAGCCAGTCAAATTAAGCAAATGCTGCATCAGTGGAGATGCTATCTTTGAATGAGACATTAAACCAAGGACCCTGCTCAAGTCGGCGTAAGCGATCCAATGGTGGAAGATTAGCAGGTGAGTTCTCCTGGTGTCCTGGTCAATGTATCCTCAACCAACACCACCAAAAGCAAATTAACTGATTGTTTATCTCATTGCTGTTTATGTGTGTGCAAAATGGCTACTGGGCTTGCCTACATGACAACAGTGATGACATCTCAAAAGTAATTCATTGGCTGTGAACTGCTTTAGGACATCCCGAGAAAGTGAAAGGTGCTCTATGAATGCTAGATTTTTTTCTCAAAGGTAAAACTATATGGTCAAAAGGTTTTAGGGATGTAAAGAGCTGTCACTTCTGATATTTTAGCATAGCTGTAGCAAATGTGGAGGTGTGATATATTTTTCCAGTAGGTAGGATTGTCATCATTCTGAGAAAGCCTAACTGGTAGAGTATCCTTCTGAGAAACATTTGTCCAAAAAATGTGCAAAGAAAGACAATCCAAGAAACAAAGCTGGCAGGTTTGCCTGTTTAGCCCTTTCATGAACTGGTACAAAGCCACTGTGTTATTTGAATTGACTTTGACAACTTGCTGCTACTGCTTGCTTCTCTAAAAGACCATGGGGGTGATCTTACCGACAGGCGGGGAATGGGTGGGCCGTGGGCAGAGCACACCCGTCCGTTCTTGCTAGGGTGTGGGCACATACTGCAGCTCGCAGGTTGTGAGGGGGCAGGAGATTGGCCAGCTCCCCTGCTGAGCCGAGGGGTGGGGTGATCCTAGGTGGTGCCTCAGACAGGCTGGCAGCTGGCGGAGTTTTCTTTGGGGGGGTGCAGGAGGAGCAACCTGGCATTTCCTGGCCTGTTTTCTGAGTGGCCTCCAGCAGTTCCTTTAAAGACTGCTGATCAGGCCACGTTCCTACTGGTGAATGCTCCGCTCATTCGTACTTCAAAATTGCAATTGAGGTCCTATATACTTCATAGGACTTCAAATTCCATATTACAAGTGGTCTCCCGTCTGAAACAGGCAGGCACTCCGGTCGCCCTTTACAGGCCCCCACCCAAGGTGGCGGTGGCCAGAGCGCCAGGGTAAATTGGATGGTAAGTGACCTGATGTCATTTTCAGGCCACTAGTCTGATTTCGCTGGGAAGAGGGAGTTAAAATCGGCCCTTATCTGCGAACAAACATTTTGATGGTTTAGTCTGTGACAGTGTCTGGCATGATATTTTCTGAAGTGAGATGTGGTTTGAATTCCTATGTATAATCCTGAGACAACAAACAGACTTATTGTTCGCCCAAGGCCTACTATCCCAGATTACAAGTCCTGTTCACCTGTCACCCATCACCCCTGTGCTCGGTGACCTACACTAGCTCCCTGTCCAGAAGTGCCTCAATTTTAAAGTTGTCATCCTTGTTTTCAAATCCCTCCCTGTCCTCACCCCTCCCTATCTCTGTAACATTCACCAACCCTACAATCCTCCAAGATCTCTGTGCTCTTCCAATTCTGTCCTCTTTTGCATCGCCGATTTTCATTGTTCCACTATTGGTGACCGTATCTTCAGCTCTCTAGGCCCTAAGCTCTAGAATTCCCTCCCTAAACCTCTCCTCCTTGCTATCTCTCCCTCCTTCTTTAAGACACTCCTTAAAACCTATTTCTTTCATCAAGCTTTTGGTCACCTGTCCTAATATCTCCTTATGTGGCTCGGTGTCAAATTTTGTTTGATAATGCTCCTGTGAATTAACTTGAGATGTTTTTACTATGTTAAAGGCACTATATAAATGCAAATTGTTGTTGTTACTTTGTGGACATTCCCAAGACCCTAAATCCTTAACTTCTTCAACTGTCATTTCCTTCTAAAACATTTAGGGAGGAAAATTCAGTTGGTTAGCGCCTCCAGTTAGCGCCTGGCGGGGCGTTAATGGGATGCTGATGCAGTAGCACCGGGGCGAGGCGAATCCAATGACGCACGCCAAATCCGGCCGCCCCCCATAGTGCCACCGCTACGAGTTACCGCCGGGGACCTCAGCGCCAGGCAGATTGTGATGTCAGTGAGCGTGCAACACTCACTGGGTGCCCGATCTGCTAAATTCATTTTCTCCCACTGCCTTAGGGCCTCACCCCGACAGCAACAGGGAGAGGCAGTGTCAAGCAGGCAGATGCTGGCTCCAGGGGCACGACTTAAAGGAATCATGAGTAATGAGTCACAGCTGTCATGTTAGTGCTGTTTCACTGCTTCCTCGTCAGTTTGACATTGTGCAACAGTTTAATTCAGTCATTTAAAAATTGTTTAGTATCAGGAGTGTTGTGGCTACTAACAAGTAGTTACATTTATTCTCACAGCATATCAAAGTGCTACACTTGGTAACATTAATGGAGGCTGTACTGGCAGGCGACCTCGCCCTCCAGGATCTACGGTGGAGGGAGCGGAGGCAGCGAGAAAGATTGGAAGATGTGGCCAGAGGGAGGAGAAGGGCCATCAGAGCTCTGAACAGGAGGTCTTACCCTCCGAGGGTATTCCGAGAGCACTTCTCCTATCTCCAATTAAGTGAGGAGCAGTGTATTAGAAGGCTCCGCTTCGGCAAGGAAGTGGTCACTGAACTCTGCCACCTCCTGCAACCAGACCTCGAGCCTCAGATCAGGGTGACCACGGCTCTCTCAGTGGCAGTCAAGGTCACCGTTGCCCTCAGTTTCTTCACCAGCAGATCCTTCCAGTCTGCAACAGGAGATATAGCTAACATCTCGCAGTTCGCCATCCATTGCTGCATCCGGGAGGTCACAGAGGCTCTCTACAGTAGGAGAAGGTACAACATTTCCTTACCCATCACCAGAGACAAGCAGGGCGAATGTGCATGTGGCTTTGCCAGGATAGCGGGCTTCCCCATGGTGCAGGGCGCCATTGACTGCACCCACATGGCTTTGCGGGCACCGCATAACAATCCTGAGATCTTCCGTAACTACAAAAGCTACCACTCATTAATGTGCAGTTGGTGTGCGACCACAGACAGTGAATCCTCAATGTGAATGCCCGCTATCCTGGCAGCAGCCACGATGCCTTCATCCTGCGCCAGACTCTTCCAGCCACCACGTCAAGCTTGCGGCTGGCTGGTCGGAGACAAGGGTTATCGCTCTCCACCTGGCTCATAACTCCCCTTCCCAACCCCAACACTCCTGCCCAGCACTCATATAATGAGTGCCATGCTGCCACCAGGAACATCATCGAGCAGACCATCGCGGTGCTCAAGCAACGATTCTGCTACCTTGACCGCTCGGGAGGAGCCCTCCAGTGCTCTGCGGAGCGGGTGTCCCATTTCGTGGTGGTCTGCTGCAAGCTCCACAACTTGGCCATCATGAGGGCCCAGCCCTTGCCACCAGGGATTGCGGGACCACCTCAGGAAGAGGAGGAGGAGGAACAGGAGCGAGGGAGGAGGAGGAACTAGAGCGAGGGAGGAGGCAGCCACTCAATCGGCCTTCCGGAAGGGCAGTCCGTGACCACCTCATCAGACTGCGGTTCCAATAAATTAAATCCCAGATCCCCGTTGCTCACCACATCCCCATCATTCCATCCCTGTCACAGACCATATCACAGCGCAAATTTGAAATGAGAGACACCACAAAATAATCCAAACTGAATTAATGAATTTATCAATAAACAGTGAACACATATTTACAACAACAATATCAACTATTCACCCTTGTGCAATCCTTTAATGCCTGCCGTTACTGTGCCTTTGCCTACTCTAGTGCTCCAACGAAGTGTTGGTCCAGTGGCTGCAGTACGGCTGGTGGAAGGCTGTCGACTGTCCGTGACGGAGACTTCTGATGGCCTTGCAGGGCGCCCTTAACGAGCTCTGGGCCTGAAAGGCCCGGCTGTAGACTGCACCACCTAAGCATGGGCGGC
The DNA here is from genome assembly GCA_030390025.1 of Squalus acanthias. Taxonomy (NCBI): domain Eukaryota; kingdom Metazoa; phylum Chordata; class Chondrichthyes; order Squaliformes; family Squalidae; genus Squalus; species Squalus acanthias. The sequence goes on from CM059428.1 coordinate 152,789,511, forward strand.
AGCAGCCTGGGCTGGCTGGATGACAGGCACCGACAAAGGCAATGGCGGAGTGGCATTGGTGGGAGCAGGAATACTGTCATCCTGAGAGATGACATCAGCTTCCTGCTCCACTGACCCACTGCCACTAGCCCAGGGCAGCACCTCAGCATCCCTCGCAATCTATTGCAGCACAGATTGGTAGCCTGCTGCGACACCGTGAAAGCCCCGGTCAACGGTGGTAGACTCAGCCACGATGGCAGCAGTCAGAGCTTGCATTGCATCAAGCTGACACTGCATGAGAGAAGTCTGAGATTGGATGCCACCAAGCATAGACTGCATTACAGCACTAAGACATTGCGTCGCTTCCGCCTGTGCTGCAGTGGAAGCTGCCGGATCGCCCAATACACGCGGCATCAGGTCTGGGTCGCCACAGTCTCTCTAGGAGTCTACCATCCTTTGCAGACTGGAAATGATGGGCTCCATGTTGTGCACAGAGCTCTGTGCAATGTTGGAGGCGGATTCCTCCATGCTCCTTACCATTGCTGAGAGGATTTTGGGCACCCTTGACATTGCACCTTTCATCTCCATGTGCATGCCCATCACCTTTCTTCTGAAGGCCTCCCCATCAAGGTCCTCATCTGAGTCCTGTGCAACAGAACTCGCATGCGAACTCGTCCTCCGGGGAGCTGGCCCCCGAGTTACCCTTTCCCCCTGGTCTTGCTGTAGTCCGCTCGTCCCCGGTGCCTCACCCTGTGCAGATCCCACTACTATACTAGCCTCTAAAGAACGCGTAGTGCCAGTATCTGAGCTGGTGCCTGCGGGTGAGACATGCAGTGATGCAGTGTGTTCTTCTTCCTCCTCTTCTCCCGCCTCGCTCTCTACGGTGCCCTCAGGGACAGGCTGCTCAGGTGCTTGCTCATTATCTGAAAGCATAACTGCACACGATTCGGATTAATGTGAGGGGAGGGGGCAGGAAGGGAGAAATGCTTGCATACAGCATGATTAGCTGGAAAGTGCGAAAGGCTTGTGGAGTGAGGGGGAAGTCTGATGTGAGAAGAAGGAGTAGGGATGAGCATACCATTGCTGTCCCCAAGGGGGTCAATGTCGCTGGTGACCACGGCGCCCACCACCTGGCGCCCAATAATCTGCAGCACTTGAGTCTCGAGCTCAGACAGTGGTTGGGTGTCGGCTTGTCCTCCACCTGTGCACTCCTGCTCCCACCTGGGCCTGCAAGAGAAAGGAAAGTGTGAGTGAGTGTGAAGCAATGTGTTTGGGTGATGCGCCTGCCATAGTTGAATAGCTGTCATTGTGTGCAAGGTGTGAGATGTGGGTGTGAGTGTTGGTAGGTGGAGATTGTTGGTGAGTGCTGGGGGGTGTGGTGCCTTGGGCAGTGTGTGCAGACTAAGGTTCAGATGGTAGCATTTGTTGAAGCATTAACTCACCCTGACCACCCGAGTGAGGTCGTTAAATTTCTTCCTGCACTGTGTGGGGGTCCTGGGGATCACAGTGCTACCCCGAGAACTGCTGGGCTACCTCCCTCCACACGGCACGGAAGACTTGTGGCGAGGGCCTCCTGCCACTTGCCGGGTCTAGCTCCGCCCTCCGTCTCTCCACTGCGAACACCAACGCCTCCAATGCATGATCGCAGAATCTGCAGGCTCTCTCCCTGGAGCGTGGACCTGCCATCATTACGGCTGCTTGAGTTGTCCGGCTCTATCTCCTTGACCTGCTGCTACTGGCTGAGACGGCTGCACAGCCAGCAATGATGAGATTGAGGTTAAGAACATAAGAACATAAGAAATAAGAGCAGGAGTAGGCCATGCGGCCCCTCGAGCCTGCTCCGCCATTCAATAAGATCATGGCTGATCATCGACCTCAACTCCACTTTCCCACCCGATCTCCATATCTCTTGATTCCCCTCGAGTCCAAAAATCTATCTCTCTCAGCCTTGAATATACACAAAGACTCAGCATTCACAGCCCTCTGGGGCAGAGAATTCCAAAGATTCACAACCCTCTGAGTGAAGAAATTCCTCCTTATCTCAGTCTTAAATGGCCTATTCCTTATCCTGAGACTATGCCCCCAAGTTCTAGACACTCCACCAGGGGAAACAACTTCTCAGCATCTACCCTGTCAATCCCCTTGTATGTTTCAATGAGATCACCTCTCATTCTTCTAAACTCCAGAGAGTATAGGCCCATTCTACACAATCTCTCATCATAGGACAGCTCTCTCATCCCAGGAATCCGTCTAGTGAACCTTCGTTGCACCGCCTCCAAGGCAAGTATATCCTTCCTTAGATAAGGAGACCAAAACTGTGCACAGTCCTCCAGGTGTGGTCTCACCAAGGCCCTATACAATTGTAGCAACACTTCCTTACTCTTATACTCCAATCCCCATGCAATAAAGGCCAACATGCCATTTGCCTTCCTTATTGCTTGCTGTACCTGCATGCTAGCTTTCTGTGTTTCTTGCATGAGGACACCCAAATCTCTCTGAACACCAAAGTTTAAAATTTTCTCACCATTTAAAAAATATTCTGTTTTTCTATTCTTCCTACCAAAGTGAATAACCTCACATTTCCCTACATTATACTCCATGTGCCACCTTATATCCCACTCACTTTGTCTATCTATATCCTTTTGCAGACTTTTTGTGTTCTCCTCATGGCTTACTGTTCCACCTAACTTTGTATCACCAGCAAACTTCGATACATTACACTCAGTCCCTTCGTCTAGGTCATTAATATAGATTGTAAATAGATGAGGCCCACCACTAGTTACAGCCTGCCAACCTGAAAAAGACCCGTTTATCCCTACTCTCTGTTTCTGTCTGTTAACCAATCCTCTTTCCATGCTACTATATTACCCCAACCCCATGAGCCCTTATCTTGTGTAATGACCTTTTATGTGGCACCATATCAAATGCCTTTTGGAAATCCAAATATACTACATCCACTGGTTCCACTTTATCTACCCTGCTAGTTACATCCTCAAAAAAAGGTTCTGCAGCATCAATGAACCTCCCCTTTAAGAACTGGAAAGTGCTGTGGCAATGATGACTTGTGATTAGACTGCACCTGATATTGGTCAGCGCTTCGAGTTTAATGCCACTGAGCTGGGCCATTAGCACTTGATTTAGTGCTCCAATCCTTTCTTTGCACAATAAGACTGAATTTTGCGTGCATACTGAAGCATTAGCACCTAGTGCTAATTATCAATTTTTTCAAAAGTTACCGCCCATTCCTGGGCTATAATGAATTTCTCCTACATAGACTTTTAAATCCCGGTTTTGTGTTACCCAACCATTACTTCTAGATTTGTCTCCTTCTCTCTTACTCTTTTCGGCCTTGATGGTATCTTGCACTAATGACCTTGCCTCTTCACCTGGCTTTCAGGTGTGCAATGATGTACTTAGACGCCAAAGCCTTATGAAGCTGAAGACATATTCCGTGTGCTCAGGTCTTTTTTTTTTTACTCAGACGTCTCAGAAATTTGTCAAGCTTGTTCTGTGATACAGTCTGAGAAACTATACAATTTCTGCGAATAATTGTCTGTCTTAATAACAAACACAGCCATTTCTTATAAATGGCCTTATAGCCTTCACTGGATTTTTGTTGGTGTCAGCATCCAGGAAATCTGTACATTTTACTTTGACAGGATCATTTTTATGAAAATCCCGTGTGATTAAGAGGAATCATTTTTAGACGACTATTCTTGAGATAAATTAAGGGAGATAAACTGATGTTATCAATTCAGGCTAATGTAAAACTTATCGCAGATAATAATATTATGACTGAAGTTGCTTCTCCCTCTTTCATTACTCCAGTCAATCTGCTGGATTTAGTCACATTAGATATGGTAAATCCACATTTACAATGTGAGATACCGAATTAAAACACCAAAACACAGTTCCTTCCCCTGTACAGGGGGATATTTCGATCCGACTGGAACAAATTTGCAAGACAGTAATGTCTGGAGAGCAAAGTGGGGACAGTTAAAGGATATAATCGAGTATTAGAATGCCGTCTGTGCTCACCGGCCCATCTGCCATTAGCTAAAGTAACATCAGTGAGTGGCTTTATAAGAAATTACACGCACAGCAACTTTCTGGTCTAGATGCCAATCTGGAGGCATCCAAGCCACTGGAACTCAGAACTGTCTGAGTACACAGGGAAAAAAAGGAAAGAAAGACTTGCATTATAACGACCTCAGGACATCCCAAAGTGCTTTGCAGCCAATCAATGACCTTTTGAAGCGTAGTCACTCTTGGAATGCAGGAAACGTGGCAACCAAGTTGCGCACAGCAAGCTCCCACAAGCAGCGATGAAATAAATGACCAAATCATGTTTTAGGAGTTGATTGAGGGATAAATATTGGCCAGGACTCCGGGGAGAACTCCTCTGCTCTTCTTCAGAATATTGGCCAGGATTTTGCGGACAGTGGCGAACAATGTTCTCTTTAATAACAACAGAAAGCGCTGGAAAAACTCAGCAGGCCAGGCAACATCGGTGGAGAGAGAAACAGAGTTACCGTTTCAGGTTGAAGACCCTTCGTCAGAACTGAGAAAAAAGCAGGAAATGAAAAAGCATACTTCAACAATGTTCTCTTTAAGCTGCGCAGCCGCCCAGTGCTCTGCAGCTCACGCGCAGCCGGTTCACCGGCTTTTAAATAGGGAAAAACTGCGCCTGCGCGGTATTTGGAATGGGCCGCGCAGCCCCAGGAGGTTTAAAGACGCTCCCATGTGCTTACTTCAATGGGAGACGGCAGATGTTCAAAGCAGGCAGCGCTTTCCCAATCCTTTCCCTCGGCAGCGCAGCTTTCTGGAGTGTGCCACCTATATCAATCAGGCGAGGCGAATAGCCTAGATGCCTTAAAGGGGCTGTGCACGCAAAAAAAAAATTAAAGGGAACATTGGCGGCGAGTGAACGTGGAAGCCGTTCATTATATTTACAGTTGTTGCACTGCGACTTGCAGCGGTTAGAAATCACAAACAATGCGACGCCCTCCACAGGGAACCTGGGACCTGTGTAAACAGGGCCAGCAACTGTGTATCTCCTCAATCAATCAGATTGAAGAATCCTTACTGAGCCACACAGATTCTAAACCAGGAACTGTAAGTTAGAGTATTTAATTAGAATATTATACTTCCTGGTTCAGACTCTGCATGCCTCAGTAAGGATTTTTCCAATTTGATTGGTTAAGGAGATACACAGATGCTGGCCCTGCTTACCCAGGTCCCAGATCCCCTGTAAAGGGCGCTGCGGCAAAATGGCTTTCTACTCACTTGAAAGTTCCATTGCAAAAACCTATAGAAAATCTGTGGGCAAGTGTAAGAGCAATAAACAACTGGTTCTGTTCGTTCGCCGCTGACCGCAAAAAAATGCCAAGCAAAAATGTAATGATAATGTGACATCTATAGATCCTGAGTGAGGCCTCTGCTTCATAACCACCCTGGCGCTGAACCGTAACTGCTGTGAAATCAGCAAAGTAAGTGGCAAATTGCAGTGCTTTGTGCTCTACATTGTTATTTCCAATGTAAACATTTAGACTAAATAATTGACTTTTTCAATAATATAGCGGTGAAGTGGTTCAGTTGCGTATGGGTAAAATAAGCTAGAAATGGTACAAATTTAGAGGACACCACATATCAGAAATATGCTCACAATTCAATCTGCAATGAAATGAAGTGCAGTATGCGCTTAAGTATAAAATTCAGGCCAAAATGTCAGCATCCAAGCAACGACCAGCCGGTTTAAGGACTCTCCCATGTACTTACTTCAATGGGAGACGACAGATGTTCAAAGCAGGCAATGCTTTCCCAATCCTTTCCCTCTGCTGCGCAGCTTTCTGGAGTCTGCCACCTATATCAATCAGGCGAGGCGAATAGCATACATGCCTTAATAGAATCATAGAATGGTTACAGCACAGAAGGAGGCCATTCGGCCCATCAAGCCCATGCTCGCTCTCTGCAAGAGCACTTCAGCTAATCCCACTTCCCGTAGCCCTGCCAGTTTTTTTCCTTCAGGTACTTGTCCAATTCCCTTTTGAAAACCATGATTGAGTCTGCCTCCACCACCCTTTCAGGCAGTGAATTCCAGATCCTAACCACTCGCTGCGCAAAAATGTTTTTCCTCATGTCGCCTTTGGTTCTTCTGCCAATCACCTTAAATCTGTGTCCTCTGGTTCTCAACTATTCTGCCAATAGGAACAGTTTCTCTTTATCTACTCTGTCTAGAACCCTCATGATTTTGAATACCTCTATCGAATCTCCTCTCAACCTTCTCTGCTCCAAGGAAAACAACCCCAGCTTTTCCAGTCTCTTCATGTAACTGAAGTCCCTCATCCCTGGAACCATTCTCGTAAATCTTTTCTGCACCCTCTCTAAGGCCTTCACATCCTTCCTATATTGCGGTGCCCAGAATTGGACACAATACTCCAATTGAGGCCAAACCAGTGTTTTATAAAGGTTCCTCATATCTTCTTTTGTACTCTATGGGCTGGATTTTCCAAGCCCCGAGGAGGCGGGCATGGAGGCGGGACAGCCGGTAAATTCGGAGAAAGTGGGGCGGATGGCAAAGCCGCCCCCATCCCGCCTCCGTGCCCTTTTGCCAGGAGGCGGGAAGATGTGCAGCTTCGGGTCCCGTCTCCTGAAGGCGAGAAAGGCATTTAATCCTTTTAACTGCCTGTTAACAGGTAGTTAACAGGCAGAAAAAAGGATTAGTGCCATTTTACCTTCACAGGTGAAGGCTTCCCGACCTCGGAGAACCCCGCCGGGTCGGAGGCGACATGGAAGTAAGGTGTAGAGGTGAGTGATGAGTGCAAGTGTGGAGTGGTAAGTATGCAAGGTGAGTGATAAGTTTTAAAAAGTGTTCACTTACCTTGTTTTCTTTCTACAGCCTTTAGCTATGGTGGATCGGGAGAGCCGACATCCTCCTTGTCAATTTCACAGACTGGCTGTTGAAACCTCCTTACCAACAGCCACGTGAAATTTACAAATTTGAAAGGTTTGATGAGTCCTGAACACACAGTCTCATCAAACTAAAGAGAATGTCAGTGTTTAACAGCTTCACAGAGCTGTCAAACGCTGACATTTCTTCTTTCAAGGAGTCTTGACAGATAGCACGTCTGATGTTGACGTGCTCTGTCAGTGACTTCTTCCCTAATTGGCCTGCTGAGCCCGCAGGGCGGGCTTAACAAGCTCAATCAGGGGAAAATCCCTCTGGTTGGTCAGGCGAGGATGGAGGTGGGACAGTGACATGACAAGCAGTTGTCCCGATTCCAACTCGCCTCCATTCACAAAATCCAGCCCTATGCCTCTGTTTATGAAGCCCAGGATCCCGTGTGCTTTTTTAACCGCTTTCTCAACCTGCCCTGCCACCTTCAACGATTTGTGCACATATACCCCTAGGTCTCTCTGTTCATGCACCCCCTTTAGAATTGTACCCTTTAGTTTATATTGCCTCTCCTCGTTCTTTCTACCAAAATGTATCACTTCGCACTTTTCTGCATTAAAATTCATCTGCCACGTGTCGGCCCATTCCACCAGCCTATCTATGTCTTCTTGAAGTCTATCATTATCCTCCTCATTATAGGTTCACTATATTTCCATGTTTTGTGTGATCTGCAAATTTTGAAATTGTACCCTGTACACCCACGTCGTGTGGAGTAAAAATACCGGCATAGGCCTGTTGGGCCAAATGGCCTGCTTCTGTGCGCTAAATTCTATGTAATCACTTCACTGATCACGAGATATGTGACTTGGACCTATAATCAGTTCTGTGCCCCACCAAAACTAATTGGGGAGCAAAGGCTTGTAAATTCAACATGCTGTGGGAGGAATCCGGTTTCCAACATTTTCACTATCTTTTCATTTCTAACTAAACGAACCTTGGTTAGACCACACTTGGAGTACTGCGTACAATTCTGGTCACCATATTATAGAAGGGATATAGACGCACTGGAGAGGGTGCAGAGAAAATTTACAAGGATGATATCAGAAATGCGAGGGTACACCTATCAGGAAAGGATGAACAGGCTGGGTCTCTTTTCGCTTGAAAAAAGAAGGCTGAGGGGTGACCTAATAGAGGTTTTTCAAATTATGAAAGATTTTGATAGAGTGGATACAGAGAGAGTGTTTCCACTTGTGGGGACGAGACTAACTAGAGGCCATTGATATAAGATAGTCACCAAGAAATCAAATAGGGAATTCAGAAGAAACTTCTTTATCCAGAGGGTGGTGAGAATGTGGAACTCGCTACCACAGGGAGTGGTTGAGGCAAATAGTATAGATGCATTTATGGGGAGGCTAGACAAGCATATGAGGGAGAAGGGAATACAGGGTTATGCTGACTGAGTTAGATGAGGAAAGACGGGAGGAGGCTCGAGTGGAGCATAAACACCGGCATGGACTGGTTGGGCTGAATTGCCTGATTCTGTGCCGTATATCCTATGTAAACAATTAATTTAAAAACATTTCTTCCCAGACTCGGGCGGGGGTTTGGGAGGGGGGCGGGGGTGGAGGGCACACATGATCAAATGTCACTTCTGTTTAATCTTAAAGAGGAACGCTATTTAAACCATTTAGATCTGTAAAGATTTGGTGCAGTTTATTAGTTTGGGAAAATAGCCTACCCTGAACAAGAAGGGTAGAATTTCTTCTAACTCTGTTGCTGTGTTGCAAATAGTCCTAGAATGTAACCTGTCAGAAGCCTGTCACAGCTAATCAGGAACAAAAAGGTGGCCAGCTCCTGGGAACAAATGAGTAAGGTGTCATGAGCATGTCGGCTATAATTAATAGTGCAGAGTCTAGTTTACAGGCATTAAATACAGGTTTCGCTTTTTTCTATTATTTCCTGACTATTATATCAAAAGTGACTCATTTACACCTACGCAGCATTTTGTCAGCATAATGATACGCTTTAAAAAATATACTTTCCAATTCTGGGTGCCCATGCGAACTAATTATTAATTAGTTAGTGATGAAAAAAAAGTAAGAGTGTTGGAACCTGATTCCTGCCTATAGTGTGTTGAATTTTTAAGACTATTTCCAACTGATTTTACTGGGATACAGGAGTGATTCAGAGTCCTATTCACCAGTGTGAAGTAACTGGCTGAGATTGCAAACTCAAGAAGGCTTGTGCTGCAGTAACAGTGTTGACATGAATAATATTTTACCTGCTTTAAACATCCACATGGGCACACAATAAGTAAGTCTTCTGCTTTTAAAAGAAAGGAAGGAAATCATTGTGTTGTCACCGAGTGAAACACAACTTAGTGCGAATCGTTCTTGCAAATGGTTGTGAAATCTCAACATCTCTTTTTTGACTCATACAAGAAGCACTTACAAATAAACAGACAATTAAGTAGAATAAACTATTTGAAAAATTGTAAGTTAAAAAATTGCTGTTGGTGCACTCTTTGGGGTAAACTGTATGCTATTAAAAGCTTTGGAGAAAATTTACTCCTGCTTAATAATGCTGTTTTTAGTAGCAAGATAAAACTGGGTGTTATAACGTTTATATAGTGGGCTGATTAATGGAGCATCAGAACTCATTACTAGGCACGACAGATGTTCACTGGATTAAATAAGCTTTTACAATTTGTGCTGTATCCCAATACTCTTTACTTACGCAAACCTGAGCTTCCTATAAACTGAAGCTTAACGTTATGTGTGAAGTATATGGCCCAACTATCTACTGCATGTGAGAGACTGGAGCTCTGTCTTGTTTCAATCATGAAAGACTCTATAGGGTAGATTTTCATAGGAACAGGAGTAGGCCATTTAACCCTTCAAGCTTGTTCTGCCATTCAGTCAGATCATGGCTGTTTTGTACATCACCTGCCTTTGAACCAAATCTCTTGATAACCTTACCTAACAAAAATCTATCGATCTCATTCTTGAAAATTTTAATTGACCCAGCTAAATTGATTATCATTACACCTGTTTTAGGCCCATAAAACAGGTGCAACAATGTTAAATTCAGACCCCAAAGTTCACCTACGAGTTAGAAACAGTTAATATTGATTACCAGGGCCATTAATTGGTTACATCTATTCCTGACCCCTTTGCAATTGTCCCATCAAGGGGTACTAGGCTCTGTCCTGAAAAAGTGATGCTGTTCAACTCACTGGGGAAGCTGTCACTTTCTGTATGATAGTCGATTTAAGTGTAAAAATCATGAAAATCTGCCAGGCTATTTCTGTGTGCACTTGAAACTTGTTTGTGATTGATAAAAATGCAAAATACTGCAGACCCTGGAAATCTGAAATAAAAACAGCAAATGCTGGAAACACTCAGTAGGTCAGGTAGCATCTGTGGACAGAGGAAGGTAGGGTTAATGTTTCAGGTTGTCCAATGAAAGGTCATCGACTTGAAATGTTAACCCTATCTTCCTCTCTCCACAGATGCTGCCTGATCTGCTGAGTGTTTCCACCAGTTTCTTTTTTTATTTCAGATTTCCAGTGTCTGCAGTATTTTGCTTTTTTTTAATACCTTTTAAAACATATTTTTGTGTAAGCTCAGACGTCAAAGCAAACAGAGGGTATAATTATTGCCCTGTGCCAAGATTTTTTCAGTAAATTTTGGCTTCACCAGGTGGCAACAAGCTGGGGCTTGTGGAACACCCTATAATTATCCAAGTTAATATATGAACTTCACCTCAGTTATTGACTCAAATTAAGACTATCTCTGCCAATATCTATGAGACCTTCAGAAAGTGTCTTGTTTTGAAGCAGATTCTGTAAGTTAAATAAACCAAAGTGACTTATTTATCTGCTGTTGTTTGTCATTTTGCTTCTACTAATTTTATTCCTCAATAAACCTGATTCATAGTTATAGCCTGAGATGTACGGTCTGTCAGAGCGTTACTTCTCCCTCACTGTGAGACAGCCGGAGTTACTTTTGACAGTGCAAGCATTGATGGTAAATGGGGTTATTGTTCGCCCGAGGCATGCTACCTCTCAGATTACTTTGTGAGTAAGATCACATTTCAGTTCCTAGCAAGTGTGTGCTTGCAGCACAAAGAAGGCACTGGAATGCACCTGAAATGTAAAGAAATAACTTGCATTTATATAGCGCCTTTCACAACCTCAGGAACTCCCAAAGTGCTTTACAGCCAATGAAGTACTTTTGAAGTGTTGTCACTGTTGTAATGAAGGTAGCCAATTTGTGCATAGCAAACTCCCGCAAACGGCAATGAGATATGTGACCAGATAATCAGTTTTTTTAGTGCTGTTGGTTGAGAGATAAATATTGGCCGAAACACCCCTCCTCTTCTTCGAGTAGTGCAATGGAATCCTTTACATCCACCTGCAAGGGCAGACAGGGCCTGTGCTTTAATGCCACATCTGAAAGACGGCACCTTAGTACTGTACTGAAGTGTCAGCCTAGATTTTCTGCTCAAGTCTCTGGTGTGGGACTTGAACCCACAACCTTCTGATTCAGAGGCACGAGTGCTACCACTAAGCCACGGCTATTCTATTAAGTAAACTATTATTATTAAATTAATGAACCATTCTGTTTATGTTATATAGAATAACACATATCTGGTGGTGAGTAAAACTGTTATTCGATCACAATGTTACAAACTGATTTTTTAAATGATTTAAGACACAATCAATAACCTCTGACTGAATAACATCTTGAGATGCCTGCCTGTTATCCTGTATACGCATTGCCAGCTATTGACATCATAAATGTATTCATGCACTTTTCTTCCAGTCTGTATCTCCCAATTTCTCTATGATTCCCTCTTGTCAGTATTTCGCAATTGTGTTCCGCTTTGAAAATAATATACCATGTCACTAGAAATACTAACCAGTGGAAAACTTCACCAAAGCATTTATGATGTTGCTGCACATAGCAATGAGAGTTTTCTTTATTCACCCACTGGAGTCTTTTGGTGGGCTGGAAAGTAATTTGAGGGAACTGTAAAAATTCAGCTTCAGTCTGCTCTAGTTATCCAGTTCATAGCGCAGAAAGCATGGCAGAATTGGAGCAATTATAAACCAAATAAGTTTGTTTATAAAGAGTCAAGTCATTTTTTATACTTCAGTTAGAAATGACTCTATATAATCAAACAAATCATTACCTACGACATATCTAGCTACCTCCCCCACTTAGCAACTTGCAATGCTCTGTCCTATGTACCTCAGTTTCTATGCTAATATGAGATATATGAATATATTAACACAAAAGTGTCCCTTCTAGGTCTAACACGAAGGGTATATCTCTTTGTGATCAGCCTCATGATACAAAATTATTTGATCCAAGATCTCGATGTTACATGTAACAAACAAAACTAAAAACTTGATGCAAACTATGACTAACTGAATGCCTGAATGTATGCATCATTAGTACTTTGAAAAATCAATAGAGTTTAATTCAGAACGATTGGACACGGTCACACCTGTCAACTGATGCTCAGTTCAAAGGTAGCAATGCAGAAATATTGTGATAGTTCCTGAAAGGTCCTGATGCCTGCTGTCTTGCAAGATCTCAACGAGCTAATTCAAGCAAGTCCATGCTGCATTTACAAATGGGTGAAGTACTTACAGGAGAGAGATCTATTTTTAAATATTAAAAAAAATAACATTTTTGCTTTGCAGGTGGGTTAATGAGTGGATCACAATGTGGTTGTTATCCTTTTAGGTTATTGTAGAGGTTTTTTTTTCTCTAACTTAATGGTTTCTTGGCAGTTTCTATAAATGGATCGTGTCCCCTACAATCCAGAAGCTTTACTTTTCTCATTATCTGCCCTTAGTGAAGAAAAGAAAACAATTATTCAGCTCCTTTCATGTCCCTCAGGATGTCCCAAAATGCTTTACACCCAATGAAGTACTTTTGAGGTGGTGTGACTGTTGTAATGTAGGAAACGCGGCAACAAATTTGCGCACAGCAAGCTCCCACAAACAGCAATGAGATAATGACCAGATAATCTGTTTTAGTGATGTTGGTTGAGGGGTAAGTGTTGTCCAGGACATAGAAACATAGAAAAATAGGAGCAGGAGTAGGCCATTCGGCCCTTCGAGCCTGCTCCGCCATTCAATATGATCATGGCTGATCATCTATCTCAATACCAGATTCCCGCTCTCTCCCCATACCCCTTGATGCCTTTTGTGTCTAGAAATCTACCTATCTCCTTCTTAAATATATTCAGTGACTTGGCCTCCACAGCCTTCTGTGGTAGAGAATTCCACAGGTTCACCACCCTCTGAGTGAAGACATTTCTCCTCATCTCAGTCCTAAATGTCTTACCCCATATCCTGAGACTGTGACCTCTCGTTCTGGACCCCCCCAGCCAGGGGAAACATCGTCCCTGCATCCAGTCTGTCTAGCCCTGTCAGAATTTTATACGTTTATACGGACATCGTGACAACTACCCTGCTCTTCTTCGAGTAGTGCTTTGGGATATTATATGTCCAGCTGAGGCCTTGGTTTAACGTCTCATCCGAAAGATGGCACCTCCGACTGTGCTGCACTCTCAATCCTGCACTGAGCTGTGTAACTCAATGATCAATGATTACCATACTTGCAATAATCTGCCGATTGATTAGAAGTAATCTTGCATAATAATACTACTCACTCATTCCACAATAGTATATATTAAACACAGACCTGATTTCTCGGACTACAACAACTATATTTACTTACAAATAATATGGAGATATGAAGCATCAAACAGGTAAATATTAGAAGGACAATATATAATTATAATAAGAAAAGTCTGCATTGGCTGAATTACACTTTGTAAGGATTTTTTGGATTTAAAAACAATGGCCCAGAAATTGATCTCGCTCTGTTCCCGCGGGGGTAAGGCTTCCCCGCGATCTCTCACTCCGCGTGTGCTTTTTCAGATCCAGCTCGCACAAACTTGATGTTCCAGACATCAGCTGGACAGTGCTTGCGTATCCCACCGGCGTAGTGAATTTGTGCGAGCTGTGGGATCACGTGACTCAGTTAGAGCCAATGGCAGCACACCATCTTCCATTCATAAGTTTCACATACGTGCTGTGAAATCTATGAATCTTACACCCCCCAAAATAACAGCTAAACCTCAATTAAATAAAAAAAAACCATCACATTAATAAAATAAGTATAGTTAAATAAATTAACCATTTTAAATAAAAAATTAAATTTTTGAAAAAATTTAAAATCTTTTAAAAAGTTATAAAAATAAACTTACCTGTCTTTAAAGTCTCTAAAAAAGATATACCTGTTAAAAAAAATTCAAAAAAATACTTAATTCACTACTTACCTTGTTAAAAGTGGGTCTTACTCCTCCTTTTTCCATTTCTAAAATCTTCCGTACTTACCTGCGCGTCCAAAGCACGAAGTGCACAGCGTGCACGCAGCCTGTAGCGCGCACGCGATGCACCGAGGAACCGCCCCCTTTTCAAAAGACCAAGTGCCGGTTTTCAGCGCATGCGCAGGGCATGCAGAAAACCGGCAATTGGAGAGAGAATACGCGAGAGTACGCAGTGCGTACTCTCGCGTCGCGGGATGAATTTTTGGCCCAATGCCTTTGATACTGTCTGTGCATAGCAAATTCAGATAGTTTCCATCCTTTTGTATCACTTTCAGTATTGCTGCATCATTTTGTAATGTAAAGCGCAATGTAACCCATTTACAGGGAATATAACAGCATACTTCATTTGACCATGTACCAGAATATAAATGGGCAATGAAGGAACAGTTGACACAGAAAAAGAGTCTATTTTACAGATAAAAATGTTTTGTACAATTACCGGTAACATACTGAGTAGATATTAAAATAACCCATTTCTTTCACATCATAGAACCCCGCTGCTAATTCAATAATATTTACCAAGTCACCATCAGTCAGCAATTGATCAATGAAACAAATCATTTTGATCCGTGGATCAAATGACACCATCTACTTTTTAATCACAAATGCAGTAAACCCATTTGATCATTCAATCTAGAGACACGCTTTAGACTTTAACTGCAAGAAATAAGCAAAAAAATACACATTTGCAACAGTGATATCAGGAAGGCTCGCGGTCCAGTTTCTGTTGAGTTAGTGGATCTAGGTCGGGTAGTATTTTGGGCCTTTGCAGTACTCTTGAGTTAGAAGAAAGTGCCAAGATTCATCAGAGGCTCTGCTCTTGATTCCTGCTGGAAAGTGTGCATGTGCAGACAGCAGGTACGGGTAGGGATTCATGCTTGAATAACCAGCTGACACTCGCTGTCGAGGCTAACCCACAAAAAACGGTACCAGTGGCGGATCACATTCACGGAACCATTACACTGCTGAATGCTCAGGAGAGGAGGCGGAAAAAGAACCCAAAATGAAAGGTGCCTCTGTAGATAAGTGAGATTGAATCAGATGAACTCCTCTGACAATAAGCATGTGGTGGAGATCCTGTGCGGCCAGTAGCCAACATTAATTTCCGCCCAGTCGTTCTTTCCAACAAGCTGATCAGGAGTTGTGTCCTTCTCCTCAATGCAGGAGCCGCTCAGGCTTGCTGTGCTCATTTATTTCTATTTGCGATACTGTCGTCAGTTCTTTTTTCAATCAATAAAGTGTCACATCTGTGTGGTATTCTGTTAATGAGATGCACAGAAGCAGACGTAATTCATTAAAAAAATTGAGCTAATTTATAAAATAATTATCACAGAGAGCAGTAACATTCAGGGTTAAATTTCAAACAACCAGAATATCTGGGATAGAATTGATGTGCGATAATCAAACAATAAATTTCCATTTTGATTATCTTTTGTTGCTACTTCTATTACAGATTTTGATTGAGCCTGGTTTTGGGATGTAGTATATGAATAATTTGAGATGTAACGTATGGTAAGTGCAGCATGTTTGGGAGGAACAGGTGACTTTGGACCTATGGTTCCCAAAGCTCTCCACCACTGGGGTTTTCCCCGTGTCATGTCTGAGTCTATTGTAGACTCATCGATTCAGATTGATTGCTATGATTGGTCAAAAACTCCATTATCCTTGCGCCATGCGACTACCAGGATGGTAGAAGGCAAACTAGATGGGCCTTGGTCTTTTTTCGTCTAGCAACTCCGATGCTCCTATGTTTGTTTTGATTAAATATTTCAGAATGGACTTTGCTCTCAAGTTTGCATTCATTTTTGCAGAGTATAGGGGGCGATTTTCCCAGCCCTGAGGAGGCGAGTTTGGAGGTGGGACAGTTGGGAAAATCGCACAAAATGAGGGCGGGTTCGGAACCAGCCTCCAATGGGAAAATCGCTCCCATAAATTTCAATTGATAAGGTGGAACAAAAAGCAACCACCTTCCTCAAAGCTTTGTCCTTTATCCCTTCTGACTTGCTTTTTGTAAGTCATGCATCTCAATGTGCAGGATTGTTTTGTTTTTTTTTCCAAAAAAAGGTTGATTTTTTGACTCAAGATGAGGGATTTTTAATGCTCGAAAATTGAACACTTGCAGGTAGCATTGATACATTTAAGGGGAGGCTTGATGCATACAGGAAGGAGAAGGGAATAGAGGGATATGGGGGAAGATGGTAAGAGGTCATTAGAATAGGAGGAGGCTCGTGTTGGGTATAAACACCGGCATAGACTAGTTGGTCTGAATGGCCTGTTTCTGTGCTGCAGATTTTTTGTAATTCTTATTTCGGCACCTCTTGTTAACATCAAAACTCTTAAGTGAAGCAGGGTATGGTGAGAAATAAAGTAGAACTTCTTTCGCTCTGCCTCAACTTTAGAAGAACATCCCCTAGTGCACATTTATCACATTTTCTGGAACACCTATCGTGGCATCTTTGCCTGAGATCATTAATTTAGTGCCAAATTAGGGCTACTTCTCTGCTGTGTCCCATGACTGCCTTTACGCTGCCTAACTGCATTCACATAGCATTCTTACAGCAAGCAGGCAGACTTTCATTTCATGACTCTGGACTGGAATTGAAGCTGAGCTACAGAGGCAAAAAACCAGCGTACTATCCGAATATATCACGCAGTGCCTCATGAAGACTTTTGCCAGTTTTCGGGCACTAACTCTGGTCTTGATTGTTTGGTTGAAAAATGTTCAAAATGATGATTAAACACTGTCCATTAAACCGAAGGAGATGAGCAATAGGCAGTGACAATCAGCAGTGGGCAACAGGCAATTGACAGTGAAAAACAACCAACAGATGGCGGAGAACATACAGGCCAAGAGTTTCTGCTTTGGGCGCAAGCAGCGATCTGGGCGCAAATTGTGCTCAAAATTGTGCTAAATTCCTGAAGTGTTTTTTTCAAGTTTCAGCTCAAACTCATTTGCATATCGCCAAATGTAAAATCTGCCCTGAACCAGCGCAATCGGGCAGCGCTTTAGAACCTGATTTAAAAAAAAAAACATTTTGCACTAAAAAATATTCCTTGATATATCCTGGTGCAGTTTTATTAATACAACTGAAAATGGGTTTAATCACTAAAAATAAGCATTTTTAATCAAAGTGTCTAGTCCACCACTTGTGAGTAACCCGATTTTAAATAACTGAAAATGACATTAAAAACTATACCGCACCATTTACTAGTTATATTGGTATACAGTAGTCAGTACCTTAGTAAATTTTAATTTTTTTTTTTACATTTTTATAATGTGCCTATTAGTGTCCTTGCGCCTAAAAAAAAGACTTAATTTTAGAGCCTCCTTGAAGGCCCGCAAACGAGCGCAATTAGCAGAAACTCCCAATGGTGATTAATTTGTTCTGGGGGAGGAGCTGTCTTCTATCATGTTTTTTAAACTAGCGCAAAAGATCGCGGAAAGTCGATTTGCACTGAATGTAATTTGCACTTGAAATTCCTCGATCTTTTGCGCTGATTTGACCGATTTCGGACGCATTGTTCTGGGAAAAAACAGCACAACCTAAAGGAAACTCCTGCCTACAATGGACCACAAGTGATTGAAAGCTCATGCCCCGCAATTATCTTTACATTCAGCGGGAAAGTCGAATAGAAACAAAGGCCGAGATTTCCCTTACCTCGGCGGGTCCGGGGTCGGTGGCGAGTCACGGCCCCGCTGCTGGCTCCATCCCGCTGCCTCTAATGAACTTACCTCACTGGGGCTTGTTAAGCCCGCCCAGCGCGTTTCCAGGCCCAATTAGATGGAGTGGGTCTGGTGACGTCATTCACAATGAGTCTTGAGCTAGTTTCATTAAAGGGACCATAGCCACCTTACTTTTGACTTTTGTGCTGTGAGGTGCTGCAAACACTGACAATCACTGCACAGAGGTGCAGGGCTGCACCCAGGCTCTCCCATGACTCCTCCATATGCTTATGGAGGGAGAGCACGCAGGGAGGTCCTCTTCCCTTCCGTTGGCGGAAGAGACCTCCTCAGGAGACCAAAACAGCCTGGTTGAACATTGCAGAGGAGGTCACAAGCAGGAATGTCGTCAGGAGGACCTGGGTGCAGTGGCGCAAACCTTTCAATGATTTCATTAGATCAGGAAATGTGAATACAAAGCCACACTCACCTTTGTCCTGCTGTGCCACTCAACACATCCCCATCACTCTGCCTTTCCTACCCTATGCCTGCACATCCTTACACCAACTTACCTTACACCTCCACCCTTCCCTCTCTATCTACATTATCAAATCCCCATCTTACTAGCTACCCCTCACACTCATTCTCATCCTTGTGCAAACATACCAACTAATAACACACAAGAGAGTAGCCACTTGGGTGTTTTATCCAATGTTCATGTAAAGTTTCTGTTAATGTGCTGTCAAAAATGTAAACTTTTATTTTCAACAGTTTCCATTCTTGGACAGATTTGTGTGCACCTTTGGAAGTGGATTAGTGAGTTGCAGTGAATGGTGAAACATAATGGTACACCCTGCAATGGAGATGAGTGTGAAAGGAATGGCTTGGGCATTGTAGGGATGCTTTATGGTGTTGGTGTGGGGTGGTGCCAACCTGGTGCATTATGTGGTAGCCAGGGTGTACAGCATCAAGTGAAGTAAATCTGGCCATGATGAGGCCATCCCTGGCCTCCCAGACAGCAATGTGGTCGGGTGCTGATGCCCTCTGTCCTGTGTAGCATCAAGTGATTGCGGAGAAGGTTAGCATTGTTGTTGGTGCTGCTGGTGTGCCTGGTGCTGCTGGTGTTGGGGCTGATCGTGGTCAGATTCTGAGGACCAAGGTGAAACAGTATAAAGGGCACCCATGCTGATGGCAGGTGAAGTTGAGATGACAGAAGCGATCTGTCAATGGTGCGAGAGGTTTTTCCAATGAGGTGACACTGGATAGAGAGTTTGCTCCAAACACTTGCAGCCTGCATAAAGCTCAATCTATCTTCCAAATGGAGTAAGCAACAGCTTCTGTGCTTGGAAAGTGAACAGCTGTGAGGTGGGAGCTTTTATAGTACATTTCAAGCCATCAACTAATCAGCTGATTCAATGGCCATTCAACTCCCGCCTCAGGTTAACAGACGTGGTCCACGAGCACCATGGACCCCGTGGGTGAGCAGTTAAAGTTAAAAGGTAAGGTTAAAACCATTATTAAGGGTCTGTCAATAAAGCCAATAATTGCTTTAATTGGGTCGCCCGCCTCTGCGGGTCGGGTCCGATCTGAGATCATTGGGAAAGGCGCATTGTGAGGGGATGACAGCAGGTTCCCGACCCACTATCAAAAAAATCAACTTTCCCACCACCGACCCCACCCGCTGACCCCTCAGAAAACTCCGGCCATAACGTCCTTTTCTAGGATAGTGACAAAAATAAATCTGCTTTGGTAGAGCTGACAAAAAAACAATGAATAATGCTCGGTACAGACACCGTTATGTGAGTTATGCCCCAGACAAAACAAGGCCGTCTCTTTATTGTCTTTACAGCGGAGTGAATCTGAAGAACAAAGTTTTGCTGCTGTAAAACACGCAAGCGAAAATAGCAGAGCAGAATGCAGAACAACAGAAGTACAAAAGCTTTCTGAGTGGGCAGGAACACAATGGAGTGGAAAAATCTCAATCAAATAAAAGGGGTTCTAGAAATGTAAGTCATCAAATAAGCAGATCATTGTCATTATGTGAGAACTGATGGAAGAAAAATAAGACCTTGAGACTTTTACAGATGAATTGGTTTGTGAAATTAAGCCGTCAGAAATTATGGAAAATGGTGGCATTGAGCATAAAAAAAGTACAAAAGATTTCACTTACTCACGTCACTATTATTACTTCATACCTCTTCATTCAAAAAAAATCCTTTAAACAAGGTTCATTCATCTTTTACAGAGACAGGACTTTATTATTCATTATTTTCAGCTAAATGAAGATCAGTTTCCATAGAGATACAAAGAGGTCTGGGAAGTTTTTCATAACTTTAATAGAAGTATTTTTCCACATATTATCTATTGTTCTGGGTGCTCCAAAGGTTCCTAAAGTGCTAGTCTTGCCACCGGGACTAAGTTTACAGATCATGTTCAAAGAATTACCATTAACTTTAATAATCCTTTCTATTTTGTTCTAAATTTTCCTTTTCTTTCATTTTAGTTTAGTTTAACTGAAGCTGTTGATAACATAACTGGGAAAAGTTACTGATATAAAACTATGTTCTAGAACTAGGGGGCATAGTCTCAGGATAAGGGGTTGGCCATTTAAGACTGAGATGAGGAGGAATTTCTTCACTCAGAGGGTTGTGAATCTTAGGAATTCTCTACCGCAAAGGGCTGTGGATGCTCAGTCATTGAGTATATTCCAGGCTGAGATAGATTTTTGGACTCTAGGGGAATCAAGGGATAAGAAGATCGGGCGGGAAAGTGGAGTTGAGGTTGAAGATCAGCCATGATCTTATTGAATGGCGGAGCAGACTCGAGGGACCGTATGGCCTACTCCTGCTCCTAATTCTTATGTTGTTATGTTCTTATGATATCAGCAGTGTGCAAGAGCAAAATTAATATTGGTAGATAGAGTTGTAACATGGGTTTGCCTGTGTGTACATGACAGATCCTTCATGCTGATGAGCATTGTAACTCTTCCAACCTTGTTTTCCTGTTGATATATTTGGCATTGATCAATTAATTCTTTTTGACTTAGAACCTAAAGTTTTGCAGACTAAATGGGGCCATTCATCGCACTGGGTCTATATGAGTTCTTTGCTACAGCAATCCAAAACTAATCCCACTGCCCGACTCTTCCCATATCCCTGTACAATATCTTTCTCAACAACAACAACAACAACAACAACAATTGTTGTTGTAGTATCTTTCTCTGCTTTGAATAGGTAGCTACATTTTTGCTTAAGATTCAGTCTTCTTTGCCTCAACCGCACCCTATGGCAAAACATTCTATGCTTCAGCAAAGCAATTTCTCCAAACATCTCTCCTCATTCTCCTTGTGGCAATTTTAAACTGATGACCCCTCATGACTCACTCCCTAACCAGAGGAAATAACCTTTCCCTACCCAATCTATTAAAACCTTTCATACGTTTAAAAACCTCTGCGAAATTTCCTCTTATCCATCTCAGCTCCAGTGGAAATAGTCTCAGTATCTCAAATCTCTTTTCATAACTGTAGGTTCTCATCTCTGGCATCATCCTGATGAATCTACGCTATACACTGTGGCTTCAATGCCCTTTCAATAATGAAGCACCTAAGACTGCCATCAAAACTGTTCGCCTAACTGTTTGCCTTGTACAAATTTATCATTATCTCTTTACTGTTGTATTCAAGGAAAGCCCTGGACTCTGCTGCCCCAGGCTCCCATGCCTTCCCACCTGTGTTACCAGTGCCAAACATTGCCCCCCACCAACACGGTGGCATAGTGGTTAGCACTGGTGCCTCACAGCGCCAGAGACCCGGGTTCGAATCTGACCTCGGGTGACTGTCTGTGTGGAGTTTGCACATTCTCCCCGTGTCTGCGTGGGTTTCCTCCGGGTGCTCCGGTTTCCTCCCACAGTCCAAAAATGTGTGGGTTAGGTTGATTTGGCTATGATAAATTGACCCTTAGTGTTAGGGGGGATTAAATATGTGGGGTTATGGGGATAGGATGGGATATGTTAGGGGGAATTAAATACGTGGGGTTACGGGGGTAGGGTGGGATATGTGTACTGTGGGGATTAAAGCAGGGACAGGGTACTGGATTTGGATGATCAGCCATGATCGTATTGAATGGCGGAGCAGGCTCGACGGGCCGAATGGCCTACTCCTGCTCCTAGATTCTATGTTTCTATGTTTCTATGTAACACCCCCCTCCCCACCCCCTGCAACTCACCCGAGTTCTGGTGGATAATCTTTGAACCGCCCAATCTCTGCCCGCCGGCAGATGACCCTGCCTCATTATACCTGATTCGGGCAGGCAGCTGTCAGGCAGAATTGAAATTAGCCGGGCATCCCAAGGAGACTTCTAGGTGGGATGTTTGATCGCTCCCCCTGTCTTTCCGCCCGCGAGTTAAAATCCACACGATAGAATTTTGCAGCACACAAGACGTAGGCCAGCTCTCAGAAAGAGCTGCACTCAGTTCTTTCTGTTTCAGATATTTATCCACTTCCCATTTAAAAGCTGTTATGGACTCTGTCTCCTCTGTTGTTTCTGGTAGGGCATTCATCTATTGACCACCTTCTGCAAACAAATCTGCTAATCTCTTCTTTTCATTCTTTTGGTGATAATCTTAAATTTAGGTCCTCTAGTTACCAACTAGTGGAAATAGGTTTCCCCCTATTTACCTTATCAATACTCTTTTAACACTTCTGTCAGATCTCCTCTTAATCTTCACAGTTCTATTGCAAAGAGCCTCACTGTCTCGAGTTTCTCCTCATGACTAAACACTCTCATCTTAGCTCAGTGAATTGTTTCTGCACTTTTTCCATGGCCTGACATCCTTCCTGAAGTAGGGTGACAAAATACTACCCAACGATATGTATAGGTTTAGCATTTCCTCTTTGCTTTTGTGCTCTTTACCCTATCTATAAAATCTGGAATACCATTTTTTTTTGTTAACAGATTTATGAACTTCTTGTCTCACTTTTAAAGATGTATGGGCTGGATTTTGAATGACCCGTGGAGTCGGGTTTGGAGGCGTGCGGGGGGTTAAATTTGTGGGGTCGGGGTTTCCGACCCCATCCCGACTCCATCCCGCCTCCACGAAATTTTGACAAAATCAGTCGCGGGGTTCCCGACTCCGTCCCGCCTCCAAGAGGCGGGAGAGGCCATTAAAGCCCTTAATTGGGTCTGTAATGCTATTTTGAAACGTTGCAGCTAGTTTAACCCTTTTCTGACGTGAAGCACGCCTGGTGTGAAACACTCCAGTGAAACCTGGCGGGAGCACAAATGGATAGCTGACTATCGGCTGCAAGTCCACTATTACAACGGAGATGTGATGAAGGTAGTAGTAGTAGTGTGAAAGTCGCCTCTGATACTGCTACATTGAATGTCATGGCATTTGGTGTAAGAGGACTTGGATGCAAAAATTCTCTCTCTGTCTGTCTCTCTCTGTCTCTGTCTCTCTCTCTCTCTCTCTCTCTCTCTCTCTGATTTGCATCCAGGTCCACTCACATCAGAAGCAATGCAGAAAGGTCCTCTCTCACCAGCAGCCAGACAATCTCTGAGAGCAGGCAGTCAGCAATGATGACATCATCAGAGGCGGGTTTCAGACTGAAACCACTAATTAGGTCATGGGTTCCCACATGCTGCAACTCAATTGCCCAATTAAGTGAAAATTGCATCAGGCATCCACATTAATCTGGAGTCGGGGGGGAAACACGAAATGCGGATTACACGACCCCAACCCGACCCCAAGACGAAATCCAGCCCTATGTGTCTCTCTGCCTCTCTACTCTTTTTAAAATGTTACCATTTTGTGTATATTTTCTCATTTTTTCGCACAAAATGGATCACCTCACACTTCTCTGCATTAAATTTCATCTGACATCGAGCTAAACCTACCATGTTCTTCTGAAGTCACTTACAATCCACTTCACAGTTAATTACGGTCCTTACTTTTGTGTTGTTAGCAAATTTCGATATTATGGCCTCTATACCCAAGTCTATATCACATATATATACTTTTAAAATGTCTTAAACTAGGACAGTATTCATGAAGAGATCTGTATGTCTTTTTTGCTGCATGCAGGAGCTCTCTGTAGCTTAATTATCCCCATGCTCGCAAATATCAAACATTCTAAGAAGGCATTGCGCCACCTTTAAACCTAAAATGCAATTAAGTTGTCTCCAAAACTGTGTATTAAACAAAGTATTATTTCATTAGGAGCAGATCTCTAGAACAGATGTGCATCATTGCAATTTTCTTCTCAGCAAGCATTTTTCGCTGCATCGGGAGTCCCTCTTCTGACCAATACAAGCCAGACATGGGGCGATCCCTCTTCCAGTTGCACAGAGGGGGAAAGGCTCTTCCACACAAATCTTGAAGATTGCCTGGGATAGTACCGCCAATTTCTCAGCGACATTGAGGTAAATTCTTGCCTTCACCGAGCCCCACCCGATATTGGTCCAAGACCGCATAAAGTGGAGGAGAAACATCCGGGAAGGCGCCGAACACCTCGAGTCTCTTCGCCGGGAGCAAGCGACAGCCAAGCGCAAACAGCGGAAGCAGCGTACGTCAACCCAAGCACCCCAGCCACCCGCCCCTTCAACCACCATCTGCCCCACCTGTGACAGAGACTGTAGGTCCCGCATTGGACTCATCAGTCACCTGAGAACTCATTTTTAATGTGGATGTAAGTCATCTTCAGTTTCGAGTTGACTGCCTAAGAAGAAAGAAGATTGTGCCTCGGGCTTCATTCACATGAGACCGCCCTCACGCAGCTCGCCGGCGAAGAGGAATTTAATATTAGGACATTGTGTCGCCGGCTCCAGTCTTCATGTCGGTACTGAGAGCAGGTGGGGGGAGGGATCAGGGCTATCGGGAGAGAGGAGGACGATCGGCAGAGAGGAAGGGGATCATCAGGAGAGGGAGAGGATCATCAGGAGAGGGAAGGGGCAATCAAGAGTGAGTAGGAGCAATTGGGAGAGTGGGGGAGGTGAGCAGAGGCCAGCAACAGTCTTCAGCACGGTAGTGGAGGCAGGAGGATCACTCCTACACCTCCTGGCTCCACATTCAGGTAAGTATGTTTACAAATGCTTCCCTTTTTGGTGGCAGCCTCCAACAGTCCCGTTCAGGACAGCTGGCCGCATCTACACCCGAATCTTAACCAACATCTGTGTTAACATTACTGGCATTCTCATAAGATATGGTATCATTATGCAACAACAGGATTTTGTTCAACATCTATTTAATAAAAATGAGAAGTCGCACAACACCAGGTTATAGTCCAACAGTTTTATTTGAAATTACGAGCTTTCGGAGCTCTGCTCCTTCGTCAGGTACAGTGAGGGAATACAAATTGGTTACAAAGTATATATAGACAGAGAACAGTGTGTCTGCAGAGATACAATCCGTCAGGGAGGCATTACATGAAAGACACAGCAGAGTACAGTTAAGACAATGAGGTGGGGCCACAGGGGGTCCAACGTGTCAAATGCTGCAGTCTGCAGTTAAGCTTTTTACTTTTTTTTAAAAACTGGAAATCACATCTGTGAACCAGACAATGATGTCGAGTCACGTCCTGTAGCGTGACATGAAACCGAGATCCGGTTGAGGCCGTCCTCATGGGTGCGGAGCTTGGCTATCAGTTTCTGCTCGATGATTTTGTGTTGTCGTGTGTCTCGAAGGCCGCCTTGGAGAACGCTAACCCGCAGATCCGAGGCTGAATGTCCTTGACTGCTGAAGTGTTCCCCGACTGGGAGGTAACAATCCTACCTGGCGATTGTTGCGCGGTGTCCGTTCATACGTTGTCTCAGTGTCTGCATGGTCTCGCCGATGTACCATGCTGCGGGGCATTCTTTCCTGCAACGTATGAGGTAGACAACGTTGGCCAAGTCACATGAGTATGTACCATGTACCTGGTGGGTAGTGTCCTCATGTGTGATGATGGTATCTGTGTTGATGATCTGTCATGTCTTGCAGAGGTTGCTGTGGCAGGGTTGTGTGGTGTCGTGGTCGCTGTTCTCCTGACAGCTGGGTAATTTGCTGCGAACTATGGTACTTTTGAGGTTAGGCGGCTGCTTGAAGGCGAGTAGTGGAGGCGTGGAGATGGCCTTAGCAAGGTGTTCGTCGTCATCGATGACATGTTGAAGGCTGCGAAGAACATGGCGTAGTTTCTCCGCTCTGGGGAAGTACTGGACGACGTAGGGTACTCTGTTGGTTGTGTTCGCCTTCTGAGGAGGTCTATGCGATTTTTCGCTGTGGCCTGTCGGAACTGTTAATCGACGAGTCGAGTGTCATATCCCGTTCTTACGAGGGCGTCTTTCAGCGTCCGTAGGTGTCCATCGCGTTCCTCCTCGTCTGAGCAGATCCTGTGTATTCGCAGGGCTTGTCCATAGGGGATGGCTTCTTTAACGTGGTTAGGGTGGAAGCTGGAGAAGTGGAGCATCGTGAGGTTGTCCGTGGGCTTGCGGTAGAGTGAAGTGCTGAGGTGTCCGTCTTTGATGGAGATTAGTGTGTCCAAGAATGAAACCGATTCTGAGGAGTAGTCCATGGTGAGTTTGATGGTGGGATGGAACCTGTTGATGTTATCGTGTAGTCCTTTCAGTGATCCTTCGCCGTGGGTCCAAAGGAAGAAGATGTCGTCGATGTATCTGGTGTACAGCGTTGGTTGGAGGTCCTGTGCAGCGAAGAAGTCTTGCTCGAACTTGTGCATGAAGATGTTGGCGTATTGGGGTGCGAATTTGGTGCCCATGGCTGTTCCGTGTGTTTGGGTAAAAAACTGGTTGTCGAAGGTGAAGACATTGTGGTCAAGGATGAAGCGGCTGAGTTGTAGGATGGCGTCTGAGGATTGGCTGTTGTTGCTGTTGAGTACTGAGGCTGTCGCAGCGATGCCGTCATCGTGGAGGATACTGGTGTAGAGTGCCGATACGTCCATCGTAGCGAGGAGTGTTCCTGGTTCAACTGGTCCATGGTTGCTGAGTTTCTGTAAGAAGTCTGTGGTGTCGCGACAGAAGCTGGGGGTTCCCTGTACGATGGGTTTGAGGATGCCCTCGACGTACCCAGAGAGGTTCTCACACAGGATTCCGTTGCCTGATACGATAGGACATCCGGGTGTGTTGGCTTTGTGTATCTTTGGGAGGCAGTAGAAGTCTCCCATGCGGGGAGTACATGGGATGTGAGTGCGTAGGATGCTTTGAAGGTCTGGATCGAAGGTCTTGATCAGTCTATTGAGTTGGCGGGTGTGTTCTTTGGTCGGATCTGTAGTGTTCCTGGTTGTCCAGTTGTCGGTATGCTTCTTTGCAATAGTCCATTCTGTTCTGTATGACGATGACTCCTCCTTTGTCCGCTGGTTTGATGACGATGTTGCGGTTGGTCTTGAGAGCGTGGATGGTGTTGCGTTGTGCTCGGGTGACATTCTGGACTGTCTTGTGAGTGCGGCTGATGAATCTGGCGTTGATGCATTTCCTGACAGCTTGAGCATACATGTCAAGCTTAGGGCAGCGACCCTCCGGAGGGGTCCAATTTGACTCTTTCTTCTTCGGTTGCTGCACTACGGTTCCCTCTGTCTGCTGTTCCGGATCATTGATTGTCTCATTGGGTTTGTTGCTGGCATCTTGGGATTTATGGTAGTATTCCCGGATCCTCATTCTCCTGATGAATTCCTCTGTGTCTGCCGCGAGACCGATGGGGTCCATTTTGGTGGTGGGGCAGAACTTGAGCCCTAGGGCGAGAACTTCGATTTTGTCTGGTTGAAGGGTGTGGTCGGACAAGTTGACGATGGACTTCCCTGTGGTTGCAACTGTGGTACCGGGAGAGGCTTGGTTGCTGCTGGTGGTGATGCCGAGTTTCTCAAGCTTCCTGTTCTTGATGCGCATGTAGGCAGCGTAGTTCCGTTGCCTCGTCTGTTTGGCGGTCTCTCATAGCTGGTCTGCTGTGTCCTGAGCACAGGCTGAGAGCATGGACTCTATCTTGGTTTCGAGGTTGCGGCGTCTGCTGTAGAGATGGTTGAGGAATGTGCGAGAGGTACGACGGCAAAGTCTCTCAGCGTAGTCTGTGTTGTATGTCGACTTGAGTGGGTTCGTGATCTGTAGTCCTTTCGGAATCTTGTCTGCTTTCTTGCATCTCTGTAGATACTTGATGTCTGTGTCAATATGCGCGATCTTCTTGGAGATTCTCTCCACTTTATCCACTTTATCCACTCTCCACATCTATTTAATAGCAAGCCATTGAATTTGCAGCGAGCTTACTGTTAGCATCACGGGTTGAATTTCCACAGAGGTTCTCCCGCTTGACTGCCGTTTCTCAGGGGTTTCCGCAGAGCTTCCACTGAAGTTATGTCTAGCCCTACTCAGGCTGCAGCTCCTTCCTCTTTTGGAGAACTTCTGTTCCTTTAGGGTCCTTCGCTGCCTCTTCTAGTGCTGCAATGACTACCCTGCTGCAGCACCGTCTCATTCCCTTCCTTGACCCTGGTAGGCTCCCTTTTGGTCATAGGAATCATGCCGGGAGCTCTCCTTCCATGGCCAATGGTTAATGACCCAGGAAAAGAGGTGTCGTGGCAGAGTCAGAAAGGGGGGCGAAGTCCCACCTGACCACTTATCACCTCAATAAGGAAAGTCCAACCCTACAAGTTTAATTCTGTTGATTGAACACAGAACTTTTGTAAACTTTACAAATTCACAGCACTTAAACTCTTTGGGGTAGATTTTGACTTTGTACAACCGTGTAAAACGAGTGATAGCGAATCGGCAGCCTGTTTTATATACCTCCTGATTTATTGTTTCCATTGATTTCCTCGATTGCATCTCTGCAACCTCCTCCAGCCTTACATCTTCTCCTGCACCCTTCAGCCCTCTGACTTTGTCCTTTTGTACATAGAATCTTACGGCTAGAAATTTGTTATAGCCAAGGAATGGGCGGTGTCAATAGAAAAGTTGGAGAATTAGCACCAGGCACAAATGCTTTAGACTGCACCCAAAATTAAATGATTGGAGTCCTAAATCAAGTCTTAAAACTCAAGCTCATTGGTGTTACCTTTAAAGACTAGACCAATATCGGGTGCAGTCTAATCGCAACTCATCATTGCCAAAGGCTTGTTTCACTACTTAAAGGGGAGGTTCATTGATGTTGCAGAACCTCATTCTCAGCATTGCTGGCTGTGCAGCTGCCTCAGCAAGCAGAAGCAGAACAAGGAGAAGGAGCCAGAGGACTGAACCAGATGTGCTCATGGCAGGTCCACGCCCCAGGGAGAGAGCCCGCAGATTCTCCAATGAAGCATTGGAGGCATTGGTTTTCACTGTGGAGAGACAGAGGGTGGTGCTCTACCCGACAAGTGGCAGGAGGCCCTCACCACAAGACTTCCGCACCATGTGGAGGGAGATAGCGTAGCATGTCTCAGGCAGCACTGTGGTCCCCAGGACCCACACACAGTGCAGGAAGAAATTTATCGACCTCACTTGGGTGGTTGAATGCTTCAACAAGCGCTAATACCACCATCTGAACCATAATCTTCACACACTGCCCAAAGCACCACACCCCCAGCACTCACCCACCAATAATCTCTACCTACCAACACCTCTCACATCTTGCACACAATGACAGCTATTCAACTATGGCAGACACATCACCCAAACACATTGCTCCACCCTCGCGCACACACTTTCCTTTCTCCTGCAGGCCAAGGTGGCTTACAACAGGAGGGAGCAGGAACGCACAGGCAGGGGCAAGCTGACACCCAACCACTGTCTGTGCTGGAGAATAGAGTGCTGGAGATTATTGGGCACCAGGTGGTGGGCGCCGTGGCCACCGGCAAAGGTGACCCCTTGGGGACAACAATGGTATGTTCATCCTTACGCCTTCTCACATCCCACTTCCCCCTCACCCCACAAGAGTTTTGCACTTTCCAGCTAATCATGCTGTATGCATGCATTTCCCCCTTTCTGACCCCTCCCCTCACCTTAACCCGACTCTTGTGCCTTTATGCTTTCAGATAATGAGCAAGCACCTGAGCAGCCTGTCCCTGAGGGTACCATTGAGAGCGAGCCAGGAGAAGAGGAGGAGGAAGAAGACACCGCATCACTGCATTTCTCACCCACAGGCACCAGCTCAGATACTGGCACTACGCGTTCTTTAGAGGCTAGTATAGTAGCGGGAGCTGCACAGGATGAGGCACTAGGATGAGTGGGCTGCAGCAAGGCCAGGGCGAAACAGTAGCTCAGGGGCCAGCTCATCAGAGAGCATGTTCGTGCGTGAGATCTGCTGCACAGGACTCAGATGTGGACCTCTATGGGGAGGCCTTTAGAAGAAGGGTGATGGGCATGCACACGGAGATGATAGGTGCAATGGAAAGGGTGCCCGAGAGCCTCTCAGCAATGGTAAGGAGCGTGGAGGAGTCAGCCTCCAACATTGCACAAGACTCTGCGCACACCATGGAGCCCATCATTTCCAGTCTGCAAAGGATGGGGGACTCCCAGAGAGACCGTGGGGACCCAGATCTTATGCCACATATGATGGGCGATCTGGCAGCTTCCATTGCAGCACAGGCGGAAGCGATGTAATGTCTTAGTGCTGTAATGCAGTCTATGGTTGGTGGCATCCAATCTCAGACTGCTCGCATGCAGTCTCTCAGCTTGATGCTACGCAAGCTCTGACTGCTGCCATCGTGGCTGGGTCTATCACCGTCGACCAGGGCTTTCACAGTGTCGCAGCAGGCCAGCAATCTGTGCTCCAACAGATTGCTAGGGATGCTGAGGTGCTGCCCCGGGGGAGTAGCAGTGGGTCAGTGGAGCAGGAACCTGCTGTTCTCTCTCAGGATGACAGCATTCCTGCTCCCATCACTGTCACTCCACCATTGCCCTTGTCGCTGCCTGGCATCCAGCCAGCCCAGACTGCTGCTGCCCATGCTGAGGTGGTGCAGTCTAGAGCCGAGCCTTTCAGGTCCAGAGCTGGCCGAGGGCATCCTGCAAGGCCATCTGAAGACTCCCGCACAGACATTCAGCAGCCTTCCAGCAGCCCTGCTGTAGCCACTGGGCCAACACTTCATAGGAGCACTAGAGTAGGCAAAGGCACAGTAACGAGAGGCACTAAGGGATTGCACAAGGGTGAATAGTTAATATTTTTGTTGTAAATATGTGTTCGCTGATTCTTGATAAATTTATTAACTCAGTTTGGATTCTTTTGTGGTGTCTCATTTCAGCTTTGCGCTGTGATATGGCGTACAACAGGGATGGAATGATGGCAATGTGGTGAGCAACGGGGATCTGGGGTTTAATTCAGTCGAACCGCAGTCTGATGAGGCGGTCATGGGGCGCCCTTCTAGAAGACCGATTGAGCGGCTGCCTCCTCCCTCACTCCTGTTCCTCCTCCTCCTCATCTTCCTCTTCCCCTCGTCCTCCTCCTCCTTCTCCTTCTCCTTTCACTCTCCTTCCTCCTGAGTTGGTCTCGCAATCCCTGGTGGCAAGGGCTGGGCCCTAATGTTGTGGAGCATGCAGCAGACCACCACAAAATGGGACAACCGCTCAGCCAAGTACTGGCGGTCTCCTCCCGAGCGGTCAAGGCAGCAGAACCGTTGCTTCAGCAGGCCGATGGTCTGCTCGATGATGTTCCTGATGGCAGCATAGCTCTCATTATATGAGTGCTGGGTAGGAGTGTTGGGTTTGCAGAGGGGAGTCAAGAGCCAGGTGGAGAGCGGATAGCCCTTGTCTCCGACCAGCCAGCCGTGAGCTTGATGTGATGGCTGGAAGAGTGCTGGCACACCTGGTCTGGCGCAGGATGAAGGCATCGTGGCTGCTGCCAGGATAATGGGCATTCACATTGAGGATTCACTGTCTGTGGTCGTACACCAACTGCACATTAAGTGAGTGGTAGCCTTTGCGGTTACGGAAGATCCCAGATTGTTGTGTGGTGCCCGCAAAGCCACGTGGGGGCAGTCAATGGTGCCCTGCACCATCGGGAATCCCTTAATCCTGGCAAAGCCACATTCATGCTCGTCCTGCTTCTCTCTGGTGATGGGAAGGAAATGTAGTCCGTTCTCCTACTGTAGAGAGCCTCTGTGACTTCCGATGCAGCGATGGACGGCGAAATGCGAGATGTTAGCTATATCTCCTATTGCAGACTGGAAGGATCCACTGGCGAAGAAATTGAGGGCGTCGGTGACCTTGACTGCCACTGAGAGAGCCATGGTCGCCCTGATCTGAGGCTCGAGATCTGGTTGCAGAAGGTGGCAGAGTTCTGTGACCACATCCTTGGTGAAGTGGAGCCTTCTAATACACTGCTCCTCGCTTAACCGGAGGTAGGAGAAGTGCTCTCGGAATACCCTCGGCGGGTAAGGCCTCCTGTTGAGAGCCCTGATGGCCCTCCTCCTCCCTCTGGGCACATGTTCCAATCTTTCTTGCTGCCTCCACTCCCTCCATTGTCGATCCTGGAGAGCGCGGTCGACTGCTAGTACAGCCCCCATTAATGTAAACCAAGTGTAGCACTTTGATTCTTTGAGAATAAATAGAGCTACTTTTTAGTTGTCACAACACTCCTGATACAAAAGAACCTTAAAATTACTGAATGAAACTGTTGGACTATGTGAAACTAACAAGAAACCACTGAAACTGCACAAACCTGACCGCTGCGAGTCATTACTGATGATCCCTTTAAATAACATCCCTGGAGCCGGCTTCCTGGTACTTCACGCCAGCTCTCCCTGTTGGTGTTTACTCCAGGCACTAAGGTAGGTGGCGACAATCAATTTAGCAGATCGGGCGGTCACTGAGCGTTGCACACTCACTGACACCATAGTCTATCTAGCGTTGACATTCCCGGCGATAACTCTTACCAGCGGTGCTACAGAGGGGGCGGGATTTGGCGTGCGCTGCTGGATTCGCCTTGCCTCGGTCATACTGCTCTAGTGCCCCATTAGCGCCATCTGCTGGCGCTAATGGGAGGCGCTAAGGGGACAAATTTTTCCCTCTTAGAATCTTATAGCACAGAAGGAGAATATTCGGCCCATCGTGCCTGTGCCAGCTCTTTGAAAGAGCTGTCCAATTTAGTTCCGCACCCCAGCTTTTTCCCCATTACCCTGCAAATTAGTCCTCTTCAAGCACATGTCCAATTGCCTTTTGAAAGTTCTTGTGGAATCTGCTTCCACCATCCTTTCAGGTAGTGCATTCCAGATCTTAACAACCCTCTGTGTGAAAAAATTCTGCTCATTTGCCCCCCAACTCTTTTCCCAACCTTGGCAGAACCTTCAGCTCCCTCTGCCCTATTCACTGAAAACTGTGTCTCAACCCTTTGGGGGAGAAATTCAGTACCGCCACATTTGGGGCGCGATTATCGGCCGGGCGCAAAGTTTAGCGCCTGCCGCTAATTATCACCACCGACTGCAAACTTGGCTTTTATCGCCCCTGGAGGTGATTGGAGCGCTAAATCAGGCGCTGCACACCTGTCTTAAGGCACAAAGGCCGAGGAGCGAGGCGCTAACTCAGAGCGCGGGCGCAGTGCAGGTGCTGTCAGTTAGCGATAGAACACAGACACACACGCGCCGGACAGTTCTTAAAGGGGAGGGTCGATCTTGCTCTCCAGCCATACCCTGCTCATTGGAGCCTTGAATCTCAGCCTGGAGAGACCTGTGACTACATTTTCCAGTCAAGGACTATGGAGAGGGTGAGAAAATGAGCTCAGCGCTTCAGCGAGCGGGCCTTGGAGGCTCTGGTTGGCGCGGTGGTGCACAGAAGATCTATTCTCTACCCTGACAGTGGCAGGAGGCCTTTGCCGCGCGACTACAGAAGAGTGTGGAGGGAGGTGGCTCAGAACGTCTCCTCCAGGAGCATGGTGCCCAGGACCCATACTCAATGTCGCAAAAAGTTCAACGACCTCACTCGGGTCGTCAGGTTGAGTGGCTTTTTTTCAATACCTCTCCATCCCTCCATCTCAACCTCACTCTACGGCCAGAGGGTCTTAAAACCCCAATGCCCAACACTCATCCAACACCTATGGCCCTCTCATGAAACACACACGCACATTCCACACTTTGCATACAGTAAGGGCTATTCAACTATGCGAGGCACATCAGGCAAGATCATGGCTGCCTACATTAAGGGCTATTCAATTATGGGAGGCACATCAGGCAAGACCATGGCTGTATATTTACTCAGACGCCGTCCTTTTTCTTGCAGGCCAAGCTATCTCATAATAGGAGACAGCAGCAACGGACGAGTGGAGGGCGGCCTCAGCTGTAACCCCTCAGCGATCTTGAGGTGCACGTCCACAGGATTGTGGCAAGCCAGGTGATCGGTCCCGTCGCCCCTGGAGAGGCCGACCCCGTTCGGGACAGCAATGGTAAGGTCATCACCTTTTTCTCCTCTCTCATTCCACTTGTCCCTCACAACACCAGCCTTTGACACTTTCAATCCAACTTATTAAATCGCTGCACTCCTTCCTCCCTTACTGACCCCCTGTCCTCACGCTAAAGCCACTCTTGTACCTCCCTGCTTTCAGATGGTGATTCACCAGCTGAGGAGATGGGCCCTGAAGCTGCCAGTGGGAGTGAAGCTGCAGCCGAGGAGGAAGAGGAAGCCGGAGCCTCAGCGCCACCCTCTCCCGAGGAAGCCCATGCCCACACTAGGAACACGTCTTCCCTGGAGGGGAGCAGGGGGGGAAGGGTCTGATGAGGGTGAAGCTCCAGGACCCAGCGGGCTGCAGTAACGCGATGTGGCTGGGGCAGCTCGGGGGCCTTCTCCCCGGAGGGAGAGTATGCCAGCGAGTCCTGCTGCACTGGACGCAGAGGAGGAGTGGCTCATCGCTGAAATGAACACCCAGGCGGTGGACATGCACACTGAGCTCATGGGTGCAGTGGGAAGGGTGCCCGAATGCATTGATGCACTGGCAAGGAGTGTGGAGCACTTCGCTGTAGCACAGGCGGATGCCACGCTAATGCTTAGTGCTGCAATTCAGTCAATGGCTGCCGTGATCCCATCTCAGACTGCTCTCATGCAGACACAGATTGAGGCTACGCATGCACTGACTGCTGCCATTGTCGCTGGTTCGGACACATTTCCCCAGGGCTCTCACTGCGCCGCAGCAGGCCAGCAATCTGTGCTCCAGCAGATTGCTCCGGATGCTGATGTGCTGCCCCGTGGGAGTGCCAGTGTGTCGGTCGAGCAGGGAGTTGCTGTCCTCTCTCAAGATGACAGCATTCCTGCTGCCACCACTGTCACTTCCCCATTGCACTTGCCACCGCCTTTAGCCCAGACTGCTGCCGCCCATGCAGAGTTGGTGCAATCTGCAGCCGGGCCCTCCAGGCCCAGAGCTGGTCGAGGCCGTCCTTCAACGGCATCTGTAGTCTCAGGTTCTGCCAATCAGCAGCCTTCCAGCAGCCTTGCTGCAGCCACTGGGGCCCCATTATGGAGGAGCAGTAGGGGGGGTAGGGAGGAAGTGTGCAAGGGAAGGAGATCACCCTCGAAGCGCAAAAAGTAGGAGGTGTGATGAAATGTTGGTCAATTTTTTATTGAAGGCCGAGGTTCGTGTTCAAACTTTTGTTTAGTGTTTTGGACATTATCTCCAGGTTGTGAGAACCAGTTATGTTAATAAATGATTTTTTGTGTTTGTTTCTATTAGTTTGTCATGAAGAAATGACACACACAGAGTTTGTAAAATAAAAAGTTTTTGTATTTAAAATGTACAGGTTTGGTCTTTGGAATCATCTTGGCCGGCTTAGGGGTTGCGGGTTGGTTTCATTCATGTTGTTCTCCATGCCAGAAGCCATTTCCTCAGTAGGGGCCTAGAAGCAGCTTGTTATCAGTCGTTGACGGACGGCCCTTGCAGTTTCAACATTGTGGGCCTCCCTCCCGCCTTGGTGCTGCTGCTGATCTTCCTCCTCCTCCTCCTCCTCCTCCTCCAGTGGTGCACCAAGGCCTGGTGGCATTGGCTGGGTCCTGAGGATTGCCAGGTTATGCAGCATACAACTATGAAGAGGGAGACTCGCTGAGGCGAGTACTGCAGGGCTCCGTCTGAGTGGTCCAGACAGCGGAACCATTGCTTGAGCACGCCGATCGTCTGCTCAACGATGTTCCTGGTGGCAAGATGGCTCTCGTTGTACCGCAGCTCAGCAGGGGTGTTGGGGTTACGGAGCGGTGTCATCAGCCAGGTGCACAGTGGATAACCCTTGTCCCCGAGGAGCTAACCACTTGGGTGATGCGGTCCCTGGAAAAGTTCTGGCACAGCAGTCTGGCGCAGGATGAAAGCATCGTGGCTGCTGTCAGGATAGTGGGCATTGACAGCAAGTATCAGCTGTCTGTGGTCACAGACCAACTGGACGTTTAAGGAGTGGAACCCCTTGCGGTTTCGGAAAACCTCTGCATTCTCATGCGGTGCCCGCAATGCCACATGCGTGCAGTTAATGGCGCCCTGCACCATGGGAAGCCCACTATCCTCGCAAAGCCCAATGTGCGTTCATGCTGTTTGGCCCGGGTCATCGGGAAAGAGATGTACTGGCGTCTCCTTTTATAGAGGGCATTTGTGACCTGACGGATGCAGCAATGGACCGCGAACTGGGAGATATTGGCGATGCCCTCAGTAGCTGCTTGAAAGGAGCTGGTGGCATAAAAGTTCAGAGCCACTGTGACCTTCACTGCCACCGACAGAGACGTCCTGGTCCTCTGTAGAGGCTGCAGATCTGGCTGCAGCAGGTGGCAGAGCCCAGTGACCACCTCCTTGCTGAAGCGCAGCCTACGCAAACACTGCTCCTCAGAAAAATGAATGTAGGAGAATTGTTGCCGAAATACCCTGGGAGGGTAAGGTCTCCTGTACAGAGGCCTATTGGCCCTCCTCCGTCTGGCCATGATTGCCACTCTCTCTCTGCGTCTCTGTTGCCTCCGATTCTGCAGGCGCAGGACGATGCCCTGAATCAGTGCAGCCCCCACACTCTCTTGGTAATCGAAGTAATGAAGGTCAAATCCAAAAGTACCTGCAAAGTGATGTTCAGTAGCCAAAACTACTTCACACAGCGTTGACTCTATGCAGAAGTCTCTCCTTCTCTCTCTCAGAATCTCTCTCTCTGTCAGAATGAGTGGTGCAAAAATGTCTACCACAGAAAAAGCCAGGTAGAGGCCGCCTTTAAATAGCGCCCCCCCAGCCCCTCACAGACTGGGAAACGTTCCAGTCTCCCTGTCGTTGCTTGCACCAGGTGGAAAGGAGGGGGGGCGCCACTCAATATCCGGTCCGAGCCGCCACAAGGGCATTGCACGCTCGACTGACGTCAAGATCTGCGGGCGCAGGAGATCGGGGCGGTAGTGTTTAGCACCGCCGCAAAATGTCTTAAGGCGCTAACGGGAGGCGCAAACCAACTGAATTTTTCCCCCTTTGTCTCTTCACATCTTTAAAAACCTTCTCAAAATCCATCTCTTCAAACAAGCTTTCAGTCACCTAACTCTCGTACCACGGCTTATTGTTGAGTCTTTCATTCCTTTGATCCATATTTTTCTCCCTTCTTTCTGTAAAGTGCCTTGGGACATTTTCTACATTCAAGGCATTTCATAAAGACCCAGTTATTATTGTCATTACTGCACTTTGCTTTCATTCCAACCACGTTATATGCGATTGATAGGATTACATCTAAACACAATGAAAAGATTCGACAGCAACTGTGTAACTCTGTTGAAGTCCTTCGCTGCCTCTTCTGGTGCTGCAATGGCTTCCCTGCTGTAGCACTGCCTCATTCCCTTCATTGGCCTTGGTAGGCTCCCTTTTAGTGGTGGGTATCAGGCCGAGAGCCCTCCTTCCATGGCCAATGGTTAATGATCCAGGAAAAGAGGTGTCGTGGCAGAGTCCTCCAGCCCTACAACCCTCCGAAATCTCTGCGCTCTTCCAATTCTGGCCTCTTGCACATCCCCGATTTTAATTGCTCCACCATTGGCGTACGTGCCTTCAGCTGCCTAGCCCGTAAGCTCTGGAATTCCCTCCCTAAACTTCTCCACCTCTCTCTCCTCCTCTTAAGACGCTCCTTAAAACCTACCTCTTTGACCAAGCTTTTGGCCACTTCTCCTAATATCTCCTTATTTGTGGAACGGTGTCAAATTTTGTTTGATAACGCTCCTGTGAAGCGCCTTGGGATGTTTTACGACGTTAAAGGTGCTATGTAAATGCAAATTGTTCTTGTTATTGTTGCTGAATGTGCGGCAAACAAAAATATTTCGCTGATACTTTTTAATGAAGGCTGTGCCTCTTTAAACGTCAGTGTGCTTATTGGCAAAATGCTGTCTGTTCAAACTAGATTAGAGCAGTCAGTCCTCATTGAGGATACTCTGACAAATCACCCTAAGATATGATGGCTTGACAACACATCATAACCTCCAACAGATCAACAGATTTACAGATTTAAATTGACATTGGAGCCTAGCAAAGAATTTGAAAGCTGTAAAATACGAGGAACAAGGTGGTGTTCAAATCAGGACAGCAGCAATTCAGGCCCAGAGACATCATTGTTTGCATTTATGTTTATTCCTCTTACAACTAGATATTAATTGAGCTATTTTTTAAAGGAGTTCTTCAATGTAACATTAATTAATGGGAGTTTTCCCACATAGTCTGCAGGAATGTTTGTCTAACATGCAGGTCTGTTTAAGGAATGCTAATTTTGTTAGCTGAGAAGGTTTTAAGGATACTTGGGGGCTAACAATTTCTATGACATCCGACCTGCCGCTGCTGCAGATTTTTGTAGTGCGCTCAGAGAAGACCTCTAGACCTTCATGGCCATTTCATTTGAACACATTAGCAATGCCATCTAACAGCACAAGAAAATATTGATTTTTTTTCCCACCAGCTAAAACACACAGGCCGCAAAATTCGGCTCCGTAGCGCCGGTAGTTCTGGCCGGTTTTGAAGAAGAAATGACGCCCGCCTCGCTTCCGCCCACTTCCGGTGCCTTGATCGCCATCCTGGTGAGTGCGATAGCGCGGGCGGTACGTACGTTCGCCGATTTGACGCATGACCTGCCATTTTCAACCTCGCCGCTCTATTCAACGCCCTCTCCTAAACACGCACAGCTGAACGT
Organism: Squalus acanthias; assembly: GCA_030390025.1. Taxonomy (NCBI): domain Eukaryota; kingdom Metazoa; phylum Chordata; class Chondrichthyes; order Squaliformes; family Squalidae; genus Squalus; species Squalus acanthias. The sequence goes on from CM059428.1 coordinate 152,828,487, forward strand.
GCGTTCAGCTGCACGAGGGACCCCCCACCAACGCTACATAAAGGGAGACATCCAACTTGCAGCTTAGTTGCTTATTGCTCTTGTACTGGCTCTTGCAGAGTTTGTAGGAGCACTGGGTTGCTGGAAGAGATTTGAAAAGTTGGTAAAGTGTGCAGGGAGTGCTTCCGGGCATTGGGAAGTCGTTGGCTGCTACTGGAAGGCCTCTGAGTACATCACTTGCTCCCAGTCATGGGGACAATAGTTGCATTCCCCCTTGGGCTGCAGCATGACAGGGAGATGGAGTAGAGGCAGCAAAGAAGTCAAGCTGCTCGCAGAGGGAGGAGGAGGAGGGATCTCAGCAGGAGGCCATACCCACCTAGGGTCTTCACTGAGCCCTTCTACCTGCACCTAAGCCAGGAGCAGTGTGTTCGGTGGCTCTGATTCACCAAGGAGGTGGTCACAGAACTCTGCCACCTCTTAGAACCAGACCTGCAGTCTCAGAGCAGGGTGACGACAGCGCTGCCAATGGCCCTCAAGGTGACCATGGCCCTGAATTTTTTCGACAGTGGATCCTTCCAGGCTAGAACAGGCAACATAGCAAACATCTCACATTTCGATCTCTATCGCTGCATCTAGGAAGTCATAGAGGCTCTGTACATAAGAGAGGGGGCTTCATTGTCTTCTCTCTATTGGCAGAAGATCCACAGGTGACATGAGGAAAAACTTTTTCACGCAGCGAGTGGTTATGATCTGGAATGCACTGCTTGAAAGGATGGTGGAGGCAGATTCAAATCATGGCTTTTAAAAGGGAATTAGATATGTACCTGAAGGAAAAAAAATTGCAGGGCTACGGAGAAAGGGCGGGGATTGGGACTAATTGAAGTGCTCTTACAGAGCGCTGGCATGGGCTCGATGGGCCGAATGGACTCCTACTATGCTGTAACGATCCTATGATTATATGCTATGATTCTAAAGAGAGAAGCAGGAGGAGCGCGCATGTGGCCTTGCCAAGATAGCAAGGATGCCAGCGACTGCACGCACGTATCTTTGTGGGCGCCACATCTCAATGGTGAGATGTACTGTAACCACAAAGGGTACCACTCACTTAATGTACAGTTGGTGCGGGACCACGCCTAGCACATCATGCTGGTTAATGCCCGCTATCCTGTCAGCAGTCATGATGCGTTCATCTTGTGCCAGTCTGCTGTGCCAACAATCTTCTAGCCACCACGTTGAACCTTAGGGTGGCTGATCGGAGGCAAGGGCTATCAGCTCTACACCTGGCTGATGACTCCCCTCCGCAACCCCACCACTCGTGGCCAGCACTCATATAATGAGAGCCATGCTGCCACAAGGAATGTCATTGAGCAGACTACTGGGGTGCTGAAGCAACGGTTCCGCTGCCTTGACCGCTTGGGAGGATCCCTCCAGTACTCGCCGGAGCAGGTGTCCCAATTCATAGTGGCCTGCTGCATCCTCCACAACTTGGCCATCATGAGCGTGCAGCCCTTGCCACCACGGGTTCCGCGACCACCTCAGGAGGAGGAGCAGGAGGAGGAGGAAGGGAGGAGGCAGCCTGCACATCCACGTTCCGGACGGGCTGTCCGTGAGCGCATCATCAGCCTCTGATTCCTCGGAATGAAACCCCACATCCCTGTTGCTCAACACATTCCCACCTTACCATCTCTCTGTTATGGAACATCACAGTGTCCTCTTGGCCACAATGCTGAAATTAAAGCCACCACAAAACAAACATTCCAATTCAAATTTATAAATCAATCAATCTAATATTACATAACAACGTCAAAACTAATCACCCTTATGCATTCCCTTAATGCCTGCCTTTGCCTGTCCTAGAGCTCCTACAAAGTGCTATCCCCGTGGCTGCAGCATGGCTGGTGGAAGGCTGCTGACTTTCAGTGGGGCAAGACTGCAGATGTCCTTGAAGGACGACCGCGAGGAGCTCTGGGCCTAGAAGGCTTGGCTGTAGACTGCACCACCTCGGCATGGGCGGCAGCAGTCTGGGCTGGGTGGCTGACAGGCAACAACAAGAGCACTGGCGGAGTGGCAGTGGCGGGAGGACGAATGCTGTCATCCTGTGAGAAAAATGAGAAGTCGCACAACACCAGGTTATAGTCCAACAGATTTATTTAATTTTACAAGCTTTCGGAACAGTTCGCTCCTTCGTCAGGTAAGTTAGCAGTGAGAGAATCTCCCAGAATTCACAATTTAAACACAGACAAAATATATTCAAATCTTTCCTACATCAAAGAGCACAGCCAAGACATCCTGTGAGAAGACAGCAGGTTCGTGCTCCATGGAGCCACTGCCACTCCCTCGGGGCGGCGTCTCAGCAATCCTAGTAATCTGTTGAAGAACAGAGTGCTGGACTGCTGTGACACCCTGCAAGCCCCTTTCAACACTGGTAAACCAGTTGGGTAAAGCTGTCTGAGCTTGCATAGCAACATGCACTGGGCTGAACGCTGCAATCATTGTACTTAGCAGGCAGCACCAAGGTCGCCTGCTGCCTGCATTCCTTTCAACCGGCGCAGGCCGATCGGGCATCGCGATCCCCACGCCCATTTTCGTTTTCAATCCAATGTTTAGCCCAAAAGCTTGGGGATGCCATTTTAGGGGCAAATTTTATACAATACAAATTGTTATTGCTGTGAAATGGTAAAAGGAATTGCCAAAAGGTACTAAATGTATATTGGCATATCATTATAAAGAAAATCAGTGTCGCCACAGTGATGTTCCTGTTCCTGGGTGTTTTGGATTGCCTAAGTGCAGTGCATGGGGGGAAATCAGATGAGAAGGGTTGCGCGTGCATACGGGAGTCTGCCAAATGCTCCATTCATTAACTGTAAATGGGCAGAAAATTGAGCAGGCTCCCTTGCAGCTGTGCCCTCCTCCCTGCCTGATTTTCCTCTCGGCATTGTGCTGAGGTGATCCAATACACCCAGGTCTAGGAGCAGGAAACCTTACCCTTGTCCTGCCTACTGATATTCATCTGAGATCACCAGAACACATTTTCTGTATGTCAAGAGGACATTATTATTTATTATTTCTTACTGGGCTGAAAATAAAATCCCATCTTCTGAGAGGGTGCTTGAGTTGCCAGCCTGGGAGAATGAGGCCCACCAGTCAACATGACTTGATCAATAGTCGGAACTGTAAAACTTGGCACTTCTCTAGTAAGGAAATGTGCTATTAGTGATTTATCCATCTGCATAAATTTCAGTTATTGCTAAAATGTACCTTTATAATAGCTTGCCAATACTCTATTGAAGTGAAGAGTGAATACTTCTATGCTTCAGAAATAAAAAAAGAAATAAAAAGTCTGCCTTCCCTGCATAGAGAAAACAGAATAAAGATGAGGTACACAGAACATTGAGTTGGCGTGCGAGGGGTGAAGGTGTCAGGGTACCAGCTTGCTTGCAGGTTCTGCTACTTGGTTGCTGTTTTCGGAGGGAACTTTGCAGGCATTGCAAATGTATCCTTGAGCGAGGACCTGCTTGCGTCTGATTCAATAACAAGACACTTTTAAAAGCCTGTCTCCCCGAACAACAGAGATTCAAGGAGATCATTAGCACTTTGGGTGCTGACCTGTGAAAACAAGCTGTAGCTGGCTTGAATGCACCTGCCCATCCCCCATCTCAAATTCCTGCACGGAAAGACCAACACCTATTTGGCACCTGCTGCTGAAAGATCATCTGAAGCTTCCGAAACAAGTATCCCCTTTGAAACAACATGAAAGAAAATTGGAACACGCTGGAAACAGGCAATAATTGTAAAGAAAGGGATATCTGCAATGTTTTTGGTTTATATCTTTTTAAGAGCGTGCTGAGTTTGTTACCTTGCCTGCCCTGGTCAAGTCATTGTACTCCTTCCGACAGTGGTCCCAGGTCCGTGGCGTCAATGATGTGACACTCAGGGCCACTGCCACCTCCTACCACACTGCCTGGCTGACCTTGCGGGAAGCTTTCCCTCTCCTCATCTGTAGATGCTCAGGGCACCTTTCCACTTCCTCATCTGTAGATGCTCAGGGCACCTTTCCATCTCCTCGTCCGTAGATGCTCAGGGCACCTTTCCATGTCCTCGTCCGTAGATGCTCAGGGCACCTTTCCATCTCCTCGTCCGTAGATGCTCAGGGCACCTTTCCACTTCCTCGTCTGTAGCCGCTCAGGGCACCTTTCTACTTCCTCATCCGTAGATGCTCAGGGCACCTTTCCACTTCCTCGTCCGTAGCCGTTCAGGGCACCTTTCCACTTCCTCGTCCGTAGATGCTCAGGGCACCTTTCCACTTCCTCGTCCGTAGATGCTCAGGGCACCTTTCCACTTCCTCATCCATAGATGCTCAGGGCACCTTTCCATCTCCTCGTCCGTAGATGCTCAGGGCACCTTTCCACTTCCTCGTCCGTAGATGCTCAGGGCACCTTTCCACTTCCTCGTCCGTAGATGCTCAGGGCACCTTTCCATCTCCTCGTCCGTAGATGCTCAGGGCACCTTTCCACTTCCTCGTCCATAGATGCTCAGGGCACCTTTCCATCTCCTCGTCCGTAGATGCTCAGGGCACCTTTCCACTTCCTCGTCCGTAGATGCTCAGGGCACCTTTCCATCTCCTCGTCCGTAGCCGTTCAGGGCACCTTTACACTTCCTCGTCCGTAGATGCTCAGGGCACCTTTCCACTTCCTCGTCCGTAGATGCTCAGGGCACCTTTCCACTTCCTCGTCCGTAGATGCTCAGGGCACCTTTCCACCTCCTCGTCTGTAGATGCTCAGGACACCTTTCCACTTCCTCGTCCATAGATGCTCAGGGCACCTTTCCATCTCCTCGTCTGTAGCTGCTCAGGGCACCTTTCCACTTCCTCGTCCGTAGATGCTCAGGGCACCTTTCCATCTCCTCGTCCGTAGATGCTCAGGGCACCTTTCCATCTCCTCGTCCGTAGATGCTCAGGGCACCTTTCCATCTCCTCGTCTGTAGCTGCTCAGGGCACCTTTCCACCTACTCGTCCGTAGATGCTCAGGGCACCTTTCCACTTCCTCGTCCGTAGATGCTCAGGGCACCTTTCCACCTCCTCGTCCGTAGATGCTCAGGGCACCTTTCCACCTCTTCGTCCGTAGATGCTCAGGGCACCTTTCCATCTCCTCGTCCGTAGATGCTCAGGGCACCTTTCCACCTCCTCGTCCGTAGATGCTCAGGGCACCTTTCCACTTCCTCGAGGAGGGCCCGTAGGTGCTCACCGTGGGAAGTTTACAGCTCTCTTTATGGCTTTGTCTTGCGACCTCTCTGCAGTGTGTAACAGCAATTTTGAACTAAAATCAAATAGTTTAAGTGATTTAAAGTGATTTTAGACAAGACAAGTACAGCGCGCTGGCACTTACCGAGCACTCCCAAGTCTCATTCTGGAGTATGGCGTCTTCTCTGAGTCTTTTATAGTGGTGCGCGATTGTTTTTTTGGGGTGAGCTATTGGCTGCGCCACTTCAGGTCGATGACCCTTCGTCAGAACCGGAAAAAGTTACAGATGTAGCAGATTTTAAGCAAGTGCAGGGGCAGGGAAAGGGGAGAGGAGAGGAAAGAAGAAAAGGGAAGGTCTGTGATAGGGTGGAAGGCAGGAGTGATTAAATGACAAAGGATATGATAGTACAAAGCAAAAGGAGATGGTAATGGGACAAGTAAAGAAAAGAAAGACTTGCATTTATTTAGCGCCTTTCACGACCACCGGACGTCTCAAAGCGCTTTACAGTCAATGAAGTACTTTTGAAGTGTAGTCACTGTTGTAATGTGGGAAACGCAGCAGCCAATTTATGCACAGCAAGCTCCCACAAACAGCAATATGATAATGACCAGATAATCTGTTTTTGTTATGTTGGTTGAGGGATAAATATTGGCCAGGACACCGGGGATAACTCCCCTGCTCTTCTTCGAAATAGTGCCATATGATCTTTTACGTCCACCTGAGAGAGCAGACGGGGCCTCAGTTTAACATCTCATCTGAAAGACGACATCTCCGACAGTGCAGCACTCCCTCAGCACTGCACTGGAGTGTCAGCCTAGATTTTTGTGCTCAAGTCCCTGGAGTGGGACTTGAACCCACAACCTTCTGACTCAGAGGCGAGAGGGCTACCCACTTTTTTAAAATATATTATTTATTGAACATTAAAAACATTTACAACATTGTGATCATTCCATTGTGTCATACAAATCCATTCCGCCGCTCTGCACAGCCATTCCTCCACCACATATTAACATCAAAACCTGAAGTTTAATTTGTCTCCCCTAACATATAATAATCTATTGTACTTTAAAAATTGATCATAAAATACTATCTTTAAATTCCTTTCTGAATAAAACATCCACAGAGCATAAAAATGATCTTTTAGCTTATATTAAAATACTCAATTAGGTTTATTCTCCTCCCCTTAAAAAACACAGTCTTCTTTGCACAATCACAAATCTAGCCAAACTGAACATTAAATTCATTGCCGCTCCGTTAGACTCAGCCAGACTGTCCTGCAATCCCCATCTCAAAATTGAGTCCCATGGGATTCCCATTCTTGCTCTTCAGTCCCCACACAGCAAAAAAAACCTCACACAACTGTCGAACATAGTACTTAAACTCCTTTAACTGCAGACATAACACCAGTAAATGGGATAGAGTCTCATCCCGTGTCCCACACACTGGGCAAGTTGCCACCTCCACTCACCCAATCTTACATAACACCGTCATGGTAAAAATCTGGTTATGAGCCAATTTGAAATCCAGTTCAATCCACTCTGGACATTTAAAATTCACCCACACTCCCTTCCAAATCCTGTTGAAGCCCAGCATTGGGTATATACTCTGCCAAAACTCCTGACCAGCAGGTGTCTTGAATCTCCATTCTCTAAATACCCCATTGATATCTCAAGTATTACAGTTGTCAAATTGGACCAACTCCTCCCCTTTCTCCAGCAGAAAGCTTGGAAAAGCGGGACTTATTTTACTTCCTTTGGAGATTTGCGCATTTATTTCTTCCATCCAATCCTGTGGCATTACCCTCACAATCTTCTCATACATGATCATAATTGCTTTTTCCTCTATCTCCTGATCCTCCTCCCAAACCATATCCCTCACTACTGCTTCCGGCAACCAACCTGGAATTACCTCATATAATACATCTTTCACATATATAATACCAGCTTTTATAAAAGCTTGATTAAATAATACCTCTCCTTCAATGTTGACCCACCTGTTCAAAAATAAGGGCTGTTCTAAAAATTCCTCAGCACCCTTGGGCATAAACTGCACACTTTTTATAAATTGGGTCCAAGTCTCTACAACCCCCTTATAAAACCTAGGGAGAGGTTTATTCGATTTCAAAAGCATATTATTGTATTCCATATACAATATCCCCTGCCCCCCTATCCCATTTGTGGTTGATAATCCCCCATAATTTAATCTCTGGCCCTTGCCTCCTCTCATGCTTCTTCCCAACTTTTCGGGCAGCTCTTGCTTTCTCCTGCTCCCTCTGGCTCTTCTTCACCTCTTGTTTGAACCTTCCCTGCAGTTTCAGCCTCTTCCTTCCGGTTGGGACGGGAGGAGGTAAAAGGACATGTGTTGCATCTCCTGCGCTTGCACAGGAAGGTGCCGTGGGAAGGGGAGGGGATGTTGGGGGTGATTGAGGAGTGGACCAGGGTGTCGCGGAGGGAGCAGTCCCTTCGGAATGCTGAAAGGGGAGGGGAAGATGTGTTTTGTGGTGGGATCACACTGGAGGTGGCGGAAATGGCGGAGGATGATGCGTTGAATGTGGAGGCTGGTGGGGTGAAAGGTGAGGACAAGGGGAACCCTATGATAGTCTGGGAGGGAGGGGAAAGGGTGAGAGCAGAAGTGCAGGAAATGGAACGGACATGGTCGAGGGCCGTGTCAACCATGGTAGAGGGGAATCCTCGGTTGAGGAAAAAGGAAGACATATCGGAAGCACTAGTATGGAAGTTGGCATCGTCAGAACAGATGTGACGGAGATGGAGAAACTGGGGGAATGGAATAGAGTCGTTACAGGATGCGGTGTGGGAGGAAGTGTAGTCCAGGTAGTTCTGGGAGTCAGTGGGCTTATACTGGATGTTTGTCGATAGCCTATCCCCCGAAATAGAGACAGAGAAGTCGGGAAGGGAAGGAAAGAGTTGGAGATGACCATATGAAGGTGAGGGAAGAGTGGAAATTGGAAGCAAGGTGAATTAAATGTTCTAGTTCAGGGTGAGAGCAGGAAACAGCACCGTATACAGTCATCAATGTATCAGAAAAAGAGGTGAGGGAGGGGACCTGAGTAGGACTGGAACAAAGAATATTCCACATATCCCATGAAAAGGCAGGCATAGCTAGGACCCATGTGGGTTCCCATAGCAACACCTTTAATTTGGAGGAAGTGAGTGGAGTCAAACGAGAAGTTGTTCAATGTGAGAACAAGTTCAGCCAGGCGGAGGAGGGTGGGGACTGGTTGGGCCTCTGTTCAAGGAAGAAGTGGAGCGTTCTGATTGGACTATTAGTTAATGAAACCCTCAGGGTCTGTACTGAAAGTAGAGTTTGACAGGGATGGAGTGGGGAAGGGCTAAAGCCAGATGCACATTTCTTTGGAACATATGGCACTGACAGTAGTTTAAACCCGAAGTTTCTATCGTGAGTGCCTGGAACATAAGCTGCAGATGAAGTCGGGAGCATCCAACAAGGAATTCTGAAGTAACAGAGTAATTAAGTCCAAAATAAGCACGGGGATATCTTGAGAGGTCCTCACGGGCAAGTTTGAAGTGACTGTCAAGGAATGCTGTTGCAGAAATAACACAGAACTTCCATTGGGTGAAGGCGACAGCAGGAAGCAATGCAGTGTGGTTCATCTGTTGGGAACGTCAGGAGCATCTGTCTGAAGAAAGCCACAGTGGAGAGTTGCTGCCAGTGGGAAACTGCTGCCAGCAGAAGGGCACAGCTCAGTGATGTCAGAAGATCCTAGAGTGGGAGCTATCTTGAGTAGAGGTGTGCTGCCGATTTACGCGAGGATGAGGATATTTGTATTAAGGCCTTAACGCGATACGGTTGTCTTGGACGAAATGCTCATATATTTTGCGTAGAAACAGTTGGGTTTATATTTTCCGGCCATGTTTCCCCTACCTATAATTAAAGCATGAGTTTATTAGTGACTCTCACTTCCAGTGGTTTGAAACAACCAGCTCAGCCTTCATCATTTGTCCTTTTATACCTTATTTAAAATGAAAGGTTAATTTGTCTGCAGCCATGAAAAGGCATTAACTGAAAGCTATTATCCTTCTGTTAATGTGCTCACAGAATTAAATAATATTGTTTGCCTTTATGAAGGGATTTCTTTCTTCAACTGTTTGCCCCAATCAAACAAGCATTTAATTTGGAGACCTTGAATTAAGTAAGTCACAGGATGGATGACTTTCTTCAATTTTGGATAAATTAAAATTATGCATTAAAGGAGCACTAAATTACACCAGATGATTGAACGGTATTGATGTCCACTGATGTCAAGAAAATTCCAATGCATGACTGACAAGAGAAAGCGGTCTTGTCATCATTAAGCCCTTTAATTACATTGTGGAGTCAAAGCTATTCAATGTTTTCACTGTCCTAGCTCAATTAAAGCTGAACACACTGCTAGCTTGTTCTATAATACTAAATGACCATCAGTTAACACTAAATTTCCTCAGGACACCATTATTATCTTATTACTGATCACTGAAAATTATGTCAGCGGGTGTGTTTTAAAAGCACACGAAAAGAAAAATATTGTTCTGCACACATCTCTTTCCCCTGTTCTCCCCTAAAGGTGCTTAGGTACAGTTCCATGAGCACCAGTCACATTCCAGTTCCTTGCGAAGTGGCCAGACTTCATGCATGAGCCCAGAGAGTGAGAATCCAAAGCTATTTAAGCATGAGGAGCATCGCAGTTGATAGAATCCGATCCCCACCGAATGTCACATGTGTGTACTTTCCAACAGGCGGGGGCGGAGGTCACTCGATAACTAGTAGGGGACTCTTTGATGATACAAAACTGGGTGGGAATGTAAGTTGTGAGGAGGATGCAAAGAGGCTTCAAGGGGATATAGACAGGCTAAGTGAGTGGGCAAGAACATGGCAAATGGAATATAATGCGGAGAAATGTGAAGTTATCCACTTTGGTAGGAAAAATAGAAAAGCAGGGTATTTTTCAAATGGTGAGAGATTGGGAAATGTTGGTGTTCAGAGGGACCTGGGTGTCCTTGCACATGAATCACTGAAAGTTAACATGCAGGTACAGCAAGCAATTAGGAAAGCAAATGGTATGTTGGCCTTTATTACAAGAGGATTTGAGTATAAGAGTAAAGACGTCTTACTGCAATTATATAGGGCCCTGGTGAGAGCACACCTGGAGTATTGTGTACAGTTTTGGTCTCCTTACCTAAGGAAGGATATACTTGCCATAGAGGGAGTGTAACGAAGGTTCACCAGACTGATACCTGGGATGGGGGGATTCAGTAGACTAGGCCTATATTCTCTAGAGTTTAGAAGAATGAGAGGTGATCTCATTGAAACATACAAAATTCTTACAGGGCTTGACAGGGTAGATGCAGGGAGGATGTTTCCCCTGGCTGGAGAGTCTAGAACCAGGGGTCACAGTCTCAGAATAAGGGGTTGGCCATTTAGGACTAAGATAAGGAGAAATTTCTTCACTCAGAGGGTGGTGAATCTTTGGAATTCTCTACCCAAAGAGCTGTGGGGGCTCAGTCGTTGAGTATATTCAAGACAGAGGTCGATAGATTTTTTGATATTAAGGGAATCAAGGGATATGGTGATAGTGCAGGAAAGTGGAGATGAGGTAGAAGATCAGCCATGATCTTATTGAATGGTGGAGCAGGCTCGATGGGCCGAATGGCCTACTCCTGCTTCTATTTCTTATGTTCTGATGTTCTGATGTTCTTATGAGCCCACATATACTGCTCCATGAAAATTGCGTCTAATCAGCGCTCGAGTGCTGACCTACAGGTTTCTGGTTAGCACCTCCAGGCACGTTCAAATCATGGTAAGCAGCAATTAGCCCGAAAATTGCGTGTTAAATCCAGACTTTCAAACAGACGTCTCTTATTAGCACAGCACCCATTTAGCACCTGTTTTTACTCTTTCACCAAAATAACCCCCCTAGAAATTGGATTGCACCCAAATTGGGGAGCAATAGCGGTGCAGTGCACACTGCTTGCACCTAATGAGGACCATGGCAAATTTCTTGCTACCAGCATGTTGGCGGCACCAGTGGTGGTCCCAGAGGGAGGAGATCGGGAGGGAGACAGCAGTTGTCAGCAGCGACTCGTGGATTTAATGTGGAGCCGGGAGGAGCAAAGTCAAAAGTTTGAAAGCTGCCTTTCTGGTGGCAGCCTCCAATGGTCTCTGTAAGAACCTCTGGTTTTGGCTGCCAAGTGCCTGAAGAAACTGACTGCAGCAGGCATGGCTCGTGCTGCGGTCAGGCACAATCACATTTTACAAAGGTGGCTCAAACAGGCGTTAGGGCCCTAATTTGCATATGTAACTGGCCTAACGCCCCTTTCAGGCGCATGCCCTGGACGCCTACGGAGGAACCCTAACCAATATGGTGGGTGGCGCATTTCCGACACGGAATGTGCGTGCGTGCGCTGCCGGCCATAATGGACCCTCAGGTGGCCATTTTACGCCTGCGATCCAATTTCTTGACCAGAGTGCCTGTTGCAGGATCTATGCTTGGACCATCTTCTAGCTTAGCTGAAACCAGGTATATCACAATAGTACTTCTGCCTAGTGCCACATAACCAGAATACTACCCCATGTAGCAGCCGATCCAGCAGCTTATTCCAGAATCAAGCAGGATATGAGAAAGGATATCCAGTAAGCATTGAAAACATTCAAAGGCTGTCAGTCGAGAATTTCATGGTGCTCGTATGTTTTCTCAGCTCCATTTGTCTGGACTAAAATAAAACATGTTTAACACCTGGTAAAATAGAAAGAGTTTGCTTTTTATACAAAACTTGCATTGCCATAAAAGTATTTCATAGACTAATAATTCAAAGAGTCCAGTTTTAAGTACTGCATCTGTATAGTTTGAGACTGTGGAACTCATTTATGCAGTCATCTTAATTAAGACCTAGATGTGCTATGTATAGACAGTGTAACCGCACACCTAATATATTACACACAGGTCCAAATTATACTGATTCATGTTTTATTAAAATATGTGTGCACTGTCAGTTTAAAAGAAATCTCAGCAGTGTTATAAGACCATGCTTAATTATGATTATTAATAATACTTCCATTATTCTTTATCTCTGTCAGATCGGTTAGGGAAATGTACTTTTATTGTAACTGCATATATTAATAATTAGATATTCAATTTTTCATGCACTTACAAGTCATAGCCTAGATATTCCGATCGGCATTGTTTTAATCCCATTCAATTTTAAAGTAAGTCTGATTGGAAAATTCAGGCTTCTGCCCCATATCTCTGGAGTGGGGAGAGGTTGGGGATGGGGTGGGGGAGTGGGGGATGGGGGGAAGGGAGCTGGCGAGGAGGCGGGGGAAGGGTGGTGGAGGGAGATGGGAGCTGCAGCAAGTCCTGAAGGAAATGAGCAATATTTCTCTTACAAGCCAATGATCATTTTTGAGCCTCGAGTCCTGTGGTTCTTCGAGCCAAAGAAAGAGAGATTTAGGAAAGGTGACCAAAGGCTTGGTCAAAGAGTTGGACTTTAAGGAAGCTCTTAAAGGAGAGAAGGGAGGTGGAGAGCTGGAGGAGTTTAGGGAGTGAATTCTGGAGAATGGAACATAGGTGACTAAAGGCGGGGCAAAGTGGGGGCAGGGTTGCACAAGAGGCCAAAGTCAGAGGAACGGAGAATTCGGGTAGATTTGTAGGACTGAGGAGGTTACAGATGTAGGGAGTTGTGAGAGCATGGAAGGGTTTAGACACAAGGGCAAGAATTATAAATCTGAGACATTTGGGGACCAAAACTGGCATATGGATGTCAACACCTTCCCAACATCGATATCACCCACCATGTGAGAGTATGAACAGAATATTTCAGATGAGGCCTAACTAAAGGTTTACACAAGGACACAAAATTCTTTTTGTTTTATATTGAATTTTCCTCGCTATACATCCTGGTACTCCATTCACTTTCACAATAGCCTCACGGCACTGGTTGTGTATCTTCAGAGATTCATGTGCTCTAGCGCCTAGATCCCTTTCCTGCTGACAATTCTGTACCAAGCATGGCATATACATGCTTAGGGTTAGGCCCTATGCACGTACATGAATCTACATTAAATGACATCTGCCAGACACGGGTCCATTACCCCCGTCGCATCTAGATCAGATTGACGGTCCTAACACTAACACAGACCTTGGTGTTGTCTGCCAACTTGTGGACAGTACCCATGACACCATCATCTAGATCATTAATGTTGATTTCGAAGAGCAGTGGTCTCAACACAGATTCCTGCGGGACACCACGAGTAACTAGTCTCCATGCAGAACCATTTCCATTAATAACAACCCCTCTGGCTGCGAGAATGCAACCACTTTCCTATCCAATCTAGGATCTGCCCTCTTATTCCGCAGGACTCTCTTATAAAGTAACCTATGGTGCAGCACCATGTCAAAAACTTTCTGACAGTTCAAATAAAAACTGTTGACAGCGTTCCCTTCATCCACCAACCTAGTGCCCTCCTCAAGAGATGCAACCAGGTTGGTGAGGCGTGACTTTCTTTTTCCAGAAGCCATGTTACGAGGCTCTAATAATCTGGTTTTATTTCAGATTTACAACATCCACAGTATTTTTCTTTTGTATTAGTGTTTAATTCACTGCCACTTCTCTTCCAGGAACGCCCACCTTGAAGAAGTTCTGCTCTTCTCTCTGACAGGATTTCCGTTTGTCTCTTTTACCTTGTTTCCCTGCCTCTGTACTTGCTCAAAACCTGTTACATCTCTAACTTTTTCCAGTTCTGATGTCAGGTCATTGACGTGAAACATTGGCCCGTATTTTCTGCTCGGAGGCTTCCTGCGTGCGGAGGCCTCCGATCTGGAAAAAATCTACGCCCTTAGCTGAGGGCTCCAGACGTCCGGCCATTTCTGCTCCTGGGCCTCTCCACGATGAAGTGTGCAGGGCCCACATATCCCAGGGGTGCAGGTGGTTCGCAAGCGTCCCTGGGATCACGTGGGCCATGGGGAACCAATGGGAGAAGGGAATCTCCCTTCATACTTTTGACAGCTTATGGAGATCACTCGAAAAAGACATCAAAACATTAAATACATTTTTTTTAAATATCGTTTTTTAAAATAGTTAAAATTACATTAAAATAAATATTTTAAACAAATATTTAATTTTTTGGAAAAAATTAAAGTTTTTTACAGGGCTAAAAATAAACTTACCTTTTTTAAAAGTATTTTTAAATTATAAATGAGTGAAAAATTTTTTTTTTTTACTTTTTTAAACTCTTATGCTTTTACCAGGCGTAAGATTTTTAAGGGATTTCAGCGGGCGGAGGTTCTGCAGAAAGCGGAACTCTCCACCCACAGAGGCCCTTCTCCAGGGCAGGCGCCCGATCTGTCAAGAGGATTCTTGACAGATTGAAAATGCCAATTTTCAGCGCATGCACTTCACATGCCTGAAACCCGGCACTTGCGCGGTCCCGACGGGTGTGTACACACCTCGTACACACCCGTAGACATCGGAAAATACGGGCCATTAACTTTGTTTCACTCTCCACAGATGCTGCTTGACTTGCTGAGTATTTCAAGCATTTTCTGGTTTTATTTCAGATTTCCAGCAACCGCAGTATTTTGCTTTCGTGTTTGATTTTATTTGTGGTGGATTATTTCATAAATTCTGCACTCTTGATATTTCAGAGAACGGATAGCGTATTGTGGTTTGCCTGTATGTTCACACGTAGTGACTATACCGTGGAAGACAATGATGCCACGAGTTACAATTAGCTACCTTTATTACAAAATACATTTCATAGAAATGAATGATTATAAAAGAAAAACTGATGGGATCTTTGACTGCTTTGTTTCTACTTCACAAACATATATTTCTCTAGGGCATAAAAACCCAAAAGGAAAAGTGATCCAACCATGGCTAACAAAAGAAATTAAAGCTCGTATTAAGTCAAAGGAGGAAACTTATAAAGTTGCCAGAAAAAGCAGTCAGTCTGAGGATTGGGATCTTTTTAGAAATCAGCAAAGGGGGACCAAGAAATTGATAAAGAAAGGGAAAATGGAATATGAGCACCATCTAGCGAAAAATATAAAAATGGATTGTAAAAGCTTCTATAGGTATGTGAAAAGGAAAAGACTGGCGAAGGTAAATGTAGGTCCTTTACAGTCAGAGACGGGAGAATTTATAATGGGGAATGAGGAAATGGCTGAGAAATTAAATAAATACTTTGTTTCTGTCTTCACGGAGGAAGACACAAAAAAACTCCCAGAAATACGAGAAAACCAAGGGTGTGGCGAGAATGAGGAACTTAAAGAAATTATTATTAGTAAAAAAAACAGTGCTAGCAAAATTAATGGAACTAAAAGTCGATAAATCCCAAGGACCAGATGACCTACATCCTAGGGTTTTGAAAGAGGTGGCCATTGGGATAGTGGACGCATTGGTTGTCATCTTCCAAAATTCTATAGATTCTGGAACGGTTCCTGCAGATTGGAGGATTAGCAAATGTAACCCCGCTATTTAAGAAAGGAGGGAGAGAGAAAACGGGGAACTACAGACCTGTTAGCCTCACATCAGTAGTTGGGAAAATGCTGGAATCTATTATAAAGGATGCAATAACTGGGCACTTAGAAACTAATAGTAAGATTGGGCAGAGTCAACATGGATTTATGAAAGGGAAATCCTGTTTGACAAACCTATTGGAGTTCTTTGAGGATGTAACTAGTGGAGTAGACAAAGGGGAACCGGTAGATGTGGTGTATCTGGATTTTTAGAAGGCCTTCGATAAGGTCCTACACAAGAGGTTGGTGATCAAAATTAGGGCACATGGAATTGGGGGTAATATACTAGCATGGATTGAGAATTGGTTAACAGACAGAAAACAAAGAGTAGGGACAAACGGGTCTTTTTCAGGATGGCAGGCTGTGACTAGTGGGGTACCGCAAGGATCGGTGCTTGGGCTCCAGCTATTCACAATCTATATGAATGATTTGGATGAGGGGACTAAATGTAACATTTCCAAATTTGCTGATGATACAAAGCTAGGTGGCAGTGTCAGTTGCGAAGAGGATGTGAAGAGGCTTCAAGGGGATCTCGACAGGCTCAGTGAATGGGCGAGAACATGGCAGATGGAATATAATGTGGATAAATGTGAAGTTATCCACTTTGGTAGAAAAAACAGAAAGGCAGAATATTTCCTAAATGGTGAAAGATTGGGGAATGCAGATGCTCAAAGGGACCTGGGTGTTCTTGTACATGAGTCACTGAAAGTGAATGTGCACGTGCAGCAAGCCATGAGGAAGGCAAATGTTATGCTGGCCTTCATTACAAGAGGATTTGAGTACAGGAGTAAAGAAGTTTTACTCCAATTATTTAGGGCCTTGGTGAGACCACACCTGGAGTAATGTGTACAATTTTGGTCTCCTTACCTAAGGAAGGATATACTTGCCATAGAGGGAGTGCAACGAAGGTTCATGAGATTGATTCCTGGGATGGCGGGACTGTCGTATGAGAAGAGATTGAGTAAACTAAGCCTCTATTCTCTTGAATTCAGAAGAATGAGAGGGGATCTCATTGAAGCATACAAAATTATTACAGGGCTTGATAGGGTGGATGCTGGGAGAATGTTTCCCTTGGCTGGGGAGTCTAGAACCAGGGGCCACAGCCTCAGGATAAAGGGTAGGCCATTCAGGACTGAGATGAGAAGAAATTTCTTCACACAGAGGGTGGTGAATCTTTGTAATTCTCTACCCCAGAGGGCTGTGGAGGCTCAGTCATTGGGTATATTCAAAACAGAAGTCGATAGATTTCTGACTAGTAAAGGCATCAAGGGATATGGTGATCGGGCCGGTGAATGGAGTTGAGGCAGAAGATCAGCCATGATCTCATTGAATGGTGGAGCAGGCTCGAAGGGCCGAATGGCCTCCTCCTGCTCCCATTTCTTATGTTCTTATGTTCTTAAGCTGCCCCACCTCCGCTTTGAACTCAATAGCTGCTCACGTGACTGGATTGTTGCATCTTTTCTTTATTGAGAAACCAAGACGAAGAGTCAACACCCATATTGCAAGTCACCGCCAAGGCTGGAAAGAGTGAAAGATCAGACTTGGTAAGTCAACAAGCAGTGATTAGAAGGTATGAGAAGAACTGAAAGTAGTTTGGACCTGGTTACTTTGCAAATGTTGTCTGCAGCTTTAAGAACTGCTGTCGTTGCGGCACTCCTCAAAAGTCACTTTGCATCAGTGCCCGATCCATCGTCTTCTTTGCTCCATTGCTGATGATTTCTTGTCCCTCTTACGCTCATGCTCTACCCTGTCTTTGCCAATGCTGCTCATCGATCTGTATGCTTGGGCCACGTTGCCAGCCAAAGTTATGGGGCATGCAACACGCAATTATTCTCGAAATGCTGTAAAGTGCCTCCAACCAGTCGAGGCATCTGAAGTGTTGCTTCAAGCTCACAGTAATAGGTTCCACAATAATTCTGTTTGCAGCATGAGCTTCATTGTACCTATGCTCTGCTTCTGTCCATGTTTTGGTGCAAGGATGGCAGGGGATTTCAGAAAAGCAGGTGTTCACCTGCATAATTCTGTGCTGGTGGTCACATACCAGCTGACCATTGAGAAAATAAATCCCTTTCGGTTCATACAGAGCATAGCAATGTGCACAGGGGCCTGAATGGCAACAGGGGTGCAACTGATGCTCCTCTGGGAAGCCAACAGATCTGTTGAATTGTTTTGTCCTCTCACAAAGCTGCTATTGATAGAAGCATAGAATCATAGAATGGTTACAGCACGGAAGAAGGCTATTCGGCCCATTGAGCTCGTGCCGGCTCTCTGCAAGAGCACCTCAGCTAGTCCCACTTCCCCGCCCTTTCCCCGTAGCCATGCAAATGTTTTTCTTTCAGGTACTTCTCCAACTCCCTTTTGAAAGCCGTGATTGGGTCTGCCTCCACCACCCTTTCAGGCAGTGCATTCCAGATCCTAACTACTTGCTGCGTAAAACAGTTTTTTCTTATGAGGCCTTTGGTTCTTTGCCATTCACCTTAATCTGTGCCCTCTGGTTCTCGACCCTTCTGCCAATGGGAACAGTTTCTCTCTATCTACTGTGTCCATGATTTTGAACATCTCTATCAAATCTTCTCTCAACCTTCTCTGCTCCAAGGACAACAACCCCAGCTTCTCCAGTCTATCAACATAACTGAAGTCCCTTATTACTGGAATCATTCTCGTAAATCTTTTCTGCACCCTCTCTTCACATCCTTCCTAAAGTGTGGTGTCCAGAATTGGACACAGTACTCCGGTTGGGGCTGAACCAGTGTTTTATACAGGTTCATCATAATCTCCACACTTTTGTACTCTATACCTCTATTTATGAAGCCCAGGATCATGTAAGCCTTTTTAACTGCTTTCTCAACCTGCCCTGCCACCTTCAATGATTTGTGCACACATACCCCCAGGTCTCTCTGTTCGTGCACCCCCTTCAGGATTGTCCCATTTAGTTTATATGTCCTCTCCTCATTCTTTCTACCAAAATGTATCACTTCACACGTTTCAGCATTAAATTTCATCTGTCACATGTCCGCCCATTTCACCAGCCTGTCTATGGCCGCAATTTTGCCGGCGCTCAGAGGGCGGGTTTTGAGGTGGGTCAGAGGTTAAATTCGTTTTGATTGACGGCGGGTTCTGAAACCGCCATCAACCCGCCTCCAAACAGCTTTCCCAAGTGTCGGGTCCCCGATTTGCGAATGGACCTGACACCTAGCTGCGGGAAGCGGATTAAAGGCAATTACCTGCCTATTAACAGGTACTTGTCAGTAGTTTTCAGCCTGTTTTTGGATTTTCCTGCTTCTGGGTCGGGTTTCCCGACGCCCGGACACCACGCCATGTATGTGTGGCGTGTTGTGAGTCTGCTGTAATGTTTGTGGAATGATGACAGCTGCAGAAGTGATGTGAAGGATCCAATGTTGCACATGGTGAGTTTCAGAGCAAAGAAAATGTTGGGTACTGCATTTTTAAAACATCTACAGATTTCTTTAGCTTACAAGTTTTTAAATCCAACTATATGTCCAGTGCCACCTCATTGGGAGAACCTCTCTCACCAGTGACAGATCACTTCTGTCACCTCACCTGCAGCTGCCATCTATTCCAACATATGGAGGGAGTCATTGGAGAGCCAGGTGCAAGAGCTCACCTTTGTGCAGTGATTGTCAGTGTTTTCAGCACCTCAATGCTGTCAAACACTGAGAATCAACAGTCAAAATAAAATTGTGCGTGGTCCCTTTAAGGAAACCGGCAGATGATGCATCATCAAATGACGTCATCAGACCTGCTTCCTGTTAATTGGCCGGCAAACCCGCAGGGCGGGCTTAACAATGTCAATCAAGGGAAAATCACGTCTGTGGAGCGGCTGCAGCTGGGGGCGGGACTGGAAGCGGAAACCAGCTGTCCTGCACCCAACCCGACACCGATGACAAAATCACGGCCTATGTCTTCCTGAAGTCTATCACTCTCCTCCTCACTGTTCACTATACTTCCAAGTTTTGTGTCATCTGCAAATTTTGAAATTGTGCCCTGTACAGCCACGTCCAAGTCATTAATATATATCAAGACAAGCAGTGGTCCTAGAACCGACCCCTGGGGAACACCACTGTATACCTTCCTCCAGTCTGAAAAACAACCGTTCACCACTACTCTCTGTTTCCTATCACTTAGCCAATTCTGTATCCATACTGCCACTGTCCCTTTTATTCCATGGGCTTCAACTTTGCTGGCAATCCTATTATGTGGCACTTTGTCGAACGCCTTTTGGAAATCCATGTACACTACGTCAACTGCATTACCCTCATCAACCCTCGCTGTTACCTCATCAAAGAACTCAATCAAGTTAGTTAAATACGATTTGCCTTTAACAAATCCACGCTGGCTTTCCTTCATTAATCCACACTTGTCCAAGTGACTGTTAATTTTGTCCCTGATTACTGTTCTGAAAGCTTCCCCACTACCGAGGTCAAACTGACTGGCCTGTAATTGCTGGGTTTATCTTTACACCCTTTTTCGAACAATGGTGTAACATTTGCAATTGTCCAGTCCTCTGGCACCACCCCGTATCTAAGGAGGATTAGAATATTATGCGAGTACCTCTGCGATTTCCTCCCTCAATTTCCTCAGCATCCTAGGATGCATCCCATCTGCTCCTAGTGAATTATCTACTTTAAGTAGAGCCAGCCTTTCTAATACCACCTCTTTATCAATTTTTATCCTATCAAGTATCTCCACTACCTCCTCCTTTTACTATGTCTATGGCAGCATCCTCTTCCTTGGTGAAGACAGATACAAAGTACTAATTTAGTACCTCAGCCAGAATCTCTGCCTCCATGCATAGGTCTCCTTTTTGGTCCCTAATTGGCCCCAGCCTTTTACTATTTATATGCCTAAAGAAGACTTTTGGATTACCTTTTATGTTGGGTGCCATTCTATTCTCAAACCCTCTCTTTGCCCCTCTTATTTTCTTTTTCACTTCTCCTCTCACCTTTCTATATATAGCCTGATTCTCAGATGTATTTGCAACCTGACATCTGTCAAACACGCTCTTTTTCTGCTTCATCATATTCTCTATCTATTTCGTCATCCAGGGAGCCCTGACTTTAGTTGCCCTGCTTTTCCCCCTAGTGGGAATTTACCTCAACTGTATCTGAACTATTTCCTCTTTAAAAGCAGCCCATTGTTCCATTACACTTTGCCTGCCAATCTTTGATTCCAGTTTACCCAGGCCAGATCCGTTCTCATCCCACTGAAATTGGACTTCCCCCAGTTAAACATTTTTATTCTAGATTGCTCCCTGTCCTTTTCCATAGCTAATCTAAACCTTATGATGCTATGATCACTGTTCCCTAAATGTTCACCTACTGACACTTGCTCCACTTTGCCTTCCTCATTCCCCAGAAACAGATCCAGTAATGCCTCCTCCCTCATCGGGCCAGAAACATACTGATCAAGAAAGTTCTCCCGAACATACTTTAGAAATTCTTCCCCATCTCTACACTTAACACTATTACGATCCCAGTCTATATTAGGATTGTTAAAGTCCCCTATTATTACTACTCTATAGTTCTCGCACCTCTCTGTAATTTCTCTGCAAATTTGCTCCTCCATATCTTTCCCACTAGTTGGCAGCCTATAGAATACACCTAGTAGTGTAATGGCACCTCTATTATTTCTTAACTCTAGCCATATAGATTCTGTCCTTGACCCCTCCAGGACATCCTCCCTCTCCAGCACTATAACATAATCCTTGACCAATACTGCCCCATAACCTCCTATCTTTCCTTCCCTATATTTTCCTGAACACTTTATAACCAGGAATATTTAATACCCAATCCTGCCCTTTTTTGAGCCAGGTCTCAGTTATTGCCACAACATCATATTCCCATGTGGCTATTTGTGCCTGCTGTTCACTTACCTTGTTTACTACGCTTGTGCTTTCACATACATACACTGTAAACCCATCTTAGACCATCCTGTATTCGCTCTTAGTTTGATCGCACCTAATACCTTACTATTTCTTACTTTAGTGCTCTCTGCCCCTCCCAATCCTTTGAGCACTTTATTTCCCCTTTCTAATGTTACACCCTGGTGCCCATCCCCCTGCCAACATAGTTTAAACCCTTCCCAACAGCACTAGCGCAAACCTCCCTGCGAGGATATTGGTTCCGGCCCTGTTGAGGTGCAACCCGTCCGGCCTGTACAGGTACCACATCCCCCAGAACCGGTCCCAATGCCCCAGGAATCTAAAGCCCTCCCTCCTGCACCATCTCTCAACTATGCATTCATCTGCGCTATCCTGCTATTTCTATATTCACTAGGGCGTACACCAGGAGTAATCCGGAGATTACTACCTTTGAGGTCCTGCTTTTTAATCTCTTTCCTAGCTCCCTGAAATCTGCCTGCAGGACCTCATCCCTCTTTCTACCTATGTTGTTGGTACCGATATGGACCACGACCTCTGGCTGTTCACCCTCCCGCCTCAGAATGTTCTGCAGTCGCTCGGTGACATCCTTGACCCTGGCACCAGGGAGGCAACATACCATCCTGGAGTCACGTCTGCGGCCGCAGAAACGCCTGTCTGCTCCCCTAACTATTGAATCCCCTGCCACTATTACTTTCTCACTCTGCTTCCTCCACCCCCCACCCCGTACAGCTGAGCCACCCGTGGTGCCGCAGACTTGGCTTTGGCAATACTCCCCAGAGGAGCCATCGGCCTCACCAGTACTCAGAGTCGAATACTTGTTGGAGAGCGAGATGCACACAGGGGACTGCTGCATTACCTGCCTGGGTCTCTCTTCTGTCTGGTGGTCACCCATTCCCTTTCTGCCTGCGCACTCTTTATCTGCGGAGTGACCACCTCCTGAAACGTGCTATCCATGAAGCTCTCAGCCGCACGGATGCACCGCAGTGACGCCAGCTGCTGCTCAAGCTCCAAAACCCGGAGCTTGAGCTCCTCCAGCTGACGACACTTCCTGCACCTCTGGTTGCCCAGGACACGGGAAGCGCCCTGGACAACCACATCGTCGGTAATAGTGATGAAATTATTGGCCCTTCTGAATAATGCTTCTGTCACCTCCTTGATCGATTTGTAGACAGCAAACTGGAGATGTCTTCAGTGCTCGCCTGCTAAGAGACCAATCCTTGCTCGCGATTTCCTGATATATGCAGCCAGCAGGTGAGGCTTCCCACTGACAGTGAGCATTCATAAAGTCGGTCCCATTCTGTTCACTTTTATATGGAGTGAGCAATGTTTCTGGCAATATATTTCATGAGTTCCATATAAAACAATTAAAAACAGGCCTGCATTTTTTTTCTCTCTCTCTCTCAGAGAGCGCAAAGTTTCAGACTGAAGTTATCCTGCCTGGGGCAAGATCTGTTTTTTCTTTCTCCTTCGGCTGCTTACTGATGGGGGTGCCTGTCTGAAAGTTCCATAAAATATACATGAAAAAGTGAATGCGAGTATAAAGGATAAACATGTCACTTAGAGTGGGGGATGTTAAAAAAAACAAGTCACAACAGATAGAAACTGACGATAAAGGCATTATACTAAATAATTTCTGTGGTGACTAAAGAAGATGGGGGCGCACTTCTGTTTAAAACAACTCGCAAGG
Source organism: Squalus acanthias (assembly GCA_030390025.1). NCBI lineage: Eukaryota > Metazoa > Chordata > Chondrichthyes > Squaliformes > Squalidae > Squalus > Squalus acanthias. Next base: position 152,851,826 of record CM059428.1, read on the forward strand.
TGATTAGGAAATGAACTAGAGGCGAAATGAGGAAAAAAATTTTACACACGAGTTGTTGTGATCTGGCATGCACTGCCTGAAAGGGTGGTGGAAGCAGATTCAATAGGAACTTTCAGAAGAGAATTAGATAAATACTTGAAGGGAAAAAAAATTACAGGGCTATGGGGAAAGAGCAGGTGAGTGGGATTAATTAGATAGCTCTACCAAGGAACTCTAGCTACCCTATCAATTTCTTTAATCATCTGAAACACCTCAATTAGATCACCCCTTAATCTTCTATACTCAAGGGAATACAAGCCTATTCTATGCAACCTTTTAGCCCCGGTATCATTCTGGTGAAAATTATTTAAGCACTGAAGTTCACTGCTAACCTTTGTTTATAAGCTGAGATCATCAATTTAGCAGACTGAGAAATTGAACCTACATCTCAAACTCTCTGTGTTATTTGTGTCTTCACATGGTCTAATTATCATGCATTATATTTTAGCAATTTAAGAGAATGTGACTAAATAAAATTTGTGACTGAACAATCCACCAGACAGAATTACTTTCCCAAAGCATCATGGCTGCTAGTCTCAACACAGACTGCCCTTGGACCAGGGGCCTGGTTTTATCGTGGGGCAGTATAGAAATGTGTGAGGTTTGAGAAAAGGGATAGACATTGAACTTTTCACTTTTGAACTCCTAAATTTCAAGTATTCTTGAAGCTAAAGTTAAATCCTCGTGATACAAGCAGTGTGCAATCCTTTAGAGACCGCCAGGGAGTATATTTGCATTCCCAGCTGGACTACCAGGAATTGGACATAGATATATTGTCATTGTATTGCCCCAGATAGCAAAGAACACCATGCTGAGCATGGAGTCCAGCAGAGATTGGATATCTTTACAGATCATAAAATACTTTTGTACAAATAACTAATCAACCTTTCCTCCTGAGGTTCCAGCCAGATGCCCTACAAAAATAAATAATAAATGTGCCGTTTCTTTTTAATACATGCATGAATTGTACTTTTATATGACAGGTAAAGTAGTTCTAATCGTGCCAAATGTATCGTTTTGATGAATTAACCGAAACTGCATGTATTTGAATCACCTCTTCAAAGTTTGGAATAGTGCTCACTCCTGTAAATCAGCAAACTCTAAACAGCACTCCGATTCCAAAAAGCACTTTGATTGTAAATTCCAGATAGGCATGATTCTGGCACCTTCCTGCTGTAGATGGGTGGTTTTAATGAATAATAAGGTAATCATGGATTTGAATAACTTTTGATTCAGAGAAATTACCAGAGGGTGGACAGGGTGATCTTAACCTCCAGAGGAAGTATGAGCCTATTTACAGATATGTCCGGTTGACCACAATAGCAGGTTAGTGCTGCAGCACATGCTATTTGCAAAGCAAATTTCTCCAATGTTGTATTTTAAAAAAAATCTTTGATATTTTATGAAAATGTATTTTTTTTGTTAATGTTTTAATTTGATTTAGCAAACTTGAAATATTCCAATTTGGCTGATGCAATCTTTTGATTGAATTCAATAGTCACTCCTATTAACATTTCATCTATAACAATGATTTAACAATGGAATCCGTTATGACACATAAAGCCAATTACATAGGTATGAGGGGCGAGTTGGCTAAGGTAGATTGGAAAAATAGATTAAAATCCATTGGACCTGACGGCCTGCATCCTAGGGTTCTAAAAGAGGTGGCGGAAGAGATAGTGAATGCCTTGGTTTTGATCTTCCAAAATTCCCTAGATTCTGGAATGGTCCCAGCGGATTGGAAGGTCGCAAATGTAACACCGCTATTCAAGAAAGGAGGGAGAGAAAAAACAGGGAACTATAGGCCAGTTAGCCTGACATCAGTCGTCAGGAAAATGCTGGAATCCATTGTTAAGGATGTGGTATCAAGTCACTTAGAAAATCATAACATGATTAGGCAGAGTCAACATGGTTTTATGAAAGGGAAATCGTGTTTGACAAATTTATTAGAGTTTTTTGAGGATGTAACTAGCAGGGTAGATAAAGGGGAACCAGTGGATGTAGTGTATTTGGATTTCCAAAAGGCATTTGATAAAGTGCCACATAAAAGGTTATTACACAAGATTAGGGCTCATGGGGTTGGGGGTAATATAGTAGCATGGATAGAGGATTGGTTAATGGACAGAAAACAGAGAGTAGGGATAAATGGATCTTTTTCAGGTTGGCAGGCTGTAACTAGTGGGGTGCCGCAAGGATCAGTGCTGGGGCCTCAGCTATTTACAATCTATATTAATGACCTAGATGAAGTGACCGAGTGTGATATATCCATGTTTGCTGATGATACAAAGCTAGGTGGGACAGTAAGCTGTGAGGAGAACACAAATAGTCTGCAAAGGGATAGAGATAGACTAAGTGAGTGGGCAGTAAGGTGGCAGATGGAGTATAATGTGGGGAAATGTGAGGTTATTCACTTTGGTAGGAAGAACAGAAAAACAGAATATTTTTTAAATGGTGAGAAACTTTCAAATGTTGGTGTTCAGAGAGATTTGGGCGTCCTTGTGCAAGAAACACAGAAAGCTACCATGCAGGTACAGCAAGCAATAAGGAAGGCAAATGGCATGTTGGCCTTTATTGCAAGGGGGTTGGAGTATAAGAGTAAGGAAGTCTTGCTACAATTGTACAGGGCCTTGGTGAGACCACACCTGGAGTACTGTGCACAGTTTTGGTTTCCTTACCTACTGAAGGATATACTTGCCTTGGATGCAGTGCAACGAAGGTTCACTAGATTGATTCAGAAGGATATACTTGCCTTGGAGGCGGTGCAACGAAGGTTCACTAGATTGATTCCTGGGATGAGAGGGCTGTCCTATGATGAGAGGTTATGTAGAATGGGCCTATACTCTCTGGAGTTTAGAAGAATGAGAGGTGATCTCATTTAAACATACAAGATTCTGAAGGGGATTGACAGGGTAGATGCTGAGAGGTTGTCTCCCCTGGCTGGAATGTCTAGAAGTAGGGGACATAGTCTCAGGATAAGGGGTCAGCCAGTTAAGACTGAGATGAGGAGGAATTTCTTCACTCAGAGGGTTGTGAATCTTTGGAATTCTCTGCCCCAGAGGGCTGTGAATGCTGAGTCTTTGAGTATAATCAAGGCTGAGATAGATAGATTTTTGAATTCTATGAGAATCAAGGGATATGGAGATCTGGCGAGAAAGTGGAGTTGAGGTCGATGATCAGCCATGATCTTATTGAATGGCGGAGCAGGCTCGAGGGGCCGTATGGCCTACTCCTGGTCTTATTTCTTATGTTCTTACAACACAACTGAAGGACACAATGGAGGAAAAGCCCGAGGTTAGAGTGGAGAAACAAGGTCAAATCTTCAGCAAAGGAGTTCAAATCAACTACCATTATGGAGCTGATTAAAGGCTGTATTGTATAAAAAATACTAGCAGATCATCTGTGATATTGCTCACAGTGAGTAAGAGGCTTTATAAGAACAGTGGTTTATGCCAAGTAATGTTACCAGGGGCACTGACTTATCAGCAATGGGGTTGGCCCTGGGATTTAGAAACCCTGAGGTCTGTACTAGAATTGAGTTACAAGGTCTAGCAGCATCTGAGAGGACTAGGAGGATGGTCTGAGAACACTCGATCGGCGCCCAGGGTCCATTGAAGTGGGGGTTTTGGAGCGTTTTTTAAATCATCCTCAGGATGTGGGCATTGTTGGCAAGGCGGCATTTCTTGCCCATCCCTACTTGCACTAAGAAGGTGGTATTCTTTGTAGTAGTTTGATACAACTGAGTGGCTTGATAGACCAGTTCAGAGGGCAGTTAAGAGTCAACCGCGTTTGTCTGGGACTGGAGTCACATATAGGTCAGACCAGTTAAAGACAGTAGTTTCTTTCTGCAGGAACAGTGCCCAGTAAAATTGCCCGAATGGTTGCCTTCAAGATTTGTAAGAGAAATACCCTCTAAACTGTCTAAGGGTGCCCATACAATATGGAAACAAATGCAAAATACTACGGATGCTGGAAAGCCGAAATAAGAACAGAAAATGCTGGAAGCAGTCAGCAGGTGAGGCACCATTGTTTCAGGTCGATGACCTTTCAGTATGGAGTTCAGCTCCTGAATTGAGTGCTGAGAAGTACATGGTTAATCCAGGCTTCTAAGCAATTAAGTTTTAAGGTCATTATCCCTGGCTCAGGTAAAGGGAAAAAGCACTTAGGGAGTCATAAACAGGTTACGACCCCTCGTACTTGTTCAAGGTAAGGCTGTGAGGTCAAGGGGGTTGTAAAAGTAGAGCTGACCTGTCCATAGATCAATATTTTAGTACTAACTTGTTGGGGTTGATTGACACAAAAAGGGGCTAGCCCTTCTGACACATCCTACACTCAGAAGCGGAGATTTTATTTGTCTTCTTTGTGTAGCAGTAGCAGTCTTTCTTCGTACCTCTGATAGTCAGAAGGAGACTTTTATTTCCTCTATTCTTCTGTGAAAACCTTTACCTAGCAGGTGTAAGAGGTATCCTTACCAGTACAAGGTACCTTTAAGCGCAGAGTGTCAGAGGCTTGGAGCTAAATTGTGACTCCACTAGCCCTTCACAGGCAGAGCTAAGAATGTCACTTAATTGCCAGTAGTCTGAGATTGAGAAATGTGAGAGGGAAGCCAGCTCGGATATCGTCACTCGTGTGTAAGGTAGGTTCAGTCGGAACCAAAGACCCAAGTGAAACTGATAGCCCTGCCACAAAAGGGTTCATTGACTCAACACTCTCGAAGCTAATGCCTGTGTCCTAGAGAAGGAAAGATTGACACAACCACGCCGAGCATGAGGATGAGATTGTGTAAGCTCTGAATGTTGTTAATCACACATGTAGACTTGAACTATTTTATAGATTAGCTGTTCAAAGCTGTTAACTTGTCGGCTAGCTAAGGAATTACTCTTAAAGTAATATCACTAATTTATAACCTCAGACACTAGTCAACAATATCTTCCATTTACATAGCGCCTTTAACGTAGTAAAACATCCCAAGGCACTTCACAGAAGCGTTATCAAGCAGAATTTGACATCGAGCCACTTAAGGAGCTTTAGGAGAGGTGACCAAAAGCTTGGTCAAAGAGGTAGGTCTTAAGAAGAGTCTTAATGGAGGAGAGGGAGGTAGAGAGATGGATAGGTTTAGGGAGGGAATTCCAGAGCTTTGGATCTAGACAGCTGAAGGCACGGCTATAATTAATACTCAGCATCTGTTAGCATTGATTTACAGAGATCCATTGAATTGCCTGTGCTACTCATTTTGTTAAGGAACTCTGTCCGTTAATAATATGCTACTCAACCACTAGGTAACTCTGATTACATTTCTACATGTCTATTAAGCGTGTACCCAATTTTAACTTTAAGTTGTGGTTTGTAACCAATAAATAGTGTTTAGTGCATGACTTGTGGTCTGACGTCTTCCTTGATGACTTTGCAAGAATGCACTAATCAGCATCACTCAGCAGCTTGAGGGGAAACTAACTGAGGGTTAGTAAATCAAACACATCTCAATCCCAACTGGTTAGTGTAAGATGGTTTAGTGATCTGAGTCATGCATCATTCATCCCTAACCTTACACTGGGAGGTAAAATCCCAAGACATTTCCTTAGTAAGGAGTTCAAGGAGGGAATTAAAGATTCACCTGGTTCCTTGACATATATTCAGCAGGATACCGAAAACCAGCTTTCTTACACTTCGCTAAAGGACATTAGTGAACCAGTTGGGTTTTTATGACAACCCGACAGCTTCATGGCCACTTTTTTTACTGACACCAGGGGGGCGATTTTGCCAGCCCTGAGGAGGTGGGTTTGGAGGCGGGACTGCCGGGAAAATGGCAGAATCTGGGGGCGGGTGGCCATCCCGCCCCCAACCCGCCTCCGTGCCATCTTCCCAGGAGGCGGGCACCCAACCTGCGCCGGGTCCCATCTCCTGGAGGCGGGAAGGGGATTACAGCCACTTAATTGCCTGTTAACAGATAGTTAACAGGCAGTTAAGAGGATTATCCCCATTTTTCCATTAGAGGTGCGGGCTTCCGGACGTCGGGAAACCCCGCCAGGGTCAGCGAGGTGAGCAGTGGGTCTGCGGGGGTCAGAAAGGTCCAAAAGTGTGCTGTGGAGGTGAGTGATGGGTGCAAGTGTGGAGAGGTAAGTATGTGAGGTAAGTGAAAAGTGATAGAAAAAGTTTCCTTACCTTTGTTTCTTCCTGCAAGCTTCAATCGTTGGGGATCCGGAGGCTCCAGCATCTCCACGGCAGAGATGACAGAATGGCTGCTGCATTCTCCGATGCAACAGCCATCTGCTTTCTGCTCACAAAATAGGTTTGGTGAGCCTTGAGTACAAGAACTCACCAAACTGTAAAATTCGCAAATTATCGCGATTTCGAAATAACGAGAAAGAGAGATACAGATTCGTTAAAACAGTTTTATTTCAGGAAAATGCTGTCAGGTTTCAAAACGGACACAAGAAGCCTGTAAAATGGCCGCCGCGCCTCGTGGCAGAAATTTCTAGACTTTTCAGTAGGCAGACAAGATGGCGTTCCAATAAACATTTCAGCAAGATCGGACAATGCTCAGCATATATTGATATAAGACAAGACGCGATCGTTTTGCATTTTGACACCTAAGCAAGAATTATAAGTGCTGGAATCGGTTCTCCATGCACAAACGAGGGCTATTGTACTGAGCAATCAAGGGCATTGATACGCAAATTCCCCGCGGCTCTACGATGAGAGAGCCATTCGCGGGTACTCACAGCGAGAATTCGGAGGCCCCCAAAACCCCTCCAGGGAGACTCCTAGCTGGTTCCACAATGGGAGAAATATTAACGGGTACTTAGACAGTTACAAGTATCACCCAAACCCATTAACGACAAGAACCTCCCCATACAAGAAGTTTGAGCGCCAAAACATGACAAAAGATGAACATTAAGATTGGGCGGGAGATAAGGAATTACAGTACTATAACTGTAGTGTCCAAACGTCCATCTCGCTCTTATTCTGTCATTCGCTTGGAATCGACTCTTGGCTCTTATCCCGGACGACCGTTATTCTCTCTTGTTCCGCTGATCCCTTTTGGGGTCGACCTCGTGGCGCGCTGCGAAATCGGGTGCACCATCCCGAAGGTCGGTAAACGGTGTCTGGACCCGAAGGCCCGAGGAGATGAGATGAGATGAGAAGAGAAGAAGAAGAATCCACGTGCTGCCGCGGTCAGTAAACCCCGACCGCGCCCGAAATAAGTGAACATTGTTAAGCTATATAGGTTTTGATCGGGAATCCGAGGTCAACACAGATCTTCATAACAGCAGACGATTTAGCCTGCTAGCCGGAGCAGAGCAAATAAACAAGTGGGGTACAGAGACCCCTGGTCAACACATGAACGGTCAGGTGTTGCAGCGAAAACAGCCGAGCACCGTTTTAGAATTCTCCGAGGTATTACGAGTGGTGAGCATGTTTCTCGATCCTACAGATCTAGATTAGAGCAGGCATTGATAGGGGAGGGGGTTTTTATTAAGGATAATTATAATGTGTGTCCCCTTTTTCGATGTGTCGTGCGCTCCTCGTTTCCCTAAACCTAGTTTAATAAATGTATGTAAGCTTGTACTGTCATTAATCTGTGCTTATGACATGTATTTCGTAATTCTGAACAATATGCAATAAAGATTTCCATTTCGTACTATTCAACCGGGTCCACCTGAGTTTTCTCTGCATTACTGCTCTCGCACCTAAGTCCAGTGTCAGAACCGTAAGGGCGAGTGGGTCGAACCACTCACAGGTGTTTAGTGCTACAAGGCTGGCTGGAGACCAGAGCAAGCAATAGTATTAGGCAACGAAGGCATAACCCCGCACAAGCACCCTGAACCGAACCCCTTACAAAACAACAGAGAATGTCAGTGTTTGCCAGCTTCTCAAAGCTGTCAAACGATGACAATTCATCTGTCAAAAATTTTTGACAGATGAAACGTCATACGCTGACGTTCTCTGTCACCGGCTTCTCCTTAATTGGCCTGCTAAGCCCGCTGGGCGGGCTTAACAAGGTCAATCAACGGAAAGTAGCGTGGGTTGGCCACAAGTCGATGGAGGTGGGACTGAAACCCGACAAGCAGCAGTCTCGCCTCCAACGCGCCCCCATTGGCAAAATCACCCCCCAGCTTTTTATTTCCAGATTTTTTTTAACTGAATTCAAATTCTCAAACTGCCATGGTGGGATTTAAACTCTCATTTTCTGGATCATTACTCCAGGCCTCTGGATCACTAATTCAGTAACAGAACCAGTACACTACCATACCTGCCTTATTAAAAATTGTCAGAGTCTGGCAGTATTGGAAGTTACTGGGCTCCAGCAGTATTGGAGGAAGCAGGGTTCAAGTGTCCTTGTGGGAGAGGGAGGCCCAGGAGAATGGGATCCAAAATACACTTGGCTCCTTATGATCTATCAAGTCCCAAACCCCACAACATTTCTGCCTACCATCCTCCACTGCCGCCTCTTTTGTACCCTCAGGTACCTCCCACCACTTTCCCCCCCATCATCTAATTCCTGTCTTTACATTCCTACATTGAAGTATTGAAGGATAACATTCCTGTTTCCTAAAACTATTGGACATAAAATCACTGGCTGGGTGTGCTATGCGCTCCCAATAAGGAGCACAGAAACAATGGGGGAGAAATTCGGTTGATTCGCGCCTCCTATTATCGCCTCCGGGGGCCGCTAACAGGGCGCTAATGTCTTACCGCCCGGGCGCGGCAATGTTACCGCCGCCCGCGAAATTCACCTGGCAGTTTGCGGCGGCGGTAACCCCTAGCGCCACGATCTCCTGCACCCGGAGATTGTGACGTCATCCGGCTGCGCAGCACCCCGTTAGCGCCCCGGACCCGAAATTCGGTTCCCTCCCCCTGCAGCATCGCCGGACGATGACACCGACAGCTGCAGGAGGTGTTGTTCGGGAGGCCGGGCGCTTCGGGAGCGCTCATTAAAGGTAAGGCTGCTGGTCTTCAGTAGAAATGTGCTTCCTTCCTTTAGGGTGCATTTTGAAAATTTTCAAATGGCACGATTTATCAGCCCTGCACTTTGTTAGAGTGCTTGGGGCTGATCGTCGTGGATCCCGGCTGCCATCGGCGACGAGGGAGATCGTTCAAATGCAGAGCCTGCAGCAATGGCCCTTTCCTTTAAGGGAGGGAAGGAGCCCTCGGATCCCGGCAGTGCTGCACGGGACATTGTGCAGCGCTGCACCTCTACCGCCCTGCCTGCTTGGTTTAGCGCTTCAGAAGGGAAGTAATAGCGCTGATTTAGTGCTCCACTTCCTTCCTGGAGTGCTAACACTGAACTTATCGAAAGCTGAGAAGGATTAGCGCCTGGCGGTAATTTTTCCAACTTTCAAAATTTAGCACCCCAAGCAGGGCGATACAGAATTTCTCGCCCAAAAACTTTACGCTTTAGTGTATTAGTAATGAATTTTCTGGCTTTTACAGTCTTTTAATAAACATCAGTTTCTAAAAACAAACAAAAATTACTTCATAAAATGCCAAAAATGTTCATCATTTATGCAGTTTTCAAACTTTTTAATTATAAAAAGTTCCGTAAACCCCCAAAATGGTTCAGAAGAAATTATTTATTTCCCGTTGAAGTTTTCAACTGAATAAAGAGGTATCTGACTGAAAATGAAATTCATTCGCAATAAAATATCTCTTTGTGCATTGATTGAAAATAACATTTATAAATATGTCAGTCATCACTTACCTGAAATAAAACATTCAGAATTCAATCTCTGTTTGCAAAATATTAAAGAAATTCTCAAAACCGCACAGGATAGGGAGTCTCTTCTACCTTTCAATTCATGCTGTCACACATATTACATGCTATAATATTCTACAAACTGTGTCAGCCGTGGCTCAGTGGGTAGTACTCTCTAGGTGGGAGGGGCTAGGAGTGAGCAGGTGCTGCTGGGTGCCTGATTACTGCAGGGAGTTGGAGTGAGTTTGTAAAAAGTTGGTGATTTTGTTTTCAGGTTTTAGGGCCTTTTTAGTCCATAAACAGCAGCTAGATGGCACTCAGGGCCCCTCAGATGACAATGTTCCCAGGATGAATTTAATAAGGGGAGAAAATATTGGGGAAAGGGAGAATAAAAGGCCCAAAGATTTGGGCTGGGATCCCTGGAGGTTTGGAAAAGAAAACACGGTGGTGGTTCAGTGCGAGGATAAGGAGATACGAGCTTGGGCTATTATCCAGGCAGTACATGAGGACTGCGGCGAGGGAAGCTGCTTTGCCTGCAGACCAAAGTCGAATGTTGGGTTTGAGGTGACGGTCAGTGGCCGAGAGGAGGTGGAAAAACATTTACAGAGTTTGAAGGTTGGAGATAAGTTCTTGGCGGTATCTCTGCTATATTCTGAAGAGGTGGTGGTCTCATTCTTAAACCTGCCAGTTTATATTGAAGACGATGTGCTAATAAAAAAGTTGGAGTCGTGGGACATTAAAATTTGCTCGGCAATAAAGAGGAGATACTATCCAGGAATGTGGGTAGCAGATGGAACCCGTTATGTAAAGGTACGGTTCCCAGAGGGGGTGAAGTTATTGCCGTATAGCATGACATTCTAGACAATGGAAGGAGTGCAGTACTTCCGGGTACTGCATGATAACCAGGTGAAGATTTGTTATTATTGTCTTGGACACAGACCATCTTGTAAGAAGCTGTCCAGACTTGTACTGTTATAACTGCGGTGAGTCTGGACACGCCGCTCGGAGTGGCAAGGCGGAGAGCTGTGGGGTGTGTCACAAAGGCCCCACCTGCTGTGAGTGTGAGGCAGAAGGAAGCCCCTTGAGTGACGAGGAGATGGGAGAAGGAGCAGGAGGTGTGAGTGGAGCAGCCAGAGGAGTGGAGCAGGTGGAGGACACAGCTGGTGAATGGAAGAAGAAAAGAGCGCAGGAAGAGGCAGAACATTGCAGAGCAGAGAACAGGATGGAGATGGTAGAAAACACACCAAGTACGATGGAAAAGGACAAAGACAGCGGAGAGCAGCCCGGGTCGAGGCAGAGTTGAGCCATAATATGGCTTGACTCTCCCTAAAGAATCTGGTGTCCGCGGTGGGAGGGGAGGCGGGAGCGGGGTGCGGGGTAAGTATAAGTACTTCAAAGAAAGATGGGGAGTCAGACATCTCGGGGAGCAGAAGGGGGCAAGACAAGGAAAGGGTGCAAGAGGCAGGAGCCTTAAAGGAGCAGCAGGACGGAAGCGGGGAGACAAAGACGCCAGAAGGGAGCAAGATAGGTGCAGATGCACTATTGTCCCAGAGAGAGAAGGAACGGGGAGCAAGGGTCAGCGGTGGAGATGAGGCAGAAGGGAGTGGCGCTGTTGGAGAAACCGTGATAGCAGGAAGACTCTCTAAGGGAGATTATGTATCTGACGGAGAGCAGGGACGGGAAGTTACAGAAGAGCTCGAGAGTGAGGAGTCAGAGGGGACAGAGACATGGAAGTGGGGGGTGGGGTGGCAGCGTGTGGAAAGGGAAGGTTTAGTGAGGGGCAGAAGGAGGGAGAAGGGGCAGCTCCTCGGACCAAACCTAATGTAAGGAAGAGGCTGAAACTGCAGGGAAGGTTCAAACAGGAGGTGAAAAAGAGCTGGAGGCTGCAGGAGAAAGCCACAGCTGCCTGAAAAGTTGGGAAGGAGCATGAGAGGAGGGAAGGGCCGGAGATTAAATGATGGGGGGACTATCAGGCACATTTCCCATATTCGGAGCCATGATCACATTGGTCTCGATTAATGTGAACGGACTGAGGGGTGAGAAGAAATTGCAGCAGTTGTTGCAGTGTTTTAAAGGCACTGACTTGTTGTGTCTGCAAGAAACCTTTTGGGATGAGGATATCCTAGAAAGAGTTCGGAAGGTTTGGAAGGGAGAGGTGTTTGCAAGTTGTGCAAACAATAACCGTAGAGGGGTGGCTGTTTTGGTGAGTCCGTCCATAAAAGAGAACGTTGCCTTGGTGGACAAGGACACTGAGGGGAGATTTTTACGTTGAAAGTAAAAATGGTGGAGTTTAATTGCGATCTCTTTAATATCTATTCACGAGTTTTTTCGGTGGTTATTCACTAAAGTGACAGAGGTGGAAAACCTTTGTATAGTGGGGGATTTTAATGTATTTTTATCTCGGATGGACATTTCAGCCCAGATGACCTTTAAGGATGATAACTCCAGAGGGACGATTGTAGAAATGATGGCAAATTTAAATTTGAGAGACTTATGGAGGGATCGGAACCCCATAACAAAGGAGTTCTCCAGAAGAGGTTGGGTGGATGATAAAACAGAGCTGAATAGATTTTGTGTTAATGCAGGAAAGGTTAAGTTCTGAGGTGATGGAGATTTATTACAGAAAAGTATTTTTTAGTGACCACTTGACTTTGGTTCTTAGAATTAGGAACAGCAGAGTTAAGATCGGTCCAGGGGTGTGGATTATAAACAATGAATACCTGAAAGAAATTGCTTATAAAGAAGGGATTTTAAATATATTAAAGAATGCTCGGAAGGAACCTTTATTCTTGAAAGAAAGAAGAGTTGGTGGGACAATTTCAAATATGAGGTCAAAGTTTTTTCGATACGTTATGGGAAAGAGAGAGCAGCAACTAACTGGCATCAAGAAGAGAATATAAACAGAAAGTTTACGGATATCTGTAAAGCAGTTGATGGAACGGATAAGGGAGCAGAGACCAAGTGGGTGGTTTTAAAGGAAGTGTGGGAATTATTGCAAGCTGAAAAATGCAAGGGGCCTTTCTCCGGGCAAAGGCTAAGATACATTGGAGGGAGAAAGATGCACTAGATATTTTCTAGAGCAAGAGAAGCTGCGACAGAGATTATCATTAACTGGAGAGTTGAAGGTTGGGGAGAAGATCATTAATGAAATTGGGGAGATTTTGGAGGCGGCTAGTAGCTTTTATCAAGAGTTATATACAAAAGAAGACATTTCCAAATTGGCGATGGAGAAGGTTAGTGCTTTTATTGAAGAGGGTTTAAAGGAGGATGAGAGAAGCATGTGTGACAAAGAAGTAGGATTAGCGGAAATAAAAGTAGCAATAAGTGGAATGAGTGGGGGCAGGTTGGGGGGGGCGGGGCGGTGGGGGGGAAGCCCAGGGTCTGATGGACTAAGTGCAGAATTTTATAAAGAATTTTTAGAGATTTTAAGTCCATTGCTCTTAGAGGTTTTTAAGGAGATTAAAATTGAGGGAAGCCTGGCCCCATCTATGAGGAGAGGTATCATAAGCTTAGCTTATAAAAGTAAAGGGGATAGAAGGGACCTAAAGAATTGGAGGCCCATCGCATTATTAAATGTGGATTATAAGATCTTGGCAAGGGTTATGACAAATCGTATGAAGGAGGTGACGCCGCAGATAGTTTTGCCCTCTCAGTCCTATGGAGTCAGGGCGGGACATCGCAGACTCTGTGGTCTCAATCCGAGATGTAATAGAGCTCATGGAAGAGAGTGGGAGGGAGGCTTATGTGTTAAAGATAGATCAAGAGAAAGCCTTTGATAGGGTCTCTAGTGAGTTTTATTGATGGTTTTGGAAGCATTTGGTTTTGGGAAAAATTTCATTGAGTGGATAAGGTTTTTTTATTCAAACATATTTAGCTGTGTTAAATGTAATGGTTTTTTATCCAAGTATTTTGCGATACAGAGGTCAGTGAGACAGGGTTGTCCTCTGTCCCCATTGTTGTACACATTGGTAGCAGAAGCATTAGGTTACATGATGCAAAAGGAACAAGGTGTAGTCAGGATTGCGGTTCCCAGTTCCGGGCGGGTGTCGGTGATACACCAATATGCAGATGACACAACCTTAACGTTGAGAGATGGGGAGTCAGTGAGGAATGCTGTGGGAGTAGTGGATGAGTATTGTAGAGCTTCAGGAGCCAGAGTGAATTATAGTAAGTCCCAATGCCTGGTTGCAGGAAGGGGTAGGGGGGGGAATGGTTGGAGGAAAGCCCCTTTAAGGTGGTGGAGGTTTTGGAAGTTCTGGGGGTGCATATGGGGTGCAAGAAGGACAGGGATGAAGTGGATCAATTAAATTGGGAACCAAAGGTTATGAAAATTAAAAAGATTTTGGGAAGATGGTGAAAGAAGGTGGTTGAAAGTGCAAGGAAGAGCGATAGTGGTGTCCGCTCTCCTGCTATCTAAACTATGGTACTTATTGACGGTGGAGGATATTCCTGATTGGGCGGAAAATCCATCCGAGAGGCTTGTGTGAGGTTTTTATGGGAAGGGAAACCAGCCTTGGTTGCTTACAATACCATCATTGGACAGAGAAAGCAGGGGGGACTCAATTTCCCAGATATTGATTTGAAGAAAAAATCCTTTAGAATCAAATGGGTGAAGAGATTTCTTCAGAAGTCAAATACAAGTTTTTGGAAGAGTTGCTTTGAGCATTTTTAAAAACGAAGTGGGATAGGAGGGCAGGGGATATTATACATGGAATACAATAATATGTTTCTGAAATCGATTAAACCTCTCCCTAGGTTTTATAAGGGGGTTTGGGCCCAATTTTTAAAAAGTGTGCTGTTTATGCCCAAGGGTGCTGAGGAATTTTAGAACAGCCCTTATTTTTGAACAGGTGGGTCAACATTGAAGGAGAGGTATTATTTAATCAAGCTTTTATAAAAGCTGGTATTATATATGTGAAAGATGTATTATATGAGGTAATTCCAGGTTGGTTGTCGGAAGCGGTAGTGAGGGACATGGTTTGGGAGGAGGATCAGGAGGTAGAAGAGAAAGCAATTATGATCATATATGAGAAGATTGTGAGAGCAATGCCACAGGATTAGATGGAAGAAATAAATGCGCAAATCTCCAAAGGAAGTAAAATGTGTCCCGCTTTTCCAAGCTTTCTGCTGCAGAAAGGGGGAGAGTTGGTCCAATTTGACAACTGTGATACTCGAGATTTTTATGGGGTATTTAGAGAATGGAGATTTAAGACACCTGTTGGTCAGGAGTTTTGGCAGAATATATACCCAATGCTGGACTTCAACAGGATTTGGTAGGGAGTGTGGGCGAATTTTAAATGTTCAGTGTGCATTGAACTGGATTTAAAATTGGCTCATAACCGGATTTTTACCATGGCAGGTGTTATGTAAGATTGGGTGAGTGGAGGTGGCAACTTGCCCAGTGTGTGGGACATGGGATGAGACTCTGTCCCATTTACTGGTGTTATGTTCGCAGTTAAAGGATTTTACGTACTATGTTCGACAGTTGTGTGAAGTCTTTTTGCTGGGTGGGGACCGAAGAGCAAGAATGGGAATCCCGTGGGACTCAATTTTGAGATAGGTATTGCAGGAGAGCCTGGCCGAGTCTAGCGGAGCGGCAATTAATTTAATGTTCAGTTTGGCTAGATTCGTGATTGTGCAAAGAAAGAATGCTCTGTTTTTTAAGGGGAGGAGAATAAACCTAAACGAGTATTTTAAATATAAGCTAAAAGACCATTATAAGGCTCTGTGGATGTTTTATTCAGAAAGGAATTTAAAGATCGTATTTTATGATTCAATTTTAAAGTACAATAGATTAATATATGTTACGGGAGACAAATTAAACTTCAGGTTTTGATGTTAATATGTGTTGGAAAATGGCTGTGCATAGTGGCAGAATTGATTTATATGATACAATGGAATGATCACAATGTTGTAAATGTTTTTAGTGTTCAATAAATAATATCTAATTTTTAAAAAAGTGCATAGCACACTTGCCTCTGAGTCAGAAGGTTGTGGGTTCAGGTCCCACTCCAGGGACTTGAGCACAAAAATCTAGGCGGACACTCCAGTTCAGTGTTGAGGGAGTGCTGCACTGTCGGAGGTGCTGTCTTTCGGATGAGACGTTAAACCGAGGCCCCGTTTACTCTCTCAGGTGGATGTTAAATATCCCATGGCACTATTTCGAAGAAGAGCAGGGGAGTTATCCCTGGTGCCCTGGCTGATATTTATCCCTCAATCAACATAACAAAAACAGATTAGCTGGTCATTATCACATTGCTGTTTGTGGGAGCTTGCTGTGTGCAATTTGGTTGCCGCGCCTCTCACATTACAACAGTGACTACACTTCAAAAGTACTTCATTGGCTGTAAAGCGCTTTGAGACATCCGGTGGTCGTGAAAGGCGCTATATAATTGCAAGTCTTTCTTTTAACTACACATACCCAGAATGCACAGACGCAGTTGAAAGCTCTGTCCAGCTGTCGTGAGGTACAAATATCCAAAGTCCAAGCTTAAGAGACAAGCTGAGGCCTTGAAGTGAATGCTTTAATTAATATATGAAAAGACACCAGAAACAGTTTAGAGGTAAATTTAATCATATTATTCACCAATGGGTATTTTTAATTTTATTTTGTTTAAAACATTATTTTGAACATTTGAAATTTCAGTTACTGCGAAAACATGTAAGACAATTTTTTTTTGGAAAAAGCTTTTTGAGTGATTCTTTTGGTTCAACTAAGTATGGAAGTAAAATGTTACAGTGAATTGTTGACATACTTAGGTAGAATTTTCCCTAATATTAGTAATGATATACAGATCTTTCAACGTGGCATGTTAACATCCGGCTTTTAAATTCTAAAGGCATGACGCAGGAACTCAAGTTAATGTGTACAGGAAGTGTACCATATGGCTGATCTTTTAAATATATATATCTATATATATATAGATATCTATAGGCCAGCCGGCCTGGAGCACATATCAGGAAATTGTGGATGTAATCCCCACAATTGTCCACCCATTAAAATTCATGAACAGAAAATGGTAGAGAGAGCACCTGACACTGCAACTCAGGAAGGATATATTGGCCTTGGAGGAGGCACAGTGCAGATTCTTGGTCAGACCCGATGGGGAGTACTGCATTTAATTTTGGTCTCTGAACCACAAGAGAGATAGATTAACCTGGCAAGGGGTACAGTGCAGCTTCACCGGAATGATACCAGGGCTTAAAGGGTTAAATTATGAGAACAGGTTGCATAAACTTGGCTTGTATTCCCTTGAGTTTAGAAGAGTGAGCGTAGAACTAATTGAGGTGTTTAAAATAATAAAGGGATTCAATAGATAGATACAGAGAAGCTATCTCATTTGGTGGGGGAATTGAAAACAAGGGGGCACAATCTTCGAATGAGAGTTTGCGGGAGTGATATCAAGACGCACTTTTTCATACAAAGAATTCTCTCCCTCAAAAGGCTGTTGACACTGGGTCAATTGAAATTTTCAAGACTGAGATTTTTACTAGGTAAGGGTATCAAGGCAAATGGATCAAAGGCGGGTAAATGGAGTTGAGGTACAGATTAGTCGTGCTTTAATAGAGTGACAGAATTGGCTCGAGGGGCTGAATGGCCTACTCCTGTTCCAATACTCCTGCGATATATGTTTCTGATGAATGAGATTCCGCACCATGGGTGTATATTCCGAAAACCAGCCCCAAATAGTTTAATACGGCCCTACAAACTTTAATAAACAAGTTTAACGGTATACAACAGCATGTAGAATAATGATTGCATGCTTGATCTGTCATAATTATTGCCAGTGCTTATTTTGTGTAATGATCTGCAAATGACTGTACTGTGTTAGTGCAAAGAAGAGTACAATGGACATCACTGCCCACAAAGTCTGTCTTATGTGAGGCACATCATTTCTTCAAGGTCACAACATTTGAAGGCCGTCAAGTCAGTTGATTGACAAATCAATGATCATTGTGAGATAAAATGAAATATGGAGCATTTCCAGAGTGGATTATAAAAGAGATTAGAATGGAGCATCTTAAATTGATGAGCCATTAAGAATGGCATGATATACTGTACTTGTGCTTAGTCTCCTAAAAAATATTTTGCAAAGAACAAATTAGCTTATGATAATTATTACTGCTGCAAGCATAGCCAGCTCTCGTTTAGTCGCTACATGAAACATCTTTTCCTCATAAAAATTCTATTGATAAAAGAACACAGGTCTTCAGTTGTTTGAACCCTGAAGTATTAAAGCACTTCTGCATATATTGCTAGATAGTAATTTCATGATAACACCATTCAGTCAATTCAAAGGAAGCTGCTGGTAAAGAAACGGCCTGTGCATCCATTTTATCATCTTCCTCTTTTCCATTATCCACAATCAAGACTGCATGGTTTTCAAAGTTATAAAATAGAAATGAGAAGATGCTATTTTACTAGCTTCAAAGGACTTGCAGGAGACAATTTTCTACAATAAATGAAAGCATTAAATGAGTTTCCATAGTTTCCACTGAGCATTAGTTCAGCAAATAATAAAAAAAAAATCGAGCTACATCTCCAGCTATCTATATGCTGAAGCTTGAAGAATGGGGTTTGGGAATCTGCAATACATTTTTTCTTCAACAGTGTATTTGTAAGAGTCTAAAATCATGTCTGTTGAAAGATGCAATGGCTTTCCACATAGAATTTTGCTCTGTGGTTATTGTACTTTCTCTTTAAGCCTACTTTGACTTTATAAACTTTATCTTGGCATAGCTGCATCTTCTGCTATGAGATCCTGAACAGAAACATGCTGCCTACAAAAGCAAAACACTGTGGATGCTGGAAACCTGAATAAAAACAGAAAATGCTGGAAATACTCAGCAGGTCAGGCAGCATCTGTGGAGAGAGAAACAGAGTTAACGTTTCAGGTCGATGACCCTTCGTCAGAACTGGAAAGGTTAGAGATGTAACAGGTTTTAAACAAGCACAGAGGCTGGGAAAGGGGGGAGGGGAGGAAAGAACAAAAGGGAAGGTCTGTGATAGGAGGGAAGGTCTGTGATAGGGTGGAAGGCAGGAGAGATTAAATGACAAAAGGGATGATGGTGCAAGGCAAAAGGAGATGGCAATGGGACAAGTAAAATAATAAAAGATGGCTCTAGAGGAGGTGCAAATGGAATATCAGAATCATCAGTAATAGCTGCCGTTCGAAAAAATGGGGGCAGAGATTATGATCTGAAATTGTTGAACTCAATGTTGAGTCTGGAAGGCGGAAATGGGCCTAAACGAAAGATGAGGTGCTGTTCCTCGAGCTTACGTTGAGCTTCATTGGAACAGTGTAGGAGGCTGAGGTCAGAGAGGTCAGAGTGGGAGTGGTCCGCAGAATTAAAATGACAGGCAACCCGAAGCTCGGGGACATGCTTGCGGCCTGAATGGAGGTGCTCCACAAAGTGGTCACCCAATCTGCGTTTGGTCTCCCCAATGTAGAGGAGACCGCATCGTGAGCAGAAGAAGAAACATGCTACTGTTTGCTAATTTAGAAAATTAAAATACAATATGATTTAAATTATGTCTACTATTATTTAAACTATGTTTCAGCTGTCGCTCTGTGGCAGCACTCTCGCTTCTGAGTCGGAAGGTTGTGGGTTCAAGTCCCACTCCAGGGACTTGAGCACAAAATCCAGTGCAGTACTGTGGGAATGTTGCACTGTTGGAGGTGCCATCTTTCAAATGAGTTGTTAAACCGAGCCCTGTCAGCCCATTAAGGATACAAAAGATCCCATGGCACTACATCAGAGACAGCAGGGAAGCTCTTCCGGTGACCTGGCCAATATTTATCCTTCAACCAACATCACTAAAAAACAGATTATCTGGTCATTATTACATTGCTGTTTGTGGGAGCTTGCTGTGTGCAAATTGGCTGCCACTTTTCCTACATTACAACAGTGACAACACTTCAAAAGTACTTAAATGGCTGTAAAACGCTTTGGGACGTCATGAGGTTGTGAAAGGTGTGGAAATGATAGCATAGTAGTTATATTACTGGACTAGTAATCCATGGCAGCTGGCGACTTTAAATTCAGTTAATTAAATAGTGACAGTAATGGTGACTATGTAACTACTGGATTGTTGTATGAACCCATCTAATGCCCTTTAGGGAAGCAAATCTGCTATCCTTACCCAGTCTGGCTTATATGTGACTCCAGACCCACAACAATTTGGTTGACTCTTAACTGCTTTCTGAAATGGCCTAGCAAGCCACTCAGTTGTATCAAAACGCGACAACAGAGTATAATAAGAATAAAACTGGATGGACCACCCAGCATTGACCAAGGCATCAGATTTGGATACGAGAAAGGCACACCAACCCAGTCAACCTTGCAAAGTCATCCTCACTAACATAGAATCATAGAATGGTTACAGCACAGAAGGCCATTTGGCCCGTTGAGCCCGTGCCGGCTCTCTGCAAGAGCACTTCAGCTAGTCCCACTCCTCTGCCCTTTCCCCGTAGCCCTGCAATTTCTTTCCTTCAGATATTTATCCAATTCCCTTTTGAAAGCCGTGATTGAATCTGCCTCCACCACCCTTTCAGGCAGTGCATTCCAGATCCTAACTACTCGCTGCATAAAAAAGTTTTTTCTTGCATCACATTTGGTTCTTTTGCCAATCAGCTTAAATCTGTGTCCTCTGGTTCTCGACCCTTCAGCCAATGGGAACAGTTTCCCTCTATCTACTCTGTCTAGACCCCTCATGATTTTGAACACCTCTATCAAATCTCCTCTCAATCTTCTCTGCTCCAAGGAGAACAACTCCAGCTTCTCCAGTCTATCAACATAACTGAAGTCCCTCATTCCTGGAATCATTCTCGTAAATCTTTTCTGCATCCTCTCTAAGGCCTTCACATCCTTCCTAAATGGTGGTGCCCAGAATTGGACACAGTACTCCAGTTGGGGCTGAACCAGTGCTTTATACAGGTTCATCATAATTTCCACACTTTCGTACTCTATGGGCTGGATTTTGTGAATGGAGGTGTGTTGGAGGCGGGACAGCTGCTTGTCGTGTCAATGTCCCGCCTCCATCCTCGTCTGACCAACCAGAGGGATTTTCCCCTGATTGAGCTTGTTAAGCCCACCCTGCGGGCTCAGCAGACCAATTAGGGAGGAAGTCACTGACAGATCATGTCAACGTCAGACGTGCTATCTGTCAAGACTCCTTGAAAGAAGCTCTGTGAAGCTGTCAAACACTGACATTCTCTTTAGTTTGATGAGACCTTGTGTTCAGGACTCATCAAACCTTTCAAATTTGTAAATTTCACATGGCTGTTGGTACGGAGGTTCCATCAGCCAGTCTGTGAAATTGACAAGGAGGATGTCGGCTCTCCTGATCCACCGCGGCTGAAGGCTGTAGAAAGAAAACAAGGTAAGTGAACACTTTTGAAAACTTATCACTCACCTTGCATACTTACCACTCCACACTTGCACCCATCACTCACCTCTACACCTTACTTCCAGGTGCCTCCGACCCCCGCAGACCTCCTCCACGTCTCCTCCAACCCGGCGGGGTTCTCTGAGGTCGGGAAGCCTTCACCTGTGAAGGTAAAATGGCACTAATCCTTTTTTTCTGCCTGTTAACTACCTGTTAACAGGCAGTTAAAAGGATTAAATGCGATTCCCGCCTCCAGGAGATGGGACCCGAAGCTGCACATTTTCCCGCCTCCTGGCAAAATGGCACGGAGGCAGGATGGGGGCGGCTTTGCCATCCGCCCCACTTTCTCCGAATTTACCGGCTGTCCCGCCTCCATGCCCGCCTCCTCGGGGCTTGGAAAATCCAGCCCTATACCTCTATTTATGAAGCCTAGGATCCTGTAAGCCTTTTTAATTGATTTCTCAACCTGCCCTGCCACCTTCAACGATTTGTGCACACATACCCCCAGGTCTCTCTGTTCGTGCACCCCCTTCAGGATTGTACCATTTAGTTTATATGTCCTCTCCTCTTTCTTTCTACCAAAATGTATCACTTCACACTTTTCTGCGTTAAATTTCATCTGCCACGTGTCCGCCCATTTCACCAGCCTGTCTATGTCTTCCTGAAGTCTATCACTCTCCTCCTCACTGCTCACTATACTTCCAAGTTTTGTTTCATTTGCAAATTTTGAAATTGTGCCCTGTACACCCACATCCAAGTCATTAATATATATCAAGAAAAGCAGTGGTCCTAGAACCGACCCCTGGGGAACACCACTGTATACCTTTCTCCAGTCCGAAAAACAACCGTTCACCACTACTCTCTGTTTCCTATCACTAAGCCAATTCCGTATCCATACTGCCTGTGGTAACACAATACAGCTTCCTGTGACTCGAACTTTATTGCATCACTTCCTGTGATTAGTCCAGGATAAATACTGGGCTGATTAGTTGGATCCTGGAGAGGCATAGAGTAAGACCTCTTTTGTATGTAGCACCTTTTTAGTTGATTAAAGCTTACTTTAAGTTCACCACGTGTAAGGCTCATTCTTACGACAATTTAATCAACTTTGAAAAACTTTGCACTCAAACTTTTTGGACGAACTCGGAACTAAGGATCCAGGGAATCACCCATCATGGAAAACATCCTTAAACCATCGCGTCTTGACTTGGACCCAAACACCCCAGCAGCCGGTAAGGTGTGGAAACACTGGTATCGCACTTTTGACAATTTTCTCGAATATTGCAAGGCTGATGATGACTCAAAATTGCGGATACTCATCAACTGTGTCACCCCGAATGTATTTCAGTATGTCGAGGAATGGGGCAGTTACGAGGAGGCAATTCGGACGCTTAAAAGACTATATACTAAGACACCGAATGAGGTCTATGCCAGACATCTACTAGCTACAGCCCAACAAGGGCCGGAGGAATCCATTGATAAATTCCTCCAAGAGCTTCGCAGACTTAGTATGGACTGTAACTTTCAGGCGGCCTCAGCTGAGCTGTACCGTGAAGAAATGATCCGTGATGCTTTCATCTGCGGGCTTGCCTCCCCATTTATACGCCAGCGTCTACTGGAAAGTAAGACACTTGAGCTTCAGAGAGCTTATGACATGGCTTGCTCTCTTGATCTGGCAAAAAGAAATGCAGACCTTTATACAGTGCCCAGACCTCGGTCTGCTGCCTTAACTACAGTCAGGCAATTTAAGAGGCCACAGGTGAACTCTATTAGGGAGGACTTTATCCCTGACGATCAATCTGATGACTTCACTGATGAAGAGGATGATGACCCCACTGTGGCAGCCTCTTGGCAATCTAAGAAATGCTTCTTTTGTGGTGATGAGTTTCACCCTCGGAAATTCTGCCCTGCTCGCAATGCGTTTTGCAGTCATTGCAACAAAAAGGGTCATTTTGCAAAGGTTTGCCTATCAAGAGCCTCTACGAGGGCTTATCAAGCTAAGTCCTACCGAACTGCCCCGGTAAGGGCCTATCAAGATGTTCCGGCTAAAATCTATCGTGCTTCCTCTCGGGTTTTCTCTCGAAGAAACACATCTAGAGTTTCAGCCACTCTTTGTGCAACGACACCAATTACAGCTGCTTGTCCTCAGAACCTATTCCATGCAGCTACAAAAGCATCAATTAATGGACATACTTTAGATGCCTTAATTGACTCAGGTAGCACTGATAGTTTCATTAGGGAACAGATTGTTGCAGAGTTAAAGCTACATGTTTTCCCATCGGACCAGGCAATTGCGATGGCTCAGTCATCACTTAATACCAGAATTTCTGGCTTTTGTATGGTTGAAATAACACTTAATGGTCACAGGTATCCCTCCACCCGGCTTTCGGTGCTCAAGGACTTATGTAGTGATCTTATCTTAGGGCTAGATTTTCAAAAGCAGCATAAGAAGCTCACCATTGAGTTCGGCGGATCCAAACCTGAACTCACTATTTCTAATATACGACCTCGATTACCGTTCTGTGCATTGTCAGCAGCTTCACTGGATGAACCCTCACTGTTTACCAGTATCCCTCCTCGATGCAAACCGATTATAACAAAGTCACGACGTTTCAGTCAGGAAGACCAGTCTTTTATTGCGGCTGAGATTTCTCGGCTTTTAGCAGAGGATATCATCGAGCCTTGTTCGTCGCCATGGCGCGCCCAGGTCGTTATTGTTAAGAACCCTCTACAACCTCACAAGAAACGGCTGTGCATTGACTATTCACAGATCATCAATCAATATACGGACTTGGACGCATACCCATTGCCGCGCATCGACGATATGGTTAATAAACTGGCTGAGTACACGGTGTTCTCAACATATGATCTGAAAAGTGCCTATCATCAGGTACCCTTGAAGGTCTCAGACAAGCAGTATACGGCCTTTGAAGCCAATGGACGGCTGTATCAATTTCGTCGCCTCCCTTTTGGGGTCACTAATGGAGTGGCTGTCTTCCAGCGAGCAATGGATGACCTGGTCAAACAGGAAGACTTAAAGGATACGTTTCCTTATCTGGACAATATTACTGTCGCAGGTGGCAATCAGCGGGAACATGACGCCAATCTCCAACGATTTTGGGATGCACTCCAGCACCGTAATTTGACATTAAATGCGGCTAAATCCATTGAGTCACAACCAACCATCAACATCCTTGGCTATTGTGTGGGCAATGGCATCATTAAACCTGACCCTGAAAGGCTTCGCCCACTCCAAGAACTCCCGCCACCTAAGAATCCGGCCTCCTTGCGCCGGGCCCTCGGCCTGTTTGCATACTATGCTAAATGGATTCCTAACTTCTCGGACCGAATCCAACCTCTACTGAAGGCCAGCACATTCCCACTAGACACAGCGGCTGTTGCAGCCTTTAACCTCCTGAAAAAACAGTTGGAGAAAGCGGCTCTTCACTCCATCGATGAGAGTCTTCCTTTTGTGGTTGAGTGTGATGCCTCGGAGGTGGCGATCTCGGCCACTCTGAATCAGGAAGGTCGTCCGGTGGCATTTTTGTCCAGGACTTTTCAAGGGGCTGAGCTACATTATCCTCCAGTCGAGAAAGAAGCTACAGCCATCATAGAGGCAGTACGGAAGTGGACTCATCTCCTAGCTCGCCAGCACTTTACCTTAATCACGGACCAGCGATCGGTCGCCTTCATGCTCGATAATCGAAAACGGACCAAAATTAAAAATAATAAAATCCAGCTTTGGCGGCTGGAATTGGCCTCTTTTGGTTACCCCATCCACTATCGACCTGGCAAGGAGAATGTGGCTCCGGATACCCTCACACGAGCATTCTGCTCCGCCATGGCACCCTCTACGCTCGTAGACATCCATGATGGGTTGTGTCATCCGGGCGTTACTCGCATGCTACAGTTCGTGCGGTCCCGAAATCTCCCATTCTCTACCGGGGATGTAAAGAAGATGTGCTCGGACTGCAGAGTCTGTGCGGAATTGAAACCTCAGTTTTTCCGCCCCTCGGGTGGTATACTCATACATGCGACCCAGCCAATGCAACGGCTTAGCATCGATTTTAAGGGGCCGTTGCCCTCTTCAACTCGCAACACTTATCTATTGACCATGGTCGATGAGTATTCCCGTTTTCCGTTTGCCTTTCCCTGCCCCAATATGCTGACGACCACGGTTATCAGCTGCCTTGAGCAGGTATTTGCTTTCTGTGGCATGGCATCCTATGTTCATTCGGATCGGGGCCCTTCTTTTATGTCAGGAGAACTCAAGGCCTATCTCTCGGAACGGGGTATTGCTGCCAGCAGAACGATGCCTTATCATCCGGTCGGGAATGGGCAAGTCGAGCGTTTTAACGCTATCATCTGGAATGCGGTACGTCTGGCTTTGAGATCTCGGGGCCTACCCAACCAGCAATGGGAAGCAGTACTTCCAGACGCATTACACTCCACACGGTCCCTCCTTTCGACCGCCACAAATACGACGCCTCATGAACGGTTCTTCCGATTTCAGCGTCGCTCATCCTATGGGATATCTCTCCCGTCGTGGCTGACTGCACCGGGACCAGTGCTACTCCGAAGATATGTTCGGGCGTCTAAGAATGACCCCCTGGTAGATGAGGTTGAGCTCACTGACGTCAACCCTACCTACGCCTATATTCGGTATCCTGACGGTCGGGAATCTACCGTGTCATTGCGGGATCTGGCTCCCTGCCCGCCGAAACATAGAGGGACACCAGGGGATGATATTGTACCAGGCACATCTCTGGGCTCGCCAGGTGCCTCTCATCACGATCTGGATCTGACGCCGGCTGGTACCTCACTCCAGCGTGCCGACCTGGGGCAGACTGACTATGAGCCCGTTGGGGCTCGCACGCGCAGCCACGATCTACCCCGTACCGTACGCTCGGAAACGGATCTGCCACAGCCCTGCCCGACACCCGTTCGGGCACCAGTACACAGTCAGGATCGTCCTGACCCCTCACAGAGCGGGCTGGATCACTCGGACTCTGGTCCACGGCCCGCGGCGGGTAAACGGGCTAGGGGCCCTCTACCGCTACGAGAACCCAAACGGGTGCGGCTCTCCCTCGTCCAGCGGCTACGAAATGGAGGGAGAATGTGGTAACACAATACAGCTTCCTGTGACTCGAACTTCATCCCGGCCTCCTAATCTTTTGGGGGGGGAGAATGTGGTAACACAATACAGCTTCCTGTGACTCGAACTTTATTGCATCACTTCCTGTGATTAGTCCAGGATAAATACTGGGCTGATTAGTTGGATCCTGGAGAGGCATAGAGTAAGACCTCTTTTGTATGTAGCACCTTTTTAGTTGATTAAAGCTTACTTTAAGTTCACCACGTGTAAGGCTCATTCTTACGACACTGCCACTGTCCCTTTTATTCCATGGGCTTTAACTTTGCTGGCAAGCCTATTATGTAGCACTTTGTCGAACGCCTTTTGTAAATCCATGTACACTACGTCAACTGCATTACCCTCATCAATCCTCACTGTTACCTCATCAAAGAACTCAATCAAGTTAGTTAAAAATGATTTGCCTTTAACAAATCCGTGCTGGTTTTCCTTTATTAATCCACACTCGTCCAAGTGACTGTTAATTTTGTCCCTGATTACTGTTTCTAAAAGCTTCCCCACTACTGAGGTCAAACTGACTGGCCTGTAGTTGCTGTGTTTATCTTTACACCCTTTTTTGAACAATGGTGTAACATTTGCAATTCTCCAGTCCTCTGGCACCACCCCCCGTATCTAAGGACGATTTGAATATTATGGCCAGTACCTCCGCAATTTCCTCCCTCAATTTCCTCAGCATCCTAGGATCTGGGGACTTTTGCCAAATTTGGGGGAGATGTCCCACAGACTAGTCAAGCAACAGCCTGACATAGTCATACTCACAGAATCATACCTTTCAGCCAATGTCGCAGACTCCTCCATCACCATCCCATGGTATGTCCTGTCCCACCGGCAGGACAGACCCACCAGAGGTGACAGCACAGTGGTATACAGTCGGGAGAGAGTGGCCCTGGGAGTTGTCAACATTAACTCCAGACCGCATGAAGTCTCATGGCATCAGGACAAACATGGGCAAGGAAACTCCTGCTGATTACTACCTACTGCCCTCCCTCAGCTAATGAATCAGCACTCCGCCATGTTGAACACCACTTGGAAGAAGCACTGAGGACAGCAAGGGCCCAGAATGTACTCTGGGTAGGGGACTTCAATATCTGTCACCAAGAGTGGCTCGGTAGCACCACTACTGACTGAGCTGGCCGAGTCCTGAAGGACATAGCTACCTGGGCTTGCGGAGGTGGTGAGAGAAATAAAATGAGCGAAAAACATAATTGACTTCATCCTCACCAATCTACCTATCGCAGATACATCTGTCCATGACTGTATTGGTACGATGAACACTGCACAGTCCTTGTGGAGACCAAGTCTCATCTTCAAACTGAGGACACCATTCTTCATGTTGTGTAGCACTACCACCGTGCTAAATAGGATAGACTCAGAACAGATCTAGCAGCTCAAAACTGGGTATCCATGAAGCACTGTGTACCAACAGCAGCAGCAGAATTGTATTCCATCACAATCTGTAGCCTCATGCCCGGTATATCCCTCAGTCTACCATTACCATCAAGTCAGGGGACTAACCCTGGCTCAATGAGGAATGTACAAGTGCATGCCAGGAGCAGCACCAAGTGTACCTAAAAATGAGGTGCCAGCCTAATACAACACAGGACTACACGCATGCTAAACAGCACAAGTAGCATGCTATAGACAGAACCAAGCAATTGCACAACCAATGGATCAAATTACAGCTCTGCAGTCCTGCCACATCTAGTTGTGAATGGTGGTGGACAATTAAACAACTAATGGGAAGAGGAGGATCCATGAACATCCCTATCCTCAGTGATGGCGGAGCCCAGCACGTAAGAACATAAGAACATAAGAAATAGGAGCTGGAATAGGCCACTTGGCCCCTCGAGCCTGCTCCGCCATTCAATAAGATCATGGCTGATCTAGGGCTCAAAGCCACTTCCCAGCCCGCTCCCCATAACCCTTCACTCCCTTATCTTGCAAAAATGTGTCTATCTCCACTTTAAATGTATTTAATGACCCAGCCTCCACAGCTATCTGGGGCAGAGAATTCCACAGATTTACGACCCTCTGAGAGAAGAAGTTCCTCCTCATCTCAGTTCTAAAAGGGCGACCCTTTATTCTGAGACTGTGCCCCCGAGTTCTAGATTTCCCCATGAGGGGAAACATCGGGCCAGAAATTCGGCTGTTGTCAGGTGAGTACGCGCTGTGTACTCACCCGTAAGGCCACCTGAAGTGCCGGTTTCACGCATGCACTGCGCATGCGCGGGAAACCGGAACTTCTGTTCCCCTGAAGGGAGGGGTTCAGAAGTCGAACGCATGCGCGGGAGAGGCTGCGCGCACGCAGCGAACTTCGGGGGTTTTTTCAGGTTTCTCCGGGAAGGTAAGTATGGAGAAGTTGCACTTTTAAAAAGGAGGCGCAAGGCCTGTTTTTAACAAAAATGAGAAGTCGCACAACACCAGGTTATAGTCCAACAGATTTATTTAATTTTACAAGCTTTCGGAACAGTTCGCTCCTTCGTCAGGTAAGTTAGCAGTGAGAGAATCTCCCAGAATTCACAATTTAAACACAGACAAAATAAATTCAAAACTTTCCCTATATCAAAGAGCATAGCCAAGACAATGAGATGTGTCCCAGGGGGTCCAACGTGTCAAACCACCTGCTGGCTGCATATCCTGTCAATCTGTGTAGGTTCTTGTGTTAGTCTTTTTTAAAAAAAACACCTGGGAAGACCGGCCATGATGTCAAGTCACGTTCTGTATCGTGACATGAACCCGATATCGCGATTGAGGCCATCCTCATGAGTACGGAACTTGGCTATCAGTTTCTGCTCTATGATTTTGCGCTGTCGTGTATCTCGAAGGCCGCCTTGGAGAACGCTTACCCGCATATCCGAGGCTGAATGCCCCTGGCTGCTGAAGTGTTCCCCGACTGGGAGGCAACCCTCCTGCCTGGCGATTGTTGCGCGGTGTCCGTTCATACGTTGTCTCAGTGTCTGCATGGTCTCGCCGATGTACCATGCTCTGGAGCATCCTTTACTGCAACGTATCAGGTAGACAACGTTGGCCGAGTCACATGAGTATGTACCGTGTACCTGGTGGGTAGTGTCCTCACGTGTGATGATGGTATCTGTGTCCATGATTTGGCATGTCTTGCAGAGGTTGCCGTGGCACGGTTGTGTGGTGTCTTGGTTGCTGTTCTCCTGAAAGATGGGTAATCTGCTGCGAACGATGGTACTTTTGAGGTTAGGCGGCTGCTTGAAGGCGAGTAGTGGAGGCGTGGGGATGGCCTTAGCAAGGTGTTCATAGTCATCGATGACATGTTGAAGGCTGCGAAGAACATGGCGTAGTTTTTCCGCTCCGGGGAAGTACTGGACGACGTAGGGTACTCTGTTGGTTGTGTCCCGTGTTCGTCTTCTGAGGAGGTCTATGCGGTTTTTCGCTGTGGCCCGTCGGAACTGTCGATCGACGAGTCGAGCGTCATATCCCGTTCTTACGAGGGCGTCTTTCAGTGTCCGTAGGTGTCCATCGCGTTCCTCCTCGTCTGAGCAGATCCTGTGTATTCGCAGGGCTTGCCCATAGGGGATGGCTTCTTTAACGTGGTTAGGGTGGAAGCTGGAGAAGTGGAGCATCGTGAGGTTGTCCGTGGGCTTGCGGTAGAGTGAAGTGCTGAGGCGTCCGTCTTTGATGGAGATTCGTGTGTCCAAGAATGAAACCGATTCTGAGGAGTAGTCCATGGTGAGTTTGATGGTGGGATGGAACCTGTTGATGCTATCGTGTAGTCCTTTCAGTGATCCTTCGCCGTAAGAACGGGATATGACGCTCGACTCGTCGATCGACAGTTCCAACGGGCCACAGCGAAAAACCGCATAGACCTCCTCAGAAGACGAACACGGGACACAACCAACAGAGTACCCTACGTCGTCCAGTACTTCCCCGGAGCGGAAAAACTACGCCATGTTCTTCGCAGCCTTCAACATGTCATCGATGACGACGAACACCTTGCTAAGGCCATCCCCACGCCTCCACTACTCGCCTTCAAGCAGCCGCCTAACCTCAAAAGTACCATCGTTCGCAGCAGATTACCCATCTTTCAGGAGAACAGCAACCAAGACACCACACAACCGTGCCACAGCAACCTCTGCAAGACATGCCAAATCATGGACACAGATACCATCATCACACGTGAGGACACTACCCACCAGGTACACGGTACATACTCATGTGACTCGGCCAACGTTGTCTACCTGATACGTTGCAGTAAAGGATGCTCCAGAGCATGGTACATCGGCGAGACCATGCAGACACTGAGACAACGTATGAACGGACACCGCGCAACAATCGCCAGGCAGGAGGGTTGCCTCCCAGTCGGGGAACACTTCAGCAGCCAGGGGCATTCAGCCTCGGATATGCGGGTAAGCGTTCTCCAAGGCGGCCTTCGAGATACACGACAGCGCAAAATCATAGAGCAGAAATTGATAGCCAAGTTCCGCACTCATGAGGATGGCCTCAATCGCGATATCGGGTTCATATCATGATACAGAACGTGACTTGACATCATGGCCGGTCTTCCCAGGTGTTTTTTTTAAAAAAGACTAACACAAGAACCTACACAGATTGACAGGATATGCAGCCAGCAGGTGGTTTGACACGTTGGACCCCCTGGGACACATCTCATTGTCTTGGCTATGCTCTTTGATGTAGGGAAAGATTTGAATATATTTTGTCTGTGTTTAAATTGTGAATTCTGGGAGATTCTCTCACTGCTAACTTACCTGACGAAGGAGCGAACTGTTTCGAAAGCTTGTAAAATTAAATAAATCTGTTGGACTATAACCTGGTGTTGTGCGACTTCTCATTTTTGTCCACCCCAGTCCAACGCCGGCATCTCCACATCATGTTTTTAACAAGGTAAGTGGTTAATTAATTACAATTTAAACATTTTTTCAACAGGTTTATCTTTTTTAGATACTTTAAAGAAAGGTAAGTTTATTTTTAGCACCGTTAAAAAGTATAAATAATTTTTTCAAAAATTTAAACTTTTGTTTAAAGTAGTTAATTTATTTAACTTATAGTTATTTTAAAAATGTGATGTTTTTTTTCAATTTATTTGAAGTTTAAGTGTGGGTTTGGGGCCGATCTCTATTCATAGATTTGACAGGTCTTCCTGTCAAATCTATGAATGAAAATGCCCTGCTAGGATTGGCCTTCCATGGCCCACGTGATCCCAGGGGACGCTTCGAACTAACTGCGCCCCTGGGATACGCA
Organism: Squalus acanthias; assembly: GCA_030390025.1. Lineage (NCBI taxonomy): Eukaryota > Metazoa > Chordata > Chondrichthyes > Squaliformes > Squalidae > Squalus > Squalus acanthias. The sequence goes on from CM059428.1 coordinate 152,883,329, forward strand.
AGCACTGCCCGCCGGCAGCTGGAGGAGGCCCAGGACCCGAAGTCCTCGTGGGCCCAAAGCACAACTGCAGGTGTGGTAGGCAAGTACGCGCACGATGCTTGCACCCGCAGGAAGCCGGAAAGCCGAATTTCTGGCCCACTCTCTCTGCATCTACCCCGTCGAGCCCCCTCAGTATCATATGTTTCGATAAGACCACCTCTAATTCTTCTAAATTCCAATGAGTATAGGCCCAGCCTGCTCAACCTTTCCTCATAAGTCAAACCCCTCATCTCTGGAATTAACCTAGTGAACCTTCTCTGAACTGCCTCCAATGCAAGTATATCCTTCCTTAAATAAGGAAACCAAGACTGTACGCAGTACTCAAGGTGTGGTCTCACCAATACCTTGTACAGTTGTAGCAGGACTTCCCTGCTTTTATACTCCAACCCCCTTGAAATAAAGGCCAACATTCCATTTGCCTTTTTGATTACTTGCTGTATCTGCATGCTAACTTTTCATGCACAAGGACCCCCAGGTCCCTCTGAACTGTAGCATTGTGTAATCTCTCTCCATTTAAATAATAGTTTGCTTTTTTATTTTTCCTGCCAAAGTGGATAACCTCGCACTTTCCCACATTATAATCCATCTGCCAAATGTTTGCCCACTCACCTAGCCTGTCTATATCCCTTTGCAGATTCTTTGAGTCCTCTGCACAACTTGCTTTCCCACCCATCTTTATATTACCCGCAAACTTGGCTACATTACACTCGATCCCTTCATCCAAGTCATTAATGTAGATTGTAAATAGTTGGGGCCCCAGCACCGATCCTTGTGGCACCCCATTAGTTACCGTTTGCCAACCAGAAAATGACCCATTTATCCCGACTCTCTGCTTTCTGTTAGTTAGCCAATTCTTTAATATATTACCCCCAACTCCGTGAGCTCTTATCTTATGAGTGCAAAAGTCAAGGCTGAAGCGTTTGCAACCATCTTCAGCCAGAGGTGCCGAGTGGATGATCCCTTTCGACCTCCTCCTGAGGTCCCCACCATCACAGAAGCCAGTCTTCAGCTAATTCGATTCACTCCACGTGATATCAAGAAACAACTGAGTGCACTGGATAGAGCAAAGGGCCCCGACAACACACTGGCTGCAGTGCTGAAGACTTGTGCTCCAGAACTAGCTGCGCCTCTAGCCAAGCTGTTCCTGTACAGCTACAGCACTGGCATCTACCCGACAATGTGGAAAATTGCCCAGGTATGTCCTGTCCACAAAAAGCAGGACAAATCCAGTCTGGCCAATTATCACCCCATCAGCCTACTCTCAATCATTAGCAAAGCGATGAAGGGTTCGTCGACAATGCTATCAAGCAGCACTTACTCACCAGTAACCTGCTCACCGATGCTCAATTTGGGTTCCGGCAGTATCACTCAGTTCCAGAGCTCATTGGTCCAAACATGGACAAAAGAGCTGAATTCCAGAGGTGGGGTGAGAGTGACTGCCTCTCTCAAGGCAGCATTTGACCGAGTGTGGCATCAAGGAGCCCTAGAAAAATTGAAGTCAATGGGAATCGGGGAAAATTCTCAACTGGCTGGAGTCATACCTAGCACAAAGGAAACTGGTTGTGGTTCTTGGAGGCCAATCATCTCATCCCCAGGACATCGCTGCAGGAGTTCCTCGGGGCAATGTCCTAGTCCTAATCACCTTCAGCTACTTCATAAATGACCTTCCCTCCATCATAAGGTCAGAAGTAGGGATGTTCGCTGATGATTGCACAGTGTTCAGTTCCATTCGCAACTCTTCAGATAATGAAGCATTCCATGCCCACATGCAACAAAACCTGTGCAACTTTCAGGCTTGGGCTGATAAGTGGCAAGTAACATTCACGCCACACAAGTGCCAGGCAATGACCATCTCTAACATGAAAGAGTCTAACCACCTCCCTTGAAATTAAATGGCATTACCATCATTGAATCCCCCACCATCAACATCCTGGGGGTCACCATTGACAAAAAACTTAACTGGACCAGCCACATAAATTCTGTGGCTGCAAGAGCAGGTCAGAGGCTGGGTCTTCTGCAGTGAGTGAGTCACCGCCTGACTCCCCAAAGCCTTTCCACCATCTACAAGGCACAAGTCAGGAGTGTGATGGAATACTCTCACTTGCCTGATGAGTGCAGCTCCAACAACACTCAAGAAGCTCGACACCATCCAGGACAAAGCAGCCCACTTGATTGGCACCCCATCCACCACCTTAAACATTCACTCCCTCCATCACTAGCGTACCGTGGCTACAGTGTATGCCATCTACAGATGCACTGCAGCAACTCGCCAAGGTTTCTTCGACAGCACCTCCCAAACCTATGACCTCTACCACCTGGAAGGACAAGAGCAGCAGTCGCATGGGAACACCACCACCTCCAAGTTCCCCTCCAAGTCGCACACCATCGAGACTTGGAAATATATCACCTTTCCTTCATAGTCGCTGGGTCAAAATCCTGGAACTCCCTCCCTAACAGCACTGTGGGAGTGCCTTCACCACACGGACTGCAGCGGTTCAAGAAGGCGGCTCACCACCACCTTCTCGAGGGCAATTAGGGATGGGCAATAAATGCTGGCCTTGCCAGCGACTCCCACATCCCATGAACGAATAAAAAAAAATTAAATGCAAGTCTTTCTTTTCTTTCTATTGTTTCAAATATAAAAACCTTCCCATTTTAAAGCACCTAAGGAGCATGAGAGTCTGAGGAAGAAGTAAGACCACTGAATCACTTGTGAAAAATGATAATCGTTTAATTTAAAATGCCTCTCTTGTTGGACAATTTCCCACTTTGGTTTTAAATGTTATGAAGAGGTTTAATTTTCTCTGCTAGTACAGTGGTTAATGCATTTGTGTGCATATTTTAACATTAATTGACGCATCTATTTTCAGCGACTGCACAGAGGAATTTTAAGCACAGCTTTAGCCACTGCATTTTCAGAAGAAATTAAACTTTTCATGTACACAAGTTGCAAAATAATCATTGTGATGCACTAGTTTTTGACTTTGTCGAGAGGTTGCTCAGTGATAAATTTACATACCTCTCACTTGCTATACGTTACACAGCTGTTCATAAACCACCAGTTGAACCCACCTTGACCTTCCATTAACGCAGTGTAGTAAGCAGGTATGGCACTTACAAATACCCCTCGCGAACTGCCATGAATGACCACTGGGTAAGTACACGATGCACCCCACTGGAATCTTCTTTCATTCTTGTGTAGCTTAAGTGAGGCATAGTTAAAGTTTTATGGTGTAACACTCACTCCTGCCAATGTAAAACTCCCTGGCCTTCTGTGCTCCTTCCAGACATTCATTCTGAAATGAGTTCTGGCCTTCGGCAACTCTCATCACTACCCTGTCCCAAATCCTGGAGTCAGGACGTTTGCATAATTGTCAGCAGGCCAAGTCTTGCCCGCTATTGAGAACTTTTCCCATAAAAAAGCGGAGCGTGGGGGCAGCTAAACTGTTAAAAATGGGATTCCTGACCTGATCCCGCCTCCAACCCGCCCACTTCCGGTTTTGCCGGAGGCGGGACGGGGGACGGGCGACCAACCCACTCCCAGGGGGCGTTACCATAATTTAAATATTGTAATGAGGCTGGAAGCCTCTTTTTCCCTGTCAATTTTGAATTTAACTGCCTGTGGACAGGTTTCATACAATTCGTGAAACCCTTGCAGTTAAACAGAGGTGGGGACTGCTGCATCCAGGAGATATGTAGCTTTATCCCTACCTCCTGAATCCATGGGTCCCAGCCTAGCCCACCCCCTGCGATCGGAGGCCTCCCCAACGAGGCATCCAATTGCCCCCCCAGGCCACCCCTCACCACACCCCCTCCAACGATGATGATGAGGCCGGTCATGATCCTCCGCAGCCCCCCCTCCCCAATCCCTGGCATATCCACCCGATCCCGGCCGATCCCCCCCCCCTGCGATCTCTGATTTCTCCCCCCACGATCCCCGATCCCCCCGCCCCCATGATCCCCATTTGTCTGCCGATCCCCGACCTCCCTGATCTCCAATCCCCTGCCAATCCTGCAACCCCGCACCCACCCCGCTGATCCTCTCTGCCCCTTCCTGATTGCTGACCCCCCTCTCACCGATTGACAACCCCCCCTGCTGCCCCCCCCCACCCGCCGATTGCCGACCCTCCCCCCGCGATCCCTCCCCAGACCGGCCCCTTGCAACTGAGGCCTACCCGCCTGCAGCCAGCCAGCCTCTCAAGCTCTCGGAAACCGAGGCCTCACATTCAAACTAGACCCTGCCAAACTGCCTCACCGAAGAAAATTCCGACCATGGTTTCGGAGGTGTGGGATTGGGGGGTGGTGGGGTTTCAGTGTGAAACTTGGTTTGCTGGAGGCAAAAATAATTCTCTGAATTACCATAAGAAAAAACATGGGAGATCCACTAAACTAATATTAAAATGATTATTTAGGTTGCGTACTCCATTTAAAAGTGTTATGTAAGCATTCTCATGTTAACATGTCTACACTTAGCTGTCATGTTTCCTTGTGGCACCAGCAGACGACACTATAATAGGAGTTTCAATACTAATTTCTCACTTGGCTATCGTGGTTGGATGAGCAGAAATTTCCTTCAATTTAATATTGGGAAGACTGAAGCCACTGACTCCATTCCCTAGCCACTGATTCCATCTCCCTTCCTAGCCGCTGTCTGATGCTGTACCAGACTGTTCGCAACCTCAGCATCCTATTCGACCCTGAGCTGAGCTTCTGACCCCATATCCTCTCCATTACCAAGGCCGCCCAATTCCATCTCCGTAATATCGCCCATCTCCAATCTTGCCTCAGCCCATCCACTGTTGAACCCCTCATCCTTGCCTTTGTTACTTCCACACTCGAATATTGCAATCCTCTCCTGGCTGGGTTCCCATCTTTCACCCTTCATAAACTTGAGCTCATCCAAAATTCTGCTGCCCGTGTCCTAACTCGCACCACGTCCCATTCACCCATTACCCCTGTGCTCACTGACCTACCTTGGCTCCCAGTCCGGCAACGCCTTCAAATTTAAAATTTTCATCCTCGTGTTCAAATCCCTCCATGGCCTCGCCCCTCCCTATCTCTAACATCCGCCAGCCCGACAACCCTCCGAGAACTCTACGTTCCTCAAATTCTGGCCTCTTGCGCATCCCCGATTTAATTCGCTCCACAATTGGCGGCTGTGCCCTCAGCTGCCTAGGCACCAAGCTCTGGAATTCCCTCCCTAAACCTCTCCGCCTCTCTACTTCTCTATCCTCCTTAAGATGCTCCTTAAAATCTACCTCTTTGACCAAGCTTTTGGTCATCTGGACTAATGGGCCAGAAATTCGGCTCTTGTCGGGTGAGTACGCGCTGTGTACTCACCCGTAAGGCCACCTGAAGTGCCGGTTTCCTGCATGCACTGCGCATGCTGCGGGAAACCGGAACTTCCGTTCCCCTGAAGGGAGGGGTTCAGAAGTCGAACACGTGCGCGGGAGAGGCTGCGCGCATGCAGCGAACTTCGTTTTTTTTTTCAGGTTTCTCCGGGAGGGTAAGTATGGAGAAGCTGCACTTTTAAAAAGGAGGCGCAAGGCCTGTTTTTAACAAGGTAAGTGGTTAATTAATTACAATTTAAACATTTTTCCAACAGGTTTATCTTTTTTAGATACTTTAAAGCAAGGTAAGTTTACTTTTAGCGCCGTTATAAAGTATAATTAATTTTTTCAAAAATTTATTTGTTTAAAGTAGTTAATTTATTTAACTTATTGTTATTTTAAAAATGTGATGTTTTTTAAAAAAATTATTTGAAGTTTAAGTGTGGTTTTGGGGCTGATCTCTATTCATAGATTTGACAGGTCTTCCTGTCAAATCTATGAATGACAATTCCCTGCTAGGATTGGCTCTCCATGGCCCATGTGATCCCAGGGGACGCTTCGAACGAACTGCGCCCCTGGGATACGCAAGCACTGCGCGCCGGCAGCTGGAGGAGGCCCAGGAGCCAAAGTCCTCGTGGGCCCAAAGCACAACGGCAGGCGCGGTAGGTAAGTACGCGCGCGATCCTTGCACCCGCAGGAAGCCGGAAAGCCGAATTTCTGGCCCAATATCTCCTTACGTGGCTCGGTGTCAAATTTTATTTGATAACGCACCTTTGAAGCACCTTGGGAAGTTTTACTACATTAAAGGTGCTATATAAATGCAAGTTGTTGTTGTGGTTGGCTGTCACTCGTCAAGTTAGGAGTTCTGAGCCAGTTGATTGGTCACTACAGCTTCTGTACCCCTGCACTCTCTTTCTCAGCCACCCATTCTACTTTATTTCCCAACCATTTGCTTCACTTTTTGCTCCATTTCTTCCCCATTCACCTGCTGCAAGACTCTTTATAGAACTAAAATGATTGTCTCCGCCCAGTGTGAAAGGGACAGAAGTGGCCTAAAAATGGTGTCAGGTCACTTGACACATTGTTTAGAATGGTGTTCCAGCTGCCTCCATCTTGAGAAGTGTCCTGCGAAGGGCAGCCAGAGCAACTGCCTGTTTCAGTGGGAGGCCATTTATAATATACTAATTAGGGTTCTATGACATACAGAGGACCCCGATTACATTTTGGTGGTACAAATATGCAGAGTGTGCACTGACAACGCTCCACCCATCTGCACTGTCGTTGAGTGGCCTAACCAGCTGTCCTTAAAGTGCCCACTCAAAAATCAGTCCTTAGATATTTTTAACTTTTAATATTGTGGGGACAGGAGGAGCAAGACTGCATCTTCTGGAACCTCAGACATAACCCAACCCATTGCTGGCCCCATGCGTGACCCACCCCCAGGATCACCTCCCCCCACCCCTAACCCTCCGCACCCCCCACCCCCCGATCCTCAGCTCCGACTGTCAGTCAGTTTGACTCAGTTTTAAGGACACATTTTAGGCAATTGTTAGGGCATTTCTCCGTCAGGGTTTAATAAATAGAGGCACAGAGGCACAGAGTACAAGAGTAAAGAGGTATGATAAATTTGAATACAATATTAGTTAGACCACAGTTAGAGTAATATATGCTGTTTTGGGTATTTAAGCCACACAGAGGTATAGCCCTTTTTAGACTCTTCCTAATTGTCCGAAGCTGACGCCATATTAGTAACAGTGGTGGTTTTCATTTGATATTTTTTTTATTCTATTGTCTCTGCTTTATTGTCTATTGTCTCTGAGTTAATGGCCCATCCTGTAGACATTGAAACTAATGGCCTTACTGACTGTAATCAAATCTCAGAACATTGTCCTCTTTACTAATTTAATTAGAGGAATGAATGTAACCGTGGCCTATCAAAACTAAGAGATTAAATATAGTCTACCAAGACCCAATATTATAAACTAATCAAAGTGGTTGTAGATCAGACAAAGGAATAAACAGCATATTTGCTCGACTGGAAAAGCCTATTATCAACTGTAGCAGTTTAAGGTGACTCCGCTGTCACATACAAAGGTGAAATTTTCAATTCTTTCGTACCAGTTTCCCCAAATAACTTTTAAACCCATATTTCCTTATAGAGTGTACAATATAGATTCAGCAGGATGACGCCAAGGAGAGGAAACTACAGTTATGAAGAGAGATTTGAGATAATGGGACTATTTCCACTGGAGCAGAGAAGACTAAGTGAAGATTTATTAAAGGTTTTTAAAATGATGAAGGGTTTTGATAGAGTGAATAGGGATGACTCGTTTCTCTGGTTAGGGCGTTAGTGACAATTTCAATTGTCACTAAGAGAATGAGGAGAGACATTAGGAGTAATTTCTTTCTGTAAGAGGTTGTTAGAGCATGGAATGCTTTGTCACAGGGAACAGTTGAGGCAGAGATCACTGCATCTTTTAAGGAAAAATTGGATAAATATTTGAAACAGAATACAGGGGAGAGAGCAGGGCAGTGCGATTAGTTCTGGATTGCTCTAACAAATAGTCAACACAGACAGAATGGGCCGAGTGGCTTTCTGCTATGTTGTAAACATCCATTGTTCTGTGGTTCTAATGGACTTTGTCATGTTAGGCATCTTCCAACCTATCTATCACATTTGCCTGTAGCCTTCACTGGTGGTGTTCCAATAGGATTTCCAATGTTAATCTGAGTCTTGTGATGTTACGCTGGAACTGTCACAGAGAAATTGTTGAAAAACTGCTTTGAGTCCGACTGCAGTTGCAGTCTGTGGCCAACAGGTGACACTGCTTTATTTGCTCTTCAGAAATGGCTCAAACTTTCTAAAACTTTCAAGTGCCATTTTTTTTCTCTCACTAACCGACATTTTTATTGTCCAAAGTTAGGGTTTAATCACAATTTAAAAATACATATTTCACAATAGCATGATTATGTTTATGCAGCCAATTGTCTTTTGTGTCTTTGATTGTCCTCAGTAAAGTTTTCATTTGAAGGCCTCAGCCTCTCCCAAAAGCCTGGGCCTGTAGTTAATATTTTTGCCAGAGCTGTGATGCTATTAGCAGAATTTGGATCATGCTGTCTAAGCATGTGTCACATACCTAATTTCCCAGGATGTGTCAGTACCATTCAGTCTACTGTACTGATGAAGTATTTTTCTTTAGTTTTCTTGTAGTTTCTCCTCAGTTGTTTTGAACATTGAATAGACCAGAGAGAAAGAAGAGCAAGGGAGAAAATGATAAAAAGAACGAGGAAGCAAATGGATGAGTTCAGATAAAGTTCATGAATAAGCTTATAAGAGTGAGACAGAGGGGACAGTGTGAGATTACTTTTAAAAGAAGGATCGGATATTCCAGGACATGGAAACAACCTTGTGGGATTTAGGAGCGTCTATGAGGTAACCCACCTTGAATAGTGTAACCTCTGCACTTACGTGGGCTCTTAAGAGGAATACACATTGTGTGTTAGCACAAAAGTTAATTTATTTACAAGAGCAGGTTTGGCACTTTGTACAGAGCTTAAAGCATGAAATTTATACTGGCTAGACTCCAGCAAATAGTACGTAATGAGGTGTTAAACTGATTCATTTAGAGAAACAATTTACAGATTTTGCAAAATTGAGAAAGGGACCATGAATTTGTTGCTCAAATATGCATTGACTATATAGAATGTAAAACTATGCACTTAAATGAAAATGACTTATTTGTAGACTACATAATAGCAATGTTGGTCTTAGTTTTGTTCTAGCAATTCTATTAAAAACAAAGAAACACATTTGATGAAGGGAAGTTTATCTCTTGATTGACAACTGCTTGTAAATCCCCAACCCTTCAACATAGTGCAATGACTCATGATAAACAGGCATGATTAGTGACATACAACAAGAGGTGTGCAACCTGGTGTGACTGTTAATACCACAGGAAACCCATCACAAAATTAGAATTAGCCTGAATGCATTCACCTCTATTGTTTTAAGGAAAGAAAATAAAGAACTTGCATTAATATAGCACCTTTCACGACCTCAGGTATTCCAAAGCGCTTTACAGCCAATTAAGTACTTTTGAAGTGTAGTCACTGTGGTAAAGTAGGAAACGCGGCAGCCAATTTGCGCTCAACAAGGTCCCACAAACAGCAATGTGATAAGGACCAGATCATGTGTGATGTTAATTGTGTTTCAAACTGCTCGTGCCATGTACGGAAGTGGCCAATTGCTCAGGTGTAGGGTCCAGGCCCTGAAAAGCCTCTCTCTGTTTTAATATTTCGGGATAGGCAGCCTGTTCTGCTGCTCCCATTTCATTTTCTCCTCCACAAGTCAGGGCATATTCTTCACCAAAGAGCTACAGTGATGTGAACATCTCCCCTTCAATGTTCATTTAACAGCTGCAATATAAACCAGTTTGTTGGTTCGCATGCGGCCACATCTCATTGGAGCGTTAATCCGCCTATTGAAAGACAGGAAAAGTGCACGTGGGGAGGTTGGTGAGATTAAAGTACCCATTTCATTTAATACAGAACTTTACTGTTACAGCCTCAAGTCACACTATCACACGATTACAGATTGGGCAGTAAAGGTAAGGTCCTGATCGTAAGGAACATGGGATCCACATACAGGACAGCCCTCTCAGCCTCTCTACCTCACTCTCCTCCTTTAAGACGCTCCTTAAAACCTACTTCTTTGACTAAGCTTTTGGTCCTCTGTCCTTATGTGGCTCGGTGTCAAATTTTGTTTGATAACGCTCCTGTGAAACGTCTTGGGACATTTTACTACGTTAAAGGCGTTCTATAAATGCAAGTTGTAGTTGTTGAGATGCTGAACCCAAGAGAATATTTAGAACAGATTCAAAACCTGCATTGCCTGTCAACAAAATAGATTATGACACCCCTTTGTCACTCCTTCTACTGAAAATGACATGTGAACTCAGTTCTTCAGTGACCCATTCTTATATTTCATCCTTGTTTCCTCCTGTAGGTGTGCCTGCTGAACGAAGAGAAGCAGAGGGAGAGCAAGAAGCAGCTGTTTCAGATTTTGCACCATTTCCCGTCTAAAATTAGGCAGTACAACTTGGAAAAATCTGGCCCATATCGTTCATACAGGCAGGGAAGGAAAGACAAATGAGTGGAGCGAGTGGAAGGAACGGCGTGCGGCAGTAACATTACATTTGCAGTACGTTTCCATTTCAAGTGTCCATTCAGTTAGTGCTCTTAACTCCTGAGCTGCAATGTTGTGGGTTGAAGCCGCACTTCAAGATTTCAGCACTTAATCTAGGCTGACCTCTCAGTGCTATACCGAGGGAGTGCGGCATTGTAAGAGGTGTCGTTGTTCAGATAAACTGGAAAACTGAGGCCTCATCTGTCAGTTCCACTGGTTCAGTTGGACACTAACAATCTCATGCCACCATTTGCAGAAGAGTAGAGGGTTCTCACGACTTCCATTAATCCCTCAGCCAACACTCACAAAAACACTTCAAGTGCTCATTCATCTGCTTTCTGTTTGTGGGACCTTGTCTATAACACGGCTACCACTTTTACCCATGCAGCAATAACTGCACTTCAAAGTATTTCATCGTTTGCGAAGAGCTTTGGGATTTTTTCTGGGAAAAAAAATGTGATTAAGTGTCAAATAACCGCAAGCTCTTTCTCTAAGTGAGTGGGCAATGCTCTGGCAATAAATAAGTAAACGAAAGGAACAGGAATGACTCAGGTGGCAAATAATGAAATGAGCCAGAACAACTGAGCAAGGAGAGAATAAAGTAAATGAATAGGATGGACTGAAGATGAAACAAGTCAGAGAAATAAAGGTGGAGGCTCAATGAGGAACCAATGTCGCAGCTGAATGGACTCGGAAAAAATCTTTCATAAATGTGCTCAGAAACGTTGAAGCAACTGTTTTGTTCATCCGTTCAAATATTCCACTCATTTGTCTTTCTTTCCCTGCCTGTATGAACGATATAGGTCAAATTTTTCCAAGTTGTAAAGCAGCAGCAAACCAGAACTGAAAGATAGAAAACGGATGCATCAAAAGTGAGGACAGCAACTGGAAAACCAGCACGAGCCTATGAAAGCAGCCCACCAATCTGAAAAACCTGATTAAAATTACCCATATATTTGTCTCTTGTTTCGTTAAGGACCTGAAATTTTTTTTTTGCTCGGATACCTTGCATTTCTCAACGGACTGGGCCTGCAATTGATATTGTCACCAAAGCGCTCACCCTACGAGCGGCGGAGAATTACCAACTGCACTGTTGCTTGCAATCCTCAACACGCCGCTGTCTAATCCTATGCAATGCCAGCCAAGCGTACACAGGCAACAAATACAATTTGTAACACAGCAAGCAGGTAAAAACGTGAGTAATATTTGCACAAAATATTCCAACTGCGTGTCGATTAAGTTTTGGAAGCCTCAAGTCCAACCTCTGTCAGAAGCCCGAGTTTGGGTCGGAGGCCGTTATCCTGTGCTTCTGAGGTGGCTACCTTCTGGTCTCCTGGTAGGACTTTGAGAAAAGCCATGGGAGGTAGGATTTAAAAATAAAATAAAAATAAAGCTAATTTGTCTATCAGGCGTCTTGCCTTGCTGCTGCCTGCCCTGGTCCAAGTACTTCCTAGCCTAGCTTGTCAAATTTGCCCGAAGGCCTTCTCAGCCGGGCACATCCAGCCCTGCCCACAGTCGTTCCCAGGCAACACCCCAGCTGTTCCCACCCCAAAGCTGTTTTTTTTCCTATACTCTCAGCATTCAGCTTCACCACTGCAGTTGCCATGCTGAGGCAAAGCACAGCATTGAATCTACTGTCAGTGAGGGCTAAATTCAGCTTGCCTTCTTACTCTCTCACCTACAAAGTCTGAGTAGCCAATTTGCGCACAGCAAGGTCCCACAAACAGCAATGTGAGAAACTGTTTTTAGTGATGTTGGTTGAGAGATAAATGTTAGCCAGACGATCTTTTATGTCCACCTGAGAGGATAGACAGGGCCTCGGTTTAACGTCCCATCTGAAAGACGGCACCTCCGACAGTGCAACAATCCTTCAGTACCGCGCTGGAGTGTCAGCCTAGATTTTGTGCGATGACTCTGCAAGCTCTGCTGGGATTAGCGCCGGAGGGCGGGACCCCAGTTCAACTGACAGAATCACAGTTCGCGCATTTATTGGGGCCATTGTATATAGCAAGAAAAGGTGAAAGAAATCAATTAGCTACGTAGGCGGCTGCCAGAAGATAAAAGATTAGACAGGTTTGTTTACAGATAAGTGAGATCGAAATGTTATCAAAAACAGGAAATGGCAGCCCTGGGAACTTAATTCTTGACATCAATCTTCACAAATGCAGACTAGTTTCGGATTCATCATTTTCGCTCACGAATCTAATATATAAAAATGTCAATAAAGCATATGTTTTGGTGAACCTTTAGGAATTAAGGAAGAGATCTGCCTGGTAATTTTAAAGCTGACTCACTATACAGTAAATAACAGTCTGGATATTAAGGTTACCATTATTGTTATAAGCAATAATGCCAGTTCACAAATTTGAATTGAAAGTTCCATGGTTTTTATATTGGGGAAAATAACTTACTTTTTGTGCCTTTTCTTGTCTCTGAGAAAGGTCTCAAAGCACTTTGCACTCATTTTTTGAAATACAGTCACTTGTTACACAGGCAGATAATCTGTGCACAGCATGACCCTACCAACTACAATGAGATGAATAACCGGTTAATCTGGGGGTTCTTTTGGTGGTGTTGGTTGTGGGATGAATGTTGCCTAGAAGATTGGAAGAATTCCCTGCTGTTTTCAAAATTGGGATCTTTTACGTCCACCTAGAGGAAGGAAAGGAGTTGAAGGGATTTGGGAACAGGAGGGGTAAATGTGATTAGAACTATTTGCTCCTGGGGAGGTTAAACATAAGAACATAAGAAATAGGAGCAGGAGTAGGCAATATGGCCCCTCGAGCCTGCTCCACCATTCAATAAGATCATGGCTGCTCATCGACCTCAACTCCACTTTCCCGCTCGATCTCCATATCACTTGATTCCCCTAGAGTCCAAAAATCTATCTATCTCAACCTTGAATATACTCAAAGACTCAGCCTTCACAGCCCTCTGGAGCAGAGAATTCCAAAGATTCACAACCCTCTGAGTGAAGAAATTTCTCCTCATCTCGGTCTTAAATGGCCGACCCCTCATCCTGAGACTATGCCCCCTAGTTCTAGACACTCCAGCCAGGGGAAACAACCTCTCAGCATCTACCCTGTGTGGAAGTGCAGTTTTTATCTCGGACAAAATGGCTTCCTTGAATTTAAACTGATATAAAATGGCCGACTTTGACTTGTTTGGAAAGCAAAGAAAAATCCATTGTTATGTTTTTCGTGAAAATAAATTTAAAGTTTTAGACTATGCTGTCAGCAAAAGTCTGCTAGCACAAAAGAAAACAACAGGCTCAAATTGAGATAACCAAGGGCTAGTAAAGTAAACAACCAGTGCCTTGGCCTTGGGGAGAAAAAGAACAGACAGATAGACTCCATTTTATAGGGATTAGTTAGTTTCACCATAAGGCATTTCTTATGTGTTTTTTTAACTTTTAACTTAGCTTACCTTAAACAACATGTCATGTGATATTATCAGTGTATAAGAATACTCCATTTTCTGTGATTCTGCAGTCTGTCATCGTAGCTAAATTGGGCTATGGTTGCATTCTCCTTGCAAGTAAAATATAATAAAAAAAGCCTTCTTTGACGATATTGTTTAAAGAGTCTTACTCGGAAGTCGAAACTTCGACACCTGTCAATCCCCCTCAGAATCTTATATGTTTATATGAGATCACCTCTCAAGCAGACCTCTTCATTACTTTGAAGCCTTAAGCCTGAAGAAACTTTTAAGAGATTGCTGGAGTTACGGAAGCACTTTCAAAGTGTTTTTTTTTACATTATAGCTGGATTGAGCTGGTCTTGCCTCTTCCACCCTGAGGGCTTCTGCAAAATTTTTGCCACCAGCCACAGTAAGAGATTCTGAGTGCCGAGTATAGGACTCCTTATGGGCATTCCCTTGTATACAATTTTAGTCCGATTTTCACTGTTTCGTGAGTGTAAATGTAGAATTTTACCACACGTTCACAGTAGAGCAGTTCAGGATGGAGGAAAGGAGAGGGGGACCGTATGAGGAGGCAGTGCCTTGCAGATATTACTCTCCCCATCCCAAATAAAATTGCTCCGATCTGCCCGATCTTCACCTGCCGGCAGCCGGCCCAGCTATCTCTTTACGTCTATTTTGGCAGGCAGCTGGCTCATGGGTTGTAAATGGAGCCCGGCAATTAATATTGGCTGGGCCTCCACCAAGTCAGCTGGTGAGTCCTGTTGGCTTTCCACCCGATAGTTCAAACTCCCCCAGTGAATCAGCATGAACTAAGCGCCTTTTCTGTATGACTACAATCTCCAAGAATAACAGAGCATGGTATACGTGCACATTGTCCTTTAATACGAGGAACTCAAGAGTGACCATAAGCCAACCCGTCCTTTTCTCACACCATGCTTCCTCTGAGTGGCTAAACATGCCTTTCCTACTTTCTCCTGTTCTAATGCTCTGCCGCTTCATCTAGCTGCAACCTGAAGGCTGCTATCGTGAGAGGTGCTTGGCTACTCCTGTGAAAAGACTCATGGGTGAGGTGAACCTCTCAAGGCAGGGAGGGAGTTGCTGCTGGTATCAGAATGGTACCGGGGCTAAAAGGTTTAAATTATGAGGACAGGTTGCATCGATTAGGCTTGTATTCCCTTGAGTATAGAAGATTAAGGGGTGATCTAATTGAGTTGTTTAAGATGATTAAAGGATGTGATAGGGTAGATGGAGAGAAACTATTTCCTTCAGTGCAAGAGTCCAGAACAAGGGGTCATAACCTTAAAATTAACCTTAAAATTAGACCTCGGTCATTCAGGGACGATGTCGAGAAGCACTTCTTCACACAAAGGGTAACATAGAAACATAGAAACAAAGAAGATAGGAGCAGGAGTAGGCCATTCGGCCCCTCGAGCCTGCTCCGCCATTCGATGAGATCATGGCTGATCATCCAAACTCAGTACCCTGTACCTGCCTTCTCCCCATATCCCTTGATACCTTTAGCTTTAAGAAATATATCTAACTCATTCTTGAATATATTTAATGAATTGGCCTCAACTACCTTCTGTGGTAGAGAATTCCACAGGTTCACCACTCTCTGGGTGAAGAAATTCTTCCTCATTTCTGTCCTAAATGGCTTACCCGTTATCCTTAGATTATGACCCCTGGTTCTGGACTCTCTGACCATCGGGAACATTCTTCCTGCATCTAGTTTGTCCAGACCTGTCAGAATTTTATATGTTTCGATGAGATCCCCTCTCATTCTTCTATACTCCAGCGAGTATAAGCCCAATCGACCCAATCTCTCCTCATATGTCATTCCTGCCATCCCAGGTATCAGCCTTGTGAATCTTCGCTGAACTCCTTCCATGGCAAGAACATCCTTCCTCAGATAAGGCGACCAAAACTGCACACAGTATTCAAGGTGTGGTCTCACCAAGGCCCTGTACAACTGCAGCAGGACATCCCTGTTCCTGTACTCAAACCCTTTCGCTATGAAGGCCAACATACCATTTGCCTTCTTCACCGCCTGCTGCACCTGCATGCTTACCTTCAGCGACTAGTGCACAAGGACACCCAGGTCTCATTGCACTTCCCCTTCTCCCAATCTATTGCCATTCAGATAATAGTCTGCCTTTCTGTTTTTGACACCAAAGTGGATAACCTCGCATTTATCCACGTTATATTGCATCTGCCACGCTTCTGCCCACTCACCCAACCTGTCCAAATCATCCTGGAGTTTCCCGGTATCCTCCTCACAGCACACACGCCCACCCAGCTTTGTGTCATCTGCAAACTTGGAGATATTACATTTAATTCCCTTATCCAGATCATTAATGTATATTGTGAATAGCTGGGGTCCAAGGACCGAACCCTGCGGTACCCCACTAGTCACTGCCTGCCACTCGGAAAAAGACCCATTAATTCCTACTCTCTGCTTTCTGTCCGCCAACCAGTTCTCTATCCAAGTCAATACCTTGCCCCCAATCCCATGTGCCTTAACTTTACACGCTAATCTCTTATGCGGGACCTTATCGAAAGCCTTTTGAAAGTCCAAATACACCACATCTACTGGTTCTCCCTTATCTATTTTCCCAGTTACATCCTCAAAAAATTCCAGTAGATTAGTCAAGCACGATTTACCTTTTGTAAATCCATGTTGACTTTGTCCGATCCTGTCACTGTTTTTCAAGTGCTCTGCTATTACATCCTTTATAATGGAGTCTAGCATTTTCCCCACTACCGATGTCAGGCTTACCGGTCTGTAATTCCCCGCTTTCTCTCTACCACCCTTTTTGAATAGTGGGGTAACATTAGCTACCCTCCAATCCATGGGTACAGTTCCAGATTCCATCGAATGTTGGAAGATGATCAGCAATGCATCTACTATTTCTAGGGCCACTTCCTTAAGTACCCTAGGATGTAGATTATCAGGCCCTGGGGATTTATCGGCCTTCAATTCCGTCAATTTCCCTAACACCATTTCCCTGCAAAAACTGATATCTTTCAGTTCCTCACTTTCATCAGACCCTATGTTCTCCAACATCTCTGGGAGGTTATTTGTGTCCTCCTTTGTGAAGACAGAACCAAAATATGCATTTAATTGGTCTGCCATTTCTTTGTTCCCCATTATAACTTCCCCCGCTTCTGACTGCAAGGGACCTACACTTGATTTCACTAATCTTTTTCTCTTCACATATCTATAAAAGCTCTTACAGTCAGTTTTTATGTTCCCTGCAAGTTTACTTTCATATTCTATTTTCCCCTTCTTAATTAATCCCTAGTGGTAGTGGAAATCTGGAACTGTCTCCTCCAAAAAGACTAGGTCAATTGAAAATTTTAAAACTGAGATTGATAGACTTTTGTTAGGCAAGGATATTAAGGGTTACGGAACTAAGACGAATAAATGGAGCTACATTATAGCTGGATTGAGCTGATCAGCCATGATCTAATTAAATGGCAGAACAGACTCGAGGGGCTGAATGGCCTACTCCTGTTACTATGGCTGCATCTTTGGAGCAATTGCCTGTGCAGCTTGGTTGTGCCTTCTACATGCCATTGATGTGGTGCTCTGAGGGAGCAGACTGGGTGCCTGGCTTGTGCTGGTGTTAGGAGAAATGTCAGCCTCATGCAGGTCACCTCTGGCCATCACCATTCCAGTGGGCCCTGGAACTGTGAACTGGATCAGCAGGCTGTCTGGTCTAATGCCAACTCACAGATCCTGAAAGCTCTGATAGATAGTACACTGCATCCCCAGGCTCTGAACGCTGGTGTGAAAGGTCTCATCTAAACCTGTTCCCTACTGTGGAAGAGAAGGCAGGTCATGAACTGCTTCTGAAATGGTGGGCTGCCGCAGATTAAGGTGAAGCTGACATAAAGTCTATTGGTGTCTGCAACAAGGAAAAAGCATCCCTAATGCTGCAGCAAATGAGGGCTGTAGACTCCAGAATCACAGCTGTAAATAGCTGCACATCCTCCAAGTCTCATCTTAGACCCTACACCTGATGTTCCTCAAACATGCTTCTTTTCAGGTGAGTGCTCATATTATTACATAGAATTACAAAGAATTTACAGCACAGAAACAGGCCATTCGGCCCAACTGGTCTGTGCTGGTGTTTATGCTCCACACCAGCCTCCTCCCACTCTACTTCATCTAACCCTATCTGCATATCCTTCTATTCCTTTCTCCCTCATGCACTTATCTAGCTTCCCCTTAAAGGCAACTATGCTATTCGGCTCGAAAGCCACGAGGAGCTTTTGACCTCTGCTGTGAAGTTGTCACTTCCTTATTCACTCCCCGCTCCCCTGGCTCCTTTGCGCTCTGTGAATCACTGGGTGCCGCATCCTCCCTGGCACTATTTCCACTCCCCCCTGTTCGTGTTCGTGGAGATGGAAACACTATGGCCCCGATATTTACGGGGAGGTGGGGAGGGTGTGGGGGAGGCCGAAAACTGCTGAGGAACCCATCAAGGCTGGGGACGCGGATATCCTGCTGAACTTAATGGAAGAACCTCATTATCATTTTGTTCTTCGGTTTCTTGCCCGACAGCTGGCCAAATTGACAGGCTGGCTGGTTGCTGGGCGGGGAAACCAGCAGCAGGAAGCCGTAGCTGGGGACCCTTAGGGATGCTCCCCAGCAATCAGGAGGCGGGCAGGTCGGCTTTCAGGGCTTGGGGGAGGGGAA
This sequence comes from Squalus acanthias, assembly GCA_030390025.1. Taxonomy (NCBI): domain Eukaryota; kingdom Metazoa; phylum Chordata; class Chondrichthyes; order Squaliformes; family Squalidae; genus Squalus; species Squalus acanthias. Next base: position 152,902,008 of record CM059428.1, read on the forward strand.
GGTTGGCTGCGATCGCGACATGGAGAGGTCAGGTGAGCGGGGTTTGAGGGGGTGGCGGAAGGAGAGAGGCCATCTCAGGAGGGAAGTTCTGGCGATCGTTGCTAGGGGGTGGTGGTATCATCCAATATCAGCTGGATGGAGAGAGAGGCTATTAGGGTTGGAGGGGGGGGGAGGTCAGCGATCGCGGCAGTGGGGAGAGAGAGGCCTCGATCGACATGAGGGAGGCCGAAGCCTCCCTTGAGGGGTCGTGGTGAGCACTCCTGGCTCATAAGAATTGCTGGAAAAGGCATTTAACTTGTGGAACCGGCAGCTCCCGCCTCCTTTTGACTGCCGGGTTTCCCGACTCCTGGGAAACCAGCGTGGCATCTGTAAAATTTAAATCAGGCTCCCAATTGCACGGTGGGAGCATTAAATTAAAAAATATTTAAACGTTGCAATTAATCTATTCAAAATAAATTATTCACTCAGTAACTTGTGGGTTTCCCAATCGTTGGTTGGTAAGGAACTCAATTCAACGTGAACTGGGTGGTGTAAGGCAGTTTGGCTTAGACATCATTCACTCCTAAACTTAAAACTGGATGGTGAACCCCTTCTTAGTGAGGAGAGAAAAACAGGAAAAAAAATCAAGACTTGCGTTTATATAATGTCTATCATGACCTCCGGACATTCCAAGGCCACTGATGTACTTTTGAAGTGTAGTCACAGTTGTAGAAAACGCGGCAACCAATTTGCGCATAGTAAGGTCCCACAAACAGCAATGTGATAATGACCAGATTACGTGAGGGGGTTAAGGATTCTTCTGGTTCCTTGGCATTTATTTGTCGGGATATCTATAAAACCCAGTGTTCTTACGCTGTTGTTTCTCCAGCCTTCTGCTGCTGCAATCTTCGCCATTCCTGGCTTTATAAAGGCTGCGCTCCTAATTTCCAAACCTCCCCAGTGCACTACTCCTATGTTACATGGGAGTTGCGCTACTGAACTGCCAATAACTATTTCAATGAGTTGACCCTGTAATTTATGGTGGGGGTCAGCGCTAGAGATGATTGGCGAGCCTCTGGGGCACAACATCTGCATGGCTCAGTTCACTTCCAGGGACAGATTGTTGTGGTTGTTATATCGATAGAGAATGATGTGTACAGGTGAAATGTAGTTACAGAGTATTGAGCAAAGGCCTTGCTAGATGTGTGTTATAGACTGTGGGGACTGATATTGGCATGCTGCTAAAGGTACAATTTATGCACTGTGCTTTCCAGCTACTTGATTGAACTGGGGAGATTGCACAGAATAAAATATCTATTGTTAACTTACAAAACATCTGGGGATAAGTGTTTCCCTCCTCAGGGACTAACTTGAAAACTGTTGCTTTCATTTCCTCTGGGCACGTAAGTGCTTAATTTTTGGTGGGACTGCGCCTCCTCAAAGTGCTTTGGACCTTTGAGCATTGAAGTCAATTTTCTTCTTGGCAACTCTTTTGAAGTTGTTAATGCATTTTCTGCAGTCTCGTGGCCTTCAACAAATGTTCAAAATTATATTGAGTTTTTTTGCCCCAGTCAAGCAATCATGGACTGTCCCTCTGGGTATTTTCTTAAAGAAGCATCTTTACATTTTATGAACTGCTCACCAAACATAAACGATGCAGGTTTAGAAAAACATGGCTGTCTGTTGTCTGCTTCTGGCTGCCATTTTCCCCCCTTTACCAACCCCAGCATATGATGCCACTTTAATTTGCCAACTTCTGATTGTGCCTTCAACTTACTTGTGCTGGAATGTCTTTCCTAAGCGACAGTGGTAAGTTAAGTTGGTGCTGTTTTGGGAATGATAGCATTCCTGATTGGGCAGTAAGCGAAGGTCTTTAAGAGCAAAATTTCTTGGCCAGCAAAGGTGTTGGCTCACTGGCCAATTCAGGCACCATGCAACTTCCTGAACCTCGTTTCTCACTGGCATTACTTGCAGAATGTGCAATAACTTCATCAGGTAGTGAAAAACAAAACAGATCAGGGCATTGTCATGCAGATCTCGATTTTTCTGATTTCCTGATCAGATCGTATCTAACACTAAGTCCAACCTTTAAAATGGGCATCAAAGGTCAGGAAGGTTATCGCCTGTTGGAAAGGAATCTCTTAAATGTACTCTGCAATTTTTTTTTTTATATGCCATTCTATTGCACGGTATGGGATTGCTTTCAAAATGCCCCAATTACAGAATTCTATAAAAGTGTCAGCCGTGGCTCACCCTTGCCTCTGAGTCAGAAGGTTGTGGGTTGAAGTCCCACTCCAGAGACTTGAGCACAAAAATCTAGGCTGACACTCCAGTGCAGTACTGAGGGGGTGCTGCAATGTCGGAGGTGCCGTCTTTCGGATGAGACGTTAAACCAAGGACCCGTTTGCTCTCTTGGGTGGACGTAAAAGATCCCACGGCACTATTTCGAAGATCTAATTGGGATTACGGAAACATGGTTGCAGGGTGAGCAGGGCTGGGAGCTTAACATACAGGGGTATTCAGTATTTAGGAAGGATCGACAAAAAAGAAAGGGAGGAGGGGTAGCATTGCTGGTAAAAGAGGGGATAAATGCAATTGAAAGGAAGGATATTAAATCAGTTAATACAGAATCTATATGGGTGGAGCTAAGAAATAGCGAGGGCGAAAAACATTAATAGGAGTGGTATATAGGCCTCCAAATAGTAAAATAGAGGTTGGGGAGGGCATCACGAGGGAAATTAGAGAAGCGTGCAATAAGAGCGCAGCTGTCATCATAGGTGACTTTAACTTACATATAGATTGGACTAGCCTAATCAGTAAAAATAATGAGGAGGAGGAATTCCTTGAGTGTTTAAGGGATGGTTATCTGGATCAATATGTCGAGGAACCAACTCGGGAAGAGGCTATATTGGACTGGGTACTGTGCAATGAGAAGGGACTAATTAGTAATCTTGTTGTACGCGGACCCTTGGGTCAGAGCGATCATAACATGATTGATTTCTCACTCGAAATGGAGAGCGAAGAAATTGACTCAGAGACTAAGGTCCTGAATTTAAACAAGGGGAATTATGATGCCATTAGACGGGAACTGAGTAGGTCTGATTGGACAACGTTCCTGGGAGGACTGGAGGTAGATAAACAATGGCAAGCATTTAAAGATAGAATGACAAAATTGCAAAAATTGTTTATACCAATCTGGCATAAAAGGAAATCTAAAAAGGTGACTCAACCGTGGATAACAGGGGAAATTAGAGACAGCATAAAATCCAAAGATAGGGCGTATAAAATAGCCAAAAAAAGCGCCAGAGCGGAAGATTGGGAACAGTTTAAGATAGAGCAAAGGAGGACAAAGGGCTTAATCAAGAGGGGCAAAATAGCTTACGAAAGCAAGCTGGCGGAAAATATAAAAACTAACTCCAAAAGCTTTTATAAGTATATCAAGAGGAAAAGACTGGTGAAAACCAAAGTTGGTCCATTGCAGTCAGATACGGGGGAATATATAACGGGAAATAAGGAAATGGCAGACCAACTAAATGCATACTTTGGGTCAGTCTTTACGAAGGAAGACACAAAAAACCTCCCTGGGATATCGGGAAAAATAGGGACATTGGCAAAGGAGGAACTGACGCAAATCAATATCTCTAAGGATATGGTGTTAAGGAAGCTAAAGGGATTGAAGGCGGACAAATCCCCAGGGCCTGATAACATGCATCCTAGGGTACTGAAGGAGGTGGCCCTAGAGATAGTGGATGCACTAAGTATGATTTTTCAGAATTCATTAGACTCGGGAACAGTGCCCATGGATTGGAGGGTAGCTAACGTTACCCCACTATTCAAAAAGGGGGGTAGGGAAAAAGCAGGTAATTACAGACCTGTAAGCCTTACATCAGTTGTGGGCAAAATGCTGGAGTCCATCATTAAGGATGAAATAGCGGAGCACTTAGCAAATGGGGACAGGACAGGACAGAGTCAACATGGATTTACAAAGGGTAAATCGTGCTTGACTAATCTATTGGAATTTTTTGAGGGAGTAACTGGTAAAATAGATGGGGGAGAGCCAGTAGATGTGGTGTACCTGGACTTCCAAAAGGCCTTCGACAAGGTCCCACATAAAAGATAAGCATGGAAAATTGAAGCTCATGGGATAAAGGGGAAAGTATTGACGTGGATAGAGAACTGGCTGTCAGATAGAAAACAGAGAGTTGGAATAAACGGCTCATTTTCTGAATGGCAGGCAGTAACAAGTGGGGTACCGCAGGGATCTGTCCTGGGTCCCCAGCTGTTCACAATTTACATTAATGACCTGGATCAGGGAGTCGGATGCAGCATTTCCAAATTTGCAGACGACACTAAACTAGGAGGGGGGGTGGGCTCAGAGGAGGAGACCAGGAAGCTCCAGAGTGATTTGGACAGACTGGGTGATTGGGCGGATAAATGGCAGATGCACTATAATGTGGACAAGTGCGAAGTTATCCACCTTGGGTGCAGGAACGGGAGGGCAAATTATTATTTAAATGGCAATAAATTGGGAGAGGGGGAAGTACAGAGAGACCTGGGTGTTCTTGTACACCAGTCACTGAAGGCGAGCATGCAGGTGCAACAGGCGGTCAAGAAGGCAAACAGTATGCTGGCCTTCATAGCAAAAGGGTTGGAATACAGGAACAGGGATACCTTGCTGCAGCTGTACAGGGCACTGGTGAGACCACACCTTGAGTACTGTGTACAGTTTTGGTCGCCTCATCTGAGGAAAGATGTTCTTGCCATGGAGGGGGTGCAGCGGCGATTCACCAGGCTGATACCAGGAATGGCGGGATTGACCTATGAGGAGAGACTATGTAGTTTATGGATGTACACACTGGAGTTTAGAAGATTGAGAGGGGACCTCATAGAAGTGTATAAAATTCTGACAGGTCTAGACAGACTAGATGCAGAAGGAATGTTTCCCTTGGCGGGTGAGAACAGAACTAGAGGACATAATTTAAGGATAAGGGCTAAACCATTTAGGACAGAAATGAGGGGGAATTTCTTCACTCAGAGGGTGGTGAACCTGTGGAACTCATTGCCACAGAGGGCAGTGTACGCCAGCTCATTAAATATATTTAAGAGGGAATTAGATATATTTCTACAGGCAAAAGGGGTTAAGGGTTACGGAGAGAAGGCGGGGACGGGATACTGAATTGGAGGATCAGCCATGATCTCATTAAATGGCGGAGCAGGCTCGAAGGGCCGGATGGCCTACTCCTGCTCCTATCTTCTATGTATCTATGTATCTATATGGAAGAGCAGTGGAGTGATCCCCGGTGTCCTTGCCAATAGTTATCAAATGTGAGAAGTCGCACAACACCAGGTTATAGTCCAACAGCTTTATTTGAAATCACAAGCTTTCGGAGCGCTGCTCCTTCGTCAGACTTCACCTGACGAAGGAGCAGCGCTCCGAAAGCTTGTGATTTCAAATAAAGCTGTTAGACTATAACCTGGTGTTGTGCGACTTCTCACATTTGTCCACCCCAGTCCAACACCGGCATCTCCACATAATAGTTATCAACATCAGTAAAGCAGATTATCTGGTCATTATCTCATTGCTGTTTGTGGGAGCTTGCTGTGCACAAATTGGCTGTTGTGTTTCCTACATTACAACAGTGACTACACCTCAAAACAGTACTTCATTGGCTGTAAAACACTTTGGGACATCCGGTGGTCGTGAAAGGTGCTATATAAATGCAAGTCTTTCTGTTTTCTTTCATGCAAGAAGAGAAGTAACCCTAACTTTACGCCACCAACTGTGTCTTTAGGCCAGGCACAGCTACTTGGCAATAACTGAAGGGAACCCCCTCTGCATGCTCCAATTCAGCAAACAATTACCCTAATATTGTGCTATCCTGGGTGCTCCTGAGGAACAAAATCACAGGAGGTGGTTGGCTCCTTATGCTGTACAGAAGGATCATGGGACTCAGGTGACTCTCTCATGTCAGCTTGCTCCTGGCATGGAGCTGTCGCTGGCTGTATCACCTCCCTGGTGTGGTGCGCTGGGGAAGAAGGCTGGAAGCCTGGCATAAGCTGCTGCCCTGAGAGACCACAGCGTCAGGCAGGTGGGCACCAGCCGTTGCCATTCCACTGGCCCCTGGATCTGTGGCCCCACTGATCAGTGGGGTGGTTGGCCTAATGTCACCTCTCAGATCCTCAAAGCCCCGAGAGACATTTTAACTTCTGGGCCTCATTTAAATGTATCAGACCTGACTCCCGCCCGAATCAAGTGTCAATGATGTCAGGCTGGCGAGCGCAGCAAGAGGCTGTAGCCTGGAACCGTCCCCGGCAGTTAGGTAAGTGGTGAGGGGGTGGGGGGGAAGGGCAGGTGTTTGCCGCGGGGGGGAATGGAAGCCAGGGGCTCTAGGTTTCCTCATGGGGCCTGGAGGAGCACTCCTGCTCCTCCTGGCCCACAAGGAAACCTTTTACCAAAAAAGAAATGTACTTACCTTTTCATCCTTCTTCTGGGTTCGCCTGGCGGGACTGACACTGGGCACTGAACAAGGCTGCCAAGAGTTAACATAACGTCAGGGGCTGAATGATGTCATCAGACCCCGACTTTCGAATTGCAATGAGGCCCTCGCCTGCCTGTCGCGAGGGCCTCACTGGCTGGCCGGCCGGCCAGAATGCGTCTGTTAAAATGGCACATGGTGCAAGGCCAACGAGGCCCAGGCGAGCAGGTCGCTGCAAGCATTTGAATCTCCTGCACGCCCCCTTCTCACAGAGCACAGGAGCGGGTTGAAATTGAGCTTTTAATTTTCTGAAAATGACTCGCTATTCCCTGTAAATTTCAATTAAAATCTCTACAGATTTAATAGAAAAAATGCATCAGATTTCTCTGCCTCCTACAAATGAGTATAGAAAATCCTGTTTGGCAATTATTACATGTCAAAATATAAAAAGAGGACAAGGCTATCTAATTATAATGTTGCACAAGTTTGCGCTATTGTGCAGTAAAGGAGTCTAGCTTGATTAACCATGAAACAGGATGAGAACAAGCACTATGCAAATTAGTATTTTTCTTCTTGTTCTTTTGTGTCCGACCAAAGAGCTGACTGCTGTTAGCAATTGTTGGTGGTGGATTTAGATTCCTTGAGAAAAGGAAGAAACATGTTTTTCTTACTTTGGGCTGCAATAAAGCGCGTGGAAAATACTGGGACCGCTTTCAATGAATTAACTTTGATCTAACAGAGGCAAATTTCCCCCAGGTACTCAAAGAAGCAGACGAAAGGAAGCTCCAAAATGCTTAGGCCTATAATGAAGATGATGCTATTCATGTCCTCTTTATGTGTAAGGAATATGTGAGCAACGTATGCAGGAATAATTAGTGTTGCAAACCACTGAATAGTTAAATATATAACAATATTATGGTTATTGTCCCACCATTGGCGGCTGTGCCTTCAGCTGCCTAGGCCCTAAGCTCTGGAATTCCCTCCCTAAAACTCTCCGCTTCTCTCCTCCTTTAAGACGCTCCTTAAAACTTACCTCTTTGACCGAGCTGTTCTAATATCTCTTTACGAGGCTCGGTGTCCAATTTTGTGTGATGATTGCTCCTGTGAAGCACCTTGGGCCATTTTACTACGTTAAAGGCGCAAGTTGTTGTTGTTGTAAGAAACCCGGCAACCAATTTGTGCACAGCAAAGCCCCACAAACAGCCACGTGATAATCTCTTTTAGTGATGTTGGGTGAGGGATAAATGTTGGCCAAGGTTCCTCTGCTCTCCATCGAAAAGTGCCACGGGATCGTTTAACGTCCACCTGGGAGGGCAGATGGGGCCTTGGTTTAACATCTCAGCCAAAACACAGCACCTCCAACAGTACTGCACTCCCTCAGTACTGCCCTGAAGTGTCAGGCTAGATTATGTGCTCAAGTCTCCTGAAGTGGGGCTTACACCCACAACCTTCTGACTCAGAGGCGAGAGTTCTGCCATTGAGCCACAGCAGTAACTGGGCAGGTAGCAGGATTGTGTCTGTGGTGGAAGTGACAAGCTCATGCGCTCGTTCTTTAGAATAAACTCTTCCTGGCTTTTGCATGTGCATACGGTTAGTGAGCCGATTGCAACTAAACACTTTGAGGATAGATTGCTTAGAAATCTAGTTAGACGAAATCTGGCTTGAGTGAAGCAGCCACAGGTCCATCAGCTAACCTATGACGGAAATGGCAGCCTTGGAGTAGTGGCAGTAGTGAGTTGTCTCTTGCTAAGCTTCATTGAAAATGGAAGCAATTCAAAATAGAACTTTAATTTGGGATATTGTTAGCTGTGGAATCATACCGTTAGTGCTTCTATCATGAAGAAATCCTACCGACGCCTTTAAGCCATTGATAACTATAAAAATGCTGAAACCGTTAGCAGCAGCAGTTCAAGTTGCGCTTACCAGCTAGGAAGATTAGAACAAGAGCTCAAACTGTCTGTGAGATGATTGAACATGTTTAGCAAGTCGGCCAAGAAATTCCGGTGGTGCATTTAAGCCACCAGAAGTGCAGCCCGGTCCTGTCAAATTCTGAAGTCAGGGTCATTTAGCTAGTAGGAGCAGGCCCCTCAATAGTGCTGGTGTCGCCAATGGTGCCCACCCATGTCGCCAGTGAATTTCAGAGCAGTACCTTGCCACCCTATGTGGGGGTGGGCACAGAGTGGTCTGGCTGAAGATGTAATTGCCATGACTTCACTCCCTGGAGGCAATTGATCTTTCCTGGATTGATACCCATTTGCATCAGGTATCGTGGGGCCTAGATAAGGCTCTGTACTGCAAGCATACCTGCTTCATACAGATGTACCTGTCACTACCCATACAAGAGACATAACTGGCAGAATTTCTGGCTGCCTGGGATCCTGCCAGTCACATGGGAGAGATCACAAAGGAGTGTATGTGTGAGAGACGGTCAGAGAAATCATAAGGGACCATATGTGTGAGAGACAGTCAGAGAGGTCACCAGGGAGCGTATGTGTGAGAGACAGTCAGAGAGGTCACCAGGGAGCGTATGTGTGAGAGACAGTCAGAGAGGTCACCAGGGAGCGTATGTGTGAGAGACAGTCAGAGAGGTCACCAGGGAGCGTATGTGTGAGAGACAGTCAGAGAGGTCACCAGGGAGCGTATGTGTGAGAGACGGTCAGAGAGGTCACAAGGGAGCGTATGTGTGAGAGACAGTCAGAGAGGTCACCAGGGAGCGCATGTGTGAGAGACGGTCAGAGAGGTCACCAGGGAGCGCATGTGTGAGAGACGGTCAGAGAGGTCACAAGGGAGCGTCTGTGTGAGAGACGGTCAGAGAGGTCACCAGGGAGCGCATGTGTGAGAGACGGTCAGAGAGGTCACAAGGGAGCGTCTGTGTGAGAGACGGTCAGAGAGGTCACCAGGGAGCGCATGTGTGAGAGACGGTCAGAGAGGTCACAAGGGAGCGTCTGTGTGAGAGACAGTCAGAGAGGTCACCAGGGAGTGTATGTGTGAGAGACGGTCAGAGAGGTCACCAGGGAGCGTATGTGTGAGAGACAGTCAGAGAGGTCACCAGGGAGCGTATGTGTGAGAGACGGTCAGAGAGGTCACAAGGAAACGTCTGTTTGAGAGACAGTCAGAGAGGTCACCAGGGAGCGCATGTGTGAGAGACAGTCAGAGAGGTCACCAGGGAGCGTATGTGTGAGAGACAGTCAGAGAGGTCACCAGGGAGCGTATGTGTGAGAGACAGTCAGAGAGGTCACCAGGGAGCGTATGTGTGAGAGACAGTCAGAGAGGTCACCAGGGAGCGTATGTGTGAGAGACGGTCAGAGAGGTCACAAGGGAGCGTATGTGTGAGAGACAGTCAGAGAGGTCACCAGGGAGCGCATGTGTGAGAGACGGTCAGAGAGGTCACCAGGGAGCGCATGTGTGAGAGACGGTCAGAGAGGTCACAAGGGAGCGTCTGTGTGAGAGACGGTCAGAGAGGTCACCAGGGAGCGCATGTGTGAGAGACGGTCAGAGAGGTCACAAGGGAGCGTCTGTGTGAGAGACGGTCAGAGAGGTCACCAGGGAGCGCATGTGTGAGAGACGGTCAGAGAGGTCACAAGGGAGCGTCTGTGTGAGAGACAGTCAGAGAGGTCACCAGGGAGTGTATGTGTGAGAGACGGTCAGAGAGGTCACCAGGGAGCGTATGTGTGAGAGACAGTCAGAGAGGTCACCAGGGAGCGTATGTGTGAGAGACGGTCAGAGAGGTCACAAGGAAACGTCTGTTTGAGAGACAGTCAGAGAGGTCACCAGGGAGCGCATGTGTGAGAGACGGTCAGAGAGGTCACCAGGGAGCGTATGTGTGAGAGACAGTCAGAGAGGTCACCAGGGAGCGTATGTTTGAGAGACAGTGGGGGGAATTTTAACCCCAAAAACGGGTGGGTTGGGTTCGGGTGGAAGGTTAAAGTGTTAAAAATCTGAATCCTGACCCCAACCTGCCTCCAACCCATTCACTTCCGGTTTTAATGGAGGCGGGACGGAGGTGAGTTGGCACTTTAAATATTATAATGAGGCTCCATGCCACATTTGGAAGACCCATTTTAAGTTTAACTCTGATTTCAGACAATGCACTGGAGGTCTTGGTGGAAGAGATGGGAGAAGGAGAGAAGTCCTGTATCCACAGGGGGGCAGGAGATCCTCCAGACTTATACTCAGGGGGCAGCGGGAACAAGTAGCGGCGGATGTCAATGCCAGGAGTGTTGCTCCAAGGACATGGATGCAGTGTAGGAAGAAGTTTAACGATCTGACATGAGTTGTCAAGGTGAGTGACTTCATCTTCAAATGGCACATCCTACCAACTGTACCGATACCCTCATCCACTGCTCAATTTACTAACCCCCATCACCCACCTACCAACAATCTCTGTCAATCAGCAATCAACCCTAACATTCATATGCTTTACCTCATAGTCACTCAGTTAGCACTGTTGCAAGCCTCGCACCCACAACTCACAGCTCGCACACTCTGGCAGCTATTCTACCATGATGGCCACATCAACCAATCATATTGCAGGATACTTACTGACACACTTCCCTTTTTCTTGCAGGAGAAAGTGACAACAGGCAGCAGCAAAGAACTAGAGGAGGACAAGTGCGCCTGCATATTTTAGCCACCATGGAAGTGACAGTGTTAGCCATCATGAGGGGTGACTTAATAGAGGTCTTTAATATTATGAAAGGTTTTGATAGAGCAGATACAGAGAGAGTGGCTATGATTTTTCTAACATCGGCGGGTACATGGCGGGCGATGCGGGTGGTGGGTCCCGAATTCGCTGCTTATGCTTATGCAGGGAGTCACAGCATGCAGGGAGGTCCTCTTCCCTTCCCACAGGTGGAAGACACCTCCCCAGGAGATCAACACAGCCTGGTTGCACATTGCAGAGGAAGGCACAAGCAGGGATGTGATCAGGAGGACCTGGGTGCAGTGCCGCAAACGTTTCACTGATCTCAGTCGATCACGAAACATTAGCACAAAGCCACACTCAACCTCATCCTGCTGTGCCTCTCATCACATCCCCATCACTCTGCCTTCCTTACCCTACTCCTGCACATCCTTACTCACACCAACTTACCTTGTACCTCCTCATCCCTCTCTCTCTATTTACATTATCACATCCCCATCTCACTAGCCACCCCTCACACTCACCCTCATCCTAGTGCAATCATACCAACTAACAACACACAAGGGTAGGCATTGCATAAAGGTGCAGGACTACATCCAGGCTCTCCCATGATACCCTCCATAAAGGGAGTCACAGCAAGCAGGGAGGTTCTCTTCCCTTCCAATGGGCGGAAGAGAGCTCCCCAGGAGACCAATGCAGCCTGTTTGCACATTGCACAGAAGGACACAAGTAGGGATGTGGTCAGGAGGGCCAGGCTGCAGTGGCACAAACCTTTCAATGATCTCAGTAGATCACAAAACGTTACTGCAAAGCCAAACTCAACCTCATCCTGCTGTGCCACTCATCACATCCCACTCACTCTGCTTTCCTTACCCTACTCCTGCACATCCTTAATCACACCAACTTACCTTGCACCTCCACCCATCCCTCTCTATCTACATTATCACTTTTCCATTTTCAACACTTTGCATTCTTGGACAGATTTGTTTGCACCTTTGGAAGTGGCTTAGTGAGTTGTAGTGAATGGTAAGACATAATGGTGCCCCCCGCAATGTTGATGAGTATGAAAGGAATGGCTTGGGCATTGTAGGGATGCTTTATGGTGTTGGTGTGGGGTGGTGTCAACCTGGCGCATCATGTAGCAGCCGGGGTGTACAGCATCAAGTGAAGTAAATCTGGCTATAGTGAGGCCATCCCTGGCCTCCCGGGCAGCAGTATGGTCGGGTGCTGATGCCCTGTGTCCTGTGTAGCATCAGGTGATTGCGGAGAAGGTTGGTGTTGTTGTTGATGCTGCTGGTGTGCCTGATGTTGCTGGTGTTGGGGCTGATCGTGGTGGGATTCTGAGGACCAAGATGAGAGAGTATAAAGGGCACCAATGCTGATGGAATAGATGGCAGGTGAAGTAGAGATGACAGAAGTGATCTGTCAATGGGGGAGAGGTAATGAGGTCAGACTGGATGGAGACTTGTGTAAAGACTTGCAGCATTCTGAATCTGTAGTGGAAATGCAGTTTAGAGAAGCTAGTGTCTAAGGGAAGAGATCTGAATCAGCTGGGAGCTTTGACTTGACATGTGAAGCTGTCAACTCTTCAGCTGAAACAATGGCCACTGACCTCCCACCTCAGCTTCACTGACGAGGTCTAGGCACAGCGGGAAACCGGTGGGTGACCTATCAAAATCAAAAAGCTGGGAAAAAAAAGCATTGTTAAGTGGCTGTAAACAAGCCACTAATGATTTTAATTGCCACCCCTGCCGCTGCATGTCGGGTTTGCTCAGCGCTGACAGACCCGACATTTGGTAAAGGTGCGAGGCAGCGAGTTCACAGCGGGGTCCTGACCCGCTGGGGCAAAAAGCACTTTCCCACCCGACCCACCACCGATCGTGCCCACTGATCCCCTGGAAAATTCCCCCCAAAGTTTTGAAAATAAAGGTTTCAATGTTTGACACCACATTAACAGGAACTTTACATGAGCATTGCATAAAACACCCAAGTGGCTACCCTTGTGTGTTGTTAGTTGGTATGATTGGACTAGGATGAGGGTCAGTGTGAGGGGTGGCTAGTGAGATGGGGAAGTGATAATGTAGATAGAGAGGGATGGGTGGAGGTGCAAGGTAAGTTGGTGTGAGTAAGGATGTGCAGGAGTAGGGTAAGGAAGGCAGAGTGATGGGGATGTGATGAGGCACAGCAGGATGAGGTTGAGTGTGGCTTTACAGTAACTTTTTGTGATCTACTGAGATCATTGAAAGGTTTGTGCCACTACACCCAGGTCCTCCTGACGACATCCCTACTTGTGTCCTCCTGTGCAATGTGCAAACAGGCTGCATTGGTCTCCTGGGGAGGTCTCTTCCACCCATTGGAAAGGAAGAGAACCTCCCTGCTTGCTGTGACTCCCTCCATAAGCATATGGAGAGTATCATGGGAGAGCTTGGATGTAGTCCTGCACCTCTGTGCAGTGCTTGTCAGTGTTTGCAGCACCTCAGTGCTCTAGAACACTGACAGCACAAATGTCAAAATAAATTTGCACATGGTCCTTTAAGGAAACCGGCTGATGACGCGTCATCAAATGGTGTCATCAGACCTACTTCCTTCAATTGGCCGGGAAATGCGCTGGGCGGGCTTAACTAGCCTAATCAGGGGAAAATCATTCTACACAGCGGGCTGGAGCCAGCAGTGAGGTCGGGACCCGCCACCGACGTTGCCCGCTACGGACCCGCTGAGGTTGCTGAAATCCAGCCCTTTGAGTGTATAAAGAGCTGATGGAATAGATGGCAGGTGAAGGAGAGATGGCAGAAGTGATCTGTCAATGGTGAGAGAGGTAATGAGGTCAGACTGTATGGAGACTCGTGTAAAGATTTGCAACATGGTGAATCTGTAGTGGAAATGTAGTGAGGAAGAGCTTGTGGCTGAGGGGAGATATCTCTGTAAGCTGGGAGCTTTTACTTGACATTTGAAGCTGTCAACTCATCAGCTGATTCAATGGCCACTGACCTCCCACCTCAACTTCACAGACATGGTCTAGCAACAGCGTGAAACCTGTGGGCGAGATGTCAAATTCAAAAGGTTAGTTTAAAACCATTGTTAAGTGGCTGTAAACAAGCCACTAATCATTTAAGTTGGCTCCCGTGCCACTGCGAGTCGGGTCTGCTCAGCGCTCACAGACCTGGCATTTGGTAACGGCGCGTGCGCCGGATTCACAGCGGGGTCCCGACCCACTGGGGGAAAAAAACACTTTCTCACCTGACCTGCCACCGATCACGCCCGCTGACCCCCCCCCACCGGGAAATCTCGGCCTGTGTTTGCCTTGTGGGGAAGAGCAAAATTAGAGGCCGTCAATATAAGATAGTCACCAAGAAATCAAATAGGGAATTCAGAAGGAACTTCTTTACCCAGAGAGTGCTGAGAATGTGGATCTCGCTGCCACAGGGAGTGGCTAGGCGAATAGTATAGATGCATTTAAGGGGAGGCTATATAAGCATATGAGGGAGAATGGAATAGAGGGTTATGCAATAGAGTTAGATGAGGAAAGATGGGAGGAGGCTCGCGTGGAGCATAAGCGCTGGCATGGACTGGTTGGGCCGAATGGCCTGTTTCTGTGCTGTTTCTGTCAAAGCTCTGCAGTCCTGCCACATCCGGTCGTGAATGGTGGTGGACCATTAAACAACTAATGGGAGGAGGAGGCTCCATGAATATCCCCATCCTCAATGATGGTGGAGCCCAGCACCTGAGTGCAGAAGACAAGGCTGAAGCGTTTGCAACCATCTTCAGCCAGAAGTGCTGAGTGGATGATCCATATCGGCCTACTCCCGAGGCCCCCACCATCACAGAAGCCAGTCTTCAGCCAATCTGATTCATTCCACATGATATCAAGAAATGGCTGAGCGGACTGGATACAGCAACGACAACATCCCGGCTATCGTGCTGAAAACTTGTGCTCCAAAACTAGCCGTGCCTCTAGCCAAGCTGTTCCAGTACAGCTACAACACTGGCATCTATCCGACAATGTGGAAAACTGCCCAGGTATGTCCTGTCCACAAAAAGCAGGACAAATCCAACCCGGTCAATTACCGCCTCATCAGTTTACTCTCAATCATCAGCAAAGTGATGGAAGGTGTCATCGACAGTGCTATCAAGCGGCACTTACTCACCAATAACCTGCTCACTGATGCCCAGTTTGGGTTCCGCCAAGACCACTCAGCTCCCGACTTCATTACAGCCTTGGTCCAAACATGGACAAAGGAGCTGAATTCCAGAGGTGAGGTGAGAGTGACTGCCCTTGACATCAAGGCAGCATTTGACCGAGTGTGGCATCAAGGAGCTCCAGTAAAACTGAGTATGCACAACTCCTCAGATATTGAAGCAGTCCATGCCCGCATGCAACAAGACCTGGACGACGTTGAGGCTTGGGCTAATAAGTGGCAGGTAACATTCGCGCCACCCAAGTACCAGGCAATGACTATCTCCAACAAGTGAGAATCTAACCACCCTCCCTTGACATTCAACGGCATTACCATCGCCGAATCCCCCACCATCAATATCCTGGGGATCACCATTGACCAGAAACTTAACTGGACCATCCACATAAATACTGTGGCAACAAGAGCAGGTCAGAGACTAGGTATTCTGCGGCGAGTGTCTCATCTCCTGACTCCCCAAAGCCTTTCCACCATCTACAAGGCACAAGGTGTGTGGATGAGGGTAGTGCAGTTGATGTGGTCTACATGGACTTCAGTAAGGCTGTTGACAAAGTCCTGCATGGGAGACTGGTCAAGAAGGTAAGAGCCCATGGGATCCAGGGCAATTTGGCACATTGGATCCAAAATTGGCTTAGTGGCAGGAGGCAGAGGGTGATGGTCGAAGGTTATTTTTGTAACTGGAAGCCTGTGTCCAGTGGTGTACCACAGGGATCGGTGCTGGGTCCCTTGCTGTTTGTAGTGTACATTAATGATTTAGATATGAATGTAGGAGGTATGATCAGTAAGTTCGCAGATGACACGAAAATTGGTGGAGTGGTAAATAGCGAGGAGGGAAGCCTTAGGCTACAGGACGATATGGATGGGTTGGTCAGATGGGCAGAACAGTGGCAAATGGAATTTAACCCTGAAAAGTGTGAGGTGATGCATTTTGGGAGGACTAACAAGGCAAGGGAATACACAATGAATGGTAGGACCCTAGGAAGGACAGAGGATCAGAGGGACCTTGGTGTGCATGTACATAGATCCCTGAAGGCAGCAGGACAGGTAGATAAGGTGGCTAAGAAGGCATATGGGATACTTGCCTTCATTAGCCGAGGCATAGAATATAAGAGCAGGGAGGTTATGATGGAGCTGTACAAAACGCTAGTTAGGCCACAGCTGGAATACTGTGTGCAGTTCTGGTCGCCACACTATAGGAAGGAAGCGATTGCATTGGAGAGGGTGCAGAGGAGATTCACCAGGATGTTACCTGGGCTGGAGCGATCCAGCTATGAAGAGAGACTGGACAGGCTGGGGTTGTTTTCCTTCAAGCAGAGAAGGCTGAGGGGAGACCTGATTGAGGTGTACAAAATTATGAGGGGCATAGATAGGGTAGATAGAAAGGAACTTTTCCCCTGAGTAGAGGGGTCAATAACCAGGGGGCATAGTTTCAAGATAAGTGGCAGGAGGTTTAGAGGGGATTTGAGAAAAAACTTTTTCACCCAGAGGGTGGTTGGAATCTGGAACTCACTGCCTGAAAGGGTGGTAGAGGCAGGAACCCTCACAACATTCAAGAAGAATTTAGATGAGCACTTGAAACGCCATAGCATACAAGGCTACGGACCAAGTGCTGGAAAATGGGATTAGAATAGATAGGGCTTGATGGCCGGCGCAGACACGATGGGCCGAAGGGCCTCTTTCTGTGCTGTATAACTCTATGGGGTAAAAATTGAGTCGCGCCCCATTTGGGGCGCTAACCTCGCCGGGGCGCGACTTTTAGCGCCCCGAAAAAATTAGCGGCCCCGCGCCGGAACTTCAGTGGTTGCGCCTCAAGAGGGAAGCGGGGCGCCACTGGAAGCACCCCGCATCCCTCTTGGGGCGCTGCGAGGGAATATCCTGGCGCTACGTGGCGCTGCGGCACGTCGCGCCGCGGTATTGCAGGCCTTCCTCCCCTTCTTAAAGGGGAGGGACCCTGCGCAGCGCGAACCGGGGCCCAGCTGGGCCCCCAGGGATCGGGAGTGCCGGCAAAAGAGCCCGGCACTCAAGAGAAGTGCCGGGCTCTTGGAGCGCAGCCGGCACTTCACGGTGGGGGGGCTTCACGGGGTCCGGGGACAGCAACGGGGGCAGGTGCTGGCAGGCGGCCAGCAACAAAAATGGCCCCCTGCCACCTCCCCTTTAAATATCGCCGCCCCGGCCGCACGTACGCCTCCCTGAACCCGTCGGACATAGCGTCTGGCGGTAAATCAGGGGGCGCGACTGAAGATCGCGGCTGGAGCGCGAGCGGGGTGCTGCGCACGGCGATGACGTCATCACCGGCGGCGCAGCGCCACAGGGCGCTACCGGCTGGCGCCGCCGCTAACCTCCCGCTAAATTTTACGGGAGGCGTGGGCGGCGCTGCGCCCGGGCGTTAGCTGCTTTACGCCCCATTAGCGCCCTCTTAAGGCGCTAACGGGAGGCGCAAGCAGCTGAATTTTTCCCCCTATGACTCTATGACTATGTCTCTGAGTAAGGAGTTGATGGAATACTCTCCACTTGCCTGGATGAGTGCAGCTCCAACAACACTCAAGAAGCTCGACACCATCCAGGACAAAGCAACCCATTTGATTGGCACCCCATCCACCACCTTAACATTCACTCCCTCCACCACCGGCGTACTGTGGCTGCAGTGTGTACCATCTACAAGATGCACTGCAGCAACTCGCCAAGGCTTCTTCGGCAGCACTTCCCAAA
This sequence comes from Squalus acanthias, assembly GCA_030390025.1. Classification (NCBI taxonomy): domain Eukaryota; kingdom Metazoa; phylum Chordata; class Chondrichthyes; order Squaliformes; family Squalidae; genus Squalus; species Squalus acanthias. The sequence continues at coordinate 152,920,007 of CM059428.1, forward strand.
CCCATGACCTCTTCCACCTAGAAGGACAAGGGCAGCAGGCGCATGGGAACACCACCATCTCTATGTTCCCCTCCAAGTCACACACCATCCTGACTTAGAAGTATATCGCTGATCCTTCATCGTCGCTGTGTCAAAATCCTGGAACTCCCTACCTAACAGCACTGTGGGAGTACCTTCACCACATGGACTGCAGCGGTTCAAGAAGGCGGCTCACCACCACCTTCTCAAGGGCAACTAGGGATGGGCAAGAAATGCTGGCCTTGCCAGCAACGCCCAGATCTCATAAGCGAATAAAAAAATATATATCTTATGTATTCCTATGAAAAATGGGAAGGAGCATTGCTGAGGCCGTGGCCACTCGCGGGGCTGAAGTGATCGATGATGCGGGTATCTGCATATCTAATCCTCCTTCTCTCATCCCACTTCTTCCTCATCTCACAATCTCTTCTGACTCACAAGCTGCAGATGGTGTAAGCACGTACTTCTTACTTTCTCCTCTCCCCTCACCACAACCCAACCCTTGTTTCCTTTTCATTTCAGATACTCAAGAACTGGAACCCTCCCTGTCAGTGGAGGAAGAGGAAGAAGACAGTGGAGATGAAGAGACATCATTACTTGATCTTACACTTGCAGCCACCAGCTCAGAGATTGACACTGCGCGTATTTTAAAAGATGGGATAGAGAAGGGATCTGCACCTGGTGAGACACTGGGCACAAATGCGCAGGAGCCAGGGTGGGGGAAAGGATAGCACATGTGCCGGCTTGCTCTGGAGGGTGAGGTTGCTCTCTAGTTCTGCTGCAGAGTCAGATGAGGACTTCACGGGCCAGGCTACATAAGAAGGCTGATAGGTGTACATAACCAAATGCTTGATGCACTGGAAAGCCTGTAAGGGGTTCGGGTGGCTCTGTGCTTAGCCTGGGTGCTAGTGCGGGGTTAGGCCTTGTTGCCTGTTCTGGTCTCCAGCCAGCCTGGTAGCACTAGACACCTGTGAGTGGTTCGACCCACTCGCCCTTACGGTTCTGACACTGGACTTAGGTGCGAGAGCAGTAAATGCAGAGAAAAACTCAGGTAGACCCGGTTGAATAGTACGAAATGGAAAATCTTTATTGCATATTATTCAAGATTACGAAATACATGTCATAAGCACAGATTAATGACAGTACAAACTTACATACATTTATGCAACTAGGTTTAGGGAAACGAGGAGCGCACGACACATCGTAAAAAGGGACACACATTATAATTATCCTTAAAACAAAAACCCTCCCCTATCAATACCTGTCCTAATCTAGATCTGTAGGATCGAGAACCATGCTCACCACTCGTGATAACTCGGAGAATTCTAAAACGATGCTCGGATGGTTTCGCCACAGCACCTGACTATTCACGTGTTGATCAGGGGTCTCTGTACCCCACTTGTTTACTCGCTTTGCTCCGGCTAGCAGGCTGGACCGTCTGCTGTCATGAAGATCTGTGTTGACCTCGGAACTCTGATAAAATTCAAAGAAGAGTCTTCCTGTGCCCGACACCGGTTGGCAGTAGAATTCGTGTGGTAACCTGTAAATGGTCTTTATAGTTCGGGCGCGGTCGGGGTTTACTGACCGTGGCGGCACGTGTAGTCGTCTTCTTCTTCTTCTTGTCTTGTTTCGTTTCGTCGGGCCTTCGGGTCCCTACACCGTTTACCGACCCTCGGGATGGTGCACCCACTTACCGGCCTTCGCAGCCCAGCTCTTCACAGATCTTCGCAGCAAGCCACGAGGTTGACTCCCGGAAGATCAGCGGACCAAGAGCTCGGTGGGCAGCAAGAGCACAAGTCAAAAAGTCGTCAGGGAATAAGAGGAATCAGAGTCAAGAGCCAGGAGTCCAGAGGATAAGAGAGTCAAGAGAGAGATGGACGTTTGTTCACTACAGTTATAGTACTGTAATTCATTATCTCCCGCCCAATCTTAATGTCCATCTTTTGTCATGTTTTGGCGCTCAAACTTCTTGTATGGGGTGGTTCTTGTCGTTAATGGGTTTCGGTGATACTTGTAACTGTCTAAGTACCCGTTAATATTTCTCCCATTGTGGAACCAGCTAGGAGTCTCCCTGGAGGAGTTTTTGGGGGCCTCCGAATTCTTGCTGTGAGCACCCGCGAACGGCTCTCTCATCGTAGAGCCGTGGGGAATTTGTGTATCAATGTCTTTGGATGGGCCCTTAATTGCCCAGTACAATTGCCCTCGTTTGTGCATGGAAAACCGATTCCAGCACTTATATTCTCTTAGGTGTACAAAATGCAAAACGATCGCGTCTTGTCTTATTTCATTATGCTGAGTACTGTCCGATCTTGCTGAAATGTTTATTGAAACGCCATCTTGTCTGCCTACTGAAAAATCTGGAACCTTCTGCCACGAGGCGCGGCGGCCATTTTACAGGCTGCTTGTGTCCGTTTTGAAACATGACAGCATTTTGCTGAAATAAAGCTGTGTTTACGAAACTGTATGTCTCTTTCTCATTATTTTGAAATCGCGATAATTTGCGAATTCTACAAGCCTGCCAGAAAGCCTGCGCTCAATGCCAAGGAGCATGGAGGAGTCCAGCACTAACTTGGCACAGGGCTTTGCGCAGACTTTAGAGCCCATCCATTCCAACATGGAACGAGTGGTGACCTCCATCAGCACACCTGTGAAACCCACCACGATGCAGTGTCTGATGGCCGATATCATAGCTTGCATTGCAGCATAAACAGCTTTCATCAAAGGTCTGAGATCTGCAGTGGAAGCTTAAACTGCAGCCTTGCAAGCTCAGACTGCTGCCATCATGGCTGTGGATACCACTATTCAAAGGTGCCTCTTGGGCATCACAGCAGTGCATCAATCTGTCCTCCAACAGATCAGTAGGATTGCTGTGGTGCCGCTCCGGGAGAGTAGCATGGCTCCATGGAGCAGGAATGTACTGACCTCCCTCAGGATGACAGCATTTGTGCTCCCACCCCTGCCACTCCACCAGTGCCCTTGCTTTTGCCTATCAACCAGCCAATCCAGACCATTGCAGCCAGGCCGAAATGGTGCAATCTACAGCCGGGCCTTCTCGGCTCAGAGCTGTGAGATGTTGCCCTCCAAGGCCATCTGCAGTCTCCTCAATTGAAGGTCAGTAGCCTTCCACCAACCATGTTGCAGCCACTGAGGAAGCACCTCATAGGAGCACTAGGAGAGGCAAAGGCACATGGAAGGCAGGCACCAAGGGAATACACCAGGGTGATCAGTTTGTTTTTGTATGCATTATATCATGATTGAATGTATAAGTTTGGAATGCAATGTACTTTTTCTGTGGTTTTTATTTTTGTGTTGTTGGAAAGAGGACGATGTGATGGTCAGTGACAGAGGAAAGGTAAGGAGTGTGGGACTGTTGGTGAATGGGGAGGTGTGGTTCAGGTTCCTGGTATCATTCATGAATTATTTGATCATGTAGAGCCCGGGCAGAAAGGAGCTGTCTACATTGTATCCTCCCTTCCTCTTCGTGTTCCTCCATTTCCAGTTGCACTTCCTCCTCCTCCTCCTCCTCCTCCCCCTCCTCCTCTTCCTTGTGCTCCTGCTCCTCAGCTTCTTGCCTGATAGATGGTGACAAGGGCAGTTCCCTCATAATGGCGAGGTTATGCAGCATGCATCATACTACCACAAATCTTGATCCCCACTCAGCTGAGTATTGCAGGGCTCCTCTTGAGCGGCCCAGGCAGCGGAATTGTTGCTTGAGGACGCCGATGGTGTGCTCTATAATATTTCTTGCGGCCGCATGGCTCTCATTGTAGGCCTGCTGTGCACGTCTGAGTGGGTTCCGAACCAGAGTCATGAGCCGTGTCATAAACCATGTCAGCCTTTGACTTGCCACGGTGGGTCAAATACAGGTTGCACAGAGGACTGTCGCAGAATGAAGGCACTGCCAGGATAACGGGCATTCACCTGCATGATGCGCTGCCTGTGGTCGCACACCAGATGCACATTGAGGCAGTGGAATCCCTTTCGGTTCACGAAAATGGCCGTGTTCAGCGGAGGCACATGCAAGGCAATGTGCATGCCGTCTATGGCACCCTGCACCATGGAATCCTTGCAAACCCTCGTGCTCGCTCCGCCTGCTTGTCTCTCTGTGTATAGAGAGCCTCAGTGTACTACACACTCGGAGATGTCACTTATATCTCCAGCAGCAACCTGGTAGGAGCCAGATGCATAAGAGTTAAGAACATAAGATAGGATCGTAGGAACAGGAGTCGGCCATTCAGCCCCTCAAGCCTGTTCCGCCATTCAATGAGATCGTGGCTGATCTGTGACCTAACTCCATAGACCTGCCTTTGCCCCATATCCCTTAATAACTTAGGTTAACAGAAATCTATCAATCTCAGATTTAAAATTAACAATTGGCCCAGCATCAACTGCTGTTTGCAGAAGAGAGTTCCAAACTTCTACCACCCTTTGCATGCAGAAGTGTTTCCTAACTTCAGTTCTGAAAGGTCTGGCTCTAATTTTTAGGCTATGTCCCCCAGTCCCAGATTTCCCAACCAGTGGAAATAGTTTCTCTGGTAAACTTGAGGTCATCCAAAGCTCTGCCGCCCGTGTCCTAACTCGCACCAAGTCCCGATCAACCATCACCCCTGTGCTCGCTGACCGACATTGGCTCCCAGTTAAGCAGCGCCTTGATTTTAAAATTGTCATCCTTGTTTTCAAATCCCTCCATGGCCTCACCCCTCCTTATCTCTGTAATCTTCTCCAGCCCTATAATCCCCCTAGATCTCAGCGCTCCACCAATTCTGGCCTCTTGAGCATCCCTGATTTTACTTGCTCCACCATTGGCAGTCGTACCTTCAGTTGCCTGGTCCTAAGCTCTGGAATTGTCTCCCTAAATCTCTCCGCCTCTCCACTTCTCTCTCCTCCTTTAAGAAGCTCCTTAAAACCTACCTCTTTGACCAAGCTTTTGGTCACCTGTCCTAACATCTCCTTCTATGGCTCGGTGTCAAATTTAGTTTTTTTGACAACGCTCCTGTGAAGCACCTTGGGATGTTTTATTACGTTGAAGGCGCTATATAAATATAAGTTGTTGTTGTAGTTTGTGTAATCTCTCCTCGTAATTTAACAATTTGGAGTCCAGGTATAATTCCAGTAAATCTAAGCTGCACTCCCTCCAAAGCCAATATATCCTTCCTAAGGTATGATGCCCAGAACTGAACACAGTACTCCAGGTGTGGTCTAAACAGGGCTTTCGATAGCTGTAGCGTGACTTATAACAACTTGTAGTCTAGTCCTCCAGATATAGAGGCCAGCATTCCATTAGACTTTTTGATTATTTTTTGTACCTGTCCATGACATTTTAATGATCTATGTACATGGATCCCTAAGTCTCTTTGGACCTCCACTGCTTTTAGCTTTTCACTATTTCGAAAGTACACTGATCTATCCTTCTAAGGTCCAAAGTGGCTGACCTCACACTTGCCTATATTGAAGTCCATTTGCCACAGTTTTACCCATTCACAATCTATTAATATCTCTTTGTAATTTTATGCTTCTCTCTACATTGCTTACAATGCCGCCTATCTTTGTGTCATGGGCAACCTTGGTTATGTGACTTTCTATCACATTATCTAAGTTGTTAATAAATGAAGTGAATAGTTGAGGCCACAACACAAATCCCTGTCGGACACCACTAGTCACATCCTGCCAATTTGAGTACCTGCTCATTAACCATACTCGCTGTTTTCTGCCGCTCAGCCAGTCTCCTAAACAGGTTAATAACTTGCCCTCAATTCCATGAGCTTCACTTTAGCTAACATGAGGGACTTTATTGAATGCCTTCTGTAAGTCCCTATAAATAACATCCATAGACATTTCCCTGTCCACTACTTTAGTCACCTCTTCAAAAATTTCAATTAGGTTAATCAGGCATGACCTACCCTTTACAAATCCTTGCTGGCTTTCTCTGATCAGCTGAAAAATGTCATGGTGTTCAGTCACTCTATCTTTAATTATAGATTCTAGTAATTTCCCAACAACAGATGTTAGGCTAATTGGTCTATAATTCCCTGCTTTCCCTCTCTCATCTTTCCTAATTTGCTAAAGGATTTGTTAAAGACAAATCGTGTTTAACTAACTAAATCGAGTTTTCTGATGCGGTAACAGAGAGAGTTGATGAGGGCAATGCGGTTGACGTGATGTATGTGGACTTCCAAAAGGCGTTTGATAAAGTGCGACAAAGTTGAAGCCCATGGAATAAAAGGGACAGTGGCAGCATGGATACGAAATTGGCTAAGTGACAGGAAACAGAGAGTAGTGGTGAACGGTTGTTCTTCGGACTGGAGGAAGGTATACAGTGGTGTTCCCCAGGGGTTGGTACTAGGACCACTGCTTTTCTTGATATATATTAATGACTTGGACTTGGGTGTACAGGGCACAATTTCAAAATTTGCAGATAACACAAAACTTGGAAGTATAGTGAACAGTGAGGAAGATAGTGATAGACTTCACAGGCTGGTGAAATGGGCGGACATGTGGCAGATGAAATTTAACGCAGAAAAGTGCAAAGTCATACATTTTGGTAGGAAGAACGAGGAGAGGCAATATAAACTAAAGGGTACAATCCTAAAGGAGGTGCATGAACAGAGAGACCTGGGGGTATATGTGCACAAATCGTTGAAGGTGGTAGGGCAGGTTGAGAAAGTGGTTAAAAAAGCATACGGGATATTGAGCTTCATAAATAGAGGCATAGAGTACAAAAGCAAGAAAGTTATGTTGAATCTTCATAAAACATTGGTTCGGCATCAACTGGAGTATTGTGTCCAATTCTGGGCACCGAACTTTAGGAAGGATGTGAAGGCCTTAGAGAGGGTGCAGAAAAGATTTATGAGAATGATTCTAGGGATGAGGGACTTCAGCTCCGTGGATAGACTAGAGAAGCTGGTGTTGTTCTCCTTTGAGCAGAGAAGGTTGAGAGGAGATTTGATAGAGTTATTCAAAATTATGAGGGGTCTAGACAGAGTAGATAGAGAGAAACTGTTCCCATTGACAGAAGGGTCGAGAACCAGAGGACACAGATTTAAGGTGATTGGCAAAAGAACCAAAGGCGATATGAAGAAAAACTTCTTTACGCAGCGAGTTAGGATCTGGAATTCACTGCCTGAAAGGGTGTCGGGGGCAGACTCAATCACAGCTTTCAAAAGGGAATTGGATAAGTACCTGAAGGAAAAAAAAATTGCAGGGCTACGGGAAAAGGGAGGGGAAGTGGGACTAGCTGAGGTGCTCTTGCAGAGAGCCGGCACGGGCTCGACGGGCCGAATGACCTCCTTCTGTGCTGTAACCATTCTATGATTCTATGATTCTAAATAGCGGAGTGATAGTAAGGGAGCACATGTGTGTGTGTGTGAGAGAGACGGGGAAGGGGGTGGATGTGTGAGAAAGTCTGTGAAAGATGATGAGGGTGTGTATGAGAGAGACAGTGGGGTCAATTTTACCAGAGTGTGTGACAGTGTAAGAAAAATGGAATGTGAGAAGTACTGGACAGAACAATAGAAGAAGATACTGCAGTCTAGACTGATCAGGTGTTCTTTCTAGTTTTAATCAGTGTTAACTAAAGTAATGGATCGATTTCATCTTGTGTGAGTGTCACTTCGCCGATTAGAAATGATTAAACAAGATCAGCCCACTTTGAGTGTTTAATGTGGACTGAGTGCCAAAACTTCCATTTGAACTGTATGTGCAGACTCGCAGGTGCCTCTTTGTCACTGATAATAAAGCACACAAATGCTTAAAGGTTACCCTCTATCCTCTAGTAGGATTCTCATGAATAAGATCAGATAGTTTTCTAACTTTTCAGTGGTAATTACCATTGAATTATTAAGTAAAACCACTACACTATACATAGACTTGAAAAATGATCATCGTGTACTCATTAATATTGTGTCAGAGCTGTTTTTTTTGTCCTAATTATTCTGTGCTTTTGGATGACTAGTCCCCATGACTATTCTAGATGCTAAAATATGCAAAAGTACAAAACATTCTATTCTGTTGATTGATTACATTTTCACTCTGATTACATATTTCATGTTTGCTAACTTGGTATTCGCAACAAAGTAAGGACAAACTTTGTTGTTTTGAATATAGCCATGTTAACACTGCACCTGAGACCCAATGTGTTTCTGTGAAACACTATTTCAGCTGATTTTTGTGGTTCTGCTGGTTAGTTGTAAAAATCCATTAGCAACAACTTGCATGGGTTAAATGTTGTCCAGAAACTAATATCACACACCTCATATATTGTATACATATACTGCAAATTCTGTAAACTGTAAAATATTCAGCTGGTCAGAATGTTCTACTTTTCCCAAGATTCTTCTTGAATTATTTGTTATAATTCAACATAAGTAAGATCTTAAATCCCCTCTACTAACATGAAACATGTATATCGAGCATCTCCTTATCTATCTATCGATCAATCATATATTAAAAGCTTTGCATCACACTTACTTCCTGTATCACAAGCTTGTGCCATGCTTTTTTGTCACCCTCTATATGTAATCTTATATCCATCGTGTTTTTCTGTCATGATTTACAGTCATACTTCAATTTTCCTATGTGGTGCAGTACTGATTTAACTAGATGATGCTGTGGCACTAACCTAATGCTTATACTTTCCTATGATTGGCTGTAGTTGATCATGTGATCAACTCCAGCCGTGGTCCTCTCAGCCATGACTTCCAGATCTATTGGGCCCTTCCCCTTATTAGTGGCACCATCACCCATTCTTTATGCCATCTCCTCCTTGTTCCTGGTGCTACTGCCAGTGTTCTGATGTTGCCATTGGTTGCCCAGCCTGTTCCCAATGCACCACTCACCTCCCTCTCTCACTTTGCCCAGTTCTGCTACCTGCCCCATTGAAATTTGAGGCCTTGGGTTGCCCACCAACCCCTCCTTCCCTTCTGCCTCCACCTCCTACACCCTGTCCTTCATATCAGACCCCTCACCAGACATGTCTTCTATTCTTTTTTCCAGCACTGAGCTAAGAACTGGTACTAACTGCTTTTAAGCACTTGTAATTATGTTATATAAACAGACCTTTTTTAAAGTTTGGGGGAGAGGGGACAGAGGCAGAGAGAGGTGGGGAGGAAAATAAAAGAAAGTCTTGCATTTATACAGCGCATTTCACAACCATCAGACGTCCCAAAGCGCTTTACAGCCAATTAAATACTTTTTTTTTAAAGTGTAGTCACTGTTGTAATGTAAGAAACACGGCAGCCAATTTGGGCACAGCAAGCTCCCACAAACAGCAATGTGATAATGACCATTTAATCTGTGTTTTAGTGATAAATATTGGCCAGGCCACCGGGGATAACTCCATTGCTCTTCTTCTAAATAGTGCCATGGGATCTTTTACGTCCACCTGAGAGAGCAGACGGGGCCTCATCCGAAAGACGGCACTTCCGACAGTGCAGCACTACCCTCAGTACTGCACTGGATTGTCAGCCTAGAATTGTTGTGCTCAAGTATTTGGCAGTGGGATTTGAACCCACAACCTTCAACTGACTGAGAGACAAGGGTGCTACCAAGTGAGCCACAGCTGACACTGTAGGGATAAGGGTGGGGTAGATGAGGCAATGGAATAGAGGAAAGGGAAGGGGTTAGAGGAAGGTGGATAGCGTAAATGGGGCTGAATGGGTTGATGATGGGGAGAAGGTGGAATGGAGTGTTGGGGAAGAGATGAGTCATGTGCAAATCCAGTGCACTGGGAAATTGGCAGGAAATTTGGGAACCTTGGAGGAGGGAAGAAGGAAGGGTTAGGGGTCTGGGGAGAAGGGAGAGAGATCATGTGAAAAGGATATCTAGTGAAGGAGAGGATGGAATGAGACAAAGGCCCGAAAACTGTGTACTCTCGCGTATTAGGTCCCGAAGTGCCAGTTTCCTGCATGCACTGCAAAGGGGGCGGTTCCTAAGTGAACCGCGTGCGCGCTACAGGTTGCGCGCACGCAGCACACTTAGTTTTTTTTTCAGGTTTGAACGCGCAGGTAAGTGTTGAAGATTTTACACATAAAGAAAGCAGGCGTAAGACCCCCTTTTAACAAGGTAAGTAGTTAATTAAGTATTATTTTAAAAAAATGTCAACAGGTTTATCTTTTTTAGAGACTTTAAAGAAAGGTAAGTTTATTTTTATAACTTTTAAAAAGAATTTAAATTTTTTCAAAAATTTTAATTTTTGTTTAAAGTGGTTAATTTATTTAACTATAGTTATTTTATTAATGTGATGGCTTTTTTTAAAATTTAATTGAGGTTTAGCTGTTCTTTTGGGGGCTTGTTGTATTCATAGTTTTGACAGCTCTTGCTGTCAAAACTATGAATGAAAGATGGTGTGCTGCCATTGGCTCTAACTGGCCCACGTGATCCCAGAGGTAGCATCGAACTAACTGCGCCTCTGGGACACGCACACACTGCGCGCCGGCACCAGGGAGAGGCCCAGGAACTGAAGTTCGTGTGAGCCAAAACCATAAAGGTAGGCGCGGAGTGCGATATCGCGGGGGATCCTTACCCCCGCGGCAACCATCGAACTCCAATTTCTGGGCCAAAGTCTTCTTGTGCTATACTTTATGTTCCCCATCAAAACATCTCACTCCCAGTATTCTTTTTTAATTCCCACTTCTGGTGTTTGTTTTTTTCAGTCCTGCTCCTTGTGGTTGTGTGTTCACTTTAGTCTTTCTATCATTGTTTATGTTTTTCTAGCCCTGCGTCTGATGCTTCTGTGTTTTTTAATCCTACTCCTTGGCCTAGAAATTGGGTCGCGCCCGAATTAGGGCGTGATTCGGATGCAGCGCGTACCTAAAGAGGCCGAAAGCAGGATAACTACAGGGAGCCCTAACCAATTTGGAATACAGCACACTTCAGACTACAGACTGAGTGCATGCCACGCTGGGTCCTGCAGCCCCCAACTTTCATCTGAAAAATAGGCTGTATGCAATCGAATTTCCAGCCCTTGTACTTGTGTCTTTATTTCTGTTTTCAGTCTTTGTGTCTTTTTTTTAAGTACAGCTCCCAATGCAAAGGGATGGAAGTTATGCTACAGTTGTATAACGCTCTGTTTAGACTGAATCTGGAGTACTGCATTCAGTTCTCAGGAAGGGTATATTGGCCTTGGAGAGGGTACCTCGTAAATTCACCAGAATGATACCGGGGCTAAAAGGGTTAAATTATGAGGTCAGGTTGCATAGAATAGGTTTATATTCCCTTGAGTATAGAAGATTAAGGGGTGATCTAATTGAGGGGTTTAAGACGATTAAAGGATTTGATAGGTTAGATAGAGAGAAACTATTTCCTTTGGTGGGGGTGTCCAGAACAAGGGGACATAACCTTAACATTAGAGCTAGACCGTTCAGGGGTGATGTCAGGAAGCACTTCTTCACACAAAGGGTAGTGGAAATTTGGAACTCTCTCCCTCAAAAAGCTGTTGAGGCTAGGTCAATTGAAAAATTTGAAACTGAGATAGATAGAATTTTTAGGCAAGGGTATTAAGGGATATGAAGCAAAGGTGGGTAAATGGAGTTAAGATACAGATCAGCCATGGTCTAATTGAATGGTGGAGCATGCTCGAGTGGCTGAATGGCCTACTCCTGTTCCTATGTTTCTATGCTTTGTGTTTTTTTTAGTTTGGCTCCCGGTGTTTGTGCTTCCTTTAGTCCCATAGAAATACATAGAAGTTACAACATGGAAACAGGCCATTCAGCCCAACCAGTCCATGTCAGCGTTTACCCTGCATGTGAGCAAATAGTCCTAATCACATTTACCCAGGACCTGATGGTTTACACCCCAAGATATTAAAAGAAAAAGGTGAAGAAATTGCTGATGCATTAATCATAATCTTCCAAAACTCTCTAGACTCGGGAATTGTGCCTTTGGATTGGAAAATTGCAGCTGTCACTCCATCATTTGAAAATAGAGGGAGCGAGAAAATAGAAAACCACAGACCTGTCATTTAACATCAGTTGTGGGGAAGTTACTGAAATTGATCATCAGGAATAGAGTGGTTGAGCACTTGGGCAAATACAAGCTGATCAAAGAGAGTCAGCATGGATTTGTGAAGGGTAGGTCGATCATGTTTGACAAATCGATTTGAATTTTTTGAGGGAGTCACTTACTTGGAGGATAGGGGAGTGTCTGGGGATGTTGTCTATATGAACTTCCAGCAATCATTGATGAGATTCAGCACAACAGGTTATAAGCAAAAATGAAAGTGAATGGAATTGGAGATAACCTTGAGACATGGATCAGTAATTGGTTGGGAATTAGGAGACAGAGGCTGCGATTTTGCCGGTGCTCAGAGGGCGGGTTCGGAGGCGGGTCTGCTGTCAAAACCAAAATGATTGACAGCAGGTTGGGAGCTTGCTCCGAACCCGCCTCCACGTAAGTTTCCAAAGTGTCGGGTCTGCGATTTCAGAACAGACCTGACACCAAGCGGCGGGGGAGGCATTTAAGATAGTTAAATTCTTGTTAAAAGTTTATTAACTACTATTTTGCCAGCCTATTTCTATTTTATCACTTTTTTAATGAGGTTCACGTCATTCGGAGATCACGTCAGGTAAGTAGGTCGGGTTCTCTATGTCTCCCCATTGCTGTGAATAGGTAACAGCTGCAAAAGTGGTATGAAAACTACAATTTCACAGCTGGTCACTTTCCAATGCCAGAAGCTTGAGCCTTTAGGACTTGGAAGACACTTTTGAGCTTTATGCAGTTTGGAAGGGTTTGGAGTAAACTCTCTATCCACTGTCACCTCCTTGGAGCAAGCTCTCTCACCATTGACAGATCGCTTCTGTCATCTCAACTTCAGCTGCCATCTATTCCAGCCCTTGAAAAAATCTCACCTTGGTCCTCCGAATCCCTCCACGATCAGCCCCAACACCAACATCACCAGGCACACCAACATCACCAACAACAATACCAACCTTCTCCGCAATCACCTGATGCTGCACAGGACACAGGGCATCAGCACCCGACAACATTGCTGCCTGGGAGGCTAGCGATGGCATCACCATGGCCAGATTTACTTCACTTGATGCTGTACACCCTGGCTGCCACATGATGCACCAGGTTGACACCACCCCACACAATATCCAACCCATTCCTTTCACACTCGTCACCATTGTGGCGTGGTGGGCAGGGGGGGCGGGGGGGGGAGTTATGTCTCACCATTCACTGGAACTCACTAAGACACTTCCAAAGGTGAGCACAGATCTGTCTAATAAGGTAAAGTCTTGAAAATATAGATTTCAATGTTTGACAACACATTAACAGAAACTTCACATCAACATTGGCTAAAACACCCACGGGCCGACCCTTGTGCGTTGTTAGTTCATATGCTTGAGGTAGGATGTGGGTGAGTGTGAGGGGTGTCTAGTGAGATGGGGAATGTAGATAGAGAGGGATGGGTGGAGGTGCAAGGTAAGTTGGTGTGAGTAAAGATGTGCAGGAGTAGGGTAGGGAAGGCAGAGTGATGAGGATGTGATGAGTGGCACAGCAGGATGAGGTTGAGTGTGGCTTTGCAATAACATTTCGTGATCTACTCAGATCATTGAAAGGCTTGCGCCACTACAGCCTGGTCCTCCTGATGACATCCCTGCTGTGCCCTCCTGTGCAATGTGCAACCAGGCTGTGTTGAACTCCTGGGGAGGTCTCTTCCGCCTATGGGAAGGGAAGAGAACTTCACTCTGTTCTGTGACTCCCTCCCTAAGCATATGGAGGGAGTCATGGGAGAGCCTGGGTGCAGCCGTGCACCTTTGTGTAGTGCTTGTCAGTGTTTGCAGCACCTTAATGCTGTAGAACACTGACAGCACAACTGTCAAGATCAATTTGGACATGGCCCCTTTAAGGAAACCGGCTGATGACGCGTCAGATCAGCTTTCTTTTAATTGTCCGGGAACCTCACAGGGTGGGTTTAACAAACCCCATCAACAGAAAATCACTTGGAGCATGCGGGCTGGAGTAGGCAGCAGGCTGGGACCGCGCTACCGACCCTGGCCGCCCCGGACATGCCTCGGTCGGCAAAATCGTGCCCATAGAATATAATGAAGGGAAAGTACTCTGATTGGCGGGATGTGACAAGTGGTGTACCCCAATAATCTGTTCTGGAACCTCAGCTTTTTACCATACATATCAATGACTTTGATGAAACAATAGAGAGTTGTATATCCAGGGTTGAAGGTAAGTTGGGAGGCACAGTAAGTAGTGCAGAAGGGAGAAGAAAGTTACAAAGGGACATTGATAGATTGTGTGAGTGGAAAAAACTCGGACAGATGGAGTTCAGTGTGGGGGTGTATGAGGTTATTCACTTTGGATCTGAGAAAAACAAATCATCTTAACAGTAACCTAACACTAACAGCAGTCAGTATGGATTCAAAAGGGGAAGATCCTATCTGACCAATCTCTTCAAGTTCAGCAAAGCTAATAGATGTTGAACTACATAGCCAAAGCAATAGACAATAAGTTAGAGAAGGTGATGATCAAATGTTATAGTACTCGATTCATACCACATCTTGAATATTATGTCCAGGTTGGTTGCCACAAAACAAGAGAGACCTTGAAGCAGGGAAGAGCCATGAGGCTAATCCCCAGTTTCAGGGGCCTGAGTTATGAGAAAAGACTGAATAGACAGAGGTGTTTCATCATGGAAAGGAGGCGTCTATGGAGTGATTTTATAGAGGTATATAAAATTGTTAACGGTATAGAAAAATTGAAAAAGTTAACCTGGAATATTTCTTTAATTTAAACTGTGGGAATAGAACTAGAGGACACAGGTCCAAGCTAGTAAAAGGAAATTCTTCTTCACACAAAGAGTGATCAACATGCGGAATAATCTTTCAGATAGAGCAGTGGAGGCAAAACCCATTGAATTATTTAGGATACAATCAGATACTACAATGGGGGGATGTTCGGATCTCTCTGAATGGATTAAATGAGATGGCCCAAATGGCTTTCCTCATGGTAATTATACTGTGATCTTGTGATAGGAGGTGGATGACTTACAGAAGGCATTACTCCAGGCAACAAGTCAAGCACAGCAGGATCAGAAACCTGGACATTACAGAGAAACATTACATGAATAAGCTCAAGCTCAGCAGGGAAGCTGTAACTGGTGTGCCGTCCTATCATAGAGGACCTCTATAGACTATGTAAAAAATGGACTGTACTTCCAGTAGCAATGGCGGTCACCACTGTCCTCAATCTTTATATTACACAACGTTTCTAGGCACCCACAGGGAATATGTCAGAATTTGCCACTTGTGATGGACTGCTCCAGTTAAGGACTTAGCTGAAGCTCTGTTTCACCAAGTACCCAACTACATACACTTCAGTACTAATCGATAGTCACAGCAAAGTAGCATAAGTTTTTTCCCAAATTGGTAGCTACCCCAAGGTATATGATATCATAGACTGTCTATAGCCATTTGTGTGCCCAGCAGCAATCCTATGATTCTGTCGCATACCTAAATAGCAAGGACTGTTATTCCATAACATGCAAATGTTATGTGACCCCACCAGAAAATAATATATATTAGTGCTTATTGTTGAGAAGCAGGGTATGGGGTTATGCATGATGTTTTCATTCTGAAATAATCAAACATATCATAGTTCCTTGAGGGGGAAGGGAAGATAGATGGATGTTTGCTTGGAGATCTACACTACAGTCTCCAACGACAGCTTTTGATATCTTATGGACTGTTTATTCTAACATCCTCCAGGTACTCCATGCTAATGGGATGGATATTTTTAACTCTGCACTTCATATATAGACATTTGAGGTATTGATGGATCTAGATTGAACAATAGACAGATTTTTGATTCTCATAGAAAAGTTTTGGTCACAAACAGTGAAGATACTATGCAGTACTGAGGGAATGCTGCACTATCAGAGGTGCCATCTTTTGGATGAGATGTTAAACCGGGGCCCAGTCTGCCCTCTCAGTTGGACGTAAAAGATCCCATGTCACGTTTCCAACAAGAGCAGAGGAGTCTTGGCCAACATTTATCCATCACCCAACATCACTAAAATATATTGGGCCGTATTTTGCGACCCCTACGGGTGCATAGGAGGTGTGTACGCGCCCGTAGGGGCCGCACAGGTTCCGGGTTTAGGCACGCGAAGTGCATGCGCTAAAACCCGGAACTTGCGATCTATCAAGAATCCTCTTGACAGATCCTCCATATCCCCAGGAGATGGGCCTCTGCGGGTGGAGAGTTGCGCTATTTGCCCAACTTCCACCTGCTGCATGCCTGTGAAATTCTTACACCTGGTAAAAGCAGGCATAAGGCCTGCTTTTACCAGCATAAGAGTTTTAAAAAATAGAAAAATAAAATTTTATCACTCATTTATGCATTAAAAACCCTATCCAATTATGTAAGTTTATTTTTAGTCCCGTTAAAACAGACACGTTTAAAATATTTAATTAAATGGCATTTTAATTAATTTTAAATATGTAATTTTTTTTATTTCATGTGTTTGTGTATTTTTTAATTGATCCCCATTCATAGTTATGGTGTTTCTGTACGTCCGCAACTCCCATAAGTATGAATGGGGATTCCCTTCTTTTATTGGTTGGGCCGGCCCACGTGATCCCAGGGGCGCTTGCGAACTGCCTGCGCCCCTGGGATACGTGGGACTCTGCCCGCGTGGACCCGGAGAGGCCCAGGATCGCAAGCCTCCATACCTCCCGGACCACCAGGTAAATTTGTAGATTTTTTACAGGTCGGAGGCATCCGCCTGCAAGAAGCCTCCGATCGCAAATTTTGGTCCATTATTAATCACATTGCTGATTATAGGAGCTTGCTGCGCACAGATTGGCTGCCATATTTCCAACATTACAACAGTGACTACACTCTCAAAGTACTTCTTTGCCTGTAAAGCGCTTTGGGGCGTCCTGAGGTTGTGAAAGGAGCTATATAAATGCAATAGTTTCTTTCTTCTTTCTTTACAAAATAAAATATTGCAAAAACATTTCTCTTAAGGGAAAAAGCATGTTCTAGTTGTCTCCGAATTCAAGGCCTAATTTCTACATTTTACCAGCACAAAGTGTGTATACCACAATATAATTACTGTAATTCTTCAACTTTACCCTTGGTAAAATAATTAAAGACATTACAGTCTAGTGGTGATTAGCTGCTCAAAATAAAACCGGCACCAGCTGTTTCTGAACCAGCTGGTCACCAAATGATGATATCGAGCCCAGTTCTGTGCTTCCGTAACTTATACTCATGTCCCTTGGTCCTCCCTAACCTATTTAACTCAAATAGCCTATCCAATTTGTGGGTTAGCACAAAAAAATTACTGTGAAAGCTGCCAGATTGTAATAAAACCCAAATGGTTCACTAATTGGTCCTTCAGGAAAGGGAACAGTGAGTCATTGACCTGCTACTCTTGCCCTAACTCGCACCAAGTCCCGTTCACCCATCATCCCTGTGCACACTGACCTACATTGGCTCCCGGTCCAGCAACTCATTGATTTTAAAATTCCCATCCTTGTTTTCAAATCGCTCCACTGCCTCGCCCCTCCCTATCTCTGTAACCTCCTCCAGCCCTGGAACGCTCTGAGATCTCTGCACTCCTCCAATTCTGGCTTCTTGCTCCACCACTGGTGGCTGTGCCTTCAGCTGCCTCGGCCCTAAGCTCTGGCATTACCTCACTAAACCTTTCCATCTCTTCCCCTCTCCTCCTTTAAGATACTCCTTAAAACCTAACTTTTAGACCAAGCTTTTGGTCACCTAATAGCTCCTTATGTGGCTCGGTGCCAAATATTGTTTGATAACGTACCTGTGAAGCGCCTTGGGACGTTTTACTACATTTAAAGGCACCATGTAAATGCAAGTTATTGTTGTATGGAAAAAGTTACCTCCTCATGAGTGTGGATTCACCGCAAACTTTCAAAAGGGAGCTGGAGAAGTTCACTGGAATGTGGCACATCTCACTACATATAGACAGTAGATAGGGTATTAGAGGATATGCCTCCCATTCACTGTGGTTTCCTGAAACTTGTCTGATCGGCTTTGGGGGTGGGAGAGGTATATCCCAGGACTTTACCCCTAAATTGTTGTTTTTTTTTGCCTCTCCCAGGAGATTGCGTGGCTGGTTGGTTGCGGATAGGGGCAGATGTGGGTCAAGGAGTGCATAAGTTAGAATCCTAGAATGGTTACAGCACAGAAGGAGGTCATTCAGCCCGTCGAGCCCGTGCTGGCTCTCTGCAAGAGCACTTCAGCTAGTCCCACTCCACCACCCTTTCCCCGTAGCCCTGCAATTTTTTTTCCTTCAGGTACTTAGCTAATTCTCTTTTGAAAGCCACGATTGAATCTGCCTCTACCATGCTTTCAGGAAGTGCATTCCAGATCATAACCACTCGCTGCGTAAAAAAGTTTTTCCTCATGTCGCCTTTGGTTCTTCTGCCAATCACCTTAAATCTGTGTCCTCTGGTTCTCGACCCTTCCGCCAATGGAAACAGTTTTTCTCCATCTACCCTGTCTAGACCCATCATGATTTTGAACACCTCTATCAAATCTCCTCTCAAACTTCTCTGCTCTAAGGAGAACAACCCAAGCTTCTCCAGTCTATCCACATAACTGCAGTCCCTCATCCCTGGAACCATTCTTGTAACTCTTTTCTGCACCCTCTCAAAGGCCATCAAGTCCTTCCTAAGGTGCAGTGCCAAAAATTGGACACAATACGCCAGTTGAGGCCGAACCAGTGTTTTATAAAGGTTCAACATAACTTCCTTGCTTTAGTACTTTATGCCTCTATTTATGAAGCTCAGTATCCCGTATGCTTTTTTAACCGCTTTCTCAACCTGCCCTGTCACCTTCAATGATTTTTACACATATACCCCCAGGTCTCTCTGTTCATGCACCCACTTTAGAATTGTACCCATTCGTTTATATTGCCTCTCCTCGTTCTTCCTACCAATATGTGCCACTTTGCACTTTTCTGCGTTAAATTTCATCTGCCATGTGTCTGCCCATTCCACCAGCCTATCTATGTCTTCCTGAAGTCTATCATTCTCCTCCTCACTGTTCACTATACTTCCAAGTTTTGTGTCATCTGCAAATTTTGAAATTGTGCCCTGTACACCCAAGTCCAAGTTATTAATATATATCAAGAAAAGCAGTGGTCCTAGTACTGACCCCTGGGGAACACCACTGTGTACCTTCCTCCAGTCCGATAAACATTCGTTCACCACTACTCTCTGTTTCCTGTCACTTAGCCAATTTCGTATCCACACTGCCACTGTCCCTTTTATTCCATGGACTTCAACTTTGCTGGCAAGCCTATCATGTGGCACTTTATCAAACGCCTTTTGGAAATCCATGTACACCACATCAACTGCAACCCTCTCTGTTACCTCATCAAAAAACTCAATCAAGTTAGTTAAACACAATTTGCCTTTAAAAATCCATGCAGGCTTTCCTTAATTAATCCACACTTGCCCAAGTGAATTTTAAATTTGTCCCGGATTATCATTTCTAAAAGCTTCCCCACTACTGAAGTTAAACCGTCTGGCCTGTAGTTGCTGGGTTTATTCTTACATTCTTTTTGAACAAGGGTGTAACATTTACAATTCTCCAGTCCTCTGGCACCATCCCCGTATCTAAGGAGGATTGGAAGATTATGGCCAGTACCTCCGCAATTTCCATTTTTACTTCCCTCAGCATCCTAGGATACATCCCCATCTGGTCCTGATGACTTAGCTACTTTAAAAAAGGGTCATCGACCTGAAATGTTAACTCTGTTTCTCTCTCCACAGATGCTGCCTGACTTGCTGAGTATTTCCAGCATTTTCTGTTTTTATTTATTATTTATTATCTACTTTAAGTACAGGCTACCTTTCTATTGCCTCCTCTTTATCTATTTTTATTCCATCCAGTATCTCAACTACCTCCTCTTTCATTATGACTTTCGCTGCATCTTCTTCCTTGGTAAAGACAGATGCAAAGTATTCATGTAGTACCTCAGCCATGCCCTCTGCCTCCATGCGTAGGTCTCCATTTTGGTCGCTAATCGGCCCTACCCCATCTCTTACTACCCGTTTATTATTTATATGCATATAGAAGCCTTTTGGATTCCCTTTTATGTTAGCTGCCAATCTATTCTCATACTCTCTCTTTGCCCCTCGTATTTCCTTTTTCACTTCCCCTCTGAACTTTCTATATTCAGCCTGGTTCTCACTTGTATTCTCAACCTGACATCTGTCATACGCCCCCTTTTTCTGCTTCATCTTACTCTCTATCTCTTTCGTCATCCAGGGTGCTCTGACTTTGGTTGCCCTACCTTTCCCCCTTGTGGGAATGTACCTCGACTGTACCCGAACCATCTCCTCTTTAAAGGCAGCCCATTGTTCGATTACAGTTTTACCTGCCAAGCTTTGATTCTATTTTACCCAGGCCAGATGCATTCTCAACCCACTGAAATTGGCCTTCCTCCAATTAAATATTTTGACTCTGGATTGCTCTCTGTCCTTTTCCATAGCTAATTTAAACCTTACGATACTATGATCACTGTTCCCTAAATGTTCCCCTACTGACACTTGCTCCACTTGACCCACCTGATTCCACAGAATCAGATCGAACAATGCCTCCTTTCTCATTGGGCCAGAAATGTACTATTCAAGAAAGTTCTCCTGAACAAACTTCCAAAAATTCTTCCCCTCTCTGCCCTTTACACTATTACTATCCCAGTCTATATTAGGATAGCTGAAGTCCCCCATTATCACTACTCTATAGTTCTTGCACCTCTCTGTAATTTCCCTGCAAATTTGCTCCTCTATATCCATCCCACTAGTTGGTGGCCTATAGAATACACCTAGTAGTGTAATGGCACCTCTATTGTTTCTTAACTCTAACCAAATAGATTCTGTCCTTGACCCCTCCATGACATCCTCTCTCTCCAGCACTGTAATATTCTCCTTAATCAATGCTGCCATCCCACTTCCTTTTTTTCCTTCCCTAGCTTTCCTGAACACCTTATATCCAGGAATATTTAGTACCCAATCCTGCCCTTTTTTGAGCCAGGTCTCCGTTATCGCCACAACATCATATTCCCATGTGACTATTTGTGCCTGCAGCTCACCAACCTTATTTACCATGCTTCATGCGTTTACATACATACACTGTAAACCTATCTTAGACATTCTTGTATTCTCTCTTAGTCTGACCTCACCTAATACCATACGATTTCATACTCTAGTGCTATCTGTCTCTCCCAATCCTTTGTGCATCTTGTTTCTTATTTCTATTGCTACATCCTGGTGCCCATCCACCTGCCAAATTAGTTTAAACCCTCCCTAACAGCACGAGCAACCCCCCCCCCACCCCCTGCAAGCACATTGGTCCCGGCTCTGTTGAGGTGCAACTTGTCTGGCCTGTACAGGTCCCACCTCCCCCAGAACCGTTCCCATTGCCCCAGGGATCTAAAGCCTTCCCTCCTGCACCATCTCTCCAGTCATGCATTCATCTGATTAATCCTTCTATTTCTATACTCATAGCTTGTGGCACCGGTAGCAATCCGGAGATTGCTATCTTTGAGGTCCTGCTTTTTAATCTCTTTCCTAGCTCCCGAAAATCTGCTTGCAGGTCCTCATCCCTCTTTCTACCTATGTCGTTGATACCGATATGGACCACGACCTCTGGCTGTTCACCCTCCCCCCTCAGAATGTCCGGAAGTCGCTCAGTGACATCCTTGACCCTGGCACCAGGGAGGCAACATACCATCCTGGAATCACGTCTGCAGCTGCAGAAACGCCTGTCTGTTCCCCTAACTATCGAATCTCCTATCACTATTGCTTTCCTGATCTTCTTCCTCCCTCCCCCGTACAGCTGAGCCATCCGTGGTGCCGTGGACTTGGCTCTGGCTGTACTCCCCAGAGGAACCATCACCCTCACCAGCATTCAGTACTGAATACTGGTTAGAGAGTGAGATGCACTCAAGGGACTCCTGCACTACCTGCCTGGTCCTCCTTGTCTGTCTGACGGTCACCCATTCCCTCTCTGCCTGCACACTCTTAAGTTGCGGGGTGACCACCTCCTGAAACGTGCTATCCACGAAGCTCTCATGCTTGCGGATGCACCGCAGTGACGCCAGCTGCTGCTCAAGCTCCGAAACCCGGAGCTCGAGCTCCTCCAGATGACCACACTTCCTGCACAAGTGGTTGTCCAGGACATGGGAAGTGTCCTGGAGTTCCCACATGGCACAGGATGTGCATTCCACGAGACTGAGGTGCCCTGCCATGCCTTTATTTACTAGACTACTAACTAACCATCTTAGCTAACCACTGACCTAACGTAGAGAGAAAAAGACAAAGGTAATACTCCTCAACCAATCACCTACCTGCTGTCCTGTGACGTCACTCCTTGATTTTTTTTTCTTGTTTTTGAATTCAAATGCACCGCTGCCGCTCAGGTCCACTCTGCCCGAGGCCTTCCCTCCTGCTGTATTTATGCCACTGCTCCTCCTCTTGCTGCTGCTCAGGTCCGCTCTGCACCATGTTGCGCCATGACTTTATAGGACAGGTTTGATGGACCAGCTGGTCTTGTCCGGTTCTTTCATTTTCATATGTTCGTATATTCACAAATTACCAGATTTATTGAATTCAATTTTGTAGGTTGCTATGGTGGGTTTGACACTCACAACTCTTGGTTGATAGTCCAGTACCATAACCACCAGACGAAAACACCATTTACGCTTTTGTAATTATGGTTTGTCCCTGTAGCAGTAAGTAATTACTGCAGCCCTCAATTGTCAACGGGGAGCAGCAAAAAGTTGCTGTGATCCGAGCAATTTTTATTCCCAATGTAAATAGTGAGTTGTTGTGGCTCTGCCTTGAGAACAATAAGACATTGGCTATAGTTTCAATTCAAATGAGAAGTGCTGTCCCTGCTCTGCCCAGTCTCAGTACAGCCTGAAAGCTAAAAAACAAATAAAAGCAAAGAATGAGAATGAGAAAACTGTGGGTGATTCAGTGGTCTTGGAAAAGGTTCAGAAGAGAGCTATGAGAATGATTCCTAACTTAAAGAACATAAGAACATAAGAAATAGGAGCAGGAGTAAGCCATTTGGCCCCTTGAGCCTGCTCCGCCATTAAATAAGATCATGGCTGATCTTCCACCTCAACTCCACTTTCCTGCATATCTCTTGATTCCCTTAATATCCAAAAATCTAGCGATCTCTGTCTTGAATATACTCAATGACTGAGCCTCCACAGCCCTCTGGGGTAGAGAATTCCAAAGATTCACTATCCTCTGAGTGAAAACATTTCTCCTCATCTCAGTCCTAAATGGCCAACCCCTTATTCTGAGACTGTGACCCCTGGTTCTAGACTCCCCAGCCAGGGGAAACATCCTCCCTGCATCTACCCTGTCAAGCTCTGAAAGAATTTTGTATGTTTCAATGAGATCACCTCTCATTCTTCTAAACTCTAGAGAATATAGGCCTAGTCTACTCAATCTCTCCTCATAGGACAATCCCCCCATCCCAGGAATCAGTCTGGTGAACCTTCATTGCACTCCCTCAATGGCAAGTATATCCTTCCTTAGGTAAAGAGACCAAAACTGTACACAATACTCCAGATGTGGTCTCACCAGGGCCCTATATAATTGCAGTAAGATGTTTTTACTCTTATACTCAAATCCTCTTGTAATAAAGGCCAACATACCATTTGCTTTCCTAATTGCTTGCTGTACCTGCATGTTAACTTTCAGTGATTCGTGTACAAGGACACCCAGGACCCTCTGATCACCAACATTTCCCAATCTCTCACCATTTAAAAAATACACTGCTTTTCTATTTTTCCTACCAAAGTGGATAACTTCACATTTCTCCGCATTATATTCCATTTGCCATATTCTTGCCCACTCAATTAACTTGTCTATATCCCCTTGAAGCCTCTTTGCATCCTCCTCACAACTTACATTCACACCCAGCTTTGTATCATCAGAAAACCTGGATATATTACACTTGGTCCCCTCATCCAAATCATTGATATAGATTGTCAATAGCTGAGGCCCAAGCACTGATCCTTGCGGTACCCCACTAGTTACAGCCTGCCAACCCGAAAATGACCCGTTTATTCCTACTCTCTGTTTTCTGTCCGTTAACCAATCCTCAATCCATGCTAGTATATTACCCCCAATCCCATGAGCCCTAATTTTGTTTAATAACCTCTTGTGTGGCACCTTATCAAATGCCTTCTGAAAATCCAAATACACCACATCCACTTGTTCCCCCCTTATCTATTCTGCTAGTTACAACCTCAAAAAACTCTAACAGATTCATCAAACACGATTTCCCTTTCATAAATCCGTGTTGACTCTGCCCAATCCTATTATTATTTTCTAAGTGCCCTGTTACCACGTCCTTAATAATAGATTCTAGCATTTTCCCGACTACTGATGCAAGGCTAACTGGTCTGTAGTTCGCAATTTTCTCTCTCCCTCCTTTCTTAAATAGTGGGATTACATTTGTTACCTTCCAATCTGCGGGAACCGTTCTAGAATCTATGGAATTTTGAAAAATGACAACCAGTGCATCCACTATCTCTATAGACACCTCTTTCAAAACCCTCGGATGTGGGCCATCATGTCCAGGGGATTTATCGGCTTTCAGTGCCATTAATTTATCCAGTACTATTTTTTAACTAATACTAATTTCTTTTAGTTCCTCATTCTCACCAGAAACATAAGGGGAAAAATTGAGTCGTGCCCCCTTTGGGGTGTTAACTTCGCCGGGGCGCTACTCCCAGTAAAATTAGCGCCCCCGTGGCCGAAATTGAGTAGTAGCGCTCCAAGAGGGAAGCGGGGCGCTACTGGAAGCACCCCGCCTCCCTCTTGGGGAGCTGCGAGGGAATATTGTGGCACATTGCGCCACGGTATTGCAGGCCTTCCTCCCCTTCTTAAAGGGGAGGGGCTTTGTGTAGCGCGACCCGGAGCCCAGCTGCGCCACCGGGGATCGGAGTGCTGGCAAAAGAGCCTGGCACTCAATAGAAGTGCCGGGCTCATGGAGCGCAGCCGGCACACTGCGGGGGGGGCGGTTCAGGAGGCCGGGGATGGCAGCGGAGGTAGGTGCTGGCAGGCGGCTAGCAACAAAAATGGCCGCCCTGCAGCTCGCCTTTAAATTGCACCACCCCGGCCGCAGGTAGGCTCCCCTGACCCCGTCGGACATAGCGTCCGGCAGTAAGTCAGGGGGTGCTACTGAAGATCACGGCCGTGGCGCTGCACACGGCAACGACGTCATCGCCGGCGTCGCAGCGCCATGGGGCGCTAACGGTTTGTGCCGTCGCTAACCTCCCGCTGAATTTCACAGGAGGCATTGGCGGCGCCGCGCCCGGGCGCTAGTTGCCGTGGGGCGGTAGGAAGTGTCTGGTCATGATGCTCCAGCTGTCATGAGTGTGGGACAGGATTGATGGACCAGTTGGTCTCTTCCTGCTCGTCATTTCCGTATGTACGTATGCGTATTAAGCCCCTTCCATCCACAGACCAAGTACAATTTCCTATCATGGACTTTTCCCACTTAATTTAATCCCTCAGAAAAAGTGTGTAACACTTCTCTGCCAACCAAATGTGATCAGGGACTATTTCAGAATATCCATCCCCATATCTATACTATTGACGACTGGTAACCTTCAGTGGTTAAGAGTATGGCTCCTGTTTCAGTGCAGCAGAGTGTCGCTATGGTGGGCGTCTCAAAACAACAACAACTTGCACTTACATAATGCTTTTAACATAGTAAAACGCTCCAAGGCGCTTCACAGGAGTAAGGGGAAAAAAAGCAGTAAGTTGCTGTGAATTTATGTTGTTTCAATTCATGCTGAGGTATCTGCTGGTCTCTACCCTCTTAATTCAAGCACAGGTGCTATGCCATTTCTTTGCTCAGAAAGTGTCGAGAGTTTCTGTTCTCCAGTTGAACATAGCGATTCACTCATGTCAAAATTCTAACTGAATGTCTTGGCTTCATGCCATTGAGTTATTTTTGGCCTTAGGTGTCACTCGCTTTTCAACAACTGCACGTAGGTTTCCAGTGTGTATTCAAAAGAACTTTCCTCTCCATTTATTTATCTAAATTTCAACTAATAGAAAAACATCACAGTGAGCTTAAATACAGAGGCATTCAGAATGACACGGCAAACGTAAACAATAAACTATACTGAGGGAATGCTTCACTGCTGGAGGTGCCGTGTTTTGGAGGAGACGTTAAACCAAGGCACCATCTGCCCTTGTAGTTGGATGCAGAAGGTCCCATGGCACTATGCGAAGAAGAGCCAGGGAGTTCTTTCGGTGTATTGGCCAACTGTTATCCCTTAACCAACATCACTACAAACATACTTTCCGATCATTTATCTTGTTGCTGTTTGTGGGACCTTGCTGTGCACAAACTGACAGCTACATTTTCCTCCATTACAGCAGTGACTTTACTTCAAACGTGCTTCATTGGCTGTAAAGTACTTTGTTACGTCCTGCGGTCATGAAAGGCGCAATGTAAATACAACTTCATTATTTATCTTTTTTTTATTCGTTCCTGGGATGTGGGCGTCGCTGGCAGGGCCAGCATTTATTGCCCATCCCTAGTTGCCCTTGAGAAGGTGGTGGTGAACTGCCTTCTTGAACCGCTGCTGTCCGCGTGGTGAAGGTACTCCCACAGTGCTGTTAGGGGGAGAGTTGCAGGATTTCGACCCAGCAACGATGAAGGAATGGTGATAATACTTCCAAGTCAGGATGATGTGTGACTTGGAGGTGGTGGTGTTCCCATGCGCCTGCTGCCCTTGTCCTTCTAGCTGGTACAGGTTGCGGGTTTGGGAGGTGCTGTCGAAGAAGCCTTGGCGATTGCTGCAGTCCATCTTGTAAATGATACACACTGCAGCCACGGTACGCCGGTGGTGGAGGGAGTGAATGTTTAAGGTGGTGGATGGGGTGCCAATCAAGTGGGCTGCTTTGTCATTAGATGGTGTCGAGCTTCTTGAGTGTTGTTGGAGCTGCACTCATCCAGGCAAGTGGAGAGTATTCCATCACACTCCTGACTTTTGCCTTGTAGGTGGAGGAAAGGCTTTGGGGATTCAGGAGGTGAGAAACTTGCCACAGAATACCCAGCCTCTGACCTGCTCTTGTAGCCACAGTATTTATGTGGCTGGTACAGTTAAGTTTCTGGTCAATGGTGAACCCCAGGATGTTGATGTTGAGGGATTCGGTGATGATAATGCCGTTGAATGTCAAGAGGCAGTGGGTAAACGCTCTCTTGTTGGAGATAGTCATTGCCTGACACTTGCGTGGCACGAATGTTACTTGCCACTTATCAGCCCAAGCCTAAATGCCGTCCAGGTCTTGCTGCATGCGGGCATAGACTGCGTCATTATCTGAGGAGTTGTGAATAGCACTGAACACTGTGCAGTCATCAGCGAACATTCCATTTCTGACCTTATGATGGAGGGAAGTTCATTGATGTAGCAGCTGAAGATGTTTGGGCTGAGGACTCTGCCCTGACGAACTCCTGCAGTGATGTCCTGGGGCTGAGATGTTTGGTCTCCAACAGCCACAACCATCTTCCTTTGTGCTAGGCATGATTCCCGCCAGTGGAGAGTTTTTCCCCTGATTCTCATTGACTTCAATTTTACTTGGGCTCCTTGATGCCACACTCGGTCAAATGCTGCCTTGATGTCAAGGGCAGTCACTCTCACCTCACCTCTGGAATTCAGCTCTTTTGTCCATGTTTGGACCAAGGCTGTAATGAGGTCGGGAGCTGAGTGGTCCTGGCGGAACCCAAACTGAGCATCAGTGAACAGGCGATTGGTGAGTAACTGTCGCTTGATAGCACTGTTGATGACACCTTCCATCACTTTGCTGATGATTGAGAGTAGACTGACGGGGCAGTAATTGGCCAGATTGGATTTGTCCTGCTTTTTGTGGACAGGACATACCTGGGCAGTTTTCCACATTGTCGGGTAGATGCCAGTGTTGTAGCTATAATGGAACAGCTTTGCTAGAGGCAAGGCTAGTTATGGAACACAAGTCTCACTGCAGTAGCCCCTAATTCCTTTCGACTGCACTTTTTATGTTGGGTCACAGGCACTTACACCTCGTTGTCGTCTTCTTCTCTCCGTGTCTTCTGTAACAGCTTGACCAACTTTCGCTGTTGACGTGGCAAGTTATTATCAGTAAGTATAACACAATCACCAATACAAAAGCAAAACACTGCGGATGCTGAAAATCTGAAATAAAAACAGAAAATTCTGGAAATACTCAGCAGGTCAGGCAGCATCTGTAGAGAGAGAAACAGAGTTAACGTATCAGGTCGATGACCCTTCATCCCTTTTGTCTTTTAATCTCTCCTGCCTTCCATCCTATCACAGACCATCCCTTTAGTTCTTTCCTCCCCTCCTCCCTTTCCCTGCCCCTACACTTGCTTAAAAATCTGTTATATCTCCAACTTTTTCCACTTCTGACGAAGGGTCATCGACCTGAAATGTTAACTCTGTTTCTCTCTTTACAGATGCTGCCTGACCTGCTGAGTATTTCCAGCATTTTCTGTTTTTATAACACAATCACCAGCTGAACAATGACCAAGACATGGGAGATAATCCTTCTCCATGAGTGAACCTCGATATTCCTACCGATATCCCACCAGGACGAATCATCCCCAACCCTGGATATCTCCTTTCGTCGCTCATGGTTTTCTTGGGCCAAGGTATAATAATGCTTCTGGGATTGATTGACGCGCCTCATTAACTCTACCAAGTTTTCTTGCAGTGGTTGGATGTCATAGCCAAACCAAGTCACATACTGGTGCAATTGCTCTTTTAACTCATCCTTTACAGCAATATTTACTTGCTTATGTGAATAAATGCTTAACAAGACCCGCGTGCCAGGCCATACAGGTCTGACTGGGGTAAAACAAAAGGTTCCCGCTGCAATAGGACAAGTCAGGTCATTACCGTACTGGTATTCCCAGTGCATAGTAGTCACACAATATTCTCCCTTCCCTCAATATGCAGATCGTACAGGGAGGTGCCGCCCATGTCACTTTCATGGTACAATTCCAAACCACCTTATCCCAATTGAACCCGCAAGTGGGGGCTGCATGTTCCGCCACATCGTAGGGGCAGATGAACGTATCCCGAGCTTGAGCGCATTCGGGTCACGTATCGTGGGGGTTCATCATACTCTACTAGCTGGTCTCCCCGACACACCCCTATGTTCTCTACATGGAATAGAGGACTTGGGGTCGCGTTTTCAGGCAGAACGGGATAATATAATACCTTTGCCTCTGCCAATCACACTCGTGTTTCACCGGGTATACCTGTACCAAACCTCTGACTTGGCACATAGTCATGGTAAGTTGGGAAGTGGACATCGCCATCAGATGTCGATCAGTCACCCACAAGGGGAGTTTCCCCTCAGCATTGTGCTGTAGGTTTTCTTGGGTTTGTTCCAGCAACCAAGACCCATACATTGTACATACATAGTCTTAGATTCATAACGACACAGAAGGAGGCCATTCGGCCCATTGAGTCCGTGCCGGCTCTCTGTAGAGCAATCCAGTCAGTCCCATTCCCCCGCTCTATCCCCGTAGCCCTGCAAGTTTATTTCCCTCAAGTGCCTATCCAGTCTCCCCTTGAAAACATTGAGTGTCTCCGCTTCCACCACTTCCATCGGCAGCGAGTTCCAGGTCCTCACCACTTGCTGCGTAAAAAAGTTTTTCCTCACATCCCCCCCGTATCTCTTGCCCAAAACCTTAAATCTGTGTCCCCTAGTCCTTGTACCATCAACTAGTGGGAACAGCCTTTCCCCGTCTAGCCTATCCAAACCCGTCATAATTTTGTACACCTCTATCAAATCACCCCTTTAACCTCCTTTGCTCTAATGAAAACAAATCCAGCTTCTCCAACCTGTCCTTGTAGCTAAGATCCCTTATTCCTGGAACCATTCTGGTAAATCTCCTCTGCACCCTCTCAAGGGAATTCACATCCTTCCGAAAGTGTGGTGACCAGAACTGGACATCGTTTCACATGGCCTCACAAGAGGCATTCCTCCTTTAAAACCTGATTTAACATCTTAGCATGAGATTCTAGATATTTTACCACATCCTACAGGTGTATGGTCATAATTTGGTCCTCCTCCAATTCCTCCTGTTCCTGATCATTCATTTCATACAAAATTTTCCTTAAACGGTTTCTAATCGTCTTTACAGATTGGTCTCAGCTGGCCAAATCAAGGCTATTAGTGAGGGAGGTTCCGGTGTTGAAGATGGTTGCAATGTCATTCACCAGGCTCTGCCACCTTCTGACATGATTCCCCTAGGCAGTAAACCGAGTACCATTTTCCCCAAATGTGCCATTAGACCCATAACCATCCCTAGGGTCAATGTGGTATAATGGCTCCAATTCCGTTTCCGCCAGCATTTCACTGGTCTTTTCCCAAAATCTCTCTATCAGTTCCTGCATCATTTTTGTATACAATTGTGCTGTCTCAGGCTTGCACCATCCAGGCAGCCCCAACTCGGTCAGATTCAACATATCTGGTACTTCCTCATGGTGCACGTCGTGGTACAGCACCATTCGAGTCGGGATCACCACCAGCCCATTTGCTGGATCTACATGTGTCTGGGGCAACTTTCCTGGCCCTTCTATGTTTTATTTGTAGGGAGGGGAAGTTTAGGATGGACTTTCAATTCCACCGTGTGTATTATTCCGTTGTTACATCTCTGCACATGATAGGTCCTAGTGCAGTTTGGATGACTACTATGTTGGCATGACTGCCTTTCCTGAATGTACCATTGGTAGGGCACAATTTTGCCGTCGCTATCTAGTTTGACGGGAATTTCACACTGTGGGGGCATCTCAACATTCTGTATCCCCAGGGGTCTTACACACCCGTAGATTCCCTCGTGTTCCCGCCACCACCGTGGCCAACATATTATGGTCTCTCCGTCACCTTCTGATTGAGTTGGGCTCCCATGGTTCCCCCTAGGATCCCCTATCTGATGGTACCTTGTGTTGTTACCGGCCTTCGCTTGGATAAACCATCCACGCGGCTGACTTGTTGTCCCACTCTTACACTTTACACATATCCCCCTCCCTTCTTGGATCTCATACGTGGTTACCATACTATTCCCGAGCAACTTGTTTCGCACAGGCCCAGGATGGATCAGAGGGTAACCTCCCGAGCGGTACCTCGGGGCAAAGTTACTGGGGCCATGGTAATCTGACTGTCGTAACTTGAACCGCCGGGCCTACTTTCATATTTAAGCTCCACCGTCGTTACTATCGTTCCACCGTAGAGCACTCTGCCACACAGCAACCAAAATAGTCTCCCCATCTTTTCTCTGCCTTGTTCTGGCCTGTGGGAGAAGGGAACAAAAGCAGAGTGTTACTCCTGGTCCGGCATCCCTTCACCCTACCATCGGCTAATCAGGCTCTATACTAACTTTTCGCTATACCGCCTTGGCCGCTCACAGGGCCGTTGCCTCAGATTGTAACCATACTGTACCTGGGGAGGCACCGCGCCAGACGGAGGTGCCTCATTGGGTGGGGGCACCGGATTGGACACCGCTTCTCCATCATCCCATTGGAGAGGATGAGTCAGCCTCACCTTGCTCACGATCGTGACTTGCTGTCTTCTTGACCTGCTGGTGGGCTGAAAAAGCTTCATCTAATTAATGTGAAACCATTTGATTTTCTTAGGTAGTTGAACCGCGTACACCATAGGACTGGCTTTGTCGACAATGCTATACGGTCCCTTGTAGAGGGGTTCAAAGACTCCGACCCTCGCATAGTTTTGTACCATCACCTGGCTTCCTACTTCCCACTCCTGGGGTTTACTCGGAGCCAAGTATAGTCGGTTGTGTTGGTGTGCCTTCCCAATGTTGTGGGAGGCCATCAGGTGTACCTCCTTTAAAGTTTCCCAAAGGTCGCTCAAGAAGTTATCCCTGGTCACCTCCTCCACCTGCTTGTCTGTCAAAGTGGGGACCAACAGATGTGTGGGGGTTCGCATGGGTCTACGTTACCACTTCACGTGGGCAGTAACCCATTCCTTTGGAGTCTTTACTGCGTATTCCCATAAGGATTAGGGGAAGTACCTCATTCCTGTTTGAGTTCCTGAAATTCACCCATAATCATCTAGGAAAATTATTATTTTTTAAATTCCCATTATATTACCATCTCATCTCATTCAGGTGTCCTGGAGAAACTTTAATGTCCAATACAATATGATCATTACCACTTAACCTCTTCCCAAATCAATCCAAGTTATAGAGCAATTCAGTCTGCAAGATGAGGGATGTTAGTTACCTTTAACACAACAGTCTCCCCCCGCAAAAAAAAACTTCTTTCTGAATACACAGTTTGAGTGGAACCATGTAGACAGGACCTTTTCAAAAAATAAATTTGATTATCCCCTTAAATTTCAGATAAATTTCCCTTCCCGAGTGCTTGAGCAGCAACTCATATCAATTTATCTAATCAATTTTAATTTCTCAAACAAATTATGTCCAGGCTTGTGATTTAACAGAAGAAAACAGAAGTATTTGCAATTGCATTTGGCTGTAAGTCCTTTATCTTCCCTCTCGAGCGATCTGTTTTGGAAGATAACACATGACTCCAACTAGTTAATTCCAAGCATTAAAAAGCAAAGTCTTAAGTCCAATTTTGTCACCATGCTGGGACATTCGAGATCCATCAATGTCTGCAGATAAGAACTTAAATTCTGAACATTATTGGAGCTCCCACTACACTTTCCCGGCAAAGCTCAAGCTCCGTAACAGCTTGAAGTCATTTCTATATCAAAGAACCACTCTTGGTAATCTTGCACCATCAACACTCATCTGGCTCCCTGCTTAAAAGAAAAAAACTAAAATCCATTGAGGCTTTCCTGCGAGCCCAATGGGTTAATTCATCAATTCCTGATTCCCTTCTGTCACTGTGGAGAGTTAACTTCTTTTATTGCATTTCAAAAGACAAACACAAACATCATCAATCAATGTCAGCTTGTATCACACAGCTTCTCGCAGCATTCAAATTTAAAAAACTTTTGCCAAATAAAAAAAAAATAACTTTTGCAAGTCTTTGTGCCTTTAACATTTGCAAAGATCCTGATCAATTCAATTCAGCAGATTAAAACATCAGACATCATTAGTAACACCACTACAAACATTCTGTGAAACAACTCCACACACAATAGCATTCCCCTTTTTTCCCCCCTGGTCACACATCCTTGAAATTGGTCAGAAATTTTAAAAAAATGCCAATTGTTGATGTGATTGTCTCATGTCCGGAACTAGAGGCTTTCACACAATTTACACCAACCAGAATTTCACCATGGCCATAATAAAAGTCTCGTTTTAATAGGTTAATTAACCTCAATAACTCCAATTTAATTCAGAGCAATATCTTAAACTAACCAGTACCACTTGAAACATTCACACATGCTTTGTAAAAAGACATTAACATTCACAGTGAAAACAAAAACCAGTAGAACAGCAGAAAAGGGGCATGATCTTTCCTTTTCTCCTTTATTCCGTCATAACTATTTTATCCTTTTTCCCTTAAACCAATTTTCAATTTCTGATGTTTTCTATTGAATCCCATTTTGAACTGATTCAAAACCTTAAATTCACAGTCCGTATTATATGGGACCTCAAATTCCCGATCTAAAGCACCCCGATCCCCTCCCCCTTCGCCAGGCGCCAAGTACCGCCTATGGCGCATCGGGTTCATGGGCGGAGGCTGAGCTCCCTCCGGCAGGGCATTCCCTGGTCCCTTATTTGATTTTTCATCACCCCCTTCATCAACTTCACTATCACTTTCTTCACTATCCTGTCCATCCTTCCCGAACGAGCGGGGTCATGGCACATACAATGCCTCTTTGAATCTGCAACTTCTCCTCCAATTCCCTAATCCGCTTATTACATTCAGTGTGATCCCACAGGCACTCCGTTCCTCCAGCACTTATTTATGGGTGACCCTAAACGCAACCTTCAGGTCCTCATTAACCTTTTCTACCTGCTCTGCCCGATGTCTCTGCTTGGACACCTCCTCCGACCAGACATCACACTGACCCTGGTTATTCATACACTGGCTCTCAAGGTACAGTTCTTTATTACTCAATCTCTCCTTTGCCTTTTCAAACTTCTCCATGAGCCTTTTCCTACTTTCCCTTTCTTCTTCTAATTTCCTCAGAAGTCGGTTTACCACCGTTTCTCTATCACTGGCCTTATTCGCCAGATCTTCTATCTCCTTTCGCATCTTAATTTTCGCACACTCATCTTTTTTAAGCTGTCTCTGGTGTGCCATTAACCAGACGGCCTTCATCGTCCCTGGCTGACACGTGGACCCTTGTGTCCATCGTTCGGCCTCAGAGACCAGGTCATCCCCGTCTATTATGACCCATACCCATCCCTCCTTGAGGGGTAACTTCCCTGTCATGTATTTCAAGACTAACTCATCCATCGTCTTGCCATTGTTTGTTCCGAGCGGCTCCCTGTTCGGGTGCCAAAATCTGTAAGAAGTGTAAATTTTTTCCTTCAGTCTAACAGTACTTAGAGTTTGGACCCGTATTGGAGCAGACAACTCGAGACAAAGATTTCAGGATAACTATTCTTTACTTAAAATCAACAGCGATTACAAGCATACATATGTACTAACACCAGCGAGTGATCAGTTCGGCGGTGACGAGTAGGTTCTCTTCTCTGTGCAATTGATCAAGTCACCCGACTCACTACAGTAGCCCCTAGTGTCTTTCGACTGCACTTTTTATACCCCAAAACATAGCAGACCGCCCAATGCATACGTGTCCCAGACCACGTTAACAATGGCCAGCAGTTGTTTTTCTTTCTCCTCTCCTTATCTGTTAGTCAGTGGGCCTCAAGGCCGGTTACGCCATTGTCTGAAGAAGTTCATATTAACAATGGCTCGAAGGTTTGTTTTACAGAACTCTCAAGGCCCTCTTCCTTATCTGTGATTTTGACGGAATTTGCCCAGTAACATGGCCCTCAGTCTCTCAAGCTATGTCGGTCCATTAAATTTGGTCAACTTTGAGTTTAGTCAAGTTACTTTACAGCGAGAATGTAATTCTACAGCACCTCATTTTTAGGTATGACTGGTGCTTCTCCTGGTATGCTCTTCTACACTCCTCATTGAATCAGGGTCGATCGCCTGGCTTGATGTTAATGGTAGAGTGCGAGATATGCCAGGCCATGAGGTTACAGATTGCGGTGGAATACAATTCTGCTGCTGCTGATGGCCCACAGCGCCTCATGGATACCTAGTTTTGAGCTGCTAGATCTGTTCTGAATCTATCCCATTTAGCATGGCGGTAGTACCACACAACACGATGGAAGGTGTCCTCAATGTGAAGACGGGACTTCGTCTTCACGAGGACTGTGCTGTGGTCACTGCTACCAATACTGTCATGGACAGATGCATCTATGACAGGTAGATTAGTGAGGACAAGGTCAAGTAGATTTTTCCCTCGTGTTGGTTCTCTCACCACCTGTTGCAGGCCCATTCTGGCAGCTATGTCCTTCAGGACTCGGCCAGCTCAGTCAATAGTGGTGCTACCGAGCCACTCTTGGTGATGGACATTGAAGTCCCCCACCCAGAATACATTCTGTGTCCTTGCTTCCCTCAGTGCTTCTTCCAAGTGGTGTTCAACATGGAGGAGTTCAACATGAATGATCAACATTCATCAGCTGAGGGAGGGCGATAGTGGTAATCAGCAGGAGGTTCCCTTGCCCATGTTTGACCTGATGCCATGAGACTTCATGGGATCCGGAGTCAATGTTGAGGACTCCCAGGGCCACTCCTTCCCGACTGTATACCACTGTGCCGCCACCTCTGGCGGGTCTGTCCTGCCGGTGGGACGAGACATACCCAGGGATGGTGATGGAGGAATCTGGCACATTGGCTGAAAGGTATAATTCTGTGAGTATGACTATATCAGGCTGTTGCTTGACTAGTCTGTGGGACAGCTCTCCCAATTTTGGCACAAGTCCCCACATGTTAGAGAGGAGGACTTTGCAGGGTCAACTGGGCTGGGTGTGTCATTATCGTGTCCGAAGCTGGTACCGAGGTCGATGCCGGGCTTTCCGTTCGGTTTTATTATTATTATTTTTTCTTGTAGTGGCTTGCTGGGCCATTTCAGAGGGCAGTTAAGAGTCAACCACATTGCTGTGGGTCTGGAGTCACATATAGTCCATACTGGGTAAGGATGGCAGATTTCCTTCCCTAAAGGACATTAGTGAACCAGATGGGTTTTTACAACAATCCAGTAGTATCTTGCTAGTTTTTTATTCCAGATTCTTACTAGTTTTTATTCCAGATTTATTTAATTAACTTAATTTAAATTCCACAGCTGCCATGGTAGTGATTTGAACTCACGTCTCCGGATCATTAGTCCAGGCCTCTGGATTACTAATTCAATACCATAACTACTATGCTAGCGAGTTCCTAATATCTCCCCTCAGCCTCCTTTGTAGCATCCAATTGTTTCTTAAATTCCAAGGTTTTTGCCTCCATTACTCTATCTAGAAGTTTATTACAAGTGTTGATCATTCTTTGTGTGAAGAAAAATTTCCTGATCTCTGTCCTAAAAGTACCCGTTTTTAGATTGAACCTGTGTCATCTTGTTCTACTCCCACAGTTTAATATAGAGTAATATTTTGGGTTAACTTTTTCCATACCCTTATCAATCTCATGCACATCTATAAGAACACCTCTCAAACATCTCATTCCCAGGATAAAAAACCCAGGCTTTGCCATCTTTTCCTCATAATTCATACACCTGTCTCTTGAGAATCAGCCTTGTGGCTCTTCTGTACAGCACCCCAGTGCTTGAATATCTGTCATGTTTCCTGGTGACTAGAACTGGATGCAATAGTTAAGCTTTGGTCTGATCAGAGCACTGTACAATTTGAGCATTACCTCCTCTGATTTATGTTCCACTGTTTTGGCTAGGTAATTCAACATTCCATTGGCTTTGTTGACTGCTGCTCTGCCTTAGTTGGACATGTTTAACGTTAAGTCTATTAAAACCCCTTGGTCTCTTTCCGCTTCATCCCTAGCGATTTCAACACCATCAATGTGGAGTATGCATGCTACCTATTTTCCTTTCCAAGTGCAGCGCTTTACACTTGTCTGCATTAAATATTCGTCTGTCATTGTTCTGCCAATGTACGCATTTTGTCCACCTCATTCTGTAATTTTTGAACTAACTCTTTGATTCCACTGTCCCTCCTATTTTCACATCATCTGCAAATTTGACCACTTTGCTTTGAGTTTTTGAATCCAGGTTGCTTATGTAAATTAGAATCCGTAGTGGTCCAAGGACCAAGCCCTGAAGCACCCCACTCAGAACTCTCTCCCAACAACAGCAACCCCCCCACCCCCCACCCACCCCCACACTCTGACATAACTACCCTTCAACCAGTTTCTTATCCATTCGCAGGGAATCCCCACACCTCAGGCTAGAAATTGGAGCTTGTTGCACCTGTTTTGCAGGCGTAAAGCGTGCACAATAAGGGCTAATATTAGGGACCATCGCCCTGCACACCGAGGACACCTGACAGACATCTGACCCGATATTTGATTGGGCCATTTTTCAGGTGTCTGGGGGGGATAGCCTAAAACAGGCATCAGGCCCCCTTGTATATGTTAGTAAGGGTGTAATGCCTGTTTGGGGGCCCTTCTGCGAAAGTGGGCTGCCCTGAGCGGAGCATCGGATCTACTCCACTTAGGTTTTGTTGATATGGATGCGGCCTAGCAAGCAGCCGCCACCAAAAAGGTAAGTTAAAACAAAAATGTTTTTTAATTTTGATGTGGAGTGGAGAGGCGCAAGAATGCTCTTCTGGGCTCCATAGAGCTCCCGAGGGCCGCTGCCATCTGCGATCAGCCCCCCTTCCACTGTCCTATCCCCTCGGCACTGCCGGCGAGGCTATTTGTAGAGGCGCGACAAGTGCCGGCAGCTCGCCCGGATTATCTACCGGTTTTTGGCACGTGTTGCCGCCCCATTGCCGCTTTCGCACCCAAAACTGGGCGCCGGTGAATTTCTACTCCCTTTGAGTTTAATTTATAGCCTTCTGTGTGTAGCTTTGCCCAATGCCTTTTGGAAGTTGAGATACACCATGCTGTAGGATGTCTCCTAGTACCCTTGAGTTGCCACTTCCTCAAAGAAGGTGAATAGGTTGGTCAGGCAGGATCTTTCCCGACTGAATCCATTGTGAGTACTGTTGACTAGATTGTTATTGTACAGATGATCTGGAAATTTGCTCCTTATAATAAGTGTCATTATTTTACATGGAATAGAAGCAAGTCTGTAGTTGCCTGTTGACAATTATAGCTTGCAATTGTGGTTGCCTGAGTCTGTTTAGTCGCCCTTTTTGAATATGGGCACCACATTAGCCTGTTTTCCTGTGATTTCCTTGATGTACTGGATCAAGAAGCAGTCCCGCACTAAATCTACCTTCTCTGACTCTAAACAACTTGGATTTTCCCAATTTATATTCGGTTGATTGAAGATTCCCATCTCCCCTCTTGGCTCGGCATCCGTTTTTCCTGACGCCTCTGCGAAGCACCTTGGGATGATTTTCCACATATTAAGGGCACCATATAAATGCAAGTTGTTGTTAACTTAATCTTGACAGTTAGAAAATCACGGACTGAGCTTTACTGACATGTGCTGTCAGTGGTAAGGTTCAAAAGGGAAACGTACTCTTTGGTGTTCTTTAAAATAGGGAATAAAAAGGTGGAGCTTTTTCAGGGAGGGAACCTGTGAAGTCCATTTGTACCCAGGCAGATTGACCACAAAGTCTTTTCTGGTCATGAACTTTCCTATGTATACATGATAGGACAGGCTTGATGGGCCAAATAACTTTTACTTGCTATGATCTGGTTACATACCCTGGATTAAAAAGGATTACTATTGATGTAGTTACTACTGATGAATCTGCCTTACATTGTCAGGCTTAGTCATTTCCCCAAACCAGTTCCTCAAAACATTTCAGCATGAATTACATAGAAAATAACAAAAGAAAGTTAACATTAATCTTGCTTCTTCGCTAACAATTTCTGAATGATACTGATGATCGGACTCTCTCCTTAAAAGTGTGTAATTTAAGCCATATGTCTCTACATTTGCTATCAGGAATGTAATTTCAACCTGAAGTCACTGTAGGTGCAATAACATTGAAGCATTTATCTATCTACACAAGATTCAAATTACTGTTCACACTTTGTGAGAAATAAAGATGCAACCAGACATTACTCAGTAATATACAAGAGAATACATTTAGGTAGACTATTCAATTACATAGGTTTGTTGAATGAATATTTCAGAAATCAATGAATTCGTAAAAAATGAATTCTTTGATAAAATAAAAGAAACCTGACTTGGATTTCTACAGCACTTTTCATCTCCTTAGGACATCTCACATCATTTCACAGCCAATGATTTACTCTTTGAAGTGTGGTCATTCTTGTGATGAGAGCAAACACAACAACCAATTTTGTGCACTGTAAGATACCGCAAACAGCACTGAGATGTTAATTTCTTTTCGCTCTGGTGGTGTTGGTCAAGAGATGATTTTGGGCAGAGTGGCATAAGCGTCGCGAACTTCGGCCCCGTAGCGCCTGTTTTTTTTGGTGCTGCAGGTGTTGTTTTGCGGCCAAAATGGCGCACATGCACCAGACACCATTTTGGTGAGGTCGCTAAGGCGCGGACGCTGGGAATGTGTTCTGGAACTATGCAGAGTACGCAGATCGTGACGTCAATCAGTGTGCAGCACTGATTTGACGCCAGCGCTGCCATTTTTGACCTGAATGCTGCAGTCAACAGGCACAACTGAACATCCGTTCAACAGCAGGGTGGACCGCCTACCAGAGCTATTTAAAGCATTTATCACTTGCTTTCAGGTTAGTTGCTGATTGATTTCTACTGGCTCTTGGTGAGTTTGTACAAATGTTTCTTGGTTTGGTGTCTTATTTGAAGTTGCTGAAGTCTCAAGGGAGTTTTGTGGCAGGTTACGCCAAGGCTTCTGCTCAGACCAGTTGCTCCCAGACATGGGTGCTGTCGTTTGTTTACCCCTTGGCCAGCAGCATGATAGGGAGAATGAGCAGAGGCAACACAGAGGAGGACAAGCTGTTCAAAGAGGGAGGAGGAAGAGAAGCAGGAACCATAACCACCCAGGGTCTTCAGGGAGCACTTCTCCTAACTCAACCTCAGGGTGGAACAGTGCATGCGACGTCTCCGCTTCACTAAGGAGGTGCTCACTGAAGTCTGCCACCTGTTGCAGGCAGACCTGCAGCCTCAGAGCAGAGCAAGGACAGCTTTGCCAATGGCTGTGAAGGTGACCATGGCCATGAATTTCTATGTGTCAGGCTTCTTCCAGGCTGGAGCAGGTGACATTTGCAACATCTCACAGTTCGCCGTTCACCGTTGTATAAGGGAGGTCACTGAGGTATGCAAAGAGAGGTGAATCGGATACCAAGCATTGACTTGCATTTTACACTGAGTATGGTCACACAGCAGCTGGACATTGAAGGAGTGGATTCCCTTCCGGTTGCGGTACATCTGAGTTCACATGCGGCGCCTGTAAAGTGGCGTGTGTGCAGTCAATGGCACCCTGCACCATGGAGAAGCCTGCTATCCTGGTAAGGGCACTGGTGGAGAGGCAGTAGTGGGAGGACAAATGTTGTCATCCTGAGAGAGGACAGCAGGTTTGTTTTCCACGGAGCCACTGCCACTCCCCTGGGGTGGCAGCTCAGCAATTCTAATAATCTCAAGGAGGACAGATTGCTGGACTTCTGTGACCCTACAAACCCCATTCAACTCTGGTAACCGCAGCCATGATGGCAGCAGTCTGTGCTTGTGTGGCATAAATGAGAAGTCGCACAACACCAGGTTATAGTCCAACAGCTTTATTTGAAATCACAAGCTTTCGGAGCGCTGCTCCTTCGTCAGGTGAAGTGAAGAAATACAAATGGGCACAGCATATATAGACAGAGAACAATGCCAGACGACTGCAGTTAATCTTTCTAACTGCCCTTTATCACACCTCAGCAGAGAGACAATCACGGCAATCAAAGGTGTGGATGGTGTCCAAACAGGTCAGTCAGGAAGACAATACATCAAAGATGATAGCAAAATACAACAAAGACAATGAGGTGGGGTCACAAGGGGTCTAATGTGGCAGATGCTGCAGTCTGTATGGAAAACCAAAAACTTTAAACTTTTTATGTCTTCCTGACTGACCTGGTGGGACACCATCCACACCTTTGATTGCCATGATTGTCTCTCTGCCGAGGTGTGATAAAGGGCAGTTAGAAAGATTAACTGTAGTCGTCTGGCATTGTTCTCTGCACAGGCATTGTTCTCTGTCTATATATGCTGAGCCCATTTGTATTTCTTCACTTCAGCTGACGAAGGAGCAGCCGCTCCGAAAGCTTGTGATTTCAAATAAAGCTGTTGGACTATAACCTGGTGTTGTGCGACTTCTCACTTTTGTCCACCCCAGTCCAACACCGGCATCTCCGCATCTTGTGTGGTATGGCAACAAGCTGAGCTTGCATGACAGATGTCTGAGCTTCCACTGCAGCACTCAGACATTGGGCGGCTTCTGCTTGAGCTTCAGTGAAAGCTGAGACATTGGCCATCAGACGTTGCATCATGGTTGTGTCCACAAGTGCGCTAATGGATTTGCCCATCACTTCTATGTTGGAAATGATGGGCTCCAAGCTCTGCGCAAAGCCCTGTGCAAGGTTGGTGCTGGACTCCTCCATGCTTCTTGACATTGAACGCAGGCTTTCTGGCAGGCCTGCCAATGCACCAAGCATTTTGTTGTGCATACCCATCAGCCTTATCCAAATTCCAAGGCCAAGATCTTTTACAGCCACCTGAGCAGGCAGAGACAGGGCCTCAGTTGAACATTTCATCCAAAAGATGCATCTTTGACCATGCAACACTCCCTCCGTACTGGACTGAAGCGTTAGTCTAAATTACATGCTTGAGTCCTGCAGTAGTGTTTGAAACCACAACCATGGCTTAGAAACAATAGTATTACCACTGAACCAAGCTATTTTATGTGCTTTCATGTAGGAACATCAATGTTT
Organism: Squalus acanthias; assembly: GCA_030390025.1. Lineage (NCBI taxonomy): Eukaryota > Metazoa > Chordata > Chondrichthyes > Squaliformes > Squalidae > Squalus > Squalus acanthias. The sequence goes on from CM059428.1 coordinate 152,962,116, forward strand.
GGCCTGCTGAATACTTAAAAATCTACTGTTGTTATCACCAGTTCTCAGTTTTTTCTGTTCCTGTATTGGAACTACACATGGCAAGAAATTTAGATCCATTGCACCTGATTTTTCGGCGCTAGAGGTGCTGTTTTGTGATGAAAATGGCAACTGCGCCACTTCTGGTGCGTGCCATGCCAGATGCAATCTTGGTGAGGGCGTTAGCGTTGGCGCTGGGCGCATGCGCCGGAAGTATGTAGAGTAGGCAGATCGTGACGTCAATCAGCGGGAAACGCTGATTTGACACCAGTGCTGCCATTTTCATCCTCAACACTAGAGCGAACACCCTGTGTTAACCTTTCACAGCTGAACATGTGTTCAGCAGCAGCAAGGACCCCCCACCAGAGATATTTAAAGGGATCATCAACCACTCTCAGGTTAGTTGCTGATTAATTTCTACTGGCTCTTTGTACATTTGTGGAAGTGTTTTCAGCTTTCTAGAGTTGTTTAAAGTTGGTAAGGTGACAGGGAGTGGTGCTGCAAGTGGAGAAGGCCTTGGTTCTGACTTCAAGGGTTCTGGTCAGACCACTTGCTCCCAGTCATGGGTGCTCTAGTTGTCACCCCCCTTGGCCTGTAGCATGACAGGGAGATGGAGCAGAGGCAGTGAAGGAGAGGACAAGCTGCTCACAGAGGGAGGAGGAGGAGAAGGGGGAGAAGGGCTCTCAGCAGGAGACCTTACCCACCTAGGGCCTTCCGAGAGCAATTCTCTTACCTCAGCCTGAGCCAGGAGAAGTGTGTGAGGCATTTGCGCTTCACGAAGGAGGTGCTCACAGAACTCTGGCAGCTCTTGCAACCAGACCTGCAGCCTCACACCAGGACAAGGACAGCGCTGCCAATGGCTGTGAAGGTGAGCGTTGCCCTGAATTTCCTTGCGAAGTTGGCGTGCTGCCTCCATTCCTCTGAATGGGCACATCGCGATCCCCCCTGCCTGTTTTCGGGGGGGCTAACCAATTTCTAGGCCACAGTATTTTAAAGAAAGAACGAACTTTTGGGCTAAACCTGCATGATTTCCTGAATGCATCCTTATTGTGAAAGGTTCTACAAGATACCCCTGATGAAAATTTACCCTTAAGTTCCTTCCCCATAAAAATAAATCAACCAGTCCCCTCAACAGTATGCGTTAACTCAGCACCATGAAGCTATTTAACAAGCTAAGTCCTTTGACAGAGGAGGAATCTGTTGAATATGGTCTAGAACAGCCACTGAGGTGATGCATGTGCCCCACATACTATATACTCAGAATAATTTTTGGGATGTTATGCTCATGTAAAAGGGAAGAGATGCTTGGAGGGAACACTGATTGATCAAAGTACTCCTTTGCTTTACAGAGGATTTTACTTGATGTTTTTGTAAAAGGTCAATCTTGTTACCTGCTTGGAGACCCTCCAGTCTCGCCTCCCTCCCTACTAGGGAACACCAGTGACGGGCCACTATATGCATCTTGGGGCAGCTCCATTGGAAATAGTGTGCCCTACAACTTTTGAATGGCCTCAGAACCACTCTGGGGCTGTAGGACCACAAAAAAACTACTCCGCTGACTAGGAATGCAGATTACCACCAACAGCATTGTTGAGTCAACGTATTATTTTGACAAGAGCCACCCCAATAATTATAGTTAGGAGAAAGGAGCAATTTCTGGGTACTAAATTAAAACCAGAAGAGAAATAATTAATATTCTCTGACTATCAGTGAGTTGCCAGATAGTTGCTCATTTGTGCTGATGGTATTTACACAGATCATTTATTCTCTTACAGGAAGCTATGATCCTCAAGCAATAAAGGATGCATTTTTCTGCTTTTTATTTTACTACTCTGCAGGGAATCCCATCTGTTTGCCCTGTGGGTCAAATGATAACTCCTTGATATGGTTCCAATCCCAGCTTTCTGCCTCTGCGCTTGCTGAGACAGCTAATTTTTTGCCTACCCCGCTGCCAGATACCTTGCATTGTTCCAGCATGGGTGAAACTATCTATTTAGGAAAGCTGTGTAATTTAAGCCATATGTCTCTGCACTATTACCAGGATCGAAATATATTAACGTGATAACATCAACCTGTGGCTGCTAAAGTTGCAATAAAATGGAAGTGCTATATATCTGTCTAGCCAAAACTCAAATTACTGTTCACATAAATGTCCACTGCAAGAGAAAGATTTGCCCGGTCATTACTCAGTTGTGGCCTTTGTGCCTTGTGCCCTGTGTTCTAGTGTTTATCAACTGAAAATGATTAACTGAATGATAATGGCCAGGTTATTGCACTGGTCTGTCATGTTATTGCCCAAGTGTGTAATGGGTTTTCCTGGCCTTCATTATTTAAGCTTCATTATTCATTGTCAGCTCATACTCATTATAAAGACTTGCCACCCGTGTGCCCACAACTATTCTAATCGAGGGCAGGTGGGCAGATGGATTGCCGCCTACTCCTGCTTTTAGCCATTAAAACATGTGCAGAAGGAAAACAAAGCAACACTTATAACTGTACTATTTAATTGTTTTTTAAATAGTGGAAGCAACATGAGTCATTGCTTTAGAGGAGCACAGTGCCAGCTCTGTTTTTTGATGAGAATTGTAAGAGAGTTAAAAAAATATTTTAACTTCTATTTCCATTAAGCCACCACTTCTCCACTGAGCTGGATGTGCCATCCTACCCTTTAATCCAGTTGGGGTATGAGATGGTCAAGGAAATGGGATTAGAGTAGATGGCTCCAGTTAAGAGGACGGAAGCAATGGCCTCACTCTGTGCTGTGATTTTTATGATCCTACGCTTGCTGATCTATATTGGCTTCTGGTCCGACAACCCCTCAAATTTAAAATCTTATCCTTGTGTTCAAATCCCTCCATGGCCTCCTCCCTTCCTATTTCTGTAACCTCCTCAAGCCCAACAAACCCTGGGATCTCTGCGCTCCTGCAATTCTGGCCTCTTGCGCAGCCCCGATGTTAATCGCTCCACCACTGGCGGCCATGCCTTCAGTTGCCTAGGCCCTAAGCTCTGGAATTCCCTCCCTAAACCTCTCCACCTCTCTCTCCTCCATTAAGATGTTCCTTAAAACCTACCTCTTTGAACAAGTTTTTGATCACCTGTCCTAATGGCCAGAATTTTCCGGGTTGTCAGCGGGTGGGATCGGTGGCGGGTCGGGTGAAAAGTTATTTTTTTGACAGCGGGTTGGGAACCCTGTGTCAACCCACTGCAACGCACCTCTCCCAATGTCGGGTCTGTCACCGCTGAGCAGACCCAACAGGCAGCGCAGGCGACCAAATTAAACTAATTAGAATGTACTTCCCAGACCCTTACCAGGCTTTTTTTTACCTTACTTTTTAACTTTAACTTCATGGCCACTTGAACCACGCTGTTCGGTGACCGCGTTTGTCAACCTGAGACTGGAGTTCAGCGGCCATTGCTCCAGCTGATTACTTGACAGCTTCAAATGCACAGTAAAAGCTCCCACCTGACAGATCATCACTTTCCTCAGCCACAAGCTGTTCCTTACTGCATTTCCACTACAGATTCAGGATGCTGCAAGTCTTTTCACAAGTCTCCATCCAGTCTGACCTCATTACCTATCCCACCATTGACAGATAGCTTCTGTCATCTCTACTTCACCTGCCATCTATTCCATGAGCATGGGTGCCCTTTATACTCCCTTACCGTGGTCCTCAGAATCGGACCACGATGAGCCCCAACACCAGCAGCACCAGGCACACCAGCAGCACCAACAACAACACCAACCTTCTCCGCAATCACTTGATGCTGCACAGGACATCAGCACCCGAGCACATTGCTGCCCGGAAGGCCAGGGATGGCCTCACCATGGCCAGACTTACTTTACTTAATGCTGTACACCCTGGCTTCCACATGATGCACCAGGTTGGCACCACCCCACACCAACACCATAAAGCATCCCTAACAATGCCCAAGACATTCCTTTCACACTCATCAGCATTGCGGGGGGTACCGTTATGTCTTACCATTTACTGCAACTCACTAAGCCACTTCTAAAGGTGCACACAAATCTGTCCAAGACCGGAAAGTGTTGAAAATAAAGATTTCAATGTTTGACAGCACATTAACAGAAACTTTACATAAACATTGGATAAAACACCCAAGTGGCTACCCTTGTGTGTTGTTAGTTGGTATGATTGCACTAGGATGAGGGTGAGTGTGAGGGGTGGCTAGTGAGATGGGGATGTGAAAATGTAGATAGAGAGGGATGGGTGGAGGTGCACCGTAAGTTGGTGTGAGTAAAGATGTGCAGGAGTAGGTAGGGAAGGCAGAGTGATGGGGATGCGATGAGAGGCACAGCTGGATGAAGGTGAGTGTGACTTTGTACTCATGTTTTGTGATGTAATGAGATCATTGAAAGGTTTGCGCCACTGCAGCCTGACCCTCCTGACCACACCCCTGCTTGTGACCTCCTGTGCAATGTGCAACCAGGCTGTGTTGGTCTCCTGGGGAGGTGTCTTCCGCCCATCGGAAGGGAAGAGGACCTCCCTGCGTGCTCTGACTCCCTCCATAAACATATGGAGGGAGTCATGAGAGAACCTGGGTGCAGCCCTCTGCCTCTGTGCAGTCATTGACAGTGTTTGCTGCACTCCAATGCTGTAGTGCACTGACTGCACAAATGTCAAAAGTAAGGTGGTCAATGTCCCTTTAAGGAATCCGGCTGATGACGCGTCATGAATGATGTCACCAGACCCGCTTCCTCTAATTGGGCTGGGAAACGCACTGGGCGGGCTTAACAAGGCCTATCAACATAAATTCAATTTGTACCGCGGGATGGAGCCAGCAACGGGGCCACCACCCGCCACCAACATCGCCCGCACCAGATACGGAAAATCTCAGCCAATATCTCTTTTTGTGGCTCGGTGTCAAATTTTGTCTGATAACGCCGCTGTGAAATGCCTTGGGGCATTTTACTGCATTAAAGGCACTATATAAATGCAAGTTGTTGTTGTTGTTGATTCTATGAATAATATTGTAGAGATTTGCCTGATAACCATGGGATAACATGGAGCACATTTACAGAGCTTTCCCTCGAGAGATTTAACAGATGGGCAGATTCCACAAGAGGACAGATTGCACGTGGTGTGTGGAAGGAGCAGGTTGGAAGGACCAAATGGTCTTTCTTCATTTCATACATTTCTGCATTTTCACAAATTAGCTGTTGGCACAGTTCAATACTCAGCTTAAAACAAATTGAATATTTACATAATAGGCTTACCCCAGAAGGGTTAAACATCTTTAGCAAGTATTTTATAAATACAGTACCAATATAGCAAATACCGACGGACTGCTGGTGTTGAGGAATCAGGGGTCTTCGGTTTCCTCTCACTTTCGCTTCTGGTTTTTTTTCTTGACGTCAGTCAGTCATGCAGGGATATGGTTCCTTTGCTCAACAGGCCTTCCTTGTGTGAGGTTAGGTAGTGAATGCTGAAGGGCTGACGGACACAAGAGGCAACAGGAGCAGATTGGCAAGGAGGGGAAGCAGTCAGGGCTCGGGCTTGGAGCATTGGCTGGCGGCACAAGGTCACAGGAAAAGGCATGTGCATTTAGAATGGCAAAAGATCGTAGGCAGGAGCAGAGGTGGGAGGCACAAGCGCCTCGGGTGGCTGAGGTTGGCAAGGCATGGTAAGAGGAGATGAGGAAGGGGAAAAGCCATGGCTTCTCAGTTGGGGGTGGGGGTGAAGCAGTAAGTGGGGGGGTGGGGGTGGGGGGGAGGCGGACAGCATAGGTGCTTGGGGTTGGTGGAGCACCCATGGTCCTGGAGGGGGTAATGGCAGGTGGGTAAAGGATCTGGGGGCTTGGCAGCTGGACGAGATGCAAGTGGTGGCAGTAGGATTTCTGCACAACATGAGAAAACTCTACAAGGAATATCACCCACATTATCTGAAAAGCCAGGGTTCCACTGCCAAGCTTAAGGGGCTGAAATTGGTCTTCGCCGATAGCGCAAAAATGGGCTCATGGTGTATCGGTAGCCCATTTTATACCACGCCTGTTCAACGCTGGCAGAGTGGGAACAGCTCCGAAGAATTTCCCAACCAGTCTGACTCTTAGTACTCTGTAATCTTCTTGTTGTGTATTTGAAATTACTCTGATATGCAGCTACAGGGGTACCGCAGTGAAATCCGCTTGTAATGATCACAGCTTGTAGTCTGTTCCATGTGGGTTTGCCTCCAGTTGTACAGATATTGTGCTGAACTCCTGTGATGCCTTGCAGGGCTCCTTAGAGCTAATTGGCAATTTAAACAGCTGAATACGCAACTGCATGGTGCTAAAGTAACCGTTAGGTGATTATGGATTTGGAGATCCTAAATCTGAAACATGTTTATGCACGATATATTACATCAGTATGGAAAACTGGATTTTATAAGAATAGAAATTGGGAAAGTAAAATGGGCAACAATATTGGCAAGCAACGATGTAGAACAGCAATGGGAAACATTTAAAACGGTGTGCAACAGAGTGCAGGAACAATATATTGTGCTATAAGGAAAGAACAAACTAAACATTAATGAGACTCCATGGATGAATAAAGCCATAAGGGAACAATTGAGGGTAAGGAAAGAGGCATACATTAAGTACATAGACAGCAGGGGAGTGCATGATAAGGGAGAATATGAAGAGATTAGGAGAGAAGTCAAAAAAACAATTAGGAAGGCAAAGAGGAACTATGAAATTAAATTATCAAGGAATATCAAATAAAATATTAAAATATTTTACAGGCACATCAATAAAAAAAGGACGGTTGGGATGGGAATAGGGCATTAAGGGATAGACAAGATAATACCACAGTTAACGATAGAGAGATGGAAGAAATATTAAATAATTATTTTGCTTCAGTATTTACCAGGTGGACATGACATTGGATGATGAGATTAGTAATGAGATATGTGCATTTAACATAAAAAGAGGGGATATATTAAATAAACTAATCAAACTCAAAGAGGATACATCCCTGGTCCGGATGGATTGCATCCACACATTTTAAAATAATCTAGTGAAGAGATAGTAGAGGCATTACTACACATATTTAATAATTCGTTAGAAAAAAGTGTAATGCTAGAGGACTGGCGGGTAGTTAACATAATACCTATATTTAAGAAGGGGCATAGAATATGTCCAGGGAATTATAGACCAGTCAGCTTAACATCGGTGATAGGAAAAATAATGGAATCCCTACTAAAGGAGAAAATAGAAGAACATCTAGAAATGAAAAAAAAGTAATGAATAGTCAGCATGGATTTCAAAAGGGAATGTTTTGCTTGACCAACCTCAATAAATTTTTTGAAGAGGTAACAGAAAGAGTAGACAATGGTAATGCAGTAGATGTAATTTATCTAGATTTTCAAAAGGCCTTCGATAAGGTACCCTATAATAGACTGATGAACAAGGTCAGAGAATGCGGAGTCAGGGGACAAGTAGCAGAATGGATAGCTAGCTGTCTTCAAGACAGAAAGCATAGATTAGGGGTAAAAGGTAGCTATTCACAGTGGCAGAAGGTGGGTAGTGGTGTTCCACAAGGATCAGTGCTGGGACCACTGTTGTTGACAATTTATATTAACGATTTAGACTTTGGAATCAAAAACACAATTTCTAAATTTGCGGATGACTCCAAATTGGGGGGGATAGTCAATACTGAGGAGGACTGCAACAAATTACAGGAGGACATTAATAAACTTGCAGAATGGGCATATAATTGGCAAATGAAGTTCAACACAGATAAATGTGAGGTATTACATTTTGGTAGGCAGAATAGGGAGGTCACTTATTACTTGGAGGGTGCGAGTCTAGGTGGGGTGGAGGAACACAGGGATCTAGGAGTACAAATACACAAATACACAAATCACTAAAAGTTGCGACACAGGTTAGCAAGGCCATAAAAAAAAACAAGCACTAAGGTTTATTTCTAGAGGGATAGAATTGAAAAGTAGGGAAGTTATGCTAAACCTGTATCAAACCTTGGTTAGACCACACTTAGAGTATTGCATACAGTTCTGGTCGCCATATTATAAAAAGGATATAGAGGCACTGGAGAGGGTGCAGAGACGATCTACAAGGATGATACAAGAAATGCGAGGGTATAACATATCAGGAAAGCATGAATAGGCTGGGTCTCTTTTCTCTTGAAAAAAGAAGGCTGAGGGGTGACCTAATAGAGGTCTTTAAAATTATGAAAGGTATTGATAGAGTGGATACAGAGAGAATGTTTCCACTTGTAGGGAAGAGCATAACTAGAGGCCATCAATATAAGATAGTCACCAACAAATCCAATAGGGAATTCAGAAGAAACTTCTTTACCCAAAAAGTGGTGAGAATGTGGAACCCGCTACCACAGGGAGTGGTTGAAGTGAATAGTATAGATGCATTTAAGGAGAGGCTGGACAAGCATATGAGGGTAAAGGGAATAGAGGGTTATGCTGAGAGATTTAGATGAGGAAAGACGGGAGGAGGCTCGTGTGGAGCATAAACGCCGGCATGGACTGGTTGAGCCGAATGGCCTGTTTCTGTGCCGTATATCCTATGTAATCCTCACTTAAACTGCTCAGATTGCCGATTTGCTCAGTACTGTTTGACGCTAACTGGTATTTAAGCTTATACAACTCAAGCTTCTGTTGCAATGTTAGGATGAATGTACCTCATATTAATATGGTTTACATTGAGAATCTTTCACTCAGTGCTAACTTAACGGCACATTTATCATCATACATCTGAGCTGCTGTACACATGGAGAATTGGCTATTATGATCAGCTACTTATAGTGATCACTTGAGCTGCTGGCCAAGTTGATCACTGAAGAAGAATGAGAAAGAAGTTACATTTATACAGCACTTCACAGTCAATCAATTACTTTTGAAATGTAGGTACTCTTGGCATGTAAGCAAGCAATGTAACTCGTTTGCACACAATATGGGGCGTGATTTTGCCAGCCCTGGGGAGGCGGGTTTGGAGGCGGGACTGCCGGGAAAATGGCAGAATCTGGGGGCGGGTGCCCATCCCACCCCCACCCCGCCTCCATGCTATCTTGCCAGGAGGCGGGTAGCTGACCCGCGCCGGGTCCCGTCTCCTCGAGGCGGGAAGGGGATTACAGCCACTTAACTGCCTGTTAACAGGTAGTGAACAGGCAGATAAGAGGATTATCCCCATTTTACCCACACAAGTGCGGGCTTCCCGAAGGCTCCGAACCCCGCCAGGGTCACCGAGGCGAGCAGTGGGTCTGCGGGGGTCGGAGGGGTACAAAAGTGTGCTGTGGAGGTGAGTGATGGGTGCAAGTGTGGAGAGGTGAGTATCTGAGGTAAGTGAAAAGTGTTAGAAAAAGCTTACTTACCTTTGGTTCTTCCTGCAGGCTTCAATTGTTGGGGATGCGGAGAGTCTCGCACCTCCACGGCAGAAATGACAGATGGCTGCTGCATTCTCCAATGCAACAACCATCTAATATTTGCTAAAGAAAGAAGTTTGATGAGTCTTGAATTCAAGAACTCATCAAACTACAGAGAATGTCAGTGTTTGACAGCTTCACAGAATTTTTGACAGATGAAACGTCATACGCTGACGTTCTCTGTAACCGGCTTCCCCTTAATTGGCCTGCTAAGACCGCTGGGCGAGCTTAACAAGGTCAATCAAGGGAAAATAGCGTGGGTTGGCCACAAGTCGATGGAGGCGGGACTAAAACCCGACAAGTGGGAGTCCCGCCTCCAAAAGCTCCCCATTGGCAAAATCCAGCCCATGGTTCCACAAACAACAATGACCACTTAATCTGTCTTTATGATTTTGGTTGGCCAGGACAACGGGAGAGCTCCCTATCCTTCTTCAAAAACATGAAATGGGATCTTTTATGTGCACCCGAACAAGCAGATGTCTCATCCAAAAGACAGCACCTCTAACAATGCAGTACTCCCTTAGTACTGCATTGGAATGTCATTGTAGACTATGGGGTTGTGAAGGAGAAGCATCCGGGAAGGCGGCGAACACCTCGAGTCTCTTCGCCGGGAGCAAACGGAAGCCAAGCACAAACAACGGAAGGAGCGCACGTCAACCCAAGCACTCCACCCACCCACCCCTTGAACCACCGTCTGCCCCACCTGTGACAGAGACTGTAGGTCCCACATTGGGCTCATCAGTCACCTGAGAACTCATTTTTAGTGTGGAAGCAAGTCATCCTCTGTTCCGAGGGACTGCCTAAGAAGAAGAGGATGATTTTGGTTGGCCAGGACAATGGGAGAGCTCCCTATCCTTCTTCAAAAACATGACATGGGATCTTTTATGTGCACCTGAACAATCAGATGTCTCATCCAAAAGACAGCGCCTCTAACAATGCAGTACTCCCTTAGTACTGCAATGGATGTCACTGTAGACTATGGGGTTGAATTGCCATGGGATTCTCATAATCGTTTACCAATACTTTGGTGGAAAACTCATGGAAAAGCCAGAGAAACGGGATAAACACCATCCAGGCCGTTTCTTCAGGGTTTCGATGGATCTACTGCCAAAGTTATGGTAGACAATTGGGAGAACCCCCACAGTAATTCAATCCCGATGTGTTCAAATCCTGGAGTGAGGTTTGAACCTACAACCTTCTGACTCAGAGATGACAGTGCTGAGCCAAGCTGACACTATAATTGGACTCTACTGTACTTTCAAGCTACTGGCCCCTAGATTTGAAAATCTCCACTCCAGACACTTGACATACCAAGGTCATCAATCACCACTAGATCTCAACTGTCAGGAGTTAGGATTTTTTGAATGCCAGCCAGTTTTAACAGTCAGCAATAAGTTGGATATCACTGTCTCACCCAAGAGAGATTTTTAGCTTTGCATGACTGAGATGGAGGCATTTTGCATTTTATACTGTATTATATTTTGCAAGTGTCTTCAGTAACTAATATTTTTTCTACAGTTCTCAGCACTTATGAATACTTTTATGATCTTAACTTTCGTAACAAAGATAACCTTGACCTTCTAATGGGCATCATAGAAATTTCAGTACAGAGGGGGCTATTCGGCTCATTGTGCCTGCTCTGGTGCTAATTATCCTGTCCCATTTCGTGCTCTTCCTTTGTGCCCTTTAATATATTTTGTCTTCAGGTGCTTATCTAATTTCCCATTTGAATATTGGCTTCAATAGTTACATGTACAAAGCATCACTTATCCTGAATTATATCTTCTTGTTACCAATTCTTAAATTGTAGGTGGCACTGATTATGTTCCATTTTTCATTTTCCATACCGACGAACAAATACGAATATTTCCAGTGTAATGAAATATGGCTACCTGTGTCTATTTTGTGCTGTTTTCTTCTGCCCTTTTCTGACACTTTTCAACTGACGGCGGCCTTTTAAAACAGCAGAGCAAACTTCATCAAAAGGCTTTGTTTGTTATAAAGGGATCAAGTAGTTCAGGGGATGTCTCTGGATGGCATCCTCCCCGGGCTCGGGAACGGTCGCATCCCGAAGGAGGCTTGCGAGTTCTACCAGCTCAAGCAGCGCGCCGCCGAGTATTACCGGCGCAACGCAGTGATGCACAAAATGCAGCAAGTACTCAACACAATGGGCCGGGTTTTCCGATCGGAGGCTTCCAGCGTGCGGATGCCTCTGATCGGAAAAAATCTACGCACTTACCTGCTGGCTCCATAGACCCGAGGCTTGCGATCCTGGGCCTCTCCTGATCCGCGCGCGCATAAGTTCACGTGGGCCATGGGGAACCAATGAAAGAAGGGAATCCCTTTTCACACTTTTGATAGGTATCCATGGACAGATCTGTCAAAAGTATGAATGGGGATCACTTAAACAACACAGTTAAACATTAAATAAATTTTTAAAAACATCACGGGGGAGAAATTCAGTATCGCCCCATTTGGGGCGCAATTATCGGCCGGGCGCAAAGATTACGGCCTGGCGCTAATTATCGCCACCGACTGCAAACTTGACTTTTATCGCCCCTGGAGGTGATTGGAGCGCTAAATCAGGCGCTTCACACCTGTCTTAAGGCGCAAAGGCCGAGGAGTGAGGCGCTACCTCAGAGCGCTGGCGAAGCTCATGTAATGTCAGTCAGCAATGGAACACACATACAATGGCACGGGCCAGTTCTTAAAGGGGATGGTTAATCTTGCTTTCCATCCACATCCTACTCATTGCAGCCTTGAATCTCGGCCTGGAGAGATCTGTACATCAAATCTGCTGGAAAGAACAATGGAGAGTACGAGGCAAATACCTCAGAGTGCAGCCCCCACAGTCTCTTCTAAATCGATACAAGGAATGGCAAATCAAAATGAACCTGCAAAGTGCTGCTCAGTACCCAAAACTCCTTCACACAACGTTGAATCTCTCCAGAAGTCTCTCTCTCTCTCTCTCTCAGAATGCTTCGTTCAAAAATGGCACCAACAATAAAAGGCAGGAAGCGGTCACCTTTAAATAGCGCTCCCCCTTTCCCTTCATGACTGCAGAACGCTCCCCTCAACCTGTCGTTGCTAGCATCAGCAGTAAGGCAGGGGGGCGCCACTCAATATCCGCTCCGGGGTGATACCGGGGCGTTGCGCACTCGACTGACGTCACGATCTGCCGGCGCAGGAGATCGTGGCGGTAGTGTTTAGCGCCGCCGCAAAATGTCTAGTTAATTTCGCGAGCGGCGCAAACTTCGCCGCGCCTGGGCGCTAGATGCTTTGCGCCCCATTAGCGCCCTCTTAAGGCGCTAACGGGAGGCGCAATCAACTGAATTTTTCCCCCCACATATTTAAAATTAGTTAAAATTACATTAAATTAAATATTTTAAACAAAAATGTAATTCTTTGAAAAAAATAATTAAAGTTTTTTACAGGGCTAAAAATAAAGTTACCTTTTTTTAAAAGCATTTAAAAATTATAAATGAGTGAAATATTTTTATATATTTTTTTCAACTCTTTTTTAATTGCTTTTACCAGGCGTAAGATTTTTAAAGGTTTTCAGTGGGCGGAGGTTGTGCAGAAAGCGGAACTCTCTGCCCATGGTGGCCCTTTTCCCGGGCAGGCGGATGGTCTGTCAAGAGGGTTCTTGACAGATCGCAAGTGCCGGCTTTCAGCACATGCGCTTCGCATGCCTAAACCTGGCACTTGCGAGGCCTCTATGGGTGCGTATGCACCTCGTACGCACCCGTGGGGGGCGGAAAATCCGGCTCAATGTTCTATGACAAACCCGATGATGTTTACGGGCACCTGGTAGGTATTTCAAAGTGCGCCCTAACGGGGAAGGGAAAAGAGGCAGAATCTCCATTTTTTTTTTGTCAGTGTTCAGCCAGTGGCTCAGTTGGGCAGCACTCTCTAGCCTCTGAGTCAGAAGGTTTGCAGGTTCAAGTCCCATTCCAAAGACTTAAGCACAAAAAATCAAGGCTGACAGTCCAGTGCAGTACTGAGGGAGTGCTGCACTGTCGGAGGTGTCACCTTTCAGATGAGACGTTAAACCGCGGCCCCGTCTGCCCTCTCAGGTGGACTGTAAAAGATCCCAAGGCACTATATCGAAGAAGAGCAGGGGAGTTATTCTTGGTATCCTGGCCAATATTTATCCCTCAATTAACATCACAACTATACAGATTATCTGGTCATTATCACATTGCTGTTTGTGGAAGCTTGCTGTGCGCAAATTGGCTGCCGCGTTTCCTACATTACAACAGTGACTACGCTCCAAAAGTACTTCATTGGCTGTAAAGTGCCTTGAGTCGTCCGGTGGACGTGAAAGGCACTATATGAATGCAAGTCTTTCTTTCATAGAATCATAGAATCATAGATTGGTTACACAGCACGGAAGAAGGCCATTTGACCCGTCGAGTCCATGCCGGCTCTCTGCAAGAGCACCTCAGCTAGTCCCACTCCCCTGCCCTTTCCCCGTAGCCCTGCAAATGTTTTTCCTTCAAAGACTTATCCAACTCCCTTTTGAAAGATAAGATTGAGTCTGCCTCCACCACCCTTTCAGGAAGTACATTTCAGATCTTAACCACTCACTGCGTTAAAAAGTTTTTTCTTACATCGACCTTGGTTCTTTTGCCAATCACCTTAAATCTGTGTCCTCTGGCTCTCGAACATTCTGCCAATGGGAATAGTTTCTATCTACTCTGTCCAGACCCCTCATGATTTTGACCACCTCTATCAAATCTCCTCTCAATCTTCTCTGCTCCAAGGAGAACAACCCCAGCTTCTCCAGTCTATCAATGTAACTGAAGTCCCTCATTCCTGGGATCATTCTTATAAATCTTTTCTGCACCCTCTCTAAGGCCTTCACATCCTTCCTAAAGTGTGGTGCCCAGAATTGGACACAGTACTCCAGTTGGGGCCGAACCAGTGTTTTATACAGGTTCAGCATAGTTTCCACTCTTTTGTACTCTATACCTCTATTCATGAAGCCCAGGATCCCGTAAGCCTTTTTAACTGCTTTCTCAAACTGCCCTGCCACCTTCAACGATTTATGCACATATACCCCCAGGTCTCTCTGTTCGTGCACCCCCTTTAGGATTGTACCATTTAGTTTATATGTCTTCTCCTCATTCTTTCTACCAAAATGTATCACTTCACACTTTTCTGTACTAAATTCCATCTGCCACGTGTCTGCCCATTTACCCAGCCAGTCTATGTCTTCCTGAAGTCTATCACTCTCCTTCTCACTGTTCTTCCAAGTTTTGTGTCATCTGCAAATTTTGAAATTGTGCCCTGTACACCCACGTCCAAGGTATTAATATGTATCAAGAAAAGCAGTGGTCCTCGAACTGACCCCTGAGGAACACCACTGTATACCTTCCTCCAGTCCGAAAAACAACCGTTCACCACTACTCTCTGTTTCCTATCACTTAGCCAATTCTGTATCCATGCTGCCACTGTCCCTTTAATTCCATGGGCTTCAACTTTGCTGGCAAGCCTATTATGTGGCACTTTGTTGAACGCCTTTTGGAAATTCATGTACATCAACCACATTACCCTCATCAACCCTTTCCGTTACCTCATCAAAAAACTCGACCAAGTTGGTTAAACACGACTTGCCTTTAACAAATCCATGCAGGCTTTCCTTAATTAATCCACACCTATCCAATTAAATGAATATTTTGCATCTGTGTTCACTATGGAGGAGGACGATGTAGGCATAGAAATCAGGCAGGGGGATTGTGATATACTTGAACAAATTAGCATTGAGAGGGAGGAGGTACTAGCGGTTTTAGCAGGCTTAAAAGTGGATAAATCCCCAGGCCCAGATGAGATGTATCCCAGGCTGCTGTGTGAGGCAAGGGAGGAGATTGCAAGGGCTCTGACACAAATTTTCCGAACTTCTCTGGCCACAGGGGAGGTACCAGAGGACTGGAGGACAGCTAATGTAGTACCATTATTCAAGAAGGGTAGTAGGGATAAACCAGGGAATTACAGGCCAGTGAGCCTAACATCAGTGGTAGGGAAATTATTGGAAAAAATTCTGAGGGACAGAATTAGTCTCCACTTGGAGAGACAAGGATTAATCAAGGATAGTCAGCATGGCTTTGTCAGGGGGAGATCATGTCTAACCAATTTGATTGAATTTTGAGAGGAGGTGACTAGGTGTGTGGATGAGGGTAGTGCAGTTGATGTAGTCTACATGAACTTCAGTAAAGCTTTTGACAAAGTCCCACATGGGAGACTGGTCAAGAAGGTAAGAGCCCATGGGATCCAGGGCAATTTGGCACATTGGATCCAAAATTGGCTTAGTGGCAGGAGGCAGAGGGTGATGGTCGAAGGTTGTTTTTGTGACTGGAAGCCTGTGTCCAGTGGTGTACCGCAGGGATCGGTGCTGGGTCCCTTGCTGTTTGTAGTGTACATTCATGATTTAGATATGAATGTAGGAGGTATGATCAGTAAGTTCGCAGATGACACGAAAATTGGTGGAGTGGTAAATAGCGAGGAGGGAAGCCTCAGGCTACAGGACGATATAGATGGGTTGGTCAGATGGGCAGAACAGTGGCAAATGGAATTTAACCCTGAAAAGTGTGAGGTGATGCATTTTGGGAGGACTAACAAGGCAAGGGAATACACAATGAATGGTAGGACCCGAGGAAGGACAGAGGATCAGAGGGACCTTGGTGTGCATGTACATAGATCCCTGAAGGCAGCAGGACAGGTAGATAAGGTGGTTAAGAAGGCATATGGGATACTTGCCTTCATTAGCCAAGGCATAGAATATAAGAGCAGGGAGGTTATGATGGAGCTGTACAAAACGCTAGTTAGGCCACAGCTGGAATACTGTGTGCAGTTCTGGTCGCCACACTATAGGAAGGATGTGATTGCATTAGAGAGGGTGCAGAGGAGATTCACCAGGATGTTACCTGGGCTGGAGCGTTTCAGCTATGAAGAGAGACTGGACAGGCTGGGGTTGTTTTCCTTAGAGCAGAGAAGGCTGAGGGGGGACCTGCTTGAGGTGTACAAAATTATGAGGGGCGTAGATAGGGTAGATAGAAAGGAACTTTTCCCCTTAGTAGAGGGGTCAATAACCAGGGGGCATTGTTTCAAGGTAAGGGGCAGGAGGTTTAGAGGGGATTTGAGGAAAAACGTTTTCACTCAGAGGGTGGTTGGAATCTGGAACTCACTGCCTGAAAGGGTGGTAGAGGCAGGAACCCTCACAACATTTAAGAAGCATTTAGATGAGCACTTGAAACGCCATAGCATACAAGGCTAAGGACCAAGTGCTGGAAAATGGGATTAGAATAGACAGGGCTTGATGGCCGGCGCAGACACGATGGGCCAAAGGGCGTCTTTCTGTGCTGTATAACTCTATGGGCTGGATTTTGTCTTGGGGTCGGGTTGGGGTTGTGTAATCCGCATTTCATGTTTCCCCCCGACTCCAGATTAATGTGGATGTCTGATGCAATTTTCACTTAATTGGGCAATTGAGTTGGAGCATGTGGGAACCCATGAACTAATTAGTGTTTTCAGTCTGAAAGTCGCCTCTGATGATGTCATCATTGCTGACTGCCTAGTCTCAGAGACTGTTGCTGACAGAGAGGACCTGCCTGGCTTTTGATGTGAGTGGACATGGATGCAAAAAGAGAGAGAGAATGAATTTTTTGCCAAGCAAGTCCTCCCTAGCAGTCTCTGAAGACATTCAATGCAGCAGCATCAGAGGCGACATTCACACCTAATACTACTACTACTACCTTCATCACATCTCCGTTGTAATAGTGGACTTGCAGCCGATAGTCAGCTATCCACTTGTGCTCCCGCCAGGTTTCACTGGAGTGTTTCACGCCAGGCGTGCTTCACGTCAGAAGAGGGTGAAACTAGCTACAGCTTTTCAAAATAGCATTACAGAGCCAATTTAGAGCTTGTTAAGGACTTTAATGGCCTCTCCCGCCTCTTGAAGGCGGGACGGAGTTGGGAACCCCGTGACTGATTCTGTCAAAACTGCGTGGAAGCGGGATGGAATCGGGATGGGGTCGGAAACCCCGACCCCGCAAATTTAACCCCCCACACGCCTCCAAAGCCGACTCCATGGGTCATTCAAAATCCAGCCCTATGAATCTAAGTGACTGTTAGTTTTGTCCCTGATTACTGTTTCTAAAAGCTTCCCCACTACTGAGGTCATACTGACTGGCCTGTAGTTGCTGGGTTTATCTTTACACCCTTTTTTGAACAATGGTGTACTCTAGTCCTCTGGCAGCACCCCCATATCTATGGAGGATTGGAATATTATGGCCAGTACCTCCGCGATTTCTGCCCTCAATTCCCTCAGCATCCTAGGATGCATCCCATCCACTCCTGGTGATTTATCTACTTTAAGTACAGCCAGTCTTTCTAATACCTCTTTATCAATTTTTATCCTATCAAGTGTCTCCACTACCTTCTCCGTCACTATGTCTATGGCAGCATCTTCTTCCTTGGTGAAGACAGATGCAAAGTACTCATTTAGTACCTCAGCCATAACCTCTGCCTCCATGCATAGGTCTCCTTTTCGGTCCCTAATCAGCCCCACCCCTCTTCTTACTACCCTTTTACTACTGTAATATAGTTACAGCTTGTCCAAAGTTGATTTAGACCCAAGAGACTACGGCCAGGATTTTCCTCCGAGCTGCTCTTTCCATAGTTTCGCTGGAAGTGTGGCGGAAACCCCATTTACTGGCGTATACGGATTTTCTGCTGGATTTTCGGCAAAATTCCCGGCATATGAATAGGGCCCTGGTTTTTTCTGCCTTCATTAAAATGGTACAATAAGTATCTTACAAAGCAAAATTTGTAATCCTGGTTCGCAAAGTGAAATCTCCAGGAGCTGAAATTACAGCCTTGTGCAAAGAGCATTCATAAAACTGTTCACCTGGCCAGTTGAGCTATCTTTGTGACTGCGCGGCAGTACTTTTCTTGGTACCTTGATCCTGAATACCTTGTAATTCCAGTTTTGGATACAGCTGATAAGTATTTTGAGCTGTTTAATTTTTGGATTTGTCATTTCTACTTAAGGGGTGTGGGACTTGTGCCCTTATAAGTTATTGTGACTGGTGAGATATTTTCTATTTAAATTAGTGGGTTTAGGTCTCAGCATTAGCGTTAGTTCAAATCCACATACATTACTGGAGCATCTTTCAGTGTTTCCTGTTTTTGGTTGTTGAGTAGGGTTTCATCTCTCCAGCAGTAATGGTGTTGGGCATCCATCCAACCTTTACTGAATGTGCAAAGAAATTATGCTTTATTAATAGACAAACTTAATATGCGAATCCAGTAAAGCTTATTTACACTTTTTCTATTGGCCTTTAAAACATAATGATGCAAAGTAATATAGTTACAGTAAATTTGTAAAAAATACAGCATGCACATCAATGTATTAATTTATTAGATTGCTTTCATTACTAGTGCAATGTGGTAAGTCATTTAGGCAGACAGTGGAAGTAGATATCTAAAATAAGTTTGGCAAAAACATGCTATTCTATAGCACAATATATTAGGATAACTAAACTTGCTGTATTCAATTAGCTGCTATGTTTGCCTACATAACAACGGTGACTGCATTTCAAAGCAGTTCATTGGTTGTGAAGAACTTTGTGATGTCCTAAGGATATGATACTATATACATCTTTCTTTCTTTCTTTTTCCAGTTACAATGCATGTGTTCAAATCCGTTCAATGGTTTGATGGTTTATCATTACTATCCCTTGCTAACATAAATAAAATATATCCATAAGAGAGAAATCTCATGTGTTGTATCATCTGTTTCAGTTTGATCTTCCATTTCATGAGTAGGTGTTATAATTGTAACTTGACGTACTTCCTCTCTTTAGTCATTGGAGGGCAGATGTGAGTGAGACAAGTTACTGAGTCAACTCTACTCTGCTGTTCTGATAATAGAACAGGTGCTTAATTCTAATTGGTGTTCTTCTGTTTTCAAATATTACAATCAAACTGAGTTTGTTTTTATGACTTACCAACTACATATTTCCCTTGCAATCAACCAGATAATTAAAACTGATAAACCATTTAAGCTAGTTTTGGGGAACAACAGCAGGATCATTCTGCCTGTAACTGTTACAGGCCAATTATGCAGTAAATGCACAAAAAATTATTTGCAGTTACCATCCAAATTACAGCATGTAATTGAACATATTTACTAACGTAAATTTGCCCATGACAGTAAGTTAAGTTGCTATGGCAAATATACCATACCTAAGAAAGGATATCCTTACTTAAGAAAGGATATACTTGCCATCGAGGGAGTGCAACGAAGGTTCACCAGACTGATTCCTGGGATGGCAGGACTGTCGTATGAGGAGAGATTGGGTCGACTAGGCCTGTATTCACTAGAGTTTAGAAGAATAAGGGGATCTCGTGGAAACGTATAAAATGCTGACAGGGCTAAATAGACTGGATGCAGGGAGGATGTTTCCCCTGGCTGGGGGGTCTAGAATGAGGGGTCACAGTCTCAGGATATGGGGTAGGACATTTAGGATTGAGATGAGGAGAAATTTCTTCACTCAGAGGGTGGTGAACCTGTGGAATTCTCTACCACAGAAGGCTGTGGAGGCCAAGTCACTGAATATATTTAAGAAGGAGATAGATAGATTTCTAGACGCAAAAGGCGTCAAGGGGTGTGGGGAGAGAGCGGGAATATGGTATTGAGATAGAGGATCAGCCATGATCATATTGAATGGCGGAGCAGGCTCATAGAGCCGAATGGCCTACTCCAGCTCCTATTTTTCTATGTTCTATGTTCTCTCAGAGGCTGAGTTTGGGAGGAGCCTCTTGCTGATGGGTCTCCTCAGAGTCCTCTTTCAGTTACAGAAATACTAATGCTGAAATTAGCGGTCCGGCTTTTAATTTCCTGGTATAAAATGAACATTTTTTGAATATTTATTGAATAAAGTCCGTTTTTTTTTTAATGATGCAAGCAATTTTTCTCCATGCTGGGGAAGATAGATGCCATTTCAAAATGTAGGAAAATAATCATTGGCGATCAGTACCTTGGTGCCCTGTTTCCTGCGCTCTATCCTTTTGGAGAAAACTAGCACTTATACCATGCTTTCATCCTCTCAGCCTCTGTTCAGTTATTCAGAGGTCCACAGCCATGCATGCTTAGCTCCATCCTGTTTCATGACTTTATTTATAAACTGATGGTTGTTATGCTGACACAAAAGAATGTATTTTTGTTGAAGATTTCGCTTATAATTGACTTCTTGGTACATAAACCATAGTATATAGGAATGAAAAAGCAGTTTTACGCACAGAAATCATGTCCGAGCTTAACTCAATACATTTTTGCAATAATTAGTTAGCTGTCACGGAGCAGTTACTCAAGCAAGAATCCAAGTCACTCCATTCAAATACAAACATGCTGCATATTTTGTTCAGGTATGTGTTTGCTTGGCGGCTTTTTGAATTAAATAGCCAGTTATTTCAATTCTACTTGCCTCTGGTTACTGTTTTGGAGGAATTTATCAGCCTACTTTTTTCAAAGCACAAAGTCTATCTGTGCATTTTGAAGAGGATTTCTGCAATCTGCTGAGTGAATCTGTCTAAAACTTCCAAAAAATGCAGCTAGCCAGATATTTCCACACATGGTGAGAGCATTAATAAAAAAAACATGAATGCTTTTCTATTTTAAAAAGGACTATTATATTAATGCTACTCTTCGCTTGTTCATTTATTATTTAATACATTTGTTTGGCATTATAGCCTGGATTACAACAGTAATGCAGTTTCCTACATTACAACAGTGACTACAGTTCAAAACATACTTCATTAACTGTAAAGCACTTTGGGACGTCCTGAGATCATGAAAGGTGATATATAAATGCAAGTTTTTTTTAAAGTAAGATCTAGTGTAATGATATTCTGCCATCTTCCAAAGACCAGGGGGATCCTGTGGAGGCACAGGATAGAACCAGAATGGGGATAATATGAAACATACCTAGACCAAGGCAGTGAAGATACTATTAAAGACATCAGGATCTGAGGCTCCCTATTCAAGATCATTACGTTGGTTTTATACATTGATGTTTTCCTTTGTTTGTGCCCTAGTGCATCTCCCGCAGCATTACTTACAACACCATGCGTGCTCAAGGCTACTGAAATTTAAAGAAATTAACATTAGAAATATACACAATGTACAACATATGAGGTTATGCATAATTATAACAGAACAATTAGAAATATATGTAATAATTATATTAAAATGCAATTATACATAAATATATTAAATAATATAGCACCACCTCCAAGTTCCCCTCCAAGTCACATGCCATCCTGACTTGGAAATATATCGCCGATCCTTCATCGTCGCTGGGTCAAAATCCTGGAACTTCCCTCCCTAACAGCACTGTGGGAGGACCTTCACCACACTGACTGCAGCGGTTCAAGAAGGCGGCTCACCACCGCCTTCTCAAAGGCAACTAGGGATGGGCAATAAATGCTGGCCTTGCCAGTGATGCCCACATCCCATGAACGAATATAAAAAAAAAATAATTGTACCAATCCACATAAATTTGTAAAAGCTGGGCTTTGCGAATAAGCTATCACTATTGGTACTTTTTTGAAAGCCTTTGTAAGTTTACTCTCCCTCCACTTCTCTTCATGAAAAGTTATGTTAAATATTTAACAATTCATTATTAAATATCTCACTCAGACTGCCACTTTTGATGATTACCACTCTCAAATGCTATACATAATGTATTATGCCAGGACATGACACGATGTGAAACTTTTAGCCCAAGGGAGGACTCAGTCTTCCCATAGACAATATTGGTTCTCACTGGCATTCAGACCTTACACCGCTTGAGGCTTTTCTTGCAGATGGCTTCCAAGGAATCGATCATCCTGAACTTGTAATTTGGATCAGCACCAGCCCCAGAGAAGGCTGCATACGGTTTCTGTTTAAAGTGGCTGGCATATAAAATGGTTTAAGGTTCAAATAGAAAGGGAAAAAGTTTAGTGCAAAAAAAAATCAAGGTCACCAGATTAGAATAGGCTAGATTTTTAGAAGGATAAGGAGTGAGCTAGCCAAGATGAGATGGAAAAAGAAATGGACACACAGGACTGTAAATCCAACAGTGGGATATTCTTAAAAAGGGCATTGCAAAGGGGCAGATTTAAAAAAAATTCAAAAAAGAACGAGACTACTGCAAGTTTCAGAATGCCATGGATAAATAAAGAGCTTAGAAACAAACTAAACTTAAATATGTGGGCATATAGATATGATAAAAATAAGAGAGAATATGAGATAATAAAGAATGAGGTTAAGAGAGGGATAAGGACAGCAAGGAGGGAGTATGAGGAAACAGTTCAAAGAAATATTGCATAGAAATACATAGATGTTACAACACAGAAACAGGCCATTCGGCCCAACCAGTCTGTGTCAGATTTTAACCTCCATGCCAGTAAATAATTTAAATCACATTTACCCAGCCTGTTCCTATATCCTTTCAACATATTTTATTTAATATACCTATCCAATCTAATGTTGAATGTTGACATAGTTTCTGCCGCAACCAGTAATCCTGGAGGTGAATTTCACATCCTCACAATTCTCTGTGTAAAAAGGTTTCTCCTTCCTCTGTTCTAAATATCTTACATTAATTTTGTATCTATGGCCCCTCGTTCTTGACTCCTCAATAGTCTGGTTCTATCTACCCTGTCCAATCTTTTCATCATTTAAAATGCTTCTATCACATCATCCTGTAATCTGCATGGTTCTATGAAAAAATACAATTTTTTTAAGCCTTTCTTTGTGTTTGTATTTCCTCGAGGGACTAAATGGACTACTCCTGCTCCTACCAGGCAGAATCCTAGTGAAAGTGCATTGTACCCTCCCTAAAGTGTCAACATCCTTCCTAGAGTGTCAAGCCTAAAACTACACACTCTAACAGTATTCTAACTGAAGTCATTAAGGTTTTATACAGGCTCATCATTACCTCCTGGCTTTTATATTCTATACATCTTGTGATAAAACTTTGAATTCCATTAGCTTTTTATACGGCCTTATCAATCTGATGTGCTACCTTTAATGTCCCTTGAACCTGTATTCCCAAATCCCTCTGCTCTTCCACAGATCTGAGCCTCCTTGCATTCAGAGTATAATTAAAAATAACAGTAAAGTATTCCATGAATATATCAGTAAAAAGAGAATTGTTAAATGTGAGACGGAAACCGTGAGAGGAGAGAATACTGAGTTAGTAGAGGTTATAGAATAGAATCATAGAATGGTTACAGCACGGAAGAAGGCCATTCGGCTCGTCGAGCCCGTGCTGGCTCTCTGCAAGAGCACCTCAGCTAGTCCCACTCCCCCACCCTTTCCCCGTAGCCCTGCAAATTTCTGTCCTTCAGATACTTATCCAACTCCCTTTGGAAAGCTGTGATTGAATCTTCCTCCACCACCCTTTCAGGC
Organism: Squalus acanthias; assembly: GCA_030390025.1. Classification (NCBI taxonomy): domain Eukaryota; kingdom Metazoa; phylum Chordata; class Chondrichthyes; order Squaliformes; family Squalidae; genus Squalus; species Squalus acanthias. The sequence goes on from CM059428.1 coordinate 152,985,986, forward strand.
AGTGCATTCCAGATCTTAACCACTCACTGCGTAAAAATGTTTTTCTTACGTCGCCTTTGGTACTTTTGCCAATCAACTTAAATCTGTGTCCTCTGGCTCTCGACCATTCAGCCAATGAGAACAGTTTCCCTCTATCTACTCTGTCCAGACCCCTCATGATTTTGAACACCTCTATCAAATCTCCTCTCAATCTTCTCTGCTCCAAGGAGAAGAACCCTAGCTTATCCAGTCTATCAACGTTACTGAAGTCCCTCATTCCTGGAATCATTATCGTAAATCTTTTCTGCACCCTCTCTAAGGCCTTCACACCCTGCCTAAAGTGTGGTGCCCAGAATTGGACACAGTACTCCAGTTGGGGCCGAACCAGTGTTTTATACAGGTTCATCATAATTTCCACACTTTTGTACTCTATACCTCTATTCATGAAGCCCAGGATCCTGTAAACCTTTTTAACTGCTTTCTCAATCTGCCCTGCCACCTTCAACGATTTGTGCACACATACCCCCAGGTCTCTCTGTTCATGCACCCCCTTCAGGATTGTACCATTTAGTTTATATGTCCTCTCCTCATTCTTTCTACCAAAATGTATCACTTCACACTTTTCTGCGTTAAATTTCATCTGCCACGTGTCCGCCCATTTCACCAGCCTGTCTATGTCTTCCTGAAGTCAATCACTCTCCTCCTCACTGTTCACTATACCTCCAAGTTTTGTGTCATCTGTAAATTTTGAAATTGTGCCCTGTACACCCACGTCCAAGTCATTAATATATATCAAGAAATGCAATGGTCCTAGAACCGACCCCTGGGGAACACCACTGTATACCTTCCTCCAGTCCGAAAAACAACCATTCACCACTACTCTCTGTTTCCTATCACTTAGCCAATTCCATATCCATGCTGCCACTGTCCGTTTTATTCCATGGGCTTCAACTTTGCTGGCAAGCCTATTATGTGGCACTTTGTTGAATGCCTTTTGGAAATCCATGTACACTACGTCAACTGCACTCTGTTAACTCATCAAAGAATTCAATCAAGTTAGTTAAATACGATTTGCATTTAACAAATCTGTGCTGGCTTTCCTTAATTAATCCACACTTGTCCAAGTGATTGTTAATTTTTCCCTGATTACTGTTTCTTAAAGATTCCCCACCTCCAAGGTTAAACTGACTGGCCTGTAATTGCTGGGTTTATCTTTACACCCTTTTTTGAACAATGGTGTAACATTTGCAATTCTCCAGTCCTCTGGCAACACCCCCGTATCTAAGGAGGGTTGGAATATTATGGCCAGTACCTCCGCGATTTCCTCCCTCAATTCCCTCAGCATCCTAGGATGCATCCCATCCGCTCCTGGTGATTTATCTACTTTAAGTACAGCCAGCCTTTCTAATACCTCCTCTTTATCAATTATTATCCTATCAAGTATCTCCACTACCTCCTCCTTTACTATGTCTATGGCAGCATCCTCTTTCTTGGTGAAGACAGATGCAAAGTACTTATTTAGTACCTCAGCCATACCCTCTGCCTCCATGCATAGGTCTCCTTTTTGGTCCCTAATCGGCCCCACCCCTCCTCTTACTACCCTTTTACTATTTATATGCCTATAGAAGACTTTTGGATTACCTTTTATGTTGGCTGCTATTCTATTCTCATACCCTCTCTTTGCCCCTCTTATTTTCTTTTTCACTTCTGCTCTGGCCTTTCTATATATAGCCTGATTCGCCGCTGTTAAAGGAACGTTAGTGGCGATACTAAACAAGTATTCTGCATCAGTGTTTAAAAACAGAAGGATTTTGGTGAGCAGATAAACCCTGAATTGGTTAAAAGCTAGCTAAGGAGAAGGAAAATATTAGAGAAGTTAGTTAAACTAAAGGAGGACAAAGTACTGGGACATGATGGGATACATCCAAGGATCCTCAGGAAAATTGGGGAAGAAACAGCGGAGGCCCAATAGATTAGGGTTGTATTGAGAATAAATGTGTGCCTGAGGACTGCAGTGTGGCTAAAGTAATACACATTTTCAAAAAGGGAGACATAGCTAACTGAGGTCAGTTAGTTTAACATCTGCAGTAGGAAAATTTTGGAATCTTTAATTAATGATGGAGGCCGAGATTTTAATAATCTTGGCAGGTCCATGGTGGGCGATGTCGGTGGTGGTTCCCAATCCCGCTGCTGGCTCCATCCCGCTCTGTGAAATGAATTTCCCTTGATGGGGCTTGTTAAGCCCACCCAGCGTGTTTCCCGGCCAATTAGAGGAAGTGGATCTGGTGATGTAATTTGATGACACGTCATCAGCCGGTTTCCTTAAAGGGACCAGGTTCAAATTAATTTTGACATTTGTGCTGTCACTGTTCTACAGCATTGAGGTGCTGCAAACACTGACAATGACTGCACAAAGGCACAGGGTTGCACCCAGGCTCACCCATGACTCCCTCCATATGCTTATGGAGGGAGTCAGAGCACGCAGGAAGGTCCTCTTCCCTTCCCATGGGCGGAAGACACCTCCCCAGGAGATCAACACAGCCTGGTTGCGCTTTGCACAGGAGGGCACAAGCAGGAATGTGTGGTCAGGAGGACCTGGGTGCAGTGCTGCAAATGTTTCAATGATCTCAGTAGAGCACGAAAAGTTACTACAAAGCCACAATCAACCTCATCCTGCTGTGCCTCTCATCACATCCCCATCACTCTGCCATCCCTACTCTACTCCTGCACATCCTTACTCACACCAACTTACCTTGGACCTCCACCCATCCCTCTCTATCTATATTATCACTTCCCCATCTCACTAGCCACCCCTCACACTCACCCTCACCCTAGTGCAATCATAGGGTAGCCACTTGGGGGTTTTATGCAATGTTCATGTAAAGTTTCTGTTAATGTGCTGTTAAAAATTGAAACCTTTATTTTCGATGTTTTGTGTTCTTGGACAGATTTGTGTGCACCTTTGGAAATGGCTTAGTGAGTTGCAGCGAATGGTGAGACATAACGGTACCCCCCGCAATGGTGATGAGTGTGAAAGGAATGGCTTGGGCATTGTAGGGATGCTTTATGGTGTTGGTGTGGGGTGGTGCCAACCTTGCGCATCTTGTGGCAGCCAGGGTGTACAGCATCAAGTGAAGTAAATCTAGCCATGCTGAGGCCAACCCTGGCCTCCCGGGCAGCAATGTGGTCGGGTGCTGATGCCCTCTGTCCTGTGCAGCATCAGTTGATTGTGGAGAAGGTTGGTGGTGGTGCTGCTGGTTTTGGGTCTGATCGTGGTGGGATTCTGAGGACCAAGGTGAGAGAGTTTCAATGGCACCAACGCTGATGGAATAGATGGCAGGTGAAGTAGAGATGACAGAAGCGATCTGTCAATGGTGAGAGAGGTAATGAGGTCAGACTGGATGGAGACTTGTGTAAAGAATTGCAGCATGGTGAATCTGTGCTGGAAATGCAGTGAGGAAGAGCTTGTGGCTGAGGGAAGATATGTCTGTGAGGTGGGAGCTTTTACTTTACATTTGAAGCTGCCAACTCAACAGCTGATTCAATGGCTTCTGAACTCCCGCCTCAGCTTCAGGGACGTGGTCCACGACCAGCGTGGACCCTGTGGGCGAGCTGTCAAATGCAAAAGGTAAGCTGAAATTCATTCTTAAGTGGCTCTAAACAAGCCACTAATTACCTAAATAGCGCTGACAGACCTGACATCGGGAAAAGTGCGAGGCGGCGGGTTCACAGCGGGGTCCCAACCCACTGGGGAAATAAAACACTTTCCAACCCGGCCCGCCATCGCGCGTGCCCGCTGACACCTCGCAAAATCAAAGCCAAAATTACTAAATAACTAAACAAAGGGAAAATAATTTGAAGCGACCAAACAGATCAGAAAGTGAGATTGTGGGTGACAAACCTGAAAGAATTCATTGCGGAGATGGCAGATACAGTGGATGGAGGAAATGCATGGACATTCAGAAAGCTTTTAACCAAATACCACACAAGGGAACGGTAGCGTAATGATAATGTCGCTGGCCTAGTAATCCTCGAGGCCTGGACTAATGATCCAGAGACGTGAGTTCAAATCCCACCACGGCAGCTGAGGAATTTGAATTCAGTTAATTAAATAAATCTGGAGTAAAAAGCTAGTATCAGTAATGGTAACCATGAAACTATTGGATTGTCGTAAAAATCCATCTGGATCACTAATATTGTTTAGGGAAGGAAATCTACCGTCTGGTCTGGCCTATATGTGACTCCAGACCCACAGCAAGCTGGTTGATTCTTAACTACCCTCTGCTGTAACTAACCGCTACGCACCTCCCAAACCTGCGACCTCGTCCACCTAGAAGGACAAGGGCAGTAGGCGCATGGGAACACCACCACCTGCAAGTTCCCCTCCAAGTCACACACCATCCTGACTTGGAAGTATATCGCTGATCCTTCATCGTCGCTGGGTCAAAATCCTGGAACTCCCTCCCTAACAGCACTGTGGGAGTACCTTCACCACACGGACTGCAGCGGTTCAAGAAGGCGGCTCACCACCACCTTCTCAAGGGCAACTAGGGATGGACAATAAATGCCGGCCTTGCCAGTGACGCCCACATCCCATAAGCGAATATGCAAAAAAAGAAACTATTGGAGCAGATTAAGGGGTATAGAATTAGGGGAAGGGAGAAAATTGAATTAACAATGGGTTAGAGAGGAAGAAACAGAGTAGGAGTTAAGGGCAGTTGCTGAGAGTGATTGGAAATGAGTAATGGGATTTTGTTCTGGTATTGCTGCTGCTCACGGTGTCTGTCAATGATTTGTATATAGAGCTTCAGGGAGTGGTGTCCAAATTTGTAGATGATACTAAAATATTAGACATAGTAAATCATTCTGAGGTCGAAAGGAAGCTGCAAAGAGAAATTGATAAGATGATGGAATTAGGCAAAAAGGTAAATCCTGGTGATCTGGAAGACAAGAATGAGCAGGGGCTGGTGCATTCAGAGAGGGCTTTGGTAGGAATGAAGGGAGTAAATGGAGCAAGCCTGGAGTACTTGATTGGAAAGACTAGGAAAAAAAACAGAGACTGGGCAGGGTGGGTAAAATGGCTGGAATGGAGAATTATAAAAGAAGCAAATGGGGAATTATCATAGAAAAATAGGAGCAGGAGTAGGCCATTCGGCCCTTCGAGCCTGCTCCGCCATTCAATATGATCATGGCTGATCCTCTATCTCAATACCATATTCCCGCTCTCTCCCCATACCCCTTGATGCCTTTTGCATCTAGAAATCTATCTATCTCCTTCTTAAATATATTCAGTGACTTGGCCTCCACAGCCTTCTGTGGTCGAGAATTCCACAGGTTCACCACCCTCTGAGTGAAGAAATTTCTCCTCATCTCAGTCCTAAATGTCCTACCCTGTATCCTGAGACTGTGACCCTTCGTTCTAGAGCCCCCAGCCAGGGGAAACATCCTCCCTGCATCCAGTCTGTCGAGCTCTGTCAGATTGTATACGTTTCAATGAGAACCCCTCTCATTCTTCTAAACTCTAGTGAATACAGACTTAGTCGAACCAATCTCTCATCATACGACAGTCCTGCCATCCCAGGAATCAGTCCGGTGAACCTTTGCTGCACTCCCTCTATGGCAAGTATATTCCTTCTTAGGTAAGGAGACCAAAACTGCACACAGTACTCAAGGTGTGGTCTCACCAAGGCCCTGTATAACTGTAGTAAGACATCCTTGCTCCTGTACTCAAATCCTCTTGCAATGAAGGCCAACATACCATTTGCCTTCCTAACTGCTTGCTGCACCTGCATGTTTGCTTTCAGTGACTGGTGTACACGGACACCCAGGTCCCTTTGCACATCAAAATTTCCCAATCTATCACCATTTAAATAATACTCTGCCTTTCTGTTTTTCCTACCAAAGTGGATAACTTCACATTTATCCACGTTATACTGCATCTGCCATGTATTTGTCCACTCACTCAACTTGTCTAAATCGCCTTGAAGCCTCTTTACATCCTCCTCACAACTCACGATCCCACCTGGTTTCGTGTCGTCAGCAAACTTGGAAATATTACATTTGGTTCCCCCATCCAAATCATTGATATATATTGTGAATAGCTGGGGCCCAAGCACTGATCCCTGCGGTACCCCACTAGTCACCGCCTGCCACCCCGAAAAAGACCCATTTATTCCTACTCTCTGTTTCCTCTCTGTTAACCAATTTTCAATCCATGCCAGTATATTACCCCCAATCCCATGTGCTTTAATTTTGATTGATGAAAATTGGTTGAAAATGTTTTAATGGTGATCTAATTGGTTTGTGGTGTTATTTGGTTAGAATGGCCCAATCAGCAATGTTAGAGTCTCACTAGAATTTACAAATATATATTTCAACCATACAATGCTACAGACACAAGAGGTTTATTAATATTAGTATATCTCCTGTAGTATTGCTTGTGGACAAAGGATGAGACTGGGCTATGAGTCTCGTGGGATCAATTGTAAGTAAGGCCTGGAGATTTTTTTTTTGAAAAAGACTACACGGTTTGGAAATTCAAAGTTGGTTCCCATTTTTTTTTAACAATTCGGTGATGTGTTCATGTAAGATTAGCAAAGTAGCAAATCCCTTCCACTCAGTAACCTGTACAGCATGTTAATTGCACTAGTCTTCAGTCTACATTCAGTTCTGTACTGTTGGTACGGTTACTATGGCAACCAAATAATATTGACAAAAGGCAAGGAAAAAATGCACAGTTACTAAACTATGCGCCAAATGGTTCAGAAAGGACACTTTATTTTTGCTGCAGTTTCTTTAGTCCATACCTAATCAATGAAACTCTCACATCCCTTCACCGATTTTGTTTTCTATGGTCTCAAATCAATTTCTACAACCATAGAGGGTACTTTACACAGCATGTCAGAAGTATGAAAGCTTCCTTGAATTATTAAGTCTTCAGCATAAGTTAAACAAATGCCACGGACTCCCCAGGGTAAATATAGCAATCTCGCACTCCAAGCAAAGTGCTGCGCTCAAAGGGAGCCTGGGCTGGTGAATTACTGCTATAACCCATGTTTCTTTCAAGTCAGGCTCCTTGTTAGGAGCATTTCTTTTATTCATTCACAGGATGGGGGCATCACTGTCAAGGCTGGTATTTATTGCCCATCCCAAGTAGGCCAGTAGGGTGGTTAGGGGGGTTGGGGGTGGCGAAGAGGCACAGGTCGTATCTACTGCGGGCCTCCCATATCGCGCGGTGGAGGTGGGGTGGGGGGGTCACTGGGATAGTTGAGGCTTCCCCAGAAAATTCCACCCAATACACCTGCTTTGTGTAGGTCTGTTACGGGCCTAGTAAGTGCCCCTAGAATGCTGAAGGAAGTAGCTAATCAAGCCTGGGGGAGGTGGGTGGTGGGGGTGGGGTGGCGGGAAGAGAGATTGATTACTTTGCATGGATGGCCCGAGAGCTCCTTTGGGGGCTGCAGAGTTGAGGCTGCTCTATTTCGGTGAGACCCTTTCCAGAGCTGCATCTGCTCCATCGGAGCAGCTTGGTACTGATCCGATAATCCAGGGGTCAGTCGGGGTGGGTGCCACTGATGCTAATGATTCTGTCCCTGCAAATGGGGTCGGCGACCTTCACTTTAGGGTTGCCAACTCTGGTTGGACATATTCCTTGAGATATCATCACATGATCTCCCACCTCCAACTGCCCCGCCCAGTAAAATGGCCTTTTTCCCCCCATCCAGCAATATTTTTTATAACTAATAAATGAAAGTGTTCAAAGAAAATGAAACAAAACACCTTTTTTTAAAAAATGCCCCTTTGACTTTTCTCCTGGGTTGCTCGCAGCAGTGTCCTAGAGATTAATCTTTAATTCCTGGAGACTCCAGGGCAATGCTGGAGGGTTGGCAATCCACCTTCACTTTGGGCAGCTGTGGGTTCAGTTTCACTATAATTGCACGAGTGCAGTGGTCCCATCTGAATTTCGGCCAACCTTATATTTATCCACTGACCATGGGCAACAGCGTGGACAATTTTCTAAATTATATAATCTTAGAAACATTAGTGCAAGAAGAGATGGTTTGGCCCATTGTGCCTGTGCAGTTGCTAGCTGCAGATCAAAGCTAATCCTTGCTCTCTCTCCTATACATTTGAATAATTGTTCCTCTTTGACTGTTTGTCTAATTCCCTGTTAAATGTTGTGATTGACTCTCTTTCAATAGCCACCTGTGGCAAATAATGCCATTGCTCATAAATCTTTGCGTGAAAACATTTTTTTCTCACCTCCTACTTTATGCTTCTAATACCAATCCCAAATTGACGCCCCTATTCTTATCTATGTGATGAACCTTGTGGAAACTTCATTTGAAGTTTTAAATTCTTTCTGTGAATTAATTTAGCCCTCTGGAAAATTAATAAATGTGAGCAGTGACACAAGATTGTTCACATAATTTATCACAATATGTTAGTGTTATTCATGCCTTATTTATTGCAGCATTGTCATTTGACTAATGAATGTTTCAGTGGTAATATACTAATTTCACTGACGTTGGGAAGCAATGAGCACACTCAGTGTGATTTATGGAGAGGAAGTAATCATTTTTGCTCTGGGATTTGTTGCTGAACACCTGCTTTGTGACCCAAAGGAGGATTTTAACTGGTCCCTGAGCCAGTGGAAGTCAATAAATGTAGTAAAATTATCATAAATGCATATTCATTGTATGGTAGATGCTAGACTAGTGGTTAGTAGCAATAGCTCATGCTGCCTAATAAGTTTCTTCAATGTGATTTTATCCACCTGCGTGATGCAGTTAACTTTTTTTTGAAGCCAGGTCCGATCTCCTTTCTCAAGGGCTTTGCAATATTTTCACTCTACTTTTGGCTCGTTAACACACTATGCATCATTCCCTGCCAGAATGAGTAGGCAGGAATCTGCTCCGAAGCACCTAATCAGTAACAGGAGAGACATGCAAGCAAACCACGAATTGAACCACATTTCAATATTTCCCTCTGTCCCTTTTCGAAGTGTATTGTCTCTTCCTGGGACCTTTCTTTGATGGCCCAGCTGATGGTGAACTCACTGTGTGATGTTAATTTCAAGATGGCAACTGTAATGCTGGATCTTCTCTTGTCACAAGCTCCACCCATGGCCATACCTATCCGTGGCTCAGTGGTAGCACTCTTGCCTTTGCGACAGTAGGTTGTGGTCCCACACCAGAGACTTTAGCATAAAATCTAGGCTGACTTTCCAGTGAAGTGCTGCACTGACTGAGGTGCCATCTTTCAGATGAGATGTTAAACCAAGGCTCCATCTGCCCTCTCAAGTAGACGTAGAAGATCTCAGGGCACTATTTCGAAGAAGAGCAAGTGAGTTCTCCCTGGTGTCCTGGCCAATATTTATCCCTCAACCGACATTACTAAAACAGATGATCTGGTCATTATCACATTGCTGTTTGTGGGAACTTGCTGTGTGCAAATTGGCTGCTGCCTTTCCTAAATTACAACAGTGGCTGCACTTCTAAAGTACTTAATTGGCTGTAAAGCACTTTGGGATGTCCTGAGGCCATGAAAGGCGCTATATAAATGCAAGTATTTTCTTTCTTTCTCCCCTCCAATTATCATTACCACCTCTGTTTGACACATCCTTTTGCCCAAACTCACCCTGAGACGTTTCCAATTCTCACTGCCTCAGCACCAATTTGCCTGCCCCCCTCCCCAATACACTGCATCTGACTGCAGTACAGCTTCACTTACTATGCCACTTCTGTCACTTCATATGCTTCTTGACTGATGCTTCCTGTTGTCCTGCACTCCCCTCCTGCTGCCTTTGCCTCCCACTCAATGAAACTGCTAGTCTCACTGACTGCGCTTAACACAGCTGCCTGCTTCCTATCCAACGTGTGGCTGGCACTATAAGAAGAGCCCAGTCAACCTCCTAAACTGCTGCAGAAAAGGAACCCTGTTTCTGGAAACAAATCCAGGTAGAGCGTAGTTGAATTGGCTGAACCAAACTCTCCTGCCACAGCACAGTGTTAGGTAAAGGCATCGGGGCGCAATGAAGATCATGGCAGCTACTAAGGGGAATGCAACAAAATCTGGCAGGAGGAGAGAGCGAGAGAGAAACCCTATCACCCTTTACAAGCACAGTGGTAAAGGCTGAGCAGATGGTGAGAGTGAAAACAACAGAAGCCCCAGACCACTGTTCATCAGGTACCTGCAAATCACCACTGCTAGTCTGCCCCAGCCCATCAATCACCGACGGGCTTCTCACTAGACAGGCTTGCATCACCTATTTCCCTCCATCCACCAGCCAAACTCAGGATGCTATCACTGGCCAGGTCAACTCTCTTTGACCAACAATTCCTGATCCCTCAAACATCTGCCCACCCAACTCCCCATTACTCAATAACCTTATTAATGGCTCCCTTAGCACAGACAGTCTTTCCCTCGCCTCTGAAACTGCCATCATCATTCCCTAATCAAAAAGCTCATCTTTGACCTCTCCATCCTCTCCAACTTCAAGATCTGTTCTTAATCTATTCCACTTAGCATGGTGGTCATGTCACACAACATGATGGAGGGTGTCCTCAGTGTGCAGATGGGACTTCCCCTCCATGAGGACTGTGCGGTGGTCACTCCTACCAATGCTATCATAGGCAGAAGCATCAGCGACAGGTAGATTGGTGAGGTTGAGGTCAAATAAGTTATTCCTTTGGTTCTGTAACCTGTCGCAAGCCTAGTCTGGCAGCTATGACCTTCAGGACTCGGCCAACTCGGTCAGTGGTGATACTACCGAGCCACTCTTGGTAATGAACATTGAAGTCCCCCACTCAGACTGTTTCCTTGCTACTCTCTTGTGCTTCCTCCAAGTGGTGTTCAACATGGAAGAGTACCGCTTCAACAGCTGAGGGAGGGCGGTAGGTGGTAATCAGCAGGAGGTTTCCTTGCCCATATTTGACCTGAGACTTTATGAGGTCCAAAGCCAATGTTGAGAAATCCCAGGGTCACTCTCCCCTGAATGCACACTACTGCCACCCCTGCCTCTGGTGGATCTGTCCTGCCGGTGGGACAGGACATACCCAGGAATGGTGATGCAGGACTCTGGGGTGCTGATTGATAGGTATGATTCTGTGCCATTGACTATGTCAGGCTGTTGCTTGACTAGTCTGTGGGACAACTCTCCCAAGTTTGAAATCAGTCCCCAGATGTTAGTGAGGGGGACTTTGCAGGGTCGACTGGGCTGTGTGTGCCTTTGTTGTGTCCTGATTCAATGCCTGTGTCACAGCCGAGTAGTCCGTCTGGTTTGTTTCTTGTTTTTATTTATAGCAGTTTGATACAACTTGGTTGCTAGGTTGCTAGATCACTTCAAAAGGCAGATTAAAGTCAATACCATTGGTTTGGGACTGGAATCCCACATAGATCTGACTTGGTAAGGACGCCAGGTTTCCTTCCTTAAAGGGCATTAGTAAACCAGTTGGGGTTTTACGACAATCCGACAGCTTCACGGTCACTTTTATTAGTACCAGCTTTCTATTTCCAGATATGTTAAACTGAGTTCAAATTCTCAAACTGCCATGGTGGGACTTAAACTCACGTTCACTGGATTAATAGTCCAGGCATATATTTTTGAAGAAATTCTTGAGACACACACTGTACTTACTTAATGCTCTGGAAATTTAGACTGTCACATTTCTTCTTCATTATCATTATTCCAAATATAGCTACAGTTATATCCAACTCAATACAAATTACTCATAACCTTAATAACTAAGTCTTTCTCCAAAAGATGAAATCAATTATAATAATCACGTTCATAGGTTATCCAATGAGTTGAATCTGTGTTCTTTTGTGGGCGGAAAGCTCATTAAAATCTTCACCAGCCTGTTTCACTTTCTTCAACACATGCACAGGGACTGCCGTATCATACACTATTTGCTGATGTTTTCCTTAATAAAGATTTGATACTTTGTTTAACTGCTGCAGTGGTTTGCATTCTATGATCATTCCTTTTTCTCTACGAATAGGTACAAAATCCTAATGCCCATTAAGCCTTGCAATATAAGAAAGAAAGACTTGCATTTATATAGCAACTTTCACGACCTCAGGATGTCCCAAAGCGCTTTACAGCCAATGAAGTGCTTTTGAAGTGTAGTCACTACTGTAACGTAGGAAGTGCGGCAGCCAATTTGCGCACAGCAAACTCCCACAAACAGCAATGTGATAATGACCAGATAATCTGTTTTAATGATGTTTGTCGAGGGATAAATATTGGCCAGGACACTGGAGAGAACTCCCCTGCTCTTCTTTGAAATAGTGCCTTGGACTCCTTTACATAGGATTACATAGGATATATGGCACAGAAACAGGCCATTCGGCCCAACCAGTTCATGCCGGCGTTTATGCTCCACTCGAGGCTCCTCCCGTCTTTCCTCATCTAAATCTATCAACATAACCCTCTATTCCCTTCTCCCTCATATGTTTGTCTAGCCTCCTCTTAAATGCATCCATACTATTCGCTTCAACCTCTCCCTGTGGTAGCAAGTTCTACATTCTCACCACTCTTTGGGTAAAGAAGTTTCTTCTGAATTCCCTTTTGGATTTCTTGGTGACTATCTTATAATGATGGCCTCTAGTTATGCTCTTCCCCACAAACATTCTCTCTGTATCCACTCTATCAAAATTTTTCATAATTTTAAAGACCTCTATTAGGTCATCCCTCAGCCTTTTTTCAAGCGAAAAGAGACCCAGCCTGTTCATCCTTTCCTGATATGTATACCCTCGCATTTCTGGTATCATCCTTGTAAATCTTCTCTGCACCCTCTCCAGTGCCTCTATATCCTTTTTATAATATGGCGACCAGAACTGTACACAGCACTCCAGGTGTGGTCTAACCAAGGTTTGATACAGGTAGCATAACTTCCCTATTTTTCAATTCTACCCCTCTAGAAATAAACCCTAGTGCTTGGTTTGCTTTTTTTATGGCCTTGCTAACCTGTGTCGCAACTTTTAGTGATTTGTGTATTTGTACTCCTAGATCCCTTTGTTCCTCCACCCCAACTAAACTTGCACCCTCCAAGTGATAAGTGACCTCCCTATTCTTCCTACCAAAATGTAATACTCACACTTATCTGTGTTGAACTTCATTTGCCAATTATATGCCCATTCTGCACGTTTATTAATGTCCTCCTGTAACTTGTTGCGGTCCTCCTCAGGATTGACTCTCACACCCAATTTGGTGTCATCCACAAATTTAGAAATTGTGTTTTTGATTCCTAAGTCTAAATCGTTAATGTAAATTGTGAACAGCAATGGTCCCAGCACTGATCCTTGTGGAACACCACTACCCACCTTCTGCCACTGTGAATAGCTACCCTTTACTCCTACTCTCTGCTTTCTGTCCTGAAGCCAGCCAGCAATCCATTCTGCTACTTGTCCCCGACACCACATTCGCTAACCTTGTTCATCAGTCTATTATGGGGTACCTTATCGAAAGTGTTTTGAAAAATCCAGATAAATTACATCTACTGCATTACCGTTGTCTACTCTCTCTGTTACCTCTTCAAAAAATTCAATGAGGTTGGTCAAGCAAGTCTTTCCCTTTTGAAATCCATGTTGACTATTCATTGTTATATTTTTGGTTTCTAGATATTCTTCTATTTTCTCCTTTATTAGGGATTCCATTATTTTTCCTACCACCAATGTTAAGCTGACTGGTTTATAATTCCCTGGACATGTTCTATCCCCCTTCTTAAATATCGGTATTACGTTAACTATCCGTCAGTCCTCTGGCACTATACCTTTTTCTAACGAATTATTAAATATGCATAGTAATGCCTCTGCTATCTCTTCCCTAGATTCTTTCAAAACGCGTGGATGCAACCCATCTGGACCAGGGGTTTTATCCTCTTTGAGTTTGATTATTTTTTTTTATATATCCCTTTTTAAATTTTAAATGCACTTATCTCATTACTAATCTCATCATCCAATGTCATGTCCACCTGTTCTATCTCCCTGGTAAATACTGAAGCAAAATAATTATTTAATATTTCTGCCATCTCTCTATCGTTACCTGTGGTATTATCCTAACTATCCCTTAATGGCCCTATTCCCATCCCAACCATCCTTTTTTATTGATGTGCCTATAAAATATTTTGCTATTTTGTTTTATGTTCCTTAATAATTTAATTTCATAGTTCCTCTTTGCCTCCCTAATTGTTTTTTTGACTTCTCTCCTAATCTTTTCGTATTCGCTCTTAACAAGCTCTCCCCTGCTGTATGCCTCTTTCCTTACCCTCACTTGTTCCCTTATGGCTTTATTCATCCATGGAGTCTCGTTATTGTTTAGTTTGTTCTTTCCTTTTAGCAGAATATATTTTTCCTGCACTCTGTTGAACACCATTTTAAATGTTTCCCATTGCTGTTCTACATAGTTATTTGCCAATATTGTTGCCCTCTATTTTTCCCAAGTTCTATTCTCAGCCCCTCAAAATCAGCTTTTCTCTAATCTATTAACCTGGTTTTCATCATACTTATGTCCTTCTCAATTGTCATCTTAAAGCGTATTATATTATGGTCACTATCGCCTATATGTTCCCCTACCTTTACTTCTCTTATCTGCTCTGGTTCATTCCCCATTACTAGATCCAATATTGAATCCTCCCTTGTTGGGCTTTTTACATATTGGGTTAGAAAGGAGTCCTGTACACCTTGTAGGAACTCCATTCCCTCATCACTTTACCTACCTCTTCTGTCCAATTAATATTGGGGTAGTTGAAATACCCCATGATTATTGTTCTAAGTTTTTTACACATTTCCCTAATTTGTCTGCATATTTCTTCCTCTACCTCCCTTCCACTATTAAGAACATAAGAAATAGGAGCAGGAGTAGGCCATTTGGACCCTCGAGCCTGCTCCGCCATTTAATGAGATCATGGCTGATCTGATCCTGGGCTCAGCTCCATTTCCCTGCCCGCTCCCCATAACCCATCACTCCCTTATTGTTCAAAAATCTGTCTATCTCCACCTTAAATATATTCAATGACCCAGCCTCCACAGCTCTCTGGGGCAGAGAACTCCACAGATTAACGACACTCTGAGAGAAGAAATTCCTCCTCATCTCAGTTTTAAATGGGCAACCCCTTATTCTGAAACTATGCCCCCTAGTTCTAGATTCCCCCATGAGGGGAAACATCTTCTCTGCAACTACCTTGTCGAGCCCCCTCAGTATCTTATATGTTTCAATAAGATCACCATAGGCACAACCTGCTCAACCTTTCTTCTTAAGTCAACCCCTTCATCTCAGGGATCAACCTCGTGAACCTTCTCTGAACTGCCTCCAATGCAAATATATCCCTCCTTAAATAAGGAGACCAAAACTGTATGCCGTACTCCAGGTGTGGTCTCACCAATACCCTGTACAATTGCAGCAGGACTTCCCTGCTTTTATACTCCAACCCCCTTGCAATAAAGGCCAACATTCCATTTGCCTTCCTGATTACTTGCTGTACCTGCATGCTAACATTTTGTGTTTCATGCACAAGGACCCCAGGTCCCTCTGTACTGCAGCATTTTGTAATCTCTCTCCATTTAAATAATAATTTGCTTTTTTATTTTTCTTACCAAAGTGGATAACCTCACACTTTCCCACATTATACTCCATCTGCCAAATGTTTGCCCATTCACTTAGCCTGTCTATATCCCTTTGCAGATTCTTTGTGTCCTCTTCACAACTTGCTTTCCCACCTATCTTTGTATCATCAGCAAATTTGGCTACATTACACTCAGTCCCTTCATCCAAGTCATTAATATAGATTGTAAATAGTTGAGGCCCCAGCACTGATCCCTGTGGCACCCCACTAGTTACTGTTTGCCAACCGGAAAATGACCCATTTATCCCAACTCTCTGTTTTCTGTTAGTTAGCCAATCCTCTATTCATGCTAATATATTACCCCAACCCCATTAGCTCTTATCTTGTGCAGTAACCTTTTATGTGGCACCTCATCGAATGCCTTCAGGAAATCCAAATACACCACATCCACTGGTTCCTCTTTATCCACCCTACTCGTTACATCCTCAAAGAACTCCAGCAAATTTGTCAAACATGATTTCTCTTTCATAAAACCATGCTGACTCTGCTTGACTATATTATGATTTTCTAAATGTCCTGCTACTGCTTCCTTAATAATGGACTCCAGCATTTTCCCAATGACAGATGTTAGGTTAACTGGTCTATAGTTTCCTGCTTTCTGTCTCCCTCCATTCTTAAATAGGGGGGTTACATTTGCGGTTTTCCAATCCGCTGGGACCTCTCCAGAATCCAGGGAATTTTGGTAGATTGCAACCAATGCATCCACTATCTCTGCAGCCACTTATTTTAAGACCTTAGGATGCAGGCCATCAGGTCCAGGGGACTTGTCCACCTTTAGTCCCATTATTTTACCGAGTACTTTTTCTTTAGTGATAGTGATTGTTTTAAGTTCCCCCCTCCCTATAGCCCCTTGAATATGTGGTGGTCTGTAGACTGCGCCTATTAGTGTGATTGATCCTTTATTATATTTTATCTCTATCCATATGGATTCTGTTTTTGTCTTGCTGATATCTGTGTCACTTTTTTCTACTGCCATTATGTTATCCCTAATAAGTACAGCTACTCCACCTCCCCTTTTTCCCTCCCTATCTTTTCTAAATAAGTTATACCCTGCAATGTTTAATTCCCAGTCCTGATTTTTCTCTAGCCATGTCTCAGTAATCCCTACTATGTCTGGTTCCTCGCAATGTATGATTGCCTCCCCTGTTTTATTATGGACACTGTGTGCATTGCTGTACAGACAGTTTAACTCATTTTTAATAGGATTTCCTCTCACTGTGGGCTGCATTTTGTCATTTGGGGCGGGTCAGGTGGTCGGCGGGTCCCGCCCCCGCCTCCGATGTGAGGCAGGATTATTTAGTGATTTTGCCCTAATTGGGCACTTGATTCCCAGCATGTGCGAACCCCTGGCCCAATGAGTCTTTTGGTCCTGAAACTCACCTCTGATGACATCATTTATGCAGCTGCATTTAAGGCCTGCAAGCAGCCTTGGTTCATTTTATGCCTTCCAACTTTTTTTGGAGAGACTTCCGAGGGATTTGTGCTGCACAGATGTCAAACTCAAGGTCCAAGGCCACACCCCGCTTTGATGAGGACTCCCTCCAAGCTCTGGTGGAGGGAGCCAGAGCTCAGAAAGAGGTGTTGTTTCCTTCCTCTATGAGGAAAAACCTCCCCAACAGACCAAAGCTGTGTGGCTGCAAGTGGCACAGGAGGTCAGTGCCATATCAATGTGCAACAGAACTTGGCTGCAGTGCAGAAAGAGGTTTAATGACCTTCTCCGCACAGGAAAAGTGAGTATGGCATCACCATGACCCTCAATCTGCTCCCCATTGCCTCTCATCACCAGCACTCTGCTTTGTCAACCTCCTCCTCCACATCCCACTTGACCCTTACATCCCTGCACCCTTAACCATCCCCTCTCTCTCTATGTACACATTCACTTAACTATTCGACTATGCAGCCCTCACACTCCCTATCACTGTGATGCTATGACAACAAATTACAACACACAGGGAGGTCCCTTGGTCTTGGGACCTCACTCCATCTTTGTGTCCTTCTAAGCATCTATGTTATGAATTCTCTACACTCACTCCATCATTCTCACTCAAACTCCACTTGTGTCCATCATTGCAGGAAAAGAGAGCCCACAATAAGAGGGAAAGGGCGAAGACAGGAGGAGGGCCACCCTCAATAGCCCAGCTCACCAGCGCTAAGGAGGCGGCCCTCGAGATCATGGGAGCCGAGGAGGATGTGCAAGTGGGGGACGGACAGACGGGCGCATCAGAGCAAGCTGGTGACAGAATAGTTTTTCATCTCTCTCATTGACATTGCATGAGTGACTGATATTGATTCTGATGCTCTAACAGATTGACTTATGATGATCTGCACAATTCCATGTGCATGCAACGTTTATCTCACATGTCTAACTCTTTCCTTTACTCCGCCACAGGACCATCGACAGCCCCCCTCCCCACTGTCCAGGAGGAACAGCCTCAGCCACAAGACTCCTCAGAGGAAGCTGCAACCTCTGATGGCGCAGCGTCAGCAGAATTAAGCGCACCCAGCACCAGCGCAGACACTCACACCTCGGTGGAACCTTCGGGACATAGAGTAGTGTTGTCAACTTCTGTATCACAGCTCACAAGTGAGCATCAGCAGATGGTGGAGACAGGGACAGCAGTGGAGAGTCCTCGTCGGAGGGCGCAGGGCGCTCCCAGCTCGGCTCGGCTGCATGTCCACCCTGTGCTTCCGGGTCCATCCAGAAGGAGAGCGGTGCTGGAACTCCAGGAACAGGTGCAGGAGTCTCTGGCAGGTTTTGTCTCCAGGGTCACTGCAAGTGTGGAGCGGATGGAGGAGTCCATCGCTAACATGATCAGAGCCTTTATGGAGGCATTGGCGTATGAACGCATCACCACGGAAAGGATGGCAAACTCTGTGGAAAGGATGGCTACCTCCATGATAAGGATGGCTACCGTAGAGGAGAGGATGGCTACGGTAGAGGAGAGGATAGCTACGGCCATGGAGGAGCTAAGTCGCCAGGGTTTTGAAAGCATGGTCATTGTCCAGAATAGACTGACATCTCTGGAGGAGCGATGGTCAGCTATTGAGCAGAGAAACTAGAGCTTCATGGAAGTCCTCTGGAGTAGAACTTCCAGTGCAGAAACGGATCCTCATGGCTCCACTGAAGAGCTGCAAGGTGCTGTCAAGCCACTTGCTAGCTCTGAAGTTGGGCTGACCCATGAGAGGGATGTTGGTGGCAGACAACAAGGAAGTGCGGGCTCCTCTCCAAGCGGTCACACGACCATGCCTCTGCAGAGCCCTTGGTCAGAGCCCCACCAGAGTCCTCACCCAACTGAGATCGGCGTCTCAGCCCCTGCACAGCCGCAGGAGGAGCAGACTGTTGGCGAGCCCTCACAGGCTCGCAACCCCAGAGGATGCCCGTCAATGGTGTCGAGGCAGGAGCAGCATGAAAGTGAGCAAGGGGCCTCCACATCTGCTGAAGCCACAGGGGAAGCACCACGTAGGAGCACGCGCAAGAGGAAGATAAAGCACAAGTAGTCACAAGGGTAGTCACTTGGGTGTTCTGTTGTATTTAATTGTGAAATGCCATCCTTGACTGAATGTTATAAAATGACTTGATGGCAAACTGTTGAAGTTGTGGGCTGTGTCATTTCGCAAATGGGACTTCCACATTGAGGGCTCAGGGTGACTTGGAATTGTCAATATGGTGGTGAGAGTGATAGGAAGCCATAGGTTCTTGTCCATTGTCGATGGTGTGGCAAGAAGGTGCGAGCCAAATGTGTTTGATTGGGCAGCCTAAGCAAATCTGGCCAAGATCAGTATATCCCTTGCATCCCAGGCAGCAATGTTCTCGCAAGCTGCTGGCGCTGGTTGATGTGCCTCCACAAGCTCTTCGTTCTCGCTCTCCTCCTTCTCCTCATCCTCATCCTCATCCTCATCTGAGGAGGCTATGTGATGAGCCACTTGTACCTCAGGCAGCTGTAAGCCACAATGCTGTGCCATGTTGTGAAGTGCACAGCAGACCACAACGATTCTGGAGACCTTGGCTGCTGAGTACTGCAGGGCTCCACCTGATCTATTAAGGCATCTGAATCGCATCTTCAGCAAGCCGATGGTTTGCTCGATAATGGATCTGGTGGAAATGTGGCTGGAGTTGTAGCGCTCCTCAGCTTCGTTCGATGGCCTCCTGAACGGCATCATTAGCCACGTCTTCAGCAGATAGCCCTTGTCTCCAAGTAGCCATCTGCAAAGTTGGTCTGGCAGACTGAAGAGCGGAGGCACACTAGACTGCCGCAGGATAAAGGAGTCATGGCAA
Organism: Squalus acanthias; assembly: GCA_030390025.1. Taxonomy (NCBI): domain Eukaryota; kingdom Metazoa; phylum Chordata; class Chondrichthyes; order Squaliformes; family Squalidae; genus Squalus; species Squalus acanthias. The sequence continues at coordinate 153,005,864 of CM059428.1, forward strand.
CTGCCAGGGTACTTGGCGCAAACATGCAAAATTTCCTGATTGTGGTTACACACCAGCTGCACGTTGAGGGAATGGAAGCCCTTGCGGTTGACAAAAATACCTGGATTGTGATGGGGTGCCTTAAGGGCCACATGTGTGCAGTCTACAACGCCCTGCACCCTTGGAAAGCCTGCCAGATTAGCAAATCCAACCACACGCGCGGTTACACTTGCTTGATCCTTGGAGAAGTTGATGTAATTGTGCGCATTGGCAAAGAGGGCATCGGTTACCTGCATGATGCAAGTGTGTGCAGCCACCTGGGAGATGCCGCTGATGTCTACTGTTGATCCCTGGAATGAGCCTGAAGCAAAAAAGTTGAGTGCGGTGGTGACTTTGACGGCCACTGGTAAGGGGTGTCCACCCACTCCTCTGAGCTCCAGCTCTTGCTGCAGCATTGCGCAGATGTCACCCACTACCTCTCGTGAAAGTCTCAGCCTCCTTTGGCACTGCGGCTCAGTCATGTTGAGGTAGCTCATCCTCTGTCTGTAAACCCTGTTTTGGGGGTATCTCCTGCAGCGACGTCCTTCCCTGCGCTGCCACCTTCTGGCCTGTGCAGCTTCAGGTGGGTGAGCAGTAGGTTGGCGCTCCTGTTGTTGCTCCTGCTGTTGGTGCTGCTGTTGTTCCGGGTTCTGCTGCTGCCGCGGCTGGTCTTCGTCCGAATCTGAGGTCCAGGAGGAAAGGAAATAAATGGTTCCCATGCTGCAGGTATTTTCCTCAGTTGAGGAAGCGCTCAGTCAAGGTGGGGAGAGGGGTTTCCCAGGAGGTCACACTGGAGATGGATCTCAGCTTCAACACTTCCAAAATCAGTAGACCTGCAAAAAGTTCTCCCAGACCTGAAAAAGAAAGTTCTGCCACCTGCAAATGATCATTGTGGAAAACGCCATTTTTATGGTGGAGCTGCAGCTGAGATTAAGCCATCCACTTGTGAGCCCGACAGGATTAACTGGCGTGTTCCAGGGGCAATGTGCAGCACGCGATAAATGTGGTCAACTCTGAAAGGCCTCTCAAAATGGCATTGTAGAGGCACTTAAGTGGTTGTTAAGTGCCTTAGGGGCCTATCCCGCCACTTGGAGGCGGGACTGAAACAGAGTCAGCAAACCCGCATTTGGGAAAGTTGCGCAGAAGTGGGGTGGAGGCGGGATCGGAGCCCGACGCCATTTTTTTCAACTTTCCCACCTGACCCGCCTTCAAACAACACCTCCTCGGCCCTGACAAAATCCAGCCCTTGATATTTAACCATCTTTTTAGACTTCTGTTCTATAACTCTATTTATTCCCTTGCCATGAATGTCTTCCCTTCCTTTATTCTTTCCTATGCTCTCTTTTCCTGTTTTGTTTATCTTTAGGCTGGTTACGTTTCTTGTAGATCCCTCCCCCCATCTTACTAGTTTAAAGCCTTTGCCACTTCCCTATTTATCCTTTCCGCTAGGACACGGGTCCCATCCCAGTTCAGGTGGAGCCCATCCCATTGGTACAGCTCCTTCCTGTCCCAGAACTGGTGCCAGTGTCCCATGAAAAGGAACCCCTCTTTCCCACACCAGCCCTTTAGCCACGTGACTGTTTCTATGCCAATTTGCACGTGGCTTGGGCAATAATCCAGAGATTATTACCCTCGAGGCCCTGTTTTTAATTTAGATCCTAACTCCTCAGCAGGACCTCCTCCCTGTTCCTCCCTATGTTGTTTGTTCCAACATGGACCACGACAACTGGATTTCCACCCTCCTTTTCCAAGTTCCTCTCCAGCCGTCGTGAGATATCCCTTACCTTGGCACCAGGTAGGCAACACACCCTTCGGGATTCTCGTTCTTGTCTGCAGAGGACGCTATCTATCCCCCTAATTATAGAGCACCCTATCACTACCACATTTCTATTCTGCTCTTCCCCCCGCCTTGGACAGCCTTCTGAGCCATGGTGCCTTGGACTGCATTGTGGTTGTCCTCCCTGCAGTCTTTCTCCTTGACCTCACAGGTAGCGAGTACATCATACCTGTTGGACAGGACCAGTGTCTGTGGGACCTCCTTCTCAATCTCTCCTAAATCCCCACTGCCTGTCTCCCTAACAGTCATACCCTCCCTTTCCTGAACCTGTGCTTTCCTCTGGGGTGTGACTGTATACTGGATAAAACTGTCCAGAAATTCCTCCCCCTCCCTTATATGTCGGAGTGTCTCCAACTCACGCTCCAGCTCAATGACTCTGAGCCGGAGAGATTCGAGATGGAGACATCTCATGCAGATGTGTTCGCTTGGGACAGCCTCGCTGCCCATAAACTCCCATATACTGCAGTCCAGACATACAACCTGCCCTGACATATCTTAGTCTAATCTTATTTTATTTATTTAATTAGTTAAAGTCTTTAATTAGTTATTATTTTTAGTTATATTAATTAGTTTAACTAGTTAAACTAGGGAGTAGCAGCGAGAGCAGACCGACCTGTGAGGGAACAGGCAAAGGAGGAGCGAGGAAATAAAGCCCGAGGCTCGAAGCCCAGACCGAGCTATTGGGAGCAGCAGAGAGAGCGGACCTCAACAGGCAACATTCGAAAGTGACGTCAGAGATTAAAAGTGACGTTGGCACAAGGGAAGGAGCTGATTGGTAAGTAGGACCTGGTGAGTATTTCTACAGTCCAGTCGTTAAAGTAAAAGTAAGGTCTCTAGTTTAGAGTAAGTAGTGTTCAAAGTGAAGTAAGGTCCCTAGTGTATTTAATATTCTTTAATTGAAAGGAAGTAAATGGAGTAAATTAAGGGTAGGACATGGCAGGGCAGCTCAGCAGCGTGGAGTGCTCCTCCTGTGCTATGTGGGAAGTCAGGGACACTTTCAGTGTCCAGGGCGAACACGTGTGCAGGAAGTGTCTCCAGCTGCAGCTACTCGAAATCCACATTTCAGAGCTGGAGCTGCGGCTGGAGTCACTGTGGAGCATCCGCAAGGCTGAGATCTTTGTGGATAGCACGTTTAATGAGGTGGTCACACCGCAGGTAAAGAGTGCACAGGCAGACAGAGAATGGGTGACCACCAGACAGAGTAAAAGAACGAGGAAGGTAGTGCAGAAGTCCCCTGGGTCCATCTCCCTCTCCAACAGATTTTCCATTTTGGATACTGCTGGGGGAGATGGTTTCTCAGGGGAATGCAGCAAGATCCAAGTCCATGGCACTACGAGTGGCTCAGCTACACAGGAGGGGAGGAAAAAGAGTGGGAGAGCAATAGGGGATTCTATCATAAGGGGAATAGATAGATGTTTCTGTGGCCACAGACATGACTCCAGGATGGTATGTTGCCTCCCTGGTGCCACAGTCAAGGATGTCACTGAGCAGCTGCAGGACATTCTGAAGGGGGAGGGTGAACAGCCAGAAGTCGTGGTCCATATCAGTACCAATGACATAGGTAGAAAGAGGGTCGAGATCCTGCAAGCAGAATATAGGGAGCTAGGAAATAAATTAAAAAGCAGGACCTCAAAGGTAGTAATCTCAGGATTACTCCCAGTGCCACGTGCTAGCGAGAGCAGAAATACGAGAATAGACCAGATGAATGCGTGGCTGGAGAGATGGTGTAGGAGGGAGGGATACAAATTCCGGAGGCATTGGGACCAATTCTGGGGAAGGTGGGACCTGTGCAAGCTGGACGGGTTACACCTCGGCAGAGACAGGACCAACATCCTCACAGGGGAGGATGCTAGCGCTGTTGGGAAGGATTTAAACTAGTTTGTCAGGGGACTGGGAACCTAAGTGTGGGCCCAGAACAGAGAGAAACAAAGCTGGAAGTGCAAGTTAGAAAAGTAGTCAGCAAAACTAGTAGGGAGCAGAAACAAAGGCCAACAGTAAAAAGGGTCAAAGTGCAGAAAAATATTAAACAGGCAAAGTTGAAGGCAATTTATCTAAATGCACGTAGCATTCGCAACAAGTTGGGTGAATTAATGGCACTAATAGAAGTAAATGGGTATGATGTAATTGCCATTACAGAGACATGGTTGCAGGGCAACCAAAGCTGGGAACTGAATGTTCCAGGGTACTCAACATTTAGGAAGGACAGACAAAATGGAAAAGGAGGTGGCGTAGTGCTGTTAATAAGGGATGAGATTGGTATGGTAGAGTTAAAAGATCTTGGCTTGGCAAATCGTGATGTAGAACTGGAATCAGTTTGGGTGGAACTAAGAAACAGCAAAGTGTGGAAAACATTGGTGGGAGTTGTGTATAGGCCACCAAACAGTAATGGCAATGTAGGGCACAGTATCAATCAAGAGATTAGAAGTGCATGTAACAAGGGCAATACGGTAATCATGGGAGACTTTTATCTACATATTGACTGGGCAAATCAAATTACCACGAATGGTGTGGAGGACGAATTCTTGGAATGCATGCGAGATGGTTTCCTGGATCAGTATGTGGAGGAACCAACCAGGAAACAGGTTATTCTGGATCTGGTACTCTGTAATGAGAAAGGGCTAATCAATAATCTTTTGGTAAAGGGGCCTTTAGGGACAAGTGAACATAATGTGATTGAATTTTACATTAGGTTTGAGAGTGATGTAGTCCAATCTGAAATTAAGGTCTTCAATCTAAACAGAATAAACTACAAGGGTTTGAGGGACAAGTTGGCCATGGTAGATTGGGAGACTACACTAAAAGGTATGAAGGTGGACATACAATGGCTACATTCAAGGAAATAATGCATAATTTGCAACAAACATATATTCCTCTAGGGCATAAAAACCCAAAAGGAAAAGTGATCCAACCATGGCTAACAAAAGAAATTAAAGCTAGTATTAAGTCAAAGGAGGAAGCTTATAAAGTTGCTAGAAAAAGTGGTCAGCCTGAGGATTGGGATCTTTTTAGAAATCAGCAAAGGGGGACCAAGAAAATGATAAAGAAAGGGAAAATAGAATAGGAGCACAAACTAGCGAAAAATATAAAAACGGATTGTAAAAGCTTCTATAGGTATGTGAAAAGGAAAAGACTGGCGAAGGTAAATGTAGGTCCTTTACAGTCAGAGATGGGAGAATTTATAATGGGGAATGAGGAAATGGCAGAGAAATTAAATAAATACTTTCTTTCTGTCTTCACGGAGGAAGACACAACAAACCTCCCAGAAATACGAGAAAACCAAGGGTGTGACGAGAATGAGGAACTTGAAGAAATTATTATTAGTAAAAAAAACAGTACTAGCAAAATTAATGGGACTAAAAGTTGATAAATCCCAAGGACCGGATGACCTACATCCTAGGGTTTTGAAAGAGGTGGCCATTGGGATAGTGGACGCATTGGTTGTCAGCTTCCAAAATTCTATAGATTCTGGAACGGTTCCTGCAGATTGGAGGATAGCAAAAGTAACCCAGCTATTTAAGAAAGGAGGGAGAGAGAAAACTGGGAATGACAGACCTGTTAGCCTCACATCAGTAGTTGGGAAAATGCTGGAATCTATTATAAAGGATGCAATAACTGAGCACTTAGAAACTAATAGTAAGATTGGGCAGAGTCAACATGGACTTATGAAATGGAAATCCTGTTTGACAAACCTATTGGAGTTCTTTGAGGATGTAACTAGTGGAGTAGACAAAGGGGAACCGGTAGACGTGGGGTATCTGGATTTTCAGAAGGCCTTTGATAAGGTCCCACACAAGAGGTTGGTGAACAAAATTAGGGCACATGGAATTGGGGGTAATATACCAGCATGGATTGAGAATTGGTTAACAGACAGAAAACAAAGAGTAAGGATAAACAGGTCTTTTTCAGGATGGCAGGCTGTGACTAGTGGGGTACCGCAAGGATCAGTGCTTGGGCCCCAGCTATTCACAATCTATATCAATGATTTGGATGAGGGGACTAAATGTAACATTTCCAAATTTGCTGATGATACAAAGCTAGGTGGCAGTGTCAGTTGTGAAGAGGATATGAAGAGGCTTCAAGGGGATCTCGACAGGCTCAGTGAGTGGGCGAGAACATGGCAGATGGAATATAATGTGGATAAATGTGAAGTTATCCACTTTGGTAGAAAAAACAGAATGGCAGCGTATTTCCTAAATGGTGAAAGATTGGGGAATGCAGATGCTCAAAGGGACCTGTGTGCCCTTGTACATGAGTCACTGAAAGTGAATGTGCAGGTGCAGCAAGCCATTAGGAAGGCAAATGGTATGCTGGCTTTCATTACAAGAGGATTTGAGTACAGGAGTAAAGAAGTCTTACTTCAATTATATAGGGCCTTGGTGAGACCACACCTGGAGTACTGTGTACAATTTTGGTCTCCTTACCTAAGGAAGGATATACTTGCCATAGAGGGAGTGCAACGAAGGTACACGAGATTGATTTGTGGGATGGCAGTGAAGAGATAATTACAAGTCCTAGCCATTCTTGGGCTACCCCAGATCAGGCGTATTCCCCAGACGCTCACCTTCGACTAAAGTTAGCGGTAGCCGAATCCTATAAGACACTTAATTGGGTCTAAAGGTCAGACTATCTCTCCCTAAAGGAAAGGAATGGCCTGAAGATGTTACTGTCCTCCGGATAGCACTTTTAACAAGTTTAACTAGACTGTAACATTCCGGATATTATGAGGGTCCGGGAAAACCCCCCAGAATTCTGCAACTCCTCACTGAAGAGTGTACAGAAATTGAGTTCACGAGATTGATACAGAAATACTCTGTGAGATAATTTTAAAAATATATAGATTTATTAAAGAACCAACTTGTAGTTAACGGTTGTTGATTTCAATCGCGACTTTAACAGTTCAAAATACAAATAGCTTACATTTCTTATCAGAGATCCTTATTCTCAAATCTTAACTTTGTTACATTTCCACACTTCTACTTATTTCTTAATCCAGAATATCCACCAAAATCAAATACCTTGATTACCCGAGACTCAAAGCTGTAGGCCTACAAAGTGGTTCTGAAGGCGAGAATCGCTCTGCTCCTACCAGCGACTTCTGACTTTCCATCTAAAAAGCTCTATTTGTATACATTTTTTTAATGGTTTATCCTTTGAAGTTTTCTGCTGATGTAAGCTAATTATCTCTAGCCATACCTCTGTTGACTTCTTTCTATTCTTACTGTTAATTCAGCTGTTAGCTCTCAGACTTCTGTCTGTTGTTTAGGTGTTTCAAAACCTATCATAAAATATGGTTATGGCCGATGTATCTATTTGATGCCATTCTTAGTAAGGTCTTCCATTTAATTCTAAAATGACCTAGCTGTTTGAAAACAGACGTCGTGTCTACTAACTATTCCATTTTCAATACAAAAACCATGTGATTGCTTGGTGTCATCTATTGAAGTCATATTTCAAAGTTTTCTGTAGGTATCTTTTACAACATGTAAATCAAAAACACTTCAACTGAGTATTTACTTGTTTTCTAGCTATCTCAATGGTTATGCCACAGACGTCGTGTCTGCTTGCTTCATTTGATGTGATATTATGAAGGCATATGATTGTTTAATATTCTAAGTTTCTGTTTCCCGGAGTGTTAGTTTTTAACACTTTAAACTGGGCATTGTTATTGTGTTGGTTCCAAACTGCAGACATTCTGGAAGCACCAATGGTTTGCTCAATAGAGCCTTTGTCTCCGTATTTACAACCAATTCCCATTTCAAAAGCTTGTGGTGTTTACAACTTTTGTGTTATCAACTGATCTTATCTCAAAAGCCTGTGTTCTGTTTGCAGCCTGAGTTGTTGAGGCTTTTAGATTTTTAAACCCAGTATGTCATGTATTAATAATATTAGAAATCTGTTCATAGGATGGTGTATTTTTCTGAAATATAGCTATTCCATTACAGCAGGACTGTCGTATGAGAAGAGATTGAGTAAACTAGGCCTGTATTCTCTTGAATTCAGAAGAATGAGAGGGGACCTCATTGAAGCATACAAAATTATTACAGGGCTTGATAGGATGGATGCTGGGAGAATGTTTCCCTTGGCTGGGGAGTCTAGAACCAGGGGCCACAGCCTCAAGATAAAGGGTAGGCCATTCAGGACTGAGATGAGAAGGAATTTCTTCACACAGAGGGTGGTGAATCTTTGGAATTCTCTACCCCAGAGGGTTGTAGAGGCTCAGTCATTGGGTATATTCAAAACAGAAGTCGATCGATTTCTGACTAGTAAGGATATTAAGGGATATGGCGATAGGGCCGGTGAATGGAGTTGAGGCAGAAGATCAGCCATGATCTCATTGCATGGCGGAGCAGGCTCGAAGGGCCGAATGGCCTACTCCTGCTCCTATTTCTTATGTTCTTATGTTCTTAAGCTATAAATTTAATACAGTATGTTATAGTTTCCCAATCCTAATTTAAACCACTGTCCTAGATTGGAGACCAAAAAAACCCTTAATACTCACCAACCAATCACCTACCTGCTGTCCTGTGATGTCACATCTTGGTTTTTTTGGAAATCGTGGAAGGTTCCACCGCCGTTGCCGCTGGTGTCTCCGATTAGGTCGGCGCTGTTTCTCCGCTCTCTCCTTTATGTCCCACCACCGCCGGTGCCTCCGATTAGGTCGGCGCTGTTTCTCCGCTCTCTCCTATATGTCCCACCGCCGCTGGTGTCTCCGATTAGGTCGGCGCTGTTTCTCCGCTCTCTCCTATATGTCCCACCGCCGCTGGTGTCTCCGATTAGGTCGGCGCTGTTTCTCCGCTCTCTCCTTTATGTCCCACCACCGCCGGTGCCTCCGATTAGGTCGGCGCTGTTTCTCTGCTCTCTCCTATATGTCCCACCGCTGCTGGTGTCTCCGATTAGGTCGGCGGTGTTTCTCCGCTCTCTCCTTTATGTCCCACTGCCGCTGGTGTCTCTGATTAGGTCGGCGCTGTTTATCCGCTTTCTCCTTTATGTCCCACTGCCGCTGATACCGCCTCCGATTAGGTCGGCGCTGTTTCTCCGCTCTCTCCTATATGTCCCACCACCGCTGGTGTCTCCGATTAGGTCCACCCGAGAGGGCAGGTGGGGCCTTGGTTTAACGACTCATCCAAAAGAATATACTATATCCAAAGGAAGAGTAAGAAATCATTTTCTGAGACCCAGGCTAGTTATCTCAAAATAATTTGATGTTGACTTTGCATGGAAAATTTGATTGTACAGTTAACATTCTGTGGAACAGTTTACCTGAGATTACCTCTGGGTAATGTTGTTTTTCTAAAGTATCCCATTCTGTTTGTACAAATATCTACACAAAAATGCTCTGCCATATGTAGTTAATGAATCAGTTTGATGCAGACCTGCCTAACCCTACCCATTATTAAGGCTCTAATTTGCAGCATATTTTTTCCAAAAGATCGTTTACTGATTTTTTTTTGTCAAAACATTCAATCATTTTCAGACAGCGGGCAGAAAATGGTGCTTTAGCAGCTACTATCGCAAATGTGGCATGATGTACAAGTACGCGTGATCAATATGTGACCGTCAACTTCTTAGCTTACACTGAGCTGACAGTTACCTTACTTGTATGGTTTAAGATAAAAGATGGCATTCTTGAGCTACTATTCTTGCGTCACTAAAGAAAGAACTTCCATTTCAAGGTCAAGCTGGTCAAATATATAGGGAGATATAAAATAAGTGCTGAGAGCCAGCATAGATTTAGAAAATGGAAGTCATATTTTGATATGTTAACTGAAGAAGAAGAAAGACTTGCATTTATATAGCGCCTTTCACGACCACCGGATGTCTCAAAGCGCTTTACAGCTAATGAAGTACTTTTTGAACTGGAGTCACTGTTGTAATGTGGGAAACGCGGCAGCCAATTTGCACACAGCAAGCTCCCACAAACAGCAATGTGATAATGACCAGATAATCTGTTTTTAGTGATGTTGGTTGAGGGATAAATATTGGCCAGGACACCAGGGATAACCCCGCTGTTCTTCGAAATAGTGCCATGGGAACTTTTACGTCCACCTGGTAGGGCAGACAGGGCCTCGGTTTAACGTCTCATCCAAAAGACGGCACCTCCGACAGTGCAGCGCTCCCTCAGTACTGCACTGGAGTGTCAGCCTAGCTTTATGTGCTCAAGTCCCTGGTTTATGTGATCAAATACGTTGATAGGCACAGCAATGCAAATGGGGATTACTTGGATTGTAGTAAAGATTTTGACAAGATGTCTCATATGAAACTACTTGAGAAAATTCACAGGTTGTAGTATTGGTGGTAGCATGCTAAGAAGGATTGACCTGTGGCTGGGCAATTGGAAAGAGAGGGTCTTTGTAACTGGCAAATATTCTGGGGGGAATGGTGTGAGTAGTACAGGGCTTAGTGTTGGGATCAGTTCTTTTAACCATTTTCATAAATGATCTGGAAGAGTGTGTCTTCATCTTGAAGTTTGTGGATGACACCAACATAGCAGGAATGGTTAATACTATGTAAGATTGGGACAAGCTACGGGGAATTTGAGACTGTGTGGAGAGGTAGGCCAACAATTGGCAGATGCAGTTTCATGTAGCTAAGCATAAGGTCATAATTTTAGGAATACAAAATAAGCAGAAGGATTATAGGATTAATGGGAAAATACTGACAAAAATGAATCACAAAGGGAGTCGTAGTCGATAAATCATAGAAATCGGACTCTTCTCGTTGGAGTGAAGACCGAGGAGTGATATGGCAGAAGTATTCAAATTAATAAGAGGATCAGACAAGGATATTTGATTTGGCATGGGATAGAAGAATAAAAGGAACATGAGCACAAATTGAAAATAGCAGCTTGCATTTACATAGCGCCTTTATCATAGAAAAATGTGCTAAAGCACTTCACGGGAGCTTCCTCTCTGCGCCAAAGAAGGAGAGATTAGAAGGGGTAACCAAAAGCTTAATGAAAGCAGTGGATTTTAAGGAGGGTCTTAAAGGAGGAGAGGGAGGTCGAGAGATTTGGGGAAGGAATTCCAGAGAGTTGGAGCTAGGGAAGCACGGCCACCAAAGGGGGTGGCACAAGAAGCTGGAGTCAAATGAATGGAGATTTTGGAAGGTTTGTAGAGCTGGAGAAGGTACCAGAAATAGGAGAGAGCAAGGCCATGGAGGTATTTAAATACAAGGATGAGGTGTTGGTGGAATGGAGGCCAATGCAGGTCAGTGAGCATGGGCTTGATGGGCAAGCATGACTTGGCACATGATAAGATAGGGGCAGCAGAGTTTTGTATGAGCTGAAGTAGGTGGAGAATGGGAGGTGCTCTAGGAGAGCATTGGAGTAATGGAATCTGGAGGAACTTGATCAACTGATTTAAAGAAAAGATCCAAACTCAAAACAAAAACACGAATCTGCAGTCAACAGTTCGGAGCAAAATCAAATTCTTATCAGCTCCTAAATACGTTTTAGATGCTGGAAAATATTTTAAATTTACAACTACTGACTTGCAGTGAAAATTGCAACATCAAAAAAATCTATGAGGGGCTGTCCACCAATCCACAGCTAAAGGTCAATGATTGCAAATCAGTCTCATTCCAAAGACCTCATCATGATATTCATTAAGGATATTTTGGAGAATCTCATTGCTATTCATTACCAATGATCAAACCATATAATTATATGAAGGAATTTTAATGTAACTAAAAAGAAAAAGCACAGCTTTGAGGATAATGTGACTGCACAAATGAACATTGTTAATGACTGGAATCATGAATTACAGCTACAAAATGATTGCAGGTGCAAAATCTTGCTCCGGGACTTTTCCTTTCAGGCAATCTTTCAATTTTTGTGATGCAAGTGAGATATTTCAGTCGAGGCTCGGATCCTGCTGAAACGTAAGGGCTAAAGTGAATTATAACAAGTACGTTTTTCTCCCAAAGTGCTAGCTCATTCTAAAGAGTTGTGTTTTGTGGCAGATGAGTTCCAGAGCCTCTTAAAAAATATATCCTGAAAGTTTCCCCATTTCAGTGTGGTGATAAGCTGTGGAGAGCAGAAAGTCCCAGGTCTCATTGCCACTCCCAGTCATCCCACCAGCTGGATTGTAGAGGAGCTACAACTGGCCATAGTGCCCTTGGCTGGAGATGGGAACGGTCAGTAAAAGTTGCTGTACCTGTTCACTATTCAGTAACCAATGCTGGAAAGTGCCTATGAGCTTGATTTATCTTCGCCTGTTTTGAGGCAGTTTTAGGGCACCAAACTAAGTAAAATAGGGCAGTAAGGCCGACCACCTCAAATCCGCCACGAAAGCATTTTCCCGAAATTATCTCCAAGAAAACCGCCATTCTCCTTAAATGGCCGCTGGCAGCCTACCCCGCCACATTTAAATGGGGTCAAGTGTCTGACCTCCCCCATGTCTATATTTTCTCCAACTTTTGTTCCAAAGCCAATATTAGTGGAAGCTTGAGCAGCACAAGCAGCATTCCTGAGGCAGGTAATGCATTGAGAAGGCCATTCAGTTTGCAAGACCTGAAGGTTTGTTTTACTCGACCTGTACATTGATTTTAGCTGTTTGCTGTTCTTGAGGTGCTGTCAAGGTTTTTACTGACCTGTTTAGTCAGCTAAGTACAGATGTGGACTGGGGCAATGGATTTCTCAATGGGAATCCCTTTATTTTAATGTTTTGAGGAGGTATTGGATGAGGCTAGATTCCGAACACTCAAGAGTGAGGCATTACAGAAGATGGTTGTCTGTAACCGTTTTTTGCGGTGGCCAATTTCCTATAGGCCCTGCCACAATTGCCAATTATTGTAAGTGGTTTCGCCCCGCCCGTAGCGAGCACGCAAACCCCCTTACTACAAGTTCTGGACGATAGGGATTACTGAGGACAGATTGGAACACGGACAGCGTTTTCGGGCTCACCCGTACAGAGTTTATTAAGGTTGACAAAACCACTCCACTCGCATACAGTACGAGCGGTGTGAACACAACAGTACAGTTTAAAACAGTACAACCCTGACTTGTCCAACAAGCCCCTGCCGTGCTGACTTACCACGGCCTAAAAACACCCTCCCGTGAACTAAACTATCACAGGACCCTTCCAACGCTAAACCCACTCTGGTTTGGTAGGAACATACAGGCACCCCCTCACACAGCTAAGTGATCTTGTGGGTGTGCAGGCTTGGCAATGCTCACCTAGATTGCCCTTGATCTTGCTTGCAGCTTCCTCCCGTACGTCTCAGCTACCTGGTTCCGTACCGGCCTTGCGGCATGCGAGTCCCAGTCTGAGTCGAAGTCCGTCTCGGTTGGAAGAGCAAGGCTCAGCTCCTCTTGACGTTCCGTTGTGGGGAGGGCAGGAGAGAGAGAGAGAGCTATCCAAAACGGCTCTCTGATATACCCCTCCAATACACAGACTGCTGTCTGTGGTTTTAATGGACACACGGCCTCAGGGAAATGGTTTCCAGACCTCCTCCCAGGTTTGGATGGTTTCGAACTCATTTCGATCTCCCAGCCGATTTAACTTAATGAGCTCATCTTCTTCTGAAACAATGAGTCGCCAGCCTCGTTATTCATGACTTGGGAGTGGGCCTCTCGGGCCATTGTTCCCAAGGACAGTCCGTTACCATACGAATGCAACCTGGTTACGTCAGCCACCTTCAGCTTGAGTGTTTTTCCACAGCTTCCCCCCCAAACAGCCTGTCCAGTTTTTAATAAGGGTATATGTTCATAATTTAAAAATCCATGGAGTCTGCGCCGACTGCTACAGGCTCCCCTTTGATATTTCAACTTTTCTCAAACACAAATATCATCAAAAGTTCTGTTGTCTTTCGCTGCGGGAGGCGCACTGTATATCCCAACCAAACCGGACATCAAATTTTACCCCAGGGTCCTGTATCTCACACTTTATACAACAAATCACATCACAGTTACAGGTATATATGCAAACAGACAATCAACTCCGGGCTATTCTTTAATCAAAGCTTGCCAAGGGTTTCGGAGTGTTTTACTTCGCTTTCTGCATGACAATCGGAGAAGGTAAAACACGAAAACACATTGAACTACTGCAATCACACGAGAAATCACACGAATCCATGGGGGGATCTCGATATTCAGACCGATGTCCCACCATGGCGGAGAAACCAGTTTTTAAAAATCTCATCCCCCGTTTCCCTGTTCCGTTGCTCGAGGGTATAGAAATGCTTTTGGGGAGTTCAACTTCCTTTATTAATTTTGTGAGGTGTTCGGGCAGAGGAGGAATTTCATACCCGAACCGTGTTAGGTATTGCTGCAGGTCTTGTACCGTGTCGTTCACCGTGAGGTGTACCGTGGTGGGCTCTGGAATGGGAATGATGCGCTCTTGAGCCACCTGAACTTCTGTGTGGGGTTTGAAGCAGAAAGTCTTATCGGTGACCGGGCACCAAATGTCGTGAACCCGGTACTGGTCCACACTTGTCATGACGCAATACGTCCCTCTGCCCGCATATGCTACCTGGGGTGGAACATGGCTTTGGGCCATCACCTCCATGGTGCAATTAATGGGCTCCGCACCCTTTGATTCAAGCCCGCACACCGGCCAATTAAACGCATTCAAATGCTGGGGACACAACACCACGTGCGCGCCCCTGCTCTGGCATCCATTGAGGTCAGTGCCGGTCATGGTGTGCTCCCATTTTACAACAAACAGTTGGGCCCCATGATGTCGCACGTGCACCCCGTCCCTTAGGACGCCAATAGTCTCTACTCGGTATACCAGTGCCGGCCGCGGTGACCCGCCCATTACCGGTATCCGGAGTACAATCCCCAGTGTGGTTAGACTGGCCACAGTCAACTGGGACCGGGTATGCCTCTGAGGCCAGTCGGAGTTGGCACAGGCTCATTAAATTTTCATACAGGCTGAGCGCAGTGAGGTGCCAGTTGCTGACCCACGAAGGGACGCGACCTTGCTGTAGGTCTTCCAAATTACTGTGCCCTTCGTTCAGCAGCCACGCACCGTACAACACACGCATCATTTTTTTCATGCCTGCGCCGAGGCATTCTGATCCTCCCTGATCAAACTATTGATCGTCTGAGCCTGTGCCTCCAGCTCGGCTATGACTTCCTTTAAATGTATAGTCATAGCCTAATCTTCTCGTAACTCCGACCCCTCTAGCTCGTTACCATCCTTCAGTATCTTTCACAGCTGGTCCCTTAAGGTGTTGACCTGCATCTGCAACTGTGCATCGTCCATACTGTTGATAATGGACGTGCCCATGCTGAAGGCTGTAGCCGCATCATTAAATACCCCCCGTCTATATCTCCCCGAACCAACGCGATGGTTTACCGTTAAATCGTAAAGACTTTCCCGATTCACGTCCCCGTATCTTAATTCATAAAATTGTCAGAACATTTCCTTCAACAGGGCCTCATATAATTTTTCCATTTCTATCGGAGACCACCGGGGCAGCTGTACCCGGGTTAAATTTAGAATGACCGACACGACTTTGTACAAGATCTTGCCGGTCGGGACTAACACAAACCCATTCCTCAGTCCCGGTGTGGTGCCGGGGCAACTAATCTGTGTTTCCTGTACCGGTGGGGCTGTGGGCAGGGGCTTCCTCTCGTGTGCTACCAGTTCCGTGGAATTTACTGTGTTGGGAGGGTCTGGGATCACGCAGGAGTCCCACTCTGATCCCATCCGATCCCGGCCCCGGAATCCTGCCATCGCTGCAAGAAGGCGATCGACACACCCGCCGGGCAGACCCGTTCCGACCCCCACATACACATGTAAATTCCCTGTTCCTCTTTCCACCATTTGTTCCAGCACAATTCTACTCCCCCCCCCCCTCGCCCCTGTAATCTGTTGGTACGTATCGTCCCCCAGTTTCACCCAGTCCACGGATCGGTTACCCTTGGCCTGACCCAACTTCCTTAACCACCACCACCGTCCCAAGGGAATGTGTCCCTCACATCTTAGACAGACGTGTTTCCCCTCGGTCACACTAACCCATGTGGCTGTGACCTGCAGTTTGGGACACGGTATGGAAGCTTCTCCTGAAGGGATAATTACTAGTCCTAGCCCCTTTTGGGCTATCCCGGATCAGGCGTATTCCCCAGACGTTCACCTTCAACTAAAGTTAGAGGTAGCCGAATCCTAAAGACGCTTAATTGGGTCTAAAGGTCCAGACTATCTCTCCCTAAAGGAAAGGAACAGCCTGAAGATGTTACCGTCCTCCAGATAGCACTTTTAATAAGTGTAGCTAGACTGTAAACTTCCGGATATTATGAGGGTCCGGAAAACTCCCTCAGAATTCTGTAACTCCTCACCAAAGAGCGTACAGAGATTGAGTTCGCAAGTTTGATACAGAAGTACTATTTGAGACAATTCTAAAAATATATAGATTTATTAAAGAACCGACATGTAATTACAGTAGGTGTTTCAATCGCGACATTAACAGTCCCAAATACAAAAAGCTTTTACAATCTTATTATCAGAGATCCTTATTCTCAAATCTTAACTTCGTTACATTTTTACATTTCTTAGTCTTATTCCAGGATATCCACCAAAATCAAATACAAGTCCCTTGATCCCCGAGATACGAAGAGTTGAAGCCTGAGAATCGCTTTGCCCCTTACAGTGAATCTATCTTCCCATTTGAAAGTCCAATTTTTATACCCTTTTTCAGTGGTATTTCCTTTGAAGTTTTCTGCTGATGTAAGCTAATTATCTCTAGTCATTTTTCTGCTGTCTCCTTCTATTCTTACAGTCAGTTCAGCTGGTAGCAAGCAGACTCGTGTCTCTACCTTTAGGTGTTTCAAGTTCAACACAAAAACAATGTGATGGCTGGCGCCTCCCCCACTTGATGCCATTCTAACCAAGGTCTTCTGTTTGTATCTTTTGCATTTAGAACACCGCAACCGGTTGCACCATTGTCTTCTTAGCTACCTCAACTGGTTGCATTAAGAATTATGTCTCCTGTCTTTCATTTGATGTCATTTTTACGAAGGCATATGTTTCTTTAATTTTCTGTGATTCTTTCCAAAGTGTTGGTTTAAGACACCTTAACTGGATATACTATTATGTTCTTTCCAAGGCTTCAGACTTCCAGGAACCTTTAACCTTTTGTTTCATTAAGGCTATTGATTCAATGTCAACAACTTATCTTATCTCAACAGCCTGTATGCTGTTCACAGCTTTAGATTGTTAGGTTTTTAGATTTTCAAGCCCAGTTTGTCAAGTTTTAATAAAGTCAAAATTCTTTCATAGGATGGTGTATTTTTCTGAATAGGTATATTGCTTATTCCTTCACACGCCATACATGAAACCCTCACTGCCGGAGTACCGAGTCAAGTTCCATCCCAGCCACCCTGGCCACCTTCCCTCGTGGAACTAAGTGGCCATTCTGTCCTTGTCTCCTGTCCTACCCCCCTGTGTAACAGTAGGCCTGTTCCCTCCTGTGCAGCCGTAGAGGAAGGACACCTCGGTGACTCCTCTTTCCATGCTGCCAGTCCCGATCATCATTAGGAATAGAAGTACGATAAATTTGTTGGCCATATCCCCTTGTTCCTCCGATCTCCTTTGGTTCCCTGCCAAAACAAAAGCAAAACAGTTCCGTTCTGTGCGAGGGTTTTCCTCCACGGATCTGGTTTTGGTTATTTACAAAATATTTACAGTGTTCCCTGCCGCATTAACGAGCGCCCCATTTAAGACCTCTCCCATCGGGGCCTCTTGCGGCTCGCGTTCGGTGAGTAGGGAGGTGTCCACGGCACCTTGGCCTGTGGGACCCGACTACTCCTCCTTACCGCCCCGTCCTCCGGGTCATCATCGTCCCACACCAGGGGAGGAAGACCCGCGTCCACCAGGCTCATGACTGTGCCCTGGTGCCTTTTGACCTTTGTTTTCCCCTCCTCGGGGTTAAACAACTTGCACTGGTTTACATGAAACCATTTTGTGCGTTTCGGGAGTTTTACTGCATATACCATGGGGCTCGCTTTATCCACGATATTATAAGGCCCCATGTACAGCGGCTCGAACACCCCTACTCGGGCGTAATTACGGACCATTACCTGGTCTCCCACCTCCCACTCGTGGGTTCTCTGGGGTTCTAACAGCAGCCGATTTTTCTGGTGCTGGCTCCCCAGGTTACTGGCTACCTGCCAGTGAATCCGTTTCAACGTCTCATACAGATTCTGGACAAACCTGTCCCGGTTTACCTCCCTGACCTGCGCTTTGGTGAGGACCGGCGCCAACACATGGGTTGGGGTGCGCATAATCCTCCCGGTCATAAGCTCGTGTGGGGAGTACCCTGTGCTTCTGGAGGGGATGGCCCGGACACCCATTAAAACTAGAGGCAAGACCTCGTCCCATCTCTGCGGGAACGGGCCTATCTCCTTCCTCAGTCTTTCTTTCAGTGTCCGGTTCATGCGCTCCACAATCCCGATGACTGGGGGTTGTGAGCCACATGCCACTTCCCTTGTATTCCAAGAGTTTTAAGGTGGCCTGCATCACCTGCCCCGTGAAATGGCTCCCTTGGTCGGACTCCATGTCCTGTGGCAGCCCCCACCGGGAGAACACTTCCCTCATCAGGATTCTAGCTGTTGCTAGTGCCATGGCTGCTCGGCAGGGGAAGGCTTCCACCCACTTGGAAAATACGTCCACCAGGACTAAACAGTACTTGTTGCCTGCTTTAGTGGTGGGTAGTGGTCCGATGAAATCGACCTGCAGGGACCGCCACGGCCCCTCTACCCTCCTGGTGTGTCCTATGGGGGCTTTCCTGCGCTGTGGATCGGGGTTATTGGCTGCGCACACCAAACAGTGTGCACAGAAAACTCGGACATCCTCCCTGAGCTGGGGCCACCACCCTGCCTCCTCTAGCCTTTGCCAGGTAGTTTCCGGCCCTGGGTGTCCCACTCCCGGACCCCCATGGGCCAACTGGAGGAACTCCTCTCGGTGCTGCGCTGGGACTATCCTCCAATCCCCTTTGAAAAGCATCCCCTCTTTGATACTAATGTCTGCTGCCCCGAACGGACCTTCTATGGACTCCCCATTCTCTCTCTTTACCAGGATGGCCTTAAGGACGGGATCCTGGGCTTGGACCTGCTTTAAGTCCGGGGCCAAAGCTACCCCCTGTGTGCCTCCCTTGTCCCGGATTGCGGCTACTGGACCTGCTTTGTACAGATCCCAGAATACTCCTTCCCTGGCCCCCTGTTTGGCCAGCTCGTCTGCCTTTTGGTTGCCCTCCCACTTGGGCTCTGTCTTTGAATGGGCTTTAACTTTGTGAATATAGTGATCTCCCCGGGTGCCTGTGGCCTCCAAAATTTTACCTAGCAGTGCTGCTGTTGCTAGGGGCTTCCCATCTGCGGACTTGAATCCGCGCCTGGCCCAGATTGCCAGGTATTCCGTGCATGAATTGCACGTGAACATAGAGTCCGAGCAAATGGTGTAGGGGGTGGGCAACTCATCGGGCTGGGTGACCACATACACCACCGCTGCCAGTTCGGCGTGCTGAGCGCTCAGGGTGTTGGGGAGTTTAATGGCCTTCGCTATTTTAGCCGTAGGGTCATAGATTCTGAACCCGGTGAGACGCTCCCCCTTCACGACCAAACTGGTCCCGTCTACAGTATATAGATGTCCCGGCCCGTCGGGTGTATCCCGGCCCGGAATCCTTCATCTACATCCCACACCCCTTCTACCGTACACATGTAGGCCGTCCCTGGGTAAATCATGTTGGCTGCTAGCTTTGGCTCGGTCAACCCCTGCACTCTCAAGTTCAACTGTGAGAGCAGTAATGTCCAGCGAGCAATGCGGGCACTGCTCACCGTCCCATCTGGCTGCTACCTCTAAGAAGAATTCTTCCCCACTGTTAATGGCTCCCAATGCGGGTGCCATCTGCAAATCCCCTTTGAGGCGAGTGAACGCTTCCTGGCAGTTCTGATCCCACTCCCACTTGACTCCCTTGCGGAGGAGCCAAAGCAGAGGGGCTGCCGTTGCTGCGTAACCCTCTATGAAGTCCCGGCAGTACCCTGTGAGTCCCAGAAAAGACCTTACCCCGGTCACATTCTTGGAGGCTGGTAGCTCCTGTACTACCTTCCTCCTAGCCTCGGCTATGGCCCTTTCACCAGCCTTTACGGTCAGCCCGAGGAATTTGACTCCCTCCTGGCCAATCTGGGCTTTCTTGGGGTTGACTTTGAACCCCGCCTCCTGCAACAGCTTTAGCAGCTCATCCAGCAGTGGCCCGTGGTTCTCCCCCTCTGCGGAGAACAAAAGCAGGTCGTCCACGTACTGGATTAACTGGTGGGGTCGGCTGAAGCCTTTTAATGCGTCTGCCATGCATTGGTGGAATATGGAGGGGCTGTTGTGGAACCCCTGGGGAAGGCATGTCCATGTATACTGCTGCCCTTTAAAAGTGAATGCAAACTTGTATTGGTCTTCCCGTCTGAGGGGAATCGAC
Source organism: Squalus acanthias (assembly GCA_030390025.1). Classification (NCBI taxonomy): domain Eukaryota; kingdom Metazoa; phylum Chordata; class Chondrichthyes; order Squaliformes; family Squalidae; genus Squalus; species Squalus acanthias. The sequence continues at coordinate 153,026,127 of CM059428.1, forward strand.
CAAAACCCGTTGGAGATATCCAGCACCGTGAATGTGGTTGCAGTTGCTGGAATGCTCCCTATCAGATCGGCGACAGCTGCAACTGTGGGCGCGCAAGCTGGGATGTTCTTATTAAGGACCCAATAGTCCACGGTGGCTCTCCACGACTGGTCGGGTTTCTTCACCGGCCAGAGTGGTGAGTTCACGTCGGTGGCTATTAGTCTCAACACCCCCTGTTTTACCAGGGGTCCCAGTGCCGTCTCCAAGTCGGTTTCTGCCTCCCGGGGGAAACTATACTGCTTTTGTGGCCGTGACATGGGGTCCCCTTGCACCTAGACCTCTACCCCGGTCACCCTGCTACAATCGTGTTTATGGGTGGCGAATGCGGCAAGGTTGTCCCGTACATTCGCCTGGTACTGGGCTGGGGCGCTACTAACCAACTGTTCCAACTAACTCCCTTTGGGTTTCATGGTGCATACACTACCCCCTCCTCCCTTATCTCTGGTGATAACTATCACCTCCTCTGTCTTGTCTGAGACCACTGCCCCCCACAGGCAGTGATTCTCAGGTCCACAATGACCTGGTTGGCTAACATGAAATCAGCCCCGAGGACACCCCACCCTGGTTGCTCCCATTTCATTAGCACGCACTTCCACGTGGTGCGGAGGGACCCTAGCTCTATTCTCAGGGGTTTGGACATTGCCCCCGCCTGCTCGTTCCCTGTGAATCCCATTAGGCTAAATGGGACCCTGTTAGACCAGGGTGTATTGGTCGGGTCCTTCGAATGGACCACCGTGCTGGAAGCTCCGGTGTCCACCAAATATCTCCCCTGCACCGTCTCCACCCCCATCTTAACACAGGGCCTGTCCCACTCATCATATGTGAGCAGACATAGGTACTCAGGCTGGGTGCGTTCTAGTCAGGGTGAAGGGGGACATGCGGGTGCAGTCGGCGTTATGCTGCTCACGGCAGCGTCTGGCCTTCCTTTAACCTTCCCCAGCACCGTGCGAAGGGCGGCCACCCAAACATCAAACGGTTCATTGGTCGCCTCCTTCGCCTCGGTGACCTGGGGTTTTCGCACGGGAGGACCCCCTCAGCCTGACCCCCCCTTTTGGGCCAGGCAATCCCGCATCCAGTGCCCCGTCTTCCCACACTTGAAACAAGTCTTAGACTCGCCGGTGTTACCCACTTCCTGACGCCATTCCTTCCTATCCCCCTTACTGGTATTCATCTCATGTACCCTCCCCTTGTGTTTGACCTCCTCCCCGGAACCGGCCTTAAAAGCTAAGCCCAATTTCCGGAGCACGCCTGCCTCCGTGTTCGCGAGGTCCTCGGAGTCAAACCATGCTTCTGCCTTGGCTTTAATCCATGGCAGGCTGTTTGCTACCAGGGTCCTGAACCAGTGATTTCTGGGGACCCCTATCAGTTGCGCACGGTCTGGCGCACCTCCAGTTGCCTTTGCGTACACTGGCCATAGCCTGTCCGCAAATGCAGCCGGTGCCTCGTGGGCCAACTGTAGAGTCCGTTCCACTTGTGAGAACGGACTACCCTGGGTATGCCCCATGGCTCTCAGGATCTCCTCTTTCAACCCCTCTGTGGCGCCTAGCCCCGCTTTTGTGGCTGCGGACAGGCTCTGATACAGTTTCCCGTCAAGGGAGAGCAGCATCAGCCTGTGGGTTTCGCCCTCGCTACACCCGTGGATCCCCCCTACCTGCTCGACCTCCATAAAGTGAACTGAGGGGTCCCTGTCCTGTTTTAGTTTGGACTACTCTGCTACCATGGCTTGCAACTGCGGGGTGATGAATGGGACCACATAATCGCGCTGCAGCGGGCCCTGGTCACCGTTTGGTGTGGGTGGACCATACTTTTGCTGCCTCAGAGGATACATTGGTCTCGGTAGCACTTCCGGCGCCGGTGGGACTTCCCTTTCCTGAACCTTATCCTCTGCTTCCTGACCCTCCTCGTCCCACTCCACCTGGGTTTCCCCTGGTGCCATTAAACAGACCATGCCTCTGGCCCCAGACAAGGCTTGGGTCAATTTTTTAATCCTTTCTTTGCAGGGACCGTGATCAGAGTCTTCATAGTCCCTACTTCTAGCTGCCTTATGAGCTATTTTAATATCCCTTAGCTGACCCTCCAAACCGTCAGCTCTCGTTGTCAATCTTGCGTTCTCCTCCCGTAATGCCTGCTCATTTAACCTGGCCTCCGTAACCTGGCACTGCAGGTATTCCCCCATATAACAGGAGGTCTCTTACTGCGCGCGTCTTTCCTGTCTTTCCTCGCGCAACTCCTCCACTTGTCTACTCCCGACTATCCCCCTTGCGTCTGACTTGTCTTCAGACTCCTTCAGCTCGTTTTTGAGCTTTTCAAACTGTTCCCGGAGCAGTTGAACTTGCTTTTGGAAGCACAGGAGCCAAATCGCCTTCTCTTTGGTCTTCCTGTGCTCCTTGCTCCCTGTCCACTCTGCGGCCCTATCCTGGGGACTCTCAGAGCGCAACATCTCCAGCACCCATTGCTGGGATACGTTAACCTTTGTAAACATGTAGGAGGAAATTCTGTCCTCCATTTCCGATCTCTTGCCCTCCAAACTGTCCATATCTAATCCACAACCTATCGTCCTGCTGCGGTCGCAAATTCTGTAACCGGTTTCTGCGGTGGCCAATTTCTTATAGGCCCTGCCACAATCGCCAATTATTGTAAGTGGTTTCGACCCACCCGTAGCGAGCACGCAAACCCCCTTACTACAAGTTCTGGACGATAGGGATTACTGAGGACAGATTGGAACACGGACAGCGTTTTCGGGCTCACCCGTACAGTGTTTATTAAGGTTGACAAAACCACTCCACTCGCATACAGTACGAGCGGTGTGAACACAACAGTACAGTTTAAAACAGTACAACCCTGACTTGTCCAACAAGCCCCTGCCATGCTGACTTACCACGGCCTAAAAACACCCTCCCGTGAACTAAACTATCACAGGACCCTTCCAACGCTAAACCCCCTCTGGTTTGGTAGGAACATACAGGCACCCCCTCACACACTAAGTGATCTTGTGGGTGTGCAGGCTTGGCAATGCTCACCTAGATTGCCCTTGATCTTGCTTGCAGTTTCCTCCCGTACGTCTCGGCTACCTGGTTCCGTACCGGCCTTGCGGCATGCGAGTCCCAGCCTTAGTCGAAGTCCGTCTCGGTTGGAAGAGCAAGGCTCAGCTCCTCTTGACGTTCCGTTGTGTGGAGGGCAGGAGAGAGAGAGAGAGAGAGCTATCCAACCTGCTCTCTGATATACCCCTCCAATACACAGACCGCTGTCTGTGGTTTTAATCGACACATGGCCTCAGGGAAATGGTTTCCAGGCTTCCTCCCAGGTTTGGATGGTTTAGATCTCGTTTCGATCTCCCAGCCGATTTAACTTAACGAGCTCACCTTCTTCAGAAACAATGAGTTGCCAGCCTTGTTATTCATGCCTTGGGAGTGGGCCTCTCGGGCCATTGTTCCCAAGGACAGTCCGTTACCATACGAATGCAACCTGGTTACGTCAGCCACCTTCAGCTTGAGTGTTTTTCCACAGCTTCCCCCCAATCAGCCTGTCCAGTTTTTAATAAGGGTATATGTTCATAATCTAAAAATCCATGGAGTCTGCGCCGATTGCTACAGGCCCCTACATGCAGCTGCCCACTCATCAGTGTTTACAGACCAGCGTCTTACTTGATTTCTCTGCCTGTCGCTACCTCAGAAAGCTGCACTTCCCCCAGAGGCTATTGGGGAGATATGTCAAATCTTGGCTGAAGACCTACAGCCCACTTCCACCAAAAGAACGCCAATATTGGTACCAGTTAAAATCACCACTAGCTAGATTTTTATTTGCTATTGGAAATTATTCATACGATTTTGACATTGTCAAGCTAGAAGATAAAAACAAGATAGATAGCTTGTTATCTGAAAAGTGATTCTAAGAAAGGTAGGGGATAAATTGCCACGTGGATTCCTCTGCTCTTCTGCTGTAACTTTGGCAGAAGAGCCACGGAAACCCTGGAAAAATGGTGCTTAGGAGGAGGAGCCCCCACAGTAATTCACCCCCATAGAACCATCGAAATTTACAGCACAGAAGGAGGCCATTCAGATCATCATGCCTGTCTGCTCTTTGCTAAAGCAATCAAAACTAATCTAACTGCCCATTGCCCTGTATTATCCTCTTCTTCAAATATAACATAGAATTTACAGCACTGAAACAGGCCATTCAGCCCAACAGGTCAATGCTAGTGTTTATGCTCCACACGAGCCTCCTCTAACCACTTCATCTAACCCCATCAGCATATCCTTCTATTCCTTTCTCCCTCATGTATTTATCTAGCTTCCCCATAAATGCATCAACGCTATTCACTTCAACTACTCCATGTGATAGCAAGTTCCACATTCTAACCACTCTCTGGGTAAAGAAGTTTCTCCTGAAATCCTTATGGATTTATCAGTGACTATCTTATATTTATGTCCCCTAGTTTTGGACTCGCAATAAGTGGAAACATCTTCTCTATGCCTACCCTGTCAAACCCTTTCATAATCTTAAAGACCTCTATTAGGTCATCCCTCAGCCTTCTTTTTTATAGAGTAAAGAGCCCCTGCCTGTTCGGTCTTTCCTGATAGTTATAACCTCTCAGTTCTGGTATCATCCTTGTAAATCTGCTTTGCACCTTCTCCAGTGCCTCTATATCCTTTATGTAATATGGAGACCAAAACTGTGCACAGTACTATGAGTGCAGTCTAGACAAGGTTCTATATAATTTAACATAACTTCTCTGCTCTTCAATTCTATTCCTGTAGAAATGAACCCCAGTGCGTTGTTTGTATTTTTTTATGCTTTGCCTTGCTACTTTTAATGATTTGTGAATATTTATCTGCTCTTCTCTCAAAAGATGTACTGGTGTCTGCTTCACCTACTCTGCAACAATGCTCTAACAATGTTATGCACAAAGAAATTTCTCCTAACCTCTCTCTTCACTTTCTTAATGACAATTTTAAATTGATGACCTATTTTAAATTTCTCACGTATCACTTCATGTATCCAACCTGTCACCATCACCACCTTCCTTTAATTTATCACTACTACTGTTGTGGTATTCTTTCATCTTTCCTCTTCCTTAGCTCCAAATATGTTGTATTGCATACCCCCTGCATCCTCACTGTGTTGAGATCAAGATTCATTACAGTCTCTGAAGGGGGTAAAAGTTAGATTAGTGGCTTAACTGACTCGCTGGCTGATGTAATAAAGGAGGAGTCTGGCAGAACAAAGACAGTTGCTGACAGTTGGAAAAAGCATATTACACTATGATTGGGGGAGTGACAGGCGGCGAGGAGGCCATGCATTGAACAATGGGCTGCCAATCAAGGACGTGCGGTCAATACTTGGAATGGAAGGAGAATAAATTAGATAAACAAGATGTGATTTGCGAAGATGTGGCTAAGTGTACCTAAATTGGATAAGAGCTAAAGAGTAAAGCAATGGCAGACGTGGAAACAGGGCAAATGAGATAAACAAGATGTGATTTGCGAAGATGTGGTTAAGTGTACATAAATTGGATAAGAGCTAAAGAGTAAAACAATAGCAGACGTGGAAACAGGGCAAATGAGATAAACAAGATGTGTTTTGTGGAGATGTGACTAAGTGTACGTGACTTGGACAATTAATTGGCCAAGTCCTGAAGATGTGAAGGAAACAAGATGTAAGATTGTATATAAGCCAACTGCTCAAATGTAAAAATTAGACTCTCGTCTCAGCTGCGGCTGAGAGGGCCTCTCCCTGCACGTGATTGAATAAAGATCGCTTGAAACCAGTACACGCTCGTCTCCCTCTGCTTTGGGGCAGAGAGAAAACCCCCAACAACTTGGCGTAGTCGGCAGGATTCTCGAAGAACGCAGTCGAACCGACAACCATGATGAGGCCGCAATGTGGGTGAGTACCTTATTCTACCACCCATAGTTAGGTGCGGACACCCAGAGTGGTTGGGCGGTGAGACTGCCGAGAATCCGAACAGGAGACCAACGGGTACTGGAGTGATCTCTGCACAGTAGAACCACGAGCCGTCGTAGGTAGCCAGAACCCTGTTGAGGCAGGAAGGTCCGAGCTACCGTAAAGGCAGGCCAGAGGAATAGGACATGGCCACAGGAGGGAAAGATTGGGGACCAGAGGGGTCCATAACTAAATTTATAGCAGAGAAGAATAAGAAACTGATCGAGAAAATGAAAAAGAAAGGCTGGAGTCCAGACGACAGTCCGGCCAGGCAAAAGGAATGGTGGGGCGTCCAGAGTAAGGGTAAGGAAGAAAAGGGAATAATCATAATTATTAGTAGTTACTTGGGACTTAGTAAACATGTGTGAAGTCAGATGGAAAAGAGACAAAATAAGATCTGTGCAGTACAGGTGCCAGGACAGAGATTTAGACCATCGGATGATAATGACGACGTTGACTGGGGAGAATTAGAGAAGGAAGCCGCAAAATATGACAGACAGGATGATGACGGAGGTTGGGAGCCCCCACCTAAATATGACACAGAGGGACCATCGGCCCCGCCACTGCCCGAAACCGGGACGAAGAGCGTAATGGCCATGGCCCCTATTATAACCGAACAAAAACGTATAGGGCAGGGACAGGCTCAGACTACAGTACGATATGTCCCGCTTACCCCGGCTGAAAAACAAATGATGACAAGGGATCTCCCGACCCCTAAATTGAACCATGCAAACACCGATTTTTGGTATAAACTAGAGGAGATGATAGATGTGCATTCACTCCACCCAGAAGATATACACATCCTTGTAAAATCAAAGGTACCACGACAGACATGGCTGCAGATGCAAAACTTAGTCACTAGCGAATGACGGATGCAGATGCAGGGAATGAACAACGGGGAAAATATAATCATTTTAAAAGAAAAGTAAAAGAAGGGTTAGGCGAGCCCGGTCTAATTGGTCGGCGGTCGTGGGAGTAACCCAGAATAGGGGTGAAAGTGCCCATGAGTATGCGGAGCGAAAATATACCACCTACTGCGATTTCTCAGGATTAGATGACCCAGGCAGAAATGATCCGATGTTCCTAAAAATGTTAAAGGAGAGTTTCATAGAATCATAGAAGATAGGAGCAGGAGTAGGCCATTCGGCCCCTCTAGCCTGCTCCACCATTCAATGCGATCATGGCTGATCATCCAAATTCAGTACCCTGTCCCTGCTTTCTCCCCATATCCCTTGATCCCTTTAGCCTTAAGAAATATATCCAACTCCTTCTTGAATCTATTAAATGAATTGGCCTCTACTGCCTTCTGTGGCAGAGAATTCCACAGGTTCACCACTCTCTGGGTGAAGAAATTCCTCCTCATTTCTGTCCTAAATGGCTTACCCCTTATCCTTAGACTGTGACCCCTGGTTCTGGACTCCCTGACCATCAGGAACATCCTTCCTGCATCTAGTTTGTCCTGTCCTGTCAGAATTTTATAAGTTTCAATGAGATCCCCTCTCATTCTTCTAAACTCCAGCGAGTATAAGCCCAATCGACCCAATCTCTCTTCATACGTCATTCCTGCCATTTGAGCCCCGATCACCAGAAGGTCCTTGAGTTAGGGCTGCCAGTGGGAACAAATTATGACGAGATCGTTGAGTGGGCCACAGAGGTTTTTTATGAAGGGAAGGAAAGACAAGGAGGCATTAGGAAGGAAAGTGGCAGCAGTAACAGTTCAACTAATTGTTAAAATTTGTGGCAAGCCCGGACACATGGCCCAAGAATATAAAATGGGAGGAGGTAGAGGAAAAGCTGAGGTTCCCGGGAATAGGGGATCGAGTGATGGTTAGGGTCCTGCCCACAAAACCAAGCTCAGCACCTCACTGGCAAGGGCCTTATGAGGTCCTGATGACCAGTGATACTTGCGCATGTGTGGATATGAAAGGAAAGGGCCGGTGGAAACACTGGACGTAGATCAAGAGTTATGGAGGCGCAAAGACTAATGAGGACTAAACCGGTGACGACCGGCGTCCATTATGTTCCCACTTTGCAGGATCACGATATCCGTAGTGCTACTGATATGCCTGGCCACTGCGACCACAGAAGGAGTCACATCGGTTGACCGAAGGGAGCAACAAGGCCTGTATTACAGGAACTCGAGCGATGTCAGTTGCGATCTGGAACGTGGGGCGTTAACTGTCATGGTTGATAAACAGTGTATTTAAATTGTAGCTCCGGGTTAACGGGCGTAAGCATATCTGACAACAAGCTAGGCGATACAGGGGATAGGAGTAACACGGGGATGGTTGTCAAATGGACAAACATGAGGACGGTATGCTTCGGGAAGAAGAGGGATGATACATTGACATGCGTACAGGGAGGAACCATGCAAATAAGATGTGGGAAGGATTTCACTCAGATGTCCGGGGTACCCCAGCAGGAAGAAGGAGGGTGGGAACTATGCCCAACCTCCAAGTGCACTAACTCTGATGATTGGTGTTGGAAGCTGAACACCCGAGATACCCCCACCACCACAACCACACTGACCACCCCAATAACAGCAGCCCCGAAGCCCACCACTTTGACTATGGAGGAACTCTTGAGGTGTCTGCAGCCTAGCTCGGGACCCCAAGGGGGGCTCGTGATCCGGGATTCTAATAGGCGCTTATTTGAGAATGTACACCATGAGATAGTTTCGGTTGTCCTCAATATTAGCCAGATGGGGTTACCCAAATGGTATGAGTGGCGTACAAGGTCGTTTTACCATCGGCTCCTCGACATGACAGTTACTGATGCCCTCTGGGTCTCTGTGGGACACGTGCGGTCGAGCCTATCTCACCGCAAGAGGAACCTGGTAGATGACATAGCCACTGCTGACAGTGCAGGGGCATCCACAGTTAATTCCCTGGATATAGCGGAAATCGATAGCAAGGTGAATCATCTATCATCCAAACTAAGGGACCTCATGTTAAAGGCAAATAAGTTGGAGGGACAACAGGGACAGACAGACCAGAGAAGACTTGGCTAAAACTCTATTAGAGTCCGTGCAAGTTTTGGAAAACCATGCCCATACAGTTAACCACGTCACCGCCACCCTGCATAGCGTAACCAATCAGGCCTCTAGGGAGCGAATGTGCGTGGCCTATGGTGCATGGCTAGTGGGGGAGGTGCGACATAATCTAGCACAGCTCCACAATGGAGATGTGCCGGATTGGATTACGGATAGCGCACTGCAAGACTGGGCGCCAGAGAGCGGCAATTGCTATTCGTACACCCTACAAGGACTTATAAGCATCTACCCGACAACTAAACATTGTGTTACCATTCACCTGAGGCTGATAGGAATGGTATTAGCTGTACCCAGTCTGCAGGAATGGGAATCCAAGCCCCTCTACGAGGTAGAGAATGTTGGGATCGTAAGAGATGGCAATTGGCTCAGATACCACCATGCACCCAGTTATGCAACCCAGAAAGGTTTCTTCTTGACAGGGATCTCGCTAGAGGGATGCAGAGAAAGGGGAAGTAATGTAGTCTGCCCACATCCCGTGGGGATGGGGCCAGGAGCCACGTGCGGCTTCAACACCCTAAACTGTACCCTTGAAATTTCTAGCGCCCGCCATGAGCCAACGCGAGCAGCACACCGAGGAAAAGGAGAATACTGTGTAACCACCAGTGAATCTCAATACCAGTATGGTAACATCCAGTGCCCAGTGACCAGCTCAAGTTTCTGCTTCTGCCCCCGGGCCCCAACAACGATCGGACATGCATCCATAACCTACCTACGGTCGCCCCGCGAGGAACGGGTGAGTCCAACTGAGGACCTGAAGGACAGCATGCTCGAATATGTACTCCCTGAGGGGAAGGACATCCTGAAACTACCAGAACACCTACTGGAACTGAGGAAAGAGGCCGGGGTGATAATTAAGCAGTATCACCGAATTGAACAAGAGGTCAAGCAACTGGGGAAGGATGTGGAGGCCAAGCTGGAAGATGCCTCATGGTGGCAGACACTTTGGAACTGGGGTATTAGGGTGGACATTCACCCCTGGATCAGAATTGCATCTCATGTATTGGTGGTGGTGCAGTTGCTAATTGTCATCATACTTATGTTTGAGTATTGTACTCGATGTAAACGACGCCGTAACCTTTTGCAAAGCAACTGAATTTCTCCCCCTAGTACTTTAACAATAGCTGAAGCTGTTTGGATTCAATTAGTCCAAGCCAATGGCCTTAAGTTTATGATTAGCACCTGTTATAGACCTCCATAGAATCATAGAAATCTATGGCACAGAAGGAGGCCATTTGGCCCATCTATGCCGGCCGAAAAAGAGCTATCCAGCCTAAACCCATTTTCCAGCTCTTGGTCCGTAGCGTTGTAGGTTACAACACTTCAAGTGCATATCCAAGTACTTTTTACAGGACCGGCATCCCTAGCTGATGAGGAACTCTGTTCACAAATTGCTAAGGCTTCTAGCCTGGGCCTTTTTTGATGGACCAATAAGGTTGACACTGGGTTGCCCCAAGGTCATCAAACAAAAATCATCACAAGTGCCCCTTTTAGGGCACCACTAATATAGGAAAGAAACATATGGTCCAATCAAACTAAAATAAGCCAAAATAAGTGACAAAGTCCCAATAAAAGCAAAAGGAATCTTCCCAACTAAATCGTAATGCTATTATCAATGTCTATAAGACACTCTGCGGTGCCCACCGGTCGTGAAAGACACCAAGCATACCGGCGGACACCGTATGCTCTCTCTCCAGGGCCACCCGGGCACAGACAAGACCGCAGAAGAGAGGCTGGCAGCCAGAGCGACACCCCGCCCCCCACCCCAGCTTCTAGCTTGAGCTCAATTTGCATTATGGGAGACTTCAACTTTCCTTGTATTACATGGTCCGATGGTGAACCATCTAATGTCGTGGGGAGAGTAGCTGAGACTTTTGTGGACACCATCAATGATTATTTCCTTACTCAGCATATTAATGAGGCAACTAGGGATAAACAAATTCTCGATCTGGTTTGTAGCAGTGACCCTGTATCAAACCTTTATGTGGGGGAACACTTGGCCTGCTCAGATCATAATATAATTAGGTTTAATCCAAGGTTGCAGCCAATCTAATGCTGGTCCCAAATTTTAAGAGGGCTAACTTTACAAAAATGGCTGAAAATCTGGCACAAGTTGACTGGGCAACCCTACTAGATAGGCAATCAAGTACTGAGGACAAATGGGTTTATTTAAAACTATTCTCAAACAGAATGAAGCCATGTATGTCCCAATGGTTAAAAGAAGGGCACATGGCAAAACAAAGCCATTATGGTTGATGAGGAATATACAGAAGCAAATTCAATTGAAACAGAAGGCATTCTACACACTTAAGGCATTAAACTCACAGGAGAACCCAGAAAGTATTGCATGCAATTGAGGGAGACAAAAGCAGCTGTAAGAGTAGCCAAGAGATCTCTGGAACAGAAGATGGTGCATAATTGTGGCAGTAATAGATAAGCTATTTTTAGCTACGTCAGAAGTCCATTAAGGACTGTATAGGGCCACTAAAGGATACTCTAGGGTAGTTTCAAACTGATTTTCATGTTATGGCAGAGCTGCTAAATGACTATTTCATATCAGTCTATACTCTTGTAGATGATGCTCATGTTCCAGATGGGGGGGGGGGGGTGCTCAGTATTGAATAACATTCACTGAGAAGGAGTGTTCAGCCATGTTGGTCCGGCCATCAAGGTGTGGGGCAGGCTTGATGGACCCGTTGGTCTTTTCCTGCCCACCGTATGTTTGTATGGACAGGGATAGTGCACGCCGAGTCTTCATCTATGGGACATTCGTGACAATGACAAATGTCCTTGTGGACAAATACAAACCATATCCCACCTCGTTGAATCATTCCCACTAACTAAACTATACTGTGTCCTACACGCTTTGCATGCTGGTGATGACAATGTTCCTAGATGGTTGAAATTATCTGCCAAGTCTGCACATGCCAAATAATTGTAAAAGTGTTTCTAGCACCTGGTCATCAAAACTTCACTTACTTAGTCTTGGAACTCCCCAACACTATTACAGGATTTAAATGGTTCATTAGTGCTGTTAACAGCTGCTGGTTCTTGTTACTGAGAGTGCTATTCTAATGGTCAGGTTGTTGTGTGGGCATTATGCATGGTTTATTCCTGCTCTCAAAATCAGTAGTTTTATTAGGGGTTACTTTGAATGCTTTGTAACTCCGGAAAACTTGCAGCAACACCTCATTAACTCTTGAATATTCAACTCCAACTGTAATTTCACAGCTACGTCAAAGGTGGAAGATTTACTCGGGGAGCCGTGCCAGCCATGGCTCACTATTGCCTCTGAGCCAGAAGGCTGGGGGTGGGGGGTTCAAATCCCACTCCAGACACTTGAGCACAAAATCTAGGCTGACACGCCAGTGCAGTACTGAGGGAGTGCTGTACTGTCGGAGGTGACATCTTTTGGATGAGACATTAAACCGAGGCCCCGTCTGCCCTCTCAGCTATAAACAATCCCACAGCACTATTTGGAAGAAAAGCAGAAGAGTTCTCCCCGGTATCCTGGCCAATATTTATCCCTCAATGATCATCACTAAAACAGATTGGCCCAGAAATTAAACATCGATGGTTCCCGCGGGGGTAAGGATTCCCCGCGATATCGCACTCCGCGCCTACCTTTTTGATTCGGGCCCACACGAACTTTAGTTTCAGAGCCTCTCCCTGTTGCAACCATGCAGTGCTTGTGTGTCCCAGAGGCGCAATTAGTTCGTGCGAGCTCTGGGATCACGTGATTCAGTTAGAGCCAAAGGCAGCACACCATCTTTCATTCATAGTTTTGACAGCAAGGGCTGTCAAAGCTATGAATACTACAAGCCCTCAAAAGAACAGCTAAACCTCAATTAATTTTTTTTAAAAAGCCATCACATTAATAAAATAACTATAGTTAAATAAATTAACCACTTTAAACAAAAAAATTTAATTTTTGAAATTTTTTTAAATCTTTTTAAAAGTTATAAAAATAAACTTACCTTTCTTTAAAGTCCCTAAAAAAGATAAACCTGTTGAAAAAATTTTAAATAACACTTAATTAACTACTTACCTTGTTAAAAGGGGGTCCTACGCCTGCTTTCTTTATGTGTAAAATCTTCACCACTTACCTGCGCGTTCAAACCTGAAAAAAAAACTAAGTGCACTGCGTGCGCGCAACCTGTAGTATGCACGCGGTTCACTTAGGAACCACCCCCTTTGCAATACATGAAGTGCCGGTTTCCCGCGCATGCGCAGTGCATGCAGGAAACCGGCAATTCGGGACCTAATACGCAAGAGTACACAGTGCATACTCTCCCGCATTAGGTCTAATTTTCGGGCCATAATCTGGTCATTATCACATTGCTGTTTGCGGGAGCTTGCTGTGTGCAAACTGGCTGCCACGTTTCCTACATTACAACAGTGACTATACTTCAAAAGTACTTCATTGGCTGTAAAGCGCTTTGGGACGTTTTGAGGTTGTGAAAGGCGCTATATAAATGCAAGTCTTTTTTATGGTTTAGTGATGTTATAACCATAGAAAAATATTGCCACTGGCCACTGTTGCCAGTGAAATTACAAACATGTAATTTTATAGAGCTTACTCTCCTGCTAAAAATAGCAAACATAGGAAATCTTCCCGCTATGTTTACAATGTCACTAACACATTGAGGCCAGAGGAAATTGTCTGCTGTATCACTGCCAGGGGAAATCAGTTAATGAGCTTGCATGTGTTAAGGTAATTTCCCCACTAGCTATAGATGAAAGCTGTCATTAGTGAGATAATTGCAATGGACTGGCTTCATCTCACAGAGGAACCAAACTGTGAGTTCCTACAACTACTCTTCCATTGAAATTTTGTTGGTCTCGTGAATAAAAACGGTTCTTTTTACTCACTCAAAAAAAAACCCTCACGGAAACAAAATGAAGTTTACATAACGAATGGGTCACACAACCAATATAAAATGCCTTTAACATCCAGTTAAATTTGTCATCAATATCGAATAGAGAGGAGACATTTTTTTTGAAGTGGGGGAGGGGATCCACTTTTACATCCATCTTTCTAATCTGGTAAATTGGTATTTATGGGCACGATCTTGCCAGCCCTGGGGAGGCGGATATGGAGGCAGGACTGCCGGTAAAATGGCAGAATTTGGGGGCGGGTGCCTAACCAGCCCCCAACCCGCCTCCGTGCCATCTTGCCAGGAGGCGGGTAGCCGTCCCACGCCGGGTCCCGTCTCCTTGGAGGCGGGAGGGGATTGCAGCCACTTAACTACCTGTTAACAGGTAGTTAACAGGCAGAAACTAGGCTTAACACCATTTTGGCCACACAAGTGCAGGCTTCCCGAAGGCTCCGAACCCCGCCAGGGTCACCGAGGCGAGTAGTGGGTCTGCGGGGGTCGGAGGGGTCCAAAAGTGCACTGTGGAGGTGAGTGATGGGTGCAAGTGTGGAGAGGTGAGTATTTGAGGTAAGTGGAAAGTGTTAGAAAAAGTTTACTTACCTTTGTTTCTTCCGCAGGCTTCAGTCAGTGGGTATGCGGAGAGTCTCGCACCTCCGCGGTAGAGATGACAGATGACCGTTGCATTCTCCAATGCAACAACCATCTAATTTCTGCAAAAGAAAGAGGTTTGATGAGGTCTTGAATTCAAGAACTCATCAAACTACAGAGAATGTCAGTGTTTGACAGCTTCACAGAGCTGTCAAACGATGACAATTCATCTGTCAAAAATTTTTGACAGATCAATTGTCATACGTTGACGTTCTCTGCAACCGGTTTTCCCCTAATTGGCCTGCTAAGCCCACTGGGCGGGCTTAACAAGATCAATCAAGGGAAAATAGTGTGGGTTGGCCAGAAGTTGATGGAGGCGGGACTGAAACCCGACAAGTGGGAGCCCCGCCTCCAAAAGCTCCCCATTGGCAAAATCACCCCCTACGTGCTTGCTTCCAATTTGTCTGTTATGCTTCGATCATCACACTTTGGACATCAAGTTTGCCAGAAGAGATCTTTTAAGATTAAGTTTTTTACTTTCCTTGTGGGGCCAGGAGGAGCAGGAGTGCTCTTCTGGGGCCCGCAAGAACATTTTAGGACTCCCGTTCACTCCCATCTAGCAAGGCAGCTGACGGAAGGCTTCCAGATGAGGCCCCAATTTATCCGAGCCTCACACTGCTGAGATCGGGTGGGGGGGGGGGGATGGTGGCATACGGGGGAGGGGGTTATGGGGGAGGGGCATTGCGGGGCGGGGTGGTGGTCCGCCCAACTGCCTCTCCGCCTGCTTGAATCCCGCTCCATTCAAATTCCCCCAATAAACAATGATTTTTAGAGCAAATGAGGATATGTTGGGAAAGACTGCTGGGGTCACATCGACGAAAGCCAGTGAAGACATTGCCAGAGTTGCCATGTGGATCTGACATTGAGTAGCTCCACTGTCACCTCCAGAACAGAAGACCAGTGCTGCAAAGACGTTTAATAAGAAGGCAGCAAAAGTAGGAGAACTGACACCTTCCCTTTAGTGGCACCATGATACCCTTCCACTACACAATCTCACTTCTTAAATGGATTGACAAGCCATCATGCACAGCACACTATATTTCATTGGCTCTCTAACTCTTCCACTTGGTACCTGTGTAGCAACCAAAGGAAAACAGTTTTAAAAAGTATGCAGGCAAACCTGACATATGGTCAAAACTTGTCCAGGGAGTGAGCACCTTTAAACGTATCGGTTCCACCAGGATGCTGACAAGCCACAAGCCTTCATTGATCTGGTTGCCTTCAGCTGCTTAGGCCCTAAGCTCTGGAATTCCCTCCCTAAATCTCTCCACCTCTCTACCTCTCTCTGCTCCTTTAAGACGCTCCTTAAAACCTACCTCTTTGACCAAGCTTTTGCTCAGCTGTCCTAATATCTCCTTATGTGGCTCGGTGTCAAATTTTGTTTGATAGTATAGAGGAGTGCTGCACTGTTGGAGGTGCCGTCTTTTGGATGAGACGTTAAACCGAGGCCCCGTCTTCCCTCTTAGGTGGACGTAAAAGGTCCCATGGCACTATTTCGAATGAGGAGCAGGAAGTTCTCCCTGGTGTCCTGGCCAATATTTATGCCTCAACCAACATCACTAAAACAGATTATCTGGTCATTTATCGCATTGCTGTTTGTGGGACCTTGCTGTGCACAAAATTATCTGCTGCATTTCCTACATTACTACAGTGACTACACTTCTAAAGTACTTAATTGGCTGTTAAGCACTTTGGGATGTCCTGAGGGTGTGAAAGGCGCTAAATAAATGCAAGTCTTTCTTTCTGGAATCATGAGATAGACCATTTAATCTAATGATTGTTAATATCCCCCAGAGCCAAACAGGCATCAATAAAGTTAAGCACTTAAGGTAAACTCATTCCAACCATATATATTCAGGTAATTTTCTACCTTGTTATATTTTGATATTTTATTGATCGAAGTGTTAAAACTCATAGATAGGTAGATGTGTAGTTACAAAACAGTAGATAAAATTTATTCATTAATCATACGTATTCTACACACTATTCAAAACATTTAGATTACCCAGAGGGGCCCCTCTGTGATACAATAACACTTATATAGATTACTCATACATTAATAATTGTAACATTATTGTAGTGACTCACTGATTATGTTGTACTCCCTCTTACGTTGTTGAGAATACTGATTGGCGTTAATAGGACTTTCAAGAAAAGGAAAAAGTACCATTTTGGGCTTCTGAGATTTATAGTCTGAATAGACGATCAAATAGATACCCTGCACCTTTGAGTCATCAAGATAATGGGTAACTCATCCATTTAAACTACATATTGAGAAGTTGGCTTTGCTTTGAGTTCTTATCATAACACACGACATACAATAACCTGATATAACTGGGAACCCTACACATAAATTACATTCTAGATACTGTAGGCAATAATGAAGATGAAAGTGAAGGTTTAATTTCTTCTGCTAGCGCACTGGTTAATGCGTTCACAGAAAGTTCCTTTGTGTGCTATGTTAGTATAGTCAGTAACCTGTTAGTTTTCTTTCTTAGAATGTCTTGATGACTTCACTGGAAATAATGAACTGAGATTTTCACAAACACCTTTACAAAAAAATTAGAGCTATGGGGAAAGAGCAGGGGAGTGGGATTAGTTGGATAGCTGTACCAGAGAGCCGGCACATGCACGATGGGCTGAATGGCCTCCTTCTGTGCTGTATCATTCTATGATTCTATGATTTAGGATTTAGCTGCACAGACATCTAGAAGAATTCTTATCCCTATATGATCGTTAACTTCAATTAGGTGTTTACAGTTTTGTTGGAAGCTAGGAAGCTATAACAACATAAGAAATAAGAGCAGGAGTAGGCCATACAGCCCCTCGAGCCTGCTCCACCATTCAATAAGATCATGGCTGATCATCGACCTCAACTCCACTTTCCCGCCCGATCTCCATATCCCTTGATTCCCCTAGAGTCCAAAAATCTATCTCTCTCAGCCTTGAATATACTCAAAGACTCAGCATTCACAGCCCTCTGGGGCAGAGAATTCCAGATTCACAACCCTCTGAGTGAAGAAGTTCCTCCTCATCTCAGTCTTAAATGGCCGACCCCTTATCCTGAGACTATGCCCCCTAGTTCTAGACACTAAAAGCTGACAAACTGTTAATGGTGGGCTTCTCGGCAGGTTAAACACTTTGCGGCTTTTTAAAACTTCTCCACTTTATTTATTTTTCTTGAAATTTTGTTTAATTTCATATGACCGCCTTACCTATAATTTTCATATTTCTAATTATTTCTCATCTTAAGTTCTGCTCCCAGAAATATTTTTTTTAAATGATTTCTTCGATTGTCATGAACTTGTGGATCAACGGGTTTAACTCTGGAATATTATTCAGATTTCTGTTGAACTTTATTCAAGTCCGGACATTTTATTCAGTTTTAATTTGTATATTTGTAATGTTTCATAGCCTACATTTGGCTCTGTGAGCCATTTCTGCATCTCAGGGATCGTTATGCTCTTACAAAATTTTTTGAAAAATCATTCTTGGTGTCGCTAGCTAGGCCAGCATTTATTGCCCATCCCTAATTGTCCTTGAAAAAGTGGTGGTGACCCTTCTTCTTGAACTGCTGCAGTCCGTGCAGTGAAGGAACTCCTATAAGATAGGCAAGTCTGATTCCGGAGCAGTGAAAATTAATTTTATTACCTTGGTTCCAGTGCTGTGCTCCCCAGCCTTTGCAGCACTCCATTCCTGAATGCATTGTAAGTCACCCAATGCTCACTGACCTACATTGGTCCAGCAACGCCTTGATTTTAAAATTCTCATCCTCATATTCAAATCTTTCCGTGGCTTGGCTCCTCCCTATCTCTGTAACCTCCTCCAGCCCTACAACCCTCCTCCAACAACAACAACAACTTGTATTTAAGTATCGCCTTTAACGTAGTAAAATGACCCAAGGCGCTGCACAGGAGTATTTTAAGACAAAAAATTTGACACCGATCCCCGTAAGGATAAATCAGGGCAGGTGACCAAAAGCTTGGTCAAACAGGTAGGTTTTAAGGAGCGTCTTAAAGGAGGAAAGAGAGGTAGCGAGGCGGACAGGTTTAGGCAGGGAATTCCAGAGCTTAGGGCCTAGGCAACAGAAGGTACAGCCACCAAAGGTTGAACAATTATAATCAGGGATCCTCAAGATCTAACTCCACATTCCTCCAACTCTGCCTTTTGTGCTCCCCCATTTTCTTCGCCCCATCATTGGCGGCCGTGCCTTCAGCTGCCTAGGCCCTAAGCTCTGGAATTCCCTCCCTAAACCTCTCCGCCTCTCTACCTCGCTCCTTCTTTAAGGCGCTCCTTAAAACCTACCTCTTTGACCAACCTGTCATATTGTCTTTGGCTCGGTGTCAATCTTTGTATGATTACACTCCTGTAAAGCGCCTTAAAAGCGCTATATAAATGCAAGTTATTGCTGTTGTTGCTACTTCATAGAATCATAGAAACTTACAGAACAGAAGGCGGCTATTTGGCCCGTCGTGCCTGTGCTGGCTCTTTGAAAGAGCAGTCATGCTCAGTCCCACACCCCCGCTTTTTGTCCGTAAGCCTGTAAGTTCCTCATCCTCAAGTACCTGCCCAATTCCCTTTTAAAATTATTTATGGAATCAGCTTGGTCCCATTCTCTTTATATTTAGAATTTTTTTTACGCAGTTTATTATGGTGCTTTGATGGGAATCCAGTCACCCCAACCTGGCAGAAGGAACTGAGCACGTATTGTTCACAGTAACTTAATTAAACTTATGTCAAGCATCAGAAACTTGGGTCCAGTTCCTGAACCACCTGCAAGTAACGCCATGGGAAATCTCCGAGTATTTAATATATATTTAATATAGCCTGATATAAAGAAACTGAGACAGATGTATTATTTCTTGTCTAAAAACTGGCAAAGATTTGATGCAATGGCAATGATACCAGAATTTGCACACTGTAGGGTTCTGGAAATGGTGTGATGATTATTCGCTCCATTTGAGGGCACTAAAGCAATCAACTTGTAAAGTCTGCACCAAAATGATTCATTAATTTTCTAAATTTTGCAAAGGCAAAACACAGCAATAGAACACGTGCTTAATGATAACTACTTTGCATCTGGCTTAACACCAAGCAAGAGACTGATTTATTTCCTGGAAACTAGAGATTCTGTGCCCAAAAACACTGGTTTGATGAATGTGGTTTTAAAGACAAACCTGCAGCTCGACTGATGTAAAAAAAAACATAAATTGTTTTGCCCAATGTAGATGATAGCGATCAATGTAATTGCAGCCAGATAATGACATACTTCCCACTTTGGAGAGGGTGTTCGTTTGTTAACTATAAATCTTAAAATTAGAACTGAGCAATATACTTGCAATAAAAACTGAAAGTCTATCCCCAGCAATAAAGGTTTATGTGTAAACAAAGTTTGATATTCCAACCTGCTTACCGGTCTCCTACTAAGGTGTAGAAAAAGACCCAGAAAATGCTGGAAATACTCAGCAGGTCAGGCAGGCAGCATTTGTAGAGAGAGAAACAGAGTTAATGTTTCAGGTCGCTGACCGACTGTAAACCCTGAAATACATGATGAGAAAATTACAGAACTGGACAAAATTCCAGAAAACAGAATTTTTGATTTACAAAAACGGATTGCCCACTCAAACAATGACTGGCCAAAACCTGACAGGTGGGTGGAAACTCTAAGCAGGCAAATAGTTTTTGCACCACCTCTAGCCTTGCATATCTCTTAATGTCTCTTAATGTCTCTTCATCTCCCCCTTTGTTCCTTTATCCCCGCCCCCTTTTCCCAGCTTTACCCTGGCCTTAAATCTATTTGATTTCCGGCTCTTCCCAGTTCTGATGAAAGGTCATCGACCTGAAACGTTAACTCTCTTTCTCTCTCCACGGATGTTGCCTGGCCTGCTGAGTTTTTCCAGCGTTTTCTGTTGTTATTTCGGATTTCCAGCATCCGCAGTATTTTGCTATCGAAATAGTTTTTGTCCTGATCTCTCAGAAACTAGCATTTTCACCGCCTCTGGCAATGAATATGCAAAATTGCAATATTCAGGCAACAAGTTGTGTCACAAGTCTAGGCCTTTGTTATGCTCTGTTGTCTCACATCAAACCGCTTGCTTTACCTACCGAAGATGCAAATAAATCACCAAGGCTTTTTTCTCACATTGTAGCATGCTAGTTGTTAACGAATAATTGTTATAGACTTAACAAAGGACCTAATTTGAGTGCAACTGAATTTTCACAAATG
Organism: Squalus acanthias; assembly: GCA_030390025.1. Lineage (NCBI taxonomy): Eukaryota > Metazoa > Chordata > Chondrichthyes > Squaliformes > Squalidae > Squalus > Squalus acanthias. The sequence goes on from CM059428.1 coordinate 153,046,909, forward strand.
TATACCTTTCCACTTAACAAGAAATGCACTTGGATCAAGTTGATGATTGAATCTAGAGTTATTATACAGTAGGGCAATTAGGAGTGGTACATTGGATTTGGAGTTTCAACGCCATGAAGGTGAATAGGAATGAAATGCCGCAGATCTATACTTTGATCAGGTACGTGTGCTGCATCAGGGCTTCAGTGTGCTACGCTCACTCCACCCTTTGCAGCGTGAGGTGAAATTAGGTTTGCTCTTGTTGATTTCCTATACTACTTCCTTTTTTTTGCAGTAATTTAGCTGTCATTTATCACCCGTAGATTGCAGTCTTCTTTCTGAATCTACTGTAGTTAATGAGATGCTGATTGGCAATTCTGAAATTCACTTGCAGATGATTATGTGTTATTTTAACAAGAGAATGACAATAATTTCCTGTAATGCCACTTGTTAAAGTAACTATGCTATAATTGCCTTATCAAGGTGTCAGAAAGGAGAGGAGGAAAGAATCTCGGAGATGTTTTTTACTACCGTTATCATGCTCTTGTAAAGCTAAGTGATATCTTGAAAATGCATTATCATCCATCACGATTACATTCTGATAACAATTTGAAATAATTAAAATTATATTTGAGGTATTTTGCAGCCTGTTCTTCATGACACTCCTCTTCATTACACAATACCTTTCCAACCTTTAAATCTGAACTTAAATGGGTAACAGCTCAGTTATTCCTAAAATGTGCACGCATGACGTTTATGACATACCTTTCAAACAGGACTATTGCTCCAGTCTCTTTAGTGGATACAATAAACACATTTTGTTGATCAAGCTACTTTGGCAAATGCACAGCAGATGGGGTTTCAGATTTATGGGGCTGGATTTTGAATCTGGGGTCGGGTTGGTGTCGGGAATCACACATTCTGGCTTGTGAACCTGCCTCCATCGAGATGTGGCCAACCCACTGTATTTTCCCTTGATTGACCTTGTTGAGCCCGCCCAGTGGGCTCAGCAGGCCAATTAAGGGCCACCCGGCAACAGGTGACGTCACAGATTGACATTTCATCTGTCAAGAGCTTTTGACAGATGAAATATCAGCGTTTGACAGCTCTGTGAAGCTGTCAAACACTCACAATATGATTTCTAACTTCAGTCCTTCCTCTCAGGCTGAGTTAGAAATCATTCCAGCACAGAAAACAGAAGGCTGCAGTTTTTGACAGAACCACGGCTTTCCTGCTTTCTGTGCCGGTGAGATTTCTAACTCCCGAGAACTGAAGGGCTGACACCTGCAGAAGGAAGTTACAGTAAGTAAAACTTTTTCCAACACTTAGCACTTACCTTACACACTTACCTCTGCACACATGCACCCATCACTCACCTGCCCACCAGACATATCGACCCCTCCAACCCCTGCAGACCCACGGCCCGCCCCGATAACTTGGCGTGGTTGCCACCTGTCGGGAAGCCCACATTTCAGCAATGAAAATAGGGATTATGCAAAAAACTGCCTGTTAACTACCTGTTAACAGGCAGTTAATTGTCACTAATCCCCTTCCCGCCTCGGGGAGTCGGGTCTCAGCACAGGTCGGGTACCCGCCGCCAGAGAAACTGGCATGGAGGCGGGTTGGAGGCGGGATGGGGTCGGGACCCCCGAATCTGCAACTTTAACCCCCCACCCTCCCGCCTCCAAACCGACTCCACGGGTCATTGAAAATCCAGCCCATGGTGTGTGTGTGTGCTTGGGAGGAAATCAGAAGTGTAATTATTAGTGCTAATTCACAACAGTTTAATTTGCAGATCAAATAGCTCACAAACACATTGGCCCAAAGTTTGCTGGAGAAATAACTGCGAGTTCACGACACACGCCATTATTAATGCGCAAATTGACCAGCAAGTTCAGTCGAAGGAAAGATACAGGGTGAGTTGTGAATTGCCATAGTTTCCTGGTCGAATAACGCTGCTCTGCTGTTTGCCTCGCACAAATGGCAGATCTCGCTTAACCTCCCGGGTTTAAAAAAAAATTACTAGATTTGCACATTAAACTCAAACTAAACTTGTCGCAGAAAGTTAGATCTGGTACTTAAGAGCATAAGTACCCTTTTATCAACATGATAGTTGTTTATGCAATGCTGATCAACCTTTCCGGACCAGAAAGGGAACAATTTAAATTGTTGAGTCTCATTACTGCATATAATAAATTCTTCTTGGAGATTTAAAAAATGTTAATATTTGACCCAGAAATTCCGATCGCAGGCCTCCCGCGGGCGGAGGGCTGCGATCTGGAAAAATCTGCGCCAAGACCGGAGGGCTCCCGGGAGGCGCAGAGTTCCGCTCCTGGGCCTCTCGAACTCCAAGTGCGCAGGGCCCACGTATCCCAGAGGCGCAGGCGGTTCGCAGCGTCCCTGGGATCACGTGGGCCATGGGGAGCCAATCAGAGAAGGGAATCTCCCTTCATACGTTTGACAGGAAGACCTGTCAAATATCTGAATAGCGATCACCCTCAAAACATAGTAAAACTTTAAATAATTTTTTTTTAAAAATCACATTTTTAAAATGACTTTAAATTACAATAAATTTAAGTATTTTAAACAAAAATTTTATTTTTTGAAAAATATAATTAAAGTTTTTAACGGGGCTAAAAATAAACTTACCTTTCTTTAAAGTATTTTTAAATGATAAATCAGTGGAATTTTTTTTTACTTTTTTCAACTCTTATCCTGGTAAAAGCAGGCCTTACACCTGCTTTTACCAGGCGCAAGAATTGTAAGGGTTTTCTGCGGGCGGAGGGTCTCCAAAATGGAACTCTCCCCCCCGCAGAGGCCCTGCTCCAGGGCAGCCAGAGGATCTGTCAAGAGCTTTCTTGACAGATCGGAAATGCCGGTTTCCAGCACATGCGCAGTGCATGCCTAAAACCGGCATTTCCGATGTCCCTACGGGTGAGTACACAGCGCGTACCCACCCGTAGGGATCGGAATTTCTGCACCAATGTTACATTTTTAAACTTTTTTCTTACTTTTCCTTCCTGTCTCTTTTTTCCTTCTCTCTTAATCCATTCTTTCCTTCCTTCTCTTTATTTCTCTTTCTGTACCTGATTTGACTCTAATTCACCCTCCTTCTCGGTCATTCCTCTGTTTCTTTCTCATTCCTTAAATCTCATTGGTTAAGGAGATAGACTGTTGGTCCTGTCGCTCACTAAGATCGCACATACCCTGTTGACCTCGCCACGCCATTATCAGCTTGCACTTCCAGCAAATTATAGGGCAAAACGTTTTTGAGCTGAAGGGTGTAGGAAAATGTCTAACTAACAGCGCACGCCATAAGGTGCCCCGCTTCAGCAAGGTTGGGCCATTACTCGTCAATGTCCATTAAAACACATATCCTTAGAGGCTCTGTAAATAAGGGATTTCTGTTACCTACACGGAAGTGGTATTTTTTAAGGATAGTGGCCCTGAAGTTCCTCGGATGTAGCTTCGTTGGAAGGTGTGGTGGAAAGCCCGTTTATCCGCAATGAAGTCACATCAGGCAGTCCATGGGTTTTCAACCCCAGGAGCAGCAGATCTTGTGCGGAGCAATTTCTAGTCTTACCAGTGCAGGCTCCTTTCTTTTTCCTGTTTCTGCCAATTTTCTCTCTGTTTCGTCCTCTCCTATCCTGAAACTGTTAACACCTTGATGGAGTGTTTTGGTCTGACAACTGAGGGCCGAATCTAAAGCTACGTTCAGTCAGGTTCTTCAGGTTGGTGAGAAGCATTATGGGAGCAGTTAAATTGCGCTAGAGGGACCTCGACATTCTGGAAATCGAGGGGCAATATTGGAAGATGTCAGGAGCAGTATTACAGTTTTGAAAACCTCAAAATGATATGCTGATAAGCAAAGCTCCCCAAGGCCTACCATTAGACTATGAACAACAATTATATAACTAACCTCCATGGCCTCGCCCCTCCCTATCTCTGTAATCTCATTCAGCCCCACAACCCCCCCCCCCCCCCCAAGATATCTGAGCTCCTCTAATTCTGCCCTCTTGAGCATCCCTGATTATAATCGCTCAACCATTGGTGGCCGTGCCTTCTGTGGCCTAGGCTCTAGGCTCTGGAATTCACTGCCTAAGCCTCTCCGCCTCGCCACCTCTCTTTCCTCCTTTAAGACGCTCCTTAAAACCTACCTCTTTGACCAAGCTTTTGGTCACCTGCCTTAATTTATCCTTATGTGGCTCGGTGTCAAATTTTTTGTCTTAAAATACTCCTGTGCAGCACCTTGGGATGTTTTACTACATTAAAGGTGCTATATAAATACAAGTTGTTGTTGTTGTTGTTCTGTAAATAAAAAGTAACTAGCAAATTGTTTAACCCACAGTTCTGTAATCCGTATTTAGGCTAATATTTAGACACTGTTGGACTGAATGTGATAATCCAATATCTGCTCCCATAAACATGTACTATCAAAATATTGTTACCAGCAGAGCTGTGACTAATCATCTTGTAAAGGAATAGAAATTAATTAAATTACTAGGAGTAGCTGGAGGAGATGGCAAGTTCCACCTCTTCCCACACGGAAACCATGTTCATTGTGCTTTCTGAGGATTTACACACCTCAGAACAGTACTTCAGACTCCAACAATATGTTATCGCTCCTGAAGGCACTTTCTGTTACAGTTTTTCACTTGAGATTAACGCATAAGGAAGATGCCAGTCATTCTTCTCCAAGTCCTGATCAGCCCGAGTACATTTCAGCACCTTTTAAAATTGATGTCTGCTACATCGCTGCTTACTACATTCCAACACTTCATAAAAATACATTTCAAAATCATGGCCATGATTTTCCTTTCCTGTCTGCCCCATTTTCCAGCATGAACAGGGAGGTAAGCGGGATGAAAGTAGCAAAAGAAAAATGCCGACTTACTGCCCAAGGCCCGCCCGATGTGGGCCTCAATTAAGGCAGCCAGCATTCCCACAAAAAATAGGTAGCAGCCTTGTGCAGGTGTTTAAATCTGGGGTCCTACATTGTATTTGGGACCCTAGTGCCATTTGGGGGTGATTCAGCACTGCCATCACTGATTCTTAAAGCCACCCAATATTCATGGGCAGTACAGGTTGGGAAACAGCCGGGGTGAGCCCTTCTTAAAGGGGCACTCACTCCGATAATTTAGATCGTTTGGTAGACAGCTTGCTCGCATTTGACTGATGCAATGTTTGTGAGAGTGAACAAATTCATCACGTTTCCCCCTGGACGATCGTAAACAGCAGGATAGGGCTCTGGGGTTTACTAACATCGCAGGCTTTCCCCACGCACAGGGTATGATTGACTGCATTCATCGCCATGAGGCCTCCTGCAAGTGGACCTGCAGCCTTCATAACCAGCAAGGACTTCCATTCCCTTAATGCACAGCCAGAGTGTGATCGCCAACAGTGCATCATGTAGGACTATACCCACTTTCCTGCCAGATGTCATGATGCCTTCACACAGTCTTCCATCACCCCAACTCTTTGACCCCTGCGCAGCAAGTCAGAGGCTGACTGCTTGGGGACCAGGGCTATCCCCTACACTTTTGGCCCATGGCACTTTTCAGAAACCCATGCTCACCAGCTGCGCTGCGCTACAACCGGTCGACTAGAACCCACCACCACCGCCACAACAACAACTTGCATTTATATAGCGCCTTTAACGCAGTAAAACATCCCACGGTTTTTCACAGGAGCGTTATCAAACAAAACTTGACACCGAGCCACATATTAGGACAGGTGACCAAAAGCTTGGCCAAAGATTAAAGGAGGAGAGAGAGGTAGAGAGGCGGAGTGATTTAGGCAGGGAATTCCGGAGTTTAGGGCCTTGGCAGCTGAAAGCACGGCCACCAATAGTAGAGCAATTAAAATAGGGCATGCGCAAGAGGCCAGAATTAGAGGAGTGCAGAGATCTCAGAGGGTTGTAGGTTACAGAGATGGGGAGGGGCGAGTCCATGGAGGGATTTGAAGACAAGGATAAGAATCATCAAGTAAACCATTGGCGTGCTCAAGCAACGCTTCAGCTGTGTGGACAGGTCTGGTGGCTTCTTCTAATACAGTCCAGAGAGAGCATTCCATATCATTTGGTTTGACCTACATTGCAAAACGTTGCTCTGCAATGAGGGCAACACATAGAGCCACCATTGGATCAGGACTTTCAAGCAGATGACGAAGATGACACCGAGGATGGCACCAAGGGTGGTGACCAGCCTAAACTTCAGCTGAACAATCCTAGCCCCCCAGCATTAACAGTCATGTCCAGTATCTCTCACCCTCCAATAAACTACTTCTGCCCAAAGACCAACATTGACATATACATGTCACCTGAAATTACATAGTCAACCGCTATACATGAGCACTCTGCATGCAAGATTTCAAAATGCTTTATCATTCTAATAGCTGACAGAAATGTCATCAAACTAATTATCATCCAAGTGTGAGCTTGGAGTGTCTTTCTTAAGTGAACTCTTACTCAAATGCTCCTACGAGGTTCTCCCCCCTATGGCTTCAGCATGAGGCTGTGGAAGGCTGCTGTGGCTCAGGTGAGGGCTCTTGAGATGCTACTGGTCTGCGACCTCTAGGCATTTGGGCCTGAGAAGGTCTGGCCACAGACTACAGAAACTCATTGGCTGCCTTGGCAATCTGGCCCAACTGGCTTCCAGGCGCTAGGGTGGGCATTGGTTGAGGGGCTGGTGAAGATGCGTATGATCTGTCATCCTGAAAGGGGGCAACATGTCCAGGCCCATTGCATGACTGCCCCTGCTACGAGCTGTGGCTCAGCAGTCCCACTGATCTGCAGGACATATGGGTGTTGGACATATGTGATGTGAGTGAAGCCCCTATCTATTGGTCCTACAGTCTGTCCAAGACAGAGGAGATAATGGAGCCTAGAGCCTTCATGGTGTCAATTTGAGCATCCCTGGGAGATTACTGGTGCCACAGATTGCTACATAAAGGGCCCAGCTGCAGTGTTCATTGAGGTGACCGTACATTCCATGATTGACTGCAGAGTGTTGATGTCGTGTACCAAAACCCCACACAAATTGGCAATGGCCTCTTTCACATTCTATCTACATGTTGCAGTAGCTCCCATGCAGGAAGTCCAATATATTCAACAATTGCTGGTGCAGAGGAAGCACTTTTCTTTTGAAGGATGGGCCTCTAGGGTCTGCATGTCTGTCCTCTTCAGCAGAGCTAAGACTCAAGTTTGCCCTCCAGTGAGCCTTTTCCTGGGCTGTCATTTTCATTTGTAGCTGGCCCTGCTCATTAGTGCTGAGTGAATCCAGAATCATTCTGGAATGCAAATATAAACCCTGGCTTCTATTCTCCACTGCTAACCATCTTCTTAAACCCTCTCCCCTGTCTCCTCCACCCTCACCTCCGACAACAAGTGTGAGGAGCTCATGGACCTCTTTGTCTCTAAAATTGAGACCATCCGTTCAGCTGCCTCTGCCACTTCCCTTCCTACCCCTAGCCCACCGGGCCAAACTTCCTCTAAGGTTCCCCCCTGCCCTAGCCCTGAACTCACATCTTTCTCCAGTTTCTCTCCGATCTCCCCTCATGACCTCTCCGTGCTCATCTTGTCCATGAGACCCACTTCCTGCTCCTTTGACCCTATTCCCACCAAACTGCTGACCACCCAACTTCCTTTTCTGGCTCGCATGTTAGCTGACATTGTTACGGTTCTCTCTCCTCAGTTACTGTCCTCCTCTCCCTCAAATCTGCCGTCATCACCCCTCTCAAAAAAACAACCCTTGACCCCCTCCGTCCTTGCAAACTACCGCCCCATCTCCAACCTCCCTTTCCTCTCCAAAGTCCTTGAACGTGTTGTTGCCTCCCAAATCCGTGCCCATCTTTCCTGCAACTCCATGTTTGAAACCCTCCAATCAGGTTTCCGCTCCTGCCACAGTACCGAAAGGCTCCCATCAAAGTCACAAATTACATCCTTTGTGACTGTGACAAAGGTAAACTATCCCTCCTTATTTTCTTGACTTGTCTGTAGCCTTTGACACAGTTGACCACTCCATCCTTCTCCAATGCCTCTCCACCATCGTCCAGCTGGGTGGGACTGCACTCGCCTGGTTCCATTCTTATCTATCTAATCGTAGCCAGAGAATCACCTGCAATGACTTTGCTTCCCACTCCCGTATCGTTACCTCTGGGGTCCCCCAAGGATCTATCCTTGGCCCCCTCCTATTTCTCATCCCTTGGCGACATCATCCAAAAACACAGCATCTGTTTCCACATGTACGCTGACGACACCCAGCTCTACCTCAGCACCACTTCTCTCGACCCCTCCACAGTCTCTAAATTGTCAGACTGCTTGTCCGACATCCAGTTCTGGATCAGCAAAAATTTCTCCAATTAAAAATTGGGAAGACCGAAGCCATTGTTTTCAGTCCCCGCCACAAACCCCGTTCCCTAGCCATTGACTCCATCCCTCTCCCTAACAGTTGTCTGAGACTGAACCACACTGTTCGCAACCTTGGTGTCATATTTGACCCTGAAATGAGCTTCCGACCACATATCTGTGGCATAACTAAGACCACCTATTTTCACCTTTGTAACATCGCCCGTCTCCTTGCCTCAGCTCATCCGCTGCTGAAACCCTCATCCATGCCTTTGTTACCTCTAGATTTGACTATTCCAACGCACTCCCGACCAGCCTCCCACATTCCACCCCACGTAAACTTGAGGTGATCCAAAACTCGGCTGCCTGTGTCCTAACTCGCACCAAGTCCCGTTCACCCATCACCCCTGTGCTCACTGACCTACATTGGCTCCCGGTTAAGCAACGCCTCAATTTTAAAATTCTCATCCTTGTTTTCAAATCCCTCCATGGCCTCGCTCCTCCCTATCTCTGTAATCTCCTCCAGTCCCATAACCCCCCCGAGATATCTACACTCCTCTAATTCTGGCCTCTTGAGCATCCCTGATTATAATCGCTCAACCATCAGTGGCCGTGCCTTCTGTTGCCTAGGCCCTTAGCTCTGGAATTCCCTGCCTAAACCTCTCCGCCTCGCTACCTCTCTTTCCTCCTTTAAGACGCTCCTTAAAACCTACCTCTTTGGCCAAGTTTTTGTTCATCTGGCCTAATTTCTCCTTATATGGCTTGGTGTCAAATATTTTGCCTTATAATACTCCTGTGAAGCGCCTTGGGACGTTTTACTATGTTAAAGGCGCTATATAAATACAAGTTGCTGTTGCTGTTGAGTCATCCTGCGCAGACCCTTTTACTTCACTATCTAGACCACCTAGGGTGTCCTCCTTTATGCTGGCGCTTGGTGTGTCTGAACAAGTGACAGTATATCTTTGGGTGGGTGGAGCCCTCTCTTCATCTGCGTGGCCGCGTCATCAGAAGGAACTAGAGAAAGGCCAGAGGAATAAGAGTCAGCTCATCGTGGGAAGGGTAAGCAGTGGCGGATGACTGGCAGAGCAATACACCACCAGCTAGCCATACTGTCTCTATGTATGATTGCTTGACGACAGAGAAAAGGCAAGGGGAAATAGCCAAATACCCTCCTGCATGCGGCATCTAGCCTCACTATCCCCAATGTTGTGTCTCCTCCCACAGTTATGTCGATGGCAGCATCCTCCATTGGAGTGAGGGTTTGCAGTGTGACCACAACCCCCCCCCCACCCCCCCACCCGCCGGTTCTTGGGAGTCTCCCTTCAAATACTCACTGGCTTATCCTGTAAGAGGAGTGGGTTGGTGTGTGGCCTGTGAAATGATTGTGAAGATTTACGATGCAGCTTGAGATCATGTACATGCTGAGAGAGAGAAACAGCCAATATGTGGAAGAGGCGGAGGTGGCTGTATGAAGGGAAGTGAATACAGTGTGAAGTTTTAAAGAAGGTACCAGAAAATTGAAATTTATTACCTGGCGTAGTTGAGGCGAGAAGTATAGATGCCTTTAATTGGTCTAAGCCGGTGTCTATACTCCACACAAGCCTTCAAGAAGTCTCGTGAGGAGTATAATCAGCAGCATTGCTGACGGAGACCCGTCTGCCATCAGAAGGAAAGAGGACCTCCTTCCTTGCCCTCTAGCACCTCCACAGCAGCATCATAAAAATGGGCTACCCTGGTCGTTGACATTCTTCCTTCAGTCACCTCTCCTTTAAGAGGTGCAGACGAGCTTTAAGAAGCATCAGGGCTTCTGGATTTACTGCCCTCCGTAACAGCAAGCTGTTCTATGAGCAGTGGAGGAATCTAGAACTAGGGGGCATAATTTCAGAATAAGGGGAAACCCTTTTAAATCAGAAATGAGGAGGAATTTCTTCTCTCGGAGAGTCGTGAATCTTTGGAATTCTCTTCCCCAGAGAGCTGTGGAGGCTGGGTCATTGAATATATTTAAGGTGGAGATAGACAGATTTTTGAAGGTAAGGGAGTGAAGGGTTATGGGGAGCGGGCAGGGAAGTGGAGTTGAGGCCAAGATCAGATCAGCCATGATCTTGTTGAATGGCGGAGCAGGGGCCAAATGACCAACTCCTGCTCCTACGTCTTATGTTCTTATAGATTCACACTGGCAGCTCGCCTGTACAATTCAAATGAGGCCTGGCCACAAAAATGGTTCAGGCCTTCCAATGATGTCGGGTAGATTTTCGCCCCATGGGCAGTAATCCAACGCAGTGGATTGCCTGCCCTTTATAGAACCCGGACAACTTTCATTCTATTGAAATCAGCAGAATGAAAATCGGACAGGTTCTATAACGGGCGAGCGATCCTGTTCCACCAGGTTACTGCCCAGGCGGTGAAGATGTAAATCTACCCAGTCATTGGATGGGTGGTGCGATCCAGTCGCTCTGCCACTGACCACCTGATATATGCTCTAAACCGAAAGTTGTGTGGAATGAAGCATTCAACTATCAAAAACATTTGGATATAAATTGATGACCCTAATTAATCATGGACCTCTTTAATGGGTTTGTCAGCAGCAACAGTTTTGATGCAGTTAGCTCTATCCCATTTCAGCATCTAGCCCAAACTGTACATTCAAACCATCCAATTTGCTACATGCAAATGTGAATTCCAGTATTAACCTGAGAGGTTTGCATCAGATTTCTGTTTCACGATGAACAAAGCAGTTTGCCTCTATTGTCCCCCAAGAAATTGGAAATGAAATGATTGGATTGCTTCAGCTTTTCCGTTTATTGCCATGCACACTAGTCAGTTCTGCTTCATGAAAAGTTTCCCAACGTACTTTCAAAGTAAATGGCATGCTTGTAAGATCTAAGTACCCAATATGAAAGAGCTTGTTCCTTGGTGATAGGTAAATGAAAACAAAGGTAAACACTAATAAACCATATTTGAAATCTGTACTACTGTTGTTCCACTATCCTCTGTTGTTACACTGTCTGGTTTCCTGTCATCCACCCACTGTTTCTCTGGCATTGATCCAAGCTAATTTCTTATTTCTTCTGTCTCAAGTACATAAAGGGACTGTGACAATCTGTATGTCGAAGATGGCTAAAAAAATGAAAGTAGCTGTCCAGATCATTAGCTATTTGACTCAGGTTCATGAGCAATCAAAGTACAGAGAAGTAGCATCATTATTTAAATGATTTTTCAAGCCTATTCAAATTTGAAGAAATTATAGGATATAATTAAGTGCTAGTGGATCTCTCAAGGCATGGTCTACAGGTAATCTGGGGTCTGGAGCACAGTTGTGATATGTCGGTGTTAACCTGGCTTGTCTCATTACGGACTGTGCTCTCAATAGCCATATCCCACTAACTGCAACTACTTATAAACTGCTACGGTTAATCAGAGGCCAGTAGTAACTATTTGTATGGTTGAGTTTCCAAGTCAAAGAGTGGCTTTCTTTCTGTTTCTTTTAATGATTGTTTTACATCTGTAACAAAGCATGGCACTTTGAAATGTGATGTCTGGTGCATGATGGGTGCTTGCTACATATCTGCAGGTCTCCTGTGGGATTGCTTATTGCTCACGTTATGTGAACACCACCACCTCCAAGTTCCCCTCCAAGTCACACACCATCCTGACTGGGAAATATATCCTCATTTCTTCATCATCGCTGGGTCAAAATCCTGGAACTCCCTCCCTAACAGCACGGTGGGAGTACCTTCACCGCACAGACTGCAGCGGTTCAAGAAGGCAGCTCACCACCACCTTCTCAAGGGCAACTATGGATGGACAATAAATGCTGGCCTTGCCAGCGACGGCCACTTCCTAGGAACGAATAAAAAAAAAGTTATGCTGAGGCCCTGAAATTGCGATCGGAGGCTTCCCGTGGGCGGATGCCTCCGACCTGTGAAATATCTGTGAATGTAACTGGTGGCCCGGGAGGTATGGAGACTTGTGATCCTGGGCCTCTCTGGATCCACACGGGCAGAGCCCCACATAGCCCAGGGGCGCATGCAGTTCGCAAGTGCACCTGGGATCACGTGGGCCGGCCCAACCAATAAAAGAAGGGAATCCCATTCATACTTATGGGAGTTGCGGACGTACAGAAATCCCATAAGTATGAATGGGGATCAATTAAAAAATACACAAACACATGAAATAAAAAAAATTACATATTTAAAATTAATTAAAATGCCATTTAATTAAATATTTTAAACAAAAATTTAATTTAAAAACTAATTTAATATGTTTTAACGGGGTTAAAAATAAACTTACCTTATTGGACAGGGTTTTTAGGGTAGAGTCATAGGGGTAGAAATTAGGTCGCGCCCCATTTGGGGCGCAAATATCGTCCGGACGCAAATATTAGCGCCTGGCACTAATTATCGGCACTGACAGGAAACTTCACTTTTACCGGCCCGGGAGGTGAGTGGAGCGCTAAAGCAGGTGCTGCACACCTCTCTTAAGGCGCAAAGGCCGAGCAGTGAGGCGCTAACTCGGAGCGCTGGCGAAGCTCATGTAATGTCAGTCAGCAATGGAACACACACACAATGGCACGGGCCAGTTCTTAAAGGGGATGGTTAATCTTGCTTTCCATCCACATCCTGTTCATTGCAGCCTTGAATCTCGGCCTGGAGAGACTTGCACATCAAATGTGCTGGAAAGAACAATGGAGAGTACCAGGCAAAGAGCTCAGAGTGCAGCTCCCACAGTCTCTGCTAAATCGATACAAGGAATGGCAAATCAAAATGAACCTGCAAAGTGCTGCTCAGTACCCAAAACTCCTTCACACAACGTTGAATCTCTCCAGAAGTCTCTCCCTCTCTCTCTCAGAATGCGTAGTTCAAAAATGCCACCAACAATAAAAGACAGGAAGAGGCCCCCTTTAAATAGCGCCCCCCCCCAGCCCCACAGCGATTGATAGCGTTCCAGTCTTCTGGTCGTTGGAAGCGCCAGGCGGTAAGGCAGGGGGCGCCACTCAATTTCCGCTACGGGGCGCCACAAGGGCGTTGCACCATGGAATGACGTCACAATCTGCGCGCGCAGGTGGTCGCAGCGGTAAGTTTTAGCGCCGCCGCACAATCTCAAGTTAAGTTCTCGAGCGGCGCAAACATCGCTGCGCCCGGGCGTTAGCGGCTTTGCGCCCCATTAGCGCCCTCTTAAGGCGCTAACGGGAGGCGCAACCAAGTGAATTTTTACCCCATAGAGTTATACAGCACAGAAAGAGGCCCTTCAGCCCATCGTGTCCACGCCGGCCATCAAGCCCTGTCTATTCTAATCCCATTTTCCAGCACTTGGTCTGTAGCCTTGTATGCTATGGCATTTCAAGTGCTCATCTAAATGCTTCTTGAATGTTGTGAGGGTTCCTGCCTCTACCACCCTTTCAGGCAGTGAGTTCCAGATTCCAACCACCCTCTGGGTGAAAAAGTTTTTCCTCAAATCCCCTCTAAACCACCTGCCCCTTACCTTGAAACTATGACCCTGGTTATTGACCCCTCTACTAAGGGGAAAAGTTCCTTTCTATCTACCCTATCTATGCCCCTCATAATTTTGTACACCTCAATCAGGTCCCCCCTCAGCCTTCTCTGCTCTAAGGAAAACAACCCCAGCCTGTCCAGTCTCTCTTCATAGCTGAAATGCTCCAGCCCAGGTAACATCCTGGTGAATCTGCTCTGCACCCTCTCCAATGCAATCACATCCTTCCTATAGTGTGGCGACCAGAACTGCACACAGTATTCCAGCTGTGGCCTAACTAGCGTTTTGTGCAGCTCCATCATAACCTCCTTGCTCTTATATTCTATGCCTCGGCTAATGAAGGCAAGTATCCCATATGCCTTCTTAACCACCTCATCTACCTTTCCTGCTGCATTCAGGGATCTATGTACATGCACACCAAGGTCCCTCTGATCCTCTGTCCTTCCTAGGGTCCTACCATTCATTGTGCATTCCCTTGCCTTGTTAATCCTCCCAAAATGCATCACCTCACATTTTTCAGGGTTAAATTCCATTTGCCACTGTTCTGCCCATCTAACCAACCCATCTATATCATCCTGTAGCCTGAGGCTTCCCTCCTCGCTACTTACCACTCCACCAATTTTCGTGTCATCTGCGAACTTACTGATCATACCTCCTACATTCATATCTAACTCATTAATGTACACTACAATCAGCAAGGGACCCAGCACCGATCCCTGCGGTACACCACTGGACACAGGCTTCCAGTCACAAAAACAACCTTCGACCATCACCCTCTGCCTCCTGCCACTAAGCCAATTTTGGATCCAATGTGCCAAATTGCCCTGGATCCCATGGGCTCTTACCTTCTTGACCAGTCTCCCATGTGGGACTTTGTCAAAAGCCTTACTGAAGTTCATGTAGACTACATCAACTGCACTACCCTCATCCACACACCTAGTCACCCCCTCTCAAAATTCAATCAAATTGGTTAGACATGATCTCCCCCTGACAAAGCCATGCTGACTATCCTTGATTAATCCTTGCCTCTCCAAGTGGAGACTAATTCTGTCGCTCAGAATTTTTTCCAATAATTTCCCTACCACTGATGTTAGGCTCACTGGCCTGTAATTCCCTGGTTTATCCCGACTCCCCTTCTTGAATAATAGTACTATGTTAGCTGTCCTCCAGTCCTCTGGCACCTCCCCTGTGGCCAGAGAGGTTCTGAAAATTTGTGTCAGAGCCCCTGCAATCTCCTCCCTTGCCTCACACAGTAGCCTGGGATACATCTCATCTGGGCCTGGGGATTTATCCACTTTTAAGCCCGCTAAAACTGCTAGTAGCTCCCCCCTCTCAATGCTAATTTGTTCAAGTATATCACAATCACCCTGCCTGATTTCTATGCCTACATCGTCCTTCTCCATAGTGAACACAGATGCAAAATATTCATTTAAAACCTTACCTACATCTTCCGGCTCTACACACAGATTGCCACATTGGTCCCTAATGGGCCCTACTCTTTCCCCGGTTATCCTCTTGCCCTTAATATACTTATAAAACACCTTGGGATTTTCCTTTATTTTGCCCGCCAGTGTTATTTCATGCCCCCTCTTCGCTCTCCTAATTTCTTTTTTAAGTAACCCCCTGCACTTTCTGTTCTCCTCTAGGGCTTCCACTGTTTTTAGTCCTTTGTATCTGCCAAAAGCCTCCCTTTTTTGCCAAATCCATTCTTGTATATCCCTTGACATCCAGGGTTCCCTGGACTTGTTGGTCCCACCCTTGACCTTTACGGGAACATGTTGGCGCTGTACTCTCTCTATTTCCTTTCTGAATGACTCCCACTGCTCTGATGTGGATTTTCCTACAAGTAGCTGATCCCAGTCTACTTTGGCGAGATCCTGCCTTATCATATTAAAATCGGCCTTCCCCTAATTTAGAACCTTTATCTCCGGTCCATCTTTGTCCTTTTCCATGGCTACCTTAAATCTCACCAAATTATGGTCACTGACACCAAAATGCTCTCCTACTGACACTTCTATCACTTGCCCGGCTCCATTCCCAAGAATTAGGTCCAGTACCGCCCCCTCTCTTGTAGGACTTTCTACATGCTGGCTCAAAAAGCTCTTCTGGATGCACTTTAAGAATTCCGCACCCTCTAAGCCTTTCACACTCATGTATCAATGAGTGAAAACATTTTATTTTCCTATTTTTTAAAACTCTTATGCTGGTAAAAGCAGGCCTTACACCTGCTTTTACCAGGCGTAATAATTTCACAGGCATTCAGCGGGTGGAAGTTGGGCAAATAGCGCAACTCTCCACCCGCAGAGGCCCATCTCCCGGGGATGCGAAGGATCTGTCAAGAGAATTCTTGACAACTCGCAAGTTCCGCGTTTTAGCACATGCGCTTCGCATGCCTAAACCCGGAACCTGTGCGGCCCCTGCGGGTGCGTGCACACCTCCTACGCACCTGTAGGGGTTTCAAAATATGGCCCATGCTGTTTTATAACAAATGTATATAATGCAAGGTGAAACTGTGTCCCTATAAGGCCACAAAGAAAGAAAAGAAAGACTTGCATTTATATAGCACCTTTCATGACTTCAGGATGTGACAAAGCGCTTTACAGCCAATGAAGTATTTATTGAAGTGCAGTCACTGTTGTAATGTAGGAAACGTGGCAGTTAATATGCACACAGCAAGCTCCCACAAACAGCAATGTGATAATGACCAGAAAATCTGTTTCAGTGGTGTTGATTGAGGGATAAATATTGGCCAGGACACCGGGGTTATCTCCCCTGCTCTTCTTCGAAATAGTGCCATGGGATCTTTCACGTGCACCTGAGAGAGCAGACGGGGCCTCGATTTAATGTCTCATCCAAAAGACGGCAGCTCCGACAATGCAGCACTCCCTCAGCACTGCACTGGGGTGTCAGCCTAGATCATTTTTAAATAAACACAGACTCGGGTCAATCAGAGTTTAATTGTTGTTTTGTCAGGTAAAGCAGTAAATTTTACCAGACACAGAGATTAAAGGGTGAGCCTTGGCTCAGTGGTATCATTCCCATCTCTAAGTCAGAATGTTATGGGTTCCTGCCGCGCTCCAGACAGCCCTGCTGAGCAGAGACACTGGCCGCGATTTTGCCAATGGATGCAGCTTGGGAGCGGGTCAGCTGGTTTCCGGGTTCCAGTCCCACCCCCAACTGCATCCAGCTCACGGACGTGATTTTATGTCGATTGGCCTTGTTAAGCCCACCCTGCAGGCTTGCTGGCCAATTAAGAGGAAGCCGGTCAAATAACGTCATTTGATGGATCTGCCGGTTTTCTTAAAGGGGCCACGCACAATTTTTTTGGCAGCTCATTTCTCAGTGTTTGACAGCATTGAGGTGCTGCAAACATTGACAATCACTGTTCACAGGTGAGCTCTTGCACCCAGGCTCTCCAGTGACTCCCTCCATAGGCTAAAACAGATGGCAGCTGCAGGTGAGGTTACAGAAATGATCTGTCACTGGTGAGAGAGGTTCTCCCAATGAGGTGGGACAAGACAGCCAATTCAAAACTTGTTACCTACAGCAAAGTGTAAATGCATTAAAAATGATTTCCCCAACATTTTCTTACCTCTGAAACTCACCAGTGCACCATTGAATCCTTCACACCACTTCTGCAGCTGTCATCAATGCAGAAACATTACAGTAGACCCACAGCACGCCACACCTACCTGGCGTGGTGTCCGGATGTTGGGAACCCTGAGGCAGAAGTGGCAAAATTGAAAAAGAGCCTGTTAATAAGTATCAAGTCCCTGTTAACAGGCAGGTAAGTGGCTATAATCCTCTTCCCGCCGCTAGGTGTTGGGTCCATGCGCAAATCGGGGTCCTGACACTTGGGAAGATTGATTGGAGGCGGGTTGACAGTGGGTTTCCTACCCGCTGTCAATCTTTGCGATTTTGACAGCGGTCTCGCTTCCAATCCCGCACTCTGAGAACCGGCAAAATTCCGGCCGATGGGTTCCGATCTCTGAATGCTGCATAGACATCCACTGGGGGAAAAAGGGGGTTTTAATTATGGAAAAAGCCAGAGCACGATAGGTCTCCTTACCTAAGGAAGGATATACTTGCCATAGGGGAAGTGCAACGAAGGTTCACGAGATTGATTCCCGGGATGGCGGGACTGTCGTATGAGTAAATTGAGTAATCTAGGTCTGTATTCTCTTGAATTCAGAATAATGAGAGGGGATCTCATTGAAGCATACAAAATTATTACAAGGCTTGATAGGGTGGATGCTGGGAGAATGTTTCCCTTGGCTGGGAAGTCTAGAACCAGGGCCCACTGCCTCAGGATAAAGGGTAGGCCATTCAGGACTGAGATGAGAAGAAATTTCTTCACACAGATGGTGGTGAATCTTTGGAATTCTCTACCCCAGAGGGCTGTGGAGGCTCAGTCATTGGGTATATTCAAAACAAAAGTCGATAGATTTCTGACTAGTAAGGGCATCAAGGGATATGGCGATAGGGCCGGTGAATAGAATTGAGGCAGAAGATCAGCCATGATCTCATTGAATGGCGGAGCAGGCTCGAAGGGCTGAATGGCCTACTCCTGCTCCTATTTCTTATGTTATTATGTTCTTACGATCTGCTGGATGTAAAAAGCAGCGGATTAAATGGATCTAAAGATATAAAGGCTATTTTTAAATTAATTTCTAAATGTGAATATAGACGTTCTATATTAACTTTTCCCCTCCCCCCCCCCCCCCCCCCCCCCCCCCCCCCCCCCCCCCCCGCCCGCTACATTTAATATTTGGATAGCAAGCATGAAATAGTTGCTATTTTGCTTAATCAGGTTGCAGTGTAACATTGCGCATGGACCTAGAATGGGAAGTGGGAGTGGAGGTCACCAGAGGAGGTATTCGGGTCTGCTAAAGTTATAATTTTTTGCACAATTACATTCACACTGACAGACAGTTTCTACCATAATTAATGAGAAAACTAAACAAAAGAGCTTGATTGCTGTGTTATTATTCATTCAAGAGAGTGGCATAGGCCGTGTGGATTGGCTTAAATTAGCAGCCACTGGGACAAAAAAAATCATTTCAAATCTTTATGTAATCACCACATGAGACCATTTTAAGTCTTCAGTTTATGATTGTTATGTCTTACTTTCTTTAAAAAAAAATGATTATATAGCACTGGCAAAATCTTGCAAGACGCATACCAGATGTTCAAATCTTTCAAATAATTAATTACCGTATAGTCTGCTACTTCAGTTTTGTGTTCATTTACAAAAGCGAATGTGATGCTGATAGCTAGTTGAAAAGCAGCATTCTTTGTAGCTGAGATAACATTTACTATCATTAGCTGAAGTCCATGCACAACTGAAAAACATTTCAACGTGTAGCAAAGAATCTAACAGATGAATAGCTCCACTATTCTTTATATACTACCGTTAGTTGCCACTGTCATGGCTGGTTTTTAGTAATGGGCTGACGATCTGGCTGCAGTTATAGCAATAGGACTTGTTCATAACATGTGGTGCCTCAGTATGGATTCAAATTCCTGGTAGGCTGATTGGGAAAGGGATCTGATTCCCTATCTTGTCTGGGAAGAGTTTGGCCTCCAGTCTCGGCTGGATTTTGCCAGCCCTGGGGAGGCGGGTTTGGAGGCGGGACTGCCGGGAAAATGGCAGAATTTGGGGGCGGGTGCCCAACCCGCCCCCACCCCGCCTCCGTGCCATCTTGCCAGGAGGTGGGTAGCCGTCCCGTGTCAGGTCCCGTCTCCTTGGAGGCGGGAAGGAATTACAGCCACTTAACTGCCTGTTAACAGATAGTTAACAGGAAGAAAATAGGATTATCCCCATTTTGCCCACACAAGTGTGGTCTTCCCGAAGGCTCCAAAACCCGCCAGGGTCACCGAGGCAAGTAGTGGGTCTGCGGGGGTCGGAGGGGTCCAAATGTGTGCTGTGGAGGTGAGTGTTGGGTGCAAGTGTGGAGAGGTGAGTATCTAAGGTAAGTGCAACGTGTTAGAAAAAGTGTACTTACCTTTGTTTCTTCCTGCAGGCTTCAGTCGGTGGATATGCGGAGAGTCTCGCACCTCCGTGGTAGAGATGACAGATGGCCGATGCATTCTCCAATGCAGCAACCATCTAATTTCTACAAAAGAAAGAGGTTTGATGAGGTCTTTTATTCAAGAACTCATCCAACTACGGAAATGTCAGTGTTTGACAGCTTCACAGAGCTGTCAAACAATGACAATTCATCAGTCAACAATTTTTAACAGATGATTTGTCATACGTTGACGTTCTCTGTAACTGGCTTTCTCTTAATTGGCCTGCTAAACCCGCTGGGCGGGCTTAACAAGATCAATCAAGGGAAAATAGCGTGGGTTGGCCAGAAGTTGATGGAGGCGGGACTGAAACCCGACAAGTGGGAGTCCCGCCACCAAAAGCTCCCCATTGGCAAAATCCAGCCCTGATAGTGTATCGGTGAGCATGTATTTTGCAATCTGATCTTTGGTTTCATAAATATTTGAAGGCAAAGCTGAAAGCTGAAAACTCACATTTACTGTTCCCTGGTGTGAGCCTCGACTTTCTTCACCTGCATTTTTCTCAGACACCGTCTTTCTGAGTTTCAGATCACAGGATAATTGCAGCCTAGTCCATCTTGGACTGTTATATAAGTTGAGCCCAAAGGTAACAAAGTCACAGATGAGGCTTTCAGTGGCAGTGGGAGTGAGGAAGAGGTGAAAGCAGAAAATATTGGAAGTTAGCACTCTTGATGTTAGATCAGATGTGGAATTTCGAAGTTCAGCTCCGGGTCACAAATGACACCAAGGTTACACACAGTTGGGTTGAGCCTGAATTGGCAGTTAGAAAGGGAATTGAGTCAGGGGCTCAGGGACGACATTTCTGGTGAGGGCAAAAAGGGTTACTTCTGTCTTGCTGATGTTGAGCTTGTGAAAGTTCCAGGCAATCCACAATTTAATGTTGAGCAGGTAATAGGACAGCTCAGAAAAAGAAAGTGCTGCAGAAAAATTAACTTTAAACGGAAATACTGAGACTAAATGGCAGTAGAAAAAAGGGACGCAGCTATCAGCAAGACAGAAATAGAATCCATGTGGATAGAGATAAAAGATGATAAAGGATTAATCAAACGAATAGCGGTAGTCTACAAACCACCTAATAGTGGAAGGGAGATGGAGGAAGAAATATGCAAGCAAATTAGGGAAATGAGTAAAAAACATAGAATAATAATCATGGGAGATTTCAGCGACACAGATATTAATTGGACAGAAGAGGTAGGTAAAGGGGATAAGGGAATGGAGTTCCTACAATGTGTACAGGACTCCTTTCTAACCCAATATGTAAAAAGCCCAACAAGGGAGGATTCACTATTGGATCTAGTAATGGGAAATGAACAAGAGCAGATAAGAGAAGTAAAAGTAGGGAAACATCTAGGCAATAGTGACCATAATATAATAGGCTTTAAGATAATAATTGAGAAGGACATAGGTGTGACAAAGACCAGGGTAATAGATTGGAGAAAAGCTGATTTTGAGGGGCTGAGAATAGCACTTGGGAAAATAAAATGTACAACAGTATTGGCAAACAATGATGTAGAACAGCAATGGGAAACATTTAAAAA
Source organism: Squalus acanthias (assembly GCA_030390025.1). Classification (NCBI taxonomy): domain Eukaryota; kingdom Metazoa; phylum Chordata; class Chondrichthyes; order Squaliformes; family Squalidae; genus Squalus; species Squalus acanthias. Next base: position 153,068,329 of record CM059428.1, read on the forward strand.
GATTTTCAACAGAGTCAAGGAAAAATATATTCCACTAATAAGCAAGAACAAGCTAAACACTAATGAGACACCATGGGTGAATAAAGCCATAAGGGAAAAATTGAGGGTAAGGAAAGGGGCATACATTAAGTATGATAAGGGAGAATATGAAGGGATTAGGAGAGAAGTCAAAAAAACAATTAGGAAGGCAAAGAGGAACTATGAAATTAAATTATCAAGGAACATAAAACAAAATAGTAAAATATTTTACAGGCACATCAATAAAAAAAGGAAGGTTGGGATGGGAATAGGGCCACTAAGGGATGGAGAGGATAATGCCATAGGTAGCTATACAGAGATGGCAGAGATATTAAATAATTACTTTGCTTCTGTATTTACCAGGGAGATAGACCAGGTGGAGATGACATCGAATGATGAGATTAGTAATGAGTTAACTGCATTTAAAATAAAATGAGGAGATATACTAAATAAAATAATGAAACTCAAAGAAGATAAAACCCCTGGTCCGGACGGATTACATCCGTGCATTTTAAAAGAATCTAGGGAAGAAATAGTAGAGGCATTACGACACATATTTAGTAATTCGTTAGAAAAAGGTGTAGTGCCAGAGGACTGGCGGATAGCTAACGTAATACCTATATTTAAGAAGGGAGATAGAACATGTCCAGGGAACTATAGGCCAGTCAGCTTAACATCGGTGGTAGGAAAAATAATAGAATCCCTATTAAAGGAGAAAATAGAAGAACATCTAGAAATTAAAAATATAATAATAAATAGTCAGCATGGATTTCAAAAGGGAAAGTCTTGCTTGACCAATCTAATTGAATTTTTTGAAGAGGTAAGAGAGAGAGTAGACAAGGGTAATGCAACAGATATAATTTATCTAGATAATAGACTAATGAATAAGGTCAGGGAATGCAGAGTCAGGGGACAAGTAGCAGAATGGATAGCTAGCTGACTTCAAGACAGGAAGCAGAGAGTCGGGGTAAAAGGTAGCTATTCACAGTGGCAGAAGTTGGGAAGTGGTGTTCCACAAGGATCAGTGCTGGGGCCACGGTTGTTCACAATTTATATTAACGATTTAGACTTTGGAATCAAAAACACAATTTCTAAATTTGCAGACAACACCAAATTGGGGGGCATAGCCAATCCTCTACTTCTTAGGCAGTCCCTCGGAACCGAGGATGACTTTGCTTCCACATTAAAAATGAGTTCTCAGGTGACTGATGAGTCCAATGCGGGACCTACAGTCTCTGTCACAGGTGGGGCAGACAGTAGTTGAAGGGGTGGGTGGGTGGGGTGCTTGGGTTGATGTGCGCTCCTTGCGCTGCCTGCGCTTGGCTTCCGCTTGCTCCCAGCGAAGAGACTCGAGGTGTTCGGCGCCTTCCTGGATGCTTCTCCTCCACTTCGGCGGTCTTGGGCCAGGGATTCCCAGGTGGCAGTAGGGATGTTGCACTTTTTCAAGGAAGCTTTGAGGGTGTCCTTGAAGCATTTCCTCTGCCCACCTGGGGCTCTCTTGCCGTGTTGGAGCTCCGAGTAGAGTGCTTGTTTTGGGAGTCTCATATCAGGCATACGGACGATGTGACCCGCCTATCGGAGCTGATCGAGCGTGGTCAAAGCTTCGATGCTGGGGATGTTGGCCTGAGCGAGAACACTGACGTTGGTGTGCCTATCCTGCCAATGGATTTGCAGGATCTTACAGAGGCAGCGTTGGTGGTACCGCTCCAGTTCTTTCAGGTGCCTGCTATACATGGTCCATGTCTCTGAGGCATACAGCAGGGCGGGTATCACTGCTCCTCTGTAGACCATGAGCTTAGTGCCGGGTCTGAGGTCCTGGTCTTCAAACACTCTCTTCCTCAGGCGACCGAAGGCTGCACTGGCACACTGAAGGCAGAGTTGGACTTCGTCATTGACGTCTGCCCTTGTTGACAGTAGGCTCCCGAGGTATGGAAAGTGGTCCACATTGTCCAAGGCCTTGTCGTGGATTTTGATAATCGGGGGGCAGTACTGTGTGGCGGGGGCAGGTTGGTAGAGGACCTTTGTCTTACGGATATTTAGTGTAAGGCCCCTGCTCTCGTACGCTTCGGTGAAGGTGTTGACGATGGTTTAGAGTTCGAACTCTGAGTGAGTGCAGATGCAAGCGTCGTCTGCATATTGTAATTCGACGACAGAGGATGGGACGACCTTGGATCTGGACTGGAGGCGACGGAGGTTGAACAGTTTCCTGTTTTTCTGTAAATTAGCTCCACTCCAGCGGGGAGCTTACTGAGGGTGAGATGGAGCATTGCAGCAAGGAAGATCGAGAAGAGCGTTGGTGCGATGACACAGCCTTGTTTGACCCCGGTCCGTACATGAATTGGGTCTGTGGTGGAACCGTTGGTCAGGATCACGGCTTGCATGTCGTCGTGAAGCAGGCGGAGGATGGTGACAAACTTTTGAGGGCAGCCGAATTTGAGGAGGACACTCCATAGTCCGTCATGGTTGACAGTGTCGAAGGCCTGAATACTGAGGAGAACTACAACAAATCATAGGAGGACATTAGTAAACTTGCAGAATGGGCATATCATTGGCAAATAAAATTCAACACAGATAAATGTGAGGTATTACATTTTGGTAAGAAAAATAGGGAGGTCACATATTACTTGGAAAATAAGAATCTAAATGGGGTAGAGGAACAAAAGGATCTAGGGGTACAAATACACAAATCACTAAAAGTATCGACACTGGTTAACAAGGCCATAAAAAATCAAACCAAGCACTAGGGTTTATTTCTAGAGGGATAGAATTGAAAAGTAGTGAAGTTATGCTAAACTTGTATCGAACCTTGGTTAGACCACACTTGGAGTATTGTGTGCAATTCTGGTCGCCATATTATAAGAAGGATATAGAGGCCCTGGAGAGGGTGCAGAGAAGATTTACAGGTATGATACCAGAAATGTGAGGTTACACCTATCAGGAAAAGATGAACAGGCTGGGTCTCTTTTCTCTTGAAAAGAGAAGGGTAAGGGGTGACCTAATAGAGGTCTTTAAAATCATGAAAGGTTTTGATAGAGTAGATACAGAGAGAATGTTTCTACTTGTGGGGAAGAGCGTAACTAGAGGCCATCAATATAAGATAGTCACCAAGAAATCAAATCGGGAATTCAGAAGAAACTTCTTTACCCAGAGAGTGGTGAGAATGTGGAACTCGCTACCACAGGGAGTGGTTGAAGCGAATAGTATAGATGCATTTAAGGGGCGATTAGATAAGCACATGAGGGAGAAGGGACTAGAGGGTTATGTTGATAGAAAGAAAGAAAGACTTACATTTATATAGCGCCTTTCACGACCACCGGACATCTCAAAGCACTTTACAGCCAATGAAGTACTTTTGGAGTGTAGTCACTGTTGTAATGTGGGAAACGCGGCAGCCAATTTGCGCACAGCAAGCTCCCACAAACAGCAATGTGATAATGACCAAATAAACTGTTTTTGTTTAGATGAGGAAAGACGGGAGGAGGCTCGAGTGGAGCATAAACGCCGGCATAGACTGGTTGGGCTGAATGGCCTTTTTCTGTGCTGTATATCCTATGTAATCCTATGTAAAAACAAGAGGCTTTTCAGAGTGCATTCTCAAAATTCCGTCCGAAACGGGCGTAACGCCAAAGGAGCGACCGCGCCGGCATCGGGAGACCTGAACCATTTTTGTTTTGGGCTCCATTTGACTGCTGCCGGTGAGACACGGGTGCCAAACAAGAGCCCCACTGCAGCTTGCTAGTTGTGGAGGGCCGAAAAATCGTCTGACTCCCACGCTGAGCTGGCTGCCAGGTCAGGGGTGCGGGGTGGGACGGATTGGTGCTGTGGAAGGAGACAATAATCCCGGGTCGGGGGAGCTGGTGGGGGCGAGGGCAACGAACGGGCCAGCAGCGGGCCAGATTTTATTGTGGGCCCAGGAGGTGGCTGCTACTGTCCTCACAAAAATAAAGTAACATTTCCTGGGCCATTTTCCATGCGGCCTCCAGCAGTCCCTTTAAAGAGTGTTGGCTAGGCTAGTCACCGCCCGGTACAAATGGGCAGAAATAATTGCAGTGGGTGACATGAATCTGTCATTCATGACTTATGAAATAATACTGAGTGGCCTGCGGGTGGCGCTGTCCAGGGAGAGTATAAATACTCGGGCACGGGCCCAGCTTTCACAGGACATTCTTAACCGGAATTAATGAAGGACACAACTAGACCTCCATGTTGTAAAACAGTTGATTAAAGCTTTGTTTAACACTTAGACCAAGTGCCTAGTAGTTTTCTTACGTCAGTGGGCATCCTACAACTGGCGTAGGATCACAATTTGCATATCTAAGCAGTCCCTTGTCTGTTCCAGGCAGGCCGGCTGCTCATCCATGTAGAGGCCCACCTGAAAATTGCATCAGGTGGGCCTTGGGTGCCAATGAAGCGGCCGAGGTGCCGAGCTGATTTTCAGATGAGAAACGGGCCGCCAGTGGTTGAAAATCACCCCCAAAATCATGAGCAACAGGAACAAGGAAGGTTACATGGACCAACTTAGTTCATCCATTCAGAAAGCCCCCAAAAATTACTTCTCAAGTAACTCTGGTTTTCTACCCCTAGTACTCTATCCAGGAGCCGATTCCATGTGTTGATCACTCGTTATGTGAAGAAGAACTTCCTGATATCATTCCTAAATTTGCTTATTACTAGTTTAAACCTGCTTCGCCTTGTCCTATTCTAGCAATTTACTTCAAAGTAATTTTCCGCATTTGCTTTTCCTATACCATTTACTATCTTATATCTCTCTCTCAGATCATCTCGCAGATCCCTCCTTTCAAGGCTGGAAAGCCCAGGTTTCAGCAGTTTTTCCTCATAACTCAGAGTTCTAACAGACTTGTAGCTCTTCTCAGCACTGCCTCCAACTCTTAAAATGCCTCCCTTGTGTCTCAATGACCAGAACTGAACATAGTGCTTATGGTTTGGCCAGTTTAAAAGAAAGACTTGCATTTATATAGCGCCTTTCACAACCACCGGACGTCCCAAAGTGCTTTACAGGCAATGAAGCACGTTTTGAAGTGTAGTCACTGTTGTGATGTAGGAAACACGGCAGCCAATTTGCGCACAGCAAGCTCCCACAAACAGCAATGTGATAATGACTGAAGAATCTGTTTTAGTGATGTTGATTGAGGGATAAATATTGGCCAGGACACCAGGGAGAACTCCCCCTGCTCTTCTTCGAAATAGGATGTTTTACGTCCACCTGAGAGAGCAGACGGGACTTCGGTTTAACGTGTCACCTGAAAGACGGCACCTCCGACAGGGCAGCACACCCTCAGCACTGCACTAGAGTGTCAGCCTAGATTTTTGTGCTCAAGTCCCTGGGGCGGGACTTGAACCCACAACCTTCAGAGGCAAGAAGTGTTGCCCACTGAGCCACGGCTGACACTCTAACAGCTTGGGCGTGCCTTGCTCTGACGTGTGCTCTACTAGTTTGGCTATATAGTTCTGTTTGCTTGATCGACGTCACCTCAGTCAGAAATCTGTAAATTGCATTGAGTAAAACTGAAAGATAAAAACGTTGGATAAATTGACAATTTTTTTGACTAAGGACTGTAATGAAGAGAATAAAATTGCTCTCAGTGGTTCTTATAATGAATGCATTATCCTGTTCACATCAAATTTTAACACGTTTGTTTGCCTGTTTAAATGGTCTTAATAAGTGAATTAAAAAGACTGTTACATTGATTATCAATGCTGAAGAGAGAAATTTCACCCCTAAAGTTTCTTTGTTTTAGTGTACTCTGGTATTGAACCTACAATTACAATCAATACGAAATGATTCTTTTTTGCAACGCAATCATAGAGTAAGAGTGCTCCACAGTTCTTCAAGTTTATAGGTTATGCATTGCCAAAGTTCTTTATCAGTGCTGCTGTCTTTATAACAATGTCCCCCCCCCACCCACCCACCCCGCTCCACCAACCCCTCCCAAAACTATTTAAATCTTTTTGCAAAAGCAGATAGCATTTGTGATGAGCACGATGAATATTTCCATACATTGGACTCTCTGATATGCATATTAATGATGCAGCTGTCTTACTAGCTGTTTTCCACTGTAATATCCAATAGCGCAGCGATCACTGTGACCGTTGCTATCTGCTTTTTCTTTAAGATTAGGGACTGATAGAGTTAGTACAACTCAATTGCTATTGAGACTCATGGGCAACTTGTTATGGATGGCCTGCATTTGGTGTGAAAGCTGAGAATAACCCCTGGTACTCTGTTGTCATGGGAACAGTGACTCGAGCAATAGAGGTTAGAGTTCAGTCGACAAGAATGTCGGCTTGTGCTTGTTATGTGGAGTGAGCTTGGTATATGTCATCAGGTGGCCCTTCTTCTTAATCAGAAGTAACATATTTCACAACACCATGCCCTGAGGGTGATGGTTAGTGGCTACTCTGTAGTGATCCTCTGCCTGATCAAATGGTTAAGGGGAGATTTAATAGAGGTGTTCAAAGTTATGAGGGGTGTTGATAGAGTAAATAAGGAGAAATCGTTTTCACTGGTGGGAGAGTCGGTAACCAGAGGACACAGATTTCAGGTAAATGGTAACACAACCACAGTGGAGATGAAGAGAATTTTTTTTACGCAGCAAGTTGTTATGATCTGGAATGGATGGTGGAAGCCGATTCAACAATAACTTTCAAAGGGGAATTGTATATATATATTTGAAAAGGAAATAATTTGAAAGGCTATGGGGAAAGAGCGGGGCAGTGGAACTAATTGGACAGCTCTTTCAAAGAGCCGGCACAGGCACGATGGGCCAAATGGTCTTCTTCTGTACTGTAAGATTCTATGATTCTATGACACAACATTAATTGCTTTTGCTCTGAATCTATTCTGGAAATGCATTGCTCTGTGAGGTTTTTATTCACCTCAAGGATTTTCTGCACCCTTTTCCCCCTGTTATTTTTCTGCCTTTGACAGGGGCTGCCAATTAGTTTGTCTTCACTGATTTTATTTCTCACCTTACAAGATTCTCATTCCAACCAAACTACGTCCACCTTAGTTTGTGGCCTGCTCTCCAAAAAGTGCCACCTGCAGGACCTCTGAGACTAAAACATTTGTGCAAACCACGGGGGGCAGCAAACAGGCTTGAGGCGTAGCAACGGCAATGCAACAAATGTTGAGATTAGACAACCAAAAATGTCTGCCTTTCTGAGCTGTGGACAGTGACTGGTGAGCTTGAGTATCAGGTTTGACCACTGCCTTGTGGGAGTTGGTTTCTGCACAGACTCTTCATTATCAGTGTTTGTGTCCAGATCACCACAGTGAGAAAGAAAAGAAAGACTTGCATTTATATAGCGCCTTTCACGACCACCGGACGTCCCAAAGCGCTTTACAGCCCATTGAAGTACTTTTAAAGTGTAATCACTGTTGTAATGCAGGGAACGCGGCAGCGAATTTGTGCACAGCAAGCTCCCACAAACAGCAATGTAATAATGACCAGATAATCTGTTTTGTGATGTTGATTGAGGGATAAATATTGGCCAGGACACCGGAGAGAACTCCCCTGCTCTTCTTCAAAATGGTGCCATGGGATATTTTACGTCCACCCGAGAGAGCAGCTTTAATATCTCATCTGAAAGACGGCACCTCCAACAGTGCAGCACTCCCTCAGTACTGCACTGGGGTGCCAGCCTAGAATTTTGTGCTCAAGTCTCTTGAAGTTAGAGCAACTCACACTAAAGAAAACTAACATCAGGACGACCCCTCTATGGAAACGATCTCTTGTTTCAGAATAATCACATATCTGCATCAGTAGTTAAAATCAGTGGATTCAAATTTCCCACCTAGTGGTGACCAGATGGTTCACCTTAAGATGGAAAATTTGAAACCATTGGTTTAATTAGTTGCAGACGTGAGCTGCCAGATGCCAAGATTGGCAAAGCGCCTGCCTTGATTGCTTTTGCCTTGCTAAGGTAGGATTAGTTTATTTTTATTCATTTTTATGGGATGTGGGCATCGGTGGCAAGGCCAGCATTTATTGCCCATTCTTAATTAGAGTCATGGGGAAGAAATTCAGTATCGCCCCATTTGGGGCGCAATTATCGGCTGTGCGCAAAGTTTAGCGCCTGGCGCTAATTATCGCCACCGACTGCAAACTTGACTTTTATCGCCCCTGGAGGTGATTGGAGCGCTAAATCAGGCGCTACACATCTGTCTTAAGGCGCAAAGGCCGAGGAGCGAGGCGCTACCTCAGAGCGCTGGCGAAGCTCATGTGATGTCAGTCAGCAATGGAACACACACACAATGGCACGGGCCAGTCCTTAAAGGGGAGTGTTGATCTTGCTTTCCATCTTGCTCATTGCAGCCTTGAATCTCGGCCTGGAGAGACCTACACATCAAATCTGCTGGAAAGAACAATGGAGAGTACCAGGCAAAGAGCTCAGAGTGCAGCCCCCACAGTCTTTTCTAAATCGATGGAAGGAATGGCAAATCAAAATGAACCTGCAAAGTGCTGCTCAGTACCCAAAACTCCTTCACACAGCGTTGAATCTCTCCAGAATTCTCTATCTCTCTCTCTCAGAATGCGTGGTTCAAAAATGGCACCAACAATAAAAGGCAGGAAGCGGTCGCCTTTAAATAGCGCTCCCCCAGACCCTTCATGACTGCAAAACGCTCCCCTCAACCTGTCATTGCTAGCGTCAGGCGGTAAGGCAGGGGGCGCCACTCAATATCCGCTCCGGGGCGATACCGGGGCGTTGCGCACTCGACTGACGTCACGATCTGCCGGCGCAGGAGATCGTGGCGGTAGTGTTTAGCGCCGCCGCAAAATGTCCAGTTAATTTCGTGAGCGGCGCAAGCATCGCTGCGCCTGGGCGCTAGATGCTTTGTGCCCCATTAGCGCCCTCATAAGGCGCTAACGGGAGGCGCAACCAACTGAATTTTCCCACCATAGAGTCATAGGGGGAAAAATTCAGTTGGTTGCGCCTCCCGTTAGCGCCTTAAGAGGGCGCTAATGGGGTGCAAAGCAGCTAGCGCCCGGGCGCAGCGATGTTTGCGCCGCTCGCGAACTTAACTAGACATTTTGCGGAGGCGCTAAACTTTATCGCCGCGATCTCCTGCGCGTGCAGATTGTGGCGCCCCGGAGCAGAATTTCAGTGGCGCCCCCATCCTTACCGCCTGGCGCATCCAACGACCGGAAGAGTGGAACGCTAACAATTGCTGTGGGGCTGGGGGGGGCGCTATTTAAAGGGGGCCTCTTCCTGTCTTTCTCTGTGGTCGACATTTTTGCACCACTCGTTCTGAGAGAGAGAGAGAGAGATTCGGAGAGAGAGAAAGAGAGACTTCTGCATTGAGTCAACGCTGTGTGAGGTAGTTTTGGCTACTCATCCTAACTTCGCTGGTACTTTGGTTTCTGGCCTTCATAACTTTGCTTGCTAAGAGATATGGGGGCTGCACTGATGGGGGGCGTCGTCCTGCGCCAGCTGAATCGGAGGAGACAGAGACGCAGAGAGAGAGTGGCAATGATGGCCAGACGGAGGAGGGCCAACAGGCGTCTGTACAGGAGAGCTTACCCTCCCAGGGTATATCGTGAACAGCTCTCCTACATTCATATGTCTGATGAGCAGTGTCTGCGAAGGCTGCGATTCAGCAAGGAGGTGGTCACTGAGCTCTGCCACCTGCTGCAGCCAGATCTGCAGCCTCAACTGAGGTCCAGGACGTCTGTCGGTGGCAGTGAAGGTCACAGTGGCTCTCTACTTCTATGCTACTGGCTCATTTCAAGCTGCTGCTGGGGACCTCGCCAATATCTCCCAGTTCGCGGTGCATTGCTGCATCCGGCAGGTCACAAATGCCCTCTTTAAAAGGGGAAGTCGCACAACACCAGGTTATAGTCCAACAGATTTATTTAATTTTACAAGCTTTCGGAGCAGTTCGCTCCTTCGTCAGGTAAGTTTAGCAGTGAGAGAATCTCCCAGAATTCACAATTTAAACACAGACAAAATATATTCAAATCTTTCCCTACATCAAAGAGCATAGCCAAGACAATGAGATGTGTCCCAGGGGGTCCAACGTGTCAAACCACCTGCTGGCTGCATATCCTGTCAATCTGTGTAGGTTCTTGTGTTAGCCTTTTTAAAAAAAAAACACCTGGGAAGACCGGCCATGATGTCAAGTCACGTTCTGTATCGTGACATGAACCCGATATCGCGATTGAGGCCATCCTCATGAGTGCGGAACTTGGCTATCAGTTTCTGCTCTATGATTTTGCGCTGTCGTGTATCTCGAAGGCCGCCTTGGAGAACGCTTACCCGCATATCCGAGGCTGAATGCCCCTGGCTGCTGAAGTGTTCCCCGACTGGGAGGCAACCCTCCTGCCTGGCGATTGTTGTGCGGTGTCCGTTCATACGTTGTCTCAGTGTCTGCATGGTCTCGCCGATGTACCATGCTCTGGAGCATCCTTTACTGCAACGTATCAGGTAGACAACGTTGGCCGAGTCACATGAGTATGTACCGTGTACCTGGTGGGTAGTGTCCTCACGTGTGATGATGGTATCTGTGTCCATGATTTGGCATGTCTTGCAGAGGTTGCCGTGGCAGGGTTGTGTGGTGTCTTGGTTGCTGTTCGCCTGAAAGATGGGTAATCTGCTGCGAACGATGGTACTTTTGAGGTTAGGCGGCTGCTTGAAGGCGAGTAGTGGAGGCGTGGGGATGGCCTTAGCAAGGTGTTCGTCATCATCGATGACATGTTGAAGGCTGCGAAGAACATGGCATAGTTTTTCCGCTCCGGGGAAGTACTGGACGACGTAGGGTACTCTGTTGGTTGTGTCCCGTGTTCGTCTTCTGAGGAGGTCTCTGCGGTTTTTCGCTGTGGCCCGTCGGAACTGTCGATCGACGAGTCGAGCGTCATATCCCGTTCTTACGAGGGCGTCTTTCAGTGTCCGTAGGTGTCCATCGCGTTCCTCCTCGTCTGAGCAGATCCTGTGTATTCGCAGGGCTTGTCCATAGGGGATGGCTTCTTTAACGTGGTTAGGGTGGAAGCTGGAGAAGTGGAGCATCGTGAGGTTGTCCGTGGGCTTGCGGTAGAGTGAAGTGCTGAGGCGTCCGTCTTTGATGGGGATTCGTGTGTCCAAGAATGAAACCGATTCTGAGGAGTAGTCCATGGTGAGTTTGATGGTGGGATGGAACCTGTTGATGCTATCGTGTAGTCCTTTCAGTGATCCTTCGCCGTGGGTCCAAAGGAAGAAGATGTCGTCGATGTATCTGGTGTACAGCGTTGGTTGGAGGTCCTGTGCAGCGAAGAAGTCTTGCTCGAACTTGTGCATGAAGATGTTGGCAAATTGGGGTGCGAATTTGGTCCCCATGGCTGTTCCGTGTGTCTCTTTAAAAGGAGACGAGAGTTTATCTCTTTCCCCATGACCCCAGACAAGCAGCAAGAACGCACTCTGGGCTTTGCGAGGATAGCGGGCTTCCCCATGGTGCAGGGCGCCATTGACTGCACGCATGTGGCTTTGCGTGCTCCGCATGAGAATGCCGAGGATTTCCGGAACAGAAAGGGGTTCCATTCCTTGAATGTTCAGTTGGTCTGTGACCACAGACAGCTGATACTCGCTGTCAATGCCCACTATCCTGGCAGCTGCCACGATGCTTTCATCCTGCGCCAGACTACTGTGGCAGAACTTTTCGAGGCACCGCATCAGCCAGTTGGTTGGCTTCTCGGGGACAAGGGGTATGCATTGAGCACCTGGCTGATGACACCGCTCCGTACGCCCAACACCCCTGCTGAGCTGCGGTACAACGAGAGCCATCAAGCTACCAGGAACATCGTGGAGCACACAATCGGCGTGCTCAAGCAACGGTTCCACTGTCTCGACCATTCTGGAGGAGCCCTGCAGTACTCGCCTGAGCGAGTTTCCAACATCGTAGTTGTGTGCTGCATGCTGCATAACATGGCAATCCTCAGGACCCAGCCAATGCCACCAGGCCTTGGAGCACCACCAGAGGAGGAGGAGGAAGAGGAGGAAGAGGAGGAGGAGGATGATCAGCAGCAGCACCAAGGCGTGAGGGCGACCCACAATGGTGAAACTGCAAGGGCCGTCCGTCAGCGGCTGATAGCAAGCCGCTTCTAGGCCCCTGCTGTGGAAATGGGTTCTGCCATTGAGAACAGCATGAATGAACCCAACACGCAACCCCTAAGCCGGCCAAGGCACCAATGATTCCAAACACCAAACATGTATATTTTGAGTACCAAAACTTATTTATTTTACAAACTCTGTGTGTGTCATTTCTTCATGACAAACTCATACAAATAAACACAAAAAAACAGTCATTACCATAACTGGTTCTCACAACCTGGAGATCATGTGCAAAACACTCAACAAAAGTTTGACCACGAACCTCGGCCTTTAATAAAAAAATGACCAGCATTTTGTCACACCTCCTACATCGAGGGTGAACTCCTTCCCGTGCGCCCTTCCCCCCTTCTTACCCTACTGCTCCTCCGCAATGGGACCTCAGTGGCTGCAGCAAGGCTGGTGGAAGGCTGCTGACTGTCAGGCCCTGACAATGCAGATGCCCTTGAGGGACGGCCTCGACCAGTTCTGGGCCTGGAGGGCCCGGCTGCAGACTGCACCAACTCTGCATGGGCGGCAGCAGTCTGTCCTACAGGCGGTGGCAACTGCAGTGGAGAAGTGACAGTGGTGGCAGCAGGAATGCTGTCATCTTGAGCGAGGACAGCAACTCCCTGCTCGACCGGCACACTGGCACTCCCACGGGGCAGCACCTCAGCATCCGGAGCAATCTGCTGGAGCACAGATTGCTGGCCTGCTGCGGCGCGGTGAGAGCCCCGGGGAATGTGAACGAACCAGCGAGGATGGCAGCAGACAGTGCTCGCGTGACCTCAATCTGAGTCTGCATGAGAGCAGTCTGAGATTGAATTGCAGCACTGAGCTTCAGTGTCGCATCCGCCTGCGCTACAGCGAAGTGCTCCACACGCCTTGCCAGTGCTTCAATGCATTCGGGCACCCTACCCACTGCAGCCAGGAGCTCAGTGTGCATGCCCACCGCCTGGGTGTTCAATTCCGCGATCAGCCGCTCCTCCTCTGCGTCCAGTGCAGCAGGACTCGCTGGCATACTCTCCCTCCGGGGAGAAGGCCCCCGAGCTTCCCTACCCTCATCGCGTTGCTGCAGCCCGCTGGATCCTGGAGCTTCACCCTCATCAGACCCTTCCCCCCTGCTCCCCTCCAGGGAAGGCGTGTTCCCAGTGTCGGCATGGGCTTCCTCGGGAGAGGGTGGCACTGATGCTCCGGCTTCCTCTTCCTCCTCGGCTGCAGCTTCACTCCCACTGGCAGCTTCAGGGCCCGTCTCCTCAGCTGGTGAATCACCATCTGAAAGCAGGGAGGTACAAGAGTGGCTTTAGCGTGAGGACAGGGTGGCAGTAAGGGAGGAATAAGTGCAGCGAGTTAGCAAGTTGGATTGAAAGTGTCAAAGGCTGGTGTTGTGAGGGACAAGTGGAAGGACAGAGGACAAGAAGGTGATGACCTTACCATTGCTGTCCAGAACGGGGTCGGCGTCTCCAGTGGCGACGGGACCGATCACCCGGCTTGCCACAATCCTGTGGACGCGCTCCTCAAGATCGCTGAGGGGTTGCAGCTGAGGCCGCCCTCCACCCGTCCGTTGCTGCTGTCTCCTATTATGTGCCAGCTTGGCCTGCAAGAAAAAGGACGGCGTCTGAGTAAATATACAGCCATGGTCTTGCCTGATGTGCCTCCCATAGGTGAATAGCCCTTACTGTATAGAGCCATGGTGTTGCCTGATGTGCCTCCCATAGGTGAATAGCCCTTACTGTATACAGCCATGGTCTTGCCTGATGTGCCTCCCATAGGTGAATAGCCCTTACTGTATACAGCCATGGTCTTGCCTGATGTGCCTCCCATAGGTGAATAGCCCTTACTGTATGCAAAGTATGGAATGTGTGTGTGTGCTTCATGAAAGGGCCATAGGTGTTGGATGAGTGTTGTTAATTGTGGTTTTAAGACCCTCTGGCCATAGAGTGAGGTTGAGATGGTGGGATGGAGAGGTATTGCAAAAAAGCCACTCACCCTGACGACCCGAGTGAGGTCGTTGAACTTTTTCCAGCATTGGACATGGGTCCTGGGCACCATGCTCCTGGAGGAGATGCGCTGAGCCACCTCCCTCCACACTCTTCTGTAGTCGCGCGGCAAAGGCCTCCTGCCACTCTCTGGGTACAGTATTGGTCTTCGGCGCTCCACCGCGCCAACCAAAGCATCCAAGGCCCGCTCGGTGAAGCGCTCAGCTTGTTCTCTCACCCTCTCCATCCTTGGCTGGAAAATGGATTCACAGGTCTCTCCAGGCCGAGATTCAAGGCTGCAATGAGCAGGGTGTGGCTGGGGAGCAAGATCGCCCCCCCCCTTTAAGAACTAGCCGGCGCCAGTGTGTCTGTGTTCCCTCGCTAACTGGCAGCACCTGCGCTGTGCTCGCGCTCTGAGTTAGCGCCTCACTCCTCGGCCTTTGCACCTTAAGACAGGTGTGCAGCGCCTGATTTAGCGCTCCAATCACCTCCCGGGGCGTTAAAAGTGAAGTTTCCAGTCAGTGGCGATAATTAGCGCCAGGCGCTAATTTTTGCGCCCGGACGATATTTGCGCACCAAATGGGGCGCGACTGAATTTTCCCCCCATAGAGTTATACAGCACAGAAAGAGGCCCTTCGGCCCATCGTGTCCGCGCCGACCATCAAGCCCTGTCGATTTTAATCCCAAATTTCCAGCACTTGGTCCATAGCCTTGTATGCTATGGCGTTTCAAGTGCTCATCTAAATGCTTCTTGCATGTTGTGAGGGTTCCTGCCTCTACCACCCTTTCAGGCAGTGAGTTCCAGATTCCAACCACCCTCTAGGTGAAAAAGTTTTTCCTCAAATCCCCTCTAATCCTCCTGCCCCTTACCTTGAAAGTATGCCCCCTAGTTATTGACCCCTCTACTAAGGGGAAAAGTTCCTTTCTATCTACCCTATCTTGCCCCTCATAATTTTGTACACCTCAATCAGGTCCCCCCTCAGCCTTCTCTGCTCTAAGGAAAACAACCCCAGCCTGTCCAGTCTCTCTTCATAGCTGAAGCGCTGCAGTCCAGGTAACATCCTGGTGAATCTGCTCTGCACCCTCTCCAATGCAATCACATCCTTCCTATAGTGTGGCGACCAGAACTGCACACAGTATTCCAGCTGTGGCCTAACTAGCGTTTTGTACAGCTCCATCATAACCTCCCTGCTCTTATATTCTATGCCTCGGCTAATGAAGGCAAGTATCCCATATGCCTTTTTAACCACCTTATCTACCTGTCCTGCTACCTTCAGGGATCTATGTACATGCACGCCAAGGTCCCTCTGATCCTCTGTCCTTCCTAGGGTCCTACCATTCATTGTGTATTCCCTTGCCTTGTTAGTCCTCCCAAAATGCATCACCTCACAATTTTCAGGGTTAAATTCCATTTGCCACTGTTCTGCCCATCTGACCAACCCGTCTATATCGTCCTGTAGCCTGAGGCTTCCCTCCTCACTATTTACCACACCACCAATTTTCGTGTCATCTGCAAACTTACTGATCATACCTCCTACATTCATATCTAAATCATAAAAATACACTACAAACAGCAAGGGACCCAGCACCACTCCCTGCGGTACACCACTGGACACAGGCTTCCAGTCACAAAAACAACCTTCGACCATCACCCTCTGCCTCCTGCCACTAAGCCAACTTTGGATCCAATGTGCCAAGTTGCCCTGGATCCCATGGGCTTTTACCTTCTTGACCAGTCTCCCATGCGGGACTTTGTCAAAAGCCTTACTGAAGTCCATGTAGACCACATCAGCTGCACTACCCTCATCTACACATCTAGTCATCCCCTCATAAAATTCATTCAAATTGGTCAGACATGATCTGCCCTTGACAAAGCCATGCTGACTATCCTTGATTAATCCTTGCCTCTCCAAGTGGAGACTAATTCTGTCCCTCAGAATTTTTTCCAATAATTTCCCTACCACTGATGTTAGGCTCACTGGCCTGTAATTCCCTGGTTTATCCCGACTACCCTTCTTGAATAATGATACTACGTTAGCTGTTCTCCAGTCCTCTGGCACCTCCCCTGTTGCCAAAGAGGTTCTGAAAATTTGTGTCAGAGCCCCTGCAATCTCCTCCCTTGCCTCACACAGCAGCCTGGGATACATCTCATCTGGGCCTGGGGATTTATCCACTTTTAAGCCTGCTAAAACCGCTGGTACCTCCTCCCTCTCAATACTAATTTGTTCAAGTATATCACAATCACCCTGCCTGATTTCTATGCCTACATCATCCTTCTCCACAGCTACCCTACCTGAAGAAGGAGCGAACAGCTCCGAAAGCTTGTAAAATTAAATAAATCTGTTGGACTATAACCTGGTGTTGTGCGACTTCTCATTTTTGTCCACCCCAGTCCAACGCCGGCATCTCCACATCATCACATTCTCCATTGTGAACACAGATGCAAAATATTCATTTAAAACCCCACCTACATCTTCTGGCTCTACACACAGATTGCCACTTTGGTCCCTAATGGGCCCTACTCTTTCCCTGGTTATCCTCTTGCTCTCAATATACTTATAAAACACCTTGGGATTTTCCTTTATTTTGCCTGCCAGTGTTATTTCATGCCCCCTCTTCGCTCTCCTAATTTCTTTTTTAAGTACCCCCCTGCACTTTCTATACTCCTCTAGGGCTTCCACTGTTTTTAGTCCTTTGTATCTGCCAAAAGCCTCCCTTTTTTTCCTAATCCATTCTCGTATATCCCTTGACATCCAGGGTTCCCTGGGCTTGTTGGTCCCACCCTTGACCTTTACGGGAACATGTTGATGTTGTACTCTCTCTATTTCCTTTCTGAATGACTCCCACTGCTCTGATGTGGGTTGTCCTACAAGTAGCTGATCCCAGTCCACTTTGGCCAGATCCTGCCTTATCATATTAAAATTGGCCTTCCCTAATTTAGAACCTTTATCTCCGGTCCATCTTTGTCCTTTTCCATGGCTACCTTAAATCTCACCAAATTATGGTCACTGTCACCAAAATGCTCTCCTACTGACACTTCTACCACTTGCCCGGCTACATTCCCGAGAATTAGGTCCAGTACTGCCCCCTCTCTTGTGGGACTTTCTACATGCTGGCTCAAAAAGCTCTCCTGGATGCACTTTAAGAATTCTGCACCCTCTAAGTCTTTCAGAAGGTGGTGGTGAGCCACCTTCTTGAACCGCTGCAGTCCGTGCGGTGAAGGTACTCCCACAGTGCTGTTAGGGAGGGAGTTCCAGGATTTTGACCCAGCGACGATGAAGGATCGGCGATATACTTCGAAGTCAGGATGGTGTGTAACTTGGAGGGGAACTTGGTGGTGGTGGTGTTCCCATGCACCTGCTGCCCTTGTCCTTCTAGATGGTAGAGGTCGCGGGTTTGGGAGGTGCTGCCGAAGAAGCCTTGGCGAGTTGCTGCAGTGCATCTTGTAGATTGTACACACTGCAGCCACGGTACGCCGGTGGTGGAGGGAGTGAATGTTTAAGGTGGTGGATGGGGTGCCAATCAAGCGGGCTGTTTTTCCCTGGATGGTGTCGAGCTTCTTGAGTGTTGTTGGAGCTGCACTCATCCAGACAAGTGGAGAGTATTCCATCACACTCCTTACTTTTGCCTTGTAGATGGTGGAAAGGCTTTGGGGAGTCTGGAGGTGAGACACTCGCCGCAGAATACCTAGCCTCTGACCTGCTCTTGTTGCCACAGTACTTATGTGGCTGGTCCAGTTAAGTTTCTGGTCAATGGTGACCCCAGGATGTTGATGTTGGGGGATTCAACAATGGTAATGCCGTTGAATGTCAAGGGGCCATGGTCAGACTCTCGCTTGTTGGAGATAGTCATTGCCTGGCACTTCTGTGGCGCGAATGTTATCTGCCACATATCAGCCCAAGCCTAAATGTCATCCAGGGCTTGTTGCATGCGGGCCTGGATTGCTTCATTATCTGAGGAGTTGTGAATGGTGCTGAACACTGTGCAGTCATCAGTGAACATCCCGATTTCTGACCTTATGTTGGAGGGAAGGTCATTGATGAAGCAGCTGAAGATGGTTGGGCCTAGGATACTGCCCTGAGGAACTTCTGCAGCGATGTCCTGGGGCTGTGATGATTGACCTTCAACCACCACAACCATCTTCCTTTGTGCTAGGTATGACTCCAGTTGACGGAATTTGCTGCCCTCAGCATACTGCTGAAAATTTACAGTTAAGCTAGTGTATGCTCCTGTGCTCCAGGGAACGATCGACTAGTGGGCTGACTCCCCGAAGCAAGAGAGAGTTGGATCCATTGACTTAACTGCAGTGCAAATACAGGCAAGCAGGCCACCATCAATGAGTTCTTCCCATGAGTCCACCTCAACCCAGGAAAAGGCAGCCCGCTGTCACATTGCATCCCAATAGTGACATTGGGGGAGCAGTTGCTGTCAATAAGTGAGCAACTATTACTAAGGGAGAATAAAAAGATGACCACTAAAAGTGAGCAAATATTGAACCCTATCCACTGACGGACAGGTCTCTTGCAGAATCGTTGTTTAAATAAAAAGGTTTCTTTGAGTAATCTAGACCTCACTGCTTACACTCAGAGACGGACGGAGATGTCTAGTTCGGATAGATTTGCAGACAGCAGAAAGTTGAAACAAATAGATTCAAACAATGGTGGTTGCACTCTCTGGCTGACAGGGATGAAAAGCTACTCCTCACACACTGAGAGATGAGTAGATTCCATGCAGATGTTAGTCAGAACCTGACTATAAATATCCCAGCCCATGTATTCACACTCAGCGGGTTCTGAAACATGGAATAGTTTAGCTAACCAGCAGGCTTTCCCCCCCTCCCCTCTGCCCTGCATTCACTCGAACATTCCCTGCAGATTTACCTTCAAGTATAGATTAGCAGATTTGACTTGATTAAGCAATAAGGTTTTTAGATGGGGAAAAATAGAAGGCAAAGTAGGAGGTATTACCTTCATAAATTTACGTTAAAAAAATTATGCCGCAACTACAGTGAGAACCGTAAATATATTAACAGTTAAAACAGGCTAAGAAGTATTAAATGAGAAATTAGCACAAAGCTTTAGTTGCTTCTTATGAGAGTATATCAAGAATATCTACCCATAAGAAGGCGATAGAGCAGGGGGTAAGAACTGAAAAGTAGATGTGGTTCTTCACTGTATCATATTCCGCTCGTGCTCCGTGTCCCCATTAGCAGGACATCCAGGCCAGACTCACTGAAATTAGTCACTTGTTTCTTTGGTTTGGTTGTTATCCTTCTCTACCAGGTTTCCTGGTCCCTCCAGTGCTGCCATTACTCTTTAATCGTCGTTAGGTTTTATATCCCTCTGATACACCAGGTCTCTACCTCTCCTAGCTCCATTTTTGCCCCCGCCAGCCCCCCTTTGCCATCAATTTCTGGCCCTAAATGCTGCCTCTAGGAGTTTGCCCACCTCACCAGCAGATCTGAGATGGTGCAGGTTAGACTGGCACAGTCTGCACAACTCTCCATGTGTTAGTTATCTGGGCCCACAATTTAGACAGGGACAGGACTGGGACATCATGGTGAGTGGAAGACCCACCCTGCCTCAGTACTGGCAATGCAATGGTGCATGTGGAATTTTGGAGCCAAAGAGTTTTCCACAAGCTATGTTAGACTAACTGGTTTATATTTACCTGTTTTGTCTTTCTCTGCGTTCTCGAACAAGGGTATTACATCTCACGAGCCTACACCACCATCCCAGAGGAAGACAACTGAAAATGAGTTTATCACCAAAAAAATCTTTTTTTAGTAATGGTGTCCTCCTGTGAGTAATCTAATTTAAAATCACTTAAAAAAATTATACTGAACCATTTAATAGTTTCATTGGTGAACAGTAGTCAATTTCTTAGTAACTTAAATATTTTTTGATATGAAAATACTTTAAAAATGTGCCTACTAGTGATGATGCACCTAAGAAAATGAACATTATTTGAAGAGCCTACCCGAACCAGCGCAATCGACGGAATCTCGCAATTTTGACCAGAGGATCGTGGCCAGTTTTGTGGGCAGGGCCTGATCCGGGCAAATTGAACCTTGAACCAGTATAAAAGATCGTGGAAAACATGAATGTAAGTGGTTTTGGATATAACTCACTTACGCTTAAAATACCCCGATCTTTTGTGCTGGTTCGGCTAATTACGCTAGAATCTGGGTGCAAAACTAACGCAAGCAAGCAAAAACTCTACCCCACAACTGTACTGTGGATCCAGATTACCCACGTGTAATGCCACACAACGTGATTACATTTACCTGTTGACTTGCCTTTCATGTTTTCGAATACCTTCACTAAAGTTTTTACTTGCTGCATTAACCTCACTCAAAACTTGGTCCTAATATTTGTTTGCCTGGAGCCTTGACTGTTAACTGAACACTGTTCTTGCAGCTTGAACATAGACAACTTCCCAGGATACATCAGAGGCATTTAGTCATGTTTCTCCTCATCTTACTGCAGTATTTACTTAGGTATTTTTCGAAATGATTTGAAGAAAAGTTGGTGGACAACTTTCAAAAGCTTTATTTGGGTGAAATTTATTTGAGCATGCATTTAAAACAGAGAGGCTGTGTGCAAGTGTATGCCTGAGCGACAGAAAATTGATCTATTTCAAAAATGGCAGACTGTACTGATTACAAACCTGTTGCTGTTGTTGTTTCTGGTTCAGTTATCAACAATCATTTTTTTCCCAGTGGAATAGCTAAATGGCGTTGTTATCCATAACAGATTGTGTGTTTATGAAAATGATTTGAATACAGATTGATGGATGAATTTGTGTAGGTTATCAAATAAACTGTTACATAAAAATGACTTATTTTTACTTCAGAAAGAGTGTCAAGCTAAAAGTGAGATAGAAAAAGTGACACAGAGAGAAAAACAGAGATTCAACAAGAAAGAAACAGACAGAGGGACAGTGGCAGATTTCAATTGAATGAGCCCCATTATGGGCTTATGATCCTTCACGTCTGATTTGCCTGTATGTGCTGCACCGAGGCAATTCAATTCATCCAGGCACAATAACAGAAAAATCTGCATCCATGGCTTTCCTAATGTAATGGACGTGGGGACTGGGGTCAAAAAGAGTAAATTGGTAACATTCTCTGTGAATATCTAGTCTGGCTGTAAATCATTAAAAAAAAATCCTCTGTCTCTTCCTCTCTCTCTCTTTGTCTGTATGCGTTGAGAACATTGCAGACAAGACAGTACTTAAAACTCGGGGGAGGGGGGGGGAAATTGGGTTGCTTTGGGCCTCGCGCTAGCGCCCCCAGTGGGTGCTAACGGGGCGCAAAGCCCCGAGCGCCTGGGCGTGGTGCCGCTGACAGCCTCCCGCGAAATTCAGCGGGAGGTTAGCAGCGGCGGTAGCCGGTAGCGCCCTGCGGTGCTGCGCCGCCGGCGATGACACCATCGCCATGCGCAGTGCCCCGCTCGCGCCCCGGCCACAAACTTCGGTTGCGCCCCCTGACCTATCGCCGGACGATATGTCCGACAGGGTCAGGGTGGCGTTTTTGCAGCTGCGACGGCGCTACTTAAAGGGCAGGTGTCAGGCGACCATTTTGTTTTTGGCCGCCTGCCAGCACCTGCCGCCTTCCCCTTTTTTATCCGGGGTGCTGGCCGTGATCGCTCAGCCCGGCACTCCTCTTGAGTGCCGGGCTGCTTTCCCAGCACCCCGCTCCCCAGTGGTCCAGCAGGGCCCCGGTGCACGCAGCGATAGGCCCTCGCCCCTTTAATCAGGGGAGGGAGGCCTGCGATACCGTGGCGCTACATGTCGACGTGCGTGGCGATGTTGCACGTAGCGCCGCGATATTCACTTGTAGCGCCCCAGGAAGGAGGTGGGGCGCTACTGGAGCCTCCTGCTTGGGGCGCTACCACTGAATTTACAGCGCAGGGGCGCTAACTTTTTTGGGGCGCTAAAAGTAGCGCCCCGGCAAAGTTAGCGCCCCAAAGGGGGCACCACTGAATTTCTCCCCCAGGAAATCCGTTATAAGGACAGGTGGATAATTTGAAGGAAACCTGTCAAGTTTTATTTTGTGTGCAAAAACAACAAAACAGAATAAACCATGAACTATTGCACTATATATCTGAGGTAGTTTTGACAAGAAATTTCAATTGAATTGACTTGACAGATGTCAGTAACAGTCTCAAGGAGAGCAGATCAAGTTGCAGTAGTTGGAAAATGAATGAATGCCTTGGGAGTCAGGCTTGTTTTTGTTCATAGGGCAGAGAGCACAAAGGGTTACTTGGGGACGTCTCGCTGTATTGTTGTGACAAGGGAAAGTTCCTATTTTTTGGTGATTGTTACTTTTCCCGAAAGACTGTTTCCCAGTGCTGGAACACTCCTGATCAAACAGAGGAAAATATAGCCCATAATCGTGGTGGCTTACCTTGTCTGGGTGGCAAGGTAAAAATCAATCAAATTGGAAAAACTAGCCTAAGTTTTCTGATCAGCATTATTTAGTGCTGGTGTTAATCCACTTATAATAAATACATTTATAATATCTGGGTTAACAGTGGCTGGCAAATAACACTGATCGGAAAATCTATGCTATTGTGTCTGCGTATTTACAAAAAATGGAATTCCATTCTTGTATTTTCAGACTAACACTTGCATGTCAGGAAAAAAATTCCTTGCTTTCTTGAATTAGTACTTTAAATAGGGAAACCGTGTAAAGTTTTCAGTAAGTGCCCACGACAGTAACATTACAATGCTGCTTTGTATGAAAGGGATTCTTGAGGAAGTGAGATGCAATGACACAAGCTTGGCCTGGAGTTTCCGCTACCAGTGCAAACCGGCTGAAATCGGCCAAACCAGCGCAAAAGATTTTTGAAATTTAAACACAAGTTACATCGAGCGTAAATCGACTATCTGCCATCTTTAACGCTGGTTTAGAACACGTTGCTCTGGAAGCCAGCCCCGACACAAAACGCCCCCAGATCGAAAAAATTAGCCTGCCGAGTTTCCACAGATTGCACCTGTTTGCGGGCTTACAAGGAAGCTCTTCAAATTGAGCTGTTTTTTTTTAGGTGCACAGGCACGTTTTTAAATTTTTACATGTTAAAAAGTATTTAATTACCAATGTAACTAGTAAATGGTTTCGTTTAGGTTTTTTTTAAGTTACTTTCAGTGATTTAAAATCAGGTTACTCACAGGATGTGAAGGCCCTTGAGAGGGTGCAGAGGAGATTTACCAGAATGGTTCCAGGGATGGGGGATCTTAGCTACAAGGACAGGTTGGAGAAGCTGGATTTGTTTTCATTAGAGCAAAGGAGGTTGAGGGGTGATTTGATAGAGGTGTACAAGATTATGATGGGTTTGGATAGGCTAGACGGAGAAAGGCTGTTCCCACTAGTTGATGGTACAAGGACTAGAGGACACAGATTTAAGGGTTTGGGCAGAGATACAGGGGGGATGTGAGGAAAAACTTTTTTACACAGCAAGTTGTGATGACCTGGAATTCGCTGCCTACAGAAGTGGTGGAAGCGGAGACACTCAATATTTTAAGGGGAGACTGGATAGGCACTTGAGGGAAATAAACTTGCAGGGCTACGGGGATAGAGCGGGGGAATGGGACTGACTGGATTGCTCTACAGAGAGCCGGCATGGACTCCATGGGCCGAATGGCCTCCTTCTGTGCCGTTATGACTCTATGACTATGACTCTATGAGATGGAGGACTAACCATTCTTATTAAAAATGCTTACTTTTTGTGATAAAACCATTTTTTTATTCGTTCCTAGGATGTGGGCATCGTTGGCGAAGCCAGCATTTAGTGCCCATTACTAATTGCAATTGAGAAGGTGGTGGTGAGCCACCTTCTTGAACCGCTGCAGTCCGTGTGGTGAAGGTACTCCCACAGTGCTGTTAGGGAGGGAGTTCCAGGATTTTGACACAGCGATGATGAAGGAACGGCGATATATTTCCAAGTCAGGTTGGTATGCAACTTGGAGGGGAACTTGCAGGTGATGCTGTTCCCATGCGCCTGCTGCCCTTGTCCTTCTAGGTGCAAGAGGTCGCGGGTTTGGGAGGTGCTGCCGAAGAAGCCTTGGCGAGTTGCTGCAGTGCATCTTGTAGATGGTGCACACTGCAGCCACGGTGCACCAGTGGTGGAGGGAGTGAATGTTTAAGGTGGTGGATGGTGTGTCGATCGAGCGGGCTGCTTTGTCCTGGATTGTGTCGAGCTTCTTGAGTGTTGTTGGAGCTGCACTCATCCAGGCAAGTGAAGAGTATTCCATCACACTACTGACTTGTGTCTTGTAGATGGTGGAAAGGCTTTGGGAATTCAGGAGCTGGGACACTTGCCACAGAATACCCAGCCTCTGACCTGCTCTTGTAGCCACAGTATTTATGTGACTGGTCCAGTTAAGTTTATGGTCAATGCTGGCCCCCAGGATGTTGATGGTGGGGGATTTGGCAATGGCAATGCCGTTGAATGTCAAGGGCGATGGTTAGATGCTCTCTTGTTGGAAATAGTCATTGTCTGGCACTTGTGTGGCGCGAATGTTACTTGCCACTTATCAGCCCAAGCCTGAATGTCGTCCAGGTCTTGCTGCATGCGGGCATGGACTGCTTCATTATCTGAGGAGTTGCGAATGGAACTGATCACTGTGCAATCATCAGCGAACATCCTCACTTTTGACCTTATGACGGTGGGAAGGTCATTGATGAAACAGCTGAAGATGGTTGGGCTGAGAACACTACCCTGAGGAAATCCTGCAGCGATATCCTGTGGCTGAGATAATTGACCTTCAACCACCACAACCATCTTCCTTTGTGCTAGGTATGACTCCAGCCAGTGGAGAGCTTTCCTCCTGATTCCCATTGATTTCAATTTTACTAGGGCTCCTTGATGCCACACTCAGGCAACTGCTGTCTTGATGTCAAGGCAGTCACACTCACCTCTCCTCTGGAATTCAGCTCCTTTGTCCATGTTTGGACCAAGGTTGTAATGAGGTCTGGAGCCGAGTGGTCCTGACGGAACCCAAACTGGGCATCAGTGAGCAGGTTATTGGTGAGTAAGTGACGCTTGATAGCACTGTCGATGACCCTTTCCATCACTTTGCTGATGATTGAGAGTAGACTGATGGGGCGGTGACTGGCTGGATTGGATTTGTCCTGCTTTTTGTGGACAGGATATACCTGGGCAGTTTTCCATATTGTCAGGTAGATGCCACTGTGTCTTTTTCTTTCTTCTTAGGCAGTCCCTCGGAACCGAGGATAACTTGCTTCCACATTAAAAATGAGTTCGCAGGTGACTGATGAGTCCAATGCGGGACCTACAGTCTCTGTCACAGGTGGGGCAGACAGTGGTTGAAGGGGCAGGTGGGTGGGGTGTTTGGGTTGACGTGCGCTCCTTGCGCTACCTGCGCTTGGCTTCCGCTTGCTCCCAGCGAAGAGACTCGAGGTGCTCGGCGCCTTCCCGGATGTTTCTCCTTCACTTTGTGCGGTCTTGAGCCAGGGATTCCCAGGTGTCGGTGGGGATGTTACACTTTTTCAAGGAGGCTTTGAGGGTGTCCTTGAAGCGTTTCCTCTGCCCACCTGGGGCTCTCTTGCCGTGCCGGAGCTCCAAGTAGAGCGCTTGTTTTGGGAGTCTCGTATCGGGCATGCGGACAATGTGACCCGCCCATCGGAGCTGATCGAGCGTGGTCAAAGCTTCGATGCTGGGGATGTTGGCCTGAGCAAGAACACTGACGTTGGTGCGCCTATCCTGCCAATGGATTTGCAGGATCTTGCGGAGGCAGCGTTGGTGGTACCTCTCCAGTGCTTTCAGGTGCCTGCTGTACATGGTCCATGTCTCTGAGGCATACAGCAGGGCGGGAATCACTGCTTCTCTGTAGACCATGAGCTTAGTGCTGGGTTTGAGGTCCTGGTCTACAAACACTCTCTTCCTCAGGTGACCGAAGGCTGCACTGGCACACTGAAGACGGTGTTGGACTTCGTCGTCGACGTCTGCCCTTGTTGACAGTAGGCTCCCGAGGTATGGAAAGTGGTCCACGTTGTCCAAGGCCTTGTCGTGGATTTTGATAATCGGGGGGGCAGTACTGTGTGGTGGGGGCAGGTTGGTAGAGGACCTTTGTCTTACGGATGTTTAGTGTAAGGCCCATGCTCTCGTACGCTTCGGTGAAGGTGTTGACGATGGTTTGGAGTTCGACCTCCGAGTGAGCGCAGACGCAAGCGTCGTCTGCATACTGTAATTTGACGACAGAGGATGGGACGGCCTTGGATTTGGACTGGAGGCGACGGAGGTTGAACAGTTTCCCTGTTTGTTCTGTAAATTAGCTCCACTCCAGCGGGCAGCTTACTGAGGGTGAGATGGAGCATTGCAGCAAGGAAGATCGAGCACAACCAGCACCTTGTTCCGTCAGAGAGACAAGTACAAGGCTTCATGGCAGCACCCTCGCTCCAAGCACTGGCACCTGCTGGACTACGTCATCGGCTGAGCGAGGGACCGCAAGGACGTCCGCATCACCCGCGCCATGACAGGAGCTGACGACTGTTGGACAGACCACCGCCTAATCCGCTCTGCCATCTCCATCAATGTAGCCCCAAAACAGCAGCTAGATCCCGCTAAGAAAGCCCGATTCAGCCTGCGCCTCACAAACAACCTGACGACTCCCAGTGATTCAGAGACACAGAGTGCCCACAGTGCCTGGTCTGCACTCAAGGCCTCCATAATCAGCACCTGTGAAGAGACGCTAGGTCACTCGACCAGGAAACACCAAGACTGGTTCGACGAGAATGACCAGGAGATCCAGGAGCTAATAAGCCGTCAGTGTGTAGCTGTACTGGAACAGCTTGGCTAGAGGCGCGACTAGTTCTGGAGCACAAGTCTTCAGCACTGCAGCTGGGATGTTTTCGGGGCCCATAGCCTTTGCTGTATCCAGTGCGCTCAGCCGTTTCTTGATATCATGTGGAGTGAATCGAATTGGCTGAAGACTGGCATCTGTGATGGTGGGGACCTCAGGAGGAGGCTGAGATGGATCATTCACTCGGCACTTCTGGCTGAAGATGGTTGCAAACACTGCAGCCTTGTCTTTTGCACTCGCGTGCTGGGCTCCACCATCATTGAGGATGGGATGTTCATGGAGCCTCCTCCTCCCGTCAGTTGTTTAATTGTCCACCACCATTCACAACTGGATGTGACAGTTGTATTAATAAAACGGCACCAAGTTACCACTCTTAAATACGTCAATTCAATTTTTTAATGCATAGTAAAATAAATAAATGTTTACATTCTATTATACTGACCAATTGCACTGGTTCATGGAAAATTTTACGATTCTGATGAGGCAAATGAGTGTGGGCGGAAATTTGAACCATAACTTCATATCGGAAAACCAGCGCAATTTGTGCCCAGTTTTCCTGATTGCGCCCAAGGGGGAAACTCTACCAGAAGATGAATAAGAAGCTGCTTTTTTTTTGGAGGCTGGGCGATATCAGTCATAGAAAGGCTGGAAGGGATGGTACAAATGAATAATCTCCTGTCTTTGACAAGTTTATGCTTGGCAGCCTGTAACTCTCCTGTTGTTGTACT
Source organism: Squalus acanthias (assembly GCA_030390025.1). Lineage (NCBI taxonomy): Eukaryota > Metazoa > Chordata > Chondrichthyes > Squaliformes > Squalidae > Squalus > Squalus acanthias. The sequence continues at coordinate 153,095,960 of CM059428.1, forward strand.
GGTTGTGTAATGACTCTGATGCTGTAGATTGTGTTACTACTGGGACTGCATTTACATAGAAGATAGGATAGAAGATAGAAGCAGGAGTAGGCCATTCAGCCCCTCGAGCCTGCTCCGCCATTCAATGAGATCATGGCTGATCATCCAAATTCAGTACCCTGTCCCTGCCTTCTCTCCATATCCCTTGATCCCTTTAACTTTAAGAAATATATCTAACTCCTTCTTGAATATATTTATTGAATTGGCCTCAACTGCCTTGTGTGGTAGAGAATTCCACAGGTTCACCACTCTCTGGGTGAAGAAATTCCTCCTCATCTCAGTCCTAAATGGCTTACCCCTTATCCTTAGACTGTGACCTCTGGTTCTGGACTCCCCGGCCATCGGGAACATCCTTCCTGCATCTAGTCTGTCTAGTCCTGTTAGAATTTTATAAGTTTCAATGAGATCCCCTCTCATTCTTCTAAACTCCAGCGAGTATAAGCCCAATCGCCCCAATCTCTCCTCATACGTCATTCCTGCCATCCCAGGTATCAGCCTGGTGAATCTTCGCTGCACTCCCTCCATGGCAAGAACATCCTTCCTCAGATAAGGCGACCAAAACTGCACACAATACTCAAGATGTGGTCTCACCAAGGCCCTGTACAACTGCAGCAAGACATCCTTGTTCCTGTACTCGAACCCTTTCGCTACGAAGGCCAACATACCATTTGCCATCTTAACAGCCTGCTGCACCTGCATGCTTACCTTCAGCGACTGGTGCACAAGGACACCCCGATCTCGTTGCACTTCCCCTTCTCCCAATCTATTGCCATTCAGATAATAATCTGCCTTCCTGTTTTTGACACCAAAGTGGATAATCTCGCATTTATCCACATTATATTGCATCTGCCATGCTTCTGCCCAATCACCCAACCTGTCCAAATCATACTGGAGTTTCTCGGCATCCTCCTCACGGCACACACTGCCACCCAGCTTTGTGTCGTCTGCAAACTTGGAGATATTACATCCAATTCCCTCGTCTAGATCATTAATATATATTGTGAATAGCTGGGGTCCTAGGACCGATCCCTGGGGTACCCCACTAGTCACTGCCTGCCACTCAGAAAAAGACCCATTTATTCCAACTCTTTGCTTTCAGTCCGCCAACCAGTTCTCTATCCAAGTCAATACCTTGCCCCCAATCCCATGTGCCTTAACTTTACATGCTAATCTCTTATGCGGGACCTTATCGAAAGCCTTCTGAAAGTCCAAATACACCACATCCACTGGTTCTCTCTTATCTATTTTACCAGTTACATCCTCAAAAAATTCCAGTAGATTAGTCAAGCACGATTTACCTTTTGTAAATCCATGTTGACTTTGTCCGATCCTGTCACTGTTTTCCAAGTGCTCTGCTATTACATCTTTTATAATTCCCCGTTTTATCTCTACCACCTTTTTTGAATAGTGGGGTAACATTAGCTACCCTCCAATCCATGGGTAGTGTTCCAGAGTCTATATAATTTTGGAAGATGACCAGCAATGCATCTACTATTTCTAGGGCCACTTCCTTAAGTACCCTAGGATGTAGATTATCAGGCCCTGGGGATTTATCGGCCTTCAATCCCGTCAATTTCCCTAACACTATTTCCCTACAAATACTGATTTCTTTCAGTTCCTCCCTCTCATTAGACCCTATGTTCCCTGACATCTCTGGGAGGTTATTTGTGTCCTCCTTTGTGAAGACAGAACCAAAGTATGTATTTAATTGGTCGCCATTTCTTTGTTCCCCATTATAAATTCCCCTGATTCTGACTGCAAGGGACCTACGCTTGACTTCACCAATCTTTTTCTCTTCACATATCTATAAAAGCTTTTACAGTCAGTTTTTTTGTTCCCTGCAAGCTTACTCTCATACTCTATTTTACCCCTCTTAATTAATCCCTTTGTCCTTCTTTGCTGAATCCTATACTGCTCCCAATCCTCAGGTTTTCTGCTTTTTCTGCTCAATTTATATGTCCTCTCCTTGGATCTTATGCTATCCCTAATTTCCTTTGTTAGCCACGGTTGAGTCACCTTTTTTGTTTTATTTTTATGCTAAACTGGGATGAACAAATTCTGTAGTTCATTCATGCGATCTTTGAATGTTTGCCATTGTCTATCCACCGTCAACCCTTTGAGTGACATTCCCCAATCAATCCTACCCAACTCGCGCCTCATACCATCGTAGTTTCCTTTATTTAAATTCAGGACCCTAGTCTCTGAGTCAACTACTTCACTCTCCATCCTAATGAAGAATTCTATCATATTATGATCGCTCCGACCCAAGGGGCCTCGCACAACAAGATTGCTAATTAATCCTTTCTCATTACATAATACCCAGTCTAAGATGGCCCGATCTCTAGTTGGTTCCTCGACATATTGGTCCAGGAATTCCTCCTCCACAGTATTGTTACTAATTTGGTTAGCCCAATCTATATGTCGATTAAAGTCGCCCATGATAACTGCTGTGCTCTTATTGCACATTTCTCTAATTTCCCTTTTAATGTCATCCCCAACCTCCGTATTACTGTTTGGGGGTCTATACACCATTCCCACTAGCGTTTTCTGCCCCTTGTTATTTCTCAGTTCTACCCATACAGATTCCACATCATCAGAGCTAATATCCTTCCTTACAATTGTGTTAATCCCCTCTTTAACCAGCAATGCTACCCCACCTCCTTTTCCTTTTTGCCTATCTTTCCTGAATATTGAATACCCCTGTATGTTGAGTTCCCAGCCTTGGTCACCCTGGAGCCATGTTTCTGTAATCCCAATCATATCATATTTGTTTACCTCTATTTGAAGACAAACTACACAGCTCAGATAAACAGGAACATCACCAACTACCTGTGCAGAAAAAAGTCACTGAGTGGAATGATTTAAATCAGCCATTTTCTTCTCATTCGCTATCGCAACAGAATGTTTGAATTAGTAGATCATTAGCTATTAACTAACCCAAACTGAACATGCTGCTCTTTCATTGAATCAATGGGAACAGGTGTCAGCCATGGCTCAGTTGGTAGCCCTCTTGCCTTTGAGTTATGAAGGCTGTGGGTTCAAGTCCCACTCCAGAGATTTGAGCACAAAATCTAGGCTGACACTTCAAGGTAGCACTGAGGGAACGCTGCACTGTCAGGGGTGCCATCTTTCAGATAAGATGTTAAACTGAGGCCCTGGCTACCCTTTCAGGTGGATGTAAAAAATCACATACTCTGAATAAGAGCAGGGGAGTTCTCCCTGGTGTCCTGGTCAATTGTCATCCCTCAATCAACATCACAAAAAGTGATTATCTGGTCGTTATCACATCGCTGTGGGACCTTCTTGTATGCAAATTAGCTGCCACATTTCCTAAATTACAACAGTGACTACACTTCAAAAGTACTTAATTGGCTGTAGTATGTTTTGGGACGTCCTGAGTTTGTGAAAGGCGCTATATAATTGCATTTTCTTTCATTTATTAACAGGGGGGACAATGCATTGCTATGTTGCTCTGTGTATTGTTGTGTGTGCATCAACAGATTTTTTTAATGCTCTGTAAAAACAGAAACACTCAACAAAATATAAACCAGATCAGCAACAGCAGGTCATCCTGCCATTTTGCATGCACATTACTGTACCAGCTTTCCAAATCCTATTGCAAGATGCACTGCTGGAGCCATCAGTGTACATGCTGCCTGATCTGTCGCAAATCACAACGTACCACTTTAGGGTGTATTCCAGATGTTCATCTACATTTACGGAGCATTTTTCATTCAGCTTGACCTTGTTTGTTGCAAATCACTGCACTTACTATTGTGGGTGGCTTCACGGTGAAATTGGGATGTACCCAATGTGGTACAAATCGGGAAATATTAAACTCACCCTGACTATTCAGGAAAAGATTCAGCGGTGGTATTATAACTAGGAACCGGATTCGGGCCGACTGGGCGAGCTCCAAATGCGCCCAATCTCGGCAGGGTGAGGTCCAGGTGATTTTAGCTCAAGAGCCTCATCTGAATGTCATTGGTCAGCTGCCCGCCTGAGATGGGCAGAAAGCAGCAGCTGATTGGCGGGCGGGAGTTATTTTCAACTTGGAACGAACCTTGGTTAGACCACACAGTGTGCACAGTTCTTGTCTCCATATTATGAAAAGGATATAGAGGCACTGGAGGTGGTGCAACTAAGATTCATAAGGATGATACCAAAACTGAGAGGTCAAACCTATCAGCAGAGGCTGAACAGGCTGGGGCTCTTTTCTCTAGAAGGCTGAGGGGTGACCTGATCGAGGTTTAAGATAATAAAAGGGTTTGCTAGGGTAGACACAGGGAAAATGTTTCCACTTGTGGAGGAGTCCAAAACTAAGGTCATAAATATAAGATCATAGAATCATAGAATGGTTACAGCGCGGAAGAAGGCCATTTGGCCCGTCGAGCCCGTGCCGGCTCTCTGCAAGAGCACTTCAGCTAGTCCCACTCCCCCGCCCTTTCCCCATAGCCCTGCAAACTTTTTACCATCAGATACTTATCCAACTCCCTTTTGACAGCCGTGATTGAGTCTGCCTCCACCACCCTTTCAGACAGTGCATTCCAGATCCCAACCACTCGCTGAGTAAAAAAGTTTTTCCTCATGTCACCTTTGGTTCTTCTTCCAACCACCTTAAATCTGTGTCCTCTGGTTCTCGACCCTTCTGCCAATGGGAACAGTTTCCCTCTATCTACTCTGTCCAGGCCGTTCATGATTTTGAACACCTCTGTCAAATCTCCTCTCAATCTTCTCTGCTCTAAGGAGAACAACGCCAGCTTCTCCAGTCTATCCATGTAACTGAAGTCCCTCATCCCTGGAGCCATTCTCGTAAATCTTTTCTGCACCTTCTCTAAGGCCTTCACATCCTTCCTAAAGTGCAGTGCCCAGAATTGGACACAGTACTCCAGTTGAGGCTGAACCAGTGTTTTAGACAGGTTCATCATAATTTCCATGCTTTTGTACCTCTATTCATGAAGCCAAGGATCCCGTAAGCTTTTTTAACTGTTTTCTCAAACTGCCCTGCCTCCTTCAATGATTTGTGCACATATATCCCTAGGTCTCTCTGTTCATGCACCCCCTTTAGGATTGTACCTTTTAGTTTATATTGCCTCTCTTCATTCTTTCTACCAAAATGTATCACTTTGCACTTTTCTGCATTAAATTTCATCTGCCACGTGTCTGCCCATTCCACCAGTCTGTCTATGTCCTCTTGAAGTCTATCACTATCCTCCTCACTGTTCACTATACTTCCAAGTTTTTTGTCATCTGCAAATTTTGAAATTGTGCACATCCAAATCATTAATATACATCATGAAAAGCAGTGGTCCTAGAACCGACCCCTAGGGAACACCACTGTATACCTTCCTCCAGTCCGAAAAACAACCGTTCACCACTACTCTCTGTTTCCTGTCACTTAGCCAATTTCGTATCCATGCTGCCACTGTCCCTTTTATTCCATGGGCTTCAACTTTGCTGGCAAGCCTATTATGTGGCACTTTGCCGAATGCCTTTTGTAAATCCATGTACACCACGACAACGGCATTGCCCTCATCAACACTCTCAGTTACCTCGTCAAAAAACTCGATCAAGTTGGATAAACACGATTTGCCTTTAACAAATTTGTGCTGGCTTTCCTTAATTAATCCACACTTGTCCAAGTGACTGTTAATTTTGTCCCTGATTACTGTTTCTAAAAGCTTCCCCACTACCAAGGTTAAACTGACTGGCTCCTAGTTGCTAGGTTTATCTTTACACCCCTTTTTGAACAATGGTGTAACATTTGCAATTCTCCAGTCCTCTGGCACAACCACCGTTTCTAAGAAGGATTGAAAGATTATGGCCAGTACCCCCGCGATTTCTTCCTTCACTTCCCTCAGCATTCTAGGATGCATCCTATCTAGTCCTGGTGACTTATCTACTTTAAGTACAGCCAGCCTTTCTAGTAACTCCTCTTTATCAATTTTTATCCCATCCAGTATCTCCACTACCTCCTCCTTCACTATGTCTATGGCAGCATCTTCTTCCTTGGTGAAAACGGATGCAAAGTACTCGTTTAGTATCTCAGCCATACCCTCTGCCTCCATGCGTAGGTCTCCTTTTTGGTCCCTAATCAGCCCCACCCCTCCTCTTACTACCCATTTACTATTTATATGCCTATAGAAGACTTTTGGATTACCTTTTAAGTTAGCTGCCATTCTATTCTAATACCCTTTCTTTGCCCCTCTTATTTTCTTTTTTACTTTTCCTCTGAATTCTCTATATTTAGCCTGATTCTCAGATAGTCACTAGTAAATCCAATAAGGAATTCAGGAGAAACTTCTTTACCCAGAGAGTGTTGAGAATGTGGAACTTGCTGCCACAAGGAGTAGTTGAGGTGAATAGCATAGATGCATTTAAAGGGAAGCTGGATAAGCTCATGAAGGAGAAAGGAATAGAAGGATATCTGAGAATTGGCTAAGAAAGACTATGAAAAATTAAAAAATGGGTTTAGAATGCATGTACGTAAACGCACAAAGTGTGGTGAATAAGGTTGGTGAGCTACAAGGTTATTATTGCACTGATATTCCTCAAGTTTACTCCTGATAATTTATCCCATTATTTTACATGGAATGGAAGTAAGACAACTGAGTCTGTATGTTGCCTGTGTCTATTTTATCCTGATTTTTGATTATGGGCACCATAGTGGCCTGTTTCCCATCTACTGATAACCCCCCAGTGTCCAGTTACTCCCTCATAATAGTTGTCAGTGCCTCACAAATCTGCTCCCTAGCCCCTTATCATTTATCCCTGAGGATTTATTTCATCGAACAGTTTTAGCTTTGAAGAAATTTTTGATCAGACTGCAGCATTTTCTCCTCATCCTCATCCAAGTCCGCTTCTCACTACTTCACTGAGCTGTCTCTTCCTTCTCCTCTCTTCCACGTGTCTTTCTACTTCTGTTCCTCCCCAAGTCTTTCTCTTGTTTGCTCTCCCCCATATTTGTATTATTATCTCTATCCTTCCCCAACTCTTTCTCTCACCCCTCCCACACACACACACACATTGTATAGAAATAAAGGAATAGAGGTCTGTGACATGATTACGGATAAGTAATAAGAATTAGAGGCAATTGTCTGTCAAGCTGACATAAGTGTCACAATTGTGAAAAACTGTCTACTCTTTGAGAGTACCTGGTGATTTTTACATTTGCTCAGTAAACGGTGCAGAATATCTGTTATTTTAAAACACTTGTTCACGCCTTATACCCTGCTATATACTTTAACCTTTATAGCTTGTCTATCTATGTGCATGTTGAAGCAATGAAGGATAATAACTGAGACTTGCGTCTATTTTGGGTGCATTAATGATCAGGATTCACTTTTGCCATAAGGATGCAATTATTCTTAACCCTACTTTCTCACTGTCCATGTATTATTGCTGAGGACATTTATTCTACCTATAAAGAAAGTCTTTGGGTGGCTACTGGTGACAATTTAGGTGTAAGCAATGGGCCCGATTTTAACACCCCTAGCCTGGCGGGGTGGCAGTTAAAATGGAACGGAAGACTTACCCACAATTGCAAGCAGAAAGGACAGCCGCCCTAAGCCGGCGGGGTCCTCTTTAAATATGCAGATCGGACTCTATTGATGTAATCAGGGCCCGATCTTCCATTTTAACTGGAGGCCTGAGGGGGGGAGCAGTGCTGGCTGTCCCGTCAGGCCAAACCTGCTGGGAGCTGGATTGTGGGCCAGAAGAAACCAAGTTTGACATTCTTTTTTTTAGCTTTCCCTGTGGGCCAGAAGGAGCAGGAGTGCTCCTCCAACCTCCACAAGGAAACCACGGGCCTCCCTTCCAACATTCCCGCCAAGCTGCACGGCTGCGCAGCTGTTTGCCGGTCCCGCGCAGCCCGGGACCGGCTTTTGCAATGTTAATTTTCAAACTGTGAATGGGCCACGCAGCCCCATAAATGGGCTGCCCACCTAAAAAAAAAAATTCGGGGGAACATTGTTCCCTTACCATGGGCTTCCATCCATTCCCCCAATCATCCCCCCTTAGCACTTAGCTGACTCCCGAGGACCGTTTCTGCGGGTCCCTGGTGACGGCTTCCTGCTACCCCAATCTTTGCTCCCGCCAGCCGGCCAGACAGTGATATAGAATCATAGAATCATCGAAATTTACAGCACAGAAGGAGGGAATTTGACGCACCGTGTCTGTGCTGGTTAAAAAAGAGCTATCAAGCCTAATCCCACTTTCCAGCTCTTGGTCCGTAGCCTTGCAATTCCCTTTTGAATGAAGGCGGCTACTGAATCTGTATCCACCACCCTATCAGGCAGTGCATTCCAAATCCTAACCACTCGTTGTGTGAAAAAGTTTTTCCTCAGGTCGACTCTGATTCTTTTGCCAATCACCTTAAATCTGTGGCCTCTGGTAATTGACCCTTCAGCCATTGGAAACAGTTTATCTTTATTTACTCTATCTAAATCCTTCATGATTTTAAACACCTCTATCAAATCCCCTCTTAGCCTTCTCTGCTCTGAGGAGAACAACCCCAGCTTCTCCAGTCTATCCACGTAACTGTAATCCCTCATCCCTGGAATCATTCTAGTAAATCTCTTCGGTACCCTCTCCAAAACATTATGTCCTCATAATGCAGGAATAACTCCCTAAAATCCTGCCCAGTACTGCTCGGCATCAACTATCTATAAATAATCCCGTCCAATCATCAAAATAGAATAATTTAATTTGTTTGGAGGAGAACAAATAATAGGCCAGCCATAATTATCTTTGACTTGAGAAACTCAATTTTTTCCTAAAAATTTAAATGAAGACGCTGTTACCATAGTGGTTTAATTTTTTTGAGAAAATGCGCAAATTGAATATAATATACATGATTATTCATGACAGCTTAGGTCAATAACATTGACTGGGCACCTCTGGCATTTCAGGCAGATGATGGCACTTTCTAAGTATACCGTAAGCTTCACCAGTGTAATTTATAACCAATTTATAACCAATTTGACTGAGGAGTCCTTTGTGTTAGCTGCACTCTTCCTTCTGTGATGAATCTGCATCATAAGTACGGAGAAGCTGCGCGGGGAAAAAGGTGGTGCAAGGCCTGCTTTTAACAAGGTAAGTGGTGAATTAAGTACAATTTAAACATTTTTTCAACAGGTTTATCTTTTTTACATACTTTAAAGAAAGGTAAGTTTATTTTTAGCACCATTAAAAAGTGTAATTAATTTTTTCAAAAATTTAAATTTTTGTTTAAAGTAGTTAATTTATGTAATTTATACTTATTTTAAAAATGTGATTTTTAAAAAATTTATTTGAAGTTTTAGTGAGGTCTTCCTGTCAAAATCTATGAATGGAGATTCCTTGCACCGATTGGCTCTCCATGGCCCACGTGATCCCAGGGGACGCTTCGAACTAACTGCGCCCCTGGGTTACGCAAGCACTGCGCGCCGGCAGCTGCAGGAGGCCCAGGAGCTGAATTCCACGCGGGCCCGAAGCACAACGGCAGGCGGGGTATGTAAGTACGCGCGCGATCCTTGCACCCGCGGGAAGCTGGAGAGCCGAATTTCTGGCCCATTTTTTACCGCGTTTTGGAAATAATAGTCTCTGGGGGAGAAATTCATTATAACCCCGTTTGGGGCACTAAATTTTAAAAGTTTGGAAAATTAGCGCCAGGCGCTAACATTTCCAAACTTTAAAAAAATTCATTTTTGCGCTCCAAGAAGGAAGTGGAGCGCTAAATCAAACGCTCCACTTCCTTCTTGGAGCGCAATCGGCAGCAGGCGGGGCGGTAGGTGAGCAGCACTGCACACTGGGCCGTGCAGCGCTGCCACGTTCAAAGGCTCCTTCCCTCCCTTAAAGGGAAGGGCCATCGCTGCAGGCTCTGTAATTTAAAAAGTACCTACCTGGGCCACCAAGGCAGCCGCAATCCCATGCGATCAGCCCGGCACTCAAGCACATCGATCGCGGGCAGGAACCCGCGATAAAAAGAGGAACAAGAAAGGTAAGGTTTTTTTTTTACTTACCTCGGCCATCTCGCCTTAAATCATCGCCCCCGAAGCGCCCGGCCGCCCAATGCACGCCTCCTGCAGCTGTCAGTGTTTTCGACTGGTGCTGCTGCAGGGGCCGGAAGTCAATTTCGGGTCCGGGGCACTACAGGGGCGATGCGCATGGCGATGATGTCATGATATCCGGGCGAAGGAGATCGGGGCGCAACGCAGTAGCGCTGCCGCAAAACTCCCGCTGAATATGGCAGGAGTCGATGTCAGCGCCGCGCCCAGTCGCAAAGCCAGCAGAAAATGCTCAAAATACTCAGCAGGTCAGGCAGCCTCTGTGGAGAGAGAAACAGAGTTAACGTTTCAAATCGATGACCTGTCGTCAGAATTGGAAAAAGGTAGAGATGTCAAACATGAGAATGGAAACAGAAAGCAATGAAAACAAGGTAAAAGAGTCAAATGGAAATCCCGTCGGAGAGAAGAGAAGAGCATAATTCCCAAATGACAGTCTTCAACTCTTAAAGCTGAATTGTCTTCCGCACCTAAAAAATTGGTAAAGGTGCTTCAGCACTAACAGAAACGGCTCAACAAGCCAGGGAGGGAGCACCCAGGGTCTTGCACATAGCACTCGAGCTTTGTGCAGGGGGGTCAACACTGCAAGACTGGCCCTCTACCCACAGGGGCCAGGAAGCCCTCCAGAAAGAAGTCAGTGGGACTGAGGCTGTCATTGCCAGCAGTGTCACCCCCACTACCTGGCTCCAGTGCCCAAAGAAGTTTCACGAACTCAGACGAGTGGTCAAGGTCAGTGCGTGCATCTTCAAAAGCCGTCTTCTACCAACTGCACCACTAGCCTTGCACACTGCTCAATGCACGACCAACGCCCACCACACCCCCCAATCCCCCCAATCACTTACCTACCAACAATCTGTACCAAACACGAGGCACATCTCCCATTCTTAGCTTCACCTCACCCCCTTGGAGGAGACAGTGCTGGCCATTCTTGGCAGGGGCATGGCTGAGCCTTTGCCTGCAGCAGGGCTGAAAGGATACAAGATGCTGGTATCCTCACACGTTATCCTACTTCTTGCATGCACCTCTTACTTTCCCGCCCTCTCCTCACCACAACTCCACCCTTGTGCCTTCCTCATTTCACACACCCAAGAAATGTAGCCGAAGAAGAAGAAGAAGAAGAAGAAGTTACACCATCACTCAATTTGACACTCCCAGCCATCAGTTCTTCAAGGTCCTCTTGCAAGGCCATCTGCAGTGTCCCCCACTGAAAGTCAGCAGCCTTCCACAAGCCATGCTGCAGTCACTGGGTAGCACTGCGTGTCATCACTAGGATAAATGTGAGAAGTCACACAACACCAGGTTATAGTCCAACAGTTTTATTTGAAATCGCAAGCTTTCAGAGTGCTGCTCCTTCGTCAGGTGAAGTCTTCACCTGACGAAGGAGCAGCGCTCCGAAAGCTTGCGATTTCAAATAAAACTGTTGGACTATAACCTGGTGTTGTGCGACTTCTCACATTTGTCCACCCCAGTCCAACACCGGCATCTCCACATCATGATCACTAGGACAGGCAAAGACACAGACAAGACAGTCACTAAGGGAATGCACAAGGGTGATTAGTTGATTTCTTGATGTCATATTGGATGGATAGATGTATAAAGTTGGATTGGAAAGTTTGCTTTGTGGTGGTTTTTATTTCAGCATCATGGCCAAGAGGACACTGTGATGGTCAGTAACAAGAGGGAAGCTAAGGTGTGGGACAAATGTTGAAAGGGGAACTGGGGTTGTGGTCACTGGTACAGCAGGCGAATGATTCCATCCCGGATATCCCGGCCAGAAAGGGGCTGTCTGGATTGCCTCCTTCCTTCCGCTTCCTCCTCTTCTGCTTCCTCCTCTTCTGCATCTTTCTCTTCCCTTGTCGAGTTGATGCTGGAAATCTAAAATAAAAGCAGAAAATGCTGGAAATACTCAGCAGGTCAGGCATCATCTCGACCTGAGACGTGAACTCTGTGTCTCTCTCCACGGATGCTGCCTGATCTGCTGAGTATTTCCAGCATTTTTTGTCTTTTCAGAGGCCTTCCTTTACCATCCGAGATGTTGCAAGCATCCAGCAGCACTCCCTGCACACTTTAAAAACTTTTAACATCTATTGCACCAAGCCACTACTTCAATAAAATATAAAAAATCCAGTCCAAAACCTTAAATCCAAACTTACCTGAAAGATGTGTGTGTCCCTTTAAGTAATGCTGACACCGTCTCTGTAGATCTGCTGGATGCTTGCTTTTCTGAGCGAGCTTAGGACCCAGCGTTAAAGTCAGTGCAAAGGTCCAAGTTTGCAGAGCGTGGCATCAAGTTGGCGTTGCATGACAACTGACGTCACGCTCTGCTGTTTTGCATTTCTAGGGCCAACGCTGCTAACGGCAGCGCCATGGCCCTCACCATAATGGCTGCCGTCGAGTCCCGCGCCAGTGGCGGGTGAAGTGAGGCGGCCGTCTTTTTTTTCAAGAACAGGGCCTTACCGGAGAGTGGTAAGTACCCAAATTTCTGGGCCCCATTCTTTATCTTAAATACCTCCTTTCTTCCAACCTCTTTGCAAAATCCTATAATACTATGATTGCTTTTCTCTCATCCAATTTTTCTTCAACCCATTGATATGAGTGCCCTTCTCTCATAAATTATTCCATAAATGTATTACCCTTTGTGTAAAAAAAAGTTCCCCTCAACTGAACCCAGTTGGGACGGGTCTTAGCAATACCAGACTTCCTTCTCTCCTAACATATATCATAGATTCCAGCAGAAGCCTCCCCGGAGTGGAAAGTGTATGGAAATGACAGGATAATGAGCCTGTGACATTATCCGTCAGCAATCCCATCATTTCCGCCAGCGTTGAACTTGACTCGACTTATGCCTGTATGAAGCCAGCATGATGTTACCTGCATGACTTGCCAAACTAAGAAGTGGCTGATTTCACACGCTCTAACTGTCAACAAACTTAGTACGATATTGTATCTTTGACCAAAGAACAGGATATGAGCTGTTTGCTGACAGTATGGCAGTGTGGCTTCTCCTGAAAGCCCTCCCACCCATTTAATGTGTTTCTTTAATTGGGCTTAACAGGGTTAAAACCACAAATTCAGTGAAAATATAATGTCGGCCACATTAATGATAATTCTTACACACAGACAGAAAGTGAAAAGGGTTAGTTTATCATTTAATCATCATCTCTTCTATGTATTTGCTGAAGAAGGGACAGATGTGTTTAAAAACCAGGCTGGGGTAACTTGCACAGACAGAGACTCATTCTAATTCTGGGATGCATTTCAGTGGCCATTCTGATATTGTTTCTGATAGAAAGATCAACCCCATGAGCACTTCTTAGTAACCGCCTACTGTTACTGCATATTCACAAACCTGCTGTGGCAAAAGGTTCTTCCAGCCTCCGGCCTCCTGTCATGTCATTCAGGCCTTTGGCTCAGTCACAAAGAGTAGATATAAATGCTTAAGACAAGCAGTCCACAGACACACTGCATCGATGCAACAGCTACTGTTCCATTGTATTGTGACCACTCTAAAAGCCCAGTGGGGTGCTTCCAAATATGTTCTTATCTTTGGGCCTGAGGGAAGGCATGACACTTATCATTGTTTTCTTGAATATTTCCTCCTGTGTAAACAAGCATGGTAGCTTTGCACTATAAAAATGATCTTAAAACGCATGGAATTCATCTTCCCTACCCCAAAGATCAAATATAGAGAGAAAGAAAGAAAGAGAGAAAGAAAGAAAGGATGGATGGATTTGTATAATACCTTTCACAACAGCAGGATATCCCAAAGCGCTTCAAATGAATTACGTTTGAAGTCTAGCCACTGTTTTAATGTTGTTAACAGTGGCAACCATTTTGCATACAGCAACAGCAAACAGCAACGAGATAAATGACCAGTTTTAGTGATAGTTGAGGGAGAAATATTAGCCAGGACAACGTTCCTGCTCTTCTTCAAATAGTGCCATGTGATCTTTTACATCCACCAGAGAGGGCAGATGGGGCCTCAGTTTAATATCTCATCCAGAGTACAGCACCACTCCCTCAGTATTGTACTGAAGCATCAGCCGAGATTACATGTTGAGACTCTCAAGTGAGGTTTAAACCAATGACCTTGTGTTTCAAAGGTGAGAGTTCTGGCTGACGTCTATTGCACCTCTGGGTAAGATATTTTGACAAAGCTGAGTCCGTTGTCAATCATTCTGACTTAGAAGGTAACAGACAGTACCTTACGGTAAATTCAGTGCTCCCACACTAGTGGGGAAGTCTCGATCAAAGGGTGGGAGATAGGGCTACAACATTATAGCTCTGATTCTCCGATCACCATTCCCCTTGAGCTCAGCTCCTCTGCCGAAGCACAGGATGGATGGATTTACCCTTATAGAGCATGAAAAAGAATAGCTGGCTGGATTGAAAATTGGCTTGGAAATAGGAAGCAAAAGATGATGACGAACAGAAAAAAGCTCTGTCTGGGCAGCAGTGATTAATGGAGTTATATCGTGCTCTGTTCCTTGTCCTCTGCTGCTCATATTATTCTTCAATAACTTCAGAGACTACTTCCTATACTATTATAGAATCTGCTGATGGTATCAAGCTATGTGGCCAAGTGACAAATATAAGGGAGATAAACAGCACTCAAAACGATCTGGATCAATTAATCAGATGCACTAAGGAATGACAAATGTCCTTCAGTATATGGCAATGCTTATTGGAATGGGAAACAGCAAACGCGTACACAGTGAAAGAGTATCCAGTAGCAAAGTGGAAAAGAAAAAGGATTGGAGTGTGATTTTTGATTGTTCACTGAACAATTCCAGTAAATCTGTTATCAATATAGCCAATCAAACAATAGGTTATATCCTGAGGCCATCTGAGTATAAGGGGGAAACAGGATATTTCAACCTTTTACCAATCATTGCTGAAGCCACATTTATAATATCGTGCTCAATTTTCATCACCCTATCTTCAAAAGAACATTGATTTATTAAAGAAGAAAGAAAGAACTTGCATTTAGATCGCACCTTTCACAACCTCAGGATGTCCCAAAGTGCTTTATAGCCAATGAAGTATTTTGAAGTGTAGTCACTGTTGTAATGCAGGAAAAGCAGCAGCCAATTTGCCCACAGCAAGGTCCCACAAACAGCAATTAAATAAATGACCAGATCACCTGTTTATCGGTGCTTTTTAAAAATGTATTCATTCATGGGATGTGGGCATCGTTGGCAATTATTGCCCATCCCTAATTGCCCTTGAGAAGGTGGTGGTGAGCTGCCTTCTTGAAACACTGCAATCCGTGTGGTGAAGGTACTCCCAGAGTGGTGTTAGGTAGGGAGTTCCAGGATGTTGAAGGAACGGTGCTATATTTCCAAGTCAGGATGGTGGGCAACTTGGAGGTGGTGGTGCTCCCATGCACCTGCTGCCCTTGTCCTTCTAGGTTGCAGAGGTTGCAGGTTTGGGAGGTGCTGTCGAAGAAGCCTTGGCAGGTTGCTGCAGTGCATCATGTAGATGGTACACACTGCAGCCACATTGTGTTGGTGGTTGAGGGAGTGAATGTTTAAGGTGGTGGATAGGGTGCCAATCAAGCGGGCTGCTTTTTCCTGGATGATGTCGAGCTTCCTGAATGTTGTTGGAGCTGCACTCATCCAGGCAAGTGGAGCGTATTCCATCACACTCCTGACTTGTGCCTTGTAGATGGTGGAAAAGCTCTGGGGAGTCAGGAGGTGAAACACTCACCACAGAATACCTAGCCTCTGACCTGCTCTTGTAGCTACAGTATTTATGTGGCTGGTCCAGTTAAGTTTCTGGTCAATGGTGACCCCCAGGATATTAATGGTGGGGGATTCGACGATGGTAATGCCACTGAATGTCAATAAGAACATAAGAAATAGGAGCAGGATTAGGCCATATGGCCCCTTGAGCTTGCTCACCATTCATTAAGATCATGGCTGATCTTCAACATTAACTCCACTTTCCTGCCCAATCCTCAAATCCTTGATTCCCCTAGAGTCCAAAAATCTATCCATCTCAGCCTTGAATATACTCAATAACTGAGCATCCACAGCCCTTTGGGGCAGAGAATTCCAAAGATTCACAACCCTCCGAGTGAAGATATTCTTCCTTATTTCAGTCTTAAAAGGCCGACCCCTTATCTAGACTATGTCCCCTAGTTCTAGACTCTCCAGCCAGGTGAAACAATCTCTCAGCATCTATCCTGTTAATCCCCCTCAGAATCTTATATGTTTCAATGAGATGACCTCTCATTCTTCTGAACTCCAGAGAAGCCGATGCCTGGACGCTGTCCAGGTCTTGCTACATGCAGGCACGGACTGCTTCATTATCTGAGGAATTACGAATGGAACTGAACACTGTGCAATCATCAGCGAACATTCCTACTTCTGACCTTATGTTGGAGGGAAGGTCATTGATGAAGCAGCTGAAGATGGTTGGGAACTCCTTCAGTGATGTCCTGGGGCTGAGATGATTGACCTCCAACAACCACAACCATCTTCCTTTGTGCTAGGTATGACACCAGCCAGTGGAGAGTTTTTCCCCTGATTCCCATTGCCTTCAATTTTAGTAGGGCTCCTTGGTGCCACACTCAGTTAAATGCTGCCTTGATAGCAAGGGCAGTCACTCTCACTTCAACTCTGGAATTGAGTTCTTTTGTACATGTTTGGACCAAGGCTGTAATGAGGTCTGGAGCCGAGTGGTCCTGGTGGAACCCAAACTGAGTATTGATGAGCAGGTTATTAGTGAGTAAGTGCTGCTTGATAGCACTGTTGACAACACCTTCCATCATTTTGCTCATGATTGCTGATGGGGTGGTAATTGGTTGGATTGGATTTGTCCTGTTTTTTGTGAACAGGACATACCTGGGCAATTTTCCACTTTGTCGAGTAGATGCCAGTATTGTAGCTGTACTGGAACAGCTTGGCTAGAGACACGGCTAGTTCTGGAGCACAAGTCTTCAGCACTGCAGCCGGGATGTTGTCGAGACCCATAGCCTTTGCTGTATCCAGTGCGCTCAGCCATTTCTTGATATCACGTGAAGTGAATCGAATTGGCTGAAGACTGGCTTCTGTGATGGTGGGGACCTCAGGAGGAGGCCGAGTTGGATCATCCACTCGGCTCTTCTGGCTGAAGATGGTTGTGAACGCTTCAGCCTTGTCTTTTGCAATCACGTGCTGGGCTCCACCATCATTGAGGATAGGGATGTTCATGGAGCCTCCTCCTCCCGTTAGTTGTTTAATTGTCCATCACCGTTCACAACTGGATGTGGCAGGACTGCAGTGCTTAGATCTGATCCGATCTGTTGAGAAATAAATATTCGGCGGACACTGGAATAATTCCCCCGCTGTTCATCA
Source organism: Squalus acanthias (assembly GCA_030390025.1). Lineage (NCBI taxonomy): Eukaryota > Metazoa > Chordata > Chondrichthyes > Squaliformes > Squalidae > Squalus > Squalus acanthias. The sequence continues at coordinate 153,113,382 of CM059428.1, forward strand.
AATAGTGCAGTGGGGTCCTTTATATCCACCTGAGATGCAGACACCTCAGTTTAACATCTCATCCAAAAGACAGCATCTCCAACAGTGCAGCATTCCCTTAGTACTGCACTGAAGTCCAGATATTTTGCTCAAGTCTCTGGAGTGGGTGTTTAATCCATGACCTTCTGACTCAGAAGCGAGAGTGCTACCACTAAACAACAGCTGAAAATGTTCAAAGAAGAACAAAGGGGAATCTAGCATGTAGGGCTCGAAGTTATGAAGAGAGACTCACAGGACTCATCTTATTTCCTATGCAGAAATATCTATGAAATCTATGGGGTAGATTCTCGTCTTTAGTCCTTGGATATAACAAAGCTTTTTTAAGGGCAGAGGAAGGCGAGTTAAATCAGGAGGGGAGGATCTCACAGCCATAACACAGCCTGTCTGATTTTCCTTTCATTTAAGTTAAGGGAAAGAAAATTGGGCAGGTTCCGTTCTGGGCGTCTGATCCCACCTGTCCAGTTTTCGTCTCTGGGCCGCACCTCGTCACCATTGCTTTACACCCAAGCCCTAAAGACAAAATTGCTGATGCATAGATGATGCAGGTGTCGGTTGTTTGACTTGGACTGTGATCATAATGGCAAAAGAGGCAGGTTTAAAATGATCAAATGTCAAGTAATACGAGAGAATTGAACATTCTTTGTGTTCCCACTGAGTTGTGAATAGGTGGAACAAATTCCCAACATCAACATTTATCGATTAACTTCTTCACAAATGAACTGGAGAAATATCTGTTTAGAAACAGGATTGAAGACTATAGGATAGACTTGTTTTCAAACTTTCCAGTAAATATTGAGACACTCCTGAGGACCACCTGCAAATATTGACATACCCCTGAAATTTCTCCTTCCCATCTTAACTTCTGAGAGATAGTATTAGCTGAAAAACAATGCTATCATGGCAGGAAACATTTTTTATTAGCATGCGCCGACAGAAGTAATATGCTGGTGAGGCAAAAAGTGCTGAAAAATGAATAACCTATTTTTGCGATCGTGGCTAAAAAGTTGGTGGATCACATTGTGCTTACTGCTGTGTGTGCTGACACAGTTGGGAGCTGGGATCCCTTGAAGTTGCAAACCCAGGTCATGCATCAGATTTAATTAAGCTTCTTGCATCGCCGGTACCTCACGTAGGAAATATGACTATGCGGGGGAGTTCGGGGGCGTATTCAGCCCTTAAAGAGCTGCTGCTGAAAATTAAAGGGATGTGGCCACTTAAAAGGAAGTGGCCACATATGGGGATTAAAAATATGAAATCTTTGGGTGCGAGAGGAGACAGTGCGATTTGAGGAATCTTGCAAGGTCAGATTAAACAACAGCATCATACAACTGTTTCTCTCTCCACGGATGCTGCCTGGCCTGCTGAGTTTTTCCAGCGTTTTCTGTTGTTATTTCGGATTTCCAGCATCCGCAGTATTTTGCTATCGTATTAGTGTTTGGTCCACTGCCACCTCTCTTCTAGGAATGCCTACCTTGAAGAAGTTCTGCTCTTCTCTTCGACGGGACCTCCGTTTGTCTCTTCAACCTTGTTCATCTTCACTGCTTTCAGTTTCCCTTCTCGTGCTTGATCAGGTATCTGCCAAGACTCGGTTTCACAGCCACATTCATCTCTTAATGTCTCTCAATGTCTCTTAATCTCTCCTTTTGTTCTTTCATCCCCTCCCCCTTTTCCCAGCTTTATCCTTGCTTTAAATCTATTTCATTTCCTGCTTTTTTCCAGTTCTGACAAAAGGTCTTCGACCTGAAACGTTAATTCTGTTTCTCTCTCCAAGGAAGCTGCCTGGCCTGCTGAGTTTTTCCAGCGTTTTCTGTTGTTATTTAGCATCATACACCATGTAGATGGCCCAAGATTTCATGCCTACAAAGTGCTGCTTAGCAACTTAGTCCACATTTAAGGGTCCAAATGCGCATCCTTCATATAAAGCTTCACCTGTGGGGAACACATATTGGGAAAATTGCAAGTGTTTTCTGCACAATTTCCAATCCATTCATGACCCCAATTTCCAGATATGCACTCCAGGTGGGCGAGACTCCATGCCGGGAGTTTGTATTAGGAAAATCAACCCATAAATGTCCTCTATGAATATGGGCATTCCCAACCCAGGCCTCAGTTGATAGAGGTCCACAACACAAACCTGCCCATAATATCATACATTTTGGCAATCTTACCTAGAGAGGCATAAGGATGATTGGCAGGGGATGGGGAAGAATGCAGATAGATCAAGATACAAGTGCTTTTCTGCATTTGGAGTTAAGGCACGTTGTCAGGACAGAATAAAGGAAGCATTACTTTACATTGGACTATGTTATAAAAAGGATATAGAGGAGATGGTGCAAAAAAGATTTACAAGGATGGTACCAGAACTGAGAGGTTAGACCTATCGGAAAAGATTGGACAGACTGGGGTTCTTTTCTCTAGAAAAGAGAAGGCTGAGGGCCGATAGAGGTCTTTAAGATTATGAAAGAGTTTGATAGGGTAGACATAGAGAAGATGTTTCCACCTGTGGAGGGAGTCCAAACCTAGGGGCCAGAAATATAAGATAGTCACTAATAAATCCAATAGGTAATTCAGGAGAAACATCTTTACTCAGAGAGTGGTTAGAATGTGGAACTCACTACCACAAGGAGTAGTTGAGGTTTATAGCATAGATGCATTTAAGGGGAAGCTAGATAAACACATGAAGGAGAACGGAATAGAAGGTTATGCTGATAGGGTTAGTTGAAGAGGGATTGGACGAGGCTCGTGTTGTGGAGATGCCGGTGTTGGGGTGGACAAATGTGAGAAGTCGCACAACACCAGGTTATAGTCCAACAGTTTTATTTGAAATCACAAGCTTTCGGAGCGCTGCTCTTTCGTCAGGTGAAGAGGCTCGTGTGGACCAGGTGGGCCGAATGACGTGTTTCTGTGCTGTACATTCTATGTAATTCTATGTAATGTTATACCTGACCTGAGAGTATTCAATATTGACCCTGTGTGATTAAAAATGGAAAAAAAATTCTATTCCCTGGCACTCAGCATTCCTCATCTTGGAAAACATAAAATTCATTAAAAAAATTAAAGAAAGAAATTAGGATAAAACAATAAACATAAACATAAAGAAATACAGCCAAACAATTCACACACTGGAGCAGCATGGAGATCACATTGGTATTCATACCATTCAGACATACACATGCCCTGACAGCAGATGGGGACACTGTACGCCTTCAAGCAGTCTGTCAAAAACAAAGATATCAAAATCATTCTACATCTGTACTGATACCGAACAAGACTCCTGAGGGCATCACATTCAGGTTTGACCCAAGACACAGCAGAGTGATGCTGTATCACTTGAACAAACTAAAATACATTAGAGTAAGTGAAAAAAGGAACAATGCTAATTATTAAAGATGCTCAAAATCTTTTGCACTCATTTAATTATAATTGGACAGAAAATCAACAAAAATGATGAGATGGTTATTTAAAGAGTAATGTGAGTTCATGTGCATTATTGTGGAGTGTTTACTAGAGCCTGCTGAGAAGAGTTCTCCTTCCTGTTTGCATTACATTTGTGCACATAGCTGGGAATAATTAGAAATAAAGATGTTATCATTACCATTCATAGGAGGAATACCAATGTAGGCATCAACTAATGGTGGAGAATGCAAAGACATGGAAATAGCCATAGATATAGGAAAATGCTAGTCACATACTACAGCACAATATACTAAAAATGTTGGCTATGCATTCACATGCTATATTTCAATGTACCAAATGTGTGGGATGCACAGCCACATAGTATGTATAATATACCAAATATATGTGATTTCACCATTACTATGCCACTATAATTGGCTTTGGTGAGTCAACCAATATTTTTGATCTCAGGCAGTTCCATTATCTAGTGTGGCGTCCACCATATCTCCATTTTGTATTAAATTTATTAAAAAATGACCCTCCTTTTAATATCTAGTAGCTTTCTTTGTCGCAGCCCCATAACCATTGCTACTCTTTCATGTCATTTTTCTGCACACATCGGCCCTTTCCCTGTGTAGCTTTTACAAACAAAAGGAGGCACTCATCTATGGATCAGTATGAAACAGTACATTATTTGTTTCACATGAATTGTTGCAGCCAGGTAAAGCATTGATGTATCCTTTCCACATTAAGTTCCACTCACCCTGTGGTCACTGACCTACATTGGCTCCCAGTTCTTCCAGTGCCAAATTTAAAATTCTCATACCTGTGTTTAAATCCCTCTTTGGTCTTACCCTCCCTAACTCTGTCACCTCCTCTAGCATTACAACCCTTCTCCCGAACTCTTTGTTCCTCAGACTCTGGCATCTTGTGCATCCCTGTTCCCTTTGCCACATAATTGCCAGCCATCCTTTCAGCTGCCTAGGCCCCAGACTCTGGAATTCCCTCCCTAGGATTTTCCACCTCCCTCTCCTCCTTGTAGACTCTTCTTAAAACCCAGCTTTTCGCCGAAACCTTTTGTCACAATTGGTCCATTTATTTCCTTACATGTCTTTGAACTGGGGCATTTCTCTATAAATGAATGTTTTTGTTGTTGTTTCTGTCTCTTTGTTGCTGACCCTTTGCTTCCCTTCTCCCTTCTATCTCTTTGCTTGTCTTCTTTCTCCTTAGTCTCTATGCTTTCTCTCTCACTTACTCCTGTTTTTCTTTGCTTCTGTTCTCAGTCCCTCTTTGCTTGTTCCTAGTCTTTCATTCCTACAGTTTACTTCTCTCTCTCTCTTCCCCAGTTCTTCACTATGTCTTGTCCCTAATCCTTTCCCAGGTGAACTATAATCAGCCGATTTGTACAGCAGCAAAGCAACACTACAAGATATTTAGTGGTCATTGAAAAACCCATCAGAAGATTGCAATTACAGCAGCTTAATCCTGATTCATATTTAGCTTAGGGTTTCTGTAGAACGTGAAAATCCGCATAGCTACATGTGCCCTGTATTTCAACTTCCTTTTAGCTGAAAGAATTGAAAGTTCAATTGCCAACCAGCAGGTCACAGCTCTAGGATGAAACCTGCTTCACTTCAGTTGGGTGCGCTTCATCGGGTCTTGGCTGAGTTGTCGGTTAACGTGCCTCAACTCAGTCTGTGCTGGAGTCGCATTTCATTTCGGTTAATCGGGAAATAGCACTGGCAGCTGCAGCGGACCACTGTGGAGGATGAATTGCTTTGGCCACTATATGTGGCAAAAATAGAAAACGCATTCAAAAAGAATGTGTTGCCACATATAATGACCAAAGTAATTCTACCCCGTATCCTGTGCTCCTGCACCCCCACCTCTCCCCCCACTCCCCGCCCCCCTTCCCCCCGGCCGCACTCTTTGTCTTGGCTTAGACAAATCTGAGTAAAATAAGTAAAATGGTGCGCTCAGTCTATGGGTGAGCAGGTTAAGATGAATGGAAATAAAAAAGTACATATGCCAAGAGTTTTTATTTAAGGGCTGAATTCTACAAAACTGTCTATCAGTGCCGACAGCACCTTTATCTGCAGCTTTTACACAATCAATTACTTGAGTTATGAAGGAGAACACAAAGCCTCATCACCGCTTCATTCTTCTCAATAACAGCGCAGAAAGCACATTTAGAAAAAATATACAGCATTGATGGGTTGTTGTGAGCTTCGGTCGATGAGCTCTCCCAGAGTTGAAATTAAAAGGCAGTTAGAGGAAAATTGTTTTCACTGGTCATCAGTCGCATCCTGAAAAGCTTTATTCATGGTGATTAATTAGATGCTGAAAAAAGTGAGGTTTAATAAAGTAGCTGAATGGTTTTTCAGTGGCAGTATCACAGGTTAATGGGCAGTGGCTTGCCTTGACTAAGTGTTATTACTACAGTCCATAATTTCATCTTGAAAATAGGTTAGGGAGTGAATCTTCCTCTTAGTAATTGAGAATTGATTTGAAAATAAATGATAGTGAAACTCCCACTGAACTACAGGACATCGTATAGGTTGTGACAATAAATGGTTTCTAGTTGATGTGTAAGTCATGGCTCTGGGTGATGCAGTTTTATATAAGGATTCTGCAGCAGTCTGTTTTCCAGTGATACATTCATTTTAATACCACTGTTTGAAGCATAAGACAGACCGCACAAAACTGAGAACCAAGAGTAATTCAAAATGCCAAGGGAGCCTATGATAAGTTACAGATACATCAAAGTTAATTTTTCATTGAATTTTGTCTCGAAAATATAAATGTAAATTGGATTTTTAAATAAAAAAGCTTTTGTTTTGTAATTTTCTGTGAATCAGTTATTTCTAGATACAGATCGGAATAGCAATCCAATTATCATATTAATAGTGTTTCAAAAGCTATTTATCTCCCTATAAAACAACGCGCATTAGTTTTGCAAACTGGAATGATACTTTGGTAAATAACAAAACTAAGGAATTTGTTGAACATTATATAGCTGCTGAGGTTTGTTTATCACGTCTGGGTAGTTGCTGCATTAGCAATGTTCAGAGGAGGAATTATTTTTTACAAGTTCTTGACTTTATTAACTATGTTTCAGATAACAAATGTAGGAAACTAGATGGTAAGGCGCACTTGAATTGTTATTAAGAACAGTGTTCGAAGCGTACTGTCCCTTGATAGTGTCTGCTTGACTGTTAAGAGGCTGTACTGGAAAGTCACCTTCCTCAGTGGGCTTGTTAACCCATTCCACGTGAGACTTAAAACCATAGGAAAGGTGAAATGACACAGGACTGTCCTGTATATACAATGTGCCACAGATGTGCAGTGCATTTGATCAGTGGTGTGCAACTGATTTTGACCATAGGGACTAAACAACAACTTTGTATACGCTGAAGGATCAACATGTAGGTTAGAGTAAATTTACTAAACATCACAGCCAGTGGCACTGAACTACAACGGGCGATCAGTGTCTAAGAAATGGCGTTAAAATATTTTTGCCCATGGCTGATCTAAAGTGCTCTCGCACAAAATGTGAAAGCTTTATCTTAATATTTTAATAAATGGTAATGAGACAGAAATAGGCACAAGCACAATATGACAGAGTTTCATAGATCAGACCTTCAACTGAATGCCAAGAATGTCCAATATTTTAAAAGTCCTCTCCACATGCACGGCCCAATACACCTTCAGCAACATTCACCTCTTCAGTAACTCAATTACCATGGATGCCAATTCTTTGATCTGCTGATATGTTATTCTGCACCCTCAAAAGAAAACTCTCTGGTTGAAATAGGGTGCAACCACATTTAATTCCCTCAAAAATGCCTTGTGCATGTGCCTAGATTTATTTGCCCCATTACTTCCCATTGGTGACAGTGTGTGTTTTGCCTGTAGTGCTACCTAACCATCTGTTCCTTCTAGGTGCTCTCCTGATGAGATGGCTGGCAACTGAGGTCCTCTTGGGATTGAGATGGCCTCTACCTCTTTGTGCTGGATTATGGGATGGTCCTGCAACTGATTCTTCTCCATCTGCTGCTGGTTGGTCCTGGATGATTTTTGCCACATGTGCTAGCATTTGAGCAGCAGGATGATCCAGATGTGATGTTGCCCTGAGATTGCAACAGCCTCATCCATGCCTGTTTCAGCCATGCTGGGCACTCTCTCAGCATGTCCATTGTTTTGTGTGGGAGCAGATCTCTGACCAGCAATGAGGATGGACGGTGAAATCTTTCCTTCCATCTGATTCCTTCCAGCATGGTAAATCCAGACACAGAACATGTCTTGGAGACTGAAGCCCCAAACCTGCATGGCATCAACATGAGCATTCACAAGAGATTCTTCCACTGTGCAAAAGACCTGTCCCTGGGGACTCCAATGCAGGTGGGCCCTGAAGGTGACATGCAATTCATGGAAATTCAGATAAGAAGTATTGCAGGACTGAACAGTTGAGGTAGTGGACTCCTCCACAGTTGCAGCCACACCTTGCAAGGCGCTTAGTACAGCACGATGCAAAAATGTTGGTAATCAGGCACACACTTCTTTTGAATCCAAATCCCAGGGTTTTGCAGCCAAAAAAGGACACAAGCTCCTCCTCTGTCACCAGCACATGCTTCCGCTCACGCACACTCTGTGATTCACTCAGTGCACCATCCTCAAACTAACTATCTAAACCTGTAGGGTGGATATATCTGTGCTGGTCCTTGCTACGGGTTGAGTGCTCGACACAGGGTGCTGTGAGGTCCTGGGTTGCTGCAATCTAGGGCAGGTCAAGCTGGTTCTTGGGGAAGCCGAAAGAAACAGAAGCATATGTGAGAATGCTGGCTGCAAGATGCTCTTTCAAAGAGTGCTTACATAATAGTAGAGTGTGTGGTAGAGGTGTGTGCATGTGTGAGTGAGTGAGTGTGTGAGTGAGTGAATGAGTGAGTGAGTGAGAGTGAGTGAGTGAGTGAGCAGAGAAAGAATAACTGGAAAAGGATGGTAACTAGCACACAGCTTCAAGGAGACATCTGGCTTCTCCAGGCCCACTCCCTCAATGCCTCTAGCCTGAGATTGTCCAGGACGATCTGTTCAAAGAAACTGAAGGCTTGAAAATGAAGTGCCCTTCTCTCATTATGGTTTGTTTCTGTCTGTTATGTGCCATCTTGTTCTGCAAACAGAGAAGTGGTGTTGCTATCGTATTAGTGGTGTTGAGATGCTGGAGATTTGAACACCATGATCCACAGACAGAGGTCAGCTTCCACATTTACACCAAAGATGTCCCGCTGTACCTCTCCACCACCTCGTTCAATCCCTCTACTGCCTCTGTGCTATCATGATGCGGAAATGCCGGTGTTGGACTGGGGTGGACAAAAGTGAGAAGTCGCACAACACCAGGTTATAGTCCAACAGCTTTATTTGAAATCACAAGCTTTCGGAGCGCTGCTCCTTCGTCAGGTGAAGTGAACAGAGCTCCAAAAGCTTGTGATTTCAAATAAAGCTGTTGGACTATAACCTGGTGTTGTGCGACTTCTCACTTCTGTGCTATCAGATAGCTTGTCTGACACCAATCCTGGATAAACTATAAATTTCTCAAGCTCAACATTAGGAAGATCGAAGCCATCATCCTCAGCTGTGTTCACAAACTTTGCTCCTTTGCCACTGGTTCCATCACCTCAAACGCAGTCTCAGGCTGAACAAGACTTTTCATAACTTTCGAGTATGATTTGACCTGGAGCTGAGTTTCAGACCCCATTCCTGCCCGGCGGGGTGGTATAAAAATTCCCCCCATGCTCTCTGAAATAGCACCTTAGCAACATAAGAAGGAAGAATTAAAAACCTGACAATGACATTTACTTTTTGATCAAATGAGAGAAACCTAAAGCATTGAAAATCTGCAACTCAGCAGAAAAAGTAGAAACAAATGGCATGTTGGCCTTTATTACTAGGGGGTTAGACTACAAGAGTAAGGAAATCTTGCTACAGTTGTACAGGGCTTTGGTGAGACCACACCTGGAGTACTGAGCACAGTTTTGGTCTCCTTACCTGAGGAAGGATATACTTGCCTTAGAGGCGGTTCAACGAAGGTTCACCAGACTAATCCCTGGGATGAGAGGGTTGTCCTTTGAGGAGAGATTGAGTAGATTAGGCCTATACTCTTTGGAATTTAGAAGAATGAGAGGAGATCTCATTGAAACATATAAGATTCTGAGGGGGATCGACAGGGTAGATGCTGAGAGATTGTTTCCCATGGCTGGAGAGTCCAGAACTAGGGGGCATAGTCTCAGGATAAGGGGTCGGCCTTTTAAGACTGAGAAGAGGAGAAACTTCTTCACTCAGAGGGTTGTGAATCTTTGGAATTCTCTGCCCCAAAGGGCTGTGGATGCTCAGTAGTAGATTATATTCAAGGTTGAGATAGATAGATTTTTGGACTCCAGGGGAATCAAGGGATATGGGGATAGGACAGGAAAGTGGTGTTGAGGTCGTAGATCAGCCATGATCTTATTGAATAGTGGAGCAGGCTCAAGGGGCCATATGGCCTACTCCTGCTCCTAATTCTTATGTTCTTATGTTCTTAAGCACCAAAGAACATCGGAACAAAGTAGGGATTTACTGATTCACCAATTCAAGGGTAAACACAGATCCTAATAAAATCAGATGAAGAGTCTGCAAAATCCTAGAACAATTACTACAGAAGAAATGAATGTTGACACCCACACAACTACTGCTGTAAACTACTAAAAGAAAATGTTGAACCAAATACGAGTAATAAATCACAGTGTAGAATGCTCTAACTGGACCCTGTGCAGTGGGCATTATCCTGAATTGAAAACTACAGTTCGTCCCATTGGCAATGATTGCTTTTGGCTAAATTAATGTTGGCCAGATCAATGCTACAGCTTCTAGAGGGTACATTCTCATATCCCAACCAACAATGTAAAATGCTGCATAATGCTTTATGGAAGGATGTGAAGGCCTTAGAGAGAGTGCAGAAAAGATTTACAAGAATGGTTCCAGGGACGAGGGACTTCAGTTACGTGGATAGACTGGAGAAGCTGGGGTTGTTCTCCTTAGAGCAGAGAAGGTTGAGAGGAGATTTGATAGAGGTGTTCCAAATCATGAGGGGTCTAGACAGAGTAGATAGAGGGAAACTGTTCCCATTGGCTGAAGCGTCAAGAACCAGAGGACACAGGTTTAAGGTGATTGGCAGAAGAATCAAAGGCGACATGAGGAACAACTTTTTTACTCAGTGAGTGGTTAGGATCTGGAATTCACTGCCTGAAAGGGTGGTGGAGGCAGATTCAATCATGGCTTTCAAAAGGGAATTGGATAAGTACCTGAAGGAAAAAAATTTGCAGGGCTACGGGGAAAGGGCGGGGGAGTGGGACGAGCTGAAGTGCTCTTGCAGAGAGCCGGCACGGGCTCGACGGGCTGAATGGCCTCCTTCTGTGCTGTAACCATTCTATGATTCTATGCTTTAGTAAAGGAACTACATAAAACCTCTCTTTAAGATACATGGGTAAGGAGAAAAATAGTCTTTTGATACAACAGTGGCTTACTAACATGCCTTTGAAGTGCTAGTGCTCAATAATTGGGGTCTCTTAGTGGCGCTGTGAGCTAATGTTTCATCTGGCATGGTATTCAGCCATACAGAACAAGAAAATATGATCCCAGGTCTGTGTTGAGTTAGCCAGTCTTGAATGAGACGTTAAACCGAGGCCCCATCGTCCCTCTCAAGTGAACATAACAGTTCCTATGGCACTATTTTGAAGACGAGCTGGGGAGTCCTGGCCAATATTTAGCCCTCAATCAATATCACTAAAAAAAACGAGATTATCTGGTCATTATCACATTGCTGTTTGTAGGACATTGCTGTGAGCAAATTGGCTGCTGCGTTTCCTACATTACAACAGTGATACACTTCAAATGTACATCATTGGCTGTAGAGCACTTTGGGACGTCCTGAGATCGTGAAAGGCTCATATAAATGCAAGTTTTTCTTTACTCTCTCCAGAAATAATGAGTGCACTATTATCAGTCTCAGCACCCTCAAAGGCAGAAAAATAAAGCAATCTTTCTTCCACCTCATTGCTATGCAGTGTTAAAGTATGTATTTGCAATGTTGGGTCAGGACTGTCATGATGAACCCCCATGGTTGACCAGTTTTCTAATGCTCACCATCTAGCTCATACATGAAGAATGCGACTCACATGAGGTGCCACAGGTTCATGGAACTATATCCCAGTGTGACTTAAGGTTGAAGGGGAGAAAAAGGTAACAATATGGAAAAGAAATTAAGCTCAAGAGATACAGAACACAAGCATTAAAAACCCTCCAATCTACTGCAAAGGTTAATGCATCTGATTTAAATACTCATTTTAAGAGCTACAAAGGAGTTTTACAGAGCTACAAGAAAAAAAGTAATGCAGCAAATTGACTTTCACGTTACAACTGAAACATTTCTTCATTAAATTTACGTGAAATTAGGAAATATTGTGTATAAATATAGAGTCACTGCCCTTGACATCAAGTCAGCATTTGACCGAGTCTGGCATCAAGGAACCCTAGTAAAACTGAATTCAATGGGAATCAGGGGGAAAATGCTCCACTGGCTGGAATCATACCTAGCACAAAGGAAGATGGTTGTGGTGGTTGAAGGTCAATCATCACAGCCCCAGGACATCGCTGCAGGAGTTCCTCAGGGCAGTGTCCTAGGCCCAACCGTCTTCAGCTGCTTCATCAATGACCTTCCCTCCAACATAAGGTCAGAAATGGGGATGTTCGCTGATGACTGCACAGTGTTCAGCACCATTCACAACTCCTCAGATAATGAAGCAGTCCATGCCCGCATGCAACAAGACCTGGACGACATTCAGGCTTGGGCTGATAAGTGGCAGGTAACATTCGTGCCACAGAAGTGCCAGGCAATGACTATCTCCAACAAGCGAGAGTCTAACCACCTCCCCTTGACATTGAATGGCATTACCATCGCCGAATCCCCCACTATCAACATCCTGGGGGTCACCATTAACCAGAAACTTAACTGGACCAGCCACATAAATACTGTGGCAACAAGAGCAGGTCAGAGGCTAGGTATTCTGCGGCGAGTATCTCACCTCCTGACTCCCCAAAGCCTTTCCACCATCTACAAGGCACAAGTAAGGAGTGGTCCTTGGACCCCAGCTATTCACAATATACATTAATGATCTAGATAAGGGAACTAAATGTAATATCTCCAAGTTTGCAGATGACACAAAGCTGGGTGGGAGTGTGTGCTGCGAGGAGGATACCGAGAAACTTTGGACAGGTTGGGTGAGTGGGCAGTAGCGTGGCAGATGCAATATAACGTGGATAAGTGCGAGGTTATCCACTTTGGTGTCAAAAACAGAAAGGCAGACTATTATCTGAATGGCAATAGATTGGGAGAAGGGGAAGTGCAACGAGACCTGGGTGTCCTTGTGCACCAGTCGCTGAAAGTAAGCATGCAGGTGCAGCAGGCGGTGAAGAAGGCAAATGGTATGTTGGCCTTCATAGCGAAAGGGTTTGAGTATAGGAACAGGGATGTCCTGCTGCAGTTGTACAGGGCCTTGGTGAGACCACACCTTGAGTACTGTGTGCAGTTTTGGTCGCCTTATCTGAGGAAGGATGTTCTTGCCATGGAAGGAGTTCAGCGAAGATTCACAAGGCTGATACCTGGGATGGCAGGAATGACATATGAGGAGAGATTGGGTCGATTGGGCTTATACTCGCTGGAGTATAGAAGAATGAGAGGGGATCCCATCGAAACATATAAAATTCTGACAGGTCTGGACAAACTAGATGCAGGAAGAATGTTCCCGATGGTCGGAGGGTCCAGAACCAGGGGTCATAATCTAAGGATAACGGGTAAGCCATTTAGGACAGAAATGAGGAAGAATTTCTTCACCCAGAGAGTGGTGAACCTGTGGAATTCTCTACCACAGAAGGCAGTTGAGGCCAATTCATTAAATATATTCAAGAAGGAGTTAGATATATTTCTTAAGGCTAAAGGGATCAAGGGATATGGGGAGAAAGCAGGGACAGGGTACTGAATTTGGATGATCAGCCATGATCTCATTAAATGGTGGAGCAGGCTCGAGGGGCCGAATGGCCTACTCCTGCTCCTATCTTCTATGTTTCTATGTTTCTATGTGATGGAATACTCTCCACTTGCCTGGATGAGTGCAGCTCCAACAACACTCAAGAAGCTCGATACCATCTAGGACAAAGCAGCCTGCTTGATTGGCACCCCATCCACCACCTTAAACATTCACTCCCTCCACCACCGGCGTACCGTGGCTGCAGTGTGTACCATCTACACGATGCACTGCAGCAACTCGCCAAGGCTTCTTTGGCAGCACCTCCCAAACCCGCGACCTCTTCCACCTAGAAGGACAAGGGCAGCAGGCGCATGGGAACACCACCACCTCCAAGTTCCCCTCCAAGTCACACACCATCCTGACTTAGAAGTATATCGCCGATCCTTCATCGTCGCTGGGTCAAAATCCTGGAACTCCCTCCCTAACAGCACTGTGGGAATACCATCACCACACGGACTGCAGCGGTTCAAGAAGACGGCTCACCACCACCTTCTCAAGGGCAACTAGGGATGGGCAATAAATGCTGGGATTGTCAGCGACGCCCTGATCCCATAAACAAATAAATTAAATAAATAAATAAATAATAAAGCAGCACCAATTTTAGGGTTACCAGTACTGGAGCAGTAATTAGTTGATCACATGTCTGAAGTTAACTCTCAGGAGCTGTATTTCCTTATGGCTCTTGAGTGGATAAGGGGCTCTGCAGAGTGGGGAATTGTCACTAATGCCTTCTTTGGTGGCTGCTGGCACCATACACGTGAGTCCAGGAAAGCTTTCCCAATATCAACTGGTATGAGTCGTTCTTTGAGCATTGCGGCAAGCTCATGGTCTTGACTGGTTTTCAGTCTAAATTCAAGTCGAACAATTGATGCTGTCTCCTTCAGTTTGTGGTTTCTTAAATGCTGTCTTCTTCTACAGAGAAATACCCTGCTTCAGCATTCACATATCAGCACTGATTTTGTTTTTAAAGGAACTGCTCACGGCAGGGGAGCTTCATTGAGCAAGTCAGAAAATTAGGTGGCTGTCCTTGCCCGAATTTCCGACTGGTGATTCGGGTCCAGAAAAAGAGGCTGTCCCACCAGCATGCATAGGGTTCCGTTAAATATTCACATTATTAAAAACAGGCACCCTGATGAATCTTCTGACTTTGGACAAGGCTCTGCACCTATACAAACTGGGCACATAGGGATCTGCTCTTCTTAAAGCGCAGGTTAATGTTTCATAGTTGTTATGAAGAATGTCTTTTGTGTCAAAGGATGCTGCATTTTGCTCCATGCATTGGTTGGTTTTGCTCGGTAGTGCAACATTTTTGCATTTTTGGATTTCATTTCTGCCAGTGCTTTCCTACATTATTTGTTTGTTACACTGCCATTTAAATAGAATCACGCCAAATGGCAATGTTTGGAATCTCCGTGGGGGTTCTGATAAGCACTGCGCGACTCAGATGAGAAGGACAAGTGCGTGAGGGGGCAATAAATGCAGGTGCTACAACCCCTGAGGTGTTGTGACTGCCCGGTTCACTCCCCAAGACCCACTTTTATAGAATCCGCCGCACCTATCCCGAGATGTCAGAGTGAGATCTGTCTCTGTTTCATAAGAGTAGCGGCCACAGAGTTGGATCATGTATTGCGGGATAAGCTGTGGGCAACGGGGGAGCAAGTCAACAGGTTTAACAACCTGGTTAAGTCTTTGGAAGTACCTGTTGGAAAACTCCGACGCTGCCCTTGCCAGACGTGCCATGGTCAGGGGAGGTTTCCTAATTTTAATTTCAACTGAGGTGCCTGCAGCACTATGGACGCATCTTGGACATGCACCATTGCAGGGAACCCATAGGATGCAGTGGAGCCCAACTGCTCCAGGGGGTTGCTGGACGCCCCTCATGAAAAAACTGGCTCCAATGTCCGGGCCCCCATTATAATACATTTTTGGCAGCATTTCTTAGGGCGTTCAGGTTATTACGCAGGCCTGGACTCCCCAGGTAAGCCTCACTTGCATCCTTCCATTGTTCAGTACCCCTCATGTGACTCGGCATACTGACCACCCAGCAGATCCCAGGCGAGAGCCAAAGAAACACCTGGCCAGCGAGTCCCCTTGGCTGGATATATCCCTCTGACACAAGTGAACTTGATTGGAGCAGGCCACCCCAAAGAAGGCCCCATGGAAGTGGGCAGCAAAGGCTGGGATCCATTATATCCTTACAGCGAGATTGCCCTGGAAGGCCATGAAATATCAGGGCCCACACCTGGAAGAGGGAAAGCTCTTACCATAAAAGGAAATGCAACCACAGCATGAAGGTTTCATGCCACTGCATCTTGCAAGCCATCACATCTGATAACTAGGAGCTCTGCAGTACACACCTGTATCAAGAAAGCAACAGGTGCTGTGTTGGCAAGAAGCAAAGCTCCATCACTATTCCCATGGAGGGGAGGCACAATGTCAGTCAGCGAGCAGTTTTCTTGCCTTGACAGTAGGAAACTACAATTGTAGTATTCAGGGCTCCGAACATGTCAACCCAAGCCTATGTGAACAAAAAAGGTTTGCATTCAATTACTGCTTAGGTGGTATCTGACCACAGAAACATCATTATACATGGCCCTTATCCAGGAAGCAACTATGTCTTCATTGTGCAGCAGTTAACATTATTTGAAGGAGAAGAAACACTGGGTGGATCACTCTTCAGAGAACAGAGATACCGTCTGTATTCATGGCCTGTTGACCCCACTGAGAACCCCCTAACAAAACAAAGGAATACCTCGGACTGGATGACTAATCTGTTCCTTGGCTGCCATCTGCAACTTCGCAAAAAGTGTGCCATGCAGCTTTAGCACAATGAAACTGTGTGTGCCAAAGGGCAATGGTTGTGCAGAGTTCTTCACAAATGCTATCTACCAAGGATGCAACAGTTGACAAATTAGGTTTTGTCCATGGTAGATGAGGCCCACAAGAAATGTGAGCAACATTGAGAAGTACAGTTACTTTCACCTCCTCATGGTAGCAAACATCTTCCTCATATGGAGCCATCTACGATAGATCTGAGTGGTTGCATTGACTCAGTTGGAGACCTCTCTTCATTCAGCTTGCACCTGTGCTATAACTTAAGCCCCGAATAGGGCCACCCTCCTTTGATGCACCCCCTACAGCAGCATCTCCAACCATTCAGCATAAAATGTAGCACTGCTGAGGACATGTCTCCGGTGTGCCATTGTGAACAATTAGTCAATCAGAGTATTTTCTAAATGGTGAGAAACTAAGACTGTTGAGTAGCGAAGAGATTTGAGAGTCCAAGTACACAAATTAGTAAAAGCTAGTAGACAGGTACGAAAAGCACTCAAAAAGACTACTGGAATGTTGGCCTTTATCACAAGGGAGTGGATTACAAAGGGGTGGAAATTACATTTCAGTTGTAAAGCGCCTGGGTCAGACCCCACCTGGAGTACTGTGTTCAGTTCTGGGCACCGCACCTCAGGAAGGATATATTGGTCTTGAAGAGGGTGCAGCGCTGGTTCACCAGAATGATACCGGGGATTGGAACATTAAATTATGAGGACAAGTTGCATAAACTTGGCTTGTATTCCCTTGAGTTTAGAAGATTGAGGGGTGGGTGACCTGATCGAAGTGCTTAAAACGTTAAAAGGATTTGATAGGGTTGATATGGAGAAACTATTTGCTCTGGTGGGAGAATCAATAACGAGAGGACATAATCTTAAAATTAGAGCTAGGCCATTCAGGAGTGAAATCAGGAAGCACTTTTTCACACAAAGGGTAGTAGAAATTTGGAATTTTCTTCCCCAGAAGGTTGTGGATGCTGGGACAATTGGAGCTTTCAGGACTGAGCTAGATAGATTTTTGTCAGGTAAGGCTATCAAGGGATATAGAGCAAAGGCGGGGAAATGAAGTTGAGGTACAGATCAGCCATGATCGAATTGAATAACGGAGCAGGTCCCAGGGGCTGAATGGCCGACTCCTGTTCCTAATGTTCCTATGTTCCTATGTTGACGATGATATGTCTCAGATTGCACCCTCTGAATTGCCTTTGGAGAAGCAGTTGCTCCCCAGTTCCCCTATGTTAGCATTTATGGCTGTGTACTACATGATTATGTGCTATATGATTGAAAACTCACTCCCGTGGTTGTGCATTTATATGCTTGTGTACTCTTACGGTTGTGTACTCTTGTTCAAACAATTGCAGGTTTCATTCTGTGCTTTGTTTTGCATGAAATTCACTTCGAAATTTTAAAAGAAGCAATTAAATAAACATTTGAATAAAAATATTAAAGCGTCTGGGGAAAGAGCAGGGCAATGGGATTACAGTAGATAGCTCTGATATAAACCTAACACAGGCACTGGCTTTATGGGCCCAATGACCTCCTATTGTGATATGACTTCTATGATTCTACATGACACAATTCAGTGTGAAATGCTTTGGCTGAATATCAGCAGAAGTGCCAAATGTCCCATAAGTGACTTCTACACTTGCCTTTGTTCAAAAGTCATGTCATGTTTCATTATAATTGTCAAGTGTAAATATGTCTAACATGTTTTTGTTTAACAGAATGTGATTGCCAGATGTGCACCGCTAAACGTCCTTGTTCAGTGAGTGCAAGCGTCTGAATCATTTCACCAGTATTTACCCAGAAAATGATTAACTCTCTCCTCAAAATCATTAATTTATGTAACTTTACCTCAGTGTATCTAATCATATTGGCATTGTATCTCATTAGATCCCAGGTACAAAAATCCGTAATTGTTAAAATCCAGTTCTTTCATGAAATAAAATAAGCAGCTAATAAAATAAGTAGCCAACTTGCTGAAGCTATAAGGACTCTATAAGCTTAGACTCTGGATCAGTTCCGATGGAGTGGAGGGTGGCCAATGTAACCCCTCTTTTTAAAAAAGGAGGGAGGGAGAAAGCAGGGAATTATAGACCGGTCAGCCTGACATCGGTCGTGGGTAAAATGATGGAAGCAATTATTAAAGATGTCATAACAGACCATTTGGAAAGTGGCGACATGATAGGTCCAAGTCAGCATGGATTTGTGAAAGGGAAATCATGCTTGACAAATCTTCTGGAATTTTTTGAGGATGTTTCCAATAGGGTGGACAGGGGGGAACCAGTAGATGTGGTGTATTTGGACTTTCAGAAGGCCTTCGACAAGGTCCCACACAAGAGATTGGTGAGCAAAGTTAAAGCACATGGGATTGGGGGTAATGTGTTGACGTGGATTGAGAACTGGTTGGCACACAGGAAACAAAGAGTAGGAGTAAATGGGTACTTTTCAGAATGGCAGGCAGTGACCAGCGGGGTACCGCAGGGTTCGGTGCTGGGACCCCAGCTGTTTACATTATATATTAATGATTTGGACGAAGGGATTAAATGTAATATCTCCAAATTTGCGGATGACACTAAATTGGGAGGCAGTGTGAACAATGAGGAGGATGCTAGGAGGCTACAGAGTGACTTGGACAGGTTGGGTGAATGGGCAAATGTATGGCAGATGAAGTACAATGTGGATAAATGTGAGGTTATCCACTTTGGTGGTAAAAATAGAGAGGCGGACTATTACCTGAATGGTGGCAGATTAGGGAAAGGGGACGTGCAACGAGACCTGGGCGTCATGGTACATCAGTCACTGAAGGTGGGAATGCAAGTGCAGCAGGCAGTCAAGAAAGCAAACGGAATGATGGCCTTCATAGCAAGGGGATTTGAGTACAGGAGTAGGGAGGTGATGCTACAGTTGTACAGGGCCTTGGTGAGGCCACACCTGGAGTATTGTGCGCAGTTTTGGTCTCCTAACTTAAGGAAGGACATTCTTGCTATTGAGGGAGTGCAGCGAAGGTTCACTAGATTGATTCCTGGGATGGCCGGACTGACATATCAAGAAAGATTGGGTCAACTGAACTTGTATCCTCTGGAGTTCAGAAGAATGAGGGGGGATCTTATAGAGACATTTAAAATCCTGACTGGTTTAGACAAATTAGATGCGGGCAGAATGTTCCCAATGGTAGGGAAAACTAGAACCAGGGGTCACAGTCTAAGGATTAAGGGGAAGCCATTTAGGACTGAGCTGAGGAGGAACTTCTTCACCCAGAGAGTGGTGAATCTATGGAATTCTCTTCCACAGAAGGTTGTTGAGGCCAGTTCGCTAAATATATTCAAAAGGGAGTTAGATATAACACTCACAACTAAGGGGATCAAGGGGTATGGCGAGAAAGCAGGAATGGGGTACTGAGGTAGCATGTTCAGCCATGAACGCATTGAATGGCGGTGCAGGCTCGAAGGACCGAATGGTCTACTCCTGTACCTATTTTCTATGTTTCTATGTTTCTATGATGGGTTACTGTGCAGAAATTACAACCCTCCACTAACGGGGGAAAAACCTACCCTTTTAGCTCTGTTGAGGAGTGAACTGTTTTACGCTGCCCAGTAAACTATGAATTGTCCTTTTGCAAATACGCTGCTCCCAATTCAGTTGCAGACAAAATAATTTTTACATTCAAACAATATACAACAACAACTTACAATTATATAGCCCCTTTAACATAGTAAAACATCCCAGGGCGCTTCACAGGAGAGTTATCAAACAAAATTTGACACCGAGCCACATGAGATATTCGGACAGGTGACCAAAAGCTTGGTGAAGTAGGTAGGTTTTAAGAAGCCTCTTAAAGGAGGAGAGAGAGGTAGAGAGGCGGAGAGGTTTAGGGGGGGAATTCCAGAGCTTAGGGCCTTAGGCAGCTGAAGGCACGGTGCAGTGATGAAAATCTGCACAAGTGGGCAGAATTGGAGGAACGCAGAGATCTCAGAGGTTACAGAGATAGGGAGGGGCGAGGCCATGGAGGGATCTGAAAACAAGAATGAGAATTTTAGAACCGAGGTGTTGTTGGACTGGGAGCCAATGTAAACCAGCAAGCAAAGGGGTGATGGGTGAACGGGACTAATTTTAGGGCTAATTTTTCTGTAACTATAGCAGGAAATAGGCACAGAGACCATTGATGCCACGTGTATCATGCCCCCAACCCCTCCTCCCCCCCCCCCCCACCATCCCATTTTCAATACCCGAGGAGCATGCAGAATAAGCTGGCCTTAAGGCTTCAATCAGAGGATCAGTGGCCATACAGTGGACTGAAGAGTTTCTACCCCGTGCATCAGAGCACCATACATTCGGGTTGTGGACCTACTACCAGACCATGTGCTGAAAATTGCACCCTCTCCGATGACTTCATGCTCAGAAAATACCCTTCTTTTAAAAGCAGGGCCCCTGATGCCAAGATCCCTACCTGCATCAGCTGAGGATAGACTAAAGCTGGCCCACAGGTCAATAAGTTCCTGCTCCTCAGTTAGTTTTTTTAAAATTCATTCATGGGATGTGGGCAGCACTGGCAAGGCCAATAATTATTGCCCATCCTTAATTGCCTTTGAGAAGGTGGTGGTGAGCCGCCTTCTTGAACCGCTGCTGTCCGTGTGGTGAAGGTACTCCCACAGTACTGTCAGGTAGAGAGTTTCAGGATTTTGACCCAGAGATGATGGAGGAACAGTGATCTACTTCCAAGTCAGGATGGTGTGTGACTTGGAGGAGAACATGCAGGTGGCGGTGTTCCCATGCGCCTGCTGCCCTTGTTCCTCTAGAGGTCGCGGGTTTGGGAGGTGCTGCCGAAGAAGCCTTGGCGAGTTGCTGCAGTGCATCTTGTAGATGGCACACACTGCAGTCACAGTACGCCGGTGGTGGAGGGAGTGAATGTTTAAGGTGGTGGATGGGGTGCCAATCAAGTTCTGTTGGAGAGTTCTGTCAGCTAGTTATCACCTCTCAACTTGTTTTATCACTTTGTCACTAACAACTGAACCTGTCGACTAGTTCTTACATAGTTTTTACAATTCTTATGCAGTTTTACTGTCTGGTATTCTTTTTCTGTCTAGTTCTGTAACAGTTCTGTTAGATATTTCTGTGACATAATTTTATTGTTTAGTTTTGTTGGCTAGTTCTTACAAAGTTTTACTGTCTTTTACCATCTGTCATCTTGTTTGTCACATGATTTTTTGCATAGGTTTATCTTATTTTGTTGACCACCTTTGTAGTTAAGTGCTGTCATTTTGTTCCATCAACTGTTCTACCGATTGATTTGCAATTTTTTCTCAGTTCATTCTGTGGTTATTTTTCTGACAAACATTTTGTTCTGCCAATTGATTTTGCTGATTCGTTTGTCAATTAGTTCTATAGTGTCAGCCATTTTGTGAAGCATATTGGCATTTGTGAGGGCAAGCTGTCATTTTCATTCGAAAGTAATCTTGACATGGTACTTTAGAATGTTTCAGGCAGACCTACCCATATATGCAGTGTTTTGACTCAAAGAATGGCTTGCAGTCGGTATTAAGTCTGTTCAAACACTAAAGTTAGTAGCAAGAATCAGGCATCTGTAATGTGCGCATGAATTTACGTTGAAAGAAGCAATGCACATGTGCAACTTGTGATTGCTGCCTTTTGCAATAGCAAAGAACTGGTCCAGTGTGTTAACTGGTTTGATCTGAAAAAGTTTAAACAGCTTATTTTATTTTAAATTACACTTTTTGTAGTAGATTTTTATGATTTACCTTGATTTAGCCAAACAAATTACATAATTGAGTTTTTTTAAAAAGCTAGCGCAGTGAATATTTATTCATATAAAGCTTAACAAGGGTCGTAGCTATTGAAAATATGGCTTGTGTGGGAGTGCTAATGCTGTTTCTTTGGTTGGCGTATTGGAATTCATAGCCATAATTAACTTTGAATTAAATATTGGTGAGGGGTAATTATTAAGTATCAAACAGTACAAGGAAGGCAGAGGGCAAAAGAGAGGAGGAGACAATAACTTAGTTATTCCCTGCAGCAAATTAAACAGAATTAACAGACTGTTAACCCGACTATTATCCACAGATAGTTGAAGGTGTGAGAAATGATTGCAAGATGTCGGAGTATCATCGGATAGACAGTTTGAGTGAGATAATTGGGGGGAGTTGGACTGAATGACAGTGTTTTTTTTTGTAAAGCAGCATGAAATTAAATATCCATATTATATGAGCAGAAAACGCTGAAGGTGGATAGATTTAAAGTAATTGGTAGAAGGATTAGAGGGGAGTTGAGGAGAACTTTTTTCACCCAGAGGGTGGTGGGGGTCTGGAACTCACTGCCTGAAAGGGTGGTAGAGGCAGAAACCCTCATCACATTTAAAAAGTACTTGGATATGCACCTGAAGTGCCGTAACCTACAAGGCTACGGACCAAGAGCTGGAAAGTGGGATTAGGCTGGAGAGCTCTTTTTCAGCCGGTACAGACACGATGGGCCGAATGGCCTCCTTCGGTGCCGTACATTTCTATGATTTTATGATTCCATCATTCTATGGAATGCAAGTCAGTCAGCATCAGAATGGGAAGGTCCTATTAACATTTTGGGTGCGATCCTTCAACGGAACTGCTCTAATAAAGGGTCCCATCTTAAATACTAACCAATCTTTCACAGTGATTGATTAGCCTAGTGCGCAGTTCCAGAATGTTCTGCTTTTATTTCAGATTTTCAGTACTCACCATGTATTATTTTTCTTGTTGTCTCCGATATATCATGTAGATATGAGGTGTACTTTTAGGAATTCAGCAGATGTCCGAATTCTCGATATGCGCTCCCAGCAGGCAAAGCCATGTGCGGCAGCATGAACTTATAAAATTACCCCTACAAAGCGCACTTCACAACTGCCTTTTATGTTACTAGTATTTGCCATTTATTGAAATTTGAAACTGTGCTCCTGTGCTAGCTTTCTCCTTGTCAGTCAGTATTATTAAACATAGAATACAAATTGTGCTATTCTTCTTTTCTCCTATTTCCGCTGTGCTGCCAATTTGCTTAATTCAAATAAAATATACACAAATAGCTTGAAGGGGACTTTGTATGTGCCCTGCTGTTAGTTTGTTCCAGGTGTTGGGCTACACTTGAGCATGTTTCATTGAAGATGTAGAGAGAACGGCAGTCTGTTCCATTACACACTCCACCTGATAACAACACTACAATGCTATTTAGTATTGCAAAGCTGCTTATTTTGTGAGTATCAAAAGCTCCCATACACATAGTGCTAGCTGAACACAGTATAAGGTTCTTTAGAGCGTCCAAACAATACGCATTGCCCCTGCCTCAAGTGAAGTGCCTTTTGCACCAGTATGACATTTCTGATTTCCATGCCAACTACACTTATGTCCTCGCTGGATGTGCCTCCAAGAGCACTCTAATATTAATCACTGACAAATTATGGGCATGTTTTCATCGAGGACTCAAGCAATTGAGAAATCGATTGAAACTGTTCAAATTCATTTCACTTGTAGCCTGTAAAGCCATCGTTCCAGAGAGCTTTCCTATCTTGATCAGCTATATTTGAGCCCAAGTGATTCAAATTAGAAGGGAATCATTCTAACCTGAAACACCCCTCACCTCTGTCACCCACAAAACAACTCAAAGGTAGCTGTGGTTGGTATAAAAAAAAAATAAGGGTCTATTTCCAACTTTGTGCTCTCAGTGAAGGGGTTTTGATAGAGTAAATAAGGAGAAACTGTTTCCACTGGCTGGAGGGTTGGTAACCAGAGGACACATTTAAGGTACAGGAAACTTTCGTTTATCCGGCATCGACGGGACCGGCGTGGTGCCGGTTTATCGAAAGTACCGGATAACAGAGAGTTATATCTACCGAGGCTATTTTTAACAAAGAGACTCCAAGCAGCACGGGAGAATCTATTCAAGCTACTGCAATGTTTCGGACTTGCGACAGTGCCAGGAGGCCGAGTAGTGGCACTTTTGAAAAGTACCCCTACTGACTAAATCGGCGTTCGCGGACTCGGACTCGGGATCGGCAACATTGCCGGTTATTTGAGAGGATTTTTCGGAGCACTCGGCGTTCGCGGAGACTCGACTGCGACTCGGCAACATTGCCGGTTATTTGAGAGGAGTTTTCAGAGGATGATTTTTGCCGGTTAAGCGAGAATTCCGGATATTTGGGTGCCGGATAAACGAAAGTTTACTGTAATTGGCAAAAGAACCAGGGAGGAGATGAGGAGAAATTGTTTTACGCAGCGAGTTGTTACGATCTGGAATGCGCTGCCTGAAAGGGTGGCGGAAGCAGATTCAATAGTAACTTTCAAAAGGGAAATGGATATATACTTCAAACAGGAAAAATTTGCAGGGCTATGGGGAAAGAGCAGGGGAGTGGGACTAATTGGAGAGCTCTTTCAGAGAGCCAGCATGGATACGATGGGTCGAATGGCCTCCTTCTGTGCGGTATATAGCAGAATCTCAGGCGCACACTCTGCTTGATTTTCCGACTTTTGGAAAATTACCCCATAGCAATAGTAGGGTAATATTTCTGGTAATGCCAGATCAGATTGGGCACGGCGAGTCGCAAAATTGGTGAGAGGTCAATCTCTCTGGATCTGTCTGCCCATTCCAGCCTTGCACAAATTTCTGACTGGGCTGAAGTCAGGCCTAAGGAGCTCCCACGGTAATAGTTAAATCAATTATATTCAGGATTGTGTAATTTCGCTACGATTCTCACCAGGAATGTGCTAAGTTTTCCCATACCAAATAGGCAGTGAGGGAAGGCATTTTATGGGCTGGCCGGGGTTTAGCTTATAAAGGGGAACCCGCTGAAGGGTATATTTGATTTTGTGCGATAGGGTAAAACGGGTGATAGCGAATCGGCAGCCGTTTCCATTGACTTCACTGTCACCTATTTTACACCAAAATTAGCCCCACTGCGATTTGAGAAGAATCTCGGAAGTTGCATTTTTCCTTCGCTTGCGCTGGGTATCTTCAGTATTAAATTTAGCCTTTTTTATTTTTTGAGTTTTTTTGGCCAAGAGTTTTTACGGCCAGATTGTTAGTTAGCTGCAATTATAAATTTCAAAATGCTTATTCCTTTCCTTCTGTCTTATTTGAATGAGGAAGAGGTTGAAAAGAGGGATGCAAAGCAGATCAAATGGCATCATAAGTGGATTGCCCTCACCAGCCTTACCCATGAAATCCTGGGAGTGAATTTCCACCGGGATTCTCTTGATCGTCTGTCATAACTTTGGGATTTTCACCGTTTTTCCAGGACTTCTGCGGATCTTGCTCTAATGTTACGGCAGATGATCGGGAGACCTTGGGAGACACAGATATAATACAGCTATTTAAGCCACCAGGATCATTATCAAATGCACTATAACCATCTAGAAGTATAATGAGGGGGCATCTCACAACACAATGCCCCCAGAGTCTCCAAAGTCATCACTGTATGCTATAAGCAGCACAACTATTCCATTCAAAGAGATAGAAGCATCGAACAGGTGTAGGAGGAGGACACCTAACTACAGCCAGGGGCAGAGCAAGACATGTGGAGCCAGAATTGATTCCTATAGAACCACCTTTGCAGGCTCTCATTAACTCGACCTTCACTTAAATCCACCCAATGCACAGTACAGTAGCAAAAATTATAATGCAAAGGCCAGATGGTATTAGCCTTAAGCTTGGCTGCAGCTCCATCTTCATCATGGAACACACCCTGTACATCTTAAGGCCCCACCACGTCCATCACGGGCTATTCATAAAAACTAGGAGGCCTCAAGTGAGACGTAACTCCTCTGGGTCTGCTCTGCTCCTTCCTGTTCTGCACTGCTTAGATGGGTGACAAGAAAGTGGCACCCTGCATCTCAGTTTGTGTGTGAGCAAATGGACATGCATCATCTCAGGGTGGTTGTGTGGTAAGCTTGCATTGTAGGGTCATCTTTCCAGGTTGTCTTTGATAACAGTCTCAATTTGAAGTGGCATGTGGTAAA
The DNA here is from genome assembly GCA_030390025.1 of Squalus acanthias. Lineage (NCBI taxonomy): Eukaryota > Metazoa > Chordata > Chondrichthyes > Squaliformes > Squalidae > Squalus > Squalus acanthias. Next base: position 153,139,755 of record CM059428.1, read on the forward strand.
GTGTCCCCCACTGCTGTTTGGGGAGGTATGTGAATCTTGAAGAGAGCCATTTTGCAAGGGCTTAGTATTCAGCCTCAGTCAGAGAGTAGCAGAGTGATGGGAAACTATTAGCGGCCTGCATACTTGTCTACTTGATACAGTGCAATGCTGGCTAGCTTTACCTTGGCAGACCGCTTGAGGCTATTAATCTTTTTCCTCATTTACTCTGTCCTCTGTTTTGACACCGTATTAAATCTGGTAGCCACCTCCTGCCAGGCAGTTTTGACATCGCTCCTGTGAGGGGGATAGCCTGGGATATCAAAGAGTAGCAATCCTCCTTTATTTCACTCCTTCTGCCAGCACCTCCTAATCTCCATCTGAAAATGGAAGTGCTCTGGCTCTTTGTCTCGCCATGATTTCTTCTTGACTGGGCAACAATGAATCAATCCCTTTAAACAGAAGCTGCAGATTTAAGAGCGGTAGCTGAGTGCAATTTCCCCCCACCCCCCACCCCGCTCTCCGTGAGGGGTACAAACTCAGCTTGGGCGGTATCGCAAAACGAGCAATAGCCAATTGGCAGCCCGTTTTGCGCTAGCGCCTGAGATGAATTGATAACCTTCCTCAAGCTCCGACAGGCAATTCGAATCCAGGCTGGGAACTCGCTACAAATAGTTAATGGAGCAGACCTAGGAAAATCTTGCCGGGTCGACCGAGTTTGATATCAGTGAACGCTGGTCTTGCTGCTCTGTGGTCTTGCCAGTTTAGCACCCACTTTGGAAAATTCACCCTCAAATGTTAAATAATTACGATCAAGGTCATGGAAAGGACCTTAAGGTAAAGAAGCTCTGTCTCTTGGCTTAGTTTTAATCCCTCTAAGACCCATCGCTAAATGAAGCAAATTAGCTTTGAAAAAGCACACAACCTGCCAGACTGTTGTGAGATATCAAAATATATATCAAATATACACACTTCTAGCTTATCGTGCATAAGTGTTTGAACAGCTGCGTACTTTATGCTTGATACAGATTTTTTTTTCTCTCCACAAGAAATATGTCAAATTGTATGAATAATTCCAAAGTTGTAATTAGCTTGCATTGTTCAGTCATTTATTGTTGAGAATATTCCAGGGTAATGTACCCTGCTGGCTAACTGACTTCATTCCTTGCTTTGGAAACTTGAATGGGTGCTGCACTAGCGTATTACAGCAATCACCGGCATTTACAACATAATGGGCTGCATCCTCCTCCAACATCCAGCTCAATTGTGAAGGAGAATGATGGAAAAGTCAGGCAGCCAGGCCTACTGCCACCGCACTGCCCGACTTGCATTCTCATTTCCCTGGTCCCGCTGGGACCGTTCCTTCGCAGCCCATGAGATGCAAAGGATGGTAGAGGGTGGGGGCGTGGGGAGCCGGGGGAGCGTGGGGGTTGGCTGGGCTTGTGCCCCTGTCAGATTTTCCTGGTGTTCAACTCCGTTACTACTGTTTCCTCTGGTTGGGGGGTGGTAGCAAACCCGAGGTGCCCCCAAGGAGGGAGAGTGCTTTGTAGCAACCTGCTCTCCCTCTACTTCATCCCCAGTACTTAACTTGCTGAAGGTCCTGGTGTCGGCCGAGGCCTTCAGTGGGACACTTCTTCCAATCTTCAAGACACCGCTGCCACTTTGACATCACTCCCGGCCTCATCTAGCGACAGAAATTTCCAATTCAAAGTTCACTGTGCCAGTGACATAAGCAATCCAGCCTTATTAATAATGAAGCAATACCCACGGTTAAGAGATTCACTCGAGCAGTAGCGCAGCTCTGTTTGAGTGTACGCTGCGGCATATTTCATCTTAACGCACAGCCGGACTAAAGCTTAAAGCCCACCTTTCTCAGTCAATTACAACACATATGTATGGAACCACCTTGCTGGTGAAGTACGACATTTCTGATGCCCACATTCTGTGAGCTTCCTTGTTTTAAGTTATTTGTGTCACCAAAGTCCACTATTTGGTGTATGCTATTTGCGTGGTACTGACATTCTGGATATAGACAGCGGGTGACTAAAGCAAGAATCATAGCACGGAAGCCATCCTCATCTGGTCTTGGTCTGGTTGATTTGATTGATTTTAATAGGAATCAATTCCAATATAATTAAACGGTCTTCTTGTCCATTTTTAATGGCCATTACATGTGTTATTAAAGGGCTGTGCAAGATTGTATGCCATACTTTTCCAATTAAATGGTTTTGCCCTCAGTCAGTATCAATGAAGATTGACAGTTCCTCCACAGGCACTGACCACCATATCAAATGAAGAGCCTTAAACAATGCATGTGTAACTCCATGAATCGATCTAACTCAGTTTTATCTCTCTCTTTCTCTCTCTTAATATGTTTCTGGAATCTTTTTCTTAATTAATCTAACCAGAGCAATTACCCTGTAGTTAAATAAAGTTTCTATTATCAAAGAACTCTAATCGGAGCAAAAATTGAAGAGAGCAAAGGGAAAGAATTATTATCCATATAAAAATCGAAAATGTGGGAAACCTACAGCAGATCCATCAGCATCTGAAGTTGGCCTGGATATTCCTCCCCTGCCTGAAAATGAGTGCAAAAGCACAGTGACCATGGCTGGAATGTGACTCGGAATCGCAGCCCATTGAGGCCCCACCCATGCATTTATCCATTGAGTTCTCCTTTTTTTAATTCGCTTATGGGATCAGGGTGTCGCAGGCAGGGACAGCATTTATTGCCCATCCTTAGTTGCTCTTGAGAAGGTGGTGGTGAGCCGCCCTCTTGAAACACTGCAGTCCGTGTGGTGAAGGTACTCCCACAGTGCTGTTAGGGAGGGAGTTCCAGGAATTTGACCCAGCGACGATGAAGGATCGGCGATATACTTCTAAGTCAGGATGGTGTGTGACTTGGAGGGGAACTTGGAGGTGGTGGTGTTCCCATGCGCATGCTGCCCTTGTCCTTCTACGTGGAAGGGTTTGGGAGGTGCTGCCGAAGAAGCCTTGGCGAGTTGCTGCAGTGCATCTTGTAGATGGTACACACTGCAGCCACGATACGCCGGTGGTGGAGGGAGTGAATGTTTAAGGTGATGGATGGGGTGCCAATCAAGTGGGCTGCTTTGTCCTGGATGGTGTCGAGCTTCTTGAGTGTTGTTGGAGCTGTACTCATCCAGGCAAGTGGAGAGTATTCCAGCACACTCCTTATTTGTGCCTTGTAGATGGTGGAGAGGCTTTGGGGAGTCAGGAGGTGAGACACTCGCCGCAGAATACCTAGCCTCTGACCTGCTCTTGTTGCCACAGTATTTATGTGGCTGGTCCAGTTAAGTTTCTGGTCAATGGTGACACCCAGGATGTTGATGTTGGGGGATTTGGTGATGGTAATGCCATTGAATGTCAAGGGGAGGTGGTTAGACTCTCGCTTGTTGGAGATAGTCATTGCCTGGCACTTCTGTGGCGCGAATGTTACCTGCCACTTATCAGCCCAAGCCTGAACGTCGTCCAGGTCTTGTTGCATGTGGGCATGGACTGCTTCATTATCTGAGGAGTTGTGAATGGCGCTGAACACTGTGCAGTCATTTGCGAACATCCCCATTTCTGACCTTATGTTGGAGGGAAGGTCATTGATGAAGCAGCTGAAGATGGTTGGGCCTAGGACACTGCCCTGAGGAACTCCTGCAGCGATGTGCTGGGGCTGTGATGATTGACCTTCAACCACCACAACCATTTTCCTTTGTGCTAGGTATGATTCCAGCCAGTGGAGCATTTTCCCCCTGATTCACATTGAATTCAGTTTTACTAGAGCTCCTTGATGCCACACTCGGTCAAATGCTGCCTTGATGTCAAGGGCAGTCACTCTCTCCTCACCTCTGGAATTCAGCTCCTTTGTCCATGTTTGGACCAAGGCTGTAAGGAGGTCGGGAGCCGAGTGGTCTTGGCGGAACCCAAACTGGGCATCAGTGAGCAGGTTATTGCTGAGTAAGTGCCGCTTGATAGCACTGTCGATGACACCTTCCATCAGTTTGCTGATGATTGAGAGTAGACTGATGGGGCGGTAATTGGTCGGGTTGGATTTGTCCTGCTTTTTGTGGACAGGACATACCTGGGCAGTTTTCCACATTGTCGGCTAGATGCCAGTGTTTTAGCTGTACTGGAACAGCTTGGCTAGAGGCGCAGCTAGTTCTGGGGCACAAGTCTTCAGCATGATAGCTGGGATGTTGTCGGGGCCCATAGCCTTTGCTGTATCCAGTGCGCTCAGCCGTTTCTTGATATCACGTGGAGTGAATCGAATTGGCTGAAGACTGGCTTCTGTGATGGTGGGGACCTCGGGAGTAGGCCAATATGGATCATCCACTCGGCACTTCTGGCTGAAGTTGGTTGCAAACGCTTCAGCCTTGTCTTTTGCACTCACGTGCTGGGCTCCACCATCATTGAGGATGGGGATATTCTTGGAGCCTCCTGCTCCCATTAGTTGTTTAATGTTCCACCACCATTCACGACTGGATGTGGCAGGACTGCAGAGCTTTGATCTGATCCGTTGATTGTGGGGTCCCTTAGCCCTGTCTGTAGCATGCTGCTTCCGCTTTTTAGCATGCATGTGTTCCCGCGTTGCAGCTTCCCCAGGTTGACACCTCATTTTTAGGTACGCCTGGTGCTGCTCCTGGCATGCTCTTCTACACTCCTTGTTGAACCAAGGTTGGTCCCCTGGCTTGGTGGTAATGGTAGGGTGAGGGATATGCCGGGCCATGAGGTTACAGGTTGTGGTGGAATACAATTCTGCTGCTGCTGATGGCCCACAGCGCCTCATGGATGCCCAGCTTTGAGCTGCCAGAACTGTTCTGAATCTATCCTGTTTAGCACGGTGGTAGTGCCACACAACATGATGGAGGGTGTCCTCAGTGTGAAGTCGGGACTTCGTCTCCACAATGACTGTGCTGTGGTCACTGCTACCAATGTTGTCATGGACAGATGCATCTGCGACAGGTAGATTGGTGAGGACGAGGTCAGGTAGGTTTTTCCCTCGTGTTGGTTCTCTCACCACCTGTAGCAGGCCCAGGCTGGCAGTTATGTCCTTCAGGACTCGGCAGCTCGGTCAGTAGTGGTGCTACCAAGCCACTCTTGGTGATGGACATTGAAGTCCCCCACCCAGACTACATTCTGTGCCCTTGCTACTCTCAGTGCTTCTTCCAAGTGGTGTTCAACATGGAGGAGGAGTACTGATTCATCAGCTGAGGGAGGGCGGTAGGTGGTAATCAGCAGGTGGTTTCCTTGCCCATGCTTGACCTGAAGCCATGAGACTTCATGGGGTCCGCAGTCAATGTTAAGGACTCCCAGGGCCACTCCTTCCTGACTGTATACCACTGTGCCACCACCCTTGGTGGGTCTGTCCTGCCGGTGGAACAGGACATACCCAGGGATGGTGATGGAGGAGTTTGGGACATTGGCTGAAAGGTATGATTCTATGAGTATGACTATGTCAGGCTGTTGCTTGACTAGTCTGTGGGACAGCTCTCCCAATTTTGGCTCAAGTCCCCAGATGTTGGTGAGGAGTACTTTGCAGGGTTGACTGGGCTGGGTGTGCCGTTGCCGTGTCCATAGCCGGTGCCGAGGTCGATGCCGGGTGGTCCGTCCACTTTCATTCTTATTATTTTGTTTCATAGCGGTTAGTTACAACTGAGTGACTTGCTAGGCCATTTCAGAGGGCAGTTAAGAGTCAACCACATTGCTGTGGGTCTGGAGTCACATATAGGCCAGACCGGGTAAGGACGGCAGATTTCCTTCCCTAAAGGACATTAGTGAACCAGATGGGTTTTTATGACAATCTGATAGTTTCATGGTTACCATTACTGATACTAGTAATTATTCCAGATTTATTTAATTAACCCCTCGATTATAGGCAGCGCCTGAGGGCATCACCAGCAACACAGTGGTAGGATGTAAATGAGGGCAGAATAATGAAGCGACTTCACCCATTCCATTGTCCATCATTCCGCCCTCCCTACTGTCCATGCAAGTGCCACTGGTATAAAACAGGCAGTCCCTGATACGTGATGAGGGTGAATGTGTTGGGAGATCTAACCAGACCATGAAATTCAATGTAAGCGAGTGAGATGAAGTTGAGAATCCAGGTCTTGGAAAATTGATTTCCATTTTTATTCTGGATTACATCTGTGAACCAGGAGATGGGGGAGGGGCAGAGGTTGCTTCCAGCAGCTCTCTCAGAGGAACTCCCCACTGGCAACAGGGCAAAGTGTCCTTTCCTTTAGGGCTTCCCTTGTATCTAGTCTTCCTGGATGAAGAGGAGAAGGAGGACATCTCTGCTTTGGCAGATTCAGGTGGAGATGTATCATCTGCTAGTGAACCTGCAGCTGCCACGTGAACTTCATTTCAACATCTCCAATTTCTTCTGTGACAGGCTTCCCCAGTATACACAACGTCTCCAACTCACTGGGGTTGAACTTCGGAGATTGGCAGGGTCACATTCATCGTCTGTCTGTCCCTGGCATTATACGGAGTCTTCTAACATAAATTCAGATTGGTTGAAAGGCTTGTTTGTTAATACAAATAAGGCACTACAGAGCTGTAAAGAGACACAGCATAGGAACTTGAGGCTAAGTGTTGGTGCATTGAGGACTGACATTGAGACTTTTGCATGGAAAGATGCAGCAAAGATGGTGAGAGATGGGCCTCTTACAGGGATTTGGACGGTCATTCAAAAATAGGAGGGAGCTTCACCTTGTTCAATGTGGGCGATCAGCAATCAGCAACATGGTGAGACTGATGGTGCTGAATGGACAGGAGAAAAGGTAGTATCAGTGATGCCATCCTTTAAGGGGGACAGGATGCCATTTACCTTTCCCATTCGATCATTGTACTGATGTTCTGATGGCCACTACAAATTCCCTCCACTCTACTCTTACCATTGCCCAGGATGGAAGATCTGAAGTGGAGGAGGAAGCGCAGTTCAGGGTCAAACATATCACCATGGCTTGGCACTCCAGACTAGGCTTGAGGTGGAAGGTTGATGGAATCTAGGGCAGCGGTGTGGTGGCATTCCCAGGAGACAAAGAGGATGGCTTTCGGTTTCACCTACATTAAAGCAGAGTAAGTTATGACTCATCCAGAGTTTAATGTCAGGCAGGTAGCTGAGGGTGGCCATTGAGGTGGAATCAAATATGGAGGCAGGAAGGTAAGATTCGGTGTTATTAAAATGCATGTCATGCTTTCAAATGATGTTGTTGCGGGGCAGCATTGTAAATCATGACCGAGAGGGGACCAAGATTGGACCCCGGAGGTACACCACAGTTCATCATAGAAGCATGGGAGGAGAAAGCACTAGAGGAGACCTAATGAAACTCAAGTAGCTGTGCTTATCAACATGATGACTGCCGAGTATTTCAGATTGCCCTGTTACACTATGTGCCCACCTATAGCACTTCTGAGCAATACTTAGATTAGGAAAGAGTACAAAATTAAACTGCGGATATAAAACTGCAAATGGTGGAATTTCAAAATAAAGCTGAACCTGCTGGAAAATGGTGGCATCTGAAAAGAGAAAAGACAATTTGGGTACAGACGTGCCCCAGATTTCTTCTTGTCCCACACAGTCCCAAAGTGGGCCTTCTGCAGGCCCACCACTTGCGCCCACAGCCCTGACCCAGCTACTGAGGTTCCCTGCTTTTAAATATTTCTGGTGAGTGCCCATGGCATTTACAGCACAGCTGGGGTGCCCACCAGAGGTGAGAGGTTAGAAACGCACTGCAGAGTTTTGTCATAGCGAAAGGGGGCCCCACTGATGCCTGAAGATCTCCAAAGTTTTTTTTAAAATGCCCCTTGCTAGCAGATTTCTTAGTGGTTACTGTCGCAACAAAGGTTTGTTAGTTTGGTGACAATAACTTTGCTTATGCTTCATGCATGAATGGTTTTTATAATTACAAGCTTTATTACATTGACTGCTTTGGTCTTCCATTTATATTAAATGACATGCAAATAATGCAACCTGGTTCCCAGGCTCCGACTACCTCGAGAGCGTGCTCCGAACCAAGAGAACAACACAAGACCTGGAGTGACCAAGTCCAGCCTCCTAGGCCCTCCGCGTGGCTGCGTGGCTCCTCGATAACCTTCTGCCTTAAAGGGGAAATGGGTTATATTCTTATACTACAATACAAACTTGGCTTGTGCTTAAGTAATATGTAGGTACGAATACGTCGGTTGCACGTTTAGCTGAGGCCGCATTTTTCAGTCTTTGTGCTACAACCTTTGAATATAAAACAATAAGTGCTTAGGCCAAATGGGTATCCCATTCCCAATACCTGGATGTTTCCATCCTCTGCCCTTGCATTTACAAACTGTCTGTTGTTCATATATAGAGACAAGATTGCAGGAAGGATGTTTCCCCTGGCTGGGGAGTCTAGAACCAGGGTCACAGTCTCAGAATAAGGGGTCGGCCATTTAGGACTGAGACGAGGAGAAATTTCTTCACTCAGAGGTGGTGAATCTTTGGAATTCTCTACCCCAGAGGGCTGTGGGGGCTCAGTCGTTGAGTATATTCAACATAGAGATCGATAGATTTTTGACTATTAAGGGAATCAAGAGATATGGGGATAGTGCAGGAAAGTGCAGATGAGGTTGTGGCGGATCGCCACCTAAACAGGCATTATCCACTTTTCCGTCCGTGGACAATATATCGATGCACCTTCCCTTTAAGGCACCTTACCTTTAAGGCGGGAGTGGGCGGGGCCTCAGGATTTTTCCAGCGAATTCTGGGAGCAGTCTGTTCAGCCATTTTGTACCATGCAGTTGAATTAAAGTCTCTTGTTTTCCACATATGGATTCAGCCTCAATTTGTGTTTCGCGGCAGCCTCAACAAGGTAGAAGATCAGCCATGATCTTATTGAATGGTGGAGCAGGCTTGAAGGGTCAAATGGCCAACTCCTGCTCCTATTTCTTATGTTCTTATTAAGATTTCCCTTTCTCCCTCATTTGCTCTAACACTAAAAATGCTAAATGAAAGGAATGCTAGGACAGCTTGACCATTTAAATAATTTCTGAAGTATTCTAACATCTCTGGTTTAATAGGTTGGCTTCCATAATGCAATTGATCACTCTGCTCTGAAATGGATTGCAGTAGGGAAAAGAGCCAGTCACATTTTAAAATCCAACCCCTGACCTTAGCAATGTTGTGTGCCAATATATGGATAGACATGTTGTGCGTCCGCACCCCTCCCAAATCCACAGTAAATTTTGACGGATAGCAAAAAGAATGAGCCGCGCCTCAATATCCTTCCCTGCTCTCCCAGATTACAGCAGTTTTATGCCAGAAAAAAGAGACGCAGCTCAAGCCTCCTAATGGTCACTGTCATTTCTCCACTCGTGGGCCTGCTCCAGTCCACTGTGCATTTTCAGCTATTTTTCTACTGTTTCAAAATTAAATTTCAATTGCGCAAGAGGATTGTTAACTTTGATCTGTACCAGTAAGATGTTTATTATAAAGTTTTATGTCAACTGTCCTCAATTGATAGTTTGTGATAACTTTGAACGAATCAGCTTTCGTGAGGTGCGACTGAACCATATGTGGAGCCCCAAGCACAGATGTCAATCAGAGCATCAAATTTGCAATGAACAGTGACACCAGGCAAAGAACCTTCAGTAGGTATTTGATTATTATTTAAGGGTGCTATTGACTGGGGCATTTTATCCTTCAGCAGATAAATAATGCAGATCCTCCACTCTCCCCATTTAGAATAGGGCCACATCAAGAAATACATGCTTGACAAAAAATATGTTGCTTTAAAGGTGAGCTACTTGACTGTAATCAGTTGGGATTTATGACTCCAGGAGCATAAAGCCAGATGTAATAATTATGTACAGCACAAAACTAAGGTATTACCTCGTTCAATTGATAACCACATAGCTGAAATGTCACTCACACATTCTTGATTGCATGGACTCTCCCTTTAACATAAACCTATCTAATTTACCCATGACTCAAACACACAAAAGGATCTATCCCAAATGTTTTGCAAATAACTTTTCATGTCAAGAATAAAGTTGTATTGTAATGATCAAAACAAAAAGAAAGACTTGCATTTACATAGCACCTTACATGACCACCGGACGTCTCAAAGTGGCTTTACAGCCAATGAAGTACTTTTGAAGTGTAATCACTGTTGTAATGTGGGAAACGCGGCAGCCAATTTGCGCACAGCAAGGTCCCACAAATAGCAATGTGATAATGACCAGATAATCTGTTTTTGTTATGTTGGTTGAGGGATAAATATTGGCCAGGACACCGTGGATAACTCCCCTACTCTTCTTCGAAATAGTGCCATGGGATCTTTAATGTCCACCTGAGAGAGCAGACGGGGCCTCGGTTTAACGTCTCATCCGAAAGACGGACACCTCCGACAGTGCAGCACTCCCTCAGCACTGCACTGGAGTGTCAGCCTAGATTTATGCGCTCAAGTCCCTGGAGTGAGACTCTGAACCCACAACCTTCTGACTCAGAGGCGAGTGTGCTACCCACTGAGCCACAGCTGACTGCTAGGGATACAGGGGATACAGGGGTAATGAAGAGATTCTTATTTTTATTTATTTTCCTGTCCCTTATTTCTTATTTCTTTGTCCCATTTCTTATTTCCCTCCCCGACCACCAATTACCAATTCCTGTCTAAAACGATTCTGATGAAGCGTTTCAACTGAAATGTTTTCCTTTCAGATGCTGATTGACCTGCTGTGTAATGCCATTATTTTTAACAGGGCCTATATTCCCAGGCATTTGCCGAGAAAACACTATAACTGACCAGTCATTGGGAAGTACTTAAATGAGACCTGGATTGATTTGTATACTGATTGCCCCGCCCCCCACTCCCCACCCCCACAACCATTCCCTGGGAATGTACCTGGATTATTCTCTGCTTCATCATCGATAACCTGGAAAAGATTAAGAACTTGGAGAGTAGGAACTAAAGCCTGTGAACCTGCATTTTACTGCTCTGTGTAGCAACCTGCTATGCAACCAGGCCATCATCTCTTAGGAAAATGCCTCTAGAAAAATTACCTATAATTACACAGGATTACATAGGATATATGGCATAGAAACAGGCCATTCAGCCCAACCAGTCCATGCCAACGTTTATGCTCCACACGAGCCGCCTCCCATATTTCCTCATCTAAATCTATCAGCATAACCCTCTATTCCCTTCTCCCTCATATGCTTGTCTAGCCTCCCCTTAAATGCATCGATACTATTCGCTTCAACCACTCACTGTGGTAGCGAGTTCCACATTCTCACCACTCTCTAGGTAAAGAAGTTTCTTCTGAATTCACTACTGGATTTCTTGGTCACTATCTTATGTTGATGGCCTCTAGTTATGCTCTTCCCCACAAGTGGAAGCATTTTCTCTGTATCCACTCTATCAAAATTTTCCATAATTTTAAAGACCTCTATTAGGTTACCCCTCAGCCTTCTTTTTTCAAGAGAAAAGAGACCCAGCCTGTTCATTCTTTCCTGATATGTATACCCTCACATTTCTGGTATCATCCTTGTAAATCTTCTCTGCACCCTCTCCAGTGCCTCTATATCTTTTTCATAATATGGTGACCAGAACTGTACGCAGTACTCTAAGTGTGGTCTAACCAAGGTTCGATACAGGTTTAGCATAACTTCCCTACTTTTCAATTCTATCCCTCTAGAAATAAACCCTAGTGCTTGGTTTGCTTTTTTTTGGCCTTGTTAACCTGTGGCGCAACTTTTAGTGATTTGTATATTTGTACTCCGAGATCCCTTTGTTCCTCTACCCCACCTAGACTCGCACCCTCCAAGTGATAAGTGACCTCCCTATTCTTCCTACCAAAATGCAATACCTCACATTTATCTGTGTTGAACTTCATTTGCCAATTATATGCCCATTCTGCAAGTTTAATAATGTCCTCCTGTAACTTGTTGCAGTCCACCTCAGTATTGACTATCCCCCCCAATTTGGTGTCATCCGCAAATTTAGAAATTGTGTTTTTGATTCTGATGAATTACTTTCTGATGATTTTCACTCAGATGTAATGCATATTTATTTTGGATGAAGACTGAATTTTCGATATGGTGTTGCCAGCACAGAGCTTTGCACAAAGTGGGGCGCATATTGATAATGTGGGCACTGTGCCGGACTCATGGCCTGTCCATTATAGATGGAAAGTTGTGCTGGCTGTAAATCAGGTATACTGACTGGTTTCCATGGCCAAAATCCCAGTATATGCTCCCGTCGTGTGAAACCCTGTGCTGGGAGTGCTAAACCGAATATTTATTTCCCATTTTCATTTTTTTAACATATTAATCCTACATCTATTCCCCGCCCACAAATACACACACACACACACACACACACACTCACATGCCATGCAATTCCTTGACTAATCTGGCAAACACGTAACCAATTCTCTGCTTTCTGCCAACCATATTCTGTAACTGTAACTATTGATAAAACTGCTGCCAGCTTATTCTATGCTGCCAAGTGGATGGTTGTCAACATTATCACACCAAGTTTTAAGGGGCTCCATCTTCACGAAAAAAGGTTTGGCAACTGTTTTATTTTGTTGCCAACCCCATGACTAAATGGCATAAATCATGATTGTGTTGCAAAAATGCAGTTAATTCACTGGCTCTTCTCCCTCCTAACATTGAAAACAGTCCCTTTAAATATTGTAATTATTTAAAAAAAAATCTAATTTGCCCATTTACGGTTTTATATTATATATTTTTTAGATTTAGCCTGTGGTGTAGTAATGACACATTGCATTTTATCGGTGGCATTTCCTAGTTTGCTGAAATAGATTAAAGGGTAGACTTTCCGATCAGTTCTGCCGATTACACAAACGCAGAAGGGCGCATAGGAACCGGAAAGTTGGGTGAACAGGCCTTAGGCGTGCTTTGTGCTCACGATTATCTGGCCAGCTGCATACTGTTTGTTAGAGAGCTGTCTTACACTCTGCCAAAAGGCTCATTAAGATCTCTGAAATGCAACATTATTCAAAAGGATACTTGGTGCAATTTCCCAGATTTTGTAACATGATTGCACCGTTGTCTTTCATAAAAACTCCATGTGTAGCTCTGAAAAGAGAATCATTTTTGTTGCGATTTTTGCAGTGCCTTTTTAATATTGCGTTGTTTCATTAGAAATAATTTCAGATGCTGAAATTTTTCTTACTTTATCATGATTTTATCCATGAAATTCGTGGAAGGGGTGAGTGTGACAAGGCTTTCAATTGTAAATTGCAGCTTGAATATGTACCCCGCTGAAAAATGGGAAGGCATCAGATGCATCAGAAGAATAGACTTGCCAGATTCTTTAACGTGTGTCGTCTTTTCTCAGATCTACTCTCTGATATTTGAAACTGATTTTGTCTTTTGTAACTTTTCCTTTATAATGTTTTTCGATCTGGCATGATTCCAAAATAGTATATTTATTTTTGCTTTGGGTGACCCTGTCACATAACGTTATGCTCAGTGTCAACTACAGGTACAATGGGTTAGAAATTCATATACACACCGCCACTCTGTAGCGCCATGAAATGGTGATAGAACGGCGGCGGCTGCTCTTTCGCCAGCTGGCGGCGGGTCCCATGGTTGCCACCATATTTCTCTTCCCCTTTGTGCTGCTGGTACAGGCAGCGCCCTGCAAAAACAAAATGGCGGCGTGGTGACGTCAATCAGTGTGCAACGCCGACTTAACGTCACCAACACGAACTTTGACCCTAGGGTCCTGAGCACACCAGGTAAACCTGGCGTGCAAGCAGGCTGACAGTGGTGATGTCAGCACCTTTTAAAGGGACACACATTTCATTCAGGTAAGTTTGAATTTAAGGGTGTGGACTGGTTTTTTTTATTTTATTGAAGTGTTGGCTTGCTGAAATAGATGTGAAAAGTTTTTGAAGTGTGTGGAGAGTGCTGCTGGACTCTTGCAAGGGCTCGGATGGTAAATGAAGGCCTTTGAGAAGACAGAACATTCTGCGAATACTCAGCAGGTCACGCAAAATCCGTGGAGAGAAAAACAGAGTTCACATCTCAGGTCAACATGTTGCCTGACCAAATGAGTATTTCCAGCATTTTATGCTGTCATTTCACATTTACAGCATCCGAGGGAAGAGGAAGATGCAGAAGAGGAGGAAGCTGATGAGGATGAGTCAGATGGAAGGATGCATCCCAGACAGCCCCTTTGTAGCAGGGATATCCAGGATGGAATCATCTGCCTGCAGTCCCACTGGCTGGGCAGGCTGCCTCTTCTTGTTGACCCACTTGCTGAGCAAGCTCCATTTCTTGGTGTGTGAAATGAGGAAGGCACAAGGATGGGGTTGTGCTGACGGGAGGGCAGGAATAAAAGTGGTGCATGCCAGAAGGAGGATAATGTACAAGGATATCCACATCATGTATCCTTTCAGTCCTGCCACTGGCCAAGCGCTCAACCATGTCCCTGCCAAGAATGGCCTGCACCGTCTCCTCCAAGGGGATGAGGTGATGCTAGGAATGGTAGATGTGCCTCGTCATTGGTGCAAATTGTTGGTAGCTGAGTGATTGGGGGTTGTGCATTGAGCAGTGTGTGAGTCTAGTGGTGCAGTTGGTAGGAGACGGCTTTTAAAGATGCATTCACTGACCTTGACCAGTGGTCTGAGGCCATGAAGCTTCTTTGGGCACTGGAGCCAGGTGGTGGGGGTGAAAATGCTGGCAGTGATGGCCTTAGTAATGTACTCCCACATCATTCTTTCTGGAGGGCCTCTTACAGTGTTGACCACCTGCACAAAGCTGGAGTGCTGCGAGTGAGACGCTCGGTGCCCCTTCCCTGGCTTGCTGAGCCATTTGTATTAGTGCTGAGGCAGTTTTCCCATTTGTTGAGGTTTGGAAGGTAATTCAGCTTTAACAGCTGAATATTCACATTTGGAACTTCTTTTAAATATTGAATATTTCTTAAAAGGCAGAAAGGGCTGAAAAATGTATTGATTCACTGCATTTTATTTTGTATTGCTTCATTGTGCATGGCTCCTTTAATTCTCAGACCTCTTCATTGCCAACAATTCCCTGCGCGCTCCACAGCTTCACTCTCAGAGGCTGTGGGAAGCTGTAACGCCGAACCTGGACAGAAACTTCGTCCCGGATCCCTCCAGCAACGTCACCAGGTCAACGTTGCATGGAAGGTGAGCGCTGCGCCACCTATCTCCATGCCCCCCAGGCCAATTTCACTCAGTTAGCGTGACGGCCATTTCCAGCGGCCATTAACTGCAGTTGCAACTTTGCTGGCAAACACTGATTTTCCCCCCCAAGATCTTCTGTACCATTATATTATATAATAGATATAACAGCTAGTATCAGGCAGTGAAACAAATCCATTTGGGGAAAGGATGCTTTGAGTGGCAATGTTGTAAGTATAGGCAACAGGCATTTAACGTAATAAAAACAGAAAATGCTGGAAATACTCAGCAAGTCAGGCAGCATCTGCAGAGAGGGAAACAGAGTTAACGTTTCAGGTCGATGACCCTTCATCAGAACTGGAAAAAGTTAGAGATATAACAGGTTTTAAGCAAGTGCAGAGGAAGGGAAAGGGAAAGGGGAGGAAAGAACAAAAGGGAAGGTCTGTGATAGGGTGGAAGGCAGGAGAGATTAAATGACAAAAGGGATGATGGTGCAAGGCAAAAGGAGATGGTAATGTGACAAGTAAAGAAACAAAAGATGGGTCTAGAAGAGGTGTAAATGGGAATATCAGAATCATCAAATAGCTGCCATCCGAAAAAATGGGGCAGAGGTTATGGTCTGAAATTTCTGAACTCAAAGTTGAGTCCAGAAGGCTGTAAAGTGCCGAATCGAAAGATGAGGTGCTGTTCCTCGTGCTTACGTTAAGTTTCATTGAAACAGTATAGGAGGCCAAGGGCAAAGAGGTCAGAGTGAGAATGCAGCGGAGAATTAAAGTGACAGGTGACTGGAAACTCAGGGTCACGCTTGCAGACTGAACGGAGATGTTCAGCAAAGCAGTCACCCAATCTGTGTTTGGTCTCCCCAATATAGAGGAGACCGCATTGTGAGCAGTGAATACAGTATACTGAATTGAAAGAAGTACAGGTAAATCGCTGTTTCACCTGGAAGGAGTGTTTGGGGCCCTGGCTGGTGGGAAGAGAGGAGGTAAAAGGGCAGGTGCTGCATCTCCTGCGCTTACACGGGAAGGTGCCGCGGGTAGGGGAGGGGGTGTTGGGGGTGATTGAGGAGTGGACCAGGGTATCGCGGATGGAACGGACGCTTCAGAATGCTGAAAGGGGAGGGGAAGATATGTTTGGTGGTGGGATCACGCTGGAGGTGTCGGAAATGGCGGAGGATGATCCATTGAATATGGAGGCGAGGTGGAAGGTGAGGACAAGGGGAACCCTATCGTGGTTCTGGGAGGGAGGGGAAGGGGTGAGGGCAGAAGTGCGGGAAATGGGACAGACACGGTCGAGGGCCCTGTCAACCATGGTGGAGGGGAATCCTCGGTTGAGGGAAAAGGAAGACATATCGGAACCACTGGTATGTATTGAGCCCCGTCCTGATGTTTGACAATCTGGGCTGACACTTCAGGTGTTGCTGAGGGAACACTACATTGTCTGAAGTGTCTTCCTTGGGATGAGATGTTAAAGTGAGGCCCAGTCTCCCGTTCAGGAGGACGTAAAAGATCTCATGGCATAATTGGAAGAAGGGCAGGGAGTACTCCAAGTGCTTTGGCCAATGCTCCTCCCTCAATCATCACCACCAAACAAACAGATTTGCTTATCATTCTGTCCAAGATGTTGCTAGCACAGAAAGGCTGCTGCGTTTGCATACATATTATTAGTCATTAAGCTTCAAAAGTAATTAATTGCATGAAATGTTTTTGAACAGATTAGGCACTTCATAAATGCAGGATTATCATTATGGATGATGATGGTGGTAAATATTCAAGACTTGATGCGAAAGATTATGATGTCATCCCAACCCCTCAATATGCTGCATATCTTGGAACATTTTGAGACACATCAGTCTTTGTGCTACCTTAAATATTGTTATTAATTATAGTATAATAAATATGGTATTAAATCGCATACACTATCTGGGCACTGCGATTTTATTTGAAAGGTTTTATCTTCCAGTGAAGCATCACTTGAATTCCGTAATCAACAGGCATGACCTACACTCTGAATTTAACAAAGGATGGCAGCGTGAGGACAGCAATCAGCTCCTTTTAGGTGCATGGTTCATGAAGAATAACAGCTGTGACCACCGCACTGGGAGGTTGTCAGTTAAAAGTTTAAAAAAATCACCTGCACATGGCTCAAAATGATAAGGAATCATTAGTGAGATAATAGCAAATAGTCATTGATAACCCATTGGGTGAATTGGTTGACAGGAATTTAATTTTTAGCACAAGATGAACATGAGTAAGTATTTCTGGCTTTTAGAAGATGTGGCTGAGCTGAAGAGCTTTATTCTTAAGCTTAGTTTTGTAAGTCCGGCTCTGTGACCACACACAGACCAACCTTATAACTAGGTCACATGCATATTGGCTTCTTAATTCTCAAGTAATGATTAATTCCTTGTTGCAAGTAATCTTTGTCCTGGAGATAGTTAAAGATTATGCAATCCGGCACTCCCGGCATGGAGCCTTGCTAGGCTGGAGATTAAATTGGAGATAGAGTAATAGCATCCTTGATTCTCCAGGCCGTGTTCTCTGCGAGCAAGGCTCCGTGCTAGGGTCGCTGCCTTGGTAAATCGCCTTAATATATCAAATAACAATGCCAGCAAAGTTCGCAGTGCTTATAATGCTCACAATTATATGGTCACTAATGTTCCCCGTAATTTTTTTGGCCCTGAGCGTCCCCTTTAAGGGAACATTGATGGTCACATCTCTAAAAACTGAAGTATGTACACTTAAAAGACCACACAAAAATATTTGGCACCATAAGCTATACACAACAGCAACAACAACAACTTGCATTTATATAGCACCTTTAATGTAGGTAAATGCCTGAAGGTGCTTAGCAGGAACAAAATTTGGCACCGAGCCACATCAGGAGATATTTGGACAGGTGACCAAAAGCTTGGTCAAAGAGATAGGTTTTAAGGAGCGTCTTAAAGGAGGAGCGAGAGATAGAGAGGCGGAGAGGTTTAGGAAGGGAATTCCAGAGCTCAGGGCCTAGGCAGCCGAAGGCACGGCCACCAATGGTGGAGCGATGAAAATCGGGAATGCGGAAGAGGCCAGAATTGGAGGAGCGCAGAAATCTCGGAGGATTGTAGGACTGGAGGAGGTTACAGAGGTAGGGAGGGGCGAGGCCATGGAATGATTTGAACACAAGGATGGGAATTTGAAATTTGAGGCATTGCTGGGCGGGGAGCCAATGTAGGTCAGCGAGCACGGTGATGGGTAAACAGGACGTGGTGCGATTTAGGAGACACAACCAATCAGAGAAAAGGATCAGAGTTCTAAATAACCTTACAGCCCAGCAACAGGCCAATTGGCTTTCATTCAAAGAGAACCTGGGGTATTTTGCCTGCTGCTACTTCTCATGGAGTTTAACGTTGATGGATGCAGAAAACAAGTGATAGCATCATCAACTACCTTCAATATCCTCGATTTATGCAAATGCAAAAAACAGAATTTATTAGCTCTCAAATTCTCATATTATACTTTTGGCCATTGTTCAATAAGGCCAATTAAGAATTTGTTCATGGATAATAATTGGTACCATTTTCTTTTGGGTGAAATGAATCCTCTGGTGATGAATGGTGCCCATGAGCTAAATTGGAGTTGCTGCATTGCCAGACAAGGTTAAGATGATGGTCAGTGTGACAGCTGCAATATGTGCAGCCCTGTATCACAGTAGGGTGGAGCAAAGGCTACATTGAAAACTGACAACCACCTACACCAACTCTACATATAAGCCAAGAACCAGCCATCATCCTTCGGATGAGATTTTAAACCAAGATCTCATCTTGCCTATTCTTGTGGTTTAAGTGAATGCAAAAGTCCTGTTGACTGTTCGAAGAAGAGCAGGTCATTCCCTCGACCAACATCTCCCTGCCCCGCCCCGCCCGCCTCAAACAACACCACCAAAAACAGATTAACTGGTCGTTCATTTTATTGCTGTTTGTAAAATCTTGCCTCCATAGCAGCAAAAGTAATTATTTTAACTGAAGCACTTTGAGACATTTCTCGGCGACATAGGGCTGGATTTTCCCGGGTCCCACCCGCATGGTGCGGAGAGCCCCGGGAGACGGCGGGAAACCCGGAAGTTCCAGTTTCCCGGCACGCTGTGGACTCCCCAGCGTGTGTGCGATGTAAAGGTCGGGTTTCCTGCCCGGTAGTCAGCCTGATTGACAGCCTGGCTTCCGGGGAATGCGAACCAGGAGGCCACAGGACCAGGTAGGTGCAGGATTATGGGGTGGGGGGTCCGTTCCCGGGGAGTTCCAAACCCTGACCCCGGGGGGTGCGGGCTGCTGGTGGGGGAGCTTGGAGGGCTGGGAGGAAGCACTCCTGCTCCTGCTGGCCCACAAGGATTGCTCCCCGAGGCTGAGGCCGCCTCGTTGCAGCTACAGGGAATCCCGAGCCTTGGGATCCCCGGCCGCCTGCAGTAAAACCTACACTGCAGGTTAAAGTAGAGGCTTCAACTCCCCCCCCCCCCCCCCCCGCTCCCCATCCTGCCTGAGTGAAAGGTGAAAGTGGGCGGTTTGGAGGTGGGTTGGGGTCAGGTTTTACATTTTTACAACTTTCACTTCCCCCCACGCCTCCAACCCACTCGTTCTTACCTGTGAAAATTCTGGCCATGATAAGGAGTTAGATGCTCCTTCCTAATGGAGGGATGGTGCCTTTAAAGGTTGAGGCAGGTCAGAGAAGGTTAACATTTTGCGCCACCTCCTCAATGATCAATTGAGCCAGCATTGCCTTTCCTGTGCCAATTAAAGTTGTGACTAAATTTTTTCACTGGTAGCTTCCCGGCCACAACAAGGGACAGCCTTGAAGTGTCAGCGTTGGTTCAGTGGTAGCACTCTAACCTCTGAGTCAGTAGGTTTTCGGTTCAAATCCCACTCCAAAAGTTTCAGTACATAATCTAGGCTAACACTTGAATGCAGTATTGAGGGAGCGCTGCACTGTCGGAGATGCCGCCTTTTGGACGAGACGTTAAACCGAGGCCCTACCTGCCCGCTCAAATGGACATAAAATATCCCATGGCAATATTTGAAGAAGAGCAGGGGTGTTCTCCACGGTGTCCTGGCCAACATTTATCCCTCAACCAACATCACTAAAACATCATCTGGTCATTTATCTCACCACTGTTTGTGGGACCTTCCTGTGCATATATTAACTATTGCATTTCCTTGCATTACAATAGTGACTACACCTCAAAAAGCTATAAAGCACTTTGGGGGAAAAATTCAGTCGCGCCCCATTTGGGGCGCAAATATCGTCCGGGCGCAAAGATTAGCGCCTGGCGCTAATTATCGCCACTGACTGCAAACTTCACTTTTAACGCCCCGGGAGGTGATTGGAGCGCTAAATCAGGCGCTGCACACCTGTCTTAAGGCGCAAAGGCCGAGGAGTGAGGCGCTAACTCAGCGCGCTGGCGAAGCTCATGTAATGTCAGTCAGCAATGGAACACACACACAATGGCACAGGGCCAGTTCTTAAAGGGGATGGTTAATCTTGCTTTCCATCCACATCCTGCTCATTGCAGCCTTGAATCTCGTCCTGGAGAGACCTGCACATCAAATCTGCTGGAAAGAACAATGGAGAGTACCAGGCAAAGAGCTCAGAGTGCAGCCCCCACAGTCTCTTCTAAATCGATACAAGGAATGGCAAATCTAAATGAACCTGCAAAGTGCTGCTCAGTACCCAAAACTCCTTCACACAACGTTGAATCTCTCCAGAAGTCTCTCTCACTCTCTCTCAGAATGCGTAGTTCAAAAATGGCACCAACAATAAAAGGCAGGAAGCGGTCACCTTTAAATAGCGCTCCCCCTTTCCCTTCATGACAGAAGAACGCTCCTATCAACCTGTCGTTGCTAGCGTCAGGCGGTAAGGCAGGGGGCGCCACTCAATATCCGCTCCGGGGCAATACCGGGGCGTTGCACACTCGTCTGACGTCACGATCTGCCGGCGCAGGTGATCGTGGCGGTAGTGTTTAGCGCCGCCGCAAAATGTCTAGTTAATTTCGCGAGCGGCGCAAACTTCGCCGCGCCCGGGCGCTAGCTGCTTTGCGCCCCATTAGCGCCCTCTTAAGGCGCTAACGGGAGGCGCAACCAACTGCATTTTTCCCCCTTTGTGACATTCTGAGATTGTTAAAGGCACTGGGGGTGATTTTCCCAATGGAGGCGGCCTGGAGGCGGGTTTCGGTTTGGGTGGGTTCCAAACCCGCCGCCACTGAGAGGTGGGAAAAATTTGCGATTTTCCCCTAATTGGATTGGCCAGTTGATTTCAGATGTGTGGGTTCCCCTCGGCCAATTAGTGTTTTGGGACTGAAACTCGCCTCTGCTGACTTCACTTATCTAGCTTCATTTTAGGGCTGCTTGCTGCCATGGCTCATTCCACTGGTTCTTGGTCGATGCTGCACCACCTCCAAGCTGTTATCTCCTTGAAGAATGGCCAGCTCCAAGGCAAGGGCCTCCCCGAGGTTCTCGGATGAGGCACTGGGTATGCTGGTTGAGGGGGCGAGAGCTAGCAGGGAGGTGCTCTTCCCCTCATCTGGGAGGAAGAGGCCTCCCAAAGAAACCAAGGCTATGTGTGTCCAGCTGGCAAGGGATATAACCTCCAGATCTGTGTGCAGATTGGGTGATTGTTTCTGTTTATTGATGAAATGTCATCCCTGTGGGAATGTATTAAAATTAGGTGATGGCAAACTGTTGGCGTGATGGCATCTGTTATTTCGGCTTAGGCAGCTCCACATTGCGGGCTCCGCGACACTTGCGTGGTTAGGTTGGTGGTCAGAGTGAAAGGAGGCCAGAGAGTCTTGTCCATTGTCGATCATGTGTTAAGAAGGAGCCAAGCACATGTGCCACAATGGGCAACCTATGCAAATCTGGCCAGGATGAGTGCATTTCTTGCATGATGTGCTTCCATGCACTGGCGCCTTCTGCCCTGTGCAGCATCAGATGGCTGAGCAGGAGGTTGGGCTCCTACTACTGTTGCTGCTGAGCTGCCTGGTTCTGCTGCTGCCGTGGCTGCTCCTCATCCGAATCTGAGCTCCATGGTGAAAGGAAATAAATGGTTCCCATGCTGCTGGCAGATACCTCCGTTGGGGAAGCGCTCAGTCCAAGTGAGGAGAGGGTCTTCCAAGGAGGTCCCACTGTTGAGAGATAGAAGCTGCAGCACCTCCGACTTCGGTAGGCCTGCTAAAAGTGCTGAAAGACCTTTGGAGCAAAAGTTCTGCCATCTGCAACTGATCCCTGATGAAAGCTCCGTTTTAATGGTGGAGCTGCAGCTGTGAGGAGGCCACCCACTTGTCAACCCGCCAGGATTAGCTGGTGTGGTTTAGGAGGGACGTGCAACACGCTGAAAATGTGATAAAATAACAAAGGCATGTCAAAATTGGATTATAGAGGCCCTTAACTACTATTTAAGGGTCTTAACTACCTCTCCCGACTGATGGAGGCGGGACCCAATCGCACCCATCAAACCCGCCTCCGGCAAAATTGCGCAGAGGCAGGTTCCGAACCCGCCCTCAGTTTTTGCCATTTTGCCAACTGTCCCGCCTCCAAACCCGCCTCCTCGGGGCTGGGAAAATCGCCCCCGTTGTATAAATGCAAGTTTTTTCTTTCTTTTTGTGCTTCTATTAAGTCGACAAAGACATAAAACAAGCATTCTGGGCTGGATTTTATCAATGGAGGCGAGCAGGAGGCGGGACTACCACTTTTGGGGTTGTAGTCCCGCCTCCATCGAGTTGTGGCCAACCCGTTGTATTTTCCCTTGATTGATCTTGTTGAGCCCGCCCAGTGGGCTCAGCAGGCCAATTAAGGGCCACCCGGCAACAGGTGACGTCACAGATTGACATTTCATCTGTCAAGAGCTTTTGACAGATGAAATATTTGCATTTGACAGCTCTCCTCTCAGGCTGATTTAGAGATCTCTGCAGAACAAAAAGCAGAGGCTGCAGCTTTTGACAGCTCAACGGCCATTCTGCTTTCTGTGCTGGTGAGATTTCTGACTCCCGAGACCTGAAGGGCTGACACCTGCAGGAGGAAGTTAAGGTAAGTAAAACTTTTTTCCACACTTTACACTTACCTTACACACTTACCTCTGCACACATGCACCCATCACTCACCTGTCCACCGGACATATCTACCCCTCCAACCCCCGCAGACCCACGGTCCGCCTCGCTAAAACAGCATGGTTTGGAGCCGTCGGGTAGCCCACACTTCAGAGCTAAAAATAGGGATTAGGCAACAAACTGCCTGTTAACTACCTGTTAACAGGCAGTTCATTGTCACTAATCCCCTTCCCGCCTCGGGGAGGCGGCTCCCAGCACAGGTCGGGTACCCGCCTCCTGTGAAACTGGCATGGAGGCAGGTTGGGGGCGGGATGGGTTCGGGAGCCCCGAATCTGCCATTTTCCCACCCCACACACCTCCAAACCCGCCTCCACGGGTCAATGAAAATTCTGCCCTTAATGTGCTGTTTGGACATGTCGAGCTGCATAACAACTTTGGGGGCAATTTTCTGACGTCAGATGAGGCGGGTTTGGAGACGGGAAAGGTGGGAAAATCAGAATCATTAAGGGCGGGTTCGGATCCCGCCTCCAACCCACCTCCGCGGGATTTTGCCGATGCCGGTTTTGGAGGTCGGGTAACGGTCCCGCCTCCAGCTGGCCATAGCGATACTTATGATCATTAAATGCTCGTTAAGGGCCTCTCTAAGCCTATTTTGAGAGGCCCTCGTGATAATTCGAGCATTTCGGCGTGAACCACGCACCTTCTAAACCACGGCAGGTAAACCTGGCGGGTTGACTCGTGGGTGGCCTCCTCACAGCTGCAGGTCCAACAAGACATTGTTTATTGCATCAAGGATTATTTGCAGGTGCCAGACCTTGGCTTTAAAAGGTCTCTGAGCACATTTAGAAGGTCTTCCGAAGTCGGAGGTGCCGCAGCTTGAATCTATCAACTGTGGGACCTCCTTGGAAGACCCTCTCCCCACTTGCAATGAGCGCTTCCCCAAAGGAGCATCTCCAAGCAGCATGGGAACCATTCGTTTTCTTTCTGTATGGTCCTCAGATGAGGATGAGGAGCATCCAAGGCAGCAGCAGAACCAGGCAGCTCAGCAGCAACAGCAGCAGGAGCCCCAACCTCCTGCTCAGCCACCTGATGCTGCACAGGGCAGAAGGCACCAGCGCATCGAGGCACCTCGCCGCAGGAGATACCCCCCACAGAGGGTTTACAGACAAAGGGCTCGATTTTGCCATTGGGGTTGGTCTGGGGCGTGTCAGGTGGTTTTCGTGTCAGGACCCGGACTCCGATGTGAAGTGGGGAAAAAAGTGCGATTTTCCCCTAATTGGGCACTTGATTTCCAGCGTGTGGGAACCCCTGGCCCAATTAGTCTTTTCATCCTGAAAGCCGCCTCCGATGATGTCATCAGTGCTGCTGGATTTAAGGCCTGCAAGCAGCCTTGCTTCTTCTGGAGACTGGAAACATTTTGGACATTGTATGAAGGACTTCATTTACCGACCATGTCCACCAGCAGCAAAAGTGTGCACGTCGCTTTGATGAGTCCTCCCTCCAAGCTCTGGTGCAGGGAGCAAGATCTAATAAGGAGGTGCTCTTCCCTTCCTCAGGGAGAAAAAAGCCACCACAACAGACTAAAGCTGTGTGGCTGCAAGTGGCCCAGGAGGTCAATGCCATCTCTATGTGCCGCAGAACCTGGCTGCAGTGCAGGAAGAGGTTTCATGACCTTCTCCGCACAGGAAAAGTGAGTATGACTTTCCCATCACCCTCAATCTGATCCCCATCGCCTCTCTTCACCAGCACTCAGCTTTGCCAACCTCTTCCTTCACATTCCACTTGACACTGACATCCCTGCTCCCTTACCCATTCCCTCTCTTTCTATGGTCATATTCACTTAACTATTCGACCATGCAGCCCTCACACTCCTTATCACTGTGACGCAATGACACCAACTTACAACACACAGGGAGGGCCCTTTGTCTCCTTCTAAGCATCTATGCTATGGATTCTCTACACTCACTCCTTCATTCCCACTCAAACTCCACTTGTGTCCCTCATTGCAGGAAAAGAGAGCCCACGATAAGAGGGAAAGAGCGAGGACAGGAGGAGGGCCACCCTCAGTAGCCCAGCTCAGCCCCTGGGAGGAGTCAGCCCTGGAAATTGCCGGGATCGAGGACGATTCCCAAGTGGGGGATGGACACGCAGGCGCATCACAGCAAGCTGGTGACAGAATAGTTTGGCATCTCTCTCATTGACATTGCATGAGTGACTGATAATGATTCTGATGCTCTAACAGATTGACTTATGATCATCTTCACAATTCAATGTGCATGCAACCTTTACCTCACATCTCTAACTCTTTCCTTTACTCTCCCACAGGACCATCGAGAACCCCCATCCCCACTGTCCAAGAGGAAGAGCCTGAGCTTCCAGACTCCTCAGAGGAAGCTGCAACCTCTGAGGGCGCTCCGTCAGCAGAATTAAGCGCACCCAGCACCAGCACAGACACTCACACCTTGGTGGGACCTTCGGGACATAGAGTAGAGTTGTCACCTGGTGTATCACAGCTCACAAGTTAGCATCAGCAGATGGTGGAGACAGGGACAGCAGTGGAGAGTCCTCGTCGCAGTGGAGAGGACGCTCCCACCTCGGCTCCACTACATGTTGACCCTGTGCCTCCGGCTCTATCCAGAAGGAGAGCGGTGCTGGAACTCCAGGAACAGGTGCAGGAGTCTCTGGCAGGTTTTGTCTCCAGGGTCGCTGGAGCGGCAGCATGCGAGCTCATGGCTACCCGGGATGCAATTTGGGAAAATTGCTCGGAGGTGGGATGGAGGCGGGATTGGGCCCGCCCGCCATTTTTTGCGATTTTACCACCTCACACGCCTCCAATCCTGCCTCCTCGGGCCTGGCAAAATCGAGCCCAAAGGATGAGCTACCTCAACATGAGTGAGCAGCAGTGCCAAAGGAGGCTGAGACTTTCGAGAGATCTGCGGCCTGCTGCAGCAAGACCTGGTGCCCAGAGGAACGGGTGGACGCCCCTTACCAGTGGCTGTCAAAGTCACCACCGCACTCAACTTCTTTGCCTCAGGCTCCTTCCAGGGATCATCAGCAGACATCAGCAGCATCTCCCAGTCGGCCGCCCACAGTTGCATCACCCAGGTTACCGATGCCCTTTTTGCTAAGGCCCACAATTACATCCAGTTCACAAGGGATCAAGCAAGTATAACCGCCCGTTCAGTTGGCTTTGCAAATATGGCAGGCATGCCAATGGTGCAGGGCATCATAAACTGCACACATGTGGCCCTTAGGGCACCCCATCACAACCCAGCTATCTTTGTCAACCAAAAGGGCTTCCACTCCCTCAACGTACAGCTGGTGTGTGACCACAAGAAGGAGTTCTTGCATGTTTGCGTCAAGTTCTGAGGTAGTTGCCATGACTCTTTCATCCTGCGGCACTCTTGTGTTCTTCCGTTTTTGAACCTACCAAACCAACTTAACGGATGGCTCCTTCGTGACAAAGGCTACCCCCTGAAGAAGTGGCTAATGACGCCGATCAGGAGGCCAGCTAACGAGGCTGAGGAGCGCTACAACGCCAGCCACACTTCGACCAGCTCCAGCATAGAGCAAACCATTGGGTTGTTGAAGATGCGCTTCCGTTGCCTTGACCGATCAGGTGGAGCCCTGCAGTATACATCATACAGGGTCTCCAGAATGGTCGTGGTCTGCTGTACACTGCACAACATCGCACAACGTCATGCCTTGCAGCTTGCTGATGAGCAAGCTGCTCAGTTCCAGCCCTCCTCAGGTGAGGATGAGGAGGAGGAGGAGGAGTAGGAGGAGGAGGAGGCTGAGGAGGAGGAGGAGGATCTGGAGGAGGAGGAGGATCTGGAGGAGGAGTAGGAGGAGGAGGAGGAGCAGGAGGAGGAGGAGAAGGTCAGTGCGCCGGTGTATCGACCAGCTGCAGCGGCAGCATGCGAGCTCATGGCTACCCGGGATGCAAGGGATGAACTTATCATGGCCAGTTTTGCATAGGTTGCCCAATTTGGCACATGTCCTTGGCTCCATCCTAGGACATCATTGACAATGGACATGACTCTCTGGCCTCCTTTCACTCAGGCCACCAACTTGACAACGCAAGTGTGGCGGAGCCCGCAATGTGGAGCTGCCTAAAGCGAAAGAACAGATGCCATAACGCCAACATTTTGGCTTCAAATCATTTTAATGCTTTCCAACAGGGATTGCATTTCATCAATACACATAAACATTCTCCCAATCTGCACACAGATCTGGAGGTTGTATCCCTTGCCAGCTGTACCTTCACAGCCTTGGTTTCTTTGGCAGGCCTCTTCCTCCAAGATGCGTGGAAGAGCACCTCCCTGCTAGCTGTCACCCCCTCAAACAACATTTGCCGCACCTCATCTGAGAGCCTCGGGGAGGCCCATGCCTTGGAATTGGACATAGTGGTTTCTCAGAATATGTTGCAGGTGGTGCAGCATAGGCAGAAATGCTGTGGAATGAACCAAGGCAGCAAGAAACCATAAAATCAGACTGGAAAAGTGCTGTCAGCAGAGGCGAGTTTCAGTCCCAAAACACTAATTGACCAAGGGCATCCCACACCTCTGAAATCAACTGGCCAATCAGGGAAAATCGCAAATATTTGAAAACTATCAGTGGAGGCGGGTTTCAAACCCACCCAAA
Organism: Squalus acanthias; assembly: GCA_030390025.1. NCBI lineage: Eukaryota > Metazoa > Chordata > Chondrichthyes > Squaliformes > Squalidae > Squalus > Squalus acanthias. The sequence continues at coordinate 153,167,607 of CM059428.1, forward strand.
CCGAAACCCGCCTCCATCCCGCCTCCAGTGAGAAAATCGCCCCCTTTGGCATTGAGCAGCATCTTCAATTCCAAAGGCAACAGGGAACTAGCACAGCTACCTCGGGTTCGAGATATAATCAGTCGCATTCACATGCCCGTTTGGACATTGTCCAGTATACATGAATAAAAAGAGTTTTCATTCCTACCGAGTAAATAGTAGGATTGATTCTGCAATCAGGCTGACAGTGAGGAGTAGCACTCACAAAGCGCACAGCTCAGAATATTGTCCACCCGTTCTTTCGCCCATTCCTCGCCAGCAGCACCAAATCGTTAAATTAGCCTAATCCTGTGACTGCAGACTTAGAATTATGCACATTATTGCCACAGTCTTTCCTAGAATCATTCCCAATCCAACATTATAGTACTATTCCCAGGGGACAGAAGGCTGTCGGGCTGGTTGCTAGGTATCTGGCCTCTGCATTGCTACTGTGTCTCATGCACAACCTACATCCCAGAAATCAGGTGTGGTACAGTGAAAACTATGCCCAGACCAGGTGCTGATCGAGCAGACCTTTGCCATGACCATGCAATCACTCCTGTTGCCTGCTCATTAAACCACCCACTTTTTAGATGGAAAGATGTCCGGGTTTTAATCCTTGCAAAATCCCAGAAATGAAACAGTTTACCATTGAGGGTTTTTTGCTTGTAAAGACAAGTTTGTTAAATTGCTTAATGGTCCTGCAGTTAGTTACAGAACATTCTCAGCAAAGCATTTCCTCGTATGTCTAAAGTGCCGGTGAGTGGAGTGTGCACAACTGCTGATTTGAAGAAGTGCACAATTTGGAGAAGAGTAGAGAGTTCTCCTGGTCTTCTGGGAAACAGTTGTCCCTCAATCAACACCACAAAAACAGATTATCTGAGATCACTAAAGCATAATATCTGGTCATTCATCTCATTGCTGATTGTGGAACCTTGCTGTGCACAAATTGGCTGCCGAATTTGCCCCCATAACATCTGTAACTACGCTTCAAAAGTAATTAATTGCCTGTGAAATGCTTTGTGACATCCTGAGGATGCAAAACAGCACTAAATAAATGTAAGTTTTTAGTTTATAAAGCTTCCTCTGCTCTGTCGCATCACCAGGATTTCATAGAATCATACGGCACAGAGGAGGCCATTCAGCCCATCGTGCCTGTGCCGGCTCTTTGAAAGAGCTATCCATTTCATCCCACTCCTCTGCTATATCCCCAGAGCCCTGCAAATGTTTCCTTTTCGTATATATATCCAATTCTCTTTTGAAAGTTACTACTGAATCTGCTTCCACCACCCTTTCAGGCAGTGCATTCCAGATCATAAAACTCGCTGCGTCAAAGAAATTCTCCTCTTCTGTCTGTGCCAGCTCTTTACTAGAACTATACAAAAACTAACCTGGCAATCTACCTCTCTTTCCTACAGTCCTGTGTCTTCCTCAGCTTCAAATATTTTTTCTAGTTGCTCCTCAAAAGATGCCTCAACCCACCCCCTGTGGCAAAGCATTCCTTGCTCCAGCAATCTTCTGTATCAAGATAAAACTCCTAGGAAAATGAAAAACATAGGGGGAGAAATTCGGTATCGCCCCGTTTGGGGCGCAATTATTGGCCCGGCGCAAAGTTTAGCGCCTGGCACTAATTATCGCCTCCGACTGCAAACTTGGCTTCTATTGCCCCTGGAGGTGATTGGAGCACTAAATCAGGCGCTAAGCACCTCTCTTAAGGCGCTAACGCCGAGGAGCGAGGTGCTACCGCAGAGCACTGGCGAAGCTCATGTGATGTCAGTCAGCAATGGAACACAGACACACTGGCGCCAGCCAGTTCTTAAAGGGGGGGTCGATCTTGCTCTCCATCCAAACCCTGTTCATTGCAGCCTTGAATCTCGGCCTGGAGAGACCTGTACATCAAATCTGCTGGAAAGAACAATGGAGAGGCCCAGGGAAAGAGCTCAGAGTGCAGCCCCAATAGTCTCTTCTAAATCGATGCAAGGAAGATCAAATCAAAATGAACCTGCAAAGTGCTGCTCAGTACCCAAAACTTCTCAACACAGTGTTGAATATCTCCAGAAGTCTCTCTCTCTCACTCAGAATGCGTGGTGTAAAAATGTCGCCGACAAAAAAAGGCAGGAAGCGGTCGCCTTTAAATAGCGCTCCCCCAGTCCCTTCCTGACTGCAAAATGCTCCCCTCAACCTGTCGTTGCTAGCGGCAGGCGGTAAGGCAGGGGGCGCCACTCAATATCCGGTCCGGGGCGCTACCCGGGCGTTGCACGCTCGACTGACGTCACAATCTGTGGGCGCAGGAGATTGTGGCAGTAGTGTTTAGCGCCGCCGCAAAATGTCTGGTCAATTTCGCGGGTGGCCCAAACATCGCCGCGCCCGGGTGCTAGTTGCTTTGTGCCCCATTAGCGCCCTCTTAAGGCGCTAACGGGAGGCGCAAACCAACCGAATTTTTCCCCCATATTCTTCTCAATTAATCAAAACTGAGCCACTTTGAATTACTTCCTACAACGGCAGTTCAGCGACAAAAGAAATCTATAAATATACATGACTTCAACAAGTAATGCCTAGTCAAACAAGATTTGAATTAACTGGATTCAGACTCCAGGCTGATGCTTGTATCTGCTCCCTATACAATTAAAATTGATGAAATAAAACTGTTGTTTACTGGCATTGTAACCAGATTTGTGCATTTGTTTGACACCTGACCCACCTACCCCTTACACATTTAGAAACAAATGCAGACCCATTCTCATTCAACAGGCAGCAGCAGTGGAACATTTTTTTTTTAACTATGCTTGGCCTAGTTACAAACTCATAGAAAAAGACGAAATACAAATTTGCATAACTTGAAATGGGATGGATCCTGGCTTCCACCCACCTCCCCCGACGTGGTATCTCACTGTTCTCACCCATGCTGGACCAGCCAGAGCTGTTTTGTAGCTCCTCATTCAATGAACTGTCCAGAATCTACTGGCAAGTATCTCTGGAATCGGCAGCCCATGGAACATGTGCAATCTTACCTGAAACAGATTCCCCTGCATCCACTATTATGTTTGTTGCGGTGTCATGCATTTTGTCCCAAGCGGTGCCTGTCTGGCATCATATTTTTCGCGTTAGCTCTTTGGACAAGTGGTCATGCACAGCCAGCCCTGTCTGGCGACAGCAGCTGGATGCAATGATAGCTCGACTCATGTCCACGACTTAGCTGAAACATCCTTGCTCTGTACCCAGCTAATCTGCAAACTGAGTGACCACGTCCCCAACTCTCAGCATAGAAGACAAATAAAGCAGATAGAGGCCGCAAAAATTTGGCTCCGTAACGGCCGTTGTTTGGGCGCAACGGGTATCGCTTTGGTTCCAAAATGGTGTCTGACGTAAGAAAACTACTAGGCACTTGGTCTAAGCATTAAACAAAGCTTTACTCAACTGTTTTTCAACATGGAGATCCAGTTGTGTCCTTCACTAGTTCCTGTTAAGGAATGTCCCAAGCAAGCTGGGCCCATGCCCGAGTATTTATACTCTCCCTGGACAGCGCCACCAGCAGGCTACCCAGTATTACTTCATACATGAATGACAAGATTCATGTCAGTGTCTGCAGTGCGTGCACGCACTTCTGGTGCGGGCTTCACAGGACGCCATCTTGGGTAAGGTGTTAGCACGGGTGCATGCGCCGAAATGATGCAGAGTAGGCAGATCCTTCTGCCAATCAGTGTGAAACACTGATTTGACACCAGTGCTGCCATTTTGGAGCTCAACGCTCCAGCTAACACCCTCTCTCAAACACACACTGTTGAACACGCATTCAGCGGCAGGAAGGACCCCCCACCAGCGCTACTTAAAGGATCATCACCTACTTACAGGTTAGTTGCAAGTTGATTTCTACCGGCTGTTGCTGAGTTTGTAGAAGTGTTTGGTTGTTTTATACAGTTATTTAAAGTTGCTGAAGTCTACAGGGAGTGGTGTGGCAGGTGCTGAAGGACTTAGTCCTGACTTCAAGGATTCTGCACAGGCCACTTGCTCCAAGACATGGGTGTAGTAATAGGCCTTCCACTTGGCCTACAGCATGAAAGGGAGAATGAGCAGAGGCGACACAGAGCATGACAAGCTGCTGGAAGAGGGAGGAGGAGGATGGGGGGGAAGAAGGGCTCTCACCAGATGGTCATATCCACCCCGGGTGTTCAGGGAGCAATACTGCTACCTGAACCTTAGCGAGGAACAGTAACGTCTGCGCTTCACCAAGGACGTCCTCACTGAAATCTGCCACCTTCAGCAGCCGCAACTTCAACCTCAGAGCAGGGGGAGGACCACACTGCCAGTGGCTGTGAAGGTCACGGTGGCCATGAACTTTTATATGTTGGGCTCCTTCCAGACTGGAGCAGGAGATATTTGCAACATCTCCCACTTTGCAGTCAACCGTTGCATAAGGGAGGTAACTGAGGCTCTGTATTCCAAGAGAGCTGAATACATTTCCTTCTCTCTGGCCAGAGAGCAGGAGGCGGAGTGAGCACATGGCTTAGCGAGGATTGCAGGCTTCTCCATGGTGCAGGGTGCCAGTGACTGCATGCACATCGCTTTATGGGTGGAGCATGTAAACGCTGAGATGTACCGCAAACAAAATGGATTCCACTCCCTCAATGTCCAGCTGGGATGCGATCACACTCAGCGAATCATGCAGGTCAATGCCCGGTATCCTTGCAGCAGTAATGATGCCTTCATTCTGCGGCAGTCCTCTGTGCCATCTGCATTTGAGCCACCACGACAAACCAAGGATACCTACTGGGCGACAAGGGCTATCCGTGAACGACATGGCTCATGACTCCGGTGCGCAATCCGTGTACACGTGGGCATCACACATACAACAAAAGCCATGCTTCCATACGAAATATCATCGTGCAGACCATTGGCGGGCTGAAGCAACGCTCTGCAGGAGCCCTGCAGTGCCTGGCGGCGGGGGGGCGGGTGTCGAGGTTTGTGGTGGTCTGCTGCATGCTGTACTACCTCGCCATCATGAGGGCACATCTCCTGCCACCAGCCATAAGGCGACCAGCTGAGGAGCAGCAGGAGGAGGAGCAGCAGGAGGAGGAGGAAGAGGAGGAGGAGGAAGAGGAGGAGGAGGAGGAGGAAGAGGAGGAGGAGGAGGAGGAAGAGGAGGAGTAAGAGGAGGAGTAAGAGGAGGAGGAGGAAGAAGAAGGGAGCAGGCAACCCAGACAGCCCCTTTCTGGCCGGGCTCTCCGTGGCTGACTAATCTGGCTGCAATGCCAGTAAACGCAACCCCAATTCCACACCAAAAGTCCCACACCTTATCTTCCCTCTGTCACCGAACATCACATTGTCCACTTGGCCACAATGCAGAAATAAAAGCCAACACAATACAAACATTCCAAACCAAAGTTATAAATGAAATCATGATATATTGCATACAAATGTAAACTAATCACCCTTGTGCATTCCCCTAGTGCCTGTCTTCCGTGTGCCTTTGTCTGTCCTAGTGCTCCAACGCAGTGCTACCCCAGCGGCTGCAGCATGGCTGGTGGAAGGCTGCTGACTTTCAGTGGGGGAGACTGCAGCTGGCCTTGCAGGACGACCTCGAGCAGGACTGGGCCTAGAAGACCCGGCTTCGGACTTCACCACCTCGGCATGAGCGGCAGCAGTCTGGGCTGGCTGGCAGACAGGCAACAGCAAATGCAGTGGCGGAGTGGCAATGGTTGGAGTACGAATGCTGTTCTCCTGAGAGAGGACAGCAGGTTCGTGCTCCACGGAGCCACTGCCTCTCCCCCAGGACAGCGGCTCAGCAATCCAGTAATCTGTTGGAGGACAGTTTGCAGGACTGCTGTGACACCCTGCAAGCCCCTTTCAACACTGGTAACCGCAGCCATGATGGCAGTAGTCTGAGCTTGGGTGGCAGTAGTCTGAGCTTGCGTGGCAGTAGTCTGAGCTTCCACTGCAGCACCCAGATGTTGGGTGGCTTGTGCTTGTGCTGCAAATGGAAGCTGAGTCATCGGCCATCAGATAAGAACATAAGAAGAACATAAGAAATAGGAGCAGGAGTGGGTCATTTGGCCCTTCGAGCCTGCTCTGCCATTCAATAAGATCATGGCTGATTTCTACCTCAACTCCACTTTCTGCACTATCCCCATATCCCTTGATCCCTTTAATGACGCTGCATTCTTGTTGGGTCCGCAAGTGTGCTAATGGAGTTGCCCATCACTTCCATGCTGGACAGGATGGATGCTAAACTCTGCACAAAGCCCTGTTCCAAGTTGGTGCCAGACCCCTCCATGCTCCTTGACATTGCACGCAGGCTTTCTGGAAGGCCAGCCAATGCACCAAGCATTTCATTGTGCATACCCCACAGCCTTCTTCTTTAACTTCCCCATCAACGTGCTCATCTGAGTCCTCTGCAGCAGAACTCATGTGCGACCTCGCCCTCCGGGGAGCTGGCACCTGCACTAACCTTGCCCCCTGCCCTGGCTGCAGGCCACTCGTGCCCAGTGTCTCACCACGTGCAGATGCCGCATCTAAGCTATCCTCTAAAGTAAGCGGAGTGTCAGTGTCTGAGCTGGTGTCTGTGAGTGTGAAATCGAGTGACGGTGTTGTGTCTCCATCATCACCACCTTCTTCCTCCTGCACCTGTTGCTCTGACACCACTGCCTAGCCAGGTTGTAGTTCCTGGGTATCTGAAAGGAGAAAGGCAGAAGGGTAGGATTGCAGCGCATGGAGGAGGGAAAGTAAGAGGTGCATGCTTACACCATCTGCAGCTTTTAAATCAAAAGACATTGAGCGATGAGTGGGATGAGAAGGAGGGTTAAGTATGAGGATACCGTCATCTTCGATGGATTCAGCCCTGGCGCTGGCCACGGGCTCAGCAATGGCCACTCCAATGATGATAACCATTGTCTCCTCCATCGGGGTAAGGTGATGCAGACGTGCCTCTCCCCTGCCGGATAGCTCCTGCTGTCTCTGGTTATGTGCCAACTTGTCCTGCAAGAGAGAGGGAAGTGTTTCAGTGAGTGTGGTGCAATGTGTTTGAGTGATGTGGCTGTCATAGTTGAATAGCTGGCAGTGAGTGCAAGCTGCAAAATGTGGGCGTGAGGCTTGCAGGAGTGTTTATTGCGTGAGGGTGAGGTGAAGCTACGAATTTGAGGTATGAGTCCTGTTTGATAGAGATTGTTGGTAGATGAGTGATGTGGGGGTTCTGCGTTGAGCAGTGTATGAGGCTAGTGGTGCAGTTGGTAGAAGACGGCTTTTGAAGATGTATTCACTGACCTTGACCACCCGTGTGAGGTCATTGAACTTTTTTGCGGAATTACATCCAAATCCTCGAGGCTTGACTTCTGGCATTGACCTGCTCCCAGTGCCTTCACAGATTTTGTCTCCTGGTCCCCTGTGGATAGAGGCCCTCTCTCCTCCTCTCCACCTCCTCCACCAAGGCCTCCAGTGCAGCGTCTGAGAATCTTGGAGCCCACTCTCTCCCCTGTTGCGCCATTAGTCACTTTTCTTGCAGGTCAGACTCCCTTCCCCAGCCACTTCCAGCACCTACTCCAGCCAGAATGCACCTCCCCTTTAAGAGGTGCAGACTGGTTTTAAGTAGTGCAGGCTGGCTTTAAGTGGTGCTAGCACAAACTTGGGCCCCCTGCTGAGGCAGTCAGTCACTCAACAGGGCATGTAGCGCTGCCTCAATGCTGCAATCATTTTAATTAGCATGCAGCACGAGCTTTGTGTGCTGCCTGCATCAGAAGCAACGGGCACAGTCCTGAATTTAGCCCCCAAGGTGTTTAATTATAGTTGTTGTACTGCATCAGGTGTTCCCACATTAACTGATGACATGTTCTTTGAATGAAATTGCCCTGAGAATTCAGATTGCGCTGCAAGGTCAGTGTTCTTTGCCTGCCTCTATCATGTCCCCCATGTAGGGTCATCGCACTTTCGCAATGTTATTCAGTTCACATTATCCAGGCTCTCCTGGGCAGTAGAGGAACACTCTGCAGGTGACTTACCGCCCCGCTCCCCCACATGCCTCCGCTATACCCAGCATTCCAGCAGCTCATCTGCCAGTGGATAATCTGACCCCATGACCAAGTTCATTTAGCAAATCCAGCCCCTTTTCCTTCTTTAGATATCACAAAGCTGGAATAAGCGAAAGAGGGTGAAGTTCTGCCAGGCCCCTCTGCTTCAGACCCTGACAACGCTGCATTGCACACCATCTTCTACCTCTGCTCCTAAGCATTGGCCCAGAGACTTCCACCTGAGATGAACGAGGCAGTGATCCACAGGGGATTGCACCAAGTAATCCACAGAGCATGACATGGAGCTGGAAGTGGAAGTTGATGAGGCAGACAGTCCTGGCCTGAGGGAACGGCAGCATAGTGGTTACGTTACTGGACTAGTAATCCAGAGACCTGGACTAATGATCTGGAAACATGAGTTCATAATCCCACCACGGCAGTTTGGGAATTTAAATTCAGCTAATAAATTAATCTGGAATAAAAAGCTAGTATCAGTAATGGTGACCATGAATCTATCGGATTGTCGTATGGTTTACTAATGTCCTTTAGGGAAGGAAATCTGCCTTCCTTACCTGGTCTGGCCTACATGTGACTCCAGACCCACAGCAATGTGGTTGACTCTTAACTGCCCTCTGAAATGGCAAGCCACTCAGTTAAGGGCAATTAGGGATGGGCAATAAATGCTGGCCTTGCGACGCCCACATCCTGTGAATAAATAAAAAATCAGCTTTTATCTGAAGAATCCAGATCCAGCTTTTGCTGTTCTGTTAACAGAGGAATGCTTACAGGAAATCACATGTGTGTGCAGGCACTGGAGATGGTCAGACGCAGAATGTGCAGTAGGTGATAGGGCAAGTGGAGGAGTCTTGCCTTTCTGATTAAAAGAGTGTGGGCACAGTGTATCTCTGATGTGGTGCTACTGCTGTCAAATGATCTGGACATTGAGTGAGTGGAATCCTGTTCTGTTGATGCAGGTGATGGGATTGAGTAACGGAGCACAGATGACCACATGGGTGCAGTCGATGACTCTTTGTACTTTGAGGAATCCTGCCAATCAGTAAAGTTGCAGCGCCCTATCATGTCGCTGCAGGCTGTCCATGTGATGTAAAGGTAAAGGTGTTCTAGCAAACAATGCAATGTGACTTGCTTAATGCTTTTACGCGCAACTCATGATGATGGTCACCGTCGTAGCCACTCGTAGTGCCATGCCTACGCTGGAGGTCAGGTTTCAGCATGTGGTATAACTCATCAATGGCTTCCTGTTGCAAAGAGCAGCCTCCATAAGCTCTGCTCCTGGGTCACGTGGAGGTAGCAGTTCCTGTATATTCCACCATGGGGCTTGCACTTCACCTCCGTTCCTCCTCCTTTTTCTTCTTTAGAAGAATGAGAGGGGATCTCATTGAAACTTATAAAATTCTAACAGGACTAGACAGACTAGATGCAGGAAGGATGTTCCCGATGGCAGGGGAGTCCAGAACCAGGGGTCACAGTCTAAGGATAAGGGGTAAGCCATTTAGGACTGAGATGAGGAGGAATTTCTTCACCCAGAGAGTGGTGAACCTGTGGAATTCTCTACCACAGAAGACAGTTGAGTCCAATTCATTAAATATATTCAAGAAGGAGTTAGATATATTTCTTAAGGCTAAAGGGACCAAGGGATATGGGGAGAAAGCAGGGACAGGGTACTGAATTTGGATGATCAGCCATGATCGCATTGAATGGCGGAGCAGGCGCGAGGGGCCAAATGACCTACTCCTGCTCCTATCTTCTATGTTTCTATGTTTCTTTTCATCCTCCAAGAAATACAGATACAGGGGTATTCCCAAAGGAAACCCTCTTTAGAAGGGGAGTGGATGCAAAAACGAATATACAGAAGTTGAAGCAGTAGACAGTGAAAACTTTACAACACTTTTTGAAGTACCTGCTGTAGCTTTTTAAAGTTAGTTCTGTCTTGCTAGCACCTAGTAACGCTGGATGCCAGTTTTATACATGACATGATTAGCATCCGACGTAAATGAGGCCATAATGATGGAAAATGGGATGCAGAATGTCGTCATGTCGCTACTCCCTCACTTAAATGCACCCGCCGGTATTTGGGCAGGTGCTTCTTCTGGTGTCCAAGTGATGATGGCAAATACAGGGGTTGCAAAATGTTTTGGCGTAACAATTGTCCGGCCCATTTTTCACTCCTGCCCACTCCAGTACCGCCCGCAAATTGAGTGGCGTGAAGAGGAACCACTTGTCATGGTTGATTGTGATGTTTTGGTCTTAAAGTGACACAGATCTGAACTAATTTAGTAATCTCAATCAGAGTAGCCGGAGGATGAGCTGTGTTGATCTGGATAAAGAAATACGCACTGATGCAGCCAGAGGTGGCTGTTCCAAGATCGGGAAATAAGGCACATTGTTGGGGCAGAGGAGAGATCTTTTACATTACATTACACATGTATGTTTGACCTGAGAATGCTTGATTCTAGACTCTAATTTTTAAGCCCAGGGCAAATGCTTTGCGTGACTGATTTTTGTTTGTAAATTACATTTTGCAAATATGGTATTTTAAGAAGCATGTTGAAGAAATATGCGCTCAGAATTGCAGTTTGTAATATTAGCATATGACTTTTTTCCTCCTCTATATTAATGGAGACATTAACCTATTAATTTTAAATGGGTTAACACCTCTTTAAGTACACAGAGGAATGTCACACAAATGCATTCTGCTTAAGTGTTGTAATCAGTAATATCTAGGCTATAGAATTCAGTTTGGTTAAATCTATAAATCGGTATATCGTCTAGTTAGATAACAAATAGATCTGAACTAACAGTGTCGCAGCTCACCTTGGCGCAGGAAAGAAAGACTGATTTAAAATATCCTCTGGTATTTCTTATGATACGATATTTTACGCCGAACGGTCAAACTAAATATCACTACAATCTGTCTTTCCTCGATGATCCAAGGAAGCACACTTTGATACATTTGTGAGTCAGTCTTCGGGCACATTGTTAAAAAACGGGCAGTTTGAGGAACAGCAAAGTCAGGGTCTTTGCTTTGCATTAATGCACAAGTCGGCATTCTGCAGAGTTTTGAAATAATTGATCGTGACACCAAACAGCCCAGTGTCTTGTTTAGTCTATCTCGCACAGCTTGGTGAGGGTAATGTGCTTTAGTGAACATGGCAGCAATTACTGTAAAGCAATGAACAGCAATTCCTTTCTTGTATGCCGCAGCACACCAGTGTTTTGGACAGGTTCTGAATGTGACATCGCTAATCAGGTCTTTCCTAATCCCTGACAAATTCGCAAATTCAAGGAATTTGTCATCCAGTAACCCCTGAGATTGTAGCTGGTGGCAAGAAGATTCAGATTATCATCTCAATTGGAAGATGAAACTGCTTGGCATACAAATGACAATAATTTTTAATGCATTTAAAGGCACTATTTCATTAACAATCGTAGCAAAATTTCGAAAAGTACTTTGATCGAATAATAAAAGTGTGCATTTAATTGTTAGATGAAAGGCTGGGTGATGTGAGAAGATTTTTTTTTAAATATTATTATTCAATAGACATAATTTATTTTTACATTTTTGCAATTCTCATTCCAATCTCTAATAAAAACATGATGGACCAAAGGGTTACATAGAATTGCATAGAATTTACAGCACAGAAACAGGCTATTCGGCCCAACTGGCCTATGCCAGTGTTTATGCTCCACACCAACCTCATCCCACCTTAACTCATCTAATCCTATCAACATATCCTTCTGTGCCGCAAGCTTCTATGGTTCTTTGATTCAATATGAGGAAGATTTCCTTTGGTATGTGCAGGAAATCCTGAATTCATTTAGAAAGGATCCACTCATGAATTCACTGTACCTGGTACACACAGTAAACCTTTTGTGGTATGTGGAACTTTTGAAATGACAGTAGAATCAGTCTATCATTTTCATACAGTTTTAAAGCCATTGATAATATAACCCTCCAGCTTCTTATTGCCTCAAATTTTCTCGGTTAATACGTCCAACCCTCAAAGTAGGGCCCATAGTTCCATAGTCAGCACTCTTCAACCGGCCATTCTTCTTGTGTGAGCCTTGACAGTGGACATTGCAAGAATAGGCATTGCAAGAGTTAAATGACCCCAAGCTTTTTGTTAGAACTGCTATTCTGCAGAACTTCATGGTATTCAGACTGAAGGTTCTGGGTGCGTCAGAGGCAGAAATACACTTGCTTTTGCTAGAAAAGGCAAGGGAACAGACCAAAGGAGGTTCAAGCTATCTCAGTCTTATTTTTTTTATCTAGTTCTTGTCTGTGGGAAAGTGAAACTTAGGAGAGCCATCGAAACATAACCAACTAAATCCCTTTTTACTAATTTTCAGTATTAAGCTTTGCTAGACCACAGTTTAATAGTAAGGTTGCCAGTTTATAGTTCTTATTAAATCAGTATAGTTTTATTAATTTGGTCTTATTCCAGTTAGTATTAGGTGAAAGCATGTTAAAAACTGAACTCTAATGAGAACCCATTGTCACCAAAGTCCTGGGTTACATCATCACCATGGAAACAGAAACAAAGCACAGAAAAAGCGTGTGCTCAGGCTGAAAAGCAGATAAAGGAGGCGCAAGGCCTGTGCTGGCCACAGAACTTGCCGGGCTCCTGATTGGGTAGAATGGGGGATATTGAAGATACATGATTGGATAGATCTTTCTGCAGTTCTGGTTTTTGGGGTGTATCCTAGGGGGGTTTGGGTCATTCTCAGTGTAGAAGGGTCAGAAAGGGCACCGACCAGACAGGTGCAGATGTGTATGCAGAATAATAGAATCATAGAATGGTTACAGCATGGGAGAAGGCCATTCAGCCTGTCGAGTCCATGCTGGCTCTCTGCAAGAGCACTTCAGCTAGTCCCACTTCCCCACCCTTTCCCCGTAGCCCTGCAAATTCTTTTCCTTCAGGTATTTATCCAACTCCCTTTTGAAAGCCGGGATTGAATCTGCCCCCACCACCCTTTCAGGTATTGCATTCCAGATCCTAACCACTCGCTGAGTAAAAATGTTTTTCCTCATGTCGCCTTTGGTTCTTCTGCCAATCACCTTAAATCTGTGTCCCCTGGTTCTCAACCTTTCTGCCAATGGGAACAGTTTCTCTCTATCTACTCTGTCCAGAGCCCTCATGATTTTTAGCACCTCTATCAAATCTCCTCTCAAACTTCTCAGCTCTAAGGAGAACAACCCCAGCTTTTCCAGTCTATCCACGTAACTGAAGTCCCTCATCCCTGGAATCATTCTTGTAAATCTTTTCTGAACCCTCTCTAAAGCCTTCACGTCATTCCTAAAGTGCAGTGCCCAGAATTAGACACAGTACTCCAGTTGAGGCCGAACCAGTGTTTTATACAGGTTCATCATAATTTCTATGCTTTTGTACTCTATACCTCTATTCATGAAGCCCAGGATCCCGTAAGCTTTTTTGTCTGCTTTCTCAAACTGCCCTGCCACCTTCAAGGATTTGTGCACATATACCCCTAGGTCTCTCTGTTCGTGCACCCACTTTAGGTTTGTACCCTTTAGTTTATATGTCCTCTCTTCATTTTTTCTACCAAAATGTATCAATTCGCATTTTTCTGTGTTAAATTTCATCTGCCACGTGTCCGTCCATTCCACCAGCCTGTCTATGTCCTCTTGAATTCTATCACTATCCTCCTCACTGTTCACCATACTTCCAACTTTTGTGTCATCTGCAAATGTTGAAATTGTGCCCTGTACACCCACATCCAAGTCATTAATATATAATCAAGAAAAGCAGTGGTCCTAGAACCGACTCTTGGGGAACACCACTGTATACCTTCCTCCAGTCCGAAAAACAACCGTTCACTACTACTCTCTGTTTCCTGTCACTTAGTCAATTTCATATCCATGCTGCCATTGTCCCTTTTATTCCATGGGCTTCAACTTTGCTGGCAAGCCTATTATGTGGCACTTTGTTGAACGCCTTTTGGAAATCCATGTACACTACATCAACTGTATTGCCCTCATCAACCATCTCTGTTATCTCATCAAAAAACTCGATCAAGTTGGTTAAACACGATTTGCCTTTATTAAATTCATGCTGGCTTTCCTTAATTAATCCACACTTGTCCAAGTGACTGTTAATTTTGTCCCTGATTATTGTTTCTAAAAGCTTTCCCACTACAGAGGTTAAACTGACTAGCCTGTGGTTGCTGGGTTTATCTTTACACCCTTTTTTGAACAAGGGTGTAACATTTGCAATTCTCCAGTCCTCTGGCACCACCCCCGTTTCTAAGGAGGATTGGAAGATTATGGCCAATACCTCTGCGATTTCTTCCTTCACTTCCCTCAGCATTCTAGGATGCATCCCATCCGGTCCTCGTGACTTATCTACTTTAATTATAGCCAGCCTTTCTAGTACCTCCTCTTCATCAATTTTTATCCCATCCAGTATCTCCTCTACCTCCTCCTTCTATCTATGGCAGCACCTTCTTCCTTGGTGAAGACAGATGCAAAGTACTCATTTATTACCCTCTGCCTCCATGCGTAGGTCTCTTTTTTGGTCCCTAATCAGCACCCCCCCCTCCTCTTACTACCCGTTTACTATTTATATGCCTATAGAAGACTTTTGGATTACCTTTTATCTTAGCTACCAATCTATTCCTGACTTGGAAATATATCCTTCATCGTCGCTGGGTCAAAATCCTGGAACTCCCTCCCTAACAGCACTGTGGGAGTACCTTCACCACATGGACTGCAGCGGTTCAAGAAGGCGGCTCGCCACCACCTTCTCAAGGGCAACTAGGGATGGGCAATAAATGCTGGCCTTGCCAGTGACACCCACATCCCATGAATGAATATTTTTTTTTAAATTGCCCAACCATATCAAAGCAAAAGCTAATTAAAATCAATGCTACCAATCATCATCATAATGGTACACATGCAAACAGCTTAATTATGAAAGAAAAAATCACGAGATGCTGATCTACTGGTGAAAGTGTAACTTGTTGCAAAAATGTAGGGATCGCTTGACATTCATTCACTTAGACTAGTAAGTGACTCACTTTCACTTATACTGCCATGATGCACATTTCACCTATCATTAAATGCTTAAACCAGTCACCAAACCACTATTGCTCAAAATAGGTTTTCTAAAAGCAGCTTTAAAGGCATTTAAATTATGGTTTGCATATAAAATAATGATCTTTGGCTAAATGAGCTGGAAGAACTTCATGCAGCTCTGATGAAAGGTCAACGACCTGAAACGTTGGGCTGGATTTTGCCAGTGTGGGCGGGCTGGGGCGTGTCAGGTGGCATTTGTGTCAGGACCCCGACTCCGATGTTAAGTGGGGAAAAGTGCGATTTTCCCCTAATTGGGCAATTGATTTCCAGCGTGTGGGAACCCCTGGCTCAATGAGTCTTTTCATACAGAAAGTCGCCTCCGATGATGTCATCAATGCTGCTGGATTTAAGGCCTGCAAGCAGCCTTGCTTCTTCTGGAGACTGGAAACTTTATGACCATTGTTGTAAGCCCTTCATTCATCCACTATGTCCAGCAGTAGGCCAAAGTGTGCTCCACGCTTCGATGAGGCCTTCCTCCAAGCTCTGGTGGAGGGAGCAAGATCCAATAAGGAGGTGCTCTTCCCTTCCTCAGGGAGAAAAAAGCCACCCCAGCAGACTAAAGCTGTGTGGCTGCAAGTGGCCCAGGAGGTCAACTCCATATCGCTGAGCTGCAGAACCTGGCTGCAGTGCAGGAAGAGGTTTCATGACCTTCTCCGCACAGGAAAAGTGAGTATGACTTTCCCATCACCCTCAATCTGATCCCCATCGCCTCTCCTCACCAGCATTCTGCTTTGCCAACCTCTTCCTCCACATCCCACTTGACACTTACATCCCTGCACCCTTACCCATTCCCTCTCTCTCTATGGTCACATTCATTTAACTATTCGACCATGTAGCCCTCACAATCCTTAAAGCTGTGATGCAACGACAACAACTTACAACACACAGGGAGGGTCCTTTGTCTCCTTCTAAGCATCTATGCTATGGATTATCTACACTCACTCCTTCATTCTCACTCAAACTCCACTTGTGTCCCTCATTGCAGGAAAAGAGAGCCCACAATAAGAGGGAAAGAGCGAGGGCAGGAGGAGGGCCACCCTCAGTAGCTCAGCTCACCACCTGGGAGGAGGCAGCCCTGGAAATCGCCGGTGTCAAGGATGATTCCCAAGTGGGGGACGGACAGACGGGCGCATCACAGCAAGCTGGTGACAGAATAGTTTGGCATCTCTCTCATTGACATTGCATGAGTCACTGATAATGATTCTGATGCTCTAACAGATTGACTTATGATCATCTGCACTATTCAATGTGCATGCAACCTTTACCTTAAATCTCTAACTCTTTCCTTTATTCCCCCACAGGACCATCGAGAGCCCCCGTCCCCACTGTCCAGGAGAACAGCCTGATCCTCAAGACTCCTGAGAGGAAGCTGCAACCTCTGAGAGCGCAGCATCAGAAGAATTCAGCGCACCCAGCACCAGCACAGACACTCACACCTCAGTGGGACCTTCTCGAAATAGAGTAGTGTTGTCACCTGGTGTATCACAGCTCACAAGTGAGCATCAGCAGATGGTGGAGAGAGGCACAGCAGTGGAGATTCCTCGTCGGAGGGCCAGGACTCTGCCAGCTCGGCTCAGCTGCATGTCAACCCTGTGCCTCCAGGTCCATCCAGAAGGAAAGCGGTGCTGGAACTCCAGGAACAGGTGCAGGAATCTCTGGCAGGTTTTGTATCCAGGGTTGCTGCGAGTGTGGAGCGAATGGAGGAGTCCATCGTGAACACGATCAGAGCCTTTGTGGAGGCATTGGCACATGAACGCATCACCACGGAAAGGATGGCAACCTCCGTGGAAAGGATGGCTATGGTAGAGGAGAGGATGGCTATGGCCATGGAGGAGTTAAGTCGCCAGAGTGTTGAAAGCATGGTCATTGTTCGGAATAGACTGGCATCTCTTGAGGAGCGATGGTCAGCTATTGAGCATAGAAACCAGACTTTCATGGAAGTTCTCTGGAGTAGGACATCCAGTGCAGAAACGGGTCCTCATGGCCCCCTGAAGTGCAGCAAAGTGCTGTCAAGCCACTTGCTAGCTCTGAGGTGGGGCTGACCCATGAGAGGGATGTTGGTGGCAGACAACAAGGAAGTGGGGGCTCCTCTCCAAGCGATCACACAACCATGCCACTGCAGAGCCCTCGGTCAGAGCCCCACCAGAATCCTCACCCAACTGAGATCGGCGTCTCATCCCCTGCACAGCCGCAGGAGCAGCAGACTGTTGCCGAGCCCTCACAGGTTCGCAACCCCAGAGGACGGCCGCCAAAGATGTCGAGACAAGAGCAGCAAGAAAGTGAGCAAGGGGCCTCCACATCTGCTGAAGCCACAGGGAAGCACCATGTAGGAGCACGCGTAAGAGGAAGATAATGCACAAGTAGTCACAAGGTTAGTCACTTGGGTATTATGTTGTGTTTATTTTTGAAATGCCATCAGTTGCTTGTTGTGATAAAAATTTCTGATGGCAAACTGTTGAAGTTGTGGCCTGTGTCATTTCGCAAATGGGACTTCCACATTGAGGGCTTAGAGCGACTTGGAATTGTCAGTATAGTGGTCAGAGTGATAGGAATCCGTAGGTTCTTGTCCATTGTCGATGCTCTGGTAAGAAGGTGCAAGGCAAAAGTGTTTGATTGTGCAGGCTAAGCAAATCTGGCCAACATGAGTGTGTCCCTTGCATCCCGGGCAGCAATGTGATTGTGCGCTGGCGCCTTCTGGCCTGTGCAGCTTCAGATGGGTGAGCAGCAGCTTGGCGCTCCTGTTGTTGCTGCTGCTGTTGGTGCTGCTGTTGTTCATGGTTCTGCTGCTGCCACGGCTGGTCTTCATCCGAATCTGATGTCCAGGAGGAAAGGAAATAAACGGTCGCCATGCTTCTGGTATATGCCTCAGTTGAGGAAGCGCTCAGTCAAGGTGGGGAGAGGGGTTTCCCAGGAGGTCACACTGGAGATGGGTGTCAGGCTCCAAACTTCCACAACAATGAGTAGGCCTGCTAAAAGCTCCCCCAGACCTGAGACAACAAAGTTCTGCCACCTGCAAGTGATCATTGGTGAAAACTGCTTTTTAATGGTGGAGCTGCAGCTGTTAGTAAGCAATCCACTTGTGAGGCCACCAGGATTAACAGGCGTGTTCCAGAGGAGGCGTGTAGGATGGGGGAAATGTGTTAAAATCAGAAAGGCCTCTCAAAATAGGATTATAGAGGCAATTCAGTGGTTGTTAAGGGCCTTAAGGGCCCATCCCGCCTCTTAGAGGCGGGATGGAAACGGGGTCTGAAACCACGAATGTGGGAAAATTGCTCGGAGGCGGGATGGAGGCAGGATCGGAGCCGCCCGCCATCTTTTGCGATTTTACCACCTCACACACCTCCAATCCCGCCTCCTCGGGCCTGGCAAAATCGAGCCCGTTAACTCTGTTTCTCTCTGCACAGATGCTGCCTGACTGGCTGAGTATTTCCAGCATTTTCTGTTTATATTTCAGATTTCAAGCATCTGCAGTATTCTGTTTTGTGTTAGAATGCTAAGCAGCTATCTGTAAAAAAATCCCTGAGAAAGTAGCATTCTCTCTTTTTAAATGTCACCACCTCAAAAGCAATTTTGCGAGATTAGACGAGTACATACTCTGATTAAATGGAAGTTCCCACCAGGTGCAACCCCACTAATGGTGAGCTCTCTGTTAATCCTCAGTCATTGTAACTACAAAGAAGAGTCTGATGCAGTGATACACATAAGGGTAAACTTTGCAATGCCTCACAACCCCACTGGGGCCTTGCACACAGCCAGCGGATGCTGTAAAATTCCAAGCGCGCTGCCCACGATTTTCCATCCATAGATATCAACAGATAGGAAAATGAGATGGGCCAGAGCACATGGGCATGTGAGTCCCTGGCAGTGGGCCATGGGGCCTCACAAAATTTGCCCGATGGTTTCTTTATGAACCTGGGTAGAAGGTCAAAGGCACACCACTAAAGTTTAAAAAGAGGAGAGAAGATGAAATCAATCAAGAAGTAAACCATAGATTGTAGGAGGAAGGAAAGACTGAGGGACAAGGAGTCCAGTTCCTGGGAAAGAATGAGTTGGAGTAGAAGGTGGGAATGATGAGTCTTGACTTCAACACTTTGAGGATGTAGAAAACAGGAAGAGCATGTAGGACAGTGTGATATGTGAGTTGCTGGAAACATTGCATAAAAGGTACCTCTAAAGAGTCCAGTTTCTTTATTTAACTTTAATTACTAAAACAGTGAATGAAATCATTCTATTCACCACACTATGAACGAGCTGGCATGTTCAACAACCTTAATAACCCTATATATAGTAATGTGGTGTTATTGCAAACTAAATTACAATTCATATATTTCAATGTAAGGTAAATCAAGTAAATAAATAACTTAATTGTTGACAATGAGGAAAAATGTGCCTTTATTATTCCTAAATACAAAGTACATTAAATATTTATTATAGAGATTCTTTTACTTGCCAAAACAAAGGATTTCCCCCTTTCGTGCTCTTGACATTTTACAACAGTAAAATGTTATTGTTTCGTTTCCCTCATTACCGTGACTACGCTTCCAATGTCCTCCACTGTCTGTAAAGTGCTTTGGGATGTCCTGAGGTCGTGAAACCACGCTATAAATGCAAGTCTTTTTCATTTATTGTAGCACAGGATCCACTTTTCTTGTTTCCTTCTGTAAGAGCAAATTTCCATTTCATGTCAATGGTCGCAGCCAATGTTCTTTGCATCAATTTCACACGAATATACATATAACAAAAGTTAAATGTAATTTATTTCACAATTAGCCGGACAGAACTTCTATCACGTAAGGTACTCTGTGTTCTTCTTTCTTACAACCTAAAGGTGGTATTGTAGCTTTGAACCTCTCTTGTTCTGAGTCCATTAGACTCTTTAAAGTTTCCTCTTCAAACTCCAAGTATGCAACTTTAATCACAGTTCCAGTCTTCCAACACCAGAGAGATATCACAGTTTGGCAATTCAAAAGCACTAAATACTTTCATTTCAGCCACTGGTGCCTATCACTCTCAAACTATTCATCTATCTCATTTGCAATTATTGCATGCATTTGATGTTTAAATCTTTTTTTTCCATTGCAGCTTTTGATTATTGACTAACTAGTCACTGTCCTCGGTTAGTTTTCAGAAGGGACCAGAAATATAGAGAATGCTGTCTCACTACCATTGAGATGAAACGGAATTATACTGCTGCAACAAGAAAAAAGAAAATTGGCTTTTATATTGCAATGATGGTCACATCTTACTGATGTGAAATTTGAATATAAAAATCCAGAAACATAATGGTTTTAACCTTCATGATTTTCACCTTGAACAGGAAGTCCAAGGCACCAAGCTCCCAAGGAGAAGTGAATGAGGGACTTCAGTAATGCAGAGAGATTGGAGAAGCTGGGATTGTTCTCCTTAGCGCAGAGAAGGTTAAGGGGAGATTTAATAGAGGTGTTCAAAGTTTGGAAGGGCTTTGTTAGATAGGGAGAAACTGTTTCTACTGGCAGAAGGGTGAGTAACCAGAGGACACAGATTTAAGATCATTCTCAAAAGAACCAGGGGGAGATGAGGAGAATTCTTTTTATGCAGCGAGTTGTTATGATCTGGAATGCACTGCCTGAAATGGTAGTGGAAGCAGATTCAGTTGTAACTTTCAAAAGTGCATTGGGTATACACTTGAAAAGGAAAAACTAGCAGGGCTATGGGGAAAGGGCAGGGGAATGGGACAAATTGGATAGATCTTTCAACGAGCCAGCATAGGCAGGATGGGCTGAATGGCCTCCTTCTGGTCTATGTGGTATTATAATTCAATGAATCAGGTTTGAACAAGGTCTGGGCAATAGAATTACTTAGAATGTACAGCACAAAAACAGGCCTTTCAGCCTAACTGGTTAATGCCGTTGTTTATACTTCACACAAGCCTCCTCTTACCCCTCTTCATCTGACTCTCTCAGCATATCCTTCTACTCTTTTCTCCTTCATGTACTTATCTAGCTTCCCCTTAAATGTATCAATAGAGAGAAAACTTTTACTAAGGCACAGCCTTACAGTGGGTCTTTCCCCTTGTTCTATACAAGCAGTTGTTATTTGTCTGTAGAATACATTGCTGTGAATATCACTGAAAAATAGATGCAGTTGTTTATGCTGCCACTTATTTGCAAGTGAGACCGATAATGTTAACAGAACTTACATTATATTGTAGCTTTCTCAACTGAAAAATAATCTATAATTATTTTTTTCAACTCTTGTTCTGAGTGTCATGTCATACTTTGAATGTGTGGCATCAGCATTAAAAACGTTGTAACATTTTTTCTTTTTTGCTCAAACTTCTTCAGAAACCAATCAAAAAACCACTTCAACATTTACTTCATTGCCTCTAAGCACAACTTTCTTTCCATATCCCTGGGTCTTTTTTCTATCTGCGATTTCTCTTCATCTCCATATGTTACATTTGCTGAATTTACTATATCCTGCAACTTAACATGACAAACTACAAGAGCTCCATTACGAGTCTGAACATTTCATTTTATTTATTAACACATTCACGTTAACCTGGTATGGCATACAGATATGAGAATTCCCCACTAAATTGGAAGATGTAAAGGGCACTCTTCAAACAGCATTTTAACAGAATATTGTTAACGGACTGCCTGCGCTGTGCAGAAAGGATTTTTTGAAATAACATGTGTTTGCAGTGTTCAATGTCTTTTACTGTATGTAGTCCATTACAAGCCAATATTGTGATGCTCTTACGAATATAAATCCCACATAAAACACATGGTTATATCATTACACTGAAATTTACTACCAGACATTTAAAAAAAATCTCAATATGTATTCCTACATTACAACAGTGACTACACTTCAAAAAGTACTTCATTGGCTGTAAAGCGCTTTGGGACGTCCGGTGGTCGTGAGAAGCGCTATATAAATGCAAGTCTTTCTTTCATATAAGAACAAGGAAGTAAATGAATAAAATTGGGCCATCATTTGCTGTAGGAGTGAATGTAACGGTATCTGCCGTTAGTTAGACTTGCCCTTGCACGTTTAGGTTTTTAAATTTTTTAGCCTAACAAGTTGCTGAAAGTGTGAGCTGATAACGTCACAGCGAGGGAAACTGGGCATCTGGGACCTGAGTGAACAGGGCAAGCAACTGTGTATCTCCTTAATTCAATGTCAAATCAGAAAGAGAGATAAAGGGCTGGATTTTCATTGACCTGTGGAGTCGGGTTTGGAGGCATGTGGGGGGTTAAAGTTGCAGATTCGGGGGTCCCGACCCCATCCCACCTCCAACCCGCCTCCATGCCAGTTTCGCTGGCGGCGGGTACCCAACCTGTGCTGGGACCCGACTCCCCGAGGCGGGAAGGGATTCATGACAATTAACTGCCTGTTAACAGGTAGTTAACAGGCAGTTTTTTGCCTAATCCCTATTTTGACGGCTGAAATGTGGGCTTCCCGATAGGTGCCAACCACGCCAAGTTATTGGGGCGGACCGTGGGTCTGCAGGGGTTGGAGGGGTCGCTATGTCCGGTGGGCAGGTGAGTGATGGGTGCATGTGTGCAGAGGTAAGTGTGTAAGGTAAGTGCAAAGTGTGGGAAAAAGTTTTACTTACCTTAACTTCCTCCTGCAGGTGTCAGCCCTTCAGTTCTCGGGAGTCAGAAATCTCACTGGCACAGAAAGCAGAAAAGCCGTGGTGCTGTCAAAAACTGCAGCCTTCTGTTTTCTGTGCTGGAATGATTTCTAACTCAGCCTGAGAGGAAGGACTCAAGTTAGAAATCATATTGTCAGTGTTTGACGGCTTCACAGAGCTGTCAAACGTTGATATTTCATCTGTCAAAAGCTCTTGACAGATGAAATGTCAATCTGTGACGTCACCTGTTGTCGGGTGGCCCTTAATTGGCTTGCTGAGCCCACTGGGTGGGCTCAACAAGGTCAATCAAGGGAAAATACAGTGGGTTGGCCACATCTCGATGGAGGCGGGTCTACAAGCCAAAAAGTGGGATTCACGACACCAACCCGACCCCAGTATCAAAATCCAGCCCAAAGAGAGGGAAAGAAAGATTGGATTATGAGAGAGAGAGAAAAGAGACAGAAAGGAAAAGTAAAAAAAAAAAATTTTTAATTTTACATTTTTTAAATCTCCAACAATTAAAACCTGAAGGAATGAGACTCCACACTTGTAACAGTTAATTTTCAGTGCCAGAGAGGTTGAAATGTATAAAATTCTGACAGGGCTAGACAGTCTGGATGCAGGGAGGATGTTTCCCCTGGCTGGGGGGTCTAGAACGAGGGGTCACAGTCTCAGGATATGGGGTAGGACATTTAGGACTGAGATGAGGAGAAATTTCTTCACTCAGAGGGTGGTGAACCTGTGGAATTCTCTACCACAGAAGGTTGTGGAGGCCAAGTCACTGAATATATTTAAGAAAGAGATAGATAGGTTTCTAGACACAAAAGGCATCAAGGGGTATGGGAAGAGAGCGGGAATATGGTATTGAGATAGAGGATCAGCCATGATCATATTGAATGGCGGAGCAGGCTCGAAGGGCCGAATGGCCTACTCCTGCTCCTATTTTTCTATGTTTCTATGTTGACTGACAGTAATTAACAATTATCGCATCGTTAAAATGGTACTTAGACTTGAAATGACAAGTCTTAATTTTCTGTGGCAAGTTTAGTTTGTATCGCGCAAATACAGCAACTTCACACCATTCAATGCATGTCAATGGTGAGGCAGACAGCGAGATGCTGTTTTAGCTAAGCTAATGGCGGAGTGGTGCAGCTCGGACAGCAACCTTAGGATTAACAAGTTTAACTGCGCATCTGCCTTTCGCCTGAAGTTGCTGTGCCATTTGAGCATAAATAATGATGAGTGCCATTAGCCTCGCTGTTATTTTGACAGCAAATTCTGACCCAATATCTCCAGTAAAGCAATCTAGACACATTGACCTTAATAGCTCTGTTCACTGCCCAGTGTAGTACTGTGCTATATTGAACAGGAAGATCCCGAGTTCAAACCCTGGTCAGTGCTAAGCTATATGATTTCAGCTGGGGAGACTGGGGCACTATAATTGACAACAGAACCCCTAGGCTAGCAAGAGGAAAATCAGTCAGGGCTTGCACACTGGATGGCTGCCTATTGATTCCTGCTGGAAAGTGTGCTGGTCAAGTGAGGGTAGGATTAGATTTGGCTATGCTGTTCCCCCATAGCTGAATTGCCTGCCAACACTCACTGGCTCACATATGAATAAAACTGTAGAGTGCCCAACGCCTCCGAAACCCACCACAGGAGAGGAGAAAAATAGTGGGAAAAAAATCTCTGTTTAAAGAAAACGGGCTGGGTTTTACCTTTCGATGCGGCTTGGGGACGGGACAGCTGCCTTCCGGGTTCCGATCCCGCCCCCAACGACGTCCGACGCAGAGATGCTATTTTGCGTCAATTGGCCCTGTGGGCTTGCCAGCCAATTAAGAGAAAGCCAGTGTCAGATGACGTCGGTTGATGACGCGTCATCTGCCGGTTTTCTTAAAGGGGCCCCAACAATTTTTTTTGACAGGTGATTTTTTTTCAGTGTTTGACCGCATTGAGGTGCTGCAAACACTGACAATCACTGTACAAAGGTGAGCCCTTACACCCAGGCTCTCCAGTGACTCCCTCCTTAGGCTAGAACAGATGGCAGCTGCAGGTGAGGTTACAGAAGCGATCTCTCACTGGTGAGAGAGGTTCTCCCAATGAGGTGGGACTACACAAACACTTCAAAACGTGTTACCTACAGAAAACTCGAAATACATTAAAAATGATTTTCCCAACATTTTCGTACCTCTGAAACTCAGCAGTGTATCATTGGATCCTTCACACCATTTCTGCAGCTGTCATCAATGAAGAAACATTACAGTAGACCCACAGCACGCCACACTTACCCTGGTGTGGTGTCTGGACGTCGGGAAGCCCACAATAGACCTGTCAAAAGTGGAAAAAGCCTCTTAACTGCCTGTTAACAACTTGTTAACAAGCAGTTAAGTGCCTATAATCCTCTTCCCGCCGCTAGGTGTCGGGTTCATGTGCAAATCGGGGACCCGACACCCGGGAAGATTGTTTGGAGGTAGCTTGACAGTGGGTTCGGGACCCGCTGTCAATCTTTGCAATTTTGCCACCGATCCCGCCTCCAAACCCGCCCCCTGAGCGCCGGCAAAATTCCCCACTGTCTCTTATGGGTCATCATCTGGGAATATTTTAAAGCATCTGAAATGGCAGTGGAAACAAATGTCTGTCCCAGTGTTCCTAGGTTTATGTGAACCCATTGCCAGAACCTAGCTCGCCAGGATTGTTGCTGCCACTTTGCAAGTTCACGGCCAATTGATATTGCAGAATACTCAACAATTGCAAAGTGCTGCAAATGTAAAAAAAATAACACATAACGTTAATAACAGTGGGGAAACCCAATTTAACAGCAACATCAATGCTTTGAGAACAAGGTACAAATTATTATTGGACAGTTTAGAGAATCACAGTATTTAACAAAACCAACTTTAATTCCAACGTTTGCTAAACAACTATCAGTAAAGATGAGGAACCTTGCTGTGCTATTGTTAATCACATATGGACAACTCACTAATAAATCTCTTATATTGATCAAGCTGGAAGCTCACATTAGTAATTTTGGTATGAAAAAAACAGGTTAGGGTTCTGTAAAATATAGCACCATTATAGGAGTTCGAGTAATGGATTGGGCTGTCAAATACAAACAGCTGTAAATGAGCCCCAGCTTGATATAATGGCACTGGAAGTTCAGGTGACTGTAGATTCATGGGCAGACAAGATACATTTGATGCAGTGACATTGGAAGGGCTATAAAAGCTACCAAATAAAATATAGATGTGGTTACCAAGTGCTAATAGGCTTACAGCTTTTGAAGACATTCAAGTAGATTTAGGGCAGGTTAGAATGAACGACAGAGTATCAGTAATTAGACTCAGCAACCCATTACAATTTCAATTCGCCAGAAAAACCGAGCTAAATGATTTCTAGAAATATCAGTTTATAGTTAATAAAACATTTAAATAATTGCACTGGTGCAGTAATGTGCTGTAGCATCACTCTGCGCGAAGACCAGTGGATTTGTTTCTTTTCTAATATACTTTTGGTGCAAATATTGTGTCGTGCAATTAAAGGAGCACTACACTACTACTGTTTTGTGAATGTGTAATTTCTGTCAGTGAAAGTTATCATGTTGCAGAAAATATAATTGTGCCATCTGTGCCTGTTGTGATATGACACTAGACTTTTCTGGGCAACCTGTTTGTCCAAAAGTCCAACAATCCCCTTTAAACAAAACACCTATTGGCCTAGAAATTCAATTTTGTAGCATTGGCCGTTAAGGCCAGTTTGGTTGGAAAAATGGCAGCTGCCTCACTTCCACCTGCTTCCGGCCGCCATTTTGGTGAGGGCCATAGCACTGCCATTGACAGCGTTGGCCTATCAAATTTAAATAAGCAGATCGTGACGTCAGTCGGCGCGCAACGCCTGATTTGACGCCATGACTGCTAATTTGGATGTTCTCGCTCTCCATAATGTTGTGTCCTGAATACACACAGAAAAGCGTGGGTGAAGCAGCCCTACAGAAATGCTGTCAGCACTTCCTAAAGGGACACACACATCTATAAGTTTGGATTTGTCCCACACCTTACCGTCCCGCTGTTACTGACCATCACAGCGTCCTCTTGGCCACAATGCTGAAATAAAAGCCACCACAAAGCAAACTTTCCAATCCAACTTTATCCATATATGCATCCAATATGACATCAAGAAATCAACTAATCACCCTTGTGCATTCTCTTAGTGACTGTCTTGTCTGTGCCTTTGCCTATCCCACTGATGTCATGCAGTGCTACCCCAGTGGCTGCAGCATGGCTGGTGGAAGGCTGCTGACTTTCAGTGGGGGACACTGCAGGATGACCTTGAGGAGCTGGTGGCTGGGAGTGTCAAATCGAGTGATGGCGTTTCTTCTTCTTCTTCTTCTTCTTCTTCTTCTTCTACTTCACTGTCCTCTCCCTCTTCTTGGTCAAGCATTGGCTGGGCAGGCTGCGTTTCTTAGAAATAAGTAAGGCACAAGGGTACAGTTGTGGTGAGGGGAGGACGGGAAAGCAAGAGGTGCATGCTTACACCATGTGCAGCTTGTAAATCAGAACATATTGTGAGATGAGGGGGAAGTGGGATGTGAGAAGGAGGATAATGTCTGAGGATACCAGCATCTTGTACTCTTTCAGCCCCACCACTGGCAAAGGGCTCAGCCATGCCCTTGCCAAGAAAGGCCAGCACCTTCTCCTCCAAGGGGGTGAGGTGAAGCTAGGAATATGAGGTGTGCCTTGTGTTTGGTACAGATTGTTGGTAGGTGAGTAATGTGGGGTGGTGGGCCTCATGCATTGGGCGGTGTGTGAGGCTAGTGACCCAATTGGTGGGAGATGGCTTTTGAAGATGCATTCACTGACCTTGACCACTGGTCTAAGGTCATGAAACTTTTGTGAGCACTGGAGCCAGGTCCTGGGGGCAACACTTGCTGATCTGGTCTCACATCATTCCTTATGGATAGAGGACCTCTCCTGCCATTTTGACACCCTACACAAAGCTGGAGTGCTGCGTGCGAGACCCTGGTTGCCCTTTCCCAGGCTTGCTGAGCCATTTGTGTAAGTGCTGAAGCACCTTTACCATTTTTTTTATGTGCAGAAGCCAGTTCATCTTTAAGAGCTGAATTCTGCCATTTTGGAATTATTTTTAAGGTTTTATTTCAGAATGCAGTAGCCCTTTAAGGGCTTGAGACTGCTTTCTAAAATGACAGGCTAGCTTTAAGACAATGCTGCCTTGCTACACTGGGCCTCCTGATGAGTGTACCGCCTGAAACAACGCGTTACATGGTAGGTTCTGCGCTGCGATCTTTTAAATCAGCAGGCAGCACTAAAATAACGGTGCTGCCTGCGCTCTTTTTACAGGCGGGTGCTATCCTTGCCCGGCGGTGGCACCGACCCTTTTCTGTCGCTATCGGATTTCTAGGCCATTGTATCCATAGTTTTTATAGAGACATCGGTATTTGCAGTTCAGTTCGTGGGCCGGGCTGTTCACGTGCAAATATATTGGTCACCAAGTAATTCAAGACCAGCAACTCTATTCTAAGATCAGCGCTTGGTGTGCTTTAGCCTTGTCAATGAGGCTAAGACCTGAAGGCTAGCTTCCAGTAAAATTCCACAATTTCTTCATTGGAATGTTGGCCTTTTATTACTGCCGTTTATTACTCAGGAAGAGAGAGATTCCTTTGAGGAAATTTATTTCCTCACTTCAAAATTTAAAGTTGCACAGCAACACCCTGTAAATGGCAGGAGAAATCTTCACTGAGGCTCCAGAGCCCAAATCGCGAACGCTGCTCAAACAAATCTATGCAAAGATACAATAAAGCTTCCCAAGAATGGCCTCCACTACTCCATACCTGGCAGAGGAATACTGCTCTGCTGCTCATACCTCCACTTTTAGAAGGACGTTATTCTCTGTGTTTGGGATTGGGGTGCTAACTGGGGGGATATGACCTTGATGTACCTATGCCGGAATCTTTAATTATTATTTTATTCATTCACAGGATGTGGGCATCCCTGGCAAGGCCAGCATTTATTTCCTGTCCTTAATTGCCCTTGAGAAGGTGGTGGTGAGCTGCCTTCTTGAACCACTGCAGTTTGTTACAACTGAGTAGCTTGCTAGACCATTTCAGAGGGCTGTTAAGAGTCAATCACATTGCTGTGGGTCTGTGGGCTAGACCGGGTAAGGATGGCAGATTTCCTTCCCCGAAGGAACGACAACCTGATAGCTTCATGGGCACCATTACTGATACTAGCTTTTTATTCCAGATTTATTTATTGAATTTAAATTCCCTAGCTGCCGTGGTAGGATTTGAACTCACACCTCCAGATCATTTGTCCAGGCCCTCTGGATTATTAGTCCAGTAACATTACCATTATGCTACCGTACCCAATATAAATATCTTCATCTGAATGTACCATTTAAACTTTTGTGTTTTATCTTCATTCACATTTTTTAAGTATTGGCAGCTACCTCATAACCAATCAGGATGCCTGCTCTCGCCCTCAGAAAACTGTTCCGATAAGCAGTCGGTCGATGTAGCGTATATTTTCAACCGAAGAGTATTTTGTTTCTATGGTGTCTCTCTTTAATAGTCACTTGGCACATTTATAAGGGTGTTATAACAGCACTCGGAAGAACCTTCATGTTGAAAATATTGAATTCCTCGCAGTTTTAAAGTGCATGGGGGAGTCTTGTGAAAGCTCTGTCAGTACAAGCATAAGACAATAAAGGCCTAAGTGCCTTTGCGTATTGTCATTAAGTAATATAACGTGGGGTGTAATACTGTAATACTTTAACTGCGTTAGAAAGTAAAAGTAACAACAGAAAATATTCAATATGGATGTCAGATTGAATTGTGTGACCAGCACCAGTAGGCTGCAAGTAGTGGAAGTTTCTTGGCTAGCAGGCATTCACAAACAAAGTAATTGGTAGGAGGTTTAGAGGGGATTTGAGGGGAAATTTCTTTACCCAGTGGGTGGTGGGTGTCTGGAACTCACTGCCTGAAAGGGTGGTAGAGGCAGAAACCCTCACTACATTTAAAAAGTGCTTGGATATGCACTTGAAGTGTTGTAACCTACAAGGCTACGGACCAAGAGCTGAGAAGTGGGATTAGGCTGGATAGCTCTTTGTCAGCCGGCGCAGACACGATGGGCCGAATGGCCTCCTTCTGTGCTGTAAATTTCTATGATTCTATGAAAGTCATGTGATTGGCAACATACGCTGAAGAGATCATACTGTGCTTATGTAAGAGGCAGGAAAGATAAAATGTTGCAAATGGGATGGCAAAATCATACAGCATGAAAAATGGGGGATGGGGTTATAGTTTGAAATTGTTGAACTCAATGTTGAGTCCAGAAGGCTGTAAAGTGCCTAATCGAAAGATGAGGTGCTATTCCTCGAGCTTACGTTGAGCTTCATTGGAACAATAGTGCCATGGAATTTTAAACATCCACCTGAGCCACCAGAATAGGCAGATAAGACCTCAGTTTAATGTTTCACCTAAAGGAAGGTATGACTGACAATGCAGAATTCTCTTAACGCTGTACTGTAGTGTTAGAGCCATAGGGTAGAGATTCTGGTCCCAATGGGACCAGATTTGAGCTTGTAAACTATGGGCCTGTTCAACAGAGATGGTCTGACTGAAAATTACAATGTCAGCTCATTTGAATAAATTCTTCACCTCATTGCCTACAATGAACCAGGCATAAAGAGTATGCCGTTAGAGGAGGCTGTATTTCTACTCATACAGCAGCCCTTAAAGGGCTGCTACTCCCATTTAAAAGGGAGCTACAAGAAAAATTGCAGCTGGCTGTAATAGGCGATGGGAAAAGAAGTGTTATCACAAAAGAGTTCAGCAAAAGCAAAAAATGAATGCAGTCATCAAAATGCAGCAAAATACTCCAAAAGGCATGAAAGAACTAACTCCTTGTGGACGAAATTCAATTTCAGCGGGGGGCACAGCATGGTAGTAGCGAATGGGCTGTCTGTTATATACCCAGCTGACTTTCCTTTCCATTGACTTCAATGAAAAGGAGTATTGAGCGGGGTGTATAACAGGCAGCTGATTCGCTACCACCCATTTTGTACCAACATTGAATTTCACCCCGACTAATACAGCAACAGAAATGGTGCATCGCATATTTAAGTTTGGGGCCGAAATTGGGCTTTGTCGTGCCCGTTTTTTGGGTGCTACGAGGCCCCTTAAGGTTCCAAAATGGCGTCCGCGGAGTGGCGCACATTTCTGCCGTGAAGTGCGCCGGATGCCATATTTGTTAAGGGGTTACCGCGTGCACACCTAACGTCCGCCGGCAGCATGCAGAGCAGGCAGATCATGATGTCAATCAGCGTGCAAAGCTGATTTGACGCCACGCTGCCATTTTGGAGCTCCCGCTCCAGCCTATTCCCTCTCTGAACCTCGCACAGAGCTAATTAAAGGGATCGTCACCTGCTTACAGATTAGTTGCTGGTTGATTTCTTTTGGCTGTTGCTGCAATTCTATGAGTTTTGGGTGCTTTCTATAATTGGTTCATGTTTCAGTAGTGTACAGGGAGTGGTGCGGCAGATGCTAAAGTACTTTTTTGCTGACTTAAAGGCTTCTGCACAGAGCAGTTGCTCCAAGAGATGGCTGGACTAGTAGGCCATCCTCTTGGCATTGATCATGACTGGGAGAATCAAGAGAGGCCACGCAGAGCAGGACAAGCTGCTGGAAGAGGGAGGAGGAGAAGGGGGAGAAGGGCTCTCGGCAGTAGGCCATATTCGCAGAGGAGGTTTAGGGAGCTATTCTCCTGCCTAAACTTCAGCCACGACCAATGCTTGAGACATCTGCACTTCTCAAAAGAGGTCGTCACTGAAATCTGCCGATTGCTGCAGCCACAACTGCAACCTCAGAGCAGGGCGAGGACCGCATTGCCAGTGGCTGTCAAGACTCTGAACTTTTATGCATCCGGCTCCTTCCTAGCTGCTGTTGGAGATATTACATCACATCGTCCTCTTTCCCACAAGGCAAAAATAAAAGCCAACACTCCAAATTGATATATTCAATCATGCCATAGTGCGTACAAAAATAAAATAATCACCCTTGTGCATTCCTTTAGTGACTCTTCCGTGTGCCTCTGCCTGTCCTGGTCCTCCTACTAGGTGTTTCCCCAGTGATTACAGCATGGCTAATGGAAGGCTGCTGGCTTTCAGTGGAGAGGACTGCAGATGGCCTTGGAGGACAACATCAAACAGCTCTGGGCCTAGAAGGCCCGGCTTCAGACTGCACCATCTCGGCCTGGGCTGCAGCAGTCTGGGCTGGTTGGCTGACAGGCAAAAGTAAGGGCCCTGGCAAAGTGGCATGGGTGGGGAGCACGATGCTGTCATCCGGAGAGAGCTGCTTGTGCTGCAATGGAAGCTGAGACACCGGCCGTCTGATGCTGCATCATGGTGGGTTCCACAGGTGTGCTGATGGAGGTAGTCACCCGTTCCATGTTGGAAAGGATGGGCTCCAAGCTCTGCGCAAAGCCCTATGCCAAGTTGGTTCCAGACTCCTCCATGGTCCTTGACACTGAGCGTAGGCTTTCCGGCAGTGCCACAAGCATTTGGATGTGTATGCTCATCAGCCTTCTTCTGTAGCCTGGCCCATCGAAGTCCTCATCGGAGTCTCGTGCAGTAGAACTCGTGTGCGACCTCGCCCTCTGGCAAGCTGTCCTTTCCCCTGCCCTGGCTGCAGTGCACCTGTGCCCGGTGTCTCACCATGTGCAGATCCCGCCTCTATGTTGTGCTCTAAATTAAGCGCAGTGTCAGTATCTGAGCTGGTGGCTGCGACTGTGAAATCGAGTGATGGTGTGTCTTCATCTTCACTGTCTTCTTGCTTTTCCTCCAATGCCTGGCCAGGTTGCAATTCTTGGGTATCTGAAAGGAAAAATGGACAAGGGTAGGGTAGTGGTGAGGGGAGAGGAGAAAGTAAAAATTGCATGCTTATACCATCAGCAGCTTCGCAGTTAAAAGAGACTGTGGCATGAGGGAGAAGTGGGATGAGAGAAGGAGGATTAGGTATGCAGATACCCCCACCTTCAATGGCTTCAGCTCAGCCAGTGGCTACGGCCTCAGCAATGGCCCTTCTGATAATGGCCGGCACCGTCTCCTCCATTGGGGTTTGAACATGCAAGTGCACCTCTCCCCCTCCGGTTAGTGCCTGCTGCCTCCGGTGATGTGCCACCTTCTCCTACAAGAGAGAGGGAAGTGTGTCAGTGAGCATCGAGCAATCTCTTTGGAATACGTGGCTGTCATGGTTGAATAGCCACTTGTGTGTGCAAGCTGTGAGATGTGGGTTTGTGGCTTGCAATAGTGCTAAGTGTGTGAAGGTGAGGTGAAGCATATGAATGTTAGATATAATTGATAGAGATTGTTGGTAGGTGAGTGATGGGGGTGTGGTGAATAAAGCAGTGACTGAGGTTAGTGATGCAGTTGGTAGGATGCAGCATTTGAAGATGCATTCACTGGCCTCGAGCACTCGTGTGAGATCATTAAACTTCTTCCTGCATGGCATCTATGTTCTTGGAACTATACTTTCGGCATTGACCTCCTCCGCTATCTCTTGCCACTGCCTTCTGAGCATGTGTCTGGAGGGCCTCTGCCCGCCCCCCCCACCCCCCATGGATACAGGACATCTCTCCTTCTTTCCACCTCTTCAACCAAGACCTCCAGTGCAGTGTCTGAAATCCTTGGTGCCCACTCTCTCCCATGGTCAGCCATTCTTCGCTCTTTCCCAGGTCAGAATCACTTGTAGAACTCCTCCCAGCACCTATTGCAGCCACAATGCTCCTCTCCTTTAAGAGGTGCAGGCTAGCTTTACGTAGTGCAGGCTAGCTTTAGCCACTCACGACATTGGGCCCCCTGCTGAAGTGTACAGCCAATGAACAGCACTGGCTCCACGCAGAATTCATTATAATGAACAGGCAGCACAAAGTTGGTGTGCTGCCTGCATTCCACTCGATGTGCGCCGGTTAATCACGCATCTTGATATCCGCGCCCGTTTTCAGGGGCTATCCAATTTAGCACCCTTGAACTTTCAACGGCCAGAGTGTGACTTGGCTCCATGGGCTTCTGACGTTGTCAACATATTCTTGGTAGAAAGGTCAACAATTTGTCTGTTACATCTTTTGAAATAATGTACATGAGACTTGCCCTTTTAATTAGACTCTTGTATACTTTGTATGAGAGCTCCCATCACATATACGAACATACAAAATTGACCGGCAGGATTAGACCATCTGGTCCATCAAGCTTGCCCCACACCATGATGGCGGGTGCATCATGCCTAAAAACTTCTTCCCTCCATCCCTCCCCCCACCTCCCACCCACCCCCGCAGCCGTGTAATCTCTTGGGAGAGAGAGAGGCAAAAAATGTGTACATCTTTACAGAAAATATTGCAATAGAGATTGGGTGGGATTCAGACCAATAGCTTACTCACCCAGTCTGCTATCCCTGCCTTGCCCATTGTGCATAGAAACATAGAAACATAGAAAAATAGGAGCAGGAGTAGGCCATTCGGCCCTTCGAGCCTGCTCTGCCATTCAATATGATCATGGCTGATCCTTTATCTCAATACCATATTCCCGCTCTCTCCCCATACCCCTTGATGCCTTTTGTGTCTAGAAACCTATCTATCTCCTTCTTAAATATATTCAGTGACTTGGCCTCCACAGCCTTCTGTGGTAGAGAATTCCACAGGTTCACCACCCTCTGAGTGAAGAAATTTCTCCTCATCTCAGTCCTAAATGTCCTACCCCGTATCCTGAGACTGTGACCCATCGTTCTAGAACCCCCAGCCAGGGGAACCATCCTCCCTGCATCCAGTCTGTCTAGCCCTGTCAGAATTTTATACGTTTCCATGAGATCCCCTCTCATTCTTCTAAACTCTAGTGAATACAGGCCTAGTCGACCCAATCCCTCCTCATACGACAGTCCTGCCATCCCAGGAATCAATCTGGTGAACCTTCGCTGCACTCCCTCTACGGCAAGTATATCCTTTCTTAGGTAAGGAGACCAAAACTGCACACACTACTCCAGGTGTGGTCTCACCAAGGCCCTGTACAACTGTAGCAAGACATCCTTGCTCCTGTACTCAAATCCTCATCTGCTATCAGGAATTCTATCCTCATAGGCTCGCACAATGTTCGGAATGCTGACCACCCCCTAACTATCTTGAGCACTTTCATTGCAGGCAGCAGTGAACTGAGCAAACAGTTCAATTATTTATCATATTTAAAACGGAGACAATATTTAAACAATTCTGGCAGTTTAATTACTTGCATACAGCTTAAGCAATGGATTACTGCAAGGTTCCGGCCTCCAGTGAGAGTGGGAAACAATAACAGCATCAAAGCAGGTATGTATAATGCAAGTCCAATTGGAAATATCCCTGTAGTGAGTCTCTTTGCTCTCTAGGCTAACAAGGTACTGATATCTCCTATTACAGCATCGATATTGTACTGCAAATGGGAAATAAAGGTCTTTCAAAGCTGCAAACACGGTGTAATTTTATAGTAACACTGAACATGAGGCTTTTCAAACAGAAGCTTTTAGCCACAGTTACAGTAGTATTTTTAAGAACTATTAGAGCTCGGAGAGAGATTCTGAAAGACTCTCCTGGAAATGGTCACAGTAAATTTTCTGCAATTGTTTCCAAAAAGCTTTTAAAGAACCCAAATGTAAATCTATTTGATGCCGATCCATGAAGAGTATTTTTGACAGCCTCATTCCCAAGTATATCAGCAGTAATCAAAACAGCCAAGAAGGAGGTTAATGGGATATCTTTCAGTATATTGGTCGGCAGCAGTCCAATCCCGAGTAATAAGATGATGTCAGAAACTTTGAGAACAAAGCTTTTGCGATATCTGCTTGCTACGTGCATTGGATTTCATTTGTTTTCATCTAATTCTCGCCAATTTACAA
Organism: Squalus acanthias; assembly: GCA_030390025.1. NCBI lineage: Eukaryota > Metazoa > Chordata > Chondrichthyes > Squaliformes > Squalidae > Squalus > Squalus acanthias. The sequence goes on from CM059428.1 coordinate 153,203,285, forward strand.
CTCCCGCTGCGCCTCTGCTCAAAGGCATTGGCCGAGAAATTGAATCGCGCTCGAGTTGGGGCCCGATCCAGGTGCAGCGGCGAGCCGAAGGAGGCAACTGGCAGGCACGTTGGATATTGGTCCGCCAGCCTCATTAGTGCCAGTACTGGCGAGTTGTGGCACCTTGCCAGTCACAGGGAGGGGAGGGGAGGGGGGGGGCATTGATTCTCTTGCTGGGACCCTGGTCGAGGGCAGCAGGTAAGTCTGGAGGGGAGAGGCAATTGGGACACGGCGAGGGTGGGGATGCGAGTGGTGGCTAGCGGCAGCCCGCAGTTGTAACATGGCAGGACTTTGGGTGTGCGATCCTCAGCTACTGTTACATTCAGGCTAAAGTATCGTGAAAGACCTCCCTCGATGACCCAGTGGTTAAATTCCACCCCCCCCCCCACCTCCCCACAACCACCTGTAGGGGGTGGTGGTGTGTGTCAGCTTCATCTCTGACTTATGAGCGGTTCGAATCGATCCCACTCCCTTGGTTCTAGACCTTGGACTTATTTGGGGGTTGTGACAAAAAATGCAGCAGACAACTGGTTTTGGTGCAAGAAACTTTGATCTTTATTCACGAGAGAAAATATAACACAACAATCTTAACACTCTAATAAAATGGGGAACACTTCGATACACACGAGGGAAATTACAGTAGAAAAATACCTCACCCCTCCCAATCCCACTTTACTAGCTAAGTTGGGCTCTGGAGGACCAGGGCTAATGCTCACCAAACCAATCCGTGACAGTTGAGTTGGTTCGCGGTTTCGGGGTTCGCTGGGTGTGTTGGTTGGTGCCTGCCGTACCCCGGATGCGGTAGAGGACTTCAACTGCGTGTCTGCTCAGTCTTCGCGAGTCCGCTGATGCGGTAGGGTGCGTATTGGATTTATCGGGTGAGTACCCACTTTTCTTCTGTTAGATATAGGGTTTAGAGTCTTTGTAGTAAAAATCTTACCATGGGGTAAGTCGGAATAGATTGTAGAGTGGAAAACTTGCGAATCTTCGGTTTTCTCCCGAGTTGGTTTTCTTTGGTCGCGGTGGCCCAATATTACCCGGTTGGTTGGTAGTAATATTCGGTTGGTTGTTTCGTAAGGCCCTTGTTGCCGCGAGGTGTCTGATGGTCACTGGAACTGTTGCTCTGGTCTCTTCTTGTGCGTTGACCTGCTTCCAGAACTGTGAACTTCTTCGAACTCGATGAACTCCTGAGAACTGCCGAGAACTGTAGAGCTTGTAGAGAACTTGTTGTAACTGTGTAACTGCTGAACTGTCTTCTTGAGAAAACAGGCCCTCGATTATACTAATTGGGGCCTCCTAATCTGCGCGCCAAATCAGTCCCGGTTTATTGTAAGATTTTGGTGGGCTCGTCAATAGTAACTTGTTTATGAATGTGTGAAGTGGTTTCGGGAGGGTTCCATGAGCTGTTGAGCTCTTACTTGATTGAGTCATTGTGCTCAGGTTTCGAGTTTCCTGACTGGGCCTGAGATTTCTATGGAGTGGGGCGAGGTGATTTGTTTTATGCATGTTTTGGATGGGTCCTGTAATTTGGGTGGGGACTGCTCTTCCGTGGGTCTATTGTTAGAATGTAAATTGTCTGATAGGGGCTGAGTGACGTTAAACAGTTCCCCAGACAGTTTGATTAACTCCAATACTCAAACCGTCTATTACAGAGGTTGACCCCAACTCCTGCTGCAGCCTTTTCCTTTACAAGCCCAAACATGCCTTTTTAAAATACCAAATCTTGGGTTTTGACCTTGAAGCTCCCTCTGTTAGGCCCAATACATTTTATCACCCTGAAGTGGTTAGAAAAGAGTCAAAGTCCTTTTCTTTAGGGTTTTTCTCCGAGTTTTGGGGAATCTGTGAATTTTGAGAATCTTACACACCCCACCCGGCCCCCCCCACATATCATTGAACCATAAGGACTGGAAAGGTGAACAAAAAAGAATAATCCTGCAGATTCTGGAAATCCAAAACAAAACAGGAAATGCTGGAAATACTCAGCGGGTCAGGAAGCATCTGTCAGGAGATAGTGAAGTTAACGTTTCAGATATGGGCCCTTAGGCCGCTCTGATGAAGGACCCCCCACCCGAACCGTTAACTTACCTGTTCTCTTCACCGATGTTGCCCGACCTGCCACTTTGGTTTCAGACCAGAAAGTTAACAGGCTTGATCCCTGCTCCGTGCTGAGTTAGAGGGAGGCATAGGTGTGTGGTCATACCTAAAAGTTGTGCCATATTAAAGCCATGGCACCTTGCCTCTAATTCAGAGGTTGCGGGTTCAAGTCCCACTCCAGAGACTTCAGCACAAAATCTGGCCTGACACAAAATCTAGTGCAGTACTGAAGGAGTGTTGCACTGTTGGCGGTGCCGTCTTTCGGATGAGACATTAAACCAAGTCTGCCATCTCACCTGGATGTAAAAGATCCCATGGCACTATTTCGAAGAAGAGCAGGGAGTTCTCCCTGGTGTTCTGGCCAGCATATATCCCTCAACCAACATAACCAAAACAGATTGGGCCAGAAATTCGGGTCTCCATGGGTGAGTACGCGCTGGGTACTCACCCGTAGACCCAACGAAAGTGCCGGTTTCGCGCATGCGCTGGAAACCGGAACTTCCGTTCCCCTGAAGGAAGGGGTTCAGAGGTCGAACGCATGCGCCGGAGAGGCAGCGCGTAGACCTCGAACTTCGTTTTTTTTCAGGTAAGTACGGAGAAGCTGCGCGGGGAAATAGGAGGCACAAGGCCTGCTTTTAACAAGGTAAGTGGTGAATTAAGTACAATTTAAACATTTTTTCAACAGGTTTATCTTTTTTACATACTTTAAAGAAAGGTAAGTTTATTTTTAGCACCGTTGAAAAGTGTAATTAATTTTTTCAAAAATTTATGTAATTTATAGTTATTTTAAAAATGTAATTTAAAAAAAATTTTATTTGAAGTTTTAGTGAGGTTTTGGGGCCGATCTCTATTCATAGATTTGACAGGTCTTCCTGTCAAATCTATGAATGAAGATTCCCTGCTCCGATTGGCTCTCCATGGCCCACGTGATCCCAGGGGACACTTCGAACTAGTTGCACCGCTGGGATACGCAAACACTGCGCGCCGGGAGCTGCAGGAGGCCCAGGAGCCGAATTCCACGCGGGCCCAAAGCACAACGGCAGGCGCGGTATGTAAGTACACGCGCGATTCTTGCGCCCGCGGGAAGCCGGAGAGCTGAATTTCTGGCCCAATATCTGGTCATTATCATATTGCAGTTTGTGGGACCTTGCTGTGCACAAATTGGCTGGCGTTTCCTACATTACAACAGTGACTACACTCCAAAAAAAGTACATAATTGGCTGTTAAGTGCTTTGGAACGCCCTGAGGTTGTGAAAGGTGCTATATAAACACAAGGGCCAAGATTTCCCTTACAGAATCACAGAATCACAGAATCCCCACAGTGCAGATAGAGGCCATTTCGGCCCATCGAGCCTGCACCGACACATATCCCACCCTATCCCCGTAACCCCACGTATTTAATCCCCCCTACCACTAAGGGTCAATTTATCATAGCCAAATCAACCTAACCCGCACATCTTTGGACTGTGGGAGGAAACCGGAGCACCCGGAGGAAACCCACGCAGACACGGGGAGAATGTGCAAACTCCACAAAGACAGTCATCCGAGGCCAGATTCGAACCCGGGTCCCTGGCGCTGTGAGGCGACAGTGTTAACCACTATGCCACCTCGGTGGGTCCGGTGCAGCCGACGTCGGTGGTCAGTCGCGGCCCCGCTGCTGGCTCCATCCCACTCTAGAAAATGAATTTCTGTTGATACAGCTTGTTAAGCCCGCCCAGTGCGTTTCCCGGTCCAATTAGAGGAAGCAGGTCTGATGACATCATTTGATGATGCGTCATCAGTCGGTTTCTTTAAAAGGACCATGGCCAAATTTCTTTTGACATTTGTGCTGTTGGTGTTCTACAGGATTGAGGTGCTGTAAACACTGACAATCATTGCACAGAAGTGCAGGGCTGCACCCAGGTTCTCCCATGACTCGATCCATATGCTTATGGAGGGAGTCAGAGCACGCAGGGTGGGGTGGTGCCAACCTGGAGCATCATGTGGCAGCCAGGGTGTACAGCGTCAAGTGAAATAAGTCTGGCCATGGTGAGACCACCCCTGGCCTCCCGGGCAGCAATGTGTTTGGGTGCTGATGCCCTCTGTCCTGTGCAGCTTCAGGTGATTGCGAAGAAGGTTGTTGTTGTTGTTGGTGCTGCTGGTGTACCTGATGCTGCTGGAGTTGGGGCTGATCGTGGTCAGATTCTGAGGACCAAGGTGAGACAGTATAAAGGACACCCATGTTGATGGAATAGCTGGCAGGTGAAGTAGAGATGATAGAAGCATTCTGTCAATGGTGAGAGAGTTTTCCAATGAGGTGAGACTGGATGTAGAGTGGAAAGTGGAAAGCCTGCAGAATCTGTGTTGGAAATGGACTGAGAAACAGCTTGTGGCTGCGGAAAGTGATGATCTGTCAGGTGGGAGCTTTTACTGTACATTTGAAGCTGTCAAGTAATCAGCTGGAGCAATGGCCGCTGAACTTCCACCTCAGGTTGACAGCCGTGGTCCCCGAACAGCGTGGTTCCCGTGTGCGAGCAATTAAAGCCAAAAGGTAAGTTAAAAAAGCCAGTTTATCATCTGTCAACTAGATGCTAATGAGTTTAATTGGATCGCCCGTTGTTGCCTGTCGGGTCTGCTCAGCGCTGATAGACCCGACATTGGGAAAGGCATGTTGTGGCAGCTTGACAGTGGGTTCCCAACCCGCTGTCAAAAATAAACATTTTCCCACCCGACCCGCCACCGATCCCACCTGCTGCCATCCCGGAAAATCTCGGTCAAGGTTTTTTTTGAAAAATAAAATTAAAATTGAACAAAATCTTCCAAATAGTCATGCAAACCCACAGATATATAATATTTAATGGACTGACAATTTCAGTAAGATTTCTGCTACAAGTTGTATATTCTGGGCCATACACTAGGCTTTTTCCTGGCTGCAAGCTCTCCTTTACAGGAGATGATGTGTTGTGGGCTGTAGGTGTCTCACAACAAAGCAGCTTCAAGTCCTTTGACTGAAACACCAAATAGAATCAATGATAAATTGCCTGTAAAGACCACAAAACACAGAAAAGCTCTATAATGGTGTCTGAATTTGATGCCATTTCGATTTACAGAGAGAGGTCTGGGCTTTTGAGTCAGTCAAAACGCTCGTCATAAATTATCCTCATCAAACCTTTCATGCCTTTTTTTTAATCCAAGTTAAAGAATAATGGCAGCCCATAATACTAGTCATTTTCTGGATCCATTTTATGTAGCTGCTGTCTTTTTTGCAATATTTATAGTGAAATATATTGCACTCTCCACTTCTGATCTTTTTTTAAAGGGCCACTGTCCTCGTTTTAAAAGAAAAAAAGTGTCACTACTCTCGCTATGATGTCAGGCATTAGTGGTCTGTTGTTTTTAGGTAGTTAATGCACACGTTTTCCAAACAAAGTTAACATGGAAAGATTCCTCAGGGCACTATGGTGATGAAATCATAAACCTCCTTTATGAAAATCAGGGTTATGTTTTTATACCTTGTAGCTCAAGGAGAAAAATCTTTCTCCACTGAAAATCTAAACAAAGTACACAAGAAGAAAATGGAGAGAAAGCAGGGAAAGACTTAAGAATGCAATTAGAAATAAAGAACTTTCATGTCTTCAGCATGACCCAAAGCCATTGAATTACGCTTGAAGTGTAGTCGCCGGTGTTAGACAGGTAAATGGGGCAGCCAATCTCCATACAGCAAGATCCTACAACAAGCAATGAGGTAACAACAACCATCTGTATTTATATAGCGCCTTTAACATAGTAAAACGTCCCAAGGTGCTACACAGGAGCGTTATCAAACAGAATTTGACACCGAGCCAAATAAGGAGATATTAGGGCAGATGACCAAAAGCTTGGCCAAAGAGATAGGTTTTAAGGAGCATCTTAAAACAGGAAAGAGGGGTAGAGAGACGGAGAGGTTTAGGGAGGGAATTCCAGAGCTTAGGCCCTAGGCAGCTGAAGGCACAGCCACCAATGGTAGAGCGATGAAAATCGGGGATGGTCAAGAGGCCAGAATTGGAGGAGTGCAGATATCTTGGAGGGTTGTGGGGCTGGAGGAGATTACAGAAATGACAAGGAGCGAGGCCATGGAGGGATGTGAAAACAGGGATGAGAATTTTAAAATCGCGGTGGTGCTTAACTGGGAACCAATGTAGGTCAGCGAGCACAGGGGTGATAGGAGAACGGGACTTGGTGCGAGTAAGGACACGGGCAGCAGAGATTTGGATGACCTCAAGTTTCCGGAGGGTAGAACATGGGAGGCCGGCCAGGAGTGCGTTGGAATAGTCCAACAGTTCATGGGGGAGAAATTCAGTATCGCCCCGTTTGTGGCGCAATTATCAGCCGGGCACAAAGTTTAGCGCCTGGCGCTAATTATCGCCTCTGACTGCAAACTTGGCTTCTATCGCCCCTGGAGGTGATTAGAGTGCTAAATCAGGTGCTACACACCTCTCATAAGGCGCTAACACCGAGGAGCGAGGCGCTACCTCAGAGCACTGGCGAAGCTCATGTGATATCAGTCAGCAATGGAACACAGACACACTGGCACCGGCCAGTTCTTAAAGGGGAGGGTTGATCTTGCTCTCCATCCACACCCTGCTCATTGCAGCCTTGAAACTCGGCCTGGAGAGACCTGTACATCAATTCTGCTGGAAAGAACAATAGAGAAGCCCAGGGAAAGAGCTCAGAGTGCAGCCCCCATAGTCTCTTCTAAATCGATGCAAGGAAGGACAAATCAACCTGCAAAGTGCTGCTCAGTACCCAAATCTCCTTCACACAGCATTGAATCTCTCCAGAAGTCTCTCTCTCTCTCTCTCTCTCAGAATGCGTGGTGCAAAAATGTCACCGACAAAAAAAGTCAGGAAGCGGTCGCCTTTAAATAGCGCTCCCCCAGTCCCTTCCCGACTGCAAAACGTTCCCCTCAACCTGTCGTTGCTAGCGGCAGGCGGTAAGGCAGGGGGCACCACTCAATATCCGGTCCGGGGCGCTACCGGGGCGTTGCATGCTCGACTGACATCACGATCTGTGGGCGCAGGAGATCGTGGCGGTAGTGTTTAGCACCGCCGCAAAATGTCTGGTCAATTTTGCAAGCGGCGCAAACATCGCCGCGCCCGGGCGCTAGTTGCTTTGCGCCCCATTAGCACCCTCTTAGGGAGCTAACGGGAGGCGCAAAGCAACCAAATTTTTCCCCCATGTGTTTTAGTGATTAAGGTGCAGTTAGACTGCTGCTCCTTATTTGATGCGCAGCTGAAAATGCTTCATAATAAGACAAAAGAAGCAGTATTATTATGGAATAGGTCCCAGTTTGATTCTAGACTAGACTACAGCAAAGGACTATAAAACTCCAAGAGAGGCAGCCTCACATGCTTGAACCTGGCTCTGCATAGAATATAGCTCCAGTCCAATGTAATGCCAGGTTTAAAAAGTGCTCAGGCCCTACATGGGGCCATAATAAACTCATTCCAAGGTCGTTTCAATGTTCAGAATTTACTACAATATAACTCGGGTGATGCTAACTCTGTTTCACACTCTACAGTTGCAGTCTCAGACTGGTAGTGCAATGTAACCGTAGCCTCAGACAAGAGACGTGAGGCTGCCTCCAGATTCTAAACTCACACTGACTTGACATCACATCTGCTGCTGGATAACTGGAATTGCATAGGCCACTGTACTTACGAGGTGCCGGGGAGGGAGCAGGGGTTGTAGCAGCCGGAAACCTGGAAATGCGGGTTACCCGGATGTTGTACCGAATTTAACGGCAGGACCTCATTTAAGTTCTTTTTTTTTCGGTTTCTCGGCCGGCAGCCAGCCAGATTGAGAGGGAAGGTTTGTGGCACTGGGCTGCAGCTGAGAAGCGGAGAGGAGGGAGGAAGGGAGGGTGGGAGAGATCGCGGTGGGGGAGATCAAAGGTTGGGGGGATATCAAGAGGAGATCGGAAAGGCCAAGGGTTGATCGGATATACCGGGGGTGGGGGGGGGGTGGAGATCGTGGGCCAAGGGGCACGAACAAATTGGGGGGTGGGGCATTGGTCGGTCACTCGCAGGGGATGGGGGGTGTCTGATCTCGGGAGGGAAGCAGGTTAGCTTGGTGGGCCGAGGGGAAGCATTTCTGCTCCTCCTGGTCCACAGGCAGTGCTGGAAAGGCACTTACCTGTTGGATCTGGTCCTTCTCGCCTCCCTCCAGCTGCCGGGTTTCCCGAGCCCTGGGAAACACGAGCCGCAGCACTTGAATTTAAAACTGCGTTAAAATTTGAGGCTCGCAGCCTCATTATCATATTTAAATGACAGGCCTGCCTCTGGAGAGCAGATTAGTTGCCCCCCCCCGCCCTCAACCCCCCTCCGTTATAACCGGAAGTGGACGTGTTGGGGTCAGATTTCCGATTTTTTAAATTTTAACCCTCCCCTGCCCCTCTCCCACCCATCCTGGGGAGTTAAAATTAGCCCTGTAGAATCTACACCACAGGAAAAGGGACATTCCTTCCAACTGGTGTCTAGCCTCACTCCCTCGTTACTCTCTAGATTTCAATGCAATGCATTACTGTCCCAGCCACTCTCTTGCTAGTCTCTAGATTAAAATACAATGCGTTGCTGTCCCATTAATGAGCCTCCAACCACTTTAATTACCTCTGCCAATGTTGCCTCCATATCCCTCTGTTCCCTTCTCCATCATATATGCAGCAAACCACCCCTGAAATGTATCAATGCTGCCTGCTTCAAGCACTCTCTGAGGGGGCGAGTTCTAGCGGAAACCGTACAGCTTACCTGCACAGAGCAACTGAGAAAGGTTGTATACTGGAAGAAACAGTGAACAGGAGATAGGAAATAAAACCACTCACTTTAATATGAAACTGTGGAATAAGAATATAGATGTTATAATAAAGAGAGATCCAGTTGCACAGAGACTTGATGGGAAAGGGCAGGAGCAAGATTTTTTGAACTACACTCTCATTTGAAAATATAATGTCGTTAATCATTCAAGTTACTTAATCTCAAAACTGGTTGTCAAATGGAACTCCTACATCACAAAATCCAGCCAGCAGATTCCCCCTAGCCATTATGTTGATTAGTGTAAGGGCGTATTTCACCACATCATCTTCTCTATCCAGTGCTTAACAAAGAATAATGCATCCAATTATTTATTGAAGACCTTACACCCAGATGTTATGTAAGCGTATGCAATCTCCTCCTCCCTCTCCCATTCTCCCTCCTCCTCACCATTATATCTTTAATGCAATGACATCCACATCAAGAACTGCTACAGACACTCTCCAAGATTTGATTCTAACATTTGTGCCTATTCTACTACAGTGCTGTTGCTATTCCTTCCCTGATTCGGTCCACTTCATATGTTGGTATCTGGGCTCCGTACAGGGTTTTTTTTGCCATCTATATATTCCTCTTATAGAATCAAGCAATGTCTCAGTGGCCCTGAACTTCTGGAGGCCAGAGAGGATGGAAAGAGCTGCAACGCCTACCAGGGGACTGGAACTGGGGATGGAACCCAGCTCCGCTGGGATTCTGACCCATGCACGAAGTTCTAAAAATTCTAGTTGGTGAGGCTACGGATGCGTTTCCCTTCCTCCTGCCCCCCCCTCCCCCCCCCCACATCAAAGAGGCATATCTGGGGGCGTTCCTGGGATACTACGGGGAATTCCTCCACTTGCAGCTCTATTAGGTCCAAATAGCACTCATGCCAACTGAATTCTGCTCAGGGCCTAGTAAAGGCCCCAAAACTTACCAAGACACAGGTCAGTGAACCAAAGGGCATGGATTAGCTTTAACAGAATCTCTTAGGAGTTCAAGAGCAATTTACCTTGTATTATCTTTGGCCCGGGAAGGGCCTCTGGGTTACGCTAGAGGAGTGGCTATGGTTAGGTTATCATTTCAGGTCTATGACCCTTCCAATTGAAAGACATAATTGTCTTACCTGGAAGGAGTGTTTGGGGCCCTGGACGCTGGTTATGGGAGGAGTTGAAAGGGCACGTGTTGCACCTCCTGCACTTACATGGGAAGGCACCACGGGAAGGAAAGCAGGTGTTAGGGGTGGTGGAGGAGTGGGCAAGGGCGTCACTGAGAAAAGGTCAATTTGGATTGCTGAGTAGGAGATTTACCTTGTATAGATCGGGTTCCCTGTAGCTGAGTGTCTTTGCTTGTGCTCTTGTGCCAGCAGTTGTTATGTGAGAAGTTCTGAGAATGGGAAGGCCTTCTTTGAGAGCAGGCAAAGGAAGTACACAGGTGCAAACTACAAGCGCAAAGCTCTACTTTTCTCCCAGGTTGCGAGCAGCAGTGACGTAAATGTTTTAGGAACATTCGATTTGAAAGATATTGCCCCGGCAAACAAACTTCATGCTTCGCTGATGGTAAAGCCAGTAATCTAATTTAATTTTCCTGGATTCACCCTCAAGACCCCAGAATTAAGGTACTAATAAAGCCAAAAACAAAGACCTAATCCCAGCAAGAGTCTCCTTGGACCACCAGGAAACAAATCATTCCCATTGTAAAACCAGCAGGCGAAAATGAACATCAGAATTAGGGGCAGGCACCTCTCAACCACTGCAAGCTCCCCCTCCCCTACCTATTAGAGCTAAGCCATTCAGGGATAATGTCAGGAAGCACTTCTTCACACAAAGGGTAATGGAAATCTGAAACTCTCTCCCCCCAAAAAGCTGTGGGTGTTATGTCAATTGAAAATTTCAAAACTGAATTTGATAATTTTTTGTTATGCAAGGTTATGGAATCAAGGCAGGTAGATAGAGTTAAGTTACAGATCAGCCATGATCTAATTGAATGGCGGAACAGGCTCGAGGGGCTGAATGGCCTACTGCTGTTTCTATGTTCTTATGATACTGAGCTGTCTGTCAGCATTCCCTTCAAAACGAGAACAGACAGCCCACCTTTCTCATGAATGGATAAATGAAAAATGATGGCACACATGAACTGAGGCATGAAGTGTCTATCCATGCATATGTGCTGCTATTCCAGTTGTATAATTTTCTCAGGGCAGGTAGCAAGTGAGTGATAGCCTGTGCAGGGGGAGGACACAGGCAGATGGCACTTGCCCACAACACGTCTTGGAGAAAAGTACGACGGGAGAAGTGAAATGGCAATGGACGTGCATTGTGACAAATAGTGGGTGCAATTTTTTACCCCTACACGACAAATGGACTTGTCTCCAACAGCTACTGTGCAGTTTGGGGTTTTTGAATAGATTCTTTTGGAATCATTTCTTGTTAGCTAGAGACATAATTATCAGTCGACTGAATTAGAGGAGGGAAGAACGGGACCGGAAATATTGTCCCTGGATTTTTTTAAATTTGTTCTGGAGATGTGGGCGATGCTGATAAGGCAATATTCCATCTCAGGTCCAAGAGAAGTCTCCATATTTCTTGTAACTATCTCTAAGGCCTGCTTCTCCCTTTTGGCCGTGGCTCAGTTGGTAGCACCCTCGCCTCTGAGTCAGAAGGTTGTGTGTTCAACTCCCACTCTAGAGACTTGAGCACAAAATAGCTGAATGGAGACTCAGAGTCAAACGTTTTTTTATATGAGTCAGGAAGACTAAAGCTAAAGTTGTAATTAGAACCTTGTTTATCTGTTTGCTTTGTTCTGTGGAGGCTCCTTTGTATCCAATGGAGGTTTTTGTTACACTGGCCTAAAGATTCTGCTGCACTTCGAGCTGCCAACTCTCATTGGACGTATTCCTGGAGGTTTAATCACGGGATGTCTGATCATGTAACATCCAATCACATGACACTTGTTAGCCGATTACAAATGTTATTGCATTTACCTCGCAAAGGTTGGGTCCCCTGAAGCCCAGGAACAATTGTATCCACACCAGCAATAGTTCTAATATTCGGACATCCAACCCGTGTCCACTGGACAGGGTAAAACATACTTGCTCGTTGAACAATTTCAAGCCTTTACAGGTGTCCATTGAAACAAGCCGCTTAGAAAATGAGGCATCACAAAGTAAACGTTCGAGTCTGTACAACAGAGCCGTGAAAAATCAGTCCATTGAACAGAGCTTTCCATCACCCAGCTCCAGTTTCCTTCCCTGGCAGCACCACATGCTCATTGAACCCAATGTGCAGCATTGCAGCAGCCACTTTCAAAATCAGCCTGACAGTAGGGGGAATACATTAGAAAAAGTGCCTGCAAATAACTAATTTGTATGTATTTGTTCAAAGCGGCAGGTGGAACTATTGCTCCCGGAGTTCTGTGATAATATCTGTCATTAGAATCTTCCAGTGACTGCAGACAACAAATCAGGCACGGTTTCACGTCAGAACTGACAAGGCAAAGCTTCTATTACTGTGGGAGCCAATTCTGCTCTCTCTATAGACAAAGAAGTCCCGTACACATTGGCAGGCACATATGTACTTATCGGAGTAGAAAAACCCCTTTCCTCTCGTTTAAAGTGACAAAACAAAGTACATGGGGACAGATGAGCTTTGCAAAAAAGCCACTAAATAAATCTCATGAAATGAGAAGGGAAAATGGACACAGCATTGCCTGAAGACTTCTAGTTTACACCTCGAGCTTCCAGAGTGTACAATTCTCAGGGCCCACTGGTTCACTCACACAGTAAAGAATTCTTCAGAGGAATGCAACAGCATTTTGGGATGAAAATAATAACAATACCAATAACAAAATTGCTGTTTTGAATTTATTACATGAACACTGTAATTCATTTAGGCTTTCAAATGTTGTTTGTTATAATATTCAACAGGAAAAATTAACAGAAAATCACTGAAAACGTGTGTGCTAATATATACAAGATTAGATGATTGAATGTCTGAAATTAAAGATGAGAAGTTGCACAACACCAGGTTATAGTCCAACAGATTTATTTAAAATTACAAGCTTTCAGAGCTATCCTGCCCCTTCTTCAGGTAAAGTTACAATGAGTGAATCTACAAAAGTTCACAGAATATAAACACAGATACTGCAGAGATACAATCTTTCCTTACATCAAAGACACACCAAGAGCACAGCCAAGACAATGAGATGTGTCCCAGGGGGTCCAACGTGTCCAATCCTGCTGTCTGCAGCAGATCTCTCTCCATATCCCTTCCTCTCTCTCCGTCTTTTTTGGGGGGGTTTTTTGTGTTTGTTTTTTTGTGTTTGTTTTTTAAAAAACTGGAAAGACAGACAACGATGTCAAGTCACGTTCTGTAGCGTGACATGAACCCGATATCCCGGTTGAGGCCGTCCTCATGAGTGCGGAACTTGGCTATCAGTTTCTGCTCGATGATTTTGCGTTGTTGTGTGTCTCGAAGGCCGCCTTGGAGAAGGCTAACCCGCAGATCCGAGGCTGAATGTCCTTGACTGCTGAAGTGTTCCCCGACTGGGAGGCAACAATCCTGCCTGGCGATTGTTGCGCAGTGTCCGTTCATACGTTGTCTCAGTGTTTGCATGGTCTCGCCGATGTACCATGCTCTGGGGCATCCTTTCCTGCAACGTATCAGGTAGACAACATTGGCCGAGTCACATGAGTATGTACCATGTACCTGGTGGGTAGTGTCCTCACGTGTGATGACGGTATCTGTGTTCATGATCTGGCATGTCTTGCAGAGGTTGCCATGGCAGGGTTGTGTGGTGTCGTGGTCGCTGTTCTCCTGACAGCTGAGTAATTTGCTGCGGACGATGGTACTTTTGAGGTTAGGCGGCTGCTTGAAGGCGAGTAGTGGAGGCGTAGGGATGGCCTTAGCAAGGTGTTCGTCGTCATTGATGACATGTTGAAGGCTGCAACAGAGTACCCTACGTCGTCCAGTACTTCCCCGGAGCGGAGATACTACACCATGTTCTTCGCAGCCTTCAACATGTCATCGATGACGACGAACACCTTGCTAAGGCCATCCCCACGCCTCCACTACTCGCCTTCAAACAGCCGCCTAACCTCAAAAGTACCATCGTCCGCAGCAAATTACCCAGCTGTCAGGAGAACAGCGACCACGATACCACACAACCCTGCCACGGCAACCTCTGCAAGACATGCCAGATCATGAACACAGATACCGTCATCACACGTGAGGACACTACCCACCAGGTACATGGTACATACTCATGTGACTCAGCCAACGTTGTCTACCTGATACGTTGCAGGAAAGGATGCCCCAGAGCATGGTACATCGGCGAGACCATGCAGACACTGAGACAACGTATGAACGGACACCGCACAACAATCGCCAGGCAGGATAGTTGCCTCCCAGTCGGGGAACACTTCAGCAGTCAAGGGCATTCAGCCTCGGATCTGCGGGTTAGCGTTCTCCAAGGCGGCCTTCGAGACACACAACAACGCAAAATCATCGAGCAGAAACTGATAGCCAAGTTCCGCACTCATGAGGACGGCCTCAATCGGGATATCGGGTTCATGTCACGCTACAGAACGTGACTTGACATCGTTGTCTGTCTTTCCAGTTTTTTAAAAAACAAACACAAAAAAACAAACACAAAAAACCCCCCCAAAAAAGACGGAGAGAGAGGAAGGGATATGGAGAGAGATCTGCTGCAGACAGCAGGATTTGACACGTTGGACCCCCTGGGACACATCTCATTGTCTTGGCTGTGCTCTTGGTGTGTCTTTGATGTAAGGAAAGATTGTATCTCTGCAGTATCTGTGTTTATATTCTGTGAACTTTTGTAGATTCACTCATTGTAACTTTACCTGAAGAAGGGGCAGGATAGCTCCGAAAGCTTGTAATTTTAAATAAATCTATTGGACTATAACCTGGTGTTGTGCGACTTCTCATTTTTGTCCACCCCAGTCCAACGCCGGCATCTCCACATCATGAAATTAAAGAGGCTGCAAAGTTTTACGTAGGTTTTAATCAACTCACAACAACATTTTATTTATATAGTGCATTTAACGTAAGAAACCGTCCCAAATTTTGTTTGATAACCCTTCACAGGAGCGTTATCAAACAAAATTTGACACCGAGCCACATAAGGAGATATTAGGGCAGATGACCAAAAGCTTGGTCAAAGAGGTAGGTTTTAAGAAGCGTCGTAAAGGAGGAGAGAGAGGTAGAGAGGCGGAGAGGTTTAGGGAGGGAATTCCAGTGCTTAGGGCCTTGTGTCCTGAAGGCACAGCCGCCAATAGTGGAGCGATTAAAATCGGGGATGCTCAAGGGGCCAGAATTGGAGGAGCGCAGATATCTCAGGGGGTTGTAGGGCAGGAGGCGATTACAGAGATAGGGAGGGGCGAGGCCATGGAAGCAATGTTTCCGTTAAGCTGCGTGGCTGCGCAGCGTTCTGGAGATCCCGCGCAGGCCACTTGTCGTCTTCACAATGGGAAAAACTGCGCATGCGCTGAAATTTGAATGGGCCACACAGCCCCTTAAAGGGACTGCACACCCAAAAAAATTTTTTAAGGGAACATTGCACGGAAAGATTTGATAACAAGGGTGAGAATTTTAAAATCGAGGCACTGCTTAACCGGGAGCCAATGTAGGTCATTGAGCACAGAGGTGATGGGTGAACGGGAGTTAGGACATGGGCAGCAGAGTTTTGGATGACCTCAAGTTTATGGAAGGTAGAACATGGGAGGCTGGCCAACAGTGCATTGGAATAGTCAAGTCTAGAGGTAACAAAGGCATGGATGAGGGTTTCAGCAGCAGCTGAGCTGAGGCAGGAGTGGTGTTGGGTGATGTTACAGAGGTGGAAGTAGGCGGTCTTAGTGATGGCGTGGATATGTGGTCGGACTAAATTAAGAGGCATAGTTGAGTGCATTAGTGAGCACATTCTTACAATGTTAATCCAGTAGCACTTCTGAGCCATCCGGCCTGATGGTGTCATCGGCATTCGGCGTTTGAAAGTGTTTATAACTTTCTACAGAAATCGAATGCCAATCGTACCCTTATGGATGGACACACAATCCCTGGGCAAATCCAGACTGAAATGGCAGGCAAGCCCAAAGAAATGACACTTGCACTTGCAGTCATTCTCAGCCGCTGTGGACAACGTAGCTTGTTACATTGTACATCTTACTTTCCTTCATACATTAGTCTAAAAATGAAAGGTGAATAATATTCCTTAAAGTGTGCATTAAAAATGGAAGCATCGTCCATCAATCAGCAAAGACTCAGCATGTTCCGTCCTGGAGCCTTCCATACTGTAGATCTAATTACAGACATTGCCACCCGTGTAATGGCTGTGAATTATGGACACAAAGTGTGACTGCAGAATCATCCCCTAATAATTGAATTTACAATAACTGCATTATGGTTAAAAAATGCCTTTTTACTTTTGATGATCATTGAATTTTGAAAACAATTAGATTGGCAGGAAAATAAGACAATTTTGAGTCAGAAAATTTGGCTCATATTTACTTTCTTTTTTCACCAATTTTCACCTGAAAGTCTTGATTCCTTGCTTGGGTATTATTCCTCAGGTGCTGGGCAGGCTTTAGTAGCTGAGCCATTCTGTGTGAACTTAGTGTGTGTTAGTGTGTGTGTATGAGAAAGACAGAGAACGAGAGAGAGAGATGCTTCGAAAAAGTAAAGGAAGATCCCCAAACGCCCGGCTGTGTGTGGCCACCATCTCCAATGCTGCATGCCATCTTTCTGCCAGTGATGTCGATGGCCACCTCCTCGATTGGTGTCAGAGTTTGCAATGCAGCGGGATCTCCTCCTGTTCTTCAACTCTTCCTTCCATTGTGTGCCAGCTTTTCCTGTCAGTTGGTGAGTGTGTTGAGAGGTTTTGAAGAGGTTTTGATGAGAGGAAGAAACAGCAAGTGTGGTCAAGAGGGGGAAGTAGTCACGTGGATAGCAGCAGATGATAAGTGTGAGTGCAAGCAGAAGAAGGTTCAGTGAGGTGTCCCATTGTGATTGAAGGAGAGGCAGGGTGGAAGATTGATAGTGTTGGGGCTAAAGTAGAGTGGTGTAGGGCTGTAAAGAGAGTAAGAGAGATGTGAAGGGGAGTCTTGCACTGGCAGTCCTGGTGAAGTCATTCATACTCTTCCTGCACTGCAGCCAGGTCTTTGGAACAATGCAGCCGGCGTTGAGTTGCTCAGCCACCCCTCTCCACTGCTGCTGATTAACTTGACAGAACACACACACATTATCAGTGTGTCAACCTAGTGCTTTGCATTGCCACTCACCAGCAACTGCTTACCCATTGGAGGGGAACAGGACCTCCTTCCTGCTGCTCACGTGCTGTACCAGTACCTCTACAGCTACAATGGAGAATGGGTGGACCTTGGACAACATCATGCTGTCTGCTGTTTCAATAACTCTCCCTACACTAACCACCATTAAAAAGTGTACCTCACCTTTAAGGGGCGGCAAGCTGCCTTTCAGCAGTGGTTTCCGCGTCGGGTTTACTGCCCTCCCAATCGGCAAGCTGCCTGTAAGGAGCGTGATTAGTGCTGGTAGCTTGCCGATTCAATGTTAATGAGGCTCAACCAAGGAAATTGATCGGGCATCCCGCCGCCAACATTGGGCGAGTGAAGCAGACGCGCTGCCTACCACCCGTCCGATGTAAGTCTGAAACAAAAATAGCTGCCATGACCTGTTTTCAGAGGGATGTGGATGATCACCCACCTATCATTCCAGTCATGAACCCGCTCTTACTAATAAGTATTACCTTGCACCCTCTGTAAACTTGAGCTCGTTCAAATCTAAGCTGCCCGTATCCTAACTCGCACCAAGTCCCGTTCACCCATCACCTCTGTGCTCGTTGACCTACATTGGCTCCCAGTCCGGCAATGCCTCGACTTTAAAATTCTCATCCTTGTTTTCAAATCCCTCCATGGTCTCACCCCTCCCTATGTGTGTAATCTCCTTCAGCCCTGCAACCCTCCAAGATCTCTGCGTTCCTCTAATTCTGCCCTCTTGAGCATCCCCGATTTTAATCGCTCCACCATTGGTGGTCGTGCCTTCTGCTGCCTCGTCCTAAGCTCTGGAATTCCCTCCCTCAACATGTCCGCCTCTCTCTCCTACTATAAGATGCTCCTTAAAATCTACCTCTTTGACCAAGCTTTTGGCCATCTGCCCTAATTTCTCCTTATGTATATCGGTGTCAAATTTT
Source organism: Squalus acanthias (assembly GCA_030390025.1). Classification (NCBI taxonomy): domain Eukaryota; kingdom Metazoa; phylum Chordata; class Chondrichthyes; order Squaliformes; family Squalidae; genus Squalus; species Squalus acanthias. Next base: position 153,221,446 of record CM059428.1, read on the forward strand.
ATTTAATGTCGCTCCTGTGAAGTGCCCTGGGACATTTTACTACCTTAAAGGTCCTATATAAATGCGAACAGTTGTTGCGTTATTCATGGCCTCTATAGTCAAACACCACCTGGCCTAATGGAACTGCAGCACAGTATGAAGTACATGAGGTGCTGTAGGGTACAGGTAATGTCTCTGCTGACCAAACTTAGACTTTTGGAGTAGTAAGGCACATATAATGATACTTTTCTGCATTGTCCTTGGAACAATGCTGCTGGCATTGACTTGCTCAGCCACCTCTCTCCATTGCTGTTGACTAATTGTCATTCATTGTAATTCCACTTGTAAGCTAACAAAATCATCAATGCCTGATTCTACAATCCATTGTACAAAGGCACTGACTCACATAAAATCAGGCACTTTAACACCTCATGTCATGTAAGATGAGTGCTGATCATCCTTCAGCCATGAACTCACCATTCATTTATTCATTCATTTCGGTCAAGCCTTTAGCCTTACTATAATTAGAAGAACTGCACAAAGCTGTGCAATGTGCCAAAAACAGTATTGTTATGCAACTGACGAGTGGGTCACTTGAACCTGTATACGTCGGTTGTGTGAAGCGAATATCCACGCACCCAAATGAGTGAAGCTTCAGTGTGTGAGTATTTCATTCACATAGTAGATCAGTAAAAGTTTTACCCATCATCTCTTCCCTAAAGGCTGCAGGACATTATTGACTGCATGCCTATTGGCATTTGTTTGCTGCTTATAGTCCTGGGCCATACATGAGTGGAAGGACTTCCTCAATGTGAGATGGTGTGTGACCAACAACTCAAACCATGCACATCAAGCACTCTTCCCAAGGAATATATATAGGCAATCAAATGTGCTGGGAAGTTCAGATAAAAGGCTGGCTTCTGGGAGACCAGGGATATATGGTGAGTCCGTATCCCTCTGGTAATTCTCCATACTCATCGACAACACACATGTCACAATGCAAGCGTAAAAACTAGGGTGATCATTAAGGAGTGCTCAAGCAGCTCTTCAGATACGTGGATCTTCCCATATTCCCTTTTGAAAGTTGGAAAAATTGTTACAGTATGCTTCATGTTGTGACAATATAGAAGCCTGGCATTGGAGGTTCACGAGGAGCAGCAGAAAACATGGAGTAACAGGATGGAGAAGAAGGTGGTTAACAGCTGATGACAGGAGGCTTCAGTACTGGCAGTGAGATGAAGAAGGGTGTCATCTGTTTCTGTTCCGAGGCCTTCAAATGTTTAAAAGGGTTGTTTCCTTCTCATTTTGTATTGGAAGAAATGTATGCTTTTTATCTTATTTCTTAAGAGCTGTGCATTTGTTTCCTTTTAGAAATAGTCAAGTTAGACTCAATTTTCTTTTCAATAAAATCACAAAGTGCGTCTCATCTTTAAAGTGATGTCTTCATTGATTTGTTCTGTTTTGTTCTGTATATTGCAGTGTCGCTATGTACGTGCAACTGTGTTAACTCCTAGGGGTAGAGTTTCCGCTTGGAGCACAATTGGCGATCCGGGCACAAATGGCACCCAAAATTGCGCTAGTTTTGAGAAGTGTTTTTTTTCCCTCAAGTTTCCGCTCAAACTCATTTGCATATCACCGAACATATAAGCTGCCATGAACCAGCGCAATCGGGCAGCGTTTTAGAACGTAAATTAAAAAAAACTGTTTTGCTTTATGAAATATTCCTTGATCTATTGAAGAGTGGTAACTTGGCACAGTTTGATTGGTCCAGCTAAATTCGGGTTAATCACAAAAAAATAAGCATTTAATCAGAGCGTCTAGTCTCCCACCTGTTAGTAACCTGACTTTAAATAACTGAAAATTACTTTTAGTTAAAAAAAACTATACCGAACCATTTGCTAGTAATATTGGTGTACAGTAGTCAGTTTCATAGTAAATTAGAGAAAAATTACATTCAAAAGCTTTTAAAATGTGCCTATCTATTAGTGTCCTTGCGCCTAAAAAAAAGCGTAATTTTTGGAACCTCCTCGAAGGCCCGCAAACGAGCGCAATTTGCGGAAACTCCCAGTGGTGATTAATTCAATCAAGGCGTGGCCAGTTTTGTGGGTGGGGCCGGCTTCCAGCACGATGTTTTTGTAAACTAGTGCAAAGATTGCGGAAACTCGAGTTGCGCTGAACGTAATTTGCGCTTAAAATTCTGCGATCTTTTGTGCTGGTTTTGCCAATTTCCGGCGAATTACTCTGAAGGAAACGAGCGCAACTGAGCGGAAACTCCAGGGCCTAATGTTTTCCTAGTGTGCTAACTACCTGCCATGCTTTTCTGTTTACCTCTGTTGTCGGTGGCTTTGACCTATGCGCTCGCCAGGATGAGAGGTTAGAAATTGGTGACTGCTGATTTCTTGAGGCTTATGGTTCCCTTTGACTAAGCCTCTGATGCCCCTTCATCAGTACCAGGAGGCTCCTATGCTTGTTTTGCTGAGGTAGTCTTGCTTTCAGAAGTAGTCTCAGAACACATGGAGACAGGGCCTGAGGCTGGGAGGGAGCACACTCTCTGCCAGTCACTCAGCTGCTCCTACGTCTGCGTTTCCTGGCAATTGCTGGAGGGCATTTTCTCAGGAGAGCCGTTCATCTGCCGATGATAGAAGAATGTGGAACTTGCATGTTCCCGAATTGCTCCTAGACTGTGGAGTGGGATTCTGAACTGTCTCCAAACTCCATCATCATCATGTATATATAAAAAAACTCTGATTAATGCTACATGCAATTTACCAGTATAACAAGACCATCTTAAATCCAAACTGGAGTTGCACCAATCAGGAAAGGATAACACTACGGGTATATCAAGTCAAGAACGAATTGTATTATTAAAATAAACAGTTGTACCAATATAATTTTGAAAATATAAACTTTACAATCTCATATATGTTATTTTATCTTGACAAGTCCAAATCAGTGGGAAATTCAACAATGCTGAGCTAGCATAATGGAAGATAAGTGACTGGAGTTTTAACATATCTATAATCTGTTTGACGTCTTGCATATATTGTGTACTTCCTTCAAATGTCACCCTCTCTTCTTGTCATGTGCATGCTTTATTCATAATACCCTTAATGTTGTAAAACAGTGTATCCTCTGTCACACTGAGAGCAATTCCATGGTAGATCTGCAAGTATTTAAAAAAACATAGCACACAAAAGCAGCACACTTAGGGCTGGATTTTGCCAATGGGGAGCTTTTGGAGGCGGGACTCCCACTTGTCGGGTTTCAGTCCCGCCTCCATCAACTTCTGGCCAACCCACGCTATTTTCCCTTGATTGACCTTGTTAAGCCCGCCAAACTACAGAAAACGTCAACGTATGACGTTTTATCTGTCAAAAATTTTTGACAGATGAATTGTCATCGTTTGGCAGCTCTGTGACAGTTTGATGAGTTCTTGAATTCAAGTCCTCATCAAACCTCTTTCTTTTGCAGAAGTTGTTGCATTGGAGAATGCAACAGCCATCTGTCATCTCTGCTGCAAGGTGCGAGACTCTCCGCATACCCAACTCTTGAAGCCTGCAGGAAGAAACAAAGGTAAGTAAACTTTTTCTAACACTTTCCACTTACCTCACATACTCACCTCTCCACACTTGCACCCATCACTTACCTTCACAGTGCACTTTTGCACCCCGCAGACCCCCGCAGACCCACTGCTCGCCTCGGTGACCCTGGCGGGGTTCGGAGCCTTCGGGAAGCCCATACTTGTGTGGGTAAAATGGGGATACTCCTCTTGTCTGCCTGTTAACTACCTGTTAACAGGCAGATAAGTGGCACTAATCCCCTTCCCGCCTCCAAGGAGATGGGACCCGGCGCGGGTCGGCTACCCGCCTCCTGGCAAGATGTCACGGAGGCGGGTTGGGCACCGCCCCCAAATTCTGCCATTTTCCCGGCAGTCCCGCCTCCATACCCGCCTCCCCAGGGCTGGCAAGATCGTGCCCATAGCATCAAAATATAAACTAAAATTTGACACCTTAACTGCTGTAAAACTGAGTTTGTATAATTGGAATGAAAATGCTTATCCTGAATGGAGGGTGGAAGAGTAAGTCCCTCCCAGATTGTGTTTATGCACCTCTAACCTGCAAGTTAACAGATGATACCAGAACTGAGAGGTTATACCCATCAGGAAGGATTGAACAGGCTGGAGCTCTTTTCTCCAGAAACCAGAAGGTGCGGGGTGACCTGGTAGAGGTCTTTAAGATAATGAAAGCATTTGATAGGGTAGATATGGAGATTTTTTTCACTTGTGGGGTAGATCAAAACTAGTGGCCATAAATATAAGATAATCACTAATACACCCAATAAAGAATTCAAGAGAAACCTCTTTATCCAGAGAGTGGTTAGAATGCGGAACTCGCTACCACAAGGAGTGGTTGAGGCGAACAGTATAGATGCATTTAAGAGGAAGTTAGATAAACACATGAGGAAGCAAGGAATAGAAGGCTATGTTGATAGGGTTAGATGAAGAGGGGTGGGAGGAGGCTCATGTGGAGCAGAGGCCTGTTGGGCCAACTGGCCTGTTTCTATGTTGTACATTCTATGTTATCTATGTAAGTTGTAGAGTGGTGTTGACGGATATCTGAGGACAGATTGTCAAACCTCCCTTTCTTTGTCTATAGAAATATTGTAAGTCGTAAGCATACCTAAAATGGAAGGAGCAATTAATTCTAAAATGGGGAATAAAAAGTAAATCAAATTAGAATTCTCTGACTTTTAGTATTTGAATGATTTTGCTCATCTCATAAAGTCAAGGATGAGGTTATGGCTCCTTGTAGGTCAAGAGAAGGGGAATAAATATTGCAGCGACTAGCTGCCATCACATTTTCACCCAGTGTGTTCTTAAATTGCATGTTCCTCCTCAAGGCCTTGGTTAACTTCTTATACTTATTTGACGAGTATCAGGTGAGCTGGCAATCAATGCGGAAATAATGTCCCTGTACCGGAAAATCCATATTGTAATAGAAAATAATGGTGATTTTTGTGTGATAAAAATTTCATGTATAATTATACTGACTGAAGAGTTATGCCATTATAGTAAAGTAGATAATCTGTAAGCCTTTAATGTGTGTATTCTAGTAAATTAATTGAAACTTAATAACTTAGAGGAGCATTCATATTCCATAACGGTGTCTCATTTAAATCACAAAATGAATCATTTCTCTACAAAGGTTCTTCAGCTACAAACATATATGATTTACAACAAAAATGGGCCATAAGATTAATTGTTTTTTTTTGTAAGATGTGGTGAAAAAGTGGGCTATTAATTAAAACACTGGTACAATGCCATGGTTAGAATCAGCTGGGGCTTCCAGCGCCAGCTCAAGACCGCCGTAGCACTCGTGGACCTATCAGCAGCGTATGACACAGTATGGAAGCATGGCCTGCTTTTCAAGCTCTCCACTAATTAACCTGCAGAACAACAATCCATCTTCTCAACTCCATGCTTAGCAACCGATGCTTCCGTGTGTTCTCTGGCACCCAGAAGAGCAGATACAGGACATTGAACAACGGACTCCTACAGGGTTCTGTCCTGGCACCCATGTTATTCAACATTCACACCGGTGACCTGCCCGAAACAGAGTCCCGCAAGTTCATATACACTGATGACATTGCCTTGGCCACGCAAAACATGAATCTGTCCATCACCGAAGAGACCCTGACCAGTGACTTACAGAGGATGGAGGCTTACTTGCGACAATGGCGACTTTGGTCAAACCCACAAAAGTCCATCACCTCGACATTCCACCTCAACACCCATCAAGCAAACCAAGCTTTGAAAGTCTCCTTTTGTGGCGCAGAGGTAAACCATGCCAAAAAACCCTCCTATTTAGGAATCACGCTTGATCGCACCCCGTCATATAGACAACATCTCCAGAACCTTGGGAAGAAACTAAAGAGTAGGGTCAACTTGATCCAGAAACTCGCCAGATCCACATGGGGAGCAGACGCTCAAACCGTCCGTACGGCAGCACATGTCCTGGTGTACTCTACAGCGGAGCACTGCTCTCCGGCATGGCTATCAAGTCCGCATGTCAAATCCATTGCTGTCCAGCTGAATTCTAATATGAGAATTATCACCGGTACGCTATCAACACCAACACCTTGGCTGCCTGTGCTTGCAAACATCGCACCACCATACCTACGCTGCGAATATGCTGTCTCCAGAGAACACAACCGCTACACCAGCGAAGACATGCCGATCCAGGCTGACTTGAACAACCTACCACCAACCCATCTCAAATCTAGAAGGCCATTTTGGACCGTCACCGAAGCCCTTCAGCGATCTCCCCTCAGCCTTGATGACCGATGGTGAAATGCTTGGAAGAACTGCGACATACGCAATGGATTCCTTATAGAGGACCCCACAGTACAACCTGAAGGATCGAACCTTCCTCGCAAACAGTGGACAACCATCAACCACCTCAGAACCGGTCATGGTCGAAGCTGCCACCTTCTCCATAGATGGAAGATTAAAGCATCCCCATCATACGAGTGTGGAGCTCCTGATCAGACCCTGGAGCACATCATTGAGCACTGCCCTTAGAGGAAATTCGCAGACAGCCTACAAGATATCCATGCTGTTACACCGGAAGCTTTGGCCTGGATATCCAACTTAGATATTGACATTTGATTTGTTTTGCTACTACCATACGAAAGAAGAAGAAGAGAAGAAGATGCGAATTAGGACCAAGAGTACGCTGTCCAACCAGTGCGTTATTAACGATCTCTCACCCAGAGGTTTCAGCAATTTCACAGCAAAGATAAAAAAAAAGAAAACCTGCAAAAGCTAAAAGAATCAAATTAAAACAAAAGTAGCTGGGAAAGCACAGACAGTCATCAGCACCTGAAAAAGGAAAAGACAGGCTATTGTGTCAGACAGCACATCTATTTTCTTCAAAGTCATAGGGGGAAAAATTCAGTTGGTTTGCGCCTCCCTTTAGCGCCTTAAGAGGGCGCTAATGGGGCGCAAAGCAAATAGCACCCGGGCGCGGCGATATCTGCGCCGCTCGCGAAATTGACCAGACATTTTGTGGCGGCGCTAAACAATACCGCCCTGATCTCCTGCGCGGATCTTGATGTCCTTCAAGCGTGCAACGCCCTTGTGGCGCCCCAGACCGGATAGTGAGTGGCGGCCCCCTCCTTTCCGCCTGGCGCAAGCAACGACAGGTAGACTGGAACGTTTCCCAGTCGGTGTGGGGCTGGGGGGGCGCTATTTAAAGGCGGCCTCTTCCTGGCTTTTTCTGTGGTAGACATTTTTGCACCACTCATTCTGACAGAGAGAGAGATTCTGAGAGAGAGAAGGAGAGACTTCTGCATAGAGTCAACGCTGTGTGAAGTAGTTTTGGCTGCTGAGCATCACTTTGCAGGTACTTTTGTTTTTGACCTTCATTACGTTGATTGCCAAGAGACTATGGGGGCTGCACTGATTTGGGGCATCGTCCTGTGCCTGCAGATTTGGAGGCCACAGAGACGCAGAGAGAGAGTGGCAATCATGGCCAGATGGAGGAGGGCCAACAGGCCTCTTTACAGGAGACCTTACCCTCCCAGGGTATTTCGCCAACAATTCTCCTACATTAATTTGTCTGAGGAGCAGTGTTTGCGCAGGCTGCGTTTCAGCAAGGAGGTGGTCACTGAGCTCTGCCACCTGCTGCAGCCAGATCTGCAGCCTCTACTGAGGTCCAGGACGTCTCTGTCAGTGGCAGTGAAGATCACAGTGGCTCTGAACTTTTATGCCACCGGCTCCTTTCAAGCAGCTACTGGGGACATCACCAATATCTCCCAGTTCGCGGTCCATTGCTGCATCCGTCAGGTCACAAATGCCCTCTATAAAAGGAGACGCCAGTACATCTCTTTCCTGATGACCCGGGCCAAACAGCATGAACGCGCATTGGGCTTTGCGAGGATAGCGGGCTTCCCCATGGTGCAGGGTGCCATTGACTGCACGCATGTGGCATTGCGTGCACCGCATGAGAATACAGAGGATTTCCGCAACCGAAAGGGATTCCTCTCCTTAAACGTCCAGTTGGTCTGTGACCACAGACAGCTGATACTCGCTGTCAATGCCCGCTATCCTGGCAGCAGCCATGATGCATTCATCCTGCGCCAGACTGCTGTGGCAGAACTTTTCCAGGCACCGCATCACCCAAGTGGTTGGCTCCTCAGGGACAAGGGTTATCCACTGTGCACCTGGCTGATGACACCGCTCCATAACCCCAACACCCCTGCTGAGCTGCGGTACAATGACAGCCATCTTGCCACCAGGAACATCGTTGAGCACACAATCGGCGTGCTCAAGCAACAGTTCCGCAGTCTGGACCACTCAGGAGGTGCCCTGTAGTACTCGCCTGAGCGAGTCTCCCTCTTCATAGTTGTGTGCTGCATGCTGCATAACCTGGCAATCCTCAGGACCCAGCCAATGCCACCAGGCCTTGGAGCACCACCAGAAGAGGAGGAGGAAGAGGAGGAGGAGAAAGAGGAGGAGGAAGAGGAGGAGGATGATCATCAGCAGCACCAAGGCGGGAGGGCGGCCCACAATGTTGAAACTGCAAGGGCCGTCCGTCAACGGCTGATAACAAGCCGCTTCTAGGCCCCTGCTGAGGAAATGGCTTCTGCCATTGAGAACAACATGAATGAAACCAACCCGCAACCCTTAAGCCGGCAAAGGCAGCAATGATTCCAAAGGTCAAACATGTACATTTTGAATACAAAAACTTATTTATTTTACAAACTCTGTGTGTGTCATTTCTTCATGACAAACTAATAGAAAGAAACACAAAACAACAGTCATTAACATAACTGGTTCTCACAACCTGGAGATAATGTCCAAAACACTAAACAAAATTTGAACACGAACCTCGGCCTTTAATAAAAAATTGACAAACATTTTGTCACACCTCCTACTTTTTGCTCTTCGAGGGTGATCTCCTTCCCTTGCGCACTTGCCCCCTTCCCACCCTACTGCTCCTCCGTAATGGGGCCCCAGTGGCTGCAGCAAGGCTGGTGGAAGGCTGCTGATTGTCAGAACCTGAGACTGCAGATGCCCTTGAAGGACGGCCTCGACCAGCTCTGGGCCTGGAGGGCCTGACTGCAGACTGCACCAACTCTGCATGGGCGGCAGCAGTCTGGGCTACAGGCGGTGGCAAGTGCAATGGGGAAGTGACAGTGGTGGCAGCAGGAATGCTGTCATCTTGAGAGAGGACAGCAACTCCCTGCTCGACTGACACACTGGCACTCCCACAGGGCAGCACATCAGCATCTGGAGTAATCTGCTGGAGCACAGATTGCTGGCCTGCTGCGGCGCGCTGAGAGCCCCGGGGAAATGTGTCCGAACCAGCGAGAATGGCAGCAGTCAGTGCTTGCGTGGCCTCAATCTGAGTCTGCATGAGAGCAGTCTGAGATGGGTTCATGGCAGCCAGTGACTGAATTGCAGCACTAAGCTTTAGCGTGGCATCCGCCTGTGCTACAGCGAAGTGTTCAACACTCCTTGCATTCAATGCATTCGGGCACCCTTCCCACTGCACCCATGGGCTCAATGTGCATGTCCACCGCCTGGATGTTCATTTCAGCGATGAGCTGCTCCTCCTCTGCGTCCAGTGCAGCAGGACTCGCTGGCCTACTCTCCCTCCGGGGAGAAGGCCCCGAGCTTCCCTACCCCCATAACGTTGCTGCAGCCCGCTGGGTCCTGGAGCTTCACCCTCATCAGACCCTTCCCCCCTGCTCCCATCCAGGGAAGGCGTGTTCCCAGTGTGGGCATGGGCTTCCTCGGGAGAGGGTGGCGCTGATGCTCCGGCTTCCTCTTCCTCCTCGCCTGTAGCTTCACTCCCACTGGCAGCTTGAGGGCCCGTCTCCTCAGCTGGTGAATCACCATCTGAAAGCAGGGAGGTACAAGAGTGGCTTTAGCGTCAGGACAGGGGGGCAGTAAGGGAGGAATGAGTGCAGCGATTTAGTAAGTTGGATTGAAAGTGTCAAAGGCTGGTGTTGTGAGGGACAAGTAGAAGGAGAGAGGACAAAAAGGCAATGACCTTACCATTGCTGTCCAGAATGGGTTTGGCCTCTCCAGGGGCGACGGGACTGATCACCTGGCTTGCCACAATCCTGTGGACGCATGCCTCAAGATCGCTAAGGGGTTGGAGCTGAGGCCGCCCTCCACCCATCCGTTGCTGCTATCTCCTATTATGAGATAGCTTGGCCTGCAAGAAAAAGGACGGCGTCTGAGTAAATATACAGCCATGGTCTTGCCTGATGTGCCTCCCATAATTGAATAGCCCTTACTGTATGCAGCCATGGTCTTGCCTGATGTGCCTCCCATAGGTGAATAGCCCTTACTGTATGCAAAGTGTGGAATGTGCATGTGTGTTTCATGAGAGGGCCATAGGTGTTGGATGAGTGTTGGGCATTGGGGTTTTAAGACCCTCTGGCCATTGAGTGAGGTTGAGATGGAGGGATGGAGAGGTATTGAAAAAAAGCCACTCACCCTGACGACCCGAGTGAGGTCGTTGAACTGTTTTCGACATTGAGTATAGGTCCTGGGCACCATGCTCCTGGAGGAGACATTCTGAGCCACCTCCCTCCACACTCTTCTGTACTCGCGTGGCAAAGGCCTCCTGCCACTCTCGGAAGAGTATAGATCTTCTGCGCTCCACCGCGTCAACCAGAGCCTCCAAGGCCCGCTCGCTGAAGCGCTGAGCTCGTTCTCTCACCCTCTCCATAGTCCTTGGCTGGAAGATTTAGGCACAGGTCTCTCCAGGCCGAGATTCAAGGCTCCAATGAGCAGGGTGTGGCTGGAGAGCAAGATCGACCCTCCCCTTTAAGAACTGTCCGGCGCCAGTGTGTCTGTGTTCCATCGCTAACTGACATCACCTGCACTGCGCCTGCGTTCTGAGTTAGCGCCTCGCTCCTCAGCCTTTGCGCCTTAAGACAGGTGTGTAGCGCCTGATTTAGCGCTCCAATCACCTCCAGAGGCAATAAAAGCCAATTTTGCAGTTGGAGGCGATAATTAGCGCCAGGCGCTAAACTTTGCGCACGGCGGATAATCGCGCCCCAAACGGGGCGATACTGAATTTTTCCCCCATAGAGCGATAACAGCACAGAAGGAGGCCATTCGGCCCATCAAGTCCATGCTGGCTCTCTGTAGAGCAATCCAGTCAGTCCCATTCCCCCGCTCTATCCCCGTAGCCCTGCAAGTTTATTTCCCTCAAGTGCCTATCCAGTCTCCCCTTGAAAACAATGAGGGTCTCTGCTTCCACCACTTCCGTCAGCAGCGAGTTCCAGGTCCTCACCACTCGCTGCGTAAAAATGTTTTTCCTCACATCCCCCCTGTATCTCTTGCCCAAAACCTTAAATCTGTGTCCCCTAGTCCTTGTACCATCAACTAGTGGGTACAGCCTTTCCCCGTCTAGCCTATCCAAACCCGTCATAATCTTGTACACCTCTATCAAATCACCCCTCAACCTCCTTTGCTCTAATGAAAACAAATCCAGCTTCTCCAACCTGTCCTTGTAGCTAAGATCCCCCATCCCAGGAACCATTAAGGTAAATCTCCTCTGCACCCTCTCAAGGGCCTTCACATCCTTCCTAAAGTGTGGTGACCAGAACTGGATGCAATACTCCAGTTGTGGCCTAACCAGCACTTTATAAAGGTTCAGCATAACTTCTCTACTTTTGTACTCAAAAGTGTCAGAGTGGAAAGAGAATAAACATAAGTCTTGAAAGCCACTTTTAGTAAATTGGCAACTCCACAGTGTTAGATCTGTGCGGAGTGGGTTTAATGGCTAGTTGCTGATAAGCTATAAGTATATTAAGAAGTCATTCCCAGGTACACCAAAGGAGACAATTCAATACTTAGTAATGTGAAAGAGAGGCTTAACAGATATTAGACTGGATTGGTGACAGAGGCTTAAAACGGATGAATAGGAAAGTTGCAGAGAAAAATAACAAATTACATTGTAAAGTGGCTCAATCTTTATCAAACACCAGTTGAACTTTTGCAAAAATGCCAATATGTTGCATGTGGATGTGGCCATATGATGAAGAAGATGCACTTCTGTTTGGTTGCTCTGCTTGTGCTGGGAACCACTAACCAAGGGGGGTGAATTTGGGGGAATATTTTCTTCTGTATGCCGTGTGTAACAAAATCAGAAACAGATTCTTGGTAAATAGGTTTACAATTCCATTACATTTAAATGATTATTTTATGAAATAGTGCTCCTGGCATGAAGCCTAACCTTCTGGGAGTGATATCAGGAATTTAGGTGCATGCTCCTCATGATTTTGCATCTAATAAAATTAATGGACAGTAAATTATGGGGGTGTTCATCAAAATTCCTAATAGGCGCTCCTGGAAGGCAAGACTATGCTCCGGAATCATTACTTCATGAAATATCTCCATAGTGCACAGAGGGAATCTTCCCCCAGCTATGGTCTTGTTGCTTCTTTGATTTGCTTTTCGCTTTTTAAAGAGAGCAACTGATTTCACAGGCTCTGATTTTTCAGAAACATTTCTGTTTGATATCTCAGCTTTCACTGGAGCGTCGAAGTCTTTATTTTATCACCATTGCTTCATTGTGCCTTTACCATGGGCTTACCTATGGGGATTATACCCTTATTTATAGAGGCAAAACAGGAGTGCAATGAAGAGGAAATGAGAGAGGCACACAGGATAAGCACAAAGGAAAAGACAAGCTCGGAGCTACCAGTCCACTGACCACACCGCTCCTTCAAGGATGTATCAGGGGAGTCTGATTAGGGAGTCAATAAGGAGGCATTACAGGAACTCTGTCCTGTTACGTCCAGACCTCAAAACATCCTTTTGTATACCCACTGCTCTCTCCAATCAAGTGAATGAAAGAAAGATATAAAGAACTTGCATTTATATAATGCCTTTCATGACCTCAGGACATCCAAAAGCAAGTCACAGCCAATAAAGTATTTTTGAAGTGTAGTCACTGTTGGAATGTAGGGAAAAATAAAAGTCACAGCAGCCCTCAATTTCTATGCAAATTGTCCTTTCAGGTTGCAACTATTGAGTTCTGCAACATGGCTCAATTTAGCAGAACATCGTTGTAAAGGTCAAATTACCCACCCTCTTTTTAGCAGGGCATCCCAGTGTATAACCTTAAGAATGTCAGGCCAGGAAAAACATCAGATGGTTTCAAACATTTATCATGTAGCAGCATTCTCCAGGATGCAAGGGACTATAGACGGTACCCGTGCCACAATACTGGCCTGACCGCAGAACCCCCTGAACTGTTTAAATTGCAAGGGATTCCACTCTTTCAATATTCACAACAACATGATAAGATCTTGAAGGCCAGTGCTAAATAGGCAGGAAGCTGCCACAGTGCCTTGATCCTGAGGAACTCCAGCATCCCTGCGCTGTGCAATTTGAATGTGATTTGCCATTGGTTATTTCTTCAATTCCGCACTTTATAGACCCAAAATTCCATGAGGCCATTTAAGCTGGTATCACGCATCTGAGCTGCGACTTGCACCCGGAGATGCTATCCAGCTTGAAAGTTAGCACAGCAGTCTTTAAAAAGACTAGAATGACTGAAGATTGCAGCAGAAACCTGTGGGAGCAGGAGTACAGAGGCATTTGGCTGATAAATAGACCAGTGCTTGACACAGCAAATTGACTGTAAGGTAGCTGAAGTAGGTGGCTCATGTGTGATTTTGTGCCACTTTTAAAGCACGTCTTTAAATGGAGGACATGGCAGAGGCACTGAAAGAATTGAGCAGGGCAGAAAAGAAGGGCTTAAAGATTTAATAAAATCAACCTTCAAACACTCCTGGATGAAATGCAGCTAAGGGGAGAGACCTGGTGAAGCTACAACACTACATGCATGCTAAACAGTGGAAATTGTTCACTGTGCAGTGTTCAGTTTCATTTGCAACTCCTCAGATAATGAAGTAGTCTGTGCTGGCATGCAGCAAGACCTGGACGACATTCAGGCTTGGGCTGATAAGTCGCAAGTAACATTCGTGCCACACAAGCACCAGGCAATGACCACCTCCAACAAGAGAGAGTTTAACCACCGCCCCTTGACATTCAATGGCATTACCATCGTCAAATACCCCACCATCAGCATCCTGGGGTTCACCATTGACCAGAAATATAACTGGACCAGCCACATAAATACTGTGGCTACAAGAGCAGGTCAGAGGCTGGATATTCTGCGGCGATTGACTCACCTCCTAACCAACATTCCCTTTAAGCGGTGCAGCTGCGCAGCGCTCCAGGGATCCTGTGCAGCCGGCTTTCCAGCTCGTCAATGCAAAACCCGCACATGTACGTTATTTTGAATGTCTCACTCAGCTCCTTAAAGGGGCCGCGCGGTGCCAAAATAAATAGAGGGAACATTGCTCCTGACTCTCTAAAGCCTTTCCACCACTTACAAGGCACAAGTAAGGAGTGTGATGGAATACTTTCCACTTGCCTGGATGAGTGCAGCTCCAACAACACTCAAGAGGCTCAACACCATCCAGGACCCCCATCCACCACCTTAAACATTCACTCCCTCCACCCCCGGTGTACTGTGGCTGCAGTGTGTACCATCTAAAAGATGCACTGCAGCAACTCGCCAAGGCTTCTTCGACAGCACCTCCCAAATCCGCGACCTCTTCCACCTATAAGGCCAAGGGCAGCAGGCACACGGGAACACCACCAGCTCCAAGTTCTCCTCCAAGTCACACACCATCCTAACTTGGAAATCTATCACCCTTCCTTCATCGTCGCTGGGAAAAATCCTGGAACTCCCTACATAACTGCACTGTGGGAGTACCTTCACCACACAGACTGCAGCAGTTCAAGAAGGTGACTCACCACCACCTTCTCAAGGGCAATTAGGGATGGGCAATGAATGCTGGCCTTGCCAGCAATGCCCACATCCTGTGAATGAATAAATAAAAAAAATACTGCTAAATGCCTATGGGAGAAACCACAAAAAATTATCTCACAAGCTATATGCAGGGAGGTAGCAGTGACACTAAGTGCCATCTCACTCACCCTCAAGACAGCACACCAGTCCCACAAAAAGTTTAATGACTTGACAAGGGCCAACAAGGTAGCAGATCGGCCATTGTTTCATTTTATCTTTGAGCACCATTGGCACTGATACACTGTTCAGCTCTGAAATTTATAGTTGCACAAGTAACTCTTCACACTACACCCTGATTGAAAGGATCACTAACTCAGGATCATACAATATGTGTTACTATCTCTTTAATGAGCAATTACTTGCATGAAAGAAACATAAAACACATTCTTCCACTTTAAGAGAGTGATGTCACCAGATCTATAACTTCAGCTGTCTGATGCCATCTGGGAGACATCCCTCAAATGTTGGCCAAAACCAAATACACTCAACCTTGTTAACAGGAGAAACTTGTCCACTGTGCCTGTGAAAGGCAGGACACTAGAAGCGGCCTCCCTGACATCAGAGAGCTCATTCCCTACAAGGATCAGGCCATGGGGTTGCTGGGAAGGCATGCTGCTGTAGCAGTGGAAGATGGTGGGATTGGTGCGACAGTGCAGGCCGCTGGTTAGTGGCAGCAGACCTGGATTGTCACCATGGTATTGCTGTGACACAGCGGCCACCCAGAAGCTTCCACAGTTTTCTCTGTCTCCCTAATCTCAAGGGAGTAACGCTATTGCTCACCCATTCCTACCTTGTACCCTCTTTTCCTGCAGAACTATCACAGCAACGGGAGAAAAGAAGTAATGAAGAGGAGGAAGGCAATGATGTTGAGCAGGCGGAGGAGTAGGAGGCAGAAGTTTCTTCCTGTCAACCACAGTGATGAAGAGGAAGAGGATGATGAGGACCATATGACTCAAGAGTCCGAGGAGCAATCCACGGAGCCCCAGGTTCCTCTGCCCCAACTCTCTTAATCTCACCCTATGCGTCACCTGATTTCTCTCCGACACAACAGCTCAGATGCTGTCGCCAGGACGAATTAGATAATGTCAGTGAGGATGTGGCATTGGGTAAGTTACAGAGCACAAGGGAGTCGGAGGACTGGGATGTCGGGGAGGATGTGCCACCTTCCCAGTGGAGGCAGGGAAGAAGACTGCTAATGACTTCGGAGGCATGAGAGCCAGATCTCACGGGTACTCGCCTGAAAAGAAGGATGCTCCAGGAACCTGTGAGATGGTTCTGAGGTAAGTCTTTGGAGGACGGGTGACAGCTGCTCGCTGCGAATCGAGAGTCCACAGCCCTCGTTTGCAGTAACACTCTGGAAGCTTCTTCTTTGTCGCAGGCATCAACGGGGCAGACAGCAGCTGCACCGAAGAAGCGGCTCCTTCTCCATGGAAGCACAGGGTGCTGCCCTGGCGGCAGTAGGTGAGGGATTAGCCAGATCCCTTTCAGACACTAGAGGCCGAGATGTACGGTGCTGTCTCTCAGGGCTTTCAGGATCTAATAGCTGCCATTGCATCAGCCATTCAGTGATCAGTGGGAACTCAGATCCAGGACCCAGTAAAATGGCAACTGCAAAACAAACTATACACTTGTTCTTAACATAGAGAGTATTAAGTACCACCACCATTTTCCAGTCATTTATATGTTTGTAACAACAACAACTGGCATTTAGGTAGTGCCTTTAACGTAGAAAAACATCCCAAGGCGCTTCACAGGAGCGTCACCAGACAAAAATTGACATCGAACAGAAGAAAGAGATATTGGGACAGTTGACAAAGCTTTGTCAAAGAGTTAGGTTTTAAGGAGAGTCTTAAAAGAGGAGAGAGAGGTGGTAAGGCGGAGAGGTTTAAATTATAATTAGTTTAAGTTAACTAGTTTGTTCATGGGATGAGGGGTGGGAGGGGAGGAGGAGGTGGTTAAGGAAGCCTGTGTAGCAGCATATTTCCACAGGTAGATTGGGTGGAAAATACGCAAACGCCCAACAAGGGGGAAAAATTTGGGTCACGGGCAAAGTTATTTATATTTCTGCTCTATGGATAAAATATGAATAAATAAAATGCTGACATTGTCCATGTTATTAACTTGAAAATGCTATTGCTGCCTAAATAAAGGAACTTGTGAAGATCTTCGGAACGCAAGAGGTTAGATGTGAAGTGGAGATTACTCTGCTGGCATTTCTCGCAATATTCCACAGACAAATACTCCCTGGCTTTCATTTGCAAGGGAACCTTTAAACTATATGGGATTTGGTCTCAGTTGTATTTCACATATTGAAGAAACACTGAGTGTCTTCATTTGAGATGCTTCTCCCCGTTATTAAATTCTGAATCCGTGAGCAGTCAGTCCAATTTATTAAATGTCACAAGCAAGTTATCTGACCAGGAGTTGGAGGAGGAAATTCATATCCCATGATTCCCGAGGCTAGAAGGTTAATATATAACACCTGCTGTCATGGAAAAAAAGCATTGCAGCCAAAGCCTTTCAATCAATGAGTCTTTGTTATGAGCAATAGAGCCAATTCTTTTTAATCAATGAGATTTTATTACAAGATTTACTAAGAGAAGCCCAGTTCATAAAAGGAAATGGGAGAATTTTCTTGGCGAATGCAGGTGTAACGACCATTTCATTAACAAGCAAATATTACAGATTAAATTATTGCGAGGCTTCTTCATGTATTAAATTTCCGTGTATAATCACAAGAGGTGAGTTGGAGCTCACAGAATGATGGTGACATTTCCCTCCCTCTGTCTTTTATTATCTATTATTTCCAACATTTTTTTTTGGTTGATAAATAATGGATGATTTCTACCACTTTTGTGACAGGAGCTTGCTTCTTTCGTACAACAATGGGAGTAGTTGGAAAGGAGATTACAAAATCTATGCTGTGTGTGAAATTTTAGTTCATTAAACGGCGCTGACAATTTTTGTTCATTTGGACCCTGACAAGATTATTTCTGACGTTTCGAACAAGCTTGCATTGCCATTCTTTTCTTCCCTCACTCTCTTTGTTTATTCTTACTCTGTCAATTTTGAACTTTTAACTATTTCTAACTAATATATTCTGATAAGCTTTTATAATTTAAAATATTTAGCTTCCCGTTTTACTTTGACTTCTCCGCACTGTCCATTTTGGATACTGTAGCACCCTTGAAAATATTGCCAGTAGATTAGCTAAAAAGCACTCCCCATGCAATCAAAAAAAAAAGACTTGCATTTATATAACGCCTTTCACGACCTCCGGACATCCCAAAGCGCTTTACAGCCAATGAAGCACTTTTAGAAATGTAGTCACTGTTGTAATGTAGGAAACGCGGCAGCCAATTTGCGCACAGCAAGCTCCCACAAACTTCTTCTTCTTAGGCAGTCCCTCGGAACCAAGGATGACTTGCTTCCACATTAAAAATGAGTTCTCAGGTGACTGATGAGTCCAATGCGGGACCTACAGTCTCTGTCACAGGTGGGGCAGACGGTGGTTGAAGGGGCGGGTGGGTGGGGTGCTTGGGTTGACGTGTGCTCCTTGCGCTGTTTGCGCTTGGCTTCCGCTTGCTCCCGGCGAAGAGACTCGAGGTATTCGGCGCCTTCCCGGATGCTTCTCCTCCACTTTGTGCGGTCTTGGGCCAGTGGGGATGTTGCACTTTTTCAAGGAGGCTTTGAGGGTGTCCTTGAAGCGTTTCCTCTGCCCACCTGGGGCTCTCTTGCCGGGTCGGAGCTCCGAGTAGAGCGCTAGTAGAGCCCACAAACAGCAATATGTTAATGACCAGATAATCTGTTTTTTTGTTATGTTGATTGAGGGATAAATATTGGCCAGGACACCGGGGATAACTCCCCTGCTCTTCTTCAAAATAGTGCCATGGGATCTTTTATGTCCACCGACGGGGCCTCGGTTTAATGTCTCATCCAAAAGACGGCATCTCTGACAGTGCAGCGCTCCCTCAGTACTGCACTGAACTGTCAGCCTTGATTCTTGTGCCCAAGTCTCTGGAGTGGGACTGGAACCCACAACCTTCTGACTCAGAGGCGAGAAGTGCTGCCCACTGAGCCACGGCTGACCAACAAATGGCAAAGAACGTAACTAAATTCAGGGATGAGAAAAGGCCATTCAGCCCATCAAAGCTCTAGTACAATAACTCTCCGTTCATGATATCTGAACGATATTTTAATAACACAACGTTTTTATGTCCATTACCTTGATTGATAATTATTCTAAATGTTTATCACCCTTTGAGTAAAGAAATGTTTCATTTTTTTCTGTTCTAAAATTACTTTTCACCAATTGCCATTTATGTCCACTTCCTTATTAATTGCAACTTACTCATTACAATGTCAATTTTTTGAGGCCTTCTTCCATATTAAACGGAAAGGTAAGACTGAGCAGCAGCTCTTAAAAGAAATAGGATCAGGAGCTCGATATTCTTCTTAACTGTTTAAGTTTTTAAAGAAGTACAGTCCCCACCACTTATAGCGGGCGGGTTGGTCTTAACACGAATTGCCCGCTCTCGGCAGTGGACAGTAAAACCAAAAAGGTAAGTAACCAACATATTTTTTAAGAAAAGGAAATCTCACTTAGCGACTGCCTATCCTAATTGTTAGCAGTCGCATCCAGAATCTCATCACGATGGTCAATGCTCTTTAACGAGGCGTGAACAGCTGATTGAAACTGCTTGAAGAACCGACTTTGGCTGAATTCAGCAGAGCCTTTTAAATTGGTCAGTGCAGGGTAGGTATTTACTGAACTGCGCAAAATAGTCAGCGCGTTTAATACAGTATAAGAAAAAAAGAAAGACTTGCATTTGTATATCACCTTTCACGACCTCAGGACGCCCCAAAGCGCTTTACATCCAATGAAGTACTTTTTGAAGTGGAGTCGCTGTTGTAATGTGGGAAACGCGACAGCCATTTCTGCACAGCAAGCTCCCACAAACAGCAATGTGATAATGGCCAGATAATCTTGTTCTTTAGTGATGTTGATTAAGGGATAAAAGCAGTGCCTTTGTAATTGACTCCTATGGTAATGTCAAAT
The DNA here is from genome assembly GCA_030390025.1 of Squalus acanthias. Classification (NCBI taxonomy): domain Eukaryota; kingdom Metazoa; phylum Chordata; class Chondrichthyes; order Squaliformes; family Squalidae; genus Squalus; species Squalus acanthias. The sequence goes on from CM059428.1 coordinate 153,241,396, forward strand.
GGTTAGCGCCATTTACCCGATACAGGTGACTGTCTGCGATAAGCGTGGCCAGTGTAAGTGCTGGTGACTGCACTGATAGTGAGACTTCGTTAAGCCGAATTTCTCATTTGCTCTTTCATAATCACTTCACTTATAAACACACTCCCGTTTGAAAGAGACTTCCACTGCTCAGCCTACCTCCACAAGTGCCTTGGTGAAATCTATTTCTGTCACTACCATTCTTAAAAGTTCTTCTTGCCTTTAAGATGTTTCACACGGGCAATGATCAAGGTACTGCCAAGCGCGTTGCTGCCTTCTTATGTATTAACTTCCCTCTGTTACTGCTTTTTGCAATTTAAATGATTGCATTTTAGCTTTTACATTTTAACGACACTATCTTTGTAGCTGGTAGTCTCTTTTGCATCTGAAGCAGACACAAAGCAAACACATCAAAGTTGCTAATAGGAGGGGAGTGAAACATGAAAAATGCAGAAATTCTTCCTATTAAGCACAAGGGGCTCACGCTGCAATGCAAATTGGACATAAATGATTGAATAAAGTTATCAAGCATAGCTTGAACAAAAAAATCCTGCTTTGCCTTAATTACACTTAATTTGAATATTCATGAAGGTCTTTCAGCATAGATAGAACAAACTAGCCGCCACTGCTGATAAAGATGTTTATCAAACTCTGAAACATTAGAAGGTTATCATTATTAAAAGCTGGATGTGTTTTGCAGGCTGCTCTGTTTCAGGTGGAGAATTCACCAGCCTGTAAAGTTTATACCATGGCTTTGGTCTTTGGACCTGTTTCTTTCACAGTTCAGTTTCTAACAAAGTGATCCACCCAATGAATCACCTTGCGATCTGGAGTACACAGGCGTGTGCCGTGTTTGGCACAGCTTGCAGTTTTATTCTGCGGGGGTTTGCCGTCTGGATACTTGGGTGAATTATCACTTCTATCGCCCGGCGTTAACGGGGGCAGTAACAGCCTCAAAATGGGGTTTGCAGCCTTAACACCTGGTTAACAGCAGCAAAGAGGCCGGCGACATATTGAAAGGGTGCCCGCTGGGTGCCCGAAGCGTCCGCCAGCTCCATGGACGACGGAGCAAAGAGGCCCAGCCAGGATAAGTTTGGAAATATTTTTGTGGGGGTTTGGAGAATCAGGAGTGAGGCTCCGAGCTCCGTAAAGATAATCCAGACCACTGATTATGTCCGGATGATGTCCACTCCTCCTGAGGCGAGAGCAAGAAGATTCATCTTCCAGATCTCAGAGTTGCAATTTGGAAAAAAATCAGCAACTTCCTGTTGCTTAGAAGTTTCCAGAATGTACATAAGAGAGTTACATTTCTCCCTGTTGTTCTATTTTACCTAATAAAGATTGCTATACTAAATTAACCTTCATTTGCCTCAGCTCATCTGCTGCTGAAACCCTCATCCATGCCTTTGTTACCTCTAGACTTGACTATTCCAATGCACTCCTGGCTGGTCTCCCACATTCTGCCCTATGTAAACTTGAGGTGATTCAAAACTCGGCTGCCTGTGTCCTAACTCGCACCAAGTCCCGTTCACCCATCACCCCTGTGCTCGCTGACCTACATTGACTCCCGGTTAAGCAACGCCTCAATTTCAAAATTCTCATCCTTGTTTTCAAATCCCTCCATGGCCTCACCCCTCCCTATCTCTAATTTCCTTTAGCTCCACAATCCCCCGAGATATCTGCGCTCCACTAATTCTGCTGTCTTGAGCATCCCTGATTATAATCACTCAACCATTGGTGGCCGTGCCTTCTGTTGCCTAGGCCCTAAGCTCTGGAATTCCCTGCCTAAACCTCTCCGCCTCTCTACCTCTCTTTCCTCCTTTAAGACGCTCCTTAAAACCTACCTCTTCGACCAAGCTTTTGGTCACCTGCCCTAATTTATCCTTATGTGGCTCAGTGTCAACTTTCTTTTGTCTTAAAATACTCCTGTGAAGGCGCTACATAAATAAAAGTTGTTGTTGTATTTCAATAAACTCTAATCTCCTTTATTCGCGTTACATGGGAAAAGGATTCTGCCCTACAAAGAAGGCAAATAACAAAGCAGACTGTGATTGGGATGCACAGATGCAGATTGGCATTTGTTTAGTATGGAAGATCAATAGAAGTGAATTCTGTGAATAGTCTAAAAGAAGATAAAAGTAGGAATGAGCACTCCGATTTTCAGGAACACTTCTGTTTTCAGGACAAGATGCTTTGGCATGGGTTAAGTGTAGGATATTACTGCCGTGTGATATAGATGCAAAGTTAGGATGGTCTGATAGGGAGTCAAATGTTCCCTTCCTGACACTTGTCCATCGTGATGATGATTATCATTTTGTGATGCATCTCCTTGTCCCAAATGTTAAACAAAACATCAAGATATTGGAGCCTGCTGCTAACATAAAAACACAAAATGTGATTGACTCCCCCACTAGACATGACAGGAACTTAAAGCTTTCCCTGCACCAATAGGTAGATTTTTCTCATTAATAACCGCAAGGTCAGAGTGGAGCTTTTCGCTGATGATTTCACAGTGTTTAGTTCCATTTGCAATTTCTCGGATAATGAAGCAGTCCATGCAGCAAGACTTGGATAACATCCAGGCTTGGGCTTTTAAGTAGCAAGCAACATTTGTACCACATGAGTACCAGGCAATTACCATCTCCATCAAGAGAGAGGCAAATCACCTCCCCTTGACAGTCAATGACATTGCCGCCACCGAAACCTCCACCATCAACAATCTGAGAAGTCACCATTGACCAGAAACACAACTGGACCAGCCACAGAAATGCCATAGCTACCAGATCTGCTCAGATGTTGGGTGTTCTGTGGCGAGTGGCCCATCTCCTGACTCCCTACATCTTCTCCACCAGTTCCAAGGCTCAAGTTAGGAGTGTGATGGAACACTCTCCACTTGCCTGGATGGGTGCAGCTGCAACAACACTCAAGAAGCTCAACACCAATCAGAACAAAGTAGGCCGCTTGATTGGTACCTCATCCACTAGACTAAGCATCCACCCTCCCCATCACTGGCGTACTGTGGCTCCAGTGCAAGATGCACTGCAGCAACTTGTCAAGGCTTCTTCAGCAACACCGCTCAAACCCGCAACCTCTGCCACCTAGAGAACAAGGGAGCAGGTGTATGGGAACACCATCACTTCCAAGTTCCCCTCCAAGTCACACACCATCCTGACTTGGACATATATTGCTGCTCCTTCATCACCACTGAATCAAAATCTTTTAACTCTCTCACTAAAGGCATTATGGGAGTGCCTGCATCACATGGACTGCAGCAGTTCAAGAAGAAGGCCCACCCTCACCTTCTCATAGAATCTTACAGCTCAGAAGGAGGCCATTCGGCCCATTGTGCCTCTACTGGAGTTTTCTTAGGAGCAACTAGGACAATAAATGTCAGTCTTGCCAGCAACACCCACATCCTGAGAATTAATTAAATTGAAGAGACATTAACCTGTTTATAATACAGACTAGTTCAGCATTCATATACTGATATCACACTGTGTCATTTCCAGGTTGTATTGTAATTGTATGATGTGTAGTTGATTCTGTAGAAAGAGTTTTCCGTTAGTTTCTATGGGCTGAACACAGGGAAGTATAATTTCAAAAGAGTACAGCAGGACTTGACATTTCTTGATTTCCAATATTTTTGAAAAATAAATCTCTGCTCTGCATTCACTATTGAAATCATTGATTGGAGGTTTGTCATTATGCATTTATCAACTGTTTAATTTGTTTATTGAACACCTGAAAGAACAAAACCACCAGCAAACCTATGCACCAAGATTTTTTTTAACTGCAGTAGAAAGGATACAGTTAGCTAAAGAAATTATACAATCAGTGAAACAAATCCACTTTGTACCATGTTGTTTCCAAGACAATACTTCACATTCTAATTAGTTGAATCATTTTCCTTTGAAGACAATATTTAGCACACAATCCCATATCATTGCAAAGTTACATGAGGCAAAAATTACTTGATGATATTATCGGATGAATTCTTCGGGTGTTTATATGAGACTCCTCTGTCCAGTAAGTTAGTGGAAGTATTAATCCATTTAAAACAAATGGTATAATGCCTATGTTAACGTAACAAACAAAGGAATATCTTGGAAATGTATTAAACATTTGTTTGCTAATATTACCAACTGTCATTTACAATGGCAGAACAGAGATTGCGGCAAAATATAAGGGTATCACTTTAGGTTCTTCATGACTGAAGCGTATCAACTGTATTTTAATTTTCTATTTGTTTGCTTGGTTTGCCGTGCAGCACAATGAGTCAGGGTTATATCATTTGGATTCTAATGCTGGATTGGAAGTATGGATTTCCCTTAGGATTGGAGGTATTCCAGGAGGTTTCATCACATGACCTTCTACCTCCAACCGCTTGCCCTTACACTTCCACCATTGGTCGCCCGACATGTCCATCCTCACCGTGCACCGCCTTCCCACGTCAATTGGAAAGCAAACAGGCTGTTCGTTACCTGATTGGATGATTCTTGACTGTCAGTCAAACAGCCTTTTTACCCTATCTACAATATTTTTTTAAACTAATCAACAAAATGAAAAAAAAAACACACAATATTTTTTAATGCCCCTACAATGTTTCTCCTGGGTTACTCGCAGCAGTGTCCTGGAGATTAATCTTTGATTCCTGGAGACTCCAAGACAATCCGGGGGGGTTGGAATTTTCCCAGTCGCTATGTGCAATGGCAACAAACATGTTTCTGTGGAGATTTCCTCTGTTCGGTATTTCTAACAAAATCGGGTTCTTTTCGAACAGGCCTATGATTTCAGTCGAAGTAACAAACCGAGGAAATCTTCACAAACATACTTATGATGACAGGACACACAGCAAGCAGAGGAAATCTTACATCCTGCAATTTTTGGTTGATTGTCTTGGGGGGCCAGGAATAAATTGCAGATGTTTTCTCTTCTTGGAAAACTTTCACTCCTTCAAGAGATTAGGAAGGTTAAATCGTGCTGTGATATTAGCTGTGATATTAATGCATTCGGCTGAAATTACCTTTGGGCATTATTTTAATGAAGAAATGACCCTGTTTCTTTTAAATTGGTTAACTAACACCTCTGCTTAAATGGTGGAGATGAATTTCATCTGAATTTGTTATGCTAATGTTGAATAATTGGATTAGGTTGGGGAAGGCCTATAGCAATGCAGATTGCACATGGTGTTTACAGGAGAGGGTTCAATGAGCCAAGTGGCCTTTTCTCTTTAATCGTTCTTATGTTCTTGATATACTGTTCCAGATCAACAGAACTGAAGCTTTCAGATTCAGTTCAGAAAGACACCGTGCTATCTAAAATGAGTGAGCCATGCACATGCATATTCATATTTCATTGATCTTTAGAATAAGTCTGTTACTGTGGAAGAAAGAAGGAACTTGCATTCATGTGGCACCTTGACATGTCCTCTAAACCTCCCAAAGTGCTTCACAGCCAATGAATTACTTTATGAACTGCTGCTGCTATGTTGATAAATGCAGCAATCAATTTGCACACAGCAAGGTCCCACAAAGAGTAAGTTAGATGAATGACCAGCTAATCTGTTTTAATGGCATTACTTGAGGGATAAATGTTGACCAGGACACAGGAAAAACTCTCTGGTCTTCCTTGAATAATACCAGGGGACATTTTACATCAACAGGCGGACAGGGCCTCATTTTAACATCACAGTTGAAAATCAGAACTGTAGTACTATACTGACGTGTCAGCATAGATTATGTGCTCGAGTCCTGGCAAAGGGCTTGAAGCTATAACCTTCTGAGTCAGAGGCAAGAGAGCTGACAACTGAACCAAGCTATGCATCATAAGTAGCATATTTAAAGCGCTTATGTCAAGAATGTGCATATCAATGCCTAACTCTCCGTTGTTCACTGCATTCTAACACAAGAAAGAAACAGAATTTTATTCCATTTAGCTCATCTGAACCCACATAGGTTAACAAGTTTACCAAACTTCAAAAGTTATGTCAGTAACTGGAGTTTTGCAAGTACCTGGGGTAGCTTTTAAACTTTCACTCCAGGCAGATAACTGGCCACCCGCCACGCGCCCCGTATTCGTCAATGTAAAGCAAAATCAGACAGTGTGGGGGGAAAATTTGTGCGCACCAACAGAATTGCCGGTGTCACCGGCAGCTCGAGTTAACGGCCGCCGAAAATGGCGCAGCGCTACCATTGAAAAATTGGCTCTGGACATTGGCGATGTGGAGCGCTGCGCTAACTTACCGAGCAACGCCCTCCTGTTGGCGTTAATGGAGGCCTCCGACCCGAAGTTCCAGTCCACAGTCGCCGTTGCTGCTTCTCACAGCCTGTGGGAGCGAGGCTGTGGAGTTCGCGAGGCATTGTGGACAATTAAAGGGGCTATAAATTAAAGGGGCAATGCATTCAAAACTAATAAAAATTAAAATCAAGTGAAAAAATGCTTTTTTCAGCTCTTACTGCCTTTCAAAAAAAACATGAACATTAAACATAATTCCCAAATGGGAGTTTTCAGCTCTTAAAGCGGAATTGTCTTCCACACCAAAAAAATGGGGAAAGTGCTTCAGCACTAACACAAATGGCCCAGCAAGCCAGTGAAGGGGCACTCAGGGTCTTACACGCAACACTCCAGCTTTGTGCAGGGGTCAAGACTGCAAGAGAGGTCCTCTACCCACAGGGGCCAGGAGGCCCTCCAAAAAGAAGGATGTGGGATCAGATCACTGAGGCTGTCACTGCCAGCAGTATCGTCCCCACCACCTGGCTCCAGTGCCCAAAGAAGCTTCATGACCTCAGACCAGTGGTCAAGGTCAGCGAATGCATCTTCAAAAGCCGTCTCCTACCAACTGCATCAACAGCCTTACACACTGCTCAATGCACAACTCCACCCCCACCCCCCACCATCACTCACCTACCAACAATAAATACTGTGGCAACAAGAGCAGGTCAGAGGCTTGGTATTCTATGGCAAGTATCTCACCTCCTGACTCCACAAAGCCTTTCCACCATCTACAAGGCAAAAGTAAGGAGTGTGATGGAGTACTCTCCACTTGCCTGGATGAGTGCAGCTCCAACAACTCTCAAGAAGCTTGACACCATCCAAGACAAAGCAGCCCGCTTGATTGGCACCCCATCCACCACCTTAAACATTCACTCCCGCCACCACCGGCGTACTGTGGCTGCAGTGTGTACCATCTACAAGATGCACTGCAGCAACTCACCAAGGCCTCTTCTGCAGCACCTCCCAAACCCACGACCTCTTCCATATAGAAGGACAAGGGCAGCAGGCGCATGGGAACACCACAACCTCCAAGTTCCCATCCAAGTCACACACCATCCTGACATAGAAGTATATCGCCGATCCTTCATCGTGGAACTCCCTACCTAACAGCACTGTGGGAGTACCTTCACCACACGGATTGCAGCAGTTCAAGAAGGCAGCTCACCATCACCTTCTCGAGGGCAATTAGGGATGGGTAATAAATGCTGGCCTTGCCAGCGACGTCCACATCCCATAAACGAATAAAAAACAAATCTTTATCAATCACGAGGCACATCTCCCTTTCTTAGCTTCACCTCACCCCCTTGGAGGAGACAGTGCTGGCCATTCTTGGCAGGGGCATGGCTGAGCCTTTGCCTGCAGCGGGGCTGAAAGGATACAAGATGCTGGTATCCTCATACGTTATCCTCCTTCTCGCATACACCTCTTGCTTTCCCGCCTGCCCCTCACCATAACTCCATCCTTGTAACTTCCTCATTTCAGACAGCCAAGAAATTCAGCCTGCCCAGCCAGTGGTTGACCAAGAAGAGGGAGAGGAGAGAGGAGAAGAAGAAGAAGAAGAAGAAGAAGAAGAAGAAGAACTTGATTTCACACTCCCAACCACCAGCTCCTCAAAGTCGACCAGCAAGGCCATTTGCAGTCTCCCCCACTGAAAGTCAGCAGCTTTCGATTTATCATGCTGCAGCCACTGGGGTAGCACTGCGTGACATCAGTAGGATAGGCAAAGACACACACAAGACAGTCACTAAGGGAATGCATAAGGGGAATTGGGGTTGTGGTCACTGGTACCACGGGCGGATGATTCCATTCCGGATATCCTGGCCAGAAAGTGGCTGTCTGGGTTGCATCCTTCCTTCTGCTTCCTCCTCTTCTGCTTCTTCCTCTTCTGCATCTTCCTCTTCCCTCTGCGAGTGGATGCTGTAAATCTAAAATGACAGCATAACATGCTGGAAATACTCAGCTAGCCAGGCAGCATCTTGACCTGAGATGTGAACTCTGTTTCTCTCTCCACAGATGTTGCCTGACCTGCTGAGTATTTGCAGCATTTTCTGTCTTCTCAGAGGCCTTCCTTTACTATCAGAGGCCTTGCAAGCATCCAGCAGCACTCCCTGCATACTTCAAAAAACTTTTAATATCTATTGCAGCAAGCCACTACTTCAATAAAATCAAAAAAACCCAGTCTAAAAGCTTAAATCCAAACTTACCCAAAAGATGTGTGTGCCCCTTTAAGAGGTGCTGACATCGCCACTGTAAGTTTACTTGCATGCCAGGTTTACCTGGCATGCTTAGGACACAGCGCTGAATTCAGCGCTAGGGTCGAAGTTCAGAGTGGTGATGTTAAGTCAGCGTCGCATGCCGATTGACGTCACCAAGCCACCATTTTTTTTCCAGAGCGCTGCCAGTTACTGACAGCACAAAGGGAGAGGGAAAATGGCGGCTGCTGTGGGACCTGCCAAGGGCTGGCGAAAGAGCGGTGGCCACCATTTTTTCACCATTTCATGGCGCTACGGAGTGGCAGCAAGTAGATGAATTTCTAGCCCTGTGTATAACAGTTGGCCTCTGTGCTAATATCAGTTTTAGAAGCATTGGAAAGTACATAGGAATATGCCATTTGGCCCCTCGAGCCTGTTCCATCATCCAGTTAGATATTGGCTGATCTATATCTTAACTCCATTTACCTGCCTTGGTTCTGTAACCCTTAATACCCTTGCCGAACAAAAATCTACCAATTTCAGTTTTGCAATTTTCAACTGGCCTAGCCTCGACAGCTTTTTGGAGGAGAGTGTTCCCGATTTTTTCACCTGGCAGTGAAAGCTATCCCTTTGGTGTCTGAGGTGATGTTCCTGGCTTCTTTAAAAGTGCATTCGGCGGAATCAGAGATACTTTACGTGAACTTTACTAGCATGTGGGCACAGTTGTGTCTCAAAGTGGAGAATGTCAGCTCATGTTAATGAAAAAAAAAGAACGACTCTTAGTTTGTTGTCGTCGGCTGGGTGAAATGTTGGATAGATAGCAAAAGAAACTTGCCTTGAGGCTGATGGATGCTACTTACAAACAAGAGTAGACATTCGGTGCTGAAAGACCAGCGACAGAGTTAGCAAACTGTGAATTTGTCTCATGGCATTGCATCATTCCAGCTAGAGGACTGCATGATGGCGACGGCCAAACTGCAATCTTCCTAACACTTAGGAGCAAATAAAAAAATAAAATCCCGACTCAAATGCAAGTCTTTATTTTGAGCCCAGCTGTCAAATTCAAATCTTAATAATAAACCAACTGAGACGCAAGTAACTAATTGAACTCAACACTAATTAGATCAAGATAACACTTAAGGAATCGAGCTCACCAGGAATTTCGAAACTCCAGGCTGAAATATTCTGCTGACAAATCTTCTATGTGATAATGGTGCAACTCAGTAAACAGCTTAATAACATCAAAGATGCCCATGGAGACGCCTTGTGGTGACACAGTGCATTAGTGTACTAGTACTAGTGTGCCGTAATGGTAAAGGTCGGATTTACAACTATTTGCGGGAATATTTTCCTGTCCTGGTGCTGAGGAGGCAGGATTGGAGTGTTGCAAGCTTCTGCTCACATCAATCATAAATGGTTAAATAAAAACAGAAAATGCTGGAAATACTCAGCCGGTCAGGCAGCATCTGTAGAGAGAGAAACAGAGTTAACGTTTCAGGTTGATGACTTATCGTCAGAAACTGACATCGACCTGAAACGTTGGGGGGAATTTTCCCAGCCTTGGGGAGGCGGGTATGGAGGCGGGACTGCCGGGAAAATGGCAGAAACTGGGAGCGGGTACCGACCATCTTCTATCTTCCCGGGAGGCGGGTCCCCGACTCGCGCAGGGACCCGTCTCCTCGAGGCGGGAAGGGGATTAGAGCCAATTAAATGCCTGTTAACAGGTAGTTAACAGACAGTTTTGAGGCTTATCCCCATTTTACCCCTGCAAGTGCGGGCTTCCCGACGGCTGCGAACCTCGTCAGGGTCAGCGAGACGAGCATTGGGTCTGTGGGGGTGAGAGGGATCGAAAAGTCCGCTGTGGAGGTGAGTGATGAGTGTAAGTGTGGAGAGGTACGTATGAGAGGTGAGTGTAAAGTGTTAGAATAAGTTTACTTACCTTTGCTTCTTCCTGCAGGCTTCAACCCTTGGGGATCCGGAGGTGCCTCATCTCAACGGCAGAGATGACAGAATGGCTGCTGCATTCTCAGATGCAGCAGCTATCTGCTTTCTGCTGAGGAGAGAGGTTTTGGTGAGCCTTCCGTGCAAGGGCTCACCTTAGAACAGAGATTGTCAGTGTTTGACAGCTTCTCTAAGCTGTCAAATCCTGACAATTCATCTGTCAAAATTTTTTTGACAGATGAAACATCATACGCTAACATCCTCTGTCACCGGCTTTCCCTTAATTGGCCGGTAAGCCTGCAGGGCGGGCTTAACAAGTTCAATCAAGGGAAAATAGTGTGGGTTGGCCAGATGTCATTGGGGGCAGGACTGAAACCCGACAACCAGCAGTCCCGCCTCCAACATGCCCCCATTGACAAAATCCAGCCCGTTAACTCTGTTTCTCTCTCTACAGATGCTACCTGACCTGCTGAGTATTTTCAGCATTTTCTGTTTTTATTTCAGATTTCCAGCTTTCGCAGTATTTTGCTTTTGTAATCATAAATGGTTGACTGATTTCTGTGGTTGAGGAATGTAGAATGAGGGAACATAGATGCAAGGTTAAATGTAAGAGATTTAGGACAGAGAGCGGGAGAAACTTTTTTACACAGTGGATTACGAGGTGGTGATTGCACTACTGCAGTTAGTGATTGAAGCCGAGAGCATGGCCCCGATATTTACCCAGCCATGCGCTTGACCTCCTTCGGGAGCTGGAGAGGAAATTTCCCAGAGTTTTTTTTCCTAAATTGGCCTAACACTTTGTGGGTGATTTTCTCAATGGGGAGCTTTGGGAGGTGGGACTCCCACTTGTCGGTTTCAGTCCCGCCTCCATCAACTTCTGGCCAACCCACGCTATTTTCCCTTGATTGACCTTGTTAAGCCCGCCCAGCAGGCTTAGCAGGCCAATTAAGGGAAAGCCGGTTGCAGAGAACATCAACATATGACGTTTCATTTTGACAGATGAATTGTCATCGTTTGACAGCTGTGTGAAGCCGAAATGAGATGGTTGTTGCATCTGAGAATGCAACGGCCATCTGTCATCTCCAACACGGAGGTCCCAGAGTCTCTCCACATACACACCGACTGAAGCCTGCAGGAAGAAACAAAGGTAAGTACACTTTTACTAACACTTTGCACTTACCTCAGATACTCACCTCTCCATTCTTTTACCCATCACTTACCTTCACACCACACTTTTGCATCCCCTCGACCCCCGCAGACCCAGTAATCGCCTCGGTGACCCTGGTGGGTTTCGGAGCCTTCGGGAAGCCTGCACTTGTGAGGGCAAAAAGGGGATAATCCTATTTTCTACCTGTTAACTACCTGTTAACAGGCAGTTAATAGGCTTTAATCCCTTCCCGCCTCCAAGGAGACGGGACCCGGCGCGGGACGGCTACCCGCCTCCTGGCAAGATGGCATGGAGGCGGGTTGGGGGCGGGTTGGGCACCCGCCCCCAAATTCTGCCATTTTCCCGGCAGTCCTACCTCCATACCTGCCTCCCCAGGGCTGGCAAAATCGCCCCCTAGGTTCTTTAATTCTTTACCTCTCCCAGGAGATTATATGACTCAGCAGGGGAGAGGGAGTTTATGGAGATGACGTTGTGGAGAAGTTGCATCATGCTTGGAGGGAACAGACTCGATGGACCGTCCAGTCTTTTTGTGTCCTGTATCGCATGTTTGGAAATGGGTTGAAATCATGCTGCACAATATTAATGACAAACATGTTGACATGTTGGTATTAAATTCCTCTATCTGCTGTTTCAACAGAGATGTTCATTTAATATGAATACATTAACATGCCCATTATGAACACAGCACAGCATGATTCTAACCAACTTTTAAAGAAGTGTTAAACAAAATGCCTGGAAGAAAAGGTGTCGCTCTAGGGGTGATTTCAAGATATTAAAGGGAACTGATAGGGTAGTTAAAGAGAAACTGTTTCCGCTGGTTGGGGATTCTAGGACTAGGGGGCATAGTCTAAAAATTAGAGCCAGGCCTTTCAGGAGTGAAGTTAGGAAACACTTCTACACACAAAGGGTGGTAGAAGTTTGGAACTCTCTTCCGCAAATGGCAATTGATGCGAGGTCAATTGTTCATTTTAAATCTGAGATTGATAACTTTTTGTTAACCAAAGGTATTAAGCGATATGGGGCAAGGGCAGGTCTATGGAGTTAGGTCACAGATCAGCCATGATCTCATTAAATGGCGGAACAGGCTCGAGGGGCTAAATGACCTACTTCTGTTCCTATGTTCTTATGATTTTCTGACTTGGGGAGGGGACAGCCTCAAGCACATATCAGAAATTCAGGTGTGTACTACTTTCCAACCATTTTAATAATGGTCTGAGAATCACGCACAGCCTTTCTCTCTATTTCCAGTTTGGGATACCGATGGGTGAGATTCTGTATTGGGAGAGCAAAATCAGAACATTACCCTTTTAAGCAAAACGCATGCAGAGGAGTTGCTTTGTGGATGGTGTTTTCCAGTTTAGGAATCTAAGATTAATGAGGACAGGTAGTTGTGTAAATTTCAATTGTGATGAACTAAGACAAGAGTTAGAAGAGGAATGGCTTCCCTGATGGTTCAGTGCATAAAGGTGGTATTGAGCCATGCGCAGCAAAAAAAAAACCATCAGCTTCAATCCCTACTTTGAGTTGAGTTAACTAATACCAGCTGGTGCAACAATACAGGTAATGCAATTGGCTTGCGTACCCCTAAGGTAGAGAAGAGAAAACAAAAATTAGCCAGAGCTCCTGCTTGTGACCACCATCTAGATACCTCCTGCTGGTAACACGCACCCAGGGATGTCAGGTGAAGACATGCTTATGCTTGGTAATGATCATCCATAATGCCCTGCCGACATTCACGGTCTAGAGATAAACACATGAAGAAGGGGCATTTAGCTGAGGTAATGGAATGCCCTCTCATCCTTTAAGATTCTCGTTAAAATCCACCTCTTTAACCAAGCTTTCGGTCACCTCTCCTAATATATCCTTTGGCTTGGTGTCCGTTTTTCCCCTTGTGCTTCTATGAAGCACTACAAGGCATATTTTTTACATTAAAAGATGCTATATAAATGCAACTTGTTTTCGTTGTCCCAACAGGATTGGAACCAATATTGTTCCTTAAGGTATATGATCACTTAGGTCAATACTTACCACTTTCATCCAACTCCTAAAAACATATTTGCCGATTTTTTTTTAGTCAGTCAGTAAACTGTTAACTGCTCCAGATAGGAGTTAATTCCACACACCTATTAATGTGTAGGGAACATGATGGTTTTTACAACCTCTAGCCTTGCTTGACACTTGCACTTAACATTTTAAGTTAAATAAATTGCTTTGATTTACTAACTTAGTTAGCTCCTCAAAGAATTTTAGTAGATTTCCAAGTCAGGGCTATAAAGCGATATTTATTGCCCTATGGTCAATACCCTGTAAAATGCTCCCAGCCATTTTGCCCAATACCAGTGTTATACTAGTAATCTCATTCCTTCATTCTTTTCCTTTTCCTTTATTGAATATCAGAATTCCATGAGCCAACTTCCAGTTCACATGCAATTTGTGGAGCTCCTAAAAATATAAACCAGAGTTTCACCTATTTCTTCTCTCAGCCCCAATGAATCTTGAGGTGTATCCCATCTGTTCTAGAGCTCTGTAAAAATGCTTTTGAGGGTTTTTTTTAGAAAAACACATGTATTGCTGATCTAAACATATGTTATTTTTTAAGACAGATGTGAAAAATGCATCAAACACATCTGTCATTTTTTATCCCAATGATATTTTTAACCAATATATTCCTGAAAGGGCCTATCTGGAACTTTATCTTTCTGCTTACTTTGAACAGAATGGGCATATAATTGGCAAATGAAATTCAACACAGATAAATGTGAGGTATTACATTTTGGTAAGAAAAATAGGGAGGTCACATATTACTTGGAAAATAAGAATCTAAATGGGGTAGAGGAACAAAGGGATCTAGGAGTATAAATACACACATCACCAGAAGTGTTGACACAGGTTAACAAGGCCATAAAAAAAAGCAAACCAAGCACTAGGGTTTATTTCTAGAGGGATAGAATTGAAAAGGAGTGAAGTTATGCTAAACTTGTATCGAACCTTGGTTAGACCACACTTGCAGTACTGTGTGCAGTTCTGGTTGCCATATTATAAAAAGGATACAGAGGCACTGGAAAGAGTGCAGAGAAGATTTACAAGGATAATACCAAAAATGCGAGGGTACACCTATCAGAAAAGGATGAACAGGCTGGGTCTCTTTTCTCTTGAAAAGAGAAGGCTGAGGGGTGACCTAATAGAGGTCTTTAAAATCATGAAATGTTTTGATAGAGTAGATAGAGAGAGTGTTTCCACTTGTGGGGAAGAGCAAAACTAGAGGCCATCAATATAAGATAGTCACCAAAAAATCAAATAGGGAATTCAGAAGAAACTTCTTTATCTAGAGAGTGGTGAGAATGTGGAACTTGCTCCCACAGGGAGTAGTTGAAGCGAATAGTATAGATGCATTTAAGGAGCGTTTAGATAAGCATATGAGGGAGAAGGGAATAGAGGGTTATGCTGATAGGGTTAGATGAGGAAAGACGGGAGGAGGCTGGAGTGGAGTATAAACACCAGCATAGACTGGTTGGACCGAATGGCCTGTTTCTGTATATGTATCCTATGTAATCCTATGTAATGTAATAGCTATTAAAACATTGGTCAGGAATGTCCTCAGAATGCCACCGCATCTTGTTGCCTCCCAAATCCATCCCCATCTTTCCCACAACTCCATGTTTAAATCTCCCCTGCCACAGCACTGAAACAGTCACAATCAAAGTCACAAATGAGATTTTCTGTGACTGTGACTGTGACCATGGTGCACTCGTCCTTATCGACCTCTCTGCAGTCTTTGACATGAACAACCATACGTTGCTGCTCCAACACATCTCCTCCGTTGTCCAGTTGGTAGGACTGCCCATGTTTAGTTCAACTCTTACCTATTCAACCATAGCCAGAGAATCTCCAGCAATGGCTTTGCTTCCCACCACCTACGCCATTAGGTCTGGAGTCACCCAATGATTTATCCTTGGCCCCCTTTTCTCTTCATCTACATACTGCTCCTTGCAACATTATCTGAAGACATGACATCAGGTTCCACATGTACACTGATGACACCCAGCACTACCTTTCCACCGTGTTTCTCAACCTCTCCACTGCCTCTGTGTTGTTTGGCTGCTTGTCCGACATCCAGTCCTGGATGAGCTGCAGTTTCTTCTAGTTGAACATTGGGACAACCAAAACCATTGTGTTCATCCCCTCCACAAATTCTATATCCTTGCCACCAATTCCATCCCGCTATCTCAGGTTGAAGCTGGCTATTCATCACCTCAGTGTCCTATTTCACCTCGAGCTAAGCTTCTGACCCAATATCCTCTCCATCTGGGGAAGAGTGATCATAATATGATAGAATATCACATTGAGTTTGAGAGTGAAATACTTCAATCCGAAACGACAGTCTTAAACTTAAATAAAGCCAATTACATAGATATGAGGGACAAGTTGGCTAAGGTAGATTGGGAAATTAGATTAAAAGGTATGATGGTAGATAAGCAGTAGCAGACATTTAAAGAAATATTCCAAATTTCTCAGCAAATATACATTCCATTGAGAAATAAAAACTCCATGGGAAAAGTGATCCATCCGTGGCTAACTAAAGAAGTTAAGGACAGTTTAAAATTAAAAGAAGAGGCTTATAATGTTGCGAAGAATAGTAGTAAGCCTTATGATTGGGAGAGCTTTAGAAACCAGCAAAGGATGACCAAAAAATTGATAAAAAGGGATAAAATAGATTATGAGAGTAAATTAGCAAGAAATATAAAAACAGATTGTAAGAGCTTCAACAAGTATGTAAAACGGAAGAGAGTAGCAAAAGTAAACATTGGTCCCTTAGAGGCTGAGACAGGTGAAATTATAATGGGGAAAATGGAAATGGCAGAGACATAAAATAAATATTTTGTATCTGTCTTCATAGTAGAAGACACAAAAAGCATACCCAAAAGTAGTGGGGAACCAAGGGGCTAATGAGAGTGAGGAACTTAAAGTAATTAATATCAGTAGGGCTGTGGATGCTGAGTTTTTGAGTATGTTCAAGGCTGAAATAGATAAATTTTTTGGACTCTAGCAGAATCAAGGGATAGGGAAAGAAAGATTTGCATTTATATAGCACCTTTCATGACCACCGGACATCCCAAAGTGCTTTTTTTTTGAAGTGTAGTCACTGTTTTAATGTAGGAAAGGCAGCAGCCAATTTGCACTCAGCAAGCTCCCACAAACAGCAATGTGATAATGACCAGATAATCTGTTTTTTGTTATGCTGATTGAGGGATAAATATTGGCCAGTACACCAGGGATAACTCCCCTACTCTTCTTTGAAATAGTGCCATTGGATCTTTTACATCCACCTGAGAGAGCAGACGTGGCCTCGGTTTAATGTCTCATCTGAAAGACAGCACCTCCAATAGTGTAGGACTCCTGGAGTGTCAGCCTAGATATTTTTGTGCTCAAGTCTCATGGAGCAGTACTTGAACCCACAACCTTCTGACTCAGGGGTGAGGGTGCAACCAACTGAGCCACTGGCTGACACATATGGGGATAGTGCAGGAAAGTGGAGTTGAGATCAAAGTACAGCCATGATCTTATTGAATGGTGGAGCAGGCTCAAAGGGCCATATGACCTACTCCTGCTCCTAATTCTTATGTTCTTATGTTCTTAAAGACCACGGGGGAAAAATTTGGTTGGTTTGCGCCTCCCGTTAACGCCTCCGGGGGTGCTAACGGGGCACTAACGACTTACTGCGATTTTAGCGCAGCTCGCGAAATTGACCTGGCGGTTTGCGGTGGCGCTAAACACTACCGCCACGATCTCTTGCACCCGGAGATCATGATGTCATCCAAGCATGCTGGAGGGCCCAGCTGCAGACTGCACCCACTCTGCATGGGCAGCAGCAGTCTGGGCTGGCTGTGTTACAGGCTGTGACAAGTGCAATGGCGGAGTGGCAGTGGTGGGACCAGGAATGCTGTCATCCTGAGAGAGGACAGCACCTCCCTGCTCAACCGACACACTGGCACTCCCCCGGGGCAGAACCTCAGCGTCCGGAGCAATCGGCTCGAGCACAGATTGCTGGCCTGCTGTGGCACCGTGAGATCCCCGGTGGTTAGTGGGCGACCCAGCGACGATGGCAGCAGTCAGAGCTTGCGTGGCATCAAGCTGAGACTGCATGATAGCAGTCTGAGATTGGATTGCACCAACCAATGACTCAATTCTAGCACTAAGCCATTGCGTTGCCTTGGCCTGTGCTGCAATAGATGCTGCCACCTCACCCATTACACGTGGCATGGGCTCTGGGTTCCCACACTCTCCCTGCAAGTCAACCATCCTCTGCAAAGAAACAAGGATGGGCTCAAGGGTTTGCGCACAGATGACAGCTGTGCTGGCGGCGGATTCCTCCATGCTCCTAGCCAATGCATCCATGCAGTCAGGCACCCTTGCCATTGCACCCATGAGCCCCATATGGATGCTCATTGCCTGAGTATTCATGGCCGCTATATCGAGTTCCCCATCCGAGTCCTGTGCAGCAGAACTCATGCGTGCACTCACCCTCCAGGGAGATGGCCCCCGAGCTTCCCTTCCCCCATGGCATTGCTGCAGCCCTTGGGTCCCGGAGCTTCACCCAGATCAGATCCAAACCCCCTGCTCCCCTCCAGTGAACGCGTGGCCCCAGTGTCAGATGTCTCGCCCGGTGAGGCGCGTGCTTCGTGTTCATCCTCCTCTGCCGCGTCGCTGCCACTGGGAGGCTGAGGGACAGGCTGGTCAGATAGTGGCTCACTATCTGAAAGCAGGAAGGTACAAGATGGCTTTAATGTGAGGGCAGGGGGGCAGGATGGGAGCAAGGAATGGAGACAGTATAGTTAGATGGAAAGTGGGAAAGGCTGATGTTGCAAGGGGGAAGTGGTATGAGAGAGGAGATAACGATGATGAACATACCGTTGCTGTTCCCAAGGGGGTCTCCAACGGCCACAGCGCTGACAACATGACTGGCGATGAGTCCCTGGACTCACTCCTCCAGTTGTGTGAGGGGGTGCAGCTCCGCCTGTCCTCCTCCTCTGCATTGTTGCTCCCTCCAGTTATGCGACAGCTTGGCCTGCAAGAAAAAGTACAGCATCTGAGTGAGTGTGCAGCCATGTGTCTGGCAGATGTGCCTCCCATAGTTGAATAGCCATTAATGTCTGCAAGGTGTGGGATGTGTATGTGACTTTTAGTAGATGGGCGTAGTTGTTGGGTGAGTGTTGGGCATTTGGGTATTTACACCGTCTGTGCACAGAGTGAGGTTGAGATGGTCGGATGTAGAGGTTTTCCAAGCAGGTATTCACCCTGACCACCCGAGTGAGGTCGTTGAACTTCTTATGGCACTGCGTATTTGTCCTTTGGACCAGGCTCCTCGATGACACGTGCTGGGCCGCCTCCCTCCAGACTCTTCTAAACTCACGGGGCAATGGCCTCCTGCCAGTCTCTGGAAAGAGCACTGCCCATCACCGTTCCACAGCGCCAACCAGAGCCACCAATGCCTGGTCGCTAAACCGGCGAGCTCTCTCCCTGGGCCCCTGAGAATCCATCATAAATCTTTGATGAAGATTTTAAACTGCTTGCAGGCCAATGTCAAATGCTGCAATGAGCAGGGTTTGGCTGTGCAGCATGATGGACCCTCCAATTTAAGAACTGTGTGGCGCCAGTCTGTCTGAGTACAAGGTAACTGACATCGCCTGAGCTTGAGTAGCGCTCTGAGGTAGCGCCCCGTTCCCCGACGTTAGCGCCCTAAGAGAGGTGTGTAGCGCTTGATTAAGCACACCAATCACCTCCAGGGGCGCGGGAGATGAATTTCACGGTCGGCGGCGATAATTAGCGTCGGGCACTAAAAATTGCGCCTGGCTGATATTAGCGCCCCAAAATGGGCGATACCCAATTTTCCCCCCACTTACTTTCATCTCTGTAACATTGCCTGCCTCTGCTCCAGCCTCCGCCCACCTGCTGCCGAAACCCTCATCTTTGGCTATTCCAAAGCTATGTTGAAAGTACTATATAAATGCAAGTTGTTGTTGTCAGGCTGCCATTCATATAGCACAGCTGCACCTGAGAGCACAGACAGCACAGACTATTTTCCCCTGAAGCTCCATGTCCATCAATCCAGGAGGTATGAAAGCAACAGCTGCAATATAAACAAATGTTCTCTGGTATGACCCCAATGCCATGCAACTGCAGACCGAAAACATTTCTCGCCCCTGACTATCTAAGATCATATGAATAAAGACGTAAGCCTCAATTTCCACCACAGGGATGTTTTACTGTGTTATTGAACAGTTGTTGATCTGTGCAAATTCAATTTTCTTCCTGTGCCAATAAAGGGCGTAAATGTTTCAAACACAAATAAAGTATTCAGTGACTCCAAATGATAAGCATCACATCAATGATGGTTCTCCATAAGAAACACTTATTTAAAAAAAATGGCAAATGAATTTTATTTTGTTGAAAGTTTTTCCACTCATTGGTACTTTACCCACATTCATCATTTAACATTTCCAACAGGGTTTTCTGCAACCCTAACCTCAAAAAACCTGTGAACCATTTCTCAGTGCTGAATCGACTTGAGCAGATGTTATTACAGCAGGCACATTAGTTTCATTAATCATCCATCGGTTTGTCTTGTATTCTATTTTTCAGCGGTTGCCACTGGGGAAGTTCAACATTAGCAGTATGGGAAGTTGAGAAATGGTACTAACCTGCTGACATCTCACCCACTGATATTTAACAAACAGTAACTGAGCAGTGAGATTACTTCAGTTTTGTTCAAAAGAGCAATCCAGCAAAGGTAAAAGTGTCTCGAGCGAGGTGTGCATCGTACTCTAAATGAGGAACAAAATCTACTATGTAATGGACTGAAAAACAATTAATTGTGATTGTGTGGCCCAGAAAAAACATCCAACCAGAAAATGAAATGAAGAACCGATGCAGAGTTCAGTTGCAATATGAGCCTAGAAGTTACTATTGGTGATATTATATATTGGGCCAGAAATTCGGCTTTCCGGCTTCCTGCGGGTGCAAGCATCGCGCGTGTACTTGCCTACCGCGCCTGCAGTTGTGCTTTGGGCCCACGAGGACTTCGGGTCCTGGGCCTCCTCCAGCTGCCGGCGGGTAGTGCTTGCGTATCCCAGGGGCGCAGTTAGTTCGAAGCGTCCTCTGGGATCACGTGGGCCATGGAGAGCCCATCCTAGCAGGGCATTTTCATTCATAGATTTGACAGGAAGACCTGTCAAATCTATGAATAGAGATCGGCCCCAAAACCACACTTAAACTTCAAATAAATTGAGAAAAAAAAAATCACATTTTTAAAATAACTATAAGTTAAATAAATTAACTACCTTAAACAAAAATTTAAATTTTTGAAAAAATTAATTATACTTTTTAACGGTGCTAAAAATATACTTACCTTTCTTTAAAGTATCTAAAAAAGATAAACCTGTTGAAAAAATGTTTAAATTGTAATTAATTAACCACTTACCTTGTTAAAAACAGGCCTTGCGCCTCCTTTTTAAAAGTGCAGCTTCTCCATACTTACCCTCCCGGAGAAACCTGAAAAAAAAAACGAAGTTCACTGCGTGCGCGCAGCCTCTCCCACGTATGCGTTCGACTTCTGAACCCCTCCCTTCAGGGGAACGGAAGTGCCGGTTTCCCACGCATGCGCAGTGCATGTGTGAAACCGGCACTTCAGGTGGCCTTACGGGTGAGTACACAGCGCGTACTCACCCGACAACAGCCGAATTTCTGGCCCTTGTCTCTACAGCATTCCTCTGTCCGCCATGTTAGTACTAATTAGGGCTAGAAATTCATTATAGCCAAGGAATGGGCAGTGTTTAGACTAAAAATGGTTAAATAGCACCAGGTGAAAATGGTCCAGACTGCACGCAAAATTCGTCCTCACTCCTCATTAAAATGATTGCAGTCATGATTCTTGTCTAAAAACCCAAGCTCATTAGCATTACACTGAAAAGATGGATCAATATCAGGTGTAGTCTAAACACAAGTAATGATTGCCACAGGAATTTTTCACTACTTAAAGGGGAGGTCCTTGATGCTGCAGCACCTCATTCTTAGCATTGTTGGGTGTGCAGCTGCCTCAACAACCATAAGAAGAAGGACAAAGAGAAGGAGCATTTATTTACAAATGCTAATGGGCCCAGGGAGAGAGCCCAGAGGTTTTCCAATGAAGCTTTGGAGGCATTGGTTTTAGCGGTGCTGAGAAGGTGGGTGGTCCTGTATCAACTAGCAGGAGGCTCCTCACCACAAGTCTGCCGGACTATGTGGAGGGAGGTGGCACACCATGTTACGGGCAGCACTGTGGTCCCCAGGTCCCACACCCAGTGCAAGAGGAAGTTTAATGAGCTCACATGGGTGGTCAGCTTGAGTGAAGGCTTCAACAAATGCTACATACCACCATCTGTACCACAAGCTTCACACACTGCTCAATGTACCACACTCCCCAGCACTCACCCACCAATGATCTCTGCCTAGCAACACTCACATCCAGATCTCACACCTTGCACACAATGACACCTATTCAACTATGGCAGGCACAAGGGTCATTAGTTATTAGAATTCATGTGATATGTGTGATATGTTTATAGATAAATTTATTAATGGTGTTTAGAATATTTTGTGGTCTCTCTCATTTCAGCTTTGTGCCCAGGAGGATGCTGTGATATGGCATGAGACAGGGATGGTATGATGGGGATTTGGTGAGCAACGGGGATCTGGGGTTTCATTCATTTGAATTGCAGGCTAATGAGCCAGTCATGGGCAGCCCGTCCGGAAGGCTGATTGTCTTGCTGCCTCCTCGCTCCCTCCTGTTCCTCCTCCTTGTCCTCATCTTCCTCTGCCTCATCCTCCTCCTGAGGTGGTCCCGCAATCCCTGCTGGCAAGGGCTGCGCCCTCATGATGACCAAGTTGTGGAGCATGCAGCAGACCACCACGAAATGGGACACCCGTTCTGGCGAGTACTGGAGGGCTCCTCCCGAGCGGTCAAGGCAGTGGAACCGTTGCTTCATTAAGCCGATGGTCTGCTCGATGATGTTCCAAGGCTCTCATTATATGAGTGCTGGGCAGGAGTGTTGGGGTTGCGGAGGGGAGCTATGAGCCAGGCGGGGAGCGGATAGCCCTTGTCTCCGAGCAGCCACACTCGAGTTTGATGTGGTGACTGGAAGAGTGCTGGCACACCGGTCTGGCACAGGATGAAGGCATCGTTGTTGCTGCCAGGATAATGGGCATTGACATTGAGGATTCACTGTGTGTAGTTGCACACCAACTGCACATTATGTGAGTGGTAGCCTTTGCGGTTGCAGGAGATCTCAGGATTGTTATGCGGTGCCCGCAAAGCCACATAGGTGCAGTCGATGGCGCCCTGCACCATGGAGAAGCTCGCTATCCTGGAAAAGTCACTCGTCCTGCTTCTCTCTGATGATGGGGAAGGAAATGTAGTCCCTTCTCCTGCTATAGAGAGCTTCAGTGACCTCCCGGATGCAGCGATGGACAGCGAACTATGATGTGAGCTATGTCTCCTGTTACAGACTAGAAGGATCTGCTGGTGAAGAAATTGAGGGCCACAGTGACCTTGACTGCCACTGGGAGAGCTGTGGTCGCCCTGGTCTGAGGCTGGTGGTCTGGTTGCAGGAGGTGGCAGAGTTCTGTGACGACCTTCTTGGTGAAGCAAAGCCTCCTAATACACAGCTCCTCGCTTAATTAAAGGTAGGAGAAGTGATGTCAGAAGACCCTATGTGGTGAGAGCCCTGATGGCCCTCCTCCTCCCTCTGCGCACATGTTGGCATCTTTCTCGCTACCTTTGTTCCCTCCGCCATAGATCCTGGAGGACGAGGTCGACTGTCAGTACAGCCCCCATGATTTGCAGTAAGTGTTGTACTTTGAAGCCTTTCAAAAATAATGAGAGAGTTTTGTACTTGCCAGAACACTCCCTGCCACCAAAGAACCTTGAAATAGCTAAGGAAAACTCTTGCAGTAGCAGGAAGTAGCACACAGCCACTCAAATTGCAAAACCCTGACAGGTGCGAGTGATTGGTGATGATCCCTTTAAATATCATCACTGAAGCCGGCTTCCTGCTGCTGCCTGTCACCTGAAGCTGTCGTTGCTTTCTCCTGCCGGTAAGTACATTGGCTAAAACAAAGTTGGGAGATCGTGCATCCAGTGAGCGTTGCACACTCACTGATGTCACGATCTCCATTGTGGCAAGTTCCCTAGTGATCGAGGTTACCGGCAGCACTACCGGCAGCACCGATATGGCGTGCGGCACTGGAACCGGCATCAGATATCGTTACATCTGTCAATGGCACTTTAGTGCCATCTCCTGGTGCTCAGATGCAAGCCACACGAATTTCTCCCCTTAAGGGCTGGAATTTGTTATTGGGGGCGGGTTAGGGGTGGGTCAGGTGGTCGGCGGGTCCCGCCCCCACCTCTGATGTGAGACGGGACAATTGAGCGATTTTGCCCTAATTGGGTGCTTGATTTCCAGCGTGTGGGAACCCCTGGCCCAATGAGTCTTTTGGTCCTGAAACTCACCTCTGATGATGTCACCTATGCAGTTGCATTTAAGGCCTGCAGCCTTGCTTCATTTTCTGCCTTACAACTTTTTTGCTGAGACTTCTGAGGGATTAGTGCTGTAAACATGGCAAGCTTAAGGCTCAAGTGCGCACACTGCTTTGATGAGGACTCCCTCCAAGCTCTGGTGGAGGGAGCAAGAGCTCAGAAGGAAGTGCTGTTTCCTTCATCTGGGAGGAAAAAGCCTCCCCAGCAGACCAAAGCTGTGTGGCTGCAAGTGACACAGGAGGTCAGTGCCATTTCAATGTGCAGCAGAACCTGGCTGCAGTGCAGAAAGAGGTTTCATGACCTTCTACGCACAGGAAAAGTGAGTATTACATCACCATGACCCTCAATCTGCTCCCCATCGCCTCTCATCACCAGCACTCTTCATTGTCAACCTTCTCCTCCACATCCCACTTGACCCTTACATCCCTGCACCCTTAACCATTCCCTCTCTCTGTATGTTCACATTCACTTAACTATTCGACTATGCTGCCCTCGCACTCCCTATCACTGTTATGCTATGACAACAACTTACAACACACAGGGAGGGCCCTTGGTCTTGGGACCTCACTCCAACTTTGTGTCCTTCTAAGCACCTAGGCTATGGATTCTCAACACTCACTCCTTCATTCTCACTCAAACTCCACTTGTGTCCCTCATTGCAGGAAAAGAGCCCACAATAAGAGGGAAAGGGTGAAGACAGGAGGAGGGCCACCCTCAATAGCCCAGCTCACTAGCGCTGAGGAGGCGGCCCTCAAGATCGTGGGAGCCGAGGAGGATGCGCAAGTGGGGGACATAAAGATGGGCGCATCAGAGCAAGCTGGTGACAGAATAGTTTTTCATCTCTCTCATTGACATTGTATGAGAGACTGATATTGATTCTGATGGTCTAACAGATTGGCTTATGATCATCTGCAAAATTCCATGTGCATGCAACGTTTATCTCACATGTCTAACTCTTTCCTTTACTCCTCCACAGGACCATCGACAGCCCCCCTCCCCACTGTCCAGGCGGAACAGCCTCAGCCGCAAGACTCCTCAGAGGAAGCTGCAACCTCTGAGGGCGCAGCGTCACCAGAATTAAGCGCACACAGCCCCAGCGCAGACACTCACACCTCGGTGGGACCTTCGGGACATAGAGTAGTGTTGTCACCTGGTGTATCACAGCTCACAAGGGAGCATCAGCAGATGGTGGAGACAGGGACAGCAGTGGAGAGTCCTCGTCGGAGGGCGCAGGGCGCTCCCAGCTCGGCTCCACTGCATGTCGACCCTGTGCCTCCAGGGTCCATCCAGAAGGAGAGCGGTGCTGGAACTCCAGGAACAGGTGTAGGAGTCTCTGGCAGATTTTGTATCCAGGGTCACTGCGAGTGTGGAGCGAATGGAGGAGTCCATCGCTAACATGAGCAGAGCCTTTGTGGAGGCTTTGGCGCATGAACGCATCACCACGGAAAGGATGGCAACCTCCGTGGAAAGGATGGCTACCTCCGTGGTAAGGATGGCTACCGTAGAGGAGAGGATGGCTACGGTAGAGGAGAGGATGGCTACGGCCATGGAGGAGCTAAGTAGCCAGGGTCTTGAAAACATGGTCATTGTTCAGAATAGACTGACATCTCTTCAGGAGCGATGGTCAGTTATTGAGCAGTGAAACCAGAGCTTCATGGAAGTCCTCTGGAGTAGGACTGCCAGTGCAGAAACGGGTCCTCATGGCCCCCCTGAAGTGCAGCAAGGTGCTGTCAAGCCACTTGCTAGCTCTGAAGTGGGGCTGACCCATGAGAGGGATGTTGGTGGCAGACAACAAGGAAGTGGGGGCTCCTCTCCAAGCGCTCACACGACCATGCCACTGCAGAGCCCTCAGTCAGAGCCCCACCAGAGTCCTCACCCAACTGAGATCGGCGTCTCAGCCCCTGCACAGCCGCAGGAGGAGCAGACTGTTGGTGAGCTCTCACAGGCTCGCAACCCCAGAGGATGCCCGTCAATGGTGTCGAGGCAGGAGCAGCATGAAAGTGAGCAAGGGGCCTCCACATCTGCTGAAGCCACAGGGGAAGCACCACTTAGGAGCACGCATAAGAGGAAGATAATGCACAAGTAGTCACAAGGGTAGTCACTTGAGTGTTCTGTTGTGTTTTATTGTGAAATGCCAACCGTGAATTAATGTTATAAAATGACTTGATGGCAAACTGTTGAAGTTGTGGGCTGTGTCATTTCGCAAATGAGACTTCCACATTGAGGGCTCAGGGCGACTTGGAATCTGAGGAGGCTATGCGATGAGCCATTTGTACCTCAGGCAGCTGTAAGCCACAATGCTGTGCCATGTTGTGAAGTGCACAGCAGACCACGACGATTCAGGAGACCCTGGTTGCTGTGTACTACAGGGCTCCACCTGATCTATCAAGGCATCTGAATCGCATCTTCAGCAAGCTGATGGTTTGCTCGATAATGGATCTGGTGGAAATGTGGCTGGAGTTGTAGCGCTCCTCAGCTTCGTTGGATGGCCTCCTGAACGGCGTCATTAGCCACGTCTTCAGGGGATAGCCCTTGTCTCCAAGTAGCCATCCGCAAAGTTGGTCTGGCGGACTGAAGAGCGGAGGCACACTAGACTGCTGCAGGATGAAGGAGTCACGGCAACTGCCAGGGTAATTGGTGCAAACATGCAAAATGTCCTTCCTGTGGTTACACACCAGCTGCACGTTGAGGGAGTGGAAGCCCTTGCGGTTGACAAAAATACCTGGATTGTGATGGGGTGCCTTAAGGGCCACATGTGTGCAGTCTACGACGCCCTGCACCCTTGGAAAGCCTGCCAGATTAGTAAATCCAACCGCACGCGCGGTTACACTTGCTTGATCCTTGGAGAAGTTGATGTAATTGTGCGCATTGGCAAAGAGGGCATCGGTTACCTGCGTGATGCAAGTGTGTGCGGCCGCCTGGGAGATGCCGCTGATGTCTGTTGTTGATCCCTGGAATGAGCCTGAAGCAAAAAAGTTGAGTGCGGTGGTGACTTTGACGGCCACTGGTAAGGGGTGTCCACCCGCTCCTCTGGGTACCAGGTCTTGCTGCAGCATTGTGCAGATGTCACCCACTACCTCTCGCGGAAGTCTCAGCCTCCTTTGGCACTGCTGCTCAGTCATGTTGAGGTAGCTCATCCTCTGTCTGTAAACCCTGTTTTGGGGGTATCTCCTGCGGCGACGTGCTTCCCTTCCCTTGGGCCTTCTGGCCTGTGCAGCTTCAGGTGGGTAAGCAGCAGCTTGGCGCTCCTGTTGTTGCTGCTGCTGTTGGTGCTGCTGTTGTTCCGGGTTCTGCTGCTGCCGCGGCTGGTCTTCGTCTGAATCTGAGGTCCAGGAGGAAAGGAAATAAATGGTTCCCATGCTGCAGGTATATACCTCAGTTGAGGAAGCGCTCAGTCAAGGTGGGAAGAGGGGTTTTCCAGGAGGTCACAGTGGAGATGGATATCAGCTTCAAAAATTCCAAAATCTGTCGACCTGCAAAAAGTTCTCCCAGACCTGAAAAAGAAAGTTCTACCACCTGCAAATGATCATTGTGGAAAACTCCTTTTTAATGGTGGAGCTGCAGCTGTTAGTAAGCCTTCCACTTGTGAGCCCGCCAGGATTAACTGGCGTGTTCCAGAGGGAGACGTGCAGCACGGAAATGTGTTAAATTCAGAAAGGCCTCTCAAAATGGCCTTAGATAGGCACTTAAGTGCTTGTTAAGTGCCTGAAGGGCCTATCCCACCTCTTGGAGGCGGGACCGAAACGAGGTCTGAAAGGCCGCTTTTGGGAAAGTTGCTCAGAGGCGGGATCGGAGCCCGACACCATTTTTGGCAACTTTCCCACCTGACCTACCTTCAAGCCCGCCTCCTCGGGCCTGGCAAAATCCAGCCCTTAGTGTTCCTCACCTGTTAATATCATCAAAAACAATTTCTAAGCTATGAACATAGACATCTGCCGCCAGTGAGTATTGGAAATTCTACTCTGTAGTTGACAATTATATGCAGTTACATAGGGAAACAAAAGTACTGTAAATCCGCTTTGTGTTCTGCATAATAGACAGAGATATTTTAAAAGAAAACAGTGGATTTCCAGGGGTAGATTCCCTTTTATTGCACTTTGGGTAAAGGATTGCCTGGGTGCAGCACATAGAGGAAAATGGGATAGAGGCTCACATACGCATAACAGAGCCTCTATCCCATTTTCCATCTATTTAAACAAATGGGCAAGCTCTGTTATGCCTGTGCGATCTTAGCCAGTCTGATTTTCCTCTCTGCATTCTGCCAGTTGATCCTTTACTCCCATGGACCTGAAATTGCGGTCGGAGGCTTCCCGCGGGCGAATGCCTCCGATCCGCCAGAAAAGTACGCACCTACCTGGTGCCTCCGTATCTTCGGACTCTTGCAGTCCTGGGCCTGCAGGCGTAAGCCTGAGTAAAGGCCCACGTATCCCAGGAGCGCATGTGGTTTGCAAACATCCTTGGGATCATGTGGGCTGACCCAACCAATCACAAAGGGGGATTCCCATTATGCTTATGAGGATTCCATTTATGTACAGAATCCCCATAAGCATAATCGTAATCCCGAAAAAACACACTTTCACACAACCAAAATAAAAATAAATCACCACACGTTTAAAATTAATAAAAATACAATTTAATTAAACATTTAAAACAAAAATGTAATTTTTTGAAAAATAAATGTAAACATTTTTAACGGGGCCAAAAATAACCTAAACTAATTTTTAAAGATTTTTGAATGCTTAAATGATTTAAACATTTTTAATTAATATTTATTTAAACCCTTACACTGGTAAAGGAAGGCCCTATGCCAGCTTTTACCAGGCGTAAGTGTTTTGTGGGCATTCGCTGGGCAGTAGTTGGGCAAATAGCCCAACTCTCCGCCAGCGAACGT
This sequence comes from Squalus acanthias, assembly GCA_030390025.1. NCBI lineage: Eukaryota > Metazoa > Chordata > Chondrichthyes > Squaliformes > Squalidae > Squalus > Squalus acanthias. The sequence continues at coordinate 153,270,450 of CM059428.1, forward strand.
CCATTTCCGGCCCGTGCGGATGATCTGTCAAGCGGAAACTTGACAGATCGCAAGTTTCGGGTTTTCACGCATGAGGAAACCCGGAACTTGCAGGGCCTTAGTACACGTAAAATCCGGGCCCATGTGTATTAAGAGGGAAATCTGCTCTCTCTGTGCCACATAGTACATTATTGTATTAACACACTGGATGATAAGATCTGGGTTTGCAATCACAAGTCACACACCTCAGAGGGGAAATGATGAAGGTGCAGGTGGACATAACAAAGGAAACGCGCTAAAATTGTTTTTTGCCAGTTATGCAAAATGGGCTTATGGTGAATCAGCAGCCCCTGGTATACTGTGTAAAATGGGATGCCATAAAAATGAGCTGCCGTTTCACGGTGAGTCCATTTTTCACTACTGGCAAAGACTGGTTTCACCTCCCGAGGTAGTCTCCGACCACTCTCTTATGCAGTTGGCCTTGCTTGGGGTATATAGAGGCTCTGTTTCCACATGGCCAGTTGGAAACACCCACATTAGACTAGGACCCAGCACATCTGGGTCCCTGTGCTCCCAGGGCACACCCACCAAAGTCATGGTGGCCAGAGCACTGTAAGGCCCATGGATTTTTGGCGCCAATTAATTTTATAAAGTTGTTAAAAATGATGTGCAGAAAATTTCTGGTCTGAGCTTTACGTCAAGTTGCAAACATTACATAGCGGCATCACATAAAGTCCGACTCTGTACAGGAAAGTACATCTTACACTGGGTACGGTAGCATAGTGGTTATGTTACGGGACTAGTAACCCTGAAACCTGGATTAATATTCCAGAGACATGAGTTCAAATCCCACCACAGGCAGCTGGGGAATTTAAATTCAATTAATTAAATAAACCTGGAATTAAAAAAAAATCTAGTATCAGTAATGGTGACCATGAAACTACCTGATTGTCGTAAAAACCCATCTGGTTCACTAATGTCCTTTAGGGAAGGAAATCTGCCGTCCTTACCTGGTCTGGCCTATATATGTGACTCCAGACCCACAGCAATGTGGTTGACTCTTAACTGCCCTCTGCGGTTCAAGAAGATGGCTCACTGCCACCTTCTCAAGGGCAATTAGGGATGGGCAATAAATGCCAGCCTTGCCAGCGATGCCCACATCCCATGAACGAATAAAGAAAAAAACACGTGTCCTGATCTATTGGAGAGGATCCTGGGTTACGTGTTCTGGCTCTCCAATCCTGATGATGCGGACAAATCTTCTGACTGCATCGTTTCATTTCCTCTTTGGACCATTGCATCGATGAATTTGTTTTCAACATCAACAGCCAAGAGCCGACATTAACAATACAATAGCAAAATACTGCGGATGCTGGCAATCTGAAATAACAATAGAAAATGCTGGAAGCACGCAGCAGGCCAGGCAGCATCCGTGGAGAGAGAAACAGAGTTATCGTTTCAGGTCTGTGACCCTTCATCAGAACTGGAAAAGGTTAGAGATGTAACAGATATTAAGCAGGTGCAGAGACAGGGAAAGGGGAAAGGGGAAAGGGGAAAGCGGGGGGGGGGAGGAAGGAATTGAAGGAATAGTCTGTGCTAGGGTAGGAGGCAGGAGTGGTTAAATGTTGCAAATGGGGTTGGCAGAATCATCAACAGCCGCCTGAAAAATGGGGGCAGGGGTTATAGTCTGAAATTGTTGAACTCAATGTTGAGTCCTGAAGGCTGCAAAGTGCCTAATCAAAAGGTGAGGTGCTGTTCCTCGAGCTTACATTAAGCTTCATTGGAACAGTGTAAGAGGCCAAGGACAGAGAGGTCAGAGTGGGAGTGGAGCAGAGAATTAAAGTGAAAGGCAACCGGGAGCTCGGAGTCAACCTTACGGACTGAACGGAGGTGTTCCGCGAAGCGGTCGTCCAATCTGCGTTTGGTCTCCCCAATGTAGCGGAGACCGCATCGTGAGCAGCGAATACAGTATACTAAATTGCAAGAAGTACAAGTCCAATTTTCACCCTTCCCTCACCTTCACATGGTCCATCTCTGACGCTTCCCTTCCCTTCCTTGACTTCTCTGTCTCCATTTCTGGTGATAGGCTATCGACAAACATCCACTACAAGCCCAGTGACTCCCACAGCTACCTGGACTACACTTCCTCCCACCCCACTTCCTGTAAGGACTCTATTCCCTTCTCCCAGTTTCTCCGTCTCCGCCGCATCTGTTCTGACAATGCCACCTTCCATACCAGTGCTTCCGATATGTCTTCCTTTTTCCTCAACCGAGGATTCCCCTCTACAGTGGTTGACACAGCCCTTGACCGCGTCCGTTCCATTTGCCACACTTCTGCTCTCACCCCTTCCCCTCCCTCTCAGAACCACGATAGGGTTCCCTTTGTCCTCACCTTTCACCCCACCAGCCTCCACATGCAACGGATCATCCTCCGCCATTTCCGCCACCTCCAACGTGATCCCACCACCAAACGCATCTTCCCCTCACCTCCCCTTTCAGCATTCTGAAGGGACCGCTCCCTCCGCAACACCCTAGTCCACTCCTCAATCACCCCCAACAGCCCCTCCCCTTCCCACGGCACCTTCCCGTGCAAGCGCAGGAGATGTAACACCTGCCCTTTTACCTCCTCCCTTCCCACTGTCCAGGGCCTCAAACACCCCTTCCAGGTGAAACAGCGATTTACTTGTACTCCTTGCAATTCAGTATACTGTATTCGCTGCTCACGATGCGGTCTCCTCTACATTGGGGAGACCAAATACAGATTGGGTGACCGCTTTGCGGAACACCTCCGTTCAGTCCGTAAGGGGGACCCCGAGCTCCCGGTTGCCTTTCACTTTAATTCTCCGCTCCACTCCACTCTGATCTCTCTGTCCTTGGCCTCTTACACTGTTCCAATGAAGCTCAACGTAAGCTTGAGAAACAGCCCCTTATCTTTCGATTAGGCACTTTATAGCCTTCAGGACTCAACATTGAGTTCAACAATTTCAGACTATGACCCACCCCCCATTTTTCAGGCAGCTGTTGATGATTCTGCCATCCCCATTTGTAACATTTAACCACTCCTGCCTCCTACCCTAGCACAGACTGTTCCTTCAATTCCTTCCTCCCCTCCCCCCGCCGCCTTTCCCTGTCTCTGCACCTGCTTAAAATCTGTTACATCTCTAACCTTTTCCAGTTCTGATGAAGGGTCACAGACCTGAAACGTTATCTCTGTTTCTCTCTCCACGGATGCTGCCTGGCCTGCTGAGTGCTTCCAGCATTTTCTGTTGTCATGCCGACATTAACAATCTATATATAAGATCTAGAAAGTTACATTGCTCATTATTGTGTACAAATTTACCCTCACTTTTCTTTTTAACTAACTTTAAATAAATTGCAAATGCATCCTAGTTTCGCGAGTGCGAGTGCGCGTTCCGTGTCCAGATGTTTTCTTTCACATTGTTATATCGGTAATTCCTTTTGGGCTATTACTATACTTTGCTGACTGCCTCACTGAGTGACAAGTGTGTGCACATGGACATATGCTCATGCAGGAGCGAGGCAGCAGAGCATCGAGTGTTGCCAACTCGTCAGTATCGCCAGCTTGAGGAAAGAGTCACCGAGCTAGTGTACGTACCAGACAAATCCCAAGACGACGAGAGCTCAACATCAGCCTCCATAAACTAGCTGTAAAGCATCGAGCCTTTGGGGCTTCCAGCTCCTGCACAGAATATATCCTGACAGACGCACAAGGCTAGCTTCAACCAACTATAATCTTGCACGCAGTGCAAATCTGTAGCAAAGGAGTGCGTGTTAGGTCTCTGCAGTTCCGCTGAATCTCAGCTCTACATAGAACATGTTACTGACTAGAAAACAATTAACCACATATTATTTCTTATGAGTCCTCTAGCAACAATACTGCAATCACTGATGCTGCAATGTGTATTTTGTCATACATCAGTAGCATGACATTTGACAGCAAATCCTGACAAAAAAATGGATGCCAAAGGGAGCAAAATGACTTTATAAACATTTAGCGTATAAATTATCAAAAATAATAGATATCTTGGAGCAACAGAAACTCAGGGTTTGATTAACCTTTAGAAACCGAGCATTGTTTTTTCATTCATATCTTGTGAACCACATGGTTACATTACTGTCTTGTAATTACTGCTGCAATTACAGAAACCCACTTCTAGCTAAGAAATGCCTAGGCTAGCTCAGCAATGTAAATGAATCATCCAGTTTAGTTGCAGGAGGTAATATGATCCGTTGTATCCACTAATCAAACTCCCAGTTACTCTCCGGTAATTTAAAGGGACATTGTCATGTTTTGGGGAATTTCTGGGTGAAACAGCCAACAGTAGGCTGCTCCAAAACATCTGTGGGGCTGGTTTTCACTTGCATAGACGAGGCGGTAAGGACCTCAAAATGGGGTCAGGGGCTGCCTTTTCGCCATGGGTACAGGCAACCAGTCGCCCAAAAGTCAAAATTGACCCCTGTGTTACAGCTGCTGCATTGACTAGGAGCAAAGCTTTAACTGTAGAAAATGCAATGAATTATTAACATGCAGCTTTCAAACAGATACCTATATTTTTAAACTGAACTTTGCATAAGCATGATAGGTAATCCAATTAATGTCACATGATCACTAAATGCACTATCATAGATCTCTGTTTTCAGTGAAAATCATTTTACTGGGATAACGGGTCGCCTCGTGGTTACAGGTACTGGACTAACATCTCTGAGGTTATCAATTAAAATCACATGATGGCAAGTTTAATTTTTTCTAATTCATTCTCAAGATATGGATGTCGCTGGCAAGGCCTGGCATTTATTGCCCATACGTAGCTGGACCGGGCGCACAGCGTTTACTGGGCAGCAGGTATCCCTTAAGTGCAAAGTATCGCACATAGCGTCCACGTGAGTAACAATGGTGGGATGAGGAGAAGGCGGGACGCAAAAAAAGAACTAGAGTTAGAGAACTGAAGGCTGCAGGAGGGCTTCCAAAGGCTGGAGGAGCTTGCAGAGTTACAGTGAGGTGAGGACAAGGACGGATTTAAATATGAGAATGAGGTCTTTAAATTTAATGCGTTCAGAGACAGGGAGCCAATGTAAGTTAGCAAGGGTGGGGATGGTAGGAAAGCAGTATGTAGTGCAGAACAGAAGTCAGGCAGCTGAGCTTTGAACAAGTTGGAATGTATACACAGTGCAGAGCTAGCGATGAGGAAATTGGAATCATTGTGTCTATAGGTGATAGAAATGTGGATTTCAGCATTAGAGGGCCTGGAGGTGGTGAAGGATTTTGGACTTTTCATTATAGACTTTTGATACTTGTTTTAAAGAAGACTAAAATAATGGAGTTGAAACCCTAGATTTCTGGGTTAAAAAATGCAGACCTATCAGCTTGATCAAAGTCTTTGCTTATTGTCCAGTTTGAGTGTGGTTTGAACAGAATGCTGGAGTTGGGTGAGTGAAGTGGGGCTTTCGAGCTCTACTATAATTAAAGGGTTAAGAAGGGGTCCCGGGAATCGAATGAGCTAATAGGCCTTTTGCAGTAGTCTGCTTTTTCTAAGTTGCTTAACTGGCAGTTGAGATAACAAGAATAACATGTTGATTTTGCAGTAGTGTTAGAATGATTAATGACTGCAAGCTGTGTAACTTGGAGATAATTGCAAATAGCAGAACATTGAGTCGGAAGTAAAGAGGCCTAGAGGGGCAGGAAAAGCAGAACAATGAGTCAGGAGTACAATGTTGGTGAAACCCCATCTGGCATAAACAAAGGTCATAGTTGCAACAACAGCTTGTGGTGATAACGGACATATTCTTTTCCGGTAATAAAGGTGGTACCTTAAATGTAACATGGCATAGGCAACCAATCAGTAAATGTGCACGCGGGGTGAAACCCAATCAAATTGTTAAGATGGGTCATGCACGAGGCTAATCATGTACCTATATTTTGTATAAAAGACTGCTTAAAATTTTGTATCATCGGAGAGAAGCCTGGCTAGACTGATAGCAGGTTGTCCCCCCACCAGTGCGAATAAAGACTGCTTGAATCTTCAAACGCAGACCTGGTGTTGAGTGTTTATTTCAAATACTCCACTTCAATTGGCGTAGTCGGCAGGATCTCAAACAGACGGCAGACACCAGCAGACGGAAGCATGTCAACCACGTGAGTACGTTTAAAATTACCACGCATAGTTAGGACAAAGTAGAAGTCTGCTATGTGTCGGCTGCCCGAGAGATCCGAATCTACAGGTCTGAGTGAGACTCCACGCAGCCTACGGATCACAACCCCAGGTAAAACGACCGTACTAATATTGTGTTATCTAGATTGAATCGGTACCGTAACGTTGCGAAAGTCGGTATAGGTTGCTAGTATCCGTCTCACTCAGAAGGAGTCTGGGAAAAAGAGAGATACCTCTGACAACAAATTGATGGTATAGGTTGCAAGTAATGGTCTCACTCTGTAGGAGTAAGTAAGAGACGTACCTCTGACAACAAATGTTGCAAGTAACGGTCTCACTCTGTGGGAGTAAGTAAGAGACGTACGGCTGACAACAAATAGCCATGGGAAGTGAAAAACTCGAGTGGGGACCGGAGGGGTCCTTGACGCGGTACCTAGTGGACAAGAATCAGAAACTAATGGAAAAAATGATTAAGCAAAATTGGAAACCCGACGACCCACCCGCTGAGCAAAGGAAATGGTGGGAGTCGGAAAAGAGACAAAAAGAGGAAAAAGCCCTGGTTTTAGTTACTCGTGCGTATTATGAATTGAGTAGATGTACTCGACGTTAGACTGAGGACGGGTGTGCAAAGTGCACATGGATGCCGCTAATGGCTACTGCCCCCTCTGGCATCAAATGAGAAAAAGGGACAGGATGACGACGATGTAAATTGGGGAGACTGAGGTAGAAAGGCAGCCGATTACGACCGAGACCATGGGTGGGACGGACCACCCCCTTATGGGAAACAAATGCCAGCAGCCCCCATTAAGGTAGAGTTCATACCCGGTACTGCAGCTGTACCCGCGGTAGGGAATAATCCAGTCGTCCCTGCAGGCGCTCCACAGATTAAAACGTCATACGTGTCATTCTCTCTGAGTGACAAATTAAAATTATTGCAAATACTACCTGATTTAAAACCCAGACAGAGCAATGGGCCGTTTTGGCAAAAAATGAGGGAGATGCGAATATGTCACAACTTTCACAATCACGATGTTGCAGGATTAGTCAGAGCAAAAATGAGCGAGGATATGTGGGGACAACTGGCCCAAAGTTTCGGGGACGGAATATGGTGCGATGAAGTGACGCCCACAGTTGCCAACAAGAGGCAAGTTACGACCTGTTCAGAGGCGAGGTTACACGAGTTATGGGAGTAGTACCCGTAAACTGGGGAATAATAATGGGGGTCACCCAAAATAAAGGAGAGTCCGCACACGACTATGGAGAACAAAAATGGACCAGTTTTCTGGCCCATTCAGGCCTGGTACTACACGACAGGAACAACCTAGCCTTTCAAAAGATGTATAAAGAGGGACTGAGTAGCGCTCACCAAGCCATGTTAAAAACCGGTCTGGTGACAATGCAAACATATGATGACCTAGTATGATGGGCAACCGAACTAGACAACCAACAGAAAGCAAAGGTGGCCGCTGCGGAGGACCTAGAAACAGTGGGGGCGGTAGGAAAACCCGAAGTCTGTTATAACTGTAACAAACCCGGGTACCGACGCAATGCGTGTAGAGCCCCCAAGAAAGATAACATAGGATCTTTACAGTCCTAGACATAGCGAACAGATTCTGGTCGATACCCCTGGCGTACGAGTCCCAGGATAAATTTGCCTTTACCGTAGGGGACCGACAATATACCTGGACAAGAGTCCCACAGGGATTTCACAATAGTCCCAACATATTTCACCGGGCAATGAGCCAAGCATTAGAGGACTTGGATCTTACCCGGTATAAAAGCACCCTGGTACAGTATGTAGACGACCTCTTGATCGCGTCCGAAAGCCAGGAAGGACACATGGGAGCACTACTGTGCACCCTACAAATGCTGGAATGAGCTGGCTTCAAGGTAAACCCCAAGAAAGCTCAGGTAGGACTCACTCAGGTGCGATACTTAGGACACGAAATAAGTCAAGGTTCTAAAACCTTACCTGGGGACCAAAAGATAGCCATAAGTGGCATGTCAAGACCACTTACAGTAAGGGGAGTACAAAAGGTACTAGGGCTGTTTAATTATTGCCGGAACTTTATACCCCATTTCACAGCTATTGCGAAACCCATCCAGAAACTGGTATGTTTGTTTCAGCTCCACCCACTTTTCTGTACAGAGAGCTAAAAGCTGTTTAACCCTTTGAAGACTTGCCTTGAACGATGGACAAGCGTGTGCTTTTTTAAATTTGCTAATTGTTTTACAAAAGATAAGCTTCAGCCTTGAAGTTACACTTGCCAATGTGCCTGGAGGAAAATGAATTTGAATGTTTACAAGGCATGGATGATTGTTTCTTTGTTCATGTGGCTATGGCTTCTTCCTTTCTTTTTCAAAAGTGAGAAGTCGCACAACACCAGGTTATAGTCCAACAGCTTTATTTGAAATCACAAGCTTTCGGAGCGCTGCTCCTTCATCAGGTGATTTCAAATAAAGCTGTTGGACTATAACCTGGTGTTGTGCGACTTCTCACTTTTGTCCACCCCAGTCCAACACCGGCATCTCCACATCATTTCTTTTACAAGTGATATTGGTTAGTTTAAGAAATTGACCTGGATTGAATTGGAGTTCTGAGGTGAATTAACCTATTAAAACCAGACTTTTATTGTGGCCACAGTGAAATTATGGTTGGTGTAAATTTGTCTGGAAGTTACTCGTTCCGGATATGTGACAAAAAGACATTAACAATTTTTGGAAATTTTTGACTAATTGCAAATATGGGGGACCAGAAAAAAAAGGGAAATGCTATTGTGTGGAGTTGCTTCACAGAATGTTTAGGATATCTCATTTTAAAGGTACAAGACTTTGCAAAAGTAAAGATTTACTTGAAAGCTGTGAAGTTGTGTGACCAAACCGGACAGTGATTGATGTCTGTGTTTGTCTTCTTTTGAAATGCAAAAGAAAGAAGTTAACTCTTTTCACAAGCAGTTGTAAACTCTGTTTTTAACTCCACAAGCAGATGTGGGTTTTGTAAACATTTTGGGCATTGTTAAATTTCTAAGTTTTAAATTTGAGTGGATTGACGAATTAACCCATTTGGCTCTTAGGAAAGCCGCAATGGATTGTCTGTTTTTCTTTTAAGCAGGGGGCCAGATCAGTGTTGATGGTGCAAGATTACCAGCTCCAGGATGGGGAAACTCCTGTACGCATTGAGCACTTTGATGCTCGTAGTGGATGGGATTGAACTATATCAGGAATCACAGTCGCTCAGAAACAACACCAATGGAACCATAACCTCACTGGATACAGGGTTTTCTGTTGTCAATGAGATGAATGTAACAATTAAAAATCAAACTATAACATGTCATAATTGGACGGTGAGGGTAACGGAGCAGAGGGTGGATGAGGGGCAAAGGATTTGTTTAAAATGCTCAAATGAGACTACTCTGAAAGGGACGATCCTAGAACTCCGGTTTGCACCGGGTGAGACCACAAATAACCTGAGATTGAGGAAGGCAAGAGGAATCGTAGCTCCCCCGTTAATTGATGGGACAAGTTACTCTTGGACAAATTTCTGGTCAAGTATTAACCCAGAAGTATATATGTGTGTAAACAGAAATTTCTCCCACAATGATCCTCAAATTGAAAATCATTATGATAATATTCAATGTCCTGATCAGTCCAAAGAAGCCATTCAATTAAAGGCGAAAGAGAAACCAGTGCCACCCAATGAGGGGAGTGAAAAATGCCCCACCCCATTCCCTGCTCCGATTAACGGATTGGTGTTGGTTCTGAGTGAGTTGACAATGTTACATGATGTTGTCTTAGATGTAAGGGAGGTTATTATCAATATGTCTGGTATCTAACAGTACTATGTCTATTAAACCTAAAAGGATGATAAAAATCAGGAACAGGACTATTCTGCCTTTAATGGATCAGAATCCGATTCATGTTAAGGCATCAAACGAGATAGATGATTTGGGGAAATACGTGTCCAATTTTGGATATGGGTTACCTTGGATGAATGTAAATCTCACTGAGTTTGTGAAACAGATTGGAAAAGTGGGCTATTTCAGAGTGTCCCACAGAATAATTAAATTTTGCTCTTAATGTTAGCGGGGTAGCCTTACCCGAGCGATGTGACAGACACACAATGGGATTATGGGAGAATTTGTTGAAGAAACAATTAAAAGGACCCCAAGGGCGGTTAAATCGGGGAAAAAAAAGCGGGTCCTAGAAATGGCAGGAGCAGGGTATGCGGCGGGGGTGGCAACTGTTAATACATTTGACATAGACAGTATAGACGAAGAGGTTAAAAACATAGCCCAACGCTTAAGGGCCCTTCTGCAAAAGGGAAATGATTTAATTTCCCGGTTGTCGGGAACAGGGGAAGAGGTCGCCAGACAAATCCTGCAAGTCGAGGAAATCCTAGAGGCTCATGCCCAAACCATCAATACGATAGGTGCGCGACTAAAAGATCTAACTCAAGGAACACATAAAGAACTCGTATGTGCAATGTACGGCACATGGCTACTAGGGAATATCCAACATAACATAAACCAGATGAAACAGAGTAAGATACCCGATTGGATAAGCAATAATCAGTTGTCCAAATGGACTCAGGACGGTATTACCCTCTGCGATGTTCGGAAGACAACACAAGTGTTCCTATCTCCAAGTGATTGCATTACTAAAAAAAAACTGAAACTGATAGGTATGATTCTAGCTATTCCACAAATAGAGGTCGCGGATGCCGAACCTCTGTGGGCAGTACAGAATATAGGTGAAGTACAAGGTCAATCCCGGGTAAAATTCCATGATACGCCCCTTTATGCGGTAAAACAAAGGGGCATATTCCAAGGGGTGCAAATCAACGGTTGCACTCAATATTTGGATGTGGTAGTGTGCGCACACCCCATGGAGGGAGGGCAATGCACGATGTGTGAGTTCACTCAGATGGTTAATTGCACATTGGAGATTAGTCCCCTGAGTCATAGAGGTACTGAGGTGGCAGCCCGGGGTAATGGGACGTACTGTATATCTACTAACGAAATAAGTATGATCATGGTGGTACTGAATGTGCGATCCCACAACCTAACTTCTGTTATACGCCTAAAACTGTGGTCAAGCTAGGCATTTGATACCTATTCCCACAACGAGAGGAACACGCTGAGAACATCACCTTAAACAACCCGAGCTGGGATGATGAAAAGAAACAATATGAGATACCGAGTTGGCAATACATTCCACGTCTTGAAGAACACTTGACTCAATTGAAAAAAGACACTGAGAAGAGCATACGACATTATCATGAGATCCTGGAAGATTCCCTATAGCATTCAGAGGACATCGAAGAAACCCTGAAAGACACTCAATGGTGGGAACATTTATGCGATTGGGGACTGAATGTTGATATACATCAGTGGGTTCGTATAATCACACATGTATTGGTGATTGTGCAACTCATGTTGGTAAAAATGCTGTGCATAATGGCATGTGTGGCATGTAGAAAGAAACATAGGAAGAGAAAAGCAAAGGCTTTAATTATGGAACAGCGAAAATTGTTATCCGAGCACCCTGAAATATACTGAGACATAGGTCACATCCCGAGTCCCCCAAACCATGTGGCTGATCACCACAAAACGGAACAGGGGACACAGGGTGAAGTAGAATTAGGGTGGTAGTCTTGGGCCGGGTAGCCAAGTACCAAAAGGGGGGACTGAAGTGGGGCTTTCGAGCTCTACTATAATTAAAGGGTTAGGAAGGGGTCTCAGGAATTGAATGAGCTAATAGGCCTTTTGCAGTAGTCAGTATTTTCTAAGTTGCTTAACTGGCAGTTGAGATAACAAGAATAACATGTTGATTTTGCAGTAGTGTTAGAATGATTAATGACTGCAAGCTGTGTAACTTGGAGATAATTGCAAATAGCAGAATAATGAGTCGGAAGTAAAGAGGCCTAGAGGGGCAGGTAAAACAGAACAATGAGTCAGGAGTACAATGTTGGTGAAACCCCATCTGGCATAAACAAAGGTCATAGTTGCAACAACAGCTTGTGGTGATAACGGACATATGCTTTTCCGGTAATAAAGGTGGTACCTTAATGTAACGCGGCATAGGCAACCAATCAGTAAGTGTGCACGCGGGGTGAAATCCAATCAAATTGTTAAGATGGGTCATGCACGAGGCTAATCATGTACCTATATTTTATATAAAAGACTGCTTAAAACTTTGTATCATCGGAGAGAAGCCTGGCTAGACCGATAGCAGGTTGTCCCCCCCACCAGTGCGAATAAAGACTGCTTGAATCTTCAAACGCAGACCTGGTGTTGAGTGTTTATTTCAAATACTCCACTTCAGTGAGTGAGGGAGTCTTAACTGTTTTCTAAAAATCAAACTTTTGTTTGTTTCACATTTACTGTTACTGTTTAAAATCTAAATTTCCCAGCCTTAAGCAGGGATATACAGGGATATACAAGGCCTACAATTCAGAGCAGCTGAAGGCAGTTAATTAGGCAAACTAGATTAAACTGAGGATGTAACTAGTGGAGTAGACAAAGGGGAACTGGTAGATGTGGTGTATTTGGATTTTCAGAAGGCCTTCGATAAGGTCCCACACAAGAGGTTGGTGAACAAAATTAGGGCACATGGAATTGGGGGTAATATACTAGCATGGATTGAGAATTGGTTAACAGACAGAAAACAAAGAGTAGGAATAAACGGGTCTTTTTCAGGATGGCAGGCTGTGACTAGTCGGGTACCACAAGGATCGGTGCTTGGGCCCCAGCTATTCACAATCTATATTAATGATTTGGATGAGGGGACTAAATGTAACATTTCCAAATTTGCTGATGATACAAAGCTAGGTAGCAGTGTCAGTTGTGAAGAGGATGTGAAGAGGCTTCAAGGGGCTATCAATAGGCTCAGTGAGTGGGCGAGATCATGGCAGATGGAATATAATGTGGATAAATGTGAAGTTATCCACTTTGTTAGAAAAAACAGAAAGGCAGAGTATTTCCTAAATGGTGAAAGATTGGGGAATGCAGATGCTCAAAGGGACCTGGGTGTCCTTGTACATGAGTCACTGAATATGAAGGTGCAGCAAACTATTAGGAAGGCAAATGGTATGCTGGCCTTCATTATAAGAGTATTTGAGTATAGGAGTAAAGAAGTCTTACTCCAATTATATAGGGCCTTGGTGAGACCACACCTGGAGTACTGTGTACAATTTTGGTCTCCTTACCTAAGGAGTGTAGGCTTCGCAAAATCCCCCAGAAACTTGAATAGAACCCTAAAGGGGGTGAGTTTTGGATCTTAACATGAATTTGGAATGATGGGACCTAAATGAAGGAATTTGAGGTCAAAACCTCAGTTTTGGACATTTTTAAGGATCAGGGAAGAAAAACCCTGAGGAAAATTACTTTTGGATGATAAGACACCTTTTAAAAGGGCCATTGGGTAAACCTGCAGTCACAGAAACACAGGCTGCAGGAAAGGGTGTGGTGAGGCAGTGGACAGCTTTTGGATATTGGGACCGAGCCAAGCTGTCTGGGAGATGTTTGCACTGCAATCCAACCAAGGAGGAAGAGCCTCACCCAAAACCTCACAAACACATCCAAAAAAATGAATAAACCAAGACCCTTTTGAAATCCCCAGGTCCAAACAGAATTCCTAACAATAAAACGTTCAGTACACAGCTTCACAGCCCATCATCCCATCAAAAACCAATTAGCCAAGTATCTACAGGAACGAGCCCACCAAAAACCTAAGACAAAAGGACCAAGATTTGGCACGTAGATAAAGGCCCTGTCTAAATGGGAGACATCGGAAGCCATCAGGACAAGTTAACATAAAGTTAAAGTCATGAGACTTAACGAGCCTGCAAAAACCTAAGACAATAGAATAAACAGGCCTCAACTGAAACCTAAATCACTTCAACGAGAAACCGATTTAGTAAAGCAGTTCTGGCGCAAAAACCACAATAGGCCTGAAACAGTATAATTGAGGGCCTAATCCCCCAAGGAGCAGAGAGTTGCTGGCAGTTCAACACACAGCACACATGACACGAGCAGGAGGAGAGACAAGCAGCCAGGCCACGAGGCAGGCAGACCTGAGGCGAGATTGGAGGCAGGGACAGACAAGGCCAGGCAAGGGCTGGAACTGGGACCACGAGCTGGGAGCGAGTCGGCATCGCTCAACATAAGGTCCAGTTCTAGCAGACACCAGCCAAGGCCACTGGAAGCTGGGAGCGAGTCGGCATCGCTCAACACACGGCCCAGCTCCAGGAGGTACCTCCCCGACAGGCCTCCAACGCAACGAACCAACAACAAGAGCCGCCAAGGGCTCCACGAGGCAAACCGACACTTGAAAGTACCGCGGAAACCAACCACCAGGCGACACTGAAAGACCAACACCAGGAAAACCCAAAGACATGCAAGTTTCCACGCTACAAACTATTCCTGACTTACCCCTGGGTAAGATTGGTGAGCATTATCCCTGATCCTCTGGAATTAAACCTAGCTAGGCAGTGGGATTGGGAGGGATAAGGGTTTTTGTATATTGTAATTCTCCCTCGCCTGTACCGTGTGTTCCCCAACCTGCGTTTAAGCATTAAGTGTGTTTTAAGTTTGTTACCTTTTTCTTTAATAAAAGTCAAAATTCTTTCATCAAAACCTGTTGTCTATTGCACCTTTGTTCACAACCTCCAAATAAGTCCAAGGTCTAGAACCAGGGGCGTGGGAGCGATTCGAATCGCTCACTGAGTCAGAGGTGAACCTGATCTGACCCCCACACACCACCCCCTACAGGAAGGATATACTTGCCATAGAGGGAGTGCAACGAAGGTTCACAAGATTGATTCCTGAGATGGCGGGACTGTCGTATGAGAAGAGATTGAGTAAACTAGGCCTGTATTCTCTTGAATTCAGAAGAATGAGAGGGGATCTCATTGAAGTATACAAAATTATTACAGGGCTTGATAGGGTGGATGCTGGGAGAATGTTTCCCTTGGCTGGGGAGTCTAGAACCAGGGCCCACAGCCTCAGGATAAAGGGTAAGCCATTCAGGACTGCGATGAGAAGAAATTTCTTCACACCGAGGGTGCTGAATCTTTGAAATTCTCTACCCCAGAGGGCTGTGGAGGCTCAGTCATTGGGTATATTCAAAACAGAAGTCGATAGATTTCTGACTAGTAAGGGCATCAAGGGATATGGCGATAGTGCCGGTGAATGGAGTTGAGGCAGAAGATCAGCCATGATCTCATTGAATGGCGGAGCAGGCTTGAAGTGCCGAATGGCCTACTCCTGCTCCTATTTCTTATGTTCTTATGTCCAAGATGTTTGTAGAGAGAAATGTATGTATCAGCAAGACTGAAGGGAGCCTCCGTAAGCTATAAAACCTGAGTAACTGATAAAAAGAAAAAATGCTGATGGTTCCAGAGATAAGGAAGCAAGGCCTGCAAACTGATAAGAGATTCCTTGTTGTTTAAATCAAACCCATATAATGTATGATGATCAAGTAACAGATTTGAAAGAAAACCATGTTAAAAAACTCCATTGTACAAGGATTTTCAGGAGAACCACATCCCTCGTCCCAGACAAGACGACATAGGAGAGAAACTTTTTTCTCCCAGGACAAAGAACTTGATCAATTCTTTGTCCTGAGTTGCCCTTACGAGAAAAAGGATGTATGCAACGTTTTTACTTTCCTTCTGGTAAAAACTGTTACGTTGTACGTCAAGGTAAACTCTTTAAAGTTAGAAAATAACTACAGTGTCTTGCTTGATCCTTGACCTTTTGTATTCTGAACAAGGTAGAAAAGAAAACTTACAGTGGACAATACATGGAAATAAGAAGTCTTGGCGATGGATAAGGTATGGGGTCTGAAGCTTAGCTCTGGGTCCAACAGGATGCCTTGACGTCCCATGACCCAGTTCAGCTTGAGTGGGAGAGGTATGGAGTCAGTGGCAAGAGGTCCAAAATCGATGGCTTCGGTCTTCCTGAGGCTCAGTTGAAAAAAGTTGACTTGATATCAGAAAGGCAGTGTAATAGCAATTGGTGGTCGTGGGGTCCAGAGAGGGGATGGAAAGGTAGAGACGGGTGTCGTCAGCATACATGTTGGAGACTCCCTGGATTTTTCATTCCCAGTCAAATGTGCGACAGGCCAGGCTCTCTGGGTAAGCGGTTCCCTTAATGGGTCATTTTCTGGTTGGCAAACGGTAACTAGTGGGGTGCCACAGGGATCGGTGCTGGGCCCTCAACTATTTACAATCTACATTAATGACTTGGATGAAGGGACCGAGTGTAATGTAGCCAAGTTTGCGGATGATACAAAGATGGGTGGGAAAGCAAGTTGTGCAAAGGACTCAAAGAACCTGCAAAGGGATATAGACAGGCTAAGTGAGTGGGCAAACATTTGGCAGCTGGAGTATAATGTGGGAAAGTGTGAGGTTATACACTTTGGCAGGAAAAATAAAAAAGCAAATTA
Source organism: Squalus acanthias (assembly GCA_030390025.1). Lineage (NCBI taxonomy): Eukaryota > Metazoa > Chordata > Chondrichthyes > Squaliformes > Squalidae > Squalus > Squalus acanthias. Next base: position 153,287,048 of record CM059428.1, read on the forward strand.
TTATTTAAATGGAGAGCAATTACAAAATGCTACAGTTCAGAGGGACCTGGGGGTCCTTGTGCATGAAACACAAAAAGCTAGCATGCAGGTACAGCAAGTAATCAAAAAGGCAAATGGAATGTTGGCCTTTATTTCAAAGGGGTTGGAGTATAAAAGCAGGGAAGTCCTGCTACAACTGTACAGGGTATTGGTGAGACCACACCTTGAGTACTGCATACAGTTTTGGTCTCCTTATTTAAGGAAGGATATACTTGCATTGGAAGCAGTTCAGAGACAATTCACTAGGTTAATTCCAGAGATGAGGGGGTTGACTTATGAGGAAAGGTTGAGCAGGCTGGGCCTATACTCATTGGAATTTAGAAGAATGAGAGGTGATCTTATTGAAACATATAAGATACTGAGGGGGCACGACAAGGTAGATGCAGAGAGGATGTTTCCCCTCTTGGGGAAATCTAGAACGCGGGGGCATAGTTTCAGAATAAAGGGTCGCCCTTTTGGAACTGAGATGAGAGGGAATTTCTTCTCTCAGAGGGTCGTAAATCTGTGGAATTCTCTGCCCCAGAGAGCTGTGGAGGCTGGGTCATTAAATATATTTAAGGTGGAGATAGACTAATATTTACAAGATAAGGGAATGAAGGGTTATGGGGAGCGGGCAGAGAAGTGGCTTTGAGCCCAAGATCAGCCATGATCTTATTGAATGGTGGAGCAGGCTCGAGGGGCCAAGTGGCCTATTCCTACTCCTATTTCTTATGTTCTTATGTTCTTATGTTCCTGTGCCAGTAGCTTATTCAAATTAGAGGAAAGGACCACATCACAGAATTCAATGCAGCCTGTCCCTGCCCTACCGATGCAGGTGAGCCTGTACCATAGGACAGCACGCCTATTTGTGGCTGGCTTACAAAATCAGGGCTCGAATGTATTTATCATGTTACTTACTAATAATATGCTCGTGATATTATAGTCTTAGAATTAAATTCAAGTGGAAATAATGGATAAGTGACAATAATCCAAAAGATTCACCTACAGTTTGGGTAATTCAGGTCTAACTCCAGCTTTGATGTGATTAACAAAGATCTACTAACACATCTGCTGAGAAATAAATTATATTATTGCTGTGAAGTGATCCAGATCCAGAGCCAGTTTGAATTTTTTAAAAAGCTCAGTACATTTATTTAATCAAAATATGTAATTGGGCAGAACAATGGCAGATGAAATTTCATATGAACAAATGTAAAGTACTGCAGATAGGAAGGAAATTGTGCAACAAATGTTTTCCATGAATGATGTTAAAATAGCTAACGATAAAGTTGACAGAGATCCAGGGGTCCTAGTAGAGTCACAAGTTCACAAGATAATTAGGGATGAGGAAGGCCATTCAGTTCATCTTGATTCATCCATCCAGAAAATGTTTTAAGTTTCCCCCCGATTTCAGCATCTAAATGATTCCAGGGTTTATTCCATACATTTATTACTCTTCATATGAAGAAGAATTTCTGGATATCAGTCCTAAATTTACCTTTTGCTAGCTTGAACCTGTGCCCCCTTACCTTACTCTCGCAATTGAATTTAAAATAATATTCTGAACTTACCTTTCCCGTTCCCTTAACGATCTTGTATGCCTTTATATGATCACCTCTCAGACACCTTCCTTCCAGGCTGAAAAGTCCCAGTCTCTCCAATCTTTCCTCATCCCTCAATATCAGGGATCAGACTTGTGGCCCTTCTCTGCACAGCTTCCAGTGCTTAAATGTTTCCCCTGAGTTTCAGTGATCAGAGCTGGAAGCAGTGCGTTCTGATCAAATCACTGTGCAATCTGACCACGACTTGCTCCGACTCTATATTATACCCGACCAGCTATTTGGTTCAGCACTCGATTGGCTCTGTTGATTACTGCTCTGTATTGGTTGGACATGTTGAGCGTCAGCTTTCCTAAGACTCTCAACCAAAGAGTGATTTGTCTCTATGACGACTCTCAGCCCTGAATATTCACCATTTACAATATATTGTAAGTGACATGAATCTTGTCATTCATGGGAAATGACTTATGACATAATACTGGGCGGCCTGCTGGTGGCGCTGTCCAGGGTGAGTATAAATACTCGGGCATGGACCCAGCTTGCTCAGGACATCCTTTAACAGGAACTAGTGAAGGACAACTAGATCTCCATGTTGTAAAACAGTTGATTAAAGCTTTGTTTAACGCTTAGACCAAGTGCCTAGTAGTTTTCTTATCTGGGATGGCAGGACTGTTGTATGAGGAGAGATTGGGTCGACTAGGCCTGTATTCACTAGAGTTTAGAAGAATGAGAGGGGATCTCATTGAAATGTATAAAATTCTGACAGGGCTAGAGAGACTGGATGCAGGGAGGATGTTTCCCCTGGCTGGGAGGGGGCAGGTCTAGAACAAGGGGTCACAGTCTCAGGATTTGGGGTAGGACATTTAGGACTGAGACGAGGAGAAATTTCTTCACTCAGAGGGTGGTGAACATGTGGAATTATCTACCACAGAAGGCTGTGGAGGCCAAGTCACTGAATATATTTAAGAAGGAGACAGATAGATTTCTAGACTCAAGGGGTATCAAAGGGTATGGGGAGAGAGTGGGAATATGGTATTGAGATAGAGGATCAGCCATGATCAAATTGATTGGCGGAGCAGTCTCGAAGGACCGAATTGCCTACTCCTGCTCCTATTTTTTCTATGTTTTCTTTCTATCACAGTCTGGGTCAAAGTAAAACAGTGGCAAGTCAGAGGCGGGGAACCTTTACAAATCAAAAGTGAAGGGAGTGGCCAGTAATTTATCAGTAAATTATAATGTGCCCGAAATTCCACGGTTCTGTCTCTGCCGGCGTAGGTGCAGTAAAGCCGGGGTCCTGCGTGCCTATTGACAAAGCCGCAGACCCAATCCTAACTTTCATGGGTGGGGTCTGACATGAATCTTGTATGAAGTAATACTGGGCGGCCTGCTGGTGGCGCTGTCCAGGGAGAGTATAAATACTCGGGCATGGGCCCAGCTTACTTAGGACATTCCTCAACAGGAACTCAAGAAGGACACAATTAGATCTCCATGTTGGAAAACAGTTGATTAAAGCTTTGTTTAATGCTTAGACCAAGTGCCTCGTAGTTTTCTTACGTCAGTGTCATTAACATAATTGGAGAGGGCAGCCGGCACCTGTAAGAGCGTTTCAGAGCTACCTGCCCCAGAATCTACTCCAAGGGTTGGCCAAAAAGGAACAGCATTATTATTTCTTAAATGGTCCTAAGGGAGCATTTGTGCATTTCTGGAGAGCTAACCAATCAGTCCTGAGGCCTTTGCCGGGTCCACTGTCGACGTTACATCAGCTGACCACATTTCCATTGGGCATAACAGGAGCATAAGTATTGGAATTGCCATGGCAGTCTAGTAACTACGTCAGACATGTCTCGAATAAATAAGGGGGGCAAGCAGAAGACTTGCCCTCTCCCCCACGCCCCCTCCCGATTGAAATTTGAAGTGCAGGTGGAACAGAAAGTCAGCAGATCTGATTCCTGCCCGAAATTCCAGCCCCCGGTGAGTTATAAGTCGGCTCTCCCCCTTTCTCAAAGGAAAACGACCGGGGTGATTGTAACGGAGAGCGAGATCCATGCGGTCGATGGACTGAGGTGACTGGGAGGCCTTTGTCCTTCTGCAGCATGAGGCCTGGGAGATTTTAACTGCTGGGCCTTATCTGCATACTTGCTGTCAGTCTCCCACCCGAACCCATAAGAAGCACTAATCGGACGGTGGGCGGGAGCAGCATTTCTGGCACCGGGAGGCCGTAGCTGGGGACCTGAAGGAACAATGCCTGGCACTCAGATAAGTGGTTTGGGGGAGGGTGGTGGCAGTCAAAAAGGCATCATAGGGGTACGTGGATGCCCAATGTTTATTTATGGGGCCTGATTCAACACTCTTGCTCTTCCTGATCCACAAGGAAACTAAAAAAGAAATCACCTACTTTCCTGGACCTCTTCAGTCCGCAGCTCCTCTTGCCGCCAGGTTGGCCTGGTGGGAAAGCCACAACGCCTTCCCTACACCGGCCACTGGTCAAGATTGCCGTTGGACCATCGGAGACGTAATTGGAACACAATCTGCATATTTAAAGAAGGACCCCGCTGCTTTCTGGCAAGTGTCCTTTTCACCTGCTCAAAACTCGCGGGAAGGTAGTGGGATGCAAGGGGGTGGGTAAGTCGCTGTATTAAATTTAACGGCCTGGCCGGTTTCTGCCGAGTGGACAGGGTTAAACCCCCTGCTCCCCCCATGTCTCTGTGTATAGCAGTAGTTCAGTTTGTGCGTCTTTGAAAATTATTTGAATACAAATTGTCCAATGCATTTGAGTAGGTTTTAAACTGAACTTTTAATAACAAGCTACTTACGTCATTTTTACTTCAGAAATGTGTCAAGCCGAGAAACAGTGAGATCCAATGTAACTGGTTTGCAGACTCAGTAAAATCTCCCCTACTATCTCTCTGTGTCATTATAAAATTACAACATGGGACAGCAGGCTAAATTATACTGAAAATGTCTGTTTATTTCACCATTAACGGATATAACCATGTTCCCCCAAAGACTTCATGACACTAAGTCAAAATGTCAGATGTCAGATTTACTGATCCTTAAGGAACCCTTTCAGTCAAAATATTGCTGTGTAAGAGTCATGATGAGCATATTTATGCAAGACAGTTAGGTCAGGACAATGAATAAAGAAAAGAGGAACATCCATAAACACACTGGCTATTAACAACAAGCTTGAAATTTTGTGAATGTTTATTTGAATTTATCCACTGTTGGCACAGGCTAAATGCAGGTTTTGCGTTTCACTAAAAAACTTAAAACTTGAATTGGAAGGTCAAAGAGGTGAGGGAGAAAATGTGGTGCCCTATCTTACTGCTGCTTTGCTGTGATCCTAAACTGGATGGATTCCCTCATCTGTCAGTCACCTGATAAAAACATGCCCAGACGATACCCTGCATAGGATTACACAGATCCCCCTGTGGCTACCTGAAATGACCCGTGCCATGAAAGTTGAGTGTGGTTGTGACCTTCATAGCCATAGGCACAGAGGTCCAGGTAGATGACCATAGATGCCCATCCTAATACAGTTGCTGGCACAGGTCTCCTACTTACTGCAGTGCACTTTTTCAATAGAGTGCTCCTCAATGAGTTTTTCATAGGACCTGTTCTGCCCGTGTATTACAAAGTATTACAAAATATTTACAGCACAGAAACAGGTCATTCAGCCCAACACATCCATGCCGGTGTTTCTGCTCCACACAAGCCTCCTCCCATCCTTCTTCATTAACCCCATCACCACATCCATCTGTTCCTTTCTCCCTCATGTGCTTATTTAGCTTCCCCTTACGTGTATTCTTTGGAGGTGGGTAACATCTTGAAGTGCACACCCTCGAATGCTAGCTCACTTTCATTTCCTCCATCCTCTGCTGCTGTTCCTCTTCCTCCTCCATGATAATCACATACAATGGTTCACCCATGCTCCTAAGAAGCTCTCACTGTGTGTGTGGGGGTGGGTGATATTATGGGGGTCTCATTGTCTCACAGACAGTGAGGAGCAGATCCAATATTTTCTAGGTTAAAAGTAATAAATAAAATGCTCAAAATCTTGATTCCAGCTGCATTTATTGGAATTCAAACATTCAGCAATCTTCAGGCTCAATAGCTCCTCACTTCCGTTCAGCCGGGCTGATCCAAGCAACAGGTGCGCCTTATAATTCCCATTATAAAGTATCCTAGTGCATTGTGAGCTTAACCTCTGGAGATTCTAGACTCCAGCGTCACTTTTAAGAGAAAGGGGGTGGCTTAAGAGTAATGTGGGCCCCTTAAAGACAGATGCGGGTGATATTGTAATGGAAAATCCGACTAGTTTACTTTGCATCAGTCTTCATAGTAGAGGAAATGGGATAAAGTACCAGACTTACGAGGAAAAGTAAAAACAAGTCAATGGGAGGAACTTGCTAGATTTAATGTAAGTAAAAAAATGGTAATGGAGAAAATAATGAGACTAAAGATGGACAAATTTCCAGGAGCTGATGGTTTCCATCCCAGGGTATTATAAGAAGTAAGTGAGGAAATTGTAGATGCTCTAGTCAGGCAAAATTAAGATTGATAGATTTTTGTTAGGAAAGGGTATTAAGGGTTACGGAACCAAGATGCATAGATTGAGTTAAGATACAGATAAGTCATGATCTAATTGAATGGCGGAACAGGCTCGAGGGGCTGAATAACCTACTCCTGTTCCCACGTTCCACTGGCCCGCATTTTAATATATGTAAATCAAAAGCATGGGGACTCGCTGGGTGGATCAGTAAACCAGTGGAAAAAGCTGGCCAGGGGAAAAGAAAAGTTGCCCTAATTTGAAAACGGGGTGTGGAATTTCTGGGCCAACGTGTTTCCAATTTCACCCTACTTAGTCCTGAGCACAAATTTTCTCCTATATTGGTAGTGAATGATACAGAGGTTCCATGACTGCAAAAAGCACTTTTTAACCATCCTGTGATTTAGCCTAAACTTCACACTTAACAAAAAAAGGCTGTCGCAGTTATAGCAGTGAAATGTCATTGATTCCCCTTTCAACAAAAAAGCTGAAAGCCGTGCAAAACTAAGAAAAGGCTTTGTGTTCAAAATAAAAGTCTATAGAATTTTCTTTTAGTTTATTCGATTACTTAAAAGAATGTTATCAACATGGTGAATTGTCACAAAAGACACTTTACCCTGTTTGCATAGAGAGGAGTGTACAATGGCACAGTCTATAATTTGATGGCATAATTGCCACTAATTATGCCTGTCACTACAAAATCTTTCTTCGTATTTGAGAAAATCTATAATATAAACGTATGTGAAAATTTGCACTGCGCTAGATAAAAGGGTATGACGGTAACTTTTCTGCTGTCAATAGCTTTAATATATGCTGATTTCTACTCGCATTGACTTTTTCCAGCAAATTATCGACACCTCACTCCACCAGAGAAAAAGCAGCCCCTGGTGACAAAATGACAGCATTTGGACAGCATGTCTGGAGGAGTCTTTTTCTGTATGTTCCAGAAACTGTTTGGGGGAGAAATTCTCTACCTTATCGCCACCCGTTAGCGCGGCATAATGTGCCGAAAGCGGCGGCGGCCGCTCTTCCACCAGCTGGTGGCGTGTCCCACGGCGTCCTCCATTTTCATCGTCCTCATTGCCCTGCCGGTAAGTAACATCACCCTGAAAAGAAAAATGGCACTGTGGTGACATGCACGCCAACTTAACGACAACAGGGCAAACTTTGACTCTAGCGCTGGGTTCAGTGCTGGGTTCTAAGCACGCCAGGTAAACCCAGCGTGCAAGCAGACTGACAGAGGCGCAGTCAGCACCTCTTAAAGGGACACACACATCTTTGAGGTAAGTTTGCAATTAAGCTTTGGACTGTGTTTTTTAAATTTTATTAAAGTAATGGCTTGCTGCAATAGATGTTAAAAGTTTTTTAAGTGTGTAGGGAGTGCTGCTGGATGCTTGCAAGGCCTCAGATGGTAAAGGAAGGCCTCTGAGAAGACAGAAAATGCTGCAAATACTCAACAGGTCAGGCAACATCCATGGAGAGAGAAACAGAGTCCATGTCTCAGGTAGAGATGCTGCCTGACCTGCTGAGTATTTCCAGCATTTTATGCTGTCATTTCAGATTTACACCATCCGCTCGCAGAGGGAAGAGAAAGACATAGAAGAGGAAGAGGCCGAAGAGGAGGAAGCAGAAGAGGAAGAAGCAGAAGAGGAGGAAGCAGAAGGAAGGATGCAAACCAGACGGCCCCTTTCTGGACGGATATCCGGATGGAATCATCTGCCTGTGGTACCAGTGACCACAACCCCAATTCCCCTTTCAACATATGTCCCACACCTTAACTTCCCTCTGTTACTGACCATCACAACATCCTCTTGGCCACAATGCTGAAATAAAAGCCACCTCAATACAAACTTTCCAATCCAACTTTATGCATCTATCCATCCAGTATGACATCAATAAATCAACTCATCACCCTTATGCATTCCCTTAGTGACCGTCTTGTGTGTATCTTTGCCTATCCTACTGATGTCACGCAGTGCTACCCCAGTGGCTGCAGCATGGCTGGTGGAAGGCTGCTGACTTTCAGTGGGGGGCACTGCAAATGGCCTTGCTGGTCGACCTTGAGGAGCTGGTGGCTGGGAGTGTAAAGTCGAGTGACGGTGTTTTTTCTTCTTCTTTTTCTTCTCCTTCATCTTCTTCTTCTTCACTCTCCTCTCCCTCTTCTTGGTCACCCACTGGCTGGGCAGGCTGCATTTCTTGGGTGTGTGAAATGGGGAAGGCACTACAGTGGAGTTGTGTGAGAGGAGGGCGGGAAAGCAAGAGGTGCATGCCAGAAGGAGGATAACGTATGAGGATACCGGCATCTTGTATCCTTTCTGCCCCGCCACTGGCCAAGAGCTCAGCCATTTCCCTGCCAATAATGGCCTGCACCGTCTCCTCCAAGGGGATGAGGTGAGGCTAAGAATGGGAGATGTGCCTCATGATTGGTACAGATTGTTGGTAGGTGAGTGATTGGGGGAGGGCGGGAGTCGTGCATTGAGCAGTGTGTGAGGCTAGTGATTCAGTTGGTAGGAGACGGCTTTTGAAGATGCATTCACTGACCTTGACCAGTGGTCAGAGGTCATGAAGCTTCTTTGGGCACGGGAGCCAGGTGGTGGGGGTAACACTGCTGGCAGTGACAGCCTCGCTGATGTGGTCCCACAACCTTCCTTCTGGAGGGCCTCCTGGCCCCTGTGGGTAGAGAACCTCTCTTGCAGTGTTGACCCCCTGCACAAAGCTGGAGTGCAGCGTGCGAGACTCTGGGTGCCCCTTTCCCTGGCTTGCTGAGCCATTTGTGTTAGTGCTGAAGCACTTTTCCCATTTTTTGAGGTTCGGAAGGGAATTCAGCTTTAAATGCTGAAGACTCCTATATGGGACTTCTTTTCAATGTTAATGTTTTGATTTGAAAGACAGTAAGTTCTGAAAAATGCATTTTTGCACTTGATTTTAATTTTTATTAGTTCTGAACGCATTGGGGGAAAAATTTGGTATCGACCATTTTGGGGCGCTAACATCACCAGGGCGCTAACTTTAGCGTCCGGTGCTAATTAGCGCCGGCGACCATGAAATTGAGTTTTAGCGCCCCAAGAATGAAGTGGAGCGCTAAATCAATCACTCCACTTCCTTCTTAAGGCGCTGTAGAGTTTCGCAATTATCGCGATTCAAAATAACATGAGAGAAGCAGATTCAATTGATCAGTTTTATTAAACGAAATGCTGTCCTGATTATAAAGGACACAGAAGCCTGTAAAATGGCCGCCGCGCATCGTGGCAGAAGCTTCCAGAGGCACAGTGGGCAGACAAGATGGAGTCGAATATACATTCAGTATGAGATTGGATCATACTCGGTAAACATTGATAAAGACAGGATGCAACCCGTTTGCATTGTGAACAATAGCAATGATATAAGTGCTGGAATTGTTTTCCTATGCACAGTAAGGATCATTGAACTGGGCAATCGAAGGCCCATCCAAACACATCAATACACAAATACCCCCCCGGCTCAACAATGAGAGAGACATTGGCGGGTGATTAAGCAAGTATTCGGGGGGCCCCAAAACCAGTCGAGGAGATGATTCATACACATCCTGGCTGGCTCTACAATGGGGAAAACATTAACGGATAGTTGGCCAGTTTCAGGTGCTACCGAAACCCGTTAAGAAGATAATCGCCCCATGCTGGGAGTTTTGAGCGCCAACATTACACAAAGGAAAAACATTAAGATTTGAGCGGGAGATAAAGCGGACACATCACTATAACTATAGAGGACAAATGTCCATCGGTCTCTTGACTCGCTCGGGCTCTTGCTGAACTCTTGATTCTCTTATTCGCTTGCTGAAGCTCTTTTCCTTGGGGCTGGACGTTTGGTCGTTTGATTCTCTGGACTATGTTGACTCTTGACTCTTAGCCGTACTGGTCGGTTATTCGAGTGTTGGGTGGAGATCAATCGGAACGAGCCGCCTCGACAAGGGCAAGTAACAGGGCACACCATCCCGAGTGTCGGTGAACGGTGTCTGGACCCGGAGGCCCGAAAAGACAAGAAGAGAAGAAGACGAGAAGAAATTCCACGTGCCGCCACGGTCAGTAAACCCCGACCACGCCCGAAAATATAACTAAAAGAACTTTCCTTTGAGTTCTACCGACTTCTACATGTACCGCAACACAGGAAGATCCTTCTTTGAATTCTAAGACGGTTTGAGTCCATCGATTGCTTCATGACAACAGAGAGTCTGGCCTGCTTGTCGCAGCAGCAAAAGTAAACAAGTGGGGTGCAGAAACCCTTCCAAACACGTGACAGTCAGGCGCTGCAGCGAAACGAGCTGAGTGCCTCACTTTAAAATCTCCGAAGTAAAACGAGTGGTGAGCATGATTTCCGATCCTACAAATCCAGATGTAGTTTAGGTATTGTTAAGGGAGGGGGGTTTTAATAAGGTTAAGGTATAATGTGTTCCCCTTTTTACGATGTGCCGTGTGTTCTCCATTTCCATAGACCAAGCTTTATGAATGTGTGTATACTTGTACTCTCTTTGATTTGTGCCTATGACATGTATTTCATGATTTTAGACGCCATGCAATAAAGATTTTCATTTCGTGCTATTCAACCGGGTCTATTTGAGTTTTTCTCTGCATTACTGCTCCTTGCATCTAAGTCCAGGTGTCAGAACCGTAAGGGCGAGTGGGTCGAACCACTCACAGGTGCTTATTGCAAAAAGGCTGGCCGGAGACCAGAGCAAGTAATAGTATAGGCAACGAAGGCCTAACCTCGCACCAGCACCGTTTGAAACCCCTTACAGCGCTAACGTCGGAGAGTGGGGCGGCGACTTCAGCAACACTGCACACTGGGCTGTGCAGCACTGCCGCGTTCAAAGGCTCCTTCCCTCCCTTAAAAGGAAGGGCCATCGTTGCAGGCTCCGCAATTTAAAAAGTACCTACCTGGGCCACCAAGACAGCCGCGATCCCACGCGATCAGCCCGGTACTCAAGCAGAGTGCCGGACTGATCGATTGTGGGCAGGAACTTACGAAAAATTCTGGAACAACAAAGGTAAGTTTTTCTTTACTTACCTCGGCCACCTCGCCTTTAACCATTGCCCCTGGAGCGGCCGGCCGCCCGATGCACGCCTCCTGCAGTGGTCGGTGTTTCCGTCCTGCGCTGCTGCAGGAGGCGGAAGTCAATTTCTGTTCCGGGGCGATGCGCACGGCGATGACGTCATGATCTCCGGGCGAAGGACATCGGGGCGCACTGCCGTAGCGCCACTGCAAAACCCCCACCGAATATGGCAGGAGTCGATGTCAGTTTTGTGCCCCATTAGCGCCCCCCCCCCCCCCCGTGGGCGCTAACGGGAGGCGCAAAGGCACCCAATTTCACCCCCAATTACTTTTTTAAACAAATCTATTTATTGGTGCGGTTAACCATACTTGATCCAAAGGCATGACTTCCCGCTCCCTGGCCAATGAATCATAGTCTGGTTCGCCAGAGATAGCGGTTAGTAGGGGGGTACTTGGGATAGTGGTTCTCACCGTCCCAACCCTATTCGTGACACATGGATAGAAAGTTGGTTAAAGGGGAGAAAACAAAGAGCTGTGGTTAATGGAGAGCACAGAATTTAGATTTAGCAGGATGATGCCAAGGATGGGAAACAATAGTGATGATGGGAGACTTGAGATACAGGGGCTATTTTCACTGTAGCATAGAATGCTTTAATAGAATTTAATTTAATAGAGGTTTTTAAAATTATGATAGCATTTGATTGAGCGAATAGGGAACGACTATTTCCTCAGTGATGAGGGATCTTTAATTTCAGATTATCATTAGGATAGTGAGGAGAGAGGTTAAGAGAATTTTTTTTTAAACAGAGGGGTGTTGTGGCTTTTATAGTTGAGACAGAGACCATTGCATCTTTTAAGGGAAAATTGAATGCATTTTTGAAGCAGAGGAAGATACAAGACTACAAGGGAAGAGAGGAGGGTAATGGGAATAGTTTTACTCCAGTAAAGGGCCAGACAGTCATGATTGGACCGAATGGCCTCCATCTGTGCTGTAAACTTCTATGGTTCTATGGATGTTTTTTGAACTGGAGGGACAGCAACAACCCTAGGGGTTAGCGTCAGGAGTATCGCTTTTCTCAATGGCCCGAAAATTAGACCTAATGCGGGAGAGTATGCACTGTGTACTCTCGCATATTAGGTCCCGAAGTGCCGGTTTCCTGCATGCACTGCGCATGCGCGGGAAACCGGCACTTCGGGTATTGCGAAGGGGGTGGTTCCTAAGTGAACCGCGTGCGCACTACAGGTTGCGCGCACGCAGCACACTTAGGGGGAAAAATTCAGTTGGTTGCGCCTCCCGTTAGCGCCTTAAGAGGGCGCTAATGGGGCGCAAAGCATCTAGCGCCCAGGCGCGGCGAAGTTTGCGCCGCTCGCGAAATTAACTAGACATTTTGCGGCGGCGCTAAACACTACCGCCACGATCTCCTGCGCCGGCAGATCATGACGTCAGTCGAGTGCGCAACGCCCCGGTAACACCCCAGAGCGGAAATTGAGTGGCGCCCCCTGCCTTACCGCCTGACGCTAACAACGACAGGTTGAGGGGAGCGTTCTGCAGTCATGAAGGGAAAGGGGGAGCGCTATTTAAAGGTGACCGCTTCCTGCCTTTTATTGTTGGTGCCATTTTTGAACTATGCATTCTGAGAGAGAGAGAGAGAGAGACTTCTGGAGAGATTCAACGTTGTGTGAAGGAGTTTTGGGTACTGAGCAGCACTTTGCAGGTTCATTTTGATCTGCCATTCCTTGTATCGATTTAGAAGAGTCTGTGGGGGCTGCACTCTGAGCTCTTTGCCTGGTACTCTCCATTGTTCTTTCCAGCAGATTTGATGTACAAGTCTCTCCAGGCCGAGATTCAAGGGTGCAATGAGCAGGATGTGGATGGAAAGCAAGATTAACCCTCCCCTTTAAGAACCGGCCCGGGCCATTGTGTGTGTGTTCCATTGCTGACTGACATCACATGAGCTTCGCCAGCGCTCTGAGGTAGCGCCTCGCTCCTCGGCCTTTGCCCCTTAAGACAGGTGTGCAGCGCCTGATTTAGCGCTCCAATCACCTCCAGGGGTGATAAAAGTCAAGTTTGCAGTCGGTGCCGATAATTGCGCCCCAAATGGGGCGATACTGAATTTCTCCCCCTTAGTTTTTTTTTCAGGTTTGAACGCGCAGGTAAGTGTTGAAGATTTTACACATGAAGAAAGCAGGCGTAAGACCCCCTTTTAACAAGTTAAGTAGTTAATTAAGTATTATTTTAAATTTTTTTCAACAGGTTTATCTTTTTTAGAGACATTAAAGAAAGGTAAGTTTATTTTTATAACTTTTAAAAAGAATTTAAATTTTTTCAAATATTTAAATTTTTGTTTAAAGTGGTTAATTTATTTAACTATAGTTATTTTATTAATGTGATGGCTTTTAAAAAAAATTAATTGAGGTTTAGCTGTTCTTTTGGGGGCTTGTTGTATTCATAGTTTTGACAGCTCTTCCTGTCAAAACTATGAATGAAAGATGGTGTGCTGCCATTGGCTCTAACTGGCCCACGTGATCCCAGAGGTCGCATCGCACTAACTGTGCCTCTGGGACACGCACACACTGCGCGCCGGCACCAGGGAGAGGCCCAGGAACTGAAGTTCGTGTGGGCCAAAACCATAAAGGCAGGCGCGGAGTGCGATATCGCGCGGGATCCTTACCCCCGCGGCAACCATCGAAGTCCAATTTCTGGGCCAATATGTATATAAATGCTCTGGACTGTTGGTACAGGGGCATAATATTAAAATTCATAGATGACTCATGGTTGGGCAGATCAACTGGTTGAAATTTAATGCGGAGAAATCTGAGGTGATACATTTTGGATGGAAGAATAAGGAGAGGAAATATAAGAGATGATTCCCCGATGTTATGCTTAGGGAACGGCTCTTCACAGGCATCACACACAGAGCACACAATCGGGCACCGAGTCCCAGGCACCTGCACTCATAATTCTGCGGAACTGAAATTTTATCAGGTTTTTTTGATGCCACATTACTAGTATGTGTGGGCGTTATTATAACCCTGAACTTTATTTAACAGTGTCCCATGGTGAAATCCTCATCTTTTCCCTCCTCTGAACTCTGTGTGCGCTGCTCACCAGTTTGCAATGAAAACTCAGTGGCTTCTACTTGGAAGCAACTATTTTTAGAGCTGGGCCCGAGGGCTTTCTTTGGAAAGATTGCAATGCTGGATTTTATTTGAACTTTCTGTACTGAGGAGATCCGCTTGTGCTATTTTCACTTCATGAGAGCTGACTACGGCAGACTGATCTGCGCACAAGATCTAGCTCAGGCACACAGTGCTGCCCATATAGTGAAAGTCATGACAACTTTGATGTGACTGGACCCTTTCAAGCCACCATTGGTGGCATTTGCCACATGAGTCCAACAGTCTGTCAAGCAGGTAACAGGAACTTTGTTTGCCAGAAACAACACTCTGGACACTTTCCTCGTGGCAAGCAGATAACAGCACGAGAGAGTCGAGCCGTTTTCCCAGGGGACAGGCATTCCTAAAGTGCAGGGCCTCATTGATAGCATGCACATATTGTTATTTCAATCCCATGTAAAATCATAAAATATGAAAGAAGGTAACATCTTTCATGACCTCAGGATGTCCTTGTACACCAGTCACTGAAAGCAAATATGCAGGTGCAGCAAGCAGTTAGGAAGGCAAATGGTATGTTGGCCTTCATTGCAAGAGGATTTGAGCACAGGAGCAAGGATGTCTTACTACAGTTGTACAGGGCCTTGGTGAGACCACACCTGGAGTACTGTGTGCAGTTTTGGTCTCCTTACCTAAGAAAGGATATACTTGCCATAGAGGGAGTGCAGCAAAGGTTCACCCGACTGATTCCTGGGATGGCAGGACTGTTGTATGAGGAGAGATTGGGTCGACTAGGCCTGTATTCACTAGAGTTTAGAAGAATGAGAGGGGATCTCATTGAAACGTATAAAATTCTGACAGGGCTAGACAGACTGGATGCAGGGAGGATGTTTCCCCGGACTGGGGGGTCTAGAACGAGGGGTCACAGTCTCAGGATACGGGGTAGGACATTTAGGACTGAGATGAGGAGAAATTTCTTCACTCAGAGGGTGGTGAACATGTGGAATTCTCTACCACAGAAGGCTGTGGAGGCCAAGTCACTGAATATATTTAAGAAGGAGATAGATAGATTTCTGGACACAAAAGGCATCAAGGGGTTTGGGGAGAGAGCGGAATATGGTATTGAGATAGAGGATCAGCCATGATCATATTGATTGGCGGAGCAGGCTCGAAGGGCTGAATTGCCTACTCCTGCTCCTATTTTTTCTATGTTTTCTTTCTATCACACTCTGGGTCAAAGTAAAACAGTGGCAAGTCAGAGGCGGGGAACCTTTACAAATCAAAAGTGAAGGGAATGGCCAGTAATTTATCAGTAAATTATAATGTGCCCGAAATTCCACGGTTCTGTCTCTGCCGGCGTAGGTGCAGTAAAGCCGGGGTCCTGCGTGCCTATTAACAAAGCCGCAGACCCCGTCCTAACTTTCATGGGTGGGGTCATAGCCTACTCCTGCTCCTATTTTTCTATGTTTCTATGTTCCGAAGTACTTCACAGCTAATGAAATACTTTTGAAGTGTAGTCACTATTGTAACGTAGGAAAATACAGCTACCAATTTATGTTCTGGCAGCTCCCACAAACATCAATAAGTTACATGACCAATTAAACTGTTTTAGGGGTGCTGGTTGAGGAATAAATACTAGCCAGGACAAGGTCCCTGCTCACTTCTTCGAATAGTGCCATGGGATCTTTTATGCGAAGGCATTTGGGACCTTAGTTTAACATCTTATTCGACAAACAGTATCTACTGACACTGCAGCACTCCCTCAGTACTGCACTGGAGTGCTGAGGTCCTGGAGTGGGGCTTGAACACACACCCTTCTGACTCAAGACTGGCACCTAATAAAATCAATTAGCAGGTGCAAGCTTGAATATTATCGGTACAATAATAACATAGCAAACTGCAGTCAGTGTGGGTTCAAAAGGGGAAGACCAACCTCCTTGACTTCTTTGAGGAAGTGACATCCCAAATGGATTTTGGTAACCCTTATGATGTGTTGTAGCTGGACTTCCAGAAGGCAGTTGACAAAGTTCCACATGAAAGGCTATTAGTTAAGCTTGTTCTACACTTGCAATTTAAAGCTGTGGAAATTCAGGTGCAGAACTGTTCAGGACTCCAAGAGTTAATCTTCACGACAGAATAAATGAAATCTTGTATTCGTTCAAAATGCCAAACATTTTAAAATGTAACTTAATAACAAAACTAAAAACAGGTACTTAAGTTTTTGACCTGTCGCTGTTTGATACAGCAAGCTGACATTTTAAAATTACTTCCAAACTCCTAATTATTTTGAGGGTTTAAATTGTTTTCCTTACATTATCAGTCCTCCAGGTTGATTTATCCAATCGTATTTCTTCAGTTTAAGCTTCAGTGGCAAGAAAAGCTTGACATCAGCGGAAAAATCGTAATCTGGTGAGCTAAACATCATGGGCTCCATTAAACTTATTTCCAAGAAGGAAATTGAGGGTCAGCACACATCTGTTCAAAATAAAGATAAGTGCCAGAATTTGGCTTTGGACTTTTTGCTGAAACTTACATTAAACCTGACACAAGTAATACATCAAACCCTTAAAAAGGATAGGCTTCTGAGTGCATCTGTTTAATTTCTTCGAACTGTAAGATATCAAGAAAACATAAGCAGTTTTACTTAAGTTGTCATAGTAAATATATATAGCTCTTCTCAACAATGTCCACACTAAGTAATAAAATTACTAACCCAACATGTGAATTTGGAACCAGAAACATTAAATTTAACTGCCATGGTTTCCAAAGAATAAAAATGATTTCAGCAAACCATAGCTAACAGCCTTTATTTGGGTCTTGTAAATGATTAGCAAACTGTAGATAAGCCAGGCATTTTGTAAACTCGACCAGCATAATGAGGGTGAAGCCTGACATATCGGGATTGTGTCTTTGATTGGCTTCAGAAAGTACCTGTAATCAGACAGAGCCATGTCTTGCAGCATGCAGATAGGATTCCTCTCAAACGGCCATAGCATAATAATGTTTTATTGAAAAGTCTTTTCCATCCAATATATTAGCTGACGTCACCCACTATGATGATCCAGGATAAGGAAAACAACCTGGACAAGGCTTGGAAAAAAAATAAAATCCTGTGTGCCACAATCTACTTTACAGGCAGATTCCGAATTATTTCCACAAAACCTACAATTAATACTTATTAATTAACCTACAATGAATGTTTTTTGTTAACAGTTTACAGTGATTCAGGAAATGATTCGGTGCAAGTCCTGCTTTATCATTTTGAGTTGATAAGATGATTGGGACAATGGCCGCACTGTGTTATGTGCGGCACAGAAATGCTTCAGACCATTTCCAACCTCTCCCTTGAGGAAGCGTAGGATGAAACGATAGAGGGAGTGGTTTAGTGTGAGGTAAGGAAGAAGAAGTGTCCATTTTCCTGTGAGTGGCTGTGTTTTCTCCGTTATCCTACATCAAGAGAACTGTCAAGACTCCTTTAAGTTGAGGCTGACAGATGTGGGTGTGCCAGCCACTACAGCAATTCAAATCTGTGACTATTTGTAACATTTTGTAAATGTCTTCAGCACTGAGGAATTGGCCCACCCTGATTTTACCAAACATTTAGGACAGTGCATTGTGTCACTGTCAGCTGCTTAAATAGTAATGAACGTGGGAGAGCACAGCAGGTTGTAATTAAGGACATGCTACTTGACTGATGGATGAGAGTGCCAGATCAAGTGCTTCAATCAAGCTGCCTACCCAGAGGTGGCCCAGCAATGGAGCGCATTAGCGCACTGACACACTGCTCATGCAGTGGCAGGACGCAGCTTCTTTCCCTGAGATTTACACCATGGTAACTTCCTGCTCTTAGCTCGGGCTGATGGGCCAATTGTGTGTGTAATCCAAAGACTCTGCACATGTGCAAGTCCTGTTCTTTCCGAGTGCAGAAAAATTCGGAGTGCAAGTTGTGAAAAGTGCTGCAAATGTCTGCTTGAGATTTTTGGGGCTTAGATATTTTAAAGAAATAAATAGCTGGCACAGTTAATGCCAAGTGCAGTTAAATGAAGCAAAAGTGAACTGTAAACCGCTTGTACTCTGCCTGGGAACGTCGATTGACCTGACTATCATTTGCTCTGGACGAACATTTATTATCAGTATTTAATGCAAGTCTCTGACCAAAGGCCATCGACCTGAAACGTAACTGTGTTTCTCTCTCCACAGGCACTGCCTGACCTGCTGTGTGTTTACAGCTTTCGATGCTCTTATTTCAGATTTCCAGCATCCGCAGTATTTTGCTTTTGTTTTAGTACAAACCTGTTGGCCTAGAGATTGCTGCCAAAGTAATGGCGAGATTAATTGCGCTCGCCGTTATTTATGTACACATGTGCCACAGCAACTTCAGGCGAGGGCAGATGCGCGATTAAATGCAGACATCAAGAAATTGCTGTTGGAGATGCGCCGCTCCACCGTTAGCTTCGCAAAAATGGCATCTCGCTGTCTGGCTCCATATTCAAATGCATTGAGCGGCGTGACGTTCCTGTACTTGCACTGTAGGTACAAAGTAAACTCGTCACTGAAAGTTAAGTCAAGTCATTTCAATTCTAAGTACCCATTTAATGATGTAATAAGAGTTAATTACTGCCAATTAACTATTACATGTGTAGAGTCTCATTCCTTCAGGTTTTAATCGTTGTTGGAGATTTAATTTTTTTTAATTAAAACTTTTTTTTAAATTTTCTTTCTGTTACTTTTTCTCTCGCTCTTAATCCAATCTTTCTTTCCTTCTCTTTGTTTCTCTTCTGTGCCTGATGTGACATTGAATTCATCGACTCCAATTTCTAGTTCCTTCTCACTGCTAATTTCTCTATGCTTCAATCTGATTGGTTAAGGAGTTGCTTGCCCTGTTCACGCAGATCAAAGATGCCCTGTAGAGGGAGCTGCTCCGTTTCCACCTCGCACTTCCAGCAGCTTGCAGCGCAAAATATCATGGAGATTGAATGGGCAAGGATAAGTCTCACTAACTTATCACTTGGAGGGGGCAAGTCTAGGTAGGGTAGAGGAACAAAGGGATCTAGGAGTACAAATATACAAATCACTAAAAGTTGCGACACAGGTTAGCAAGTCCATAAAAAAAAAGCAAACCAAGC
Organism: Squalus acanthias; assembly: GCA_030390025.1. Classification (NCBI taxonomy): domain Eukaryota; kingdom Metazoa; phylum Chordata; class Chondrichthyes; order Squaliformes; family Squalidae; genus Squalus; species Squalus acanthias. The sequence continues at coordinate 153,306,439 of CM059428.1, forward strand.
ACTAGGGTTTATTTCCAGAGGGATAGAATTGAAAAGTAGGGAAGTTATGCTAAACTTGTATCGAGCCTTGGTTAGACCACACTTAGAGTACTGTGTACAGTTGTGGTCGCCATATTATAAAAAGGATATAGAGACACTGGAGAGGGTGCAGAGAAGATTTACAAGGATGGTACCAGAAATGCGAGGGTATACATATCAGGAAAAGATGAACAGGCTGGGTCTCTTTTCTCTTGAAAAAAGGCGGCTGAGGGGTGACCTAATAGAGGTCTTTAAAATTATGAAAAATTTTGATGGAGTGGATACAGAGAGAATGTTTCCACTTGTGGGGAAGAGCAAAACTAAAGGCCATCAATATAAGACAGTCACCAAGAAATCCAAAAGGGAATTCAGAAGAAACTTCCTTACCCAAAGAGTGGTGAGAATGTGGAACTCGCTACCACAGGGAGTGGTTGAAGCAAATAGTATAGATGCATTTAAGGGGAGGCTAGACAAGCATATGAGGGAGAAGGGAATAGAGGGTTATGCTGATAGAGTTAGATGAGGAAAGATGGGAGGAGGCTCGAGTGGAGCATAAACGCCGGCATGGACTGGTTGGGCCGAATGGCCTGTTTCTGTGCCGTATATCCTATGTAATCCTATGTAACTGCGGGTGTCGTTTGTTGACCAGTTAAAGCAAATTTTGGGCCAATATTGTTTTTAAAGTGTTTTTGGTGATTCCTTGTAGTATTTCTCTTTTGTTGCATAGGCAGCAGTTATGTCTGTTGTAAACACGGCACCGCCGCATAGCACATTGTCAGACAAGGTGTCCTCACAATGAAATGGTATCAATAAGGGATGAGAGCTAAAAGCAGCAGTGGAACTGAACTGAACTGACCTGAATTGCGCTAATCCTGTTCCATTTGAGAAAATTTTGCATTAGGTTCAGCTTCTTCCTTTAAAGAACGCTGGTGTGAGCCCAGAGAGACACAAAATGCCTCATCGGAAGTTTTAAATGTTGACTATGGCTCTTTAAGTGTGCAAGGTCTGCAGAAATGACATACTTAAGCTGAAAAGGACAAGCATAGAAATTGAGGAAGAAGAACGTTGCTTTTTAAAACCTAAAGATGGTGACATAAACTTAACAGGCACACGTATGAATGTTCTACAGCCATTTGGTAAAAATAGATCCAGACTCCTTCCAGACAAGGCTCACGACTTCAGCAGGTTTTCATTGTTTTTTGAAGGTGGGAATTGCTAATTCTAACTGAAACATTAACCACCCTTGCTAACAGCATTCCATCATCTATTAGAAGCACCTACGAGCTAAAAATGTGCGTTGCTTATTTTAATTCTCAAATTTCTTTGCTTTATTAGTGAACAAATATTTTTTTTTCCACAGCACAAGACCAGTTTGAGCAAGTTAAAATCCATCTCGCACAAGATAGTAAATACTGTGGCTGCTGCAAATCTGACAGAACAACCGAAAATGCTGGAAACACTCAGCAGGTCAGACAGCATCTGCGGTATTGTAAATCTGCGTTATCTTAAACGTTCACTAACATTACGGGTCTTCCTGTGACATTGCAGTCTGGAACCGTGCCCTCTAATTTTCCTTGCCTCCCATTTCGAAGGACTTCTATAAAAAAAAAATGTATGCAATCAGGGAAATCCACTGAGGGTTGCGGGTGGGGGGTGGAATTTCTGATATCCATATGTCAAATACTGCTGACATCAATTGTGAGCGAGGGAAGATTCCCGGGGGGGGGAGTGGTGGGGGGGGGGTGAGAGTGTAATGTTGCCCTACCCCTGTACCCAAGTCCAGCTGCCACTCCAATTCAGAAATGTGACTGTTGTCCCACCTGAATCATTCCCATGCAGTTTGAAAAACATCTGTACTTTGCACAAACCAATGTCTTCAGCAAAAAAAAAACACTGCTCAATTCCTCACAGTCACCTTGTCAGACAGCCACGGTTGTTAACCATTCACTGACCTGAAGTGTTTCCATATTAAAAGAGAAGTTTTTGTTATAGCGCTACATTACATGTCCAGTAGTTACATTCAGCGCAATACAGAAATTGCAAATTAACTTCTTTCAGGCCATCAATAACCTTTAGAAAAGCACAATACTGCGGATGTGGGAAATCTGAAATAAAAACAGAAAATGCTGGAAATACTCAGCAGGTCAGGCAGCATCTGTGGAGAGAGAAACAGAGTTTCCAGTTCTGACGAAAAGTCGACGACCTGAAACATTAACTCTGTTTCTCTCTCCACAGATGCTGCCTGACCTGCTGCGTATTTCCAGCATGTTCCATCAATAACCCTTTACCGGGTCAAGATGGATTCAGATTGACTTAACCTTGACTTGCTTAAGGATTGAAGTCCAACTGGCGGAGATTTGAGCGTGTCATGAACAACTGGCATAGCTGTCGATCTCCGGATGTGACTGGATCACATCAAGTTCTACCGGGCCTCATTGTTTTCTGCCAAAATTGCCCATTACGTGAGGATCATCCTGGAAAGCAAAGATAACCTCAGGCTTCTTATCTCGACTACCAATGGTCTCCATACAACCCGCTTCCCTACCCCCTCCGCCCTCACCTCGAATGAGAAGTTTGAGGAGCTGCGTGAGGAGCTTATGGATTTTTTGTCACCAAGATAAGAACATAAGAACATAAGAAATAGGAGCAGGAGTAGGCCAATTGGCCCCTCGAGCCTGCTCCGCCATTCAATAAGATCATGGCTGATCTGATCCTAACCGCCAATCTACTATCACAGAACCATCTCCTGAACCTAACAGAATTGGACACACGAAATAGGAGCAGGATCAGGCTACACGGCCCCTGGGCCCGCTACGCTACCCACAGGGCCATGACCGATCCGAACCTAGACTCATGTCCAAATTCCTGCCCGCTCCCTGTAACCCTTAATTCCCTTTACTTCTAGGAAGCTGTCTATTTCTGTTTTAAATTTATGTAATGATGTAGAAGATAGTGATCATCTGTTCAATTGCCTTTGCTGCTTCCCCCCTTTCCCTTGCATTTAAGATAGACCTTCCTCCAGGCTTCCCCTACCCTGGACCTGAACCTACGCCTCTCCCTAATTTCCCTGCAGTCTCCACACCCCTCCCCGCCCACCCCCCACCCACAGTATCCACTTTGAGATCATCTCATCCATGAGATGCACCTCCTACTCCCTCAACCCCATTTTCATTGTAATGCTGACCAGCCAACTCCCTTCCTGGCTGCTACATTAGCTCTCCTCAGGTACTGTTTTCCCTCCCTTTCAAAACTGCCATCATCCCCACTCCTCAAAAAAAACACTCAAAAGTCCTCTATTCTTGTGAACTCACACTCTATCTCCAATCTCCATTTCCTCTCCAAAGTCGTTGAGTGTGTTTTTTGCCTCCCAGATCTGTGCCTATCTCTCCCGCAGCTCCCCTTTGAATCTCTCAAATCTGGTTTCCACCCCTCCCACAGAACCAAAACAGCCCTAATCAAAGTCACCAACAACTGTGACAGTGATGTATTATCTGTCTTCTTCCTCCTCGACCTCTCTGCAGTGTTTGACACAGTTGGCCACATAATCTTCATCCAATACCTCTTCTCCATTGTCCCAGTGAGACTGCTCTCGCCTAGTTCCACGTTCACTTATTCAATCGTAGCCACAGCATCTCTTCCCAACCCACGTCCATGGTGCCCTCCTTTTCCTCTTATTTTTCTCTGCGCCTTGACAACATCATCCATTGACATGGGGCCAACTTCCACGTGTACCCATCTTTATCTCTCTGCTTCCTTTCTCGAACCCTCCACTGCCTGTGTGCTGTCAGACTGCTTGACCAATATTCAGTCTTGGATGAGCTGCAATTTCCTCCAGTTAAACATTAGGGAGGTGAAAGCCATCCTGTTTAGCCTCTGCCACAAATTCCATACCCTCACCACCGACTCCATCCCCCTCCCCAGGCTGTGAAGAGTTTCTGACATAATAGAGTCTGGAGCTTTTAAGTAGCGATTTCGGCAGCTAGGAAATGCTTTTTACAGTGATTCTTTTTCCATTGTGCCGACACACTTGCTTCTCGCTGCTTCTGATAGGGTCAGACCACCAGTAGATTTTGGGAGCCTTCAACGGCCCCCACCTCCTACCCACAGTGAAGACTTCTCAGGAGCAGCTATGGCAACTCCCTATGGGCATACCCTTGTACTGAGATGACGAGAAATTTCTTCACTCAGAGGGTTGTGAATCTTTGGAATTCTCTACTCCAGAGGGCTGTGGATGTTCAGTCGTTGAGTATAATCAAGGCTGAGATCGATAGATTTTGGGTGGGGGGGGAAATTGGGTTGATTTGCGCCTCTTGTTAGCGCTAATGGGGCGCAAATCCCCTAGCGCCCGGGCGCGGTGCTGCTAACGCCTTCCGCGGAATTCAGTGGGAGGTTAGCGGTGGTGGTAGCCGGTAGCACCTCGTGGTGCTGCGCCGCCGGCAATGACATCATCGACATGCGCGGCAGCCTGCTTGCGCCCTGGCCGCAAACTTAGGTTGCACCCCCTGACCTATCGCCAGACAATATGTCCGACAGGGTCAGAGTGGCGTTTTTGCAGCTGCGGCGGCGCTACTTAAAAGGCAGGTGTCGGGCGGCCATTTTTTTTTGGCTGACTGCCAGCACCTGCCCCCTTCACCTTTTTTCTTCGGGGTGCCGACCTCGATCGCTCAGCCCGACACTCCTCTTGAGTGCTGGGCTGTTTTCACAGCACCCCGCTCCCCGGTGGTCCAGCAGGGCCCCGGTGCGCACAGTGCTAGGCCTCTCCCCTTTAATCAGGGGCGGGAGGCCTGCAATGCTACTGTTGCACGTAGCGCTGCAATATTCTGTTGTAGCGCCCCAAGAAGGAGGTGGAGCGCTTCCAGTAGCGCCCCGCCTCCTGCTATGGGGCGCTACAACTGAATTTCAGGCGGAGGGGCGCTAATTTATTCGGGGTGCCCCAGTGATGTTAGCGCCCCAAAAGGGGCGAAACCGAACTTTTCCCCCTTGGACTCTAAGTGAATCAAAGGATATGGGAATTGGGTGGGAAAGTGGAGTTGAGGTAGAAGCTCAGCCATGATCTTATTGAATGGCAGAGCAAGCTCGAAGGGCCATATGTCCTACTCCTGCTCCTATTTCTTGTGTTCTTATGCCATTATTATGGTGGCAGAGCAGGAGCAGCACAGGATGGAGCAAAAGTGGCTGAGGCAGCAGTTATTGCAAGAGGCAGCACAGCACATTTCATCACTGAAACTTCTCTTCTGTGGAACAAAGTCTATGTTTGACACCACAGCCATGCCTCCTTCCCCACTTTCAAAATAAAGCCACATTCCCATCCTACAATACAATAACACACCCATCCCTCACCAGAGGCCCATGGGAGAGGATGTGTGAGATGGGGACGTTGGAGGGCAGGTGCCAACTGCTGGTTCATCATAATGTTCAGCTTCTCTTGATTTCATGTTGCTACACCACACACTGCAATCACATGTCAGTTCCATTTCTTCTACTGGAAATCATGTCAAGTCCACTCCTCAGTAACACATTCTGATCTCTCGTCTTGTCTCTTCTAGATGTGCCAATCCAACAACAAATACAGAAGGAAGCTGAGCATCATGCAGGCGCTCCTGCTTCAGACCCTGCCTGCATTTCTTCACTGACGAGCTCATGAAGGTCCTTGTAAACTGTAAACCCTACGGAATCCTGTATTGAGGTGGATTCTTTCCAGAAATAAGAAAGGAGAGGTCGCACACCATTTACAGTTTGGTGAAATAAAAACCCTTTTTCTTTAGGTCTGTCATTGAATTCCTGTCAGGCATGTAAGTAGCTAGATGCATACTGTGAATGATACAATATACCTTGGGGAAAACTTGATATTGGAAATTAAGACTTGAGCATAAAATCTAGGCTGACAGTTTAGTGCAGTACTGAGGGAGTGCTGCACTGTTGGAGGTGTCGTCCTTCGGATGAGATGTTAAACCAAGTCCCCATCTGCTATCTCAGGTGGACAAAGATCCCACGGCACTATTTTGAAGAGGGGAAGGGGAGTACTCCCTGGTGTCCTAGCCATTATTGTCCCCCAATATCACTAAAAAATAGATTATCTGGTTATTATCACATTGCTGTTTGTGGGACCTTGCTGTGCAAATTGGCTGCCACGTTTCCTACATTACAACAGTGACTACACTTCAAAAGTGCTTAATTGGCTGTAAAGCGCTTTGGGACGTCCTGAGGTCGTAAAAGGCGCTTTATAAATACAAGTCTTTCTTTCTTTTACTTCATCAGCTTCTGCTGCTGAAGTGTGTCCAGGTGGGTGCAGGATAAAACAAGGCTTCAGTTAGTTCCTTAATGGAGCTGTGGATGGCATAACAGCTGACATCACCTCTAGGTGACTGGAAGAACCCTACGGTAGAAAAGATGAGGGTAGCGGTGACCTTCACTGTCACTGGTAGCGCAACGCAGGTGGTTTATTTTTCCTGCAGGTCTTTGTGGACCAGATAGAATATGTCAGTCAAGCCTTCTTGCTGAGCTTGAGTTTCTTCATGCTCTGCTCCTCTCCCATGCCCAAAGAGCTAATAACTCTTTCACAGAGCTTCTACTGCCTGAGGTAGTTTGTTCTGCAAGTGGTTCATCACTTATGCCATCTGTGCCCGCCCCCCACCAAACCACTCTCTATCTGCCGCAGCAGAAGCTCAACAATGACCACTGCATAAATAAAAACAGAAAATGCTGGAAATACTCAGCAGGTCAGGCAGCATCTGCAGAGAGAGAAACAGAGTTAACGTTTCAGATCGATGATCAACCTGAAACATTAACTCTGTTTCTCTCTCTACAGATGCTGCCTGGCCTGCTGAGTATTTCCAGCATTTTCTGTTTTTATTTCAGATTTCCAGCACCCGCAGTATTTTGCTTTTGAATGACCACTGCATCCTTGTCATGCAATTGAGAACTTCGCCGTACTATTCATTTCTGTCAGTATAGTGTTGGTAACTCCAAATCTTGCTATTCATCCCACTGGATTTCAAGACTTACTTTTCCTTTATAGTCCCCAGTGTGATTTTACATGAGTTTCTATTGATTAGCTAAAAGTTTCCCCCCCCCCCCCTAACTAATGATGAATTTGAGTTCCTGCCAATTCACTGGTAGGATGCATCTGAATCTTTGGTGATCTGGTGACGGACTTTTGTCTGACTCCCTGGTGGTGGAGTAGATGCTTTTCTTTGTTACTAATCTCCATGATCTAATATTTGATTAGGATTAAGACCCAGTGTAGTGATCAAAAAACCCCACAAATAGTCCAGTGCTACTTTCTACCAGGAATACAACCCCATTTAATGCACATCTACTTCTAAAGAACACAGAAATATATGGCCTTTAAAGTCAATAAGAAGGTTTTACATCAGTTGCAGTTATGTGAAGCTACCCTTTAACAGGTAGATGTATTTAGAATATAATTCAATTTCATCAGTCTTTTCCAGCTGTTTTTCATTATGGTCTGATAACGGTGATATTTCCCTGACCCCTGGCTACCTGGTGATGGTGTCCATGTTCCATCCTTCCTATATGTTGATGGGTTTGTGTCTAAATACCCCCGGCAATCTTGTGATGAATATTTTTCTGAGATTCTGCCAGATAATGTGCCTTTAAAATCCCTGCTGATAGTTTGTGGATTTTTGCCTGCATCCTTGTTTATTTAGTGATGGATGTTTATTTGAGTCCTGCCAGCTTAATGGCAGCCATGGTTAAGGTCCGTTTAATGAAAATATTGTACTTTGCTAGATAATGCACTAGTCAGCAGCCTTGTGTAGAGAAGTAGTCCATGTCTATGTGTTAGACTAAAGCTGCTGCTGTTCGTTGAATCCCTAGTTTATTTTTCGCTGGAGATACATCAACAGCAGTATGAGCCGGAATCCCCTGGAGGCCTTGTAGTGGGTTTGCATCACTGGAAAATGAATGATGAATTTGTGTTCCTGCCAATTTACTGGCAGGATGCGTCTGAATCTCTGGTGGTCTAATGACGGATTTTTATCTGACTCCCTGGTGGTGGAGTAGATAGTTTTTTAATAACAAAGAAAAGCAAGTTAAATTCAAGCTTTAAATAGACATTCAGAGGATCCCAGTTTTGAACTCTGATGTCCAAGTTTATTCAAATTCTTCTCATCATTGACATTATTCCACTTAGTTAAAAAATTATTTCACTTCCCTTCCAAATTTCTCCTTTTCCCTCTTGAAACCACTGATTCATGCAAGGGTACTTAGTGTTCCATGTGTCTAAAACAGGTGGCCTTTCTTCATGTTTGAGCCTCTTGGCAGACTGTTCAATTGGGCTATCATAGCCTGACCAGATATTGTCCTCAGCCAGCTCTGAATGGAAGGTTGCTAAAGGATGATATAATTGAGGTATAAGTATATAAATTCCCTGATCCCACGTTCACAGCGGGCAGTTTTGCTTGAGGGGAGCATAGGTCAAAGAATCTGTGCCGCCACCTTATCACCAATCTCTACACCCTTTGAGCACAGCTCTCCACCAGGACAATAGGATTGTTGAACTTCCTCTATAAAATACTAAATGATCTAGATAAACACAACCTCCTCGAATTTTCCATGGGGGTTGTCTGTTGGGAAATTAGCGGAGCTCCCAGAGAAACAGACTAAAAATGACCATTTACACCATTTATTCCGAGGGCCTCTTCAATCTCCTGCTGAAGTTATGACAACAAATCAAGAGAACCCCACTGAAATTCAGGGCCAACAGTACTTCAACTTAAGACGGAAAAGTAGGAGGAGATGACATAAATTTAAATTGGAGAAAAATAAATTTAACATTAGGAAGAACTTGTTCATTCAATGAGTGATACACGTCTGGAATAATCTGCCTGGCAGGGCAATAGAAGTGAAACCATTCGCAAGGCAGTTGGATGCTATAATGGGAGAGTTAGGGCTTTAGAGCAATAAGCTTCAATCAGCCAAATGGCCTTTTCTCGTCCTTGAACTTCCTTATGTTCTGAAGACATCCACACATTCACACTTTCCAGCATCTCTAACCCAGGAGTGCCGAAGCCAGTTCTAACACCCCTATTGCCAACCTTGCTGAGATCAGGGATTGAACCTGGGATTTCTTCAGTCTGTGTAACTCAGTCCCTCAGTCCCTCTTTCTCATGTGTTCCTGAGACTGGTAGTATATATCTGCACTTGCCCTGAGGTGATAAAGAATGAAAAAAATAATCCTATTATACGTCCTGTGAGCAGCCAAACCTTTTTAGGGTATCATTTCATCACATAATCTTTACTTCTAATAAATGTACTTTAAGTACTCAATGTATTCAATGATATACACTTTACTTTGAATCTGTTATTATTCAAAGTTAGTAAAGGTTTTGCTTCCTTAATTGAGCCATAGCAACCATTAAATGAGTAAATTCTTTTCACACGTAACTGTACATTTCTCTATTATGTCATAAAGCTGCCAAAATCTTTCCTGTACCCCATCAATTTTCCCTTAAATACCAGCCCATTTATTAAATCTTTTATTAGGTCTTGTATTATGTATGCAAGCAAAGATATTAATATCAACCACTGTATTGTGGAAATCTCCATAAATCTCCATAAATTTCCTTTAATAAAGAAACTGTTTACATTGTGCATTCTAATTTTTACTCTAAAAGATGTTAATATAATTTAATGAAGCTAATCTGATTTATATTTCAACTCACTAATAAGTTAATTTTAGTCTAAAACCTTTCTGCATTTAAATTTGTCGACAGTAATCGGGGATTGAAGTAATTACTGTATGTCTCAGGGAATGAAGTGTGTTTTCAGTTTGAAACAAAAGTGTAAACAGGTACTGGTGGAGAAACAATCTCATCTTTATTGCAATTTTTTCTGATTTTCCTTCCAGTTTGACCTATTTTTGTGCAATGTTGTTCATTATGAAAGAACTGCTACAATTCTAAATTGAAAAGAATACACTGAATGTGCCTGATTTTAACCCTACCCACCTGGTGAAAACCGGATGGGAGGGTAGTTAAAATTGAGCAGGTTATTTACCAACAACAATAACTTGCATTTATATAGCGCATTAAACGTAATAGAACGTCTCAAAGGCGTTTTACAGCAGCGTTATCATACAAAATTTGACACCGAGACACATAAAAAGATATTAGGACAGGTGACCAAAAGCTTGGTCAAAGAAGTAGGTTTTAAGGGTTGTCTTAAAGGAGGAGAGAGAGGTAGAGAGGCGGAGAGGTTTCGGGAGGGAATTCCAGAGCTTAGGGCCTTGGCAGTTGAAGGCATGGTCGTTAATGGTTGACGCGCAAGAGGCCAGAATAGGAGGAGCCCAGAGATCTTGGAAAGTTGTAGGGCTGTAGGAGGTTACAGAGATAGGGAGGGGTGAGGCCATGGAGGAATTTGAAAACCAGGAATGGTAGCATAGTGGTTATGTTACTGGACTAGTAATCCAAAGGCCTGGGCTAATGATCCAAGTAGATGTGAGTTCAAATCCCACCACTACAGCTGGGGAATTTAAATTCAGTTAATTAGAATCATAGAATGGTTACATCACAGAAGGAGGTCATGTGGCCCGTCGAGCCCATGCTGGCTTTCTGCAAGAGCACTTCAGCTAGTCCCACTTCCCTCCCTTTCCCCGCAGCCCAGCAATTTTTTTTCCTTCAGGTACTTATTCAATTCCCTTTTGAAAGCCACGGTTGAATCTGCCTCCACCACCCTTTCAGGCAGTGCATTCCAGATCCTAACCACTCACTGCGTTTTTCCTCATGTCGCATTTGGTTCTTCTGCCAATCACCTTAAATCTGTGTCCTCTGGTTCTCGACCCTTCCGCCAATGGGAACAGTTTATCTCTATCTACTCTGTCTAGACCCCTCATGATTTTGAACACCTCTATCAAATCTCCTCTCAATCATCTCTGCTCTAAGGAGAACAACCCCAATTTTGTATCCATGCTGCCACTGTCCCTTTTATTCCAAGGTCTTCAACTTTGGGGGCAAGCCTATTATGTGGCACTTTATCAAACACCTTTTGGAAGTCCATGTACACCACATCAACCACATTTCCCTCATCAACCCTCTCCAAAGCCTCATCAAAAAACTCAAATCAAGTTGGTTAAACATGATTTGCCTTTAATAAATTGACACCAGGATATGTCCTATTCCACCGGCAGGACAGACTCACCAGACCTGGTGGCACAGTGGTATACAGTCGGGAGAGAGTAGCCCTGGGAATCCTCAACATGGACTCTGGACCTCATGAAGTCTCATGGCATCAGGTCAAGAATGGGCAAGGAAACCTCCTGCTGATTACCACCTACCGCACTCCGGCAGCTGATGAATCAGTACTCCTCCATGTTGAACACCACTTGGAAGAAGCACTGAGGGTAGCAAGGGCACAGAATGGACTTCAATGTCCATCACCAAGAGTTGCTCGGTAGCACCACTACTGACCGAGCTGGCTTAGTCCTGTAAGCCTTTCTCTTACTACTGTTCAGACTTCGAGTATTACGAATAAGCGTAACAATGACATAAGTATGTGATCAATAAAATTGGTCTTTATTCACACTACAGTTCAAAATTCAAGTGGACATCGCAATCAATATGCACCTAATTTACCTGTACATAAAAGTACCCCCAGCAACTCATATGCTACCTCCTGGCGATTTATATCCTAAGTCAACCGTACATAAAAGTACCCTTTAACAATATCTAAGTTCTAAGTATGTCCGACTTTTATACATACTCCTTTATCTCTGGGTGATTGGTCCAGGAAAGTCGTACGCCAAAAACATAGACTGGCCAGCTTTCTTTGTTCCTCTGTTCTTCCACTTCTGTCTTCTTTCTTTCTGAATTTCCTGCCCCTGGGTCACTTCTTTTATAGGCCCTTTCTGCCGGCCTCCCTCGTATATCACCATCTGCCTTCCTCTGATAGGTCAGTTTCACTCCAAACCTTCCCTGATTGGAGTTCCTTCCACATGACACGTTTATGTTCCTGTGAGGTGTGTGGGGACGGGACTTCCTCATCACTCGTGTTTCTCCTTCCTGGCCATGTGGTCTTACAAACAAAGAACACATGCTGACCTCCAACATTTTGAACCATTTCACAATTTGTCCTGAACTTCGATCTCCACATGGTAGCAGCGGTTTTATTACAGTTTTTAGAATCGTACAGTCTCCCTTAAATGTCTCTTATGTTATTCATGCGCAGACATTTCACCAGAGTTGGAGCAGTATGTATTCCGATCAGTCATAATACAATACAATATACATTATCCCCTATAATACAATATCTATACCCCCATTTCACATTATTAAAGCTGATCCCGTAACAGTTCCCTCGTATGCTTAAATTGTCTTCCCTTGTTCTTTCTTTGTTTACGTCTTGCTCGCATTCCCCACTCCCACATAAGCACGATCACACACATTAGCTGTAACCATAGCAGAGCTTGTGAGCACAGTCTTACACATAGAGCTAAGTCTACACGATTAAATCCCAAATCCCACCAAGAAGTCGCCTCATTCATTAACGAGGTTATTATTCTGTCATTAGCATCATTCCTCCCTTTTAATACCGAGAATGTCCTTCCCACTTCTCCAATCAGTTTCACAAACTCAGTGAGATTTTCATTTATCCAAGGTAACCCATATCCAAAGACGGACACTTATTTCTCCAAATCATCTACCCCGGTTGATGCCTTAACATGCATTAGATTCTGATCTATTAAAGGCAGAATAGTCCTGTTCCCGATTCTTACCATCCTTTTAGGTTTAATACACATAGTACTGTTAGATATTGTAGCATTCTTTTGCCCATATTTGCACTTTGTTTCTGTAGTGGTCCAACAATAGGCACCCTGTTCCTTATAAACAACGGTGCTACAGTGAGAAGGCCTTACGGCAGTGGCCTGACACTGATACTTGGACATCCTGGTCAAGTTAAATCCGCATAACGGCTCTTCATCGTTCAAGACATTATACATACACATGGTGGTTTTTCCTTGGGTCTTACATAGATGTAATTTTACTTCAAAGAGATTGGATATATTTAACAACATAAGGGCAACACGGTGGCATAGTGGTTAGCACTGGTGCCTCACAGCGCCAGAGACCCGGGTTCGAATCTGACCTCAGGTGACTGTCTGTGTGGAGTTTGCACATTCTCCCCGTGTCTGCGTGGGTTTCCTCCGGGTGCTCCGGTTTCCTCCCACAGTCCAAAAATGTGTGGGTTAGGTTGATTTGGCTATGATAAATTGACCCTTAGTGTTAGGGGGGATTAAATATGTGGGGTGATGGGATATGTTAGGGGGAATTAAATACGTGGGGTTACGGGGGTAGGGTGGGATATGTGTACTGTGGGGATTAAAGCAGGGACAGGGTACTGGATTTGGATGATCAGCCATGATCGTATTGAATGGCGGAGCAGGCTCGACGGGCCAAATGGCCTACTCCTGCTCCTAGATTCTATGTTTCTATGTTTCTATGTTTCTATATCCGGTCGATGATGTATATTTATATAAAACACTATCTTTCAGGAAACCCATATTGGCTACCTTATACACCCGCAGTGGTGCCCAAGGTTTGGACATTACGGGCATTCTTAATATGATTCCTATCAATCGATCATCGCTAGTCTGATTACATTCATGTGGCGCGACATGTACCACAGTAAGACTTCACAACTGACACACTGTCAAGTTTGAATGATACCTTGCCGCTGCCTTAAGGTGTTTATCTTCCATCCAAATTGGAACCCTTCCCTCAGCTATTCTATTCAAATTCCTCCCTATGTCCTGTAGAATCCAAGAACTCATCATCGCGCATGCATCATTTTGTGCTGTCTGATCAGGGGCGTTTCTATCCTCCCTTGTCAAATTGTTTATGGCCTGTGCCTGATTTTCCAACAATTTGACCAACCCTTGCATGTAATTGTCGAGGTCAATTCTGCTTCTAATTGCACTTTACCTATGCTATTCTGGTTTCTTAATGCCTGCTGTACCTTTTCTCTCCTTTTTCCCAACTGATAGTTCAAGCTCATAATATCCCCTGTATTTACCCATCCTAACGCGGTATTCTACATTATTGAGCACACCGCGCTTTTTCCTCTGTGCCGGGGATTTTGGGGCTTGAGGCTCCTCCCCTATGGTCGCTATTTTTCTTCCAAAAGGTTTTTATTAACTGTGCTTTTCTATCCCTTAACCAGTTTCTAGTGGGTTCACTGCACCATGTCGGCAAGGCAAGATTAGACACATTGATAATAACCTCCCTTGCATCTAATACAACATCATGTAACATTGACAACTCACTCGGAACCAACACCAATCCGTTAATCAGAGCAGGGAATGGGGTGGGGCATTTTTCACTCCCCTCATTGGGTGGCACTGGTTTCTCTTTCGCCTTTAATTGAATGGCTTCTTTGGACTGATCAGGACATTGAATATTATCATAACGATTTTTAATTTGAGGATCATCATGGGAGAAATTTCTGCTTACACCCACATATATTCCTGTGCGATTACTTGACCAGAAATTTGTCCAACAGTAACTTGTCCCATCAATTAACTGGGTAGCTACGATTCCTCTTGCCTTCCTCAGTCTCAGGTTATTTGTGGTCTCACCCGGTGCAAACCAGAGTTCTAGGATCGTCCCGGTCAGAGTAGTCTCATTTGAGCATTTTAAACAAATCCTTTGCCCCTCATGCACCCTCTGCTCCGTTACCCTCACCGTCCAATTATAACATGTTATAGTCTGATTTTTAATTGTTACATTCATCTCATTTACAACAGAAAACCCTGTATCCAGTGAGGTTATGGTTCCATTGGTGCTGTTTCCGAGCTGCCGTGATTCCTGATATAGTTCAATCCCATCCACTACGAGCATCAAAGCGCTTAATACGATTAGGAGTTTCCCCATCCTGGAGCTTCTGTAACACATAACAGTTAATATTCACATGCTCTTATTCACACATTCAAATTCATTTCCTTTTAGGTTTGCTCCCACCTCCTCCCGAGGTGCCGATGTTGTTCCCAGTGTTGTGGGCGGCCCTCAAGTTCAATTCCTTTAAAGTTCCCCACAGGCTCGCTCAGGAATTAGGCCTGAGTCACATCCTTAATTTGTTTATCAGTCAGAGTGGGGATCAACAGGTGTGTGGGGGTTCGCATGGGTCTCCCCGTTACCAATTCATGAGGGGAATGACCCGTTCCTTTGGATCTGTTACTGCATATCCCCATAGGGATTAGAGAAAGTTCCTGACCCCACTTAGTGTACTGTTCGTTTAATTCCTTTCGCAGGGCCGACTTCAACGTATGGTTCATCCTTTCCACAATCCCCGATGATTGTGGGTTACATGCCATTTCCCTTCAATTCCTAGCAATTTCAGAGTGGCTTGCATTATCTGACCTGTAAAATAACTTCCCTAGCCTGACCCGATCACGGAAGACGTCCCCATCTGGAGAATACCTTTTCAACTAGGGTCTTGGCCATCCATGAGGCTGTGGCCAACTTGCACAGGAAGACTACTACCCAGCTGGTAATCTTGCACCGTTAACACTCATCTGGCCCCCTGCTTAAAAGAAAAAACAGACAATCCATTGCGGCTTTCCTATCAGCCAAATGGGTTAATTCGTCAATTTCCGATCCCCTTCTATCAATGTGGGGACACTGAAATTTAAAAACTTAAAAAAGTAACAATGCCCAAAATGTTTACAAAACTCACAGCTGGTTGTGGAGTTAAAACAGAGTGCACAGCTGCTAGTGAAAAGAGTTAACTTCTTTCTTTTGCATTTCAAAAGAAGACAAACACAGACATCAATCACTCAGGTTTGGTCACACAACTTCACAGCTTACTCTTTGCAAAGTCTTTGGGCTGGATTTTGAATGACCCATGGAGTCGGGTTTGGAGGCGTGTGGGGGGTTAAATTTGCGGGGTCGGGATTTCCGACCCCATCCGGCCTCCATCCCGCCTCCACGCAATTTTGACAAAATCAGTTGCAGGGTTCCCGACTCCGTCCCGCCTCCAAGAGGCGGGAGAGGCCATTAAAGCACTTAACAAGCCCTAAATTGGGTCTGTAATGCTATTTTGAAACGTTGTAGCTAGTTTAACCCTTTTCTGACGTGAAGCACACCTGGTGTGAAACACTCCAGTGAAACCTGGCGGGAGCATAAGTGGATAGCTGACTATCGGCTGCAGGTCCACTATTCTTTCTTTCTCTCTCTCTCTCTCTCTCATATATTTGCATCCAGGTCCAGTTACAACAGAAGCAATGCAGACAGGTCCTCTCTCACCAACAGCCAGACAGTCTCTGAGACCAGGCAGTCAGCAATGATGACATCATCAGAGGCGACTTTCAGACTGAAACCATTAATTAGTTCATGGGTTCCCACATACTGCAACTCAATTGCCCAATTAAGTGAAAATTGCATCAGGCATCCACATTAATCTGGAGTCGGGGGGGAAACACGGAATGCGGATTACTCGACCCCGACCCGACCCGAAGACAAAATCCAGCCCTTTGTACCTGATCAACTCACTTCAGCAGGTAACAACATCAGACATCCTAAACATTCTGTGAAGCAACTCCACACAATAGCATTTCCTTTTTTTTTCCCTGGTCACCCATACTTGTAATTGGTCAAAAATTTCAAAAATTGTTGATGTGATTGCCTCATGTCCGGAACTAGAGGCTTTCACATAATTTACACCAACCAGAATTTCACCGTGGGCAAAATAAAAGTCTGATTTTAATAGGTTAATTAACCTCAACAACACCAATTCAATACAATATTTTTAAACTAACCAGTATCACTTAAAAAACAAAGGAAAAAGCCACACCAACAAAGAAACATTCACACATGCTTTGTAAACGTTCACATTGGCAACTGTAACTTCAAAGCTGAAGCTTATCTTTTGTAAAACAATTAACAAACTTAAATTGAAATTTAATTAACAAACTTAAAACAGCACACGCTTGTCCATCATTCAAGACAAACTACAAAGGGTTAAACAAAGCTCTCTGTACAGAAAAGTGGGTGGAGCTGAAACACACACACAAGGCACTTTCTTTCAAAGACAGAAAACTTCCACACTTTCACACAAACTGAGATTCCAGCATTCTTTTAAGGTTCCTTTCACTCAGCAAATCCTGTGTTTTATTGGTCTCGGCAGACACTAATAGCTTTGTGTCGGTAAAACTTTAATTTTCACCTCCCCCCCATTTCTCTCAAATTGCCTCAGCAACTTATTCTGTCTCCCTCCCTTTTCTGGCGGGGTTAACTTCATTTTTCCATCTTCATCTATTTCACTTACAGCTGCCCTTTGTTCGACTGCAATGAAATATCCTTGGGGGTTCAACTCCCATTTCTAGTTTCCCTAAATCACCCACCATTTCTTTCAATGGTGTCATGTTATACGGTATGGTTTAATCACTTTGTAACACCCCTCTGTTCTGTCCTCTTCAGGGGAACCAAATTTCTGCTGCCTTATAAGATTCATCGGCGGTGGGACCGGGAGGTTCCGGTACTTCCGGCGGGATTCTCAATTCCCCGTATTGTGGTCCCTCATCAGATCACTTTCCTTCCCCCTCCATATCCCCTTCCTTTGGGGTCGTTAAGCATATTATCCCCTTCTCGACTGATAGCCGAGTTTTCAATCACTCAATTTCCTTTCAGCATTTAGTGTGATCAGTTTCTCTCTCTTTTTGTTGCTGCAACACATTAAATGCCAACATTACAGCCCCAGGACATCGCTGCAGGAGTTCCTCAGGGCCATGTCCTCGGCCCAACCATCTTCAGCTGCTTCAATGACCTTCCCTCCAACATAAGGTCAGAAGTGGGGATGATCGCTGATGACTGCACAGCATTCACAACTCCTCAGATAATGAAGCAGCCCATGCCCGCATGCAACAAGACCAGGACGACGTTCAGGCTTGGGCTGATAAGTGGCAGGTAACATTCGCACCACACAAGTGCTAGGCAATGACCATCTCCAACAAGCGAGAGTCTAACCACCTCCCCTTGACATTCAACGGCATTACCATCACCGAATCCCCCACCATCAACATCCTGGGGGTCACCATTGACCAGAAGCTTAACTGGACCAGCCACATAAATACTGTGGCAACAAGAGCAGGTCAGAGGCTAGGTATTCTGCGGCGAGTGTCTCACCTCCTGACTCCCCAAAGCCTTTCCACCATCTACAAGGCACAAGTAAGGAGTGTGATGGAATACTCTCCACTTGCCTGGATGAGTGCAGCTCCAACAACACTCAAGAAGCTCGACACCATCCAGGACAAAGCAGCCTGCTTGATTGGCACCCCATCCACCACCTTAAACATTCACTCCCTCCACCACCAGCGTACCGTGGCTGCAGTGTGTACCATCTACAAGATGCACTGCAGCAACTCACCAAGGCTTCTTCGGCAGCACCTCCCAAACCTGCGACCTCTTCCACCTAGAAGGACAAGGGCAGCAGGCGCATGAGAACACCACCACCTCCAAGTTCTCCTCCAAGTTACACCCTATCCTGACCTGGAAGTATATCGCCGTCCCTTCATTATTGCTGGGTCAAAATCCTGGAACTCCCTCCCTAACAGAACTGTGGGAGTACCTTCACCACACGGACTGCAGCGCTTCAAGAAAGTGGCTCACCACCACCTTCTCAAGGGCAATTAGGGATGGGCAATAAATGCTGGCCTTGCCAGTGACGCCCACATCCCATGAACGAGTAAAAAAAAAGTGGTCTAGCCAAACCTGTTGATTAATGGCTAAACCAGTTGTCCATCATAAATGTTCAAGTCTGCATCCCTTGGACTTAAGGGAGTGGAGGTGAGGGCCCTACCAGTGAGAACAACCAGGATGAGAGTGAGTAATGGTTTTAGTGGGGACAAGGGCATCAAAGGTGAGGGTGTGATTGAGCCGATCAGTACCATCAGGAATGTTGTGGTGAATGGAGGGCCAAAGGCTAGACAGTTGGGAATTTGAAAGTTAGCCACTCAGATCCCGACCATTCCTAACCGTTTGCAATGTTAATCTGCAGGTTTTTGCAGGTGGATAAGGTGCCCGCTAAAAGCAGTAGGAGCTTCAAGAATTTATGCAAATTGGTGTACAATCATGAGAATAGGACCCTCGTTGCAATTCTAACTGGGGCCTGAGTGGGGAAGCTGCCACTATACAGAAAGTCTGCAGCTGGTCTGAAGACAGAAGAGACCGTTCTGGTAAGTGTAAAGCATCCCGTATGGGGCCAAGAGGAGTAGGACTGCTCCTGCAGGGTCCACAAGAAAAGTCGCCCTTCTCCTACCCCAGATTGCCTCTCTTTCCGTCCCACGGGATCCTCCCAAAACCCCCTCAGCGCTACTTACCTGGAAGCCGGGAGCCGCTCTGCACCCTCTTCAGGCCTGTTCCGGGCGAGAAGTGGACCAACAGCTTTTAAATGAGACTCGATGGTTAAAATCACCGTGGTCTCCTGCTGCCTCCGCCAGGCGGGGGATCAATTCACAGGAGCGGTTTCCCATTGGAAACTTGCTCCAAGTTAAAATCTTCCACAGTGTCTAATTCTGAGCTGCAGAAATGAAGTTTTGTCTGCATCAGTGGACGTTAAAGATCCCATGGCAGTATTTGAAGAACAAATCAGTGTTCTTCAGGTGGAATGAGATAAAAAAATATTCTCTCTCCATTGCATCATTCATTTTATTTATTTACATGCTTTAGGGAGTCCCCACCTTTGACTATACTCCCCAGGCAAATTATTTGCTGGCAGACGGAAGTTCCACCCCTTGAAAGCCAATGTGGAAAGTAGCAAAAATGACGGAGACCACATGCCTTTCAGAGCTGTTCCTTCTTCTTCTTAGGCAGTCCCTCGGAACCGAGGATGACTTGCTTCCACATTAAAAATGAGTTCGCAGGTGACTGATGAGTCCAATGCGGGACCTACAGTCTCTGTCACAGGTGGGGCAGACGGCGGGTGGGTGGGGTGCTTGGGTTGATGTGCGCTCCTTGCGTTGCCTGTGCTTAGCTTCCGCTTGCTCCCGGCGAAGAGACTCGAGGTATTCGGCGCCTTCCCGGATGCTTCTCCTCCACTTTGTGCGGTCTTGGGCCAGGGATTTCCAGGTGTCAGTGGGGATGTTGCACTTTTCCAAGGAGGCTTTGAGGGTGTCCTTGAAGCGTTTCCTCTGCCCACCTGGGGCTCTCTTGCCGTGTCGGAGCTCCGAGTCGAGCGCTTGTTTTGGGAGTCTCGTATCGGGCATGCGGACGATGTGACCCGTCCATCGGAGCTGATCGAGAGTGGTCAAAGCTTCGATGCTGGGGATGTTGGCCTGAGCAAGAACACTGACATTGGTGCGCCTATCCTGCCAATGGATTTGCAGGATCTTGCGGAGGCAGCGTTGGTGGTACCTCTCCAGTGCTTTGAGGTGCCTGCTGTACATGGTCCATGTCTCTGAGGCATACAGCAGGGCGGGTATCACTGCTGCTCTGTAGACCATGAGCTTAGTGCCGGGTTTGAGGTCCTGGTCTTCAAACACTCTCTTCCTCAGGCGACCCTATGTGACACTATGGACATAAGCTAGACGCAAGACTATTAATTATATACTCAGGTTTTGAAACAACGATAGTTACATTCCAAGGGGGAAATATTGGTTTGATTTTCACCTCGAGTGCCGGGCTGTTTTCACGGCACCCCGCTCCCCGGTGGTCCAGCAGGGCCCTGGTGTGCGCAGGGCTAGGCCCCTCCCCATTAAAATCGGGCGGGGGGGGGAGGCCTGCAATGCCGCAGCGCTACGTGCCGACGTGCGTGGCGTTGTTGCACGTAGAACCGTGATATTCAGTTGTAGCACCCCAAGGAGGAGGTGGGGTGCTTCCAGTAGCGCCCCACCTCCTACTAGGGGCACGACTACTGAATTTGAGGCGGAAGAGCGCTAATTTTTTCGGGGCGCTGTTAGCACCCCAAAAGGAGCGACACCAATTTTTCCTCCCAAATATTTTATTTATACCAAAAGAGATTTATGAGTCAATATATTTTTGATTTCATCTTTGTATTAAAAAAGTATTTTCCTATGTCTCCCAGGTATTAACTCCTTGCATTATTCCTTGTGAATAGCATCATATTCCTTTTAGTTACTCAATTAAACATTAAATCCAAGTCCTCGAAAGAAATTAACACCCCCCCCGCCCCATGTTGTATATCACATCCACTGCATTGCTCTTATCAACTCTTTGTTACTTCTTCAAAGAATTCAATAAGATTGGTTAAACATGCTATTGTTTTATTATATTCTCCATCTCTAGAAGTTTTGTTGTCTCATCTATTAGAAAAAATTCTAGTACCTTTTCGACCACCAACGTTTATCTGACTAGTCTATAGTTCCCTGGATTAGTTCAACTTCCTTTTTGAAGATAGGAATCTCATATGCTGTTCACCAGTCCTCTGGGACTATTCCTGTTGCTATTGAGTTTTTAGATATGGATAGTAGTGCCTCTGCTATAATTTCTTTGAGCATCTGTGAGTGAAATCCATCGGGACCCAGGTGTCTTATCTTCCTTAAGTTTGGCCAAGGTGTCTAGTATCTCCTTTCTTTCTATCTTAACTGTTAGAATAACCCTCTTTTCTTGTCATACTGTTGTCATTTCTTGTTTGTTAGCCTCCTCGGTGCAAACTGAGGCCCATTATCTATTCAGATCCCTGCCATTCCAGTATCATCTCCTGAGGTTATCTTGCTCATGCCTTAGTGGCCCTATCCCTAACTTTATCCTCCTTTTGTTACTTTACTTTACTATTTCTTTTGATATTCTTTGATACTTTCATTTTATATTTCCTCTTGGTCTTCTTAATTATCTTTTAACCGCTTTCCTAAGCTCATCATTTGTCCTTTTTCGCTCTCTCCTTGATTGCTTACGTACTTTGGGCTGGATTTTGATACTGGGGCGGGCTGGGGTCGTGTCATCCACTTTTCGTGTTATCCACCCGACTGCAATTGGATGTGGGAGATTGATGCGATTTTATCCTAATTGGGCAATTGAGTTCCAGCATGTGGGAACCCATGAACCAATTAGTGTTTTCAGTCTGAAAGTTGCCTCTGATGATGTCATCATTGCTGCTGCATTGAAGGTCTGCAAAGACTGCCTGGCCTTTGCTGTGAGGGGACCTGGATGCAAAATGAGCAGCAGCAGCCCTAAGTCTGCTCCCAGATATTTTTGCACCACCACCACCACTCCCAGATATGCCTCCTCCTCCTCCTCCTACTACATCATCACATCTCCATTATAATAGTGGACCTGCAGCTGATAGTCAGCTATCGAAATGTGCTCCCGCCAGGTTTCACATTCGTGGTTCACAACGGGCGTGCTTCACGTAGAAAAAGGGTTAAAAATCACAAAAGCCTTTCAAAATGGCATTATAGAGGCAATTTAGTGCTTGTTAAGGGCCTTAACAGCCTATCCCGCCTCTTAGAGGCGGGACGGAGTCGGGACCAGCAGACACGATTTAATGAAAATTGCGTGGAGGCGGGATGGAGGCGGGCTTGTGCCCGCCCGTTTTCACAATTTTAACCCCCCACACGCCTCCAAACCCACCTCCACGGGTCAATGAAAATCCAGCCCTTTGTGTTTGCCTTTTCTTTAGATTCAATTGGAGTAGTCTCTCAGCAGTTCATCTCAGAATGGCAAGCAATCCTTCACACTAGATAGTTCAAAGGCCTGACAGTAATCAATAACATTAGAGTACCACATCCTACTCTGGTCAATGTAGTTCTCACTCAACTTCAAGCAGTGGTATATTTTAAAATTCAGTATTTCTGGAGTATCGATCTCCCGTCTGCCACTCTAACTTTCACATGCGTCATAGATCTTTGTAAAATATTTAGACATCTGAACAACTTAAAGCTTAAAAAAAAGGAAAGTATCTGAGGTGGTGCACGTTCGTTATTTCCATCAGAAATACGCCTCTGTCATCTGGCCACTAGAAAATCCTGGGTGGAGAATTTTTGACGCGAGCTGCTGACTTGAGATGAAATCATAAAAGAAATTGAAAATACTCAGGCCGGAATTTTCTGAGGTCCGTGTGGGCGGGATTGGAGGCGGGTCGGGAGGGAAATTTGAAAAATCTCAGAGTGGTTCGGGAACCCGCCGTCATCCCACCCCCACGTGCCTATCCCTTGGTCGCGTTTGCCAGCACTGCAGCGACCCGAATAGCAGAGGCGGCCGAGGTAATTGAGATCATTATGAGGTACTTATCAGACCCTTAAGCGTCTTTTTAAACCTACCTTTAAAATTTCTCTGCATGAGCACGGGAATCACACAGCTCGGGAACCACATCTGTGAACCTGAGGCGGAAGTTGAGTGGCCATTGATCCACCTCATTAGTGCACAGCATGGAAAGCACAATAAATACTCCCACCTGACAGCTGGTCACTTTCCTAAAGCAGATGCTGTTGCTTAGTGCATGGTCAGCACAGATTTAGCTTTCTAGAGGTTGCAAGTGTTTCCAGCAAAATCGGGATCCACTGTTACCTCATTGGAAGAACCAATCACAGCATTGACAGATTGCTTCTGTCATCTCTACTTGACCTGCCATCTATTACATCAGAATGGGTGCCATTTATACTGTCTCACCTTGGTCCTCAGAATCAGACCACGATGAGCCCCAACACCAGCAGCACCAACAACACCACCACCAACCTTCTCAACACCTTGATGCTGCACAGGACACAGGGTGTCAGCGCAGGGCTGCACTTCGCCGGAGTCAATACCCCCAACACAGGGTATACAGGCAGAGGATGAGCTTCCTCAACATGATGGAGCAGCAGTGCCAAAGGAGGCTCAGGCTATCGCGCCAGGTCATTGCAGAAATTTGCAGATTGCTGGAGGAAGACCTGCAGCCCAGAGGAGTGGGTGGACATGCCTTACCAGTGGCTGTCAAAGTCACCAGCGCCCTCAACTTCTTCGTCTCATGCTCCTTCCAGAGATCTGCAGCAGACATTTGTGACATCTCGCAGTCGGCCACCCACAGATGCATCACACAAGTCACCGATGCCCTCTTTGACAAGTCAGCCAATTATATCAACTTTTTCACTGATGAAGCCAGTGTTACTGAGTGGGCACTGGCCTTTACTACTCTGGTTAGCTTCCCACGGGTGCAGGGCACCATCGACTGCACACATGTGGCCATCAGGGCACCCCATCATAACCCAGGAGTCTTTGTCAACTGCAAGGGCTTCCACTCCCTCAATGTGCAGCTCATCTCCAACCATAGTAAGATCATCATGCATGTGTGCGCCAAATTCCTTGGCAGCTGCCATGACTCTTTCATCTGAGTGAATCCACCCTCCCTCAGCTCTTCGCTCCTGCAAACAGACTTTCCGGCTGGCTGCTTGGAGACAATGGCTATCCACTGAAGATGTGGCTCATGACACCTTTGAGGAGGCCACAAGTACTGAGGCTGAGGAGAGATATAATGAAAGCCACATTTCCACCAGACGTGTCATAGAGCAGACAATAGGTATGCTGAAAATGCGCTTCAGATGCCTTGACAGATCTGGAGGAGCCCTTCAGTACGCACCAGCCAGGGTCTCCAGAATCATCATGGTCTGCTGCGCCGTGCACAACATAGCGTAGCAGCGAGGATTAGCACTGCATGAGGAGCAAGGCTCTGAACGCACAGCCTCTTCAGAGGAGGAGGAGGAGAATCAGCTGGCTGAGGAGGAGGAGGAACCTGGGGTCCAGATCCCACCAGCACCCGAGCACATTGCTGCCCGTGAGGCCATGGATGGCCTCATCATGGTCAGCTTTAATTAACTTCACCCATTACACCCATATGCTGCCACATGCTGCGCCAGGTTCGCACCACCTCACAGCAACACCATAAAGCATCCCTACAATAACCAAGACATTCCTTTCACACTGACCACCATTGCTGGAGGTAACGTTATGTCTCATTATTCACTCCAACTCACTAAGCCACCTCCAAAGTTGCACACAAATGTGTCCCTGACTGGAAAGTGGTGAAAATAAATAGTTATACGTGTGACATCACAGTAAAGGAAACTTCACAGAAACATTTATTAACACACCCAAATGGCTACCCTTGTGCATCTATTTGGGTTTCATCTTTCTCTTACGCATGCTCCTACGAGGTGCTACACCTGTGGCTTCAGCAGAGGTAGAGGCAGCCTGCTCACTTCCCTGCTACGACTGAATAGACACTTTTGGTGGACGTCTTCTGGGTTTTGGAGCCTGTGATGGCCCCGCCAAAGTCTGCTCCTCCTGCGACTGTGCAGGGGCAGACTCGGCCATCGTGATCCAAGGAGCCATCTGGGGCTCTGACTGGGTGGGGTGCAATGGGAGAGAAGTGTGAGCACTTTGAGAGGAGCCCCCACTTCCATGTCCCCTCTCACCATCATCCCTCTCATGGGCCACCCAAACTTCCCTGCTAGCAAGGAGCTGGAGAGCACCTTGCTGCACAGCAGTGGGACCATGAGGACCCAAGTCTACGTTGCTATCCCTCCTAGAGGAGGTCTATGAGCATCTGCTGTCTATTCTCCATAGATAGCATGTGCACCTGTGAGTGGCGCATTAGCTGCTCCATGCAGGTGGCCATCCTTTCCGTGGAAGAGCCTACAGTTGTCATCGCCTGCGACATGGTGGTGCTCATAATGGAGATGGACTCCAAATTCTCTGCACATTTGCAGACATCGCAGTCACAAAACCTGTCAAAGCCTCCTGCACTTCTTGCTGCACCTCCAGGATCGCCCTCTTTCTGGATGGCCCCCAAGGCTCAGCGTCTGCATGCAGCTGAGCAGAGCTGGGAGCGTCCTGCGACCCTCTGCGAGCAGTCTCCATTGCTGTCCCTGTCGCCACCATCTCTTACTCACTTGTGAGTTGTGAGACACCAGGTGACAACCCCTTGACATTCAACGGCATTACCATCGCCGAATCTCCCACCATCAATATCCTGGGGGTCACTATTGACAAGAAACTTAACTGGACCAGCCACATAAATACTGTGGCAACAAGAGCAGGTCAGAGGCTGGGTATTCTGCGGAGAGTGACTCACCTCCTGACTCCCCAAAGCCTTTCCACCATCTACAAGGCACAAGTCAGGAGTGTGATGGAATACTCTCCACTTGCCTGGATGAGTGCAGCTCCAACAACACTCAAGAAGCTCAACACCATCCAAGACAAAGCAGCCTGCTTGATTGGCACCCCATCTACCACGTTAAACATTCATTGCCTCCACCACCGGCGTACCGTGGCTGCAGTGTGCACCATCTACCAGATGTACTGCGGCAACTCGCCAAGGCTTCTTTGGCAGCACCTCTCAAACCCGCGACTTCTACCACCTAGAAGGACAAGGGCAGCAGGTGCATGGGAACACCACCACCTCCAAGTTCCCCTCCAAGTCACACACCATCCTGACTTAGAAGTATATCGCTGATCCTTCTTCGTCGCTGGGTCAAAATCCTGGAACTCCCTCCCTCACAGCACTGTGGGAGCGCCTTCACCACACAGTTTGCAGCGGTTCAAGAAAGTGGCTCACCACCACCTTCTAAAGGGCAACTAGGGATGGGTAATAAATGCTGGCCTTGCCTGCGACACCCACAGCCGATGAATGAATGAAAAAAAACACTACTCTATCTCACATTGCACCCATCGAGGTGTGCGTATCTGCGCTGGTGCTGGGTGCGCTTATGTCTGCTGACGGTGGGCCCTCAGAGGCTCGAGGCTCCTCCGAGTCTTGCTCTTCCTTCTGGACAGTGGTGGGTGGGGGGCTCTTGATAGACCTGTGAGAAAGTAAAGAGATGAGTTAGATATGTCATTTCAAGAATGGGCACAGGTACCATTATGCAGCTGATGAACATTCACTGGCTGCTGACTTCAGTCCCCATATGAGTGACTGATGTATGCTTTATGGGAACAGTAGCGTAGTGGTAATGTCTCTGGCCTGGACTAATGATCCAGAGACATGAGTTCAAATCCCACAACGGCAGCTGGGAAATTTAAATTCAGTTAATTAAATAAATATGGAATAAAGAAATGCTAGTAACAGTAATGATAACCATGAAATTATCAGATTGTCGTAAAAACTCATCTGGTTCACTAATGTCCTTTAGGGAAGGAAATCTGCCGTCCTTACCTGGTCTGGTCTCTATATGTGACTCCAGACCCACAGCAATGTGGTTGACTCTTAACTGCCCTCTGAAATGGCCTAGCAAGTCACTCAGTTGTAACTAACCGCTACGAAACATAAGAATGAAACCGGACGGACCACCCGGCATCGACCTCGGCTACGGACACGGCAATGGCACACCCTACCCAGTCGACCCTGCAAAGTCCTCCTCACCAACATCTGGGGACTTGTGCCAAAATTGGGAGATCTGTCCCACAGACTAGTCAAGCAACAGTCTCACAGAATCATACCTTTTAGCCAATGTCCCAAACTCCTCCATCACCATCCCTGGGTATGTCCTGCCCCACCGGCAGGACAGACCCACCAGCAGTGGTGTCACAGTGGTATACAGTCGGGAAGAAGTGGCCCTGGGAGTCCTCAACATTGACTCCGGATCCCATGAAGTCTCATGGCTTCAGGTCAAGCATGGGCAAGGAAACCTCCGACTGATTACGTGAACATATGAATTAGGAGCAGGAGTAGGCCACTAGGCCCCTCGAGCCTGCTCCGCCATTCAATAAGAACGTGGCTGATCTGATAACTCCCCATTCCCGCCTACCCCCGATAACCTTTCACCCCCTTGCTTATCAAGAATCTATCTAACTCTGCCTTAAAAATATTCAAAGACTCTGCTTCCACCACCCTCTGAGGAAGAGCGTTCCAAAGACTCACGACCCTCTGAAAAAATTTCTCATCTGTCTTAAATGGGTGACCTGTTATTTTTAAACAGTGACCCCGAGTTCTAGATTTTCCTACAAGAGGAAACATCCTCTCCACATTTACCCTGTAAAGACCCCTCAGGATCATATATGTTTCAATCAAGTCACCTCTTACTCTTCTAAATTCCAACGGATACAAGCCTAGCCTGTCCAACCTTTCCTCATAAGACAACCCACCCATTCCAGGTATCAGTCTGGTAAACCTTCTCTGAACTGCTTCCAACGCATTTACATCCTTCCTTGAATAAGGAGACCAATATCACCTACCGCCCTCCCTCAGCTGATGAATCAGTACTCCTCCATGTTGAACACCACTTGGAAGAAGCACTGAGAGTAGCAAGGGCACAGAATGTACTCTGGGTGGGGGACTTCAATGTCCATCACCAAGAGTGGCTCAGTAGCACCACTACTGATCGAGCTGGCCGAGTCCTGAAGGACATAACTGCCAGTCTGGGCCTGCGACAGGTGGAGAGAGAACCAACACGAGGGAAAAACCTACTTGACCTCATCCTCACCAATCTACCTGTCGCAGATGCATCTGTCCATGACAGTATTGGTAGCAGTAACCACCGCACAGTCACTGTGGAGACGAAGTCCCGCCTTCACACTGAGGACACCCTCCATCGTGTTGTGTGGCACTACCACCGTGCTGAATGGGATATATTCAGAACAGATCTAGCAGCTCAAAACTTGCCATCCATGAGGCGCTGTGGGCCATCAGCAGCAGCAGAATTGTATTCCACCACAATCTGTAACCTCATGGCCCGGCATATCCCTCACTCTACCATTACCATCAAGCCAGGGGACTAACCCTGGTTCAATAAGGAGTGTAGAAGAGTATGCCAGGAGCAGCACCAGGCGTACCTAAAATAAATGAGATGCCAACCTGGGGAAGCTGCAACACAGGACTACATGCATGTTAAAAAGTGAAAGCAGCATGCTATAGACAGGGCTAAGTGTTCCCACAATAAACAGATCAGATCAAAGCTCTGCAGTCCTGCCACATCCAGTCGTGAATGGTGGTGGGCCATTAAACAACTAACGGGAGCAGGAGGAGCCATAAATATCCCCATCCTCAATGATGGTGGAGCCCAGCACGTGAGTGCAAAAGACAAGGCTGAAGCGTTTGCAACTATCTTCAGCCAAAAGTGCTGAGTGGATGATTCATATCAGCCTACTCCTGAGGTCCTCACCTTCACAGAAGCCAGCCTTCAGCCAATTCGATTTACTCCACGTTATCAAGAAATGGCTGAGCGCACTGGATACAGCAAAGGCTATGGGCCCAGGCATCATCCCGGCTATCGTGCTGAAGACTTGTGCTCCAGAACTAGCCGCGCCTCTAGCCAAGCTGTTCCAGTACAGCTACAACACTGGCATCTATCCGACAATGTGGAAAACTGCGCAGGTATGTCCTGTCCACAAAAAGCAGGACAAATCCAACCCAGCCAATCACCGCTCCATCAGTCTACTCTCAATCATCAGCAAACTGATGGAAGGAGTCATCGACAGTGCTATCAAGCGGCACTTACTCACCAAAAACCTGCTCACTGATGCCCAGTTTGGTTTCTGCCAAGACCACTCATTACAGCCTTGGTCCAAACATGGACAAAGGAGCTGAATTCCAGAGGTGAGGTGAGAGTGACTGCCTTTGACATCAAGGCAGCATTTGACCGAGTGTGGCATCAAGGAGCCCTAGTAAAACTGAAGTCAATGGGAATCGGGGGGAAAACGCTCCACTGGCTGGAGTCATACCTAGCACAAAGAAAGATGGTTGTGGTGGTTGAACGTCAATCATCACAGTCCCAGGACATCACTGCAGGAGTTCCTCAGGGCAGTGTCCTAGGCCCAACCATCTTCAGCTGCTTCATCAATGACCTTCCCTCCAATATATGGTCAGAAATGGAGATGTTCGCTGATGACTGCAGTGTTCAGCACCATTCACAACTCCTCAGATAATGAAGCAGTCCATGCCCGCATGCAACAAGACCTGGACGACGCTCAGGCTTGGATTCCCCTCGCTGAGTGGCAAGGTGTCCTTGTTGCATTGCTACTGGCATTGGCAACACCTCTAATATGGTAATGACTCTGTCCACGGAATTAGGGGTAATGGTGGAACCAAAGCAGCACTTCAATAATTAAAAGGAAATAAAGGAAAATCCCAAGGTGTTTTATATGTATATTAAGGGCAAGAGGATAACCAGGGAAAGAGTAGGGCCCATTAGGGACCAAAGTGGCAATCTGTGTGTAGAGCCGAAAGATGTAGGTGAGGTTTTAAATGAATATTTTGCATCTGTGTTCACTATGGAGAAGGATGATGTAGGCATAGCAATCAGGCAGGGGGATTGTGATATACTTGAACAAATTAGCATTGAGAGGGAGGAGGTACTAGCGGTTTTAGCGGCCTTAAAAGTGGATAAATCCCCAGGCCCAGACGAGAT
This sequence comes from Squalus acanthias, assembly GCA_030390025.1. Taxonomy (NCBI): domain Eukaryota; kingdom Metazoa; phylum Chordata; class Chondrichthyes; order Squaliformes; family Squalidae; genus Squalus; species Squalus acanthias. The sequence continues at coordinate 153,336,743 of CM059428.1, forward strand.
ATATCCAAGGCTGCTGTGTGAGGCAAGGGAGGAGATTGCAGAGGCTCTGACACAAATTTTCAGAACCTCTCTGGCCACAGGGGAGGTGCCAGAGGACTGGAGAACAGCTAACGTAGTACCATTATTCAAGAAGGGTAGTAGGGATAAACCAGGGAATTACAGGCCAGTGAGCCTAACATCAGTGGTAGGGAAATTATTGGAAAAAATTCTGAGGGACAGAGTTAGTCTCCACTTGGAGAGGCAAGGATTAATCAGGGTTAGTCAGCATGGCTTTGTCAGGGGGAGATCATGTCTAACCAATTTGATTGCATTTTGAGGGCGTGACTAGGTGTATGGATGAAGGTAGTGCAGTTGACGTAGTCTACATGGACTTCAGTAAGGCTTTTGACAAAGTCCCGCATGGGAGACTGGTCAAGAAGGTAAGAGCCCATGGGATCCAGGGCAAATTGGCACATTGGATCCAAAATTGGCTTAGTGGCAGGAGGCAGAGGGTGATGGTCGAAGGTTGTTTTTGTGACTGGAAGCCTGTGTCCAGTGGTGTACCGCAGGGATCGGTGCTGGGTCCCTTGCTGTTTGTAGTGTACATTAATGATTTAGATATGAATGTAGGAGGTATGATCAGTAAGTTCACAGATGACACGAAAATTGGTGGAGTGGTAAATAGTGAGGAGGGAAGCCTCAGGCTACAGGAAGATATAGATGGGTTGGTCAGATGGGCAGAATAGTGGCAAATGGAATTTAACCCTGAAAAGTGTGAGGTGATGCATTTTGGGAGGACTAACAAGGCAAGGGAATACACAATGAATGGTAGGACCTGAGGAAGGACAGAGGGTGAGAGGGACCTTGGTGTGCATGTATATAGATCTGATGGCAGCAGGACAGGTAGATAAGGTGGTTAAAAAGGCATATGGGATACTTGCCTTCATTAGCCGAGGCATAGAATATAAGAGCAGGGAGGTTATGAAGGAGCTGTACAAAACGCTAGTTAGGCCACAGCTGGAATACTGTGTGCAGTTCTGGTCGCCACACTATAGGAGGGATGTGATTGCATTAGAGAGGGTGCAGAGGAGATTCACCAGGATGTTACCTGAGCTGGAGCGCTTCAGCTATGAAGAGAGACTGGACAGGCTGGGGTTGTTTTCCTTAGAGCAGAGAAGGCTGAGGGGGGACCTGATTGAGGTGTACAAAATTATGAGGGGCATAGATAGGGTAGATAGAAAGGAACTTTTCCCCTTAGTAGAGGGGTCAATAACCAGGGGGCATAGTTCCAAGGTAAGGGGCAGGACGTTTAGAGGGGATTTGAGGAAAAACTTTTTCACCCAGAGGGTGGTTGGAATCTGGAACTCACTGTTTGAAAGGGTGGTAGAGGCAGGAACCCTCACAACATTCAAGAAGCATTTAGATGAGCACTTGAAACGCCACAGCATACAAGGCTATGGACCAAGTGCTGGAAAATGGGATTAGAATAGACAGGATAGCAAAATACTGCGGATGCTGGAAATCCGAAATAACAACAGAAAACGCTGGAAAAACTCAGCAGGCCAGGCAACATTCGTGGAGAGAGAAAGAGAGTTAACGTTTCAGGTCGAAACCCTTCGTCGGAACTGAAAGAGCAAGAAATAAACAGATAAAAATGCAAGGGGGAGGCTGGGGGGAGGAATAAAAGAACAAAAGGGATGGTCTTTAGTGAGTAGAGACATTGAGAGATGCTCAAGGCAAGACGAGATGGTAATGGGACAGGTTGAGAAACAAAAGGTAAGGTGTGAAATGCTAGCAGAATCAGAGACAGCTGCCGTGGGGGGAGAGAGAGAGAAAAAAAAAAGGAAAAAGGCACGGACCAAAAGAGTGGATAAAATGTATACATGTGTGGTAGGGGCCGGGGTTATGATCTGAAATTGTTGAACTCGATATTGAGTCCGGAAGGCTGTAAAGTGCCTAAACGGAAGATGAGGTGCTGTTCCTGGAGCTTACGCTGCGCTTCCGTGGAACAATGCAAGAGGCCGAGGACGGTGAGGTCTGAGTGAGCGTGGAGGGGTGAATTAAAATGACAAGCGACCGGAAGCTCGGGGTCACCCTTCCGGACTGAACGGAGGTGTTCCGCAAAGCGGTCACCCAATCTGCGTTTAGTCTCCCCAATGTAGAGGAGACCACATCGTGAGCAGCGAATACAGTATACTAGATTGCAAGAAGTACAAGTAAATCGCTGTTTCACCTGGAAGGGGTGTTTGGGGCCCTGGAGAGTGGGAAGGGGGGATGTATAAGGGCAGGTGTTGCATCTCCTGCGCTTGCACGGGAAGGTGCCGGGTGAAGGGGAAGGGGTGCTGGGGGTGATAGAGGAGTGGACTAGGGTGTCTCGGAGGGAGCGGTCCCTACGGAATGCTGAAAGGGGAGGTGAGGGGAAGATACGTTTGGTGGTGGGATCACGTTGGAGGTGGCGGAAATGGCGGAGGATGATCCGTTGAATGTCGAGGCTGGTGGGGTGAAAGGTGAGGACAAGGGGAACTCTATCGTGGTTCTTTTGTTACCTTTTGTTTCTCAACCTGTCCCATTACCATCTCGTCTTGCCTTGAGCATCTCTCAATGTCTCTACTCACTAAAGACCATCCCTTTTGTTCTTTTATTCCTCCCCCCAGCCTCCCCCTTGCATTTTTATCTGTTTATTTCTTGCTCTTTCAGATCCGACGAAGGGTTGCGACCTGAAACGTTAACTCTCTTTCTCTCTCCACGGATGTTGCCTGGCCTGCTGAGTTTTTCCAACGTTTTCTGTTGTTATTGTAGAATAGATAGGGCTTGATTGCCGGCGCAGACACGATGGGCCGAAGGACCTCTTTCTGTGCTGTATAACTATGACTCCATGAGCAAATGGAGGAGACAAGCACACTTATGCGCCTAGATTTGTCAAATCTGGTGGAGACTATAACATTTGTTATCACTGAAAACCCAACTAATGAATATGGCATCACAACTTCTCAAGAACTTCATGCAAAAAACTCCAAACACCTTCCAAAGCATAACAGAGACCTTGAAAATTATAAGACCAATCTTAGCTACGTACAATACCGAGGGAGCCTCGGCCATTAGCCGTGCATTTTGGGAAGTCACAAGCGCACTGTCCTCAATGTTTCGTATATTAATTGTAATGGTTGAGAAATTGGGCACAGTCTGCTCCTGGTTTCAGTAGCTCGCATCCATATAATCAGCCTTCTATTCCATACACAGAACAGACTCTCCAATCAGGTGCTCCCAGTCAGGAGCAGCATTCACAGGGAGTACTGGTCGGGAAATCATGGGCCAGCAGCCTCTTGATTTTCCATCTATCTAAATTAATGGACGGAATACCAGGCACCGTCGGCCTGTGATTTGCCGACCGACTCTCCCAGCAAACACTGCTCACTGCCGGTGAGCGTCAGTTGTTGAATCAGACCGAGAGTTCCTCCCACAAATAACTCATCTGATCAGGGTTACTTCATTTCTCACTATTTTCTGAATACTTTTACCCTGATTTAGCACCAATCGATAACATTAGGTGACGACGAACTTATATTTGTTAAAGCAGTGTTAATGGCAAAAATAATTTTCCAATATGGGTTTAATTCAGTCATAAATCCGTAATGTCAATAGACTAAAAGCATCAACTGAGCCAATTACTGGGGTCAGACTCAATTAATGGCACCAATTTCAGGTATTAGACTCAGCAGATTCATTCATTCTCCAAAAACACGGACAAATAGTTGTCCACACAACAAAGATTTTTGTTTTTTCTGCCTTCCTCAGACTGCTGAGTTGTAGTCGATTGTGCCTATGTGGTGATATGGGCTTCATCAATCAATCCAATGGCGTACATCAACTACAAGGGCTTCTCTACTTGCAGATGGTCTGCAATACGCAGGAAATGATCCTCGGGTGACTGCCAATTACTGAGGCTCAATGCACGACTCATTCATCTTGAATCAGTCACATGCTGCCTGGTTCCTCAAGCAGGATGACTGATGCGGAGGCTAGCTTTTGGGAGACCGGGTTTCCCTGCTGAAAGTTGTGGTTCATAGAACTGCACTATTTGGCCCATTGTTCTGTGACAGCCATTTCTCTGCCCTTTCTCCTCATGACATACCAAACCATCCCTCCATTACCAGCTGAGCTTCAGAACAAGCAGATGCATAAATCTACTCATAGTAAAGTAAACTTTGTTTTACTCAATGAGAGACTTAAGTACTTGGATTGCTCAGAGAGTGTTTTATAGTGTGAGCCATTATTTAATATTTAAATCAGAGTTCGTCTGAATTGGTTTGAATTCCCGTGTTTAGCAAAGTGACTGGATGAAGGCTTATGTTTTAAATTAGAGAATTCTAAATAAAGGAAACTGATGGGGTTTGGTCAAGGTGAATGGTTAAGAGTAATGCTACATTACTGCAGGAAAGAAGACAAAGTCACATCCCCAAGCAAGTACCATTCTCATTGTCTGAATATGTAACAATATCAGCACTGAAACTATATGCAAGTACTTGGTTTGTTTTTTTTTAAACTTGAGAAACCTGGGTGAAGGCCCAAATCCCATAGTGTGGGACAGTCCATAAGGTTGAAGAGTAGTACTACTACTTTTCTTTGACAGGAAAAGCTTATAATGGGATGTCTAGTTTGGCTATCGATTCGATGTCCTCCCGAGATGCCGAGTGGAGAAATGAGGTGCCTCCCGCAACAGATCTTAGTGGGCAGGTTGATGTGATGTGTTCTGGGACTCATGGCCACAGTCGCACTTCGGATTGTCCCTCCTCTTCCATTTGTGGAGCAGGTGGCCTCATTGCCCATGCCCTGTGCGGATTCGGTTGAGCACTGTCCACTATCTTCGAGGGAGGTCAAAGCCAGGGACCTCTGCTGTTGGGTCAGTAGTGAGATGCTGGTTCTTTATGTTGCATGTGTCCCACGATTCTGTCCATCTGGAAAGTGGGTCGATACCAGCTGCATGAATATTGGCTGCTATTTCCCCGAATGGTTGAAGAATAAAAAAACAGAAAACTTAAAGCTGGAATTCGATCATTAATTGAAGCTTAGCTTAGGTTTTAAAAGATGATGGGGAGGTCTTGAGTGCAATTCTTGACCTCAATGTTGTTGGGTCAAATCCAAACTCCCGTTACAAGTTTCTTATCAAAATGCCCTTATATGACATGTCCAGCATGCAGCAGGACCTAATCATGCCTGCTTCACCTGTACTCTTACCTTTCTGAACTACAGTGTACATGATAGTGGTCCTTTGATATGGGTGAAGTTGACTCAATCTTCAATCATCCGGTTATCCACCCTCCTACACGCTAAAGTAAGCAAGTTAATCTTATCTTCGTTTCCCTAGGTCTCCAGACCATTCTTTAATTAAATTCTAAGGAGGTTAGAATATATGGATGTTTTCAAGGTTACAGATTGCAGGTAGAATCTGTCTTTCCAGAATAATAATTCAGACAGAGAATGGAATCCTTTGCCTGCTTCTCTGCATGTTTCTTATTTTACTCGAGTTGAAATTCTACATTTTAACCCTTTTTTACCCATATCTCCTAACATTGCCCTTACAGTTGTTTGAGTGTACCCGATTTTATATTATCTAATAAATTAAATGCTTGCTCTTATCACCAGTCCTTCACCAAGCAACATGCTTGAGGTGGCTTTGTGGAGAATCACACAAAGCCACCCAATCTTGCTGCTGTACAGCACTATGGGATAGATCTTACACATTCGTGTCCCTGGAGGAAGGCTTTTCATGACGGGAGTGCATAGCGGGAATTCAAGCGCAGATATTAGCATGTCCTACCTAACTTTCTATCCATAAATAATGGGAAAAATCATGCAGGGCATACTAATATCCATGTCCAAATATGTGCTCCCATTGCATGAAGCTCTGCACTGAGAATGCTGATTTACAAAATCTACCTCTCTCTGTCGTTGTACTATTGCGATGAGCCATCATACCACTTAAACAGTCACTTTTTAACAGCACACAAATTGAGAGGGGTGGTCAATTGAACCCAACTGCACAGTTGGTGAAAATACTGAGCAGCAGAGAACAAACAGATCAGGAAGATCTCAGGTTCAATCACCAGCCACTGCAGCGTTGTGGGATCGTAAACAGGGCAATAATAGCATGGCTGCAGTTGGCCTTATTACCCCTGGACTGGGGAGGTGAGAAATCACCTTCTTGAGGGCAATTAGGGATGGGCAATAAATGCCGGCCTTACCAGCGATGCCCACATCCCGTGAATGAATAAATTAAAAAAAAATACAAACAAGCGAGCATTTCATGTTCTTCATAGGTCAACCGTAACTTCAACCGTTCCCCACATTACAACAGCGACTCCACGTCAAAAAGTACTTAATTGGCTGTAAAGCGCTTTGAGACGTCCGGTGGTCGTGAAAGGCGCTATATAAAAAATGCAAGTCTTTCTTTCTTTCTATTTTTGTTGGTGAAACTACCGGATTGTGGGAAAAACCCAACTGGTTCACTATTGTCCTTCAGGGAAGGAAATCTGCCGTCCTTACCCGGTCTGGCCTATATGTGACTCCAGAGCCAGCATGTGGTTGACTCTTAACTGCCCTCTGAAATGGCCCAGCAAACTCAGTTGTACCATACCACTACAACAAAGTCAGCACTGTAGGGGAGCTGTATTCTGCATCTGACCTTAGATGTCCCTGGCCAAGTAGCGCTCAATATTGATACCTGGTGCTAAGGTACCTAGGAAGGTATCTTATTCCCCGGCACGGACATCCCTCATCTTGCTGACCACACAAAAAAAAACATAAATTTAAAGTAAATAGATTTCCCTAGTTTTTACACATTATTATACTATGTCCTCCAAATTTGCTGATATAATAAATGACAAAGTTCTTTTTTTCATTTTATGGGCCTTCTTACTCAATCTCCTATTGGGAAAATAATAGGTTATCGATTAAATATGGGCTGAGCATGACAAGTGGAGACAGTGTCTGCAGAAAATGAGGTGGCACAATATCACTCAGCAGACATTTTTTAAGTCAGTTTATAATTCACACACTTCATTTTGCCATAAACGTCAATGAGTATTCATTTAATTAATAATTAACTGGTTCTATCAACCGATTCAGGCATTACCCAGTGAAGAAAAAAAAAATCAGAATTCATCACTAAAATAAAACAACCATTATTTTATTGATACTGGAAAATGAGGGGGGGGAGGGGAAAAGGAAAGTTGTGAACACTGCATCTGTTGTAAATAAACTGTAGTCTGGTAAGCCTCAAGGAAGCTTGTCAGTTGGTATCACATACTCCATCTTTCTTTGCTGACTTAACTCTAATACACGAAGGTTACAGGGAGATTGGTCGAGGACTTAGAAAATCTTGATTAGAAAATCCCACTACAGATGAAGGAAGAATGACTGCATGTCAGCAGGATGATAATCCCTCCAACAATACATGGAATTTTGAGATGACAGGCCTAGTCATTAGGAATGAGAGCAAATCCCATCCAGAAAGCCAGGTCAATCCAAATATTGTGGTCACTTCAATTTGGTTGGGTCAAAACTGCAGTTTTCACAGCTCAAGCTTTAAACAGCTTGGAGGAAAATGTTGTATAATCATGACATTTATGCATTCTATTGCCAAACCAAAATATGAAGAACAATAAAGCAATCACACGCAGCTACTTCAGATAGTTAATTTGTTAATGTGCACTACGTGTACCGTGGAGATTTCAGCATTTTGACTCAGCCGCAAGGCCACTGGTTTTGATGCTCGCCGAAGTGAGAACAGTAATCTGGATCATCTCTAAATGTGAAACATTTTGAAGTCTGTTTAATCGACTTCTTCAGCTCTGCGTGGCTGGCCTAGCTAAGGGATGTTCAATGGGACAGTCCTCTCGTCTTGAAGCCAGGTGAACGTGAGCACAGTAGGGCAGGATCTCCAGCTGCCTCAGTGTCCTGCCCCTGGCTAATTCCTTTGGATCCAGACTCCATCTGGGAGCCTGCCTCGTGGACGTGGGTGGGGGTTGGAGGAAATCACTGCAGTAGGCCTCAGGCACCAACTTTTTTTTTTAAATTCGCTTATGGGATGTTGGCGTCGCTGGCAAGGCCAGCATTTATTGCCCATCCCTAGTTGCCCTTGAGAAGGTGGTGGTGAGCTGTCTTCTTGAACTGCTGCAGTCCGTGTGGTGATGGTACTCCCACAGTGCTGTTAGGCAGGGAATTCCAGGATTTTGACCCAGTGACAATGAAGGATCGGTGATATACTTCTAAGTCAGGATGGTGTGTGACTTGGAGGGGGAACTTGGAGGTGGTGGTGTTCCCATGCGCCTGCTGCCCTTGTCCTTCTAGGTGGAAGAGGTTGCGGGTTTGGGAGGTGCTGCCGAAGAAGCCTTGGCGAGTTGCTGCAGTGCATCTTGTAGCTGGTACACACTGCAGCCACGGTACGCCGGTGGTGGAGGGAGTGAATGTTTAAGGTGGTGGATGGGGTGTCAATCAAACGGGCTGCTTTGTCCTGGATGGTGTCGAGCTTCTTGAGTGTTGTTGCAGCTGCACTCATCCAGGCAAGTGGAGAGTATTCCATCACACTCCTGACTTGTGCCTTGTAGATGGTGGAAAGGCTGCAGCATAACAGGGCCGGCTACTTCCAGGGCAGCGGAAGACAGGCCTTTTTAAATCCTGAAATTTGAACTTCATGATTTCACTCTTGTTGAGTCTGTTTCTGCAAGGTGCTTCACAGGAATGGAATGGGGGTACGGTAGTATAGTGTTTATGTTACTGGACTAGCAATCCAGAGGCCTGAAAATGATCTGGAAACACGAGTTCATAATCCCACCACGGCAGCTGGGGAATTTAAATTCAATTAATTAAATAAATCTGGTATACAAAGCTAGTCACTGATGTCCTTTAGGGAAGGAAATCTGCCGTCCTTACCCGGTCTGGCCTATATGTGACTCCAGACCCACAGTAATGTGGTTGATTCTTAACTGCCCTCTGAAATGGCCCAGCAAGCCACTCAGTTGTATAAGGTGGCTCACCACCACCTTCTCCAGGGCCATTAGGGATGGGCAATAAATGCTGGTTTTGCCAGCGAGGCCCACATCCCGTGAATCAATAAAAAAACTACAAAATTTGACCTGGAGCCACACAAGGTGATATTAGGACAGGTCTTGGCCACAGAGGAAGGTTTTAAGGAGCAACTTAAACACGGAGAGAGAGGTGGAAAGGTTTAGGGAAGGGAATTCCAGACCTTAGGGTCTAGACAGCTGAAGGCACAGCAGCCAATGGTGGAGCAAAGGGAAATGGGCATGTACAAGAGACCAGGCAGCAGTAGCCCTCCAGTCACTAGCCTTTCTACATGTGTGAGCATAGCCTGTGAGCACTGGAAGACTATTCGACCACAGGCATTATGACAGCGGAGCCTAATCATGTCCTTTCCTGACATCTATATGATTTCACTTTGGAGCTGGGATCAGCTGGACAGCAGTGAGCAATGGGAATGCTAGCTCACTTTCCCCCTACCCAGCCCAGGATTACTGAGGCCACCAATGCCTCAGCTGAGATCAGTAACTCAATAATAGGGGATTAAAATGCGGGATATTTTGGTCTCTATGGCTCGGTACCGTACTATACAGTGCTATCAAATCACAAAAGATTTGCAGAGAACATGTCAGCCCAGCTTCTGTCCTTAAATTTACACTGTTGACATGAAAACACAAATATGCCAATAGCAAAACTATTTTGTTACACGAGCAATTCCTAGATTTGGAGAGGGGAATAAGATTTGAACAGTTGGTCCTCAAAATAGTTTATCTGTTAACTAATTTACCTTAACATTTTCTTTGCTAAATACAGCTTGTGTACCACAGAATTCACCTATCTATACACGTCAGGGCTGTAGCCTGTCTGATTTAGCAAGGCATTCAACGGGCAAGCTACAAGGAACACTCATGGATTCCTAATGCCTCAAGCTGTACATACTTTGAGAAAATAAAATGTAATAATAATCATCAAGATAACTTATCCTGGAAAACAATTTTTTTAATACTAATGATATGGTTACTGGTATCATTACTGGAGATGGTGCTACAGCAAGAGGATAACTAAAGTAAGAGTAGGGCCTATTAGGGACCATAAAGGTAACCTGTGTGTGGAAGCGGAAGACGTGTGTATGGTTCTTAATGAATACTTTGCGTCTGTTTTCACAAAAGAGAGGGACGATGCAGACATTGCAATCAGGGGGCAGGAGTGTGAAATAGAAGTATTAAGGGGTTTAGCATCTTTGAAAGTGGATAAATCCCCAGGCCTGGATGAAATATATCCCAGACTGTTAAGAGAAGTAAGAGAGGAAATAGCAGAGGCTCTGACCATCATTTTCCAATCCTCTCTGGCTACAGGTGTGGTGCCAGAGGACTGCTAATGTGGTACCATTGTTTAAAAAGGGAGAAAGGGATAGACCGAGTAATTACAGGTCAGTCAGCCTAACCACGGTGGTGGGAAAATTATTGGAAAAAATTCTGAGGGACAAGATTAATCTTCATTTAGAACGACACGGATTAATCAGGGACAGTCAGTATGGATTTGTTAAGAGGTCGTATCTGACTAACTTGATTGAATTTTTTGAGGAGGTAACAAGGAGGGTCGATGAGGGTAGTCCTTTTGATGTAGTCTATATGGATTTTAGCAAGACTTTTGATAAGGTCCCGCATGGCAGACTGGTCACGAAAGTAAAAGCCCATGGGATCCAAGGCAAAGTAGCAAGTTGGATCCAAAATTGGCTCAGAGGCAGGAAACAAAGGGTAACGGTCGAAGGGTGTTTGTGACTGGAAGGCGGTTTCCAGTGGGGTTCTGCAGGGCTCAGTACTGGGTCCTTTGCTTTTTGTGGTATATATCAATGATTTGGACTTGAATGTAGGAAGTATGATTACGAAGTTTGCAGATGATAAAAAAATTGGCCGTGTGGTTGATAATGAAGAAGAAAGCTGCAGACTGCAGGAAGATATCAATGGACTGGTCAGGTGGGCAAAACAGTGGCAAATGGAATTCAATCTGGAGAAGTGTGAGGTAATGCATTTGGGGAGGGCTAACAAGGCAAGGGAATACACTATAAATGGTAGGACACTGAGAAGTGCAGAGGATCAGAGGGACCTTGGAGTGCATGTCCACAGATCCCTGAAGGTAGCAGGACAGGTAGATAAGGTGGTTGAGAAGGCATATGGAATGCTTGCCTTTATTAGCCAAGGCATAGAATATAAGCCATGATGTGGAGATGCCGGTGTTGGACTGGGGTGGACAAATGTGAGAAGTCGCACAACACCAGGTTATAGTCCAACAGTTTTATTTGAAATCACAAGCTTTTGGAGCGCTGCTCCTTCGTCAGGTGAAGTGAAGAGATACATATAGGCACAGCATTTATAGTCAGAGAACACAGCCAGATGATTACAGTTAATCTTTCTAACTGCCCTTTATCCCACCTCGGCAGAGAGATAATCACGACAATCAAAGGTGTGGATGGTGTCCAAACAGGTCAGTCAGCAAAACATTACATCAAAGACAATGAGGTGGGGTCACAAGGGGTCAAATGTGGCAGATGTTGGGGTCTGTATTGAAAACAAAAAACTTTTTTTGCTGGAAATCACAGCAGGTCCGGCCGCATCTGTGTAGAGAGAACAAGCCAATGACGACTCGAGTCTGGATGACTCTACGTCAGGTGGGGTTACATGTAGCGTGACATGAACCCAAGATCCCGGTTGAGGCCGTCCTCATGGGTGCGGAACTTTGATGTAATGTTTTGCTGACTGACCTGTTTAGACACCATCCACACCTTTGATTGCCGTGATTATCTCTCTGCTGAGGTGGGATAAAGGGCAGTTGGAAAGATTAACTGTAATCATCTGGCTGTGTTCTCTGACTATATATGCTGTGCCTATATGTATCTCTTCACTTCACCTGACGAAGGAGCAGCGCTCCGAAAGCTTGTGATTTCAAATAAAACTGTTGGACTATAACCTGGTGTTGTGCGACTTCTCACATAGAATATAAGAGCAGGGAGGTTATGCTTGAACTATATAAAACACTAGTTAGGCCACAGCTAGAATACTGCGTGCAGTTCTGGTCACCACATTACAGGACGGATGTGATTGCACTAGAGGGGGTGCAGAGGAGATTTACGAGAATGGTGCCTGGGCTTGGGAATATTAGCTATGAGGAGAGATTGGATAGACTGGGGCTGTTTTCTTTGGAACAGAGGAGGCTGAGGGGAGACCTAATTGAGGTGTATAAAATTATGAGGGGCCTAGATAGAGTGGATAAGAAGGACCTATTTCTCTTAGCATAAAGGTCAATAACCAGGGGGCATAGATTTAAAGTAATTGGTGGGAGGTTTAGAGGGGATTTGAGGAGAAATATTTTCACCCAGAGGGTGGTGAGGGTCTGCAACTCACTGCCTGAAAGGGTGGTAGAGGCAGAGACCCTCATCACATTTAAAAAGTACTTGGATAAGCACTTGAAGTGCATAACCTACAAGGCTACTGACTAACTGCTGGAAAGTGGGATTAGGGTGGATAGCTCTGTGTCGGCTGGCACAGACAAGATGGGCTGACTGGCTTCCCTTTGTGCTGTAAATTTGTATGATTCTATGAAGCGATCTGTCAAGGTGAGAGTGGTTGTTCCAATGAGGTGACACTGGATAGAGAGTTTACTCCAAACACTTGCAACCTGCATAAAGCTCAATCTGTCTTCCAAATGCAGTAAGCAACAGCTACTGACCTTGGAAAGTGAACATATGCGAGATGGGAGCTTTTATAGAACATTTGCAACTGTCGAGTAAAGAGATGATTCCATGGTCATACCGCTCCCGACCTGCTTACCTGAAGTGATCCCTGAGCAGCGTAGACTCCGTAGGCGACCTTGTAAAAGGTGAGCTCAACATACTTCTTAATGGGCTGTTAACAAGGTCATAATGACCTGAATGGCCTCTGCCGCAGCTGCATGTCGAGTCTGTTCAGCCCTGATAGACCCGACATTTGGGAAAGGCACGTGGCGGCGGGTTGACAGCGGGGTTCTGACCCACTGTCAAAAATAAAACATTTCCCACCAAACGCGCCTGCTGACCGTATGATTCTGATACATGTGACTCTCCTCACCTGTCTCAATATTAGAATCTATTTCTTTAAAATTTGCTCCATGGTGAATTCTAGCAACTAAAAAGATTTCCTACGTTTGCTATTTCTGGCAAAATCATGAATGTGTTCTTTCTGAAAACATCCTGATTTATTGAAAGTGTCACTACGCAAAGCAACCAGAGGAAATCTTCCTCCCTGGATGAATACTTAGGAAAACAGTGCCGTGAATCTGTAGCAACTTGAACCGCGAGGGTATTAACAATGATGGGTGGTCTCTGCATTTAATGCCTGGCTTCTCCCATGAGCTTTAACCACACCGCTGTTCAGAAAAGATAGGGAAGGAAAAAGGGGGGTGGGGTGGCAGTGCTGGTTAAGGAAGATATTGTAGTGTTGGAAAGGGAGGATGTTCTTGAAGGAACATGGACACAATCCATTTGGTTAGAGTTGAGGAGCAAAAAGGGTATGATCACGCTATTGGGGGTATTCTATAGGCCTCCAAATAGTGAGAGGGAGGTAGAGGGGCAAATCTGCAGGGAAATCGCAGAGATGTGCAAGAGCGATAGAGTGGTGATATTGGGGGACTTTAATTACCCAAATATCGATTGGGATAATGCTAGGGTAAAGGGAAAGGAGGGGGAGGAATTTCTGAAATGTGTTCAGGAGATTTCTTTGACCAGTATGTTCTTGGCCCAACTAGGAAGGAGGCATTGCTGGATCTGGTGAATGAGGTGGGCCAGGTCGACCAAGTGTCTGTGGGAGAACACTTGGGTATGAGTGATCAGTATATCATAAGATTTAGATTAGCAATGGAGAGGTAGAAGGAACAATCTAGAGTGGAACTTTTAAACTGGAATAGGACTAACTTCAGTGGGATACGAAAGGATCTAGCCAGGGTAAAATGGAACCAAAGACTGACAGGAAAAACTGTAACGGAACAATGGGTGATCTTTAAAAGGAGGAGATGTTCCAAGTACAGGCTAGGTACATTCCAACAAGACGGAAGGGTAAGGGAACCAAAGCAAGTGCTCCTTGGATGATGAAACAAAAAAAAGGGTGTATGATGCATGTCAGGTGAATTCTTCAAGGGAGAACCAGACCAAATACAATAAGTTGAGAGGGGAAGTGAAGGTGAAAATAAGATTGGTAAAGAGAGAATATGAGAGTAGAATGGTGGTTAACATAAAAGGGAAACCAAAAACCTTCTACCGGCATGTAAACAGTAAGTGGGCAGTAAGAGGCGGGGTGGGGCCTAATAGCGACAAAGAATGTGTTATATGCTTAGAGGCACAGGGCATGGCTAGAATACTCAATGAGTACTTTACTAAGGAGGTGGATGTTGACAAAATATCGGTAGCAGTGGAAAAGGTAGAAGCAATGGAAGGGGTGAAAATTGATAGACAGGATGTATGAGAAAGGCTGGGTATACTTAGAGTGGATAAGTCACCTGGTCCAGATGGCTTGCATCCCAGATTGCTAAGGGAATTGGGGGAGGAGATAGCAGAAGGGCTTGCCATAATTTTCCAATCTTCTCTAGATGTGGGGGAGGTGCCTGAGGATTGGAAAGTGGCAAATGTGACACCATTGTTCAAGAAAGGGTGCAAGGACGATCCTAGTAACTATCGGCTGGTCAGTTTAACATCAGTGGTGGGTAAAGTTTTAGAAACAATAATCAAGGAAAAAATTAACGGGCACTTGGAGAGGTTTATGCTAATTAAGGAGAGCCAACATGGACTTGTAAAAGGCAGATCATGTTTTACTAATCTAATTGAATTTTTTGATGAAGTAACAGGGAGGATCGATGAAGGGAATGCAATAGATTTTGTCTACATGGATTTTCAGAAGGTGTTTGACAAAGTACCACATAGAAGGCTGGTTAACAAAATTGAGGCTCATGGAATAGGTGGGTCAGTGACAGCTTGGATAAAGAATTGTCTTAAGGACAGAAAACAGCGAGCTGTGGTAAATGGCTGTTTTTCAGACTGGAGGATGGTAGACAGTGGTGTTCCCCAAGGGTCAGTGCTGGGGCCACTGCTTTTTTTGATATATAAATAAATGACCTGGATATTGGAATACAAAGTAGAATTTCTAAATTTGCCGATGACACCAAACTTGGGGTGTGGCAAACAGTGAGGATGATACCAATCAACAGCAACAGGACATAGAAAGGCTAGCAGAATGGGCAGACAAGTGGCAGATGGAATTTAATACAGAGAAGTGTGAGGTGATGCATTTTTGCAGAAGGAACAGGGAGAGGCAATATACATGTAATGGCACAGTTTTAATGAGTGTGCAGGGACAGAGGGACCTGGGAGTTAATGTGCATAGGTCCCTGAAGGTGGCAGGACATATTGAGAGAGTGGTTAGCAAAGCATATGGGATCTTGGGTTTCATAAATAGAGGTATTGAGTACAAAAGTAGAGAAGTTATACTGAACCTTTATAAAGCGCTGGTTAGGCCACAACTGGAGTATTGCGTCCAGTTCTGGCCACCACACTTTAGGAAGGATGTGAAGGCCCTTGAGAGGGTGCAGAGGAGATTTACCAGAATTATTCCGGGGATGGGGGATCTTTGCTACAAGGACAGGTTGGAGAAGCTGGATTTGTTTTCATCAGAGCAAAGTAGGTTGAGGGGTGATTTGATAGAGGTGTACAAGATTATGACGGGTTTGGATAGGCTAGACGGGGAAAGGCTGTTCCCACTAGTTGATGGTACAAGGACTAGGGGACACAGATTTAAGGTTTTGGGCAAGAGATACAGGGGGGACGTGAGGAAAAACTTTTTTACGCAGCGAGTGGTGATGACTTGGAACTCGCTGCCGACGGAAGTGATGGAAGCGGAAACACTCAATGTTTTCAAGGGGAGACTGGATAGGCACTTGAGGGAAATAAACTTGCAGGGCTACGGGGATAGAGCAGGGGAATGGGACTGACTGGATTGCTCTACAGAGAGCCGGCACGGAATCGATGGGCCGAATGGCCTCCTTCTGTGCCATTATGGCTATGACCTAGTGCATCATAATACCAGGGTCTTTTACATGTCTTCCGAACATGTGAGATTACGTGGCAGTTGCTTCACATTATCATCATCATAACCCCCTTCCTCTTCTCCCTTACACCAAGTCTTTCACCTTTATTAGAAAGACTACTTCCCATTGGCTAAAATGTTTCTTCCTGGCATCTTACCGTCATTTTCTAGCTCTTGTGTATCTGTGCATCCACAGATGGGGCTTTATGAATTCGGGTTCTTATTAGCATATAACTTTAATGGGTGATCTGTAGGTATGGGAGCTGCCTCTGATTGAGAGTTCATCCATGGGGGTGGAAAAATGTGCGCTGATGCAGGATTTTAACATCCTAAGGGGGCAGAAATCAAGATGGGAACCATTTATGAAACAAGGAAGCTCCTCGTGAAAAACTGTGAGAAAGAGCAGAGTAGACCACATAGCGGCCAATGTGCTCTACTGGGGCCGCAGAGATTCCCAATGAGGAGATGTGACAGAGGAGAGAGGGTTCGTCTTTGGCAACGAGCACTGGAGGACCATCCACCCTGCCCACCACTGCCCCAAAACAGAGCAGCCAAAAAAATGGAGAGAGATCGTCATCAGTATTAAGCCTTCCTACGCAGCATTGTTCACATGCTCCATGGTGCAATGAAGGAAAAAGTTCGGGACCAATGTAGGAG
The DNA here is from genome assembly GCA_030390025.1 of Squalus acanthias. NCBI lineage: Eukaryota > Metazoa > Chordata > Chondrichthyes > Squaliformes > Squalidae > Squalus > Squalus acanthias. The sequence goes on from CM059428.1 coordinate 153,353,524, forward strand.
AACCTACCTGACCTTAAATTAATGTAGTGCACAAAGGATGTACGACACCTGAATATTGGGCCTGCATTTGCGGTCGGAGGCTTCCCGCGGGCGATTGCCTCCGAACCGCAAGAAAAGTACGAACCGACCTGATGGTCCCGGACACTTGCGCTCCTGGGCCTGCGGGCGTACACATGCGTAAAGGCCCATATATCCCAGGGGCGCACGCAGTTCGCAAGCACCCCTGGGATCACGTGGGCCGGTCTAGCCAATCTAAAAGGGGGATCCCCATTATGCTTCTGGGGATTCCATTTACGTACTGAATCCCCATAAGCATGAATAGGAATCCCCATACAATTACACAAGTTAAATAAAAATAAATCATTACATGTTCAAAATTAATTAAAATATAAATTAAGCATTTAAAACAAAAATTTACTTTTGCAAAAAATAAAATGTAACATTTTAAAGGGGCTAAAAATAACCTATAACTAATTTTAAAGTTTTAAAAATATTTAATTCATTATTTTAATATTTACCAGGTGTAAGAGTTTCACGGGCATTTGCTGGGCAGTAGTTGGGCAAATAGCCCAACTCTCCGCCAGCGAGTGTCCATTTCCCAGGGATGTGGTGGATCTGTTAAGCTGAAAATTGACAGATCGCAAGTTCCGGGTTTTCGTGCATGCGCAGCGCACGTGGAAACCCGGAACTTACGGGCACTTACAGCCGCGTACGCAGTGTGAACACGGTCATAGGCCCCGGAAAATCCGGGCACCGCACATTCTTAAACCTTACTATGAATGCCCACAAGGCAATGGGGTGTCCTGCAGCAGGTCCATTTCAGGAATCAGCTGCCAGGTGCCACCTCGATCCCAGGAGGCTCCAATTAATGTACAGCAGCCTGCAACTTCATGCACTGCTGCCATAGAGGTTGCGATGAGAAGAAGCATTAGTTGCAACCATACACAGTTTCAGCAACAGAAAACACAAGACACTGACACAAAATGTTTGCTTTTCAAAAATATGGTTGCACCACACGGATTGTTTGTGCCTATCAGAGTGATCTTGCCAATGTTTGGCAGCGGGTGTCATCAGGTGGCAGTGTTGTACGTTACATTGGAAAGTAAGGCACTGGGGAGTGAAGACATATGGGTAAAGGGCGTGGGGAAAGAACTAAACAGGATTATTAATGCAGCAGGAACATTTCCTAGTTAAGAGAAAAGAGGAGATTTTCTTTAAGCTTGCCCTAAAGGAATGTCTATTTGACCGAGCACCAAGGTCAGGATAAAGGGGCACAGGTCCATCGCAGCTGTGCTAATGAGGAGGACGAGATTTCCCACTTCATTTTCCTAGGATTTCGCTGGCTGATCGCTCAGTGTAACATGTTGTTAAAGCTTGCAACCGGACCCTCGCTGACCAAAGGGACAATGGGAGTCCCAGGTGCTGCCTGAAGATAGCTGCATGCAAATTTCCTGCCCTTTTTGACGATGTTAGATCCTACCAGGGGGCAGGTCTGCATTGGGATGTTCCACGCCTGGGACAGGAAATCTAGTGCTCCTAGGGCTGGTCAGGAACAGTGCACTTTGGGAGCACCTCTTTTGCCCAGTGCCGGAGCAACAAAGACCAAGGACCTAAGTTCTCCTCTGTGAGTGTTTTACAAATTTCTCTTGTAGCCAGCTGTGGATCTTCTTCAGCGGCCACTTCAGGCTGCTCCTGCTCCTCGAGTTGGTCCCCTTGCTGTGCCTGGGTGACTCGCTCCTCTGGATGGTGCCTCTTTGCAAGGTGAAGTTGGGCAGCATACAGCACTCTACCATGATCTTTGAAACCTTAGCTGAGCTATATTACAGAATGCTCTTCAATCGATCCAAGCACCTGAAACACTGCTTCAAGATGCCATTTAGTGTGCATGCACCTCATTATACCAGTGTTCATTCTGCATCTTCTATAGTGCTGAAGAGGATAGCCTGCATCATGCAGGAGCCACTCTGACACTTGTCTTTCTGGGACAGATAGTGGTGGCATGGTGGACTGCCTTAAAATGAAGCGGAATGGGAGCAGTTCTGAGGAAATTCCCGTCCCTGGTTTATTCTAACCTGTGACACAAATACTCAGCATTATATTTGAAATCAAGCACTGTGTATTTAATTCACTCATTGTGCGATGTGTGGCTGTGTTTAGTGTGTTTTGTGAAAGCAATTCCTCTTTGCATTGGTATGTTGCGTGTGACGTCAAAACCTATTACCTCTTCTAAGTGATCTCCTCTTGGATAAGAAGTGTGTTGGCTGGCTTTAGGGTTTCACCATCAGCCTGCTGGGATTCTGGTGGCAGAGGACCTGCTGTGCTGTGCATTGCAAAGATCTTGCACCGGAGTTTGACATGCTGAGTACTGTGGTTGCTGACTGGACCTGCTTACTTTCTGGGACCTCTACCATTATTAGTGGAGCGATGCTCAATGGCACAAATGTGGCATTACATTGACACCCAGCCACCTCAGCATGCTTCTGCTGCTGAACACTCACTCAACTAATCCACTGTGTAAAAGTCAGATAGCCAGGTGGTGAAGGATGGAATACTAGAGCTTAGTCTTCGGTCGCTTACAAGCCTTTATTTACAGCAACAATGCCCAACCAAGATAAACTTCTTCTCCTTCCTGAGCCCACGCCCATATATATGAACACAAGAGAGTCCCCAATTAATAATCTTCTTCTTAGGCAGTCCCTCGGAACCGAGGATGACTTGCTTCCACATTAAAAATGAGTTCGCAGGTGACTGATGAGTCCAATGCGGGACCTACAGTCTCTGTCACAGGTGGGGCAGACGGTGGTTGAAGGGGCAGGTGGGTGGGGTGCTTGGGTTGACGTGCGCTCCTTGCGCTGCCTGCGCTTAACTTCCGCTTGCTCCCGGCGAAGAGACTCGAGGTATTCGGTGCCTTCCCAGATGCTTCTCCTCCACTTTGTGCGGTCTTGGGCCAGGGATTCCCAGGTGTCGGTGGGGATGTTGCACTTTTTCAAGGAGGCTTTGAGGGTGTCCTTGAAGCGTTTCCTCTGCCCACCTGGGGCTCTCTTGCCGTGCCGGAGCTCCGAGTAGAGCGCTTGTTTTGGGAGTCTCGTATCGGGCATGCGGACAATGTGACCCGTCCATCGGAGCTGATCGAGCGTGGTCAAAGCTTCGATGCTGGGGATGTTGGCTTGAGCAAGAACACTGACGTTGGTGCACCTATCCTGCCCCAATTAATACCCACCACCTGAATACAATTAACAGCCAATTGATATATACCACCTAAATACAATTAACACACTGATCTGTTTGAGAGCTGAGCTTTGGGTATCTGTGAGGACTGAGAGTTTCTGGTTCTATGTGGAAGGATTAAGGAGCCTGCTTAATAACTCTCAAAAACCTTAAGCAATATTCAATTAACCCCTCAGTGTTTAAATAGTTAATTTTGGGTTTTATATCCGGCTGCAGGATTTAAAGACCTGTAGTTGCTTAAAGGGGCATCTAAAATTCTGTGCAGAATAATTCAAATTGTGAACATCCAAGAATGTCTGTGGGGTCTGCAGGAGGGGCAGAGAACCACCCCCCTCCCCCCAGGTTTAGCAAGGAATCATTGGATATGCTTCTATATGGAGTTCGGCAGAAGAGGGTCACACTGTTTGGGTCAGAAAACAAAGGCCTCGGGGAGAGCAACAGTAACAAGTAGTAAGTGCGAATATGGTGACAGAAAAAAAATGAATGACCTTGCCAGGGCTGGCAAGCTAAGAGCAGCACTATGCACAATTGCACTGTACAAAGCAAGGCAGAAACTTAGTGACCTCCCCTCACTTGTATTCCTTCACTTCACCTGATGAAGGAGCAGCAGCTCCGAAAGCTTGTGATTTCAAATAAAACTGTTGGACTATAACCTGGTGTTGTGCGACTTCTCACTTTTGTGTTAAAGTGACTGAATTACTTACTATTAATGCTGAAGAGACATTTTGTAGATGCTGTCATAAGGTAGCATGTCCAGCAACCTTTTGTATTTTGTTAAGGTTTAGCCATATTGGTGCTGCCGTTCCACAAGCTCAGCTGCTGATCTCCACATCATGATGAGAGTGGTGAGGGTAGAAATCAGATCTAGTGAGAGTCCCACACAGGAAGGGAAAATGGAAGACCCCCTAACTCACATGTGTTTACTTCTTAGTAATCCCTAACAGAGTGGTGTTGCAGAGGCTTGGCAAAGAGACCTCCTGTCTGTCACTTGTGTGTAAGACAGCAGAGATCTGAAAAAAAAGGATGGAGAGGAAATAACACAGTAAAAAGAAAGTATGTTGGATCATTGCTGGCGTCCAGTGGGAGAGTATGCATTACATCTGGTTATCTAGTGATGGAGATACATGTTTTCCCCGTGGTGTTGGTGAGCTAATCAGTTCAAGCTGGTGGAGTGATGCACATTTGTATATAATTCCTAATGGTATAAGGTAAGGGAGGGAAATGTCAGTTTCGGTTGACAGTCGAAGGAGACTCAGAATCCCTCGATTTGTATGGAACCGGGGACCCAGTTTTTCAGAGCTGCAACGCTTTACTCTTTGAAATGCCTAAAGGCTTTACACTTGTACTCTTTTTATACCTGTGAAAGATTCCTAATCCCTGTAGGGTGAACAGCTCTTTCAGTACATTTAGCAAGCTGCTGGTGCCTAGCGCTGCTCCACAGGCAGCTCACCCATTGCAGCAAACCAATTTCAGGCCGCTCGCCTCACAGCGAGCATTCTTGCTCCTCCCGGCTCTGCATGAATTAAAAAAAAAGACGACTTGCCTTTCTTTGGTGGCCGCATCCACGCTTCGAAACCTGCTCCACTCAGGACAGCCCAATTTCCCCTCAGGGTCGGGGGGTCATAAAATAGGTGTTAGGCTTTCATTAGCATATGCAAGGTGTTGTCCGATATGTTAGCTGCTAGCCACATGTGGATAATTAGGAATCCAGACGTGGCTAATTGCACTTTTGATTAGTGAACAGCAACAAATGATTAACAGACACCGTGGTCGGGCATGTGATCTCAGTCCACATATTCGCATGGAGTATGCATCTTGTACTTTAACCTTTTTATGCATCTGTTGGTAACCTGGCAAGATGAAAAGCGGAGTGTGCGTTTTCTGTTGTTATTTAAGATGAAAAGCGGCGCGTGCGCGAGTTTTTTTTGACCCTGTGTGTGCAGGGATTCCTGGTTACTGCTTATTGGTTACCTGCTAAAATGGGGTGTAGCACGGGTGAAAACGCCAGAGAAGGGAGCTGTCATCATGGTCAGCTCGATTAATGGGCCAGAAATTCGGCTTTCCGGCTTCCTGAGGGTGCAAGCATCGCGCGCGTACTTGCCTACTGCGCCTGCAGTTGTGCTTTGGGCCCACGAGGACTTCGGGACTTCGGGTCCTGGGCCTCCTCCAGCTGCCGGTGTGCAGTGCTTGCGTATCCCAGGGGCGCAGTTAGTTCGAAGCGTCCCCTGGGATCACGTGGGCCATGGAGAGCCAATCCTAGCAGGGCATTTTCATTCATAGATTTGACAGGAAGACCTGTCAAATCTATGAATAGAGATCGGCCCCAAAACCACATTTAAACTTCAAATAAATTTTTTTTTAAAATCACATTTTTAAAATAACTATAAGTTAAATAAATTAACTACTTTAAACAAAAATTTAAATTTTTGAAAAAATTTATTATACTTTTTAACGGTGCTAAAAATAAACTTACCTTTCTTTAAAGTATCTAAAAAAGATAAACCTGTTGAGAACATTTTTAAATTGTAATTAATTAACCACTTACCTTGTTAAAAACAGGCCTTGCACCTCCTTTTTAAAAGCGCAGCTTCTCCATACTTACCTTCCTGGAGAAACCTGAAAAAAAAACGAAGTTCGCTGCGTGCGCGCAGCCTCTCCCGCGCACGCGTTCGACTTCTGAACCCCTCCCTTCAGGGGAACGGAAGTTCCGGTTTCCCGCGCATGCGCAGTGCATGCAGGAAACCGACACTTCAGGTGGCCTTACCGGTGAGTACACAGTGCGTACTCACCCGGCAAGTGTCGAATTTCTGGCCCAATATTCTCAGCAATCAGCTGACGTAGTCAAAGTACCGTTCGCAACTGCTGCACAAAAAACCGAGACTGTTGTGCTGGGTCTGATCAATTCATGCCAGAATTCCAAACTTTGATGAGAGAAAGACTGCAAAGTTTCACACTGAATGGTGGTTGATGTGTGTTGATAAATGTACTTCATGTACATATTTACTTCTGTATCGGGTGTACGGTGTTTTGTACTAAAATTAATGCATGTGCTTAAAATGGTGTAGCCATAGCCGCACCTGTCATTAGTCAGCAATTTCTACTGGACAACAATGTGATATCACAAGCATTCATGTACCTGCTTTCTCTGCAGGAGCATTACTTTAGCCTCTGGAAGCAGAAGAAACAAATGTTCATTTCAACAACAACTTGCATTTATATAGCGCCTTATCATAGAAAAATGTCCAAAGGTGCTTTACAGCGGCGTTATCAAACAGAATTTGACACCGAGCCACATAATGAGATATTAGGACTGATGACCAAAAGCATAGTCAAAGAGGTAGGCTTTAAGGAGCGTCTTAAAGGAGGAGAGAGAGGTACAGAGTTTTAGTGAGGGAATTCTAGAGCTTAGGGGCCTCGACAGCTGAAGGCACGGCCACCAATGGTGGAGCGATTAAAATCGGGGATGTGCAAGAGTCCAGAATTGGAGGAGCGCAGATATCTCGGAGTGCTGGAGGAGATGACAGAGATAGGGAGGGTTGAGGCCATGGATGGATTTGAAAACAAGGATGAGAATTTTAAAATTGAGGTGTTGCAGGACTGGGAGCCAATGTAGGCCAGCGAGCACAAGGATGATTGGTAAACGGGACTTGGTGCAAGTTAGGATATGGGCAGCAGAGTTTTGGATGAACTTAAGTTTATGGAGGGTGGAAGATGGGAGGCCGGCCAGGAGAGCATTGGAATAGTCAAGTCTAGAGGTAACAAAGGCATGGATGAGGGTTTCAGCAGCAGATGAGCTTAGGCAAGGGCGGAGTCGGGCGATGTTACAGAGGTGGAAGTAGGCGGTCTTGGTGATGGCGCCTATTGCCTTCATATTCATACATATACTTTCCCCAGACCAACTCTGGACTGCATGTCGATCTTTAAATCACTCCATAAAATCCACTTTTTTTTGTTTTATCCATTCTCGGGATGTGGGCATCACTGGCAAAGCCGCATTTATTGCCCATCCCGAGCTGTCCTGAAAAGGTGGTGGAGGGTCGTCTTCTTGAACCGCTATAGCAGTTTGATACAAATGAGTGATTTGCTAGACCACGTCAGAGGGCAGGTAAGAGTCATCCACATTGGTCACACATAGTCCAGACTGGGGAAGGGCGGCAGGTTTCCTTCCCTAAAGGGCATTAGTGAACCAGTTGAATTTTTATGGCAATGCAAAAGCTTCATCGTCACTTTTACTGCCAATCTTTTGATTTCCAGATTGTTTTTTTAAAATATTTAAATGCTCAAGCTACTATGGTTGAAAATTTGAACTCCCAGTTGCTGATTAATTTGTTCAGGTCTGTTGGTTTACTAGTCCAGTAGCCTAGCCACTACACCACACCCACTTATTCCATCTTTGTTGCAGTCTTTGAGGCTGAAGGTCTCACAGTTTATTCCTTCTGCTGACTCAAGTAGTGAGTTTGAAGTACTCAGCTGTTCCGTTGCCAGTGTTTTATCTGGATCAGCACATGACTACTCCTGTGTTTGTTTTGTTTTTGATCCACTGCGGTTGCTTAGTTCCATTTTACCCCTTTACCCCTTTACCTATTGACTGTTTTGTACATCTTTTCACCGGTAGCATTATCAGTTTTAATTGCTGTATTTTCGATCCTCGTTCTGTTCGTCAGACCGCCAATTTTGCTAACTGTTCCATTCCATTAAACGGGTGATTATCAGAGGTGTTATATTTGCAAGTCATCCTGTTGGAAGGGTTAGCACACAATTGTCAATGCTGTTAGCTTTTCCAGAGATTGCTGGATATGAATTTGTACTTAATGCGATAGTCAATGACTGCAGCACAGGCACAGTCAAAGTTACACTTGGAGATGGCAGTGCTCTACAGATAGACTGTCGGTGGTTTTGATGCCATATTGTTGCCAAGCAGCACGTGTAGTCAGGAGAAGTAATGGCCCAGAATTTGTGGTGGGTAATAACAGCGAACGAACAGTGTCCGCTCTTATTACCCCTTTGAAACTGACCGCAACTTCAGGATTTAGTGCATGCGCATCCCAACGCGGAAATCCTGAAGTTGTGGTCAGTCATTCACTGCTCCAATACTGGCTGTGCTGTGCCCCTCACCGGTATTATGAGCCAAGTTTGAAGGCGGTATCCTTTGTCTCCTAAGAGCCAACCCATTTAGTCTGTTTACAGGTACTAAGAGGTCAGTGATGCTGGGCTGCCACAGGATGAAAGCATCATGACAGCTCCCAGGGAATATGGCACTCACCTGCATAAATCGGTAGAGGAAAACAAGGGGAAGTTTATTCATTTCAGAAGTTTTTGCCCCGATTTTAATTTCCCCCGTCTGGTGGAAATTGGGCCGGGGGGGGGGGGAAGGTGGGTGCAGTTAAAACGAGAGCAGCGATTTACCCGCTTCTGATCCGTTGCCTTCCCACCGTGTCCCAATGTTAACCTGCTCTGTTGAGCAGGCGAGCAGGACACTTTGCAGTCAGGTAGTGGGGTCCTTCTTTAAATATGCAGATCAGGCCCGATAACATTCCAGAAAGAGGGATGAGGTCCTGCAGGCAGATTTTTAGGGAGCTAGGAAAGAGATTAAAAAGCAGGACCTCAAAGGTGGTAATCTCCAGATTACTCCCGGTGCCACGTGTGAGTGAGTATAGAAATAGGAGGATAGAGCAGATGAATGCGTGGCTGGAGAGATGGTGCAGGAGGGAGGGCTTTAGATTCCTGGGGCATTGGGACCAATTCTGGGGGAGGTGGGACCTGTACAGGCCAGACAGGTTGTACCTCAACAGGGCCGGAACCAATATCCTCATGGGGAGGTTTACTAGTGCTGTTGGGGAGGGTTTAAACTAATTTGGCAGTGGGATGGGCAACAGGATGTAACATTAGAAAGGGGAAATAAAGTGCTCAAAGGATTGGGAGAGACAGAGAGCACTGAAGTAAGAAATAGTAAGGTATTAGGTAAAGTAAGAGAGAATACAGGATGGTCTAACATGGGTTTACAGTGTATGTATGTGAACGCACGAAGCGTAGTAAACAAGGTAAGTGAGCTGCAGGCACAAATAGCCACATGGGAATATGATGTTGTGGCAATAACTGAGACCTGGCTCAAAAAAGGGCAGGATTGGGTATTAAATATTCCTGGTTATAAGGTGTTCAAGGAAGATAGGGAAGGAAAGATAGGAGATGGTGTGGCAGTATTAGTTAAGGAGAATGTTACAGTGCTGGAGAGGGAGGATGTCCTGGAGGGGTCAAGGACAGAATCTATATGGCTAGAGTTAACAAATAATAGAGGTGCCATTACACTACTAGATGTATTCTATAGACCAGCAAATAATGGTAAAGATATGGGAGAGCAAATTTGCAGAGAAATTACAGAGAGGTGCAAGAACTATGGAGCAGTAATAATGGGGGACTTCAACTATCCTAATATAGACTGGGATCGTAATAGTGTTAAGGACAGAGAAGGGGAAGAATTTCTGAAGTGTGTTCAGGAGAACTTTCTTGATCAGTATGTTTCCGGCCCGACGAGGGAGGAGGCATTGCTGGATCTGGTTCTGGGGAATGAGATAGATCAAGTGGAGCAAGAACATTTAGGGAACAGTGATCATAATATCATAAGGTTTAGATTAGCTATGGAAAAGGACAGGGAGCAATCTAGAGTAAAAATGTTTAACTGGGGGGAAGGCCAATTTCAGTGGGATGAGAACGGATCTGGCCTGGGTAAACTGGAATCAAAGATTGGTAGGCAAAACTGTAGTGGAAAAATGGGCTGCCTTTAAAGAGAAAATAGTTCGGGTACAGTCGATGTACATTCCCACGAGGGAGAAAGGTAGGGCAACTCAAATCAGAGCTCCCTGAATGAAGAAACAGTTGGAGAATATGATGAAGCAGAAAAAGACAGATGTCAGGTTGCAAATATATCTGAAAATCAGGCTATATATAGAAAGGTCAGAGGAGAAGTTAAAAAGAAAATAAGAGGGGCAAAGAGAGGATATGAGAATAGAATGGCAGCCAACATAAAAGGTAATCCAAAAGTTGTCTTTAGGCATATAAATAGTAAGAGGAGGGGTGGGGCCGATTAGAAAAAGGAGACCTATGCATGGAGGCAGAGGATATGGCTGAGGTACTAAATGAGTACTTTGCATCTGTCTTCACCAAGTAAGAGGATGCTGCCATAGACATAGTGAAGGAGGAGGTAGTGGAGATACTTGATAGGATAAAAATTGATAAAGAAGAATTATTAGAAAGGCTGGCTGTACTTAAAGTAGACAAACCACCAGGAGCGGATGGGATGCATCCTAGGATGCTGAGGGAATTGAGGGTGGAAATCGCAGAGGTACTGGCCTTAATATTCCAATCCTCCATAGATACGGGGGTGGTGCCAGAGGACTGGAGAATTGCTAATGTTACACAATTGTTCAAAAAAGGTGTAAAGACATACCCAGCAACTACAGGCCAGTCAGTTTAATGTCAGTAGTGGGGAAGCTTTTAGAAACAGTAATCAGGGACAAAATCAACAGTCACTTGGATAGAGGTGGATTAATTAAGGAAAGCCAGCACGAATTTGTTAAAGGCAACAGGAAACAGAGAGTAGTGGTGAACGGTTGTTTTTCAGGCTGGAGGAAGGTAAACAGTGGTGTTCCCCAGGGGTCGGTTCTAGGACCACTGCTTTTCTTGATATATATTAATGACTTGGACGTGGGTGTACAGGGCACAATTTCAAAATTTGCAGATGACACAAAACTTGGAAGTATAGTGAACAGTGAAGAGGAGAGTGATAGACTTCAGGAAGACATAGACAGGCTGGTGAAATGGGCAGACATGTGGCAGATGAAATTTAACACAGAAAAGTGTGAAGTGTTGCATTTTGGAAGAAAGAATGAGGAGAGGACATAAACTAAATGGTGCAATTCTAAAGGCGGGGTGCACGAACAGAGAGACCTGGGGGTATGTGTGCCTAAATCGTTGAAGGTAGCAGGGCAGGTTGAGAAAGGGGTTAAAAAGGCTTACAGGATCCTGGGCTTGATACATAGAGGTATAAAGTACAAAAGTGTGGAAATTATGATGAACCTGTATAAAACACTGGTTCGGCCCCAATTGGAGTACTGTGTCCAATTCTGGGCACCACACTTTAGGAAGGATGTGAAGGCCTTAGAGAGGGTGCAGAAAAGATTTACGAGAATGATTCCAGGAATGAGGGACTTCAGTTACATTGATAGACTGGAGAAGCTGGGGTTGTTCTCCTTGGAGCAGAGAAGATTGAGAGGTGATTTGATAGAGGTGTTCAAAATCACGAGGGGTCTGGACAGAGTAGATAGAGAGAAACTGTTCCCATTGGCAGAAGGGTCGAGAACCAGAGGACACAGATTTAAGGTGATTGGCAAAAGAACCAAAGGCGACATGAGGAAAAACATTTTTACACAGCAAGTGGTTAAGATCTGGAATGCACTGCCTGAAAGGGAGGTGGAGGCAGATTCAATCGTATCTTTCAAAAGGGAGTTGGATAAGTATTTGAAGGAAAAAAAAATGAAGGGCTTCAGGGAAAGGGCGGGAGAGTGGGACTAACTCAGAGCCAGCACGGGCTCGACAGGCCGAATGGCCGCCTTCCGTGCTGTAACCATTCTATGATTCTATGATACAAAACATAGTAACTGCAATGCTTCTTGGAGCTGTTCTCCTGCTCAGCAGTAGTGGTTTCTGTCACCCAGCAGTTTGTTACTAACATCAGTAGAGGGCTCTGTGATAACAGTCAGGAATCAGCTGTTACGGCATGAGCAGGCTTTTCATGATTCAACAACATACAATTTGATCAGTGGGCAACGACAGAAGCCTAGAAATTATTGTCCAAAATATTATAGTACAAACGCTTCCCCTGTCTGCTAGTTAGCTCGAGAGTTAACACCTCTGTTCAGATTGCAGACAGAGGAGTTTGACACAATCACACACGGTCCTTTCTCGGCTATGATGATTAAAATACAACTGCAACCCACTTTACTTTTCATTGAAATTATGTGGTTACCAGGCAACACGGGATACTGTTGCTTGGCAGAAAAGGCACAGGTGCATAAGCAGGGACTTGGAGATTGTTCTTGATAATTGTTTTTGGCATTTTGATAAGTTTTACGAAAATAAAACCTTCTTTACAACGTTCGTGATACTTCTTCTCAAACTGTTCTTTATTATTTGTATTTTTGATATCTTTAATTAATTGAGGACCATTGCCTTTCTGGAGAGTCTTGTTTCGTAGAAGATTGGGGATCAGTCTGCTCCGACAATGCTCGTTGAGAACTACGACATTGATCTCCGAGAGAGTTGGCGTTGTAGCAGATAGGACATCTCGTGATGGCAGGCATTTATGCTGCAGCTGTTTTGCAAGGCAGCTTTCATTTATAAATATCCCATGCGAACTCCGGTTACATCAGTGCATTGTGGATGACATAATTTGCATTGCATACATAGGAACAACCACCTTAACTAAAACTTCACAACGGTGAGGAAACCTCATTTAAAAAAAATAATAATAATTTGCAAGTGTAAAAGTGTGACATAGCAATCCTAACTGACAGTAGCATGTGCTGCAAGTGATTTAAGAATTTGTGTCATTAATTTGTCTGCAAGATTTACACTTTTTGATATAAAGCTCAATTATTGAATTCTTTAAGATGGAATGCAGCGCACATCAACAGCACAGCAATATCCAAAATCTATACAATTATTCTAGCTGTAATCCTTCAAAACGGATTACAATATTTCATCAAGTGCAAATGGAAGTTTGATATTTCATTTATTGTATTATTAGATGAAGCCTTTAATACTGCGGCCTGGCACGGTAATGGTAAAGGAAGCAATAGTTTGTCCAAAATGGCTGTTTTGTTAGTTTATAACAGCCCACTTTGGTTTTTATATGCTGCTAGTAGATCTTCCATAGTAAAAAGAAAGAACTTCTATTTAAATAGCGCTTCTCAGGAAGTCCCACAACGCTTCACAGCCAATGAAGCACTTTTGGAGTGTTGCCACTGTTAGTAATGTAGGGAAACATAGGCCCCGATATTTATGGGGAGGCGGGGGAGGGTGTTGGGGTGGGGGGGGGGGGGGGGCGGCCGAAAATGGCCGAAGACCCTGGCAACGCCGGGGACGCAGAGCAACTTGATGCCAGGATCTCATTCTCATTTTTTGGATCCATTTCCCGCCCGGCAGCTGGCCAAATTGACAGCCTGGTTGGCAGCTGGGAAGGGTAGCCAGCGGCAGCAGGCCGCAGCCGGGGACCAATGTTCCCTCTAAATTTTATTTTTTGTTGGGCCGCGCGGCTCCTTTAACGGGCTGCACGGCCCTTTCAAAATTCCACGCATAAGTGGTTTTTCCATTTAAAAGCCGGTGAATCGGCTGCGCGGGACGTCCAGAGCGCTGCGCGGCCACGCAGCTTAAAGGGAACCCTTGGGGACGGTCCCCAGCAATCGGGAGGGGCGAAGATCAGTGTGGGGGGGAGAAGGAAGAGAGGACATCGCAGCGGGGGCGAGAGAGGATATCGGGGCTGGTGGGTGGGAAGGTCGACGATCGGGAGGGGCAAGAGAGAAACCGCAATCGACAGGCGGGAAGCTTCCTTGAGGGGCCGGGGGAGCACTCCTGCTCCTCCTGGCCCACAAGGAGTGCTGGAAAAGGCACTTACTTTGTGGAGCGGGCAGTTCCCACATCCCTTTCACGGCTGGGTTTCTCGACCCCTGGGAAACCAGCGCAGCGACAGTAAATTTAAAATCGGGCTCCCAATTGCATTGTGGGAGCCTGATTTTAAATATGTTAATGCAGTGTCCCGTCTCTCCATGGGACACTTGGACATCACGATATCTGTCGCCGTATAAACCACAATGGGCGTGTGCGCAGCGGGTTAGGGTTGCGTTTTTCGCATTTGACTGTTTAATCCCCCCTGACCCCCTCCCACCGGTTAATATCAAGGCCACAGCCTCAAATTTGCATACTGTTAGGCCTCACAAACAGCAGAGATAAATGAACAGTTTGAGAAGAAGTATCATGAACGTTGTAGAGAAGGTTTTATTTTCACAAAAATGTTTTAGGGATAGATGGTAGCAGGAGAACTCCCTGGCTCTTCTTTGAAAAGTGCCATGAGATCCTTTAGAGAAGCACCAGACAAGGCAGACAGGTCCTTGGTTTAACACTTCATCCGAAAGGCAACACCTCCAACAATGCAGCACTCTCTCAGTACTGTACTGCAGTGCCAGCCTAGATTATGTGGCTCAACTACCTGAAGAGGAGCTTGAACCCCCAACCTTCTGACTGAGAGGCAAGAGCGCAACCTCTGAACCATGGCTGACACCTTAGCATTACTCGAGTGGTTCGAAAGCTGGAGTGCAGTTTCCCTGCAGCCTAAACCAAACAGCGATTCCACCCATCACGGTGGTGCAGCAAACTTACTGAAGCAGTCACACTCGGTGGTCGAGTGGGAGTAGCATCTATCTGATGGGGAGAATGCTGGTCTCAGTTAAAGGTAAGTGCTGCATATGGAAGCAAACGTTCTATTAGCCTTTAAAAAAGACTTTAAGGGGGAAAAATTGGGTTGCTTTGCGCCTCCCGTTAGCGCCCAAGAGGGCGCTAACGGGGCGCAAAGCAACTAGTGCCCGGGCGCGGCGCCTCCCGCGAAATTCAGCGGGAGGTTAGCGGCAGCGCTAAACGGTAGCGCCCTGCAGCGCTGTGCCGCGATATTGACTCGCAGCGTCCCAAGAGGGAGGCGGGGCGCTTCCAGTAGTGCCCCGCTTCCCTCTTGGGGCGCAACCACTCAATTTCCGGCGCAGGGGCACTACTCAATTTTTAGCCTTAAATATTTTAAATGCCTACTTCAGCCTTTCCAAAGACTATTTGAGAGATCTAAATGACTGCCAATATCCAATGCCTGTCACAATAAATGTGCAGGCAGTAAACAGAGTGTGAAGGCTAGTGGTGGAGTGGCCCTCTGTTTGAATGATACCTAAAGTGGGGGTCATGCTGTATGAGGTGGGTGCAAGGAGGGTTGTTTTGTGAACTACTCCACGGTAACAGTGCAGCAGGGCTAGCTGAAGGTGACGGCCAAGCTCCAAACTGCTTACAGTAAAGCTCCGATTATATCTCTGGGTACGAGTGCGAGCTTGGGGTGGACGGGGGGTGGGGGGGGCGAGCGACAGACTTACACAGCCGCACCAGCGTGAAGCCCAGTCCATCAGAACACCTGGGCCTCATTACCATCCTCAAGGACTGACTCCTACCTGAGCCCGGAAGGAACGACGAGGAGGCCGGTGAAAGGGAGTGGGAATTTGGGCGACAGGAGGCCGCCACCGGAGGCCCAAGGGGACGATCCCTCGCACTAAGGTAAGGCATTGGATGGGGGAAGGTTGGAACACGATCACAGTTGAAGGACAGAGACACGATGAGTTGCTAGTCCATGTGCTTGCTTTATTAGGCCAGAGCAAACTGAGCGTGCTCATACTAAACCATGTGATCAAACATTACAAGTTCCATAGGAGCAGGCTAAAAATAGAATTCCCATGATACATCTCTCTCACACACACACACACAGAATTCATCAACAGGCGTTATACAGCCAAAGCCCTGGTGAAATTTCCAACTCGGTCCCACAGCTTCATTGAGAAGGACCAGTCCATGTTTCGGGAAACTTTATCAGAATTCTGTCACGTTGGTATGTTTGCTTTGTTATAAATGCTAGCTGCATACAGTGACCTGAGTGAAGAAGAAAAGTGAAGGCTATAAACAGTGTAAGGAAATCATTTGAATAATTCACTTGCTCGGTTTTGTCATACTTACTGGTTCATGAAAGTTACCTTTAAAAATAACTGGGGGATTTGATTATGCAGTGTTCTGATAGTTGCTCATTCCCCACTGGTACTTTTTAACCACGTTTGTTCACATTTTGTCAATTGGATATTTGGCAGATATGTGGCTAATTGAGATAATCATGATTTATATCTTATGGGCACGGCACTTTGGAAGTGTAACACTTTTGGAGGTGTGATGGCACCTTCAGTTGTGAAGCCCTTGAAAGGTATGATACTGCAGATGTGCACTAGTTGCAAGACTTTTAATTGCATTGATTGCATCTAAATCCCCCCACCTCTTCATGTTTTCTGGTTTATCTGAACTACTTGTAATTGTTACTTTATTTATAAAATGCTTATTGATTTCGCTTAATCTTCCTCACTAACCTGGTATTCTGTCTTGAATTACAGAATACGGTAGATTTTTACAAATCTGTGCTCTAGATACAGAGCTTCAAACACCAGGAAGGCATCTCAGGAATTCAGGCACAGAGGTCAGCACAGCCCGTCGGATTTTACATCTATTAACGTTAATGATCGAAAAATCCAGAAGGGTCGAACCTTCAAGTCTGAATTCTGAATATGCGATTCCAGCTCTGCACTGGAAGTGCAAATTCATAAAATCAATTTGAATGTTCTTGAGTAAAGATTTCCTTCTATTCAGGTAGAGGAGTCCAGTAAATCTTTGTCATGTAGACCACGCCAGCAATTAATCAACAGTCGGTAACTCTAACTTGGAGCACTAGAAATTCACATGGAGACTCTAGGGCTCGATTTTGAATGACCTGTGGAGTCGGGTTTGGAGGCGTGTGGGGGGTTAAAGTTGCGGGGTTGGGGGTCCCGACCCCATCCCGCCTCCACGCAATTTTGACAAAATCGGTCACGGAGTTCCCGACTCCGTCCCGCCTCCAAGAGGAGGGAGAGGCCATTAAAGCCCTTAACAAGCTCTAAATTGGCTCTGTAATGCCATTTTGAAACATTTTAGCTAGTTTAACCCTTTTACGACGTGAAGTACGCCTGATGTGAAACACTCCAGTGAAACCTGGCGGGAGCACAAGTGGATAGCTGACTATCAGCTGCAGGTCCACTATTACAACGTAGATGTGATGAAGGTAGTAGTAGTATTGTGATGAAGGTAGTAGTATTAGGTCTGAAAGTCGCCTCTGATGCTGCTGCATTGTCTTCAGAGACTGCCTGGCCTTGCTGTGAGAGGCCCCTGGATGGAAAAAAAATCTGTCTCTCTCTCTGTCTCTGTCTCTGTCTCTGTGTCTCTCTCTCTCTCTCTCAAAGCCAGACAGGTCCACTCACAGCAAAGGCCAGGCAATCTCTGAGACCAGGCAGCCTGCAATGATGACATCATCAGAGGCGACTTTCCCACTGAAACCACTAATTGGTTCATGGATTCCCACATGCTGGAACTCAATTGCCCAATTAAGTGAAAATTGCATCATTCATCCACATTAATCTGGAGTTGGGGGGACAACACGAAATGCGGATAACACGACCCCAACCCGACCCCAAGACAAAATCCAGCCCTAATGGTTCAAACCTGACGGTAGAAGAGTAGCACATTTCAGTAGTTCATTTCAGCAGCGCATTTGGCAGAGAAGCCCACCCCACCAGCAAAACAGATCCACCATTGACTGGCAAGTGAGTAGCCTCGCTGGTAGTCTTGAACAATTGAAGATTGCGAATGGGAAATTTGGGTGGAAATTGGTACAAATGGAAAAGGAAGATTGGAAAAAGCAGTAATAGTTGACTTTTTTTTTCTTGAGGGCACATCTCCATAGGTGTCAGTTGCCCAGCACTACCTTACCAGGTGGCATGTGTGGCTTGACAGTGATTGTTGATGGGCTATTTAACCACATGGGGCACCACGCCTGATACTGTCCTCACCTGACACGCACCTCGAGAAGTGATTTTTGCCCTAACCACTGCAACCAATTGTAGCACCCGTACTGCTGTTCCAGCTGAAATCAGCTAGCTGCAGTGACTGGAATTTAAACCTGTAATCTCCCTTGCCTGCTTGGCTCAGGCACTCACATGATTTGATTGGAATGCATTCCTGGAAACATGTGTTTGGAGGAAGCACTCATTTTATATTTTCATGAAGATAAACAAGTGTATTTGGGGGCTGTGGTGGTGCAGCCAATTGGGGCTCCGGCTCATTATATCACGGAGCCTTGCAGCCCATCAGGATTTGTGTATGAAGTATGTGGAGAAATACGAAACAGGTGACAGCCATTTCTCCACAGGAACGGGTGATAATTGGAGGAAGAGTCACCCTATTTTGCTCACCCTCAGTCAGTGGTAGAGATGTTGCTATTCTGCGATCAGTGGGCACCGCAGGGACTAGGGTGCATAGTCGACAGTGTAAATAATATTATGATTTAATTTGATAAGTTTCCTTCCTCTCTTTTTTGTATAATTTGGGTATTTATAGTGTTTGTGCCCCTCTAAAAGGAGGGCACTTTTGTTAGAAAAAAGAGAGGTTGCAAGCAGATTGCCTACCTATCTGCCCTCTCTGTTACAATTAGTACAAAGCATGGGAACATCCAACGATTAGGAGGAGCAAATGTCTTAACTAGAGGTTAACAAAACTCTTTTTTTGATTATATGATAAAAAGCAGAGACAGAAGTCACTGCATCTCTCAAATGGACAATACAATATGATGCTGTATACTTTGAATACCATGGGAATCTAACACAGCCACATTGATAACAAACACTACTGCAGATAAGGCATTGAGTAAGGATCGAATCTGATTTTGCTGCTGAGTTCTCTCTTTCTCACCGTTTGTATTTATTGTGAACACGAGTAAGTAAGGAACGAGGAGTTGAGCAAAATAGAAGAATGAAACAAGGACAAAAACACAATGGAGGTTAAAACAAATTAGAACAAATGAACTTCAGCAGGGTAGAATAAAGTTAATAGGTTTATAAAGCGCTGGTTAGGCCACAACTGGAGTATTGCATCCAGTTCTGGTCACCACACTTTAGGGAGGATGTGAAGGCCCTTGAGAGGGTGCAGAGGAGATTTACCAGAATGGTTCCGGGGATGGGGGATCTTAGCTGCAAGGACAGGTTGGAGAAGCTAGAATTTTTTTCATTAGAGCAAAGGAGGTTGAGGGGAGATTTGATAGAGGTGTACAAGATTATGATGGGTTTGGATAGGCTAGACGGGGAAAGGCTGTTCCCACTAGTTGATGGTACAAGGACTAGGGGACACAGATTTAAGGTTTTGGGGGATGTGAGGGAAAACTTTTTTACGCAGCGAGTGGTGATAACCTGGAACTCGCTGCCGACGGAAGTGGTGGAAGCGGAGACACTCAATGTTTTCAAGGGGAGACTGGATAGGCACTTGAGGGATAGTGACCATGCCTGATTGAGGAAGGTGACCTTGTCTTATGGCTAGTCAGTGTTAGGCAGCAGGATAGTGCAAGCCTGTTGTGAAAGTTTGATACCTTGCTATGTTGTTTCAGTGTTGACTTTAGTGATGTAACGACTGTGGGGACTTGTGAATATCATAGCAGTGAAGATGGGATGTGAGGACTGTGGGGACTTGTGAATATCATAGCAGTGAAGATGGGATGTGAGGACCTCTAACACCCAGGTGTGACATTGGATTTTACAGGTATGAAATAATTTTAATTGCAATCAACTAATCAGGCCTCAACTAATTTAGCTATCTCCATGTCAAACAATATTATGCACAGTGTTAGATGAGAAAAGAAAAACTACAATTATCTGAGTAGTACAGTGGATCACAGGATATGTTTGGCTGAAGAAAGCTTTTCAGACCAGTTCAACTCACCTTTTGTAGAATTTCTTTTTCGTTACCTGGATGTCTGACATAGATTGAATCCCATCACCATGTTTTACAGTCTCCAAACCAAGCTAATGAAAAATCTGCACCCACCTGTAGATTCTGTTTTCCGCTGTTCAATCTTGTATAAAGCTGAAGCTTGCTCTATTGGTTGCTCGCTACAAACTGAAGCTGGAGAAAACCCTAACCATCTTCCCATTACAACATCTTGCTATTTCGTAAATAAGTCCAGTTTCCAGTCCTCAATCACACTCTTCCAAGCTTATCTCAGCTACTATTTGACCAGCACTGTATCTTGTTGAAAATCAAAGCATGTGTTCTATTGACCTTCACAAACATAAGCTGGTCAGTGTCTTCATTAAAATAGCAGACAGACAAATTTTCATACCGACACATTTCAACCTCAAAGAATAATTACAGATTCTCAAAGAGAAAAACGATGCAGAGATGAGCAACATAATATGGAATTAGAGAAAGAAACAGAAAATCAATAAGAAGTACAAATTGCTGCTGTCTAATATTTCAATATCTGAAGTGATAATGTGCAACGCCATTTGCGTGACATCCAAGCTTTATTTTTTAATCAAACTATGAAGGGGTCCATCTGCGATACATAGCAAAGATCAGCTCAGATTACATCACTTGGGGCCAGTAGCATTTAGGACGTCATTGACATAATCACATCATATGTTGCTGTGGTCTGACATGCCAATTTCAATCAGTCACGGTTTATTCTGGTGCTTAGAATGACAACCCGCACTTAAATGATTATTTTTCAGTTTGCATTTCTGCCGGAATTGTTATGCACATCAAGACATTTCTTTTCATTTGTTCTTAACTGTTTGCACTCACCAGGAGACTTATTAACTCACCACCAACCCACCCTACACCCCCACAAAAAAAAGCTAGTTACTTCAACCAAAGCATTAATTGGAATTCCAGCAATATCCAAATGCTGATCCATTGGTTAATTGGCAGCAAAACAAATGTACAATTTGCTATTTACCTTTTGTTCAAATTTCTGTCCTTCCCCGAGTTCCTCACAATGACTTCATAGCATTTGCTCCCTGTCATATTGTAAGACAGTGATGGGCATGACATGTATGGCAAAGTACTCACTGTAAGTGACATTTAGAAGTTCAATAAGGTTAGTACGTTAACAGGCAAAATAGCCCAGACTGCAACAATGGTATGGCTCGCTCACAGACGGTCTATTCGAGCCCAACACGCTTCTAATCCTTGCAACACAGTTTGTTCAATTCAGAAAAAGAAAATTATGGATACAGTTATAGTGCTCCTGGCACTGGCCTGGTTATACTGTGTGAGAACACAAAAGGCTACAAGCTAAACTTAACACTACTGGCACAGAGCTTTGCATAACGGGAGCAGATCATGGGTTCAAGTCCCCCTCCAGAGACTTGTGCCCATAATCTAGGCTGACACAACAGTGCAGTACTGAGGGAGGGCTGCACTGTCTTTCAGATGAGACATTAAACTGAGGCCCCGTCTGCCCTCTCAGGTGTATGTAAAAGATCCCATGGTGCTATTTTGAAGAAGAACAGGGGAATCCTGACCAATATTTATCCCTCACCCACATCACTTAAAAAAAAACTGTTTATCTGGTAATTATCTCATTACTGTTTGTGGGAGCTTGCTGTGCGCAAATTAGCTGCCACGTTTCCTACACTACAATAGTGACTACACTTCAAAAGTACTTCATTGGCTGTAAAGCACTTTGGGACATCCTCAGGTCATGAAAGGCACTATATCAATACAAGTCTTTCTTTCTAATCATGAAGCTGTACGCTGGGAACACTAAATTATCAAATCGACCCCAAGTAAGAGTGTAGCCAACTGCAGACCTGCAGCGCTCTCTTATGATCTAAACCAGTCCATGTTCAGGACCACATGTATTATAAACCCACAAAGATTGGCCTAAATCTTCCGCTCGAGACCATCCCTTGTAGCAGTATGAAATGGGTGGAAATCGCGCCCCATTGCAAGTGTGCCCACTTTACCCCCTAACACACTTCCTGGTGGGTGAGACAGTGGCGGTGTGAGTGCCCTCCTCAGACAGGCGAGTACCAATTAATTTGGAGGATGACTGTACCGCGTACCATTTTCTTCCATTCTGGCATGTAGCACATAAAATATAAATAACGCCCGTGTGATATGAGCACGCAGTTGCTAAGTGACAGTGTATATATATATACTGGGAAAGGATTTTGTATAAATGCTGGGGTCAGTATCCTTTCAAATCCATTTCAAGGAACCAGCTGACTGCTGAACTCAGAACAAAAGCAAAATACTGAGGATACTGGAAATCTGAAATAAAAGCAGAAAATGCTGGAAATACTCAGCAGGTCAGGCAGCATCTGTGGAGAGAGAAACAGAGCTAACGTTTCAGGTCGATGACCTTTCCTCAGAACTGAACTCCTTCACCTTAACTCCTCGCTATGGAGCTGTCTGGGGTTTAGCCTACTTCTTGGAGTGAATGATACCTAAGTTTGGCTTGCCAAGCTGTCTTACATCACCCAGTTTGGATTGAATTCGAGTTTACCTCACCAACCTCCAAATAGGATGCCCACAAGCTACCAAATGAATGAATTCAGCCATTCTTGCTAAATCATCAAAGGAGAAGTCAGATAACAAGCCATGCACTAATGACTGTTTTTTAAATTCAGAATTATGGTTAGCAATAATTAGTCAAGTATGTAAACAGCTACAGATTGAAATAGTTGTAGATAAGATTAACTAACAAAGTGAATGACAAAGGTTATAAAGGCAGCTCGGTGGTATTACCGTAATTCAGCATAAAACGGATTGTTGATCATCAAATGACCAAGATCAGTGTCTGAGATTGATATCATTTGGTGAGATTCATTTAGGATTCAGCTCCCGAGATAGCTGACAAGGCAACAGCGTTGGACGGTCTATTGGACAGATTTGGGGCTATGGAGGTCATTTCAACCTAACTCACCAGGCGGGAAACTGACAGGATCGGGTGGGCTTCAACGGAGAGTAAAATCGGGCGGGGAGTAAAACCAGCGTTGCAGCCGATTCCGTCAGCTTTTCGACGAGCATGTTAGGTAAAAATTACCTCGTGTTGGTGGTTAGCAATGTTCCAGAACTTATATGACCTTGTCCTTATGGGTCGAGTGGTTGAGTTGACTGCTTGCCTTCCTTTGGACAATTATGTCGATTTCTGGGACATCAAGTGATGAGACTCCTTCTGAATATATTGCCCATTCCTCTCGGGTGTTCTACTCTGGCTGAATCCACCTTATGCGCTAGTAACTGCATCTGAACTAGTTGGCTTAAATCTCACCTTTATTGATGTCCAGGCAAACTCGTATATTTAAGTGACGCACTTCTCTCTACCTGTCATTTGGATGAGACGTTAAGCCAGGTGCGCTCTCAGGTGGACGTAAAAGATTCCACGGCATTATTTCGAAGAAGAGCAGGGGAGTTCTCCCCGGTGTCCTGGCCAATATTTATCCCTCAATCAACATCACAAAAACAAACAGATTATCTGGTCATTATCACATTGCTGTTTGTGGGAGCTTGCTGTGCGCAATTTGGCTGCCGTGTTTCCTACATTATAACAGTGACTACACTCCAAAAGTACTTCATTGGTTGTGAAGCGCTTTGGGACGTCCGGTGGTCGTGAAAGGCGCTATATAAATGCAAGTCTTTCTGTTTTTGTAACTATCTAATACAGCTGTGCAATCTGACTTCTATAACCCCTTCCTCTTTGTCCTGGACATACGTTGGCCCTTGTAAAGGTACCTTTCTGCAGACGCTAGGTGAAGACTACTACAGAAAACAAAAACTAAAGAGGATGAAAGAAACAAAGAATCTGCATCTGACAAGAACAAAGAATATTTGCTGAGAGGGGTGAATTAAATTTCAAAGAAAAATACCTTTCCATTCAATTGACTAATCTAAGTGACATCTGTCAAGAAGTGTTCACCTCTTTTGGTGTCAGAAACTTCACAGTCATGTATGTACCCTTGAAGACCTCCAAGGCATCTAAGGGTGTTGGACCACACTCTTGTGCCCTAGCTCCTTAATCTTCCTCTAACAAAGAGTTTTACATAGGTTACAGATAAGGCATGGCATTGTAATAACCCACTACAAAAACAATTTTTTTTTTATTCATTGGCTGTGGCGGTCCCTGCCAGGGCCAGCATTTATTGCCCATCCCTAATTGCTCCTGAGAAGGCAGTGCCAAGCCACCTTCTTGAACTGCTGCAGTCCATGTGGTGAGCGGTTTGGTACAACTGAGTTAGTGAACCAGATTTTTTTTTACGACAATCCGATAGTTTCATGGTTACCATTACTGATACTAGCTTTTTATTCCAGATTTATTTAATTAACTGAATTTAAATTCCCCAGCTGCCGTGGTGGTGGGATTTGAACTCACGTCTCTGGATCATTCGTCCAGGCCTCTGGATTACTAGCCCAGGGACATTACTACTATGCTACCATTCCTGAATGAACTGTTTGTCTTTGGAAGTTTGGAGGAATTGATGAATATGGTGCTATCTGCCAATGAATCAGTCTGGTCTTCCCTGTGTGGAATCTTGTCTAACATACATTGGTCAACTGTAACAGTTAGAAAATTATCAAAAGCACAATTACTGAAGTTGTGGAAGGGGGGGGGGGGGTGACACGTTATGTAAGAATGGGCATTGTGTCCCCTCCCCTATGATTTTTTTTGCCATGGGTTCACCACTCCCCCTAAATTGATAATGGATGGAATCATCTAACACTCTTGCTCCATGAGACTTTCATGATCAGCCAGCACCATCTGTATAAAATGCAAGATGTCTGGGCCCTAAGCTCTGAAATTCCCTCCCTAAACCTCCCTGCTTCACTCTATTTCTTGAAGACCCTCCTTCTAACGAACCACTGTGACTATGCTTTTTAATCACCCCTCCTAATATCTCCTTCTTTGGCTCAGTGTAAATATTTGTCTGATAATGCTCCTGTGAAGCGACTTGGAAAATTTTTCTACGTTAATGGCGCTATATAAATGCAAGGTACGGTAGCATAGTGGTAATTTTACTGAACTAATAATCCAGAGCCCTGGAGTAATAATCCGAAGACATGACTTCAAATCCCAAAACGGCAGGTGGAGAATTTAAATTCAGTTAATTAAATAAATCTGGAATAAAAAGCTAGTATCAGTAATGGTGACCATGAAACTATCGGATTGTCGTAAAAACCCATCTGATTCACTAATGTCCTTTAGGGAAAGAAATCTGCCGTCCTTACCCGGTCTGGCCTATATGAGACTCCAGACCTACAGCAATGTGGTTGACTCTTAACTGCCCTCTGAAATGCACTCAGTTGTAACAAACCGCTACGAAACATAGTAAGAAGGAAACCGGATGGACCACACGGCTATGGACACGGTAATGGCAACGGCACACCCAGCACAGTCGACCCTGCAAAGTCCTCCTCAGCAACATCTGGGGACTTGTGCCAAAATTGGTTGACATAGTCAGAATCATACCTTTCAGCCAATATCCCAAACTCCTCCACCACCATCCCTGACCCACCAGGGGTGGCGGCACAGTGGTATACAGTCGGGAAGGAGTGGCGCTGGGAGTCCTCAACATTGAATCCGGACCCCATGAAGTCTCATGCCTTCAGGTCAAGCATGGGCAAGGAAACCTCCTGCTGATTACCACCTACCGCCCTCCCTCAGCTGATGAATCAGTACTCCACTTGAAAGAAGTAAGGGCACAGAATGTACTCTAGGTGGGGGACTTCAATGTCCATCACCAAGAGTGGCTCGGTAGCACCACTACTGACCGAGCTGGCCGAGTCCTGAAGGACGTAGCTGCCAGTCTGGGCCTGTGACAGGTGGTGAGAGAACCAACACGAGGGAAAAACTTACTTGACCTCGTCCTCACCAATCTACCTGTTGCAGATGCATCTGTCCATGACAGTATTGGTAGCAGTGACCATCGCACAGTCATAGTGGAGACAAAGTTCTGTCTTCACACTGAGGACACCCTCTATCGTGTTGTGTGGCACTACCACCGTGCTAAATGGGATAGATTCAGAACAGATCTCGCAGCTCAAAACTGGGCATCCATGAGGCGCTGTGAGCCATCAGCAGCAGCAGATTTGTATTCCACCACAATCTGTAACCTCATGGCCCGGCGTATCCCTCACGCTACCATTATCATCAGGCCGGGGACCAACCCTGGTTCAATAAGGGGTGTAGAAGAGTATACCAGGAGCAGCATCATGCATACCTAAAAATGAGGTGCCAACCTAGGGAAGCTGCAACACAGGACTACATGCATGCTAAAAAGCAGAAGCAGCATGCCATAGACAGGGCTAAGCGATCCCACAATCAACGGATCAGATCAAAGCTCTGCAGTCCTGCCACATCCAGTCGTGAATGGTGGTGGACCATTAAACAACTAAATGGAGGAGGAGGCTCCATGAATATCCCCATCCTCAATGATGGTGGAGCCCAGCACGTGAGTGCAAAAGACAAGGCTGAAGCGTTTGCAACCATCTTCAACCAGATGTGCTGAGTGGATGATCCATATCGGGCTACTCCTGAGGTCCCCACCATCACAGAAGCCAGTCTTCAGCCAATTCGATTCACTCCACGTGATATCAGGAAATGGCTGAGCGCACTGAATACAGCAAAGGCTATGGGCCCCGACAACATCCCGGCTATTGTGCTGAAGACTTGTGCTCCAGAACTAGCCGCGCCTCTAGCCAAGCTGTTCCAGTACAGCTACAACACTGCCATCTATCCAACAATGTGGAAAACTGCCCAGGTATGTCCTGTCCACAAAAAGCAGAACAAATCCAATCCGGCCAAATACCACCCCATCAGTCCACTCTCAATCATCAGCATAGTGATGGAAGGTGTCATCAACAGTGCTATCAAGCGACACTTCCTCTCCAATAACCTGCTCACTGATGCCCAGTTTGGGTTCCGCCAAGACCAGTCGGCTCCCGACCTCATTACAGCCTTGGCCCGAAGATGGACAAAGGAGCTGAATTCCAGAGGTGAGGTGAGAGTGACTGCCCTTGACATCAAGGCAGTATTTGACCGAGTCTGGCATCAAGAAGCCCTAGTAAAACTGAAGTCAATGGGAATCGGGGGGAAAACTCTCCACTGGCTGGAGTCATACCTAGCACAAAGGAAAATGGTTGTGGTGGTTGAAGGTCAATCATCACAGCCCCAGAACATCGCTGCAGGAGTTCCTCAGGGCAGTGTCCTAGGCCCAACCATCTTCAGCTGCTTCATCAATGACCTTCCTTCCAATATAAGGTCAGATATGGGGATGTTCGCTGATGACTGCACAGCGTTCAGTGCAATTCACAACTCCTCAGATAATGAAGCAGTTCATGCCCGCATGCAACAAGACCTGGAAAACGTTCAGACTTGTGCTGATAAGTGGCAGGTAACATTCGCGCCACAGAAGTGCCAGACAATGTCTATCTCCAACAATTGGTTCACTAATGTCCTTTGGGAAGGAAACCTGCCATCATTACCTAGTCTTTCCACCATCTACAAGGCACAAGTAATGAGTGTGATGGAATACTCTCCATTTACCTGGATGAGTGCAGCTTGAACAACACTCGAGAAGCTCAACACCTTCCAGGACAAAGCAGCCCGCTTGATTGGCACCCCATCCACCACCTTAAACATTCACTCCCTCCACCATCGGCGTACCGTGGCTGCAGTGTGTACCATCTACAAGATGTACTGCAGCAACTCGCCAAGGCTTCTTCGGCAGCACCTCCCAAACCCGCGACCTCTACCACCTAGAAGGACAAGGGCAGCAGGTGCATGGGAACACCACCACCTCCAATTTCCCCTCCAAGTCATACACCATCCTGACTTGGAACTATATCACCGCTGGGTTAAAGTTATGGAACTCCCTCCCTAACAGCACTGTGGGAGTACCTTCACCACACGGACTGCAGCGGTTCAAGAAGGCGGCTCACCACCACCTTCTCAAGGGTAATTAGGGATGGGCAATAAATGCTGGCCCTGCCAGCGATGCCCACATCCCATAAACGAATATAAAAAAATTCAAAGCATCTTCTGGCTCCATAAGAGCAATCAGGTGCTGCGGTCCTCCCTTGTTTGTCCTTCTGGCCTTGGCTTTTCATCAATGCTTCATGGTTGTCGCCTTCTTATCATTAAATCATTTTCTGACATCCTGGCAAGAGCTTCTTCCTCCCAGACCTGCCTCTTGGAGGATGGACAGAGGGTCACACTCCTGTACTAAAGATTGCTGCAATCCTTGGCAGTACTTTCTCAACGACGAGAGCCACTTCTCAGTAAGCCTTGATTTTCTGGTTTTCTACATCATTAGGGAGGGGGCGTTAATTTTAACTTAGCTCGCCGGGCGGGGATTCCATGGGATCGGGTGCAAAGTCAGTTTTACACCTCGCCCGATATTGCTCTCCACTGACTTCAATGGAGAGGAACATAGTGTGGGGTGTAAAAGCGGTGTCGCACCCGACCCCTTCAGTTCGCCGGGTTAGGTTAAAATTGCCGCCTTTAGTTAGGAACTTCGTTCACTAACTGCAGCAAAATTATAAACATGTTCTTTGTACACGAGTGTACACTAGCACTACAAATAGTGCTGAATACAGTAGGCACTGAACTGCGATTGACACAACTAACTGCTGATTAGGGGTCTTCATTTTCTGGGGCGGTAAGTTACACTGCTCCTTATTGGAAAATGTATTCTTTCATGAGCAGTAATTGAAGGCACTTGCCAACAGATACCAGTCTAAATGCCCTTAACACATGTCAAGTGGAAAAATCACCCACTTTATTCTTTATGATCCATATGTGGATTCCTCCACCTTCTGAAAAATGACTGTTAGTAGAATATGCAATGTAATAAAAATTGTTAATAAAATCATTGACACCTTCTGAAAAAACGTTGCTGCTTGAGATTGTACAGCTTAAAACAATGTAAGTAAGGAAGGCAAGGGTTTATTCTCATCCTTGCTTTCAAAACCCTCCATGGCCTCGCCCCTTCCTATCTCTGCAATCTCCTTCAGCTCCCCGAGATATCTGCGCTCCTCTAATTCTGCCCTCCTGAGCATCCCTGATTATAATCGCTCAACCTTTGGTGGCCGTGCCTTCTGTTGCCTAGGCCCTAGGCTCTGGAATTCCCTGCCTAAACCTCTCGACCTCTCTTTCCTCCTTTTAAGACGCTCCTTAAAACCTACGTCTTTAACCAAGCTTTTGGTCACCTTCCCTTATTTATCCTTATGTGGCTCGGTGTCAAATTGTTTGTCTTAAAATACTCCTGTGCAGCGGCTTCGGACGTTTTGCTACGTTAAAGGCGCTATATAAATACAAGTTGTTGTTGTTGTTTACTAACTGTACAGAATTGGTAATCTGTGACCAAGTATTCAGATTCTATAAAGGGAATTGCATATTTACCACTTGTATGGAAGGTGTTGCTTTCTTTTCAATGCATGGTGTATTCTAATTGCTCCTCAATGTTTTTTTCAATTTAGCTGCAGAATATCACTTTTGATCAGCAGTAACCCATGTTTTAATATAGCCACGCAACTCCTTTCCTGATTGTTAAGCGGCTTCAGTATCCATCTATCCCAGATCCTCCCCCATTGCTTTCCCTTCCCTCCCAGCCCAGCAGCCTCCTTCCTACTGCCGTACCCCAACCTCAAGTTGAGGCCTGACCTTTCTTCACCCTTCCCAGCTCCTGGCTGTTCACTCAATCCCAGCCCTCCCTGCTTCCCCCCACCCCCTCCTTTCAAATCTGCAGCATCCCCAATCCCTCCCAAAACTTCTGCTCTCCTGGCCTATACCCATTGCTCCCTCCCAGCCTGAGCTGTCCTGCTCCCTACTGTGCCGGTACAGCAGCTCGCTGACTCCCAGGCCTGAGCTCTAGATTTCTCTCTCACCCATGAATGCTGCAGCAGTACCAGTCGAAGACACAGTTCCAGAGCTATCACCACAGCAACAGAGAAGACTATTTTCTCCTCAGGAAGTCATGGAATCCAGGCCCTCATTCCTTCCTCCCTCACAACCCAAGCCCCAACCAGCAGTTTCTGCCCCCACATACACACAGCTCCTGGGTGGCCTCTCACCTTCCAATCTCACTATCCACCTCTATTATAAGCCTGGCTGCCATTTTTCTCTTCACTTCCAAACTTTTGAAAGGGTAAAAAAATACAAACTGAGTAAATGAGTAAAGCGCATTTATGTGAGAAACATACAGAAAGAGGAAGAATTATCCAGAAGGGAGAGGAAGCAAGGGAAGAGATAATTACACAAAGGGGGAAAGAAATGAATCAGAGACATAGAGATACAGAGATGAGAAAGAAAGAAAGACTTGCATTTATATAGCGCCTTTCACGACCACCGGACGTCTCAAAGCACTTTACAGTCAATGAAGTACTTTTGAAGTGGAGTCACTGTTGTAATGTGGGGAACACGGCAGCCAATTTGTGCACAGCAAGCTCCCACAAACAGCAATGTGATAATGACCAGATAATCTGTTTTTGTTATGTTGTTTGAGGGATAAATATTGGCCAGGACACCGGGGATAACTCCCCTACTCTTCGAAATAGTGTCATGGGATCTTTTACGTCCACCTGAGAGAGCAGACGGGGCCTCGGTTTAACGTCTCATCCGAAAAACGGCAACAGAAAGCATGTGAGTGCCATACAAGGGAAAGCAAGGACAAACAACAACGCAGAGGACACAAGTAGACAGATCATTACAGCCAGAGAGACAATGTTTTTTTCTGTCCATGAAAAACACCACATGATATCATCGAGTACATTATGAAAATGAAGGTAAGTACTGTACCTCAAACTGTCATTATAAAGTTATATTGGAAATTTTATGCTGAAAAATACCAGCGAATAATTCATGTAAAAAAAAAAACCAGCCTTCCATTGAAATGGTAAAAACCTGATGATTTTCATAGAGTTTGAATACCATGGTCACAGAAAGCTATTTTTTCACAGTTAATAAACCGTTGCCTCCTTGCCTATAATTTTTAAGCTGCATCATCATATTTTGATGGATTACACAGGTTGATTTTAAACTATTTAAAATGGACCAGGATGTCTTTCTCTGAATATAAATAACTCACATTGAAATGCTGCATTTTTTTATTTAATACAAAGGTAGAGAAATTCACTTAGGCCCCTTTTTTGGGCCCGGGATGGCCAGTGTGCTTGCGGCCAGAGGCCCCTGTCTGCAATTGTGCCTGGGGACCTCTCTTACTGATTTCCGGCGAGCTGTAGGCGCCTGTTGGGCCTCCTGAGGCAGCTCCCTGGTTCTCTCAGGACTAATCTGAGCCAGTTGCAATGCAGGCTGTGGAGCCCAGGTCAGTCCTGGGAGAGGGGGGGCTGGTGAACGGGAAGGTGCGAGGGTTGGCCAGCTGGGACCCCGCAGTAGTGCTGTGGAGCCAGGAGGTGCAGGACTGCTCCTCCTAGCCCCGCATTAGAGTAAGTTAAAAAGAAAATCGACCTGTCTCTTGGTGGCCTCCGGCAACAAGGTTAATCACCGCTGGTTAGGCTGCAGAATGAACCGGAAAAACTGGCAGAGAAATTGGACATCATTTTGCCCATTTCACCAGTGTGAAAAGGTGGCAAAAAGGCCCAATTTCACGGTTCCATGTTCCGCGCCCCTGGCAGCCACCTTAAACAGGAATTAGGCCCCTTGCACATGCCAGTAAGGAGTGTAACACCTGTTTAAGGACCCCCTCTCTGAAATTGATCAGGAACTGAGTGGAAATGCGCCGGGCATGCTCCGCTCGGCTTCTCCAGTTCCTTCTGTGGCTGATCAGCAATTCTTCAAGGGGCCGGCAACAGAAAGGAAAGTTTGTTTCTTTTTAACTTACATTCATTTGTAAGAAGTGGCCCTCTTGGCTCCACAGCACTACTGGTGGCCATTGTCGGCAGACACACGACCCCCCTCCCATTTGCCTCGCCTCCTCCCTTTTAGGACCTATCTTAAGGCTGCTGCCGGCATTGCAGCTAGCCAATACTGGTCCCGAGGAAACCAGCCACTGCCTCAGGAGGCCCGACAGGCATCTTCAGCTGGCCGCAATTACTGAGATGAGGCTTGTTGCTCAGTTTCGGATGGGCCTTGCGCTTCAGGTTTGCACTGGGAGCTAGGCGACAATTTTGGGCCCAAAAACGAGGCCTAACTAATTTCTCCCCTTGGAGCGGAGCATGAACTTTCAGTATCTCACCAAATTCAAAGAGAGGTCCTTAAACAGGTGCTAGGCCCTTCAGTAGTGTGTGCAAGGGGCCTAATGCCTGTTCGAGGGCCCGCCAAGGTCACCTGAGCCAAAATGGCGCCATAAGTACGTCAGGTGCGCTGGGTCATGGAACCTACCCTGCAAAACTGGACCTTTTTTGCCTCTGTTTTGCACCCAAGATTTGGGTGAAAAAAATTTCTACATGGAAAAGTTATAACATTAAAATAATTTATTAAACATATAAAATTGATCCATTAAAACATGCCCCTAAATGTTTGACAAAATAGCATTCCAAAAATCTATTTACCAAAACTCTCAAATATATTTCATGTTGCAAAAACGTTTGATATATTACAGAATAAGTTTGGTATATTTTTCCAGTTTTATTCAGGGCAAACAACACTTCTAATGTAACTCGTTTGTCACTAAAAGTGCCATTTCCTCCTGCAATTCTTGATCACAGGAAGCTGCCAGGTGGCTTCTTTATTCATAGATAGTGTTTCCCAGGAGGGGCCCAAGAAATGACTTTGAATTCGTACACATATTTAAAATTTCTCAGAAGTGGCTGTGTAAGTGGATTTAATTGAACAAGAGACATCAGAGAGACAGTGCGGATTCAAATAGTTGAATTAATTATATATCTTAACCTGTTTTCAAGACCATAGCCATATTTCTCCAACCCCCAAAGGCAGAACAAGAGCACAATTTGTTTATTTGGACAGTACAGCAAATTAAGAGTAAGTTGAAGGGCATAGATCTAGAGCTACTGATTCAGCCATTGCACTGTGAGAGTACTGGAGGTTGTGTGAACTGAGGAAAATTGATGAATGTAGAATCTAGAATCTAGACACAAAAGGCATCAAGGGGTATGGGGAGAGAGCGGGAATATGGGATTGAGATAGAGGATCAGCCATGATCATATTGAATGGCGGAGCAGGCTCGAAGAGCCGAATGGCCTACTCCTGCTCCTATTTTTCTATGTTCTAGAATGAAATAGGGCTGGATGACGAGGAGGTCATTAATAGGAAGAAGGAACAGATTGGGAGAGAAGACAATGCTCTGGGGAATCCATGAGTTCATCCAAAAAAAAAGAGTCAGAGGGTGAGCCATCAACCAGAGCATGGAATATTAGTAACAGATGTACAAGAATCAGCAAAATACTGAAAGTAAAAAGATGCATAAATATGCACACAATATATAGCTGCATTAAAGATCTTCTCAAGACGCGCTTCTGATTGTGTTCAAGAGTTCCTATTAAAATAACAAAATCCTTGTTGGGACACAGAAGATTCTATTTTTTTCACCCTCTACTGTTAAAACATTCATTTAGCTTACGGAGGTTATTTCTGAAACCTCTTGTGCAGTTCAACCACTTGTGAAATATGTCTTGCACTGTTTCAAACTCCCTGGCCCTGAAACGATGCTCAATGGTGCACAGATATTTGATGCATTCATCTGAAATTCATCTCTTCTCTATTGAAGCAGCGGGCTGAATTTTAATGGAGAAGGCGGGTTGGGGGCGGGGGGACACCGAGGCGGTTGGGGAACCCGGGAGAACTGTTTTCCCGCAGGCCCTGCTGACTTTAACGACAGGGCCTGATTAGCATGGGAAGCCTCTGTTTCCCACTCGCAGCCAGCCAGATGGAGAGGCCGGCTGGCTGTGGGAAGGTAGGCCTGCGGCACTAGGCCACAGGGAGGGAGGGAGGGATTGGGTGGGGGCCGGGGGAGGATCGGGAGTGGGGGTGGGAGAGAGGATCGGGGAGGGGTGAGGGAGAATGGACCGGGGCCAGACTCATGAGCATCGGGGGGAGGGAAAGACGATCGAGGCCAGACTCCTGAGCATCGGCGGGTGAGGGAGAGAAGATCGGGGCCGGAGGATCAGGGAGTGGTGAGGGAGGGAAGCATCAGGGCTTCAGCATCGAGGGGGGAGGGGAAACATCGGGGCTGGCCTGAGGATCACCAATGGCTGGGGTGGGGGGGGGAAGTCTGGGAAGGTGATCGGAGGCCTCATGGGGGGTCACTGATCACGGGGGGTGGGTTAGGCAGTGACGCAGGGACCCTGGATCCAGGAGGTAGGTATAAAGGCACTTACCTCTTGGATGCAGCAGTCCTCGCCTTGCTGTAGCTAGCGAGTTTTACAAAGTGTGCAAAACCCGGCCAGCTACAGTTAAAGACAAAATGGAGGTTAAAGAAGAGGCTTCCAGCCTCATTGTAATATTTAAATAGACCGCCCACCTCCTGGCAGCAGGTTGGCTGCCCGCTCCCATCTCGTTTCCCATTCCGCCTCCGTTAAAACCGGAAGTGGGTGGGTTGGAGGCAGGTTCAGGTCAGGATTCACATTTTTCACACTTTAACTAACCCCATGCCCACAACCCACCCGTTTTGTTAGGTTAAAATTCCCCCCAGTGATGTTACGCCCCTTATTTGAAAAGTGTTAATGCATTGCTAAAATAGCAAAAGGAAGCAATTTCAGATGCACCAGTACCCCATGGAGTACAACCTGGACCGATTGGGGGCTCACCGTGCCCCTCAAAAGTCTAACTTCCATTTCGGATGCTCTTTAGCATTTCGGTCTGCCAGCTGATATTGGCTGGAGCGTGCGCCACCCAGTTCAGTCCTAAGATGGCATCTGGGTCCTATTGACGTCATAGGACCTCGATTGAAATATATAATGTCAGCTGGCCGCACTCTTCAGGCATCCGCTTGAGCCACCTACTAGGAAGACCCCAGCAAAATGGTGGTGGCCTCCGTGACGACGGCTATGGAGCGGTAAGTTCTTACATATTTCGGGCGCTACCACCCTGTTTCCTCCAGGTGGGAGGACTAAAAAATCAGCCCACTAAATATAAAAGTAAAGAATTAATGTTGAATTTGTACAAGGCATTAGCTGGGTCACAATTGGATTAGTTCTGGGCATTGTAGAATGAATATTAGAGCTGTGGAAAAGGTACAGTGAATATTCACTAGTATGATACGGAGATTGAAAGTTTATAGTTGTAAAGAAAAACTTGAAAAATATTGGGGGGAATTTTTCGGGGGGTCAGCGGGCATGTTCAGTGGCGGGTCAGATGGGAAAAAAATGTTTTGACAGCGGGTCAGGACCCCTCTGTCAACCCACCGCGACACAACTTTCCCAGATGTCGGGTCTGTCAGTGCGTAACAGGCCCAACACGCAGCGGCGGGGGAGAGCAATTCAGGTCATTATGACCTTGATAACAGCCCAGTATAAAGTATTTTGAGCTCACTTTACCATTTTACGAGGTCACCCACGGGGTCCACGCTGCTCGGGGCTCACGTCAGGTAAGGAGGTCGGGAGTTGTATGACTATGGAATCATCTCATTACTTGACAGTTGCAAAAGTGCTATAAAAGCTCCCATCTCACAGCTGTTCTCTTTCCAAGCTCAGAAGCTGTTGCTTACTGCATTTGAAAGACAGATTGAGCTTTATGCAACTTGCAAGTGTTTGGAGCAAACTCTCTATCCAGTGTCATCTCATTGGAACAACCTCTCTCACCATTGACAGATTGCTTCTGTCATCTCAACTTCACCTGCCATCTATTACATCAGCATCGGTACCCTTGAAACTATTTCACCTTGCTCCTCAGAATCCCACCACGATCAGCCCCAACACCAGCAGCACCAGGCACACCAGCAGCACCAACAACAACACCAACCTTCTCCGCAATCAGCTGATGCTGCACAGGACAGAGGGCATCAGCACCCGACCACATTGCTGCCCGGGAGGCCAGGGATGGCCTCACCACGGCCAGATTTACTTCACTTGACGCTGTACACCCTGGCTGCCACATGATGTGCCAGGTTGACACCACGCCACACCAACACCATAAAGCATCCCTACAATGCCCAAGCCATTCCTTTCACACTCATCACCATTGCGGGCGGCACCATTATGTCTCACCATTCACTGCAACTCACTAAGCCACGTCCAAAGGTGCACACAGATCTGTCCAAGAACGCAAAGTGTTGAAAATAAAGGTTTCAATATTTGACACCACATTAACAGAAACTTTACATGAACATTGGCTAAAACACCCAAGTGCCTACCCTTTTGTGTTGTTAGTTGGTATGATTGGACTAGGATGAGGGTGAGTGTGAGGGGTGGCTAGTGAGATTGGGAAATAATAATGTAGATAGAGAGGGATGGGTGGAGGTGCAAGATAAGTTAGTGTGAGTAAGGATGTGCAGGAGTAGAGTAGGGAAGGCAGAGTGATGGGGATGTGATGAGTGGCACAGCAGGATCAGGTTGAGTGTGACTTTGCAGTAACGTTTCGTGATCTACTGAGATCATTGAAAGGTTTGGGCCACTGCAGCCTGGTCCTCCTGACGACATCCCTGCATGTGTCCTCCTGTGCAATGTGCAACCAGGCTGCGTTGGTCTCCTGGGGAGGTCTCTTCCGCCCATTGGAAGGGAAGAGAGCCTCCCTGCATGCTGTGACTCCCTCCCTAAACATATAGAGGGAGCCATGGGAGAACCTGGGTGCAGCCGTGCACCTCTGTGCAGTGACTGTCAGTGTTTGCAACACCTCAATGCTGTAGAACACTGACAGCACAACTGTCAAGATAAATTTGCACATGGTCCCTTTAAGGAAGCCGGCTGATGATGCATCATCAAATGACGTCATCAGACCCACTTCCTTCAATTGGCCGGCAAATGCGCTGGGCGGGCTTAACCAGCCCAATCAACGTAAAATCATTTTACAGAGCGGGGTGGAGCCAGCAGCAGGGTCGGGACCTGCCACCGACGTCGCCCACCACGGACCCGCCGAGGTTGGGGAAATCACAGCCATTGCCTTTTTTCACCGGAACAGAGAACGTTTAAGAGGGATCTAATCAACGTTTTCAAAGGTCTTTGAGAGGAAAATAATGATTCACAAACCAGTATAAACAATCACACATAAAGAAATGATTATCAACAGAAGATTGAAGGGGTGCATTAGAAAAATGTTTTTCATACAGAGGGTTATTATAACATGGAATGCTTCACCACAAGTGGCTATAGAGGTAGAGACTGCAACATCATTTGAAAGAGAATTGGATAAATATTTGAAAAGGAGGGCATAAAAGGATATGGGAAAAGGCAGGGAAATAGGATCAGAGAAAGCACAAAATAAAGAACTTTCATTTATATAGCAATTTATAATAGCTCGAAGTGTTTTATAACCAATGATTTTTTTTAAGCGCAGTTACTGTAGTTATGCAGACAAATACCACAGCCAGTTTCATGCATCAGGGTCCCACAAACAAGATATGAGATAAAGGTCCTGAAAATCCTTGGGAGCACAATCCCAGCAGTTGTAAATCAACCTCATTGGTGTGGGATTGGAATAACATATAGGCCAGACCAGGTTTTATTCCCTAAAGGTTGGGATCATTACAACAATGCACCAGGTTGACAGTCACTTTTACTGAATTCAACTTCTCAAACTACCAAGACAGGATTTGAACCCACATTCTCCGGATTATTAATGCAGGCCTTTGGACCACTGGTCCAGTAACATAACCATGCACCTCTGGGTCGATTGAGGGGTACAAGGTAGCAAGGAATGAGCTAAAAAAAGAGCTTAGGAGAGCTAGGAGGGGGCATGAGAAGTCCTTGGCGGGTCGGATCAAGAAAAACCCCAAGGTTTTTTACTCTTATGTGAGAAATAAAAGAATGACCAGGGTGAGGGTAGGGCCGGTCAAGGACAGTAGTGGGAACTTGTGCATGGAGTCAGAAGAGATAGGAGAGGTGATGAATGAATACTTTTCGTCAGTGTTCACCGAGGAGAGGGGCCATGTTCTTGAGGATGAGAGTGTGATAAAGGTGGATAGGCTGGAGGTGGTAGATGTTCTGAGGGAAGATGTTTTAGCAATTTTGAAGAACCTGAGGGTCGATAAGTCCCCTGGGCCAGATGGGATATATCCTAGGATTCTTTGGGAGGCAAGGGAGGAGATTGCAGAGCCTCTGGCTTTGATCTTTGGGTCCTCACTGTCCACGGGGATGGTGCCAGAGGACTGGAGAGTGGCGAATGTTGTTCCTCTCTTCAAGAAAGGAAATAGGAATGACCCTGGTAATTATAGGCCGGTTAGTCTTACTTCGGTGGTTGGTAAGATAATGGAAAAGGTCCTGAGGGATAGGATTTATGACCATTTGGAAAGGGGCAACTTAATCAGGGATAGTTAACACGGATTCGTGAAGGGTAAGTCTTGCCTAACAAATTTGATTGAATTCTTTGAGGAGGTAACTAAGTGTGTAGATGAAGGTAGAGCAGTTGATGTCGTATACATGGATTTTAGTAAGGCGTTTGATAAGGTTCCCCATGGTCGTCTCATGAAGAAAGTAAGGAGTTGTGGGATAGAGGGAAATTTGGCCGATTGGATAAGTAACTGGCTATCTCATAGAAGGCAGAGGGTGGTGGTGGATGGAACATTTTCGGACTGGAGACCAGTTACCAGCGGTGTGCCACAGGGGTCGGTGCTGGGTCCTCTGCTGTTTGTGATTTTTATCAATGACTTGGAGGAGGGGACTGAAGGGTGGATCAGTAAATTTGCTGATGACACCAAGATTGGTGGAGTAGTGGATGAGGTGGAGGGCAGTTGTAGGCTGCAAAGAGACATTGATAGGATGCAGAGCTGGGCCGAAAAATGGCAGATGGAATTTAACCCTGATAAGTGCGAGGTGATTCATTTTGGTAGGGCAAATTTGAATAAGGATTACAGGGTCAACGGCAGGGTTCTGAGGAACGTGGAGGAGCAGAGGGATCTGGGGGTTCATATCCACAGATCTCTGAAGGTTGCCACTCAAGTGGATAGAGCAGTAAAGAAGGCCTATGGTGTGTTGGCGTTTATTAACAGAGGGTTTGAGTTTAAGAACCGTGAGGTTATGCTGCAACTGTACAGGACCTTGGTGAGACCACATTTGGAATATTGTGTGCAGTTCTGGTCACCTCACTATAGGAAGGACGTGGAAGCATTGGAAAGAGTGCAAAGGAGATTTACCAGGATGCTGCCTGGTTTGGGGGGGAGGTCTTATGAGGAAAGATTGAGTGAGTTGGGGCTTTTCTCTTTGGAGCGGAGGAGGATGAGAGGCGACTTAATAGAGGTTTATAAGATGATGAGGGGGATAGATAGAGTGGATGTTCAGAGACTATTTCCTCGGGTAGAGGCAGCTGTTACAAGGGGGCATAACTATAAGGTGCATGGGGGGAGATATAGAAGGGATGTCCGAGGTAGATTCTTTACTCAGAGAGTGGTTGGGGTGTGGAATGGACTGCCTGCTGTGATAGTGGAGTCGGACACTTTAGGAACTTTCAAGCGGTTATTGGATAAGCACATGGAGCACACCAGAGTGATAGGGAGTGTGATAGCTTGATCTTGGTCTCGGACAATGCTCGGCACAACATCGAGGGCCGAAG
This sequence comes from Squalus acanthias, assembly GCA_030390025.1. Taxonomy (NCBI): domain Eukaryota; kingdom Metazoa; phylum Chordata; class Chondrichthyes; order Squaliformes; family Squalidae; genus Squalus; species Squalus acanthias. The sequence goes on from CM059428.1 coordinate 153,393,068, forward strand.
GGCCTGTACTGTGCTGTACTGTTCTATATGTTCTATAACCATTACACTACCATACCCATGGTGGGAAACAGCATTAAAAGAAAAGTGCCAAGTTATTCGATCGAAGTGATCTTCTCAGAGTCTGGTCATGCATGCACTCCATGTGTTGGACTCACAAGTCATGTCTTTACCCCATGGATGTTGTTGACTCTGCATTCAACACCACTGAGTGATATTCGCCACAGGATAACCACCTGGTTGTCTCATAGTCGTTCTGCTGTCCCTCACAGTTGTGGCATCCAAAAACCAATGCCCATCATTGCTAGTGAATCCAGCGAATCCTATTTCACTAAGCTTCAGTCTGAGCTGCTATCGGATTTATTTTGCTTATCTCATCCCAGTCCTTATCTGTGTGTCACTCAAGACATATTGTGGATTTAAACCGGAGAAGAAAATTGTCAGGTAATATTTCACCTCCATCTCTCCTCCAGACCAGAACCTTTTCAAACTGTCCTTCATAGTTCACTCTATGCAGTTGAGGATTTATTTGTACCAGAAACATAACAGCAGCAAAGAGCGAGTAATCCCAGTACTTAGATTTTTTGTAATTCTGACGTTAAATTTAAAGATTAAGATTAATTGAAAGAATTAGAAGTTATTAAATGATTCTATAGTCTCTGCGTCATAATTAAACTAATCTGAGATCAGAAACACAATTGAAAAATCTATGTCGAAAGGACCTTTATAGTGTGGTTCTTTAAACATGAATTCAATTTTGATGGTTCATGTAAAAATGTTCATTTAACTCAAGGCTGAAATTCTCTACATTGACTTTTGTTACTCATCAACCAGCTCATTGAAGAATCTTTTAACCCTTAGTTACATAACATGGCCTGGAGTTTCCTTTGCATTTGCGCCCCGAGACTCACGTAATCTGGGCGCAAACCAATTACGCGGCTGGAAAGGTTGCGGAACTTTGGGCTTAAGTGAATTACGTGCATAACTACAGTATGCCCAAATCTCCTCCATCTTTTATGTCCATCCGTCAAACCTCCAGCTAGCGAGTCTCTAGCCAGGTAACTGGCCACACCTCCAACTCTCAAATGCAAGTATCGTCCGATTGAGCTCGATCGCGTTATCTTTTCACATTGCGACCTGGATTATCAGGTGCAGCAGGAGACAAAGCCTTTCCTCTAGGGGTAGAGTTTCCGCTTTGGACACAATTGCTGATTCAGGTACAAATTGCCCACAAAATTGCGCCCATTTAGAAAAGAGTTTTTCTCCTCCCGAGTTTCTGCTCAAACACATTTACGTATCACTGAATGCAAAATCTGCCCTGAACCAGCGCAATCAGGTAAGGTTTTAAAATGCAATTTTTCTTTTTAATTTTTCAATAAAAAAATTTCCTTCACATATTTAACAGTGGTAACTTGGTGGATGTTTGATTAAAACAGGTGAAAATGGGCTTATCACAAAAAATAAGCAATTTTAATCACTATCAATCCACCACCTCTGAGTAACCTGATTTTACATTACTGAAATTTACTTTTAAAAAATATATTAAAATATTTTCTAGTTATATTGGGGTACAATAGTCAGTTTCTTAGTAAATTAAAGCAAAAGTCACATTTAAAAGCTTTTAAAACTTACCTTTTAGTGGCCTTGCGACCAAAAGAAACAGCTTAATTTTTGGAGCCTCCTCGAAGGCCTGCAAATGAGGGCAGTTAGCGGAAACTCCCCATGGTGATTAATTCACCCTCGGGGGGGGCGTGGCCAGTTTTGTGGGCGGGGACTACTTGCAGCGCGATGTTTTTAAAACTAGCGCAAAAGTTTGCGGGAACTCGAGTTGCGCCGAATGCAAATTTCACGATCTTCTGCGTCAGATACGCCGATTTCGTCCGAATTTCACCGAAAAAAGAAACGGAATCGAGCGGAAACTCCGAGCACGAGTGTTTCATTGGAATTGTTTGAGCTTTTTAAAAAATTTATCCTCACTGACTGAGACCCGTTTCTTTTAATGCATTTTTCATGGAATAAGTCACGTAAAATGTCCAAAGATGTGCGGGTTAGGTTGATTTGGCTATGATAAATTGACCCTTAGTGTTAGGGGGATTAAATACGTGGGGTTACGGGGATAGGGTGGGATATGTGTCGGTGCAGGCTCGATGGGCCGAAATGGCCTCTATCTGCACTGTGGGGATTCTGTGATTCTGTGAAAAATTTAAAGCGCCTCCCCGGTTCCTAAGCATGCTGTGCCTAATGTGCAGGAATGATGGTTAAATGAGTTCCTGATTTTAACTCCAGGTAGATTCCCCGCTCAGGCCTGAGTTAAAATTGCAGTCGGGTCTCAATGATGTCATTGGGCCGCAACATGCATATGTAAAGAAGGACCCTGCTGGTTCTGAGCGCTTGTCCTTGCTGCCTGCTCAGGAGAGCAGGTTAAAATTGCAGATGTTGCGATCATGGCGGCTTTCCGACAGGTAAGAGAAAGAGTGATTTTAACTGCCCACCCGCCAGGTTTTTGCTGAGATAGAAGTGTTAAAATCGCCATGGTGTGGGCTCAGCACTTTCCTTGGACCCTGATTGTTTACGCTGATTTATGCCCATTTTAAGTTTTCTAATAAGATTGGGAGAATACTTGACATCAGCAACGTGGGCACAACATTAGGTGTATTTTCAGGGTCTAACATCCAGATTGCACCCACAGAGGAAACTCCGGGCCCATGTGCCCAATAGCATTTGCATCAGAAAATATTCTTAAAGTCCAGAACACCCAGTTTCTTTTCATTTCTTATTCATTTCTGGAATGTGAGCATTGCTGACAAGGCCGAGCTTTAATGCCCATCCTTAGTTACCCCGAGAAGGCGGATGTGAGCCTTCTACTTGAACTGTTGTGGTCTGTATTCTTTGCAGCGGTTTGATACGAGTGAGTGGCTTGCTAGGCCACTTCAGAGGGCAGTTAAAATTCAGCCACGTTGGTGTGGGACTGGAGTCACATGTAGGCCAGTCTCTTCTTTTATTCGTTTATGAGATGTGGGCATCACTGGCAAGGCCAGCATTTATTGCCCATGCCTAATTGCCCTTGAGAAGGTGGTGGTGAGCCGCCGCCTTGAAACGCTGCAGTCCGTGTGGTGAAGGTACTCCCACAGTGCTGTTAGGGAGGGAGTTCCAGGACTTTTACCCAGCGACGATGAAGGATCGGCGATATACTTCTAAGTCAGGATGGTGTGTGCCTTGGAGGGGAACTTGGAGGTGGTGGTGTTGCCCTTGTCCTTCTAGGTGGAAGAGGTTGCGGGTTTGGGAGGTGCTGCCGAAGAAGCCTTGGCGAGTTGCTGCAGTGCATCTTGTAGATGGTACACACTGCAGCCACAGTACGCCGGTGGTGGAGGGAGTGAATGTTTAAGGTGGTGGATGGGGTGCCAATCAAGCGGGCTGCTTTGTCCTGGATGGTGTCGAGCTTCTTGAGTGTTGTTGGAGCTGCACTCATCCAGGCTAGCGGAGAGTATTCCATCACACTCCTTACTTGTGCCTTGTAGATGGTGGAAAGTCTAGGTAAGGAGGGCAGGTTTCCTTCCCAAAGGACATTAGTGAACCAGTTGGGTATTTACGACAATCCGACAGCTTCATGGTCACTTTTACTGATACTGTTGAGGCTGCCGCGAAACACGAATGGAGGCTGAATCCATATGTGGAAAACAAGAAACTTTAATTCAACTGCATGGCACAAAAATGGCTGCACCGAAAGCTCCCAGAATTCTCTGGGCAAACTCTGAGGCCTCGCCCACTCCTGCCTTAAAGGTAAGGTGCCTTAAAGGGAAGGTGCTGGATTTTTGTCCACGGACGGAAGAGTGGATTATGCTCATTTAGGTGGCGATCCGCCACAATACCAACATTTCTTTTTATTTCCAGATTTTTTTTAAACTGAATTCAAATTCTCAAGCTGCCATTGTGGGATTTGAATTTACATTCTCTAGTTTATTAGTCCAGGCCTCTGGATTCTAGTCCAACAAAAGAAAAAGAAAGACTTGCATTTATATAGAGCCTTTCAAGACCTCAAGATGTCCCAAAGTGCTTTACAGCCAATGAAGTACTTTTGGGGTGTAGTCACTGTTGTAATGTAGGGAACACGGCAGCCAATTTGCGCACAGCAAGTTCCCACAAACAGCAATGTGATAATGACCAGATAATCTGTTTTAGTGTTGTTGGTTGAGGGATAAATATTGGCCAGGACACCGGGGATAACTCCCCTGCTCTTCTTCGAAATAGTGCCATGGGATCTTTTACGTCCACCTGAGAGAGCAGACGGGGCCTTGAATTAATGTCTCATCTGAAAGACGGCACCTCCGACAGTGCAGCACTTCCTCAGCACTGCACTGGAGTGTCAGCCTAGTATTTGTGCTCAGGTTTCTGGAGTGAGGCTTGAACCCACAACCTTCTGGCCGAGAAAGTGCATAAATATATAAAAAGGCTGATTTGCAAGGTCAGCCCAGCGATTTTGCTTGCTGTTCCAACGCACTCCTGGCTGGCCTCCCACATTCTACCCTACATAAACTTGAGGTGATCCAAAACTCGGCTGCCTGTGTCCTAACTCGCACCAAGTCCCGTTCGCCCATCACCCCTGTGCTCGCTGACCTACATTGGCTCCCGGTTAAGCAACACCTCGATTTCAAAATTCTCATCCTTGTTTTCAAACCCCTCCATGGCCTCGCCCCTTCCTATCTCTGTAATCTCCTTCAGCCCCACAACCCCCCGAGATATCTGCGCTCCTCTAATTCTGCCCTCTTGAGGATCCCTGATTATAATCACTCAACCTTTGGTGGCCGTGCCTTCTATTGCCTAGGCCCTAAGCTCTGGAATTCCCTGCCTAAACCTCTCCACCTCGCTACCTCTCTTTCCTCCTTTAAGACGCTCCTTAAAACCTACCTCTTTGACCAAGCTTTTGGTCACCTGCCCTAATTTATCCTTGTGGATCGGTGTCAAATTTTTTGTGTTTTAATACTCCTGTGCAGGGCCTTGGGTCGTTTTACTATGTTAAAGGTGCTATATAAATACAAGTTGTTGTTGTTCCATGGTCCTACCCACTTTAGTACCAGTACTAGCAAATTTCTCCAAGTATCAGCATCAGTATTTATGTCAGGAAGCGTTCATTATCTGGGTGTTTTTTTCCTCTTCCACCCCTCTCACCTGTGCAGTGTGGCATGTCCTTCCTCAATAACCCTGTCTCACGGCCAGTGAAAGATTTCAACTATAACTCTGTTTTACACCCGGCTGCATAGTGAAACATTGCAGATTATCACCTCAAATCTATTTAGTGACAACACACCAGTTTTGGATTATGCGGCAATTCATCTGAAATCATTTTCCTTTAAAGTAAACACAGAAAAACAAGTCCATTGACCTTTTCAGTTCCCAGTCTATTCAGTACATTAATTTTGTATTTGTTAATATTAAAATGACATCAATTCATCAGATATTAACACGTGAAATAGCACTGTAGGTATTGAACAAAAATCTATTCTCATACTACTACCTCAGAGGCCATAATGACACAGTAAAATAAGCTTAATGAAGCAGCACATATACTTCTGACATGCAAATGATGCTATACTTTAATAGTGCAGTAATCAAATGCCTAATACATTAACTGTACAGCTCACAAATGCATCTGTTTAATTCATACTAACCTAAAAAATGTCAAGCTTTCACAAAATTAAGTGTTGTAAATTTTACTGAATAGAATCAGTATCTAGTGACATATTTTCTTCAACTGGGGCAACCAGAGCAGCTGAAAGCTATGTAGCTGAATTGCAGAAGAATTTTGGATGACCTTAAGTTTACCAAGGGTGGAGGATCGGACGCCAGCCAGGAGAGCATTTGAATAGTCGCGTCTAGAGGAAACAGGAAACTATCGACACCCTTATCCAGTATTCTGCCACCAAACTGAGTTGGCAAACAAATGTGCTGCACTCATTCCGCTATCTCCTTTATGGTTCCAACAGCAGAAAACATACCTGAAACTGGTGCGCTTGGTATGACATGAAAACTAAAGTCGTTCTGAAATTATTATTTAAGTTTGAGTTGCGAACATTTTAAAGTAATTAGAATAAATTGGGGGTAAAATGTCGACTGCCTGTACGGCTTTAACATTAAATATTTCGGGTAGGATCCTACTTTGTACCCTCAGCTCATCCAAAACTCTGCTGCCTGTATCCTAACTCGCACCAAGTCCTGTTCACCCATCATTCCTGTGCTCACTGTGTGGTTCCCGGTCCGGCAACACCGCTATTATAAATTCTCATTCTTGTTTTCAAATCCTTCCATGGTCTTGCTCCCTCCCGATCGCTGTAATCTTCTCCAGCCCTACAACCCTCCAAGATCTCTGCGCTCCTCCAATTCTGGCCTCTTGAGCATCCCTGATTTTCATCGCTCCACCATTGGCAGCTGTGCTTTCAGCTGCCTAGGTCCTAAACTCTGGATTTTTTCCCCTAAACCTCTCCGCCTCTCTACCTCTCTCTCCTCCCTTAAAACGCTCCTTAAAACCTATCTCTTTGGCCAAGTTTTTGGTCATCTGTCCTAATATCTCCTTAAGTGGCTCGGTGCCAAATTTCTTTTGATAATGCTCCTGTGAAGCGCTTTGTGAAGTTTTACTACGTTAAAGGCGCTATATATATGCAAGTTGTTGTTGTTGAGTGCAGAATGACTCAAGATAACTGAGATCGACAGTGCCTAGGAAATGTTCGGCTGTTTAGTCACCCTCCCAATGTTGGCTTTTTGTTACATTTGCCATCGGTGTGTTGCCTACTTTCCATCAATTTCTTAGTTTATTTGTACACATAACCAATAATCTTTAAGTTTACTGGCAATTTATTTGACACTAACTAGCGTAGCGTCTCATCATTTGTTTGGTGCAGGTGTACAGTCTCACATTATGAAGAGTGAATTATGTCTTACACAAGCCATGTAATCTATCACTGATGTGCAAAAAGAAGGATGCTGGTGCCAATAAAAATAGCGCTTAGTAACATTTTGAAAGTATTTCCTTTAATGCTTCACTACTCAGTGACTTACCAATCATTGCGTTACTACACTAAATCCAGTGTTTTCCACAGATGAATTTATTTTTAATTTTTCAGATAGAAAGATAAAAGAAGGCAAAATAAACTTGCAGGGAACATGGGAATTACTAGACGACAAGAAGACCAAGCTCGCCTTCTACCAACCTGGTAGCCACACGATACATTGATAATGGAGTTGTTGACTAATCATAGTAATCAATCTCTATCAATGATTCTATAACAGACCCAGGCACGACCTGGGAAAACCCCAGTGGTGGAAAGCTTTGGGAATCATAGGTCAAAAGTCACCTTTTTCCCATCGAGCATACAACACTTACCACATCCAGTCTCAGAATGTCACACCACGTGACTTTGAATTTGTGATGGAAATGTCTCAAGTCTCACATCCAACCTCAGGTGCAGTTGAATGCGCAGCAAAGCGTTGTTTGTAGCTCATTCTGATAGACCCCGGAAAGTACCACATTGTGACATATGAAGGCTCAATAACCGAAAGGAGTAAAATAGTTAAAACACATGTAAAGCAGCAGTGCTATAATTCAGGTCACACACGCTACAAACATTTTGAAACATTTCCTTTTGTAACATTTTTTACATGCCATTATGGGCCTGGAATTTCCTACATATTTGTGCGCAGACATACGCGAAATCGGGACACAAAGTAAACACGTGGCCTAAAAGGTCACGGAAATTTGGGCGTAAGTGAGTTACACACGTAAATACAATGCGCCCAAATCTCCTTGATCTTTTACGATCATCTATCGAGCGCTCCTCCCGAACGTATCTTCGCCCATAATAATGACCCCTTCAATAGTTATACAATTTCCTTTTGAAAGTTATTGTTGAATCTGCTTCCCACCACCCTTTCAAGCAGTGCATTCCAGGTCATAACAACTCGCTGCACAAAACATTTTTTCCTCATGTCGCCTCTGGTTCTTTTGCCAATTACCTTAAATCTGTGTCCTCTGGTTGCCGACCCTTCTGCCACTGGGAACAGTTTCTCCTTATTTACTCTATCAAAACTCTTCATGATTTTGAACACCTCTATTAAATCTCCCCTTAACCTTCTCTGCTCTAAGGAGAACAACCCCAGCTTCTCTAGTCTCTCCACATAACTGAAGTCCCTCATCCCTGGTACCATTCTACCAATCTCCTCTGCACCCTGTCTAAGGCATTGACATCCTTCCTAAAGTGTGGTGCCCAGAATTGGACACAATACTCCAGCTGGGGCCAAACCAGTGATCTATAAAGGTCTAGTACAACTTCCTTGCTTTTGTACTCTATGCCTATGTATATAAAGTCAAGGATCCCGTATGCTTTTTTAACAGCCTTCTCAACTTGTCCTGCCACCTTCAAACATTTGTGTATATATACCACCAGGTCTCTCTGTTCCTGCACCCCCTTTAAAATTGCACCATTTAGTTCATATTGCCTCTCCTCATTCTTCCTACCAAAGTGCATCACTTCATACTTCTTTGTGTGAAATTGAATCTGCTATATGTCTGCCCATTTTACTGGTCTGTCCATGTCCTCCTGATGTCTGTTACTATCCTCCCTCAATGCTTATTACATTTCCAAGTTTTGTGTCATAAGAACATAAGAAATAGGAGCAGGAGTAGGCCATTTGGCCCCTCAAGCCTGCTCCGCCATTTAATGAGATCATGGCTGATCTGATCTTGGGCTCAGCTCCATTTCCCTGCCCACTCCCCATAACCCTTCACTCCCTTATTGTTCAAAAATCTGTCTATCTCCACCTTAAATATATTCAATGACCCAGCCTCCACAGCTCTCTGGGGCAGAGAATCCCAATGACTCTCTAAGAGAAGAAATTCCTCCTCATCTCAGTTTTAAATGGGCGACCCCTTATTCTGAAACTATGCCCCCTAGTTCTAGATTCTTCCATGAGGGGAAACATCTTCTCTGCATCTACCTTGTCGAGCCCCCTCAGTATCTTATATGTTTCAAGAAGATCACCTCTCATTCTTCTAAACTCCAATGAGTATAGGCCCAACCTGCTCAACCTTTCTTCATAAGTCAACCCCTTCATCTCAGGAATCAACCTTGTGAACTTTCTCTGAACTGCCTCCAATGCAAGTATATCCTATGTCATCTGCAAACTTTGAAATTATGCTCTGTATACCCAAGTCCAGGACACTAATACATCAGAAAAAACAGTGGTCCTAAAACCGACCCCTGGGGGACAACGCAGTATACATCCCTCCAGTCTGAAAACAAGCATTCGCCACTACTCTCTGTTTTCTGTCTCTTAGCCAATTTTGTATCCACACTGTCACTGCCCCTTTAATCCCATGGGCTTCAACTTTGCTAACAAGCCTATTATGTGGTACTTTGTCAAATGCCTTTTTAAAGTCCATATATACAATATCAACCACACTACCTTCATCAACCCTTGCAAGTTTCATGCAATTGCGTTTGCTCAGTGACTCTTTTCAAATTAAGACCGGATTTTCAGATGCAGCAGGAAACAACATCATTTTTCTGGTGTTTTATTGCAATTTCTTGAGCGTTTTTGTTTACTTATCCTCACTTAGACTGGCTCTGTATTTTTGATTTCTTTTAATGCATTTTTTTGGCATCAGTACAAGTCGCATTAAAAATTGAAAAGCTTCCCTGATTGCAGATTCTTAAACATGTGTACCTAATATGCATGAATAATGGTTAAATGAGTTGAAACTTTAATTTTCATACTTATAAAAGAGAAATATATGGTACAAAAGCAAAATACTGCGGATGCTGGAAATCTGAAATAAAAAAACAGAAAATGCTGGAAATACTCAGCAGGTCAGGCAGCATCTGTGGAGAGAGAAACAGAGTTAATGTTTCAGGTCGATGACCTTTCATCAGAACTGGAAAAAGTTAGAGATGTAACAGATTTTAAGCAAGTGCAGGGGTTGGGAAAGGGGGGAGGGGAGGAAAGAACAAAAGGGAAGGTCTGTGATAGGGTGGAAGGCAGGAGAGATTAAAAGACAAAAGGTATGATGGTGCAAGGCGAAAGGAGATGGTAATGGGACAAGTAAAAAACCAAAAGATGAGTCTAGAAGAGGTGTAAATGGGGATGGCAGAATCATCAACAGCTGCCATGTGGAAAAATAAGGGCTGAGGTTATGGTCTGAAATTGTTGAACTTGATGTTGAGTCCCGAAGGCTGCAAAGTGCATAATTAAAAGATGAAATATATGGTGTGAGTTTGGCGTTTTCCTTGGGCCCTGATTGGTTATGCTGATTTACGCCCATTTTACGTTCGGGCGTATTATGAGAGAGGCAGGAAATTTGACCGTAACTTGACATCCGCCGAATGGGCGTGGAAATGGACACATTTTCGGGTCTAACTTCTGGCTTATGCCCACGGAGGAAATTCCAGACCATAGTATTCATTTCAATGAGATAACTAACCCTTGTGCGAGCAAAGAACATCATTTGAGTAAATTAACATTTAATATGCCATTAGAGTGAAACAGCTTTGCTTCTGGCTTTCAGGAAGCCGTCTTCTATTTGTCATTAGCTATAAAGTTTAGAGAAATCAACCTATGATATCATTGAAAGCTCCATTCAATTAATGATCACCGCTTTAAGCCATGCTAAAACTGTCATGTATCAAACAAGTGGTTAATCTGGCGGATTTGCTGTTTTGCTTATCTGCCTTTTTGTTGTGAGGTTAAAAATTGTTATGTAGTCACATTTAGGAGGTCACAGTGCATGAAGGTACAGAAGTGCCATAATCACATGGTTTTCTGAGGGTGGACAGAACATAATGCCTGATTACAAAAGATATATTACTAATTATGGAACACTTCAAATAGCTAGCTACAAAAAGAGGCAGGAAGTGGGAGCTGTAGCAATAGGGAAGATTTGCAGTTGCTTATTATGTCAAATGGAAAAGATGAGCATTAGGAAAATAATAATTCCATCCCACATGAATAGGAGTAATGTGTGAAACCATGGCTGTTGGATCATGACTCAGATTTCTTCTGCGACACATTAAACTCTTTTTGATATTGAACTTAATTTGTACCTTACAGAGAAGATAATGAGCCAGATTTTCCGATCGGAGGATTCCTACGGGTGGATGCCTCCGATCGGAAAAAATTTACGCACTTACTCAGTAGGTCCCAAGACTTCTGATCCTGGGCCTCTGCTCTACGAAATGTGCAGAGGCCCAGGTATCCCAGGGGCGCATGCGGTTCGCAAGCGTCCCTGGGATCACATGGGCCATGGGGAACCAATCAAAGATGGGAATCCCCTTCACACTTTTGACAGGTCTCTACGCACGGATCTGTCAAAAGTATGAATGGGGATCACGTAAAAAACACAGATAAACATTAAATAAATTTTGAAAAAAAATCACGTATTTAATTACATTAAATTAAATGTTTTAAACAAAAATTAAATTTTTTGAAAAGAATAATTAAAGTTTGTTACGGGGCTAAAAATAAAGTTACCTTTTTTAAAAGTATTAAAAAAATTATAAATGAGTGAACAAAATGTACTTTTTTAAACTCTTATGCTGGTAAAAGCAGGCCTTATGCCTGCTTTTACCAGGCGTAAGATTTTTAAAGGTTTTCAGCGGGCGGAGGTTGTGCAGAGGCCCTTTTCCTGGGCAGGCAGAGGATTCTTGACAGATCAGAAGTGCCGGTTTTCAGCGCATGCGCTTTGCATGTCTAAACCTGGCACCAGTGGGGGTCGGAAAATCCGGCCCATTCATTACTCAACATCTCCAAAGTTAGTCCCTATTGCTTCGTCCAAATTATTAATATATATGGTGAAAAGCTGAAGGCCCACTACAGATCGCTGGGGAACACCACTTGTCATATTCCGCCAATCAAAGTACATTCTCTAAATTCCAACTCTCTGTCTCCTGCCGCCCAAACAATTACCAATCAATGTCACAAGGTTACCTCCAATTCCATGTGCTCTCATTTTTGCTAACAATCTCTTGTGTGGAACATCATCCAATGCCATCTGGAAGTCTATATCGGCAATATCCATAGACCCTCCCCTGTCCACCATGTTAGTGGCCTCTTTAAAAAATTCAACTAGATTAGTCAGACATAAACTACCCTTCCCAAATCCTTAAGGTCGGTATTTATTGCCCATCCATAATTGCCCTTGAGAAGGTGGTGGTGAACCGCTGCAGTTTGTGTGGTGAAGGTAGTCCCACAGAGCTGTTAGGGAGGGAGTTCAGGACTTTGACCCAGTGATGATGAAGGAACGGCGATATATTTCCAAGTCAGGATGGTGTGTGACTTGGAGGGTAACTTGGAGATGGTGGTGCTCCTATGCACCTTCTGCCCTTGTCCTTCTAGATGGTAGAGGTCGCAGGTTTGGGAGGTGCTGTTGAAGAAGCCTTGGTGAGTTGCTGCAGTGCATCTTGTAGATGGTAACTCACTGCAGCCACGGTGCACTGGTGATGGAGGGAGTGAATGTTTAAGGTGGTGGATTGGGTTCAAATCAAGCGGGCTACTTTGTCCCGACTGGTGCAGAGCTTCTTGAGTGTTGATGGAGCTGCACTCATCCAGGCAAGTGGAGAGTATTGTAAGAAACATTCAATCCTAAAGAAAGTTGCAAGTTATAAAGTGTTTACTGATTCCGTAGGAAATAGATCTGCTAACCCACTGGCTTATCACCCAGAAAGAATTCCAATCACATCAGATAAGAACAGAGAGAGGCCTTAGGTCAACACAAAGTACAAGCAACGACAACAACAACTTGTATTTATATAGCACCTTTAACGGAGTAAAGCGTCCCAAGGCGCTGCATAGGAGTATTATAAGACAACAAATTTGACACCGATCCACAAGGATAAATTAGGGCAGGTGACCAAAAGCTTGGTCAAAGAGGTAGGTTTTAAGGAGCGTCTTAAAGGAGGAAAGAGAGGTAGTGAGGCGGAGATATTTAGGGAGGGAATACCAGAGCTTAGGGCCTAGGCAACAGAAGGCACGACCACCAAAGGTTGAGCGATTATAATCAGGGATGCTCAAGAGGGCAGAATTAGAGGAGCGCAGATATCTCGGGGGGTTGTGGGGCTGAAGGAGATTACAGAGATAGGAAGGGGCGAGGCCATGGAGGGATTTGAAAACAAGGATGAGAATTTTGAAATCGAGGCGCTGCTTAACCTGGAGCCAATGTAGGTCAGCGAGCACAGGGGTGATGGGCGAACGGGACTTGGTGCGAGTTAGGACACAGGTAGCCGAGTTTTGGATGACCTCAAGTTTACGTAAGGTGGAATGTGGGAGGCCAGCCAGGAGTGCTTTGGAATAGTCAAGTCTAGAGGTAACAAAGGCATGGGTGAGGGTTTCAGCAGCGGATGAGCTGAGGCAAGGGCGGAGACGGGCGATGTTACAGAGGTGGTAGTAGGTGGTCTTTCTTACGCTGCAGATACGTGGTCAGAAGCTTATTTCAGGGTCAAATATGACACCAAGGTTGCGAACAGTGTGGTTCAGCCTCAGACAGATGTTGGGGAGAGGGATGGAGTCAGTGGCTAGGGAACGGAGTTTGTGGCGGGGACCGAAAACAATGGCTTCGGTCTTCCCAACATTTAATTGGAGAAAATTTTGCTCATCCAGAACTGTATGTCGGACAAGCAGTCTGACAATTTAGACACCGTGGAGGGGTCGAGAGAAGAGTTAGTGAGGTAGAGCTGGGTGTCGTCAGCGTCATGTGGATACTGACGCTGTGTTTTCGGATGATGTCACCAAGGGGCAACATGTAGATTAGAAATAGGCAGGCCTCCCAAACAGACATAGCAAGACTGATAAGGGGGACAGTAGGGAACCAGCCAGCCGAATAAGCAAAACATTCTTAACCATAATAAAACATTTAACACAAAAGATAAGTAATAACTGAATTCCAGCTCAGGAAATAAGATGGTCAGGAAGTACCTTTGCCCTGGTAATAAAAGTCATGAGGTGGATGAAACATGATGGACATCTGTGATCTCAGCCTGCTGAAACAAGATATAAAAATGGGCAACAAAGAGACAAAAACTAGCTTTTAAAAGAAAGGGCTTCCTTGGAGTGGATGAAATGCTAGCTTCGGCTAAACACTCTGATTAGGTTCGACCTCTGAGGTGGATATCCATGCTGGCTGACAGTCTAACACCTCCGACAGCTCGAGGAGAGACCCAACAGAAGTGACCATTGTTGCAGACAAAGACTTCTGTCAACATTCATAGACGTCCGTCCACCATCCATCTGACGTCTGTCTGGTCATTTTGTTCCGTCCGTTCCATCACGGGGCCTTAGGTCACTCTCATCTGTCACGGGTTGTATGTCTACTATATCTATTTCACTCGCATGTAGTATCCGATTATGCTTAAACTGCATCTCTCTAATAAAAAAGCCTTACAACTCCTAAGACCCTTTGAATAATCTTTGTGTGGCCTGTGATCCAAATCTTACAGTATTCCATCACACTCCTAACTTGTGCCTTGTAGATGGTGGAAAGGCTTTGGGGAGTTAGGAGGTGAGTCACTCGCCACAGAATACCCAACCCTTGACCTGCTCTTGTAGCCACAGTATTTATGTGGTTGGTCCAGTTAAGTTTCTGGTCAATGGTGACCCCCCAGGATAGTGATGGTGGGGGATTCGACGATGGTAATGCCATTGAATGTTAAGGGGAGGTGGTTAGACTCTCTCTTGTTGGAGATAGTCATTGCCTGGCACTTCTGTGGCGCGAATGTTACTTGCCACTTATCAGCCCATGCCTGAATGTCATCCAGGACTTGCTGCATGCGGGCATAGACTGTTTCATTGTCTGAGGAGTAGCGAATGGAACTGAACTCTGTGCAATCATCAGCGAACATCCCCACTTCTGACCTTACATTGGAGGGAAGATCATTCATGAAGTAGCTGAAGATGGTTGGGCCTAGGACACGGCCCTGAGGAACTCCTGCAGCAATGTCCTGCGGCTGTGATAATTGGCCTCCAACAACCAGCACCATCTTCCTTTGTGCTAGGTATGACGCCAGCCAGTGGAGCGCTTTCCCCCGATTCCCATTCACTTCAGTTTTACTAGGGCTCCTTTGATGCTACACTCGGTCAAATGCTGCCTTGATGTCAAGGGCAGTCACTCTCACCTCACCTCTGGAATTCAGCTCCTTTGTACATGTTTGGACCAAGGCTGTAATGAGGTCTGGAGCCGAGTGGTCCTGGCGGAAACTTTACCTGTCTAGTATCCATCCTCTGGAATTCCCTCTTCTTCGCCAGCTCCCTCTCCTCCTTTGAGACACTCCCTAAAATCCATATCTTTGGCCAAGCATTGGGTCACCCCTCCTAATATTTCCTTCTTTGGCTCAGCATCAATCTTGCCTTGTTACGCTGTTGTGAAGCGTCTTGGAATGTTTTTCTATGTTAAAGGGTCCGAATAACTGCAAGTAGTTTTTGTAGTATATTATGAATAAAAAACAGCAAAAAACATGTGTTGCCCTGTTCCGGTTAAGTTATTAAATTAGATAATATTTATTTGACTGCAAGGTGAGCATGGCAGCTTTCAACACAGCAAGCCCTTGAGTGCATGTACGATACTTGTCAGAAAAAAGCAAGAGAACCAAAAACAACCAAGTGGTACATTTTGGTAGGAAGAATGAGGAGAGGCAATATGAACTCTGCTACAATTTTAAAGGGTGTGCAGGAACAGAGAGACCTGGGGGTGTATGTACACAAGTTGAGAAGGCTGTTAAAAAAGCAGATGAGACCCTTGGCTTTATTAGTAAAGAAATTGGGCTGGATTTTGAATGACCCATGGAGTTGGGTTTGGAGGCGTGCGGGGGGTTAAATTTGCGGGGTCGGGGTTTCCGACCCCATCCCGATTCCATCCCGCCTCCACGCAATTTTGACAAAATCAGTCGCGGGGTTCCCGACTCTCTCCCGCCTGCAAGAGGCGGGAGAGGCCATTAAAGCCCTTAACAAGCCCTAAATTGGGTCTGTAATGCTATTTTGAAACGTTGTAGCTAGTTTAACCCTTTTCTGATGTGAAGCAAGCCTGGTGTGAAACACTCCACTGAAACCTGGCGGGAGCACAAGTGGATAGCTGACTATCAGCTGTAGGTCCACTATTGCAACGGAGATGTGATGAAGGTAGTAGTAGTATTAGGTCTGAAAGTCGCCTCTGATGCTGCTGCATTGGATGTCGCAGCATTGGATGTCTTCAGAGACTGCCTGGCCTTTGCTGTGAGAGGACCTGGATGCAAAAAAATTCTCTCTCTCTCTCTCTCTCTCTCTCTCATATTCATCCAGGTCCACTCACATCAGAAGCAATGCAGAAAGGTCCTCTCTCACCAGCAGCCACACAATCTCTGAGAACAGGCAGTCAGCAATGATGACATCATCAGAGGCGACTTTCAGACTGAAACCACTAATTAGTTCATGTGTTCCCACATGCTGGAACTCAATTGCCCAATTAAGTGAAAATTGCATCAGTCATCCACATTAATCTGGAGTCGGGGGGGGAACACGAAATGCAGATGACACGACCCCAACCCGACCCCAAGACAAAATCCAGCCCTAGAGAACAAAAGAAAGGAAGTTATGCTAAACCTTTATAAAGCACTGGTTAGGCAGCAGCTGGAATATTGTGTTATATTCTGGGCACCACACTTTACGAAGGATTTCAAGACGTTGGAGAGGGTGCAGGAGGAATTTCCTAGAATGATACCAGAGATGAAGGACTTCAGTTATGTGGAGAGACTGGAGAAGCTGCAGTTGTTCTCGTTCGAGCAGAGAGGGTTAAGAGGAGATTTGATAAAGGTGTTCAAAATCATGAATGGTTTCGATAGAGTGAATAAGGAGAAACTGTTTGCAGTGGCAGAAGGGTCAGTAACCAGAGGACACAGATTTAAGGTAATTGGCTAAAGAACCAGAGACGAGATGAGGAAAAAAAATTTATGCCACGAATTGTTATGATCTGGAATGCAGTCCCTGAATTGGATGGTGGAAGCAGATTCAACAGTAACATTCAAAAGCAAATTGGATAAAAACTTTGAAGGGAAAAAATTGAAGGGGCTATGGGAAAGGAGCAGGGGAGTGGGATTAACTGAATAGCTCCACCAAAGAGCTGGCAGGAGCACGATGGGCCGAATGGCCTCCTTCTGTTCTGTATTATTCTATGATTCTATGAAATGTCTTCTCAGAAGCTGTGCCTTTAAAAGAGAATTTAAATTAAATAAATCATGAAACAGCCAATAAATGAAAAAAATTAGCACAAGTTAAAACATCAGTGTTTTAACACATTGTTTACAGCAAGATCCTCTCTCATTTCTCCTCAGACAGATTATACTTGTCCCTGTCACTCTTGTAAATTTTTGACGCACATTTGTCACAATTAATTCTTGAAAGTAACATTTCTCAGAACTATTGACGTGCTTTGGGGAAAAATTGGGTTGGTTTGCGCCTCTCGTTAGGGCAACGGGACGCAAATCCCCTAGCGCCCGGGTGCGGCGCCGCTAACGCCCCCTGCAAAATTCAGCAGGAGGTTAGTGGCGGCGGTAGCCGGTAGCGCCACGCGGCGCTGCGCTGCCACCGATGACGTCATCGGCGAGCGATGCAACCCCTTAGCGTCGCCGCCACAGCCTCTTACCGCCCCGCGGCCGCGAAGCTGCCGTGGGCGGTGTCAGCAACAGACACGCCGGTCACGAACCGGGCCGACCTCCACTTGCGAGGCGGTAATTAAAGGAGAAGCCCGGCTGCGTCCCGCACCGCCATTTCATTGTTTTGTCTGATCTCCAGGTCGGCCACTCGTGGTGGCCCTTGGCGTGATCCGTGGCTGCCATCGCACAGCCCGACACAGCGTCTCAGTGCCGGGCTGCGGCCACAGCACCACAGCCGCCCTGGTGGGCTAGTGGAGCCCGTCCAACGGCCTGCAGAGTGCGCAGCATCCTTCCCCTTTAACAGAAGGGGAGGGGCGATGAAAAGCGTCAGTGCTACATGGAGCAGCCACGTAGTGCTCCGGCGCTTCCGCGCTTTGCGCCACAGACACCGCCCCGAGAGGAAGTGGAGCGCTCGAGATAGCGCTCGGCTTCCTTGCCAGGGTGGTTAGCCCAATTTAGCGGCCGGGGCGGTACTCCCTGTGCCTGGCGCTAAATGGCTGGCACTAATTCGGTTACCGCCCCCAAACAGAGCATAACCGAAAGTTGCGTTTTACTGTATTTTAGATTATGCAGTGAATACATGTATCCGACTGATTCATTTGATGGAATTTATTGCCAGTCAGATAATCCAGGTTGAGGATAAATAAATTAATTTCTAGGTTTATTTTAATAAAAAACTATATTGTTTCTTCAGCTCGAAAGTCACTCTGTGTGATCTTATCAGACAAATGCATTCGACAACAACAACAAGTTGCATTTATATAGCACCTTTATCAGGCAAAAATTGACACTGAATCAATAGGTGATTGAAGAGGTATTAGGAGGGGTGTCTAGAAGCTTGGTCAAACAGGTAGGTTTTCAGGAGGATCTTAAAGGAGGACAGAGAGAAGTTTAGGGAGGGAATTCCAGAGCTTATTGCCGAGACAGTTGACAGCACGGCCGTTGGGGTGAAGGGAGCGCGGGATGCACGAGGCCAGAGTTGGAGGAATGCAGAGATCTTGGAGGGTTGTTGGGCTGGTAGAGATTACAGAGATAGGGAGGAGAGAGGTCAAGGAGGGATTTGAAAATACGGATGCGAACTTTAAATTTGAGGCATTGGTGGACCAGGTGCTAATGTAGGTCAGCGAGCATTGGGGTGAGGGGTGACCGTAACTTGGTGGGGATTAGGATACGGTCAGCAGAGTTTTGGATGTGCTCAAGTTTATGGATGGTGGAAGAATGGAGAATGGCCATGAGAGCGTTGGAATAGTCGAGTCTGGAGGTAATAAAAGCATGGATGAGAATTTTAGCAGCAGATGGGCTGAGACAAGGGCGGAGACTGGCGATATTACGGAGGTGGAAGTACACGGTCTTTGTGATGCAGAGGATGTGGTATCAGAGGCTAAACTCAGGGTCAAATAGGCCAGCGAGGTTGTGAACAGTCAGGTTTCAACATGAGACACTGGCCAGGGAAGGGGATAGAATTGAATGGCAGGGAACGGAGTTTGTGGTGGGGACCAAACACAATCGGGCAAATTTTAACCCCCCAAAACAGGTGGGTTGGGGTCGGGTGACATGTAAAAATGTTATAAATCTCAAACCCGACCCCAACCTGCCCACTTCCAGGTTTAACAGAGGCAGGACAGGGGACGGGCGACCGACCCGCTCCCAGGAGGCGGGTTGGCCATTTAAATATTCTAATGATGCTGGCAGCCTCTGATTTAACCTCTCTTCCAAGTGTAACCCTGGCCAGCCGGGTTTCCTGGGCCTTGGGAAACCCGACAGATAAAGGGAGGCGAGGACCGCTTTGTGGAAACGGTAAGTGCCTTTACCGCAGGAGTGCTTACCCCCAGTCGCCTAAGCTACCTTCTTCCCTGCCATCGGACCTCCCCCCACTCTCCGTCATCAGGCCCTCCACATCCAAAGACCTCCCACCCCTCCAGGATCGGACCTCCCCCGGTATCATCCCCCCGCCCCCCTCCCCTGGAATCGGAACTCCCCCCCCCACCCCTCCCGAATCTGCCCCTCCCGCCCCCCGCCCCCCCCCCCCAAGGCTCCCGCTAACGCAGCAGCAGGCTTCCAACCTTCTCTTGCGGCTATGGCCTCCTCCAGAGTGTTCCCCACCCGACAGGGAGCCAAGCCTGTCAATCAGGCTGGCTTCCAGATGGAAGACACATGCTATGGAGTTAACTTCACAGTGTATGGGCCGGGTTTCCTGACTAAAACTCCAACCCTGCTTATGCAACCCACCCCAGTCAATATAGGGGTCATTAGCTTCGGTCTTTCCAATGTTTAATTGGAGGAAATTCCGGCTCATCCAGGATTGGATATCAAACAAGCAGCCTGCCAACACGGTGGCAGTGGAGGAGTCGAGAGAGGTGGAAGTGAGGTAGAGCTGGGAGACTTCACCGTACATGTTGCACCTGACAAAGTGTTTTCGATGATGTTGGCAAGGGAAAGCGTGTAGCTGAGAAATATGAGGGGGCCAAGGATAGATCCTTGGTGGACTCCAGAGGTAACAGTGCAGGGGCAGGAGGAGAAGTCATTGCAGGAGATTCTCTGGCTATGACTGGAAAGGTAAGAGTGGAACCAGGTGATGGCAGTCTCACACAGCTAGATAATGGAGGAGAGGTGTTGGAGGAGGATGATGTGGTCAACCGTGGCAAAGGCTGCAGACAGGTCAAGAAGGAAGATCAGAGATAGTGCACCACGGTCATAGTCTCATAGGATGCCATTTATGACTTTGATAAGGGCCATTTCGTTGTTATGGCAGGGTCAGAAGCCTGATTGAAGAGGTTCAAGCATGGAGTTGCGGGGAAAATGGACACGGATTTGAGAGGCAGAAACACATTCGAGGACTTTGGAGAGGAAATGGAAGTTGGAGATGGGGCGGTTGTTTGCAAGGACAGAGGGATCAAGGGTCGATTTCTTTGGCTACTATTTGAATGCAAGCATTAACTCATTTATTTTAAATGGGCTAATTCCTCTGTTAAAACAAAGGAATTTAATATAAATGCGTTAAGCACTCACAATGATATTGCACAGCAGAATTTCTAGTGTTGAGATTAGATTATCTCTGGTCTTTCCAATGACCAGGATCGAGTGCAAACCAATATGGTGGGTATACTGTGTTTAATCGGAGTCTAAGATGGAACACAACACACTAGTTATACAGCAAAAACATACGACCGTGACAAACAGCTGGTACCAGTCCCGATCGGACGGCTGGTATGTGTGAACAGCTCCCACTCTCATATCACGTGTGTGTGTGTGTCTCTATCTCTCTATCTCTCTCACTCCACCGTCTCTGCTCGGGGCTTTTCAGGTCTCTCTTTTACACCCTTTTTTAGGAGTGGACCTCGGCGGAATATTGACAAGACCATTTAACCTATAGAGGTTCCCCTTAAAACAGGGTGCTCAATGGTATGTTGAGTTCTTTGTTTAAGCCATGGAAAAAGGGTCAACCCTCCTGTTACCTTCCACCTGTCTGGGGTCCTTTTTAGCCATTACACATGGTTTCTGTACCTAGCCAATCAGTTTCTTATCTCATCCTATCTGGTCCCCCCCAGCCTGGAGTCAGCGACCAGGCATACCAAGTTCAGCCTTCAGACTCCTTCAGTCAGAGGCCCCATTGTTGGAACTGCCTGTTATCAATTATTTATGTTCATGCAGCTGGCCATGCAAACTATTCCATTTCATTATCAGACTATTGTACCATGAAATAAATCATTAAATTCCCAAAGATATCCTCTATTCTATGCCCTTATACTAATTAACTTCTACATATCTTCGCAAGCAGTTCTGTTAAACGAACTCCAATTCCTACCTTAGCATTATAATATGGTTATTAGTAATATTGGAAGAAACATAGGTTGGGCCTTAGTTGGTCAAATTAAAGTTACATTAAACAAAGTCAAAATCCTAACTTACAAACAGCAGACAGCTAGCCTGGGAGGCAAGGCCATATGTGACTGCCCCTGTGTGGGATGCTAAGCATCTATCCATCTAATCTAATACCAGTCTGAAGACACTTGTCTCAAGCTCTAATACAAGTTTCCAGGAAAATGAAACTTAAGCAGTTCCAGTAAAACACAACTTATACATTAACCCCTTACTTGTCTTGAGCTCTAATACAATCATTTAAACACAGTATTATTTGCGTCACAATTTCATTCGTGGAACCATATATTTTTTAGGTATCCCTAATTTCTAACACTAGGCTTATATTCTTTCAGTCAAAAATCGGCAAATGCTTGTAAACTTGTTGGCAATTCTAGAGTCTAACAGCCCCAAGACCACTAAAAACCTGTCCTCAGCATTTAGAGGTCTTAAATTTTCAAGGAAGGGGTTCTAACAATAATAATAAGTGATTATAATGATTATCATTTCTGTATTTTAATACTGAGGTTGCAGAAGGTGCGTTGATCTTGATCGATTGATAATGGATCAGTCAGAGTTGGCGGATGATGCACTGGCCTATGGGAAATCTGTCAGCTGGCCGTTTTCCAATAGTGGAATTTCTTCAAGTTTTTCTGGTCACCCAGTGACCAACAGGATAAATCGCATCAGACAAAGATTATGTTCTAGCTGTTTTGTCATCTGATATACACAAGGAAAGCCAAAGTCAAAGATGCACTTGGCTGAATAAGAACAGAAGGAAACGGATAAAACTGGTCAGATAGGTTCCTGAAACAGGTCCTGGAGGGCACAACAAGTTAATTGGCATGAATAGCCTTTTTTATCTCATGTTCTAATATTTATATGACTATATCAGAGAATTATAGATAACTGGGATAAGGTTATAAAGACAACATCTAATAATGGGGGCATAATCAAAAATTGGAGCCAAAGAAGGAGATATTAGGAGGGGTAACCAAAAGCTTGGTCAGAGATGTGGGTTTGAAGGAGGGTCATAAAACAAGAGAAGGAGGTGGAGAGGCAGAGTGATTTCGGGAGGAAGTTCTGGAGCTTGGGGCATAGATGGCTGAAAACACAGCAGACAATGATGGGGGTGAATTGAGGGGTGATGCACAAGAGGATGGAGTCAGAGGAACAGAGTATTTCAGGAGGTATTGTCGGCTTGGAGGCGATTACCAAGATATGAATGGGCGAGGCAATGAAGTGATTTCAACACAAGGATGAGAGTTTTAATTTTGAAGCATTGGGGAACTGGGTGATGGGTGAGCGGGACTTGGTATAGGATAGGATACAGGCAGCAGAGTTTGAGATGAACTGAAGTGTATAGAGGGTGGAGGATGGGAAGCCGGCCAGGTAAGCATAAGGACATAAGAAATAGGAGCAGGAGTAGGCCATTCGGCCCCTCGAGCCTGCCCCGCCATTCAATAAGATCATGGCTGATCTGATCTTGGCCTCAATGCCACTTTCCCGCCCGCTCCCCATAACCCTTGACTCCCCTGTAGCTCAAATATATGTCTATCTCCGCCTTGAATATATTCAATGACTCCGCCTCCACAGCTCTCTGAGGTAGAGAATTACAAAGATTCACTACCCTCTGATAGAAGAAATTCCTCCTCATCTCTGTTTTAAATGGGCGAACCCTTATCCACGAGGGGAAATATCCTCCCTGCATCTACCCTGTCAAGCCCCCTCAGAATCTTGTTTCAATATGATCACCTCTCATTCTTCTAAACTCCAATAAGTACAGGCCCAACCTGCTCAACCTTTCTTCATAAGACAACCCCTTCATCTCAGGAATTAACCTAGTGAACCTTCTCTGAACTGCCTCCAATGCAAGTATATCCCTCCTTAAATAAGGAGACCAAAACTGTACGCAGTACACCAGGTGTGGTCTCACCAGCGCCCTGTACAGTTGTAACAGGACTTCCCTACTTTTATACTCCATCCCCCTTGCAATAAAGGCCAACATTCCATTAGCCTTCCTAATAACTTGCTGTACCTGCATGCTAACTTTTTGTGTTTCATGTACAAAGACCCCCAGATCCCTCTGTACCGCAGCATTATGTAGTCTCTCTCCATTTAAAGAATAATTTGCTTTTTTATTTTTCCTACCAAAGTGGATAACCTCACATTTTCCCACATTATACTCCATCTGCCAAATTTTTTCCCACTGACTATATCCCTTTGCAGACTCTTTGGGGGCGATTTTCTGACATCCGAGGAGGCGGGTTTGGAGGTGGGAAAGGTGGGAAAATCAGAAAAAATGAGTGTGGGTTCGGAACCCGCCTCCGCAGAATTTTGCTGGTGCTGGTTTTGCAGGGCGGGAAATGGTCCTGCCTCCAGCTGGCCAGAGAGTTTGTTAAGAGGCTTAAATGCTCATTAAGGGCCTCTCTAAGCCTATTTTGAGAGGCCCTCGTGATTACACGACCATTTCAGGCGTGTTCCATGACCCTCCTAAACCACGCCAGCTAAACCTGGTGGGTTGAGAAGTGGGTGGTCTCCTCACAGCTGCAGCTCCAACATTAAATCGTTTATTTCATCAGGGATTAGTTGCAGGTGGCAGATCTTTGCTTTAAAAGGTCTTTGAGCACATTTAGAAGGCCTTCCGAAGTCGGAGATACTGCAGCTTGAATCTATCAACTGTGGGACCTCCTTGGAAAACCCTCTCCCCGCTTGCAATGAGCACTTCCCCAAAAGAGGCATCTGCAAGCAGCATGGGAACCATTCGTTTTCTTTCACCATGGACCTCAGATTCGGATGAGGAGCAGGCTGAGGAGGAGGAGGCTGAGGAGGAGCAGGAGGAGCAGCAGGAGGAGGAGGAGCAGGAGAGGTCAGAGCGCCGGTGTATCGACCAGCAGCAGCAGCAGCACGCAAGCACATGGCTGCCCAGGATGCAAGGGATGAACTTATCCTGACCAGATTTGCATAGGTTGCCCAAGTTGGCACATGTCCTTGGCTCCATCCTAAGACATCATTGACAATGGACATGACTCTCTGGCCTCCTTTCACTCAGGCCACCAACTTGAGAACGCAAGTGTGGCGGTGCCCGCAATGTGGAGCTGCTTAAGGCAAAAGAACAGATGCCATAACGCCAACATTTTGGCATCAAATCATTTTAATGCTTTCCAACAGGGATGGCATTTCATCAATACACAGAAACATTCACCCAATCTGCACACAGATCTGGAGGTTATATCCCTTGCAAACTGTACCCACACAGCCTTGGTTTCTTTGGGAGGCCTCTTCCTCCCAGATGAGTGGAAGAGCACCTCCATGCTAGCTGTCACCCCCTCAAACAACATTTGCAGTGCCTCATCCGAGAGCTTTGGGGAGGCCCTTGCCTTGGAATTGGACATAGTGGTTTCTCAGAATATGTTGCAGGTGGTGCAGCATAGGCAGAAGTCCTGTGGAATGATCCAAGGCAGCAAGAAGCCATAAAATCAAGCTGGAAAAGCGATGTCAGCAGAGGCGGGTTTCAGTCCCAAAACACTAATTGACCAAGGGCATCCCACACCTCTGAAATCAAGTGGCCAATCAGGGAAAATCGCAATTTTTTGAAAACTATCATTGGAGGTGGGTTTCAAACCCACCCAAACCGAAACCCGCCTCCATCTCGCCTCCAGTGGGAAAATCGCCCCCCATGTGTCCTCCTCACAACTTGCTTTCCCACCTATCTTTGTATCATCAGCAAATTTGGCTACAGTACACACGGTCCCTTCATCCAAGTCATTAATATAGATTGTAAATAGTTGAGGCCCCAGCACTGATCCCTGCGGCACCCCACTAGTTACAGTTTGCCAACCGAAAAATGACCCATTTATCCCGACTCTTTGTTTTCTGTTAGTTCGCCAATCCTCTATCCATGCTAATATATTACCCCCAACCCTTTGAGCTTTTTTCTTGTGCAGTAACCTTTTATGTGGCACCTTATCGAATGCCTTCTGGAAATCCAAATACACGACATCTACTGGTTCCCCTTTATCCACCCTGCTCGTTACATCCTCAAAGAACTCTAGGAAATTTGTCAAACACGGTTTTCCTTTCATAAAACCATGTTGACTCTGCTTGATTGTATTATGATTTTCTAAATGTCCTGCTATTACTTCCTTAATAATGGATTCCAGCATTTTCCCAATGACAGATGTTAGGCTAACTGGCCTATAGTTTCCAGCTTTTTGTCTCCCTCCTTTCTTGAATAGCGGCGTTACATTTGCGGTTTTCCAATCTGCTGGGACCTCTCCAGAATCCAGGGAATTTTGGTAGATTACAACCAATTAGAATAGTCAAGTCTGGAGGTGTCAAAGGCATGGAGGGTGTCAGCAGCAGATGGATTGAGTTAAACACAGGAGACTGACAATGTTACGGTGATGGATGTATGCAGACTTTGTGATGGATCGGATATTGAGTTGGAAGTTCAGCTTGAGATCAAATAGGATGCCAAAATTGCAAACAGTCTGGTTCAGCTTCAGATAGTGGCTGGGGAGAGGAATGTAATCAACGGCAAGGGTACAGAGTTTGTTGTGGAAGCCTAAGAGGATGGCTTAATTCTTACCAATGTTTAACTGCAGGAAATTGGAGTTCATCCAAGACTGGATGTAAAACAAGCTGTCTGACAACACAAACACAGTGGAGAGGTCAAGAGAGGTGGTGGAGCAGCAGACCTGGGTCTTGTCAGCGTACATGTGGAAGCTGACCTTATGTCTGCATATAATGTCGTCAAGGAGCAACATATAGATAAGGAAAAGGAGGGGCCAAGGATAGATCCTTATTGGACTCTGAAGATAATCGTGTGGAGGTGGGAAGAGAATCCAATGCTGGAGATGTTCTGGCTATAATCAGATAAGCGTGCAACCAAGCAAGGGCAGTCCCACTGAGCTGGACAAAGAAAGAAGGACCTTGCATTTATATAGCACCTTTCACAACCTCAGGACATCCCAACGCGCTTTACAGCCAATGAAGTGTAACCACGGTTGTAACCTAGGAAACATGACAGTCAATTTGCGCAAAGCTCCCACAACCAGATCATTTGTTTTACGTGTTGGTTGAGGGATAAATGCAGACCAGGACACCAGAAGAACTTCCTGCTCTTCTTCAAATAGTGCAGACGGGAAACTCAGTTTAAGGTCTCATCTGAAAGATCGCACCTCTGATAGTGCAGCACTTCCTCAGTATTGCATTGAAGTGCCAGCCTAGATTATGCACTCAATTTTCTGGAGTGGGGTTTGAACCACTGAAGAAAATCGGGTCAGGGTGAAGACCAATTTCACCCACACTCAGTCAGTTATACTTATGAAACATACCATCTTTTCCTGAGAGATTAAAAAAATCTGCAATATGGAAAGTTCTGATGAAAGTTCTCCATCCAAAACCCTGTTTTTTTTCTTTACATGCTTACTGTGAATTTCCAATATTTTCTGTTCTAGTATTCATTGTTTTCATTGCTATTGTTGCATTCTCTGCATTTCATTTCTTCCACGAATACCAGCCTTCAACAGGTTTGATTCCTTTCTTCATCATGATTTCCCTTTGTTCTTTGGTCCTCTTTACCACTGGTCTTGTCCATTTCCCTTTCTTTGTTGCCTTTTTATTAGTTAAAGACCTGTTTTCACAGCCACATTGCAAGACAGAAATTGCGAGGCTCCAGTACTGACACAGAGGCTGATAATTGCTGCCCTTTCATTTCTCAACAACCGTCTCGTGCTCTGACCCATTCCCTGTGGATTCCAGCTGTAATCTCACCATTCCCCTTTCGTGTTCACTCATTAGCGTAGAAATTCCGATCTGGGAGCTTCACGTACAAGCACTTAACGCCCTCGCAAGACATTCCTGCATGTACTATTTTTACATAGGCGTTCAACAGAATTTCTTAGAATCACACAACAAAGAAGCAGGCCATTCAGCCCACCGTGCCTGTGCCAGCTTGTGGAAGGAGCTATCCAATTAGTCACTCTCCCCTGCTGTTTCCCCATCGCCCTGCAAATTTTTCTGTTACAAGTATTTATACAATTTCCTTTTGAAAGTTATTATTGAATCTGTTTCCACCGCCCTTTCAAGCAGTGCATTCCAGATCATAACAACTTATTGTGCAAAAAAAATTCTCTTTTTGCCTCAAGATTGCCAGTATCTCAATATCGATATTCTCAATATTGATATTCAACTCCCCTCTGTCCAACGCTCTCACCATTTCATATAATCCATTCTATCTATTGCATTTTTTTTTATTCGTTTATGGGATGTGGGCATCACTGGCAAGGCCAGCATTTATTGCCCATCCCTAATTGCCCTTGAGAAGGTGGTGGTGAGCCGCCTTCTTGAACCGCTGCAGTCCGTGTGGTGATGGTACTCCCACAGTGCTGTTAGGGAGGGAGTTCCAGGATTTTGACCCAGCGACGATGAAGAATCGGCGATATACTTCTAAGTCAGGATGGTGTGTGACTTGGAGGTGGTGGTGTTCCCATGCACCTGCTGCCCTTGTCCTTCTAGGTGGAAGAGGTCGCAGGTTTGGGAGGTGCTGCCGAAGAAGCCTTGGTGAGTTGCTGCAGTGCATCTTGTAGATGGTACACACTGCAGCCACGGTACGCTGGTGGTGGAGGGAGTGAATGTTTAAGGTGGTGGATGGGGTGCCAATCAAGCAGGCTGCTTTGTCCTGGATGGTATCGAGCTTCTTGAGTGTTGTTGGAGCTGCACTCATCCAGGCTTGTTGAATGCATTCTCTCAATCTCCCCCTCCAGCAGTATCAACTCAACCACATCACATTTACCCTGCTCCTCAGTCTCACCTCCTTTATTTCTTGAGTTCTGACAAAGGGCCTCCTCCACTCTTATTAACCTGTGCTTTTTTTTGTTCCATTTTGAGACACTGACAAATCTGCTGTGTACTTCCAGCATTTTTCTCTTTCATTCCAAGAGCCCATTAATGTCACCAATCTCAGGACCTGAGATCCGTTTCCCGGAGATAGCAAGAGTTGCTCCCCTGGGCAATTGATTATTAATGAATCCACCCAGCAATCATTCCCTTTTAAAAAATATAACTTAATGAATTGTGAAGGTGGATTATTGAACGACTGTCTTCTGAGGTTCCCCCGTGTTATCATACATGGCGTGACTGACGTGTGGCAGGCCCCCTTTTCTGCATCGAGCTGGCAGCTCGGCGAGGCATTGCTTACAGCCGAGGTGAAGTGACAGCTCCAGCCACCCGATGAGAAGTTTATTAGGAGACAGAGTGCGCTCATCAGCCACAAATTAACCATCATGTGAGTAATCAGTCCAGATGTCAGAGCACGAGACAGAAAATGACAAACAGTGTGGCGCTCACTACTGCGGTAATTAAAATTACCTGCAGCTTCCTTACCCATGCTACGTTTCCAGAGCTGACACTGCATGGCATGCGTAGCTAATCAGGTCACAAACGCACGGGAGACACCAGCGGTATCTGCGATCCAAAACAATTGTGAGGCGACATTTAGCACTGCGGTGACTGCCTCTCAGCCGGTGCCTCATTTGAAGCCAGTATACACTGAAACGTCTGATACCATACACAGTGCTGTACCTCACTGAATGTGTCAGCTGCTTCTAGTCTACCTGCGCCACCGTTTAATAGACATTGGTGATTCAGTAATAGCTGCTCTCATTTCACAATATTGGTCGAATGGTGCATTTAGCTTTCAGTGCTGCTGCTGGCCCTCAATTTGGCATCAACACTGTCAGATAAATGTGGTGGAAGTTGATGCTACTGCCTTCAGAGGTGAAGAGAAAAGAAAGTCTTGCATCATATAGCACCTTTCACAACCTCAGGACATCCCAAAGCACTTTACAGCCAGTGAAGTACTTTAAAAAAAAAGTGTAGTCACTGTTGTAATGTAGGAAATGCAGCAGCCAATTGCACACAGCAAACTCCCACAAACAGCACTGAGACAAATGAGCACATATTCTGCTTTAGTGATGTTAGTTGAGGGATACATTATGGCCGCGGCACCAGGAAGAACTCCCCTGCTCTTCTTCGAAATAGTGTCATGGGATCTTTTATGTCCCCCTCAGAGGGCAGACCGGGCCTCGGTTTAACATCTCATCCGATAGATGGCACTTTCGACAGTGCAGCACTCCCTCAGTACTGCACTAGAGTGTGAGCCTAAGTTTTGTGCTCGAGTCACTGGCGTGGGTCTTGAACCCAGACCTTCTGAATCAGAGGCGAGAGTGCTACCAACTGAGCCACAGCTGACAAAAAGAGGAGCATTTCCCTGGTGCCTTCTAAGCAGCAACTGACAATATTTCCTGAGTACCTGGTCTTCAGTCTTGTGTCCGAAAAGAATTACAGCTTTCAAGCAACAGTGCATGTTACCACTGGTGATTTGCGATCCACTCCATAGTATAAATGAGGCAGTTGTATGCCAATCGTGTTGCCCATGCTACTGGTGGGGTAGGGTGTTGGTGGTGTACTGCTGGTGATGGGATAGGGAAAGAAAACTCATGAATACTGCCAACAGTACCCCCGCCCAGCAACACTGGGGGTAATTTTCACCTTCACCACTTCAGCACTGGCAGAGCGGCTCAACCGCCTGTTATTGAACACAACCAGTTTTAATTTCCTTTGAATTCTATGGAAATTAAAATCAGTCGGGTTCTATGCCAGGTGAGTGATCCATTATACCAGCTTACGGGTCAATAGTGAAGATGATAATTATCGCCAGTGTTAGGGCTTGGCTGACGATTGCACAGTGAAAGTGCTGTGGTATTCTTTAACACACCCCCTCCCGTCCTAGCCAGTTGAAGTTAAGGTTCATTACAATAACATGGGCAGCATATAGAATCATAGAATGGTTACAGCACAGAAGAAGGCCATTTGGCCCGTCGAGCCCGTGCCGACTCTCAGCTAGCCCCACTCCCCTGCCCTTTCCCCGTAGCCCTGCAATTTTTTTTCCTTCAGATAGTTATCTAACTCCCTTTTGAAAGATCAGATTGAGTCTGCCTCCATCACCCTTTCAGGCAGTGCATTCCAGATCTTAACCACTCGCTGCGTAAAAAAGATTTTTCTTATGTCGCCTTTGGTTCTTTTGCCAATCACCTTAAATCTGTGTCATCTGGTTCTCGACCCTTCTACCAATGGGAACAGTTTCTCTTTATCTTCTATGTAGTGACCCCTCATGATTTTGAACACCTCTATCAAATCTCCTCTCAATCTTCTCTGCTCCAAGGAGAACAACAACAGTTTCTCCAGTCTATCAACGTAACTGAAGTCCCTCATTCCTGGAATCATTCTCACAAATCTTTTCTGTGCCTTCTCTAAGGCCTTCACATCCTTCCTAAAGTATGGTGCCCAGAATTGGACACAGTACTCCAGTTGGAGCTGAACCAGTGTTTTATACAGGTTCATTATAATTTCCACACTTTTGTACTCTATACCTCTATTCATGAAGCCCAGGATCCCATAAGCCTTTTTAACTGCTTTTTCAACCTGCCCTGCCACCTTCAACGATTTGTGCACACATACCCCCAGGTCTCTCTGTTCATGCACCCCCTTTAGGATTGTACCATTTAGTTTATATGTCCTCTCCCCATTCTTTCTACCAAAATGTATCACTTCGCACTGTTCTGCCCTCAATTCCCTCAGCATCCTAGGATGCATCCCAACCGCTCCTGGTGATTTATCTACTTTAAGTACAGCCAGCCTTTCTAATACCCCTTCTTTATCAATTTTTATCCTATTAAGTGACTCTACTACCTCCTCCTTCACTATGTCTATGGCTGCATCCTCTTCCTTGGTGAAGACAGATGCAAAGTATTTGTTTAGTACCTCAGCCATACCCTCTGCCTCCATGCGTAGGTCTCCTTTTTGGTCCCTAATTGGCCCCACCCCTCCTCTTCTACCCTTTTTCTATTTATATGCCTATAGAAGACTTTTGGATTACCTTTTATGTTGGCTGCCGTTCTATTCTCATACTCTCTCTTTGCCCCTCTTATTTTCTTTTTCACTTTTCCTCTGACCTTTCTATATATAGCCTGATTCTTATATGTATTTGCAACCGGACATCTGTCAAACGCACTCTTTTTCTGCTTCATCATAATCTCTGAACTCTTTGCCTTCAAATAAAATGGATCTTAAATTTGGACTGCATGGACCCTGTTCTGCACCTTGGCCCTCTGTTTGAATAATGGCAGTCTCACTTAGAGGGGGGAATTTTAACAGGAAAGAGTGAGTGGGTTTGGGAACGGGTGGGCGGTTAAATGTGCTGAAATTGACAGCCCGTCAGGAAGCCGGCTTCAACCCGCCAGCTTTCACATTTCACTCGAGCGCGTTTGGCTGCGAGTGAGAAACCCCCTCGAGAGAGAGGCGGGTTATCAATTTAAAGTTTTTAAGAGATAGTTAAGAGGCTATTAAAGCGTTTTCAAGTTTAACTGTGTGTGCACGGGATTCCCGGGCTTCCTGGACCTCGCCAGTGAAAGCAGGTGAGAGCACAGCAGCAACTGAGGGGGCTGAACAAATGAGAGAAAGAAAAGAAAGACTTGCATTTCTATAGCACCTTTCACGACCACCGGACGTCTCAAAGCGCTTTATAGCCAATGAAGTACTTTTGAAGTGGAGTCACTGTTGTAATGAGAGGCAAAGAATCGCATGAGTACTGAGACCTCACTATCTTCCTTGCCGACGAGAAAGGCTTTTGCTCACAACACTTTTTCTGAGAGTTTGCTTTCAGTATTTTGCAGGTGATTTGTACAACTTTGGAGGTCACTCTCACTACTTTGGAGGATTCTGTGTCTGATCTCCACTTTACATCTGTCATATATCAGATCAGCATGGGTGCTGCTTATGCTGTTTCACCTTGGACCTCAGATGAGGACCAAGGTGAGCACCAGCAGCAACAACCACCAGCAGCACCAGCAGGAGCAGCACCAGCCTTCTCCTCACCGACCTGCCGCTCCACAGGAGAGAAGGATGAGCACAGGGTTGCACCACGCAGGATGCGATACCCCCAACACAGGGTATATAGACAGAGGATCAGCTTCCTGGACATGACTGAACACCAGTGCCTCAGGAGGCTCAGGCTATCACGTTAGGTCGTGGCAGACTTTTGTAGCCTGCTGGAAGAAGACCTGCTGCCAAGTGGACCTGGTGGACACACGTTACCAGTGGCTGTCAAAGTGACCACCACCCTCAACTTCTTCACCTCAGGCTCCTTCCAGGGATCTGCAGGAGAAATTTGCAGGATCTCGCAGTGGGCCACAAATGCATCACCCAGGGCACCGATGCCATGTTTGCCAGGGAAGGCAGTTATGTAAACTGCCACCAATGAAACCAGTCAGAATGAGCGGACGCTCGGCTTTGCGGCTCTGGCTGGCTTCCCACAGGTGTAGGGCATCATCGACTGCACACATGTGGCAATCAAGGCATCTCCAGATCACCCAGGAGTGTTTGTGAACCATAAGGGCTTCCATTACATCAATGTACAGCTCATCTGCAACCACGAAAAGATCATCATGCAGGTGTGTGCCAGATTTCCAGAGAGCTGCCATGATTCATTTATCCTGCGCCAGTCCACACCCGCCCCCCCCCTCCCCCCCACTCAGCTCTTCACACCTCCAACCAGACTTACTGGCTGGCTCCTTGGAGACAAGGAGTACCCACTGAAGATGTGGCTGATGACACCCTTGAGGAGCCCAAACAATGAAGCCAAAGAGAACTACAAACAAAGCCAAATGATGCGAGATGTGTAATAGAGCAAGCAATCGGGATGCTGAAGATGCGCTTCGAATGCCTGGACAGATCTTAAGGAGCCCTTCAACATGCACCAGCCAGGGTCTCCAGAATGATCGTGGTAATGCTGCGCTCTGCACAACAAAGCGCAGCAGAGAGGATTGGAGCTGAAGGACGAGCAAGGCGCCGAGTGCAGAGACTCATCAGAGGAGGAGGAGGAATGGGGGGAGGAGGAGGAGGAACAAGAGGAGGACGGGAGGAGGAACTTGATGTGGACATGGCACCAGCAGCGGCGCATATTACTGCCCCAGATGCCCAGGATGGCCTCATAATGGCCAGATTTAGTTAGGTTGTACCAGTGCATCCATCTGGCATTCATATGCAGAACTCAGTTGTTATCGCCCCCCCCCCCGCTAACCCCCAGCACAAGGCAGTCCTACAATGACCAAACCATTCCTTTCACAGACATTGCTTGCAGTTAAGTCATGTTTTACAATTTATTACAAGTGACAAGGTCACTTGCCAGGCAGCAGACAAAAATGGGCAAGGCAGGAAAGTAGTGCAAAGAAATAATTTTATGTGCCTCAAAATTTAAACATAAACTTGACAGTGTAACATTGGCTAACACATCTATGTGCAACTACTATTCTTTCATCTTCCCCTTCCAAGCACTTCTACATCATGCAACCCCTGTGGCTTCAGCAGAGGTAAAGGCAGACTGCTCACTTCCCTGCTCTGACTGTTCAGATGCTCTTGATTGACGTTCTCTGGATTTTGGAGCCCAGGAGAGCCCCGCCAAAGACTGCTCCACCTGCACCTGTGCAGGGGCAGGCTCAGCCATTGGGACAGGAGTCAGCATGTGGGGCTTTGACTGGAGGGGAGGCGGGGGGGGGGAGATCAACAGGTGAGAAGTGGAAGCGCTTTGAGCAGAGTCCCCACTATTATATTCCCTTTCGCCATCATCCCTCTCATGGCCCACCCAAACTTCCCTGCTAGCAAGGAGCTGGAGAGCATCCTAGTTAAGGTGGCATTCAGAGTGTGCAAGCTGTTGGTGAGAGCAAGCATGCACTCCTTTGACTGCCGTGTTTGATGCTCCATGCAGTGGCCACCCCTTCCATGGATGAACACATCATAGCCATGGCCTGCGACATCATGCCAGTCATGCTTGAGACTCATCCATTCTCTTTCCAAGCATGCACATTACGGCTGGAAATCCTGCCAGAGCCTCACGCGTTTTTTACTGCTCCTCTAGAATCAGCCTCTTTGTCGATGGCTCCCGAGGTTCAGCATCTGCGTCCAGCTGAGCAGAGCTTGGGGTGTCCTGGGCCGATGATGAGGACTCTCCATTGCTGTCCCTGTCTCCACCATCTGCTCTTGCTCACGCGATCTGTGAGACACGAGGTGAGAACACAACTATCTCACTTGATGGTCCCACCGACGTATGTGTATCTGCGCTGGTGCATGGTGTGCATGTGTCCTGTGACAGTGCACCCTCAGAGTTAGCGACCTCCTCTGAAGAGTCTTCCTCCTCCGGCTCCACCACCTGTTGAACACTTGGGCCTGTGGGAGTGTAAAGGCATGAATTAGATCTGTCATGGTAAGAATGTTTGAAGTGAACATTATGCACATGATCATATTTCACTGGCTGCTGACCTCAAGTTAACATGAGTGACTTGTATGCCATGTGGTTGTGTGATATTTAATTCTATCACCCGTCTCTCCATCTCCCACCGCCATCAACTCCATTACTCTGCTGTTCTCCAGCACCTCCTCCTCTGCAGCAGTCAGCGTGGCGATGACTGGAGGGCCTCCTCCAGTTCTCTGCCTCTCCCCGGTGCTCTGTGCTCTCTTCTGCAAGGAGGGAAACAATGGAATGAGTGGAACGGATGGATGGGCAACATCTGTAGAGGGTGACTATGATGGAGAGGCATGACATTGCATTAAGATGAAGGTGAGTGTCAGTGGTGGATGGGGATGTGAGGAAGTGCATAGACAGAGAGGCATGGGTTCACCTACAAGGTACATTGGTGTGAGGAGTGATGCGCAGGAGTAGGCTTGGGAAGGCAGATTGAGGGGGTTGGGATGAGACGCACATCAGGATGTAGTTGAATGTGGCATTGTATTCACCTTTCCTTCCCTCATGAGGTCATTAAATCTCGTCCTGCATTGTATCCAGGAGCGTGCTACCACCAGCAAGGAATAAAACCTCCCTGTGGCCCCTAACACCTCACAGCAGGAGGTCCAGAGAGGCATCACATTTTTCGCTGTAAGCATTCTTCCTTCACAAACCTTCAACTGTCATCTTTGCCATGTTCCTTTAAATAGCGCAGCTGAATTGGACCAATGCGTGTCATCATCGCGCCTGCTAGCGTTATTTGGTCGGGAAACCCGGACGTCAGATGCAAATGCAGTAGCTTCATTAAAAAGTCACTGACAAACGCACTGCTGAAACATCTGTGTTCCCCACGCGCTCCAGGGCTCCCCTGCTGCCAGCGCGTTGAACAGTGAAAATTCCGGAGAGTCCATAGGGTGGCTGATGTGCGGGCAGTATTCTTCTGCGATTGGAACTGAAGCATTTTGTTTGGGCAGACTAATGGGATCTTTACTCTGCATCTGGATTTATACTTTGCATCTTGCTGTGCTATATTTGATCTGGCAACGCTGGCCACTGGGGGCCTGCGGCTTTTGTACATTGCAAATCCATTTTTCTCTGCAAGTAATCTGTCTCCCACCTCCTCAAACCTTCAACTGTCATCTTTGCAGTGTTCCTTTAAATACCTCCCTGGGAATCCGGCACGCACCTGCACGATGATCTTTTTGTGGTTGCTGACTTGGACCCATGCGTGACGTCATCGTGCCCGCTAGCGTTAATTGGTCGGGAAACCCGGAGTTCAGATTCAAATACAATGGCTTTGTTCCATTCCTCAGCGCTAATATTCCTTATCCTGATGAGAAAAAAAATCAACAAAGAAAAATCGCATCTGGTCATGGCCCTGCCTCAATGTCTGCAGCAAATCTGTACAGACGGGTGATCTAAAAAACACATTCCCTACCCGCATATCTAGGTTTGAGGTCAGCCTGCCCTTGGCCAGAGGACAATGGAGGTCAGCTGCCACTAGCAGCCATTTACATTTGGCAATCGCAATTGTCTCCAGAGGCCCCGGAGGAACCTACTTTATGAGACGGGTCTTGGTGCCTCCAAAAGCACTTCTACCGCCTCATTTATACTGCAGAGCTCTGACATCAGGGATGCCCTCAGGCAGTGCTAAATATAAATGGGGTAAGAGCATAAGGGAGCTTTCTTACACACTGAAGTTTTAATATGATTTCAAATATTTTCCTGCCTTTAGTATTGTTGAAATATTAATAGTTCAGGCTAAATGTTGAAAGCTCTCTGTAAAAATGCTCCACTGACTTCTCTTTCTGCCCCTGTCTTCCTGTTTTGAACCCCTCACCATCTTCTCTTCTCTCTTCTCTTCTTCTTATTCTTCTCTCTGAAGTTTTAATATGATTTCAAATATTTTCTTGCCTTTAGTATTGTTGAAATAGTGAACGATTTGTTGACTGACTGGTGATCTCTCTCTCACCTCTGGCTTCCAACCTTTTTCTCTGTAATCAATTTTTTTGCTTCACCTATTTTATCAACACTCTTAAAGTCAGTGTTCCTCTGTATTGTCCTTTCTAATTCCTTCCAAGCTCTTTTTGTACAGTTATAGAAGCTCTAAACAAATACTTTGGCCACGAATTCACCTACCAAGGCGACCCCGCTCCGGTTCCATCCCGCTGTGTGAGAAGAATTTTCCATTGATTGGGCTTGTTAAACACGCCCTGCGAGGTCATTCGATGACGCGTCATCAGCCACCTTCCTTAAAGGAGCTGTGGCCAAATTGAGTTTGACAGTTGTGCTGTCAGTATTCTACAGCATTGAGGTGCTGCAAACACTGACAAGCACTGCACAGAGGTGCACGGCTGCACCCAGGCTCTCCCATGACTCCCTCCATATGCTTAGGGAGGGAGTCACAACACGCAGGGAGGCTCTCTTCCCTTCCAATGAGTGGAAGACAGCTCCCCAGGAGACCAACACAGCCTGGTTGCACATTGCACAGGAGGACACACGCAGGGATGTCGTCAGGAGGACCAGGCTGCAGTGGCGCAAACCTTTCAATGATCTCAGTAGATCATGAAACGTTACTGCCAAGCCACACTCAACCTCATCAAACTGTGACACTCATCACATCCCCATCACTCTGCCTTCCCTACCCTACTCCTGCACATCTTTACTCACACCAACTTACCTTGCACCTCCACCCATCCCTCTCTATCTACATTTTCACTTCCCCATCTCACGAGCCACCCCTCACACTCACCCTCATCCTTGTCCAATCATACCAACTAACAACACACAAGGGTGATTTAGCCAATGTTCATGTAAAGTTTCTGGTAATGTGCTATCAAACATTGAAATCTTTATTTTCCACACTTTGCGTTCTTGAACAGATTTGTGTGCACCTTTGGAAGTGGCTTAGTGAGTTGCAATGAATGATGAGACATAACGGTACCTCCTGCAATGATGGTGAGTGTGAAAAGAATGGCTTGGACATTGTAGGGATGCTTTATGGTGTTGGTGTGAGGTTGTGCCAACCTGGCGCATCATGTACAGCATCAAGTGAAGTAAATCTGGCCATGGTGAGGCCATCGCTGACGTCCCAGGCAGCAATGTGGTCGGGTGCTGATGCCCTGTGTCCTGTGCAGCATCAGGTGATTGCGGAGAAGGTTGGTATTGTTGTTGGTGATGCTGGTGTGCCTGGTGATGTTGGGGCTGATCGTGGTGGGATTCTGAGGACTAAGATGAGATTTTTTCAAGGGCACTGATGCTGCTGGAATAGATGGCAGCTGAAGTTGCGATGACAGAAGTGATCTGTCAATGCTGAGAGAGCTTGCTCCAAGGAGGTGACACTGGATAGAGAGTTTACTCCAAACACTTCCAAACTGCATAAAGCTCAAAAGTGGGTTCCAAATCATGAAGGTACCAGCTTCTAAGATTGGGAAGTGAACAGCTGTGAAATGATAGGTTTTATACCACTTTTGCAGCTGTCACCTATTCACAGCAATGGAGAGTCATTGAGAACACAACATACTTACCAGAAATGATACCCTGCTCTCCGGGAACCTCATTAAAAACCTGGTAAAATGGTAAGTACATGGAAAAATGCTGCTTAACTACCTTTAAACGAGCTTTTAAGTATCTAAATTGGCCGACCCGCTGTTAACCTTTGTGATTTTTACAGCGGGCCCGCCTCCAAACCCGCACTCTGAGCGGCGGTGAAATACCGGCCTTTGTGTTTGTCTTCACGGAAGAAGACGCAAAAAAATTCCCGGAAATAGTGGAGAACCAAGGGTCTAGCGAGAATGAGGAACTGAAAAAAATTAGTCATAGAGTTATACAGCACAGAAAGAGGCCCTTCGGCCCATCGTGTCCGCGCCGGCCATCAAGCCTTGTCTATTCTAATCCCATTTTCCAGCACTTGGTCCGTAGCTTTGTATGCTATGGCGTTTCAAGTGCTCATCTAAATGCTTCTTGAATGTTGTGAGGGTTCCTGCCTCTA
The DNA here is from genome assembly GCA_030390025.1 of Squalus acanthias. NCBI lineage: Eukaryota > Metazoa > Chordata > Chondrichthyes > Squaliformes > Squalidae > Squalus > Squalus acanthias. The sequence continues at coordinate 153,431,913 of CM059428.1, forward strand.
CCACCCTTTCAGGCAGTGAGTTCCAGATTCCAACCACCCTCTGGGTGAAAAGGTTTTTCCTCAAATCCCCTCTAAACCTCCTGCCCCTTACCTTGAAACTATGCCCCCTGGTTATTGACCCCTCTACTAAGGGGAAAAGTTCCTTTCTATCTACCCTATCTATTCCCCATCATACTTTTGTACACCTCAATCAGGTCCCCCCTCAGCCATCTCTGCTCTAAGGAAAACAACCCCAGCCTGTCCAGTCTCTCTTCATAGCTGAAGCGCTCCAGCCCAGGTAACATCCTGGTGAATCTCCTCTGCACCCTCTCCAATGCAATCACATCCTTCCTATAGTGTGGTGACCAGAACTTCACACAGTATTCCAGCTGTGGCCTAACTAGCGTTTTGTACAGCTCCATCATAACCTCCCTACTCTTATATTCTATGCCTCGGCTAATGAAGGCAAGTATCCCATATGCCTTTTTAACCACCTTATCTACCTGTCCTGCTGCCTTCAGGGATCTATGTACATGAACACCAAGGTCCCTCTGATCCTCTATCCTTCCTAGGGTCCTACCATTCATTGTGTATTCCCTTGCCGTGTTAGTCCTCTGAAAATGCATCACCTCACACTTTTCAGGGTTAAATTCCATTTGCCACTGTTCTGCCCATCTGACCAACCCGTCTATATTGTCCTGTAGCTTCCCTCCTCGCTATTTACCACTCTACCAATTTTTGTGTCATCTGCGAGCTTACTGATCATACCTCCTACATTCATATCTAAATTATTAATGTACACTACAAACAGCAAAGGACCCAGCACTGATCCCTGTGGTACACCACTGGACACAGGCTTCCGGTCACAAAGACAACCTTCGACCATCACCCTCTGCCTCCTGCCATGAAGCCAATTTTGGATCCAATGTGCCAAATTGCCCTGGATCCCATGGGCTCTTACCTTCTTGACCAGTCTCCCATGTGGGACTTTGTCAAAAGCCTTACTGAAGTCCATGTAAACTACATCAACTGCACTACCCTCATCCACGCACCTAGTCACCCCCTCAAAATTCAATCATACACCTTCAATTCATCTGCCTTACTCGCAAGACTCCTTGCATTAAAATAAATCCCATTCAGCCTTGCCATACTCCCTTGTGCCGTTACATATTTGCTCTGCCTTCCAGGCTGACTTGTTTTTTTCTCTATATTTGGCTGTGCATCACCCCCTACTCTAGCTCCACCCCGTACCCCATCCCCCTGACAAGTTCATTTAAACCCCCCCCAACAGCACTAGCAAACCTCCCTGCAAGGATGTTGGTCCCGTTCCGGTTCAGGTGCAACCCGTCCGACTTGTACAGGTCCCACCTTCCCCAGATGCAGACCCAGTGATCCAGTATTAGTAAAAAAAAAAAGTACTGGAGAAATTAATGGGACTGAAAGCCAATAAATCCCCTGGACCTGATGGCCTACATCCTAGGGTTTTAAAAGAGGTGGATCTTGAGATATTGGATGCATTGATTGTCATCTTCCAAAATTCCATCGATTCTAGAACAGTTGCTGCGGATTGGAAGGTAGCAAATGTAACCCCACTATTTAAGAAAGGAGGGAGAGAGAAAACGGGGAACTACAGACCAGTTAGCCTGATATCAGTAGTATGGAAAATGCTAGAAGCTATTATTAAGGATGTGGTAACTGGGCACTTAGAAAATAATAATAGGATTGGGCAGAGTCAACACGGATTTATGAAAGGGAAATCATGTTTGACCAATCTGTTTTTTGAGTTTGAAACTAGCAGAATAGATAAGGGAGAACCAGTGGATGTATTGTATTTGGATTTTCAGAAGGCATTCGATAAGGTGCCACACAGAGGCTATTAAACAAAATTAGGGCTCAGGGGATTGGGGGCAATATACTAGCATAGATTGAGGATTGGTTAACGGACAGAAAACAGAGAGTAGGAATAAACGGGTCATTTTCGGGATGGCAGGCTGTAACTAGTGGGGTACCGCAAGGATCAGTGCTTGGGCCTCAGCTATTCACAATCTACATCAATGATTTCGATGAGGGGACCAAATGTAATACATCCAAGTTTGCTGATGATACAAAGCTCGGTGGGAATGTAAGTTGTGAGGAGGATGCAAAGAGGCTTCAAAGGGATATAGACAGGCTAAGTGAGTGGGCAAGAACATGGCGAATGGAATATAAAGTGGAGAAATGAGAAGTTATCCACTTTAGTAGGAAAAATAGAAAAGCAGAGTATTTTTTAAATGGTGAAGATTGGGAAATGTTGCTGTTCAGAGGGACCTCGGTGTCCTTGTACATGAATCACTGAAAGTTAACATGCAGTTACAGCAAGCAATTAGGAAAGCAAATAGTATAAAAACGGAAAATGCTGGAAATACTCAGCATCTGTGGAGAGAGAAGCAGAGTTAACGTTTCAGGTCGATGACCCTTCGTCAGAACTGGAAAAAGCTGGAGATTGAACAGGTTTTTAAGCAACTGCAGGGGCAGGGAAAGGGGGGAGGGGAGGAAAGAACAAAAGGGAAGGTCTGTGCTAGGATGGAAGGCAGGAGAGATTAAGAGACATTAAGAAAGATTAAGAGATGATGCAAGGCAAAGGAGATGGTAATGGGACAAGTTAAGAAACAAAGGGGTAAAAATTAGGTCGCGCCCCGTTTGGGGCGCAAATATAGTCTGGACGCAAATATTAGCGCCTGGCGCTAATTATCGGCACTGACTGGAAACTTCACTTTTACCGCCCCGGGAGGTGAGTGGAGCGCTAAATCAGGCGCTGCACACCTGTCTTAAGGCGCAAAGGCCAAGGAGTGAGGCGCTAACTCAGAGCGCTGGCGAAGCTCATGTAATGTCAGTCAGCAATGGAACACACACACAATGGCATGGGCCAGTTCTTAAAGGGGATGGTTAATCTTGCTTTCCATCCACATCCTGTTCATTGCAGCCTTGAATCTCGGCCTGGAGAGACTTGCACATCAAATGTGCTGGAAAGAACAATGGAGAGTACCAGGCAAAGAGCTCAGAGTGCAGCTCCCACAGTCTCTGCTAAATCGATACAAGGAATGGCAAATCAAAATGAACCTGCAAAGTGCTGCTCAGTACCCAAAACTCCTTCATACAACGTTGAATCTCTCCAGAAGTCTCTCCCTCTCTCTCTCAGAATGCGTAGTTCAAAAATGCCACCAACAATAAAAGACAGGAAGAGGCCCCCTTTAAATAGCGCCCCCCCCAGCCCCACAGCGATTGATAGCGTTCCAGTCTTCTGGTCGTTGGATGCGCCAGGCGGTAAGGCAGGGGGCGCCACTCAATTTCCGCTCCGGGGCGACACAAGGGCGTTGCACCATGGAATGACGTCACAATCTGCGCGCGCAGGTGGTCGCAGCGGTAAAGTTTAGCGCCGCCGCACAATGTCAAGTTAAGTTCCCGAGCGGCGCAAACATCGCTGCGCCCGGGCGTTAGCGGCTTTGCGCCCCATTAGCGCCCTCTTAAGGCGCTAACGGGAGGCGCAACCAACTGAATTTTTACCCCAAAAGATGGCTCTAGATGAAGTGTAAATGGCACTGGCAGAATGAAAGACAGCTGCCATGTGGGAGAGAGAAAAAATATATTTAAATAAATAAAATAAATGGAAAAAAAAGTGATAGGGGAGAGCAAATGGTATGTTGGTCTTTATTACAAGAGGATTTGAGTATAAGAGTAAAGACATCTTACTGCAATTATATAGGGCCCTGGTGAGACCACACCTGGAGTATTGTGTACAGTTTTGGTCTCTTTACCTAAGGAAGGAAATACTTGCCATAGAAGGAGTGCAATGAAGGTTCACCAGACTGATTCCTGGGTTGGGGTATTGTCCTATGAGGAGAGATTGAGTAGACTAGGCCTATATTCTCTAGAGTTTAGAAGAATGAGAGGTGATCTCATTGAAACATACAAACTTCGTACAGGGCTTGACAGGGTAGATGCAGGGAGGATGTTTCCCCTGGCTGGGGAGTCTAGAACCAGGGGTCACAGTCTCAGAATAAGGGGTCGGCCATTTAGGACTGAGATGAGGAGAAATTTCTTCACTCATAGGGTGGTGAATCTTTGGAATTCTCTACCCCAGAGGGCTGTGGAGTCTCAGTCGTTGAGTATATTTAAGACAGTGATTGACAGATTTTTGGATATTAAGGGAATCAAGGAATGTGGGGATAGTGCAGGAAAGTGGATTTGATGTAGAAGATCAGCCATAATCTTATTGAATGGTGGCGCAGGCTCCAGGGGCAGAATGGCCTACTCCTGCTCCTATTTCTCATGTTCTTATGTTCTCTTCCTCCTCCCTACATCTTCACCATGTTGAAAGCAAGATTCATCCCACTGCCACTTAATCTAATTAAGTTTTTCCCAGCACCTCATAACTATTGAACACACACCTCCCTTGGCTTTTCCTTCCTCCTACTATCTTCAGGCTGTTAAAACTCAAGCTTGACGTCATCTAATCAGTATGTCTGCTGAGTATTTCCAGTATGGCAAAAATGTACAGCACCCACATCCGAAACATATGAACCTGAATTGGGTGAAAATTCAGATTACATGGAAAGTTACTGTGCAATGGGGATGGTGATCTTTCGACTGATGTTATGATAGCGGGCGCTCTTTGAAAGCCCCTTGGCGCATTGCTAAATTTTCTTTTTTTGCATTTTGGAGATGTTATCTCTGTTAGTAAGATTTATATTTCTGTATACGAGTCACTTGACCATTTTAAATTAGATGAACTATTATGTATCGACTAAACCATAAAGCTTCCTCCTTCCTAGTCTTCAACCAGCATCTTCCATCACCATACTTCTTCATGGTGTCCTGCACTATGAGCTTTTAGCCATCATTTTGGTGTCTCAATAAAAGAATTGTCACCTTTTATTAGTCCCCTTCATAAATCTAGAAAACTTCAATTTGGCCATCTGAAAATCTCATCTTCTCCACTTATCCCAACTCCTGTAACTTTTCGTCATAACTTACATTCTTGACATTCATAATCATTTTGTTTCCTGAAATATTAAAACTTGTCCTTTCTTTATAGATACTGCCTGACCTTACGAGTGTTTCCAGCATTTTCTGTTTTCCAGCAGCTGCAATATTTTGTTTGTTGTCCTTCTCTGGGCCACAGAGACTTTAGCCTGGAAATTGCGGTCGGAGGCTTGCTGCCCATGTATGCCTCTGAACTGAAAGAAAACTACGTACTTACCTGGCGCCTCTGCAGCGTCGGGCTCTTGCAGTCCTGGGCTTGCAGGCGTACGCCTGCGTAAAGGCCCACGGATCCCAGGGGCGCTAGCGGTTCCCAAGTGTACCTCGGTTCATGTGGGCCAGACCAACCAATGATAAAGGGGGATTCTTAGGATGCTTATGAGGATTCCAGTTACGTACGAAATCCCCATAAGCCTATTAGAAATCAGCTAATAAATAACATTTCACAACACTGAAATAAAAATAAATAATCACAGGTTGAAAATTAAATAAAATACCCTTTAATTAAACATATGAAATAAAAATTGAATTTTTGAAAAATAAATTTAAACATTTTTAAATAGGACAAAATTTACCTGAACTAATTTTAAATGTAAGTGAATGTCTAAATCATTTAAAAAATTTTATTTTAACATTTATTTTAACCCTTATGCTGGTAAAAGGCCTTACACCTGCTTTTACCAGGCGTAAGGGTATTGTGGGTACTCGCTGGGCAGTAGTTGGGCAAATAGCCCAACTTTGTGCCAGCGAAAGTGAATTTACAGCAGATGCGAAGGATCTGTCCAAGCGAAACTTGACAAATCGCACGTGGAAACCTGGAACATGCGGGGCCATTCACAGCACTTTTTTAAAAAAATTATTCATTTATGGGATGTGCCCATCCCTAATTGCCCTTGAGAAGGTGGTGGTGAGCTGCCTTCTTGAACCGCTGCAGTCCGTGTGGTGAAGGTACTCCCTGTTAGGTGGGGAGTTCCAGGATTATGATGGCATACGCTGAGCATACGCCATCATAGGCCCCATAAATTCCGGGCCATTGTGTGGCAAAGAAGCCTGCATTTCAGGAGGAAGTTAACATGACGGATAAGTCTGTTGGTAGACAAAGAGAAGTCTGAGCCTAAATTACTTCACCCTCAAGAGAGACGGAAGAATTATGGTGGCAAGAGATAATGGTTGATTCAAAGGAGGAACCTTTAGAAATGGTTTAGGAAATATATAATAGTTAGATTATTATATTTTGAAATTTGCAAGTGGCTAATATACAGATCAAAAAGTCAACTTTATTCACAAGGGCAACATTTCCAAAATGGGAAAGAGAAAAGTTTACGATGCATCAGGGTCTTTTAAAGAGTGCTAATGTTAGTCTAACGATTGCCAACCACATTGACCTGATTCACTTTGTAGACCTGGTGATGTCACACGGCTTTACGCTCATGAAACCTACAAGATGCTTCCATTATGAAAATTAGATGGGAAAATCGGATGCATTGCATTGTTTAAATTTAATATAATTTAGTGCCAATATACAATGCCTAGGCACTGATCTTTCTCTAATATTGGCCAAATGTTTAAATTCTTGTGTTTAAAATGTTCTGCCAATGTATTCCTGTAACCTCATTGTTACAAATTTTGGGTCTGCCTTAGAAATCTGCTTGGATTTGGCAGTGTTGGCCACTTCTGCAAGCAATCCCCCTTGTCTTATGTTCAGGATTGTGCCTGTACTGCCCAAAATCTAATCGTACAATAACGTAAACCAAAGTGTGTAGCGGTAATTCTCTCTTCTGGCCAGAAGTAGATATCAGTGGAGGTGAATTTCCTCACAGTGATTTGCGCCACTGTAACAAAAATGAAAAAGATTTGCGCCCATCTGATGGCCTGGAGAGGTCATTACACAAGTGTTTCTTGGATCAGCTCAACACTCGTACCCTTTGGTGTAGTTAATTGTGTAGTTCTTGTGTAAAATGGATGTAATTTGCTGGGGTACAAGGAGACTGCGGTGCAGCCTTTAATAAGACAGTTCTGATTGCACGTTTCAGCAGCAGACTGGGACATAACAATTTAAATAAGAAAGAGCACCATCCCACTGATCAGTAGGCCACCATGGCAGGGCCCAATGGAATAGACACAGATGGAGTCCGCCTGCCTGATACTTCAGTCTCTCAGACATCAGAACATGCCATGACAGGACTCTGATGTTGCCCTCAGAGCACCACGCCAATGGAATTTGGGAAGTGTTACCAGGTTGTCCAGAAACAAGCTCCGGAGATGCAACTCCCCACCCATGAGCAAGCTGCCATGGGATAAGGGCTACCCAAATCTCATCGCCCTTTTGTAGAGCATGAACAACCAACCACAAAGTATAGGTCATAGAAAGTCATGTGTACACACTCAGGGAAGCACAGAGCTAGGAAAGAGTAGGTTGGATTGTGTACACTTTGGACTTCATTGTATTAAAGTACACTGTGCAGTGACATGGTGCATTATTACTCATGGAGGTTAGAGTCATACAGGAAAGGGTGCACTTATTTGGTGGAGTTATTTACTCAGATGTTGATTATTGGCATGCTCATGCTGGGGCTAAAGAAGGCTCATGTGTTGTCATGTAAAGAAAGAAAGACTTGCATTTATACAGCGCCTTTCATGACCACTGGACATCTCAAAGCACTTTACAACCAATTAAGTACTTTTGAAGTCGAGTCACTGTTGTAATGTGGGAAACGTGGCAGCCAATTTGCACACAGCAAGCTCCCACAAACAGCAATGTGAAAATGACCAGATAATCTGCTTTTGTTATGTTGGTTGAGGGAGAAATATTGGCCAGGACACCGGGGATAACTCCCCTACTCTTCTTCGTAATAGTACCATGGGATCCTTTATGTCCACCTGAGAGAGCAACGGGGCCTCGGTTTAACGTCTCATCCGAAAGACGGCATCTCCGACAGTGCAGCGCTCCCTCAGCACTGCACTGGAGTGTCAGCCTAGCTTATGTGGACAAGTCCCTGGAGTGGGACTTGAACCCACAACCTTCTGACTCAGAGACGCGTGTGGCTACCAGCTGAGCCACAGCTGACACTGTGGAGTGTGGATACAGTATATGAGTTATTTGAATCATGACATGTGGTAAGTGTTGTATGGTTGGGGGTAAAAGGGTGACTTTGGACCAATGGTTCCCAAAGCTCTCCACCACTGGGGTTTTCCTTGTGCCATTTCTGAGTCTATTGTAGACTAATTGATAGAGATGGATTGCTATGATTAGTCAACAACCCCATTATCCTTGTATCATGCGACTACCAGGATGGTAGAAGACAAATTAGATGAACCTTGGTCTTTTTTTTTTGTCTAGCAATTCCTATCATAGAATCATAGAAGATAGGAGCAGGAGTAAGCCATTCGGCACCTCTAGCTTGCTGCGCCATTCAATGCGATCATGGCTGATCATCCAAATTCAGTACCCTGTCCCTGCTTTCTCCCCATATCCCTTGATCCCTTTAGCCTTAAGAAATATATCCAACTCCTTCTTGAATCTATTTAATGAATTGGCCTCTACTGCCTTCTGTGGCAGAGAATTCCACAGGTTCACCACTCTCTGGGTGAAGAAATTCCTCCTCATTTCTGTCCTAAATAGCTTACCCCTTATCCTTAGACTGTGACCCCTGGTTCTGGACTCCCCGACCATCGGGAACATCCTTCCTGCATCTAGTTTGTCCTGTCCTGTCAGAATTTTATAAGTTTCAATGAGATCCCCTCTCATTCTTCTAAACTCCAGCGAGTATAAGCCCAATCGACCCAATCTCTCTTCATATGTCATTCCTGCCATCCCAGGTATCAGCCTTGTGAATCTTCGCTGAACTGCTTCCATGGCAAGAACATCCTTCCTCAGATAAGGCGACCAAAACTGCACACTGTACTCAAGGTGTGGTCTCACCAAGGCCCTGTACAACTGCAGCAAGACATCCTTGTTCCTGTACTCAAACCCTCTCGCTATGAAGGCCAACATACCATTTGCCTTCTTAACCGCTTGCTGCACCTGCATGCTTACCTTCAGCGACTGGTGCACAAGGACACCCAGGTCTCGTTGCACTTCCCCTTCTCCCCATCTATTGCCATTCAGATAATAATCTGCCTTTCTGTTTTTGACACCAAAGTGGATAACCTTGCATTTATCCACGTTATATTGCATCTGCCACGCTTCTGCCCAATCACCCAACCTGTCCAAATCATCCTGGAGTTTCTCGGCATCCTCCTCGCAGCACACACGCCCACCCAGTTTTGTGTCATCTGTAAACTTGGAGATATTACATCTAGTTCCCTAGTCTAGATCATTAATATATATTGTGAATAGCTGGGGTCCAAGGACCGATCCCTGCAGTACCACACTAGTCACTGCCTGCCACTCGGAAAAAGACCCGTTTATTCCAACTCTTTGCTTTCTGTCTGCCAACCAGTTCTCTATCCAAGTCAATACCTTGCCCCCAATTCCATGTGCCTTAACTTTACACGCTAATCTCTTATGCGGGACCTTATCAAAAGCCTTTTGGAAGTCCAAATACACCACATCCACTGGTTCTCCCTTATCTATTTTACCAGTTACATCCTCAAAAAATTCCAGTAGATTAGTCAAGCATGATTTACCTTTTGCAAATCCATGTTGACTTTGTCCGATCCTGTCACTGTTTTCCAAGTGCTCAGCTATTACATCTTTTATAATGCTATGTACCTAAGAGTCAGAGGTTTCAGAGATAAGCTGAATTATTGGATCAATCATGGTGAAAGTGGCAGAACTATCAATTGTCCAAGTTTATAATTTTGATGGGAGCTTTTCATAGATGCCAGTTTGAAGAGTTTTTACAGTCCAATCGTGATATGGAAGCACCTGTTTAAACATCGCATTGTCTAAACTCATGAAAACGTACATTTTTTGGAAACACAGTGGTGGACCTGCACTTCACTGCCCTGCTGGACACTGCTGAGCAGGGACCTTGCAAATAAGCAGAATTTCAGCCGCTCCTGCTGATAATGCTTCTTTAACTTAACCCAGTACACATTATCACATCTTGACTCTGGGAATCTCAGGCAAGTTCACGCTGTGTTAAAAATGTAACTTGTGATTTACTGCTCTCTGCATGATATCAAACCACCAGCAACAGGGCCACATGAACGCTGTCCATGCTTTTAATGCTGGATTCATTTTGGCAGTGAGAACCTCAGAGTCGATGCAGTTTAATCAAGCCGCAATTATTGTTTGTTGTTCACCGCATAAATTGTCAAGAATGGAGGGATAAGCTCAATAATAATTGGAAGGCATGTTACCTCTTAAATCTGAGTCACGCTCCAGCGCACATGGGATAAATGGCTGCTTTGTTTCTGCTGCTATCTAAGCGGAATGAGTTTGTGAAGCCTAAGCCCAGTTTCGAGGGACTGTGAGGCCCCCCAGCAAAAACTGATCCATAATTAAGGACTAACCAGCATAAGGGCTACTCGAATAGTTGGTGTGGAGATGAAAAATTCACACTAACGCATTGGGTCGCTGCCGATCTAAGGTAAGTGTTGAGGTATTTTGCCTGAGCTTTGTGGTGTTGCATGTTAACATTGAGGGCTGGAGTTTACTTCAATAGTCTACCCAAAAATCAGGTTGGGATTGCGGCAAAAAAATGGGGCAACTTGGGTGGCGAGGCCTCCCAACACCTCCCTGCTTCATTTCCCTTCTCTCCGCCACCAGCCTCCCCTTCCCCACTGCATGTAAATGCTGGTCACGAGTGCGGGGCCCAGTTTCCTGGCCCATTTCCCTCCCATCCATCCCTCTTACTGCCATTCCCTGGGACTGCCCTGTGAAATGTGGCTGTGGCCCCAGAGTAGTGGTGGTGAAGGCCCTAAATTTTAGAAATGGAGAAAGAAGGCCCAGTAGATGCCTCCTTTCCCTCCATTTTGGCCGAAGTTCCTATCTGCTGAAGGCCTTAATTTTAGCCGAGGCCTTCAGTAAAATTGGTTTGCATTTTGAGGGCTCTTCTACCTCTTCAATACGTTCTGCTGCTGTGGCGTTCCCACTGCCAGGATCTCCCTTGTTGACAGTAGTGGTCTCTCTCTGTCTCTTGGTGGTGGGAGAACTGCCGTGAGTTTTAATCCCAAACCAGGATAATGGGTAATAGGAACAGACGAACAAGATTCGGCCATTCAGGCCCTTGAGCCTGTTCCGTCATTTCATTAGATCGTGGCTGATGTGGGTTGCGATGGGGGTCAGTGGAGTGAATGGAAATTCTGACATGCCATCACCTGCTGCAAAGAGGGAAGTACACACTTCTCTGGCCTGTGGAATCTTGTTCCCCAGACAATGTCATCAGCTGGAACTCTTCTTGTGACAGTCTGTTTAATAGACACTAAACTGTATGTATGATAAATAAGTGAATTTAACTGCGTGTATCTGTTTGAAATTCATTCATAATAAGTGAGCCATGGTATAAGTGGCTATGACAAGTTCATTTCACTGTATATTCTTAAAGCACAGAAATGCTTCAGTCTAGCCCCAGGCAACGTTGAGCACACAAAACTATTGTAGAAATGTAAGTAGGTGTGGGAAATGTTATATTCTCCAGGACTAAAATCATTTACTTTGTGGAACTTGGGATGGGGCAGGGGAGGTGGGGAAAGGGTGAAACCCCATAAATGGCAAAGGTTACTGATAACTTCAGACAAAAAGCTACCAGTGCAGCCATGGTAAAGATTTCCTCCACTGCTGTCTTCTGGTTCTGTATTGATTGGGAGCAAGCAGCGGCTGCGCAAGTCGACAGAACACTTTGGATATTACTGAATCAATCATCGGGCTCTTTCCCGCGGCGGCTAACGTTTCTGTAATGCGACACATAATTTCATGCACTCAACATTGCCCGGAGCCAGGATGAAGCATTTCTGTGTAGTGGGAATATGAAGAGCAAAGCGATTGTCGTACCAATTTATACCATAACCCACTTATTATAATTAATTTCAAAGCAGCAAGTCCTTCTTTTAAAAAAAAAATTATATATCTTGTTATCATATAATTAGCTTTGTGCCATAATCGGACCCATTATAACAGAGTTTCACTAAGCCTTTCTGTACTTGGCAATATTGTACTGTTGTGCGAATGATCAGTCACAAAATCACAAGATAGATAGAGATGAAGAAGGCCATTCGGCCCATCCTAGCCTATTCATCCATATAAAAAACCTACATCACAACATCCAACCATGACTTAACTGATTCCAAGGTTTCGTCTTAACTGTATTGCCCAGTAGTTCACTCCATGTTCCGATTATCCTTTGTGTGAGGAACTTCCTGACATCAGTCCTGATTTGCCTTTCACCAGTTTGAACCTGTGCTCATATGAACATACAAAAATGCCAGACAGGAAAAGACCAACTGGTCTGTCCCACACAGCTTTGGTGCCCTATGCATCACGATACAGGCACTCCCTACCCACTCAGAGCCATGTAATCTCCTGGGAGAGGGGAAAGAAACGGATAAAAATCCAGGCCAATTAAAGGGAAATAATCTGGAAAATTTCTCTCCAATCCTCTTTAGGCAATCAAAACTAGTCCAGGAGACCACATTGATCGTGACAGGGCAGCTACCTCTTGTACGATGTGATCTTCTCCCCTGCCAGAAATAGGTCCATCTCTCTCTTGAAGCTATACAGCAAATCAGCGTTCACTGTACAAGCCGGCAACCTGTTCCCCAGGTCTAATATTCTTTGGGAAAAGAAGAAACGCCTAACATTCAACCTAGTTCTACCCTAATGTAACTTGTAAACATGACGCTTGTCCCTCCCTAACCTATCCAGTTGAAATAGTTTGTCTAAGTTAACAATTTCACTGTTAACAGCACAACTCATTGCTGTTCGTTGACCATTGTCTTCAAGAATGAAGACCAATGCAAAGTATTCATTTAATATCTGTGCCATACCCTCTGGGGAAGAACTTGGATACGGCCTGAAAACGGGCGTATGGATCGCGGTGCGCAATTAACCTGCGCCCGTTCATAGTGTTGCAGGCATACGTTAAATTGCTGCTGTCTGCTCTTTTAAATAATTGCTGCATGCAGCCAGCATTCCCCATGCTGTTCATTGGCTGCATGTATCAGCAGGGGTCCCAGTATGGCGAGTGGCTAGCGCTACTTAAAGGCAGCCTGCACCTCTTAAAGGGGAGGTGCATTGTGGCTGCAACAGTGGTGGGAGTTTTTTCAAAACTGAATCAGTGCTGTGATACTTTAAGCAATGGCTGGACATGCAAGATAAGTGCACCAATGTTTTTAGACAATGCACTAGAGAGCCTAGGTGGAAGAGGGGGAAAGGGGGAGAGATGTCCTGTATCTGTAGGGGGGCAGGAGGCCCTCCAGGCGTATGCTCAGGAGGCAGTGGGAAGAAATAGGGGTGGAGGTCAATGCCAGGAGTGTTGCTCCAAGAACATGGATGCAGTGCAGGAAGAAGTTTATCGATCTCACATAAGTTGTCAAGGTGAGTGACTTCATCTTCAAATGGCACATCCTACCAACTGTACCACTAGCCTCATCCACTTCTCAATTCACCCCTATCGCCCACCTACCAACAATCTCTATCAATCAGTACTCAACCCTAACATTCATATGCTTTATCTCACCCTCACACACTTAGCACTGTTGCAAGCTTCACACACACAACTCACAGCTCGCACACACTGGTGGCTATTCAACCATGACAGCCACATCACCCAAACATATTGCACGACACACACTGACGCACTTCCCTCTTTCTTGCAGGAGAAGGTGGCACATAACAACAGGCGGCAGCAAAGAACTGGAGGAGGACATGTGCACCTGCACACCCATGGAGGAGACATTGCTGGCCATCATGGGAAGGGGCATGGCTGAGGTCATGGCCACTGGCGGCGCTGAAGCAACTGATGATGAGGGTATCCACATACCTAATTCTCCTTCTCTCATCCCATTTCCCTCTCATCCCGCAATCTCTTCTGAGTGAGATGCTGCATAGGGTGTTAGCATGCTCTTCTTACTTTCTCCTCTCAGCTCACCACAACCCATCCCTTTTTCATTTCAGATACCCAAGAACTGGAACCTGCCCAGGCAGTGGAGGAAGAGGAAGAGGAAGAAGGCAGTGAAGATGAAGAGACACCATCACTCGATCTTACACTTGCAGCCACCAGCTCAGATACTGATGCGGGGCATATTCTAGAGGTGAGGATAGTGGAAGGAGATCTGCACATGGTGAGACACCGAGCCTAAGTGCGCAGAGCCAGGACTTGAGGAAAGGATAGCCCAGGTGTCAGCTCGTTGGAGTGCGAGGTCGCACACTAGTTCTGCTGCAGAGGACTCAGATGTAGACTTCGATGGGCCAGGCTACAGAAGAAGGCTGATGGGTGTACAGAACCAAAATGCTTGGCGCATTGGCAGGCCTGCCAGAACGCCTGCGTTCAACGTCAAGGAGCATGGCGGAGTCCAGCACCAACTTGGCACAGAGATTTGCGCAGAGCTTGGAGCCCATCCTTTCCAACATGGAACAGGTGGTCACCTTCATCAGCACACCTGTGGAACCCACCATGATGCAGCATCCGATGGCTGATGGCACAGTAGCAGCCACCCAATGTCTGACTGCTGCCATGCAAGCTCAGACTGCTGCCATCCAAGCTCAGGACTGCTGCCATGCAAGCTCAGACTGCTGCCATTATGGATCTGGGTGCAAATGTTCAAAGGGGTTTCCAGGGTGACACAGCAATCCATCAATCAGTTCTCCAACAGATTACTAGGATTGCTGAGGCATCGCCCTGGAGAGTGGCAGTGGCTCCATGGAGTCTCTCACGATGACGGCATTCGTGCTCCCACCCCCCAACTCCGCCAGTGCCCTTGCTGTTGTCTGTCAGCCAGCCCAGACCGCTGCAGGCCAGGCCGAGATGGTGCAGTCTAAAGCTGGGCCTTCTAGACCCAGTGTTGCTGGAGGTTGTCCTCCATGGCCATCTGCAGCCTTCTCAATTGAAGGTCAGCAGCCTTCCACTATCCATGCTGCAGTCACTGGGGTAGCATCTCGTAGGAGCACTAGGAGAGGTAAAGGCACATGAAGACAGGCACTAAGGGAATGCACAAGGATAATTAGTTTATTTTTGTATGCATTATGTCATGATTTAATTTATAAATTTGGATTGGAATGTTCATTTTCTGGTGGGCCTTTATTTTTGTGCTGTCGGAAAGAGGACAATATGATGGTCAGTGGCATAGGAAAGGTAAGGAGTGTGGGACTGTTGGTGAATGGGGAGGTGTGGTTGAGGTTACTGGTATCGCTCATGAATTATTTAATCATGTAGAGCCCTGGCAGAAAGGAGCTGTCTACATTGTATCCTCCCTTCCTCTTCATGTTCCTCCATTTCCAGTTGCACTTCCTTCTCCTCCTCCTCCTCCTCCTCCCCCTCCTCCTCCTCCTCTTCCTCGTGTTCCTGCTCCACAGCTTCTTGCCTGATAGGTGGTGGCAAGGGCTGTTCCCTCATAATGGCCAGGTTGTGTAGCATGCATCATACTACCACAAATCTTGATAGCTGCTCAGCTGAGTACTGCAGGGCTCCTTCAGAACAGGACGCTTGAGGACGTCAGTGTGTTTTAAAACACTCTTAAAGACGTGCTGTAACTAGTGGGGTACCGCAAGGATCAGAATTTGGGCCTCAGCTATTCACAATCTACATCAATGATTTGGATGAGGGGACCAAATGTAATATATCCAAGTTTGCTGATGATACTAAGCTGGGTGGGAATGTAAGTTGTGAGGAGGATGCAAGGAGGCTTCAAGGGGATATAGACAGACTAAGTGAGTGGGCAGGAACAAGGCAAATGGAATATAATGTGGAGAAATGTGAAGTTATCCACTTTGGTAGGAAAAATAGAAAAGCAGAGTATTTTTTAAATGGTGAGAGATTGGGAAATGTTGGTGTTCAGAGGGACCTGGGTGTCCTTGTACATGTATCACTGAAAGTTAACATGCAGGTACAGCAAGCAATTAGGAAAGCAAATGGTATGTTGGCCTTTATTACAAGAGGATTTGGGTATAAAAAGATGTCTTACTGCAAATATATAGGGCCCTGGTGAGATCACACCTGGAGTATTGTGTACAGTTTTGGTCTCCTTACCGAAGGAAGGATAGACTTGCCATAGAGGGAGTGCAACGAAGGTTCACCAGACTGGTTCCTGGGATGGGGGGATTGTCCTATGAGGAGAGATTGAGTAGACTCGGCCTATATTCTCTAGAGTTTAGAAGAATGAGAGGTGATCTCATTGAAACATACAAAATTCTTGCAGAGCTTGACAGGGTAGATGCAGGGAGGATATTTCCCCTGGCTGGGGGATCTCGAACCAGGGGTCACAGTCTCAGAATAAGGGGTCGGCCATTTAGGACTGAGATGAGGAGAAATTTCTTCACTCAGAGGGTTGGTGAATCTTTGGAATTCTCTACCCCAGAGGGCTGTGGAAGCTCAGTCGTTGAGTATATTCAAGACAGAGATCGATAGATTTTTTAATATTAAGGGAATCAAGGGATATGGGGATAGTGCAGGAAAGTGAAGATGAGGTAGAAGATCAGCCGTGATCATATTGAATGGCGGAGCAGGCTCGAAGGGCCAAATGGCCTACTCCTGCTCCTATTTCTTATGTTCTTATGTTCCTATGTGCCACTTATACTCAGTATCAGTCGTGTCCCCACCCAGTAGGGCTGGCCAATTAACCTGTTTCAAATATTCTGCCATTTTATTAAAGTTAGCCCTTTTAAAATCCAAGAACTTCCTACATTACAACAGTGACTTCACATCAATACGCTTCATTGGCTGTAATGGGCTTTGGGACGTCCTGAGATCATGAAAGGCGCTATATAAATGCAAGTCTTTCTTTTAACTGTAGATTCTCAGCACCTTTGGTTCTACTAGACAATTGAAACCTTAGAATATTATGGTCACTAGTTCCCTGGTGTTCCCTCACATGAAGGTCTGATACTGAATTGGACCACCACTAAATATTAAATCTGGTGTATGATTACGCCTGATTTCCTCATTGACTGTTGTCAAGGCCCTAAGCTCTGCAATTCCCTGCCTAAAACTGTCTGCCTCTCTACCTCTATTTCCTCCTTTAAGACACTCCTTAAAACTTAGCTCTTTGACTATGCTTTTGGTCACCTGCCCTAATTTCTCCTTATGCGGCTCGGTGTCAAATTTTTTGTCTTATAATACTCCTGTCAAGTGCCTTGGGACATTTTACTACGTTAAAGGCGCCATATAAATACAAGTTGTTGTTGTTGACATATTTTTCTTACTGTTACTTTTAACTAGAAGTGGTGTTTCAGGTTTACCTATTATTGATTCACAAGTGTCCCACTATCTAATGCATACTCTAGCAACTCCAGTCCAATTGGTAAGCTTGGTTTTGGTTTTCTGTGGATAAGAGACAGCCTTAAAAGTTCCACAAGCAGAAAAAGTGACGTGTTAAATTCTATCACTAATATTATGTCCCAGTATTTTGGAATGCAATATAGAATGTTTTGTATGTAGAAGTAGCTTCTTTTCATCCCAAGGTTCCCAAGGTGTACACATAGGAACATAGCAACAGGGGCAGGCCGTGCAGCCGCTCAAGCCTGCTCCCCCACTCAATTAGATCATGATTGCTCCGTGCCTTAACTCTATCTGCCCGCCTTGGTTTTGTAACCCTTAATAGCCATGCCTAGCAAAAAGCTATAATCCCGGTGTAGACAATCTAAATCCTGTGGTTTATCCCCTTAATCTTTAATTGTGTCCATTTTAACCTGTGATAGTTGCTGATATATTTTTTTCCAACTTTATCCCCTGTTCTCCTTTAAAGCAGTGATTCCTTGCTGGGAATGGTTCCTGGCATCCCTCCATTATCTCGCCTAAGTGATCATTCTTCATGAGTGCGTTAGCAGGCTGTTCAACTGTGGCGTTGTCTCAATTTGGCCTAATCCTGCCCTTGCCTGATGGCCACACGTGCACACTTTCCAGTAAGAGCCACTGGATAATGATTAGGAACTGGAGATGTCTAGGCTACTTGTAGCTCCCTAACCACTGTCTTGGCTGAGATCAACCAATTCAGCACAACAGGAGATCAAGCCTAGGCCTTACTCCATTCCCAGTCTGTCTAATTCAGCACTATGCTGTATAGTGTATTCATCCAACATACTATCATGGGGGCCAGCATGAGATTTTGTTTAAAATGAAGGGCACTATGCAGTACATGGTGTTGGAAAAAAAAACTTACCAGAATCTGTGCTGCCTTATTAATCTGGTAATAACTAAGGGGGAAAAATTTGGTTGGTTTGTGCCTCCCGTTAGCGCCTTAAGAGGGCGTTAATGGGGCGCAAAGCAACTAGCGCCCGGGCGCGGCGATATCTGCGCCTCTCGCGAAATTGACCAGACATTTTGCAGCGGCGCTAAAAACTACCGCCACGATCTCCTGCGCCGGCAGATCGTGACGTCAGTCGAGTGCGCAACGCCCCGGTAGCGCCCCAGTGCGGATATTGAGTGGCGCCCCCTGCCTTACCGCCTGCCGCTAGCAACGACAGGTTCAGGGGAGCGTTTTGCAGTCAGGAAGGGACTGGGGGAGCGCTATTTAAAGGCGAATGCTTCCTGCCTTTTTTTGTTGGTGACATTTTTGTACCACGCATTCTGAGAGAGAGAGAGAGAGAGAGAGAGAGTGAGTTCTGGAGAGATTCAATGCTGTGTGAAGGAGTTTTGGGTACTGAGCAGCACTTTGCAGGTTCATTTTGATTTGCCCTTCCTTGTATCTATTTAGAAGAGACTGTGGGGGCTGCACTCTGAGCTCTTTCCCTGGTACTCTCCATTGTTCTTTCCAGCAGATTTGATGTACAGGTCTCTCCAGGCTGAGATTCAAGGCTGCAATGATGCAGGATGTGGATGGAGAGCAAGATCGACCCTTCCCTTTAAGAACTGGCCGGCGCCATTGTGTCTGTGTTCCATTGCTGACTGACATCATATGAGCTTCGCCAGCGCTCTGAGGTAGCGCCTCGCTCCTCGGCCTTTGCGCCTTAAGACAAGTGTGAAGCGCCTGATTTAGCGCTCCAATCACCTCCAGGGGCGATAAAAGCCAAGTTTGCAGTCGGAGGCGATAATTAGCGCCAGGCGCTAATCTTTGCGCCCGGCCGATAATTGCGCCCCAAATGGGGCGATACTGAATTTTTCCACCTAACTCTTTCCAAAAACTTTCTGGAAAACAGCTCGCCCACTCTGTCCCCTGCAGGTATCGGGGTCTTAAGGTGTGAGACACAGAGGGGGGAATTTTAACCCCCAAGAACGGGTGGGAGTTAAAGAAAATTAAAATCTCAAACCCGACCCCAACCCGCCTCCGCTTTAACGGAAACTGGTCAGGGGTCGGTGACTAAAATCTTTTAAGGAGGCTGCGTGCCTGCATTTTAACAGGATTTTTACTTTTAACCCATGGAGGCCAGGTTTTCCTGGTCTCGGGAATCCCAGCAGATAAAAAGAGGCGAGAAGGGCCAGATCCATGAGGTAAGTGCCTTTACAGCACTGCTTGTGGGCCAGGAGGAGCAAGAGTGTTTCCTCCAGGCCCAACAAGCTTTCCTCTTTACACACCCCACGATCTCCGACTTCCTCCCCCCGAATCTCTATCCCCCAACTCCCCCACAGATGACCGAATCGCGCCCGTGATCTCCGATTCTCCCCACTCCCCCCTCCGATCTCCGATCCCCACCCAGATCTCTGCCTCGCGCCCCCACCCCCCCGATCTCCGACTTCCCTCCCAAATGCCGACCCCAGCCCACGCCATGATATCTGGCTCCCCCCCGATCTCCGACCCCACCCTACACCCAATCACCAACTCCTCCTGATCTTCAAGCCCTGATCTCCTACTCGCCATCACTAATTTTGACTTCCCCCAGCACCATTCCCCACCCGAATTAGCACCCCCCCCCCCCGAATGCCGACTTCATCCCCACCGTGTTCTCCAACTCCCCCAAACGCAATCTCTGACTTCCTCCACCACAGCACCCACCCACCCCACCCCCCTCGCCCCATGCAATCTCCTACTTATTTGCCATCTGCTCCCCGGCTGCTTTCCTGCCCGACAGGCAGTCAACCTGTTAATCAGGCTGGCTGTCAGGTGGAAAACCTGCTGAGCAAATTTAAAAGACGTCCTGCTGTTAATTTGAGCAGAATGTCCAAGAAACTCGTGCTTCTAGGTTTCCTGTCTGGAAATCCTGCTCCCCCCTCTACCCTCCCCCCGCCCCACCCTTCCTTCTCCTCTCCCGCACTCTTCATGACCCCGAGTTAATATTGGGGCCAGAGTCTCTGTGAACAGGCAGTCTTCTTAGCGTTGCTGGATCTTTATCTAGCAAGTTCTGCTTTTGCAAAAAGTTGCATTTAACTGCTGTTTTAAGTGGGGCTTGGTGGATTTGTGTTAGTTCCAGAGATATAGACCTCTTCCTCATCAGCTTGTCTACAATCAATTTGACTTTGTGTTGTATAGATTATGGCTACCTGGATCTTTAAGGTAAAGCTATTGCCAACTGTCCACAAAATGAGTGTCAGTTTGACTCAATTTTTGCCTCCAAACTAAAAGGTTGTGGGTTCATACCCTGCTTCAGGACTTTCAGCACCTTATTCTAGTCTGATGTTCCAGTGTAGTCCGACGCAAGTCCTGCATTGCTGGAGGTGCTGTCCCTTTGGATAAGATGTCGAATTGAAAACCTCTCTCATACCATTTGAAGGAAAGAAGGAAGTTCTCCTGGTGCCTCAGCGAATATTTCTCCCTCAAACAATAGCTCTAAAAACAGATTAACTGGTCAGCACTATATGTGGGTCCTTGCTGCGGGTAAAATGGCTGGTATGTTTACCTACATAATATCAGTGACTGCAGTTCACATTAATTGATCGTATGTGAGGCAATTAAGGATGTTTCTGAGAGATGTAATAAAGCATTATATAAATTCAAGTTGTTTCTTACCACGGTGAAACATAAAGGGGTAGAAATTAGGTAGCGCCCCATTTGGGGCGCAAATATCGTCCGGACGCAAATATTAGCGCCTGGCGCTAATTATCGGCACTGACAGGAAACTTCACTTTTACCGCCCCGGGAGGTGAGTGGAGCGCTAAAGTAGGCGCTGCACACCTCTCTTAAGGCGCAAAGGCCAAGGAGTGAGGCGCTAACTCAGCGCACGAGCGCAGCGCAGCTGCTGCCAGTTAGCGAGGGAACACAGACACAATGGCGCCGGACATTTCTTAAAGCGGGGGGGGCCACTTGCTCCCCAGCCACACCCTGCTCATTGCAGCCTTGAATCTCAGCCTGGAGAGACCTGTAATCCATTTTGCTGCCAAGCATGGAGAGGGTGAGAGAATGCGCTCATCGCTTCACCGAGCGGGCCTTGGATGCTCTGGTTGACGCAGTGGAGCGCAGACGATGCATGCTGTTCCCGGAGAGTGGCAGGAGGCCTTTGCCACGCGAGTTCAGAAGAGTGTGGAGGGAGGTGGCTCAGAGCGTCTCCTCCAGGAGCATGGTGCCCAGGACCCATGTTCAATGCCGCAAAAAGTTCAACGACCTCACTCGGGTCGTCAGGGTGAGTGGCTTTTTCTCAATACCTCTCCATCCCTCCATCTCAACCTCACTCTATGGCCAGAGGGTCTTAAAACCCCAATGCACAACACTCATCCAACACCTATGGCCCTTTCATCAAACACACACACACATTCCACACTTTGCATACAGTAAGGGCTATTCACCTATGGGAGGCACATCAGGCAAGACCATGGCTGCATACAGTAAGGGCTATTCACCTATGGGAGGCACATCAGGCAAGACCATGGCTGCATACAGTAAGGGTTATTCACCTATGGGAGGCACATCAGGCAAGACCATGGCTGTATATTTACTCAGATGCTGTCCTTTTTCTTGCAGGCTAAGCTGGCTCATAATCGGAGACAGCAGCAACGGACGGGTGGAGGGCGGCTTCAGCTGCAACCCCTCAGCGATCTGGAGGAGCGCGTCCATAGGATTGTGGCAAGCCGGGTGATCGGTCCCGTCGCCACTGGAGACGCCGACCCCGTTGTGGACAGCAATGGTAAGGTCATCACCTTTTTGTCCTCTGTCCTTCCACTTGTCCCTCACAATACCAGCCTTTGACACTTTCAATCCAACTTGCTAACTCGCTGCACTTATTCCTCCCTTACTGCCACCCTGTCCTCACGCTAAAGCCACTCTTGTACCTCCCTGCTTTCAGATGGTGATTCACCAGCTGAGGAGACGGGCCCTGAAGCTGCCACTGGGAGTGATGCTGCAGCTGAGGAGGAAGAGGAAGCCGGAGCATCAGTGCCACCCTCTCCCGAGGAAGCCCATGCCCACACTGGGAACACGCCTTCCCCGGAGGGGAGCAGGGGGGAAGGGGCTGATGATGGTGAAGCTCCAGGACCCAGCGGGCTGCAGCAACGCCATGGGGGGGGTAGGGAAGAACGGGGGCCTTCTCCCCAGAGGGAGAGTATGCCAGACACTCCTACTGCAATGGACGCAGAGGAGGAGCGGCTGATTGCAGAAATGAACACCCAGGCGGTGGGCATGCACACTGAGCTCATGGGTGCAGTGGGAAGGGTGCCCGATTGCATTGAGTCACTGGCAAGGAGTGTGGAGCACTTCGCTGTAGCACAGGCGGATGCCACACTAACGCTTAGTGCTGCAATTCAGTCAATGGCTGCCGTGATCCCACCTCTGACTGCTCTCATACAGACTCAGATGGAGGCCACGCGAGCACAGACTGCTGCCAACCTCGATGGTTCGTGCACATGTCCCCGGGGCTGTCACCGCGCCGCAGCAGGCCAGCAATCTGTTCTCCGGCAAATTGCTCCGGATGCTGAAGTGCTGCCCCGTGGGAGTGCCAGTGTGTCGGGCGAGCAGGGAGTTGCTGGCCTCTCTCACGATGACAGCATTCCTGCTGCCAACACTGTCACTTCTCCACTGCACTTGCCACCGCCTGTAGGACAGACTGCTGCCGCCCATGCAGAGTTGGTGCAGTCTGCAGCCGGGCCCTCCAGGCCCAGAAGTGGTCGAGGCCGTCCTTCAGGGGCATCTGCAGTGTCAGGGTCTGACGAGCAGCAGCCTTCCACCAGCCTTGCTGCAGCCACTGAGGTCCCATTACGGAGGAGCAGTAGGGTTAGAAGGGGGGAAGTGCGCAAGGGAAGGAGATCACCCTCGAAGGGCAAAAAGTAGGAGGTGTGCCAAAATGCTGGTCATTTTTTTATTAAAGGCCGAGGTTCATGGTCCAACTTTTGTTTAGTGTTTTGGACATTATCTCCAGTTATGTTATTGACTGTTTTTTTGTGTTTATTTCTATGAGTTTGTCATGAGGAATTGACACACACAGAGTTTGTAAAATAAATAAGTTTCTGTATTCAAAATATACATGGCTGGTGGTTGGAATTATTGGTGCCTTGGCCGGCTTAGGGGTTGCGTGCTGAGTTGATTAGTGTTTGTAGCAATGGCAGGGGCCCTAGAAGCGGCTTGCTATTAGTCGTTGACGGACGGCCCTTGCAGTTTGACCATTGTGGGCCGCCCTCCTGCCTTGGTGCTGCTGATGATCATCGTCCTCGTCCTCTTCCTCCTCTTCCTCCTCCTCCTCTGGTGGTGCTACAAGGCCTGGTGGCATTGGCTGGGTCCTGAGGATTGCCATGTTGTGCAACATGCAGCACACGACTACGAAGTTCGAAACTTGCTCAGGCGAGTACTGCAGGGCTCCTCCGGAATGGTCCAGACAGCGGAACCGTTGTTTCAGCACGCCGATTGTGCGCTCAATAATGTTCCTGGTTGCTTGATGGCTTTCATTGTACCGCAGCTCAGCAGGGGTGTTTGGCGTACGGAGCGGTGTCATCAGCCAGGTGCTCAATGCGTACCCCTTGTCCCCCAGAAGCCAACCAACTGGCTGATGCGGTGCCTCGAAAACTTCTGCCACAGTAGTCTGGCGCAGGATGAAAGCATCGTGGCAGCTGCCCGGATAGTGGGCATTGACAGCGAGTATCACCTGTCTGTGGTCACAGACCAACTGCACATTCAAGGAATGGAACCCCTTTCTGTTCCTGAATTCCTCTGCATTCTCTCGCGGAGCACGCAAAGCCACATGCGTGCAGTCAATGGCGCCCTGCACCATGGGGAAGCCCGCTACCCTCGCAAAGCCCAGAGCACGGTCACGCTGCTTGTCTGGGGTCATAGGGAAAGAGATGAAGTCTTGTCTCCTTCTGAAGAGGGCATTGGTGACCTGCCGGATGCAGCGATGCACCGCAAACTGGGAGATATTGGCGTTGTCCCCAACAGCAGCTTGGAATGAGCCAGTGGCGTAGAAGTTCAAAGCCACTGTGACCTTCACTGCCACCGACAGAGACGTCCTGGACCTCAGCTGAGGCTGCAGATCTGGCTGCAGCAGGTGGCAGAGCTCAGTGACCACCTCCTTGCTGAATCGCAGCCTTCGCAAACACAGCTCCTCGGACATATGGATGTAGGAGAGCTGTTCACGATATACCCTGGGAGGGTAAGCTCTCCTGTACATGCGCCTGATGGCCCTCCTCCGTCTGGCCATCATTGCCACTCTCTGTCTGCGTCTCAGTATCCTCCGATTCAGCTGGAGCAGGACGACGCCCCCAATCATTGCAGCCCCCATATTCTCTTTGCCAGAAAAGTAATGAGGTACAGCAACTAAAGTAGCAACAAAGTTAGGATGAACTAGGCAAAACTACCTCACAAAGCGTTGAGTCAATGTAGAAGTCTCTCTCTCTCTCTCTCTCCGAATCTCTCTCTCTCTCTCAGAACGAGTGGTGCATAAATGTCGACCACAGAAAAAGACAGGAAGAGGCCCCCTTTAAATAGCGACCCCCCCAGCCCCACACCGATTGATAACGTTCCAGTCTTCCGGTCGTTGGATGCGCCAGGCGGTAAGGCAGGGGGCGCCACTCAATTTCCGCTCCGGGGCGCCCCAAGGGCGTTGCACCATGGAATGACGTCACAATCTGCGCGCGCAGGTGGTCGCAGCGGTAAGTTTTAGCGCCGCCGCACAATCTCAAGTTAAGTTCTCGAGCGGCGCAAACAGCGCTGCGCCCGGGCGTTAGCGGCTTAACGCCCCATTAGCGCCCTCTTAAGGCGCTAACGGGAGGCGCAACCAACTGAATTTTTACCCCAAAGGATCTACAAACTCACAACCTGTTCCTTAATCTATTGAATTACTTAAAGTGTATTTTTTTCTGTTTAGAGAGTTAGTTAATGTTGGCAAGAGACTGCCATGTCACAAACACAAGAAAATAGGGCTCCTTCAGTTGAGTGGTAACTATGTATAATCGGATAACTAGGGAGGTAGATAGGGCTTTAAACTAAATAAGGGGTGGGGAAGGTCCCGGTGGAGAGAAATCTAGAATGATAATGGGAAAAGACAAGGAAGCAGTGCAGGAAAGTGATTGGGGTAAGGATAACCAGATTGTGTCAGGAAGGGACAGAGCATACAAACAAAGGAGTGCACTAATAAATAGGGTCCGGGTAAGAAAAAATGGTAAGACAAATAGGGCCATAGTACAAAAAAATGTTAAGATGTCTAAAAGTGTTAAAAGACAAATCTAAAGGCACTGCATCTGAATGCACGAAGCATTTGTAATAAGGTAGACGAATTAACAGCGCAAATAGATGTAAACGGATATGATATAATTGCGATTACGGAGACATGGCTGCAGGGTGACCAAGGCTGGGAGTTGAATATCCAAGGATATTTGATATTTAGGAAGGACAGGTGGAAAGGAAAAGGAGGTGGGGTGGCCTTGTTGGTAAAGGATGAAATCAGAGCAATAGTGAGAAAGGATATTGGCTCAGAAAATCAAGAAGTAGAATCAGTCTGGGTGGAGCTAAGAAGCACCAAGGGGCAGAAAACATTGGTGGGAGTTGTCTATAGGCCTCCAAACAGTAGGGGATGGCATCAAACAGGAAATTAGAGATGCATGTAACAAGGGTACTACAGTAATCATGGGTGACTTTAATCTACATATAGACTGGCCAAACAAAATTAGTAATAATACTGTGGAGGATGAATTCCAGGAGTGTGTACGAGATGGTTTTTTAGACCAGTACGTTGAGGAGCCAACTAGGGAACAGGCTATCCTAGATTGGGTATTGTGCAATGAGAAGGAGTTAATTAATAATCTTGTTGTGTGGGGTCCTTTAGGGAAGAGTGACCATAACATGATAGAATTCTTCATTAAAATGGAAAGTGAAGAAGTCCAATCCGAAACTAGGGTCCTAAATCTAAACAAAGGAAACTATGAAGATATGAGGAGTGAGTTGGCTATGATAGATTCATTTCAAGGCATGACGGTGGATAGGCAATGGCTAACATTTAAGGAACGAATGCATGAATTGCAACAGTTATACATTCCTTTCTGGCGTAAAAACACAAAAGGAAAAGCGGCCCAACCATGGCTAACAAAAGAAATTAAGGATAGTATTAGATCCAAAGAGGAGTCATATAAAGTTGTCAGAAAAAGTAGCAAGCCTGAGGATTGGGAGCAGTTTAGAGTTCAGCAAAAAAGGACCAAGAGATTGATTAAGAGGGGAAAAATAGAGTATGAGAGTAAACTTGCAAGGAACATAAAAGCGGATTGTAAAAGCTTCAATAAGTATGTAAAAAGAAAAAGATTAGTGAAGACAAATGTCGGTCCCTTACAGTCAGAAACGGGAGAATTTATAATGCGGAACAAGGAAATGTCAGAGCAATTAAACAAATACTTTGGTTCTGTCTTCATGGAAGAGGACACAAATAATTTCCCAGAAATGCGAGGGAACCAAGGGTCTAGTGAGAATGAGGAATTAAAGGAAATTAGTATTAGTAAAAAAATAGTGCTGGAGGAATTAATGGGACTGAAAGCTGATAAATCCCCAGGGCCTGATAATCTGCATCCCAGAGTACTAAAAGAGGTAGCCATGGAAATAGTGGATGCATTGGTTGTCATCTTCCAAAATTCTATAAATTATGCAACAGTTCCTGCAGATTGGAGGGTGGCAAATGTAACCCCACTATTTAAAAAAGGAGGGAGAGAGAAAACAGGGAACTACAGACCGGTTAGCCTAACATCAGTAGTAGGGAAAATGCTAGAGTCTATTATAAAGGATGTGATAACAGGACACTTAGAAAATATCAACGGGATTAGACAAAGTCAACATGGATTTATGAAAGGGAAATAGTATTTGACAAACCTACTGGAGTTTTTTGAGGATGTAACTGGTAGAATAGATAAGGGAGAACCAGTGGATGTGGTGTATTTGGATTTTCAGAAGGCCTTTGATAAAGTCCCACATAAGAGGTTAGTGTGCAAAATTAAAGCACATGGGATTGGGGGTAATATATTGATTGAAAATTGGTTAACAGACAGGAAACAGAGAGTAGGAATAAATAGGTCTTTTTTGGGGTGGCAGGCGGTGGCTAGTGGGATACCGCAGGGATCGGTGCTTGGGCCCCAGCTATTCACAATATATATCAATGATTTAGATGAGGGAACCAAATGTAATATTTCCAAGTTTGCTGATGACACGAAGCTAGGTGGGATTGTGAGTTGTGAGGAGGATGCAAAGAGGCTTCAAGGCAATTTAGACAAGTTGAGTGAGTGGGCAAATACATGGCAGATGCAGTATAACATGGATAAATGTGAAGTTATCCACTTTGGTAGGAAAAACAGAAAGGTAGAGTATTATTTAAATGGTGATAGATTGGGAAATGTTGATGTACAAAGGGACCTGGGTGTCCTTGTACACCAGTCACTGAAAGCAAACATGCAGGTGCAGCAAGCAGTTCGGAAGGCAAATGGTATGTTGGCCTTCATTGCAAGAGGATTTGAGTACAGGAGCAAGGATGTCTTACTACGGTTGTACAGGGCCTTGGTGAGACCACACCTGGAGTACTGTGTGCAGTTTTGGTCTCCTTACCTAAGAAAGGATACACTTGCCACAGAGGGAGTGCAGCGAAGGTTCACCAGACTGATTCCTGGGATGGCAGGACTGTCGTATGAGGAGAGATTGGGTCGACTAGGCCTGTATTCACTAGAGTTTAGAAGAATGAGAGGGGATCTCATTGAAACGTATAAAATTCTGACAGGGCTAGACAGACTGGATGCAGGGAGGATGTTTCCCCTGGCTGGGGGGTCGAGAACGAGGGGTCACAGTCTCAGGATATGGGCTAGGACATTTAGGACTGAGATGAGGAGAAATTTCTTCATTCAGAGGGTGGTGAACCTGTGGAATTCTCTACCACAGAAGGCTGTGGAGGCCAAGTCACTGAATATATTTAAGAAGGAGATAGATAGATTTCTAGACACAAAAGGCATCAAGGGGTATGGGGAGAGAGCAGGAATATGGTACAGGAAACTCTTTGTTATCCGGCACCAACGGGACCGGGATGGTGCCGATTGATTAAAAATTCTGGATAACAGAGAGTTATATCTACCGAGGCTATTTTTAACAAACAAAAATAAAAAAATCAAGAAATGTGCAGTATACAGTAATTGGGTACTCACCTACAGAATGTTGTGTTAAATGGATGGTGGAAGATGCTTGATTAAGTACAGTGCTTGGACCAACTTTTGGGAATTCCATAATGCAAGATGGGGGAGATAATTCACAATAAAGATGGAGAGACACACAGAAAAATGGCGGATCGGAAGAGACTACTGGCAGCGCGGGAGAGTCAGACTCCTGTTATTGAGGTGTTCGGACTTCCGACAGCGCCAAGAAGCCGAGTAGTGGCAGTTTGGAGAACCACCCCCACTGACTAACTCGGCAACCGCGGGAGACTCGGACTCGGACTCGGACTCGGCAACATTTCCGGTTATTGAGGTGTTGTTTTCGGAGTATGAATTTTGCCGGTTAATAGAGAATTCCGGATATTTAGGTGCCGTTTAAACGAGAGTTTCCTGTATTGAGATAGAGGATCAGCCATGATCATCTTGAATGGCGGAGCAGGCTCGAAAGGCCAAATGGCCTATTCCTGCTCCTATTTTTCTATGTTTCTGTGTATAATTACCACTCAGAACGTCTTAGTGTCAAAAGTCAAGGCAACTGCACAAGAGATATTATGGGCTGTATATTCCGATGCCTACGGGTGTGTACGCGCTGTGTACTCACCCGTAGGGACATTGGAAATGCCGGTTTCAGGCATGCGAAGCGCAGGCGCTGAAAACCGGTATTTCCGATCTGTCACGAATGCTCCTGACAGATCGCACACCTGCCCTGGAGAAGGGCCTCTGCAGGCGGATAGTTCCGCTTTCTGGAGAACCTCCGCCCGCAGAAAACCCTTAGAAATCTTATGCCTGGTAAAAGCAGGCGTAAGGCCTGCTTTTACCAGCATAAGAATTGAAAAAAAGTTAAATAAAATAATTTTTTTTCACTCATTTATCATTTAAAAATACTTTTAAAAAAGGTAAGTTTATTTTTAGCCCCGTAAAAGCTTTAATTATTTTTTTCAAAAAATTACATTTTTGTTTAAAATATTTAATTTATTGTAATTTCAACTCATTTTAAAAATGTGATGGTTTGTTTAAATTTATTTAATGTTTTACTGTGTTTTTGGGGTGATCTCCATTCATATATTTGACAGGTCTATCTGTCAAGTGTATGAAGGGAGATTCCCTTCTCCTATTGGCTCCCCATGGCCCACGTGATCCCAGGGACACTTGCGAACCGCATGCGCCTCTGGGATACCTGGGCCCTGCGCATTTTGAGTTTGGAGAGGCCCAGGAACGGAAGTATACGCACCTCGGGAGCCCTCAGGTAAGTTCATAGATATTTTTCCAGATCGAAGGCCTCCACACGCAGGAAAATATGGGCCTTTATTTCAGTGTTCAAAGAGGAGTCCTATCATTTCTTCCCCAGTATTACTGCAACCTTCCCTTCCTCACTTTATTTTACCACCTGACAGTGCACCTGTCTCCTCTCATTCCCTTCGATTAATGTTGGTTCTATTTCTATCCTACACTTGGTTTTGTAAACCTCCTTGATGCCACTGACTGTTTAATGTCATAAATTTAGCAGGCAAGCTGTCTATGGAAATAAGAGAGGCCCACTGTATTCTGACTGCAGGCACCGCGAGCCAGAACACACACACAGCCTTTTCACTCTGATGCCAGTTCTATCACACTCATACCATCAACACATGCTGTTGTACATCACAGCAGAATGTGAGGAAATGTTAGAGAGAAGTTCAATACTTGCTGCAAAATTGAACCTTTCATATTTTATAGCCACACAAGAACTAAAATGAATATTGCTTCAACATCCATACGAAATCACAAAATACACCTTGCACACAGTAAGCTGTATCAATTCCACGTCTTTGTGCACTTTACTCTTGAAATACTCTTGAGCGAAAGTGGCATTCTGCAAATTGTCCACAAGCCATGTTTGCACTGTGAATATTTGAGAAATAATTCAAATCCACACTTTGCAAGGAGTCTGTTAATTAAGTTCCACAACAACTTTATAACCTTATGCTTGATAATAGGTACTCAATTCAAATAATAACTCAGATGGATATTTAATACTATGTAATGGTTCTGGGCAGGACTCACAAAATGACTGCTGAAGAGGGCAATGGAAAGCTTAGTAGGAATATAAGCTTACTAGCTATTGTACGAAGAGTGAAGTGGTTCTTTTGGGAATAATAGGAACATTTATCGGATGCAATATTATCTGAAGTGATGTCTATGAGTTGAAACGGGCAGTAAAACACCCCCGGTGTAGATTGAATGGGGTCAATTCCAGACAAGGAAAAGCTACTCTAAATGTGACAGATACAACAGCACACAAGAGAGGATAACCATCCTTGAAACAGCAGGTTTCCCACGAAACAATACATTGCTGACTGGAGCAAAAATCAGCAAAGCAAATAGAATGCTGAACTGCACTGCTAAATCAGTAGAGTATAAGTTGGAGGATGTCCTGCTGAAACTGTATTGTCCTGTTGTCAAATTGGCTTGAACCTTGTGCTGGAGTGCATGAAAATTAGAGGAGCCTTTAAAAAGACAGTTCTAGGATTACATAGGATTACATAGGATATATGGCACTGAAACAGGCCATTCGGCCTAACCAGTCCATGCCAGCATTTAGGCTTCACACGAGCCTCCTCCCGTCTTTCCTCATCTAAATCTATTGGCATAACCCTCTATTCCCTTCTCCCTCAGATGCTTATCTAGCCTCCCCTTAAATGCATCTATACTTTTCGCTTCAACCACTCCCTGTGGTAGCGAGTTCCACATTCTCACCACTCTCTAGGTAAAGAAGTTTCTTCTGAATTCCCTATTGGATTTCTTGGTGACTATCTTATATTGATGGCGTCTAGTTATGCTCTTCCCCACTAGTGGAAACATTCTCTCTGTATCCACTCTATCAAAACCTTTCATAATTTTAAAGACCTCTATTAGGTCACCCCTCAACCTTCTTTTTTCAAGAGAAAAGGGACCCAGCCTATTCATCCTTTCCTGATATGTATACCCTTGCATTTCTGGTATCATCCTTGTAAATCTTCTCTGCACCCTCTCCAGTGCCTCCATATCCTTTTTATAATATGGCGACCAGAACTGTACGCAGTAATCTAAGTTTGGTCTAACCAAGGTTTGATACAGGTTTAGCATAACTTCCCTACTTTTCAATTCTATCCCTCTAGAAATAAACCCTAGTGCTTGCTTTGCTTTTTTTATAGCCTTGCTAACCTGTGTCGCAACTTTTAGTGATTTGTGTATTTGTACTCCGAGATCTCTTTGTTCCTCTATCCCACCTAGACTCGCACCCTCCAAGTAATGTGACCTCCCTATTCTTCCTACCAAAATGTAATACCTCACATTTATCTGTGTTGAACTTCATTTGCCAATTATATACCCATTCTGCAAGTTTATTAATGTCCTCCTGTAATTTGTTGCAGTCCTCCTCAGTATTGACTATCCCTCCCAATTTGGTGTCATCCGCAAATTTAGAAATTGTGTTTTTGATTCCAAAGTCAAAATCGTTAATATAAATTGTAAACAGCAGTGGTCCCAGCACTGATCCTTGTGGAACACCACTACCCACCTTCTGCCACTGTGAATAGCTATCTTTTACCCATACTCTCTGCTTTCTGTCTTGAATGTGAGAAGTCGCACAACACCAGGTTATAGTCCAACAGTTTTATTTGAAATCACAAGCTTTCGGAGTGCTGCTCCTTTGTCAGGTGAAGGAGCAGTGCTCCGAAAGCTTGTGATTTCAAATAAAACTGTTGGACTATAACCTGGTGTTGTGCGACTTCTCACATTTGTCCACCCCAGTCCAACACCGGCATCTCCACATTCTGTCTTGAAGCCAGCTAACTATCCATCCTGCTACTTGTCCCCTGACTCCGCATTCTCTGACCTTGTTCATCAGTCTATTATGGGGTAACTTATTGAAGGCCTTTTGAAAATCTAGATAAATTACATCTACTGCATTATCATTGTCTTTTTTTAAATTCATTCATGGGATGTGGGCGTCACTGGCAAGGCCAGCATTTATTGCCCATCCCTAGTTGCCCTTGAGAAGGTGGTGGTCCAGTTAAGTTTCTGGTCAATGGTGACCCCCAAGATGTTGATGGTGGGGGATTTGACAATGGTAATGCCGTTGAATGTCAAAGGGCGGTGGTTATACTCTCGCTTGTTGGAGATAGTCATTGCCTGGCACTTCTGTGGCGCGAATGTTACTTTCCACTTATCAGCCCAAGCCTGAATGTCGTCCAGGTCTTGTTGCATGCAGGCATAGACTGCTTCATTATCTGAGGAGTTGTGAATGGTGCTGAACACTGTGCAGTCATCAGCGAAGATCCCCATTTCTGACCTTATGTTGGAGGGAAGGTCTTTGATGAAGCAGCTGAAGATGGTTGGGCCTAGAACACTGCCCTGAGGAACTGCTGCAGCAATGTCCTGGGGCTTAGATGATTGGCCTCCAACCAACACAACCATCTTCCTTTGTGCTAGGTTCCAGCCAGTGGAGAGTTTCCCCCCACCCCCGATTCCCATTGACTTCAGTTTTACAAGGGCTCCTTGATGCCATACTTGGTCAAATGCTGCCTTGATGTCAAGGGCAGTCACTCTCACCTCACCTCTGGAATTCAGCTCTTTTGTCCATGTATGGACCAAGGCTATAATGAGGTCTGGAGCCGAGTGGTCCTGACGGAACCCAAGCTGGGCATCGGTGAGCAGGTTATTGGCGAGTAAGTGCCACTTGATAGCACTGTCGATGACACCTTCCATCACTTTGCTGATGATTGAGAGTAGACTGATGGGGCGGTAATTGGCTGGATTGGATTTGTCCTGCTTTTTGTGGACAGGACATACCTGGAGAGTTTTCCACATTGTCGAATCGATACCAGTGATATAACTGCACTCGAACAGTTTAGCAAGAGGCACGGCTAGTTTTGGAGCACAAGTCTTCAGCAAGACAGCCGGGATATTGTCGGGGCCCATAGTCTTTGCTGTATCCAGTGCGCTCAGCCGTTTCTTGATATCACATTGAGTGAATTGAATATGCTGAAGACTGGCTTCTGTGATGGTGGGGACCTCAGAAGGAGGCCGATATGGATCATCCACTCGGCCCTTCTGGCTGAAGATGGTTGAAAACGCTTCAGCCTTGTCTTTTGCACTTATGTGCTGGGCTCCACCATCATTGAGGATGGAGATATTCATGGAGCCTCCTCCTCCCGTTAGTTGTTTAATGGTTCACCAGCATTCACGACTGGATGTGGCAGGACTGCAGAGCTTTGATCTGATCCGTTGATTGTAGGATCGCTTAGCATGTCTATAGCATGCTGCTTCCGCTTTTTAGCATGCATATAGTCCTGAGATTGGCACCTAATTTTTAGGTAAGCCTGGTGCTGCTTCTGGCATGCTCTTCTACACTCCTTATTGGTTGGTCCCCTGGCTTGATGGTAATGGTAGAGTGAGGGATATGCCGGGCCATGAGGTTACAGATTGTGGTGGAATACAATTCTGCTGCTGCTAATGGCCCACAGCACTTGATGAATGCCCAGTTTTGGGCTGCTAGATCTGTTCTCAATCTATCCCATTTAGCACGGTGGAAGTGCCACACAACACGTATGAAGACTGGAGTCAATGTTGAGGAATCCCAGGGCCACTCCTTCCCGACTGTATACCACTGTTCCGTCACCCCTGGTGGGTCTGTCCTCGTGTTGGTTCTCTCACCACCTGCTGCAGGCCCAGACTGGCAGCTATGTCCTTCAGGACTTGGCCAGCTCAGTTAGTACTGTTGCTACCGAGCCACTATTGGTGGTGGACATTGAAGTCCCCCAGCCAGAGGACATTCTGTGCCCTTGCTACCCTCAGTGCTTCTTCCAAGTAGTGTTCAACATGGAGGAGTACTGATTCATCAGCTGAGGGAGGGCGGTAGGTGGTAATCAGCAGGAGGTTTCCTTGCCCATATTTGACCTGATGCCATCTGGTTCACTAATGTCCTTTAGGGAAGGAAATCTGCCATCCTTACCTGGCCTGGCCTATATGTGGCTCCAGACCCACAGCAATGTGGTTGACTCTTAACTGCCCTCTGAAATGGCCTAGCAAGCCACTCAGTTGTAACAAACCGCTACAAGAAACAAGAATAAAAATAAAACCGGATGGACCACTCGGCACTGGCTTCAGACACAACAAAGGCATACTGAGCCCAGTCGACCCTGCAAAGTCTTCCTCACTAACATCTGGGGACTAGTGCCAAAATTGAGAGAGCTGTCCCACAGACTAGTCAAGCAACAGCCTGACATAGTCATAATCACAGAATCATACCTTTCAGCCAATGTCCCAAACTCCTCCATCACCATCCCTGGCTATGTCCTGTCCCACCGGCAGGACAGACCCACCAGAGGTGGCGGCACAGTGGTATACAGTCGGGAAGGAGTGGCCCTGGGAGTCCTCAACATTGAATCCCAACCCCATGAATTATAGCATCTAGTTATTTCTTAATTTGAGTCTAGTGTCTTGCCCTCAACCGCCCTTCCTAGAAAGCCATTCCAGCTGTTTTAGCATCAGTACATTTGAACCTAGCTAACTAAGCACAGACTGGGAATTGAAGCTGAGAACTGCTGCTGTCCATGGCTCATTACATAGATTGGATGGAGCGATAGTTCCGAAAGCTTGTGATTTCAAATAAAACTGTTGGACTATAACCTGGTGTTGTGCGACCTCTCAATTTTGTCCACCCCAGTCCAACACCGGCATCTCCGCATCATTACATAGAAACATAGAAAAACATAGAAAATAGGTGCAGGAGTAGACCATTCGGCCCTTCGAGCCTGCACCGCCATTTAATGCATTCATGGCTGAACATGCTACCTCAGTACCCCATTCCTGCTTTCTCGCCATACCCCTTGATCCCCCTAGTTGTGAGTATTATATCTAACTCCTTTTTGAATATATTTAGCGAACTGGCCTCAACAACCTTCTGTGGTAGAGAATTCCACAGATTCACCACTCTCTGGGTGAAGAAGTTCCTCCTCATCTCAGTCTTAAATGGCTTCCCCTTTATCCTTAGACTGTGACCCCTGGTTTTAGTTTTCCCTAACATTGGAAACATTCTGCCCGCATCTAATTTGTCTAAACCAGTCAGGATTTTAAACGTCTCTATAAGATCCCCCCTCATTCTTCTGAACTCCAGAGGATACAAGTTCAGTTGATCCAGTCTTTCTTGATATGTCAGTCTGGCCATCCCAGGAA
This sequence comes from Squalus acanthias, assembly GCA_030390025.1. Classification (NCBI taxonomy): domain Eukaryota; kingdom Metazoa; phylum Chordata; class Chondrichthyes; order Squaliformes; family Squalidae; genus Squalus; species Squalus acanthias. The sequence continues at coordinate 153,467,669 of CM059428.1, forward strand.
TCAATCTAGTGAACCTTCGTTGCACTCCCTCAATAGCAAGAATGTCCTTCCTCAAGTTAGGAGACCAAAACTGCACACAATACTCCAGGTGTGGCCTCACCAAGGCCCTGTACAACTGCAGCATCACCTCCCTACTCCTGTACTCAAATCCCCTTGCTATGAAGGCCATCATGCCATTTGCTTTCTTGACTGCCTGCTGCACTTGCCTTCCCACCTTCAGTGACTGATGTACCATGACGCCCAGGTCTCGTTGCACCTCCCCTTTCCCTAATCTACCACCATTCAGGTAATAGTCTGCCTCCCTATTTTTACCACCAAAGTGGATAACCTCACATTTATCCACATTGTACTTCATCTGCCATACATTTGCCCATTCACCCAACCTGTCCAAGTCACTCTGTAGCCTCCTAGCATCCTCCTCATTGTTCACACTGCCTCCCAATTTAGTGTCATCCGCAAATTTGGAGATATTACAATTAATCCCTTCGTCCAAATCATTAATATATAATGTAAACAGCTGGGGCCCCAGCACCGAACCCTGCGGTACCCCGCTGGTCACTGCCTGCCATTCTGAAAAGTACCCATTTACTCCTACTCTTTGTTTCCTGTGTGCCAACCAGTTCTCAATCCACGTCAACATATTACCCCCAATCCCATGTGCTTTAACTTTGCACACCAATCTCTTGTGTGGGACCTTGTCGAAGGCCTTCTGAAAGTCCAAATGCACCACATCTACTGGTTCCCCCCCGTCCACCCTATTGGAAACATCCTCAAAAAATTCCAGAAGATTTGTCAAGCATGATTTCCCTTTCACAAATCCATGCTGACTTGGACCTATCATGTTGCCACTTTCCAAATGGTCTGTTATGACATCTTTAATAATTGATTCCATCATTTTACCCACCACCGATGTCAGGCTGACCGGTGTATAATTCCCTGCTTTCTCCCTCCCTCCTTTTTTAAAAAGAGGGGTTACATTAGCCACCCTCCACTCCTTCGGAACTGATCCAGAGTCTAAGGAATGTTGGAAAATGATCGTCAATGCATCCACTATTTCCAAGGCCACCTCCTTAAGTACTCTGGGATGCAGACCATCAGGCCTTCAGTCCCATCAATTTCCCCAACACCTTTTCCCGACTGATAAGGATTTCCCTCAGCTCCTCCCTCTTACCAGATCCTTTGATCTCTTTTATTTCCGGAAGGTTGTTTGTGTCCTCCACAGTAAACACCGAACCAAAGTACTTGTTCAATTGATCTGCCATTTCTTTGTTCCCCATTATGACTTCCCCTGTTTCTGACTGCAGGGGACCTACGTTTGTTTTTACTAACCTCTTTCTTTTTACATATTTATAGAAGCTTTTGCAATCCGTTTTAATGTTCTCCGCAAGCTTCCTTTCATATTTTATTTTCCCTGCCCTAATCAAACCCTTCGTCCTCCTCTGCTGAGTTTTAAAGTTCTCCCAGTCCCCGGGTTTGCTGCTACTTCTGGCCAATTTGTATGCCACTTCCTTGCTTTTAATACTATCCCTGATTTCCCTTGTTAGCCATGGTTGAGCCACCTTCCCTTTTTTATTTTTACGCCAGACAGGGATGTACAATTGCTGTAGTTCATCCATGCGATCTCTAAATGTCTGCCATTGCCCTTCCACTGATATCCCCTTAAATATCGCTTGCCAATCTAACCTCGCCAATTCACGCCTCATACCCTCAAAGTTGCCCTTATTTAAGTTCTGGACCATGGTCTCTGAATTAACTGTTTCCTTCTTCATCCTAATGTAGAACTCCACCATACTATGGTCACTCTTCCCCAAGGGGCCTCGCACCACAAGATTGCTGATTAGTCCTTCCTCATTACACAACACCCAGTCCAGGATGGCCTCCCCTCTAGTTGGTTCCTCAACATATTGGTTTAGGAAACCATCCCTTAAACATTCCAGGAAATCCTCCTCCACCGTATTGCTTCCAGTTTGAGTAGCCCAATCTATATGCATATTAAAGTCACCCATGATAACTGCTGCGCCTTTTTTGCATGCACCTCTGATTTCCTGTTTCATACCCTCCCCCACCTCACTACTACTGTTTGGAAGTCTGTACACAACCCCCACTAACGTTTTCTGCCCTTTGGTGTTCTGCAGCTCAACCCATATTGATTCCACATGCTCCAAGCTAATGTCCTTCCTAGCTATTGCATTAATCTCCTTTTTAACCAGCAATGCTACCCCACCCCCTTTTCCTTTTATTCTATCCTTCCTGAATGTTGAATACCCCTGGATATTCAGTTCCCAGCCTTGATTGTTCTGGAGCCACGTCTCTGTAATCCCAATCACATCATATCCGTTAACATCAATTTGCACAGTCAATTCATCCACCTTATTACGGATACTCCTTGCATTAAGACACAGAGCCTTTAGGCTTGTTTTATTAACACCCTTTGTCCTTTTAGACTTATGATTTAGTATGGCCCTTTGTGTTTCTTGCCTTTGTTTACTCGGATTTCCCTTATTGTTTCTCACCCTTCTAACATTTGTTTCTGACTGCATATTACTTCCCCCTGTTTCTCTACATAAGTTCCCATTCCCCTGCCATATTAGTTTAAATCCTCCCGAACTGCCTTAGCAAATATTACCCCGAGGACATCGGTTCCAGTCCTGCCCAAGTGCAGACCGTCCCTTTTGTACAGGTCCCACTTCCCCCAGAACTGGTTCCAATGCCTCAGGTATTTGAATCCCTCCCTCCTGCACCACTGCTCAAGCCACGTATTTAATCTCGCTATCCTGTTCATGCTACTCTGATTAGCACGTGGCACTGGTAGCAACCCAGAGATTACTACCTTTGAGGTCCTACTTTTCAATTTAGCTCCTAACTCCCTAAATTCTGCTTGTAGGACCTCTTCCCGCTTTTTACCTATATCGTTGGTACCTACATGCACCATGACAGCTGGCTCTTCACCCTCCCTTTCCAGAATGTTCTGCAGCCGCTCCGAGACATCCTTGACCCTTGCACCAGGGAGGCAACATACCAACCTGGAATCTCGGTTGCGGCCACAGAAACTCCTGTCTATTCCCCTTACAATTGAGTCCCCTATCACTATAGCTCTACCACTCTTTTTCCAGCCTTGCTGTGCAGCAGAGCCAGCCATGGTGCCATGAACCTGGCTGCTGGTGCCTTCCCCTGGTAGGTCATTTCCCCCAACAGTATCCAAAACGGTATATCTGTTTTGGAGGGAGACGACCGCAGGGGACTCCTGCACTACCTTCCTGATATTGCCCTGCCTCTTGGTCACCCATTTACTGTCTGACCTAGCCTTTACCCGCGGTGTGTTCAACTCACTAAATGAGTAATCCACAAAGTTCTCGGCATCGTGGATGCTCCAGAGTGAGTCCATCCGCAGCTCCAGTGCCGCCATGCGGTCCATCAGGAGCTGCAGCTGGACGCACTTCCTGCACACATAGTTGTCAGGGACACTGGAAGTGTCCCTGATTTCCCACATAGCACAGGAGGAGCACGACACGGTTCCGAGATTTCCTGCCATGACTTAACCCTTATATTACTTTATTAAGTTAAGTCCCTGAAAACAAAATATAAATCGAACCTACACCAACTGAGCCATTGGATGAGCTGTTTAATATTCATTATGACTACTTCTATTGACAAGAAGACAGGATTCAAAACTGGATAAAACCACTGCCATGAAATTCATGGATTATTTGATCAAAGATACCCTAAAGCCTCTCCACAAGTCTCAAGTTAGGATACTCACTACTTGTCTGGATGGGTGCAACTGCAAGCTGGTTACCATCCAAGTCAGAGAATTCTGCTTGTTCAGCATCCTTGCCATTAGACTCACTTTCCATCCCATCTACCACTGGCGCACAAGTAATTGCAATTTGTACTAACTAAAGGATGCATTGCAGCAAATCAGATAACTTACATCGACAGCACCTCCCAACCCTGCGACCTGTACCTGGGAAAAGAACAACCCATCAACCCCAAGTTCTTTTACAAGTCACACACCTCACACTTGGACACATCACCATCTCTTCACTATCACTGGGTGACAATCCCTACCTGACACCATCATGGGAGCTACATCACCACAAGGATTGCAGCAGCAGAGACTGAGGCCTGCACAAGTAAGATTGGATGGAGAGGGTGCCTCTACTTGGTCCTCTCCCTCCATTTCCTGAACGTGAGTCTTTACTGCTGCTACCCTGGGCCAACTACCACCTTCCACATGGTGATCCTAGGATGCAGCATTAACTGGGATGGACAGGAGGGAAATGGGCTGGAATGAGAATTGGGGAAATGCCCCAACCCGCTCCCAGCATTTAGGCCAAACCACCAGATTTTGCCTCATTCTCCGTCACTATCCCACCCCATTTCAAGTGGGATCACAGAGGAGAATTCAACCATTAATGCTACCTTTGGCAAATAATTCATTTAAAATCATACTCAAATTAAACTCTTATGTATTAGTTTCATTGAATTCAAAGCAGTAAGCAATACTTTTATTATCTGGCTTCAAAAGATAACTCTACAGATTGCTCAAAAATTCAAAATCGCAATCGATTCATGCATTGTGATGGAATAAACTGAGGAAAAACATCAGCCTTCACATGTGTCATTAATTATGTGATGTTCAAAGAAAAGCAAGAATTATTTTCCACACAACACCAGAAGGTCAAAGCATTCCTACGCACACCTAAATAAATGAAAACATTTTACTCAACTTTTGTGCTGTATCAAATTTGCACCAACTTTTTTTGTAAAGGATCACAATGGGCCAAATCTTGCTGGAACGTGGGCACCATGTGGCATATGCCATTAGTTAGGCATTTTCCTGCACCCTTCAGCTCGAATATGATTTGTGCCGTAACTCGCTGGAAGTGTAAGCTGAAAGCGAGGGCAACGGGGTATCTGGGACCTTAGTGAATGACAGGATCAAAAGCCTATCTCCTTCACCGATCAGATTGAAGCATCGATAAAGAAACAGAGGAGAAGGAAATAGGGTGAACAAGAGTCAAATCAGGTAAGAGAGGAAAAGAAAGATTGGATTAAGAGAGAGATAAAAGAGACAGAAAGGAAAAATAAGAAAAACATTAAAAGTTTGAAATTTTTTAAATCGCTAACAACAATTTACTACTACAACAACAACAACAACAACAACCTGTATTTATATAGCGCCTTTAAGGTAGTAAAACGTCCCAGGGTGCTTCACAGGAGTGTTATAAAACAAAATTTGACACCAAGCCACATAAGGAGCTATTAGGGAAGATGACCAAAAGCTTGGTCGAAGAGGTAGGTTTTTAGGAGCGTCTTAAAGGAGGAAAGAGTGGTAGAGAGGTGGAGAGGTTTAGGGAGGGAATTCCAGAACTTAGGGCCTAAGCAGCTGAAGGTACGGCCACCAATGGTGGAGCGATTATAATCAGGGTTGTGCAAGAGGCCAGAATTAGAGGAGTGCAGATATCTCGGGAGGTTGTAGGGCTGGAGGAGATTACAGAGATAGGGAGGGGTGAGGCCATGGAGGGATTGGAAAACAAGGATGAGAATTTTAAAATCAAGGCGCTGCTTAACTGGGAGCCAATGTAGGTCAGCGAGCACAGGGGTGATGGGTGAACGGAACTTGGTGCGAGTTAGGACGCAGGCGTCATGTTTTGCAGGGTAGAATGTGCGAGGCCAGCCAGGAGTGCATTGGAATCGTCAAGTCGAGAGATAACAAAGGCAAAGTATCTCACCCCAGATGGGACTCAAACCCACAATCCCTGGAGGCCAGTGCCTTATCCATTCGGCCACAGGGGCTACTCACATGGAGGCACGAGACTGAACAGTTTAAACTGTTCCCTTTCTGGACTGGAAAGGTTGACTGGCATTACATTAACAATTATGATGTTGTTAAAAATGTACTTACGCTGTTAAGTTCCAGCCCTAACTTCCTGCGGCGAATTTAATGGACAATTACTGTGCAAATCCAGCAAATTTAAAAAAAATAACGGGACGGCTAAGGGCGAGATGCCGTTTGTGCGCAGCAAACAGCAGAGCGGCGTAAATCGACCAGCAAGTTCTGGAAATTCACAACTTACGGTGTATCTTTTCATCCCCTGACCTCGCTGGCCAATTTCTGCATCAGTAACGGCGTGCGTCGTTAGCACGAGGTTATTTTAAAAAAATTTCCAGGAAGATATGGCCCAATTAATTTTTAATATACAAAGACTTACTTTGTGGAACTGTCAAATATTTAGTGGAGAAAATTAAAAACACATGTTTGAAAAATTAAGGTGCTGGTTAAGTGGATAAGGATTGGAATAAGGCCTTTACAAACATAGGAGGCCATTTTGACTTTGTGCGCTAATGTAAAATGGGTGGTAGCGAATCGAATTGGCAGCCAGTTTTACATCTTTTGCCATTTTTATTTCCTTTGACTTTTAACGGAAATAAAAATAGGGACAGATGTAAATCAGGCTGCTGTTTGTTATCACCTGTTTTGCGTTATCGCACAAAGTGATTATCTACCCCATAGACTGAAAAGACGTACTCATGCAGTTAAATGGGTTCTACATGGACACTCTCTTGTATGATCTGCCATTTACAAACCAATATGATAGCAGATTTTAAAAGAAAAGAAAAAAATGAGAAAATTGTTTCTGATACCAAATTGACTCAGATTAGGACAACTTGGATGGAGTTTCAGTTTACTGAATTTTGCTCAGTTCTGAGCAATTTGGAACATCGTTAAAATCTTTGAGCAAGTACAGTGACTGGTGCTGCACCAGGTGTCTGAGCACTGCGTCTATGCTGCAACACCCTGTGCCACCAAGTGGTAGGAGCGCAGGTTAGCGAACACTGTGAATTTCTGCTGTCCACTGTTTTATCCTGGGAGGCATCAAGCAGAGGTCGAGGGCTGGATTTTGCCAATGGGGAGCTTTTGGAGGCGGGACTCCCACTTGTCAGGTTTCAGTCCCGCCTCCATCAACTTCTGGCCAACCCACGCTATCTTCCCTTGATTGACCTTGTTAAGCCCGCCCAGCGGGCTTAGCAGGCCAATTAAGGGAAAGCCGGTTACAGAGAACGTCAAAGTATGACGTTTCATCTGTCAAATCGTTTGACAGCTCTGTGAAGCTGTCAAACACTGACATTCTCTGTAGTTTGATGAGTTCTTGAATTCAAGACCTCATCAAACCTCTTTCTTTTGCAGAAATTAGATGGTTGTTGCACTGGAGAATGCAGCAGCCACCTGTCATCTCTGCCGCGGAGGTGCGAGACTCTCCGCATACCCACCGATTGAAGCCTGCAGGAAGAAACAAAGGTAAGTACACTTTTTCTAACACTTTCAACTTACCTCATATACTCACCTCTCCACACTTGCACCCATCACTCACCTCCACAGCGCACTTTTGGACCCCGCAGACCCACTACTTGCCTCGGTGACCCTGGTGGGTTTCGGAGCCTTTGGGAAGCCTGCACTTGTGTGGGCAAAATGGGGATAATCCTCTTATCTGCCTGTTAACTACCTGTTAACAGGCAGTTAAGTGGCTGTAATCCCTTCCTGCCTCTCAGGAGATGGGACCCGGCGTGAGACAGCTACCCACCTCCTGGGAAGATGTCACGGAGGCGGGTTGGGGGCGGGTTGGGCACCCGCCCCCAAATTCTGCCATTTTCCTGGCAGTCCCGCCTCCAAACCCGCCTCCCCAGGGCTGGCAAAATCCAGCCCCAAGTGTTTCCGAAGGTGGAAAAGTTGGAAGGCACATCAGTGTAGCTCTGCTGAAGCAAAGCCCATAGTGACCAGTTACAAATTGATATTGGCAGAACCCTCCTTGGTCAATAGCAGGACAGGTAGATAAGGTGGTTAAAAAGGCATATGGGATACTTGCCTTCATTAGCCGAGGCATAGAATATAAGAGCAGGGAGGTTATGATGAAGCTGTACAAAACGCTAGTTAGGCCACAGCTGGAATACTGTGTGCAGTTCTGGTCGCCACACTATAGGAAGGACGTGATTGCATTGGAGAGGGTGCAGAGGAGATTCACCAGGATGTTACCTGGGCTGGAGCGCTTCAGCTATGAAGAGAGACTGGACAGGCTGGGGTTGTTTTCCTTAGAGCAGAGAAGGCTGAGGGGGGGACCTGATTGAGGTGTACAAAATTATGAGGGGCATAGATAAGGTAGATAGAAAGGAACTTTTCCCCTTAGTAGAGGGGTCAATAACCAGGGGGCATAGTTTCAAGGTAAGGGGCAGGAGGTTTAGAGGGGATTTGAGGAAAAACTTTTTCACCCACAGGGTGGTTGGAATCTGGAACTCACTGCCTGAAAGGGTGGTAGAGGCAGGAACCCTCACAACATTCAAGAAGCATTTAGATGAGCACTTGAAATGCCATAGCATACAAGGCTACGGACCAAGTGCTGGAAAATGGGATTAGAATAGACAGGGCTTGATGGCCGGCACGGACACGATGGGCTGAAGGGCCTCTTTCTGTGCTGTATAACTCTATGGGCTGGATTTTGATACTGGGGCGGGTTGGGGTCGTGTCATCCACTTTTCGTGTTATCCACCCGACTGCAATTGGATGTGGGAGATTGATGCAATTTTCACCTGATTGGCCAATTGAGTTCCAGCATGGGTCCAGTTAGTTTTTTCAGTCTGAAAGTCGCCTCTGATGATGTCATCATTGCTGCTGCATTGAAGGTCTGCAAAGACTGCCTGGCCTTTGCTGTGAGAGGACCGGGATGCAAAATAAGCAGCAGCTGCCCAGGTCTGCTCCCAGATATTTTTACACCACGAGAGAGAGAGAGAGAATGAGAGAACGAGAGAGAGAGAGAATGAGAGAACGAGAGAGAGAGAGAGATCCAGCCAGCCAAATGTGCTCCCACCAGGTTTCACAATCGTGGTTCAGAACAGGCGTGCTTCACATAGAACAAGGGTTAAAATCACAAAGGCCTTTCAAAATGGCATTATAGAGCCAATTTAGTGCTTGTTAAGGGCCTTAACAGCCTATCCCGCCTCTTAAAGGCGGGACGCAGTCGGGACCATCAGACACGATTTCATGAAAATTGCATGGAGGTGGGATGGAGGCGGGCTTGTGCCCGCCCGCCAGTTTTCGCAATTTTAACCCCCCACACGCCTCCAAACCCACCTCCACGAGTCAATGGAAATCCAGCCCTATGTCTCTAACTTGAATCTGGTTAATTGGGCAACTCTATTAGGTGGGGATACCATCAATACTGAACAATAATGGAACATCTTTGAAAGTATATTGAAGCAAAAGTATGGGCCATTTCTGTCTGGGGCTAAAATCAGAGCATACAAAATGCAGGTGAGATACCAATTAATATAAATCATTATCAATCTGTTCTCCTCGACTAGTTTTGATCACTTTAAAGGGTTGGAGAGGAATTTGCCAGATTTTTTTCTCTCTAAATTGGCGTTGGATTTTTTATTATTTGTTTGCCTCTCCCAGGAGATTACTTTGCTGCTGGTGGGTGTTGGAAATCATGGCTCTCAAGGCATTGTGACTTGTGGGGCAGGCCCGATGGAACAGCCGGTCATTTCCTGACCAGTATTTTAGTATGTTTCATGCATTTTGTATGATGGAAAGATAAGTTTATCAAATAAAAAAAACAATTGGAACAAAAGCAAAATACTGCGGATGCTGTAAATCTGAAATAAAAACAGAAAATGCTGCAAACACTCAGCAGGTCAGGCAGCATTTGTGGAGAGAGGAACGGAGTTAACAGTGCAGGTCGATGACCTTTCATCTGGACTGGTAGAAGTTAGAGATTTAACAGTTTATAAGCAAGAACAGAGCCAGGGAAAGAGTGAGGGGGTGGGGGCAGCACGGGGGCGTTGAACAAAATGAAATGTCTATGACAGGGTGGAGGGCAGGATAGATTAAATGACAAAAGGGATGATGGTACAAGGCAAAAGGGGGTGGTAATGGGACAAAAAAACAATAGGAATGTGCTGCTGGGGATTCGGATGTTATGAAAAGGGGAATAACCAGGGAGAGATAGTAAAATGATCAGTAGGAAGCAAAGTCTACAGTGCATTGAAATTACATAGGATATACAGCACAGAAACAGGCCATTTGGCCCAACCAGTCCATGCCGGTGTTTATGCTCTACTCGAGCCTCCTCCCGTCTTTCCTCATCTAACCCTATTAGCATAACCCTCTATTCCCTTCTCCCTCATAGGATTATCTAATCGCCCCTTAAATGCATCTATACTAATTGTTTCAACCACTCCCTGTGGTAGCGAGTTCCACATTCTCACCACTCTCTGGGTAAAGAAGTTTCTTCTGAATTCCCTATTTGATTTCTTGGTGACTATCGTATATTGATGGCCTGTAGTTTTGCTCTTCCCCACAAGTGGAAACTCTCTGTGTCTACTCTATCAAAACCTTTCATGATTTTAAAGACCTCTATTAGGTCACCCCTTAGCCTTCTTTTTTCCAAGAGAAAAGAGACCCATAAAGAGTTACAAACCAACTCTGTCCTTGTCTTATCAGAACAAATGGAAAACACACAGAAATGTGACAAGAGAAAATAAAAGGTGGCACAACATTATCAGCCTGCAGATTCTTGCAAGGAGGGAATGCTAAGGATCATTAGGGAGATGGAGCTCTGATTGGCATTAACGCTGCAGAATAGTGAAGTGCCATCTGATAGCTGTTGCTTTGCTCTAATAGAAATAATGAGGGTGAAGAAAACGATGCATTTGTCTTAAGTTGAAATCTTATCTGCAGTTTGGGGTCCTCTTTAATCTGGATCCAGCAAGAACTAAGGTCAATCTACGTCACCTACCTAATGTTAGGGAGGGCGGGAGGCATATATAGTGCTTATGCCAAACTCATTGAAAGCTGCTCCAGGGGAGAAGGCGAAAGAAAGGAGGAGCTTGCATTTATATAACACCTTTCACATCCTCAGCTCATCCCAAACTGCTTTGGGACTCTACTCATTGGAGTTCAGAAGAATGAGAGGCGATCTTATTGAAACATATAAGATTGTGAAGGGGTTGGATCGGGTGGATGCGGGGAGGATGTTCCCGATGACGGGTGAGACGAGAACTAGGGGACATAGTCTTAGAATAAGGGGCTGCTCTTTCAAAACTGAGATGAGGAGGAACTACTTCACTCAGAGGGTGGTAGGTCCATGGAATATGCTGCCACAAAAAGCTGTAGAAGCTACAACATTAATTAAATTTAAAACAGAAATAGACAGTTTCCTAGAAGTAAAGGGCATTAAGGGTTACGGGGAGCGGGCAGGAATTTGGACATGAGTCTAGGTTCGGATCGGTCATGGCCCTGTGGGTAGTGGAGCGGGCCCAGGGACTGTGTAGCCTGATTCTGCTCCTATTTCGTGTGTGCAATTCTGTTAGATGCAGGAGATGGTTCTGTGATAGATAGTAGATTGGCGGTTAGGATCAGATCAGCCATGATCTTATTGAATGGCGGAGCAGGCTCGAGGGGCCGATTGGCCTACTCCTGCTCCTATTTCTTATGTTCTTATGTTCTTATGTTTACAGCCAATTAATGGCTATTGAAGTGAGGTCACGGTTGTTAGGTAGGTACAGCAGCCAATTTGCACACAACAAACAGGTCTCACAAACAATAAGAGAACGAATGAATGGCCAGATATTGCCTGTTAATTCAAAGTTGCTTTCTGCTCAAAAAATTGAATTATCCAGTAGTTTTTTGAAGTACAGTCATTTTTGTTACACAGCCAAATGGCGCACAGCAATGTTCCGCAGTAAATGAAATGAATGAGCTATTTGTCAGTTTTGTAATTGTATTGGTTGAGGGAGGAATGATGACCAGGACACTGAGGGAGCTTCCGGTGCTTCTTCAAATAGCACCCTGGGATTTTTCAGGTCCTCCTGAACAGGCAGATGGATGGGTCTTTGGTTTAATAGCTGATCTGAAATATAGTACCACTAATGAAACAGCTCTCCCTTAGTACTGCACTTAAGTGTCAACCTAGATTATGTGCTGAAATCCTGGAGTGGGGTTTAAGAATCCACAACGTTCTGAGGTGAGATGCTTTTAACTGAGCCAAGCTGCTGCTAAATGGAGAGAGAGTGTGCGCTCCAGGGGCTCGATTTTGCCGGCGCTCAGGGGGCGGGGTTGGAGGCGGGTCAGGCGGTAAATTTGTTAAAATGCTGCCGGGATCCAATCCCGCCGTCATCCCGCCTCCGTCCAACTTTTCCAAAGGTGGGCTCGCAGATTCCCGGTCGGTCCTGCCACCAAGCGGCGGGATAGGCCCTTAAGGCAGGTAACTGGTTGTTAACTGCCTGTTTAATCCTATTTTGCCTCGCCTTTTACATTTTCCACATTTTCAGCGTGTTCCACATCGTTACCAAACCATGCCAGCTAAGTGTGGCGGGTTCACAAGTGGCGGCTTCCTAACAGCTGCAGCTCCAGCATAAAAACGGAGCTTTCAACAAGGATCAGGTGTAGGTGGCAGGACTTTGTTTTTTCAGGTCTTGGCAAACTTTTTGCAGGTCTAATGATTTTGGAAGTGGTGAAGCTGAGATCCATCTCCATTGTGGCCTCCTGGGAAAACCCTCTCCCCACATTGACTGAGCGCTTCCTCAACTGAGATATCTACCAGCAGCATGGGAACCATTTATTTCCTTTCATCCTGGGCCTCAGATTCGGAGGAAGAGCAGCCGTGGCAGCAGCAGAACCAGGAGCAACAACAGCAGCAACAACAGGAGCGCCAACCTGCTGCTCACCCACCTGATGCTGCACAGGGCAGAAGGCGTCAGCGCAGGGAAGCATGTCGCCGCAGGAGATACCCCCAACACAGGATTTACAGGCCGAGGAGCAGCTTTCGAAACATGAGTGAGCAGCAGTGCCAAAGGAGGCTGAGAGTTTTACAAGAGGTAGTGGGTGACATCTGCGCAATGCTGCACCAACACCTGGAGCCCAGAGGAGCGGGTGGACACCCCTTACCAGTGGCTGTCAAAGTCATCACCGCACTCAATTTTTTTGCTTCAGGGTCCTTCCAGGGATCATCAGCAGACATCAGCGGCATCTCCCAGTCAGCCACACACATTGCATCAGGCAGGTAACCGATGTCCTCTTTGCCAAGGCGTACAATTACATACACTTCTCGACAGATTAAGCAAGTGTAACCGCGTGTGCGGTTGGCTTTGCAAATATGGCAGGCTTGCCAAGGGTGCAGGGCGTCGTAGACTGCACACATGTGGCTCTTAGGGCACCCCATCACAACCCAGCTGTTTTTGTCAACCGCAAGGGCTTCCACTCCCTCAACGTGCAGCTGGTGTGTAACCACAGGAAGGACATTCTGCATGTTTGTGCGAAGTACCCTGGCAGTTGCCATGACTCGTTCATCCTGTGCCAGTCTAGTGTGCCTCCACTCTTCAATCCGCCAAACCAACTTTCTGGGTGGCTACTTGGAGACAAGGGCTATCCCCTGAAGATGAGGCTAATGACGCCGTTGAGGAGGCCATCGAACAAAGCTGAGGAGCACTACAATGCCAGCCACATTTCGAACAGATCCATCATCAAGCAAACCATCGGCTTGCTGAAGATACGATTCAGATGCCTTGACAGATCAGGTGGAGCCCTACAGTATTCAGCAGCCAGGGTCTCCAGAATCGTCGTGGTCTGCTGTGCACTGCACAACATCGCACAGCATTGTGGCTTGCAGCTGCCTGAGGAACAAGTGGCTCAGTACATAGCCTCCTCAGATGAGGAGGAGGAGGAGGAGGAAGACCTTATAGAGGCGGATGCGCCAGTTCCAGCAGCACGCGAGCACATTGCTGCCCGGGCTACAAGGGATGCACTAATCTTTGCCTGATTCGCGTAGGTAGACGAATCAAACACATGTGGCTGGCACCTACTTATCAGACCATAGACAATGGACAACAACCTGTGGGTTCCTATCAATCTCACCACCATCATTACAAATGCAAGTAGCCCTGAGCCCTCAATGTGCAAGTTCCATTTCCCAAATCACATAGGCCTGAACTTCAACTGTTTGCCAGCACTTCTGTTTATTCAATGCACAAAAGGATGGCTATGACAAAAAATAAATACAACAGAACGTAACACCCAAGTGACTACCCTTGTGACTAATTGTGCTTTATCTTCCTCTTACGTGTGCTTCTACGTGGTGCTTCCCCTGTAGCTTCAGCAGATGTGGAGATACCTTGCTCACTTTCATGCAGCTCTTGCTTCAACACCTTTGGCGGGCGTCCTCTGGGTTTGCGAGCCTGTGAGGGCTCGGCAACAGTCTGCTCCTCCTGTGTCTATGCAGGGGCTGAGACTCCCATCTCAGTTGGGTGAGGACTCTGGTGGGGCTCTGACCGAGGGCTACCTAGTGGCATGGGAGTGTGAGCACTTGGAGAGGAGCCCCCACTTCCTTGTTGCCTGCCACCAACATCCCTCTCATGGGTCAGCCCCACTTCAGAGCTAGCAAGTGGCTTGACAGCACCTTGCTGCACTTCAGGGGGACAATGAGGACCCATATCTGCACTGGCAGTCCTACTCAAAAGGACTTCCATGAAGCTCTGGTTTCTCTGCTCAATAGCTGCCCATCGCTCCTCTAGAGATGTCAGTCTATTCTGAACATTCACCATGTTTTCCAGACTCTGGCGACTTATTTCCTCCATGGCCGTAGCCATCCTCTCCTCTACCGTTGCCAACCTTTCCAGAGAGGTAGCCATCCTTACCACGGAGGTAGCCATCCTTACCACGGAGGTAGCCATCCTTTCCACGGAGGTTGCCATCCTTTCCGTGGTGGTGCGTTCATGCGCCATTGCCTCCACAAAGGCACTGCACATGTTAGAGTTGAACTCCTCCATCCTCTCCACACTGGCAGTGACCCTGGAGACAAAACCTGCCAGAGACTCGTGCACTTGTTTCTGGAGTTCAATCACCGCTCTCCTTCTGGATGGACCCGGAGGCACAGGGTCCACATGCAGCTGAGCAGAGCTGGGAGTGCCCTGTGGCCTCCGACGAGGACTCTCCACTGCTGTCCCTGTCTCCACCATCTGCTGATGCTCACTTGTGAGCTGTGATACACCAGGTGACAACACTACTCTATCTCCCGTAGGTCCCGCCGAGGTGTGTGTATCTGTGCTGGTGCTGGGTGCACTTAATTGTGCTGACGCTGCGCCCTCAGAGGTTGCAGGTTCCTCTGAGGAGCCTTCTGGCTCAGGCTCTTCCACCTGGACAGTGGAGAGGGGGCTGTCGATGGTCCTGTTGGGGAGTAAAGGCATGAGTTAGACATGTGATATTAACGTAGCATGCACATGAACTTGTGCAAATGATCATAAGTCAATCTGTATGAGCATCAGAAGCCATATCAGTCACTCATACAATGTCAGTGAGAGAGATGAAAAGCTATTCTGTCACCAGCTTGCTCTGATGCGCCCGTCTGTCCGTCCCCCACTTGCGCAGCCTCCTCAACTCCCACGATCTCCAGGGCTGCCTCCTCTGCAGTGGTGAACTGGGCTATTGAGGGTGGCCCTCCTCCTGTCTTTACCCGTTCCCTCTTATTGTGGGCTCTCTTTTCCTGCAATGAGGGACACAAGTGGAGTTTGAGTGAGAATGATGGAGTGAGTGTACAGAATCCATAGCATAGATGCTTAGAAGGAGACAAAGATGGAGTGAGGTCCCAAGACCAAGGGCCCTCCCTATGTGTTGTAAGTTGTTGCCATTGCATCACAGTGATAGGGTGTGTGAGGGCTGCATAGTCGAATAGTTAAGTGAATGTGAACATACAGAGAGAGGGAATGGGTAAGGGTGCAGGGATGTAATGGTCAAATGGGATGTGGAGGAGGAGGTTGACAAAGCAGAGTGCTGGTGATGAGAGGCGATGGGGATCAGATTGAGGGTCATGGGGATGGAGTATTCACTTTTCCTGTGCGGAGAAGGTCATGAAACCTCTTTCTGCACTGCAGCCAGGTTCTGCTGCACACTGAAATGGCACTGACCTCCTGCGCCACTTGCAGCCACACAGCTTTGGTCTGTTGGGGAGGCTTTTTCCTCCCTGAAGAAGGAAACAGCACTTCCTTATTCGCTCTTGCTCCCTCCACCAGAGCTTGGAGGGAGTTCTCATCGAATCGGGATGCACACTTCAGTCTGGTGCTGGACATGGTTGCAGCAGGAATCCCTCAGAAGTATTATGCTAAAGTTGAAAGGCTGAAAAAGAACCAAGGCTGCTTGCAGGCCTTAAATGCAGCCGCATAGATGATGTCATCGGAGGCGAGTTTCAGCATCAAAATACTCATTGGGCCAGGGGTTCCCACACGCTGGAAATCAAGTGCCCAATTAGGGCAAAATCGCTCATTTGTCCCGCCTCACATCGGAGGCGGGGTCTGGACACGCCGACCACCTGACATGCCCCCAGCCTGCCCCCAATGACAAAATCCAGCCCTTTGCAGCTGTTTTGCGTTTCTCCCTTTCAAACATTTCGTTGAACTCGATCATGTTATGATTGCTATTAGATAAATGTTCACACACCGTTAGGCTGTCAACTAAATTGGCTCATTACTCATTACTAAATCTAATATGACATGCCCCCTTGTTGGTTCTGGGACACAATTTTGCAGAAAACTATCCTGGACACAGTCAAAAAATTCACTACCTTTCTGACATGTGCTAGTCTGCTTATCCCAATCTATATAAAGTTAAAATCCCCATTAAAAGCACTCTGCCTTTATGCCATTGTAAGTGTATGGTTGACTGAGTAACAGCACCATGATCTCTGGAAACAGAAGGTTGTGGGTTCAAGTCCCACTCCAGAACTTGAGTATATAATCTAGGCTGACACCAGTGCAATACTGAGGGAGTGCTATAATGTCGGAGTTGCCATTTTTCAGATGACATGTTAAACTGAGGTTTTGTCTGCCTGTTCAGGTGGATGTGGAAGATTCTGTGGCACTTTTGAAAAAGAGCAAAGGGAATTCTCCCAGTGCCCCAACACCAAGATTTATCCTTCAAACAACATCACCAAAAACAGAGGCCGAAAACTTCCCCGGTGTAGTGCCTGGCCGTTAAGGCCAGTTTTGTTGAAAAAATGGCGGCCGCCTTGCTTCCGGCGCAGGACACGGCAGCCGCCATTTATGTGGGGGCCATAGCGCTGCCATTGACAGCACTGGCCTCTCAAATTTAAATAAGCAGATCATGACGTCAATCGGCGTGCAACGCCTGATTTGACGCCATGACTGCTAATTTGGAAGTTCTCGCTCTCCATAATATGCACTGAAAAGCGTGCATGAAGCAGCCCTGCAGAGATGTTGTCAGCATTTCTTAAAGGGACACACACATCTTTCAGATAAGTATGGATTTCAGCTTTTGGACTTAAAAAAAATATTTTATTGAAGTAGTGGCTTGGTGCAATAGATTTTAAAAGTTTTTAAAAGTGTGCAGGGAGTTTAGGGAGAGCTGCTGGACACTTGCAAGGCTTTGTATGGTAAAGGAAGGCCCCTGAGAAGACAGAAAATGCTGGAAATATTCAGCAGGTCAGGCAGCATCTGTGGAGAGAGAAACAGAGTTAATGTCTCAGGTCGAGATGCTGCCTGACCTGCGGAGTATTTCCAGCATTTGCTGTTTTTATTTTGCCTCTGAGAAGACTACTTGCTCACAATCCTGGGGGGCCACATGGAGGTGAAGCAGAGGCAGTAAAGGGAACAAGCTGCTCGCAGAGTGAAGAGGAAGAAGCAGTAAAGGAGGAAGCGGAAGGAAGGATGCAACCCAGACAATCCCTTTATGGCCGGGATATCCGGGATGGAATCATCCGCCTGCGGTACCACTGATCACAAACCCCAATGCCCCTTTCCACATTTGTCCCACACCTTAGCTTCCCTCTGTTATTGACCATCACTGTGTCCTCTTGGCCACAATGCTGAAATAACAGCCACCACAAAGCAAACTTTCCAATCCAACTTTATCCACATATGCATCCAATATGACATCAAGAAATCAACTAATCACTCTTGTGCATTCCCTTAGCTAGTGTATTGTCTGTGCCTTTGCCTAACCTAGTGATGCCACGCAGTGCTACCCCAGTGGCTGCAGTGCAGAATTATAGAAGTTTACAGCATAGTACATGGGAACGGTAGCATAGTGGTTATGTTATTAGACTAGTAATCCAGAGGCCTGGACTAATGATCCGGAGACGTGAGTTCAAATCCCACCACGGCAGCTGGGGAATTTAAATTCAGTTAATTAAATAAATCTGGAATCATAGCAGTATCGTAATGGTACCATAAAAACTATCGGATTGTCGTAAAAACCCATCTGGTTCACTAATGTCCTTTAGGGAAGGAAATCTGCCGTCCTGACTCCAGACCCACAGCAATGTGGTTGACTCTTAGCTGCCCTCTGAAATCGCCTAACAAGCCACTCAGTTGTAACAAACCGCTACGGAACACAATAATGAGGGGGGGAAAAAAACACTCGGTACAGACACACCGAGCCCAGTCGACCCTGCAAAGTCCTCCTCACCAACATCTGGGGACTTGTGCCAAAATTGGGAGAGCTGTCCCACAGACTAGTCAAGCAGCAGCCTGACATAGTCATACTCACAGAATCATACCTTTCAGCCAATGTCCTAAACTCCTCCATCACCACCCCTGGGTATGTCCTGTTCCACCGGCAGGACAAACCCATCAGGGGTGGTGGTATACAGTCAGGAAGGAGTGGCCCGGGGAGTCCTCAACAACTGGCTTCAGGCCAAGCCATGGGCAAGGAAATCTCCTGCTGATTACCACCTACTGCTCTCCCTCAGCTGATGAATCAGTACTCCTCCATGAACACCACTTGGAAGAAGCACTGAGAGTAGCAAGGGCGCACAGAATGTACTCTGGGTGGGGGACTTCAATGTCCATCACCAAGAGTGGCTCGGTAGCACCACTACTGACTGAGTTGGCCGAGTCCTGAAGGACATAACTGCCAGTCTGGGCCTGTGACATGTGGTGAGAGAACCAACACGAGGGAAAAACCTACTTGACCTCATCTTCACCAATCTACCTGTTGCAGATACATCTGTCCATGACAGCATTGGTAGCAGTTACCACCGCACAGTCATTGTGGAGACGAAGTCCTGTCTTCACACTGAGGACACCCTCCATTGTGTTGTGTGGCACTACCACCGTGTTAAATGGGATAGATTCAGAACTGATCTAGCAGCTCAAAACTGGGCATCCATGAGGCGCTGTGGGCCATCGACAGCTGCAGAATTGTATTCCACCACAATCTGTAACCTCATGGCCCGGCATATCCCTCACTCTACCATTACCATCAAGCAAGGGGACCAACCCTGGTTCAACAATGAGTGTAGAAGAGCATGCCAGGAGCAGCACCAGGTGTACCTAAAAATTAGGTGCCAACCTGGGGAAGCTGCAACACAGGACTACATGCATGCTAAAAAGTGGAAACAGCATGCTATAGATAGGGCTAAGCGATCCCACAATCAACGGATCAGATCAAAGCTCTGCAGTCCTGCTACATCCAGTCATCAATGGTGGTGGACCATTAAACAACTAACGGGAGGAGGAGGCTCCATGAATATCCCCATCCACAATGATGGTGGAGCCCAGCACGCGAATGCAAAAGACAAGTCTTCAGCCAGAAGTGCCGAGTGGATGATTCATATCGGCCTCCTCCTGAGGTCCCCACCATCACAGAAGCCAGTCTTCAGCCAATTCGATTCACTCCACGTGATATCAAGAAACGGCTGAGCGCACTGAATACAGCAAAGGCTATGGGCCCCGACAACATCCCGGCTGTCGTGCTGAAGATTTGTGCTCCAGAACTAGCTGCGCCTCTAGCCAAGCTGTTCCATTACTGCCAACTACCCGACAATGTGGAAAACTGTCCAGGTATGTCCTGTCCACAAAATGCAGGACAAATCTAATCCGGCCAATTACCGTCTACTCTCAATCATCAGCAAATTGATGGAAGATGTCATAGACAGTGCTATCAAGCGACACTTACTCACCAATAACCTGCTCACTGATGCCCAGTTTGGGTTCCACCAGGACCATTCGGCTCCAGACCTCATTACAGCCTTGGTCCAAATATGGACAAAGGAGCTGAATTCCAGAGGTGAGGTGAGAGTGACTGCCCTTGACATCAAGGCAGCATTTGACCGAGTGTGTCATCAAGGAGCCCTAGTAAAACTGAAGTCAATGGGAATCGGGGGGGAAAACTCTCCACTGGCTGGAGTCATACCTAGCACAAAGGAAGATGGTTGTGGTGGTTGGAGGTCAATCATCACAGCTGCAGGAGTTCCTCAGGGCAGTATCCCAGGCCCAACCTTCTTCAGCTGCTTCATCAATGACCTTCCCTCCAACATAAGGTCCGAAATGGGGATGTTCGCTGATGACTGCACAGTGTTCAGTGCCATTCACAACTCTTCAGATAATGAAGCAATCCATGCCCGCATCCAAAAAGACCTGGACGACATTCAGGCTTGGGCTGATAAGTGGCAGGTAACATTCGCGCCACACAAATGCCAGGCAATGACTACAAGCGAGAGTCTAACCACCGCCCCTTGACATTCAACGGCATCACCATCGCCGAATCCCCCACCATCAACATCCTGGGGGTCACTATTGACCAGAAATTTAACTGAACCAGCCACATAAATACTGTGGCAACAAGAGCAGGTCAGAGGCTAGGTATTCTGCGGCGAGTGTCTCACCTCCTGTCTCCCAAAGCCTTTTCACCATCTACAAGGCACAAGTAAGGAGTGTGATGGAATACTCTCCACTTGCCTGGACACCATCCAGGATAAAGCAGCCCATTTGATTGGCACCCCATCCACCACCTTAAACATTCACTCCCTCCACCACCAGCGTACCGTGGCTGTAGTGTGTACCATCTGCAAGATGCACTGCAGCAACTCACCAAGGCTTCTTCGGCAGCACCACCCAAACCCGCGACCACTACCACCCAGCAGGCGCATGGGAGCACCACCACCTCCAAGTACCCCTCCAAGTCACACACCATCCTGACTTAGAAGTATATCGCCGATCTTTCATCATCGCTGGGTCAAAATCCTGGAGCTCCCTACCTAACAGCACTGTGGGAGTATCTTCACCACACGGACTGCAGCAATTCAAGATGGTAGCTCACCACCAGCACCTTCTCAAGGGCAATAAATGCTGGCCTTGCCAGGCCCAAATCCCATGGACGAATATAAGAAAGAAAGAAGGAGGCATTTGGCCCATCGTGTCTGTGCCGGTTAGAAGGCTGCTGGTGGAAGGCTGCTGACTTTCAGTGGGGGATACTGCAGAGGGCCTTGCAGGACGACCTCGAGGAGGTGGTGGCTGGGATTGTCAAATCGAGTGACGGTGTTTCTTCTTCTTCTTCTTCACTCTCCTCTCCCTCTTCTTGGTCAACCATTGGCTGGGCAGGCAGCATTTCTTGGGCATCTGGTAGGAATAAACGGACCATTTTCGAGTTGGCAGGCTGTAACTAGTGGGGTAGCGCAAGGTCAGTGCTTGGGCCTCAGCTATTCACAATCTCTATCAATAATTTGGATGAGAGGACCAAATGTAATATATCCAAGTTTGCTGATGCTACAAAGCTGGGTGGAGTGCAAGTTTTGAGGAGGATGCAAAGAGGCTTCCAGGCTAACTGAGTGGGCAAGAACATGGCAAATGGAATATAATGTGGAGAAATATGAAGGTATCCACTTTGGTAGGAAAAATAGGAAAGCAGAGTAATTTTTAAATGGTGAGAGATTGGGAAATGTTGGTGTTCAGAGGGACCTGGGTGTCCTTGTACACGAATCACTGAAAGTTAACATGCAGGTATAGCAAGCAATTAGGATGTTGGCCTTTATTACAAGAGGATTTGTGTATAAGAGTAAAGACGTCTTACTGCAAATATATAGGGCCCTGGTGAGAGAACACCTGGAGTATTGTGTACAGTTTTGATCTCCTTACTTTAGGAAGGATATACTTGCCATAGAGGAAGTGCAATGAAGATTCACCAGACTGGTTCCAGGGATGGGGGGATTGTCCGATGAGGAGAGATTGAGTAGACTAGGCCTATACTCTCTAGAGTTTAGAAAGATGACAGGTGGTCTCATTGAAACCTACAAAATTCTTACAGGGCTTGACAGGGTAGATGCAGGGAGGATGTTTAACCTGGCTGGGGAGTCTGGAACCAGGGGTCACAATCTCAGAATAAGGGGTCGGCCATTTAGGACTGAGGTGGGATGAAATTTCTTCACTCAGAGGGTGGTGAATCTTTGGAATTCTCTACCCCAGAGCGCTGTGGAGGCTCAGTCGTTGAGTATATTCAAGACAGAGGTCAATAGATTTTTGGATATTAAGGGAATCAAGGGATATGGGGATAGTGCAGGAAAGTGGAGTTGAGGTAGAAGATCAGCCATGATCTTATTGAATGGCGGAGCAGGCTCGATGCGCTGAATGGCCTACTCCTGCTCCTATTTCTTATGTCCTTATGTTCATCTACTTCTTCAGTCTCAACCTTATCAGTCTCCTCTGCCAATGAGTGGAGTTGGACTTCTTCATCTTCCTCCTGAATGCTAACTTCTCCCTGAATGGCAAAGTTGTGCAATAAGCAACACACTCTTAAGATATTGGAGACCCAAACTTTTCCTTATTTCATGTCCCGGGAGTAAGGGCGGTGCTAGAAGAGCCTCGCTAGATCTCAGATGGACTACTCCGTTCCCTAGCCACTGACTCCATCCCTCTCCCTGGTGACTGTCTGAGGCTGAACCAGACTGTTCGCAACCTTGGTGTCGTATTTGACCCCGAGATGAGCTTCCGACTACATCACCAAGACCGCCTATTTCCATCTCCGTATCATCACCTGACTCCGCCCCTTCCTCAGCTCATCTGCTGCTTAAACCTTCATTCAAGCCTTTGTTACCTCTAGACTTGATTATTCCAATGCTCCCTTCACCTCCCACCTTCCACCCTCCATAAACTTAAGCTCATCCAAAACTCTGCTGACCCTATCCTAGCTCGCACCAAGTCCCATTCACCCAACACCCCTGTGCTCGCTGACCTGCAATGGCTCCTGAACGCCTCGATTTTAAAATTCTCATCCTTGTTTTCAAATCCCTCCATGGCCTCGCCCCTCCATATATCTGTAACCTTCTCCAGCCCCACAACCCTCCGAGATATCTATGCTACTCCAATTCTGGCCTCTTGAGCATTGCCGATTTTATTCGCTCCACCATTGGCGCCCGTGGCTTCAGCTGCCGAGGCCCTAAGCTCTGGAATTCCCTCCCTGAACCTCTCCACCTCTCTACTTTCCTCCTTTAAGGCCCTCCTTAAAACTTACCTCATCTGCCCTAATATCTCCTTATGTGGCTCAGTGTCAAATTTTGTTTGATAACACTCCTGCGAAGTGCCTTGGGACGTGTTACTACGTTAAAGGTGCTATATAAATGCAAGTTGTTGTTGTTCGACTATACACAAAGTTGAGAGTTGTTATGGGGAAAAAATAGAAAGGAGAACTTGCATTTCTATAGCGCCTTTCACAACCTCAGAACATCCTAAAGCGCTTTACAGCCAATGAAGCACTTTTGAAGTGTAATCACTGTTGTAATGTAGCAAATGCTGGCAGCCAATTTGTGCACAGCAAGCTCCCACAAACAGCAATGAGATAATGACAACATATTCAAGAAGGAGTTAGATATATTTCTTAAGGCTAAGGGGGTCAAAGGATATGGGGAGAAAGCAGGGACAGGGTACTGAATTTGGATGATCAGCCATGATCGCATTGAATGGCGGAGCAGGCTCAAGGGGCCGAATGGCCTACTCCTGCTCCTATCTTCTATGTTTCTTCTATGTTTCTATGTAACATGATCTTTTTCTAGTGATGTTGGTTGAGGGATGAATATTGGCCAGGACACCAGGGAGAATTTCCTAGTTCATCTTCAAACAGTGCCATATGAACTCTTACGTCCACCTGAGAAGACAGACGGGGCTTCGGTTTAACGTCTCATCCAAAAAAACAGCACCTCCGACAGTGCAGCACTCCCTCAGTACTGCACTGGAGTGTCAGCCTGGGTTACGTGCTCAAGTTCCTGGAGTGGGACAACCTTCTGACTCAGAGGCGAGAGTTCTTGCACTGAGCCACAGCTGAAAGGAATATTTGGCAATGAAATGAAGGTACCTGCATGTGGGAGCACTTCACCCTCCTAACATCAGGGAAAGTAAACGAAGGGTTAATTAGACAATTCAACAAAGCGTGATTTTTTTTTTCAGTTATTGAGTTGCTGAGGCGAAGAAGGCTGGAGCTCGTTCATGCTATGTGCTCTGTGCCTACTGCTGCAATACATGTAAACGTCTGAAGAATTCAGAACAAATGATTGCAGGGCCGAGAGTAAAACCGTCAAATCAGCAAAGGAAAGCAGATACCTTATATTATGTACAGTGGCTAAGAACTAAATAAAATGCATAAAACGGGCTGACTTTATAGCACTAGCCAAATATGGTGCAAAACTGGCATTATGGATTCATGTCTTGTGTGGGTATTCACCTGCAATATTCGATAAAACATGCCAGCATTTGCTTGTATCAGGGTTGCATTAATGTAAATTGTGGGCTCAACTGCATTACAAATGTGATTGTATGAAGTTTTGACATTATCCAGCCCAGATACCATTAAAACATATTGCACAAACCCATAAGATGCTATTTGTATTTTTTTTTGGAAGTCGGGGGTGGGGGCTGGGGTGGGGAGGGGGGGTGGTTGGCGTGTGGGTGAGGGGCAAAGGCAGGGTGGAGAATTAGCCTCGTAAAACTGAGAATGCCACAATTTCAAACAATATTAATCTTGCGTGGCCCTGCATTATTTCTAATGTTAACTAGACATCAGCGGCGTATGTGTCTGTGAGCTGACAGGTAATCTAATATACACACAGCAGCAGGTAAATACTGCTGCTGCAGATAGCAGGAGGGATGGCAGCCAGCAGGGTAATCACTCTGATGTACCTAATCCCATCTGTAGTGTGGCATGACGGGAAAACGTGAAATGGGTCCCAGTAGATGAGATAATAAGAAAAACTCTGCCCCTGTGAGAGTTTGCTGGGCTAATGCCACCGTGTGAAATGTGTTGTCGAATCATGACAGGGTCTAACGGCAAGCAAAAACATCAACAAAGATGGATTGGGTGGCAGTCTGCTACATGTCAGGTAATGATTACCATCTGGAATACCCCATTATGACATTGTCCTTCATTGAGACATATATGGGAAGTGTATCATTTATTTCGCAGTTTCAGGAAATACGCTGTGTCCGAGGACTCTGGTAAATTTCATAGGATTGCGTCACAAGTCGTGAAGCCAAGTCATACTTTGCCTGTGCTTTGGATGACAATATGATGCATTGGCCTCACTGTTAAGTCTGTTAAGGGGTACGGTCGCATAGTGGTAATGTTACTGGACTAGTAATCCAGAGGCCTGCGGTAATAATCCAGAGACGTGAGTTCAAATCCCACTACGGCAGCTGGGGAATTTAAATTTAGTTAATTAAATCAATCTGGAATAATCAGTAATGGTGACCATGAAACTACTGGATTGTTGTAAAAACCCATCTGGTTCACGAATGTCCTTTAGGGAAGGAAATCTGCGGTCCTTACCCGGTCTGGCCTATATGTGACTCCAGACCCACAGCAATGTGGTTGACTCTTAACTGCCCTCGGAAATGGCCCAGCAAGCCACTCAGTTAAGGGCAATTAGGGATGGGCAATAAATGCTGGCATTGCCAGCGACGCCCACATCCCGTGAATGAATTTTTAAAAAAGTCTGATTATGTAGATTATTGGTGTGAAAGAACTAAATGAGGTGCTCATAATAGCTCACAAAAACATAAGGGGCATGATAGTCTTAGCATAAGTAAGAAAGCACATGGTACTCCTAATAAGTGATGAGATATTTAATCTATTTTACATGCATCTGGTTTTCTCTTTAAAAAATATCTCTACCTCCATCTCTCTCCACTTCTATTTCAAATGCATGCTCCGTGCTGTTCTCCACAGTCGGGAGGGTTGTCTTTTATTCATTCTCACGATGTGGGCGTCGCTGGCAAGGCTGGCATTTATCGCCCATCCTTAGTTGCCCTTGGCAAAGTGACGGTGAGCCTTTTTCTTGAACCACTGCAGTTTATGTGATGAAGGTGTTTGCACAACACTGTTAGGTAAGAGTTCCAGGTTTTTGACCCACCGGCAATGAAGGAACGGTGATATCTGTCCAAGTTGAGGTGGTGTGTACCTTAGAGGGGAACCTGCACTCATCCTTGCTGCGCTTGTGAGATTATTGAACCTCTTTCTGCATTGAACCCAGGTCCTGGAGGTGATGCTGGTAGCACTGACCCTTTCAGTTACCTCTGTCCAGGCCTGTTTCATTATGGTCTGGGGGAACAGTTGATCTCTCTTTGCCCTCACCTGCTCCAATAGGACCTCCATGGAGGCATCTGAAAAGTGGAGTGCTGCAGCCCTTCTACTCATAGGCTTTCCCTAAAAATCTTTCAGAGTTGTAGAACCAAAGCAGGGGAGGCAACCTCACTTTAAGAGGTGCGTCCCCGCTTTAAGTAGGCCTCGGAAGTTGTACTGGAAATTGCACATGTCATGTGGGTAGGCAGCCCGTTAATCATATTAACATAAGGCCCAGGGGTTAAAATTGCTTGGGCCTCACACGTCACAGGGTTAATGTCGGGACCATAGTGTTTGAAGTCTATTTATACATCAGGCTGGTGCAGCAGAAGTCTGCAGATTTTACATAGAATTACATACATAGGCCTGGAATTTCCGCTCGATTGCACTTTTTTTTTGGCGCAACTCATCCAATATCGGTGTAACTGGCTCAAATGATCGCGGAATTTTAAGCGCAAATTGCATTCAGCACAACTCGAGTTTCTGCAATCTTTAGTACTGGTTTTAAAAACATCAAACTAGCAGTAGGTCCCAACCACAAAACTGGCCATGCCTCCAGAATGAATTAATCACCATTGGGAGTTTCCACTAATTGCGCTCGTTTGCGGGCCTTTGAGGAGGCTCCAAAAATTAAGTTGGATCTTTTGGGCGCAAGGACACTAACAGGTACGTTTTGACAGGTTTTGAATGAATTTTTTTTTAATTTACTAGGGAACTGACGACTGTACCCCGATCTAACTAGAAAATAGTTTTGTATATTTTTTAAGTCATTTTCAGTAATTATAATCGGATTATTCACAGGTGGTGGATTGACACTGCAATTTAAAAAAGGTTATTTTCTGTGATAAACCCATTTTCAGCTGTATTAATCAAACTTCACCAAGTTAAATATATCAAGGAATATTTTTTAAAGCAATTTTTTTTTCAAAAATTACATTTTAAAACGCTGCCCGATTGTGCTGGTTCATGGCAGATTTTGTGTTCAGCAAATGAGTTTGAGCGGAAACTTGGGGGGAAAAAAACACTTTTCAAAATGGGCCGGAATCACCGATTGCACCCAAAGTGGAAACTTTGCTCCATAGAATTTACAGCACAGAAACAGGCCATTCGACCCAACAGGTCTATGCCGGTGTTTATGCTCCAAATGAGCCTCCTCCCACCTTATTTCATCTCACCATATCAACATTTCCTTCTATTCCTTTCTCCCTCATCTAGCTTCCCCTTAAATACATCTATGCTGTTCGCCTCAACTACTCCTTGTGGTAGCAAGTTCCACATTCTAACCACTCTCTGGGTAAAGAAATTTCTCCTGAATTCCTTCTTGAATTTATTAGTGACTATCTTATATTTATGACCACTAGTTTTGGACTCCCCCACAAGTTGAAACATCTTCTCTACATCTGCTCTATCAAACCCCTTCATAGTTTTATAGGCCACTATATGGTCACATCTTAGTCTTCTCTTTTCTAGAGAAAAGAGGCCCATCCTGTTCAATCTTTCCTGATTGTTATACCCTCTCAGTTCTAGTAACATCCTTGTAAATCTTTTTTTTGCACTGTCTCCAGTGTTTCTATATCCATTTTTGTAATATGGAGGCCAGAACCGTGCACAATACTCTAAGGGCTGGATTTTCATAGACCCGTGGAGGCGGGTTTGGAGGCGTGTGGGGGGTTAAAATTGTGAAAAGTGGCAGGCGGACCTGATCCCGCCTCCATTCCGCCTCCACGCAATTTTGATAAAATCGTGTGCGGTGGTCCCGACTCTGTCCCGCCTCCAAGAGGCGGGAGAGGCCATTAAAGCCCTTAACAAGCACTAAATTGGCTCTGTAATGCCATTTTGAAACTTTTTAGCTAGTTTAACCCTTTTCCCACGTGAAGCACGCCTGATGTGAAACACGCCAGTGAAACCTGGTGGGAGCACAAGTGGATTGCTGACTATCAGCTGCAGCTCAACCTTTAAATAGGAGATTTGATCAGCCATCAATTGCAGGTGGCAGGACTTTGTTGTCACAGGTCTGGGGGAACTTTTAGAAGGCATAACCACAGCTCTGGAAGTTTGGAGCCTGACACCCATCTCCAGTGTGACCTCCTGGGAAAACCCTCTCGCCACCCTCATTGAGCGCTTCCTTAACTGAGACATATACCAGAGGCATGGGAGCCATTTATTTCCTTCCCTCCTGGGCATCCGATGAGGACGAACACCAGCCGCGGCACCAGCAGAACCATGAACAACAGCAGCACCAACAGCAGCAGCAACAGCAGGAGCGCCAAGTTGCTGCTCACCCGCCTGAAGCTGCACAGGCCAGAAGGTGCCAGCACATGGAAGGCCGTCGGCGCAGGAGATACCCCCCAAACAGGGTCTACAGACAGAGGATCAGCTACCTCAACATGTCTGAGCAGCAGTGCTTTTGCGAGAGGTAGTGGGTGACATCTGCGCAATGCTGCAACAAGACCTGGAGCCCAGAGGACCAGGTGGACACCCCTTACCAGTGGCCATCAAAGTCACCACCGCACTCAACTTTTTTGCCTCAGGCTCATTCCAGGGATCAGCAGCCGACATCAGCGGCATCTCCCAGGCGGCCACACACACCTGCATCACGCAGGTAACCGATGCCCTCTTTGCCATCGTGCACAATCACATCCATTTCACCAAGGATCGAGCAATTGTCACTGCGCGTGCGGTTGGATTAGTTAATCTGGCAGGCTTTCCAAGGGTGCAGGGCGTCGTTGACTGCACACATGTGGCCCTTAAGGCACCCCATCGCAATCCAGGTATTTTTGTCAAACGCAAGGGCTTCCACTCCTTCAACGTTCAGCTGGTGTGTGACCACAAGAAGGAAGTTCTGCATGTTTGTGCCAAGTACCCTGGCAGTTGCCATGACTCCTTCATACTGCGCCAGTCTAGTGTGCCTCCGCTATTCAGTCCACCAGACCAACTTCACGGATGGCTACTTGGAGACAAGGGCTATCCCCTGAAGATGTGGCTAATGACGCCGTTGAGGAGCCCATCCAACGAAGCTGAGGAGAGCTACAACTCTAGCCACATTTCCACCAGAGTCATAATCAAGCAAACCATTGGTATGCTGAAGATGCGCTTCAGATGCCTGGATAGATCAGGTGGAGCCCTGCAATACTCAGCAGCCAGGGTCTCCAGAATCATCATGGTTTGCTGTGCACTTCACAACATGGCACAGCGTTGTGGCTTGCAGATGCCGGAGGACCAAGTGGCTCCTCACATAGCCTCCTCAGATGAGGAGGAGGTGGAAGAGGAGGAGGAGAGAGAGAACGAACAACTTGCAGAGGCCCCTCAACCAGCGGCAGCATTACGCGAGACCATAGCTGCCCGGAATGCAAGGAATGCACTCATCTTGGCCAGATTTGCTTAGCCTAGACAAGCAAGCACTTTTGTCTTGCAGCTTCTTACCAGAGCTATGACAATGGCCCAGACCCAGTGGATCCCTAACAATTTGACCACCATACCGCCAATTGCAAGTTATCCTAAGGCCTCATTGTGGAAGTCCCATTAGCGAAATGACAGACGCCACAACTGCAGCTGTAGCCATCAGAGTTTTTATTTACACTTAACACCTGATGGCTTTTTCACATTAAACATCAAATTTCACCCAAGTGACTACCCTTGTGACTATTTGTGCAGTATCTTTCTCTTACGCGCGCTCCTACGTGGTGCTTCCCCTGTGGCTTCAGCAGAAGTGGAGGCCCCCTGCTCAGTTTGTTGCTGCTCCTGTCTCGACACCTTTGGCGGGCATCCTCTGGGGTTGCGAACCTGCGAGGGCTCGGCAACAGTCTGCTGCTCCTGCAGCTTAGCAGGGGTTGAGACGTCGATCTCAGTTGGGTGCGGACTCTGGTGGGGCTGTGACCAAGGACTTGTCAGTGGCATGGAAGTGTGAGCGCTTGGAGAGGAGCCCCCACCTCCTTGTTGTCTGCCACCAACATCCCTCTCACGGGTCAGGTCCACCTCAGCGCTTGCAAGTGGATTGAGAGCACCTTGCTGCACATCAGGGGGACAATGGGGACCCGTATCTGCACTGGAAGTCCTACTCAGAAGGACTTCCATGAAGGTTTGGTTTCTGTGTTCAATAGATGACCATCGCTCCTCAAGAGATGCCAGTCTATTCTGAACAATGACCATGTTTTCTACACTCTGGCGACTTATCTCCTCCATGGCCGTAGCCATCCTCTCCTCTACTGTAGCTATCCTTTCCATGGAGGTTGCCATCCTTTCCGTGGTGATGCGTTCATGCGCCATGTTCGCTATGGACTCCTCCATTCGCTCCACACTCGCAGCGACCCTGGAGACAAAACCTGTCAAAGACTCCTGCATCTGTTCCTGGAGTCCCAGTACCGCTGATCTTATGGATGGCCCCAGAGGCAGAGGGTCGACATGCAGCTGAGCCGAGCTAGGAGAGTCCTGCGCCCTCCGACTAGGACTCTCCACTGCTGTCCCTGTCTCCACCATCTGCTGATGCTCACTTGTGAGCTGTGATATACCAGGTGACAACACTACTCTATGTCCCGAGGGTCCCACCGAGGTGTGAGTGTCTGCGCTGGTGCTGTGTGCGCTGAGTTCTGCTGACGCTGCGCCCTTAGAGGTTGCAGCTTCCTCTGAGGAGTCTGGATGCTCAGGCTCTTCCTCCTGGCTAGTGGGGACGAGTGCTTGCGATGGTCCTGTGGGGGAGTAAAGGAAAGAGTCAGAGATGTGATGCCAAGGTTACATGCACATTGCATATTGCAGATGATCATAAATCCATCTGTTAGAGCTTCAGATTCATTATCAGCGACTCATGCAATGTCAATGAGAGAGATGGAACACTATTCTGTCACCAACTTGCTGTGATGCACCCGTCTGTCCATCCCCCACTTGCGTATCCTTCTCTACTCCCACGATCTCCAGGACCGCATCCTCCCAGGGGGTGAGCTGGGCTAATGAGGGTAGCCCTCCTCCTGTCCTGGCTCTTTCCCTTTTATTGTGAGCTCTCTTTTCCTGCAATGAGGGAGACAAATGGAGTTTGAGTGAGATTGAAGGAGTGAGTGTAGAGAATCCATAGCATAGATGCTTAGAAGGAGACAAAGATGGAGTGAGGTGGCGAGACTAAGAGCCCTCCCTGTGTGTTGTAAGTTGTTTTCAAAGCATGACAGTGATAGGTAGTGTGAGGGCTGCATAGTCGAATAGTAAGGTGAATGTGACCATAGAGGGAGAGGGAATGGGTAAGGGTGCATGGATGTCAGTGTCAAGTGGGATATGGAGGAAGAGGTTGCTAAAGCTGAGTGCTGGTGAGGAGAGGCAATGGGGATCAGATTGAGGGTGAAGGGAAAGTCATACTCACTTTTGCAGTACGTAGAAGGTCATGAAACCTCTTCCTGCACTGGATCCAGGTTCTGCAGGTGAAGGATAAGGAGTTGACCTCCTGGGCGACCTGGACCCACACAGCCTTGGTCTGCTAGGGAGGCTTCTTCCTCCCTGAGGAGGGGAAGAGCACCTCTCTGTTGGCTCTTGCTCCATCCACCAAAGCTTGCAGGGCAACGTCATCGAACCTGGGAGCAGACCTGGGTCGTTGGCTGGCCATTCCTCCTGCAGTTGCCTCTAGGATGCAGGTCCAAAAGCTTGGCAGCCTGCAGAAGAAGCAAGGCTTGTTGCAGACCTTAAATGCAGCAGCAATGATGATGTCATTGGAGGCGACTTTCAGTTTGGAATAACTCATTGGCCATGGGTTCCCACACGTTGGAACTCAATTGGCCAATTAAGTTAAAATCGCATCATTCATCCACATCAATCTAGAGTCGGGTGGGCAACACGAAAAGCGGGTAACACGACCCCAACCCGCCCCAGTATCAAAATCCAGCCCATAGTGTCGGCTTACCAAGGTTCTATATAAGTTTAACAGTACTTCTCTGCTTTTCAATTCTATTCCTCTAGAGAATTCAATTCTATTCCTCTAGTTTGAGAAGGATAGCAGAGTGCATGGCAGGTGAAAATATAAAACAACATTTAATCGTGTGGAAGTCAACTATATGGAAGATAATAGGTATCACCCTGAATAATTGTACTCGGCAATTACTGTAACCGCATATTTCAGAGTCTGGAGAGATATAGCCAGCAACTGTTTTACTGCAGACAGGAGAAAAAAATGAGGATTTGAGTATTATTTTTCTAAATTCATCAGGAAGAATGGAAAACATCTTTTTAAAGAGTCATTTAGATACAACTACTTTTTTCAATGTTTTGAATAAACTCTGTGACTTCAACTAGATTTTCCTGGCTATTGCCAAGTGTAATGGAAAAGTGGAGATAAGATGTAAGAGTTCTACTAGTCTATCCACATCTGTTTGTACTGACATGGATTCATGTGTACGTGCTGCATGGATGGGTGAAATAATTCAGTGCTTTAATTAACCTGATTTTTCCTATTCCAGAGTAAAATCTGCAGGACACTGCGCTATTAGCTGCACCATTTTCAAGTTCAAACAACAGCCCAGATTTTCCGATCGGAGGCTTCCTGCATGCGGACGCCTCCAATCTGGAAAAAAATCTATGCCCTTACCTGAGGGCTCCGGAGGTCCGGACACTTCTGATCCTGGGCCTCTCCTGGTGCGTGCGCGCAGAGGCCCAGGTATCCCAGGGGCACAGGCAGTTCGCAAGCGTCCCTGATATCACGTGGGCCATGGGGAACCAATGGAAGATGAGAATCCCTCTTCACACTTTTGACAGGTCTCTCAGCTTAGACCCATCAAAAGTATGAATGGGAATCACTCAAAAAACACACCAAAACATTAAATACATTTTTTTTTAAATCACGTATTTAAAATTAGTTAAAATTACATTCAATTAAATATTTTAAACAAAAATTTAATTTTTTGAAAAAAATAATTAAAGTTTTTTACAGGGCTAAAAATAAACTTACCTTTTTTTTAAAGTATTTTTAAATTATAAATGAGTGAAAATTCTTTTATTTTTTTACTTTTTTAAACGCGTAAGATTTTTAAAGGTTTTTAGCGGGCGGAGGTTGTGCAGAAAGCGGAATTCTCTGCCCGCGGAGGCCCTTCTCCAGGGCAGGCGGAGGATCTGTCAAGAGAATTCTTGACAGATCGGAAGTGCCGGTTTTCAGTGCATGCGCTTCACATGCCTGAAACCGGCACTTGCGAGGCCCCTACGGGAGTGTACACAGCAGAGTGTGACAGTGACCATAATTCGGTGAGATTTAAGGTAGTCATGGAAAAGGACAAAGATGGACCGGAAATAAAGGTTCTAAATTGGGGGAAGGCCGATTTTAATATGATAAGGCAGGATCTGGCCAAAGTGGACTGGGATCAGCTACTTGTAGGAAAATCCACATCAGAGCAGTGGGAGTCTTTCAGTCTTACATGTTCCCATAAAGGTCAAGGGTGGGACCAACAAGCCCAGGGAACCCTGGATGTCAAGGGATATACAAGAATGGATTAGGAAAAAAAGGGAGGCTTTTGGCAGATACAAAGGACTAAAAACAGTGGAAGCCCTAGAGGAGTATAGAAAGTGCAGGGGGGTACTTAAAAAAGAAATTAGGAGAGCGAAGAGGGAGCATGAAAAAACACTGGCAGGCAAAATAAAGGAAAATTCCAAGGTGTTTTATAAGTATATTCAGGGCAAGAGTAGCGCCCATTAGGGACCAAAGTGCCAATCTGTGTGTAGAGCCAGAAGATGTGGGTGAGGTTTTAAATGACTATTTTGCATCTGTGTTCATTATGGAGAAGGACGATGTAGGCTAGGAAATCAGGCAGGGGGATTGTGATATACTTGAACAAATTAGCATTGAGAGGGAGGAGGTACTAACGGTTTTAGTGGGCTTAAAAGTGGATAAATCCCCAGGCCCAGATGAGATGTATCCCAGGCTGCTGTGTGAGGCAAAGGAGGAGATTGCAGGGGCTCTGACACAAATTTTCAGAACCTCTCTGGCCACAGGGGAGGTGCCAGAGGACTAGAGGACAGCTAACGTAGTACCATTATTCAAGAAGGGTAGTAGGGATAAACCAGGGAATTACAGGCCAGTGAGCCTAACATCAGTGGTAGGGAAATTATTGGAAAAAAATCTGAGGGACAGAATTAGTCTCCACTTGGAGAGGCAAGGATTAATCAAGGATAGTCAGCATGGCTTTGTCAGGGGGAGATTATGTCTAACCAATTTGATTGAATTTTTCGAGGGGGTGACTAGGTGTGTGGATGAGGGTAATGCAGTTGATGTAGTCTACATGGACTTCAGTAAGGCTTTTGACAAAGTCCCACATGGGAGACTGGTCAAGAAGGTAAGAGCCCATGGGATCCAGGGCAATTTGTCACATTGGATCCAAAATTGGCTTAGTGGCAGGCAGCAGAGGGTGATGGTTGAAGGTTGTTTTTGTGACTGGAAGCCTATGTCCAGTGGTGTACCGTAGGGATCGGTGCTGGGTCCTTTGCTGTTTGTAGTGTACATTAATGATTTAGATATGAATGTAGGAGGTATGATCAGTAAGTTCGCAGATGACACGAAAATTGGTGGAGTGGTAAATAGCGAGGAGGGAAGCCTCAGGCTACAGGACGATATAGACGGGTTGGTCAGATGGGCAGAACAGTGGCAAATGGAATTTAACGCTGAAAAGTGTGAGGCAAGGGAATACACAATGAATGGTAGGACCCTAGGAAGGACAGAGGATGTACATAGATCCCTGAAGGCAGCAGGACAGGTAGATAAGGTGGTTAAGAAGGCTTATGGGATACTTGCCTTCATTAGCCGAGGCATAGAATACAAGAGCGGGGGGTTATGATGGAGCTGTACAAAACGCTAGTTAGGCCACAGCTGGAATACTGTGTGAAGTTCTGGTTGCCACACTATAGGAAGGATGTGATTGCATTGGAGAGGGTGCAGAGGAGATTCACCAGGATGTTACCTGGGCTGGAGCGCTTCAGCTATGAAGAGAGACTGGACAGGCTGGGGTTGTTTTCCTTAGAGCAGAGAAGGCTGAGGGGGGACCTGATTGAGGTGTACAAAATTATGAGGGGCATAGATAGGGTAGATAGAAAGGAACTTTTCCCCTTAGTAGAGGGGTCAATAACCAGGGGGCATAGTTTCAAGGTAAGGGGCAGGAGGTTTAGAGGGGATTTGAGGAAAAACTTTTTCACCCAGAGGGTGGTTGGAATCTGGAACTCACTGCTTGAAAGGGTAGTAGAGGTAGGAACCCTCACAACATTCAAGAAGCATTTAGATGAGCACTTGAAATGCCATAGCATACAAGGCTACGGACCAAGTGCTGGAAAATGGGATTAGAATAGACAGGGCTTGATGGCCGGCGCGGACACGATGGGCCAAAGGGCCTCTTTCTGTGCTGTATAACTCTATGACTCTATGACTATGACCCATAGGGATCAGAAAATCCGGGCCAACATTTTTAGAGTCGTGCACTTTGAATGAGGCTCCATCGGTGGTTTAGGCCTGCTGCTCAGTCAGTTAATATGCATAAAAATGCAATCAATGTAATAATCAAGGGATTTACAGCAGGTCTGTGCAGGATTAGATGTTGGATGAGGATGTGGCTTGCTTGTGATGTCCTCTGCCAACACCATCTAGACTCACACATGAAGAGTGCTATTTGGCTGAGGTACCAAAAAACTGTCAGCACCCACACAACTGCACTCCTGCAGCCTTCAGAGGGAGAAAGGAGGAAAGTGAAGAAAACTTGAGTTTAAAAAAAAATGACCTACATCACCTACCAACCCTAAAAATGGAACTGGCCTGGATAGATAGTAGAGCAGCTCCAATGTGCATCATGACATGCATTGGCTTATGGAGTATTGGGCCAGCATTTGCTGTAGCAGGGCATCTGCTGTTAGTTAGACTTGCACCTGCACCCTTCACATAAGAATATAAGGGCCCAGAAATTCGCCTCTACGGCTTGCTGCGGGGGTAAGGATCGCGCGCGCACTTACCTACCGCGCCTGCCATTGTGTTTTGGGCCCACGGGAACTTCAGCTCCTGGGCCTGCTCCAAGTGCCGGCGCGCAGTGCTTGCGTGTCCCAGGGGCGCAGTTAGTGCGATGCGTCCCCTGGGATCACGTGGGCCATGGAGAGCCAATGGCAGCAGACCATCTTTCATTCATAGATTTGACAGGAAGACCTGTCAAATCTGTGAATTGAAATCGGCCCCAAAAAACAGCTAAACTTAAAATATTTTTTTTTAAAACCATCACATTTATAAAATAACCATAGTTAAATAAATTTTGAAAAAATTAAAATACTTTTTAAAAGTGATAAAAATAAACTTACCTTTCTTTAAAGTATCTTAAAATGATAAACCTGTTGAAACAAAATTTAAATTATACTTAATTAACCACTTACCTTGTTGAAAACGGCTCCTGCGCCTCCTTTTTATAAGCGTAGGTTCTTCAATACTTACCCTCCCGTAGAAACCTGAAAAAAAATCTAAGTTTGCTGCGTGCGCGCAGCCTCTACCGCGCACGCGGTTCACCTAGGAACCGCCCCCTTCACCAGACCGGAAGTTCCGGTTTCCCGCGCATGCGCAGTGCATGCAGGAAACTGGCACTTCGGGACGCATTACGGGTGAGTACGCATTGTGTACTCACCCGGGAAGGGCCGAATTTTTGGCCCAAGAACATAAGACGTAGGAGCAGGAGTAGGTCATTTGGCCCCTCGAGCCTGCTCCGCCATTCAATAAGATCATGGCTGATCTGATCTTGGCCTCAACTCCACTTCCCTGCCCGCTCCCCATGACCCTTGACTCCCTTACCATTCAAAAATCTGTCTATCTCCACCTTAAATATATTCAATGACCCAGCCTCCACAGCTCTCTGGGGAAGAGAATTCCAAAGATTCACGACCCTCTGATAGAAGAAATTCCTCCTCATTTCCGTTTTAAATGGATGCCCACTTATTCTGAAATTATTCACCGCGAGAGACTTTAGCCCACAAAGTTGTTGAAAGTGTGAGCTGATAACGGCGCAGCAAGGCACATTGGAGTTGCCCTACTTATCTATCGGGCATCTGGGACCTGAGTGAACAGGGCAACCAACTGTGTATCTCCTTAACTAATGAGATTGAAGGATTGGGAAATAAACACAGGAAGGACTGAGAAGGAGGGTGTATTAAATTTGCGAAATCAGGTACAGAAAGAGAAATAAAGAGAGGGAAAGAAAGATTGGATTAAGCGAGAGAGAAAAAAGAGACAGAAAAGAATAGTAAGAATAAAAATTGAAATCAAAAATTTGACATTTAAAAAATCTCAAAACCTGAAGGAATGAGACTCCACACTTGTAATAGTTAATTTTCAGTGCCAGAGAGGTTGATTGGCAGTCTTATCATGATGTTAAAAAGGTACTTACACTTGTAATGGCAAGACTTAACTTTCTGTGGTGAGATTAATGGGTAATTAATAGGCAAATGCA
Organism: Squalus acanthias; assembly: GCA_030390025.1. NCBI lineage: Eukaryota > Metazoa > Chordata > Chondrichthyes > Squaliformes > Squalidae > Squalus > Squalus acanthias. Next base: position 153,505,478 of record CM059428.1, read on the forward strand.
GCAAGTTCATATAAAAAATGGGGAGGCGAAGGGCGAGATGCCATTTTTTGCGACGCTAATGGCGGAGCAGTGCAACTCGGACAGCAACTTTTGGATATTCACATTTAACTGGGCATCTGCTCCTCGCCTGAACTTGGTGTACCATTTACCCATAAATAACGGCAAGCGCCATTAGCCTTGCTGTTATTTTGACAGCAAATTCTGGCCCATTATGTTGGCTCCAGAAGTTGGACTGTTACTTACACCCCTGGACCATCACCTTGGGCAAGTCTCAGTGGAGTTGCCATAGTCAGCGGTACTTTCAATGTGCTGTCTCTATACTGGAATCATCCTGCCACATTTGGAACAAATGTAAATGCTTCCTGATTTCACCCCTGGAGTGTGAGATTCCTGTTTGGCCATAGGTCACATCGCACAACCATATTCCACAAAGCACGAGTCCAATTCCAAAAGAAAAATAATTGCACTCAAGGTGATTGGAGACTGGACCTTGACGGTATCTAGGCAGTTGAAAGAAGTCAACAGAGGTCATAACTTCCTCTTTAAATATGCAAATTGTGCTGTGGGACTTAAGAGCAGTCCATGTAACACCGCTGTTCAAAAATGATGAGAAAGCTAAACCAGGTAACTATAGACCAGTTATCTAACTTCAGTTGTGGGAAAACTTCTAGGCCCTGAAATTCCAGGGATCCTTTACACTATCACAGGCAGAGCGGAACTCCCAGCCGCTTATTGACAAGGATGCTGTGCCTGTAAGGATGTATCAAAGGTGCCCAGCAGATCGGATTCTCGGGCTCTTAGAATCCATCATTTGAAATAAAATGAGTGAGCATTTAGAAATGCGTGGTTTGATCGAGGAATGGAAAATCAGACGGGTTCTATAACGGGCAGACAATGCGCTCCACCAGGTTACCAGCCAGGCAGTGAGGGTAATCATTTATCGCTGTAAAGTAGAAGAATAACGAAGTAATGATGATCCAGGACAAAGCAGCCTGCTTGATTGGCACCCCACCTTAAACATTCACTCCCTCCACGAGTGGTATTCTGTGGCTGCAGTGTGTACCATCTACAAGATGCATACAGCAACTCATCAAGGCTTCTTCGGCAGCACCTCCCAAACCCGCGACCTCTACCACCTAGAAGGACAAGGGCAGCAGGCACATGGGAACACCACCACCTCCAAGTTCCCCTCCAAGTCACACACCATCCTGACTTAGAAGTATATCGCCGTTCCTTCATCGTCGCTGGGTCAAAGTCCTCGAACTCCTTCACTAACAGCACTGTGGGAGTACCTTCACCACACGGACTGCAGCGGTTCAAGAGGGCGGCTCACCACCACCTTCTCAGGGGCAATTAGGGATGGGCAAAAGAAATGCTGGCCTTGCCAGCGACACCCACATCCCATAAACGAATTAAAAAAAAATGTAAAATAAAATTTGTTACAAAACATTAATTAGACCACAGTTAGAGCACTGCGTGCAATTTTGGGCATCAAAGCCATACAGAGTGTACGGCATAGGTTCATCATGATGATGCCATGGATGTGAAAGTATAGTATGTCCACCTTTCCCTCTTGTTACATGCTCTGGATGAGCAACACTGCATAAATGTAAGTTGTTCATATAAAAATCACAAGCAGCTGCAGCCTGCTGTGTGCTTCTACTTTCAACATTACCTTCAGGATTTAAACTACATCATTATGGAGAGAAGTAAATTTGAAACTTGGTAACAATATATCAGGAGATGCCCAGGAACTTGCGTATCATTGGATCACATATATGGCTGTACATTAATGAAAAAAGCAATTTATTTCTGCAGAACTGCTGTCATTTCTATTTAAGTCGTGTTATTTGCAATATTTTGAAATTAGCAGAGTTTGAAGCGGAGGCCACCATTGCTTCGTACTTAAGCCTAATATCTGATCATTTTAAAGGTCAGCAAAAGTCAGCTTATGTCAGCACACAAAAATACTGCCTCCACTGGGAAGAATTAATTTAATCTAACGACCTCTCACAGATAGGTTGAGTTTGTCTCCAAAAATGCTGACTTCAGGTTGAGATGGAATTTGGATTTAAACATTTCTCATGATCAGAACTATGGCTTCGTGGGGTTGAACCCCATGAAGAAAACTGAAATTCCAACCGAAATTCAGTGTTCAATTGAGGGGGATGAATCAATCTCATGGAAATACTGCAATAAATACTCAGTACTCATAGCTGCTTTCTTACCTGTGAGTGGGAAAGGGTTTTTCTCATAGAACGTTCACTGAGAGGTTAGCATCATAGAATCAGGGAAACTTTACTGCACAGAAGGAGGCCATTCGGCTTGCCGTGCCTGTGCTGGCTCTTTGAAAGAGCAGTGGTGCTGAGTCCCACATCCCCGCCCTTTGTCTGTAACCCTGTAAGTTTCTCAGCCACGAGTGCCCGTCCAACTCCCTTTTAAAATGATTTATGGAATCAGCTACCACCACCTTTGCAGGTAGAGCGTTCCCGTTCCCGACAACTCTCTGAGTGAAAAAAATTCTCATCTCCCCTCTAGATCTTTTGCCAATGATTTTTGAATCTATGAGCTCTGGTTATTGACCCACTCACCAGAGGGAATAATTTTTCTCTATCTATTCTATCAAAATCTCTCATCATCTTGAAAACCTCTATTATGTCATCTCTTAACCTTCCCTGTTACAAGGAAAACAGTCCTTACTTTTCCAACCACTCCTTATAACTGAAGACCCTCACCCCTGGTAACAGCCTGGTAAATTTCCTCTGTACCCTTTCTAATGCCTATAAATCTTTCCTGAAGTGTGATGCCCAGAATTGTCCCCAATACTCCAGCTGAGGCCTAACCAGTGATTTAAAAAGTTCTAGCATGATCTCTTTGCTTTTATATTCTATTCCTCTATTTATAAACCCAAGTAACCTATATGTTTTTTTAACCACTTTATCAACTTGCCCTGCCACCTTTAAGGATTTCTGTATATGGACACCAAGGTCTCTCTGTGTTCATCTGCACTTTTCAAAATCGTGCCATTTATAGTATACTGTCTTTCCATATTAGTCCTCCCAAAGTGCATCACTTCACACTTCCCCACATTGAACGCTGTCTGCAATGTTTCTGCCCATTTCACCATCCTGTCTATGTCATCCTGAAGCCTATAACTATCCTCATCATGACCTACTACATTGCCAAATTTCGTACCATCTGCAAACTTTATAATGCTGCTCCCTACACCCGAGTCTAGGTCGTTTATAAAAATTGCAAAGAGTACTGAACCTAAAACTGACCCTTTGGGAACATCACTTCCTACTTCCTACTTTCTACACTTTGGAGGTTTTCTCAATCACATCAGGACGGGTGGCACAATGGATGCCTTAGATTGGACCTCGGACAAGGACCAATATGACCAGCACCAGCACCAGCAGCAGCAGCCTGCTGTTGAGAGACCTGTAGCTGGACAGCAGAGGGGGAGCAGCAGAGGGGAGCAGCAGAGGGGAGCAGCTTGCAGGAGGCACTGCCCACAACACTGGGTGCACAGGCAGAGGCTGAGTTTCTTTGACATGTCCGAACAGCAGTTTCTCAGGATGTCACGTCAGGTGGTGGCAGACATCTGCAGCCTAGAAGAAGACCTGCTGCCGGCTGGACCTGATGGCCACGAGTTACCAATAGCTGTCAAAGTCACCACCGCCCTCAACTTTTTTGCCTACGGATCCTTCTCGAGCTCTGCCGCGGGCATATCCAGGATCTCTCAGTTGGCAGCCCACAATGCATCAGACAGGTGACTGATGGCTCGTTTGCCAGGATCGGCAATTACGTCAACTTCGTCTGCGATGAAGCCAGGAGCGCAGCACAAATTCTGATCAGTTCCAACCTAAAATGGCAGTCGGAGTCCAAGCGTCTTGATTCATATATTCACAGTACTTCAAGCCGTTCTCCACCTCCCGGATCGCCGCTGCTAGCCTTCCCTACCCTGGCCGCTACCCTCCCTCCCGATAACCGCTACCCTTCCTTCCGATCGACCCCCTTGCTAGTTGCCCTCTTCCCAGTCCCCTTTAAGGACTTACCCTGAGGGCCGCTGCCAGCATCGCAGCAGCCTAAACTTTGAGTCCTCTTGTCTGGCGAGCTGCCTGGGAGCGCCCGTTCAGTGTTTGCAGCTCGCCGGCTGAATGATATTGAGGCCCGAGGCTCAGTATTATGTGCACCTCGGACCTATCCATTCAGGGGTGGGGAATGATCCCCGCACCTCCTGTGCCGGCTGTTGCTGGGCATGCTCGCATTTCTAGGCCTATGATTCTGTGGACCTATAAGAGAAATGTATTTGGTTTCAGTAATTTTCACTGCTTCTAATAGAACAAATCTGCTTCTCTGCCCTGGCCCCTTCCCTTCTCTGTATATTGAAACTCACTCGCACACCCTCTCACTAATGAACCCCTCACTGCAATAATTTATAATTGTTTGCAGTGGAACTGGCATTCCCTTATGATGTAGGAGCAAACTAAAGGTCAGGTTAAATTGGTTTCTTTCACACTGACAAATGACTTTCTCTCACACACTGGGGGAAAATGTCAGGTGAGTGGAGCCCTGAGACTCAGCAAAGCTATGTTCCCCTACCCTGCTTTTCCTATGAATGTGAGTTTGTATGCAAAGAATGAAACATTTTTTGCAATGTCACACTGTGATTGGTAGTGCAAAAAGTATACCAGTTTCTTTCATATATTTTCTAAAATGGGATATCATGTACCGTATAATTCAGATTCAGCTTCTGCTTGGGATGTTTTCACACCTATGTTCATGTAAGTGAGAATAAGGGAGGAAATTACCTTATTTACAACAACAACTTGTATTTCTATAGCGCCTTTAACGTAGTAAAACATCCCAAGGCGCTTCACAGGAGCGATTATCAAACAAAATTTGACACCGAGCCACATAAGGAGAAATTAGGGCAGGTGACCAAAAGCTTGGTCAAAGAGGTCGGTTTTAAGGAGCAACGTAAAGGAGGAAAGAGAGGCGGAGAGGTTTAGGAGGGAATTCCAGAGCTTGGGGCCTTGGCAGCTGAAGGCACGGCCACCAATGGTGGAGCGATTAATACCGGGGATGCTCAAGAGGCCAGAATTAGAGGAGGGCAGATATCTCGGAGGGTTATTTAGCACACCTGAGGTAGATGCTATTTTGCTGCCCAATTGTAAAACCTCCCGCACCAGAAAAATCGAAGCAAACAGAACTAAAGTATTGAGCTCAGTGGTTTGTAAACATTTATCACTTTTAGACAGATGGCAGTGTAGTGCAGCATCATCACACCCTCATAAGAAATAAAACAATATTTTGGCATTAGGTATGCTGTGTTGGCCGTTCCTTAGTGATGCAATACTAAACTCCTACGCTGTCATATATAGAATGTAGTGAGCTGACCAGTCAAGAATGGACCCAAATGTAAGCCTATGACCTGTGAAAACAAATAATTACATTGTAAGTGCAGTAGGACGTGGGAATTATTGTGTAGGTGCACCCAACATTCCCTCACATTCCAAGCCTGAAGAGGTATACAAGAGTTGACAGTACAAAATTTATTTTCTAGGGGGTCTGAGAGCATAGACCCTCCCCTCACAGAAAATGTATATGGGTGGTGCATATTTTCATCTAAAAGGTGACATGTGCTCAATTCTACTGAAAATGCCTCTCCAATATTTAGCTGGAAAATCATTATTTTTCTGAAACTTAGCAACAGGTCATCTACTACTGGAAAAATAAATAACTTTCTTTACTGCAAACAGAAGGGATGATTAACCTCAGGGTAATTCCTGTTAAGGTTTTAGTCAGCAAATTTCCAAATAATTCCCTGTTTCCCCAACCAAGGCCCTGCTCCGCCCGCCAACCGATGGTGCATTTCCAATAGGCCGAGGGAATACTCCTCCTGAGCATCTGGTTAGGCACTTTAATACTTCACAATTGATAGACATATTCTTAAAAAAGAAAAAAAGTAAAGTGGCTTTTGGCTTTTTAGTAGACCAGCTAAACCTAACTTTGCCAAAAGCTAGCACAACAAAAAAAGGAAAGACTTGCATTTATATAGCACCTTTCATGACCTCAGGACGTCCCAAAGCGTTTTACAGCCAATGAAGTACGTTTGAAGTGTAGTCACTGTTGTAATGTGGGAAACGCGACAGCCAGTATGCGCACAGCAAGATCCCACAAAGAGCCATGTGATAATGGCCAGATAATCCATTTTTTTAGTGATGTTGATTGAAAGATAAATATTGGCCAGGACACCGGGGATAACTCCCCTGCTCTTCTTCAAAATAGCTCCATGGAATCTTTTACATCCACCTCAGAGAGCAGACGGGTCCTCGTTTGTGCCAGTGCAGTACAGAGGGAGTGCTGCACCGTCGGAGGTGCCATCTTTCAGATGAGATGTTAAACTGAAGCCCCGACTGCGCTCTCAGGTGGATGTAAAAGATCCCATGGCACTATTTTGAAGAAGCAGGGGAGGTTATCCCCGGTGTCCCGGCCAATATTTATTCCTCAATCAACATCACTAAAACAGATCATCTGGTCATTATCACATTGCTGTTCGCAAATTTTTTTTTAATTCGTTTATGCGATGTGGGCATCGCTGGCAGGGCCAGCATTTTTGCCCATCCCTAATTGCCCCTGAGAAGGTGGTGGTGAGCCTCCTCTTGAACCACTGCAGTCCGTGTGGTGAAGGTACTCCCACAGTGCTGTTAGGTAGGGAGTTCCAGAATTTTGACCCAGCGACGATGAAGAATCGGCGATATACTTCTAAGTCAGGATGGTGTGTGACTTGGAGGGGAACTTGGAGGTGGTGGTGTTCCCATTCACCCGCTGCCCTTGTCCTTCTAGGTGGGGTCGCGGGTTTGGGAGGTGCTGCGAAGAAGCCATGGCGAGTTGCTGCAGTGCATCTTGTACACACTGCAGCCACGGTATGTACACCGGTGGTGGAGGGAGTGAATGTTTAAGGTGGTGGATGGGGTGAAAAGGTATGATTCTGTGAGTATGACTATGTCAGGCTGTTGATTGACTAGTCTGTGGGACAGCTCTCCCAATTTTGGCACAAGTCCCCAGATGTTGGTGAGGAGGACTTTGCAGGGTCGATTGAGCTGGGTGTGCCATTGCTATGCTATGGTCGATGCTGTGGTGGTCTGTCTTTCATTCTTATTATTGTGTTTTGAGAGGGCAGTTAAGAGTCAACCACATTGCTGTAGGTCTGGAGTCACATATAGGCCCAGACCAGGTAAGGACAGACAGATTTCCTTCCCTTAAAACAATCCAATAATTTCATGGTTATTGATATTAGCTTTTCATTCCAGATTTATTTAATTAACTGAATTTAAATTCCCCAGCTGCCGTGGTGGGATTTGAACTCATGCCTTATGGATCATTACTCCAGGCCTCTGGATGACTAGCACAGTGACATTACCACTATGCTACCGTCCCCATCAAATAGGCTGCTGCGTTTCCTACATTACAACAGTGACTACACTTCAAAAATACTTCATTGGCTGCAAAGTGATTTGGGACGTCCGGTGGTAGTGAAAGGTGCTACATAAATGCAAGTCTTTCTTTCTTTTCAGATACTAAGATGCCAGGTCAATGTGCTGCTCTGCTGTTAGGGGTGTTTTCCAGCAGCCATGGAAAACTCTTTTTTCTTAAGAGTCATCGACCCTATGTTTCTTTTCCTTCAAATAATACTGCACAATGAAGGCATCCTGACTGCTTCTAGGAGAATGGCTACTGCCATAGCGTAATGTTTCTTTGGTCAGAAAGCATGTGTTCCGTTATTGAGTGGAATTTGTCTTAATGTAGGCTGTGGAGTTGTTGTGAGGACATCTGATACCCACATGGGTGACATCTTCAGAGGGCTTCAAAGGTACCCTGCCACCTGGTATAAGCTCTGTGCCTTTTCCGGCTAATGGCTCCTTTCCACAGGTAAAGTGATGAAGACATTGCTCCTTAGAAACAGAGGAGCCAATAGTCCTATTCTGTCAGTGGAAGTGTGAAGTACAGAAATCACGTCCGCCCTTGGATGCGGATGCAGACTCCATCCCTACTGGTGGGGACTTCACCATTTAAATACTTTGGCCTGGAGTTTCTGCTCAATTGCGCTGGTTTTTTCAGCGCAATTGGGCTGAAATCGGTGTAACCGACGTAAAAGATCGCGCAATTTGCGTTTGGTGCAACTCGAGTTTCCGCAATCTTTTGCGCTAGTTTTAAAAACATCGCGTTGGAAGAAGGCCCCGCCCACAGAAACGAGCCTCGCCCCCGAGGGTGAATTCATCACCATTGCGAGCTTCCGGTAATTGCGCACATTTGCAGGCCTTCAGGGAGGCTTTAAAAATTAAGCTGGTTCTTTTGGGTGCGAGGACAATAAAAGGTAAGTTTTAAAAGCTTTCGAATACCATTTTTTTTTCAATTTACTAAGAAACTGACTGCTGTATCCCAATATAACTAGAAAATAGTTTTATATATTTTTAAAAAGTGAATTTCAGTCATTTAAAATCGGGTTACTCAGAGGTGGTAGATTGACACCATTGTTGAGGCTGCCGCGAAACACGAATTAAGGTTGAATCCATGTGCGGAAAACAAGAGACTTTTTTAATACAACTGCATGGTACAAAATGGCTGAACAGCAAAGCTCCCAGAATTTTCTGGAAAAATCCTGAGGCCCCGCCCACTCCTGTATAAAAGGTAAGGGGGTAGAAATTAGGTCGCGCCCCATTTGGGGCGCAAATATCGTCTGGACGCAAATATTAGCGCCTGGCACTAATTATCGGCACTGACTGGAAACTTCACTTTTACCGCCCCGGGAGGTGAGTGGAGCGCTAAATCAGGCGCTGCACACCTGTCTTAAGGCGCAAAGGCCGAGCAGTGAGGCGCTAACTCAGCGCGCTGGCGAAGCTCATGTAATGTCAGTCAGCAATGGAACACACACACAATGGCACGGGCCAGTTCTTAAAGGGGATGGTTAATCTTGCTTTCCATCCACATCCTGTTCATTGCAGCCTTGAATCTCGGCCTGGAGAGACTTGCACATCAAATGTGCTGGAAAGAACAATGGAGAGTACCAGGCAAAGAGCTCAGAGTGCAGCTCCCACAGTCTCTGCTAAATCGATACAAGGAATGGCAAATCAAAATGAACCTGCAAAGTGCTGCTCAGTACCCAAAACTCCTTCACACAACGTTGAATCTCTCCAGAAGTCTCTCCCTCTCTCTCTCAGAATGCGTAGTTCAAAAATGCCACCAACAATAAAAGACAGGAAGAGGCCCCCTTTAAATAGCGCCCCCCCCCCAGCCCCACAGCGATTGATAGCGTTCCAGTCTTCTGGTCGTTGGATGCGCCAGGCGGTAAGGCAGGGGGCGCCACTCAATTTCCGCTCCGGGGCGCCACAAGGGCGTTGCACCATGGAATGACGTCATAATCTGCGCGCGCAGGTGGTCGCAGCGGTAAGTTTTAGCGCCGCCGCACAATGTCAAGTTAAGTTCTCGAGCGGCGCAAACATCGCTGCGCCCGGGCGTTAGCGGCTTTGCGCCCCATTAGCGCCCTCTTAAGGCACTAACGGGAGACGCAACCAACTGAATTTTTACCCCAAGGTGCCTTAAAGGGAAGGTGCTCGATATATTGTCCGCGGACGGAAGAGTGGATAATGCCCATTTAGGTGGCGATCCGCCACACAGCTCCCCCCAGAATCCGCTTAGGAGGTGTGGACGAGACGGTGCGGCGGTTTGATGGGCAGGACGGAGCGGCTCTTGTAGGACGCCGGTGGACATGGAACGGCCGGGCGTGGAGCAGCCGGGTGAACCGGCTTGAGGGCAGGTCGGCCGCGTGGAGGTGGACGAGCTACAGGGACCTGCTCACCGGGCTCCGAGTGTGCTGGCTTGAGTCGGTCAACCGACACTTTTTCGGACCTGTCGCCCACTTGCAGGGTGAAAAATTTGTCCCCAGCCTGTAGCACCTTGTAGGGCCCGTCGTACGGGGGTTGAAGGGGTCCGCGGTGGGCGTCGTGCCGGACAAAAACAAACCGTGCCTGGTGCAGGCTTAGTGGGACGTGTGAGGTGGATTCGCCGTGTCGGGCAATGGGCACCGGGGCGAACTGCAGCGCCGGTGAGGCGAAGTCGTGGCGTTGCTGGTCGGCTGACCAGGGTGTCGTGGCGGTGGGCAGGAACTCGCCGGGTACGCACAGCGGCTGACCGTACACGAGCTCTGCTGCTGATGCGTGGAGGTCTTCTTTAACCGCGGTGCGCAGGCCGAGGAGGACCCACGGAAGTCGGTCAGTCCAGGCGCCGTCCTGGAGGCTGGCTCGAAGAGATGTCTTCAAGGATCTGTGGAACCGCTCACACAGTCCGTTGGCTTGGGGGTGGTACGCTGTGGTGCGGTGAATGGTCACCCCGAGATTGCGTGCGACGACGGTCCAGAGTTCAGAGGTAAATTGCGGACCTCTGTCCGACGTCATGTCGGAGGGAACGCCGAACCGTGCGACCCAGGTGCTGACGAAGGCTCTGGCGATGTCGGCGGTGGTGGTAGAGGTCAGTGGAATTGCCTCGGGCCAGCGTATGGTGCGGTCAACGATGGTCAGCAAGAGCGTGTGGCCTTGTGACGGCGGCAGGGGCCCGACGATGTCCACGTGGATGTGGTCGAACCTCCGCGAGGGGACTGTAAACTTCTCGAGGGGTGCTTTCGTGTGTTGCTGTACCTTGGCCCGTTGGCAGGCTAGGCAGGAGTTGGCCCAAGTACGCACATCCTTGCGAAGGCCGCGCCAGATGAAGCGGTTGGCTACCAATTTGATGGATGCGCGGGCGCCGGGGTGGGAGAGGTTGTGGAGAATGTCGAATACCCGGCGGTGCCAGGACGCTGGGACGACGGGCCGAGGTTGACATAGGGATATGTCGCACTTGACCGTGACTGCGGTCGGGCCACAGGCGACGTCGGCCAGGCGTAGCCCTGGTAGGTTGGTGGGTGCGGAGAGCAGATCAGGGTCGGTGATCTGGTCTGCTGCGAGTTGAGCGTAGTCGACTGCTAGGTGTGCGGCGTGGATGGCGTGGCAGGAGAGGCAGTCGGCTACCACATTGTCTCGGCCGGAGACGTGTTGGATGTCCATGGTGAACTCGGACACTGCCGCGAGCTGGTGCTGCTGCCTGGCGGACCAGGGGTCGGTTGTCTTTGCCATTGCGAATGTCAGGGGCTTGTGGTCGACAAACGCAGTGAAGGGGTGGCTCTCAAGCAAAAAACGGAAATGGCGGACCGCCAGGAACAGCGCGAGGAGCTCGCGGTCAAAGGTGCTGTACTTGACCTCCGGAGGGCGTAGTTGGCGGCTGAAGAAGGCAAGTGGTTGCCAGGCGCCGTCGACCCACTGCTCATACACGGCGCCGACCGCGTGGTCAGAGGCGTCCGTGGTGAGCGCTACCCTGGCATTGGGCCGTGGGTGCGCAAGCAGGGTGGCGTTGGCGAGCGCGGTCTTGGTGGAGTCGAAGGCGGCGGACGCGTCTGCAGTCCATTCGACCGCCATCTTGCCGCTCCTGCCCCGGAGGGCTTTATACAGGGGCCTCATGAGGGACGCCGCTTTGGGGATGAAGCGGTTATAGAAATTCTCCATCCCGAGGAACTCCTGGAGGCCTTTGATGGTGGTGGGGCGGGGAAATTGTTGGACGGCCTGCACCTTGATGGGCAGGGGAATGGCCCCAGCATGGGTGATGTGGTGGCCGAGGAAGTCGATCTTGTCCAGTCCGAACTGGCATTTGGCTGGGCTGAGGATGAGCCCGTGGTCGCTGAGGCGTCCGAACAGGATGCGAAGGTGTTCGAGGTGTTCCTGCTGGAGGAACTGGCTACCAGGATGTCGTCCAGGTAGACTAACAGGAACTTCAGGTCCTGAAGGACCGAGTCCATGAGCCGTTGGAATGCCTGGGCCGCGTTTTTGAGGCCGAAAGGGCATCCGCAGGAACTCGAACAGGCCGAAGGGGGTGATTACGGCCGTCTTGGGGACGTCCGCGGGGTGGACAGGGACTTGGTGGTAGCCGCGCACCAGGTCGACCTTGGAAAAGACTGAGCGGCCGGCCAGTCTAGCCGAGAAGTCCTGAATGTGCGGCACGGGGTACCGATCAGGGGTGGTGGTGTCATTGAGGCGGCGGTAATCCCCGCAGGGGCGCCAACCTCCGCCTGGTTTGGGGGAGATGTGGAGTGGGGTGGCCCAGGGACTGTTGGAACGGCGGATGATGCCGAGCTGTTCCATGGTGGCAAACTCGGTCCGCGCGATCTCCAGTTTGGTCGGGTCCAGCCTGCGGGCGTGGGCGTACACTGGGGGGCCTGTGGTGGGGATGAAGTGTTCCACCCCGTGTTTGGCGGCCTCCGCGGAGAAGGTCAGATTGGTAAGGGCCGGGAATTCGACCAGGAGTGCCGAGTAGTCATCCGTGGCCCGGGCGTGGCACTGTGACGCCATGTCGGCGGGTTGACGGGGGGCCATGGCGCCCAGGATGGGGGACATGGTGTTCATGTCCACGAGGCGGTGACGGGGGATGTCTACCAGTAGGCCATGGGCGCACAGGAAATCTGCGCCGATGAGAGGGGAGAGCACCTTGGCAGTGATGAACTCCCATCGGTAGTGGCGACCAGCGAGGTCGAGGGTGACTGTCCGGTGCCATACGTCTGGATTTCCGAGCCGTTAGCAGCAGCCAGCGCCGGTCCTCGTTCACCCTTTTGGATGTCGAGGGAGGAGGCCGGGATGATGCTGTGCTGAGCCCCAGTGTTGCACAGGAACCGGTGGCCGGTTTTGTCATCCGTGACTAACAGCAGGGAGCCCGCGTGGCCCACGGCCATCGCGGGGGCTGGTATGGGGGCGGACTTGAAAGAGCAGGGAGGTGTGCACCATTGTGCCCTGGCGCCGAACCGTGCGTGGTAGTAACAGTGACACGGGTTAGTGGGGCGTGAAGGCCCCGTGGGCCTGGTGGCAGGCCCTTGTGGCCACGTGGTGGCCGGTGAGGGGCGCGCCCAGGCATTGGCTGCCAGGACCGGAGTGACATCACGGCTGGAGTGAGCGGACAGCAGCTTGTCGGCCTCATCGGCCAGGGCTTCCAGGTTCGTGAGGCCGGACGCCACGATCGCTGGGCGGATGCTGAGAGGGAGCTGGCAGATGAACAGCGTGCGGAAGAGGGATCCGGGTGGGCTCTCGTCGGTGAGGGAGAGCATGTGGGAGAGGAGGTCTGACGGTGAGGCATCACCGAGGCCTGGAAGGTCGAGCAGGTGGCAGTTTCGCTGATATGCCGAGGCCGTAAATTTTTTAAGGAGCACTGTTTTGAGATGTGTGTACTTGCCTTCCTCTGGTGGGTTCTGCAGCGCTGTCCAAACCTTCGAAACTGTGGCGCTACCGAGTGATGTGACGAGGTCGTCGTACTGCGTCCGATCTGTGGTGATGTTTTGCAGCCGGAAGTGAGATTCAGCTTGGAGAAACCAGGCATCGGGCTGGTTTTCCCAAAACTCCGGCAGTTTCACGGAAACTGCGTTCGTGTCCGCCATTGCAGTGCTTGGAATACGTTCTGAGCGTCGGGGTCACCAATGTTGAGGCTGCCGCGAAACACGAATTAAGGCTGAATCCATGTGCGGAAAACAAGAGACTTTTTTAATACAACTGTATGGTACAAAATGGCTGAACAGCAAAGCTCCCAGAATTCTCTGGAAAAACCCTGAGGCCCCGCCCACTCCTGCCTTAAAGGTAAGGGGGTAAAAATTCAGTTGGTTGCGCCTCCCGTTAGCGCCTTAAGAGGGCGCTAATGGGGCGCAAAGCCGCTAACGCCCGGGCGCAGCGATGTTTGCGCCGCTCGGGAACTTAACTAGAGATTGTGCGGCGGCGCTAAAACTTACCGCTGCATAACCTGCGCACGCAGATTGTGACGTCATTCTATGGTGCAACGCCCTTGTGGCGCCCCGGTGCGGAAATTGAGTGGCGCCCCCTGCCTTACCGCCTGGCGCATCCAACGACCGGAAGACTGGAACGCTATCAATCGCTGTGGGGCTGGGGGGGGCGCTATTTAAAGGGGGCCTCTTCCTGTCTTTTTCTGTGGTCGACATTTTTGCACCACTCGTTCTGAGAGAGAGAGAGAGATTCGGAGAGAGAGAAAGAGAGACTTCTGCATTGACTCAACGCTTTGTGAGGTAGTTTTGCCTATTGATCCTAACTTCGCTAGTACTTTAGTTGCTGTCCTTCATTACTTTGCTTGCAAAGAGACTATGGGGGCTGCACTGATTGGGGGCGTCGTCCTGCTCCAGCTGAATTGGAGGATACAGAGACGCAGAGAGAGAGTGGCAATGATGGCCAGACGGAGGAGGGCCAACAGGCGTATATACAGGAGAGCTTACCCTCCCAGGGTATATCGTGAACAGCTCTCCTACATTCATATGTCTGAGGAGCTGTGTTTGCGAAGGCTGCGATTCAGCAAGGAGGTGGTCACTGAGCTCTGCCACCTGCTGCAGCCAGATCTGCAGCCTCAACTGAGGTCCAGGACGTCTCTGTCGGTGGCAGTGAAGGTCACAGTGGCTCTCAACTTTTACGCTACTGGCTCATTTCAAGCTGCTGCTGGGGACCTCGCCAATATCTTCCAGTTCGCGGTGCATTGCTGCATCCGGCAGGTCACAAATGCCCTCTTTAAAAGGAGACGAGAGTTCATCTCTTTCCCCATGACCCCAGACAAGCAGCGTGACCGCGCTCTGGGCTTTGCGAGGGTAGCGGGCTTCCCCATGGTGCAGGGCGCCATTGACTGCACGCATGTGGCTTTGCGTGCTCCGCATGAGAATGCCGAGGAATTCCGGAACAGAAAGGGGTTCCATTCCTTGAATGTTCAGTTGGTCTGTGACCACAGACAGCTGATACTCGCTGTCAATGCCCACTATCCTGGCAGCTGCCACGATGCTTTTATCCTGCGCCAGACTACTGTGGCAGAACTTTTCGAGGCACCGCATCAGCCAGTTGGTTGGCTTCTCGGGGACAAGGGGTATGCATTGAGCACCTGGCTGATGACACCGCTCCGTACGCCCAACACCCCTGCTGAGCTGCGGTACAATGAGAGCCATCAAGCTACCAGGAACATAATTGAGCGCACAATCGGCGTGCTGAAGCAACGGTTCCGCTGTCTCGACCATTCTGGAGGAGCCCTGCAGTACTCGCCTGAGCGAGTATCCAACTTCGTAGTCGTGTGCTGCATGTTGCATAACATGGCAATCCTCAGGACCCAGCCAATGCCACCAGGCCTTGGAGCACCACCAGAGGAGGAGGAGGAAGAGGAGGAAGAGGACGAGGAGGATGATCATCAGCAGCACCAAGGCGGGAGGGCGGCCCACAATGGTGAAACTGCAAGGGCCGTCCGTCAACGGCTAATAGCAAGCCGCTTCTAGGGCCCCTGCTGTGGAAATGGCTTCTGCCATTGCTAACAACATTAATGAACCCAGCACGCAACCCGTAAGCCGGCCAAGGCACCAATAATTCCAACCACCAACCATGTATATTTTGAATACAGAAACTTATTTATTTTACAAACTCTGTGTGTGTCAATTCCTCATGACAAACTCATAGAAATAAACACAAAAAAACAGTCAATAACATAACTGGTTCTCACAACCTGGAGATAATGTCCAAAACACTAAACAAAAGTTGGACCATGAACCTCGACCTTTAATAAAAAAATGACCAGCATTTTGTCACACCTCCTACTTTTTGCCCTTCGAGGGTGATCTCCTTCCCTTGCGCACTTCCCCCCTTCTAACCCTACTGCTCCTCCGTAATGGGACCTCAGTGGCTGCAGCAAGGCTGGTGGAAGGCTGCTGCTCGTCAGACCCTGACACTGCAGATGCCCCTGAAGGACGGCCTCGACCACTTCTGGGCCTGGAGGGCCCGGCTGCAGACTGCACCAACTCTGCATGGGCGGCAGCAGTCTGTCCTACAGGCGGTGGCAAGTGCAGTGGAGAAGTGACAGTGTTGGCAGCAGGAATGCTGTCATCGTGCGAGAGGACAGCAACTCCCTGCTCGCCCGACACACTGGCACTCCCACGGGGCAGCACTTCAGCATCCGGAGCAATCTGCCGGAGAACAGATTGCTGGCCTGCTGCGGCGCGGTGACAGCCCCGGGGACATGTGAACGAACCATCGAGGTTGGCAGCAGTCTGTGCTCGCGTGGCCTCAATCTGAGTCTGCATGAGAGCAGTCAGAGATGGGATCACGGCAGCCAGTGACTGAATTGCAGCACTAAGCGTTAGTGTGGCATCCGCCTGTGCTACAGCGAAGTGCTCCACACTCCTTGCCAGTGACTCAATGCATTCGGGCACCCTTCCCACTGCACCCATGAGCTCAGTGTGCATGCCCACTGCCTGGGTGTTCATTTCTGCGATCAGCCGCTCCTCCTCTGCGTCCATTGCAGTAGGAGTGTCTGGCATACTCTCCCTCTGGGGAGAAGGCCCCCGTTCTTCCCTACCCCCATGGCGTTGCTGCAGCCCGCTGGGTCCTGGAGCTTCACCCTCATCAGACCCTTCCCCCCTGCTCCCCTCCAGGGAAGGCGTGTTCCCAGTGTGGGCATGGGCTTCCTCGGGAGAGGGTGGCACTGATGCTCCGGCTTCCTCTTCCTCCTCAGCTGCAGCATCACTCCCAGTGGCAGCTTCAGGGCCCGTCTCCTCAGCTGGTGAATCACCATCTGAAAGCAGGGAGGTACAAGAGTGGCTTTAGCGTGAGGACAGGGTGGCAGTAAGGGAGGAATAAGTGCAGCGAGTTAGCAAGTTGGATTGAAAGTGTCAAAGGCTGGTGTTGTGAGGGACAAGTGGAAGGACAGAGGACAAAAAGGTGATGACCTTACCATTGCTGTCCAGAACAATCCTGTGGACGCGCTCCTCAAGATCGCTGAGGGGTTGCAGCTGAGGCCGCCCTCCAACTGTCCGTTGCTGCTGTCTCCGATTATGCGCCAGCTTGGCCTGTAAGAAAAAGGACAGCATCTGAGTAAATATACAGCCATGGTCTTACCTGATGTGCCTCCCATAGGTGAATAGCCCTTACTGTATGCAGCCATGGTCTTGCCTGATGTGCCTCCCATAGGTGAATAGCCTTTACTGTGTGCAGCCATGGTCTTGCCTGATGTGCCTCCCATAGGTGAATAGCCCTTACTGTATGCAAAGTGTGGAATGTGTGTGTGTGTTTCATGAAAGGGCCATAGGTGTTGGATGAGTGTTGTGCATTGGGGTTTTAAGACCCTCTGGCCATAGAGTGAGGTTGAGATGGAGGGATGGAGAGGTATTGAGAAAAAGCCACTCACCCTGACGACCCGAGTGAGGTCGTTGAACTTTTTGCGGCATTGAGTATGGGTCCTGGGCACCATGCTCCTGGAGGAGACGCTCTGAGCCACCTCCCTCCACACTCTTCTGAACTCGCGTGGCAAAGGCGTCCTGCCACTCTCAGGGAAGAGTATACATCTTCTGCGCTCCACCGCGCCAACCAGAGCATCCAAGGCCCGCTCGGTGAAGCGATGAGCTCGTTCTCTCACCCTCTCCATCCTTGGCAGCAAAATGGATTCACAGGTCTCTCCAGGCCGAGATTCAAGGCTGCAATGAGCAGGGTGTGGCTGGGGAGCAAGTTGGCCCCCCCTCGCTTTAAGAAGTGGCCGGCGCCAGTGTGTCTGTGTTCCCCCGCTAACTGGCAGCAGCTGCGCTGCGCTCGCGCGCTGAGTTAGCGCCTCACTGCTCGGCCTTTGCGCCTTAAGACAGGTGTGCAGCGCCTGATTTAGCGCTCCACTCACCTCCGGGGCGGTAAAAGTGAAGTTTCCAGTCAGTGCCGATAATTAGCGCCAGGCGCTAATATTTGCGTCCAGACGATATTTGCGCCCCAAATGGGGCGCGACCTAATTTTTCCCCCAAGGTGCCTTAAAGGGAAGGTGCTCGATATATTGTCCACGGACGGAAGAGTGGATAATGCCCGTTTAGGTGGCGTTCCGCCACACAGTGATTAAAAATGCTTATATTTTTGTGATAAACCCATTTCAGCTGTTTAAATCAAACTTCATCAAGTTACCACTGTTACATATATGAAGGAAATTTTTGAAAGCAACATTTTTTTTAGATGACGTTTTGTAACGCTGCCGATGGCGCTGGATCAGGGCAGATTTTGCGTTCGGCAATATGCAGATGAGTTTAAGCGTAGACTCAGCGGGGATCGGTTACCTTTGTCTGCAGAACTTTTAGGCCTTTCTTAAACCCCAATGGAACTCTCGTCAGCTCTCCGCTGGAAAGAGTTCTGTCGGTCCTAGGTGAAGGAATTCCCAGGGTAACCCAGGAAACTCCCCCAGATGTGCCCTCTAGATGTAGCGGGGCAGACAGAAGGCTCACCCAATCCCCTTTGACTGGAATTTCCTGCGCTTCTCCCATGGGGCAGAACTCTGGTGGAATCGGCTTCTGCCCCAAATTCTGGCCTTCTAGTGCAAAAAGAGCCCCCCCCCCCCCTCCGCCCCCCCCCCCCCCACCATTACGACTTTCCTGACCCATGAATTTCAGACTCATGGGGGTAGAAATTAGGTCGCGCCCCATTTGGGGCGCAAATATCGTCCGGACGCAAATATTAGCGCCTGGCGCTAATTATCGGCACTGACGGGAAACTTCACTTTTACCGCCCCGGGAGGTGAGTGGAGCGCTAAAGCAGGCGCTGCACACCTCTCTTAAGGCGCAAAGGCCGAGCAGTGAGGCGCTAACTCGGAGCGCTGGCGAAGCTCATGTAATGTCAGTCAGCAATGGAACACACACACAATGGCACGGGCCAGTTCTTAAAGGGGATGGTTAATCTTGCTTTCCATCCACATCCTGTTCATTGCTGCCTTGAATCTCGGCCTGGAGAGACTTGCACATCAAATGTGCTGGAAAGAACAATGGAGAGCACCAGGCAAAGAGCTCAGAGTGCAGCTCCCACGGTCTCTGCTAAATCGATACAAGGAATGGCAAATCAAAATGAACCTGCAAAGTGCTGCTCAGTACCCAAAACTCCTTCACACAACGTTGAATCTCTCCAGAAGTCTCTCCCTCTCTCTCTCAGAATGCGTAGTTCAAAAATGCCACCAACAATAAAAGACAGGAAGAGGCCCCCTTTAAATAGCGCCCCCCCCAGCCCCACAGCGATTGATAGCGTTCCAGTCTTCTGGTCGTTGGAAGCGCCAGGCGGTAAGGCAGGGGGCGCCACTCAATTTCCGCTACGGGGCGCCCCAAGGGCGTTGCACCATGGAATGACGTCACAATCTGCGCGCGCAGGTGGTCGCAGCGGTAAGTTTTAGCACCGCCGCACAATCTCAAGTTAAGTTCTCGAGCGGCGCAAACATCGCTGCGCCCGGGCGTTAGCGGCTTTGCGCCCCATTAGCGCCCTCTTAAGGCGCTAACGGGTGGCGCAACCAAGTGAATTTTTACCCCATGGTGTTTGCCACTTGCTGAATAGTATGCACTGCAGATGACCTGCCGAGTTCGACGTCCCCTGAGGTGCCTTTGATGTGTCTGGCTTCATGCTGCGGAATTACCTTTTCAAAGGGAAAAGCTGTGAAATCCATTGAACTTTGAAATATAGTCACTGTTATGCAGACAAATTAAGGGCTAGTCTTTTTTTCTCACTCAGAAGTTGAATTCCGTGGGTGAACTGGGATCTCCAGGGATCCTGCAAAGTCCCTAAGAAAACCTCCAAAACACTACTAGGACATACGTGAGACAGGCAAAAGATGCAAACTACGGCCCTCCTCTGTCTTCTGCTTTTAAGCCAATTATCTGTCCAGTTTAGGTATTCCTCCATCAGAATCTGGAATATGACTCGTCCTCAATGGCAGAGGTAAGTGACCTGTGTACTGTGGCACTGAGCAATACACATTAGAAAGGTGGCAGATTTGATCAATGTTGTCACCCAGCCTCAGCTGGAGCAGCAGTAGGAGTGATACAATTGACCTGAGTATCCCTAGACTAGGGACAGGGAGTAAATACAGTAAGCTGGAGCTCCTGATTGCAAGCTAGTGACCTGTGCTGGAAGTGCAAGGCCCCGATTTTAACTCCAGGTGGATTCCCCGCTCGGGCATGAGTTAAAATCATAGTCGGGTTTCAATGATGTCACCGGGCCGCAACATGCATATGTAAAGAAGGACCCTGTTGACTCTGGGCACGTGTCCTTGCTGCCTGCTCAGGTTAAGATGTCGCGATCATGGCGGCTTTTGGACAGGTAAGAGCCAGGCTGATTTTAACTGCCCACCCGCCAGGTTTCTGCTGAGAGAGTAGAGTTAAAATCACCCCCGATATCATGTGTCTGGATACGGTGCCGCACTGTCGGAGGTGCCGTCTTTCGGATGAGACGTTAAGTCGAGGCCCCGTCTGCTCTCTCAGGTGAACGTAAAAGATCCCGTGGCACTATTTCGAAGAAGAGCAGACGAGTTATCCCCGGTGTCCTGGCCAATAGTTATCCCTCAGCCAACATAACAAAAACAGATTATCTGGTCATTATCACATTGCTGTTTGTGGGAGCTTGCTGTGCGCAAATTGGCTGCCGCGTTTCCCACATTGCAACAGTGACTACACTTCATAAGTACTTCATTGGCTGTAAAATGCTTTGGCAACACGGTGGCATAGTGGTTAGCACTGGTGCCTCACAGCGCCAGAGACCCGGGTTCAAATCTGACCTCAGGTGACTGTCTGTGTGGAGTTTGCACATTCTCCCCGTGTCTGCGTGGGTTTCCTCCGGGTGCTCCGGTTTCCTCCCACAGTCCAAAAATGTGCGGGTTAGGTTGATTTGGCTATGATAAATTGACCCTTAGTGTTAGGGGGGGTTATGGGGATAGGATGGGATATGTTAGGGGAATTAAATACGTGGGGTTACGGGGCTAGGTGGGATATGTGTACTGTGGGGATTAAAGCAGGGACAGGGTACTGGATTTGAATGATCAGCCATGATCGTATTGAATGGTGGAGCAGGCTCGACGGGCCGAATGGCCTACTCCTGCTCCTAGATTCTATGTTTCTATGTTTCTATGAGATGTCCGGTGGTCGTGAAAGGCGCTATAGAAGTGCAAGTCTTTCTTTCATTCTTACTGGATGATAATGCGGTCCGAGGTGATATGATGGACTCCATGAGAAATAGCCAGGCCACACTCACTGTCAAGGCTCACATGTAACGAAACCACTTTGGTATGGTACTGGAAGGTTCTGCTGCCTTTTCAACTTATTCTAGGAGTCTCCACTTTCAGAAGATAAACGGAAAGAATAGGAAAAAAAATTTCCTAAATCCATATTGACTTATTGCCTGGATTCTTGGTTAATGTGATTGAATTGCTCTTTGCAGGCTCCAGTATTTTGCCCACTATTGATGTTGAGCTAACATACTTAAATTCGTAATATTCTGCTTTAAAGGGAGAATGGGTTGGAGAATTAGCGCAACAGTGCAGTAGCCCTATCTCCGACCTGTGATCCCTTTGAATGTGGCTCTGTGCTGGGAGCACAGGGACGGTGAATTTGCTCAAATAGCTAGTTTCCAAACTTCTGTTGCTAATAGATTTAATGAACTGTGAAAGACTTCAGCTACAGCTCCTCCTATTTCTACCTTCATATCTTCAAGTATCTTGGATGCATTCCATCTAGTCCTGTTCCCTTATGAATATTCAAATGCCTCAGGTTTCTTAATGACCATTTAATTATGAATTTCTATTTTCTCCGCAAATTGGATGCCTTTTTTTTAAACTTACATTAAATCAGATAATGCACGACTTGTTAGCCAATCTAAAATATTAAATGAATCACAAAATCTTGATGTCTGAGAGTCACATATATTGACTTTGTGCTGGTTAATATCGTTAGGTATTTAGGGATTGAATGTTAATTTAGTATCAACAGTTTTCAGGAACCACACTGAATACACAGTGTATTCTGAAAGTGAAGTGAGCTGCATTCACAACCGAGGAAGGGTTTAAAATACGTCAGCATCAGCCTTGAAATGGCGCAGTGGGATGATAGGTATGAATGCTTAACGCACTTGTCTGAAATTCCTCGTCACAATTTTAGTGGAAGCGCCAACCCATTCATTTAATGCAGGTTAGCACCTCTGCTAAAATAGTGAAGAGCGGAATTTCAGATGAACACATTCAACATTTGCACAGCGTAATTTCAAGGCCAATACGAAAGGCGGTCACAGAAGGAATGTTTATGGGAGGAGAACAATATATAAATGTGTTAAAGCAAAATACCGCGGACGCTGGAGATCTGAAATAAAAACAGAAAATGCTGGAAATCCTCAGCTGGTCAGGCAGACATCGACCTGAAACTTTAACTCTGTTTCTCTCTCCGTAGATTCAGCCTGACCTGCTGAGTATTTCCGAAATTTCCTGTTGTTATGTAAATTTGTAAGCCTGTATTTTACTAATAATTTTTTTGATTTTTTTTGAGGTTCTGTCCCTTGATTTATTCGTGGGAAACAAGGAAAAATAATGCGATGCAAAGTGAAACATCCGATTGCAAAGCGTATTTAAATGTGAATGGTTGCTGTTACTGTGCGCCCGCAGATTTGAGTACCCTTGTCTATGGCAGGGTCGTCTTAGTTGTCAAACTGTGTGAGGTTACACGCAGGCTTTTGATTTTCACTTCACACCAGTCGTGGCTTGCACGCAACTCCCACTCATGTGCCTGTAGAAGCAGACACGGGACAGAGATTTCCTTCGGGCCTGCTCCCGCTCCACCACCATAGCTCCGAGCGCTCCTCCTGGCTCTGCATTTCAACCGCGGGCTGCTGCCAGCCAACGACCACCCACCTCCACCCGCACCCCCCACTCCCACTGTCAGCTGTCTGGACACTCCTGAGGCCCTCAGCTGGTGAGCTGCCTTTGGGGTGGTGAATGCCGCCTGCAGCTCACCAGGATTATCCTCACGAGGTTGACGGACCAAGTTGCCGTGGGGTGGAACAGGCCTCAATAGGCGTGTGCAGTCTGCGACGCATCGGGATCACACCCCGATTCAGGCTAGGTCCAACTTTTAGGTCCTCATGGCCTTGAGAAGGTGCTGGTGAGCCGCCTTCTTGAACCGCTGCAGTCCGTGTGGTGAAGGTACTCCCACAGTGCTGTTAGGGAGGGAGTTCCAGGATTTTGACCCAGCGACGATGAAGGATCAGCGATATACTTCCAAGTCAAGATGATGTGTAGCTTGGAGGTGGTGGTATTCCCATGCACCTGGTGCCCTTGTCCTTCTAGGTGGAAGAGCTCCCAGGTTTGCGAGGTGCTGTTGAAGAAGCCTTGGCGAGTTGCTGCAGTGCATCTTGCAGATGGTACACACTGCAGCTACGGTACGCCGGTGGTGGAGGGAGTGAATGTTTAAGGTGGTGGATGGGGTGCCAATCAAATGGGCTGCTTTATCCAGGATGGTGTCGAACTTCTTGAGTGTTGTTGGAGCTGCACTCATCCAGGCAAGTGGAGAGTATTCCATTACACTCCTGACTTGTGCCTTGTAGATGGTGGAAAGGCTTTGGTGAGTCAGAAGGTGAGACACTCACCGCAGAAAACCTAGCCTCTGACCTGTTCTTGTAGCCACAGTATTTATGTGGCTGGTCCAGTTAAGTTTCTGGTCAATGGTGACCCCCAGGATGCTGATGGTGGAGGATTTGGTGATGGTAATGTCGTTGAATGTCAAGGGGTGGTGGTTAGACTCTCTTTTGTTGGAGATAGTCATTGCCTGGCACTTGTGTGGCGCGAATGTTACTTGCCACTTATCAGCCCAAGCCTGAATGTCGTCCAGGTCTTGTTGCATGCGGGCATGGAATACTTCATTATCTGAAGAGCTGCGAATGGAATTGAACACTGTGCAGTCATCAGCAAACATCCCCACTTTTGACCCTACGACGGAGGGAAGGTCATTGATGAAGCAGCTGAAGATGGTTGAGCCTAGGGCACTGTCCTGTGGAACTCCTGCAGCAATGTCCTGGGGCTGAGATGATTGAGCTCCAACAACCGCAGCCATCTTCCTTTGTGCTAGGTATGATTCCAGCCGGTGGAGAGTTTCCCCCTGATTCCCATTGACTTCAGTTTTACTAGGGCCCCGAGTGGTCCTGGCAGAATCCAAATTGAGCATCGGTGAGCAGGTTATTGGCGAGTAAATGCTGCTTGATAACACTGTCAACAACACCTTCCATCACTTTGCTGATGATTGAGCGTAGACTGATGGGACGGTAATTGACGAGATTGGATTTGTCCTGCTTTTTGTGGAGAGGACATACCTGGGCAGTTTTCCACATTGTCGGATAGATACAAGTGTTGTAGTTGTACTGGGACAGCTTGGCTAGAGGTGTGGCTAGTTCTGGAGCACAAGTCTTCAGCACAACAGCCGGGATGTTGTCGGAGCCCATAGCCTTTGCTGTATCCAGTGCGCTCAGCCGTTTCTTGATATTACGTGGAGTGAATCGAATTGGTTGAAGACTGGCTTTTGTGATGGTGGTGACCTCAGGAGTAGGCCGATATGGATCATCCACTTGGCACTTCTGGCTGACGATGCTTGCAGTGGATCCAGTGCCTTTTGCACTCGTATGCTGGGCTCCACCATCATTGAGGATGGGAATGTTCATGGAGCCTCCTCCTCCCGTTAGTTGTTGAATTGTCTACCACTATTCACGACTGGATGTGGCAGGAATGCAGAGCTTTGATCTGATCCGTTGATTGTGAGATCACTTAGCTCTGTCTATAGCATGCTGCTTCCACTGTTTAGCATGCATGTAGTCCTGTGTTGCAGCTTCCCTGGTTAGCACCTCATCTTTAGGTACACCTGGTGTTGCTCCTGGCATGCTCTTGTACACTCCTCATTGAACCAGGGTTGGTCCCCTAGACTGATGGTAATGGTAGAGTAAGGGATATGCCAGGCCATGAGGTTACAGATTGTGGTGGAATACAATTCTGCTGCTGCTAATGGCCCACAGCGCATCATGTATGCTCAGTTTTGAGCTGCTAGATCTGATCTAAATCTATCCCATTTAGCACAGTGTCATACAACCCGATGGAGGGTGTCCTCAGTGTGAAGGCAGGACTTAGTCTCCACAGGGATTATGCGGTGGTCACTGCTACCAATACTGTCATGGACAGATGCATCTGCGACAGGTAGATTGGTGAGGATGAGGTCAAGTCAGATTTTCCCTCGTGTTGGTTCTCTCACCACCTGTCGCAGGCCCAGTCTGGCAGCTGTGTCCTTCAGGACTCGGCCAGCTCAGTCAGTAGTGGTGCTACCGAGTCACTCTTGGTGATGGACATTGAAGTCCCCCACCCAGCGTATATTCTGTGCCCTTGCTACTCTCAGTGCTTCTTTCAAGTGGTGTTCAACATGGAGGAGTACTGATTCATCAGCTGAGGGAGGGCGGAAGGTAGTAATCAGCAGGAGGTTTCATTGCCCATGCTTAACCTGAAGCCATGAGACTTCATTGGGTCCGGAGTCAATGTTGACGATTCACAGGGGTACTCCTTCCTAACTGTATACCACTGTTCCACCACCTCTGATGGGTCTGTCCTGCCGGTGGGACATTGGCTAAAAGGTATGATTCTGTGAGTACAGGTTGAGCGTCCAAAATCTGGAGTTCCGGAATCTGGAATGTTCCGGAATCCGGTCTCCGGGACGATTGGTAGCAGGATCGTCCGGAATCCGTAAAATGTTCCGGAATCCGGACACCCTGTCAAACTGCAACCTGGGCCCAGGCATTTCTGGACTCGGAACGTATTTCTGATGTCCGAAGTCCGGAAACGCCCGAGCCCAGGTTGCGATATTTCCGGACTTCGGACATCAGAAACACGTTCCGAAGTCCGGAAAAACACAAAAACCGGCTCGGCCTCAGTCCCGAGGTTGCGGATTCGGGACGCTCAACCTATATGACTATATGAGGCTGTTGCTTGATTAGTCTGTGGGACAGCTCTAGCAATTTTGGCACAAGTCCCCAGAGTTTAGTGAGGAGGACTTTGCAAGGTAGACTGGGCTGGGTGTGCCTTTGTCGTGTCTGAAGCCAGTGCCTCAGTCGATGCCAGGTGGTCTAGTTTTACTCTTATTATTGTTTCTCGTAGCGGTTTGGTACAACTGAATGACTTGCTAGGTCATTTCTGAGAGCAGTTAAGAGTCAACATTGCTATGGTCTGGAATTACATATAGGCCAGACAAGCTAAGGACAGCAGATTTCCTTCCCTAAAGGACATTAGTAAACCAGATTTTACGACATTCCGGTAGTTTCATGGTCACCATTACTGATACTAGCTTTTTATTCCAGATTTATTTAATTAACTGAATTTAAATTCCCCAGCTGCCTCTGGATTACTAATCCAGTAACATAACCACAATGCTACCGTACCATACGTGCATTTGTTGGCTCTTTGATAGAGCTTTCCAATTTAGTTCCACACCCCAGCTTTTACCCCGTAACCCTGCAAATTAGTCCACTTCAAGCACATGTCCAATTGCCTTTTGAAAGTTCCTATGGTATCTGCTACCACCACCCTTTCAGTTAGTGCTTTCAAGATCTTAACAACGCTCTGTGTGAAAATCTTTCTCCTCATTTCCCCTCTAGTTCTTTTGCCAATTATTTTAGATCTATGGCCATTGGTTAGTGACTCGATTGCAGTTTCTCCTTATCTATTATATTAAAACCCCTCATAATTTTGAACACCTCTATTAAATCTCCCCTTAACCGACTCTGCTCTAAGAAGAACAATCCCAGCTTCTCCAATATCTCCACATAACTGAAGTCCCTCATCCCTGGTATCATTCTGGTATAACTACTCTGTACCCTCTCCAGGGCCTAGACATCCTTCCTAAAGTGTGGTGCCCAGAATTGTACATAATACTCCAGCTGAGGTCTAACCAGTCTTTTATAAAGGTTTAACATGACTTCCTTATTTTTGTATTCAATGCCCCTTTACAAAGCCAAGTATCCCATACACTTTCTCAACCGCCTTATCAACTTGCCCTGCCACCTTCAAAGATTTGTGAATATGCAACCCAGGTTTCTCTGCTCTTCCACCCCCCTCAAAATAGTACCATTTAGATTATACTGCCTCTCCATGTTGTTCCACCCAAAGTGCATCACTTCACACTTATCCACATTAAATTGCATCTGCCACCTATCTGCCCATTTCACCAGCCTATCTAAGTCCTCCTGGAGTCTGCTACTATCCTCCTCACTATTTACTATGCTGCCAAGTTTTGTATCATCTGACAAACTTCGGGATTGTACTCCCTATACCGAAGTCCAGGTCATTTATATATAACAAGAAAAGCAATGGTCCTCATACCGACCCCTGGGGGACCCCACTGCACACTTCTGTCCAGTCAGAAAAAAAAGTTCACCACTACCCTCTGCCTCCTATCTCTTAGCCAAGTATGTACCCACGTTTCACCGGCCCTTTAATCCCATGTGCTTCTATTTTCCGAATAACTCTGTTATGTGGTACTTTATCAAATGCCTTTTGAAAGTCCATATATACAACACTTACTGCACTCCCTTCATCAACCCTCTCAGTTATTTCATCAAATAACTCAGTCAGGTCAGTCAGACATGATTTGCCTTCAACAAATCTATGCTGGCTGACCCTTATTAACCCATGCTTCTCCGAGTGAGAATTAATTTTGTCCTTAACAATGGTCTCTAGTAGTTTTCCCATCACTGACGGTAGACTGGTTGGCCTGTTCTTACCAGATTTATTCCTCGGGGTGTAACATTTGCAATCCTCCAGTCCTCTGACACCACTTCACTATCCAAGGAGGATTGAAAGATTGTGGTCAGAGCTTCTGCTATCTCCACCCTAGCTTCCCTCAGCAACTTAGGATGCATCCCATCTGGACCGGGTGACTTGTTAACTTTGAGTGATGCCAACCTATTTAGCACCTCCTTTCTATCTATTTTTATCCTATCCAATATCTCTACTCCCTCCTCCTCTACTGCAACATTAACTCCATCCTCTTCTTTTGTGAGACAGATACAAAGTATTCATGCAGTTCCTCAGTCATACCCTCTGCCTCCAGAAGAAGATTTCCTTTTTTGTCCCTAATTGGCCCCACCATTACTTTAACTATCCTTTTACTTTTTGTATGTTATTAAAGAATTTTGGGTTCCCTTTTATGTTACCCGCTAATCTCATGTTCTCTTTGCCCTTCTTATATCCTTTTTCAATTTCCCCCTGCACTCTTTATATTCTGCCTGGTTTTCTATTGTATTCTGTACCTGACAGTTGTCATAAACCTTTTGGGGGAGAAATTCATTACAGCCCAGGAATGGGCGGTAACTTTTGAAAAGTTTGAAAATTAGCGCCAGGCGCTAATGCTTCAGACTACATGCAAAATTGAGTCTCATTGCACAAAGAAAGGATTGGAGCGCTAAATCAAGCGCTAATGGCCTAACTAACTGGCGTTAAACATGAAGCGCTGACCAATATCAGGGGCAGTCTAATCACAAGTCATCATTGTCACAGGCTCTTTCCAGTTCTTAAAGGGGAGGTTCATTGATGCTGCAGAACTCATTCTCATCATTGCTGGCGGTGCAGCCGTGTCAGCCAGCAGCAGCAGGTCAAGGAGTAGGAGCCGGATGAATCAAGCAGATCCACGCCCCAGGGAGGGAGCCAGCAGATTCTCTGACCATGCATTGGAGGCATTGGTGTTCGCAGTGGAAAGACGGAGGGCGGTGCTCTAGCCAGCAAGTGGCAGGAGGCCCTCACCACAAGTCTTCCACACCATATGGAGGGAGGTAGCCCAGCATTTCTCGGGCAGCACTGTGGTCCCTAGGACCCACACACAGTGCAGGAAGAAATTGAACAGACTCACTCAGGTAGTCAGGGTGAGTCAATGCTTCAACAAATGCTACATACCACCATCTGAACCACAGTCTGCACACACTGCCCAAAGCACCACACCCCAAGCACTCACCCACCAACAATCTCTACCTACCAACACTCACACCCACATCTCACACCTTGCACACAATGACAGCTATTTAACTATGGCAGACATATCACCCAAACACATTGCTCCACACTCACTGACACTTTCCTTTCTCTTGCAGGCCCAGGTGGCTCACAACAGGAGGGAGCAGGAGCGCACAGGCGGGGGAGAAGCTGACACCCAACCAATGTCTGAGCTGGAGACTCAAGTGCTGCAGATTATTGGGTGCCAGGTGCTGGGCGCCGTGGTCACCGGCGACGTTGACCTACTTGGGGACAACAATGGTATGTTCACCCCTACTCCACCTTCTCACATTCCACTTCCCCCTCACCCCACAAGCCTTTCGCACTTTCCAGCTAATCATGCTGTATGCCTGCATTTCTCCCTTCCTGCCCCACTCCCCTCACCTTAATGTGAATCTTGTGCCTTTATGCTTTCAGATAATGAGCAAGCACCTGAGCAGCCTGTCCCTGAGGGCACCGTAGAGAGCGAGGCGAGAGAAGAGGTGGAGGAAGAACACACCGCGTCACTCATGTCTCACCCGCAGGCACCAGCTCAGATACTGGCACTACGCGTTCTTTAGAGGCTAGTATAGTAGTGGGATCTGCAAAGGGTGAGGCACCGGGGACGAGCGGACTACAGCAAGGCCAGGGGGAAAGAGTAACTCGGGAGCCAGCTCCCCGGAGGGTGAGTTCGCGCGCGAGTTCTGCTGCACAGGACTCAGATGAGGCCCTCGATGGGGAGGCCTTTAGAAGAAGGGTGGACATAAGAACATAAGAAATAAGAGCAGGAGTAGGCTGATCTTCTACCTCAACTCCACTTTCCTGCATGATGAGCATGTACACGGAGATGATAGGTGCAATGGCAAGGGTGCCCGAGGCCACCTCGGCAATGGTAAGGAGCGTGGAGGAGTCTGCCTCCAACATTGCACAGAGCTCTGCACACACCATCGAGCTCATCATTTCCAGTCTGCAAAGGATGGTGGGCACCCAGAGAGACCGTAGCAACCCAGACCTGATGCCACGTGTGATGGGCGATCTGGCAGCTTCTATTGCAGCACAGTGGAAGCGACGCAATGTCTTAGTGCTGTAATGCAGTCTATGCTTCGTGGCATTCAATCTCAGACTGCTCTCATGCAGTCTCGGATTGATGCAACGCAAGCTCTGACTGCTGCCATAGTGGCTGGGTCTACCACCGTCAACCGGGGCTTTCACGGTGTTGCAGCAGGCCAGCAATCTGTGCTGCAACAGATTGCTAGGGATGCTGAGGTGCTGCCCCAGGGGAGTGGCAGTGGGTCAGTGGATCAGGAAGCTGCTGTCCTCTCTCCGGATGACAGCATTCCTGCTCCAACCACTGGCCCTCTGCCATTGTCCCTTGTCGCTGCCTGCCATCCAGCCAGCCCAGACTGCTGTTGCCCATGCCGAGGTGGTGCAGTCTACAGCCGGGCCTTCCAGGCCTAGAGCTGGCTGAGGGTGTCCTGCAAGGCCATCTGAAGACTCCCGCACGGACACTCAGCAGCCTTTCACCAGCCGTGCTGCAGCCACTGGATCAACACTTCATAGGAGCACTAGAGTAGGCAAAGGCACAGTAACGAGAGGCATTAAGGGATCGTACAAGGGTGAATAGTTAATATTGTTGTTGTAAATATGTGTTGACTGATTATTGATAAATTTATTAATTCAGTTTGGATGATTTTGTGATGTCTCTCATTTCAGCTGTGCGCTGTGATATGGTCTGCGACACGGATGGAATGATGGGGATGTGGTGCGCAACGGGGATCTGGGGTTTAATTTATTGGAACCGCAGTCTGATGAGGCGGTCATGGACCGCCCTTCCGGAAGGCCGATTGAGTGGCTGCTTTCTCCCTCGCTTCTGTCCCTCCTCCTCCTCCTCCTCTTTCTCCTCGTCTTCCTCCTCCTCCTCCTCTCCCTCTTCCTCCTCCTGAGGTGGTCCCGCAATCCCTGGTGGCAAGGGCTGGGCCCTCATGATGGCCAAATTGTGAAGCATTCGGCAGACCACCACAAAATGGGACACCCGCTCAGCCGAGTACTGGAGGGCTCCTCCTGAGCGGTCAAGGCAGCGGAACCGTTGCTTGAGTATCCCGATGGTCTGCTCGATGATGTTCCTGGTGGCAGCATGGCACTCATTATATGAGTGCTGAGCAGCAGTGTTGGGGTTGCGGAGGGGGGTCATGAGCCAGGTGGAGAGCGGATAGCCGCTGTCTCCGACCGACCAGCAGTGAGCGTGACGTGGTGGCTTGAAGAATGCGGGCACACCAATCTGGTGCAGGATGAAGGCATCGTGGCTGCTGCCAGGATAGCGGGCATTCACACTGAGGATTCGCTGTCTGTGGTTACATACCAACTGCACATTAAGTGAGTGGTCGCCTTTGCGGTTATGGAAGATCTCAGGATTGTTATGCGGTGCCCGCAAAGCGACGTGGGTGCAGTCAGTGGAAGCCCGCTATCCTGGCAAAGCCACATGCATGTTCGTCCTGCTTCTCTCTGGTGATGGGGAAGAAAATGTAGTCCCTTCTCCTACCGTAGAGAGCCTCTGTGACCTCCCAGATGCAGCGATGGATGGCGAACAGCAAGATGTTAGCTATATCTCCTGTTGCAGACTGGAAGGATCCGCTGGTGATGAAATTGAGGACGACGGTGAGGGATATGTGTACTGTGGGGATTAAAGCAGGGACAGGGTACTGGATTTGGATGATCAGCCATGATCATATTGAATGGTGGAGCAGGCTCGACGGGCCGAATGGCCTACTCCTGTTCCTAGATTCTATGTTTCTATGTTTCACTGCCACTGAGAGAGGCGTGGTCACCATGATCTGAGGCTCGAGTCTGGTTGCATGAGGTGGCAGAGTTCTGTGACCACTTCCTTGCCGAAGTGGAGCCTTCTAATTCACTGCTCCTCGCTTAATTGGAGGTAGGAGAAGTACTCTCGGAATACCCTCGGAGGGTAAGGCCTCCTGTTGAGAGCCCTCATGGCCCTCCTCCTCCCTCTGGCCATATGTTCCAGTCCTTTTCACTGCCTCCACTCCCTCCGCCGTAGATCCTGGAGGGCGAGGTCGACTGCCAGTACAGCCCCCATTAATGTAACCAAGTGTAGCACTTTGATATGTTGTGAGAATAAATGTAACTAATTGTTGGTAGCCACAACACTCCTGATACTAAACAACCTTTAAATGACTGAATTAAACTGTTGCACAATGTCAAACTGACAAGGAAGCAGTGAAACAGCACTAACCTGACAGCTGCGACTCATTACTCATGATCTCTTTAAGTAGCGCCCCTGGAGCTGGCATCCACCTGCTTGACGGCTCCTCTCCCTGTCACTGTCAGGGCGTGGCACTAAGGCAGGGGGCAACAATGAATTTTGCAGATCGGGCGCCCTCACTGACGTCACAATCTGCCTGTCGCTGAGGTCCCCGGTGATAACCTCGCTAACTGGAGGCGCTAACCAACTGAAATTTTCCCCCTTTTTGTTTTATTTTAATCTCTATTTCCTTTGTCATCCAGGGATCTCTAGCTTTGGATGCCCTATCGTTCCTCCTTATGGGAATATGCTTGGTTTGTACCCAAACTATTTCCACCTTGAAGGCCTGCCATTGCTCGTTTACTGTTTTCTTGGCCAATCTTTGTTTCCAGTCCACCTTCTCAAATCACTGAAATTGTCTCTCTTCCAGTTGGGTATTTTCTCCTTTGATTTGTCTTTGTCCCTTTCCATAACTACTTGAAACCTACTTATATTATGATCACTATTACCCAGATGTTCTCCCACTGAAACACACTCCACTTGCCCTACTTCATTCCCTAGAACTAGATCCAGCACTGCTTCATTCCTCGTTGGGCTAGAAGCATACTGATTAAGAAAGTTTTCCTGTACACATTTTAGGAATTCTTCACCCTCCTTGCCCTTTGCACTGTTCCCCCCGCCCCCCACCCCCAGTCTATATTCGGGTAATTGAAGTCCCCAACTATTACTGCTCTATTATTTTTACATTTCTCTAAAATTTGCCTGCAGGGTTGCTCCTCCATCTGCTTCTCACTAACTGGGGGTCTATAGTAAACACCCAGCAATGTAACAGCTCCTTTTCTGTTCCTTAACTCTAATCAAATAGATTCAGTCTGTGAACCCTTGAGTATATCGTCCCTCTGTAGAACTGTAATATTATCCTTCATCAATACTGCCACACCCCCTTCTTTTTTTACCCTCCTGCAGCCCTTTCGTCGAAGTTACGGCAGATGAATGGCAGAACCTATGCTTTTAAAACACAACGGGCTGGATTTTCATTGACCCGTGGAGGTGGGTTTGGAGGCGTGTGGGGGGTTAAAATTGCGAAAACTGGCAGGCGGGCACAAGCCCGCCTCCATCCCGCCTCCATGCAATTTTCATTAAATCGTGTCTGCTGGTCCCGACTCTGTCCTGCCTCTAAGAGACGGGATAGGCTGTTAAGACCCTTAACAAGCACTAAATTGCCTCTATAATGCCATTTTGAAAGGCTTTTGTGATTTTAACCCTTTTTCTACGTGAAGCACGCCTGTTCTGAACCACGATTGTGAAACCTGGCAGGAGCACATTTGGCTGGCTGGCACTCATTTTGCATCCAGGTCCTCTCACAGCAAAGGCCAGGCAATCTCTGAAGACCTTCAATGCAGCAGCAATGATGACATCATCAGAGGCGACTTTCAGACTGAAATCACTAATTGGTTCATGGGTTCCCACATGCTGGAACTCAATTGCCCAATTAGGTGAAAATTGCATCAATCTCCCACATCCAATTGCAGTCGGGTGGATAACACGCCCCAGTATCAAAATCCAGCCCAACATGTTAATTAGCTCCTACTTTTTAATTCTTTCTGTGGAAAAATGGTCAAAAAGTCCTGCCACATGACAACATGTTCGTGAACATTGGTTGCGAACAGTTTGGGGTTTGGGTGTAGTGCCTCTCCCAATCCAATAGCCCGTCAACCCTCACGGTCTAGTCTCAAACCTGAAGAATAGATACACTGGGTACACAGCACAGAAAGGAGGCCGTTCGGCCCATTGGGTCTGCGCTGGCTCTTTGAAAGAGCTATATAATTAGTTTTCCCATAGACCCTCAAATTTTTCCTTTTCAAGTATATATCTAATTGCCTTTGAAAGTTACCCTTTAATCTGCTTCCATCACCCTTTCAGGCAGTGAATTCCAGATGATAACAATATACTGGAGTGTGGTCAGTATGAGCCACTGTCTGCGGAAGAGATGGGGAAGACAATCCCCATAGAAATCTGACAATATCTTTCCTCAGCGCATTGATTACTCTGTAAAAATGAGGGGATAGAAACTTAATATCCTCAAAAAATATGGCAAGTAGTAACCTATTAAGTGATCTTATTTAACAATGCCTTTTAGGAATCGGAGGGTTAACAAGAAAATTAATTTATCTTCTTCGTAGGAAAAAGTAATTAAAGTCCAGGGAGCTGCAGCATCATTTAATTGAAAATGAGTAATGAACAGGCTGTATATGGGGGCAAAAAATGGGTTTGGTAATTAAGACAGGAAGTTCAGTGCTATGAGGAAGTATAATGCACTTGTCACCGAAAGCACAACTATATATTATTGATATGAAAGCGCTTGGCTTTCACCAAGGTATACAATGGGCCCTGAGCTTTGAGAAGAGTGAGATACTCGTCTCTCAGATCGGTGGCTGGCAAGGGAAGTGCATTGTGGGGCCAGTAATAGAGAAGCGCTTGATGAAATCAGGACAGCTGAATTAATAAAATTGAAATGCATTAAAACTTGAAATAGGTAGAGGCCAGCAATCATTTTAAACTTGCAAGGTTATTAATAATTCACCGGAATCTTTCCGCAGAAGTCACAGACCATTCATTGAGAGGAAGGGTCAAATCTAATTTCACTTTAACACTAATTTATGCACATTCGGCTATGATCTTTGACTGGCTTCAGAAAATAAAATGGCAAATCAAGTTTAATAATGAGGGACTCACAGAACACGTTCTGAATATACTTTGCTTTAGATCTATTATTAAAGCTGAGTTTTCAGGGCTGGAAGTGCCTTTGACTTGTGCAACACATGTGTCATATTTTCGTATCAGTTTCTATATTAATCATAAGAGTGAGCTACTTTCAATGACAAACAAATCAAATGAATAAAACATGTTTT
Organism: Squalus acanthias; assembly: GCA_030390025.1. Classification (NCBI taxonomy): domain Eukaryota; kingdom Metazoa; phylum Chordata; class Chondrichthyes; order Squaliformes; family Squalidae; genus Squalus; species Squalus acanthias. The sequence continues at coordinate 153,540,563 of CM059428.1, forward strand.
CGTTGGCCTAGAAATTTGATTGCCCAGCGCCCAATTTTCATGCGGCAAATGGGCGGCATGATGCGGCACCGAGCACACGGGCGATCGATCTGCGCTAGATGTGCGTTGCAAGGCATATTGGGTCAGGTGCCCTATAGTCGTCTGTAATAATAAATGAGCGTCCTACGCTGGTTGAAAGACCCTTGTGACGTAAGAAAACTACTAGGCACTTGGTCTAAGCATTAAACAAAGCTTTAATCAACTGTTTTACAACATGGAGGTCGAGTTGTGTCCTTCTGTAGTTCCTGTTAAGAATGTCCTGCGCAAGCTGGGCCCGTGCCCGAGTATTTATACTCTCCCTGGACAGCGCCACCCGCAGGCCACTCAGTATTATTTCATAAGTCATTTCCACATGAATGACAAGATTCATGTCACCTTGTGTGAAATTGTTATGCTCCAGCGCCTGATACAACATTTCATGATTTCGTCCAGCAAATCATCATGCTAAGCGTGGAAGTTATGATGAACCGATATTAAACACTGGTTCAGCCTCAACTGTAGTATTCTGGGCACCGCACTTTAGGAAGGATGTGAAGGCCTTCGAGAAGGTGCAGAAAAGATTTACAAGAATGATTGCAGGGATGAGGGACTTCAGTTACGTGGATAGACTGGAGAAGCTGGGGTTGTTCTCCTTAGAGCAGTGAAGATTGAGAGGAGATTTGATAGAGGTGTTCAAAATCATGAGGGGTCTAGGCAGAGTAGATAGGGAGAAACTGTTACCATTGGCAGAAGGGTCGAGAACCAGAGGACACAGATTTAAGGCAGAAGAACCAAAGGCGACATGAGGGAAAACTTTTTTACTCAGCGAGTGGTTATGATCTGAATGCACTGCTTGAAAGGGTGGTGGAGGCAGACTCAATCATGGCTTTCACAAGGGAGTTGGATATGTACCTGAAGGAAATAAAAATGGCAGGGCTACGGGGAAAGGGCAGGGGAGTGGGACTAGCTGAAGTGCTCTTGCAGAGAGCTGGCATGAGCTCGGCGGGCCGAATGGTCTCCTTCTGTGCTGTAACCATTCTATGATTCTAACAGTAAGGAAGGAGTCAGCAGGAGCGCTATTTGTGGGACCATCACCTCCATTCAGGTAAGCCGTTGTCCTGTTCGGCTGCCAGTGGACTTCTTGGTCTTTTTCTTGGTGATTTTGTCTGTAGGTCAACTGACTTCTGAGTCCTGGGAACAACTTTTCGTGGGTGCAAGAGTGGTTGTTTTCCTTGCAACTATATTATTTGCCAGATGAGTGCTCTGTTAGTTCTGCTTTTGAGGAGGCAGAGCAGCAAAGAAGACTCCAAAGAGCAGGAGCAGCTGGGAGAAGAGGGAGGAAGAGGGCACTGGGAATGAGGCCTTACCTAGCACAGGTCTTCAGCCAACAGTTCTCCTAGCTCAACCTGACAGAGGAGCAACGTGTAAGGTGCCTGCGCTTCACCGGGGAGGCTGCAACTGAGCTCTGTAACCTGTTGTTCTCATGCTCTGGAATTCCCTCCGTAAACCTCTCCACCTCTCTACCTCTCTTTCTTCCTTTAATGCGCTCGTTAAAACCTATCTCTTTGACCAAGCTTTTGGTCTTCTGCCCTCGTATCTCCTTATGTGGCTCAGTGTCAAATTTGGTTTTATGACTGTCCTGTGAAGTGCCTTGGGACATTTTACTACATTAAAGGTGCTATATAAATTGTTGTTCTTGTTGTTGTTGTTGTTGCAGTCCCAACTGGAGCCCCGAACCAATGCATCAACAACAGTGCATGTGGCTGTTAACTTCTCCGCCACTTTCATGTGACAACAGTGGAATCTCGCAGTTTGCTTCCCTCTCCTGCATCAGAGAAGTGACCAAGATTCTCAATAGGGTGAGATTGCAGGGAGAAGGCAAACAGAGGGTGAGATTGTAAGAAACCCAGTGGAACACTTCCTTCATCCTGTCTGGTCACCACAGCCATGACTCACATCCTGCCCACAATGTCCAGCACTTCCTTCTCGATTGGGGACAGGATGTCGATGTGACCTTGCTCTGCTCCAGTCACTGCCTGCTCCCTCATACTGCTTGCCAACTTCTCCTACAGGAAGGAAAGGAGTGCATTAGTGGCAGCATTGTGAGCTGTTTTCAGAATGTTCCTAACAAAGTAGAATAGTGTGGATGTTGTGTGAAAGATGACAGAGGTGTGAGGAAGTGAGGGGTATAACAGTGAGGAGAGTATGAGCTGCAGAGTGTGACAGTAGGAACAGAAGGAGGTGGAGCAAAAGGTTGTGCAGTGATTATAGGGGAGTGAAGAGAAGTGGAAGGGAAAGGGTTGTGAGTAGTAGGGCTACAGATGGTACCGGTCTGAGCAGATAGGAGGAGAGCTGAGAGTTAGGAGTCTTACCTTGACAACCCCGGTGAGGTCATTAAACTTTTTCCGACATTGCATCCGGGTCCTGCGTGCAATGCTGCTAGCATTGGCCTCTTGAGCCATCTCTTCTCACTGTCTGTGGACAACTTGCCAGTAGGGCCTTCTGACCCCTGCCCCCTCACCCCCCTGGGAGAAAAGAATCTCCCTCGTCCTGCTAAACTCCTTAACAAGGATCTCCAATGCTGCATCTGAAAATCTGGGGGGCCTTGCTTCTACCAGTCATTTTTGATCTTTCAAAATGTTTCATGCTGCTTGCAGGCTCAGTACACCTCCCATTTAAAAGGTGTAGACTGCCTTTAAATGGCATCAGGGATGCCCGATATTCTACACCCCCACCCCCCACCGCCTCAAAACAGTCGTGCAGCCAATGAGCAGCGTGGGTAGCACTGGCTGCATGCCTGTTTCTGTATAATGAGTTCAGTGCGCCAATGTCGGGTGGTCCCTGCGACCACGTGAACAGGCACATGCAGCATATGCACCGCCCACTCCATGCCAGTATTCGGGCGCAATCATATTTCTGGTCCTTTCATTCTTAATATGACAATGATGACAAAGTTGCAAGCTTCAACCACTCATTACAGCTTTGTATATGCCAATAGGCAAGTCCATTGAAGAAGATAGCACAAACCAGCCACAGGAAAACAATGGGAGAATGGAAAAAAAGAAAGACTTGCATTTATATAGCACCTTTTATGACCTCAGGACGTCCCAAATCGCTTTACATCCAATGAAGTACTTTTGAAGTGTAGTCACTGTTATAATGTAGGAAACTTTTATTAAAAAGTAACACTGGATATGGATCATCAATACAAGCATATTCTTTTCTGAACAAAATGATAAATCCTGCAGGGATTAAGAAGTAGATCGTGATGTAGCTTGGGCAGTGTTATCACTCTGAGCCATGTGAAAGCTTCAAACACCTCCAGCATTGCAACAGAATTCATTCTGTGTGCAGTATCAGCAGTAGAATGTTTAATATATCTATTCAAAAGTATACAGGAATGCAAGGTAACCTTCATACACTCGTTGTCAATTGAGAATTGCAGACAGACCATCCTACATTATAAAATCACTATTTTAAATCACACTATAAATTGCTCCTCTATATTTAGAGGTCATTCAAACATGTGTAAAATATGATTTATGGACTGCATAGGCATTACCTAACTTTGTCTCTTTGCCCACTCTGCATTAAAGTGGTTACTTTAGCAAGATGATTGCACAGCGGCAGGATCTGTCTCTGTAATCCTCCACACAGTGCAATGATGGCCTCAGATGGGCGATCAGAGGGAGCTGCAGAGTGGAGAATGGTTGCTTCCCCAGCAAAAGAGCAAAAACCAGGACTGTCGCCCACTTCTCCGGCTCTCATTGTGTTTCTTACAGCAATGGAAGAAACCAGGTGCTAGTGACGTTACATAGAATTATATAGAATTTACAGCACATAAACAGGCCATTTGGCCCAACTGGTCCATGCCGTTATGATCCACATGAGCCTCCTCCCACCCTACTTCATCTGACCCTATCTGCATATCCTTCTATTCCTTTCTCCCTCATGTACTTATCTAGCTTCCCCTGAAAGGGATCTATGCTATTCGTCTCAACCACTCCATGTGGTAGCATTTCTATGAAATAAAATTTAAAAATAGTAGTTCTATCTTAGAAGGATATAGCACATTGGGGATGGGGGCTTAGAAGTAAGGTAAAAAAAACATTGGCAAGGATTTTGCGGTGGTAATGAAGGCAAATCTATCAGGAGATAAAAAATAATAAGGGGAAAAAGTCTATGGTGGGCGTAGTCTACAGGCCCCCGAACAGTAGCAATGCTGTTGGATAGAGTATAAATCAACAAATAATGGAGGCCTGTAAAAAAGGTACAGTAATAATCATGGGTGATTTTAATCTCCATATTGATTGGACAAATCAAATTGGCCATGGTAGCCTTGAGGAGGAATTCATAGAGTGCATCCGGGATGGTTTCCTAGAACAGTATGTAATGGAACCAACCAGGGAGCAGGCTATCTTGGATCTGGTACTGTGTAATGAGACAGAATTAATAAATGATCTCATAGTAAAGGATCCTCTAGGAAAGAGTGATCATAGCATGGTTGAATTTCAAATTCAGTTGGAGGGTGAGAAAGTTGTATCTCAATCCAGTGTCCTGATCTTAACCAAAGGCAATTACAATGGCATGAGGGCAGAACTGGCTAAAGTGGACTGGAAAAATAAATTAAAGGGTAAGACAGTTGAAATACAGTGGCGGACATTTAAGGAGATATTTCATAACTCTCAACAAAATTAGATTCCAGTGAGAAAGAAAGATTTTAGGAGAAGGGAGCACTATCCATGGCTAACTAAGGAAGTAAAGGATGGTATCAAATTGTGCCATGTGTGCAGGAAGTGTATCCAGCTGCAGCTACTGGCAGACCGCATTGCAGCGCTGGAGCTGCGAATGGATACATACTGGAGCATTTGCGATGTTGAGGACATCATGGATAGCACGTTTAATGGGTTGGTCACACCGCAGGTAAAGGCTGCACAGGCAGGAAGGGAATGGGTGACCGCCAGGCAGATTAGTAGGCGCAGGCAGGTAGTGCAGGTGTCCCCTGTGGCCATCCCCCTCTCAAACAGATATGCCACTTTGGATATTTTTGAGGGAGATGGCTTATCGGGGGAAGACAGCAGCAGCCAACTTCCTGGCACCATGGGTGGTTCTGCTGCACAGGACGGGAAGAAAAAGAGCGGGAGAGCTATAGTGATAGGGGATTCTATTGTAAGGGGAATAGATAGGCGTTTCTGCGGCCGCAAACGAGACTACAGGATGATATGTTGCCTCCCTGGTACAAGGGTCAAGGATGTCTTGGGGTAGCTGCAGGGCATTCTGGAGGGGGAGGGTGAACAGCCAGTTGTCGTGGTGCATATAGGTACCAACGATATAGGTAAAAAATGGGATGAGGTCCTAAAAGCTGAATATAGGGAGTTAGGAGGTAAATAAAAAAATAGGACCACAAAGGTAGTAATCTCAGGATTGCTACCAGTGCCACGTGCTAGTCAGAATAGAAATAGAAGGATATTTCAGATGAATACGTGGCTAGAGGAATGGTGCAAGGGGGAGGGATTCAAATTCCTGGGACATTGGAACCGGTTCTGGGGGAGATGGGACCAGTAAAAACTGGACGGTTTGCACTTGGGTGGGACCAGGACCGATGTCCGAGGGGGAGTGTTTGCTAGTGCTGTTGGGGAAGGTTTAAACTAAAATGGCAGGGGGTTGGGAACCTGTGCAGGAGACAGAGGAAAGGGAAGCAAGGATAGAAACTGTAAGGTTTCCAAAATTTATAGATCCCCAAAACCTAAGGAAAAAGGACTTTGGAACTACCTCAGAGTGATAAAAATGCATTTGGGCCTAACATAAGAGACTGTAAGACCAAAACCCAAGTTTTGGCATTTTAAAACATGTCTGTGTCTGTAAAGGAACAAAAAGGTGGGTTCAACCTCTGTAAAAGCAGTTTTGGGTATTGTAGTTAATTGCAATGTCTGGGGAACTGGGATGACCTCACTCAAAGCCCCAGCAAGCATTAACATTTTGACAATAGACCCTAGGAGAAGACAGTCCCACCCAAAACAACAGGTCCCATCAAAACTGTTTACAGAACCCATTAAAGACATGCATAAAGCAAATATTCTATAGAAGTCCAAGGCCCAGTCAAGAAACCAAAACATGAGGACAATTTAAACTCTGATTAAACAACAGATCGACAGGATGGAGCTATCCTGAAACCACTTCACACATTTACAAAACCAGTTAACACGCTAGTAAAGTCGTTACTGTTAACAAGGCCTCAAATCAAGAGTTCTCCAGTAACAACAGTTCAAGTTCAACAAAGAAGGCAGTTCTGCAGTTTGGAGTTCAATTGAAAGCCTGCTTTCAGCAGAAGTGCGTGCTGGAGTTACAGAGTTCAGGAGAAGCAAAGAGAAGGCAGTTCCACAGTTCTGCAAGAAGACAGTTACAGTTCTGCAAGAAGGCAGTTCCACAGCTCGGAAGAAGGCAGTTGCGGCCAATTCATTAAATATATTCAAGAAGGAGATAGATATAATTCTTAAGGCTAAAGGGATCAATATCTATGGGGAGAAAGCAGGGACAGGGTACTGAATTTGGATGATCAGCCATGATCTCATTAAATGGCAGAAGAGGCTCGAGGGGCCGAATGGCCTACTCCTGCTCCTATCTTCTATGTTTCTATGAAAACGAAGGCACACAATGTTGCCAAGATTGGTGGGAGACCAGAGGATTGGGAATTTTTAAAAAACCAGTAAAGGATGACTAAAAAAATAATAAAGAGAGAGAAGATGAATTATGAGAGTAAACTGGCAAGAAATATTAAAACAGATAGTAAGAGCTTCTACAGGTATATAAAAAGTAAGAGAGTAGCTAAAGTAAACGTTGGTCCCTTAGAGGATGAGACTGGGAAATTAATAATTTTGAACGGGGAAATGGCAGAGACTCTGAACAAATATTTTGTATCTGACTTCACGGTAGAAGACACTAACAACATTCTAATAATGGATAATCAAGGGGCCACAGGGAGGGGGGAACTAAAGACAATCACTATCATGAAGGAAATGGTACTAGGTAAAATAATGGGACTAAAAGACGACAAGTCCCCTGGACCAGATGGCTTGCATCCCAGGGTCTTAAAAGAAGTGGCTGCAGAGATAGGGGATGCATTGGTTGCAATATACCAAAATTCCCTGGACTCTGGAGAGGTCCCAGCGGATTGGAAAACTGCAAATGTAACACCCCTATTTAAGAAATGAGGGAGACAGAAAGCAGGAAACTATAGACCAGTTAGCCTAACATCTGTCGTTGGGAAAATGCTGGAGTCCTTCATTAAGGAAGCAGTAGCAGGGCATTTGGAAAATCATAATGCAGTCAAGCAGAGTCTGCATGGTTTTATGAAAGGGAAATCATGTTTAACAAATTTGCTGGAGTTCTTTGAGGATGTAACGAGCAGGGTGGACAAAGGTGAGCCAGTGGATGTGGTGTATTTGGATTTCCAGAAGGCTTTCAATAAGGTGCCACATAAAAGGTTACTGCATAAGATAAGAGCTCACGGAATTGGGGGTAATATATTAGCATGGATAGAGAATTGGCTAACTAAAAGAAAGCAGAGAGTCGGGATAAAGGGGTAATTTTCCGGTTGGCAAACGGTAACTAGTGGGGTGCCACAGGGATGCTGGGGCCTCAACTATTTACAATCTACATTAATGACTTGAATGAAGGGACTGAGCGTAATGTAGCCAAGTTTGCAGAAGATACAAAGATGGGTGGGAAAGCAAGTTGTGCAGAGGACTCAAAGAATCTGCAAAGGGATATAGACAGGCTAAGTGAGTGGGCAAACATTTGGCAGTTGGAGTATAATGTGGGAAAGTGCGAGTTTATCCGCTTTGGCAGGAAAAATAAAAAAGCAAATTATTATGTAAATGGAGAGAGATTACAAAATGCTACAGTTCAGAGGGACCTGGGGGTCCTTGTGCATGAAACACAAAAGGTTAGCATGCAGGTGCAGCAAGTAATCAAAAAGGCAAATGGAATGTTGGCCTTTATTTCAAGGGGGTTGGAGTATAAAAGCAGGGAAGTCCTGCTACAACTGTACAGGGTATTGGTGAGACCACACCTTGAGTACTGCATACAGTTTTGGTCTCCTTATTTAAGGAAGGATATATTTGCATTGGAGGCAGTTCAGAGACGATTCACTAGGTTAATTCCAGAGATGAGGGGGTTAACTTATGAGGAAAGGTTGAGCAGACTGGGCCTATACTCATTGGAATTTAGAAGAATGAGAGGTGATCTTATTGAAACATATAAGGTACTGAGGGGGCTTGACAAGGTAGATGCAGAGAGGATGTTTCCCCTCGTGGGGGAACCTAGAACTCAGAGGCATAGTTTCAGAATAAAGGGTCGCTCTTTTAGAACTGAGATGAGGAGGAATTTCTTCTCTCAGATGGTCATAAATCTGTGGAATTCTCTGCCCCAGAGAGCCGTGGAGGCTGGGTCATTGAATACATTTAAGGTGGAGATAGACAAATTTTTGCAAGATAAGGGAGTGAAGGGTTATGGGGAGCGGGCTGGGAAGTGGCTCTGAGCCCAAGATCAGCCATGATCTTATTGAATGGCGGAGCAGGCTCAAGGGGCCAAGTGGCCTATTCCTGCTCCTATTTCTTATGTTCTTATGTTCATTCGCCATCATTACCCCTCTGAAACTGACCGTAACTTCAGGATTTAGTGCATGCACAGATAAACACGGAAATCCTGAAGTTGCTGTCAGTCATTCCCTGCTCCTCCACAGGTTGCATTGTAGAACTCCCCAGAGCCAGCAATCAATTCAAATCTCTTGAATTGATGTAAACTTTCCCTTTTACAATAGAATATTGCTGTTAAAAAAACCCTAAAAATTAAGCTTGTTGAAGGAGGTGTAACTGGGTTTTTAATGGCATACTAACTGCTGAACAACCGTTCTGGCCCTGAAAAACTCATTTTATATTTGTGGAATGTCAAATTTTTCCATTAATATGATTAAGGATTGCAAGTTTTTATATGATAATGTTTTTTAAAATTTATTTATGGTATTTCAGCTTCTACCTTAATCCTATGTGCATGTCCCAAACTTTATTTTGCTCTCTGAAATTTATTAAAATAAATTATAATCTGCATTTCACTTCCTGGTTTGTTGTCTGTGAGAATTCTTCAATATGATTGGCTGCTTAGCCAGCTTGATGATATCACTGTTGCTGGACACTGGTGATTCACTTGATTTCACCCCAGATTCAAACTAAGAACGGGAGAGCTGAAATTGATGCCACAGAGATCGCTAGATCTTTGTGGAAAGCTTTCTTTGAGGTCAGCGGCGATCGCCGTCGCTTCACCGCTGAGCGCAAATTCCGGGCCAATACTTCCTTGGCATGATACAGGAAAGGCCTTGCGATCTGATAGGTAATCTCTCTCCCACCTCATTCCTCCTCTCTCTCCATCACAAACATTCTTGTCTTTTGTTGTTTAATTCATACTACTATGGCACTGCTCCTTTGAACTTTCCCCTCTGTTCCTCATAAGCTCCAAATATGACGTCCTATGCACTCTTCCTCTCCCTACATACCCAATGTGTTGAAATCACACCTCGGCAGATAGTCAGGATGATTTAATTTAGTGGTCTGCAATTGTAAGGTACACATGCTTTGTTTTCTATCTATATATGCTTTGGCGATTCTGTATCTAATTTACTTCACCTGAGGAAGGAGCAATCGATAGCTCCGAAAGCTTGTGATTTCAAATAAAACTGTTGGACTATAACCTGGTGTTGTGCGACCTCTCAATTTTGAAATGTAGACACAGTGCACCAGCTCCAACTCTAATTCTTTGACATGACCTCAAATCGGTACAACTCCTTAATTCCCTCGGTCTTTCTTTTCTCCTACAATCTACTTGGGTTTTAAAAAACAAGTTTGGTGTCCCCTAATCATTACATCCTGATTTACCTCACTTTCTCTTGGTGGTGTCCTACACAATGGGCCTTGATTCTTGACCCTGGTTTCTCAAAAAAAGGAGCAAAATAAAGCTAAAAATGATAAATTCACTGATCCCATGCTCCCAGTAGGGAGCCTTGCTTCAAGGAATGTGGGTAAGAGAATTGGCACTGTAGCCCTATATTCAATCCACACCCTTTCAAGCATAGCTCCCTGTTGGAAGCATAGAATCAATGAATTTACCTTCAAATGGATACCGAGTTTTTCATATTCATTTTAAAAATTGATTTTTATTTTAATACTCAAAGTAATCTGACTGACTTGTGTTGTAGGGAGCTTAGGAGAACAGGCACCACCATAACATGGTGCAGTACCTGCCTATAGGGGCTTACCTTGTCTGTTTATGGCACGGCCCTACAACCTTTACCGATTCATCATGTTCGACTTACTTATTAAGGCCAAAGAGCAATTTATTCTACATTATAACTGACGTAAGAAAACTACTAGGCACTTGGTCTAAGCGTTCAACAAAGCTTTAATCAACTGTTTTTCAATATGGAGATCTAGTTGTGTCCTTCACTAGTTATAAGAACATAAAAACATAAGAAATAGGAGCCGGAGTAGGCCAATTGGCCCCTCGAGCCTGCTCCGCCATTCAATAAGATCATGGCTGATCTGATCCTAACCGCAATCTACTATCACAGAACCATCTCCTGAACCTAACAGAATTGGACACACAAAATAGGAGCAGGATCAGGCTACACGGCCCCTGGGCCCGCTACGCTACCCACAGGGCCATGACCGATCCGAACCTAGACTCATGTCCAAATTCCTGCCCGCTCCCCGTAACCCTTAATTCCCTTTACTTCTAGGAAACTGTCTATTTCTGTTTTAAATTTATGTAATGATGTAGCTTCTACAGCTTTTTGGGGCAGCATATTCCATTGACCTGCCACCCTCTGAGTGAAGTAGTTCCTTCTCATCTCAGTTTTGAAAAAGCAGCCCCTTATTCTAAGACTATGCCCCCTAGTTCTAGTTTCACCCATCATTGGGAACATCCTCCCCGCATCCACCCGATCCAACCCCTTCACAATCTTATATGTTTCAATAAGATCGCCTCTCATTCTTCTGAACTCCAATGAGTATAGTCCCAATCTACCCAACCTCTCCTCATATGTCCATCCCCTCATCCCCGGGATTAACCGAGTGAACCTTCTTTGTACTGACGCGAGAGCAAGTATGTCTTTTCTTAAGTATGGACACCAAAACTGTATGCAGTATTCCAGGTGCGGTCTCACCAATACCCTGTACAACTGAAGCAATACCTCCCTATTTTTATATTCTATCCCCCTAGCAATGAAAGCCAACATTCCATTGGCCTTCTTAATCACTTGCTGCACCTGCATACTAACCTTTTGAGTTTCGTGCATCAGGACCCCCAGATCCCTTTGTACTTCAGTACTTTCCAGTTTCTTGCCATTAAGATAATAACTTGCTCTACTATTTTTCCTGCCAAAGTGCATAACCTCACACTTTCCAGTATTGTATTCCACCTGCCAAATCTCTGCCCACTTACTTAGCCTGTCTATGTCCCCTTGCAGATTTTTTATGTCCTCCTCACTCACTACTTTCCCTCCCATCTTAGTATCATCTGCAAACTTTGATATGTTACACTTGGTCCCCTCCTCCAAATCGTTAATATAGATTGTAAAGAGTTGGGGACCCAGCACTGACCCCGGTAGAACACCACTAGTTCCTGTTGAGGAATGTCCTAAACAAGCTGGGCCCATGCCCGAGTATTTATACTCTCCCTGGACAGCGCCACCAGCAGGCCGCCCAGTATTACTTCATACAGGAATGACATGATTCATGTCAATAACCCCAGTCAATATTTTAACTGGGAACAACCCTTTTCACCTCGCTCTGGAGTTGTGGTTTCATCAGCTGTGATGAGCCATTTTTTTAATGGAATTAATCAAATTCTGTGTCTATTGCGTGGGATTCCAGGATTTTTACTGGTGTTTTGGGGATGGCATTCCACACTGCTTTTTTTTTTACCCATTACAATCAGTGGCCTTGTCTGTAAGCTATTCCTGCAGTTTCCTCCCCTGCTATTTACGCTCTAACATATGCAGATGGTGCTGTTTTTAACAGGTGTCATCTATTAACAATAAATTCAACAACCAGACCGCTGCTGATGGAGTTAGTCCATCCCCTTTCCCCAGAACGATGGGATCTAGAGCTTCAGCTACCTCTAGCCAACAGAACAGTCTTTAATTTAAAATTGGCTGATTGTAGATGGGGAGGTGAAGCGGAAGACCAACTTCAGCTGGATATCCTGAAAAGTACCGCAGTTCTTAAGAGGTTAATTTCATCAGCACCTATGTACTTTTATTTTGCAACACATTGTGATCATTACCTTGGGGTGTTTCTGTTATGTATTATCCCATTTGCTACCTGTTTCGTTCTACCTGTCGCATTTTTATGTCGTTCCATCAGAATTTTCGGACTTCTTTAAAAAAAAATACAATGCAGGTTTAGTCTCGTCATCAGGACCCCCATTTAACAGGAGATTGTTCCCAGCACTGGGCGGGAGAGGATTCCAAAAGTCCTGCTCACTATCCAGGGTCCTCCCTATTGTAAACGGTGCATGTGTGGACACTGGGTGAAGGTCTGATCAGCGGCAAACTATGATGCCCTCCACAGCCAAAGAACCTGCTAACACTCACTGTCCAAGTTCATAATGGGCCTGGTACTGGAGGGCCTGCGGGACCCGGTGGAATCACAGGTCAGCCCGTGTCTGCACTTTCAGAGGAGGATGAAGAAAACTGGATAACAACTCATAGTCACGAAGGAATTATAACCCCATTATATATGTTTATAAAGGTTTCAGCTGTGGCTCAGTGGTAGCACTCTCTGAGTCATGAAGGCTGTGGGTTCAAGCCTCACTGAGGTTATGAAAGTGTCCCGCGGTGTGTCTCCTCCCAGTGAGTGTGAAAGGCACTATACAAATGCAAGTCTTTTCTTTCTTTTATTCTCCTGCTCTTCTTCGAAATAGTGCCATGGGATCTTTTACATCCATCTGTGAGGGCAGAGACGGGGCCTCAGTATAACGTCTCATCCGAACGACGGCACCTCCGACAGTCCAGCGCTCCCTCAGTACTGCACTGCGGTGTCGGCCTAGAGTGAGATTTGAACCTACAACCTCCTGATTCAGATGTGAGAGTGCTACCACTGACCTCGTCTTAGGTGGTAGGGGTAAACGGGCGGTATCTATAGAAGTCAATAGAACTGGATATCAGGCGGGGAGTGGGCTGATACGATACTGACCGTATTGTGGTACTGCCCAAGACAAATTTTCACCCCTGTATGTCTACGGGACTACCATCATCCCTCAACCTAGTAACCTCGTCAAAACATTCATTTACGTTGGTAAGACATGGCCTTCTTTTACAGAATCTGTATAAGAACATAAGAACGTAAGAAATAAGAGCAGGAGCAGGCCATACGGCCCCTCAAGTTGCTCCGCCATTCAATAAGATCATGGCTGATCTTCTGCATCAACTCCACTTTCCTGCCCGATCTCAATATCCCTTGATTCCTTTAGTGTCCAAAAATCCATCTATCCACCTTGGGTGCAGGAACGGGAGGGCAAATTATTATTTAAATGGCAATAAATTGGGAGAGGGGGAAGTACAGAGAGACCTGGGTGTTCTTGTACACCAGTCACTGAAGGCGAGCATGCAGGTGCAACAGGCGGTCAAGAAGGCAAACGGTATGCTGGCCTTCATAGCAAAAGGGTTGGAATACAGGAACAGGGATACCTTGCTGCAGCTGTACAGGGCACTGGTGAGACCACACCTCGAGTACTGTGTACAGTTTTGGTCGCCTCATCTGAGGAAAGATGTTCTTGCCATGGAGGGGGTGCAGCGGCGATTCACCAGGCTGATACCAGGAATGGCGGGATTGACCTATGAGGAGAGACTATGTAGTTTAGGGATGTACACACTGGAGTTTAGAAGATTGAGAGGGGACCTCATAGAAGTGTATAAAATTCTGACAGGTCTAGACAGATTAGATGCAGAAGGAATGTTTCCCTTGGCGGGTGAGAACAGAACTAGAGGACATAATTTAAGGATAAGGGCTAAACCATTTAGGACAGAAATGAGGGGGAATTTCTTCACTCAGAGAGTGGTGAACCTGTGGAACTCATTGCCACAGAGGGCAGTGTACGCCAGCTCATTAAATATATTTAAGAGGGAATTAGATATATTTCTACAGGCAAAAGGGGTTAAGGGTTACGGAGAGAAGGCGGGGACGGGATACTGAATTGAAGGATCAGCCATGATCTCATTAAATGGCGGAGCAGGCTCGAAGGGCCGGATGGCCTACTCCTGCTCCTATCTTCTATGTATCTATGTATCTATGTATCTCAGTCTTGAATATACTCAATGACTGAGCATCCACAGCCCTCTGGGATGGAGAATTCCAAAGATTCACAACCCTCTGAGTGAAGAAATTTCTCCTCATCTCAGTGCTAAATGGCCAACCTCTTATCCTGAGACTGTGCCGGTTAGTTCTAGACTCTCCACTCTCCAGCCAGGGAAAACAGCCACTCAGCATCTACCCTGTCAAGCCTTCTAAGAAGTTTAGATGTTTCAATGAGATCACCTCTCATTCTTCTAAACTCCAGAGAATATAGGCCCATTCTACACAATCTCTCCTCATAGAACAGCCCTCTCATCCCAGGAATCAATCCAGTGAACCTTTATTGCACCCTCTCTAAGGCAAGTATATCCTTCCTTAGGTAAGGAGACCAAAACTGTGCACAGTACTCCAGGTGTGGTCTTACCAAAGCCCTATATAATTGCAGCAAGACTTCCTTACTCTTAGGGCTGGATTTTGCCAGCCCTGGGGAGGTGGGTTTGGAGGCGGGACTGCCGGGAAAATGGCAGAATCTGGGGGCGGGTGCCCATCCCGCCCCCAACCCACCTCCGTGCCATCTTCCCAGGAGGCGGGTAGCCGACAGGTAGTTAACAGGCAGTTAAGAGGATTATCCCCATTTTTCCACCAGAGGCGCGGGCTTCCCGATGTCGGGAAACCCCACCGGGGTCACCGAGGCGAGCAGGGGTTGGAGGGGTGCAAAAGTGCACTGTGGAGGTAAGTGATGGGTACAAGTGTGGAGAGGTAAGTGTGTGAGGTGAGTGGAAAGTGATAGAAAATGTTTACTTACCTTTGTTTTTTCCTGCAGGCTTCAACAGTTGGGGATGCGGAGACTCTCGCATCTCATTGGCAGAAATGACAGATGGCTGCTGCATTCTCCGATGCAACAGCCATCTCATTTCTGCTCACAAAAGAGGTTTAATGAGTCTTGAATACAAGAACTCATCAAACAACACAGAATGTCAGTGTTTGACAGCTTCACAGAGCTGTCAAACGATGACAATTCAACTGTCAAAATTTTTTGACAGATGAAATGTCATACGCTGACGTTCTCTGTAACCGGCTTCCCCTTAATTGGCCTACTAAGTCACCTTAATGAAGGGAAAATAGCGTGGGTTGGCCACAAATCGATGGAGGCAGGACTAAAATCCGACAAGCAGCAGTCCCACCTCCAACGCGCCCCCATTGGCAAAATCACCCCCTTATACTCCAACCCCTTTGCAATAAAGGCTAACATACCATTTGCCTTCCTAATTGCTTGCTGTACCTGCATGTTAACTTTCTGTGATTTGTGTACAAGGACACCCAGGTCCCTCTGAACACCAACATTTCCCAATCTCTCACCATTTAAAAAATACTCTGCTTTTCTATTTTTCCTACCAAAGTGGATAACTTCACATTTCTCCACATTATATTTCATTTGCCATGTTCTTGCCCACTCACTTAGCCTGTCTATATCCCCTTGAAGAACAATCAAATCAATCTGAATCCCAACATTTACTCGTCTCTCACCTTTTAAAAAATATTCTGCTTTTCTATTCTTCCTACCAAAGTGGATAATTTCACATTTCCCCACATTATACTCCATCTACCACCTTCTAGCACACTCACTTAAGTGGTCTATATCTCTTTTGCAGCCTCTTTGCTTCCTCCTCATAGCTTATTTTCCCACCGAGCTTTGTATTGTCAGCAAACTTGGATATATTACACACAGTCCCCTCATCTAAGTCATTGATATAGATTGTAAATAGCTGAGGCCCAAGTACTGATCCTTTTCGGCACTCCACTAGTTACAACCTGCCAACCCGAAAATGACCAGTTTATTCCTATTCTCTGTCTTCGTTCTATATTCGCCAAATAGGGCTGCCCAACAGTCTCACTTTTTCCAGACTCAGCCCTCTGGCCTCCTCATTAACAAGCTGTGCTAGAAAACAGTCATTTATAACGTCTGCGGATCTTTCCAGCCGAGTGTCACTCACTTTGGTTTAAAAAATGTGACCTGTTTTAATTTATGCCATTCTTGAAAAAAAATAAACACAGTGCCATATGTTTCAATGGGTTTGCAATATGTGTAGCTCATGCTGATCATAAATCTTGCTGATTGTAAGTGTCACTCCTAACAATACTGCATTGTTGACAGCTGTGATATGTCGGAGGAGGAGGAGGAGGGGCTCACCACGCCAATGCTTGTTTAATAAAGTCTCGACGTTGACTTATGGCAAAACAATAGCTGGCATGTTAAAATCTCCAATATATCCAAGGGACTGTTGTTTCTCATAGCTTAATGTGAGCATGCCCTGAGCTGATTGTTAGCAGCTGAATCATGCAATATAAGGGATACATCACAGTGTTCAGAACTAGCGTTCAGTTTAGACAGGTCTAATGAAGGACAACCTCATGAGACGTTTTAACACCTATGGGGTTTAGCCAATCACCTCATTCAGCATTCAGCGTGTTATTGCTAATAGGGAGTGCTGTGCCCGGCACTGACTCTTTTTTCTTTTAGAAGCTACCAGAAAACAACGTAGCAACTTAAGCAGCAGCTGAAATTACAGCTCAATAGCGGAGGTCATAGAATCATAGAAATTCACGGCACAGAAGGAGGCCATTCGGCCCATCGTGTCTGAGCCGGCCGAAAAAGAGCTCTCCAGCCTAATCCCACTTTCCAGCCCTTGGTCCGCCGCCCTGTAGGTTACACTATTTCATAGAATCATAGAATAGTTACAGCACGGAAGAAGGCCATTCCACCCTTCAAGTGCATATCCAAGTACTTTTTGAATGTGATGAGGGTCTCTGCCTCTACCACCCTTTCAGGCAGTGAGTTCCAGACCCCCACCACCCTCAGGCTGAAAAAAGTTCTCCTCAACTCCCTTCTAATCCTTCTACCAATTACTTTAAATCTATACCCCCTAGTTATTGACCGCTCTGCTAAGGGAAATAGGTCCTTCCTATTCACTCTATCTAGGCCTCTCATAATTTTATCCACATCAATTAAGTCTCCCCTCAGCCTCCTCTGTTCCAAAGAAAACAACTCCAGCCTATCTAATATTTCCTCATAGATAAAGTTTTCCAGTCCTGGCAACATCCTCGTAAATCTCCTCTGTACCCTCTTTAGTGCAATCACATCTTTCCTGTAATGTGGTGACCAGACTGTACGCAATACTCTAGCTGTCATCTAACTAGTGTTTTACACAGTTCAAGCATAACATCCATGCCCTTATAAGAACCTAAGAAATCGGAGCATAAAAAAAAACATTAAAAAATATTCTATGCCTTGGCTAATAAAGGAAAGTATCCCGTAAGCCTTCTTAACCACCTTATTTACCTGTCCTGCTACCTTCAGGGATCTGTGAACATGCACTCCAAGGTCCCTCTGATCCTCTACACTTCTCAGTATCCTACCATTTATTGTGTTTATTCCCTTGCCTTGTTAGCCCTCCCCAAATACGTTACCTCACACTTCTCCGGATTGAATTCCATTTGTCACTTTTCTGCCCACCTGACCAGTCCATTGATATCGTCTGTTGAAGGGGATCATTTTCTGCGTGTGCAGTGGCGGCAGGGTTTTCGAGCGCTGCCAGACCATATCAAGAAATCGCAGGCAACACGCCCCTGATTTTCCAACATGGACTGGCAAAGAGTGAGGCTTCCTATTACCAACACATGGCCTCACACACCCCTCCCCCCCATCTCTGTAACCTCCTCCAGCCCTACAATCCTCCGAGATATCTGTGCTCCTCCAATTCTGCCCTCTTGTGCATCCCCGGTTTCTTTTGCTCCACCATTGGCGGCCGTGCCTTCAGCTGCCTAGGCCTTAAGCTCTGGAA
Source organism: Squalus acanthias (assembly GCA_030390025.1). NCBI lineage: Eukaryota > Metazoa > Chordata > Chondrichthyes > Squaliformes > Squalidae > Squalus > Squalus acanthias. Next base: position 153,558,768 of record CM059428.1, read on the forward strand.
ATTCCCTCCCTAAACCTCGCTGCCTCGCCCTCCGCCTAAGGTCGCTACTTACCTACCTCCTTGACCAAGCTTTTGGTCACCTGTCCTAATATCTCTATGTAGCTCGGTGTCAAATTTTGTCCGATAACGCTCCCGTAAAGCGCCCCAGGATGTTTTACTACGTCAAAGGTGCCATGTAAATGCAAGTTGTTGTTGTTGTTGTTGGCATGTAAGCCTGCCAAATTTGCTGATGACACAAACGTGGGCCTCATCAATATTAATTGGGTGAGCTGCCATTGCCTGTCCTGTCTCCACAGGCAGCTCACCCATTTGAAGATATGAACTTCGGGCCACTTGCCTCGGCGGCAGCCCAAAGGTTTAGTCACAGGAGAGGGGTTTGTGGAGCAGCAATGGTGGGGAGGCGATCGGGATACTGTGGAGACTGGGGAGCACTCCTGCTCCTCCTGGCACCACGGCAACCATTTATATAGTTTTTTTTTTAAAAACTTACCTTTTGATGGCGGTCTCGCAATATTGATATTGATCAAAAGAGCACGGGTTGCAAGAGGGACAAGCACCTTGAGCACAGAAGCAATTAGTCATAGCTGTAGAATATGCTGGAATTCTTTGAAGAGTTAACTACATTGGAAAAGGAGGGCATTCCTGGGATATAACTTACTTGGGTTTTCAGATGGCAATTAATAAATATAAGGCTTTCAAAAAATATTAAAGCTCATGGAATCATGGCAAATTAGCTAATTACATTGAAAACCGCCTTGCCGAATTGACTATTATTCATGTGTGAGCCTTGACAGTGAGTGCTGTCCAATCATTTGATTGTTGAAGCCATCAAAACCAAACCCAATCCTGCCATCACCTGACATCCACAATCGGCATGGATCAGTGGACAGCGATCGGACTCGAGAGCCCTGGCAGACACTTAAATCATGACATGGAACCAGCATCATGTCCAGCATCAACGGGATTGCAAGTGAGAGAGAAAAAAGACATGGGGGAATTTTAAACCCCAAAAAACGGGTGGGTTGGGCTCAGGTGGAAGGTTAAAGAGTTAAAAATCTGAATCCTGACCCCAACCCGGCAACTTCCGGTTTTAGCGGAGGCAGGATGGAGGGGGGCCGGGGTAGGGGACGGGGGCTGGGCGGGCAGCCAACCAGCTCGCAGGAGGCAGGTTGGCACTTTGAATATTATAATGAGGCTCTGTGCCTCATGGTAATCCACCATTTTAAATTTAACTGTGGGCGAGCCGGTTTCCCAGGCCTCAGGGAACCCAGCAGTTAAAGGGAGGCGAGGACTGCTGGATCCAGGAGGTAAATGCCTTTCCACTTACCTGCTGGATCCAGCGTTCCTGCCTCACCAACCCCCCGCAATCGGGCACCCCCTTGACTCTTTCGACCTCACCCCTCCGGCCCCCGATCAAATTCCGACCTCCCCCCTCCGGCCCCCGATCACATTCCGATCTCCCCCCCGCCGGCCCCCCCCCCCCCTCCAGCCTCTGGTCTCCCCACCTGATCCCTCCCTCCTTCCTCTCTGTGACCTAGTGCCGCAGGCCTACCCGCCAGCCAGCCAGCCAGCCTCTCCATCTGGCTAGCTGCAGGCGGTAAACAGTGATTTTAAATGCTAATTCGGCAGGGCCTGGGGGAAACCTGTGCTCCCGGGTTACCCGACCGCTTTCCAGCCCCACCCCCGTCACTCCCGACCCACCTCCAAATTAAAATTCCGGCCATTGTAAGCAAGGAAGGGGGAAAAAATGGAGGAATGAGGTAGTTTGGGCCAGTGTATACTGCCTGGTATCAGCTACCAAATGGATCAGTTTGCACATATTCTTAACTCCCTTGTGCCAGCCTGGCTAAGCTTTGGGAGGAAATTCGCCATTTGCCTCTTCAGCTATTCCTAGTGCACATTCCAGTGAAACTTGAATAAAAATAGGAAGAAAAATAACGAAGTCATAAAAGACCCTCGCCAAAAATGTAGGCCCCTAGCACTTTGTCTCTGGCATATAAATGGGTTCGAAGCACATTGGCATGTCATAAAATGATGCAGTAGTAAAGCAGCTTTACTTTGTACCCATTCTTCATTGATCAGAAACCAACAAAAAAGGAGTCAAAGTGTTGGAGAATTGGTGAGGCTGCCAGACTTGGTTTACAAAGGAGTGGGAAAAAAATCAATCAACTTCAATATCTGTACATTGAGGTTCAATCTACCACTCTTTTTCTCCTTTCTTGCACTTTTGGGTAATTGTTTCTTTCTTTAAATTCCTACATAGTGTCAATGAACACTGCAAGATTATTGCTGCTGTGAGTGGGACCTCTGCCCACAGCCCTTGACTGAAGATTTTGGGTCGAATCAAGTTCAGGGATAACCTATTGCTCACCCCACACTGGAGGCTCGCAATGGCTCTCACTGAATCAACGTAAGAAAGGAAGATTGCGCATTTATATAGCACCGTTCACATCCTCAAGATGTCCCAAAGCGCTGCACAGCCAGTGAAGTCAATCTGCTATTGTAGGCAAACAAACAGCACAAAGTAACATCTACCTACACCCTGTTCGGGCTGAGAAACGGGCCAATAGGCAGATGAAAATTTAAAAAGAAAACCTACCATCCAGTGGAAAATCAGGATTTTTTGCTGAAAGTTACTGAGGGCATTGACTGCACCTGCCCAAATATGGACAGCCATAATTGAAAGTAGGCGGTGATGATGGAATGACATCATGCATCATATTTTCTTTCATTAACACCGTAGCCTATACTGGACCCAATTAAAACTAGCATGTTGTCCAGCTTTGCTAAGAGCCAGCAGAAAGCCCTTTAAATTTCAACCCGCAAAATGTAAATTTAAGGAGGAACAGGCCCGTCTTCTTCTATTGCCCCCAGGCATATGGCCCCGCCTGAGGCCTGCAGCAGCTATTTTCCAATCGCCCTCCTGGAGCAGGTGGGCAACTTGCTGGGACCTTGCCCAAAACACGCCAGTGAGGGAAACCCTGCGGAATTCTCACAAGGTCAACGGTGCTCCTTCGGGTGGCCGGAAGTCTTGCCCTGGCACATTTACAGAGGCATAACGGCCATGGTGAAACAACCCTGCCTCTGCGCCAGATCTCACTAACAACTCTTTCTCAAAATAGAAAGTCCTGCTAGGGTGTCTTAGTGACAGTTTGGTGTAAAGTTGCTAAACTTTAAAGCAGTAACCTTTCAAAAGATGTCTAAACAAAACTGCTCCAACATGAGCATACATACGTAGCTGAGCACAGAAGCGAAAGGCAGATGTGAAAGGCAAGAGAATGTAGGAACAGGATTCGGCCATTCAGCCCCTCGAGCCTCTTTCACCATTCAATTAGATCACGACTGATCTGTATCTTAACTCCATCTACTCAACTTGGTGCCATTAATAACCTTGGAGGATATCCTTCCCCAACAAAAATCTGTCAATCACAGTTTTGAAGTTTTCAATTGACCTAGCCTCAACAGCTTATTGGAGGAGAGAGTTCCAGATTTCCACTGCCCTTTGTGTGAAGAAGTGCTTCCTGACATTACTCCTGACGGCTTAGCTCTAATTTTAAGGTTATGCCCCCTTGTTCTGGACTCCCCCACCAGAGGAAATAGTTTCTCTCTATCTACCCTATCAACTCCTTTAAACATCTTAAACACCTCAATTAGATCACCCCTTAACCTTCTATACTCAAGGGAATACATGCCTAGTCTAGGCAACCTGTCCTCATAGTTTAACCTTTTTAGCCCCGGTATCCCACAATGCCATGAGAGAGAAAGGAACATCACTGGAGGGGGAAAAAAAATAACATTGCAGAGGCCCTAAAGCATCAGGTACTATGGGGTAAACATTGTATCTCTATGCTCCTGCTGCATGTCAGAACTCAAATTTCAAAATCGCGTGACCCCCAGCCCATGATTTTCTATCCATTAATTGTAAAGGGTGGAAAACACGGTGCTGGAGGTGTGTAATTTTGTGACGTGTGCTTCTGGCGTGCACCAGGAGTGCAAAAGCAGAACTTCTACCACTATTTGGCAGGCCTAATGCCATCCATGTGATTATCTCAATTAGAAACGGGCTACAAAACTGTCAGTGGCAGAGGTAGAACCAAGCATCAAGAGCTGGGAGGACATGAGAGACAATGCTAGGATTTGGATTTGAATCAGAGGGTAGAGGGGGATGTGACCCATGCTAAAAAATAATTGAGGGAGTAAAACATCCACTCATTCCAACCAATGGTCACACCAATATCTAACTGCAGGTCATCTGGGCATGTTTCTTTTACTGTTAAGGTCAGATTGCACTGTTATCAGATTGTGTTTTCATTTGATAAATGCTCCAATTTTATTTTGAGATGAGATTTTGAGAAGGTAGGCTCTTTCTACAGTGAGATTTCTGTCTGTCTATCTTCTGCCACAATACCATTCAATATTGTTTCTTTCCAAACCTTATAGTTACAACGCAAAAGTCTAATTCTACAACGCAGCTCTACCAATTAGGTTAAATTCTGTTTCAGTGTTCATTAACTGGAGAATAAGTGAGAGCAGTGACTGAAAGGCTGTCATTTAATGGATGCGTTCAAATGACATCAAACCATGACAGTGAAACTCAAGTGAATTAGAACTGTCATCTGAACCTTGAGATAAGATTACAGCTTTGCAATTGCTCCAGGATATTTATTATCTTTTATAATATGCTGTGAAGTTCATGCTGGTCACCTTATTCTGTTTTGGGTCCATTTTCTTTTTCAATAGCAGCTGTCATTGCTGATGCAGACAGCCAGACACTCCGACATGTGCACTGGTAGATTAATAATTGCAATGTCATCTTTACAATTTTATCAAGTGCTAATCAACCGTGGATTCTCATGAAATAACACGGCTAGTACACCTTATTTTTTTCCTGGGGCTTTCTTCTCTCTCCTGAAAGTACAAACAAGGAACATGGCTTGACGGTCCCTACATCTCCTCCTCATCCCCCGGCCATGCAGATTATTACTTCGAAGCAACCAGGAAAGTAGGATCAGCGGACATAAAACAGAAACGATTGGAAGGTAAATTTAAAACAGATAACAGAAGAATCTCTTCACGCAAACTCAGAAGTATTTTGAATGGTCTAACAAGCAAGATAGTTAAGGCAAAAATCAGAGGATTTGCTCAAGATATAGCTCCACATTGTAAGAGGACTGTTAATATACTAGAGGGATGAGCTTCAATGGGGAGAATGGCCTTTTCTTATTACATAGCTTTTTTTAATGGTTTTGTGTTTATTCTTTGGGTACAATGGGGGTTGAAGCATTGTCTATATTCAGTTCCTGGTCTATGCTGAGTGAGCTAATATTTTTTTTACGACTGCCATTTTCTACCTGCCGTGGACACTACCATAGATTTAAAAGAAATTGTAATGAGCTGTGGAGAACATAGTTAGTCCTGAAATTGCTGGGGTCCTGGTGATGTACCGTCACTGTTACCAGGGTGGGCAGAGGAGGAGCTCAGGTGTGACCGCCCCATCCCTGTGCTTTACAATCCCGTCAGAAGTGCAGGCGGGTGCTTCTTGTGTCTGCCCCCTCCCGATGATGTCACCAGAAGAGGCGGGGCTGGCATTACCCACTCTAAATTCCACTAGTCCCACCTGCATTGCCCCTGAAGTATGCCTTAACATTCAAGGAACTGATCCTGCAGGAAGTGGGGCCAGCATTCTAAAAGGCCGCTCAACCCTACGGCAATCGATCGCCGGGAAAACGGCAAATTTGAAATTACAGCAATAAAAAAGTTTTAAAATAAATGAAAAAGATCACATCTTATAAATGGTAAGTTCAATATCAGGTACAATATTCATGGTCTATGCGGTCTCCTGGACTTGCCTAAGGGGCTGGCAGAGAAATTTCCCAGATTTTCTTTTTTTCCCTGATTGGCCACGGGTATTTTCGTTCTGCTTTTTTTTGTCACTCCCAGGAGATTACGTGACTGATGGTGGGTGTCTGCTGGTGGGTATGGGTGCCTAATTACTCTGAATCATAGAATCATAGAAATTTATGGCACAGAAGGAGGCCATTTCGGCCCATCATGTCTGTGTCGGCTGAAAAAAAGCTATCCAGCCTAATCCCACTTTCCAGCTCTTAGACCATAGCCCTGTAGATTACAGCACTTAGAATCATAGAATCATAGAAAGTCACAGCATGGAAGAAGGCCATTTCGGCCCATCGTGTCCGCGCCGGCCAACAAAGAGCTATCTTGCCTAATCCCACTTCCCAGCTCTTGGTCCGTAGCCCTGCAGGTTAGAGCATCCCAAGTGCACATCCAAGTACTTTTTAAATGTGGTTAGGGTTCCTGCCTCTACTACCCTTTCAGGCAGTGAGTTCCAGACCCCCACAACCCTCTGGGTGAAGAAATCTCCCCTCAAATCCCCTCTAAACCTTCCACCAATTACTTTAAATCTGTGCCCCCTGGTTTTTGACCCCTCTGCTAAGGGAAATAGGTCCTTTCTTTCCAATTTATCTATGCCCCTCATAATTTTATACACCTCAATAAGGTCTCCCCTCAGCCTCCTCTGTTCCAAGGAAAACAGACCCAGCCTATCCAGTCTTTCCTCATAGCTAAGATTCTCTACTCCCAGCAACATCCTTGTAAATCTCCTCTGTACCCTCTCTAGTGCAATCACATCTTTCCTGTAATGTGTTGACCAGAACACACTGCTCCAGGCATTGCGGTTCTGTGGAGCAAGCTCGATGGACCAGTTGGTCTTTTCCTGCCTATCAATTTCGTATGTTATATCATAGAATCATAGAAATGTATGGCACAGAAGGAGGCCATTCGGACAATCGTGTCTGTGCCGGCTGAAAAAGAGCTATCCAGCCTAATCCCACTTTCCAGCTCTTGGTCCATAACCTTTTAGGTTACGGCACTTCAAGTGCATATCCAAGTACTTTTTAAATGCAATGAGGGTTTCTGCCTCTACCACCCTTTCAGGCAGTGAGTGCTAGACCTCCACCACCCTCTGGGTGCTCCAGGCATTGCAGTTATGTGGAGCAAGCGCGATGGACCAGTTGGTCTTTCGCTGCGTGTCAATTTCGTTTGTTCATATGTTCCTGCCTGTCGATTTCGTATGTTCGTATATGCTCATATTTCAGGTCTTCAGCTGGCACAGACAGCCCTTTTTTACTCCCCTCCCCCACGCCAGCGAAGCGATCGCCCACATTATGTAAATTTACCCGACCTTGGGATTCAAGACGGGGTCAAGGACATAATCAAAGGACAGGCGGAAAAAACACCTGCCAAGGATCTGCCACCATCGTGTCTTTGACAGGAGTTTCTACCCCTGTGTGTGTATAGATTGAGAGGTCGCACAACACCAGGTTATAGTCCAACAGTTTTATTTGAAATCACAAGCTTTCGGAGCTATCGATCGCCCCTTCCTCAGGTGAGGAAGGGGCGATCGATAGCTCCGAAAGCTTGTGATTTCAAATAAAACTGTTGGACTATAACCTGGTGTTGTGCGACCTCTCAATTTTGTCCACCCCAGTCCAACACCGGCATCTCCGCATCATGTGTATAGATTAACATCATAACATGAGAGTAATAGAGCAGTGTGGTTTTGAATGGTGTCAATGCAAACTGTGAAGTGCAACTTGGGTATGAAGTTGTCAGAATCGAATATAGGCCAGTTGTAGGAGACGGCTACGAGAAGGTAATCTCACACAGCTTTAGATTTACACCTTGTTATGAAGTAGGGATTCAGAGGCCCGCAGTCCTTTTAAACTTCATTTTAACCTTTTTTAACTTTTAGCAGAAAGTTGGCCCTTTGTTAACTTTAAATTGAATTGGTATTTTGAGACCAAATGGCTCGAGCTCTACATATGAATGACTTCCCTGACTGGAGCAGTATAACTCGGGTTTGTGGGCTTCGCTTCACTCGAAGCAGCTACCGGTCTCAATCTGGTACCAGCAGTATAACTGCACCCTTCATGAACAACTATCTTTGTACAATGCTAATGTAAAATAGTTTAATATTTGCATATTGCTACTTGTTCTCAAACACATATACGTAGAGCTCGACTAATGTTCTGAATTTACACTTTGTTTCATGAACAGAAGTGGGTGCATGAAAAGAGAGACCTGGGGGTACATGTGCACAAATCGTTGAAGGTGGCAGGGCAGGTTGAGAAAGCCGTTAAAAAAGCATACAGGATCCTGGGCTTCATAAATAGAGGCGCTTAGAGTACAAAAGCAAGGAAGTTATGATGAACCTTTATAAAACACTGGTAGGGCCTCAACTGGAGTACTGTGTCCAATTCTGGGCACCGCCCTTTAGGAAGGATGTGAAGGCCTTAGAAAGGGTGCAGAAAAGATTTACCAGAATGGTTCCAGGGATGAGGGACTTCAGTTACGTGGATAGACTGGAGAAGCTGGGGTTGTACTCCTTAGAGCAGAGACGGTTGAGAGGAGATTTGATAGAGGTGTTCCAAATCATGAGGGGTTTAGACAGAGTAGAAAGAGAGAAACTGTTCCTATTGGCGGAAGGGTCGAGAACCAGAGAACACAGATTTAAGGTGATTGGCAGAAGAACCAAAGGCGACATGAGGAAAACTTTTTTACGCAGCGAGTGGTTAGGATGTGGAATTCACTGCCTGAAAGGGTGGTGGAGTCAGATTCAATTGTGGCTTTCAAAATTGGATAAGTACCTGAAGGAAAAACATTTGCAGGGCTACGGGGAAAGGGAGGGGAAATGGGACTAGCTGAAGTGCTCTTGCAGAGAGCCGGCACGGGCTCGACGGGCTGAATGGCCTCCTTCTGTGCTGTAACCATTCTATGATTCTATGGTTGGCTAATGACAAATTTCAATCCTTTCAAATTTTACTAAAGCTGGTGAAGACCACTCTTAAATATTTCAGAAAAATAGACTATGGAAACATCTTCTGTCCTTTTTGAGCACCCCGTGATAAAGAAAAACATCAGCCACAGCCGTTACTGAATCCCTTTAAATAGGAACACAAGCCCTTTAAATGCGCATTGCCTGATTGGTTCCTTCAGCAACAGCCCTCTTTTCCCCAGGCAGAGACTAATTGTCTCATTAGACTTGCAGGTTCGCCTTGCGCGTCTCGCATGCTCTTTGAAAATTGAGCAGAATTAAACTGGAAAATGTTGGTTGCAACTGTCTTCTCCGCACCTGTTTCCAGCGGTTCTATAAATACAGACGCCGAAGCTTACATGGGCAAACAATAGGCGCAATGGTGCTATCAAAGCAATCAAATCCACTCCCAGAGTTAATTAGACAGAGCTTTCAGAGGTGTAACAATCTGTTATTGAAACACACCAGAGAGTAACAAAGAAGATACACAGAGACATCTTAGCCTTGAATGTCAGGAGGTGACTTTAAAATGGGGTTTACAGGCAGCTTTTGCAATAAAAGGCTAGATGACCAGACAGCATATGCAAGATTTCCCTTCAAAGCTATTTTATTTAAGAAGTGTTGTTATTTCTCAATGCTTGGTGATTTCTTTTTCTTTCAAAAACGGTAGAGTTCATTTTCTGATCCTAATTAGTTTGCCCGCATCCCAGAAGTTACAACAGGTAGGATTTAGGGTACAGCATTCAAAAGGATCTTAAATAGGTAATTGGTCATTTCATTCACCAGTTGTCTGACAAGTGGGCATTCATGCATTAAATGGACAAATGGTCTCTTAGCACCTCCAGCAAAGAGTATAATTACTTTGCTCCATATATAGAGAAAAAATTAGGAATGGGCAGCGAACCGAATTTCAACCCTCAAAGTGAGTCATTTTGGTTAATTTGCTGAACACTCAAATTTGGCCTGTTCCTGAAACTTTATGGTTCGATATTATTGTCTCTTCGAAGCAAGAGAATATCACCCCGCACAAGCATCCTGTCACATAATATCTCCCACTATAAGTTTCCCTATTGTGTTGGTTGTTCATTGAACTAGTGCCGCAGCAGGATTAAGTGTTTTTCTCTTAATTATTACATTTCAAAATTTAAAAAAAATAACTTCCACCCATCAAGCACAGTGTTGCTAGGATCCTGGGGAGGGGATTAGAGTTTGAAATGTAAAAATCTGGTCTTGCAAGACATTGGATCACAGAATGATCGATTGGACTGTCTAAACTGGCAGAAGAGTAGAGCCACAGTTTTTATTTTTTTCTAATACAATAAGGAGAGGATTCTAGGGATTACGGAGTTACCACTCATTACCCGTGCCACTTCCTTCCATAGGAACCTGGCTGCTGTATTGGCCACTCCCACTGTTTCATCTCTTGTGCCTAATTTCAGTCAGAATCATATTTATATCATTCTCCAAGAAGTTTCAGCCTCTCTTCTTCCTGGTTCCGTTTTGATCCATGGTTTGAAATTGCTGAATGCTGGTGCTGCTTTAAGAACAGTCCAGCTTTAAGTACAGCACTTTCGCATTCACAAGATCTTCATCCGTCCCCTACCACCAATTAATATTCTAGGCCTTAAGGCATAACTGGGCAGTTGCTGGTGGCTCATGTACTTTTATCCCACTCAGCAGTATTTAAATTTGCTGACTCCAGAATTGAGGATGCGGTCAACGTAGGGCCAACTGGACGGGCAGGAGTTCCGCTCTGCTGCAAGACAACGCCAATCAAACTTTCGGGTCTCTCAATCTACGGAAGAGATTTTAACCCACCACGCCTGGCGGGGATGGGACGCCCATACAGTTATAATTGCCTGGGTAAACTTACCACCCTGCCCCCACTTTATTCCTGCCCGCACTTTTTTTTTTTGGCGGCCAAGGTGCCTCACAAGCAAATCAGGGTATTATGATGAGACTGGGACCTCAATGGCATTTGAACCGCAGACTGAGTGGGGCACCCACCCCACGGCCAACCTGCTCAGCAGAGCCTGAAGTAGCGGAGGCCCTAAATGGTAAGTTGGGGGCAGGAAGAGCAGGATTAAATCTCCGGGCTCCACAGGAAAGTCTGGGTCTCTGTTGCCCCGGGCTTCTCCCCTTTCCCACCCGCGAGAGCTTGCCACCCTCCCCGAACCATCCGCCTGCAACTTACTCGAGCGCTGAAGACCACTCAATCCTTGCCTGCCAGCAGCCAGTCACTGCCTCTCTTTACGCCCGTTTCGGGCTGGCAGCCGGTGGGATGTAAATGAAGCCTGTAGGTTAAAATAGCCCCAGGTCCCAAATTGACGATGGTGGGGTGGGTGAGGGACTTGATGGCTTGCCCTGCCCCCCACCCCACCCGCCCAAAACCCACTCCTTCAGCCTTTTCCTTTCAACTGTTAAGTCATCCGTCAACAATAATGCCACCTAGCTTAATAGGGATATCTTTTCAAAACTTTCTGCACCCTCAACTCCATCTCTTGTCCATGTTCTCCTTCGAGCATTTTCTCTGATACCAGTAATAATGTCAATATTATTGCAGCTAAGTACAATTCTAATTCTGTCAACTTCCCATTATCCTTGTTTAAATTTTCTCTTTGCGTGGAGTAACATTGTTTCTTCTTCTCATTGTTAGCAGCAGTCATTTGTTCATCAATGTTAGCCTCCTCCAAATCATAATTTAAAAGACTCCTAATGACTGTTTTTCATGTATTACGCAACATATTTGTTCACCTTTAGTTTCCGTGCAGTTCACCTAAAGGGCAGAAGTTCCTTTTGCCCAAGAAAACTGCACAATTATTAAAGTCAATTTCCCCCTGTACATATAATTTTAATAACTACTCATCAAAGTCAATTATCTTGCTTTTTTATGCCATACCATTGGACAACATTGAAAGCATCGCGGATACCACTACCTTTGCACATTTTAGTTTAAACCTATTGCATCGCAGCAATACCTTTGAAGAGAAATAGACAACATTAATCATTGAAGTTATGGCAATCGTGAAAGATAAATAAGACTTGCATTTATATAATGCCTTTCACGACCTCAGGACGTCCCAAAGCACTTTACAGCCAATGAAGTACTTTTGAAGTGTGGTAATGTAGGAAACTGACAGGCAATGTGCCAAAATACCAATGTGATAATGACCTGATAATCTGTTTTAGTGATGTTGGTTGAGGGATAAATATTGGCCAGGACACCGGGGATAACTCCCCTGCTCTTCTTCGAAATAGTGCCATGGGATCTTTTACGTTCACCTCAGGAGGTTTATTATATCATCCAAAAAGCTGTACCTCCGACAATGCAACACTCCCTCAGTACTGCACTGGAGTGCCAGTCTAGATTTTGTGCTCAAGCCTCTGGAGTTGGAGTTGAACCCACAACCATCTGACTCATAGTTAACTAGGCTGAGATGTCCGTACTTTTTGCACGCTTAAGTTAGTGACTATGATATCTAATTAAAATTAAAATGGTAAATATGTCACATTGCAATTATTTGCATTCATACAGCACTTTATCATGTTGAATTGTGTTTCATACAATGAATTAACTTTCAAGTGCAGTGACTGTAGTTATGTAAGCAAATGTGGCCGCCATTCCACACAAGCAACGTTCCACAAGCATGAATAAAGTGAATGATCAGTTTTTGTTCTTGAATTTTATTGCGTTTGACAAGAACTAAAGTCTGGTCAAGTCAGTTCCTCACCTATGCAAGTTTTTACACTAAAATAACTTTTAGTGTCTGGTTTTTTTTCTGCTGTGCAGCACTTACCATAACCGAGTTAGAATGTGGATACGTTCAAGTAAAGAGACCTTACAGCAAGGACAAGTCTTCAGAATTAACATCTATGGAACATGTAACATCTACGGAATAATTGAGAACCTATGATTGACTTAAAGCAGGTGCCATAATTCACGATACTCAAAGTAGCTAAATTATAGCCTGGTTGTTGTCACTTTGTACAGATATTTATTGCCTGACAAAAATGTTCTGAAAGATAGTGAGATTTTCCATGTGGAGCTTATTTTGTGGTTGAGATATAAAGCAGCGACGGAAAAGAGAAGGACTGAGCTCACAAATGTGACAAAGTACCACATTTAGTAGAATGGAAATCCAATGGACTACTAAAAAAATAAAGCAGAGACTGGCCACAGAGTAAACCTCTGCCACTTTTAATTGGCTGTATCATGTACCTCAGAGATTACATTTACACAGATAATTTTATTAATATCATGCAGTAGATAAATCCTTAATGTTTTACTCAAAATAATTATAGCAAATATATGAGAAAATAAAATAAAAATCAGCTCAGTATTTCTTTAGGGTTTATGGCAGCAATCAGGTTAAAGGTTGATGTAAATAACAGCACCATTCATTGTGTTAGCTGTGTAATGGAATTTACTCTCCAGCTGTGTCCTGGATTAATTTATTGACTGCTGAAAAAACATACGGTGTCATGGAGCTAGCAATCTGTACCAACTAGAAGATAATAGACTATCTTCAGAAAGAAGGCTTCCATTCCTTGCACAGCAGTCGTTGATAAATGGGTTTAATGCCAGTGCTTGCTATTTTGGTTCCTCTCAATTTTTCTCAGCGTATCACAGATTAAAGTAATAGTCCCCACCGGGTAGATTGTCTAAATACAACCCTGCTGGCTTATGATCATCGAACATCCATCAGCTATCTGACAGGGGCTGCCATGGGGACTACCACTGATCCCCCAAACTGTGCTTAACAGTTGGAGAATGTAACACAGATAAATAAAAGAAAACAAAAAGTAAAACAATGCGTAAGAGGCTGTAATCCATCATTCAAATGTGTGCTGAGCTTCAGATATCCGTCAACCTCACACAGGCCAAATAGTTGGTTTGATGTTTCATGGATTGCCTACTGCTTCTCTCAACTCACAAACGGTTTTTGAAGGTCGACCCATTGTTCTCCAAACTGTTAAGTATCTCATCCCTTCTGGAGATTACCCCCACCCTGCTCACTGCCTCCAATCTCATTTTTCCCCAACCTTCTCCCCAAAGTCCACATACTGGTCCATCCTGGTAGACTGATCATTTCCTCTTGCTCCTGTCCCACTGAACTAATTTAAACTTATCTGGACTCATTTCAAAATGGGAATCATTAGATCTATCACCTCACAAAAGACTTCCCTTCCCTTGTCCCCTCTCTACTCACCTACATCCGCGACCCCTCTGACAGCCATGGCCACTTCAACGATTTCAGACTCTTTGGGGATAATTTTGCCAGCCCTGGGGAGGTGGGTAAGGAGGTGGGACTGCCGGGAAAATGGCAGAATCTGGGGGTGGGCACCCATCCCGCCCCCAACCCACCTCCGTGCCATCTTCCCAGGAGGCGGGAAGGGGATTAGTGCCAATTAACTGCCTGTTAACAGGTAGTTAACAGGCAGTTTTTTTGAGAATCCCTATTTTCAGCCCTGAAGTGTAGGCTTCCCGACGGCTCCGAACCTCGCCAGGGTCAGCGAGGTGGGCCGTCGGTCTGCGGGGGTCAGAGGGGTGGAGATGTCCGGTGTGCAGGTGAGTGATGGGTGCAAGTGTGGAGAGGTGAGTGTGTGAGATGAGTGTAATGTGTTTTAATAAGTTTTACTTCCCTTTACTTCTTCCTGCAGGCTTCATCCCTTCAGGTCTCGGGAGTCCCTCATCTCACCGGCACAGAAAGCAGAATGGCCGCTGAACTGTCAAAAGCTGCAGCCTTCTGCTTTCTGCTCAGGAGAGATCTCTAACTGAGCCTGAGTGGAAGGACTCAACTTAGAGGACAGATTGTCCGTGTTTGACAGCTTCACAGAGCCGTCAAACGCTGACATTTCATCTGTCAAAAGCTCTTGACAGATGAAACGTCACTCGCGGACGTCACCTGTAACTGGCTTTCCCTTAATTGGCCTGCTAACCCCGCTGGGCGGGCTTAACAAGGTCAATCAAGGGAAAATAGCGTGGGTTGGCCACAAGTCGATGGAGGCGGGACTAAAACCCGACAAGTGGGAGTCCCGCCTCCAAAAGCTCCCCACTGAGAAAATCCAGCCCTTTGTGCCAAATCGTCTGCTTTTCACCATGGGCGTACTGGTCCTGAAATTCAGCGGGAGTTCTATCAGTGTCCAACGGACAGGAGGCTGGCAGAACATGCAGAGAAATGGTGCAAATGGCTGTATTCAGCTATTTATGCAGTTACCCTACAGGTTCTGCTGGTTTCCCACCATATTTATGATGGGTGACTGAGTGAAGCCCCACAGAATTTCAAGGCTACTATACCATCCTCCCTCACCAAAACAGCCTGTGGGTCCTCTGCTTCTTACCTTAAACAGTGGCACAACCAATCCCCATCCACCGCCACCCTCCCCAGCCTGACTGAACTTGTTCTCACCTTGAACAACTCCTCTTTCAATTCCACTAACTTTCCCCAGGTAAGTGTTGCTATGAGCACCTGCATGGGTTCCAGCTGTCTGCCTTTGTATCATTCTACTCAGGTTCCCTCCCAGACTTCTTCTTCCATCACAATGATGATTGTGTTGTTGCTGCTTTTTGCTCTCGTTCTGATCTTGAGAATTTCATTAATTATGCTTCTAATTGGCACCCATTCTTCACCTTCACATGGTCCTTTTCTGAATCCTTCCTTTCCATCCTGGACTTTAATATCTTTCAACAGATATCTAATATAAATCATCGACTCCCACAACTACCTGGAGCATGCTTAATCTCACCCTGCACTCTATGAAGACTCAATTGGGTCATTTTAAATTTTGGTGACGGTAAAATGGGCAAAATCGGAATGGCCTCCCATTATACTTTTTTTTAATATTCGTTCCTGGGATGTGGGCCTCGCTGGCAAGGCCAGCATATATTGCCCATCCTTTGCCACCTGGTTTTCCCTTCCATCTCCAAAAGTTAAAATTACCCTCAATCTCTTTCTCCCAGTTTCTTCATTTCAGCCACATCTCTTCTGATGACTATCTTCCACCCCAGAGATTCTGAAATGTCCTCCCTTTCTCTGAGCCAAGGATTCTCTTCTGCAGTGGTCAAATTGGCGCTTGAATTGGCTCCATCCCATTTCCCGTACTTATGCTCAACTCCCCTTCCATTGCTCTCACAATCATGACAGAGTGAGTCCCCCTGGTTCTTCACCTTCCACACAACAGGTCTCCATATTGTCCAGATCATCTTCTGTTATTTCTGCCACATTACCACATCTTCCCCTCCCCTCCCCACTTGCCTGAAGGACCTTTCCCTCCGCAACACCCTGGTCCACTCTTCCACCATCCCAACTTCCAGGTGCCCTTCTTTTGGCACCTATCCATTCACCTCCTCCCACGCCATTGTCCAGTGCCTCAAAAATTCCTTCCATGTGGCACAGCGATTTACCTCTACCTCCTCTGATCTAGTATGCTATAATTTGCTTCTCCTGTTGCACTCTCCTGTATATTGAGGAGACCAAATGCAGATTAGGTGAGCGCATTCCAAACACCTCCATTATGTTTGCAAGTACAACCCTGAGCTACTTGTGGTCTGCCACTTTAACTCCCCCTCCCATACCCACTCTGATCTCGCTGTCATTGGCCTCATACACTGTTCAAGTGAAGCTTAATGCAAGTTGCAGGAACTACGCACCCCAGTCAGAACAATAGCTTCATACTTGAGCTCTAATCCTCATGTTCAAATCTCTTTTAATTTCATACCTTCTTCTTGAGTGCCTGCACAGTCTGAGCATGGGTGGCTTCCCATAGATTGGTGCCCTTGACTTCTCCCACAGATAGCACTCTGATCATTCTCGCTGCTTCCTGCGGTAGCACAGCCTGAGCTGAGCAACAGCAAGTCCTTAGACAGGGAGGTGAAGAGCCGCAGCCGCTGCTCCTGGTCCAGGCTCCGCACCGCCAGCGGCCCATTCCTCAGCAACCTCAGCTACAGGGTCCTGTAGCTCCAAAATCCTGGCCAAAAATTTTTAAGGACCAGTTCCCATCCATTAAGAACTACTGGCTGGCCCAAATTATCTGTTGGCAGCCAACCAGCATTTAGGTTCCACTCCTTTCCACATGCAAGGAACCCATTCTAATGAAGGTGCAGGGCCTATGTCAGAAAGTCCGGTCAGACCAGGCACCCTCACACCTTGTGAGACAGCGAGGTGTCCAAGGGGATGCGCAGCCCTGATTTTCACAGACTGGAATAGATCAGAGTTCACTTGGAGACACAAATTGGTCAATTTGTTCAGTACATGAATGCACTGCCTGTGGTGAGGCTGACCCAGACAGACCAGTAATGTCCCAGGTTCATTTTTTTCCCTTGCTGTTCTCAGCCTTTGTAGAGTAAAGAAGAAGACATTTATATCGCGCCTTTCCCACCTCAGGGCGTCCCAAAGCGCTTTTTTTTATTCGTTCATGTGTTCAGAATGCGCTTACCTAATCTGCGTTTGGTCTCCTCGATGTACAGGAGAGTGCAATATGAGAAGCAAATTATAGCATACTAGGTCAGAGGAGGTAGAGGTAAATCACTGTTTCACATGTGGGCATCGTTGGCAAGGCCAGCATTTATTTCCCAGCCCTAATTGCCCTTGAGAATGTGGTGGTGCATCTTGAACCACTGTTACTTCTTTGTAGCAGTTTGGTACAACTGAGTGGCTTGCTCGGCCATTTCAGAGGGCAGTTAAGAGCCAACCGCATTGCTGTTTCACAGATGAATTGTCATCATTTGACAGCTTTGAGAAGCTGTCAAACACTGACAATCTCTGTTCTTTGGTGAGTCCTTGTACTCAAGACTCACCAAACCTCTTTCCTGAGCAGAAATCAGATGGCTGTTTCATCGGAGAATGCAGCAGCCATTCTGTCATCTCTGCCGTGGAGACGAGGCAGCTCCACAGCCTAAAGGGATGAAGCCTGGAGGAAGAAGCAAAGGTAAGTAATATTATTAAAACACTTTGGGGGAAAAATTCAGTTGGTTGCGCCTCCCGTTAGCGCCTTAAGAGGGTGCTAATGGGGCGCAAAGCATCTAGCGCCCTTGCGCGGCGTTGTTTGCGCCGCTCGCGAAATTAACTAGACATTTTGCGGCGGCGCTAAACACTACCACCACAATCTCCTGCGCCGGCAGATCGTGACGTCAGTCAAGTGTGCAACGCCTCGGAAGTGCCCTGGACCGGATATTGAGTGGCGCCCCCTGCCTTACCGCCTGCCGTTAGCAACGACAGGTTGAGGGGAGCGTTTTGCAGTCAGGAAGGGACTGGGGGAGCGCTATTTAAAGGCGACCGCTTCCTGCCTTTTATTGTTGGTGACATTTTTGAACCACGCTTTCTGAGAGAGAGAGAGACTTCTGGAGAGATTCAAGGCTGTGTGAAGGAGTTTTGGGTACTGAGCAGCACTTTGCAGGTTCATTTTGATTTGCCCTTCCTTGTATCGATTTAGAAGAGACTGTGGGGGCTGCACTCTGAGCTCTTTCCCTGGTACTCTCCATTGTTCTTTCCAGCAGATTTGATGTGCAGGTCTCTCCAGGCCGAGATTCAAGGCTGCAATGAGTAGGATGTGGATGGAAAGCAAGATTAACCATCCCCTTTAAGAACTGGCCCGCGCCATTGTGTGTGTGTTCCATTGCTGACTGACATCACATGAGCTTCGCCAGCGCTCTGAGGTAGCGCCTCACTCCTCGGCGTTTGCGCCTTAAGACAGGTGTGAAGCGCCTGATTTAGCGCTCCAATCACCTCCAGGGGCGATAAAAGTCAAGTTTGCAGTTGGTGGCGATAATTAGCGCCAGGCGCTAATCTTTGCGCCTGGCCGATAGTTGCGCCCCAAATGGGGCGATACTGAATTTCTCCCCCTTTAGACTCACCTCACACACTTACCTCTCCACACTTGCACTCATCACTCACCTGCACACCGGACATTTCGGCCCCTCCGACCCCCGCAGACCCACGGCTCGCTGGCGAGGTTTGGAGCCGTCGGGAAGCCTACATTTTAGGGCTCAAAATAGGGATTAGCCAAAAAACTGCCTGTTAACTACCTGTTAACAGGCAGTTAATTGGCACTAATCCCCTTCCCGCCTCGAGGAGACGGGACCCAGCGCGGGTCGGGTATCCGCCTCCCGGGAAGATGGCATGGAGGAGGATTGGGGGTGGGATGGGTACCTCTCCCAGATTCTGCCATTTTCCCGGCAGTCCTGCCTCCATACCCGCCTCCCCAGGGCTGGGAAAATCGCCCCTAAATTTAAGTGCCAACAGCAAATAGTGCTGTAGACTTCAATCTTTCAGATCACTCAACTATAAATAATGCCTAAAACCGTTAATAAAGCCCTTGGGGGAAAAAATTCGGTTGCTGGTCGCCTCCCGTTTGCGTTCTAAGAGGGCGCTAACGGGACGCAAAGCAACTAGCAGCCCGGGCGCGGCGATGTTTGCGCTGCTCGCGAAATTGACCAGACATTTTGCGGCAGCGCTAAACACTACCACCACGATCTCCTGTGCCCGCAGACTGTGACGGCAGTCGAGCGTGCAACGCCCCGGAAGTGCCCTGGACCGGATATTGAGTGGCACCCCCTGCCTTTCCGCCTGCCGCTAGCAACGACAGGTTGAGGGGAGCGTTTTGCAGTCAGGAAGGGACTGGGGGAGCATTATTTAAAGGCAGCCGCTTCCTGCCTTTTTTTGTCGGTGACATTTTTGCACCACGCATTCTGAGAGAGAGAGAGAGACTTCTGGAGCGATTCAATGCTGTGTGAAGGAGTTTTGGGTACTGAGCAGCACTTTGCAGGTTCATTTTGATTTGACCTTCCTTGCATCGATTTAGAAGAGACTGTGGGGGCTGCACTCTGAGCTCTTTCCCTGGTTCTCTCCATTGTTCTTTCCAGCAGAATTGATGTACAGATCTCTCCAGGCCGAAATTCAAGGCTGCAATGAGCAGAGTGTGGCTGGAGAGCAAGATCAACACTCTCCTTTAAGAACCGGCGCCAGTGTGTCTGTGTTCCATTGCTACCTGACATCACATGAGCTTCGCCAGCGCTCTGAGGTAGCGCCTCACTCTTCGGCGTTAGCGCCTTAAGAGAGGTGTGTAGCGCCTGATTTAGCGCTCCAATCACTTCCAGGGGCGATAGAAGTCAAGTTTGCAGTCGGAGGCGATAATTAGCGCCAGGCGCTAAACTTTGTGCCCGGCAGAGAATTGTGCCCCAAATGGGGAAATACCGAATTTCTCCCCCTTAATGTTATCTTTGAACTGGTTTTGATTGCCTGAGGGGGTCAGAGAGGAATTTTCGAGAGTATTTTTTCTCTTATTGGCCCTGGGTTTTTTGGTTTCTTTGCCTCTCGCTGGAGTTTACATGGCTGCGTGCTGGAGGTGGTAGGAAGTGTCTAGTCATCATGCTCCAGCCGACCTGAGTGTAGGGCAGGCTTGTTGGATCAGCTGGCCACTTCCACCTCATCATTTTCCCATACCCGTAAAAAAAAATTCACTTTTATAAACAGCACTTTTTAATAGACCAATCCCAGCTCCTCATAGTATGTGAGCAAGCTCGAGGAACAGCACCCCATCTTTCGATTAGGTAATTTACACCCTTCCAGACTCAACATTGAGTTCAACAATTTCAGATCATAACCACCGCTCCCATTTTTTTCAGACAGCAGCTGTTGATAATGATTCTGCTACCCCCATTTACACCTCCTCTAGACCCATCTTTTGTTTCTTCATTTATCCCATTACCATCTCCTCTTGCCTTGCACCATTATCCCTTTTGTCTTTTAATCTCTCCTGCGTCCCACCCTATCATAGACCTTCCCTTTTGTTCTTTCCTCCCCTCTCCTCTTTCCCTGCCCTTGCACTTGCTTAAAATCTGTTACATCGCAAACTTTTTCTAGTTCTGCTGAAAGGTCATCGACCTGAAACGTTAAATCTGTTTCTCTTTCCGCAGATGCTACCTAACCTGCTGAGTGTTTCCAGCATTTTCTGTTTTTATTTCAGATTTCCAGTATCCGCAGTATTTTGCTTGTGTCCTCATAGTATGTTATTTGCTTCCTCCTTACTGATATCCCCTGTGTTACCCCAACTATTCACAATATATATCAATGATTTGGATGAGGGAACCAAATGTAATATTTCCAAGTTTGCTGACGACACGAAACTAGGTGGGATTGTGAGTTGTGAGGAGGATGCAGAGAGGCTTCAAGGCGATTTAGACAAGTTGAGTGAGTGGGCAAATACATGGCAGATGCAGTATAACGTGGATAAATGTGAAGTTATCCACTTCGGTAGAAAAAACAGAAAGGCAGAGTATTATATAAATGATGATAGATTGGGAAATATTGATGTACAAAGGAACCTGGGTGTCCTTGTACACCAGTCACTGAAAACAAACATGCAGGTGCAGCAAGCAGTTAGGAAGGCAAATGGTATGTTGGCCTTCATTGCAAGAAGATTTGAGTACAGGAGCAAGGATGTCTTACTACAGTTATACAGGGCATTGGTAAGACCACACCTGGAGTACTGTGTGCAGTTTTGGTCTCCTTACCTAAGAAAGGATATACTTGCCATAGAGGGAGTGCAGCGAAGGTTCACCAGACTGATTCCTGGGATGGCAGGACTGTCGTATGAGGAGAGATTGGTTCAACTAGGCCTGTATTCACTAGAGTTTAGAAGAATGAGAGGGGATCTCATTGAAACATATCAAATTCTAACAGGGTTAGACAGACTGGATGCAGAGAAGATGTTTCCCCTGGCTGGTGGGTCGAGAACGAGGGGTCGCAGTCTCAGGATATGGGCTAGGACATTTAGGACTGAGATGAGGAGAAATTTCTTCACTCAGAGGGTGGTGAACCTGTGGAATTCTCTACCACAGAAGGCTGTGGAGGCCAAGTCACTGAATATATTTAAGAAGGAGATAGATAGATTTCTAGACACAAAAGGCATCAAGGGGTATGGGGAGAGAGCAGGAATATGGGATTGAGATAGAGGATCAGCCATGATCATATTGAATGGAGTAGCAGGCTCGAAGGGCCAAATGGCCTACTCCTGCTCCTATGTTTCTATGTTTCTATGTTATGCTTCTACTACATTTATCACCATAGGCTACCTTTATTAAAAAAAAATATCCAGTTATAAACAACTTAAATTATTGGATGGCTTTTTAACTTTAATTATTTTGAAAGAATATTTTATAATATATAAGGTGACTTCAATGACATCTTGCACATGGAGCTGACATAAAACAGATTCAAGTAGCTATCTAATGCAACCAGCAATAGAAATGGATTATGAATCTTAATTTCAAATAAAGTTACATTAAAATGATTCTAGTAGGGACTGGCACGTTAGATATGTTTTAAAAATGATGAGCAACAGATTTATATTCAAATCACGTTACTGGAATGAATGTAGATGTAAATGATTTTCAATCATATTTCTACACTAGATTTCTATATTCAATGAACCTCACAGTCTGACAAAACTGCTGTACGCTGTAGTTAGTTAATTTATTGATGACTAGTCTCCAGGCAAGGATTTCCTCTGATCACTGTGTATTAGTAACATAATAAATATAGCAGGAAGATTCCTTTTGGTTGCTTTTCCAACAAAATTCTTACAATTTCACTAGAAATGGCATCCTCTGTGATTATAGCCATGGTGCACTATCCTTCCTCATCCTTCTCGAACTGTCTGCAGACATGGTAGACCACACCATCCTCCTCCAATACCTCTCCTCCATTGTCCTGATTAGTGGGACAACCCTCACCTGGTTTCTTACCCATCCAGTCGTAGCTGCAGAATCTCCTGCAATGGCTTCTCTTCTCGCTCCCACATCATTACTTCTGGATCTATCCTTGGCCCCCTCCTATTTGTCATCTACACGCTGTCCCTTGCCGACATCATCCGAAAACATGACGTCAAGTTCACTATGTAAGCTGACGACACCCAGCTCTACCTCACCACCACCTCTCTCTCGAGCCCTCCACCACCTCTATGTTGACAGGTTGATTGTCCCAACATCCATTCCGGGTTGAGTTGCAATTGCCTCTAATTAAACACTGGTAAGACCGAAGCCATTAACTTTGGCCCTCGCCACAAACTCCATTCCCTAGTCACCAATTCCATCCTCTACCGGGCCACTGTTCAGGCTGAACCAGGCTGTTCACAACCTCGGCGCCATATTTGACCCTGAGCCCTCAACCCGATACTCCTCTCCATCGTCAAGACTGCCTATTTCCACCTCCATAATATCGCCAGTCTCCACCCCTGCCTCCGCCCATCTGCGCTGAAACCCTCATCCATGCTTTTGTTACCTCCGCACTCGACTATTCCAATGGTCTCCTGGAAGGTCTCCCATCTTCCACCCTCCGTAAACTTGAGCTCATTCAAAACTCTGCTGACCGTAAGCTAACTCGCAACAAGTCCCGTTCACCCATCACCCCTGTGCCCATTGACCTACATTAGCTCACAGTCCTTGCTATGTAACTGATGAATTAGCTGCTGGATGATGATCTAAAACTTCAGCAACCCAAGAAATGGCAAACAGAGAAGCTACCAGCAGCTAAATCTCCAAATGAGCAAGAAGAATTTCCAAAGGAAGTCAAGTTGGAAAGGACTTGTCTCTCATAACCAGGTTGTGGAAGGGGCCTTCGGAATCACACACAGATGAGGGAAATCCTGTTCTTAGGAAATCTGAAACCTGGTTCATTTGACTAAAGAATTAGAGGTCTTTTGATGAAATATTTCCTGGCTCGATGATTAGGTCTCTGCTGGAAACCATAAGAGAGGAGTCCAGAATAATAAGTAGTTTGCCAGTTAGCCATTAATAATCTCAGATCTGAGTGGTCCGCCAGAAAGCAGGGGCTAGAAATTCATTTAAGCCCAGGAATGGGCGATACCTTTAGAAAAGTTTGAGAATTAGCGGAAGGTGCTAATGCTTTAGACTGCACGCAAAATTAATTCTCACTGCTCAATCAAGTCTTAAAGGCCTAGCTCAGTGGCGTTACACTCAAAGGGTGGACCAATATCGGGTGCAGTCTAATCACAACTCATCATTGCCACAGGCTTTTCCCAGTACTTAAAGGGGAGGTTCATTGATACTTCAGCACCTCATTCTCAGCATTGCTGGCTGTGCAGCTGCCTCAGCAAGGAGAAGCACAACAAGGAGAAGGAGCCGGAGGACTGAAGCAGGTGTGCTCATGGCAGATCCACCTCAGTCGGGTGGTCAGGCTGATTGAATGCTTCAACAAATGCTACACACCACCTTCTGTACCACAAGCTTCACACACTTGCCCAAAGCAACACACCCCCAGCACTCACCAACCAACAATCTCTACCTACCAACACTCACACCCACATCTCACACCTTGCACACAATGACAGTTATTCAACTATAGCAGGCACAAGGGTCATTAGTTATTAGAATGAATGTGATATGTGTGATATGTTTATGCATAAATTTATTAATGGAGTTTGCAATATTTTGTGGTCTCTCTCATTTCACCTTTGCACCCAGGAGGATGCTGTGATATGGCATGACACAGGAATGGTATGATGGGCATGTGGTGAGCAAAAGGGATCTGGGGTTTAAGTCATTCTGGTATGAGGCTGGAGGTCTGTTTGGAGGAGGTGGCAGATTCTGTGACCACCACCTTGGTGATGCAGAGCTGTCTAATACACAGCTCCTCACTTAATTGAAGGTAGGGAGGTGCTGTTGGAATACCCTCGGAGGGTAGGGCCGCCTGGTGAGAGCCCTGATGTCCCTCCTCATCCCTCTACGCACATGTTCCCTTATTTATGGCTGCCCACACTCCCTCCACCATAGATCCTGGAGGACGAGGTGGCATGCCATACAGCCCCCATTAATGTTGCCAAGTGTAGCAGTTTGAATCTTTGAGCAATAAATGTAGCCACTTTATACTTGCCAGAAAACTGCTGATAAAAAAGAAGCTTGAAATTACTCATATAAACTGCTCCACTGGCTGAAACTGACAAAAAAAACACTGAAACTAACCTGCCCTGACAGCTG
Organism: Squalus acanthias; assembly: GCA_030390025.1. Classification (NCBI taxonomy): domain Eukaryota; kingdom Metazoa; phylum Chordata; class Chondrichthyes; order Squaliformes; family Squalidae; genus Squalus; species Squalus acanthias. Next base: position 153,583,595 of record CM059428.1, read on the forward strand.
GGAGTGATTAATGCTGATGCCTTTAAATAACGTCACTGGAACTGACTTCCTGCAGCTGCACACCAGCTCTCCCTGTCGCTGTTTGGTCGAGGCGCTAAGGTAAGTGGCGACAATGAATTTTCCAGATCGGGCGCCCACTGATGTCACGATCTGCCTGGCGTTGAAGTCACTGGCGGTACCTCGCACTGGCGGCACAACAGGAGGGGTGGGCCTGGATTTGTCGTGTGGCGCTAGATTCGCCTCGTCCTGGCGCTACTGCTTCAGCGCCCCGTTACCGCCCTCTGCAGGCGCTAACGGGAGGCGCTAACCTACCGAATTTTTCCCCCCCAGATGTCTTAAGTAGTTCCAGGTTGCTGCAGCAGCTATCAAGGGAGAAGATGGAGGCAGTTGCACTGGGTTAAGTTTCTCTCGGACAGCAGCCTACGGCTGAAGGATAGCTAGCCCAGCTCAGCCTCTTGAAATTCATGTGAGATTCAATGACCTTCTTTGATTCAAGGATAAACTTGCCAGGTTGATCAAGAGATTGTAGGAGTCCAAAAGAAATGATGCACGTAGTCTTGTCAGGGTTCATGAATGCATTATTAACAACTTAAATTAAATTCTAAGCCGTAGGCAATTGGGAAATTGAGGAAGTTGGTAGTTGGTAAAAATTATGCATAGAAAGCAACATCAGGATAAAAAATACTATATGAAATAGTGGATTCCAGTATGACATTCATCACAGTTCATTTTCTAATTGGTAAGTCAAACATCTAATGTGTGCGCCTCTTGTACAAATTATGCCCATTTAAAGTTGGCTGTTTTATAATCTACAAATATAGGGTAGTGACCGAAAAAGATTTTACTACTTCTGGACACTAAATCATGGGTGTGACTTTTACACCAGTATCACCAATACACTGAACTCTATGGGACATAATGCAATTGCATTGTACAGGAAAAAGTATATAATTATTGCAAATTTTAGTATGTATCAAAGCTCAGGTAAATCCGAGCCTTCTTGTTCATTGTTGCTTAAATATTCTTATCTTCTTGTTTGTTACCCAAAAAACATCCTTGCGTTCCAAAATGAACTCTTAAGGCACCGTCGCTTTTCTGTGTGGAGTGCTGTGCCAGACTAGAAGCAGTTTAAGGCAACAGTTGAATCACAACATCAGAAACTCCTCGGTATCCTTCTGAGTCCGAAGGTTATGGATTTAAGTTCCCTTTTAAGAACTGAGTGTGTAATCTAGGCTGACACTGCAGTGCAATACTGAGTGACGACTGCATTTTTGGAAGTGCTGCCTTTCGGATGAGGTATTGAACTGAGGATCTGTTTCTACGTTCAGGTTGATCCCATCACACCTTTCAAAGAGGAGCAGTGAGTTCTCCCACTGTCCTGGTCGTGATTCCTCGTTCAGATTTTCCTTCTTCCTATAGTCTTCAGACTTTTGAAACTTATACTTGGCGTCATCCAAGCATTATTTCCCGATTTTAGTTCTTCCTTCATTACTCTTTATAAAGGGGCCAGAAAGCCAAGAAAGACAATTGATTGCTCAGGCTACAGTGCTTCTTTTAACCTAAAAAGAAAACAAATGTCTTGAACCGCAGAAGAGACACGTGCAGCTCATGAGATGCCAATTGGTCACTCTTGGTCTGGAATAGAAATCCTGACCCTGAATGAGTCACAAAAGTAAACCTGGACCAGACCAGATCTTCTTTTTACTTTCCTACACATTTTTTTGTTTTGAAAACTGAAGCATACTTTTAATTGATGTGTAATTAAAGAATTAATTTATCACACATATTGGTAGAAGTAGTTGTAATTTTAAAAGGGGAAAGGAAGTATAGTGCAAACACCTCAAACGGAATGAAATCCTCCTGACTGCAAGCAGCTTTAACAGTTATTAGAAAGCACCTTCTGTATCACATGCTCCCCAATGCCAAATATAGATCTTCAATAGCAGGCTCTGTCTTTTTATTTAGAACTCAGTTTTTAGACACAGATTGTGTAAATGAGTTGTCCTCGTTGTTAAAACATTTTGAGGTAATGACAATCTAACACAGCCCTGGCTCTGTATGTAATCGATGTGGCTCATCATCCTTTTAAAAGTTAAAGCAATTTAAGGAGAAGTGCAGACAGAAATCACTTTACGTTATTCAAACTGGGTAAATAATGTACTATAATGACACTTGAATGTTGCCTGCCAAGCATCTGAAAGCCTCAATGTGACAAATACCAAAGTTTTGCGATGGGGCAATGAATGTAAAATAATTTGTCTAATCCTTTTACAGTGTTCATAAAATTGCTTTTCCATTATGATTGTCTCAATTTTATGAGCTGAAGGGCTCAATAAATGTTTGAGTTGCTTCCAGTCAGGAGCATTTAGTCCCTTTGAGGTCAAGTTAATTGTCTCAAGTACTTTTAAATTGAGCATGAAATTGAATCCTTATGTTTGTAAAGAACCAACAACACCTGTCTGAAGGCTATACCATACAGATAGAAGCCCAATTCTCTCAGCCATTCCACCAGACTCCTGCTGTAACTCCAACCTGAATTGGAATTTCCCACTTGGCCTTGTAAAGGCCACCCCTTATAAGGGCAGTGTCCTTGCAAACTACCGCCCTATCTCCAATCTCCCTTTCCTCCCCAAAGTCCTTGAATGTGTTATCCCCTCTCAAATTGGTGCCCATCTTTCACGCAACCCCATGTTTGAACCTCTCCATTCAGGCTTATGCCCCTGCCACAGCACTAAATAGGCCCTAGTTAAAGTCATAAATGAGATCCTATGTGATTGTAACCGTGGTGCTCTATCCCTCCTCATCCTTCTCGCCTCTCTGCAGCCTTTGACACAGTAAGCCACACCATCCTCCTCTTACACCTCTCCTACATTGTCCAGCTGAGTGGCACTGCCCAAGCTTGGTTCCATTCTTACCTATGCAATTGTAGCCGAGCATCTTCAGCAATGGCTTCTCTTCCTGCCTCACACCGTTACCTCTGGAGGCACCTAAGAATTGATCCTTGGCTCCCTCCTCCTCTTCGTCTACTTGCTGCCCCTGGGCGATATCATACAAAGACATGGGACCAGCTTTTACATATACGTTGATGACACCTGGCTCTACCTCTCCATCACCTCTCTCAACCCCTCCATTGCCTCTGAATCATCAGACTGCTTGGCTGACATCTAGTCCTGGATGAGTCGCAAGTTCCTTCAGTTGAACACTAGGAAGACCGAAGCCATCTTCTTTGGGCCGCACCACAAACTCCGTATCCTCGCCTTCGATTCCATCCCCTTCCCTGGCCATGTCTCAGCTTGGAGCAACCTCGATGGCCTATTTGATCCTGAGCTGAGCTTCCAATCCTATATTCTCTCCATCACAAAGATCGCCGACTTCCACCTCTGAACCATCAGCTGCCAGCACCCCTGCCTCAGCTCATTGCTACTGATACCCTAATCCAAGCCTTTGTCACCTCCGGGTTCAATTATTCAAATGTTCTCTTGGCTGGCTTCCTATCCTACACCCTCCATAAACTTCAGCTCATCCAAAACTCTGCAGCCCGTTTCCCAACCTGTACCATGTCCCGCTCACCCATTACCCCGATGCTTTTCTTTTAACATAGAAGATAGGAGCAGGAGTAGGCCATTCGGCCCCTCGAGCCTGCTCCGCCATTCGATGAGATCATGGCTGATCATCCAAACTCAGTACCCTGTACCTGCCTTCTCCCCATATCCCTTGATACCTTTAGCTTTAAGAAATATATCTAACTCATTCTTGAATATATTTAATGACTTGGCCTCAACCACCTTCTGTGGTAGAGAATTCCACAGGTTCACCACTCTCTGGGTGAAGAAATTCTTCCTCATTTCTGTCCTAAATGGCTTACCCCTTATCCTTAGATTATGACCCCTGGTTCTGGACTCTCTAACCATCGGGAACACTCTTCCTGCATCTAGTTTGTCCAGACCTGTCAGAATTTTATATGTTTCAATGAGATCCCCTCTCATTCTTCTATACTCCAGCGAGTATAAGCCCAATCGACCCAATCTCTCCTCATATGTCATTCCTGCCATTCCAGGTATCAGCCTTGTGAATCTTCGCTGAACTCCTTCCATGGCAAGAACATCCTTCCTCAGATAAGGCGACCAAAACTGCACACAGTACTCAAGGTGTGGTCTCACCAAGGCCCTGTACAACTGCAGCAGGACATCCCTGTTCCTATACTCAAACCCTTTCGCTATGAAGGCCAACATACCATTTGCCTTCTTCACCGCCTGATGCACCTGCATGCTTACCTTCAGCGACTGGTGTACAAGGACACCCAGGTCTCGTTGCACTTCCCCTTCTCCCAATCTATTGCCATTCAGATAATAGTCTGCCTTTCTGTTTTTGACACCAAAGTGGATAACCTCGCATTTATCCACGTTATATTGCATCTGCCATGCTTCTGCCCACTCACCCAACCTGTCCAAATCATCCTGGAGTTTCTCGGTATCCTCCTCGCAGCACACACTCCCACCCAGCTTTGTGTCATCTGCAAACTTGGAGATATTACATTTAGTTCCCTTATCTAGATCATTAATGTATACTGTGAATAGCTGGGGTCCAAAGACCGATCCCTGCGGTACCCCACTAGTCACCGCTTGCCACTCGGAAAAAGACCCATTAATTCCTACTCTCTGCTTTCTGTCTGCCAACCAGTTCTCTATCCAAGTCAATACCTTGCCCCCAATCCCATGTGCCTTAACTTTACACGCTAATTTCTTATGCGGGACCTTATCGAAAGCCTTTTGAAAGTCCAAATACACCACATCTACTGGTTCTCCCTTATCTATTTTCCCAGTTACATCCTCAAAAAATTCCAGTAGATTAGTCAAGCACGATTTACCTTTTGCGCACTGACCTACATTGACTCCCAGTTCCCCCAACAATTCCAATTTAAAATTCTCATCCTTGTGTTCAAATCTCTTCATGACCTCCCCTTTCCCATCGATGTAACCTCCTCGGTCCTATAACCCTCCGAGAACTCGGCGTCTCTCAACTCTGGGCTCTTGTGCATCCCCCATTCCCTTTGCCCAATCTGTGGCGACCATGCCTTCAGTTGTCTTGGCCCTAAGCTCTGGAATTCCCTCCAAAAACCTCCCGGCCCTCTCTCCATCTTTAAGACCCTCATTGAAACTTACCTTTTTGACCAAGCTTTTGATCACACCTCCTAATAGCACTTCTTTGTCTCAGTGTCAATTTTACATTTCTGTGAAGCACTTTTGAACATTTTTCTACATTAACGGTGCTATACAGATGCGAGTTGCTGTTGCAGTACATCAGTGATTATACCACTATCAACAATGAACGTGACAAAGTACCTTCTTTAAACCGTGCTGGCCTCTAATGTAATAAGAACACATTAAACTCTGTAAGGTTTTGCTGTCACACTGGCTATATTTTTGCAGCAAAGCTGTTCTGCATTGCACCAATACAGTGCCTGAAGTCCATTTAATGCTTCATTTCCGACTCTTAATAAGCTCCCAGTGCAGGTTAAATGCAGAATGGGGAGGTTAATTTTTTCTGACACTGAAAGACAGGTTAACTTGCCAGTATTTCAGTTGCAAAAAAGCGCATATTTCAGTGTAGCTGCAACTGAGAGTAATTTGTGCAGATGAACAGGGCTACTCTGAATTCTGCTCCATTTTGATAAAGCACCTGCTCATTTTTGGCTTTTGAATTGCTGACTGGACAACATTTATGCAGGCACCAGAGTGAGCCCCCAAAATGAAATGACTTCAGTCTGCATGCGTGTGTCTGAGTTTATCTGAGAGCAGAATTGTATATTACCAAAATTTTGCTCTTTTGGGGAAATAGAGTGGAACTATTATTTTAGCTGTCCACTCAGAGAAAGGCTTGATTTGGACTGTGGATGGATTGCAAACCAATATAATCATGTATTTTCTTTGAGTGAAGGGACATAGACCCTAAGAGTTATCCTCCCCAAAGTACCACCGTTGAGAAGACTTGGTACCAAACTATGGAAAGAACTTAGAGCAAAATGTAAATGCAACACAATACGCATAACTTTGAAGAAGAAAGTTAACCAAATGCAGTTTTAGTAACATTTATTGTCCATATATCTTTATAAAGAAAGCATCAGGCTACAATGTACATGAATGAGCTCATACATTGTAACTCAGCAGTGATGTGCTTCAAGCAACAAATGTTTTGACTTAGTCCAATTCCCTTGCTGTCTTGTCCGACTCTATGCATTTAATTCCGTAATGATGCAGTGGTGGTTGTTGCAATTATTCGTTGATGATTTCATCAGTGCTCTATGTGTCTGGCTCTTTGGCAATCTAGCTGTGGTCTTTGCAGCCAACTCTTTTGTTATCCAGTGAAGATCCATGCTTATGATCATGTGTGTGTGAGTGTGTGTGTTGGGAGGTGGGGGAAATAGAGGGTAACAGAATTCTATCTACAGCAATCTTGTTAAATTTCACTGCTCCAGATAGTGCATCTCTGTCTGAGACATCTGTATAGTGATGGTGGCAGACATAAAGTGGTGTTACAGTCTTTGGGAGTTAAATTGAATAATCCCCGACAATGGGCGTGGGGATCGTGGTCTGCGATTAACCCGCGTCCAGTCATTGCGTTGCACGCAGTATGTTAAATTTGTGCTGCCTGCTGTTTTCCATGATTTTTGCGTGCAGCCAGTGTTCATTGGCTGCACGCATCAGCAGGGGGCCTGATATCGCGAGTGCCTAGCGCTACTTAAAGCCAGCCTGCACCTCTTAATCGGGAGGTGCATTGTGGCTGCAAGAAGTGATGGGAGTCCTTTGGGGACTGAATCTGTGCTCTAATATATTGAAGAATGGCTGAACATGAGAGAGCGCGCAACCAGGATTTCAGATAATGGGCCGGATTTTCCGATCGGAGGCTTCCTACGGGCGGATGCCCCGATCGGAGAAAATCTATGCACTTACCTGCTGGCTCCGTAGGTGCCGAGATTTCCGATCCTGGGCGGCTGCTCTACGAAATGTGCAGAGGCCCAGGAATCCCAGGGGTGCAGGCGGTTCGCAAGCGTCCCTGGGGTCACGTGGGCCATGGGGAACCAATCAAAGAAGGGAATCCCCCTTTACACTTTTGACAGGACTCTCCGCACGGATCTGTTAAAAGTATGAATGGGGATCACTTAAAAAACAGTTAAACATGAAATAAATCTTTTTAAAAATCACATATTTAAAATTAGTTAAAATTACATTAAATTAAATATTTTAAACAAAAATTTAATGTTTTGAGAAAAAGAATTAAAGTTTTTCACAGGGCTAAAAATAAACTTACCTTTTTTAAAAGTATTTTTAAATTATAAATGAGTGGAAAATTTTTTTTTTTAACTCTTATGCTGGTAAAAGCAGGCCTTACACCTAATTCTCCTTCTCTCTTCCCACTTCTCCTTCATGCCACAATCTCTTCTGACTCACAAGCTGCAGATGGTGTAAGCACGCACTTCTTACTTTCCCCTCTCTCCTCACCACAACCCAACCCTTGTCCTTTTTTCATTTCAGATACCAAAGAACTGGAACCTTCCCAGTCAGTGGAGGAAGAGGAAGAAGACAGTGGAGATGAAGAGACACCGTCACTCAATCTTACACTTGCAGCCACCAGCTCAGAGACTGACACTGTGCGTATTTCAGAGGCTAGGATAGAGGAGGGATCTGCACGTGTTGAGACATCGGGCACATGTACGCAGGAGCCAGGAGCAGGGAAAGGATACCACAAGTGCCAGCTCCCCAGAGAGCGAGGTCGCACACTAGTTCTGCTGCAGAGGACTCAGATGAGGACTTCGATGGGCCAGGCTACAGAAGAAGGTTGATGGGCATACACAACCAAATGCTTGGTGCACTGGGAAGCCTGCCAGAAAGCCTGCACACAATGGCAAGGAGCATGGAGGAGTCCAGTGCCAACTTGGCACAGGGCTTTGCGCAGAGCTTGGAGCCCATCCTTTCCAACATGGAACGGGTTGTCACCTCCATCAACGCACCATGATGCAGTGTCTGATGACCGATGTCGCAGTTTGTATTGCAACACAAACAGCTTCACTCAAAGGCCTGAGTGCTGCAGTGGAATCTCAGACTGCTGCCCTGCATGCTCAGACTGCTGCCATCATGGCGCCGCCCTGGGAGAGTGGCAATGGCTCCATGGAACAGGAACCTGCTCTCACACCTGCCACTCCAACAGTGCCTTGATTTTGCCTGTCAGCCAGCCAGCCTGGACTGCTGCAACCCAGGCTGAAATGGTGCAGTCTGAAGCCGGGCCCTCTAGGCCCAGAGCTGCTTGAGGTTGTCCTCCAAGGCCATCTGCAGTCACTTCAATTGGAGGTGAGCAGCCTTCCAGCTCCCATGCTGCAGACACTGGGGAAGTACCCTGTAGGAGCACTAGGAAATGTTAAAGGTACACAGAAGGGTATGCACAAGGGTGATTCGCTTCATTTTGTATGCATTATTTACTGAGTGAATTGATAAATTTACATTTGAATTTGCATTTGCTGGTGGGTTTTATTTCTGTGTTGTTAGAAAGAGGACGATGTGATGGTCAGGGATAGAGGGATAGAGGAAAGATAAAGAGTGGGGGACAAGAATTGGTGTGCTCTATAATGTTCCTTGTGGCAGCACGGCTCTCAGTGAAGGCCTGCTGTGCATGTGTATGTGGGTTCCTGACCAGAGTCATGAGCCATGCCATGAGGGGATAACCCTTGTCGCCCAGTTGCCAGCCTTTGACTTGCTGTGCTGGTTCAAATAGAGGCGGCACAGAGGACAGCCACAGAATCAAGGAATTGTGACTGCTGCCAGGATAACGAGCATTCACCTGCATGATGCGCTACCTGTGATCGCATACTAGCTGCACATTGAGGAAGTGAAATCTCTTTCTGTTGATGAATATGGTTGAATGCAGATGAGGAGCACGCAAGGCAATATGCGTGCAGTCAATGGTACCCTGCACCATGGGGAAACCTGCAATCCATGCAAACCCTTATGCTCACTCTGCCTGCTTGTCACTGGCAGGAGGAGATGAGATGAATGTATTTCTCATTGTATGGAGAACCTCAGTGACCTCCCTTATACAGCAGTGCACTGCAAACTGTTGCTTATATCTCCAGCAGCAGCCTGAAAGGAGCTAGAGGTATAAAAACTAAGAGCCACGGTCACCTTGACAGCCAAAGGCAATGCTGTCCTTGCCCTGCTTTGAGGCTGCAGCAGTTGACAGATTTATAGGAACAGGCCCAGACGAGATGTATCCCAGGCTGCTGTGTGAGGCAAAGGAGGAGATTGCAGGGGCTCTGACACAAATTTTCAGAACCTCTCTGGCCACAGGGGAGGTCAAATGTGAGAAGTCGCACAACATCAGGTTATAGTCCAACAGCTTTATTTGAAATCACAAGCTTTCGGAGCGCTGCTCCTTCATCAGGTGAAGTGAAGAGATGCATATAGGCACAGCATATATAGTCAGAGAACACTGCCAGATGATTACAGTTAATCTTTCCAACTGTCCTTTATCACACCTCGGCAGAGAGATAATCACGGCAATCAAAGGTGTGGATGGTGTCCAAACAGGTCAGTCAGGAAAACATTACATCAAAGACAATGAGGTGGGGTCACAAGGGGTCAAATGTGACAGATGCTGGGGTCTGTATGGAAAACAAAAAACTTTTTTTGCTGGAAATCACAGCAGGTCCGGCCGCATCAGTGTAGAGAGAACAAGCCAACGATGACTCGAGTCTGGATGACTCTACGTCAGGTGGGGTTACATGTAGCGTGACATGAACCCAAGATCCCGGTTGAGGCCGTCCTCATGGGTGTGGAACTTGGCTATCAGTTTCTGCTCGACGATTTTGCGTTGTCGTGTGTCTCGAAGGCCGCCTTGGAGAACGCTTACCCAAAGATCGGAGGCTGAATGTCCTTGACTGCTGAAGTGTTCCCCGACTGAGAGGGAACACTCCTGCCTGGCAATTGTTGCACGGTGTCCGTTCATACGTTGTCGCAGTGTCTGCATGGTCTCGCTGATGTACCATGCTCCGGGGCATCCTTTCCTGCAACGTATGAGGTAGACAACGTTGGCCGAGTCACATGAGTATGTACCATGTACCCGGTGGGTGGTGTCCTCACGTGTGATGATGGTATCTGTGTTGATGATCTGGCATGTCTTGCAGAGGTTGCCGTGGCAGGGTTGTATGGTGTCGTGGTTGCTGTTCTCCTGAAAGCTGAGTAATTTGCTGCGAACGATGGTGTGTTTGAGGTTAGGCGGCTGTTTTAAGGTGAGTAGTGGAGGCGTGGGGATGGCCTTAGCGAGGTGTTCGTCGTCATCGATGACATGTTGAAGGCGGCGAAGAACATGGCGTAGTTTCTCCACTCCGGGGAAGTACTGGACGACGTACTTTGTCTTCTGAGCAGGTCTATGCGATTTTTCGCTGTGGCCGTCGGAACTGTCGATCAACAAGTCGAGCATCATATCCCGTTCTTACGAGGGCATCTTTCAGCGTCTGTAGGTGTCCATCGCGTTCCTCCTCGTCTGAGCAGATCCTGTGTATTCGCAGGGCTTGTCCATAGGGGATGGCTTCCTTAACGTGGTTAGGGTGGAAGCTGGAGAAGTGGAGCATCGTGAGGTTGTCCGTGGGCTTGCGGTAGAGTGAAGTGCTGAGGTGTCCGTCTTTGATGGAGATTCGTGTGTCCAAGAATGAAACCGATTCTGAGGAGTAGTCCATGGTGAGTTTGATGGTGGGATGGAACTTGTTGATGTTATCGTGTAGTCTTTTCAGTGATTCTTCGCCGTGGGTCCATAGGAAGAAAATGTCGTCGATGTATCTGGTGTATAGCGTTGGTTGGAGGTCCTGTGCAGTGAAGAAGTCTTGCTCGAACTTGTGCATGAAGATGTTGGCATATTGGGGTGTGAATTTGGTCCCCATGGCTGTTCCGTGTGTTTGGGTAAAAAACTGGTTGTCGAAGGTTGCCACAGCAACCTCTGCAAGACATGCCAGATCATCAACACAGATACCATCATCACACGTGAGGAAACCACCCACCGGGTACATGGTACATACTCATGTGACTCGGCCAACGTTGTCTACCTCATACGTTGCAGGAAAGGATGCCCCGGAGCATGGTACATCGGCGAGACCATGCAGACACTGCGACAACGTATGAACGGACACCGCGCAACAATCGCCAGGCAGGAGTGTTCCCTCCCAGTCGGGGAACACTTCAGCAGTCAAGGACATTCAGCCTCTGATCTTCGGGTAAGCGTTCTCCAAGGCGGCCTTCGAGACACACGACAACGCAAAATCGTCGAGCAGAAACTGATAGCCAAGTTCCGCACCCATGAGGACGGCCTCAACCGGGATCTTGGGTTCATGTCACGCTACATGTAACCCCACCTGACGTAGAGTCATCCAAACTCGAGTCGTCGTTGGCTTGTTCTCTCTACACAGATGCGGCCGGACCTGCTGTGATTTCTAGCAAAAAAAGTTGTTTGTTTTCCATACAGACCCCAGCATCTGCCACATTGTCTTTGATGTAATGTTTTCCTGACTGACCTGTTTGGACACCATCCACACCTTTGATTGCCGTGATTATCTCTCTGCCGAGGTGTGATAAAGGGCAGTTGGTAAGATTAACTGTAATCATCTGGAAGTGTTCTCTGACTATATATGCTGTGACTATGTGCATCTCTTCACTTCACCTGACGAAGGAGCAGCACTCCGAAAGCTTGTGATTTCAAATAAAGCTGTTGGACTATAACCTGGTGTTGTGCGACTTCTATCATTTGTCCACCTCAGTCCAACACCAGCATCTCCACATCACAGGGGAGGTGCCAGAGGACTGCAGAACAGTTAACATAGCACCATTATTCAAGAAGGGTAGTAGGGATAAACCAGGGAATTACAGGCCAGTGAGCCTAACATCAGTGGTAGGGAAATTATTGGAAAAAATTCTGAAGGACAGAATTAGTCTTCACTTGGAGAGGCAAGGATTAATCAAGGATAGTCAGCATGGCTTTGTCAGGGGGAGATCACGTCTGACCAATTTGATTGAATTTTTCGAGGGGGTGACTAGGTGTGTGGATGAGGGTAGTGCAGTTGGTGTGGTCTACATGGACTTCAGTAAGGCTTTTGACAAAGTCCCGCATGGGAGACTGGTCAAGAAGGTAAGAGCCCATGGGATCCAGCGCAACTTGGCACATTGGATCCAAAATTGGCTTACTGGCAGGAGGTGATGGTCGAAGGTTGTTTTTGTGACTGGAAGCCTGTATCCAGTGGTGTAGCACAGGGATCAGTGCTGGGTCCTTTGCTGTTTGTAGTGTACATTAATGATTTAGTCATGAATGTAGGAGGTATGATCAGTAAGTTCGTAGATGACACGAAAATTGGTGGTGTGGTAAATAGCGAGGAGGGAAGCCTCAGGCTACAGGACGATATAGACGGGTTGGTTAGATGGGCAGAACAGTGGCAAATGGAATTTAACCCTGAAAACTGAGGTGATGCATTTTGGGAGGACTAACAAGGCAAGGGAATACACAATGAATGGTAGGACCCTAGGAAGGACAGAGGATCAGAGGGACCTTGGTGTGCATGTACATAGATCTCTGAAGGCAGCAGGACAGGTAGATAAGTTGGTTAAAAAGGCAAATGGGATACTTGCCTTCATTAGCCGAGGCATAGAATATAAGAGCAGGGAGGTTATGATGGAGCTGTACTAAACGCTAGTTAGGCCACAGCTGGAATACTGTGTGCAGTTCTGGTCGCCACACTATAGGAAGGATGTGATTGCATTGGAGAGGGTGCAGAGGAGATTCACCAGGATGTTACCTGGGCTGGAGCGCTTCAGCTATGAAGAGAGACTGGACAGGCTGGGGTTGTTTTCCTTAGAGCTGAGGTGGGACCTGATTGAGGTGTACAAAATTATGAGGGGCATAGATAGGGTAGATAGAAAGGAACTTTTCCCCTTAGTAGAGGGGTCAATAACCAGGGGGCATAGTTTCAAGGTAAGGGGCAGGAGGTTTAGAGGGGATTTGAGGAAAAATGTTTTCACCCAGAGGATGGCTGGAAACTGGAACTCACTGCCTGAAAGGGTGGTAGAGGCAGGAACCCTCACAACATTCAAGAAGCATTTAGATGAGCACTTGAAACGCCATAGCATACAAGGCTACGGACCAAGTGCTGGAAAATGGGATTAGAATAGACAGGGCTTGATGGCCGGTGCAGACACGATGGGCCGAAGGGCCTCTTTCTGTGCTGTATAACTCTATGACTCTGTGACTCTATAGGAACAGGAGGAGGCCATTGAGCACCTCAGCCTGTTCCGCCATTCAATGAGATCATGGCTGATCTGCATGTACCCGCCTTTGGCCCACATCCCTTAATACCTTGGGTTAACAAAAAGCTATCAATCTCAGATTTAAAATTAACAATTGATCTAGCATCAATTGCCATTTGCGGAAGAGTGTTCCAAACTTCTATCACCCTTTGTGCATAGAAGTGTTTCCTAATTTCACTCACAACCTCTTTTGTGAAGCGAAGACATCTTATACATTGTTCCTCACTGAGGTTCAGGTAAGAGAATTGCTCCCTGAAGACTCTCGGCAAATATGGCCTCCTGCTGAGAGCCCTTCTCCCCCTACTCTTCCTTCCCTCTTCTAGCAGCTTGTCCTGCTTTGCATGGCCTCTCTTCATTCTCCCAGTTATGTGCAATTCCCAGAGGTAGCCCTACCAAGCCACCCATGTCTGGAAGCAACTTCTCTCAGTAAGTATTTTAAATGACAAAAAAGTACTGCAAGACCAGCCAGACCACTCCCTGTAGAGTACTAAAACTTTAGCCAAGTATAGGAAACCTCTAAAATTGTACCAGCAGCCAGAATAAATAATCCAGCAACTAACCTGTAAGTACTCCAAGAGCCCTTTAAATAGCACTGATGGGGATCCATCATGTTGTTTAATGTTGTGTTCAGCTGTGCAAGATTGGCTGGAGTGTGAGTTGCAAAATGGCAGCGGTGGCCTCAAATCAGTGTTGCACGTTGATACGTGTCAGGATCTCACTGCTCTGCATGCAGCCAGTGGTCGTTCGGTGCACACACATGTGCAACCCCTTTACCAAGATGGCATCCTGCACAGTTCCTGTCTGATGTATGCGCACCATCGTGGACCCCATTTTGAAACCGTAGATAGCAGCACAGTGCCTAAAAAATGGGTGCTACACGGCCCAATTTAACCCCTTTCATCTTTGACAAGCTTATCACAACAACAATAATTTTTTTTTTTAATTCCGTACGTTCATGGGATATGGGCATCGCTGGCAAGGCCATCATTAACTGCCCATCCCTACTTGCCCTTGAGAAGGTGGTGGTGAGCTGCCTTCTTGAACCGCTGCAGTCCATGTGGTGAAGGTACTCCCACAGTGCTGTTAGGGAGGGAGTTCCAAGATTTTGACACAGCGAAAATGAAGAAATGTTGATCTATTTCCGAGTCAGGGTGGTGTGTGACTTGGAGGGGAACTTGGAGGTGATGGTGTTCCCATGCGCCTGCTGCCCTTGTCCTTCTAGATGGAAGAGGTTGCGGGTTTGGGAGGTGCTATCGAAGAAGCCTTGGCGAGTTGCTGCAATGCATCTTATAGATGGTACACACTGCAGCCACGGTACGCCGATGGTGGAGGGAGTGAATGTTTAAGGTGGTGGATGGGATGCTGATCAAACGGGCTGCTTTGTCCTGGATGGTGCCGAGCTTCTTGAGTATTGTTGGAGCTGTACTCATCCAGGCAAGTGGAGAGTATTCCATCACACTCTTGACTTAAGCCATGGTGGAAAGGCTTTGGGGAGTCAGGGGGTGAGTCATTCGCTGCAGAATACCCAGCCTCTGACCTGCTCTTGTTGCCACAGTATTTATGTGATTGGTCCAGTTAAGTTTCTGGTCAATGGTGACCCCCCAGGATGTTGATGGTGGGGGATTTGACAATGGTAACGCCATTGAATGTCAAGGGGCCGTGATTAGACTCTCTCTTTGGAGATAGTCATTGCCTGGCACTTGTGTGGCGCGAATGTTACTTGCCACTTATCAGCCCAAGCCTGAATGTCGTCCATTATCTGAGGAGTTGAATTTATATAGTGCCTTTAATGTAGTAA
Organism: Squalus acanthias; assembly: GCA_030390025.1. Lineage (NCBI taxonomy): Eukaryota > Metazoa > Chordata > Chondrichthyes > Squaliformes > Squalidae > Squalus > Squalus acanthias. The sequence continues at coordinate 153,598,727 of CM059428.1, forward strand.
AACATCCCAAGCTGCTTCACAGGAGCATTATCAGATGCCGAGCCACATAAAGAGGTATTAGGACAGGTGGCCAAAAGCTTGGTCAAAGAGGTATGTTTTAAGGAGCGTCTTAAAGGAGGAGAGAGAGGTGGAGAGGCGGAGAGGTTTAGGGAGGGAATTAGAGAGCTCAGGGACTAGGCAGCTGAAGGCACGGCCACCAATGGTGGAGTGAAGGAAATCGGCGATGCGCAGATGCCAGAATTGGAGGAGCGCAAAGATCCCGGAGTGTTGTAGGGCTGGAGGAGGTTACAGAAATAGAAAGGGGTGAGGCCATGGAGGGATTTGAACACAAGGAAGAGAATAATAAAACCGGGCATTGCCGGACCAGGAGCCAATGTAGGTCAGCGAGCACAGGGGTGATTGGTGAGTGTACTTGATCCAAGTTAGGATACAGGCAGCAGAGTTTTGATAGCAAAAAATGGATGATAACAAATTGGCAGCACATTTTACAGAAAATGGTACACTCCACATGCCCAAATTTCCAATGTCCAATTCCACGAATGGAACACAGTTGAAAAGTTACACCCGTAAGACTTTTTTCTCCCTGAATTGAACTTCTTACAAGGAGCACTAATGCCAAGAAAAATAATATATCCTTAATAATAACCTTCTCTTCTTATTTGAAAGGGAGAAGAGGAATAGATTATTGTTTTATCACAATGACATCACACACAATGAGATAATAAACATAAACTGTTTTCAATGCTGTTGATTGAGGGATAAATATTGGCCAAGACACCAGGGATAACTCCCTGCTCTTCTTCAAAATAGTGCCATATGATCTTTTACATCCACCTGAGAGAGCAGACGGTTTAACATCACATCCAAAAGACAGCACCTCAGACAGTGCAGCACTCCCTCAGTATTGCACTGGAGTGTCAGCCTATGTGCTCAAATCTCTGGAGTGGGACTTGAACCCACAAACTTCTGATTCAGTAGCAAGAGTGCTGCCTCTGAGCCAAGGCTGACAGATATAAATTAATGGTTATAACATCACCTTGTATATTCCGCATATAATGCAAACATTCATACATCATACTCTGGCACAGATGAGTTATCATTTTCTCAGGGATCGACAGATTTATGTTTATACCTCATGGTTTTAATCTGCAGTTGATTTGCTTTTCAGATTGGATTAAAGTTCAGTTTTTGACATCAGCAATCCTTTCATCTTTAGTTCTGGGTACCTTTGAGTAACAACATTGACTGCTTCCTTCCAACGTCTTTCTGCTTCTGGTAAGCTCGATTATGTTCCCAAGTATGGATCCTGTGGTTACATGTACTTTGTGACTAATAGAAATAGTTCCATCTCAGTGTAAGGTCGTCATGTGCCCAGTCTAAGCTCCCATTGTCCACTCTCAAACATCGCCAGCACAATAAGATATTTCAGCTATACAGTTCAAGTGGCTCCTTCCAGCACATCAAGGTGGTATATTTAACTAAATTCAATTAGATTATGATTGGCTAGATTAATATTTTGCTAGTAGTATATTAAAGAAAGACAGAGCAAAAAGCCTGTCTGAAGATTCTTCAAAAATATATCGTCAGCCCATTCACATTAACTGTTCTTTCTCAATTTCTGTGAGATAAATATTGTAGTGGCAACTAAAAAATAATGGCCCGTAATTTCCGATCGGAGGCTTCCTGCAAGCGGATGCCTCCTATCGGAAAATAATCTATGCCCTTTCCTGAGGGCTCCCGAAGTCCGGACACTTCCGCTCCTGGGCCTCTCCACAGTCGAAATGTCGCAGGGCCCACGTATCCCAGGGGTGCATGCAGTTCACAAGTGTCCCTGGGATCACGTGGGCCAGGCCAGCTAATGAAAGAAGGGAATCCCCCTTCATACTTTTGACAGTTAGACCCGTCAAAAGTATGAATGGAGATCACCCCAAAAAGACACTAAAACATTAAATAATTTTTTTTTAAAACCATCACGTTTTTAAAATTAGTTAAAATTACATTAAATTATTTTAAACAAAAATTTAATTTTTTGAAAAATATAATTAAAGTTATTTACGAGGCTGTTGTGGCTGCCGCGAAACACGAATTGAGGCCGAGTCAACATGTGGAGCACATGGCTTTTAATTACATCTCCTTGGTAAAATGGCTGCTACAACATTTCTCTGCAAAACCCTGAGGGCCACGCCCACTCCTTTTTTCATGCCTTAAAGGCAGCATGCGCCTTAAAGGCAAGGTGCCCGATTTATTGTCCACAGACGGAAAAGTGGATTGCACCCGTTTAGGTGGCGATCCGCCACACAGCTCCCCCCAGAAACTGCTTAGGAGGTGTGGACGAGACGGTGCGGCGGTCTGATGGGCCGGCCTGAGCGGCTCTTGTAGGACGCCGGTGGACGTGGAACGGCCGGGCGTGGAGCAGCTGGGTGAACTGGCTTGAGGGCAGGTCGGCCGCGTGGCGGTGGACGAGCTACAGGGACCTGCTCACCGGGCTCCAAGTGTGCTGGCTTGAGTCGGTCAACCGACACTTTTTCGGTCCTGTCACCCACTTGCAGGATGAAAAATTTGTCCCCAGCCTGTAGCACCTTGTAGGGCCCGTCGTACGGGGGTTGAAGGGGTCCACGGTGGGCGTCGTGCCGGACGAAAGCGAACCGTGGCTGGTGCAGGCTTAGTGGGACGTGTGAGGTGGATTCGCCGTGTCGGGCAATGGGCACCGGGGTGAACTGTAGCGCCGGTGAGGCGAAGTCGTGACGTTGCTGGTCGGCTGACCAGGGTGTCGTGGCAGTGGGCAGGAACACACCGGGTACGCGCAGCGGCTGACCGTACACGAGCTCTGCTGCCGATGCGTGGAGGTCTTCTTTAGCCGCGGTGCGCAGGCCGAGGAGGACCCACGGGAGTCGGTCGGTCCAGGCGCCGTCCTGGAGGCTGGCTCGAAGAGATGCCTTCAAGGATCTGTGGAACCGCTCACACAGTCCATTGGCTTGGGGGTGGTTCGCTGTGGTGTGGAGAATGGTCACCCCGAGATTGCGTGCGACGGCGGTCCAGAGTTCAGAGGTAAATTGCGGACCTCTGTCCGACGCCATGTCGGAGGGGCACGCCGAACCGTGCGACCCAGGTGCTGATGAAGGCTCTGGCGATGTCGGCGGTGGTGGTAGAGGTCAGTGGAATTGCCTCAGGCCAGCGTGTGGTGCGGTCAACGATCGTCAGCATGTGCGTGTGGCCTTGCGGCGGCGGCAGGGGCCCGACAATGTCCACGTGGATGTGGTCGAATCTACGCGAAAGGACGGTAAACTCCTCGAGGGGTGCTTTCGTGTGTTGCTGCACCTTGGCCCGTTGGCAGGCTAGGCAGGAGTTGGCACAAGTACACACATCCTTGCGAAGGCCGCGCCAGACAAAGCGGTTGGCTACCAATTTGATGGATGCGCGGGCGCCGGGGTGGGAGAGGTTGTGGAGAATGTCGAATACCCGGTGGTGCCAGGACGCTGGGACGACGGGCCGAGGTTGACATAGGGATATGTCGCACTTGACCGTGACTGCGGTCGGGCCACAGGCGACGTCGGCCACGCGTAGCCCTGGTAGGTTGGTAGGTGCGGAGAGCAGATCAGGGTCGGTGATCTGGTCTGCTGCGAGTTGAGCGTAGTCGACTGCCAGGTGTGCGGCGTGGATGGCGGGGCGGGAGAGGCAGTCGGCTACCACATTGTCTCGGCCGGAGATGTGTTGGATGTCCGTGGTGAACTCGGACACTGCTGCGAGCTGGCGCTGCTGCCTGGCGGACCAGGGGTCGGTTGTCTTTGCCATTGCGAATGTCAGGGGTTTGTGGTCGACAAACGCAGTGAAGGGGTGGCCCTCAAGCAAAAACCGAAAATGGCGGACCGCCAGGAACAGCGCGAGGAGCTCGCGGTCGAAGGTGCTGTACTTGACCTCCGGGGGGCGTAGTTGGCGGCTGAAGAAGGCAAGTGGTTGCCAGGCGCCGTCGACCCACTGCTCATACACGGCGCCGACCGCGTGGTCGGAGGCGTCCGTGGTGAGCGCTACCCTGGCATTGGGCCGTGGGTGCGCGAGCAGGGTGGCGTTGGCGAGCGCGGTCTTGGTGGAGTCGAAGGCGGCTGACGCGTCTGCCGTCCATTCGACCGCCATCTTGCCGCTCCTGCCCCGGAGGGCTTCATACAGGGGCCTCATGAGGGACGCCGCTTTGGGGATGAAGCGGTTATAGAAATTCACCATCCCGAGGAACTCCTGGAGGCCTTTGATGGTGGTGGGGCGGGGAAATTGTTGGACGGCCTGCACCTTGGTGGGCAGGGGAATGGCCCCAGCATGGGTGATGTGGTGGCCGAGGAAGTCGATCTTGTCCAGGCTGAACTGGCATTTGGCTGGGCTGAGGATGAGCCCGTGGTCGCTGAGGCGCCCGAACAGGATGCAAAGGTGTTCGAGGTGTTCCTGCTGGAGGAACTGGCTACCAGGATGTCGTCCAGGTAGATGAACAGGAACTTCAGGTCCCGAAGGACCGAGTCCATGAGCCGCTGGAATGCCTGGGCCGCGTTTTTGAGGCCGAAGGGCATCCGCAGGAACTCGAAAAGGCCGAAGGGGGTGATTACGGCCGTCTTGGGGACGTCCGCGGGGTGGACGGGGACTTGGTGGTAGCCGCGCACCAGGTCGACCTTGGAAAAGACTGAGCGGCCGGCCAGTCTAGCCGAGAAGTCCTGGATGTGCGGCACGGGGTACTGATCAGGGGTGGTGTCGTCGTTGAGGTAATCCCCGCAGGGGCGCCAACCCCCGCCTGGTTTGGGGGAGATGTGGAGTAGGGAGGCCCAGGGACTGTTGGAGCGGCGGATGATGCCGAGCTGTTCCATGGTGGCAAACTCGGTCCGCGCGATCTCCAGTTTGGCCGGGTCCAGCCTGCGGGCGTGGGCGTACACTGGGGGGCCTGTGGTGGGGATGAAGTGTTCCACCCCGTGTTTGGCGGCCTCCGCGGAGAAGGTCGGATTGGTAAGGGCCGGGAATTCGGCCAGAAGTGCCGAGTAGTCATCCGTGGCCCGGGCGTGGCACTGTGACGCAATGTCGGCGGGTTGACGGGGGGCCATGGCGCCCAGGATGGGGGACATGGTGTTCATGTCCACGAGGCGGTGTCGAGGGATGTCTACCAGTAGGCCGTGGGCGCACAGAAAATCTGCGCTGATAAGAGGGGAGAGCACCTTGGCAGTGATGAATTCCCATCGGTAGCGGCGACCAGCGAGGTCGAGGGTGACTGTGCGGGTGCCGTACGTCCGGATGTCCGAGCCGTTAGCAGCAGCCAGCGCCGGTCCTCGTTTGCCCTTTTGGATGTCGAGGGAGGAGGCCGGGATGATGCTATGCTGAGCTCCAGTGTCGCACAGGAACCGGCGGCCGGTTTTGTCATCCGTGACGTACAGCAGGGAGCCCGCGTGGCCCACGGCCATCGCAGGGGCTGGTACGGGGGCGGACCTGAAAGAGCAGGGAGGTGTGCACCGTTGTGCCCTGGCACCGAACCGTGCGTGGTAGTAACAGTGGCCCGGGTTAGTGGGGCGCGAAGGCCCCGTGAGCCCTGTGGCTGGGCCTTGTGGCCTGCGTGGTGGCCGGTGAGGGGCGCGCCCAGGCAGTGGCTGCCAGGTCCGGAGTGACGTCGCGGCTGGAGTGAGCGGACAGCAGCTTGTCGGCCTCATCGGCCAGGGCTTCCAGGTCCGTGAGGCCGGACGCCACGATCGCTGGGCGGATGCTGAGAGGTAGCTGGCGGATGAACAGCGTGCAGAAGAGGGATCCGGGTGGGCTCTCGTCAGTGAGGGAGAGCATGTGGGCGAGGAGGTCTGACGGTGAGGCATCACCGAGGCCTGGAAGGTCGAGGAGGTGGCAGTTTCGCTGGTATGCCAAGGCCGTAAATTTTTTAAGGAGCGCGGCCTTGAGATGTGCATACTTGCCCTACTCTGGTGGGTTCTGCAGCACTGTCCAGACCTTCGGAACTGTGGAGCTACCGAGTGATGTGATGAGGTAGTCGTACTTCGTCCCATCTGTGGTGATGTGTCGCAGCCGGAATCGGGACTCAGCTTGGAGGAACCAGGCTTCGGGCTGGTTTTCCCAAAACTCCGGCAGTTTCATGGAAACTGCGTTCATGTCCGCCATTGCAGTGCTCGGAATACGTTCTGAGCGTCGGGGTCACCAATGTTGTGGCTGCCGCGAAACACGAATTGAGGCCGAGTCAATATGTGGAGCACATGGCTTTTAATTATATCTCCTGGCAAAATGGCTGCTACAACTTCTCTCTGCAAAACCCTGAGGGCGACGCCCACTCCTTTTTTCATGCCTTAAAGGCAGCATGCGCCTTAAAAGCAAGGTGCCCGATTTATCGTCCACGGACGGAAAAGTGGATTGCGCCCGTTTAGGTGGCGATCCGCCACAAGGCTAAAAATAAACTTACCTTTTTTAAAAGTATTGTTAAATTATAAATGAGTGAAAAAACGTTTTTGTTTACTTTTTTAAACTCTTATGCTGGTAAAAGCAAGTCTTACGCCTGCTTTTACCAGGCGTAAGATTTTTAAGTCATTTCAGCGGGCGGAGGTTCTGAAGAAAGTGGTACTCTCTACCCGCAGAGGCCCTTCTCCAGGGCAGGCGTCCGATCTGTCAAGAGCATTCTTGACAGATCGGAAATGCCGGTTTTCAGCGCATGCGCTTTGCATACCTGAAACCGGCATTTCCGATGTCCCTATGGGTGTGTACACAGCGTGTACACACCCGTAGGCATCAGAAAATACAGGCCAATGTCTTACTCTAGCACTTAACCCTTCTTCAGTCTATATCAATGGTGTTTAACCATCCAAAGCCATCTTAGTGTGAGGGTAATTTCCTTCATTAACTGTGGCTGGATTTTCCCTTACACTGAGGTGAAACATAATCCATTCCAGGTTTGCGTTGGCATGCATTTTCAACCAAGCTTTTCTGAGACACTGTTTACATTAAGGCAGCAAGATCACAGTGCTGCAGCATGAACAATTCCAGTCCTACATTTTGGTATGACCAGATTATCGGATTAAAAAAAAGAAAACAAATTAGTTTCTTTGGAACAGTACACAATGTACCATGTGGACAAACAGCCTGTTAGATTGTAGCACATCCTGCTGAATCACAGATTATCTTTTCAAACAAGCTTATTGTTGCTCTTTTCAGAATCCATTCTAAATAATGCTGCTCAAAATAAACAAGCATTCATAATAAGAACATAAGAACATAAGAAATAGGAGCAGAGTAGGCCATTTGGCCCTTCGAGCCTGCTCCGCCATTCAATAAGATCATGGCTGAAATTCTGCATCAACTCCTTTCCCGCCCCATATCCCTTGATTCCCTTCGTGCCTAAAAATCTATCGATCTCAGTCTTGAATATACTCAGAGAGGCCGGTGTCGGGAGCGGCAGAGAGCGGCGGTACAGTGAGTATTTAAACTCACTTTCGCGGGCTTTTTTTCAGAGGCTTACCAATCTCACAGACCGGCGGTGGCGTTCCAGAGCCACGTCACGATTCAAAAAGTGACGCGGGCAAGAGGAAGCAGCTGATTGGGTGAGTACGGCCAGGTGAGTATTTATTCTACTCTATAGTTTGACTGTTAAGGTTAATAGTTTATAAAGTTTAGAAGGTCTTAATTTTGTGGTTATAGTTTCTAAGGTCTCTGTTGTTTAACGGGGAGTGCTAGTAAACAAGGGCCCTTGAGTATATAATTTAATTGTAGTGTAATTAGTGGTATTGATTTGATTTAATTTAATTTAAATTAATTAAAGGGTAAGTCATGGCAGCACAGCTCGGCCACATGGTATGCTCCTCCTGCAGTATGTGGGAAATCAGGGACACAGGAAGTGTCCCTGACGACCATGTGTGCAGGAACTGTATCCAGCTGCAGCTACTGACAGACTGCATTGCGGTGCTGGAGCTGCGAATGGATACATACTGGAGCATTCACGATGCTGAGGACGTCGTGGATAGCACATTTAATGAGTTGGTCACACCGCAAGTAGAGGCTGCACAGGCAGGAAGGGAATGGGTGACCGCCAGGCAGAGTAGTAGGCACAGGCAGGTAGTGCAGGGGTCACCTGTGGCCATCACCCTCTCAAACAGATATACCGCTTTGGATATTGTAGAGGGAGATGGCTTATCGGGGGAAGGCAGCAGCAGCCAACTTCCTGGCACCATGGGTGGTTCTGCTGCACAGGACGGGAGGAAAAAGAGCGGGAGAGCTACAGTGATAGGGGATTCTATTGAAAGGGGAATAGATAGGCGTTTCTGCGGCCGCAAACGAGACTCCAGGATGGAGCAAGGGGTCAAGGATGTCTTGAAGCTGCTGCAGGGCATTCTGGAGGGGGAGGGTGAACAGCCAGTTGTCGTGGTGCATATAGGTACCAACGATATAGGTAAAAAACAGGGTGAGGTCCTAAAAGCTGAATATAGGGAGTTAGGAGGTAAATTAAAAAATAGGACCTCAAAGGTAGTAATCTCAGGATTGTTACCAGTGCCACGTGCTAGTCAGAGTAGAAATAGAAGGATATTTCAGATGAATACGTGACTAGAGGAATGGTGCAAGTGGGAGGGATTCAAATTCCTGGGACATTGGAACCGATTCTGGGGTAGGTGGGACCAGTACAAACTGACGGTTTGCACCTGGGCAGGACCGGGACCGATGTCTGAGGGGGAGTGTTTGCTAGTGCTGTTGGGGAGGGTTTAAACTAAAATGGCAGGGGGTTGGGAACCTGTGCAGGGAGACAGAGGAAAGGGAAGCAAGGATAGAAGCAAAAGACAGGAAGGAGAAAAGCAAAAGTGGAAGGCAGAGAAATCAAGGGTGTAAATCAAACATGGCCACAGTAAACAATCATTCTAAAAGGTCTAAGATGTTAAAAAAAACAAGCCTGAAGGCTTTGTGTCTTAATGCGAGGAGCATTCGTAATAAGGTGGATGAATTAGTTGTGCAAATAGATGTAAACAGATAGGATATAATTGGGATTACGGAGACATGGCTCCAGGGTGACCAAGGCTGGGAATTCAACATCCAGGGATATTCAATATTCAGGAAGGACAGGCAAAAAGGAAAAGGAGGTGGGGTAGCATTGCTGGTTAAAGAGGAGATTAACACAATAGTAAGGAAGGATATTAGCTCTGATGATGTGGAATCTGTATGGGTAGAGCTGAGAAATACCAAGGGGCAGAAAACGTTAGTGGGAGTTGTATACAGACCCCCAAACAGTAATGCTGAGGTTGGGGATGGCATTAAATGGGAAATTAGAGATGCATGCAATAAGGGCACAGCAGTTATCATGGGTGACTTTAATCTACATATAGATTGGGCTAACCAAATTAGTAACAATACTGTGGAGGAGGGATTCCTAGAGTGTACACGGGATGGTTTCCTGGACCAATATGTTGAGGAACCAACTAGAGATCAGGCCATCTTAGACTGGGTATTATGCAATGAGAAAGGATTAATTAGCAATCTTGTTGTGCGAGGCCCCTTGGGGAGGAGCGATCATAATATGATAGAATTCTTCATTAAGATGGAGAGTGAAGTAGTTGACTCAGAGACTAGGGTCCTGAATTTAAATAAAGGAAACTACGATGGTATGAGGCGTGAGTTGGCTAGGATGGATTGGGGAACGTTACTTAAAGGGTTGACGGTGGATAGGCAATGGCAAACATTTGAAGATCGCATGGATGAACTACAGAATTTGTTTGTATGAGATTAAGCTTGCAGGCATCATAAAAACTGACTGTAAAAGCTTCTATAGATATCTGAAGAGAAAAAGATTGGTGAAGTCAAGCGTAGGTCCCTTGCAGTCAGAATCAGGGGCATTTATAATGGGGAGCAAAGAAATGGCAGACCAATTAAATACTTCATTTGGTTCTGTCTTCACAAAGATGACACAAATAACCTCCCAGAAATGTCGGGGAACATAGGGTCTAATGAGAGGGAGGAACTGAATGAAATCAGTATTTGTAGGGAAATAGTGTTCGGGAAATTGACGGGATTGAAGGCCGATAAATCCCCAGGGCCTGATAATCTACATCCTAGGGTACTTAAGGAACTGGCCCTAGAAATAGTAAATGCATTGCTGGTCATCTTCCAAAATTCTATAGACTCTGGGACAGTTCCCATGGATTGGAGGGTAGCTAATGTAACCCCACTATTTAAAAAAGGTGGTAGAGAGAAAACAGGGAATTATAGACCAGTAAGCCTGACATCGGTAGTGGGGAAAATGCTAGAGTCCATTGTAAAAGATGTAAAAGCAGAGCACTTAGAAAACAGTGACAGGATCGGACAAAGTCAACATGGATTTACAAAAGGTAAATCATGCTTGACTAATCTACTGGAATTTAATGAGGATGTAACTGGTAGAATAGATAAGGGAGAACCAGTGGATGTGGTGTATTTGGACTTGCAGAAGGCTTTCGATAAGGTCCCGCATAAGAGATTAGCGCGCAAAGTTAAAGCACATGGGATTGGGGGTAAGGTACTGACTTGGATAGAGAACTGGTTGGCAGACAGGAAGCAAAGAGTAGGAATAAATGGGTCTTTTTCCGAGTGGCAGGCAGTGACTAGTGGGGTACCGCAGGGATCGGTGCTAGGACTCCAGTTATTCACAATATATATTAATGATCTAGACAAGGGAATTAGATGTAATATCTCCAAGTTTGCAGATGACATAAAGCTGGTTGGGCGTGTGTGCTGTGAGGAGGATGCAGAGAAACTCCAGTATGATTTGGACAGGTTGGGTGATTGGGCAGATGCATGGCAGATGCAGTATAATGTGGATAAATGCGAGGTTATCCACTTTGGTGGCAAAAACAGGAAGGCAGATTATTATCTGAACAGCAATAGATTGGGAAAAGGGAAAGTGCAACGAGACCTGCGTGTCCTTGTGCACCAGTCGCTGAAGGTAAGCATGCAGGTGCAGTAGGTGGTTAAGAAGGCAAATGGTATGTTGGCCTTCATAGCGAGAGGATTCGAGTACAGGAGCAAGGATGTCTTGCTGCAGTTGTACAGGGCCTTGATGAGACCACATCTTGAGTATTGTGTGCAGTTTTGGTCGCCTTATCTGAGGAAGGATGTTCTTGTCATGGAGGGAGTGCAGCGAAGATTCACCAGACTGATACCTGGGATGGCAGGAATGACGTATGAAGAGAGATTAGGTCAATTGGGCTTATATTCGCTAGAGTTTAGAAGAATGAGAGGGGATCTCATTGAAACTTATAAAATTCTGACAGGACTAGACAGACTAGATGCAGGAAGGATGTTCCCGATGGCGGGGGAGTCCAGAACCAGGGGTCACAGTCTAAGGATAAGGGGTGAGCCATTTAGGACTGAGATGAGGAGGAATTTCTTCACCCAGAGAGTGGTGAACCTGTGGAATTCTCTACCACAGAAGGCAGTTGAGGCCAATTCATTAAATATATTCAAGAAGGCGTTAGATATATTTCTTAAGGCTAAAGGGATCAAGGGATATGGGGAGAAAGCAGGGACAGGGTACTCAATTTGGATGATCAGCCATGATCTCATTAAATGGCGGAACAGGCTCGAGGGGTCGAATGGCCTACTCCTTCTCCTATCTTTATGTTTCTATGTTTCAATGACAGAGCATCCACAGCCCTCTGGGGTAGAGAATTCCAAAGGTTCATTCTCCTCATCTCAGTCCTGAATGGCCAACCCCTTATCCTGAGGCTATGGCCTAGAAATTGGATAAGTTTCAAAAATGGGTGGTGTCAAGGGCCAGCGCTATTTGCCTGCGCCCGTTCAAAGTGGTCCTGGCAGCACGCAAAATTCATGCTGCCTGCTCATTATAATGATTGCAGTGCTGATCTCAGCGCTAAACGCTTATCTCTCAACAGGTGGGCCAATATCGGGTGCAATCTAATGGCCACAGTAATGTTTAGCCTCGGCTCTCTCCACTACCCAAAGGGGAGGTGCTTTGTTGCAGCAGCCCCTCATTGTTGTCTAAACAAAGCCATGGCACAACAACCCAGAGAGAGAGCAAGAAGGTTGTCGGATGCTGCACTGGAGGCCTTGGTAGTGGTAGTTGAAAGAAGGCGCGATGTGCTGTTCCCGCAGAGTGGCAGAAAGCCATCCAAGGCTACCAGTGAAAGGCTCTAGCAGGAGATAGCTACCTACCCCATGGCCAACAGTGTCGTGCCAAGGACATGGATACAGTGCCGAAAGAAGTTTAATGATCTCACACGGCAGGTCAAGGTGAGTGAAAACTTCAGCAAATGCCATATCCCGCCATCTGCACGATATGCCTCACACACTGCTCAATGCACCACACCCCCATCACTCAGCTACCAACAACCACTACCTTGCACCACTCATACCTCACAATCATAGCTTCACTTCACCCTCACAACCTTACCACTGCTGCAACACTTACACCCACATCTCGCACCTTGCACACACTGATAGCTATTCAACTATGGCAGGCACATCACCTAAACACATTGTAGGACACTCACTGAAACACTTCCCTTTCTCTTACAGGCAAAGGTGGCTCATAACCGTTGGGAACAACGGCAGACGGGAGGCAGCCAAGCTGCTGTACAGACCCTGAGCCAACTGGAGGAGTCCGTGCTCGACATCATTGGAGGGGCAGTCACTGAGGCCATGGCAATGGGAGAAGTTGAAGCCTTTGCTGACAATGACGGTATGTTATTCCTAATCCTTCTTCTCACATCCCACTTCCCCGTCATCCCACAATCTCTTCTCACTTACAAGCTGCTGATGGTGTATGCATGGATATCTTGCTTTCCCCCCTTCCCCTCACCATAACCCAACTCCTGTGCCTTCTGTTTTCAGGTAGCCAAGAACTGCCAGCCTCAGGCTCTAGAGGAGAGTGGAGAAGAAAAAGATGTCACACCGTCATTGCATCTGACATTCGCAGACACCAGCTCAGAAACTGGCACCGCGCGGAATGTAGAGGGTAGTATAAAGGCAGGATTTGCACATTGTGAGGTGCCAGGCACGAGTGGGCTGCTGCAAGGCCAGGATAGCTTGGGAGCGAGCTCCCTGGTGGGTGAGTTTGCGCATGAGTTCTGCTGCACAGGACTCAGATGAGAACCTCGATGGGGCAGCCTTCAGAAGAAGGGTGATAGGCATGCACATCAAAATGCTTGGTGCAATGGCAAGCTTGCCAAAGAGCCTCTTGTCACTGTCAAGATGCATGGAGGAGTCTGGCTCCAGCATTGGACAGGGCTTTGCGCAGAGCTTGGAGCCCATGATTTCCCAGAAGGAAATGATGGGTAACTCTAGGAGTGACCTTGTTGACCCAGCCATGATGCTGCGTGTGATGGCCGATGTTGCGGCTTCCATTGTAGCACAGGTGGAAGCAACCCAATGTCTGTGTGCTGCAGTGGAAACGCAGACTGCTCTCCTGCAGGCTCAGCTTGCTACCACCCAAGCTCAGGCTGCTGCCATCTTGGCTGGGTTTATCAGTGTCGAAGCGAATTGCAGAGTGTTGCAGCAGGCCAACAATCTGTCCTCCAGCAGAAGGCTAGGAATGCTGAGGTGCTGCCCCGGGGGAGTGGCAGTGGATCTGTGGAGCAAGAACTTGCTGTCCTCGCTCAGGATGACAGCATTCCTACTCCCACCACTGCCACTCTGCATTGTCCATGCCACTGCCTGTCAGCCAGCCAGCCCAGACTGCTGCCGCCCATGCTGAGGTGGTTCAGTCTACAGCTGGGCCTTCTAGGTCCACAGCTGCTCGTGGTTATCCTGCAAGGGCCATCTGTAGTCTTCAGCACGGAAACTCAGCAGCCTTCCACCAGCCATGATGCAGCCACTGGGGGAGCACTGCGTAGGAGCACTAGAATAGGAAAAGGCACATGAATGACAGGCACTAAGGGATTGCACAAGGGTGATTAGTTCATATTGTAATGTTGATTGAATAGTGATAATTTTATTAATTTTGTTTCGAATGTTTGTTTTGTGGTGGCTCTCATTTCAGATTTGTGCCCAGGAGGAAGCTGTGATGTTCCGTGACAGAGGGGTATGGTGATCAACGGGAATCTGGGGTTTCATTCTCTGGAATCGGAATCTGATGAGGCCTTCACCGACAGCCCATCTGGAACAGGGATCTGCTGACTGCCTGCCTCCTCACTTCATTCTCATCCTCCTCCTAGTCCTCGTCCTCTTCCTCCTCCTTCTCCTCTCCCTCCTCTTCCTCCTGAGGTAGTCCCGCAATTCCTGGTGGCAAGGGCTTTGCCCACATGATGGCCAAGTTATGAAGCATGCATCAGACCACAATGAAATGGGACACCCGCTCCAGCAAGTACTGGAGGGCTCCTCCCAAGCGGTCAAGGCAGCTGAACCGTTGTTTCAGCAGCATGATGGTCTGTTCAATGACGTTCCTGGTAGCAGCATGGCTGTCATTATATGAGTGCTGGGCAGGAGTGCTGGGGTTGCGGAGGGGAGTCATCAGCTAGGTGTAGAGCGGATAGCCCTTGTCTCTGAGCAGCCACCCTCGGGTTTGACGTGGTGGCTGGAAGATTGCTGGCACACCGGACTGACGCAGGATGAAGACATCATGACTGCTGCCAGGATAGTGGGCATTGACCATCAGGAATCGCTGGGTGTGGTCGCACACCAACTGTACATTAAATGAGTGGTAGCCTTTTCAGTTACGGAACATCTCAGGATTGATATGCAGCACCTGCAAAGCCACGTGGGTGCAGTCGATGGCGCCCTGCACCATGGGGAAGCCCACTAGCCTGGCAAAGCCACATGCGCGCCTCTCTTGCTTCTCTCTGTTCAGAAAGAAGACAATGTAATCCCTTCTCCTGGTGTAGAGAGCCTCTGTGATCTCCCAGATGCAGCGATGGACTGCTAACTGGAAGATGTTAGCTATGTCTCCTGCTGCAGACTAGAAGGATCCACTGGCAAAGGAATTGCAGGCCACAGTGACCTTGAGGGCTACTGGGAGAGCTGTGTTCACCGTGCTCTGAGGCTGCAGTTCTGACTGCAGGAGGCGGCAGAGTTCTATGACCACCTCCTTGGTGAAGCGGAGCCTCCTAATACACTGCTCTTTGCTTAAGTGGAGATAAGAGACGTGCTCTCGGAAGACCTTAGGTGGGTAAGGCCTCCTGTTGCGAGCCCTCCTGACCCTCCTCCTCCTCCCTCTGAGTGCATCTTCTCCTCTTCTTCACTGCCTCCGCTCCCTCTCCCGAAAATACTCGAGCACGAGGGGGACTGCAAGTAGAGCCCCCGTGACTGTGAGCAAGTGCTGTGAGCAGAAGCCTTTAAATGAGAATTAAGGCATTCTCCACTTGCACCAATACTCCCTGTCCCCTCAGGAACTTGTTTAGGAACAAGTTTAGAAAGCTGCAAGAGTTGAAGAAAGTTATACAGAGCCAGTCAAACTGAAAAACCATGTCAGCTTCAAGTTGTTGATGATGATCCCTTTAGATAGCATTGCTGGAGATTCCTTCCTGCTAGTGAATGCTTGGTCAGCTGGTCGTGATTAACACAGGCTGGTAAGTGAAGCGGCAAATGCGAAAATAGCAGATAGGGCATCAAGTGAGCGTTGCACACTCACTGATGTCATGTTCTGCCTAATCTAAATATCTGCAGCAAATGCAGACATCGGCAGCACTGCCGACTTGCCCAAAATGGCTTGGGCAACACGGTGGCATAGTGGTTAGCACTGTTGCCTCACAGCGCCAGGGACCCGGGTTCGAATCCGGCCACGGGTGACTGTCTGTGTGGAGTTTGCACATTCTCCCCGTGTCTGCGTGGGTTTCCTCCGGGTGCTCCGGTTTCCTCCCACAGTCCAAAGATGTGCGGGTTAGGTTGATTTGGCTATGATAAATTAACCCTTAGTGTTCGGGGGATTAAATACGTGGGGTTACGGGGATAGGGTGGGATATGTGTCGGTGCAGGCTTGATGGGCCGAAATGACCTCTATCTGCACTGTGGGGATTCTGTGATTCTGTGAACATGGTGGCCACCACGGGACCCACCAGAAGCGAGGCGGCCACCATTTTTTCATCAAATCGGGCCTCAAAACCCCCGAATTTCTAGACCCATGAGCCCTAGTTCTAGACTCTCCAGCCAAGGGAAACAGCCGCTCAGCATCTACCCTGTTACATCCTCTAAGAATTTTATACGTTTCAATGAGATCACCTCTCATTCTTCTAAACTCCAGAGAATATCATCCCATTCTACTCAGTATCTCCTCATAGGATAGCCCTCTCATCCTAGGAATCAACCTAATGAACCTTTGTTGCACCCCATCTAGGACAAGTATATCCTTCCTTATGATGTGGAGATGCCGGCGTTGGACTGGGGTGGACAAAAATGAGAAGTCGCACAACACCAGGGTATAGTCCAACAGATTTATTTAATTTTACAAGCTTTCGGAGCTGTCGCTCCTTCGTCAGGTAAGTTAGCAATGAGAGAATCTCCCAGAATTCACAATTTGAACCCAGACAAAATCTATTCACATTATTCGCTACAACAAAGAGCACAGCCAAGACAATGAGATGTGTCCCAGGGGGTCCAACGTGTCAAACCACCTGCTGGCTGCATATCCTGTCAATTTGTGTTCTTGTGTTAGCCTTTTTAAAAAAAAAAAAAAAAAAAAAAAAACCCAAAAAAACCACCTGGGAAGACCGGCCATGATGTCAAGTCACGTTCTATATCGTGACATGAACCCGATATCGCGATTGAGGCCATCCTCATGAGTGCGGAACTTGGCTATCAGTTTCTGCTCTATGATTTTGTTTTTTTTGGTTTTTTTTTTTAAAAAGGCTAACACAAGAACACAAATTGACAGGATATGCAGCCAGCAGGTGGTTTGACACCAGAAAACGCTGGAAAAACTCAGCAGGCCAGGCAGCATCCGTGGAGAGAGAAAGAGAGTTGACGTTTCAGGTCGATGACCTTTCATCCAAATGGTGGTTTGACACGTTGGACCCCCTGGGACACATCTCATTGTCTTGGCTGTGCTCTTTGTTGTAGCGAATAATGTGAATAGATTTTGTCTGGGTTCAAATTGTGAATTCTGGGAGATTCTCTCATTGCTAACTCACCTGACGAAGGAGCGACAGCTCTGAAAGCTTGTAAAATTAAATAAATCTGTTGGACTATAACCTGGTGTTGTGCGACTTCTCATTTTTATCCTTCCTTATGTAAGGGGACCAAAACTGTACTCCAGGTGTGGTCCCACCAAAGCCCTACATCATTGCAGCAAGACTTCTTTACTGTTATACTCCAACCCCTTGCAATAAAGGCTAACATACCATTTGCCTTCCCAATTGCTTGCTGTACCTGCATGTTAACTTTCTGTGATTTGTGTACAAGGGCCCCCAAATTCCTCTGCATACGAATATTTACTAGTCTATCACCTTTAAAAATATACTGCTTTTCCATTCTTTCTACCAAAGTGAGTAATTTCACACTTCCCCACATTATACTCCACCTGCCACCTTCTTGCCAAATCACTTAACATCCCTTTGCAGTCTCTTTGCATCCTCCTCACAGCTTACTTTCCCACCTAGCTTTGTATTGTCAGCAAACTTGGATACATTACACTTGGTTTCCTCATCTAAGTCATTGATATAGATTGTAAATAACTCAGGCCCAGGGATTGATCCTTGCAGTATTCCACTAGTTACAGACTGCTATCCTGAAAATGACCTGTTTATTCCTAGGGCGCGATCTTGCCAGCCCTGGGGAGGCGGGTATGGAGGCGGGACTGCCGGGAAAATGGCAGAATTTGGGGGTGGGTGCCCAACCCGCTTCCAACCCGCCTCTGTGCCATCTTGCCAGGAGGTGAGTAGCCGTCCCGCGCCGGGTCCCGTCTCCTTGGAGGCGGGAAGGGGATTACAGCTACTTAACTGCCTGTTAACAGGTAGCTAACAGGCAGATAAGAGAATTATCCCCATTTTACCTACAAAAGTGCGGGCTTCCGAAGGCTTCCGAACCCCGCCAGGGTCACCGAGGCGAGCAGTGGGTCTGCGGGGTTGAGAGGGGTCCAAAAGTGCGCTGTGGAGGTGAGTGATGGGTGCAAGTGTGGAGAGGTGAGTATGTGAGGTAAGTGGAAAGTGATAGAAAAAGTTTACTTACCTTTGTTTCTTCCTGCAGGCTTCAATCGGTGGGTATGCGGAGAGTCTCGCACCTCTGTGGCAGAGATGACAGGTGGCCATTGCATTCTCCAATGCAACAACCATCTAATTTCTGCAAAAGAAAGAGGTTTGATGAGGTCTTGAATTCAAGAACTCATCAAACTACAGAGAATGTCAGTGTTTGACAGCTTTACAGATCTGTCAAACGATGACAATTCATCTGTCAAAAATTTTTGACAGATGAAACGTCATACGTTGACGTTCTCTTTAACCGGCTTCCCCTTAATTGGCCTGCTAAGCCTGCTGGGCGGGCTTAACAAGGTCAATCAAGGGAAAATAGGGTGGGTTGGCCACAAATCGATGGAGGCGGGACATCAACCCTCCAAGCAGCAGTCCCGCCTCCAACACGCCCCATTGGCAAAATCACCCCCCTACTCTCTATTTTCTGTCCGTTAACCAATCCTCAATCCATGCTAATGACTCCAGACCCACAGCAATGTGGTTGAATCTTAACTGCCCTCTGAACTGCCCTCTGAAATGGTCGAGCAAGCCACTCAGTTGTATCAAACCGCTAGGAAAGCCTTCACCTCATGAACTGCAGCGGTTCAAGGAGGCGGCTCACCACCACCTTCTCAAGAGCAATTAGTGATGGCCAATAAATGCTGGCCTTGCCAGCAACACCCACATCCCATGACTGAATAAATAAAAATATTACCCCCAATCCCATGAGCCCTAATCTTGCGTAACAACCTTTTGTGTGGCACCTTATCGAATGCCTTCTGAAAATCCAAAAAAATACATCCACTGGTTCTCCCTTATCTACTCTGCTAGTTACACCCTCAAAAAACTTAGATTTGTCAAACACAATTTCTCTTTCATAAAACCGTGTTGACTCTGCCTCATCATATTGTGATTTTCCAAGTGCCCTGTTGTCACATCCTTAATAATAAATTTTAGCAATTTCCCTACTACTGTTGTCAGGCTAACTGGCCTATAGCTCCCTGTTTTCTCTCTCCCTCCTTTCTTGAACAGCGGGGTTACATTTGCTACCTTCCAATCCACGGGGACCGTTCTAGAATCTCGGGAATTCTGGAAGATCAAAACCAAAATGCCAAAATACTAATGTCCTTGGTTATACTGTGCTAAATATTTTTTAAACAAACATACTTATTTATTCTCAGGATGTGAGCATCACTGGCCTGTGAAGGTGGTAGTGAGCCTCCTTCTTAAACTGTTGAGTTCTTTGATACAAATGAGTGGTTTCCTAGGCCACTTCAGAGGACAGTTAAGTGTCAACTAACTTGGTGTGGGACTGGAGTCACATATAGGCCGGACCGGGTAAGGACGGCAGGTTTCCTTCCCTAAAGGACACTAGTGAGACAGTTGGGTTTTTATAACAATCTAACAGCTTCACTTTTACCAGCTATTACTTTAATTGACAGATTTTTTTAAATACTGAATTCAAACTCTCAAACTGCCGTGGTGGGATTTGAACTCACATCCTCTGAATTATTAGTCCAGGTTTCTAGATTACTCATCCCATAGCATAACCACAGCACAACTGTACCCACAAATTAGATTTGCTAAGTATTCTGCCTTCCCTTATTTCTGACTGATGTTATCTTCACACAGCCTCTGTGATTGAAAGATTGCAATTTCCCTTTCAATCCAGGAATGAGATATTAAGGGCTAGAAATTTGTGGTGGCTTATTTTCAGATGTAGAATAGTCAGCTTGCTAGGATCGCATGCCATGGGCTAGAAACACGTGTTGGCCTGCTTTCGGGCATAGAATAGTCGGTGCACTGAGAGCGGGCGCCCGAAGCTGGAGGCCTGAGGCTCGACAGAAATTGAGCCTCGGGCATGTTACCGGAGAGCTGCGGATTCCAATTGGGAGTCTTGCAGAGTTAACAAGGAAAGCACCCAGCAGGGGTCAGTGATCCCCATTTCAAGTCTAATGGAATTTAAACCCCAAACTCTTACATCAACAACAACAATAACTTGCATTTAAATAGTGTCGTTAACTTAGTAAAACATCCCAAGGCGCGTCACAGGAACGTTGTCAAACAAAATTTGACACCGAGCCACATAAGGAGATACTGGGACAGGTGACCACAAGCTTGGTCAAAGCGGTAGGTTTTAAGGAGCGTCTTAAAGAAGAGAGAGGTGGAGAGGCGGAGAGGTTGAGGGAGGGAACTTCAGACCTTAGCTGAAGGCACGGCCACCAATGGTGGAGCAATTGAAATCTCGGAGGGTTGTAGGGCTGGAGGAAGTTACAGAAATAGGGAGGGGCGAGGCCAAAGAGGGATTTGAAAACAAGGCTGAGAATTTTTAAATCTTCAGAACTAAACAATAGCATGGCAACGTCACGTTAAGCTGACAATTTAAAAATTAGAGGAGTTACGCTTTACTCCTTACAGGAGCTTAAAAAAATTGTGAAAAGTGAAAGCCTCCCTCACCTTGAGCTGCTGATATTATTTCACTTGGAGGCCTCTGAAATTGGCTCTAATACAATCGCCCTACCTTTATCAGAAACCATTAATCTGCTACTTGCAAATAGGTCTGTGCCAAGAAAGGAATCAATGTCTATCCTCTTTGTAACTCAAGGAAGTTAACTGATCCAAATAAACGTTGTCCAATTTCTGTACTGCCTATGCTTTCCAGAATACTTTTGTGCATTGTTTTCATTAAAACACCTGAATTTCGATGGACACCAATCTGATCAGCCAGCGTCAGTCAGATTTCCATTCTTCGACTCGATCCAAACAGCTCTTACTGAATTTCATTGAACACATATATCATGCTTTCAATAACGGTCTGCTTGCAGGGATCATTTTTCTTGATTTGAACCATTTGACAAAGTAACTCACAGTGTTCTGTGTTGAAAATTACAGTCTATTGGCTTCAGTAAAACTGCAATCATGTGGTCCCTAATCGTTATCAAAAAGTTCTCCCTTCTGAAAAAGAATTGTGGACAACAGTTCAAGTCAGCGCACCACCTGAATGATCAATTATTGCATCTTTACATCTTTGCTTTATAGGTGAATGATTTACCTCATAAATTCATCAGTACAGGGAGGGATTTGCATCTGTTGACTTTGTCACCGAATTATATCGAGTTTTTCGGCTGATGTTACTTTCACTATTTTGACCAAAGACTTGGGCTCCGATTTTAACCCAACACAGTCGACGGCAGCAAGGGTGGGTGAACGGTTAAAGTCGGGAAAATCGACTTGCCGCCCATGTTGCCGCTGGAAACTCCAAGATGGCGGATTTAACTGTGCCGCGAGCTGAGGCTGGATACGCACCTGCAGGAAGGAGGCGGATGCCTCCTGAATACAGTGAACTCTTTCATACCCGGCACCTACGGGACCAGGATGGTGCCGGTTGATGAAAAATTCCGGATAACAGAGAGGTAGGCAATTTGTAACACAAAAAAAATAAAAAACCACTGACTAACTCGGCCACCGCGGGAAACTCGGACTTGGAAAAACGAAAAATGGATGGATTCGGCAAGATTACCGGTTATCTATTTTGCTGGTTATTAAAGAATTCCGGATGATTAAGTGTTGTTTAAACAAGAGTTTACTGTATATTCAAATAGTGGTCCGTCATGTAGACCCCACGCCGATTTTAACTGGACGGGTCTGAAGTCCCGCCCAGAGGCCTACCCGTTCAGTAACGGATTGGCGTCACAAAGTGACTGACACTACTGGACGCTGAATTTAAAGGAGCACTCACACCCAGCACTCGGGCCTTTAGGGTCTGTGTGCCATTGTGATTAGTAGTGGTTCTGAGCTTCAGTTTGCTTCTTTTGTGACGTTATTGCCCCTAACCTTTCCTCATTAAGCACTCACTGCTTATCATGGGTGCTGTTTTTGCTTCACTCCTTTGGATGGACAAATAGTTGGAGGAAGAGGAGCAGCAGCAGCAGCCTGAAGAACCAGGACAAGCCAGAGGTCGGCATGTCAGAAGATAGCAGGTGAGGGGAGCTGTTGGTAGAAGGCCTTACCCAGCCCGCAGTGTCTACAGGTCCAGAGTTATTTTCTTGGTTATTTCTGAGGAGCAGTGCAGGAAGAGGCTGCGCTTCACCAGGCAGGCGGTTGCTGACCTATGCAGTCTGTTACAGCAAAACACGCTACCTTCTGGATGAGGGGAACATGCCTTTGAAAGGGGCTGTCAAAGTCACCACCATCTTTAACTTCATTGCCACAGGTTCCTCGCAGACTGCTACAGGAGACACCCACCTGCATCTCCCAGTCTGCAGTGCACAGCTGCACCAAGCCAGTCGCCAATGCCGTCCTCGCCATAGCAAACGAGCACATTACCTTTGCGACGGATGCCAACAGCTAGAATGAGAGAATTGTGGGATTTGCGTAGTCCAGTCCAGGGCAGAATAGATTGCGCTGATGTAGCTCTCACGGCACTGGAAAATGAGCCAGAGACTTATATGAACAGGAAGGGCTTCCACTCCATCAATGCAAGTCTGACGTAGTTTTGCTGGTAGCTGCCACGACATTCTGCGAAACTCATCCATCCCCTCCCCACCCCCCGCACCCGCAAGCCCGCTTTTCCACCCTTCCAGGAAAGTCAGAGGATGGCTGCTAGGGGACAAGGGATACCCCCTCCACACTTGGCTAATGACACAACCCTACCACGCCTGAGCAACACAGGTACAATGAGAGCCGTGGGACCACCACTTACATCATAGCGCCTACCACTGATTTTTTGAAGCAACGATTCAGGTTCCTTGATTGCTCCCGATAATATGGCCCAGACTATGCGGGCCGTATAATTGTGATTTGCTGCAATCTGCACAATCTGGTAATGCAACGAGGATTGGCGTTAGAGGGGACACAGCAACATGAAGAGGCTTCATCAAGCGAAGAAGAACTTGATGAAAGTGAGGGAGAACTACAAGAAGCAGGGCCAGCAGAATGCATTGCAAATAGATAGGCCAGGAAGCAGCGCTTTTGATGACCTTCTCAATCCCCTTAGCTGAAAAGTTGGAAAAGACCCTCAGCATTAACAGTCCTCTTACCCCTTAACTACACCCTTACACAGAATTACATAGAATTTACAGCACAGAAACAGGCCATTCGGCCCAACTGGTCTCTGCCAGTGTTTATGCTCGACACGAGCCTCATCCCACTCTACTTCATCTCATCCTATCAGCATATCCTCTATTCCTTTCTCCCTCATGTATTTATCTAGCTTCCCCTTAAATGCATCTATGCTATTCATCTCAAGTACTCCTTGTGGTAGCAAGTGCTACATTCTAACCATTCTATGGGCAAAGACATTTCTCCTGAATTCCTTATTGGATTTATTAGTGACTATCTTATATTTACGATCCCTAATTTTGGACTCCACCACAAATGGAAACATCTTCTCTACATCTACCCTATCAAACACCTTCATAATTTTAAAGACCTCTATTAGGTCATCCCTCGGCCTTCTCTTTTCCAGAGAAAAGAGCCCCAGCCTGTTCAGACTTTCCTGATAGTTAGAACCTCTCAGTTCTGGTATCATCCTTGTGAATCTTTTTGCCACTTTCTCCAGTGCCTCGATATCCCTTTTTGTAATATGGAGACCAAAACTGTGCACAGTGCGGTCAAACCAAGGTTCTATATAAGTTTAACATAACTTCTCTGCATTTCAATTCTATTCCTCTGGAAATGAACCCCAGTGCATTGTTGGCATTTTTATGGCATTGCTACTGTTAATGATTTGTAAGTCTGTACCCCTAGATCCCTTTGCTCCTGTACCACAATCTACCCTTGATTCTGTATTAAACATTGAAACCAATCAGCTATCGTCTCTGTCAATGAAATACTGACAATGCAGGTCAAAATGTTATAATGAATAGAAAATCTAAACCAAATGTGATAAAGGTGTTGATTTTAATTCCAAATGCAATAACGTAGTGACTTATGTTGATCCATTACTTATTAGACATGTATCCAGCTATTTTAAGGAGTTAATTAACCGATTTGCTAAAACAAACTCTCAAAAAGTAACATTTTCCATCTCTCTAAGATTCCCCAGGCTATTTTCTTTTCAATGGCCTACATCGCTGGAGCTCCACTAAAGTGCAGAAAGAGAAATCAGGCTACACATCAGCTAGGAATTCGGTTTTGCCCCGGCTGGGGCGCTAAATTTTAAGGGGGAGAAATTCAGTATCGCCCCATTTGGGGCGCAATTATCGGCCGGGCGCAAAGATTAGCGCCTGGCGCTAATTATCGCCTCCGACTGCAAACTTGACTTTTATCGCCCCTGGAGGTGATTGGAGCGCTAAATCAGGCGCTTCTCACCTGTCTTAAGGCGCAAAGGCCGAGGAGCGAGGCGCTACCTCAGAGCGCTGGCGAAGCTCATGTAATGTCAGTCAGCAATGGAACACACACACAATGGCACGGGCCAGTTCTTAAAGGGGAGGGTTAATCTTGCTTCCATCCACGTCCTACTCATTGCAGCCTTGAATCTCGGCCTGGAGAGACCTGCACATCAAATCTGCTGGAAAGAACAATGGAGAGTACCAGGCAAAGAGCTCAGAGTGCAGCCCCCACAGTCTCTTCTAAATCGATACAAGGAAGGGCAAATCAAAATGAACCTGCAAAGTGCTGCTCAGTACCCAAAACTCCTTCACACAACGTTGAATCTCTCCAGAAGTCTCTCTGTCTCTCTCTCTCTCTCAGAATGTGTAGTTCAAAAATGGCACCAACAATAAAAGGCAGGAAGCGGTCACCTTTAAATAGCGCTCCCCCTTTCCCTTCATGACTGCAGAACGCTCCCCTCAACCTGTCGTTGCTAGCGTCAGGCGGTAAGGCAGGGGGCGCCACTCAATATCCGCTCCGGGGCGATACCGGGGCGTTGCGCACTCGACTGACGTCACGATCTGCCGGTGCAAGAGATCGTAGCGGTAGTGTTTAGCGCCGCAGCAAAATGTCTAGTTAATTTCGCGAGCAGCGCAAACTTCGCCGCGCCTGGGCGCTAGATGCTTTGCGCCCCATTAGCGCCCTCTTAAGGCGCTAACGGGAGGCGCAACCAACTGAATTTTTCCCCCTAAAAGTTGGAGAATTAGTGCCAGGCGCTAATCCTTCTTGCCTCCCGCTAAATTGATTGTTAGCGCTCCAAGAGAGAAGTGGAGCGCTAAATCAAGCGCTAATCACCTAACTTAGGGCGCTACACACAGAGAGCGGGACGCTACCCACAGAGCTATAACCAAGTTCAGGTGCACTCCAATCGGGACTCATCATTCACACTGGCTCCTTCCAGCTCTTAAAGGGGAGGTTCAATCATTCTGCACAACCTCATTCTCAACATTGCTGGCTCTGAGGTCGACCTCCAAGCAACTCAACAGCTACACCTCTTATCCTCATGGCTGATCCCAGTCCCAGGGAGAGAGCTCGCCGTTTCAGCAACAAGGCATCGGAGGCATTGGTCGCGGCAGTCGAAAGAAGGAGGGCAGTGCTGTTCCCAGCCACTGGCAGGAGGCCATTGCCCCAGGTCTTCAGGGCAAATTGGAGGGAAGTGGCCCAGGACGTCTCGGCCAGCAGTGTGGTCCTCAGGACCCTCACACACAGTGCCGTAAAAAATTCAACGACCTCACTCGGGTGGTCCTGGGTGAGTACATCCTTCAACGGGTCCTACATAGCAGCATCTGAACCTCAGTCTGTACACAGGGCACAAACCACCACACACCCACCACTCACCCACCAAGCATCTCCACCTACTAAAACTCACATCCACATCTCACACCTTGCCTACAATCACAGCTATTCAACTATGGTAGGCACATCTCCCAAACACATAGCTGCACACTCACTCACACACTTTCCTTTCGCTTGCAGGCCTAGCTGGGCCACAATAGGAGGGAGCAGCAATGAACAGGCGGGGGTGAAGCGGACATCCAACAGCTTACAGACCTAAAGGAGCGAGTGCTGAGAGTTATTGGGCACCAGGTGGTGGGCACCGTGGCCGTCGGTGATGTCGACCCCCTTGGGGGCAACAACGGTATGTTCATCCCCTCTCCTGCTCTCATCCCACTTCTCCCTTTCCCACTTTCCAGCTCATTATACTGTCTGTATTCCTTGCTCCCTTCCTACCCCCCAGCCCTCACCTTAACATGAGTCTTGTGCCTTTATGCTTTCAGAGAATCAGCAACCAGCTGACCAGCCTGTCCCGGAGCCTCCCATTGAGAATGAGGCAGGAGAAGAGAAGGAGGAAGAAAGCACCGCGTCACTGCATGTCTCACCCGCAGGCACCACTTCAGATACTGGGACTACGCGATATTTAGAGGCACGTTTAGTAGAGGGGTCTGTACAGGGTGATGCACCGGGGACGAGCGGGCTGCAGCAAGGCCAGGGGGAATGGGTAGCTCGGGAGCCAGCTCCCCGGAGGGCGAGTTCGCGTGCGAGTTCAGCTGCACAGGACTCAGATGAGGACCTCGATGGGGAGACGTTCACAAGAAGGGTGATGGGCATGCACACCGAGATGATAGGTGCAATGGCAAGGGTGCCCAGATCCTCTCAGCAATGGTAAGAAGTGTGGAGGAGTCCACCTCCAACATTGCACAGAGCTCTGTGCACACCATGGAGCCCATCCTTGGCAGTCTGCAAAGGACGGTGGACTCCCTGAGAGACCATGGGGACCCAGACCTCATGCCGCGTGTCATGGGCGATGTGGCAGCATTCATTGCAGTGCAGGTGGAAGCCACACAACGTCTTAGTGCTGTAATGCAATCAATGATTGCTGCCATCGAGTCTCAGACTGCTCTCATGCAGTCTCAGCTTGATGCCATGAAAGCTCTGACTGCTGCCATCGTCGCTGGGCCCACCACAGTCCAGGCCCAGAGCTGGTCGAGCGCGTCCTGCAAGGCCATCTGTAGTCTCTGGCACCGACACTCAGCAGCCTTCCACCAGCCGTGCTGCAGCCACTGGGGACAGACTACGTAGAAGCAGTAGGTTCGGAAAAGGCACTGTAAAGAGGGGAAGTAAGGGTTTGCACAAGGGTGATTAGTTAATACTGTTGTTGTATATATGTGTTCACTGAATGTTCATAAATTTATTAATTGAATTTTGCAGAATTGTGTTGTCTCTCATATCAGCTTTGCGCTGCGATATGGCATGCGAAATGGATGGAATGATGGGGATGTAGTAAGCAACCGGGATGTGGGGTAGAATTTATTGGAACCGCAGTCTGATGAGGCAGTCAAAGACCTCCCTTCCAGAAGGCCGATTTAGTGGCTGCCTCCTCCCTCACTGCTGTTCCTCCTCCTGTTCCTCCTCCTCCTCCTCCTCTTCCTCCTCCTCCTCCTCCTCTTCCTCCTCCTCCTCCTCCTCTTCCTCCTCCTCGCCCTCTTCCTCCACCTGAGGTGCCGCCGCTGTCCCTGGTGGCAAGGGCTGGGCCCTCATGATGTCCAAGCTGTGCAGCATGCAGCAGACCATGACGAAAAGGGACACCCACTCAGCCGAGTACTGGAGGGCTCCTCCCGAGCGGGCAAGGCAGCGGAACCGTTGCTTGAGCACTCCGATGGTCTGCTCACTCATGTTCCTGGTGGCAGCATGACTTCTCTCTGATGATGGGGAAGGAAATGTAGTCCCTTCTCCTTCTGTAGAGAGCCTCTGTGACCTCCCGGATGCAGCAATGGACGGCGAACTGCGAGGTGTTAGCTACATCTCCTGCTGCAGAATGGAAGGATTCGCGGGCGTAAAAATTGAGGGCGACGGTGACCTTGACTGCCACTGAGAGAGCCGTGGTGGTCTTGATCTGAGGCTCGAGGTCTGGCTGCAGGAGGTGGCAGAGCTCTGTGACCACCTCCTTGCTGAAGCGGAGCCTTCTAAGACAGTGCTCCTCAGTTAAATTTATGTAGTAGAAGTGCTCCCAAAATACCCTGGGAGGGTAAGGCCTCCTGTTGACAGCCCTGTTGGCCCTCCTCCCTCTGGCCACATTTTCCAATCCTTGTCTCTGCCTCCGCAGCCTCCGACGTTGATGCTGGAGGGCGAGGTCGAGTGCCAGTACAGCCCCCATTAACGTAGCCAAGTGTAGGAGTTCAAAATCTTAGCGACAAATTTTTAGCAGACAGAACACTCCTGACAGCAAGAAACGCTTAACTCACCGAAAACGGCTGCTTCGCGATGGGAAACTGAGAAGGCAGCATTGATTGGCCACTAAAATGAAAGCGGATGTTGATCCCTTTAAACACCGCTCCTATAGCGACCATCCGAATGCATAACACCTCCTCTTCCTGCCATTGTTCAGGCCAGGCACTAAGGCAGGGGGGCGACAGTCAATTTTGCATCTGGGCCGTTAACGGGGCATTCCAAACTCATTGACGTCACAATCTGCCAGGCGCTAAAGGCCTCGGCGCTAAATCCCGGGTGAATTTGCGTGTGGCTTTGGATTCGCTGCAAACCCATTAGCGTCCTGTTAGTGCCCCCAGGCGCTAACGGGAGGCGCTAACCTGCTAAAATTTTTCCCCCATGTGTTCTAAAGTAGTTCAGATAACAATGTGTGAGAGCACTTTTTCCAGCATTTAATAACTGCCATCTAAACCCTCAAATTGATTTTCTTTGTATTATTCTGAAACCTAGCTAAAAGGCCAAGGGGGCAAAATTGGGTGCCTTTGCGCCTCCCGCTAGCGCCCCCGTCATCGCCGTGCGCATCGCCCCGGTAGCGCCTTGGACCTGAAATTGACTACCGCCCCCTGCAGCAGCGCCGGTCGAAAACACTGACAGCTGCGGGAGGCGTGTATCGGGCGGTCGGCCACTTCGGGGGCGATGATTAAAGGTGAGGTGGCCGAGGTAAGTAAAAAAAAACTTACCTTTCTTGTTCCAGTTTTATTTTGCGGGTTCCTGCCCGCGATCGATCCGCCCGGCATTCTGCTTGAGTGCTGGGCTGATCGCATGGGATCGCAGCTGCCTTGGTGGTCCAGGTAGGTAATTTTTGTATTGCAGAGCCTGCAGCGATGGCCCTTCTCTTTAAGGGAGGGAAGGAGCCTTTGAACGCGGCAGCGCTGCACGGCCCAGTGTGCAGCGCTGCTGAAGTCTCCGCCCCGCCTGCTGCCGATTGCGCTCCAAGAAGGAAGTGGAGTGCTTAATTTAGCGCTCCGCTTCCTTCCTGGAGCACAAAATTGAATTTTTAAAAGTTTAGAAACATTAGCGCCTGGCGCTACTTTTCTCAACTTTTAAAATTAGCGCCCCAAACGGGGCTACAATTAATTTCTCCCCCTTGAAGGGCTAGAAATTCATTATAGCCCAGGAATGGGCGGTATCTTTAGAAAAGTTTGAGAATTAGACTGCACGCAAAATTCATTCTCACTGCTCAAAGAAATGACTGGCACTAAATCAAGACTTAAAGGTCTAGCTCAGTGGCGTTACCCTCAAAGGGTGGACCAATATCGGGTGCAGTCTAATCGCAACTCATCATTGCCACAGGCTTTTCCCAGTACTTAAAGGGGAGGTTCATTGATACTGCAGCACCTCATTCTCAGCATTGCTGGCTGTGCAGCTGCCTCAGCAAGGAGAAGCACAACAAGGAGAAGGAGCCGGAGGACTGAAGCAGGTGTGCTCATGGCAGATCCACCTCAGTCGGATGGTCAGGGTGATTGAATGCTTCAACAAATGCTACATACCACCATCTGTACCACAAGCTTCACACAATGCCCAAAGCACCAGACCCCCAGTGCTCACCCAACAACAATCTCTACCTACCAACACTCACACCCACATCTCACGCCTTGCACACAATGACAGCTATTCATTCAACTATGGCAAGCACAAGGGTCATTAGTTATTAGAATGAATGTGATATGGTGTGATATGTTTATGCATAAATTTATTGATGGAGTTTGCAATATTTTGTGGTCTCTCTCATTTCACCTTTGCGCCCAGGAGGATGCTGTGATATGGCATGACACAGGGATGGTATGATGGGAATGTGGCGAGCAAAAGGGATCTGGGGTTTAAGTCATCCTGGTGAGAGCCCTGATGTCCCTCCTCATCCCTCTGCGCACATATTCCCGTATTCCTGGTTGCCTACGCTCCCTCCACCATAGATCCTGGAGGGTGTGGTGGTGCCAGTACAGCCCCCATTAATATTTGCCAAGTGTAGCAGTTTGAATCTTTGAACAATCAATGTAGCCACTTTGCACTTACCAGAACAATGCTGATAAAAAAGAACCTTGAAGTTACTCATGCAAACTCATCCACTAGCTGAAACTGACAAGAGACCATAGAAACTAACCTGCCCTGACAGCTGCGAGTGATTAATGCAGATGCTGGAGCCGGCTTCCTGCAGCTGTGCGCCTGCTCTCCCTGTCACTGTCTGGTCGAGGTAAGTGTCCATAATGAATTTGGCAGATCGGGCACCCAGTGAGCATTGCACGCTCACTGGCGTCACAATCTGCCTGGCATTGAAGTCCCCAGCGGTACCTCATACCGGCGGTGCAATGGGGGCTCCGGATTTACTGTGCGGCGCTGGATTCGTCTTGCCCCGGCACTACTGTATCAGCGCCCCATTAGCACCAGCTGCAGGCGCTAACGGGAGGCGCTAACAAACTGAATCTTTCCCCCCTGGTGTCCATTATTG
The DNA here is from genome assembly GCA_030390025.1 of Squalus acanthias. Classification (NCBI taxonomy): domain Eukaryota; kingdom Metazoa; phylum Chordata; class Chondrichthyes; order Squaliformes; family Squalidae; genus Squalus; species Squalus acanthias. Next base: position 153,629,396 of record CM059428.1, read on the forward strand.
TGTTTATGGCTTCCTTTGTTTGTGTTATTATTTTATTCTGTTTCTGACTGTGATTTTGTGCTGATGACACCTCTCAATATGCCCCACAGCTGTTAGGAAATTCCATGTCTATGAAACATGAAAAATTCACAAAAACATTGCTATCTTGTGACCTCAAGAAAAGAGTATTAGCAAGTTTACTGTATGCTGTTTAGCATATATATAAACACTATTCTTTCTTTTTCTTTCTTAGGCAGTCCCTCGGAACCGAGGATAACTTGCTTCCACATTAAAAATGAGTTCTCAGGTGACTGATGAGTCCAATGCGGGACCTACAGTCTCTGTCACAGGTGGGGCAGACGGTGGTTGAAGGGGCGGGTGGGTGGGGTGCTTGGGTTGATGTGCGCTCCTTGCGCTGCTTGCGCTTGGCTTCTGCTTGCTCCTGACGAAGAGACTCGAGGTGTTCAACGCCTTTCCGGATGCTTCTCCTCCACTTTGTGCGGTCTTGGGCCAGGGATTCCCAGGTGTCGGTGGGGATGTTGCACTTTTTCAAGGAGGCTTTGAGGGTGTCCTTGAAGGGTTTCCTCTGCCCACCTGGGGCTCTCTTGCCGTGTCGGAGCTCCGAGTAGAGCGCTTGTTTTGGGAGTCTCGTATCGGGCATGCGGACGATGTGACCCGTCCATCGGAGCTGATCGAGCGTGGTCAAAGCTTCGATGCTGGGGATGTTGGCCTGAGCGAGAACACTGACGTTGGTGCGCCTATCCTGCCAATGGATTTGCAGGATCTTGCGGAGGCAGCGTTGGTGGTACCTCTCCAGTGCTTTGAGTTGCCTGCTGTGCATGGTCCATGTCTCTGAGGCATACAGGAGGGCGGGAATCACTGCTGCTCTGTAGACCATGAGCTTAGTGCCGGGTTTGAGGTCCTGGTCTTCAAAAACTCTCTTCCTCAGGTGACCGAAGGCTGCACTGGCACACTGAAGGCGATGTTGGATTTCCTCATCGACATCTGCCCTTGTTGACAGTAGGCTGCCAAGGTATGGAAAGTGGTCCACATGCACTTACACAATGCATGGTGATTTCCACATTTTCTTTCAGGGAATACTACTACAACAACAACAATAACTTGCATTTATATAGCGCCTTTAATGTAGTAAAACATTCCGAAGCGCTTCACAGGAGCGATTATTAAACAAAATGTGACACCGAGCCACATAAAAAGATATTAGGGCGGGTGACCAAAATCTTTGTCAAAGAAGTAGGTTTTAAGGAGGGTCTTAAAGGAGGAAAGAGGTAGAGAGGCGGAGAGGTTTAGGGAGGGAATTCCAGAGCTTAGGGCCTCGACAGCTGAAGACACTGCCGCCAATGGTGGAGCGATTAAAATCGGGTTGTGCAAGAGGCCAGAATTGGAGGAGCGCAGATATCTCGGGGGTTGTAGGGCTGGAGGAGATTACAGAGATAGGGAGGGGCGAGGCCATGGAGGGATTTGAAAACAAGGATGAGAATTTTAAAATCGAGACGTTGCACAACTGGGAGTCAATGTAGGTCAGCGAGCACAGGGGTGATGGGCGAACGGGACTTGGTCAAAGTTAGGACACGAGCAGCAGAGTTTTGGATGAGCTCAAGCTTATGAAGGGTGGAAGATGGGAGGCCAGCCAGGAGTGCATTGGAATAGTGAAGTCTAGAGGTAACAAAAGCATGGATCAGTTATATAACTGTCTTGCATAGATAAGCAAGTTGAGCATCCTGAAAAATAACCTTCACAAAGACTGGAAAGGGTTACATTGATAAATCTGAGCATTATTCCTGTGCAATATATATTCCAGATACTCGTATATTAAGGAGGGTAATGGAGGTGAGGAGTTGGTTTGATCACAGCAGAGGGTCACATCTATTTAATACTAGCAGGCTTACACTGACATGAGAAGGAAGGTAGAAGGATGTCCTCCACTCATCCCAAAGGGTCTCAAGGATAACAACCCGACCAAAGCTTGCCTCTGTAACTGCCAATAAATTGTGGTGGTGCATCTTTCTATAGACAACAGATACCAAGGTACTGTATTTGGCCCTGGTGAGACCACATCTGGAGCACTGTTACTGTATCTATTTGGGTGTAAATAAGCTAACGGCTTGTTTGCATTTTCCAGAACACAGCAGCAGGAAGCCAATAAGGGAGGAATTTCTAAAGTATCATTTACAAAAGCAATCAAACTCTGACTTAAATTTAATTTAACCTGAGGTAATCTGTTCTACTTTGCTTGACACCTTTTCACAAAGATCTTGCTGCGATGAGTTACTTATTCTATTTTAATATATTTACTGTAATTAATGTACATGCAGCTTTGCATCATGTCATAGTGCAAGCAGGGCACTTGAAATAATACATTTGTGTTATAAATTAGGCCAGTTTCAGTTACAGGTTTAGCTCGGCTTAAATTGAGCTGAAGCTGTGTTCATCTGAGAGGAGTGTGGATTCAATGAGATTGATTGTGTGTGAAGCTGGCCCATCTTACTTTGACAACACTGGGAGTACAATTAATCTGAACTTCAACTGACCACAAAATCTGTTGAGCAGGTGAAGACTGGTGGTAGCTGCACCAATTTAACCAGGATTATTTTCCTCCTTCCAATGACATCAAGTGCAAAAACATAGGCAGACATACCAGAAGGGAGATATATTCTGGATTCCTTTTCCTGTATGTAAAGAAGTAAGTTACAAATCTTTCATCCCAGCTTCGATTTTGCACTGCAGTGAGTTTAATTTATCAGATTTTATTCATGCAAAGACTTGTTGCAATGCGGAGGGGGGTGAATATTCAGACACAAGCACAATTGCGAATTAACACAGGTTTTAATATTACAAATGGACGCAATTAATAGGTGTTTTTGAATCATTAAATCATTTTCCAATTTCAAGAAATGAAGATACTTTATTAACTTGTTTTGGCAATGTTGCTGGGCTATTTCCCAACCTTGTACATTTAGAGAGTGACATGAATCTTGTCATTCATGTGGAAATGACTTATGAAATAATACTGGTCGGCCTGCTGGTGGCGCTGTCCAGGAGAGTATAAATACTCGGGCATTGGCCCAGCTTGCTCAGGGCATTCTTTAACAGGAACTGGTGAAGGACACAACTAGACCTACATGTTGAAAAACAGTTGATTAAAGCTTTGTTTAACACTTAGACCAAGTGCCTAGTAGTTTTCTTACGTCAGAGAGTATGTGGTATTATCTGATAGGACAACATGTGCGATACATGTGCGTTAAATTCGGCAGGACCTGAGGGAAACCTGTTCTTTCGGGTTTCCCGACAACAAAGCAGCAACCCCCCACCAACCGAGTTACTATCCATCCCTTTGATAAGCATAAACATTAAAGCATTACACTGGTTGCTTACAGAAGGCATTGAAGCTTCTATTCCTATCACGTGGCTTCAGTGAAGATGGAATCTGAGGAGTAGGTCTACCAGTTGAGCAGTGAACTTCAATGTTGTCTATCTTAAGGTGCACTGAGATAAAACAAAATATTATGGTCCAAATGCATTTCTTAGAATGCATTCAGGACTGATTCCTTAATCAATGTTGCATGACGAGGAGGATGCAGTGCTACATCTGCTTCTGGGTAACAAAGCAAGGGTTCCATGGATAAACAGAGAAAATAGCCAGAATATCATAAGTTGGAATCCCAGTCTGAACTAATATCCAAAAGATAATTAAATAGTTCGCCAGTTCATGGCCCGATTGCTGGAAATTGCACTATGGAGCAGGGCATGTTGTACTAATCATTATGTGACCTTAGTTATACTTCCATTTCATGAGACGGATTACCAGATAGAATAGCACCCCCCACAGAGAAGTCTCCCCTGCAGATCAAACACAATCCTACACTGACAACAGCTAAAGAACTGTATATGTATGCTCTAGTCTGTTAGGGCTTTATGCCCGTGTAAGAAAGAATGCTGGTAGAAGACACAATAGAAAAGATCTCCAAGAGAAAGACATAGATCCCCCTGACCCCTGATCTCTTTGGCCCCCCCGTGTTGTTAGGGAGGGAGTCCCAGGATTTTGGCCCAGCGACGATGAAGGATCAGCGATATACTTCTAAGTCAGGATGGTGTGTGACTTGGAGGGGAACTTGGAGGTGGTGGTGTTCCCATGCGTCTGCTGCCCTTGTCCTTCTAGGTGGAAGAGGTTGCGGGTTTGGGAGGTGCTGCCGAAGAAGCCTTGGCGAGTTGCTGCAGTGCATCTTGTAGATGGTACACACTGTAGCCACGATATGCCGGTGGTGGAGGGAGTGAATGTTTAAGGTGCTGGATGGGTTGCCAATCAAGCGGGCTGCTTTGTCCTGGATGGTGTTGAGCTTCTTGAATGTTGTTGGAGCTGCACTCATCCAGGCAAGTGGAGAGTATTCCATCACACTCCTGACTTGTACCTTGTAGATGGTGGAAAGGCTCTGTAGTGGTGAATCAGCTGTCATCTATGCTCTGTCTGGCCTTTCCTGCAGGCAACCTTCACATGATTTACCTTCACTCTAACTTATCTGTGATCACCTGTAACAAAGCTAAAATATAAGGACAACACATTTATTAGAAAAACTGAATATGTGGCAAAATTCTTCGTGAAGGTATGCACATGGATTGAAATCACACTGCATGTTATTAGTATTGAACATGTAATGTGTTTGTATATAAATAAAGATTTGCATGTGTATAGAGCCATTCACGGATATTACAACAGTGACTGCACTTCAAAGTAATTTGTTATATGTGAAGTGATTTGGGATGTTTCTAAGAGATGTATGAAGGCTCCATATAAAAACACGCCTTTCTTTCCTATCATATCTCTTAGAAATATATCAAAGTGTTTCACTGCATCTGATTATTTTCAGTTTGGGGCTTTATAATCACAGAAAACATAGAATTCGGCCTCAACTGGAGTATTGTGTCCAATTCTGGGCACTGCACTTTAGGAAGGATTGTGTGCACCTTTGGAAGTAGCTTAGTGAGTTGCAGTGAATGGTGAGACATAACGGTAACCCCCGCAATGGTGATGAGTGTGAAAGGAATGGCTTGGGCATTGTAGTGATGCTTTATGGTGTTGGTGTGGGGTGGTGCCAACCCGACGCATCATGTGGCAGCCTGGGTGAACAGTGTCAAGTGAAGTCAATCTTCCATGGTGAGGCCATCCCTGGCCTCCCGGGCAGCAATGTGGTCGGGTGCTGAGGCCCTCTGCCCTGTGCAGCATCAGTTGATGGTGGAGAAGGTTGGTGTTGTTGTTGGTGCTGCATGTGTGCCTGGTGATGCTGGTGTTGGGGCTGATCGTGGTGGGATTCGGAGGACCAAGGTGAGAAAGTTTCAAGGGCACCCTTACTGATGGAATAGATGGCATGTGAAGTAGAGATGACAGAAGCGATCTGTCAATGGTGGGAGAGGTAATGAGGTCAGACTGGATGGAGACTTGTGTAAAGACTTGCAGCATCCTGAATCTGTAGTGGAAATGCAGTTTAGAGAAGCTAATGGTTAAGGGAACATTTCTCAATCAGCTGGGAGCTTTGACTTGACATTTGGAACTGTCAACTCATCAGCTGATTCAATGGCCACTGACCTCCCGCCTCAGCTTCACAGATGAGGTCCAGGCACAGTGGGAAACCAATGGGCATCCTGTCAAATCCAAAAAGCTGGGAAAAACACATTAATAAGTGGTTGTAAACAAGCCACAATGATTTTAATTGCTTCCCCCGCCTCTACGTGTCGGGTCTGTTCAGCGCTGACAGACCCAACATTTTGTAAAGGCGGCAGATTCACAGCGGGGTCCCGACCCGCTGGGGAAAAAAATCCACTTTCCCACCCGACCCGCCACTGATCGAGCCCACTGACCCCCCGCAAAATCCAGCTCTCTGATTCTAATTATTGGAGGGAATCTGCAGGACAGTTATAAGGCTGATTCCTGAACATAGAGGCCTGTATTATGAGGACCGTTTGTTTGCCATTTGAGAAGGGCAGGATGGGGTGGGGGAATTATAAAGGCATTTAAAATTTGCAGGGGAATGGAGATATTAGATCCAGGAATAATCTCCTTTCAAGGACTAAGGAACACAGTCTGTGAAATTTGGGGTTGTAGCGCCGGCCATTAATGCCGATTTTTTTGTTGAAAAAGTGGCTGCTGCCTCGCTTCCGCCCACTTCCAGCGCGGAACACGGCGGCTGCCCTTTTGGAGAGGTCAGCTACGCTGCCATTGCCTGCGCTCATCTCTCCAATGTAAATATGCAGATCGTGACATCAATCGGCATGCAAAGCCTGAATTGACGCACGACTGTGATTTTGGATATCGCTGCTCTCCATACCACCCTGTCATAACCAGTTATGGAGGAACGTGTGTGCAGCAGTTCTACAGAGACGCTGTCAGCGCTTCTTAAAAGGACATACACATCTTTCAGGTAAGTTTCAATTTCAGCTTTTGGAGTGTTTTTTTTTACATTTTATTGGAGTAGGGGCTTGGTGCAATACATTTAAAAAGTTGTTAAAGTGTGCAAGGAGTGCTGCCAGATGCTTGCAAGGCTTTGGATATTAAAGGAAGACCTCTGAGAACACAATTTGCTCCCAGTCCTGGGGGCTCTAGTTGCAGTCCCCCTTGGGCTGCAACATCACATGGAGGTGAAGCAAAGGGGACAAGCTGCTCACAGAGGAAAGAGGAAGAAGCAGAAGAGTAAGAAGCAGAAGAGGAAAAAGCAGAAGAGCAAGAAGCAGAAGGAAGGAGGCAATCCAGACAGCCCTTTTCTGGCCAGGGTATCCGGGATGAAATCATCCACCTGCGGTACCAGTGAACACAACCCCAATTCCCCTTTCAACATTTGTCCCACACCTTACCATCCCTTTGTTACTGACCATCACAGCGACCTCTTGGCCACGATGCTGAAATAAAAGCCACCACAAAGCAAACTTTCCAATCCAACTTTATCCATATATGCCTCCAATATGACATCAAGAAATCAACTAATCACCTTTGTGCGTTCCCTTAGTGACTGTCTTGTCTGTGCCTTTGCCTATTCCAGTGGCTGCAGCATGGCTGGTGGAAGGCTGCTGACTTTGTGCATTGAGCAGTGTGTGAGGCCAGTGGTGCAGTTGGTAGAAGACAACTTTTGAAGATGCATTCACTGACCTTGACCACTCGTCTAATGTCATGAAACTTCATTGGGCACTGGAGCCATGTCCTGGGGGCAACAATGCTGGCTTTGACAGCCTCAGCAATCTGGTCCCATATCCTTCTTCCTGGAGGGACTTCTGGCCCCCTGTGTGTAGAGGAGCTCTCTTCCAATGTTGACCCCTTGCACAAAGCTCGAGTGCTGCATCCGAGACCCTGGGTGTCCTTTCCCTGTTGAGCCATTTGTGTGAGTGCTGAAGCACTTTTACCATTTTTTTATGTGCAGAAGGCAGTTCAGCTTTAGAAACATAGAAAGAAACACAGAAACATAGAAGCAGGAGGCCATTCAGCCCTTCGAGCCTGCTCTGCCATTCAACATGATCATGGCTGATCCTCTATCTCAAGATCATATTCCCGCTCTCTCCCCATACCCCTTGATGCCTTTTGTGTCTAGAAATCTATCTATCTCCTTCTTAAATATATTCAGTGACTTGGCCTCCACAACCTTCTGTGGTAGAGAATTCCATAGGTTCACCACCCTCTGAGTGAAGAACTTTCTCCTCATCTCAGTCCTAAATGTCCTACCCCGTATCCTGAGAATATGACCCCTCGTTCTAGACCCCCCAGCCAGGGGAAACATCCTCCCTGCATCCAGTCTGTCTAGCCCTGTCAGAATTTTATACGTTTCAATGAAAACCCCTTTCATTCTTATAAACTTTAGTGAATACAGGCCTAGTCAACCCAATCTCTCCTCATACAACAGTCCTGCCATCCCAGGAATCAGTCTGGTGAACCTTCGCTGCACTCCCTCTATGGCAAGTATATCCTTTCTTAGGTAAGGAGACCAAAACTGCACACAGTACTCCAGGTGTGGTCTCACCAAGGCCCTGTATAACTGTAGTAAGACATCCTTGCTCCTGTACTCAAATCCTCTTGCAATGAAAGCCAACATACCATTTGCCTTCCTGCCTGTTTGCTGCACCTGCATGTTTGCTTTCAGTGACTGGTGTACAAGGACACCCAGGTCCCTTTGTACATCAGCATTTCCCAATCTATCACCATTTAAATAATACTCTACCTTTCTGTTTTTCCTACCGAAGTGGATAACTTCACATTTATCCACGTTATACTGCATCTACCATGTATTTGCCCACTCACTCAACTTGTCTAAATTGCCTTGAAGCCTCTTTGCATCCTCCTCACAACTCCACCTAGTTTCGTGTTGTCAGCAAACTTGGAAATATTACATTTGGTTCCCTCATCCAAATCATTGATATATATTGTGAATAGCTGGGGCCCAAGCACTGATCCCTGCGGCACCCCACTAGCCACCGCCTGCCACCCCGAAAAAGACCCATTTATTCCTACTCTCTGTTTCCTGTCTGTTAACCAATTTTCAATCCATGCCAGTATATTACCCCCAATCCCATGTGCTTTAATTTTGCACACTAACCTCTTATGTGGGACTTTATCAAAGGCCATCTGAAAATCCAAATACACCACATCCACTGGTTCTCCCTTATCTATTCTACCAGTTACATCCTCAAAAAAAAACTCCAGTAGGTTTGTCAAACACGATTTCCCTTTCATAAATCCATGTTGACTTTGCCTAATCCCGTTGATATTTTCTAAGTGTCCTGTTATCACATCCTTTATAATAGACTCTAGCATTTTCCCTACTACTGATGTTAGGCTAACCGGTCTATAGTTCCTTGTTTTCTCTCTCCCTCCTTTTTTAAATAGTGTGGTTACATTTGCCACCCTCCAATCTGCAGGAACTGTTCCATAATCTATAGAATTTTGGAAGATGACAACCAATGCATCCACTATTTCCATGGCTACCTCTTTTAGTACTCTGGGATGCAGATTATCAGGCCCTGGGGATTTATCAGCTTTCAGTCCCATTAATTTCTCCAGCACTATTTTTTTACTAATACTAATTTCCTTTAATTCCTCCTTCTCACTAGACCCTTGGTTCCCTAGCATTTCTGGGAAGTTAGTTGTGCCCTCTTCCGTGAAGACAGAACCAAAGTATTTGTTTAATTGCTCTGCCATTTCCTTGTTCCGCATTATAAATTCTCCCGTTTCTGACTGTAAGGGACCTACATTTGTCTTCACTAATCTTTTTCTTTTTACATACTTATTGAAGCTTTTACAATCCATGTTTATGTTCCTTGCAAGTTTACTCTCATAGTCTATTTTTCCCCTCTTAATCAATCTCTTGGTCCTTTTTTGCTGAACTCTAAACTGCTCCCAATCCTCAGGCTTACTACTTTTTCTTGCAACTTTATATGACTCCTCTTCGGATCTAATACTATCCTTAATTTCTTTTGTTAGCCATGGTTGGGCCGCTTTTCCTTTTGTGTTTTTGCGGCAGAAAGGAATGTATAACTGTTGCAATTCATGCATTCGTTCCTTAAATCTTAGCCATTGCCTATCCACAGTCATGCCTTTTAATGAAGCTCCCCAATCTATCATAGCCAACTCACTCCTCATACCTTCGTAGTTTCCTTTGTTTAGATTTAAGACCCTAGTTTCGGATTGGACTTCTTCACTCTCCATCTTAATGAAGAATTCTATCATGGTATGGTTACTCTTCCCTAAAGGACCCCGCACAACAAGATTATTAATTAATCCCTTCTCATTGCACAATACCCAATCTAGGATAACCTGTTCCCTAGTTGGCTCCTCAACATACTGGTCTAAAAAACCATCTCGTACACACTCCAGGAATTCATCCACCACAGTATTATTGCTAATTTGGTTTGGCCAGTCTATATGTAGATTAAAGTCACCCATGATTACTGTAGTACCCTTGTTACATGCATCTCTAATTTCCTGTTTGATGCCATCCCCTATATTATTACTACTGTTTGGAGGCCTATAGACAACTCCCACCAATGTTTTCTGCCCCTTGGTGCTTCTTAGCTCCACCCAGACTGATTCTACATCTTGATTTTCTGAGCCAATATCCTTTCTCACTATTGCTCTGATTTCATCCTTTACTAACAAGGCCACCCCACCTCCTTTTCCTTTTCGCCTGTCCTTCCTAAATATCGAATATCCTTGGATATTCAGCTCCCAGCCTTGGTCACCCTGCAGCCATGTCTCTGTAATCGTAATTATATCATATCCGTTTACATCTATTTGTGCTGTTAATTTGTCTACCTTATTACGGATGCTTCGTGCATTCAGATACAGTGCCTTTAGATTTGTCTTTTTAACATTTTTAGACATCTTAACATTTTTTTGTACTATGGCCCTATTTGTCTTATTACCATTTTTTCTTACCCGGACCCTATTTGTTAATGCACTCCTTTGTTTGTACGCTCTGTCCCTTCCTGACACAATCTGGTTATCCTTACCCCAATCACTTTCCTGCACTGCTTCCTTGTCTCTTCTCTTTAGCATTCTAGATTTCTCTCCACCGGGACCCTCCCCCACCCCCCTATTTAGTTTAAAGCCCTATCTATCGCCCTAGTTATTCAATGCGCTAGAACTCTGGTCCCAGCATGGTTCAGGTGTAGTCCGTCCCAACGGAACAGCTCTCTCTTTCCCCAGTACTGGTGCCAGTGCCCCACGAATCGAAACCCACTTCTCCCACACCAGTCTTTGAGCCACGCATTCATCTCCCTGATCCTATTGACCCTATGCCATTTTGCTCGTGACTCCGGTAATAATCCAGAGATTATGACCTTTGTGGTTCTGCTTTTTAATTTAGTCCCTAGCTGCTCAAACTCTCTCAGCAGAACCTCTTTCTTTGTCCTACCTATGTCATTGGTACCTACGTGGACCACGACAACTGGATCCTCCCCCACCCACTCCAAGTTGTTCTCTAGCCCTAGAGGAGATGTCCTTTATCCTGGCACCGGGTAGGCAACATAGCCTTCAGGACTCACGCTCCTGGCTGCAGAGTACAGTGTCTATCCCCCTAACTATACTGTCACCTACTACAACCACCTTCCTTTTTACTCCCCCCATTTGAACAGCTTCCTGTACCACAGTGCCGTGGTCAGTTTGCTCGTCTCCCCACAGTCCCCGCACTGGTCCATAAGGGTTGCAAGAACCTCGAATCTATTGGACAAGTGCAGGGACTGAGGCTCCTGCAATACTACCGCCTGGATCTCCGTACCTGCCTCACTCGCAGTCACACCCTCCTGTCCCTGACCACGTGTCAATTCTAAAGTATTTAATCTAAGGGTTGTGGCTGCTTCCTGGAGCAAAAGGTCCAGGTAACTGTCTCTCTCCCTGTTGTCTCGCAATGTTTGCAGACTGCCTAATTTGGAATGATTTTTATTTATTTATTTTGCAGAAGGCATTTGAGCTTTAAGGGCTGGAGACTGTATTTTTGAACGAATAAAAGAAAAATTGAGAAGGCAGTTCACCTTTAAGTGCTCAAGATTGCTTTCAAAACTGACAGCCTTGCGTTAAGAAAATGCAGCATCACTACAGCAACCCAACCTTGGGCCTCCTGCACAGCCAGTCAGCAGCACAATAGTTGCTGGGCTATGCGCTAATATCATTTAAATTAGCAGGCAGCACCAAATTAACATGCTGCCTGCACTTTCTAAACAGACGTTAGCAAATCTTTCTCCGCGGTGCCCCCGCCCGTTTTCAGGCTTTATCGAATTTCCCGGCCACAGTTTAAAGTTAAGGGTGTCAAAAGAAATGAAGAAATGTTGGCATTTTTTTCAGTAAGAAGGCGCTTGAGTTGAGGAACAGATTACCAGCAGGGATGGTGAAACAGAAAAAAAATGGAATAATGAATTCCTGTTAGTAAATGTGATTCAGGGCTAGAACTCTGGTTCTAGAAGCAGAGTAAGGAACCTGATGGCAGCTTTGGAAGGACAAGTGTAGGGGGTGGTGTGTGGGGTCAGCCTTCACCTCTGACTCAGTGAGCGGTTTGAATCGCTCCCACGCCCCTGGTTCTAGACTTTGGACTTATTTAAGGGTTGTGAACAAAGATGCAGTAGACAACAGGTTCTGATGAAAGAATTTTGACTTTATTAAAAGAAAAAGGTAACAAACTTAAAACACACTTAACACTTAAACACAGGTTGGGGAACACACGGTACAGGCGAGGGAGAATGACAATATGCAAAAAAAAAACCTTATCCCTCCCAAAAATCCCACTATCTAGCTAGGTTTTGGTTTCAGGAGATCAGGGATAATGCTCACCAAACGAATCCTTGACAGTTGAGAGTTAGGGTTTAGAGTCTTTTGAGTAAAAGGTTTCGTAAGGCCCTTGTTGCCGCGAGGTGTCCGATGGTCACTGAGGCAGTCGCTCTGGTTTCTTCTTGCGTGTTGGTCTGCTTGTGAAGTTGTTGGCCTTCTTTCCTCCTCCTGATCGTGGCTTGTGGTGTCTTGCTGGAACAGAGCTGAGAGAGAGCTGTGCGAGCGTTGAGAGCGTTGTCAGAGAGTCCAGAGAGACTGTCTTGGGGGATTAGGCCCCCAATTATACTGTTCAGGCCCTTTGTCCTTTTCGCGCCCATGTAGGCTTCGCAAAATCCCCCAGAAACTCGAACAGAGCCCTAAAGGGAGTGATTTTTGGACTTTTCATACAAACTTGGGATGATGGGGCCTAAGTGAAGTGATTTGATGTAAAAACCTAAAGATCAGGGAAGAAAAAACCTGAGGAAACTGACTTTTTGAATCTTACTGTTGGGAGAGACACCTTTCACAGACACAAGCTGCGAGGGGCGTGGCCAGGCAGTGAACAAATCAAGCTGTCTGGGAATTGTTTACACTACAAATCCTACCAAGGTGCAAGAGACAAAGCAAAAACTCACAAACACATTCAAATATGAATCCCCAGGGGCAAACAAGATGCTGGAAATCTAAAAACGATTCCTGACAATAAAACTTCAATCACACAGTTTCACAGCCATTATCCCATCAAAAAAACCAATCAACCAGGTATCCACAGAACAGATTTAAAAGCCCGCCATCAGACCTAGGACAATAGGGTGGAGATTTGGCGCGTAGATAAGGCAGTGTTTAAATCAGAAAACGATCAAGACATGTTTAACACTGAGCAAAAGCCATCAGAACTGGCAAGCCCGCCAAAACTAGACAATTGGACTAAGCAAGGTTCATTTGCAACTTAAAGGAATCCATTTTAGTAAGGGTTTTTTTGGGCACGAAAAAGAAACAGTATAATTTGAAAGCCTGTGCCATAATTTCTCTCTTTTTCGGACTGGCTGACCACGCAGACACAGCTCTCTCCCTGCTCCAGCAAAACCTACCACAAGCCACGAGGAAGAAGGCCAGAAAACAGACCAGCACGCAAGAAGAAACCAGAGCGACTGCCTCAGTGACCATCGGATACCTCGCAGCAACAAGGGTCTTACGGAGTCTTTTAAACAAAAGACTCTAAAAAATCCTGTCACAGATTCGTTGGTGAGCATTGTCCCCGATCTCCTGAAACCAAAAACCTAGCTAGATAGTGGGATCTTTGGGAGGGATAAGGTTTTGTTTGATATATTGTCATTTCCCTCGCGTGTACCGTGTGCTCCCCATCTGTGTTTTAAGTAATAAGTGTGTTTCAAGTTGGTTACCTTTTTCTTTTAATAAAGTAAAATTCTTTCATCAGAACCTGTCGTTTACTGCAATTTTGTTCACAACCCCTAAATAAGTCCAATGTCCAGGAACCGGAGGGGTGTGGGAGCGATTAAGATACCCCTTACAACCAAAACCCCTTACTAAATCGGTTTCCTTTAGATTTCAATTGAGCCCTGTTTATTCCATTGTCTTAGTTTTGGCGGGCTTGTTAGTTTCGATGGCTTTAACTTGGTGTTAAACATGTCCTGATGGCTTCCGATGTTTCCCATTTAGGCAGGGCCTTTATCTGCATGCCAAATCTTGTCCCTATTGTCCTAGGTTTTTGGTGGGCTTGTAAATCTGTCCCTGTGGATACCTGGTTGATTGGTTTTTGATGAAGTAATCGGGGTACTAAATGTTTTATTGATTTCAGGCTTCTGGTATCCTGTTTGGGCCTGGGAATTTCAAAAGCGGCCTTGGATTATTCATATTTCGATGTGTGTGTGAGGTTTTGGGTTTGTCTCTTCCTCCTTGGTAGGATTGCAGTGTAAACAATTCCCAGACAGCTTGACTGGGCCCCCACACCCAAAGCTGTCCACTGCCTGGCCACGCCCCTCCGCAACCTGTCTTGTGTCTGTGAAAGGTGTCTTTCCCAACAGTAAGATTCAAAAGTCATTTTCCTCAGGGTTTTTCTTCCCTGATCTTTAAAATGTCCAAAACTGAGGTTTTTACCTCAAATCACTTCACTTAGGTCCCATCATCCCAAGTTTGTATGAAAGGTCCAAAAATCACTCCCTTCAGGGTTCTGTTCGAGTTTCTGGGGGATTTTGCGAAGCCTTCACAAGCTAGTTGCACCAATGGGCTTTAGCCCAAACATGACTGTTACATACAATAAACAACACTGAAGGTGCAATGACTGTCCTTATATAGACATGAAACATGTAACAAAACTCTGCTGTCTGTATTATAACTCGCACCAAGTCCCGTTCACCCATCACCTCTGTGCTTACTGATTTACATTGACTCCTGGTCTGGCATCGACTCGAGATTAAAATTCTCAGCCTTGTTTTCAAATCCCTCCATGGCCTTACCTTTCCCTATCTCTATAACCTCCTCCAGCCCTACACCCCCCCAAGATCTCTGCCCTCCTCCAATCCTGGCCTCTTGGGCATCCCTGATTTTCTTCTCTCTAACATTGTAGGCCATGCCTTCAGCTGCCTAGGCGTAAGCTCTGGAATTCCCTCACTAAACCTCACCACCTCTCTCTCCTCCTTTAAATCACTCCTTAAAACCTACCTCTTTGATCAAGCTTTCGGTCCTCTGTCCTAATATCTCTTTATGTGACTTGGTGTCAAATTTGGTTTGATAATCGCTCCTGTGAAGCGCCTTGAGATGTTTTACTATGTTAAAGGTACTATAGAAATGCAAGTTCCTCTGTCAGCAATGTTAATGAAGTTCTAAACCTGCCTTAAACATGTTAACGCATTTGTTACTCGAGTTGCACTGGGTGATTTTAACCGAATAGTGTTAACCAATTATTTTTGTTGTTGCATGCTTTCAATTCTCGTTTGGAAATGATGGAAAGAAAATCAGATCGAAGCTAAGTCGAATGAAAACCACCTGATGGGACAAGGAGAGTGGAAAGCGATTTTACTGCCACTGAGTCACTGGGATAGATCTTGACTCTGTGCGATAGTGTAAAACGGGTGATAGCGAGTCGGCAGCCCGTTTTACATCTCTCCCATTTTACACTATCGCACAAAGTCAAGATCTACCCCACTATTTTCTCCTGTTAGCGCAACCATTCTGCAGTTCCAATGTTTGCTTTCACCAACTGGAGAGAGTGCCTCATAGCTTCAATGTGGCAACAGGTAAATACAATTAAACTGACACTAATACTAGCACTGGCACACAGGCTTGAAAATTCAGGAACACAACTTAGAATGATCTCAATCAACCCTATCCTTTCTAAGAGAGTAAGTGAACTTAAAATAATAACATATTGTTAGTTCAAAACTTTCTCCATTTCCTTTTCTTTGTTATGTTTATTATTACATTTAAATTGCAAATACCGAGTAATGGAGTTAAATTCTGCAGAAAATTGCACTTTAATAAAGTATCAAATTAAAGCGATTTTAAATTAAAAACCTTAATACATGGGTCAACCAAACTGATTGTAAATATTAGTCTGCTTGCACAGTAATTGCCTTGGAACATGTGACTAGATCTCAGTTAGATAGATGCTTTACATCGGTGTGATCCAGACATTACTTTAATTGGCAATTTGAGTGACCCACAAGTTATGGTTGAATTGTAAGTAATTACAATTTAGTATATTATTAAAATATAATATTTTGCAGATTGGATATGATTGCTTTCATTTATTTAAATTGTAGCTTTAAAAACCTGGATTGGAGAGACGTGGTCTGAAGCTGAAACAAGCAGGGTCGATTGATTTTGTAATCCAAAGTAACCTATCCCCTTGCAAGATGCCATGTTATTTTTTGAGTTGTTCTTGGGATGGGGCTAACACTGGTAAGGCCACATTTATTGCTTATCCCTAGTTGCCCCGAGATGGAGGTGGTGGGGCTTCTCCGTGAACTGCTGCAGTTCTTGTGATGGTGCGCCCACAATGGGGAATTCCAGGATATTGATCCAGTGCCGATGAAGGAAGAGCAATGTTTTTCCAAGTCAGGATGGTGTGTACCTTAGAGGGTAACTTGGAGGTGATGGTTTTCCCAAGATATGTCCTTGGCGGGGGTGGGGGGGTGGGGAGGGGGATTTCACAATTACAGGTGGAGGGGTCCAGGGCAGCAATGGCCCAGATTATTTTTGTGGGACCTGGTGGAGCACTCCTGCTTCTCCTGGCCACACAAAGATAATTTGCAATAAAGGCCAACATGCCATTTGCCTTCCTTATTGCTTGCTGTACCTGCATGCTAGCTTTCTGTGTTTCTTGCACGAGGACACCCAAATCTCTCTGAACACCAACATTTAAGTTTCTCACCATTTAAAAGATATTGGCCCGAAAATTAGACCTAATGCGGGAGAGTACGCACTGTGTACTCTCGCGTATTAGGTCCCGAAGTGCCGGTTTCCTGCATGCACTGTGCATGCGCGGGAAACCGGCACTTCGGGTATTGCGAAGGGGGCGGTTCCTAAGTGAACCGCGTGCGTGCTACAGGTTGTGCGCACGCAGCGCACTTAGTTTTTTTTTCAGGTTTGAACGCGCAGGTAAGTGTTGAAGATTTTACACATAAAGAAAGCAGGCGTAAGACCCCCTTTTAACAAGGTAAGTAGTTAATTAAGTATTATTTTAAATTTTTTTCAACAGGTTTATCTTTTTTAGAGACTTTAAAGAAAGGTAAGTTTATTTTTATAACTTTTAAAAAGAATTTAAATTTTTTCAAAAATTTAAATTTTTGTTTAAAGTGGTTAATTTATTTAACTATAGTTATTTTATTAATGTGATGGCTTTTTTTAAAATTTAATTGAGGTTTAGCTGTTCTTTTGGGGGCTTGTTGTATTCATAGTTTTGACAGCACTTGCTGTCAAAACTATGAATGAAAGATGGTGTGCTGCCATTGGCTCTAACTGGCCCACGTGATCCCAGAGGTCGCATCGAATTAACTGCGCCTCTGGGACACGTACACACTGCGCGCCGGCACCAGGGAGAGGCCCAGGAACTGAAGTTCGTGTGGGCCAAAACCATAAAGGTTGGTGCGGAGTGTGATATCGCGGGGGATCCTTACCCCCGCGGCAACCATCGAACTCCAATTTCTGGGCCATTCTGTTTTTCTATTCTCCTACCAAAGTGAATAACCTCACATTTCCCGACATTATACTCCATCTGCCATCTGATTGTCCACTCACTTAATCTATCTATATCCCTTTGCAGACTCTTTGTGTTCTCCTCACAGCTTGCTGACCCACCTAGCTTTGTATCATCAGCAAACTTGCATACATTACATTCGGTCCCTTCATCTAGGTCATTAATATAGATTGTAAATAGCTGAGGCCCAAGCACTGATCCTTGCGGAACCCCATTAGTTAAAGCCTGTCTACCTCAAAAAGACCTGTTTATCCCTACTCTCTGTTTTCTGTCCGTTAACCAATCCTCTATCCGTGCTATTATATTACCCCCAACCCCGTGAGCCCTTATCTTGTGTAATAACCTTCTATGTGGCACCTAATCGAATGCCTTTTGAAAATCCCAAGTATACTACATGCACTGGTTCCCCTTTATCTACCCTGCTAGTTACATCTCAAAAAACTCTAATAAATTTGTCAAACAGGATTTCCCTTTCATAAAACCATGTAGACTCAGCCGAATCATGTTATGATTTTCTAAGTGCCCTGTTACCACTTCCTTAACAATGGATTACAGCATTTTCCTGATGACTGATGTCAGGCTAACTGGCCTATAGTTCCCTGTTTTTTCTCTCCCTCCTTTCTTGAATAGCGGTGTTACATTTGCTACCTTCCAATCCGCTGGGACCATTCTAGAATCTAGGGAATTTTGGAAGATCTAAAACAATGCATCCACTATCTCTGCAGCCACCTCTTTTAGAACCCTAGGATGTCCATCAGGTCCAGGGGGATTTGTTGGCTTTTAGCCCCATTAGTTTCTCTAGTACTTTTCTTCTACTTATATTAATTACATTAAGTTCCTCACCCTCATTAGACCCTTGGTTCCCTACCACTCTTGGTATGCTTTTTGTGTCTTCAACTGTGAAGACAGATCCAAAATATTTGTTTAACGTTTCTGCCATTTCCTTATTCCCCATAATAATTGCTCCTGTCTCAGCCTCTAAGGGACCAATGTTTACTTTTGCTACTCTCTTCCTTTTTTCATACTTGTAGAAGCTCTTACAATCTGTTTTTATATTTCTTGCTAGTTTTCTCTCATTCTATTTTTTCCCTTTTTATCAATTTTTTGGTCATCCTTTGCTGGTTTCTGAAACTCTCCCAATCCCCAGGCTTACTATTATTCTTTGCATCATTATAAGCTTCTTCTTTCAATGTAATGCTATCCTTAACTTCTTTAGTTAGCCACGGATGTATCACTTTTCCCGTGGAGTTTTTGTTTCTCACTGGAATGTATTTTTGTTGAGAATTATGAAATATTTCTTTAAATGCTAGCCACTGCTTATCTACCGCCATACCTTTTAATCTATTGTTCCCATCTACCTTAGCCAACTTGCCCCTCATACCTATGTAACTGGCTTTATTTAAGTTTAAGGGCTGGATTGTCAATGACCCGTGGAGTCGGGTTTAGAGGCGGGGGGGGGGCGGTTAAAGTTGCAGATTCGGGGGTGCCAACCCCATCCCAACTCCAACCCGCCTCCATGCCAGTTTCTCTGGCGGCGGGTACCCGACCTGTTCTGAGACCCGACTCCCCGAGGCGGGAAGGGATTACTGACAATTAACTGCCTGTTAACAGGTAGTTAACAGGCAGTTTTTTGCATAATCCCTATTTTAAAAAGAAAAGTGTGGGCTTCCCAACAGGTGGCAACCACTCCAAGTTATCGGGTCGGGCCGTGGGTCTGCAGGGGTTGGAGGGGTCGATATGTCCGGTGGGCAGGTGAGTGATGGGTGCATGTGTGCAGAGGTAAGTGTGTAAGGTAAGTGCTAAGTGTTGGAAAAAGTTTTACTTACCTTAACTTCCTCCTGCAGGTATCAGCCCTTCAGTTCTCGGGAGTTAGAAATCTCACCGGCACAGAAAGCAGGAAAGCCATGGTTCTGTCAAAACCTGCAGCCTTCTGTTTTCTGTGCTGGAATGATTTCTAACTCAGCCTGAAAGGAAGGACTGAAGTTAGAAATCATATTGTGAGTGTTTGACAGCTTCACAGAGCTGTCAAACGCTGATATTTCATCTGTCAAAAGCTCTTGACAGATGAAATGTCAGTCTGTGACGTCACCTGTTGCCGGGTGGCCCTTAATTGGCCTGCTGAGCCCAC
The DNA here is from genome assembly GCA_030390025.1 of Squalus acanthias. Classification (NCBI taxonomy): domain Eukaryota; kingdom Metazoa; phylum Chordata; class Chondrichthyes; order Squaliformes; family Squalidae; genus Squalus; species Squalus acanthias. Next base: position 153,649,013 of record CM059428.1, read on the forward strand.
TGGGCGGGCTCAACAAGGTCAATCAAGGGAAAATACAGTGGGTTGGCCACATCTCGATGGAGGTGGGTTCACAAGCCAGAATGTGTGATTCCCGACCCCAACCTGACTCCAACTTCAAAATCCAGCCCGTCTAGTTTCGGACTTAGGCAAGTCACTCTCAAACGTAACGTGAAATTCTATCATATTATGATTACTCTGCCCCAGAGGATCCTTTACTGTGAGATTGCTAATTAACCCTGTCTCATTACCCAATACAAGATCTAAAATAGCCTGTTCCCTGGTTAGTTTGATGATGTGTTGTTTTAGGAAACTGTCCCGAATGCATTTCATGAACTCGTCCCCCACACTACCTTTGCCAATTTGATTTGTCCAGCCTATATGAAGATTAAAGTCCCCCAAGATTATTGCATTACCTTTGTTACAAGCTCCTACTATTTCTTGATTAATATTCTGTCCAACTTTACAGCTACTGTTTGGGGACTGATATACTACTCCCACCAGTGTTTTCTGTCCCTTGTTATTCCTTATCTCCACCCATACTGATTCTACCTCCTGATCTTCCGAGCCGAGATCCTTTCTCGCTACTGTCCTTATGTCATCCTTAACCACTACCATCCCAATTGTAATACCACTACCACCTCAATTACACCTGCCGGCCTAGGTTCAAAACTTGACTTGTGATCCGTCCCTCTGCTAATGCAGCACTGGACCTTCCACAATTACAACAGGTTGATGATTTCATAAATGCATCTGCAATATTACAAGCAGGTACAGAAAGACATAAAGATTTTAGATAACTAGTAGCCGGATGTAATTCAATTTAATTTTTATTTGTTCATGGGATGTGGGCGTCACTGGCAAGGCCAGCATTTATTGCTCAGCTCTAATTTCCCTTGAGAAGGTGGTGGTGAGCCGCCTTCTTGAACCGCTGCAGTCCGTGTGGTGAAGTTACTCCCACAGTGCTGACTTTGTCGTAGCAGTTTGGTACAACTGAGTGTCTTGCTAGGCCATTTCAGAGGGCAGTTAAAAGTCAGCCACATTGCTGTGGGTCTGGAGTCACATATAGGCCAGACCAGGTAAAAATGGCAGATTTCCTTCCTTGAAGTACAGTTGTGAACAAGTTGGCATTTTTACAACAATCCAGTAGTTTCATGGTCACCATTACTGATACTAGCTTTTTTTTTTAAATTCCAGATTTATTTAATTAACTGAATTTAAATTTCCCTGCTGCCGTGGTGGGATTTGAACTCATGTCTCTGGATTACTAGTCTAGTAACATAACTACTATGCCACCATACCCATTAATGTGGACAAGCATGAAGCAATTAGCATGAGAGCAAAGAGCCAGAACGAGCGTCGGATACATTTATTGCTTGTGCATTACAGGCGCAGAGCCTCGCTGACTGGAACTGCATATCAGAAAATTTCTTGTGTGCACAGCCTGTGATTTATAAATCATTAATGGCTGTGCCCCGGATAAGCGTTAGCACTGTCTGGCCCGTGCAACTGTACGGGGCCATGAGCCACACAAAGGCCCGAGCCAGTCAGAGGTCCTGAGAGAGTCAGAAACCTCAAGAGACAGAGAGAGAGAGAGAGAGTCAGAGGCCTCGATCCAGTCACAGGCCTCAAGAGAGAGTCAGAGGCCCCGAGAGACTCAGTGGCCTGAGCCAGTCACAGGCCTCGAGAGTCAGTTGCCCGAGCCAGTCAGAGGCCCTGAGAGAGTCAGAGACCTCAAGAGAGAGAGAGAGAGAGAGAGAGTCAGAGGCCTCGATCCAGTCAGAGGTCCCGAGAGAGTCAGAGGCCTCAAGCCAGTCACAGGCCTCGAGAGAGAGTCAGAGGCCCCGAGAGAGTCAGAGGCCTCGAGCCAGTCACAGGCCTCGAGAGAGAGTCAGAGGCCCTGAGAGAGTCAGAGGCCTCGAGCCAGTCACAGGCCTCGAGAGAGAGAGTCAGAGGCCCTGAGAGAGTCAGTGGCCTGAGCCAGTCAGAGGCCTTGAGAGTCAGTTGCCCGAGCCAGTCAGAGGCCCTGAGCCAGTCAGATGCCCTGAGTCAGTCTGAGACCCTGAGCCAGTCAGAGGCTTCGAGGCAGTCAGAGAGAGTCAGAGGATATAAAATGAAATAGACACAAATTTCAATACTCTCATTAACATTTTTAAAATACATATCAAAATATGAATTAACTTATTTTCATTCAGTATTATATTTACTGATGTATTTATGATTTGAGATGGGTTTGAAATCAGGAGAATATATGCAAACCCTTTCCTTTTCCCTAACTCTATTTGATTTTATACATGATGTCATTTTGCAAATCAAAATAATAGTTTTTCACATCTCAAAACAATAATGATATGCTACTTAGAACAAATAAAAGTAAGGCAGTCATTGGCACCCGTCTCAGCTGATCATGAAGTAGATTTTTGCAAATTTATTTCATTAACTTAGTAAATTCTCTGTGAACAAACCAATGCCATTCAATGTATGTGAGAATGAAGGAATCACTGACTGCTCCTGACAATAGCCATACTCTCTTAAACATGTTTAAAATTGTGCTGCGGTTTCAACAATACTTTGTCCATCTCTCTCCCACACCCTCTGCATTCCAGCCTGACTTTCAATCATAAATCATGTGTGCTCTAGCCCACATTTCTGATCTTAATATTCTTATATTTAATTCTGTCATCCGGCTTGCATTTTGGATAAAGAATCATAGAATCATAGAAAGTTACATAGATACATAGATACATAGAAGATAGGAGCAGGAGTAGGCCATCCGGCCCTTCGAGCCTGCTCCACCATTTAATGAGATCATGGCTGATCCTCCAATTCAGTATCCCGTCCCCGCCTTCTCTCCGTAACCCTTAACCCCTTTTGCCTGTAGAAATACATCTAATTCCCTCTTAAATATATTTAATGAGCTGGCGTACACTGCCCTCTGTGGCAATGAGTTCCACAGGTTCACCACCCTCTGAGTGAAGAAATTCCCCCTCATTTCTGTCCTAAATGGTTTAGCCCTTATCCTTAAATTATGTCCTCTAGTTCTGTTCTCACCCGCCAAGGGAAACATTCCTTCTGCATCTAGTCTGTCTAGACCTGTCAGAATTTTATACACTTCTATGAGGTCCCCTCTCAATCTTCTAAACTCCAGTGTGTACATCCCTAAACTACATAGTCTCTCCTCATAGGTCAATCCCGCCATTCCTGGTATCAGCCTGGTGAATCGCCGCTGCACCCCCTCCATGGCAAGAACATCTTTCCTCAGATGAGGCGACCAAAACTGTACACAGTACTCGAGGTGTGGTCTCACCAGTGCCCTGTACAGCTGCAGCAAGGTATCCCTGTTCCTGTATTCCAACCCTTTTGCTATGAAGGCCAGCATACCGTTTGCCTTCTTGATCGCCTGTTGCACCTGCATGCTCGCCTTCAGTGACTGGTGTACAAGAACACCCAGGTCTCTCTGTACTTCCCCCTCTCCCAATTTATTGCCATTTAAATAATAATTTGCCCTCCCGTTCCTGCACCCAAGGTGGATAACTTCGCACTTGTCCACATTATAGTGCATCTGCCATTTATCCGCCCAATCACCCAGTCTGTCCAAATCGCTCTGGAGCTTCCTGGTCTCCTCCTTTGAGCCCACCCCCCCTCCTAGTTTAGTGTCGTCTGCAAATTTGGAAATGCTGCATCCGACTCCCTGATCCAGGTCATTAATGTAAATTGTGAACAGCTGGGGACCCAGGACAGATCCCTGTGGTACCCCACTTGTTACTGCCTGCCATTCAGAAAATGAGCCGTTTATTCCAACTCTCTGTTTTCTATCTGACAGCCAGTTCTCTATCCACGTCAATACTTTCCCCTTTATCCCATGAGCTTCAATTTTCCCTGCTAATCTTTTATGTGGGACCTTATCGAAGGCCTTTTGGAAGTCCAGGTACACCACATCTACTGGCTCTCCCCCATCTATTTTACCAGTTACTCCCTCAAAAAATTCCAATAGATTAGTCAAGCACGATTTACCCTTTGTAAATCCATGTTGACTCTGTCCTATCCTGTCCCCATTTGCTAAGTGCTCCGCTATTTCATCCTTAATGATGGACTCCAGCATTTTGCCCACAACTGATGTAAGGCTTACAGAAAGTTATAGCACGGAAGGAGGCCATTTCGGCCCATCATGTCCACGCCGGCCAACAAAGAGCTATCCAGCCTAATCCCACTTCCCAGCTCTTGGTCCGTAGCCCTGCAGGTTAGAGCATCCCAAGTGCACATCCAAGTACTTTTTGAATGTGGTTAGGGTTCCTGCCTCTACCACCCTTTCAGGCAGTGAGTTCCAGACCCCCACAACCCTCTGGGTGAAGAAATTTCCCCTCAAATCCCCTCTAAACCTTCCACCAATTACTTTAAATCTGTGCCCCCTGGTTTTTGACCCCACTGCTAAGGGAAATAAGTCCTTTCTATCCACTTTATCTAGGCCCCTCATAATTTTATACACCTCAATAAGGTCTCCCCTCAGCCTCCTCTGTTCCAAGGAAAACAGACCCAGCCTATTCAGTTTTTCCTCATAGCTAAGATTCTCTACTCCCGGCAACATTCTTGTAAATCTCCTCTGTACCCTCTCTAGCGCAATCACATCTTTCCTGTAATGTGGTGACCAGAACTGCACGCAGTACTCTAGCTGAGGCCTAACTAGTGTTTTATACAGTTGAAGAATAACCCCCCTGATCTTGTATTCTATGCCACGGCTAATAAAGGCAAGCATTCCGTATGCCTTCTTAACTACCTTATCTACCTGGCCTGTTACCTTCAGAGATCTGTGGACATGCACTCCAAGGTCCCTTTGTTCCTCTACACTACTCAGTGTCCTACCATTTAATGTGTATTTCCTTTCCTTGTTAGCCCTCCCCAAATGCATTACCTCACACTTTTCCGGATTAAATTCCATTTGCCACTGTTCTGCCCACCTGACCAATTTATTGATGTCTTCCTGCAGTCTACAGCTTCCTTCTTCAGTATCAACCACACAGCCGATTTTAGTATCATCTGCAAACTTCTTAATCATACCCCCTATATTCAAGTCTAGATCATTGATATGTACCAAAAAAAGCAAGGGACCTAGTACTGAGCCCTGCGGAACCCCACTGGAAACAGCCTTCCAGTCACAAAAACACCCATCAACCATTACCCTCTGCTTCCTGTCTCCGAGCCAGTGTTGAATCCAACTTGACACTTTGCCCTGGATCCCATGGGCTTTTAACTTCATGACCAGTCTGCCATGTGGAACCTTATCAAAAGCCTTGCTAAAATCCATATAAACTACATCAAACGCACTACCCTCATTTACCCTCCTTGTTACCTCCTCAAAAAATTCAATCAAGTTTGTCAGACACGACCTTCCCTTAACAAATCCGTGCTGACTATCCTTGATTAATCCGTATCTTTCTAAATGAAGATTTATCCTGTCCTTCAGAATTCTTTCCAATAATTTTCTCACCACCGAGGTTAGGCTGACTGGCCTGTAATTACTCGGTCTATCCTTTTCTCCCTTTTTAAACAAGGGTACCACATTAGCAGTCGTCCAGTCCTCCGGCACCACACCTGAAGCCAGAGAGGATTGAAAAATGATTGTCAGGGCCTCTGCTATTTCCTCTTTTGCTTCGCTTAACAGCCTGGGATACATTTCATCCGGGCCTGGGGATTTATCCACTTTTAAAGCTGCTAAACCCCTTAATACTTCCTCTCTCACTATGTTTATTTCATCTAATATTTCACACTCCTCCCCCCTAATAGCAATGTCTGCTTTGCCCCTCTCCTTTGTGAAAACAGATGCAAAGTATTCATTAAGAACCCTACCGACGTCTCCTGCCGCCACACACAGATTAACCTCATGATCTCTAATAGGCCCTACCCTTTCTTTAGTTATCCTCTTACTCTTAATATATTTATAAAACATCTTTGGGTTTTCCTTGATTTTACTTGCCAAGAATTTTTCATGCACTCTCTTTGCTTTCCTAATATCCTTTTTAATTGCACCCCTGCACTTTCTGTACTCCTCTAAAGATTCTGGAGTATTTAGCCCTTGGTATCTGTCATTCGCCTCCCTTTTCTTCTTTATCCTACCCTGTATGTCCCTAGACATCCAGGGAGCTCTAGATTTGTTAGTCCCACCTTTTTTCTTTAAGGGCACATATTTGGTCTGAACCCTCCGGATCTCCTCCTTGAATGTCTCCCACTGCTCTGACACTGATTTACCTTCAAGTAGCTGTTTCCAGTCAACTATGGCTAAATCCCCTCTGAACTTAGCAAAATTTTCCCCAATTTAGAATTTTTATTCCTGGTCTATCCTTGTCCTTTTCCATAACTACCTTAAATCTAACAGAATTATGGTCACTAGCACCAAAATGCTCCCCCACTGATACGCCTTCTACCTGCCCAGCTTCATTCCCTAAAACTAAGTCCAGAACCACCCCCTCCCTTGTTGGGCTTGCTACATACTGGCTAAAAAAGTTCTCCTGGATGCATTTTAGGAATTCCGCACTCTCTATACCCTTCACATTAATTTTATCCCAGTTACTGGGAAGTCCTTTCTGTGATGTCACTCCTTTCCCAAAGGTGATTCTCGAGCAAATACTCCTCCCAGTTACATATTATTATAAATAACAACAGAAAATGCTGGAAATACTCAGCAGGCCAGGCAGCATCCGTGGAGAGAGAAACAGAGTTAACGTTTCAGGTCTGGGACCCTTCATCAGAACTGGAAAAAGCTGGAGATGTAACAGATATTAAGCAGGTGCAGAGACAGGGTGGGGGCGGGGTTAGGAGGGGAGGGAGGAATTGAAAGAACATACTGTGCTTATGTAAGAGGCAGGAAAGATAAAATGTTGCAAATGGGAATGGCAAAATCATACAGCATGAAAAATGGGGGCAGGGATTATTGTCTGAAATTGTTGAACTCGATGTTGAGTCCGGAAGGCTGTAAAGTGCCTAATCGAAAGATGAGTTGCTGTTCCTCGAGCTTACGTTGAGCTTCATTGGGGGCAACACGGTGGCATAGTGGTTAGCACTGTTGCCTCACAGCGCCAGGGACCCGGGTTCGAATCCGGCACCGGGTGACTGTCTGTGTGGAGTTTGCACATTCTCCCCGTGTCTGCATGGGTTTCCTCCGGGTGCTCCGGTTTCCTCCCACAGTCCAAAGATGTGCGGGTTAGGTTGATTTGGCTATGATAAATTGACCCTTAGTGTTAGGGGGATTAAATACGTGGGGTTACGGGGATAGGGTCGGACATGTGTCGGTGCAGGCTCGATGGGCCGAAATGGCCACTATCTGCACTGTGGGGATTCTGTGATTCTGTGAACAGTGTAATTGGCTGAGGACAGAGAGATCAGAGTGGGAGTGAAGCGGAGAATTAAAGTGACAGGCGACCGTAAGCTCAGGGTCACCCTTACGGTCGCCTGTCACTTTAATTCTCCGCTTCACTCCCACTCTGATCTCTCTGTCCTCGGCCTATTATACTGTTCCAATGAAGCTCAACGTAAGCTCGAGGAACAGCACCTCATCTTTCGATTAGGCACTTTACAGCCTTCCGGACTCAACATCGAGTTCAACAATTTCAGACAATAATCCCTGCCCCCATTTTTCATGCTGTATGATTTTGCCATTCCCATTTGCAACATTTTATCTTTCCTGCCTCTTACATAAGCACAGTATGTTCTTTCAATTCCTTCCTCCCCTCCTAAACACCCCCCTGTCTCTGCACCTGCTTAATATCTGTTACATCTCCAGCTTTTTCCAGTTCTGATGAAGGGTCCCAGACCTGAAACGTTAACTCTGTTTCTCTCTCCATGGATGCTGCCTGGCCTGCTGAGTATTTCCAGCATTTTCTGTTGTTATTTCAGATTTCCAGCATCCGCAGTATTTTGCTATTGTATACATATTATTATTATTGTTTTTAAACTCTTATTTCTTGTCATGGGTGTAATCGGTTGTGCTGATGTACGAGAACACGGGCTCACAGTCTCAGAATAAGGGGCAGGCCATTTAGGACTGAGATGGCGAGAAATTTCTTCACTCAAAGGGTGGTGAATCTTTGGAATTCTCTACCCCAGAGAGCTGTGGAGGCTCAGTCATTGAGTATTTTCAAGATAGAGATCGATTTTTGGATACTAAGGGAATCTGGGAATAATGCGGGAAGGTGGAGTTGATGTAGAAGTTTAGCCATGATCTTATTGACTGGCGGAGTAGGCTCGATGGGCTGAATGGCCTACTGCTGCTCCTATTGTTTTATGTTCTTATGTTCTTAAGTACTTAATGTCTCCTCTGACTGTTAAGTAATATTTCTGCTTAAAATGTCCAAGTGGGAATACACACTTGTACTTCCCAGGTGCTGATTAGGAGCGCAGAATGGAAGTCTCTAAGGTTTAACAGTGGAATATAGATACTAAAGGTAACGCATAGAATTACAAACTAAATTGAATCCTTTGCAGAGATAGTTCTTGACCGAGCTGCCATTCGTTCCTTGTTTACTTCTATTTTCATTTAGTTCATCCGATTGGGTTCAGTTGTTATGTTTAAAAAGTTGGCAAATACCCAGGTGGCAAAGCTCAGACAACTGATTTGACACCAGAGTAAGTAGGTAGTATTTAGTTTCATTGTCTGGTAAATTGTTGCAGCTCCAAACCGAGCGTTTTACACTGTGTCCCTGCAAGGCAAACATCGCATCCGACTGCGTCCGCCTACTTCTTGACATAAGAACATAAGAATTAGGAGCAGCAGTCGGCCATACGGCCCTTCGAGCCTGCTCCGTCATTCAATAAGATCATGGCTGAGCTTTGATCTCAACTCCACTGTCCTGCCCTATCTCATATTCCTTGATTCCTCTGGAGTCCAAAAATCTATCTATTTCAGCCTTGAATATACTCAATGACTGAGCATCCACAACCCTCTGAGGCAGAGAATTCCAAAGATTCACAACCCTTTGAGTGAAGAAATTCCTCCTCATCTTAGTCTTAAAAGGCCGGCCCTTTATCCTGAAACTATGCCCCCTAGTTTTAGACTCTCCAGCCAGGGGAAACAACCTCTCAGCATCTACCCTGTCAAGCCCCCTCAGAACCTTATATGTTTCAATGAGATCACCTCTCATTCTTCTAAACTCCAGAGAGTATAGGCCCAATCTACTCAATCTCTCCTCATAGGACAACTCTCTCAGGGATCAATCTAGTGAACCTTCATTGCACCGCCTCTAAGGCAAGTACATCTTTCCTTAAATAAGCAGACCAAAACTGTGCACCGTACTCCAGGTGTGGTCTCACCACAGCCCTGTAGACTTGTAGCAAGACTTCCGTATTCTGGTACTCCAACCCTCTAGCAATAAAGGCCAACATGCCATTTGCCTTCCTAATTGCTTGCTGTACCTGCATGCTAACTCTCTGTGTTTCTTGTACTAGGACACCCAAATCTCTCTGAACACCAACATTTAATAGTTTCTCACCATTTAAAAATATTCTGTTTTTCTATTCTTCCTACCAAAGTGAATAAGCTCATATTTCCCCACATTATACTCCATCTGCCACCTGATTGCCCACTCACTTGATCTGTCTACATCCCTTTGTAGGTTCTTTGCATCCTCCTCACATCTTACTTTTCCACCTAGCTTTTGTATCGTTAGCAAACTTGGATACATTGCACTCAGTCCCTTCATCTAAGTCATTAATATAGATTCTAATTAGCTGAGGCCTCAGCACTGATCCTTGCGGCACCCCACTAGTTACAGCCTGCCAATCAGAAAATGACCCGTTTATCCCTACTCTCTGTTTTCTGTCTGTTAACCAATCCTTTATCCATGCTAATACCTTACCCCCAATCCTATGGGCCCTTATCTTGCTTAACAATCTTTTATGTGAAGCCTTATCGAATGCTTTTTGGAAATCCAAATATATTACATCCACTGGTTCCCCTTTATCTACCCTGCTAGTTACATCCTCAAAAAACTCTGATAAATTTGTCAAACATGATTTACTTTTCATAAAACCATGTTGACTCTGCCTAATCATGTTATGATTTTCTAAGTGCCCTGTTACTACTTCCTTATTATTGGATTGCAGCATTTTCCCAACAACTGATGTCAGGCTAACTGGCTTGTAGTTCCAGGTTTTCTCTCTCCCTCCTTTCTTGAATAGTGGGGTTGCATTTGCTATCTTCCAATCCGCTGGGACCTTTCCTGAATCTAGGGAATTTTGGGTGATCACAACCAATGCATCCACTATCTCTGCAGCCACCTCTTTTAGAACCCTAGGATGTAGGCCATCAGGTCCAGGGGATTTGTCGGCTTTTAGTCCCATTAGTTTCTCATCTGTGTGCCAGAAGGCTCACAAGTGGAAAAGTTACCCTTCCATAGAAGATCATTCTGATGAAAGGTCATCGAGCTGAAACGTTGGTCAGGATTATTCGTGGTCCCATGACACCAACTGTGCCTTGCACACAGCAGGCAGTTTGTCAGATCATCGCGGATGCATTGCCCGCGATTTTCAAACATTGGAAGGAAAAATGCGATTTCGAACTAATAGCCCTTGTCTGCCATGTCTTGCCGGTGGGCCGCGATCACGGAGAATTCCGCCCGTTGACAGACTCTAATCTCTCTCCACAGATGCTGCCTGACCTGCTGAGTATTTCCAGCATTTTCTCGTTTTATTTCACCTTTTCATAGTCAATGGAGCAGTGGTGCAACGTGGTGATCGGAAGGAGATCTAGCAGATAATCTGTCAGCGCAGTGCTTAACCAGGCAAATAAAATGATGTCAATTGTTGTTATGGAAGTGTTGGTAATGTAGATAGTTATTTCTCGATGTTAAATCTTGTGTTATGTCCAGTGAATTAACTTATCTTCTGTGCTGCTCCAGTGTGGACTTGTTTCTCTCTCAGACCCGTGCTATTTTCAATGTCTGTGGGGGGTGGGGGAAGGTATGCTTTTCCATCTGTTCTTCTGGCTGTCCAATGTTGTACTTGTATCCATGGAATAGATTTAGGTAGAGGTTGTCATTGGTATCGGTTTTCTGCTGCTGTAAGTGGTGTTTGATGCTCGCAATGTACGTTTCGGGAGCAGAAACGGGAGTAGGATTCAGACTCTAGCTTCAGATCACCCACTTACTGCGTGCTCCAGATTGATCTGAATTGTCATTACTAATTAAGGCTCACACAGATTCAAATATTGGAACAGACATCAAATAAAGCATTGAAAACTGAATTGGCTATGAAATGTTGCATAGCAGCCGATAATAACAGCCAGAAGTGTGAAAACTACGACATGCAGCTATTGGAAATATTTAAAAATATGACACTCTTTTGAAACCTGTGAGGATGCGTTCCGCTCTTTAGTTCTATAATTCCTACCATGATTATGGAGCCCATTTAGACGCATCTTTCCATGCTGGAGGGCTGGGTGGTTCGGATAGCAGGTTTCTCCATAATCACTTTAAGACATCAGAAATTAGTGAGATTGCACGAGAGATGCAATATTCTGTATAATCGCCATGCAACTAGCCAGCTTAGTAAAATATTCAGACAATTCTGTTATCATAGAGTAAAATATCACCATTTTTTATTTTACTTTCGAAAATGCTTAAATAACGCAGTGCGAGGATATATGTCAATCAAAATATTTAAATGAGCAAGGCCGAACAGACCAACCACAAGATTGATTATAACATCTGGTTGTTCATTGCCTGCTATTAAAAAAGAAATTGGAAAATCGTCTTTCAAAAAACTATGATGTAGAATGAATTACCCATCTCCTTTTCAATTTTAATGAGTTATCGACTTTCACTTCCATCGTGTGGGTGTGTCAGGTAGGATCCTATATTCCTTATCTTCTCATTTTTAATATGGCATTTATATTTTGAGGTGCTATTTCTACTTTCAAAGTGCAAATTTATTTTTCCATAAAGTATTCTGATGAAAACTCGCTTACAATGAACCAGGTTGAGTTGTCGGGATGAGCCGATATATTTTGTGCTGTTATATTATGCTATGTTCTTGTACTCTGCATATAAATTGAAATAAAATATAAAGTGATCTGGTTAGGATAGTAGGATTCAAGCAGGGAAATTCAGGTGATGTCAGTCTTTTAAAGGTATTTATTTAATTAAGAACTTACACAGCAACTTAACACCGCAACTTAAATGTGGCAACAGTTTTCTACTGTGATTCACAAAGAGGCAGGTCAGATACCAAGCAGGAATCGTCGGAAGGTTACAGGTGGTGACATGGTAGCACAGGTAGGTTTGAGAAAACCTTTGAATGTGGGGAGGGATGTGGAAAAGTAAAGGGACTTGGGAATCACCTTGTATACATCTTCTCTGATAAACCCAGCACCACACCTTTCTGGCGAGTAATTTTCCACGGTCGATAATGTCATAGACCTCCAAGGCTTCAACTTGCAGCATATTTTATTTGACAGGGTAAGGGGAAGAAGATGTAATGGATGGAAACCACTTTATCTCTTCGGATTTTACCAATGACCTACTTTCAGGCCAATTTTGTTTTAGGCTCACCACAGAGTTACTCAGCATATTGCTTGAGGCAAGGATATTTGTGTTAGGCACCTCCAGAGCTCAAATTCATGACATAATGATTGAGAGTTAAGCACTCAACTGTTTCAGCTACTTGCTCATCTGTACTTGACTTAAACAGCAACAAATATTTGCTGACTGAAAATGCTCATCAATGTAAAGGATACATTGGGTAAGATACATTTTCATATTCATTCTTGGGATGTGGGCATTGCTGGCAAGGCCACCGCTAGTTGCCCTTCTTCTTGAACCGCTGCAGTCCGCCTGGTATCATAGAATCATAGAAATTTACAGCACAGAAGGAGGCCATTCAGCCCATCTTGTCCGTGCTGGCCGACAAAGAGCTATCCACTCTAATCCCACTTTCCAGCACTTGGTCCGTAGCCTTGTAGGTTACGGCACTTCAAGTGCATATCCAAGTACTTTTTAAATGTGATGAGGGTTCCTGCCTCTACCACCCTTTCAGGCAGTGAGTTCCAGATCCCCTCCACCCTCTGGGTGAAAAGATTTCTCCTCAACTCCCCTCTAAACCTCCTACCAATTACTTTAAATCTATGCCCCCTGGTTATTGACCCTTCTGCTAAGGGAAATAGGTCCTTCCTATCCACTCTATTTAGGCCCCTCATAATTTTATACACCTCAATTAGGTCTCCCCTCAGCCTCCTCTGTTCCAAAGAAAACAATCCCAGCCTATCCAATCTTTCCTCACAGCTAAAATTCCCCAGCCCAGGCAACATCCTCGTAAATCTCCTCTGCACCCTCTCTAGTGGAATCACATCTTTCCTGTAATGTGATGACCAGAACTGTATGCAGTATTCTAGCTGCAGCCTAACTAGTATTTTATACAGTTCAAGCATAACCTCCCTGCTCTTGCATTCTATGCCTTGGTCTAATAAAAGCAAGTATCCCGTATGCCTTCTTAACCACCTTATCTACCTGTCCTGGTACTTCGTAGCAGTTTGATACAGTTTGATACCTCGGAGGTGGCGTGGTACTGGAGTCACATATAGGCCAGACCGGGTAAGGACAGCAGGTTTCCTTCCCTGAAGGACATTAGTGAACCAGTTTGGTATTTAGTGACAATCTGACACCTTCACGATCACTTTTACTGATGCCAGCTCGTTATTCCAGATTTTGTTTTCTAATCGAATTCAAATTCTTAAACTGCCATGGTGGACAATTAAGAAACTAACAGGAGGAAAAGGCTCCATGAACATCCCCATCCTCAATGATAGTGCAAAAGACAAGGCTGAAACATTCGCAACCACCTTCAGTCAAAAGTGCCGAGTGGATGATCCTTCTCGGCCACCTCCTGAGGGCCCCACCATCACAGATGCAAGTAATCAGCCAGTTCGATTCCCTCCAGGTAATATCAACAAATATCTGAGTGCACTGAACACAACAAAGTCTACAAGCCCCGACAATATCCGGTTGTAGTGCTGTTGAACTGTGCTCCAGAACTGCAGGATATAGAATTTTTGGAATTTGTCAGCTTGGTCATTTTAACTTTGGACATGTTATTAATGGTAAGAAGACTCAGCCTGTTCAGATAACCAAATACCACAGACTTTTGTCTGCTGATAAAAAAAACAGGAAACCGAAATAGACTCCCATCAGCAAGATGACAGAAGAAACTTTTTTATGGTGATCGGGGACCACAAGACTCAGACAAAGAAAATCTCCATTAAGGGTATTGATCCGACTACTTCAAACCCGTATAAATAGGAGAACGATCTGTGCTCTTGGCAAAACAAGGAGAGAAGCGGGAAGGAGAGACAACCGGGAGAGGCAAATGAAGGGAGAAACACTTCGGTAGACTCTCTAGGGCTCCCTCCTCTAGAACAAGATGGTCTGGTCAACCTATGTTCTGAACCGTATTCCATTTGTGATTATTGTCTAGATCTGTTGCCTATTGTCATTTGGCAATCAAATAAAGTGCTTAGTAATCTTAGTACCAGTTTCTGTGATTGTTGGCTCTGCTCAAGGTTAGAACTAGGGTCATTTCACTAAACACAGGGACAAACGAAAATAATAAAAATCCTACAGAACCTCCAGCCAAGCCGTGCCAGTGCAGCTACAATGCTGGCATTTACCCGATAACATGGAAAACTGTCAGGTATGTCTTGTTCACAAATAGCAGGACAAGTCCATCTCGGCCAACTACTGGCCTATCAACCTACTCTCAATCATCAGCAAAGTGATGAAAGGATCGTCAACAGTGCAATCAAGCGGCACTAACTCACCCATAACCTGATCACAGATGCTCAGTTTGGGTTCCGCCAGGAGCACTTGGCTCCAGACCTCATTACAGCCTTAGTCCAAAGATTGTTCTGATGAAAGGTCATCGTCCTGAAACTTTAACTTTGTTTCTCTCTCCACAGATGTTGCCTAACTGGCTGAGTATTTCCAGCATTTTCTGTTTTTATATAAGGAGATATTAGAACGGGTGACCAAAAGCTTGGACAAAGAGGTAGGTTTTAAGGAGCATTCTAAAGGAGGAGAGAGAGAGGTAGAGAGGCGGAGAGGTTTAGAGAAGGAACTCCAGAGCTTAGGGCCAAAGCAGGTGAAGGCACGGCCGCCAATGGTGGAGCAATAAAATCGGGATGCGCAAGAGGCCAGAATTGGAGGAGTGCAGAGACCTCGGAGGTTTTGTAGGGCTGGAGAAGGCTACATAGATAGGGAGGTGCGGGGCCATGGAGGGATTTGAAAACAAGGAATTGAATTTTAAAATCGAGGTGTTACTGGACTAGGAGCCAAGGTAGGTCAGCGAGCACAAGGGTAATGTGCAGGCTATGGTTATACAGATCGGCAGTTGCAGTACCGATTTACCGTCAGCAGCACCTTGGTTGTATTGCCTGGCTGCAAAGACAACTCTTGGGACTGGCAGGGAGCCCTATACAAGCGTTCTTGCACACACACGCAGACTTCCAGTCCCAGTGGGGTAAGTGTTTTGAGAGCGTGGGAGGAAAGCATCCACAGTCTCGAAACATTTAAATAAGCTGTGCTTCACTTTATAAAGTGTCAGAGGTCCAACAGGCCCCCCCACTCCCAATCAGTTTTAAAATGAGCTTGGACATCCCGCTGACATGAAAGGGGCAGGATATCTGTGTTGGTAGAAATAGAAGCAGCAGGATTTACTGCCATTTCTGCATTAAACAGGGTTGACCAAAAAAAATGTTAACTTTCACAGTTAACAACAGACAATTAATTGCTAAACCACCTCTGGTTCTGACTTTGAACCTTGTTCTTGAGTATTATATATCTGCTGTTGATCTCGTCAGTATCCACGTCCCATTTCTTGACCTTAACCACAAAAGCTGCTACTCTCTGCTTATCTTACAAAGTTTCATTCAGCTTGATTGGATTAATGAATTAAGGAATAATAGGTCTCCAATGTGATTTACATCCATTGATTAAATGTCAGGTTTGAAAAGCTGCAGGTTAAATTATGGCAGACATACAGAATAAAGCTAAGGAGGTTGTAACCTTATTTAAAACAGCTACTTATCAATCCGCTGTGTAATTTGTAGGTTAGTTTGTCGCATTTAATGCTTGAAATCCACTGCTGAAGGTTTTTAACTGTTGGTTTTCTTTTTCACTGGGGTTTTGTGCTTGGTGGGTTGTTTTACAAAAGTGGTGGTCTTCGCTGATGGTGTTCAGCACCATTTGCAATTCCCTTGCTAATGAAGCAGTCCGTGCCCTAGACAGTATCCAGGCTCGGGCTGATAAGGGGCAAGTAACATTTGTACCGCACAAGTGTTAGGCAATGACCATCTCCAACAAGGCAGAGCCTAACCACCTCCCCTTGACAGTGTCAGCTGTGGCTCAGTGGGTAGCACACTCGCCTCTGAGTCAGAAGGTTGTGGGTTCAAAGTCCCACTCCAGGGACTTGAGCACATAAAGCTAGGCTGACACTCCAGTGCAGTGCTGAGGGAGTGCTGCACTGTCAGAGGTGCCGTCTTTCGGATGAGACATTAAACCGAGGCCCTGTCTGCTCTCTCAGGTGGACGTAAAAGATCCCATGGCACTATTTCAAAGAAGAGCAGGGGAGTTATCCCTGGTGTCCTGACCAATATTTATCCCTCAACCAACATAACAAAAACAAACAGATTATCTGGTCATTATCATATTGCTGTTTGTGGGAGCTTGCTGTGTGCAAATTGGCTGCCGCGTTTCCCACATTACAACAGTGACTACACTTCAAAAAGTACTTCATTGGCTGTAAAGCGCTTTGGGACGTCCAGTGGTCGTGAAAGGCGCTATATAAATGCAAGTCTTTCCTTCTTGATATTCAATGGCATTACAATTGCCGAATCCTCCACCATCAACATCCTGGTGGGTTGCCATCAATGTTCGCCTGAAGGAGCATGGCCGCGCATCGATCGTGAGGTCTCCACACAGGCTGCTCACCAGCTGCTGCCGCTGGAAGAGATGAGGCACAGCAAATTTAAAGGGCTCGCACAAGGGGAAAAAAATGAGAGGTAACATTGGTTACCATTAACCAGAAATTCAACTGGACAAGCCTCATAAATACTAGAGCAGGTCAGAGAGGTGAGAGGTTAATGCTATGAAAAGATATTTGAGAAGTTAGGGCTTTTTTTTTTACTGGCACTGAGAATTTTGAGGAGTAACTTGATATCTCTTTAAGATTATGAATGCTTGTTATTTCATTGATCAGTGTGATGGTAATTTGAGATAATCATAAAATGATTTCCTCATTCTAACGAACCCTGCATCTGGAGCTGATTCTAACAACATCACTGATTGCTTGTTCAGGCTGAGCACGACTGTGTGCAACTTCGGTACCCTGGTTGACCTAAACTCAGCTTTCCACCCCACATCTAGCCCATTGTTAAGAGTGGTTTCTACCACCTTCAAAAAAACCCTGCCGACATCTCTAGTTTAATCCCTACGCTGCCAAAATCCTCATGCATACCTTTATCACATTGAGAATCAATTTCTTAACTGCTCTCCTCATCAGCCCCATGTTTGAATAACTCCAGCTAATCAAAAGCTCTACAATCGAGTGTTTCTCCCATACAAAATCCTGCACACCCAACACTTATCTTCTTGGACCCTCCAGTCCACCATTGCAAGACAATATTTCCGCTATTATGCCTCTGCATTCTGGAACACTCTTCCAAAATCGTCATGCTTTTCTCTCGACCTGCCCTTTAAACACTTCTATATAAATGCAACTTCTTTCATTCTGAAAATGTAACTCTTTGGCCAAGTGTTCAGCTTCCTTACACTTAAAAATTTCTTATTTCCTCCTCAGTACCCACATGTCCTTGTGGTAAAGTGATCTGAGAAATTCTTTTATAGGAGTGCGTTATAAATGTAAGTAGTTGTTGATCCTCGGGATGTTACGAGAGTGGTGTGGGAAGGCGTCTCTCTGAGAGTTTGTATTTCCTTCCATAGATGCTCATGCTGACACTGGAAACCCACTTCCTAAGAGATTAAGGGCTAGAAATTCGTCTCCTCAGTACCACTCCGTAGCGCCATGAAATGGCACTAAAACGCCAGCCGCCGCTCTTTCACCAGCTGCTGGCGAGCCCTGTAGCGGCGGGCATTTTCGTCCCTCCCTTTGCGCTGCCGGTAACGTCAACTGGCGTGCAACGCCAACTTACCGTCACCAATCCTGACAGTGGCGATGTCAACACCTCTTAAAGGGACATAGAATCTAGGAGCAGGAGTAGGCCATTCGGCCCGTCGAGCCTGCTCCACCATTCAATACGATCATGGCTGATCATCCAAATCCAGTACCCTGTCCCTGCTTTAATCCCCACAGTACACATATCCCACCCTACCCCCGTAACCCCACGTATTTAATTCCCCCTAACATATCCCATCCTATCCCCATAACCCCACATATTTAATCCCCCCCTAACACTAAGGGTCAATTTATCATAGCCAAATCAACCTAACCCGCACATTTTTGGACTGTGGGAGGAAACCGGAGCACCCGGAGGAAACCCACGCAGACACGGGGAGAATGTGCAAACTCCACACAGACAGTCACCCGAGGTCAGATTCGAACCCGGGTCCCTGGCGCTGTGAGGCACCAGTGCTAACCACTATGCCACCGTGTTGCCCACACAGCATTCAGGTAACTTTGGATTTAAGCTTTTGGACTGGGTTTCGTTGATTTTATTGATGTAGTGGCTTGCTGCAATAGATGTTAAAAGTTTTTTAAGTGTATAGGGAGTGCTGCTGGATGCTTGCAAGGCCTCGTATGGTAAAGGAAGGCCTCTGAGAAGACAGAAAATGCTGCAAATACTCAACAGGTCAGGCAACATCCGTGGAGAGAGAAAGAGAGTTCATGTCTCAGGTTGAGATGCTGCCTGAGCTGCAGAGTATTTCAGCATTTTATGCTGGCATTTCAGATATACAGCATCCGCTCATAGACGGAAGAGGAGGAAACCAAAGAGGAGGAAGCACACAGAAGGATGCATCCCAGACAGCCCCTTTCTGGCTGGGATATCCAGGATGAATCATCCACCTGCGGTCCCAGTGACCACAACTCCAATTTCCCATTCAACATTTGTCCCACACCTTCCCTTCCCTCTGTTACTGACCATCACAGTGTCCTCTTGGCCACGATGCTGAAATAAATGCCACCACAAAGCAAACTTTCCAATCCAACTTTATACATCTATCCATCCAATATGACATCAAGAAATCAACTCATCACCCTTATGCATTCTCTTAGTGACTGTCTTGTGTGTGCCTATGCTTATCCTACTGATGTCACGCAGTGCTACCGCAGTGACTGCAGCATGGCTGGTGGAAGGCTGCTGACTTTCAGTGGCCTTGCTGGTTGACCTTGACGAGCTGGTTGCTGGGACTGTCAAATAAATCTTCTTCTTCTTCTTCTTCACTCTCCTCTCCTTTTTCTTGGTCACCCACTGGCTGGGCAGGCTTCATTCCTTGGGTGTGTGAAATGAGGAAGGCACAAGGGTGCAATTGTAGTGATGGGAGGGCGGGAAAGCAAGAGGTGCATGCCAGAAGGAGGATAGCATATGAGGATACTGGCATCTTGTATCCTTTCAGCCAAGGGCTCAGCCATGCCCCTGGCAAGAAGGGCCTCCACCGTCTCCTCCAAGGGGGTGAGGTGAGGCTAGGAATGGGAGATGTGCCTCGAGATTGATACAGATTGTTGGTAGGTGAGTGATGGGGCCAGTGTGTGAGGCTAGTGGTGCAGTTGGTAGGAGACGGCTTTTGAAGATGCATTCACTGTCCTTGAGGTTTGAAGCTTCTTTGGGCACTGGGGCTAGGTGGTGGGGGTGACACTGCTGACTGAGATGGCCTCGGTGATGTGGTCCCACATCGTTCTTTCTGGAGGGCCTCCTGGCCCCTGTGGGTAGAGGGCCTGTCTTGCAGTCTTGACCCCCTGCACAATGCTGGAGTGCTGCGTGCGAGACCCTGGGTGCCCCTTCCCTGGCTTGCTGAGCCATTTGTGTTACTGCTGAAGCACTTTTACTATTTTTTTTAGGTGTGGAAGACAATTCAGCTTTAAAAGCTGAAGACTCCCATTTGGGAATTATTTTATGTTTATTTTGAAAGGCAACATTTTTTCACTTGGTTTTAACTTTTATTAGTTTTGAATTCATAGCCCCTTTAATTGCCCACAATGCCTTGCAAACTCCACAGCCTCGCTCCCACAGGCTGTAAGAAGCAGCTACGCCGACTGTGGATGGGAACTTCGGGTCAGAGGCTTCCATTAACGCCACCAGGAGGGCATTGCACGGTAAGTTAGCACCGCGCTCCACATCGCTAACCTCCAGAGCCAATTTTTCAACGTTAGCGCTGCGGCCATTTTTGGCGGCCGTTAACTCGAAGTGCCGGTGACTCCGGCAATTCTGTTGGCGCGCACAAATGTTTCTCCCTAAGAAGCAAATTTGTCATTCTGGTGAGCGTTCTTGTGCCTTTGCTTTTTTTTTACCAGGCCACTGATGAGATTAGGAGCCTCGGAGGAGCAAAGGGATTTAGGTGTCCAAGTACACAAATCACTAATAGCAAGTGCAGAACCACAAAGAGTAATCAAAAAGGCTAATGGAATGTTAGTCTTTATCTTAAGGATCTGGAATACAAAAGTGCGGAAGTGATGCTTCAATTGTTTAGAGCCTTGGTCAAACCCCATCGGGAGAACTGAGTTCAGTTTTGAGCACCGAGCTTCAAGAAAGATATTTTGGCTTTGGAGAGGGTACAGTGCAGATTCACCTGTTCCTCTGTTCCTATTGGAATCGAGTTTTCCCTCTCCTAACAGTGGTGTGGATATGACAACAGTTGAAATGAGTACACCCAATTTTTTTTTTTATTCGTTCCTGGGATGTGGGCGTCGCTGGCAAGGCCAGCATTTATTGCCCATCCCTAATTGCCCTTAAGGAGGTAGTGGTGAGCTGCCTTCTTAAACCGCTGCAGTCCGTGTGGTGAAGCTACTCCCACTGTGTTGTTAGGGAGGGAGTTCCAGGATTTTGACCCAGCGACGATGAAGGATCGGCGATATATTTCCAAGTCAGGATGGTGTGTGACTTGAAGGGGAACTTGCAGGTGATGGTGTTCCCATGCGCCTGCTGCCCTTGTCCTTCTAGGTGGTTGAGGTTTGGGAGGTGCTGCCAAAGAAGCCTTGGCGAGTTGCTGCAGTGCATCTTGTGGATGGTACACACTGCAGCCACAGGTGCGCCGGTGGTGGAGGGAGTGAATGTTTAAGGTGGTGGATCGGGTGCCAATCAAGCGGGCTGCTTTGTCCTGGATGGTGTCGAGCTTCTTGAATGTTGTTGGAGCTGCACTCATCCAGGCAAGTGAGAGTATTCCATCACACTCCTGACTTGTGCCTTGTAGATGGTGGCAAGGCTTTGGGGAGTCAGGAGGTGAGACAATTGCTGCTGTACTAGTTTTCCAATTACAAGAGCAATCATAAACTCAAAGTGAAATAACAGTTTCACTTAATACCATTACCCTGCTTCCACATCGAAAACCTCAATGTGAACCATTTTGTGATAAATTTGCTTTATAATAATTCAGTTCTAATTCATAAGGATTGCCACTGTGACTTTATAGAAATTTGCTGATAAATGAAAGCTTTCATTTCAAAGTCTGCGATTGGTTTTAAGTCACACAACAAGAAAATGATCATAAAGTGCGATTTGTGCATGCAAATTTAGTGCAGCAAACAAGTTGAAGCTGATGATAGAAATCTATGGCAAGAAGTGAACGGAGGTCCATTGAAAAGAATTGAAATAAAAAGTGAAAGTAAAGGAGAAAAGTGACAATAGATAACTGCAGTCAATGGAACGTTCCACATTTGGCGCTGGCTTTTCACCACATCCTGACAGTAGCAGCGGGACTGGCTGATGAAGTGGTGAAATTATGGGATGTCTGATCAGGAGCACCTGAGTATCAAAACACACACTTGAGAGTTGATACCTTCTTGGCCACCTGTTGACCTGCATCAGAGAGACTGACAAAACAATGTGATTGTTTGAGGTTCGGAGAGCCCTGAGTACAATGTTTAATTGGAATTACTGATTTTTTTTTTCAATTGCGGACACAGATTGTCAGTCCAGAGGGACCAGTGCTCAATTGATCACTGCTGTAAATTAGACACTGACATTACTCTCTAATCTCCAGCAATGGGCTCATTAATTATAACATTTTTGCCACAGACGAATCAATGTAAAAAAAAAACTAGTGTTCTTCACCAAATTTGAATCATTTTTCACCTTTAACAAATGTTTTTGTTATTAACCCGATCTGTACTGGAGCTTTTGAAGTACACGTAACTCTTCATGACTTAAAATTACGGCACTGCTGCTCTTCGGGCACTTTGTGCACCTATTGTGCAAGATCAGACCTCACACTATGGAGGGGATTTTGCCAGCCCTGGGGAGGTGGGTTTGGAGGCGGGACTGCCGGGAAAATGGCTGAAACTGGGAGCGAGTACTGAACCCGCTCCCAACCCGCCTCCGTGCCATCTTCCCGACTCCCCGAGGCGAGAAGGGGATTACAGCCACTTAACTGCCTGCTAACAGGTAGTTAACAGGCAGTTAAGAGGATTATCCCCATTTTACCAACACAAGGGTGGGCTTCTCGACGTTGGGAAACCCCGCCAGGGTCAGCGAGGCGAGCAGTGGGTCTGCGGGGGTGAGAGGGGTCGAAAAGTGCGCTATGGAGGTGAGTGATGGGTGCAACTGTGGAGAGGGAAGTATGGGAGGTGAGTGAAAAGTGTTAGAAAAAGTTTCCTTACCTTTGTTTCTTCCTGCAGACTTCAACCCTTGGGGATCCGGAGGCTCCTCATCTCCATGGCAGAGATGACAGAATGGCTGCTGCATTCTCCGATGCAACAGCTATCTGATTTCTGCTCAGGAAAGAGGTTTGGTGAGTCTTGAGTACAAGAACTCACCAAAGAACAGAGATTGTCAGTGTTTGACAGCTTCTCAAAGCTGTCAAATGATGACAATTCATCTGTCAAAAATTTTACGCTGATGTTCTCTGTAACTGGCTTCCCCTTAATTGGCCTGCTAAGCCCGCTGGGTGGGCTTAACAAGGTCAATCAAGGGAAAATAGCGTGGGTTGGCCACAAGATGATGGAGGCGGGACTGAAACCCGACAAGCAGCAGTCGCGCCTCCAACGCGCCCCCATTGGCAAAATCACCCCCTATAATTCAGCTTATTTCCATGAAATCATGGCATGGACACAGTTTATGACGATTGGGAGTGCTTGCGATTCAAGAGGTCGGTTATCCAGTGCCAGCAGCTCTGAAAGGACTGCAGCTGTTAAAGGACTACTAAAGGGTATAGTGATTGTATAGTCATTCTGTTATCGAATTTAATTGACAAGAGGTAATGGGCGTTTTTAACCCTACTCGCTCAGCAGAAACCTGGCGGGCGGGCAGTTAAAATCACCCTGGCTCTTACCTGTCCGAAAACCATCATGATTGCAACATCTGCAATTTTAACCTGCTCTCCTGATCAGGCAGCAAGGACATGCGCCCGGAACCAACAAGGTCCTTCTTTACATATGCAAGTTGCAGCCCGATGGCATAATTGAGACCCGACTCTAATTTTAACTCCGGCCTGAGCGGGGAATCCACCTGGAGTTAAAATTGGGGCCATGCATGTGTCTATATGAAACCTTAATAAGTGTGTAGTATTGGGCTCAACACTATAGGAAGCATATTGAGGCTTTATAAAGGATAAAAATAGATTCATTAGGGTGCTGCCTGGTATGAGGAAATATAAATATGAAGAAAGGCTTAAAAAGTGGACAGTTTTTCATTAGAACAATGCACATTAGAGGGACAATTGATAACGCTGTTTAAAATTATGAAAGGATGGGGCATTGTGGATAAAAAGCAGATTGCTTTTAGTAGTTGAGGGGTCAAGAACGAAAGGACCATAAATACAAGATTAAATGTAAGAGATTTAGATCAGAGAATGTGAGAAACTTCTTCACACAGAGAGTTGTGATGGATGTAGAATTCACTTCTAGTTTAGTGGTTGTGGCAGAAACCTGATTTTAACTCGGGACATGAATCAGGCTGTGGGGAGTGGAGAGTTTGGTGGGTGGCAAGCTCCCATGACATGATGAGCGTGAGGCCGAGGTGATTTTGATTCTTCGGCCTCACATCAATATGACTGACAGGCTGCCCACCTGATCGCGTCGGGAATCAGGCAGTCCATCCACATGGTGTGTACAATTTCAGGTAGACCTCCCGAGGCCAGGGATTCATTTCTTAAAGCGAGGTTGCATTCACTGCTTTCTTCTTGGATTGAACAACACCTTAGCAGTAGTATAGCTAAGTCAGAGCAGTGCCCCACCCCAGTCTTCTGATGCTTCCCTGGAGTTGTTGGTGGTGGAAATCAGAGCAAACAAGGAGGTACTGTTCCCCAGCAGTCACAGGGGCATCCCTAAGGCCACCAGGAAGGATGTCTGGATAGAAGTGGCTGATAGGGTCAGTGCCACCAGCATCACCTCCAGGACCTGTATCCCAGGATCTCAGGTTTCTCCTCATAACTCTAGTTTCTCATCCCTGCTATCATTCTCTAACTCTATACCTTACATTTTCAGTGGTTTTAATTACCTTTCTCATTACTTCTTTGCTTTTGTGAGCTATGCCCCTAGTTATAAAATCCAATATTCTATTGGCTTTTTTTTTATATAGTTTTATCTACTTTCACTTGCACTTTCAAACAATTATATATTTGCACTTCTAGGTCTTTCAGTCCCTGTAAACCCTTCAGCACCTTTCCACTGACATGGCATGCGGCTTTAAGAAGCTCTCATTAAGATCACCTCTGATATAACAGCAATGAAAGAGATAGAAACAAATGCAGCAGATGCTTGTAACAAGCCTGCCACTGGAGTTACACTGGCTCCCCTGGGGTAATGCCAGCAGAGATCTAGGCCGTGATTTAATTTAAAGTTATTGTGCCCTTTTGACCGAGCACTGGATTCATCAGGAAAAAAAAATAGGAGAATAAGAGATTCAAAGAAACAAAAACGCTGCGTCACGCACAGCCATTTTAACCGAATCATTTCTAACCCAACAGTAGACTTTGTGGTCTCTCTCTCTCTCTCTTTCTCTGTGTATAGAGCTTTCAGGTAAGGTCAATAAGCTGGTTAATAAAAATGCATGCATCTGTCAATCTTCCTAACCAATGTCATCAATATTTCACAACAGCAAATAATGGCAATAAGGAGGCAGGTCTTAGGGTGACACGTGAAACACAGAAGATCCTGACACCAGAATGCAGAATTGACGACTACCTCTGGAAAATTGAAAGACAAGAGAATTTTCCATTACCTTTCAATATGATTACAGCAGATGTGAAAAAATAGAATAAAAACAGAAATTAGTTGACAAGTGTTGCGTTAAAAAAACTGAATATTAGATTGTACAACTAGTTTGTCTTTTTATATATGTGCTATAAATATAATAGTCACTATATATTCTGTACGTAATACAGTCACTGCACATCTCCGTACATAATACAGTCACTGTACATGTTTCCACATAGTGAATGAAACATACATCTCTGTAGATAGTACAGTCAATATACATTTTTGCATCTAGTACATGCATTTTATATATATATATATATATGTGCGTGTGCGTCGTACCTGCACTATACATATCTTTATTTAGTACCTGCACTGTACATGTAATATACATCTTCCTATGCAGTACATGCCCCATTATGTGCTTTACAGTATACATTCTGACTGTTGAAATTGTATTTGTTTTGCTAATATAATTATAAATTCAATTAAATTTCTGTTTTAAAAACTTGAGTTGGTTATTCCTATTTTGAAAGTATACAACAACGACATGCATTTGAAATGACTGCATAACACTTTGAGATATTGCATATACACTACAGAAACAGGAAGCTTTAAAGGCACAGTAGAATTTATTACATCAAGTAAGTTTTTAAATGACCGAATGTTATTTCTGTATTTTTCCACAGTCAGTCAGTGTTTCTCTGACCAACCTGTACTTCTAAGACTGCTTTTCTGCAATACAGCTGCAGAGGTAAAAGTTGTCTTTGACTTTTTAGTTTTAACTGCGCAGGTTAATTATCATATCAAAATCTCTTTTGTCCTTGCAGATAACTTTGCCTTTTTTTTTAACACAACGCTGACTGAGTTGCTGACAAGTGCAGAAATTTGGCTTTGCCCTCCTCTCCACTCTTAGGCCTTAGGTCACTGATGTTCGTTATCTGTCAATGACTTTTATCAATCAGGAAGGACATTACTGATAACAATCATTCCATTTATGCTGGGCATGGCTAGTAAAAGCTGGCAATTGTATGTGCTGACATACAAGAACATATTTGCTCCGAAGCAATTCGATTCAAGGAAATTTTTTGTCCTGAAACAGGCAATGGTTTAAATCATTTTAACAATTTAGCACCTCTTCCTGTTGTTAATGCACAGATGTTTCTATGTCTAACATCTGGACTGCCTGTCAGTTTTTCATTAGCAAGCTCCTCATCGCATCATTTATTTCAGCAAAACCTTAATAAAAGTACGTCAAATCTAAAAGAGTCAGGCTTGTTGAACTGTTTTCCAGTTGCTAATTATATTCTCATGGGAAGGCCCATAGTGTAGGACAACAGCAAAGTACCAGCAAGGTTGAAAACAGTAGGAGAGATGGCAAGGTAAGTCAAGACATAGGTGACACCAAGATACAGTTCTAAAAAGTAGTTTGAAGAAGAGGTAATCCTGAACAAGATAAGCAGAAGTTAAAGTGGTCCTGGTAAAGGAAGAGTTAAAATAGCCAGAAAAAAGACATTGCAATGGGCAACAGTGATATGTTTATGCTAGTTAGATTTTCAAATGCATTTGCCTTGATTTTTTGATTAATGTTATTTTGCTGGCCGCAACCCATTTACAATAAACGACTTAACACTGGCATTAATTTAAAGCCGATCGGTAAAATTTAGGTTATTGTCTAAACTGCTGCTCAAAAGATACACTTTGACTGCAGCCTTTGACTAAATCTGCTCTTTTGCCAACTTTTAATGCCGTGTTAAATTAGATATTTCTTTTGGATGAGAAGCACAATGTAAAAACAAGTTGTGTTCTTAATTTGTCTGTACTTTTCCATATGACCTTGGACTAGAGATCTGAATAGTCGAGAACTGTATTATGTTAATATAGCCTGGAAGTGTGGATGCTATCCTATACAACTTCAAAATTGCATCGTGTTCAAATCTGTAAACCTCTATGTAGTAGTTACTTCTGGGCTTATATGATCCTCCAAAATAACTTACAGGATTTTTGAATAGAGTATCTTCATAATACATGCTAGCAATTGCTAATTTGCATTGAGTAATGTACGTGTGGTAATCTTGATAAGACAAATGACTACTGCACTTTGATTAAGTGAGTGGGCAAATGTGGGCAAGTGTGAGGTCATCCACTTTGGACCTATGAAAGATAAGTTGGGGTACTTTCTAAATGAAACTAGGAACCTTGAAGGAACAAAGAGATTTGGGAGTACAAGTACACAAATTATTTAAAGCTAGTAGACAGGTACAAAAAGCAATCAAAAATGCTACTGGTGGTTGGCCTTTATCTCATGGAGGCTGGATTACAAAGGGGAGGAAGATATGCTTCAGTTCTGTAGAGCTTTGGTCAGACCCCACCTGGAGTACTGTGTTCCGTTTTGGGCACCAAACCTCAGGAAGGCCTTGGAGGGAATGCAGCACATATTCACCAGAATGATACCGGGCTTTGGCTTAAATTATGAGGACAGGTTGCATAAACTTGACTTGTATTCCCTTGAGTAAAGTAGACTGAAAGTTGATAGAAGCAGATACAGAGAAGCTATTTCCTCTGGTGGGGGAATCAAGAACGAGGGGATATTATCTTAAAATTAGAGCTAGGCCATTTAGGAGGGCAATCAGGAAGCACTTTTTCCACACAAAGGGTAGTAGAAATCAAGAATTTTCTCCCCCAAAACATGTGCATGTTAGGAGAATTGGAGCTTTCAAGACTGACATTGATAAATGTTTGTTAGGTAAGGATATCAAGGGATATGGATCAAAGACGGATAAATGGAGTTGAGATACAGATCAGCCATGATCTAAGTGTATGGCAGAGCAGGGGTGAGGGGCTAAATGGCCTACTCCTGTGCCTATGTACACTGACTCTCATTTAATCCAACTGTTAATGTGTCAGTTCGATAGTAACTGTGGCCACTCAAGATAAAAACAACAGATGGCAGTTGCTACTGTCATTTCTACCTCACTGAGATAGCATCCATTATTCAGTGTAAATTGTAAACAGAAACATAGAAACATAGAATCTAGGAGCAGGAGTAGGCCATTCGGCCCGTCGAGCCTGCTCCACCATTCAATACGATCATGGCTGATCATCCAAATCCAGTACCCTGTCCCTGCTTTAATCCCCACAGTACACATATCCCACCCTACCCCCGTAGCCCCACGTATTTAATTCCCCCTAACATATCCCATCCTATCCCCATAACCCCACATATTTAATCCCCCCCTAACACTAAGGTCAATTTTATCATAGCCAAATCAACCTAACCCGCACATTTTTGGACTGTGGGAGGAAACCGGAGCACCCGGAGGAAACCCACGCAGACACGGGGAGAATGTGCAAACTCCACACAGATAGTCACCCAAGGTCAGATTCGAACCCGGGACCCTGGCGCTGTGAGGCACCAGTGCTAACCACTATGCCACCGTGTTGCCCACAAACACACTGTTCCCTGACCGGGAAACGAACCCGGGCCGCGGCGGTGAAAGCGCCGAATCCTAACCACTAGACCACCAGGGAAGAGATGATTTCTTAATTATTTTAGGGAAATTAAGTTGGTTTGTGCCACTTTCTTTCTCTCCCCCCTCCTCTCAAAAATCTAACGGTTTACATAGAACCAGTTCTAAGTTTAGTCAAAACTTTGGCAATTGATGACTTTCAGTGCGCTATCCATTATCCATCGCGCCGGCAGCGGCAATCAAATATTCTCTGGAGCTGGGAAGAGCACCCCCATCAAACTTATGAAAATGTTTCTTTACCTTTTTGGTAGTGGCTGTTAGCCAGGCTGCATCCTGACTGGGAAAAGCCGAGTGGAACAGGCCCGGCACCTGCTCTGCTTAGGGCAGCCAGGCCCCTCATTAACATATGGAAGAGGGCGAACGCCTGTCTATAGGCGGCTGCCAGGAATGCCTGAAAAAAATTGCCCGACAAAATATGGCCTCGGACATATTTCAGGCGCCCTTGAAGCGCGGCAGACAGCACCGTGAATTTGATGGTTTTGCCACCAGAAAAATGGGTGCAGTGGGGTCCAATATCTCCCTCTATGCTTCCTAAGGACAGAGCCCGTCTCCACACACAGTGGATTGTGGGAGGGTGCTAGTTGATAAATTTGCAAACTAGCCCATTCATAGTTACAAAAGCAAAATACTGCGGATGCTGGAAATCTGAAATAAAAACAGAAAATGCTGGAAATACTCAGCAGGTCAGGCAACATCTGTAGAGAGAGAAACAGAGTTAACGTTTCAGGTCGATGACCTTGCTGAGTATTTCCAGCATTTTCTGTTTTGATTTTAGCCCATTCATAGAAACATAGAAGATAGGAGCAGGAGTAGGCCATTCGGCCCCTCGAGCCTGCTCCGCCATTTAATGAGATCATGGCTGATCATCCAAATTCAGTGCCCTGTCCCTGCTTTCTCCCCATATCCCTTTAGCCTTAAGAAATATATCCAACTCCTTCTTGAATATATTTAATGAATTGGCCTCAACTGCCTTGTGTGGTAGAGAATTCCACAGGTTCACCACTCTCTGGGTGAAGAAATTCCTCCTCAACTCAGTCCTAAATGGCTTACCCCTTATCCTTAGACTGTGACCCCTGGTTCTGGACTCCCCCGCCATCGGGAACATCCTTCCTGCATCTAGTCTGTCTAGTCCTGTTAGAATTTTATAAGTTTCAATGAGATCCCCTCTCATTCTTCTAAACTCTAGCGAATATAAGCCTAATCGACCCAATCTCTCCTCATACGTCCTTCCTGCCATCCCGGGTATCAGCCTGGTGAATCTTCGCTGCACTCCCTCCATGGCAAGAACATCCTTCCTCAGATAAGGCGACCAAAACTGCACACAATACTCAAGATGTGGTCTCACCAAGGCCCTGTACAACTGCAGCAAGACATCCTTGCTCCTGTACTCGAATCCTCTCGCTATGAAGGCCAACATACCATTTGCCTTCTTAACCGCCTGCTGCACCTGCATGCTTACATTCAGCGACTGGTGCACAAGGACTCACAGATCTCGTTGCACTTCCCCTTTTCCCAATCTATTGCCGTTCAGATAATAATCTGTCTTCCTGTTTTTGCCACCAAAGTGGATAACCTCGCATTTATCCACATTATACTGCATCTGCCATGCATCTGCCCAATCACCCAACCTGTCCAAATCATACTGGAGTTTCTCTGCATCCTCCTCACAGCACACACGCCCACCCAGCTTTGTGTCGTCTGCAAACTTGGAGATATTACATCTAGTTCCCTCATCTAGATCATTAACATATAGTGTGAATAGCTGGGGTCCTAGCACCGATCCCTGCGGTACCCCACTATTCACTGCCTGCCACTCGGAAAAAGACCCATTTATTCCAACTCTTTGCTTCCTGTCTGCCAACCAGTTCTCTATCCAAATCAGTACCTTACCCCCAATCCCATGTGCTTTAACTTTGCACGCTAATCTCTTATGCGGGACCTTATCGAAAGCCTTCTGAAAGTCTAAATACACCACATCCACTGGTTCTCCCTTTTCTATTCTACCAGTTACATCCTCCAAAAATTCCAGTAGATTAGTCAGGCATGATTTACCTTTTGTAAATCCATGTTGACTTTGTCCGATCCTGTCACTGTTTTCCAAGTGCTCTGCTATTACATCTTTTACAATGGACTCTAGCATTTTCCCCACTACCGATGTCAGGCTTACCGGTCTATAATTCCCCGTTTTTTCTCTACCACCTTTTTTAAATAGTGGGGTTACATTCATAGATGTCTGCCTTGAAACTTGGCTCTTTATAGAGTAGCAATAGAATGATTAACCCATTGTGTGAAATTTATTTCTTAGCTGTTTAATCAGAAGCATGCATTTGTTTATTTCAAAATGCTAGAACCCCTGTTAAAATAACAGTGAAAGGAATTTCATACAAACACCAATATAGAAATACCTGAAATTCAAGGCATGAAAGGCACTAATGCCATCTAACATGTTGACTAGAGGACAAACTAATTTTAGTTATCTAATAAACCATTCCATTTACACAAGTTGTCTACGTTGTTACCATATCCGATCTCGATTCACTCTTAATTGAAAAATCCTGAAATGTCCGCTCACCCAGAATAACATGATAGCCAGTGTACATATGAGTTGGAAATAGCAACGCTAAACAGTTCCAAACCAGGCAACAATTATACAAGGTACCCCCTGAGGCCACCAATGTCCTTACCAGGTGATTCTGTGTATACACATACAGTACAAAACATCTCTTCTATAGGTTTGTAACTTAGATGGAATTTTGTACCTGCCGCATCGAACCACAGAATTTTGTGATTGGAGCACTAGCTCAGAAAAATGAAACAACAAGCCCTACGTGACCAGATGAATCACTTTCCCTTGCCTTTGTGTTAATGGAGCCAGTGTGTCTGCACCAATTTGCTCACTAAAATCTTCCGCATAACCCACTACAGTATGCAAGAGCATGACAAATCTATTGCTGGCTTTGTCTATGTCATTGAGGCTAACAAATGTTCTTGTCTCATAACCAATATTTCCCCCCGAAGGAATTCCTACTTGTGCACCCTATTTTTTTTAATAAAACACTTTTCTTGAACCCACTCTCATTTTCCCATATAGTGTCAATATTCTTGTCTTCATATTTTTATCATTAGCCAACACTGATATTTCTGAATATTGTGAGCTGGACGATGCTGTTTTCTGGGTGTACAGTACTTGCCTTTGCAAGGTTACCCTATTCTGCAGAACCTCCTAACTTCTGCTGTCAGCATGATGGAATCCACAGGCCAGGGATACCCAAGCTGTGGCCATTATGGCCAAGAGCCCTGGCAATTCAGCCCTTGAAGTTCAGACCATTCAGGTCTATTTCCTATGTTTGAACTTTGTGGCCTTGGAGGTTTAGAAAGGGTTGGATTTTTTTTTAGCAATGTTGCATCCTTAGTGGATAAATCAAGATCTGTTAGTGACTGAAGATATATGCAAATAAATGGGAATATATTTTAAGCTTACATCTAGCCCGCAGGGGATGCACCTATACAGCCCATGAAGGCAAAAGTGTAGACACTCCTGGTTTAAGCAATGTCTTTGGTCATTCTATCTGTAAACCCTTGTCACCACAACACATTGGAATAGCTTCTGAAAGTGAAGAGCATCACAGCAACATTATAATCTCCTCCATAATAATCTGCAAGAACGCCTATATTAAAATTATTTCAACCTACGCAAAGATCAAATAATCTTATCAAAAAAAGTAACAGGAGGCTGAAGATCTCAGTGCTTGTCAGTCTCTCGCTTCAGGTACATCTCCAGTGTGGAGACCTTAATAGTGAACATCGCTTAATGATCCCAAAGAGGTCTTGCTGACGTTAAAGCATTCATAGAGTCATAGGCCTAAAAATTTGGTTGCTTTGCGCCTCCCGTTGGCGCAAAATTCAGCGGGGGTTAGCGGCGGCGGTAACCGTTAGTGCCCCGCGGCGCTGCGCCACCGGGCGGTAACCGTTAGCGCCCCACGGTGCTGCACCACCGGGCGGTAACCGTTAGCGCCCCACGGCGCTGCGCCACCGGCGATGACGTCATCGCCCCGCTCGCGCCCCGGCCGCAATCTTTGGTAGTGCCCCCTGACTTACCGCCGGACGCTATGTCCGACGGGGTCAGGGGGGACTACCTGCGGCCTGGGTGGTGCTAATTAAAGGCGAGGTGCCGGGCGACCATTTTTGTTGCTGGCCGCCTGCCAGCACCTGGCCCCATTGCCATCCCCGGCCTCCTCAGCAGCCACCCCGCCGAGTGCCGGCTGCTCTCCGTGAGCCCGCACTTCTCGAGTGCCGGGCCCTTCTGCCGGCACTCCGATCCCTGGTGGCCCAGCTGGGCTCTGGGTCACGCTGCGCATGGTCCCTCCCCTTTAAGAAGGGGAGGCAGGCCTTCAGTACCGCGGCGCATAGCGTCACGATATTCCCTCGCAGTGCCCCAAGAGGGAGGCGGGGCGCTTCCAGTAGTGCCCCGCTTCCCTCTTGAGGTGTTACTGATGAATTTCGGCCACGAGGGCGCTAATTTTTTCGGAGCGCTAAAAGTAGTGCCCCGGTGAAGTTAGTGCCCCAAAGGGGCGCGACTCAATTTTTCCCCCATATAGTCATAACGGCACAGAAGTAGTCCATTCAGCCCATCGAGTCCATGCCGACTCTCTGTAGAACAATCCAGTCAGTCCCATTCCCCCACTCTATCCCTGTAGCCCTGCAAGTTTATTTCCCTCAAGTGCCTATCCAGTCTCCCCTTGAAAACATTGAGTGTCTCCGCTTCCACCACTTCCGTCGGCAGCGAGTTCCAGGTCCTCACCACTCGCTGCGTAAAAAAGTTTTTCCTCACGTCCCCCCTGTATCTCTTGCCCAAAACCTTAAATCTGTGTCCCCTAGTCCTTGTACCATCAACTAGTGGGAACAGCCTTTCCCCGTCTAGCCTATCCAAACCCATCATAATCCTCTATCAAATCACCCCTCAACCTCCTTTGCTCTAATGAAAACAAATCCAGCTTCTCCAACCTGTCCTTGTAGCTAAGATCCCCCATCCCCGGAACCATTCTGGTAAATCTCCTCTGCACCCTCTCAAGGGCCTTCACATCCTTCCTAAAGTGTGGTGACCAGAACTGGATGCAATACTCCAGTTGTGGCCTAACTAGCGCTTTATAAAGGTTCAGCATAACTTCTCTACTTTTGTACTCAATACATCTATTTATGAAGCCCAAGATCCCATATGCTTTGCTAACCACTCTCTCAATATGTCCTGCCACCTTCAGGGGCCTATGCACATTAACTCCCAGGTCCCTCTGTCCCTGCACATTCTTTAAAACTGTGCCATTAAGTGTATATTGCCTCTCCCTGTTCCTTCTGCCAAAATGCATCACCTCACACTTCTCTGTATTAAATTCCATTTGCCACCTGTCTGCCCATTCTGCTAGCCTTTCTATGTCCTGTTGCAGTCAATTGGTATCATCCTCACTGTTTGCCATACCCCCAAGTTTGGTGTCATTGGCAAATTTAGAAATTCTACTCTGTATTCCAATATCCAGGTCATTTATATATATTAAAAAAAGCAGTGGCCCCAGCACTGACCCTTGGGGAACACCACTGTCTACCATCCTCCAGTCTGAAAAACAGCCATTTACCACAACTTGCTGTTTTCTGTCCTGAAGCCAATTCCTATCCAAGCTGCAACTGACCCACCCATTCCATGAGCCTCAATTTTGGTAACCAGTCTTCTAGGTGGTACTTTGTCAAACGCCTTCCAAAAATCCATGTAGACAACATCCATTGCATTCCCTTCATCAATCCTCCCTGTTACTTCAGCAAAACATTCAATTAGATTAGTCAAACACGATCTGCCTTTTACAAATCCGTGTTGGCTCTCCTTAATTAGCTTAAACCTCTCCAAGTGCCCATTAATTTTTTCCTTAATTATTGTTTCTAAAACTTTACCCACCACTGATGTTAAACTGACCGGCCTGTAGTTACTAGGATTGTCCTTACACCCTTTCTTGAACAATGGTGTCACATTTGCCATTTTCCAATCCTCAGGCACCTCTCCCGCATCTAGGGAAGATTGGAAAATTATGGCAAACCCTTCCGCTATCTCCTCCCCCAATTCCCTTAGCAACCTGGGATGCAAGCCATCTGGACCAGGTGACTTATCCATTCTAAGCATACCCAGCCTTTCTAGTACATCCTGTCTGTCAATTTTCACCCCTTCCATTGCTTCTCCCTTTTCCACTTTACCGATATTTTGTCAGCATCCACCTCCTTAGTAAACACTGATACAAAGTACTCATTCTAGCCTTGCCCTGCGCCTCTAAGCATATATCACCTTCTTTGTCCCTAAAAGGCCCCACCCCGCCTCTTACTACCCGCTTACTGTTTACATGCCGGTAGAAGATTTTTGGGTTCCCTTTTATGTTAACCACCATTCTACTTTCATATTCTCTCTTTGCCAATCTTATTTTCATCTTCACTTCCCCTCTCAACTTATTGATGTTGTTGAGTCATGTACATCTTGGGGGGGTGGGGGGGGGGGCGGTGGTCCTAGCATCTGGGGCACTGTTCAGGTGCAATATGAGTTTTGCGACAATTTGAATAAAACTGAGGTCCTGCATGGAACCTCACAATCAGTTGATGTGCAGGCTGAAAGCACACAAGGTGCTTCTGGGTTACATTGCTATGCTGAGTGCACACTGGGCATGAAATAAGACTCAGGTCTCCAACCTGATAATACAACCACATTACCAGCCCCAAACAGTTCAGAAAGAATTGTTAAATACATTTAATAGACATTAGCACAGCATTATTTACAACTTACCTAAAGCAAACAATTACATAAATCGTCATTCTACTCTAAACCTGGTTTCCATTAATGCCCCAAGAGAACCCAACCCATGGATTTCACAAGACTTATTTGTAGAATATTTGGAGCCTGAATTTGAGAGAAATCATAAAAGTCGTATGAATGTGTGATCCAGGAACCAATGTTCTCTCTTTTATTTCCAACATTATCTTGCAACACTATTTGCTTAAAACTGCACTTTTGCAACATGCTTAAATTCTCAAGTGACTAACCTAGCTTTGTGCCATATATCCACAACAGAAATAAACCAACAAATCAACAAAGCACGTTATTATTTCCTGCTGCAAGTGTAATTACTGTGCTTAACATATACTCCACGCTTTGTCCAATTACACAAACTGGTAATTTGAACAAGTATTGTAGAGATGAAGAAGCTCTGATGACATTGTTGGCAGTGAAAGCTGCAGTAACTCTTTGACTGTCTGGCCGCAGTCTTTCTCGGCTAAATGGCACCAGTCTGTTGTACTCTATTAATTTTCGAACAAAACCTTTCAGAAATATAGTGACGGAACGGGCCTCAATCTGAATGAGAAACAGATACTGGAAATACCTGGCAGGTCATTCAGTATCGAAAACAAAAGGGATGTTAACCTAGCTTTTTTTTGCTGTGTGCTTCCAGCAGTTTCCACTTTTATTTTAAAGTACCAACATTTTTCTTTTTATCTTCGGTTTGAATTGCTTTGAAACAGTGCTTAGGGTTTCAAGTGAAATATTAACCTTATGCATTCCCATATGAGGCGGTTAAGGACGCTAAAGGCTCCTGGTAGAGTTAACAAATAGGAAAAGAAAAAGACTTGCATTTCTATAGCGCCTTTCATGACCACCGGACGTCCCAAAGCGCTTTACAGCCAATAAGTACTTTTTGAGTAGAGTCACTGTTGTAATGTAGGAAACGCGGCAGCCAATTTGCGCACAGCAAGCTCCCACAAACACCAATGTGATAATAACCAGATCATCTGTTTTTGTTATGTTGGTTGAGGATAAGTATTGGCCAGGACACCAGGGATAACTCCCCTGCTCTTCTTCGAAGTCGTGCCATGGGATCTTTTACGTCGCCCTGAGAGAGCAGACGGGGCCTCGGTTTAACATCTCATCCGAAAGACGGCACCTCCGACAGTGCAGCACTCCCTCAGCACTGCACCTGGAGTGTCAGCCTAGCTTTATGTGCTCAAGTCCCTGCAGTGGGACTTGAACCCACAAACTCAGAGGCGAGTGTGCTACCAACTGAGCCACAGCTGACAGGAGGGTAAAATTCCGCTGGTCTCCCACTATCACATCTGTGGGAGACTGGCATAAACCCCAGGGAAATGGCAGAAACAGTCATTCGCACCTGTTTCCTGGGGATTTTGCTGGCCTTCTAGTAGAGTTACAGCGGCAGACTAGTGAAACACCCCATGGAATTTCAACCCCTGTTGTCCAGATTAATTGAGAATTGACCTGACAACAGATGACAGAGAGTGGTGATAAGTAGAAAATATTTTGCCTCAACAAAAATAGCCAATTATGTTCCACAGGGATCTGTGCTATTAACTCCTGATGTTGACAATATTTGTGAAAGACATCAAAGAGGATGCCCGTGGTAGTATAATTAAGTTTGTTGATGACAAAATTGTCTGTGGGTAGACCACCATTAGAAAGGACAGGTATTTTCACAGAGACTTGAACCAATTAGGTAAATTAACTAAAATATAGTAGATGGATTTTAATGTGGCTAAATGTAGGTTAATTCATACAGTAACAAACAACAGTAAACATGTGTATAATAATGAAAAGGGTTTCCATTGGCAGAGGCTGAAAAGGAAAAGGTTTTGGCAGTGATCATTGATCATATTTTGAAAGCATCTGGTCAGACTGAGGAAGTTATCTATAAGTTAAATCAAGCACTGGGGTGCATCTGAAGAGCACTAGACTCTATCTGAGACAAAGTTACAGTGCAGATTAATGGTGAGGTCTGTTCTGGAGTTTTGGAATGAGGTTTTGGTGACTCTACCTCAAAAAGGGCACCGACGTGTTGAGAGAGTGGGCGCCAGGATGACTCCAGGCCTTAGGGAATAAATAATGAAACCCAATACAGGGCTTTAAAATAATGAAAGGTGTGAATGAGGTGCAAATAACAAGGTCTTTATGTTGGACAATGAGCGTAGGGTTAGAGGACAAAAGTATAAAATTCATAAACGTCAAGCAAAGTTAGAGATTAGAAGGAAAATTTTTCTTCCCTCAGGATAGTGGCTATATGGAACAAACTCCTTGAGAAGATAGTTGACAGAAGTTATGGGGGCGATTTTGCCAGCCCTGGGGAGGCAGGTTTGGAGGCGGGACTGCCAGGAAAATGGCAGAAACTGGGGGCGGGTACCCATCCCGCCTCCAACCCGCCGCCATGCCATCTTCCCAGGAGGTGGGTACCCGACCCACGCTGGGTCCCGTCTTCTCGAGGCAGGAAGGGGATTACAGCCACTTAACTGCCTGTTAACAGGTAGTTAACAGGCAGTTAAGAGGATTATCTCCATTTTTCCAACAGAGGTGCGGGCTTCCTGACATCAGGAAACCCCGCCAGGGTCAGTGAGGCGAGCAGTGGGTCTGTGGGGGTGAGAGGGTCCAAAAGTGCGCTGTGGAGGTGAGTGATGGGTGCAAGTGTGGAGAGGTAAGTATGTGAGGTGAGTGAAAAGTCTTAGAAAAAGTTTCCTTACCTTTGTTTCTTCCTGCAGGCTTCAATCGTTGGGGATGTGGAGGCTCCAGCATCTCCACGGCAGAGATGACAGATGGCTGCTGCATTCTCCAATGCAACAGCCATCTGATTTCTGCTCAGGAAAGAGGTTTGGTGAGTATTGAGTACAAGAACTCACCAAACTACTAGAATGTCAGTGTCTGACAGCTTCTCAAAGCTGTCAAACGATGACAATTCATCTGTCAAAAATTTTTGACAGATGAAACGTCATACGCTGACGTTCTCTAACCGGCTTGCCCTTAATTGGCCGGCTGAGCCCGCTGGGCGGGCTTAACAAGGTCAATCAAGGGAAAATAGCGTGGGTTGGCCAGATGTCGATGGAGGCAGGACTAAAACCCGACAAGCAGCAGTCCCGCCTCCAAAAGCTCCCATTGGCAAAATCACCCCCTATGTTCTAGTTATATAAAGCTACGGTTAGACCCCATCTGGAGTACTGTGTTCAGTTCTGTTCACCGCAACTCAGGAAGGATATATTGGCCTTGGAGGGGGTGCAGCACAGATTCACCAGAATGATACCGGGGCTAAAAGGGTTAAATCATGAAGACAGGTTGCATAGACTCAGCTTGTATTCTGTTGAATATAGAAGATTAATGGATGATCTAATTGAGGTGTTTAAGATGATTAAAGGAGTTGATAGGGTAGATAGAGAGAAACTATTTCCTCTGGTGGGGGAGTCCAGAACAAGGGGGGCATTACCTTAAAATTAGAGCTCGGCCATTCAGGGGTGATGTCAGGAAGCACTTCTTCACACAAAGATTAGTGGAAATTTGGAACGCACTCCCCAAAAAAGCTGTCAACTGAAAATTTTAAAAACTGAGTTTGATAGATTTTTGTTAGGCAAGGGTAATAAGGGTTACAGAAGCAAGACAGGTAAATGGAGTTAAGATACAGATCGTCCATGATCTAATTGAATGGCGGAACAGGCTCGAGGGGCTGAATGGCCTACTCCTGTTCCGATGTTCCTAAACATCTTTTCTCCCTGTGGATTTTATTATGTTCTTCGTTTTGAACAAAACATACTTATGATTTTATTACGATATATTATGCCCAAGGGTATTCTGAATCCTGACCAACCTCCCTTCAAAGTGTTCAGTCAGGAGGTAGGGAGTTGACTTCAAGATCAAACAAGAAGAAAGAGTTTCCAACTAACAAACTATCAGGAGTTTTCCAATTATTCCAGAACATCAGACATCAGACACCTACATTTTCATTTTTAAATCATCTTTCCATTTAATCTTTTTCTTCTTTATAATTGTGCTTTCAGAAGTCACACAGAAACTGCTGTGGGTAGCACACTGCAGTAGCATACAAAATTGTACCTGCTGAAATAGGTAGGATTATAAGGGGGAAAAATTGGGTTGCTTTGCGCCTCCCAGTAGCGCCGCCAGGCAAAGCCCCTAGCGCCTAGGTGTGGCATCTCTAACGCCTCCCACGAAATTCAGTGGGAGGTTAGCGGCGGCGGTAGCCAGTAGCGCCCCGCGACGCTGCACCTCCGGCGATGACGTCATCGGCGTGCGCAGCGCCCCGCTCGTGCCCCAGGCCGCAAACTTCGGTTGTGCCCCCTGACCTACCGCCGGACGATATGTCCGACAGGGTCAGGGTGGTGTTTTTGTGGCCACAGCGGTGCAAATTAAAGGGCAGGTGCCAGGCGGCCATTTTTTTTGGGCCGCCTGCCAGCACCTGCCCGCTTCCGCTTCTTCATGTGGGGTGCCGGCCGTGATCGGTCGGCCCGACCCTCCTCTTGAGGGCCGGGCTGTTTTCCAGGCACCCCGCTCCCAAGTGGTCCAGCAGGACCACGGTGCCCCTCCCCTTTAATCAGGGGAGGGAGGCCTGTAATACCGCAGTGCTACGTGCCGAAGCGCGTGGCGCTGTTGTGCGTAGTGCTGCGATATTGAATGGTAGCACCCCAGGAAGGAGGAGTAGCGCTTCCAGTAGCACCACGCCTCCTGCTTCGGGTGCTACCACTCAATTTATGGTGCAGGGGCGCTAACTTTTTCAGTTAGCCCCGGCGAAGTTAGCGCCCCAAAGGGGGCGTGACCAAATTTTTCCCCCTATATTAATAAAATGGTGTTCAGCATGATCTATGTGGACAGGCTCCAGCATCGCATGTAACCTAGGCTGCAAGGGAGGATTAAACTGTTTTTGTTTATGTCCAACTGTGTCCAGCATGACATTCAAATTTGTAAAACAAAATGGGAAATGATATTCATTGTTTTACATTGGTGTGATACTCCCATATAAAAAATGCACTGTATTTGACACTCTTGTATATATTATATTCTAGTTTTAACTCGTTGAATCTAGGGCATTCTTTCCCATTTGTAAATCTGTATGTATTCATCTTCCATCATCTCTGGGTCTGTTATAGACTAATTGACAAAGATTGATTGCTATGATTAGTGAACAGCTCCATTATTGTTGTATCCTGCAACTGGATGGTAGAAGGCAAACTAGATGGACCGTGGTCTTTTTTCGTCTAGCAGTTCCTATGTTCCTATTTAAAGTCTGTTCAACAATTTGGGATTTGAGATACTGAATGCTATAAACTAAAGATGAAGAAACATACAGGAATGGAAAGCACAGGACAGAATAAACTAAAGGAGGACATAAATGGCCAAGAAATAAATAGAGTTATAGAACAGGAGTGTAAAAAGATGGTTAAAAATAGAGAGGGATTGCTATTAAAAATGAGTTACGCTGTCTATACAGCAATGCACACGGTGTCCATAATACACCAGAGGAACTAGAGGCAATAATACATTGTGAGGAACCAGATATAGT
The DNA here is from genome assembly GCA_030390025.1 of Squalus acanthias. Taxonomy (NCBI): domain Eukaryota; kingdom Metazoa; phylum Chordata; class Chondrichthyes; order Squaliformes; family Squalidae; genus Squalus; species Squalus acanthias. The sequence continues at coordinate 153,690,240 of CM059428.1, forward strand.
AGGGATTACTGAGACATGGCTACAGAAAAATCAGGACTGGGAATGAAGCATTGCAGGGTATAACATATTTAGAAAAGATAGAAAGGGGAAAAAGGGGAAGTGGAGTAGCTGTACTTATTAGAGATAACAGAATGGCAGTAGAAAAAAAAGTGAAGCAGCCATCAGTAAGACAGAAATAGAATCCATGTGGATAGATAAAAAGATAATAAAGGATCAATCACACTAATAGGGCTAGTGTACAGATCACCTAATAGTGGAAGGGAGGTGGAGGAAAAATATGCAAACAAATTAGGGAAATGAGTAAAAAACATAGAATAATAATCATGGGAGATTTTAACTACGCCGATATTAATTAGACAGAAGAGGAAGGTAAAGGAGATAAGGGAATGGAGTTCCTACAAAGTGTACAGGATTCCTTTCCAACCCAGTATATAAGCAAGGAAGGATTTGCAACTGGATATAGTAATGGGGAATGAACCAGAGCAGATAAGAGAAGTGAAAGTTGAGGAACATCTAGGCAATAGTGACCATAATATAATCTGCTTTAAGATAATAATTTACCATCTTCAGCTAGAAGTGCCGAGTGGATGATCCATATCGGCCTACTCCTGAGGTGCCCACCATCACAGAAACCAGTCTTCAGCCAATTCGATTCACTCCACGTGATATCAAGAAATGGCTGCGCGCACTGGATATAGCAAAGGCTATGGGCCCCGACAACATCCCGGCTATCGTGCTGAAGACTTGTGCTCCAGAACTAGCCGCGCCTCTTGCCAAGCTGTTCCAGTACAGCTACAATACTGGCATCTATCCGATAATGTGGAAAACTGCCCAGGTATGTCCTGTCCACAAAAAGCAGGACAAATCCAATCCGGCCAATTACCGCCCCATCAGTCTACTCTCAATCATCAGCAAAGTGATGGAGGGTGTCATCGACAGTGCTATCAAACGGCACTTAGTCACCAATAACCTGCTCACTGATGCCCAGTTTGGGTTCCGCCAAGACCACTCGGCTCCCGACCTCATTACAGCCTTGGTCCAAACATGGACAAAGGAGCTGAATTCCAGAGGTGAGGTGAGAGTGACTGCCCTTGACATCAAGGCAGCATTTGACTGGGTGTGGCATCAAGGAGCGCTAGTAAAACTGAAATCAAAGGAAATCGGGGGGAAACTCTCCACTGGCTGGAGTCATACCTAGCACAAAGAAAGATGGTTGTGGTGGTTGAAGGTCAATCATCACAGCCCCAGGACATCGCTGCAGGAGTTCCTCAGGGCAGTATCCTAGGCCCAACCATCTTCAGCTGCTTCATCAATGACCTTCCCTCCAATATAAGGTCAGAAATGGGGATGTTCGCTGATGACTGCACAGTGTTCAGTGCCATTCACAACTCCTCAGATAATGAAGCAGTCCATGCCTGCATACAATGAGGGGAACTTGGAGGTGATGATGTCCTCATGCGCCTGCTTCCCTTGTCCTTCTAGGTGGTAGAGGTTGTGGGTTTGGGAGATGCTGTCGAAGAAGCCTTGGCGAGTTGCTGCTGTGCATCTTGTAGATGGTGCACACTGCAGCCACGGTGCACCGGTGGTGGAGGGAGTGAATGTTGAAGGTGGTGGTTGGGTTGCCAATCAAGCGGGCTGCTTTGTCTTGGATGGTGTCAAGCTTCTTGAGTGTTGTCCAGTTTCTCGCCCTTCCAAAATGCCGGTACTGCCTGCGTTCTCTCGGCCGTTGGCCATTATCCTTGGCCGCCAATATTACCGGCAGGTTTCCAGTGTTCCCCAATTTCTAGGCCTTTAAATTTAGGAAAGGTTTTGATAGAGTAGACACAGAGGGCTGGATTTTGATACTGGGGTGGGTTGGGGTCGTGTCAGCCACATTTCTTGTTATCCACCCGCCTGCAATTGGATGTGGGAGATTGATGCAATTTTCACTTAATTGGGCAATTGAGTTCCAGCATGTGGGAACCCATGAACCAATTAGTGGTTTCAGTCTGAAAGTCGCCTCTGATGATGTCATCATTGCAGGTCAGAGACTGCCTGGTCTCAGAGATTGCCTGGCCTTTGCTGTGAGAGGACCTGGATGCAAAATGAGCAGCATCTGAGAGAGAGAGAGAGAGTGGGAGAGAATTTATTTTGCAACCAAGTCCTCCCAGGCAGTCTCTGAAGACATTCAATGCAACAGCATCAGAGGCGACTTTCAGACCTAATACTACTACTACCTCCATCACAATACTACTACTACCTTCATCACATCTCCGTTGTAATAGTGGACCTGCAGCTGATAGTCAGCTATCCACTGTGCTCCCGCCAGGTTTCACTGGCGTGTTTCACATCAGGCGTACTTCACGTCGGAAAAGGGTTAAACTAGCTAAAACGTTTCAAAATGGCATTACAGAGCCAATTTAGGGCTTGTTAAGGGCTTTAATGGCCTCTCCCACCTCTTGGAGGTGGGACGGCATCGGGAACCCCGCGACCGATTTTGTCAAAATTGCGTGGAGGCGGGATGGGGTCGGGACCCCCGAATCTGCAACTTTAACCCCCCACACGCCTCCAACCCGACTCCATGGGTCATTGAAAATCCAGCCCAAAGTGTTTCTACTTGTGGGGAAGAGCAAAAGTGGAGACAATCAATATAAGATAGTCACTAATAAATCCCACAGGGAATTCAGAAGAAACCTCTTTTCCCAGAGAGTGGTGAGAATGTGGAACGTGCTACCACAAGGAGTGGTTGAGGCAACTAGTATAGATGCATTTAAGGGGAGGCTGATAAGCATATGAGGGAGAAGGGAACAGAGGGTGATACTGATAGATTTAGATGAGGAAAGACGGGAGAAGGCTCGAGTGGAGCATAAACGCCGGCATGGACTGGTTAGGCCAAATAGCCTGTTTCTGTGCTGTATATCCGATGTAATCCTATGTCCATGTAATAGTAACTTATATAGCATCGCTTCGATATTATGCGGAAAAGTGTCTACCTTGATTTGTTCTGTGGGACCGTCATTATTTCACTGCTAAAAGCTAGATTTCATGTCAGTCGTTGCTGCCACCACTACTTCCTCAATCCATTGGCAAACCATGGGCAGCCCAGGTCTGGAGGCATCCATTTTCAGGTCTACTTTAAGGTATCGTTAGCTGCAGTAAGGGAAAGCTGGAAGCAGACCTAGCACTCATTTTCTTCATTGTATTGGGAGTTTTGAGTCATAAAGGCATCCTTACGTTAATCTCCTTGATTCTGGGTGGACTCATTAAATTTACCCAACACCAAAATATGCTGCTCCATTTACCTCCCGATGTTTCCAGCCCTCCTCTTTTAAATACTGGTAGAGGCCCATGATCAGCATTGACCCTGCCGGATTTCTCACCCTTCCAAATGGCAAGCTGCCTATAAGCAGTACGATTAGTGCTGGCAGCTCGCCCGTGGTATTTCAATTTAAAAAAACAGTCGGACCTCCTGCCAACGTCATCAGACGGGTGGAGAAGCCGCTCCACCCATCAGCTGTCCCATGTCCGCTCAACACAGACATCATTCCCTATCTATCCAACAGTTCTTCAGTATATAATATGCTGTCTTATTACTTCTGATATCTTCAATTACATCCACCATCCACTCTGAAAGAAAAAAAATAAAGACTTTCATTTATAGAGAGCCTTTTACAACTTCAGGGCATCCCAAAGCACTGTACAGCCAATTAAGTACTTTTGAAGTGTGGCCACTGTTGTAATGTAGGAAACACGGCAGCCAATTTGTACACAGCAAGGTCCCACAAACAGCACTGAGGTAATGACCAGATCATCTGTTTTTGAGGTTTGTTGAAGGATAAATATGGCCAGGACACCAAGGAGAACTCCCCTGCTCTTCTTCGAAATAGTGCCATGGGCTCTTTTATGTCCACCTGAGAGAGCAGACGGGGCCTCGGCTTAACGTCTCTTCCGAAAGACGGCACCTCCGACAGTGCAGCACTCCTCAGTACTGCACTAGAGTGTCAGCCTAGATTTTTGTTCTCAAGTCTCTGGAGTCGCACTCTGGAAGGGTACCATGGTGGGAGAGAGAATGCTGGATAAAAATCACATCAGAAAGCTCAATGGAGCCACAAGGATCCTCGGACGGAAATACTGCTGACGAATATTGATTCCTCTGTGACAACAAGTAAATGCCAAATCCCACTGATTTCTTTTATCCTCCCTTGATCAATCATTTAAAACCTTTCTAACCTGTGGCTAACAGATTCAAAGCAATTTACAGTTTTAAAATGTTACATTAATGACTTACTTTGTGCATTAAGAACCATTAACACTCCAGTCCAGGTGTACATTAAATTAGCACTATAGTGATCTTGCATGGAAAAGCAAGGGATTTCAATTAGCTAAAGTTAATAACTGGCATCAGAGCCTGCAAATGGTTAACTAATTTTCTCATCTGTTGAAGAGCTTTAGTTAACTGGTAATTTAATCGACAATCTGTCTATAGGAGCTGTGTGCACTGAGTGAATATAAAAATCGAATGATTGGAGCTAATAACAAGAGGATATTGATTTTTCCTTCTTTGTAAGTCAGTGCCATCAACTTATTGTAACCATCACTCAGATGCTCAGACTCAGGTGCTGGAAACTTGTTAAAGCTGGGTAATTGCACATCATGACCCCTTTAAAATTAGGAAATGTTGGCTTTAAATTGCAGGTCAGGGTAATAAGACTGACATTAAGGAATTGTATTGTACAAATCATGAATGTTTTTTTAGTGAGCACTGCAGAATAACCCTTACAATGCTCCCGTCCACCCATTGATCTTTGTGTGTGTGTTTCTAAAACCAACGGCCGGGATTTTGCTCACCTCGGCGGGTCCTTGTCGGGCCCCGACCCCGCTGCTGGCTCCATCTCGCTCTGTGAAATTCATTTCCCTTGATTGGGCTTGTTAAGCCCGCCCAGCGCATTTGCCAGCCAATTAGAGGAAGTGGGTCTGGTGACGTCATTTGATGCAAAATAAACAAAAGCAAAATACTGCGGATGCTGGAAATCTGAAATAAAAATAGAAAATGCTGGAAATACTCAACAGGTCAGGCAGCATCTGTGGAGAGAGAAACAGAGTTAGCGTTTCAGGTCTTAGTCTAGTAAACCTTCTCTGAACTGCTTCCAACACATTTACATCCTTCCTTAAATAAGGAGACCAATACTTTACACAGATGTGGTCTCACCAATGCCCTGTATAACTGAAGCATAACCTCCCTACTTTTGTATTCAATTCCCCTTGCAATAAACAATAACATTCTATTAGCTTTCCTAATTACTTGCTGTACCTGCATAGTAACCTTTTGCGATTCATGCACTAGGACACCCAGATCCCTCTGCATCTCAGAGCTCTGCAATCTCTCACCATTTAGATAATATGCTTCTTTTTTATTCTTCATGCCAAAATGGACAACTTCACATTTTCCCACATTATACTCCATTTGCCAGATCTTTGCCCACTCACTTAACCTATCTATATCCCTTTGTAGCCTCATGTCCTCTTCACAATTTACTTTCCAACCTATCTTTGTGTCATCAGCAAATTTAGCAACCATACCTTCGGTCCCATCATCCAAGTCATTTATATAAATTGTAAAAAGTTGAGGCCCCAGCACTGATCCCTGTGGCACACCACTCGTTACATCTTGCCAATCAGAAAATGATCCATTTATGCCTACTCTCTGTTTCCTGTTAGCTAGCCAATCTTCTATCCATGCCAATATGTTACCCCCTACACCATGAGCTTTTATTTTCTGCAATAACCTTTGATGTGGCACCTTATCAAATGCCTTCTGGAAATCTAAGTACAGTACATCCACCGGTTCGCCTTTATCCACAGCACATGTTACTTCCTCAAAGAACTCCAATAAATTGGTTAAACATGATTTCCCTTGCACAAAACCATGTTGACTCTGCCTGATTACTTTGAACTTTTCTAAGTGCCCTGCTATAACGTCTTTAATAATAGCTTCTAACATCTTCCCTATGACAGATGTTAAGCTAACTGGCCTGTAGTTTCCTGCTTTCTGTCTCCCTTTTTGAATAAAGGAGTTACATTCGCTATTTTCCAATCTAATGGAACCTTCCCCGAATCTAGGGAATTTTGGAAAATTAAAACCAACGCATCAACTATCTCACTAGCCACTTCTTTTAAGACCCTAGGATGAAGTCCATCAGGACCCGGGGATTTGTCAGCCCGCAGCTCCAACAATTTGCTCAGTACCACTTCCCTGGTGATTGCAATTTTCTTGAGTTCCTCCCTCCCTTCCATTTCCTGATTTACAGCTATTTCTGGGATGTTACTTGTATCCTCTATAGTGAAGACCGATGCAAAATACCTGTTCAATTCAACTGCCATCTCCTTATTTTCCATTATTAATTCCCCAGACTCACTTTTTATAGGACCAACGCTCACTTTGTTAACTCTTTTCTTTTTAAAATATCTATAGAAACTCTTACTATCTGTTTTTATATTTCTAGCTAGCTTTCTCTCGTACTCTAATTTTTCTCTCCTTATTAATCTTTTAGTCATTCTTTGCTGTTTTTTATATTCTGTCCCATCTTCTGACCTGCCACCCATCTTTGCACAATTATATGCTTTTTCTTTAAGTTTAAAACTATCTTTAACTTTTTTAGTTAACCACGGATGGTGGGTCCTCCCCTTGGAATTTTTCTTTCTTGTTGGAATGTATATATTCTGTTATTTTGAAATATCCCCTCAAATGTCTGCCACTGCAACTCTATTGACCTATCCCTTAACCTAATTTGCCAGTTCACTTTAGCTAGCTCTGCTTTCATGCCCTCATAATTGCCCTTATTTAAGTTTAAAATACTAGTCTTGGACCCACTCTTCTCTCTCTCAAATTGAATGTAAAATTCAATCATATTATGATCGCTGCTACCTAGGGGCGCCTTCACTATGAGGTCATTAATTAATCCTATCTCGTTGCACAATACCAGGTCTAGTATAGCCTGCTCTCTGGTTGGCTCCAGAACGTGCTGTTGTAAGAAACTATCCAGAAAACATTCCATGAACTCCTCATCTATGCTACATTTGCCCATCTGATTTTTTCAGTCTATATGTAGATTAAAATCCCCCATGATTATTGACGTACCCTTCTGACAAGCTCCCATTATTTCTTCCTTTATACTCCATCCTACCATGTGGTTACTGTTAGGGGGCCTGTACACCACTCCCACAAGTGACTTCTTGCCTTTATTATTTCTCATCTCTACCCAAACCGCTTCTACATCCTGGTTTCCTGAACTTAGATCATCCCTCTCTATTGTGCTAATATCATCATTAATTAACAGAGCCACCCCTCCACCTTTTCCCACCTTCTTGTCCTTCCTAAATGTCATGTACCCTTCAATATTCAGGTCCCAATCTATGTCATCCTGCAGCCATGTTTCTGTAATGGCTATCAGATCATATTTATGTATTTCTATTTGCGCTATCAGTTCATGTTTTGTTTTGAATGCTACGTGCATTCAGATGCAGAGCCTTTGGTTTTGTCCTTTTATTATTTTTGTAACCTCTAGCCTTATCTGTTGATTTACTCTTAGATTTGTACTCTCTATCCCTTCCTGTCACGGTCTGTTTATCATTTCCCATATTAATACCTTTCTCTATTGCCTTGTCTCTAATCTTTGAATTACCACATCTTCCCAAATTTGATCCCATGCCCCCAATAATTAGTTTAAAGCCCTCTCTACCGCTCTAGTTATACGACTCGCCAGAACACTGGTCCCAGCACGGTTCAGGTGAAGACCGTCCCAACGATACAGATCCCACTTTCCCCAGTACTGGTGCCAGTGCCCCAGGAATTGAAACCCATTTCTCCCACACCAGTCTTTGAGCCACGCATTCATCTCTCTAATTTTATTTGCCCTATGCCAATTTGCTCGTGGCTCAGGTAATAATGCAGACATTATTACCCTTGAGGTTCTGCTTTTAATTTGGCCCCTAGCTGCTCATACTCTCTCAGCAGAACCTCTTTCCTAGTTCTACCTATGTCGTTGGTACCTACATGGACCACGACCACTGGCTTCTCCCCCTCCCACTGCAAGTTCCTCTCCAGCCCAGAAAGGGCCAGATCATTTGGACAGGCAAGAGGTGCCATTATCAAGTGCGAAAGCCATAAGAAATTAAAAAGAGAATTTTGTAAGACATCTCTAGCTTAGCAAATATTATTATTTATTAACTTAGCAAACACAGCCTCAATGCAGACTGTCAGTAGATCAGTTTTCCCTTCATTTCCTGGCTCCTTCTCCATAACCATTTATCGTCATAAGTAATGGCTACAAGGTTTTAAATGGTTTGTTATTGCAAAATATTTAACATAGACCTTTAGCATTTAAAAAAAATGATGAAACTGTTCATTTAGATTTTCATAGAACCATAGAATAGTACAGCACAGAATGAGGCCACTTGGCCCATCGAGTCTGAGCCAGGTCTTTCGAAGAGCAACCAGTTAGTCCCACTTCCCACTCTTTCCCCATATCCCTGTATTTTTTTCTCCTTCAAGTATTTATGCCATATTTCTGAATATTTTCTATAATAAAATACTAACACTTTTTAGCAGCTATAGGTCTTTGTGGCCTTCTCAGGAAAAAATAAATGTCATACTTGTAATAGGGAGGCTATTACTGTGAGAATTCATTCAGAGACTTCCTTAATCTTCATTTGGATGTTTAATTAATACAAAGGCACTGCAGAAGTATCAACAGTGTTACACATATATAAACAGCAGTATCTCAAGGGAATGTAGATCTATCTGTTAACATGAGCCTCCAGCTCACAGTGGAGAATCCATAGCTTAAAGCGCTTCCTCTGATCTCCAGATGAGCTAACCTAATCTTCAGACCTCAGCAGAGAAGACAAGCAAAAGGGTAACAAACGTGTTCTGTTCATATAAAATTCCTTTAAATGGAATTGTTAACCCTTTTATTTTCATCTTCAAGTTTTAAATGGATTTACACCTTCACTGAAATAGCAGATAATTGCTGAGGTGCTTGGATACTAAAATCACACAACAAGATTTCACACCAAGTCTGGACAAAATAATGAAGAAAAATAAAAGAAAATAACTTGCATTTATATAGTGCCTTTTATGACCTCAGGAAATCACAAAGCACTTTAGAACCAATTAAGTACTTCTGAAATAACAACAGAAAATGCTGGAAATACTCAGCAGGCCAGGCAGCATCCCTGGAGAGAGAAACAGAGTTAACGTCTCAGGTCTGGGACCCTTCATCAGAACTGGAAAAAGCTGGAGATGTAACAGATATTAAGCAGGTGCAGAGACGGGGGGGGGGTTTAGGAGGGGAGGAAGGAATTGAAAAAACATACTGTGCTTATGTAAGAGGCAGGAAAGATAAAATGTTGCAAATGGTAATGGCAAAATCACTGTTGTAATGTAGGAAATGTGGCAGCCAATTTGTGCACAGCAAGCTCCCACAAACAGTATCAAACAAGGCAATCAAATGAATGCATAACCAGATAACCTGTTTTAGTGATGTTGGTTGAGGGATAAAAATTGGCCAAGACACCGGGGAGAACTCCCCTTCTCGTCATTGAAATTATGTCATGGGATCTTTTCTGTCCATCTGAGAGGGCAGACGGGGCCTCAGGTTTAACGTGTCATCAGAAAGACATTAAAGAACAAGGAGACAGAATAATAAAAAAGTTAAAAATGAAAAAAATAATCAACAAAGGCATAAGATTAGGCAAAAAAGAACATAGTATTTAATACTTTCTAAACCTCCCCATAAATTTCTAATTCTTTTTGCTCGCATAGAAGTAGAATAATACATATTTCTGAATCTTAACAACCATGTGGATCACAAGAGAGCAACTCGGAGGAGTAGCACTGCCTAATAATTGCCTCACCAATTCAAATGAATTTTAGACATTTAAAATGCACAGCTCAGTAAACGCTTCTCTGTGTAGTCAGGTTAATTTAGGGGCAGAGCACCAAGCAGTAAACAAATGAGTCAAACAACAAATAAAAGACATCATAATTGCATTGATTTAAAGATGTGGGGGAAGTACTTATCTTTTAATAGGACCGGGAAAGGTTCAGGAAAGGATTGCTGCAGTTTTAAAGTAAAGATACATCAATTACCACCCTTTATCTGGAAGCGTGGATCATTTGCATATCATTCGGGTTTCTTCTATATTTTCTTCCCTTGCGTAATTATCCTTGACCTTCCAAAATGACAGCTGTTGCCCATAATTGTTGACTAGGGTGGTCCTGCAGTGACGCCATCCAGCAGTTCTATGGATGTAAATAGCAATCCATGGTGTGAATTGGGACTGGTCTGAATTGGGCCGCTTCAGATTATTTGGAAAGAAATTGACGTAAACCACTTCAAATTCTGGGCAACAACAACAACAACAGCAACAACTTGCATTTATGTAGCATCTTTAACACAGTTAAACGTCCGAAGGTGCTTCACAGGAGCAGAATCAAACAAAATTTGACACTGAGCCACATTAGGACAGAGGACCAAAAGCTTGGTCAAAGATGTGAGTTTTAAGGAGCGTCTTAAAGGAGGAGAGAGGTAGAGAGGCGGAGAGGTTTAAGGAGGGAATTCCAGAGCTTCCACAGCTGAAGGCACAGCCGCCAATGGCGGAGCGATTAAAATTGGGGGGATGCGCAAGAGGCCAAAATTGGAGGAGTGCAGAGATCTCGGAGGATTGTCGGGCTGGAGAAGGTTACAGAGTTAGGGAGGGACGAGGCCATGGAGGCCAGGCGGTGGGAGTTAAAACATTGGCAATTGTTACTGGTAACCACTGATGACGTTACTTATTTTTTTCCCCGGTGAGTTTGCAGGTGTAACGTAGTAAGCTTAACCCAATTTGACCTACTGTGCAAAAGGAAGTCATGAACGTGGTTGAGAACAACACGGCAAGATCAAAAAAGAACTGAGAACAATATAACTGAAAAGGATTGAAGGCTGACTATAGTTAGTTCTGAAACATCATCAACAATGTTGTGTGGGTAAAGTGCTTCACACTAGGCATAAAGTGAGGCACAGGTGGAATGCACAACAAAACGATTGCTTGCTAAATGTATGCCTAACTTCCGCTTATGGGGGAAAAAAAAGTCTGCCTTCAACAAAAGGCACAAACTCAGGCACAGGTGGAGGGAATTTGTAAACCAAACTTCTCATCCGCTTATGTTATCATGGGCAATCTTTGGTTGGAAGTTATACACAGTGTGGGTGACAGGCGAGTTAGAGGAGGAGAAAACACTCCAGGTTTATACAACTATCCATTGCATATAGTTTTGTGCGTTGACTTTTCCTGCCTCTTTTTCTTTTCAGGCGGAGAGAATCAGGCCCTCTCACCAACAAGCATCACCATAGCAATCAGTGTCATAATCACTTGAAGCTCATACCAGCCGAATGACAGGCACTCCAGAGGGTTTTAGTGATCTGAAGAACAAAGCACAGGGTGAGTCATTTTTCACAGATTGTGGATGGGGCAGAGATGCTGGCTAATGAATGACTGGCTGCTGCCGAGCAGAGGCGGGGCCTATTGTTCTCAAAGGCCTAAAACTCCGAGTGCGACACAAAAGCTGCCGGTGCCGCTGCGGCCACAGGTTAACAACCGCCGAAAAGGGTGGCGCCGGCAGGACCGAAAAATTCGCGCTGGGGACTAATGATTATTAGCCCAGCGCTAGACTAACCGTATATCGCCCTCCTGGTGGCATCAGGCCCCAATGTGGCATCCAGAAGCAGCGTTGCTGCTTCGCACAGCCTCTGAAAGCTGTGATTTCGCAAAGCATTGTGAGATGTTGAAAGGGAAATGCATTGTTGTTTTCTTAAAAGGGCAATGACTTCTGCAATGATAAAATTAAAAATGATGTAAAAATATGCAGTTTTCAGCCCTTACAGTCTTACAACTGCCTTCTGAATAAAAATTAACATTAAAAAAAAAAATTCCCAAATGGGTTTCTTCAGCACTTAAAGCTGAATTCCCTTCTGCACCTAAAATAATGGGAAAAGTGCTTCAGCACTAACACAAATGGCTCAGCAAGCCAGGGAAGGGGCACCCAGGGTCTTGCATGCAGCACTCCAGCATTGTGCAGGGGGTCAACATTGCAAGACAGGTCCTCTATCCATAGGGGCCAGGAGGCCCTCCAGAAAGAATGATGTGGGACCACATCACCAAGGCCATCACTGCCAGCATTGTCGCCCCCACCACCTGACTCCAGTGCCCAAAGAAGCTTCATGACTTCAGACCAGTGATTAAAGTCAGTGAATGCATCGTCAAAAGCCATCTCCTACCAACTGCATCACTAGCCTCACATACTTCTCAATGCATGACTCCCCCCACCAATCACTTACCTACCCACAATCTGTACCAATCACGAGGCAGACCTCTCATTCCTAGCTTCACCTCACCCCTTTGGAGGAGACAGTGCTGGCCATTCTTGGCAGGGGCATGGCTGAGCCCTTGGCCAGCAGCGGGACTGAAAGGATACAAGATGCTGGTATCCTCATACGTTATCCTCCTTCTGGCATGCACCTCTTGCTTTCCCGCCCTCTCCTCACCACAACTCCACCCTGTGCCTTCCTCATTTCACACACCCAAGAAATGCAACCTGCCCAGACAGTGGTTGGCCAAGAAAAGGGAGAGGAGAGAAGAAGAAGAAACACCGTCACTCGATTTGACACTCCCAGCCACCAGCTCCTCAAGGTCGACCAGCAAGGCCATTTGCAGTGTCCCCCACTGAAAGTCAGCAGCCTTCCACCAGCCGTGCTGTAGCCACTGGGGTAGCACTGTGTGACATCAGTAGGATAGGCAAAGGCACCCACAAGACAGTCACTAAGGGAATGCATAAGGGTGATGAGTTGATTTCTTAATGTCATATTGGATGGATAGATGTATAAAGTTGGATTGGAAAGTTTGCTTTGTGGTGGCTTTTATTTCAGCATTGTGGCCAAGAGGATGCTGTATGGTCAGTAACAGAGGGAAGGTAAGGTGTGGGACTAATGTTGAAAGGGAAATTGGGGTTGTGGTCACTGGTACCACGGGCGGATGATTCCATCCTGGATATCCTGGCCAGAAAGGGGCTGTCTGGGATGCATCCTTCCTTCTGCTTCCTCCTCTTCTGCTTCTTCCTCTTCTGTGTCTTCCACTTCCCTCTGCGAGCAGTTGCTGTAAATCTGAAATAAATCCATAAGATGCTGGAAATACTCAGCAGGTCAGGCAGCATCTCAACCTGAGACGTGAACTCTCTTTCTCTCTCCACGGATGCTGCCTGACCTGCTGAGTATTTGCAGCATTTTCTGTCTTCTCAGAGGCCTTCCTTTACCATCCGAGGCCTTGCAAGCATCCAGCAGCACTCCCTGCACACTTAAAAAACATTTAACATGTATTGCAGCAAGGCACTGCTTCAATAAAATTTTTAAAAATCCAGCCCAAAAGCTTAAATGCAAACTTACCTGAAAGATGTGTGTGTCCCTTTAAGAGGTGCTGACAGCACCTCTCTCAGTCTGCTGAATGCTGGGTTTTCATGGCGAGCTTAGGACCCAGTGCTGAACTCAGCGCTAAGGTCCAAGTTCGCTGAGGTGATGCTAAGCCTGCGTTGCACGCCAACTGACGTTACCCTCTCCCTAATTTACATTTGCATGGCCATCGCTTTTACCGGCAGTGATGCCGGCCCTTGGAAAATGGCAGACATTTCAGTGATAGGTAACAACCTTGGCTCTGCGGTAGCACTCTCACCTCTGAGTCAGAAGGTTGCAGGTTCAAGGCCTACTCCAGAAATTTGAGAATATAATCTAGGACTACACTTCAGTGCCGTCCTGAGGAAGCGCTACACTTTTGGAGGTGATGTCATTCAGATGAAACGTTAAACTGAGACCCCGTCTGCCCTCTTAGCTGGATGTAAAAAATCCCTCTTTGAAGAAGAGCTGGAAAGGTCTTCTGGTGTCCTGGCCAAGATTTATCCATAACTAACTCTATCAAAAACAAATTATCTGGTCATTTACCTCTTACTCTCTTACAACTGTACTTATGAAATCCCAACTGTCCAGCCTTTGGCCCTCCATTCACCATGACATTTCTGCAGCTACCGATCTGCTCAACCACACCCTCACCAACACCTCTGATGCCCTAGTTCCAATTAAAACAATTACCGTCTCTCACCCTGGCTGTTCCCCCGGCATGGCTCTCATCTTCGCTTCCTTAAGTCTAAGGGACGCAGACTTGAACGGATATGGCAAACAATCGGTTTAGCCATTCACTGCCAGATCTGGCTGGACCACATAAAGCATTATCGGGTCCTGTTCTCGTCTGCCAAAATTGCTCACTATTCCAGAATCATTCTGGAATGCAAAGATAAACCCTGGGTCCTATTCTCTACTGCTAACCGTCTTCTTAAACCCCTCTCCCGTCTCCTCCACCCTCACCTCCGATAACAAGTGTGAGGAGCTCATGGACTTCTTTGTCTCTAAGATTCAGACCATCCGTTCAGCTGCCTCTGCCACTTCCCTTCCTTCCCCTAGCTCACTGGGCCAAACTTCCTCTAAGTTTCCCCCCTGCCCTAGCCCTGAACTCACATCTTTCTCCAGTTTCTCTCCAATCTCCCCTCATGACCTCTCCGCGCTCATCTTGTCCATGAGACCCACCTTCCTGCTCCCTCGACCCTATTCCCACCAAACTGCTGACCATCCAACTTCCTTTTCTGGCTCCCATGTTAGCTGACATTGTTAACAGTTCTCTCTCCTCAGGTACTGTCCCCCTCTCCCTCAAATCTGCCGTCATCACCCCTCTCCTCAAAAAAACAACCCTTGATCCCTCCGTCCTTGCAAACTACCTCCCATCTCCAACCTTCCTTTCCTCTCCAAAGTCCTTGAACATGTTGTCACCTCCCAAATCCGTGCCCATCTTTCCTGGAACTCCATGTTTGAATCCCTCCAATCAGGTTTCCGCCCCTGCCACGGTACCGAAACGGCTCTCATCAAACTCACAAATGACATCCTTTGTGACTGTGACAAAGGTAAACTATCTCTCCTCGTCCTTCTTGACTTGTCTGCAGCCTTTGACACGGTTGACTCCATCCTTCTCCAACGCCTCTCCACCATCATCCAGCTGGGTGGGACAGCACTCGCCTGGTTCCATTCTGATCTATCTAATCATAGCCAGTGAATCACCTGCAATGGCTTCTCCTCCCGCTCCTGCATCGTTACCTCTGGTGTCTCCCAAGGATCTATCTTTGGCCCCCTCCTATTTCTCATCTACATGTTGCCCCTTGGCGACATCATCCAAAAACACAGCGTCAGTTTCCACATGTACGCTGACAATACCCAGCTCTACCTCACTACCTCTTCTCTCAACCCCTCCACGGTCTCTAAATTGTCTGACTGCTTGTCCGACATACAGTTCTGGATGAGCAGAAATTTTCTCCAATTAAATATTGGGAAGACCAAAGCCATTGTTTTCGGTCCCCGCCACAAACTCCATTCACTAGCCATTGACTCCATTCCTCTCCCTAACATCCGTCTGAGGCTGAACCACACTGTTCGCAACCTTGGTGTCATATTTGACCCTGAAATGAGCTTCCGACCACATATCCGCAGTATAACAAAGGCCGCCTATTTCCACCTCCATAACATTGCCCGTCTCCACATTTGCCTCAGCTTATCCGCTGCTGAAACCCTCATCCATGCCTTTGTTACCTCTAGACTTGACTATTCCAACGCACTCCTGGCTGTCCTCCCACATTCCACCCTACGTAAACTTGAGGTCATCCAAAACTCGGCTGCCCATGTCTTAACTCGCACCAAGTCCCATTCGCGTATCACCCCTGTGCTTGCTGACCTACATTGGCTCTTGGTTAAGCAGTGTCTCGATTTCAGAATTCTCATCCTTGTTTTCAAATCCCTCCATGGCCTCGCTCCTTCCTATCTCTGTAATCTCCTTCAGCCCCAAAACTCCCCGAGATATCTGCGCTCCTCTAATAATCCCTCTTGAGCATCCCTGATTATAATCGCTCAACCTTTGGTGGCCGTGCCTTCTGTTGCCTAGGCCCTAAGCGCCGGAATTCCCTGCCTAAACCTGTCCGCCTCGCTACCTCTCTTTCCTCCTTTAAGACGCTCATTAAAACCTACCTCTTTGACCAGGTTTTTGGTCACCTGCCCTAATTTATCATTATGTGGCTCGGTGTCAAATTTATTGTCTTAAAATGCTCCTGTGCAGCACCTTGGGACATTTTACTACGTTAAAGGTGCTATATAAATACAAGTTGTTGTTGTTGTTGAGATTGATAGAGCGGTAATTGGCCAGGTTAGATTTGTCCTGTTTTTGCGACTAGGACATGCCTGGGCAATCTTCCACATTGTCAGGTGGATGCCAGTGTCATAACTGTACTGGAACAGCTTGGCTATGGCAGGGGTTAGCTCTGGTCCACATATCTTCAGCACCAACACCAGGCTGTTATCAGGGCACATAGCTTTTGATGTGTCCAGTGCAACCAGCCACTTCTCAATGCCACATGCAATGAACTGAATTGGCTGGAGACTGGTACTTATGATGGTGGGGACTTTGCAAGGAGGCCGAGTATAATCGTCCACTCTGCACTTTTGGCTGAAGATGCTTGCCAGCAACTCAGCCTTGTCTCCTGCACTCACGTGCTGGGTTCCACCATGGTTGAGGATGGGGACCTTCATGGAGCCTCCTCCTGTTAGTTGTCGAGTTGTCCACCACCATTCTTGTCTGGATGTGGTAGGGCTACAGAGCTTTGCTCTGGTCTGTTGCTTGTGTGGTCGCTTGGCTGTGTCCATATCCTGCTGCTTTCAGTGTTTAGCACTTGTGTCGTAGCTTTAAACAGGTTTAACAATAAAAAAATATATTGCACAAATTACTAACCTTGAATTTTAGGTATAAAAACATTCTACTCCTACGGACAGTCAAGTGTTCGTGTGTGCCCATACACACACACACACACTACGCACACACATGCATACGTGCGCACACACACACACACACGCATAAACGCGCACACACTATGCACACACATGCATATGCGCGCACACACACACACACTATGCATACACACACACGCATAAACACACACACACACGCGCATAAATGCACACACACACACAGACACACACACTATGCATACACACACGCGCCTAAACGCACATACTCAAAATCTATCTGCTACTAATGAACATAACGACTGCTTCAGCATGTTTTGTACTGTAATAAGGTGACCTTGAGCTAATTAAAGCATTCAGCTAGGCCTTGAGCTTTAAACAGTTTTGATTTCCCCCTATCAAAACATAAAACACAGCGTAATGTTCATTGTTCACTGAAATCACAGAGCTATGAAAGAATGTGAGAAAAAAAATAACGTTTTGAAGGTGTCGACACAATGGATTCAGAAATTCTGAACAGCTGGTTATCTAATGGTTGAACACACTCTTTTTTTTCTGTTTCTGCTGTTTTTCTTATCATCTGATCTCCAGTGTACGCATTGAAGCATTTCTTAATTTCTCATTCTGGGCTGCACATAGACGTGTAATATTAAACACCATTTCAAGTCAGAAAAGCTTATCAGGATGTTCAAATATAAAGTAACTACAATACCAGCCACCTGTTTAGGCTTTTGTTATTCTATGAGCAGGAACACTCATTTTACAGTCCTTGGTCATTCGACCGAGTGACAAAAATAACTGATGTGGTACAAATATGAAATTATCAATAACTAAGTACATGACAAAAACAACTGCCAACTCTCGGAGCGTAGATTCCTTGCACTGCATACTCAAAGTAGGTTCCCTTCTGCCAGGAAAAGTTGAAGCATTTTTATTAAAAAAAATACATTTTATGCATTGATTTCTGTGGATGCATTGTGATACAAGAGAATATTAAGTGCTGTGTCCCGCCATTGAGTTACTCCTGTAAGTCACTGATATCCTTTACAACACAGGCACAGCATTTACTTCACTATACTTTTCCTCATTTCTTGGGAGCGATAGCTCTTGCTGGGGTATGGTTTCACAGATACCACCATCCCTCTCATATCTCACCCAAGCACCCATTCTACATGTGTGGCAGTGAGAGTGAGTGGGCTATTTTGATCACAAGGGGGCATTACAGGCAAGTTTGATCCTCTCCTTGCCTGATATACTCACATCTATCCTCCAGCAGGGTTGATTGGACAAGGATCAGAGGCAAGAACTGTGGCTGATTTGTCCTCTCTCTAATGTGGGCCCACTGAGACTAGGTATCGAGCCTCCCCTCCCTCACCATCCCAATGAGATCTGCTAACTCAGCAAAGACCAGGAATTGAACTTGGGAATGTCCTTTTCTGTAGAAGCTCAGTGATACAGCATTCAGTGTATTTATCCCACTGAGGGGGGCAGCTTTTATTTCAATTTCGACTTCCTCATTACCTTAAACACTTTACACTTAGTGTGCATCTATGCGTTTACAAGGAAGTTTTATTTTTGCCCCTATGCATCAGTGATAATGTATCACCACTTCATTTCCTGAGAGAGAAAGGGGTGTAATTCATAGGTTCCATTTCCAAAAGCCCTTCTTTGTGCGTATGCGCTGTCAAACCTAATACTTATTCTGCAATAAAAAAACAACACGACCAGTTCTCTGGTCACTGCTTGAATCAGGTGTCGGATGACTGTGCGTGGTACAAAGCATGAAATGGCAATCCACACATGAGCAAATATTGATAATGGCCACGGAATAAATATAAGTAAATAGGATGATAAATAGCTTACATTTGGATCTACAGTAAGATGATTTGATTCGAGAATATTTCCACTTGGTGACTACATAGTGGTGTTCTCACTGGAGTGCAGGCCCTCCTTTCGTTTTTATTAAATAAGCTGCAGTGAAAATCTATCATTACATATTTATCTTTAATGGTTTTTTTTTTAGTACACAGCAATAGATTCCGGGGATATATTTGTGTGACATTTAGATAGCTCATGCTTCACAAAAGGCTAAGATGGAGAAGTTTATTGACCACAGACTTCAGTGAATATCCTATTCTAGTAAATCTCCCACTGGACACAATAAACTTTAGCAAGACTGTCATTACCTGCTTGATTAGTGCTCGTTCAGATATGTATGGAGTTTGCCATCTGACCTGCGTGTGCTCTGAATTGACACGGTTTTGTGAGGTGAGGCCATTATCCCATTTCTAATGTGCACTGTGAGGAACATGAGGGGCTAATTTATTATCTTGCCGCAAATTACTCACAGTGGCCTGGGAAGTAGTCGTTTACCTGATCCGGCCCATTTGTTCGGCACTTAATAAATGGCAGAGCCAGGTTCATGGGGGTGCGGTGATTAATTACAGAAAATAGTTTCCCATAGCAGCATTATTTGTCTCAGGCCACTGAAAGAATTATCACTAAGTAGCGGTTTGAGAAAAATGGCCTTTGTGTTTCAAAAGATCCTTTGAGCTTTTGACACTATACTTCACTCAAAGATGGCATTTGAACCAACATTCAGGGTAGTGGATGAATTATCAACGGTTTGAGGGAGGGACCATTAAACATTCTCACTTGCCTCCATTCACTGTGTGAGTCTTTCTTTGCTTTCAATAAGTACATTGTGGTTGAACCCTATCTTCCTTATAGAGAACAAGCTACGATATGTCTTAAGATCTCAGAATATATTACTGTTGGTTTTAATTTTGTTTAACCGATATCAATTTTCCTCTCAATTGACAAAGAAAACTTTTACAATTACATTTAATACACACTTCCAGTAATGGTTAAATGGTTAATTCGGAACTAAACCAATGTTGACAATGTTGCATTTTTGACATGAGAAGTACTCACTTTCAATTACCTCCCAGACATTGAAGTCACCTCCTCTTTAAAAGAAAATCTAGATCTAAAAATGAAAATAGAAAGGATAGCACAATACGAAGCATTGCTGATCATTGCAGAACAAAATATTACATTTTCACTGATGAATATGATTTTCATTATAGAAAAGGAAAGAATTTAAAAATAAGAATTTTTGAGAAGTATTTTTTCATAAATACTTTATGCTAATAACATTTAAACTGTAATTTTCTGTTATTAATGGTGTTGGTTCATTGTTAGTGTAGTTAGAAAGTAAAACTGGTAATAAGTCATCAAGCTTATAGGTTAAAGAAAGATGGATCTTTTACTTATAATGCACCTTTTATGACCTCAGGACACCCAAAGCACTTTATAGCCAATAAAGCACTTTTGAAGTGTAGTCACTGTTGTACTGTTGGTTAGATGGTAAGTATTGTCCACTAAATTGGCAGGTAAACCCAAGATTTATAAAGAGAGATACCTGCGCACACCAGTGAGTCTCATTTACTCTTGTTAAGAACATATGAACGTAACAAATAGGAGCAGGAGTAGGCCATACGGTCCCTCGGGCCTGCTCCGCCATTCAATAAGATCCTGGCTGAATTTCTACATCAACTCCACTTTCCTGCCCTATCCCCATATCCCTTGATTCCCTTAGTGCCCAAAACTCTATCTGTCTCAGTCTTGAATATACTTATCAACTGAGCATCCATAGCCCTCTGGGGTAGAGAATTCCTTATTGATGGGGGAAATTGTAAACCCCCTTCCGTTGAGCAGAAATGTGGCGTTCGAGGGGCAAATATTGGGTGGTCTGTCGATGCCCACTCCACATCCAACGTCATTTTAACAGCGTGCATTTTCCAAGTGACCGAGGCTGTCGGCCAAAGTCAAAATGACCCCCAATCACTTGAGTGCATTTTAAAATCCTTTTGATGCGGTAGTGCAATGGTTATGTTTTTGGACTATCTAATCTAGAGAACGCGAGTTCAATTCCCACCATCGCAGTTTGAGAAACTGAATTCAGTTTAACAAATCTGGAAATAGAAAAACAGCTGCTATCAGTAAAAGTGACTGTGAAGCTGCCAGATTGTCGGAAAAACCCAATTGGTTCACTAATGTCCTTTACCGAAGGAATCCCGCCATCCTGGCCTGGCCTATATGTGACTCCAGTCCCACGCCAATATGGTTGACTCTTAACTGCCCTCTGAAGTTCCCAGAGTTTTTCCCTAATTCATTTATTTTCCATTCGCATTTTTGCCTCTGTCCTGGCCAATATTTATCCCTCAACCAACATAACAAAAACAGATTATCTGGTCATTATCACATGGCTGTTTGTGGGACCTTGCTGTGTGCAAATTGGCTGCCGCGTTTCCCACATTACAACAGTGACTCCACTTCAAAAAGTACTTCATTGGCTGTAAAGTGCTTTGAGATGTCCGGTGGTCATGAAAGGCGCTATATAAATGCAAGTCTTTCTTTCTTTCTCTCCCAAGAGATTGTATGACTGCGGGGTTTGGGGGTTTGAGGTGATGATGCATGCAAGTTATACCAGAGAGACTCGATGAACTAGCTGGGCTTTTCCTGTCCATTTTTTGTACGTTTGTATGAATTGTGTTTAAGTTCTTAATAGCAAATCCTATTTATGGCACAATTTCATCTTTGTAGGGTTGTGTAGTTTCATTCTTCCTGTGTTTAAGGATGCTTTATATCGTAATTGTAAAACCTATTTTTAGCAATAATAAACATGTTAGACTGCAGCAGATAGCAGCTAAGGACAGACAGCTGCATTGATAGACAATAATGGAAATCATTGCCCTCCAATATCAGAATTCAATTATCTATGTTTGCTAAATTAAACATATTTGATTTATGAATTTATCATCAAAAGCTAACATTTTCATGACTATGATGGGAATGGCAGAATTTTGCACTTTTGGCATTCAGGTGTAGATCAGAGCAGGACCCCCCCCCACCCCCCAGTTAATTTTCCTTTCTCTAACACAAGGGTCCTGAGACTAGTTGTAACGACTTATATCACCAACTCATGAGGTCAAGCAACTTAGCGTAGATTAAGCATCGGACCTGAGATATTACTTCTCTGCCTCGCTCTACTGTCCTCTGGATAAACCTTGGGGGGAGCCTCACTGCAGCACACAGTTCCACCTTAAATAACACTAAAAATATGCGAACGTATTTTTTAATGTAAGTTTTACTTGACTTCAATGTCAGAGTATGAAACAATTCAGCAGGGACAGATGCAGAGATGTAAAATAGCAGCTGTATTAATGCTGCCCACAGTTCTGCTGGTAGATTTAAAAAAAACTATTCCAACAGGTCATGAAAATAAATTGTAACGCTACCGAGTTAATGGCAGCATTAATAAACTTCCCTTCTCTCGCTACCCCATCCCGAGGTCCCTCAGATAGTGCTTTCGAACAGGTAATCACATGAGGCTGTCTGCAATCTTCTGCAAGTGTCCCTCAAACACCAAGAGCACCTGTGTGAGGAAGTAGCTTAACTATAATTGGATTTGTAATAGCCAACATTAAACTGATTGCTGTGCACACATGTTCAAAATGTTTAATGGCATTTACTTCGTGAAATCAGAACAAGCCACTTGCAGCGTATTAATCCCTCGATCAGATCCATCCAAAATAATTAATGGAGCAATAGTAAAATTTGAATATATTAAAATGGAGAATGCCACGTTTTGAGATTTCGGACCATGCCACCACAGGTGGACCTTGGTGTAATACATGTGAAAAAAATGCTAATGTTGAGCTCCATTTTTCTGTCAAGTGACTGCAATCACAGAACACCAGACCTGGCAGGTGTCGATGAGGTTTCAGACAGGGCATCGGAACCAGTTTGACATTTCAGTGATCGTTCACACTCATTGCCGCAGCAAGAAGAACAGAATACAGAAAAGTTAGGAAATTAGCCTGAAATCAAGTAAGATAAATCGACTGAAGTGGGGTAGTGTAGCCTGAACATTTTTTTAAATATTATTACGTGAAGCCAAGTTATACTAATGGAAATAACTGAAACCAATCAAAACGGTTATACTGTACGTTCATCTGATGGGAAGTAAAGCAGCTTAACAATTCATATTAGGTCAGTTCTCACCAAGCATTCACTTGATCTGCCTTGAAGAAATACATGTATGAAAGACACAAGTATCTGGTCCAGATCACAAGGGGATGCTATTGTTACATCCCTGGGTTCAGCTATCATACAAGTAGATTAGAGCAGTGTGTATGTCAGCCTCCATAAAAGTGAGATGCTTAGATTGCTTAAGGAAGCAAATGATGCCATGGAACCCGAGAAGGTACAACAAACCCAAATACGTAACAGAGAAATATTAAAATCGATTTTCTGGAAAATAATGACTGAAAGGAAAAATAAATACATCTAATCTTACTGCTTATGAATTAAACACAAAATCAAAGCTTTCAAAGAGCAGACTACTTTTGTTAAACTGAAAGTTGTACCCCCCGGCAGATAATAGATCTGTTTTCTCACAGTACTTTAGTAAATTCTTCCCATTGTATGTGATATTATTGTGCGTTTAGAAAGGGCAGTAGATTGATAATCCCACTGATGTTGAGCTTTAGTTCAATTCATCTGAAGTGTTTCAAGATGGTTTTGACAACATTATAAGGCGCTATATAAATGCAAGTGTTATTTTAGTAGGATAACATAAGAACAATAAAGATTGCATTTCTATAACATGTCAACATGCCAAGGCATTGTGCAAGAGGGGGGTCCAACCCGATTAGAAGCAAGGAGACGGGTGAGGGAAGGCGACCATAGGGGTGGTCAAAGAAGTAAGATTAAAGCAGGCTTTTCAAGGCAGAGTTTGACATAGCAAGCTGGAGCAGTCCATCCCAGGGTGTGGAGGTGAGATGTCTGAAGGCTTTGCTATTGAGGGTGGAATGGAGGGATGGAGGAATGGAGGGAGTGGGGGAGGGTGGGATGTACAAGAGACCACAGTTAAAAGAGCAGAGGGTGTAAATTGTGAGCGTAGGAGGTTGCATGTACAAAGGAGTGTGGGGACAGATTTGTAAATGAGGAGAGGAATTTTAAAATCAATGCACTGAGGAATAGGAATCAGAAGGGTCAGTTAGCAGGACTTAGTATGCAATAGGAACTTGTATATAGTTATTATTATACTAAACTAGAGCAAGGCAATCACACAGCATTTGACAAAATATGTCCAGATTATATTTACAGTCTGCATATCATGATAACCCACAAATAAAATGTTTCTACTGGCAGGAGGGTCGGTAACCAGAGAGCACAGATTTAAGATAATTGACAAAAGAACCAGAGGGGAGTTGAGGAGAGTTTTTTTTTACAAAGCGAGTTATTATGATCTGCAATACACTGCCTGAAAGGGTATTGGAAGCACATTCGATAGTAACTTTCAAAAGGGAATTGGATAAATACTTGAAAAGGAAATGTTTTTATTTATGCGCAAATGCCACAGCAACTTCAGGAGAGGGCAGATTCGCGATTAAGCGCGGAAATCAAACAGTTGCAGTCGGAGATGCGCCGCTCCACCGTTAGCTTCACGGAAACGGCATCTCGCTGTCTGGCTCCCCATTCAATTGCATTAAGCGGCGTGAAGTTCCTGTATTTACACTGTAGATACAAAGTAAACTCGCCACAGAAAGTTAAGTCAAGTCATTTCAAGTCGAAGTACCCATTTAACAATGTGATAAGTGTTAATTACTGCCAGTCAACCTCCCAGGCACTGAAAATTTATTATTACTAGTGTGGAGTCTCATTCCTTCAGATTTTAATTGTTGGAAGTTTAAGAAGAATTAAATTTAAAAATATTATTTTTACTTTTTCTTTCTGTCTCTTTTCTCTCTCTCTTAATCCAATCTATCTTCCCCTCTCTTTATTTTTCTTTCTGTACCTCATTTGACATTGAATTCACCCACTCTAATTTACACTTCCTTCTCAGTCCTTACGCTGTTAATTTCACAATCCTTCAATCTGATTGGTTCAGGGGATACACAGTTGCTTGCCCTGTTCACTCAGGTCCCAGATGCCCTGTAGAGGGCACTGCGCCATTTCCACCTCGCAGTTCCAGCAACTTGTCGCGCAAAATATCATCGCGATTAAACGGGCAACGACAAGTCTAACTAACGGCAGACGCCGTACATTGACTGGTAACTGCAAATTTTGGACTAATAAATTAAGTGTGCGCCATTGTCTACATTGCCATGCCTTCAGAGCAAGTGTTATACCAACACTGAAATCCTTTTGTGTCCTATACTGTGTTAAAATCTACAACCACTCATTAAGGAATTCATATGTGCCATCAATCATGTCATTGTGCGATGCAGTAAGTGCAGAATCTGGAATCTTCAGTTTGCAGATTCACTGTAGCCAGCTCTATATGACATTGCAGTGGTATTGTGTGTGGTAGTGCTGCACATCTACAGATCGCTACACTTTAGCGCTGGATTTTAAGAAATGCTAATGCAGCACCAATTCCAAAAGAATGTGGTATAACTGCAATATGAAGACTTTAGAGCTTTATACCGGTCGCTGCAGCAGCTACCAACTCAATGGGGTGGATCTTCATTTGTGCGTTGGTGTAAAACTGGTGATAGTGAGTCGGCAGCCGATTCACAATCACCCGATTTACACTATCGCACAAAGTCAAGGTCTACGCCATTGCCTCACTAGAATCATAGAATGAAACAGCACAGAAGGAGGCCATTTAGCCCATCGTGCCTCAGCCGCCTCTTTGAAAGAGCTATCCAATTCGTCCCGTTCCCTGCGCTTTTCCCATAGCCCTGCAAATGTCTCCCCTTCAAGAATGAATCCAATTCCCTTTTGAAAGTTATTATTGAATCTGCTTCCACCACTCTTTCCAGCAGTGCATTCTAGATCACAACAACTTGCTGTGTAAAAATGTTTTCCTCATCTCCCCACTAGTTCTTTGGCCAATTACCTTAAATCTGTGTCCTCTGGTTACGGATCCTTCTGTTACTGGAACCAGTTTCTCTTTATTTACTCTATCAAAACCCTTCATTATTTTGAACACCTCTATTAAATCTCCCTTTAACCTTCTCTGCTCTAAGGAAAACAACTACAGCTTCTCTAGTCTCTCCACATAACTGAAGTCCTGCAGTCCTGGTACCATTCTAGTAAATCTCTTCTGCACCCTCTCTAAGGCCTTGACATCCTCCCTAAAGTGTGGTACCCAGAATTGGACACAATACTCCAGCTGGGGCCTAACCAGTGATTTATAAAGGTTTAGTATAACTTCCTTCTACTCTATGCCCCTGTTTATAAAGCCAAGGATCCCATATGCTTTTTAACAGCCTTCACAGATTTTGTGTACATACAACCCCAGGTCTCTCTGTTCCTGCACCCATTTTAAAATTGCACCATTTAGTTTATATTGCCTCTTCCCATTCTTCCCACCAAAATGCATCACTTCACACTTCTCTGCATTAAATTGTATCTGCCACGTGTCTGCCCATTTCACCAGTCTGTCTATGTCCTCCTGAAAGTCTGTTCCTATCCTCCTCACTGTTTACTACATTTCGTGTCATCTGCAAACTTTGAAATTATGCCCTGCATACCCACATCCAGGTCATTAATATATATCAAAAAGAGCAGTGGTCCTAATACCGACCCCTGGGGACAACACTGTATGCTTCCATCCAGTCCAAATGTTCACCACTACTCTCGGCTTTCTGTCTCTTAGCCAATTTTGTAACTACGCTGCCACTGTCCCTTTAATCCCATGGTCTTCAATTTTGCTAATTGAATTAATTAATTAATTGATAATTTACACTATCTCCTGTATCTTTTGAACGCTATCTCTTTCAGCACTACTTGCCACTTGTACATGGAACACACGTTCATCAAGTCAGTCATCTCAAAGTTTAGCAATAAAAAGAAGCTGCAGAAAGGCCTAGCTAATTATTCAAAGGATTCTGGCTTGGTGATTGCCCTTTAATTAGCTAGGTCAGTGACCTGGTTGATTGTAGCCAGAGGTTACATGGAAGCCCCTGGTACCACTAGATAGCCCCAAGGTAACAGCCTATGAGCGTTAACCAGTGATAATCCAGTTCATGGCACTGAGCAAGAACTCTAACCGTTTACTTCTTGGATCCAGAGTCAAGCTCAGCCCACAAAAAAGCTATATCTCTGTCTAAAGTAAAATGTGCTTGGGTAGCTAGAGCCCCTCGAATGCGAATCCACAGCATAAAACTGTTCATAGTTCATCATGAGCTGCGACGACAGGGTTGATTTTCCAAATATGAGCTCCTGGCATACAGTGTTACCCACCCAGAGCACATATTGGGAAATAGAGGCACACAGCCCACGTTTATCATTCACTGGGCTGATGATGAACCAGTTCCTGGTACCTAGAAATGCGTGCTAATGGATTTTCCAGGAACGCATATTTGGAAAATCAGACCTGGATGGAGAAACCATGGAGTGCCTGCGATGTCCTGATACACTATCTTGGCTGACAAGGATCTATGTTGGGAGCACACATTCAGAAAATAGGCCTTTACACTTCAGTCTCCTGAACAAGGACAGCTGGAAGTGTCAGACAGGGTGCACTTCTAAGGTTGAAGGTAAGAAAAGCTATTGAAGCATTGTAGAGGGAAGTTGTTTGCATTGCTAACCTATACTGTCCTTGACTCATCTGCATTCAATGATGATATAGTTCATTCCCATGCACGAACATCCCGCACCTTAACAGATACAAACATTTACTGAAAAAGAAATCAGCCACCCAGTCATCAGTCGTTTTGTTGTTGACTCATTTCCACCCATCGTGCAAGACAAATACCAGTTTATTTCTCTGTTCGTCAGCTGCTGAACAGAAGAAATTGTAAGATATGAAATCATTTAGTTGCCAAGCACAATTGCAGCAGTGCTTTATGTCTGTACCCTTTCAGATACCACAAACAATGCTTTAACCTTGAATTCGTAATGAATGAAAATCCAGCAAGAAATGCTGGTTATCGGAGGGTAGTGTTTCAGTCAATCATCACTGTAGACAATTATAATGGAACAATTGATGCACCCTAACATGAAACTCCTTTAAGCAGCTCCTTTAAATGATAAAACGAAGGTAGGCAACATGCAAATGCAATCAAGACTTTCAGCTATTAAAAGTTAAAAGTAAAATGTCTCTTCTCTTTGCACCTGTTCAGTCAGGACATAGAAATGTGTGAATCAGCGTCGACTTTTCTTTGTCTTCCCTCTTGACCTTCTGACAGATATTGAGAATAATATCAGGCAGCTGAGAATCAATCAGTTACATAAAGGCAGTGGCTTTCTTATTAAGCTCATTTCTATTAATGACATGACTTGAATGACAAGCAAAGGAAGCTCAAACCATCCTGTGTTTATCCTGCGCGCACAAAATGGACGCTCTTCGAAAGGGAACAAACAGATATTTTCCACTGTTAAAGTCTAGTTGAAAAATTTGCAGCGTTAAAATTTAATTTGGATGAAAGTGACTGAGGGAGTTGGGACTGTGAAGATTAGGAAGACTCCTGTAGTCATAATTGCATGCTCAGTTCATCTGGCTCGCTGTCATTCAAGAGCAGAGCAGCTGCATTAACAGCTCTAATGATAATCTAATTCTCAGATCAAATTCGCATCTTCAATATATCCTTTAATAAAGCTTCCATTGCCTATCTTTTAGCTGTAATTATTGCATCCTGTGTCCCTTGATGACCAAATTAAAAGGTACTGACTGCAATTAAAACCAGGCTCAGGCACTGCTTCTCAAATCCACACTCACCTTGTGAAAAGGATAGATGTCCTCTGATAGCAAGATTTTTCACACAGATTGCAGGCACTGGCAGATAAAGGATTTGGAAAATACACATTTTTATAATCTAATATTGATCCTGCTTTCCTACCTTTTAGCATTTGAGGGCAATGCAAAGATGCATCTGGACAAACATCTACAGCAAATGCTGCAGGCTATCAAGTGTCTATTGGATTAATCTGTTGCATTTACAGATTAAAAAACAACCAGTGTAGGTGAATTCTGCGCGAGAGATAGAGTAAGCTGCACTTTGTAAGATAGCAGAGGAAAAGTTTGTCTGAGTACAGCCTGTCCTGAGCCCAAGAGTGAATATTGCAAACTCTGACAGAAACATCTTGCTGACTATATCGAAAATATTAACATTGATATTACCTGTTTGTTTCCAGCTCAAAAGACTAACTTTTGGACCATTTTTATTTTTATTTTTGAGACTAAAGAGATACAGGGGGGATGTGAGGGAAAACTTTTTTACGCGGTGAGTGGTGAGGACCTGGAACTCGTTGCCGACGGTAGTGGTGGAAGCGGACACACTCAATGTTTTCAAGGGGAGACTGGATAGGCACTTGAGGGAAATAAACTTGCAGGGCTATGGAGATAGAGCAGGGGAATGGGACTGACTGGATTGCTCTACAGAGAGCTGGCACGGACTTGATGGGCCGAATGGCCTCCTTCTGTGCTGTTATGACTCTATGACTAGGTAGCATTGCAGCAGGATGTAGCCAGATACAACTTCAGCAAGGAGAGATGTCTTATTGAATTTGACTGTAGTGAGACTTCTCCGATGGCTCAGTGGGTTAACGCACTGTGGGATGTTGCACTGAGTCTTGCAGGACCACCTTCAATCTCTAGCCTGTGCTGCGTAAACTGATCCTAATCTGTAGCCCAACAGTTAGCAGCCTTGACGCGGGAAGGAGGGGGGGGGGGATAAAAAGTCACCATGGTTCCCATTTCAAAAGACTATTCTGTGATCCCTGTTGTAGCCTGCATGTGTGTGGATGTTGGATGAGGAAAAGATTAGGCTTGGCTCTCGTACAGTTGAATAGCTTGCCACCAGTCCCTGTCCAGCTTCATACATGAAGAGTGCTCATGTGATATAGGGGAGCTGTAGGCACCTAAGGAAACTGGACACCAGCAATGTCTTGAGAAGAGGAAGGAGAAATGGGGGAAAGAGTAACTCTAGTGGATCCTGGGAACAGAGGAACACTTGGATAAATTGTAGTGCAGTACAATGGGTGAGTTACAGATCTCCCATAACTCTAGTGGATCCTGGGAACAGAGGAACACTTGGATAAATTGTAGTGCAGTACAATGGGTGAGTTACAGATCTCCCATAACTCTAGTCGATCCTGGGAGCATAAGAACACATGGAGAAATTGCACTGCAGTACAATGGCTGAGTTACAGATCTCCCATATACTACTGCAAGCCCCAAAACTCTGATTCAGCAATTGATAGTTAACTCTACCATTAAGTTTCTGCATCTGCCTAGGAGAGTTCCAGAGTGCAGAGCAGCAGAGCATGCAGCTTCTCCTCTATAATTCCAAACAGTGGATACAATTTCCAAAGCGTTCTCCTTATTTCCCACCATGGCTTTGGCAGAAACACTGCAGAAGTGGTGTAACCAGCCATCAATGTCGCTTTTCTAGGAGTTCCGCTGATCTTCTGCCGAAGGAGATTGGGAGAACATCCCCGTGGAAATTCCAGGTGTAGAAATGTTTGGGCTCACCTCCGAGTCAGAAAGTTGCGTATTCAATTCCCCCTGCAGGAGCGCATGATCCAGGCTGACACTTCAGCACAGTGCTGAGGCAGTGCTGCGTTGTTGGAGGTTCGGTCCTTCGGGTGAGATGTTTAACTGAGACCACATCTGTCTGTTCAGGTGGACACAAAAGATGTTATTGAAGAGAAGTGGAGTTCTCCTGGTCTCCTGGCTAACATTCCTTGTAAGGGTTGGATTTTTATATATTTCATGGGGAGCAGTAAGTTTTTTTCACAACATTATTGTAATCAAAGCTGAGTTTGCCTTGGGATTTCCACTTTTCCATCTGACTTCACTTTGTCACTTGTTTGCTCAGCATGGATTATATATGATTCTCAAGCCAAGAACTTTAGTGTATAACCAGGATGTCTATCCACCGATCCCTTGGTGGAAATGTGCGGTTTTTAATTGTAAATTTACTACTATACTGAGTGTGAGGAAACATATACTAGTGTAAAAAAAAAGGGCTGTGGCAGCCACTAGCAACAGATCGGGAGACAGACGTGCGAGAAGCTCGTTGAAAGAAAAGACCTGCACTTATTTGGCGCCTTATCACAGAAGCAGGTGAAAGCACTTCAGTTGAAACTTGGGCCTAGAAAATCTGAGCGCACCTATTTTCGGGCACGTGTGAGGGGGTGCCGAGTTCATCCATTGCGTCTGAATGGTGAGGCTCGACGTGCCCCTGATATCGGGCCTCAGGCCTCCTTCATTTCCATGAAGCGGGCGAGCTGCAGAACGTGAGAGGCAGCTCACCCGGAGAAGCGTGGTTGATGATTGGGGAGCTGCGACGCTAGTAGCGTCACTCAGATAAATGAGGAAAATGGGGCGGGGCGGCCGGGGCGGTGAGCTCGTTAACCGGGTCGGGGGATCAGTAGCCGGAGCGACAGCAGCACATATATAACTGCACAAAGGCAGAAACACTGTTGAGTAATTCACTGCATAACAAAAAATTACTCCATTCTAAATTTACCTCCGGCAATTACATCTACCATATAGCTATTTTATGAGGTTGATTATTTTACTCCACTCTGCTCCCTGTTGTTGTGTTCGTGAAATTAATCAGAGAGACACATTGCTTAAGTCAAAATACTAAACAGGAAGAACAACTTGGAGTGCACAAGCATCATACTAATTTTCATTTTGCAACAAGAACAATTTGCACTTATATAGTGCTTTTAAAGTCCCGAGGCATTTCACAGGAGAGTAGCCAGAGAAACATTGACATCGAGCCAAAGAACGAGACATTAGGAGGGGCGACGGTCAAAAGAGGTAGGTTTTAAGGATGGTTTTAAAGGAGGAGAGAAGAGGTTGAGGGGGAGAAATCTAGAACCTTGGGCCATGGGAAAAGGGAATGGGGATGCGTAAGAGACCAGAGTTGAAAGAAAGCAGAGTTCTCGGAGTATTGCAGGGCTGGAAGAGGTTACAGAGATAACTTGATCAAAGAGGTAGGTTTTAAGGAGCGCCTTAAAGGAGGAGAGCAAGGTACAGAGACAGAGAGGTTTAGGGAGGGAATTCCTGAGCTTAGGGCCTAGGCAGCAAAAAGGACTCCCGCCAATGGTGGAGCGATTAAAATATGGGATGCACAAGAGGCCAGAATTAGAGGAGCGCAGAGATCTTGGAGGGTTGTACGGCTGGAGGAAGTTACAGAGATAGGGAGGGGTGAGGCCATGAAAGGATTTGAAAACAAGGATGAGAATTTTAAAATTGAGGCGTTGTCGGACCAAGAGCTAAGGTAGGTCAGCGAGCACAGGGGTGATGGGTGAACGGGACTTGACGAGATCCAAATACTTAAAAGGAGTGGGGATGCATATGAGACCAGAGTTGGAAGAAAGCAGAGTTCTCAGAGTATTGTAGGGCTGGTGGAGGTTACAGCGATAGGGAGGAGCGAGGCCACGGAGTGATTTGAAGACGAGGATGAGAATTTTAAATTTGAGGCTTTGGTGGATTGGGAGCCAGTGTAGGTCAGCGAGCACAGGGGTGATAGGTGAGTTAATATTGGTATGGGTTAAGATACAGGCAGCAGAGTTTAGCATCGCAAGCAATGGAACCTGAAAAGGACTTCAAGAGAATAGCAGCTATTTGATTAATTGAGGAGAAAGATGAAAACTACATTTTTTTTTAACAAGCAATGCAGTAAACGGAGTTACATTTTCACAATCAGTAACCTTTTGTTGCATTAAAAAGAAGAGAGGACAGTCATTACACTTATAGAAACATCATCACAAAAGGAGCCATGAATACCATTATAGTTGTGTGACAGTAGTCGGGAGGGAGTGGCCCTGGGAGTCCTCAACATTTACTCCAGACCCCATGAAGTCTCATGGCATCAGGTCAAACATGGGCAAGGAAACCTCCTGCTGATTACCACCTACCATCCTCCCTCAGCTGATGAATCAGTACTCCTCCATGTTGAACACCACTTGGAAGAAGCACTGAGGGTAGCAAGGGCACAAAATGTACTCTGGGTGGGGGACTTAAATGTCCATCACCAAGAGTGGGTCGGTAGCACCATTACTGACCGAGCTGGCCGAATCCTGAAGGAGATAGCTGCCAGACTGGGCTGTGGTAGGTGGTGAAAGAACCAGCACGAGGGAAAAATCTACTTGACCTCGTCCTCACCAATCTACCTGTCGTAGATGCATCTGTCCATGACAGTGTTGGTAGCAGTAACCACCCAGAGTCCTTGAGGAGGCGAAGTCCCATCTTCATAGAGTCATAACGTCACAGAAGGAGGCCATTCGGCCCATCGAGTCCGTGCCGGCTCTCTGTAGAGCAATCCAGTCAGTCCCATTCCTCCGCTCTATCCCCGTAGCCCTGCAAGTTTATTTCCCTCAAGTGCCTATCCAATCTCCCCTTGAAAACATTGAGTGTCCCCGGCTTCCAACACTTCCGTCAGCAGCGAATTCCAGGTCATCACCACTCGCTGCGTTCACACTGAGTACAACCTCCATCGTGTTGTGTGGCACTACCACCGTGCGAAATAGATTAAGAAGAGATCTAGTAGCTCAAAAATGGGCATCCATGAGATGCTGTGGGCCGTCAGCAGCAGCAGAATTGTATTCCACCACAATCTGTAACCTCATGGCCCCGGCATATCCCTCATTCTACCATTACCATCAAGCCAGGGGACCAACCCTGGTTTAATGAGGAGTGCAGAAGAGCATGCCAGGAGCAGCACCAGGAGTACCTGAAAATGAGGTGCCAACCTGGTGAAGCTACAACACAGGAGTACATGTATGCTAAACAGCAAAAGCAGCATTCTATAGACAGAGCTAAGCGACCCCACAACCAACAGATCAGATCAAAGCTCTGCAGTCCTGCCACATCCATTCGTGAATGGTGGTGGACAATTAAACAACTAACAGGAAGAGAAGGCTCCATGAACATCCCTATTCTCAATGATGGAGGAGCCCAGCACGTTAGTGCAAAAGACAAGACTGAAGCATTTGCAACCTTCTTCAGCCAGGAGTGCTGAGTGGATGATCCATCTCGGCTTCCTCCTGAGGTCCCCACCGATCACAGATGCCAGTCTTCAGCCAATTCGATTCACTCCACATGATATCAAGGAACGGTTGAGCTCACTGGATACAGGAAAGGCTGTGGGCCCCGACAACATCCGGCTGTAATGCTGAAGACCCATGCTGCAGAAGTAGCTTTGCCTCTAGCCAAACTTTTCCAGTACAGCTACAACACTGGCATCTACCCAAAAAAGTGAAAAATTACCCAGGTATGTCTTATTGACAAAAGCAGGACAAATACAATCCAGCCAATTACCACCATCAGCCTACTCTCAATCATCAACAAAGTGATGGAAGGTGTCGTCAATAGTGCTGTCAAGTGACACTTACTCACCCATAACTTGCTCACCAATACTCAGTTTGGGTTCCTCCAAGACCACTCAGCTTCAGAACTTAATGGCCCGTATTTTCCGATTGCAGGCCTTCTGCGTGCGGAGGCCTGCGATCTGGAAAAATCTACGCCCTTACCTGAGGGCTCCCGGGACGCACACACTTCCGATCCTGGGCCTCTCCAAACTCCAAGTGCGCAGGGCCCACGTATCCCAGAGGCGCAGGTAGTTCGCAGCATCCCTGGGATCACGTGGGCTATGGGGAGCCAATCAAAGAAGGGAATCTCCCTTCATACACTTGACAGGAAGACCTGTCAAATATATGAATGGAGATCACCCCAAAAACATAGTAAAACTTTAAATAAATTTTAAAAAAATTCGCCTTTTTAGAATGACTTGAAATTACAATAAATTAAATATCTTTGAACAAAATAATTAAAGTTTTTTATGGGGCTAAAAATAAACTAACCTTTTTTTAAAGTATTTTTAAATGAGAAATCAGTGAAAAAAATTTTTTTTTAACTTTTTTTCAACTCTTATCCTGGTAAGAGCAGAATTGTAAGGGTTTTCTGCGGGTGGAGGGTCAACAAAAAGCCGAACTATCCGCCCGCAGAGGCCCTTCTCCAGGGCAGGCGGAGGATCTGTTAAGAGCATTCTTGACAGATCGGAAATGCCGGTTTTCAGCGCATGTGCTGTGCATGCCTGAAACCGGCATTTCCAATGTCCTTACGGGTGGGTACACAGCCGTAGGGATCGGAATATCTGGGCCATTATAGCCTTGTTTGAAACATGGACAAAAGAGCTAAATTCCAGAGGTAAGAGGAGAGTGACTGCCCTTGACATCAAGGCAGCATTTGACCGAATGTGGCACCAAGGAGCCCTAGTAAAACTGAAGTCAGTGGGGATCAGGGGGAAAATTCTCCACTGGCTGGAGTCATACCTAGCACACAGGAAGATGGTGTGGTTGTTGGTACTCTGTGATAGGTGACTCAGTTCCTGCCCCCTTAAAGCCTCTCCACCTTCTACAAGGCTCAAGTCAAGAGTGTGATCGAATACACAGCATTTGCCTGGGATAGATGCAGCCACAAAAACCCTCAAAAAGCTTGACACCATCCAGGACAAAGCAGTTGATTGGTGCCCCTGCCATTGGACACAATAACCACACCCTCCAATACTAATACTCTGTGGCTGTGGTCTGTACTTTCCACAAAATGCACTGCAGCAACTCATAGGAACATCAAGGCAGCATTTGACCGAGTGTGGCATCAAGGAGCCTTGGTAAAACTGAAGTCAATGGGAATCGGGGGGAGGGGGAGGGGGGGGACTCTCCACTGGCTGGAGTCATACTTAGCACAAAGGAAGATAGTTGTGGTGGTTGAAGGTCAACCATCACAGCCCCAGGACATCGCTGCAGGAGTACCTCAGGGCAGTGTCCCAGGCCCAACCATCTTCAGCTGCTTCATCAATGACCTTCCCTCCAACATAAGGTCAGAAATGGGGATGTTTGCTGATGACTGCACAGTGTTCAGTGCCATTCACAACTCCTCAGATAATGAAGCAGTCCATGCCCGCATGCAATAAGATAAGTGGCAGGTAACATTCGCGCCACACAAGTGCCAGGTAATGACTATCTCCAACAAGTGAGAGTCTAACCACCACCCCTTGACATTCAATGGCATTACCATCGCCGAATCCCCCACCATCAACATTCTGGGGGTCACCATTGACCAGAAACTTAACTGGACCAGCCACATAAATATTGTGGCAACAAGAGCAGGTCACAGGCTAGGTATTCTGCGGCGAGTGTCTCACCTCCTGACTCCCCAAAGCCTTTCCACTATCTACAAGGCACAAGTAAGGAGTGTGATGGAATACTCTCCACTTGCCTGGATGTGTGCAGCTCCAACAACATTCAAGAAGCTCGACGCCATCCAGGACAAAGCAGCCCGCTTGATTGGCACCCGATCCACCACCTTAAACATTCACTCCCTCCACCATCGGCGCACCATGGCTGCAGTGTGTACCATCTACAAGATGCACTGCAGCAACTCGCCACGGCTTCTTCAGCAACACCTCCCAAACTCGCGACCTCTTCCACCTAGAAGGACAAGGGCAGCAGGCGCATGGGAACACCACCACCTCCAAGTTCCCCTCCAAGTCACACACCATCCTGACTTGGAAGTATATTGCCAATCCTTCAACGTCGCTGGGTCAAAATCCTGGAACTTTCTACCTAACAGCACTGTGGGAGTATCTTCACTACATGGACTGCAGCGGTTCAAGAAGGTGGCTCACCACCACCTTCTCAAGGGCAATTAGGGATGGGCAATAAATGCTGGCCTTGCCAGCGACGCCCACATCCCATAAAAACAAATTTAAAAAAAACATAGGAACAGGAGTAGGCCATTGAGCCCCTCGAGCCTGTTCCGCCATTCAATGAGATCATGGCTGATCTGTGACCTAAATCCATATACCCGCCTTTTCCCCATGTCCCTTAATAACTTTGGTTAACAAAAAGCTATCAATCGCTGATTTCAAATTAACAATTGATCTAGCATCAAATGCCATTTGCAGAAGAGAGTTCCAAACTTCTACCACCCTTTGTGTGTAGAAGTGTTTCCTAATTTCACTCCTGAAAGGTCTGGCTCTAATGTTTAGACTATGCCCCCTAGTCCTAGAATCCCCAATCAGTGGAAATAGTTTCTCTCTATTTACCCTATCTGTTCCCCTTAATATCTTGAAAACTTCGATCAGATCAGCCCTTAACTGTCTAAATTCTAGGGAATACAACCTAATTTGTGTAGTCTCTCCTCGTA
This sequence comes from Squalus acanthias, assembly GCA_030390025.1. Lineage (NCBI taxonomy): Eukaryota > Metazoa > Chordata > Chondrichthyes > Squaliformes > Squalidae > Squalus > Squalus acanthias. Next base: position 153,727,329 of record CM059428.1, read on the forward strand.
ACTTAACCCTTGAAGTCTGGGTATCATTCTGGTAAACCTATGCTGCACTCCCTGCAAGACCTTCCTGAGGTGTGGTGCCCAGACTGCTCACAGTACTCCAGGTGTGGACTAAGCAGGGCTTTGTACAGTTGCAGCATAACTTCTACCCCCTTGTACTCTACTCCTCTAGATATAAAGGCCAGCATTCCATTAGCCTTTTTGATTATTTTCTCTTCTTGTTCATGACATTTTAATGATCTATGTACCTGGACTCCCAAGTCTCTTTGGACCTCCACTGTTTTTAGCTTTTCACCATTTAGAAAGTACCCTGTTCTATCCTTTTTAGGTCCAAAGTGGATTTGCTTACATTGAAATCCATTTGCCACAGTTTTTCCCATTCACTTAATCTATCGCTATCACTTTGTAATTTTATGCTTTCATCTACACTGCTTACAATGCCGCCTATCTTTGTATCATCAGCAAATTTGGATATATGACTTTCTATGCCATCATCTAAGTCATTCATAAATATTATGAATAGTTGAGGCCCTAACACAGATCGCTGTGGGATACCACTAGTCACATCCTGCCAATTTGAGTACCTACCCATTATCCCTACTCTCTGTCTCCTGCCGCTCAGCCAATTTCCTAACCAGGTCAATAATTTGTCCTCAATTCCATGGGCTTCTACCTTAGTTAGCAGTCTCTTATGTGGGACTTTATCAAATGCCTTCTGGAAGCCCATATAAATAACATCCATAGACATTCTCCTGTCCACTACTTTAGTCACTTCCTCAAAAAAATCAATCAGGTTTGTCAGACATGACCTACCTTTCACAAATCCATGCTGGTTCTCTCTGATCAACTGAAAATTTTTGAGGTGTTCTGTCACCCTATCCTTAATTATAGACTCTAGCAATTTCCCGACAACAGACTCACCAAGTTTTCTTTAACAACTCCTCTCAGCTTTGTGACCTCTATAACCAAGAAGGACAAGAGCAGCAATATCATTGGAATACTATCACCTCCAACATACACACAATCCTGACTTGAACGTTGCTGGGTCAAAATTCCAGCAATCATTACCAAACATCTCAATATTGAGATTGACACATTTTAATAAGAGCAATGAATTTGAGGTACAAATCAATCATGGTCTAATTGAACGGTGCAGAATGGGCTTGAGGGGCTGAATGGACTATTCCTGTTTCCATGTTCACAGGTAGCTCTCAAGATTACTTCTTCAGCCACGCATCAGAATAGGAAAGGACAGGAGAATTAGGGAAATTAATGCATGGCTACAGGTGTGGAGTCAGAAAGAGGGATTCTACTTTAGAACATAGAACATAGAACAGTACAGCACAGTACAGGCCCTTCGGCCCTCGATGTTGTGCCGAGCATTGTCCGAGACCAAGATCAAGCTATCACACTCCCTATCACTCTGGTGTGCTCCATGTGCTTATCCAATAACCGCTTGAAAGTTCCTAAAGTGTCCGACTCCACTATCACAGCAGGCAGTCCATTCCACACCCCAACCACTCTCTGAGTAAAGAATCTACCTCGGACATCCCTTCTATATCTCCCCCCATGCACCTTATAGTTATGCCCCCTTGTAACAGCTGCCTCTACCCGAGGAAATAGTCTCTGAACATCCACTCTATCTATCCCCCTCATCATCTTATAAACCTCTATTAAGTCGCCTCTCATCCTCCTCCGCTCCAAAGAGAAAAGCCCCAACTCCCTCAATCTTTCCTCATAAGACATTAGCACCAGTTCTGGGACAGGTGGAAGCTACTCCGAAAGGATGGGCTACAGGAAGAGTACTAATGTACTAGAAAAATGGTTTAATAGGGTAGTGATGAGATATTAAAGTAGGAAGTAAACGAGGCTCGTTTGGAACTAAACACCAACATGGATCTGTTGGGTCAATGGTTTCTTTCTGTGCAGTAAATTCTATGTTATTCTATTTAGGAAAGGGGTGGTTGGGAAAATAAAACCAACCAGCATCATCTAATAGTGAGAGGGAAATTGATGAGGATAATACTCATACAGAAAACAAATTAGCAAGAGGGATATGGAGTAGAGGAATAAAATATAAATTATCCAGTTATAAACAGGGAAAAGATTGTACAGGACAGAAGAGGCCATTCAGACCATTGTGCATGCACTGGCTCTTTAAAAGAACTGCCTAATTAGTCCCACTCCCCCGCTCTTTCCCCATATCCCTGCAATTTTTTTCCTTTTCAAGTATATATCTAATTTGCTTTTGAAAGTTACTATTGAACCTTCTTCTACCACCCTTTCAGGCAGCGCATTCCAGATAATCACAACTCGCTGCGTAAAAAACAATTCTCCTCATCACCCCTCTGGTTGTTTTGTCAATTATCTTAAATCTGTGTCCTCTGGTTACCGACCCTTCTGCCAGTGGAAATGGTTTCTCCTTATTTACTCTGTCAAAACACTTCAGAATTGTGAACACCTCTATTAAATCTCTCCTTAACCTTCTCTGCTCTAAGGAGAACAATCCCAGCTTCTCTCGTCTCTTCACATAACTGAAGTCCCTCATCTCTGGTATAATTCTGGTAAACCTCCACTGCACCCTCGCCTAGGCCTCATTCCTTATAATTTCACCAATCATAATTGAGCACAGAATAAAGGTTTGTGCTGAGCAAATCTATAGTTGTAGCTATTCTGGCAGCCAACATAGCAATTTTCAGCAGCATTTTCACAGAGGCTTATTGTTACTGTTTGAGGAGCTTAAGCTGCCTTCAAGCTCCTTAATGCACCAACTATAATACTTTAATGGACACAAGTTCTGGTTGCACACAATACCACTTTGAAGTTTAAATTGTCTTCTCAGCGTACGGGACTCTACTGGGGATTAATGCCCACTCACGAAACAATTAATTCTCTAGATTTTCACTTAGCTTTCATAAAATGTTCATAACGTGGTAAAAAGGGTGCAGGATTAAAAAAAAAACACAGCAAAAATAGTTCTTTGTATTATTGATAGTATTGTTTGAATAAAATGTTAGCTTCTCAAGCATAGCATTTTTGAAATGACTAAAATGTAGTTAGAGTTCTAAAAGAATAAGCAGGTAATCGTTGAGGTATTGATTTTCCCTTGCAGCTTGCATGTTAACAAAGTTGTACTCAGCATCAGTTTGCAGAAAAAAAACCTAAACTTACGATGGTAAATGCTGCAAGAAGAGATTGAGAATTAGAATATGCAGTTATTATTAATGAATTGAAACAAAATAGTTCCTTGGCTCAGTTGGTGGCACTCCCGCCTCTAAAAAAAATTGTAGGTTTAAGCCACACTCCAAGACTTGAGTGTATGATCTAAGCTGGTACACTAGTCCAGTGCTACAGTGTCAGAGGTGCAGTCCTTCAGAGGAGATAGGAAACTCTAAAGTTCTGTCTGGTAGTTCAGGTGGGTGTTTAAGAGTGAGAATTTCTCTCAGTGGCCTGGCAAACATACTTCCCTAAACCAGCACCACCAAAAAACAGACTGGCTAGTTATTCATCTTATTGCTAGTTGTGGGATTGTGCTGTGTGCAAAATAGCTGCTGCATTTGCTTGTATCAGAACAGTGACTTCAAAGTAATTTATTGATTCTTTGATCAAACACTTGGTCGTCTGCCCTAATGCCTCCTTCTTTGGCTCGGTGTATGATGGGGCTCCTGTGAAGCATCTTGGGACATTTCACTACGTTAAACATGCTACATAAATGGAAGCTGTTGTTGAAGTGCTTTTGGGATGTTTCTGGGAGACATGATATATTAGCATTAGATTAGTGGAAGTTTTTCTTCTGTATTCTGGCTGAATGCTTAAGTTGCTGGTAGCTACATGTCCCAAAATATGTACTTCCGCAGTCATATTGTTCAACGATTTCACCCCACACACTGTGATGCTGAAAAAGCCTCAAAAACACCAGTACAGTATAATGGCTAACGCAATGTTAGGAATAGATTTCTTTTTATAATATTAATGTTATATCAATGAAATATTTCCAAGTAAAAATAAAAAATATATCAACACTTAACTTCTGCTTTGTTTCTCTATTTTTTCTCCATTCTACACTTCAACATTCATTTACATTTTGTTGTCTATGTCTTCATTGTCCTGTCCCTCACTTTTGGCCGGGACTTACGCAAGTAAACTCAGTCCAGGGTCAACCAAAACTCTGCTGCCCATAACCTGATCTGCGCCACATCCCACTCAACCATCACCCCTGTGCTCCTGCTCGCTCACCTACATTGGCTCCTGATCCACCAACGCCTTCAATTTAAAATCTGCTCCTGGTGTTTAAATCCTTCAATGGCCTCACTTCTCCCTGTCTCTGTAACCTCCTCCAGCCTTACAGCCCTATAAAAGGCTCCAGAGACCAGGTAAGGCCTCAGAGCGTCGGCGGGAGTTTCAGCGGCGGCAGTGGGCCTGTAAAAGGCTCCAGAGACCAGGTAAGGCCTCAGAGCGTCGGCGGGAGTTTCAGCGGCGGCAGTGGGCCTATAAAAGGCTCCAGAGACCAGGTAAGGCCTCAGAGCGTCGGCGGGAGTTTCAGCGGCGGCAGTGGGTCTATAAAAGGCTCCAGAGACCAGGTAAGGCCTCAGATAGTCGGCGGGAGTTTCAGCGGCGGCAGTGGGCCTATAAAAGGCTCCAGAGACCAGGTAAGGCGTACCAGTCTCCGAACTCGGAGGGAAAAATAATCGAAGTGTGACGTCACCAAAAAGCAGGTAGGTGATTGGTTGGTGAGTATTTCTCTCTTTTTAAGCTTAAATTCTGTGGTGTTAAATTTCTAGGGTCTCTGTGGTGTACTGGGGACAGTTGGTAAATAAAGCGCCCTAGAGTATATCTGTAACTGGGGTATTGAATACATTTTTAATTTAACTAAAGGAGTAGGTCATGTCAGGTGAGATCATCCCCGTGTTATGCTCCTCTTGCTCCATGTGGGAATTCAGGGACGCTGCCAGTGTCCCTGGGGACCATGTGTGCGAGAAATGCATCCAGCTGCAGCTACTTGTAGACCGCATGGCGGCGCTCAAGCTGCGGGTGGATGAGTTTTGGAGCATACGCGATGCTGAGAGGGTCGTGGATGACACGTTTAGTGAGTTGGTCACGCCGCAGGGTAGGGCTGCACAGGCAGAAGGGAAATGGGTGACCATCAGGCGGAGCAGCAGAGGCAGGCAGGAAGTACAGGGGACCCCTGCGGTCATCCCCCTTTCAAACAGGTATACCGATTTGGATACTGTTGAGGGGGATGACTCACCAGGGGAGAGTGGCAGCAGCCAACTTCCTGGCACCAGGGTTGCTTCTGCTGCTCAGAAAGGGAGGAAAAAGAGTGGGAAAGCAATAGTGGTAGGGGATTCTATCGTAAGGGGAATAGATAGGCGTTTCTGTGGCAGTAAACATGACTCCAGGATGGTTTGTTGCCTCCCTGGGGTCAGGGTCATGGATGTCACTGAGCGGCTACAGGGCATTCTTAAGGGGGAGGGTGAGCAGGCAGAGGTCGTGGTTCACATTGGGACCAACGACATAGTTAGGAAGGGGGATGAGGTCCTGCATCAAGAATTTAGGGAGCTAGGCAGCAGATTAAAGAGCAGGACCTCAAAGGTTGTAATCTCTGGATTACTCCCAGTGCCACGTGCTAGTGAGAATAGGAATAGGAGGATAGAACAGATGAATGCGTGGCTAAAGAGTTGGTGCAGGAGGGAGGGTTTTAGTTTCCTGGATCACTGGGCCTGCTTCTGGGGAAGGTGGGACTTGTACAAGTCGGACGGTTTGCACCTGAACCAGAGCGGGACAAATATCCTTGCGGGGAGGTTTGCTAGCACTGTTGGGGGGGGTTTAAACTAACTTGGCAGGGGGATGGGATACAGAGTGGAGCTACAATAGGGGGTGATGTACAGTCACATATAGAGAAAAAAACAAGTCAGCTTGGAAGACAGGGCAAACATGTAAGAGCAAGGCTGGAAGGCATCTATTTTAATGCAAGGAGTCTAGCGAATAAGGTGGATGAACTGAAGGTGTTGATAAACACATGGGAGTATGATATTGTTGCTATCACGGAGACATGGTTGAGGGAGGGGCAAGACTGGCAGCTCAATATTCCGGGGTACAGAAACTTCAGGCAAGACAGAGGGGGAGGTATAAGAGGAGGGGGTGTCGCAATATTAATTAAGGAATCAATTACTGCCATAAGGAGGGATGATATATTAGCAGGTTCCTCCAATGAGGCTATATGGGTGGAGCTTAAAAACAAAAAGGGGGCAAGCACTTTGCTGGGAGCGTACTATAGGCCCCCAAACAGTCAGGGGGAGATAGAGGAACAGATATGTAGGCAAATCTCAGAGAAATGTGCAAATAATAGGGTAATAATAATGGGGGATTTCAACTTCCCCAATATTAACTGGGATAGTCAGAGTGTGAAAGGCTTAGAGGGTTCAAAATTCTTAAAGTGCATCCAGGAGAGCTTTTTGAGCCAGCATGTAGAAAGTCCTACAAGGGAGGGAGCGGTACTGGACCTAATTCTAGGGAATGTGGCCGGCCAAGTGGAAGAAGTGCTAGTAGGTGAGCACTTTGGTGACAGTGACCATAATATGGTGAGATTTAAGGTGGTCATGGAAAAGGACAGGGATGGGATGGAAATAAAGGTTCTAAATTGGGGGAAGGCCGATTTTAATAAGATAAGGCAGGATCTGGCCAAAATGAACTGGGATCAGCTGCTTGTAGGAAAATCCGCATCGGAGCAATGGGATTCTTTCAGAAGGGAGATTGAGATCATACAATGGCAGCATGTTCCCGTAAAGGTCAAGGGTGGTTCCAAAAACCCCAGGGAACCTTGGATGTCAGGGGATATACGAGAATGGATCAGGAAAAAAAGGAGGGCTTTTGGCAGATACAAAATGCTAAAGACGGAGGAAGCCCTAGAGGAGTACAAAAAGTGCAGGGGGATACTTAAAAAAGAAATTAGGAGATCAAGGAGGGGCCATGAAATAACACTGGCAAGCAAAATACAGGAAAATCCTAAGATGTTTTATAAGTATATTAAGGGTAAGAGGATAACTAGGGAAAAAATAGGGCCCATTAGGGCCAAAAGTGGCAATCTGTGTGTGGAGCCGGAAGATGTAGGTGGGGTTCTAAATGAATTTTTTGCATCTGTTTTCACTATGGAGAAGGACGATGCAGACATAAAATTAGGGCAGGGGGACTGTGATATACTCGAACATTTTAACATCGAGAGGGAGGAGGTATTGGCGGTTTTAGCAGGTCTAAAAATGGATAAATCCCCAGGTCCAGACGAAATGTATCCCAGGGTCCTGTGGGAGGCAAAGGAGGAGATTGCGGGGGCTCTAACACATATATTCAGAACCTCTCTGGCCACAGGAGATGTGCCAGAGGACTGGAAAACCGCTAATGTAGTACCATTATTCAAGAAAGGGAGTAGGGAAAAACCGGGGAACTACAGGCCAGTGAGCCTAACATCAGTGGTAGGAAAATTATTGGAAAAAATTCTGAGGGACAAAATTAGTCTCCACTTGGAGAGGCAAGGATTAATCAGGGTTAGCCAACATGGCTTTGTCAAGGGAAGATCATGTCTGACTAATTTGATTGAATTTTTTGAGGGGGTGACTAGGTGTGTGGATGAGGGTAATGCAGTGGATGTGGTATACATGGATTTCAGTAAGGCCTTCGATAAAGTCCCGCACAGGAGACTGGTCAAGAAGGTAAGAGCCCATGGAATCCAGGGTGCCTTGGCACATTGGATACAAAACTGGCTCAGTGGCAGAAGGCAGAGGGTGATGGTCGAAGGTTGTTTTTGTGACTGGAAGCCTGTGGCCGGTGGGGTACCACAGGGATCGGTGCTGGGTCCCTTGCTGTTTGTGGTCAACATTAACGACTTGGATATGAATGTAAAAGGTATGATCAGTAAGTTCGCGGATGATACAAAAATTGGTAGGGTGGTAAATAGCGAGGAGGGTAGCCTCAGTCTGCAGGACGATATAGATGGGTTGGTCAGATGGGCAGAACAGTGGCAAATGGAATTTAATCCGGAAAAGTGCAAGGTGATGCACTTTGGAGGGACTAACAAGGCAAGGGAATACACAATGAATGGTAAGACCCTAGGCAAGACGGAGGGTCAGAGGGATCTTGGTGTGCAAGTACACAGATCCCTGAAGGCGGCGGAACAGGTGGATAAGGTGGTAAAAAAGGCATATGGGATACTTGCATTCATTAGCCGAGGCATAGAATATAAGAGCAAGGAGGTTATGATGGAGCTGTATAAAACACTGGTTAGGCCACATCTGGAATACTGTGTGCAGTTCTGGTCGCCACACTACAGGAAGCATGTGATAGCTTTGGAGAGGATGCAGAGGAGATTCACCAGAATGTTACCCAGGCTGGAGTGCTTCAGCTATGAAGAGAGACTGGACAGATTGGGTTTGTTTTCCTTGGAGCAGAGGAGGCTGAGGGGGGACATGATTGAGGTGTACAAAATTATGAGGGGCATAGATAGGATGGATACTAAGGAGCTTTTTCCCTTAGTAGAGGGGTCTATAACAAGGGGGCATAGATTCAAGGTAAAGGGCGGGAGGTTTAGAAGGGATTTGAGAAAGAACTTTTTCACCCAGAGGGTGGTTGGAGTCTGGAACTCACTGCCTGAAAGGGTTGTGGAGGCAGGAACCCTCACAACATTCAAGAAGCATTTGGATGAGCACTTGAAATGCCATAGCATACAAGGCTACGGACCAAATGCTGGAATATGGGATTAGATTAGACAGGGCTTGATGGCCGGCGCGGACACGATGGGCCGAAGGGCCTCTATCCGTGCTGTATAACTCTATGACTCTATGACTCTAAGTATTTGTTGAGAAATTAATCCTATAATAACGTCAGTCCATCTATAACTTTTTCTGAAGTATTCAGTTTCCCACAAAAGTGCCCTTTGGTACTAGTTTTCAGCCAAAAAACAGGAACCCTGTGTTTCTCCAACTGTGGCCTCTTACACATCTCTCAGTCCCTTTGCCTCACCATTGGCGGCCATGCCTTCAGCCGTCTAGGCCCGTAGCTCTGGAATTCCCTTCCTAAACCTCTCTGCCTCTCCACCTCTCTCTTTTAAGATCCTCCTTAAAACCTACCTCTTAGTCTCCCCTCCTAATATCTTCTTCTTTGGCTCAGTGTCAATTTTTGTCTGATTACGCTTCTGTAAAGCACTTTGGAACATTTTTCTACATTAAAGGCGCTATGTAAATGCATGTTTTTTTTGGCTGAAAACTAGTACCAAAGGGCACTTTTATGGGAAACTGAATACTGCAGAAAAAGTTATAGATGGACTGACGTTATTACAGGATTAATTTCTCAACAAATACTTGCAAGCTTTCAGAGGCTTAAAGCCTTGTTGACCTTAGAATGGTCCTGATAAGCAAGAGTTCATCAGATAAAGAACCCTTCTTAATAGCAGAAGGTAGGAAGCAAGTTTGTTTACAATATACTTTCTAATTGCTCATTTTCAATGCCAAGTGTTGGCGTTAATTGGAAAAGTGTGTTTGAACAGTTTTAGCAAAAAACTTCAACACAATGAAGAAAGGGATATGATTCAAATTGCCGGAAGTAACATTTTAATCTTGATACGTTAAAAAGGAGGCTTGTGTCTGAGCTTCTATAGACATTTGACTAGCAGGTTGGAAAAACTTAGGAGGAGATTTTAACTGGGAGCAGGGTTTGGGCGGGCAGGGGTGAGGGGGAATGCCCAGATGTAGAGGAGGCTGAGGATCAACAGTTGGGAGGACTTTTCCATGTCAGTTGTCAGGAAACTTCTTAGGAAAATCATTAGTAATACATTCTCCTTAAATCAAGGTGGTACCCTTTGAAAACTTCTACAACTGCATATCCCCGGCCTTCCTGCTATCTTAAACAACTCATTTTCTTTCTTTCAGGCTGCCATGTGCAACTATGTCACATTGCCTCAATTAGGGCTCGCAATACCTTGTGCTCTTTGAGCAACAAAACAAATCAGATTTATTTTACACTAAAAGTGATCAAACCTATTTCTAATCATCATGTTTCCCTGGGTCCCAGGTGTGCTTTTCCATTATCCATCCTAGTCATGGTATTCTGTGAGGCCCAGTGTCGTGAAATTGGTACAAGAGACTCTTGGGACTGAGAAGGCCTTTGTCTCATGACAGTGGAGTCCTGGAAAGGACATGGTGAGGGCTCATTGTCTTATGATACTCCCTGGCAGTCTGGCCTGGCCTCCTACATGCTCTTTGAGTAGGCCCCTGAGGGGATAGGCCTGGCATGTGCTGCTTGCTCATAGAGTTATACAGCACAGAAAGAGGCCCTTCGGCCCATCGTGTCCACACCGGCCATCAAGCCCTGTTTATTCTAATCCCATTTTCCAGCACTTGGTCCGTAGCCTTATATGCTATGATGTTTCAAGTGCTCATCTAAATGCTTCTTGAATGTTGTGAGGGTTCCTGCCTCTACCACCCTTTCAGGCAGTGAGTTCCAGATTCCAACCACTCTCTGAGTGAAAAAGTTTTTCCTTAAATCCCCTCTAAACCTCCTGCCGCTTACCTTGAAACTATGCCCCCTGGTTATTGACTCCTCTACTAAGGGGAAAAATTCCTTTCTATCTACCCTATCTATGCCCCTCATAATTTTGTACACCTCAATCAAGTCCCCCCTCAGCCTTCTCTGCTCTAAGGAAAAGAACCCCAGCCTGTCCATTCTCTCTTCATAGCTGGATCGCTCCAGCCCAGGTAACATCCTGGTGAATCTCCTCTGCACCCTCTCCAATGCAATCACATCCTCCTATAGTGTGGCGACCAGAACTGCACACAGTATTCCAGCTGTGGCCTAACCAGCGTTGAGAAACAGCAGCATCATGTCAGTCAACTCCTGCTGTGTCAGTGGGACTGGGTCCCAGGTTCAAGGGGGTCACTGATCAATGACAAGACAGATGTAATGGTATCCATCAGATCTCTTCAAACAAGGCAAGGGGTTTCTGCAGCTTCCACTGGGTAACAGACCAGTCCTCATCCATTCCTTTGTGCTTTGTGATTCAGTCTTGCAATATCCTCACCCCCACTATCTTGATCCTCTTAATAACTGTCTCTAAGCAGGTGTGTGAGATGTGGGTGGGGCATCATCATCGTCATAATCTTCCAGAATGTATTGACATCCTTCCACCTCCTCCTCATTAACATCTTACTCCTCTTCTGCTATGTGTGTGTGCGTATGTGTTTGTGTTTGTGTGTGTGTAGCTCAACAGAGGAAATCATGAAAAAGCTTAGACCTGGCATACCCATGGAGCTGATTCCATCACTGTAACATCACCAAAAGTGCAATTGAAACTCCGTTTATGCGCATTTTCATAGGGGGAAAAACTGGTGATCACCAGCAAAGCAGTCGGTGTCACCGCCAACTACCGTTAACGGCCGACCAAAATGGCCGCAATTCTAACTGACCTAAATTGGTGTGGGGGGCATGGAGGTAGGTGGTGCAGCACTAACCTTAGGTGCAACGCCATCCTGGTGGTGTTGCACAAGGGATCCGGGATCAATTTGTAGTCCTAGTGCGGCGTTGCTGCTTCCCCCGAGCGTCTGTGTGCGAGGCTGTGATGCTCGCAATGCATTGTGGGCAGTGAAGAGCTCTGAAATTTAAAGGGGCCATGCACCTTGAAGCAAGGGAAAATAAAATGCACTGATTCAATACATTTTTCGGCCCCTTCTGTCTTTTTACAAATACTTAATATTTAAAAGAAGTTCAAAATGTGATTATTCAGCTCTAAAAGCTGAATTACCTTCCTAAACTGAACAAATAGGAAAACTGCCCCAACACTAACACAAATGGCTCAGTAAGCCAGGCAAGGGGAACCCAGGGTCTTGCACGTGGCACTCCAGCTTTGTGCAGGGGGTCAACACTGCAAGACTGGCCCGCTACCCACAGGGGCCAGGAGGCCCTCCAGAAAGAACGATGTGGGAGTGCATTACCAAGGCCATCACTGCCAGCAGTGTCACCCACACCACCTCGCTCCACTGCCCAAAGAAGCTGCATGACCTCAGACCACTGGTCAAGGTCAGTGAATGCATCTTCAAAAGCCGCTACCTACCAACTGCACCACTAGCCTCACACACTGCTCAATGCAGAACCCCCAATCACTCACCTACCAACAATCTGCACCAATGATGAGGCACATCTACCATTCCTAGCATCACCTCACCCCCTTGGAGGAGACAGTGCAGGCCATGGGGCATGGCTGAGCCCTTGGCCAGTGGTGGGGCTGAAAGGATACAAGGTGCAGGTATCCTCATACATTATCCCCCATCTGGCATGCACCTCTAGGTTTCCCGCCCTCCCGTCAGCACAACTCCACCCTTGTGTCTTCCTCATTTCACACACCCAAGAAATGCAGCCTGCCCAGCCAGTGGGACCGCAGGCAGATGGTTCCATCCCGGATATCCAGGTCACAAAGGGGCTGTCTGGGATGCATCCTTCCGTCTGAGTCCTCCTCTTCGGCTTCCTCCTCTTTGCGTCTTCCTCTTCCCTCTGCAAGCGGATGCTGTAAATCTGAAATGACAGCATATGATGCTGCAAATACTCAGTTGGTCAGGCTGCACGTCGACCTGAGACATGAACTCCACAGATGTAGCGTGACCAGCTGAGTATTCGCAGCATGTTCTGTCTTCTCAAAGGCATTCACTTACCATCCGAGCCCTTGCAAGCGTCCAGCAGCACTCCCAAAACACTTAAAAAACTTTTCACAAGCAGCAAGCCACCACTTCAATAAAACCTAGAAAACCAAGGCCAAACCCTTCCATGCAAACTTAACTGATTGATGTGTGTGTCCCTTTAACAGCTGCAGATATCGCCCCTGTCAGCATCTGTCAGCCTGCTTGCATGCCAGGTTAACCTGGCGTGCTTAGGAGCCAGCGCTGAAGTTCACGTAGGTGACGTTAAGTCGGCATTGCACGCCAACTTGACGTCGCCATGCCGCCTTTTTTTTACAGGATGCTGCCGGTTATCGGCAGCACAAAGGGGCCCATGAATATAGCGGCCGCTGCAGGTACCGTCTCCAGCTGGCGAAAGAGCAGCGATCGCCATTTTTTGGAGAATCGCTGGCGCTAACAGGTGGCGGTAAGTATATGAATTTCTCGCCCATAGTGTCCTCAAAGGAGAACAATCCTTAAAAACAGCTACAAAGAAAGGCAAATGGAGTGTTGACCTTTATTGCAAAGGGAATGGAGTATAAAAGTAGGGAAGTCCTGTTACATCTGTACAGGGCGTTGGTGAGACCACACCTGGAGTACTGCGTACAGTTTTGGTCTCCTTATTTAAGGAAGGATATACTTGCATTGGAGGCAGTTCAGAGAAGGTTCATGAGGTTGATTCTGGAGATGAAGGGGTTATCTTATGAAGAAAGGTTGAGCAGGTTGGGCCTATACTCATTGGAGTTTAGAAGAGTGAGAGGGGATCTTATTGAAACATATAGGATTCTGAAGGGGCTTGACAGGGTAGATGCAGAGAGGATGTTTTCCCTCGTGGGGAATCTAGAACTAGGGGGCATCATTTCCGAATAAGGGGGTACCCTTTAAAATCGGAAATGAGGAGGAATTTCTTCTCTCAGAGGGTCGTGAATCTTTGGAATTCTCTTCCCCCAGAGAGCTGTGGAGGCTGGGTCATTGAATATATTTAAGGTGGAGATAAACAGATTTTTGAATGATAAGGGAGTCAAGGGTTATGGGGAGTGGACAGGGAAGTGGAGTTGAAGCCAAGATCAGATCAGCCATGATCTTATTAAATGGCGGAGCAGGCTTGAGGGGCCAAATGACCTACTCCTGCTCCTACATCTTATGTTCTTATGAAAACATATCTTAGAAACCGCTAGAAAGTTTCTCTCTTGCAATTAATTGTGCCAGTGAAGATTTTCCAGTTCAAAAACTTGGAATTGTGCTATTCACACATTAATTAAATTAGCAAGCAGGTCAACAATAAGGGAATAAAACATTTAACAGACAGGTGAAATAAGAATCCACCGCATGTATAGCTGAGAATCCACTGATCAGTTGGATACATATATTACATTAGAGGTATTTCAGAATAGTCTCCAGGAGGAACTACAGAAAAAAAACTCAGGCAGAGCTGCTGGAATCACTTGCATCAGAAATGGAACCTAACTCAACACCGACAATTCTTCACCAGGAAAAAAATCACAGAATCCACAGAAAATCCCAAGGAGCAAAGCACCAGCGCAGACTTAATGGGCCGAATGGCCTGTTCCTGTGCTGTAACATTCTATGCTTCTATGAACCTAAACCTACCTGTTCCAGTAGTTGAGGTAGATGGTAAAGATCCCATGGCATTATTCTAAAAAGAGGAGGGGGGGTTTCTCCTTGGTCAACCTTCTGCCCTCAATTAATAGCACCAAAAATAAATGACCCGATTCGTCATCCTGTGGCTGTTTGTGTGCACTTGCTGCGTACAAAATAACTGACACGTTTACTTCCATTATAACGATCACTGCATTCCAAAATATTTCAATTTATGTGAGAAGTGCTTTAAGATATTTCCCAGAAATGTGTCAATGCTCGATATAAATGCAAGCTTTATTTAAATAGAACATGTGATTAGAAGCCATGGGATTCTTCTTATGTGCTACTCATGTTATTGACCATAACTCACTGGTGACTTTGGTGATTGAAGGTTATTATTATATATCATCTGTATCTGTAGTACCCTAAGAAACAAATGAGGTGATACTTATTACTATTAATATTAATGGGGCCTGCAAAGTCCCTAATGACCATAGGTAATTACCACTGGTTTTAAGAGGTAGTCACAACTATTTCTCAATGCAAATTAGTGAGGATGCAGGGAGGAAGAAGAAAATGAAGAATGGTGCATTTGCAGTTTAGGATGCAAAAGAAAAAAGAGCTCAAAGCAACACTGTCCACTATTGTAACAGTAAATTAGAGAGATACAAGAAAGGTTGTGCCAGAGAGAATTGTTGGAGCTAAAGATGTATTATCAGATTACAAGCTTTTCCTCGTACCTTGTCCAGGAGTATGAGCAAGGTGTTAGAATAGCCTCCCCAGATATGGAAACAATAATCAAGTCATGTATGGACTTGAATTTTATAAAGTTGTTAAGGAGAGGAGAAATATTTGATATGAAAGATTAAACAAAGCTTACTGAAGACAGTCTTAATATAGGAGTTGATGTGAGGGTTCTATTTTAGATCAGAGATAAAAATTTTGATTGATGAAGAAGGACTTAGGGTGGAGCCATCAAAGGTAAAAGGTGAGAGTTTCTGGTTGGACTTGTGCGGGACCTGAACAAACTGCGCCTTTGAAGAATTGAAAGAAGATTTTCATTGGCCCATTATAGGGTATGGAGGAGTTCAAGAAGTAATAATTAACCACTGCATCATGGAAGAGGTGAAGGTTGTGCACATTCAGGGTTTACAGTCTGAAGGAAGTTGATGAATGTAGAGCTTACAGCAACAAAAAGGATGTGACACCAGCCATTATCGAAACCTGATAAGCTAGACTGAGACCGCCCCCCATACGGATAATCCATAGTAAATTAGGTGAACCACACTGTTTGCAACCTTGGTGTCGTATTTGACCCTGAAATGAGCTTCCGACTATATATCCGCACCATAACTAAGACCGCCTATTTCCACCTCTGTAACATCGCCCGTCTCGGCCCTTGCCTCAGCTCATCCGCTGCTGAAACCCTCATCCATGCCTTTGTTACCTCGAGACTTGACTATTCCAATGCACTCCTGGCCAGCCTCTCACATTCTACCCTACGTAAACTTGAGGTTATCCAATGCTCAGCTGCCCGTGTCCTAACTCGCACCAAGTCCCATTTACCCATCACTCCTGTGCTTGCTGACCTAAATTGGCTCCCGGCAACGCTTCGATTTCAAAATTCTCATCTTTGTTTTCAAATCCCTCCATGGCCTCGCCCCTCCCTATCTCTGTAATCTCCTTCAGCCCCACAACGTCCCAAGATATCTGCGCTCCTCTAATTCTCCCCTCTTGAGCATATCTGATTTTAATCATTCAACCATTGGTGGTCGTGCCTTCTGTTGCCTAGGCCCTATGCTCTGGAATTCCCTCCCTAAACCTCTCCGCCTCTCTACCTCTCTTTCCTCCTTTAAGACGCTCCTTAAAACCTACCTCTTTGTCCATGCTTTTGGTCATCTGCCCTAATTTCTCCTTATGTGGCTCGGTGTCAAATTTTTCTCCTATAACACGCCTTAAAGGCGCTATATAAATACGAGTTGTTGTTGCTGAACAATTTCTAACGGTCCATTTTCAATGTTTGTTCAGCTAAACTTTTTAGTGACTGGCTTGCTAATGCACTGGAATAGTCTGACCTACCCAGCAAATGTAGCAGCCTCATCAATAATCAAGGTTCTTTGTTATTTTGATACTCAGGAAGGTAACTTCGTCACAGCTTCCCAGGACAGAATTCAAGAATAATTATCGGTAAATGCCTGTGTGGCTGTTGCCTCACCTCTGGCTCAGCAAATAGTCAGCACTGCGATCTTATCCGCGCTGAATAACGGTAGCTATCTCTCAGTTCATTCAGCAATCCTCACCAGGCTGCAATTGAATGTGTCTGTCCTGATGTGAATAGATATGTTGGTAAAGATTGGCATAATCTGCAAATTTAAATCATCTTATTCTTGAGATCCTCAGGCGGTCAGCAATGAATAAAGTGGGCCCTGATTGATCTGAGAAATGCATGCACCAATGGTTAGTTAGCTTTTGTTAAAACACAGGTGAGCACTGTTTATATCAGAAAGCTGCGGTTTTAACTCTGTATAGCACACGTGCATGTAGGATAGCGATGCTGATAGAGTAACTTGCAAATGTAACAATGCTACTTACAAGTTGTATAGTTCCTGCTGTAATATATCTCACTCTACTTATTTGTTGTGAGGGATGCAATTTTTTGAATCTGAAAACATGCCAAGATTGGGTCAAGGACACTTCCACTGTTCAAAAAAATGTGGCTGAGTACTGTTCTTATTCCTGTCTGTGAAAGTAATCCCAAAACATCCTTGGCCATTTCATGGTTGAGTACTTCCCTATCTGGATGCTCCATAAATCCTAAGCTTCTTGTTGCCGTAGCAACCACGGTGACCAATTGCTAACTTGCAGTTTCAGCCTTGTACTGATTGCATGTTATATGTGTCCATGTTATAAATTGGCTTTCTTCTTCTTGTTATTATAGATTATAGACTAAGGAAAAATGTATCAGAATGTACAAGGACTGCGGATCAAATTTATTCAAAGCCTGCACCCTTCAATAATGTAAGCATCAATCTTTATTACACTCATTATACTCTACTCTGCTTATTTTATTTGAGTTTCAATGAATTAATTAGTTATTCTGAAGTATTTGTAAAAAAGTTAATTTAAAAGTTGTCAAAACGGGTTCACAAGATAGCTGTTAAATAATTAAATGGTCTGCCACAGATTTCATCTGCTGCCAGCCATACATCATCTATTGGAATAGGTACATTTTCCACTCGAAATATCTGGAATATTTTATCATTTTTATTCTGAGATAAGAAACAGCGAGTTCTCAGGTGGTAAATGCACTGCCCGGAGTGGTACGAAGCTGCACAGACCAAATGATCCAGGGATTGATTTAGTTGATGCAGCCAGGGCAACTGTGGGGTGGGGCTACAAATGTCCTCAAAGTAGCTGGACTAGAGAGGGGAGCAAAATCTGCCAGAGTTTCCATTCTTAATTGCTATCTGGTGAATGGAAAGTTTGGCAAAAAAGAACCAGAGGGGAGATGAGGAGAATTTTTTTTTACGCACGGATTTGTTATGATCTGGAATGCACTGCCTGAAAGGGTGGTGGAAGCAAATTCAATAATAACTTTCAAAAGGAAATTGGGTAAGTACTTGAAGGGAAAAAAATTGCAGGTATATAGGGAGAGAGCAGGGGAGTGGGACTAATTGGGTCACTCTTTCAAAGAGCCGAAACAGGCACATTGGGCTGAATGACCTCCTTCTGTGCTGTATGATTAAGAAGATTGAAGTCAAACATGCCCTGCCTTTTAGAAACCTGTGCTGTGTGGCTCTGATTAGCGCCAGTTTCTCCAAGTACTCAGTAATTTCACCCTGTATGATGGACGCTAAGCCTGGATTTTTCTCTTGATATTGCCCAAAAATCGTGTGGTATTGTGACATGGTGGGATCAACGTGCTGAATCCCCACCATTTTCACATGCCTGTTTTCCTGCTGTTATTTCCACCCAGTGCTGGAGGTGTCGGCCCTGAAATGGGGAAATGTATTGACACCTTGATGTCACGCAGCACATTTTCCACCATTACAGCTCAGCCCACATCACGCCCAAACGAAACAGGCATGCAGCGTCACTGGGCAGTAATCTGAAGGTGAAAGTTCATTTAAGGGGCCCAGTAGTTTATTATGAAAGGATTCATAAAAAGCTAGTTTCTCGGCTATTTTTGATCCTATTTTCTTGCCTTTGCTGTTGAAGTTCCCTTTAATGCCACGAGCCTTAATTTTTGCAACAAGTACCTTATGTGGAATCTTATCAAATGCCTTCTGAAAATCCATATATAAACATATTCCTTTGATCTAAACACACTGATTTCCTCAAAAAAAATCAATTGATCAATTAGTCAATGCCCTTTGGAAATCCATGTTGACAATCACTGATTAGCCCCTGCCTTTTAAGAGTTCACTATTTTTAACCCATATTATGTTAATATTAATGTATGGTATAATAATTGACTTAGGAATAATCTGGTAGCCTAAAATATTTTGACCCATGATGTCAGAAAGCCTATATTCGCCCTAATACTCACCCTCTATTCTTATGAATTGCATCTTCGTCCAGTCATTCTGAATTATTTAATGGCATCCACTGCTCTTTGTCACATAATCTATACTTCACACAGTGAAAAAAGAAAACAATAATTCTGTAAAATATGCCTCACCTATGGTGTTAAATGATGCACTGAGCACTGATTCACAGCAAACAGATCAAGTTCCCCATGATCTCTGAAAATAACGATTTTTTCCCCAAAACAAGGGCTCCTCCAATGGATCAGTGTGGACGTAGAAAGGTTGGGTTTGATTTCTGGTTTGTGATGCGTTAGCTGTTCTGAGCCAGTTTTTTTTTTATTCGTTTATGGGATGTGGGCGTCGCTGGCAAGGCCAGCATTTATTGCCCATCCCTAATTGCCCTCGAGAAGGTGGTGGTGAGCCGCCTTCTTGAACCGCTACAGTCCATTTGGTGAAGGTACTCCCACAGTGCTGCTAGGGAGGGAGTTTCAGGATTTTGACCCAGTGACGATGAAGGATCAGCGATATACTTCTAAGTCAGGATGGTGTGTAACTTGGAGGGGAACTTGGAGGTGGTGGTGTTCCCATGCGCCTGCTGCCCTTGTCTTTCTAGGTGGAAGAGGTCGTGGGATTGGGAGGTGCTGCCAAAGAAGCCTTGGCGAGTTGCTGCAGTGCATCGTGTAGAGATTTGACAGCAGAGGTAATACAATAGTCTGCAATACACGTGGGCTAAGAGAAAAAGTATCAGCCAGGGTTTCCACTCTTCATCACTATCCAGTTGCTACTGCTGGAAAGTAAGTGTGTGTGTGTGTATGTGTGTGTGTGGGGGGGGGGGGGACTGTGAGTGTATGCGTGTGTGTGCGCATGTGCTTGTGCATATGCGTGTGCCACCAGTGCACATGCATGTGGCCAAGATTGCCCTCAACTGTGAAACCCTACAGGGTTGAACAGGCTGCTAACAGTCATTGCCTAAATTCACGTGAAGAATGACTATTTGAGCAAGGTGCTCGAGGTGACTGATGAATGTGGGACTGTACCGCAACATGAGTCGGTGCCCTTCGGAGGAGGGGAGGAGGAATTTGAAGGACTAAAAGCATTAAAAGATAATTCACTGAATTGCAAAGGAATCACTATGTTGGATGATCTCAACTGAGTCCCCACCACATTCATATGTTTGAACACGGCAAGAAAATGGGCCGCTGTGAGTTGAATTTCACCCCCTTAGAGTTTAAAATAAGTCTTACAACAACAACAACAACTTTCATTTATATAGTGCCTTTAACAGCGTAAAATGTCCCAAGGCACTTCACAGGAGCGTTATCAAACAGAATTTGACACCAAACCACATAAGGAGGTATTGGGACAGATGCCCAAAAGCTTGGCCAAAGAGGTAGGTTTTATGCAGTGTCTTAAAAGAGAAGAGAGAGGTAGAGAGGCAGAGAGGTTTAGGGAGGGCATTCCAGAGTTTAGGGCCTAGGCAGCTGAAAGCACGGCTGCCAGTGGTGGAACGATTAAATTAGGGGATGTGCAAGAGGCCAGAATTGTTGGAGCACATAGATCTCGGAGGGTTGTAGGGCTGGAGGAGGTTACAGAGATGGGGGGGGCATGAGGCCATGAAGGGATTCAAAAACCAGGATGAGAATTTTAAAATTGAGGCGTTGCCGGACCGGGAGCCAATGTAGGTCAGCGAGCACAAGGGTGATGGGTGAATGGGACTTGGTGCGATCCAAACACTTAAAAATAGCAGCTGGCTGCATTAGTCTGCCAATTATATGACAGGTGTTTTACTACAGCACAGACCTATCCAATCAAAACTAAAGATAACTTTTTGCCTTGTATCTAGCAATCAGAACTATGACAGTACTAAAAGAGCACTTTACTCAACACAATACCAAAGAGGTGTGACAAACCCATTTCTGACTTCAAAATTATATCAACAAAATCCACTAAATAAAATAACTCAGCATAATAGCAATAAACCTCAGGCCTGCTTAGTTTAATTGGCAAAAACAGGTGAGAAATGGCTCATCCTGTAGTCTTGACATTTATTCAATGCACGGGAGCTGTTTACTGCCTCTTAAGCTTGACAGCACAACATATTTTATTTAATAGTCTTCCCTCTGTAACAAATAATATAAATTACACCTATACCAAAGTTGGAGAATGTAATTGTTTGCTAAACATTTAAGGGCAGATTTTCTAGCAGGCAGGCTGAGTGCTGCAGGCAGAGAATGCGTGTGAGAGGGCCGAGAAACGATGCGGGAATCCATTTTACTGGATCCTTAGCAATTAAAAAAGACAGACTCGCATTTATATAGAGAATTTCACAACTTCAGGACGTCCCAAAGCGCTTTACAGTCAATGATGTACCTTTTGAAGAGTAGTCACTGTAGTAATGTAGGAAATGCGGCAGCCAATTTGCACACAGCAAGCTCCCACAAACTGCAATGTGATAATGACCAGATTATCTATTTTTTAATAATATTGGTTGAGGGACAATAATGGCTAGGACACCAGGGAGTACTCCCCTTCTCTTCTTCAAAATAGTGCCGCGGGATCTCTAATGTCCACCTGAGATAGCAGATGGGGACTCGGTTTAACGTCTCATCCGAATAAAATAAATGACTAGATCATCTGGTTCAAGGGTTGGTTGAGGGATAAATGTTGGCCAGGACACTGGGAGAACTCCCCTGCACTTCTTCAAATTTTGCCATGGGATTTTTATGTCCACCTAAGAGGGCAGACTGGTTTAATGTCTCATCTGAAAGACGACACCTCTGACAGTGGAGCACTCCCTCAGTACCGAACTAGTGCTAGCCTAGATTATATGCGTATAAGTCTCTGGAGTGGGACTTGAACTCACAACCTTCTGACTCATAGGCAAGAGTATCACCACTGTGCCATGGCTGACACCCGACTCAGTGTGCGATCTTTATTGTAATAGAATAATACATATTATTTGCTCTATTTCTGATCTTTTTAGGACAGGTTACGCTGCATGACCTGTTTTTCCATCTGAATTGGGCAAAATAAAAACTCCAAACACAAAGGAACACATAAAAGGCCATAGACTATTTTTCTGATTTTTTTTGGATCTTTTTTTAGTTCTGTTTTTCTTTTTTTTTGGTGGGGTTGCTTAGCATCAGAACAGGTCAGGAACATTTATGTTGAAACATAAACAGCTAAATATTGTCTGCAAAATCACCAGAACACTCAATGAAGGGGCCTTCAGGGAAGAGTGACCATAATATGATAGAATTTTATATTGAGTTTGAAAGTGATTTAGTTAAATCCGAAACTAGGATCTTAAAACTAAACAAAGCAAACTACGTCGTAGGTATGAGGGGCGAGTTGGCTAAGGTAGATTGGGAAACTACACTAAAATGTATGACCGTAGACAAGCAATGGCTAGCATTTAAAGAATTAATACATAAATTACAACAAATATACATTCCTTTAAGGCACAAAAAACCCCACAGGAAAAGTGGTCCAACCATGGCTAAGAAGAGAAGTTAAAGATAGTATTAGATCAAAGGAAGAGGCTTATAATGTTGGCAAAAAGAGTAGTAAGCCTGAGGATTGGGAGGATTTTAGAATTCAACAAAGGAGGATCAAGAAATTGATAAAGAAAGGGAAAATAGAATATGAGCATAAAGTAGCAAGAGACATAAAAAAAAACTGTAAAAGTTTCTATAGGTATGTAAAAAGGAAAAGATTAGCGAAAGTAAATGTGGGTCCCTTACAGGCTGAGACAGGAGAAATTATAATGGGAAATAAGGAAATGACAGAGAAATTAAACAAATAGTTTGGGCTGGATTTTGCCGGTGCTCAGGGGGGGGGGGGGGGGGGTTGGAGGCGAATCAGGCGGTAAATTTGAAAAAAATGCTGCCGGGTTCCGATCCCGCCGTCAACCCGCCTCCGTCCAACTTTTCCAAAGGCGGGCTCGCAGACTGCTGGTCGGTCCCGCCACCAAGCGGCGGGATAGGCCCTTAAGACAGTTAACTGGTTGTTAACTGCCTGTGTAATCCTATTTTGCCTCGCCTTTTACATTTTGCCACATTTTCAGCGTGTTCCACGTCGTTACCAAACCATGCCAGCTAAGTGTGGTAGGTTCACAAGTGGCGGCTTCCTGACAGCTGCAACTCCAGCATAAAAACCGAGCTTTCAACAAGGATCAGGTGTAGGTGGCAGAACTTTGTTTTTTCAGGTCTTGGCAAACTTTTTGCAGGTCTACTGATTTTGGAAGTGGTGAGTCTGAGATACATCTCCACTGTGGCCTCCTGGGAAAACCCTCTCCCCACATTGACTGAGCACTTCCTCAACTGAGAATCTACCAGCAGCATGGGAACCATTTATTTCCTTTCATCCTAGGTCCTCAGATTCGGAGGAAGAGCAGCCACGACAGCAGCAGGACCAGGAAAAACAGCAGCAGCAACAACAGGAGCGCCAACCTGCTGCTCAGCCACCTGAAGCTACACAGGGCAGAAGGCATCAGCGCAGGGATGCATGTCGCCGCAGGAGATACCCCCAACACAGGATTTACAGACCGAGGAGCAGCTTCCTCAACATGAGTGAGCAGCAGTGCCAAAGGAGGCTGAGAATTTCGCGAGAGGTAGTCGGTGACATCTGCGCAATGCTGCATCAACACCTGGAGCCCAGAGGAGCAGGTGGACACCCCTTACCAGTGGCTGTCAAAATCACCACCGCACTCAATTTTTTTGCTTCAGGGTCCTTCCAGGGATCATCAGCAAACATCAGTGGCATCTCCCAGTCGGCCGCATACACTTGCATCACTCAGGTAACTGATGCCCTCTTTGCCAAGGTGTACAATTACATCCACTTCTCCACGGATCAAGCAAGTGTAACCGTGCGTGCGGTTGGCTTTGTAAATATGGCAGGCTTGCCAAGGGTGCAGGGTGTCGTAGACTGCACACATGTGGCCCTTAGGGCACCCCATCACAACCCAGCTGTTTTTGTCAACCGCAAGGGCTTCCACTCCCTCAACGTGCAGCTGGTGTGTAACCACAGGAAGGACATTTTGCATGTTTGTGCGAAGTACCCTGGCAGTTGCCATGACTCATTCATCCTGTGCCAGTCTAGTGTGCCTCCGCTGTTCATTCCACCAAACAAACTTTCTGGGTGGCTACTTGGAGACAAGGGCTATCCCCTGAAGACGTGGCTGATGACGCCATTGAGGAGGCCATCGAACAAAGCTGAGGAGCGCTACAATGCCGGCCACATTTCGACCAGATCCATCATCGAACAACCCATCGGCTTGCTGAAGATACGATTCAGATGCCTTGACAGATCAGGTGGAGCCCTACAGTATTCAGCAGCCAGGGTCTCCAGAATCATCGTGGTCTGCTGTGCACTGCACAACATCGCACAGCATTGTGGCTTGCAGCTGCCTGAGGAACAAGTGGCTCAGCGCATAGCCTCCTCAGATGAGGAGGATGAGGAGAATGAGGAGGAGGAGGAGGAGGAAGACCTTACGGAGGCGGGTGAGCCAGCTGCAGCCACACAACTTTGGTTTGCTGGAGAGGTTTTTTCCTCGCAGAGGAAGGAAAGAGCACCTCCTTTTGAACTCAGGCTCCCTCCACCAGAGCATGGAGGGAGTCATCATCGAAACATGGTGAGGCCTTAGCCCTTGAACTCGACATTTCAGCAGTAGAACACACTTTAAGCAGTTGTCACTCTGGAAGAACATAGGCACAAAATGAAGCAATGCTGCTTGGAGGCCTTTAATGCAGCTGGAGAAATGACGTCAGCAGAGGTGAGTTTCAGACCCAAAAGACTAATTGGGTCAGGGGAGCGCACACGCAGGGAATCAATTGCCCAATTAGGGCAAAATCGCAATTTTATCCCGCCCGACAGCGGAGGTGGTATCTGGACCCGCCGACCACCTGACCTGCACCCAACCCGCCACCAATAGCAAAATTGAGCCATTTGTGTCTGTCTTCATGGAAGAAGATGCAAAAAACTTCCCGGAAATAGTGGAGAACCAAGGCTCTAGCGAGAATGAGGAACTGAAAGAAATTAGTATTAGTAATAAAATAGTACTGGAAAAATTAATGCGACTGAAAGCCAATAAATCCCTTGGACCTGATGGCCTACACCCTAGGGTTTTGAAAGAGGTGGCTATAGAGATAGTGGATGCATTGGTTGTCATTTTTCCAAAATTCCATTGATTCTAGAATGGTTCCTGCGAATTGGAAGGTAGCAAATGTAACCCCACTATTTAAGAAAGGAGGGAGAGGGAAAACGGGGAACTACAGTCCAGTTAACCTGAAATCAGTAGTAGGGAAAATGCTAGAATCTATTATTAAGGACGAGGTAACAGGGCACTTAGAAAATAATAATACGATTGGGCAGAGTCAACACGGATTTATGAATTGGAAATCGTGTTTGACAAATCTGTTAGAGTTTTTTGCGGTTGTAACTAGTAGAATAGATAAGGGGGAACCAGTGGATGTGGATTTCAGAAGGCATTCGATAAGGTGCCACACAAGAGGTTATTAAACAAAATTAGGGCTCATGGGATTGGGGTAATATACTAGCATGGATTAAGGATTGGTTAACGGACAGAAAACAGAGAGTTGGAATAAACGGGTCATTTTCGGGTTGGCAGGCTGTAACTAGTGGGGTACCGCAAGGATCAGGGCTTGGGCCTCAGCTATTCACAATCTATATGAATGATTTGGATGAGGGGACCAAATGTAATATATCCAAGTTTGCTGATGATACAAAGCTGGGTGGGAATGTAAGTTGTGAAGAGGATGCAAGGAGGCTTCAAGGGGATATAGACAGGCTAAGTGAGTGCGCAAGAACATGGCAAATGGAATATAATGTGGAGAAATGTGAAGTTATCCACTTTGGTAGGAAAAATAGAAAAGCAGAGTACTTTTTAAATGGTGAGAGATTGGGAAATGTTGGTGTTCAGAGGGACCTGGGTGTCCTTGTACATGAATCACTGAAAGTTAACATGCAGGTACAGCAAGCAATTAGGAAAGCAAATGGTATGTTGGCCTTTATTACAAGAGGATTTGAGCATAAGAGTAAAGACCTCTTACTGCAATTATATATGGCCCTGGTGAGACCACACGTATTGTGTACAGTTTTGGTCTCCTTACTTAAGGAAGGATATACTTGCCATAGAGGGAGTGTAACAAAGGTTCATCAGACTGGTTCCTGGGATGAGGGGATTGTCCTATGAGAGATTGAGTAGACTAGGCCTATATTCTCTCGCGTTTCGAAGAATGAGAGGTGATCTCATTGAAACATACAAAATTCTTACAAGGCTTGACAGGGTAAATGCTGGGAGGATGTTTCCCCTGGCTGGGGCGTCTAGAACCAACGGTCACAGTCTCAGAATAAGGGGTCGGCCATTTAGGACTGAGATGAGGAGAAATGAGGGTGGTGAATCTTTGGAATTCTCTACCCCAGAGAGCTGTGGAGGCTCGGTCGTTGAGTATATTCAAGACAGAGATTGATAGATTTTTGAATATTAAGGGAATCAAGGGATATGGGGATAGTGCAGGAAAGCGGAGTTGAGGTAGAAGATCAGCCATGGCTCGAAGGGCCAAATGGCCTACTCCTGCTCCTATTTCTTATGTTCTTATGTTCTTATTTATAGCTGTTCAGCATGAACAAACACAGCATAAAAAGAAGAGGGATACAAAAAAAGGCTGTTACAAAGCAAGCTTTCGCTGCACCTCAGGGAGTGACAAAGCATCCATCTGCAAACTATGAGTCCCATTTCATAGAAACATAGAAACTAGGAGCAGGAGTAGGCCATTCGGCCCGTCGAGCCTGCTCCACCATTCAATACGATCATGGCTGATCATCCAAATCCAGTACCCTATCCCTGCTTTCTCACACAGAATCCCCATCGAGCCTGCACCGACACATATCCCACCCTATCCCCGTAACCCCATGTATTTAATTCCCCCTAACATATCCCATCCTATCCCCGTAACCCCACATATTTAATCCCCCCCTAACACTAAGGGTCAATTTATCATAGCCAAATCAACCTAACCCGCACATTTTTGGACTGTGGGAGGAAACCGGAGCACCCGGAGAAAACCCACGCAGACACGGGGAGAATGTGCAAACTCCACACAGACAGTCACCCGAGGCCAGATTCGAACCCTGGTCCCTGGCGCTGTGAGGCACCAGTGCTAACCACTATGCCACCGTGTTGCCTGTTCTGCCCAACTGTTGTAAATGCTTCATTGAGTATTCTGGAGATATGTAAGATTAACAGGGCAATAATATTGAGTGATTTTAACTATCTTACGATAGACTGGAATGCATATGGTCAAAGTGGAGAATGCTTTTTACAATGGTTCCAGGACTTCTTCCCAGGTCAGTATGTTTCTAGTTCAATAAGGAAAGAAGCATGTCTTGATTTCGTTCTGGGAAAAGAAGTGGGGCAAATAATTGACGCAAGAATAAAAAGGATTATGAAGAGTCAACAATGAGGGTGCTGGACTGGAAAAATACAAAATTGAGTGAGTTTTGGCCAAAATAGTGCAGGAAAGTGAAGTTGAGGTCGATGATCAGCCATGATCTTATTGAATGGCGGAGCAGGGTCAAAGGGCCGGTGGCCTACTCCTGCTCCTATTTCTTATGTCCTTATGTTATTATGTAACTGGTCAGAAATGTTAGCAATTGGGAGAAAGGATCAGCAGTGAATATGTATCCCTATCAAATATGGGAAGGATAGAATACAAAATAAGGAAAAAAGTTGGAACATCAAAGTTTCGAGCTCTGTAGTTACAGAGGGGGTGAAACTGATCGATGGCAGCATGTTTTAACACCATGCCCCATTTTCTTTTCAATTGGAAAATCGAGCATGGTGTAAAGCAGGCTGCCAATTTGCTATCAGGCCGTTTTGTGCTACTGACGTTGACTAATTTCACTTCCAGAGAGTTTAAACGAAACTGAAACTTAAAAGGAGGCCATTAGTGCTCGCAATACAAAGTAAACATGTTATGCTCGTTTTTACAAATGATGGAAGAGTGATTCTCCCCCTTTGATCTGCTGCAGCCCTTTGAGAGCTGCAGCAACACATGACTTCCTGCCCACCAATGGGCAATCAATCCAATTCCAGGTGTCACTCACACCTGCAGCTCATCCAGCATATCTAATCAAGTCAAACCCAGAAACCCAGCTAAGTTCAGTGCTTGGGTTAGTGCGGCCAGCTCCCCAGCTCCAGCTCAAAGCCAGCACACTAAACCCGTGCCCTGCCTTCTTCTGAGAATACATTCGACTCTGCAGAGTGGGAATTCCTGCTCTCTGCATTCAAGCGAATTGCCTATGGAGATCATGCAAAGGAAGTGCATCAGAGTCCTGCAGTTGAACCCCACATCCTTTGCATGCATCGCTGGCCTCAACTCTCAGCCACTTTCTTTTGCATCTGTTTCCAGGTCCCATGGGTACTGCACATAGCACTGATCCTGGTCATCATCTCCTGCCAGGCATGTCCCACTGCCGTTCTCAGGGGAGGATGTGCTGGCTTGTCAAACAGCACAACCTTCCTCATATCCACTTCAAGCAGCAGCACTTCCACTTCGACAAAGTGTTCAGGTGCTGCCCCACTCTATCACTGACTCACAGAGAACATGCGTTCCAATCCACCATGGCAGTTTGAGAATTTGACTGCAGTTTTAAAAATCTGGGAATAAAAATTGGTATCAGTAAAAGTGACCAATCTGTTGGATTGTTGTAAAATCCCAACTTCTTCACTAATGTCCTTTAGGGAAGGAAATCTTCTGTCCTTACCTGATCTGGCCTATATGTGACTTCAGTCCCACACCAACACCAACATGGTTGGCTCTTAATTGCCCTCTGAAGTGGCCTATCAAGCCACTCCATTGTATCAAACCAATACCAATGGTTCAAGAAAAAGGCCAATTTCAGAGCAACTAGGGATGGGCAGTAAATGCCGGCCATGCCAGCGATGCTTGAATAAAGAAAATCCATTGTAGGAAAGGTTGTAGCAAACTTGATATATCTTTTTGCAAGATTTAAAGATGCCTGCTGACAAAGGATAAAGTGCCATTGATCCATTGACCAACCTGTTGATGCCCAATTATTCCGTAGAAAAGGGCAGACTGTCCTGATAAGACATTAAATTAGTTCTGTTCTATGTTGAAACCAACAACAAAGGTGTTTTACTAGAAATATGTCACCTTTCAATGGAGTTATGGAGATGGTTCTATGATCAGTAACATGCAAAGTGCTAATTGTCAATCGAATGCTAAAGTAAAGGACCTTGCAGAGCTATTTATTTGGACAGGTGTATTTAGATGTTTACATGGGCGCTAAAACTCTACAGGGCCATTTACACCAGTATTGCACACTTTAGCCACGACTTTTGCCCACTGATACTATCTAGCGCTAACCCTTACTGTAAACTGTGGGGTCAGATAATTTAAATATCCAGTAGTGGTGCAGTAGCGCAACTCCGGTACAATGGGAGTAGTGACCTGGAGGGTTTGGAAGTTATGAGCGCAGCCTTTAAAAAGCCAAGAATGGTTGAAGATTGCAGCCACAGGCTGGGGGAGCAGCGGGTGAGTAGAAGAATGTTTGGCACAGCGAGACGGCTGTCAGGTAGCTGTAATGAATAAGAACATAAGAAATAGGAGCAGGAGTAGGCCATACAGCCCCTCGAGCCAGCTCCACCATTCAATAAGATCATGGCTGATCTTCTACCTCAACTCCACTTTCCCGCCCGATCCCCATATCCGTTGATTCCCTTAGAGTCCAAAAATCTATCTATCTCAGCCTTGAATATACTCAAAGACTCAGCATCCACAGCCCTCTGGGGCAGAGAATTCCAAAGATTCACAACCAAGTGAAGAAATTCCTCCTCATCTCAGTCTTAAATGGACAACCCCTTATCCTGAGACTATATCCCCTAGTTCTAGACTCTCCAGCCAGGGGAAACAACCTCTCAGCATCTACCCTGTCAATCCCCCTCAGAATATTGTGGCCGCGAAATTCGGCTCCTTTGCACCTGCCGTTAGCGCCTCTGGGGGGGCACTAACGGAGCGCAAGGGGCTTATCGCCTGGGCGGGGCCTCCTGAGAAATTTGGCAGGGCGCTTCTGAGGCGCTAGCTCCCTGGGCCGCTGCGCCGCCGGTGATGACGTAATCGCTGTGCGCCACGAACCCTTAGCGCCCCGCTGTCACCCCTTACCGCTCCGTGGCAGAAATTCGGCTACGCCCCACAAGGCTTCCACTGGCGGTGTCAGTGACAGCCTCGTGGGTCGCGAACCGGGCCAACCTCTGCCCACGGGGCACTAATTAAAGGGAAGTGCAGCCACGACATACGCCGCCATTTTATTTTTTTTGGCCGATCTCCAGGTCGGCCCTCCGTGGCAGCCCTTGGCGTGGTCCATGGCCGCCATTGCGCAGCCCAGCACTGTGTCTCGGTGCCGGGCTGCAGCCACGCACAACGTCACCCTGGTGGGCCATTGTAGGCCATCGGAGGCCCTGCAGAGTGCACAGCATCCCTCCCCTTTAACGGAAGGGGAGGGACACTGAAACATGTCAGCGCTACGCGGAGCGCTCTGGCACTACTGCACTTTGCGCCCCTGACACCGCCCCGAGTGGAAGTAGAGTGCCTGAGAAAGCGCTGCGCTTCCTCACCAGGGTGGTAAGCAGAATTTAGCGGCCGGGGTGGTATTTCCGCGCCGGGTGCTAAATCTCCAGCAATAATTTGGTTACCGCCCCCAAACAGTCGAAACCGAATTTCGCCCCCTGTATGTTTCAATGAGATCACCTCTCATTCTTCTAAACTGCAGAAAGTATAGGCCCATTCTACACAATTTCTCCTCAAAGGACAACCTTCTCATCCCAGGGATCAATCTAGTGAACCTTCGTTGCACTCCTTCTAAGGCAAGTATATCCTTCCTTAAGTACGGAGACTAAAACTGTACACAGTACTCCAGGTGTACCAAGGCCCTGTACAATTGCAGCAAGACTTCCTTACTCTTATACTCCAAACCCCTTGCAATAAAGGCCAACATACCATTTGACTTCCTAACTGCTTGCTGTATCTGCATGTTAACTTTCTGCTTTTCATGTACAAGGACACCCAAATCTCTCGGAACATAAGTATTTAATAGTTTCTCACCATTTAAAAATATTCTGTTTTTCTATTCTTCCTACCAAATTGACCTACCAAAATAACCTCACATTTCCCCACATGATACTCCATCTGCCACCATCTTGCCCACTCACTTAAGCAGTCTTTATCTCTTTGGGCTGGATTTTAATTCCCGGGGCGAGTTGGAGTTGTGTTGCGTGGTGGGCGGGTTCGGCAGCCGCTTCCGGCGGGACCAGTTGTAGAGTTGCGATTTTTATTAAACAAGCTTGTTCATTTCATGGAGGCGCTCTGGCCGGTCCAATGAGTGGGATCGGGTCGGCTGGCCGCCTCTGATGACATCATCATAGCAGCTGCTTTTAAAGCTGCCATCCAACCTAAGCCTTTCTCTTGTGGTTTCCTGGACTTGATTTAAACGCTATGACTTCTTCTAGAGGCAAAGCAGCTCCTTGTTTTAATGATGAGTCCCTCCAAGTTCCTGTGGATGCTGTCAGAGGGTGCAGGGAGATTCTCTTCCCTCCTGATGGCCGGAGGAAGCCTCCTCAGCAGACCAAGGCAGCCTGGCTGTGCATTGCTGAGGAGGTGAGCGCAAGGTCCATATGTTCACGCTCATGGATCCAGTGCCGAAAAAGGTTTAATGATCTTGTGCGAACATCAAAAGTGAGTATCCCATCTCACCTGCCTTCATTTTGCTTCCCTTATCTTCTCATCACCAGCACTCTGTGTTGTAAGCCTTCTCCTTCACATCCCACCTTACCCTTACTTCCCTTGCACTCTTTCCTATCCATCTCTGTCTCTGCACTGAATCACTTCAGCATCCTGCCTATGCACCCCTTAGACTCGCTCTCACTGTCATGCAGTGAAAATAACTAACAACGCACAGGGAGCTACCTTCCCCGTGGCACCTTACCCCATCTTCGTCTCCATCAAAGCTTCTATGGGAGAGATTATTCACACTCACTCCATCACAGTGGCTGAAACTCCGCTTGTGTCCCTCCTTGCAGCAAAAGATAGCCCACAATAAGGAGAGAGCACTGACTGGAGGAGGAACACCTACCCTAGCAATTTTGACCAGTGCTGAGGAGGCTGCAAACGAGATTGTTGGAGGTGGCGAGGACCTGGAAGTGGGCGATGGAGAGACGGGCACACTAGAGGAAGCTGGTGACATAATAGAGTTTCTCAGAGAGCAACGGAATATGATGTTCATAGAGAATCGCTTTGTATCATCTGCTCAAAAGGATATGTCTGCGATCAATATCAGATGTCTAAATCATGCCTTTACTCTCACACAGGACCATCGAGCACCCCCCTCCCCACGTTCCAGGACGAAGACCCGGACATCTCCTCAGAGGAACCTGAAGCCTCTGAGGGACCAGCGTCACCAGGACTCAGCGCACCCAGCACCAGCGCAGCAACACACACCTCGGTGGGGCCCTCGCGACTTAGAGTAGTGTTGTCATCTGGTGTATCACAGCTCACAAGTGAGCATCAGCAGATGGTGGAGACAGTGATAGCAGTGGAGAGTCCTCGGTGGAGGTCACAGCAATCTCCTAGCTCTGCTGAGCTGCATGCAGACGCTGTGCCTCTGGGGCCATCCAGAAAAAGAGCGGTTCGTGAAATACAGGAACAAGTGCAGGTGTCTCTGGAAGGGTTTGCCTCCAGGGTTAGTGCGAGTGTGGAGAGAATGGAGAAGTCCATCTGTAACATCAGCACTGCCATGGTGGAGGCAATGGCACATGAACGCACCACCATGGATAGGATGGCTACCTCAGTGGAAAGGATGGCTATGGCCATGGTGGAAATAAGTTGCCAGAGTCAGGAGAACATGGTGACTGTTCAGAATAGATGGACATCTCTAGAGAAGCGATGGGCAGCTATTGAGCAGAGAGACCAGAGCTTCATGGGCGTCTTTTTGAGGAGGACTGCCAGTGCAGATACGGGTCCTCATGGTCCCCCTGAAGTGCAGCAAGGTGCTCTCCTGTCACTTTCCAGCACTGAGGTGCGGCTGACCCATGAGAGGGATGTTGTTGGCAGGACAGAAGGAAGTGTGGGCTCTTCTCAAAGCACTCACACGACCATGATACTGCGGAGCCCTCGGTCAGAGACCCACTTTGCAGAGATGCAAACTGAGATGGCTGTTTCAGCCCCTGCAGAGCTGCAGGAAGAGCAGACTGCTGAAGAGCCCTCCCAGGCTCTCAAACTCAGAGGACGCCCACCAAACGCATCTAAGCAGGTGCAGCATCCTAGTCAGCTAGGTTCCTCTACATCTGCTGAAGCCACAGGGGAAGAACCACGTAGAAGCACGCGTAAGAGAAAGATTAAGCACCTATAGTCACAAGGGGAGTCACTTGGGTGATGTTTCTTTTTTTCTGACTCTTGCTGGTTTATTATCCTTTTGTCATGTGTTAAAGATAAATTATGTCAAACAGTTGATTATGTGGCCTATGTGTTATGGGAAATGGCAAAAATGCATTGAGGGCTCAGGGCGACTTGCTGTTGTAATGCTGATGGTAAAAGTGATAGGAAATAACAGGATATAGCAGAGATGAAGTATGACATTGGACAAGTGTCACCAGCAATTACAGAGCCATATGGTAGCCACCTATGGTTGAAGAGTAAGCTTATGCTAATGTGGCATGGCAGTGTGCATACCCTGCTTGACGGGCAGCAGTGAACTGGAGGGATGCTGCATTGGTCACAACAGGGCATGCAAGGTGCCCCTCGTCCTCCTCCTACTCCTCTTCCCAGGAAGATCTGTGCTGAGCCACGCGGCTGCTACTCCTCTGATTATGAGGACCAGGATGAGAGGGCATAAATGTTTCCCATCCCTTTGCTACAGATTTCATTTGAGGCAACAATCTTGCAAGTGCACAGTCGAAGTGGCCTGAAATGATTCCATTCATGCCATACTGCAGATGGG
Source organism: Squalus acanthias (assembly GCA_030390025.1). Lineage (NCBI taxonomy): Eukaryota > Metazoa > Chordata > Chondrichthyes > Squaliformes > Squalidae > Squalus > Squalus acanthias. Next base: position 153,761,182 of record CM059428.1, read on the forward strand.
TGTTAGCTTGAACAGTCAGAAGATCAGTAGATGTGCAAAATGTTATCCCATACCTACAACAGCAAAGTTGTTGTATTTGAATGTCAGCCATGTTTCAGGGGCGCTTTTAAAGCGCTCCACCAATGCATACAAATCATGTCCTCCAGCAACTCGTCTCCTTGAACCTGGCCTGTTTCTGACAAGTCGAGAAACAGGAGCCAGAAGCACAAAAATGGGAAACCACTATGAAAATCGGATTAGCAAAGCAGTTAACAGGCTGTTAACAGCCTTAACTACCTGTCCCACCGGTTCCAGTCGGGTCAGTTTGGGAGCGGCTAAACAGACACTCACGAAAATCGGGTGGGAGCGGGATGGAGGCGGGTTGGATGTCTGAAGCCATTTTTTCCGATTTTTCCAACAGACCCGCCTCCAAACCCGCCTCCTCAGAGCTATTAAAATCGAGCCCTTTGTGTTCTCCTCACAGCTTACTTTCCCACCTAGCTTTGTATCATCAGCAAACTTGGATACATTACATTCGGTCCCTTCATCTAAGTTATTAATATAGATTCTAATTAGCTGAGGCCTCAGCACTGATCCTTGTGGCACTCCACTAGTTATAGCCTGCCAACTGGAAAATGACCCGTTTATTCCTACTCTCTATTCTCTGTCCTTTAACCAATCCTCTATCCATGCTAATATATTATCCCGAACCCCATGAGCTCTTATCTTGTATAACAACCTTTCGTGTGGCACCTTATCGAATGTCTTTTAAAAATCCAAATATACTACATCCACTGGTTCCCCTTTATCTACCCTGCTAGTTACATCCTCAAAAAATCTAATAGAGTTTTCAAACACGATTTCCCTTTCATAAAACCATGTTGACTCTGCCTAATCATGTTATGATTTTCAAAGTGGCCTTTTGCCACTTCCTTAATAATGGATTCCAGCATTTTCCCGAATGGCTCATGTGTGATTTTGTGTCAACGTTTAATGCCTGTTGTCAAGAGGAGAATCTGGCAGAGGCATCCAAAGAAAGGAAGCAGGGCATTGCAAGGTGACAGAAGAGCACAATGTTTCACTGAGGCACTCCTGGACAAGATGGAGCAAAGGGGAGGAAGACTATTGCGAGTCCATGGAGGAAACCACAGGAAAATGTCTGGGGGGAGTAGCGCTAATAATTGAACACATTGATGTTAATGCAGTAAGTGATGGGGCATTAAAATTTTAGGATATTTATATAGCGGCAGCGAGGATGATTAAAAGCTTGGCTCTGACTTTGAATTTGACAGACTTAGATTGATTCTATTTTAATCAAACCTAACCACTGAGTTAGGACTGCTTTATTCATCGCACACTGACCAAACATGGATTATCTCTTTATTCTGTGTGTGCATCATTGCAGGTGTGTGTGCGGGAGGGATCTGTTACCTCATATACAGGATATATGAGGTACAGTAGCCCTCGATGTGAAGAAAACAAGGAAAACAAGTGTACTTATAAAGAAAACAAATATTGTTGTACCATCCCTTAGTATGAGTGTCAGCAGGACCATTTTTATGTCTTTTTGATCTTTCCATTTCAGTGAAAAGTATTTCTGCTATCACTTATTTTGCGCTCACCTATATATTACAAAACGCAGACCCACAAAAAAATACAAATTTAAAAAAATAGAAATGTTTCTTTCCCTTAGTGGCCACTTATTTTACACTTCGAGTAGGTGATTGTGCTCTTCAGTAACCTGAGCCACATGCTTGGTGTGTATTTCCCGATCGTGGCTGACCCATTTGTATGACAAATGGCTTCGTATTGCTCATAAGGATTATCTGCTGCCTGAAAGCCAGTAATTCTTCCTCCAGGGTTGAGTACAGTTTAAATTTATTACCACTATAATTCAGTGTGCACAAAATCTGGGCAGAAAAAAAGCGAATTTCATCAATGAGCCAAAACGTTTTAAGTCAAAAGCTGCTGTCACTTTTGGAGGGTATTATTGCACTCTCACTTGATGTTAAATACAGTATAATAATAGAATCTTATAGCTGTTTAAGGTGGCACAGCAGTACAAGCAATAAAGGGTCTGGCTTCGGAGTAGATGGTCATGGGTTTGAGTGTCAGTGCTGCCCGTCAGTCAAGCTTGCCTCAACCTGTATTTCGCCAGTTCTTGGCAAGGCCACTGGATGGAGCACCTCTGTATGTTTATTTTAATTCATTCTCGGGATATGGGCATCGCTGGCAAGTCCGGCATTGTTGTGTTGGTGGGCCTTCTTCTTGAACCGCTGCAGCCCGTGTGATGAAGTTTCCCACAATGCTGTTGGGTAGGGATTTGCAGGATTTTGACCCAGTGATGATGAAGGAACGGCAATTTATGGCCAAGTCAGGATTGCCTGAGACTTGAAGGGGAGATTGGAGGTGATGGTGTTCCTAAGCACCTGCTTTCCTTGTTCTTCTAGGTGGTAGAGGTTGATAGAAACATAGAAACATAGAATCTAGGAGCAGGAGTAGGCCATTCGGCCCGTCGAGCCTGCTCCACCATTCAATACGATCATGGCTGATCATCCAAATCCAGTACCCTGTCCCTACTTTAATCCCCACAGTACACATATCCCACCCTACCCCCGTAACCCCACGTATTTAATTCCCCCTAACATATCCCATCCTATCCCCATAACCCCACATATTTAATCCCCCCCTAACACTAAGGATCAATTTTTTTATCATAGCCAAATCAACCTAACCTGCACATTTTTGGACTGTGGGAGGAAACCGGAGCACCCGGAGGAAACCCACGCAGACACGGGGAGAATGTGCAAACTCCACACAGACAGTCACCCGAGGTCAGATTCAAACCCGGGTCCCTGGCGCTGTGAGGCACCAGTGCTTACCACTATGCCACCGTGTTGATGGTATGGGACATGCTGTCAAAGCCTTGCTGAGTTGCTAGAATGCATCCTGTAGATAGTACAGACTGCAGCTGCAGTACACTGATGGTGGAGGAAGTGGATGTTCAGCCTAGTGCATGAGGTCCCGATGAAGCGGACAGCTTTGTCCTGGATGGTATTGAGTTTCTTGAGTGTTGTTGCAGCTGTACCCACCCAGGCAAGTGGAGAATATTCCATCACACTCCTGACTGTTGACGGAGAGAGTTTGGGGAGTCAGGAGGTGAGCCACTCACTACAGAATACCCAGCCTCTGACCTGGTCTAGTAGCCAGGCATTTATGCGGCTGGTCCAGTTTAGTTTCTGGTCAATGGTGAGCCCCAGGATGTTGATGGTGGGGATTCAGCGATGGTAATGGAAGGTGGTTAGGTGCTCTCTTGTTAAAGTTAGTTATTGCCTAACATCTTTGTGGTGCACATGTTACTTGCCACAGGGGGAGATATAAATAGTGAGGCCTTGGAATTCTCAGGCCCATGATCCACCTGTGGAAATGCGGTAGAGCAGAACCTTTCCCTGCCCATGGGCCCTGATGTTAACCCTGCCAGAAATCACAGAGTCAGCCCATTTTATATTACTCAGTGGAATAAAGGCTTGAGTCTGAGGCCCAGAAAATTCATGGGCATGGGGGTGGGGGGAGAAGTGTGGGGGAAGTTGTTGTGAGGGTGCAGCTGAAGAATTTAAAGCTGGATTGCTTTGAAAACAGAACTCGCAGTCTGGATGGTGAAGAAATGACTCCAACAGGAACAAATAACAGGAGAGCAGTAAACTTCTCAGAGCGATAGAAACATTCTTGTGACTGAAATTAGACACAGGAGAAATGCAATAGTGGGTGCGGGTGGCTAGAGCCCAGTCAATATAGCAGCCAGAGCTATGTGAAAGGCAACAGCACAGGCTGTGAGTAGCAATTCCTTAACACCCAGGACCGATGTTCCCTCTAAGCTGCGGGCCGCGCAGTAATGGGAAAGGTCCCGCGCAGGCCGCTCACCGGCTTCTCCATTGTGAGTACCGCCCCTGCGCAGAAATTTAAAGGGACCGCGCAGTAAAAGAAACAGGCTGTGCAGTGCAAAACACAGCTTACAGGGAACATTGCCCAGGACACCTCTTTAGTGCAGGGACAAATTTAATGATCTCACAAGGTCAGCCAAAATATGATAGCAGCTATCTGCCATTCTTCTATTGTTAACAAATTACAGTCTGATATTAACTCTAACAGTGGAATCACACACTTAAGGGTGTAACTTAGTAAAGTAAATGCATCGCCCACAAAAAAAAATAAGGTTCTCTTTTTTTTCTGTCAGTTTTCTCCCCTCTACTGATTCCTTGCTGATATGGTTCCATGGGCATGGTTTGATTTTTAGTCCCTCGAACAACTGGCCATCCTTCAGCCTAGACGGGAAGGCCATCCTAGCCTCATCCGATGTACAGTCATGTGTCCTTCTTGCAGGGCTCCTCTTTTGTATAAGCCAATAGGAAGTCATGTAAACCTGACCCCACAGGCACACAATCAAGTGTCTCCGCTTAAAGAGGCGACACTACTAATATTTTACAGGGGTGAGGAGATGGGGGGGGTGGGTGGAGTTTGACCCATCCAATTTACTTCCAGCAGGTATATGATCTTATTTTCTCCTCCTTAATCCAGGGTCTCTGAAGGCTACTCCTACTGCTGTCCAAGCCGAACTCATCTAACTCAGCACAGACTGGGAATCTACATGGCTTAGCTACCACCTACCAACCAGCTGAGACGGAACTAATTACACTTTAAAATAGTAATATTATCAATTTCATGTTATTACTGTAGAAACATGTAAGATATCATAATTATTGATTCTCAAAATAGTTTTTAAATCATAAAATCCTGCCAGTCATTGTGGATTGTTTTGTCTTTTGATCATCATTACATAAATAAGGCACTGAAAAGGATTTGCTTATAATGATTTAAGTATAAACACAGCCTAATACTTATTCCTAACCCATGGGCCATCCTTGTAGTAAGAAACCTGTCTTCACCGTTCAGCCTCCCAGAGCGATACAAGGCAGACTATCTCCTATTAATCTTATTATTTATCAAGGTTTTGGAGCCGCAGTCAAGCTGTAATTGGGCTCGCTTGAATGTCAGAAATATGTAATGGTGATTATAGCAACAAGACCTTACTTTATGTAGATTAGGTTATTTTATTCATCTCTGATCTTCCTATTCAAATGCTACAATTCACAGGGGTTATTTGGAAATCTGGGTATAGAATACATTGGGAGGAATCCTTTATAATTCTGCCCTCACGATATTCTTATGGTACACTGCAATCTCATCGACATGGTCCAAAGAAGACTACGAAATCTTGACGTACAGTTAAAAATAAATTAAGAATGCAGATGGAATCAACTTTTAGCTTGTATTATGAGAAAGGAGGTGAATTTTAACAGATGCCATCAATTATCACTCTCTTTGCGGGAATAGCTTGACATTATCAAAAAGAAAGTAGCTTTGGTAAAAGAGTCCTAATTAGTTACTTAAGGGAAAAAGGTCCCGGAAGGTGTTGAGAAAGAAAAACATGTGGTACTATGATAAAGGGAGAAAGATATTATAAGGAGTACACAGAGCAAACTGTTGCAAAGGTCTTGTAGTTAGTGTTGTGGTCAGAGTGGTATATGAGGACATTTTTAGTATATAGGTACTTTTGGCGTGGCCAGTTTTATGGGCGGGGCTAGCTTCTATCGTGATGTTTTTAAAACTAGCACAAAAGATCGCGAAAACTCGAGTTGCATTGAACGCAATTTGCGCTTAAAATTCTACGATGCTTTGCGCAATCGAGCGGAAACTCCAGGCCCATCTATCCATCTACAACCTGCTCACCCCAGCCAATGACAGAACGTGAAAGGGAGCAGGATATACATCTGACCCCCACGAGGACTGTGAGAACCACCCCTTTTTCTTGCACCCACCATGATCCGCCCAGCACAGAGACCCCAACATCTGCACCACAGATGCCCAACTTGCCAGGTGAGAGTTTGGCATCCTATGAAGCCCACAGCCCCTGAAAGGCATCAAACTGTCAGAAGATAACCCACTCAAGTTGCCTAGCACAAGACAGCAAGTCACGAACAAAGAAGGAGGAGCCATATTGAACCCATGAACTCTAGCCATATATACCCAACAGCTGTGACTTTACTTACATAGTCTTGATGTAAGAAAACTACTAGGCACTTGGTCTAAGCATTAAACAAAGCTTTAATCAACTGTTTTACAACATGGAGGTCTAGTTGTGTCCTTCACTAGTTCCTGTTAAGAATGTCCTGCGCAAGCTGGGCCCTGTGCCCGAGTATTTATACTCTCCTTGGACAGCGCCACCCGCAGGCCACTTAGTATTATTTCATAAGTCTTTCTTTCATAAATGACAGATTCATGTCAAGTCTTACATAGTATTTACAGCACACAAACAGGCCATTCGGCCCAACAGGTCCATGCCGATGTTTATGCTCCACACGAGCCTCCTCCCACCCAAATACTGTAAAGATGCTTAGTATCTAACATTGCTCAACAGCAATAGTGTGGGAGAGAACAACTATTAAATATTGAATGATAACAAGACGAGCCTCAGTCTCTGAAACATGCAGGCATCAACTGTCCCAGTTACCCAGTGAACCCGTGAACTCGTGCATACTGTGACTCGTTAGCCTCATAAGATGCTCAGAGAGGAGAAGGATTAGAGGTGGTATACTCCAGAGGTCAGTGCTGTGTTCACTGGTATATATAGATGTTTTGGACTTGTTAATAGGAGCACAATCTCGCAATCAGAAGTAGAGGATTTGGCAAATGGCGAGGAGGGCTGTGAAAGACTTCAGGAAGGCCTTGATAGGTCTTCCCACTGATCAAGGATCCATCTTCCGCTTCAACTTGCACCAAAACATATCCCGGAATTGATTATTTCTTCTTGAAGCAGATACACCTAGCTTGAATCAAAAGCTGCAGTATCGTGTCCTAGAGTCACCTTTGACCATGCAACAGTCGGCTGTTCTTTTGCTAACCTACCGCCTCATCTCCATCACTGGGGCCCAGCATTTCAGGACCTCCCTGCAGCAGCAACTGATCCCAACATCATCCCACGGTACTCTGGGAAACTACCAAGGCAATCCTTAGGGCCAGCTCATTGCCTTTCTGTCTGCCAAGAGGGATAGAGTAATGCAAACTCACAGGGGCCTGGAGCAAAGAGTAGTGGAGATAGAAATCCGGTAGAAATATATCCGTGAGTGGGCCCTGATACAGACCAGAGGTAAAATAAAGTCTTTGCATTTATATAGACTTTTTCATATCCTCAAGACATCCCAAAGCACTTCATAGTCAATTAATTCTTTTTAAAGTGTAGTTACTTATAATGTAAGTAAATGGGGTGGCCAATTTGTGCACAGTCCCACAAAGAGCACAGTGATCAATCACCAGTTAATCTGTTTTGGTGATGTTGGTTGAGAGATAAATGTTGGCCAGAGTGTCGGGAGAACTCTCCTGCTCTCCTTCAAATAGTGCCATGAGATCTATTCCATTCACCTAAACAGGCAGGCAGATAGATGGGGCTTTTTTTAAATGACTCATCTGAACGATGGCACAGTCCCTCAGTATTGCACTGAAGTATCAGTCTAGATATGTACTCAAGTCCTACACTGCGGCAGCATCAAAACACCTGTCCGACTGCTCTCCCCTGACGTGGAAAAAGCACTTGACTCAAGGTGGAATTGCTTCTCACAGTAGTGAGGTGAACGGCCTTTGGTGATGCATTCAGAAGCGAATTAAAATTTTATACTCCAATCCTGCAGCATCAATGGCCTTAGCTCTCCTGCATTCCCCCTCCAAAAGGAACCAGACGAGACTGCCCCTTACCTTCTACTCCTCTTTGGGCTTGTCCTTAGCAGCACGCATCAGAGTGAACTTGGATATCAATGGAGGCTGGAGGAGCCGACACAATATGTCAATGTATACTGACTATGTCCTACTTTATGTAACTGTCTCCTATACCTCACTCGCCAACATCTTCCAAAAGATCAAGGAGTTTGGCTGGTTATCAGGATTATAGGAAAAACAGGAGCGAAGCCAGCAAGATAGGATAGGGTTAAAACTCCATTTTGAACTGATACTAAGCAATTCTTCAAAGACAGAAATTTTGATGATTTGAAAACTATAAACCAAGACAAGGAAAGGAGACTGAAGGTCTAGCTTGTCATGTCTTTAGGACTTCTTTTGAATGATCCTCTAGAGTCCATGAAAACAAATGACAACCTTTCTATTAGGTCAGTGACCAGTCATCCCGTCTAAGGAAGCAATTCCTGTAAAAGCCCATTAAGCTGACAAATTTTGCAACCGGCAGTTATTTGACCATTTTTGGATACTAGACGTAATGGCACCAATAATGTCATCAACAAACATGTCAAAGTCCTAAGAAGTGCAGAGAAAAAGCAAAGATAAACAATATCCCTTCAGATAGCTTTGGATGCAAGATATAAAAATAACATCATTTATTTAGTTGAGAGTTAGAGTTGAAAGTCCTGTCTCATAGAAAAATAGGAGCAGGAGTAGGCCATTTGGCTCACTCTGCTGCTCCTTAGAATAGTCACTCTTTCTACACCAACTTTTTGCCCTGAACTATTCAGCACTGCTTCTTGGGTGACCACAGTTTGACGCTGAGCGAAAAGTTGTTGCCGCTTGAAGTAACGCACTCTACACACATTACGAGGGTTCTTTACACTGCCATCTCTCTTTGTGCAACTTAAAAATGTAGATATTGTTGGCACCAAATTCTGTCAAGAATCACACTCCACTTACTCACTTCACGCTACAGCAAAAAATACTCCTTTCCAAATACACCTCAAAATTGAATTCTTTCTAATGCTGAACTCCTGCTCAGACTATGCGCTACACTCTTCTGGCCTTTCACATTTCCATTGCCTCTTGCAACTCAGGTTTCAGAGGATGGTTAGGATGTGGATTTCTCTGACACAAACTGTTGTTGAAACGGAGTCCAGAAGGGCATTAGATAATTGCTTCAAAATGAAAAATGTGAAAGAGTATTGGAGCCAGCAAGAAAGTCAGATTAGACTCGATGGCTCATGTGGAAAAAAACACAACACCAATTTGATGGGCTAAATGACCTGATTCTGTGCTGTAACTTTCCTTACTTCCACGATGCCGAGCTTTGCTTTTAAAAACCTGCAGATTGTAGGTGAGAAGGAAGATGGGAGAGATATATATTCATTATGAGAAATTATACAGGCGATACACAATCTGAGGTACCACAAGGGAAATATAAGGAAATTATTAGAAGATTCTAGGATTCTGTGTCAGCTGTGGCTCAGTTGGTAGCACTCTGAGTCAGAAGGTTGTGGGTTCAAGTCCCACTCCAGAGACTTGAGACACAAAAAGCTAGACTGTCACTCCAGTGCAGTGCTGAGTGAGCGCTGCACTGTCGGAGGTGGCATCTTTCAGATGAGACGTTAAACCGAAGCCCCATCTGCTCTCTCAGGTGGACGTAAAAGATCCCATGGCACTATTTCGAAGAAGAGCAGGGGAGTTATCCCCAGTGACCTGGCCAATATTTATCCCTCAATCAACATCACTAAAACAGATTATCTAGTCATTATTACTTTGCTGTTTGTGGGAGCTTGCTGTGCACAAATTGGCTGCCACGTTTCCTACATTACAACAGGGACTACACGCCAAAAGTACTTCATTGGCTGTAAAGCGCTTTGGGACGTCCAGTGGTCGTGAAAGGCGTCATATAAATGCAAGTCTTTCTTTAGGATAAAAATTATGTTAAATCCATCTGGGCTACTTTACACATTGACAGATGAGTGCAAAGCTGAGCATCATCAGCTGGACTTAATCTTTTAAAATTTGATTTTGGGACTCCACAGTATCCCGATCGACTCCCTGTTGCCGCTGCAACCCTTTGCCAGGACTTATCGTTGGGCTGCTGCCGGCAAGGCAAGAAGCCCGAAATAGATCTATATAAAATAGGCAATATGCCTGTGGTGATGTGACTGGTGCCGGCAGCTCGCCCAGATAATATTGATGGGTCCCGAGGCCCAATTTTGGGTCAGCCTCGGCCCTCCTGGTTGGGGCCTGCACTGTCTGCATGCTACCGGTTATGTGCTCGAAAATGAGCCACAGCCAGCTCTGGGGTTCCAGGCCAGTACCATAACCATTAGGCCGCCATACTCTTCAGTTTAACATGTGGTTCAAAAGACTGTGTAAAGAGAAAGGAGTGTAGTAAGTTGACAGATGAGGTAGGTTACAAGAAGGTGTGACTTTTCAATAAGAATGAATACTTCCAAATTGAGTGGGTTAATGCCTCCATTAAAAGAACAGAAGAGGAATGACATACGAACATGTTAAGCATTCATATTATTGTTGAAGGGTAGTAACTATTATAATGTAGGGAAATGCAACGTGTTTAGGTGGCAAAGCCAGCTGGATGAGCTGCACAGCTTTTTTTCATGTCTACATTCTGATTTTCTTACAAGTATTGCAATAGGAGGAAGGGACACTTGTTGCCAATAGCTCATTGCGCAACCTATAGGGTAAATTCTCTATTTTTGCACTTGAAAGGGACAGCTTTGCATGCCGACATTATGTATCGGAATATTTAAATAATGGATGGAGAATTGAGCATGTGATGTGACAGGTATGCACTCCTCCATGGCTAATATTTTGCGATATGATCATGGTGCTTTGCCCCGGGATTGCATATTACACAGCATTATATAGAAATTACAACACGGAAACAGGTCGTTCGGCCCAACCAGCCTGTGTTGGTGTTTATCCTCCACACAAGCAGTAGTCCTAATCCCATGTGCCCACCCTGTTCCCATATTCCTTTATTTCCCTTTCCTTCAACCACCTATCTAACCTATTCTGAAATGTCTGCTTCAATCACTTAACTCCAGGAACACAAAAGCGGAAAATTACCGCTTATTGGTTTATTTGATATCAATGCATTTCTTAACACTCTCCTACGCTTATTGAGCACGTCTTTGATAAGTTCACTGATACTCAAAGAAAAAATTAATCAGCTTTCCAACAGTTTCCCACCTAAAATATTTATAACTCCAAGCAGCTCTCAGCTCTGGTGGGACTTTCCCAGTTTGGTTGAAGATCGGCAGAAAGAGAAGCGCACAATGCAAAAAATTTACAAAATTCTCGTGGGACACAACATAGCACTGCAGGGTAAATTGCATAGCATTTGCCTCTCGTGTTATATTGTGATTCTTAAAGTGGTTCAGGAGTCATCCCTGCATAATAACAACTCAATTAAAAGGGCACAGGTACTGGCCCATCTATCTGCATGAATAAAACGCAGCCCTGATAGGAAAAACGTTTAACTCTTACCTCAGAAGCATCAAGGATTGTAATCCATCAATAAATAACTGCTTTATTTAGTGACATCTCTGCATACAAAAATTTAGCAATGCAATGACAACAGGCGTAAAACTGTTTCCAGAATTACAGTACCACCGTATTAGCTCAGATCAACTATAGCATTACAACTAACGCAGTTTCCAAAATTATACTTAGGTTGCAACGTTAACTTTTGTGGTCTGTATTGTGACTATACGGTGTACTACATATTGGGCCAAAAATTGATCCCGCTGCGCGAGAGTACGCACTGCGTACTCTCGCGTATTCTCTCTCCAATTGCCGGTTTTCTGCATGCCCTGCGCATGCGCTGAAAACCGGCACTTGGTCTTTGGAAAAGGGGGCGGTTCCTCGGTGCATTGTGTGCGCGCTACAGGCTGCGCGCACGCTGTGCACTTAGTGCTTTGGACGCGCAGGTAAGGACGGAAGATTTTAGAAATGGAAAAAAGAGGAGTAAGACCCACTTTTAACAAGGTAAGTAGTGAATTAAGTATTTTTTTGAATTTTTTTTAACAGGTATATCTTTTTTAGAGACTTTAAAGACAGGTAAGTTTATTTTTATAACTTTTTAAAAGATTTTAAATTTTTTCAAAAATTAATTTTTTATTTAAAATGGTTAATTTATTTAACTATACTTATTTTATTAATGTGATGGGTTTTTTTTAAATTTAATTGAGGTTTAGCTGTTATTTTGGGGGGTGTAAGATTCATAGCTTTCACAGCACGTATGTGAAACTTATGAATGGAAGATGGTGTGCTGCCATTGGCTCTAACTGAGTCACGTGATCCCACAGCTCGCACGAATTCACTACGCCGGTGGGATACGCAAGCACTGCCCAGCTGATGTCTGGAACATCAAGTTCGTGCGAGCTGGATCTGAAAAAGCCAACGCGGAGTGAGAGATCGCGCCTGCTCCTTACCCCCGCGGGAACAGAGCGAGATCAATTTCTGGGCCTATATATTCTATTTGCTGCTCACGATGCAGCCTTTGGGAGACCAAACGCATATTAGGTGACTGCTTTGCTGAGCACCTCAGTTCTGTCTTCAAGTGTAACCCCAAACTACTTGTAGTTCACTACTTTAACTCCCTCTCCCATTCCAACTCTGATCTTCCTGCCATTGGCCGCGTGCACTGGTCCAATGAAGCTCAACGCAAGCTTCAAGAACATTATTTCATCTATCTCCTAGGCAAATTGCAATGCTGTGCTCTGAAAACTGATTTCAGTAACTTCCAATTTTATTGTTTTAATTTCACACCTATTTTCCATCTCTCCCATTTTCTTGCATTTCCCCAAGCCTCTCATTTCCTTATGCTATTTACACATCCTTTGTTTCCTTACTATTATTTTCATAGAAGATAGGAGCAGGAGTAGGCCATTCGGCCCCTCGAGCCTGCTCCGCCATTTAATGAGATCATGGCTGATCATCCAAATTCAGTACCCTGTCCCTGCTTTCTCCCCATATCCCTTGATCCCTTTAGCCTTAAGAAATATATCTATCTCCTTCTTGAATATATTTAATGAATTGGCCTCAACTGCCTTCTGTGGTAGAGAATTCCACAGGTTCACCACTCTCTGGGTGAAGAAATTCCTCCTCATCTCAGTCCTAAATGGCTTACCCCTTATCCTTAGACTGTGACCTCTGGTTCTGGACTCCCCCGCCATTGGGAACATCCTTCCTGAATCTAGTCTGTCTAGTCCTGTTAGAATTTTATAAGTTTCAATGAGATCCCCTCTCATTCTTCTAAACTCTAGCGAATATAAGCCTAATCGACCCAATCTCTCTTCATACGTCATTCCTGCCATCCCAGGTATCAGTCTGGTAAATCTTCGCTGCACTCCCTCCATGGCAAGAACATCCTTCCTCAGATAAGGTGACCAAAACTGCACACAATACTCAAGATGTGGTCTCACCAAGACCTTGTACAACTGTAGCAAGACATCCTTGCTCCTGTACTCGAATCCTCTCGCTATGAAGGCCAACATACCATTTGCCTTCTTAACCGCCTGCTGCACCTGCATGCATACCTTCAGCGACTGGTTCACAAGGACTCCCAGATCTCGTTGCACTTCCCCTTTTCCCAATCTATTGCCGTTCAGATAATAATCTGTCTTCCTGTTTTTGCCACCAAAGTGGATAACCTCGCATTTATCCACATTATACTGCATCTGCCATGCATCTGCCCAATCACCCAACCTGTCCAAATCATACTGAAGTTTCTCTGCATCCTCCTCACAGCACACACGCCCACCCAGCTTTGTGTTGTCTGCAAACTTGGAGATATTACATCTTATTCCCTCATCTAAATCATTAATATATATTGTGAATAGCTGGGGTCCTAGCACCGATCCCTGCGGTACCCCACTAGTCACTGCTTGCCACTCGGAAAAAGACCAGTTTATTCCAACTCTTTGCTTCCTGCCTGCCAACCAATTCTCTATCCAAGTCAGTACCTTACCCCCAATCCCATGTGCTTTAACTTTACACGCTAATCTCTGTAAGATTCTCAAAATTCACAGATCCCCCAAAACTCAAAGACGAACCCTAAGGAAAAAGACTTTGGACTCTTTTCCTAACTATTACAGGGTGGTGAAGTGCATTGGGCCTAAGCGAAGGACATTTTGAGCAAAAACCAAGATTTGGTATTTTAAAAAGACATGTCTGGGCTTGTAAGGGAGAAAAGGCTGTGAAGGAAGGTGGGATTAACCTCTGTAAAGACAGTTTGGATATTGGAGCTAATGGAAACTGTCTGGGGAACCGCATGACCTCGCTGGGAGTTAAATCGGCCCCTAGCAGACATTAACATCCTAACAATAAACCCGAGGAAAAACAGTCTCCACCCCAATTTACAGAGCCCATTAAAACATGCATAAAACAGATCACTTCGGCTTACTCTATAGAAATCCTAGGCCCAGTCAAGAAACCCAAAACTTGAGGACAATCAACTACGATTAAGTGGCAAATCAACAGGATGGGGCCATCCCGAAACCACTTCACACCTTAACAAACAAGTTACCGTTAACGAGCCCGCTAAAATCTAACAATGATCGGGATCTGATTTGGCGCGCAGATAAGGGAGCTTCAATGGGTATAATTGAAGGCCCGTTCTCAACCTGAAAAAGAAGAAGAGGAAGGAAGAACAAGAAGACATCCACAGAGGCATTCTCCGCAACACAGTTCTAAAAACACCACCGTTCAGCGTTCCGTGTCCAGCCAGGAGGTCGACAGCTCGAAGGCCAGACCATCCAACAAAGTAGGCCGACACGTGAAGAAACCAGAACGATCGCCTCAGTGATCATCGGACACCTCGCGGCAACAAGGCCCTCACGAAACAACCAACCGAACACCAAGTATCAATATTTGGGCCACCGCGACCAAAGAAAACCAACTCGAAGAAAACCCGAAGATCCGCAAAGTTTCCACTCTACAATCTACTTCTGACTTACCCCTGGGTAAAATTTTCCCTTAAAAAACTCTAAACCCTACTTCTAAACCAAAGAAAAGTGGGTACTCACCTGATAAATCCAATACGCACCCTAACGCATCAGCGGACTCGCGAAGACTGACCAGATACGCAGTTGAAGTCCTCTACCGCGTACGGGGTACGGCAGACACCAACCGACATATAGAGTGAACCCCAAAACCGCAAACTAACCTAACTGTCAAGGATTCTGGTGAGTATCATCCCTGGTCCTCTGGAGTCCAACCTAGCTAGTAAAGTGGGATTGGGAGGGTGAAGTATTCTTCTAATGTTATTTCCCTCGCTTGTACCGAAGTGTTCCCCATTTTTAGAGTGTTAAGAGTGTTTGTGTTGTGTTTTTACTTTCTTAAATAAAGATCAAAGTTCTTGCATCAAAACCAGTTGTCTGCTGCACTTTTTATCACAACCCCCAAATAAGTCCAAGGTCGAGAACCAAGGGAGTGGGAGCAATTCGAACCGCTCAGAAGTCAGAGGTGAAGCTGACACAAACCACCACCCCCTACATCTCTTATGCGGGACCTTATCGAAAGCCTTCTGAAAGTCCAAATACACCTTGTAATACTTCTGTCCATTACTTGATTAAGATGATCTGTTAATTATTCCATTCATGATTCCTCTCTGGGTTTGTGTGTATATATATATATTCGACAATTACCTTTTTCTGATTTTATTAATAAGTCCGTTTAGCTCTTAATTTCAGTTTTGAAGAAGGGTCCGTACCCGAAACATTAACTTTTCTGCTCTCTCCACAGATGCTGACTGATCTGCTGAGTGTTTCCAGCATTTACTGTTGTGGTTTCAGATTTCTAACATCCGCAGTATCTTGCTTTTTTACTTGAATAAGATTGTCCCTTTCTCATTGTCTGCTTGTTCATTCTTTAAACTTGTTTCCTGCCTGTACTAGTTACTTTTAGCTAGTTTTCACATTTTTTGTCATTTGCCACCTATAGTTTTAGGCATTTTCAAGCATCTCTCTATCTCTCAACTCTCAGTGGTCTCTCACTTCAATGTGGTGTGGCATTATCACAATTCTAAACATGGATGTCTCACTGGGTAGACCATTTGCTGGTCTTGGAGGAGAATCTTAGGAAGTGTGAGGAAGGAGGGCATTTGCATTTCAGATGGTCCTGCTGACTAAGCTGCACCTATCTTGAGATTTGAGACGAGATCTGTCTTATGAGACTATGATTCCTGAGCAAGCAAATGACAGACAGCTTGTCTATCACGTCAAATTCCTTTATTAATTTCCCCATGGAAACTACTTTTACCAGTAGCAGGCTTCTCCAAAGCGCAGGATATTACTGATGACACACAAGTTGGCAGAAAAGAGGCACAAGGTATCCTTTCTGATTTTATTTCCAGAGGCATAGAATACAAAAACAAGGAACGAGTGCAGAACCATTAAAATCAAATGTGCGACTTCTCACATTTGTCCACCCCAGTCCATCATTAAAATCAAGATCTTAGAAAAATACAGTTGGAGTATTATGTACAGTTTTGGGAACACCCAGTCTGGGAAGCTTTCAAAAGCTATTGAAAAGGTGCAGGGGTAATAGTCACATAAAGAAGAGTGCATACATTTATCAAAACAAAAGCAGTACTTCGGGTCATCTGACCAATCAATCTCCCCTCATCATTGTTGGAATTCCAATTAGAACTGCGCAAGTACATCCTTAAATTGTAGCTGTCCCATTAACTTAGCCCTGCAAGATCCTGCCGCTCTTAATTAGAAGGTTAGCAATACTGCATGTCATTGTCGATAGAGTGTCTTAATGATTTAGCTGACCAGGATTGCTGATTGGCAGATTATAGAAAAAGTTATTTTTGTCACCACTTGCCCTCTAGCCACATGCTGGCAGTGCGATGTAAGGAAGTTAACCTGGTTTACATAGAATTACATAGAATATACAGCACAGAAACAGGCCATTCGGCCCATCTAGTCTGCGCTGGAATAAAAACAGAAAATGCTGGAAATACTCAGCAGGTCAGGCAGCATCTATAGAGAGAGAAACAGAATTGAAGTTTCAGGTCGATGACCCTTCGTCAGAACTGGAAAAAGTTGGAGATGTAAAAGGTTTTTAAGCAAGTGTAGGGGCCGGGGAGGAAAGAACAAAAGGGAAGGTCTGTGATAGGGTGGAAGGCAGGAGAGATTAAGAGACAAAAGGGATGATGGTGCAAGGCAAAAGGAGATGGTAATGGGACAAGCACAGAAACAAAAGATGACTCGAGATGAAGTATAAATGGCAATGGCAGAATGATCGACAGCTGCCATGTGACAGGGAGAAAAAAATAATAGGGGCAGAGGTTATGGTCTGAAATTGTTGAACTCGATGTTGAGTTCAGAAGGCTGTAAATTGCCTAATCGAAAGATGAGGCGCTGTTCCTCGAGCTTACGTTGAGCTTCATTGGAACAGTGTAAGAGGCCGAGGACGGAGAGGTCAGAGTGGGAGTGGAGCGGGTCTGTGCTGGTGTTTATACTCCACACGAGTCTCCTCCCATTCTATCTACCTCATCTCTGCCTTTCAGCATATCTTTCTATTCCCTTTTCTCTCATGTACTCATCCAGTTTCCTTTTGAAAGGATCTAAGCTATTTGCCTCAATCATTCCCTGTGGTAATTAATTCCACACTCTAACCACTCCCTGAGTAAAGAAATTTCTCCTTAATTCCCTATTGGATTTATTAGTAACTATCTTGTATTTATAGCCCCTAGTTTTGGATTCTCCCACAAGTGGAAACATTCTCTCCGAATTCCTATCAGAAATCCCCCAAAACTACTGCTTCCAATAGAGTATCACTTAGAATTGTACATCAGAAAGAAGAGGACGAACTGCTCCAACATGAAGCACATGGGGCAGTACAGCAGTGCCTCATGTTAAACATATTACACCTATGATTGATTCCACTAATAAAAGCAAATGGTTGAACACTGTAAAGTTTGCACTCTATAATTAATGTTACACATAACAATGGGGAAAAAAGAAGCAGTTAGTTTGGCGTCCAAAAATGTTCCCAGGACACTGCAGTTAAAATGTATCTACAAAGTCCTGCCAAAATGTGGAGGCCTCGAGGGAAACAGCTGTTGCTCAGTGCCTCATTTTCAACACTTTCCACGGCCTCAGCCCCTCCGTACCTTTCATGTTGGCCCAAAAATTCGGCCGTTCTCAGGTGAGTACTCAGTGCGTACTCACCCGTATTCATTCCCGAAGTGCCGGTTTCCTGCATGCACTGCGCATGCACGGGAAACCGGCACTTCCGTTATGGTGAAGGGGGCGGTTCCTAGGTGAACCGCGTGCGCGCTAGAGGCTGCGCGCACGCAGCACACTTAGGTTTTTTTCAGGTTTCAACGCGAGGGTAAGTATTGAATCTTCTACGCTAGTAAAAAGGAGGCGTAAGACCCCTTTTGAACAAGGTAAGTAGTTAATTAAGTATAATTTTAAATTTTTTTCAACAGGTTTATCTTTTTTAGAGACTTTAAAGAAAGGTAAGTTTATTTTTATAACTTTTAAAAAGTATTTTAATTTTTTCAAAAATTAAAATTTTTGTTTAAAGTGGTTAATTTATTTAACTATAGTTATTTTATTAATGTGATGGTTTTTTTTTTTTAATTTATTTGAGGTTTAGCTGTTCTTTTGGGGCAGATTTCAATTCACAAATTTGACAGGTCTCCTGTCAAATCTATGAATGAAAGATGGTCTGCTGCCATTGGCTCTCCATGGCCCACGTGATCCCAGGGGTCGCATAGCACTAACTGCGCCCCTGGGACACGCAAGCACTGCGTGCCGGCACTAGGGAGAGGCCCAGGACCCGAAGTTCCTGCGGGGGCAAACAAGAACGGCAGACGCGGTATGTGATATCGCGTGCGATCCTAACCCCCGCGGCAAGCCTCCGAATCCAATTTCTGGGCCAATCTCTTCCTATCTTATGCCCCTGCACACACCCTCTGCTCCGCTAAGATCAGATTTCTCTGCCTTCAGTCTCTCTGCTCCAGACGGTAGCTGCTCATTAAATCATTGCGCACCTCCCCTCTGGAACTGTCCACACATTTTCTGCCACCGTAGTCTGAGATCTGTTGGCTTGGAGCCCCCTATACACTTGTTTCTTACTGAAGTCCAGATAGGTGATGTTTTGGTGCTACTCGCACTACATTGCGTAGTAGCAAGTCCTGTAAATCCACATCGTATGGCTTTGAGCTATTCCCCACTCCAGCATTAAGAGACTTGATGCTACTTCCATGCTGCAGAGTCCACTGAAAAACCGCTCCTTCAGGCAGTAACTCCTGATCTGCTCACTACTGGAACTCAGCCAGCTCCTCCCGACTTTAACGCTAGGTGAGAAATTAATATGATAACCGGAATGCTCAATATATTTGCATGAGGCATGTTACCTGCTGCTTAACAAGCACTTAATGAACAATAAAACTGCTAATGCCGATCCCTGTAGAAATAGGTTAGAAATATTCGCCCCGATTTTAACCTAAACCGCCCGGCGCGAACTGGGCAAGTTAAGGTCGGACGACCATTTTACACCACGCCCGACTTTACTCTCCATTGTGCCCTTTACTCTGAGCAGCAAGTTTAGGAGTGTGAGCAAAGTTAACTTCTGCTCAATTAGTGCCAGCTCGCAAATATCCTGCCCCTTAATGCACAATTAGCATGTGTACCGGCTCCAACACACTCAGCAAATTAAGCTCCCTTTAAGCCTGCACACAATCCCATTAACTGCATCAGCACACAATCCTCCTTAGGATACCTGGAAGCATGGGTTAATTCGACATTATTTTTTATTTTTTTTATTTAAAGTTTTATTTTTTCTCTTTTTTTTTGTTTTTTACAGTTAATGACATTACAGAGCTCAGGTCTCAGCACTTTGTACGAAGTCACAAGCCATCATTCCCTACAAGGCAGGGGTCCCAGTCTCTTCAAGTTGGTGATGTGATCTCCAGGCTTCTTGATCATCTTCACTTGTTCATCCAGATAGTGGGTCTCCAGGAATTCACACAGATGGAGAGTTTGTGCAGATCCCGCAGACTCTGGTTGACACTTCTTCTCCATCCGCAGAGCTCTCTGCATCGCCGAGCGGAGCCTCCCTCTCTCCCGGCCGAACAAATGGACTGTAAAGGAATTTAAAGACTTAAATTAATTTTTAAAGCTTTATCAGACTAAATTAAAATCACATTGGCCGGGGTGATAATGCACCCCAGTCCCCGCGCGCCCACCGGTCTCGGAAGGCCTCAAGTGTGCCGGCGGACACCACGTGCTCCATCTCCAGGGCCACCTGGGCGCAAACATAGCCGCGGAAGGGAGGCAGGCAATCGGGCCGAACGACCCCCTCGACCGCCCGCTGCCTGGACCTATTGATGGCCGTTTTGGCCAGGCCCAGGAGCAGTCCTACGAGGAGGTCCTCCAACCTGCCCGCTCCCCTCCGCACCGGGTGACTGAAGATCAGGAGCGTGGGACTGAAGTGCAGCCAAAAATCGAGGCGCAGCCCCTTCAAATAGTGGAACAGGGGCTGCAACCTCTCACACTCCATGTAGACATGAAAGACAGACTCCTCTAGGCCGCAAAAATAGCAAGCGGCCTGGGAGTCTGTGGACTTGTTTAAAATCTTATTGCACGGGACTGCTCCGTGCAACACCCTCCAGGCCAAGTCCCCAATAGACAAAGGGAGGACGCCCGCGTTGAGAGCCCTCCATTGGGGACCTCCGCCGGATGGCAAGATGGCACGCCAAGGCATGTCTGGATGGCAGACGAAGATGGCAAAGTGGAGAGTGTGCAGGAGCAGCCCGTACAGGAAACCCCTCCGCGCAGAGCTAAAGGGCACGGAGGGTATTTCCCCGAGACGGCTCAAGTTGTGAGGCGTCGGTTCCCGAGAGGGGTTTCGGGGCCGCGTGCCGATGAGGAATTCCGTCCAACGGGGGTTAGTTCGGATGGGATCGCCCCGCATGCTTGAGCCTCCTCGATACACCTAGTGGAGTCGGGGCCCAGTGCCACTTTCAGCGACTCGATGGCTTTGGCCGCGAGCCGGACGTCGGCCCAGGACAGGCGCCACGCCAACTCCTCCGGCGCCATCCAGCCCGCTGCTCCGCCATCAAGCAGGTCCCCGACCTTGGTCACCTTGCCAGGCACAGCCCTGCCCTCCGCCAGCCGCCCGATCCAGCGGTCGCAGAGGTGTGGATTCCTGAGCAGCGGCTCCCGAAGGAGAGCCGCCACTCCTGACGGGGGAGAACTCCGCCTGGAGGCAACGCTGTTCCAGACCCATAGCAGTTCCTGGTAGAAGACAGGCAGCTCCCACAGGTAGGCATGCATACGGCCCAATTCCACAAACAGAGCTGTGTGTCATAGTTGAGGCCGTGCAGCTGGCGGAAGAAATACGTTGCCAGCGCACACCATCGAGGAGGATTCTCAATGTACAGGTATCTCTGCAGGGTCCGAAGACGGAAAGTCGCCGCCCGGGTGCGAAGGCACACCAGCGCCTGACCGCCATCCCTAAGCGGGAGACTCAGAACCGTGGCAGAGACCCAGTGCTTCCCTTTGTCCCAGAAGAAGTCGATGAGCTTCTTCTGCATCTTGGCGACAAACGCAGGGGGCGGGATCAAAGTGACCAACCGGTACCACAACATGGCGGCCACCAGCTAGTTTGTGACCAGCGCGCGACCCCTGTAGGACAACACTCGGAGTCCACCCGCCACTGGCCCACCAGGAGTCCAGAACATTTCTCCCAGTTGATCCTGGCGGAGGATGCGTCCGAGTAAATCTGCTGGCATTCTCGCATCCTCCGCAAGTCGACGGGATCCGTGACCATGAGGAGCACGTCATTGGCGTAAGCCGAGAGGACGACCTCCACGCCCGGCCCTTGCAGAGCCAGTCCCGTCAACCACTTCCACAAGAGGCGCAGGAAAGGCTCCACGCAGATGGCATATAACTGACCGGACATAGGGCATCCCTGACGCACCCCCCTCCCGAAGCGAAGGGGTGCCGTCAAAGACGCGTTAACTTTAATCAGACACTCCGCGGCGGCATACAGAAGTCGGATACGGGCGACAAAATGCGTCCCGAACCCGAATACGCGCAGAGTTCCGAAAAGGTACTCGTGATCCACCCTGTCGAACGCCTTCTCCTGATCCAGGGAGAGGAAGGCGACCGACAGACCAGCCCTCTGGGAATGGTGGACCAGGTCCTGGACCAGGTGGATGTTATCGTGGATAGTCCGGCCCGGGACCGTGTAGGACTGGTCGGGGTGGATCATGTGGGCCAGCACAGTGCCAAGGCGGGCAGACATGGCCCTGGCAAAAATTTTATAATCCATGCTGAGGAGGGAGACCGGGCGCCAGTTTTGTAAAAGGCAGAGATCGCCCTTCTTGGGCAGCAGGACAATGACCGCCCTGCGCCAAGAGAGGGGCATCTCCCCGGTCACCAGACTTTCCCTCAGGACCCGCGCGTAGTCACCCCCCAAGACATCCCAGAACACCCTGTGGAACTCCACGGTCAGCCCGTCCAGCCCCGGGGACTTTACCCTCGAGAGCTGGCCGAGGCCAAGCTTAGCGGAGCGTCCAAATTTTCGGCGCCCTCCGGGCCGACCTTCGGCAGGGTCCTCCCACAAAACTCTGCACGCATCCTCGCTGGACAGATCCGGAGAGAACAGAGCCCTGTAATCGGCCCGGGTCTCCGCGCTGATTCCCTCCGGATCCGAGACCAGAGATCCGTCGTCGGCCAGCAGCCCCAAAAGCTGCTTACGGACCCCCCCCCGTCTTTTTTCCAGCGAGGAGAAGAAGGGAGAGCCACGGTCCAGGTCCTGGTGGATCTGGATCCGCGACCACACGTACACGCCTCGGGACCCGATGAGCTGCAGGTCCTTCAGCGTGCCCTTCTTATCTTCGTACACCTTCCGCAGGGCCAGCTCCTCGATGACTTGACCGAGACGGGACTCCAGGTCGAGCACCTCCCTCTCCAACCGCCCGACCCGGGCCTCCCGCCTCTTGGTCGACCCCCTCGCGTACTCCTGACAGAAGAGACGGACGTGAGCCTTGCCCACGTCCCACCATAGCCTCAAGGAGGGGAAGCCCCCCCGCTTCCTTCTCCAGTCGGCCCAGAACCGACGAAACAAATTTCAGAACCGCTCATCCTCAGCAGCAGGTTGTTAAAATGTCAGTACGCGGACCCCCCCAGCGCGCGCAATGGAGCGAGCTCCGCCCACACCAGGTGGTGGTCCGTGCACGGCACCGGCTGCATGGAAGCCGCCGGAACGCAGGAGACGTACGCCCGGGAAATGTAAAGGCGGTCGATTCTGGACCTTCCTCTTCCAGACCTCACGTAAGTGAAAGCGCTGGAGTCGGGATGGAGATTTCGCCAGACATCCACCAAGTCGAAGGACCCGACCAGGTCCCTCAACTTCTCGACCACCGCTGGGCTTTGCGGGGGACCCGAACGGTCCCTCGCCTCGAGGGTGCAATTAAAGTCCCCCCTGAGGATGACGCACTCGCCAACGTCGATGGAGCCCAGAAGAGCGGACACTTCTTCAAAGAAGCGCACTTGCTGCGCACCGGTCTGGGGGGCGTACACGCTCACTAGATGGAGCGGCACGCCCCCCAGATGAACAGTGATCTGGAGCAAGCGGCCCGGCACAAGCTCCTTGACCCCCAAGATCTCCGGCTGAAAATACGGGGCCAGTAAGATAGCCACCCTGCTGGAATAGTTGGAGAGGTGACTCATGCTGACCCCTCCCTGCCACTCCAGGAGCCACGTGGCCTTGTCCTCCAGAATGGTGTGGGTTTCTTGCAGGAAGCACACCGCACACCTCCCTTCCCGAAGGACCGAGAAGTTATTAAATCTACGGCGCGCATCTCTGCTGCCGTTGATGTTGAGGCTGGCTATGGTTATCTTCATGACAAGAGCACAGTGCAACCTCTACCTAAACCTAACGGGAGGAGGGAGCGCGGCCGTTAGTCGACCGCCTTCCCTTCTCAGCCCAGTGAGGAACGATTTGATCCGACGCCGCTCGACCGGGCTCACGCCCTCGTCCGCGCCCATGGTTTTAGCGGCGGCGTGGACGGAGCCGACGAGCAGCGCCAGATCTGACCATCTGTCGAGGGCCAGCCAGATTATATCGCGGCGACCCTGGCACGTGGCCATAAAATCCCGGAGTTCCACAACGGGGATGGGGGGGACTCGGAGGGGGGCACGAGGATATCGCGACGGAGTCCAGGTCGTCCTCAGTGCCCTCCGCCGGGTCCCCGTCCTCCTCCGGGACGTCGCCATCAGCCGGCCCTGCCTCTGTCCCAATCCCACCCCCAGGATCGGCGGCAGAGGAGTCCTCACTGGGCTCCTCCAGAGGCGCCGGGTCAGGAAACGGCGGCGGTTTGGGGCCCCCCTCCGCCCCAGGCACCGGGGTGCACGGGGAACCCGGGGAGAACATTATTCCCAGTTCCCCCAACACCCCCGGCGCCAGCGTCGGAGACGGGGTCAGGGGGCCTTCCCCTTCACCGCCACCAGCCACCGACCCAGCGGTCCGGGGAGCTTTGTTGAGGTTCTCGACCAGGTCGAGCAGCACCTGGGAGATTACCTGACTGTCTTGGGCGAGCTCAGCCTCTTCGGCCTCGCCCGCTGCAGTCCCCAGGACGCCCGACCCGGCGAGAAGTAACGGTTCTTCTGATGTCCCTTCCGCAGGTATTTCCGCGGCCCCCCCCCACGAGCAGGGTCTCTTCCCCGTCCCCAGGAGGCACAGGCTGGACAGACTCATCTGTCGTACCCTCTCAAGGGACAGGCGACTCCTGCCGAATACTGCTGATGGTGACGGTGGGGGGGGGCGCAGTACCCGCGGCGAGCGACGACGCCCCTTTGCGAGGAGGGACCCTGCTCCTCCCGGTCCACCTCCTCTTCCAGGTAATTACGCCTCCTTTTTTGACTGGAGGGACACGGAGGTTAGGGAGACCTCCATGCCTACCGAGGCCTCCCCCTCCGCCCCCTCCTGCTGAGTGGGCTTCCTGGTACTCTCGGGCCCCGGCCCGGCCGCAGGTCTTGATTTTTCTGCCTCGGCGGTTGCGGTCACAGGCCCTGGGCACGAGGCCCCTCCCACTCTTGAACTCCACTGCTATCTCCGCGAGGAGCGCGGGCGTAAGTTCCAGTAAGTCGTCTTGTTCCACGAGGGGACCCGCCCGAAGGTGTTTCTTCTTTCGCTGCGCCTTCTTTCCGTGCGGATGCTCTCCCTCCCTCCCGCCGGAGGCTGTGACGGTGTTGACCTCCGACGTCGATCGTGCATCAGGTGTCGTGGATGCGTGGACAGAATCGGGGGGAGGAGCGGCAGCGGCGCCAGCCCTGGCCGCCCCAGATGTTTTGGCGGCCTTGGAGGCGGGGCAGTTCATTCTTATGTGCCCCACCTCCTTACAGGCGTGGCACCGCACACCGTCCAACGTCCAAAAGACGCGGTAGGCGGTCCCCTCGTGGCTCACAACAAACGCGCCTTCGGTGTCCTCCTCCCGCGCAAGCTGAACGAAAAGCTGGCGCCGGAAGAAGACGTGCCGAAGGCTGGCCTCCCTGCAGCCGAGCGGGATCAGCGTGATCCCCGACCTCACCTCCCCAGTTGACGTAGGTGGGGGAGGAGGAGCTCACCCGAAACAAAGGGCGGGATGTTTGAGAGGACGATCCTCTGCGCGGTGGCCTCGAGAGGATCCACCGGCAGGAAGGTGCCGCCCACGGTGAGCCCCTTTGTTACGGCCAGGGACACCGCCCGCTCTGACCGCAGGAAGAACACAGCCTTCCCGTACATTTTCGAGGCCGCAACGATGGCCGAGGGGCCGACAACCCCGGCCATGGCTTGGACGCAGGCCTCGATGGTCATATTGGGGTGAATGTAGCTCTTCACCCCATGTGTTTTGGTGATCAACCTAAATGGTGACGGGGCAGCAGAAGCAGCGGGATTTGCCGTGGCTGCCACACCCGCGTATGATCTGGCTGGCCCCGCCACCGGCGATGATGAGCTCGCCATCGTGGGGTTAATCCTCAAAGGGCTACACTCACCCCTAGTCTCAGGCCTGATGGTGTTAATGGCCTTGGTTTGTTATGCTCTACGAGCAGAGGGTACTGTTTTAATGAAGCACACCTCTCCTCTTGTTGTCTTAATTGGGAGAGGGGCCTTCTCCCCTCTGCTCAATAAGTAGTTTGTTTTTAAATTAAAGGTGCCTTTCGAAGAGGCAGAGAGAGAAACACATCTTCAGGTTACCTAAATTGTCAAGATCACCAGGGAACACAAGAATCTGGGAATCGTATCTTAGGCTAGACTTAAAGGTGACCAGCCTTCAAAGCTCTAGAGCTGGAAAAAGAATTTGCATGCCAAGAAACAGCCGCAAGCCTCAAACATAAAGGCTAATTCTTTACTCCCAGCAGGGAGCACAACAGGCAGAATTGTGGTGACAATGTTGTAGCCCTATCTCCAACCTGCGCTCCCTTCAAACATACCGTTGATTGTATCCTATAGTGTATTAGTAAACAAACTGATAGTCTCACTGCAGCTACAAGTGTACCGTCGAAGACATTCTGAACCAACATCATCAATCTCAGATGCTTAGTTTCTAAATATTTGCTTAGAATCCGAAGTGAATTCTCATTCTCTCAATCTCGCATACATTCCCGCACTTTACTTGTCTCATTCCCACTTCCCTCTCTTTCCCTTTCTCTTATTCCCTCTCTCCCATAATTTCTCTCACATTTCTCTCTAATGACCTCTATTGTTCCCTCTTACCCTTGCTTTCATATTACTCCCTGTTTCTCATTCTTTTTTCTCCCATCAGATTCCCTCTCTCCTGCTCATTTTGTTTCTTTCTCATTTCCTCTCCCCTTCCATCTTTCCGATTTTTTTAAATCAATCCTTCTCTCTGTCATTCCATCTTTCTTTGTCTCTCGTTTTCTTTTTCAGACTCTTTTTCATTCCCTCACTCTGTCATTTCTTTTCTCCTTGATTATCTCTCATTCCCTCTCCTAGTGTCTCATGTCTTCTTATTTCATCTCTCCTTGACTCACTCATTCCCTCTTTTCTCTTTCTCTCTTCCCCCACGACTCTCATTCCCTATCATTTTTCTCTCTCTTTCCTTTGCTCTTGGTTATCTCCAATGCCATCTTCTCTCTCTCTCATTCGCTGCTGTGCCTCAGCTGGTCAGAATCTCTTGCCGAGGCCAATGACCACGAAGATTGATGCTTGTGGTGGTAGTTGTAGGGCAACTCCCATTTAATCTTTGGCCAGGCTCCACAACAGTTGCTTGTGTTTACACAGTAGGCTCAACCGTGCCACTGAATATGGGCCTAGAAATTTGTGCGGGCCTGAAAAACGAGTACGCAGGGGGCGAAGTTTGCAATTCACACACCTGTTTGCCTGGTCTCAGCCAGCAAGTGAAATTGGCACGGGGACCTCATTATAATGTGGCGGGCGAGCAGCCAGCACTACCTGCGCTATTTATTGGCTGCACGCCTGTTTGGGGGGTGCTGAAATCGGGTGTCTCTGATGGCACTTCCAAGATAGCCAGGACTTGTTGGAGGGGAGGCACATTCTGGCTGCAGACAACAGGAAACATTTCTGAACACAGAAATGGCTCGAAGAAGCATTGACAGGGCCCCCAGATTCTGCAATGCTGCTTGGGGAGCCCTGGTGCAGGCTCAGGACAGGAGGAGGAAGATACTGTTGCCCTCCCCCCACCAGGTGGCTTAAAGCCCTCCGCAGCCAATGGGAAGAGGTTGCTGAGGAGGTCACGGACATGGCTGCAATGCTGCAAAAAGTTCAATGACCTCACCAGAGTTGTCAAGGCAAGAATGCTGCTCTCTTACTCTCTGCTCATACTTCCATCACCTCCAGCCTCATGACTCACAATACTCACCTCTTCCACTTCCCTTCACTACCTGCAATCAATACAATAAATGTAGGACCCTTGTTTAAATATTTTAATCAGTCATATTAACAGATCTGGCATGTGTCCTGAATGCCTACGGAGCAGCCCGATCCAATATGGCAGGCAGTGCACACACAATATTGAATGGTTAGATGCCTATTTTATGCCTGAAAAACGAGTGCAGCACCGTCAAATTTCTAGGCCCCGGTGTTGCGTTCATGCTAAAATGAGATGACTCAAAGACGATTCGACAAGCACATAAACTAGTTCATCTTATGGCAGCTCCTTCCAATATGGTGTTAGTTAATAAGTCGGATCTGTGCGAATGGCACATTTCTGGATTATGTGACCATTTTTCGACAAAAAAGGATACTAGACGAATGTCGGTTCATATACTAATCAGCGGTGGCTTCCTCCAGAGCCTAAACAACAAATGATTCATTCATTTGGGCATTTTGGTAAGACACTTCTCATCACAGTGTTGGAAAACCCTCTATTGGTCTGTGAGAGGGGCAGGCTTTTCAACAGAGCACAGACACCGGGCTTTGGAAACAGAATGCTGCACAGGCAGCCAGGCGGCAAAAGCAAATAGGGGACTGCAGGAAGAGTGGTTCTGCCCTGGCCTGTAGGACAGGATACAAAGGGAATTTTTCTATTTAAGTGAAGTTCAATAACCCACCGACATGGAAGATTGAGCTATGTGACTCCGGTCATAGCTTATTGCTCTGTGCGATCCATCTTACTGTGGAACACAGCAGCCTCGCCTCACCGAGTGTTAACTCAGGGATTGAAGAAGCACAAGAGCAGAAGACGCCAGTATCCCGTCCAGACTGTAAGGGGATGCTACTGTTACATCAGCAAAAGCCAAATACTGTGGATGCTGGAATTCTGAAATAAAAGAGAAATGCTGGAAACACTCAGCAGGTCAGACAGCCTCTGTGGAGAGAGGAACAGAGTTAATGGCCCCGATATTAATGGGAATGCGGGGAGACTTCCTGTCAGGTAGAGAAGAGCCACAAACAGCTCACAAGGCGCTGGTTGGACAGTCTTGGTCTAGACTTGCTGTCTATGCTAATTCTAGCTAAAAGTAGACATGGGTAAAAAGTGGTGTAATGTCAGTCGAAAGTGCAACTGGATTATTTGTCCATGATTAGCACTGTTCTGACCTCTTCGACATTGAATTAAAAAACATTAGCAAAAAATGAGCAAATCTACCGATTGCTGCTCATTAATAAATTCATCAATAGTCCACAGCCCAGTCAAAAAGTGCGTTTTACTGGAAGTCTGAAATGCCAATACTGAGTTTAATGAAAGGAAAGATCTCCCAGTGTCATTACAACAGTGACTGCAGTAATCAATACACAGGCGTATTCTCCCCGAAAGTGTGGGTGGAGCAACCTTTGGCAGGTATATTGGAGTGGAGCAGGAGGAGGAGGAAGAGGTGTCGGAGGCGAGGGTACCCCATGACTGCAGAGGTGAAGCACTTGCAGCAGGTGCTACCGCAGACAGTGGGGGCACCGTAACAGCGTCAGCCACCTGAGCATGGCAAAGGGGCAGTGCTCGCGATGCAGGTTATAACTGAGATGTGGCACCTGGGCCAAGAAGACCTGTGTGAGTATTGTGTTGTCATTATGTGGAATATTAGGTGCTTGTACTCAATCAGTGTGCATGGTAGATTAATGTATCATGCAAGCCTTAGAATATATGATTAATATGGCACCTACCAAAAGTCCTGCACAGCCCTCTCTCCCCCGCAGTGTCTATGTCTTCCAGAATAAATGTCTACAGCATAAATCACACTTTGCCTTAAAAACAGTGACTACGCTTTAAAAGTAATTAATTGGTTGCAAAGTGCTTTGGGATGTTCCGAGGCATGAAAGATGTTAAATAAAAGCTCCTTCTGTTTTCTTTCTCTCTCATTGTGAATGAGTTGTTTAATGCCAAAGGGGCTACCACATGTTCAAAGTTCTAACATCCAGTTATGCACGAGTTTTTCCTTTAAACATAAAAGCGCTTGAGACAGGATCATTTAACTCGAGGAAATTCCCTTCCAGTACATTCTTCCGTCACACTGTAATGTAATTTACATGCTGCTACAATTTGCACCTCTACCACCTTACTTGTTACACCCCTGTTAGCATCTCTCTGTGTCAGCTCTGTATAGCATTTCTGCCATATATCTTTCACAACTACTACTTTTCTCCAGCTCCACGGATACATTGGGCCGAATTTTACGCCCCCCCATGGGTGCTTACGAGGTGCGTACACACCCATAGGGGCCGCGCAAGTGCCGGGTTTAGGCACGCGAAGCGCATGCGCTAAAACACGGCACTTGTGATCTGTCAAGAACCTTCTTGACAGATCGCACGCATCCCCAGGAGAAGGGCCTCTGCAGGTGGAGAGTTGCGCTATTTGCTCGACTTCCGCCTGCTGAAAGGCCGTAGAATTCTTATGCCTGGTAAAACCAGGCGTAAGGCCTGCTTTTACTAGCATAAGTGTTTAAAATAACATAAAAACAAATATTTTTCAATCATTTAAACATTAAAAAACCTGCGCAATAAGGCAAGGTTATTTTTAGCCCCTTTAAAACATTTAAATTTATTTTTCAAAAAATTAATTTTTGTTTAAAATATTTAATTAAATGGCATTTTAATTAATTTTATATATGTAATGTTTTTAAAAAATTTATTTCAGTATGTTGGTGCATTTTTGTAGTCAACTCCATTCATACTTTTGACAGTTCTGTGCGTACGGAACTGTCAAAAGTATGAAGGGGGATTCCCTTCTTCCATTGGTTGAGCTGGCCCACGTGATCCCAGGGGCACTTGCGAACCGCATGTGCCCCTGGGATACCTGGGCCTCTGTGCATTTCGAAGAGGAGAGGCCCAGGATCGCATGCCTCGGGATCTCCGCAACCAGCAGGTAGGTCCGTAGAATTTTTTCCCATCGGAGGCATCCGCCCGCAGGAAACCTCCGATCGGAAATTCAGGGCCATTATGCTGCTGCTCCGCCGTGATAGTCACGTCTTACTTCGTGTTCTTCTTCAAGTCATGAAATTCCTTCATGATCTTCAGTCAGACTCTCTGTCACCACCTCCCCTTGACATTCAACGGCATTACCATCGCCGAATCCCCCACCATCAACATCCTGGGGATCAACATTGACCAGAAACTTAACTGGACCAACCACATAAATACCGTGGCAACAAGAGCAGGTCAGAGGCTAGGTATTCTGCGGCGAGTGTCTCACCTCCTGACTCCCCAAAGCCTTTCCACCATCTCCAAGGCACAAGTAAGGAGTGTGATGGAATACTCCTCACTTGCCTGGATGAGTACAGCTCCAACAAGACTCAAGATGCTCGACACCATCCAGGACAAAGCAGCCCGTTTGATTGGCACCCCATCCACCACCTTAAACATTCACTCCCTCCACCACCAGCGTACCTTGGCTGCAATGTGTACCATCTACAAGATGCACTGCAGCAACTCGCCAAGGCTTCTTCGGCAGCACCTCCCAAACCCGCGACCTCTATCACCTAGAAGGACAAGGGCAGCAGGCACCACCTCCAAGTTCCCCTCCAAGTCACACATCATCCTGACTTAGAAGTATATCGCCAATCCTTCATCGTCGCTGGGTCAAAATCCTGGAACTCCCTCCCTAACAGCACTGTGGGAGTACCTTCACCAAATGGACTGCAGCGGTTCAAGAAGGCAGCTCACCACCACCTTCTCAAGGGCAACTAGGGATGGGCAATAAATGCTGGCGTTGCCAGCGACGCCCATTTCCCATAAGCAAATAAATTTTTTAAAAAGACACTCTTTCACGCTGCAGTCATGCCTCCAGTGATATCTAGCCATGTTTGGTGCCTCCTTTGCATATTTGCGGTCATTATACCCGCCTACAAAAAATCTGCCCATACTTGACTGTAACGAGGGGGGAGAAACTCAACTCACAGTCGACCATGTTGTTCCTGTAAAATGAGCCTTAGGCCTCTGAATCTCACGTTGTGATCTATCGCGCCAGATCTGGACCGAAGGTGCGCCAGACGCCATATTTGGAACTTTTAGTGGTCCAGGTGGCCACCATAAACAGGCGTCAGGCTACTTAAATATGCAAATATGGGTACCAATGGGCGGGGCTTGTGCCGCACATGCTCAGTCTAGCTGTAGCAGGTCTTGAGTGGCCTAGCTAGCGGTCCTTAAAGGGACTGCTGGAGGCCGCTCAAAAATAGACCCAAGAAATGTTCAGTTTCTATTTCTGTGGGCCCGGGAATAGCGGGAGTGCTCCTTGCGGACTTACAAAAATACACCGGCCCGCTGCCAGTGTGTCCAAGGCCTCCCCCGGACTCGACTTGCTGGGCAGCTCCGTGTGAGATTTCCCGCCCTTCCCTACTGGCGAGCTGAAGCAGGGCATCCGTTTAATGCCCGCAGTTTGCTGGCATTTGACTGTAACGAGGGGAGAGAAATGGACCATCAAGCAAACGGACCACCACGCGAAGCGGTCGATCCAACGACGTCACACCTATTTTGGGTGCAAGTTGATTTTCTGCCTCGAGGTTTATGAGCATACACAGGGCTGGTTGATTTGTTGTGCCATTATCAGCAAAATGACTGCAGTCCGTGGGTGCATAAAGACCTTTTACATAGTTGCATACTGTTTAAATGGCTTGTTAGCTGCTTTGAGTTGCAGAAGAATCAATATTGCCCATTATGTTGTGATTTTGATTATCAGCAATGAAATCACATTCTCAGGAAGCTGTGCATGCCTGTGATTACAATGGGTTGTGCAGTAAAATCAAAAACATATTCTTTCTTTTCTTTCAAAAACATATATTTCTTCAATTTTTCAAAAAAGAGAAAGTCCAGTCCCTTGTCTTCCCCTCCACCCCCGCCCACCCCACCCCCCACAACTCAACTGAGCCAACTGGGATAACATTTTATAATGGTTAGTAACAAAGTAGAAAAAGCAGATACCGTCAGCATAATGCATGGTACATAGGAACATAGGATTACATAGGTAATAGGGCACAGAAACAGGCCGTTCGGCCCAACCAGTCCATGCCGGTGTTTATGCTCCACTCGAGCCTCCTCCCGTCTTTCCTCATCTAACCCTATCAGCATAACCCTCTATTCCCTTCTCCCTCATATGCTTGTCTAGCCTCCCCTTAAATGCATCTATACTAGTCGCCTCAACCATTCCCTGTGGTAGCGAGTTCCACATTCTCACTACTCTTTGAGTAAAGAAGTTTCTTCTGAATTCCCTATTGGATTTCTTGGTGACTATCTTATATTGATGGCCTCTAGTTATGCTCCTCCCCACAAGTGGAAACACTCTCTCTGTATCCACTCTATCAAAACCTTTCATGATCTTAAAGACCTCTATTAGGTCACCCCTCAGCCTTCTTTTTTCAAGAGAAAAGAGACCCAGCCTGTTCATCCTTTCCTGATAGGTGTACCCTCGCATTTCTGGTATAATCCTTGTAAATCTTCTCTGAACCCTCTCCAGTTCCTCTATATCCTTTTTCAATATGGCGACCAGAACTGCACACAGTACTGCAAGTGTGGTCTAACCAAGGTTCAATACAAGTTTAGCATAACTTCACTACTTTTCAATTCTATCCCTCTAGAAATAAACCCTATTGCTTGGTTTGCCTTTTTTATGCCATTGTTAACCTGTGTCGATACTTTTAGTGATTTGTGTATTTGTACTCCTAGATCCCTTTGCTCCTCTACCCCATTTAGATTATTATTTTCCAAGTAATATGTGACCTCCCTATTTTTCTTACCAAAATGTAATACCTCACATTTATCTGTGTTGAATTTCATTTGCCAATTATATGCCCATTCTGCAAGTTTATTAATGTCTCCTTGTAATTTGTTGCTGTCCTCCTCAGTATTGGCTATCCACCCCCCCCAATTTGGAGTCATCCGCAAATTTAGAAATTGTGTTTTTGATTCCAAGGTCTAAATCGTTAATATAAATTGTGAACAACAGTGGTCCCAGCACTGATCCTTGTGGAACACCACTTCCTACCTGCTGCCACTGTGAATAGTTACCTTTTACCCCGACTCTCTGCTTTCTGTCTTGAAGCCAGCTAGCTATCCATTCTGCTACTTGTCCCCTGACTCTGCATTCTCTGACCTTATTCATTAGTCTATTATGTGGTCGCTTATTGAAGGCCTTTTGAAAATCTAGATAAATTACAGCTACTGCATTACCCTTGTCTACTCTCTCTGTTACCTCTTCAAAAAATTCAATTAGGATGATCAAGCAAGACTTTTCCTTTTGAAATCCATGCGGACTATTTATTATTATATTTTTTGTTTCTAGATGTTTTTCTACTTTCTCCTTTAGTAGGGATTCCATTATTTTTCCTATCACCGATGTTAAGCTGTTCTCTGGAAATGTTCTATCTCCCTTCTTAAATATAGGTATTATGTTAGCTCTCCACCAGTCCTCTGGCACTACACCTTTTTCCAATGAATTACTAAATATGTGTAGTAATGCCTCTGCTATTTCTTCCCTCGATTCTTTTAAAATGTGCGGATGTAATCCGTCCAGACCAGGGGTTTATCCTCTTTGAGTTTCATTAGTTTATTTAATATATCTCTTCGTTTTATTTTAAATGCAATTAACTCATTACTAATCTCATCATCCAATGTCATCTCCACCTGGTCTATCTCCCTGGTAAATACTGAAGCAAAGTAATTATTTAATATCTCTGCCATCTCTCTATTGCTGCTTGTGGTATTATCCTCTCCATCCCTTAGTGGCCCTATTCCCATCCCGACCTTCCTTTTTTTATTCATGTGCCTGTAAAATTTTTACTATTTTGTTTTATGTTCCTTGATAATTTAATTTCATAGTTCCTCTTTGCCTTCCTAATTGTTTTTTTGACTTCTCTCAGGATGGGAGGAAAAAGAGTGGGAGAGCTATAGTGATAGGGGATTCTATTGTAAGGGGAATAGATAGGCGTTTCTGCGGCCACAAACGAGACTCCAGGATGGTATGTTGCCTCCCTGGTGCAAGGGTCAAGGATGTCTCAGAGTGGCTACAGAGCATTTTGGAAGGGGAGGGTGAACAGCCAGTTGTCGTGGTGCATATAGGTACCAACGATATAGGTAAAAAATGGGATGAGGTCCTAAAAGCAGAATATAGGGAGTTAGGAGGTAAATTAAAAAATAGGACCTCAAAGGTAGTAATCTCAGGATTGCTACCAGTGCCACGTGCTAGTCAGAGTAGAACTAGAAGGATATTTCAAATGAATACATGGCTAGAGGAATGGTGCAAGGGGGAGGGATTCAAATTCCTGGGGCATTGGAACCGGTTCTGGGGGAGGTGGGACCAGTACAAACCGGACGGTCTACACCTGGGCAGGGCCGGGACCAATGTCCGAGGGGGAGTGTTTGCTAGTGCTCTGGAGGAGGGTTTAAACTAAAATGGCAGGAGGTTAGGAACCTGAGCAGGGAGACAGAGGAAAGGGAAACAAGGATAAAAGCAAAAGATAGGAAGGAGAAAAACAAAAGTGGCAGTCAGAGAAAACAACGGTTTAAATCAAACATGGCCACAGTAAATACTAATTCTAATAGGTCTAAGAGCATTATAAAAACAAGCCTGAAGGCTTTGTGTCTTAATGCAAGGAGCATTCGGAACAAGGTGGATGAATTAGCTGCGCAAATAGATGTAAACGAATATGATTTGATTGGGATTACCGAAACATGGCTCTAGGGTGGCCAAGGCTGGGAACTCAACATCCAGGGGTACTCAATATTCAGGAAAGATAGGCAAAAAGGAAAGGGAGGTGGGGTAGCATTGCTGGTTAAAGAGGGGATTAACACAATTGAAAGGAAGGATATTAGCTCTGATGATGTGGAATCTGTATGGGTTGAACTGACAAATAACAAGGGGCAGAAAACATTAGTGGGAGTGGTATATAGACCTCCAAACAGTAATGCGGAGGTTGGGGATGGCATTAAAAGGGAAATTAGAGAAGCATGCAGTAAGGGCACAGCAGTCATCATGGGTGACTTTAATCTACATATAGATTGGTCTAACCAAATTAGTAACAATACTATGGAGGAGGAATTCCTGGAATGTTTACGGAATGGTTTCCTGGACCAATATGTCGAGGAACCAACCAGAGATCAGGCCATCTTAGACTGGGTATTATGCAATGAGAAAGGATTAATTAGCAATCTTGTTGTGCGAGGCCCCTTGGGTCGGAGCGATCATAATATGATAGAATTCTTCATTAGGATGGAGAGTGAAGTAGTTGACTCAGAGACTAGGGTCCTGAATTTAAATAAAGGAAACTACGATGGTATGAGGTGCGAGTTGGGTAGGATTGATTGGGGAATGTCACTCAAAGGGTTGACGGTGGATAGGCAATGGCAAACATTCAAAGACCGCATGGACGAACTACAGAATTTGTTCATCCCAGTTTGGCATAAGAATAAAACAAAAAGGGTGACTCAACCGTGGCTAACAAGGGAAATTAGGGATAGCATAAGATCCAAGGAGAGGGCATATAAATTGGCCAGAAAAAGCAGTAACCCTGAGGATTGGGAGCAGTTTAAGATTCAACAAAGGAGGACAAAGGGATTCATTAAGAAGGGGAAAATAGAATACGAGAGTAAGCTTGCAGGGAACATAAAAACTGACTGTAAAAGCTTTTATAGATATGTGAAGAGAAAAAGATTAGTGAAATCAAGCATAGGTCCCTTGCAGTCAGAATCAGGGGAACTTATAATGGGGAACAAAGAAATGTCAGACCAATTAAATACATATTTTGGTTCTGTCTTCACAAAGGAGGACACAAATAACCTCCCAGAGATGTTGGGGAACATAGGGTCTGATGAAATGGAGGAACTGAAAGAAATCAGTATTTGTAGGGAAATGGTGTTAGGGAAATTGAAGGGATTGAAGGCCGATAAATCCCCAGGGCCTGATAATCTACATCCTAGGGTACTTAAGGAAGTGGCCCTAGAAATAGTAGATGCATTGCTGATCATCTTCCAACATTCGATGGAATCTGGAACAGTACCCATGGATTGGAGGGTAGCTAATGTTACCCCACTATTCAAAAAGGGTGGTAGAGAGAAAATGGGGAATTACAGACCGTTAAGCCTGACATCGGTAGTGGGAAAAATGCTAGAGTCCATTATAAAAGATGTAATAGCTGAGCACTTGGAAAACAGTGACAGGATCAGACAAAGTCAACATGGATTTACAAAAGGTAAATCATGCTTGACTAATCTACTGGAATTTTTTGAGGATGTAACTGGTAAAATAGATAAGGGAGAACCAGTGGATGTGGTGTATTTGGACTTCCAAAAGGCTTTTGATAAGGTCCTGCATAAGAGATTAGCGTGTAAAGTTAAGGCACATGGGATTGGGGGCAAGGTATGACTTGGATAGAGAACTGGTTGGCAGACAGAAAGCAAAGAGCTGGAAAAAACGGGTCTTTTTCCGAGTGGCAGGCAGTGACTAGTGGGGTACCGCAGGATTGGTCCTTGGATCCCAGCTATTCACAATATATATTAATGATCTAGACAAGGGAACTAGATGTAATATCTCCAAGTTTGCAGACGACACAAAACTGGGTGGGCGTGTGTGCTGCGAGGAGGATGCCGAGAAACTCCAGGATGATTTGGACAGGTTGGGTGATTGGGCAGAAGCATGGCAGATGCAATATAACGTGGATAAATGCGAGGTTATCCACTTTGGTGTCAAAAACAGAAAGGCAGATTATTATCTGAATGGCAATAGATTGGGAGAAGGGGAAGTGCAACGAGACCTGGGTGTCCTTGTGCACCAGTCGCTGAAGGTAAGCATGCAGGTGCAGCAGGCGGTTAAGAAGGCAAATGGTATGTTGGCCTTCATAGTGAGAGGGTTTGAGTACAGGAACAAGGATGTCTTGTTGCAGTTGTACAGGGCCTTGGTGAGACCACACCTTGAGTACTGTGTGCAGTTTTGGTCGCCTTATCTGAGGAAGGATGTTCTTGCCATGGAGGGAGTTCAGCGAAGATTCACAAGGCTGATACCTGGGATGGCAGGAATGACGTATGAAGAGAGATTGGGTCGATTAGGCTTATACTCGCTGGAGTTTAGAAGAATGAGAGGGGATCTCATTGAAACTTATAAAATTCTGACAGGACAGGACAAACTAGATGCAGGAAGGATGTTCCCGATGGTCGGGGAGTCCAGCACCAGGGGTCACAGTCTAAGGATAAGGGGTAAGCCATTTAGGACAGAAATGAGGAGGAATTTCTTCACCCAGAGAGTGGTGAACCTGTGGAATTTTCTCTGCCACAGAAGGCAGTTGAGGCCAATTCATTAAATAGATTCAAGAAGGAGTTGGATATATTTCTTAAGGCTAAAGGGATCAAGGGATATGGGGAGAAAGCAGGGACAGGGTACTGAATTTGGATGATCAGCCATGATCGCATTGAATGGCGGAGCAGGCTAGAGGTGCCGAATGGCCTACTCCTGCTCCTATCTTCTATGATTCTATGATTCTATGATTCTCTCCTAATCCCTTCATATTCTCCCTTATCACGCTCTCCCCTGCTGTCCATGTATTTAATGTATACCTCTTTCCTTACCCTCAATTTTTCCCCTTATGGCTTTATTCATCCACGGTGTCTCATTAGTGTTTAGCTTATTCTTATTTATTAGCAGAATATATTTATCCTGGACACTGTTGAACATCGTTTTAAATGTTTCCCATTGCTGTTCTACATTATTGTTTGCCAATACTGTTGTCCATTTTATTTTCCCAAGTTCTATTCTCAGCCCCTCAAAATCAGCTTTTCTCCAATCTATAACCTGGTCTTTGTCATACCTATGTCCTTCTTAATTATTGTCTTAAAGCGTATTATTTTATGGTCACTATTGCCTAGATGTTCCCCTACTTTTACTTCTCTTGTCTGCTCTGGTTCATTCCCCATTATTGGATCCAATAGCGAATACTCCCTTGTTGGACTTTTTACATATTGGGTTAGAAAGGAGTCCTTGTAGGAACATTGTAGGAACTCCATTCCCTTATCCCCTCTACCTACCTCTTCTGTCCAATTAATATCTGGGTAGTTGAAATCCCCCATGATTATTAATCGATGTTTTTTACTCATTTCCCTAATTTGTCTGCATATTTCTTCCTCCACCTCTGTTCCACTATTAGGTGGTCTGTAGACTACCCCGTTAGTGTGATTAATCCTTTATTATCTTTTGTCTCTATCCACATGGATTCTATTTCTGTCTTACTGATAGTTGAGTCACTTTTTTCTACTGCCATTATGTTATCCCTAATAAGTCCAGCTACTCCGTCTCCCCTTTTCCCCTCTCTATCTTTTCTAAATATGATATACCCTGCAATGATTAATTGCCAGTCCTGATTTTTCTGTAGCTATGTCTCAGTAATCCCTATTATGTCTGGTTCCTCGCAACGCATGATTGCCTCCAGCTCCCCTGTTTTATTACGGACACTGGGGGGGAAATTTGGTTGCTCAGCGCCTCCCATTAACGCCCTAAGAGGGTGACAATGGGGCGCAACGCAACTAGCGACCGGGCACGGCAATGTTTGCGCTAAACTCTACCACCCTGATCTCCTGAGCCCACAGATCATGACGTCAGTCGAGCGTGCAATGCCCCGGTGGTGCCCCGAACAGGTTGTTGAGTGGCACCCCCTTGTTTTCCGCCTGCTGCAATCAATGACAGGGTGACTGGAATGTTTTCCAGTCGGTAAGGGGCTAGGGGAGTGTTATTTAAAGGCGCCCTCTTCCTGCCTTTTTTTGTGGGAGACACTTTTGCACCACTCATTCTGACACAGAGAGAGAGATTCTGAGAGAGAGAGAGAGAGAATTCTGCAGAGAGTCAACGTTGTGTGAAGTAGTTTTAGCTACTGAGCAGCACTTTTCAGGTTCTTTTGGATTTGACCTTCACTACTTCGATTGTCAAGAGACAGTGGGGGCTGCACTGATTCAGGGCATCGTCCTGCGCCTGCAGAATCGGAGGCATCAGAGACGCAGAGAGAGAGTGGCAATCGTGGCCAGAGGGAGGAGGGCTAACAGGCCTGTGCACAGGGAGGCCTTACCCTCCCAGGGTATTCCGGGAACAATTCTCCTACATTCATTTGTCTGAGGAGTAGTGTTTGCACAGGCTGCGCTTCAGCAAGGAGGTGGTCACTGAGCTCTGCCATGTGCTGCAGCCAGATTTGCAGCCTCTACTGAGGACCAGGACGTCTCTGTCGGTGGCAGTGAAGGTCACAGTGGCTTTGAATTTTTATGCCCCCGGCTCCTTTCAAGCAGCTACTGGGGACATCGCCAATATCTCCCAGTTCGCGGTCCACTGCTGTATCCGGGAGGTCTCAAATGCCCTCTATAAAAGGAGATGCCAGTACATCTCTTTCCCCATGACCCGGGCCAAACAGCATGAACACGCATTGGGCTTTGCGAGGATAGCGGGCTTCCCCATGGTGCAGGGCGCTATTGACTGCACGCATGTGGCATTGCGGGCACCGCATGAGAATGCAGAGGTTTTCCGAAACCGCAAGGGGTTCCACTCCTTAAATGTCAGTTGGTCTGTGACCACAGACAGCTGATACTCACTGTCAATGCCCGCTATCCTGACAGCAGCCACAATGCTTTCATTCTGCGCCAGACTGCTGTACCAGAACTTTTCCAGGCACCGCATCAGCCAATTGGTTGGCTCCTCGGGACAAGGGTTATCCACTCTGTACCTGGCTGATGACACCGCTCCGTAACCCCAACACCCCTGCTGAGCTGCGGTACAATGAGAGCCATCTCGCCACCAGGAACATCATTGAGCAGACGATCGGCGTGCTCAAGCAATGGTCCTGCTGTCTGGACCACTCAGGAGGAGCCCTGCAGTACTCGCCTGAGTGAGTCTCCCTCTTCATAGTTGTATGCTGCATTCTTCATAACCTTGCAATCCTCAGGACCCAGCCAATGCCACCAGGCCTTGGAGCACCACCGGAGGAGGAAGAGGAGGAGGATGATCAGCAGCAGCACCAAGGCGGGAGGGAGGCCCACAATGTTGAGACTGCAAGGGC
Source organism: Squalus acanthias (assembly GCA_030390025.1). NCBI lineage: Eukaryota > Metazoa > Chordata > Chondrichthyes > Squaliformes > Squalidae > Squalus > Squalus acanthias. The sequence goes on from CM059428.1 coordinate 153,801,918, forward strand.
CGTCCGTCAAAGACTGATAACAAGCTGCTTCTAGGCCCCTACTCAGGAAATGGCTTCTGGCATGGAGAACAACGTGATGGAAAGCAACCCGCAACCCCAAAGCCGGCCAAGGCAGCAATGATTCCAAAGGCCAAACATGTACATATTGAATACAACTTTTTTATTTAACAAACTCTGTGTGTGTCATTTATTCATGTAAAACTAATAGAAACAAACACAAAAAATCATTAATTAACATAACTGGATCTCACAACCTGGAGATAATGGCCAAAACATTAAACAAAAGTTATCAAATGAACCTCGGCCTTTAATAAAAACATTCCCAACATTTCGTCAGACCTCCTACTTTTTGCCCTTCGAGGGTGATGTCCTTCCCTTGCCCACTTGCCCCCTTCCCACCCTACTGCTCCTCCGTAATGGGGCCCCAGTGGCTGCAGCAAGGCTGGTGGAAGGCTGCTGATTGTCAGAACCTGAGACTGCAGATGCCCTTGAAGGACGCCCTCGACCAGCTCTGGGCCTGGAGGGCCCGGCTGCAGACTGCACCAATTCTGCATGGGCGGCAGCAGTCTGGGCTACAGGCGGTGGCAAGTGCAATGGGGGAGTGACAGTGGCGGCAGCAGGAATGCTGAGTAAATATACAGCCATGGTCTTGCCTGATGTGCCTCCCATAATTGAATAGCCCTTAATGTATGCAAGGTGTGGAATGTCCGTGTGTGTTTTATGAGATGGCCATAGGTCTTGGATGAGTGTTGGGCATAGGGGTTTTAAGACCCTCTGGCCATAGAGTGAGGTTGAGGTGGAGGGATGGAGAGGTATTGAAAAAAAGCCATTCACCCTGACGACCCGAGTGAGGTCGTTGAACTTTTTGCGACATTGCGTATGGGTCCCGGGCACCATGCTCCTGGAGGAGACGTGCTGAGCCACCTCCCTCCACACTCTTCTGTACTCGCACAGCAATGGCCTCCTGCCACTCTCAGGGTACAGTATAGCTCTTCGGCGCTCCACCACGCCAACCAGAGCCTCCAAGGCCCGCTCGCTGAAGCGCTGAGCTCATTCCCTGACTCTCTCCATAGTCCTTAGCTAGAAAATTTAGGCACAGGTCTGTCCACAACGAGATTCAAGCCTGCAATGAGCAGGGTGTGGCTGGAGAGCAAGATCGACCCTCCCCTTTAAGAACTGTCCAGCGCCAGTGTGTCTGTGTTCCATCGCTAACTGACAGCACCTGAGCTTGCGCCCGCACTCTGAGGTAGCGCCTCGCTCTTCAGCCTTTGCGCCTTAAGACAAGTGTGTAGCGCCTGATTTAGCGCTCCAATCACCTCCAGGGGCGATAAAAGCCAAGTTTGCAGTCGGATGCTATAATTAGCGCCAGGCGCTAAACTTTGCGCCCGGCCGATAATTGCGCCCCAAACGGGGCGATACCGAATTTCTCCCCCGCTGTGTGCATTGCTGTACAGAGAGATTAACTCATTTTTAATAGCAGTTGCTCTCACTTTATTTTTAACCATCTTTTGAAACTCCTGCTCTATAACTCTATTTATTCCCTGGCCATCAATGTCCTCCCTTACTTTACTCTTTCCTATGCTCTCCTTTCCTGTTTTGTATATATTTAGGCTGGTTTCATTTCTTGTAGATCCCTTCCCCCCATCTTACTAGTTTAAAGCCTTTGCCACCTCCCAATTGACCCCTTCCGCTAGGACACGGGTCCCATCCCGGTTCAGGTGGAGCCCGTCCCATTGGTACAGCTCCTTCCTGTCCCAGTACTAGTGCCAGTGTCCCATGAAAAGGAACCGCTCCTCGCTCCTTCCCACACCAGCTCTTTAGCCACGTGTTAATTCTTCTGATCTGACTGTTTCTATGCCAATTTGCACGTGGCTCAGGCAATAATCCAGAGATTATTACCCTTGAGGTCCTGCTTTTTAATTTCGCTCCTAACTCCTGATACTCCTTCAGCAGGACCTCCTCCCTATTCCTAAGTCATTTGTTCCAACATGGACTACGACAACTGGATTTACCCCCTCCCTTTCCAAATTCCTCTCCAGTCGCCTCGAGATATCCCTTACCCTGGCACTGGGTAGGCAACACACCCTTTGGGATTCTCGTTCTTGGCTGCAGAGGAGGCTATCTATCCCCTGAATTATAGAATCCCCTATCACTACCACATTTCTATTCTGCTCTTCCCCCCCCTTAGACAGCCTTCTGAGCCACGGTGACTTGGTCATTGTGGCTGTCCTCCCTGCAGTCTTTCTCCTTGTCCTCACAGGTAGCGAGTACATCGTACATGTTGGACAGGACCAGTGTCTGCGGGACCTCCTTCGCTACCTCTCCTAAGTCCCCGCTACCCGGCTCCCTAATAGTCACACCTTCCCTTTCCTGAACCTGTGCTTTCCTCTGGGGTGTGACTGTATTCTGGATAAATCTATGCAGAAATTCCTCCCCCTCACTTATGTTTCAGAGTGTCTCTAACTCGCACTCCAGCTCAATGACTCTGAGCCGGAGTGACTGAAGGCAGAGACAGTTCCTGCAGATGTGAGAATCCAGGACAGTCTCGCTGTCCACAAACTCCCACACACTACAGTCCCGATACATAGCCTGCCCTGCCATCTCTAGACTTTATTTATTAGCTTATTTAATGAGTTAAAGTTTTTAATCAAACGATTATTTATAGTTATATTAATTATTTACTTTTTCTAGTTAAGTTAATATTTAATAACAGAATAGTGATAATTCCCCAGCTCTTAGTTTAAATACAAAAAAACTGTACTACTCACCCACCAATCACCTACCTGCTGTCCTGTGAGGCCACTCCTTGGTTTTTTTAATCGCCGCTCAGGTCCGCTGTGTCCTGCTCTTTATATCCGCACCTCTCAACCGCTGTGTCCCGCTCTTTATATCCGCACCTCTCAACCGCTGTGTCCCGCTCTTTATATCTGCTCCTTTCAACTGCTGTGTCCCGCTCTTTATATCCGCTCCTCTCAACCGCTGTGTCCCGCTCTTTATATCCGCTCCTCTCAGCCGCTGTGTCCTGCTCTTTATATCCGCTCCTCTCAGTAGATTCTCTGCTCTTTATATCCGCTCCTCTCAGTAGATTCTCCGCTCTTTATATCAGCTCCTCTCAGTAGATTCTCTGCTCTTTATATCCGCTCCTCTCAACCAATAGTCCCGCTCTTTATATCCGCTCCTCTCAGTAGATTCTCCGCTCTTTATATCCGCTCCTCTCAGTAGATTCTCTGCTCTTTATAACCGCTCCTCTCAGTAGATTCTCCGCTCTTTATATCCGCTCCTCTCAGTAGATTCTCCGCTCTTTATATCCGCTCCTCTCAACCAATTCTCCCGCTCTTTATATCCGCTCCTCTCAGTAGATTCTCCCGCTCTTTATATCCGCTCCTCTCAGTAGATTCTCCGCTCTTTATATCCGCTCCTCTCAGTAGATTCTCCGCTCTTTATATCCGCTCCTCTCAGTAGATTCTCTGCTCTTTATATCCGCTCCTCTCAGTAGATTCTCCGCTCTTTATATCCGCTCCTCTCAGTAGATTCTCCGCTCTTTATATCAGCTCCTCTCAGTAGATTCTCCGCTCTTTATATCCGCTCCTCTCAGTAGATTCTCCGCTCTTTATATCCGCTCCGCTCAGCAGATTCTGTCACTCTTTATATCCGCTCCTCTCAGTAGATTCTCCGCTCTTTATATCCGCTCCTCTCAGTAGATTCTCTGCTCTTTATATCCGCTCCTCTCAGTAGATTCTCCGCACTTTATATCCGCTCCTCTCAGTAGATTCTCCCGCTCTTTATATCCGCTCCTCTCAGTAGATTCTCTGCTCTTTATATCCGCTCCTCTCAGTAGATTCTCCGCTCTTTATATCCGCTCCTCTCAGTAGATTCTCCGCTCTTTATATCCGCTCCTCTCAGTAGATTCTCCGCTCTTTATATCCGCTCCTCTCAGTAGATTCTCCCGCTCTTTATATCCGCTCCTCTCAGTAGATTCTCCGCTCTTTATATCCGCTCCTCTCAGTAGATTCTCTGCTCTTTATATCCGCTCCTCTCAGTAGATTCTCTGCTCTTTATATCCGCTCCTCTCAGCAGATTCTCCGCTCTTTATATCCGCTCCTCTCAGTAGATTCTCCGCTCTTTATATCCGCTCCTCTCAGTAGATTCTCCCGCTCTTTATATCCGCTCCTCTCAGTAGATTCTCCGCTCTTTATATCCGCTCCTCTCAGTAGATTCTCCGCTCTTTATATCCGCTCCTCTCAGTAGATTCTCCGCTCTTTATATCCGCTCCTCTCAGCAGATTCTCCGCTCTTTATATCCGCTCCTCTCAGTAGATTCTCCGCTCTTTATATCCGCTCCTCTCAGCAGATTCTCCGCTCTTTATATCCGCTCCTCTCAGTAGATTCTCCGCTCTTTATATCTGCTCCTCTCAGTAGATTCTCTGCTCTTTATATCCGCTCCTCTCAGTAGATTCTCCGCTCTTTATATCCGCTCCTCTCAGCCGATTCTCTCACTCTTTATATCCGCTCCTCTCAGTAGATTCTCTGCTCTTTATATCCGCTCCTCTCAGTAGATTCTCCGCTCTTTATATCCGCTCCTCTCAACAGATTCTCCCGCTCTTTATATCCGCTCCTCTCAGTAGATTCTCCGCTCTTTATATCCGCTCCTCTCAGTAGATTCTCTGCTCTTTATATCCGCTCCTCTCAGTAGATTCTCCGCTCTTTATATCCGCTCCTCTCAGTAGATTCTCTGCTCTTTATATCCGCTCCTCTCAGCAGATTCTCCGCACTTTATATCCGATCCTCTCAGCAGATTCTCCGCTCTTTATATCCGCTCCTCTCAGTAGATTCTCTCACTCTTTATATCCGCTCCTCTCAGCAGATTCTCCGCTCTTTATATCCGCTCCTCTCAGCAGATTCTCCGCTCTTTATATCCGCTCCTCTCAGCAGATTCTCCGCTCTTTATATCCGCTCCTCTCAGCAGATTCTCCGCTCTTTATATCCGCTCCTCTCAGCAGATTCTCCGCTCTTTATATCCGCTCCTCTCAGCAGATTCTCCGCTCTTTATATCCGCTCCTCTCAGCAGATTCTCCGCTCTTTATATCCGCTCCTCTCAGCAGATTCTCCGCTCTTTATATCCGCTCCTCTCAGCAGATTCTCCGCTCTTTATATCCGCTCCTCTCAGCAGATTCTCCGCTCTTTATATCCGCTCCTCTCAGCAGATTCTCCGCTCTTTATATCCGCTCCTCTCAGCAGATTCTCCGCTCTTTATATCCGCTCCTCTCAGCAGATTCTCCGCTCTTTATATCCGCTCCTCTCAGCAGATTCTCCGCTCTTTATATCCGCTCCTCTCAGCAGATTCTCCGCTCTTTATATCCGCTCCTCTCAGCAGATTCTCCGCTCTTTATATCCGCTCCTCTCAGCAGATTCTCCGCTCTTTATATCCGCTCCTCTCAGCAGATTCTCCGCTCTTTATATCCGCTCCTCTCAGCAGATTCTCCGCTCTTTATATCCGCTCCTCTCAGCAGATTCTCCGCTCTTTATATCCGCTCCTCTCAGCAGATTCTCCGCTCTTTATATCCGCTCCTCTCAGCAGATTCTCCGCTCTTTATATCCGCTCCTCTCAGCAGATTCTCCGCTCTTTATATCCGCTCCTCTCAGCAGATTCTCCGCTCTTTATATCCGCTCCTCTCAGCAGATTCTCCGCTCTTTATATCCGCTCCTCTCAGCAGATTCTCCGCTCTTTATATCCGCTCCTCTCAGCAGATTCTCCGCTCTTTATATCCGCTCCTCTCAGCAGATTCTCCGCTCTTTATATCCGCTCCTCTCAGCAGATTCTCCGCTCTTTATATCCGCTCCTCTCAGCAGATTCTCCGCTCTTTATATCCGCTCCTCTCAGCAGATTCTCCGCTCTTTATATCCGCTCCTCTCAGTAGATTCTCCGCTCTTTATATCCGCTCCTCTCAGCAGATTCTCCGCTCTTTATATCCGCTCCTCTCAGCAGATTCTCCGCTCTTTATATCCGCTCCTCTCAGCAGATTCTCCCGCTCTTTATATCCGCTCCTCTCAGCAGATTCTCCGCTCTTTATATCCGCTCCTCTCAGCAGATTCTCCGCTCTTTATATCCGCTCCTCTCAGCAGATTCTCCGCTCTTTATATCCGCTCCTCTCAGCAGATTCTCCCGCTCTTTATATCCGCTCCTCTCAGCAGATTCTCCGCTCTTTATATCCGCTCCTCTCAGCAGATTCTCCGCTCTTTATATCCGCTCCTCTCAGCAGATTCTCCGCTCTTTATATCCGCTCCTCTCAGCAGATTCTCCCGCTCTTTATATCCGCTCCTCTCAGCAGATTCTCCGCTCTTTATATCCGCTCCTCTCAGCAGATTCTCCGCTCTTTATATCCGCTCCTCTCAGCAGATTCTCCGCTCTTTATATCCGCTCCTCTCAGCAGATTCTCCGCTCTTTATATCCGCTCCTCTCAGCAGATTCTCCGCTCTTTATATCCGCTCCTCTCAGCAGATTCTCCCGCTCTTTATATCCGCTCCTCTCAGCAGATTCTCCGCTCTTTATATCCGCTCCTCTCAGCAGATTCTCCGCTCTTTATATCCGCTCCTCTCAGCAGATTCTCCGCTCTTTATATCCGCTCCTCTCAGCAGATTCTCCGCTCTTTATATCCGCTCCTCTCAGCAGATTCTCCGCTCTTTATATCCGCTCCTCTCAGCAGATTCTCCGCTCTTTATATCCGCTCCTCTCAGCAGATTCTCCGCTCTTTATATCCGCTCCTCTCAGCAGATTCTCCGCTCTTTATATCCGCTCCTCTCAGCAGATTCTCCGCTCTTTATATCCGCTCCTCTCAGCAGATTCTCCGCTCTTTATATCCGCTCCTCTCAGCAGATTCTCCGCTCTTTATATCCGCTCCTCTCAGCAGATTCTCCCGCTCTTTATATCCGCTCCTCTCAGCAGATTCTCCGCTCTTTATATCCGCTCCTCTCAGCAGATTCTCCGCTCTTTATATCCGCTCCTCTCAGCAGATTCTCCGCTCTTTATATCCGCTCCTCTCAGCAGATTCTCCGCTCTTTATATCCGCTCCTCTCAGCAGATTCTCCGCTCTTTATATCCGCTCCTCTCAGCAGATTCTCCGCTCTTTATATCCGCTCCTCTCAGCAGATTCTCCGCTCTTTATATCCGCTCCTCTCAGCAGATTCTCCGCTCTTTATATCCGCTCCTCTCAGCAGATTCTCCGCTCTTTATATCCGCTCCTCTCAGCAGATTCTCCGCTCTTTATATCCGCTCCTCTCAGCAGATTCTCCGCTCTTTATATCCGCTCCTCTCAGCAGATTCTCCGCTCTTTATATCCGCTCCTCTCAGCAGATTCTCCGCTCTTTATATCCGCTCCTCTCAGCAGATTCTCCGCTCTTTATATCCGCTCCTCTCAGCAGATTCTCCGCTCTTTATATCCGCTCCTCTCAGCAGATTCTCCGCTCTTTATATCCGCTCCTCTCAGCAGATTCTCCGCTCTTTATATCCGCTCCTCTCAGCAGATTCTCCGCTCTTTATATCCGCTCCTCTCAGCAGATTCTCCGCTCTTTATATCCGCTCCTCTCAGCAGATTCTCCGCTCTTTATATCCGCTCCTCTCAGCAGATTCTCCGCTCTTTATATCCGCTCCTCTCAGCAGATTCTCCGCTCTTTATATCCGCTCCTCTCAGCAGATTCTCCGCTCTTTATATCCGCTCCTCTCAGCAGATTCTCCGCTCTTTATATCCGCTCCTCTCAGCAGATTCTCCGCTCTTTATATCCGCTCCTCTCAGCAGATTCTCCGCTCTTTATATCCGCTCCTCTCAGCAGATTCTCCGCTCTTTATATCCGCTCCTCTCAGCAGATTCTCCGCTCTTTATATCCGCTCCTCTCAGCAGATTCTCCGCTCTTTATATCCGCTCCTCTCAGCAGATTCTCCGCTCTTTATATCCGCTCCTCTCAGCAGATTCTCCGCTCTTTATATCCGCTCCTCTCAGCAGATTCTCCGCTCTTTATATCCGCTCCTCTCAGCAGATTCTCCGCTCTTTATATCCGCTCCTCTCAGCAGATTCTCCGCTCTTTATATCCGCTCCTCTCAGCAGATTCTCCGCTCTTTATATCCGCTCCTCTCAGCAGATTCTCCGCTCTTTATATCCGCTCCTCTCAGCAGATTCTCCGCTCTTTATATCCGCTCCTCTCAGCAGATTCTCCGCTCTTTATATCCGCTCCTCTCAGCAGATTCTCCGCTCTTTATATCCGCTCCTCTCAGCAGATTCTCCGCTCTTTATATCCGCTCCTCTCAGCAGATTCTCCGCTCTTTATATCCGCTCCTCTCAGCAGATTCTCCGCTCTTTATATCCGCTCCTCTCAGCAGATTCTCCGCTCTTTATATCCGCTCCTCTCAGCAGATTCTCCGCTCTTTATATCCGCTCCTCTCAGCAGATTCTCCGCTCTTTATATCCGCTCCTCTCAGCAGATTCTCCGCTCTTTATATCCGCTCCTCTCAGCAGATTCTCCGCTCTTTATATCCGCTCCTCTCAGCAGATTCTCCCGCTCTTTATATCCGCTCCTCTCAGCAGATTCTCCGCTCTTTATATCCGCTCCTCTCAGCAGATTCTCCGCTCTTTATATCCGCTCCTCTCAGCAGATTCTCCGCTCTTTATATCCGCTCCTCTCAGCAGATTCTCCGCTCTTTATATCCGCTCCTCTCAGCAGATTCTCCGCTCTTTATATCCGCTCCTCTCAGCAGATTCTCCGCTCTTTATATCCGCTCCTCTCAGCAGATTCTCCGCTCTTTATATCCGCTCCTCTCAGCAGATTCTCCGCTCTTTATATCCGCTCCTCTCAGCAGATTCTCCGCTCTTTATATCCGCTCCTCTCAGCAGATTCTCCGCTCTTTATATCCGCTCCTCTCAGCAGATTCTCCGCTCTTTATATCCGCTCCTCTCAGCAGATTCTCCGCTCTTTATATCCGCTCCTCTCAGCAGATTCTCCGCTCTTTATATCCGCTCCTCTCAGCAGATTCTCCGCTCTTTATATCCGCTCCTCTCAGCAGATTCTCCGCTCTTTATATCCGCTCCTCTCAGCAGATTCTCCGCTCTTTATATCCGCTCCTCTCAGCAGATTCTCCGCTCTTTATATCCGCTCCTCTCAGCAGATTCTCCGCTCTTTATATCCGCTCCTCTCAGCAGATTCTCCGCTCTTTATATCCGCTCCTCTCAGCAGATTCTCCGCTCTTTATATCCGCTCCTCTCAGCAGATTCTCCGCTCTTTATATCCGCTCCTCTCAGCAGATTCTCCGCTCTTTATATCCGCTCCTCTCAGCAGATTCTCCGCTCTTTATATCCGCTCCTCTCAGCAGATTCTCCGCTCTTTATATCCGCTCCTCTCAGCAGATTCTCCGCTCTTTATATCCGCTCCTCTCAGCAGATTCTCCGCTCTTTATATCCGCTCCTCTCAGCAGATTCTCCGCTCTTTATATCCGCTCCTCTCAGCAGATTCTCCGCTCTTTATATCCGCTCCTCTCAGCAGATTCTCCGCTCTTTATATCCGCTCCTCTCAGCAGATTCTCCGCTCTTTATATCCGCTCCTCTCAGCAGATTCTCCGCTCTTTATATCCGCTCCTCTCAGCAGATTCTCCCGCTCTTTATATCCGCTCCTCTCAGCAGATTCTCCGCTCTTTATATCCGCTCCTCTCAGCAGATTCTCCGCTCTTTATATCCGCTCCTCTCAGCAGATTCTCCGCTCTTTATATCCGCTCCTCTCAGCAGATTCTCCGCTCTTTATATCCGCTCCTCTCAGCAGATTCTCCGCTCTTTATATCCGCTCCTCTCAGCAGATTCTCCGCTCTTTATATCCGCTCCTCTCAGCAGATTCTCCGCTCTTTATATCCGCTCCTCTCAGCAGATTCTCCGCTCTTTATATCCGCTCCTCTCAGCAGATTCTCCGCTCTTTATATCCGCTCCTCTCAGCAGATTCTCCGCTCTTTATATCCGCTCCTCTCAGCAGATTCTCCGCTCTTTATATCCGCTCCTCTCAGCAGATTCTCCGCTCTTTATATCCGCTCCTCTCAGCAGATTCTCCGCTCTTTATATCCGCTCCTCTCAGCAGATTCTCCGCTCTTTATATCCGCTCCTCTCAGCAGATTCTCCGCTCTTTATATCCGCTCCTCTCAGCAGATTCTCCGCTCTTTATATCCGCTCCTCTCAGCAGATTCTCCGCTCTTTATATCCGCTCCTCTCAGCAGATTCTCCGCTCTTTATATCCGCTCCTCTCAGCAGATTCTCCGCTCTTTATATCCGCTCCTCTCAGCAGATTCTCCGCTCTTTATATCCGCTCCTCTCAGCAGATTCTCCGCTCTTTATATCCGCTCCTCTCAGCAGATTCTCCGCTCTTTATATCCGCTCCTCTCAGCAGATTCTCCGCTCTTTATATCCGCTCCTCTCAGCAGATTCTCCGCTCTTTATATCCGCTCCTCTCAGCAGATTCTCCGCTCTTTATATCCGCTCCTCTCAGCAGATTCTCCGCTCTTTATATCCGCTCCTCTCAGCAGATTCTCCGCTCTTTATATCCGCTCCTCTCAGCAGATTCTCCGCTCTTTATATCCGCTCCTCTCAGCAGATTCTCCGCTCTTTATATCCGCTCCTCTCAGCAGATTCTCCGCTCTTTATATCCGCTCCTCTCAGCAGATTCTCCGCTCTTTATATCCGCTCCTCTCAGCAGATTCTCCGCTCTTTATATCCGCTCCTCTCAGCAGATTCTCCGCTCTTTATATCCGCTCCTCTCAGCAGATTCTCCGCTCTTTATATCCGCTCCTCTCAGCAGATTCTCCGCTCTTTATATCCGCTCCTCTCAGCAGATTCTCCGCTCTTTATATCCGCTCCTCTCAGCAGATTCTCCGCTCTTTATATCCGCTCCTCTCAGCAGATTCTCCGCTCTTTATATCCGCTCCTCTCAGCAGATTCTCCGCTCTTTATATCCGCTCCTCTCAGCAGATTCTCCGCTCTTTATATCCGCTCCTCTCAGCAGATTCTCCGCTCTTTATATCCGCTCCTCTCAGCAGATTCTCCGCTCTTTATATCCGCTCCTCTCAGCAGATTCTCCGCTCTTTATATCCGCTCCTCTCAGCAGATTCTCCGCTCTTTATATCCGCTCCTCTCAGCAGATTCTCCGCTCTTTATATCCGCTCCTCTCAGCAGATTCTCCGCTCTTTATATCCGCTCCTCTCAGCAGATTCTCCGCTCTTTATATCCGCTCCTCTCAGCAGATTCTCCGCTCTTTATATCCGCTCCTCTCAGCAGATTCTCCGCTCTTTATATCCGCTCCTCTCAGCAGATTCTCCGCTCTTTATATCCGCTCCTCTCAGCAGATTCTCCGCTCTTTATATCCGCTCCTCTCAGCAGATTCTCCGCTCTTTATATCCGCTCCTCTCAGCAGATTCTCCGCTCTTTATATCCGCTCCTCTCAGCAGATTCTCCGCTCTTTATATCCGCTCCTCTCAGCAGATTCTCCGCTCTTTATATCCGCTCCTCTCAGCAGATTCTCCGCTCTTTATATCCGCTCCTCTCAGCAGATTCTCCGCTCTTTATATCCGCTCCTCTCAGCAGATTCTCCGCTCTTTATATCCGCTCCTCTCAGCAGATTCTCCGCTCTTTATATCCGCTCCTCTCAGCAGATTCTCCGCTCTTTATATCCGCTCCTCTCAGCAGATTCTCCGCTCTTTATATCCGCTCCTCTCAGCAGATTCTCCGCTCTTTATATCCGCTCCTCTCAGCAGATTCTCCGCTCTTTATATCCGCTCCTCTCAGCAGATTCTCCGCTCTTTATATCCGCTCCTCTCAGCAGATTCTCCGCTCTTTATATCCGCTCCTCTCAGCAGATTCTCCGCTCTTTATATCCGCTCCTCTCAGCAGATTCTCCGCTCTTTATATCCGCTCCTCTCAGCAGATTCTCCGCTCTTTATATCCGCTCCTCTCAGCAGATTCTCCGCTCTTTATATCCGCTCCTCTCAGCAGATTCTCCGCTCTTTATATCCGCTCCTCTCAGCAGATTCTCCGCTCTTTATATCCGCTCCTCTCAGCAGATTCTCCGCTCTTTATATCCGCTCCTCTCAGCAGATTCTCCGCTCTTTATATCCGCTCCTCTCAGCAGATTCTCCGCTCTTTATATCCGCTCCTCTCAGCAGATTCTCCGCTCTTTATATCCGCTCCTCTCAGCAGATTCTCCGCTCTTTATATCCGCTCCTCTCAGCAGATTCTCCGCTCTTTATATCCGCTCCTCTCAGCAGATTCTCCGCTCTTTATATCCGCTCCTCTCAGCAGATTCTCCGCTCTTTATATCCGCTCCTCTCAGCAGATTCTCCGCTCTTTATATCCGCTCCTCTCAGCAGATTCTCCGCTCTTTATATCCGCTCCTCTCAGCAGATTCTCCGCTCTTTATATCCGCTCCTCTCAGCAGATTCTCCGCTCTTTATATCCGCTCCTCTCAGCAGATTCTCCGCTCTTTATATCCGCTCCTCTCAGCAGATTCTCCGCTCTTTATATCCGCTCCTCTCAGCAGATTCTCCGCTCTTTATATCCGCTCCTCTCAGCAGATTCTCCGCTCTTTATATCCGCTCCTCTCAGCAGATTCTCCGCTCTTTATATCCGCTCCTCTCAGCAGATTCTCCGCTCTTTATATCCGCTCCTCTCAGCAGATTCTCCGCTCTTTATATCCGCTCCTCTCAGCAGATTCTCCGCTCTTTATATCCGCTCCTCTCAGCAGATTCTCCGCTCTTTATATCCGCTCCTCTCAGCAGATTCTCCGCTCTTTATATCCGCTCCTCTCAGCAGATTCTCCGCTCTTTATATCCGCTCCTCTCAGCAGATTCTCCGCTCTTTATATCCGCTCCTCTCAGCAGATTCTCCGCTCTTTATATCCGCTCCTCTCAGCAGATTCTCCGCTCTTTATATCCGCTCCTCTCAGCAGATTCTCCGCTCTTTATATCCGCTCCTCTCAGCAGATTCTCCGCTCTTTATATCCGCTCCTCTCAGCAGATTCTCCGCTCTTTATATCCGCTCCTCTCAGCAGATTCTCCGCTCTTTATATCCGCTCCTCTCAGCAGATTCTCCGCTCTTTATATCCGCTCCTCTCAGCAGATTCTCCGCTCTTTATATCCGCTCCTCTCAGCAGATTCTCCGCTCTTTATATCCGCTCCTCTCAGCAGATTCTCCGCTCTTTATATCCGCTCCTCTCAGCAGATTCTCCGCTCTTTATATCCGCTCCTCTCAGCAGATTCTCCGCTCTTTATATCCGCTCCTCTCAGCAGATTCTCCGCTCTTTATATCCGCTCCTCTCAGCAGATTCTCCGCTCTTTATATCCGCTCCTCTCAGCAGATTCTCCGCTCTTTATATCCGCTCCTCTCAGCAGATTCTCCGCTCTTTATATCCGCTCCTCTCAGCAGATTCTCCGCTCTTTATATCCGCTCCTCTCAGCAGATTCTCCGCTCTTTATATCCGCTCCTCTCAGCAGATTCTCCGCTCTTTATATCCGCTCCTCTCAGCAGATTCTCCGCTCTTTATATCCGCTCCTCTCAGCAGATTCTCCGCTCTTTATATCCGCTCCTCTCAGCAGATTCTCCGCTCTTTATATCCGCTCCTCTCAGCAGATTCTCCGCTCTTTATATCCGCTCCTCTCAGCAGATTCTCCGCTCTTTATATCCGCTCCTCTCAGCAGATTCTCCGCTCTTTATATCCGCTCCTCTCAGCAGATTCTCCGCTCTTTATATCCGCTCCTCTCAGCAGATTCTCCGCTCTTTATATCCGCTCCTCTCAGCAGATTCTCCGCTCTTTATATCCGCTCCTCTCAGCAGATTCTCCGCTCTTTATATCCGCTCCTCTCAGCAGATTCTCCGCTCTTTATATCCGCTCCTCTCAGCAGATTCTCCGCTCTTTATATCCGCTCCTCTCAGCAGATTCTCCGCTCTTTATATCCGCTCCTCTCAGCAGATTCTCCCGCTCTTTATATCCGCTCCTCTCAGCAGATTCTCCGCTCTTTATATCCGCTCCTCTCAGCAGATTCTCCGCTCTTTATATCCGCTCCTCTCAGCAGATTCTCCGCTCTTTATATCCGCTCCTCTCAGCAGATTCTCCGCTCTTTATATCCGCTCCTCTCAGCAGATTCTCCGCTCTTTATATCCGCTCCTCTCAGCAGATTCTCCGCTCTTTATATCCGCTCCTCTCAGCAGATTCTCCGCTCTTTATATCCGCTCCTCTCAGCAGATTCTCCGCTCTTTATATCCGCTCCTCTCAGCAGATTCTCCGCTCTTTATATCCGCTCCTCTCAGCAGATTCTCCGCTCTTTATATCCGCTCCTCTCAGCAGATTCTCCGCTCTTTATATCCGCTCCTCTCAGCAGATTCTCCGCTCTTTATATCCGCTCCTCTCAGCAGATTCTCCGCTCTTTATATCCGCTCCTCTCAGCAGATTCTCCGCTCTTTATATCCGCTCCTCTCAGCAGATTCTCCGCTCTTTATATCCGCTCCTCTCAGCAGATTCTCCGCTCTTTATATCCGCTCCTCTCAGCAGATTCTCCGCTCTTTATATCCGCTCCTCTCAGCAGATTCTCCGCTCTTTATATCCGCTCCTCTCAGCAGATTCTCCGCTCTTTATATCCGCTCCTCTCAGCAGATTCTCCGCTCTTTATATCCGCTCCTCTCAGCAGATTCTCCGCTCTTTATATCCGCTCCTCTCAGCAGATTCTCCGCTCTTTATATCCGCTCCTCTCAGCAGATTCTCCGCTCTTTATATCCGCTCCTCTCAGCAGATTCTCCGCTCTTTATATCCGCTCCTCTCAGCAGATTCTCCGCTCTTTATATCCGCTCCTCTCAGCAGATTCTCCGCTCTTTATATCCGCTCCTCTCAGCAGATTCTCCGCTCTTTATATCCGCTCCTCTCAGCAGATTCTCCGCTCTTTATATCCGCTCCTCTCAGCAGATTCTCCGCTCTTTATATCCGCTCCTCTCAGCAGATTCTCCGCTCTTTATATCCGCTCCTCTCAGCAGATTCTCCGCTCTTTATATCCGCTCCTCTCAGCAGATTCTCCGCTCTTTATATCCGCTCCTCTCAGCAGATTCTCCGCTCTTTATATCCGCTCCTCTCAGCAGATTCTCCGCTCTTTATATCCGCTCCTCTCAGCAGATTCTCCGCTCTTTATATCCGCTCCTCTCAGCAGATTCTCCGCTCTTTATATCCGCTCCTCTCAGCAGATTCTCCGCTCTTTATATCCGCTCCTCTCAGCAGATTCTCCGCTCTTTATATCCGCTCCTCTCAGCAGATTCTCCGCTCTTTATATCCGCTCCTCTCAGCAGATTCTCCGCTCTTTATATCCGCTCCTCTCAGCAGATTCTCCGCTCTTTATATCCGCTCCTCTCAGCAGATTCTCCGCTCTTTATATCCGCTCCTCTCAGCAGATTCTCCGCTCTTTATATCCGCTCCTCTCAGCAGATTCTCCGCTCTTTATATCCGCTCCTCTCAGCAGATTCTCCGCTCTTTATATCCGCTCCTCTCAGCAGATTCTCCGCTCTTTATATCCGCTCCTCTCAGCAGATTCTCCGCTCTTTATATCCGCTCCTCTCAGCAGATTCTCCGCTCTTTATATCCGCTCCTCTCAGCAGATTCTCCGCTCTTTATATCCGCTCCTCTCAGCAGATTCTCCGCTCTTTATATCCGCTCCTCTCAGCAGATTCTCCGCTCTTTATATCCGCTCCTCTCAGCAGATTCTCCGCTCTTTATATCCGCTCCTCTCAGCAGATTCTCCGCTCTTTATATCCGCTCCTCTCAGCAGATTCTCCGCTCTTTATATCCGCTCCTCTCAGCAGATTCTCCGCTCTTTATATCCGCTCCTCTCAGCAGATTCTCCGCTCTTTATATCCGCTCCTCTCAGCAGATTCTCCGCTCTTTATATCCGCTCCTCTCAGCAGATTCTCCGCTCTTTATATCCGCTCCTCTCAGCAGATTCTCCGCTCTTTATATCCGCTCCTCTCAGCAGATTCTCCGCTCTTTATATCCGCTCCTCTCAGCAGATTCTCCGCTCTTTATATCCGCTCCTCTCAGCAGATTCTCCGCTCTTTATATCCGCTCCTCTCAGCAGATTCTCCGCTCTTTATATCCGCTCCTCTCAGCAGATTCTCCGCTCTTTATATCCGCTCCTCTCAGCAGATTCTCCGCTCTTTATATCCGCTCCTCTCAGCAGATTCTCCGCTCTTTATATCCGCTCCTCTCAGCAGATTCTCCGCTCTTTATATCCGCTCCTCTCAGCAGATTCTCCGCTCTTTATATCCGCTCCTCTCAGCAGATTCTCCGCTCTTTATATCCGCTCCTCTCAGCAGATTCTCCGCTCTTTATATCCGCTCCTCTCAGCAGATTCTCCGCTCTTTATATCCGCTCCTCTCAGCAGATTCTCCGCTCTTTATATCCGCTCCTCTCAGCAGATTCTCCGCTCTTTATATCCGCTCCTCTCAGCAGATTCTCCGCTCTTTATATCCGCTCCTCTCAGCAGATTCTCCGCTCTTTATATCCGCTCCTCTCAGCAGATTCTCCGCTCTTTATATCCGCTCCTCTCAGCAGATTCTCCCGCTCTTTATATCCGCTCCTCTCAGCAGATTCTCCGCTCTTTATATCCGCTCCTCTCAGCAGATTCTCCGCTCTTTATATCCGCTCCTCTCAGCAGATTCTCCGCTCTTTATATCCGCTCCTCTCAGCAGATTCTCCGCTCTTTATATCCGCTCCTCTCAGCAGATTCTCCGCTCTTTATATCCGCTCCTCTCAGCAGATTCTCCGCTCTTTATATCCGCTCCTCTCAGCAGATTCTCCGCTCTTTATATCCGCTCCTCTCAGCAGATTCTCCGCTCTTTATATCCGCTCCTCTCAGCAGATTCTCCGCTCTTTATATCCGCTCCTCTCAGCAGATTCTCCGCTCTTTATATCCGCTCCTCTCAGCAGATTCTCCGCTCTTTATATCCGCTCCTCTCAGCAGATTCTCCGCTCTTTATATCCGCTCCTCTCAGCAGATTCTCCGCTCTTTATATCCGCTCCTCTCAGCAGATTCTCCGCTCTTTATATCCGCTCCTCTCAGCAGATTCTCCGCTCTTTATATCCGCTCCTCTCAGCAGATTCTCCGCTCTTTATATCCGCTCCTCTCAGCAGATTCTCCGCTCTTTATATCCGCTCCTCTCAGCAGATTCTCCGCTCTTTATATCCGCTCCTCTCAGCAGATTCTCCGCTCTTTATATCCGCTCCTCTCAGCAGATTCTCCGCTCTTTATATCCGCTCCTCTCAGCAGATTCTCCGCTCTTTATATCCGCTCCTCTCAGCAGATTCTCCGCTCTTTATATCCGCTCCTCTCAGCAGATTCTCCGCTCTTTATATCCGCTCCTCTCAGCAGATTCTCCGCTCTTTATATCCGCTCCTCTCAGCAGATTCTCCGCTCTTTATATCCGCTCCTCTCAGCAGATTCTCCCGCTCTTTATATCCGCTCCTCTCAGCAGATTCTCCGCTCTTTATATCCGCTCCTCTCAGCAGATTCTCCGCTCTTTATATCCGCTCCTCTCAGCAGATTCTCCGCTCTTTATATCCGCTCCTCTCAGCAGATTCTCCGCTCTTTATATCCGCTCCTCTCAGCAGATTCTCCGCTCTTTATATCCGCTCCTCTCAGCAGATTCTCCGCTCTTTATATCCGCTCCTCTCAGCAGATTCTCCGCTCTTTATATCCGCTCCTCTCAGCAGATTCTCCGCTCTTTATATCCGCTCCTCTCAGCAGATTCTCCGCTCTTTATATCCGCTCCTCTCAGCAGATTCTCCGCTCTTTATATCCGCTCCTCTCAGCAGATTCTCCGCTCTTTATATCCGCTCCTCTCAGCAGATTCTCCGCTCTTTATATCCGCTCCTCTCAGCAGATTCTCCGCTCTTTATATCCGCTCCTCTCAGCAGATTCTCCGCTCTTTATATCCGCTCCTCTCAGCAGATTCTCCGCTCTTTATATCCGCTCCTCTCAGCAGATTCTCCGCTCTTTATATCCGCTCCTCTCAGCAGATTCTCCGCTCTTTATATCCGCTCCTCTCAGCAGATTCTCCGCTCTTTATATCCGCTCCTCTCAGCAGATTCTCCGCTCTTTATATCCGCTCCTCTCAGCAGATTCTCCGCTCTTTATATCCGCTCCTCTCAGCAGATTCTCCGCTCTTTATATCCGCTCCTCTCAGCAGATTCTCCGCTCTTTATATCCGCTCCTCTCAGCAGATTCTCCGCTCTTTATATCCGCTCCTCTCAGCAGATTCTCCGCTCTTTATATCCGCTCCTCTCAGCAGATTCTCCGCTCTTTATATCCGCTCCTCTCAGCAGATTCTCCGCTCTTTATATCCGCTCCTCTCAGCAGATTCTCCGCTCTTTATATCCGCTCCTCTCAGCAGATTCTCCGCTCTTTATATCCGCTCCTCTCAGCAGATTCTCCGCTCTTTATATCCGCTCCTCTCAGCAGATTCTCCGCTCTTTATATCCGCTCCTCTCAGCAGATTCTCCGCTCTTTATATCCGCTCCTCTCAGCAGATTCTCCGCTCTTTATATCCGCTCCTCTCAGCAGATTCTCCGCTCTTTATATCCGCTCCTCTCAGCAGATTCTCCGCTCTTTATATCCGCTCCTCTCAGCAGATTCTCCGCTCTTTATATCCGCTCCTCTCAGCAGATTCTCCGCTCTTTATATCCGCTCCTCTCAGCAGATTCTCCGCTCTTTATATCCGCTCCTCTCAGCAGATTCTCCGCTCTTTATATCCGCTCCTCTCAGCAGATTCTCCGCTCTTTATATCCGCTCCTCTCAGCAGATTCTCCGCTCTTTATATCCGCTCCTCTCAGCAGATTCTCCGCTCTTTATATCCGCTCCTCTCAGCAGATTCTCCGCTCTTTATATCCGCTCCTCTCAGCAGATTCTCCGCTCTTTATATCCGCTCCTCTCAGCAGATTCTCCGCTCTTTATATCCGCTCCTCTCAGCAGATTCTCCGCTCTTTATATCCGCTCCTCTCAGCAGATTCTCCGCTCTTTATATCCGCTCCTCTCAGCAGATTCTCCGCTCTTTATATCCGCTCCTCTCAGCAGATTCTCCGCTCTTTATATCCGCTCCTCTCAGCAGATTCTCCGCTCTTTATATCCGCTCCTCTCAGCAGATTCTCCGCTCTTTATATCCGCTCCTCTCAGCAGATTCTCCGCTCTTTATATCCGCTCCTCTCAGCAGATTCTCCGCTCTTTATATCCGCTCCTCTCAGCAGATTCTCCGCTCTTTATATCCGCTCCTCTCAGCAGATTCTCCGCTCTTTATATCCGCTCCTCTCAGCAGATTCTCCGCTCTTTATATCCGCTCCTCTCAGCAGATTCTCCGCTCTTTATATCCGCTCCTCTCAGCAGATTCTCCGCTCTTTATATCCGCTCCTCTCAGCAGATTCTCCGCTCTTTATATCCGCTCCTCTCAGCAGATTCTCCGCTCTTTATATCCGCTCCTCTCAGCAGATTCTCCGCTCTTTATATCCGCTCCTCTCAGCAGATTCTCCGCTCTTTATATCCGCTCCTCTCAGCAGATTCTCCGCTCTTTATATCCGCTCCTCTCAGCAGATTCTCCGCTCTTTATATCCGCTCCTCTCAGCAGATTCTCCGCTCTTTATATCCGCTCCTCTCAGCAGATTCTCCGCTCTTTATATCCGCTCCTCTCAGCAGATTCTCCGCTCTTTATATCCGCTCCTCTCAGCAGATTCTCCGCTCTTTATATCCGCTCCTCTCAGCAGATTCTCCGCTCTTTATATCCGCTCCTCTCAGCAGATTCTCCGCTCTTTATATCCGCTCCTCTCAGCAGATTCTCCGCTCTTTATATCCGCTCCTCTCAGCAGATTCTCCGCTCTTTATATCCGCTCCTCTCAGCAGATTCTCCGCTCTTTATATCCGCTCCTCTCAGCAGATTCTCCGCTCTTTATATCCGCTCCTCTCAGCAGATTCTCCGCTCTTTATATCCGCTCCTCTCAGCAGATTCTCCGCTCTTTATATCCGCTCCTCTCAGCAGATTCTCCGCTCTTTATATCCGCTCCTCTCAGCAGATTCTCCGCTCTTTATATCCGCTCCTCTCAGCAGATTCTCCGCTCTTTATATCCGCTCCTCTCAGCAGATTCTCCGCTCTTTATATCCGCTCCTCTCAGCAGATTCTCCGCTCTTTATATCCGCTCCTCTCAGCAGATTCTCCGCTCTTTATATCCGCTCCTCTCAGCAGATTCTCCGCTCTTTATATCCGCTCCTCTCAGCAGATTCTCCGCTCTTTATATCCGCTCCTCTCAGCAGATTCTCCGCTCTTTATATCCGCTCCTCTCAGCAGATTCTCCGCTCTTTATATCCGCTCCTCTCAGCAGATTCTCCGCTCTTTATATCCGCTCCTCTCAGCAGATTCTCCGCTCTTTATATCCGCTCCTCTCAGCAGATTCTCCGCTCTTTATATCCGCTCCTCTCAGCAGATTCTCCGCTCTTTATATCCGCTCCTCTCAGCAGATTCTCCGCTCTTTATATCCGCTCCTCTCAGCAGATTCTCCGCTCTTTATATCCGCTCCTCTCAGCAGATTCTCCGCTCTTTATATCCGCTCCTCTCAGCAGATTCTCCCGCTCTTTATATCCGCTCCTCTCAGCAGATTCTCCGCTCTTTATATCCGCTCCTCTCAGCAGATTCTCCGCTCTTTATATCCGCTCCTCTCAGCAGATTCTCCGCTCTTTATATCCGCTCCTCTCAGCAGATTCTCCGCTCTTTATATCCGCTCCTCTCAGCAGATTCTCCGCTCTTTATATCCGCTCCTCTCAGCAGATTCTCCGCTCTTTATATCCGCTCCTCTCAGCAGATTCTCCGCTCTTTATATCCGCTCCTCTCAGCAGATTCTCCGCTCTTTATATCCGCTCCTCTCAGCAGATTCTCCGCTCTTTATATCCGCTCCTCTCAGCAGATTCTCCGCTCTTTATATCCGCTCCTCTCAGCAGATTCTCCGCTCTTTATATCCGCTCCTCTCAGCAGATTCTCCGCTCTTTATATCCGCTCCTCTCAGCAGATTCTCCGCTCTTTATATCCGCTCCTCTCAGCAGATTCTCCGCTCTTTATATCCGCTCCTCTCAGCAGATTCTCCGCTCTTTATATCCGCTCCTCTCAGCAGATTCTCCGCTCTTTATATCCGCTCCTCTCAGCAGATTCTCCGCTCTTTATATCCGCTCCTCTCAGCAGATTCTCCGCTCTTTATATCCGCTCCTCTCAGCAGATTCTCCGCTCTTTATATCCGCTCCTCTCAGCAGATTCTCCGCTCTTTATATCCGCTCCTCTCAGCAGATTCTCCGCTCTTTATATCCGCTCCTCTCAGCAGATTCTCCGCTCTTTATATCCGCTCCTCTCAGCAGATTCTCCGCTCTTTATATCCGCTCCTCTCAGCAGATTCTCCGCTCTTTATATCCGCTCCTCTCAGCAGATTCTCCGCTCTTTATATCCGCTCCTCTCAGCAGATTCTCCGCTCTTTATATCCGCTCCTCTCAGCAGATTCTCCGCTCTTTATATCCGCTCCTCTCAGCAGATTCTCCGCTCTTTATATCCGCTCCTCTCAGCAGATTCTCCGCTCTTTATATCCGCTCCTCTCAGCAGATTCTCCGCTCTTTATATCCGCTCCTCTCAGCAGATTCTCCGCTCTTTATATCCGCTCCTCTCAGCAGATTCTCCGCTCTTTATATCCGCTCCTCTCAGCAGATTCTCCGCTCTTTATATCCGCTCCTCTCAGCAGATTCTCCGCTCTTTATATCCGCTCCTCTCAGCAGATTCTCCGCTCTTTATATCCGCTCCTCTCAGCAGATTCTCCGCTCTTTATATCCGCTCCTCTCAGCAGATTCTCCGCTCTTTATATCCGCTCCTCTCAGCAGATTCTCCGCTCTTTATATCCGCTCCTCTCAGCAGATTCTCCGCTCTTTATATCCGCTCCTCTCAGCAGATTCTCCGCTCTTTATATCCGCTCCTCTCAGCAGATTCTCCGCTCTTTATATCCGCTCCTCTCAGCAGATTCTCCGCTCTTTATATCCGCTCCTCTCAGCAGATTCTCCGCTCTTTATATCCGCTCCTCTCAGCAGATTCTCCGCTCTTTATATCCGCTCCTCTCAGCAGATTCTCCGCTCTTTATATCCGCTCCTCTCAGCAGATTCTCCGCTCTTTATATCCGCTCCTCTCAGCAGATTCTCCGCTCTTTATATCCGCTCCTCTCAGCAGATTCTCCGCTCTTTATATCCGCTCCTCTCAGCAGATTCTCCGCTCTTTATATCCGCTCCTCTCAGCAGATTCTCCGCTCTTTATATCCGCTCCTCTCAGCAGATTCTCCGCTCTTTATATCCGCTCCTCTCAGCAGATTCTCCGCTCTTTATATCCGCTCCTCTCAGCAGATTCTCCGCTCTTTATATCCGCTCCTCTCAGCAGATTCTCCGCTCTTTATATCCGCTCCTCTCAGCAGATTCTCCGCTCTTTATATCCGCTCCTCTCAGCAGATTCTCCGCTCTTTATATCCGCTCCTCTCAGCAGATTCTCCGCTCTTTATATCCGCTCCTCTCAGCAGATTCTCCGCTCTTTATATCCGCTCCTCTCAGCAGATTCTCCGCTCTTTATATCCGCTCCTCTCAGCAGATTCTCCGCTCTTTATATCCGCTCCTCTCAGCAGATTCTCCGCTCTTTATATCCGCTCCTCTCAGCAGATTCTCCGCTCTTTATATCCGCTCCTCTCAGCAGATTCTCCGCTCTTTATATCCGCTCCTCTCAGCAGATTCTCCGCTCTTTATATCCGCTCCTCTCAGCAGATTCTCCGCTCTTTATATCCGCTCCTCTCAGCAGATTCTCCGCTCTTTATATCCGCTCCTCTCAGCAGATTCTCCGCTCTTTATATCCGCTCCTCTCAGCAGATTCTCCGCTCTTTATATCCGCTCCTCTCAGCAGATTCTCCGCTCTTTATATCCGCTCCTCTCAGCAGATTCTCCGCTCTTTATATCCGCTCCTCTCAGCAGATTCTCCGCTCTTTATATCCGCTCCTCTCAGCAGATTCTCCGCTCTTTATATCCGCTCCTCTCAGCAGATTCTCCGCTCTTTATATCCGCTCCTCTCAGCAGATTCTCCGCTCTTTATATCCGCTCCTCTCAGCAGATTCTCCGCTCTTTATATCCGCTCCTCTCAGCAGATTCTCCGCTCTTTATATCCGCTCCTCTCAGCAGATTCTCCGCTCTTTATATCCGCTCCTCTCAGCAGATTCTCCGCTCTTTATATCCGCTCCTCTCAGCAGATTCTCCGCTCTTTATATCCGCTCCTCTCAGCAGATTCTCCGCTCTTTATATCCGCTCCTCTCAGCAGATTCTCCGCTCTTTATATCCGCTCCTCTCAGCAGATTCTCCGCTCTTTATATCCGCTCCTCTCAGCAGATTCTCCGCTCTTTATATCCGCTCCTCTCAGCAGATTCTCCGCTCTTTATATCCGCTCCTCTCAGCAGATTCTCCGCTCTTTATATCCGCTCCTCTCAGCAGATTCTCCGCTCTTTATATCCGCTCCTCTCAGCAGATTCTCCGCTCTTTATATCCGCTCCTCTCAGCAGATTCTCCGCTCTTTATATCCGCTCCTCTCAGCAGATTCTCCGCTCTTTATATCCGCTCCTCTCAGCAGATTCTCCGCTCTTTATATCCGCTCCTCTCAGCAGATTCTCCGCTCTTTATATCCGCTCCTCTCAGCAGATTCTCCGCTCTTTATATCCGCTCCTCTCAGCAGATTCTCCGCTCTTTATATCCGCTCCTCTCAGCAGATTCTCCGCTCTTTATATCCGCTCCTCTCAGCAGATTCTCCGCTCTTTATATCC
Source organism: Squalus acanthias (assembly GCA_030390025.1). Taxonomy (NCBI): domain Eukaryota; kingdom Metazoa; phylum Chordata; class Chondrichthyes; order Squaliformes; family Squalidae; genus Squalus; species Squalus acanthias. Next base: position 153,825,818 of record CM059428.1, read on the forward strand.
GCTCCTCTCAGCAGATTCTCCGCTCTTTATATCCGCTCCTCTCAGCAGATTCTCCGCTCTTTATATCCGCTCCTCTCAGCAGATTCTCCGCTCTTTATATCCGCTCCTCTCAGCAGATTCTCCGCTCTTTATATCCGCTCCTCTCAGCAGATTCTCCGCTCTTTATATCCGCTCCTCTCAGCAGATTCTCCGCTCTTTATATCCGCTCCTCTCAGCAGATTCTCCGCTCTTTATATCCGCTCCTCTCAGCAGATTCTCCGCTCTTTATATCCGCTCCTCTCAGCAGATTCTCCGCTCTTTATATCCGCTCCTCTCAGCAGATTCTCCCGCTCTTTATATCCGCTCCTCTCAGCAGATTCTCCGCTCTTTATATCCGCTCCTCTCAGCAGATTCTCCGCTCTTTATATCCGCTCCTCTCAGCAGATTCTCCGCTCTTTATATCCGCTCCTCTCAGCAGATTCTCCGCTCTTTATATCCGCTCCTCTCAGCAGATTCTCCGCTCTTTATATCCGCTCCTCTCAGCAGATTCTCCGCTCTTTATATCCGCTCCTCTCAGCAGATTCTCCGCTCTTTATATCCGCTCCTCTCAGCAGATTCTCCGCTCTTTATATCCGCTCCTCTCAGCAGATTCTCCGCTCTTTATATCCGCTCCTCTCAGCAGATTCTCCGCTCTTTATATCCGCTCCTCTCAGCAGATTCTCCGCTCTTTATATCCGCTCCTCTCAGCAGATTCTCCGCTCTTTATATCCGCTCCTCTCAGCAGATTCTCCGCTCTTTATATCCGCTCCTCTCAGCAGATTCTCCGCTCTTTATATCCGCTCCTCTCAGCAGATTCTCCGCTCTTTATATCCGCTCCTCTCAGCAGATTCTCCGCTCTTTATATCCGCTCCTCTCAGCAGATTCTCCGCTCTTTATATCCGCTCCTCTCAGCAGATTCTCCCGCTCTTTATATCCGCTCCTCTCAGCAGATTCTCCGCTCTTTATATCCGCTCCTCTCAGCAGATTCTCCGCTCTTTATATCCGCTCCTCTCAGCAGATTCTCCGCTCTTTATATCCGCTCCTCTCAGCAGATTCTCCGCTCTTTATATCCGCTCCTCTCAGCAGATTCTCCGCTCTTTATATCCGCTCCTCTCAGCAGATTCTCCGCTCTTTATATCCGCTCCTCTCAGCAGATTCTCCGCTCTTTATATCCGCTCCTCTCAGCAGATTCTCCGCTCTTTATATCCGCTCCTCTCAGCAGATTCTCCGCTCTTTATATCCGCTCCTCTCAGCAGATTCTCCGCTCTTTATATCCGCTCCTCTCAGCAGATTCTCCGCTCTTTATATCCGCTCCTCTCAGCAGATTCTCCGCTCTTTATATCCGCTCCTCTCAGCAGATTCTCCGCTCTTTATATCCGCTCCTCTCAGCAGATTCTCCGCTCTTTATATCCGCTCCTCTCAGCAGATTCTCCGCTCTTTATATCCGCTCCTCTCAGCAGATTCTCCGCTCTTTATATCCGCTCCTCTCAGCAGATTCTCCGCTCTTTATATCCGCTCCTCTCAGCAGATTCTCCGCTCTTTATATCCGCTCCTCTCAGCAGATTCTCCGCTCTTTATATCCGCTCCTCTCAGCAGATTCTCCGCTCTTTATATCCGCTCCTCTCAGCAGATTCTCCGCTCTTTATATCCGCTCCTCTCAGCAGATTCTCCGCTCTTTATATCCGCTCCTCTCAGCAGATTCTCCGCTCTTTATATCCGCTCCTCTCAGCAGATTCTCCGCTCTTTATATCCGCTCCTCTCAGCAGATTCTCCGCTCTTTATATCCGCTCCTCTCAGCAGATTCTCCGCTCTTTATATCCGCTCCTCTCAGCAGATTCTCCGCTCTTTATATCCGCTCCTCTCAGCAGATTCTCCGCTCTTTATATCCGCTCCTCTCAGCAGATTCTCCGCTCTTTATATCCGCTCCTCTCAGCAGATTCTCCGCTCTTTATATCCGCTCCTCTCAGCAGATTCTCCGCTCTTTATATCCGCTCCTCTCAGCAGATTCTCCGCTCTTTATATCCGCTCCTCTCAGCAGATTCTCCGCTCTTTATATCCGCTCCTCTCAGCAGATTCTCCGCTCTTTATATCCGCTCCTCTCAGCAGATTCTCCGCTCTTTATATCCGCTCCTCTCAGCAGATTCTCCGCTCTTTATATCCGCTCCTCTCAGCAGATTCTCCGCTCTTTATATCCGCTCCTCTCAGCAGATTCTCCGCTCTTTATATCCGCTCCTCTCAGCAGATTCTCCGCTCTTTATATCCGCTCCTCTCAGCAGATTCTCCGCTCTTTATATCCGCTCCTCTCAGCAGATTCTCCGCTCTTTATATCCGCTCCTCTCAGCAGATTCTCCGCTCTTTATATCCGCTCCTCTCAGCAGATTCTCCGCTCTTTATATCCGCTCCTCTCAGCAGATTCTCCGCTCTTTATATCCGCTCCTCTCAGCAGATTCTCCGCTCTTTATATCCGCTCCTCTCAGCAGATTCTCCGCTCTTTATATCCGCTCCTCTCAGCAGATTCTCCGCTCTTTATATCCGCTCCTCTCAGCAGATTCTCCGCTCTTTATATCCGCTCCTCTCAGCAGATTCTCCGCTCTTTATATCCGCTCCTCTCAGCAGATTCTCCGCTCTTTATATCCGCTCCTCTCAGCAGATTCTCCGCTCTTTATATCCGCTCCTCTCAGCAGATTCTCCGCTCTTTATATCCGCTCCTCTCAGCAGATTCTCCGCTCTTTATATCCGCTCCTCTCAGCAGATTCTCCGCTCTTTATATCCGCTCCTCTCAGCAGATTCTCCGCTCTTTATATCCGCTCCTCTCAGCAGATTCTCCGCTCTTTATATCCGCTCCTCTCAGCAGATTCTCCGCTCTTTATATCCGCTCCTCTCAGCAGATTCTCCGCTCTTTATATCCGCTCCTCTCAGCAGATTCTCCGCTCTTTATATCCGCTCCTCTCAGCAGATTCTCCGCTCTTTATATCCGCTCCTCTCAGCAGATTCTCCGCTCTTTATATCCGCTCCTCTCAGCAGATTCTCCGCTCTTTATATCCGCTCCTCTCAGCAGATTCTCCGCTCTTTATATCCGCTCCTCTCAGCAGATTCTCCGCTCTTTATATCCGCTCCTCTCAGCAGATTCTCCGCTCTTTATATCCGCTCCTCTCAGCAGATTCTCCGCTCTTTATATCCGCTCCTCTCAGCAGATTCTCCGCTCTTTATATCCGCTCCTCTCAGCAGATTCTCCGCTCTTTATATCCGCTCCTCTCAGCAGATTCTCCCGCTCTTTATATCCGCTCCTCTCAGCAGATTCTCCGCTCTTTATATCCGCTCCTCTCAGCAGATTCTCCGCTCTTTATATCCGCTCCTCTCAGCAGATTCTCCGCTCTTTATATCCGCTCCTCTCAGCAGATTCTCCGCTCTTTATATCCGCTCCTCTCAGCAGATTCTCCCGCTCTTTATATCCGCTCCTCTCAGCAGATTCTCCGCTCTTTATATCCGCTCCTCTCAGCAGATTCTCCGCTCTTTATATCCGCTCCTCTCAGCAGATTCTCCGCTCTTTATATCCGCTCCTCTCAGCAGATTCTCCGCTCTTTATATCCGCTCCTCTCAGCAGATTCTCCGCTCTTTATATCCGCTCCTCTCAGCAGATTCTCCGCTCTTTATATCCGCTCCTCTCAGCAGATTCTCCGCTCTTTATATCCGCTCCTCTCAGCAGATTCTCCGCTCTTTATATCCGCTCCTCTCAGCAGATTCTCCGCTCTTTATATCCGCTCCTCTCAGCAGATTCTCCGCTCTTTATATCCGCTCCTCTCAGCAGATTCTCCGCTCTTTATATCCGCTCCTCTCAGCAGATTCTCCGCTCTTTATATCCGCTCCTCTCAGCAGATTCTCCGCTCTTTATATCCGCTCCTCTCAGCAGATTCTCCGCTCTTTATATCCGCTCCTCTCAGCAGATTCTCCGCTCTTTATATCCGCTCCTCTCAGCAGATTCTCCGCTCTTTATATCCGCTCCTCTCAGCAGATTCTCCGCTCTTTATATCCGCTCCTCTCAGCAGATTCTCCGCTCTTTATATCCGCTCCTCTCAGCAGATTCTCCGCTCTTTATATCCGCTCCTCTCAGCAGATTCTCCGCTCTTTATATCCGCTCCTCTCAGCAGATTCTCCGCTCTTTATATCCGCTCCTCTCAGCAGATTCTCCGCTCTTTATATCCGCTCCTCTCAGCAGATTCTCCGCTCTTTATATCCGCTCCTCTCAGCAGATTCTCCGCTCTTTATATCCGCTCCTCTCAGCAGATTCTCCGCTCTTTATATCCGCTCCTCTCAGCAGATTCTCCGCTCTTTATATCCGCTCCTCTCAGCAGATTCTCCGCTCTTTATATCCGCTCCTCTCAGCAGATTCTCCGCTCTTTATATCCGCTCCTCTCAGCAGATTCTCCGCTCTTTATATCCGCTCCTCTCAGCAGATTCTCCGCTCTTTATATCCGCTCCTCTCAGCAGATTCTCCGCTCTTTATATCCGCTCCTCTCAGCAGATTCTCCGCTCTTTATATCCGCTCCTCTCAGCAGATTCTCCGCTCTTTATATCCGCTCCTCTCAGCAGATTCTCCGCTCTTTATATCCGCTCCTCTCAGCAGATTCTCCGCTCTTTATATCCGCTCCTCTCAGCAGATTCTCCGCTCTTTATATCCGCTCCTCTCAGCAGATTCTCCGCTCTTTATATCCGCTCCTCTCAGCAGATTCTCCGCTCTTTATATCCGCTCCTCTCAGCAGATTCTCCGCTCTTTATATCCGCTCCTCTCAGCAGATTCTCCGCTCTTTATATCCGCTCCTCTCAGCAGATTCTCCGCTCTTTATATCCGCTCCTCTCAGCAGATTCTCCGCTCTTTATATCCGCTCCTCTCAGCAGATTCTCCGCTCTTTATATCCGCTCCTCTCAGCAGATTCTCCGCTCTTTATATCCGCTCCTCTCAGCAGATTCTCCGCTCTTTATATCCGCTCCTCTCAGCAGATTCTCCGCTCTTTATATCCGCTCCTCTCAGCAGATTCTCCCGCTCTTTATATCCGCTCCTCTCAGCAGATTCTCCGCTCTTTATATCCGCTCCTCTCAGCAGATTCTCCGCTCTTTATATCCGCTCCTCTCAGCAGATTCTCCGCTCTTTATATCCGCTCCTCTCAGCAGATTCTCCGCTCTTTATATCCGCTCCTCTCAGCAGATTCTCCGCTCTTTATATCCGCTCCTCTCAGCAGATTCTCCGCTCTTTATATCCGCTCCTCTCAGCAGATTCTCCCGCTCTTTATATCCGCTCCTCTCAGCAGATTCTCCGCTCTTTATATCCGCTCCTCTCAGCAGATTCTCCGCTCTTTATATCCGCTCCTCTCAGCAGATTCTCCGCTCTTTATATCCGCTCCTCTCAGCAGATTCTCCGCTCTTTATATCCGCTCCTCTCAGCAGATTCTCCGCTCTTTATATCCGCTCCTCTCAGCAGATTCTCCGCTCTTTATATCCGCTCCTCTCAGCAGATTCTCCCGCTCTTTATATCCGCTCCTCTCAGCAGATTCTCCGCTCTTTATATCCGCTCCTCTCAGCAGATTCTCCGCTCTTTATATCCGCTCCTCTCAGCAGATTCTCCGCTCTTTATATCCGCTCCTCTCAGCAGATTCTCCGCTCTTTATATCCGCTCCTCTCAGCAGATTCTCCGCTCTTTATATCCGCTCCTCTCAGCAGATTCTCCGCTCTTTATATCCGCTCCTCTCAGCAGATTCTCCGCTCTTTATATCCGCTCCTCTCAGCAGATTCTCCGCTCTTTATATCCGCTCCTCTCAGCAGATTCTCCGCTCTTTATATCCGCTCCTCTCAGCAGATTCTCCGCTCTTTATATCCGCTCCTCTCAGCAGATTCTCCGCTCTTTATATCCGCTCCTCTCAGCAGATTCTCCGCTCTTTATATCCGCTCCTCTCAGCAGATTCTCCGCTCTTTATATCCGCTCCTCTCAGCAGATTCTCCGCTCTTTATATCCGCTCCTCTCAGCAGATTCTCCGCTCTTTATATCCGCTCCTCTCAGCAGATTCTCCGCTCTTTATATCCGCTCCTCTCAGCAGATTCTCCGCTCTTTATATCCGCTCCTCTCAGCAGATTCTCCCGCTCTTTATATCCGCTCCTCTCAGCAGATTCTCCGCTCTTTATATCCGCTCCTCTCAGCAGATTCTCCGCTCTTTATATCCGCTCCTCTCAGCAGATTCTCCGCTCTTTATATCCGCTCCTCTCAGCAGATTCTCCGCTCTTTATATCCGCTCCTCTCAGCAGATTCTCCGCTCTTTATATCCGCTCCTCTCAGCAGATTCTCCGCTCTTTATATCCGCTCCTCTCAGCAGATTCTCCGCTCTTTATATCCGCTCCTCTCAGCAGATTCTCCGCTCTTTATATCCGCTCCTCTCAGCAGATTCTCCGCTCTTTATATCCGCTCCTCTCAGCAGATTCTCCGCTCTTTATATCCGCTCCTCTCAGCAGATTCTCCGCTCTTTATATCCGCTCCTCTCAGCAGATTCTCCGCTCTTTATATCCGCTCCTCTCAGCAGATTCTCCGCTCTTTATATCCGCTCCTCTCAGCAGATTCTCCGCTCTTTATATCCGCTCCTCTCAGCAGATTCTCCGCTCTTTATATCCGCTCCTCTCAGCAGATTCTCCGCTCTTTATATCCGCTCCTCTCAGCAGATTCTCCGCTCTTTATATCCGCTCCTCTCAGCAGATTCTCCGCTCTTTATATCCGCTCCTCTCAGCAGATTCTCCGCTCTTTATATCCGCTCCTCTCAGCAGATTCTCCCGCTCTTTATATCCGCTCCTCTCAGCAGATTCTCCGCTCTTTATATCCGCTCCTCTCAGCAGATTCTCCGCTCTTTATATCCGCTCCTCTCAGCAGATTCTCCGCTCTTTATATCCGCTCCTCTCAGCAGATTCTCCGCTCTTTATATCCGCTCCTCTCAGCAGATTCTCCGCTCTTTATATCCGCTCCTCTCAGCAGATTCTCCGCTCTTTATATCCGCTCCTTTCAGCAGATTCTCCGCTCTTTATATCCGCTCCTCTCAGCAGATTCTCCGCTCTTTATATCCGCTCCTCTCAGCAGATTCTCCCGCTCTTTATATCCGCTCCTCTCAGCAGATTCTCCGCTCTTTATATCCGCTCCTATCAGCAGATTCTCCGCTCTTTATATCCGCTCCTCTCAGCAGATTCTCCCGCTCTTTATATCCGCTCCTCTCAGCAGATTCTCCGCTCTTTATATCCGCTCCTCTCAGCAGATTCTCCGCTCTTTATATCCGCTCCTCTCAGCAGATTCTCCGCTCTTTATATCCGCTCCTCTCAGTAGATTCTCCGCTCTTTATATCCGCTCCTCTCAGCAGATTCTCCCGCTCTTTATATCCGCTCCTCTCAGCAGATTCTCCGCTCTTTATATCCGCTCCTCTCAGTAGATTCTCTGCTCTTTATATCCGCTCCTCTCAACCAATTGTCTGCTCTTTATATCCGATCCTCTCAGTAGATCTCCCGCTCTTTATATCCGCTCCTCTCAACCAATTCTCTGCTCTTTATATCCGTTCCTCTCAGTAGATTCTCCGCTCTTTATATCCGCTCCTCTCAGTAGATTCTCCCGCTCTTTATATCCGCTCCTCTCAGCAGATTCTCCGCTCTTTATATCCGCTCTGCTCAGCAGATTCTCTGCTCTTTATATCTGCTCCTCTCAGTAGATTCTCCCGCTCTTTATATCCGCTCCTCTCAGTAGATTCTCCGCTCTTTATATCCGCTCCTCTCAGTAGATTCTCTGCTCTTTATATCCGCTCCTCTCAGTAGATTCTCCGCTCTTTATATCCCCTCCTCTCAGTAGATTCTCCGCTCTTTATATCCGCTCCTCTCAGCAGATTCTCCGCTCTTTATATCCGCTCCGCTCAGCAGATTCTCTGCTCTTTATATCCGCTCCTCTCAGTAGATTCTCCGCTCTTTATATCCGCTCCTCTCAGTAGATTCTCCGCTCTTTATATCCGCTCCTCTCAGTAGATTCTCCGCTCTTTATATCCGCTCCTCTCAGTAGATTCTCCGCTCTTTATATCCGCTCCTCTCAGCCGATTCTCTCATCTTTATATCCGCTCCTCTCAACCAATTCTCTGCTCTTTATATCCGCTCCTCTCAGCCGATTCTCTGCTCTTTATATCCGCTCCTCTCAGTAGATTCTCTGCTCTTTATATCCGCTCCTCTCAGTAGATTCTCCGCTCTTTATATCCGCTCCTCTCAGTAGATTCTCCGCTCTTTATATCCGCTCCGCTCAGCAGATTCTCCGCTCTTTATATCCGCTCCTCTCAGCCGATTCACCGCTCTTTATATCCGCTCCTCTCAGTAGATTCTCCGCTCTTTATATCCGCTCCTCTCAGCAGATTCTCCGCTCTTTATATCCGCTCCTCTCAGCAGATTCTCTGCTCTTTATATCCGCTCCTCTCAGCCGATTCTCTGCTCTTTATATCCGCTCCTCTCAGTAGATTCTCCGCACTTTATATCCGCTCCTCTCAGTAGATTCTCTGCTCTTTATATCCGCTCCTCTCAGTAGATTCTCCGCTCTTTATATCCGCTCCTCTCAGTAGATTCTCCGCTCTTTATATCCGCTCCTCTCAGTAGATTCTCTGCTCTTTATATCCGCTCCTCTCAGTAGATTCTCCGCTCTTTATATCCGCTCCTCTCAGTAGATTCTCCGCTCTTTATATCCGCTCCTCTCAGTAGATTCTCTGCTCTTTATATCCGCTCCTCTCAGTAGATTCTCCGCTCTTTATATCCGCTCCTCTCAGTGGATTCTCCGCTCTTTATATCCGCTCCTCTCAGTAGATTCTCCGCTCTTTATATCCGATCCTCTCAACCAATTCTCTGCTCTTTATATCCGCTCCTCTCAGTAGATTCTCTCACTCTTTATATCCGCTCCTCTCAGCAGATTCTCCTGCTTTTTATAGGATAAGTACAGGAGCTAAAAAGACCATTGCAGTCCATTTGGCTGGTCCCAGTGTCTAGGAATTGCACCGAATTACATAGAATATGCAGCACAGAAACAGGCCATTCAGCCCAACTACGATAGCAAAATTCTGCGGATGCTGGAAATCCGAAATAACAACAGAAAACGCTGGAAAAACTCAGCAGGCCAGACAACATCCGTGGAGAGAGAAAGAGAGTTAACGTTTCAGGTCGATGACCTTTCGTCAGAACTGGAAAGAGCCGGAAATCAAATAGATTTAAGGCCAGGATAAAGCTGGGAAAAGGGGGAGGGGATAAAGGAACAAAGGGGGAGATAAAGAGACATTGAGAGACATTAAGAGACATTAAGAGATATGCAAGGCAAGAGGTGGTGTTGATGTGACAGGTTAAGGCTGAAAGAAGTGTGAAATCCACTGGCAGAATGAAGGACAGCTGCCAGCTTCTAGGAGAAAAAAAAGGCGGTGGGGGGGGTGCAAATAAAAGGGTGGATGAAAAAATAAAATATAAATGTGATTGGAGCTGAGGTTATGATCTAAAATTGTTGAACTCGATATTGAGTCCAGAGGGCTGTAGCGTGCCTAAATGAAAGATGAGGTGCTGTTCCTCGAGCTTACGCTGCGCTTCCGTGGAACAGTGTAATAGGCCGAGGATGGTGAGGTCAGAGTGGGAGTGAAGCGGTGAATTAAACTGACAGGCGACCGGGAGCTCGGGGTCCCCCTTACGGACTGAACGGAGGTGTTCCGCAAAGCGGTCACCCAATCTGCGTTTGGTCTCCCCAATGTAGAGGAGACCAAATCGTGAGCAGCGAATACAGTATACTAAATTGCAGGAAGTACAAGTAAATCGCTGTTTCACCTGGAAGGGTGTTTGGGGCCCTGGACAGTGGGAAGAGGGGAGGTATAAGGGCATGTGTTGCATCTCCTGCGCGTGCACGGGAAGGTGCCGGGCGAAGGGGAAGGGGTGCTGGGGGTGGTAGAGGAGTGGACTAGGGTGTCGCGGAGGGAGTGGTCCCTGCGGAATGCTGAAAGGGGAGGTGAGGGGAAGATGCGTTTGGTGGTGGGATCACGCTGGAGGTGGCGGAAATGGCGGAGGATGATCCGTTGAATATGGAGGCTGGTGGGGTGAAAGGTGAGGACAAGTGGAACCCTATCGTGGTTCCGGGAGGGAGGGGCAGGGGTGAGGGCAGAAGTGCGGGAGATAGAACGGACACGGTCGAGGGCCGTGTCGACCACGGTAGAGGGGAATCCTCGGTTGAGGAAAAAGGAAGACATGTCGGAAGCACTGGTATGGAAGGTGGCATCATCAGAGCAGATGCGGCGGAGACGGAGAAACTGGGAGAATGGAATAGAGTCCTTACAGGAGGCGGGGTGGGAGGAAGTGTAGTCCAGGTAGCTGTGGGAGTCAGTGGGCTTGTAGTGAATGTTAGTCAATAACCTATCCCCAGAGATGGAGATGGAGAAGTCGAGGAAGGGAAGGGAAGAGTCGGAGATGGACCATGTGAAGGTGAGGGAAGGGTGGAAATTGGAAGCATAGTGAATGAAATGTTCTAGTTCAAGGCGAGAGCAGGAGACGGCACCGATACAGTCATCAATGTACCGGAAAAAGAGGTGAGGGAGGGGACCCGAGTAGGACTGGAACAAAGAGTGTTCCACATATCCCACGAAAAGGCAGGCATAGCTAGGACCCATGTGGGTATCCATAGCAACACCTTTAATTTGGAGGAAATGGGTAGAGTCAAAGGAGAAGTTGTTCAATGTGAGAACAAGTTCAGCCAGGCGGAGGAGGGTGGTAGTGGATGGGGACTGGTTGGGCCTCTGTTCAAGGAAGAAGCGGAGCGCCCTCAGGCCATCCAGCCCAACTAGTCTGTGCTGGTGTCTATACACCACACGAGTCTCCTCCCATTCCATCTGCCTCATCTCAGCCTTTCAGCATATCTTTCTAATCCCTTTTCTCTCATGTACTTTTGAAAGCATCTAAGCTATTTGCCTCAACCACTTCCTGTGGTAGCGAGTTCCACCTTCTAACTACTCTCTTGAGCAAAGAAATTTCTCCTTATTTCCCGACTGGATTTATTAGTAACTATCTTGTATTAATGGCTATCTTGTATTGATAGGAAATATTGTATCTCACGATAACTCTCATCCCCCTCGATCAATAATTTCTCCACCTCTCTCGTGAATGTGCTGATACATCTTCATTCACCGCCTTTTGCCAGTGCATTTCATATATTCACCCCACTCTGCATATAATGGTTAAATCTTTTCATCCGCCTTTTCCTAAGCTTGATGCTATGCCCCTCTTGTCATTGAATATGTGGCTGTGAATATGTATGTTTATCTTTGGCCAGACCCCTTAGGATCTTGAATACTTCAATAAGGTCACCCGACTGCAGTGTAAACATTCTCAGCTTTTGCAGTCTCTGCTCATAAATCAGATGCCTAATCCCAGTTATCAAATTTAGTTCCCCATCACTACACCTTCTCCAGTGCCTGAATGTCTTTCTCATTAGATGGTGATCAGAATTGTACACAATACTCCAGGTGGGGGTCTGGACCAGCACTCTGTACAAACTCGGAATCACTTCCCGAGATTTATGCTCAATTACGTTGCATATACAGTTCAAGGCTTTCAAAGGAGCCGGAGATTGAATTGTCAACGCTTTTTATTTACGGCATTTATTTAAATTTATCAATTAATTTGTTAACTACAGACGGCACTTGCGAACGGGAGCACGTGTGAACAGAAGCAAACGTTAATCGTCAGTCTTGCCTTCCTTCAAAAGTCGTTAGGCTTAGAAATCCGATCGCGCCGGAAAAGGGGCGAGCAGGGGGCGGGGCTCGCGCGGCATGCACCAGTTCACGTGGTCGCAGGGACAGGGGAAATTGGTGCTGGGACCTCATTGTACTGAGACAGGCGTGCAGCCAGCGCTACCCGCACTAGTCATTGGAGGAGGCCGGAAATCAGACTCCTCTGATGCCACCTAAAGGCATCCAGCACCTCTTAAAGGGGAGTTGCACTCTGGCTGCAGACAGTAGGGAAATGTTTGTAAGGAGAGAAATGACTGCAAGAGGTCCAGAGAGGGCACCCAGCTATTCTGATGCAGCGTTGGAGACCCTGGTTCAGGGGATGGACGGGAGGAGGGAGATCCTGCTTCCCCCCCAAGGGGGCAGAAATGTAACCGTTTTTTGCGGAGGCCAATTTCCTATAGGCCCTGCCGCAATCGCCAATTATTGTAAGTGGTTTCGCCCCGCCCGTAGCGAGCACGCAAACCCCCTTACTACAAGTTCTGGACAATAGAGATTACTGAGGACAGATTTGAACACGGACAGTGTTTTCGGGCTCACCTGTACAGTGTTTATTAAGGTTGACAAAAACCACTCCACTCGCATACAGTACGAGCGGTGTGAACACAACAGTAGTTTAAAACAGTACAACCCTGACTTGTCCAACAAGCCCCTGCCGTGCTGACCTACCACGGCCTAAAACACCCTCCCGTGAACTAAACTATCACAGGACCCTTCCAACTCTAAACCCCATCTGGTTTGGTAGGAACATATAGTCACCCCCTCACACAGCTAAGTGATCTTGTGGGTGTGCAGGCTTGGCAATGCTCACCTAGATTGCCCTTTTGATCTTGGTTGAAGCTTCCTCCCGTACGTCTCGGCTACCTGGTTCCGTACCGGCCTTGCGGCCTTAGTCGAAGTCCGTCTCGGTTGGAAGAGCAAGGCTCAGCTCCTCTTGACGTTCCGTTGTGTGGAGGGCAGGAGAGAGAGAGAGAGAGAGCTATCCAAACTGCTCTCTGATATACCCCCCCAATACACAGACCGCTGTCTCTGGTTTTAATGGACACATGGCCTCAGGGAAATGGTTTCCAGGCTTCCTCCCAGGTTTGGATGGTTTCGAATTCATTTCGATCTCCCAGCCGATTAACTTAAAGAGCTCATCTTGACCAGAAACAATGAGTCGCCAGCCTTGTTATTCAAGACTTGGGAGTGGGCCTCTCGGGCCATTGTTCCCAAGGACAGTTCGTTACCATACGAATGCAACCTGGTTACGTGAGTCACCTTCAGCTTGAGTGGTTTTTCACTGCTTCCCCCCACCCCCCAAACATCCTAGGTTCTTGAGGGAAGTGGCAGTAGGGATTGTGGATGCTTTGGTAATAATTTTCCAAAATTCCCTGGACTCAGCAAAGGTCCCGGCAGATTGGAAAACTGCTAATGTAACACCCTTATTTAAAAAGGGTAGTAGGCAGAAGGCTGGAAATTATAGACCAGTTAGCCTAACATCTGTGGTAGGTAAAATTTTGGAGTCTATTATTAAGGAGACAGTAACGGAACATTTAGATAAACATAATTTAATAGGACAATGTCAGCATGGCTTTATGAAGGGGAAGTCATGTCTGACAAATTTGCTTGAGTTCTTTGAGGACATAACGTACAGGGTGGATAAAGGGGAACCAGTAGACGTAGTGTATTTAGACTTCCAGAAGGCATTCGACAAGGTGCCACATAAAAGATTATTGCTCAAGATAAAAAATCACTGGATTGGGGGTAATATTCTGGCATGGGTGGAGGATTGGTTATCTAACAGGAAGCAGAGAGTTGGGATAAATGGTTCATTCTCGGACTGGCAACCAGTAGCCAGTGGTGTTCCGCAGGGGTCGGTGCTGGGTCCCCAACTCTTTACAATCTATATTAACGATTTGGAGGAGGGGACCGAGTGTAACATATCAAAGTTTGCAGATGATACAAAGATGGGAGGGAAAGTAGAAAGTGAGGAGGACATAAAAAACCTACAAGGGGATATAGACAGGCTGGGTGAGTGGGCAGAGATTTGGCAGATGCAATACAATATTGGAAAATGTGAGGTTATGCACTTTGGCAGGAAAAATCAGAGAGCAAGTTATTATCTTAATGGTGAGAAACTGGAAAGTACTGCAGTATAAAGGGATCTGGGGGTCCTAGTGCAAGAAAATCAAAAAGTTAGTATGCAGGTGCAGCAGGTGATCAAGAAGGCCAATGGAATGTTGGCTTTTATTGCTAGGGGGATAGATTATAAAAACAGGGAGGTATTGCTGCAATTATATAAGGTATTGGTGAGACCGCACCTGGAATACTGCATACAGTTTTGGTGTCCATACTTAAGAAAAGACATACTTGCTCTCGAGGCAGTACAAAGAAGGTTCACTCGGTTAATCCTGGGGATGAGGGGGTGGACATATGAGGAGAGGTTGAGTAGATTGGGACTCTACTCATTGGAGTTCAGAAGAATGAGAGGCGATCTTATTGAAACATATAAGATTGTGAAGGGGCTTAATCGGGTGGATGCGGTAAGGATGTTCCCAAGGATGGGTGAAACTAGAACTAGGGGGCATAATCTTAGAATAAGGGGCTGCTCTTTCAAAACTGAGATGAGGAGAAACTTCTTCACTTAGAGGGTAGTGGGTCTGTGGAATTTGCTGCCCCAGGAAGCTGTGGAAGCTACATCATTAAATAAATATAAAACAGAAATAGATAGTTTCCTAGAGGTAAAGGGAATTAGGGGTTACGGTGAGCGGGCAGGAAATTGGACATGAGGCTGAGTTTGGATCGGTCAAGGCCCTGTGGGTGGCGGAGCGGGCCCAGGGGCTGAGTGGCCGGGTCCTGCTCCTACTTCTTGTGTTCTTTAGATTTGAGGTTAGGATCAGAGCAGCCATGATCTTATTGAATGGCGGAGCAGGCTCGAGGGGCCGATTGGCCTACTCCTGCTCCTATTTCGTATGTTCTTATGTTCTTAAACAGCCTGTCCAGTTTTTGAAAATCCATGGAGCCTGCGCCGACTGCTACAGGCCCCCCTTTGATATTTCAACTTTTCCCAAACAGAAATATCATCAAAAGTTCTGTTGTCTTTCGTTGCGGGAGGCGCACTGTATATCCCAACCAAACCGTACATCAAATTTTACCCCAGGGTCCTGTATCTCACACTTTATACAACAAATCACATCACAGTTACAGGTATATATACAAACAGACAGTGAACTCCGGGCTATTCTTTAATCAAAGCTTGCCACCGGTTTCGGAGTGTTTTACTTCGCTTTCTGCATGACAACCGGAGAAGGTAAAACACTAAAACACATTGAACTACTGCAATCACACGAGAAGTCACATGAATCCATGGGGGGATCTCGATATTCAGACGGATGTCCCACCATGGCGGAGAAACCAGTTCTTTTATCTCATTCCCCGTTTCCCTGTTCCGTTGCTCGAGGGTATAGAAACGCTTTTGGGAGAGTTCAACTTGCTTTATTAATTTTGTGAGGTGTTCGGGCAGAGGAGGAATTTCATACCCGAACCGTGTTACGTATTGCTGCAGGTCCTGTACCATGTCGTTCATCATGAGGTGTACCGTGGTGGGCTCTGGAATGGGAATGATGCGCTCTGTAAGGGGTTACGGTTCAGGGTGCTTGTGCGGGGTTAGGCCTTATTGCTTGCTCTGGTCTCCAGCCAGCCTTGTAGCACTAAACACCTGTGAGTGGTTTGACCCACTCGCCCTTACGGTTCTGACACTGGACTTAGGTGCGAGAGCAGTAATGCAGAGAAAACTCAGGTAGACCCGGTTGAATAGTACGAAATGGAAATCTTTATTGCATATTGTTCAGAATTACGAAATACATGTCATAAGCACAGATTAATGACAGTACAAGCTTACATACATTTATTAAACTAGGTTTAGGGAAACGAGGAGCGCACGACACATCGTAAAAAGAGGCACACATTATAATTATCCTTAATGAAAGACACCCTCCCCTATCAATACCTACACTAATCTAGATCTGTAGGATCGAGAAACATGCTCACCACTCGTAATACCTCGGAGAATTCTAAAAACGGTGCTCGGTTGTTTTCGCTGCAACACCTGACCGTTCACGTGTTGACCAGGGGTCTCTGTACCCCACTTGTTTATTTGCTCTGCTCCGGCTAGCAGGCTAAATCATCTGCTGTTATGAAGATCTGTGTTGACCTCGGATTCCTGATCAAAACCTATAGAGCTCAACAATGTTCATATATTTCGGGCGCGGTCGGGGTTTACTGACTGCGGCAGCACGTGGATTCTTCTTCTTCTCTTCTCATCTCATCTCCTCGGGCCTTCGGGTCCAGACACCGTTTACCGACCTTCGGGATGGTGCACCTGATTTCGCAGCACGCCACGAGGTCGACCCCAAAAGGGATCAGCGGAACAAGAGAGAATAACGGTCGTCCGGGATAAGAGCCGAGAGTCGATTCCAAGCGAATGAAAGGATAAGAGAGCGATGGACGTTTGTTGTCTATAGTTATAGTACTCGGTTCCCTTATCTCCCGCCCAATCTTAATGTTCATCTTTTGTAAAATCTTGGCGCTCAAACTTCTCAGTATGGGGTGATTCTTGTTTGTAATGGGTTTCGGTGACACTTGTAACTGGCCAAATACCCGTTAATGTTTCTCCCATTGTGGAACCGGCTGGGAGCTTCCCTGGCGGTGTTTTGGGGGCCTCCGAAATATTTGTGTAAGCACCCGCGAATGGCTCTCTCATTGTAGAGCTGCGGGGAATTTGCGTATTGATGTCTTTTGGATGGGCCTCTGATTGCCCAGTACAATAGTCCTTACTTGTACATGGAAAACGATTCCAGCACTTATATCTTTGCTATTGTGTTGAATGCAGACAGGTTGCATCCTGTCTTTATCAGTGTTTGCTGCGTATTATCCAATCTTATACTGAAATGTTTATTCGAACGCCATCTTGTCTGCCCACTGAAAATTCTGGAAGCTTCTGCCACGAGGCGCGGTGGCCATTTTACAGGCTTTTGTGTCCTGTTTAATCATGACAGCATTTCGCTGAAATAAAACTACTTGAACAAAACTGTATCTCTCTTTCGTTATTTTTGAATCGCGATAATTTGCGAATTTTACAGCTCTTGAGCCACCTGAACTTCTGTGTGGGGTTCGAAGCAGAAAGTCTTATCGGTGACCGGGCACCAAGTGTCGTTGTGTACCCGGTACTGGTCCACGCTTGTCATGACGCAGTACGACCCTCTGCCCACATATGCTACCTGGGGTGGAACGTGGCTTTGGGCCATCACCTCCATGGTGCAATTAATGGGCTCCGCCCCCTCTGATTCAAACCCGCACACCGGCCGATTAAACACATTCGAATGCTGGGGACACAACACCATGTGCGCGCCCCTGCTCTGGCATCCATTGAGGTCAGTGCCGGTCATGGTGTGCTCCCACTTTACAACAAACGGTGGGGCCCCATGATGTCGCACGTGCACCCCGTCCCTTAGGACGCCAATAGTCTCTAGTCGGTATACCGGTGCCGGCCGCGGTGACCCGCCCATTACCGGTATCCGGAGTACAATCCCCATTACAGTGTGGTTGGACTGGCCACAATCAACTGGGACCGGGTATGCCTCTGAGGCCAGTCGGAGTTGGCACGGGCTCATTAAATTTTCGTACGGGCTGAGCGCGGTGAGGTGCCGGTTGCTGACCCACGAAGGGACGCGACCTTGCTGTAGGTCTTCCAAATTACTGCGCCCTTCGTTCAGCAGCCACGCACCGTACAACACACACGCATCATTTTTTGCTGCCTGCGCCGAGGCATTCTGATCCTCCCTGATCAAACTATTGATCATCTGAGCCTGTGCCTCCAGCTCGGCTATGACTTCCTTTAAATGTATAGTCATAGCCTGATCTTCCTGTAACTCTGACCCCTCTAGTTCGTTACCCTCCCCTAGTATCTTTCACAGTTGGTCCCTTAAGGTGTTGACCTGCATCTGCAACTGTGCATCGTCCATACTGTTGATAATGGACGTGCCCGTGCTGAAGGCTGTAGCCGCATCATTAAATACCCCCCGTCTATATCTCCCCGAACCAACGCGATGGTTTACCGTTAAACCGTACAGACTTTCCCGATTCACGTCCCCGTAACTTAATTCATAAAATTGTCGGAACATTTCATAATACGTCCACCAGGACTAAACAGTACTTGTTGCCTGCTTTAGTGGTGGGTAGTGGTCCGATGAAATCGACCTGCAGGGACCGCCACGGCCCCTCTACCCTCCTGGTGTGTCCTATGGGGGCTTTCCTGCGCTGCGGATCGGGGTTATTGGCTGCGCACACTAAACAGTGAGCACAGAAAACTCGGACATCCTCCCTGAGCTGGGGCCACCACCCTGCCTCCTCTAGCCTTTGCCAGGTAGTTTCCGGCCCTGGGTGTCCCGCTCCCGGGCCCCCATGGGCCAACTGGAGGAATTTCCTCTGGTACCGCTTGGGAACTATCCACCTATCCCCTTTAAATAGCATCCCCTCTTTAACGGTAATGTCCGCTGCTCCGAACAGACCCTCTACCTGTTCGCCCTTTTCCTTCTTCCCCAGGATAGCCTTAAGGACGGGATCCTGGGCTTGGACTTGTTTTAAGTCCGGGGCCAAAGTTACCCCCGGTGTTCCTCCCTTGTCCCGGATTGCTGCTACCGGGCCTACTTCATAGGGATCCCAGAACTCTCCTTCCCTGGACCCCTGCTTGGCCAACTTGTCGGCCCTTTGGTTACCTTACCCTGCCTTAGGGATTACTATAACTTCTCCCTCCTTATCGGAACTCACCGCTCCCCAAAGGCAGTGATTCCTCAAATCCACTATCACTCGGTTGGCTAACATAAAGTCAGCCCCGAGGACTCCTGACCCTGGCTGTTCCCACTTTATCAGGATGCACTCCCACGTGGTGTGGAGGGATCCTAGTTCTATGGCCAAAGGTTTGGACATTGCCCCAGCCTGCTCGTTCCCTGTGAACCCCACGAGACTGAATGGAACCCTGCTAAACCAGGATGAATTGGTCGGGTCCCTTGAATGGATCACCGTGCTCGAGGCCCCGGTGTCCACCAAGTACTTCCCGTGTACCGTCTCCACCCCCATCTTCACACAAGATCTGCCCCACTCATCGTACGTGAGCGGACACAGGTACTCAGGCTGGGCGCACTCTAGTCGGAGTGAAGGGCATACGGGAGCGGTCGGGATCACACTGCTCGCGGCAGCGTCTACCCTCCCTTTCTGCTGCACAAAAACCGTCCGTAGGGCAGCCACCAGAACGTCAAACGGTTCCCCGGTCGCCCCCTTCGCCTCGACAGTCTGTGTCTTTTGCACCGGAGGATCCCCTCGGCCTTGCCCCTTTTTCTGGGTCGGGCACTCTCGCCTCCAGTGTCCCGTCTTCCCACACCCGAAACATGTCCTTGCCTTTTCTGCACTAACCCCTTCCTGACGCCATTCCTTCCTATTACCCTCACTGGCTTTCATTTCGTGGACCCTTCCCTTTGGTTTGACCTCCTCCCCGGAATCGGCCTTAAAGGCTAGACTCAGCTTTCTGAGCATGCCTGCCTCCGTATTCGCGAGGTCCTCGGAGTCAAACCAGGCTTCTGCTTTTTCCCTTATTCGTGACAAACTGTTTGCCACGAGGGTCCTGAGCCAGTGATTCCTGGGGCCCCCTTGCAGCTGTAACCTGTCTAGTATCCCACCCGTGGCCTTTCCGTATACCGGCCATAGCCTGTCTGCGAAAGCCTGTGGTGCTTCACCAGCCAGCTGCAGCGTTCTCTCCACTCGGGAGAACGGACTACCCTGGGTATGTCCCATGGCTCTCAGGATTTCCTCCTTTAAACCTGCCGTGGTTCCCTGCCCCAGCTTGGTGGCTGCGGACAGGGCCTGGTACAATTTTCCATCCAGGGAAAATAGTAACAGCCTGTGAGTTTCGCCCTCACTACACCCATTGATCCCCCCAATTTGCTCCACTTCCATAAAGTGAACGGAGGGGTCCCCTTCTTTTCTTAATTTGGGCATGCTTGCTATCATAGCCTGCAGTTCTGGGGTGGTAAATGGGACCATGTAATCGCTCTGCAGTGGGCCCTGAGCACCGTTAGGTGTGGGTGCACTGTACTTTTGCTGCCGCAGAGGATACATTGGTCTCGGTGGCGCTTCTGGCGCCGGTCGGACTCCCCTATTCCAGACCCAATCCTCAGACCCCTGTCTTTCCTCTTCCCAGTCCACCCGAGCTTCCCCCGGGGTTGTTAAGCAAACCATCCCTCTGGCTTTGGACAGGGCTTGGGTCAGACCTTTTATCCTTTCCTCACAGGGCCCGTGCTTTAAATCCTTATACCCCCTGCTCCTGGCTACCCTGTAGGCTGCCTTTATTTCTCTAAGCTGCCCCTCCAAACTGTCAGCTCTCGTTGTTAATCTTGCGTTCTCCTCCCGTAAGGCCTGCTCATTTAACCTGGCCTCCGTAACCTGGCACTGCAGGTATTCCCCCATATTACGGGAGGTCTCTTCCTGCGCGTGTCTTTCCTGTCTTTCCTCGCGCAACTCCTCCACTAATCTACTCCCGACTATCCCCCTTGCATCTGACATGTCTTCAGACTCCTTCAGCTCGTTTTTGAGCTTTTTAACCTGCTCCCGGAGCAGTTGAACTTGCTTTTGGAAGCGCAGGAGCCAAATCGCCTTCTCTTTGGACTTCCTGTGCTCCTTGCTCCCTGTCCACTCTGCGGCCCTATCCTGGGGACTCTCAGAGTGCAACATCTCCAGCACCCGTTGCTGGGATACGTTAACCTTTTTAAACATGTAGGAGGAAATTCTGTCCTCCATTTCCGATCTCTTGCCCTCCAAACTGTCCATATCTAATCCACAACCTATCGTCCTGCCGCGGTCGCCAATTTTGTAGCCGTTTTTTGCGGTGGCCAATTTCCTATGGCCCCTGCCGTAATCACCAATTATTGTAAGTGGTTTCGCCCCACCCGTAGCGAGCACGCAAACCCCCTTACTACAAGTTCTGGACGATAGGGATTACTGAGGACAGATTTGAACACGGACAGCGTTTTCGGGCTCACCCGTACAGTGTTTATTAAGGTTGATGAAAACCACTCCACTCGCATACAGTATGAGCGGTGTGAACACAACAGTACAGTTTAAAACAGTACAACCCTGACTTGTCCAACAAGCCCCTGCCGTGCTGACTTACCACGGCCTAAAAACACCCTCCCGTGAACTAAACTATCACAGGACCCTTCCAACGCTAAACCCCCTCTGGTTTGGTAGGAACATACAGGCACCCCCTCACACAGCTAAGTGATCTTGTGGGTGTGTAGGCTTGGCAATGCTCACCTAGATTGCCCTTTTGATCTTGCTTGCAGCTTCCTCCCGTACATCTCAGCTACCTGGTTCCGTACCGGCCTTGCGGCATGCGAGTCCCAGTCTGAGTCGAAGTCCGTCTCGGTTGGAAGAGCAAGGCTCTGCTCCTCTTGACGTTCCGTTGTGGGGAGGGCAGGAGAGAGAGAGAGAGCTATCCAACCTGCTCTCTGATATACCCCTCCAATACACAGACCGCTGTCTGTGGTTTTAATGGACACATGGCCTCAGGGAAATGGTTTCCAGGCTTCCTCCCAGGTTTGGATGGTTTCGAACTCATTTTGATCTCCCAGCCAATTAACTTAAAGAGCTCATCTTGACCAGAAACAATGAGTCGCCAGCCTTGTTATTCAAGACTTGGGAGTGGGCCTCTCGGGCCATTGTTCCCAAGGACATCGTTTCCATACGAATACAACCTGGTTACATGAGTCACCTTCAGCTTGAGTGGTTTTTCACTGCTTGACTCCCCAAACAACCTGTCCAGTTTTTAAAAATCCATGGAGTCTGCGCTGACTGCTACAGAAAGTCCTCGAGGAAACACCTCCACTGCCAATAAGTAGAGGTCACTGAGGAGGTCAATGCCAGGAGCTCAGCTCCCAGGACATGGCTACAATGCCGAAGAAGTTCAATGACTTCACCAGAGTTGTCAAGGTAAGGATCTAAGCTCTCACCTCAACTACTCTCTCCTCAAACCAACAGCCTCAGTGCTCACAACACACGCCTCCCCTGCTTCCTTTCACCTTCCTCTATTCACTGCCCCACACTTCACTCCACCTCCTTCTCCTCCTCCTCGCGCACTTTGCACTTCCTACTCTCATCACTATTGCCACCCTTTCTTCTTCACCACATCTTACGTCTAACAAACAACATACGAACTATTCTACCATGACAGGCACATTCTCTAAACACCTCAATAGGATGTCACAAACACACTTCCTTCTTCCTTGCAAGAGAAGGTTGCGCCCAACTTGCGACAGGAGGTCCCCACCAGAAGAGGCCGAGTCCGCCTGCACACCCTCCCCCGCATGGAAGTAAACATGTTGGCCTTCACGGACAGGGGGACAGTCATGGCCTTGGTGAGTGACAACACTGGAGGAGACGTCATGCAGGGTATCTGCACACTTTGTCCTCTTTTTCCCTTCTTACTTCTACCTCAGCCTGCACACTCTGAACGACAAACTACAAACTGCAGCTGGTTTCACCAGCAACTTCTCTCCCTTCACACGAAAAGCTAATCCTTGTTCTTCCCTCTCATTTCAGATGTTAAAAATGTGGATGCCCCTGTGCCAGTTGAGGAAGTGGACACCAGCTTCCTCTCAAATTCTTAAAAAAGGGAAGCCTGACTCCAACCCGTCGCAAACTTGCCTACTTCCAATTTAACAGGGGCAGGTTTGAGGTCAGAAGAGTATGCTGCTCTCGAGAGGCGGGTCAGGAATTATAATATTTAAATGAGGTTCCGTGCCTCATATTTTATCAGCCATGTGGAATTAATGGCTGCGGGCCGGGCTTCCCAGGACTCGAGAAACCCAGAAGCTAAAGGTAAGTGCTTTTCCAGCACTGCTTGTGGGCCAGGAGGAGTAGGAGTGCTTCCCTCGGCCCCCCCAAGCTTACCTGCCACAATCTGCCTCCCTCCCCACGATCGTAACTTCAGCACCACCCCCTCCCCCCCCCCCCCCCCCGGCGATCCAAACTTCAGCCCCCCACGATCTCCCCTGCCTCAATCATCCCTGCGATCTCTTCCCCCCGTGATCTCCCCCTGTGACCTCCCACCCGCGGTCTCTTCCTTCCCCTCACCGTGAGCTACCACCCCACCCCCCCCCCCCCCCACCGCAATCTCTTCCCCCTCCACAATCTCTCCTTCCCTCCCTCCCTGCTCTCCAGTCCCTGGTTGCGGCCTTCTACCACAGGCCTTCCCACTCGACAGCCAGCCAGCCAGCCTCTCAATCAGGCTGGCTGCCAGGCAGGAAATGGAGAAAAGATGTTCAAATGAGATCCTGCCGATAAATGCGGCAGAACTTCCGCGTTCCTGGCATTTGCAAGTTTCCCGGCCACTAAAAGTCGGCCCCGCTGCCATTTTTTTACCATTTTGCCACCAAACCCGCCCCCTGAGCGCCGGCAAAATCCCCCCCACCCCGCCTTAGTCTCTAAAAGCCTAAGCTTGGTGTCATTTTCTCATTTTCTCACCTACTCTTTTCAACCCTAGTTCTCTAACTATGTATTGATTTAAAAAAAAAACATAAAGCAACTAAATCAGCATTGGAAAAGATTTAGGATTTATTCTGGAGTTCTTTCGGACTTTGGAGTGTATCAACATGGACGACAGCAGCTCGACAGTAACGCAGCATATCCTCACAAGCTCCAAAAGCTTCTAACATCCAGCTGTCAGTGATACTTTTGACCCTTTGCTTCTTATGCAAAAGACATTTGTCTCATTCTACTGTTAAAATGCTTGAAATGTGATTTACTTGAGAAGCGGATAGGATTTTCTGTAAATGGATGTTCCAATTACAGGGGGTAATATTCTGAAGGTTAAACCACTTCACCACCTCTTTGTCAAATCTGCACAAAGGAATCATTCTAATTAACCGGTCTTTCACATTACTGATAACACTGTTCCGTGACTTATGATGAAAGGAATCTTTTGATGAGCTTTATCAAACTTCCAGAACAATATACGAGATAGCTGACATCTTGCAACATTTTTTATAAACATTATTATAATTTATATTTAAAAAGTCATATTTTTGGAGCCTACAAGGTTTTGTAGTTTGAATCAAACTATTTGTCACTTTATTTTTTTCCATCATAAGTTATCTCTTCCATTCATCCTTAAGCAAAGCAACCTACCTTACAATTGGTTTGATTTGGGATAAATCATTTTTTTGCACTGTGTATCAATTAAAGTTCACTATTTAAAGGGAATGCTATCATGCTGATATTTTCTGACAACCATGGCAAATTTGAGAAAATGTCAGTAGTTCTGGAGGTATATTATCATCATAATAGACAGAGACAGCTGCCATTGCACCCAGACTTGGGGCCATAGATTTCTCCACGAGTCATGACAATGTCATCATAAGGGCTTATTTTCCAATATTCACTCCCAGCGAGCGAGCCCGTCAAGTGTCCCCTTCACTTCTTTATATCATCACAGAGAAGTCGGAGGCTGACTTTCCACAAAAAGAGCACTTTATTGACGTGAGCCGGTGCCGGTTCAAGCACTGCTCCCAGCTCTCGCAGTGACTAGAAATACATTCTGCAGCTAACTATAGAACAGATGGTGCTGTTCTGGGAATTATTGTACGCCTGGTCAGAACTGGCATTTATCAGTTCAATGCAGTCCTCTAGCTCGTAGCATGGATGGACCTTAGCTTTGTCAACTCTGGTTGGACGTATTCCAGGTGGTTGCATCACATGACCTCCTGCCTCCCACCGCCCCTCCCCCACACTCCGGCCATTGGTCTCCCGGCAGATCAATCCTCAGGGCGCACCGCCTTCCCACGCCAATCGGAAAGTGAACGGACTCTTCGTTACCCGACGGGATGATTCTTGACTGTTAGCCGGACAAGCCTGTTGTCTCATCCCCGATATTTTTATAACACTAAAAGTGTTTAAAGAAAATAAAAAATGCACACACCTTTTATTTAATGCCACGATGATTTTTCTCCCGGGTTGCTTGCAGCAGCATCCTGGAGATTAATTCCTGGAGACTCCAGGATAATCCTGGAGGGTTGGCTACCCGAGTGAAGCTACTACTAGAAATACACAGAAGTTACAAAATGGAAATAGGCCATTCGGCCCAACCAGTTTGAGTCGGCGTTTACCCTCCATGCAAGCAAATAGTCCCAATCACATTTACCCGCCCTCTTCCCAAATCCCTTTACCTCTTTCCTTTCAGCCACTTATCCAGTTTATGTTATCCAGACATAATTTGCTAAACCTGTATCGAACCTTAGTTAGACCACACTTGGGAGTACCACGTACAGTTCTGGTCGCCATATTATAGAAATGATATAGAGGCACTGGAGAGGGTTCAGAGAAGATTTACAAGGATGATACCAGAAATGCGAGGGTATAACATATCAGGAAAGGATGAACAGGCTGGGTCTCTTTTTACTTGAAAAAAAGAAGGCTGAGGGGTGACCTAATAGAGTTCTTTAAAATTATGAAAGGTTTTGATAGAGCAGATACAGAGAGAGTGTTTCCACTTGTGGGGAAGAGCAAAACTAGAGGCCATCAATATAAGATAGCCACCAAGAAATCAAATAGGGAATTCAGAAAAAACTTCTTTACCCAGAGAGTGGTGAGAATGTGGAACTCGCTACCGCAGGGAGTGGTTGAGGCAAATAGTCTAGATGCGTTTAAGGGAAGGCTAGATAAGCATATAAGGGAGAAGGGAATAGAGGGTTATGCTGATAGATTTAGATGAGGAAAGACGAGAGGAGGCTCGAGTGGAGCATAAATGCCGGCATGGACTGGTTGGGCCAAATGGCCTGTTTCTGTGCCGTATATCCTATGTAATCCTATGTAATCCTATGTAATCCTATGTAATTTCTGCCTCAACCACGAACCCTGTGATTTGCACGGCCTCACAACACTCTGTGGAAAGAAATTTCTCTTGCTCTCTGTTCTCTGCTAATGGTCTTACATTTAATCTGGGCAACTCATTCTATTAATAGAAAATGTCTGCTTCTATCCCTGTCTCATACTTTCATAATTTTAAACACTTTATTATATTGCCCCATAATCTGCTTTGTTCTAACAGAAAGACCTCAAGAATGTTGAGTATCTCGTTAGGGCAGCAGGAGCAGAAGCCAGCGCTGGGAGTGCAGAGGGTATAGGAGGCACACCGCTCACAAAACAAACTACGGCAGGTCGCAGATCTACCCTAGTACAGGCAACTCTTCAGGCATAAGGGAGGAGCAGTGCATGACAAGGCAGGAAGAAAGACTTGCATTTATATAGCACCTTTCACAACCACCAGACATCTCAAAGCACTTTACAGCCAATGAAGTAGAGTCACTATTGTAATGTGGGAAACACAGCAGCCAATTTGCACACAGCAAGGTCCCACAAACAGCAATGTAATAATGACCAGATAATCTATTTTTGTTATGTTGGTTGAGGGGTAAATATTGGCCAGGACACCATGGATAACTCCCCTGCTCTTCTTCGAAATAGTGCCATGGGATCTTTAACATCGCATCCGAAAGACAGCACCTCCGTCAGTGCAGTACTCCCTCAGCACAGCACTGGAGTGTCAGCGTAGATTTATGTGCTCAAGTTCCTGGAGTGGGACTTGAACCCACAACCTTCTGACTCAGAGGCAAGTGCGCTACCCACTGAGCCACAGCTGACACTGAATGACTCAGCTGTACCACCTGGTCTATGAAGACAGTCAGCCATCTTCACTGCCTTACCAATGGCAGTGAAAGTTAACACTGCTTTCGATCTTTATGTCACAGGCAGCAACGGAGGACATCACAGGAATCTGCCATTGTTCTGTGCATTGTTCCATTAAGGAGGTACTGAAGCACACTTTCAACACACGCCATCTACATAGAAATCAGCAGCCACAAGCAGCAGAGGCAGCCAAAACGTTTCAATTGGAATCTCCTTAATTCAGACTAATCAGACTGAGTATAGAACACTGGGCACCTATGAGTTCTCTAAATCCATTCCTCACGGTTGTTTGTAAGCAATCTTCAAGGAAGTTGAAGTCGGTCGTGTCTCAGTCTTGGAATTGGACTCCAGAGCAGCCAAAGCAGCACTGCAAGCATTCATGAGAGATCATTTTCCCATTGTGTCTATGTGCTATGCTACTGAAGTTTACACTGCAGTTGTACTGATGTTCCTCGGTGCTCAGTGACAGACTGCAGTGGAGACAACCATTTGTCAAGCCCAGCCGTATCAACTTCCACTTATATGTTGGATATGGAGACAAATGAATTCTCAACACAGGCCTTGTGTTGTAACATCCTTTGTTGGAAAGAAGACCCACTAAGGCTTCAGCCCCCAGACAACGGCAGTCAGCAAACCGGATCGACCTGTCCTGCTGACAAAATAGAGTCCCAAGGCTGCAGACTGAACACACTGAAGAGCGGGTCCTCATTTTAAAAGATTTTGTTGTGTTGACAGAAACACAATTATATCAAGGAGTATGATTCATCTGGTCACTATTTCCAAAAGAACACACTCACAATTTCACTAGAAACACTGGAGAGAGGCAATCTTCACAAAAATGTGTTTATGATGATGCTACACATTGGAACCAGAGGAAATGTTACCCCAGATTTTCCCAAAGTGAGATCAAAGAACTGGTGACTGTTGTACTGATTACTAAATAAATCTTGCACTCACAAAATGGATTGAAATACTGAACCTTAGACTCCTGAATTTTGTCCAGAATTATCGTTTCTAAAAGCTTCCCCACCACTGAGGTTAAGCTGACTGGCCTGTAGTTGCTGGGTTTATCCTTACACCTGTTTTTAAACAAGGGTGTAACATTTGCAATTCTCCAGTCCTCTGGCACCACTCCTGTATCTAAGGGGGATTGAAAGATTATGGCCAGTACCTCTGCAATTTCCACCTTTACTTCCCTCAGCATCCTAGGATGCATCGCATCTGGTCCTGGTGACTTATCTACTTTAAGTACAGCCAGCCTTTCTAGTACCTCTTTATCAATTTTTATCCCATCTAATATCTTAACTACCTCCACTTTCACTATGACATTGGCAGCATCTTCTTCCTTGGTAAAGACAGATGCAAAGTATTCCTTTAGTACCTCAGCCATGTCCTCTGCCTCCATGCGTAGGTCTCCTTTTTGGTCCCTCATCGGCCCCACCCCTCCTCTTACTACCCGTTTACTATTTATATGCCTATAGAAGACTTTTGGATTCTTTTTTATGTTAGCTGCCAAGCTATTCTCATACTCCCTCTTTGCCCCTCTTATTTCCTTTTTCACTTCCCCTCTGAACTTTCTGTATTCAGCCTGGTTCTCACTTGTATTCTCAACCTGAAATCTGTCATGCGCGCTCTTTTTTCTGCTTCACCTTACTCTCTATCTCTTTCATCATCCAGGGAGCTCTGGCTTTGGTTGCCCTACCTTTCCCCCTCGTGGGAATGTACCTCAACTGTACCTGAACTATTTCCTCTTTAATGACAAGTTCGATTAGAGTTTTGCCTGCCAATCTTTGATTCCAATTTACCCGGGCCAGATCCGTTCTCAACCCACTGAAATTGGCCCTCCTCCAGTTAAATATTTTGACTCTAGATTGCTCTTTGTCCTTTTCCATAGCTAACCTAAACCTTGATACTATGATCACTGTTCCCTAAATGTTCCCCTACTGATACTTGATCCACCTGACCCACTCCATTCCCCAGAACCAGATCCAGCAATGCCTCCTTCCTCGTTGGGCTGGAAATGTACTGATCAAGAAAGTTCTCCTGAACACACTTCAGAAATTCTTCTCCTTCTCTGCCCTTTACACTATTTCTATCCCAGTCTATGTTAGGATAATTGAAGTCCCCCATTATCACTACTCTATAATTCTTGCACCTCTCTGTAATTTCCCTGCAAATTTGCTCCTCTATATCCTTCCCACTATTGGGTGCCCTATAGAATACACCTTGTAGTGTAATGGCACCTCTATTATTTCTTAACTATAACCAAATAGATTCTGTTTGGACACTCCAGGACATCCTCTCTCTCCAGCACTGTAATATTCTCCTTAATCAATACTGCCACCCCACCTCCTTTCTTTCCTTCCCTATCTTTCCTGAACAACTTATATCCAGGAATATTTAGTACCCAATCCTGCCCTTTTTTGAGCCAGGTCTCCGTTATCGCCACAACATCATATTCCCATGTGGCTATTTGCACCTGCAGCTCACCAACCTTATTTACCATGCTTCATGCGTTTACATACATTCCCTGTAAACCTATCTTAGACATTCTTGTATTTTCTCTTAGTCTGACCCCACATAATACCGTACTTTCTCTTACTTTAGTGCTATCTGTATCTCCCACTCTTTTGTGCCCTTTGTTTCTCCTTTCTAATGCTACATCCTGGTGCCCATCCCCCTGCCAAATTAGTTTAAACCCTCCCTAATAGCACTAGCAAACCTCCTCGCAAGGATATTGGTCCCGGCTCTGTTGAGGTGCAAACTGTCCGGAATGTATAGGTTCCACCTCCCCCAGAAACGGCCCCAATGCCTCAGGAATCTAAAGCCCTCCCTCCTGCACCATCTCTCCAGCCACGCGTTCATCTGCTCTATCCTCCTATTTCTATACTCACTCGCGTGTGGCACTGGGAGTAATCTGGAGATTACTACTTTTGAGGTCCTGCTTTTTAATCTCTTTCCTAGCTCCCTAAAATCTGCCTGCAGGACCTCATCCCTCTTTCTACCTATGTCGTTGATAACCGATATGGACTACGATCTCTGGCTGTTTACCCACCCCCCTTCAGAATGTTCTGCAGCCGCTCAGTGACATCCTTGACCTTAGTACCAGGGAGGCAACATACCATCCTGGAATCACGTCTGCAGCCGCAGAAATGCCTGTCTGTTCCCCTAACTATTGAATCCCCTATCACTATTGCTTTCCCGATCTCCCTCCTCCCCGCCGTACAGCTGAGCCACCTGTGCTGTGGACTTGGCTCTGGCTGTTCTCCCCAGAGGAACAATCACCCTCACCAGTACCAGTTGGAGAGCGAGATGCATTCAGGGGACTCCTGCACTACCTGCCTGGTCCTCCTTTTCTGTCTGGCGGTCACCCATTCGCTCTCTGCCGGTACACTCTTAAGCTGCGGAGTGACCACCTCCTGAAACGTGCTATCCACGTAGCTCTCAGCTGCACGGATGCACTGCAGTGACGCCAGCTGCTGCTCAAGCTCCAAAACCCGGAGCTCGAGCTCCTCAAGCTGACAACACTTCTTGCACATGTGGTTGTCCAGGACACGGGAAGCGTCCTGGATTTCCCACATGACACAAGATGTGCATTCCACGGGACTGAGGTGCCCTGCCGTGCCTCTATTTAATAAACTATTAACTAACTTAGCAGAAATAAACTTAGTACTTAAAAAAAAACATTCACCAGCTACTCACCAATCAGCTCCTTCTCTCGTGCTGACGTCATTTTAGGTTTTTTACTCTGACGTCACTCTTTCAAATTCTGCCTGTGTTGAGTTGCTCCCAGCTCCAGTCCCGTTCAGGTCCACTGCCTCTGCTCTCGGGCTTCCTCTGCCGCGCTCTTTATCTTGCTCTCACTCCCAGCTCAGGTCCCGCTCAGGTCCGCTGCCTCTGCTCAAAATATCAGAATATAGCCCATGATCCTTCTCTTGTTACTAGGCTTCATTAATTGATGATTCTAGTCAATGTATCAGCTGGTTCAATGAGAACATTCTCAGCTCTGAGTTAGATGGTCATGAATTCAAGCACCAGTCCCAGGAAGACTACATAATCTAGGCGACAGTTCAGTGCAGTACTGAAGGAGTGCTGCATTGTCAGGTATGCTGCCTTCAGATGAGATGTTAAACTGAGGCCCTATCTGTCTGTTGAGGTGGATGTAAAAGATCCTGTGGCACAATTAGAATAGGAGCAGGCGTGTTCTCTTGGTGTCTTAGCAAGTATTTATGTCTCAAATAACACCACCAAAACAGTTTAACTCCTGACTTATCTCTTCGTTGTTTGTGCGATCTTATAATGCACAAAGGAAGAAGATGCTGCCAAAGTCATAGTGAAAGAGGAGGCAGTTGAGATACTGGATTTAAGTGGGATTTAAGGTGAGTGGCAGAAGAACCAAATGCGTCTTGAGGAAAAACTTTTTTACGCAGCGAATGGCTAGGATCTGGAATGCGCTGCCTGAAAGGGTCGTGGAGGCAGATTCAATCGTGGCTTTCAAAAGGGAATTAGATAAGTACCTGAAGGAAAAAAAGTTGCAGGGCTACGGGGAAAGGGCGGGGGAGTGGGACTAGCTGAAGAGCTCTTGCAGAGAGCTGGCACGGGCTCGACGGGCTGAATGGCCTCCTTCTGTGCTGTAAAAATTCTATGATTCTATGGGGGCGATTTTGTGAATGGAGGTGCGTTGGAGGCGGGACTGTTGCTTGTTGGGTCGATGTCCCGCCTCCATCGATTTGTGGCCAATCCACGCTATATTCCCCTGATTGACCTTGTTAAGACCCCCAGTGGGCTGAGCAGGCCAATCAAGGGAAAGCCGGTTGCAGAGCATGTCAACATATGATGATTCATCTGTCAAAAATTTTTGACAGATGAATTGTCATCGTTTGACAGCTCTGTGAAGCTGTCAAACAGTGACATTCTCTGCAGTTTGATGAGGTCTTGCATACGAGACCCCATCAAACATCGTTCTTTTGCAGAAATGAGATGGTTGTTGCATCTGAGAATGCAATGGACATCTCTCATCTGTAACACGGAGATCCGAGAGTCTCTGCATACAAACCAACTGAAGCCTGCAGGAAGAAACAAAGGTAAGTACACTTTAAAAAACACTTTGCACTTACCTCAGATACTCACCTGCACACTCCTGCACCCATCACTTACCTTCACACCACACTTTTGCACCCCGATCCCCGCAGACCCAGTACTCGCCTCGCTGAGCTGGCGGGTTTTGGAGCCTTCGGGAAGCCCTCACTTGTGAGGGCAAAAAGGGGATAATCCTATTTTCTGCTTGTTAACTACCTGTTAACAGGCAGTTAAAAGGCTTTAATCCCTTCCCGCCTCCAAGGAGACGGGACCCGGCGCGGGATGGCTACCCGCCTCCTGGGAAGATGGCATGGAGGAGGGTTGGGGGCGGGTTGGGCACCCACCCCCAAATTCTGCCATTTTCCCGACAGTCCCGCCTCCATACCCGCCTCCCCAAGGCTGGCAAAATCGCCCCCCATGATTCTAACTGGCTGCTATGTTTGCCTACATAACAACAGTTGGCTGTGAAGTGCATTGGGACATCCTGAAAGGCAGTCTATAAATATAAGTTATTTCCTTCTTTCTGATGGGCTAGCTTTACCTTAAATGGCACTATTAGGCTCCTGAACTAACAATGTAATACTTGCATTTATATGGTGGCCTTCGTGTCAAATGTTTCAAAGCAGATTACACAAGGTTTTTTTTTCCCAAGTATAGTGACCATGGTTCTATGGGCAAACACAGCAGCCATTTTGTACCAGAAAAGTACCTCAAACACGCTGGAGCTGACTAGTTAATTTATTTGTCATGG
Source organism: Squalus acanthias (assembly GCA_030390025.1). Lineage (NCBI taxonomy): Eukaryota > Metazoa > Chordata > Chondrichthyes > Squaliformes > Squalidae > Squalus > Squalus acanthias. The sequence goes on from CM059428.1 coordinate 153,858,236, forward strand.
TGTTGGTTGAAGGAGAAATGTTGGCTGGGACATCAGGAGAACTCTCTGCTCATTTTCAAGTACAGCTATGGGAGCTTTAACATCCATTTGAATGACTAAAACAGGCAGACAGGAACTGAGCTTACACTGAAGAATATAAGAAATTTCAGGCACAATGAAATGTTATTTATCCAACAACCCTTGCCCCCCATTTTTGGTTGATGCAAATCGCACCTTCTTAACATCTCAATTCCTTCTTTGTCCAGAAACAGAGCCAATTGCCTCTCTACCCTTTTTATGCTATTTCCTTTGGAGCTTTCCCTGATGACATATTTCATATATTCAATGGCCGCGAAATTCGGTAAGTTAGCGCCTCCCATTAGCGTCTGGCGGGGGCGCTAAGGGGTTATCGCCGGGGTGCGGCGAATGCAGCGACGCCCACGAACTTCAGTGCCGGTTTAGCGCTGGCGCTAACTCTTAGCACCTGGGCCTCTAGCGCCTCGCAGATCGTGACGTCATAAAGTGTGCAGCACCCTGTTGTCGCCCCGGATGGAAAATTCACTCGCGCTCCCTGCTTTATCGTCTTGCGCCGACAACGCCAGCAAGAGGAGGCGTTGTGAACTCGGCTGGCCGCTTCGGGAGCGGTAATTAAAGGGAATGCATTTCAGCTCGTGCAACCTTTATTATTTGCACCAGTCTGGTGCCTGCGCAAAGATTTTACTGTTTAATTGGTGCAAGATGTCCAAGCCCTCCACTTTGAGAGAGTGTTTGGGGCTGTAATGGCAGTCGCCCAGCTCACCTTGCTAAATAGAACTGACGACAACCAGCTTGTGCAGCATCATTGGCCCTTCTAAATGGCTGTATGAATACAAGTTGTTGTTACGTTGTTGTTCCCTTTAAGCGAGGGAAGCAGCCTCTGTGATGAAAGAGTGCTGTTCACAATACGCTCAAAATTGTTTAGCGCTCTGCCGCTACCGCCCCGCTCTCGGACTTTAGCGCCCTAAGAGAAGTGGTTAGCGCTTGATTTAGCGCTCCACTTCCCTCTTGGAACGCTAAAAGTGAATTTTGCGGGAGGCGAGAATGATTAGCGCCTGGCGCTAATTTTTGAACTTTTAGGGGTAGAAATTAGGTCGCGCCCCATTTGGGGCGCAAATATCGTCCGGACGCAAATATTAGCGCCTGGCGCTAATTATCGGCACTGACGGGAAACTTCACTTTTACCGCCCCGGGAGGTGAGTGGAGCGCTAAAGCAGGCGCTGCACACCTCTCTTAAGGCGCAAAGGCCGAGCAGTGAGGCGCTAACTCGGAGCGCTGGCGAAGCTCATGTAATGTCAGTCAGCAATGGAACACACACACAATGGCACGGGCCAGTTCTTAAAGGGGATGGTTAATCTTGCTTTCCATCCACATCCTGTTCATTGCTGCCTTGAATCTCGGCCTGGAGAGACTTGCACATCAAATGTGCTGGAAAGAACAATGGAGAGCACCAGGCAAAGAGCTCAGAGTGCAGCTCCCACGGTCTCTGCTAAATCGATACAAGGAATGGCAAATCAAAATGAACCTGCAAAGTGCCGCTCAGTACCCAAAACTCCTTCACACAACGTTGAATCTCTCCAGAAGTCTCTCCCTCTCTCTCTCAGAATGCGTAGTTCAAAAATGCCACCAACAATAAAAGACAGGAAGAGGCCCCCTTTAAATAGCGCCCCCCCCCAGCCCCACAGCGATTGATAGCGTTCCAGTCTTCTGGTCGTTGGAAGCGCCAGGCGGTAAGGCAGGGGGCGCCACTCAATTTCCGCTACGGGGCGCCCCAAGGGCGTTGCACCATGGAATGACGTCACAATCTGCGTGCGCAGGTGGTCGCAGCGGTAAGTTTTAGCGCCGCCGCACAATCTCAAGTTAAGTTCTCGAGCGGCGCAAACATCGCTGCGCCCGGGCGTTAGCGGCTTTGCGCCCCATTAGCGCCCTCTTAAGGCGCTAACGGGTGGCGCAACCAAGTGAATTTTTACCCCTTAAAGTTTTAGCGCCCCAAACGGGGCTATATCGAACTTTCCCCCCCACCCCCCCAATGCCTTTTGTGTGAAATAGTTCTGCCTAACTTCCTTATTTCCAACTAATTTTCACATTTTAAATGATGTCCCCTAGCTACTAAACGGTCTGCCAGTGTGACCGATCAGTCCTGATCCACATACCTTTATGGAATCTCACAAAATGAAAGTCCCAGGTTTACCCAGGCAGACACTGCAGGGAAAAAGTGTTTCACAGGACAGATGCCCCAGGGTGACTGTGAGACAGGATTCTTCCTGATGGATGGCTTATGTCCTGATGACTCTCTCTGAGACCTCAGATGGATGTTCCTGACCTGGACAATCTTGATTCTCACAATTCTTGGCTTCAGTATGATTCACAGTCAAATCACTGGCGAAACTATAGGGTTATGCGACCGGTTTTACATCAATGCATGTCTGATACCACTTTGCACCAGCACAAAAGCAGTAGTACAACCGGCCCACAACCATTTCTAATGCCCTTCAACACCCTGAACAGCCTTGCAACATAATGGAATCTTTTCAGAATCTCCTGCTACCTTAGGTAGGTAATTGCTATATAACTGCATTAATACTTTCATTAGATATACTGTAGCATTCACGCTAAATTTGCATGTGCACCCTTGACTCCCTTATACTTCAGTTTTCACAGGGTTCTGTTTTCTTTTTCAGAGAGGTGCATTTCAAATTGGGTTTTAATAGCACAAACTGACAACGCTTATCATGAATAAATGTAGTGTATCAAAGAAAGGCCTTAATGTCATTTCCCATCATTGCTTCTGAAGGATGCTAATGACAGCAGTGGGTCACGAGCTGTTAAGTCAGGAAGACATGACATTTCCTTTTCTTGGAGAAATATTTTGGGTTGGTTGTTTGCTTGGTGTATGTCAGAAAGGAGAGTCGGAAGAGGTAGAGGCTGACAAGAATTGTAGTTGTTCAGCAGACAAGATGATGGTCTGAGAAGAATGAACATGTCAGAGGAAAAGGTCAGAGCAATGTTGAAATTTATACATTCTTCACAAAAACATTATGCTTATCTCTCCCCCTTTTTTGTCCAAATATACAATAATAGTTCAAGTACTACAATACAGAGATTTGTATTGGATTAAAATTCAATAGGTAACTAATAAGTTTAATAAATACATAGTGGAAATGCAGAAATATTCCAACAGAATGCAATTAATTTGACTTTCACAATTATTTTCATTCACAGAACCTTGGTGAAGAGTCAAGGCCCCTTGTGCAAATCATCAAGATTGGACAGTGTAGGAGAGAAGACCAGACCAAGAAAGGAAAAGAAAGAACTTGCATTTATATAGCACCCGATCGCATCCTCAGGACCTGAGCATTTCTTCTGATATGTTGGCATTGTTTATGTATGCAAATGCTGCATAGATCAAGAAGTATCAATGGAATCCACTAGCCTAGATAACCTAACATGGACCGCACATTTTATTTTGCTTTATCCTTCTCATCCCTCATTGCTCATAGGGATACGCAGGTCACCTGCTGAGACCATATTATGTATTTCATCTATATCCTTGAAATCAAATAATCCATATTACATATGATACCTATGTAAGGCAAGCAGAGATTGCTATAAACTCCAATATCGCCTTTCGCTCCACAGACTGCAGGTGGGCTGCAGGGTGGGAGCGTATACATATTTTTCTTTTAAAAGGGGTTACCCAACTTGCTTTGAACAAATACATACAAGTTACTGTGCCCATGTTATCTGGTACATTTTGAAAGTGGCACACTAAGTTCAATGGGATGCCCGTTGACTGGATGTATGAAGTATCGCTGGTGTCTGTCAGAAGTATTCTTGGACATATAACATTGTTCCTCCATTGCCACTGGGTCCAAATCCTGGAACTCCCTACCTAATAGCACTGTGGGAGTATCTTCACCACACGGACTGCAACAGTTTAAGAAGAAGGTCCACCATTACCTTATCCAGGGAAACTATGGATGGACAATAAATGTTGGCCTTGCCAATTATGCCCACATCCCGAGAATGAATTAAAACAATATTAACTAAGAAGTGGTTGATTAATGAGGCATTTATTTATCATTTTATGGTGTATCATAGTTAAGTCATTCACATTTATGATTTTCTGTAACTTGCCTCAAACAAAATCCACCCATACCCATAAACCGTTTAGCAAATGAGTGAGACATTACTTTTGTTGAAGCCTCGACATTCATCTCTTCCAGTTCTTAAAGAAGCTCTGATAAAACGTAATTTAGAGTTCATATAAAATGCCCAGTTTAACATAAGTGTATGTCATTTAACATTCAGGTTTTAATAATTGAAATGTATGTTTATTTTATTGAAGGATATGTAAACATTTTTGATGAATAAAATAATTACACCTTGTAAAATGTCCAGTCGGGAATTTATAATGAATAAACTCACACATCATTATGTGTTGCTAAGTGGCAGATGTTTGCAGTCTAAAAGTGTTGACCCAAGGACTGTTTATAGTATAGTAAGCGTGTCAGCTAAACTACTTTCTAGTCCATTATAAAGGCCTCAGACAATAATTTCTGTGCTACAGTGAAGGGTTTAACCTCTAGGGACAGGCATGGACACTCCACACTGTTACAAAGTGTGTTCTGTTTCTACAGAAACGGATGATAATTCATGACAATGTTTTTTAAATCTTCTTGAATTCTCTGATCTGTTAACCTAGAAACGACTCTTGTCGATATCAGTGGCCAAACGCTTAACTTATTTGTATGGCATTCCCTCATCTGCTATTTCAGTTGAAACAAGTTAGTGCCTGTGCTAAAATGATGGCCAAAGGAATGTCATTGAATCTCATTACGTGTCCATCTGCTAACAGTCATTTAAGTGATTATTTCAGAATCCAGGAGCTAGGGACTTGGTCATTTGTTAATTTGTAAATGAGTGGGGGTCAATGTTCTAATCCGTAATGCCTAATGGGCATCAGATCATATGGTGTTATGGGCCAGAAATAGGGGAAGTGCCCCAAAATGCCTGATCTCCACCTCTTTTGCACATGACACATATTTTCAGCAGTCCAGGGTTGCGGGCAAAGAAATTTTCCACCTGAAGCAGACAGAAGCTTTGTTATTATATGTGAATGATGCAGAAGCATCATGTGCACACTGTCTGCACTGCTTTCAAAGGATATCCATGTAAATAGCTGTTTAGGGTGCCTAAGTGACGAGCAGTATCCAGAGTTTAAAGGGCCAGAGAGAAAATGTATTCAGCAGTCTTGAGGCCATTTCTGGTCTGTTTTACAAATTATTTTCTACTGGATATTAGGTTTTCATGAATCTATGGGAATTTTAACCCCCACAATTGGGTGGGTTGGGGTCAGGTGGGAGGTTAAAGAGTTAAAAACCTGAAGCCAGACCCCAACCCGCCTCCAACCCGGTCACTTCTGGTTTTAACTTTAAATATTTTAATGAGGCTGGCATGCCTCATGGTGATCCACCATTTAAATTTAACTGTGGGTGGGCGAGTTTTCCAGGCCGTGGGGAGCCTATCAGCTAAAGAGAGGTGAGGACTGCTGAGTCCAGGAGGTCAAACCCCTGCGATCGGACCCCCACCCCCCCCCCCCCCGGACCCCTCCGATCTCCCCCAAACCTCCCACACTCTTATATAGGCAAACATGCTAGCCAATTTGCACACAGCAGGGTCCCATAAACAGCAAATGACTGAGGAAATGAGCAAAGCACCTGAAGTGCACCAATATTTCCTGCCCTGGGCCATTAATATGGCCTGGGGGTATGCCTGACACCAGCAGTGCCCCCTGGCATGGCCTAGCGCTGTTAGAAGGGCCAGGAAATTGAAACACAGAGGGCGATCAGTAGATGTAGCTGTAAACACCCAGCATCCTGTGGGCGGGGTGGGGGGTGTTGGGGGTGGGGGGAGAATGAAGGGGAACAGAAGGAGGGTTAACATTTTAAAAAAAGAACACTTACCTTCCTGTCTTCAGCCTGTGGTTAGGGGGCTAGGCGATACACGGCCAGACCATAGTGCCCTGTTTCACTGAGCACCCCTGTGCTGGGGCACTGAGAACTGCCTCAGGAAAATCAGACAGGAGGCCAGGAATGCCCCACCAGCCCTTATTTGTATTTCAACAATGGGCTTTTGTCTACTGCAGGCAGAAGGCTGCCATCCCAGGGAAACCCGATACATCCCTAAGCAACGTAAAAGTGCCAGAGACCCCTTTGACCAGATCTCCGTGCCTTTTTCCTGACCTTTTGCGCTCAGAGAAATGAGAATTTCCTGAGGGCAAGTCAGGAAATTCGGCCCTTAAATCTCATGTTCCTGCTACAGGTGGAAAAAGATTTTTCATGTCTTCGGCAATGATTTTCCTCTTTACCAAAGCTATTTTGTTTGAAAAAAAACAAGGCAATCCTCGGTAAGAGATATGTGAAAATGGCTGTAAAATCAGAATGAAATTGTCCGCGATTTATCACAACTTAGCACTAATTTTTCTTTTAATGTTATTTGTCTTTAATAAGCTTGTCCTCTTTTAGAAGGGCTTCAGCAGTACTTACTCTCAAAACTAGTAGTGCAGAGGAGCTGGTCTCCGAGGAGTAGCAAATTATTGCTTTCCGCCCACCAAGCCTTGCATGATGAATTACCAGTCTCAGCCGTACAATCAGGAGGAGGTATTAAGTGGAGACCAAGTACTTCCCCGCAGGGAAGGAGGAAATCATAAAGAAAGTCATCCTGCATCGCTCTTGCACATCCTTCAAACGACTTGTTACAGCATAGAATAGACAAAGGCCTGAGATCTGGTTGTCTGCTGTCTTTTTTTTTACTGGAAAAGCTTCTTGGCCCTAGGGGACCTAAACTGACAAAGAAATACTTTCAAAAAAATATCATAAGAATATTTAGGAACCAAAAATGTCCATTAGATCCAACAAGCCTAGCTATCCCTTTTATAATAGATCAATCCCCATTGCCTGTCTTCTCACCATTTACATCAATCCCTCTCTCTACAAAAAACACATCCAATTTGCTCTAGAACCCATTTATCAGGGATAATTTTACAAGCCTGTGCTGCCACTGGTGACTCTGGCCTACTGTTAGCGGATGCTGGAAATTTTGGTGCATGCTGCCTGCCTGCAATTTTTTGATCATTAAATTCATCATGCAGAGAATTAAGAGTGGAGAGCAATAGCTTACTGCACCATGGCAGGGCTCGTCTACCCTCTCAGGTTGATGTAGAAAGAGCCGGGGAATTCTCCCGACCAATATCTATCCCTCAATGAACATCACTAGTAAAAGAACAGATTTTCTTGTCATTACCCCAGTGCTGTTTGTGGGACCTTGCTGAGCACAAATTGGCTGCCGCATTTCCTAAATTAGGACCGTGACTACACTTTTTTTTAATATTCGTTCACGGGATGTGGGCGTCGCTGGCAAAGCCAGCATTTATTGCCCATCCCTAATTGCCCTTGAGAAGGTGCCAATCAAGCGGGCTGCTTTGTCCTGGATGGTGTCGAGCTTCTTGAGTGTTGTTGGAGCTGCACTCATCCAGGCAAGAGGAGAGTATTGCATCACACTCCTGACTTGGGCCTTGTACATAAGAACATAAGAACATAAGAAGTAGGAGCAGGAGTAGGCCATATGACCCTTCGGGCCTGCTCCGCCATTCAATAGGATCATGGCTGATCCGAACCTAGACTCACGTCCACTTCCCTGCCCGCTACCCATAAACCTTAATTCCCTTATCAGCTAGGAAACTGTCTATCTCCGTTTTAAATTTATTTAATGTCGCAGCTTCCACAGCTCTCTGAGGTAGCAAATTCCACAGATTTACTACCCTCTGAGTGAAGAAGTTTCTCCTCATCTCAGTTTTGAAACGGCAGCCCCTTATCTAAGATTATGCCCCCTAGTTCTAGTCTCACCCATCAGTGGAAACATCCTCCCAGCATCCACCCGATCAAGCCCTCTCACAATCTTATATGTTTCGATAAGATCGCCTCTCATTCTTCTGTATTCCAATTGTAGATGGTGGAAAGGCTTTGGGGAGTCAGATGGGGAGGCAGGAGGTGAGTCACTCTCCGCAGAATACCTAGCCTCTGACCTGCTCTTGTTGGTCCAGTTAAGTTTCTGGTCAATGGTGACCCTCAGGATGTTGATGGTGGGGGATTCGGCGATGGTAATGCTGTTGAATGTCAAGGGGCAGTAGTTAGGCACTCGCTTGTTGGAGATAGTCATTGCCTGGCACTTGTGTGGCGCGAATGTTACCTGCCACTTATCAGCCCAAGCCTGAATGTCATCCAGGTCTTGCTGCATGCGGGCATGGACTGCTTCATTATCTGAGGATTTGCGAATGGCACTGAACACTGTGCAGTCATCAGCAAACATCCCCACTTCTGACCTTATGATGGAGGGAAGGTCATTGATGAAGCAGCTGAAGATGGTTGGGCCTAAGACACTGCTCTGAGGAACTCCTGCAGCGATGTCCTGGGGCTGTGATGAATCAACCACCACAACCATATTCCTTTGTGCTAGGTATGACTCCAGCCAGTGGAGAGTTTTCCCTCCAATTCCCATTGACTTCAGTTTTACTTGGGCTCCTTGATGCCACACTCGGTCAAATGCTGCCTTGATGTCAAGGGCAGTCACTCTCATCTCACCTCTGGAATTCAGCTCTTTTGTCCATGTTTAGACCAAGGCTGTAATGAGGTCTGGAGCCGAGTGGTCCTGGTGGAACCCAAACTGGGCATCAGTGAGCAGGTTATTGGTGAGTAAGTGCTGCTTGTTAGCACTGTCGACAACACCTTCCATCACTTTGCTGATGATTGAGAGTAGACTGATGGGGCGGTAATTGGACGGATTGCATTTGTCCTGCTTTTTGTGGGCAGGACATACCTGGGCAGTTTTCCACATTGTCGGATAGATGCCAGTGTTGTAGCTGTACTGGAACAGCTTGGCTAGAGGCGCGGCTAGTCCTGGAGCACAAGTCTTCAGCACGATAGCTGGGATGTTGTCGGGGCCCATAGCCTTTGCTGTATCCAGTGCGCTCAGCCGTTTCTTGATATCACGTGGAGTGAATCGAATTGGCTGAAGGCTAGCTTCTGTGATGGTGGGGACCTCAGGAGGAGGCTGATATGGATCATCCACTCGGCACCTCTGGCTGAAGATGGTTGCAAACGCTTCAGCCTTGTCTTTTGCACTCATGTGCTGGGCTCCACCATCATTGAGGATGGGGATATTCATGGAGCCTCCTCCTCCAGTTAGTTGTTTAATGGTCCACCACCATTCACGACTGGATGTGGCAGGACTGCAGAGCTTTGATCTGATCCATTGATTGTGGGATTGCTTAGCGCTGTCTATAGCATGCTGCTTCTGCTTTTTAGCATGCATGTAGTCCTGTGTTGCAGCTTCCCCAGGTTGGCACCGCATTTTTAGGTATGCCTGATACTGCTCCTGGCATGCTCTTCTACACTCCTTTTTGAACCAGGGTTGGTCCCCTGGCTTGATGGTAATGTTAGAGTGAGGGATATGCCAGGCCATGAGGTTACAGATTGTGGTGGAATAAAATTCTGCTGCTGCTGATGGCCCACAACGCCTCATGGATGCCCAGTTTTGAGCTACTAGATCTGTTTTGAATCTATCCCATTTAGCACGGTGGTAGTGCCACACAACACGAACGAGGGTGTCCTCAGTGTGAAGATGGGACTTCGTCTCCACAATGGCTGTGCAGTGGTCACTGCTACCAATACTGTCATGGACAGATGTATCTGCGACAGGTAGATTGGTGAGGATGAGGTCAAGTAGGTTTTTCCCTCACCACCTTTTGCAGGCCCAGACTGGCAGCTATGTCCTTCAAGGCTCTGCCAGTAGTGGTGATACCGAGCCACTCTTGGTGATGGACATTGAAGACCCCCACCCAGAGTGCATTCTGTACCCTTGCTACTCTCAGTGCTTCTTCCAAGTGGTGTTCAACATGGAGGAGTAGTGATTCATTAGCTGAAGGAGGATGATAGGTGGTAATGAGCAGGAGGTTCCCTTGCCCATGCTTGACCTGAAGCCATGAGACTTCATGGGGTCTGGAGTCAATGTTGAGGACTCCAAGGTCCACTCTTTCCCAAATGTATACCACTGTGCCGCCACCCCTGGTGGGTCTATCCTGCGAGTGCGAAAGGATATACCCAGGGATGGTGATGGAGGAGTTTGGGACATTGGCTGAAAGGTATGATTCTGTGAGTATGACTATGTCAGGCTGTTGCTTGACTAGTCTGTGGGGTAGCTCTCCCAATTTTGGCACAAGTCCCCAGATGTTGGTGAGGAAGACTTTGCAGGGTCGACTGGGCTGGGTGTGCCATTGTCGTATCCGTAGCTATTGCTGGGTGGTCCATCCGGTTTTATTCTTATTGTTTTTCACAATTGAGTGGCTTGCTAGGCCATTTCAGAGGGCAGTTAAGAGTCAACCACATTGCTGTGGGTCTGGAGTCACATATAGGCCAGACCAGGTAAGGACAGCAGATTTCCTTTCATAAAGGACATTAATGAACCAGATGGGTTTTTATGACAGTCCGCTAGTTTCATGGTCGCCATTACTGATAATGGTTTTTTATTCTAGATTTATTTAATTCACTGAATTTAAATTTCCCAGCTGCCGTGGTGGGATTTGAACTCATGTCTCCGGATCATTAGCCCAGTGACATTACCACTATGCTGCCATTCCCCTTCAAAAGTACTTCATTGACTGTAAAGCGCTTTGGGATGTCCTGAGGTCATGAAAGGTGCTATATAAATGCAAGTCTTTCTTTCTTTCATTACTAGTTTTTAATGTAAATTTTATTGAGAATTATGGGCAGAGCATACCCGAATTTCTGATATGCGCTGCCAGTGGACGAGACTTGACGCTGGGAGCGTGGATTCCTAAAATGAATGTCTGCTTCAAAGAGCTTTCCTACTAACTTAGTCCACCCCTCTCTTACCTTTTTAGATGAAAATCCTCCACTTGATCTCCTTCCTTATTCTTAATTTCTTGTCTCTGACATTCCCGGGCGGCTTTGGAGGGATGGACCTGGGCAGAGCAACAAAAATGTCAATGTAAGTAGAGAACCATTCATGCAGTAAATCTAAAATAAAGAGAAAGTGCGGGAAATATACAGTCCCCTGGAATATTCAAGAAGGCTCCCCCAATCTCCCACCGTAGCGTTGTTTCTGCAGGGTTTCTGCCAATCTCCCGCTAAAGTTGCAACGGAGGTTTGGGACAACCTCTGTGGAAATTCTACCCCATGCTGACGATTAGCAGCTGAAACAGGCAGGCAGGTCCATGTTGATGCTGGAGTATATAGATAAACTGATAGATCAAAGAATATTCAGATGTTTTTTGACATAACCACAAACTTTGTAACCAGGGAGCATGGACTCAAGCTCAGAAGAGGGAAGGTGAACAGGCACTTAGGGGGAAAAATTCAGCTGCTTGCGCCTCCCGTTAGCGCCTTAAGAGGGCGCTAATGGGGCGTAAAGCAGCTAACGCCCGGGCGCAGCGCCGCCCACGCCTCCCGAAAAATTTAGTGGGAGGTTAGCGGCGGCGGCAGCCGGTAGCGCCCTGTGGCGCTGCGCCGCCGGCGATGACGTCATCGCCGTGCGCAGCGCCCCGCTCGCGCCCCGGCCGTGATCTTCAGTCGCGCCCCCTGATTTACCGCCAGACGCTATGTCCGACGGGTTCAGGGGGGCGTACGTGCGGCCGGGGCGGCGATATTTAAAGGGGAGGTGGCAGGCGGCCATTTTTGTTGCTGGCCGCCTGCCAGCACCTGCCCCCGTTGCTGTCCCCGGCCCCCGTGAAGCCCCCCCACCGTGAAGTGCCGGCTGCGCTCCAAGAGCCCGGCACTTCTCTTGAGTGCCGGGCTCTTTTGCCGGCACTCCCGATCCCTGGGGGCCCAGCTGGGCCCCGGTTCGCGCTGCGCAAGGCCCCTCCCCTTTAAGAAGGGGAGGAAGGCCTGCAATACCGCGGCGCGACGTGCCGCAGCGCGTGGCGCTGCGGCACGTAGCGCCAGGATATTCACTCGCAGCGCCCCAAGAGGGATGCGGGGTGCTTCCAGTTGCGCCCCGCTTCCCTCTTGGGGCGCAACCACTGAAGTTCCGGCGCGGGGCCGCTAATTTTTTCGGGGCGCTAAAAGTCGCGCCCCGGCGAGGTTAGCGCCCCAAATGGGGCGCGACTCAATTTTTACCCCTTAAGATTTAACAACTTGTATTTATATAGCTCCTTTAACGTAGTAAAACATCCCAAGGTGCTTCACAGGAGTGTTATCAAACCAAATTTGACTACTTTACACAGAGGGTGGCAATTGTCTGGAACAGGCCAGGCCAGGGAGGCGGTGGAGGTGGATAGTGTAGAGCAAATTCAAGAGGGAGCTGGATAGTTTATTGGCAAATGTACCAGATGGACGGCAATGATCTGTTCTGTTCCTGTATATTCCTGCGTAACTCATCAGAAATGCATAGCTTGCTTGAGGTGCGAAAAATAATTTCTTCTGTATCGCGAATTCGAAACATTAAAAAAATTACTCAGTGACCCAGCTTTGAACTGAAAGGTACTTTCACCTTTTCTGTTTGTGGTACATTGTATTCTACACCTCTCAGCATCAAAGACACATGGCAATTGATGCCCTTAAAGCAGTAATTTACATAATCTTTTTTAAACAAGCAAATGAAAATGAATTTAGATTTTGATGCTGCACTTAGTTTAATCAACATCCTGAGGGTTACAGATGGCACACATGTTGAAATATGTTCTTCACTGAATCCATTGCTAATTGTGAAAAATGCAGGTAGCCAATGATGCTCAGTCTGTCACTGCATAGTTTGATCAGGACCCATAATCTTGTATTGAAATTAATGATCACTTTTTAATTGTTCTGGCAGACAACACTACACATGGAGTTGTCCGTGAGTTACCAAATCACCATTTCGAAGGATGTTTAGCTTTGTGATCTGAGAAGACATTTTCGGCATTCTTTTTTACTTTTACACTTTTGCACAAATACAGCAGCCTGGATTTTCCATGTCGGGTACAGTTATAGTTGCACGACAGGTTTTATTGGGATTGAAATGAAAATGTGCTGTTGCATCCAATTTTCTGAGGTTAACTTATTAGCATAACTTCAGGTACAGATGTGATTGGCTGCAGGGAGCACACCAGCGGTGTGAGTAGAGCGGTAGCGTAGTGGTTATGTTACTGGACTATTAATCCAAAGGCCCGGACTAATGATCCAGGGACATGAGCTCTAGATCCCACCATGGCAGCTGGGAAATTTAAATTCAGTTAATTAAATAAATCTGGAATAAAAAAGCTAGTATCAGTAATGGTGACCATGAAACTACCAGATTGTCATAAAAACCCACCTGGTTCACTAATGTCCTTTAGGGAAGGAAATCTGCCACTCTTACCCGGTCTGGCCTGTATTTGACTCCCGACCCATAGCATTGTGGCTGACAGAGGGAGGAGGAGGGCCATCAGGGCTCTCAACAGGAGGCCTTACTGGGAAATAGGTCCTTTCTATCCACTTTATCTAGGCCCCTCCTCCCTCTGAACTGCCTAGTTCTTTGGTTGACTCTTAATGGCCATCTGAGTCCCGTGCAGCAGATCCCGCGCGCAAATTTGCCCTCTGCGGAGCTGGCCCCTGAGCTACCCTTTACCTCAGCCTTGCTGCAGCCCACTCGTCCCCGGTGCCTCACCCTGTGCTGATCCCGCTACTATACTAGCCTCTAAAGAACGCGTAGTGCCAGTATCTGAGCTGGTGCCTGCGTGTGAGACATGCAGTGACGCGGTGTCTTCTTCCTCCTCCTCTTCTCCCGCCTCACTCTCTACGGTGCCCTCAGGGACAGGCTGCTCAGGTGCATGCTCATTATCTGAAAGCAGAGAGGCACAAGAGTCAGGTTAAGGTAAGGGGCGGGTGGCAGAAAGGGAAAAATCCATGCATACAGCATGATTAGTTGGAAGGTGCAAAACGCTTGTGGGGTGAGGGGGAAGTGGAACATGAGAAGAAGGAGTAGGGATGAACATACCGTTGTTGTCCCCAAGGGGGTCAAGGTCGCCAGTGGTCACGGCGCCCACCACCTGGCGCCCAATAATCTGCAGCACTGTATTCTCCAGTGCAGACAGTGGTTGGGTGTCAGCTTGCCCCCGCCTGTGCGCTCCTGCTCCCTCCTGTTGTGAGCCACCTTGGCCTGCAAGAGAAAGGAAAGTGTGTGAGTGCGTATGGAGCAATGTGTTTGGGTGATGTGCCTGCCATAGTTGAATAGCTGTCATTGTGTGCAAGGTGTGAGATGCGGGTGTGAGTGTTCCTAGGTAGAGATTGTTGGTGGGTGACTGCTGGAGGATGTGGTACTTTGAGCAGTGTGTGAAGACTGTGGTTCAGATAGTGGCATGTAGCATTTGTTGAAGCATTGACTCACCCTGACTACCCGAGTGAAGTTGTTAAATTTCTTCTTGCACTGTCTGTGGGTCCTGGGGACCACAGTGCTGCCCAAGATGTGCTACGCTACCTCCCTCCACATTTGGCGAGGGCCTCCCACCACTTGCCGTGTAGAGCACCGCCCTCTGTCTCTCCACAGCGAACACCAATGCCTCCAAAGCTTGATCGCAGAATCTGCGGGCTCTCTCCCTGGGGCGTGGATCTGCCATGAGTACAGCTGCTTCAGTCCTCTGGCTCCTTCTCCTTGACCTGCTGCTGCTTGCTGAGGCAGCTGCACAGCCAGTAATGCTGAGAATGAGGTTCTGCAGCATCAACGAACCTCCCCTTTAAGAACTGGAAAAAGCCTGTGGCAATCATGACTTGCGATTAGGCTGCACCTGATATTGGTCCACCCTTTGAGTGTAACGCCAATGAGCTTGGGCTTAAAGACTTGAATTAGCACTCTGATCATTTCTTTGAGCAGTGAGAATGAATTTTGCGTGTAGTCTAAAGCATTAGTGCCTGACGCTAATTCTCCAACTTTTCTAATGATACCGCCCATTCCTGGGCTATAATGAATTTCTAGCCGCTGGTACTTAGCCAGATACAAATCGTTAAGCTACTTTATTTTACACATAGCAAGTGAACGTACTGAGTAACAATTCTACTCAGACTCACTTAAATCAGTACAACTTGTCTTTGCATAATAGTAGAAAATAATGAATATGCTATACTTTCCCACATCAGTCACCTTGCTGCACCTGACTGCCCTCGCAGTTTTCAGTTTTAAAAAACCTGCCTATATTCCTGTGTCTGTTTTTTCTAATCTCCCTGTTGTTAACAACCTGAGAGGAGGGCCTATGCTAGAGAACCCCCTGCTGCCTGCCTGTGACGAGGAGTCCGCCGACACAATGTTTATCAGGTGCTCATCGATTACCGAGACGACAACTTGCATTAATATAGCGCCTTTAACAGAGGAAAACTTCCCAAGGTCCTTCAAAGGAGCATAATCAGACAAAGTTTGACAACGAGCCAAAGAAGGAGGTATTCAGAGGTAAAAGTCGGGTCAGAGAGGTAGGTTTCAAGTAGAGTCTTCAAGGAGGAGAGAGAGGTAGAGAGGCAGAAAGGTTTATGGAGGGAATTCCAGAGCTTAGGCGTGATGGATGAAGGCACAGGTGCCTATGGTGGGGCGAAGGAAGTGGGGATGCACAAGAGGCCAGAGTTGGAGGAACGCAGAGTTCTCGGAGGGGTGTAGGGCTGGAGGAGGTTACAGGGATAAGGAGGGGCAAGGCCATGGAGGGGTTTGAACATGAGGATGAGAATGTTAAATTTGAGGCATTGGGAGCCAATGTAGGTCAGTGAACACAGAGGTGATTGGTAAGCGGGGCTTGGTGTGGGTTAAGATACAGGCAGCAGAGTTTTGATGAGCTCAAATTGATGGAGTGTGGAGGATGGGAGGCCGGTCAGGAATAGTTGAGTCTAGAGATAACAAAAGCATGGATGAGAGTTTCAGCAGCAGGTGGGCTGAGGTAGAGGTGGAGATGGGTGATGTTACGGAGGCGAAGTAGGCAGTCTTTGAGCTGAAGAGAATACCTAAGGAGTGGGAACCAGAAAATTTTATACAGGGAAAATTTAAAAAGGATGCAGACATATTTTGTAAAAGCTCAAAATGCATTTCAACTCATTGCCAGCATTTAGCAAGCCTGCAAGGAGAGACAGTGACAGACAAAAATAAAGGGAAGGAAACCTAAGATGCAGGCAAGTGACAGAGCAGCACTGCACCCAATTCCTTGATTGCTGGCTGCTGAGATGGAGGTATTGCTGCATAACTGGTTGCAAGGAGGGTGACGCTGTTTGCCATTCCACTGTATCATTCCCCATATGTTAGCATTACAGCATACAGGCAAATTTGAGGCCACGGCTGACTGGTACTGCCACCTGTTGTGCCGGCTCTATGGTGCATGTTAGCAGAAGATGTCCGAGCAGCAGATGGCATAGCTCTGCATCTGGCTTTCCGCTGACCCAAAAATTGTGGAGCTACCTCTTCATGGATGTTACCATGTAAGCATAACAAAGCCTACAAAATATGATTGGGGGGGGCATCTCGGCGAGTGTGGCCAATCAGGTTTTGCTAGGTTTTGAATAATGTTTGTTTGATTCCTGTGTGTGCTATTTTAGCCTATTCATGTGAAGTGGGTTAATGACCTCATTAAAATAATGTACACAGAAATTTGATGTAAGTATGTTAACCGATGTGCTAAAAATAGCACATAGAAGTTCTACATTGTGTGAAGTAATGCGTACATTTCACAGTATAGTGTAATTCAGTTTGTAGGGTTCATGATTTCACTTCAGGCTAGAAATAACTGTTGGCAACATTAGCACATGTTAAGCCATTTATTTTAACACAGCTAAGGTAACGGACAAAGGAATGTCATACACTTGCATTGAGTGTTTGCTAATGCTGGCAACAGTCAATTTTAGGCTAATATGATTTATATGTGTATTGAATTTGAAGTACATTTTTAATTGTCTCAAGCTGAAGCAGTAGCTAATTTAGATAATATTATTCAACAACTTGTATTTCTATAACGCCTTTAACGTAGTAAAACGTTCCAGGATGCTTCGCAGGAGCATAATCAGACAAAAATGGACGCCGAAGCAGACATTAGGACAGGTCAAAGAGGTAGGTTTTAAGGAGCATCTTAAAGGAGGAGAGAGAAGTGGAGAGGCAGAGCGGTTTAGAAAGGGAATTCCACAGCTTAGGGCCTGGACAGCTGAAGGCACAGCTGCCAATGGTGGGGCAAAGGAATTCGGGGATGCACAAGTGGCCAGAGTTGGAAGAACGCAGAGTTCTCAGAGGGTTATAGGGCTGGAGGAGGTTACAGAGATAGGGAGAGGCGAGGCCATGGAGGGATTTGAACACAGGTTGAAAATTAAAATTTGAGGTTTTTGTTCACCGGGAGTCAATGTAGGACAGCAAGCACTGGTGTGATGGGTGATACTCAGAGAAAGTGCATTCAAATATCTATTCCTATGCCAAATAGATCTACAACAATAAAACCCATGGCCCTTTAGACACAAAATATTAGACTCTAAAATGGTAGATTTTTAAATGGAAGAAAATGTTTAAACACAAATGAGCTACTGACTGCATGGTGAAAAATAAAATACCACTCGAAATCTCTCAAAAATTGGTTTCATTCAGTCATAGTACAGGTAAGTCTGTATGATCTGAGGTTACTTCCTTGGCATGGACTATTTAATCTTGGCATTGCATATATGTAGGCTCGCATCAGAAGTAAATGAGTTAGGCAAACCTAAACCAGACTTGTGACACAGTACAATAGTTCCAGAAATGCATGGCCAGTCAAAAAGACCCAGTTAAAACTGCATCATGGCTTTTCAAAATATCTCGTCAATTTTAGAAACCCAGAATCAGTCAAGCATAGACCTCTGTGTACTTGATTTGATTGTTTAACAGGTTTGTCGGAATTTCTATCAGATGTTATGGCATTTGGACATAGTCTGTTTGAAAACAGATAACAGCTTTAATAATGAACATCTGATTCTATCCAGATGGTGCCCAGTCAGACTAAACACACA
Organism: Squalus acanthias; assembly: GCA_030390025.1. Taxonomy (NCBI): domain Eukaryota; kingdom Metazoa; phylum Chordata; class Chondrichthyes; order Squaliformes; family Squalidae; genus Squalus; species Squalus acanthias. The sequence goes on from CM059428.1 coordinate 153,876,277, forward strand.
CTAAAGGAATCCCTCGCCCATTCCAATTATTACATCAAGACTGCATGTTTCATGAAGCTTCATTTGTGAGATTATGTGGTATGTTTTCCTCTGTTATTTTTACCAAAAGAAGCAAATGTGATGATAAAGCAGTTTCCCCTTTATACTTCTGTCTACTACAATTAGTGAGTAACATCACATCATGACTGGTATCACTCTACGATTACCATCAAGCCAGGGGACCAACTCTGAGGGGTGTAGAAGAGCATGCCAGGAGCAGCACCAGGCGTACCTAAAAATGAGGTGCCAACCTGGAGAAGCTGCAACACAGGACAACATGAATGCTAAACAGTGGTAGCAGCATGCTACCAACAGAGCTAAGCGATCCCACAACCAACGGATCAGATCAAAGCTCTGCAGTCCTGCCACATTCACGTGTATGATGGTGGACAATTAAACAACTAACGGGAGGAGGAGGCTCCATGAATATCCCTATCCTCAATGATGGCGGAGCCCAGCACGTGAGTGCAAAAGACAAGGCTGAAGCGTTTGCAACCATCTTCAGCTAAAAGTGCCGAGTGGATGATCCATATCGGCCTCCTCCTGAGGTCCCAACCATCACAGAAGCCAGTCTTCAGCCAATTCGATTCACTCCACGTGATATCAAGAAATGGCTGAGCGCACTGGATACAGCAAAGGCTATGCGTACCCGAATACATCCTGGCTGTCGTGCTGAAGACTTGTGCTCTAGAACTAGCTGCGCCAAGTTGTTCCAGTACAGCTACAACACTGGCATCTATCCGAAAAAGTGGAAAATTGCCACAAAAAGCAGGACAAATACAATTCGGCCAATTACTGCCCCATCAGCCTACTCTCAATCATCAGCAAAGTAATGGAAGGTGTTGTCAACATTGCTATTAAGTGGCACTTACTTAGCAATAACCTGCTCACCAATGCTCAGTTTGGGTTCTGTCAGGACCACTCGGCTCCAGAATTCATTACAGCCTTGGTCCAAACCTGGACAAAAAGCTGAATTCCAGAGGTGAGGTGAGAGTGACTGCCCTTGACATCAAGGCAGCATTTGACCAAGTGCGGCATCAAGCAGCCCTAGTAGAATTGAAGTCAATGGGAATCAGGGTGAATACTCTCCACTGGCTGGAGTCATACCTAGCACAAGGAAGATGGTTGTGGTTGTTGGAGGTCAATCAACTCAGCCCCAGGACATCGCTGCAGGAGTTCCTCAGGCAGTGTCCTAGGCCCAACCTTCTTCAGCTATTTCATCAAGGACCTTCCCTCCATCATAAGGTCAGAAATGGGGATGTTCGCTGATGATTGAACAGTGTTCAGTTCCATTTGCAACTCCCAGATAATGAAGCAGTCCGTGCCCAAATGCAGCAAGACCTGGACAACATTCAGGCTTGGGCTGATAAGTGGCAAGTAACATTCGCGCCACACAAGTGCCAGGCAATAACCATCCCCAACAAGAGAGAGTCTAGCCACCTCCCCATGACATTCAATGGAATTACCATCGCCGAATCCCCCACCATCAACATCCTGGGGGTTACCATTGACCAGAAACTTAATTGGACCAGGCACATAAATACTGTGGCAACAAGTGCATGTCAGAGGCTGGGTATTCTGTGGCGAGTGACTCACCTCCTGACTCCCCTCCTGACTCCCCAAAGCCTTTCCACCATCTACAAGGCACAAGTCAGGAGTGTGATGCAATACTCTCCACTTGCCTGGATGAATGCAGCTCCAACAACACTCAAGAAGCTCTACACCATCTAGGACAAAACAGCCTGCTTGATTGGCACCCCATCCATCACCTTAAACATTCACTCCCTCCACCACCAGCATACCGTGGCTGTAGTGTTTACTATCTACAAGATGCACTGCAGCAACTCGCCAAGACTTCTTCGACAGCACTTCCCAAACCCACGACCTCTACCACCTAAAAGGACAAGGGCAGCAGGCGTATGGGAACACCACCACCTCCAAGTTCCCCTCCAACTCACACACCATCCTGACTTGGAAATATATCGCCGATCCTTCATCGTTGCTGGGTCAAAATCCTGGAACTCCCTCCCTAACAGCACTGTGGGAGTACCTTCACCTCACAGACTGCAGCGGTTCAAGAAGACAGCTCACCACCACCTTCTCAAGGGCAATTAGGGATGGGCAATAAATGCTGGCATTGCCAGCGACGCTCACATCCCATGAATTAATTAAAAAAAACATATTCTGGAGTTCTGTTTGACTTATCTTGGGACAGAGAAACACCGAAAATGAAATAGTTTGGATGGAGCCCGTTATGAAGTGTGGAAGGAACGGGCTTGGTAGGGCCAATTGTCTTTTCTCATTTCATGCTTTCTTATATCCTTATGCTGCTGTGGAGAAGGTGAACATTGGGATCTTGAAACAATTGTATCAGGTGTCTTGACCAATCAGGGGCCTGCTACACGACAACTCCCTAGGGTTTCAAGAATAATTGTTGTCTTCTGCATGCTTCCTCAGCCAAACCATCTTCAGTTGCTTCATCAGTGACTTTCCTTCTATCGCAAGGTCAAGAGCAGGGCTCTTAGGAAGGAGGTCAAGGCCTTAGAGAGGGTGCAGAAGAGATTTACTAGAATGGTACTAAGGATGAGGGACTTCAATTATGTGGAGAGACTAGAGAAGCTGGGGTAGTTCTCCTTAGAACAGAGAAGGTTCATAGGTGTTCCAAATCATGAAGGGTTTTGATAGCACAAAGTAAGATGGTTGTGGTGGTTGAAGGTCAATCATCACAGCTCCAGGACATCGCTGCAGGAGTTCCTCAGGGCAGTGTCCTAGGCCCAACCATCTTCAGCTGCTTCATCAATGACCTTCCCTCCAACATAAGGTCAGAAATGGGGATGTTCGCTGATGACTACACAGTGTTCAGAGCCATTCACAACTCCTCAGATAATGAAGCAGTCCATGCCCTCATGCAACAGGACCTGGACAACGTTCAGGCTTGGGCTGATAAATGGCAGGTAACATTCGCGCCACAGAAGTGCCAGGCAATGACTATCTCCAACAAGCGAGAGTCTAACCACCTCCCCTTGACATTCAATGGCATTACCGTCGCCGAATCCCCCACTATCAACATCCTGGGGGTCACCATTAACCAGAAACTTAACTGGACCAGCCACATAAATACTGTGGCAAAAAGAGCAGGTCAGAGGCTAGGTATTCTGCGGCAAGTATCTCACCTCCTGACTCCCCAAAGCCTTTCCACCATCTACAAGGCACAAGTCAGGAGTGTGATGGAATACTCTCCACTTGCCTGGATGAGTGCAGCTCCAACAACACTCAAGAAGCTCGACACCATCCAGGACAAAGCAGCCTGCTTGATTGGCACCCCATCCACTACCTTAAACATTCACTCCCTCCACCACCAGTGTACCGTGGCTGCAGTGTGTACCATCTACAAGATGCACTGCAGCAACTTGCCAAGACTTCTTCGGCAGCACCTCCCAAACCCGCGATCTCTTCCACCTAGAAGGATAAGGGCAGCAGGCGCATGGGAACACCACCACCTCCAAGTTCCCCTCCAAGTCACACACCATCCTGACTTAGAAGTATATCGCTGTTCCTTCATCGTCGCTGGGTCAAAATCCTGGAACTCCCTCCCTAACAGCACTGTGGGAGTACCTTCACCACACGGACTGCAGCGGTTCAAGAAGGCTGCTCACCACCACCTTCTCAAGGGCAACTAGGGATGGGCAATAAATGCTGGCCTTGCCAGCGATGCCCAGATCCCATAAAAGAATTTTTATAAATAGAGTAAATAAGGAGAAGCTGTTTCCAGTGGCAGAAGAGTTGGTAACCAAAGGATGCGGGTTTAAGATAATTGGTAAAAGAACCAGAGGTGTGATGAGGAAAAAAAATTTACACAGCGAGTTGTTATGATCTGGAATTCACTGCCTGAAAGGGCGGTGGAAACAGATTCAATAATAACTTTCAAAAGGGAATTGGATAAATATTTGAAGGGGACACATTTGTTGGGCTATGGGGAAAGGGCAGGGGAGTGGGACTAATTGGAAAACTCTTTCAAAGAGCCAGCACAGGCACGATGGGCTGAATGGCCTTCTTCTGTGCTGTATCATTCTATGATTCTATGATCCTGACTTGACATATATTACAATTCCTTTAACATTGTGAAGCCAATATCCTAGAATTCTCTATCTAACACCATGTGGGAGCACCTTCATCATAAAAACTGTAGTAGTTAGAGGAGGAAGTCCAGGCTTCTCAGGGCAACTAGAGCAAAAAGGAAAGACTTGCATTTACATAGCGCCTTTCATGACCACCAAACGTCCCAAAGTGCTTTGCAGCCAATGAAGTACTTTTGAAGTGGAGTCACTGTTGTAATGTGGGAAATGTGGCAGCCAATTTGCACACAGCAAGCTCCCACAAACAGCAATGTGATAATTGACGTAAGAAAACTACTAGGCACTTGGTCTAAGCGTTAAACAAAGCTTTAATCAACTGTTTTTCAACATGGAGGTCTAGTTGCATCCTTCACTAGTTCCTGTTAAAGAATGTCCTGAGCAAGCTGGGCCCATGCCTGAGTATTTATACTCTCCCTGGACAGCGCCACCAGCAGGCCGCCCAGTATTATTTCATAAGTCATTTCCACATGAATGACAAGATTCATGTCAATAATGACCAGATAATCTATTTTTGTGATGTTGATTGAAGGATAAATATTGGCCAGGACACCAGGGAGAACTCCCCTGCTCTTCTTTGAAATAGTGCCATGGGATCTTTTGCGTCCACCTGAGAGAGCAGACGGGGCCTCGGTTTAATGTCTCATCCGAAGGACAGCACCTCCGACAGTGCAGCACTCCCTCAGCACTGCACTGGAGTGTCAGCCTAGATTTTTGTGCTCAAGTCTCTGGAGTGGGCATTGGAACTTACAACCTTCTGACTCAGAGGTGAGTGTGCTACCCATTGTGCCACAGCTGACACTAAGGGCAGTGCACTAAATATTTCCTTGCCAGCATCACTCATACCCTGAGAATAAAATAAATAAAAAATGTTCCATGAACTTGCCTGCAAAATGGTTTCACCATGCAGGTCAAAGAACAGAATGGTGAAGTCATGGAAGAGCAAGAGGTTGTAAATGGCAATGAGGAGTAAGCTGCAGGACCCGCAATGGAGCAAGGAAGAGTGTTGCATTAGCCACTAATTCAAGATGCCTTCTGATGAGTAGTGCAGTTACAACAGTTTTTAAAGCTACAAGCCACATCTATAATGTCACCAGAGGTAAGATTGGTCTTCGGCTGTGGAATGAAATGGGCAATAGCGAATCAGCAGCCCATTTTACACAGCAATCCATTTTCTTTTCTGTCGAGCTATGAAATGGGCTACCGATTCTCTATCACATGTTTCACTCAACCGTCAAAGACCATCTCAAACCCCATCGTGTCCAAAATACCTTCCATTTCATGCTAAAATCCTCCAGTATCATCAGTTACTGGACTAGAAATCCAGAGAGCGTGAGTTCAGATCCCATCATAACAATTTTTTGAATTTGAATTCAGTTTAAAAAAATCCGGAAATAAAAAAGTTGGTATCAGTAAAAATGACCATGAAGCTGTGGGGTTGTCAGAAAAATCTATCTGGTTCACTGATGCCCTTCAGGGAAGGAAGCCTATCGTCTGGTGTATATGTGACTTCAGTCTCACACCAACGTGGTCAGCTCTTAACTGCCCTCTGAAGTGGCCTAGCAAGGCATTCAGTTGTATCAGGGCAACTAGGAACGGGCAACAAATGCCAGCCTTGCCAGCAATGCCCACATCCCGCGAATTGGCTCGAGTGGAGCATTAACGCCGGCATGGACTGGTTGGGCCGAATGGCCTGTTTCTGTGCCGTATATCCAATGTAATTCTTCAAAAAAAAATCCTATTCTTTATTGTAACCAATGAAAAATAAATACTCAACATAATGTTCAAGTGCCACGCATTTATTTCATCCATTGTGTGTGATGTGTGAATATTCACAGATCAGGAGTGCCCCCCCCCCGCCCCCCGCCAAGTCCACAGTCGCGTGTGACGAACACGCTCTCCCTCCCCGCCCAGTTTCCCACTCCAATCCCCTCCCGGAACTTACCTGCTGGTGAGTCAGTTCTTCAACTGCCTTGAATATCTTCCATTCTTCTGTGTCTGTATCTGAGAGAGAGAGAGAGAGCACAAAAAACAAGAACAGCAGCTAAAGAGTTAAGTTCATCGAGCAAAATTCTGGAACAATTGTACCATCATTTGAGTAAAGAGGGGGGGCGGGGGTGGTCTATATTAGAAGTCCGGAATTCCGACATGAAGGTAGAAATTGGTAGGCGTTGCGCCCGTTTCTCAGGCATAAAACGGGCGCAAAGCGTACCAATTTAGCAGTGAGCTGGCCTGCCCTCGCGATTGAATTTTGAACGACACTATTTGAAGAATTGACTCACCAGCAGCAGCCCTCATGTAAGTTCCTGGAGGGGGGGATCGGCGTGGGTAACTGGGCCGGTGGGGGGAGGGAGGAAGGTACACGCGATAAAGAATCGGCAGCCCGATTTATACCTTGCCTGAAAGAATATCGATCGCTGTGTAAAACGGGCTGCTGATTCGCTATTTATTTTTAAGTAAACAAGCAGTGCAAAATTTCAAATGTAAAGTTTCAATTGTCACACCTTCATCGGGGTTAGCCACATCTCGATCCGTGGTAGCTGACTGGTCTGGCTTTCTTTCTTCCACTTCTTCCTTTGCCTGCCGCAGGAGCTGCTCCTGAGGGGTTTGCTATCAGTGTGTCCCTTCTCTCACGAGCCCCTTGCAGTAGGCCTTCCAGTGCCTGGGCAGTAAACCTACTAATCCTCATTTGGTGACACCCCAATTCGTCAGTGATTTTGCTGCTTAAATGCCTCATAATTACAGTCCACAACTGATTATGAGGATGATTTTGTTCTCAGGCTTCATTGACTGACCTGCTATGCAGGAGTTAAATCACACTGTTCAGCTCACCTACTGAAAACATTAAAAACATTAGAATAGAATGGTTACAGCACAGAAGGAGGCCATTTGGCCCGTTGAGCCCGTGCCAGCCCTCTGCATGAGCACTTCAGCTAGTCCCACTCCCCCGCCCTTTCCCTGTAGCCCTGCAATTTTTTTTTCCTTCAGATACTTATCCAATTCCCTTTTGAAAGCCACAATTGAGTCTACCTCCACCACCCTTTCAGGCAGTGAATTCCAGATCCCAACCACTCGCTGTGTAAAAAAGTTTTTCCTCATGTCACCTTTGGTTCTTCTGCCAGTCTCCTTAAATCTGTGTCCTCTGGTTCTCGACCCTTCTGCCAATGGGAACAGTTCCTCTCTATCTACTCTGTCTCGAACCCTCATGATTTTGAACATGTTTTAAAGCAGCTTTCTTTGTAAGCCTCAAAAACTTAAAGTAAACCTCGGTTTCAAAGAGCCACACAGGCACGACGGGCCGAATGGCCTCCTTCTGTGCTGTAAGTTTCTATGAATCTAATCACCTCCACAGCACGTCAACAATTTCTACACTCAACTGTCAGATCAAATGGATCAATACGCTATGTCAAGTGCCAGATACAAAACATGGACTGGATCTATAAACTACATCTCCCTGGAGGCTTGTGTTCAGAGACTAAAGAACAGTCCAAGTATGGAGCAGTGAGTATTGACTCATGATAATGGTAACAGATGGAAAGAGCTGTCCCCCTGGGTGAAGCAAAATTGTATTGTGGTTTAGTGTTTTATATAAGATTGTTAGCAATAGGGCTTATAGCCTTGTTACGCTCTGTAATTCCTTGCATGAGTGCTTAAAGCTCTGTAGAATTGCTAGTAGACACAAAGGGATTCGGAACAAAGGCAGGTAAAATGGAGTTGAGGTACAAATCGGCCATGAACTAATTGAATGGCGGAACAGGCTCGAGGGGCTGAATGGCCTGTTCATATGAAGCAAAAAGAAGCAAGCACCTGCCAAAATGTCCTATTAAATTTGCTGATCCACTGCACCGGAATAAAAGGCATCAGAACAATTTTGTCTTTCCAAACTTACATTTTGCCAGTACATTTATTCTTCAAATCTCTATTGAAATATTAGCCTTTGAATGTCCCATAAAATTTAACAAAATGGAATGCAATCGTAGTTGTTTAGTTCCATCTTGTTATACTTTGGCAATATTTTCACAAGTATTTAAATTAATCTGAACTATTTTTTTTCTAGCTGACTCTCTCCTTGATGATAAATAAGAGCATATCTTCAGTAACAGGAAGGGCCATGAGTTTGAGCAAGTCTATCTCTGATTGATCAGCTCAGGCTAGTCCCCTTCTTGGCATATCCTTCCATCTTTTCTCTCTCCAAAATATGCTTAAGTGCCTCTTGAACCTAATTTTCAGGGGTAATTTTGTCTTTGGGCAATAGTGTAAAAAGGGCAATATCGATTCAGCTGCCAGTAATACATCAGTCCTAAGATGAAAATCGGAAGAGATGTTTAACATGCGGCTGATCCACTGTTGCCCGTTATACACTATCGTCCATAGTCAAAATTATCCCCTTTGTGTCGGCTTCGATAGCTCACAGTTTTCTTAACCATAAAGTACCCAATGACTCCATGTACATAAAGTTGCTATGCAGCAACAAATTTTGCCAACAAGTTTTGACTGCTAGTTCACTGCACTGAAAAATATGCTATCCTAGAGTTATTTAGACATTATTTTTAATACGCTAAGGGAATGTATTGTTAATTGTTGACAAATTCCAAAATCTAGTTACTAAGTGAGTTCTCCAAAGTTGTCAACAAAATGGTTGACTAAGTTAACATAATGCCACCAAATATATCAGCAGATTCTTTATTTGTGTAAGCAATTTGTTTTTAAGTTTTCAAGCTTTGTGATGAAGGGAAATTCTGGACTTCAATAATACCTTGAGATTTGTTAACCGATGTAAACACAGCTCTTGTCGTCATCTGAATAGTTCAAAAAATTAGCCACATGTAAGTGAGCTGTTCTGTGATTTTCTTCTCTTCATTAACTAGATTTTGACCTAATCAAAAAGAAAATGAATATTATCAACTTCATGTGGAGTTGTGTGAAGTGCTGCACTTTAGGAGGACTAATATGGAAAGGCAGTATACTGGAAACCGCACGATTCTGAAAAGTGTCGATGAGCAGAGAGACTTTGGTGTCCATATACACAAATCCTTAAAGGTGGCAGGGCAAGTTGATAAGGTGGTTAAAAAAGCATATGGGTTATTTAGATTTATAAATAGAGGAATAGAATATAAAAGCAAAGAGGGCAGGGGAGTGGGACTAGCTGAAGTGCTCTTGCAGAGAGCCGGCACGGGCTCGATGGGCCGAATGGCCTTCTTCCGTGCTGTAACCATTCTATGATTCTATGCTAGAACTTTATAAATCACTGGTTAGGCCTCAGCTGGAGTGTTGTGGACAATTCTGGGCATCACACTTCAGGAAAGATTTATAGGCATTAAAGGGTACAGAAGAGGTTTACCAGGATGTTTCCAGGGATGAGGATCTTCAGTTATGAGGAGTGGTTGGAAAAGGTAGGACTGCTCTCCTTGGAACAGGGAAGGTTAAGAGATGACATAATAGAGGTTTTCAAGATGATGAGAGATTTTGATAGAATAGATAGAGAAAAATTATTCCCTCTGGTGAGTGGGTCAATAACCAAAGGTCATAGATTCAAAAATCATTGGCAAAAGATCAGAGAGGGAATGAGGAGAATTTTTTTCACTCAGAGAGTTGTCGGGATCTGGAGCACTCTACCTGAAAAGGTGGTGAAAGCTGATTCCATAAATAATTTTAAAAGGATGTTGGACAGGTGCTTGAGGATGAGGAACTTACAGGGTTACGAAGAAAAAGCGGGGATGTGGGACTAAACACAACTGCTCTTTGAAAGAGCCAGCACAGGCACGATGGGCCAAATGGCCTCCTTCTGTGCTGTAAGATTCTATGATTGTATGGTCTTGTATTGATGTTGTGTCTTGATATGAATACTTTGGATTAGTAATTGGACTGTAATAGTCAAAGTTTTAAAAAATGTTAGGAGAATTTTTTAATAAGAAGGAAAGGCCTAACAAGCTCATTCTTGAATTCAGGTGGCTTCATTAAATATGGAGGTTTAAAGCAATGGCCCGTATTTTCCGATCGGAGACTTCCTGTGTGCGGAGGCCTCCGATCTGGAAAAAATCTACGAACTTACCTGAGGGCTCCACGAGGTGCGTATACTTCCGCTTCTGGGCCTCTCCAAACTCGAAATGTGCAGGGCCCAGGCATCCCAGGGGCGCATGCAGTTCGCAAGCATCCCTGGGATCACGTGGGCCATGGGGAGCCAATAGGAGAAGGGAATCTCCCTTCATACACTTGACAGATAGACCTGTCAAATATATGAATGGAGATCACCCCAAAAACACAGTAAAACATTAAATAATTTTTAAAAAAACTATCACGTTTTTAAAATGAGTTGAAATTGCAATAAATTAAATATTTTAAACAAAAATTAAATTTTTGAAAAATATAATTAAAGTTTTTTACGGGGCTAAAAATAAACTTACCTTTTTTTAAAAGTATTTTTAAATTATAAATGAGTGAAAAAAATATATATTTTTTTACCTTTTTCAACTCTTATGCTGGTAAAAGCAGGCCTTACGCCTGCTTTTACCAGGCGTAAGATTTCTAAGGGTTTTCTGCGGGCGGATGTTCTCTAGAAAGTGGAACTCTCCCCCCGCAGAGGCCCTTCTCCAGGGCAGGCGTCCGATCTGTCAAGAACATTCTTGACAGATTGGAAATACCTGGTTTTCAGCGCCTGCGCTTCGCATGTCTGAAACCGGCATTTCCGATGTCCCTACGGGTGTGTACACAGCGCGTACACACCCGTAGGGATCAGAATATACGGGCCAATGTTTTTTCACACTAGAGAATTAGGAGGATGTGGAATGCATTACCACAAGTGGCTATTGGAAACAAGGCAATCACAAGATTTAAGACTTTAAGGAATTCAAATTTAAGACTTGAAGAAGAAAAATATTAAAGGGTGCGGGGAAATAGCAGAAGAAAAGGATTAGAGTAGATAGCTAGCTGTGGAATCATCACTGGCATAAGCAGGATGGGTCTAATGGCCCGAATGGCCTCTATCTGTGGTGAAATTTCTAGGATTGTTGTAGGGAGTACTTTCATTGTTGCCTTTTAAGCGCCCCATACAATTTGATTAAAATAACCTTACCTAGTGTGAGAAGTCATTCCTTTAATTGTTTCCCTGCATCTCAGTGGCAACCCAACGGGTGAGTGGCACTTAGCTGACATCAGTCGCAAGCTCCATCAGTGACTGTTTCCAGAAAAAAAACCACAATTTGTATCATTTCTGTTCCTGGATGCTGACTTGCAGCTGTCAGTCATTAAATAACTCATTGCTGTCCAGTTACATATGGGATGTCTATGGATTTGGCGCTGAATCTGATGAGCTTATGCTGATTTTGTGACGGAGCCAACTCACTAACCCAAAGCTGGTTCAGTCGTCCCTAGTTCCCGTTGTATGTAACTGATATTCTGTTCAATCCCCATTGCTTCTTGCACTGTTTCCGTCAGTGCCATATTGGATTTTGCCAAGGTTAATATGCAGCACAGTTGTGGTCCAGCTTCCGTTTAATGAAACTGCCTGATTTCAGTTATGCAGCATTGTACAACAATTCTTGTAAAGCGCAGTCCTGTGGAGTCTTATCAATACCACTTGAGTAGTCTCAAAATCTTTTTGCCTGTTGAGAAAAGAGTGGAAATAGAGGAAGTTTCCTGGCCAGGGGAAATCAGGCTTGCTGGGGTGCAGCATATGATTGAGGGCCAAGAAATCAGACGAGGAACCTCTTTCACTGGATCCCTGCCCAGATGCAGTATGCTATCACAAAACTTTTATTTTAACCCATGTAAATATGGCTGGTGCAATTTTCCATCCATTTAATCTTGTGTCTACGACACCACCCCCCCCCCCCCCCCCGTTCTTGGCCCCTCAACTACTGGAAACAATCTGCTTCTATCTACTCTGTCCCATCCTTTCATAACTTTAAACGCCTCTATCATATCTGTGTTGTTCTCATGAAAAATGCTCCCATTTTTCAAGCCTTTCTTCATATTTGTATTTCTTCGTACCAGGCAAGTGAATCTGCGAGGTAACTTCTCTAAAGCCTCAATGTCCTTGCTGTAGTGTGGACCCCAATGCTGCACACAGTCCTGTAAGCACATAAGTAGACTTAGCACTCGATATGTTGAAGAAGCATCTGCACAGTGACAGACATGTACCCACCCTGTATGTCAGTAATGACCATACAGCATGCAGCTAGGTTGTTTACAATAATTTTATTTAAGAAGCTCTTTGAAGGTGTCAGTGTATCAAAGCTTTTGGACATCTCAAACTATTTTTATCCCTACATGCAGTCACTTACCTTAAAGTGGTTGTATCCCTTTAAAATTGACATGTCATCCTTTAAGGACTCTGCTGAGTTTTCATCCCTCTTTGTCGAGCTAGCATTGCCATGTCCAATCCAGCCAGGAGCTCATTGTGAATATTAAATGAAGGCCAACCCCTGATGATTTGACAGGGTCAGTTGCTCGTGAATTGTGCAAGTGCAAAGCTTGGAGTACCAGGTTCCCTTATGTAATCAGTGATTGTTGGTCCCATTCCATTCCTCCTTCTAGCACTGTCGGAGGTGCCGTCTCTCGGATGAGAAGTTAAACCAACGTCTGCCCTTTCAGAAGTAAAAGATCATGTGGCACTACTCAAAGAAGAGGAGAGTTCTCCCAATGTCTTGGCCAACATGTATCCCTCAAACAACATCAGTTTAGTTGATCATTTATTTAATTGCTGTTTGTGGGATCTTGCTGTGTGCTACTTGGCTGCCGGGTTTCCCTACATTGCAACAGTGACTACACTTCAAAAGTACTTCCTTGGCTGTGAAGCACTTTGGGATGTCCCAAGGTCAGGAAAGGCGCTACATAAATGCAAGTTCTCTCTTTTCTTTCTTTAGTATTAGTTCTTTGTTTGAATGAGAACCAGGTATCGGACAATGCAAACCACCTCTGGATGAATTTAATCAGAATTCTTAAGAGGAAAAATATCATGACAGGCAGGCCGACAGACAGATCGACAGACAGATAGACTGCAATTTCTCCAAATTGTTGGAAGAAATTTTCTGTCACAAACCAAGTGGAGGCTTCGTTTCAAACTCATATATTCCGTACAGTACTTCGGATTTCTAACCTTTTTGGAAAATGTGATTATGGATTCTAGGGGCTGGATTTTCATTGACCCGTGGAGGCGGGTTTGGAGGCGTGTGGGGGGTTAAAATTGCGAAACCTGGCGGCCGGGCACAAGTCCGCCTCCATCCCGCCTCCACGCAATTTTCATTAAATCGTGTCTGCTCGTCCCGCCTCCGTCCCGCCTCTAAGAGACGGGATAGGCTGTTAAGGCCCTTAACAAGCACTAAATTGGCTCTCTAATGCCATTTTGAAAGGCCTTTGTGATTTTAACCCTTGTTCTACGTGAAGCACGCCTGTTCTGAAACACGATTGTGAAACCTGGCGGGAGTCTCTCTCTCTCTCTCTCTCTCTCTCTCTCTCTGTGACTGGTGGTGTAAAAATATCTGGGAGCAGACTTAGGGCTGCTGCTGCTCATTTTGCCTCCAGGTCCTCTCACAGCAAAGGCCAGGCAGTCTTTGCAGACCTTCAATGCAGCAGCAATGATGACATCATCAGAGGCGACTTTCAGACTGAAAACACTAATTGGTTCATGGGTTCCCACATGCTGGAACTCAATTGCCCAATTAGGTGAAAATTGCATCAATCTCCCACATCCAATTGCAGTCGGGTGGATAACACGAAAAGTGGATAACACGACCCAAACCCACCCCAGTATCAAAATCCAGCCCAAAGTTTCTTGCATAGATTGTAATAATCCTATTATTGTATTGATCAGAAATTATGGCCACCTAACAGATTGACTGGATGCCCAAAAATATGAACTTAATTGTGCCATTGCAAGAAACCTACATTGACTGAACTTAAGTAAAAGATAATGGTGAAGTGCTCAGAAGTCTGATAGCTCACATTTTCAGACTCTTCAGATCGCCAGTGGAACATCTTTGAACTGGTCCCTTAAAATAGCAAGGCTCTCTGTAGGCTGAAATAAATGTGTTATTACAGCAATTAAATCTGGCCTCAAGTACATGTTCTTGATGACATGAAAAATGTTAAAACACATGTTCTATAGATAGAAGGAGTGGACCTGAGTGGGGATAAAGAGTATGGCAAGAGCAGGCACGAGACCAGAAAGAGCGGACCTGAGCAGGAGCGGATCGAGAGCTGAGGGGGGATAAAGAGCACGGTGAGAGCGGAGCAACTCAACACAGGCAGAATTTGAAAGAGTGAGGTCAGAGTAAAAAACCTAAAGTGACGTCAGTACAAGTGAAGGAGCTGATTGGTGAGTAGCTGGTGAGTGCTTTTTTAAGTTTTTAAGTTTATTTCTGCTAAGTTCTGTTAAAGAGCGCCGGGGTTAAATAGCTGGTTAGGGATAAAGCAGGAGCTTGGAGATTAGTAACTGTTAATACTACATGAAATTAGTAACTGTTAATAATATATTATATTAACAACTTGAATTAGGTACATCTTAGTCTTAAGTTTCTGTAAAGTTAGTTAATAGTCAAATAAATAAAGGCATGGCAGAGCAGCTCAGTCCCGCAGAATGCACATCCTGTGCCATGTGGGAAATCCAGGACGCTTCCCATGTCCTGGACAACCACGTGTGCAGCAAGTGTCATCAGCTGGAGGAGCTCGAGCTCTGGGTTTTGGAGCTTGTGCATCCGCAAGGCTGAGAGCTACGTGGATAGTATGTTTCAGGAGGTGGTCACCCTGCAGCTAAGGAGTGTGCAGGCAGAGAAGGAATGGGTGACTGCCAGACAAAAGAGGAGGACCAGGCAGGTAGTGCAAGAGTCCCCTGAGTGCATCTCGCTCTCCAACCAGTATTCTGTTCCGAGTACTGGTGAGGGCAATGGTTCCTCTGGGGAGTACAGCCAGAGCCAAGTCCACAGCACCACAGGTGGCTCAGCTGTACAGCGGGGGAGGAGGAAGATAGGGAAAGCATTAGTGGTAGGGGATTCGATAGTTAGGGCAACAGACAGGCGTTTCTGTGGCCACAGACGTGACTCCAGGATGGTATGTTGCCTCCCTGGTGCCAGTTTAAGATGTCACCGAGCAGCTGCAGAACATTCTGAGGGAGGGAGGGTGAACAACCAGAGGTCGTGCTCCATATCGGTTCCAACAACATAGGTATAAAGAGGGATGAGGTCCTGTAGGAAAATTTCAGGGAGCTAGGAAAGAGATTAAAAAGCAGGACCTTAAAGGTAGTCATCCCTGGATTACTCCCAGTGCCACACGCGAGTGAGTATAGAAATAGGAGGATAGAGCAGATGAATGCGTGGCTGGAGAGATGGTGCAGGAGGGAGGGCTTCAGATTCCTGGGGCATTGGGACCAGTTCTGGGGGAGGTGGAACCTGTACAGGCCGGACGGGTTGCACCTCAACAGAGCCGGGACCAATATCCTCGTGGAGAAGTTTGCTAGTGCTGTTGTGGAGGTTTTAAACTAAGTTGGCAGGGGAATGGGCACCAGGATGTAGCATTAGAAAGGAGAAACAAAGGGCACAAAGGATTGGGCGAGACGGATAGCACTAAAGTAAGAGAAAGTAAGGTATTAGGAGGGGTCAGACTAAGAGAGAACACAGGATCGTCTAAGATAGGTTTACAGTGTATGTATGTGAATGAAAGAAGCATAGTACACAAGGTTGGTGAGCTGCAGGCGCAAATAGCCACATGGGAATATGATGTTGTGGCAATAACGGAGACCTGACTCAAAAAAGGGCAGGATTGGGTATTATATATTCCTGGATATAAGTTGTTCAGGAAAGATAGGGAAGGAACGATAAGAGGTGGTGTGGCAATATTAGTTAAGGAGAATGATACAGTGCTGGAGTGAGAGAATGTCTTGGAGGGGTCAAGGACAGAATCTATATGACTAGAGTTAAGAAATAATACAGGTGCCATTATACTACTAGGTGTATTTGAAGGGATAATTACTAGTCCTAGCCCCTTTAGGGCTACCCTGGATCAGGTGTATTTCTCAGACGTTCACTTTCAACTAAAGTTTGAGGTAGCCGAATCCTAAAGACGCTTAATTGGGTCTAAAGGTCCAGACTATCTCTCCCTAAAGGAAAGGAACAACCTGAAAATGTTACCCTCCTCCAGATAGCACTTTTAATAAGTTTAGCTATACTGTAACGTTCCAGATATTATGAGGGTCCGGAAAACTCCCCCAGAATTCTGCAACTCCTCACCAAAGAGTGTACAGAGATTGAGTTCGCGAGTTTGATACAGAAGTCTTATGTGAGACAATTCTAAAAATATATAGATTTATTAAAGAACTGACATGCAGTTTACAGTTGGTGAGTCAATCACAACATTAACAGTTCCAAAAAGAGAAAGCTTACAATCCTATTATCAGAGAACCTTACACTCAAATCTTAACTTCGCTACAGTTTTACAGTTCTTAAAGTTCTATTCAGGATATCCACCAAAATCAAATACCTTTGATCCCCGAGGTACAAAGAGTTGGAGACTTACAGAGCTGCCTCTGAAGCCAAGAATCGCTTTGCCCCTTTAAAGCGAGTCTACTATCCCATTTGAGAGTTCAATATTTATACCCTTTTCCAGTGGTATTTCCTTTAAGGTTTTCTGCTGATGCAAGCTAATTATCTCTAGTCATTTTTCTGCTGACCCCTGCAATTCTTACTGCCAGATCAGCTGGTAGCATTACAGAATCATGTCTCTTCTCTAGGTGTTCTAAGTTTACCATAAAAAATGGTGTTATGGCAGGTGTGTTTTTTACTTGATGTCATTTTTACGAAGGCAGATGTTTCTTACTTTTATGTGCTTCTTTACGAAGTGTAAATTAGAACACCTTGTCCAGGGTGAACCATTGTTTAATTCCGAAAGGTTCAGCCTACCGGAACCTTTAACCTTCTGTTTCAATAAGGTTATTAATTCAATGTCAACAACTATCTTATCTCTATAGCCAGAATGCTTTCACAGCTTTTTCATAGTTAGGTTTCTAGATTTCCAAACCCAGTTTGTCATGTTTTAATAAGGCCAGAATTCTTTCAAAAAATAGTGTGTTTTTCTGAATAGGTTATATGGCTTATTCCTTCACATATTCTATAGGCCACCAACTAGTGGGAAAAATATGGAGGAGAAAATTTGCAGATAAATTAGAGAGATGCAAGAACTATACAGTAGTAATAATGGGGCACTTCAACTATCCTAATATTGCCTGGGATAGTAATAGTGTAAAGGGCAGAGAGGGGGAAGAATTTTTGAAGTGTGTTCAGGAGAACTTTCTTGATCAGTATGTTTCCGGCCCAATGAGGAAGGATGAATTGCTGGATCTGGTTCTGGGGAATGAGGTAGGTCAAGTGGAGCAAGTGTCAGTAGGTGAACATTTAGGGAACAGTGATCATGGTATCATAAGGTTTAGATTAGCTATGGAAAAGGACAGGGAGCAATCTAGAGTAAAAATACTTAATTGGTGGAAGGCCAATTTCAGTGGGATGAGAACAGATCTGGCCCGGGTAAATTGGAATCAAAGATTGGCAGGCAAAACTGTAGTGGAACAATGGGCTGCCTTTTAAAGAGGAAATAGTTCAGGTACATTCCCACTAGGGGGAAAGGTAGGGTAACTAAAGTCAGAGCTCCCTGGATGACAAAAGAGATAGAGAGTAAGATGAAGCAAAAAAGGGCGTGTATGATAAATGTCAGGTCGAGAATACACCTGAGAATCAGGCTAAATATAGAAAGTTCAGAGAAGTGAAAAAGAAAATAAGAGGGGCAAAGAGAGGGTATGAGAATAGAATGGCAGCTAACATAAAAGGTAATCCAAAAGTCTTCTATAGGCATATAAATAGTAAATGGGTAGTAAGAGGAGGGGTGGGGCTGATTAGGGACCAAAAAGGAGACCTACGCATGGAGGCAGAGGGTATGGCTGAGGTGCTAAATGAATACTTTGCATCTGTCTTCACCAAGGAAGAAGATGCTGCCATAGACATAGTGAAGGAGGAGGTAGAGGAGATACTGGATGGGATAAAAATAGATAAAGAGGAGGTACTAAAAAGGCTGGCTATAATTAAAGTAGATAAGTCACCAGGACCAGATGGGATGCATCCTAGGACGCTGAGGGAAGTGAAGGAAGAAATCACGGAGGTACTGGCCATAATCTTCCAAACCTCCTTAGAAACGGGAGTGGTGCCAGAGGACTGGAGAATTGCAAATGTTATACCCTTGTTCATAAAAGGGTGTAAAGATAAACCCAGCAACTACAGTTTAACCTCATTAGTGGGGAAGCTTTTAGAAACAGTGATGAGGGACAAAATTAACAGTCACTTGGACAAGTGTGGATTAATTAAGGAAAGCCAGCACGGATTTGTTAAAGGCAAATTGTGTTTAACCAACTTGATCGAGTTGTTTGATGAAGTAACAGAAAGGATTGATGAGGGCAATGTGGTTGACGTGGTGTACATGGATTTCCAAAAGGCGTTCGACAAAGTGCCACATAATAGGCTTGCCAGCAAAGTTGAAGCCCATGGAATAAAAGGGACAGTGGCAGCATGGATACGAAATTGGCTTAGTGACAGGAAACAGAGAGTAGTGGTGTTTTACAGACTGGAGGAAGGTATACAGTGGTGTTTCCCAGGGGTCGGTTCTAGGACCACTGCTTTTCTTGATATATATTAATGACTTGGACGTGGGTGTACAGGGCACAATTTAAAAATTTTCAGATGACACAAAACTTGGAAGTATAGCGAACAGTGAGGAGGAGAGTGATAGACTTCAGGAAGACATAGACAGGCTGGTGGAATGGGCGGACACGTGGCAGATGAAATTTAACGCAGAAAAGTGTGAAGTGATACATTTTGGTAGGAAGAATGAAGAGAGGAAATATAAACTAAAGGATACAATCCTAAAGAGTGTGCATGAACAGAGAGAACTAGGGGTATATGTGCACAAATCATTGAAGGTGGCAGGGCAGGTTGAGAAAGCAGTTAACAAAGCTTACAGGATCCTGGGCTTCATGAATAGAGGTATCGAGTACAAAAGCATGGAAATTGTGATGAACCTGTATAAAACATTGGTTCGGCCTCAACTTGAGTATTGTGTCCAATTCTGGGCACCGCACTTTCGGCAGGATGTGAAGGCCATAGAGAGGGTGCAGAAAAGATTTACGAGAATTATTCCAGGGATGAGGGACTTCAGTTACGTGGATAGACTGGAGAAGCTGGGGTTGTTCTCCTTAGAGCAGAGAAGATTGAGAGGAGATTTGATAGAGATGTTCAAAATCATGAGGGGTCTGGACAGAGTAGATAGAGAGAAACTGTTCCCATTGGCAAAAGGATCGAGAACCAGAGGACACAGATTTAAGGTGATTGGCAAAAGAACCAAAGGCGACATGAGGAAAAATTGTTTTACTCAGCGAGTGGTTAGGATCTGGAATGCAATGCCTGAAAGGGTGGTGGAGGCAGACTCAATCCCGGCTTTCAAAAGGGAGTTGGATAAGTACCTGAAGGAAATTTTTTTGCAGGGCTACGGGGAAAGGGCGGGGTAGTGGGACTAGCTGAAGTGCTCTTGCAGAGAGCCGGCACGGGCTCGACGGGCTGAATGGCCTTCTTTCGTACTGTAACCATTCTATGATTCTATGATAGTATATATAGCAAAGCCCTCAGTGCTCCATGATTCTATAGCTATGGAATCCATCATACAATTTTTCCAGTAAAGGAGAATTTCTCTTCAGCTACTTTTTCCCTTCTTCATTTTCCCCATTGTAATTGTATCTGAGGAATACCTGGTGACTCCAGTTGGAATATCAGTGGACAACAATTGTTTGAATCCCCAATTATTTGCAGCTCATTAATCCTGTGCATTTCACACTTAGCTCCATTATACATCTCACATTTCGCACTTTACACACTTAATTATCTTCTTCTTCTTAGGCAGTCCCTCGAAACCGAGGATGATTTACTTCCACACTAAAAATGAGTCCTCAGGTGACTGATGAGTCCAATGCAGGACCTACAATCTCTGTCACAGGTGGGGCAGACGGTGGTTGAGGGGGCAGGTGGGTGGGGTGCTTGGGTTGACGTGAGCTCCTTCCACTGTTTGCGCTTGGCTTCCGCTTGCTCCTGGCGAAGAGACTCGAGGTGTTTGGCGCCTTCCCGGATGCTTCTCCTCCACTTTGTGCAGTCTTGGACCAGGGATTCCCAGGTGTCGGAGGGGATGTTGCACTTTTTCAAGGAGGCTTTGAGGGTGTCCTTGAAGCGTTTCCTCTGCCCACCTGGGGCTGTCTTGCCGTGTCGGAGCTCCGAGTAGAGCACTTGTTTTGGGAGTCTTGTATCGGGCATGCGGACAATGTGACCCGTCCATTGGAGCTGATCGAGCGTGGTCAAAGCTTCGATGCTGGGAATGTTGGCCTGAGCGAGAACACTGACGTTGGTGCACCTATCCTGCCAATGGATTTGCAGGATCTTGCGGAGGCAGCGTTGGTAGTACCTCACCAGTGCTTTGAGGTGCCTGTTGTACATGGTCCATGTCTCTGAAGCAAACAGGAGGGTGAGTATCACTACTGCTCTGTTGACCATGAGCTTGGTGCTGGGTTTGAGGTCCTGGTCTTCAAACACTCTCTTCCTCAGGCGGCTGAAGGCTGCGCTGGCACACTGAAGGTGGTGTTGGACTTCGTCATCGACATCTGCCCTTGTTGACAGTAGGCTTCCGAGGTATGGAAAGTGGTTCACGTTGTCCAAGGTCTTGTCGTGGATTTTGATAATCGGGGAGCAGTACTGTGTGACGGGGGCAGGTTGGTAGAGGACTTTTGTCTTACAGATGTTTAGTGTAAGGCCCATGCTCTCGTATGCTTTGGTGAAGGTGTTGATGATGGTTTGGAGTTCGACCTCAGAGTGTGCGCAGACGCAAGCATCGTCTGCATAATGTAATTTGATGACAGAGGATCTGGACTGGAGGCGATGGAGATTGAACAGTTTCCCATTTGTTCTGTAGATTAGCTCCACTCCAGCGGGGAGCTTACTGAGGGTGAGATGGAGCATTGCAGCCAGGAAGATTGAGAAGAGCGTTGGTGTGATGACACAGCCTTGCTTGATCCCGGTCCATACGTGAATTGGGTCTGTGGTGGAACCGTTGGTCAGGATCACGGCTTGTGTGTCGCCGTGAAGCAGGCGGAGGATGGTGACAAACATTTGAGGGCAGCCGAATTTGAGGAGGACACTCCATAATCCCTCACGCTTGACGGTGTCAAAGGCCTTTGTGAGGTCAAAGAAGGCCATGTACAGCGGTTGGTGTTGTTCCCTGCATTTCTCTTGTAGTTGACGCGTGGTGAAGATCATGTCCCTTGTGCCCCTTAGTGGGCGGAATCCGCATTGCAACTCTGGGAGGAGCTCTTCAGCCACTGGGAGAAGGCGATTGAGGAGGATTCTTGCGATGACTTTCCCTGTGGCAGACAGCAGGGAGACTCCTCAGTAATTACCGCAATGGGACTTGTCACCTTTCTTGAAGATGGTCACGATTACAGCATCTCTGAGATCCCCTGGCATGCTCTCCTCCTTCCAAATAAGAGAAATGAGTTCATGAATTCGTGCCAATAGTGCTTCTCCGCCATACTTTAGGGTTCGGGAGGGATTCCATCTGCTCCTGAGGCCTTGTTGTTCTTCAGTTGTAGGATGGCCTTTTCAACCTCATGCCAGGCTGGGGTTGTGCTGAGGTGCTGGCGGGTAGCATGCTGTGGGATGGAGTTGAGGACACTTGCGTCGAAGACAGAGTCTCGGTTAAGGAGATCTTCGAAGTGTCCCTTCCAGCGGGCACTGACTGCCTCTCTGTCCCTGAGTCCATCAAGGACTTAATTATCTAACCCATTGAATTCAGCTCTTTAACAAGCTAGTTTTTACAGAATATTTGAGTCCAGTGTGGCGGATCGCCACCTAAACGGGCATTATCCACTTTTCCGTCCGTGGACAATATATCGAGCACTTTCCCTTTAAGGCACCTTACCTTTAAGGCAGGAGTGGGCGGGGCCTCAGGATTGTTCCAGAGAATTCTGGGAGCAGTCTGTTCAGCCATTTTGTACCACGCTGTTGTATTAAAAAAGTCTCTTGTTTTCCACACATGGATTCAGCCTTAATTCGTGTTTCGCGGCAGCCTCAAGATTGGTGACCCCGACGCTCAGAATGTATTCCGAGCACTGCAATGGCGGACACGAACGCAGTTTCCGTGAAACTGCCGGAGTTTTGGGAAAACCAGCCCGAAGCCTGGTTTCTCCAAGCTGAATCTCGCTTCCGGCTGCAAAACATCACCACAGATGGGACGAAGTACGACTATCTCGTCACATCACTTGGTAGCGCCACAATTTCGAAGGTTTGGACAGCGCTGCAGAACCCACCAGAGGAAGGCAAGTACGCACATCTCAAGACAGCGCTCCTTAAAAAATTTACGGCCTCAGCATATCAGCGAAACTGCCACCTTCTCGACCTTCCAGGCCTCGGTGATGCCTCACCGTCAGACCTCCTCTCCCACATGCTCTCCCTCACCGACGAGAGCCCACCCGGATCCCTCTTCCGCACGCTGTTCATCCGCCAGCTCCCTCTCAGCATCCGCCCAGCGATCTTGGCGTCTGGCCTCACAAACCTGGAAGCCCTGGCCGATGAGGCCGACAAGCTGCTGTCCGCTCACTCCAGCCGTGACGTCACTCCGGACCTGGCAGCCAATGCCTGGGCGCACCCCTCACCGGCCACCACGCGGCCACAAGGGCCTGCCACCAGGCCCACGGGGCCTTCACGCCCCACTAACCCGGGCCACTGTTGCTAACATGCACGGTTCGGCGCCAGGGCACAACGGTGCACACCTCCCTGCTCTTTCAAGTCCGCCCCCGTACCAGCCCCCGCGATGGCCGTGGGCCACGCGGGCTCCCTGCTGTACGTCACGGATGACAAAACCGGCCGCCGGTTCCTGTGAGACACTGGGGCTCAGCACAGCATCATCCCGGCCTCCTCCCTCGACATCCAAAAGGGCGTACGAGGACCGGTGCTGGCTGCTGCTAACGGCTCGGAAATCCGGACGTATGGCACCCGGACAGTCACCCTCGACCTCGCTGGTCGCCGCTACCGATGGGAGTTCATCACTGCCAAGGTGCTCTCCCCTCTCATCGGCACAGATTTCCTGTGTGCCCACGGCCTACTGGTAGACATCCCCCGTCACCGCCTCGTGGACATGAACACCATGTCCCCCATCCTGGGCGCCATGGCCCCCCGTCAACCCGCCGACATGGCGTCACAGTGCCACGCCCGGGCCACGGATGACTACTCGGCACTCCTGGCCGAATTCCCGGCCCTTACCAATCCGACCTTCTCCGCGGAGGCCGCCAAACACGGGGTGGAACACTTCATCCCCACCACAGGCCCCCCAGTGTACGCCCACGCCCGCAGGCTGGACCCGACCAAACTGGAGATCGCGCGGACCGAGTTTGCCACCATGGAACAGCTCGGCATCATCAGCCGCTCCAACAGTCCCTGGGCCTCCCCACTCCACATCGCCCCCAAACCAGGCGGAGGTTGGCGCCCCTGCGGGGATTACCGCCGCCTCAACGACACCACCACCCCTGATCGGTACCCCGTGCCGCACATTCAGGACTTCTCGGCTAGACTGGCCGGCCGCTCAGTCTTTTCCAAGGTCGGCCTGGTGCGCGGCTACCATCAAGTCCCCGTCCACCCCGCGGACCTCCCCAAGACGGCCGTAATCACCCCCTTCGGCCTGTTTGAGTTCCTGCGGATGCCCTTCGGCCTCAAAAACGCGGCCCAGGCATTCCAACGGCTCATGGACTCGGTCCTTCGGGACCTGAAGTTCCTGTTCATCTACCTGGACGACATCCTGGTAGCCAGTTCCTCCAAGCAGGAACACCTCGAACACCTTCGCATCCTGTTCGGGCGCCTCAGTGACCACGGGCTCATCCTCAGCCCAGCCAAATGCCAGTTCGGCCTGGACAAGATCGACTTCCTCGGCCACCACATCACCCATGCTGGGGCCATTCCCCTGCCCACCAAGGTGCAGGCCGTCCAACAATTTCCCTGCCCCCACCACCATCAAAGGCCTCCAGGAGTTCCTCGGGATGGTGAATTTCTATAACCGCTTCATCCCCAAAGCGGCGTCCCTCATGAGGCCCCTGTATGAAGCCCTCCGGGGCAGGAGCGGCAAGATGGCGGTCGAATGGACGGCAGACGCGTCCGCCGCCTTCGACTCCACCAAGACCGCGCTCGCCAACGCCACCCTGCTTGCGCACCCACGGCCCAATGCCAGGGTAGCGCTCACCACGGAAGCCTCCGACCGCGCGGTCAGCGCCGTGTATGAGCAGTGGGTCGACGGCGCCTGGCAACCACTTGCCTTCTTCAGCCGCCAACTACGCCCCCCGGAGGTCAAGTACAGCACCTTCGACTGCGAGCTCCTCGCGCTGTTCCTGGCGGTCCGTCATTTCCGGTTTTTGCTTGAGGGCCACCCCTTCACTGCGTTTGTCGACCACAAGCCCCTGACATTCGCAATGGCAAAGACAACCGACCCCTGGTCCGCCAGGCAGCAGCGCCAGCTCGCGGCAGTGTCCGAGTTCACCACGGACATCCAACACGTCTCCGGCCGAGACAATGTGGTAGCCGACTGCCTCTCCCGCCCCGCCATCCACGCCGCACACCTGGCAGTCGACTACGCTCAACTCGCAGCAGACCAGATCACCAACCCTGATCTGCTCTCCGCACCCACCAACCTACCAGGGCTACGCCTGGCCGACGTCGCCTGTGGCCCGACCGCAGTCACGGTCAAGTGTGACATATCCCTATGTCAACCTCGGCCCGTCGTCCCAGCGTCCTGGCGCCGCCGGGTATTCGACATTCTCCACAACCTCTCCCACCCCGGCGCCCGCGCATCCATCAAATTGGTAGCCAACCGCTTCGTCTGGCGCGGCCTTCGCAAGGATGTGTGTACTTGGGCCAACTCCTGCCTAGCCTGCCAACGGGCCAAGGTACAGCAACACATGAAAGCACCCCTCGAGGAGTTTACCTTCCCCTCGTGGAGATTCGACCACATCCACGTGGACATCGTCGGGCCCCTGCCGCCATCGCAAGGGCACATGCACTTGTTGACCATCGTTGACCGCACCACACGCTGGCCCGAGGCAATTCCACTGACCTCTACCACCACCGCTGACATCGCCAGAGCCTTCGTCAGCACCTGGGTCGCACGGTTCGGCGTCCCCTCCGACATGGCGTCGGACAGAGGTCCGCAATTTACTTCTGAACTCTGGACCGCCGTCGCACACAATCTCGGGGTGACCATTCACTGCACCACAGCGTACCACCCCCAAGCCAACGGACTGTGTGAGCGGTTCCACAGATCCTTGAAGGCATCTCTTCGAGCCAGCCTCCAGGACGGCGCCTGGACCGACCGACTTCCGTGGGTCCTCCTCGGCCTGCGCACCGCGGTTAAAGAAGACCTCCACGCATCGGCAGCAGAGCTCGTGTACGATCAGCCGCTGCGCGTACCCGGGGAGTTCCTGCCCACCGCCACGACACCCTGGTCAGCCGACCAGCAACGCCACGACTTCGCCTCACCGGCGCTGCAGTTCGCCCCGGTGCCCATTGCCCGACACGGCGAATCCACCTCACACGTCCCACTAAGCCTGCACCAGGCACGGTTCGTTTTCGTCCGGCATGACGCCCACCGCGGACCCCTTCAACCCCCGTACGATGGGCCCTACAAGGTGCTACAGGCTGGGGACAAATTTTTCACCCTGCAAGTGGGCGACAGGACCGAAAAAGTGTCGGTTGACCGACTCAAGCCAGCACACTCGGAGCCCGGTGAGCAGGTCCCTGTAGCTCGTCCACCTCCACGCGGCCGACTTGCCCTCAAGCCGGTTCACCCGGCTGCTCCACGCCCGGCCATTCCACGTCCACCGGCGTCCTACAAGAGCCGCTCCGGCCGGCCCATCAGACCGCCGCACCGTCTCGTCCACACCTCCTAAGCAGATTCTGGGGGGAGCTGTGTGGCGGATCGTCACCTAAACGGGCATTATCCACTTTTCCGTCCGTGGACAATATATCGAGCACCTTCCCTTTAAGGCACCTTACCGTTAAGGCAGGAGTGGGCGGGGCCTCAGGGTTCTTCCAGAGAATTCTGGGAGCAGTCTGTTCAGCCATTTTGTCCCATGCTGTTGTATTAAAAAAGTCTCTTGTTTTCCACACATGGATTCAGCCTTAATTCGTGTTTCACGGCAGCCTCAACACCAGTATCTTAGCCTTTGATGCTCTGTTCAGCCTTTGTATTCCAAATATCTGAAGTAAGTATTTACAAAACGCAACCGCACCTCCTAGCATGATGGACATAGCCTCGGTATTAGGTTTACATATTTAAAAGTACAATACATTTTCTAGTTTGTTTAAATGCTGTTCAGCTGAGCGCATTTTGTTAAATGAATGTAACACCAACTAGTTACTGAAAGCCTGGAGTTGGGCTCACTGATACTTCAAACATATTAAGAAATGTAGGGGAAAAAATTAGGTCACGCCCCCTTTGGGGTGGTAACTTTGCCGGGGTGCTACTTTTACCGCCCTGAAAAAGTTAGCACCCCTGCGCCGTAAATTGTGTTCTAGCGCCCCAAGCAGGAGGCGGGTCGCTACTGGAAATGCTCCCCCTCCTTCCTGGGGCGCTACCATTCAATATCGCGGCGTTACGTGCAACAGCGCCACGCGTGTCGGCACGTAGCGCCGCGGTACTGCAGGCCTCCCTCCCCTGATTAAAGGGGAGGGGCCCAGCGCAGCACGCACCGGGGCCCTGCTGGACCACCGGGGAGCGGGGTGCCGGGAAAACAGCCCGGCACTCAAGAGGAGTGCCGGACTGACCCATCGTGGTCGGCATCCCGCATGAAGATGCGGAAAGCGACAGGTGCTGGCAGGCGGCCTCCAAAAAAATGGCCGTCCAGCAACTTCCCTTTAAATTACGCTGCCGCGGCCGCAAAATACCACCCTGACCCTGTCGGACATATTGGGCTGGGGCCGGTTGGGGTCATGTCATCCACATTTCGTGTTATCCACCCGCCTGGAATTGGACGTGGGAGATTGATGCAATTTTCACTTAATTGGGCAATTGAGTTCCAGCATGTGGGAACCCATGAACCAATTAGTGGTTTCAGTCTGAAAGTCACCTCTGATGATGTCATCATTGCAGGTCAGAGACTGCCTGGTCTCAGAGATTGCCTGGCCTTTGCTGTGAGAGGACCTGGATGCAAAATGAGCAGCATCTCAGAGAGAGAGAGAGAGAGAGAGAGAGAAATAATTTTTTTGCAACCAAGTCCTCCCAGGCAGTCTCTGAAGACATTCAATGCAGCAGCATCAGAGGCGACTTTCAGACCTAATACTTCTACTACCTTCATCACATCTCTGTTGTAATAGTGGACCTGCAGCTGATAGTCAGCTATTCACTTGTGCTCCCGCCAGGTTTCACTGGCGTGTTTCACATCAGGCGTACTTCACGTCGGAAAAGGTTAAACTAGCTAAAACATTTCAAAATGGCATTACAGAGCCAATTTAGAGCTTGTTAAGGGCTTTAATGGCCTCTCCCGCCTCTTGGAGGCGGGACGGAGTCGGGAACCCCGCAACCGATTTTGTCAAAATTGCGTGGAGGCGGGTTGGAGTCGGGATGGGGTCGGGACCCCCGAATCTGCAACTTTAACTCCCCACACGCCTCCAAACCCGACTCCACGGGTCATTGAAAATCCAGCCCATTGTCCGGCGGTAGGTCAGGGGGCACAGCTGAAGTTTGCGGTTGGGTCACGAGCGGGGCGTTGCACACATAAACTTGCATTTATACAGCAACTTTAACGTAGTAAAACATTCCAAGGCGCTTCACAGGAGCGATTATCAATCAAAATTTGACACCGAGTCATATAAGGAGATATTAGGATAGGTGACCAAAAGCTTGGTCAAAGAGGTAGATTTTAAGGAGCATTTAAAGGAGGAGAGAGTTAGAGAGGTTTGGGAAGGGAATTCCAGAGCTTAGCGCCTAGGTAGCTGAATGCCTGCCAATGGCGATGCAAAGAAAATTGAGGATACGCAAGAGGCCAGATTTGGAGGAGCGCAGAGATCTCTGAGGATTGTAAGGCTGGAGGAGTTTAGAGATAAGGAGGGCTGAGGCCATGGAGGGATATGAAAATAAGGATGAGAATTTTAAAATCGAGGCGTTGCTGGACCAGGAGCCACTGTAGGTCAGCGAACTCAGGGGTGATGTGTGAATGGGACTTGGTGCGAGTTCGGAAAGGGGCAGCAGAGTTTGAGAGGTTGAGCTCAAGTCTAGAGGTAACAAAGGCGCGATGAGGGTTTCAGCAGCAGATGAGCTGAGGCGGGGCAAAGACAGGCGTAGGTCATCTTGGTGATGGAGAGGATATGGGTTCTGCTTTAAAACACTTAAAACAGATTTTTCGGAACTAAAAAAACCCCATTAATTTATATAGTACCTTTAATGTAGTAAAACATCCCAAGGTGCTTTACCGGAGCATAATCAGACAAAAATGGACACCGAGACTTTAGGACAGGTGAACAAACTTTTTGTCAAAGAGGTAGGTTTTAAGCAACATCTTAAAGGAGGTGGAGAGGCGGAGAGCTTTGTATCTTCTTTACAGTATTTTAAAATATAATATTGAGGGAATGGTTTAAAATATTTGTTGTCGCAATTCTTACCACAGAATGTACATGTGATCTCGTACCACATCATTCGGCTGACAGCTTTGCAAAACTGGAACTCCCTCCCTAACAGCGCTGTGGGAGGACCTTCACCACACGGACTGCAGCGGTTCAAGAAGGCGGCTCACCACCACCTTCTCAAGGGCAATTAGGGATGGGCAATAAATGCTGGCCTTGCCAGTGACGCCCAGATCCCATAAGCGAATAAAAAAAAAACTGAGGTGCCACCGAATTGTAGTGGCCTTTTATATAGCGCTTATTAAAGCAATGTAATCTAATTAATTGACGAGCAATCATTAAACACTGATAAAAATCCCACATTTTGAAACAGTTCCTTTCTATTCCCTGTTCTAACTTTGAACCTGCATATTCTTGAACCATGCTATTTGACATAAATTTTTCATAATCACTACAACCTTTCAAACTCAGTATATTTTATATGGCAGGCTAACCCTAGGCAATAAGACACTACTTCTATTGCCCATACTGTGCTTAGTCTATTACTGATTCAATGTAATATTTATATATCTTGCTCTACTCTGTGCTAAGGTTAGTGTGTTACATTGCCTGAGATACCCGCAGGAAACTAAGCAGGCGTTTTGGTTGGAAGAGGTGGGTCAATGCACAACTCTGTGCTATTTGATTTCCTCACTCTATAGCAACATAGTTCAATCTGAATCTGATTGTTCACGGCAGTCGGATAGGGTTCCTTCTCAGATTAGGTGGGTAACTGCTCTCAACTCCATTCTGTTACTTTGGGAATATCTCCGTGCACCATCAAACCTCCCTCGCATAAGGAATTATTTTCATTTTAAATCTTATAAACGTAACTCATAGTTGGAAAGATTAGACCACAGTCACAGTAAATGAAGCACCTGTTGATTTTATTCCTTTCTATCACAGTTGGTGGTATGCTCTGCTTCACATTGGCTGGAGATCGGAGTGCGGATACTTTTAATGATCTGATTGAACATGTTTTCAATGTACATTCAATTTAGACACTTAAAGTTAATTTGGACAGTGTCACACCCCACTTGGAGGTTTTAAGTCGGTTCACGGACTCCCGGGCCGCCTGCATTTTCTGCAGCCTGGAGGAGTCCGTGTTCCACGTTTATTTGGAATGTGAGAGGTTGCAGCCCCTCTTCCATTACTTGAAGAGGCTGCTCCTCGATTTTTGGCTGCACTTCAGTCCCACTCTCCTGATCTTTGGTCACCCGGTGCAGAGGGGAGCGGGCAGATCGGGGGACCTCCTCGTGGGACTGCTCCTGGGTCTGGTCAAGTTGGCCATCAACTGGTCGAGGGGGTCGTTCGGCCCGACTGCCTGCCTCTCTTCCGCGGGCACGTTCGCACCCGGGTGGCCCTGGAGATGGAGCACGCAGAGTCCGCCAGCACGCTCGAGGCCTTCCGCGACCAGTGGGCACCGGAGGGACTGGAGCGCATCATCACCCCCGGCAACAAAAATGTTTAATTTAAGTTGTTAAGTTTACTTTAATGTTTTTTGTTAAGTTACAGTTTATTGTTTGCACAAAAGAGTACACCCCACTTGGCTAATAGCAATTTGGTTACCAAAGGAGGTGTGGGGGAAGAGAGAGAGAAAAGAGAGAGAGAGAAAAGAGAGGAAGAGAGAGAGAGAGAGAGATAATACCCACTCATTTAAAGCTAAATTGCTCGTTAAATGTAAAGCTGCACAATTACCAATCCTTCAAGTAGTAGTGATTACTTTGCTTGCTGTTGCTCTGGGCACCATTCGTTTAGCTCACAATAAACAGGGATGATAGAAATAACTCAATCCCCTTTTTAAAAAGAAATTTAGAAAATCATTTGATGCTAGGCTTGGCTCTTATAGCCCTGTTTGCACGTAATATGAGGAAAACATTGGTGGGACCAGGTTGAACACAGTATCCCGCCTTTCCCTGTCATTCCAATAAATCCTCGTCATCCAGCAGCATTTAGTCCCTTAAATATTATCCATCAATTGTAAATAGTAATTGTAAGATGAAAGTTGATATCAAATGCTTTAAATGTGTCCAATGAAAATGTCCAAAATATTTGGGCAGGTTTAAGCACACAGAGAGGCAGGTGAGCATTTTACTGCCTTCCAGTCTGCAGGGTTCCAGTTTACTCTGGCAGCTCGGAGAATGATTTATGTCTTCAGGGTAAGAGGGTATACAGAGTCACTGCCCTGCGCTGAAAGCAGTGCTGCGACTACTTTGAAGGTTGGTTCATTTTTCTGTGAGCAAGGAGAACGAAGATGACAAGAAATTAGATTCAAATGTTTTGCAGCAAATATTTTGTTAGAATACCAGCGATTATAGAATGCAGCAAGTTACGGCACAAGAGGTTGTACAGTGCTCACAGACACACACATGGAATTATATCGGGTACGGTAGCATAGTGATTATGTTACTGGACTAGTAATCAAGAGGCCTGGACTAATAATCTGGAGACTATGGGCTGGATTTTGTCTTGGGGTCGGGTTGGGGTCGTGTAATCCACATTTCGTGTTTCCCCCCCGACTCCAGATTAATGTGGATGAATGATGCAGTTTTCACTTAATTGGGCAATTGAGTTCTAGCATGTGGGAACCCATGAACCAATTAGTGGTTTCAGTCTGAAAGTCGCCTCTGATGATGTCATCATTGCTGACTGCCTAGTCTCAGAGACTGTTGGTGAGAGAGGAGCTGCGTGGCTTGCTTTTGATGTGTGTGGACCTGGATGCAAAATATGGGGGGCGGGGAGAGAGAGAGGGAGAGAGGGAGAGAGGGAGAGGGAGAGGGAGAGGGAGAGAGAGAGAGAGAGAGAGAGAGAGAATTTTTTTTTGCATCCAAGTCCTCTCACAGCAAAGGCCAGGCAGTCTCTGAACACATTCAATGCAGCAGCGGCGACTTTCAGACCTAATACTACTACTACCTTCATCACATCTCCGTTGTAATAGTGGACCTGCAGCTGATAGTCAGCTGTCCACTTGTGCTCCCGCCAGGTTTCACTGGAGTGTTTCACACCAGGCGTACTTCACATCAGAAAAGGGTTAAACTAGCTGAAACGTTTCAAAATGGCATTACAGAGCCAATTTAGAGCTTGTTAAGGGCTTTAATGGCCTCTCCCGCCTCTTGGAGGCGGGACGGAGTCGGGAACCCCGCGACTGATTTTGTCAAAATTGCGTGGAGGCGGGATGGAGTCGGGATGGGGTCGGAAACCCCGACCCCGCAAATTTAACCCCCCACACGCCGCCAAACCCGACTCCATGGGTCATTCAAAATCCAGCCCTCTGAGTTCAAATCCCACCACGGCAGCTGGGGAATTTAAATTCAGTCGTTAAATTAATCTGGAATTAAAAAGTTAGTATCAGTGATGGTGACCATGAAACAACCGGATTGTCATAAAAACCCATCTGGTTCACGAATGTCCTTTCGGGAAGGAAATCTACCGTCCTTCCCCGGTCTGGTCTATATGTGACTCCAGACCCACAGCAATGTGGTTGACTCTTAACTGCCCTCTGAAATGGCCCTGCAAGCCATTCAGTTGTATTCACCTTCTCGACGGTAATCAGGGATGGGCAATCAATGCTGGCCTTGCCCGTGACGTCCACATCCTGTGAATGAATAAAAAAATTATAGAGAATGTATGAATGCAACAGTAACTATCAACAGAGTGAAGATTTATAGACCTAGATGAAATACAAATAACTACGGCCCGGAATTTCCTGAAACGGCATAACTGGCAAGTCACGCCATAATTGACGTCAACATTTTTGCTGATCTTCCCATTTACTCTGAAATTTCCTGAGAATCTCATTAGCATACGATGAAACATAAAAAACCCGCGTAAAACAAGTAGAAATCAGCTCAAACAATTATGACCTGAGGAGAGTGACAAACTGACGCTATATTCCTTCTTCTAGTCCCGCTTTATGCATGAAATTGAAGATTAAAGTCATCAAACCATCATTTATGCACACTAAGCACAGCACAGAAGATTTTCAATTTATAATACAAATCATTCTGATGCCACAAAGATGCATTCAAAGATACAGAAAATACTTTGTAAGTCTCTGAGGAGAAAGTTTTTTAAAAATCGCTGAAAAAATTGCCATAAAACTCCAGACACATGACTTTAGGTCCTGTTGTGCCTAGAATGTTAGGCGTAAATTTACACCCCCGTTCAGAACTGGCATAAATTAATGAAGTTGACATGAGCTATGCTTTTGTACAGGGGCTGAGCAATGAGGGTCAGAGGGATTCGGCAGAGGTTTCATGGAATCGGTATAAAAGATTGAGGAAATTTGGGTTTAGCGTAAAAACGAGCATAGGTTATTTACGACTGAATTTCCTCAATCTTTTGTGCTGGAAATTGGCATCGTGCCACAATTACACAGTTTTTTTGCAAATTTACAGTAAATTCTGGGCCAACATGCAATGTCAAAGCTAAAACTAGACAATGGTCTGAAGAACATCAATTGCAACCAAGTAGCCTACGTGAGTGTCAGCCTTGGCTCAGTGGTAGCACCCTCGCCTCTGAGTCAGAAGTTTGTGGGTTCAAGTCCCACTCCAGAGACTTGAGAGAACACAGCACTGTTGAAGGTGCCACCTTTCAGATGAGATGTTAAACCAAGGCCCTGTCTGCCCTCTCAGGTGGCGTAAAAGATCTCAAGGAGCTATTTCGAAGAAGAGCAGTGGAGTTCTCCCTGGTGTCCTGGCCAATATTTATCCCTCAATCAACATCACTAAAAGAGATTATCTGGTCATAATCACATTGCTGTTTGTGCTGCTGCGGTTTCTACATTTCCGACATGACTACACGTCAAAAGTACTTAATTGGCTGTAATGCGCTTTGGGAAGTCCTGAGGTCGTGAATTGTGCTATATAAATGCAAGTCTTTCTTCCTTTACATGCTGGGAACGTTAGTGGTAGCCCTTGGGCAATGTTTCCACCACCAAAACCATAACAAGGTTTGTTTATATTCATATGGTATTAAGTTGTGAAGAGATAACCTTCAGTAAGCTTGCTCTATTACAACTGGTCGTAGCCTCAGGGCTGTTGTAAATTTGACTGCTATATTTTAGAAAGCATGATGCAGCGAGAGATCATTAATATATTTGTCAGATGTGGGTCTGTCTATGTTGCATATGTTGACAGATTCAATCTTGTGAACAAAGAGTGAAAGTTTTTCTCTGCAACAAAATCTTAAATTCTTTTAATTCGAGGGTTCTGATTTTTGTGATACATCGTGCACAGAAGATATCTTCCTTCTACGTGTGCTTATGGATGGCAGATGAGCTAATTGCATTTTGGTGAATTAATGTCACAGGAGTGGCTATGAATTCGGATCTGCCACAGATATCTGCTCACCTGCTTCTTATGGAAGTTGACTCCCATTGCTTTATGTGCACTGGCACGGCAGTGGGCTCCAGAAATTAAAATCCCTTGTATTCCAGACCGAATCTCCGTGTCTTACGCACTTGTACCTCTTCAACAACTTCAATGGCGGCCCGAATTAATATTAGATGAGGCAATGGCAGCGAGCCAGAGGGGAGAGGAGGAGAATTTGTTTTACACAGCGAGTTGTTAGAATCTAGAATGCACTTTCTGAAAGGGTGGTGGAGGCAGATTCAATAGTAGCTTTCAAAAGGGAATTGGATAGATACTTGAAAAGGAAAATCTTGAGAGATGTACTAATTGGATAGCTCTTTCAAAGAACCAGCACAGGCACGATGGGCCGAATGGCCTCCTTCTGTGCTGTATGGTTCTCATGTTCAGTTCAATTCATAAGCTGCTTTATTCCACAGTAGGTAAAACATACAGAACATTGAGTATGATGAGAGACACTTAGTACAATCCGCCTCTCTACCTCTCTCTCCTCCTTTAAGACGCCCCTTAAAACTTATCTCTTTGACCACCTTTTGGTCACCTGTTCTAATATCTCCTGGTGTCAAATTTTGTTTGAAAGCCCTCCTGTGTAGCTCCTTGGGATGTTTTACTACATTAATGGTGTTAAATTAAATGCAGGTTGTTGTTGAATTCGGTCTGCCGTAGATACATGCTCAGGTTCAGTGGTGTCAGTCACTCCCATAAGTGGTTTTATACGATAGTGTGACCCTAGGGTGCAGAACTGGAATCCTATCTCCCACCCCGCCTCCCCCGACCTCTGTCTTTCATATGTGTATTTCAATCTCTTCCAATGGCAGGCTAAGTTGACAGTAGATGAGACAAGATTTGGTTTGAATCATTAAGCTGCTTTATTGCAAAATAAAGTGAATGTACAAAGCAATAGTTGTGATCAGATCCGTTAAATTCAATTGGTTAAACTTATCTTTGCTCATGATATAAAAATAATGAACATGCTATACTACCCTACTTCAGTGGGCTGTCTTACTGAACTTAAATTGAATAACTCCTTTGCATTCTGTCTTAGGGGGCGATTTTCCCAGCCTCGAGGAAGCGGGTTTGGAGGCGGGACAGTTAGCAAAATTGCAAAAAGTGAGGACGGGTTCGGAGCCCGCCTCCGCGCAATTTTGCTGGAGGCGGGTTTGATGGGTGCGATTCGGTCCCGCCTCCATCAGTTGGGAAAGGTAGTTAAGACCCTTAAATAGTCACTAAGGGCCTCTATAATCCTATTTTGACAGGCCTTTGTTATTTTGCCACATTTTGGGCTGGATTTTGCCATTAGTGGCGGGTTAGGGGCGGGTCAGATGGTCGGCGGGTCCCACTCCCGCCTCCGATGTCAGGCGGGATAATTTAGTTATTTTGCCCTAATTGGCCAATTGATTTCCAGCGTGTGGGAACCCCTGGCCCAATGAGTCTTTTGGGCCTGAAACTCGCCTCTGATGATGTCATTTATGCAGCTGCATTTAAGGGCTGCAAGCAGCCTTGGTTCGTTTTCTGCCTCAGAACTTTTATTTGGTCATCTTCTAACGGGTTTGTCCTCTTCAAATGTCTAGTTCAAGGTCCAAGGCCGCACCCTGGTTTGATGAGGACTCCCTCCATGCTCTGGTGGAGGGAGCCAGAGGTCAGAAGGAGGTGCTGTTTCCTTCCTCTGGGAGGAAAAAACCTCCCCTGCAGATGAAAGCTGTGTGGTTGCAAGTGACACAGGAGGTCAGTTCAAGATCAATGTGCAGCAGAACCTGGCTGCAGTGCCGAAAGAGGTTTAATGACCTTGTCCGCACAGGAATAGTGAGTATACCATCACCTTTACCCTCAATCTGCTCGCCATCTCCTCTCATCACCAGCACTCTGCATTATCAACCTACTCCTACACATCCCACTTTACCCTTACATCCCTTGCACCCTTAACCATCCCTCTCTCTCTATGTACACATTCACGTAACTATTCGACTATGCTGCTCTCACACTCCCTATCACTGTTATGCAATGACAACAACTTACAACACACAGGGAGGGCCCTTGGTCTTGGGACCTCACTCCATCTTTGTGTTCTTCTAAGCATCTATGCTATGAATTCTCTACACTCACTCCATCATTCTCACTCAAACTCCACTTGTGTCCCTCATTGCAGGAAAAGAGAGCCCACAATAAGAGGGAAAGGGCGAAGACAGGAGGAGGGCCACCCTCAATAGCCCAGCTCGCCAGCGCTGAGAAGGCGACCCTAGAGATCGTGGGAGCCGAGGAGGATGTGCAAGTGGGGGACGGACAGACGGGCACATCAGAGCAAGCTGGTGACAGAATAGTTTTGCATCTCTCTCATTTACATTGCATGAGTGACTGATATGGCTTCTGATGCTCAAATAGATTGACTTATGATCAACTGCGCAATTCCATGTGCATGCAACATTTATATCACATGTCTAACTCAGTCCTTTACTCCCCCACAGGACCATCGACAACCCCCCTCCCCACTGTCCAGGAGGAAGAGCCTGAGCCAGAAGACTCCTCAGAGGAAGCTGCAACCTCTGAGGGCGTAGCTTCAGCAGAATTAAGCGCACCCAGCACCAGCGCAGACACTCACACCTCGGTGGGACCTTCACGAGATAGAGTAGTGTTGTCACCTGGTGTATCACAGCTCACAAGTGAGCATCAGCAGATGGTGGAGACAGGGACAGCAGTGGAGAGTCCTCGTCGGAGGCCGCAGGACTCTCCCAGCTTGGCTCAGCTGCATGTCGACCCTGTGCCTCCGGGTCCATCCAGAAGGAGAGCGGTGATTGAACTCCGGGAACAGGTGCAGGAGTCTCTGGCAGGTTTTGTCTCCAGGGTCACTGCGAGTGTGGAGCGGATGGAGGAGTCCATCGCTAACATGAGCAGAGCCTTTGTGGAGGCATTGGCGCATGAACGCATCACCACGGAAAGGATGGCAACGGTAGAGGAGAGGATGGCTATGGCCATGGAGGAGCTAAGTCGACAGAGTGTTGAAAACATGGTGAATGTTCAGAATAGGCTGACATCTCTGGAGGAGCGATGGGCAGCTATAGAGCAGAGAAACCAGAGCTTCATGGAAGTCCTCTGGAGTAGGACTGCCAGTGCAGAAACGGATCCTCATGGCCCCCCTGAAGTGCAGCAAGGTGCTGTCAAGCCAATTGCTAGCACTGAAGTGGGGCTGACCCATGAGAGGGATGTTGGTGGCAGACAACAAGGAACTGAGGGCTCCTCTCCAAGCGCTCACACGACCATGCCACTGTGGAGCCCTCGGTCAGAGCCCCACCAGAGTCCTCACCCAACTGAGATGGGCGTCTTATCTCCTGCACAGCCGCAGGAGCAGCAGACTGTTGCCGAGCCCTCACAGGTTCGCAACCCCAGAGGAGGCCCGCCAAAGGTGTCGAGGCAGGAGCAGCATGAAAGTGAGCAAGGGGCCTCCACATCTGCTGAAGCCACAGGGGAACCACCACGTAGGAGCATGCGTAAGAGGAAGATAAAGCACAAGTAGTCACAAGGGTAGTCACTTGGGTGTTCTGTTGTGTTTAATTGTTAAATGCCATCCTTTATTGAATGTAATAAAATGAAGTGACGGCAAACTGTTGAAGCTCTGGACTGTGTCATTTCACTAATAGAGGTTACACATTGAGGGCTCAGGGCGACTTGGATTTGTCATGATGGTGGTGAGAGTGATAGGAAGCCGCAGGTTCTTGTCCATTGTCTATGGTGTGGTAAGAAGGTACGAGCCAAATGTGTTTGATTGGGCAACCTAAGCAAATCTGGCCAAGATGAGTGCATCCCTTGCATCCCGGGCAGCAATGTTCTAGTGTGCTGCTGCCGCTGGTTGATGCAGCTCCTCCGCAAGCTGTTCGTTGTCACTCTCCTCCTCATCCTCATCCTCATCCTCCTCCTCATCTGAGGAGGCTACGCGATGAGCCACTTGTCTTTCAGGCAGCTGCAAGCCACGATGCTGTGCGAGGTTGTGAAGTGCACAGCAAACCACGACGATTCTGGAGACCCTGGCTGCTGAGTACTGCAGGGCTGCACCTGATCTATCAAGGCATCTGAATCGCATCTTCAGCAAGCCGATGGTTTGCTCGATAATGGATCTGGTTGAAAGGTGGCTGGAGTTGTAGCGCTCCTCAGCTTCGTTGGATGGCCTCCTGAACGGTATCATTAGCCATGTCTTCAGGGGATAGCCCTTGTCTCCAAGTAGCCATCCGCAAAGTTGGTCTGGCGCACTGAAGAGCGGAGGCACACTAGACTGTCGCAGGATGAAGGAGTCATGGCAACTGCCAGGGTACTTTGCGAAAACATGCAAAATTTCCTTCTTGTGGTTACACACCAGCTGCCTGTTGAGGGAGTGGAAGCCCTTGCAGTTGACAAAAAGAGCTGGATTGTGATGGGGTGCACTAAGGGCCACATGTGTGCAGTCTACGACGCCCTGCACCCTTGGCAAGCCTGCCATATTTGCAAATGCAACCGCACGCGCGGTTATACTTGCTTGATCCTTGGAGAAGTTGATGTAATTGTGCACCTTTGCAAAGAGGGCATTGGTTACCTGCGTGATGCAAGTGCGTGTGGCCGACTGGGAGATGCCGCTGATGTCTGCTGTTGATCCCTGGAATGAGCCTGAAGCAAAAAAGTTGAGTGCGGTGGTGACTTTTACGGCCACTGGTAAGGGGTGTCCACCCGCTCCTCTGAGCTCCAGGTCTTGGTGCAGCATTGCGCAGATGCCACCCACTACCTCTCGCGAAAGTCTCAGCCTCCTTTGGCACTGCTGCTCACTCATGTTGAGGAAGCTCATCCTCTGTCTGTAAACCCTGTTTTGGGGGCATCTCCTGCGGCGACGTGCTTCCCTGCGCTGGCGCCTTCTGGCCTGTGCAGCTTCAGGTGGGTGAGCAGCAGGTTGGCGCTCCTGTTGGTGCTGCTGTTGTTCCGGGTTCTGCTGCTGCCACGGCTGGTCTTCGTCCGAATCTGAGGTCCAGGAGGAAAGGAAATAAATGGTTCTCATGCTGCTGGTATATACCTCAGTTGAGGAAGCGCTCAGTCAATGTGGGGAGAGGGTTTTGCCAGGAGGTCACAGTGGAGATGGATCTCAGTTTCACCACTTCCAAAATCAGTAGACTTGCAAAATGTTCTCCAAGACCTGAGAAAACAAAGTTCTGCCACCTGCAAGTGATCCTTGTTGAGAGATCGTTTTTTATGGTGGAGCTGCAGCTGTTAGGAAGCCAACCACTTGTGAACCCGACAGGATCAACTGGCGTGTTTCAAGAGAGATGTGTAGCATGCTGGAAATGTGGCAAACTTTGAAAGGCCTCTCAAAATGGGATTATAGGTCGTTAAGTAATAGTTAAGTGCCTTAAGGGCCTATCCCGCCGCTTGGAGGCGGGACCGAAACGGAATCTGCAAGCCCGCATTTGGGAAAGTTGCACGGAGGCGGGTTGAAAGCGGGATCGGAACCCGCCGCCATTTTTTGCAACTTTCCCACCTGACCCGCCTTCAAACCCGCCTCCTCGGGGCTGGCAAAATCCAGCCCTTTGTGTGTGTTGCATGACCCTCCTAAACCACGCCAACTAATCCTGGCGGGTTGAAAAGTGGGTGGCCTCCTCACAGCTGCAGCTCCACCATTAAAACGGAGCTTTCATCAGGGATCAGTTGCAGGTGGCAGAACTTTTGTTCCAAAGGTCTTTCAGCACTTTTAGCAGGCCTACTGAAGTCGGAGGTGCTGCAGCTTCTATCTCTCAACTGTGGGACCTCCTTGGATGACCCTCTCCTCACTTGGACTGAGCGCTTCCCCAACGGAGGTATCTGCCAGCAGCATGGGAACCATTTATTTCCTTTTACCATGGACCTCAGATTCGGATGAGGAGCAGCCACGGCAGCAGCAGAACCAGACAGCTCAGCAGCAACAGCAACAGCAGCAGGAGCGCCAACCTCCTGCTCACCCACCTGATGCTGCACAGGGCAGAAGGCACCAGCGCATGGAAGCACGTCGCTGCAGGAGATACCCTCAACACACGTTTTACAGACAGAGGATGAGCTACCTCAACATGACTGAGCAGCAGTGGCCGAAGGAGGCTGAGACTTTCGCGACAGATTGTCGGAGACATCTGCACACTGCT
This sequence comes from Squalus acanthias, assembly GCA_030390025.1. NCBI lineage: Eukaryota > Metazoa > Chordata > Chondrichthyes > Squaliformes > Squalidae > Squalus > Squalus acanthias. The sequence continues at coordinate 153,916,647 of CM059428.1, forward strand.
GCACCAACACCTGGAGCCCAGAGGAACGGGTGGACACCCCTTACCAGTGGCTGTCAAAGTCACCACCGCACTCAACTTTTTTGCCTCAGGCTCCTTCCAGAGATCATCAGCAGACATCAGCGGCATCTCCCAGTCGGCTACCCACAGTTGCATCACGCAGGTTACCGATGCCCTTTTCGCAAAGGCGCACAATTACATCCACTTCTCAAGGGATCAAGCAAGTGTAACCGTGCGTTCAGTTGGCTTTGCAAACATGGCAGGCTTGCCTATGGTGCAGGGCGTCATAGACTGCACACCTGTGGCCCTTAGTGCACCCCATCAAAACCCAGCTATCTTTGTCAACCACAAGGGCTTCCACTCCCTCAACGTACAGTTGGCGTGTAACCACATGAAGGAGATTTTGCATGTTTGCTCCAAGTTCTGTGGTATTTGCCATGACTCTTTCATCCTGCGGAACTCTAGTGTTCCTCCGCTCTTCAATCTGCCAAACCAGCTTAACGGATGGCTCCTTGGTGACAAGGGCTACCCCCTGAAGAAGTGGCTAGTGACGCTGATCAGGAGGGAAGCTAACAAGGCTGAAGAGTGCTACAATGCCAGCCATATTTCGACCAGGTCCATCATCGAGCAAATCATTGGCTTGCTGAAGATGCGATTCCGATGCCTTGACAGATCAGGTGGAGCCCTGCAATATTCAGCAGCCAGGTTCTCCAGAACGGTCGTGGTCTGCTGTGCACTGCACAACATGGCACAGCGTCCTGGCTTGCAGCTTCCTGATGAGCAAGTGGCTCAGTTCATAGCTTCTTCAGATGAGGAGGAGGAGGAGGACCGAGCGGTGGCGTATCGACCAGCAGCAGCGGCAGCACGCGAGCACATGGCTGCCCGTGATGCAAGGGATGCACTCATCCTGGCCAGATTTGCATAGGTTGCCCATTGTGGCACATGTGCTTGGCTTCTTCTTAACACATGATAGACAATGGACATGACTCTCTGGCCTCCTTTCACTCTGACCACCAACCTGACCATGCAAGTGTCGCGGAGCCCACAACGTGGAGCTGCCTAAGCTGAAATAACAGATGTTATCAAGCCAACAGTTTGCCATCACCTAATTTTGATACATTGACACAGGGATGGCATTTCATCAATAAACAGAAACAATCACCCAATCTGCACACAGATCTGGAGGTTATGGGGGAAAAATTCAGTATCGCCCCGTTTGGGGCGCGATTATCGGCCGTGCGCAAAGTTTAGCGCCTGGCGCTATTTATCGCCTCCGACTGCAGACTTGGCTTTTATCGCCCCCGGAGTTGATTGGAGCGCTAAATCAGGCGCTACACACCTCTCTCAAGGCACAAAGGCCGAGGAACGAGGCGCTAACTCAGAGCGCGGGCGCAGCGCAGGTGCTGTCAGTTAGCGATGGAACACAGACTCACTGGCGCTGGCCAGTTCTTGAAGGGGAGGGTCGATCTTGCTCTCCAGCCACACCCTGCTCATTGGAGCCTTGAATCTCGGCCTGGAGAGACATGTGCCTAAATCTTGCAGCCAAGGACTATGGAGAGGGCTAGGGAGCGAGCACATCGCTTCAGCGAGCGGGCCTTGGAGGCTCTGGTTGGCGCGGTGGAGCGCAAAAGATCAATACTGTACCCAGAGAGTGGCAGGAGGCCTTTGCCGCGTGATTACAGAAGAGTGTGGAGGGAGGTGGCACAGAGCATCTCCTCCAGAACCATGGTGCCCAGGACCCATATACAATGTAGAAAAAAGTTCAACGACCTCACTCGGGTCGTCAGGGTGAGTGGCTTTTTTTCAATACCTCTCCATCCCTCCATCTCAACCTCACTCTATGACCAGAGGGTCTTAAAACCCCAATGCCCAACACTCATCCAACACCTATGGCCCTCTCATGAAACACACACGCACATTCCACACTTTGCATACAGTAAGGGCTATTCACCTATGGGAGGCACATCAGGCAAGACCATGGCTGTATATTTACTCAGACGCCATCCTTTTTCTTGTAGGCCAAGCTATCTCATAATAGGAGACAGCAGCAATGGACGGGTGGAGGGCGGCCTCAGCTGCAACCCCTCAGCGATCTTGAGGAGCACGTCCAGAGGGTTGTGGCAAGCCGGGTGATCAGTCCCGTCGCTACTGGTGACGCCGACCCCATTCTGGACAGCAATGGTAAGGTCATCACCTTTTTCTCCTCTCTCATTCCACTTGTCCCTCACAACACCAGCATTTGACACTTTCAATCCAACTTACTAAATCACCGCACTCATTCCTCCCTTACTGCCACCCTGTCCTCACGCTAAAGCCACTCTTGTACCTTCATGCTTTCAGATGGTGATTCACCAGCTGAGGAGACGGGCCCTCAAGCTGCCAGTGGGAGTGAAGCTGCAGGCGAGGAGGAAGATGAAGCCGAAGCATCAGCGCCACCCTCTCCCGAGGAAGCCCATGCCCACACTGGGAACACGCCTTCCCTGGAGGGGAGCAGGGGGGAAGGGTCTGATGAGGGTGAAGCTCTAGGACCCAGCGGGCTGCAGCAACGCGATGGGGGTAGGGAAGCTCGGGGGCCTTCTCCCCAGATGGAGAGTAGGCCAGCGAGTCCTACTGCACTGGACGCAGAGTAGGAGCGGCTCATCGCTGAAATGAACACCCAGGCGGTGGACATGCCCACTGAGCTCATGGGTGCAGTGGGAAGGGTGCCCGAATGCATTGAATCACTGGCAAGGAGTGTGGAGCACTTCGCAGTAGCACAGGCGAATGCCATGCAAATGTTTAGTGCTGCAATTCAGTCACTGGCTGCCGTGACCCCATCTCTGACAGCTCTCTTGCAGACTCAGATTGAGGCCACGCGAGCACTGACTGCTGCCATTGTCGCTGGTTCGGACACATTTTCCCGGGTCTCTCACCGCGCCGCAGCAGGCCATCAATCTGTGCTCCAGCAGATTGCTCTGGATGCTGAAGTGCTGCCCCGTGGGAGTGCCAATGTGTCGGTCGAGCAGGGAGTTGCTGTCCTCTCTCAAGATGACAGCATTCCTGCTGCCACCACTGTCACTTCGACACTGCACTTGCCACTGCCTGTAGGACAGACTGCTGCCGCCCACGCAGAGTTGGTGCAGTCTGCAGCCGGGCCCTCCAGGCCCAGAGCTGGTTGAGGCCATCCTTCAAGGGCAACTGCAGTCTCAGGTTCTGACAATCAGCAGCCTTCCACCAGCCTTGCTGCAGCCACTGGGGCCCCATTGCAGAGGAGCAGTAGGGTGGGAAGGGGGAAGTGCGCAAGGGAAGGAGATCACCCTCGAAGGGCAAAAAGTAGGAGGTGTAACAAAATGTTGGTCATTTTTTTATTAAAGGCTGAGGTTCGTGGTCAAACTTTTGTTTCGTGTTTTGGACATTATCTCCAGGTTGTGAGAACCAGTTATGTTAATGACTTTTTTTGTGTTTCTTTCTATTAGTTTGTCATGAGGAAATGACACACACAGAGTTTGTAAAATAAGTTTTTGTATTCAAAATGTACATGTTTGGTCTTTGGAATCATTGCTGCCTTGGCCGGCTAAGGGGTTGCGGGTTGGTTTCATTCATGTTGTTCTCAATGGCAGAATCCATTTCCTCAGTAGGGGCCTAGAAGTGGCTTGCTATCAGCCGTTGACGGACGGCCCTTCCAGTTTCAACATTGTGGGCCTCCCTCCAGCCTTGGTGCTGCTGATGATCATCCTCCTCCTCTTCCTCCTCCTCCTCTGGTGGTGCTCCAAGGCCTGGTGGCATTGGCTGGGTCCTGAGGATTGCCAGGTTATGCAGCATGCAGCACACAACAACGAAGAGGGAGACTCGCTCAGGCGAGTACTGCAGGGCTCCTCCAGAATGGTCCAGACAGTGGAACCGTTGCTTGAGCACGCCGAATGTGTGCTCAACGATGTTCCTGGTAGCTAGATGGCTCTCGTTGTACCGCAGCTCAGCAGGGGTGTAGAAACATAGAAGATAGGAGCAGGAGTAAGCCATTCGGCCCCTCGAGCCTGCTCCACCATTCGATGAGATCATGGCTGATCATCCAAACTCAGTACCCTGTACCTGCCTTCTCCCCATATCCCTTGATACCTTTAGCTTTAAGAAATATATCTAACTCATTCTTGAATATATTTAATGACTTGGCCTCAACTACCTTCTGTGGTAGAGAAATCCACAGGTTCACCACTCTCTGGGTGAAGAAATTCTTCCTCATTTCTGTCCTAAATGGCTTACCCGTTATCCTTAGATTATGACCCCTGGTTCTGGACTCTCCGACCATCGGGAACATTCTTCCTGCATCTAGTTTGTCCAGACCTGTCAGAATTTTATATGTTTCGATGAGATCCCCTCTCATTCTTCTATACTCCAGCGAGTATGAGCCCAATCGACCCAATCTCTCCTCATATGTCATTCCTGCCATCCCAGGTATCAGCCTTGTGAATCTTCGCTGAACTCCTTCCATGGCAAGAACATCCTTCCTCAGATAAGGCGACCAAAACTGCACACAGTACTCAAGGTGTGGTCTCACCAAGGCCCTGTACAACTGCAGCAGGACATCCCTGTTCCGATACTCAAACCCTTTCGCTATGAAGGCCAACATACCATTTGCCTTCTTCACCGCCTGCTGCACCTGCATGCTTACTTTCAGCAACTGGTGCACAAGGTCACCCAGGTCTCGTTGCACTTCCCCTTCTCCCAATCTATTGCCATTCAGATAATAGTCTGCCTTTCTGTTTTTGACACCAAAGTGGATAACCTCGCATTTATCCACGTTATATTGCATCTGCCACGCTTCTGCCCACTCACCCAACCTGTCCAAATCATCCTGGAGTTTCTCGGTATCCTCCTCGCAGCACACACTCCCACCCAGCTTTGTGTCATCTGCAAACTTGGAGATATTACATTTAGTTCCCTTATCTAGATCATTAATGTATATTGTGAATAGCTGGGGTCCAAGGACCAATCCCTGCGGTACCCCACTAGTCACTGCTTGCCACTCGGAAAAAGACCCATTAATTCCTACTCTCTGCTTTCTGTCCGACAATCAGTTCTCTATCCAAGTCAATACCTTGCCCCCAATCCCATGTGCCTTAACTTTACACGCTAATCTCTTATGCGGGACCTTATCGAAAGCCTTTTGAAAGTCCAAATACACCACATCTACTGGTTCTCCCTTATCTATTTTCCCAGTTACATCCTGAAAAAATTCCAGTAGATTAGTCAAGCACGATTTACCTTTTGTAAATCCATGTTGACTTTGTCCGATCCTGTCACTGTTTTTCAAGTGCTCAGCTATTACATCCTTTATAATGGACTCTAGCATTTTCCCCACTACCGATGTCAGGCTTACCGGTCTGTAATTCCCCGCTTTCTCTCTACCACCCTTTTTGAATAGTGGGGTAACATTAGCTACCCTCCAATCCATGGGTACAGTTCCAGATTCCATCGAATGTTGGAAGATGATCAGCAATGCATCTACTATTTCTAGGGCCACTTCCTTAAGTACCCTAGGATGTAGATTATCAGGCCCTGGGGATTTATCGGCCTTCAATCCCATCAATTTCCCTAACACCATTTCCCTGCAAATACTGATTTCTTTCAGTTCCTCCCTTTCATCAGACCGTATGTTCTCCAACATCTCTGGGAGGTTATTTGTGTCCTCCTTTGTGAAGACAGAACCAAAATATGCATATAATTGGGTTGCCATTTCTTTGTTCCCCATTATTACTTCTCCCGCTTCTGACTGCAAGGGACCTACACTTGATTTCACTAATCTTTTTCTCTTCACATATCTATAAAACTTCTTACAGTCAGCTTTTATGTTCCCAGCAAGCTTACTTTCATATTCTACTGTCCCCTTCTGAATTAATCCCTTTGTCCTCCTTTGTTCAATCCTAAACTGCTCCCAATCCTCAGGGTTACCGCTTTTTCTGGCCAATTTATATGCCCTCTCCTTGAATCTTATGCTATCCCTAATTTCCCTTGTTAGCCACGGTTGAGTCACCCTTTTTGTTTTATTCTTATGCCACACTGGGATGAACAAATTCTGTAGTTCATCCATGCAGTCTTTGAATGTTTGCCATTGCCTATCCACCGTCAACCCCTTGTGTGACATTCCCCAATCAATCCTACCCAATTCGCGCCTCATACCATCGTAGTTTCCTTTATTTAAATTCAGGACCTAGTCTCTGATTCAACTATTTCACTCTCCATCCTAATGAAGAATTCTATCATATTATGATCACTCTGACCCAAGGGGCCTCGTACAACAAGATTGCTAATTAATCCTTTCTCGTTACATAATACCCAGTCTAAGAGGGCCTGATCTCTGGTTGGTTCCTCGACATATTGTTCCAGAAAACCATCCCGTAAACATTCTAGGAATTCCTCCTCCACAGTATTTTTACTAATTTGGTTAGCCCAATCTATATGTAAATTAAAGTCACCCATGATGACTGCTGTGCCCTTACTGCATGCTTCTCTAATTTCCCTTTTAATGCCATCCCCAACCTCCGTATTACTGTTTGGAGGTCTATATACCACTCCCACTAACATTTTCTGCCCCTTGTTATTTCTCAGTTCTACCCATACAGATTCCGCATCATCAGAGCTAATATCCTTCCTTTCAATTGTGTTAATCCCCTCTTTAACCAGCAATGCTACCCCACCTCCCTTTCTTTTTTGCCTATCTTTCCTCAATATTGAGTAACCCTGGATGTTGAGTTCCCAGCCTTGGCCACCCTGGAGCCATGTTTCTGTAATCCCAATCAAATCGTATTCATTTACCTCTATTTGCGCAGCTAATTCATCCACCTTGTTCCGAATGATCCTTGCATTAAGACACAAAGCCTTCAGGCTTGTTTTTTTAACGCTCTCAGACCTATATGAATTATTATTTACTGTGACCATGTTTGATTTAAACCGTTGAGTTCTTTGCCTTCTACTTTTGTTTTTCTCCTTCCTGTCTTTAGCTTTTATCCTTGTTTCCCTTTCCTCTGTCTACCTGCTCAGGTTCCCAACCCCCTGCCCCTTTAGTTTAAACCCTTTAAAACAGTCCTAGCAAACACTCCCCCTAGGACATTGGTCCCAGCCCTGCCCAGGTGCAGACCGTCCCGTTTGTACTTACATAGATACATAGAAGATAGGAGCAGGAGTAGGCCATCCGGCCCTTCGAGCCTGCTCCGCCATTTAATGAGACCATGGCTGATCCTCCAATTCAGTATCCCGTCCCCGCCTTCTCTCCGTAACCCTTAACCCCTTTTGCCTGTAGAAATATATCTAATTCCCTCTTAAATATATTTAATGAGCTGGCGTACACTGCCCTCTGTGGCAATGAGTTCCACAGGTTCACCACCCTCTGAGTGAAGAAATTCCCCCTCATTTCTGTCCTAAATGGTTTAGCCCTTATCCTTAAATTATGTCCTCTAGTTCTGTTCTCACCCGCCAAGGGAAACATTCCTTCTGCATCTAGTCTGTCTAGACCTGTCAGAATTTTATACACTTCTATGAGGTCCCCTCTCAATCTTCTAAACTCCAGTGTGTACATCCCTAAACTACATAGTCTCTCCTCATAGGTCAATCCCGCCATTCCTGGTATCAGCCTGGTGAATCGCCGCTGCACCCCCTCCATGGCAAGAACATCTTTCCTCAGATGAGGCGACCAAAACTGTACACAGTACTCGAGGTGTGGTCTCACCAGTGCCCTGTACAGCTGCAGCAAGGTATCCCTGTTCCTGTATTCCAACCCTTTTGCTATGAAGGCCAGCATACCGTTTGCCTTCTTGACCGCCTGTTGCACCTGCATGCTCGCCTTCAGTGACTGGTGTACAAGAACACCCAGGTCTCTCTGTACTTCCACCTCTCCCAATTTATTGCCATTTAAATAATAATTTGCCCTCCCGTTCCTGCACCCAAGGTGGATAACTTCGCACTTGTCCACATTATAGTGCATCTGCCATTTATCCGCCCAATCACCCAGTCTGTCCAAATCGCTCTGGAGCTTCCTGGTTTGCTCCTCTGAGCCCACCCCCCCTCCTAGTTTAGTGTCGTCTGCAAATTTGGAAATGCTGCATCCGACTCCCTGATCCAGGTCATTAATGTAAATTGTGAACAGCTGGGGACCCAGGACAGATCCCTGTGGTACCCCACTTGTTACTGCCTGCCATTCAGAAAATGAGCCGTTTATTCCAACTCTCTGTTTTCTATCTGACATGATGCGGAGATGCCGGTGTTGGACTGGGGTGGACAAAATTGAGAGGTCGCACAACACCAGGTTATAGTCCAACAAATAAAACTGTTGGACTATAACCTGGTGTTGTGCGACCTCTCAATTCTATCTGACAGCCAGTTCTCTATCCACGTCAATACTTTCCCCTTTATCCCATGAGCTTCAATTTTCCATGCTAATCTTTTATGTGGGACCTTGTCGAAGGCCTTTTGGAAGTCCAGGTACACCACATCTACTGGCTCTCCCCCATCTATTTTACCAGTTACTCCCTCAAAAAATTCCAATAGATTAGTCAAGCACGATTTACCCTTTGTAAATCCCTGTTGACTCTGTCCTATCCTGTCCCCATTTGCTAAGTGCTCCGCTATTTCATCCTTAATGATGGACTCCATCATTTTGCCCACAACTGATGTAAGGCTTACAGGTCTGTAATTACCTGCTTTTTCCCTACCCCCCTTTTTGAATAGTGGGGTAACGTTAGCTACCCTCCAATCCATGGGCACTGTTCCCGAGTCTAATGAATTCTGAAAAATCATACTTAGTGCATCCGCTATCTCTAGGGCCACCTCCTTCAGTACCCTAGGATGCATGTTATCAGGCCCTGGGGATTTGTCCGCCTTCAATCCCTTTAGCTTCCTTAACACCATATCCTTAGAGATATTGATTTGCGTCAGTTCCTCCTTTGCCAATGTCCCTATTTTTCCCGATATCCCAGGGAGGTTTTTTGTGTCTTCCTTCGTAAAGACTGACCCAAAGTATGCATTTAGTTGGTCTGCCATTTCCTTATTTCCCGTTATATATTCCCCCGTATCTGACTGCACCACCTCCCCCAGAACCGGTTCCAATGTCCAAGGAATTTGAATCCCTCCCCCTTGCACCATTCCTCTAGCCACGTATTCATTTGAAATATCCTCCTATTTCTACTCTGACAATCACGTGGCACTGGTAGCAATCCTGAGATTACTACCTTTGAGGTCCTATTTTTTAATTTACCTCCTAACTCCCTATATTCTGCTTTTAGGACCTCATCCCATTTTTTACCTATATCGTTGATGCCTATGTGCACCACGACAACTGGCTGTTCGCCCTCCCCCTCCAAAATGTTCTGTAGCCGCTCCAAGACGTCCTTGACCCTTGCACCAGGGAGGCAACACACCATCCTGGAGTCTCGTTTGCGGCCGCAGAAATGCCTATCTATTCCCCTTACAATTGAATCCCCTATCACTATAGCTCTTCCACACTTTTTACTCCCAGCCTGTGCAGCAGAGCCACCCATGGTGCCAGGAAGTTGGCTGCTGCCGCCTTCCCCTGATATGTCATCCCCCCCAACAGTATCCAAAGTGGTATATCTGTTTGAGAGGGGGATGGCCACAGGGGACCCCTGCACTACCTGCCTGCACCTCTTACTCTGCCTGGTGGTCACCCATTCACTTCCTGCCTGTACACCCTTTACCTGTGGTGTGACCAACTTGCTAAACGTGTTATCCACGATGTTCTCAGCGTCGCGAATGCTCCAATATGCATCCATCCGCAGCTCCAGCGCCGCAATGCGGTCCGTCAGTAGCTGCAGCTGGACACATTTCCCACACACATGGTCATCAGGGACACAGGAAGCATACCTGATTTCCCACATATAGCAGGAGGAGCATATCACGGGGGCGGAGCTCTCCTGCCATGACTTACCCTTTAATTAATTAATTAATTAATACGTTGGGCATACGGAGTGGTGTCATCAGCCAGGTGCACAGTGGATATCCCTTGTCCCCGAGAAGCCAACCACCTGGGTGATGCGGTGCCTGGAAATGTTCTGCCACAGTAGTCTGGCGCAGGATGTATGCATCGTGGCTGCTGCCAGGATAGCAGGCATTGACAGCGAGTATCAGCTGTCTGTGGTCACAGACCAACTGCATGTTTAAGGAATGGAACCCCTTTCGGTTACGGAAATCCTCTGCATTCTCATGCGGAGCACGCAAAGCCACATGCGTGCAGTCAATAGCGCCCTGCACCATGGGGAAGCCCGCTATCCTCGCAAAGCCCATAGCGCGTTCATGCTGCTTGGCCGGGGTCATGGGGAAAGAGATGTACTCTCGTCTCCTTTTATAGAGAGCATTTGTGACCTGACGGATGCAGCAATGGACCGCGAACTGGGAGATATTGGCGATGTCCCCAGTAGCTGACTGAAATGAGCCGGTGGCATAAAAGTTAAGAGCCACTGTTATCTTCACTGCCACCGACAGAGACATCCTGGTCCTCAGTTGAGGTTGCAGATCTGGCTGCAGCAGGTGGCAGAGCTCAGTGATCATCTGCTTGCTGAAGCGCAGCCTGCGCAAACACTGCTCCTCAGACAAATTAATGTCGGAGAATTGTTGGCGAAATACCCTGGGAGGGTAAGTCTCCTGTACAGAGGCCTGTTGGCCCTCCTCCATCTGGCCATGATTGCCACTCTCTCTCTGCGTCTCTGTGGCCTCCGATTCTGCTGGCGCAGGACGATGCCCCCAATTAGTGCAGCCCCCACAGTCTCTTGGCAATCAAAGTAATGAAGGTCAAAAACCAAAGTACCTGCAAATTTATGCTCAGTAGCCAAAACTACTTCACACAGCATTGACTCAATGCAGAAGTCTCTCTTTCTCTGTCTCAAAATCTGTCTCTCTCTGTCAGAATGAGTGGTGCAAAAATGTCTACCACAGAGAAAGCCAGGAAGAGGCCCCCTTTAAATAGCACCCCTCCAGCCCCACAGCGACTGGGAAGCGTTCCAGTCTACCTGTCGTTGGTTGTGCCAGGCGGAAAGGAGGAGGGCGCCACTCAATTTCCGTTCCAGGGCGCCCCAAGGGCGTTGCATGCTCGAATTACGTCAAGATCTGCGTGCGCAGGAGCTCGGGGTGGTATTGTTTGGTGCCACCGCAAAATGTCCGGTCAATTTCGCGAGAGGCGCAGATATTGCCGCGCCCGGGCGCTAGTTGCTTTGCGCCCCATTAGCACCCTCTTAAGGCGCTAACGGGAGGCGCAAACCAAATGAATTTTTCCCCCTATATCCCTTGCCAGCTGGACTCACACAGCCTTGGTTTCTTTGATGTGGAGATGCCGGTGTTGGACTGGGGTGGGCAAATGTGAGAAGTCGCACAACACCAGGTTATAGTCCAACAGCTTTATTTGAAATCACAAGCTTTCGGAGCGCTGCTCCTTCGTCAGGTGAAGTGAAGAGATGCATATAGGCACAGCATATATAGTCAGAGAACACTGCCAGATGATTACAGTTAATCTTTCCAACTGCCCTTTATCACACCTCGGCAGAGAGATAATCACGGCAATCAAAGGTGTGGATGGTGTCCAAACAGGTCAGTCAGGAAAACATTACATCAAAGACAATGTGGCAGATGCTGGTGTCTGTATGGAAAACAAAAAACTTTTTTTGCTGGAAATCACAGCAGGTCCGGCCGCATCTGTGTAGAGAGAACAAGCCAACGACGACTCGAGTCTGGATGACTCTACGTCAGGTGGGGTTACATGTAGCGTAACATGAACCCAAGATTCAGGGTGAGGCCGTCCTCATGGGTGCGAAAATTGGCTATCAGTTTCTGCTCGACGATTTTGCGTTGTTGTGTGTCTCGAAGGCCGCCTTGGAGAACGCTTACCCGAAGATCAGAGGCTGAATGTCCTTGACTGCTGAAGTGTTCCCCGACTGGGAGGGAACACTCCTGCCTGGCGATTGTTGCGTGGTGTCCGTTCATATGTTGTCGCAGTGTCTGCATGGTCTCACCGACGTACCATGCTCCGGGGCATCCTTTCCTGCAACGTATGAGGTAGACAACGTTGGCCGAGTCACATGAGTATGTACCACGTACCTGGTGGGTGGTGTCCTCACGTGTGATGATGGTATCTGTGTTGATGATCTGGCATGTCTTGCAGAGGTTGCCGTGGCAGGGTTGTGTGGTGTCGTGGTCGCTGTTCCCCTGAAAATGTTTTCATGTAATGTTTTCCTGACTGACCTGTTTGGACACCATCCACACCTTTGATTGCCGTGATTATCTCTCTGCTGAGGTGTGATAAAGGGCAGTTGGAAAGATTAACTGTAATCATCTGGCAGTGTTCTCTGACTATATATGCTGTGCCTATATGCATCTCTTCACTTCACCTGACGAAGGAGCAGCGCTCCGAAAGCTTGTGATTTCAAATAAAGCTGTTGGACTATAACCTGGTGTTGTGCGACTTCTCACATTGGTTTCTTTGGGAGGCCTCTTCCTCCCAGATGAGGGGAAGAGCACCTACCTGCTAGATCTCGCCCCCTCAACCAGCATACCCAGCGCCTCATCCGAGAACCTCGGGGAGGCCCTTACCTTGGAGTTGGCCATTCTTCAAGGAGATAAAGTTTGGAGGTGGTGCAGCAATGACCAAAAACCAGTGGAATGAGCCAAGGCTGCAAGCAGCCCTTAAATGAAGCTGGATAAGTGACGTCAGCAGAGGTGAGTTTCAGTCCCAAAAGACTAATTGGCCCTGGGGAAGCCACACCTCTGAAAGCAACTGGCCAATTAGGGGAAAATCACAAATTTTTCCCACCTGACAGTGGAGGCGGGTTTGGAACCCACCCAAACCGAAACCCGCTTCCAATGGGAAAATCGCGCCCATACAATCCAGAACAAAACCTCTTCACCCTGCACTGTCCTGTCTTTATTAACCTTCTTGTAGCACTTTACTGCCTCACTGTCTTCTTTGTGCCTGTTTGTCTCTTTTTAACCCCATCTTTATAAACAGACAAAGATCAATGGCCGGAATTTTACCAGCACTGAGAGGGCGGGATTGGAGGTGGGTCAGCTGTCAAAAATAGAAAACATTGACAGTGGGGAGGGAACCTGCTGTCAAGCCACCTCCACGTGAGTCTCCCAGGTGTCAGGTCTGTCAGCGCTGAACAGACCCGACACCAAGCGGCGGGGGAGACAATGTAGATCATTAAATGCATTAAGAGGCAATTAGGTCTTATATTCAGCTTAATTTTAGATTTTAAGTGTTTGCCAATGGCTTCCCCGCTGCTCGGGGATCACGTCAGGTAAGGAGGTTGGGTATTGTGTCAGCATGTGATGATTTACTAACTTGACAGCTGCAAATGGTCTATAAAAGCTCCCATTTCATAGGTCTTCACTTTCCAAGGTTAGAAGCTGTTGCTTACTGCATTTGGAAGACAGATTGAGCTTTATGCAGCTTGCAAGTGTTTGAAGCAAACTCTCTATCCAGTGTCACCTCATTGGAACAACCTCTCTCACCAGTGACAGATCGCTTCTGTCATCTCAACCTCACCTGCCATCTATTCCATCAGCATCGGCGCCCTTGAAAAAATCTCACCTTGATCCTCAGAATCCCACCACGATCAGCCCCAACACCAGCAGCACCAACAACAACACCAACCTTCTCCACAATCAACTGATGCTGCACAGGACAGAGGGCATCAGCATCTGACCACATTGCTGCCTGGGACACCAGGGATGGCCTCACCACGGCCAGATTTACTTCACTTGACGCTGTACATCCTGGCTGCCACATGATGCGTCACCATAAAGCATCCCTACAATGCCCAAGCCATTCCTTTCACACTCATCACCATTGCACGGGGCGGGGGGTGGGGGAGGGGTGGGGGGGGGCTACCGTTATGTCTCACCGTTCACTGCAATTCACTAAGCCACTTCCAAAGGTGCTCACAAATCTGTCCAAGAACACAAAGTCTTGAAAATAAAGATTTTAATGTTTGACAGCACATTACCAGAAACTTCACATGAACATTGGCTAAAACACCCAAGTACCTACCCTTGTGTGTTGTTATTTGGTATGCTTGCAGTAGGATAAGGGTGAGTGTGAGGGGTGGCTAGTGAGATGGGGAAGTGGTAATGTAGATACAGAGGGATGGATGGAGGTGCAAGGTCAGTTGGTGTGAGTAAAGATGTGCAGGGGTAGGGTAGGGAAGGCAGAGTGATGGGGATGTGATGAGTGGCACAGCAGGATGAGGTTGAGTGTAAAGGTTTGCGCCACTGCAGCCTGGTCCTCCTGACGACATCCTTGCTTGTGCCCTCCTGTGCAATGTGCAACCAGGCTGCATTGGTCTCCCATTGGAATGGAAGAGAACCTCCCTGCATGCTGTAACTCCCTTCATAAGCATATGGAGGAGGTCATGGGAGAGCCTGGGTGCAGTCATGGACCTTTGTGCAGTGCTTGTCAGTGTTTGCAGCACCTCAATGCTGCAGAACACTGACAGCAGAACTGTCAAGATCAATTTGGACATGGTCCCTTTAAGGAAACCGGCTGATGACGCGCCATCAAATGACATCATCAGACCCATTTCCTTCAATTGGCCGGGAATCTCGCTGGGCGGGTTTAACAAGCCCAATCAAAGTAAAATCACTTGGAGAGAGTGGGCTGGAGCAGGTCGCGGGCTGGGACCGCGCTACCGACCACGGCTGCGCCGGACCCACCTCAGTCGGCGATATTGCGGCCAAAGGGTTTTTCAAAATAATGGATGATAGGTGTTTTTCTGATTACATATACAAGCTAACAAATCTTTTATTATTTAGTCTATTGTTTAGCATATTAACTATTCTTCATCTGTGAGCCCTTTAAAAAAAATAAACTTGTGAGAATACATATTTGGTCATAATTTGCTGTCAAAATAACAGTGAGGCTAATGGCACTCACCTTTATTTATGTGCAAATACTACAGCAACTTCAGGTGAGGGGCAGATGCGAGGTTAAACAGGGAAATCCAGAAGTTGCTGTCCCAGATGTGCAGTTCCACTGTTAGCTTTGCGAAAACGGCATCTCGCTGACTGGTTCCCCCTTCAAATGCATTGAGCGGTGTGAAGTTGCTGTTCTGCACTGTAGATACGAAGTGAACTCGCCACAGAAAGTAAAGCCTTGTCCATTTCACTCTAATTATCCTTTTAATGACATGATAAGTGTCAGTCTGCCAGTCAACCTCTCTGGCACTGAAAAGTAACTATTACAAGTGTGGAGTCGCATTCTTGCAGGGTTTAATTGATGCTGGAGATTTTAAAAATGTAAAACGTAAAAAAAAAATTTACTTTTCCTTTCGATCTCTTTTCTCTTTCTGTCTTAATCCAATCTTTGTTTCTCTTTCCGTACCTGATTTGACATTGAATTCACCCACTCTAATTTACACTTCCTTCTCAGTCCTTGCGCTGTTAATTTCACAATCTTTCAGTCTGATTAGTTAAGGAGATACACAGTTGCTTCCCTGTTCACTCGGCTCCCAGATGCCCAGTTTCCCTCACTGCCACGTTATCAGCTCGCACTCTCAGCAACTTGCCAAGCAAAAAAATTTAAAATCCTGAACGTGCAAGGGCAAGTTTAACTAACAGCAGGTGCCCTGCCATAGCAAATTATGGCCCAAAAAAACCAGCACTGAAAGCAATTCTTTTCCAAATCACTTTATGTGGGAAATGGCCAAAAATCCCAAACCATCAGATGCTCCTGTCACATAAAGCTCTGCGTGGGAGTGCTAATTCATAAAATCTACTCCATAAGGAGGTAAGCTGGAGAATGGCAACATGATATTTGCTCATATCAAGCTGGCTATGATCTTTTGGAAAAAGAAGGGGATGAATGGAAGCTGTGAGCACACACGCAGAGGAGTATTAGAGAAGACCTTATCTAAAGGGATAGGCAACAAATCAGCCTTACCAGCGACGCCCACATCTCATGAACGAATATTTAAAAAAAAGGTGGCAGAGGTAATTTTCCAATAGGCTCACTCACTTCCACAGATGTGCAGGTAAACAGCAAACATAATTTGATGACCTTGGGTTTTTGGCATTATCCTGTACGCATATGGTTATGACAACAAAAGACTGCAGTCACCAATTGGAGAGAAATCTTTTTTCACATTTTTACGTTATTGTCTGCAGTTTTGGTTAAAGCCAATGCCCACCGGCATTGTGTTAAAAAACAAAACTAGAAACCAGTTTTCGAACCGTGGCCCGTTGTTCTGTCAGTTTTGTTCAACTTGTCAGCGTGAGGTGGTTAATGGACTGTACCCCCTCGCATCCTCATCCCATGCTTAGCCGTACCGTACAACTGTCAACAGATCAGTTCCTCACATCGCACTCTATAATATTCCCTTTGTGGCTGAGTCGACTTCTGAGGGGTAGACACAGGCCCTGTCCTGGCTGACAAGGTCAGTGAACAGCCTCTGTTTCTGTCTGGAAGCCATTGACTTGGAATGTAACGCCAGGGTCAGAAACACAACATCAAATATGGGCTTCCACACCTTCCATTGTGACCATTTTGGCCCTGTTCCCTTCAGCTTCTGATTATCGGAGCTCCTGATTGTAGAGCAACATAGAAAAAGACTGCAAAGTTTTAAAAATATTTTTGTTGTTCAGCCCCCCCCCCCCAAATAATCTAAAAGAAAAAAACTCTCAGTGTGCTAGGTACAGTGAATTGTAAACCTGTTTATAAATGAATACATTTAAGATATTGCTGTACATTGTGCAGAGATTGAATCCAATGCCAATTAGAAAATGTAGGCAGTGCCATATATTCATACCTTTCAATCTCCTAAAGCAAAATACATTCACAGATCTGACCTTTCTTCTCAGATGTTCTAACTATTTAGCTTATCCAATTTTTCCTTAGTCTTTCTGACCATCTGCTGACCCTTGCAGTCCCATGGCAACGGCAACATTCAAAGTTCCCTATGAGTGCACTTTGCTGTGTCTGAATTTTATTACTGAAAGACTTGTTTCTAATTTGTAAATGGAATTTCGATGCACGGGTACACGTCCTTTACATAAAAGAATGCTGGATGGCTGAGGCTTTTCATTAGGCAGTAACTATTCAATTTAAGCAATGGTCTCTCTCATTGCCTTCAGCTTAAACAAAATGCTCTGCCTTGTGCTGTGAGCCACGCACTGCTGTGCGGTACAGAATTGTAGCTGGTGACGTTGACTTCATTCACCACCGGAAGCGGTGATGCTTGTCTTTCCCGCGGTGCGTCATGGGTAGAATGACTGGTTCTGGCCAACGCGTGCTCCGTAGCTGCACTATGTCGAATTCCAAAACAAATAATAAAGGGAAAGGCAAATGCAAAATACTGCGGATGCTGGAAATCTGAAATCAAAGCAGAAAATGCTGGAAACACTCTGCAGGTCAGGCAGCATCTGTGGAGAGAGGAAACAGAGTCAGCAATATCGACCCGAAACGTTAACTCTGTTTTGCTCTCTCCCCGCAGGTGCTGCCTGACCTGCTGAGCGTTTCCAGCGTTTTCTGTTTTTATTTTTTAATAAAGATAAATGCTTTATTTATAGGCTATTTTTCTTGTGGTAAGTCTCGGGATACCGGGTAGGACATTTAGGACTGAGATGAGGAGAAATTTCTTCACTCAGAGGGTGCTGAACCTGTGGAATTCTCTACCACAGACAGCTGTGGAGGCCAAGTCACTGAATATATTTAAGAAGGAGATAGATAGATTTCTAGACACAAAAAGCATCAAGGGGTATGGGGAGAGAGCGGGAATATGGTATTGAGATAGAGGATCAGCCATGATCATATTGAATGGCGGAGCAGGCTCGAAGGGCCGAATGGCCCACTCCTGCTCCTATTTTTCTATTTTTCTAAAAGTATTGCAGCCTGGAGAAGCAACGGAACCCCTGATGGTAAAATAAGGCACGACATTGTGGTTCTGAACACCTGGAAGATGATTGTACTTTTACTTAAACTATTGAAATGTGCTGATTTTGTATTTGACTTTCTTTCAGCTCTTCAAGCAAACATAGGAACAGGAGGAGGCCATTCAGCCCCTCGAGCCTGTTCTGCCATTCAGTTAGATCATGGCTGAGCTGTATCTTAACTCCATCCACCCGCCTTGGTTCCGTAACCCATAATACCCTTGCCTAACAAACATCTATCAATCTCAGTTTTGACATTTGTTATTGACCGCCAACCTCAACAGCCTTTTATGGACAAAAATGAGAAGTCGCACATCACCAGGTTATAGTCCAACAGATTTATTTAAAATTACAAGCTTTCGGAGCTGTTGCCCCTTCGTCAGGTAAAGTTACAATGAGGGAATCTACAATATTACACAGTATATAAACACAAAAAGCAAATTGTCTGCAGAGATACAATCTTTCAGGAGGCATTACATAAAAGACACACCAGAGCACAGCCAAGACAATGAGATGGGTCACAGGGGGTCCAACGTGTCAAATCCTGCTGTCTGCAGTTGAGCTTTTAACCTTTTTTTGGTGTTTTTTTGGTTTGTTTTTTTTGGTGTTTTTTTTTTAAAACTGGAAAGACAGACAACGATGTCGAGTCACGTTCATGTCACACTACAGAATGTGACTTGACATCGTTGTCTGTCTTTCCAGTTTTTTAAAAAAACACCAAAAAAAAAAAACCAAAAAAACACAAAAAGAAAAAAAAAAGGTTAAAAGCTCAACTGCAGACGGCAGGATTTGACACGTTGGACCCCCTGTGACCCATCTCATTGTCTTGGCTGTGCTCTGGTGTGTCTTTGATGTAATGCCTCCCGAAAGATTGTATCTCTGCAGACAAATTGCTTTTTGTGTTTATATACTGTGTAATATTGTAGATTCCCTCATTGTAACTTTACCTGACGAAGGGGCAACAGCTCCAAAAGCTCGTAATTTTAAATAAATCTGTTGGACTATAACCTGGTGTTGTGCGACTTCTCATTTTTGTCCACCCCAGTCCAACACCGGCATCTCCGCATCATGAGCCTTTTATGGGGGAGAGTTGTGGATTTCCGCCGCCCTTTGTCTGAAGAAGTGCTTCCTGACATCACCCCTCAACGCCCTAGCTCTCAAAAAAGAAAATCGTACATAAAGAAAAAACTAAAATGTTGGGAATCTAAGATAAAACCAGAAAATGCTGCAAAATGCACAACAAGGCCACTCAGTTTAGCTGAAAGAGGGGGGGGGAGGGGAAAGACGATTTTGGGTGGAATCCTTCATCAGACCTTAGTTTGCAGCATGATTAAAAGGTACCATCGATGTAATTAAAGTCTTGCATCCAGAACACGTTCATGGGTCATGGGAAAATTTATATCACACTTAAAAGTATCAGACTTGCAAAGTGTCTGTAATATCTGCAAAGTGTCTGTCACACTTGAAATACTGATTGACTTAAATATCATATTCGTAAAAAAAGCAACAAATCACTGTTAAATGAACAATGCTGATTACGTTAAATATGACAGGAGAGGTCGGAAAGCTTCCAATGAAGATAGCAAGCAGTAAATATTCTCCAATAAAGAATTAGCAAGCAGAAGAAGGGTAACCAAGAAAAAAAAGCTCAAACTATTCGGTTGCCAGAAAGGTTTCTCAGTAACCTGAAGATTTAGAACAAAAATGCAGGCCCTGAAATTCCTCGGGAATTCTGCCGGTTTCCCGCCATAATCCCAGCAGGAGACCAGCAGAACTTCCACAGAAATGGCGGAGTTCTGGTTAGTGTCCGGTTTCCACTGTTTCTGAGAGCATTTGAAGAGCCTTTTTAAGGGTTAGAACATGCAAGCTAAATTGCATGCTAGAGTGGACTGGGATGTGGACTCCCTAAGCCAGGAAATCCCACTACTGAACCTTAGTCGGGACCCAGCATAATAGTGGTAGCCAGTACACCCAGTAAGATGAGGCATATTGGCCTCCACAAGGGTACATGTGGACCCGACCCCCAAAATCCTTGCTCGGCCCCTTGTCGACAATGCAACCTGTGGAATTTCGGGACCAAATTTTAAACAAAATAAATACATTAAAAAAAAATAACAATTCACCATAAAATCATTAAACTTATCCAAGTAGATTATTTTTGTGTTTGAAATCTCTGCAATGTTTTCATTCGGAAATCTTCCCCTTTCTCTGGGGTCAAGGGCTTGAACCCTATTTTGTATCTAGAGCTTGCATTGTTTATCCTGCTGCTGAGGAGACTAAAGAAGGTGGTGGCCTACAATTCTCAGAATGTACCACCATGACTCTCTACCCTAATTTCTCCTTATATGGCTCGGTGTCAAATTTTTTGTCTTATAATGCTCCTGTGAAGCGCCATAGGACATTTTACTACAAGATGTTGTTATTGTTGTTGCAGTGCATGGCAATTTTTCATCACAAGTCCCAGAATCCACTGGGATCGCTGTGCATTTGACTCACTTGGACTACAACTCCCAGAATGCAGTTTAAGGCACCGACCTTCTGCTCAAACTGGGGAGGGGTAGGGCTTACACACAGCAGTTCATGACAAGTCCATACTAGTGCAAATATCTCTTAACGTTTTTAAGGGATACTGCGTCTGTAGAGGAGAAAGAAAAGATAAATTGTATTTTTGTGATGGCCAACAAGACTGCAATTCATGAAGCAATTCCAGCATTTTCTGTTTGTAAGCCTCGTGCCCTGTCCATAGAATTATAGAATGATGCAGCACAGAAGGAGGCCATTCGGCCCATCGTGCCTGTGCTGGCTCTTTGAAAGTACTATCCCATTAGTCCCACTCCTCTGCCCTTTCCGCACCTTGCAGTTGAGACTCAGCCAAAACATACAAGATACCAAAGTACATCAGTGAAGTAAGTTGTGTTGGCGGCGTGTGGAATGAGTGGGGGATGCGCAGAAGGAAAAGCTGACAGAGGGAGGGGAGACTTACAGATAACGGTGAGAAAAAGAGTTGGAGACAAATGGAGAGCTTCAGAAGTGGGAAAAATTTGTGGAAGGTAACCAGAGAGAGAAAGAGGAAAGGAAGGTAGAAAGAGTGGATAACAATCCACAAGGCAGAAAGGGAGGCGGAAAGACATCCTGCATGACAAGAAGACACAGTTACAGGAAGACGGAATACAATTTCTAAAAGTTTTGTCTGTAAGCAATGCCATGGGAGGTCACATTATATAATAACACACTGCGGTAGATTTCTGTCTTCACCAGGAACGGATCGCCTGCCCTTCATAGAATCAATGGAATGAAAATCGGACGGGTTCTTTAAAGGGTGGGTGATCAGATTCAGGATTGCCACGCAGATGAACATCTACCCCACTGTGTCGTACTGTCCATATATAATTATATAAGTATTGACACCATTGTGTAGCCAATGAGTTGGAGGCAGGGCAGGATGGGACTTATGGCAGGACTTACAGCAAGCAATCTATTTTACAGCAAACAAGGTCTAATTACTCAGCTAACAGCAAACCGAGTCTATTTAAACTGCGGACTACAGCAAACAGTCTATTTACTCAGGAAGCAGAGTCTATTTAAACAGAGACTCGATGAACCACAGCAAACAGAACTCACAATGGAAACTATCGCAAAGCCTCCTGATCAAAGCAGGATTATTTCTCCAGCAAAATACAGTGAGTGGAGAATAGTTGCATAAATACGTGCATAAAATCAATCCCAGTCACTTAAAGCGATGCGATCTCCAGACGTGACTGACAGGGGAGCTAGCCAATCATCTCCATCAGGCCGGGCATAGAGGTGTCACTATATGCAGCTATAATTAAAAATCTTGCATCTTGTACAGGCTCCTCACATCAGACCTTTCAAAAGCATTACACCTGTAAGTGTTGACTCGCAGGTGTCAGACCACAGATCACCACAGTTCTCAAGTCCATAAGGCAAAACATTTTGCTGTAGTCAGGACTTCTTTTACTGCCCATCGACTGCATTTATTTTAACAAGAGAAAGTTTCACTTACTTTGCCTTGTGAAATCAGTCAGCAAGATTCTCTTCTATTGCCTGCTATTATCATTCAGTGACCACTATCATTCACAGATGGCAACGAGCAGGCAATTGCAAAACCTATTTTCTGGCCTGTAATGTCTAATAATATAAGCTGAATGGATATATAAAAGCTCTAATAGAATGTACCACTCAAAACGTTCAACTACTGTGAGGTTTAATGTCCTCTAGTAGTACACTGCTCAAACACAGTCACATAAAATTAATCGTGAGCTATTTTAATGGAGTTGTATCTTTTACTCGCTGATCAGAGAAACAGGCGTGGAGGTCATCGGGCCTGATTCAGGTGTCAATAGCTGGAAAATTGAATTCACATCAAATTGGGCGTGTTGAACTCTTAGTTTGATCCTGTGAGCAGCGAAGACCGCTGGAGGGGATGGAGTCTCGGAAAATTCTCCTTAATATAAACAGACTATGCTAAACAATTACACAAAGGACTTTCTTATGTTTTTCCTTTCCCATACTTTCACTCTGGTTCTTTCCATTTTCTTTGCTATTTCATCTGTATACCTCCCATTCTCTCTGTGTACGCCAAGCAGAAAATTAAACAACTTGCATTTATAGATAGTAAAATATCCCACGGTGCTTAAACCAGCTAATATGGAAGGAAACAGTTAATGCGCTTGTGTTTTGTTGTGCACATTGGGGTAAATTTTATTGGCGGTAGTCGTACTTGGTGGGAGCACCGATCAGAGAATCAAGGCACTCATGATTTTCCAGTTATTCATTTCAATAGCCACAAATTTGGCCGTGCCCTGAGTTGGACGTGCTGGCCTCCCCATTCGATTCCCTGATCCTGGAATTCTCTACCCCAGAGGGCTGTGGATGTTCAGTCATTGAGTATATTCGAGACAGAGATCCATAGATTTTTAGATACGAAGGGAACCAAGGGATATGGGGATAGTGCGGGAAGGTGAAGTTGAGGTCGAAGATCAGCCATGATCTTATTGAATGGCGGAGCAGGCTCGAAGGGCCGAATGGCCTACTCCTGCTCCTATTTCTTATGTTCTTAAGTTCTTATCAGTATTATGCCAAACAAGACTCCCACCAGGCAGGGTGTCTCATAAAATGTACCCTATTATTACATAAAGTTAACCAACGCCTGCAGATATTAAAAAGATTCTGCAGGGTGTCTTACAATCATAATGCACCAGATGCATCATGTTCTGACACTGATTTAGTGCTTTGCGCATCCTATGCTATAAATCTAGGTATAAAGCTGCTGTTCCATCAGGGAGCAGGCACTAAGCTGTAATTATTAACTGCATGCTGCTTTTACTCAGCAAGCAACAGCTTCCTGTTGTATTTACTCAAACTGACTTTTTATGTGAAAATTACTTGCAGCAGGAAGCTTTTATCTTTTTAATTTACTTCTGTGCTTTACACAAGGCCATTTCATTACAAGTATTAATGATGCTAAAACCACCTACACACTGTTAAACTATTTTATGCCAGTTCTGGAAATTCTTGAATGCTTCTTCATCAGGTGATGCTTTATTAAGAAATTAGAATGTGAAAGGTCGTGCTGTAACGTATGGTCTACTTTGGGTCATCAATATTGTAAACTCAAAATTTTGCGCTGCACTTTAAAGTGGAGCTTGCCAGAGGCTATTAAACCTAAGCTGTTCATTTTTAAAGCTTAAAGCTTCGCACATGCAAAATTCATAAAGTCAGCTTTTATTACTTCTGTGGCAACTTTGGAAGGATCCTGGGAGTGCATTGGTACTTGAAAGAATTTATTGGAATTTCAACAGGATAATTCAGTTGAGAACTGAGTCAAGGAATCAAACCATGTCAAATCCTGCAGAAAACTGAAAACTGGAGTCAAGTCTTTGGCTCAGCAAACTCAGTAGTTCGATAAATTACAAGTTTTATCCACTGTAATTGACTGATTAGTGGGTCTCCTGTGGTACAGAAATGGGGAGATGTTACTCAATCGAATGATTGCAAGTGGTAGGTCAATAAGAATGCACCATGTCCGTGGAGGCAACATCCTCTAGTGAATTTCTTATTAACTCACTAATGTCTGCAAAAATAAACTCTCAATCATTCTCACCGCTGCAGTCCCAGTAGTAGAACCTTCACACTTAGCCGCCTGCTCACAGTCTCTCAGACAATGGCGTTCCATGTAGCTGTATTGTGCAGATGTGAAAACTCAGCATCAATTGCTATATCCTTTGTGAAAAGAAAATGCAGCTTTTGCGTAATACACACCGATGATCTGTGAAACAACAGAATCTCTGCTTGAGCATGCTAATGGGGGTGTTCTACCGGAATTCAAGTGGAAACATGAGCTTCCAAGTGTCAGTACAAGCCTCTACATGTCACCATGGCTTAATGGTAGTCGGCTCACCTCTGTGAACCAACGAACAAACAAACTTGCATTTATGTAATGCCTTTCATGACCGCAGGATGTCCCAATGCGCTTTACAGCCAATGAAGTACTTTTGAAGTGCAGTCGCCGTTGCAATGTAGGAACACGGCAGCCAATTTGCGCACAGCAAGCTCCCACAAACAGCAATGAGATAATGACCAGATAATCTGTTTTGAGTGATGTTGGTGATCAATACCGGCACTGGGGAGAACTCCCCTGCTCTTCTTCGAAAAGTATCATGGGATCAGTTCTTCAAATTTATTGTCAAGTTTTACTGATCTCCTGCTTAATTATAGCCAGTGCCAAATGACTACTCGCTAGAATGTTCAAATGAGGTGATGTGCAGTTATTTCATCTGTTGTGTGATTGCTGAATATTATTGGCATGATTTGGCCCGTGTGCTTGTGATTTGTTTTGGGTGTGTGACATCGATGCTCTGGGTTTGTGAATCCCATCATGCAGTTGCACCATAGCACAACAGAGGCATGTGGACAACACTGCTGAGGATTTGGTGGTCCTGCTCCATAAAATGCACAAAAAAAGGGGCTCTATTTGGGGCGAAAGGCAGTCAAAACACAGTTTGCAGCTAAATGCAGTGAGCCACTGACTGAATGAATGCAATCATTCTGGTTCTCATAATTCATGTGTCAGCTGTGGCTCAGTGGGTAGCACACTCGCCTCTGAGTCAGAAGGTTGTGGGTTCATAGTCCCACTCCAGGGACTTGAGCACATAAAGCTAGGCTGACACTGCAGTGCTGAGGGAGTGCTGCACTGTCGGAGGTGCCGTCTTTCGGATGAGACGTTAAACCGAGGCCCCGTCTGCTCTCTCAGGTGGACGTAAAAAGATCCCGTGGCACTATTTCAAGAAGAGCAAGGGAGTTATTCCTCCGTGTCGTGGCCATATATTTATTCCTCAACCAACATAACAAAAACAGATTATCTGGTCATTAGCACGTTGCTTTTTGTGGGAGCTTGCTGTACGCAAATTGGCTGCCGTATTTCCCACATTACAACAGTGACTGAGGTGAAGGTGACTGTGCTTCTCACTTTAGCAGACATTTCTAGTGCACTCATCAACCAAGGCACAAACCTAAACTGGGATCTGGGATCCGGACGCTGGGAGGTACCATGGCATACTGTTCCTGAACGCGGAGGCAGTGGCAGCTAAGGAGCAGCTAACAAATGCAGAAGCTTTCAGTCCGAGGCCCTCCTCTGCTGCCATGGGCGCAGAGGATCGCACGAGAGCCACATGCCCAATCCTTATTCTCCTTTAAATAATGCGGGCATTCAGAATGTCACACAGTATTGGCTGCTTCCTAGCTGTGCAGGTTCACCAGAATGATACTGGGACTAAAAGGGTTAAATTATGAGGACAGGTTACATAGACTAGGCTTGTATTCCCTTGAGTATAGAAGATTAAAGGGGTGAGCGGATTGAGGTGTTAAAGATGATTAAAGGAGTCAACAGGGCAGAGGGAGAAAAGCTATTTCCTCTGATGGGGAAGTCCAGAACAAAGGGGGCATTGTGGCGGATCACCACCTAAAACGGGCATAATCCACTCTTCCGTCTGTGGACAAATTTCCAGCACCTTCCCTTTAAGGCACCTTACCTTTAAGGCAGAAGGGGGCGGGGCCTCAGGTTTTACCCAGAGAATTCTGGGAGCTTTTCAGTCTGCCATTTTGTGCCATGCTGTGATTAAAAAGTCTCTTGTTTAACACAAATGGATTCAGCCTTAATTCGTGTTTCGCGGCAGCCTCAACAGCATAACCTTAAAATCAGAGCCAGGCCATTGAGCGGTGCTGTTGGGAAACACTTCTTAACACAAAGGGTAGTGGAAATCTGGAACTCTCTCCCCCAAAAAGCTGTTGAGGCTGAGGGTCAATTGAAAATTTCAAAACTGAGATTGATAGATTTTTGTTAGGGAAGGCTATTAAGGGTTACGGAACCAAGGCGGGTAAATTAAGTCAAGATACAGATCAGCCATCATCTAACTGAATGGTGGAACAGGCTCGAGGGGCTGAATGGCCTACTCCTGTTCCTATGTTCCTATATGCGTAGATACCTCCTGAACAGTGATTAAGTGTAAATTCTTTCTGTTCATGAAGGCTATGTAGTTGATATTTTTGGAGTGGTTATTTTTTATCACATTTCATGCTTGCTTTCCTGACTTTGGGTCTATACTACATTCCGTACTGTCCACACAAGTTTTTCTTTTTTCCTTCACTTTTAGAAAGAATTCTCATTTGATTGTTGCTGAAACCTTGCAAACTGTTGCCTATAGTTCCATTTTCCTCCCTGTTCAATGCTTCGATCTGTTGTTTTATTGTTTCCGTTGCCCTATTTATCTGCACTGCCTTGTCTAAGGTTAAATCTTATTACCTCAGCAGCCTTTCACTCAGAGAATTATCTGCTGTTCCACAAATGATCCCGTCCATAATTAGTGATTCTGTCAATTCACAGATCTTTCCGTGAATTCCTAATTCAGTTCTATACTGATCTATGGTTTCACCATATTCAGTTCATGTGAAAATTTGTACCTTTCATAACTGCCATTTCAGTTAGGATTTTTAACCTTATTTCTTTCAACTTTATTTACCATTACATCCAGTACCACAATTTCTTCTTCCTCATACTTGAAGTTATTGTAAATACCTAGTGCTATTTTCCCCATAATATACAATCACATTCGGTTGGAGGTTGAGTTTATCCACTTTAGTATCCATTTTGGAGGTTTACATTTGAACACATGGTATAATCTTATTCCCAGTATCAACGTGTTTTACTCCACAAGCTCGCTTTACTCAATTGCTTACTGCAGTTCTTCACCCCCACTTTTCCTTTTCATTCAACATCTCTGAGACTATATGGTAGAAATTACAGTTGCTGATATTAGCAGACAATCTCTTAACCCATTCATATGATATTCCTCTGTCTGCTGTTTTAATTGGGTTACCGGCTCCATTAAAATAGCAGACAGGAATGCGATCCAAAAATCTAAAGTGTTCCTCTGATAATATTGGCAACAGTAATTTCTACCCGTATGTGTCATTTTTATGTCTATATTGTTTTGAGGTTTCATAATAATTTGCCTTCAAATGATAAAGGAATAGCAACTAGATTTATCATTGTTGCTTATTAATTTGGACAACTTTACATTCCGACAGCAGTTCTCTGCCACCTACAACCTCCTTCTCACTAGACTTACTCCCCCAGTCTGTTCCAACCAGTTGTGCTTGATTGACATGTGCAATGATGCTTACTGATGTTAAGGGACTGTCTCTAAATTATCATACTTAAACCGCTGAGACTCTTTGTCAAGGCTAACACATGATTAATGGCCAATTGGAGGGGAGCCACACAGTCATGGAACCATAGGGGTGATTATCCGATCTGATATTCCCAGCAGCATGTAATAACAGGCAGCGCAAAGCAGATTCACAACCCATGGTTTTTCGTCCATTAACTTTAATAGGTGAAAAAATCATAGGTACGTGCCCTTGAATTGCCAAGATGCAATCTCTGTGAGTGCTACTCCCCAGTGGGAGAACTGGATCATGAAATCACCCCTCACAGCCCAACAAGGAATCAACTCCTTCAGAACAGGGGAGGTGAGAAGGTTGGTAGAGAAAGTTGGTGAGAAAAATAAATTCCTAAATCTCCATCAAGCCTGAGTCAGTCCAAAATCAGAAAAAAAAGAAACAGTAGAAGAACATCTGTGAGAATGCCAACTGCATGACACCCCTTGAAATATTACTTAGGTGTAGCACCATTGGCGGCTGTGCCTTCAGCCATTTGGTCCTCTGTAATTCCCTCCCTAAACTGCTCTGCCTCGCAACTGGAGCAGTTTCATTGGTAAGTTGCAGCTTGAATTCGTAGGTTTCTGCAGTAGGGTCTTACACAATGAACATTTCAAAGGCTATAGGACAAAAGGCAGTAGTCAAGGTGAAACAGGGTAAAAGAAACATTTTGTCCCAAGTACTTGATGTGGGTCACCTTACCTTGGTTATTTACTTCAGGTCCAACAGCACCATGCAAATTTAGTACTCGCATCTCTGAGTGATGTCAACCAAATTGATGGTTTATGCTACCTACTGCCTGGCACTTTTTGACCACTCTCCCATGGGATAGTGTGCCGGAATGACAAACTGGTTAACCTTCTTTCCTTCCCGTGTCTTTTTGCAGCTGTTTTTGTTTTTCATTTGTTCTTGGGATGTGGGCTACCCACATTTATTGCCCATCACTAGTTGTCCTGAGTGGTGGTGGATTTTTTCCCTTGAACCGTTACAGTCCTTGTGGTTGATGGTGTTCCCACGATGGTGTCAGGAAGGGAATTCCAGGATTATGACCCACTGGTGATGAAGGAACCGGGATTATCGGTCCAAGTCAGGATGGTGTGTGACTTGGAGTTCCATTGCTGCAAGCTGTCTTCTCAACATCCCATTATCAGTCCGCCGACTTTAGACAAAACTGAAGACATTTTCTTTCAAATAGTTGCCAGCAAAAAGCTCCAACACCTGAACTCCCATCCCTGATTCAGCAAGCTGACTGAGTGATGAATTATATGTCGGGAGTTTGCTTGGAATATAAAATTTGTTTTGACCCTGGAAGATTCATTGCATCATTTGGCTTGGCTCAAAGCCCACACGGCAACATTCCCCCACCACCTGTGATTATTGTCGATGATCAACCCAACTATGGGACCAATGCTGTAAGGCTGGGTGAAATATAGACATCAACTCCCTCAGCAGTCTCCAATACAAAATTGCTACTCATATTATTATGATTGTTTAGTTGAGCTACATATCTCCAATTTGCCTGTTTTAGTAGATCCTACTTTTTTTTCACCACAGCTGGGAACCAATGAGAATCATTGGGCCGGATATTCCGACCCCCCGCGGGTGTGCACGAGGTGTGTACACATCCATAGGGGCCTCGCAAGTGCCGGTTTCAGGCATGCGAAGCGCATGCGCTAAAACCCAGCATTTCCGGTCTGTCAAGATTTCTCTTGACAGATCATCTGCCTGCCCGGGAAAAGGGCCTCCGCGGGCAGAGAGTTCCGCTTTCTGCACAACCTCCGCCCGCTGAAAACCTTTAAAAATCTTACGCCTGGTACCAGCATAAGAGTTTAAAAAAAAAAAAATGTTTTTACTCATTTATAATTTTAAAAGACTTTTAAAAAAGGTAAGTTTATTTTTAGCCCCGTAAAAACTTAAATTATTTTTTTCAAAAAATTTAATTTTTGTTTAAAATATTTAATTTAATGTAATTTTAACTAATTTTAAATACGTGATTTAAAAAAAATTATTTAATGGTTAACTGTTTTTTAAGTGATTCCCATTCATACTTTTGACAGATCCGTGTGGAGAGACCTGTCAAAAGTATGTAGGGGGATTCCCTTCTTTGATTGGTTCCCCATGGCCCACGTGATCCCAGGAACGCTTGCGAACTGCCTGCACCCCTGGGATTCTTGGGCCTCTGCGCACACGGACCAGGAGAGGCCCAGGATCGGAAGTCTTGGGACCTACAAAGCCAGCAGGTAAGTGCGTAGATATTTCCAGATCGGAGGCATCCGAACGCAGGAAGCCTCCGATCGAAAAATCCAGCCCATTATTAAAATAGTGGGCAACATGCATCTAACCTTCTACTACTCATCATATGGTCCAGTGGCCAATTATGCACATCTCTACTTCGCGTGCTGCCCTTAGGGACCCTGAGTTTCTATTCATCCTTAGAAAGGGTACAGAGGAGGTTTACCAGGATGTCACCAGGGATGAGAGACTTCAGTTCTGAGGAGAGGTGGGAAAAGTTAGGACTGTTCTCCTTGAAACAGAGAAGGTTAAGAGATGACCTAATAGAGGTTTCAAGATGATGAGAGGTTTTGATAGAGCAGATAGAGAAAAACTATTTCCTCTGGTGAGTGGGTCAATAACCAGAGGTCATAGATTTAAAATCATAGGAAAAAGGTTTAGAGGGGAGATGAGGAGAAATGTTTTCACTCAGAGCGTTGTCGGGATCTGGAACGTTCCAGCTGAAAAGGTGGTGGAAGCTGATTCCACAAATAGGCCGGAATTTTGAGGAAGAAGGCGGGTTGGGGGGTGGGGGGGGGACTTCAAGGCGGTTGGGAAACCTGAGAGAGAGGGTTTCCTGCAGGCCCTGCTGACTTTAACGGCAGGGCCTGATTTGCATGTGAGGCCTTGGTTTCCCGCCCGCAGCCAGCCAGATTGAGCTGGCTGCGGGTGGGTCTGGCTGCGGGCGGGTAGGCCTGCGGCTGCACGGTGGAGGGAGGGAGGGGTCAGGTCGTGCTGTTAAAAGGATGGGGGCGGGGGCGGCCAGCGATCGGGGGTCGGGCCAGGGAAAGGATCGGGGGTGGTGGGGGGGGGTCAGGCAGAGATCGGGGGTCGGGTCATGCCGTTAAAAGGATGGGGGGGTCGGGCAGAGATGGCGGGGGGGTGGAGAGAGGATCGGGGCCGGAGCATCGGGGGGAAGAGAAGCATGGACGAGGCCGGATGATCGGGGTGCATGAAGAGAAGATCGGGGCCGGCCACTGGAGGATCGTGGCTGGATTCAGCATCATCGTTGAGGGTGGGGGTGGCCGGGGTGGGGGGTAATCGGAGGCCTCGTGACGGGGTCTCCGATCGCGGGGGGTGGGTTAGGTAGGGTCCCTGGATCCAGGAGGTAGGTATAAAGGCACTTACCTCCTGGATCCAGCAGTCCCCGTCTTGCTTTAACTGCGGGGTTTCATGAATTGTGTGAAATCCGTCCATATGCAGTTAAAAATAAAATAGAGGTTAAAAATATTTAAATTGACGTTCCGCCCCCCTGGGAATGGGTTGGTCGCCCGCCCCCCGTCGTGCTTCCTGTCCCGCCTCCGTTAAAACCGGAAGTGGGCGGGTTGGAGGCTGGATCAGGTCGGGAATCCCATTTTTAACAATTTAGCTACCCCCAACGCTCCAAACCCACCCGGTTTTTTAGGTGAAAATTCCCCCCATAATTTAACAAGGGAGTTGGGCAGGTACTTGAGGATGAGGAACTTACAGGGTTGCGGAATAAAGCGGGGGTGTGGGACAAAGCACGACTGCTCTTTCAAAGAGCCAGCACAGGCGCGACGGCCCAATGGCCTCCTTCTGCGCTACACGTTTCTACGATTCTATGATTCTATACGTGCTGGGCTGTGGGATGTTGCTATCTTTCTCATCTCTACTGTGAGAGAAAACGAGAGGATGCTATTAGAAGGTAAGGCTATCTCAACATTCATTAAGTAAGGGCTGTGTGAAAATCTATAGTTTGATGGATCTGTCCATCCTGTGTTTCTCTTTTCATTGCTTTGAGCAAGTACCTGGCCTCCACCTAGCATTTGCCCATGATGGCATGATCGAATTCATGAACTGAACTGCCACAAACCATTGTCTCATCACTGTATATTGCAATGTGTTTCAGCATTTCTGAGAACGGCCCTCAAGCAAGACATTGCTGAGTTATTATAGCCCTCGGCAGGAAAAGTAATGAATAACACTGCTCTACTCCAGCTAGAGATCAGTGAGGGGAGGACTTTATTGTTGAGCTAGAGGTTACTTACGAAACTCAGGGAAGATTGCTGAAGATTTTTGTTAGAAAATAAATACTGGACAAAATGAAAACTGATATCTCATTGTTTTCGATTTTGCAGCTCATATGTTATAGAGCATGTTTATAAGCAAGAATTCCTCCGGTTTTCCCTCCTTATTTGCCTTCATAGGTCTGAGTGTCATCAGCAGATGTTACTTAAATCCACTATCATGACTGCCCACTTCAGGAATTTCTGAGATGATTCCTTCCTTGGAGTATTCCTTTGCTGGGGTCAAACTGAAAGTTGGTGAATGTCACTCATGGGCATGCTGTATTCTTTTAGACAATACACAGATTGGCATCAACATTGAGATAAGTAGAGGAGCCTGTGGCTTGCCACACACCTGGAGAAGAATAGGGCAGGTGCTAGCACCATTTGTTCTCAGTTTGCAATTACATGGTAAAATGAAAGGAAGCTGCTTGTTAGAAGCATATACTTAGTAGGCAATAGTTAATAATTCAAGACGGATGAATCATTATTAATGTGCATGGGCTGCATTAAAATAGGAGGATATTCATAGAACTTTTTAGATTGGATTGTCTAGCTGCAACCTGTATTTTTAATTATGTAAAGCCTACTTGATATTAATCAATGTATAAACAATTTATGTCCAGAAACCCTATTCTTAAAAACCAATATTCCGTCTGTGTAAATACTGAAATAAATCAGGCTGAACCTGATGATAATGGACATGTTTTGTGCTTTTTTTGAAATATAGATAAACCTGAGGGTTGATTTATATAAAACGTCAAAATGAAATACTTTGCTTATGATTAATAACAACAGCAAAGTATTAATTCTGATGAAAGCATCTGTACCCAGAATCTTGATTACCAAAAACTACCGTGTATCTAATCCTTTACTGAATTACAGCCTGCAGCACAGTGTCATGTTTACCACTCAGGAAATAATGTATGAGTAGGTGTACGCTCTGCTTCATTTAAGAGCTAGTTGTTAAAGCAAACTGCAAGTATGCAGTGGGAAACAGTGATGGAATTTAGGGCGTGGGTAAAAACTGCCACGGTTAGCCAGTACACTGCGAAGGTCGACGGGATGCTTGTTGGCAGTTTTATTGTTCGAAACCTGAACCGACAGCTTATTCGGCGCGTGCTTGTTATTTAGTAAGAATGAGGAGATGCTGTGACGCCGACAACATTTTGAAATAGTTTTCCGCTCAAGGATTGTGGAAAGCAGTCGGAGTTATGAGGTTTCGGGTCTGGTCAAAATGAAGTTGGTCCCAGTCCACTCAACGTAAGCCTATGCACAAAGGCCCAGACATTCCTGCGGAGGAGCTGCAGATCTTGGGTAGAGTGGAACTTCCGCCAGCTCACTGCTGGTGTTGGAAAACCCAGGGTCATTTCGATGTTTTTTTTCCAGTGCACATGTGGGGTGCCCCCTGACCGGAGGGGAGGAACCTTGCCACAGCATCTGTATGCCAAAGGTGGGTTGTTTGAAAAAAATTGAAAAACTTCTGTCAGTTGCAGTAATCCTGTGGCTTATTGCATTCCAGGAAATGGCCTTTCAGTGCAGAAGTTCTCCCTTCACACCCCCATAGTCCTAGCAAAGCTGGGTGTCAGGAGCTCCCAGACATCTCTGGCCTCCAACACGAGAAAAATATGCCATTGTATTGCACCCGCCCATTTCCAACAGGGCTGCAATGGGGCAGAAACCTGGTGAACTCGGGTTCCAGCCCAAATTCCCGAACACCTCAGCTGGCTGACCTCCGCTCAGTTGCCTGACGTGGCCCCAGGAATTGCAAACCCAGACAATGACAATTGAGGCATTAGATTCAATCACATGAGCGAACACTGGTTAATTGGGAGAACTGGTGTGAATGAGGCAGATAATGTCTCACCCGCCGCCCCCTAATTTTCATCAGGTGAGAACTGGGCGGCCACCAGTTGAACCTTCTAGGCTGTAATAATGGTGCAATTTTCCAGGAAATTCTGGGCCATTGTCTTTCACAGTTTCATGGGTCTGGCATATTTGAAAGGGTTGTTTTAGCACTGTTGTCTCATTGGTGGATAAATCATAAATCAGCAACTTGCGATGTATGCATATGACTGGACACACGGGTTTAGAAGATTATGGCGGCAAAATGGAAAAGAAAATTGGACGCGGTATAAAACAGGCTCCCGATCTTTTACTGTCTATTTCCGTGCTACTGGCACATACCAGTTTTAACCACTATGACCCTACTGTTTCTCTCCTGCCTCGGCCTGGCATTTGTCAGGTGGCATGCACTCAGAGTCTACTCAGGCTAACAAATTCATATTCTGACAGTGGCCCATATATGACCCTGGCATAGGACCATCCTGGCACGCTCCCTGCGCTAGAAGACACAAATCCTGGTGCAGAAGTATTGGCTGCTGGCTGTGTGGTCTTCTAGCTACTGTCCAAAGGCAGCAGCCAGAAGGGCTCCAGCTACCAAGATCTTCTCGGTGCTGCTGATGTAGGGTCACAGAGCTGAAACGTTAACTCTGTTTCTCTCTCCACGGATGCTGCCTGGCCTGCTGAGTGTTTCCAGCATTTTCTGTTGTTATTTCATACTTACCTTCTGTTGGGTTCCAACAGGTGGCGCCCAGGCCATTCAAACCATCGGATTTGAGCGGGGTTGCGTGCAAGGCCGAACACCTGCATCATCTGGGCACCCCTTCTAATGGTCATCTACTCACTGTTCCTGCAGGGAGATGAAGTAGGGAGTGCTGTTTGACCACTCCTGTATCATTTGCATGGCTCACCCTGGAGCAGGTACAAACATTCCGTGTAGCCATGGAAATGCCTGAGGAAAATAAAGGGGCGGAGTCCCAGGATAACAAGTCTCCACCCCTTTTCCTCTCGTTTGTGCCATGGAACTGAGTATTCCCGGGGTACAAAGGAAAGTATAATCTCCCCCTATATGTGGCCACTGGTACAGGCCTAAGCCTTGACCCCCCTGATTTAAAGTCTAATGTGTATCCTTTATGTTGCATGTTACAATGACAATTGATGTCATATTTGCAAGTCCTCTTCACCCTTCTGACTTGTATTAGCATATACTTTTGACATACAGGAGAGATCAGAGAAAGACTACTGTCTGGTGAAAGACAACTGAAATTATGGGAACAGAAAACCCATGTTAGAGACTCTAATCCTTTGCTTTTCTTCCATGTGTTTATGTTTTATATTTCACACCAGTCGAGGTCTGTCATCTAAACTTTTCAACCATAGATATGGCACATGCACAGTTGCAGATAGACTTTCAAAGGTGACATACATGAATTAAACCTGACGTTAATAGAAAAACTTCTCATTCGTAATAATACATTGAAAGGCTGTTTCACTCAACACTGAGTTAATACTAAATCATGTTAAGGCAACTCAGATACTGGTATATACATTAAGAACAAGTGAGTATCTAATCTATACTTAGCTTGATGAACTTGGATAGTGATGTAGAATTTTGCTAAAAATAACTAAAGGTACAAGAGGAGTAGCAAATGTGAGAAAGAAATTAGAAATTACAGAATCTCAGACTGAATGAGCATCTCAACCCATAATTAGAAACAGCATCACACAAACTTCACAGATCTAGGCAGTTGTTCTGTTCATTTCAGATAGAGTTTTTACTAGTTTTCTACTGATTTTGTACTTTGCGGTTAATATGTATCCATCTATAATGCATTCAAAGTCTTGCATATAACACGCACTTCCTGTAAGCTTCACATTACTTCCTGTCACACTTCAGCGGTTACACTTTAGACCTCCTGTAATATTTTGTTGATTTGTTGAAAATAAAACAGCAGCAAATAAGAATTGAAGGGGTAGAGAACGTACGAATCAAAAATGTGACCCCCAATTATAATTGCGGGTGAGGGGCAAGCGGAGGCCAGCGGAGTGAGCATAAGAACATAAGAAATAGGAGCAGGAGTAGGCCATTTGGCCCCTCGAGCCTGCTCTGCCATTCAATAAGATCATGGCTGATCTTCCACCTCAACCCCACTTTCCTGCACTATCCCCATATCCCTTGATTCCCTTAATATCCAAAAATCTATCGATCTCTGTCTTGAATATACTCAACGACTGAGCCTCCACAGCCCTCTGGAGTAGAGAATTCCAAAGATTCACCACCCTCTGAGTGAAGAAATTGCTCCTCATCTCAGTCCTAAATGGCCGACCCCTTATTCTGAGACTGTGACCCCTGGTTCTAGACTCCCCAGCCAGGGGAAACATCCTCCCTGCATCTACCCTGTCAAGCCCTGTAAAAATTTTGTATGTTTCAATGAGATCACCTCTCATTCTTCTAAACTCTAGAGAATATAGGCCTAGTCTACTCAATCTCTCCTCATAGGACAATCCCCCCATCCCAGGAATCAGTCTGGTGAACCTTCGTTGCACTCCCTCTATGGCAAGTATATTCTTCCTTAGATAAGGAGACCAAAACTGTATACAATACTCCGGGTGTGGTCTTAATATAATTGCAGTAAGACGTCTTTACTCTGATACTCAAATCCTCTTGTAATAAAGGCCAACATACCATTTGCTTTCCTAATTGCTTGCTGTACCTGCATGTTAACTTTCAGTGATTCGTGTACAAGGACACCCAAGTCCCTCTGAACACCAACATTTCCCAATCTCTCACCATTTGAAAAATACTCTGCTTTTCTATTTTTCCTACCAAAGTGGATAACTTCACATTTCACCACCTTATATTCTATTTGCCAAGTTCTTGCCCACTCACTTAACTTGCCTATAGCCCCTTGAAGCTTCTTTGCATCCTCCTCACAACTTACATTCCCACCCAGCTTTGTATCATCAGCAAACTTGGATATATTACATTTGGTCCCCTCATCCAAATCATTGATATAGATTGTGAATAGCTGAGGCCCAAGCACTGATCCTTGTGGTACCCCCACTAGTTACAGCCTGCCAACCCGAAAATGACCCGTTTATTCCTACTCTCTGTTTTCTGTCCATTAACCAATCCTCAATCCATGCTAGTATATTACCCACAATCCCATGAGTCCTAATTTTGTTTAATAACCTTTTGTGTGGCACCTTATCGAATGCCTTCTGAAAATCCAAATACACCACATCCACTGGTTTCCCCTTATCTATTCCGCTGGTTACAACCTCGGCTCGGCCTTGGCTCACTGATGTGAGTCCGGACTTTATTTGCATATACCAGGCCCAATTTGTGCCCGAATCTGGTGTCAATGATGCCAGGCAGGCGGGCAGGAAGTGGGTGCACAGGACAGGAGGGCATGGCTAGAGACCCACAGGAATTATGCCCAGCAGTTAGGTAAGTGGTGGGCATGGGGGTTGGCCATCACGGTCAGGGGAGGGAAACCTGAGGCCTTAGGTTTCCTCGTGGAGCCCGGGGGAGCACGCCTGCTCCTTCTGGCTCACAAGGAAACATTTTTTTTTAATTTATTTACCTGGTGCAAGGACCTCACTGGCTAGCCAAAGCGTGCCTGTTTACATGGTGCAAGGCTGAATCCAGCAATTATTGGGTGAGTAAGTCGCTGCGAGCATTTCAACGCCTCGCACACCCAGCTCTCATTGGGCGTGGAGGGTTAAAATCAACTGTGGAAACTGGCAAGCAAACTAACAATGAGAAACTACCATGGATTAATAAATTCCTGAATGACCAGTCAGGAGACCCAGCTATTAAAAGAAAGGGGCGGGTGAACCAATTGAATCGCTCAAAATAACTTTTGAAAAAAGAAATGGCCTTTATTTTTACGGTTACTGAAATTTTCAATGTCTACAATTATGGGCTGGATTTTGTCTTGGGGTCGGGTTGGGGTCGTGTTACCCGTATTTCGTGTTGCCCCCCCGACTCCAGATTAATGTGGATGAATGATGCAATTTTCACTTAATTGGGCAATTGAGTTCCAGCATGTGGGAACCCATGAACCAATTAGTGCTTTCAGTGGGAAAGTCGCCTCTGATGATGTCATCATTGCAGGTCAGAGACTGACTGCCTGGCCTTTGCTGTGAGTGGACCTGGATGCAAAATGAGCAGCGAGAGAGAGAGAGAGAGAGAGAGAGAATATGAATGAATTTTTTTTTTCCATGCAAGGCCAGGCAGTCTCTGAAGACATTTAATGCAGCAGCATCAGAGGCGACTTCCAGACCTAATACTACTACTACTACCTTCATCACATCTCCGTTGTAATAGTGGACCTGCAGCTGATAGTCAGCTATCCACTTGTGCTCCCGCCAGGTTTCACTGGCGTGTTTCACATCAGGCGTACTTCACGTCGGAAAAGGGTTAAACTAGCTAAAACGTTTCAAAATGGCATTACAGAGCCAATTTAGGGCTTGTTAAGGGCTTTAATGGCCTCTCCCGCCTCTTGGAGGCGGGACGGAGTCGGGAACCCCGCACACGATTTTGCATGGAGGCGGAATGGAGTCCGGATCCCCGAATCTGCAACTTTAACCCCCCCACACGCCTCCAAACCCGACTCCACGGGTCATTGAAAATCCAGCCCAAGGTCTCTAACATTAAAACGTGACATATTTCACAGTAACACGATTAACCATCGGAATATTGGGGTTGAATTTCTACGGCGGTCCTCCCGATCATTTGCTGTAACTTCAGTGGAAGAGCTGTGGAAACCCCGGAGAAACGGCATAAAGTTACGGCAGATGATCAGCAGGATCCCAGTGGAAATTCAACCTTGCTGTCTTTGAGGGGGGGGCCGATTTTCCCATTGGAGGCGGGGTGGGAGCAGGTTTGGGGGCGGATTCCGAACCCGCCTCCACTGTCAGGTGGGAAAAAGTTGCAATTTTCCCCTAATTGCCCAATTAATTCCGGGCGTGTGGGTTCCCCTGGGCCAATTACTCTTTCTGGACTGAAACTCGCCTCTGCTGACGCCACTTATGCAGCTTCATTTAAGGGCTGCTTGCTGCCTTGGCTC
Source organism: Squalus acanthias (assembly GCA_030390025.1). Taxonomy (NCBI): domain Eukaryota; kingdom Metazoa; phylum Chordata; class Chondrichthyes; order Squaliformes; family Squalidae; genus Squalus; species Squalus acanthias. The sequence goes on from CM059428.1 coordinate 153,955,495, forward strand.
ATTTCACTGCTGTTTTGTGGCTGCTGAACACTTCGCTGAGAAGAGGTGGCCAACTCGAGAGCCATGGCCTCTCCGAGGTTCTCCGATGAGTCTCTGAGTTTTCTGGTTGAGGGGGTGAGAGCTCGCAAGGAGGTGCTCTTCCCCTCATCTGGGAGGAAGAAGCCTCCCACACAGATCAAGGCTGTGTGGGTGCAGCTGGCACAGGATATAACCTCCAGATCTGTGTGCAGCAGAACATGGCTGCAGTGCCGCAAGAAGTTCACTGACCTTGTAAGATCAACCAAAGTGAATATACCATCAGCTTGACCCTCATTCTGCTCCCCTTCTCCTCTCATCACCAGCACTCTGCATTGTCAACCTTCTCCTACACATCCCACTTTACCCTTACAACCCTTGCACCCTTAACCATCCCTCTCACTCTATGAACACAATCACTTCACTATTCGACTATGCTGCCCTCACACTCCCTATCAATGTTATGCAATGACAACGACTAACAACACACAGGGAGCGCCCTTGGAAATGGAACCTCACTCCATCTTTGTCTCCTTCTAAGCATCTATGCTCTGGACTCTCTACACTCACTCCATCTTTCTCAGTCAAACTCCACTTGTCTCCCTCATTGCAGGAAAAGAGCCCACAATAAAAGGGAAAGGGCGAAGACTGGAGGAGGGCCACCTTCCCTCACCCATTTGACAAATGCTGAAGAGGCGGCCCTGGAAATCGTTGGCGCTGAGGTCGAGGTGGAAGTGGGGGACGGACAGATGGGTGCAGCAGAGCAAGCTGGTGACAGAATAGTTTTGCTTCTCTTTCTTTTACATTGCAGGAGTCACTAAAATGGCTGCGAATGTACATTTATAGAAGGGCAATTGATCATCTGCGCTATTGCTTGTGCATGCCACACTACCGTAACATCTCTAACTCATTCCTTTACTCCCCCAAAGGACCATTGACAGCCCCCCTCCCCACTGTCCAGGAGGAGCAGCCTGAGCCGGAAGACTCCTCAGAGGAACCTGCAATCTCTGAGGACGCAGCGTCAGCAGATGTAAGCACACCCAGCACCAGCGCAGATACGCACACCTCGGTGGGACCTTCGCGAGATAGAGTAGTGTTGTCACCTGGTGTATCACAGCTCACAAGTGAGCATCAGCAGATGGTGGAGACAGGGACAGCAGTGGAGAGTCCTCGTCGGAGGGCGCAGGACTCTCCCAGCTTGGCTCAGCTGCATGTCGACCCTGTGCCTCCGGGTCCATCCAGAAGGAGAGCGGTGCTGGAATTCCAGGAGCAGGTGCAGGAGTCTCTGGCAGGTTTTGTATCCAGGGTCACTGCGTGTGTGGAGAAGATGGAGGAGTCCAACTCAAATATGAGCAGAGCATAGAAACATAGAAGATAGGAGCAGGAGTAGGCCATTCGGCCCCTCGAGCCTGCTCCGCCATTCGATGAGATCATGGCTGATCATCCAAACTCAGTACCCTGTACCTGCCTTCTCCCCATATCCCTTGATACCTTTAGCTTTAAGAAATATATCTAACTAATTCTTGAATATATTTAATGACTTGGCCTCAACTACCTTCTGTGGTAGCGAATTCCACAGGTTCACCACTCTCTGGGTGAAGAAATTCTTCCTCATTTCTGTCCGAAATGGCTTACCCCTTATCCTTAGATTATGACCCCTGGTTCTGGACTCTCCGACCATTGGGAACATTCTTCCTGCATCTAGTTTGTCCAGACCTGTCAGAATTTTATATGTTTCAATGAGATCCCCTCTCATTCGTCTATACTCCAGCGAGTATAAGCCCAATCGACCCAATCTCTCCTCATATGTCATTCCTGCCATCCCAGGTATTAGCCTTGTGAATCTTTTTTGAACTCCTTCCATGGCAAGAACATCCTTCCTCAGATAAGGCGACCAAAACTGCACACAGTACTCAAGGTGTGGTCTCACCAAGGCCCTGTACAACTGCAGCAGGACATCCCTGTTCCTATACTCAAACCCTTTCGCTATGAAGGCCAACATACCATTTGCCTTCTTCACCGCCTGCTGCACCTGCATGCTTACCTTCAGCGACTGGTGCACAAGCCTTTGTGGAGTCATTGGCGCATGAGCGCATCTCCTCGGAAAGGTTGGCTACCTCCGTGGAAAGGATGTCTACCTCTGTGGTATCGATGGCTGCCTCTCTGCAGACGATGGCCAGGGCCATGCAGGAGATAAGTCGCCAGAGTGTTGAAAACATGGTCAATGTTCAGAATAGACTGACATCCCTGGAGGAGCGATGGCCAGCTATTGATCAGAGAGACCAGAGCTTGATGGAAGTCCTCAACAGTAGGACTGCCAGTGCAGACACGGGTCGTCATGGCCCCCCTGATGTGAGGCAAGGTGCTGTGAAGCCACTTGCTAACGCTGAGGTTGGGCTAACCCATGAGAAGGATGTTGGTGGCAGAGAACAAGGAAGTCTGGGCTCCTCTCCAAACGCTTACACATCCATGCCACTGCAGAGCCCTCGGTCAGAGCCCCACCAGAGTCCTCACCCAACTGAGATGGGCGTCTCAGCCCCTACACAGCCGCAGGAGGAGCAGACTTTTGTCGAGCCCTCACAGGCTTGCAAACCCAGAGGACGCCCACCAAAGGTGTCTAAGCGAGAGCAGCATGAAAGAGAGCAAGGGGCCTCCGCTTCCGCTGAAGCCACAGGGGAAGCACCATGTAGGAGCAAGAGTAAGAGGAAGATAAAGCACAATTAGTCACACGGGCAGTCACTTGGGTGGTTTTTTGTGTTTAATAATTAAATGTCATCCCTTTGTGAATGTATTAAACTCTGGTGATGGCAAACTGTTGACGTTATGGCCTCTGTGATTTTGGTTTTGGAAGTTCCACATTGCAGCTTCAGCGAGACTTGCTTGGTCAGGTTGGTGGTAAGAGTGAGAGGAAGCCAGAGAGTCATGTCCATTGTGTATCTTGTGCTAAGAAGGAGCCAAGCACATGTGCTAGAATGGGCAGCCTAAGCAAATCCGGCCAAGACGAGTTCATCCCTTGCATTCCGGCCAGCAATGTGCTCGTGTGCTGCTGCTGCTGCTGGTTGATCTGCCTCCGCTCGGTCATCCTCCTCCTCCTCCTCTTCATCTGAGGAGGCTATGTACTGAGCCACTTGCTCCTCAGGAAGCTGCAAGCCACGATGCTGTGCCATGTTGGGCAGCGCACAGCAGACCACGACCATTCTGGAGACCCTGACTGCTGAGTACTGCAGGGCTCCACCTGATCGGTCAAGGCATCTGAATCGCATCTTCAGCAAGCCGATGGTTTGTTCGATGATGGACCTGGTCGAAATGTGGCTGGCGTTGTAGTGCTCCTCAGCTTCGTTCGCTGGCCGCCTGATCGGCGTCATTAGCCACATCTTCAGGGGGTAGCCTTTGTTACCAAGTAGCCATCCGTTAAGTTGGTTTGGCGGCTGGAAAAGCAGAGGCACACTAGACTGCCGCAGGATGAACGAGTCATGGCAACTGCCACAGTACTTGGCACAAACATGCAAAATCTCCTTCTTGTGGTTACACACCAGCTGTACATTGAGGGAGTGGAAGCCCTTGCGGTTGACAAAAATAGCTGGGTTGTGATGGGGTGCCCTCAGGGCCACATGTGTGCAGTCTATAATGCCCTGCACCATTGGCAAGCTTGCCATATTTGCAAATCCAACCGCATGCGCGGTTATACTTGCTTGATCCGTTAAGAAGTGGATGTAATTGTGCACCTTTGCGAACAGGGCATCGGTAAACTGCGTGATGCAACTGTGGGCGGCCGACTGGGAGATGCCGCTGATGTCTGCTGATGCTCACTGGAAGGAGCCTGAAGCAAAAAAGTTGAGTGCGGTGGTGACTTTGACAGCCACTGGTAAGGGGTGTCCACCCGCTCCTTTGGGCTCCAGGTTTTGGTGCAGCAGTGCGCAGATGTCTCCGACAACCTCTCGCGAAAGTCTCAGCCCCCTTTGGCACTGCTGCTCACTCATGTTGAGGTAGCTCATCCTCTGTCTGTAAACCCTCTGTTGGGGGCATCTCCTGCGGCGACGTGCTGCCATGTGCTGGCGCCTTCTGCCCTGTGCACCATCAGGTGGGTGAGCAGCAGGTTGGCGCTCCTGCTGCTGTTCTGCCTGGTTCTGCTGCTGCCATGGCTGCTCCTCATCTGAATCTGAGGTCCATGATGAAAGGAAATAAATGTTTCCCATGCTGCTGGCAGATACCTCCGTTGGGGAAGCGCTCAGTCCAAGCGGCGAGAGGGTTTTCCCAGGAGGTCCGAAAGTAGATAGATCTCAGCTGCACCACCTCCGGCTTCAGTAGGCCTGGAAAAAGTGCTCAAAGACCTGTGGAAAAAAAGTTCTGCCACCTGTAACTCATCCCTGTTGAAAGCTCCATTTTTATGGTGGAGCTGCAGCTGTGAGGAGGCCAGCCACTTGTCAACCTGCCAGGATTAGCTGACGTGGTTTAGGAGCAGCATGCAACACACTGTAAATGTGGTAAAATAACAAAGGCCTGGGAAAATTGGATTATAGAGGCCCTTAAGTGCTTCTTAAGGGTCTTAACTGCCTCTTCCGCCTCTTGGAGGCGAGTTCCGAACCCGCACTCAATTTTTGCAATTTTACCAACTGTCCCGCCTCCAAACCCGCCTCCTCAGGGCTGGAAAATCACTCCTGGGTGTCTGTAAGGATTTGCATTAATGCATTTACTTGAAGGCCTTAACCTCTTGCAAAAGGTGGCCTTGGACATGATAGGGCCGATTTTCTTCCAGTCCCTTACGACAGCACAATTTCATGTGATGATTCGCTTTTTAAAGTTTTTTAAAAGGTTGATATTTTTCAAAATTTACTTTTAACTAAATTATTTGTTTTTAACGGGCCCTGCATGGTCTCGCTCCCTCCCTGCCCCCCTCCATCACCGCCCCCCCCCCCCCACATCCCACTTCCACCAACCCAGTTCCTACTGTCACCACCACTGGATCCCAAGATGTCTCCTGCCTGCTCCATCCATCTTTCTCCACACTGACCTCCTGCTTTCATTGTCAACACTATCCCAGCAACCACCCCCCACAAAACGCTCCACTGCTGCCTGGTGTCAGCTGCCTACTCACCTGGTGTGCATCTCGTACTGGTGAGTGACATGGGAGGATAATGGTGAGAGTGGCAGATTGGTAGGGAAGACTGGGGATGCTGAGACTTCAGACTGGAGGAGAGGGAGGTAACAGGTCTGTTAGCAGCAGGTTACAATGGGACATTGGAGTAGGTTAGGACTTGAGACCGAGTAGGGGAGAGAAGGCTCCCTTCCCTCCTGAGACTGCCCTTGCAGGGCTGTCTGGACTCCCTGATTCGCTGTCCTTTGTGCTGTCAGATGCAGGGACCTCCCCATCTAATGCTGCCAAGCTCATGACATTCTAGTCTTTCTTTCTCACTTTACATTAAGCTGCCAAACCCCTGAGGTATGATGTGTAAGACGTGACACAGGAAGTGTGACACAGGGAAGCGTCTCTCCTGAACTGTGATGCATAAAATGTGTGCTCGACACAACTGGGAATTTCCTTGGAGCTGCATAAAGGGGGTTTCCACTGCAGCTCCAGTGAAGTTACAGCAGTGGACCGGCTCTCAGGAACTTTTCAGCAACTGGTTTTGTGTATAAAGATGGACTAGCATGTCTTCCAATGCATTGCTCATGGTGAGTCAGAGGATACACTAAATTGTGACATTTGATGTGTGACATTTACAATGTGACAGCTGAGGTGTGACAGGAAGTAAGTATGACACTTAGAGGAAGCTCATGCTATATGCAAGCCTGTTAATCTAGGCCCATCTTTTGTTTCCTTACTTGTTTATTACCATCTCCTTTTACCTTGCACCATCATCCCTTTTGTCATTTAATCTCTCATGCCTCCCACCATATCACAGACCTTCCCCTTTGTTGTTTCCTCTCATCCCCACTTTCCCTGCCTCTGTACTTGCTTAAAATGTTACATCTCTAACCTTTTCCAGTTCTGACAAAAGGTCATCGACCTGAAACATTAACTCTGGGGCAGAAATTCGGCTGTTGTCAGGTGAGTACGCACTGTGTACTCACCCATGGACGGAACGAAAATGCCGGTTTCTTGCATGCACTGCGCATGCGCGGGAAACCGGCACTTCCGTTCCCCTGAGGAAAGGGGTTCAGAGGTCGAACACGCACGCCGGAGGGCCAGCGCGTTCGCCTCGCACTTCGGATTTTTTTACAGGTTCCTCCGTGAAGGTAAGCACGGAGAAGATACACTTTTAAAAAGGATGCGCAAGGCCTTCTTTTAACAAGGTAAGTGTTGATTTTATTAAAATTTAAACATTTTTTTCACAGATTTATCTTTTTTAATTACTTTAAAGAAAGGTAAGTTTAGTTTTAGCCCCGTTAAAAAATATAATTAATTTTTTCAAAAATTTAAATTTTTGTTTAAAATAGTTAATGAATGTAATTTATAGTTATTTTAAAAATGTGATGTTTTTTTAAAAATTTATTTGTAGTATTAGGGGCCGATCTGTATTCTTCCTGTCAAATCTATGAATGAAAGATGGTCTGCTGCCATTGGCTCTCCATGGCCCACGTGATCCCAGGGGACGCATCGCACTAACTGCGTCCCTGGGATACACAAGCACTGCGCGCCGGCACAATCCGTGGGCCGATGGCTCACCCCATCTCATCCTGAGCTGGTCAGAACTAATTGATGCTTTATTTTGCTAAGCTTTTCTTAGATAAGGAATTCCGAGTTGTCTCTATCCTTGTAGCTAATTAGAATGATTTACTTATGGTGACTCCTACTGTCAGCCATTTTGAATTTCCTTTTTAAATTACTTACTTTAGAGAGGCCATTTTATTTGTGTCTTAAAAGTAAACTGCACTTCCACATTTTCCCCTTTTGTCCTTTCTAGGACAACATAGCTTTCTCCTAACGGTCCTTATACTAACTTAAAATCTAGTGAAGGATACCGACTTCTTTTCTGTTTGTAACCATCCCCGGGATATACCTGTATTGATGGTTGACCTTATCTAAGATCGTCCTTCTTCTCTGTCTATTCTTGGTGTTTGGGCGTATGTTCTTGTAGGGGTTTTAGTTGTGTTTTGGTGACTGTGGCGTACTTTTGTGGTTCATTAGTCTGCTGTTCTCTAACTTTTCCTGCAGCTTATACTAGCCTGCAGTTCGGGTGTTGCTATACACCCTCTAAGGAGATAGGGTACAGCAGTTTATAGAGGAGTTCTAAGTCATAGCCCACACAGTTTATGCCTAACCTGTGGGGTTCTCCTAGGGGACTGCAGCTTATAGAGGAGGACTGATTCATGACCCACACAGTTTATACCTGACCTGTGGGGTTCTCCAAAGCACAAGTGCTTCTGCGTGAGCCTCCAGAGTGCGGACCAAGTGGTATACAAGGTCGACGTCACCGGCAGTTGAAAGGAGTCCTCTCTCTTTCCCTAGCCTGCAGATCCCATTTGGGTGGAAGAATATTTTTACCGAAAGTGGGGAGCATGCACAATGTGTATATATGTATATGTATATATATATATGTATATTGTCAGTATTCAATCGTTTAGTCCCATTCCATGGTCTGTTATTAGTCAAATTCATCAAACTGGTAGTATTGAACCACCAGCTTTCCATGGAACTCCCTGCCCCGTACGTAATAAACTTTTGTATGCAACGACTTTTCCCCATATTAACTCTGTTCCCTTTAGTCTGTCCTAGATTGCGTTCCCAGCATATATCCCCGATCGGTCGGCCCTTTCCCGATGTATTGGTAAGGGCTAGAAAAGGAGGTACTTTCGTATAATCATACGTCGGCTTGTACCATCCCTTAAAATTTTCTAACGAATATCCTCCCCCCTTAAACTCGTTTCTTAGGCTAGACCACTTTTGTTCCCATTTAATGCCGAAGGTGGATAGGGTGGTATTTTTCTGTTTTGTATGATTTTTATTAATTATCCATTCTGCCATATCTGTGAGGTTCAAGGGTATCGGTCGCAGAGGTATTCCTCCTTTCACATGGGTAGGAATATGGCTACATACCCAACAGGCGTTTATCCCACTTTTTTTTTGGCATACTTGTATGACATATACAAAAAAGTGTTCATATGTAATTCTCGTTTCTTTCGGGGTTCTTTTCTTCTCCCTTGGCAGGCTATTCATATCAGTCCGATTAGTAGGTAAAACGTAAATAACAGCTTCATTATTTAAGTCTTTTCAAATTCAAATTCAACTGTCCTTTCCGGTGTTCCAATTCTGCCCCGCCTGGGGTATCCTCTGTTTCTTCTATCTTCCTGATTTCAAGCAACATTACAGTTTAACATCTAATCAACAAATCATGGACTTAAAAGATTCTCCAGATCTCTCTTTTACTCATATCCATCTTGTGGATAATTCTTACTAAACATGATTTCTCCTTAGCCCTCAATTGTCCCAATTCAGATTCCAGGTAACTCTCCACTTCAACTTCAATTTCAATCCTTCTAACAGGTACCAGTGTGTTTAACTCTATTCTGATTGTTTCATTAATTAGATAGTTTCTCGATGGAGTATGTGTCAATGCTTTAAAAGTTGTCTCGCTCTCCTGAGCCACATTAACCATTTCATGTCTTGCTGTTGTCCAGTAACTGAGCATGTCTGAGACCCGTTCTTCAGTGCAGATTCACCATACATTCCCAGATGGTAATCGCTTCATACGTAACAAATCACATTTGCACACTCATACCGGTATCTCAATATCATGCCACATGTGCCTTTCTCGGGCTTTCAGGTATCTTATCAAAAGACTGTCTTTGTTCATCTTCTTCCGCATGGTCCCAATATCTTGGATATTGGCCAGGCTATCAAATTCAGTTTTCTTAAAAGTTCATTATAGGCAGGGACACAAATGTCTCCAAGAGAAAGCTATCAATTTACTATTCTTAACTGCACTTTCCTGACTTTCACTAGCAAGTTTTTAAAATTCCCATTCAGCAGTGTAATTTCTCCTGTTTCAATTTTATACATCCCATTAATTACCATTCATATCTCATTCATGAGCCCTGGAGTAACTTTACTGTCCAGTACAATATTTAAGATTGAAAACATAGATCAAACATTCTCACTAGGTCCAAGTTACTAACACTTTTTGTTTATCATTATTTTAGAGGATCTTTTATTTTCCCAAAAGTAACCCAAAATATATCTAGTGCCTGAGTCTATATTGTTATTACAAAATTATCCCAAAATCCAAACAGCAGTACTGTTGAACTGATTGACAAAACCTATGTTCAATTTCATTTCTATCAATTTATCTTCCATTTCCAATTTCAGAAACAAATGATTTCCAGGCTAGGTGGTTTATACAGTGTTTTAACATTAGAGACAGAAGTGCTGCAATTAGTTTACAAGGTAACTTCCATATAACAAAAGAAAGAAGAGAATCCATTGTGACTCTGCTTAGAGCCCAAGGGGTTAATTTATCAAATCATAATTTTCCTTCTGTCACTGTGGGGAAATATTAACTTAAAATTAATAATGTCCAATATCTTTAAATGTCACACCGAAGTTATTGCTTGATGAACTTAATCAGCTGTCAGTGGAAAGGGTTAACTCCTTTGCAGGTTTTTAAGAAGGTGGAGCAAAACATTATCAGGCGCACGCAATTGCGTCACTTCACGTAAATTTAAAAAAAAACTTTCCCGATCCAAAAAAAGCAGTTGTGTTTTCACACTTTAACTGAACACGAACAGAACAGATAAAACAAAACAAAATAGCACATGCTTGCAGAACTAGTAAATTACATCATATTTCTTATTGTCCTTTCTTCAGATGTCTTTCCAAAATACTGTAAAAACATTGAATTTAAACAAATCAAATCAGATTGCTTTGGAAGATTTCACCATAGCAACCGCAACTCCAAGGTTAAATTTTAGACCGAAACTTAATCTTTTGTTAAACAAACTTTTTTTTGTTGTTCTTCTCAGTTTTTTACACACCAGCTTAACTTAAATTGTAATTCAAATTATTATTTATTTATTTATTTTTTTTTTTCTGGCACAATGCTTTCCCTGCAAAGTCTGATATAAAATTCCTGTCTATCCCTGACAGTAAAGGTGAATTTCCTTGTGATTCCTCTGCCAATGGTATGGACCAGAACCCGTTCTGTATCCAAGACTGTAAATATTTCAAAATCTGGTTTCAGACCATTAAATATCTTATTCAATGTGGTCTACACAAATTTACACCAACCAGAATTTCACCGTGCACAATGAAAGTCTGGTTTTTAATAGGTTAATTAACCTCAATAATTCCAATTCAATCCAGATCAATTTTTTTTTAAACTAACCAGTGTCAGTTGGAAAAGAAAGAACACATCGTTACATTAACAAAGAAACAATTACCATGCCTTGTAAACATTCAAATTAATTGTCATTTTCTTTCCAGGCACATTGGCAACTGTGACTTCAAGGCTGAAGCTTATACCTCTTTTGTAAAACAATTAACAAACTTAAAACAACACACTTGAGTATCATTCAAGACAAGTCTTCAAAGAGTTAAAAACAGCTTTTAGCTCTCTGTACAAAAGAGTGGGTGGAGCTAAAACATAAACAAACTGACAGACACTTTTTTTTTAGGCAGATTAAATAATACTGTAACTTAACAAACTTAAACATTCACACAATCAGGAATTATTTTTTTTTCACACTTTTCACACAACTGAGATCCCAGTATTCCTTTTAAGATTCCTTTCACTCAACAAATCTTGTATATTAGCTTTTTATCTCGGCACAGACATTAATAACTTCCATGCCAGTAAAAACTTTTCTCAGCAGCTTTTCCTGGCTTTCCAAATCCCTTCCTTTTTTTTTTTGCTTTGAGTTTCAGATTTCAATTCTGGTCCGTCGGTGTTGCGGAAGCTGCTTGCTCCATTAAGAGGGAAACTTTATTCTTTTGGTCCCTATTTGTCTAACTTCATTTTGTTTAGCCAATTTACTCAGGGTCTTTTCTCTTATTTTTAATGTCAGATCTACTGGCTTGTATACGACGGTCCTTACGCCTTTCTGCTTCCTTTTTCCAGTCTGAAAAGGCTGACCAATTTATTGACTTTTTACCTCTTCTTTGTGGGTCTCTATTTGCGAGACAGTCCTCTAGACATGTAATTCTTCTATTCTTAGTAAAGTTTTAATTATACTAGGCATTCTTCTTCTAAATCACAAGTTTCACCCTTTACCCCCTTACGATTATTATTAACCCTTCGGAGCTCCACAAGTGACAAACAATAACAAGAATTAACAACAATAAAAACAATGATAAGTAACGCGAAAGCCCAAACAGGCAAACAAATCAAGTAATCAGACATTAATCTTATACTTTAAACTAAACAAATAATCAATTCTCAGCCTGCGTTGAACGCCCCTACAAACTGAGTCCTTAACATTTAACTTATGCTTTATACGTAACTTATATTCTAAGTGAAGGTTTCTCTCTAAACCTTTCTGCCGCGAGACTCTTTTCCCCGGCTCAAGGGACCCTCCCTTGATACTGCAGTTTTAACCTTTTAGCGCTTTTTCACAACCTGGTACCTTTAGTCCGGGACGCAACCCTGCCGACTCTCTTTCTTGCCTTCTTTGCCCGATTAGTTTTGAGACTTGAGCTGTCAGAATTCTTCTCCTTTTAACGTTAAAATAAAAGAAGCAAAAGTTACAAGATTCAACTCAATTCTAAAACATCATCGCTGTGCTGCTTGTCGGAAGAAACAGACATACACTAATTCAGCATCTAGTGAGAAATCCTTTTAGGTGATAAAACATCACTTTTGGCCAGTTAGGATTTGCCACTAGAAATTCATAGTGTCCTTTGTCCGTGACTTACCGAGAGGTAGCAAGCGATCTCGGTGGGACCTCCAAGAAACTGTCGAAGTTTACATACCGAGTAGAACACATAAAATCGTGTCAAAGAAGGCTTTTTAATAAAGTTTACTTGTTACAAGGGAAGGTTCTGACACAGTCAAGTTGCTATGTCAGAATGCTTCGAATCCTACAAGATTTGAACATATTTTATACAAAAAAAGAACACAGAACAGGCCATTTGACATAACATTAAACATCCTGAGTAATGAAGCACAAACTTGTGAGTTATTGCATAGGTTTTCGTTATAATAACGAGCAGAAATTCCTTAAAGATCAGATAACCCGATCTTCCTTATGAGACCCCTTTGTTCAATGTTCACTCTCCAATCCGTGGGCCGATGGCTCACCCCATCTCATCCTGAGCTGGTCAGAACTAATTGATGCTTTATTTTGCTAAGCTTTTCTTAGATAAGGAATTCCGAGTTGTCTCTATCCTTGTAGCTAATTAGAATGATTTACTTATGGTGACTCCTACTGTCAGCCATTTTGAATTTCCTTTTTAAATTACTTACTTTAAGAGAGGCCATTTTATTTGTGTCTTAAAAGTAAACTGCACTTCCACAGCAGCTGCAGGAGGCCCAGGAGCCGAAGTCCCCGTGGGTCCAGAGGTCAACGGCAGGCGCGGTAGGTAGGTGCGCGCGCGATCCTTGCACCCGCGGGAAGCCAGGGAGCCGAATTTCTGTCCCTCTGTTTCTCTCTCCACAGATGCTGCCTGACCTGCTGAGTGTTTCCAGCATTTTCTGTTTTTATTTTGGATTTCCAGCATCTGCAGTATTTTGCTTTTATATTATAAGTATGTTTGATTCTGTATTCTATTAACTGTTACGCTCATTATAATTTGGAGACTTGTATGTATTATTTATGTAGGACTATAATTATATGTGTTTGTTCAAACTATAGTTTGTGCAATTGTTGCTACTAAAAGTAACAAGAGGTTATATTTTCCTCCATTTGCTATTTTAAGAAAGTAGACCTGAGTATAAAATAATGGTACTTCTGCCTTTTCCTCAAAATTAGCTAATGGAAGATAATATATTCCAAGAGATCTTATCCAGGCATAAAGTATATATTTAGTTAAAAACTCAGCATAGTATTGTTTCTTTGAATAACTGGATGGTAATGGAGAGTTTACTCAGCAGAAACAGCAGTCAGTCCCTAGACAGAGCATCCAAGAAACTATGTGGGATAAAGCTAAGTGTTGAATACTAAGGATGGCCTTTACGGTGTTCCTAAGTTATTCTAGCCAGCTGGAAGAAACATGACAACTAATGAGATGTTATGAAGAGTGTCATTGAAGAGTATCCATTGTATAAGTTGATCTAAGAGACAGGGCTGTGTGAATTTCCCTTACTATATAACCATTCTGCATTCAAGTTTAAAGTCAGTTATATTGCACTTGAGAGTCTCTAGATCCATGGATTATTAATAAACTGCTTCAACAGTTTCCTCGCAGAAAGTGATGTAATAAAACTTCTTGGTTTAATTCCCTCTGTCTGTTATTTTTAGCATACTGTTTAACATGTTTGCATTAACGTCACATCTGTGCTATTTTATACAGCCATTGGCTGTGTTAAAAATAACACAGACATGAAGTTAACGCGAAGCTGTTACCAAGTGAGATAAAAAGTGTGCACAGAGAAAGGCAACCCCTTTGGGCAAGTTTGAAACAAAAGCCAAGCAGAATCAGTTTAGTGTGTAAAAAAAGAAAAGGAACTCACAAGCTTTTTGATGCCATTTACCAACCATCCTCAGTTAGACATAAACAAAAACTGGCTGCTGCATAATTTAACCGACCTTCCACCTTGAGCCCAATTAAAATTGTGGTTGAGTAGACCGTTACGAATTTATGGAGCATGTATAACAAACACCATCAGGGTAATGGTTACTTAATGGATAATGACCAACGATGAAAGTCCACTAATGTTTAGCTTGTGTGTTTGTTTTATATTAAATAGGATAAAGAGCTCTCTTTTATTGTTTTATAAAAAAGACTGGTGGAAGATTGTAATACTCTAACATGCAGGAAATTTTATGAAATTGCACACAGAATTGTAAGACATTTTAAAATAAGAATGGACACCTTTTGGGATGCTTTATTTGAGATGTAGAAAGATATCAATGGACTGGTCTGGTGGGCAGAAAAGTGGCAAATGGAATTTAATCTGGAGAAGTGTGAAGTAATGCATTTAGGGAGAGCTAACAAGGCAAGGGAATACACTATAAATGGAAGGATACTGAGAAGTGTAGAGGAACAGAGGGACCTTGGAGTGCATGCCCACAGATCCCTGAAGATAGCAGGACAGGGAGATAAGGTGGTTAAGAAGGCATATGGGATACTTTCCTTTATTAGCCAAGGCATAGAATATATGAGCAGGGAGGTTATGCTTGAACTGTATAAAACACTAGTTAGGCCACAGCTAGAGTACTGTGTAGAGTTCTGGTCACCACATTACAGGAAGATGTGATTGCACTAGAGAGGGTGCAGAGGAGATTTACGAGGATGTTGCCAGGACTGGAGAATTTTAGCTATGAGGAAAGATTGGATTGGCTGGGGTTGTTTTGTTTGGAACAGAAGAGGCTGAGGGGAGACTTAATTGGTGTGTATAAGATTATGAGGGGCCTAGATAGAGTGGATAGGAAGGACCTATTTCCCTTAGCAGAGCGGGCAATAACCAGGGGGCATGGATTTAAAGTAACTGGTAGAAGGATCAGAGGGGAGTTGAGGAGAACTTTTTTCAACCAGAGGGTGGTGGGGGTCTGGAACTCACTGCCTGAAAGGGTGGTAGAGGCAGAGACCCTCATCACGTTTAAAAAGTACTTGGATATGCACTTGAAATGGTGTAACCTACAGGGCTACGGACCAAGAGCTGAAAAGTAGGATTAGGCTGGTTAGCCCTTTTTCGGCCGGCACAGACATGATGGGCCGAATGGTCTCCTTCTGTGCCGTACATTTGTAGATTTTATGATGATTCTATGTAGAAAAATTGATTATTGATTTAGTTTTGCTTCAGGATATCAAGAAAGTGATAACCTGGACATGGTTCTAAAATGAAATAAATTCTTCCACAGAATGATGTCACAATTCTCAAGATCACAATGTAGATACGACGCATTGTTGGTCATCCATCTAGAAATAACTTAACATCTTACCATCACAGCATGTTTCTTCAATGATTCCAATGATTTTTTTTCATATCCTATCTGGAAGTCTGCACCACGTAGTGTGGAAATATGACTTCTGTCTCAAATTTCCCTCTCTTTACCCCATTTTTGTTAGTCAAGTATCTCGAGAGATATGAAGCTAAGGTGAGTAAGTGAAGTTGAGATACAGACCAGCCATGATCTAATTGATTGGTGGAGCAGGCTCAAGGGACTGAATGGCTTACTCCCGTTCCTATATTCCTGTGTCCCCTTGTCCTATTGTCAAAGTTTAATTTGAAGTAGTGTCACAGACGTGCCTATTCTATGTCTCGTACCATCTTGTATACCCTATAAGGCTAATTTGTTTTTGAGTTCTTCGTGTTTTTAGAAAGTGTGTGGGGATAATGATTGGATTGGACTTGACTGCGATGCCCCACAGTCAAATATTCTGCTGTAACTCATGGGTTGCTTCTGACATATGAGAAATGGTCACTTGATTGAACGACTGGAAGGCTGCTGGCAATTGTAGAACTGTACATGACAAAGGTTAGGGCATGTGGAGTCAAGGGACAAATAGCTCAATGGATAGCAAATTGGCTAAAAAAAAATAGTAAGCAGAGAGCAGGGGTAAAGGGTAATTATTCAGATTAGAGGACGGTAGAAAGTGGTGGTCCACATGGACCACTGTTATTCATAATTTACATTAATGATTTGGATTTAGGAATAAGCAACTCAATATCAACATTTGCAGATGATACAAATCTGGGGGGTATAGCTAACACTGTGGAAGAATGCAACATGATACAAGAAGACATTAGAAAACTTGTAGATTGGGCAGTTAAGTGGCAAATGAACTTTAACATAGATAAATGTGAGGTGATGCACTTTGGTAGGAAAAATAGAAACATCATCTGCACCTTAGAAAATAAGAAACTGAATGGGGTAGCAGAGCAAAGGGGTCTAAGGTATACAGGTGAACAAATCATTAAACGCAGCATTGCAGCTCAGCAAAGCAATTAAAAATGCTAACAAAGCACTGGGACTTATTTCTAGGCATATAGAATTCAAAAGTAGTGAAGTTACGTTAAACTTGTATAGGGCCCCGGTCAGGCCGCACTCAGAGTACTGTGCACAGTTCTGGTCTCCATACTATAAAAAAGGATGTAGAAGCACTGGAGAAAGTGCAAAAAAGATTTACAAGGATGGTACCAGAACTGAGAGATTACAGCTATCAGGAAAGATTGAACATGCTGGGGCTTTTTTCTTTAGAAAGGAGAAGACTTAAAGAAGAGACCTGATAGAGGTCTTTAAAATTATGAATGGGTTGGACAGGGTAGATGTGGAGAAAATGTTTCCACTTGTGAAAGAATCCAAAACGAGGGGTCATAAGTACAAGATAATTACTAATAAATCCAATAGCAAAATCAGGCAAAATTTCATTACTCAGAGAACGGTTAAAATGTGGAACTCGCTACCACAGGAAGTGATTGAGGCAAGTAGCTTAGATCCTTTCAAAAGGAAACTAGATGAGTATATGAGAGAAAAGGGAATAGAAAGGTATGTTGAAAGGCTGAGATGAGGCAGATGGAATGAGAGGAGACTCGTGTGGAGTATAAACACCAGCACAGTCTAGTTGGGCCGAATGGCCTGTTTCTTTGCTGTATATTGTATGTAATTCTATGTAACTTCAGGGTCACTCATTGCCTCCAGGAGAGGAGGGAAGAATATTGGGGGAACACTTTCAAATCAACCTTAGCAGTTGATGATCATAAAACAAGGTACACCTAGTTATCTAGGAAAAGGCAACAGAAATACCATACTACTATAACACTACGCATGCAACAAGACCTGGACGACGTTTAGGCTTGGGCTGATAAGTGGCAGGTAACATTCGCGCCACAGAAGTGCCAGGCAATGACTATCTCCAACAAGCGAGAGTCTAACCACCTCCCCTTGACATTCAACGGCATTACCATCGCCGAATCCCCCACTATCAACATCCTGGGGGTCACCATTGACCAGAAACTTAACTGGACCAACCACATAAATACTGTGGCAACAAGAGCAGGTCAGAGGCTAGTCCTCCTGACTCCCCAAAGCCTTTCCATCATCTACAAGGCACAAGTCAGGAGTGTGATGGAATACTCTCCACTTGCCTGGATGAGTGCAGCTCCAACAACACTCAAGAAGCTCCACACCATCCAGGACAAAGCAAAGCAGCCCATTTGATTGGTACCCCATCCACCACCCTAAACATTTGCTCCCTCCACCACTGGCGTACCGTAGCTGAAGTGTGTACCATCTACAAGATGCACTGCAGCAACTCACCAAGGCTTCTTCAACAGCAACTCCCAACCCCGCGACCTCTTCCACCTAGAAGGACAAGAGCAGCAGGTGCATGGGAACACCACCACCTCCAAGTTCCCCTCCAAGTCACACACCATCCTGACTTGGAAATATATCGTCGATCCTTCATCGTCGCTGGGTCAAAATCCTGGAACTCCCTCCCTAACAGCACTGTGGGAGTACCTTCACCACACGGACTGCAGCGGTTCAAGAAGGCGGCTCACCACCACCTTCTCAAGGGCAACTAGGGATGGGCAATAAATGCTGGCCTTGTCAGCGACGCCCAGATCCCATAAGCGAATTTTTAAAAATGTACAACAACAACAACTTGTATTTATATAGCGCCTTTAATGTAGTAAAATGTCCCAAGGTGCTTCACAGGAGTGTTATAAGACAAAAAAAATTTGACACCGAGCCACATACATTGCATATAATTCACGTGTACGAACGTCAGATTAGTGCTATGTGCATCAGGGTAAAATATATTTCTGTATGGCAAATGTAAGTCTCAATAGATGGTGGAACACGAGACCTAGAAGTACCAGAGTGGGCCTCAAACTCTAGTAACACTGCAGCACTACTAAGAATGTATTACTGGCAAGTCAACTTAGCTGTGAAAGTAATTCCTCAGAGTACCGGTTATAACAACGCTAAGTGCCAATGCGACCCAAGGGCAAGCTTCATTGCATTGCAGTGTTAAAGCTTCAGTCATACCCCAAGAGTTGGTATAATCTGGTGTACTCAGGCAAGCAGTGAATCCAATTTTAGCTTTAATGGAGAAGTTGTCACCGTAAACTACGATTTAAAGAGGAAGGATAGTCGAAGGGGAGTTCTTTCCATTCAAAGTAACCAACGTCAATGCAAAAAAAAAATTTTTATTAAAATATTCATTCCATTTCAAAAGAGGCCAAACCTACTCCCCTAGTGGAGACCCACCCTTTCCAATCTTCTGCCTTCCAAGTTGCTCCAGTGATGTCGCAGGCCTGCATCCCATTGCAACTCCAACCTTGTATAATATGCATGTCTACCAGCAAAGTGTGCAGTGCAGCCAGTCAGTTGTCTGTTTCAAATGGTAAAGAACATTTTTAATCACCATTTTGTTTTGCACAGACATTTGCGGAGTAGAATCATAGGGGTAAAAATTCAGTTGGTTGCGCCTCCCGTTAGCACCTTAAGAGGGCGCTAATGGGGCGCAAAGCCGCTAACGCCCGGGCGCAGCGATGTTTGCGCCGCTCGGGAACTTAACTAGAGATTGTGCGGCGGCGCTAAACTTTACCGCTGCGACCACCTGCGCGCGCAGATTGTGACGTCATTCCATGGTGCAACGCCCTTGTGGCGCCCCGGAGCGGAAATTGAGTGGCGCCCCCTGCCTTACCGCCTGGCGCATCCAACGACCGGAAGACTGGAACGCTATCAATCGCTGTGGGGCTGGGGGGGGCGCTATTTAAAGGGGGCCTCTTCCTGTCTTTTTCTGTGGTTGACATTTTTGCACCACTCGTTCTGAGAGAGAGAGAGAGATTCGGAGAGAGAGAAAGAGAGACTTCTGCATTGAGTCAACGCTTTGTGAAGTAGTTTTGCCTACTGATCCTAACAGTTGGCCCCCCCCCCGCTTTAAGAACTGGCCGGCGCCAGTGTGTCTGTGTTCCCTCGCTAACTGGCAGCAGCTGCGTTGCGCTCGCGCGCTGAGTTAGCACCTCACTGCTCGGCCTTTGTGCCTTAAGACAGGTGTGCAGCGCCTGATTTAGCGCTCCACTCACCTCCCGGGGCGGTAAAAGTGAAGTTTCCAGTCAGTGGCGATAATTAGCGCCAGGTGCTAATATTTGCGTCCAGACGATATTTGCGCCCCAAATGGGGCGCGACCTAATTTTTCCCCCATAGAATCTTACAGCACAGAAGGAGGCCATTCGGCCCGTCGTGCCTGTGCCGGCTCTTTGAAAGAGCTGTCCAATTTAATCCCACACTCCAGCTTTTTCCCCATCACCCTGTAAATTAGTCCTCTTCGAGTACATGTCCAATTGCCTTTTGAAAATTCCTATGGAATCTGCTTCCACCACCCTTTCAAGCAGTGCCTTCCAGATCTTAACAATCTGTGTGAAATAATTTCTCCTCATTTCCCCTCTGGTTCTTTTGCCAATTATTTTAAATCTATGACCTTTGGTTACCAACCCATTTGGAGGAAGCAATTTCTCCCTACTTCCTCTATCAAAACCCCTCAAAATTTTAACTACCTCCATCGCATCTCCCATTTAACTTCGCTGCTCTGTGGAGAACAATCGCAGCTTCTCCAATCTCTCCACATAACTGAAGTCCCTCATCCCTGGTATCACCCTGGTAAACTTCCTCTTGTGCCCTCTCCAGAGTCTTTGTAAAGGTTTAGCATAACTTGCTTGTTTTTGTATTCAATGCCCCTATTTACAAAGCCAAGTATCCCATACGCTTTCTTAACCACCTTATCAACTTGCCCTGCCATCTTCAAAGATTTGTGAATATGCAACCCCAGGTTCCTTTGCTCTTCCACCCCCCTCAAAATGGTACCAGTTAGATTATACTGCCTCTCCATGTTGTTCCACCCAAAGTGCGTCACTTCACACTTATCCACATTAAATTGCATCTGCCATCTGTCTGCTCATTTCACCAGCCTATCTAAGTCCACCTGAAGTCTGTTACTATCCTCCTCACTATTTACTATGTTGCCAAGCTTTGTATCATCTGCAAAGTTCGAAACTGTGCTCCCTATACCCAAGTCCTATATCCACCTAGAAGGACAAGGGCAGCAGGCTCATGGGAACACCACCACCTCCAAGTTCCTCTCCAAGTCACACACCATCGTGACTTAGAAGTATATCGCCAATCCTTCATCGTCGCTGGGTCAAAATCCTGGAACTCCCTCCCTAACAGCACTGTGGAGTACCTTCACCACACAGACTGCAGTGGTTCAAGAAGGCAGCTCACCACCACCTTCTCAAGGACAATTAGGGATGGGCAATAAATGCTGGCCTTGCCAGCGACGCCTACATCCCATAAAAACAAGTACATTTTTTTTTAAAGTCCGGCTCATTTATATATAACAAGAAAAGCAATGGCCCTAATACCGACCCCTGGTGAACCCCACTGCACACTTCTCTCCAGCCAGAAAAACATCCATTCACCTCTACTCTCTGCCTCCTATCCCTTAGCTAATTATGTACCCAAGTTACCACCATCCCTTTAATACCATGCATTTCTCTTTTCCAAATATGTCTGTTATGTGCTACTTTATCAAATGCCTTTTGAAAGTCCATATATACATCTACTGCATTACCTTCATCAACCCACTCTGTTACTTCATCAAAGTACTCAGGTTAGTCAGCCATGATTTGCCTTTAACAAATCTGAGCTGGCTGACCCTTATTAACCCATGCTTCTCTAAGTGAGAATTAATTTTGTCCTTGACAATGGTCTCTAGTAGTTTTTCCACCACTGACGTTAGGCTGATTGGCCTGTAGTTACCAGGTTTATCTCTCTCTCTTTTTTCGAACAGGAGTGTAACATTTGCAATCCTCCAGTCCCCTGGCACCACTCCCATATACAAGGAGGATTGAAAGATTGTGGTCAGAGCTTCTGCTATCTCCACCCTTGCTTCCTTCAGCAACCTAGAATGCATCCCATCTGGACTGGGTGACTTGCTAACTTTGAGTGATGCCAACCTATTTAGCACCTTCCTTCTATCTATTCTTTTCCTATCCAATATCTCTACTCCCTCCTCCTCTACTGTGACATTAACCTCATCCTCTTCTTTTGTGAAGACAGATGCAAAGTACTCATTCAGTTCCTCAGTCATGCCCTCTGCCTTCAGAAGAAGATTTCCTTTTTTGTTCCAAATTGGTCCCACCATTCCTTTTATTTTTTTATATATTTATAAAATATTTTTGATTTCCCTTTTATGTTGCCTTCTAATCTTTACGCATACTCTCTATTTGCCCTTCTTATATCCATTTTAAATTTCCCCCTGCTCTCTCTGTACTGTGCCTTGTTTTCTATTGTATTCTGTACCTGACATCTGTCATAAACCTGTTTTATTTTAACAACAACAAGTTGTATTTAAATAGCACCTTTAAAGTAGTAAAACGTCCCAAGGCGCTTCACAGGAGTGTTATCAAACAAAATTTGACACCAATCCACATAAGGAGATATTAGGGCAAATGACCAAAAGCTTGGTCAAAGAAGTAGGTTTTAAAGAGTATCTTAAAGGAGTATCTTAAAGGAGGAAAGAGAGGTAGAGAGGCGGAGAGGCAGGAGGGAATTCCAGAGCTTAGGGCCTAGGCAACAGAAGGCACGGCCACCAATGGTGGAGCGATTAAAATCGGGGATGCTAAAGAAGCCAGAATTAAGGAGCGCTGATATCTCAGAGGGTTGTGGGGCTGGAAGAGATTACAGAGATTGGGAGGGGTGAGGCCATGGAGGGATTTGAAAACGAGGATGAGAATTTTAAAATCGAGGCATTGCTTAATTGGGAGCCAATGTAGGTCAGCGAGCACAGGGATGATGGGTGAATGGGACTTGGTGCGAGTTAGGACACAGGCAGCAGAGTTTTGGATGAGCTCAAGTTTACGTAGGGTAGAATGTGGGAGACCGGCCAGGAGTGCGTTGGAATAGTCAAGTCTAGAGGTAACAAAGGCATGAGTGAGGGTTTCAGCAGCAGATGAGCTGAGGCGGGGGGGAGTCTGGTGATGTTACAGAGGTGAAAATAGGCGGTCTTCGTGCTGGCGTGGATACGTGGTTGGAAGCTCATTTCGGGATCAACTATGACACCATTTAGGAATCAACTATGACACCAAGGTTGAAAACAATCTGGTTCCTCTCTTTCCTTTGTCATCCATGGAGCTCTAGCTTTGGATACCCTATCTTTCCTTCTTATGGGAATATGCTTGGTTTGTGCTCGATCTATCTTCTCCTTGAAGGCCTGCCATTGCTCATTTACTGTTTTCTTGGCCAATCTTTGGGGGTGATTTTGCCAGCCCTGGGGAGGCGGGTATGGAGGTGGGACTGCCGGGAAAATGGCAGAATTTGGGGGCAGGTGCCCAACCCGCCCCCAACCCTCCTCCATGCCATCTTCCTAGGAGACGGGTAGCCGTCCCGCGCCGGGTCCCGTCTCCTTGGAGGCGGGATGGGATTAAAGCCTATTAACTGCCTGTTAACAGGTAGTTAACAGGCAAAAAATAGGATTATCCCCTTTTTGCCCTCACAAGTGCGGGCTTCCCGAAGGCTCCAAAACCCACCAGCTCAGCGGGGCAAGTACTGGGTCTGCGGGGGTCGGGGGGGGGTGCAAAAGTGTGGTGTGAAGGTAAGTGATGGGTGCAAGAGTGTAGAGGTGAGTATCTGAGGTAAGTGCAAAGTGTTTTTAAAAGTGTACTTACCTTTGTTTCTTCCTGCAGGCTTCAGTCGGTTTGTATGCGGAGAGTCTCAGACCTCCGTGTTACAGATGAGAGATGGCCGTTGCATTCTCAGATGCAACAACCATCTCATTTCTGTAAAACAAAGAAGTTTGGTGAGGTCTTGAAAGCAAGAACTCATCAAACTGCAGAGAATGTCACTGTTTGACAGCTTCACAGAGCTGTCAAACGATGACAATTCATCTGTCAAAAATATTTGACAGACGAAACGTCATACGTTGACGTTCCCTGCAAGGCTTTCCCTTAATTGGCCTGCTAAGCCCGCTGGGCGGGCTTAACAAGGTCAATTAAGGGAAAATAGCGTGGGTTGGCCACAAATCGATGGAGGCGGAACATCGACCCGCCAAGCAGCAGTCCCGCCTCCAATGCGCACCCATTAATAAAATTGTCCCCTTTGTTTCCAGTCCACCTGTGTTAGATCCCTTCTCAAATCATTGGAATTGGCTCTTTTCCAGTTGGATATTTTCATTTTTGATTTTTCTTTGTCCTTTTCCATAACTACTTTAAACCTAATTATATTATGATCACTATTACCCAGATGTTCTCCCACTGAAACACACTCCACTTGCCCTACTTCATTCCCTAGAATTAGATCCAGCACTGCTTCATTCCTCGTTGGGCTAGAAACATACAGATTAAGAAAGGAATTCTTCACCCTCCTTGTCCTTTACACTTTTTTTCCCCAGTCTATATTAGGGTAATTGATGTCCCCTGCTATTACTGTTCTATTATTTTTACATTTCTTTGAAATCTGCCTGCAGATTTGCTCCTCCATCTCCTTCTCAGTATTTGGAAGTCTATAGTAAACACCCAGTAATGTAACAAATCCTTTTTCTGTTCCTTAACTCTAACCAAATAGATACAGTCTTTCAAACCTCTAGTAAATCATCCATCTGCAGAATTGCAATATTATCCTTGATCAATATTAGTACTAACCTTAGTCTTCCTTTCTCCTTTGACTAATTTATGTCCGGTACACATGTGCAAGCTCCTTGGAGTCCTGGAGGATGCGCCTGAACTAACATAAGTGAAAACGCAACAAATAAAACGAGTGGTTAGACCTGCTCACCAGCTAATGTATTTGACAATGATATTTGTTGTGGAAGGAGATACCAAATCTGTATGAAGTGTTTTTTTATATAATCTTTTACGTACCTTTGTCCTGAGTCAAATGGAAGAAGAAAAAAATTGCAGTATATGTTTTAACGCATATCATGACTAAATGAAGTTAAACTTTTAAGCTCCACAAGCATCTCCTATTATTTATATACTCCTGTTATATATATATATATATATGTAAGTGTCAGCTTGGTTCAGGGTCAGCAGGTTGTGGCTTTGAACTCCAGTGCAGGACTTGAGCACATAATCTAGGCTGGTGTTTTAGGAAAGAAGGAAAGAAAGAAAGATCGATCTGTGAAAGGTGCTATATAAATGCAAGCCTTTATTTTAACCCATCTACTTGTGTTCAAAGGTAAAGGTATCACAAACTAATCTCAGTGTCAGACTATATGACAACATCCAGCATACTTGGGTTTGTCAGACTGTCAGAACGGATATTTGGAAACAAGCCTCTTTAGTCTTCAAACAGTGTATGTTGCATATGCAGGACTGCCAGACTACTGATGAATGCCTTCACTTCAATATTTAACAGCCATCTACACTGAGCACCCTGAACAAATTGACAGGCAAACACGTTTTAATGAGTTAGCCTAAATACTTTCCATGTACTGCTGATCCTTTGCGATTAAATTATTACAGGTTGATAATTTATACCTTTAAGTCTTATAACAACACTCGGCTTCAAACATTTAAAAAAAATTAACATGGGCATGCAGACTTTTTGCATTAATGAGTAATATTCTGAAAGACATATTTGTGATTAGTTTGAACTGACTGCTGTGAATGATTTCAGCCGGGTAGGATTTCCTTCCCCATCACGCTCAGGGCAGTAGAATTAGAACAAAGGAGACAAAAGTTGGGCATAGCGACAAAAAAAAAGCCCTCTATAAATAGCCTTAGCGACGCCAGCAAAATAGATGAGTTATCTGATAAAACCGAAAGATTCTGCTTACTGCAGTGGGTGACGTGCACATTATCTGCAGAGGAAGTCTGTGGCAGCTTCACCTCGGTAGGTAAATGACAGTCACCTTGATGTCGCCTCTCACTGAAGGTCGCTGTCACTGACTTCTCACTCCACTAACCTGAGCAGAGGTGATGTATGGCTACAAGCGCCGCGGCTGATGTGAAAAGTGGCTTGCATCTTTTAATCAGCAATCTTAACCGGCTAATTTACTGCTGACTCTGCCGCAGCCTCATTAGGTTTATGGAAGAAAAATGAAGTGAGAGTAGCCTAAAGCTGCGCTAATGATGTCAAGGACCCCTCAGCAGCGGGTAGAGACTGATTTACCTCACTGTTCATGTAGTCTGTTATCAGTGTCTGCTCAGACAGGCCTGGTACTAATTCGGTGGTAGATCATAGATGATGGGGAGATGAGGTTGCTTTTCCAAATGGAGCATTCCACCAATTAATTTATACATTAAAAAAAAAATAAGGGCTTTGCATATGACGGGAGACACTGGTAATAATGCCAGATAGCACGGAGAGTAAAGGTACAGCTCTGACTAGGATCTGAATTCAAACCCAGCTGAAGCAATAAGGAAATTCTCCTGTCTGTTTGCTGCTAGGTTCTGAGTGAAGTGACTCTGGGGAAGCCAGATTAGAATAGAAAAAGCTCAAAACTGAATGGCACAACAGAAAAACACGATGCTCAGAAAATATAAAGCGATTTTTATTTCGGCCTGCTTTGGAGCTGTATCATTCAGCTGAAGTGACCCTCAGATGACAGGCCATTTTCAGTCATATAAATACTACTACTAATCCCTTCTGTCAGAGCAGTGGTCAAACATGATCCTGATGATGGAGTAAGCACACAGGTTCCTCGTGACCTAACTGTGGCCTTGGAATTACAGTTGCGTGAATATTTGCACACAAACACTTCGGACGGAATTTTCACCTTAGAGTCGGGGCGGGTGTGTGCTGGCCGCCATCCCGAAGTTTTCAACAGCGCATTCTGCACTGCGCATTTAACTCAATTACATCAATTGAAACAGTCATGCAGGTTTCCCGGCCAATTAAATATATTTTTTAATTTATTCGTTCCTGGGATGCGGGCGTCACTGGCAAGGCCAGCATTTATTGCCCATCCCTAATTACCCTTGAGAAGGTGGTGGTGAGCCACCTTATTGAACCGCTGCAGTCCGTGTGGTGAAGGTGTTCCCACTGTACTGACTTTGTCGTAGCGGTTTGGTACAACTGAGTGGCTTGCTAGGCCATTTCAGAGGGCAGTTAAGAGTCAACCACATTGCTGTGGGTCTGGAGTCACATATAGGCCAGACTGGGTAAGGGCCGCAGATTTCCTTCCCTAAAGTTCATTGGTGAACCAGTTGGGTTTTTACGACATTCTGATAGTTTCATGGTCACCATTACTGTTACTAGCTTTTTAATTCCAGATTTATTTAATTAACTGAATTTAAAATCCCCTGGCTGCCATGGTGGGATTTGAACTCACATCTACCAGATCATTAGTCCAGGCCTTTGGATTACTAGTCCAGCAACATAAGCACTATGCTACCGTACCTTAAAATGGAGCAGGTCTGATGACGTCAGCGATGACTTGCTTTCAGCTCAGATATTTAAAGGAGCCTTGCACACATCACAGTTGATGGTTGTTGGAGGAGGCATACAGGTGGTTGGGAGAGATGGCTACTGCTATATTTCGAAGAGATTTGTTTGGGTGCAAGGAAGGATGGAGCCACAGCACAGAAGGCTGTGCCCAGGTTCTCAGATACCTTCCTGGAAGTCCTGGTCCAGGGACTCAAAGCACGCAGGGAGGTCCTATTCCCCGGCAGCGGCAGGAAAAGAGCAGCCAGAGAAACCAAGAGGGCATGGCTGGAGATCGCCCAAGAAGTGAGCAGCAGGGGTGTTGTCAGCCACTCCTGGATTCAATGCCGGAAGAGATTTAATGACCTCATGAGGTGAGGAAAGGTGAGTACAATGCCACATTCAACTACATCCTGATGTGCCTGTCACCCCAACCTCATCAAACTGCCTTCCCAAGCCTAGCCCTGCACGTCACTCCTCACACCAACCTACCTTGCATGTGCACCCATCCCTCTCTGTCTGATGATGCGGAATCTGTATGGGTAGAACTGAGAAATAACAAGGGGCAGAAAACGTTAGTGGGAGTGGTATATAGACCTCCAAACAGTAATATGGAGGTTGGGGATGGCATTAAAAGGGAAATTAGAGAAGCATGCAGTAAGGGCACAGCAGTCATCATGGGTGACTTTAATTTACATATAGATTGGGCTAACCAAATTAGTAAAAATACTGTGGAGGAGGAATTCCTAGAATGTTTACGGGATGGTTTTCTGGAACAATATGTTGAGGAACCAACCAGAGATCAGGCCATCTTAGACTGGGTATTATGTAACGAGAAAGGATTAATTAGCAATCTTGTTGTACGAGGCCCCTTGGGTCAGAGTGACCATAATATGATAGAATTCTTCATTAGGATGGAGAGTGAAGTAGTTGAATCAGAGACTAGGTCCTGAATTTAAATAAAGGAAACTACGATGGTGTGAGGCGCGAGTTGGGTAGGATTGATTGGGGAATGTCACTCAAAGGGTTGACGATGGATAGGCAATGGCAAACATTCAAAGACTGCATGGATGAACTACAGAATTTATTCATCCCAGTGTGGCATAAGAATAAAACAAAAAGGGTGACTCAACCGTGGCTAACAAGGGAAATTAGGGATAGCATAAGATCCAAGGAGAGGGCATATAAATTGGCCAGAAAAAACGGTAACCCTGAGGATTGGGAGCAGTTTAGGATTCAACAAAGGAGGACAAAGGGATTAATTAAGAAGGGGAAAATAGAATATGAAAGTAAGCTTTCAGGGAACATAAAAACTGACTGTAATAGTTTTTATAGATATGTGAAGAGAAAAAGATTAGTGAAATCAAGTGTAGGTCCCTTGCAGTCAGAAGCGAGGTAAGTTATAATGGGGAACAATGAAATGGCAGACCAATTAAAGGCATATTTTGGTTCTGTCTTCACAAAGGAGGACACAAATAATCTCCCAGAGATGTTGGAGAACATAGGGTCTGATGAAAGGGAGGAACTGAAAGAAATCAGTATTTGCAGGGAAATGGTGTTAGGGAAATTGATGGGATTGAAGGCCGATAAATCCCCAGGGCCTGATAATCTACATCCTAGGGTACTTAAGGAAGTGGCCCTAGAAATAATAGATGCATTGCTGATCATCTTCCAACATTCGATGGAATCTGGAACTGTACCCATGGATTGGAGGGTAGCTAATGTTACCCCACTATTCAAAAAGGGTGGTAGAGAGAAAGCGGGGAATTACAGACCGGTAAGCCTGACATCGGTAGTGGGGAAAATGCTAGAGTCCATTATAAAGGATGTAATAGCTGAGCACTTGAAAAACAGTGACAGGATTGGACAAAGTCAACATGGATTTACAAAAGGTAAATCGTGCTTGACTAATCTACTGGAATTTTTTGAGGATGTAACTGGGAAAATAGATAAGGGAGGACCAGTAGATGTGGTGTATTTGGACTTTCAAAAGGCTTTCGATAAGGTCCCGCATAAGAGATTAGCGTGTAAAGTTAAGGCAAATGGGATTGGGGTCAAGGTATTGACTTGAATAGAGAGCTGGTTGGTGGACAGAAAGCAGAGAGTAGGAATTAATGGGTCTTTTTCTGAGTGGCAGGCAGTGACTAGTGGGGTGCAGCAGGGATCGGTCCTTGGACCCCAGCTATTCACAATATACATTAATGATCTGGATAAGGGAACTAAATGTAATATCTCCAAGTTTGCAGATGACACAAAGCTGGGTGGGCGTGTGTGCTGCGAGGAGGATACCGAAAAACTCCAGGATGATTTGGACAGGTTGGGTGAGTGGGCAGAAGCGTGGCAGATGCAATATAACGTGGATAAATGCGAGGTTATCCACTTTGGTGTCAAAAACAGAAAGGCAGACTATTATCTGAATGGCAATAGATTGGGAGAAGGGGAAGTGCAACGAGACCTGGGTGTCCTTGTGCACCAGTCGCTGAAGGTACGCATGCAGGTGCAGCAGGCGGTGAAGAAGGCAAATGGTATGTTGGTCTTCATAGTGAAAGGGTTTGAGTATAGGAACAGGGATGTCCTGCTGCAGTTGTACAGGGCCTTGGTGAGACCACACCTTGAGTACTGTGTGCAGTTTTGGTCGCCTTATCTGAGGAAGGATGTTCTTACCATGGAAGGAGTTCAGCGAAGATTCACAAGGCTGATACCTGGGATGGCAGGAATGACATATGAGGAGAGATTGGGTCGATTGGGCTTATACTCGCTGGAGTTTAGAAGAATGAGAGGGGATCTCATCGAAACATATAAAATTCTGACAGGTCTGGACAAACTAGATGCAGAAAGAATGTTCCCGATGGTCGGAGAGTCCAGAACCAGGGGTCCTAATCTAAGGATAAGGGGTAAGCCATTTAGGACAGAAATGAGGAAGAATTTCTTCACCCAGAGAGTGGTGAACCTGTGGAATTCTCTACCACAGAAGGTAGTTGAGGCCAAGTCATTAAATATATTCAAGAAGGAGTTAGATATATTTCTTAAAGCTAAAGGGATCAAGGGATATTGGGAGAAGGCAGGTACAGGGTACTGAGTTTGGATGATCAGCCATGATCTCATCGAATGGCGGAGCAGGCTCGAGGGGCCGAATGGCTTACTCCTGCTCCTATCTTCTATGTTTCTATGTTTCTATGTTTCTATGCACCTACTCACATCCCCATCTGACTACCCACCACTGACACTTACCCTCAGCCTAATGCAATCATAGAAAGTAACGCCACAGAAGGAGGCCATTTGGCAATGTCACGCCACTCCCTCATATTCACCCTCATAGCCCATTCATCCCCTACGCTCATTCCAACACTCTCACTCAAAGTTCTCTTCTTTCCCTCCTTGCAGGAGAAGATACATAGATACATAGAAGATAGGAGCAGGAGTAGGCCAGCCGGCCCTTCGAGCCTGCTCCGCCATTTAATGAGATCATGGCTGATCCTCCAATTCAGTATCCCGTCCCCGCCTTCTCTCCGTAACCCTTAACCCCTTTTGCCTGTAGAAATATATCTAATTCCCTCTTAAATATATTTAATGAGCTGGCGTACACTGCCCTCTGTGGCAATGAGTTCCACAGGTTCACCACCCTCTGAGTGAAGAAATTCCCCCTCATTTCTGTCCTAAATGGTTTAGCCCTTATCCTTAAATTATGTCCTCTAGTTCTGTTCTCACCCGCCAAGGGAAACATTCCTTCTGCATCTAGTCTGTCTAGACCTGTCAGAATTTTATACACTTCTATGAGGTCCCCTCTCAATCTTCTAAACTCCAGTGTGTACATCCCTAAACTACATAGTCTCTCCTCATAGGTCAATCCCGCCATTCCTGGTATCAGCCTGGTGAATCGCCGCTGCACCCCCTCCATGGCAAGAACATCTTTCCTCAGATGAGGCGACCAAAACTGTACACAGTACTCGAGGTGTGGTCTCACCAGTGCCCTGTACAGCTGCAGCAAGGTATCCCTGTTCCTGTATTCCAACCCTTTTGCTATGAAGGCCAGCATACCGTTTGCCTTCTTGATCGCCTGTTGCACCTGCATGCTCGCCTTCAGTGACTGGTGTACAAGAACACCCAGGTCTCTCTGTACTTCCCCCTCTCCCAATTTATTGCCATTTAAATAATAATTTGCCCTCCCGTTCCTGCACCCAAGGTGGATAACTTCGCACTTGTCCACATTATAGTGCATCTGCCATTTATCCGCCCAATCACCCAGTCTGTCCAAATCGCTCTGGAGCTTCCTGGTCTCCTCCTCTGAGCCCACCCCCCCTCCTAGTTTAGTGTCGTCTGCAAATTTGGAAATGCTGCATCCGACTCCCTGATCCAGGTCATTAATGTAAATTGTGAACAGCTGGGGACCCAGGACAGATCCCTGTGGTACCCCACTTGTTACTGCCTGCCATTCAGAAAATGAGCCGTTTATTCCAACTCTCTGTTTTCTATCTGACAGCCAGTTCTCTATCCACGTCAATACTTTCCCCTTTATCCCATGAGCTTCAATTTTCCCTGCTAATCTTTTATGTGGGACCTTATCGAAGGCCTTTTGGAAGTCCAGGTACACCACATCTACTGGCTCTCCCCCATCTATTTTACCAGTTACTCCCTCAAAAAATTCCAATAGATTAGTCAAGCACGATTTACCCTTTGTAAATCCATGTTGACTCTGTCCTATCCTGTCCCCATTTGCTAAGTGCTCCGCTATTTCATCCTTAATGATGGACTCCAGCATTTTGCCCACAACTGATGTAAGGCTTACAGGTCTGTAATTACCTGCTTTTTCCCTACCCCCCTTTTTGAATAGTGGGGTAACGTTAGCTACCCTCCAATCCATGGGCACTGTTCCCGAGTCTAATGAATTCTGAAAAATCATACTTAGTGCATCCGCTATCTCTAGGGCCACCTCCTTCAGCACCCTAGGATGCATGTTATCAGGCCCTGGGGATTTGTCCGCCTTCAATCCCTTTAGCTTCCTTAACACCATATCCTTAGAGATATTGACTTGCGTCATTTCCTCCTTTGCAAATGTCCCTATTTTTCCCGATATCCCAGGGAGGTTTTTTGTGTCTTCCTTCGTAAAGACTGACCCAAAGTATGCATTTAGTTGGTCTGCCATTTCTTTATTTCCCGTTATATATTCCCCCGTATCTGACTGCAATGGGCCAACTTTGGTTTTCACCAGTCTTTTCCTCTTGATATACTTATAAAAGCTTTTGGAGTTAGTTTTTATATTTTCCGCCAGCTTGCTTTCGTAAGCTATTTTGCCCCTCTTGATTAAGCCCTTTGTCCTCCTTTGCTCTATCTTAAACTGTTCCCAATCTTCTGCTCTGGCGCTTTTTTTGGCTATTTTATACGCCCTATCTTTGGATTTTATGCTGTCTCTAATTTCCCCTGGAGAGTGGAGAACAGGGGAGAAAGAGAGAGAACCGGAGGTGGCCCTGCAATATTTACAAATTTGACGCCTGCAGAGGAGGAGGCTCTCGAAATAAGTGGAGTGACTGAGCTGCTGGTGGTGGGAGATGGAGAGAGGGGGACCTCCCAGCAACCTGGTGACAGAATTAAATATCCCACATGGCATACAACCCTCATTCATGGTGACTGATGTCAGCAGCCAGTGAAATATCATCATGTGCATAAGGTTAATGTTACCATTCTTATCATAAGAGGTCTAATTCATGTCTTTACTCTCCCACAGGTCCATCAAGTGCCCCCCCACTGTCCAGCCAGAGAAAGAAGATGACTCATCAGAGGAAGCTCCATTCTCTGAGGGTGCACCGTCATCAGACCCATGCGC
The DNA here is from genome assembly GCA_030390025.1 of Squalus acanthias. Lineage (NCBI taxonomy): Eukaryota > Metazoa > Chordata > Chondrichthyes > Squaliformes > Squalidae > Squalus > Squalus acanthias. The sequence continues at coordinate 153,987,797 of CM059428.1, forward strand.
ACCCAGTACCAGCGCAGATACGCACACGTCGGTGGGTCCAGCGAGACATCGAGTAGTGTTGACACCTGGTGTCTCACAATTCACAAGTGAGCAAGAGCAGATGGTGTTGACAGGGACAGCAGTGGAGAGTCCTCGCCGGAGGAGCTGCATGCAGATGCTGAACCTTGGGGGCCATTAAGAAAAAGGGTGATCTTGGAGGGGCAGCAACAATTGTGCGAGGCTCTGGCATTTTTGCAGCCATGATGTCTGCAAATGTTCAGAGAATGGAGGAGTCCATCTCCAACATGAGCATCACCATGTCGCAGGCAATGGCAATGATGTGCTATTGCATGGAAAAGATGGCCACCTGCATGGAGCAGTCAATGCACCACTCACATGAGCACATGCTAGCTGTGGACAACAGATGGCAGGCGCTCATAGACCTCCTCTCAAAAAGGGATGTAAATGTTGACTGGGGTCTTCATCGCCCCACTGCTGTGCAGCAAAGTGCTTGCCAGCTCCTTGCTAGCAGAGAAGTGCGGGTGACACATGAGAGAGATGATGGTGAGAGGGGACATGGAAGTGGGGGCTCTGCTTAAAGTGCTCCCACTTCTCCCCCATTGCCTCCCCCTCAGTCAAAGCCCCACATGCTGCATCGGATCCCGATGACCGAATCTGCCCCTCTACAGTTGCAGGAGGAGCAGGCTTTGGCAGCCCTGAAACCCAGAGGACATCTGCCAAAAGTGTCAAAGCAGTCGCAGCAGGGAAGTGAGCAGCCTGCCTCTACTTCTGCTAAAGCCACAGGGGGTGCACCACGTAGAAGCACTCGGAAAAGAAAAAAAAGACACAATCTTAGATGCACAAGACTATGCACATGGGCGTTTGCTAAAATGTTAGCGTTAAGTTTTAGTTCTATTTATGATGCATATAAATTTATTTCTTTGCACTACTTTCCCATCTTGTCCATTTTTGCCTGCTACCTGGGAGGTGGCCTTGCCACTTGAAATGAATGGTGAGACATTATTTAACCTCGAGCTACAGCGGTTTGGGTGAGAGGAATGGCTTGGTCATTTTAGGACTGCTTTGTGGTGTTAGTGGCAGGTTGGGCGGAAATTTGGTACAGCATGTGGCAGCCATATGGGTGCACTGGTACATTATGAGGCCTTCCTGGGCAGCAATGTGCGCCACTGCTGGTGCCACCTCCACCTAAGGTTCCTCCTCCTCCTCCTCCTCCTCCTCTTTGTGTTCCACCTGTTCCTCCTCCTCCTCTGAAGAGGCTGTGCGCTCTGCGCCTTGCTCCTCCTGCAGCACCAATCCTCGCTGCCGCGCTATGCTATGCAGCACACAGAATACAACGATGATTCTGGAGACGCTGGCTGTTGTGTACTGAAGGGCTCCTCCAGATCTGTCAAGGCATCTGAAGCACATCTTCAGCGTGCCGATTGCTTACTCTATGACACATCTGGTGGAGATGTGGCTTTCATTATAGCATTCCTCAGCGTCATTGCTTGGCCTCCTCAAGGGTGTCATCAGCCACGTCTTCAGTGAATAGCCCTTGCCTCCAAGCAGCCAGCCAGTAAGTCTGTTTGGAGGTGCAAAGAGCTGAGGGAAGGTGGACTGGCACAGCACGAAAGAGTCATGGCAGCTCCCAGGGAATCTGGCACACACATGTGTGATGATTTTTTTGGTTGCAGACAAGCTACACATTGAGGGAGTGGAAGCGCTACTGGTTCATAAACACTCCTGGGTGATCTGGGGGTGCCTTGATGGCCACATGTGTGCAGTCAATGACGCCCTGCACCTGTGGAAAGCCAGAGCTGCAAAGCCGAGCGTCCGCTCAGCAACACTGGCTTTGTCAGTGACAAAGTTTACATAATTGGCTGACTTGTGAAACATGGCATCGGTCACCTGGGTGATGCATCTGTGGGTGGCCGACTGCGAGATCCTGCAAATGTCTGCTGCAGATCCCTGGAAGGAGCCTGAGACGAAGAAGATGAGGGTGGTGGTAACTTTGGCAGCCACTGGTAAGCCGTGTCCACCAGGTCCTCTGGGCAGCAGGACTTGTTCCAGCAAGCTGCAAATGTCTGCGACGACCTTGTGCGATAGCCTGAGCCCCCTGAAGCACTGCTGCTCAGTCATGACCAGGAAGCTCATCCTCTGCCTGTATACCCTGTGTTGGGAATATTGCCTCTGGATCGGTGCAGCCCTGTGCTGAACCCCTCTCTCATGTGGAGCATCAGGTCGTTGAGGAAAAGTCTGCTGTTGTGCTGGCTGCTTCTGCTGCTGGTGTTGTGGCTGCTGCTGCTGGTGTGGCTGGTGTTGTTGGTGCTGAGGTGCATCTTGGTCCAATTCTGAGGTCCAAGGTGAGACAGCATTAGCGGCACCCATGCCAATCTAATAGATGGCAGGTAAAGTGGAGATCAGAGGTACAATCCCTCAATGTTCTGATAGTGACTAGTAATGTGGTGAGAGTGGCTTCCGAGGTTGCAGAAATGACCTGCAAACACCTGACAGCTAAATCTCTGCACAAAATGGTGTCAGCAAGAGCCTTTCCATTAGACAAGGATGCCGATGTAATGTGTGAGTATTTATGTGGTTTTTCCAGCTGTCAATTAATGGACTCGCTCAATGTCCACTGAGATTCTGCCTTCCCTTCACAAGTGAGGTTCCCGAGGTGTGTGACTCCCGTGCACAAGCAGTTGAAGCCAAAACTTGAAGTTAAAAAGGCAGTTAAGGGTCTCCCGCCTCTCCCGAGCGGGTCCATGGCGCGCCTCGAAACGCGCCCGAGTTAAATGCGGAAGTTGGCGGGACGACGGTGAGTTCCCGACGCGCTGTCAATTTCCGCGCTTTTAACTGCTGACCCGCCCCCAAACCCACACGCTCAGCAACGGGAAAATTCCGCCCATTGAATTTCCTTTGGGTTCTCGCGATTTCCCACCATAACTTTGGCAAATGATTCTGCATGACTGGAAGCAAGCAAACTATTTTCATAAGCAGTAACTAATCGGACCGGGCAACTGCAGGCCATTATCCGAGCATCAATAAGAGGTAAAATACTAGAACCTATTATAAGGGCATGTATATCAATGATTGAATAAGAAGCCACGTGGCTTTAGAGAGGGAAAGTCTGCCTGAGAAACACCTTTGACTTCTTTGAGGACCCGACATGCAAAGTAAATAGTGGAACACCCTTTGAGATCGTTTATTGCAGCATTCAAATTTTTTTTGATAAAGCCCTGCATGAAAGACTCTTAATTAAGCCAAAAGCCACAATGATCCAGTGCAGAATATGGGACTGAACAAGACATTGGCTAAAATACAGTGCTCAGAGTGTACTCGGGAGTGGTGTAATATCACACTGAAGGAAGTGCTGAGTGGAGACCCAGCCCAGAGAAACCAATGCTTGGACCCCACTCGTTTTTAATCACGATAAATGACCTGGACTACAAAACCAACCATAAGCTCGGCAAATTTGCATGGATGACACTAAAATGTAAAGAGCAGAAAGGATTAATTAGTTTATGCAATTGGGAGGACAAAAGGCAAATTAAATTCTAGCGCGAAGCAGTTGTAAAAGGATGCGCCTTAATCAAAAACATGTGTATCGTAAGTATGCAATGAATCAAACTGAAAGAGTACATAGATACTTATAAAGGGCCCGGGGAATAACATTTGACACATTGGGCTCGATTTTGCCAGGCCCAAGGAGGCGGGATTGGAGGCGTGTGAGGTGTTAAAATCGCAAAAACTGGCGTGCGGGCCCGATCCCGCCTCCATCCCGCCTCCGAGTAAATTTTCCCAGAATCGGGGTTTCAGACCCCACTTCCATCCCGCCTCCAAAAGGCAGGATAAGCCCTTAAGGCCCTTAACAACCACTTAATTGCCTCTATAATCCAATTTTGAGAGGCCTTTCTGATTTTTAGACATTTCCCCCATCCTACACGTCTCCTCTGGAACACGCCAGGTAATCCTGGCAGCCTCACAAGTGGATTGCTTAGTAACAGCTGCAGCTCCACCATTAAAAAGGAGTTTTCAGCAATCATCATTTGCAGGTGGCATAACTTTGTTGCCTCAGGTCTGGGGGAACTTTTAGCAGGCCTACTCATTGTTGTGGAAGTTTGGAGCCTGAGACCCATCTCCAGTGTGACCTCCTGGGAAACCCCTCTCCTCAGCTTGACTGAGCGCTTCCTCAACTGAGGTATATACCAGAAGCATAGGAACCATTTATTTCCTTTCTTCCTGAACATCAGATTCGGACGAAGACCAGCCGCGGCAGCAGCAGAACCCTGAACAACAGCAGCACCAAAGCAGCAGCAACAACAGGAGCGCCAAGCTGCTGCTCACCCACCTGAAGCTGCACAGGCCAGAAGGAGCCAGAGCGCGACCACATTGCTGCCTGGGATGCAAGGGCCGCACTCATGTTGGCCAGATTTGCTTAGCCTGCACAATCAAACACTTTTGTCTCACACCTTCTTACCAGAGCATCGACAATGGACAAGAACCTGTTGATTCCTATCACTCTGACCACCATACTGACAATTGCAAGTCGCCCTAAGCCATCAATGTGGAAGTCCCATTTGCAAAATGACACAGGCCACAACTTCAACAGTTTGCCATCAACTCTGTTTATGATACCATGACAAGGATGGCTGGTCCAAATACAATACATCACAGCACCCAAGTGACTACCCTTGTGACTACTTGTGCTTTATCTTCCTCTTACGCGTGCTCCTACGTGGTGCTACCCCTGTGGCTTCAGCAGATGTGGAGGCCCCTTGCTCACTTTCTTGCTGCTCCTGTCTCGACGCCTTTGGCGGCCGTCCTCTGGGGTTGCGAGCCTGTGAGGGCTCGGCAACAGTCTGCTGCTCCTGCGGCTGTGCAGGGGCTGAGATGCCCATCTCAGTTGGGTGAGGACTCTGGTGGGGCTCTGACCGAGGGCTTTGCAGTGGCATGGTCGTGTGAGCACTTGGAGAGGAGCCCCACTTCCTTGTTGTCTGCCACCAACATCCCTCTCATGGGTCAGCCCCACTTCAGAGCTAGCAAGTGGCTTGACCGCACCTTGCTGCACTTCAGGGGGGCCATAAGGACCCGTTTCTGCACTGGAAGTCCTACTCCAGAGGACTTGCCTGAAGGTCTGGTTTCTATGCTCAATAGCTGATCATCGCTCCTCAAGAGATGTCATTCTATTCTGAACAATGACCATGTTTTCAAGACCCTGGCAACTAAGCTCCTCCATGGCCATAGCCATCCTCTCCTCTACCGTAGCCATCCTCTCCTCTACGGTAGCCAGCCTTACCATGGAGTTAGCCATCCTTTCCGTGGTGATGCGTTCATGCGCCAATGCCTCCACAAAGGCTCTGCTCATGTTCGCGATGGACTCCTCCATTCGCTCCACACTCACAGCGACCCTGGAGACAAAACCTGCCAGAGACTCCTGCACCTGTTACTGGAGTTCCAGCACCGCTCTCCTTCTGACTGGACCCAGAGGCACAGGGTCGACATGCAGCTGAGACGAACTGGCAGCGTCCTGCGCCCTCCGACGAGGACTCTCCACTGCTGTCCCTGTCTCCACCATCTGCTGATGCTCACTTGTGAGCTGTGATACACCAGGTGCCAACACTACTCTATCTCGTGAAGGTCCCACCGAGGTGTGAGTGTCTGCGCTGGTACTGGGTGAGCTGAATTCTGCTGACGCTGCGCCCTCAGAGGTTGCAGCTCCCTCTGAGGAGTCTGGAAGCTTAGGCTCCTCCTCCTGGACTGTGGAGACAGGGGCTCTCGATGGTCCTGTGGGGGAGTAAAGGAAAGAGTTAGAGATGTGAGGTCAAGGTTACATGCACATTGAATATTGCAGATGATCATAAGTCAATCTGTTAGAGCATCAGATTCATTATCAGTGACTCATGCAATGTCAATGAGAGAGATGCCAAACTATTCTGTCACCAGCTTGCTCTGATGCGCCCGTCTGTCCGTTCCCCCACTTGGGAATCCTCCTCGATCCCGGCGATTTCCAGGGCCGTCTCCTCCCAGGCGGTGAGCTGGGCTACTGAGGGTGGCCCTCCTCTGTCGTCGCTCTTTCCCTTTTATTGTGGGCTCTCTTTTCCTGCAATGATGCACACAAGTGGAGTTTGAGTGAGAATGAAGGAGTGAGTGGAGAGAATCCATAGCATAGATGCTTAGAAGGAGACAAAGGGCCCTCCCTGTGTGTTGTAAGCTGTTGTTGTTGTTGCATCACAGTTATAGGGAGTGTGAGGGCTACATGATCGAATAGTTAAGTGAATGTGACCATAGAGAGGCAATGGGTAAGGGTGCAGGGATGTCAGTGTCAAGTGGGATGTGGAGGAAGAGGTTAGCAAAGCAGAGTGCTTTTGAGGAGAGGCGATGGGGATCAGATTGAGGGTGATGGGAAAGTCATACTCACTTTTCCTGTGCGGAGAAGGTCATGAGACCTCTTCCTGCATTGCAGCCAGGTTCTGCGGCTCATCGATATGGAGTTGACCTCCTGGGCCACTTGCAGCCACACAGCTTTAGTCTGCTGGGGTGGCTTTTTTCTCCCCGAGGAAGGGAAGAGCACCTCCTTATTCGATCTTGCTCCCTCCACCAGAGCTTGGAGGGAGGGCTCATCGAAGCATGGAGCACACTTTTGCCTGTTGGTGGACATTTTCGATCAATGAATTCCTTACTACAATCACCATAAAGTTTGCAGTCTCCAGAAGAAGCAAGGCTGCTTGCAGACCTTAAATCCAGCAGCATTGATGACATCATCGGAGGCGACTTTCTGTATGAAAAGACTCATTGGGCCAGGGGTTCCCACACGCTGGAAATCAATTGCCCAATTAGGGAAAAATCGCACTTTTTCCCCACTTCACTTCGGAGTCGGGGTCCTGACACGAATGCCACCTGACACGCCCCAGCCCGCCCACACTGGCAAAATCGAGCCCATTGAGGCTGAACTTGCAATTAGTCCCTGGGAAAATCTGGGGCGGATCGCCTGTCTCGGGAGCAGAAAATGGGGCAGAACCAGGTTGTGTCTGTGCTCCACCCCATTTATTTGGTCCAGCCATTTTCCAGTGGGGGAACATGGCTACATCTTCCATCTACCCCTCCCTTCGTCAAGGGGACATGTTATGGGGACTTCTCAGGCTACCCCCTTGCATTGTACCCTTTTCGCCTTAAAAAGCCTGAGCAGCTCTCACGCCAGCACTCAGGAAACTGGTCCAGCTCTCTTTTCTTTTGAAGGTATGCCGAGAGTCAGCACTCACTGCACTTGGTGCGAGTTGGGATACGGGCAGTAGTTTGGTAATGTTATCCCAGGAGGTCCCTTCGGATTCATTTGTTTTGTTTCATCGTTGTGCATGTGTTTAGTTTGCTTTCAGATCAATGGCAAACTGTCTCCTCCCTTCCGGGACTTCTAGTCTCTACTGGATTTTTGATAAAACAGAAAATATCTGGACTGAGGGGTTTATGACAGTTCTTAATTTGTCTGAAAATAAAACTACAGACACTGCAGCTAACAAGAGGAGACAGATGCTCAATGAGGTGACTCCTTATTTGGATGGTGCTGGCTACGTCTATTCCATTGCTTTAGTGGACAAATAGAGGACCTGCAGAGCCCCTAGGAGAAAGCCTGGAATTGTAACTATATTCAAAATAAATTGTAAGCAAAAGAAATAAGTATCCTGATAATATTGAGTACTTATTCTGCATGGTGTTTTCAAACAAAATATTTCAGTATTAATAGATATCTTCCAATGGAGCCAAGCATCATGGTGAGCATGTATAAGATTATTGAGACAAGATACAAATTGAATTTGTCATGAATTATTTATATCATAGGGGGATCCTGAATGTGAAATCAGGCAAGCTCACCTAGAAATTGTGTTGAGCCAATGCTCGTCAATCTTGAAATAACTCAATTCAAAATCTTTCACTATGATCAGAAGTTATGAGTAGCAATATTAGCTTACAAATGTTCAACAACAACAAGCAGAAGCCATCGTCTTTGACCCGTAACGCAGACTCCATACTCTCATGATCAACACTATCTCCCTTCCTGGCTGAACCATGCTGTTCACAACTGCATCCCTGTTATGTCATCCTCCCCAACCCCCATTGGTTCCCCAAAGCCCAGAAGATGGAATTCAAAATTCTCATGCTTGCTTTCAAATCCCTTATCCCTTCCTATCTCCTCCCGCTCCAAGAGTCGACTTTTCTGATTCTGTAATCCTTTGAATTCCTCCCTTGCTCTGCCACTGAAAGTTAACATTAAAGTACAGAAAATCATGGTCTGTGTGGTTTACTAAGATGTGCTCCCTGTGAGCATTATTCCTTGCTGGGAATGCTAGATTGCAGAATCACTGCTTTCATCCTTGATTTGTTATTGGCAGGGTGTTAAGGATCTCCATTATGGGATGTCATATTGTGCTTGTAGGGCTTGAGAGCAGATACGGCATGGGATCATTGAATGCAATTATATTTGATGAACCTTACCATAAATATGAAATTTGGGGGGCTAGATTTGTGGCAAACAGTACACATTTACATTAAACAAAGAGAGCTAAGATCTGATCTGTTGGTCTCAGTGAATAAGGCCAACTTTGAGTGAAACAAGAGACACTCGAGATAAATCATACAATCAGTCAATCCCAGTCACTGATAATGTTGGAGCTCAGCAGTCTGAGACAGAGGAGATCTCTTTGATTAGTCACAGTCTATGGGGAATAACTATGAGATAGAAGAACAGGAACTTTAATTAAAGTCTCAAAGGTCACAGAGGAACAATTAGAATAATTTTGTCAAAGGAATTTTAGCAGATCTTGGCTGAAATTACCTAAATTCTCAAGAAGGATCGAACACTTGGAGATTCTCTTGGGACAAAGACGTTATGATGCTTGAGGGCGAGGAAGGCAAACCACAACCGACAAGGCTTTAACATTGACAGGCAAGACACAGGCAGACCCAATGCTGGAATTCTCTCCAGAAATGTCAAGAACACAAGTGACTGTTGAAAGTAAAAGAAAGAAGAGAAAGAACTTGCATTTATAGTGCATCTTTATTGACCTCAGGATGTCGCAAAGCGCTTTACAGCCAATGAAGTACTTTTGAAGTGTAATCACTGTTGTAGTGTAGGAAATGTGACAGCCAATTTGCGCGGAGCAAGCTCCCACAAACAGCAATGAAATAAATTACAGCTCATCTGTTTTAAGTGTTGGTTGAGGCATACCTATTGACCAGAACATCGGGAGAACTCCCCTGCTCTTCTTCGAATAATGTCATGGGATCTTTTAGGTCCACCTGCGTGCGCAGACGGGGCCTCGGTTTAACGTCTCATCCAAAAGACGGCACCTCCAACAGAGTAGCATTTACTTGGTACTGCACTGAAGTGGCAGCCTAGATTATGTGCTCAAGTCTCTGGGGTGGGGCTTAAACCCACAACCTCCTGACTCAGAGGTGAAAGTGCTACCCACTGAACCAAGTATGTGCCAGAGTTCTCATTGCCTTAAATGTATATGGATGAAAATGTCAAGTCCTGTGAACTTCACCACTGAAGTGAGACATGTGGACTGGAAGGCACCTTCCTTCGTTGTTGATGTCAGCTGACCCACATCTTAAGGTAGTTTCCTGGAGAGCGAGCAGAAAGAGAGGAAGGGTCTTTAAGACCATCCAAGTGTGTCTTGCAGTCTCCACATCCCTTTTTATCTAGCCCCTTAAAGTATTTAAGCATGAGGCATCTAGATGGAGAAAGAAGTAAGTAACTCATGTGGCAGAGACGTGGGGCCTGGATCTCCGGCGGATTTTCCTGACATCTGCCACAGTTATCACTGTTTCCTGGTACCACCATTTGGAAGGTGGCGTTAGGCTCTGGGAAGCAGTGGAAACTGCGCTGAGGTCCATTCATGGCGAGAGACAGGGCCTAATAGCAGCCTTCTCTCCATCCCACACTTTAGGAAGGATGTGAAGGCCTTAGAAAGGGTGCAGAAAAGATTTACGAGAATGGTTCCAAGGATGAGGGACTTCAGTGATGTTGATAGATTGGAGAAGCTAGGGTTGTTCTCCTCGGAGCAGAGAAGATTGAGAGGAGATTTGATAGAGGTGTTCAAAATCACGAGGGGTCTGGGCAGAGAGAAACTGTTTCCATGGGCACAAGGGTCGAGGACCAGAGGACACAGATTTAAGGTGATTGGCAAAAGAACCAAAGGCGACATGAGGAAAAAAAAAATTACGCAGCGCGTGGTTAAGATCTGAAATGCACTGCCTGAAAGGGTGGTGGAGGCAGACTCAATCACAGCTTTCAAAAGGGAGTTGGATAAGTATCTGAAGGAAAAAAATATGCAGGGCTACGGGGAAAGGGCGGGGGAGTGGGACTAGCTGAGAGTCGGCGCGGGCTCGACGGGCCGATTGGCCTTCTTCCGTGCTGTTACCATTCTATGATTGTATGATTCCATTCTAGCCTCCATTAAATTTCCTGTGTAGGCTGAGACGTACTAGGCCACCGATTTTCTGATCTTCAGGACTCCTCTGGCCATAAAGTACCGAGCTACTTCTTCAGGTGTTGCAGCAGCCACCAGAATTTGTGGCTAGACACTGATGGGCTCCCTTTTGGCAGTGGGAATCCAGTTGTGCATCTTCAGCGATCCCTGACCTGCTTGAACTCTGTCCCAAAGAGGAAAATCCAGCCCTGGGTGTCAAATGTTGGAAACTATTCCATTCCAAGCACTGATATCTCTCACAAAATAAAAAAAAACATTAATTGAAAAGATTTAAAAAATGAATAATAGATTCCCAATCTTAACCGACCAATTGCGAACTATAGACTAGACTTTTGATCAAATACAGGGTAGGAAAACAGGGGCAATTAGATTGCGCTGTTTTTTTAAGCACAATTCGCCCAAAATTGGCCAAAACAGCACAAAAAATCGCAGAATTTTAAGCGCAAATTACACTTAGCGCAAATCAAGTTTCCGCAATCTTTTCTGCTAGTTTAAAAAACATTGCACTAGAAGCCAGCCTTGCCCAGAAAACTGGCCACGACCCCAGATTGAATTACTCACCATTGGGAGGTTCCGTTAATGGCATTTTGAGGAGGCTCTTAAAATTAAGCTGGTTCTTTTGGGTGCAATGACACTAATAGGCACGTTTAAAAGCTTTTGAATATATATTTTAATTTAGTAAGGAACTCACTGCTGTACCCCAATATAACTAGCAAATGGTTCTGTATAGGTTTTTAAACTAATTTTCTGTTATTTAAATTTGGTTTACTCACAGGGTGATGGACTAGGCACTCTGATTAAAATGCTTATTTTTGGTGATAAACCCATTTTGAGCTGTATCAATCAAACTGCACCAAGTTACCACTCTTAAATATATCAAGCAATAGTTATTAAAGCAATTTTAAAAAAATACATCCTAAAACGCTGCCCAATTGCGCTGCTTCGTGGCAGATTTTGCCTTCGGCGATATGCAAATAAGTGTGAGCAGAAACTTGAGAAAAAACACTTCTCAAAACTAGTGGAATTGTGGGCGCAATTTGCACCCAGATTGGAGATTGCGCCCAAATTGCGCTTAAAAGTCCGTGATCTTTTGCGCTGGTTTGGCTGATTTCGGGCGAATTGAGCCGAAAAATACAATGCAACCGAGCGAAAACTCCAGACCCTGGAGAACTCCCTACTGTTCATCAACTAGTGAATCAACCATGGAATCATTAACATCCCACACGAACCGCTGGAACAGGCAGACAAGGCCTCAGTTTAACCTCTCAGGTCTGATTATCCAATCACACGCTCCTGTAGCACTGCAGGGAGCGCTGATTGGGAATCACAGGCCTGCAACCCTGTATTTTCCATCCATTAATTCAATGAGCAGATAATTAAGGGCTGTCGGTCTCCAATTTCCTGACCAGCGCTCCCTGTGAGCGCGGCACCTCACCAGGAGTGGCCGACTGGAAAATCAGGCCTTTAAATCAAAGGACAGTACAACTATCTCTTGGAACTGCACTAGCTTGTCAGTCCACCTTCCGTGCTCAATTCTTGGAGTGTGGCTTGAGCCTTCAATGTTCTGGCTTAAAGACAAGGATGTTGCAAACTGAGCCAAGCTTACATGCAACAGGGAACCATAATGTTCAATTTTGCACTTTTTTGACTGTTCAGTAAAGCAATGTGTGATCTAACATAGGAGGGCCTGACATGGGATAATGCCCAAATTTAAAATGTCTTTGCATGCTAACAATCTGTCGTGTGCTGGTGCATTCTTATTTGCACTAATTACTGGCGTTTAATCCAGTCTTTCCAATCCAGCATTTAATAAATGGGGGACACAGTTGGAACTTTTTCAGGCAAGTACATTATCCCTGTTTTTGGAACCAGCTTACTTTTTAGAAAGCAGAAAATATTTCCCTCTAGGAGCTTAATACCGTGTTCTATCATCAACCTCAGCTTGCCTGAGATCAGGTGTTACATACTGTGAGTAAATAGCAGGAACTTTACAGGCTTAACAGGATTTTATTCATTACACAATCTTTCAAAACCACTGGGCACTTGTCATTTCGTAAAGGTTAAATCGGAAACTTTCACTCAACTCCTTGTGCAGTATTCAGAGCTTTCACGGCGTGCTGTGGGAAAAGTGTATTATCTAATATCTAATAAAAAACGTATTATCTAATATCACCATCTAGTAATGTAACAACAATAATAATAACCAAAAGCAAAAATGGCAAAAAGCACCCAAATCATATCATTAAAAACTAAACCCAAATCCAGTGATGAACATGTCATTCTTCACACTCGCCTCCATTTAGTTACACTGAATATTTACCAGCTATTTTTCATCCTTCTATAGAAACATAGAAAAATAGGAGCAGGAGTAGGCCATTCGGCCCTTCGAGCCTGCTCCGCCATTCAATATGATCATGGCTGATCCTCTATCTCAATACCATATTCCCGCTCTCTCCCCATACCTCTTGATGCCTTTTGTGTCTAGAAATCTATCTATCTCCTTCTTAAATATATTCAATGACTTGGCCTCCACAGCCTTCTGTGGTAGAGAATTCCACAGGTTCACCACCCTCTGAGTGAAGAAATTTCTCCTCATCTCAGTCCTAAATGTCCTACCCCTTATCCTGAGACTGTGACCCATCGTTCTAGACCCCCCAGCCAGGGGAAACATCCTCCCTACATCCAGTCTGTCTAGCCCTGTCAGAATTTTATACGTTTCAATGAGATCCCCTCTCATTCTTCTAAACTCTAGTGAATACAGGCCGAGTCGACCCAATCCCTCCTCATACGACAGTTCTGCCATCCCAGGAATCAGTCTGGTGAACCTTCGCTGCACTCCCTCTATGGCAAGTATATCCTTTCTTAGGTAAGGAGACCAAAACTGCACACAGTACTCCAGGTGTGGTCTCACCAAGGCCCTGTACAACTGTAGTAAGACATCTTGCTCCTGTACTCAAATCCTCTTGCAATGAAGGCCAACATACCATTTGCCTTCCTAACTGCTTGCTGCACCTGCATGTTTGCTTTCAGTGACTGGTGTACAAGGACACCCAGGTCCCTCTGTTTAATAACTCTTCATTTGAGGATCTATTTATCAAAGAGGTGCAACATCATTTATTAATAAGGGAGTGAATTAAATATTGGTCATCTCAGCCACTTGCAGATACCCGAAACCAGGCAAACCAATCACTCCTAGAGTAACCAGATCCTAATTTTGGTAAAACTTAATTTAACTGTAAATTTCTGTTTCATTTGTTGCTGTTACGTACAGTTTTATTTTTACAACTTTCCAATTTTATGAATTTTATGAAGAGAATACAACTAAAGGTCAATTTATGACAAACAATGTTGCTTAATGACTTGAAATATGTCACAGCAAATCATAGGTCACTGCAGCATTAGTCACTGGCAGTAACTTGCATTTAATATTGTGCGGTCTTAAAATTGTATTAATCACAATTAAACTATGATTTTTACGCTGGAATTTTATTCAGTGTCAAGTATCAAACTTGCTACATTATACTTCAAAACTTCTTAGAGAAAATAGAATTGCTCCTGCTTATAGGCATCATTGAGTGAAAAATTCTCACTGACTTTCATAGAATGATAAATTCTTACAGCACAGAAGGGGGCCATTCGGCCCATCATGCCTGTCCCCGCTCTTTGAAAGAGCTATCCAATTAGTCTCACTCCCCTGCTCTCTCCCCATAGCCCTGCATTTTTTCCTTTTCAACTATTTACCCAATTCCCTTTTGAAAGTTATTATTGAATCTGCTTCCACCACCCTTTCGGGCAGTGCATTCCAGATCATAACAGCTCGCTACGTAAAACAATTTCTCCTCATATTCCCTCTGTTTCTTTTTTCCAATTATCTTAAATTCGTGATTTATTTTGTATTCGTTTATGGGATGTGGGCGTCACTGGCAAGGCCAGCATTTATTGCCCATCTCTAATTGCCCTTGAGAAGGTGATGGTGAGCCGCCTTCTTGAACGGCTGCAGTCCTTGTGGTGAAGGTACTCCCACAGTGCTGTTAGGGAGGAAGTTCCAGGATTTTGACCCAGCGACGATGAAGGATCGGCGATATATTTCCAAGTCAGGTTGGTGTGTGACTTGGAGGGGAACTTGGAAGTGGTGGTGTCCTCTGGTTACCGACCCTTCTGCCACTGGAAACATTTTCTCCTTATTTACTCTATCAAAATCCTTCATAATTTTGAATACCTCTATAGAATCTCTCTTTAATCTTCTCTATTCTAAGAACAATTCTAGCTTCTCCAGTCTCTCCACATAACTGAAATCCCTCATCCCTCGTATCATTCTAGTAAGTCTCCTCTGCACCCTCTCCAAGGTTTCCTAATGTGTGGTGCCCAGAATTGGACACAATACTCCAGCTGAGGCCTAAGCAGTATTTTATAAAGGTTTAGCATAACTTCCTTGCTTTTGTACTCTATGCTTCTATTTATAAAGCCCAGGATCCCATATGGGATCTTTTTCTTTGTGCTTCTGCTTCTTAGGCAGTCCCTCGGAACCGAGGATGACTTGCTTCCACATTAAAAATGAGTTCGCAGGTGACTGATGAGTCCAATGCGGGACCTACAGTCTCTGTCACAGGTGGGGCAGACGGTGGTTGAAGGGGCAGGTGGGTGGGGTGCTTGGGTTGACGTGCGCTCCTTGCGCTGCCTGCGCTTGGCTTCCGCTTGCTCCCGGCGAAGAGACTCGAGGTGTTCAGCGCCTTCCCGGATGCTTCTCCTCCACTTTGTGCGGTCTTGGGCCAGGGATTCCCAGGTGTCGGTGGGGATGTTGCACTTTTTCAAGGAGGCTTTGAGGGTGTCCTTGAAGCGTTTCCTCTGCCCACCTGGGGCTCTCTTGCCGTGCCGGAGCTCCGAGTAGAGCGCTTGTTTTGGGAGTCTCGTATCGGGCATGCGGACAATGTGACCTGTCCATCGGAGCTGATCGAGCGTGGTCAAAGCTTCGATGGTGGGGATGTTGGCCTGAGCAAGAACACTGACGTTGGTGCGCCTATCCTGCCAATGGATTTGCAGGATCTTGCGGAGGCGGCGTTGGTGGTACCTCTCCAGTGCTTTGAGGTGCCTGCTGTACATGGTCCATGTCTCTGAGGCATACAGCTTTGCTTACTTATGTTCCTGGTAGTATCTTTCTCAGAAAGGCAGAAGAAGTATTATAAAAAAATATGTGGAAAATTCACTTCCTGTTACATCAAGACGATCTTAACTAGCCTGTCACAGGTTACTTAGATTTACATAGAAATTACAAAAAGGAAACAGCCTGTTCAACTCAACCAATCCATGTTGGTGTTTATCTTCCATGAGTAGTAGTCCTAATCTCATGTGTCCACCCACTTTCTATCCCAAATCTCTTACATTTAATCTTATGTCCCCTTGATCTAGATCCCTCAATCAAATTTGTTCCATCTCTTCATAATTTTAAACACCATTATCAAATGACCTCTTTATTTCTCTGTACTAACAAAAAACAGCCCTCATTTTTCATATTTCTATTTCCTCTTCGGCAGCATCCTAGTTAAGCTGTGCTGTACCCTTTCTATTATCCTTCCTATACTGGGCAGCTGAAAACTGCACACGATACTTCAACTGTGGTCCACCTAAGGTTTTATATAGATTCACCATTACACCTCAACTTCCCGGTGTCAAAGGTAGGCTCGCCAAAAAGGAGGTAAGTCTTGAGGAGGGGTTTCTGGAGGGTCTCGCGGAGAGGTGTGGGGAGAAGTTACGGGCAGGGGGGCCACGACCTCCTGACTGCACAAAGGAACATTTTGTCCCGTTCCTTGGAGAGCCTCTTTGTCCTTCCGACAGCTGCCAACCTGCCTTCACCTGGTGGGAGAGCCATGGCGGCTTCCCCACTCAGTGCCAGGTTAATCAGGACCGATTTGCATAAATTTACGAGGCTCCGGCCTGGTTCAAGGTGGCGCTCCAGCCACCTGACTGCAGTGAACAGTTAAAATGGTGGCTAGCGGAATTCCAGCAGGAATGGGATGGTAAGGCAGAACACTCCACTTTAAAGGCTCTCACTGTCCAGTTCCTATCAGGCGAGGTGGGGTAAAACTGATCCCTTCGATTTTTGTACCAAAATGTACCACCTCACATATACTGACATTGAATTCCATCTGCCACTTTTCTGCCTATTCCACTATTTTATTAATATCCCCTTGCACCTTCCTCTGGTCCTTACAATTATTTACTATCCCTTCTATTTTAGTGTGATCTGCAAATTTGGACACCATTCCCTTTAGCTTTGTACCCAAATCATTGATGTGCACAGTGAACAGAAGCAGTTCCAGAACAGAAGCCCATGTGTCACCACTACCCACTTCCAAACACTCTGAGAAACTGTCTTTCACCAAGTCCCATTCACCCATCAACCCCTGTGCTCACTGACCTACATTGGCTCCCAATTAAGCCATGCCTCGATTTTAAAATTCTCATTCTTGTTTTCAAATCTCTCCAAGGCCTCGCCCCACCCTATCTCTGTAATCTCCTCCAGCCCCACAACCCCCCGAGATATCTGCGCTCCTCTAATTCTGCCTTCTTGAGCATCCCTGATTATAATCGCTCAACCATTGGTGGCTGTGCCTTCTGTTGCCTCGGCCCTAAGCAGTGGAATTCCCTGCCTAAACCTCTCCGCCTCCCTACCTCACTTTCCTCTTTTAAGACACTTCTTAAAACCTACCTCTCTGACCAAGCTTTTGGTCACCTGCCCTAATTTCTCCTTATATGGCTCATTGTCAAATTTTGTTTTATAACACTCCTGTGAAGCACCTTGGGATGTTTTATTACATTAAAGGCGCTATATAAATACAAATTGTTGTTGTTGTTTAATTCCTACTCTTTATTTCCTCCCTTCTAATCAGTTTTAATCCAATTTTCTACTCTCTCCTAAATTCCATATCCCTTAATCTTCTCCAATGCTTTCCCATGTGCCACCTTGTCAAAGGCATTTTGAAAGTCCATGTCCACCACATCCACTACAATTTCCCCATTCATCACATTTGCCACCTCCTCAAACAACTTTATCTAGTTTGTCAAGTACAATCTTCTTATCTGATATCTGTGTTGGCTGTTTCTAATTATTCTCTCTTCGTCTAGATATTTAGTAATTTCATATCTATATAAAGATTCCAAAATTTTCCCTACCACAGATGTTAAACTAACTGGTCTATAATTACCTGGGATAGTTCTGTCTCAATTTTTGAAAATGGGTATTAAATTGACCAGTCTACTGTTCTCTGACACACATCCACTCTCAATAGAACCCTGAAATATATGGAGGCAGGTCGGGAGCAGGGTGGGGTGGTAGAAAGCGGTCGGGAAACCCGGGAGAATGGGTCCCCCCCCATCCCAGCTCCATTAAAACCGGAAGTGGGCGGGCTGGAGGCAGGTTGGGGGTTGGGATTCCGTTTTTTTACCACTTTAGCCTCTCACCCAACCCACCCATTTTTTGGGGTTAAAATTCCCCCATAATTTCTGGGACCCTTACTATTTCCTCCCCTATTTCTGTCAGGATCCTCGGATGGATCCGATCAGGTCCCAGCACTTTATCCTTCTTTAGCTTAACTAGCTTGCATACAGAAAGGACTTACATTTATAGAGCACCTTTCACAATCACAGGACATTCCAAAGTGCTTCACAGCCAATGAAGTACCTTTGAAGTGTAGTCACTGTTGCAATGTAGGAAACACGGCAGTTAATTTCCCACAAGCAGCAATGTGATAATGACCAGGTCTGTTTTTAAGTGAGGGTTGAGGATTAATTATTGGCCAGGACTGGGGTGAACTCCCCTGCTCTTCTTCAAAATAGTGCCATGGGATCGTTTATGTCCCCCTGTGGGGGCAGACGGGGCCTCGGTTTAACGTCTCATCAGGAAGACGCCAGCTCCGACAGTGCGACACTCCCTCAGTACTGCACCGGAGCGTCAAACTAGATTTTTATGCTCAAGGCCAATGCAGTTTTTAAGCGGCCGTCAGGGACGCCTGAAAGCAGCGCCGTCCAATAGACCGCTGGCATGTATCGGACACAGGACCTCAGAGCCAGAAATTGGTATACATGATGCCCGTTTTACCCCTGAAATTTCTACCCCATAGTGCGGCTTCTTGTCAGTTTCACCCAGTGGAACAGTTTGGATGAGCAATTTCAAGCTTCTTTTTTTATCAGCAGTCTTTTGGCAAGTGCAAAGTGGCTACATTTATTGCTCAAAGATTCAAACTGCTACACTTGGCAACATTAAAGGGGGCTGTACTGGCGCCACCTCGCCCCCAGGATCTACGGCAGAGGGAGCGTAGGCAGCCAGAAATACGGGAATATGATGCAGAGGGATGAGGAGGGACATCGGGGCTCTCACCAGGAGGCCTTACCCTCCGAGGGTATTCTGACAGCACCTCTCCTACCTTCAATGAAGCGAGGAGCTGTGTATTAGGCAGCTCTGCATCACCAAGGTGGTGGTCACAGAACTCTGCCACCTCCTCCAAACAGACCTCCAGCCTCACAGTAGGATGACTTAAACCCCAGATCCCTTTTGCTCACCACATGCCCATCATACCATCCCTGTGTCATGCCATATCACAGCGTCCTCCTGGGTGCAAAGGTGAAATGAGAGAGACCACAAAATATTGCAAACTCCATGAATAAATCTATGCATAAACATATCACACATATCACATTCATTCTAATAACTAATGACCCTTGTGCCTGCCATAGTTGAATAGCTGTCATTGTGTGCAAGGTGTGAGATGTGGATGTGAGTGCTGGTAGGTAGAGATTGTTGGTGGGTGAGCGCTGGGGGTCTAGTGCTTTGGGCAGTGTGTGAAGCTTGTGGTACAGAAGGTGGTATGTAGCATTTGTTGAAGCATTCAATCACCCTGACCACCCGACTGAGGTGGATCTGCCATGAGCACACCTGCTTCAGTCCTCCGGCTCCTTCGCCTTGTTGTGCTTCTCCTTGCTGAGGCAGCTGCACGGCCAGCAATGTTGAGAATGAGGTGCTGCAGTATCAATGAACCTCCCCTTTAAGTACTGGGAAAAGCCTGTGGCAATGATGAGTTGAGATTAGACTGCACCCGATTTTGGTCCACCCTTTCAGTGTAACGTCACTGAGCTAAGCCTTTAAGACTTGATTTAGTTCCCCAATCATTTCTTTGAGCAGTGAGAATGAATTTTGCTTGCAGTCTAAAGCATTAGCACCTGGCGTTAATTCTCAAACTTTTCTCAAACTTGGGCTATAATGAATGTCTAGCCCAATGTATTTTTGAAAGTAGAGTGCCAAGATATCACACAATATTCTAAATGTGGAACACCAATGTTCGATATGAGGCCAGAATGACTTATTTCAACTATTATTTCAATGCTCTTGAATGCTCTTCCGAGTATATGATTACCTTTTCTGATAGCAATTTCACACTGAATAGATACTTTCAATGAATGGTCAATAATCACCTTTGAACCACTTTCCTTTTCCACCTTTGCCAATGCACATCGGTTCATTGTGTACACGTTTCATGTTTCCTGTTCCAATGAATAACCTTACATTTATCTACATTAAGATCCATCTGCCTTAGCGTATGAGGTCAAATGGCCCAGAGCTCTTTGAATGCTAACAGTCTCTTTTATACTTATCATCTGGACAAATAGTCAGGTGTCTTTGTAAATGTTGCTACATTTCTGGGCATCTCACCTTTGAAAGGACATTGATGCATCAAGGAATACTTAGCAAAGACTGACAACAGATATGTTTTTTACTTCAAATTGAAAGTAACGAGAAGCTAACAGACTGAAGTTCTCATTTAAGAAGACATGATTTCATAGAATTTACAGCACAGAAACAGGCCATTCAGCCCAACTGGTCTATGCTCCACACGAGCCTCCTCCCACCTTACTTCATCTCACCCTCTCTGCATATCCTTCTAATTAGATTAAGACATGATTTAGGTTCCTGTAATGCTGAATGGTAAGCATAGTTCAGATGTAAGCAGGTTATTTAACTTAAACTTTCAATGTAAAACTAAGGTCACGAGTAGGGGTACAGTAGTCTCGTGGTTATGGTAGCAACCCAGAAGTTGTGAGTTCATTCCGACCATGGTAAGCTGTGAAATTCAATTCAACAAATGTGGTCATTTGTGGCCTGGCACCAGAAAATGAGCCTGAAAGTTGCTGGATTGTTGTAAATACCCAACTGGGTCACTCCTGTCACTGCAATCCCACACTACATGATTGACTCTTAATGCCCTCAGGGAACATAGGAATAGAAGTAGGCCTTTGAGTCTTTTGAGCCTGTTCCGCCATTCTGAATGCAGTGCTCCAGGTGGAGTCTGTACAACTGTGTGAAATATTAGATGAAATAAACATAGTGAGAGAGGAAGTATTAAGGGGTTTAGCAGCTTTAAAAGTGGATAAATCCCCAGGCCTGGATGAAATGTATCCCAGGCTGTTGAGCGAAGCAAAAGAGGAAATAGCAGAGGCCCTGACCATCATTTTTCAATCCTCTCTGGCTTCAGGTGTGGTACTGGAGGACTGCTAATGTAGTACCCTTGTTTAAAAAGGGAGAAAAGGATAGACCGAGTAATTACAGGCCAGTCAGCCTAACCTCGGTGGTGGGAAAATTATTGGAAAGAATTCTGAAGGACAGGATAAATCTTCATTTAGAAAGACATGGATTAATCAAGGATAGTCAGCATGGATTTGTTAAGGGAAGGTCATGTCTGACAAACTTGATTGAATTTTTTGAGGAGGTAACAAGGAGGGTAGATGAGGGTAGTGCATTTGATGTAGTGTATATGGACTTTAGCAAGGCTTTTGATAGGGTTCCACATGGCAGACTGGTCACGAAGTTAAAAGCTCATGGGATCCAGGGCAAAGTGTCAAGTTGGATTCAAAACTGGCTCGGAGGCAGGAAGCAGAGGGTAATGGTTGATGGGTGTTTTTGTGACTGGAAGGCTGTTTCCAGTGGGGTTCCGCAGGGCTCAGTACTAGATTCCTTGCTTTTTGTGGTATATATCAATGATCTAGACTTGAATATAGGGGGTATGATTAAGAAGTTTGCAGATGATACTAAAATCGGCTGTGTGGTTGATACTGAAGAAGGAAGCTGTAGACTGCAGGAAGATATCAATAAATTGGTCAAGTGGGCAGAACAGTGGCAAATGGAATTCAATCCGGAGAAGTGTGAGGTAATGCAGTTGGGGAGGGCTAACAAGGAAAGGGAATACACATTAAATTGTAGGACACTGAGTAGTGTAGAGGAACAAAGGGACCTTGGAGTGCATGTCCACAGATCCCTGAAGGTAGCGGGCCAGGTAGATAAGGTGGTTAAGAAGGCATACGGAATGCTTGCCTTTATTAGCCGTGGCATAGAATACAAGAGCAGGGGGGTTATGCTTCAACTGTTTAAAATACTAGTTAGGCCTCAGCTAGAGTACTGCAATTCTGGTCACCACATTACAGGAAAGATGTGATTGCATTAGAGAGGGTACAGAGGAGATTTACAAGGATGTTGCCGGAAGTAGAGAATCTTAGCTATGAGGAAAAACTGAATAGGCTGGGTTTGTTTTCCTTGGAACAGAGGAGGCTGAGGGGAGACCTTATTGAGGTGTATAAAATTATGAGGGGCCTAGACAAAGTGGATAGAAAGGACATATTTCCCTTAGCAGAGGGGTCAAAAACCAGGGGGCACAGATTTAAAGCAATTGGTGGAAGGTTTAGAGGGGATTTGAGGGAAAATGTCTTCACCCAGAGGGTTGTGGGGGTCTGGAACTCACTGCCTGAAAGGGTGGTAGAGGCAGAAACCCTAACCACATTTAAAAAGTACTTGGATGTGCACTTGGGATGCTGTAACCTACAGGGCTACGGACCAAGAGCTGGGAAGTGGGATTAGGCTGGATAGCTCTTTGTTGGCCTGCGCGGACATGATGGGCCGAAATGGCCTCCTTCCGTGCTGTAACTTTCTATGGTTCTATGATTCTATGAGCTGAAGCATCACTTCCTCATTTTTGTATTCCAAACCCCTTGAGATAAAGGTCAACATTCCATTAGACTTTGTGATTACTTTTGGAACCTGTGTATTATTTTTTAGTTACTTGCGTGCATGGACACCTAAACCCCTTTGCTCCTCCACAGCTCCTAGTCGCTCGCCATTAAGAAAATATTCCGATTTGTCTTTCTCGCACCCAAAGCGGAAAACCTCACACTTCCCATAGAGATGGGCAATAAATGCTCTCTTGCTAGTGCTGCCCATATGCCAAGAACAAATAAAAGAAATGAAAATTAATAGACCACAAACAAGATTAGGGATTGATTGGGTGCTAGCTATATGGGATAAATTTATATCAAAGTAGTTACAACTATTTCAATTAAGCTCATTCTAAACAATGAGTATAGGAACAAGGTTGAAAGTTGAAAGTTATAAGTATAACTATATGGATAGAAGATCAAATGCTCTCTAGAACATTTTGATTCTATTCTACAGAACCATTCTAGTCCGGAGCGTACAGGTCTCATCTAAGCAACATAACCAATTACAGCAACAACAATAACTTGCATTTATATAGCGCCTTTAACGTAGTAAAACGTCCCAAGGCGCTTCATAGGAGCGATTATCAAACAAAATTTGACACCGAGCCACATAAGGAGATATTAAAACAGGTGATCAAAAGCTTGGTCAAAGGAAGTAGGTTTTAGGGAGCGTCTTAGTGAATGGCGGAGCAGGCTTGAAGGGCCGTATGGCCTACTCCTGCTCCTAATTCTTATGATCTTATGTTCTTATGTCTCAAAGGAGGAGCAAGGTAGAGAGACAGAAAGCTTTAGGGAGGGAATTCCAGAGTTTAGGTCCTAGGCAGCTGAAGGCACGGCCGCCAATGGTGGGGCGATGAAAATCGGGGATGCGCAAGAGGCCAGAATTGAAGGAGCTCAGCGATCTTGGAGGATTGTAGAGCTGGAGGAGTTTATGGAGATAGGGAGGAGCAAGTCCATGGAGGGTTTTGAAAATAAGGATGAGAATTTGATTTGGTTGAATTATATAGATTGTAATGTCACACTGATAACTTACTCAATTTTCCTTGGGAGTCAGATAGAATTTTTTTCCATTTTGGAAATTTTAAGTGGGATTATTCATCTCCCTTAGCCAATTAAATAACTTGGAGAGAGTCCAGGGCAGTGCTGATTGTATATGGTCTGTTGGAAGAAGCATGCTTGATGGATCAAATGATTTTCAAATTTTAATCACCAACAGAGGTAAAAGCAACAGAGGTTGACCGTAACTCTCCACCAGTAATTTGTTTTTAAATCAAAAGTTGAAATGGAAGGAGAAGATGGCAGTTAGTCCATCAAACCAACTGCTTCCAACAGATAATGTACAACTTGCACTGTGGTGGATTCTCCTCCAATTTACTTAATCTTATGAGGAATGGAATAACCACACACAAAATTTCTAAGTCGATAAAATTGTGAAAGTACTTCCTAACTCCCAAAAATCAACTGCAAGATATCACTCGAATATTAAAATCGATCTTACTTAGTTCTGACTAGTTGCATTGTACTGACTGCAGTGCCGCGGTTTTTCATGAAATGGACTCGCAATGTTCTGAAACTGTTTGGTCGGCATAGCTTGATCTCATGATCTGAACCAGAAGGTCATTCAATTCCATTGCAACGGACTTCACCAGCATAAGGTAATTGGCAAAAGAACCTGAGGTGACGTGAGGAAAAAAAATATTATGCAGCGAGCTGTTATGATCTGGAAAACACTGCCTGAAAGGGTGGTGGAAGCAGATACAATAAACGCTTTCAAAAGGGAATCGGATAAATACTTTAAGGGGTAAAATTTGCAGTGCTATGGGGAAAGAGCAGGGGAGTGGAGCTAATTGGATAGCTCTTTCAAAGAGCCGGCATAGACACAATGGGCCAAATGGCCTCCTTCTGTGTTGTATCATTCTATAATTCATGATGCTATGATAACAACAGTTGTTTTTGGTGGACATTTATTCCACATATCAATACCCTATTGAAAGAAAATGAACTCCACTCTTTCTTTGAGGTTTTCTGATTGACAGCAAATTATATTAAATTGCTTGCCTGCATTTATACTATACTGTAGGTAAATAATTTTATTGTGCTCCTTCTCAGGCTTCTTTTCATTAATGAAAACATGTTCAGTTCTGTGAGGCTTTCTTCATATCTTAGAGCTTATGTCCCCAAATTTGCCTTGCAGCGGGTGCAGCGCAGGTTCATCAGAATGATGAACGCTAAATGGGTTAAATTATGAGGAGAGGTTGCATAGACTAGGCTTGTATTCTGTAGAATATAGAGGATTAGGGGGTGATCTAATTGAGGTGCTTAAGATGATTAAAGATGATTTGATCGGGTACATAGAGCAAAACTATTTCCTCTGGTGAAAGAGTCCAGAACAAGGGGGCATAACCTTAAAATTAGAGCCAGGCCATTCAGGAGTGATGTCAGGAAGCACTTCTTCGTACAAAGGGTAGTGGAAATCTGGAACTCTCTCTCCCAAAAAGTTGTTGAGGCTGGGGGTCAAGTGAAAATTTCAAAACTGAGATTGATAGTTTTTGTTAGGCAAGGGTATTAAGGGTTATGGAACCAAGGTGGGTAGATGGAGGCAAGATAGAGATCGACCATCATCTAATTGAATGGTGGAACAGGCTCGGGGGGCTGAATGACCTACTCCTGTTCCTATGTTCCTATATTCCTATAAATTATTCTTGTCACCCCTCTCAATACCAGCCCAAGTGCATTGGTACCTTTGAAGATAGGTCACCCAACAATACATCAAATATTCTAAATGCGCCCATAACAATTACATGAACTTAAAATAACCCAGTTAGGGACATAGGAACAGGAGTAGGCCATTGAGCCCCTCGAGCCTGTTCCGCCATTCAATGAGATCATGGTTGATCTGCAACCTAACTCCATATCAGCCTTTGGCCCATATCCCTTAATACCTTTGGTTAACAAAAATCTATCAATCTCAGATTTAAAGTTAACAATTGATCTAGCAGAAGAGAGTTCCAAACTTCTACCATCCTTTGTGTGTCGAACTGTTTCCTAATTTCACTCTTGAAAGGTCTGGCTCTAATTTTTAGACTATGCCCCCTAGTCCTAGACTCCCCAACCAGCGGAAATAGTTTCTCTATCTACCTTATCTGTTCCCCTTAATATCCTGAAAACTTTGATCAGATCACCCCTTAAACTTCTAAATTCTAGGGAATACAACCCTAATTTGTGTTATCTCTCCTCGTAATTTAACCCTTGAAGTCCGGGTATCATTCTGGTAAACCTACGCTGCACTCCCTCCAAGGCCAATATATCCTTCCTAAGGTGTGGTGCCCAGAACTGCTCACAGTACTCCAGCTGTGGTCTAACCAAGGCTTTGTATAGCTGCAGCATAACTTCTACCCCCTTGTACTCTAGTCCTCCAGATATAAAGGCCAGCATTCCATTAGCTTTTTTGATTATTTTCTGTACCTGTTCATGACATTTTAATGATCTATGTACCTGGACCCCCAAGTCTCTTTGGACCTCCACTATTTTTAGCTTTTCACCATTTAGAAAGTACCCTGTTCTATCGTTTTTAGGTTCAAACTAGATGACGTCACATTTGCTTACATTGAAATCCATTTGCCACAGTTTTGGCCATTCTCTTAATCTATCAATATCCCTTTGTAATGTTATGCTTTCATCTACATTGCCTACAGTGTCGCCTATCTTTGTGTCATCAGCAAATTTAGATATATGACTTTCTATGCCATCATCTAAGTCGTTAATAAATATTGTGAATAGTTGAGGCCCCAGTTTGATTAAATGGACTTACGATATATTTCAGTACATGATTAACAGTCTCATTTTTCCTCTTTGACGTGTCTGAAATTTTGCTTTCATCAGAGCATGGCTCAAACCATGAACCTGAAATTCCTGGGTGCCCAATCCACCACTACAAGTGTGGCAGAGCAGGATTTCTGGCTGTCAACTGATCCCGACGCTGAAATTCTTAGGACAGCTTATTTGAATGTTGCTGGGTGGGATAAGAACATCATAGCTCCGATTTTAACCACACGTTTAGGGCGGGCAAGGTGCGAGGCGGGAGGGGGTCCCCCCACAAACCCCTCAGCGTGACACCTGGGCCATTTTAGCTCCCGGGCCTCATTGAATAAGAGCAGAGGCCTGTGAACTGTCAGCCCTCGGCTGAGAAACCAGCAGACTCAGAACTCAGGGGTCCAGCTATTGAAAAGAAAGATTGGGAGCAGCAGCGGGAGCGGACCGACCTGTGAGGGAACAGGCGAAGGAGGAGCGAGGAAATAAAGCCCGAGGCTCGAGGCCCAGACTGAGCTATTGGGAGCAGCAGGGAGAGCGGACCGACCTGTGAGGGAACAGGCGAAGGAGGAGCGAGGAAATAAAGCCCGAGGCTCGAGGCCCAGACTGAGCTATTGGGAGCAGCAGAGAGAGCGGACCTCAACAGGCAACATTCAAAAGTGACGTCAGAGATTAAAAGTGATGTCAGCACAAGGGAAGGAGCTGATTGGTAAGTAGGACCTGGTGAGTATTTCTACAGTCCAGCCGTTACAATAAAAGTAAGGTCTCTAGTTTAGAGTAAGTAGTGTTTAAAGTGAAGTAAAGTCCCTAGTGTATTTAATATTCTTTAATTTAAAGGAAGTAAAGGGAGTAAATTAAGGGTAGGACATGGCAGGGCAGCTTGGCAGCGTGGAGTGCTCCTCCTGTGCTATGTGGGAAGTCAGGGACACTTTCGGTGTCCAGGGCGAACACGTGCGCAGGAAGTGTCGCCAGCTGCAGCTACTCGAAATCCGCGTTTTGGAGCTGGAGCTGCGGCTGGAATCACTGTGGAGCATCTGTGAGTCTGAGATCTTCATGGATAGCACGTTTAACGAGGTGGTCACACCACAGGTAAAGAGTGCACAGGCAGATAGGGAATGGGTGACCGCTAGACAGAGTAAAAGAACTGGGAAGGTAGTGCAGGAGTCCCTTGGGTCCATCTCCCTCTCCAACAGATTTTCCGTTTTGGATACTGCTGGGGGAGATGGTTTCTCAGGGGGATGCAGCAAGAGCCAAGTCCGTGGCACTACGAGTGGCTCAGCTGCACAGGAGGGGAGGAAAAAGAGTGGGAGAGCAATAGTGATAGGGGATTCTATCATAAGGGGAACAGATAGACGTTTCTGTGGCCGCAGACGTGACTCCAGGATGGTATGTTGCCTCCCTGGTGCCAGGGTCAAGGATGTCACTGAGCGGCTGCAGGACATTCTGAAGGGGGAGGGTGAACAGCCAGAGATCATGGTCCATATCGGTACCAATGACATAGGTAGAAAAAGGGACGAGGTCCTGCAAGCAGAATATAGGGAGCTAAGAAATAAATTAAAAAGCAGGACCTCAAAGATAGTAATCTCAGGATTACTCCCAGTGCCATGTGCTAGCGAGAGCAGAAATAGGAGAATAGACCAGATGAATGTGTGGCTGGAGAGATGGTGTAGGAGGGAGGGATTTAAATTCCTGAGGCATTGGGACCGATTTTGGGGAAGGTGGGACCTGTACAAGCTGGACGGGTTACACCTCGGCAATAAACAGGACCAACATCCTCACAGCGGGGTTTGCCAGTGCTGTTGGGAAGGATTTAAACTAGTTTGTCAGGGGGCTGGGAGCCTAAGTGTGGGCCCAGAATGGAGAGAAACAAAGCTGGAAGTGTAAGTTAGAAAAGTAGTCAGCAAAACTAGTAGGGAGCAGAAACAAAGGCCAACAGTAAAGAGGGTCAAAGTGCAGAAAAATATTAAACAGGCAAAGTTGAAGGCACTTTATCTAAATGCACGTAGCATTCGCAACAAGGTGGATGAATTAATGGCACTAATAGAAGTAAATGGGTATGATGTAATTGCCATTACAGAAACATGGTTGCAGGGTAACCAAAGCTGGGAACTGAATGTTCCAGGGTACTCAACATTTAGGAAGGACAGACAGAAAAGAAAATGAGGTGGCGTAGCGCTGTTAATAAGGGATGAGATTGGTACGGTAGAGATAAAAGATCTTGGCTTGGCAGATCGTGATGTAGAACTAGAATCAGTTTGGGTGGAGCTAAGAAACAGCAAAGGGCGGAAAACATTAGTGGGAGTTGTGTATAGGCCACCAAACAGTAGTGGTAATGTAGGGCACAGTGTCAATCAAGAGATTAGAAGTGCATGTAACAAGGGCAATATGGTAATCATGGGGAACTTTAATCTAAATATTGACTGGGCAAATCAAATTACCACTAATGGTGTGGAGGACGAATTCTTGGAATGCATGTGAGATGGTTTCCTGGATTAGTATGTGGAGGAACCAACCAGGGAACAGGCTATTCTGGATCTGGTACTGTGTAATGAGAAAGGGCTAATCAATAATCTTGTGGTAAAGGGGCCTTTAGGGACAAGTGACCATAATATGATTGAATTTTACATTAAGTTTGAAAGTGATGTAGTCCAATCTGAAACTAAGGTCTTCAATCTAAACAGAGGAAACTACAAGGGTATGAGGAACAAGTTGGCCATGGTAGATTGGGAGACTGCACTAAAAGGTATGAAGGTGGACATACAATGGCTAACATTCAAGGAAATAATGCATAATTTGCAACAAACATATATTCCTCTAGGGCATAAAAACCCAAAAGGAAAAGTGATCCAACCATGGCTAACAAAAGAAATTAAAGCTAGTATTAAGTCAAAGGAGGAAGCTTATAAAGTTGCCAGAAAAAGCGGTCAGCATGAGGATTGGGATCTTTTTAGAAATCAGCAAAGGGGGATCAAGAAATTGATGAAGAAAGGGAAAATGGAATATGAGCACAAACTAGCGAAAAATATAAAAATGGATTGTAAAAGCTTCTATTGGTATGTGAAAAGGAAAAGACTGGCGAAGGAAAATGTAGGTCCTTTACAGTCAGAGACGGGAGAATTTATAATGGGGAATGAGGAAATGGCGGAGAAATTAAATAAATACTTTGTTTCTGTCTTCACGGAGGAAGACACAAAAAACCTCCCAGAAATACGAAAAAACCAAGGGTGTGACGAGAATGAGGAACTTAAAGAAATTATTATTAGTGAAATAACAGTACTAGCAAAATTAATGGGACTAAGAGTCGATAAATCCCAAGGACTGGATGACCTACATCCTAGGGTTTTGAAAGAGGTGGCCATTGGGATAGTGGACGCATTGGTTGTCATCTTCCAAAATTCTATAGATTCTGGAACGGTTCCTGCAGATTGGAGGATAGTAAATGTAACCCCGCTATTTAAGAAAGGAGGGAGAGAGAAAACGGGGAACTACAGACCTGTTAGCCTCACATCAGTAGTTGGGAAAATGCTGGAATCTATTTTAAAGGATGCAATAACCGGGCACTTAGAAACTAATAGTAACATTGGGCAGAGTCAACATGGATTTATGAAAGGGAAATCTTGTTTGACAAACCTATTGGAGTTCTTTGAGGATGTAACTAGTGGAGTAGACAAAGGGGAACCGGTAGATGTGGTGTATCTGGATTTTCAGAAGGCCTTCGATAAGGTCCCACACAAGAGGTTGGTGAACAAAATTAGAGCACATGGAATTGGGGGTAATATACCAGCATGGATTGAGAATTGTTTAACAGACAGAAAACAAAGAGTAGGGATAAATGAGTCTTTTTTCAGGATGGCAGGCTGTGACTAGTGGGGTACCGCAAGGATCGGTGCTTGGGCCCCAGCTATTCACAATCTATCTCAATGATTTGGATGAGGGGACTAAATGTAACATTTCCAAATTTGCTGCTGATACAAAGCTAGGTGGCAGTGTCAGTTGCGAAGAGGATGTGAAGAGGCTTCAAGGGGATCTCGACAGGCTCAGTGAGTGGGCGAGAACATGGCAGATGGAATATAATGTGGATTAATGTGAAGTTATCCACTTTGGTAGAAAAAACAGAAAGGCAGAGTATTTCCTAAATGGTGAAAGATTGGGGAATGCAGATGCTCAAAGGGACCTGGGTGTCCTTGTACATGAGTCACTGAAAGTGAATGTGCAGGTGCAGCAAGCCATTAGGAAGGCAAATGGTATGCTGGCTTTCATTACAAGAGGATTTGATTACAGGAGTAAAGATGTCTTACTCCAATTATATAGGGCCTTGATGAGACCACACCTGGAGTACTGTGTACAATTTTGGTCTCCTTACCTAAGGAAGGATATACTTGTCATAGAGGGAGTGCAACGAAGGTTCACGAGATTGATTCCTGGGATGGCGGGACTGTCGTATGAGAAGAGATTGAGTAAACTAGGCCTGTATTCTCTTGAATTCAGAAGAATGAGAGGGGATCTCATTGAAGCATACAAAATTATTACAGGGCTTGATAGGATGGATGCTGGCAGAATGTTTCCCTTGGCTGGGGAGTCTAGAACCAGGGGGCACAGCCTCAGGATAAAGGGTAGGCCATTCAGGACTGAGCTGAGAAGAAATTTCTTCACACAGAGGGTGGTGAATCTTTGGAATTCTCTACCCCAGAGGGCTGTGGAGGCTCAGTCATTGGGTATATTCAAAACAGATGTCGATAGATTTCTGACTAGTAAGGGCATCAAGGGATATGGCGATAGGGCTGGTGAATGGAATTGAGGCGGAAGATCAGCCATGATCTCATTGAATGGCGGAGCAGGCTCGAAGGGCCGAATGGCCTCCTCCTGCTCCTATTTCTTATGTTCTTATGCTCTTACGTTGGCCAAGTATGACAAATATTTGGTGGCACTGCACTGCTTCTACCATGATGTGCGACAGATAGCTGGGGTCACAATAGAGTACGATGCGATCCTTTGAGGCATCAGTGGAAAGGCTTTTCATCTTTGCAGTATTACTTAGAGCAAGTGCATTCATCCCTTAATAGGAAGGCGTCTAGGCCAGTCAGTGCAGGCTAAGTGGAGGAAATGGCAGCTAATCTTCAGGCCTTGGGAGAGTTTTTAGCGTGAACCACAGCAAGTGGCTTCCAAGATCTTCAGGGTACCATCGCTCAGAGGTTACAGCATATCAGTGCAATAATTAAGTCTGCCGTCCCACTGGGAGATTTAATAGAGGTCTTCAAAATCATAAAGTTTTTTGATAGAGTAAATAAGGAGAAACAGTTTCCACTGGCAGGAGGGTCGGTAACCAGAGGACACTGATTTAAGATAATTGGCAAAAGAGCCAGAGGTGAGTTGTTATGATCTGGAATGCATTGCCTGAAAGGGTGGTGGAAGTAGATTCAATAGTAGTTTTCAAAAGGGTATTGGATAAATACTTGAAGAGGTGAAAAGTGCAAGGCTATGGGGAAAGAGCAGGGGAGTGGGACTAATTGGAAAGCTCTTTCAAAGAGTCGGTACAGACACGATGGGCCGAATGGCCTCCTTCTATGCTGTATAATTCTATTATTCTATGATCATTGCGCAGTCCAATCAAGTGTCCAGTACCAGTGGGATGGCAGAATTGCGCTTGCATGATGCTACTCTCCCTCAAGCTGACAGCACATGTCCAAACACCTCCCAGTCCCCACAATTGTCTTCACAAGTGTCCAAAGGTAGGCAGGCCCAGACTGCTCTGGAATCCACTCCAGAGGTACAGTCTGCCAGGCGTCCACCCCAGGACTCCGTGAGCCTGAAAAGATAGGCAGCTCAGTGACAAGACGCTCTCGCTAGAACAGTGCGCTTCTCACACCTCTGGCCGTCAGTGACACTTAGAAGGAGCACTAGAACAGGAGAGAGGAACAGAGGCACAGCCACAGTGAGGAAGCATGGTGTTGACAAAGAACCATTTTTCTGTTAGGGATGTTGTAAATATGTGCTGGTGCTGGGATGATGGATGGATGTGCCTTTCTTTTTTCTTTCTTTTTGTAAGTCTTTCTTTTTCCCTTTCACTTCGGGCTTATTTTAGGGGGAAAGTGGTACGTTTGGTCTGTGAAAGGGAAGTGTCACATGCAAGGCTTGATCTTTGAAAGCAGAGGAAGAGAGGTTAGGGCAATTGGGTTCCTTTTGGTATCGAATGGAGATCTAGAAGAGGAGACGCTTATTGAGTGGAGAGGTTCTCCTGGATGAGCCTGTTGCCGATCCCTCTGGCTGCAGCAGCAGGTTGTTCCACGAGATCCTCTTCTGCAACATGTCCCTGGATTTTCTCTCACCCTCTGTTGCACACAATGGGCAGTGACATCCCTTGACACAGTACAGGGGGCATCGTGCAGGGCTCCAGCTGAACAATCAAGGCACCTGAAACAACCTTTAAGAATTCCTAAGATTTGCTCAATTATAATGCTGGTGGTTAAATGCACATCATATCTCTGCTCTGCTTTGAGGTTGGTTCTCCACATGATTGTCTTCAGCCAGGGAAACCAGAGAAGGATGTGGTTCAGGGTGTACAGGTTTTTATAGGTGTACTTTGCGAGGGTATCTGGGAGGGGGGAAACAATGGGATTTCAGGTGCATAATGTCTAATGTCATTATCCCGTCAGTTTAATATTGATGCCAGTATGGGAACAGACACTTCTTCTGACCACGCCCAGTTCCAGTGAAGTTTCAGTTGCAATATTAATGGAGCAGGATCCAAGTTCTACCCCAACTTTCTGCCTGCCCACCAGCCCACCCCCCTCCCCCCAACCCCCCTCCCCATGGCCCATTACAATTACACTGCACTTTGAAGCTTTGAAAGCCTGAGGCCAGCCGCGATCCTCCGGTGGCCGGCCCCGATCTTCTCTTCCCTCCCCCCCAGTCCCTTGATGGCCCCGATCTTCTCTTCCCTCCCCCCCAGTCCCTTGATGGCCCCGATCTTCTCTTCCCTCCCCCCCAGTCCCTTGATGGCCCCGGTCTTCTCTTCCCTCCCCCCCA
The DNA here is from genome assembly GCA_030390025.1 of Squalus acanthias. Classification (NCBI taxonomy): domain Eukaryota; kingdom Metazoa; phylum Chordata; class Chondrichthyes; order Squaliformes; family Squalidae; genus Squalus; species Squalus acanthias. The sequence continues at coordinate 154,021,135 of CM059428.1, forward strand.
GTCCCTTGATGGCCCCGATCTTCTCTTCCCTCCCCCCCAGTCCCTTGATGGCCCCGATCTTCTCTTCCCTCCCCCCCAGTCCCTTGATGGCCCCGATCTTCTGTGGCCTAGTGCCGCAGGCCTACCCACCAACAACCAGCCAGTCTCTCCATCTGGCTGGCTGCGGGTGGGAAACAGAGGCTTCAGATGCAAATCAGGCCCTGCTGTTAAAGTCAGCAGGGCCGGCGGGAAACCCATTCTCCTGGGTATCCCGCCTGCACCGGAGCCCCTCCCCTCCCCCCCGCCCCGGCCCCCAACCCGCCTTCCCCATGAAAATCCAGCCCATTTTGACTGTTTTACCTCTTCTCCTATTTGACCACTTGGATCGATTTGCATTTCCTTTTACTGCCTTCAGCACTGTCAGAAGGCTACCAGGAGTCAAATTCTAATATACAGGGATATTCTGATTTGGTGATTACAACCCTTAGTGGAAATCTCCAAAATTCATCCCACTCTAATTTATTTAAATTGCATTATAATTTGTTTTAATGCAAATACCTCTACTGAGCTTCCAAGTGTATTCAAAAAATAAGGGTAAGATTGATGGTAATCATTGGATAATGTCCATTTACATGCAAGTTAAACTGTCTTAATGAACTGAAAAATCAGATTGGAAATATAGTTCTAAATGTAACAGAACAATTTGCCGTTAATCTTGATCTGAGTTGAAAGGCCACCTATATAGAAAAACCACGTTATGAAGAATATTACATTAACTTAGTAGATGTATTGCTGCTGGGAAGACAAATGTATTTCCAATTAGCACCCGGTGGAATTGTCTTCTGTGTCCTTTAATACTTTCTTTATAGGTTTAACTTGAAGGCCTCAGCCTCTCCCAAAAATCTGAGTTTGAACTTGACATTTTTGCCCAAAGTTGTAAGCGTGTCAGCTGAAGGCAAGTCCTGCATTCTGAGCGTGTGCAACGGGAGCGATTTCCCAGGATGTTCCAGTAACATTTACTTAGCCCAACTGATGCAAATGCTTCTCTTCAGTTTCTAATACCAGCTGTTTGGTTGTTTTTCAAGATTATTTGAAGAAAAGCTTGAGGACAAATTTCAAAAGCTTTATTCTGTGTGTGTGTGTGTGTGTGTGAGTGAGAGAGAGAGAGAAATGAGATTGACTGCAAATATGACAGATTGCGCTGAGTACACACCTGCTGTAGTTTTTTTTTAATGTTCAAATTATATTATATTATTTATTTTTCTCACTGGAAAAGACACACTGGGGATAATTTTGACTTTGTGCGATCGCGTAAAATGGGTGATAGCGAATCGGCAGCCCGTTTTACATAGAAAGTTACAGCATGGAAGGAGGCCATTTCGGCCCATCGCGTCCGCGCCGGCCAACAAAGAGCTATCCAGCTTAATCCCACTTCCCAGCTCTTGGTCCATAGCCCTGCAGGTTAGAGCATCCCAAGTGCACATCCAAGTACTTTTTAAATGTGGTTAGAGTTTCTATAGAATCATAGAATCTCTCCCGATTGCGAATAAAAATCGGGAGAGATGTAAAACGGGCTGCCAATTCATTATCACCCATTTTACACAATCGCACAAAGTCAAAATTAGCCCCAAATTGTGTCTTTGTATAACGTTATGTGATTTTGAAAATAATGTACAAGCTGGGTGATGAATTTGAGCAGGCTTTCAGCTAAACCTTTAAAAGAAAGATAATTATGTTTTACTTGAGAAAGTATATCAAACTGAGAGAGACAGACAAAAAGGCAAGCAGACAGAGACAGACAAAAAAAAAGTACTTTTCTTCACCCTAACCAAAGATGTCACGTCAAACTGGGGGTGGAGACTCGCTGCAGAGGCCTCGGGGGCCTACCGCCACAGAAGGAAGAGGCGGCTACTGAGATGCCTGAAGACATTTTTTTTTGCTCAAAATGTTTACTTCTGTGATGGGGCCTATGAATGTGCATTGGGAGCTCTTGCACAAGCCTTACTTCCATCAAAGCTCCAAGACCCCTTGCTGATCTTAGAATCTTGGAAGCAGAAGCTGGACAAGTGGTCCCTGCATCCAGCATTCAATCAGGGCAAATAACAGGGAGTATGGCAGATGCCACGTTTCTGCCATGTCTACGTATAGGTGGGTCAATTTTCTGCTGCCGGGACATGCCCTCTGGAAAAGGGGGAAGAGGGGACACGGCGGAAAACCTCTCTCAGCACATTTTCGGCTCTGTCTGCCCAGATACACCAGAAAACCAGTAGGATGGGGCCAAAAAGCCTAAGCCAGCAGTCTCCTATGTGATTCTGTGAACATCAAGCATGCTGTCTATCTATTGGGGACAGCATGCTTAATGTTTGTTGTTTGCCTCATTTGATGGGCCATAGAGCACATTCCTTGTCCTACCAGCAGTGCAGAGTACCCTGGAGAAAGATGGACATGCCCGTGCTTTTGTGAAGTGCATGAGCAGTAGGGAGGCTGCTGTTCACTGTCCTTCTGTTATACGCGAATGAACAAACTTGCAGTTGTATAGCACCTTTCACAACCACAGGACCTCCCAAAGCGCATCACAGTCAATAAAGAAATGTTTTGTCGCGAAAGACAATGGCCATATTTTGCACAGCAAGGTCCCACAAACAGCAATGAGATAAATGATCAGATAGTGGCTGTGAAACTCCCCTACTTAGTAGCGGCAGTTAAGGTCGGTTTTGGCAAAAAAAACGTCGGCCACTTCGCTACTGGCCACTTCTGGTGTGGGCTGCGGCAGACGCCATTTTCGGTAGGTCGGTAGTGCAGCCGTTGTCTGCGTGCAGCGGAAGAATTCAAATAAGACAGATCGTGACATCAATCAGCGTGCAACGCTGATTTGACGCATTTAGTGATGTTGGTTCAGGGATAAATATTTGCCAGGACATCAGGAGAACAGTTTTGGTGTCCATACTTAAGAAAAGACATACTTGCTCTCGAGGCAGTACAAAGAAGGTTCACTCGGTTAATCCCGGGGATGAGGGGGTGGACATATGAGGAGAGGTTGAGTAGATTGGGACTCTACTCATTGGAGTTCAGAAGAATGAGAGGCGATCTTATTGAAACATATAAGATTGCGAAGGGGCTTGATCGGGTGGATGCGGTAAGGATGTTCCCAAGGATGGGTGGAACTAGAACTAGGGGGCATAATCTTAGAATAAGGGGCTGCTCTTTCAAAACTGAGATGAGGAGAAACTTCTTCACTCAGAGGGTAGTCGGTCTGTGGAATTTGCTGCCCCAGGAAGCTGTGGAAGCTACATCATTAAATAAATTTAAAACAGAAATAGACAGTTTCCTAGAAGTAAAGGGAATTAGGGGTTACGGGGAGCGGGCAGGAAATTGGACATGAGGCTGAGTTCGGATCGGTCAAGGCCCTGTGGGTGGCGGAGCGGGCCCAGGGGCTGAGTGGCCGGGTCCTGCTCCTACTTCTTGTGTTCTTTAGATTTGAGGTTAGAATCAGATCAGCCATGATCTTATTGAATGGCGGAGCAGGCTCGAGGGGCCGATTGGCCTACTCTTGCTCCTATTTCTTATGTTCTTATGTTCTTAACTCCCCTGTTGTTCTTCAAAGAGTGCCATGGGATTTTTCACTTCCATCTGAGAGGGCAGATAGGACCTCGCTTAAACATCGCATCTGAAAAACAGCACCTCCATCAGTACAGTAGTCCCTCAGTACTGCACTGAAGCACCAGTCTAGTGGGCCTTGAACTCATGATCTTCCGATACAGAGGTGAGAATACTACCACTGAGCCAAGGCTGACAAGCTTACAGTGGAGTGCTTTGAAGATGCCTCATTAGGCAACATTTTGAAAGGAAGCAAAATGTAAAGAGCACTTAACCGTGGCAATCTTCCTGAGACAAACAACTTTGCTTCTGACCTGCTCCCAGGTTCTCTGAACAGCTGCACTCATTCTTGCTGCCGTTTCCATCCACGCAGCTCTAGGGCTGGCCTTACTGGAGGCTGGCCCTTTGCCCCGGTCTTTGCAGAACCTCTTGCAGCAATACCTCGTGCGCTGCTTCATTATATGGAGATGATCAGCCTATTTGTCGTCTTGCGGCCATTTCGCCACCCATTCAGTAGCAGGGCACCTTTAAGAGTGAGTGGTAGCCCTTTAAGAGCTGCCACTCCGAATATCCCAGAAGAGCCGCACTAAAACTTAAATAGGCTGAACTCACATCGTAGTATGTGCTCAGTTGTGTGAGGCACGGGCATATGGAGTGCCTAAGGAGCAGCGGGTCTGATGGCAGTGCGCTGGGACCACATTGTCAGCTCCAACAGTTTTGTTTTGTCTGTACGCACTGCCACAGGACATGAACTATATCATAATACATTGTGTTACATGGTATAACACCCCTCTCAATGTAAAATAAATAGTGCATTCTCTGAGTCACCGTAAGCAGAACCACAGGAGAGCCACTTCAAACAGTATTTCAAATAAATGCATTATTGATGTAGGTCAGGTCTGACGTGCTCTTGACTAAAGCTTGGTTTGACTCATGCCACAAGCGCCAAAGACTCAGTTACAAAAAACCCTGAGCTGTGAAGGGGAAACCAGCTGAAACGAGATGAAAACTCAAGCCAAGACAGCAGTAGATGTCGAAGAATATTCTCGGCAATCATGCTCAATGAAATGAGCCAATCCAACTGAACCTTTGTTATTGACTATGGAGAAGGTGGAGAGATTAACCAACAAACAGGTAAAAGCTATGCTGCAATATGATAGACTGAATCAATCCAGTTACTAATTGCAGGTCTACTCCAGCAATAGTGCATTAAAGAGAAAATATATGAGTCCTATTCATTTTACATTCAGAGATCAAACCTCATTACCATCAACAAGCCATGTGTTATAAAAGTATTTCTCCTGGACTTGGTTGCAATTCCATTCATAAAGGAATTCAGATATCTCCAAAATTCCTACACCTAGCCTAACTTAAGTGTCAGCCGTGGCTCAGTTGGTAGCACTCTCGCATCTGAGTCAGACGGTTATGGGTTCAAGTCCCACTCCAGAGACTTGAGCACAAAAATCTAGGCTGGAGTGCTGAGGGAGTGCTGCACTGTCGCAATTGGCTGCTGTGTTTCTTACATTAAACCAATGACTGTACTTAATTATCTGTAAAGCACTTTGAGATGTCCTGAGGTTGTGAAAGGTGCTATATAAATGCAAGTCCAATGTGGTCCAACCGTGGCTAACAAGAGAAGTTAAAGATAGTATTAGATCAAAGGAAGAGGCTTATAATGTTGCCTAAAGGAGTAGCAAGCCTAAGGATTTTAGAATTCAGCAAAGGAGGACCAAGAAATTGATAAAGAAAGGAAAAATAGATTATGAGAGTAAACTAGCGAGAGACATAAGGGGTGATTTTCTGAATGGGAAGCTTTTGGAGGCGGGACTCCCACTTGTCGGGTTTCAGTCCTGCCTCCATCAGCTTCTGGCCAACCAGCGGAATTTTCCCCTGATTGACCTTGTTAAGCCTGCCCAGTGGGCTCAGCAGACCAATTCGGGGGAAGTCAGTGACAGAGCACGTCAACGTCTGATGTGTCATCTGTCAACAATTTTTGAAAGAAGAAATGTCATCGTTTGACAGCTCTGTGAAGCTGTCAAACACTGATATTCTGTGTAGTTTGATGAGTCCTTGTGTTCAGCTGGCTGTTGGATCAGAGGATGAAGGCTGTAGGTAGAAACAGAGGTAAGTTAACATTTTCTAACACTTTACACTCACCTCGTACTTACCACTCCACACTTGCACCCATCACTCACCTCTACATCACACTTTCAGACCCCTCCGACCCCCGCAGACCTCCTACTCGCCTCCTACACCCCGGCGGGGTTCCCCCAGGTCGGGAAACCCGCACTTCAGGACGAAAAATTGGGATAATCCTATTTTCTGCCTGTTAACTACCTGTTAACAGGCAGTGAATAGGCTTTAATCACTTCCCGCCTCCAAGGAGATGGGGCCCGGGGCGGGACGATTTCCCGCCTCCTGGCAAGAGGGCATGGAGGCGGGATGGGGCGAGTTTGCCACCTGCCCCCAAATTCTGCCACTTTCCCGGCAGTCCCACCTCCATACCCACCTCCTTGGGGCTGAGAAAATCGCCCCCATAAAAACAGACTGTAAAAGCTTCTATAGGTATGTAAAAAGGAAAAGATTAGCAAAAGTAAATGTGAATCCCTGAAAGGCTGAGACAGGTGAAATTATAATAGGAAATAAGAAAATGGCAGAAAAATTAAACAAATACTGTGTCTGTCTTCATGGAAGAAGACTAAAAAAAAATTCCGGAAATAGTGGAGAACCAAGGGTTTAGCGAGAATGAGGAACTGAAAGAAATTAGTATTAGTAAAAAAATAGTACTGGAGAAATTAATGGGACTGAAAACCAATAAATCCCCTGGACCTCATGGCCTACATCCTAGGGTTTTGAAAGAGGTGGCTATAGAGATAGTGGATGCATTGGTTGTCATTTTCCAAAATTCCATAGATTCTAGAACAGTTCCCGTGGATTGGAAGGTGGCAAATGTAACCCCACTATTTAGGAAAGGAGGGAGAGAGAAAACGGGGAACTACCGACCAGTTAGCCTGACATCAGTAGTAGGGAAAATGCTAGAATCTATTATTAAGGACATGGTAACAGGGCACTTAGAAAATAATAATAGGATTGGGCAGAGTAAACACGGATTTATGAAAGGGGAATCGTGTTTGACGAATCTGTTAAGAGTTTTTTCAGGTTGTAACTAGCAGAATAGATAAGGGGGAACCAGTGGATGTGGTGTATTTGGATTTTCAGAAAGCATTCGATAAGGTGCCACACAAGAGGTTATTAAACATAATTAGGCCTCATGGGATTGGGGGTAATATACTAGCATGGATTAAGGATTGGTTAACGGACAGAAAACAGAGAGTAAGAATAAACGGGTCATTTTCGGGTTGGCAGGCTGTAACCAGTGGGGTACCGCAAGGATCAGTGCTTGGGCCTCAGCAATTCACAATCTATATCAATGACTTGGATGAGGGGACCAAATGTAATATATCCAAGTTTGCTGATGATACAAAGCTGGGTGGGAATGTAAGTTGTGAGGAGGATGCAAAGAGGCTTCAAGCTAAGTGAGTGGGCAAGAACATGGCAAATGGAATATAATGTGGAGAAATGTGAAGTTATCCATTTTGGTAGGAAAAATAGAAAAGCAGAGTACTTTTTAAATGGTGAGAGATTGGGAAATGTTGGTGTTCAGAGGGACCTGGGTGTCCTTGTACACGGAACACTGAAAGTTAATATGTAGGTACAGCAAGCAATTAGGAAAGCAAATGGTATGTTGGCCTTTATTACAAGAGGATTTGAGTAGAAGAGTAAAGACGTCTTACTGCAATTATATAGGGCCCCGGTGAGACCACACCTGAAGTATTGTGTACAGTTTTGGTCTCCGTACCTAAGGAAGGATATACTTGCCATAGAGGAAGTGCAATGAAGGTTCACCAGACTGATTCCTGGGTTGGGGTATTGTCCTATGAGGAGAGATTGAGTAGACTAGGCCTATATTCTCTAGAGTTTAGAAGAATGAGAGGTGATCTCATTGAAACATATAACATTCTTACAGGGCTTGACAGGGTAGATGCAAGGAGGATGTTTCCCCCGGCTGGGGAGTCTAGAACCAGGGGTCACAGTCTCAGAATAAGGGGGGGTCGGCCATTTAGGACTGAGATGAAGAGAAATTTCTTCACTCAGAGGGTGGTGAATCTTTGGAAATCTCTACCCCAGAGGGCTGTGGTGGCTCAGTCGTTGAGTATATTCAGGACAGAGATCGATAGATTTTTGGATAGTAAGGGAATCAAGAGATATGGGGATAGTGCAGGAAAGTGGAGTTGAGGTAGAAGATCAGCCATGATCTTATTGAATGGCGGAGCAGGCTCGAGTGGCCAAATGGCCTACTCCTGCTCCTATTTCTTATGTTCTTATGTTCTTAAGTCTTTCTTTCATTCAGTCTAATTGAGGGCTAAATGGCCTAGCTCTAATTTTAAGATTATGCTCTCTTGTTTTGGATTCCCCACCAGAGGAAATAGTTTCTCTGTATCTACAATATTGAATCCCTTAATCATTTTAAATTCTTTGATTAGATCACCCCTCAATTTTCCAAACTCATGGGAAGACAAGTCAGGTTTATGCAACCTGACCTCATAATTTAACCCTTTATGCCCCGGTGCCATTCTGGTGAATCAGTGCATTACCCCCTCCAAGGTCAATATATCTTTCCTGAGGTTTAGTGCCCAAATCTGAACACAGTACTTCAGTTGGGGGGTCTGACCAAGGCTCTATAAAATGGAAGCATCACTTCCTCACCTTTGAATTTCAATCCCCTTGAGTCAAAATTAATTTATTCTGATGAATTCTAATTTGTTTTAATACATATAAAAATATATTCAATAAAAAGGATAAGACTGCAAAAATCACTGGATAGAGTCAATTGATAGGCAAGTCAAGTGATTTTAATGAACTGTATAATCAGATTGGAAATATAGCTGTTAGTGAAATACTAACAATTTGCAGTCATCTGAACTTGAGTTAAATGGCTGTGTATATAGAAATATCTTGTTACTAAAAAAATGCTATGACTACAAATGATTAGCAGAGTCTCAATCATTCAACTGTGGATCATGTTGGAAACAAAAAGTGCATTGTTTCAATTTTATATGTGCTAGTTCTCAAGTGGGATTGGATTCTCGTGATTATAGGTAAATATAGATTATATAAGATTTTTATAAGGTCCCAATTTGCAGATAATCAGCTTTTACTTCACTTTGTCGATCCACTTAACCTTGGCTTGACTGTATTCAAAATATCCAATAGGATAAACAATATATGAATGGAGTGTTGGTTCTGTAAATGAAGAATAACAAAAAGCAAAGGTGTTATGGAAAGTGCATTAGTGAACCACTTTTCTCAGTTTTTTTTTTCATTTTCTGCCTAGTTAACACAACTTCAACGCAGGGCTTTATCTTCTGATGTTAGGCTTCCATTTTCCATTCATGATACATTTAACAGAGAGAACTGTGGTTTTCCTTTGGGAATAAAAAGTGATTCCTCATTTCACTCCTAATTGGCTTAGCTCTAATTTGAAGATTATGCCCTCTTGTTCTGGATTCCCCCACCAGAGGAAATAGTTTCTCTGTATCGACCCTATTGAATCCCTTAAACATTTTAAATACCTCGATTAGATCACACCTCAACCTTCTTAACTCAAGGGAATAAAAGCCATGTTTATCCAACTTGTCCTCTTAATTTAATCCTTTAAGCCATGGTGTCATTCTGGTGAATCTGTGCTGTACCCCTTCCAAGGCCAATATATCTTTCCTGAGGTGCAGGGCCCAAAAACTGAACGCATTACTCCAGGTGGGGTCTGACCAAGCTTCTGTATAACTGAAGCTTCACTTGCTCACTTTTGCATTCCCTTGAGATAAAGGCCAACATTCCACTAGCCTTTTGATTACTTTTTGCATTTGTGCACTAGCTTTTACTGCATTGTGTACACGGACACCTAAATGCCTTTGCTCCTCCACAGCTCTTGTGTCTCACCAGTAAGAAAATATTCCAATTTGTATTTTTCAGATCCAAAGTGGATACCACTCGCTCAGTTTGTCTATGTCCCTTTGTAGCTTCCTCCTCCCATCCACACTGTGCCTCCTAATTTTATAGAGTACCAAATATACAGGGATTAATAGATCACACTCACATAGCTATATCTGTTCCCTTTGAGAATCCTCTGAACTATATCAATGGGAAAGGCTTCCACTTACTGAATGTGCAGCTCGTTTTGTGGCCAGCAACACTGAATAATGTGAGTAAATGGTTGCTATCCTGGCAGGTGCCACGCTGCTTTTATTCTGTGGCAATCCACCATTGCACCACTCTTTCTATAAATAGATGATTTGAAATTGGGTACAGGAAACACAATCTCAAAATTTGCTGCTGACGCAAAATTAGGAGGTTGGGAAAACTATACGGAGATATCAGGAAGACATAGATAGGTTAGTGAGATGGGCAGCTAGGTGGTAGATGTAATTTAGCATGGATAATTGTGAGGTGATACATTTTGGGAGAAGATATAAGGAATGGGATTAGAGAGTTAATGGAAATACACTAGAGATTGTGGATGAACAGAGCGACCTAGGGGTTCAAGTACATAATTCCCGAAAAATGCAAGTGCAGATCCGTAAAGCCATAAAAAGCATTAGAATTTTGTAGTCTGTACAAAGGGGCATAGAGTACAAAAGTTAAGTAATGTTGAGTTTATAGAAAACATTGGCTAGACCACAGTTAGAGTACTGTGTGTAGTTTTGGGCACTCCATTACAGAAAGGACATTAATGCCATAGAGAGCATACAATGTAGATTCATCAGTGTTAGGAGACAGGGACAGAAAATAGGTTAATATGTATTTTGAAAGAACAGCAGAGGTTGTACAACAGAATCCCGTGCATTTGCCTTCTCCACTAGAATGCTAAAGCTGCCCTCCCAGGACAAGATAAGCACCTGCATGCTTATCATATCCCAGACTATGAAAGAACCCATACGTGTTACAGTGTGCTACTGAGACTTAAATGAAGGGGGTCCGGTGACCTCAAATAAGGGAGATAAGAGGCATGGGAAAGTGAAGGGAAACAGCATAATGAGATGAAGTCATCTCATCGATAGTATAACTTTGCTCATTGTTCATATGTATACATCTTGTAGTTTAGAGTGGTAATTGCATGCTTTATAAGGAATTTAGATTCGTGATTTTTAGCTCAGAAAGGTATAAAAAGATGGCGAATTGTAATGGGAATTTGGATTCAACTCAGGAAGTTGGAGCTCGAAGACTCTATACTCGATAGACCTCATTTCCCCAAATCAGGTCCTCGTGATTTGTAAGTACCTTATTTGGAGGATTAAACTTTGAATAAACAAAACTTTGCTGGTGAGATTATTGTCAGAAGTGCCACTGAATTAACTGAAAGCTAGCTAGCTAACAATCAGGATGGTGTCAGGGATGAGAAATTATAATTATGAGGAGATACTTCAGATACTGCGATTATTTCCAATGGAGCATTTATATAGCGGCTTTCATGATCTCAGAATGTCCCAAAGTGCTTTACAGCCAATGAAGTACTGTTGTAATGTAAGAATCGCAGTAGCCAATTTGCGCACAGCAAGGTTCCACAAACAGCAATGTGATAATGACCAGATAATCTGTTTTTAGTGATGTTGTTTGAGGGATAAATATTGGCCAGGACACCGGGGAGAACCCCCCAACTCTTGTCTTGAATAGTGCCATGGAATCCTTTACGTTCACCTGAGAGGGCAGACGGGTCTTGGTTTAACATCTCATCCGAAAAACAGCACCTCTGACAGAGCAGCACTCCCTCAGTACTGCACTGGAGTGTCAGCCTAGATTATGTACTCAAGTCTCTTGGAGTGGGACTTGAACCCACAACCTTCTGACTCAGAGTCGCGAGTGCTACCAACTGAGCCACAGCTGGCAGAAGGCTAAGAGGAGATTTAATAGAGATTTTTCAAGTTATGAAGAGTTTTGATGTAATGAATGGAGTAAGGTATCATCTGGTTGGAAAGTCGGTGCTGAGGGGTCAGTGTTAAACTTTTAACTTCCCAAAATCTCCAACATACAGTCAGCAATTTAAAACTGTCACTGAGAGTGAGGAGAGAGGTTAGGAGGAATTTCTTTATACAGAGGGTTGTTGGAGCTTGGATCATTCTTCCACAGGTAGTGATTGAAACTGAGACCATTTGATTTTTTAAGGAAAAATTAGAATCATAGAATGGTTACAGCACAGAAGGAGGCCATTCGGCCCGTATAGCCCGTGCCGGCTCTCTGCAAGAGCACTTCAGCTAGTCCCACTCCCCCGCCCTTTCCCCGTAGTCCTGCAATTTTTTTTCCTTCAGGTACTTATCCAAATCCCTTTTGAAAGCCAGGATTGAGTCTGCCTCCACCAACCTTTCAGGCAGTGCATTCCAGATCATAACCACTCGCTACGTAAAAAAGTTTTTCCTCATGTCACCTTTGGTTCTTCTGCCAATCACCTTAAATCTGTGTCCTCTGGTTCTCGACCCTGTATAGATGTTTGAAGCAGAAGAAGACACAAGGGTATGGGAAACAGTGAAGTTTAGGATTATTCTAGTAAGGCTTTTGACAAAGTCCCACATGGGAGACTGGTCAAGAAGGTAAGAGCCCATGGGATCCAGGGCAATTTGGCACATTGGATCCAAAATTGGCTTGGTGGCAGGAGGCAGAGGGTGATGGTTGAAGGTTGTTTTTGTGACTGGAAGTCTGTGTCCAGTGGTGTACCGCAGGGATTGGTGCTGGGTCCCTTGCTGTTTGTAGTGTACATTAATGTAGGAGGTATGATCAGTAAGTTCGCAGATGACACGAAAATTGGTGGAGTGGTAAATAGCGAGGAGGGAAGCCTCAGGCTACAGACGATATAGATGGGTTGGTCAGATGGGCAGAACAGTGGCAAATGGAATTTAACCCTGAAAAGTGTGAGGTGATGCATTTTGGGAGGACTAACAAGGCAAGGGAATACACAATGAATGGTAGGACCCTAGGAAGGACAGAGGATCAGAGGGACCTTGGTGTGCATGTACATAGATCCCTGAAGGCAGCAGGACAGGTAGATAAGGTGGTTAAAAAGGCATATGGGATACTTGCCTTCATTAGCCGAGGCATAGAATATAAGAGCAGGGAGGTTATGATGGAGTTGTACAAAACGCTAGTTAGGCCACAGCTGGAATACTGTGTGAAGTTCTGGTCGCCATACTGTAGGAGGGATGTAATTGCATTGGAGAGGGTGCAGAGGAGATTCACTAGGATGTTTCCTGGGCTGGAGTGCTTCAGCTATGAAGAGAGACTAGATAGGCTGGGGTTGTTTTCCTTAGAGCAGAGAAGGCTGAGGGGGGACCTGATTGAGGTGTACAAAATTATGAGGGGCATAGATAGGGCAGATAGAAAGTAACTTTTCCCCTTAGTAGAGGGGTCAATAACCAGGGGGCATAGTTTCAAGGTAAGGGGCAGGAGGTTTAGAGGGGATTTGAGGAAAAACTTTTTCACCCAGAGGGTGGTTGGAATCTGGAACTCACTGCCTGAAAGGGTGGTTGAGGCAGGAACCCTCACAACATTCAAGAAGCATTTAGATGAGCACTTGAAACGCCATAGTATACAAGGCTACGGACCAAGTGCTGGAAAATGGGATTAGAATAGACAGGGCTTGATGGCCGGCACGGACATGATGGGCCGAAGGGCCTCTTTCTGTGCTGTATAACTCTATGACTCTATGACTCTATGGTCGAGCAAAAAGCTGGCACAGACATGATGGGCCGAATGCCCTCCTTCTGTATTGCAAACTGCTGTGGTTCTATGTTTCCATAGGAATACCAATTGCAATATTAAATATCACCATACAAATATGCAAAGTCATGTAATCACAAAATACACTTGCATTAAAACATAGATGTGCACATTCAAAATAAAATACTCAGACATTTACATGATAAATTAATTATAAATACTTAAACATACAAGATTCAGAGGCATACTTACTGCTGATCGATGTGAAGTAGTATGCAGAGATGAGGGGTTGCCTAAATCATTCTCTTGTGTTTAATAAATGTAAACTAACTGCATTATCATGTATCAAATAAAACAAACGGTTTCTTGAAATGAATCTTTCTATGTTTTAATGGTGCATGGGATTAAGCAAAATATAAAATGTCATCAAGATATTGTACTAAAAATATATCAGAATGTATTGGCATGGTTGTATTTGAAATGCTTGCAGACGGTGAATTTTACTGCTTGGGAAAATATCATGGGCATCTTTATAACCAAAAAATGCTTATCTACAGATCTGTGTGGATGGTAGAGTTGAGAAACGACTGTTCTGATGAGGAACGCTGCCATTTTCAAAGAAGCGATGGTACGGCTTTACAAGAGTTGATAAACTGAGCAAGCAACTAATTCATTATTATAATATTTTCAGTTACACTGACAACAGCCTTTCAGAGTTAATGGGCTGGATTGTGCCAATGGGGAGCTTTTGGAGGCGGGACTCCCACTTGTCGAGTTTCAGTCCCGCCTCCATCAACTTCTGGCCAAGCCACGCTATTTTCCCTTGATTGACCTTGTTAAGCCCACCCAGCGGTCCTAGCAGGCCAATTAAGGGGAAGCCGATTGCAGAGAACGTCAGCGTATGACGTTTCATCTGTCAAAAATTTTTGACAGATGAATTGTCATCGTTTAACAGCTCTGTGAAGCTGTCAAACACTGACATTCTCTGTAGTTTGATGAGTTCTTGAATTCAAGACTCATCAAACCTCTTTCTTTAGCAGAAATTAGATGGTTGTTGCATTGGAGAATGCAATGGCCACCTGTCATCTCTGCTGTGGAGGTGCGAGACTCTCCGCATACCCACCGATTGAAGCCTGCAGGAAGAAACAAAGGTAAGTAAACTTTTTCTAACACTTTCCACTTACCTCACGTACTTACCTCTCCACACTTGCACCCATCACTTACCTTCACAGCGCACTTTTTCACCCCTCCGACCCCCGCAGACCCACTGCTCACCTCGGTGACCCTGACGGGGTTCGGCACCTTCGGGAAGCCCACACTTGTGTGGGCAAAATGGGGATAATCCTCTTATCTGCCTGTTAACTACCTGTTAACAGGCAGTTAAGTGGCTGTAATCCCTTCCCACCTCCAAGGAGAAGGGACCCGTCGCGGGTCGGCTACCCACCTCCTGGCAAGATGGCACGGAGGCAGGTTGGGGGCGGGTTGGGCACCCAAATTCTACCATTTTCCCGGCAATCCCGCCTCCATACCCGCCTCCCCAGGGCTGGCAAGATCGTGCCCAATGTTCTAGAAACACAGTTGGTGTGAAATATAATGAGTACAAGATACTCCCCATGCAAATTACAAGGAGTTTTTCAATGACAAGGAGTACATAACTCTTTCCTTACGATAATGATACCGCTTCTTTTTGTCAGTGTTTGTGAGAGTGGCTCTTAGTGCCAGCATCAAGCACTTGTAGACCAACATAGCATGGGATAGAATGCAAGCTATGGTTCTTCTTACCTTGCTGTTGTAAGTTTAGGGTTTTGCCTAAGATATTCTCACAGGCATAGCAGTCCTAGTCAATCCCATAAGTGTCTGAGTTTCTTGTGCTCCCATACAGCCCAATATCTAACAATATGGTCGGGTAATCTGCGGGGGTGGGTAATAATAGTATCGCCTTGTGATCTGAACTCGATTTTCATATTTTTTTTGCACAGGTGCTACTTCACAGAATCCCCACAGTGCAGATAGAGGCCATTTCGGCCCATCGAGCCTGCACCGACACATATCCCACCCTATCCCCGTAACCCCGCAACCCCACGTATTTAATCCCCCCTAACGCTAAGGGTCAATTTTATCATAGCCAAATCAACCTAACCCGCACATCTTTGGACTGTGGGAGGAAACCGGAGCACCCGGAGGAAACCCACGCAGACACGGGGAGAATGTGCAAACTCCACACAGACAGTCACCCGTGGCCAGATTCGAACCCGGGTCCCTGGCGCTGTGAGGCAACAGTGCTAACCACTATGCCACCGTGTTGCCACCTTCAAGTGGAACAAGAAAATATTTGGTAAGATGAGGCCAGATACAAATGGTTCAGCTGTTTTATTTCACAGCATGTGAACATGCAGAGCAACCATTATCGGATTTGTCTACTTTAATCAGGACAACTTGTCTTTGTGTACTATTGCAAAATAATAAACATACAGGCCTGGAAGTTGGATCGCGCTGCACCTGTAAAACATGCATCTAAGGGTTCAATATGTCCTGTGCGCGCTCATTCCGCGTGGAACTGCGTCGCTCGCCATATTGGTAATGGTGTTCCGGGTGCACACAGAAACAGTTTACGCTGTGATTAGCTTCTTCAGGCGCTCAGCAGCCCAACCAATGGTATTTAAAGGGACCGCTGGAGGCTGCCATTAGGAACGTAAGTTTTAATATATTTACTCACCTTCTTGTGAAGCCGGGAGGAGCAGCAGTATTCCTCCCAGCTCCATATTAAAATGGTGGACAGCTGCCGACCTCCACTCACCCCGCTGTAGATTTTTTTTTTAAACTCTGTACAATAGCAAAATGCTGAAAGCCTGTTTGGCCCAGTGGTAAGGGCATGAAACGGTTAAACTTCAAGGCACAGAAAAGGTGCCAGTCATCAAAGTCTGCAGTTCTTGGCGAACACATTGATACTGGACAATGAAAGCTTTGACTCATGATTAACTCTGAAAAGGACATTGACATTGAACTGTGAGGCCTTGAATCATGATTGGTTTCGATGGGAAAAATTAACATCTAGACAATGCTCTGAGTTTAACTGAAACAATGGGGGTCACGATCGACTTCCTGACATGAATGGAAGATACACAAGTCCCGAGCAGACAATCAGCCAACCGCCCATCAACAGTAATAGAAATCACATTGAATATGCGTTACAGAAAGCGGGAGAGGAGATAAGGAGTTATCTTCGATCTCACAACTCTGTACACCTCCGGTGATTGAATTACAGGTTGACAAGGTGTGAATGTCGGACAGTTCAGCAAACCGACAACCGAAACTGGTTGGGGGAGGCCCAGCATGGGGCCAGGTGACTAAAAGAACTATAAGAAGGAACCACACCACAGCTCTCTCTCTCTCTTGGAAGCTAGCTCTGACTACAGCAACTGCCAGGTGTAAGAAGGAAGGGAAGACGGTCATCTCCAGCTCCCAGCCTGCAATCGACCTCGGCCACGACCAGCCGGACAGGTGATTGTAAGTATCAGTTGACTCTACAAGGGGTTTGCGCTGTGTAGGCAGCTGCAGTCAGATAAAGGAGGACGGGGACAGGTCATCGCCGATCCAGGCCTACAATCCACAATGGTAACGACCGGCCGGATGGGTGATTGTAAGTTTCAGTCAAATCTCAACAGGGTTTTTGTCTGTGTTTTGTTGGTTTTAATAAACTAACAGTTTTGGGTTGAACCTAAACCTTTATGTCATCTACCATTTTGTTCCTGTAAAACCCAGAGTCAAAGAACCCTTGTAAGGACGAGGAAACCAAACACCTTACACCGCACCCCCTCTCCCCCAATTACTTCCCCACCTCCCGGACTCTGCACAAGAGTATAGAAGGCAGGGGTAGGGGAGCAGTTAAGCAAGTCAATAGCGGCAGAAGTATCAAGAGGGGATGAGGACCAAAGGTGGAGAAGTTTGGAGTTAGAGAGTGAATTTGTGAGTGAGCTGGGGAAACATTTTTCAATGGGCAAATGATGAGAATAATAGGAGTGAGGGATGATAAAGAGGTGTGAGTAGAATGGGAGAAAAGTAACAGAACAACAAATGCTTCTTTCCAGTAAAATATCCCACCTGTGAAAGTGATCTTAATTCTGACTGAGAACTACCTTTGTATGTAATGAGATGATTGGTTGTTTCTTGTTTTCCTTCTCCTCGGAAAATGTCAGTAAAATAACTGATTAAGAGAGCCACTTTATCTTGGCTTCATAAAATTTCAATTTTAAAAAGAAATGTGCAATCTGGAAACATGATTCAGTTTGATCGACGAACTTTGAATCACGAAGAGCTTGGTAAATGGAGTCGCGTTACAGAACTTTACACATAAAACTTTCATCGCCAACTTGAAAACAAATTTATGTTCATTACTTGTGTTTCCAACAATTTGGGCTTTGGCCAATCACGGCACATATTAGTCTGTCAGGACATCAGCACCAATGCAATCACCGATCTGTTCGGCAGTCTTTAAAAACCTGCTTTAAAATTGTGCATTCTAATGTATTTTGACAAGAAAATTGCCTGCCTCCTTGCTGATAGCCAACCACATAAATAATGCATGCACAGTAATAGCTACAGCAGTAATGTAAAACTAAGTCAGAATACACACACAGCATGTTAATTATTAATCGGGCATGTGCATTCAGGTGTTAGTCATCAATATGGCAGTTACAACAAACATTTATCGACAAGCATTATACCTTCTCAACAAAGGAAATGCACTTTGAATTTTTTTCCGCTTTTTGTTTTGTTTTCTAGTCTACACTCACCCTTTACTTATGGTACTTGCATTTGTTTATGTAGCGCCTTATCACATCTCTCAGAAACATCTCAAAGTCATGGATTTCTTTGAAGTGCAGTGACTGTGTTATTCTGTAGGCAAACACATTAGCCATTCTGTGCACAATGAGATCCCACAAACAACAGTAAGATGAATGACCAGCTAATGTGTTTTTGGTTGAGGGAGGAATGTTGGCCAGGACACTGGCAGAACTCCCTCCTCTTTTCCCATTAGAGCCATAAGTCTTTGACATCCACCTCAATAATTGAAGGAGACCTTGGTTTAACATCTCATCCAATGGTTGGCACTTCCAACAATACAACTCTTCCTCAGTACTGTACTGGGACTATCTGTGGTTTGGACTTATAGCAAGTATATTATTTTATAAGTGATAAGATTTATATTTAATTAAACTATTTCATTAGTTCCTCAATCCACATTAATTATATCATATTGATCAAAGCTATGGTGTGCTGGCTGATTAATGGAGTAATAATAGATTTTTTTAATGTTTCATTAGTTTTACAGCGAGACATGTTTTGAGTGTTTTAAAAATAATTTGATTAGTTTCTTGCATGTAAGTAATGCTGTTCCCGTAATTCCTGGCAAAAGAATTACTGCCACTATCAAGATAAGATTGACTTTATTCCACCTATCTCTTTGCACTGCTATTTATTGTGCATAACTTTAAGCCTTGACAAGATGAAAGAGTCACCTTTGTCAGAACAAATATACAGGACTGAAAATAATTTATTACTCTGGATAATATTTTATAATGTCCCCAACCACGTGACGATTTTTTTTTCTTTTACAAGTAACCTGATTTAAGATTTCAGGGCATTGGTGTGAGGCATTGCGAGTATATCTCTTTGACCTTCAGCTCTCAAAATTAGAAGAAAATGCATTTGGTCAAAGTAATCTATTTTCTATTCTATTTCAATAAAGCCTTACCTTTCAGATTCTGATAATATCCTCACAATTTCAGATGAATGAATTGATCAGCAGTGTGACCAGCCATAGGCAGATCATTTGTGTCCCAAAGGAAATTCTATTGATTTTTTTTTGTACATAGAATTACATAGAAATTACAGCACAGAAACAGGCCATTCGGCCCAACTGGTCTTTGCTGCTGTTTATGCTCCACACGAGCCTCCTCCTACCCTACGTCATCTAACCCTATCAGCATAGCCTTCTATATCTTTCTTCCTCAAAAATAATGAAGGATCCAAATAGTTTAATGACAGTTTATTTTAATGTTTTACTTTCAAAGTAATAATGCATAAAAGTCAGATATAATTACATTATAAACTTTCTAAAACAAGCCTAGAATTATAATACTGCCAAAAAAACAGGAATATTAATGACCAACAAAGGTGTCTACCCAGAGAATTTCTTAAATCTGTCTCCTATTCAAACTGTGAGCAAGAACTGATGAAACCCATCAGAAATGATCAGGGCAGATTAAAGTCTCAAGTGGCCTCTGAATTAAAATCTCAATGGTTGGACTGTGATTGCAGAGGATGACTGCTAGGATGACGAGTAAGTTCTTTCTGTTGCAGTTTTACACATTACCTCAAGAAAGCTTTGTCCAAACAGATATGCGACTATTTATTTCGATGATGAGAGCTCAAAGATAAGGCCCATACACATCATGGGGATAAAGCTTCTCTCGACCTGTCAACAATCCTTCTCATGAAGCGGGTGGCCCGTGGGTGCCCGATAACCACATAGCCATTGGAACGCTCTTGTTTCTATCAGCCCAACAGCCACATTGGTACAGCAGTGTCATACAGCAGTAGAGGTCACTCCTTACTCTTCAGGAATGTGACTGTGAATGTGGTTGACATCCCCTGTTATGGCCTAGCCATGGTGAGGCAAAGTGACAGAACAATGGGTCGATGTACCTTTGGCCAATACAAGGAACAATGTTGTTGCTCTTGATTTTCCTGTGTTGCCAGATTCACAGCATAAAATAAAGAGGCTTCCTTTCGACAATCAAGCATGACAAAAAAAAAATCCTACTTCATATTACAACTGAATGGACAAGAAGGATTTCTGAACCTATAGATTTTTCTTGAAACGGAGTCTGAGACTGGTGATGCAAGCACACTGAGCCTGCAGAGATCACAAGATGATTGCAGAGGCCATTTAGCCAATCTTAGTTAATATCATAGGGCTGGATTTTCCTCACCTTGGCAGATCCGGGATGGATGACATTGGTGGCGGGTCCCGACCCCGCTGCTGGCTCCATCCCGCTGTGTAAAATGATTTCCCGTTGATAGGGTTTGTTAAGCCTTCCCAGCGTGTTTCACGGTCCAATTAGAGGAAGAGGGTCTGGTGACGTCATTCATGACGCGTCATCAGCCGGTTTCCTTAAAGAGACCATGGCTAACTTTGTTTTGGCATTTGTGCAGTCAGTGTTCTACAGCATTGAGGTGCTGCAAACACTGACAAGCACTGCACAGAAGTGCAGGGCTGCACCCAGGTTCTTCATGACTCCCTCCATATGCTTATGGAGGGAGTCACAGCACGCAGAGAGGTTCTCTTCCCTTCCATGGGCGGAAGAGACCTCCCGAGGAAACCAACACAGCCTGGTTGCACATTGCAGAGGAGGTCACAAGCAGCGATGTCGTCTGGAGGACGTGGGTGCAGTGCCGCAAACCTTTCAATGATCTCATTAGATCACAAAACGTTAGTACAAAGCCACACTCACCTTCATCCTGCTGTGCTTCTCATCACAACCCCATCACTCTGCCTTCCGTACCCTAGTCCTGTACATCCTTACTCACACCAACTTACCTTGCACCTCCATCCATCCCTCTCTATCAACATTATCACATCCCCATCTCACTAGCCACCCCTCACACTCACCCTCATCCTAGTCCAATCATACCAAGTAACAACACACAAGGGTAGGCACTTGGGTCTTTTATCCAATGTTCATGTGAAGTTTCTGTTAATGTGCTGTTAAACATTGAAACCTTTATTTTCAACACTTTCCGGTCTTGGACAGATTTGTGTGCACCTTTGGAAGTGGCTTAGTGAGTTGCTGTGAATGGTGAGACATAACGGTACCCCCGCAATGGTGATGAGGGTGAAAGGAATGGCTTGGGCATTGTAGGGATGCTTTATGATGTTGGTGTGGGGTGGTGCCAACCTGGCGCATCATGTGGCAGCCAGAGTGTACAGCGTCAAGTGAAGTAAATCTGGCCATGGTGAGGCCATCCCTAGCCTTCCGGGCAGCAATGTGGTCGGGTGCTGATGCCCTGTGTCCTCAGGTGATTGCGGAGAAGGTTGGTGTTGTTGTTGGTGCTGCTGGTGTGCCTGGTGTTGGGGCTGATCGTGGTCGGATTCTGAGGACCAAGGTGAGACAGTATAAAGGGCACCCATGTTAATAGAATAGATGGCAGATGAAGTAGAGATGACAGAAGCACTCTGTCAATGGTGAGAGAGTCCTTCCAAAGAGGTGATACTGGATGAAGAGTGGAAAGTGGAAAGCCTGCATAATCTGTGCTGGAAATGGACTGAGAATCAGCTTGTTGCTGAGGAAAGTGATGATCTGTCAGGTGGGAGCTTTTACTGTGCATTTGAAGCTGTCAAGGAATCAGCTGGAGCAATGGCCGCTGAACTCCCACCTCAGGTTGACAGCCGTGGTCCCCGAACAGCGTGGTTCCCGTGGCCATGAAGTTAAAGTGAAAAGGTAAGTTAAAAAAGCCTGTCAATGATCTGTCAACAAGGCAATAATGAGATTAATTGGGTCACCCACCACTGCCTGTCAGGTCTGCTCAGCGCTGACAGACCCGACATTGGGAAAGGCACGTTGCAGCGGGTTGATAGCGGGTTCCCGACCCTCTGTCAAAAAATAACACATTCCCACCCGACCCGCCACCGATCCCACCCGCTGACACCCCCCCCGGAAAACTCCCCCCCTACATTCAGACATGGCAAAATGGCCTTCACATTCAGCAATAAATAACACCAAGAGGATGTGACAGGAAATGTTACCATAATATCGTAGAAGGGTGAAACCTGTCCGATATCTGTTCTTGTTACAGTTATGCCTGGTTATACTCTATTGTAATATACCCTAATATTGGAACAAAACTCTGAATCATAGAATGATACACTACAGAAGGAGGCCATTTGGCCCATTGTACCTCTGCTAGCTCTTTGAAAGAGCGATCCAATTAGTCCCACTCCCCTGCTCTTTCCCCATAGCCCTGCAATTTTTTTCACTTCAGGTATTCATCCAATTCCCTTTTGAAAGTTACTATTGAATTTGCTTCCACCACCCTTTCAGGCAGTGCGCATTCCAGATCATAACAACTCGCTATGTAAAAAAATGTTTCCGCATGTTGCCTCTGGTTCTTTTGCCAATTACCTTAAATCTGTGTCATCTGATTAATGACCCTTCTGCCATTGGAAACAGTTTCTCCTTATTTACTCCATCAAAACCCTTCATGATTTTGAACACCTCTATCAAATCTCCTCTTAACCTTCTCTGCTCTGAGGAGAACAACCGCAGTTTCTCCAGTTTCTTCACGTAACTGAAGTCTTTCATCCCTGATACCATTCTAGTAAATCTCCTCTGCAGTGTCTCTGAGGCTTTGACTTCCTTCCTAAAGTGTGGTGCCTGAGAATTGGACATAATACTCCAGCTGGGACCTAACCAGCGTTTTATAAAGGTTCAGCATAACTTTCGTGTTTGTACTCTCCACCTCCATTTATACGACCAAGAATCCTGTATGCCGTTTTAACAGCCTTCTCAACTTGACCTGCCACCTTCAAAGACTTGTGTACATACACACCCAGGTCTCTCCGTTCCTGCACCCCCTTTAAAATTGAATCATTTATTTATATTGCCTCTCCTTATTCTTCCTACCAAAATTAATCACTTCACACTTCTCTGCATTAAATTTATTCTGCCGTGTGTCTGCCCATTTCACCAGTCTGTCTATGTCCTCCTGAAGTCTATTACTATCCTCCACACTGTTTACTACATTTCCGAGTTTCATGTCATCTGTTAACTTTGAAATGATGCCCAGTGTACCCAAGTCCAGGTCATCAATATATATCAAAAAGAGAAATAGTCCTTATACTGACCTCTGGGGACATCACTGTATACATCCCGCCAGTCTGAAAAACAACCGTTCACCACTCCTCGCCGCTTTCTGTCCCTTAGCCAATTTCGTATCCACGCAGACACTGCCCTCTTTAAACCCACGGGCTTCAAATTTGCTAACAAGTCTATTATGTGGTACTGTATCAAACGCCTCTGACAGTCCATATACACAACATCAACCGCACTACCCTCATCAACCCTCCCCGTTACTTCATCAAAGAACTCAATCAAGTTAGTCAAACAAGATTTGCCTTTAACAATTTTTTTAATTATTCGTTCCTGGGATGTGGGCATTGCTGGCAAGGCCAACATTTATTGTCCATCCCTAATTGCCCTTGAGAAGGTGGACCGTGCTGCCTTTCATTTATGAACCCATATTTTTCCAAGTACCAATAAATTTTGTCCTGGGTCAATTGGGTAGAGTTTCCGCTTTGGGTGCAACTGCCGATTCCGGCACAAGTTGCGCCCAATATTGCGCCCGTTTTGAAAAGTGTTTTTTCCCCCCGAGTTTCTGCTCAAACTCATTTGCATATTGCCCAACACAAAATCTGGCATGAACAATCAGGCAGCGTTATAAAACGTAATTTAAATAAAAATTTGCTTTAAGAAAATTTCCGTCACATATTTAAAAGTGGGAACTTGGTGAAGTTTGTTTAAAACAGCTGAAAAAGGGGTTTATCACAAAAAGTAAGCATTTTTAACCACAGTGTCAATCCACCACCTCTGAGTAACTCGATTTTAAATGACTGAAATTCACTTTTAAAACTATTTTCTAGTTATATTGGGGTACATTAGTCAGCTTCTTAGTAAATTAAAACAAAAATCCCATTTAAAAGCTTTTAAAACTTACCTTTTACTGTCCTTGTGCCCAAAGTTTTGGAGTCTCCTCGAAGATCTGCAAATGAACGCGATTAGCAGAAATTCGCAATGGTGATTAATTCGCTCTGGGCAGGTCCTGCTTCCAGCGCAATGTTTTTAAAATGAGCGCAAAAGATCGCGGAAACTCGAGTCACGCTGAACGCAAATTGCATGTAAAATTCCGTAACCTTTTACGCCAGCAAGAGGATTTGAGTACAGGAGCAAGGATGTCTTACTACAGTTATACAGGGCCTTGGTGAGACCACACCTGGAGTACTGTGTGCAGTTTTGCTCTCCTTACCTAAGAAAGGATATACTTGCCATAGAGGGAGTGCAGCAATGGTTCACCAGACTGATTCCTGGGATGGCAGAACTGTCGTATGAGGAGAGATTGGGTCGACTAGGCCTGTATTCACTAGAGTTTAGAAGAATAGCTACATCATTACATAAATTTAAAACAGAAATAGACAGTTTCCTAGAAGTAAAGGGAATTAAGGGTTACGGGGAACGGGCAGGAATTTGGACATGAGTCTAGGTTCGGATCGGTCATGGCCCTGTGGGTAGCGTAACGGGCCCAGGGGCCGTGTAGCCTGATCCTGCTCCTATTTCGTGTGTCCAATTCTGTTAGGTTCAGGAGATGGTTCTGTGATAGTAGATTGGCGGTTAGGATCAGATCAGCCATGATCTTATTGAATGGCGGAGCAGGCTCGAGGGGCCAATTGGCCTACTCCTGCTCCTATTTCTTATGTCTTATGTTATTAATGAGAGGGGATCTCATTGAAACGTATAAAATTCTGACAGGGCTAGACAGACTGGATGCAGGGAGGATGTTTCCCCTGGCTGGGTGGTCTAGAACGAGGGGTCACAGTCTCAGGATATGGGGTAGGACATTTAGGACTGAGTTGAGGAGAAATTTCTTCACTCAGAGGGTGGTGAACCTGTGGAATTCTCTACCACAGAAGGCTGTGGAGGCCAAGTCACTGAATATATTTAAGAAGGAGATAGATAGATTTCTAGACACAAAAGGCATCAAGGGGTATGGGGAGAGAGCAGGAATATGGTATTGAGATAGAGGATCAGCCATGATCATATTGAATGGCGGAGCAGGCTCGAAGGGCCGAATGGCCTACTCCTGCTCCTATTTTTCTATGCTTCTATGTTATGCCAATTTTGACCCAATTGTGCCGAAAAAAATCAGCGCAATGAAGCGGAAACTCCAGCCATCGACTCTAAAACTTTCCCCATCACCGACGTTAGGCTGACTGGCCTATAGTTGTTGGATTTATCACTCTCCCCTTTTTTGAACAGGGGTGTAACATTTGCAGTCCTCCAGTCCTCTAGCACCAGTCCCATATCCAAGGAGGATTGGAAGGTTGTGGCCAGAGCCTCTGCAATTTCCACCCTTACTTCCCTTAGCTACCTAGGATGCATCCCATCCAGATCAGGGTGACTTTTCTACTTTGAGCACTCCCAACCTTTTCAGTACCTCCTCTTTATCTGTTTTTATCCTTTCAAATTTCTCCACTACCTCCTCCTTTACTGTGACATTGGCAGCATCCTCTTCTTTAGTGAAGACAGATGCAAAGTGTTCATTTAGTACCTCAGCCATGCCCTCTGCCTCCACAAAAATAGGAAGAATAGTAGGAAGAATAGAAAAACAGAATATTTTTTAAATGGTGAGAAACTTTCAAATGTTGGTGTTCAGAGAGATTTGGGTGTCCTCGTGCAAGAAACACAGAAAGCTAGCATGCAGATACAGCAAGCAATAAGGAAGGCAAATGGCATGTTGGCCTTTGTTGCAAGGGGGTTGGAGTATAAGAGTAAGGAAATCTTACTACAATTATACAGGGCCTTGGTGAGACCACACCTGGAGTACTGTACACAGTTTTGGTCTCCTTATCAAAGGAAGGATATAAAAATGCCTTGGAGGCGGTGCAATGAAGGTTCACCAGACTGATTCCTAGGATGAGGGCTGTCCTATGATGAGAGATTATGTAGAATGGCCTATACTCTCTGGAGTTTAGAAGAATGAGAGGCGATCTCATTGAAACATACAAGATTCTGAAGGGGATTGACAGGGTAGATGCTGAGAGGTTGTTTCCCCTGACTGGAGTGTCTAGAACTAGGGGGCATAGTCTCAGGATAAGGGGTCGGCCATTTAAGACCGAGATGAGGAGGAATTTCTTCACTCAGAGGGTTGTGAATCTTTGGAATTCTCTGCCCCATAGTGCTGTGGATGCTGAGTCTTTGAGTGTATTCAAAGCTGAGATAGATAGATTTTTGGACTCTAGGGGAATCAAGAGATATGGAGATCGGGCGGGAAAGTGGAGTTGAGGTCGATGATCAGCCATGATCTTATTGATTGGCGGAGCAGGCTTGAGGGGCCGTATGGCCTACTCCTGCTCCTATTTCTTATGTTCTTAAGAAGATCTCCCTTTTGATCCGTAATCAGCCCCACCCTTCTTTTGACAACCCTTTTACTATTTATATGTTTCTCAAAGACTCTACTGAATTATAAACCAGACATTTATCATAAGTGTCCTTTTTTCTGTTTTATTTTAATCTCTATATATCTTTAGTCATCTAGGGAGCTATAGCTTTGGATGCCCTTACTTTCCCCTTTGTGGGAATGTGTCTAGTCTGTACCTGAACTATCTCCTCTTTGAAGGCCTCCCATTGCTCATTTACTGTTTTACCTGCCAATCTTTGATTCCAATCCACCTGGGCCAGATGCCTTTTCAACTCACTGAAATTAGCCCTCCTCCAGGTGAGTATTTTCACATCATGGGAAGTTATAACTTAATCTAAACCATTTGAGTTCTTCACCTGAGAAAGATAGCATCACAAATTATAAAGAGGGCAGCATATGATTCCTATATACATTTTCATTCATGCTTTTTTTTTTAACAAAGTTAATACTTTATGTCATCTTATTTGACAATACTAACAAAGAACTCAAGACCAGCAAGAGGATCCAAAAAAGTTGATAGAAACCATGTGGGTGAGACTACAGGATAGTGATGCATTCCCTCCCCTCCAGTTACACCTGTCCCACACCACCATCCAGATCTAAGGAAGCGAACCAGTATCCTCCCAGTAGGAGTCCCACGTCCAGTTGTGCAAGTAGTCCCACCCATCCTGAAGGACATCCTTCACCTAAGTGGCATTTTTATTATTAAGTTAAATGATATAATTAGTTCTAAGAAACAAAATTAATAATTAGCAATATTTTTAACTGCTTAGACCCGTTGTTGTCTATAGTATAGCCAAAGTAGATCAGTGAAAGTTACTAGAATGATTAGTAACGTTATATTACATTAGTATTACACTGCTAAACATAGAGTTGACAGCTATTTAAGCAATATCTTCCATTAACACCATGCACATTAAGCATTAGGTGGCTGACTTAACACAAGCAGAGCTGTTTAATCTGGAAAACACAGCAGCAGCAGAATATATTGCAACTAAATGATCAAGTAAAAGCTGTTTTTAAGTTAAACTTTCCAATTATATGATCTGAAATGCACAGCATTATCTACTTAATGTAATCTTTCTTTGGTCGGGACACTGTCTGAAATTTCCACTTGCTCCATACATCAGGTGAACAACTTTTTATAGATGGAATCAGCCATGGACTCTCTCTTGAAAATGTTATCTTATAATTATATATCAATATATAACATATATTGTGTGCCAAGTGACTCGGCACTGAGCCATTGGCCCAAGAGGTCACAGGCTTGAACTATGGGCTTTGTTGAGTTAGCTAACCTCACCATCGGTAGTGGTGGAGGTGCCACAGATCTTAGCATTCATCACAAACAATGCCACAGAGATTAAAGCAATAGTGAACAACAATTATGATCAATGGAAATATCAATCCAGGATGTCCCACCCAACTTACATGATGACTATTTCTGCAAATTAAAATTATTCCAGAGACAGAAATTCATGAAAGATCAAGATCTAGACCACCCAACAACTGCCAGAATTAGTTTGCACGCTCAGACCTTGGCCGCGATTTTGCCGCCGCTCAGTGGACCCGATTCGTTGCGGGTCAGCTGTGAAATTTAAAATGACTAACAGGGGGTCGGGAACCCGCTGTCAAAATGTGCACACCTGCATTTCCCAATGTCGGGTCTGCCAGCGCTGAGCAGACCCAGCAGGCAGTGGCGGGAGACCCAATTCAAATCATTCGTGGCTTGTTTACAGCCACTTAACAATGCTTTTTTTCCCCAGCTTTTTGAATTTGACAGGTTGCCCACCGGCTTCCTGCTATGCCAAGACCTTGCCTGTGAAGCTGAGGCAGGAGGTCACTCGCCATTGAATCAGCTGATGAGTTGACAGCTTAAAATGTCAAGTCAAAGCTCCCAGCTGATTGAGAAATGTTCCCTTAACCACTAGTCCTCTCTAAACTGCATTTCCACTACAGATTCAGGATGCTGCAAGTCTTTACACAAGTCTCCATCCAGTCTGACTTCATTACCTCTCCCACCATTGACAGATCGCTTCTGTCACCTCTACTTCACCTGCCATCTATTCCATCAGCATGGATGCACTTTATACGCTCTCACCTTGTTCCTCAGAATCAGACCACGATCAGCCCCAGCACCAGCACCAACAACCACACCAACCTTCTTCGCAATCACCTGATGCTGCACAGGACACAGGGCCTCAGCACCCGACCGCATTGCTGCCCGGGAGGCCAGGGATGACGTCAAATTACGCCATCAGACCCGCTTCCTTTAATTGGCCGGGAAACTCGCTGGGCGGGCTTAACAAGCCCAATTAGGGGAAAGTCATGTCAGAGGCCGGGATGGATCCAGCAGTGGGGCCACGACCCACCACCGACGTCGCCCACTACCAACCCACCGAGGTAGAGAAAATCACGGCCCCCCACGTCTTGATATCAGTTACCTCAAACAAAGTGTGAGCCAAAGGTAAACTATAAACATAACAGAAGAAAATAAGGAATTAGAAAAAGCTATTCTGTCCATCAAACCTAGTTCCTCCACAGAGCATGCACATTCACTCCTATCATGGACCTTACATAACTCATTCAATCTCCTTAGGGAGGCAACCAACCACAAGTAAACGTCAAAAAAGAGAAAGCTTTCTAAAATTTGTTGTTGACTCCAAGGGTAATTAACTCGGACTCCATAATGGAGTTGTTGTTCTGAGTTTGTTTTCAATGTATATATATAACATGGCAGAGTGGATTGTGGGGAAGCAGGCATGTGGTCATCCTGAGAGAGAACAACAGGTGCCTCTCCCATGGAGACAAGGCCACTCTCCTGGGACTGTGCCTCAGCTCTCCTACTGCTTTGCGTGAGAACAGAGTGCAGGAGTGACCCTGCATGACATCTCCTCCAGCATTGCCGCTCACCACGGCCCATAACTCTCCTCTTGCCTGCGATGGCCTGCACGGTTTTGTTCGATGGGGAAGAGGGTGCTCAGGTGGCCTCGGCCTCCTCCGGTGGCAGCCTCCTGGCTAGAGTTGGGTGCAACCTTCTGCTGCAAGGAAGGAGTGTGTTAGTGACAGTCTTGTGAGGTGTTTAGAGAAGGTGCCTGTCATGGTTGAACAGTTTGTATGCAATGTGTAAGACGTGAGGCGTCCAAGTCAGGATGGTGTGTGACTTGGAGGGGAAGGGGAACTTGGAAGTGATGGTGTTCCCATGCACCTGCTACTCTTTGAGTAAGCTGCAGATATAGTAAATGAGGTTAACGCAAAGTAGAGTTCTTATCAAATTCTCAAGGAATTCTTTTCTTTCAGCTTCCCAAGAATCATAGAAATTTCAACACAGAGGGAAGCCATTTATCCCATCATGCCTATGCAAATGCTAACCCCTCTAATCATCAGAACCTAACTTTATTGATAGTAAATTGCTCAAATGTAAGTACATCATTAATTCCAGGTTAAAACTGGAATGAGTCCCCAAGATTAGAAATCTGTTGAAGTTAATCCAGTTTAACACAGTGGCTTGCCTAATGCCTAATGGATCACCCCCTTAATTTCAGATCGGCCTTATCTAGTTGCTTAAGCACACTAGGGTAGAGTTTCCGCTTTGGCCGCAATCAACAATCCGGGCACAAATTGCACCCCAAATTTCACTAGTTTTCTGATTTGAATTTTTTGCTCAGGTTTCTGCTCAAACTCATGAGCACATCGCCGATGTAAAATCTGCCATGAACCAGTGCAAGCAGGCAGCATTTTTAAAATATTCCGCGATATATTTAAGAGTTGTAACCTGGCGCAATTCTATTAATACAGCTGAAAATGGGCTTATCACAAAAAAATTTAATCCGAGTGTCTAGTCCACCACCTGTGAGTAACCCGATTTTAAATAACTGAAAATGAATTAAAAAAAATATACTGAGCCATTTCTTAGTTTAATTGGCGTACAATAGACAGTTTCTTAGTCAATTAAATATTTTTTGATATTTAAAAGTTTTTAAAGGGTGCCTATTAGTGACCATGCGCCTGAAAAAAAAGCTTAATTTTAGAGCCCTGTCAAAGGGCCGCAAACGAGCGCAATTGGCGGAAACTCGCCGTGGTGATTAATTCGATCTGGGGCGGGGCCAGTTTTGTGGGCGGGTCCGGCTTCCAGCGCAAAAGATCATGGAAATTTAATATATGCTGAACATAATTTGCGCTTGAAACTCCGTGTGCTGGATTTATGTGCTGGATTGGCTGGTTTCAGGCGAGTTGTGCTGGAAGTACCATGCACAAACTAGCGGAAACTCGAGGCCATTAAAGATCTGCAAGGTATCTTGAAGCCGTGGTGATGATTATTTTACTAGAGCAAGAACAAGTTAGTCATTTGCCTTGTGCAATTTATGGACAATCTGTATAATAACATTTCTTGCGCGTCGTCTTCGGCATGACAGCTGTTGCAGATGGGGATCTTAGCTACAAGGACAGGTTGGAGAAGCTGGATTTGTTTTTATTAGAGCAAAGGAGGTTGAGGGGTGATTTGATAGAGGTGTACAAGATTATGACGGGTTTGGATAGGCTAGACAGGGGAAAGGCTGTTCCCACGAGTTGATGGTACAAGGACTAGGGGACACAGATTTAAAGTTTTGGGCAAGAGGTACAGGGGGGATGTGAGGAAAAACTTTTTTACGCAGCGAGTGGTGATGACCTGGAATTCGCTGCCGACGGAAGTGTTGGAAGCGGAGACACTCAATGTTTTCAAATGGAGACTGTATAAGCACTTGAGGGAAATAAACTTGCAGGGCTACGGGGATAGAGCGGGGGAATGGGACTGACTGGATTGCTCTGCAGCGAACCGGCACAGACTCGATGGGCCGAATGGCCTCCTTCTATGCCGTATGACTCTATGACTCTATGGCCGGGATCTTACCTGAAGAGGCGCGTTGAGGGCGGGACTGCTGCCTTTCGGGTTCTAGTCCCACCCCCAGCGACATCCGACGCACTGACGCTATTTTGCGTCAATTGGCCTTGTTAAGCCCACCCTGCGGGCTTGCCGGCCAATTAAGAGAAAGCCGGTGTCAGATGACGTCAGTTGATGATGCATCATCTGCGGTTTCTTAAAGGGGCCTCCACCATTTCCTTTTGACAGATGATTTTTCCGTGTTTGACAGCATTGAGGTGCGACAAACACTGACAATCACTGTCCAAAGGTGAGCCCTTGCACCCAGGCTCTCCAGTGACTCTCTCTTTAGGCTAAAATAGATGGCAGCTTCAGGTGAGGTTACAGAAGCGATCTGTCACTGGTAAGAGAGGTTCTCCCAATGAGGTGGGACTACACAAACACTTCAAAGCTTGTCACGTACAGAAAATTCTAAACACATTAAAAATGACTTTCCCAACATTTTCTTACCTCTGCTACTCACCAGTGTCCCATTGGATCCTTCACACCACTTCTGCAGCTGTCATCTATACACAAACATAACAGTAGACCCACAGCACGCCACACTTACCCTGGCGGGGTTTCCTGACATCGGGAAGCCCGCAGTAGAAGTGTCAAAATTGGAAAAAGCCTCTTAACTGCCTGTTAACTACCTGTTAACAAGCAGTTAAGTGGCTATAATCTTCTTCCCGCCGCTAGGTGTCGGGTCCCTGCGCAAATCGGGGACCCGACTCCAGGAATATTGATTGGAGGCGGGTTGGAAGCGGGTTCGGGACCCGCTGCCAATCTTATTGATTTTGCCAGCAGTCCCGCCTCCAAACCCGACCCCTGAGCGCCGTCAAAATCGCCCCCTGAGACTCTATGTTATAGGTCTGTATTTCCAGAGGCTTATAGTTTTATTACAAGTCTCTACATTTTCAGTTAATTTGGTTGTTCTTCACTTTTGTTACTCATCAATCATACTATACCAAATCTTCCTCCCCAATTTCAATTTTCCCCCGTCATAGTCCACTGAAATTTTTTTTTATCGAATTGCTTTGCAGCGAAAAGAACATTCTCTGAGATACAACCACTCTCCAGCCAGGCTTAGACTGAGAGGAAAGCTTTTGATAATAAAATTGCTTTCGGAATGTCAGCCTGGCTCCATCAGTAGCGATCTCGCCTCTGAGTCTGGAGGTTATGGATCGAAGTCGCACTCCCAAGAATTGAGCACATAATCTAAGCTGATGCTTCAGTTCAGTAGTGAGGGAGTGCTGCATTGTTGGAGATGCTACCTCTTAGAAAAGATGTTATCCTGATGAGGCCCCAGCTGGCGTTCAGATAGATGTAAATGACCTCCTTGGCACTACAGTATTCAAAGAAGACCACGGCGTTATTGGCGCCCTGACCAATTTTTCTCCCTCAACCAGCACCAGTAAAAGAAAAAACAGATGAGCAGGTCCTTCATCTCATTTACAGTTTGTGGGACTTAACTTGTCAATTGACTGGCAGATTAATGACTTGGACTTGGAGGTACAAGGCACAATTTCAAAATTTGCTGACGACATGAAACTTGGAAGTGTAGTAAACAGTGAGGAAACTAGTACTAGACTTCAAGAAGACGGCAACACGGTGGCATAGTGGTTCGCACTGTTGCCTCACAGCGCCAGGGACCCGGGTTCGAATCCGGCCTCGGGTGACTGTCTGTGTGGAGTTTGCACATTCTCCCCGTGTCTGCGTGGGTTTCCTCCGGGTGCTCCGGTTTCCTCCCACAGTCCAAAAATGTGCAGGTTAGGTTGATTTGGCTATGATAAATTGACCCTTAGTGTTAGGGGGATTAAATACGTGGGGTTACGGGGATAGGGTGGGATATGTGTCGGTGCAGGCTCGATGGGCCGAAATGGCCTCTATCTGCACTGTGGGGATTCTATGACATAGACAGGCTGGTGGAATGGGCGGACACGTGGCAGAAGAAACTCAACCTATTTGTATCAGGTGGGGAGCGGCATCATCAGCAGCCCTTAAAGGGACAGCTGGCGGCTGCTCCACAAAATGGCCACCGACCCATTTTTTTCCCCTTACTTTTGTGGGGCTTCTCCTGGCTCTGCAAGAATACTGTGGGCCATTGCTGGTCTATACGGGCCCCCACCACCTCCCCCACCCCCCCACCGCCTCACCCCCCACCCCCACCGCCGGGATTTCCCCCCGCCCCCCAGGCCCGACATGCCAGCCAACTCAGTGCAGGAGATGGCTCATTTTAGCGATCTGCAGCAAAGCGCCCGTTTGGCGCTCGCATCTCGCCAGCTACATTCGAATAAGTCCGTACTTGAAAATGGTTCCGGCTACGGGGCAGGCGGCATGGCCCGTCCGCCAACTCCATGCCCGTTATGAGCAGAAGTCAGCAATCCGTGCCCCCTGCATTTGAAAAGTAGTTCAGTGGTTGCGAAATGCGTTGGGACAGCCGCAGCATGTGAGAAGATACAGTTCCTTCTTTTTAAAATATGTTGAATTCTGACGTGAGTGGATGGTCATACATTGCGAGGAATAAAGTGGCTGACAGATTAGCTACAGAAACCTGCAGTGCCATCTTCAGCAAGCTGTAGAGTTGCTAACTCTGGTTGGACGTAGTCCTGGAGGTTTCATCACATGACCTCCCGCCTCCAACCACCCCGCCCAGTGAAACAGCCTTTCTTTCTCATCTGCAATATTGGCCCAGATATTCCGATCCCTACGGGTGTGTACGCGCTGTGTACCCACCCGTAGGGACATGGAAATGCTGGTTTCAGGCATGCACAGCGCATGCGCTGAAAACCGGCATTTCCGATCTGTCAAGAAAGCTCTTGACAGATCCTCCACCTGCCCGGGAGAAGGGCAGATAGTTCCGCTCTTTGGAGACCCTCTGCCCGCAGAAAACCCTGACAATTCTTACGCCTGGTAAAAGCAAGCATAAGGCCTGCTTTTACCAGGATAAGAGTTGAAAAAAAGAAAAAAAAATTTTTCACTGATTTATCATTTAAAAATACTTTTAAAAAAAAGGTAAGTTAATTTTTAGCCCCGTAAAAAACTTTAATTATTTTTTTGAAAAAATTAAATTTTTGTTTAAAATATTTAATTTATTGTAATTTCAAGTCATTTTAAAATTTGATTTTTAAAAAATTTATTTAAAGTTTTACTATGTTTTGGGGGTGATCTCCATTCATATATTTGACGGGTCTTCCTGTCAAGTGTATGAAGGGAGATTCCCTTCTGTGATTGGCTCCCCATGGCCCACGTGATCCCAGGGACGCTTGCGAACCGCCTGCGCCTCTGGGATACGTAGGCCCTGCACACTTGGAGTTCGAGAGGCCCAGGAGCGGAAGTGTGTGCATCCCGGTAGCCCTCAGGTAAGGGCGTAGATTTTTTCCAGATCGGAGGCTTCCGCACACCTCTTGAGTGCTGGGCTCTTTTGCCGGCACCCCGCTCCCTGGTAGTCCAGCAGGGCCCTGGTGCGCGCTGCGCTAGGCCCCTCCCCTTTAATCAGGGGCAGGACGCCTGCAGTACCACGGCGCTACCTGCCGATGCGTGTGGCGCTTTGGCACGGAGTGCCGCAATATTCAATGGGAGCACCCCAAGAAGGAGGGGGAGCGCTTCCAGTAGTGCCCCGCCTCCTGCTTGGGGAGCTACCACTGAATTTCGGGTGCGGAGGGCGCTAACTTTTTCGGGGCGCTAAAAGTAGCGCCCTGGTGAAGTTAGCACTCCAAAGGAGGCGCGACCAGAATTTTTCCACCTTAATCTTTAATCTGTCCATGAAAAATTGCAAACTAAATTGTTTTATAGATAATACAATATGAGAATGTATTTAAATCTTCTTTGTGCAAAACCAATGTACAATTTTGATAATTAAAGCATTAAGAAAACTTCAGTTGAACCCAAATCACAGGCGGGAAAGTATCAGTGCTCCATGCCTTACATTGCACCCTTCATGACTGAAGGCAAGTACCTCCATTACCTTTTGGATTGACTGAGGTAAAATGACACAGTTACCATTTTATACCCTTGAGTCAGAGTTTCTTCAATCGACTTAAATATTTTACAATAAATAAATGTGGATCTCACAGAGATCCCTGCTCCAGAGCAGATCAATGACGAGTGAGTATAAACTGGGAAGATCCAATAGTCTATCACTCCTAAACTCTATCTAGGCCAGCGATTAGCCAGTGGTTTCCATGTCACTAGAATTGAGCGGCAGAAGTAGAGACAAGTCTCAGCTTGTGGCATCAGCATTAATTATGTAATTAAATTTAATTGTTTCCTAACCTATCAACTCATTTAGCAGGTTTTTGCACATCAGGGACTTCCTGTATCTGTGATTAATTAATCCCTTTCCTTTCCCGCAAAGCCTTTCCTCCATGCTCTTTCAGACACTACAGCACGAGTCTCCAGATACTTCTTTTGTCTTTACCTGCCGAATACAAAATCAGTTATACGATACTAGGACATGGTAATGAGAAGCCATGAGGAAATGATTAATTCATTATTAATATCATTAATAATGAATGAAACAAGTAAAATGATTATGTGTCCCCCTCCGTTACTTGGAGAGCACAAGTGCTGCATTAAATAAAGGACATAGATTTAATGATGAAAGGAAACTGGAACAAGAAAGGACCTTGCCAAAAGTCCTTAAAGATTCTATTGAGTAATGTGCAATTTGCCCAAAATTATATAACAATTGCAGAATTCTATTGGGTGATGGACCAAGCCTTCAAAGGTTTGTAAGCCAGACTTGTTGTGTAATTTGTGTTGCTCGTGCTGATAACTCTTTGCTGTGGATACAGAGAGGCTAAAAATTACACCCCTTGGGTGGGTGTGTCCAAGAAACCCCAGGATTCCTGCCCAGCTCACCACCTGATAGGCCCAGCAGATCCCACACCCACTGTTGTAGGTGTCCTGAAGGACCCAACATTAATGTTCAGAATTTTGCCCCTTCCAGTCCCCGTGGGGCTTGAAATAAAAAAAAACACATTTTCGTGATTTCTTCCCGATAAGGGCCTCAGGCTCCCCTCCCTGGAGCAGTCATTGGTCTCCAGCAGCAGAGCAGTGAATCCATTCTCTTAGGTCTCCGCAGGCATGAGCACCCAACCTGAATATTCGGGTGACCCCCATCCCCTTGATTTGTGATGCGTTTCTGGTCAGGCCAAAGCGGTGGACGGAAGTCCTGTCCCGCCATCCTTCCGTACCCTCGATAAGGCCACAGACTTTTAGGCTCCAGTGATCAGAATGATCAGAACTGACTCAAAACCATCAAAGTTAAAAGAAATCCAAATAGGTTTGCCCCCTATTAACAAGTTGTAAAAACAGACAGGAAGCAAGATATGGGATCAGAGTGGGATCGTGGCTTAAGTACTAAAGTTAGTTCTTCTACTGATGAAAATTGATTGAAAGCCTATGCAAGCTTAATGATTATTGCCTCCAATGATAAGACACAGAATCTTAGAATCATACTTATTTTCCTTCCTCAGCAATAAGGAAGGCAAATGGTATGTTAATCTGCAAGGGAGTAGCAGTATAAGAGTAAGGAAGTCTTGCTGAGAGCACACCTGGAGTACTGTGCACAGTTTTGGTCTCCTTATCTAAGGAAGGATATACTTGCCTTAGAGGGGGTGCAATGAAGGTTTACTGGATTGATTCTTGGAATGAGAGGGTTGTCCTTTGAGGAGAAATTGAGTAGAATGGGCCTATATTCCCTGGAGTTTAGAAGAATGAGAGATGATCCATTGAAAGGTATAAAATTCTTAGCGGGCTTGAAAAGGTAGCTGCTGAGAGACTTTTTCCCCTGTCTGCAGAGAAGAAAAAGAAAGACTTGCATTTATATAGCACCTTTCATGACCACCGGACGGCCCAAAGCGCTTTACAGCCAATGAAGTACATAAGAACATAAGAAATAGGAGCAGGAGGAGGCCATTCGGCCCTTCGAGCCTGCTCCGCCATTCAATAAGATCATGGCTGATCTTCTGCCTCAACTCCATTCACCGGCCCTATCGCCATATCCCTTGATGCCTTTACTAGTCAGAAATCTATCGACTTCTGTTTTGAATATACCCAATGACTGAGCCTCCACAGCTCTCTGGGGTAGAGAATTCCAAAGATTCACCACCCTCGGTGTGAAAAAATTTCTTCTCATCTCAGTCCTGAATGGCCTACCCTTTATCCTGAGGCTGTGGCCCCTGGTTCTAGACTCCCCAGCCAAGGAAAACATTCTCCCAGCATCCACCCTATCAAGCCCTGTAATAATTTTGTATGCTTCAATTAGATCCCCTCTCATTCTTCTGAATTCAAGTGAATACAGGCCTAGTTTACTCAATCTCTTCTCATACAACAGTCCCGCCATCCCAGGAATCAATCTCGTGAACCTTCGTTGCACTCCCTCTATGGCAAGTATATCCTTCCTTAGGTAAGGAGACCAAAATTGTACTCAGTACTCCAGGTGTGGTCTCACCAAGGCCCTATATAATTGGAGTAAGACTTCTTTACTCCTGTACTCAAATCCTCTTGTAATGAAAGCCAGCATACCATTTGCCTTCCTAATGGCTTGCTGCACCTGCACATTCACTTTCAGTGACTCATGTACAAGGACACCCAGGTCCCTTTGAGCATCTGCATTCCCCAATCTTTCACCATTTAGGAAATACTCTGCCTTTCTGTTTTTTCTATCAAAGTGGATAACTTCACATTTATCCACATTATATTCCATCTGCCATGTTCTTGCCCACTCACTGAGCCTGTCGAGATCCCCTTGAAACTTCTTCACATCCTCTTCACAACTGACACTGCCACATAGCTTTGTATCAGCAGCAAATTTGGAAATGTTACATTTAGTCCCCTCATCCAAATCATTGAGATAGATTGTGAATAGCTGGGGCCCAAGCACTGATCCTTGCAGTACCCCACTAGTCATAGCCTGCCATCCTGAAAAAGACCCATTTATCCCTACTCTTTGATTTCTGTCTGTTAACCAATTCTCAATCCATGCTAGTAATATTACCCCCAATTCCATGTGCCCTAATTTTGTTCACCAACCTCTTGTGTGGGACCTTATCGAAGGCCTTCTGAAAATCCAGATGCACCACATCTACCGGTTCCCCTTTGTCTACTCCACTAGTTACATCCTCAAAGAACTCCAACAGGTTTGTCAAACAGGATTTCCCTTTCATAAATCCATGTTGACTCTGCCCAATCTTACTATTAGTTTCTAAGTGCTCAGTTTTTGCATCCTTTATAATAGATTCCAGCATTTTCCCAACTACTGATGTGAGGCTAACAGGTCTGTAGTTCCCCGTTTTCTCTCTCCCTCCTTTCTTAAATAGTGGGGTTACATTTGCTATCCTCCAATCTGCAGGAACCGTTCCAGAATCTCTAGAATTTTGGAAGATGACAACCAATGCGTCCACTATCCCAATGGCCACCTCTTTCAAAACCCTAGGATGTAGGTCACCCGGTCCTTGGGATTTATCGACTTTTAGTCCCATTAATTTTGCTAGTACTGTTTTTTTACTAATAATAATTTCTTTAAGTTCCTCATTCTCGCCACACCCTTGGTTTTCTCATATCTCTGGGAGGTTTTTTGTGTCTTCCTCCGTGAAGACAGAAACAAAGTATTTATTTAATTTCTCCGCCATTTCCTCATTCCCCATTATAAATTCTCCCGTCTCTGACTGTAAAGGACCTACATTTACCTTCGCCAGTCTTTTCCTTTTCACATACTTTTTGAAGTGTAGTCAGTGCTGTAATGTAGGAACTGTGGCAGTGAATTGGCACACAGCAAGCTCCCACAAACAGTAATCTGATATTGGCCAGAGAATCTGTTTTAGTGATGTTGATTGAGGGTCAAATA
The DNA here is from genome assembly GCA_030390025.1 of Squalus acanthias. NCBI lineage: Eukaryota > Metazoa > Chordata > Chondrichthyes > Squaliformes > Squalidae > Squalus > Squalus acanthias. The sequence continues at coordinate 154,060,482 of CM059428.1, forward strand.
TTGGCCAGGACACCAGGACTCCCCTGCTCTTCTTTGAAATAGTACCATAGAACATTTTACATCCACCTGAGAGGGCAGACAGTGTTTAGCACCTCATGGAACCTCCAACCATGCAGCACTCCCTCAGTTCTGCACTGGAGTGTCAGCCTAGATTTTTGTGCTCAGGTCTCTGGAATGGGACTTGAACCCACAACCTTCTGACTCAGAGGCGAGGGTGCTACCAACTGAGCCACTGCTGGGGGTCATAGTCTCATGATAAGGGGTCGGCCATTTAGGACTGAGATGAGGAGAAATTTCTTCACTCAGAGGATTGTGAATCTTTGGAATTCTCTACCCCAGAGGTCTGTGGATGCTCAGTCGCTGAGTATATTCAAGACTGAGATCGATAGATTTTTTGGGCACTCAGGGAATCAAGGGAGATGAGGTTTGGGTGGGAAAGTGGAGTTGATGCAAAAGATCAGCCATGATCTTATTGAATGGTGGAGCAGGCTTGAGGGGCCGTATGGCCTACTCCTGCTCCTATTTCTTATGTTCACAGAAGGAGGCCTGTGCCGGCTCTTTGAAAGAGCTATCCAATTAATCCCACTCCCTCGCTCTTTCGCCATAGCATTGATCATTTTTCCATTTCAGGTATTTATCCAATTCCCTTTTGAAAGTTACTATTGAATCTGCTTCCACCACTCTTTCAGGCAGTGCATTGCAGATCATAACAACTCGCTGCAAAAAATTAAATTCTCCTCATCTGTGGATCTTTTGCTAATTATCTTAAAAGTAAATGGAAAATTCATTTTTGTTTCAAAAATCAGACTTTGCTGGCTGGCTTACGTGGTGGAAGTTTCTCACAACATCCCATTCTAAAACCAGGCTGTGCAGACATCAATCCTGAGTTCAATCAATTAAAATCGTATGGAAGAAATCTTGCTGTGTAATATTCATGTATGAGTGCTTAAGGCATTCACAATAGATTCCTTTGTCTGCAAGTGTAATGCCACCGTTATAATTGTGGAGAAAGGGTTTTGTAGGATTGCATTAAATGTTCATACACCACTGTCACCCAGCACAATTCCCTCAGCTTCAGGTTTCCTTGCAAAAATTGAATTCTATCAATTTCAAATACAGTAAATCCAATTCTTCCTCAAAAGGCAAATGGTAAAGATTCAGATTATCCTGAATTCATGGTTAGGACTTCAGCAGCTTCCTAACCAAATTACAGGGAAAACATTTAAAAAGAAAAAAAGAAAGACTTGAATTTATATGGCGCCTTTCATGACCTCGGGACTTCCCAAAGTGCTTTACAGCCAATGAAGTACTTTTGACGTGTAGTCACTGTTGTAATGTATGAAACGTGGCAGTCAATTGGCACACAGCAAGCGCCCAAAAACAGTAATCTGATAATGACCAGAGAATCTGTTTTGGTGAGGGATAAATATTGGCCAGGACACCGGGGATAACTCCCCTGCTCTTCTTCAAAATAGTGCCACGGGATCTTTTGCATCCACCTGAGAGAGCAGATAGGGTCTTGGTTTAACGTCTCAACCAAAAGACGGCACCTCTGACAGTGCAGCACTCCCTCAGTTCTGCACTGGAATGTCAGCCTAGATTCTTGTGCTCAAGACTCTGGAGTCAGATTTAGAACCCACAACCTGCTGCCTCAGAGGTGAGAGTGCTACCACTGAGCCAAGGCTGACAGTTAATTTAATTTAATTCAATTTACTGTATTTGCTAGATATTAAGCGGAGGACAGCAATGAACATGGACTGAAGCTGAAATATTAAATCATTGGAACTTTTACATGTGAAGTGCAGAAATAAAACTGACAGATTTCTGCCTGTGTATTTAGTATTTTTTCCAATGACTGTTTACAAAATCGCACCAAGAATACTGGCGGTATTTATTACACACGCTGGAGAGCTATTATATAACATCAGGCCTGCGGGTCAAATCTAGTCGACCTGTTGCTTCCTTCTGACCACTCGCATACTTTTTAAATCATTGCCCTTAATTTCCTCAAGATGTTCTACTGGACTCCCACTGTAATTCTGCTGGAGGTCTGGCAGACCCCACTGGGAAAAGGTTACACTGGGTCTCCGTCGATGCTGGGAATTACCCGTGGCCTTGAAAGGAGTGGAATCTCCAAACCTTCCTTGCAAAGCTAATGAGCTAAGGGGGTGGAGGCCAGGGGGAGGGGGACAACACCCTAATGCTGGGAGTTATCGCTTCCCTGGCTCAGAAGATAGCCGGCATATTACTGGAGACTGGTATACCAAGAGAAGTGAGGTGTACCAGCATCCTGCTGGGTGCAACTGGGCCCCACTGGGGAGCTGAGGATGAATCCAGGTGTTGGAAGCAGCCTGGACTTCGGAAGAAAAGGTTGGTAAATTGAAAAAAAAATTGATACCGCACCCCCTTACACAGGGTATCGAGGAGGGGACTAGATGGGGTCTCGAAGATCACCAGACTTTCGGGGGAGGCGGGTAGCAGAATTGCTCCCATAGTGGTGGGTGCACATCAGCCTATGCAAACGAGGTGCCCTGCGGCCGACCTATAGACTTAGCGCTATTTGCCTAACTACTGCCCAGCAAATGCCCGTGAAACTCTTACGCCGGGTAAAAGCAGGCGTTGGGCCTTCTTTTACCAGTGTAAGAGTTTAAATAAATATTAAAATAATTTTGTTTTAATTATTTAAACATAAAAAAACTTTAAAATTAGTTATAGGTTATTTTTTAGCCCCTTTAAAACGTTGAAAATTATTTTTCAAAAAATTAAATTTTTATTTTAAATGTTTAACATAATTATATTTTAGTTAATTTTGAACATGTAATGATTTATCTTTATTTAACTGGTGTGTAGTTGTGTTTTTTTTAGGGGATTCCTATTCATGCTTATGGGGATTCCGTACGTAAACGGAATCCGCATAAGCATAATGGGGATCCCCCTTTTTCATTGGTTGGCCTGTCCCACGTGATCCCAGGGGTGCTTGTGAACCGCGTGCGCCCCTGGGATACGTGGGCCTTTACGCAGGCCTACGCCTGCAGGCTCAGGACCGCAACAGTCTACGAACCTCCGGGGCCATCAGGTAGGTGCGTACTTTTCTTGCGGTTCGGAGGCATTCGCCCGCGGGAAGCCTCCGACCGCAAATTCAGGCCCATTGTTTATGTAGAATGCATCACATTCAGTACTTGTTATAGCGAAAATGATTTCTGATCTGTAAGCTCAAAAAAGTCCATCCCAGAGGTTGCTAACCTTGCCCTTCACTGATATAGGACACAGATCTTGTTAAGACTTCTGATAGGAAAATGCTGCAAAGAGTTAACTGAAACAGTGTAGAAGTAATGCATTTATGACATCTAATTTACAGCCTGTAATTCTCCTATGCTCAACTTTCATCTGACCAAATTGTTTTTCTCTGACCTCTGTAAGAATTAGTCCCTGATCAGAATGTGCAGGCTGTAACAGTGCCCCCCGGGAGTGATCAACTATGTCACCAGCTACTCCCCACCGCCCCCCTCCCCCCACTCCCTGCATCAGTGCAGCAGTCCGATAAAGGACCATTTGATAACGGCTGAAATGGTTTCCATTCAATGCCTTTGAGGCCAAGAGGGGAAGAAATGATGTGGAATTAGTGACTATGTATGATTCCCATCAAGGTTCAGAACGAAAGACATTGATTGAGATGAGGCTGCACCTCATTATCATTGTTTGTCTTTGAAAAAAAGTTCTGGCTGGTCTGATAGATTACTGAGACGTTGCTGAGTGAAAAGAAAATGATGAGACTGACAATAAAGTGGCACGAAAATGCCTAACAGAGCACACTGTAAGTACGCCAGCGATTAGAGGCATTGCAGCCCATTTTCATCAGCTTGAGACAGAAAGTTTTAAATCATAGATTCAACTGATAATCCATGTGTTCACAAATATTTGCTTTTCACGCTATAGAGAAAATAAAAATACTTACCTGGTGCAAAACGTCAGAGGCAATGACACTGAGGGGCAACTCTTCCTAAGTCTTAATTCATGCATGATCTGTTTCCATATGTATGCCCGACCTGCACCACTTCACAACTGCTTCTCTGCTGTTAGACTGTTGAGTCACGGATGAGCCAGAACTTCCTCCAACTGAACATTGGGATGACCAAAGCCATTTTATTCAGCTCTTGCCAAAAACTCTTGCCCCTGACTCCGTCCTGGCTGCTGGCTCAGATGGTGTCTAACTTTGGCATTCTGTTTGATCTTGAACTGAGTTTTAAAATCCACACCCCATCATCAAGGTGGCTTACACCTACCGCTGCAATATCTCTCAGCTTCACCCTTATCTCACCCCTCCACTGAAACGCTACCTAATCTGTCAGCTGTGGCTCAGTTGGTAGCACCCTCATGTGTCAGAAGGTTGTGGGTTCATCGTCCCACACCAGAAACATGAGCACAAAAATCTAGGCTGACACTCCAGTGCAGTACTGAGGGAATGCTGCACTGTCGGAGGTGCCGCCTTACAAATCTATCTATCTTTCTTTCTTTTTTCTTGCTTTCTTTTCTCCAATGCCCTCCACTCCCACCTCCCAAGCTCCATTCTACACAAACTGTAACTTACTAGATACTTTTTGCTTGAATCCTGTTCCATACACAATCCCGTTGACCAATCAGCTCCATCCTTGCCAACTACCATTGGTTTCTGGTCCCATATGCATTAGATTCAAATTCCTCATCCTCATTTATAAATGCTCCATGGACTCATCCCACCTTAGCTCTGTAGCCTCCTGCAATCCTGTTCCAACCTGTGCTCCTTAGACCTCCAATTCTGGCCTTTCGTGGTTCCTTGCCACCTCTGCTCCACCATTGGTGACATAGCCTTCAGCGAACGTGACCCTATTTCCTGGAATGTTCTCCCTAAATCCCACCTCCTTTTTTTCTCCCTTCTCACAATTTAAAGGCTACTCAAAAGCTATCTGTTCAGCCATACTTTCAGTATTCTTTTGCAACTCTTCCATTAATGTTCAACATCCATTGCTCCTCTGTTAAGCACTTTGGGATGCTTTCTATAGTAAAGAGACTATATAAATGCAAGCTGTTGATTGTTGTTGTAATGAAGAAGCCATCTTGTGGTGTGTACTCATAGTATGGCCTAGGGACCAATTTTGGCACTCTTCATCTTCACCTGTGGCCCTTGGCAGAGCTGCTGTTTAAAATGACCGTGGGTCTTTCTGGCTCTGGGACTTCAGCAGAGCTGTTAATGTTTTTCCCTCTCATAGAATAATAAAATTATACAGGACAGAAGAAGGCTATTCAGTTCATTGTGCCTGTGATATTTGCTTTGAAAGAGCATTCTAATTAGTCCCACTCCCCTGCTCATTCCCCATAGGGCTGCATTTTTTTCTTTTCAGGTATATATCCGATTCCTTTTTGAAAGTTACTATTGAACCTGCTTCCACCACCGCTTCAGGCAGTGCATTCCACTTCCTAGCAACTCGCTGCGTTAAAAAAATTCTCCTCAGGTCGCCACTGGTTCTTTTGACAATTATCTTAAATATGTGTCGTCTGGTTACCGACCCTCCTACCAATCGAAACAGTTTCTCCTTATTACTCTCATGTGAGAGTGAGAGAAAGCAAAGCAATATAAATGAAACGGGTCAGTTCAATTTTTTAGAACTTGCAGTTTTAAGAGAACTATTGGTCCTATATTTTTTTTCAACCTTTCCTGCCATCTGCCTTCTTCCATTTTGTTACTGGGGTTTCCAATACTTAAATCGTAAAAGATAGTTTATCATCCAACGATGATTGGAGCTCTACTGAAGGCTTTGACTCATGAATGACTTTACCTGGCAGATTATTGCAACATATTTGTCACCCTTTGCTCACTATTCAGCGTTTCAAATTTACATTCTCTTTTTCCTGCTGGGTTGATTTCCCTTAAAGTAATATTCTGGATTCACCTTATTCATACTATTTAATATTTGATGTACCTCGATGAGGACCTCCCTTAATCTTCTTCTCTCTAGACTGTACAGTTTAAATTTCTTTAATATTTCTTTATCCCTTTTACACTTCTGATCATTCCCGTTGCTCTTTTTTGTGCCCACTCCTATCTATTGGTCTCCCTTTCAAAGTGTTGTAAATGTCATCTGACCAGTGCATTATAAAATCTCAGCATAACTTCCGTAGATTTAAACTCCACTGTTCTGGCTACGTATCCCAACCTTCTATTTGTGTCTTGAGTTGTTTCTCCACATGGTTTTAGCATTGAACTTGATGAGTGCACTGTTACTCCCAGGTCCCTTCAAAGTCTTCCTGCGCTAGTTCCATTCCCTTTCATTGCTGGTGTTGCTCATTTTATCTCCCAACATGCTTGATATTCGACAGCATTAAACTGAATTTGCCAATTTGCAGAGTTCTGACGAAAGGTCATCGACCTGAAACATTAACTCTGTTTCTCTCTTCACAGATGCTGCCTGACCTGCTGAGTATCTCCAGCATTTTCTGTTTTTATTTCAGATTTCCAGCATCCGCAGTATTTTCTTTTTGTTTGAGTAATCTTCAACTTCACTGCCTGGGTAGTACCCTCGTGGAGTGGATCGCCCGCTTGTTATAGAACCCATCCAATTTTTGTTCCATTAATAATGATGTAACCTTACTGGCTTCATGGGTATAGGCCCACTTTCAAGTTAAACTATTCCAAAGCTAGCTGATTCAGACTTTCCGTTACTGGCTGTTATCGCAGTCTCACCCATTCACTGTCTCAGGGAGATAGATAGAGAGAGAGAAAGAAAGAGAGAAAGACAGCCCCTTCACTCTCTGAGATTTGGGATCCGGCCCACAGAACTGTCAATCACCAAAGACTTTAGACTGCACTTACCTTTCGAACTGACAGCAAACAGCATATCTCTCATTGTTTAATTAACCCAGAATGGCTGCCTATCAACATTGAATGAAAATAATTGAAGATGCTTGTCAATAACTGGCTATTTCAACTGGCTGACCTCCTCGAGCCTTCCTACTGTCTCAAAGCTGCAGAGACGTGCATTGATAAGCAGTATTGATGCCGGCATGTCTCAGTTGTGACTCCTTCTCAGGCTAGCTAACTAATATTCCAAATTACCATGGCAACCAACCTGGTTTCAACTTTGCTGGCTTGTGGAGAGAAAATGCTGCATTTAACATTTGCAGAAATGTAAGCCCTGATTTTAACCTAACCCTTGGGTCAGATGCCCGTTTAACTCCCCGCCCTGTTTTACTCTCCATTGAACTTCAACAGGGTGTAAAATGGGCATCTAACCCGAACCCACCTCATTCCGTCTGGGGGGAGGGGTTAAAATCGGCCCTGTGGTAATTAGCAGTTCATTATGTGGAACTTCTATTTCCAACTGTTATCAAATTTATTGACTTGGACACCTCCCCAATCAGCATCCAGGACTGGCCAAGGCACCAATTTTTGAGATGTCCTATGGAGCTATTCACTCTGAACGCTAAAAGGTTGTTGTGGTTTATTTGTTAATTCCTTTGATATAAAATCAACTTCTTTGAAGTTTGTCCTTAGCAGCCAACTATTAAAGAATGACAGACTTGCATTTATATAGCGTCTTTCACGACCTCAGGACATCCCAAAGCTTTACAACCAATGAAGTACTTTTGAAGTGTAGTCACTGTTGTAATGTAGGAAACGCAGCAGCCAATTTGAACAGCAAGCTCCCACAAACAGCAATGTAATAATGACCAGATAATCTGTTTTTATAGTGCTATTGATCGAGGGATAAATATTGGTCAGGACGCCAGGGATAACTCCCCTGCTCCTCTTTGAAATAGTGTCACGGGATCTTTTACGTCCACCTGAGAGAGCAGACGAGGCCTCAGTTTAACATCTCAGCCAAAAGACGGCACCTCCAACACTGCAGCACTCCCTCAGTACCGCACTGGAATGTCAGGCTTAGATTTTTGTGCTTAAGTCTCTGGAGTGGGACTTAAATCCACAACCTTCTATGGTGGGTTTACAGATTACAAATAATTTCAGTTTGAGGAAAAGTACTGATTAGGGTAGCCCAAGGATCAGTGTTGGGATCACTATTGTTTCTCATTTATATAAATGAGCTCAATTCAGAAATTTAATGCAATTTGCTGATAATACTAATCTGGGAGGGGCAGTGGAATCAGAGAAAGCAGCTCCAAAATTATAGAATGAGTTGGGCAAAACAAGTCTGTGGACAGAATAATAGCAGATGAAATTTCATGCAAGGTACTTGCAGATAGGAAGGAAAAGATAAGCAAGACATGTCCTCCGTGAATGGTGTTGAAATAGCCAAGGATGAAGTCGAAAGAGACCTCAGAGTCTTAGTAAACTCAACACAACTGAGACATGTACAACCAATGCAGAGCAGCAAATAACAAAGTAAACCGAATGTTGAACTACCTAGCCACAACAGTAGAATACAAGTCAGAGGGAGCCGGGATCAAACTGTATGCTGCTATAATCAGACAACAGCTTGAGTTCGATGTTTTGTTCTGGCTGCCAGGTCACAAGGGAGACATTGAAGTGCTGCAGGCAGGACTGAGAGGAGCCACGAGGCTGATCCCTAGAAGTCTGGGTGTTAGAAGTCTGGGTTATAGGGATAAACTGGAGAAACATGGGCTTTTCAGTCGGGAGAGGATTTTACATACGAGCTAGTTACGGATATGGAAGGGTAAATCTGGAATATCACTTTAAATTAAATTGCAGGAGTAGGGCAAGGGACACAGGTTCAAATTAGTAAAAGATGTCAATTTGTCTGATATCTGGAACTGAGTGTAACAAAATTGTAAACCTGATTATAAAGAATGTGTTTATGATTTTGTTATACACAGCACACAGAGGAAAGCTTCCACCAAAATGTTCTTAATCAATCTAATAGTAACTATCAGTGTCGCAGTGCAGCCAACAATTTTGATTGGAAATTTTGAACTAACAACCACAGATCCAGGGAATTTCTTAATGGCATCCCAGAGACACAGCTGACTGACATGATTTTTGAATGAATCAGCAGCACTCCTCTTCTTCAAGCTGGGCTAATATTGTAACAGCAAATTCAAGTGAAAGTTGGATAAGTACCTGGAATAAAATTTAATAGAGGGATATTAGGGGTTTCACGGGATATTACATTTCCCAGACACTCGGACGGGCCAGATGAACTGCAGTAGTCCTTTCTTTCCACGCTTATGTTTCTTTGCTCTGATGTAAGTATCTCAGCCTAACAGGACACATTTTTCTACGGTTTTGGTGCATGTTGTCTGGCACAGTTAATATTGGATCAATTTTTAAAAAGAACATGATAAAATATACACATATAATGAATTGCGGGATCTAAGGACAAGTGTGTTGAAGGTTGTGTAGAATATGATATTTCAAATATAGAAAGCTGTGGCACAGAATACAAGAGCAGGGGGGTTATGTTTCATCTGTATAAAACACTAGTTAGGCCTCAGCTAGAGTACTGCGTGCAGTTCTGGTCACCACATTACAGGAAAGATGTGATTGCACTAGAGAGGTGTAGGGGGTGGTGTTTTTGTGTCAGCTTTACCTCTGACTTCTGAGCGGTTCGAATCGCTCCCACTCCCTTGGTTCCAGACCTTGGACTTATTTGGGGGTTGTGATACAAAAGGTGCAGCAGACAACTGAGTTTGATGAAAGAACTTCAATCTTTATTAAAAGGTAAGACACAAATAATAACACTCTTATCACTTTAAAGGTGGGGAACACTTCGGTACAAGCGAGGGAAATGACAGTAGGACAATACTTCACCCCTCCCAACCCCACTTTACTAGCTAAGTTAGGTTTTGAAGGACCAGGGATAATGCTCACCAATCCTTTGACAGTTGGGCTAAATCGCGGTTTTGGGGTTCGCTGTTTATGGCGGTTAGTGTCTGCCGTACCCCGTATGCAGTAGAGGACTTCACCTGGGTCTCTGGTCAGTCTTCACGAGTCCGCTGATGCGGTAGGATGTCGTTATGGATTTATCTGGTGAGTACCCAATTTCTTTAGTTCAGCAGTAGGGCTTAGAGTTTTTAGGGAAAATCTTACCCAGAGGTAAGTCAGGAGTAGTTTGTAGTGTGGAAACTTTACAAGTCTTCGGGTTTTCTTCCCTGGAGTTGGTCGCGGTGGCCTGTGGTCAGTTGGAGGTAATGCGCGGTTGTTGGTTTTGTGAGGCCTTTGGTTCCCGCGATGGCTTTAGGCCTTGGTTGGTGTGTCGGTCGACCTCGTGGAGCCGTCAGTGACTGGTTGTTGCTTGTTGCTCCGGGTGGCTGTGTTGGGGCCGTGGTTGGAGGTCCGTCGAGGTGGTGTCTTCGCGAGCTGGACTCAGGTGTGTCTGAGTGGTGAGTGATGCCGACTCGCTTCCAGCTCGGGCCTTCTTCTTCTTAATCTCTCCTTCCTTCTTCTCTCCTGCTTCTTCTTCATCGTCTCTCTTCATCTGGTGTGTGCTTGGTGGGCCTTCAATTATACTGAATTGAAGTGGCCTTATCTACCCGTCAAATCTGTTCAGTTCATTGTTTAGTTTTGGCGGGCTCGTAAATTGGTAACGATTTACTAGCACGTTAACTGGGTTTTAACAGGCCTTCAATCTGACCCATTGAGTATGGCCTTATCTACCCGCCAAATCTGTTCAGTTCATTGTCTGAATTTGGCGGGCCTGCTACCAGTAACTGCTCTGTAAGTGTCAAATGGGTTTTTGGGATGGTTTGCATCCTGTCGATTTTCTTGGCTGATTGCTGGTGATGGGTTTTGTGTTTTGTGTTCCTAGGCTGCTATAGCCTAGTCCTGGGTGCTCTGTATTATGCATATTTCTTGATGGGCCTTGTAATCGGTTTGATGGGACCTGTTGTTTTGGGTGGGACTGTCTTCTCCTAGGGTCTATTGTCAAAATGTTAATGCATGCTGGGGCTTTGAGTGAGGTCATCCCGATTCCCCAGACATTGCAATTAATTGCAATACCCAAACTGCTTTTACAGAGGTCGAACCAACTTCCTTCATAGCCTTTTCTCCCTTTACAGGCCCAGACATGTTTTTAAAATGCCAAAACTTGGTTTTTAGTCTTAAATTCCTTATGTTAGGCCCAAATGCAATCTTATCATTCTGAGGTAGTCCCAAAGTCCTTTTTCCTTAGGTTTTGGGGATCTGTAAATTTTGGAAACCTTCCAGAGGGTACAGAGGAGATTTACAAAGATGTTGCCGGGAGTAGAGAATCTTAGCTATGAGGAAAGACTGGATAGGCTGGGTTTGTTTTCCTTGGAACAGTGGAGGCTGAGGGGAGACCTTATTGAGGTGTATAAAATTATGAGGAGCCTAGATAAAGTGGATAGAAAGGACCTATTTCCCTTAGCAGAGGGGTGAAAAACCAGGGGGCACAGATTTAAAATAATTGGTGGAAGGTTTAGAGGGGATTTGAGGGGGAATTTCTTCACCCAGAGGGTTGTGGGGGTCTGGAACTTACTGCCTGAAAGGGTGGTAGAGGCAGAAAACCTAACCACATTTAAAAAGTGCTGGGATGTGCACTTGGGATGCTCTAACCTGCAGGGCTATGGACCAAGAGCTGGGAAGTGGGATTAGGCTGGATAGCTCTTTGTTGGCTGGTGCGGACATGATGGGCCAAAATGGCCTCTTTCCGTGCTGTAACTTTCTATGATTCTATGATTCTATGACTCCAAGCAAAAGCAATAGATTATGTGTCAAGTAACTCTGACAAAAAAGATTCAGTTGACTGTCTAATTGAGAATGTTATAGACTTGAAGGTTATAGGCATCAAATGCTCCATGGGGCACAGTGGTTCTAGATGGAAGAGAGAAGAGTGTTATCTGGGGAAAGCAGCTGGACAGTCCTGGATAATCAAGATATGGTAATAAATCGATATTCTGGAGTTTAGCTTGTTAACCTTTGTTGATCAGAGGATATTTATGCAGAATCTTTTCTTCGGAGATTAACTAAGTGTAACGGAGTGCATGATAATGTTAATTGTACATGTTCTATGGCAATGGCTTCATTGGTTCAATCGACCCTTTCACCGTCCATACTTTCTTATATTCTAACATGATGGTTCATGAACTGCTGGATAGATATTTTGGAGGTTTGCTTGATTCGCCAGTGAAGGCAGTGGGAAACTTTGACAAACCTTCCCTCAGGAAATTAAATGAGCCCATAAAAGAATGGATTATACATGTCTGGGGAAAAATAAAACTGGATGAATAGGCCAACTAGGCTTTTTTCATTGCCTAATATTTTTAGGTGACAATTCTGCATAGTGTACCATTCTGATTGTGCTTACAGAGGTTGCCATTTACAAATTATAGCCTATCCTCTATTTTTTGTGAGAAGTCTTCAACCATGTTTACAACAACAACTTGCACTTATATAGTGCCATTAATGTAGAAAAGCATCCCAAATACATTTTCCTGACTACTTTAATGACTAATTTCCTTTTTGTGAAAAAACCCAGTTGACACAGTGTACTCTTTTGTATGGACCATAAACAAATAAACTGTAACTTAAAAAAAACCTTAAATGAAACTTAACAACTTAAATTAAAATTTGGTTGTTGGGGGGTGATGATGCACTCCAGTCCCTGCGGTGCCCACCGGTCGCGGAAGGCCTCGAGCGTGCCGGCGGACAGTTGACACAGTGTAATGCTATTATTGGGTAGCAGTAACTCTAATTTGCATGGTTTTCATTGGTTCTAAAATTTTTGCTGTGGCTGTCACTTCAGGGATCATTTAACAGTATCATTGCTAGGAAACATTTAGGGGGTTATTTTGGTGAAAGGGTAAAAACAGGCCCTAAATGGGTGCTGTGCTAATAAGACACGCCTGTTTCAAAGTCTGGTTTGCGCACGCAATTTTGGTTCTAATTGCTGATTATCATAATTTGAACTTGCCTGGAGGTGCCAAAACAGACACTTGCAGGTTTAGCATTCAAGAACTGATTAGACACAATTTTCGTGGAGCAGTATATGTTGGCTCCACGCACCCAATTCCACTGAAGGTGTGCAGTGCGCTGGCTGACACACCGTGGCAGGGTTCAGGATGGCTCAGGGACCGAGTGAGAGGACGCACAGGTTCTCTGACGCAGCACTAGAGGTCCTGGTGGAGGAGGTCTAGAGGAGGAGGAATGTGCTGTACCCGGTGGGGAGAAGGAATCCACCTCGCCCTCCTGTCCCTCTCTCCTGCAGCAGCTGGTGCTGCTCCGCCTGGCCTCATGTCCTCCTACCATTCCTCCTGCAGACCAAGGGGGACCCCTAGCAAGATGCCGATGACCAAGCACTCCCTTTCTTCTGGTGACTCCTATAAGGTGTCCAATAAGGTGGAGTAGCACAGCACTCATTCGTTTTAGGTGAAGTCCTCAAAGAATTTCTGGAATAAAAGTTGCTTGAGTGTTGGTGAAGTCTTGACACAGTGTCGCAAAAGGTCTCCCGGTGTGTTTCAAAAGTCCTCTTCAAACCTCCAGCAGCAAGTGAACAGTAAAAGGTGATCTACCTTTAAGTAGCGCTCGAAATCCTCAGCAACAACTTGTTTACTCCCAACCAGCTGGTCGCTGTTAGGAGAGGGCGTTAGGTTAAGTGCTAGCCACTAAAATGCCGTGCAGCCTCGTTAATGAGCACTCGCAGGCAATTTAGGTGGCAATCAGCCCCATAATGTTCCTCCGGGCGGCCGTTCCTAGCGCGTGCTTCAACTCCTTTACCAAGATGGCGTGGGCTAAACGTGCGTTTCGGCTCAAGACTCCATCTTGGCCCCCTCGGAGGCTCGTAAACGCCTGAAGGAGCCGTCAAAAATCACCCCCTTATTATTTTGCAAGTGATTTCCTCCAGCATGTAGATGTTGGGAAAAGACCTGTTAAAATTTGAACAAACAACGTCGTTGAGTATGCCTATTTCTGGAATGAAAACAGATTTGTTGAAAGAAAAAAAAAGAAAGAGAAAGATTTACATTGATATAGCGCCTTTCACAACCTCCGGATGTCGCAAAGCGCTTTACGGCCAATGAAGTGTAGTCACTGTTGCTTTTTTAAAATTTTGTTATGGGATGTGGGCATCGTTGGCAAGGCCAGCATTTATCGCCCATCCCTAATTGCCCTTGAGAAGGTGGTGGTGAGCCGTCTTCTTCAACCACTGCAGTCCGTTTGGTAAAGGTGCTCCCACAGTGCTGTTAGGGAGGGAGTTCCAGGATTTTGACCCAGCGACGATGAAGGATCGGCGATATACTTCTAAGTCAGGATGGTGTGTGACTTGGAGGGGAACTTGGAGGTGGTGGTGTTCCCATGCGCCTGCTGCCCTTGTCCTTGTAGGTGGAAGAGGTCATGGGTTTGGGAGGTGCTGTCGAAGAAGCCTTGGCGAGTTGCTGCAGTGCATCTTGTAGATGGTACACACTGCAGCCACGGTACACCGGTGGTGGAGGGAGTGAATGTTTAAGGTGGTGGATGGGGTGCCAATCAAGCGGGCTGCTTTGTCCTGGATGGTGTCGAGCTTCTTGAATGTTGTTGCAGCTGCACTCATCCAGGCAAGTGGAGAGTATTCCATCACACTCCTTACTTGTGCCTTGTAGATGGTGGAAAGGCTTTGGGGAGTCAGGAGGTGAGACAGTCGCCGCAGAATACCTAGCCTCTGACCTGCTCTTGTTGCCACAGTATTTATGTGGCTGGTCCAGTTAAGTTTCTGGTCAATGGTGACCCCCAGGATGCTGATGGTGGGGGATTCGGCGATGGTGATGCCGTTGAATGTCAAGGGGCGGTGGTTAGACTCTCGCTTGTTGGAGATAGTCATTGCCTGGCACTTGTGTGGCGCGAACGTTACCTGCCACTTATCAGCCCAATGTAATGTAGGATGGTTTAAAACTGCCTTTTCTTTCGATTAGTCCTACTTCTAAAGGACATTTCCTGGCAGTTAATTCCATGCTGCCGCCATAACTTTGCCAGAAGTGTGTTGGAAATGCATCTTCATTGCACTTCCAGTGAAGATGTGGCGGTGGAGCAGGAGCAATACCGAGGAGATTTCCGTAAAATTTATTGCAGTGATGTAAATGTTAATTATGGGTGCTTCCTCGGCTCAGGACTACATGAAAAGTCTTTCTATAATTATTACTAGATTATGCAAAGTTTCTTCTGCTGGAGGTATAAGAATTTGAAACATTGGGGCCTGTGGAATAAAGCTTCAAATATTGAGTGACTTTGGCAAAAAAAAAACAAGTAAAAGAGAGAGAGGACATCTGATGTAAGTTTAACCTGATCTGTGTTTGTGCTAGGCTGGCTGAAATAGAAAGTCAGAGAAACTGTCAATACTGCTGTTTCTCCTCAGGACCTTGCTGTGGGGAAAGAACAATCAGATTGCCAAACGGCCGCTTCATCCGCAACATTTTCAATTAACACTTGGACGCTGTACACAAATTAATCTATGTTTTAATTCAGTAATTTGCACAATGCACTTTATCTGTTCAATACCATACAAAGGGTGGCATTGACTTCAGGCATATCTTACATTCATTAACCTTTTGTACTCCTTGAATCAGTAATTTTTTAAACTTTTTTTTCTAGATTGATTGATTGATTGATTGTGGCTAATATGGAACACTTTGAGAATTGAAGGACTTTTTGGCTTTGCTCCTGGGAAGCCAGCATATTTTCTGTCACCTTTTCCTTAACGTTTTGGAAGGACACGTGTGTCTGCAGAAGAGGGACAATTATTAGCTCTAAGATGAGAACAATGGGATCCAACATGATTGCCTATGTTTGAATGGTGATCTTGACTTTCATTCTCTGCGCTTATTTCAACTCAATTGTCATCAAGGTTTGAGTTTCAATAAATTTTAGCTAGGCCACTAGATGGTGCACATTAAGATAGCGATGTACTATAGCTTAATTTAAGATCTAACTACTAACCAAGGCATTGGCTCCCCAATAGTTCAATGGGTAAATCCACTTTGTAATGTGGTACAGAGCTGTACAGACCATGAAAGTCAATTTGTAGTCCATCCTATGTCACTTGATCTTCACCAGGATAGCAGATACATGACAAAGTAGGGAATCAGTTATCTTTGCAATGCAATGATTAACTGTATACTGGCTGACGTGGGTGTTGTGTCCTGATGGTTCCTGAAATGACCCAGTAGCGTCGAAGTTAGTATCGTGATCTCTTTGCCTTGACTAATAGTATTGTCTGGATTTTGCTCTTTGGCTCCAGGTCTGGTTCCAGGAGATGACGGGCTGGATTTTCAATGACCCGTGGAGTCGGGTTTGGAGGCGGGGTGGGGGGGGGGGGTTAAAGTTGCAGATTCGGGGGTCCCGACCCTATCCCGACTCCAACCCACCTCCATGCCAGTTTCTCTGGCTGCGGGTACCCGACCTGTGCTGAGACCCGACTCCCCGAGGCGGGAAGGGATTAGTGACAATTAACTGCCTGTTAACAGGTAGTTAACAGGCAGTCTTTTGCATAATCCCTATTTTCAAAAGAAAAGTGTGGGCTTCCCGACAGGTGGCAACCACTCCAAGTTATCGGGTCGGGCTGTGGGTCTGCAGGGGTTGGAGGGGTCGATATGTCCGGTGGGCAGGTGAGTGATGGGTGCATGTGTGCAGAGGTAAGTGTGTAAGGTAAGTGCTAAGTGTTGAAAAAAGTTTTACTTACCTTAACTTCCTCCTGCAGGTGTCAGCCCTTCAGTTCTCGGGAGTTAGAAATCTCACCGGCACAGAAAGCAGGAAAGCCGTGGACCTGTCAACCAACAGAGTACCCTACGTCGTCCAGTACTTCCCCGGAGCGGAAAAACTACGCCATGTTCTTCGCAGCCTTCAACATGTCATCGATGACGACGAACACCTTGCTAAGGCCATCCCCACGCCTCCACTACTCGCCTTCAAGCAGCCGCCTAACCTCAAAAGTACCATCGTTCGCAGCAGATTACCCATCTTTCAGGAGAACAGCAACCAAGACACCACACAACCCTGCCACGGCAACCTCTGCAAGACATGCCAAATCATGGACACAGATACCATCATTACACGTGAGGACACTACCCACCAGGTACACGGTACATACTCATGTGACTCGGCCAACGTTGTCTACCTGATACGTTGCAGTAAAGGATGCTCCAGAGCATGGTACATCGGCGAGACCATGCAGACACTGAGACAACGTATGAACGGACACCGCGCAACAATCGCCAGGCAGGAGGGTTGCCTCCCAGTCGGGGAACACTTCAGCAGCCAGGGGCATTCAGCCTCGGATCTGCGGGTAAGCGTTCTCCAAGGCGGCCTTCGAGATACACGACAGCGCAAAATCATAGAGCAGAAACTGATAGCCAAGTTCCGCACTCATGAGGATGGCCTCAATCGCGATATCGGGTTCATGTCACGATACAGAACGTGACTTGACATCATGGCCGGTCTTCCCAGGTGTTTTTTTTTTTTTTTTTTAAAAACACAAGAACACAAATTGACAGGATATGCAGCCAGCAGGTGGTTTGACACGCTGGACCCCCTGGGACACATCTCATTGTCTTGGCTGTGCTCTTTGTTGTAGCGAATAATGTGAATAGATTTTGTCTGGGTTTAAATTGTGAATTCTGGGAGATTCTCTCATTGCTAACTTACCTGACGAAGGAGCGATAGCTCCGAAAGCTTGTAAAATTAAATAAATCTGTTGGACTATAACCTGGTGTTGTGCGACTTCTCATTTCTGTCAAAAACAGCAGCCTTCTGGTTTCTGTGGTGGAATGATTTCTAACTCAGCCTGAAAGGAAGGACTGAAGTTAGAAATCATATTGTGAGTGTTTGACAGCTTCACAGAGCTGTCAAACGCTGATATTTCATCTGTCAAAAGCTCTTGACAGATGAAATGTCAATCTGTGACGTCACCTGTTGCTGGGTGGCCCATAATTGGCCTGCTGAGCCCACTGGGCGGGCTCAACAAGGTCAATCAAGGGAAAATACAGTGGGTTGGCCACATCTCGATGGAGGCGGGTTCACAAGCCAGAATGTGTGATTCCCGACCCCAACCCGACTCCAACTTCAAAATCCAGCCCGACAGGTCCTTACAGCATTCCTGGTGAGACATAACTTCTGTGCACACTGTTTCTGACTGACATCCATGTTATTAGCACATGTGAGGTACCTATAACATATTGGGTAATAGCAACTCCTAATGGTCTGCCTCCTATGTCCTCAAACACCCTAGGCTGTCCTTCACTGTTGTTCCTGGTCTTCTTCTTCAATGTGTCTAGCAAGAACAGACTTGATGGTGCATCAATGCTGCTGTGTTTGCTGAGGGATGTTCACCATGGGACATCTCTTCTGCTCACTCCTCGATCTCTGCCAGCTCCCTCCAATGCTTTTATCCCAGCTTCAATTGGAGGAAATGGATGTGCAAATTAAATAAATCCTGAAACAAATGTTTGCATTTCCTATCAATTGCTCATTCACAGGAATCTTACAACCTTTAGTACCGGGTCTTTGTGCTAATGTGGCAACAAATATTAATAAAAGGCAAGAATGAGGCACTAAAACTAACACACAAAATGATTAACCAAAACCACTCATTTAGCATGTGCGCTGCCTCTAAAGCACAATGGAAATTTGATTATGTATCTGAGAAAAGTGGTTCAATCAGGTTTTGTACTTAATTAATACTAGCATATCTCCCATGGCATTACTCCTGCTTTGATATGCTGTTTTATAACAACAGGAGCTTTGAACATTTGTATTCTTCCCTTGTTAAAGTGGAACTGCATTGAAGATGGCCTGCCCCTTTAAAACCACAAAGTCTATTTCCTGTAAATAAGTGCAAGCTTTGGGTCAATTAGAGTGTAATTGCTGTGGGGTGAACTCTATAGATTGGAAGGTGCTTGTAAATTTCCAGATCCAAGTCATAATTAACCAGAATGAATGACTGTCTTTCTGTGTTTTATATACTTGCATTGTGATGTCTAAAGTGTCACATCTGAAATATGATGAGTGCGCACTAAGAACAAGACTTTTATACATATAGATTCTATATTCACTTGTCTTGTTTTATCATTTACCCTGTTTCAGGACCTAATCTAATTTTTTTTCCTCAATCTTTTTCTTACCTCATATCCAAAGCTTCTTACCCTATGAATTGACACACAACCCAATTCTCTTTTTTGAAAGATTGAACTGAGTTAATATTTTAACAGCATAAGTAAACATAAAAAGACCATTTAGCTCATCAAGGTTGTTACTTCTACATACCCGATGCAATGTGGATTTGGCCCCACTTATTTAATAGCCTGAGTGCATTATTTCTCCTCGATGCTGAAAGATAGTCAAACAAAACTCCACAACATCCATCTGTACTTACATCCCCAGTACTCATGCCTGGCAGTTGCTTTCTAGAGATACAAAATTCCAGGTCTGCACAACACATCAACCCAGCAACTGATTCGCTGATTCCATTGTGGAATATTTCCGCACTAGGTGGCAGTCTGTTCCATAAATTAAGCGAGTGAAATTCCTCTTTTAATGTGTGTGAGTAGAGTCATTCCTTAAATTTAATGGGTTGTTGTCCTCTCATCCTGGCATGTTGATTTTACACAAAATGGAGTAGATCCTTGTCTTTAGCATCTGGGCATAAATCATCACCTAGGTACAGCGCAGTGAGGAAAATTACATAGAATTTTACAGCTCAGAAACAGGCCATTTGGCCCAATAGGTCTAAGCCAGTGTTTATGCTCCACACCAGCCTCTTTCCACCTTACTTCATCTCACCCTATCGCCATATCCTTCGATTCCTTTCTCCCTCGTGTACTTATTTAGCTTCCCCTTAAATGCATCTGTGCTATTCACCTCAACTACTCCATGTGGTAGCAAGTTCCACATTCTCACCATTCTCTGAGTAAAGACATTTCTCCTGAATTCCTTATTGGATTTTTTAGTGACTATCTTATATTTATGGCCTCTAGTTTTGGACTCCTCCCCCATTGGCCAGTAGTGAAGCCCATCTGATTTTACTTCTCTGTCCAACTTTCCTCTCTGTGCTACATTTGGGTGATGTTTACACCCAGGGACTAAAGTCGAAAATTACCTGAAATATCTCCTCATCCTTTATTTTATTGAATCCTTTATTTTAGCAACTTGGATTGTGTCCATTTTAATCTTTTGTTTTTTTAATGAGAATGATATTGCGTCCGTAACTTTTTTCAGACGTCAATGATCTAAAACCAACAATTATTTTTGTCACCCGTCCCTGAATCTCCAAGTTCTCCCACACACTCTTTTTTACATTTGCAAACCACCAGTGGATACAGCAGTTCAGCGCAATCTCACTAATACCTTGAGTGTCGATATCAACTCCTCACCCAATAGTTTTTTTGTCGTTCTAACCTCTGTTTAATAGAAAGAACTTGGATTTATTTAGTGTCTTCATGACCTCAGGACGTCCAAAAGCGCTTTACAGCCAATGAAGTACTTTTGAAGTGTGGTCACTGTTGAAATGTAGGAATGAATACTGCAATGATGTTTTCAGTATTTACACAACTATTATACCTAGATCCTTTTCTTGATTTATCTTATTTAATAACATAGCCTTCATTTTGTAATCACATTTTCTTCTTTTAGTGCCAATCCAGCTGCAGACTTATCTTAGTTTCAGATCTACCGAGTTCATCACTGAAGCTCCTTGTCTGGTCTGTAACAACACTGCTCCCTAGCTGAACTATGGGTGATATATTCTGCGATGGCCACACAGCCTGCTGCCTGGCCTTTGCCTAGACTACTCTATGGCTAGGCTGTAGTTTTACTAACCACTGGCTTAACTGTGTCATCAATGTGTTCGAGGTAGCTACATTGCCCCCTGGTTCAGTTGTAGCTGTATCCCAGCAAACCCACCTGATCACATAACTGCAAGATACACTCCTAAATGTCACCACTGTCTCATAGTGGAATATAATGAATTGAGAGGGTAATTTCTTATTATAATTGTCTTTTATTGACTGATGTCTCAGAATATAATCTTGTCTGGAGGGCATTTCTATATCTCGTGCAAAGAATGGTGAATAGAATGTAAAAGTCCTAATATGCATAATTCCTTGTAAGTCTGTTGTAACTAAAAAGTTTGATGAATTTTACATTCCGCTGGTCGATCTCCTGTGGCATTGGTCATGCTAAGTTTGAATACAGGTGCTGTTTGCATCCATAGCTTTACCACAGAAGCTTATAGCCCAGAAGGAGACCATTTGGCCCTCATGCTGGTCGGTGCTGGCTCCTTGCTAGAGCATTTCAAAACTAATCCCATTGTCCTGCTCTCTTCGCATAGCTCTGTCTCTTTTTTGTTTCAAACATTTTATCCAATTTTTCCCTTAAAAGATTGAATAGCCTCTGCCTCAACTGCTCTGTGTGGCAAAGCGGTCTGTTTTCTAACAACACACTGCATGAAGAAATTTATCCTAGCCCTTCTTGGTGACGATTTTAAATTGATGATCCGTTGTCACTGAATTCTGAAAGAAAGGAAATAGTCATTCCCTATTCACTCTATGAAAACCATTCATAATTTTAAAGATCTCTATTAAATTTACTCTTGGGCTGCTCTGCTCCAATGGAAGTAGTCCTAGTATCCAAGTCTTTCCTCATTACTATAGTTTACCATCCCTGGCATCATCCTGATAAATCTATGTTGCATGATCTCCATGGCTTTAATATACTTTCTATAACAGGGCAGTGCTCTTAACTGAGGCTAACCAATGTTTTGTATCAGCTCATCATTACTTCTTTACTCTGTCACTTTATGTAATCTCTGTTCATCCACATCCTTCCGCATCTTTCCAATTCTACCTCACCACCACCTCTTCCGACCCCTCCACTGCCTCTGTGGTGCTTGTCTGACATCCAGTCCTGGATGAGCCAAAACTTCCTCCAATTAAACTCATGGAAGACTAAAGCCATTGGCCCAAAAATTCATCCCGCGACGCGAGAGTACTCTCGCGTATTCTCTCTCCAATTGCCGGTTTTCTGCATGCACTGCGCATGCGCTGAAAACCGGCACTTGGTCTTTTGAAAAGGGGGCGGTTCCTCGGAGCACCGCGTGCGCGCTACAGGCTGCGCGCACGCTGTGCACTTAGTGCTTTGGACGCGCAGGTAAGTACGGAAGATTTTAGAAATGAAAAAAGGAGGAGTAAGACCCACTTTTAACAAGGTAAGTAGTGAATTAAGTATTATTTTGAATTTTTTTTAACAGGTATATCTTTTTTAGAGACTTTAAAGACAGGAAAGTTTATTTTTATAACTTTTTAAAAGATTTTAAATTTTTTCAAAAATTTAATTTTTTATTTAAAATGGTTAATTTATTTAACTACTTATTTTATTAATGTGATGGTTTTTTTTTAAATTTAATTGAGGTTTAGCTGTTATTTTGGGGGTGTGTAAGATTCATAGCTTTCACAGCACGTATGTGAAACTTATGAATGGAAGATGGTGTGCTGCCATTGGCTCTAACTGAGTCACGTGATCCCACAGCTCGCACGAATTCACTACGCCGGTGGGATACGCAAGCACTGCCCAGCTGATGTCTAGAACATCAAGTTCGTGCGAGCTGGAACTGAAAAAGCCAACGCGGAGTGAGAGATCGCGGGGAAGCCTTACCCCCACGTCAACACTCAGTCTTTAATTTCTGGGCCTTTGTCTTCAATCCTCGCCACAAACTCCGTTCCTTAGCCATCAATTCTATTCCCCTCCTTGGCCACTGTCTCAGGCTGAACCAGACTGTTCGCAACCTCAGTGACATATTTGACCCTGAGCTAAGCTTCTGACCCCATATCCTCTCCATCATAAAGGCTGCTTACTTCTACCTCCATAATATCACTCATCTCCACCCCTGCCTCAGTCCATCTGCTGCTAAAACCCTCATCCATGCATTTGAAACCTCCAGACTCCACTGTTCCAACGCTCTCTTGGCCGGCCTCCCATCTTTCACCTTCCATAAACTTGAGCTCATCCAAAATTCTGCTGCCAGTATCAGAACTCACACATAGGGCTGGATTTTGATACTGGGGCGGGTTGGGGTCGTGTCATCTGCATTTCGTGTTATCCACCCGACTGCAATTGGATGTGGGAGATTGATGCAATTTTCACTTAATTGGGCAATTGAGTTCCAGCATGTGGGAACCCATGAACCAATTAGTGGTTTCAGTCTGAAAGTTGCCTCTGATGATGTCATCATTGTTGCTGCATTGCACTCTGGCCTTTGCTGTGAGAGGACCTGGATGCAAAATGAGCAGCATCTGAGAGAGAGAGAGAGAGAGAGAGAGAGAGAGTTAGTTTTTTTGCATCCAGGTCCTCTCACAGCAAAGGCCAGGCAGTCTCTGAAGACATTCAATGCAGCAGCATCAGAGGCGACTTTCAGGCCTAATACTACTACTACCTTCATCACATCTCTGTTGTAATAGTGGACCTGCAGCTGATAGTCAGCTATCCACTTGTGCTCCCGCCAGGTTTCACTGGTGGGTTTCAGATCAGGCATGCTTCACGTGGGAAAAGGGTTAAACTAGCTAAAATGTTTCAAAATGGCATTACAGAGCCAATTTAGGGCTTGTTAAGGGCTTTAATGGCCTCTCCCGCCTCTTGGAGACGGGACCACCACACACGATTTCATCAAAATTGCGTGGAGGCGGAATGGAGGCGGGATCGGGTCCGCCCGCCACTTTTCGCAATTTTAACCCCCCACACGCCTCCAAACCCGCCTCCACAGGTCTATGAAAATCCAGCCCAAAGTCTCATTCAACCAGCATGCTGTGCTCTTGTCCTATATTGGCTCCTGGTCTAGCAACACGTCGATTTAAAATTCTCATCTTCATGTTCAAATTCCTCAATAGCCTCGCTCCTCCTTATCTCTGGAATCCCCTCTTGCACTACAATGCATCGAGAATTCTGTGTTCCTCCAACTCTGGACTCTTGTGCCTCCCCACTTCCTTCACCCCACTATTGGCGGCTGTGCCTTCAGCCGTCTAGATCCTAAGCTCTGGAATTCCCTCCCTAAACCCCTCTGCCTCTCCACCTCTCTCTCCTCCTTTAAGATGCTCCTTTAAATCTATCTCCTTGACCAAACCTCTCCTAATGTCTCCTTCTTTGGCTCGGTGACAATTATTGCCTGATTACGGTCTTGTGAAGCACTTTGGGACCTTTTATTGCATTAAGGGCACTATATAAATGCAAGTTGTTGTATACTCCCATTCCTTGTTTTCCTTCCCAAAATGTTCTACTTCAAACTTATGCATATTAAAAGGCATCTGCTACCTGTCTGCCCGTTCTGCTAACTCAGTCTCCGCCTCAGTGCCCTCTGCCCTTGTATCCTCTGGTCAATGTGGAGCTGTGCAAGGAAGAATAAAAGGTTACAATGGTGCAGCATGGCCATTCCTGGGATTACAATCAGTTTTACATTCAATGGACAACATGGAAGAAGGCAATTCGATCCAGTGTTCACATAGACTGCAAGAGCAACCTCCAACTTTGATTTCCTCTTCCCGCCCTGCACCCACGAGTGGAAACAGTTTTTCCACATTCAGCCTCGCAAACCCATGCATAATCTCAAAAGTCTCTATTGTTCCCCCTCCTCTTAGTCTCATCTCTATGTGGCGCGCTGCACAACATGCTGTTAAACTCACCTGACGGCGCCAACCCCAGCCTGGCACACAGGCCCAGTGTCATGATATCGCTGCAGGGCACTGTCCCCATGACAAGGGAGCTCTCTTGAGAAGGGGATTCCATCTCCACTCTGAGCTTATTACCGCACGGTATGCACCAATTTGCCCTGCGGGGAGAAAACAGAGAGAAGGTAAGGTGGGTGAGTCGCTGTGCGTGAGGTGCAGATGTCAAACTGGCAGAGGTTCTTTTCAGGCACGAGAATATTTTCTTCAGCAGAGACATATGAAGCTGTCAAATTCATCAGCTGCCCACTCTGAAAAGGCTGTCTCCCATGACTTTCTTGCCTTTGTGTTCTGCCTTGAGCAAACAAACAGATCTCATCTTGAAATGACCTAACCTTCCCCCACTCTACAAACACTGAATTAGAAGGACAACTCCTTTCCAGCTCAAACCTTCCTTTAAAAGAAATCTGTTACAGAGGCAGACAACTTGTCTACTGTTATTATTATTATCTACTACTTATAATAAAATTCAGAGTTCTGGATTGAAGTCCAGTGAATGCTCACCTTGCCTGCCCTGGTCAAGTTGA
Source organism: Squalus acanthias (assembly GCA_030390025.1). Classification (NCBI taxonomy): domain Eukaryota; kingdom Metazoa; phylum Chordata; class Chondrichthyes; order Squaliformes; family Squalidae; genus Squalus; species Squalus acanthias. The sequence continues at coordinate 154,085,648 of CM059428.1, forward strand.
TGTATTTGTTTCTGCACTGGTCACCAGACCGCGGGACGACCAACGTGGTGCTCAGTGCTTCGGCCACCTCTCGCCACATCACCTAGCTTACCTTGCAGGGAGCCCTCACCCTTAGAGTGCCCAGCAGCTGGTCTCTGGGGGCGCTAACGGGAGGCGCAAAACAACCCAATTTTTCCCCCAAGATATTCAGGAAAGATAGGGAAGGAAGGAAAGGAGGTGGGGTGGCAGTACTGATTACGGAGAATATTACAGTGCTGGAGAGAGAGGATGTCCTGGAGGGGTCAAGGACAGAATCCAGATGGTTAGAGTTGAGAAACAATAGAGGTGCCATTACACTACTCGGTGTATTCTATAGGCAGCCAACTAGTGGGAAGGATATAGAGGAGTGAATTTGCAGGGAAATTACAGAGAATTGCAAGAACTATACAGTAGTGATAATGGGGGACTTCAACTATCCTAATATAGACTGGGATCATACTAGTGTAAAGGGCAGAGAGGGGGAAGAATTTCTGAAGTGTGTTCAGGAGAACTTTCTTGATCAGTACCTTTCCAGCCCAATGAGGAAGGAGGCATTGCTGGATCTGGTTCTGGGGAATAAGGTGGGTCAAGTGGAGCAAGTGTCAGTAGGGGAACATTTAGGGAACAGTGATGACAGTATCATAAGGTTTAGATTAGCAATGGAAAAAGACAGGGAGCAATCTAGCGTAAAAATATTTAATTGGAGGAAGGCTAATTTCAGTGGGTTGAGAATGGATCTGGCCCGGGTAAATTGGAATCAAAGATTGGCAGGCAATACTGTAATCAAATAATGGGCTACCTTTAAAGAGGAGATGGTTTGGGTACAGTCGAGATACATTCCCATGAGGGGGAAAGGTAGGTCAACCAAACCAGAGCTCCCTGGATGATGAAATAGTGAGCAAGATGAAGCAGAAAAAGAAATCAAAAATCAAACAGATGTCAGGCTGTGAGAACCAGGCTGAATATAGAAAGTTCAGAGGGGAAGAGAAAAAGGAAGTAAGAGGGGCAAAGAGAATATGAGAATAGATTGGCAGCTAACATAAAAGGGAATCCAAAAGTCTTCTATAGGCATATAAATAGTAAGTGGGTAGTAAGAGGAGGGGTGGGGCCGATTATGGACCAAAAAGGAGACCTACGCATGGAGGCAGAGGGCATGGCTGAGGTACTAAATGAGTACTTTGCATCTGCCTTCAACAAGGAAGAAGATGCTGCCATAGACATAGTGAAGAAGGAGGTAGTTGAGACACTAGATGGGATAAAAATTGATAAAGAGGAGTACTAGAAAGGCTGGCTGTGCTTAAAGCAGATAAGTCACCAGGAACGGATGGGATGCATCCTAGGATGCTGAGGGAAGTAAGGGTGGTACTGGCCATAATCTTCTAATCCTCCTTGGTGGTAGGGAAGCTTTTAGAAACAATAATCCAGGACAAAATTAACAGTCACTTGGACTAGTGTGGATTAATTAAGAAAGCCAGCATGGATTTGTTAAACACAAATCATGTTTAACTAACTTGAGTGAGTTTTCTGATGAGTTAACAGAGAGGGTTGATGAGGGCAATGTGGTTGATGTGGTATACATGGACTTCCAAAAGGTGTTTGATAAAGTGCCACATAATAGGCTTGCCAGCAAAGTTGAAGCCCATGGAATAAAAGGGATAGTGGCAGCGTGGAAACGGAATTGGCTAAGTGATAGGAAACAGAGTAGTGGTGAACGGTTGTTTATCGGACTGGAGGAAGGTACACAGTGGGGTTCCCCAGGGGTCAGTACTAGGACCACTACTTTTCTTGATATATATTAATGACTTGGATGTGGGAGTACAGGGCACAATTTCAAAATTTGCAGATAACGAACAGTGAGGAGGATAGTGATAGACTTCAAGAAGACAGACAGGCTGGTAGAATGGGCGGATGAAATTTAACGCAGAAAAGTGCGAAGTGATACATTTTGGTTGGAAGAATGAGGAGAGGCAATATAAACTAAAGTGTACAATTTTAAAGGGGATGCATGAACAGAGAGACCTCGGGGTGTGTGTGCACAAATCGTTGAAGGTGGCAGGGCAGGTTGAGAAAGTGGTTAAAAAAGCATACGTGATCCTGGGCTTTATAAATAGAGAGGTCGCACAACACCAGGTTATAGTCCAACAGTTTTATTTTAAATCACAAGCTTTCGGAGTTACAACTCCTTCATAAATAGAGGCATAGAGTACAAAAGCAAGGAAGTTATGATGAACCTGTATAAAACACTGGTTCGGCCTCTACTGGAGTATTGTGTCCAATTATGGGCACTGCACTTTAGGAAGGATGTGAAGGTCTTAGAGAGGGTGCAGATTTACAAGAATGATTCCAGGGATGAGGGACTTCAGTTACGTGGATAGACTGGAGAAGCTGCGATTGTTCTCCTTAGAGCAGAGAAAGTTGAGAGAAGATTTGATAGAGGTGTTCAAAATCATGAGCGGTCTAGACAGAGTAGAGAGAAATTGTTCCCATTGGCAGAAGGGTCGAGAACCAGAGGGCACAGATTTAAGGCGATTGGCAAAAGAACCAAAGGCGACACGAGGAAAAACTTTTTTACTCAGCGAGTGGTTAAGATCTGGGATGCACTGCCTGAACGGGTGGTGGAGGCAGATTCAATTGTGGCTGTCAAAAGGGAATTGGATAAGTACCTGAAGGAAAAAAAATTGCAGGGCTACGGGGAAAGGGTGGGGGTGTGGGACTAGCTGAAGTGCTCTTGCAGAGCGACGGTACGGGCTCAAGGGGCTCAAAGTTGAAAAGTCGCCCTGTCCAGATGAGATGCATCCTAGCTTGCTGAGGGAAGTAAGGATGTAAAATGCGAGGCTCTGGCCACAATCTTCTAATCCTCCTTAGATATTGGAGTGGTGCCAAAGCACTGGAGTATTGCGAATGTTACACCTCTGTTCAAAAAAGGGGGGAGGGATAAACCTGGCAACTACAGGCCAGTCAGCCTAAATGTCAGTGGTGGGGAAACTTTTAGAGACAATGATCCGAAACAAAATTAATTGGCACTTGGGAAAATATGGGTTAATAAATGAAAGCTAGCACAGATTTTTTAAAGACAAATCGTGTTTGACTATCTTGATTGAGTTCTTTGATGGCAGGGGTTTTAACTGCAACTTCTGAATTTAACGGCATAAGCACGGGAAGCACGCAGCTCAGGAACCTTGCGTGTGAAGGGGAGGCGACAGTTCAGTGGCCATTGTGCGAGGGCATTAATTGACAACTGGGAATACCAGATAAATACACTCACCTTACACTTCATTAGTTGCCGAAGGGAAAGGCTGTTGATGACTCCATTTTGTGCACAGATTTAGGTTTCTGGAATTTGCAGGTCATTTCTGCAACCTCGGAAGCCACTCTCAGCACATTGCTAGTCACGATCACAACATTGAGGGATTGGCCCTCTGATCGCCACTTGACCTGCCATCTACGACATCAGCATGGGTGCCGCTTATACTGTCTCACCTTGGTCCTCAGAATCAGACCAAGATGAGCCTCAACACCAATGCTAACATTCACTCCAAGTGACAAAACCACTTCCAAGGTTTGAGGCAAAAATGGACAAGACCCAAAAGTGGTGCTAACAAAAACATTTGCGTGTGCAATCAAAACAACTGAAACTTAGCACTAACACTTGGGGATACACCCATGTGCTTACCCTTGTGCATCTACTTTTGTGTCATTTTTCTTTTGGGAGTGCTTCTACGAGGTGCAACCCCTGTGGCTTCAGCAGAGGTAGTTGCAGGCTGCTCACTTCTCTGCTGCAACTGCATAAACACTTTTGGCGGCCGTCCACTGGGTTTTGGAGACTGATGGCCCGGCCAAAGTCTGCTCCCTCCTGTGACTGTGCAGGGGCAGACTTGGCCATCGGGATCCGAGGAAGCATCTGGTGCTCTGACTGAGGGGGAGGCAACGGAGGAGAAGTGGGAGCGCTTTGAGAAAAGCCCCCACTTCCATGTCCCCTCTCACCATCATCCCTGTCACGGGCTACCCGCACTTCCCTGCTAGCAAGGAAATGGTGAGCACCTTGCTGCACATCAGTGGGACGATGAAGGCCCAAGTCTACATTTACATCCCTCCTTGGAAGGAGGTCTATGAGCGCCTGCCATCTCATGTGCGTGACGCATTTGCTGCTCCATGCAGGTGGCCTTCCTTTCCATGGAGGAGCACATCGTTGCCATCGCATGCAGCATGGTGGTGCTCATGTTGGAGATGGACTCCTCCATTCTCTGCACATTTGCAGACATCGCGGCTGCAAAAGATGCCAGAGCCTCATGCAATTGTTGCTGCCCCTCCAAGATTATTCTCTTTCTCGATGGCCCCGAAGCTCAACATCTGCATGCAGCTCAGCAGAGCTTGGAGCGTCCTGCGCCCTCCGGCGAGGAGTCTCCACTGCTGTCCCTGTCAACACCATCTGCTCTTGCTCACTTGTGAATTGTGAGACACTGGGTGACAACACTGCTCTATGGCGCACAGGACCCACCTGCGCTGGTGCTGGGTGTGCATGGGCCTGCTGACGGTGCAACCTCAGAGGCTGGAGGCTCCTCTGAGGAGTCGTCTTCCTCCTCCAGCTGGACAGTGGGGTGGGGCAGTTGATGGACCTGTGGGAGAGTAAAGAGATGAATTACAAGTGTTATAATAAGAATGGGTAGCGTTAGTATTACGCACATGATGACATTTCACTGGATGCTGACATCAATCACCATATGGGTGACTGTTAAGGGGAGTTTTGATAGAGGTATTCAAGATCATAAATGGTTTTGATAGAGTAAATAAGGAGAAGCTGTTTCCAGTGAAAGAAGAATCGGTAACCAGAGGACACAGATTTAAGATAATTGGCAAAAGAACCAGAGGCGACATGAGGAAAATATATTTTACACAGCGCATCGTTGTGACCTGGAATGCACTGCCTGAAAGGGCGGTGGAAGCAGATTCAATAGTAACTTTCAAAAGGGAATTGGATAAATACATGAAGGAGAAACATTTGCAGGGCTATGGGGAAAGAGCGGGGGAGTTGGACTAATTGGATAGCTCTTTCAAAGAGCCGGTAGAAGCACAGTGGGCCGAATGGCCTCCTTCTGTTCTGTATCATTCTATGATTCTTCTACGATTCCATGTATTGAGAAACCTCTAATTTTATCATTGAGATGTTTCTAACCTCTGCTTTAACAATGGATAATGTCACTGGATTCTATATGAGATTCCAGCCATCGATATGAATCTCACCTCCAGGAAGTGCATGGCAACAAGATGAGAAATATTATCTCCTGGATAATACGCTTTATTATAATGTGTTTAATATCCTCAGGGGCTGCTATGAAAAGGCTGTGTTGAAGTATTCATTTCTTGAAACCACTTTTATTTACTAAAGTATGTCAACTTATATTGGACTCTGCAGAACTACAATAGTAAAACACTGATTTCTTTTACTCGCCTCATTTAGAATGGGTTTTCCCATTCCACGTGAAGAAAAAACCTCTAGTCAGCAGGCAATTGGTACAAAACTGAAGCTCCTGTCAGCTTACCTGAGAACCTCTGCTCTGGAAATGCACGTTAGCAGTGAAATGACAATCTGGAGTTGTCTTTCCATTTTTCACAATAAAAGCACAAGCGGATGCAATTGATGTTTCGAATGTCATTTTAATTTGTATCAAACCAAACCCAGCTTCAAAGAGGCAAGAGCTTTCCCCCTCTAGGGAACATGGCTGAAAATCCGATGTCAAGCCATTCTCGAGTAAGTTCACTTCTGTCCTTTCTTGTTGTTGCTGAAATGAAAGATGACACTGCCCTCCGCTTGACGCTTATAAGCCGGTGCTCAGCTCTGAATGAAAACAAGATGATCCTTTAGGCGACTTGAAAATGTGGTAGAAATCTGTGAAGTCATTGCTGAGTTACTTTGTTTTTACCATTTGGTCTAGGCAGCCAGGTGGTTGAACAAGTGGACAAGCCCACCACCATGGCCCCGATTTTAATTCCGGGAAGGAGGGGGGAGGGGGAGGTCGGGTGTTTGGTTGAGTGGGTGGTGAGATGAGCTGGGAACTCACCTGCTGCTGTAAAAGTCAGGCCCAGGCTATTTTAACTCCAGGGCCCCATTAACATGCTGCCAGTCCACTTCTGGCTCGCTCTGGGTGGGAAGAGGTGGACAATTGCGTAAGGTAGGCGGAGAGAAGGTTGAAAACATGGACAGCAGCTCCAGGGATGGTAAGTAACTCGGGGCATTTTAACTGCGTGGCCAGGGGCATGGACTCCTAGGCCAGGAATTTCCATGTCTGTGACCTGTGGAGCATTGATGGGTCAATACATTGTGTGAGGGCAGGTGTACTGGCCCATCCAAAAGCACAAGTGGGGCTCACTGGATCCTGCCATGGACTTCCAAAGATGGATGACATGATTTGGGGACATTTCGGCCTTCTTGAATATTGCTATGGGATCTTTTACATCCATCTAAACAGGCTTAACTTCGCATCTGAAAGATGGCAATGTTCCACTCCTTCAGTATTGCACTAACATATCAGCCTAGACTACATGCTCAAATATTGCAGTGTAATGGAGTTGAACTAGCAACAACAAATACAATTATTAATCACAGATATTAATCACAGGTATTCCCAAAATACAAACAAACTCGGTAACTCCTTCAAGTTCCAGTGAAGATGTCATCATCAGTCGCCCTTTGAACAAATCTATTCAAATAATGAAAAGTAAATGAATGGATGTTAAAGTTAAATAAAGTTGTTTGGAATTTTTGGTTTCTAAAGTACAGATAGTGTGAGGATTCCTCCTTTAACATTTAAGACATGACTGACTCGATACCTTAGGGATGCACCGGAGAAGGCCCAGGACACAGCGCGGACCTGAGCGGGAGTGGCAGCAGTGGAGGTGGCGGCTTAAAGGGAGCTGAGCGGCGACTTAAAAAACAACAATAAAACAAGTAGTGATGTCACAGGCCAGCAGGAGGCAGAATATAAATCGAACGGGAGGCCCAGAGAGAGCGCAGACCGGAGCAGCGGCAGAAGTGAGGAGGCGGAGTACCTCCGGCGAAAACAACAACAGCAAAAGCAAAAACTGCAAACCAGCAAAAGTGATGTCACAACCAGGGAAGGAGCTGATTGATAAATAGCTGGTAAGTGTTCCGAGTTAATAGTCTATTAAGTAAAGGCATGGCAGGGCAGCTCAGTCCCGTGGAATGCACATCCTGTGCCTTGTGGGGATTCCAGTGAAGGGATAATTACTAGTCCTAGCCCTTTTAGGGCTACCCCGGATCAGGCGTATTCCCCAGTCGTTCACTTTCAACTAAGGTTTGAGGTAGCCGAATCCTAAAGATACTTAATTGGGTCTAAAGGTCTGGACCATCTCTCCCTAAAGGAAAGGAACAACCTGAAAATGTTACCGTCCTCCAGATAGCACTTTTAATAAGTTTAGCTAGACTGTAACTTTCCGGATATTATGAGGGTCCGGAAAATTCCCCCAGAATTCTGCAACTCCTCACCAAGGAGTGTACAGAGATTGAGTTTGCAAGTTTGAGACAGAAGTATTATGTGAGACAATTCTAAAAATATATAGATTTATTAAAGAACCGACATGTAATTTACAGTTGGTGAGTCAATCGCAACATTAACAGTTCCAAAAACAGAAAGCTTACAATTCTATTATCAGAGATCCTTACTCTCAAATCTTAACTTTGCTACAGTTTTACAGTTCTTAGTCTTATTCAGGATAAAAATGAGAAGTCGCACAACACCAGGTTATAGTCCAACAGATTTATTTAATTTTACAAGCTTTCGGAGCTGTTCGCTCCTTCCTCAGGTAGAGTAGCTGTGAGAGAATCTCCCAGAATTCACAATATAAGCACAGAAAAAATCTATTCAAATCTTTCCCTACATCAAAGACACACTAAGAGCACAGCCAAGACAATGAGATGTGTCCCAGGGGGTCCAACGTGTCAAAACACCTGCTGGCTGCATATCCTGTCAATTTGTGTTGGTTCTTGTGTTAGTCTTTTTAAAAAAAAAACACCTGGAAAGACCGGCCATGATGTCAAGTCACGTTCTGTATCGTGACATGAACCCGATATCGCGATTGAGGCCATCCTCATGAGTGCGGAACTTGGCTATCAGTTTCTGCTCTATGATTTTGCGCTGTCGTGTATCCCGAAGGCCGCCTTGGAGAACGCTTACCCCCAGATCCGAGGCTGAATGCCCCTGACTGCTGAAGTGTTCCCCGACTGGGAGGCAACCCTCCTGCCTGGCGATTGTTGCGCGGTGTCCGTTCATACGTTGTCTCAGTGTCTGCAGGATATCCACCAAAATCAAATATAGTACCTTTGATCCCCGAGATACAAAGAGTTGTAGACTTAGAGCTGTCTCTGAAGCTGAGAATCGCTTTGCCCCTTTACAGCGAGTCTATTATCCTATTTGAGAGTTCAATATTTATACCCTTTTCCAGTGGTATTCCCTTTAAGGTTTTATGCTGATGCAAGCTAATTATCTCTAGTCATTTTTCTGCTGACTTCTGCAATTCTTAGTCACCTCAGCTGGTAGCAATACAGACTCGTGTCTCTCCTCTAGGTGTTCCAAGCTTACCATAAAAAACGGTGTAACAGCAGGTGCATTTCATTTGATGTCATTTTTACTAAGGCCTTCTGTTTGTGCCTCTTTACGAAGTGTAAATTAGAACACCTGAACCAGGGTGATCTATGCAATTCTTAGCCACCTCAGCTGGTAGTAATGCAGAATCGTGTCTCTCCTCTAGGTGTTCTAAGCTTACCATAAAAAATGGTGTAACAGCAGGTGCATTTTATTTGATGTCATTTTTACTAAGGCCTTCTGTTTGTGCCTCTTTACGAAGTGTAAATTAGAATACCTTGTACAGGGTGAACCTTTGTTTTGTTATGAAAGGTTCAGACTGTCGGGAGCCTTTAACCTTCTGTTTCAATAAAGTTATTGATTCAGTGTCAACAACTATCTTATCTCTATAGTCAGAAAGCTATCACAGCTTTAGATTATTGAGTCTTCCAGATTTCCAAACCCAATTTGTCATGTTTTAATAAGGCCAGAATTCTTTCATAGAATGGTGTATTTTTCTGAATAGGTTATATGGCTTATTCCTTCACACCAGGACGCTTCCCGTGTCCTGGACAACCACAGGTGCAGGAAGTGTTGTCAGCTGGAGGAGCTCGAGCTCCTGGTTTTGGAGCTTGAGCAGCAGCTGGCGTCACTGCAGTGCATCCGTGAGGCTGAGAGCTACGTGGATAGCACGTTTCAGGAGGTGGTCACCCCGCAGATAAAGAGTGCGCAGGCAGAAAGGGAATGGGTGACCACCAGACAGAAGAGGAGGACCAGGCAGGTAGTGCAGGAGTCCCCTGAATGCATCTCATTCTCCAACCAGTATTCTGTTCTGAGTTCTGGTGAGGGCGATGGTTCCTCTGGGGAGTACAGCCAGAGCCAAGTCTGCCACACCACGCGTGGCACAGCTGTACAGCGGGGGAGGAAGAAGAGTGGGAAAGCATTAGTGGTAGGGGATTCAATAGTTAGGGGAGCAGATAGGTGATTTTGCGGCCGCAGGCGTGACTCCAGGATGGTATATTGCCTCCCTGGTGCCAGGGTCAAAGATGTCACCGAGCGGCTGCAGAACAGTCTGAGGCGGGAGGGTGAACAGTCAGAGGTTGTGGTCCATATCGGTACCAACGACATAGGTAGAAAGAGGGATGAGGTCCTGTAGGCAGATTTCAGGGAGCTAGGAAAGAGATTAAAAAGCAGGACCTCAAAGGTAGTAATCTCTGGATTACTCCCGGTGCCATGTGCTAGTGAGTATAGAAATAGAGGATAGTGGCTGGAGAGATGGTGCAGGAGGGAGGGCTTTAGATTCCTGGGGCATTGGGACTGGTTCTGGGGGAGGTGGGACCTGTACAGGCCGGTCGGGTTGCACCTCAACAGTGCTGGAAACAATATCCTCGCGCGGAGGTTTGCTAGTGCTGTTGGGGAGGGTGTAATCTAATTTGGCAGGGGGATGGGCACCAGGATGTAACATTAGAAACAGGAAATAAACTGCTCAAAGGATTGGGAGAGGCAGAGAGCACTAAAGTAAGAAATAGTAAGGTATTAGGTGGGATCAAACTAAGATAGAATACAGGATGGTCTAAGATGGGTTTACAGTGTATGTATGTGAATGCACTAAGAGTAGTAAACAAGGTAAGTGAGCTGCAGGCACAAATAGTCACCTGGGAATAAGATGTTGTGGCAATAACTGAGACCTGGCTCAAAAAAGGGCAGGATTGGGTATTAAATAATCCTGGTTTTGAAGTCTTCAGGAAAGATAGGGAAGATAGGAGGTGGTGTGGTAGTATTGATCAAGGAGAATGTTACAGTGCTGGAGAGGGAGGATGTCCTGGAGGGTCTTCTATCGGCCACCCAATAGTGGGAAAGATATGGAGGAGCAAAGTTGCAGAGAAATTACAGAGAGGTACAAGAACGATAGAGTAGTAATAATGGGGGACTTCAACTATCCTAATATAGACTGGGATCGTAATAGTGTTAAGGGCAGAGAGGGGGAAGAATTTCTGAAGTGTGTTCAGGAGAACTTTCTTGATCAGTATGTTTCTGCCCAACGAGGGAGGAGGCATTGCTGGATCTGGTTCTGGGGAATGAGGTAGGTCAAGTGGAGCAAGTGTCAGTAGGTGAACATTTAGGGAACAGTGATCATAGTATCGTAAGGCTTAGATTAGCTATGAAAAAGGACAGGGAGCAATCTAGAGTAAAAATGTTTAACTGGGGGAAGTCCAATTTCAGTGGGATGAGAACAGATCTGGCCCGGGTAAACTAGAATCAAAGATTGGCATGCAAAACTGTAATGGAACAATGGGCTGCCTTTAAAGAGGAAATAGTTCAGGTACAGTTGAGGTACATTCCCACTAGGGGAAAGGCAGGGCAACTAAAGTCAGGGCTCCCTGGATGATGAAAGAGATAGAGAATATAATGAAGCAGAAAAAGAGCGCGTATGACAGATGTCAGGTTGCAAATACATCTGAGAATCAGGCTATATATAGAAAGGTCAGAGGAGAAGTGAAAAAGAAAATAAGAGGGACAATAAGAGGGTATGAGAATAGAATGGCAGCCAACATAAAAGGTAATCCAAAAGTCTTCCATAGGTATATAAATAGTAAAAGGGTAGTAAGAGGAGGGGTGGGGCCAATTAGGGACCGAAAAGGAGACAAATGCATGGAGGCAGAGGGTATGACTGAGGTACTAAATGAGTACTTTGCATCTGTCTTCACCAAGGAAGAAGATGCTGCCATAGACATAGTAAAGGAGGAAGTAGTGGAGACACTTGATAGGATAAAAATTGATAAAGATGAGGTATTAGAAAGGCTGGCTGTACTTAAAGTAGATAAATCACCAGGAGCGGATGGGATGCAACCTAGGATGCTGAGGGTATTGAGGGAGGAAATCGCGGAGGTACTGGCCATAATCTTCCATTCCTCCTTAGATACGGGGGTGGTGCCAGAGGACTGATGAATTGCAAATGTTACACCATTGTTCAAAAAAGATAAACCTAGCAACTACAGGCCAGCCAATTTGACCTCGGTAGTGGGGAAGCTTTTAGAAACAGTAATCAGGGACAAAATTAGCAGTCACTTGGACAAGGGTGGATTAATTAAGGAAAGCCAGCACGGATTTGTTAAAGGCAAATCGTGTTTAACTAACTTGATTGAGTTCTTTGATGAGGTGACAGAGAGGGTTGATGAGGGTAATGCAGTTGACGTAGTGTACATGGATTTCCAAAAGGCATTCGACAAAGTGCCACATAATGGACTTGCCAGCAAAGTTGAAGCCCATGGAATAAAAGGAATAGTGGCAGCATGGATATGGAATTGGCTAAGTGATAGAAAACAGAGAGTAGTAGTGAACGGTTGTTTTTTGGACTGGAGGAAGTTATACAGTGGTGTTCCCCAGGGGTCGGTTCTAGGACCACTGCTTTTCTTGATATATATTAATGACTTGGACATGGGTGTACAGGGCACAATTTCAAAATTTGCAGATGACACAAAACTTGGAAGTATAGTGAACAGTGAGGAGGAGAGTGATAGACTTCAGGAAGACATAGACAGGCTGGTGAAATGGGCGGACGCATGGCAGATGAAATTTACCGCAGAAAGGTGTGAAGTGATACATTTTGGTGGAAAGAATGAGGAGAGGACATATAAACTAAATGGTATAATCCTGAAGGGGGTGCACGAACAGCGAGACCTGGGGGTATGTGTGCACAAATCATTGAAGATGGCAGGGCAGGTTGAGAAAGCAGTTAAAAAGGATTACGGGATCCTGGGCTTCATAAATAGAGGTCATAGGGGGAAAAATTCAGTTGGTTGTGCCTCCCGTTAGCGCCTTAAGAGGGCGCTAATGGGGCGCAAAGCAACTAGTGCCCAGGCGCGGCAATGTTTGCGCCGCTCGCGAAATTAACTGCACATTTTGCGGCGGCGCTAAACACTACCGCCATGACCTCCTGCGCCGGCAGATCGTGACATCAGTCGAGTGAGCAACTCCCCGGTAGCGCCCCGGAGCAGATATTCAGTGGCGCCCCCTGCCTTACCGCCTGCCGCTAGCAACGACAGGTTGAGGGGAGCGTTTTGCAGTCAGGAAGGGACTGGGGGAGCGCTATTTAAAGGCGACCGCTTCCTGCCTTTTTTTGTTGGTGACATATTTGAACCACGCATTCTGAGAGAGAGAGAGAGACTTCTGGAGAGATTCAACGCTGTGTGAAAGTGTTTTGGGTACTGAGCAGCACTTTGCAGGTTCATTTTGATTTGCCCTTCCTTGTATCGATTTAGAAGAGACTGTGGGGGCTGCACTCTGAGCTCTTTCCCTGGTACTCTCCATTGTTCTTTCCAGCAGATTTGATGTACAGGTCTCTCCAGGCCGAGATTCAAGGCTGAAATGAGCAGGATGTGGATGGAAAGCAAGATCAACCCTCCCCTTTAAGAATTGGCCGGCGCCATTGTGTCTGTGTTCCATTGCTGACTGACATCACATAAGCTTCGCCAGCGCTCTGAGTTTGCGCCTCGCTCCTCGGCCTTTGCGCCTTAAGACAAGTGTGAAGCGCCTGATGTAGTGCTCCAATCACCTCCACGGGCGATAAAAGTCAGGTTTGTAGTCGGAGGCGATAATTAGCGCCAGGCGCTAATCTTTGCGCCCAGCCGATAATTGCACCCCAAATGGGGCGATACTGAATTTCTCCCCCAGTGAGTCATAGAGTTATACAGCATAGAAAGAGGCCTTTCAGCCCATCGTGTCCACGCCGGCCATCAAGCACTGTCTAAACTAATACCATTTTCCAGCACTTGGTCCGTAGCCTTGTATGCTATGGCGTTTCAAGTGCTCATCTAAATGCTTCTTGAATGTTGTGAGGGTTCCTGCCTCTACCACCCTTTCAGGCAGTGAGTTCCAGATTCCAACCACCCTCTGGGTGAAAAAGTTTTTCCTCAAATCCCCTCTAAACCTCCTGCCCCTTACCTTGAAACTATGCCCCCTGGTTATTGACCACTCTACTAAGGGGAAAAGTTCCTTTCTATCTACCCTATCTAAGCCCCTCATAATTTTGTATACCTCAATCAGGTCCCCCCTCAGCCTTCTCTGCTCTAAGGAAAACAACCCCAGCCTGTCCAGTCTCTCTTCATAGCTGAAGCACTCCAGCCCAGGTAACATCCTGGTGAATCTCCTCTGCACCCTCTCCAATGCAATCACATCCCTCCTATAGTGTGGCGACCAGAACTGCACACAGTATTCCAGCTGTGGCCTAACTAGCATTTTGTACAGCTCCATCATAACCTCCCTGCTCTTATATTCTATGCCTCGGCTAATGAAGGCAAGTATCCCATATGCCTTTTTAACCACCTTATCTACCTGTCCTGCTGCCTTCAGGGATCTATGTTCATGCACACCAAGGTCCCTCTGATCCTCTGTCCTTCCTAGGGTCCTACCATTCATTGTGTATTCCCTTGCCTTGTTTGTCCTCCCAAAATGCTTCACCTCACACTTTTCAGCGTTAAATTCCATTTGCCACTGTTCTGCCCATCTGACCAACCCATCTATATCTTCCTGTAGCCTGAGGCTTCCCTCCTCGCTATTTACCACTCCACCAATTTTCGTGTCATCTGCGAACTTACTGATCATACCGCCTACATTCATATCTAAATCATTAATGTACACTACAAACAGCAAAGGACCCAGCACCGATCCCTGCGGTACACCACTGGACACAGGCTTCCAGTCACAAAAACAACCTTCAACCATCACTCTCTGCCTCCTGCCACTAAGCCAATTTTGGATCCAATGTGCCAAATTGCCCTGGATCCCATGGGCTCTTACCTTCTTGACCAGTCTCCCATGCGGGACTTTGTCAAAAGCCTTACTGAAGTTCATGTAGACTGCATCAACTGCACTACCCTCATCCACACACCTCGAAAAATTCAATCAAATTGGTCAGACATGATCTCGCCCTGACAAAGCCATGCTGACTATCCTTGATTAATCCTTGCCTCTCCAAGTGGAGACTAATTCTGTCCCTCAGAATTTTTTCCTATAATTTCCCTACCACTGATGTTAGGCTCACTGGCCTGTAATTCCCTGGTTTATCCCTACTACCCTTCTTGAATAATGGTACTACGTTAGCTGTCCTCCAGTCCTCTGGCACCTCCCCTGTGGCCAGAGAGGTTCTGAAAATTTGTGTCAGAGCCCCTGCAATCTCCTCGCTTGCCTTACACAGCAGCCTGGGATACATCTCGTCTGGGCCTGGGGATTTATCCACTTTTAAGCCCGCTAAAACCGCTAGTACCTCCTCCCTCTCGATACTAATTTGTTCAAGTATATCACAATCCCCCTCCCTGATTTCTATGCCTACATCGTCCTTCTCCATAGTGAACACAGATGCAAAATATTCATTTAAAACCTCACCTACATCTTCCGGCTCTACACACAGATTGCCACTTTGGTCCCTAATGGGCCCTACTCTTTCCCTGGTTATCCTCTTGCCCTAGAGGTATAGAGTACAAAAGCATGGAAATTAAGATGAACCTGTATAAAATACTGGTTCGGCCCCAACTGGAGTACTGTTCCAATTCTGGGCCCCGCACTTTAGGAAGGATGTGAAGGCCTTAGAGAGGGTCCAGTAAAGATTTGCGAGAATGATTTCAGGAATGAGGGACTTCAGTTACGTTAATAGACTGGAGAAGCTGGGGTTGTTCTCCTTGGAGCAGAGAAGATTGAGAGGAGATTTGATAGAGGTGTTCAAAATCACAAGGGGTCTAGACAGAGTAGATAGAGGGAAACTGTTCCCATTGGCAGAAGGGTCGAGAACCAGAGGACACAGATTTAAGGTGATTGGCAAAAGAACCAAAGGCGACGTAAGAATACACTTTTTTTATGCAGCGAGTGGTTAAGATCTGGAATGCACTGCCTGAAAGGGTGGTGGAGGCAGATTCAATCATGGCTTTCAAAAGGGAATTTGCAGGGCTATGGGGAAAGGGTGGAGGAGTGGGACTAGCTGAAGTGCCCTTGCATGGGTTCGACGGGTCGAATGGCCTTCTTCTGTGCTGTAACCATTCTATGATTCTATCTCCAAACTAAAGCCCGTGAGTCATACTCAACCCACGAGTACTGCTAGTACGCCCCAGGAAGCCCAGGCGACTCAATTCTATTTGCGTTTATAGTTCTGATTCACTATTTGGATTTTGTGGGCCTGCAGAGATATCATTAGCCTGATTGTTTCACTGATGTGTAAATCTATAATTAGCACACCAAGGTCCTTATTAACAACTTGAGATATATGCAAATTAATATGAGCATGGATTTTAACTTTATCACTGCATATAGTAACACCCAAGCCCCGGCCAGAATGGAGGTGACTGGGTAATTCCCTCGTCAATTATGTCTGGAGACCGCATGGCTGTAAGTGACTAAGATTACGCACATAATTCGTATTATGTAACTATTTTCCACTCACTGCAGTTTTGCTGGAGAAATAACCCTGCTTTTATCAGGAGACTTTGCTGTAGTTTCGGTCATGAGTTTTGTTTGCTGAAGTGCGTAGAGACACTGTTTAAATAGACTCTGTTTGCTGTTTTCTGAGTAAATAGACTGTTTGCAGTAAAATAGATTTTGTATGCTGTAAATCCTGCCGTAATCCAGCCCCACCTTCAACTCATTGATTAACACAGTGGGGTCAATACACACTCCGTAACTTTATATGTGGCCCGAGGCACCATGGTATACATTCAACTGGCCATTGTAAACAAAAGGTTTCGACACTCCTGTGATATCTCACCTCAATACATTTTGCTTGTCTGTTTTGTCAAGTACTTTGCATTTTGTTACTATGTGAGAAAAATCTATCAGTGGTTTGGCATGGGGGAAGAGTTTCAACTTGCCGACACTTAAGTTTGTCTCTGAAGTGGCTGCTGTGTTTCGATCAATCTGCAGCTTGTCCCTTGTGATTCGTGGCAGTGTCTTGAGATTTGTGGCAGGGTGCTTCTCCCCTGTGTCTGGCCAATATTTATCCCTCAACCAACATCGCTAAAACAGATTACCTGGTCATTATCACATTGCTGTTTGTGGGACCTTGCTGTGCACAAACTGGCTGCCGTGTTTCATAGAAACATAGAAGATAGGAGCAGGAGTAGGCCATTCAGCCCCTCGAGCCTGTTCCGCCATTTAATGAGATCATGGCTGATCATCCAAATTCAGTACCCTGTCCCTGCTTTCTCCCCATATCCCTTGATCCCTTTAGCCTTAAGAAATATATCTAACTCCTTCTTGAATATATTTAATGAATTGGCCTCAACTGCCTTCTGTGGTAGAGAATTCCACAGGTTCACCACTCTCTGGGTGAAGAAATTCCTCCTCATCTCAGTCCTAAATGGCTTACCCCTTATCCTTAGACTGTGACCCCTGGTTCTGGACTCCCCCGCCATCGGGAACATCCTTCCTGCATCTAGTCTGTCTAGTCCTGTCAGAATTTTATAAGTTTCAATGAGATCCCCTCTCATTCTTCTAAACTCTAGTAAATACAGGCCTAGTCGACCCAATCTCTCCTCATACGACAGTCCTGCCATCCCAGGAATCAGTCTGGTGAACCTTCGCTGCACTCCCTCCATGGCAAGAATATCCTTCCTCAGATAAGGCGACCAAAACTGCACACAATACACAAGGTGTGGTCTCACCAAGGCCCTGTACAACTGCAGCAAAAAAAGTTTCCTACATTACAACAATGGCTACACTTCAAAAAAGTACTTCATTGGCTGTAAGACTCTTTGGGACATCCTGAGGTCCTAAAAGGTGCTATATACATGCAAGTCTTCCTTCTTCTTCTTTCTTTCTATCTCCTGCACATTTCAGGATCTGCCCATTGTGTGTGTCTGTACCACATTAGAAGCACTGGAAGTGAAAATCGAGCGGCCTCAGTAACGGGCATCCTATCTGCAACAAGAAAGAAAGAACTTGCATTTATATAGCACCTTTCACAACCTCAGGATGTCCCAATGCGTATTACAACCAATGAAGTACATGCCAAGTTGCACGCAGCAAACTCCCACGAACAACAAAGAGATAACGATCAGATAATCTGTTTTAATTATGTTGGTTGAGGGATAAATATTGGCCAGGGCAAGCTCCCCTGCTCTTCATTGTAAGAGTGCCCCGGGACCTTTTATGGCCATCTGAGAGGGTAGACGGGGCTATGGTTTAACGTCTCATCCAAAAGACAACACCTTCAACAGATGTTATTTCTTTACATCTGCCAGAGGTGGTAGAGTATCAACATGCTCTCACAGCCTCCAGTAGGGGGGACTACTGCCATGGCTAGCAGATGTGGGAGTCCGGAAGATCCACAAAGAGGACCAATCAGTGCCGACTGTACTCACACAGCCTCAAAAAAGTAATCGTTCTTGTGTTTAAAGTCTAGTGGGTGGATATTTACTGCAAAATGTGGGGTATGAGTCTCAAATTTTGTTCGCCCTGGTATTATATCCTCGAGGTCTATGCATATGATTTGAAAGGTCTTCACTAAAATTGCAACAATGAAATAAAGGGAGCAGTGTATACACCAAATTTTACAAAACATATTGAAATTTATTCATTGCTTCTGCAAGGGGAAAATGGATGATACGAGCACAAGTTGCTTTTCCCATTGCCGCCCACTGAGGAGAAAATCAGTCCAAATAACGTTTAAAGCCTGGAGGATTGAGCTTTTCTTTTCCCTTCTTACTTTCTGCTTGAAATATTTATATCTATGAAGGTCTTTTCTTGGTTTGATAGATTTAAAATGATCATTACTTCAATTGAACAAGCCTATGTTTTACAAAAGCAAAATACTGCGGATGCTGGAAATCTGAACTAAAAACAGAAAATGCTGGAAATACTCAGCAGGTCAGGCCGCATCTGTGGAGAGAAATGTTTCAGGTCGATGACCTTTCGTCAGAACTGGAAAAGGTTCGACATGTAACAGGTTTTAAGCAAGTGCAGGGTCAGGGAGAGGGGGAGGGGAGGAAAGAACAAAAGAGAAGGTCTGTGATAGGGTGGAAGGCAGGAGAGATTAAATGACAAAAGGGAAGATGGTGCAAGGCGAAAGGAGGTGGTAATGGGACAAGTAAAGAAACAAAAGATGGGTCTGGAGGAGGTGTAAATGGGAATATCAGAATCATCAGCAACAGCTGCCGTCCAAAAAATGGGGACGGGGTTATGATCTGAAATTGTTGAACTCAATATTCAGTCCGGAAGGCTGTAAAGTGCATAATAGAAAGATGAGTTGCCGTTCCTCGAGAAACATTCTTTGTTCAAGTCCTACTCAGGTTCCCTCCCTCATCTCTTTTTCCGGTACATTGATGACTGTATCGGTGCCATTTCCTGGTCTTGCCCTGAACTGGAAAATTTAATCAACTTTGCTTCCAATTTCCACCCTTCCCTCACCTTCACATGGTACATCTCCGACTCGTCCCTTCCCTTCCTCGACTTCTCTGTCTCCATCTCTGGGGATAGGCTATTGACAAACATTCACTATAAGGCCACTGACTCCCACAGTTACCTTGACTACACTTCCTTCCACCATGATTCCTGTAAGAACTCTATTCCATTCTCTCAGTTTCTCTGGGCTCGATTTTGCCAGGCCCGAGGAGGCAGGAATGGAGGTGTGTGGGGTGTTAAAATTGCAAAAAATGGCAGGCGGACGTGACCCCACCTCCATCCCGCCTCCGAGCAATTTTCCCAAATGCGTGGTTTCTGATCCCGTCTCCGTCCCGCCTCTAAGAGGCGGGATAGGCCTTAAGGCCCTTAACAACCACTTAATTGCCTCTATAATCCCATTTTGAGAGGCCTTTCTGATTTTAAGACTTTTCCGATGTGATGCACGCCTCCTCTGAAACACAACGGTGAAACCTGGCGGTAGCACACTTGGATTGCTGACTATCAGCTGCAGGTCCACCATTAAGAAGGAGATTTGATCAATCATCATTCTGGGGGATCTTTTAGCAGTCATAACCATTGTTGTGGAAGTTTGGAGCCTGGAGTAGTAGTAGTGGTGGTGGTGGTGGTACAAAATAAATCTGGGAGCAGACTTGGGTCTCCTGCTGCTCATTTTGCCTCCAGGTCCCTCTCACAGCAAAGGCCAAAAGCTTCCCAGTCTTTGCAGACCTTAAATGCAGCAGCAATGATGACATCAGAGGCGACTTTCAGACTGAAAAAACTAATTGGGTCATGGGTTCCCACATGCTGGAACTCAATTGCCCAATTAGGGGAAAATCGAATAATTCTCCCACATCCAATTGGAGTCGGGTGGCTAACACGAAAAGCGGATGACACGACCCCAGCCTGCCCCAATGACAAAATCGAGCCCTCTGTCTCTGTCACATCTGTTCCGATGAGGCCACCTTCCATACGAATGCTTCTGATGTGTCTTCCTTTTTCCTCAACCGAGGATTCCCTTCCACCGTGGTTGACATGGCCCTCAACCGTGTCTGTTTCATTTCCCACACTTCTGCTCTCACCCCTTCCCCTCCCTCCCAGAACTAGGATAGGGTTCCTCTTGTCCTCACCTTCCACCCCACCAGCCTCCACATTCAATGGATCATCCTCCGCCATTTCCGCCACTTCCAGTATGATCCCACCACCAAACACAACCTCCCCTCCCCTTTCAGCATTCCAAAGGGACCATTCCCTCCCTGACACCCTGGTCCTCTCCTCTATCACCCTCAACACCCCTCCCCTTCCCACGGCACCTTCCCGTGCAAGCACAGGAGATGCAACACATGCCCTTTAACCTCCTCCCTGCTCACTGTCCAGGGTCCCAAACACTCTTCCAGGTGAAACAGCGATTTACCTGCACTTCTTTCAATCTAGTATACTGTATTTGCTGCTCACGATGTGGTCTCCTCTACATTGGGGTGACCAAGCACAGATTGGGTGACCGTTTTGCGGAACGCCTCCATTGAGTCTGCAAGCGTGACCCCGAGCTTCCGCTCGCCTGGCATTTTAATTCTCCAGACCACTCCCACTCTGACCTCTCTGTCCTCGGCCTCCTAGCACTGTTCCAATGAAGCTCAATGTAAGCTCGAGGAACAGCACCTCATCTTTTGATTAGGCACTTTACAGCCTTCCAGACTCAACATTGAGTTCAACAATTTCAGATCATAATCTCTGCCCCCAATTTTCAGGATGGCAGCTGTTGCTTATGATTCCTCGAGATCCATTTTTGATTCTTTGCTTATCCCATTACCATCTCCTTTTGCCTTGCACCATCATCCCTTTTATAATTTAATCTCTCCTGCCTTCCACCCTATCACAGACCTTCCCTTTTGTTCTTTCCTTCCCTCCCCACTTTCGCTGCCTCTGTACTTGCTTAAAACCTGTTACATGTCTAACCTATTCCAGTTCTGACAAAAGGTCATTGACCTGAAACGTTAACTCTGTTTCTCTCTCCACAGATGCTGCCTGACCTGCTGGGCATTTCCAGCATTTTCTGTTTTTATTTCAGATCTCCAGCATCCGCAGTATTTTGCTTTTGCCTATATCTGCACAATGCGAATTGGAGCATGCAGTCTGTGAAGACACCTATTATGCTGGCACATCATTCTGTCAGCCCAGGGGATCATACTCATGCAGGCAGGTAAATAAGAATGATGGCATCAATGCCTCGCTCCAGCATGCCACCTGTGACTCCATTACAGTCATTGACTTATGAGACGTTGTATCATTAACTCCACTTTAGGTAGTTCTCAGTTAAAGCAACACTGTCAAGAATGGAGAGGAAAAAAGTAACAAAGGGGGACCCAGAACAGAACCCTGTTTAACTCCACTAGTCATTGCTCCTACAAGGGTCGTGTTTTCCCCTCTTTCCCTCAAGGCACTTACACATGTTTGTGAACACTTTATGGCCACCACTAATATGACCCACATGGTCATTTTTTAAGCATGAGCCTAAACAATGAGTGTTGGCAGACGATTCAATTATAGGGGTCATCACAGTGATCCCTATCATCTCTTCACTAAAGTTCACGCCATATGCTCTTTAAAGCGGTGGTCACAACCTCGACGGATTTTTTTTGCCTGGGAATATTGAGGCCCATTGAGGCCATGAGATCAAACTTGGCACCTTCCACATCCACTCTATGGCTCGGTTCCACATCATGTACTCACCGACCCAAGGGGACCTTGACAATGCTGAGCATGTTGTACAACATTTCTATTGTTGTAGTATAAATGCAGTGTGGAAATCCAAGTATTTCAAGGCCATAAACTTCTCTACCTCTTTGTTTCTCTGCTTTTCACTAAAGTTGTGTCTCACTACATTCTCTTACTTCATTCCCTGTCTTTCTGGACTCCTGAGCAACTGCCCCAGTTTTCAGTGCAGTCGTGCTGGTTGATCCATTGTGCTTCCTGCATGCTCCAAAAAGGACGCGCTCCAGGGAACATGTTCTCAGCATGATGTTAGAACTTCTGCCATTCACAATCTTAGCACATTGGGAGTCCTCGCTGCCATGAAATAGCTACAGAAATCCTTTAGTATCCAGCCTTTCTATTCTCATAAAGCAAGGGAATCAGCATACTGAAGAGAGCACTGGAAACCTAACTTCAACAATGGCAAGTTTCTGTTCTGTAGCTGAATGATGAAACACTAATTACTGCATTACTTGTACTGCCTGAGCTACTCTTAGCATCATACAGCACAGAAGGAGGCCATTCGGCCCATTGTGCCTGTGCCGGCACTTTGAAAGAGCAATCCAATTAGTCCCACTCGTTTCCCCATAGCCCTGAAATTTTTTTCCTTTTCAAGTCTATGTCCAATTCCCTTTTGAAAGTTACTATTGAATGTGCTTCTGCCATCCTTTCAGGCAGCGCGTTCCAGATCACAACAACTCGCTGCGTAGTAAGAAGCTGCTCCCTAACCCCCCACTCCCCCAGTTAATGGGACGCCCATTCATGACATCCCGGGGTAGATTTTTGTTCTCGCCACCTGGCTGGTGATTTGGTGGAGTGGGTCACCCACCCATTGTGGAACATGCCTGATTTTCATTCCACTGATTTCAATTAACAACAATCAGACAGCTTCTATAAGTGGCAGGCGATCCCTTCCATCAGATTACCGCTCAGGCACTGAAGGCAGACATCGACCTCACTCAGCTTTCTTTCAACACCAGGAAACCTACAGCTAAGAAGCAGGTTTTCGCATTTCCACTTTAGAAATGAATGGAAAACCTGAAACGAGCCATAAGCATCATGACACTGAAATATTTGAGCTACATTAAAGGGACGAAGGTTATTTAATGATGCAAGGCTAGAATTTGCTTCTGGTGATAATAACAGACTGATGCATTAGTGTGACGTTCACTGTCAGCTGTTTTACCAGCAGTATTAACCCAGACCCAGCAGTAATTTTTAGTCTATGGTGTTTGGGGGAAAAAAATACAATGGGCGGAACTTCGACAGGGGTGTAAAATGGGCTGTGACGGATCAGCTGGCAATTATAGACCATGGCAGACTTACCCGCGGAGTGTATAACGGGTGGACGATCTGCTACCACTCGTACTGTGCCCCCACCCAATGGATCTCTACAATTAAAGCCTGGAAATTACTATTGGTGTTCTTAGGGATGAACGTTTGAGGAGCCAACTAGGGAACAGGCTATCCTAGATTGGGTATTGTGCAATGAGAAGGGGTTAATTAATAATCTTGTTGTGTGGGGTCCTTTAGGGAAGAGTGACCATAACATGATGGAATTCTTCATTAAAATGGAAAGTGAAGAAGTCCAATCCAAAACTAGGGTCCTAAATCTAAACAAAGGAAGGAGGTATGAGGAGTGAGTTGGCTATGATAGATTGGGGAGCTTCATTAAAAGGCATGATGGTGGATAGGCAATGGCTAACATTTAAGGAACGAATGCATGAATTGCAACAGTTATACATTCATTTCTGGCGCAAAAACACAAAAGGAAAAGCGGCCCAACCATGGCTAACGAAAGAAATTAAGGATAGTATTAGATCCAAAGAGGAGTCATATAAAGTTACCAGAAAAAATAGTAAGCCTGCGGATTGGAAGCAGTTTAGAGTTCAGCAAAAAAAGAGGGGGAAAATAGAGTATGAGAGTAAACTTGCAAGGAACATAAAAGTGGACTGTAAAAGCTTCTACAAGTATGTAAAAAGAAAAAGAATAATGAAGACAAATATAGGTCCCTTACAGTCAGAAACGGGAGAATTTATAATAGGGAACAAGGAAATGGCAGAGCAATTAAACAAATACTTCGGTTCTGTCTTCACGGAAGAGGACACAAATAACTTCCCAGAAATGCAAGGGAACCAAGGGTCTAGTGAGAAGGAGGAATTAAAGGAAATTAGTATTAGTAAAAAAATAGTGCTGGAGAAATTAATGGGACTGAAAGCTGATAAATCTCCAGGGCCTGATAATCTGCATCCAAGAGTACTAAAAGAGGTAGCCATGGAGATAGTGGATGCATTGGTTGTCATCTTCCAAAATTCTATAGATTATGGAACAGTTCCTGCAGATTGGAGGGTGGCAAATGTAACCCCACTATTTAAAAAAGGAGGGAGAGAGAAAACCGAGAACTACTGACCGGTTAGCCTAACATCAGTAGTAGGGAAAATGCTAGAGTCTATTATAAAGGATGTGATAACAGGACACTTAGAAAATATCAATGGGATTAGACAAAGTCAACATGGATTTATGAAAGGGAAATCGTGTTTGACAAACCTACTGGAGTTTTTTGAGGATGTAACTGGCAGAATAGATAAGGGAGAACCAGTGGATGTGGTGTATTTGGATTTTCAGAAGGCCTTTGATAAGGACCCACATAAGAGGTTAGTGTGCAAAATTAAAGCACATGGGATTGGGGGTAATATACTGGCATGGATTGAAAATTGGTTAACAGACAGGAAACCGAGAGTAGGAAAAAATGGGTCTTTTTCTGGGTGGCAGGCGGTGACTAGTGGGGTACCACAGGGATCAGTGCTTGGGCTCAGCTATTCACAATATATATCAATGATTTGGATGAGGGAACCAAATGTAATATTTCCAAGTTTGCTGATGACACAAAGCTAGGTGGGATTGTGAGTTGTGAGGAGGATGCAAAGGGGCTTCAAGGCGATTTAGACAAGTTGAGTGAGTGGGCAAATACATGGCAGATGCAGTATACCGTGGATAAATGTGAAGTTATCCACTTCGGTAGGAAAAACAGAAAGGCAGAGTATTATTTAAATGGTGCTAGATTGGGAAATGCTGATGTACAAAGGGACCTGGGTGTCCTTGTACACCAGTCACTGAAAGCAAATAGTGAATAGTGCCATGGGATCTTTCACGTCCACCCGAGAGAGCAGACGGGGTCTCGGTTTAACGTCTCAACCAAAAGACAGCACCTCCGACAGTGCAGCACTCCCTCAGCAATGCAATGGAGTGCCAGCCTAGATTTTGTGCTCAAGTCTCCAAAATGGAAACAAACTCTGGCTCAGAGAGTGCTACCCACTGAGCCACGGCTGACACTAATTTTTTTAATTCCTTCATGGGATGTGGGCGCGCTGGCAAGGCCAGCATTTATTGGCAATCCATAATTGCCCTTGAGATGGTGGTGGTGAGCTGCCTTCTAGAACCGCTGCAGTCCGTGTGGTGAAAGTACTCCCATAGTACTGATAGGGAGGGAGTTCCAGGATTTTGACCCAGCGATGATGAAGGATCGGCGATATATTTCTGAGTCAGGATGGTGTGTGACTTGGAGGGGAACTTGGAGGCGGTGGTGTTCCCATGCGCCTGCTGCCCTTGTCCTTCTAGGTGGTAGAAGTCGCGGGTTTGGGAAGTGCTGCCAAAGAAGCCTTGGCGAGTTGCTGCAGTGCATCTTGTAGATGGTACACACTGCAGCCACGGTACGCTGGTGGTGGAGTGAGTGAATGTTTAAGGTGGTGGATGAGGTGCCAAATAAGTGGGCTGGGAGTCTGGACATTGGCTGAAAGGTATGATTCTGTTGCTTGACTAGTCTGTGGGACAGCTCTCCCAATTTTTGCACAAGTCCCCAGATGTTGGTGTGGAGGACTTTGCAGGGTTGACTGGGCTGGGTGTGCCGTTTTCGTGTCCGTAGTTGGTGCCGAGGTCGATGCCGGGTGGTCCGTCGGTTTTATTCTTATTATTGTTTTTCGTAGTGGTTTGTTACAACTGAGTGGCTTGCTAGGCCATTTCAGAGGGCAGTTAAGAGTCAACCACATTGCTGTGGGTCTGGAGTCACATATAGGCCAGACCGGGTAAGGACAGCAGATTTCCTTCCCTAAAGGACATTCGTGAACCAGATGGGTTTTTACGACAATCCGATAGTTTCATGGTCACCATCACTGATACTAGCTTTTTATTCCAGATTTATTTAATTAATTGAATTTAAATTCCCCAGCTGCCGGGGTGGGATTTGAACTCACGTCTCTGGATCATTAGTCCGGACACTAATGCCAGGTAACAAAATAGTTTTGATGCTCAAACGATTAGGTTGCTTGAAATGTAAAACTTTTTTTTCAACTGTTTGCTTCCCCTTCTCTCCCATCTCCTCAACACCCTCCCTGACCTACCCTCTCACTAGTTAAGTCTCACAGGAAAGTCCTGCTGGCAAAAATCAATCTACCATCAAAGTTACCTCATGGTGGAAAAGCAATGAATTTACAGGTTCTTATCAATGTCGCTCATGGAATGAGATTATGGCACAGGATCAACCATCAGCTGCCTTCTCCATTACACTTCGGAGCAAATGCTCTTGTGCAGAGATTAGAAGCTTTGCTACTTTCCGGGAATCAGCACTTTGAGTTAAAAAAAAAGAAAGAAAATTCAAGAGAGAATGCTTTGTGCAGTGGTTTTACATCTTCGGAACCTGCGCTTTGTTGGATTATTTTTATGTCACTTTGTCCTAATGTTATTGCTCCGCTACCTTAAAAGTTCAAGAGGCAAACATTATCTGGTGACTGTTAACAGTGTCAAAAGCAGCTTTCTGCTCAGTTTGATTCAGATGTAGAACTGCTATCAGGGGCTTTTTTGAAGAATTAACCCTTCCAAGTTCTACAGTACTATTTGTGCCTAAGCATCAGAAAACTTGGTCATAGTGTAGGCCCTAAATGCTTATAGATTTAGTAAGAGCAATACCCCTTGTGGGGGAGACCAAAATTAGGGGCCAGAAATATAAGATAGTCACTAATAATTCCAATAGGGAGTTCAGGAGAAGCTTCTTTACTCAGTGTGGTCCAAAAATGTGCGGGTTAGGTTGATTTGGCTATGATAAATTGACCCTTAGTGTTAGGGGGGTGATTAAATATGTGGGGTTATGGGGATAGGATGGGATATGTTAGGGGGAATTAAATACGTGGGGTTACAGGGGTAGGGTGGGATATGTGTACTGTGGGGATTAAAGCAGGGACAGGGTACTAGATTTGGATGATCAGCCATGATCGTATTGAATGGTGGAGCAGGCTCGATGGGCCGAATGGCCTACTTCTGCTCCTAGATTCTATGTTTCTATGTTTCTATGTTAATATGGAACTCCCTACTATAAGGGTTAGTTGAGGTTTATAGCATAGATGCATGGTTAAATGTGAAGTTATCCACTTCGGTAGGAGAGTATTATTTAAATGGTGATATATTGGGAAATGTTGATGTACACTAGTCACTGAAAGCAAACATGCAGGTGCAGCAAGCAGTTAGGAAGGCAACTGGTATGTTGGCCTTCATTGCAAGAGGATTTGAGTACAGGAGCAAGGATGTCTTACTACAGTTGTACAGGGCCTTGGTGAGACCACACCTGGAGTAGTGTGTGCAGTTTTGGTCTCCTTATCTAAGAAAGGATATACTTGCCATAGAGGGAGTGCAGCGAAAGTTCACCAGACTGATTCCTGGGATGGCAGGACTGTCGTATGAGGAGAGATTGGGTCGATTAGGCCTGTATTCACTAGAGTTTAGAAGAATGAGAGGGGATCTCATGGAAACGTATACAATTCTGACAGGGCTAGACAGACTGGATGTAGGGAGGATGTTTCCCCTGGCTGGGGGTTCTAGAACGAGGGGGTCACAGTCTCAGGATAAGGGGTAGGACATTTAGGACTGAGATGAGGAGAAATTTCTTCATTCAGAGGGTGGTGAACCTGTGGAATTCTCTACCACAGAAGGGTGTGGAGGCCAAGTCACTGAATATATTTAAGAAGGAGATAGATGGATTTCTAGACACAAAAGGCATCAAGGGGTATGGGGAGAGAGCGGGAATATGGTATTGAGATAGAGGATCAGCCATGATCATATTGAATGGCGGAGCAGGTTCGAAGGGCCGAATGGCCGACTCCTGCTCCTATTTTTCTATGTTTCTATGTTTAATGTGTTCTTATAACAGGCCTCTGTCCAATATATTAACGGAGGCGTTGACCCATTTAGTTTAAACAACAACAACAACTTGTATTTATATAGCGCCTTTAATGTAGTAAAATGTCCCACGGTGCTTCGCAGGAGTATTATAAGACAAAAACATTTGACACGGAGCCTCTTAAGGAGAAATTAGGACAGGTGACCAAAAGCTTGGTCAAAGAGGCAGGTTTTAAGGAGCGTCTTAAAGGAGGAAAGAGAGGTAGAGAGGCGGCGAGGTTTAGGCAGGGAATTCCAGAGCTTAGGGCCGAGGCAACAGAAGGCACGACCACCAATGGTTGAGCGATTATAGTCAGGGATGCTCAAGAGGGCAGAATTTGAGGAGTGCAGATATCTCGGGGGATTGTGGTGCTGGAGGAGATTACAGAGATAGGGAGGGGCAAGACCATGGAGGGATTTGAAAATATAAGAACATAAGAACATAAGAAATAGGAGCAGGAGTAGGCCATTTGGCCCCTCAAGCCTGCTCCGCCATTCAATAAGATCCTGGCTGACCTACCTCAACTCCACTTTCCTGCATTATCCCCATATCCCTTGATCCCATTAATATCCAAAAATCTATCAATCTCTGTCTTGAATATACTCAACGACTGAGCCTCCACAGCCCTCTGGAGTAGAAAATTCCAAAGATTCACCACCCTCTGAGTGAAGAAATTTCTTCTCATCTCAGTCCTAAATGGCCAACCCCTTATTCTGAGACTGTGACCCCTGGTTCTAGACTCCCCAGCCAGGGGAAACTTCCTCCCTGCATCTACCTTATCAAGCCCTGTAAGAATTTTGTATGTTCCAACGAGATCACCTCTCATTCTTCTAAACTCCAGAGAATATAGGTCTAGTCTACTCAGTCTCTCCTTATAGGACAATCCCCCCATCCAGGAATCAGTTTGGTGAACCTTTGTTGCACTCCCTCTGTGGCAAGTATATCCTTCCTTAGGTAAGGAGACCAAAACTGTACACAATACTCCAGGTGTGGTCTCACCAGGGCCCTATATAATTGCAGTAAGACATCTTTACTCTTATATTCAAATCCTCTTGTAATAAAGGCCAACATACCATTTGCTTTCTTAATTGCTTGCATGTTAACAAGGATGAGAATTTTGAAATCGAGGCTTTTCTTAACCGGGAGCCAATGTAGGTCAGCAAGCACAGGGGTGATGGGCAAACAGGACTTGGTGCGAGTTAGGACATGGGTAGCCAAGTTTTGGATGACCTCAAGTTTACGTAGGGTAGAACGTGGGAGGCCAGCCAGGAGTGCTTTGGAATAGTCAAGTCCAGAGGTAACAAAGGCATGGATGAGGGTTTCAGCAGTGGATGAGCTGAGGCAGGGGCAGAGACAGGCGATGTTACAGAGGTGGAAACAGGCGGTCTTAGTTATGCTGCAGATATGTGGTCGGAAGCTCATTTCAGGGTCAAATATGACACCAAGGTTGCGAACAGTGTGGTTCAGCCTCAGAAAGATGTTAGGGAGAGGGATGGAGTCAGTGGCTAGGGAACGGAGTTTGTGGCGGGAACTGAAAACAATGGCTTCGGTCTTCCCAATATTTCATTGGAGAAAATGTTTGCTCATCCAGATCGGACAAGCAGTCTGACAATTTAGAGACCGTGGAGGGGTCGAGAGAAGTGGTGGTGAGTAGAGCTGGGTATTGTCAGCGTACATGTGGAAACTGATGCTGTGTTAATGCAGAACTGATGCTGACAATACACAAATGAATAGCATGCAGACACCTTAAGAATTTATAAAATAATCTCGTCATCAACGTCTGAACTCAAATTGCTATTGAATGCCTGGCAATGTCACAATACACTGCAAATTCCAAGTACTGTATGCTTCTTCAAAAATAGTTATCTTGCCCTTTATGTTGTTGTTAATTTTGAAAAAGGTTGTCTTATTCTGTAAAGATTGCCCTGAATTGACACCACACTAGAGAATGTCCTTGCTGCCTGTTGTCTGGCTCCTTGACTATACTGCTTTTTTTTCTTGATGTTAGCCTTCTCATCCACTGCTAGCAAGAGAAAAAAGCCCTGTAACGTTAATACAAAATGTCAGTTGCATGTTAGTGTATTTAAATAAGTCTTGCATATTTTATGTTAAAATTAACATTTAAAAAAGTTAATCCAAAAATTAAGATGTGAAAAGACTGTTTTAACTGATAAAAAGGTTTTCGTGCCAGAGTGACATATTGTGTGCCCTAGGTTCAGCTTTCCTCGCCTTAAATGAGAGCGCACTAGACAGATAATTCTGCAGAATGTCCTTAGCCCAAAATGATATGACACTACGACCAACTATAATCTGTGTCTGCTGTGCTAATTCTGCTCCACGGCTGTATGCTAAGTCTCATTGGATGAGTCTGAGGCAAATAAATCACCGTGATAAGTTTCAAAGTGTCTGCATGGCTGTTGTTCTTCTCTCGAATCAACATGCATCATTTGTCAAAAGGATGAGGGAACATCTTCCATTTTCAGCATGATAATCTCCATCTCTCCACAGACACTCTACTGAAAATGACTGAGTGTGTTTGCGAGACATTTGTTTTGTTTCATTCCATTCCCGTCCACAAAAAAAAACAAATTAACCTGCTCTTCTCAAGGCCTTACCAGCCTGCATCTTAGCACTACTAAAAATGAAAAAAAAAATCTGACTGAATTGCTAAAATCCCCCCCCCACACACACACACACACACACTCAACACATGCTTAGTGAAAGTAATGCTTTGAAAAGTATATACTTTGTGTGTTAAAAATATTTTTACAGACCAGTCAGTTCTTCACAAGTCAATATCAGATAAGGAATTATTCTATTAAGTAGAAATAATCTGGCTTCCTGAAATAACTATGCCCAGTGTCTACACTATAAATTTCTGTTGCGTAAACACCCTTTTATTTTGCCCTGGTTTCACTTTTTAAGCATTTGTATAGATCATTTTACCCATTAATTGTCTGTTGTGCAGTTTCTTACATGGTCTCTGTTATATCTACAAAAGTACAACAGCTTAAAAATAATAGTAATATGAAGCTGTTTACTTTCCTTATAAAGCATTAGAATTTAAAACAATGCAACAAAATGTACATTAGAAATCAGGAACGGCTGGCTGTGAATTCTGATAAGTGATTACTGATGTGTAAATAAATATGGAAATTGGAGCGAACTGTCTAAGGAGGCTTTAGCAAGAGATGAGAATAAGGGATCTTGAGAATAGCAATAAAGTATTTGGTAGTCTTTGTTGAATAAATCGAGAGCCCGTGCATTATTATTTTTTAAGTCAAAGCTGCAAATATCTATATTACAACAATTTTTGTTCCATTGTGAGATAAAATGAATGCATGGAATCGCATATAAAAAGAGGAAATGCTAGAAATGTGCAGCAAGATGGAAAAAAAACAATTGAAGTTTTTGGTGTGGCCCTTGGCAGGTCCGACAGGCGATGCCCTTTTATAGGATGCTTTCGTAGTATGTCACCAACCTGGTCCAGGTATTTACATTCAGCCATATTGATGGCCACTAAGTTTTGGTCATTGCAGAAAGCTGGCTGCTTACACTCCCACATACAATGGTTCAAAGTCTGCAGTGCTCCACATCCATGCCAATCGCTTGACCATGTTGCCCACACTACTTATCATTACCATCCTGATATGATTCAGGGCTCATTGCTGCTTCCTTGGTAAGTTTCATCTGGGAGGCAGCTCTGTGAAGGATTGGATTCCCAGTGTTAAGAGCCGTCTATTGGGCCAGCCAAACATAAAATCTCGGTACAACAATTGAATGGAGTAACAGTCAGTGGACCAGAGCTACAAATTTATAATGCTGATATGGACAAATCAGGACTCGCCCAGGAAACAAATGGGAAAGGGGAGGGCAGATAGGAACCTTTATTTCATGTTGTTTATTTAAAATTTAAAATGTTTTTACTTGGCTTTAAATCCTTCTACCCTATCTCTACAATCTACAGTCTTCTCCTCTGACTCTGGTCTTTTATGTATCACGATTGGTTGCAGAGCCTTCTGCCGCCTGAACTTTAATCTCTGAAATTTCCTCCCTAACTATCTATACCTTTCACCTCCATTCAGTCCGTAAGCGTGACCCCGTGCTTCCGGTCACCTATCATTTTAATTCTCCGCTCCACTCTGACCTCTCTGTCCTCGGCCTCTTACTCTGTTCCAACGAAGCTCAACGTAAGCTCGAGGAACAGCACCTCATCTTTTGATTAGGCACTTTACAGCCTCTGGACTCAACATCGAGTTCAACAATTTCAGACTATAACCTCGGCCCCTATGTTTTCTTTTATCTCTCACTTGGCAGCTGTTGATGATTCTGCCATTGCCATTTACACCTCATCTAGAGTCATCTTTTGTTTCTTAACTTGTCCCATTACCATCTCCTTTTGCCTTGCACCATCATCCCTTTTGTCTTTTAATCTCTTCTGCCTTCCATCCTATCACAGATATTCCCTTTGTTCTTTCCTCCCCTCCTCCCTTTCCCTGCCCCACACTTGCTTAAAAATCTGTTACTTCTCCAACTTTTTCCAGTTCTGACGAAGGGTCATCAACCTGAAATGTTGACTCTGTTTCTCTCTCCATGATGCTGCCTGACCTGCTGAGTGTTTCCAGCATTTTCTGTTGTTTCAGATTTCCAGCATCCGCAGTATTTTGCTATTGTACACCTTTCAACCTCCACCTCCTCCTTTAAAAACCTTTCAAAATCCATTTCTTTGACCAAGCCTTCAATCACCCATTCCTAACCTCTCCCTTCCTGGCTCAGTGTTTCATTTCGATACACCTGATGCACTGCAGCAACTCGCCAAGGCTTCTTCGGCAGCACCTCCCAAACCCGCGACCTCTTCCACCTAGAAGGACAAGGGCAGCAGGTGCATGGGAGCACCACCACCTCCAAGTTCCCCTCCAAGTCACACACCATCCCGACTTGGAAGTATATCGCCGATCCTTCATCGGCGCTGGGTCAAAATCCTGGAACTCACTCTCTAACAGCACTGTGGGAGTACCTTCAGCACACGGACTGCAACGGTTCAAGAAGGCGGCTCACCACCACCTTCTCAAGGGCAATTAGGGATGGGCAATAAATGCTGGCCTTGCCAGCGACGCCCACATCCCATTAAAAAAAACGATTTTAAAAAACCTACGTTAGATGCACGATATAAATGCAAACTGTTGTTGCTTATATTCTGAAATGCTGCAGAACAGCAAGACATGTTATCTGATCGGTACTTGCTGTGTTTGCCAGTTGAAAAGAATTTTCTGAAGACGGGTCCTACCCAACATTTACCTTTCAGAGGCTGACTGACCAGCTCTGCATTTCCAACATCTTCTGTGTTGATTTAAACATATTCAACGTTCGTGGTTTTCTTTTTACCAGCTAAATTTTCTTCAGGTTTTCTAAAATTTGCTTCTAAGTTTGTTTCCCCTTCTTCCCACAGTGGACTGGCAATATTTAAATTAATTCAACAATTCCAAATCTGTTGAATAATTGTGGCACATAATTGGATAACCAATTGATGAAGAATGTTGATCTATTTTAAAGAATTATAGTGGCAAATTTTACTAGTTACCTTCACTTGACCGAAGGGCGGATGGGACAATCTGACACATATTGTACCCTTCGCAATTTTTCATTTACTTTAGTTCCTTCTTCGTTTAAAATAATTTGAGGGAAGTTTGTGTTCATGAAAGAGAGGGATATCAATTTTGGGCAATGTTTTTTTTCCCCCCAGTTTTTGAACTCCTAGATTGAGTGGTTTAGGTTACAAACAATCTAACGCTTCATCTGTAGTGCCCCAACTTAACTCCAAGCTCATTAAATCTCTCCCTACTAGACAGATTTACCTGTTTGTACTTGCTGTACCAATTTACGTAACATCAAATTGGTTCTGCCTCTCAACAGTGCTTAGATTCCACACCAGCCATTATTGTAGCCTCTATTGAAGCTGACTAATTTATTGGCCATTAGTAATGAATTATGGGCAATTTTGTGTTGTATTTCCTTGTGCAGTAGCTTTGAATTGAGCCTGCCCAAACTCATTTCATTGAGGACATTTATAGTTAGCAGAGTGAAGAGTGTTTCATCCTTTTAGTCTGGGTTGGATTCAGCTCCAAGTCTCAGACGATTTAACCTGCTAACTCTTAATCACAAAAACTACATTGTATTGCAAATGGACATAAATTATCATTTCCTCAATGGCTCAGTGGGCAATTGCCCTACATAGTGTGGTACTAAGCTAGAAATGTTCCACATTTGGTCCCTGCACTGTTCTGTTAGCCAATCCCAGGAAAGGTGGCAGTGAGCATTCTAATTGTCCTCAGCATCCCAGTGTTAGGGAGTGAAAAGAATGGCCGGTTATTTTGCTATTGACTGGAGGTGTGTGTTTGTGTGTCAGGCAAGGTGCCGAGGCTGTTGGCCTCCATCAATACCACACTGCAACATGACTCACATCTTCAGGAAAGGGTAGGGGAGACAATTGGTTGGGAAAACATGCGAGTGGTGACTGCCTGTGCTGTATTTCCTTCTACCAAGGTGTGCTACTCTGCTGGGATTTCTCCATATTCAATCGTAAATTGCTATGAGGGAGCAGATACAAGAAAATGTGACACTTGCCTTCCCTCACTGAATAGGCACGTGTCAACTTATTAACAGCAAGTTTATGGTCTGGTCTTGCAGTCAATCACAAGAAATTCTAACCTTAGACGGTACTGTGTGCAGCACAGGAATATGAGTTGGGTTTCCTTCTCTGTGCACTTGCTCATAGAAGTCTGTGAAGCTGGGTTTGTGTAATTTCCAATCAAATAGAAAAAGGCCCCAGCCTGACAGAAGGAAGTGGAATACAGCCACTGATGTTTTGTCTGTATTTGTGGTGCAATGTGTTGGTAACCATTGAAAATTCAAGATAGCACACCAACACAATGTAGCAGAATCTAATAGAAAAGAACAGACCAGAATGTCAGAGAGCACAGGAAAACAAATGAAGGCGGGCGGGGGGGTGCGGGGGAAACAACAAAGCTTTGATCACACGATAGATGTGAGCAATATAGCACTGGTGAAGTGCAGTTGTTGGGGGAATGTTACTGCTGAGCCTTGCTGCTGTTCTACTCCGCTGTTGTATAAGTCGGTGAAGTTTTCATTAGAAGCTCTTGGCACAGACAACTTGCCTGAAGGTGTGCTCGGTGGTTCGTCCAATAAGAAGGACTGACATGTTTTCCAAATGTTGTAAAAGGAAGAAAAAAAGCTCATTTTAGGCCCTTGACTCCAAAACACAAAACTTTACTTTCTCAATTATAAAAACCAAAAGTTTCAGCAAAGTGCAACCTCAAAATATCTATCTTCCTTGTGTCTTTATTTTCCCTCCACATTCTCAGGTCTCTTGAGGTCAGGCTCACTGACTGACATGGCCTACCACCACTTCTGACATTAAACCCGATCATATCCCAAAGATCAAGATCAGGCGGAAGGAGGGCTTCGTGATTTGAGTCAGAATTTAAATATATTTTTCCTCCAACCCCAATAAAAAGGCAAATACTTCTTTAATTTCCAGATTGCCTCATAAAAAATAAATGCAATTTTTTCAATTATTGGAGCTTCACAAATATATTGTTATTAAGCAAAATAGCTTTAAGAGGATTCTAAAGGGGAAAAATTTGTGGCCACCACGAGAGTTGCCGATGTCACCAGCAACTCGGGTTAATGGCCACTGAAAATGGCTGAAGTACTACCAGGGAAAAATGAGCACTGGGGGCTAAAGATTTTTAGGTCAGCGCTAATTTACTGTGTAACGCCCTCCTGGTGGCATTAGTGCAGGCATGGAAGTTGAAGATCCTGTCCTGAAGTGGCGTTCCAGTTTCCAACAGCTTCTGGGAGTGAGGCTATGGAGTTTGCAAGGAATCGTGGGTAATTAAAAGCCTTCAAAACTAATAAAAATTAGAATGAAGTGAAAAAATGCAGTTTTCAGCCCTTAGTGCCTTTAAAAAAAATTAACATTAAAACGAAGTCCCAAGTGGGAGTCTTCAGCACTTAAAGCTGAATTCCCTGCCGAACCTCAAAAAATGAGAAAAGTGCTTCAGCACTAATACAAATGGCTCAGCAAGCCAGGGAATTGGCACCCAGGATCTTGCACACAGCACTCCAGCTTTCTGCAAGGGGCCAACACAGCAAGACAGGCCCTCTGCCCACAGGGGCCAGGAGGACCTCCAGAAAGAAGGATGTGAGACCAGATCACCGATGCCGTCCCCACCACCTGGCTCCAGTGCCCAAAGAAACTTCATGACCTCAGACCACTGGTCAAGGTCAGTGAGTGCATCTTCAAAAGCCGTCTCCTACCAACTGCACCACTAGCCTCACACACTGCTCAATGCACGATCCCTACCCCTAATCACTCACCTACCAAAAATCTGCACCAATCACGTGGCACATCTCCCATTTCTAGTCTCACCTCACTCCATTGGAGGAGACGGTGCAGGCCATTCTTGGCAGGGGTATGGCTGAGCCCTTGGCCAGTGGCGGGGCTGAAAGGATACAAGATGCTGGTACCCTCATATATTATCCTCCTTCTGGCATGCACCTCTTGCTTTCCCGCCCTCCCCCTCACCACAACTCCACACTTGTGCCTTCCTCATTTCACACACCCAAGAAATGCAGCCTGCCCAGCCAGTGGAGGTGAGGTGGAGGAGGAGGTGGAGGAGGAAGAGGAAGAGGAAGAGGAAGAGGAAGAAGAAGAAGAGGGAGAAGAAGAAGAAGATCCCAGCCACCAGCTCCTCAAGGTCGACCAGCAAGGCCATTTGCAGTGTTCCCCGCTGAAAGTCAGCAGCCTTCCAACCAGTCATGCTGCAGCCACTGGGGTAGCACTGCATGATATCAGCAGGATAGGCAAAGACACTCACTAAGAGAATGCATAAGGGTGATGCGTTGATTTTGTGATGTCATATTGGATGGATAGATGTATAAAGTTGGATTGGAAAGTTTGCTTTGTGGTGGCTTTTATTTCAGCATCATGGCCAAGAGGATGCTGTGATGGTCAGTAACAGAGGTAAGCTAAGGTGTGGAACTAATGTTGAAAGGGGAATTGCGTTGTGGTCACTGGTACCGCAGGTGGATGATTCCATCCCGGATATCGCTGGGTTGCATCCTTCCTTCTGCTTTTTCCTCTGCTGCTTCCTCCTCTTCTGTTTCCTCCTCTTCGGCTTCTTCCTCTTCTGTTTCTTCCACTTCTATGTCTTCCTCTTTCCTCTGCAAGTAGATGCTGTAAATCAGAAATGACAGCATAAAATGCTGGAAATAGTCACCAGGCTAGGCAACATCTTGACCTGAGATGTGAACTCTGTTTCTCTCTCCACGGATGTTGCCCGACCTGCTGAGTATTTGCAGCTTTTTCTGTCTTCTCAGAGGACTTCCTTTACCATCTGAGGCCTTGCAAGCATCCAGCAGCACTCCCTACACACTTAGAAGACTTTTAACATCTTCAGTAAAATGTTTTAAAAAACAGCCCAAAAGCTTAAATGCAAACTTACCTGAAAGATGTGCGTGTCCCTTTAAGAGGTTCTGACTGCACCTCTGTGAGTCTGCTTGCACGCTGGGTTTACCTGGCGAGCTTAGGACTCAGCGCTAAATGCTGACTGACATCACCACTCCCTCATTTTACTTTGCAGGGCGATGGATCTTACCGGCAGCTCTGCCAGGCCTGGGGAAATGAAGGATGCCGCGGAACCCGCCACCAGCTGGAAAAGAGCCGCCCTCTTTTCGCCATTTTTTGACGGTAACAGGTGGCGTAAAGCCCCCTGAATTTTTAGCCCTCTGATTCTATATGAGCAAAAATTAGAACCTGATTTTTTTTTTTTACAGGGCCCTGTATTAGAAGTCGTAAAGTATCTGGCATAATTAAACATGTTGAAACAGGTCCTGTATCTTGCAGCGGGTCCTCAGGAAAGGTGATATGATGTGTCTCGGTTCTTCTATCGCTTTAAAATTAATTCTCTTTCGGCCAAGCAAATGTGCACTGCACTGCCCCTTTAATGGTCAGGGGTGATGAATGAAGGGACCGGGAAATAATTTCCTTACTGTCTGTTTCACCTCTTAAGGTTGCAAGCCTGCTTATCTGCTGTCGGCAAGACTGAGTGAAAGCCGACCTGGGTAACCTGTAAGTAATCTCTCGTGAAATCAGCTTGTTGGTAGCTCAGCCTCATCTCGGAAGCAATAGGCTACCACATCACAGAATCCAGACAGACCTCACGTGGCACTGGCATCGCCCACCCACTCAGAGTCCTTGGGCTTGTGTGAGGCAAAATGTGAAGGATTTTGCTGGAGGGGATAAGCTTGACAGGCAGGAGTCTGTGACAGAAGCCCATCATCCTTATCGGCGTGTTGGTGAATGCTTCGTATGGCTGGCTAGTAAGAAATGGCCCATTTGAACTGCCAGCTTCCGTACACATGCACGCTCACACAAACCAAAAAAAAAAGCAGGGAAGTTATTTTTCTCTTCCTAAAGTAAAAAATGTAAAAGTTTAAAAATGTAAAACAGTATCTCACTCTCTTGTCAAAAGCACAATTTTCATTTTAATATGTGATGAGTAGTTTTGATTTTGAATACTCTGAATTGTTGTGAAATTCAGGTGAAAGAGCAGTACTTTGCCAGCTGCTCCTTCCAAAGTCAGTGTTAAGAAACATCTGGTTTTGATGAAATAGGGAAACAATGAATCGTAACTTTGCTTCATAGCTTAGAAGAATATAAAGATATTGCTCTGGATTGCAGAGGGCTTATTTGTTCTCCCACACAATACTAATCAAGCATAACTAACACAAAAAGGTGCTGCTGACGTGCTTTTAGTGGCACTGCAAAATGAGCGATAGTGCTGGCATCTCTCAAACCCAACCCTCCCCGCCTAAGCCTGGCTGTACATCATATTGCTGAGCCATCTATTTACCTAATCTCCTCTGGTGAGTTTAACTGATGGAAAGTTCCCTCGGGAGGCAGGTTTGCTCTCGTTCTTTACAGAGATCAGAGAGAAGAAGAAAAATAGGAGTTCCTTTCCGTGTTATTCTTGTCCTGTGTGGAGAGGATTTGTACAAGTGAGTCCCCAGTGTAAACAACACTGACAAATTGTTCCAAGGATTAAAGTCTGTCTAATGATCTGAGCCAGGGCAGATTGTCCCTCAGCAGTCTTTGCACGCCTGCCTGACTGCGCTGAGGGTATTAGAGTTTGCAGTCCCGACCTTTCCGAATCAAAACAAGCGTCCGGGAATATATTTTTTTCCTCTCTCTTGAAAGTGATACAGTCTCTTTCCCGAACGAAGAAACTCTGCAACACTCCGTTACAACCTTCTGCGGGGGACGTTGTTCGGACCTGATTTTAAAACCTTCTACAGCACGAGGCTCTGCCCAGACTCAGCACGTTACGGTTTCTATTTTTCACCTGAGTGAATTGTCAAGAGTCTCAGCGATGAAATCCTTGACTCGTACAGAATAAAGTGAGACGTGGCTATAATCTGATTTAGTAAGACCATTCCCCCATCGTCATCTGTGTCTTCACATATCTGTGAACACATGCCACAACAACAACAACAACAACAACAATTTATTCTGCACCTTTAAAGCAGTAAAACGTCTCAAGTTGCTTCACAGGACCGTAATCAAACAAAATTTGACACCGAGCCACATAAGGTTAGATATTCCCTAGAATTTAGAAGGTTAAGGGGTGATCTAATCAAAGTTTTCAAGATATTAAGGGGAACAGATTGGGTAGATAGAGAGAAACTATTTCCGCTGGTTGGGGATTCTAGGACTAGGGGGTATAGTCTAAAAATTAGAGCCAGACCTTTCAGGAGTGAAATTAGGAAACACTTCTACACACAAAGGGTGGTAGAAGTTTGGAACTCTCTTCCGCAAACGGCAATTGATGCTAGATCAATTGTTAATTTTAAATCTGAGATTGACAGCTTTTTGTTAACCAAAGGTATTAAGGGATATGGGCCAAAGGCAGGTATATGGAGTTAGGTCACAGATCAGCCATGATCTTATTGAATGGCGGAACAGGCTCGAGGGGCTGAATGGCCTCCTCCGGTTCCTACGTTCCTATAAGGAGATATTAGGACAGGTGACCAAAAGCTTGGTCAAAGAGGTAGATTTTAGGGAGTGCCAGAAAATAACTAGAAACTTCCCAAACAATCTGTTATATTCCATCGATAAACACCTCCCTCGAAGTTCCGGATGTTCAGCTTCATTTACAAACTTTAACCAAATGGCCTGCTTTGATTAGGATATCACTAAGCTGTGCCGAAGATGGAGTTATCACTGCAGGTTGGAGGGGCACAATTATGACATCAACGATTTTCAGAAAACGTGACAACTCAGGAAGGAAGGTGCATTGCAGAATTTGTCATGCACAAACATTCTCTGTAGCACCACACAGTCATTGTTGAAAAATGAACAGAATTGATCTAAAATCCAAGTGCATGCATCTTTCCTTATATTAACTGGCAGAACATAGTCATGTTTTGGACTGGAGTAGAACATTGGTCCATCCAGCCTATGTTTCTAAACCTCCCATCAGTTTCCTTACCAAGGTTCTGGAACTAAGAGGCCCGCATTCCCTCCTCTAATAAGAATTCATCCAGCTTCTTTTAAAGCTTGCCATTATATTCTGTTTCAGCATTCAGTTGGTAATCTGTTCCACAATTCTAGCATCCTCTTACCAAAACATGTTGCCTAAACTTCCTTTTTTTCTTTTGACGACCTTAACTTTAAACTGTGTTCCCTAATCAAGACTGAACTGGCAAAAGAGGGACACTTTGCTCTAGAAAAGAGAAGGCTGAGGGGTGACCTAATAGAGGTCTTTAAAATCATGATGGGGTTTGAGAGGGTAGACGTAGAGAAGACGTTTCCACTTGTGGGGGAGTCCAAAACTAAGGGACATAAATATAAGATAGTCACCAATAAATCCAATCGGGAATTCAGGAGAAACTTCTTTACCCAGAGAGTGGTGAGAATGTGGAGCTCGCTACCACAGGGAGTAGTTGAGGTGAACAGCATTGATGCATTTAAGGGGAAGCTAGGTAAGTACATGAGGGAGAAAGGAATAGAAGGATATGCTGATGGGGTTAGATGAGGGTCAGATGAAATAGAGTGGGAGGAGGCTTGTGTGAAGCATACTCACTGTCATAGACCAGTTGGGCTGAATGGCCTGTTTCTGTGCTGTAAATTCTATGTCATTCTATGTAAAACAGCTAGAGGCAATAGCGACAAGGATAGGCCTCTTGTGATGATTGCAGGGAGCGCAGACAATCTTTGAAAGATTGATCTAGAATTCCAGTCGGATCTAGCCACAGGTTTCCACAGTTTAATCCATGCTAAAGTGGCCATTAATGGTTAATTCAGCAATTGAACTTAAATGGTATTTTATAGTTAGTCAAAAAATAGAATCAGCAGCAGATATTAGATGGTGAAAAGAACTGAAGAATTCAAAGGCACTCAATTGCAAATCTTGTCTGTGAGAATCTGCAACTCAGTGCTTGGAACATAGGAAAACCCCCTTGACAGGTGTTCAAACAGGTCAGAGTATGGCCTTGGTCATAGCCTGTCCTATTAAAGTTACTTGGCTGATGGCTAGTATCCCAGCATTGTCAAGTGCCACACTGTCAGTGAGAGAGATGACCCGATAACCACAAACGTTGATCCGTGCCATGAAATGCAAATTTGCAATCCATGTTTAAAATCAACCGCTCGTTTACTAATAGATTTCACATGAGGCTTATATATCTGGGACCAGATCTGGCCCCTGTTACAGGGGAATGTTGCAGTAAGTAAGATTTGCCTGTAAAACTGGATGGGGAGGGCCTCCTT
This sequence comes from Squalus acanthias, assembly GCA_030390025.1. NCBI lineage: Eukaryota > Metazoa > Chordata > Chondrichthyes > Squaliformes > Squalidae > Squalus > Squalus acanthias. Next base: position 154,127,436 of record CM059428.1, read on the forward strand.
CCAGATAATATTAAATTGATATCCTGGAATTTTAACTTGATGGCTTTTCTCAGTTGGAGACAGGATTCACCAATGTTTTTCATTCTTGAGGTTTTACCCGTGTTCCTCAGGAGATTAAAATTTCCTGAGAAGAAAATGACATATGATTCACTATAAAGCGATTTCAATAGGGAAAAGGTCTTTCGCACTGTCTTTACTTGCTTTATAGAATGATACAGCACAGAATGAGGCCATTCGGCCCTTCGTGCCTGTGCCGAAAGAAAGACCTTGCATCCATATAGGCACCCTTCACATGCTTAGGATATCTTAAAGCACTGTTGTTATGTCGACAAAATGGCAGCCACTTTGCTCACAGCAAGATTCCACAAAGAGCAAAGAAATAAATGATCAGTTCATCTGTTTTGGTGTGTTGGTTGAGAGATAAATGTTGGCCAACACACTGAAAGAACACGCATACTCTTCTACGAATTGTGCCATGGGATCTTTTCCAACTATCTAAGCAGGCAGACAGAGCCTTGGTTTAACACGTCATCTGAGAGACAACACCTCCAACATTGTAGCACTCCAATAGGACTGCACTGAAGTGTCAGCCTAGATATGTACTCAAGCCCTGTAGTGGACCCCAACCTCCAGAGTCAGAGGCGAGAGTGCTACCACTGAGCCAAGCTAGTACTTTTATTATCTAATTAAAAGGACCAGTACACACAAACTAAAGTCCAATATCATTCTAGTTATTTTCAGTGATGGCGGCACAGTTCTAGTTATGCTTTGATGCTTTATTGTCCTTTGCATTGCATCACTGTGCTAAAATTAATTATATTGCTGGACACACCCAAAACCTATTATTCGCCCATGTGCAACGTTCAATTACGTATAACAATGATGAAAGAGCAAGGATGCATAAAAAGAATTCTTTAAATTCTCATCCTAGCTTTCAAATCCCTCCATGGCCTCGCCCCTCCTTATCTCTGTAATCTCCTCCAGCCCCACAACCCCCTGAGATATCTGCGCTCCTCTAATTCTGGCCTCTTGAGCATCCCCGATTTTAATCGCTCAACCATTGGCGGCTGTGCCTTCAGCTGCCTAGGCCCTAAGCTCTGGAATTCCTTCACAAACCTCTCCACCTCTCTACTCTCTTTCCTCCTTTAAGACGCTCCTTAATACCTACCTCTTTGGCCAATATCTCGTTATGTGGCTCAGTGTCAAATTTTGTCTGATCACGCTCCTCTGAAGTGCCTTGGGACATTTTACTACGTTAAAGGCGCTATATAAATACAAGTTGTTTTTGTTATTGTTGTTGTTGTAATAGATGTCATCGAGTCATAGAGAGTCATAACGGCACAGAAGGAGGCCATTCGGCCCATCGAGTCCATACCGGCTCTCTGTAGAGCAATCCAGTCAGATCCCATTCTCCCGCTTTATCCCTGTAGCCCTGCAAGTTTATTTCCCTCAAGTGCCTATCCAGTCAGCAGCGAGCTCCAGGTCCTCACCACTCGCTGCGTAAAAAAGTTTTTCCTCACGTCCCCCCTGTATCTCTTGCCCAAAACCTTAAATCTGTGGCCCCTAGTCCTTGTACCATCAACTGGTGGGAACAGCCTTTCCCCGTCTAGCCTATACAAACCTGTCATAATCTTGTACACCTCTATCAAATCACCCCTCAACCTCCTTTGCTCTAATGAAAACAAATCCAGCTTCTCCAACCTGTCCAAGATCCCCCATCCCCGGAACCATTCTGGTAAATCTCCTCTGCACCCTCTCAAGTGCCTTCAGATCCTTCCTAAAGTGTGGTGACCAGAACTGAACGCAATACTCCATCCTCCAGTCTGAAAAACAGCCATTTACCACAAGTCGCTGTTTTCTGTCCTTAAGCCAATTCCTTATCCAAGCTGCCACTGACCCACCTATTCCATGAGCCTCAATGTTGTTAACCAGCCTGCTATGTGGTACTTTGTCAAATGCCTCCCTAAAATCCATGTCGACAACATCCATTGCATTCTCTCAATCCTCCCTGTGTTGGCTCTCCTTAATTAGCTTAAACCGTGTAGCCTGATTCTGCTCCTATTTCGTGTGTGCAATTCTGTTAGATGCAGGAGATGGTTCTGTGATAGTAGATAGTAGATTGGCGGTTAGGATCAGATCAGCCATGATCTTATTGAATGGCGGAGCAGGCTCAAGGGGCCGATTGGCCTACTCCTGCTCCTATTTCTTATGTTCTTATGTTCTTATGTTCTTAAACCTCTCCAAGTGCCCATTAATTTTTTCTTGATATTGTTTCTAAAACTTTACCCATCACTGATGTTAAACTGTAGTTACTAGGATTGTCCTTACACCCTTTCTTGAACAATGGTGTCACATTTGCCACTTTCCAATCCTCAAGCACCTCCCCCGCATTTAGGGATGATTGGAAAATTATGACAAGCCCTTCTGCTATCTCCTCCCCCAATTCCCTTAGCAACCTGGGAAGCAAGCCATCTGGACCAGGCGACTTATCCACTCTAAGCATACCCAGCCTTTCTAGTACATCCTGTCTATCAATTTTCACCCCTTCCGTTGCATCTACCTTTTCCACTTCTACCGATATTTTGTCAGCATCCACCTCCTTAGTAAACACCGATACAAAGTACTCACTGAGTATTCTAGCCTTGCCCTGCGCCTCTAAGCATATCTCACCTTCTTTGTCCCTAATAGGTCCCACCCCACCCAATCAAGTTGATATTAATTAAGTAGCTGCTGCAGAACAAAACTGAAATCTTCTGTAAGTATCCCAGCCCAGAGCATTCAAAAACCTCAATCAGTGTAAGGAAGAAAAAGCTAAAATAATTAACAGCGGCGGACCTGGGCGAGAAGTGAGTGGAGCAGCGAGGCTAAAAAGCTATACAGGGTGATTGCTTTAATAGTGCGGGTCGCAGTGGTTGCTGGGTAAGTTTTTTTTTTACCTGTATATAAGTTGGCGGTTTCTAAACCCGAGACACTACACTTGTAGTGTCCCCCACCCTTCCACCTCCTCTAACCTAAAGGGGGTGAGTGTATATCAGGAGGCCCGGTGAGTATCTAAACTCACTTTCGCGGGCTTTTGTTTGCAGAGGCTGGTCGGGAGCGGAGAGAGCCGAGGCCCGGTGAGTATCTAGACTCACTTTCGCGGGCTTTTGTTTGCAGAGGCTGCTGTCGGGAGCAGAGAGAGCCGAGGCCCGGTGAGTATCTAAACTCACTTTCGCGGGCTTTTGTTTGCAGAGGTTTACCAATCTCAGACCGGCGGCGGCGTTCCAGAGCCACGTTATGATTCAAAACGTGACGTGGGCAGGAGGGAGCGGCTGATTGGGTGAGTATGGCAGGTTAGTATTTATACTACTTTATAGTTTGATAGTTAAGGTTCATAGTTTATAAAGTTTCGAAGATCTTAATTTTGTGATTATAATTTCTAGTGCTAGTAACCAAGGGCCCTTGAGTAATTCATTTAATTGAGTGAAATTGGTGGTATTGATTTGATTTAATTAAAGTTCAATTAATTAAAGGGTAAGTCATGGCAGGACAGCCCAGCCCCGTGTTGTGCTCCTCCTGCTCTATGTAGGAAATCAGGGACCCTTCCGGTGTCCCTGACGACCATGTGTGCGGGAAGTGTATCTAGCTGCAGCTACTGACAGCCCGCATTGCGGCGCTGGAGCTGCGGCTGGATGCATATTGGAGCATTCGCGATGCTGAGAACCTCGTGGATAGCACGTTTAGTGAGTTGGTCACACCGCAGGTGAAGGGTGTACAGGCAGGAAGGGAATGGGTGACCACCAGGCAGAGTAGGAGGTGCAGGCAGGTAGTGCAGGGGTCCCCTGTGGCCATCCCCCTCTCAAACAGATATACCGCTTTGGATACTGTTGGGGGGGATGACTTAGGGGAAGGCAGCAGCAGCCAACTTCCTGGCACCATGGGCGGCTCTGCTGCACAGGCTGGGAAGAAAAAGAGTGGAAGAGCTATAGTGATAGGGGACTCAATTGTAAGGGGAATAGATAGGCGTTTCTGCGGCCTCAACCGAGACTCCAGGATGGTGTGTTGCCTCCCTGGTGCAAGGGTCAAGGACGTCTCGGAGCGGCTACAGAACATTTTGGAGGGGGAGGGCGAACAGCCAGCTGTCGTGGTGCACATAGGCACCAACGATATAGGTAAAAAAGGGGATGAGGTCCTAAAAGCAGAATATAGGGAGTTAGGAGGTAAATTAAAAAATAGGACCTCAAAGGTAGTAATCTCAGGATTGCTACCAGTGCCACGTGCTAGTCAGAGTAGAAATAGGAGGATATTTCAAATGAATATGTGGCTAGAGGAATGGTGCAAGGGGGAGAGATTCAAATTCCAGGGACATTGGAACCGGTTCTGGGGGAGGTGGGACCAGTACAAACCGGACGGTCTGCACCTGGGCAGGGCTGGGACCGCTGTCCTAGGGGGAGGGTTTGCTAGTGCTGTTGGGGAGGATTTAAACTAATGTGGCAGGGGGTTGGGAACCTGAGCAGGGAGACAGAGGAAAGCATGTCAGGAAGGGACAGAAGGTATGGAGTAAAAGGTAAAGTGTTAAATAAGGAAAAAGCAGGAAGTAAGTGTCGCAAAACACATTTGAAAGTTCTTTATCTGAATGCACGTAGCATTCGTAACAAAATTGACGAGTTAACGGCACAAATAACTATGTATGGGTATGATCTTGTGGCCATTACAGAAACATGGCTGCAGGGTGACAACGTCTGGGAATTAAATATGCCAGGGTATTTAACAATCAGGAAGGACAGGCAGGAAGGAAGGGGAGGGGGGTGGCTATGTTAATAAAGGAAGGAATCACTGTAATACAGAGAAATGATATTGGGTCAAAAGATCAGGATAATTAAACAGATTGGGTAGAGATAAGGAATAATAAGGGGAAAAAAACACTGGTGGGTGTAGTATATAGGCCTCCTAATAGTTGCAACTCTGTTGGAAGAAGTATTAATCAGGAAATAGTTGGGGCATGTAATAAGGGAACAGCTATAATTATGGGGGATTTTAACTATCATATTAACTGGACAAATCAAATTGGGCAGGGCAGCCTTGAGGAAGAGTTTATTGAGTGTCTTAGGGATGGATTTCTTGAGCAGTATGTAACTGATCCTACAAGGGGGCAAGCAACCTTGGACCTGGTACGGTGTAATGAGTCTGGATTAATTAATAATGTCCTAGTTAAGGATCCCCTTGGAATGAGTGACCATAACATGGTTGAATTCCATATCCAATTAGAGGATGAGAAGGTTGGTTCTCAAACAAGCATACTGAGCTTGAATAAAGGAGACTATGATGGCATGAGAGCAGAATTGATTAAAGTGGACTGGGAAAATAGATTAAAGGGTAAGACGGTACATGAGCAGTGGTGTTCATTCAAGGAGTTATTTTACAACTTTCAAAATAAATATATTCCACTGAGGAAAAAAGGGTGTAAAAGAAATGGCAGCCATCCATGGCTAAGTAAAGAAATTAAAGAAAGTATCCAACTAAAAACAAGGACATATAAGGTAGCCAAAGTTAGTGGGAGGATAGAAGATTGGGAAGTCTTCAAAAGACAACAAAAAGTAACTAAAGGATTGATTAAGAAAGGGAAAATAGACTATGAAAATAAATTAGCAAAAAATATAAAAACAGATAGCAAGAGTTTCTATAGTTATATAAAAAGAAAAAGGGTGGTTAAGGCAAATGTAGGTCCCTTAGAGGATGAGACCAGGAAATTAATGGTGGGAAACATGGAGATGGCAAAAATGCTGAACAAATATTTAGTTTCAGTCTTTACGGTAGAGGACACTAAGAATATCCCAACACTGGACAAACAGGGGGCTCTAAGGGGGGAGGAGCTAAATACGATTAAAATCACTAAGGAATTGGTACTCAGTAAAATAATGGGACTCAAGGTGGATAAATCCCCTGGACCTGATGGCTTACATCCTAGGGTCTTGAGGGAAGTGGCAGTAGGAATTGTGGATGCTTTGGTAATAATTTTCCAAAACTCCCTGAACTCAGCAAAGGTCCCGGCAGATTGGAAAACTGCTAATGTAACACCCTTATTTAAAAAGGGTTGTAGGCAGAAGGCTGGAAATTATAGACCAGTTAGCCTAACATCTGTGGTGGGTAAAATTTTGGAGTCTATTATTAAGGAGACAGTAACGGAACATTTAGATAAACATAATTTAATAGGACAAAGTCAGCATGGCTTTATGAAGGGGAAGTCATGTCTGACAAATTTGCTCGAGTTCTTTGAGGACATAACGTACAGGGTGGATAAAGGGGAACCAGTGGATGTAGTGTATTTAGACTTCCAGAAGGCATTCGACAAGGTGCCACATAAAAGATTATTACTCAAGATAAAAAATCACTGGATTGGGGGTAATATTCTGGCATGGGTGGAGGATTGGTTATCTAACAGGAAGCAGAGAGTTGGGATAAATGGTTCATTCTCGGACTGGCAACCAGTAGCCAGTGGTGTTCCGCAGGGGTCGGTGCTGGGTCCCCAACTCTTTACAATCTATATTAACGATTTGGAGGAGGGGACCGAGTGTAACATATCAAAGTTTGCAGATGATACAAAGATGGGAGGGAAAGTAGAGAGTGAGGAGGACATAAAAAATCTACAAGGGGATATAGACAGGCTGGGTGAGTGGGCAGAGATTTGGCAGATGCAATACAATATTGGAAAATGTGAGGTTATGCACCTTGGCAGGAAAAATCAGAGAGCAAGTTATTATCTTAATGGCGAGAAACTGGAAAGTACTGCAGTACAAAGGGATCTGGGGGTCTTGGTGCAAGAAAATCAAAAAGTTAGTATGCAGGTGCAGCAGGTGATCAAGAAAGCCAATGGAATGTTGGCTTTTATTGCTAGGGGGATAGAATATAAAAACAGGGAGGTATTGCTGCAGTTGTATAGGGTATTGGTGAGACCGCACCTGGAGTACTGCATACAGTTTTGGTGTCCATACTTAAGAAAAGACATACTTGCTCTCGAGGCAGTACAAAGAAGGTTCACTCGGTTAATTCCGGGGATGAGGGGGTGGACATACGAGGAGAGGTTGAGTAGATTGGGACTCTACTCATTGGAGTTCAGAAGAATGAGAGGCGATCTTATTGAAACATATAAGATTGTGAAGGGGCTTGATCGGGTGGACGCGGTGAGGATGTTCCCAATGATGGGTGAAACTAGAACTAGGGGACATAATCTTAGAATAAGGGGCTCCTCTTTCAAAACTGAGATGAGGAGAAACTTTTTCACTCAGAGGGTAGTGGGTCTGTGGAATTTGCTACCCCAGGAAGCTGTGGAAGCTACTTCATTAAATAAATTTAAAACAGAAATAGACCGTTTCCTAGAAGTAAAGGGAATCAGGGGTTACGGGGAGCGGGCTGGAAATTGGACATGAGTTTGAGTTCGGATCGGTCAAGGCCCTGTGGGTGGCGGGGCGGGCCCAGAGGCCGAATGGCCTGGTCCTGCTCCTACTTCTTGTGTTCTTTAGAGTTGAGGTTGGATCAGATCAGCCATGATCTCATTGAATGGCGGAGCAGGCTCGAGGGGCCGATTGGTCTACTCCTGCTCCTATTTCTTATGTTCTTATGTTCTTAACTCCATCTCTTCTACCAAGACACTTAGGCCACGATTTTGCCGGCACTCAGAGGTCAGGTTTGGAGGCGAGTCATAGGTTAAATTTATTTTGATTGACGGCGGGTTCCGATCCCTCCGTCAACCCACCTCCAAACAGCTTTCCCAAGTGTCGGGTCCCCGATTTGCGAATGGACCCGACACCTAGCGGCGGGAAGTGGATTAAAGGCAATTACCTGCCTATTAACAGGTACTTGCCAGTAGTTGTCAGCCTATTTCTGGATTTTACTGCTTCTGGCTCGGGATTCCCGACGTCCGGACACCATGCCAGGTAAGTGTGGCGTGTTGTGAGTCTGCTGTAATGTTTCTGGATTGATGACAGCTGCAGAAGTGATGTGAAGGATCCAATGTTGCACATGGTGAGTCTCAGAGGAAAGAAAATGTTGGTTACTGCATTTTTAACACATTTACAGATTTCTTTAGCTTACAAGTTTTAAAATCCATGTCCAGTGCCACCTCATTGGGAGAACCTCTCTCACCAGTGACAGATCGCTTCTGTCACCTCACCTGCAGCTGCCATCTATTCCAGCCTATGGAGGGAGTCATTGGAGAGTCTGGGTGCAAGAGGTCACCTTTGTGCAGTGATTGTCAGTGTTTGCAGCACCTCAATGCTGTCAAACACTGAAAAATCAACTGTCAAAATTAAATTGTGCGTGGTCCCTTTAAGGAAACCGGTAGATGGCGGGTCATCAAATGATGTCATCTGACCTGCTTCCTGTTAATTGGCCGGCAAGCCTGCAGGGCGGGCTTAACAAGGTCAATCAAGGCAAAATCACATCTGTGGAGCGGAAGCAGCTGGGGGCAGGACTGGAAGCCGGAAATCAGCTGTCCCGCACTCAACCCGCCTCCATTAATAAAATCGCGGCCTTAGGCTGGAATAATGTGAAATAAAGGGCCAAAGAAAGAATTACCAATAGAAAATAGCAGCTACCAGTGGAAGTCCATCACCTGCAATATAAATGACCCTGCAGGATTAAAGGTCAGTACCTGAACTCAGCTTAGGACATAGGCACCTCATTCAAGACACGGCCAAACCAGGAGAGAAGAGAGCAACTTGGTTATATATTGTCAGATTGGGTCAGTGATTTTTTTTCCTCTTGTTTCCTCACATGGTAGCTGTTAATATTGCTGCCATCATCATTCACACCTCATCTAGAGCTATCTTTTGTTTCTTAACTTGTCCCATTACCTCTCCTTTTGCCTCGCACCATCATCCCTTTTGTCAGTCAATCTCTCCTGCCTTCCATCCTATCGCAGACCTTCCCTTTGTTCTTTCCTCCCCTCCTCCCTGCCTCTGCTTAAAAATCTCTCCTCCCTGACCTTTTCCAGTTCTGACAGAGGGTTCGACCCGAAATGTTGACTCTGTTTCTCTCTCCTCAATGCTGCCTGACCCGCTAAGTGTTTCCAGCACTTTCTGTTGTTATTTCAGTGTTGCCTAAGTCAGAAGGTTCAAGCTCCACTGCAGGACTTAAGTATGTAATCTAGGCTGACACTTCAGTGCAGTGCCGAGGATTGCTGCATTGTTGGAAGTGCCATCTTTTCAGATGAGATCTTAAACCGAAGCCCAGCCTACCTGTTCAGGTTGATGTGAAAGATCTCATGGCACTATTCAAAGAAGAGTCGGGAGTTTCCTGGTATCCTGGCTAGCATTCATCCCTCAGCCAACACCACCAAACAGATTATCTGGTAATACATCACATTTGCTGATTGTGGAACCTTGCTGTGTACAAGTTGACGTGAAAACTGCAATGCAAGTTCTTTGGAAAACATTGCTAATTTAAAAAAATGTTGTTGAAAGAAGGCGAAAACCAGAAAATCAAAGCTCAAAGACAGATGAATCGATCAGTATAATCTTCCCACAGAACTTCATTGTCTGTAAAGCGCTTTGGGGCGTCCTGAGATCGTGAAAGGCGCTATATAAATGCAAGTCTTTCTTTCTCCTTTACAGAAAGCCATTCTCCCCACGTGGTATGAGGGGCCTGCTCCAGTAATTAACATCAGTGCAGTTACACCTGAGGAGAAAAAGGCTGGCTTTTTTCTTAGTTCTCCAAGTAGATTCAACTTCCTGAGAGCTAGTTTTGTCCATCATAATGATCCAAAGCAGGAGATTATCACAAAGGCAAGTACGGATGAGGGAGGCCAGTCAGCCCATCTAGCTCATCCTTCTAGAGAAACATATGATTCCTTCATCACAGCATATTACTGCCTCTGGAATGAAGTTGTTAAGCAAATATTGTCTGAATCTCTTTCTAACTCATTTTGTGGTTTATCAGACTCTAAGGGGGAGAAATTCGGTACCTCATGCACCTCCCGTTAGCCCCTCCAGGGGACGATAACGGGGCGCTAATGACTTACCGCCCGGGCGCGGTGATAATACCGCTGCCCGTGAAATTCACCTGAAGGTTTGTGGCGGCGGTAACCCCTAGCGCCACCATCTCCTGCGCCTGGAAATCGTGACATCATCCGGGTACGCAGAGCCCCATTAGCGCCCCGACCCGAAATTCGGTTCCGCCCCCTGCAGCATCACTGGGCGATGACACCGACAGCTGCAGGAGGTGTTGTTCGGGCGGCCGGGCGCTTCGGGAGCGCTCATTAAAGGTAAGGCCGCTGGTCTGCAGAAAAAATTTGTTTCCATCCCTTAGGTTGCCGTTTGAAAATGTTTAACTGCCGTGATTGATCAGCCCTGCACTCCGTTAGAGTGCTTGGGGTTAATCGTCGCGGATCCCAGCTGCCGTCAGCGACGAGGGACATCGTTCAAATTCAGAGCCTGCAGCAATGGCCCTTCCCTTTAAGGGAGGGAAGGAGCCCTCGGATCCCGGCGGCGCTGCACGGGTCATTGTGCAGCGCTGCACCTCTACCGCCCCTCCTGCGTGGTTTAGTGCTCCAGAAGCGAAGTGGTAGCACCTTATTTAGCACTCCACTTCCTTCCTGGAGCGCTAACACCCAATTTAGAGAAAGCTGAGAATCATTAGCGCCTGGCGCTAATTTTTCCAGCTTTCAAAATTTATTGCCCCAAACGGGGCGAGACGGAATTTCTCCCCCGAATACTTAGTACTTATGTTTATCAGAAACAGTAGTGATCCCAGCACTGATCCCTGGAGCATTCCATTTCAAATATCTTACCAGCAAGTACTTGTTACTTCTGCACCTCCAAGTTTTATCTATTGTCTTAAACGTGTGTAGCAGCCTTTCATTGGGAACCAGCCTCCCCACCTGGCTATACCTTCCACCACTTGCCCCGCTCAGACCGCTGTGGTGGCGGTGTGTCTCTCATCACCAAATCACACCATGGTCTGTCCCCCTACTCCTCCGGCACTTTCTCCTCCTTTAAGCATCTCACTTTATTCCACCCCTCTCACCTCTCATTTAAAATTCTTGTTCTCTACCGCCCACCCAAGTACCATAAACATTTTATTACTGAGATATCTTCATTGTTCTCCTCTCTCAGCCTCTGCACCGAACAACTTCTCATCTTCGGAGATTTCAGCTTCCATCTCAATTCATCATGCTCTCGCTCCTCTGAGTTCACTAGCCTCCTATCCTCACTTAATCTCTCCCTCCATGTAAAGTCCCCAACCCATATTCACGGCCACCCCCTCGACTATGCCATCTCTCGTGGCCTCGCTACTCCCATCGTGTCAATCGCAGATAAGGCCATCTCTGACCATTTCCTCGAATCGCTCTCCACCCACATCCCCCTTCCACCCCCCCACAACCCTACTTCCTTCTGTGTTCACCCTGGAAAAAACTCTCTCCCAACTCTCTTACTACTGCACTTATGAAATCTCAACTGTCCAGCCTTTGGCCCTCCATTCACCACGACATTTCTGCAGCTACCGATCTGCTCAACCACACCCTCACCACCACCTTAGATGCCCTAGTCTCTACTAAAACAATTACCCTCTCTCAGCCTGGCCATTCCCCCTGGTACGGCTCTCATCTTCGCTCCTTTAAGTCTAAGGGACGCAGACTCGAACGGACATGGCGGACAACTGGTTTAGCCATTCACCGCCAGATCTGGCTGGACCACATAAAGCATTATCGGATCCTGCTCTCATCTGCCAAAATTGCTCACTATTCCAGAACCATTCTGGAATGCAAAGATAAACCCCGGCTTTTATTCTCCACTGCTAACCATCTTCTTAAACGCCTCTCCCCAGTCTCCTCCACCCTCACCTCCGACAACAAGTGTGAGGAGCTCATGGAATTCCTTGGGCTGGATTTTGCCAATGTGGGCGGGCTGGGGCGTGTCAGGTGGAAATCGTGTCAGGACCCCGACTCCGAAGTGAAGTGGTGAAAAAGTGGGATTTTGCCCTAATTGGGCAATTGATTTCCTGCGTGTGGGAACCACTTGCCCAATGAGTCTTTTCAGACAGAAAGTCGCCTCCGATGACGTCATCAATGCTGTTGGATTTAAGGCCTGCAAGCAGCCTTGCTTCTTCTGGAGACTGCAAAGGCTCTGCAGTTTATATGAAGGAGTTGAATTGTGGAAAATGTCAACCATCAAGCAAAAGTGTGCTCCTCGATTTGAAAAGCCCTCCCTCCAAGCTCTGGTGCACGGAGCCAGCTGTAATAAGGAGGTGCTGTTCCCTTCCTCAGGGAGAAAAAAACCACCCCAGCAGACAAAAGCTGTGCGGCTGCAAGTGGCCCAGGAGGTCAACTCCATATCGATGAGTCGCAGAACCTGGCTGCAATGTAGGAAGAGGTTTCATGACCTTCTCCGCACAGAAAAAGTGAGTATGACTTTCCCATCACCCTCAATCTGATCCCCATCGCCTCTCCTCATCAGCATTCTGCTTTGCCAACCTCTTCCTCCACATGCCACTTGACACTGACATCCCTGCACCCTTACCCATTCCCTCTCTCTCTATGGTCACATTCACTTAACTATTCGACCATGCAGCCCTCACACTCCCTATCACTGTGATGCCATGACAACAACAACTTTCAACACATAGGGAGGGTCCTTTGTCTCCTTCTAAGCATCTATGCTATGGATTCTCTACACTCACTCCTTCATTCTCACTCAAACTCCACTTGTGTCCCTCATTGCTGGAAAAGAGAGCCCACAATAAGAGGGAAAGAGCCATGACAGGAGGAGGGCCACCCTCAGTAGCCCAGCTCACCCTCTGGGAGGAGGTGACCCTGGAAATTGTTGGTATCGAGGAGGATATCCAAGTGGGGGACGGACAGATGGGCGCATCACAAGAAGCTGGTGACAGAATAGTTTGGAATCTCTCTCATTGACATAGCATGAGTGACTGATAATGATTCTGATGCTCTAACAGATTGACTTATGATCATCTGCAATATTCAATGTGTATGTAACCTTGGCCTCACATCTCTAACTCTTTCCTTTACTCCCCCACAGGACCATCGAAAGCCCCCGTCCCCACTATCCAGGAGGAACAGCCTGAACCTCCAGACTCCTCAGAGGAAGCTGCAACCTCTGAGGGAGCAGCGTCAGCAGAATTCAGCGCACCCAGTACCAGTGCAGACACTCACACCTCGGTGGGACCTTCGCGAGATAGAGTAGTGTTGGCACCTGGTGTATCACAGCTCACAAGTGAGCATCAGCAGGTGGTGGAGACAGGGACAGCAGCGGAGAGTCCTCGTCGGAGGGCGCAGGACTCTGCCAGCTCGGCTCCGCTGCATGTCGACCCTGTGCCTCCGGGTCCATCCAGAAGGAGTGTGTTGCTGGAACTCCAGGAACAGGTGCAGGAGTCTCTGGTAGGTTTTGTCTCCGGGGTCACTGCGAGTGTGGAGCGAATGGAGGAGTCCATCGCGAACATGAGCAGAGCCTTTGTGGAGGCATTGGCGCATGAATGCATCACTGTGGAAAGGATGGCAACCTCCGTGGAAAGGATGGCTACCTCCATGGTAAAGCTGGCTACCATAGAGGAGAGGATGGCCACGGTAGAGGAGAGGTTGGCTACGTCCATGGAGGAGCTTAGTCGCCAGGGTATTGAAAACATGGTCATTGTTCAGAATAGACTGACATCTCTTGAGGAGCGATGGTCAGTTATTGAGCAAACAAACCAGACCTTCATGCAAGTCCTCTGGAGTAGGACTTCCAGTGCAGAAACAGGTCCTCATGGCCCCCCTGCAGTGCAGCAAGGTGCTGTCAAGCCACTTGCTAGCTCTGAAGTGGGGCTGACCTATGAGAGGGATGTTGGTGGCAGACAACAAGGAAGTGGGGGCTCCTCTCCAAGTGCTCATACGACCATGCCACAGCAAAGCCCTCGGTCAGAGCCCCACCAGAGTCCTCACCCAACTGAGATGGGCGTCTCAGCCCCTGCACAGCCGCAGGAGCAGCAGACTGTTGGCGAGCCCGCACAGGTTCGCCACCCCAGAGGACACCCGCCAAAGGCATCGAGACAGGAGCAGCAAGAGAGTGTGCAAGGGCCTCCACATCTGCTGAAGCCACAGTGGAAGCACCACGTAGGAGCACGCGTAAGAGGAAGATAATGCACAAGTAGTCACAAGGGTAGTCACTTGGGTGCTGTGTTGTTTTGTTTTTGGACCAGCCATCATTGTGATTGTATTATAAAGTGTTTTGATGGTAAACTGTTGAAGTTGTGGCCTGTGCCATTTCACAAATGGGACTTTCACATTGAGGGCTTAGGGTGCCTTGCGATTGTTAGAATGGTGGTCAGAGTGATAGGATTCCGCAGGTTCTTCTCCATTGTCAATACTCTAGTAAGAAGGAGCGAGACTAAAGTGTTTGATTGAACAGGCTAAGCAAATCTGGCCAGGATGAGTGCGTCCCTTGCATCCCTGGCAGCAATGTTGTCGCGCACTGGCGCCTTCTGGCCTGTGCATCTTCAGGTGGGTGACTAGCAGCTTGATGCTCCTGTTGATGCTCCTGCTGTTGGTGTTGCTGTTGCTCATGGTGCTGCTGCTGGCGCGGCTGGTCTGTGTCCGAATCTGATGTCCAGGAGGAAAGGAATTAAATGGTCGCCATGCATCTGGTATATGCCTTAGTTGAGGAAGCGCTTAGTCAAGGTGGGGAGAGGGGTTTCCCAGGAGATCACATTGGAGATGGGTGTCAGGCTCCAAACTTCCACAACATTGAGTAGGCCTGTTAAAAGTTCCCCCAGACCCGAAACAACAACGTTCTGCCACCTGCAAATGATCATTGGTGAAAACTCCTTTGTAATGGTGGAGCTGCAGCTGTGTGTAAGCAATCCACTTGTGAGGCCACAAGCATTACATGGCATGTTCCAGAGGAGGCATGAAGGATGGGGGGAATGTCCAAAAATTGGAAAGGCCTCTCAAAATGGGATTATAGAGGCTATTAAGTGGTTGTTAAGGGCCTTAAGGGCCTATCACGCCTCTTGGAGGCGGGATGGAAAGGGGGTCAGAAAACACACATTTGGGAAAATTGCTCGGAGTCGGGATTGAGGCGGGATCAGGCCCGCCCGCCATTTTTGGCGATTTTACCACCTCACACGCCTCCAATCCCGCCTCCTCTGGCCTGGCAAAATTGAGCCCTTTGTTTCTAAGATTGAGACCATCCGTTCAGCTGCCTCTGCCACTTCCCTTCCTTCCCCTAGCCCACTGGGCTAAACTTCCTCGATGGTTCCCCCCTGCCCTCGCCCTGAACTCACATCTTTCTCCAGTTTCTCTCCGATCTCCCCTCATGACCTCTCCATCTTGTCCATGAGACCCACCTCCTGCTCCCTCTGCCCTATTCCCACCAAATTGCGGACCACCCAACTTCCTTTTCTGGCTCCCATGTTAGCTGACATTGATAACGGTTCTCTCTCCTCAGGTACTGTCCCCCTCTCCCTCAAATCTGTCATCATCACCCCTCTCCTCAAAAAACCAACCCTTGACCCCTCTTGCAAACTACCGCCCCATCTCCAACCTCCCTTTCCTCTCCAAAGTCCTTGAACCTGTCGACGCCTCCCAAATCCATGCCCATCTTTCCTGCAATTCCATGTTTGAATCCCTCCAATCAGGTTTCCACCCTTGCCACAGTACCGAAACGGCTCTCATCAAAGTCACAAATGACATCCTTTATGACTGTGACAAAGGTGTCTATCCCTCCTCGTCCTTCTTGACTTGTCTGCAGCCTTTGACACAGTTGACCACTCCATCCTTCTCCAACGCCTCTCCACCGTCGTCCAGCTGGGTGGGACTGCAATCTCCTGGTTCTATTCTTAGTTATCTAATCGTAGCCAGAGAATCTCCTGCAACGGCTTCTCTTCCTGCTCCCGCATCATTACCTCTGGTGTCCCCCAAGGATCTATCCATGGCCCCCTCCTATTTCTCATCTACATGTAGCCCCTTGGCGACATCATTCAAAAACACAGCATCAGTTTCCACATGTACGCTGACGACACCCAGCTCAACCTCACCACCACCTCTCTCGATCCCTCCACTGTCCCTAAATTGTCAGACTGCTTGTCCGACATACAGTTCTGGATGAGCAGAAATTTTCTCCAATTAAATATTGGGAAGACCGAAGCCATTGTTTTCGGTCCCCACCACAAACTCCGTTCCCTAGCCACTGACTCCATCCCTCTCCCTAACATCTGTCTGAGGCTGAACCACACTGTTCGCAACCTTGGTGTCATATTTGACCCTGAAATGAGCTTCCGACCACATATCCGCAGCATAACAAAGACCGCCTATTTCCACCTCCGTAACATCGCCCGTCTCCGCCCCTGCCTCAGCTCATCCGCTGCTGAAACCCTCATCCATGCCTTTGTTACCTCTAGACTTGACTATTCCAATGCACTCCTGGCTGGCCTCCCACATTCCACCCTACATAAACTTGAGGTCATCCAAAACTCAGCTGCTCGTGTCCTAACTCGCATCAAGTCCTGTTCACCCATCACCCCTGTGCTTGCTGACCTACATTGGCTCCCGGTTAAGCAGAGCCTCGATTTCAAAATTCTCATCCTTGTTTTCAAATCCCTCCATGGCCTCGCCCCTCCCTATCTCTGTAATCTCCTTCAGCCCCACAACCCCCCGAGATATCTGCGCTCCTCTAATTCTCCCCTCCTGAGCATCCCTGATTATAATCACTCAACCATTGGTGGCCGTGCCTTCTGTTGCCTTGGCCCTAAGCTCTGGAATTCCCTGCCTAAACCTCTCCACCTCTCCACCTCTCTCTCCTCCTTTAAGACGCTCCTTAAAACCTACCTCTTTGACCAAGCTTTTGGTCACCTGTCCTAATTTCTCCTTATGTGGCTCGGTGTCAAATTATTTGTCTAATAATACTCCTCTACAACGCCTTGGGATGTTTTACTACGTTAAAGGCGCTATATAAATACAAGTTGTTGTTGTTGTTGTTTATTGAAAGCTTTCAACTTGTTAAGTCAGAAGTTGGCATATGTCGAGGACAGCATGAGAGAGTGCATGTAGCACTTGCCATAAATCAAGGAGAGCAGGCAGGAGATGAGGTAGGCCAATGGGTTCTCTTTGACATTAAAGATTCTCCGCGGGAGTTGTGAAATGCCATTAGTCTTTTGTTCCCTTGCATCCTTCAGATTTCAACTGCTTCAAGCATGTCATGGACTGGTCCAGGGACCCTTGCTCCAACTCAAATGAAATTTAGCTTGTTGGTTTGCACAGCGAGATCTCCGGAAGGCAAAGCAGTCAGTGCCAAAAAAACTGTTTACTTTGAGCACAATTTTTTTTTCAGTCGCTGATTTATGAATCTTATATTGGCATCCTCAAGGGGCGGATTTAACCCTACCCACCCAGTAGAAATCAGGCAAGTGGGCAGTTACAATTGTCTGGGTGACTCACCCGCCAATGTCTTGCATCGATCCTGCCATTTTCTATTTTAACCCGCTCTTCTGAGCAGGCGGCGTAGATACCCTACCGAAGTCGGTGGGGTCCTCTTTAAATATGCAGATTGGGGTTGATGACGTCATCGGGTTTCCCCCCCACTGCGATTTCATCTGTGACCTGAGCGGGGAAGCCATTGTGGCTTTCGCACCTAGTGAAGACAGCAGAAAGAGGACCTAGGACCAGAAGAGGTTCAAACAGGTCCATTTTTTTTTTTTTGCTTTCCTTTAGGTCCCAGGAGGAGAGCAGGAAAGCTCCTCCACACCCCACAAAGAAAGTTTAGGTCTATCCTGCCCCGGGCTCGCCGCCCCCCCGCCACCGCCCCCCCCCCCCCCCTCCACCGCACCCCCTTCCCTCCTATAAAACCCTCCTGTAACACCCTCTCCACCGCGACTTACTTTGTTCCCAGCGACCATTCCTTTGGTGCCAGCCAGCGGGCTCCTGCTGCCGAGGTCAGGGGGGAGTTTGGCACTAGCATCAACTCCGACCCACCCGATTTCTGCTCCCAATTAAAATTGGGCTTCAATTTACTGTCACCACAATACCGAATGAACTATATCGAATTATTGAGGGGTGAAAGACTTGCTGTCGATAATTTTAGTAAATAACACTGATGCCATTTCCATCCTCTTAGATCTGTACAAAGATCACAATGATAAATGTAGATAAGGAAGGCCATTAGGCCCATCAACTTGTCTCTCCATAGAAACACAGTATTGGCCCATCACAGTGCATAACTGCCTCTTGCATGATTCCAGAGATTTTGCCTTCACTATCCTACCTAAAAGACCATTGCAAGGATTAATCACTCTTTGTGTGAGCGCTGAAGAATCTGAGTTTTTCTCACCTTTCCGCATAAGAGTTCACTGGCATGAGAGATATTGGAATGAATCCTTTATGGGTGGTGTATTTTCTTTTAACAATTCATTTATGTTAGAAAAATCTAATTCGAATGCACTTTCACAGCACATCCAGAATTAAACACCCTTTAATGTTTACAGGAATCTGCTGATGCTTTGATCCGGTTGGATAGAAACATTATTCTTCCCTCTGTGTACCATTTTTTAAGTGCCGAAGACATCCCATGAGATCCTATAGCAGTCCAGTCCACTGTGGACATGTGCTCATCACCCTATTAGAAACATAGAAACATAGAATCTAGGAGCAGGAGTAGGCCATTCGGCCCGTCGAGCCTGCTCCGCCATTTAATACGATCATGGCTGATCATCCAAATCCAGTACCCTGTCCCTGCTTTAATCCCCACAGTACATATATCCCACCCTATCCCCGTAACCCCACGTATTTAATTCCCCCTAACATATCCCATCCTATCCCCATAACCCCACATATTTAATCCCCCCTAACACTAAGGGTCAATTTACCATAGCCAAATCAACCTAACCCACACATTTTTGGACTGTGGGAGGAAACCGGAGCACCCGGAGGAAACCCACGCAGACACGGGGAGAATGTGCAAACTCCACACAGACAGTCACCCGAGGTCAGATTCGAACCCTGGTCTCTGGCGCTGTGAGGCACCAGTGCTAACCACTATGCCACCGTGTTGTATTATTTACAATGCACAGCACATGGCCAGTAAGATCCATTCTTATTAAAAAAAAATTGCAGACAGGCCTTGCAGCAAGTTGAAGCCCATGGGATAAAAGTGGCAAAGATGGGCAAAGAGAGGGTATGAGAATAGAATGGCAGCCAACATAAAATGTAATCCAAAAATCTTGTATATGCAGATAAATAGTAAAAGGGTAATAAAAGGAGGAGTGGGGCCGATTAGGGACCAAAAAGGAAACCTACGCATGGAGGCAGAGGGTATGGCTGAGGTACTAAACGAGTACTTTGCATCTGTCTTCACCAAGGAAGAAGATGCTGCCACAGACATAGTAAAGGAGGAGGTAGTGGAGATACTTGATAGGATACTTGATAGGATAAAATTAATAAAGAGGAGGTATTAGAAAGGCTGGCTGTACTTAAAGTAGATAAGCCACCAGGAGCAGATGGGATGCATCCTAGGATGCTGAGGGAATTGAGGGAGGAAATCGCGGAGGTACTGGCCATAATATTCCAATCCTCCTTAGATACGGGGGTGGTGCCAGAGGACTGGAGAATTGCAAATGTTACACCATTGTTCAAAAAAGGGTGTAAACATAAACCCAGCAACTGCAGGCCAGTCAGTTTAACCTTGGTAGTGGGGAAGCTTTTAGAAACAGTAATCAGCGACAAAATTAACATTCACTTGGACAAGTGTTGGTTAAGAAAAGCCAGCGCGTATTTGTTAAAGACAAATCATGTTTAATTAACTTGATTGAGTTCTTTGATGAGGTAACAGAGAGGGTTGATGAGGGTAATGCAGTTGACGTAGTGTACAAAAGGCGTTCGACAAAGTGCCACATAATAGGGTTGCCAGCAAAGTTGAAGCCCATGGAATAAAACGGACAGTGGCAGCATGGATACGGAATTGGCTAAGTGATAGGAAACAGAGAGTAGTGATGAACGGTTGTTTTTCAGACTGGAGAAAGGTGTTCCCCAGGGGTCGGTTCCAGGACCACTGCTTTTCTTGATATATATTAATGACTTGGATGTGGGTGTACAGGGCACAATTTCAAAATTTGCAGATGACACAAATCTTGGAAGTATAGTGAACAGTGAGGAGGAGAGTGATAGACTTCAGGAAGACATAGACAGGCTGGTGAAATGGGCGGACACGTGGCTGATGAAATTTAATGCAGAAAAGTGTGAATCGATACATTTTGGTAGAAAGAATGAGGAGAGGACATAAAAATTAAATTAAATCCTGAAGGGGATTCACGAACAGAGAGACCTGGGGGTATGTGTGCACAAATCGTTGAAGGTGGCAGGGCAGGTTGAGAAAGCAGTTAGAAAGGCTTACGGGATCCTGGGCTTCATGAACAGAGGTATAGAGTACAAAAGTGTGGAAATTATGATGAACCTGTATAAAACACTGGTTCGGCCCCAACTGGAGTACTGTGTCCAATTCTGGGCACAACACTTTAGGAAGGATGTGACGGCCTTAGAGAGGGTGCAAAAAAGATTTACAAGAATGATTCCAGGAATGAGGGACTTCAGTTACGTTGATAGACTGGAGAAGCAGGGGTTGTTCTCCTTGGAGCAGAGAAGATTGAGAGGAGATTTGATAGAGGTGTTCAAAATCATGACGGGTCTGGACAGAGTAAATAGAGGGAAACCTTTCCCATTGGCAGAAGGGTCGAGTGCAGCGAAGGTTCACCAGACTGATACCTGGGATGGCAGGAATGACGTATGAAGAGAGATTGGGACGATTGGGCTTGTATTCGCTAGAGTTTAGAAGAATGAGAGGGGATCTCATTGAAACTTATAAAATTCTAACAGGACTAGACAGACTAGATGCAGGAAGGATGTTCCTGATGGCAGGGGCATCCAGAACCAGGGGTCACAGTCTAAGGATAAGGGGTAAGCCATTTAGGACTGAGATGAGGAGGAATTTCTTCACCCAGAGAGTGGTGAACCTGTGGAATTCTCTACCACACAAGGCAGTTGAGGCCAATTCATTAAATATATTCAAGAAGGAGTTAGATATATTTCTTAAGGCTAAAGGGATTAAGGGATATGGGGAGAAAGTAGGGACAGGGTACTGAATTTGGATGATCAGCCATGATCTCATTGAATGGCCTACTCCTGCTCCTATCTTCTATGTTTCTATGAACCAGAGGACACAGATTTAAGGTGATCGGCAGAAGAACCAAAGGCGACGTAAGAAAAAACTTTTTTACGCAGTGAGTGGTTAAGATCTGAAATGCACTGCCTGAAAGGGTGGTGGAGGCAGATTCAATCTTATCTTTCAAAAGGGAGTTGGAAAAGTATCTGAAGGAAAGAAATTTGCATGGCTATGGGGAAAGGGCGAGGGAGTGGGTCTAGCTGAAGTGCTCTTGCAGAGAGCCGGCATGGGCTCGACGGGCCGAATGGCCTTCTTCCGTGCTGTAACCATTCTATGATTCTATGGGGTAAAAATTAGGTCGCGCCCCATTTGGGGCGCAAATATCGTCTGGACGCAAATATTAGCGCCTGGCGCTAATTATTGGCACTGACTGGAAACTTCACTTTTACCGCCCCGGGAGGTGAGTGGAGCGCTAAATCAGGCGCTGCACACCTGTCTTAAGGCGCAAAGGCCGAGCAGTGAGGCGCTAACTCAGCGCGCGAGCGCAGCGCAGCTGCTGCCAGTTAGCGAGGGAACACAGACACACTGGCGCCGGCCACTTCTTAAAGCGGGGGGTGCCAACTTGCTCCCCAGCCACACCCTGCTCATTGCAGCCTTGAATCTCGGCCTGGAGAGACCTGTGAATCCATTTTGCTGCCAAGGATGGAGAGGGTGAGAGAACACGCTCAGCGCTTCACCGAGCGGGCCTTGGATGCTCTGGTTGGCGCGGTGGAGCGCAGAAGATGTATGCTCTTCCCTGAGAGTGGCAGGAGGCCTTTGCCACGCGAGTTCAGAAGAGTGTGGAGGGAGGTGGCTCAGAGCGTCTCCTCCAGGAGCATGGTGCCCAGGACCCATACTCAATGCCGCAAAAAGTTCAACGACCTCACTCGGGTCGTCAGGGTGAGTGGCTTTTTCTCAATACCTCTCCATCCCTCCATCTCAACCTCACTCTATGGCCAGAGGGTCTTAAAACCCCAATGCACAACACTCATCCAACACCTATGGCCCTTTCATGAAACACACACACACATTCCACACTTTGCATACAGTAAGGGCTATTCACCTATGGGAGGCACATCAGGCAAGACCATGGCTGTATACAGTAAGGGCTATTCACCTATGGGAGGCACATCAGGCAAGACCATGGCTGTATATTTACTCAGATGCTGTCCTTTTTCTTACAGGCCAAGCTGGCGCATAATCGGAGACAGCAGCAACGGACAGGTGGAGGGCGGCCTCAGCTGCAACCCCTCAGCGATCTTGAGGAGCGCGTCCACAGGATTGTGGCAAGCCGGGTGATCGGTCCCGTCGCCACTGGAGACGCCGACCCCGTTCTGGACAGCAATGGTAAGGTCATCACCTTTTTGTCCTCTGTCCTTCCACTTGTCCCTCACAACACCAGCCTTTGACACTTTCAATCCAACTTGCTAACTCGCTGCACTTATTCCTCCCTTACTGCCACCCTGTCCTCACGCTAAAGCCACTCTTGTACCTCCCTGCTTTCAGATGGTGATTCACCAGCTGAGGAGACGGGCCCTGAAGCTGCCACTGGGAGTGATGCTGCAGCCGAGGAGGAAGAGGAAGCCGGAGCATCAGTGCCACCCTCTCCCGAGGAAGCCCATGCCCACACTGGGAACACGCCTTCCCTGGAGGGGAGCAGGGGGGAAGGGTCTGATGAGGGTGAAGCTCCAGGACCCAGCGGGCTGCAGCAACGCCATGGGGGGGGGTAGGGAAGAACGGGGGCCTTCTCCCCAGAGGGAGAGTATGCCAGACACTCCTACTGCAATGGACGCAGAGGAGGAGCGGCTGATCGCAGAAATGAACACCCAGGCGGTGGGCATGCACACTGAGCTCATGGGTGCAGTGGGAAGGGTGCCCGAATGCATTGAGTCTCTGGCAAGGAGTGTGGAGCACTTCGCTGTAGCACAGGCGGATGCCACACCAACGCTTAGTGCTGCAATTCAGTCACTGGCTGCCGTGATCCCATCTCTGACTGCTCTCATACAGACTCAGATTGAGGCCACGCGAGCACAGACTGCTGCCAACCTCGATGGTTCGTGCACATGTCCCCGGGGCTGTCACCGCGCCGCAGCAGGCCAGCAATCTGTTCTCCAGCAGATTGCTCCGGATGCTGAAGTGCTGCCCCGTGGGAGTGCCAGTGTGTCGGGCGAGCAGGGAGTTGCTGTCCTCTCTCACGATGACAGCATTCCTGCTGCCAACACTGTCACTTCTCCACTGCACTTGCCACTGCCTGTAGGACAGACTGCTGCCGCCCATGCAGAGTTGGTGCAGTCTGCAGCCGGGCCCTCCAGGCCCAGAAGTGGTCGAGGCCGTCCTTCAGGGGCATCTGCAGTGTCAGGGTCTGATGAGCAGCAGCCTTCCACCAGCCTTGCTGCAGCCACTGAGGTCCCATTACGGAGGAGCAGTAGGGTTAGAAGGGGGGAAGTGCGCAAGGGAAGGAGATCACCCTCGAAGGGCAAAAAGTAGGAGGTGTGACAAAATGCTGGTCATTTTTTTATTAAAGGTCGAGGTTCATGGTCCAACTTTTGTTTAGTGTTTTGGATATTATCTCCAGGTTGTGAGAACCAGTTATGTTATTGACTGTTTTTTTGTGTTTATTTCTATGAGTTTGTCATGAGGAATTGACACACACAGAGTTTGTAAAATAAATAAGTTTCTGTATTCAAAATATACATGGTTGGTGGCTGGAATTATTGGTGCCTTGGCCGCCTTAGGGGTTGTGTGCTGGGTTCATTAATGTTGTTAGCAATGGCAGGGGCCCTAGAAGCGGCTTGCTATTAGCCGTTGACGGATGGCCCTTGCAGTTTGACCATTGTGGGCCGCCCTCCCGCCTTGGTGCTGCTGATGATCATCCTCTCGTCCTCTTCCTCCTCTTCCTCCTCCTCCTCTGGTGGTGCTCCAAGGCCTGGTGGCATTGGCTGGGTCCTGAGGATTGCCATGTTATGCAACATGCAGCACACGACTACGAAGTTCGATACTCGCTCAGGCGAGTACTGCAGGGCTCCTCCAGAACGGTCGAGACAGCGGAACCGTTGCTTCAGCACGCCGATTGTGCGCTCAATTATGTTCCTGGTAGCTTGATGGCTCTCATTGTACCGCAGCTCAGCAGGGGTGTTGGGCGTACGGAGCGGTGTCATCAGCCAGGTGCTCAATGCATACCCCTTGTCCCCGAGAAGCCAACCAACTGGCTGATGCGGTGCCTCGAAAAGTTCTGCCACAGTAGTCTGGCGCAGGATAAAAGCATCGTGGCAGCTGCCAGGATACTGGGCATTGACAGCGAGTATCAGCTGTCTGTGGTCACAGACCAACTGAACATTCAAGGAATGGAACCCCTTTCTGTTCCGGAATTCCTCGGCATTCTCATGCGGAGCACGCAAAGCCACATGCGTGCAGTCAATGGCGCCCTGCACCATGGGGAAGCCCGCTACCCTCGCAAAGCCCAGAGCGCGGTCACGCTGCTTGTCTGGGGTCATGGGGAAAGAGATGAACTCTCGTCTCCTTTTAAAGAGGGCATTTGTGACCTGCCGGATGCAGCAATGCACCGCGAACTGGGAGATATTGGCGAGGTCCCCAGCAGCAGATTGAAATGAGCCAGTAGCGTAAAAGTTGAGAGCCACTGTGACCTTCACTGCCACCGACAGAGATGTCCTGGACCTCAGTTGAGGCTGCAGATCTGGCTGCAGCAGGTGGCAGAGCTCAGTGACCACCTCCTTGCTGAATCGCAGCCTTCGCAAACACAGCTCCTCAGACATATGGATGTAGGAGAGCTGTTCACGATATACCCTGGGAGGGTAAGCTCTCCTGTACATACGCCTGATGGCCCTCCTCCGTCTGGCCATCATTGCCACTCTCTCTCTGCGTCTCTGTATCCTCCGATTCAGCTGGAGCAGGACGACGCCCCCAATCAGTGCAGCCCCCATATTCTCTTTGCAAGCAAAGTAATGAAGGACAGCAACTAAAGTACCAGCGAAGTTAGGATCAATAGGCAAAACTACCTCACAAAGCGTTGAGTCAATGTAGAAGTCTCTCTTTCTCTCTCCGAATCTCTCTCTCTCTCTCAGAACGAGTGGTGCAAAAATGTCGACCACAGAAAAAGACAGGAAGAGGCCCCCTTTAAATAGCGACCGCCCCAGCCCCACAGCGATTGATAGCGTTCCAGTCTTCCGGTCGTTGGATGCGCCAGGCGGTAAGGCAGGGGGCGCCACTCAATTTCCGCTCCGGGGCGCCACAAGGGCGTTGCACCATGGAATGACGTCACAATCTGCGCGCGCAGGTGGTCGCAGCGGTAAGTTTTAGCGCCGCCGCACAATCTCTAGTTAAGTTCCCGAGCGGCGCAAACATCGCTGCGCCCGGGCGTTAGCGGCTTTGCGCCCCATTAGCACCCTCTTAAGGCGCTAACGGGAGGCGCAACCAACTGAATTTTTACCCCTATGATTCTATGAACATAGCCTGCCTCTGGTATGCAACAGGGTTACCTCCTGCTCCTTCTTTGGGCATTACCATCTGCGGGACATCTGCTATTCCCTCCAGGAGGTCTATAGCAATCTCATATAATGTTCCCATGTTTGTATAGGGTACAATATACTACAAAAAACTGACAGACTCGCTTTGGCAATGCTGAATGGTCCCCTATGAAATATGATAGACAATGCAATCACATTTTTAATACACCAAACATGTATTGAGCTATTATCGTGTACTTCATTATATCGCTGTTGGGCTTGAGATTGAGAATTTGCCCACATTAGTCATGAGCCAATTCTTTAGATTACAGACTGTTTTGTCTGTGAAGAACAAAACATTAATAAAAGACAAAACTTGATCAAATAAGCGATAAGTAAATGGGTTGTATTTGCCAAACTGCCAGCCAACCGGGAAATCTGCCCGTTGAAACATCATGGCTAGATTACATTGTGCCGATAGCTACAACCAAGTTGGCACATCCGAGATGATATTATAGGAGTAATGATCTGAGCCTAAATTTCTAATGTACCTACCGATGGGTGAGGCTACAAGCCAGGAGCAGAATGTTGGAAAGTTATCTTGTGTACATCACACGTTGGCTGCGCATTTCCCGCGTGAAGCCTTTTACTGTTTCTAAAAATAACTACCTCACTGCTGCCATTAGCAGATGCATGTTTCACTCATTTATATAGCATTCCGCTCACCGCCATTTTAACTAAAGCACTAACCTGTTTCAAATATCATGCGTGTGGATTAAGCACCCATCCGCTAATATCATAAACAGTCATTTCCAGGCTCCATGTAACTGTTGTAATGATTTAAGTATTGTTTCATTCAATTGCATAATAAGTGAGTTTTGATGTCGAATTTATGGATTAAGTGTTACTATATTGAAGTTTCATAGCAGAGAATTCCACTTATACCCTGTTCTGTTACTGGAATCAAGAAATTGCGCATAATATCTAGTGCTCCGAATGAAGACTGCATTTGAAAATAGACTGCATTTTCTTTTCTCTTAGTACCTCAGCACCCACAGTGATGCAGTATGATGTAGCTATCAAATCAGTAATTCACCTATTTGACTGATGACAATTTAATGTGTATCTGGTGCATTTTTTGTGTCAGAGCATTGTGATGGGAATGGCTTCATAAAATAAAATATATTGAGAAAAACATGAAGCACAAAGTTCATTTCCACTCTGAGGTTTTTTTTTATATATAAAGAAAAGCACTAACCCTATTTTGGATATCTGACCAATGTGAAATCTGTAAATGATTAATAATCTTGTGTCTGTGTGAATGTACATTTATGCAATGTGACCACATCCAGAACCATGTAACCAGGCATGAATCAGCCCTTTGAACCATTGATTATTTCTAATCAGTTACAATCAACTATATTTCACCAAAAATAATTTCGATGTAAAACAGATGCCGAGACAGTTACTTTTTTATCCACTGCATTATATAGTCCTGAAAAGTAGAAGTTATAACAAAATAAAGACCTTAAAATTTCAAGGAAAAAAAAAATTGCATGACATTTACAACATTTATAGACAGGCTATCCGGCCCAACCAAATAATGTAACCACCCCATTTCCAATTGTGCCAATAACTTCCGATACCCAACCCAAGGTACCACAATGAGCTTCAGGAACATCCATGGCCTTGGGCGCAGCCTTCCCCGATACTCCAGGAACCTCAGTTCAGCAACGCATTCACATAAGTATGCCCATACAGTCTTCATTGTTCTGTCTCTTAGCCATCCGCCTTTTTCACCCACATAGATAAATAACATGCTTTGAGGCCTGCCCCGAGTGCCTCCCTGAGCAGGCTTTCTGGCCCATCCCTGTGCTCTGAAATTTCTGGCCGAATTAGGCTCTTTGCTTCCCAATACACCCATGAAAAATAGATTGGCATTTATATAGCGTTTGATCACATCTCTTATAAATGCCTCATAACATTTCACGTACAATTAATTACTTTGAAATGCAGTGGCGTACAGGCAACCATGGCATCCATTTTGTACACAGCATCATCCTACAGAGACCAATGAGATGGATGTCCAATGAATCTGATTTTAATGGTGTTTGGTTGAGGGAGAAATGTTGCTCAGTATATTGGGAGAACTCCCTGCCTTTCTTTGAATAGTGCCATGTAATTTTTTACATCCACCGTAACCACTGGAACAGGCAGATAGGGCCTCGGGTAACATCGCATCTCCTCACTGCACTATCATCCCTGCTTGCTCCAGGTTCCCCAACCTAATTGTTTCCACCTACTCTGAGTGCTCCCAGGCCCCATCCCATCACAAATGTTAGTCCGAAGTACCAAGAGAAACCTCAGTGTTAACCTGACACCGACTCAGGAGTATCGACAGCAAAATGGTGCAACAATCTCTGCAATCCGCTTTTATCCAAGACTGAAAGGGAGATCAATAAATTCTCAGCTGCTTTACAGTACAAGGTTAGTTATTGAGAGAGATTATTACTTAATCACTATCATCCTTTTAGACAAAAAACCAAACTGTTTTTTAGTGCAATAGCACATCAAGATATGGCATAGCTGAAAGTGGATCGTCAAAATTGATCTTGAATCTGTCCTCCTAAAACATATCAGCAAGGCAATCACATATATTTTTGCCCTGAATAAATTCAGGTTTTGAAGCCTCACGATGTTTCAGATCACAACTGTCCCAACAAGTCATTTTTTTAATAGTGCTATCACTTTATGAAAAGGTAGCTTTTGTACTATTACATGTAATCAGTCATAATTATTGATCAATAATATTAGATTTTTAAAAATAATTTTCACCACGTTGTATATTTGTTTTAATGTCGTGAATATTACTTTCAAAAGTAGAATGATATAATACTTACCAAGGCCAGAGCTTTTGTTGAAAGTATGATTTTATTAGCAATAAAGTGAAAAGGCTGTCAGAAGGGACTGAAATGATTATCTGTCTAACAGGAGGTTTGGGATGGCCACCAAATCTCCCTTAACATTTCGCCATCCTTCTCTCAGTGTTCCATAAATAAAGTTAAGTGGTAATAGAGGTAGGATTGGGAGAGGGCATCTGGGATGTAAGTGGTCCCCCGGTCTATAATTTGGCCGGATGGTTTCTGTGATGGTCAAACCCCTCTGCACGTATTAAAGGGTCTGAGCTCTGTGACATCGTCAGGTCCAGTGCCGGGTGAGAGGAAAAGGAGAACACAGCAGGCATACTGAAAGGAAGGAGGAGCAAAGGACGCACAGATACAGAGAGAAAGGGACAGGAACTGTGTATGAGGAATGCAGACACTGTTGGCATACAGAAGAGAGAGAAGACAGAGGACAGGAGAGATAGACAGAAGCAGAAAGAGAAAGAAAGCCAGATAGGGTCAGAGAGAGGGCATTGAGAGAAAGTGTGTGAGAGTCATGCAGAGAGAGGGGGGTAGATAGAAAAAAAATGGAAGGCAAACAGAAAGACAGAGTGGGAGACAAGAAGATGTTTACAGAGGAAAGATACAAATGTTCTTTTCCCTGGTAATTCCAGAGGAGATTAACCAGTATATAACTTAAAATCCCTAGTAGCAGAGCCTTAGGCAGTGCATTAATGTTGACTTGATCTGCTTGTTAGTAGTGTACAACAAATAAAATACACTGAGGTAAGTGGAAGTAGGAGCACAATGTTGTGCCATGCAAAATGCACTTGTAATGCACAATGCAAAGGAAATCTATTTTGCTACAATACACGATATTATTTAACACTATGGGTGGAATTTTTCAGGGGGTCAGTGGGGGCACTTGGAGGTGGGTCTGCTGGGTAAAAAATGTTTTTGACAGCGGGTAGGAAAGCCACTGTCAACCCGCCTCCACGCTAATCTCCCAGATGTAGGGTCTGTCATCGCAGAACAGACCCGACACCAAGCGGCGGGGGAGGCAATTTACATAATTAGAGAGATTGTTAAGAGGCAATTAACTAGTATTTTATGCTTACCTTTAGAGTTTATGGGCTGGATTTTGTCAATGGGGACGTGATGGAGGCGGGACTCCCACTTTTTGGGTTGTAGTCCCGCCTCCATCGATTTGTGGCCAACTCATTGTATTTTCCCTTGATTGACCTTGTTAAGCCCGCCCAGCGGGCTTAGCAGGCCATTCAAGGGTCCCTTGGATACAGGTGACGTCAGCCATTGAAATTTCATCTGTCAAGAGCTTTTGACAGATGAAATTTCAGTGTTTGACAGCTCTGTGAAGCTGTCAAACACTGACAATATGATTTCTAACGTCCCTGTACTTAGACTCAGTTAGAAATCAATCCAGCACAGAAAGCAGAGACTGCAGCTTTTGACAGCTCCGCGGCCATTCTGCTTTCTGTGCCGGTGAGATTTCTGACTCCCGAGACCTGAAGGGCTGACACCTGCAGGAGGAAGTTAAGGTAAGTAAAACTTTTTTCCACACTTTACACTTACCTTACACACTTACCTCTGCACACATGCACCCATCACTCACCTGCCCACCGGACATATCGACCCCTCCAACCCCCGCAGACCCACGGTCCGCCTCGCTAAAACGGCATGGTTTGGAGCCGTCGGGTAGCCCACACTTCAGGGCTAAAAATAGGGATTAGGCAACAAACTGCCTGTTAACTACCTGTTAACAGGCAGTTCATTGTCACTAATCCCCTTCCCGCCTCGGGGAGACGATCCCAGCACAGGTCGGGTACCCGCCTCCAGCGAAACTGGCATGGAGGTGGGATGGGTTCGGGACCCCCGAATCTGCTATTTCCCCACCCCACACGCCTCCAAACCCGCCTCCACGGGCCGGTGAAAATTCTGCCCTTAGAGTTCGCCAATGGCTTTCCCGCTGCTCGGGGATCACGTCAGGTAAGGAGGTCGGGTGTTGTGTCAGCATGTGATGATTTACTTACTTGACAGCTGCAAATGGCCTGTAAAAGCTCCCATTTCACAGCTGTTCACTTTCCAAGGTTAGAAGCTGTTGCTTACTGCATTTGGAAGACAGATTGAGCTTTATGCAGGTTGCAAGTGTTTGGAGAAAACTCTCTATCCAGTGTCACCTCATTGGAACAACCTCTCTCACCATTGACAGATCACTTCTGTCATCTCAACCTCACCTGCCATCTATTCCATCAGCATCTGTGCCCTTGAAACTCTCTCACCTTGGTCCTCAGAATCCCAACACGATCAGCCCCAACACCAGCAGCACCAACAACAACACCAACCTTTTCCGCAATCAACTGATGCTGCACAGGACACAGAGCATCAGCACCCGACCACATTGCTGCCTGTGAGACCAGGGATGGCCTCACCATGGTCAGATTTACTTCACTTGACGCTGTACGCCCTGGCTGCCACATGATGCGCCATGTTGGCACCACCCCACACCAACACCATAAAGCATCCAACAGTGACTCCACTTCAAAAAAAAAAGTACTTCATTGGCTGTAAAGCACTTTGAGATGTCCGGTGGCCGTGAAAGGCGCTATATAAACGCAAGTCTTTCTTTCTTTTTAATTTTTACAATGTCCAAGCCATTCCTTTCACACTCATCAGCATTGCGGGGGTACCGTTATGTCTCACCATTCACTGCAACTCACTAAGCCACTTCCAAAGGTGCACACAAATCTGTCCAAGAATGCAAAGTGTTGAAAATCAGGGGCACGATTCTCCCAATGGAGGCGGGTTTCGGTTTGGGTGGGTTTCAAACCCGCCTCCACTGAGAGGTGGGAAAAATTTGCGATTTTCCCCTAATTGGATTGGCCAGTTGATTTCAGAGGTGTGGGTTCCCCTGGGCCAATTAGTGTTTTGGGACTGAAACTCGCCTCTGCTGATGTCACTTATCCAGCCTCATTTAAGGGCTGCTTGCTGCCTTGGCTCATTCCACTGGTTCTTGGTCGATGGTGCACCACCTCCAAGCTGTTATCTCCTTGAAGAATGGCCAGCTCCAAGGCAAGGGCCTCCCAGAGGTTCTCGGATGAGGCGCTGGGTATGCTGGTTGAGGGGGCGAGAGCTAGCAGGGAGGTGCTCTTCCCCTCATCTGGGAGGAAGAGGCCTCCCAAAGAAACCAAGGCTGTGTGGGTCCAGCTGGCAAGGGATATAACCTTCAGATCTGTGTGCAGATTGGGTGAATGTTTCTGTTTATTGATGAAATGCCATCTCTGTGGGAATGTATTAAAATTAGGGGGGCGATTTTCTCACTGGAGGCGAGATGGAGGCGGGTTTGGGTTTGGGTGGGTTTGAAACCCGCCTCCACTGATAGTTTTGAAAAATTTCCAATTTTCCCCTGATTGGCCAGTTGATTTCAGAGATGTGGGATGCCCTTGGTCAATTAGTGTTTTGGGACTGAAACTCGCCTCTGCTGACAGCACTATTTCAGCCTGATTTAAGGGCTTCTTGCTGCCTTGGATCATTCCACTGGATTTCTGCCAATGCTGCACCACCTGCAACATATTCTGAGAAACCACTATGTCCAATTCCAAGGCAAGGGCCTCCCTGAGGCTCTCAGATGAGGCGCTGCAAATGTTGGTTGAGGGGGTGACAGCTGGCAGGGAGGTGCTCTTCCACTCATCTGGGAGGAAGAGGCCTCCCAAAGAAACCAAGGCTGTGTGGGTCCAGCTGGCAAGGGATATAACCTCCAGATCGGTGTGCAGATTGGGTGAATGTTTATGTGTATTGATGAAATGCCATCCCTGTTGGAAAGCATTAAAATGATTTGATGCCAAAATGCTGGCGTTATGGCATCTGTTCTTTTGCCTTAGGCAACTCCACTTTGCGGGCTCCGGCCACTCGTTTCAGGTTGGTGGCCAGAGTGAAAGGAGACCAGTGAGTCATGTCCATTGTCTATGATGTCTTAAGATGGAGCCAACTTGGGCAACCAATGCAAATCTGGCCATGATAAGTTCATCCCTTGCATCCCAGGCAGCCATGTGCTCGCGTGCTGCCGCTGCTGCTGGTCGATAGACCGGCGCTCTGTCCTCCTCCTGCTGCCCCTCCTCCTGCTGCTCCTCCTTCTCTTCAGCCTCCTCATCCTCCTCCTCCTCATCCTCATCTGAGGAGGGCTGCAACTGAGCCACTTGCTCATCAGGTCTGCTGTGCAATGTTGTGCAGTGCACTGCAGACCATGACCATTCTGGAGACCCTGTATGGTGTATACTGCAGGGCTCCACCTGATCGGTCAAGGCATCGGAAGCGCATCTTCAACAACCCAATGGTTTGCTTGATGATGGACCTGGTCGAAGTGTGGCTGGCGTTGTAGCGCTCTTCAGCCTCGTTAGCTGGCCTCCTGATCGGCGTCATTAGCCACTTCTTCAGGGGGTAGCTTTTGTCACCAAGGAGCCATCCGTTAAGTTGGTTTGGCAGATTGAAAAGCGGAGGAACACAAGAGTGCTGCAGGATGAAAGAGTCATGGCAACTACCACAGAACTTGACGCAAACATGCAAGAACTCCTTCTTGTGGTTACACATCAGCTGTACGTTGAGGGAGTGGAAGCCCTTTCAGTTGACAAAGATAGTTGGGTTGTGATGGGGTGCCCTAAGGGCCACGTGTGCAGTCTATGATGCCCTGCACCATTGGCATGCCTGCCATATTTGCAAAGCCAACCAAACACGCGGTTATACTTGCTTGATCCCTTGAGAACTGGATGTAATTGTGCGCCTTTGCGAAAAGGGCATCGGTAACCTGCGTGATGCAACTGTGGGCGGCCGACTGGGAGATGCCGCTGATGTCTGCTGATGATCCCTGGAAGGAGCCTGAGGCAAAGAAGTTGAGTGCGGTGATGACTTTGACAGCCACTGGTAAGGGGTGTCCACCCGTTCCTCTGGGCACCAGGTCTTGCTGCAGCAATCCGCAGATCTCTCGGATAACCTCTCGCGAAAGTCTCAGCCTCCTTTGGAACTGCTGCTCACTCATGTTGAGGTAGCTCATCCTTTGTCTGTAAACCCTCTGTGGGGGGTATCTCCTGCGGCGAGGTGCCTCGATGTGCTGGCACCTTCTGCCCTGTGCAGCATCAGGTGGCTGAGCAGGAGGTTGGGGCTCCTGCTGCTGTTGCTGCTGAGCTGCCTGGTTCTGCTGCTGCTGTGGCTGCTCCTCATCCGAATCTGAGGTCCATGGTGAAAGGAAATAAATGGTTCCCTTGCTGCTGGCAGATACCTCCGTTGGGGAAGCGCTCAGTCCAAGCGGGGAGAGGGTCTTCCAAGGAGGTCCCACAGTTGAGAGATAGAAGCTGCAGCACCTCCGACTTCGGTCGGCCTGCTAAAAGTGCTGAAAGACCTTTGGAACAAAAGTTCTGCCACCTGCAACTGCTCCCCGATGAAAGCTCCGTTTTAATGGTGGAGCTGCAGCTGTGAGGAGGCCACCCACTTGTCAACCCGCCAGGATTAGCTGGTGTGGTTTAGGAGGGCCGTGCAACACGCTGAAAATGTGGTAAAATAACGAAGGCCTGTCAAAATAGGATTATAGAGGCCCTTAACTACTATTTAAGGGTCTTAACTAGCTCTCCCGACTGATGGAGGTGGGACCGAATCGCACCCATCAAACCCGCCTCCGGCAAAATTGCGCAGAGACGGGTTGGGGGCAGGTTCTGAACCCGCCCTCAGTTTTTGCCATTTTACCAACTGTCCCGCCTCCAAACCCACCTCCTCGGGGCTGGGAAAATCGCCCCCAAAGATTTCAATGTTTGACACCCCATTAACAGAAACTTTACCTGAACATTGGCTAAAACACCCAAGTGCCCACCCTCGTGTGATGTTAGTTGGTATGATTGGACTAGGATGAGGGTGAGTGTGAGGGATTGTTAGTGAGATGGGGAACTGATAATGTAGATAGAGAGGGATGGGTGAAGGTGCAAGATAAGTTGGTGTGAGTAAGGATGTGCAGGAGTAGGGTAGGGAAGGCAGAGTGATGGGGTTGTCATGAGTGGTACAGCAGGATGAGGTTGAGTGTGGCTTTGCAGTAACGTTTTGTGATCTACTGAGATCATTGAAAGGATTGCACCACTGCAGCCTGGTCCTCCTGACGACATCCCTGCTTGTGCCCTCTTGTGCAATGTGCAACCAGGCTGTATTGGTCTCCTGGGGAGGTCTCTTCTGCCCATGGAAGGGAAGAGGACCTCCCTGCGTGCTGTGATTCCCTCCATAAGCATATGGAGGGAGTTATGGGAGAGCCTGGGTGCAGCCGTGCCCCTCTGTGCAGTGATTGTCAGTGTCTGCAGCACCTCAATGCTGTAGAACACTGACAGCACAAATGTCAAAAACAATTTGCGCATGGTCCCTTTAAGGAAACCAGCTGATGATGCGTCATCAAGTGACGTCATCAGACCCGCTTCCTTCAGTTGGCCGGCAAACGTACTGGGCGGGCTTAACAAGCCCAATCAACATAAAAATTCTTTTCACAGAGCGGGCTGGAGCCAGCAGCGAGGTTGCACCCCGCCACTGACCCCGGCTGCACAAGACCCACCTTGGAAGGCGAAATCGCAGGCCTATATGTCTGAGGTTATAGTATATGTAGCTGCTGAATGTACAAAATTAAAATATCAAACGTCAGTATCGAACTGTATCAATATTATGCGCCAGAAACTCAAGGTAAATATAAGTGTTGCAAAACCCAAGGACAGGACATGATAAAGTAATTAATGTGTTTGATATATTGATAGTGCAGCATTATTTGTGACTAATAATGTTGTAACAAATAATAATGTTTGACTAAATCACACCTTGTTAATCAGCTGGACTCGCACTAGACTTTAGTGAGCCCTGAGGGAATGGACTTCTTATTGCCATTTGTTAGTTATAGTCAGTCATTCATTATTGCTGAAGAGATAACATATGGATAGCCAATGTGGTAAAGCAAATTATATTGTAATAGCTCCATCATTATATTTATTTAACTACTTCACCGATAGCATAATTAAGTATAAATACATATTAAATCTAAATATAAATTGATATACAGAGTCACAGAAGGTGACCATTTGGATCTTTCATATCTGTGTCAGCACTGCTGGAGATATAGGAGATATGCCCTAATTTCTCCTTATGTGGCTCGGTGTCAAATTTTTTGTCTTATAATACTTCTGTGAAGTGCCTTGGGATGTTTTACTATGTTAAAGGTGCTATTTAAATACAAGTTGTTGTTGTTTATTTTGGGGGGTAAATGTTTACTCACACATTAATGAACAACATTAGCAATCCGGATCTGCCTGCTTTGGATTTATGTGTCTAATTACCAATCTCAATTAAATTCACCCAGTTTCTTGTTTAGGATAGCATGTCTCTTTACCGAAAATGCAAACGTTCTCTTCTCTCTGCTGCTACTACGTCTCCAGTCGGTATGGTGGGTGGCGGGGAAGTGGCTGTTGTCTGGACTGGAAGTATCACAATAAAGATAATGGGCCGTATTATCCGATCAGAGGCTTCCCGCGTGCGGAGGCCTCCGACCTGGAAAAAATCTACGCACTTAACTGAGGGCTCCCGAGGAGCGTATACTTCCGATGCTGGGCCTCTCCAACTTCAAGTGCGCAGGGCCCACGTATCTCAGAGGCGCAGGCGGTTTGCAAGCGTCCCTAGGATCACTTGGGCCATGGGGAGCCAATCAAAGAAGGGAATCTCCCTTCAGACACTTGACAGATAGACCTGTCAAATATATGAATGGGGAACATCACATTTTTAAAATTAGTTGAAATTACAATAAATATTTTAAACAAAAGTTTAATTTTTTGAAAAAAATAATTAAAGTTTTTTATGGGGCTAAAAATAAACTTACCTTTTTTTAAGGAGTTTTAAGTGAAAGAAAATTGTTTTTTTTTTACTTTTTTCAAATCTTATGCTGCTTTTACCAGGCGTAAGATTTCTAAGGGTTTTCTGTGGGCGGAGGTTCTCCAGAAAGCGGAACTATCCGCCCGCAGAGGCCCTTCTCCAGGGCAGGCGTGCGATCTGTCAAGAGCATTCTTGACAGGTCAGAAATGTTGGTTTTCAGCGCATGCGCTGTGCATGCCTGAAACCGGCATTTCCGATGTCCCTACGGGTGTGTACACAGCGCGTACCCACCCGTAAGCATCGGAATATCCGGCCCAATGCTTTGAAGGAAAATAAATGCATGTTTACGACTTGAATTACCTGCTGATTTTAGTTTTTATCTCTAATTGTCTTGCGCGGAGGGTGTTGTGGGGGTAACTTTCAACTTCTGTGGGGGCGTGAAACTGGCTGTGTTGGATAGGCCACCTGTTACACACGCCACCCGATTTCTCTTTCTATTGGCTTCAATGACCCCTTCAAAACTAATGTAGGTATACCATAAAGCACTGAGGATGTTACTGACAACACCTACATGGACTAATTCCATGATACAGTGCGAAGTATTTACACAGGACTGAAGCATTCCAGTTGGAAACAGGGCATTGAAAATGATTAGGATCGCCAAGGTTTGAATAAAGATGACCCTAATTAATTAACCTTGCTTCTTATAAATGGGGTGTGCATTGTGCGTTTCTATACGAGACATGTGATTGAATCGCATAACATCACTGACTATTGCACCCCTGCCATTCCAGAAACAAGATTTCATGTTTAATTAAATACTTTGTAAAAGGCCTCCACTACCACTGAGAGGAAAACAATTGGCTGAGAATATAAAATTTACTTAGTGCATCATTAAGCATTTTAAATGTAAGCTGACAGCAATGCCTCCCTGGAGAATGTAATTTAATGT
Source organism: Squalus acanthias (assembly GCA_030390025.1). Taxonomy (NCBI): domain Eukaryota; kingdom Metazoa; phylum Chordata; class Chondrichthyes; order Squaliformes; family Squalidae; genus Squalus; species Squalus acanthias. The sequence goes on from CM059428.1 coordinate 154,164,778, forward strand.
GATGTCCTGTTAGCATGCAGCAGAAGGCTTAAACAAATTATTCGGAGCTATTTGAACAGTAAAATGAATTAAACAGTAAAGAAAATGCTACTGTGCTGTGAAATTAAAAACATTTACTTCAGAACTGTTAGAATCAATAATTAAAATTATTTTAAAAATTCTGAAATAATAATGCAACTTGAGTCAACTGCTTGCAATGTTTTAGCATCCATGAGGGGCGATTTTAACCCTACTCGCTCAGCAGAGACCTAGCGGGTGAGCAGTTAAAATCACCCTGGCTCTTACCTGTCCAAAAGCCGCCATGATCGCAACATCTGCAATTTTAACCTGCTCTCCTGAGCAGGCAGCAAGGACACCCGCCCAGAGCCAACTGGGTCCTTCTTTACATATGCACGTTGGCTTTTCTTTATTTACACGCTGAATACTTCAATTCTGACTATTTCCATCTCCCAAATTCAAACTATCTAAACCTCGATAAAATTCTGGATTTGGTTTTCAAATCTCACTGTCACCGCCTCACTCAGTCGCAATATTCAAGCAGAGCGACCCTCCTTCAACTGCCAAATAATGCATTTCTGCTCCATTAAACCCAAAGGTATCGCATGAATCCTCCCACAAGTTCCCTACCAGACAACACAAGACAATTTCCGAAACTAGATCCTCAGGGGATTCAGATAAATCCTCCCATTAGCCAAAGGATAATGCAATCATGGTAGGAATGTGCGAGAAGTGAACAAAATCAAAGCAAACTATTGGAATGGTGCCATAGGTGCCAATAGGTAACCTGTAGACTCTAAAACAGGAACTAAGGCCGGAATTTTCCCCTAAAAAACGGGTGGGTTTGGGGCGTTGGGTGCAGTTAAATTGTTAAAAATGGGATTCCGACCTGATCCCGGTTTTAACGGAGGCGGGACGGGGTCGGGACAGGGATCGGGAAGCCAACCCGCTCCCAGGGGGCGGAATGTCAATTTAAATATTGTAATGAGGCTGGAAGCCTCTTTTTTCCCCCTCCATTTTGAATTTAACTGCCTGTGGACGGGTTTCACACAATTCGTGAGACCCGGCTGTTAAACCGAGGCGGGGACTGCTGGACCCAGGAGGTAAGTGGCTTTATACCTACCTCCTGAATCCAGGGTCCCTGCCTAGCCCACCCCCCGTGATCGGAAACCCTCCCACAAGGCCTCCGATCACCTCCCAAGGCCTCTGATCCCCACTATGAGGCCTCACTACCCCCCCACCCCCCACCCCACCGATGATGCTGAGGCCGGCCACAATCCTCCGGTGGCTGGCCCCGATCCACTCTCCCCCTCTCTGCCGATCGGCAGCCAACCACCCCCCCCCATTGACCTCCCCCCGCACCGTGATCCCCGACCTCCCCGATCCCCGACCTAGCCCGTGCCGATTCCCAAATTCCCCCCCGCCGATCCCCGATCCCTGGCCGACCCACATTCACCCAATTCCCCGATCATGCCGACCCATGACACCCCTCCCCCACCCCCCACCCACCCCCACCCATCGATTCCCGACCATGCTGACCTCGCGATGCCTCCCCCGGACCGACCCCTCGCATCTGAGGCCTACCCACCCGCAGCCAGCCAGCCTTTCAATCTGGCTGGCTGCGGGCGGGAATCTGAGGCCTCACATTCAAATCAGGTTCTGCTGTTAAAGTCGGCGGGAAATCCCGCGCACCTCGGAGGCTCCACGCCCCCAGCCCGCCTCCCGTGAGAAATATCCGGCCTAAGTAAGGTATTTCACGGACCACGTTTTTCAGGCATGTACATGGACACCTCATAATGGAGTATTCAAGTCTATTTTAATCTAAGCACTACACCAAAGTCTAACCACCGCCCCTTGACTTTCAACAGCATTACCATCGCCGAATCCCCCACCATCAACATCCTGGGGGTCACCATTGACCAGAAACTTAACTGGACCAGCCACATAAATACTGTGGCAACAAGAGCAGGTCAGTTCTGACGTAGAGTCATCAACCTGAAACGTTAACTCTGTTTCTCTCTCCACAGATGCTGCCTGATCTGCTGAGTATTTCCAGCATTTTCTGTTTTTATTTCAGAGGCTAGGTATTCTGTGGTGAGTGTCTCACCTCCTGACTCCCCAAAGCCTTTCCACCATCTACAAGGCACAAGGAAGGAGTGTGATGGAATACTCTCCACTTGCCTGGATGAGTGCAGCTCCAACAACACTCAAGAAGCTCAACACCATCCAGGACAAAGCAGCCCGTTTGATTGGCACCCCATCCACCACCTTAAGCATTCACTCCCTCCACCACCGGCGTGCCGTGGCTGCAGTGTATACCATCTACAAGATGCACTGCAGCAACTCGCCAAGGCTTCTTCGGCAGCACCTCCCAAACCCGCAACCTCTTCCACCTAGAAGGACAAGGGCAGCAGGCGCATGGGAACACCACCACCTCCAAGTTCCCCTCCAAGTCACACACCATCCTGACTTAGAAGTATATCGCCGATCCTTCATCGTCGCTGGGTCAAAATCCTGGAACTCTCTACCTAACAGCACTGTGGGAGTACCATCACCACACGGACTGCAGCGGTTCAAGAAGGCGGCTCACCACCACCTTCTCGAGGGCAATTAGGGTTGGGTAATAAATGCTGGCCTTGCCAGCGACGCCCACATCCCATGAACAAATTTTTTAAAAAGAGGAAGGACAGCTACTTTCTCAGGCTGTGAGCGATATTGTTCATTTACAGTTTCCAATATTGAGCTGCGAGAAGTTTGGCAGAGTGAGGTGCTGACGATGAGCTTTTACTGAGAGAAGCTAAGGAAACAAAACTGGCCCGAACAGAAGATGGTGACTGGGTTGCAAGTGTGCCTCTGTAGTTGAGGCTGTGTGAGGATTGTGCAGATTAGGCGGTTTTTAAAATGAAGTTGCGAACTGTAAAGTGAATTAAGTTGCCTGGATGGTGCTGATTGTGCAGTTTAAATTGAGGGAGTGGCTAAGAGAGCTCAGTGAATTCCTGAGTGAGCCATCCAGTTGATTTGTGGAAGTGTATTAGGTTGTGCTAGTGAGAAGCTTGTTGAAGGAGTTCCCCAGGGCTCGATTCTCAGCCTGTATATGTTCCTTATTTACGTCAATGATTGTCCAACACCTGAACAAAGGATTTGCTCATAGTTTGTCAATGACATTGTCATTTGGGTACAGTCCATTAACTCAGAAATTGCATCAGAAAAAAACATTCCCGGGGTCCCTGGATGATCTGAAAGACTGGGCATATTCTACCAAACCCCAAAAAATCCCGGTGTGTTTCTCCAAAAGAAACAAGACAACGCACAAACAAAAAATACAGCAGGTGCCGAAAATCCGGAAATCAAAACAGCAAAAAGCTGGAAAAACTCAGCCGGTCAGGCAGCATCTGTGGAAAAAAACAGCAGTCAACATTTCAAACTGTTGGCCTTTTCCCGAGACTTGCAGCAATCTCTGCAATCTACTTTTATCCAACAGCGATACGGAGCACGGAGATGGTCACATTCTCACCTGCTTTACAGTGCAATGTGCGTTACTGGGAGAGATTATTATTTACCAAGGCCAGAACTTTTGTTGAAAATATGATTTTATGAGCAATAAAGTGAAGAGGCTGTCACAAGGGACTATCTGTCTAACAGGAGGATTGGGGATAGCAACCAATTCTCCCTTTTCCACAAGATGATTGAATTACTTTCAAAATCCGTCAAGACCAGCAAAGATCAAAAATTCCTGGGAATAACTTCCTCGATGAATATGGCTTGGACATAGCAAGTTTATAACATTGCCACCATGGCATCAGTCACATTCGGGCCGCTGCACGTCCTTTGCGGAAAGGAGCATGGAAGCTTTCACAGTTTATGGGCTGGATTTTGATACTGGGGCGGGTTGGGGTTGTGTTATCCACCCGACTGCAATTGGATGTGGGAGATTGATGCGATTTTCACCTAATTGGGCAATTGAGTTCCAGCATGTGGGAACCCATGACCCAATTAGTGTTTTCAGTCTGAAAGTCACCTCTGATGATGTCATCATTGCTGCTGCATTTAAGGTCTGCAAAGACTGCCTGGCCTTTGCTGTGGGAGGACTTGGATGCAAAATGAGCAGCAGCCCTCAGTCTGCTCCCAGATATTTTTACACCACCACAGAGAGAGAGAGAGAGAGAGAGAATAAATAAATGTGCTCCCGCCAGGTTTCACAATTGTGGTTCAGAACAGGCATGCTTCACATAGAACAAGGGTTAAAATCACAAAGGCCTTTCAAAATGGCATTATAGAGCCAATTTAGTGCTTGTTAAGGGCCTTAACAGCCTATCCCATCTCTTAAAGGCGGGACGCAGTCGGGACCAGCAGACACGATTTCATGAAAATTGCGTGGAGGCGGGATGGAGGCGGACTTGTGCCCGCCCGCCAGTTTTCGCAATTTTAACCCCCCCACACGCCACCAAACCCGCCTCCACGGGTCAATGAAAATCCAGCCCTATGTCTCTCCAATCCTGAAATATGGTCATCCAGCCTGGTGCATTGTAAATCAGCGGTCAAGAGACTACAAAGAATATAAAACTGAGGAATGATACTGCATATCACTTCTTACACTATATCTGTTCAATCTATTTGCACAGCATCTAAACATTGAAAAAAATGGAAGAAAGACTTTTGAGAGTCTGGCAGAGGTACCTGTACAAAACAAGAACTAATGCACCAGTTCTGACGAAAGGTCATCGACCTGAAACGTTAACTCTGTTTCTCTCTCCACGGATGCTGCCTCGCCTGCTGAGTTTTTCCAGCGTTTTCTGTTGTTATTTCGGATTTCCAGCATCTGCAGTATTTTGCTATCGTAAGAACTAATGCAGAACTGTCAATGTTGATAGAAGGAGGACCCAGTAGTATAATTGTATTGGCTGTGGGTCTGCAGTAGATAGCAGACCCTGGGAACATCCAACTACACAGAAAATCCCTTTGAAAGGGTCAACAGAGCCAATGGCACTGAAATCCACACACCTGTTATAACAGACTGTTATAGATTTCAGAGTCCATGGGGCTGGATATTCCAGGGGGTCAGCAGGCGCGATCGGTGGCAGATCGGGTGGGAAAGTGTGTTTTTTCCCCAGCGGGTCGTGACCTGGCTGTGAACCCGCCGCCACGTGCCTTTCCCTAATGTCGGGTCTGTCAGCGCTGAGCAGACCCGACACGCAGCGACGGAGGACACAATTCAGGTCATTATGACCTAGTTTAGAGATCATTAAGAACACATCTTTAGATTTTACGTGCTCGCCCACGGGGTCCTCTCTGCTCGGGGATCACGTCTGTTAAGCTGAGGCGGGAGTTGAGTGGCCATTGAACCAGCTGTTGAGTTGACAGCTTCAAATGTCAAGTAAAAGCTTCCACCTTACAGAGATATCTTCCCTCAGCCACAAGCTCTTCCTCACTGCATTTCCACTACAGATTCTCCATGCTGCAAGTCTTTACACAAGTCTCCATCCAGTCTGACCTCATTATCTCTCTCACCATTGACAGATTGCTTCTGTCATCTCTACTTCAACTGCCAGCTATTCCATCAGCATGGGTGCCCTTTATACTCTCTCACCTTGGTCCTCATAATCCCACCACGATCAGCCCCAACACCAGCAGCACCAGGCATACCAGCAGCACCAACAACAACACCAACCTTCTCCGCAATCAGCTGATGCTGCAAAGGACACAGGGCATCAGCACCTGACCACATTGCTGCCTGGGAGGCCAGGGATGGCCACACCATAGTCAGATTTACTTCACTTGACACTGTTCACCCTGGTTGCCACATGATGCACTAGGTTGGCACCACCCCACACCAACACCATAAAGCATCCCTACAATGCCCAAGCCATTCCTTTCACACTCATCACCATTGCGGGGGATACCGTTATGTCTCACCATTCAGTGCAACTCACTAAGCCACTTCTAAAGGTGCACGCAAATCTGTGCAAGAATGCAACGTGTTGAAAGTAAAGGTTTAAATTTTTGACAGCACAGTAACAGAAACTTGACATGAACATTGGATAAAACATCCAAGTGTCCACCCTTGTGTGTTGTTAGTTAGTATGATTGGACTTGGATGAGGGTGAGTGTGAGAGGTGGTTCGTGAGATGGGGATGTGATAATGAGATAGAGAGGGATGGGTGGAGGTACAAGGTAAGTTGGTGTGAGTAAGGATGTGCAGGAGTAGGGTAGGGAAGGCAGAGTGATGGGGATGTGATGAGAGGCACAGCAGGATGAGGTTGAGTGTGGCTTTGTACTAACGTTTCGTGGTCTACTGAGATCATTGAAACGTTTGCGGCACTGCACCCAGGTCCTCCTGACGACATCCCTGCTTGTGAAACTCCTCTGCAATGTGCAACCAGGCTGTGTTGCTCTCCTGGGGAGGTGTCTTCCGCCCATTGGAAGGGAAGAGGACCTCCCTGCGTGCTGTGACTCTCTCCATAAGCATATGGCGGGAGTCATGGGAGAGCCTGGGTGCAGCCCTATGCCTTTGTGCAGTGCTTGTCAGTGTTTGCAGCACCTCAATGCTGCAGAGCACTGACAGCACAAATGTCAAAATAAAGGTGGACATGGCCCCTTTAAGGAAACCGGCTGATGACGTGTCATCAAATGACGTCACCAGACCGGCTTCCTCTAACTGGCTGGCAAACGTGCTGGGCGGTCTTAACAATCCCTATCAACGGAAATTTATTTCAGAGGCCGGGATGGAGCCAGCAGCGTGGTCGGGACCTGCCACCGACATCGCCCGCCACGGACCCGCCGAGGTCAGCAAAATCACGGCCAAAAGGATTTGAAAAGATAACTAACCTTAACCATCTTCAGCAAACTCCTAATGTTGCTACTACTATTTGGAATTTTGAACTGCAAGAGGCTTACTGAATGAGATGCTGATGGTGTGAGGCTTTGCTGAGGAAAGGGAAGGAAACAAGTTTCGCCTGAATAGGAGAGGGTACATTTGAATCTGAAAAACCAGGCAGGTAAGTGAGAATTATTTCTCATTAATTAACTCGACAGTGACATAGCTGTTGGAAGTATAGAAATGGCATCAGGAGCTAGGCTAGTGATAGGTGGAACATGTATAATGAAGCATATTCTGGATCTGCAAAATATCCAGGAGGAGTGCATGTACATTATGTGTCACAGGGTTGTCTTGCTCAATCAGCGGGAGACTGAGCTTGAGGTGCAGCTGGCTCACTCTGTAACATACACGAGGAGGAACTATTTCTGGAAAATACATTCCAGAAAGCACTCATCCCACACACAGAGGGAAATAGTGAAGCAGGTAAAGGAAAGTGGGTGACCACGTGTAGGGAAAGAGAAGACGAAAGTTGGGTCCGGACTTGTCCAATAGATATACACAACTTATGATGAGAACAAAAAGGAAAGCACAGGAACAACACCAGATGCAGAACAATAGAATACTAAGGCCTAGAAATTTGTCTCGGGTGGGACCGCAAAACGGGTGGCACCGCCCATTAAATGCAATGCCTGATATTAATTTCCGTTGATTTCTAGCCTATTAGTGTCTTTGAAAAGATAAGGTCAACAACCTAGGAGCAACTCTGACCGACTAATAATATTAAAACCCTTTCTTCCTTATCATGATTTAAGCATGATCACACTTAATCGGAGCTTTGTTCTTTGTCACACGAATTAAAATCAGGCAATTATAGGCCGGAATTTTCTGTACCTGGGCGGGTTGGGTGCGGGCGGTCGCCATGACAGGTCGCGACCCCGTTCCCGATTCCATGCCGCTCCTCAGATCGACTTTGCGTTAATGGGGCCTATTGAAGCCACCCTGCGTGTTACCCGGCCCAATTAAATGGTGCGGGTCTGATGACATCAACGATGACGCGCTTTCAGCCGGGATATTTAAAGGAGCCATGGCCACATTGCATTTGAAGGTTCAGCTAGGAGTGTGCAGGCAACACACTGCACAATTGGACTGCTGCAAAGAGTGCCAAATATGACTGCACTGAGACGGAGGGCTGCACCTAGGTTCTCCAATGACTCCCTCCATATGCTTGTGGAGGGAGTCAGAGCACGCAGGGAGGTCCTCTTCCCTTCCAATAGGCAGAAGAGATCTCCCCAGGAGACCAAAAGAGCCTGGCTTCAAATAGCAGAGGAGGTAAACAGCAAGGATGTGGTCAGGAGGACCTGTGTGCTGTGCCAGAAACGTTTCAATGATCTTATTAGATCAGGAAAGGTAAATGCAAAGCCACACTCAACTTCATCCTGCTGCGCCTCTCATCACATCCCCATCACTCTACCTTCCCAACCCTACTCCTGCACATCTTTACTGACAGCAACATACCTTGCATGTCCACCCATCCCTCTCTCTCTATCTACATTATCAAATCCCCATCTCACTAGCCACCCCTCACACTCACCCTCATCCTAGTGCAATCATACCAACTAACAATACAAAAGGAGGCCACTTAGCTTTGGCACCCCACTCCATCATAGTCACCCTCTAAAGATGTAACCCATCCATTCCTTACACTCATTCCATCACTCTCACTCAACCTTTTCTTCTTTCCTTCCTTGCAGGAAAAGAGAGCCCACAATAAGAGGGAGAGGGAGAGAACCGGAGGCAGAATGTCATCATTGGCGATCCTAACATCAGCAGAGGAGGTTGCCTTGGAAGTTTCTGAAGTCGCCGAGCAGCTGGAGGTGGGAGACAGAGAGAGGGGGACATCTCAGCAACTGGGTGACAGAATTACATCTCATATAGCCACATGGCATACAGCAGTCACTCATATGGGGACTGATGTCAGCAGCCATTGAATGGTCATCATGTGCATAATGGTATATGTACCCATTCTTCATATGACATATCTAACTTATCTCTTTACTCTCCCACAGGTCCATCAAGAGCCTCCCCCGACTGTCCAAGAGGAAGAGGAAGACAACTCCTCAGAGGAGCCTCCAGCCTCTAAGGGCGCAACATCACGAGACATAAGCGCAGCCAGCACCGGCGCAGATACGCACACCTCGATGGGTCCCACGTGAGATAGAGTAGTGTTGTCACCTGGTGTGTCACAAGTCACAAGTGAGCAAGAGGAGATGGTGGAGACAGGGACAGCAGTGAGGACTCCTCGCCGGAGGTCGCAGGACACTCCCAGCTCTGCTCAGCTGCATGCAGACGCTGAGCCTCGGGGGCCATCCAGAAAGAGGGCGATCCTGGAGGTGCAGCAAGAAGTGCCAGAGGCTTTGACAGGTTTTGCTACCGTGATGTCTGCAAATGTGCAGAGAATGGAGGAGTCCATCTCCAACATGAGCACCACCGTGTCGCAGGCGATGGCGACTGTAGGCTCTCCCATGGAAAGGATGGCCACCTGCATGGAGCAGCTAATGCGCCATTCACAGGAGCACATGGTCTCTATGGCAAATAGATGGCAGACGCTCATAGACCTCCTCTCTAGGAGGGCTGTCAACATAGACTTGGGTCCTCATGGCCCCACTGCTGTGCAGCACGGTGCTCTAAGGTGCTCTCCAGCTCCTTGCTAGCAGGGAAGTGTGGGTGGCCCATGAGAGGGATGACGGTGAGAGGGGACATGGAAGTGGGGGCTCCTCTCAAAGTGCTCACACTTCTCCCTCGTTGCCACCCCCTCAGTCAGAGCCCCTGATGCCTCCTTGGATCATGATGGCCGAGTCTGCCCCTGTACAGTCGCAGGAGCAGCAGACTTTGGCAGGGCCATCATAGGCTCCAAAACCCAGAGGACATCCGCAAATAGCGTCTAAGCAGTCGCAGCAGGGAAGGGAGCAAGCTGCCACTGGGGTACATAAGAACATTAGAACATAAGAAATAGGAGCAGGAGTAGGCCATACGGCTCCTCGAGCCTGCTCCGCCATTCAATAAGATCATGATTGATCATCGACCTCAACTCCACTTTCCCGCCCGATCTCCATATCCCTTGATTCCCCTAGAGTCCGAAAATCTATCTATCTCAGCCTTGAATATACTCAAAGAATCAGCATCCACAGCCCTCTGGGGCAGAGAATTCCAAAGATTAACAACCCTCTGAGTGAAGAAATTTCTCCTCATCTCAGTCTTAAATGGCCTACCCCTTATCCTGAGACTATGCCCCTAGTTCGAGACACTCCAGCCAGGGGAGACAACCTCTCAGCATCTACCCTGTCAATCCCCTTCAGAATCTTGTATGTTTCAATGAGATCACCTCTCATTCTTCTAAACTCCAGAGAGTATAGGCCCATTCTACATAACCTCTCATCATAGGACAGCCCTCTCATCCCAGGAATCAATCTAGTGAACCTTCGTTGCACCACCTCCAAGGCAAGTATATCCTTCCTTAGATAAGGAGACCAAAACTGTGCACAGTACTCCAGGTGTGGTCTCACCAAGGCCCTGTACAACTGTAATGAGACTTCCTTACTCTTGTACTCCAACCCCCTTGCAATAAAGGCCAACATGCCATTTGCCTTCCTTATTGTTTGCTGTACCTGCATGCTAGCTTTCTGTGTTTCTTGCATGAGGACACCCAATTCTCTCTGAAAACCAACATTTAAAAGTTTCTCACCATTTAAAAATATTCTGTTTTTCTATTCTTCCTACCAAAGTGAATAACCTCACATTTCCTCACATTATACTTCATCTGCCACCTTACTGCCAACTTACTTAGTCTATCTATATCCCTTTGCAAACTCTTTGTGTTCTCCTCACAGCTTACTGTCCCACCTAGCTTTGTACCGTCAACAAACTTGGATACATTACACTTGGTCCCTTTATCCAGGTCATTAATATAGATTGTAAATAGCTGAGGCCCCAGCACTGATTCTTGTAGCACCCACTAGTTACAGCCTGCCAACCTGAAAAAAACCCGTTTATCCCTACGTTCTGTTTTCTGTCCATTAACCAATCCTTTATCCATGCTATTATATTACACCCAACCCCATGAGCCCTTATCTTGTGTAATAAACTTTTATTTGGCACCTTATCAAATGCCTTTTGGAAATCTAAATATACTGCATCCACTGGTTCCCCTTTATCTATCCTGCTAGTTACATCCTCAAAAAACTCTAATAAATTTGTCAAACACGATATCCCTTTCATAAAACCATGTTGACTCTGCCTAATCATGTTATGATTTTCTAAGTGCCTTGATCCTTAACAATGGATTCCAACATTTTCCTGATGACTGATGTCAGGCTAGCTGGCCTGTAGTTCCTTGTTTTCTCTCTCACTCCTTTCTTGAATAGTGGTGTTACATTTGCTACCTTCCAATCTGCTGGGACCATTCTACAATCTAGGGAATTTTGGAAGATCAAAACCAATGCATCCACTATCTCTGCAGCCACCTCTTTTGGAACCCTAGGATGTAGGCCGTCAGGTCGAGGGGATTTGTTGGCTTTTAGTCCCATTAGTTTCTCTAGTACTTTTTCTCTACTTATATTACTTACGTTAAGTTCCTAACCCTCATTAGACCCTTGGTTCCCCACCACTTTTTGGTGTGTTTTTTGTGTCTTCTATTGTGAAGACAGATACAAAATATTTGTTTAACGTTTCTGCCACCTCGTAGAAACACACGTAAGAGAAAGATGAAACACAAGTAGATTCACAAGGGTAGCCATTTGGGTGTTTTATTGAATGATTCTGTAAAGTTTCCATTACTGTAATGTCACACAGAAAATCTTTATTTTCACCACTTTCACCACCATGGACAAATTTGTGTGCACCTTTGGAAGTGGCTTAGTGAGTTGGATTGAATGGTGAGACATAACGTTACCTCCAGCAATGGTAGTGAGTGTGAAAGGAATGGCTTGGTCATTGTAGGGCTGCTTTATGGTGTTGGTGTCGTGCCAACAGGCGCATCATATGGCAACGACATGGGTGTACTGCGTAAAGTTATGTAAATCTGGCCATGATGAGGCCATCCCTGGCCTCCCGGGCAGCAATGTGCTCAGGTGCTGGTGGGATCTGGACCCCAAGTTCCTCCTCCTCCTCCTCCTCCTCTCTCCTCTGAAGAGGCTGTTCGCTCAGAGCCTTGCTCCTCATGCAGCGCTAATCCTCGCTGCTGCGCTATGTTGTGCGGGGGGCAGCAGACCACAATGATTCTGGAGACCCTGGCTGGTGTGTACTGAAGCGCTCCTCCAGATCTGTCAAGGCATCTGAAGCGCATTTTCAGCATGCCTATTGTCTGCTCTGTGACACATCTGGTGGAAATGTACCTTTCGTTATATCTCTCCTGGGTCTCAGTACTTGTTCTCCGCAAGGGTGTCATGAGCCACATCGTCAGTGGATAGCCCTTGTCTTCAAGCAGCCAGCCGGCAAGTCTGTTTGGAGGAGCGAAGAGCTGAGGGAGGGTGGACTGGCGCAGGACGAGTCATGGCACCTGCTAGGGAATTTGGCGCACACATGCATGATGATCTTCCTATGGTTGCAGACGAGCTGCACATTGAGGGAGTGGATGCCCTTGCAGTTGACAAACACTCCTGGGTGATGATGGGGTGCCCTGAAGGCCACATGTGTACAGTCGATAACATCCTGCACCTGTGGGAAGCCAGCCAGAGCGGCAAAGCTGTGCGCCCGCTCAGTAACACTGGCTTCATCAGTGGCAAAGTTGATATAATTGGCTGACTTGTCAAAGAGGGCATCGGTGACCTGTGTGATGCATCTGTGGGCGACCGATTGTAAGATGGGGTTTTAGTCATCCTGGTGTGAGGCTGGAGGTCTGTTATGCGGAGGTGGCAAAATTCTGTGACCACCTCCTTGGTGAGGCAGAGCTGTCTATAATACACTGCTCCTCGCTTCATTGAAGGTAGGAGAAGTGCTTTTGGAATACCCTTGGAGGGTAAGGCCTCCTGGTGAGAGCCCTGATGTCCCTCCTCATCCCTCTGCACACATGTTCCCGTATTTCTTGCTGCCTACGCTCCCTCCACCGTAGATCCTGGAGCGTGAGGTGGCGCCAGTACAGCCCCCATTAATGTTGCCAAGTGTAGCAGTTTGAATCTTTGAAGAATAAATATAGCTACTTTTTAGTTGCCAGAAGACTCCTGATACAAAAGGACCTTGAAATTACTGAATGAAACTGTTGCAGTGGGTGAAACTAACAACAAACCACTGTAACTGCACTTACCTGGCAGCTGCGAGTGATTACTGATGATCCCTTTAAATAACATCCCTGGAGCCAGCTTGCTGGTGGTGCAGGCCAGCTCTCCCTGTCGGTGTTTACTCCATGCGGTGAGGTAAGTGGTGAGAATCAATTTTGCAAATCAGGCAGTCAGTGACTGTGGTCATCCAGTGAAATTTGAAAGGTACGGTTAAAAAGACTCTTAAGGGTCTGACAAGCACCTAATAATGAGTGAAATTAGCTCGCCCGCCTCTTCCGTTCGGGTTGCTGCCACGCCGGCAAACGCGCCCAAGGGAATGGCGTATGGGGGCGGGATGAAGGCGGTTTCCCGACCCACTGCAAGATATTTCAAATTTCCCACACGACCCGCCTCCAATCGTGCCCACACGGACCCCAGAAAATTCCTGCCATAGTTTCTGGTACGTATCTGTCCAGTTGAATGACAACTGAGAAAAGGGTCTTTCTGATCGAATTGATCATCCTGGTTGGTCACGAATGATCATGTCCCTTTAAATCATAGCTGCTGTCACCCGTGGCTCAGTCGTAGCACTCTCACCTCTGAGTCAGAAATATATGGGCTCAAGCCCCACTCCAGAGACTTGAGCACATAATCAATACTAAAACAGTATTCAGTGCAGTGCCAAGCGAGTGTTGCACCTTTGGAGGTGCCATCTTTCGGATGAGATGTAAAACCAAGGCCCCGTCTACAATTTCAGATGGACATAAAATATCTATTACTCTATTTGAAGAACAAGGGAATTCTCCCAGTTTCCTGGCAGATATTTATCGCTCAACCAACATCACTAAAAAAGCAGCTTCTCTGGTCATTTACCTCATTGCTGTTTGTGGAACTTTTGCTGCACAATTTGGCTGCCATGTTTCTTACATTACAACAGTGACCAGATGTCAGAAGTACTTCCTTGTCTACAAAGTGCTTTAGGACATCCTGAGATCATTAAAGGAGTTATAATAAATGCTAATACTAAAGCAAAATACTGCGGATGCTGGAAATCTGAAATAAAAGCAGAAAATGCTGGAAATACTCAGCAGGTCAGGCAGCATCTGTGGAGAGAGAAAACAGAGTTAACGTTTCAGGTCGATGACCCTTCGTCAGAACTGGAAAAAGTTGGAGATGTAACAGGTTTTTAAGCAAGTGCAGGGGCAGGGGGAGGGGGGAGGGGGGAGGGGAGGAAAGAACAAAAGGGAAGGTCTGTGATCGGGTGGAAGGCAGGAGAGATTGAGAGACAAAAGGAATGATGGTGCAAGGCAAAAGGAGATGGTAATGGGACAAGTTAAGAAACAAAAATGACTCTAGATGAAGTGTAAATGGCACTGGCAGAATGATCCAACAGCTGCCATGTGAGAGAGAGATAAAAAATGATAGGGGCAGAGGTTATGGTCTGAAATTGTTGAACTCGATGTTGAGTCCAGAAGGTTGTAAAGAGCCTAATCGGAAGATGAGGTGCTGTTCCTCGAGCTTACGTTGAGCTTCATTGGAGCAGTGTAAGAGGCCGAGGACGGAGAGGTCAGAGTGGGAGTGGAGCGGAGAATTAAAGAGACAGGCGAGCGGAATATAAATGCTAGTTCTACTCAAGTGGGATTTGCAAAGGTAAGTAAAGATATTTAAGATCATAGTCAGCTCAACCTAATCATAAGTTTTGGGGAAAGTTAAGAGGAAGGTTTTCAAATGGTTTAGGAAGTTAAAGGAAGTTGTAAGAAGCATTTCAGACAAATCTTCAGATACTGAGATAGGGTTAAGAGTGGAAGTTGGAAGATTAAGAAAGTCAAGTGTTTACTTGTGAAGAAAGAAACTATAAAGTGTATCACAACTGTTCATTTAATAAAAGGGCCTGAAACACTGAAGATTTGGTCGGGGGATAAATCTGGTGGGTCTATCTGAGGGGGGCGAGGAATTTGGGATTTAGAGATGATGGCCTGAATTTTAACATCAAATAGTGTGTGGGTTTGCGGGCGGGCGGGTAGTTAAAAGCACTGAAATTAACAGTGCGTCGGGAAGCTGGCTTCAACCCGTCAGTTTGCTCACACCACTTGTTCTGAGAGTTTGCTTTCAGTATTTTGCAGGTGATTAGTACAACTTTGGAGGTCACTCTCACTACATTGGAGGTTTGTGCATCTGATCGCCACTTTACATCTGTCATGTATCAGATCAGCGTGGATGCCGCTTATGCTGTTTCACCTTGGACCTCAGGTGAGGACTAAGATGAGCACCAGCAGCAACAACCACCAGCAGCACCAGCAGCACCAGCAGGAGCAGCACCAGCCTTCTCCTCACTGACCTGCCACTCCACAGGACAGAAGGGATGAGCACAGGGTTGCACCACGCAGGATGCGATACCCCCAACACAGGGTATATAGACAGAGGATCAGCTTCCTGGACATGACTGAACACCAGTGCCTCAGGAGGCTCAGGGTATCACGCCAGGTCGTGGCAGTCATTTGTAGCTTGCTGGAAGAAGACCTGCTGCCAAGTGGACCTGGTGGACACACGTTACCAGTGGCTGTCAAAGTCACCACCGCCCTCAACTTCTTCACCTCAGGCTCCTTCCAGGGATCTGCAGGAGAAATTTGCAGGATCTCGCAGTGGGCCACAAATGCATCACCCAGGTGACCGATGCCATGTTTGCCAGGGAATGCAGTTATGTAAACTGCCACCAATGGAACCAGTCAGAATGAGCGGACACTCGGCTTTGCGGCTCTGGCTGGCTTCCCACAGGTGCAGGGCATCATCGACTGCACACATGTGGCAATCCAGGCATCCCCAGATCACCCAGGAGTGTTCATGAACCGTAAGGGCTTCCATTCCATCAATGTGCCGCTCGTCTGCAACCACAAAAAGATCATCATGCAGGTGTGTGCCACATTCCCAGGGAGCTGCCATGATCCTGTGCCAGTCCACCCTCCCTCAGCTCTTTGCACCTCCAACCAGACTTACCGGCTGGCTGCTTGGAGACAAGGGGTATCCACTGAAGACATGGCTGATGACACCCTTGAGGAGGCCAAGCAATGAGGCCAAAGAGCGCTACAATCAAAGCCAAATGATGAGATGGGCAATAGAGCAACAATCGGGATGCTGAAGATGCGCTTCAGATGCCTGGACAGATCTGGAGGAGCCCTTCAATACGTACCAGCCAGGGTCTCCAGAATGATCGTGGTATGTTGCGCTCTGCACAACATAGCTCAGCAGGAAGGATTGGAGCTGCTGGAGGAGCAAGGCACAGAATGCAGAGCCTCTTCGGAGGTGGATGAGGAACAGGAGGAGGAGGAAGAGGAGGAGGAAGAGGAAGTTGATGTGGACATGGCAGCAGCAGCGGCGCACATTGCTGCCCGGGATGGCCTCATAATGGCACGATTTAGTTAGGTTGCACCAGTGCACCCATCTGACATCCATATGCTGAACCAACTTTCCCCCCCACCAACCACAAAGCAGTCCTAAAATGACCAAACCATTCCTGTCACGCACATCCATAGCTCGCAGTTAAGCCATGTCTTACCATTCATTACAGTTGACAAGGCCACTTGCCAGGCAGCAGGCAAAAATGGACAAGACGGGAAAGTGGTGCAAAGAAATAATTTTATGTGCCTCCAAATAACATAACCTTAACAGTAAAACATTGTCTAACACACCCATGTGCATACCCTTGTACATCTAGATTTCTTTCATCTTCGTCTTCCTACCACTTCTATGATGCGGAGATGCCGGTGTTGGACTGGGGTGGACAAAAGTGAGAAGTCGCACAACACCAGGTTATAGTCCAACAGTTTTATTTGAAATCACAAGCTTTCGGAGCGGCTGCTCCTTCGTCAGGTGAATTAGGGATGGGCAATAAATGCTGGCCTTGCCAGCGACATAAACATCCCATAAACGAATAAAAAAAGAAGATAGAAGTTCATAACTTTATTTTGGATTAATCTTTCATCAAAGTTTGTTTTTGCTCTTTATTTTGGAGGCTCCCAGCTTCATTTGGAAGTATTCCTTGAGATCGTTTCTAGTTTGGGAATTTCCCTAACGTGAAAGGTATGGCTGCAGAATGGTTTTCCTCATGGGAATTTCCTTCTTTATGATTTATTTGTTGAAGGAAGAAGAGAAACAGGAAGAAAGGGAAGACCAGAGGGCAACCCAATAAACCAAGCTGATAAGGAAGCACCACAGGAGATAGCGACATTCTTGTGGATACCCAATAATCAGAACCCCCAGAAGATTTTTCCTCAATATGTCCATGGAGTTATGTGTCAGGAGGCCTCTATATTTTGTGGGACATGTGCAGAAATTCTTGGAGCTGCCACTCGCTCCAGGCTGCTCTGCATCACAGAGAAACCCTCTCTGATATTTCCACAAAGGATGACACTACACTCTGCTGCCAGCCTTGCCATCTGACACACAGCTTCAGAGCCCTGGCAGTGGCTTGGTTTGGTTCTGATGCTCTGCATTCACCTTCTCATGCCTGAGATCCATGTCTGAATGCTCAACAGCCAAGGTCCAATATCTAACATCATGCCCTATCCTGAATACCTTATTCTCTTGCTTCCTTGTGAGTTGTGCATCATTCTATGTCAATTCCTTATCTAGATTATCAGTTAACCTATCTAGCCTGATGAGTGCAAGTGATAAGGTACTCATTTCTACTGGCAATGCCAGATGTTGAACATTCTGGCATTAGTTCTCACTATCTGTAGCACCTTTTTATGCTTTTGACTTCTGTAGAGATAAGAAGAACGAAAAATGTAATGGCCCTGAATTTCCGATCGGAGGCTTCCTGCGGGCGGATGCTCCGATCAGAAAAAATTCTACAAACCTACCTGCTGGTTTCCGTAGATACCGAGGCTTCTGATCCTGCGCCTCTCCTCTTGGAAATGCGCAGAGGCCCAGGTATCCCAGGGGCACATGCGGTCGCAAACGCCCCTGGGATCACGTGGGCCAGCTCAACCAATGGAAGAAGGGAATTGCCCTCCATACTTTTGACAGTTCCGTACACACAGAACTGTGAAAAGTATGATTGGAGATGACTGCAAAAATGCACCAACACACTGAAATAAATAAAGAAAAACCATTACATATATAAAATTAATTAAAATAGCATATGTTAAACAAAAATTGCATTTTTTGAAAAAAAAAATTATATTCTTTAACGGGGCTTAATATAACCTTACCTAACCGGACAGGGTTTTTAATTTTACCAGGCGTAAGAATTCTATGGCCTTTCAGCGGGTGGAAGTTGAGCAAATAGCACAACTCTCCACCCGCAGAGGCACTTTTCTTGGTCATGCAGAGAATTCTTGACAGATCGCAAGTTCCGGGTTTCAACGCAGTGCGCTTCGCATGCCTAAACCCGGAACTTGCGCGGCCCCTATGGGCGCGTACACACCTCGTACGCACCCGTGGGGGTCGGAAATTCAGGGCCAATGAGTTTCCTGCTGTCCACATTTTCCTTCCTGTTAGGCTCATGTAAGTGTCTCCTCGGAGCATAAGTCTCAAAACAGAGAAATTAATTCTGATCTTTGCCCATTAGCACTTATTCAGCATACACCGTCTGTGGGTGCAAGCCCTCCCATGTCTCCATGGGGAAGATGAGGAGAATTTTTCTTACGCAGCGAGTTCTTACGCACTGCCTGAAAGGGTGGTGGAAGCAGATTCAATAGTACCTTTCAAAAGGAATAATTTGCAGGGCTACGGGGAAAGAGCAGGAGAGTGAGACTAATTAGATAGCTCTTTCAAAGAGCCAGCGCAAGCATGATGGGCCGAATGGCCTCCTTCTGTGCTGTATGATTCTATGATTCCACCTCCGACAGCATTAGTCGACTGAGTTCCTAGGATTTAATTCATCTCAGTGTTGTACTGTTGTCCTGCTGTAATTGATTTGGGCTGGGTGACTATCACTATCATTTAGAGTGGGATATGTGGGAGAGTCCATTGGTGAGCTAATACCCTCTGTACATAGTAAATCTCAATGCAATTTTCTGATGTGTATGCATTAGATAAGGGGGGGATGGAGATTTCTCCGATAATCTTTGACTAATCTAGATTACATATTGGAGTTTCCAATATAATACTTCTTACATATTGTGTGGGATTGGGGCTGGATTTTGCCAATGGGAAGCTTTTGGAGGCGGGACTCCCACTTGTCGGGTTTCAGTCCCGCCTCCATCAACTTCTGGCCAACCCACGCTATTTTCCTTGATTGACCTTGTTAAACCCACCCAGCGGGCTCAGCAGGCCAATTAAGGGAAAGCCGTTTGCAGAAAGCGTATGACATTTCATCTGTCAAAAATTTTTGACAGATGAATTGTCATCGCTTGACAGCTCTGTGAAGCTGTCAAACACTGAGGGCTGGATTTTGTCAGCCCCAAGGAGGCGGGTATGGAGGCGGGACTGCCGGTAAAGTTGCAGAATTTGGGGCCAGATGGCAAACTCGCCCCCATCCCGCCTCCGTGCCCTCTTGCCAGGAGGTGGGAAGTCGTCCTGCCCCGGGTCCCGTTTCCTCGAGGTGGGAAAGGGATTAAAGCCTATTAACTGCCTGTTAACAGGTAGTTAACAGGCAGAAAATAGGATTAGTCCCATTTTTCCTTCCGAAGTGCAGGCTTCCCGACACACCCGCCAGGGTGTAGGAGGTGAGTAGGAGGTCTGCGGGTGTCGAAGGGGTCTGAAAGTGCGATGTAGAGGTGAGTGATGAGTGCAGGTGTGGAGTGGTAAGTATGTAAGGTGAGTGTAAAGTGTTAGAAAATGTTCACTTACCTTTGTTTCTGCCTACAGCCTTCAGCCGCTGTGGAGCCGGAGTCCCGACATCTCCATTGTAGATTTCAGAGACTGGCTGTTGGATCCTCTGAACCAACAGCCAGGTGATTTCTGCAAAGGTCACAAGGACTCATCAAACTACACGGAATGTCAGTGTTTGACAGCTTCACAGAGCCGTCAAATGATAACATTTCTTCTTTCAAAAGTTCTTGGCAGATGACACGTCAGACGTTGACGTGCTCTGTCACTGACTTCCCCCTAATTGGCCTGCTGAGCCCGCTGGGCGGGCTTAACAAGATCAATCAGGGGAAAATCCCGCTGGTTGGCCAGAAGCTGATGGAGGCGGGATTGAAAGCCGGCAAGTAGCAGTCCCGCCTCCAAAAGCTTCCCATTGAGAAAATCCAGCCCTGACATTCTCTGTAGTTTGATGAGTTCTTGAATTCAAGACCTCATCAAACCTCTTTCTTTTGCAGAAATTAGATGGTTGCTGCATTGGAGAATGCAACGGCCATCTGTCATCTCTACCGCGGAGGTGCGAGACTCTCCGCATCCCCAACTCTTGAATCCTGCAGGAAGAAACAAAGTTAAGTAAACTTTTTCTAACACTTTCCACTTACCTCACATACTCACCTCTCCACACTTGCACCCATCACTTACCTTCACAGCACACTTTTTTCACCCCTCCGACCCCCGCAGACCCACTGCTTGCCTCGGTGACCCTGGCGGGGTTCGGAGCTTTCGGGAAGCCCGCACTTGTGTGGGCAAAATGGGGATAATCCTCTTATCTGCCTGTTAACTACCTGTTAACAGGCAGTTAAGTGGCTGTAATCCCCTTCCCGCCTCCAAGGAGATGGGACCCAGCGTGGGTCGGCTACCCACCTCCTGGCAAGATGGCACGGAGGCGGGTTGGGCACCCGCCCCCAAATTCTGCCATTTTCCCAGCAGTCCCGCCTCTATACCTGCCTCTCCAGGGCTGGCAAGATCGCACCCAGAGTGTTCATCTGCCCGACAATAGATGCTAGCCATGTGAATAGGGGAGTGGTAGTTTTGGGAGATTCTAAAATTAGGGAGATGGACTGTCTATTTTGCAGCCATGGCTAGGAGTACTGAGTGGTAGGTTCCAGTTAGCACCTTATACAAGGGCACACAGTTGATGCTGCCCTTAAATTACCTTAGTCACCTTGTTACAGTGCAAAGCTGACAGCATTTTGTACTGTGTGGTATTCTGCATATCATAGTTACTTCAAGCAAAACTTTTATATAATTTAGCACTGTGGCTAAAAATCATTTAAAGTTTGATAGAATTTTATATGTTAAATTACGTACTTTCTTCCTAACAATTGAAACATACTACAGAAAGTCCTGTTTTCTGAGCTAATTTTTTCCATTTGGGTTACAATGGGCCAAAAATTCGGCTCTCGGGCTTCCTGCGGGTGCAAGCATCGCGCGCGTACTTACTTACCGCGCCTGCCGTTGTGCTTCGGGCCCACGAGGACTTTGCGTCCTGGGCCTCCTCCAGCTGCCTGCGCGCAGTGCTTGCGTATCCCAGGGGCGCAGTTAGTTCGAAGCGTCCCCTGGGATCACGTGGGCCATGGAGAGCCAATCCTAGCAGGGCATTTTCATTCATAGATTTGACAGGAAGACCTGTCAAATTTATGAATAGAGATCGGCCCCAAAACCACACTTAAACTTCAAATATATATTTTTTTTAATCACATTTTTAAAATAACTATAAGTTACATCAATTAACTACTTTAAACAAAAATTTAAATTTTGAAAAAATTCATTATACTTTTTAACGGTGCTAAAAATAAACTTACCTTTCTTTAAAGTATGTAAAAAAGATAAACCTGTTGAAAAAATGTTTCAATTGTAATTAATTAACCACTTACCTTGTTAAAATTAGGCCTTGCGCCTCCTTTTTAAAAGTGCAGCTTCTCCATACTTACCCTCACAGAGAAACCTGAAAAAAAAAAAGTTCGCTGCTTGCGCGCTGCCTCTACCGTGCACACATTCAACCTCTGAACCCCTTCCTTCAGGGGAACGGAAGTTCCGGTTTCCAGCGCATGCGCAGTGCATGCAGGAAACCGGCACTTTCGTTAGGTCTACGGGTGAGTACACAGCGCGTACTCAAATGTGGAGGGCCGAATTTCTGGCCCATTATTTCTTTAAAGATCGATTATATTTTACTTTTCCTCCATCTACAACCCTTTGTCTATTTTTAGCAACAAAATTGAATTGCATATAAATAAATATATTAATATAGAAAAATTCAGAGAGAAAATTTCAACAAAGGCACTTACAAATATTACAACTTTTATGATAACATGATAGTGAATGGAAGAGTTAATGAAGACTGTACTTTAGAATTAGATTCAGGCACCTGCAAAAACTAATCCTGGCATGCTTTATTCAGCAATAATGAGATTCCTTGCCACTTGTTATTGCTTTATCAAGAACAAAATGATTTTCAGTAAAACTGGATGTCCAGCTTTCAGGAACAATGTAATCACTGAGATATCACAGTAGTTTCTAAGCGGCTTCATGTGAAAAGGGTGTTTTGTAGAAATATGACAAAAATGGCAAAGAAATCGAGATTTATTTTATACAAAAGTATTAGAGTGATTAGAATCAGCAATTTCCCAGACCTTATGACTGACATACAACACACATAGGCAACTGTGCATCATATTCATCAGATCCTCCTAAAAGTTCGGTCAGATAAATGGTTGGCCACAATAAAATTGAATGAATTAATCTTCTGGGCATCGTAAAGGCGGCAAATGGATCTTGGAGCCTGAACAGGAAGGGATGGGCGATCTAATTAACACAGCGTTCAGTGATATTGTGACATTGTTTAGCTACAACTAGCAATGCCGATAGAATGTTAGGGTGCATAAACAGAGCTGTGGAGTGTGGAGGAGAATTACCTTCATGGTGTTTCTCCAAATCTTCTGCCGTGACTTCGGTGGAAGTCCTGTTTTCAGACATTCAGGCCATCTCACCAGGGGTTGCGCTGATCCCCTGCTGGAGAAACCTTGCCGAAATTCCAGCTGTGCATGTTTACCGGAGATTATACTGACAATGTTGTCCTATAAAGCATCGGTAACACTACACATGGTGTAACAATTTTAGTTGCCATCGTTGTGAAGAGTAGAGCTGCTGTAATAGGTTCAATCAATGGTAGCACAGACGGCAATCGATCTTTATGCATTGCCTCTATGCCTTACCAATGTCAGAAAAACATTACTAAATTCATCCAACAGGAAACAGGTATGACAAAATGAAAATATCAACAATTTTAAATATATATATATATATAGATGTAATGTCAAATTTATCAGGGAACACATTTCATTTTGGATACTGCCAATTTTTTATTTTTTTATTATTTATTCATTCACAGGATATGGGCATCTCTGGCAAGGCCAGCATTTATTGTCCATCCCTAGTTTCCCTTGAGAAGGTGGTGGTGAGCTGCCTTCTTGAACCACTGCAGTCCGTGTGGTGAAGGTACTCCCACAGTGCTGTTAGGGAGAGAGTTCCAGGATTTTGACCCAGCGACGATGAAGGAACGGCAATATATTTCGAAGTCAGGATGGTGTGTAACTTGGAGGGGAACTTGGAGGTGGTGGTGTTCCCATGCGCCTGCTGCCCTTGTCCCTCGGGGTGGAAGAGGTCGCGGGTTTGGGAGGTGCTGTCGAAGAAGCCTTGGTGAGTTGCTGCAGTGCATCTTGTAGATAGTACACACTGCAGCCACGGTACGCCGGTGGTGGAGGGAGTGAATGTTTATGGTGCTAGATGGGGTGCCAATCAAGCTGGCTGCTTTGTCCTGGATGGTGTTAAACTTCTTGAGTGTAGTTGCAGCTGCACTCATTCAGGGAAGTGGAGAATATTCCATCACACTCCTGATTTGTGCCCTGCAGATGGTGGAAAGGCTTTGGGGAGTCAGGAGGTGAGACACTCGCTGCAGAATACCCAGCCTCTGACCTGCTCTTGTAGCCACAGTATTTATGTGGCTGGTCCAGTTAAGTTTCTGTTCAATGGTAACCCCCAGGATGTTGATGGTGGGGGATTTGACGATGATAATGCCGTTGAATATCAAGGGGAGGTGGTTAGAGTCTCTCTTGTTGGAGATGATCATTGAGTGGCACTTGTGTGGTGCGAATGTTACCTGCCACTTATCAGCCCAAGGCTGGATGTTGTCTAGGTCTTCCTCCATGCAGGCACAGGTAGCTTCATTATCTGAGGAGTTGCGAATGGAACTGAACACTGTGCAATCATCAGCGAACATCCCCACTTCTGACCCTATGATGGAAGGAAGGTCATTGATGAAGCTGCTGAAGATGGTTGGGCCTAGGACACTGCCCTGTAGAACTCCTGCAGTGATGTTCTGGGGCTGAGATGATTGGCCTCCAACAATTACAACAATCTTCCTTTGTGTTAGGTATGACTCCAGCCAGTGGAGAGTTTTCCCTCTGGTTCCCCATTGACTCCAATTTTACAAGGGCTTCTTAGTGCCACACTCGGTCAAATGCTGCCTTGATGTCAAGGGCAGTCACTCCCATCTCACCTCTGGAATTCAGCATTTTTTTCCACGTTTGGACCAAGGCTGTAATGAGATCTGGAGCCGAGTGGTCCTGGCAGAACCTGGCAAACATAAATCACTGTTGGACAAAGCTCCCTCTACATTAACCCAAAATGTGCCTCAGCCCCAGCAATAAGAGCATTTTGCTTCACTCATGTGACAATTTTCCATTTCCCACATAAGCCATCTTGGAGCCTCTTTGAGTACCAATTAGTCCCAAATGAAGGTAGGCTTTGTGCTGCAGGCCTGTGCCCAGTCAAAACAAGGTTGAAACTGCCCAACCGTATTTCACACAGGGCCCTTAAAGACAGTAGACAGAGGCAAACTTCAGCACACCCGTCTAGGGCTGCACTTGAACCCAGCTGCCAGGTGAAAGGTCAATGTATAATGCGTTGTCATACACCGAGCCAACAAAGCTAATTTTATGACTGGAAGAGTTTCAGTGGGACATGAAAGAGAATAATAAGGTAAGAATAAGAAAGATTCTTCAGCCCATTCAGCTTGCCCTGTTGTCGAGATCCATCTACAGGACTCAGTCGAGCCATTTTACTCTTTGCTGCCTGAATATCAAGTTGCCATCTCTCTACCGACTTGTATTAAGAATCTGACCATTTCTTTGCAGAATATTTCAGCTGAGTTTGCAGCTGCCATTTATTTAAAAAGCTTTTGAATAGCACAACATGATGATGAAACAACCACAAATGCTGCACTGATATAAGTACTCATCATATCAGAAGTTGCTTTGTTTCATTATTGTTGACTATGCAAAGTAAACACTCAAAATAATTTGAAATTAAAACATTAAAACTACTTTGATTCCATCCTCATTATAATATTTAAAGCGCCAACCCGCCTCCTGTAAGCAGGTTGGCTGCCCGCCCCCCGCCCCGCCTCCGGTAAAACTGGAAGTGGGTGGGCTAGGGTCGGGAATCACATTTTTAACACTTTAACCTCCCACCCAATGCCAACCCACCCGTTTTTTGGAGTTATTATTGCTCCTCATGTCACACATCCACCAGGCCACCTAAGGTCACCCACTGTCACACTCACCCTGTCACACATCCACCAGGTCATCCCCTGTCACAATCACCCGGTCACACATCCATCAGGTCACCCCGTGTCACACTCACCCTGTCACACATCCACCAGGTCATCCCCTGTCACAATCACCCGGTCACACATCCAACAGGTCACCCCCTGTCACACTCACCCTGTCACCCATCCACCAGGTCACCCACTGTCACACCCATCCTGTCACACATCCACCAGGTCACCCCCGGTCACACTCACCCTGTCACACATCCACCAGGTCACCCACTGTCATACTCGCCCTGTCACACATCCACCAGGTCACCCCTGTCACACTCACCCTGTCCCACATCCACCATGGCACGCCCTGTCACACTCACTCTGTCACACATTCACCAGGTCACCCCGTGTCACACTCACCCTGTCACACATCCACCAGGTCAGCCCCTGTCACACTCATAGAAACATAGAAACATAGAAGATAGGAGCAGGAGTAGGCCATTTGGCAACTCGAGCCTGCTCCGCCATTCAA
This sequence comes from Squalus acanthias, assembly GCA_030390025.1. Lineage (NCBI taxonomy): Eukaryota > Metazoa > Chordata > Chondrichthyes > Squaliformes > Squalidae > Squalus > Squalus acanthias. The sequence continues at coordinate 154,190,784 of CM059428.1, forward strand.
TGAGATCATGGCTGATCATCCAAATTCAGTACCCTGTCCCTGCTTTCTCCCCATATCCCTTGATCCCTTTAGCCTTAAGAAATATATCTAACTCCTTCTTGAATATATTTAATGAATTGGCCTCAACTAACTTGTGTGGTAGAGAATTCCACAGGTTCACCACTCTCTGGGTGAAGAAATTCCTCCTCATCTCTGTCCTAAATGGCTTACCCCTTATCCTTAGACTGTGACCCCTGGTTCTGGACTCCCCCTCCATCGGGAACATCCTTCCTGCATCTAGTCTGTCTAGTCCTGTTAGAATTTTATAAGTTTCAATGAGATCCCTGACATGAATCTTGTCATTCATGTGGAAATGACTTATGAAATAATTCTGGGCGGCCTGCTGGTGGTGCTGTCCAGGGAGAGTATAAATACTCGGGCATGGGCCCAGATTGCTCAGGACATTCTTTAACAGGAACTAGGGAAGGACAACTAGATCTCCATGTTGTAAAACAGTTGATTAAAGCTTTGTTTAACGCTTAGACCAAGTGCCTAGTAGTTTTCTTACGTCAATCCCCTCTCATTCTTCTAAACTCCAGCGAGTATAAGCCTAATCGACCCAATTTCTCCTCATACGTCATTCCTGCCATCCCAGGTATCAGCCTGGTGAATCTTCGCTGCACTCTCTCCATGGCAAGAACATCCTTCCTCAGATAAGGTGACCAAAACTGCACACAATACTCAAGGTGCGGACTTACCAAGGCCCTGTACAACTGCAGCAAGACATCCTTGCTCCTGTACTCGAATCCTCACGTTATGAAGGCCAACATACCATTTGCCTTCTTAACCGCCTGCTGCACCTGCATGCTTACCTTCAGCGACTGGTGCACAAGGACACCCAGGTCTCGATGCACTTCCCCTTTTCCCAATCTATTGCCATTCAGATAATAATCTGTCTTCCTATTTTTGCCACCGAAGTGGATAACCTCGCATTTATTCACATTATACTGCATTTGCCATGCATCTGCCCAATCACCCAACTTGTCCAAATCATACTGCAGTTTCTCTGCATCCTCCTCACAGCACACACGCCCACCCAGCTTTGTGTCGTCTGCAAACTTGGAGATATTACATCTAGTTCCCTCGTCTAGATCATTTATATATATTGTGAAGAGCTGGGGTCCGAGCATCGATCCCTGCGGTACCCCACTAGTCACTGCCTGCCACTCGGAAAAAGACCCATTTATTCCAACTCTTTGCTTCCTGTCTGCCAACTAGTTCTCTATCCAAGACAGTACCTTATCCCCAATGCTGTGTGCTTTAACTTTGCATGCTAATCTCTTATGCGGGACCTTATCGAAAGCCTTCTGAAAATCCAAATACACCACATCCACTGGTTCTCAGTCGTTGAGTATATTTAAGACTGAGATCAATAGATTTTTCGATATTAAGGGAATCAAGAGATGTGGGGAGGGTGCAGGAAAGTGGAGTTGAGGTAGAAGATCAACTATGATCTTATTGAATAGCGGAGCAGGCTCAAGGGGTGAATGGTCTACTCCTGCTCCTGTTTCTTATGTTCTTAGGTTCTCCCTTATCTATTCTACCAGTTACATCCTCAAAAAATTCCAGTAGATTTGTCAAGCATGATTTACCTTTTGTAAATCCATGTTGACTTTGTCTGATCCTGTCACTGTTTTCCAAGTGCTCTGCTATTACATCTTTTAGAATGGACTCTAGCATTTTCCCCACTACCAATGTCAGACTTACCGGTCTGTAATTCCCCATTTTCTCTCTACCACCTTTTTTAAATAGTGGGGTTAGATTAGCTATCCTCTAATCCATGGGAACTGTTCCAAAGTCTATAGAATTTTGGAAGATGACCAGCAATGCATCTATTATTTCTCGGGCCACTTCCTTAAGTAGCCTAGGATGTAGATTATCAGGCCCTGGGGATTTATCGGCCTTCAATCCTGTCAATTTCCCTCACACCGTTTCCCCACATTCAATTCCTCCCTCTCATTGGACCCTATGTTCCCCAACATCTCTGGGAGGTTATTTGTGTCCTCCTTTGTGAAGACAGAACCAAAGTATGTATTTAATTGGTCTGCCATTGCTTTGTTCCCCATTATAAATTCCCCTGATTCTGACTGCAAGGGACCTACACTTGACTTCACCAATCTTTTTCTCTTCACATATCTATAGAAGCTTTTCAGTCAGTTTTTATGTTCCCTGCAAGCTTACTCTCATAATCTATTTTCTCCCTCTTAATTAATCCCTTTGTCCTCCTTTGCTGAATCCTAAACTGCTCCCAATCCTTAGGTTTGCTACTTTTTCTGGCCAAATTATATGTCCTCTCCTTGGATCTTATGCTATCCCTAATTTACCTTGTTAGTCACGGTTGAGTCACCTTTTTTGTTTTATTTTTTATGCCAAACAGGGATGAACAAATTGAGTAGTTCATCCATGCGATCTTTAAATGTTTGCCATTGCCTATCCACCGTCAACCCTTTAAGTAATGCTCCCCAATCCATCCTAGCCAACTCGTGCCTCATACCATCATAGTTTCCTTTATTTAAATTCAGGACCCTGGTCTCAGAGTCAACTACTTCACTCTCCATTTTAATGAAGAATTCTATCATATTATGATCGCTCCTCCCCAAGGGGCCTCGCACAACAAGATTGCTAATTAATCCTTTCTCACTACATAATACCCAGTCTAAGATGGCCTGATCTCTAGTTGGTTCCTCGACATATTGGTCCAGGAAACCATCCCGTATACACTCTAGGAATCCCTCCTCCACAGTATTGTTACTAATTTGGTTAGCCCAATCTATATGTAGATTAAAGTCACCCATGATAACTGCGGTGCCCTTATTGCACGCGTCTCTAATTTCCCGTTTAATGCCATCCCCAACCTGTTTGGGGGTCTGTATACAACTCCCACTAACGCTTTCTGCCCCTTGGTATTTCTCAGCTCTGCCCATACAGATTCCACATCATCAGAGCTAATATCCTTCCTTACTATTGTGTTAATCTCCTTTTTAACCAGCAATGCTATCCATCCTCCATTTCCTTTTTGCCTGTCCTTCCTGAATATTGAATACCCCTGGATGTTGAATTCCCAGACTTGGTCATCCTGGAGCCATCGTAATCCCAATTATATCATATCCGTTTACATCTATTTGTGCAGCTAATTCATCCACCTTATTACGAATGCACCTCGCATTAAGACACACAAAGCCTTCAGGCTTGATTTTTTAACACTCTTAGGGGGAGAAATTCAGTATCGCCCCATTTGGGGTGCAATTATCGGCCGGGCGCAAAGATTAGCGCCTGGCGCTAATTATCGCCACCGACTGCAAACTTGACTTTTATCGCCCCTGGAGGTGATTGGAGCGCTAAATCAGGCACTTCACACCTGTCTTAAGGCGCAAAGGCCGAGGAGCAAGGCGCTACCTCAGAGCGCTGGCGAAGCTCATGTAATGTCAGTCAGCAATGGAACACACACACAATGGCATGGGCCAGTTCTTAAAGGGGATGGTTGATCTTGCTTTCCATCCACATCCTGCTCATTGCAGCCTTGAATCTCGGCTTGGAGAGACCTGCACATCAAATCTGCTGGAAAGAACAATGGAGAGTACCAGGCAAAGAGCTCCGAGTGCAGCCCCCACAGTCTCTTCTAAATCGATACAAGGAATGGCAAATCAAAATGAACCTGCAAAGTGCTGCTCAGTACCCAAAACTCCTTCACACAACATTGAATCTCTCCAGAAGTCTCTCTCTCTCTCTCTCAGAATGCATAGTTCAAAAATGGCACCAACAATAAAAGGCAGGAAGCGGTCACCTTTAAATAGCACTCCCCCTTTCCCTTCATGACTGCAGAATGCTCCCCTCAACCTGTCGTTGCTAGCGTCAGGCAGTAAGGCAGGGGGCGCCACTCAATATCCGCTCCAGGGCGATACCGGGGCATTGCGCACTCGACTGACGTCACGATCTGCCGGCGCAGGAGATCATGGCGGTAGTGTTTAGCGCCGCCGCAAAATGTCTAGTTAATTTTGCGAGCGGTGCAAACTTCACCGCGCCTGGGCGCTAGATGCTTTGCGCCCCATTAGCGCCCTCTTAAGGCGCTAATGGGAGGTGCAAACAACTGAATTTTTCCCCCTTAGTCCTTTTAGAATTATTATTTACTGTGGCCCTGTTTCATTTACACCCTTGATTTCTCTGCCTTGCAGTTTTGCTTTTCTCCTTCCTGTCTTCTGTTTCTATCCTTGCTTCCCTTTCCTCTGTCTCCCTGCACAGGTTCCCAACCCCCTGCCATTTTAGTTTAAACACTCCCCAACAGCACTAGCAAACACTCCCCCTAGGACAGTGTCGGGAGTGGAGAGAGCAGCAGCACAGTGAGTAGTTAAACTCACTTTTGCAGGCTTTTTTCCAGAGGCCAGTGTCGGGAGCGGAGAGAGCAGCAGCACAGTGAGTAGTTAAATTCACTTTCGCAGGCTTTTTTGCAGAGACCAGTATCGGGAGCAGAGAGAGCAGCAGCACAGTGAGTATTTAAACTCACTTTTGTGGGCTTTTTACAGAGGCCAGTGTCGGGAAAGGGCCCTTGAGTATATCACTTAATTGAAGTGAAATTGGTGGGATTCATTAAAGTTAATTATAATTAATTAATTAAAGGGTAAGTCATGGCAGGAGAGCTCCGCCCCATGATATGCTCCTCCTGCTATATGTGGGAAATCAGGGATGCTTCCTGTGTCCCTGACGACCATGTGTGTGGGAAGTGTATCCAGCTGCAGCTACTGATAGACTGCATTGCGGCGCTGGAGCTGCGGATGGATGCATATTGGAGCAATCGCGACGCTGAGAACGTCGTGTATAGCACGTTTAGCGAGTTGGTCACACCGCAGGTAAAGGGAGTACAGGCAGGAAGTGAATGTATGACCACCAGGCAGAGTAAGAGGTGCAGGCAGGTAGTGCAAGGGTCCCCTGTGGCCATCCCGCTCTCAAACAGATATACCACTTTGGATACTGTTGGGGGGATGACTCATCAGGGGAAGGCAGCTGCAGCCAACTTCCTGGCACCATGGGTGGCTCTGCTGCACAGGAAGGGAGGAAAAAGTGTGGAAGAGCTATAGTGATAGGGGACTCAATTGTAAGGGGTATAGATAGGCATTTCTGCGGCCGCAAACCAGACGCCAGGGAGACAGAGGAAAGGGAAACAAGGATAAAAGCAAAAGACAGGAAGGAGAAAAACAAAAGTAGAAGGCAAAGAACTCAACGGTTTAAATCAAACATGGTCACAGTAAATGTATTCAATATTTAGGAAAGATAGGCAAAAAAGAAAGGGAGGTGGGGTAGCATTGCTGGTTAAAGAGGGGATTAACACAATTGAAAGGAAGGATATTAGCTCTGATGATGCGGAATCTGTATGTGTAGAACTGAGAAATAACAAGGGGCAGAAAACGTTAGTGGGAGTGGTATATAGACCTCCAAACAGTAATACAGAGGTTGGGGACGGCATTAAAAGGGAAATTAGAGAAGCATGCAGTAAGGGCACAGCAGTAATCATGTAGACTTTAATTTACATATAGATTGGGCTAACCAAATTAGTAAAAATACTGTGGAGGAGGAATTCCTAGAATATTTACGGGATGGTTTTCTGGAACAATATGTCGAGGAACCAACCAGAGATCAGGCCATCTTAGACTGGGTATTATGTAACGAGAAAGGATTAATTAGCAATCTTGTTGTACGAGGCCCCTTGGGTCAGAGTGATCATAATATGATAGAATTCTTCATTAGGATGGAGAGTGAAGTAGTTCAATCAGAGACTAGGGTGCTGAATTTAAATAAAGGAAACTACGATGGTATGAGGTGCGAATTGGGTAGGATTGATTGGGGAATGTCACTCAAAGTGTTGACGGTGGATAGGTAATGGCAAACATTCAAAGACTGCGTGGATGAACTACAGAATTTGTTCATCCCAGTGTGGCATAAGAATAAAACAAAAAGGGTGACTCAACCGTGGCTAACAAGGGAAATTAGGGATAGCATAAGATCCAAGGAGAGGGCATATAAATTGGCCAGAAAAAACGATAACCCTGAGGATTGGAAGCAGTTTAGGATTCAACAAAGGAGGAAAAAGGGATTAATTAAGAAGGGGAAAATAGAATATGAAAGTAAGCTTGCAGGGAACATAAAAACTGACTGTAAGAGTTTTTAAAGATATGTGAAGAGAAAAAGATTAATGAAATCAAGTGTAAGTCCCTTGCAGTCAGAAGCGGGGCAAGTTATAATGGGGAACAAAGAAATGGCAGACCAATTAAATGCATATTTTGGTTCTGTCTTCACAAAGGAAGACACAAATAACCTCCCAGAGATGTTGGAGAACATAGGGTCGGATGAAAGGGAGGAACTGAAAGAAATCAGTATTTGCAGGGAAATGGTGTTAGGGAAATTGATAGGATTGAAGGCTGATAAATCCCCAGGGCCTGATAATCTACATCCTAGGGTACTTAAGGAAGTGGCCCTAGAAATAGTAGATGCATTGTTGATCATCTTCCAACATTCAATGGAATCTGGAACTGTACCCATGGATTGGAGGGTAGCTAATGTTACCCCACTATTCAAAAAGGGTGGTAGAGAGAAAGCGGGGAATTACAGACCGGTAAGCCTGACATCGGTATTGGGGAAAATGCTAGAGTCCATTATAAAGGATGTAATAGCTGAGCACTTGAAAAACAGTGACAGGATCAGACAAAGTCAACATGGATTTACAAAAGGTAAATCGCACTTGACTAATCTACTGGAATTTTTTGAGGATGTAACTGGGAAAATAGATAAGGGAGAACCAGTAGATGTGGTGTATTTGGACTTTCAAAAGTCTTTCGATAAGGTCCCACATAAGAGATTAGCATGTAAAGTTAAGGCGCATGGGATTGGGGGCAAGGTATTGACTTGGATAGAGAACTGGTTGGCGGACAGAAAGCAGAGAGTAGGAATTAATGTGTCTTTTTCCGAGTGGCAGGCAGTGACTAGTGGGGTACCGCAGGGATTGGTCCTTGGACCCCAGCTATTCACAATATACATCAATGATCCAGATAAGGGAACTAAATGTAATATCTCCAAGTTTGCAGATGACACAAAGCTGGGTGGGCGTGTGTGCTGCGAGGAGGATACCGAGAAACCCCAGGATGATTTGGACAGGTTGGGTGAGTGGGCAGAAGCGTGGCAGATGGAATATAATGTGGATAAATGCGAGGTTATCCACTTTGGTGTCAAAAACAGAAAGGCAGACTATTATCTGAATGGCAATAGATTGGGAGAAGGGGAAGTGCAACGAGACCTGGGTGTCCTTGTACACCAGTCGCTGAAGGTAAGTATGCAGGTGCAGCAGGCGGTGAAGAAGGCAAATGGTATGTTGGCCTTCATAGCGAAAGGGTTTGAGTATAGGAACAGGGATGTCCTGCTGCAGTTGTACAGGGCCTTGGTGAGACCACACCTTGAGTACTGTGTGCAGTTTTGGTCGCCTTATCTGAGGAAGGATGTTCTTGCCATGGAAGGAGTTCAGCGAAGATTCACAAGGCTGATACCTGGGATGGCAGGAATGACATATGAGGAGAGATTGGGTCGATTGGGCTTATACTCGCTGGAGGTCTGGACAAACTAGATGCAGGAAGAATGTTCCCGATGGTCGGAGAGTCCAGAACCAGGGGTCATAATCTAAGGATAAGGGGTAAGCCATTTAGGACAGAAATGAGGAAGAATTTCTTCACCCAGAGAGTGGTGAACCTGTGGAATTCTCTACCACAGAATTAGTTGAGTCCAAGTCATTAAATATATTCAAGAATGAGTTCGATATATTTCTTAAAGCTAAAGGTATCAAGGGATATGGGGAGAAGGCAGGTACAGGGTACTGAGTTTGGATGATCAGCCATGATCTCATCGAATGGCGGAGCAGGCTCGAGGGGCCGAATGGCCTACTCCTGCTCCTATCTTCTATGTTTCTATGTTTCTATGACATCGGTTCCGGTCCCGCCCAGGTGCAAACCGTCCAGTTTGTACTGGTCCCACCTCCCCCAGAACCGGTTCCAATGTCCCAGGAATTTGAATCCCTCCTCCTTGCACCATTCCTCTAGCCGCGTATTCATCTGAAATATCCTTCTATTTCTACTCTGACTAGCATGTGGCACTGGTAGCAATCCTGAGATTACTACCTTTGAGGTCCTATTTTTTAATTTACCTCCTAACTCTCTATATGCAGCTTTTAGGACCTCATCCCGTTTTTTATCTATATCGTTGGTACCTATATGCACCACGACAACTGGCTGTTCACCCTCCCCCTCTAGAATGCCCTGCAGCCGCTCCGATCATCCTTGACACTTGCACCAGGGAGGCAACATACCATCCTGGTGTCTGGTTTGCGGCCGCAGAAACACCTATCTATTCCCCTTACAATAGAATCCCCTATCACTATAGCTCTCCCGCTTTTTTTCCTCCCGTCCTGTGCAGCAGGACCATCCATGGTGCCAGGAAGTTGGCTGCTGCCGCCTTCCCCCGATAAGCCATCCCCCTCAACAATATCCAAAGTGGTATATCTGTTTGAAAGGGGGATGTCCACAGGGGACCCCTGCACTACCTGCCTGCGCCTACTACTCTGCCTGGTGGTCACCCATTCCCTTCCTGCCTGTGCAGCCTTTACCTGCGGTGTGACCAACTCCCTAAACGTGTTATCCACGATGTGCTCAGCATCACGAATGCTTCAGTATGTATCCATTCGCAGCTCCAGCGCCGCAATGCGGTCTGTCAGTAGCTGCAGCTGGATACACTTCCCGCACATATGGTCGTCAGGGACAGAGGAAGTGTCCCTGATTTCGCACATAGTGCAGGAGGAGCATGCCATGGGGCCGAGCTGTGCTGCCATGACTTACCCTTTAATTAATTCAAATTAAATTAAATCAAATCAATACCACTAATTACACTACAATTAAATGATATACTCAAGGGCCCTTGTCTACCAGCACTCCCCGCTATACAGCAGAGACCCTAGAAACTATAAACCACAAAAATTAAGTTTGGAAAAAAGCGAGGAAGAGAAAAATACTCACCTACCAATCACTTACCTGCTTTCTGGTGACGTCACACTTTGATTACTTTTTACTTCTCTCACTCCTCTCGCTAACTCTGTGCCTCTCGCAGGTCCGCCGCTCAGCTCCGGTCCCAGGCCTCCTCTCTGCGCTCTTTTTATCCTCCTCTCGCTGACTCTGTGCCTCTCGCAGGTCCGCCGCTCAGCTCCGGACCCAGGCCTCCTCTCCGCGCTCTTTTTATCCTCCTCTCGCTGACTCTGTGCCTCTCGCAGGTCCGCCGCACAGCTCCAGTCCCAGGCCTCCTCTCCACGCTCTGTCACACTCACTCTGTTACATATTCACCAGGTCACCCCCTGTCACACTCACCCTGTCACACATCCACCAGGTCACCCCCTGTCACACTCACCCTGTCACACATCCACCAGGCCACCTGCTGTCACACTCACTCTGTCACACATCCACCAGGTCACATCCTGTCACACTCACCCTGTCACAGCTCCACCAGGTCACCCACTGTCACACTCACCCTGTCACACATCCACCAGGCCACCTACTGTCACACTCACTCTGTCACACATCCACCAGGTCACGTCCTGTCACACTCACCCTGTCACACCTCCACCAGGTCACCCACTGTCACTCTCACCCTGTCACACATCCACCAGGCCACCTATGGTCACACTCACTCTGTCACACATTCACCAGGTCTCCCCCTGTCACACGCACTCTGTCACACATCCACCAGTCACACCCGTCATACTCACCCTGTCACCCATCCACCAGGTCACCCACTGCCCAACCATATTTCACACAGGGCCCTTAAAGCCAGTAGACATAGGCAATCTTCAGCACATCAGTCTAGGGCTGCACTTGAACCCAGGTGCCAGGTGAAAGGTCAATGTATAATGCGTTGTCATACACCGACCCAACAAGCTAATTTTATGACTGGAAGAGTTTCAGTGGGGCATGAAAGAGAATAATAAGGTAAGAATAAGAAAGATTCTTCAGCCCATTCAGCTTGCCCTGTTGTCGAGATCCATCTACAGGACTCAGTCGAGCCATTTTACTCTTTGCTGCCTGAATATCAAGTTGCCATCTCTCTACCGACTTGTATTAAGAATCTGACCATTTCTTTGCAGAATATTTCAGCTGAGTTTGCAGCTGCCATTCATTCAAAAAGCTTTTGAATCGCACATGATGATGAAATAACCACAAATGCTGCACTGATATAAGTACTCATCATATCAGAAGTTGCTTTGATTCTTTATTGTTGACTATACAAAGTAAACACTCAAAATAATTTGAAATTAAAAAATTAAAACTACTTTGATTCCATCCTCATTATAATATTTAAAGCGTCAACCCGCCTCCTGTAAGCAGGTTGGCTGCCCGCCCCCCGCCCCGCCTCCGGTAAAACTGGAAGTGGGTGGGCTAGGGTTTGGAATCACATTTTTAACACTTTAACCTCCCACCCAATGCCAACCCACCCGTTTTTTGGAGTTATTATTCCTCCTCATGTCACACATCCACCAGGCCACCTAAGGTCACCCACTGTCACACTCACCCTGTCACACATCCACCAGGTCATCCCCTGTCACAATCACCCGGTCACACATCCATCAGGTCACCCCGTGTCACACTCACCCTGTCACACATCCACCAGGTCACCCACTGTCACACTCACCCTGTCACACATCCACCAGGTCATCCCCTGTCACAATCACCCGGTCACACATCCATCAGGTTACCCCGTGTCACACTCACCCTGTCACACATCCACCAGGTCACGCCCTGTCACACTCACCCTGTCACACATCCACCAGGTCACCCCCTGTCACACTCACCCTGTCACCCATCCACCAGGTCACCCACTGTCACACTCACTCTGTCACACAAGTCACCCTATTAGACTCACCCTATTACATGCTCACATTCAGGCCCTCTCCTTTGTATCACCCAATTAATTCTCACGCCAACCACCAAGACAGGCAACTAAAGGTCACTCAGAAAATTCTGTTATGACATGTTTAATCTTTCTGAAATAATGCGGCAGTCCCACGTTCACTGATTTACTTCTCTACAAGTTCTATATCTTTTTAAGAAATCATAGTGTGCTTTTGGTGATGCCAAAATATGAGAGGACAAAAAAGTTGAAAAGCAGCATCTGTTATCGATTTGAAACAACATATTCCATGTATAACAGTTCTGTGCAAATGTAAAAGACAGACAGCCTGATGGGACTGCTTTACTACAACTGTACAAGACTGCAGGAGGTCTGATTGGAATTAAGAATTTTGAGAGGCATGTTTTGCATAGTTACATTTTGAAATACTCGTACAGTAGCAGCATTTTCTTTTCTTCTTACTGTCATCCTATCTCGCTATCTTGCTGCTGTTTCTCAATATTCACTCGCAAGCAAGTAGGACAACCAGTGGTTTGCAACTAATGTCTCAATCACAAAGCTGCAGATACTCCGAGTTATTTTTCACTTTGAAATAACGTAGAGAAGGTGCAGGGTCCAGTCATTATAAATAGGCCTGTTCCAACACAAAACAGTAACGTCTAGACTGGTGTTCACAGTAGCATTAAATGGCAGATGTCTCAGCCAAATTATCCTGGAGCGAGGAAGTGATGAGGAACAAGTGGAAAGGAACTTCTCATGTTGCTTTGTGTGGCAATATCATAAAGATGCTAATGAAGGTCTCCTCAGTTTGTATTTATAGCAAAGTATTAAAATAGCTTAACATGTTTATGATATCACAAAAGGGACAGGTTTGTTGGACATAGTAACATTCCCCAGATCTTAAAAACTCTTCTGTTCTTATGTCAATGTCATTGCTGTTTGTGACTGATGTTAGGTGGCACATACGGATGAAGGGTTATTATATAAGAGCAGCCATTAACGACAGGAAAACAACCAAGAACATGAGTGGTGCTTTCTGCTAAAGTCTTTGGAGTTGGAATTCTCCCGATTGTCCGCTGCGATTTCGGCAGAAGATCCGTGGACACCTCAGAGAAACGGTGCAAACGTTATTTAAGCCGCTTCTCCTCCAAGGTCTCTGCGGACCTCCGGCCGAAGTTACAGCGCCCGATCGGCAGAGCCCTTGCGGAAATTCAAAGCCCTTTAATTCAACATTTTCTCTTCAGCAGATCGAAGCGTAACACTTCTGTGAATAATTAATCATGAATTGATTGCGACTGTGGCGCAGTGGAAATTGAAACTGCTGGATTAAATATTTAGTAGATTTCTATTAATAGAAATAATTCTTTCCTTCTTAACTTGAAGAAGCACCCTGGATCACAGGACCATCACCAACCTCGTTTAAAAAAATGATGCGTTTCCCGAGGCTGCCTGCCAGCTGCCCAAAGTTGGAAAATCTTCCCTCTCAGAATTATGGAAATATTCTGTACATTTTCACACCGCTGGTGCAGGGCACTCCGGCTATTATAATGAAACCTCTGCTTGTCATTTGCCTAATGACAAACTAGTGACTATCTTCCTCAGGGGTCAAGATGACAAGCTAGCTGATGAAAGTGTGGAACTGAATTGACCTTCAGCAGCCTTCATTGATGTGGCTTGACCTTAGCCCCATGGTGGCAGGAAACCTGTGATGGACCATTGAAAGTATTGTTTCTCATATCTTCACACTCTTCCCTTGAAGAATAGTTTAAGTAGTGGGCAGATTCACAGAGTGATTGACAGTCTGACAGGCTGCAATGTGAATGTTCCATCTATTGCTGTGACCATCTTTTGTACCAGCCAATAGGGTGGTTAGTCCTGTAGGGCAGGAGGGTTTGATTGGCTCCCAGAACCCATTCAAGGAGGTGGTGGGGTGGGGGGGGGGGGGGAACCACCCACACCCACCGGTCGCTTAGTAACACGCTGGATGTCAACTCAGAATTCAGAGCCAGAGCTCCTGTTTCTACCCGCCACGACTGTCTGGAGCAGGGTTCGAGTCTGAAGTGGGTGTAGTGCCGCACTGAGCGGTACAGACCAGGCAAACCCCAGATTCAATCCTGATCTGTACTACACCTGTTGATCTCTGCTCAGGCAGATTTGTGGTCCTCTCTCAAAAGAAAGGAGAAAAAAAAAGTTCAGCCAGGGATCCTGCTTCTGATCAGTATAGGGTGACCTCTGCTGGAAAGTGTGGGAGCGTGATTTTAACCCTACCCACCCAGCGGAAACCGGGCGGGTGTGCAGCTAAAATGCCCTGGGTTATCTGCTGACAAGCCGTCCAACCACGACTTTTGCTTGGGCATCTGGAAAGGCGGCTAAGCCGTTTCCCCAAAGCCGGCGGGGTCCTTCTTTAAATATGCAGATCAGGGTCCAATGATGTAATTAGGCCCCAACTGTGATTTTAACTCAGGCCTGAGACCTCGATTTTCCCACCAGGCTGAAGAGAATTGGCACTTGCTGGGAAGATGAAGAGACCCTGAAAGGTAAGCTTTCTACGTTCCTTTGTGGGGCCAGGAGGAGCTGGTGTGGCAGTAGGATCTGTATAATTGGCCTCCGCACCGGGGGGAAAAGAAGGGGTGAATAAAAAATCAGCCAGGGTTGCCACTGCAGATCGCTCTCCTGCTAGAAAGTGGACGTTTGGACAACTGGTGAGAACAGGATTGGGCTCTGCTGTGGTGCCCTCTGGGATCCCGCTGACATGGGTTCAAACATGAAGCTCACCATTTGGGCAAGGTACTGGAGGGAGGATGCCACCCATAGAACTATGGTCCAGCCTGCAGGAGAGAAAGAGAGGAAATGTAAGTAGATCATCAATGTAGAATCTTCAAATTTGCCTGCAGAATTATATTAGATACCAGAGAGACTGAACAGGCTGGGACTCTTTTCTCTAGAAAAGAGAAGGCTGAGGGTTAACCTGATAGAGGTCTTTAAGATTATGAAAAGGTTTAATAGGGTAGACGTAGAGAAAATGTTTCCACTTGTGGGGTAGAACAAAACTCGGGGCTATAAATATAAGATAGTCACTAATAAATCCAATAAGGAATTGAGGAGAAAGTTCTTTACCCAGAGAGTGGTTAGAATGTGGAACTCGCTACCACAGGGAGTAGTTGAGGTGAATAGCATAGATGCATTTAAGGGAAAGCTAGATAATCACATGAGGGAGAAAGGATGGTTATGCTGATAGGGTTAGATGAAGAGGGGTGAGAGGAGGCTCGTGTGGAGCATAAACATCGGCATAGACCAGTCGGGCCAAATGGCCTGTTTCTATGCTGTAATTTCAATGTAATTCAAGGTAGATTCCATAAAAACTATTTGTCATATAAGAATGGTAAAATCCAGTGACATAATAGACCCCACTTGTCAGGAAACACTCTGGCAAACCAATTAATTATATGTAGAAGTTTCATAGATAAGTAGGCATACTTATTCAATTCAGTACTGTAAGTGGATCAAAATCCCTGTTTCTTTTATTACAAGGAGTGCCTTTGGGTTTTTAATGCTTTGTTCTCGTGCCTGGTTTTAGGATGCTGCTGCATTTGAATTTCTTTTTAGCCACTTATCTTGTACTTGCATTCATGTGTGGTTTGCAGAAGTCTCACACAAGTTCAGAAACAAAGAACTGTTTTGGATTTCCTTCAAATTGAGTATGACTCTGACTGTGCCATTGAAGTCTGTTGAAATGCTTAGCAGGCAATACAAAAATAGGCACTGTTGATGCTTCAACTTGGCACAATTTGTTCTTTTATTATGTTGCAGCTTTTAAAGGTAAATTATGAGACTCAAAACAAAATATGTTTCATACATTAGTCATTCTGTTGTCTTGGGCTGATGTCCGTTCACTAAGGTAAACCTTATCTTTCCCAGATGTTGCCAGTTAGAAGAGGTGATTTTCCTCATCTGTATCCCACAGGAGCCCTTTATCAGCAACAGACAGCTGATTGGATTAGAAACCGATTCCATTCTGATGATGACATCTTGACAATCGGCAGCTTGTCGGTGAATGGGGATTTTGGAATCCGTGCCAGGATAATGGGATATGCACAGGTGGGTCAGTTGAGCAACAGGAGGAAAAATAGGAAGAAGAACGCTTCTTTATTAGCATAGGAACAAGAGTAGGCCAATTCAGCCGCTCGAGCCTGCACTGCCATTGGATTAGATCATGGCTGATCTGTATCTTAACTCCATTTATCCACCTTGGTTCCAATTCCCTTTGTACCCTTACCTAACAAAAGTCTACCAATCTCAGTTTTTACATTTTCAATTGACCCAGCCTCAACAGCTTTTTGGAGGACAGAGTTCCTGATTTCCACTACCCTTTGTGTGAAGAAGCTTCCTGACATCACTCCTCAATGGGCTCGCTCTAATTTTAAGGCTATGCCCCTTTGTTCTATACTCCGCCCACCAGAGGAAAAGTTTATCTCTATCTACCCTATCAAAACCTTTAAACACCTCAATTAGATCAGCCCTTAATCTTCTACACTCAAGGAAATACAAGCCTAGGCTATGCAATCTGTCCTCATAATTTAACCCTTTTTAGCCCCGCTATCATTCTGGTGAATCTGCAGGGTTGCTCGCTTCCCATTGCTACATTATGACATTGGATGGGCTCTTTATGCTGCTGTTTTAACTGGAGGATACAGACCCTGTATAGGTAAATGGATGGATCTTTGAGGAATGAATACAGTTGGGACCATAACCTTTTGCATTTTAATGTAATGGGAGAGCTGAGTTCCCTTATTTTACTGTGGCTGCAGGTGTGTTAAAGAAAGAACTGGCACTTGTGTTCCATGTTTCGAATTTACTTTGTCATATTGATGGTTAGAAGTTTACAAAGACTGTGCCGCAGTTTTTTTCCCAGACTATCCTTGGTGGATTTGAAGAGTCAGTAAGTGTGGAGTGCGGAGAGGTGCGAGCAGTGACTCAATTGGCGCATTCGTGGAAGAACTTCTTTTGTGAAACCACGGCTCAGATGAGTGTAAAGCCGACACAATAAACATAACAGAGCAATGGAGAGTGGGATACAACTTTAAACATGTGCCTAAAATGACAGTTACCTCACGGTGCATGGTGTCATTAATTTTTGTGCATGACTAAACTTTTAATCGGTTTTATACTTATCAAGTTATAGAATCTTGAATCATAGAATGGTTACAGCACAGAAGGAGGCCATTCGTGCCGGCTCTCTGCAAGAGCACTTCAGCTAGTCCCACTCCCCCACCCTTTCCCCGTAGCCCTGCAAATTTTTTTCCTTCAGGTACTTATCCAATTCCCTTTTGAAAGCCACAATTGAGTCTGCCTCCACCACCCTTTTGGGCAGTGCATTCCAGATCCTAACCACTCGCTGCGTAAAAAAGTTTTTTCTCATGTCGCCTTTGGTTCTTTTGCCAATCACCTTAAATCTGTGTCCTCTGGTTCTCGACCCTTCCGCCAATGGGAACAATTTCTCTCTCTCTCTGTCCAGACCCATCATGATTTTGAACACCTCTATCAGATCTCCTCTCAATCTTCTCTGCTCCAAGGGTTGGAGTTGAGTAATGGAGCACCTATTTTTTCTTCCATTTTTGGTACCCACTCTCAACATCAAGGAATCCCTTGTCCGACATTTAGTACTGGATGAGCAGAAATTTACTCCAACTAAATATTGGGAAGACCAAAGCCATTTTCTTCTGTCCCTGCCAGAAACTCCATTCCCTAGCCACCGACTCCATCCCTCTCCCTGGCAACTGTCTAAGGCTGAACCAGACCATTCACAACGTTGATGTCGTATTTGACCCCGAGATGAGCTTCCGACCACATATCTGCTCCATTACCAAGTCTACCTACTTCCACCTTCATAATATCGCTCGACTTCCCCACAGCACCCCCCCCCCCCCACCCCTCGCAACCTCAGCTCATCTGCTGCTGAAACTCTCATCCATGCCTTTGTTACCTCTAGACTTGACTATTCCAAAGCTCTCCTGACTGGCCTCCCATCTTCCACCCTCCATAAACTTGAGCTCATCCAAAACTCTGCTGCCCGTGTCCTAACTCGCCCCAGTCCCGTTCACCCATCACCCCCTGTGCTCGCTGACCTACATTGGCTCCCGGTCCGACAATGCCTCAATTTTAAAATTCTCATCCTTGTTTACAAATCCCTCCATGGCCTCGCCCCTCCCGATCTCTGTAACCTTCTCCTGCCCTACAACCCTCCGAGATCTCTACGCTCCTCCAATTCTGGTGTTGGGATGCTGTCAGAGATGACAAAGAAGCTGCCATGTGCTCCATTGATGCCTATAATGAAGCAACAGCTTCTCTGATGTTGCTGCAAATGACAGTTGTAGCCTCCAGAATCCCAGCTGTCAGTTGTCACACATTCTCAGAGACTGACCTCAGAGCATGTAGGTGTGAGGTTCCTCAAGCATTTTTCTTATCAAGTGAGTAACTACAAGATCTGGGTCTCATGACTACAAAGCCATATCCAGCCGTCTCCTTAGCCTATGCGGGGAAGGTATCACATCCGCACCCACTCCCCACTCCTCAAGGTCCCTCATGCTCTGTGAATTGCCTGGTGTCAAATCCTCACTAATTCCACCCTAGATAGTGTGTCTGAGCTAGTTGGTGGAGTGAGTGATGCAGGGGTGACATTGAGTGGGCTGGAGCAGAGGAACATGGGACAAGATCTTAATGCTGTGACTCCTGAGTGGCGTTGTCTTCAACATCCTCTTCCTCCACATCATCATCTTCATAGTCCACAAGGAAGAATTTTCCTCCTTCCTACTCCTGCTGATCACCATCACAGTTTTCATCCTCTTCATCATTCTCCACCATCTGATGCTGTGATGGATCTGCAGGAAAGAAGGCTACAGAGACAGACAGGAGGGTGCGGAACCTTTTGATTGTGTGCTGCTTCACAGGGATACTACGGCCACTGTGTAGGCATGCACTCACTTCCTTGCTGCCTGCAGTGTCCCACTGTTCTCACCATCTCCCATAGCTCGAGCTGAGTGTCTCCTGGCAGCTCTGTACCCTTTTCCTTGTAGGGGGTCAACTCTCTGATGTCGTATGGACAGTTAACAATTCTCAAATAGATTGAGATGAAAATGTAATTTTTGCAAAGCTCTGGTAATAAAACTAGGACAGAAATATTTATTTTATAATAATGTGCGATAGATATATCATTTTCCAGTACTGCTGTGGTAGTTCCTTGGTTCTTCCTCCAACGTGAGGTGGTATGTTGGAAGCCTTTCATCATGACTATGATTGTATCCTCAGTCCACTATGTGACAACAAACACCATCTTCATAAAACCTTCATGACGGGCATGAATGGGCAGTGGCAGACTTCTAGGAAATTACAACCACTTCAAGTACAAAAAGAACCTAACACCATAATATTAAGCTAACAGTTGAGCTGGAGTGGGTTTTGAGGTGTAACAGAATCTCTAGGTTCAGTCGATTACAAATCACTCAAGCTTCAATCTGTAGCTAACAGGTTGGTTTAAATCCTTCAATTGCTTTCTAGCCTTGTGGCACAGTAAACCTTTTCTGTATATCATTTTTTATTTTTTAGAAACCCAGGTAAAGAACCAAGCCCCATAGTGAAGGACATCACCAAGGTCAAAAAGAGTAAAATTGATGCACTTAAGGTGAAGCTAGATCAACACATGAGGGATAAAGGACCAGAAGGTTATGCTGATAGGGTTAGATGAAGAGGGGTGGGAGGAGGCTTGTGCGACACATTAACCAGCGTGGGCCAGTTGGGCCAAATGGCCTGTTTCTGTGCTGTACATTCTATGTAAAAGAGGACACAAAGCGAGTCAGGAAGTAGTGGGTTGGTTGATACCAAACTTGGGGTTTCATAGCCTGAAGACTGTAGGTGGAGGGAAAGACTGAAGGGGGCAAGGAGTTAAAGGATGTAGGTAAGTAAAATCAGCTAGAGTCGGAAATTGTGCAACAAGTTTTGATTTCAACACAGGAAAGCGAAGCAAATAGGATGGTGTATTTTCATTTTAGAAGAAAGAATAGAGGAAAGCTCAGAGGAGCACTGACCTTAGGCGGGGGAAATGCTGACTGACCTGACATGTGTTTACATCATTTTCTTGTTTTATTCCAGATTTCCAGTGGTTTTTTTCTTTTTATCTCTGCACGTCATATATTATTACCATGCCTCACTGAAACTTGGCTGAACTTTTTTCCTGTATTACTTTACTGTCATGGTTTGTCTCAAGTAGAAACAGAAAATGCTGGAAATGCTTAACAGGTCAGGCAGCCTCTGTGGAGAGAGAAACAGAGTTAATGGGCTGGATTTTGATGCTGGGTGTTATCCACTTTTCGTGTTATCCACTTTTCGTGTTATCCACCCGACTGCAATTGGATGTGGGAGATTTCAGCTAATTAGGCAATTGAGTTCCAGTCTAAAAGTCGCCTCTGATGATGTCATCATTGCTGCTGCATTGAAGGTCTGCAAAGACTGCCTGGCCTTTGCTGTGAGAGGACCTGAAGGCAAAATCAGCAGCAGCAGCCCTAAGTCTGCTCCCAGATATTTTTCCACCACCACCACCTATCCAAATGTGCTCCCGCCAGGTTTCACATTCGTGGTTCAGAACAGGCATGCTTCACGTAGAAAAAAGGGTTAAAATCACAAAGGCCTTTCAAAATGGCATTATAGAGGCAATTTAGTGCTTGTTAAGTGCCTTAACAGCCTATCCCGCCTCTTAGAGGCGGGACGGAGTCGGGACCAGCAGACACGATTTAATGAAAATTGCGTGGAGGCGGGCTTGTGCCCGCCCGCCAGTTTTTGCAATTTTAACCCCCCACACGCCTCCAAACCCACCTCCACGGGTCAATGAAAATTCTGCCCAACATTTCAGGTCGATGACCCTTCGTCAGAACTGGTTTGTCTCATTCTGTTTCATGAGTCCAGTTTTTAAAACCTTAATTTTTAAAGTTGAAAATGTTAGAAGATTCCTAACAACATTCTAGGGATTATATTAATCTATAAAGAAACCATTAGTTTATTTGAAATCAAAACACACCATTTGAATCACGTACTCATAGGACTCAAATAAGTAAACAATTATTTAACTCTGAATGAATCAAATGTATGTAGAAACGTTATTAATGTTTTTCTCTTCATTAGGTGATCGCTTGAGTATCTGTGCTTCAAACATGCTCCGGAGTCTAATTTTAAACAGGAACATGCTTAAAACTGCCATGGATATTGACTGTAACACCAGCCCATTATTTCCTCCACAGGTGAATAAGGAGAGGTCAAGTATTCACACTCAGACAGGCAGAAAGCAGCAGAATATCAATAAAATACCATCCCTGTTGCAACTGAGAAATATAGTGAAAATGTATCAGAAAGGTTACTAGTTTTACAGTATTGCTTTCATACATACCCAAATTTAATGGACTCCAAACTTAAACCTTGGGATGGGCAGGGCCAGCGGGAGAAAAGCTCAACTCTGAAATGTATTCCATGGATACAGTAGGACATAGCTTGTATTAGGAAGGCAACTTCATTATACAGTATAATGAAGTACGTACATTGCATAATTAGATTAGCTTCCCGAATATTACAATGACAAGGATGTGGACCTTTTTAATATTGAAAATGGATTGTCTGATTGGAATATCCCAATTTGATACAGGCAATGTGAAACTCTAAATATATATTTTCATCATCCTAGGACCCTTAGCCCTTATGTTCCAAAATGAAAATTAATAATTTCTCCGATTGGGATCAAATCACAGACAAAACATTTCACATCCATTCTACTTATAAAGCACTTTGGGATCATGTTGCTACATTAAAGCCTTCTTTATGGATTAATATAAATGCAATAATATAGAATCGTGTCAGGAATCTTCTATTTTGTTATAGCAGTTGGTGGACAAGTGCTGTAAAATTAAGTTCTGCTGGAAGTGTTGCACTGTTTACAATTTAGAAGCTGAATAAATCGGGGTATTCCCTGTTAGATAATCCACTTTCAATATTATAATTCCCACCTCCTAACCAATATAATATTAGGGGAGCTAATCTGATTTCACTACAACAAATATTAATTTTGCTTTAAAAAAAAATCATTTAAAATAAGTCATTATACTTGTCCATAAAACTGGTGCTATCACGACAGAAAAGTACAATTGCTTGCCATATACTGTATTAGGCACATTATTTGCTTCACAATCACAGGCACAATGAGCATTCTTTCTCCAATGGCAATAGAAAGACAAGCAGAAGGTAACTTTGTCTTCATTTGATTTCCAGCAATGTGCTACGGTAATATTAGTAATCCACCACCAGGACTATCAAACCAAAAATATCTATGGTAATGATCTTGCATGAGAAAAAGTACACAGGTATATTGAGTATATTTCAACAGAATTCTGTTAAACACCAGAGTCTCCAGGCCAGTTGGAACCATGACAACCAGTTAGGATTGAAAAGAATGTTAAGCTGATATCCTGCAGTTTGCACTCAATTACTTTCAGGAATTGACAAGAAATTCTCAAGGAGTCTTCTCTTATCTGTGTCTATACTTTCTTTCATAATCTTCAATTCAGTCCTTAACCAGATATTCATTCAGCTTCTTTTCAAAAGCAGTTCATCAACATATTGTTTGCTACTCTATATATCCACATATCTACTGTTCTGTAGGAAGAAAGGAATTCTTCTAATCTCCAGTCTAGTGATAGGTTTCAATAACTGGGGTCCCTGGACAGCAGTGAGTCTACAATAGGTAGCCAGGGTATTCGCACAGTCATCGGATTTGCTCTATTTGTTGACATACTAGTAGTTTATATCTGTTGCTGATACTAATTTTAAAAAGATCATTTTCCGCACTGTTTTTCTTGGACACTGTTTTTTGTCCCTGGAAGAATATCAATATTTTGGGGTTTCCCAATCAGGAACGTTTGATAACCATTGGCCTCGTTTGAGGCTAATCATTTTTGCACCACAATTGCCATCATGTCTGACTAATCTAGTTGAATTTTTCGAGAAGGTCACTAACATGATGGACAGGGGACTATCTATGGATGTTGTCTATATGGGCTTCCAGAAGGCATTTGATAAGGTCCCGCACAAGAGATAATTGGCAAAAATGAGAACGAACGGAATTGGAGGTAACCTTGTGATATGAGTTGGTAATTGGTTGCGAGGTAAGAGACAGAGAGCAGGGATAATGGGAACATTCTCTGATTGGCAGGATGTGACAAGTGGTGTCCCCACGGATTTGTCCCGGGGCCTCAGCTTTTCACCATCTAGATTAGTAACCTGAATGAAGGAATAGAGAGTTGTACATCCAAGCTTGCAGATTATACCAAGTTAGGAGGCACCGTAAATTGTGCAGATGGGAGCAGCAAGTTACAAAGGGACATAGAAAGACTATGTGAGTGGGCAAAACTATGGCCGATGGTTCAATGTGGGGAAGTGTGAGGTCATCCACTTTGGATCTGAGAAAGACAAATCGTAATTCTTAATGTTGAGAGACTAGGAGCTGTGGAAGAGCGAAGGGATTTAGGTATAAAATAAAAACAGAAAATGCTGGAAACACTCAGCGGGTCAGGCAGCATCTGTGGAGAGAGAAACAGTGTTAAACGTTTCAAGTCGATGACCCTTCGTCAGATCTGGAAAAAGTTGGAGATGGAACAGGTTTTTAAGCAAGTGTAGGGGCAGGGAAAGGGGGGAGACTAGGAAAGAACAAAAGGGAAGGTCTGTGATAGGATGGAAGGCAAGGGATTTAGGTGTCCATTTACATAAATCACTAAAAGCTAGTGCACAGGTACAAAAAGTAATCACAAAAGTTAATGGAACGTTGACCTTTATCTCAAGTGGTTCGGAATTCAAAAGCAAGGAATTGATGGAGCCGAGCCTTGGCCGGACCCCACCTGGAGTACAGGGTTCAGGTGTGGGCACCAAACCTCAAGAAAGACATATCGGCCTTGAGAGGATTCCGCGCAGGTTCATCAGAATGATAACAGGGCTTAAAAGGTTAAATTGTGAGGACAGGTTGCATAGACTTGTTTTGGCATTCCCTTGAGTTTAGACGGTTGAGGTGTGAGCTAATCAAGATGTTTAAAATGATAAAGGGAGTCTATAGGGTAGATACAGAGAAACTATTTCCTCTGTTGAGGGAATTCAGTAAAAGAAGGCATAATCTTAAAATTAGAGCTCGGCCATTTTGGGAGAGAAATTAGGAAGCACGTTTTCACACAAAGGGTAGTGGAAATCTTGAACTCTCTCTCCTCAAAAGGCTGTGGATAGTCGGTCAATGAAATTTCTAAGACTGAGATTGATAGATTTTTGTTGGGTAAGGATACCAAGGGATATGGTGCAAAGGCACATATATGGAGTTGAGGTGCAGATCAGCCATGATCTAATTGAATGGTGGAACAGACTAGAGGGGTTGAATGGCCAACTCCTGTTCCTATGTTCCTAATTGTGTTCTTTTTGAGCACTATCAAGCTTGCCTACACTGGTCACGATCACACTCCATCAGCAAATGTCAGACAACATGGTCCAGAGCATCGTTATTTCTTTATTCTTTATGAATGCTCTGAACAGCAATGGACCAAGCACAGATTCATGTGGGAATCCCAAGTTCACTGCCTCCAGACAGTAATTACTCATGATAAATTATTATTCTCTGTGTTGAAAGAAGTTATAATTGACAGGGTAGATGCAGGGAGGATGTTTCCCCCGGCTGGGGAGTCTAGAGCCAGGGGTCACAGTGTCAGAATAACAGGTCGGCCATTTAGGACTGAGATGAGGAGAAATTTCTTCACTCAGAGGGGGGTGAATCTCTGGAATTCCCTACCCCAAAGGGCTGTGGAGGCTCAGTCGTTGAGTATATTCAAGACAGAGATCGATAGATTTTTGGATATTAAGGGAATCAAGGGATATGGGGATAGTGCAGGAAAGTGGAGTTGAGGTAGAAGATCAGCCATGATCTTATTGAATGGCAAAGCAGGCTCGAAGGACCAAATGGCCTACTCCAGCTCCTATTTCTTATGTTCTTATGTTCTTATAATGTTGCCATGTAGTTAAACACCAAATTATTGCTTTAGATGTGAGTTGTGTAGTGATGTAAATAAAAAGAAAATGTCATTATAGTTTTATTCCCTTCTTTATTTCTCTTTCACCTTGTATCACAATTTCACCATATGTGAAACCTGCACAGTTAGATCAACCCCATATGGTTTCAGCATTTGGGTCTGGTCTGTTGAACAGTGCCAGGTACCTAATGTATTTTCGAACAAACAAAGTGACATTACCTGGAATCTAACGGTAATAATAAGCATAAAGGTATGGGATTATATGGGTTTGGGCACACAATCTATGTTTTAGCACTTAACTTCTCCTTTTCATTCACTGTAATCACAGACCTCAACCTTTAGAAGCAGTTTTAGTTGCCTTGCACTTATTTTCTCTCAGAATAACATGTGAGTGTAATGCTGGAAATTCCACTGACGTTTCAGTAATTGCACAGGATAGTCTCATGGCAGTCTTTCCACACAGAAGGCAGTTTAATATGATGCATAAATATTCACAATGCAAGATGATTTGCACCTTAAGTTTGATAAGCTGCAGATAGATTAAGAACCATATGAAAGCCTGCACTTTATATAAAATAGAAAATGGACTGAACAGCATTAAGATTTACTCCTTTCTGGCTTAAATTGTCCTTTCCATTACATCTTGCTGTGTACGCAGGAATCAAGTGAATGTTATTCCGTGTTGATCAAGTTACATGTCACATCAGTGTCGACACAAAACATCTGTGCATTTAAATTAATGGACAATCATGCAGGATGCATTACAGGGGTGCAGTCCTCCCCACAGGATTATCCACTCTGTGCTCCATCTAAGTATGCCCAAATATTAAAGAAGAAAATTCTCCTGTCAGTCAGTTTGTAATCTATTTGAAACAAACCAATACATAGTGGGCAAAGAATTTCTCTGCTCGCCATGTGTAGTGACACCATAAATGCAGTCATGAAGATTTCTCATATATCTTATATCTGCTCTAGATATATCTTGTGAAATTATAACTGCAATCAAAATGATTTTTCGATATATACTGACCAGGATCTTGGTGAATGTATCTGCAGTGTCGCTATACACAGTCATCAGAGCATTCGCACCCTGTATACTCTCTGCAGGTGTTCATATGTGAGAAGATGCATGAAAATCCATTAATGTTGCTCCACTCGATAGGATGAGGGTAATGGAGAGCAACTGGTCGAGGGTGCGATGGAGTGGATGCAATGAGCAGAATGGAGAATGCAGCCAGCAGAACACAGATGGAGAAAGGAAGAAAGAAGGAAAGAAAGAAGGAAAGAATGAAAGAAAGAGCATTTATGCCTGAATAACATTAATTAGATGGGTCCTGAAATGCAACATTTGTAATGATTTATGCTTATTGGACACTATTAAAACCTATTACACGAAGAAGGAAAAATGCTGACAGTTTGTATTTAGATCCAAGCCCATTGTTTGAGCACCCTGATGCCAGTAGTCCCTCTAATTAACTTATTGTTGCAGTGCCCATATTGATAGTTGGCTCACCTCACACGTGGTACAGCACGAGGCCTAGAGCACATGACAGTTGCGCCCTCTGTTATGCTTGAATAAACACTCAAATTGGTGTGGTAATAACCGGCTGCTTGTATTTCCAGACTCTCTAGAATATTCCATCAAAGAATAACAAAGTAATGCAAGAGAAGACATTGGAGTGTAATTGCTACAATGGACTTACTGTCATCAGGCGTCCATCTGGTGTTCAGTTAAAAATATGCAAGGACCATACATATCATTCCCTATGTCTATAATTTTAAATAAATCTGTTGGACTATAACCTGGTGTTGTGCGAGTTCTCATTTTTATATATAGACAGATAGTCTATTTATTGCCTTGCCCTTCACTCCATTTTCTACATCATCATGTTAAATT
Source organism: Squalus acanthias (assembly GCA_030390025.1). Taxonomy (NCBI): domain Eukaryota; kingdom Metazoa; phylum Chordata; class Chondrichthyes; order Squaliformes; family Squalidae; genus Squalus; species Squalus acanthias. The sequence continues at coordinate 154,216,740 of CM059428.1, forward strand.
ATTCTTTAATTTAGTTTCAAGAGTAAATAATGCTTCTGATGCCGTGGAATCCATGCTGTTTATACTGTGATTCACAACTTTATTTATAGCCGCCAGAACATTTCTAGGTTAGTGATTAGGGCAAAAAAAATTTCAGCTGGCAAAGACAAACATCTACCTTTCTACCTCTGCATCGCTGTCTCCAGAGAAGCCAACCCAAAGATAACCAGTTGGGTCTTACCATCACTGGAGGCAGCAATTGCACCTCACTTACCTTACGGTATTGCCACTGCAGTCAGAGCTGCAGACAGTGGCCGTGTTGTAAGGTGAATATAAGAAAGAACGGGTTGCCTGCTTTCCGCTGACGCTGATTCAGCATGCACGAATCTAACCATTTCAGGCCTGGTCGTACGTCCAATTAGCAGCGCTAGACCAGTGTGTGCCAAGTATATCGTGCCAAGTAATGGAGAGGGTGATGTTATGTATACAGACTTTCAAAAGATGTTTGTCAACGTACCACGTGATAGACTTGTAAACAAGATTAAAGCCCATGGGATTAAAGGGGCAGTGGCAGCATGGATACAAAATTGGCTAAGGGACAGAAAGCAGAGAGTAGTGGTGAATGGTTGTTTTACAGACTGGAGGGAAGTATACAGTGGTGTTCCCCAGGGGTCGGTATTAGGGTCACTGCTCTTTTTGATATATGTTAATTATTCAGGGCATAATTTCAAAGTTTGCTGATGATACGAAACTCAGAAATGTAGTACACAGTGAGGAGGATAGCAACAGGCTTCAGGAGGACAGGGACAGACTGGTGAAATGGGCAGACACATGGCAGATGAAATTTAACGCAGAGAAGTGTGAAGTGATACTTTTTGATCGGAATAATGAAGCGAGGCAATATAAACTAAATGGTACTATTTTAAATGGGGTGCAGGAACAGAGAGACCTGGGGGTATATATAACCAAGTCTTTGAAGGTGGCAGGACAAGTTGAGAAGGCTGTTTAAAAAAAGCATATGGGATCCTTCAATTTATTAATAGAGGCACAGGGCTGGATTTTCCAAGCCCCGAGGAGGCGGGCATGGAGGCGGGACAGCCGGTAAATTCGGAGAAAGTGGGGGCGGATGGCAAACCCGCCCCCATCCCGCCTCCGTGCCCTTTTGCCAGGAGGCGGGAAGATGTGTAGCTTCGGGTCCCGTCTCCTGGAGGCGGGAATCGCATTTAATCCTTTTAACTGCCTGTTAACAGGTAGTTAACAGGCAGAAAAAAGGATTAGTGCCATTTTACCTTCACAGGTGAAGGCTTCCCGACAATGGAGAACCCCGCCGGGTTGGAGGAGACGTGAAGGAGGTCTGCGGCGGTCAGAGGCACCTGGAAGTAAGATGTAGAGGTGAGTGATTGGTGCAAGTGTGGAGTGGTAAGTATGCAAGGTGAGTGATAAGTTTAAAAAAGTGTTCATTTACCTTGTTTTCTTTCTACAGCCTTTAGCTACGGTGGATCGGGAGAGCCGACATCCTGCTTGTCAATTTCACAGACTGGCTGATGGAACCTCCGTACCAACAACCATGTGAAATTTACAAATTTGAAAGGTTTGATGAGTCCTGAACACAAGGTATCATCAAACTAAAGAGAATGTCGGTGTTTGACAGCTTCACAGAGCTGTCAAACGCTGACATTTCTTCTTTCAAGAAGTCTTGACAGATAGCACGTCTGACGTTGACGTGCTCTGTCAATGACTTCTTCCCTAATTGGCCTGCTGAGCCCGCAGGGCGGGCTTAACAAGGTCAATCAGGGGAAAATCCCTCTGGTTGATCAGGCAAGGATGGAGGCGGGACATTGACACGACAAGCAGCTGTCCCACCTCCAACTCGCCTCCATTCACAAAATCCAGCCCACAGAGTACAAAAGTACAAAAGGGTGCAGAAGAGATTTACTAGAATAGTACTAGGGATGAGGGACTTCAGTTATGTGGAGAGGCGCTTTGATAGAGGTGTTCAAAATCATGAACAGTTTTGATAGAGTAAATAAAGAGAAACTGTTTCTAGTGACAGAAGGTTTGGTAACCAGAGGACACAGACTTAAGGTGATTGGCAGAAGAACCAGAAGTCACATGGGGAAACATTTTTTACGCAGTGAGTTATTGTGATCTGGAATGCACTGCCTAAAAGGGTGGTGGATTCAATAGTAACTTTCAAAGGGGAATTGGTGAAATACTTGAAGGTGAAGAATTTACAGGGCTGTGGGGAAAGAGCAGGGGAACTAATTGGACAGCTCTTTCAAAGAGCCGGCACAGACATGATGGGCCGAATGTCCTCCTTCTGTGCTGTATCATTCTGTGATTCATGGCTCCCTGGCATGGGTAGCGCCTACACCTTGAGACTTTTACCAGATTTACCCGTTTAGAAATTCGAACCGTGATTAACCAAGGAAACTGAGGTTGGTAGAAACACACATATCGAGAGTGGACATCTGCCCTCGGAGAACAGCGTTTGCGTCAATACAATCAGCCAATGCGAAGTGGCGATTATCAGCAAATTTTACATGTTGCACATATTCTGCTTTGTAACTGAGAATGTTAAATATTTTTGCCGCACCAGAGAATCCCACTTGTTAGTTCATTCATCTCATTTTTAAGGGCTATTCTCGATTGTTTACAGGGGAAGTCAAATTTAAATCTGTTGCTGGAAATCCATGTGGCAGATGAAGCTTAAAAAAACAACGCGTGCAGATGTCTCTAAAAAAAATTCTATCGGCTTTTCTCTATTCAGTTTCTGTGATTTCATTAAGGAAAGATTGTGAGTGGCTTCAAATACATCGAACAGATGTTGCTTAAAAGTCCCAGCACTGCACTGATCAGCACATTAACATCACTTAATACATAATGATTTGTTATTCTAATATAGTTTTGAAAGCGCGTTTATCCATTCTCACATCATCTAAAACTTGAGCTCCTATAAAAATGGAATCATTTAGTCCGAGCTTTGTTATGCTAATACTATAAATTACAGTATCTGTTTTTCACTGTTGCAGCATGATTAGTTTGCTTGATCATACTTGATTCAGTGCAAAATGCCAAACAAACTCGATTTGGGTTTGCCATTTAACAGCCCACACCCCCTCCCCCTCCGAGTGGTGCTCTTGAACCAGATCTCCTTTGACAACCCTCAACCACCAGAATGAAAGGCCGCGATTTTGTAAATGGATGCGGCTTGGGAGCGGGTCAGCTGGTTTCCGGGTTCCAGTCCCGCCCCCAAACTGCATCCGGCCCACATACGTGATTTTACGCTGCTGGCTTGCCGGCCAATTAAAAGGAAGCAGGTCAGATGACGTCATTTGATGAAGCGTCATCTGCCAGTTTTCTTAAAGGGACCATGCACAATTTTTTTTTGACAGCTCATTTCTCAGTGTTTGACAGCATTGAGGTGCTGCAAACACTGACAATCACTCTACAAAGGTGAGCTCTTGCACCCAGGCTCTCCAATGACTCCCTCCATAGGCTAGAACAGATGGCAGCTGCAGGTGAGTTTACAGAAGCGATCTGTCACTGGTGAGAGAGGTTCTCCCAATGAGGTGGGACTAGACATCGATTTCAAAACTTGTTATCTACAGAAAAGTGCAAATGCATTAAAAATGATTTTCCCAACATTTTCTTACCTCTGAAACTCACCAGTGGATCCTTCACACCATTTCTGCAGCTGTCATCAATGCAGAAACATTACAGCAGACTCACAACACGCCACACTTACTTGGCCTGGTGTCCGGATGTCGGGAACCCCGAGGCAGAAGCGGCAAAATTGAAAAAGAGCCTGTTAACTACTCTCAACTACCCATTAACAGGCAGGTAAGTGGCTTTAATCCTCTTCCCGCCGCTAGGTGTTGGGTCCATGCGCAAATCGGGGACCCGACACTTGGGAAAATTGATTGGAGGCGGGTTGACGGTGGGTTTCCTACCCGCTGACAATCTTTGCGATTTTGACAGCGGTCCTGCCTCCAAACCCGCACTCTGAGCGCCGGCAAAATTCCAGCCAAAGTGTCTGCAAGGCTGGGCTGATCAGGAACTCAAAGTGCACTGACTAAACATATTCTGTGAGCTACTTGATTGATGTCACACAGAGGAAAAGAACCTGGAGTTACCCTGGCCGCGATTTTATCAGCGGTGTCAGGATGGTGGCGGGAGAGCTGGTTTCCGGGTTCCAGTCACGATCCTGGCTGCAGCCGCTCTGTCAAAGGGACGTTCCCTTGCTTGGCCTTGTTAAGCCCACCCTGCGGGCTTCCCGGCCAATTAACAGGAAGTGGGTCTGATGACATCATTTGATGACACGTCACCAGCCGGTTCCCTTAAAGGGACCACGGCCACATTGAGTTTGACAGTTGTTTTGTCAGTGTTTGACATCATTGAGGTGCTGCAAACACTGACAAGCACTTCACAAAGGTGGACGCTCTCAACTGACTCCCTCCATATGCTTATGGAGGGAGTCACAGCACGCAGGGAGGTTCTCTTCCCTTCCCTTCCAAGGGCGGAAGAGACCTCCCCAGGAGACCAATGCAGCCTGGTTGCACATTGCACAGGAGGACAAAAGCAGGGATGTCGTCAGGAGTCCCTGGCTGCAGTGGCGCCAACCTTTCAATGATCTCAGTGGATCACGAAACGTTACTGCAATGCCACACTCAACCTCATCTTGCTGTGCCACTCAACACATCCCCATCACTCTGCCTTCCATACCCTTCTCCTGCACAGACCCGACACCTGGGAGACTCGCGTGGAGGCGGGTTGACAGCGGGTTTCCTACCCGTTGTCAATCTTTGTGATTTTGACAGCGCCCTCTGAGTGCCGGCAAAATTCCGGCCCATGTTTAGGAGTCCACTACAGCCACTTTGGCCTAGTGAAATGGTTGATTGACACTCAATTCAGTAAGGTGTGTAAACCTCCACAACCACAGACTTCATTCCTTTTTTTTCCCACTGGATGTTAAGAGACAAGATTGCTACTGATTGAACCAAGCTGACAAATGCTGGAAATATGCATCAGGTCTTTCAGCATCTGAATGAGAAAAGAAAGGCTAACGCTTCCGGAGTGCTAAATAAATACAAGCCTTAGTTAAAGGCTTCTTGATGGCCACTGGTCCTCAAGCAATGATAGGCTACAGCTGTATAGGCAGTTGTTGCGTTGTGGGCTATACAGACCTTGCCCAGCATCAGGTGAAACCAGTAACTAGAATATCAAAGTCTCAATGGTGTTTCTGAAACAACTGGGACACAAAGGGCTGGATTTTGATACTGGGGCGGGTTGGGGTCGTGTCATTCACTTTTCGTGTTATCCAACCAACTGCAATTGGATGTGGGAGATTGATGCGATTTTCATCTAATTGGGAAATTGATTTCCAGCATGTGGGAACCCATGAACCAATTAGTGTTTTCAGTCTGAAAGTCGCCTCTGATAATGTCATCATTGCTGCTGCATTGAAGGTCTTCAGAGACTGCCTGGCCTTTGCTGTGAGAGGACCTGGATGCAAAATGAGCAGCAGCAGCCCTAAGTCTGCTCACAGATATTTTTGCACCACCACTCCCAGATATGTCTCCCATCCACCACCACTCCCAGATATGTCATCCATCCATCCAGCCAGTCAGTCAGTGATAGTCAGCTATCCAAATGTGCTCCCGCCAGGTTTCACATTCGTGGTTCAGAACAGGCTTGCTTCATGTAGAAAAAGGGTTAAAATCACAAAGGCCTTTCAAAATGGCATTATAGAGGCAATTTAGTGCTTGTTAAGAGCCTTAACAGCCTATCCCGCCTCTTAGAGGTGGGACGGAGTCGGGACCAGCAGACACGATTTAATGAAAATAGCGTGGAGGCAGAATGGAGGCGGGCTTGTGCCCACCCGCCAGTTTTCACAATTATAACCCCCCACACGCCTCCAAACCCACCTCCACGGGTCAATGAAAATCCAGCCCACAGGCTCTGACACAAACAGTTGTTTCTCGGCTGAAGCTTGTGCTTCATAGAAACATAGAAACATAGAAAATAGGTACAGGAGTAGACCATTCGGTCCTTCGAGCCTGCACCGCCATTCAATGCGTTCATGGCTGAACATGCTACCTCAGTACCCCATTCCTGCTTTCTCGCCATACCCCTTGATCCCCCTAGTTGTGAGTATTATATCTAACTCCCTTTTGAATATATTTAGCGAACTGGCCTCAACAACTTTCTGTGGTAGAGAATTCCACAGATTCACCACTCTCTGGGTGAAGAAGTTCCTCTTCAGCTCAGTCTTAAATGGCTTCCCCTTAATCCTTAGACTGTGACCCCTGGTTCTAGTTTTCCCTAACATTGGGAACATTCTGCCCGCATCTAATTTGTCTAAACCAGTCAGGATTTTAAATGTCTCTATAAGATCCCCCCTCATTCTTCTGAACTCCAGAGGATACAAGTTCAGTTGACCCAATCTTTCTTGATATGTCAGTCCGGCCATCCCAGGAATCAATCTAGTGAACCTTCGCTGCACTCCCTCAATAGCAAGAATGTCCTTCCTTAAGTTAGGAGACCAAAACTGCGCACAATACTCCAGGTGTGGCCTCACCAAGGCCTTGTACAACTGCAGCATCACCTCCCTACTCCTGTACTCAATCCCCTTACTATGAAGGCCATCATTCCGTTTGCTTTCTTGACTGCCTGCTGCACTTGCATTCCCACCTTCAATGACTGATGTACCATGACGCCCAGGTCTCGTTGCACCTCCCCTTTCCCTAATCTGCCACCATTCAGGTAATAGTCCGCCTCCCTATTTTTACCACCAAAGTGGATAACCTCACATTTATCCACATTGTACTTCATCTGCCATACATTTGCCCATTCACCCAACCTGTCCAAGTCACTCTGTAGCCTCCTAGCATCCTCCTCATTGTTCACACTGCCTCCCAATTTAGTGTCATCCGCAAATTTGGAGATATTACATTTAATCCCTTCGTCCAAATCATTAATATATAATGTAAACAGCTGGGGTCCCAGCACCGAACCCTGCGGTACCCCGCTGGTCACTGCCTGCCATTCTGAAAAGTACCCATTTACTCCTACTCTTTGTTTCCTGTGTGCCAACCAGTTCTCAATTCACGTCAACACATTACCCCCAATCCCATGTGCTTTAACTTTGCTCACCAATCTCTTGTGTGGGACCTTGTCGAAGGCCTTCTGAAAGTCCAAATACACCACATCTACTGGTTCCCCCCTGTCCACCCTATTGGAAACATCCTCAAAAAATTCCAGAAGATTTGTCAAGCATGATTTCCCTTTCACAAATCCATGCTGACTTGGACCTATCATGTCGCCACTTTCCAAATGGTCTGTTATGACATCTTTAATAATTGCTTCCATCATTTTACCCACGACCGATGTCAGGCTGACCGTCTATAATTCCCTGCTTTCTCCCTCCCTCCTTTTTTAAAAAGAGGGGTTACATTGGCCACCCTCCACTCCATCGGAACTGATCCAGAGTCTAAGGAATGTTGGAAAATGATCGTCAATGCATCCACTATTTCCAAGGCCACCTCCTTAAGTACTCTGGGATGCAGACCATCAGGCCCCGGGGATTTTTCAGCCTTCAGTCCCATCAATTTCCCCAATACCTTTTCCCGACTAATAAGGATTTCCCTCAGCTCCTCCCTCTTACCAGATCCTCTGACCCCTTTTATTTCCGGCAGGTTGTGTGTGTCCTCCACAGTAAACACCGAACCAAAGTACTTGTTCAATTGATCTGCCATTTCCTTGTTCCCCATTACGACTTCCCCTGTTTCCGACTGCAGGGGACCTACGTTTGTTTTTACTAACCTCTTTCTTTTTACATATTTATAGAAGCTTTTGCAGTCCATTTTAATGTTCTCTGCAAGCTTCCTTTCATATTTTATTTTCCCTGCCCTAATCAAACCCTTCGTCCTCCTCTGCTGAGTTTTGAAGTTCTCCCAGTCCCCGGGTTTGCTGCTACTTCTGGCCAATTTATATGCAACTTCCTTGGTTTTAATACTATCCCTGATTTCCCTTGTTAGCCATGGTTGAGCCACCTTCCCTTTTTTATTTTTACACCAGACCGGGATGTACAATTGTTGTAGTTCATCCATGCGATCTCTAAATGTCTGCCATTGCCCTTCCACTGATAGCCCCTTAAATATCGCTTGCCAATTTAACCTCGCCAATTCACGCCTCATACCCTCAAAGTTGCCCTTATTTAAGTTCTGGACCATGGTCTCTGACTTAACTGTTTCCTTCTCCATCCTAATGTAGAACTCCACCATACTATGGTCACTCTTCCCCAGGGGGCCTCGTACCACAAGATTGCTGATTAGTCCTTCCTCATTGCACAACACCCAGTCCAGGATGGCCTCCCCTCGAGTTGGTTCCTCAACATATTGGTTTAGGAAACCATCCCTCAGTGAAAATGGATGGGAAAGAATTCAACAGCACTAGCCAAAGACAAAATAAATGTAGAAAATTGTGGAAACACACAGTCGGTACATAAGCATCTGTCAAGGGAAAACACAACTATTTGAGGTAGAGATGACGGAGTAGATTTTTGTCTTTAGTGCCTGGGTGTGAAGCATGACCTGGACACAGCACAGAGAGGAAAATCAGGTGTGGAGGATTGCATGGTCCTAATAAAGCCCACAGGATTTTCCTTTTATTTCCCTTCTCGTCCAATCTTCCTCTCTACATTACGGCCAGACACGAAGGACAATAATCTACCCTGAAAGACTTGAACTGAAGCTTGTATTAATATAGCACTCCTCGTGTCTCCAGAAATGTTAGCCTCTCTTTTCTCATTCAGATGCTGACAGACCTGCTGCACGTTTCCAACGTTGGTGAGCTCGGTTCAGTCAGTAGCGCCAGTGGATCTGAAGCTCGTGGGTTGAAGCCTCAGAGGTTTGAGTGCATAACCTAAGCTGGCAGACTCCAGAACAGCGCTGCATTGCTGGAGGTGCTGCCCTTTGAATGAGATGTCCGCCTCTTCCATTAAATATCCTCTGACACTACTCAAAGAAGGGCAGCAAGTTTTCCCAGTGCCCAGGCCAACATTCCTCCCTCTATTGAAATCATTCATTCTTCTTTCATCTTATTGCATTTTGTGGGGTCCAGCTTTGTGCAAAATGGTCACTGAGTTTGCCGACACAACAACACTCACTGGGTTGAAATTTGGGCAGGTTGTAAAACGGGCTGCCCATTCTCTACCGCCCGTTTTGTGTTACTGCCCAAGACCAGCAAGCGATACCATCCTATAAACTCTTCTTCCTCCCACCTCCTCATTGCATTGACATCGAGTCAATGTACCATCTACTTCTCCAACATTCCCTTCCAGCTCCTCAAAACATCATTTTCTCCACAATCTACAGACTTTTAAAAGCCAAGCTAGCCATTACCTCCTGCTGTACCTCATCTTCTGTCCTCAGTCTCTTCTCTTCTGTATGCACCTTAGTCGTGCCCTTTATCTTGGTTCCACTGTAATGAAAAAAATTAGCATGTCCATTGTATATTTTGTTCTACTGGTCTAGAATTTCCTGCAGACTTTCGTTTACAACGCAAAAATCGCGGGAGATTATGGCCCACGTCACTTACTTTGTAATTTCCTGGGACTGTTGTAGCGCTCTGCCGAGACCCTCACCAGATCAGCTGAATGTCAATTATAATGGCTCTGCCCCCACCGCCCGACCCCCCCCCCCCCACCCCAACATTCAAAACAGTGGGGAAGACGAATTTCCTAGATTCGTGCTAGTTTGCTCGCCATTTGCAGGCACGCTGATAAAGTGGGCAGGTGGGCACTTGAAATTCAGTATCGCCCCGTTTGGGGCGCAATTATCGGCCGGGCGCAAAGTTTAGCGCCTGTCACTAATTATCGCCTCCGACTGCAAACTTGGCTTCTATTGCCCCTGGAGGTGATTGGAGCGCTAAATCAGGCGCTGCACACCTCTCTTAAGGTGCAAAGGCCGAGGAGCGAGGCGCTACCTCAGAGCGCTGGCGAAGCTCATATGATGTCAGTCAGCAATGAAACATAGACATACTGGCGCTGGCCAGTTCTTAAAGGGGAGGGTCGATCTTGCTCTCCATCCACACCCTGCTCATTGCAGCCTTGAATCTCAGCCTGGAGAGACCTGTACATCAAATCTGCTGGAAAGAACAATGGCGAGACCCAGGGAAAGAGCTCATAGTGCAGCCCCCACAGTCTCTTCTAAATCGATGCAAAGAAGGTCAAATCAAAATGAACCTGCAAAGTGCTGCTCAGTACCCAAAACTCCTTCACACAGCGTTGAATCACTCCAGAAGTCTCTCTCTCTTCTCAGAATGCGTGCTGCAAAAATGTCGCTGACAAAAAAAGGCAGGAAGCGGTCACCTTTAAATAGCCTTCCCCCAGTCCCTTCCCGACTGCAAACGTTCCCCTCAACCTGTCGTTGCTAGCGGCAGGCGGAAAGGCAGGGGGCGCCACTCAATATCCAGTCCGGGGCGCTACCGGGGCGTTGCATGCGCGACTAACGTCACGATCTGTGGACGCAGGAAATCATGGCGGTAGTGTTTAGCGCTGCCGCAAAATGTCTGGTCAATTTCACGAGCGGTGCAAACATCGCCGCGCCCGGGCGCTAGTTGCTTTCCACCCCATTAGCGCCCTCTTAGGGCGCAAACGGGAGGCACAAAGCAACCAAATTTTTCCCCCTTGAGGTTTAATAAAAGTTAAAGGGATTTATTTTGACTTTGGGTGAAGTCAATGGAAATTAAAATTGGGAGAGATGTATAACGGGCGCCCGAAGTCAACATCACCCCCAAACAGTCTCTGGTCAAATTGATTTTGTGCAGTTACACTCAACAAAGTTTATTTTTATTCACATCAACTTGTCTGCTCCTTCTCATGCTGTTTCAAAGTGTGTGAAGGTGACTTATTGCGTCCTTAAAATGTATGTATGTGAAGAGAATCGCAGTTCTAAATACGTATGTAGGAGAAAGAGATTTAAAAAGAAAAGTTAGGCTGCACTCTTTAATATTACATAGCTTTTAACTTTCACTGAAAATGACAATACAAGCAAAAAAATGCTGTTTGAATTCTTAATTATATTCTAAAATTCCCACTATCAAAGATGCTCGGGATCCTGCTATAACTAAGTACCCCATTCTGATTCACCACGCACACTATGTGCCCTCTAGTTTAAAGTCCAACCCTGCTGAAGATCAGTAAGGGCAATGGTAACTTTGAAATCAAAGCTCTGTGTTTAACACGTATATACAAATCAATCATGTTATGTAGAACATAGAACATAGAACAGTACAGCACAGTACAGGCCCTTCGGCCCTCGATGTTGTGCCGAGCATTGTCCGAGACCAAGATCAAGCTATCACACTCCCTATCACTCTGGTGTGCTCCATGTGCTTATCCAATAACCGCTTGAAAGTTCCTAAAGTGTCCGACTCCACTATCACAGCAGGCAGTCCATTCCACACCCCAACCACTCTCTGAGTAAAGAATCTACCTCGGACATCCCTTCTATATCTTCCCCCATGCACCTTATAGTTATGCCCCCTTGTAACAGCTGCCTCTACCCGAGGAAATAGTCTCTGAACATCCACTCTATCTATCCCCCTCATCATCTTATAAACCTCTATTAAGTCGCCTCTCATCCTCCTCCGCTCTAAAGAGAAAAGCCCCAACTCCCTCAATCTTTCCTCATAAGACCTCCCCCCCAAACCAGGCAGCATCCTGGTAAATCTCCTTTGCACTCTTTCCAATGCTTCTACGTCCTTCCTATAGTGAGGTGACCAGAACTGCACACAATATTCCAAATGTGGTCTCACCAAGGTCCTGTACAGTTGCAGCATAACCTCACGGTTCTTAAACTCAAACCCTCTGTTAATAAACGCTAACACACCATAGGCCTTCTTTACTGCTCTATCCACTTGAGTGGCAACCTTCAGAGATCTGTGGATATGAACCCCCAGATCCCTCTGCTCCTCCACGTTCCTCAGAACCCTGCCGTTGACCCTGTAATCCTTATTCAAATTTGCCCTACCAAAATGAATCACCTCGCACTTATCAGGGTTAAATTCCATCTGCCATTTTTCGGCCCAGCTCTGCATCCTATCAATGTCTCTTTGCAGCCTACAACTGCCCTCCACCTCATCCACTACTCCACCAATCTTGGTGTCATCAGCAAATTTACTGATCCACCCTTCAGTCCCCTCCTCCAAGTCACAAGAAACGGAAAGTAGAGGCATATAAGAGAGATGAGAGGCCGTCTCCATTTTACCAAATGGCCGCTGTCCCAGAATTGACTGTTGGCTATACCACTTCTGATTTGCCACTATGCTCACAATAGCATATTCTAATAAGTTAACAGCAAAATACTGCAGGTGCTGGAAATCTGAAATAAAAACAGAAAATGCTGAAAATACTCAGCAGGTCAGGCAGCATCTGTGGTGAGAGAATCAGAGCTAACAGCCGCGATTTTATTAATGGAGGCGGGTTGAGTGCGGGACAGATGGTTTCCGGCTTCCAGTCCCGCCCCCAGCTGCATCCGCTCCACAGACGTGATTTTGCCTTGATTGACCTTGTTAAGCCCGCCCTACGGGCTTGCCAGCCATTTAACAGGAAGCGGGTCTGATGACGTCATTTGATGACGCGTCATCTGCTGGTTTCCTTAAAGGGACCATGCACAATTTTATTTTGACAGTTGATTTCTCAGTGTTTGACAGCATTGAGGTGCTGAAAACACTGACAATCTCTGCACAAAGGTGAGCTCTTGCACCCAGGCTTTCCAATGACTCCCTCCATAGGCTGGAATAGATGGCAGCTGCAGGTGAGGTGACAGAAGCGATCTGTCACTGGTGAGAGAGGTTCTCCCAATGAGGTGGCACTGGACATATAGTTGGATTTAAAAACTTGTAAGCTAACGAAATCTGTAAATGTATTAAAAATGGAGTACCCAACATTTCCTTTCCTCTGAAACTCACCATGTGCAACATTGGATCCTTCACACCACTTCTGCAGCTGTCATCATTCCACAAACATTACAGCAGACTCACAACACGCCACACTTACCTGGCGTGGTGTCCGGATGTTGGGAACCCCGAGGCAGAAGCGGCAAAATTCAAAAATAGGCTGACAACTACTGGCAAGTACCTGTTAATAGGTAGGTAATTGCCTTTAATCCGTTTCCCGCCGTTAGGTGCCGGGTCCATTCGCAAATCGGGAACCCGACACTTGGGAAAGCTGTTTGGAGGCAGGTTGATGGCGGGTTCGGGACCCGCCGTCAATCAATTGCACTTTAACCTTTGACCCGCCTCCCTGAGCGCTGACAAAATCACGGCCAACGTTTCAGGTCGATGACCTTTCATCAGAACGGGAAGATGCGGTGTATACCTGGAAGATGTAGTGCGGATAATACATATGCCAGGTTGTGACAAAATTTGTTTTGGACGGGTCCCTGAGGCCAAGAAGAATATTGGGATTTGATTAACGAGGAGAGGCCTTTCACTGTCAGAAGAGACAAGTCATCTCCTCAGATCTTTGGTGACTTGTGTTACAAATGAGTTAACTGTGCAACCCCTCATTACTTGCCCCCACCCCCTCCATACCCAGACCGCCTTTCAAGCAAGTATGGCTTTGTTCGATGATTGCCAATACAAAGAAAAGGCAGCAAGAAAAAAAATCACTTAAGTAATAGTTAACAAAACACCATAGAGACATGTCAAATTAGCAGCCATTCGATCTGAAACGTTAACTCTGTTTCTCTCTCCACAGATGCTGCCTGACCTGCTGAGTATTTCCAGCATTTTCTGCTTTCATTCTAATAAGTTGGCCAGCAGATTTGGTATACATTCGTCAGTGGGGGATTGGGGTACACATTGGCCCGAAAATTAAACCTAATACGCGACAGTACGCACTGTGTACTCTCGCGTATTAGATCCCGAATTGCTGGTTTCCTGCATGCACTGCGCATGCGCGGGAAACCGGCACTTCGTGAATTGAAAAGGGGGCGGTTCCTAAGTGAACCGCGTGCGCGCTACAGGCTGTGCGCACGCAGTGCACTTAGTTTTTTTTTCAGGTTTGAACGCGCAGGTAAGTGGTGAAGATTTTACACATAAAGAAAGCAGGCCCTTTTAACAAGGTAAGTAGTTAATTAAGAGTTATTTTAAAAAAAATTCAACAGGTTTATCTTTTTTAGAGACTTTAAAGAAAGGTAAGTTTATTTTTATAACTTTTAAAAAGATTTTAAATTTTTTCAAAAATTTAATTTTTTGTTTAAAGTGGTTAATTTATTTAACTATACTTATTTTATTAATGTGATGGCTTTTTTTTTAAATTTAATTGAGGTTTAGCTGTTCTTTTGGGGGTTTGTAGTATTCATAGCTTTGACAGCCCTTGCTGTTAAAACTATGAATGAAAGATGGTGTGCTGCCATTGGCTCTAACTGAATCACGTGATCCCAGAGCTCGCACGAACTAATTGCGCCTCTGGGTCACGCAAGCACTGCACGGTTGCAACAGGGAGAGGCTTTGAAACTAAAGTTCGTGTGGGCCCGGAGCAAAAAGGTAGGCGCGGAGTGCGATATCGCGGGGAATCCTTACCCCGCGGGAACCATCCATGTTTAATTTCTGGGCCATTGTTCTAACTTATGGCGTCCATCGCCAACACCTACATTACAACAGTGACTACACTTCAAAAAGTACTTCATTGGCTGTAAAGCGCTTTGGGACGTCCGATGGTCGTGAAAGGTGCTACATAAATGCAAGTCTTTCTTTCTTTTTATATCAGCGTTGCAACAAATTCCGGGCTGATAAATGTCATGCTACTTTATTTTTCCCTTCCATCCAATTGGATATCTCCATTCCATCCAAAATCCACATCTAAGAAAGAGGGGTTAGGGCAGAGTGGCGTCCCAATCCCAGGTCTCGTTCTGAAACCAGCACTTATAAGAGTGATCACTGAATAGCCACACCACCCCCTTCTTCTGATTTTATTTCTCCCTTTAAGCTTCCGCGGCAGCGCAGTTAGGATCAGCAGGTTGGTTGCTTGGGGGGAAACGTGGTTGAGGTGCCCACATCCCACCAGTGCACGGCACCATAACGCCACTGCTCCAGTGCACTGCGCCATTATCAGAGCACAATAGCTTCAACATGAATTAAATAAATAAGTAGACGTTAGGGAATGGAAAGCGAAAATGCTGGAAATGTACAGCAAGTCCATCGGCATCTGTAAGAGAAAGACAGTTCATCAAAACTTTGTCTCTGGCATTTTCTGTTTTTCAGATTTCCAGAAATTGCAGGGGGTGGTGGGGGGGGGGGTTTACCTCAACCGGGTAATTGCTTTCATTTATCATTGTACTAATTCTAGAAATAACTTTCTTTACTTTCTGGGGGCAAGATTTGTGTTTAACCGAGCAACAGTAATGCTGCAACAGTAGTGAATGTAACCGGTGCTATCGGCTGCTTTATCAATGGTAAAATCTGTTTAAGCACCATTAATGAAGCAGTGAGCATATTTACACTTCGGAGATGTTTGCACAGCAGGAGTTAATTTTGAAAAATATGATGAGCGAGCCGAATGCATTTTCTATTCCTATATCCACTTAGAGATGGTAAAAAAAATCTACGTTACAGTTAGCTCCAGGCCTCAAGCCTCAACTGTGTTGCATTAATTCCTCACTTCATTATGAATGCCGAAATATGATATTCACCTAAGAAATTTACTTCAGAATTTTTAAGGTTAAGGCGAGGCCTTCAATCTGCCAGTGTCGTGAAGTGTTGTCAACTATCAGAATCGGGTACAGTTTTTTCTCCTTTTTTTTTTGGTAGTGTTCCTTAATTTTTATTAACATTAAATAAAGCCCCCTTGTTTTGTGAAACTTAGGCCCCGATGTCCACTCCATGCGGGATTTGGGCGGGTGGGTCACGAGGTGAGTTGGAAACTCTTCCGCTGCCCCAGAAATCAGGCCCAGGCTATTTTAACTCCTGGGCCTTATCTAAATCCCGCCCATTCTAGAAAATCGTACATTCTGGAGGCCACCCGCCAACACAAGGTAAATGGTGGGATTGTGTTCCAGGGGTGTCTTGCGGGGATCTCACATTCGAAAATGGCAGGAGTAAAAATGGTGCAAACTACTTGCCCGCCCTTGAGCCACCAGAGTCCCGCCGTCCGCGATTTTAACTTGTGCCCCTCAGCAAGCAGCAAGGACACTCGCCCAAAGCTTACAAGGGAGGCCTCAGTTTTTGTCCTGCTCCTCCTGGCCCCACAATGGAAAGAAAAACATTTACCTTCCTTGGCCTCTTCTGGGTCTGATCCTCTTCTGTCCCAGATTGGCCTGGCGGGAGCGCCTGCAGCGACTTCCCTGCTCAGGCCTGAGTTAAAATTGCAGTCAGGTGCCGATGACATTATCCTGGCCCGAAATACATGTGCCCTTGCCCTCTGGAACTCTCTTCCCAAACCATTTTGACTTGCCTCTTGCATTGTTCCACGGAAGCTCAGCGTAAGCTCGAGGAACAGCACCTCATCTTTTGTTTAGGCACCCAACAGCCCTCTGGACTCAACATCGAGTTCAACAATTTCAGATCATAACCTTGGCCCCTATCACACATATATATTTTTTTATTTTATTTTTTCATCCACCCTTTTGTTTGGCCTTTTTTTTTTCCCTCCCAGAAGCTGGCTGCTGTCCTTCATTCTGCCAGCACATTTCACACTTCATCTAGCCTCAACCTGTCACATTAACACCTCCTCTTGCCTTGATTATCTCTTTATGTCTCTTAATCTCTCCTGCTTTCTATCCCACCACTGACCTTGCCTTTTGTTCTTTCATCCCCTCCCCCTTTTCCCAGCATTAAACTTGCTTTAAATCTATTTCATTTCCTGCTTTTTTCCAGTTCTGACGAAAGGTCTTCGACCTGAAACGTTAACTCTGTTTCTCTCTCCACGGATGCTGCCTGACCTGCTGAGTTTTTCCAGCATTTTATGTTGTTACTTTGACTTGCTACTTGTTTCCTCGGCAGCTTTCGGACCCGCTCCCGGACGCCGCCTCCCAGCGGTTACTATTTCCGTTTGGTTGGCCTCGTTACGGCTGACGTGTGGGTCCCTCCAGGCAATTGGTTGCAGAGCGTCAGATTCTCGCCTCTGATGACGTGTTGTTTCAGGTAAAAATTTAAAGGGGCCATGTCCCCTTTGCAAAAGCGTTAGGTTTTTCCTCTTAAAGGTGCTGGCTGCTGCAGGAATGGCAGCCCCAAAAACTAAGGCTGCACCCAGGTTCAATGAGGACTCCCTCCATGCTCTTGTGGAGGGAGATAGAGGACGTCAGGAGATCCTCTTCCCTGGAAACACAAGGAGGAGACCTCCTCAGCAAACCAAGGCAGCTTGGCTGCAAATTGCTGAGGAGGTGAGTTTGAGGTTTGTGTGCCGATGCACATGGGTTCAGTGTGGAAAAAGGTTTCATGATCTGCTGAGATCACCTAAAGTGTGGCCGCTGTGTTCTGGGAAATGAAAGTTCAAGAATGAGGGCTCAAGATGAATTCCATGTACAATGTTGGTGGTGACACTGAGCGTAAACCACCATTTATTGGACAGATGATGCCTGCGGTTTTGAGAATGTCGGACTTATATTCATCTCCATGTGCCAGCCATATGTGGTTGAAGCGTAACCTCATGTGAATCTGGCATGGATGAGTGCAAGGCGTCGCTCCCTGTCCTCCTCCTCATCCTCCTCCTCGTCCTCTTCTTCTTCCTCCGAGGAGGCTGTGTGCTGAGCCACTTGTTCATCTGGCAGCACTAAGCCTCGCTGCTGTGCGATGCTGTGCAGGGCACAGCAGACCACGACGATTCTGGACACCCTGGCTGGTGCATACTGCAAGGCTCCTCCAGATCTGTCTAGGCATCAGAAGCGCATTTTGAGCAAGCCGATGGTTTGCTCGATTAGCATCGTTTGATGGCCTCCTCATCAGTGTCATAAGCCACTTTTTCAGGGGATAGCCCTTGTCACCAAGAAGCCATCCGTAAAGTTGGTTTGGCGGATGGAAGAGCTGAGGCACAGTAGACTGGCACAGGATGAAGGAGTCATGGCAACTGCCAGAGTACTTTGCGCAAACATGCATGATGATCTTCCTGTGGTTACACACCAGCTGAATGTTCAGGGAGTGGAATCCCTTGCGGTTGACAAATAAAGCTGGGTTGTGATAGGGAGCCCTAATGGCTGCATGTGTGCAGTCTATGATGCCCTGCACCATTGGCAAGCCTGCCATATTGGCAAAGCCAACCGCGCACGCCGACACACTTGGTCCATCCGTGGAGAAGTGGATGTAATTGTGCGCCTTTGCAAAGAGGGCATCGGTGACCTGCGTGATGCAGGTGTGTGCGGCCGACTGGGAGATGCCGCTGATGTCTGCAGCTGATCTCTGGAAGGAGCCCGAAGCAAAGAAGTTGAGAGCGGTGGTGACTTTGACAGCAACTGGTAAGGAGTGTCCACAGGCTCCGCTGGGCTCCAGGTGTTGGTGCAGCATTGCGCAGATGTCAGTAACTACATCTCTCGAAAGTCTCGGCCTCCTTTGGCACTGCTGCTCAGTCATGCTGAGGAAGCCGATCCTCTGCCTGTAAACCCTGTGTTGGGGGTATCTCCTGCGGCGAGGTGCAGCCCTGCGCTGAGGCCCTCCGCCCTGTGCATCATCAGGTGGGTGAGGAGGAGGTTGGCGCTCCTGGTGATGGTGCTGTTGTTGTGGCTGGTTGTGGTGCTGCCGCGACTGCTCTTCCTCCAAATCTGACGACCAGGATGAGAGGATATAAATGATTCCCATCCCGTTACTATAGATTTCAGTTGAGGCAAGAAGCTTGCAAGCGCACAGTCGAAGTGGCCTGAAATTATTCCAATCAGGTCACACTGCAGATGGCTGTCAGCTTGAACAGTCACAAGGTCAGTAGAGTTGCAAAATCTTATCCCAAACCTCCAACAACAAAGTTGTTGCATTTGAATGTCAGCCATGTTACAGGAGAGCTTTTAAAGTGCTGCACCAATAATGACTACAGATCATGTCCTCCAGCAACTCGTCTCCTTGCAGCTGGCCTGTTTCTGACAAGACAGGAAACAGGAGCCAGAGGCATGAAAATGGGAAACCATGATAAAAATAGGATTAGCAAGGCAGTTAGTGGGCTGTTAACTGCCTTAACTACCTCTCCCACCAGTTCCAGTCGGGTCAGTTTGGGAGCGGCCGACCCGACACTCACAAAAATCGCATGGGGGCGGGATGGAGGCGGGTTGGGTGTGTGAAGCCATTTTTTCTGATTTTCGCTGCCCACCCACCTCCAAACCCACCTCCTCGTGGCTATTAAAATCGAGCCCAAGTGTCTCCCACCCAATCTTTTCACTTTCTACTTGCTCTTGCCAAATTCTTGTATTTTTTTTTATTCGTTCATGGGGCGTGGGCGTCTGGAAGCCACACCAGTCAGGACGGCAAGTTTCCTTCCTGAAAGGTGATTAGTGAACCAGTTGGGCTTTTACGATAATCCGGCAGCTTCATGGTCACTGTCACTGATACCAGTTTTTTAATTCCAGGTTTTTTAACTAAATTCAAATGATCAAACTGCCCTTTTGGGATTTGAACTCATATTCTTTGGATTATCAGTCTAGACCACTGTATTACTAATCTGGTAAATAACCACTACACTACCGTTACCTTATTGAGGGAGTTTGATCCCAGACAGTAGAGTGCCAGAACAAGTGAAATCAGTAACAGATGTAGAAGTAGTGCAAAATACTGGGGGTTGTTGTGGTGAAAATCAGAAGCTAGAGCTACAAGAGGTCTTTAAGATTATGATAGGGTTTGATAAAGTAGATGTAGCAAATGTTACCACTTATGGGGAAACCGAAACTAGGGGCCATAAATATACGGTAGTCACTAGATGCCAGAACTGAGAGTTTATACCTATCAGGTAAGACTGAACAGGCTGGGCGTCTTTTCTCTTGAAAAGAGAAAGCTGAGGGTTGACCTGACCTGAGGCCTTTCAGATTATGAAAGAGTTTGATAGACGTAAAGAACTGTTTCCACTTGTGGGGCAGTCCAAAACTAGGGGCCATCAATATAAGATAGTCACTAATAAATCCAATAAGGAATTCAGGAGAAGCTTCTCACCCAGAGAGTGGTTAGAATGTGGAACTTGCTACCACAAGAAGTAGTTGAGGTGACTAGCATAGAAGCATTTAAGGGAAAGCTAAATAAACACACGAGGAAGAAAGGAATAGAAGGTATGCTGATAGAGTTAGACGAAGTAGGGCGGAAAGATGCTTACGTGGAGCATAAACACCGGCATAGACCAGTTGAGCTGAATGGCCAGTTTCTATGCTGTAAATTCTATGTAATTCTATGAATGAGAGTGGTTCCAGGAAAGTGGCCAACAGGGGGAGAAAACAGGAAGATAAAGGAGTGCGGTAAGTCAGTTGAAGTCTGAAATTGGAACTGACCCGGTGTATGAGCGCTCCTCTTGGTAATGTACAGAGTACAAGTTGCTGTGTGCTTCTAAGTTCCTTCTCTCAGTAAGCAATGATTGCCTGGGGAAATCCCTTCATTTCTCTGAGAAGATTCGACCAATGCAGGTTCTGTGAGAAGGAATCAAACAGGAAAAATTGGTTGAAGGCCGCTTCAGGCTGCTTCTATTCACTAAGCTTGGCGACACTAACTCTGTGGCTCAGTGCATGCAATATTTTTTGTACGGGACCAAAAATAGCTGAGTGGATTCATTCTTCACTCCTACTAAAGGGATTTTCAAGATGGTTGACACATATTGTGGAGAGAGGCGAGAGACAGCTCGTACGATTCTCAAGCTGCAATATTCCGTGTTGCAGACACATAAAAACAAAATGTACTTATAAATTAATTATCTCATTAAAAAATGATTATATGCTTGCGATTTAAACAGAATGCTCAATAGGGAACCGTCGAAAACAAAGCAGATTCCACCACTGAGAAAGACCTTGACAATTCATTTGTGACTTTGTCACTTAAGTCAACCTTACTGATGGAATATATTCTGTATTCCACAGGCCCCTTCTGAATATGCTTTGTTTATGTCAATAATTATTATGTTAAAGGGGTAATGGCATGAACCTTTGGGGAATTGGCTCCAGTACATCAAATCTGAATTTTCAGAACCCATATACTTGTAGAAGTTGTTTTTCTTCTACAGTCTGGTTAATAATAGAGTCTTTGTTCCATTCCCTCTTTTCT
Source organism: Squalus acanthias (assembly GCA_030390025.1). Taxonomy (NCBI): domain Eukaryota; kingdom Metazoa; phylum Chordata; class Chondrichthyes; order Squaliformes; family Squalidae; genus Squalus; species Squalus acanthias. Next base: position 154,237,941 of record CM059428.1, read on the forward strand.
CTGCCCACTGAGACACGTAATTCTCTGTCCCTGAGTTTTCTTGATAAGCCAATGTGCTGAAGGAAGCACAATGGGACCATTGTTACAAATTACTGAGCTGATAATGTTGTATGACATCAAGGTCAATGATGTTATTTGTGAGTGGAGGACACGGAATCAAATGGGATGGATTTCTAGTGCAGTAAGGAATCTGTATTAAAATTGTGAATCATTGCTCAGTTACAGGCTGCTGTTCCATTTGTTTTAATGCCGGCATGTCTTACGGTGATCCCGTGCTCTTCTACATAGGATTACGTAGGATATACGGCACAGAAACAGGCCATTCGGCCCAACGTGTCCATGCCGGCGTTTATGCTCCACACGAGCCTCCTCCCGTCTTTCCTCATCTAAATCTATCATGTATAACCCTCTATTCCCTTCTCCCTCATATGCTTGTCCAGCCTCCCCTTAAATGCATCTATACTATTCGCTTCAACCACTACCTGTGGTAGCGAGTTCCACATTCTCACCACTCTTTGGGTAAAGAAGTTTCTTCTGCATTCCCTATTGGATTTCTTGGTGACTATCTTATATTGATGGCCTCTAGTTATGCTCGTCCCCACAAGTGGAAACATTCTCTTTATATCCACTCCATCAAAATTTTTCATAATTTTAAAGACCTCTATTAGGTTACCCCTCAGCCTTCTTTTTTCAAGAGAAAAGAGACCCAGCCTGTTCATCCTTTCCTGATATGTATATCCTCGCATTTCTGCTAGATGTAGGCTGAAAACGACTTTGGATCTCACAAGAGGTGAGAGTGACCACTTTGAATTTTTTTATCTGCTTCAGATGCGAGAGCACATCTGCGATCCCATGTAAAGTAAGAGCAGGTCAGAGGTCGTGCTGCAGCATTGCAGCCATGTGTTTCTGACCTGTGCTCCCTGTGAGCTTGGCTCGCTGCTTCAATCAAAAAAAGGTCATCCTTCCTGAATCCAAACAGTGGGGCAAGTATCTCCTTTACTGGCCTTAGTGTCGATTCAAAGGTGAAATCAGGCCTTATTTGCACCTTGTTAGGAAATGGGTTTATATACCTTTTTGTTTTGCATTGTTTATTTATGGCCTGCCTACAAATCAATGAGAACACAAGGCTGTGAAGCAGGCAGTTTGTGAGGATGAACTTTTGTTAGTCACAGGGAAAACCAGCATCCAGTTGCGATTTTCTTACAATAATGGCCCGTAATTTCCGATAGGAAGCTTCCTGCAAGCGGAGGCCTCCTATCGGAAAATAATCTACGCCCTTACCTGAGGGCTCCCGAGGTCCGGACACTTCCGCTCCTGGGCCTCTCCATAGTCGAAATGCGCAGGGCCCACGTATCCCAGGGGCGCATGCGGTTCGCAAGTGTCCCTGGGATCACGTGGGCCAGGCCAGCCAATAGAAGGGAATCTCCCTTCATACTTTTGACAGATAGACCTGTCAAAAGTATGAATGGGGATCACTGAAAAAAGACACTAAAACATTAAATACATTTTTTTAAACCATCATGTTTTTAAAATGAGTTAAAATTACATTAAATTAAATATTTTAAACAAAAATTTAATTTTTTGAAAAAAATAACTAAAGTTTTTTACAGGGCTAACAATAAACTTACCTTTTCCAAAAGTATTTTTAAATTATAAATGAGTGGAAAAAAAATATATTTTTTTAACTTTTTTAAACTCATGCTGGTAAAAGCAGGCCTTACGCCTGCTTTTACCAGGCGTAAGATTTTTAAGGGATTTCAGTGGGCAGAGGTTCTGCAGAAAGCGGAACTCTCCAGCCGCAGAGGCCCTTCTGCAGGGCAGGCGTCCGATCTGTCAAGAGGATTCTTGACAGATCGGAAATACCGGTTTTCAGCGCCTGCGCTTCGCATGCCTGAAACCGGCATTTCCGATGTCCCTACGGGTGTGTACACAGCACGTACCCACCCGTAGGCATCAGAATATACGGGCCAATGCTTCTCAAACAGCGGGCAGAGCAGTTAACTAGTAAAATGTCAAAAAGAATTACAGGAAACTCTCTTTTAACCGGCACCCAAATAACCGGAAATCTCTCTTAACCGGCAAAATTCCTTCATCTCTCCTTTAAAAATAACTTTAAAAAAAACCCCGAGGCGTTTGCCTTGTATCGGAGCGTGTAGATTGGGAGGGGAATGTGCAGCCCGGGTAGGCAGCGGACACGACAGATGGTCAGCTGGCGGTCCCCGGGGAGACGGAGCTCCGAATGCAGGCGCATGTCAGTGTGTACGGGGCTCTCGTACGTTGGGAGATATAACTCTCCATTATCCGGACTTTTTGATTAACCGGCACCACGCCGGTCCCGTCGGTGCCGGTTAATAAAGAGTTTCCTGTAGTTAATCCAGCTGTATGAAAATGGCTAAACCTACACAGAGAAAAATCAGACTTAACAGTGAAGTCTTGAGTCTACTTCTCAACTGCATAATGGAAAAACTGAGTACGTTTTTGCTGCGTAGTGTTGCTAACTCTGGTTGGACATATTCCTGGCGGTTTCATCACATGACCTCTCACCTCCAACCACCCCGCCCGGTCAAACTGCTTTTCTCCCCCATCTCCAATATTGTTATTAACTAATAATCAGAAGTGTTCAAAGAAAATGATAAAAACACACAGTTTTTTTTAATGCCCTCCGATTTTTATCCCAGGTTGCTCGCAGTAATGTCCAGGAGATTAGCCTTGAATTCCTGGAGACACGAAGGCAATCCTGGAGGATTGGCAACCCTGTTGGTGTGGGAGGATGGCCCCTACATATGATCAGAGGCAACAAGCATGGGAATACATCACAAACAATAAAAGCTCCAGCCGAGGCCTCCCGGCCTCATCCATCCTGCCAATTCTTTGGCGGATCTGGGGTGGGCAGAGGTAGATAGCTCTGCTGCGTGGAGGCCCTCCCATTGATTTCGGCGTCAGGTTCAATTGGACCACCGTACGTCCACCCGTAAGAGCACGAACCTATGAAAGAAGTCGGCCTCAGCTGCCTTTCCTGCTGGACACTGTGGCCGCCTGTTAGGCCCTGGCATTCAGTGTTCAGAAGTAAATCGAGGGGACCTTGGGACAGATGGAGAAGAAAGCCCTGTGCTTACTTTTTAAGAGTGCTGCCACACCAAAAATAGTTGAAATTTTAAGATCTTGAAAACAGAAAATTCCTCTTGGCACCGTTTCTGCCTCCAGCCTGGTGCGACTCCCCCAGCGGAGGCCGGTGAGGTGCTTTCTGTATGTCAATGACCCTGGAGCCACTAATGCTGTTGGGGTCAGGGGGGCATCTTGGTGGTGAATGAAAGACGTGCCTCAATTAAAGGAGGTGGGATGGAAAATTTTGGTGTCCATGTCAACAACTGGCAAAACAGAAGTTGTGTGACTTGAAGAGCACATAGGTAAGGCAACAACATTACTGTACAATAAGAGCCCGGAACATATATGGAAAGTGATTGTTGCTGAAGACGTATATGCAAAAACAATGTGCCCTCAAAGGAAGGAACTTTAGTGGGACAACTTACTTTGTATCCTGTTTGAATCTCTCCATTCTGATTTCTGCCCCTGCCACAGCATTGAAATAGCGCTAAACAAAGTCACAAACTAAATCCACACTATGTGACCATGGTGCACGATCCCTTCTCGTCCTCCTTGACCTCTCTTCAGCCTTTGACATGGTCAATCACAACATCCTCCTCCAGCGCCTCTTCTCCATTGTCCAGCTCAATGGGACTGTATTCGCTTAGTTTGTCTGCTTAGACTGTCTGCGTCTCTCTGCCTCTCCAGTTCCCTCTCCTTCTTTAAGACCCTTGTTAAAATCCCTTTGCCCCATCATTGGCGGCCGTGCCTTTGGCCATCTGGGCTCTACGCTCTGGAATTCCCTCCCTAAACCTCTCCACCTCTCCACCTCTCTCTCCTCCTTTAAGACCCTCTTTAAAATCCACCTCATTGACCAATATATCCCCTATAGTGATAGGGGATTCTATTGTAGGGGAATAGATAGGCGTTTCTGCAGCCGCAAACGAGACTCCATGATGGTATGTTGCCTCCCTGGTGCAAGGGTCAAGGATGTCTCGGGGCGGCTGCAGGGCATTCTGGAGGGGGAGGGTAAACAGCCAGTTGTCGTGGTGCATATAGGTACCAACGATATAGGTAAAAAACGGGATGAGGTCCTAAAAGCTGAAAATGAGAAGTCGCACAACACCAGGTTATAGTCCAACAGATTTATTTAAAATTACAAGCTTTCGGAGCTGTTGCCCCTTCGTCAGGTAAAGGTACAATGAGGGAATCTACAATATTACACAGTATATAAACACAGAAAGCAATTTGTCAGGGAGGCATTACATCAAAGACACACCAGAGCACAGCCAAGACAATGAGATGGGTCACAGGGGGTCCAACGTGTCAAATCCTGCCGTCTGCAGTTGAGCTTTTAACCTTTTTTTTTTGATTTGACACGTTGGACCCCCTGTGACCCATCTCATTGTCTTGGCTGTGCTCTGGTGTGTCTTTGATGTAATGCCTCCCTGACAAATTGCTTTCTGTGTTTATATACTGTGTAATATTGTAGATTCCCTCATTGTACCTTTACCTGACGAAGGGGCAACAGCTCCGAAAGCTTGTAATTTTAAATAAATCTGTTGGACTATAACCTGGTGTTATGCGTCTTTTATTTTTTGTCCACCCCAGTCCAACACCGGCATCTCCGCATCATGACCTAAAAGCTGAATATAGGGAGTTAGGAAGTAAATTTAAAAATAGGACCTCAAAGGTAGTAATCTCAGGATTGCTACCAGTGCCACGTGCTAGTCAGAGTAGAAATAGAAGGATATTTCAGATGAATACGTGGCTAGAGGAATGGTGCAAGGGGGAGGGATTCAAATTCCTGGGACATTGGAACCGGTTCTGGGGGAGGTGGAACCAGTACAAACTGGACGGTTTGCACCTGGGCAGGACTGGGACCGATGTCCGAGGGGGAGTGTTTGCTCGTGCTGTTGGGGAGGGTTTAAACTAAAATGGCAGGGGGTTGGGAACCTGTGTAGGGAGACAGAGGAAAGGGAAGCAAAGATAGAAACAAAAGACAGGAAGGAGAAAAGCAAAAGTGGAAGGCAGAGAAATCAAAGGTGTAAATCAAACAGGGCTACAGTAAATAATAATTCTAAAAGGACTAAGAGTGTTAAAAAACAAGCCTGAAGGCTTAGTGTCTTAATGCGAGGAGCATTTGTAATAAGGTGGATGAATTAGCTGCACAAATAGATGTAAACGGCTATGATATAATTGGGATTACGGAGACATGGCTCCAGGATGACCAAGGCTGGGAATTCAACATCCAGGGGTATTCAATATTCAGGAAGGACAAGCAAAAAGGAAAAGGAGGTGGGGTAGCATTGCTGCTTAAAGAGGAGATTAACACAATAGTAAGGAAGGATACATAGATACATAGATACATAGAAGATAGGAGCAGGAGTAGGCCATCCGGCCCTTCGAGCCTGCTCCGCCATTTAATGAGATCATGGCTGATCCTCCAATTCAGTATCCTGTCCCCGCCTTCTCTCCGTAACCCTTAACCCCTTTTGCCTGTAGAAATATATCTAATTCCCTCTTAAATATATTTAATGAGCTGGCGTACACTGCCCTCTGTGGCAATGAGTTCCACAGGTTCACCACCCTCTGAGTGAAGAAATTCCCCCTCATTTCTGTCCTAAATGGTTTAGCCCTTATCCTTAAATTATGTCCTCTAGTTCTGTTCTCACCCGCCAAGGGAAACATTCCTTCTGCATCTAGTCTGTCTAGACCTGTCAGAATTTTATACACTTCTATGAGGTCCCCTCTCAATCTTCTAAACTCCAGTGTGTACATCCCTAAACTACATAGTCTCTCCTCATAGGTCAATCCCGCCATTCCTGGTATCAGCCTGGTGAATCGCCGCTGCACCCCCTCCATGGCAAGAACATCTTTCCTCAGATGAGGCGACCAAAACTGTACACAGTACTCGAGGTGTGGTCTCACCAGTGCCTTGTACAGCTGCAGCAAGGTATCCCTGTTCCTGTATTCCAACCCTTTTGCTATGAAGGCCAGCATACCGTTTGCCTTCTTGACCGCCTGTTGCACCTGCATGCTCGCCTTCAGTGACTGGTGTACAAGAACACCCAGGTCTCTCTGTACTTCCCCCTCTCCCAATTTATTGCCATTTAAATAATAATTTGCCCTCCCGTTCCTGCACCTAAGGTGGATAACTTTGCACTTGTCCACATTATAGTGCATCTGCCATTTATCCGCCCAATCACCCAGTCTGTCCAAATCGCTCTGGAGCTTCCTGGTCTCCTCCTCTGAGCCCACCCCCCCTCCTAGTTTAGTGTCGTCTGCAAATTTGGAAATGCTGCATCCGCCTCCCTGATCCAGGTCATTAATGTAAATTGTGAACAGCTGGGGACCCAGGACAGATCCCTGTGGTACCCCACTTGTTACTGCCTGCCATTCAGAAAATGAGCCGTTTATTCCAACTCTCTGTTTTCTATCTGACAGCCAGTTCTCTATCCACGTCAATACTTTCCCCTTTATCCCATGAGCTTCAATTTTCCATGCTAATCTTTTACGTGGGACCTTATCGAAGGCCTTTTGGAAGTCCAGGTACATCACATCTACTGGCTCTCCCCCATCTATTTTACCAGTTACTCCCTCAAAAAATTCCAATAGATTAGTCAAGCACGATTTACCCTTTGTAAATCCATGTTGACTCTGTCCTATCCTGTCCCCATTTGCTAAGTGCTCCGCTATTTCATCCTTGAGGATATTAGCTCTGATGATGTGGAATCTGTATGGGTAGAGCTGAGAAACACCAAGGGGCAGAAAATGTTAATGGGAGTTGTATACAGACCCCCAAACAGTAATGCTGAGGTTGGGGGTGGCATTAAATGGGAAATTAGAGATGCCTGCAATAAGGGCACTGCAGTTATCATGGGTGACTTTAATCTACATATAGATTGGGCTAACCAAATTAGTAACAATACTGTGGAGGAGGAATTCCTAGAGTGTATACGGGATGGTTTCCTGGACCAATATGTCGAGGAACCAACAAGAGATCAGGCCATCTTAGACTGGGTATTATGTAATGAGAAAGGATTAATTAGCAATCTTGTTGTGCGAGGCCCCTTGGGGAGGAGCAATCATAATATGATAGAATTCTTCATTAAGATGGAGAGTGAAGTAGTTGACTCAGCGACTAGGGTCCTGAATTTAAATAAAGGAAACTACGATGGTATGAGGCGCGAGTTGGCTAGGATGGATTGGGGAACATTACTTAAAGGGTTGACGGTGGATAGGCAATGGCAAACATTTAAAGATCGCATGGATGAACTACAGAATTTGTTCATCCCTGTTTGGCATAAAAATAAAACAAAAAAGGTGACTCAACCGTGGCTAACAAGGGAAATAAGGGATAGCATAAGATCCAAGGAGAGGACATATAAATTGGCCAGAAAAAGCAGCAAACCTGAGGATTGGGAGCAGTTTAGGATTCAGCAAAGGAGGACAAAGGGATTAATTAAGAGGGGGGAAAATAGAGTATGAGAGTACGCTCGCAGGGAACATAAAAACTGACTGTAAAAGTTTCTATAGATATGTGAAGAGAAAAAGATTGGTGAAGTCAAGCGTAGGTCACTTGCAGTCAGAATCAGGGGAATTTATAATGGGGAACAAAGAAATGGCTGACCAATTAAATACATACTTTGGTTCTGTCTTCACAAAGGAGGACACAAATAACCTCCCAGAGGTGTCGTGGAACACAGGGGGAAAAATTCAGTATCACCCCGTTTGGGGCACAATTATCGGCCGGGCGCAAAAATTAGCGCCTGGCGCTAATTATCGCCTCCAACTGCAAACTTGACTTTTATCGCCCCTGGAGGTGATTCGAGCGCTAAATCAGGCGCTACACATCTGTCTTAAGGCGCAAAGGCCGAGGAGCAAGGCGCTAACTCAGAGCGCTGGCGAAGCTCATGTGATGTCAGTCAGCAATGGAACACAGACACAATGGCCCCGGCCAGCTCTTAAAGGGGAGGGTTGATCTTGCTTTCCATCCACATCCTGCTCATTGCAGCCTTGAATCTCGGCCTGGAGAGACCAGTACATCAAATCTGCTGGAAAGAACAATGGAGAGGCCCAGGGAAAGAGCTCCGAGTGCAGCCCCCACAGTCTCTGCTAAATCTATACAAGGAAGGGCAAATCAAAATGAACCTGCAAAGTGCTGCTCAGTACCCAAAACTCCTTCACAAAGCGTTGAATCTCTCCAGAAGTCTCTCTCTCTCTCTCTCAGAATGCGTGGTTCAAAAATGTCGGCAACAAAAAAAGGCAGGAAGCGGTCACCTTTAAATAGCGCTCCCCCAGTCCCTCCCTGACTGCAAAACGCTCCCCTCAACCTGTTGTTGCTAGCGGCAGGCGGTAAGGCAGGAGGCGTCACTCAATATCCGCTCTGGGGCGCTACCGGGGCGTTGCGCACTCGACTGATGTCACGATCTGCCGGCGCAGGAGATCGTGGTGGTACTGTTTAGTGCCGCCGCAAAATGTCTAGTTAATTTCGCAAGCGGCGCAAACATCGCCGCGCCCGGGCACTAGTTGCTTTGCGCCCCATTAGCGCCCACTTAAGGCGCTAACGGGAGGTGCAACCAACTGAATTTTTCCCCCATAGGGTCTAATGAGAGGAAGGAACTGAATGAAACCAGTATTTGTAGGGAAATGGTGTTCGGGAAATTGGCGGGATTGAAGGCCGATAAATCCCCAGGGAAGTGGCCCTAGAAATAGTAGATGCATTACTGGTCATCTTCCAAAATTCTATAGACTCTGGAACAGTTCCCATGGATTGGAGGGTAGCTAATGTAACCCCACTATTTAAAAAAGGTGGTAGAGAGAAAACGGGGAATTATAAGCTAGACATCGGTAGTGGGGAAAATGCTAGAGTCCATTATAAAAGATGTAATAGCAGAGCACTTGGAAAACAGTGACAGGATCGGACAAAGTCAACATGGATTTACAAAAGGTAAATCATGCTTGACTAATCTACTGGAATTTTTTGAGGATGTAACTGGTAGAATAGATAAGGGAGAACCAGTGGATGTGGTGTATTTGGACTTTCAGAAGGCTTTCGATAAGGTCCCGCATAAGAGATTAGCGTGCAAAGTTAAAGCACATGGGATTGGGGGTAAGGTACTGACTTGAATAGAGAACTGGTTGGCAGACAGGAAGCAAAGTGTTGGAATAAACGGGTCTTTTTCCAAGTGGCAGGCAGTGACTAGTGGGGTACTGCAGGGATCGGTGCTAGGACCCCAGTTATTCACAATATATATTAATGATCTAGACGAGGGAACTAGATGTAATATCTCCAAGTTTGCAGATGACACAAAGCTGGGTGGGCGTGTGTGCTGTGAGGAGGATACAGAGAAACTCCAGTATGATTTGGACAGGTTGGGTGAGTGGGCAGATGCATGGCAGATGCAGTATAATGTGGATAAATGTGAGGTTATCCACTTTGGTGGCAAAAACAGGAAGACAGATTATTGTCTGAACGGCAATAGATTGGGAAAAGGGGAAGTGCAACGAGACCTGGGTGCTCTTGTGCACCAGTCGCTGAAGGTAAGCATGCAGGTGCAGCAGGCAGTTAAGAAGGCAAATGATATGTTGGCCTTCATAGCAAGAGGATTCGAGTACAGGAGCAAGGATGTCTTGCTGCAGTTGTACAGGGCCTTGGTGAGACCACACCTTGAGTATTGTGTGCAGTTTTGGTCGCCTTATCTGAGGAAGGATGTTCTTGCCATGGAGGGAGTGCAGCAAAGATTCACCAGACTGATACCTGGGATGGCAGGAATGACGTATGAAGAGAGATTGGGTCGATTAGGCTTATATTCGCTGGAGTTTAGAAGAATGAGTTGGGATCTCATTGAAACTTAAAAAATTCTAACAGGACTAGACAGACTAGATGCAGGAAGGATGTTCCCGATGGCGGGGGAGTCCAGAACCAGGGGTCACAGTCTAAGGATAAGGGGTAAGCCATTTAGGAATGAGATGAGGAGGAATTTCTTCACCCAGAGAGTGGTGAACCTGTAGAATTCTCTACCACACAAGGCAGTTGAGGCCAATTCATTAAATATATTCAAGAAGGAGTTAGATATATTTCTTAAGGCTAAAGGGATCAAGGGATATGGGGAGAAAGCAGGGACAGGGTACTGAATTTGGATGATCAGCCATGATCTCATTAAATGGCGGAACAGGCTCGAGGGGCCGAATGGCCTATTCCTGCTTCCTATCTTCTATGTTTCTATGTTTCTAAACCTTTGCTCACCTCTCCTAATGTCTCCTTCTTTTGCTTGAAATCCATTTTTGTTTGATTTTGCCTTCATGAAGTGCCTTGGATGTTTTACTGCATCAAAAGTGCTGTATAAATGTAAGTTGTTTTTGTTGTTCTTATGTTAAAAGATAAAGATGGCAAATAAGGGCCGCTTCCCTGATCAGGCATTCCTGGCAAGGGCTGGCACTTGCATGGAGTGCCGAATAGGAAATTGTGGGCTCTCCATCAGTATTACAGCCCTCAGTACCAGACTGGAGCGTCAATTTAGATTATCAGCTCGATCCAAGCTGACAAGCACATTGGCCAGGAGTTTCCTCGGAGCTGCCCTTTGGGACATCTTGAGGACATAATAAAATACCATATGGAAGCAAGTTTTCTTTCTAACGTCAGCACTGCGATAATCCTTTGAATCTTTCCCCTTTGTAAAATTAATTTACTCCAGCTATATCCTGTTTGAATCACTGTTTGATTATCTTACACAGCTACGTAATGGTGAGGAGGATGGTAAGCCTTCTTCTTGAACTACTACAGTCCCGCTACAGGCTCACCACCACCACCTTCTCAAGGGCCATTAGCGATGGGCAATAAATGCCCACATCCCATGAATGATTTTTTTTTAAATCAATTCTGCATGGGCTTTGTGCGAGAGTGCAAAATGGGTGACAGCGAATCAGCACCCCTTTTTACCTCTCTCCCCATTTTAATTTCCATTAAAATCAGATTATGTGGGTCTTGAACCTATGACCTTCTGACTCAGAAACTAGAGTGTGAGTAATTCAGTGGCACCATTTTCTACTCATATCTTGGTGGCATTATCAAAGATAGGAAAATATGGTCAGAGGCATTTTTCTTTTTCCCCCAGATGCTGACAAATCACACTCCAATAAGATGCAGATTATGTAGGCTTGAGGTCGGGGAGTTATGCTACTGCCTAAGCCTCTATTTTGGATGTAAGCCCGCATGTGCGCTCAAGCATGAAAGATTTTTTTTATGTTTTTGATTTCAAGGTCCCCTTCAAAAAAGCAGTGCCCATGACGAGTGGACTCCTGTGTGCAGGTCTCCAATTTGACTGATGTTTTAAGATTGGCTGGATGTTCCGGCAGGGAATTTTAAAACCATTGGTTCCTCTGCATTTTCAGCAGGACAAGCACAGTTACACCTGAAAGTTGTGGGCAGAACTCACAAAGACATCGCTAACGTGGTCTGTGTATGAACAACATGGGCCAGTTTGTGATCGTCAGAGCTAAAAGCTAAGGTGAGAAAAAAGTTACATTTTAAGATTTTTAAAATGGAAAATGTTTCATAATATTGAAGTTCATAAACATTCAAATTGCTTTCAACAAGAGGCTAAAAAAAATTGAGCGGATAATGTGAAGACAAAGGAACATTTTGCAGCCAACATTAGCGGTTAACAATCCAGTTCGGCCTATTATTTGGTTGTGGCTCAGTTGGCAGCACGCTCGCCTCTGAGTCAGAAGGTTGTAGGTTCAAGTTCAACTCCAGAGACTTGAACTCAAAAATCTAGGCTGACACTCCGCAGTGCAGTGCAGTACTGAGCGAACGCTGCACTGTCAGAGGTACCATCTTTTGGATGAGACGTTAAACCGAGGCCCCGTCTGCCCTCTCGGGTGGACGTAAAAGATCCCATGGCACTATTTCAAAGAAGAGCGGGGGAGTTCTCCCTGGTGTCCTGGCCAATATTTATCCCTCAATCAGCATCACTAAAACAGATGATCTGGTCATTGTCAAATTGCTGTTTGTGGGAGCTTGCTGTGCGCAAATTGGCTGCCACGTTTCCTACATTACAACAGTGACTACACTTCAAAAGTACTTCATTGGCTGTAAAGCGCTTTGGGACGTCCTGAGGACTTGAAAGGCGCTATATAAATGCAAGTCTTTCTTTCTTTTACTGATATACCTCATGGGATTTGTACCTCCTGACATTCCTCTCTTCCCCAAATCACCATTGTGATGGACCTTGAGCAAGAGGTTTGGGGGAGGAATTGTTACAGGAGCGTTTTGTCCTGATGGTGTTTCAATCGTAACCTCCAGGATAGACTCTGGGGTGTAAATAAAAACAATCTCTTGCAGTGGAAATCTGAAGTCAAGACAGAAAATGCTGGAGATGCCCAGCAGGTCTGTCAGCATCTGTAAAGAGAAAGGGCAGGCCATGGTTTCGAGCGTGGACATTATCTGAATCCAAAATGAACTTCTTACACATCTCACTGTTGTCTGTGGCATCATGCTATGTGCAAAATGGTTACCCACCTGACAAGAGGGACCACACTACAACAATGTTCAAACATTCTGAGAGACTTGATAAGGTGCTGTTAGTTTCTTTGAGGGTGAAACTGGTCTTTGCCCACAGCGAGAAACAGGCGCTAGCCAATCGGTAGCCCGTTCTACACAGTGTCCGATTTTCTTTTCTATTGAAGGCTGCCAATTCGTTGTGACCCGTTTTGCGCTTCCGCCAAAGACCAATTTCCACAGGCCGGCAGAAGGCCGGGGGCTTGGTTTGTTGGCCCGGGAGCAGCAGGAGTGCTCCTTCCAGAAAATTCAATTTAAAATTTCCCGGGTCACTTTTTGAGAAGCCTTCAGCAGTCTCTTTATGGACCTCTGATTTAAAAAAAAAGTAAAACTTGCATTTATATAGTGCCTTTTACATCCTTAGGACAGTCCAAAGCATTTTACAGCCAATGAAGAGCTGTCACTGAAGTAATGTAGGGACACGGCAGCCAATTTGCACACAGCAAAGTCCCACTAACAACACTGTGGTAATGACCACGTCTGTTTTTAGGTGTTGGTTGAGGAATAAATATTGGCTAGGACACCAGGGAGATTTCCCTGCCCTTCTTTTGAAATCATGCCATGGGATCTTTTACATCTGCCTGAGAAGCTAGACATCTCATCCGAAAGACCACACCTCCAATCGTGCAGCATTCTCCCAGTGCTGCACAGGAGTGTCAGCCTAGATTTTATGCTGGAGTGAGACTTGAACACACAACCTTCTGACGTCAGAGGAGAGAGTGCTACCCACTGAGCCACAGCTGATACTCAAAGCCTGGTACAAATAGACAGAGCATTCACGGTGCATGTTCCGCTTATTTGTACCTGAGAATTGAGTCTTACAACCACCACAGGGCCCTGATTTGCATATTTCCGCCGCCTCCCGCCGGAAACAAGTGGGCGGGCTGCTCGCCCATTTGCAGGCTTGCCTGAAAATTGCATCAGGCAGGCCTTGGGCGTCAATGGTGTGGCTGAGCTGTCCCCGCTCCCCGATTTTGAACTGACGGTCACCCGTTTTTTTTTCAGGTGAGAAACCTTTGGCCGGCAATTGAAAATTGGCCCCAATGCGTCTGGGAAGTCAGTTTTCTCTGAGATTATAAGTGGATCAACAAGTTGCTGGTCACTTTAGTCGGACCCCCATGCTTAACATAACAGTCACACCTCTACATTCTGTATCAGTCCAGAAACAAATACCAGGAGTGAAGCTTCACACACTGCTTTTCCCCCCTGTGGTTTCCTCTCCCAAGCAAGGTTATCACCAGGAACTCCGTGCCGTATGTACAGAGGTTTAAGTACCAATTCGACCACCCTTGGGTCACTCCAGCTAGTAGAGTAGACACGAGGCCATGGGATTCTGAGATTTGTTCTGGAATTCCCTCCCCAAACCTCTACGCCTCTCCACCTCTCTCTCCTCCTTTAATCTCATTGAAATGTATAAAATTCTGACAGCGCTAGACAGACTGGATGCAGGAAGGATGTTTCCCCTGGCTGGGGGGTCCAGAACGAGGGGTCACAGCCTCAGGATACGGGGTAGGACATTTAGGACTGAGATGAGGAGAAATGTCTTCACTCAGAGGGTGGTGAACCTGTGGAATTCTCTACCACAGAGGGCTGTGGAGGCCAAGGCACTGAATATATTTAAGAAGGAGAAAGATAGATTTCTAGACACAAAAGGCATCAAGGGGTATGGGGAGAGAGCGGAATATGGTATTGAGATAGAGGATCAGCCATGATCATATTGAATGGCGGAGCAGGCTCGAAGGGCCGAATGGCCGACTCCTGCTCCTATTTTTCTATAAGAGGCTGCTTAAAGCCTACTGCTTTGACCAAGCTGTCTTCATGTCCCCTTCTTCGGCTCAGTGTCAATTAATCTCCGATTCCGCTCCTGTGAAGGGCCTTGGGATGATTTACAATGTCAAAAGGCGCCATATAAATGCAAGTTGTTCTTGTTGTAGCCCCAGACTTTCTGTCTTCTCGGCTGCCACAAGGCTCAAAGCTTTGAGACATTTGTCCATACGGCACCCTAATGTGCAAAAAATATGAATGCATAAGCCCCTCTCAGACTTCTGCAAACCGAGCTAAACTTATCCTCGTCCCTGTGCATCCATTCAACTGCTTCTGTATGTTGCTGCCGCTCCGGTTCACAAGTGAATTTACACTCAGTTTATCAGCAACACTCTGCTAGATACGCAGAGACATATGTGAGAGAGACGATTTAGCGGTAGCACCAAGTAAAGTATTTTTTTTTATGGATTCAGCTACAATTAGTTCAAGCTCATGAACAAGGAATCAATCTTTTTGAGGATGGTTTGATTCCTAGCTGGAGCCCTCGATGTTTGTATTGTATCCTGAGGGCAATCAGGCAATTCTTCCCATTTATAGCACTGCTTGCATCATTTGCATTCATTATACATGCATTTTCAGCTCAATAACATGATGGAGCACCAGTGCCATGTGCACTGACACAAGGCATAAAATAGCAAATATGGAACATAAAACTAAAAGGATACACCATATGTGCTGCATTTACATCAATGCATATTGAGAAACTAGTGCAGGAAGATGAAGGTTTTAATCTGGGCATGAGCTTATTACACACAGCTGTTTTGATTCTCTAAGTATATGTTAAAAGGGCAACGTGCAAAGCATAAGGTTGGCATGTGGTATATTTAACAAAATTGATTCTCTAACAACAATTACTTGCATTGCGTGATGCAAGGCTACTATGTCCCTGTACCTCTGGTGGAAGCCAGAGTAGATCGTATCGAAATCATTGTCAGTACCTTCAAGGTATTGGGTGCGTCTCTCCTGAAGGTTCATCGTCGCTGGGTCAAAATCCTAGAACTCTTTACCCACTCCGTGTGGGAGTACCTTCACCACACGGACTGCAGCAGTTCAGGAAGGCGGCTCACAACCACCTTCTCCAGGGCAACGAAGGATGGGCAATAAATGCTGGCCTTGCCAGCGATGCCCACATCTTGAGAATTATTTTTTTTTTAATGGATTCAGGACATTTCAGGACAGCTCCTATCTACTGTGGCTGATGACTCCCTTCGTATTTTGCTAATGGTGAGTATGCCACTTCCATGGATGGGCCTTGGGATAAATTTTGCACGTGAATGGCATCTTCCAGTCATTCTTCTGTCCGAACTATGGCTCGGTTCTTGACTAATGATGGGGCAAAGTGGTTTGTTTCTGTGCTGTGATATTCTGAGACTAAGGCCGACCGAGGTGGGTCTGGGGTGGCCGGGGTCGGTAGCGCAGTCCCAGCCCGCTGCCTGCTCCAGCCCACTCTCTCCAAGTGATTTTACGTTGATTGGGCTTGTTGAACCTGCCCAGCGAGGTTCCCGGCCAATTAAAAGGAAGTGGGTCTGATTACGTCATTTGATGACGCGTCATCAGCCGGTTTCCTTAAAGGGACCATACGCAAATTGATTTTGACAGTTGTGCTGTCAGTGTTCTGCAGCATTGAGGTGTTGCAAACACTGACAATGACTGCACAAAGGTGCACATCTGCACCTCGGCTCTCCCATGACTCCCTCCATATGCTGATGGAGGGAGTCACAGCACGCAAGGAGGTTCTCTTCCCTTCCAATGGATGGAAGAGACCTCCCGAGGAGACCAACGCAGCCTGGTTGCACATTGCACAGGAGGACTCAAGCAGGGATGTCGTCAGGAGGACCAGGCTGCAGTGGCGCAAACCTTTCAATGATCTCAGTAGATCACGAAATGTTACTGCCGAGCCACATTTAACCTCATCCTGCTGTGCCACTCATCACATCCCCATCAGTCTGCCTTCCCTACCCTACTCCTACACATCCTTACTCACACCAACTTACCTTGCACCTCCACCCATCCCTCACACTCACCCTCATCCTGCTGCAAGCATACCAATTAACAACATACAAGGGTAGGCACTTGGGTGGTTTAGCCAATGTTCATGTGACGTTTCTGGCAATGTGCTGTCAAACATTGAAATCTTTATTTTCAACACTTTGCGTTCTTGGACAGATTTGTGTGCACCTTTGGAAGTGTCTTAGTGAGTTCCAGTGAATGGTGAGACATAACGGTACCCCCCGACCCAATGGTGATGAGTTTGAAAAGAATGGCTTTCACATTGTAGGGATGCTTTTTGGTGCTGGTGTGGGGTGGTGTCAACTGGTGCATCATGTGGCAGCCAGGGTGTACAGCATCAAGTGAAGTAAATCTGGCCATGGTGAGGCCATCCCTGGCGTCCCGGGCAGCAATGTGGTCGGGTGCTGATGCCCTGTGTCCTGTGCAGCATCAGTTGATTGCGGAGAAGATTGGCGTGGATGTTGGTGCTGCTGGTGTACCTGGTGATACTGTTGTTGGGGCTGATCGTGCTGGGATTCTGAGGACAAGGTGAGATAGTTTCAAGGGCACCGATGCTGATGGAATAGATGGCAGGTGAGGTTGAGATGACAGAAGCGATCTGTCAATGGTGAGAGAGGTTGTTCCAATGAGGTGACACGGGATAGAGAGTTTGCTCCAAACACTTGCTAGCTGCATAAAGCTCAATCTGTCTTCCAAATGCAGTAAGCAACAGCTTCTAACCTTGGAAAGCGAAGACCTATGGAATGGGAGCTTTTATAGACCATTTGCAGCTGTCAGGTTAGTAAATCATCCCATGCTGACACAACACCCGACCTACTTACCTGACATGATGCCCGCGCACTGGGAAACTTGTGGAAAAGCTCGTAAAATGTTAAATACATGGTAAAATCTTGCTTAACTACCTTTTAATAAGCTTTTAACAATCTAAATTGGCTGATCCGCCGCTTGGTGTCGGGTCTGTTCAGGAATGACAGACCCGACACTTGGGAAACTGACACGGAGGCGGGTTGACGGCGGGATACCGACCCGCTGTCGATCTTTTTGATTTTGACAGCAGACCCGCCTCCGAACCCGCCCTCTGAGCGCCAGTAAAATTCCGGTCTAAGTTTTCTTCACACCTGGCGGGGAGATAACTAAACCTTTCAGGGATCGCCTGAGCAAAAATAATCTCAGGCAACGTTTCCCTCTAAGCTGCGGGGCTGCGCGGCGGCGCAACTCTCTGCTGGTCCCGCACAGCCCGGGACCAGCTTTTCCAATGTGAAATTCCGCGCAGCCCATTAAAGGGACCACGCACTCGAATTTAAAATGAGGGGGAACATTGATCTCAGGTATGGAGTAGTGACGTACACAGAGCATTCCAAGATATGAGTAAAGGACTAAGTGCATCACCTACCCTGCAATTATATGACCCTGGCAGAGTACCCATGTGCATGCAGATGCATCTTCATATGATCTAGGGACAACCTACTGCAGTTGCTGCAAGGACAAGGACTTCCAGTGGCTTAAGCATCATGATCAGTAAGGATGACAGATGGAAGATGCTCTCAAATAGAAAAAGAAACTCTTGCTGTCATCACATAGAATCTACAGCACTGAAACTGGCCATTCATCCCAGCTGTTGTATGCCAGTGTTTATACTCCGCACAAGCCTCCTCCTACTCGAATTAGCTCTTCACACCTTGCCCCATCTCCTTCTATTTCCTTCTCCCTCATGTATGCACCAAGCCTCCCCTTAAATGTGTCCATGTTTTCTGCTTCAACCACTCCATGTGGCAGCTTGTTCAACATTCTCACCACTCTCTGTGCAAAGAAATTCTTCCTAAATTCTTTATTTGATCTGTTAGTGGCAATCTTAATTTCGGCCCCCTATTTCTGGACTCATCCCACAACTGGAAACACACCCTATCGAACACCATCAAAATCATAGGTTTCAATATGAATCATGAGTTTCAATATGGAAAGATTTTTCCAATAAAGCATTCATCAAATCTCTCACATCCTCTTTAAATGTGACAAATGTAATAATACCTGATTGGAAAATCATCCCATGTTGAAGCCTATCATTAGCCTACTGATTGTTCTCCTGGGCCAAATTGATAAATTATCTCCTAGAATACAATGGTTTCACCTTCATCTCATGAGCTTTTTGTATATGAGTTCACATGTATTATATGTAAAAGCCCTGTTACAAACTCCAGCAATGGGGGAGGGGTGTATCTAGTATCCCAGATGTCATGAGTTCAAATCCCACCCTGGCAAGTTGTGAAAATTTAATTCAATAAATCTGGTAATTTGTTGGCCGGGACCAAGAAAACAAAACGGCCATGAAAAACTGCTGGATTATTGTAAAAACCCAAGAGCTTCACTAATGTGCTTGAGGGAAGGGAACCTGCCATCCTTACCCACTCTGGTCCACATTGCGTGGTTGACTCTTAATGCCCTCTAAAGTGATTTAGCAAGCCACTTAGTTGTAAACGTAATTACTACAAAGCACACTGGAAGGCCCAGCATCCTCTCAGGATGGACAGTAAATGCAGCACCAAGGGATCCCAAAATGTAGAGAACAGGCTAAGCAAAGTGTGTGGTGACCAGGCTCGAGCAAATCACCGGGGACTGTCCTGAGTGCGCAAGAGGAGTGAACAAACTTTGCTGGCCCGATTGTGCCTTCTGTTCTGTTCGTGCATCCATGGCAGAAGCTGGGAACTGACTTACATGACTTGCAATTGAAGAGGTTACATCTCTAATGACTACAGACTGCTTCCCACATTATATACAAATTGATCTTTTAATTAAAACTGCATCATAAGAATGGTGGCACATGGGAAATCCATACTTGCCCACCACAAAATACTGGAATAAGTAATGTTAGGTAATGGACCACAATTCTCAGCAGAATAATTTGTGAAGTTTCACGAGGATTATAGGTTCACTCAGTTTACAAGTTACCCTGAATACCACAGAGTAATGGGGAGGCAGAGAGCATAATAGAAACAATAAAGTATCTGCTGAATAAATCATTGGACCCATATATGGTAACATTCGTGTACAGTGCTACAGCCCAGTGGAATTATTCATGCAAAGATGACTGAGAACAATGGTGCCAGAATTGACAGCAAATCTCACTCCTCGGCGGCCATATTTAGCCAACCTCAGGAAAGAGGAGAAAGAGTATCAGTCCTGTCAGGTAGAAAATTATAATTTCAGATACAAAGTCAAAGGGCTACCAAATCTGAGTGAAGGTGACTAAGTCTGAGTGAAAGATTCAAAGACAAATGAATAGTACAACAAGAAACCTCAATAGCTTGATTGTATGTTATACAAATACCAAATATTGTTTAAGAAGAAACCAGTATCAGCATTGCTCAGTCCCAAACCAACAGAGAAAATAATCACTCATAGAGCCTCAACCTAGTACAACCAAAGCAAAGAAGACAAATATGCTTCAGAGCTGGATCAAAGATTGCCTTGTAATTCAGAAGAACAGGAGGCTGTTGCAAGGACAAGGTACAGGAGAATATCTATCCCTCCAAAATGCTGGGACTTATAACCATAGTTTGGAGAAGGTGAGCACTTATAGGAATGCTGTTGTTTCAGTTTTAGGGAAACATCAGGGTTTTGTTATTTCCTTTGAAGTTTTTGACAGAATTTGAAATATATGACAATATTTCTCAGAAAGGAAGATGTAGGGTTTGGAATTGTGTTATGTATGTGTTACATAGGTAGAGGATAGCCACTGTAAAGATAGAGAAAGTGTAGTCTGGTTTGAAGTGGTGTTAAACTTGGAGAGTTTTCAGGGTCTACCTAGAATGTAAACTATAAAGAAAAAGAATGAATTCCCAAATGGCAAATAGAGAGGAGTTTTCAACGAAGCTGGGGAAGTTAACCATCCTTTGTTAGATGTTCATTGTAGACACCAAAATACTGGAAAATGCACCAAATAAAATCAATGGGCCAAAAATTCGGCACTTGCCAGGTGAGTACGCACTGTGTACTCACCCGTAAGGCGTCCCGAAGTGCCGGTTTCCTGCATGCACTGCGCATGCGCGGGAAACCGGAACTTCCGGTCTCGTGAAGGGAGCGGTTCAGAGGTGAACCGCGTGCGCGGTAGAGGCTGCGCGCACGCAGCAAACTTAGGTTTTTTTTCAGGTTTCTCCGGGAAGGTAAGTATTGAAGAACCTGCACTTTTAAAAAGGAGGCGCAGGACCCATTTTCAACAAGGTAAGTGGTTAATTAATTATAATTTAAAAAATGTTTCAACAGGTTTATCTTTTTTAGATACTTTAAAGAAAGGTAAGTTTATTTTTAGCACTGTTAAAAAGTATTTACATTTTGTCAAAAATTTAAATTTTTGTTTAAAGTAGTTAATTTATTTAACTTATAGTTATTTTATAAATGTGATGTTTTTTTAAAATTTATTTGAAGTTTAGCTGTTGTTTTGGGGCCGATTTCAATTAATAGATTTGACAGGTCTTCCTGTCAAATCTATGAATGAAAGATGGTCTGCTGCCATTGGCTCTCCATGGCCCACGTGATCCCAGGGGACACATCGCACTAACTGCACCCCTGGGACACGCAAGCACTGCGCGCCGGCACTTGGAGCAGGCCCAGGAGCTGAAGTTCCCGTGGGCCCAGAGGTCAACGGCAGGCGCGGTAGGTAAGTGCGCGCGCGATCCTTACCCCCGCGGCAAGCCGGAGAGGCGAATTTCAGGGCCAATATTTTCGGGAGGGGGGACATGACCCACTCACCGAGGAAACATACTGGACCTTCAACAATGTTATCCCACTTCAGAATTTCATGAACTTATGGTTTATTTCCTGCAATGCAAAGGCAGATTGTTGGAATTTTCAGGGTAATTATTTATTTTCATATGTCACAGGCTTAGCTTCAGGTCATTTTTGAGTTGTCAGCTTCTTTGGTGCAGTGTCAGCATTTTTGAAACTGTTGGTCAGCTTTTGCTAGTTTCCTGGATTGGCAAGTCTGCAGACTGGTGCTGGAGCAGGGTTCTCCCGATGCTGAGGTTAAGACACACTCAGCAGAAAAAAGCAATCGGCTGCATCTGATTGTGTCTTACATGACCTGAGAGTGCTTGATGCTGGGAGCCCAAGAAGGCAGAAGCTTTCCATTCCCCAGCGCCAACATCTCTCGTTTTGATGAGCGTATAAAAATATAAATATAAAATAACATGTAATTTAAAAAAAACACCAGAATTTAAAAAGAATAAACATTTGCATTTATATAGCGCCTCCTACAACCTCAGATCATCCCAAAGTGCTTTACAAATGTAGTCACTGTTGTAACATATTTTTTGCTGCAGCTAATTTGCGCACAGCAAGATCCCACAAACAGCAATGTGATAATGATTAGATGATCTCTTTTTCGGTGATGTTGGTTGAGGGATAATTATTGGCCAGGACACCAGGGAGAACTACCCTACTTTTCTTCAAAATAGTGCCATAGGATCTTTTACATCCACCTGAGAGGACAGACAGGGCCTCGGTTTAATGTCTCATCCGAATGATGGCACCATGCTAATGACCTCCTCAAAGAAGTCAACTAGATTAGTCAGACATGACTTACCCTTCACAAATCCATACTCATTCTCTATGATCAGCAGATGCTTACCTAATTGCTGTCACACTCCGGCCGCGATTTCGCCTACCTCGGTGGGTCCGGTGCGACCCTGCCGCTGGCTCCAGCCCGCTCTGTGAAATTATTTTACGTTGATTGGGCTTTTTAAGCCCGCCCAACGCGTTTCCCAGCCAATTGAAGGAAGCAGGTCTGATGACGTCACTTGATGACGCGTCATCAGCCTGTTTCCTTTTTTTTAATTCGTTCATCCGCTGCAGTCCATGTGGTGAAGGTACTCCCACAGTGCTGTTAGGGAGGGAGTTCCAGGATTTCGACCCAGCGACGATGAAGGAACGGCGATATATTTCCAAGTCAGGATGGTGTGTGACTTGGAGGGGAACTCGGAGGTGGTGGTGTTCCCAAGTGTCTGCTGCCCTTGTCATTCTAGGTGGTAGAGGACGCAAGTTTGGGAGATGCTGCCGAAGAAGCCTTGGCCTTAAAGGGACCATGCGCAACTTGATTTTGACAGTTGTGCTGTCAGTGTTCTACAGCATTGAGGTGCTGCAAACACTGACAAGCACTGCACAGAGGTGTACGGCTGCACCCAGGCTCTCCCATGACACCCTCCATATACTTATAAAGGGAGTCATAGCATGCAGGGTACTCCTCTTCCCTTCGAATGGGCGGAAGAGACCTCCCCAAGAGATCAACACAGTCTGGTTGCACATTGCACAGGAGGGCACAAGCAGGGATGTCGTCAGGAGTACCTGGCTGTAGTGGCGCCAACCTTTCAATGTTCTCAGCAGATCACGAAACGTTACTGCCAAGCCACGCTCAACCTCATCCTGCTGTGCCACTCATCACATCCCCATCACTCTGCCTTCCCTACCCTACTCCTGCACATCCTTACTCATACCAACTAACCTTGCACCTCCACCCATCCCTCTCTATCTACATTATCACTTTCCCATCTCACTAGCCATCCCTCGCACTCACCCTCATCCTAGTTCAATCATACCAAGTAACAACACACTTGGGTGTTTTAGCCAATATTCATGAGAAATTTCTGTTAATGTGCTGTCAAACATTGAAATCTTTATTTTCAACACTTTGCGTTCTTGGACAGATTTGTGTGCACCTTTGGAAGTGGCTTAGTGAGTTGCAGTGAATGGTGAGACATAACGGAAGCCCCCCCCACAATAGTGATGAGTGTGAAAGAAATGACTTGGGCATTGTAGGGATGTTTTATGGTCATGGTGTGGGATGGTGCCAACCTGGTGCATCATGTGGCAGCCAGGGTGAACAGCGTCAAGTGAATTAAATCTGGCCATGGTGAGGCCATCCCTGGTGTCATGGGCAGCAATATGGTCGGGTGCTGATGCCCTGTG
This sequence comes from Squalus acanthias, assembly GCA_030390025.1. Taxonomy (NCBI): domain Eukaryota; kingdom Metazoa; phylum Chordata; class Chondrichthyes; order Squaliformes; family Squalidae; genus Squalus; species Squalus acanthias. The sequence goes on from CM059428.1 coordinate 154,261,381, forward strand.
TAGCGATGACAGACCCGACATCTGGGAGACTAGCGTTTTTTGTTTTTTATTAGTTTATGGGATGTGGGCATCACTGGCAAGGCCAGCATTTATTGACCATCCATAATTGCCCTTGAGAAGGTGGTGGTGAGCCGTCTTCTTGAACCACCGCAGTCCGTGTGGTGAAGGTACTCCCACAGTGCTGTTAGGTAGGGAGTTCCATGATTTTTGACCCAGCGACGATGAAGGATCGGCGATATACATCTAAGTCAGGATGGTGTCTGACTTGGAGGGGAACTTGGAGGTGGTGGTGTTCCCGTGCGCATGCTGCCCTTGTCCTTCTAGGTGGAAGAGGTCGCGGGTTTGGGAGGTGCTGCCGAAGAAGCCTTGGCGAGTTGCTGCAGTGCATCTTGTAGATGGTACACACTGCAGCCACGGTACGCCGGTGGAGGCGGGTTGACAGCGGGTTCCCTACCCGCAGTCAAAAATAAAATTCCCCACCCAACCTGCCACCAAACGCGCCCACTGACCCCCCGAAAAATTCTACCCTCTGTTTCTGATAGATTCCAGTAACTTCCACACAATTGATGTTAAAATGACAGGTCTGTAGTTACTTGATTTCTGCCACCCTCCCTTCTTAAATAATTAAACAAAGGCACAATTGTTGAATCTAGAGAGCTTTGGAGAATTATGACTAATTCATCTGCAATTTCCTCACCAGTTCTTTTAATACGCAGGGGTAGACACCATCAGGTGCTGGAGTTTTGTCTATCTCCATTAGCTTTTTTCCTACTTATATCAAATCCACTAAGTTCCTCCCCTTGACTTATTTTTAGGTTCCCTCGTACTGCTAGCATTTTGTCATCTTCCTCTACTGTGAAAAAAGATACAAAGCGCTATTTAACAAGCCTGCCATTTCATTATTATCCATTATAATCTCACCTATATTCATCTTTAATGGGCCTACACTCCTCTTTGCCTGCTCTCTTGCTCTTAATATATTGATAAAAACGTTCACTGTTAGCTTTGATACCCCTTGCAAGTTTTTCTTCATGTAACTTTTTGCAACTCTTATCACTTTCTTTGTATGATATGGAATATATTCAGTTGTTGTTTTCTGTAGCTCTCATTTGTGTTAGCTTTTTCTTTTAGCTTGATATTGTCTCATTTGTTGACCATGAGTGCTTAAATACCCAAGTGGAGCAGTTGTTATTTAGGAGTATGTACTGATTTTGTATGGTACAAAATACTTCTTTGAATTCTTCCCAGTGTTTGTTGGTTTACGCATTAACAGTTCAGCCTAAGTTACTGAGGTCAATTCATTCCTCTCCCTTCAATCTTTGCCTTACATAAGTTTAAAGCTTGGTTTGTGACTTTCCCTTCTCTCCTCTCAAACCTAATATCAAATTCAATCACATTATGGTCACTATTTGCAAGATGCGCCTTTACCGTCAGATTGTAAACTAATTCCGGTTTGTTACTCATCACTAAATCTAGGCTATTCCCTGTCGGTTCTTAAACATTCTGTTCGAGAAACCTGGGTCTGTTTTCTCTTGAAAAGAGAAGGCTGAGGGGTGATCTGATAGAGGTCTTTAAAATGATGAAAGGTTTTGATAGAGTGGATACAGAGAGAGTGTTTCCACTTGTGGGGAAGAGCAAAACTAGAGGCCACCAACAAATCCAATCAGGAATTCAGAAGAAACCTCTTCACCCAGAGAGTGGTGAGAATGTGGAACTCGCTACCACAGGGAGTGGTTGAAGCGAATAGTAGAGATGCATTTAAGGGAAGGCTAGATAAGCCTATGAGGGAGAAGGGAATAGAGGGTTATGTTGATCGAGTTAGATGAGGATGAATGGGAGGAGGCTCGAGTGGAGCATAATTGCCGGCTTGGACTGGTTGGGCCGAATGGCCTGTTTCTGTGCTGTAAATTCTATGTAAACCTGACCCAAATGTGTTCTAGAAATTCATTGCCTTCACTACATGATGTGGAGATGCCGGCGTTGGACTGGGGTGGACAAAAATGAGAAGTCGCACAACACCAGGTTATAGTCCAACAGATTTATTTAATTTTACAAGCTTTCGGAGCAGTTCGCTCCTTCGTCAGGTAAGTTTAGCAGTGAGAGAATCTCCCAGAATTCACAATTTAAACACAGACAAAATATATTCAAATCTTTCCTTACATCAAAGAGCATAGCCAAGACAATGAGATGTGTCCCAGGGGGTCCAACGTGTCAAACCACCTGCTGGCTGCACATCCTGTCAATCTGTGTAGGTTCTTGTGTTCATCAGCCGTACTCACAAGACAGTCCAGAATGTCACCCGAGCACAACGCAACGCCATCCACGCACTCAAGACCAACCGCAACATCGTCATCAAACCAGCGGACAAAGGAGGAGCCATCGTCATACAGAACAGAATGGACTATTGCAAAGAAGCATACTGACAACTGGACAACCAGGAACACTACAGACAGCTACCCGCAGATCCGACCAAAGAACACACCCGCCAACTCAATAGACTGATCAAGACCTTCGATCCAGACCTTCAAAACATCCTACGCGCTCTCATCCCACGTACTCCCCGCGTAGGAGACTTTTACTGCCTCCCAAAGATACACAAAGCCAACACACCCGGACGTCCTATCGTATCAGGCAACGGAACCCTGTATGAGAACCTCTCTGGGTACGTCGAGGGCATCCTGAAACCCATCGTACAGGGAAACCCCCAGCTTCTGTCGCGACACTACAGACTTCTTGCAGAAACTCAGCACCCATGGACCAGTTGAACCAGGAACACTCCTCGTCACAATGGACGTATCGGCACTCTACACCAATATCCCCCACAATGACGGCATCGCTGCGACAGCCTCAGTACTCAACACCAACAACAGCCAATCTCCGGACGCCATCCTACAACTCATCCGCTTCATCCTTGACCACAATGTCTTCACCTTCGACAACCATTTTTTTACCCAAACACACGGAACAGCCATGGGGACCAAATTCGCACCCCAATATGCCAACATCTTCATGCACAAGTTCGAGCAAGACTTCTTCGCTGCACAGGACCTCCAACCAACGCTGTACACCAGATACATCGACGACATCTTCTTCCTTTGGACCCACGGCGAAGGATCACTGAAAGGACTACACGATAGCATCAACAGGTTCCATCCCACCATCAAACTCACCATGGACTACTCCTCAGAATCGGTTTCATTCTTGGACACACGAATCTCCATCAAAGACGGACGCCTCAGCACTTCACTCTACCGCAAGCCCACGGACAACCTCACGATGCTCCACTTCTCCAGCTTCCACCCTAACCACGTTAAAGAAGCCATCCCCTATGGACAAGCCCTGCGAATACACAGGATCTGCTCAGACGAGGAGGAACGCGATGGACACCTACGGACACTGAAAGACGCCCTCGTAAGAACGGGATATGACGCTCGACTCGTCGATCGACAGTTCCGACGGGCCACAGCGAAAAACCGCATAGACCTCCTCAGAAGACGAACACGGGACACAACCAACAGAGTACCCTACGTCGTCCAGTACTTCCCCGGAGCGGAAAAACTATGCCATGTTCTTCGCAGCCTTCAACATGTCATCGATGACGACGAACACCTTGCTAAGGCCATCCCCACGCCTCCACTACTCGCCTTCAAGCAGCCGCCTAACCTCAAAAGTACCATCGTTCACAGCAGATTACCCATCTTTCAGGCGAACAGCAACCAAGAAACCACACAACCCTGCCACGACAACCTCTGCAAGACATGCCAAATCATGGACACAGATACCATCATCACACGTGAGGACACTACCCACCAGGTACACGGTACATACTCATGTGACTCGGCCAACGTTGTCTACCTGATACGTTGCAGTAAAGGATGCTCCAGAGCATGGTACATCGGCGAGACCATGCAGACACTGAGACAACCGCGCAACAATCGCCAGGCAGGAGGGTTGCCTCCCAGTCGGGGAACACTTCAGCAGCCAGGGGCATTCAGCCTCGGATATGCGGGTAAGCGTTCTCCAAGGCGGCCTTCGAGATACACGACAGCGCAAAATCATAGAGCAGAAACTGATAGCCAAGTTCCGCACTCATGAGGATGGCCTCAATCGCGATATCGGGTTCATGTCACGATACAGAACGTGACTTGACATCATGGCCGGTCTTCCCAGGTGTTTATTTTTTAAAAAGGCTAACACAAGAACCTACACAGATTGACAGGATATGCAGCCAGCAGGTGGTTTGACACGTTGGACCCCCTGGGACACATCTCATTGTCTTGGCTATGCTCTTTGATGTAAGGAAAGATTTGAATATATTTTGTCTGTGTTTAAATTGTGAATTCTGGGAGATTCTCTCACTGCTAAACTTACCTGACGAAGGAGCGAACTGCTCCGAAAGCTTGTAAAATTAAATAAATCTGTTGGACTATAACCTGGTGTTGTGCGACTTCTCATTTTTGTTCACTACATGAGCTATTCTGTTTCTCCCAGTCTAGGTGAAAAGGAAAATCTTCCATTATAGCCACATTGTTTTTGTTACATGCTTCCTTGATCACCGTATTTATACATCCCCCCACTACAGCACTGTTATGAGGAGATCTGTAGCCAACTCCTAACAGAGACTTGCATTCCGTTTCCACTGCCTGATATCCTTATGGAAATCCCTTCTTTCTCCTGCGTTAATTGTGTCTTTTATCAATATTGCTACTGCCCCTATTTTCCCAATTTTCCTATCTTTTCTAAAGATCCTATAGCCTGGAATATTTATCTCCCAATCATGGTCAGGTTGTAGCCAGGTCTCTGCAATGCTTGCTACACCATACTCTGTAAACTGAATTTGTGCTTCTAACTCACTTGTTTTATCTCTTATGTTATGTGCATTTGTGTACAGAACCTTTATTGGGTAACTGTCCCCACCCTGCCCATACGTCTTGCTAGACTTCTTCTTTTTGACTTACAGTATGCATTTCCCCTCCCAGCCCTTTAACAAGTTTAAAACTTGCCCCACTTGCAAGGACATGAGTGCCTCTCTGGTTGAAGTCAAGGCCACCTCATCTATATAGCCTTCCCCCAGCCCCAAAAATGGTCCCACTGCCCAAGGAATCTGAAACGCTTCCTTCTACACCAACCTTCCAGCCACGCATTGGCAATCCTAATCTTTTGTCTGTTCCCGCGCATGGCACTGGGAACACTCCAGAAATTATTACCCTGGAGGTTCTGTTTCTTAATTTAGAACTTAGCTCCTTGGAGTCCATTTGCAGAATCTCAAACCTACTCCTCATTATGTTATGTCTTTGGTTCCCACATGAACCACGACCTCTGGCTGCTCGCCCTCCTATTCTAGAACCTTTTGTATTCTCTCCGTGATGTGTTCCGAACACTGGCACCTGGGAAGCAACATACCATTTGGGTCTCTGCATCATGTCTGCAAAAGATACTCCCCTGAGTATAAAATCTCTTACAATCACCACTTGCCTATTCTTACTACCTGTACCCATGGGTTACTACTTGCTGCCCTGTGCCTTCTGGTGGCTCATTGTTACCCTCCTCCGTGTCACCCTTTTTGTCCACATCACGGTTACCTAAACAAGTGTACCTATTAGACAAATCCAGCTAAACAGGTGTTAGAGATCAAGATTGAGAGCTAGTAAAGCAATCTATTTTGTACAAAAATAATCCATTTATATTAAGCTCCATTTTATATTAAGCACTAGAGTTAAAAGCCAGAAACTAAAAGCCTGCAAATGTAGCTGACAGCGCATTTCTGTACAGAGGTCAGAAGCAGCCTGCTTTCTCGGTCAAGTTACACATGCTTACATTTAGGTCGAACTTTTTCACTGCTTTTGTATACCTGGAGACTCAATTATCTGTATTATAGTAGTATAGCCATTTATGCCTTGCCAGCCTTCTGGACCAGCCTCGCTAACCATTAACACCAGTATTTCTTGTTCACCTTCAGGACCAGGGAACGTCCGATAGAGATAAATGTTGAGGTAGTCCGGAACATCTTGATAAGGACCGGTGCAGGCTGGTGCAGTATGTGTGTAAGGGTCGTGGAATGCAGAATGCATATGGATTAATGCAGCCAGCAACAGTATAAATGAGGTGAGATCCTAGCCATAAGTTAGAAGAAGTTGGAAGAAGAAGCAGAAGGAGGCGAGAGAGAGAGGAGATTAAGCTCAACTGACATGTGTTCTTCTACAGTAAAGCATCTCTTGTAATCTCAGTGTTGGCTGTGAGTACATGTTCCTTTAACCCTTAATAAATGTGCAAGTGTTTGGCTCTGCATCTCAAACTCATTCTTAGCACATAGTCACAGGACTACAACCTTTGTCTATATTATTACAAAATGTATCATAACACAGGTATATCTATTATAAAGTGCCTTCTGAAAATCCAGTGATTACATTAACTGGTTTTCCCTCATCTCCTAGTTTAGATACCTCCTCAGTGCATGCCAGCAGATTTATGGTACACAATCAGTTCTAAATCTGTGCTGACTATCTCTTATGGCCTATGCATGTCTTGGATGAGCAATGATTGCTTCCTATACAATGTTCTTGAGCATTATCCCACTATCGATATTCAGCATAACTGGTCTATAATTCCAGGTTCAGGACTCAACCTACTTTTTGAATATCAGGATGCCCAAGGATTGTTGTCAGTTTACTTTCGGCGTAAAATTCTTTCACCGAACCATAAATCTCAATGTACTTAAGATGTGGTCGTATATTTGTTTAGTGCAGAGGCCGTCTCGCACTATTTGCTGCCTCCATACAATAAGCCAAACTCGTTTTCAAAAGTTAAGTGGTTCATTTCCAGTTATTAAGAGCCTAAATCTACATAATTTCAACTCACATTGAATGGCTTAACTCACCATCAGTGGTGATGATCATGCGTTCATGTGGAAAATGACATCTTTCTGGCTTTGTGGTAACTATATGCAGATTCCACTCATTTGCACCAAAAATGTTTTAATACTCACACGTCCAAAAAATAGATACCCCATTTGTTAAAGTCATTCATTTTCATCATGTCCATATCCTGTCAATGTCAGTGCCAATGTGAAACGTTTCTGATTAGAAAAACAGAAAAGGTACAGTCGAGATAGATCCAGTGATTTAACTGCACCAGGGGAATTCAGATTATATACGAGTTGCTGCTGACAAAAGACTAAAGCCATTTCGCCAGGCTTTCCATGGATCTCGTCCCGAAGTCACGGTGGCCGATTGGGAGAACCGCTCTGGAATTTCAAATCCTGTGGCTGTAAGTGCGCTCATGGGCAGAAAGGGAAGGGGGAGTTCAGGTATCCAGCACTATCTAATCTATGGAATTTAGTAAGAGTGTTGTACTCTTTTAGTGATACAGCATTATCCCAATTCCGGAAAATTTAAGCTAAATGAAGATAAAATAATAACCATGAACACTAGGGCCGGAGTTTTCCCATTGCCGAGTGTACGGGTTTGGGGGCGGGTCGGCAGGAAAAATTACGGAAATAGCGACCACGTCGGGAACCCGCTGTCATCCCGCCGCCTTGCGCATTTAACTAGGTCGGCTTTGAAGGCGTGACACGGACCTGATCGGCAGAGGCGGGCGACCTCATTGAAGTCATTAAATGCTTGTTGAGAGACCCTTAAGAGGGTTTTTTAATGCCAGCTTGTGACCTTTACTGCAGGAGCACGGGATTCACGGAGGTCGGGTACCTCGCCTGTGAAGGGGAGGCGGAAGCTCAGTGGCCATTGGCGAGTTCATTCATTGACAACTGGGAAAAGCACATAAATACTCCAACAGTACACCTCATTACTTGCCTCGTGGAAAGGCTCTTGCTCACATGCTATTTATGCACAGATTCGGGTGTCAGCAGTTTGCAGGTCATTTCTGAATCCTCAGAAGCCACTCTCAGCACATTGCTAGTCTACTATCACAACATTGAGGGATTGGCCCTCTGGTCTCCACTTTACCTGCCTTCTACTGTATCAGCATGGGTGCCGCTTATACTGTCTCACCTTGGTCCTCAGAATCGGACCAAGATGAGCCCCACCGCCAACAACACCAGCCACACCAGCAGCAGCAGCCACACCTGCAGCAGCAGCAGCAACCACAACAGCAACCTTCTCCTCAATGACCTGATGCTCCACAGGAGAGAGGGGGGCACCACAGGGCAGCAGCGCACCGGAGGCAATACCCGCAACACAGGGTATACAGGCAAAGGATGGGCGTCTTCAACATAACGGAGCAGCAGTGCCAAAGGAGGCTCAGGCTAGCGCTCCAGGTCGTCGCAGGCATTTGTAGCTTGCTGGAACAAGACCTGCTGCTCAGAGGTCCTGGATAACACACCTTACCAGTGGCTGTCAAAGTCACCAGTGCCCTTAACTTCATCGCCTCAGGCTCCTTCCAGGGATCTGCAGCAGACATTTGCGGGATCTCACAGTCGGCTGCCCACAGATGCATCACCCAGGTGACCAATGCCATGTTCCACAAGTCAGCCAATTATATCAACTTTGCCACTGATGAAGCCAGTGTTACTGAGTGGGCGCTCGGCTTTGCAACTCTGGCTGACTTCCCACAGGTGCAGGGCGTCATTGACTGCACACATGTGACCATCAAGGCACCCCCACATCACCCAGGGGTGTTTGTGAACCGCAAGGGCTTCCACTCCCTCAATGTGCAGCTCATCTGCAACCATAAAAAGATGATTATGCATGTGTGCACCAGATTCCCTGGCAGCTGTCATGAATCTTCCATGCTGCACCAGACCACCCTATCTCAGTTCTTCACACCTCCAAACAGACTTACCGGCTGGCTGCTTGGAGACAAGGGCTATCCACTGAAGACGTGGCTCATGACACCCTTGAGGACGCCAACTACTGAGGCCGAGGAGAGATATAATGAGAGCCACATCTCCACCATATATGTCATAGAGCAAGCAATAGGCATGCTGAAGATACGCTTCAGATGGACAAGACTGTAAAGTGGTGCAAAGAAAAACATTTATGTGTGTCATCAAAATAACTGAAACTTAACACTAGCATTTTTTCATACACCCATGTGCATATCGGTGTGCATCTATTTTTGTATCACTTTTCTTTTCCGAATGCTCCTACGAGGTGCAACCACTGTGGCTTCAGCAGAGGTAGTTGCAGGCTGCTCACTTCCCTGCTGTGACTCATTAGACACTGTTGGCAGACGTCTGCTGGGCTTTGGAGACTGTGAAGGCCCTGCCAAAGTCTGCTCCTCCTGCAACTGTGCAGGGGCACTCGGCCATCAGGATCCGAAGTAGATTGTGGGGCTCTGACTGAGGGGGAGGCAACGCGGGAGAAGTGGGAGCACTTTGAGAAGAGCCCCCACTTCCATGTCCCCTCTCACCATTATCCCTCTCATGGACCACCTGCACTTCCCTGCTAGCAAGGAGCTGGAGAGCGCCTTACTGCACAGCACTGGGGCAATGAGGACCCAAGGCTAAGTTTACATCCCTCCTTGGGAGGAGGTCTATGAGCGCCTGCCATCTGTTGTCCACAGCTAGCATGTGCTCATGTGAGTGGCGCATTTGCTGCTCCATGCAGGTGGCCATCCTTTCCATGGAAGAGCACATCACCACCATCGCCTGCAACATGCTGGTGCTCATGTTGGAGATGGACTCCTCCATTCTCTGAACATTTGCAGACATCGTGGCTGCAAAAGCTGCCAGAGCTTCATGCAATTGTTGCTGCCTCTCCAAGATCACACTCTTTCTCGATGGACCCCGAGGCTCAGTTCCGAGGGACTGCCTAAGAAGAAGAGAAGCAGCTCAGCAGAGCTTGGAGCGTCCTGCGCCCTCTAGCGAGGAGTCTCCACTGCTGTCCCTGTCAACACCATCTGCTCTTTCTCATTTGTGAATTGTGAGACACCGGGTGACAACTCTACTCTAGGGCGCACAGGACCCACCGAGGTGTGTGTATCTGCGCTGGTGCTGGGTGCACTTGAGTCTGCTGATGCTGCACCCTCAGAGGCTGGCGGTTCCTCCGAGGAGTCGTCCTCCTCCTCCAACTGGACAGTGGGGTGGGGCAATTGATGGACCTGTGGGAGAGTAAAGAGATGAATTAGAAGTGTTAGAATAAGAATGGGTAACCTTACCATTATGCACATGATGGCATTTCACTGGCTGCTGACATCAGTCACCATATGAGTGACTGCTGTATGGCATGTGACTGTATGAGATGTGATTCTGTCACGAGTTGCTGGGAAGTCCCTCTCTCTCCGTCTCCCACCACCAGCATCTCTCCAACTCCCAAGATTTCCAGAGCTGCCTTCTCTGCTGGTGTTAGTTGGGTGAAGAGTGGACAGCCACCTTCAGTTTTCTGTCTCTCCCGCGTGTTCTGGGCTCTTTTCTCTTGCAAGGAGGGAAAGAAGAGAAGTTTGAGTGAGAGTGATGGAATGAATGTGAGGAGTGGATGGGTTACATCTGTAGAGGGTGACTATGAGCGAGTGGGGGTGCCAATGCCAAATGGCCTCCTTCTGTGGTGTTACTTGGTATGATTGCATTAGGATGAGGGTGAGTGTGAGGGGTGATTAGTCAGAGGGGGATGTGAGTATGTACATAGAGCGAGAGGGATGGGTGGATGTGTAAGATATGTTGGTGTGAAGAATGATGTGCAGGAGTAGGCTTGGGAAGGCAGAGTGATGGGGATGTGATGAGAGGCACATCAGGATGATGGTGAATGTGGCATTGCACTCACCTTTCCTGACCTCATGATATAATTGAATCGTTTCCTGCACTGGATCTGGGTCCTCCTGACAGCATCCCTGCTGCTGACCTCCTCTGCTATCTCCAACCAGGCCTTTTTGGTGTCTTTGGGAGGTCTCTTGCATCTATCTGCAGGGAACAGGACCTCCCTGCGTCCTCTCACTGCCTCCACCAGAATATGCAGGGATGCATCACTAAATCTGGGTGCAGCCCTCTGCCATCTTTTAACGTTTGGGACAGTACTCAGACATTTCTAATTGACCTTACACACGCCTTTAACAACCTTCAAATATGTGCAAGGCTGCTTTAAATATCAGTGCTGGAAACAAGTCATCGATAACATCATCACACCCGCTCCATTTAATTGGGCCAGGAAACACACATGACTGCTTTAAGTGGGGCTATTACGTTAAAGTCGCACTGAACAACGTGCTGTGTAGAACATCAGATTCCTGACCCACTACGCGGCCCGCACGCACCCGACCCGACTCCACGGTAAAAATTCCACCCTAGATTTCTGAAACAAAAAACAATAGCTTGGATATTGTAGTCAGCGGCGAAATGATGGTGCTCGCCGCTGACCTCAAAGAAAGCTGCCCACAAAGATCTAGCGATCTCTGTGGCATTGATTTCACCACTCCTAACGTTAATTTGAATCTGACACCAAGTCTAGGGGATCTCCAGCATCCAGCAACAGTGATGTCATCAAGCTGGCTAAGCAACCAATCACTTTAAAAATTCTCACAGACAGCAAACCAGGAAGTAAAATGCACTGATTTTCGTTCACTTTTAATCATTTTACAGAGAGTGAAATAAAGATTGGGATTAAGGTAAAAGCTTAAAAACTTTAGAAAAAAAATTATATTAAACAGCATGGAATTTTTAACATAATGGAAAAATTTGACATTCCACAAATATAAAATTAGCTTTTCAGGGCCATAATAGTTGTTCAGCAGTAATTATGACTCAGTACGACATTAAAAATCCAGTTTCACCTCATTCAACAAGGCTTAACTAGTTTGTGGGTTTTTAAGAGCGATATTCCAGTGTAAAAGGGGAAGTTTTCATCGGTTCAGTGATTTCAATTGAGTGCCAGCTCCAGGGAGTTCAATAGTGGGCCCTGTGGAGAAGCAGGGAATGACGGACAGCAACTTCTGGATTTCTGCATTTAACTGCACATGTGCATACTCCAGAAGTTGCTGTCAGATTTACAGTCGTAATAACGGCTAGCGCTAACAGTTTTGCCGTCATTACAATCGCAAATTCCAGGCAAGAACTTTCTGCGGCGAGTTTAATGGGCGATTAATGTGCAAATCTAGCAGGTTCTTAAAAATAATGGGGAGACTCAGGGCGAGATGCCGTTTGTGCAAAACAAAAACGGTGGAGCGGCGTAAATCGACCAGCAACATCCGGGGATTCGCAATGCACTTCGTATCTCTTAATCCCCTGAACATGCGAGCCGATTTGCGCATTAATAACGGCGTGCATCATTAACATGCCATTATTTTTCCAGCAAGACCTGGCCCAGTATATTCTAGGAATGCACACAAGTGGTTCAATATCTGAATGTACTTACATTATTTCAGTGTCTTTTCATAGAATGCCAATTATACATTGGAAATTAGGAGAAAAATCCACCCAAATTTTACCGCACCAGAGCTAGACTGTATTTATTTTCTATTCCCCACCCACCCCTCCATTTCCCCGGCAGTGCAGTTACAAATTCAAAACTTTTGTCAGCAGAAAATCATATATAAGTTTGAATCCTCAGGAACAGTTAAACCACTGCATCAACCTGTACTGTTCCTTTCCTGCTTGTGCAGTCAGAATCATTTCACATTGGAACTACCATTAACAGGACTTAGATATATTGGTCCGTAATTTGCGGTCAGCGGCGATGCAACGGTGATCGCTGCTGACCTCAAAGAAAACTGCTCACAGAGATCTCTGTGGTGGAAACTTGACGTTTCTCGACGTGTAATTGATTGTAGGGGGATTCCTAGCGAGATGCAGTCGTGATGTCACCAAACTGTCTAAGCAGCCAATCACATCGAAGAATTCTCATAGACAGCAAACCAGGAAATGAAAAGCACTGATTTTCTGCACTTTTTAAAAATGCTATGGAGAGCGAAATAAAGATTGAGACATACACATGGGGTTAAGATAGAAGCTGAAATTGCATGACAAATTTCAAAATAAAATGTTTTTAAATCTAGTAATTATTATCATAATGAAGAAATTTGACATTCCTCAAATATAAAAATTAATTTTTCAGGGCCAGAACAGTTGTTTAGTCGTCAATACGCTGTTAAACCCCCAGTTACATCAATTTCAACAAGGCTTAACATTTTATGGGGTGTTTAACAACAATTTTAGCGCAGAAAAGTTTTCATCAGTTCCACTGATTTCACTGATTACCGGCTGTAGTTGGTGGGGTGTCCACAGCACAGACTATGTTGGAGCTGTGAATGACTGACCGCAACTTCAGGATTTCTGCGTTGCATGCGCTAAATCCTGAAGTTACGGTCAGTTTCAGAGTTCGCCGTCATTACTCACCGCAAAATCCGGGCCAATGAGATGACCTGTAATATATTAAATATATTAATATATTAAAAATCTTATGACTGCACACACTTCTTGTCTGCACCTTACTTCCTGTTGGAATGTTTTTGTCATACCTTTGTTTCAACGTTTACCATTACAAATCCCTGTGTTCTTATTTATAGTGGAGAAGTGTCTCTCATGCTGTAATAATAAGCTTTCGCCAATGGTGGTGCTACAGTGCCTCAGTTTTGTATCGCCCTCAGCCAAGTACTGCGGAGAAACACTTATGCTCCAACTCTCCTCTTCTGCTTTCCTAAGTATTGCTTAATAATATAAAGTCAAAGTATTATATGAAAATAAGGTTAGAATGTATGACTTTAAAATGGAGACTGAATTATGTCTTTATACTCTGGTCCAATTACCCCATCCCCGACCTTCTAACCCTGCTTCACCTGAAGACTGTGCTTGGTCTTGACTTCCCTGTTTGTAATGCCACAAGAGATCAACCAATTAGCTAAAAATGCAGGTCCATTTTTCAATGTGTGAATGTTGACATTTTTGGTGCAAAAGAGCACTCGCTACATAAATTACCTAACCTGTTTAAAAGGCCCAAAGCTCTGGGATTCCCTCCCTAAACCTCTCCGCCTCTCTACCTCTCTCTCCTCCTTTAAGACGCTCCTTATAACCTACGTCTTTGACCAAGCTTTTGGTCATCCGTCCTAATATCTCTTTATGTGGCTCGGTGTCAAATGTTGTTTGTTAATACACCTGTGAAGCGCTTTGGAACGTTTTACTGCGTTAAAGGTGCTATATAAAGGCAAGTTATTGTTGTTGTTAAAAGCACTATATAAATGCAAGTTGTTGTTGTAAACAGATCTACATATTCAAGAGGCTATAGTACATCCTTCTGTCAATATACATTACACAGAATGAGTTCTTTCTGTGCCTAAATTTCTATGATTCTAGAACTGAAAGATCCCATCACCCAAGATGATATTCTGTGGGAAATAAAATCAGAAAATGCTGACAATACACTGCAGGCCAGTCAGAAGGTGTATAGAAAAGTCAACAAGCATCTTTTCCTTCTCTTTTCAGCTTACGGGCACTGATTGACCGACTGTGTATTTCCAGCAGTTTCTGTTTTTATTTCCCACATTACAACAGTGACTACACTCCAAAAGTACTTAATTGGCTGCAAAGCGCTTTGAGACGTCCGGTGGTCGTGAAAGGCGCTATAGAAATGCAAGTCTTTCTTTCTTTTCTTTTTATTTCAGATTTCCAACATTTGCAGTTTTTTTAATAATTTCCTTTTATTTGATATTCTGTAGGCGTTGCTGAGCTGGGTTTCCTCATGTGTGGACCAAAATGATGCCAAGCTGATTTCGCCTCTTGAGTAGGCTACAATATACAAAATTTGTTATGTATGTCATGCTCTCCTTATTTAGACATCAACATTCCTTCATGTCTCTAGGTGGCATCCTGATAGGATTTTCCCATTATAAAGATATTGTCACACGATCCCGCCAGCATCTGCACGCTTCTACCACTATATGGAGCTACATGAGCTCCAGATGCTGCCGGTTCCCTATATCGGCAACATCACTGAGGGAAATCTCAATTGCCCTGACTTTCCAAAGGGCAATGCCCATCCATGATCATTGTTTGATCTCCAGTGGTGAGAATCCCAAGACATAGAGCGGAAGCCATGTGCCGACTCTTCGCTGTCGGTCGTAAAAGATATTCTACAACCCAACCCCCCTGTCTAATAATGGTCGCCCTCTTTCGGATGCTTATCGGCCTTCCGTGCCTTTTCTGCTTTGATTTGAGGGTTTTCTGTAAGGCTATGTGCTACAGTGAAACATTTCGGATTTTCTTTTGTGATCCAAACAAAAAGGTGACTCTGATGGAGATCAAGTTGTCATTTGATATGCAAAAACTAAAATAAACAAACAAGCTTTGCACACAAAAAAAACTTTAGTAAAAGAAGTATGCTTACTGGAGATGTATTGTTGCTTCTAAGCTTGTGGAAAGAGCGCTAAGCAGCTTGATTGTCCTGTGACGAAGCCTGGTTAACCACAGCAGTGTTTAATGCCTGTCTGGACAAGAGCAGTAATAGCCAAAGAGCTAACACTCCTTGTACATATTTCAAGTTGGTTAATTTGTCACTCTATGTTTAACAGTTCAGCACCTCGGTCACAGCACATCTCATTAAGCATACTGTTAATTTATTGATAAACACTTAAACTGCACTAGTTCCTTGATGGTTGATTTGAACTCACTGGCACCAACAGTTCAGACTTGCCAGAATATGCATCGAAATTACATTATTCTGTAGCTTGTAAACCATTTTATTCCCTGTAATGATTAATATTTCAGTCCTTTGATCCGCAAAACATCTCACAGCAGGGGTTCCAATTAAAATGACAGAACAATAGCACATATCTGTCCTGTTAACACATCTCTCTAGAAGGGCATCATTTACAGAGGCACCATTTAATAACATGTTCCAACGGACGTGACATACATATATAGAAAAAACACAAACACAATATTCCGTGGCACATCATGCAAAAAGGAGATTTAATTCCTCTACTACACAGGTGCTGTGTATCACAAGCCTGAGAAGAACTGAAGCCAGGAAATTCCGGGATGTACTTGGCGACGACTGGGAGCTCAGATAAAGGTCAGAGTTGGGCACAAGAAGGGGATGTGCCTTGACCCTTACTGACAGCAACAAGAGCTCTCTGGCTCCGAATGAACATGATGAGTAATTTCTACAGGATTCATGTACGTGATGTGTAGGGCAGGCAGATTCATCCAATGCCGTAAATAGAACACAACAGCATCAGTAATGTGACGTTAACTATTTCTAGATTGAAGTGTCCGCATTTTACCTGATCTCATAAACTGTCCTGAATACATAGAAACTGTGGTATTTTGTATCAGCCAACAAATGAATCCTTACCCATGCCAGTAGTATAATCATGTGCTAGACAAGGGAGAGCTGACCATTCATCACTGCCTAGTGGTGAATCTGTAAAAATGGTAAAATGAAAAAAGGAAAAAGTAAAAGACTGCTACATTTCTATGTATACCTCTTCTTCTATTAATGTAATTCCTCTCTTTCTATGTATGTCGCAATAAATAGTAACATACATTCTGGAGTATCTTCCAAGATTATATCATTTCTCAATGTTCACCAAACTGCAGCAAAACGTCATAAGCCTTGAAAGAATAAGGGGTCTCAAAACAGTACTGATAGCAGTCACCCGAGAGTGCTCAAAAAAAGAGGAGCTTGCTTATATATTTAGCAGCTTCTAGTTCCCCTCCAAGTCACACACCATCCTGACTTGGAAATATATCGCCATTCCTTCATAGTCGCTGGGTCAAAATCCTGGAACTCCCTCCTGGAGCTCCCTCTCTAACAGCACTATGGAAGTACCTTCACCACGCGGACTGCAGCGGTTCAAGAAGGTGGCTCACCACCACCTTCTCAAGGGCAATTTGGGATGGGCAATAAATGCTGGCCTTGCCAGTGGTGCCCACATCCCATGAACAAATAAAAAAAATATATCTCCAAGGAGTTGTTACTGAAGGCAGGGACCGTTGACACTCCCCTCAACATACACAGGGTGCTAAATCTGTTGCTCCCTACTGTAACGGTTTATAGTCTATTTGAACAGCAACTTGGACTCATTTATAGTCTAGAAGGGATAATTAGAAATACCTTTAATGGCCACCTAGAGAGAGAAAGGGTTATTGGAGACTCTGAATATGGCTTCTGGAAAAGAAGGCCATATCTTACCAATCTGATTGAGGAAGTCATAAAAGTTGATGGATGGTGACAACTCTGTAGACACTGTACACCTGAATTTTCAAAAAACTTTTGACAAGGTGCTACACAATAGGCTACTTTATAAGATAGAGTCCTGTGGGATTGGAGGGCAGATCTTGGGGTCGATAAGGAATTGGTTACATTCTCACGGGCAGAGGGTTGTTATTAATAGTAGTGGTTCTGCATGGAGATAGGTTACTAGTGGAGTCCCATAGGGATCAGCGTTAGAACCATTACTCTTCACTATCTATGTTAATGATCTGGATGAAGGCATTGGGAGAACTGTCTGCAAGTTCACGGATGATACAAAGATTTGTGCCAATGTTAGAACCTTGGATGAGAAATAATGACTACAATCAGATCTAGATGCAATGGGGGAATGAGCCCATATCTGGCAGATGACATTTAATGTCGATAAGTGTAGTGTTATGCACATGGGTAGAGGTAATGCCAAGCATCTGTATAGCATGCAGAGTTCTGAACTAAGTCTGTTGAGCAAGAAAGAGACCTAGATGTTACGGTGCATGAGTCTCTAAAGGTTCAAGAACCAGTACCGTGAGGCTATAGCAAAAGTAAATAGAATATCATGATGTATTGCTACAATGATCCAATATAAAATGAAAAGCCCTATCATATCCTTGTACAAGACCTTGGTTAGACCTCATCTAGAATACTATCTCTAGGTTTGGTCCACTCACTTGATGGAGATATAAATGCCCTGGAAAGGGTTTAGAGGAGGGCCACTAGAATCATACCTAGTTTAATCGTTATCACAATAGGCCTAGAGAGCTGGGTCTTTTTACTCAAGTGTACATGTGGATAGACTATTTGAATTAGATAGGTTAGGGAGAATCAGAGAACATGCCAGAGGACATCAGAGAATCAAAGAATTAGGTTAGATGTCAGGAGGTTTTCCTTTCCGCAGAGGGTCATCAACCTCTGGAACAAGTTGTCAGATTGTGCAGTGAGTGTGGATTTGCTGCAAACCTTCAGTTCCCGGCTGATACCACTGCACACAAAAGGTTGGTGGGATGTTGGGAGATGTGGAACTCCTTTTGATCGCCTTTGGGAGTTGGAGAGGAATTTCCCAGAATTTTGTTTTTCCCTGAATTGGCCTAAGATTTTTTTAATCTGTTTCTTTCTTGTACCTCTACCAGGAGATTACATTCCTAATGGTGGGTAGAGGGTGGGGTGGTGGTGTTGGGGATCCTAACATTTAGTGCTACATGGCTGTATGGGACAGGCTGCAAAGATGAGCTGGTATTTTCCTGTCCATCACTTTTTATGTTCGTATATTTGTATGTTTAATGTGAGGTTAATATTGAAACATTAGACATGCCTAATATTAAACAATATTTAATGTTAACATTTTAAGATATTTAACTGTTACATATATTTATTTAACAAAAATAAACAAGTTTTTAGCTATTTGTTTCTAAAAAGGAAATTAATATAATTTAATATTAGTAGTTATTTTGGAGAGGAACGATGCAATGGTTCTTAGTATATCAATGCATTGTGTATTGGAGCACAGTGCCACAGGTTTACCACTGTAATTTCCTATACACTGGGTTCTCAATCTTACCATGCAAATGGAGAAAGGGGCACAAAGCAGCAACTATGCCCTTAACTACAGAAAGGATGGGAAAATTGGAGGGGGATTCCCACTTACATTCCTCTAAGTAGTCAGGTTAAGAATGCTGCTGATGGACCATGGCAGCAGGTCACCTGCCCTCCAATTCAGCAGCATAAGGGTGCACAAAGCAAAGGAAAGTTCTTGCACTTTTATAGCACCTTTCACAATCTCAGAACCTCGCTAAGTGCTTTACAGCCAATGAAGTACTTTTGAAGTGTAATCACTGTTGTAATGTAGGGAAACGCGGCAGCCAATTTGCGCAATGCAAGGTCCCACAAACAGCAATGAGATACATGATCAGATGATAGATTTTTTACTGATGTTGGTTGAGGGATAAATATTGGCCAGGATGCCGGGAGAACTCCCCTGATGAGATAAAGCTGGATGTTGTTGGTATACAAGTGGAACTGTCCCTCCGCCCTTCAGAGTTGTCATCATCACCCACCTCAAAAAGCCTACACTTGATCCCTTCATCCTCTCCAACTCCCACCCCATTTAAGCTCTCTTTCCTCTCTAAGGCCCATTGTGCTGTTGTAACTCAGCTTCACATTCACTGCCTATTTGAAACCCTTCAGTCCAGTTTTCCCTCTGGCCACAGTATCTAGACTGGCCACATGCCTACAGATTATACTAAGAGACAAACCACATTCTTGCGGATTATGTTGCCAAGATGTAAATTGGAGATAAGGAATAGGAGGGGTAAAAGACGGAATCTTGAAAGACTCCCAAGGAGACCATAACATTGCAGTAGGAGAAGGTACTGTAAGAGATGTGTTGGCTACTTTGGAACAGAACTTAAACCAAGCAGGGATGGAGCCATGGAGGTGAACCTCGAGGAAAGGCAGTGGAAGAAGATGATCAATTGTGTAGAACGTCACAGCGAGGTCATGGAGGGCAAGGAGGGATAACCATGGTCATAGTCATAAAAGATGTTGTTGGTGACTTTAACCAAAGTGGTCTAGGTACTGTAGCCAGGGGGAAAACTGGGATTCAAATAAGCAATGATGGAGAGGTGAATGTGAAGCTGAGTTGCAACGGCACAATGGGCCTTATAGAGGAAAGAGAGCTTAAATGGGGTGAGAGTTGGAGAGGATGAGGGATCAAGGATAGGCTTTTTGAGGTGGGTGATGATGACAGCTCTGAAGGGTGGAGGGACAGCGTCTGAGGAAAGGGAGCATTGACAATGTCCACAAGCAAAGAAAGATATTTGTGTCTGGTAAAGGGGAGTTGAGAGTGCAGGAGGTGGATCTTCTGATATAAAAGAGCTTGATGAGGGTTGAGAACTGTATGGTGAGAAGCTAAACAATGGGTGACGTCTGGGGCGGTGGATTAGGTGGAGGCTGAGGCATCCAAATGGACAGCTTCCATTTTCAAGATGAAACATATACAAGAGCTCCTCACACACTTGGCATTGCCTCAATGGAAAGCAAATCTCTCCCGTGAAAGCTTCTTGTTTTTATTTTTCTGCTGAGGGAAAGAGTTAATTGCTGAAATTGGACATTTTACACTTTGGGACCTCATTACATGAGAAACAGTGTTCATTGTCAGAGTGAGAACGGAAAAGATGTGCATTGTTGCTATTTATCATGAAAAAGCTCACTTGAGACATGGAGCTGCCAAATCGTTTTATGGGCACTGACAGCAGAATTAACCTCAGGAGTTAAAGCATCAGTGAGTTATTGCACTTCCGAATGCAATTACCCGAGCTTGGTTTTGGCCAGTCAGAAGTAACATTAACAATCAATTCTTTCCTCGCGTAAGGATTTTAATTATTTAACTCTTGAAAGTGCCGGGATTTTACAATACAAAGGATCTAATATCAAAGTTATGGACAAATGTCAATCATTTTAACACTTCAATATCCCTAGTTTACTGTATACATCAAGTAAAACAACTTGGCCATGTTTCAGCGCAAACACACACTGGTGCAGAAATTAGATTACACTCGAATCGGGGCGCAATCCCGGTGCAGTGCACACTGCACGCGCCTAATGAGGCCGACGGCAGGGCGGGAAATTAATCCGCCAGCCTCATCTGGTCATTATATTATTATTTTATTAGTTATTGTCCCGGGGACCACGACAATCAGCCAGCTCAGATGCCGGCTGAGGTGGTAAGCAGAATCCAAGCTTGTTGGTAAGAAAGTCAAGCAAGGCCTCCATGTGGAAGCTGAGCCAATCAATGTGCAACTCAGGACAGTGCAGAGGAAAGAAAGGAACTGAAGACTGGGAACAGAAAGTCAGTGAAAAGAAAACAAAAATGACCATGAAAGCTGCAGGTTGTTGTAAAAACCCAGTTGGTTCACTAGTGTTCTTCAGAGAATGGAGCCTGCCTCCAATCCCACACCACATGGTTAACGCTTAATGTCCTCTGAAGCCATTAAGCTGCACAAACAATTTTTATCATCATCTTCTCAGGGCGACTAGGGATGAGCAATAAATGTGGTCTTGCCGGTGTTAACCATATGCTGACAACAAATTAAATAATTTATGGGCAGTTTTGTCTTGTGGAACCACACCCACTTAGAAATAAGTTGTCTCTACCCAAACTCAATTTCCCTTAGCAAACCCTAAAGTCAGCAGAGAGAGGCGACTTTCATCACATCAATCTAGGCTGGATTCAACCCCCATCCGATGTGAAAGGATCATGTGTTAACTCGCTTTGGTGCCCAGACCCTTGATCTACCACTCTGTACCTCAATATGCAGTTACATTAACACGCTCCACCTTCAGCCCATCAGCACGGAAAGATTCAAAACCTATTGAATTAGTCAGTAATAAGACAGTCGGCTCAATTTTGGCTGTTGGACAGCCGCCCGTCCCAGTGATTGTGAGGCCCCAGCCTCATTTGCATCGAACCGGCGAGCTGCAGGGCACCAAACGGGCATCCCGATGCAGCTCACCGGATTTAGACTGGCCAATACCGGGCCGCTCTGGCCGGCAGCAAGGCAAGTGTGAGGGGGGGGTCGGGATCACGGAGGGGAGGTAGATTATTTTTGTGGGGCCTGAAGGAGCCAGGCTCTATTGCCTGTGGAACTGATCGGAGAGTACACGGCACATGCTCAGACGGTTCTCTCCTAAAAGGACAACATGTACGTCACAGGACCGCTATTTGCATATTAAAAGGGGCCTACCACCTGAAACAGGCTGGTGGTTCGGCCATCTTGGGGTAGGCCCATTTCAAAATGGCAGCGGCAGGAACAGAGGCGCGAACAGGGCGGTAAGTACTGCACCACCATTTTAACTGTATTCATCGCCTCATGTGCACCAGCTGGGACAAGTTGAAATCAGCCCCAGTGGATCTAAATAATGCCACTCATATCATTTTGTTTTCATTTGTATTTTCTTGTGGCTTCTCAGAGAAATATTACAAATTTCAGAGAAGGTCAATGAGCCTGTCTACAGGTCAGGCAACATCTGTGGAGAGAGAAAGAGAGTTAACGTTTCTCCAACTTTTTCCAGTTCTGACAAAAGGTCATCAACCTGAAATGTTAACTCTCTTTCTCTCGCCACAGATGCTGCCCGACCTGCTGAGTATTTACAGTATTCTCTGTTTTTATTTCAGATTTCCAGCAGCTGCAGTATTTTGCTTTTGTGTTTGAATGAGCCTGTCTAGTTCATCGTCCATAGAAACTTATGATTCTCCCATCACAGGATCTAGTACCTCTTGAATGACTCCAAAGTTACTGTCTCTGCCCCAGAAGACCATTCCACATATTATTCGTTCTTTCTGTGAAGAAGTGTTTCTTGACACCAGCCCTGACATTTCCTTTTACCAATTTGCACCTATGTTCCCTTGTACGCAGTTGTGGTTTATCTTGAAATAGTGTTCTGAATTAATTTCCTTTATTTCAGTTACTATCAGTCTCAGTGAGGAGGAGAGAGTGTTCTAAAGTACTTTGCTTGCTAGCCTCCTAGTGATGATGTATTCAGTTTGTAGTGTCTTGGCTATAACAAGGACATTTGGCATCTAACAATGAGAATGAAAACAAAATGCAAAATACTGCGGATGCTGGAAATCTGAAACAAAAACAAAAAACTGCTAGAAATACTCAGCAGGTCATTCAGCATCTGTGGACAGAACAGAGAAGTAAATGTATCGGGTGCGAATCCTTCTCCAAAACTCAAATGAGAATAAAAGCAATTTAAGAACATAAGAACATAAGAAATAGGAGCAGGAGTAGGCCATTCGGCCCCTCAAACCTGCTCCGCCACTCAATAAGATCATGGCTGATCTTCGACCTCAACTCCACTTTCCTGCACTATCCCCATATCCCTTGATTCCCTTAATATTCAAAAATCTATCGATCTCTGTCTTGAATATACTCAACGACTGAGCCTCCACAGCCCTCTGGGGTAGAGAATTCCAAAGATTCACCACCCTCTGAGTGAATAAATTTCTCCTCATCTCAGTCCTAAATGGCCGACCCCTTATTCTGAGACTGTGACTCCTGGTTCTAGACTCCCCAGCCAGGGGAAACATCCTCCCTGCATCTACCCTGTCAAGCCCTATAAGAAATTTGTATGTTTCAATGAGATTACCTCTTTTTCTTCTAAACTCTAGCGAATATAAATGAGAAGTCGCACAACACCAGGTTATAGTCCAACAGATTTATTTAAAATTACAAGCTTTCGGAGCTGTCGCCCCTTCCTCAGGTAAAGTTACAATGAGTGAATCTACAATGGCCCAGAAATTGATCTCGCTCTGTTCCCGCGGGGGTAAGCCTTCCCCGCGATCTCTCACCTCGCTTGTGCTTTTTCAGATCCAGCTCGCACGAACTTGATGTTCCAGACATCAGCCGGGCAGTGCTTGCGTATCCCACCGGCGTAGTGAATTCGTGCGAGCTGTGGGATCACGTGACTCAGTTAGAGCCAATGGCAGCACACCATCTTCCATTCATAAGTTTCACAGCACGGCTGTGAAATCTATGAATCTTACACCCCCCCAAAATAACAGCTAAACCTCAATTACATTTTTAAAAAAAACCATCACATTAATAAAATAACTATAGTTAAATAAATTAAACATTTTAAATAAAAAATTAAATTTTTGAAAAAATTTAAAATCTTTTAAAAAGTTATAAAAATAAACTTACCTGTCTTTAAAGTCTCTAAAAAAGATATACCTGTAAAAAAAAATTCAAAAAAATACTTAATTCACTACTTACCTTGTTAAAAGTGGGTCTTACTCCTCCTTTTTACATTTCTAAAATCTTCAGTACTTACCTGCGCGTCCAAAGCATGAAGTGCACAGCGTGCGCGCAGCCTGTAGCGCGCACTCGATGCACCGAGGAACCGCCCCCTTTTCAAAAGAGCAATTGCCGGTTTTCAGCGCATGCGCAGGGCATGCAGAAAACTGGCAATTGGAGTGGGAATACGCGAGAGTACGCAGTGCGTACTCTTGCGCAGCAGGATGAATTTTTGGGCCAATATTTCACAGTATATAGACACAGAAACTGCAGAGATACAATCTTTCAGGGAAGGTGTCCTTACATCAAAGACACACCAAGAGCACAGCCAAGACAATGAGATGTGTCACAGGGGGTCCAACGTGTCAAATCCTGCTGTCTGCAGTGTTTTTTTTTGTGTGTTTTTTTGGGGGGGGTTGTTTTTTTGTGTTTTTTTTTAAAAACTGGAAAGACAGACAACGACGTCGAGTCAAGTTCTGTAGCGTGACATGAACCCGATATCCCTATTGAGGCCATCCTCATGGGTGCGGAACTTGGCTATCAGTTTCTGCTCGATGATTTTGCGTTGTCGTGTGTCTCGAAGGCCGCCTTGGAGAACGCTAACCCGCAGATCCGAGGCTGAATGTCCTTGACTGCTGAAGTGTTCCCCGACTGGGAGGCAACAATCCTGCCTGGCGATTGCTGCGCGGTGTCCGTTCATACGTTGTCTCAGTGTCTGCATGGTCTCGCCGATGTACCATGCTCTGGGGCATCCTTTCCTGCAACGTATCAGGTAGACAACGTTGGCCGAGTCACATGAGTATGTACCATGTACCTGGTGGGTAGTGTCCTCACGTGTGATGACGGTATCTGTGTCCATGATCTGGCATATCTTGCAGCGGTTGCCATGGCAGGGTTGTGTGGTGTCGTGGTCGCTGTTCTCCTGACAGCTGGGTAATTTGCTGCGAACGATGGTACTTTTGAGGTTAGGCGGCTGCTTGAAGGCGAGTAGTGGAGGCGTGGGGATGGCCTTAGCAAGGTGTTCATCGTCATCAATCACATGTTGAAGGCTGCGAAGAACATGGCGTAGTTTCTCCGCTCCGGGGAAGTATTGGACGACGTAGGGTACTCTGTTGGTTGTGTCCCATGTTCGCCTTCTGAGGAGGTCTATGCGGTTTTTCGCTGTGGCCCGTCGGAACTGTCGATCGACGAGTCGAGCGTCATATCCCATTCTTACGAGGGCGTCTTTCAGTGTCCGTAGGTGTCCATCGCGTTCCTCCTCGTCTGAGCAGATCCTGTCAGATACCGTCATCACACGTGAGGACACTACCCACCAGGTACATGGTACATGCTCATGTGACTCGGCCAATGTTGTCTACCTGATACGTTGCAGGAAAGGATGCCCCAGAGCATGGTACATCGGCGAGACCATGCAGACACTGAGACAACGTATGAACGGACACTGCGCAACAATTGCCAGGCAGGATTGTTGCCTCCCAGTCGGGGAACACTTCAGCAGTCAAGGACATTCAGCCTCGGATCTGCGGGTTAGCGTTCTCCAAGGCGGCCTTCGAGACACACGACAACGCAAAATCATCGCGCAGAAACTGATAGCCAAGTTCCGCACCCATGAGGACGGCCTCAATAGGGATGTCGGGTTCATGTCACGCTACAGAATGTGACTCGACATCGTTGTCTGTCTTTCCAGTTTTTTTAAAAAAACACAAAAAAAACAAACACAAAAAAAAACACAAAAAAAAACATTGCAGACAGCAGGATTTGACACGTTGGACCCCCTGTGACACATCTCATTGTCTTGGCTGTGCTCTTGGTGTGTCTTTGATGTAAGGACACCTTCCCTGAAAGATTGTATCTCTGCAGTTTCTGTGTCTATATACTGTGAAATATTGTAGATTCACTCATTGTAACTTTACCTGAGGAAGGGGCGACAGCTCCGAAAGCTTGTAATTTTAAATAAATCTGTTGGACTATAACCTGATGTTGTGCGACTTCTCATTTTTGTCCACCCCAGTCCAACGCCGGCATCTCCGCATCATGACCACTAGAGAATATAGGCCTAGCCTACTCAATTTCTCCTCATAGGACAATCCCCCCATCCCAGGAACCAGTCTGGTGAACCTTCGTTGCACTCCCTCTATGGCAAGTATATCCTTCCTTAGGTAAGGAGACCAAAACTGTACACAATACTCCAGGTGTGGTCTCACCAGGGCCCTATATAATTGCAGTAAGACGTCTTTACTCTTCTACTCAAATCTTCTTGTAATAAAGGCCAACATACCATTTGCTTTCCTAATTGCTAGCTGTATCTGCATGTTAACTTTCAGTGATTCGTGTACAAGGACACCCAGGTCCCTCTGAACACCAACATTTCCCAATCTCTCACCATTTAAAAAATACTCTGTTTTTCTATTTTTCCTACCAAAGTTGATAACTTCACATTTCTCCACATTATATTCCATTTGCCATGTTCTTGCCCACTCACTTAGCTTGTCTATGTCCCCTTGAAGCCTCTTTGCAATTTGGAAGACTGGTGCTCCTTGTTTTGGCTAAGGGAGGTTTGGAGAAACACAACAGCCCAGTAGTTTCTGTTGGAGATGTGCATTTGTAAAATATTTCTCGTCCAGTATTCTAACAGAGGCATTAAACCATTTAGTTTAATATTTAATATTGCCAACAGTAATTACTGTTTCTGTTGTATGTTTATTTTCATAATGGGCCAGAAGATTGGGAAGAGGATAATTCTTGGGTTTAAAAATTACAAAACAAATAGAAAAACAAAATATGTACATAAATGACCGAAAGCTAGTGCACAGGTAGAAAAATATAATCAAAAAGGCTAATGGAATGCTGGTCTTTATCTCAAGGGGTTTGCAATATAAAAGTGAGGAAGTGATGTTTCAGTCGTACAGAACCTTGGTCAGACCCCATCTGGAATACTGTGTTCAGTTTTGAGCACCATACCTCAGGAAGGATATGTCGGCCTTAGAGGGCGGTACAGTGCAGATTTACAAGAATGATACAAGGGCTTAAAAGATTAAATTATGAGGACAGGTTGCGTAAACTTGGTTTGTATTCCCTTGAGTTTAGAAGATTGAGGGGTGATCTTTAAAATAATAAAGCAAATCAGTAGGGTAGATACAGAGAAACTATTTCCTCTGGTGGGGGAATCCAGAACAACGGGCCATAATCTTAAAATTGGAGCTAAGCCATTTCGGAGAGAAATCAGGAAGCACTTTTTCACACTAAAGTTATTGAAAATCTGAAACTATTTCCCCTAAAAGGCTGTGGATGCTGGATCAATTGCAAGTTTGAAGAGCAAGATTGATAGATCTTTGTTCGGTAAGGATATCAAGGGATATGGAGCAAAGACAGATAAATGGAGATGAGATACAGATCAGCCATGATTTAACTGAATGGCGGAATAGGCTTGAGGGGCCTAATGGCCTACTCCTGTTCCTATAAACTGAAATTTAAGAAGTTGTTATAATTAACTAATGACTGGTTTGCTGAAGCCCTCTCGCCTCTGAATCAGAGGTTGCGGATTCAAGTCCAGTCCAGGATTTGAGCATATTATCTAAACTGGCACGTCCAGTGCAGTACTTGAGGAATTGCTACATTATCAGAGGTGACATCCTTCAAATGAGATGTTAATCCAAGGCATTGTCTGTCCCAGTGGATGTGAAAGTTGCCACGGCATTGTTTGAAGAAGAGCAGGGAGTTCTCCAGGTGTCCGGGCTAATATTTCTCCCTCAACTAACACCACAAAAAAGATAGATTAACTGGCTATTTATCTCATCAGACATTTATTGTTTGTGGGAACTTGCTGTGCGCAAAAATTGGCTGCTGCGTTTGCATACATAACAGTGACTGCACATCAAAAGTAATTCATTGGCTGTGAAGTGTTTTCAGGCATCCTGACGACAAGCATATTATGAGGCACTATATATATATGCAAGTTTCTTTCTTTCTAACTAAAAATCAAAGAACCGGGAATATCATTGTCAGTATAGGTTAAGAAGAAGCTTTCTCCCCTTGCCCTTAAGTGTTGTGAATTTATAGAATAACCTACTATCAATCAAAGTGAATGCAGAAGCTGTTTCAAAGAAAGACTTGTATTTATATAGCGCCTTTCACGACCTCAGGAAATCCCAAAGCGCTTTTACAGTTAATGACGCTCCTTTGAAATGTAGTCACTGCTGTAATGTAAGAAATGCAGCAGCCAATTTACGCCTCTGTTTAATGTCTCATCTGAAAGGTGGCACCTCCGACGGTGCAGTGCTCCCTCCACTGCACTGAAGTGTCAGCCTACATTTTGTGCTCAAGTCTCTGGAGTGGGACTTGAACCCACAACCTTCTGACTCAGAGGCGAGAGTGCTACCCACTGAGCCACGGCTGACACAGCAACGTCAGAGAGAACCAAATGATTTCCTAAAAATGAAAGGAATAGAACTGAAGATATGGGCTTGGACCTAAACGCACCACAAAAATTTGTCTAATTACTGTTTTGATTCCTGTATTTAGTGTCAAATTGGATCCTCATGCTCCTATAACCCATAAAATGGCAAAATCCATTAATTTATATGTTTTGTGCTACAATCTTTTTCCTGTCTGCTACAAGAACCAGTGTTAAACTTCTAAAGCGACTGCCAGGTATCGATTCAGGAATTAGCACGTCTACTTTTTTAGTCCTCAGTGATACTTTCTGCATAAATTATCTGAAAATCTAAATCACCAGTTTCTTAAGACTTTTCCATAGTATAGGCAGCAACTTTTACAAGTTGTAGGCCACTTTCAGTACTGTCAAGATAATGTATAAGATGTGTATGCCGAACTGTTCTTCTTCAAGGTCAAAGGTCCTAGTCATACAACAGAAGGAATTCTTTCAGCTCCTGTGCAAGATCCAGGTGTGAGGTGAAATTTTGACTAAAAGGGGTAATGGTTCCAAAAAGGAAAGACTCTGGCCAACACCAACTTTCATTCAGCACCTTGAAAGGGGAGGCAGCTTCACAACAGGTATGGGGGGAGAAATTCAGTATCGCCCCGTTTGGGGCGCAATTATCGGCCGGGCGCAAAGATTAGCGCCTGGCGCTAATTATCGCCTCCGACTGCAAACTTGACTTTTCTCGCCCCTGGAGGTGATTGGAGCGTTAAATCAGGCGCTACACATCTGTCTTAAGGCTCAAAGGCTGAGGAGCGAGGCGCTAACTCAGAGCGCGGGCGCAGCGCAGGTGCTGTCAGTTAGCGATGGAACACAGACACACTGGCGCCAGACAGTTCTTAAAGGGGAGGGTCGATCTTGCACTCCAGCCACACCCTGCTCATTGGAGCCTTGAATCTCGGCCTGGAGAGACCTGTGCCTAAATCTTCCAGCCAAGGACTATGGAGAGGGTGAGAGAACGAGCTCAGCGCTTCAGCGAGCGGGCCTTGGATGCTCTGGTTGGCGCGGTGGAGCGCAGAAGACCTATACTCTTCCCTGAGAGTGGCAGGAGGCCTTTGCCGCGCGAGTACAGAAGAGTGTGGAGGGAGGTGGTTCAGAGTGTCTCCTGCAGGAGCATGGTGCCCAGGACCCATGTACAATGTCGAAAAAAGTTCAACGACCTCACTCGGATCGTCAGGGTGAGTGGCTTTTTTTCAATACCTCTCCATCCCTCCATCTCAACCTCACTCTATGGCCAGAGGGTCTTAAAACCCCAATGCACAACACTCATAAGAACATAAGAACATAAGAAATAGGAGCAGGAGTAGGCCAATCGGCCCCTCGAGCCTGCTCCGCCATTCAATAAGATCATGGCTGATCTGATCCTAACCGCCAATCTACTATCTATCACAGAACCATCTCCTGCATCTAACAGAATTGCACACACGAAAAAGGAGCAGAATCAGGCTACACGGTCCCTGGGCCCGCTCCACTACCCACAGGGCCATGACCGATCCGAACCTAGACTCATGTCCAAATTCCTGCCCGCTCCCCGTAACCCTTAATGCCCTTTACTTCTAGGAAACTGTCTATTTCTGTTTTAAATTTATTTAATGATGTAGCTTCTACAGCTTTTTGTGGCAGCATATTCCATGGACCTACCACCCTCTGAGTGAAGTAGTTCCTCCTCATCTCAGTTTTGAAAGAGCAGCCCCTTATTCTAAGACTATGTCCCCTAGTTCTAGTCTCACCCGTCATCGGGAACATCCTCCCCGCATCCACCCGATCCAACCCCTTCACAATCTTATATGTTTCAATAAGATCGCCTCTCATTCTTCTGAACTCCAATGAGTAGAGTCCCAATCTACCCAACCTCTCCTCATATGACCACCCCCTCATCCCGGGATTAACCGAGTGAACCTTTTTTGCACTGCCTCGAGAGCAAGGATGTCTTTCCTTAAGTAAGGACACCAAAACTGTATGCAGTATTCCAGGTGCGGTCTCACCAATACCTTGTACAACTGAAGCAATACCTCCCTATTTTTATATTCTATCCCCCTAGCAATGAAAGCCAACATTCCATTTGCCTTCTTAATCACTTGCTGCACCTGCATACTAACCTTTTGAGTTTCGTGCACCAGGACCCCCAGATCCCTTTGCACTTCAGTACTCTCCAGTTTCTTGCCATTAAGATAATAAATTGCTCTAGGATTTTTCCTGCCAAAGTGCATCACCTCACACTTTCCAGTGTTGTATTCCATCTGCCAAATCTCTGCCCACTTACTTAGCCTGTCTATGTCCCCTTGCAGGTTTTTTATGTCCTCCTCACTCACTACTTTCCCTCCCATCTTTGTATCATCTGCAAATTTTGATATGTTACACTTGGTCCCTTCCTCCAAATCGTTAATATAGATTGTAAAGAGTTGGGGACCCAGCACTGACCCCTGTGGAACACTACTAGTTACTGATTGCCAGTCTGAGAATGAACCATTTATCCCAACTCTTTGCTTTCTGTTAGATAGCCAATCCTCTATCCATGCCAGAATATTACCCCCAATCCCGTGATTTTTTACCTTAAGCAATAATCTTTTGTGTGGCACCTTGTCAAATGCCTTTTGGAAGTCTAAATACACTACGTCCACTGGTTCCCCTTTATCCACTCTATATGTTACTTCCTCAAAGAACTCCAGCAAATTTGTCAAACATGACTTCCCCTTCGTAAAACCATGCTGACTTTGTCCTATTAAATTATGATTATCCAAATGTCCTGTTACTGTTTCCTTAATAATGGACTCCAAAATTTTACCTACCACAGATGTTAGGCTAACCGGTCTATAGTTACCAGCCTTCTGTCTACTGCCCTTTTTAAATAAGGGTGTTACATTAGCAGTTTTCCAGTCTGCCGGGACCTTAGCGGAATCCAGGAAGTTTTGAAAAATTATTACCAATGCATCTACAATCCCTACCGCCACTTCCTTCAAGACTCTAGGATGTAAGCCATCAGGTCCAGGTGATTTATCCGCCTTGAGTCCCATTATTTTACCGAGTACCACTTCCTTAGTGATTTTGATCGTGTTTAGCTCCTCTCCCCCTATAGCCCCCTGTTTGTCCAGTGTTGGGATATTCTTAGTGTCCTCTACTGTAAAGACTGATACAAAATATTCATTCAGTGTTTTTGCCATCTCCATATTTCCCACCATTAATTTCCCGGTCTCATCCTCTAAGGGACCAACATTTACTTTAGCCACCCTTTTTCTTTTTATATAACTATAAAAACTCTTACTATCTGTTTTTATATTTTTTGCTAATTTACTTTCATAATCTATCTTCCCTTTCTTAATCAATCTTTTTGTTATTTTTTGCTGCCTTTTAAAGTTTTCCCAATCCTCTGTCCTCCCACTAGATTTTGCTACCTTATATGCCCTTGTTTTTAGTCGAATACTATCCTTAATTTCTTTACTTAGCCACGGATGACTGTCCTTTCTTTTACACCCTTTTCTTTTCAGTGGAATATATTTTTTTTGGAAGTTGTAAAATAACTCCTTGAATGTACACCACTGATCATGTGTCGTCTTACCCTTTAATCTAACACCTATGGCCCTCTCATGAAACACACACGCACATTCCACACTTTGCATACAGTAAGGGCTATTCACCTATGGGAGGCACATCAGGCAAGACCATGGCTGCATACAGTAAGGGCTATTCACCTATGGGAGGCACATCAGGCAAGACCATGGCTGTATATTTACTCAGACGCCATCCTTTTACTTGCAGGCCAAGCTATCTCATAATAGGAGACAGCAGCAACGGACGGGTGGAGGCCTCAGCTGCAACCCCACAGCGATCTTGAAGCGCGTGTCCACAGGATTGTGGCAAGCCGGGTGATCGGTCCCGTCGCCACTGGAGACGCCGACCCCGTTCTGGACAGCAATGGTAAGGTCATCACCTTTTTGTCCTCTCTCCTTCCACTTGTCCCTCACAACACCAGCCTTTGACACTTTGAATCCAACTTACTAAATCGCTGCACTCATTCCTCCCTTACTGCCCCCCTGTCCTCACGCTAAAGCCACTCTTGTACCTCCCTGCTTTCAGATGGTGATTCACCAGCTGAGGAGACGGGCCCTCAAGCTGCCAGTGGGAGTGAAGCTGCAGGCGAGGAGGAAGATGAAGGCAGAGCATCAGCGCCACCCTCTCCCGAGGAAGCCCATGCCCACACTGGGACCACGCCTTCCCTGGAGGGGAGCAGGGGGGAAGGGTCTGATGAGGGTGAAGCTCCAGGACCCAGCGGGCTGCAGCAATGCGATGGAGGTAGGGAAGCTCGGGAGCCTTCTCCCCAGAGGGAGAGTATGCCAGCGAGTCCTACTGCACTGGACGCAGAGGAGGATCAGCTGATCGCTGAAATGAACACCCAGGCGGTGGACATGCACACTGAGCTCATGGGTGCAGTGGGAAGGGTGCCCGAATGCATTGAATCACTGGCAAGGAGTGTGGAGCACTTCGCTGTAGCACATGCGGATGCCACGCAAATGTTTAGTGCTGCAGTTCAGTCACTGGCTGCCATGACCCCATCTCTGACAGCTCTCATGCAGACTCAGATTGAGGCCACGCGAGCACTGACTGCTGCCATCCTCGATGGTTCGTACACATTTCCCCGGGGCTCTCACCGCGCCACAGCAGGCCAGCAATCTGTGCTCCAGCAGATTGCTCCGGATGCTAAAGTGCTGCCCCGTGGGAGTGCCAGTGTGTCGGTCGAGCAGGGAGTTGCTGTCCTCTCTCAAGATGACAGCATTCCTGCTGCCACCACTGTCACTTCCTCATTGCACTTGCCACCGCCTGTAGGCCAGACTGCTGCCGCCCATGCAGAGTTGGTGCAGTCTGCAGCCGGGCCCTCCAGGCCCAGAGCTGGTCGAGGCCGTCCTTCAAGGGCATCTGCAGTCTCAGGTTCTGACAATCAGCAGCCTTCCACCAGCCTTGCTGCAGCCTCTGAGGTCCCATTACGGAGGAGCAGTAGGGTGGGAAGGGGGGAAGTGCGCAAGGGAAGGAGATCACCCTCGAAGGCCAAAAAGTAGGAGGTGTGACAAAATGTTGGTCATTTTTTTATTAAAGGCTAAGGTTCGTGATCAGACTTTTGAACATTATCTCCAGGTTATGAGAACCAGTTCTGTTAATGACTGTGTTTTTGTGTTTCTTTCTATTAGTTTGTCATGAGGAAATGACACACACAGAGTTTGTGAAATAAATAAGTTTTTGTATTCAAAATATACATGTTTGGTCTTTGGAATCATTGGTGCCTTGGCCGGCTTAGGGGTTGCGGGTTGGTTTCATTCATGTTGTTCTCAATGGCAGAAGCCATTTCCTCAGCAGGGGCCTAGAAGCGGCTTGCTATCAGCCGTTGACGGACGGCCCTTGCAGTTTCAACATTGTGGGCCGCCCTCCCGCCTTGGTGCTTCTGATGATCATCCTCCTCCTCCTCTTCCTCCTCTTCCTCCTCCTCCTCTGGTGGTGCTCCAAGGCCTGGTGGCATTGGCTAGGTCCTGAGGATTGCCAGGTTATGCAGCACACAACTACGAAGTGGGAAACTCGCTCAGGCGAGTACTGCAGGGCTCCTCCAGAATGGTCCAGACAGCGGAACCGTTGCTTGAGCACACCGATTGTGTGCTCAACGATGTTCCTGGTAGCTTGATGGCTCTCGTTGTACCGCAGCTCAGCAGGGGTGTTGGGCGTACGGAGCGGTGTCATCAGCCAGGTGCTCAGTGGATACCCCTTGTCCCCGAGAAGCCAACCAACTGGCTGATGCGGTGCCTCGAAAAGTTCTGCCACAGTAGTCTGGCGCAGGATGAATGCATCGTGGCAGCTGCCAGGATAGTGGGCATTGACAGCGAGTATCAGTTGTCTGTGGTCACAGACCAACTGAACGTTCAAGGAATGGAACCCCTTTCTGTTCCGGAAATCCTCGGCATTCTCATGCGGAGCACGCAAAGCCACATGCGTGCAGTCAATGGCGCCCTGCACCATGGGGAAGCCCGCTATCCTCGCAAAGCCCATAGCGCGTTCATGCTGCTTGTCTGGGGTCATGGGGAAAGAGATGTACTCTCGTCTCCTTTTAAAGAGGGCATTTGTGAACTGACGGATGCAGCAATGCACCGCGAACTGAGAGATATTGGCGATGTCCCCAGCAGCAGATTGAAATGAGCCAGTAGCATAAAAGTTCAGAGCCACTGTGATCTTCACTGCCACCGACAGAGACGTCCTGGACCTCAGTTGAGTTTGCAGATCTGGCTGCAACAGGTGGCAGAGCTCAGTGACCACCTCCTTGCTGAAGCGCAGCCTTCGCAAACACTGCTCCTCAGACATATGAATGTAGGAGAGCTGTTGACGATATACCCTGGGAGGGTAAGGTCTCCTGTACAGACGCCTGTTGGCCCTCCTCCGTCTGGCCATGATTGCCACTCTCTCTCTGCGTCTCTGTGTCCTCCGATTCAGGTGGCGCAGGACGACGCCCCCAATCAGTGCAGCCCCCATAGTCTCTTAGCAAGCAAAGTTATGAAGGCCAAAAACCAAAGTACCTGCCAAGTTATGATCAGTAGCCAA
Source organism: Squalus acanthias (assembly GCA_030390025.1). Taxonomy (NCBI): domain Eukaryota; kingdom Metazoa; phylum Chordata; class Chondrichthyes; order Squaliformes; family Squalidae; genus Squalus; species Squalus acanthias. The sequence continues at coordinate 154,296,318 of CM059428.1, forward strand.
AACTACCTCACACAGCGTTGACTCAATGCAGAAGTCTCTCTTTCTCTCTCTCCGAATCTCTCTCTCTCTCTCTCAGAACGAGTGGTGCAAAAATGTCAACCACAGAGAAAGACAGGAAGAGGCCCCCTTTAAATAGCGCCCCCCCAGCCCCACAGCGACTGGTAGCATTCCAGTCTTCCGGTCATTGGTTGCGCCAGGCGGAAAGGATGGGGGCGCCACTCAATTTCCGCTCCAGGGTGCTACAAGGGCGTTGCACCCTCGTATGACGTCAAGATCTGCGTGCGCAGGAGATCGCGGCGGTAAAGTTTAGCGCCGCCACAAAATGTCTAGTTAAGTTCGCGAGCGGCGCAAACATCGCTGCGCCCAGGCGCTAGTTCCTTAGCGCCCCATTAGCGCCCTCTTAAGGCGCTAACAGGAGGCGCAACCAACTGAATTTTTCCCCCATGTTCTTTTGCCAAAGCTCCCTACATGAGGACTTGGATCAAGCACTGATGACAAGTAATCCTCCGGTGCACCATTGGACTTGGACAACTAGAACATCAAATAGTTGCCACATCACAGACCATCCTGTGTGGATCCAATCACCATGTTGAAGGCTGATATTCATCATGTAGTATATGTCTTCTTTCTCTTCTTCTTAGGCAGTCCCTCGGAACTGAGGATGACTTGCTTCCACACTAAAAATGAGTTCTCAGGTGACTGATGAGTCCAATGTGGGACCTACAGTCTCTGTCACAGGTGGGGCAGATGGTGGTTGAAGGGGCGGGTGGGTGGGGTGCTTGGGTTGACCTGCGCTCTTTCCGCTTCCGCTTGCTCCCGGCGAAGAGACTCGAGGTGTTCGGTGCCTTCCCGGATGCTTCTCCTCCACTTTGTGCGGTATTGAGCCAGGGATTCCCAGGTGTCAGTGGGGATGTTGCATTTTTTCAAGGAGGCTTTGAGGGTGTCCTTGAAGTGTTTCCTCTGCCCACCTGGGGCTCTCTTGCCATGACGGAGCTCCGAGTAGAGTGCTTGTTTTGGGAGTCTCGTATCGGGCATGCGAATGATGTGGCCCATCCATCGGAGTTGATCGAGCGTGGTCAAAGCTTCAATGCTGGGTATGTTGGCCTGAGCGAGAACACTGACGTTGGTGCGCCTATCCTGCCAATGGATTTGCAGGATCTTGCAGAGGCAGCATTGATGGTACCTCTCCAGTGCTTTGAGGTGCCTGCTATACATGGTCCATGTCTCTGAAGCATACAGGAGGGCGGATATCATTACTGCGCTGTAGACCATGAGCTTATGCCGGGTTTGAGGTCCTGGTCTTCAAACATTCTCTTCCTCAGGCGACCGAAGGCTGCACTGGCACACTGAAGGCAGTGTTGGACTTCGTCAGCGATGTCTACCCTTGTTGACAGCAGGCTCCCGAGGTATGGAAAGTGGTCCACGTTGTCCAAGGCCTCGTCGTGGATTTTGATAATTTGATAATATGTCAGTTCTCAAATAACCTATTCATGACCATCTTTTTGGAGTTGAGATGGCGCTTGGATGCCTATCACACTTACTTGTCACAACTTGCTTAATCACGAGATATTGAAAGCGAGTCAATCCTCTGTACCAGACTCAGTATTCTGATATATCTAAGAAGAAGAAGAAGAAGAAGAAGGGCAGGTGCAGCAGCAGCAGCAGCAGCAGAAAATGAAGAAGAAGAAGAAGAAGAAGAAGAAGAAGGGCAGCAGACTGATTTTCAGTACCCCAGAACATTGTTGATGATTGAGTAGCCAGTCTGCCTCAATAATACAACATGGAAGGATATAGCTATCACTTGCCCTTGGATTCTTACCACTTGGCTCCAGATAACTTTGCAAGTCCAAGCCCTAATGGGTAGAGAGGTCCTGGCTGAACAATGAACAGAGAGCTTGCCAGTGCTCCATGCTGGTAAGCTGTATGGGTTTATCTAGTTAAACTCCAGCAGTAATCCTGCGCAGATTTGAGGGTTAGGATGTAGTATCGATGGCAAGCACTTGGCAGATCATGGGCAGCACTATGCCACTGCAGTTGTTGTGTTCAGGAAATGAGTGAGAATGCAACTGAAAGAGTTAGGTAGGAAGGGAAAAGGTAAGGAAGATGCCCACAAACCCTGCTGTGATACCAGACCTTCAGCTTCACCATCTCTGATACTGTCTGATGTCTCTCTTCCCATCATGGTGGTCTCTTCCAGAGGGATGAGTGTTTGTGAGTTGCAGGACCTTCTCCCATGCTGGTTGTCTCCCTCCTGTTGTTTGCTTCTCCTGGAAGAAGAATCAAAGTGGATAAATATTTGCCATAAGAAAGTGTTTCAACCTCTACCGTGTATGAGCCCATTTACCATAGTGTGCATGGTAACAAGAAGAAGCAGCATGCATGGCCAAAGGAAGATGTAGTTGTGAGAGCAATAACAGCTTTTGAGGTTGTGAGTGAAAGCAGAAATATGATGCATTGAAATCTTCCCTGCTAACTTAGGGACAACCATGGGAAGTGAAGGAAAGGATTGATTATGCAGAGGTGAAGGTGGGGGTCCTGCAGGGATGTGCAGAAAGAATAGGAGATGTGAAGGGCAGTCTTACTTTGGTAGTCTTGATGCGATCATTAGATTTCAGGATTGTATTAATGTTTAAACAGGGTCAGCAGGCGTGTGTAAATGTTACCAGGACCTCTCCAGAAGTGTGTTAATATTTGCATAGGATGTGTCGGAGCACATTAATGTTTGCATGGGATCTCTGAGAATGTGTTAATGTTTGCATGGGATCTCTGAGAATGTGTTAATGTTTGCATGGGATCTCTGAGAATGTGTTAATGTTTGCATGGAGTCTGTGGAAGTGTGTTAATGTTTACATATGGTCTCCACAAATGTGTTAATATTTGTATGGAATCTCCAGGATTGTATTACTCTTTGCATGGCATCTCTGGGAGTGTGTTAATCTTTGCATGGGGTCTCCTGGAGAGTATTAATATTTGCCACACAACAAAGTTTGAAAACCAAATATATGTACAGAATTCTAAAGATCTGTTCACTTGCTCTCTTGGTTGAAGATTTACTGTAGCTTGGTAAAAATGTAATAAAATGAAAGTGCAGAATTAATATCAGGAAATACATTAAATACATGCTGCCCCTCGGTGACATCATCCAAAGACATGACATCAGGTTCCATATGTACGCTGACTACACCCAGCTCTATCTCACCACTACCTCTCTCAAAGCCCTCTACTGCTTTTGTGTTGTCAGACTGCTTATCCAACTGGATGAGTCACAATTTCCTCCAATTAATCATTGTGAAAACCGAAGCCATCGTCTTCAGCTCCCACTCCCATAAACTATAGTTCCCTTGCCACTCACTGCCCACTGTCTCAGGCTCAACCAACCTCGGCATCCTATTTTTCCCTGAGCTGAGCTTCTGACCCCATTTCCTCTCCATCACAAAGACCACCTACTTCCAGCTCCGTAACATCGCCCATCCCCACCCCTGTCTCAGCTTATCTGCTGCTGAAACCCTCATCCATATGTTTGTTACCTCCATATTCAACTATTCCAATGCTCTCCTGGCCAACCTCCCATCTTCCATAAACTTGAGCTTATCCAAAACTCAGTTGCCCGTATCCTAAATTGTACCAAGGCCTGCTCACCCATCTCCCCTGTGCTTGCTGACCTACATTGGCTCCCAGTCCACCAACGCATTGTTTTAAAATCCTCATCCTTTTGTTCAAATCCCTCCATGGCCTTGTCCCTCCATATCTCTGTAACCTTCTCCAGTCCTGCAACTCTCCAAGAACTCTGTGTTCCTCCAACTCTGGCCTCTTGTTCATACCTCACTCCCATTCACCCCACCATTGGTGGCCGTGCCTTAGCTGTCTAGGCCCTAAACCCTAGAATTCCCTATCTAAACCTCTTTGCATCTCCACCTCTCTCTCTCCTTCTTCAAGACCCTCCTTAAAGCCTACCTTGTTAACCAAGCTTTTAGTCATCCACCCACCCATCCAAGTTTTCCCACATTACAACAGTGACTACACTTCAAAAAGTGCTTCATTGGCTGTAAAGCGCTTTGAGATGTCCGGTGGTCGTGAAAGGCGCTATGTAAATGCAAGTCTCTCTTTCTTTCTAATATCGCCGCTTTGACTTAGTGTCAATTTTTATCTGATTACACACTTGTGAAGTGCCTTAGGATTTTTTCCTCCCTTAAAGGCACTATATAAATGCACGTTTTGTTGTAAATAAGTTAGAAGATGGGTATTAACTTAGGTTTTCCATCTCTAACATATAACGATAGACCAATTGCTTTATTATTGCATATTGTGCATCTTTTGGCGTTAAAGACACACACACACACACACACACACACACACACACAGGTAATTGGAATCAGTTTTAAGAGTACCGAACACTATGGAAACGTTACGCTAAACTAAGCGAGCAGGTTGGTACATAATGCAGTTTATTTGTAATTAAAGAAGGCTCTCACGGTTCTTAGAACGTTCAAGCTCTGTCATTTTTTGCGAGGTGGCGAACAGTCTGCTTGAAGGGGAGAAAATACTTGAAGGGGACAAAATTGCAGGGCTCCGGAGAAAGAGCAGGAGAGTGGGACTAATTGTATTGCTCTTTCAAAGAGCCGGCGCAGGGCCAAATGACCTCCTTCTGCGCTGCAAGATTCAATGATCCGATTATTTCTTTTTTTTTGTTTCAGGACCACGGACAGCGACCGGAATGCAGTCTCTTCTCCATCTCCACCTCCTGCAAAAAACATCATTTCAACATCAGAGCCTCAGGTACGAAAATGTAGCCACGTGACTGGCAAATCTGCATTTTAATATGGTAAAATGTGAATGAAAAGGGTCACTGACACTGAAGAATGGTTATTAACAGCTCCGGCAGCATTGTAATTCAGGGTGTATAAGTGCTGAATACATGCCCTCAACTTATTCAGCAGGGCTCCACTGCCACTTACAATTACAAAGGACAAGAGCGAGAGTCACTTCAACAGCAGAAAGGCATGACCTGGGAGCTGCAGCTCATTTCACATTACATTTATTCAATACAGCAATGTCCTATAATTTCCCAGAGCATTGTTAGTTGTATTTTTACACAGTCACACCTTCATTATGTTCCCAGATGCTGGCATTGGCAGCTTGTCACATCTATTGATTGCTCTCGAGCTGCAATTTACATGAATTTTCTTTGACGTCCACCAGCCCCCCCCCCCTCTATCTACTGATGTCCCTTGGATGAGCCGACGGTTTTAGAGAACCATGTAACTCGCGGCACGACTGGAAAGATGCAAAGATGTTCAAGCAGCACCACCAGCAGCAAAGGAGAGATGCTGCTGTCAAAACAACAACTCTATGCACAGAGCGATTCCATAATCTTCAATGTCTTGCTTGTCACGGTGATCTTTTTTTCGATTGCTTATGTTAACACTGAGCTGCCCAAGGTTGCTGCAAAGGTCAAGAAAACTCCGGTGCTTTTGTCCACTTCGCTTTTTTGCCATGAATACTGGGATTTAAAATTGATTTTCAAATGGGAGAGAGTTTGGCTGTTTTTTTTTGCAGAATGCAATTTTCCTCGATTTAAACTGGATCAAACAACCTGATCAATCCCGGTGTGACGCTGTAAAATGGATAGGAAATATTTTCAGCCGTCATATTTGTTGGGTGCGATGCTGTACTGGCCCTGTTAATTCAAGCACATTGTTTAATTAGCATTGATTAGTATATAACTCTAGAACTGCTCCTACAAAATTGCCAATCAGGTGTTATTATGAAGTTGAGGCCGACCATGCAATTAGTGATTAACAGTGCAAGACTCGTAAGCAAAGCAAGTGGCCCACATAAAACATGCAGAGGCACAACTTCTAGGAGGATGGCACAGTGGTTTTAAGATGGATGTGTTCTTGTAACTGGATCCTCTCTTTTTGGCATCTCATTAGCCAGTTGTTTGGCTTATAGTTCTAGGACTGCCTAAAACCAGGAAGATGCCTGTGCAGCAAAAGGTAATATGATAGGTGATCCATTAGTGTAGTAGGGGCAACAAACTTATACCAAAGTGAGTGTGTGGTGGATGTGCTGTCCAGTGTGAGCATAGGAATTTCCCTCTCCCCTCACCCCGCCTCGCCTCGCCTCGCCTCCGCCCCCCCCACTCAAACATAATTCATGTCCTTTTCTAGAGCTTATTGTTCAAGCAAATAGATTGAAAGTCCACCTTTTTAATAGGGTGCTACTGCCAAAGTACTACAGGCAGAAGAGGGGGCACATTAAGGCAATCAGTGAGGTGATGGCATCGTCTTGTCACTCACAACATCTGCCACTCCAGATTATTCTTATCACAAGTTTAATTTAAAAAAATCAAAGCACCACTCAGCAAGTAGGGGTTGCTACAACTGGCCTCAGCATCCCCACCATACTTCCTACTCCCGATTGCTATCTAGTCACCCTGCTAGAATTATTATATTTTTATTCATTCACGGGATGTGGATGTCGCCTGCAAGGCCAGTATTTATTGCCCATCCCTAATTGCCCTTGAGAAGGTGGTGGTGAGCTGTTTTCTTGCATACTGAGTGGATTCACAGGGCAGGTAAGAGTCAACCACATTGCTGTGGGTCTGGAGTCACATATAGGCCAGACCAGTAGATTTCTTTCCCTAAAGGACATTAGTGAACCAGATGGGTTTTTACGACAATCCAGTAGTTTCAAGGTCACCATTACTGATAGTAGATTTTTATTCCAGATTTACTTAATTAATTGAATTTAAATTCCCCAGCTGCCGTGGTGAGATTTGAACTTGTGTCCCTGGATTACTAGTCCAGTAACATAACCACAATGCTACCGTACCCCAGAAAATATGCACCTGTGAACACAGGGCAAGGACAGGATCAGGTTCAGCCTTGGCGATGAAGCCTCACTGGAGGTGAGTAGCTTCCTCAAACTCATTGGGCTGGATTTTGATACTGGGGCAATTTGGAGTCGTGTCATCTGCATTTCGTGTTATCCACCCGCCTGCAATTGGATGTGGGAGATTGATGCAATTTTCACCTAATTGGGCAATTGAGTTCCAGCATGTGGGAACCCATGACCCAATTAGTGGTTTCAGTCTGAAAGTCGCCTCTGATGATGTCATCATTGATGCTGCATTGAAGGTCAGAGACTGCCTGGCCTTTGCTGTGAGAGGACCTGGCTGCAAAATGAGCAGCAGCTCTATCTGGAGAGAGAGAGAGAGAGAGAGAATTTTTTTTTGCTCCACCACTCCCAGATGCCAGCCAGCCACTCACTGATACTCAGCACAGCCACTGATATTAGCTATCCACATGTGCTCCTGCCAGGTTTCACAATCGTGTTTCAGAACAGGCGTGCTTCACATAGAACAAGGGTTAAAATCACAAAGGCCTTTCAAAATGGCATTATAGAGCCAATTTAGTGCTTGTTAAGGGCCTTAACAGCCTATCCCGTCTCTTAAAGGCGGGACACAGGCGGGACCAGCAGACACGATGTCATCAAAATTGCGTGGAGGCGGACTTGTGCCCACCCGCCACTTTTCGCAATTTTAACCCCCCACACGCCTCCAAACCCGCCTCCACGGGTCAATGAAAATCCAGCCCATTGTCTACTTTCAAGCATGTTTGTCATTATTATTGAGAAGCCAAGGTAAAAGGTCAAAGCTCACACTGCAGGACACCATCAATGTTGGAAGCAGTAGGAGGGAAGGTGAGATAAATCAAAAATAGTGATCAAACTTGGGTTTTGAAAGTCTGTGGATTATTGAAGTTAGGGAAGAATGAGAGAGGTAAGGAGATCCACAGGTTTGAGCTTCCGAGAAAGAATGAGTTAGAATAGGAAGTGGCTTGATGAATCTTGATCTCAACACTGGGAAGATGCAGAGAGGAGGAAGAATATGTAGGATGGTGTACTTGAAGCTTAAGAGGAACAAGAGAGAAAGTACAGAGGAAGAAGAAAAAGAAGAAGTCGCATTTTTATATAGCACCTTCATGTCCTCAGAACACCCCATAGTGCTTGTACCCTGTCCAGGAATGTAAGAGAGATCCTTAGAAGATAAGGAAACATTATTTAACTTTTGTATAGATTTAGGCTGCGCAGGGTGAGTTGTTGAGGAGAAAAGAAGTTATGGCAAAAAAGAAGAAGCTGAACTCCTTGAAGGCAGCGTTAGCAATGGAGGAGAGGGAGAGTTCCATTTACAATCAGAGGAAACGGTGAGATTGAGAATGATGATAAATTAAGAAGAGCTAGGAGTAGAAGTAAAAGATTGGAGCAGTTCTGACGAACGGTCATCGACCTGAAACGTTAACTCTGTTTCTCTCTCCACAGATGCTGCCTGACCTGCTGAGTATTTCCAGCATTTTCTGTTTTTATAAAAGATTGGAGCTCCTGAATGAACTTCTGAAAAAGATAAAGGAATAAAGAATTGAAAGAAATAAGCTTTTCATTGCCTTATCAAAGGGCATGGAGGAGATCAAATTTAATGATTCATCCACTGCACCTGTGAGAAGAATGAAGGTTGTGAGCACTCGAGGCCTGTAATCTGAAGGATGTTGGTGAACGTAGAATAGACACATCAGCAAAAAAGTGTATGGGGTGGATGACAAGGGAGGAGGTCAAACATGAAGAATGGCAAGGTACTGGATGATTACTGGCACTCGTGGAACCATACTTTATCATGAATTACCACTGCCTTCAGGAGACAAGTAAAAGAGACATTGAAAAAAATAGTGTTAGCATCTCAGCAGAATTTTTAGAGCAGCTTGTTTCAAGAAATGACCTTTCTGCAAACTACTCGAAGCAGCAACATCTCTTTACTATGAGATGAAACCATATTTTGATTACTGTTGAGAAAGGGTTAACTCACTTTTCAAAGGATTACAGAACAACTCAATAATGCTGCATCAGCCCAATGCTGGGAGCAACATTACACGGTCCTGCAGTCAAAATTTGGTTTGATTAAGCTACGTCACTTGCTGATAACTGTGCACTTCCATTACAGTTAGCTATCCTGAAGTCCACGCTGTGTGAAGACAATGGGTGTTCATTTGAACTGTTTTTGTTCATGGTCTGGTGTCACTCATTGAGAAGTATTGCTCACCAAAAGTGAATTGCTAGCCCGCTTTAAAATTTTCCGTTAGAATGTGACTAATTTTCAGCTGGTCACTTGTGACACTTCAGCCAAATGGTGCCTCCTGAGTTTGTGTCACATTTATTTAAAAAAAGTTACAGGAGAGCAACTATAGAAAGCTATAATATGAGTCACAGACTACATCCCAAGTATATCATTAGTTAAATTCAGGAAGGTGTAGTTGTAGATTAAGCTCTACGCCAAGTACAGGAATATTGTGGTTTTCCAGTGATGGTTAGTATGATACTATAACAAGTCATCGAGCAGAATAAGTCATCATTTATTTTTTTTAAGTAATGAGGGGCATGGAGACACAGAAAGATTAAGAGGAAGGTGAAAATAAAGGAGGGAAACCTGTTAAGAAATAAAAATGAACTTTCTTCACAGGCTGGAAGAATTCTTGTTTTATATTTTTGCTGGGAAAACTTCTTAGCCGAGAAATTTGTTTGCCCCCAAAAGCGGGCGTGGAGATCGCGTTGCGCTAGCAATCCGTGCCCGTTCAGAGAACTGCAGACAACGCACAAACTTCATGCTGCCTGCTCAGTTCCATGATTGTGGCATTCAGCCTAGTGTTGAACGCACTGCTGAGTGGCTGAACGCTCAGCAGGGGCCCCAAGTTCATGCGAGGCTAGCACCAATTAAAGTTAGCCTGCACTTCTTAAAGGCTGTCTGCACCTCTTAAAGGGGAGGTGCATTCTGCCTGCAGCAGATCATTAAACTGGCTGAGGAAGATAATGGAAGGACCAATTAATGATGGCACAACAGGGGAGAGAGCGTGCACCAAGGTTTTCCGATGTAGCACTGGAGGCCTTGGTGCAGGAGGTCAATAGGAGGAGAGAGGTCCTCTTTCCACAGGGGGCCAGGAGGCCCTCCAGGCAACAGAGCAAAGCACAGTGGGAACAGATAGCCACTGTGGTGAATGCCAGCAGTGTAGCCCCGAGGACATGGACTCAGTGCAGGAAGAAGTTTAATGACCTCACGTGACTAGTCAAGGTCAGTGAATTCATCTTTGTTTGTGGTCCAGTGCACGGACACAAAGTTCCTTCACAACTGTAACAATTTTATTGCGGTTGCTGTGAAGGCTGCGCTCACTCTGCTCGTACACCTGGTCTCCAAAGGAGGCAAAACAGGACTAATGCTGCCGAGCTCTGCTCTTTTTGATCAGAAAATATCAACTGTTTAGCCTCACCAGGAAATGCACAAAAAAGGCAGCAGTGCTCATTGGCTGCCCAGGAAAGTCCTATTTAGATTAAACTCCTTCACCCAGAAAGTGCTGAGAATGTGGAACTTGCTGCCACAGGGAGTAGTTGAGGCGAAGAGCATGGATGCATTTAAGGGGAAGCTGGATAAACACATGGGAGAAAGGAATAGAAGGAGATGCTGATAGGGTGAGATGAAGAGAGATGGGAGGAGGCTCGTGTGGAGCATAAACACCGCATGGACCAGTTGGGCCGAATAGCCTGTTTCTGTGCTGTACAATCTGTGTAATCTTCAAATGCCATATCCCACAAACTGCACCACTAGCCTCCCATACTGCTCCATTAACCACACCCCACCACTTACCTACCAACAATCTCTATCAATCACGACTCATACCTCACATTCACATGCTCTATCTCACCCTCACACACTTGCCACTGCTGCAAGCCTCACACCCACATTGCACAGCTTGCACACACTGTCAGCTATTCAACTATGACAGGCACATTATCCAAACACATTACACCACACTTACTGACACACTTCCCTTTCTCTTGCAGAAAAAGGTGGTGCATAACCAGCACCAACAGAGCCTAACCAGAGGGGGACAGATTCGCCTGCATCACCTCACCCCTATGGAGGAGACGGTACTGGCCATTCTTGGGGGGGTGGGGGGCAAGGCTGAGCCTATGGCCAGCGGCTGGACTGAAAGCATACAAGATGCCGGTATCCTCATGTTATCCTCCTTCTCACATCCCACTTCCCCCTCATCCCACAATCACTTCGGATTTACAAGCTGCACATGGTGTAAGCATGCAGCTTGCTTTCCCCCCTCTCCCCTTTCAACAACCCTACCCTTGTGCCTTTCTCATTTAAGAGACCCAAGAAATACAACTTGTCTAGCCAGTGGTTGAAGAAAAAGAGAGAGAGGAGAGTGACGATGAAGAAGAAAAACCCTCACTCGATCTGACACTCACAGCCACCAGCTCAGATTCTGGCACTATGCGATGTTTAGAGGGTAGCTTAGAGGCAGGATCTGCATGTGGTGAGTCACCAAGCACGAGTGGGCTGCAGCCAGGGCAAGGGAAAAGGGTAGCTCAGGTGCCAGCTCCCTGGAGAGTGGGGTCGCACACGAGTTCTGCTCCAGAGGACTCAGATGAGGACTTTGATGGGGCAGCCTACAGAAGAACGCTAATGGGTATGCACAACAAAATGCTTGGTGCATTGGCAGGCCTGACACAAAGCCTGAGTGCAACGTCAAGCAGCTTGGAGGCGTCCAGCACCAACCTGGCACAAGGCTTTGCACAGAGCTTGGAGCCCATGGAAGGGGTGGGCGGATCTATTAGCGCACTTGTGGACCCAACCATAATGCAGCATCTGATGGACGATGTCTTAGCTTCCATTGCAACACAAGCAGAAACCACCCTACGTCTGAGTGCTGCAGTGGAAGCTCAGACCGAAATCATGCAAGCTTCGACTGCTCTCATGCAAGCACAGACTGCTGCCATTGTGGCTTTGTTTACCAGTGTGGAAAGGAGTGTCACAGCAGTCCAGCAATCTGCCCTCCAACAGATGGTTAGGAATGCTGAGGCGCCACCCCAGGGGAGTGGCAGTGGTTCCGTGGAGCAAGAACGTGTTGTCCTCTCTCATGATGACAGCATTCGTCCTCCCACAGCTATCACTCTGCCAGTGCCCTTGCTATCGCCTGTCAGCCAACCAGCTCAGACCTGCTGCCACCCATGCCAAGATGGGTCTTCTAGGCCCAGAGATGCTTGAGGTCGTCCTGCAAGGCCATCTGCAGTCTCCCCCACTAAAAGTCAGCAGCCTTCCACCAGCCATGCTGCAGCCACTGGGGTAGCACTTCGTAGGAACACTAGGACAGGCAAAGGCACACTAAAGACAGGCACTAAGGGAATGCGCATGGGTGCCTTTGTTATATTGTTTTGGATGAATTGATGGGTAAAGTTGAATTGGAAAGTTTCTTTTGTGGTGGCTTTTATTTCAGCATTGTAGCCAAGAGGACACTGTGATGGTCAATAACAGAGGGAAGGTAAGATGTGGGACTATTGTTGAATGGGGAATTGGGGTTGCATTCACTGGTACCGCAGTTGGATGAGTCGATCAGGGACTGCCCGGGCAGAAAGAGGCTGTCTGGGTTGCCTCATCCCTTCTGCTTCCTCCTCTTCCTCCTCCTCCTTCTCCTCAGCTGGTCGCCGTATGCCTGGTGCCAAGGGCTGGGCCCTCAGGATGGCGAGGTTGTGGAGCATGCAGCAGACCATGACGAATCTTGAAACGCATTCTGATAAGTATTGCAGGGATCCTCCAAAGACCTCCAGGCAGCAGAAGCATTGTTTAAGGATGCCAATGGCCTGCTCTATCAGATTCTGTGCGGCAGCATGGCTCTCATTGTATGCATGTTGCCCACGTGTGGTTGGGTTGCAGAGTGGAGTCATGAGCCAGGTGGTCAGTGGATAGCCCTTGTCGCCCAGTAGCCAACCTTTGGTTTGTCTTGGTGGCTCAAAAACTGAGGGAACAGCGGACTGGTGCAGAATGAAAGCATCATGACTGCTGCCAGGATACTGGGCATTCACCATCATGATGTGCTGAGCAGGGTCGAACACCAACTGCACATTCAGCGAGTGGTAACCTTTGCTGTAGTGGTACATCGCAGCATTTAGATGTGGTGCATGCAAAGCCACATGCGTGCAGTCAATGGCGCCCTGTACCATGGGGAAGCCCACTATCCTGGCAAACGAATGTGCATGCTCGGTCAGAGAGAAGTCAATGAACTCCCCTCTCCCGGCGTATAGATCGTCAGTTACCTCTTTTATGCAGCAGTGGATGGTGAACTGGGAGATGTTCCCAATGTCGCCTGCTCCAGCCTGGATGGATCCCAATGCGAAGAAATTCAGGGCCACGGTCACCTTCACAGCCACTGGCAGTGCTGCCCTTCCCCTGGTGTGAGGCTGCAGGTCTGGTTGCAAGAGTTGGCAGAATTCGGTGAGCACCTCCTTCTTAAAGCACAGACACCTCAGACACTGCTCCTGACTCAGGTTGAAGTGAGAGAATTGCTCTCGGAAAATCCTCGGTTGGTGAGGACTCCTGCTGAGGGCCCTTCTCCCCCTCCTTCTCCTCCCTCTGCGAGCAGCTTGTCCTCCTCTTCGCTGCCTCTGCTCCATCTCCCTGTCATGCTGCAGGCCAAGGGGGATGACAACTAGAGCACCCATGACTGGGAGCAAGTGGTCTGACCAGAACCCTTGAGAAGTCAGAAGCAAGGCCTTCTCCACTTGCAGCATCACGCTCTGTCACCTCACCAAATTTAAACAACTCTGGAAAGCTACAAACTCTTCTCCAAACCTACACAGAGCCAGTAGAAATGAATCAGCAACTCACCTGAGCGTGGTTGATGATCCCTTTAAATATCGCTAGATGGGGTTCCTTGCAGTTGCAGAACGCATGTTCAGCTGTGCGAGGTTAATACAGGATGTTACTTCCAGCATTGAGAACGAAAAGGGCGCCAAATCAGCATTGCACGCTGACTGACGTCACGATCTGCCTACTCTACATATTTCTGGCGCACACTCCCAGCACCGGCGCTAATGGCCTCACCAAGATGGCGTCCGACGCGGCCCGCACCAGAATGTTGCGGCTCAGATGACATTTTCGACCCAAAACGGCACCCTTAGCGCCCAAACAACGGGTGCTACGCAATCGAATTTTTAGTCCCTTGTGTATTTACCACGTGAGGCAGGGCTGTACGAGTTCTGAGTTTCTAGATATCTGTGTAGTGAGCGGTCACTCTCTGTGAGGGGATATTGTAAACCTAATGGGAAGATTTCCTCTAATCACTATTTCTAATGAAAAAATAACTGAGTAACTTTTACTAGATATAGGAAGCATAGGAAAGTTCCCTGCTATGTTTACAATGTATAGCAATGAGAAGAAATTTTCCCTGATGCATTGAAGGAGAGTGTGAGAAGAGGAGGAACTCTATACAGACGATATGGTCTTTTACGTTCTTTTAAAAAGTGTGTGGTTATTCAGCTTGTTGTTGTTGGGAAGGAGGGGATTTTTTTTGTCCATGAAAGAAGGAAGCCTGTTCTGGGGAATTAAACACATTTTCACTTTTTTTTCACCCAATATCAAGTACCATAGGTGAGGTATAACATGGGTTAGGGGCAGATTGCCCAACAGTATAGGGCAGCCCCAAACTCAGAAGTACAGCACCCCCTACTGTACTGGTGCTGCATTTCCATTTCCCACACCATAATCATCGATATGGACTTTTGTCTGTGAGAGTAACCATTTAGTGGTAATAAGTTCTGAATTCTCAGCAGTTTCGTTATATGGACCTTCACTCAATAGAAGCTGAGCTGAGTTGGTGGAAGTCGTTTCATTCAGGATTTCTTATTGCCGGCAGGGAGAGGAGACCTTCCTCCCCTCGTTCTCAGCTGCATTTAATCTCAAGTCACAGAGGTGAAAGTGTCACACCACTGCAGTATCTGTCTTCCGATATTCCTGGCTGCACAGGAATGGAAATAAGCATCAGTGCTGCACCCAAACAGACCAAATGCGTGATTAAAGAAGGCAGACCTCTGTGAATTAATGTCTGTCTGTCTCTATATATCTAACTCTCACTCCCAGGGGTAAAAGGGAAGTTTCTAACCTGCTGTCCCAGCCTCTTCCCAAACATTTATATATTACATTGAGATCAATGGGTAAAGCAGTCTGAGTGATTACAAGAACTATGATCTCATTGAGGGGTCCTGATGACATCAGCAACTGTTAGAACAACATTCAGTTCCTTTCATGATGATTATTCCCACCCACTGAGTGTTCTTATATCAGGCACAACACTGTTGTCCCTAACTAAAAAAAACTGAAGACAGACCTGTTATTTCCATGCAGAGGGCGGTTTGATTCAGTACCAGATGTAATGGCTGACAATGATACTCCAATCAATTGATGTGTTGAAAGTTTAAATTTGTGATTTAATCTGCAGTGGATTATTGCAAAGTAACACCACCGTGTATGGTAGGTTTTATTTATTACACTGAGAATGTTGCATTGGTGATATTGTTTGGCTGGAATTTCAAACAGTCGCTGTTTCTGAGGTTTTTGTCCTGAGTGAAATTAGTTCAGTTCTGCATTGGTACTTGTGACATATTCTATTTTTTCTATATCTGTTAATGTTTAAATGTAGAAAACATATAAAGATAGGAGACTGTGATGTTAAAAGTTATTACATGTTTTCTTTTATATTTGTGGATTTACACTAAGGTTGATGGACTCCACCATGAGGGTTCACCCCTGTTCTGCTTTTAATGACTGTTTTGTTCTTGTGCCAATAGTGCACTGTGTGAGATGGGCAGCACAGGAAAGTTTGGGCATGTGGAGGGAGGGCAGCATGGGGAGAGCGTGGTGCATGAAGTGAAGGCAGGCCAGGGCAGGCACAGCGCATTGAGAGAGGGCATATGGAAGGAGAGCAGCATGGGGAGAGAGCAGGTGTGGAGATAGGGCAGCATGGGAAGAGCTGGGTACAGGGAGGGGGGGAATTTAGTATATGGAAAGAAGGTAAGTCAGGGCTAGTACAGCATGTTAAGAGAGAACAGCTCAGGAGTGAATGGTAGTGGAATGATCTCAGGAAGAGAGCAGCAAATGGACTACCCTACCCATTATGACATTATCTGGACCCAAGTGGGAAGAATCCCTGCCCCAATGACAGGTCTACCCTTCCAGATTCCGCTAGTGAGCCAGACTATTGGTCAATCATCAACAGGTTCTTGGAGTACTGCGAAACTGCCTGGCTTAGGTAGTGGATTAGCCAATTTGCCAAAGAGGTTTGACTTGGTTCCAATATTTCATCATTAGTCAATTTACTTAGGAGTTGCTGATAGGGTTAGATGAAGTAGGGTGGGAGGAGGCTCATGTGAAGCATAAACACTGGCGTAGACCTGTTGGGCTGAATTGCATGTTTCTGTGCTGTAAATTCTATGTAATTCTGTATAATAATAATGTTTATTACTTACAACATACTGCATTGATACTGCCATTACCATTTTCGATTCATAAGTAGGAGGGCCCATAACTTGAAAGTGTTTATAATTATGAGTGAAGTATGGAGGACTCTCTGAGGATGAGGACTGATAGAACAACAATGAGATTTTCTTGGGGGTCAGTCTGGTGTCTGACACACACTGAAACCCAAAAGAGTCTCCAAACAAAACTAAGATAGTGCTCGATATGAAGTGTACACATATTCTCTCTCTTTCTGGGGACACATGTCACTTATCTCAGTTGAGAGCTTAGGCGCAGGATGGCAGAGCCAAAGGTTTTTGGGACTCAAAAACATGGATGGGGGGAGGAGGCTATTGGATTTTAACTGCTTACCCAGCTCCACCTGTTAAGCCATTGGTTTGCAGGATTCTCTGAAGAACAAGTGGGAGAATGTCCGGTCTACCCCTCAATCAGGCCAGTGGGCAATCGTCAGTGCCTTACACTACTGCAAAGCTGCCTGGCTCAAAAACTGGATTACTAAGTTTGCCACTGAGGGTTGTCTTTGTTCCAGTCTTTCAGTACCAGTTATTTCATCTTGGAGCAACTCAATCCCAAGTATCACATTCCTCCCTCCCCCCCCCCCAAAGGATAATCATGAATTGGTCATTGGGCAACCGACAAGCTCAAGTCTGAGCCCTAACTAGGCAGACAGCAGATACCAATAGCTCCTTATGTATGACATGCTGAGCAGCACAGCTTACCATACAACATTCGCCGCTGGCCCCGAAGAAAGCTACGGAGAGAAGTTTGCCTTTTTCGATGCGTAAGTGATTTTTGTGCAGTATAGCGGGGATTCTGCTGTAACATCAACAAGCAGTCTAAGCAGCCAGTTACATTGCAGTATTCTCACAGACAGGGAAGTAGGAAATAAGAACTTGCTTTTGTCTCGACATTTTAAAAATGTTACAGAGAGCAAAAGAAAGATTGGGGCACTCACATGGGGATAAGGTAGAACCTGAAATATCATGAGCAAACTTTTTTTTTAAACATTTTTAATTTTTTTTATAGTTTCTTAAAAATTTTCATTTTTATCATAATGAAGAAATTTGACACTCCACAAAACTAAAATTAGTTTTTCAGCGCCATAACTTTTGTTTAGCAGTCAATACGATGTTAAAACCCCAGTTATACCTAATCCAACAAGGCCTAACATTTAATGGGATAGTTAAGAGCGATATTACTGCAGAAAAGCCCAAGTTTTCGTCAGTTCCACTGATTCCTCTGATTGCTGGCTATGGGTGTGGGGGTCACAGCGCAGCCAGTGTCGGAGCAGTGAATGACTAACCGCAACTTTGGGATTTCCACGTTTAGATGTGCATGCGCTAAATCCTGAAGTTGTGGTCGGTTTCGAAGGCGTTAGCTGTTATTACCCACCGCAAATTCCGGTCCAATGTGTTCAGTCACGAATGCACCGCTACCGTGAATAAGGCACACCAGATATTCTTCTGTCAAAACAGCTCAGGTATATTGTACATACTGTTCATAAGAACAATCAAGGTTGAGAAAGGCCATTCAGCCCATGAAGCTCCTGCCTCCAGTATCCTAACTCTCACAATCTTGCATTCAACTGAATTTTAACAGCCCTGAATATCCTTGATCCTACTGCCCATCCTGGCAGATTATTCCAAACATTTATTACCATTTCATACTTCAGAATATCTGTTCTAAATTTACTTTTCAATAATTTAAATGTATGTCCTCATGCATTATTAGCCTGAATTACTTTGAAGTAATATTTCAGATTTCCCTTATCTATATTATTTAAGGCTTTATATATCTCATTGAACTCCCTCATATAACCTTCTCTCTGGATTGAAAGCTTAAGTTTCCCTAATCTTTCTGCATAGCTCATTGCCTTTGCACTTGGGATCATTCTTGTTGCTTTTCTCTGTATCCTCTCCAAAGGATGCCCATCATTTTTGTAATATGGGAACCAGGACTGAATCCAGTAATCTAAGTGTGGTCTGACCACTGCATTGTTAAGCTTCAATATAGCCTCTACTCGTCTGGCTCTATATCCCAGCATACTCTGCGATTTTTTGTAACTCATTCACCACGCTGTCTAGACATTGCAAGTGACTATTGCTTCGAAATCTCTTTTTAAGTCTCCATGTACTCATTTTACTCTTTCACCCAACATGCAATAGTTTACAATTCTCAATATTGAGTTTCATGTTTTATTGATCTGCCCAGGTGTATAACTGATCTAAATCCTTCTGCCGTTCTTTAAGTGCATCTTCTATCTCTACTGCTCTCTTTATTTTAGTGTCATCTACAGATCTGACAAGCTTACAACTATTTTTGACATGCAGGTTATTTATGTCAATTAGAAGCAACAGGAATCGAAACACTGACCTCTGCAGGACTCCATTCACCACCTTGCTCAGCTACATCCCCTAACTCACACCCTTAGTGAACAAGTTCTGTGTCAATCACCTAACCAAGAGCGCTTATTACAAAATACACTGACTGGATCTAGCACAGACTGGATCTACCACAAAATACGGACTGGAAATACCTCAAAACAGGAGCCTATAAAGGACTGCAGATATTATTTGTTCAAAACATTCTTGAGCTGAACGTTGAGTAATCTTGTTGAGTATGCCTCACAAGGAATGTTATGATAACTGTTTCGACTGCGTGTGACTGTGCATGACATTAGCGGTTGTGCCACACAAGTGTTGCAGGTGCAGGTCAAGAATGTGTACAGGCAAGTGAGCCTTCCTGTGTGTGTTCTAACAGAAACGTGAAACTCACTACTTTCATTTTAACTGTGAATTAGCACCACGGCTGCCAGTTAGACTAAAATCTCACTGTTTCCACACAGACTATACGAATATATGAAAAAGGACAGGTAAAAAGCAACTGGTCCATTCAGCCTGCCCTATATTGTTATTGTGTGACTTCTGCAAACATCAACCCCATCCATCTCTCCCCCCCCCACCCCCCACGCCCCGCCCCCCCACCCCACCAGCCCACCATCAGCCATCCAATCCCCTGGAAGAGGCAAGTAAACAGAGAAAAACCTTAAACCAATTTAGGATAACGCTCTGGAAAATTTCTCTCAGACCCTGAAGGCGCTTGAACAAGTTTTGCCAGACCACGGTGACTGGGAGACACATCTCCCAATATCCACCTCTCTTCTACATGCAGTTATGTTGGTCACACTCAGGAACTCGTCCAGCTCCCTCTTGAATGTTTGCAGTAAGTCCGCACTCACTGCACAGGACGACAGCTTGTTCCAGAGGTTGATGGCTCTCTACAAAAAGAAGTACCTCTTAATGTCTAACCATGTCCAATGGCTAATAATAGACTCTCAATGACTCATACACTACAGATCTTTCTCTCACTCAGTAGCATTGAGCATGCAATCCTGCATGGTGTGAATACATACTTGCCTATGGCTCTACCCAAGTGCATAACACTACACTTAGCTGTATTAAAAGACATCTGCCAGATATGGGCCCCTTCCCCCATCACATCTACATCTGCCTGCAATCTATTTTTCTCATCTAAGGTCCTTACACCCACATGTATCTTTGCATCATCCATGGACTTGAGGACAGTTCCCCCGATGCCTTCATCCAGCTCATCGATAAAGATGGTGAAGACCAACGGCCCCAACTTCGATCCCTGCAGGAGTCCATTGGTGACTGGTCCCCATGCAAAATCACTACCATAAATATGGGGTTTTATTCTATAAGCAAGGAGGAAGTCAGAGTTAGAAAGATTTTCTTCAGCAAGAGACTAGAAGACACAGCAAGTATTCTATTTATATCACAGATTTATGTTCATCAACAACAACTTGCATATGTATGGTGCCTTTAATGTAGTGAAAACGTCCCAAGGCACTTCATAGGAGCATAATCAAACAGAATTTGACATTATGAGAAATTAGGACAGATGACCAATAGCTTGGTCAAAGAGGTAGGTTTTCAGGAGCGACTTAAAGGAGGAGAGAGAGGTAGAGAGGCAGAGAGGCTTAGGGAGGGAATTCCAGAACTTAGGGCCCAGGCAGCTGAAGGCACGGCCACTAATGGTGGCGTGATGAAAATTGGGGATGCGCTAGAGGCCAGAATTGGAGGAGCGCAGAGATCTTGAAGGGTTGTGGGGCTGGAGGAGGTTACAGAGATAGGGAGGGGGGCGAGGCCATGGAGGGATTTGAAGACAATGATGAGAATTTTTAAATTGAGGCATTGCCGGACCAGGAGCCAATGTAGGTCACCGAACACAGAGATGATGGGTGAATGGGGCTTAGTGCGAGTTGGGATACAGGCAACAGAGTTCTGGATGGGCTCAAGTTTACAGAGGGTGGAAGGTGATCAACACTAGTTTTTTTTAAACGGTATCAAAAACAAATTTTATTTTTAACATCAATATAACATTTTGAGCGAGAGCACTTGTAACACCAGAGATTCTGTGAAATTGGACAGCAGGATGTTTAATCATTGTATATTATATTTATTTTATAGATTGGGGGCAAGGCAATCGAAAGCAGCTGGAGGATCTGTAATAAGAACAGATGTCTCATGACACTGAATCTGGTGGCTGTTAAGAACACAAAAGATCCAGGAAATTCATGCTGAGGCGCGGAGTCGGGGGTGGGGTGGGCAAACCCAGCACCTCCACATGACCGAAGGTATAGCGTGAGTATTTCATTAGTGGGTAATCCACTGCCAAATAGAACTTTATCATATTATACTACCAGCCAGATTGTGTCATATCCCTTCAGATCCCCATGCTGCTGTCTTTCTCACCCTTTCACCTGCATTACGCTGCCTGTGCTAGATGGTGTTCCTGCTACACAGCAGTAAGGAAAAGCAGCAAAGGTAGGTTGTTTTAATAAGAGTGAACTATGCACAACTAATTCTAAAAATAACAAATAACCGTGGTAACGTTAAGGTTGTAATTCAATGTCGGGGGGCTTTTAACATTCATCAACCGACTGAACTCCACTCTTGCATTTAACACATTATTGGAACTGGTTTGAATTACTGAGTCACTGCCGACCATTTATTAATCTATATTTAATTCAGCAATATTACGAGTGCAAGGTTTATTGGCTGCCTGATGATGCAATAATGCACGATGCAATCTTTATGTAGTCACAAAATGGGAAGAGAGTCCGGTGAACTGGACATCAATAGCCAGCTTCCAAAAAAAAAACAACAGTATCACAAGCAGAGAGGAAGAGGAAGAAAGCTGCAAATTCTGGAAATGAGAAATAAGAATCGAACATGCTCGAAATTCACAGCAAGTTCTTCAGCACCGAAGAGAAAAAAAAGATGGATTAGTGTTTCAGGCTGATGTCGTCAGATGCTGACAGGCCTTTCCAGCATTCTTTGTTCGTATTAGAAGTGTATCACATGGATGTTATCGAATTGTGACATGACATAAAAAATAAAACCAAATAGTTCAATAGAACAAGAACTTAGGGGCTGGAACATGAACATTAATTTCAGCTAATGGAAACTTAAAAAGGGCAGAAGAGAAGGGGAAGAATAGAAAAACAAAATGAAAGAGGAAAAGTAGGAGATGGGGGGAATGAGTGAGAGAATAGAGAAAGAAGCAAGAGGAGATTCAGGTAACAAACGATTGCCATTATACAACAGCTACTGGTGTGGGACTGGTGGGTGTAGATTGCAATGTTAGAGCATAATTATACTGAAAGCTGTGTGTCATCAGAAAGAAAAGAATAAAGACTCACACTTATATAGCACCTTTCATGACCTCAGAATATCCCAAAGCATTTTGCAGCCAATGAAGTATTTTTGAAGTGTAGTCACTGTTGAAATGTAGGAAACGTGGCATCCAATTTGAAAACAATGAAGTCCCACAAACAGCAATGAAATAAATGACCAGATGTTGGTTGAGGGATAAATGTTGGCCAGGGCACCGGGAGAACTCCCCTGATCTTTTTCTAATAGTGCCGTGGGATCTTTCACATGCACCTGAGATAGCAGACAGGGCCTCAGTTTAACGGCTCATCCAAAAGACGGCACCTCAGACAGTGCAGCACTCCCTCAGTACTGCACTGATGTACCAGCCTAGATTTTTGTGCTCAAGTCTCATGGAGTGAGGCTTGAACCCACAACCCTCTGACTCAAAAGCGAGAATGCTACCATCGAGCCAAGGCTCGGACTTGCAAGTCTACCACTGGGCCCAGCCAGGGCAGGGCTTTGTGTGTGTGCATTTAAAAGCACACATAGAACTTTTCTCCCCTAGCTGGTAAAGTTTTAATGTTTTATCAATATGACAGGCTGGAGTGCCCACACATTCATAACATTAAAATGAATCTGCTTTAAATTTGTACGGTTTCGGGCTGCCCAATTTCTTAAAAGCAGCTTCACATAGGACCCAAAATTATACTACACCTGATGTGAAGCCAGAGGGGGGATTACAATTCTTAAGGCAAAATAGGCTAGGGAGTCAGATCCTTGATCTGACACCTGAGTTATGACAGCCTAATTGAAGTTGAGAGCACATTTCAAATGAGCAACTATTACATAACATCATGAAATCACAGTGCCATCTCTCACCACCAGATCCCTTTGCTATGTGAACTGCCACACCGTATTTGGCAATGAGACTTTTTAATTTTATTTTGATTTACTTCTCTATTTCTTCAACAATATCTGAATTTCTTCAAACGTAGGAATGAGCAATGGCTTGCATCCTCATACAACGAATCTCGGCAATACACTTTCATTTTAAATTTGTTCAGATTTAATACATTGTACATTTAAATCTAATTGATAAAGTACAACAGCAATAACTGATATGACAAAAAAAAAGCTCCTCTTCTGTGGCTAAGTGGCTCTCCCTCAGCCAGGGTATTTAACCAGCACGGGAACCATTTATTGCCTTAGACAGACCTGACAAGTGCAAGTTCTCACTTTGTGTTATTATAAATCATACAAGCCACAATCTTCTTTTATGTTATAAATCACAGATAAAAAAAACAGAACAAGTTTGACAATGAGATAATGCAGAAACAAGTAAAATATGATTCTGATGACAAAGTAACAGCCATCTATACTATAGTGTTTTATTAATCAAAAACATGAATATTAATACAAGCATGTTGGTAAAAAGGGAAACCACAAAATCTTCCAGTTGCAAAGAAGGGTCACATCCAAACTGTTACCTTTCTTTTTCCAGTGTCCGAGCTACCTACTAGTATTTGGGTTTTTTTTTCCTCTCTCTTTTAAGCAGTCCAGAAATGGCAGTTGTATGTCACTGGATTAGGGACGGTCATGAGCAGGGCTGTTGGTTTATGGTGACTGAATAAGTCAAACTCCCATTCTTATACATGGAACTGTGGGACCACCGACAGTGGTTCTGGGGATCAATCCCCTCCAGCTGCTCGTGAAACTAATGGCCTCAGTCATGTGGTTTAACCCCAGATCCCATCAACATTTGAACTAGAGTGTCACAGGAACATAGCAAATCTAGGCTGACACTCCAGTGCAGTGCTGAGGGAGTGCCGCACTGTCGGAGGGGCAGTGCTGAGGGAGTGCTGCACTGTCAGAGGTGCCATCTTTCGGATGAGACGTAAAACTGAGGCCCCGTCTGTTCTCTCAGGTGGACGTAAAAGATCCCATGGCACTATTTCAAAGAAGAGCAGGGGCGTTCTCCTCGGTGTCCTGGCCAATATTTATCCCTCAATCAACATCACTAAAAAAAAACAGATTATCTGGTCATTATCACATTGCTGTTTGTGGGAGCTTGCTATGCGCAAAATTGGCTGCCGCGTTTCCTACATTACAACAGTAACTACACTTCAAAAAGTACTTCATTGGCTGTAAAAGCGCTTTGGGATGTCCGATGGTCGTGAAAGGTGCTATAGAAATGCAAGTCTTTCTTTCAGGAGTAGGCCATTCAGCCCCTCAATTAGATCATGGCTGATCTTTGTCTTAACTCCATCTAACCGCCTTGGTTCCATAACCCTTAACACCCTTGCCTAACAAAAATCTATCAATTTCAGTTTTGAAATTTTTAATTGACCCCCTCAGCCTCAACTTTTTGGGGGGCGGGGGGGAGAGAGTTCCAGATTTCCAATACCCTTTTGTGTGAAGAAGTGCTTCCTGACATCACCCCTGAATGACCTAACTCTAATCCAGTGTCCTCACTGGCTACCTTTACCACAGTTTCTAACTCGCATACAACCGTGCAGCAGTGTCTAAAATTTGGGGAACAGGGGAGCAGGGAAACTGTGTGGGAGCATCGTGCTGGGTCGAAGGGATGCTTGTAGTTGGAGTTGCAGAAGTTATTTCCCCCCCCCCGCCCCCAGTTGTACGAACACCCACTGGGACCTAAAAGAGGGATGAAGTAGAGATTTTAAAAAAAATAAAGGTTTTATTTGTTTGAAATTTCAGGAAAATTAAATGTAAAATATTTAGTCACTCTTGGGCATAATTAACTGTTAATTGATTACAAGAAGAATTGCTGCATCTGTGTTAAAAAAAGTGCATTTATGTTTAATGACATCGATACAGTTTAAAGCAACATTAACACAAAAAAAAGCCCCTGAAATCCCCCTATATGCAGCATTGCTCCTGTAAACGGTGCCTCAGGCTTTGCCTGGGATTGGCGTTAGCTGCCAGACTGTTTTTATTCCCTACAGCGCACTTCTCGCCTTCAGGTCCCGGGCATCCATCAGCCTAATGGGAGCTGAGTTTGCAACTGACAGGGAGAGAGAGGAGGGGGGGGGGGGGTTGGTGGTGGGGTGGGAGGGAGCTGGTCGCTGTTGATGTCACAGCCAAGAGACAGTCATGATTGGATCTAATTATAATTTGCAGCAGCAAATAGACAAGCTTCTCTGCACGATTGGCTTCAAAGTGGATAGTGCCAAGAGAGAGAGAGAGAGAGTAACTAATAGAAGAGCAGAAAGTAGGATTGTTGCATTCAAAGCCCGCCAGAGCAAGCTGGAGGTTGCAGCTTTTTAATATAAGGGCCGTCTGACGACTGGCTTGTAAATCAGCTTTAGTCAGGGCCACCTCACTCTCCCAAGTGTTTAATGAGGAAAGGGCAGCTTCAAGAGCAGAGGTAGAGAGCGAGACACAACAGGGAGAAAGAAGGACTGTGAGGGGTGAAAGTGTAAGGAAGGGAGGGGGGAAGTAAGTCACAAATAATAGACCAAAAAAAGTGGAGTGGAAGAGAGAGGAAGGAGACACACACACATTTAAAAGGCACTCTGAAGCACTGTATTCTCAAAACTGCGGCAATGGCATCAGTGCTGGTGAGCAACAGAGCTTCGGGAACTCCGGGCAGCCAGCTTAAATGCAAGTTCAAAAGGAGAAGAAGGAGGAGATCGAAGAGGAAAGGTAAGATGCGTTTCCTGGCGTTTTAAGAGCGTGTGTCGTTGCCGAGCGGGGCTAAATGCTGCCGGCAGACTGAGTGAGCCCTGTCACCACTCCACGTTTCTATTAGCTGGAGATAACAATGATATATTCCAGGCAGCCGGTAGATAAAAGTGTAATTGATGAATAATTGAAGAGAGCAGTGTTTATCCAGTCACTGATTGTCGGCGCGGGCAGTGTGGTGCACGGTTCTGGAGGAAGGGAAACCGAGATAAGTGGTGGCTTTTTGACTATAGGTATTTTCCATTCTGGTGACTATAAATGACGGTGTGCGTTATTGTTCAGTGTCACAAGGAACAATCTGGCTGTGTGGGGCTACTAAATAAATCACATTTTATATGCTAGGAGCAACTATCTCTTGTCTGTATTCATCGTTCCTCCGCGGTGACAGTTAATGTTTATGTGGCTTGGCTGTACTCGGTCCAGTTGTAAAACTAAAGTTGGCAGTTGTCTTTTTTTTCCCCTCCTCCCTCGGATTTGATAACCGGTCTCAGCTCAAAAGGCAAAATCAGTTGGGGTTTTTTTTTAAATTATTTTTGGAAGTGTTAATGTGACTGAAGTTGAGTTGAGATATGATTTCGGGTCTGTGCGTGGAGCTGGTTGAAATAAAAGGATGGGAATGTTCGCGGTAATCGACAGCTCGACGCAAATTCGGACTGAACTGGGGGGAAGCGTGTTGTGAAATGCAACGTGTTAAGTGGAGACCAGAAGTTAGAACAAGCGAAACGAAAACTGGGAATTGCAAATCAGGAAAAAAAGTGTCTAATAGAGCTGATGCACTCCTCGTAAGCGAAATCCCGGCAATGGCCTGATCCAGGCAAATTGGTCCCGAGTCTCAATTCACGCTGCTTTCACTGTAGACAGTCAGCCAGCTCTGGGAGGAAGAAGTGTCATTCCAAACAACTTGTGCATCTGTCCCGACCTATTGCTGAGGCCAGAAGTTCGCTGCAGTCGCTTTTTTTTTGCTTGTTGCCATCTCAAAAGAAAATCAAATCGCAAAATACCGTAGGTTTGAGACCAGCACAACGTCGTCATGGAAACACAACATCAACACAAACTGGCTTGTTCCCCCCGAAGCTTACCTTTTTAAGTTCCAGGATTTGTTTCGAAGAATAACCAGTACTGACTTGAAACCTGTGTCCACATTGAATTTACAAGGAAGTAGCTGTTCCCTCTTGCCTCCCCGACCCCCCCCCCCCCTCCCCTCCCCTCCCCAGCCGTTGTTTTATACTGGTTGTTAAACTAATATTTTTTTTAATTGTTCTGATCCTAAAAGGGACGAAATCAACCCGCGTCTGAACTGAATCCAGCAGTTCTGGGCCAATATTGTGACAATTGCAAAGAATCTGCGCTGCGCCGGGTCCAAACTGGCCCAGTGTAGACTCGCATTTACTGGAGGAAGGTCACTGATACCCCAGATTCTGGAATATAGGAGACATATTTAAGAAAAAATACACCATGATTTATACATGAGTTGGTTTACATTCCCTTACAGCCGAGGCCACAATCTCTCAAACTTCGGATCGCTGTCCTGTAAAGAGCTCACTGCGCATTGTGTGTCTTGGATCAATTTGGTCCGAATTCATTCACTCTAAATCCTATCTTCAGGTTGTGTCGCACATAAACTTTTGTGGTGTTTGAGTGTATTCTGACATTTCAATACTGCGCTGTAAAATGAATGTTTAAATATTTATATATTCTCACAATTCATCCCTCTTGGATTGTTTTTAAATGATCTTTGAAATATGTAGAATTATACCTACTTGTGCAAATTATTGCCCAAATTAGCTCAGAGGGGCAGAACGCATTTAGTCACAATAATTCATTTTGGTCCCGTTCTCTTCACTTATTATAATTCACTTCAAAAATAAATGTTTAGTAAACCTTTTAGAAAGCTGCAGCGGCAATTACAATTTAACAGGAGAGAAGACTAAAGCAGAACAGGAAGGGGAGAGAGAGAGAGAGAGAGTGCAACAGAGGAAAATAAAGCAGCATGTTACAGAGGAGGGAAACACAAGAACTATAATCGGAAACGACACCGACAAGAACAGGATAACTCGGAGAAAGGAAAAGATAATGATAAACTAATGATAGAGGATAGAGACAGAGAGAGAGAAAATAACGAGGTGGACAACAAATAAATGGTGTAGGGGAAGATGAGCATTAGAGGTGAGCATGTAGGTTTTTTTTACTAAGTTAGATTTCTATGAAAAATTAATAATATTGAAAAATCGCACCTAGGAGCTGAACACAGCGCTTGGCCGTCCGCCTCCCCTGCAGTGGATAAGGTAATAAATGAGCATGTTTCATCTTGGCTGGGTTCAGGGATAGAAACTCTCTCCACGGTCAGGCTGGCTCGGCTCTTGCAGACGTGCCCCCCGCTTATCGCCGACACACTCTGCTGACCGCTGAAGAGGGAAAGAGTGGATTTGATGATAAAATGAAATCGATTAAATCTTTATCCTCCGTCTAATTCCTCCAAGCTTTTACTATCACCCTTCATTGCCGGTGATCCGTGTAATGACAGCAATTTGAGATTGCATCAAGGGCATTAGCAAATGATGGCTGAACGCAACGACAAAAACAAATTTAGAATAAAAATTGCCCCTGCACCCAAGGTTGGTGAGGGTGCAACCGGCTCCCCACTTCCCTCCTCCACTTTCTCCCGGACTTATTCCTGGCATTAGCGGCAGATTTCCACATTGCAGTCCGGGTTTCTACACCAGAACAATCCCTTTCTTCGCCAGTGCGGAATAATTCAGGCACCCATGGGTATTAAATAGCTTGCTGAACGGCGCTGCACTCCCAGTTGCCTTGATTGATTCCCGGCAGTTGATTTAACTGCTGTAAAAATACAGCTTTGAATTTTAATTGCTCGCAATAAAAGGACTGGGAGAAGTACTTAGCAAAACTCACACTATCTGCAGTGATAGGTTTTTTTATGGATTAACCCCCCCCCCCCCCCCCCCCCCCACACACACACACACATTCACTCACTCCTTAACTCTCTTGCCAACCCCCAACCTGAGTTCTGACCGAGCAGTCTTGTTTTCTGTATTTATTTCCAACGCTCCTTTTCAATTCTGTGATCGCTCCACTCAAGAGAAAGGTTCTCGGTAGTAACGCCGCCTGCTATGAAAGAGAAGGGGACGAAGAGCTCTTGTGACGGAGCCAAAGAGTTCTCGCCTTTGCCAGGAAGTATTTGGTTGGGTGGGGGGCTGGGGGGGGGGGTGGAAAGTTTACCTTTTGGATTCAGCTCTGTCCTTTAAGAAAGGTGAAGAGAGAGAAGAGGATACAAGGGAAAGGAATGTATGAACAATAAAGAGGAAAGCACCGAAGGAATGAAGTTAAGTGCAGGGATGTGGGGAAGATCATATCCCGAGTAGAGTTGACAAGAAGGCATGGAGTTATTGACAACACACCTTGACACTTCTGTAGCTTTCCTAGTGTAGAGAGCAGCGTGTCAGACTAGTTATACTAGCGGTGAGCGGGGGAGAGAAACAGAGAGAGAGGAGGGGGGGGGGGAACAAAGGCACGAAGAGATGAGTTTTTAGGAAGGTTTTGAAATCGGGTTGGTGAGATGAAGGGATTTGAGAAGAGGGAGCTCCGGAGGACGGGGTGCAGAGCCTGAATAAGGGCAGGTGGTACGGAGAGAGTTGGCAATGAGAACTAATTGATGTTACATGCGCTGAATGACTCCATGCTGCTATTCTGTTTCTATTTTCCACAAAATAACAATTCTCCCAAAAACACATTTTAATTCCATTATTACACTTTTAAAATCTCATCCAAAAATGATACTCTTCACTTTTTTCAATCGTTATTTGAAGTTAAATATAATTAGATTTTTGCCTTTAACGATTTGCAGTTGTGCACCTGTAGAAATGGCACAAAAATGTTACTTTACAAGGAAGTAAATCAGCAGTCTTTAAAGGTGATTAATCCTGTCGCCTATACTCCAGTGGTGGAGCATGGCCTAGCAAATTGAGGGTCGTGGGTTCATGCTCTAAGCCTTGGCTGATAGTTGAACTCCCCTGCTCTCGCTGAGCGGCTTTGGCTGGCTCTCAGTTGAGCTGGTGGCAGGGGAGCGTTCCATCTGAGTGAGCAAGGAAGGCTGGCAGGAGCAGCCTTACTCCGCACAAGGACACCTCCTGTCAGACAGAGAAGTCTGCATTCATCTTCCCTCTGCTCTGAAGGTAGAAGCCCAACAGTGGGTGGCAGCAGAAGGGGGCATACGATTATGAATAGCAGAAAAACAAAACGTTTTCGTTCCTTGTGGAATGTAAAATCGTCTTTTAACAATCAACAAGCGGGCAGGACTACAGCAAGTTGTGTTTTGAGACTGGAGATTACAGCAGTAGGTGGGTCTTTAATGTATTTTACAGAGAAACCAACATTATGGGAATGTTAGGAGTGAGCTTTACATAGAATTACATAGAATATACAGCACAGAAACAGGCCAGCACAGAAACAGGCCAATCGGCCCAATCAGTCCATGCCGGCGTTTATGCTCCATTCAAGCCTCCTCCCATCCTTCCTCATCTAACTCTATTGGCATAGCCCTCTATTCCCTTCTCCCTCATATGCTTATCTAGCTTCCCCTTAAATGCATCTACACTATTCACCTCAACCAGTCCCTGTGGTAGTGAGTTCTGCATTCTCACCACTCTCTGGGTAAAGAAGTTTATTCTGGATTCCCCATTTGATTTTTTGGTGACTATCTTATATTGATGGCCTCTAGTTTTGCTCTTCACCACAAGTGGAAACATACTTTCTGTGTCGACTCTATCAAAACCTTTCATACTTTTAAAGACCTCTATTAGCCTTCAGCCTTCTCTTTTCAAGATAAAAGAGACCCAGCCTGTTCATCTTTTCCTGATAGGTATAACCTCGCAGTTCTGGTATCATCCTTGTAAATCTTCTCTGCACCCTCTCCGGTGCCTCTATATCCTTTTTTATAATATGGCGACCAGAAATGGTGAGATTATACCTCAGATCCATGTAAACAGGTGGATTTCTTTTGAAATCATACTCTCAGCCTGGGGGGTACAAGGATTTGGGCGCATTCTCCCCGTGATTTTCCGTCTAATAAAGTAATGGATGGAAAATCAAGAGTGTAAATGCTCAATATGTGCTTCCAGCAGGTGAGGCTCTGCGCCAGGAGTGCAATCTCCTAAAATGTCCCCTGTGTAACTGTGTTTACTTTTTAAAGAGTTAGACATGTTAAAATAGGTGACATTTTCAAACCCATCTCATTGAGCCTCACTCCAAAACACAGGGAGCTGATGGGTTTGAATAATTATCCCCTTGCATGTCCCACACCTCTTTTTTTTTAACCTAACTTTTGTATATACAGATTGTACTAGATACATCTTACTGAGAGAGAACTTGTATCACTGAAGAGCCTCACAACTGTGCAGAGTGGAGTTCAACATAGTTTTATTAAATGCTGTTTGGGAGCCAGTTGTGTTTCTCCTTGCAGCTTAGTATCAGCCAAGGGCAAGGTCAAACTCATTCCACACTCTTCTGCCCAGTGAATGGTGGCTCCCAAATGTCAGTTTAAAAATGAAATGGTGCTGAATTTCATCATTCCTCTTGGTCGTGCTTCCCAATGGGATTCAGTGGTGTTTGCAGAGCAAGTTCGCTTTAACTAAACATCCATTGTTTGAAGCAACAGAAGTACCTGAGCTTATCCTTAACAGCCATGAAGATCCATGTCTGTGCCAAAACATACGAGGAAAAAATACTTTTGATTTGAAAGCAGCCGGCCTTCTCTTGATAAACATAGCCACAGGAGTAGGCCATTCAACTCCTCGAGCTTGTTCCGCCATTCAATTAGATCATGGCTGATCTGTATCTTAACTTCATCTCCCAGCCTTGGCTTTGTAATCGTTAATACCCTTACCTAACAAAACTCTATCAATCTTCAGTTTTGACATTTTCAATTGACCTAGCCTCAACAGTTTTTTGGGCGCGTGAGTTCCAGATTTCCACTGCCCTTTGTGTGAAGAAATGCTTCCTGACATCACCCCTGAAAGGCCTAGCTTTCATTTTAAGGTTATGCCCCCCTTGTTCTGGACTCCCCCGCCACAGAAATTAGTTTCTCTCACTCTACCTTTACCTTTTCAAGTCCTTTCCTTTTAAATAAATATCTTTTTTGTTTAACTTCAGTTTTTTATTGATATCTGCGGATTCCGGCGGAGTTTGAATCTGCTAAGTGTGGTTGAAAGCAATTTTATTAATGCGGCCCACAATTCTGCTGCTTTTAAATATAATTGATAATGCGACAGAAATGTAGCACCACACTCACCCGCAGTGTTACTAAACTTCATGCCATTGCGTTCAATCCCACTAAACTGTTGTAAAGTCGCAGTCATGTTCCATGGGGTGGGGAGGAGAGGTCATTGATGCAATTTTGTTTAATTGTCTCTTAATCAAAAATGAAAGGTGCACACATGAATAAATCAGAGCTGAGCAAAAGTTTCCAAGTATAATTCAATAAGTTTATTACAATAAAAATGTTAAATATTTTTGTATGTGTGTGTATCTATATCTCAATCAATTCCTCTATGCAATATTTCTCGCATCTGATCTGTACAGCTACATGCTATGGCTGTAAGTGAGGATTTTCATAAAATCTGTTTTAATTCCCCTTTCTGGCACTGACATAACAATTGCTCTCATATTCAAAAGACAGTCATGGGCGACCCCATAACTCTGGGAGGTGACAGTGGGCTCAGCAACTCCAGGCA
Organism: Squalus acanthias; assembly: GCA_030390025.1. Classification (NCBI taxonomy): domain Eukaryota; kingdom Metazoa; phylum Chordata; class Chondrichthyes; order Squaliformes; family Squalidae; genus Squalus; species Squalus acanthias. Next base: position 154,328,813 of record CM059428.1, read on the forward strand.
ACCAGCTAGAAACACGAGGGGGTGGGGGGTGGGGGAGGTGAACAGATATGCTGCAGAGGGTTGGAGCGATCTTAGGGTCTCACTTGACTCATATCAACTACTGTCATTGAGGGCAGCATCAGTCAGCACCCCTCATTTGTACCCTTACCACTCATGACACGCTCCAGTCTAAGTGACATCCTGTATCCAAACTCCAATAATGGAGTCATTACTAGAGTGTGTTGGAATATTCTGTAGAAAATGAGAGATAAATCTCAATCTAAAATCGGAATCAGACCAGCGCACTCTAACATAACTGGTCGAATGGGAAAGGACACCACATCAGTTCTGATATTTTGTCTCAGGATTTCAACCCATTTAACTTAGCAATTTAAGCAACTCAGATGATGGTTTGAGTTTGACACGAGGTGGCTATGTTGGATACGAGCACAGGGGATGGGAGAGGGCAGCTCCGACTGACTCTACTTGGCGCCTAGTCTGTTCCGTAGTATTGGTTTGATCAGCTTCCTTTACAATAATACAGCTTAAATGTTAAATCTGTATGATGTGAGTGTAACATGCCATTTATCTAAAAGCATTCTGTTTTTCAGACTTTCCACAGCGGGTGGATATGTGTTGAGATTAAGCAGACATGTATTTGATGGACTAATCTGTAGGAAATGTTGCAGATTAATGTGATGGTTTTGGTCAGCAGCTGTGAGCAGATTTTGTGCAGATTTCATTTGATTTTTACATTTATCCACGCGGTGGGCTCCTGGCCGTGTTTTGGGTCAGCGTTGCATTGGGTGAAAAGAAATTGGTCGCGCCAGACTGCGGATGAATCCAAACATTCCTGTTCTTGCTCACTCGCTGCCAGAAAGTGCGTGTGCATGGCCATTGGCTGAGAACCAGGATCATGCTCAACTGTGCTGCCCCACTTGGTTGAATAGCCTGTCAATGCTGACCGTCTAGGTTCGCGCTTGAAGAAGAATGGTATCACTTGGCGACGGCCCTTGTACAATGGTCCGCCAGCACAAAACACCGTGCCTTCGGGAGATGAGGGCGAAAGTGGGGGGAAAAATGTAATGGAAAAGCTGTACACTTGACAATACAGCTCGACGTTGCAATATGTACACAACCCCCAAACATTCTGTGGGAGACGGTGTGTGTGTGTGCCTCACAATAGGCTCTCACGCCAGCAGCAAGCCATGCTCTGCCTGGCACAAACTAGGAATATGTTATTAAACCTTTCTGCAGTTCCTTTTCATCCCCCCCCCCCCCCCCCCCATCGTCTTCAGAAGAGTTCAGCTCGTATCAGTAAGATGAGCCCTTGATAAGGGGGAGAAGTACATCACAACGGGCACTGTAGCACAAAAAGTAATTCAGCGTGTAAAGTACTTTGGCATGTTTCAACATAATGGAGATACTTTATAAATGCAAGCATTTCCTTTTTTTTATTTCCATAACTGCTTAAGATGCAATGGATTTATGTTGTGGTTTAAAAACAATAACAATTTTACCACACCCTGTGGAATATTTCCTCATATAGCGGAATGGATATCATTGTAAGAGAATGTTTCACAGTGTGTGATCCGCCCCTCGGTATGGATTAGATTTAAAATGAATAGTTCCACTCGTCAATTTAATTTGAATGACTTTGGTAATGCGTGATGTAAACCATCATCTTGGAACGATACCAGGCGATACTAGTGCAGGGACGTTTAACGTGCTTATATGAAATCTCTTACTCGCTATTTTAAGAGAAATTAACTCGTATGTTTAACAACCCCATCAAAACAGCAGAAGAAGGAATTTCATTTTTAAACGTGCCAAGCATTCCACGGCATAAGTTCAAGGTCAAACTATGAAATGAGGAATCGTGGAATACGGTCCCTATGACTCTAAGTTCACTCGTAGCAAATAAATCGTATTGAATACTTCCTGATTATTTAGCCTCCGCGTCTCATTTTGTGCTCTTCAATCCACGCAGTGAAAGTGAGTAAAGTCAGTACAACCTATCAAGCTTGCGGTGACTGCTGGAATAATAGATTCTGATGAGATTTGGCGGAGTACTGCTCCCTGGGTGTCGTTATTGTGTTTGACTAAATGCATTCTGTTTCCAATGTTTCATTTTTTTTTTAAATGAACCATTGCTTTGAAAATTAGATTTAAGCTAAGTGTCAGTTATTCCTGTGTAAATAATTTGTAACCGAACAGGATGAATATTCTATTTATAAAGCAGGGAGAGTTTCTCCAGCAACAATTCAGATCCTTGCCAAAACATATTGCACACCTGTTGTGAAAACACAACCAGAATGTCCTGTTTGTTTGCGTTTCATAACTGGACTGGGCACAATTACACAATTAACCCAATAGCAATTTAACAACAAAAATAACATTGATCAATTTCAGTCTGGCTGAAATAAAATGATTGATTGATTGCAGTAAAAAAAAAAAGAGCATTGTGAAGCATGCACACTGGTATGAGAGTTGGCTCAAAAGTCGGACTGCTCCTCTCATCTGCAAATCCTTTAATTCTGAGGGCTAGTGGATTGCCAGAGCTGTTTGTTATTCAGTTAACCAGTCTGCATGCAATTTGTCTAAGAAGAAGCCGATTCTTTAGTGTGGATGGAATACAAGTGATTCAGGTGGAATACCACCTCAGAGAGGCTTTCTGCCGTTGTGCAGTAAATAGTGAGTCTATTTAAGGTCAACACTGCTCAAGCGTAAACGTGTAACTAAGTTGCTTATCACCTATTTTAATAAACGGGGCAAACACGAGGCAGAAGTCATGTCTCATTAATAGAAGCGGTGCATATTCCATATCGAACGATTTGTGAATTTCTATTTCCTCGCATTGTTCTGTTAGCACGAGAGCTGCAGAGATTACAGGAAAGAAGCTTTGCGTGAAAATAGTAATCATCGAGGAAAAAATGGATTTAAAAAAAAAAAAATTGGTGCATATTTCGAAACCTCGCCTCAACTGCATCCAAGGATTAATGTTGGCCGGCAGTCAGGAGCTGCCTCAGAACGTCGCATCATTTATGTTCCTATTACTGCTTACTCGCTGCCGAACCGCACAGCTCCATAAACCGGACAGGCTTGGAACAGGAATACAGATTCCCCGCTCAGAACAACATCTCATCCAGCGTTGTTAACCAACAGGGAAGCGAGTGTTGTCTGGTGCCGGGCACGATCGTTTCCACATATATTTTGGCAGTCAACATTTTTTTGTATTCCCCCCCCCCCCCCCACTTACATTTCAACAAAAAATAAAGGACAGATTATGAAGAAGCTGGCATGTGCCCCTGATAACCATAGGCCTTCTGTGCTGGTCCTGGCTCAGAGGCCTTCTGTGTCAGCTGCCACTGGCTCATTTCTATCAGTGTGCCAGTTTCCTTTAATCCGCCTCCTCCTCCCCCCCCCCCCCTCATTTTATATTATAGGTTATTAATGGGCGCGCAGTCAATTTAACAAAGATTGTGCTGCACAGTAGGACCTGCGTCGTCTGGAAGTGTGGAATAATCCCGTTTATCATTACAAAACCAGTAACTGCTGCAAACGCTCAGCAGGTCAGGCAGCAGCCGGGGAGAGAGCAGACAAGTTGACAGTTCAGGTGCGAATCCTTCATCGGAACTTTATTATTATAATTATTATCTTTTTTTTGAGAAATCCTACTGAGCAAATTAACCAGGACCGAGGACGAGCCAAAGTGACATTCTCTTCTCTTGCCTTGACATGTTTAATGAGAGGATCATTTCCGATCTCGCTCCCCCACCACATTCAATTTGAGGCAATCAGCAAGAACTTAAAGGCAAAGACTATGCCGTCAGTCTTTACTTTTAATGATGTACAAAGAAAGGAAGTGAGCGTCGTGTTAAAGCACTTTGGTCATTTAACTGTCGCTGAGCTCCACAAACCAAGAGGAAATCATTAATCAAAATGATCAAACTAAGGAAATAATTCCACTCACTGTCGGCACACTGCACACGCCTGGTCTTCTCTGAGTCCCACAGCAGGGGGTTTGAGCCGGTATTCTAAGTTGACATCCCAGTGTAGTACATAGGAACAGGAGTGGGCCATTCAGCCCCTCTAGCCTGTTCCACCATTCAATGAGATCATGGCTGATCTGCGCCTCAACTCCATTTCCCTGCTTGAGCTCCATATCCCTTGATACCCTTTCCCAACAAAAATCTATCGATCTCAGTCTTAAAACCTCCAATTGACCCAGAATCCATGGCCTTTTGTGGGGAGCGAGTTCCAGATTTCTATTACCCTTCCTGATTTCCCCCCGAATGGCCTAGCTCTAATTTTAAGATTATGTCCCCTCGTTCCTGATTCCCCTCCCCAGAGGAAATAGTTTCCCTGCATCTATCCTACTAGGAAGTGCTGCATTGTTGGTGGGGATCTGTTCTGGTGGATATTAAAGATCTTATAGCGTTGCTCAAAGAAGACCAGGGTGTTCTAGTGCGCTGGTCAACATTACTCCTCCAAATAACACCGCCAAAATGGAACGTTGCGGGGTGGGGGGGGGGGGGGGGGGTGACTATTCGCTGCATTTGCCGATCTAATAACAGTCACTGCACTTTAAAAAGTAAACCATTGTGTGAAAAGCTCCAAGGCATTTTGATGCTTTGGATAAGGTACTATTTAATTGCAAGTGTTATCATTGTAGCCGACACTGGGTATGGCGCACCGAGAAATCTCATAGCTGAAGGATTTGAATTCTGAAGAAACATCAGTCCAGAAACATTAACCTTTTGAGGGCAACTGACTGCACAAGCACAGTGGAAAGTTGTCCAGAGTAACAGGGAACTAAATCTAGGCCCATTAACACGAGAACACTCTGAGAAGAAGAGATAATTTGAATCCGCACTATTTTTAAACCAGGTATTTTCTGGCGTTGTCAAAGGGATAATTTATTCTTCTTCTTTTACATATGAAAATGCATTAATATGCAGTTCTATTCAAATATAGTCGATTTCTTTTAAGTAAATAACCCATTGCCTAAAAACTTAGCTTGGTTCACTTATCAGGATTACGAAGCATCAATATACTGCTTTATGTGGTTTTAAAGATAAGAATCGAAATAATTCACTCGTTTAAACTCACGTTTGGAAGGAATTTGGTTTTGAAGATATTGAAATTGTGTTTTTTTTTACCAGGGATCGATATCTCTCACTCGTGCCTGTGTTTGAAAATTACTGTTACACCAGTCCTGTGAAACTAGATCCACGACCTCTCTGATTGGGAGGAACTAGCAGCAAGAGACTGATGTTACAGTAATCTGTAAACGCGGGTGCTTGTGAGAGACAGTGATGTCCTTGTGAAATGCTCACGAGTATCTCAAAAACCAACTGCCTTCCAATATGATTTCCATTAAGTGAGCTACACATAGGGTAATAGATGACTGGCAGTGAGTTACAAGGCAGTAATTCAATCCAGCGGTTCCCATGGATGTCATAAACCACAAGATTGAATTACTGCCTCAAACTCGTTGCCAGATATTTCTTGCGCTTTCTCTTCTATCGCTTATTGCTTATTTTAAAATCATGCTCAATATTTTGCGTTTTCTCACTATTATGTGGCAGGCTTGCTGAAGGCAGTAACATGACTTATCTGGGAGTAATAAAGAGTTATCAAGTGCCCGGTAGTATATTTAACCTGATGAGTCCCCCCACCCCCTCCCCAGCAAATCAATAAGAGATACAAGTTACACAATAGACTTATTACACACAACTGTATATAGCAGCTACGGAATGAATTCATGGTGAAAACTACTTGTGCACAAGGACATTACTGAGAAACTATTGCTGCTGTATGTGCATATCTTCAGCGCACCCCAGTGTGTCCCAAATTGACAATTGACCAGGTGCATCCTCCAACTTTGGCAGTAAAATCCGCACATTCCGTTTGCGCTCAGCGGCTCTCTATTCCCAGCACTACCTCGCCCCAGCTCTCTCTCCCCATCGCTCTCTCTCCTCAGCTCTCTCTCTCTCTCTGTATCCCCAGCTCTCTCTCTCTCTCTATCCCCAGCTCTCTCTCTTTCTCTATCTCTGTATCCCCAGCTCTCTCTCTTTCTCTCTCTCTCTATCCGCAGCTCTCTCTCTCTCTCTCTATCCGCAGCTCTCTCTCTCTCTCTCTCTCTCCCCAGCTCTCTCTCTCTCTCTATCCCCAGCTCTCTCTCTCTCGCTCTCTCTATCCCCAGCTCTCTCTCTCTCTCTCTATCCCTAGCTCTCTCTCTCTCTCTATCCCCAGCTCTCTCTCTCTCTCTCTATCCCCAGCTCTCTCTCTCTATCCCCAGCTCTCTCTCTCTCTCTCTCTATTCCCAGCTCTCTCTCTCTCTCTCTCTATCCCCAGATCTCTCTCTCTCTCTCTCTCTCTATCCCCAGCTCTCTCTCTCTCTATCCCCAACTCTCTCTCTCCTTCTCTCTACCTCCATCTCTCTCTCTCTCTCTCTCTTTATCCCCAGCTCTCACTCTCTCTCTCTCTCTCTCTATCCCCAGCTCTCTCTCTCTCACTCTATCCCCAGCTCGCGCTCTCTCTCTCTCTCTCTCTCAATCTATCCCCAGTCTCTGTCTCTCTCTCTATCCCCAGCTCTCTCTCTCTCTCTCTATCCCCAGCTCTCTCTCTCTCTCTCTCTATCCCCAGCTCTCTCTCTCTCTCTCTCTATCCCCAGCTCTCTCTCTCTATCCCCAGCTCTCTCTCTCTCTCTCTATCCCCAGCTCTCTCTCTCTCTCTCTCTATCCCCAGCTCTCTCTCTCTCTCTATCCCCAGCTCTCTCTCTCTCTCTATCCCCAGCTCTCTCTCTCTCTCTCTATCCCCAGCTCTCTCTCTCTCTCTCTATCCCCAGCACTCTCTCTCTCTCTCTCTATCCCCAGCTCTCTCTCTCTCTCGCTCTCTCTATCCCCAGCTCTCTCTCTCTCTCTCTATCCCCAGCTCTCTCTCTCTCTCTCTATCCCCAGCTCTCTCTCTCTCTCTCTATCCCTAGCTCTCTCTCTCTCTCTATCCCCAGCTCTCTCTCTCTCTCTCTCTATCCCCAGCTCTCTCTCTCTCTCTATCCCCAGCTCTCTCTCTCTCTCTCTCTATCCCCAGCTCTCTCTCTCTCTCTCTCTATCCCCAGCTCTCTCTCTCTCTCTATCCCCAGCTCTCTCTCTCTCTCTCTCTATTCCCAGCTCTCTCTCTCTCTCTCTATCCCCAGATCTCTCTCTCTCTCTCTCTATCCCCAGCTCACTCTCTCTCTATCCCCAGCTCTCTCTCTCTCTCTCTCTATCCCCAGCTCTCTCTCTCTCTCTATCCCCAGCACTCTCTCTCTCTCTCTCTATCCCCAGCTCTCTCTCTCTCTCTATCCCCAGCTCTCTCTCTCTCTCTCTCTATCCCCAGCTCTCTCTCTCTCTCTCTCTATCCCCAGCTCTCTCTCTCTCTCTATCCCCAGCTCTCTCTCTCTCTCTCTATCCCCAGCTCTCTCTCTCTCTCTCTATCCCCAGCTCTCTCTCTCTCTCTCTATCCCCAGCTCTCTCTCTCCCTCTCTCTCTATCCCCAGCTCTTTCTCTCTCTCTCTATTCCCAGCTCTCTCTCTCTCTCTCTATCCCCAGCTCTCTCTCTCTCTCTTTATCCCCAGCTCGCTCTCTCTCTCTCTCTCTATCCCCAGCTCTCACTCTCTCTCTCTCTCTCTATCCCCGTCTCTGTCGCTCTCTCTATCCCCAGCTCTCTCTCTCTCTATCCCCAGCTCTCTCTCTCTTTCTATCAACCAGCTCTCTCTCTCTCTCTTTCTATCCCCAGCTCTCTCTCTCTCTCTCTATCCCCAGCTCTCTCTCTCTCTCTATACCCAGCACTCTCTCTCTCGCTCTCTCTCTATCCCCAGCTCTCTCTCTCACTCTATCCCCAGCTCTCTCTCTCTCTCTCTCTATCCCCAGCTCTCTCCCTCTCTCTCTCGCTCTCCCTCTGTCTATTCCCAGCTCTCTCTCTCTCTCTCTCTATCCCCAGCTCTCTCCCTCTATCCCCAGCTCTCTCTCTCTCTCTCTCCCTCTCTCTCTCTCTATCCCCAGCTCTCTCTCTCCCCATTTCTCTTTCTATCCCGTCTCTCTCTCTCTCTCTCTCTCCCCCAGCTCTCTCGATCCCGAGCTTTCTCTCTCTCTCTCTTTCCCCAGCTCTCTCTCTCTCACTCTCTCTATCTCCAGCTCTCTCTCTCTCTATCCCCAGCTCTCTCTCTCTCTCTTGCTCCATTCCCAGCTCTCTCTCTCTCTCTCTATCCCCAGCTCTCTCTCTCTCTCTCTATCCCCAGCTCTCTCTCTCTCTACCCCCAGCTCTCTCTCTCTCTCTCTATCCCCAGCTCTCTCTCTCTATCCCCAGCTCTCTCTCTCTCTCTCACCCCAGCTCTCTCTCTCTCTCTCTCTCTATCCCCAGCTCTCTCTCTTTATCCCCAGCTCTCGCTCTTTCGCTCTATCTATCCCCAGCTCTCGCTCTCTCTCTCTCTCTATCCCCAGCTCTCTCTCTTGCTCTCTCTATCCCCAGCTCTCTCTCTCTCTCTCTCTATCCCCAGCTCTCTCTCTCTCTACCCCCAGCTCTCTCTCTCTCTCTCTATCCCCAGCTCTCTCTCTCTATCCCCAGCTCTCTCTCTCTCTCTCACCCCAGCTCTCTCTCTCTCTCTCTCTCTCTATCCCCAGCTCTCTCTCTTTATCCCCAGCTCTCGCTCTTTCGCTCTATCTATCCCCAGCTCTCGCTCTCTCTCTCTCTCTATCCCCAGCTCTCTCTCTTGCTCTCTCTATCCCCAGCTCTCTCTCTCTCTCTCTCTATCCCCAGCTCTCTCTCTCTTTCCCCAGCTCTCTCTCTCTCTCTCTATCCCCAGCTCTCTCTCTCTTTATCCCCAGCTCTCTCTCTCTCTATCCCCAGCTCTCTCTCTCTCTCTCTCTATCCCCAGCTCACTCTCTCTCAGTCTCATTATCCCCAGCTCGCTCTCTCTCACTCTCTATCCCCAGCTCTCTCTCTCTCTATCCCCAGTGCGCTCTCTCTCTCTCTCTCTATCCCCAGCGCTCTCTCTCTATCCCCAGCTCTCTCTCTCTCTCTCTATCCCCAGCTCTCTCTCTCTCTCTCTATCCCCAGCTCTCTCACTCTCTCTATCCCCAGCTCTCTCTCTCTCTCTATCCCCAGCTCTCTCTCTCTCTCTCTATCCCCAGCTCTCTCTCTCTCTCTCTCTCTATCCCCAGCTCTCTCTCTCTCTCTCTCTCTATCCCCAGCTCTCTCTCTCTCTCTCTATCCCCAGCTCTCTCTCTCTCTCTCTCTATCCCCAGCTCTCTCTCTCTCTCTCTCTCCTCAGCTCTCTCTCTCTCTCTCTCTCTATCCCCAGCTCTCTCTCTTTATCCCCAGCTCTCGCTCTTTCGCTCTATCTATCCCCAGCTCTCGCGCTCTCTCTCTCTCTCTCTCTCTATCCCCAGCTCTCTCTCTCTCTATCCCCAGCTCTCTCTCTCTCTATCCCCAGCTCTCACTCTCTCTCTCTCTATCCCCAGCTCTCTCGCTCTCTCTATCGCCAGCTCACTCTCACTCTCTCTATCTCCAGCTCTCTCTCTCTAGCCCCAGCTCTCACTCTCTCTCTCTCTCTATCTCCAGCTCTCTCTCTCTCTCACTCTCTATCGCCAGCTCTCTCTCTCTCTCTCTATTCCCAGCTCTCTCTTTCACTCCCCAGCTCTCTCTCGCTCTCGCTCTCTCTCGCGCTTTCTCTCTCTCTATCCCCAGCTCTCTCCCTCTCTCTCTCTTTACCCAGTTCTCTCTCTCTCTCTCTCTCTCTAACCGCAGCTCTCTCTCTCTCTATCCCCAGCTCTGTCTCTCTCTATCCCCAGCTCTCTCTCTCTCTATCCCCAGCTCTCTCTCTCTCTCTATCCCCAGCTCTCTCTCTCTCGCTCTCATTATCCCCAGATCTCTCTCTCTCTCTCTCTATCCCCAGCTCTCTCTCTCTCTATCCCCAGCTCTCTCTCTCTCTATCCCCAGCTCTCTCTCTATCTCTATCCCCAGTGCTTGCTCTCTCTCTCTCTCTCTATCCCCAGCGCTCTCTCTCTATCCCCAGCTCTCTCTCTCTCTCTCTATCCCCAGCTCTCTCACTCTCTCTATCCCCAGCTCTCTCTCTCTCTCTCTCGATCCCCAGCTCTCTCACTCTCTCTCGATCCCCAGCTCTCTCTCTCTCTCGATCCCCAGCTCTCTCACTCTCTCTCTATCCCCAGCTCTCTCTCTCGCTCTATCCCCAGCTCTCTCTCTCTCTCTCTCTATCCCCAGCTCTCTCTCTCTCTCTATCCCCAGCTCTCTCTCTCTCTCTATTCCCAGCTCTCGCTCTCTCTCTCTATCCCCAGCTCTCTCTCTCTCGCTCTTTCTATCCCCAGCTCTCTCTCTCTATCCCCAGTCCCTCTATCCCCAGCTCTCTCTCTCTCTATCCCCGGTCTCTCAGTCTCTCTATCCCCAGCTCTCTCTCTCTCTCTCTCTCTATCCCCAGCTCTCTCTCTCTATCACCAGCTCTCTCTCCCTCTCTCTCTCTATCCCCAGCTATCTCCCCATCTCTCTTTCTATCCCCTGTCTCTCTCTCTCTCTCTCTCTCTCCCCCAGCTCTCTCGATCCCGAGCTTTCTCTCTCTCTCTCTCTCTCTCCATCCCCAGCTCTCTCTCTCTCTCTCTCCATCCCCAGCTCTCTCTCTCTCTCTCTCTATACCCAGCTCTCTCTCTCTCACTCTCTCTCTATCCCCAGCTCTCTCTCTCTCTCTCTATCCCCAGCTCTCTCTCTCTCTCTATGCCCAGCTCTCTCTCTCTCTCTCTCTATCCCCAGCTCTCTCTCTCTCTCTCTCTCCCCAGCTCTCTCTCTCTCTCTCTCTCTATCCCCAGCTCTCTCTCTCTCTATCCCCAGCTCTCTCTCTCTCTCTCTCTCTCTCTATCCCCAGCGCTCTCTCTCTCTCTCTCTCTCTATCCCCAGCTCTCTCTCTCTCTATCCCCAGCTCTCTCTCTCTCTCTCTCTATCCCCAGCTCTCTCTCTCTCTCTCTATCCCCAGCTCTCTCTCTCTCTCCATCCCCAGCTCTCTCTCTCTCTCTCTCTCTATCCCCCGCTCTCTCTCTCTCTCTCTCTCTATTCCCAGCTCTCTCTCTATCCCCAGCTCTCTCTCTCTCTCTCTCTCTATCCCCAGCTCTCTCTCTCTCTCTCTATCCCCAGCTCTCTCACTCTCTCTATCTCCTGCTCTCTCTCTCTCTCACTCTCTATCCCCAGCTCTCTCTCTCTCTATTCCCAGCTCTCTCTCTATCCCCAGCTCTCTCTCTCTCTCTCTCTCTATCCCCAGCTCTCTCTCTCTCTCTCTATCCCCAGCTCTCTCACTCTCTCTATCTCCTGCTCTCTCTCTCTCTCACTCTCTATCCCCAGCTCTCTCTCTCTCTATTCCCAGCTCTCTCTCTATCGCTAGCTCTCTCTCTCACTCTCTCCATCTCCAGCTCTCTCTCGCTCTCTCTCGCGCTTTCTCTCTCTCTATCCCCAGCTCACTAACTCTCTCTCTCTATCCCCAGCTCTCTCTCTCTCTCTATCCCCATCTGTCTCTGTCTCTCTCTCTCTCCCTATCCCCAGCTCTCGCTCTCTCGCTCTCTCTATCCGCAGCTCTCTCTCTCTCTTTCTCGCTCCATCCCCAGCTCGCTCTCTCTCTCTATCCCAGCTCTCTTTCGCTCTCTCTATCCCCAGCTCTCTCTCTCTCGCTCTCTCTAACCCCAGCTCTCTCTCTCTCGCTCTCTCTATCCCCAGCTCTCTCTCTCTCACTCTATCCCCAGCTCTCTCTCTCTCTCTCTATCCCCAGCTCTCGCTCTCTCTATCCCCAGCTCTCTCTCTCTATCCCCAGCTCTCTCTCTCTCTCTATTCCCAGCTATCTCTTTCACTCCCCAGCTCTCTCTCGCTCTCACTCTCTCTAGCTCTCTCTCGCGCTTTCTCCCTCTCCTCTCCCTCTGTCTATCCCCAGCTCTCTCTCCCCCTCTCTGTCCCCAGCTCTCTCTCTCTCTATCTATCTATCCCCAGCTCTCTCTCTCTTTCTATCTCCAGCTCTCTCTCTCTATCCCTGGTCTCTCTATCCCCAGCTCTCTCTCTCTATCCCCAGTCTCGCAGTCTCTCTATCCCCAGCTCTCTCTCCCTCTCTCTCTCTATCTCCAGCTCGCTCTCTCTCTCTATCCCCATCTCTCTTTCTATCCCCTGTCTCTCTCTCTCTCTCTCCCCCCTGCTCTCTCGATCCCGAGCTTTCACTCTCTCTCTCTCTCTATCCCCAGCTCTCTTTCTCTCTCTATCCCCAGCTCTCTCTATCGCTCTCTCTCTAGCCCCAGCTCTCTCGCTCTCTCTATCGCCAGCTCTCTCTCTCTCTTTCTCCAGCTCTCTCTCTCTCGCTCTCTATCTCCAGCGCTCTCTCTCTCTCTCTCTCTCTATTCCCAGCTCTCTCTCTTTCACTCCCCAACTCTCTCTCGTGCTTTCTCTCTCTCTATCCCCAGCTCTCTCCCTCTATCTCTCACTCTCTCTCTCTCTAACCCCAGCTCTCTCTCTCTATCCCCGGTCTCTCAGTCTCTCTATCGCCAGCTCTCTCTCTTTCTCTCTCTATCCCCAGCTCTATCGCTCGCTCTCTATCCCCAGCTCTCTCGCACTCTCTATCGCAAGCTCTCTCTCTTTCTCTCTCTATCCCCAGCTCTCTCGCTCTCTCTATCGCCAGCTCGCTCTCTCTCGCTCTCTATTCGCAGCTCTCTCTTTCACTCCCCAGCTCTCTCTCGCTCTCGCTCTCTCTCGCGCTTTCTCTCTCTTGATCCCCAGCTCTCTCCCTCTCTCTCTCACTCTCTCTCTCTCTCTCTCTCTATCTCTCTCTATCCCCATCTGTCTCTGTCTCTCTCTCTCTCTCTCTATCCCCAGCTTTCTCTCTCTCTCTATCCCCAGGTCTCTCTCTCTCTCTCTATCCCCATATCTCTCTCTCTCTCTATCCCCAGTTCTCTCTCTCTATCCCCAGCTCGCTCTCTCTCTCTCACTCTCTATCCCCAGCTCTCTCTTTCTCTCTCTGTCCCCAGCTGTTTCTCTCTCTCTCTCTCTCTCTCTATCCACAGCTCTCTCTCTCTCTATCCCCAGTCTCTCTCACTCACTCTCTCTTCCCAGCTCTCTCTCTCTCTCTCTCTATCCCCAGTCGCTCTCTCTCTATCTCTCTTCCCAGCTCTCTCTCTCTATCCCCAGCTTGCTCTCTCTCTCTATCCCAAGCTCTCTCTCTCTCTCTCTCTCTATCCCAGCTCTCTCTCTCTCGCTCTCTATCCCCAGCTCTCTCTCTCTCTCTCTCTATCCCCAGGTGTCTCTCTCTATCCCCAGCTCTCTCTCTCTCTCTCTATCCCCAGCGCTCTCTCTCTCTCTCTAACCCCAGCTCTCTCTCTCTCTCTATCCCGAGCTCTCACTCTCTCTCTATCCCCAGCTCTCTCTCTCTCTATCCCCACCTCGCTCTCCCTCTCTCTATCCCCAGCTCGCTCGCTCTCTTTATCCCCAGCTCTCTCTCTCTCTCTCTATCCCCTGCTCTCTCTCTCTCTATCCCCAGCTCTCTCTCTCTCTCTATCCCCAGCTCGCTTGCTCTCTCTCTCTATCCCCAGCTCTCTCTCTCTCTCTATTCCCAGCGCTCTCTCTCTCTCTCTCTATCCCCAGCTCTCTTTCTCTCTCTCCAGCTCTCTCTCTCTCTCTCTATCCTCGGTCTCTCAGTCTCTCTATCCGCAGCTCTCTCTCTCTCTCTCTCTATCCCCAGCTCGCGCTCTCTCTATCCCCAGCTCTCTCTCTCTCTCTCTATCCCCAGCTCTCTCTCGCTCTCTCTGTCCCCAGCTCGCTCTCTCTCTATCCCCAGCTCTCTCTCTCCCTCTCACTATCCCCAGCTATCTCTCTCTCTCTCTCTATCCCCTGCTCTCTCTCTATCCCCAGCTCGCTCTCTCTCTCTATCCCCAGCTCTTTCTCTCTCTCTGTCCCCAACTCTCTCTCTCTCTCTATCCCCAACTCTCTCTCTCTCTCTATTCCCAGCTCTCTCTCTCTCTCTCTCTATCCCCAACTCGCTCTCTCTCTCTATCCCCAGCACTCTCTCTCGCTCTCTATCCCCAGCTCTCTCTCTCTCTCTATCCCCAGCTCTCTCTCTCTCTCGCTCTCATTATCCCCAGCTCTCTCTCTCTCTCTCTCTCTATCCCCAGCTCTCTCTCTCTCTATCCCCAGCTCTCTCTCTCTCTATCCCCAGCTCTCTCTCTATCTCTATCCCCAGTGCTTGCTCTCTCTCTCTCTCTCTATCTCCAGCGCTCTCTCTCTATCCCCAGCTCTCTCTCTCTCTCTCTCTATCCCCAGCTCTCTCACTCTCTCTATCCCCAGCTCTCTCTCTCTCTCTCGATCCCCAGCTCTCTCTCTCTCTCTCGATCCCCAGCTCTCTCTCTCTCTCGATCCCCAGCTCTCTCACTCTCTCTCTATCCCCAGCTCTCTCTCTCGCTCTATCCCCAGCTCTCTCTCTCTCTCTCTCTCTATCCCCAGCTCTCTCTCTCTCTCTATCCCCAGCTCTCTCTCTCTCTCTATTCCCAGCTCTCGCTCTCTCTCTCTATCCCCAGCTCTCTCTCTCTCGCTCTCTCTATCCCCAGCTCTCTCTCTCTCTCTCTTTCTATCCCCAGCTCTCTCTCTCTATCCCCAGTCCCTCTATCCCCAGCTCTCTCTCTCTATCCCCGGTCTCTCAGTCTCTCTATCCCCAGCTCTCTCTCTCTCTCTCTCTCTATCCCCAGCTCTCTCTCTCTATCACCAGCTCTCTCTCCCTCTCTCTCTCTATCCCCAGCTATCTCCCCATCTCTCTTTCTATCCCCTGTCTCTCTCTCTCTCTCTCTCCCCCAGCTCTCTCGATCCCGAGCTTTCTCTCTCTCTCTCTCTCTCTCTATCCCCAGCTCTCTCTCTCTCTCTCTCTATACCCAGCTCTCTCTCTCTCACTCTCTCTCTATCCCCAGCTCTCTCTCTCTCTCTCTATCCCCAGCTCTCTCTCTCTCTCTATGCCCAGCTCTCTCTCTCTCTCTATCCCCAGCTCTCTCTCTCTCTCTCTCTCCCCAGCTCTCTCTCTCTCTCTCTCTCTATCCCCAGCTCTCTCTCTCTATCCCCAGCTCTCTCTCTCTCTCTCTCTATCCCCAGCGCTCTCTCTCTCTCTCTCTCTCGCTATCCCCAGCTCTCTCTCTCTCTATCCCCAGCTCTCTCTCTCTCTCTCTCTCTCTATCCCCAGCTCTCTCTCTCTCTCTCTATCCCCAGCTCTCTCTCTCTCTCCATCCCCAGCTCTCTCTCTCTCTCTCTCTATCCCCCGCTCTCTCTCTCTCTCTATTCCCAGCTCTCTCTCTATCGCTAGCTCTCTCTCTCTCACTCTCTCTATCTCCTGCTCTCTCTCTCTCTCACTCTCTATCCCCAGCTCTCTCTCTCTCTATTCCCAGTTCTCTCTCTATCGCTAGCTCTCTCTCTCACTCTCTCCATCTCCAGCTCTCTCTCGCTCTCGCTCTCTCTCGCGCTTTCTCTCTCTCTATCCCCAGCTCACTAACTCTCTCTCTCTATCCCCAGCTCTCTCTCTCTCTCTATCCCCATCTGTCTCTGTCTCTCTCTCTCCCTATCCCCAGCTCTCGCTCTCTCGCTCTCTCTATCCGCAGCTCTCTCTCTCTCTTTCTCGCTCCATCCCCAGCTCGCTCTCTCTCTCTATCCCAGCTCTCTTTCGCTCTCTCTATCCCCAGCTCTCTCTCTCTCGCTCTCTCTAACCCCAGCTCTCTCTCTCTCGCTCTCTCTATCCCCAGCTCTCTCTCTCTCACTCTATCCCCAGCTCTCTCTCTCTCTCTCTATCCCCAGCTCTCGCTCTCTCTATCCCCAGCTCTCTCTCTCTCTATCCCCAGCTCTCTCTCTCTCTCTATTCCCAGCTATCTCTTTCACTCCCCAGCTCTCTCTCGCTCTCACTCTCTCTCGCTCTCTCTCGCGCTTTCTCCCTCTCCTCTCCCTCTGTCTATCCCCAGCTCTCTCTCCCCCTCTCTGTCCCCAGCTCTCTCTCTCTCTATCTATCTATCCCCAGCTCTCTCTCTCTTTCTATCTCCAGCTCTCTCTCTCTATCCCTGGTCTCTCTATCCCCAGCTCTCTCTCTCTATCCCCAGTCTCTCAGTCTCTCTATCCCCAGCTCTCTCTCCCTCTCTCTCTCTATCTCCAGCTCTCTCTCTCTCTCTATCCCCATCTCTCTTTCTATCCCCTGTCTCTCTCTCTCTCTCTCTCTCTCTCTCTCTCCCCTGCTCTCTCGATCCCGAGCTTTCACTCTCTCTCTCTCTCTATCCCCAGCTCTCTTTCTCTCTCTATCCCCAGCTCTCTCTATCGCTCTCTCTCTAGCCCCAGCTCTCTCGCTCTCTCTATCGCCAGCTCTCTCTCTCTCTTTCTCCAGCTCTCTCTCTCTCGCTCTCTATCTCCAGCGCTCTCTCTCTCTCTCTCTCTCTCTCTATTCCCAGCTCTCTCTCTTTCACTCCCCAACTCTCTCTCGTGCTTTCTCTCTCTCTATCCCCAGCTCTCTCCCTCTATCTCTCACTCTCTCTCTCTAACCCCAGCTCTCTCTCTCTATCCCCGGTCTCTCAGTCTCTCTATCGCCAGCTCTCTCTCTTTCTCTCTCTATCCCCAGCTCTCTCTCTCTCTCTAACGCCATCTCTCTTTCTATCCCCTGCCTCTCTCTCTCTCTCTACCCCCAGCTCTCTCAATCCCGAGCTTTCTCTCTCTCTCTCTTTCCCCAGCTCTCTCTATCTCACTCTATCCCAGCTCTCTCTCTCACTCTCTATCCCCAGCTCTCTCTTTCTCTCTCTCTCTCTATTCCCAGCTCTCTCTATCCCCAGCTCTATCGCTCGCTCTCTATCCCCAGCTCTCTCGCACTCTCTATCGCCAGCTCTCTCTCTTTCTCTCTCTATCCCCAGCTCTCTCGCTCTCTCTATCGCCAGCTCGCTCTCTCTCGCTCTCTATTCGCAGCTCTCTCTTTCACTCCCCAGCTCTCTCTCGCTCTCGCTCTCTCTCGCGCTTTCTCTCTCTTGATCCCCAGCTCCCTCTCTCTCTCACTCTCTCTCTCTCTCTCTCTCTCTATCTCTCTCTATCCCCATCTGTCTCTGTCTCTCTCTCTCTCTCTCTCTCTCTCTCTCTATCCCCAGCTTTCTCTCTCTCACTATCCCCAGGTCTCTCTCTCTCTCTCTCTCTCTATCCCCATATCTCTCTCTCTCTCTATCCCCAGTTCTCTCTCTCTCTATCCCCAGCTCGCTCTCTCTCTCTCACTCTCTATCCCCAGCTCTCTCTTTCTCTCTCTGTCCCCAGCTGTTTCTCTCTCTCTCTCTCTCTCTCTCTATCCACAGCTCTCTCTCTTTATCCCCAGTCTCTCTCACTCACTCTCTCTTCCCAGCTCTCTCTCTCTCTCTCTCTATCCCCAGTCGCTCTCTCTCTATCTCTCTTCCCAGCTCTCTCTCTCTATCCCCAGCTTGCTCTCTCTCTCTATCCCAAGCTCTCTCTCTCTCTCTCTCTCTCTCTATCCCAGCTCTCTCTCTCTCGCTCTCTATCCCCAGCTCTCTCTCTCTCTCTCTCTATCCCCAGGTGTCTCTCTCTATCCCCAGCTCTCTCTCTCTCTCTCTCTCTCTCTATCCCCAGCGCTCTCTCTCTCTCTCTAACCCCAGCTCTCTCTCTCTCTCTATCCCGAGCTCTCACTCTCTCTCTATCCCCAGCTCTCTCTCTCTCTATCCCAACCTCGCTCTCCCTCTCTCTATCCCCAGCTCGCTCGCTCTCTTTATCCCCAGCTCTCTCTCTCTCTCTATCCCCTGCTCTCTCTCTCTCTATCCCCAGCTCTCTCTCTCTCTCTCTATCCCCAGCTCGCTTGCTCTCTCTCTCTATCTCTATCCCCAGCTCTCTCTCTCTCTCTATCCCCAGCGCTCTCTCTCTCTCTCTCTATCCCCAGCTCTCTTTCTCTCTCTCCAGCTCTCTCTCTCTCTCTCTCTCTATCCTCGGTCTCTCAGTCTCTCTATCCGCAGCTCTCTCTCTCTCTCTCTCTATCCCCAGCTCGCGCTCTCTTTATCCCCAGCTCTCTCTCTCTCTCTCTATCCCCAGCTCTCTCTCGCTCTCTCTATCCCCAGCTCGCTCTCTCTCTATCCCCAGCTCTCTCTCTCCCTCTCACTATCCCCAGCTCTCTCTCTCTCTCTCTCTATCCCCTGCTCTCTCTCTATCCCCAGCTCGCTCTCTCTCTCTATCCCCAGCTCTTTCTCTCTCTCTATCCCCAACTCTCTCTCTCTCTCTATCCCCAACTCTCTCTCTCTCTCTCTCTCTCTCTATTCCCAGCTCTCTCTCTCTCTCTCTCTATTCCCAGCTCGCTCTCTCTCTCTATCCCCAGCACTCTCTCTCTCTCTCTATCCCCAGGTCGCTCTCTCTCTCTGTCTATCCCCAGCGCTCTCTCTCTCTCTCTAACCCCAGCTCGCTCTCTCTCTCTATCCCCAGCGCTCTCTCTCTCTCTCTCTCTCTCTCTATCCCCAGCGCTCTCTCTATCTCTCTATCCCCAGCTCTCTCTCGCTCTCTCTATCCCCAGCTCGCTCTCTCTCTATCCCCAGCTCTCTCTCTCCCTCTCACTATCCCCAGCTATCTCTCTCTCTCTCTCTATCCCCTGCTCTCTCTCTATCCCCAGCTCGCTCTCTCTCTCTATCCCCAGCTCTTTCTCTCTCTCTATCCCCAACTCTCTCTCTCTCTCTATCCCCAACTCTCTCTCTCTCTCTCTATTCCCAGCTCTCTCTCTCTCTCTCTCTCTATCCCCAGCTCGCTCTCTCTCTCTATCCGCAGCACTCTCTCTCTCTCTCTATCCCCAGCTCGCTCTCTCTCTCTGTCTATCCCCAGCGCTCTCTCTCTCTCTCTATCCCCAGCTCGCTCTCTCTCTCTATCCCCAGCGCTCTCTCTCTCTCTCTCTCTATCCCCAGCGCTCTCTCTATCTCCAGCTCTCTCTCTCTCTCTATCCGCAGCTCACTCTCTCTCTCTCTCTCTCTATCTCCAGCTCTCTCTCTCTCTCTATCCCCAGCTCTCTCTCTCTCTCTCTATCCCCAGCTCTCTCTATCCCCAGCTCACACACTCTCTCTATCCCCAGCTCTCTCTATCCCCAGCTCTCACTCTCTCTCTATCCCCAGCTCTCACTCTCTCTCTATCCCCACCTCGCTCTCTCTCTCTATCCCCAGCTCTCTCTCTCTATCCCCGGTCTCAGTCTCTCTATCCCCAGCTCTCTCTCCCTCTCTCTCTCTCTCTATCTCCAGCTCTCTCTCTCTCTCTCTATCCCCATCTCTCTTTCTATCCCCTGTCTCTCTCTCTCTCTCTCTCTCTCACCCCCCTGCTCTCACGATCCCGAGCTTTCTCTCTCTGTCTCTATCCCCAGCGCTCTCTCTCTCTCTATCCCCAGCTTGCTCTCTCTCTCTCTCTATCCCCAGCTCGCTCTCTCTCTCTATCCCCAGCGCTCCCTCTCTCTCTCTATCCCCAGCTCGCTCTCTCTCTAACCCTGCTCTCTCTCTCTATCCCCAGCTCGCGCTCTCTCTCTCTCTCTATCCCCAGCTCTCTCTCTCTCTATCCCGAGCTCTCACTCTCTCTCTCTCCCCAGCTCTCACTCTCTCTCTATCCCCACCTCGCTCTCCCTCTCTCTATCCCCAGCTCGCTCGCTCTCTTTATCCCCAGCTCTCTCTCTCTCTCTCTATCCCCAGCGCTCTCTCTCTCTCTATCTCCAGCTCTCTCTCTCTCTCTCCAGCTCTCTCGCGCTCTCTCTCTCTCTATCCCCAGCTCTCTCTCTCTCTCTCTCCAGCTCTCTCTCTCTCTCTATCCGCAGCTCTCTCTCTCTCTCTCTCTATCCCCAGCTCGCGCTCTCTTTATCCCCAGCTCTCTCTCTCTCTCTATCCCCAGCTCTCTCTCGCTCTCTCTATACCCAGCTCGCTCTCTCTCTATCCCCAGCTCTCTCTCTCCCTCTCACTATCCCCAGCAATCTCTCTCTCTCTCTCTATCCCCTGCTCTCTCTCTATCCCCAGCTCGCTCTCTCTCTCTATCCCCAGCTCTTTCTCTCTCTCTATCCCCAACTCTCTCTCTCTCTCTATCCCCAACTCTCTCTCTCTCTCTCTCTCTCTCTATTACCAGCTCTCTCTCTCTCTCTCTATCCCCAGCTCGCTCTCTCTCTCTATCCCCAGCACTCTCTCTCTCTCTATCCCCAGCTCGCTCTCTCTCTCTGTCTATCCCCAGCGCTCTCTCTCTCTCTATCCCCAGCTCGCTCTCTCTCTCTATCCCCAGCGCTCTCTCTCTCTCTCTCTCTCTCTCTATCCCCAGCTCTCTCTCTCTCTATCCCTGCTCTCTCTCTCTCTCTCTCTCTATCCCCAGCGCTCTCTCTCTCTCTCTCTATCCCCACCCTTCTCTCTCTCTCTCTCTATCCCTGCTCTCTCTCTCTCTCTCTCTATCCCCAGCTCTCTCTCTCTCTCTATCCCTGCTCTCTCTCTCTCTCTCTCTCTATCCCCAGCTCTCTCTCTCTCTCTCTGTCTCTATCCCCAGCTCTCTCTCTCTCTCCCCAGCTCGCTCTCTCTCTCTATCCGTAGCTCTCTCTCCCTCTCTCTATCCTCAGCTCTCACTCTCTCTCTCTCTATCCCCAGCTCTCTCCCTCTCTCTATTCCCAGCTCGCTCTCTCTCTCTCTATCCCCAGCTCGCTCTCTCTCTCTCTATCCCTGCTCTCTCTCTCTATCCCCAGCGCTCTCTCTCTCTCTCTCTCTCTCTCTATCCGCAGCTCTCTCTCTCTATCCCCAGCTCTCTCTCTCTCTCTATCCCCAGCGTTCTCTCTCTCTAACCCTGCTCTCTCTCTCTATCCCCAGCTCTCTCCCTCTATCCCCAGTCTCTCTCCCTCTCTCTATCCCCAGCTCGCTCTCTCTCTCTCTATCCCTGCTCTCTCTCTCTATCCCCAGCGCTCTCTCTCTCTCTCTCTCTCTATCCACAGCTCTCTCTCTCTATCCCCAGCTCTCTCTCTCTCTCTCTCTCTATCCCCAGCGTTCTCTCACTCTCTAACCCTGCTCTCTCTCTCTATCTCCAGCTCTCTCTCTCTCTCTCTCTCTCTCTATCCCCAGCTCTCTCTCTCTCTCTCTCTCTATCCCCAGCTCGCTCTCTCTCTCTATCCCCAGCTCGCTCTCTCTCTCTATCCCCAGCTCTCTCTCTCGCTCTCTCTATCCCCAGCTCTCTCTCTCGCTCTCTCTATCCCCAGCCCTCTCTCTCGCTCTCTCTATCCCCAGCTCTCTCTCTCTCTCTCTCTATCCCCAGCTCTCTCTCTCTCTCTCTCTCTCTCTATCCCCACCTCTCTCTCTATCCCCTGCTCTCTCTCCCTCTCTATCCCCAGCTCGCTCTCCCTCTCTCTATCCCCAGCTTGCTCTCTCTCTCTCTCTCTCTCTATCCCCAGCTCGCTCTCCCTCTCTCTATCCCCAGCTCGCTCTCCCTCTCTCAATCCCCAGCTTGCTCTCTCTCTCTCTCTATCCCCAACTCTCTCTCTCTCTATCCCCAGCTCGCTCTCTGTATCCCCAGCTCTCTCTCGCTCTATCCCCAGCTCGCTCTCCCTCTCTCTATCCTCAGCTCTCTCTCTCTCTCTCTATCCCTAGCTCTCTCTCTATCCCCAGCTCTCACTCTCTCTCTCTCTATCCCCAGCTCGCTCTCTCTATCCTCAGCTCTCTCTCTCTATCCCCAGCTCTCACTCTCTCTCTCTCTATCCCCAGCTCTGACTCTCTCTCTCTCTCTCTATCCCCAGCTCTCACTCTCTCTCTCTCTCTATCCCCAGCTCTCTCTCTCTCTCCCTGCTCTCTCTGTCCCCAGCTCTCTCTCTCTCTCTCACTCTATCCCCAGCTCTCGCTCTCTCTCTCACTCTATCCCCAGCTCACTCTCTCTCTCACTCTATCCCCAGCTCTCTCTCTCTCTCTCACTCTATCCCCAGCTCTCTCTCTCTCTCTCTATCCCCAGCTCTCTCTCTCTCCCTGCTCTCTCTCTATCCCCAGCTCTCTCTCTCTCTTACTCTATCCCAGCTCTCTCTCTATCCCCAGCTCTCTGTCTCTCTCTCTCTCTCTCTCTATATATATATATATATATATTATATCCCCAGCTCTCTGTCGACCATCTGTGTAAACATACTTTTCTCACTGGTCGCACTGTTATGCTGCGCGTGCGCACACGTGAGAAATTGTATATGTAAATCAGAGATTGAAAACTTGCAGTCAGAGCTTTTTGTGCGTGCGCGCGCACCATTACAGGTTTGCATATGTATTTTATTACTTTCTTTCGTTAAACAGTTTAAATGACAGACAGAATGATTATGTTGAGCAAGTGGAATGAGAGGAGGAGATTGGAGCTGATGTGGTGGGCTGAATGACAGGAACGCACTGAGCAGAGCAGGTCGAGCGACTCCATGGAGTGGATGGAATTGCACAAAATGCTCCGGACAGAATCGGACTGGACTCGGGGAAAATGTTGCCTGGAGTTTAAGAACATAAGAACATAAGAACATAAGAAATAGGAGCAGGAGTAGGCCAATCGGCCCCTCGAGCCTGCTCCGCCATTCAATAAGATCATGGCTGATCTGATCCTAACCGCCAATCTACTATCTATCACAGAACCATCTCCTGCATCTAACAGAATTGCACACACGAAATAGGAGCAGAATCAGGCTACACAGTCCCTGGGCCCGCTCCACTACCCACAGGGCCATGACCGATCCGAACCTAGACTCATGTCCAAATTCCTGCCCGCTCCCCGTAACCCTTAATGCCCTTTACTTCTAGGAAACTGTCTATTTCTGTTTTAAATTTAATTAATGTTGTAGCTTCTACAGCTTTTTGTGGCAGCATATTCCATGGACCTACCACCCTCTGAGTGAAGTAGTTCCTCCTCATCTCAGTTTTGAAAGAGCAGCCCCTTATTCTAAGACTATGTCCCCTAGTTCTCGTCTCACCCGTCATCGGGAACATCCTCCCCGCATCCACCCGATCCAACCCCTTCACAATCTTATATGTTTCAATAAGATCGCCTCTCATTCTTCTGAACTCCAATGAGTAGAGTCCCAATCTACCCAACCTCTCCTCATATGACCACCCCCTCATCCCCGGGATTAACCGAGTGAACCTTTTTTGCACTGCCTCGAGAGCAAGGATGTCTTTCCTTAAGTAAGGACACCAAAACTGTATGCAGTATTCCAGGTGCGGTCTCACCAATACCTTGTACAACTGAAGCAATACCTCCCTATTTTTATATTCTATCCCCCTAGCAATGAAAGCCAACATTCCATTTGCCTTCTTAATCACTTGCTGCACCTGCATACTAACCTTTTGAGTTTCGTGCACCAGGACCCCCAGATCCCTTTGCACTTCAGTACTCTCCAGTTTCTTGCCATTAAGATAATAAATTGCTCTAGGATTTTTCCTGCCAAAGTGCATCACCTCACACTTTCCAGTGTTGTATTCCATCTGCCAAATCTCTGCCCACTTACTTAGCCTGTCTATGTCCCCTTGCAGGTTTTTTATGTCCTCCTCACTCACTACTTTCCCTCCCATCTTTGTATCATCTGCAAATTTTGATATGTTACACTTGGTCCCTTCCTCCAAATCGTTAATATAGATTGTAAAGAGTTGGGGACCCAGCACTGACCCCTGTGGAACACCACTAGTTACTGATTGCCAGTCTGAGAATGAACCATTTATCCCAACTCTTTGCTTTCTGTTAGATAGCCAATCCTCTATCCATGCCAGAATATTACCCCCAATCCCGTGATTTTTTACCTTAAGCAATAATCTTTTGTGTGGCACCTTGTCAAATGCCTTTTGGAAGTCTAAATACACTACGTCCACTGGTTCCCCTTTATCCACTCTATATGTTACTTCCTCAAAGAACTCCAGCAAATTTGTCAAACATGACTTCCCCTTCGTAAAACCATGCTGACTTTGTCCTATTAAATTATGATTATCCAAATGTCCTGTTACTGTTTCCTTAATAATGGACTCCAAAATTTTACCTACCACAGATGTTAGGCTAACCGGTCTATAGTTACCAGCCTTCTGTCTACTGCCCTTTTTAAATTTGCACAACATTGCTGTGTACTGACCCTTGTTATATAACCTGCACAAAGGTGGGTTTGTACTTGGGTGAACAGGATTCAGCCTCTTTATACTGACTGTTGAAGACAGGAATGAGACAGATATACGTTCCATTCTAACCTCTGTCTGTTGTTGGTCAAGTAAGATCCAAGCCTGATTGCAAAGGATCTTGATACGTTGATCTCAACCAGTCGCATGCAGCAGGATCCCATGTATTTGCATGTCCTGTAATAACTTTCCAGATACTTCTAAAGACTGAAGATATGCCAGAGCTTTATCATGTATAAAATAACAACAGAAAACGCTGGAAAAACTCAGCAGGCCAGGCAGCATCCGTGGAGAGAGAAAGAGAGTTAACGTTTCAGGTCGATGACCTTTCGTCAGAACTTTATCATGTATAATTTGATTTAAAATGTGGCAAAAATACTTACCAAATGTTTTTAGATTGGCTCAGTTCCTGGAACAACATGGCGTTTAAAGTTTGCGTAAGTATTGGCCTGTTGCGAGGATGATTTTGCACTGTGGCAGATTTTAGATCACCTGCAGTATAAACTTTCACAGTTTTTGGGTCAGTTCTCAATCAATTTAAAATATTTTGTATCAGCAAGGATGAGTGGTGTAGTGAGTTTAAAAAAAGCTGTTCAATGCAACCTAGATTGAAATTCTCTTGCTAATGGCTACAAGGCCCATAATTAAAGTGCGTTTGAACAGTTTCTAATTAGTTGCTAGCTGGGTGAGTCTGCAGCTCTGATTGATGGTTTCATGAAGAAAAGCCACAAGGAAATAGAACATAAGAAATAAGAGCAGGAGTAGGCCATTCAATAAGATCATGGCTGATCTTCAACCTCAACTCCACTTTCCCGCCCTATCCCCATATCCCTTGATTCCCCTAGGGTCCAAAAATCTATCGATCTCGGCCTTGAATATACTCAATGACTACGCATCCGCAGCCCTCTGGGGCAGAGAATTCCAAAGATTCACAACCCTCTGTGTGAAGAAATTCCTCCTCATCTCAGTCTTAAATGGCCGACCCCTTATCCTGAGACTATGCCCCCTAGTTCTAGACACTCCAGCCAAGGGAAGCAACACCTCAGCATCTACCCTGTCAATCCCCTCAGAATCTATGTTTCAATGATTGAAACTCAGAGCGTAGAGGCCCAATCTACTCAATCTCTCCTCATAGGAAAAAGAAAGACTTGCATTTATATAGCACATTTCATGAGCACCGGACGTCTCAAAGCGCTTTACAGCCAATGAAGTACTTTTGAAGTGGAGTCTCTGTTGTAATGTGGGAAACACGGCAGCCAATTTGCGCACAGCAAGCTCCCACAAACAGCAATGTGATGATGACCAGATAATCTGTTTTTGCTATGTTGGTTGAGGGAAAAGCATTGGCCAGGACACTGGCCAATAGGACAACACTCTCATCCCAGGAAATGGGTAAAGTCACACTGACACAGATTGGGGCATGCAATTGTGAGGTTGTTGTTAAAATGTTTTGACAGGTGTAAAGTTATTTCTACCTTGAGCCGGAAGTGCTTGATGCTGGCACCAGATGCAGAAAAAGAGGAGACTGGTTATATTCACCAGCCCTGCCATCTCTCATCCCAATGAGCACAAAACAAATTAATTTTAAGGAAGAAAAAAAGGGGTGACAGCCTTGATTTCTGAGGTAATGAAGTCTTCTTACCACTGCTTACATCGAGTGCATTCCTCTATTTCTTAAAGATTCTTGAAGTGTAATGTCCCTTTAAAGAGTGAGTGAGCAAATGAGCACCCCATGGTAAAATAAAAAAATACAAAGAATTAGGATTAATTTTCACAACCTTTTTGTATATTTCCTTTTTTGAATCAGTTTTTTAATTTAAATCGTGAGAGCCGAAAACTTCAGGAGGGATGGCTTATTATGTTCAGTGACATCATAATCCCATTCATGAACACATTTACATATCACTAAACCTAGCGAGTGGCCACAGCTATCTTCTCCCCTAACATGATCAAGGAACTGTTGGGGAGGTCAGTGAGTCAAAGTAGATTTAGCACAGACCAAGTTGAAATGAGGTGATTTGCTATATGAGCCCAAGTTAATGGCTACATCTCTACTGACGTTAACTCTGTTACAACATCGGTTTCAATAACTCCTCCAAACCCGTTTCCCCGATGCTGCTGTCAAGTGTTCATATTTTAACAAAGAAAAACATTGTTCAACAAGAAGGCAAGAACAAACTAACTTAAAGTAAACCGTTCTATGCTTTAATTTTTTTCAGGGGCACTAATGCTGGTGTGTTAGATTATTTAAAGTAATAAATATGTGGTTGGGAAAGCATTTTCTGTCTGCAATTTTTTTTCGCTCCTGGGATGTGGGCGTCGCTGGCAAGGCCAGCATTTATTGGCCATCCCTAATTGCCCTCGAGAAGGTGGTGGTGAGCCGCCTTTTTGAACCGCTGCAGTCCGTGTGGTGAAGGTACTCCCACAGTGCTGTTAGGTAGGGAGTTCTAGGATTTTGACCCAGCGACGATGAAGGAATGCCGGATATATCCAAGTCAGGATGGTGTGTAACTTGGAGGAGAAATTGCAGGTGCTGGTGTTCCCATGCGCCTGCTGCCTTTGACCACCTAGGTGGTAGAGGTCGCAGGTTTGGGAGGTGCTGTCGAAGAAGCCTTGGTGAGTTGCTGCAATGCATCTTGTAGATGGTACACACTGCAGCCACGGTATGCCGGTGGTGGAGGGAGTGAATGTTTAAGGTGGTAGATGGGGTGCCAATCAAGCGGGCTGCTTTGTCCTGGATGATGTCGAGCTGCTTGAGTGTTGTTGGAGCTGCACTCATCCAGGCAAGTGGAGAGTATTCCATCTCACTCCTGACTTGTGACTTGCAGGAATAAAAAATGTTGTTTAAATGCATCACTAAATCACATGGCTGTGCTCTCCCCTCAAATAAACGCAGGTCAACCCTTCTCCTTCAAGATGGTGCCCTGTTAAGATATAGCTGCCATAATCCAGTTGGCAAGCATTCTTGTTGGAACAAGTAACAACTGATTAATGAGATAGAACTGGGAAGGCTTCTTTAACCTGATAAATGTGACAAAGAAGTATTTTAAAACTTCAGAGGAGTTCAGAGTGAAGGGAACACTGGGTCCAAAACCTTCTATTGGTCATATGAAGCCCTGCACTACTTGTTAAAGGGCAGTATCTTCATGAGAAACAATTTGATAAACTATATTTTCTTCATTTGAGCAAGAAGCTTCAGATGAACCATTTATCATGTTGATACAGTGATGCGTTTCAGTGTGATTTATGTCATCCCACTGTGTGTTGGTAAACAAGGGGAAAATAAACTTCATTTCTGAAGAGTTATCCCCTATTACGGGACTTTTCCAGGCTTTCAAAAAGCTCGCTTCCTTCGCTATTGTTTTTCTTATCGCCCATTACTATTAAATGAGCTGTTAGTGTTGGAAGCTGATGTTTGTTTAACACGCTATCTGTCAATTTATAGAGCAGTTCCAAGTCTCATTGGCCTTGGAATTACAATGTGGGATGATAGCATATGAACGCTTAATGCATTAGTGTGAAATTGTCTTTGTTCGCTATTTTAGTGGTGGCTTTACCCCATTGCAAGTTAACGCCTCCGTTAAAATAGCAGACAAAGAAATTTTAGCTGAACACATTAAACACTTATGTGCTATTAACCCACAGCATTCAATTCTTCTTTTTATAAAATGTGCTGCTGTTTTTAAGAAGTCGACGGTCTCCAGTTTGTAAGGCCCTGCAGTGCCAATTGTGAAGTGTCCCCAGATCATCTGATTCTCTCGTCTTCTAAAGTCCAGGCAAATGTTTCTAACAATGGCACAGTTTAGCCAAGCTCCAAAATAAAAATATTGATTATTTTCCTCTCCGAGCACTCAGTGCGCACCCAAGAGGCCACAACGGCGCATGCTTTACGTGGCCCAGTGGAATTTCAAGCACAGATCTCCCCCTGGATGGGTCTTGCGTCTAAAAAATAAAGGTGCATATCTGAGTGCAACCATAGCTCAGTCCTCTAGATATAAGGATTTCCTAACTGCTGATGGAGGCCCACCGTCATTGTCGCACCTCATTGTAATGGCAATGCTGAGACTGGGCCTACAACAGGCATGGGGGCCCAGTTGCATCACTAGAGGAGAGCCCCAGGAAATTCTGGGCCAGTGCATTGAGGGTCGAGACCTGATGTAAAACGATCTCTTCCCCTTTATCTTCTGACCTGTTCTTGGGAAATGCCATGGTGCAGGGGTGAGAAAAACCTTCCCTCATAGATCAAAAGAATTTGTAGTGTGAACGTGACTCTCTACAGCCATTGGGCTGCCATGTCTCAGTGTATCAATGATGTGGAGATGCTGGCGTTGGACTGGGGTGGACAAAAATGAGAAGTCGCACAACACCAGGTTATAGTCCAACAGATTTATTTAATTTTACAAGCTTTCGAAGCAGTTCGCTCCTTCGTCAGGTAAGTTAGCAATGAGAGAATCTCCCAGAATTCACAATTTAAACCCAGACAAAATCTATTCACATTATTCCCTACAACAAAGAGCATAGCCAAGACAATGAGATGTGTCCCAGGGGGTCCAACGTGTCAAACCACCTGCTGGCTGCATATCCTGTCAATTTGTGTTCTTGTGTTGGACTTTTTTAAAAAAAACACCTGGGAAGACCGGCCATGATGTCAAGTCACGTTCTGTATCATGACATGAACCCGATATCGCGATTGAGGCCATCCTCATGAGTGCGGAACTTGGCTATCAGTTTCTGCTCTATGATTTTGCGCTGTCGTGTATCTCGAAGGTCGCCTTGGAGAACGCTTACCCGCAGATCCGAGGCTGAATGCCCCTGGCTGCTGAAGTGTTCCCCGACTGGGAGGCAACCCTCCTGCCTGGCGATTGTTGCGCGGTGTCCGTTCATACGTTGTCTCAGTGTCTGATAGCCAAGTTCCGCACTCATGAGGATGGCCTCAATCGCGATATCGGGTTCATGTCACGATACAGAACGTGACTTGACATCATGGCCGGTCTTCCCAGGTGTTTTTTTTTAAAGTCTAACACAAGAACACAAATTGACAGGATATGCAGCCAGCAGGTGGTTTGACACGTTGGACCCCCTGGGACACATCTCATTGTCTTGGCTATGCTCTTTGTTGTAGGGAATAATGTGAATAGATTTTGTCTGGGTTTAAATTGTGAATTCTGGGAGATTCTCTCATTGCTAACTTACCTGACGAAGGAGCGAACTGCTTCGAAAGCTTGTAAAATTAAATAAATCTGTTGGACTATAACCTGGTGTTGTGCGACTTCTCATCAATGTATCAAAACATCTTTGCAACATGCCAGAGCAGTGGTACCTATCAGACAAGGTTGATGGACTGTGCTGGATACTGCTCCTCCTATGTAAAAGTACAAGTCCATACTAAGGAGGGGAAGATCATCTTTAACAGAATCAAAGGGATAAACTTTCTCCACTCGTTCACTGTATAAAACATCGCTCTAAGTTAAATTAATTGTCACTTGGAAAAATATGGGTTAATCAATGGATTTGTTAAAGGCAAATCATGTTTGACTAATTTGATTGAGTTTTATGATGACGTAACAGGGAACGTTGATGAAGGTAATGCAGTTGATGTGTATATGGATTTTCAAAAGGCATTTGACAAAGTATCGCATAACAGGCTTGTTAGCAAAATTGAAGCCCATAGGATTAAAGGGGCAGTGGCAGCATGGATATTAAATTAGATAAGAGACAGAAAGCAGGGTATAGTGGTCAACAGTTGTTTTTCAGACTGGAGGGAAGTATACAGTGGTGACCCCCAAGGGTCGGTATTAGTACAACTGTTCATTTTGATTTAGACCAGGACTTGGGTATACAGGGTATAATTTCAACGTTTGCAGATGACACGAAACTCAGAAATGTAAACAGTGAGGAGAATAGTAACAGACTCCAGGAGGACATAGATAGATGGGTGTAATGGGCAGACACATGGCAGATGTAATTTACTGCAGAGAAGTGTGAAGTGATGCCTTTTGGTAGGAAGAATGAGGAGAGGCAATATAAACTATGTGGTACAATTTTAATGGGGGTGCAGGAATAGAGAGGCATGGGTGTGTATGTAAACAAATCTTTGAAGGTGGCAGGACAAGAAGATAAGGCTGTATTTTTTAAAAAGCAAACCGTATACTTGGCTTATAAGTATAGAGTACAAAAGCAAGGAAGTTATGCTAAACCATTATACATCACTGGTTAGACCCCAGCTGGAGTATGGTGTCTAATTCTGGGCACCAAACTTTAGGAAGGATGCCAAGGACTTAGGGTGCAGAGGAGATTTACTAGAATGGTACCAGGGATGCGGGACTTCCGTTACATGGAGAGATTAGAGAAGCTGGGGTTGTTCTCCTTAGACAAAGAAGGTTAAGAGGAGATTTAATTGAGGTGCTCAAGATCATGAAGGGTTTTGATAGAGTAGATAAAGAGAAACTGTTTGCGGTCAGTAACCAGAGGGGACAGATTTAAGGTAATTAGCAAAAGAACCAGAAGTGAGATGAGGAGAAATTTCTTTACGGAGTGAGTTGTTATGATCTGGAATGCACTGCCTGAAGAAAGGGCAGGAGAATGGGATTAATTGGGTAGCTCTTTCAAAGAACCAGAACAAGCACAATGGACTGAATGGCCTCCTTCTGTGCTGTATCATTCTTTAATTCTATGGTCTGATTCTGTGAAATTGCTCTCCCTCTCCCTGAACCTTGGGTTTAATATCCAATCCCTTCTGCTGGGATGAAAGTCTTCTCTTATCTGTTGGTTGTAAAGGTCCCATATGAAATAAGTTTGGGCTGTCTCAATTGTTCCTCGTTGGCATGGGCGCGCAGTACAAAATGTGGCACTAGTTGGCATTAAATTGGCAATCTCACTTAGAGGGGCCATAGGATGGCAGGTGAGTTGTTTTTTAAATGACCAACAACAACTTGTATTTATATAGCGCCTTTAACGTAGTAAAACGTCCCAAGGCGCTGCACAGGAGTACTGTAAGACAAAATATTTGACACCGAGCCACATAAAGATAAATTAGGGCAGGTGACCAAAAGCTTGGTCAAAGAGATAGGTTTTAAGGGGCGTCTTAAAGGAGGAAAGAGAGGTAGAGAGGTTTAGGTAGCGAGGCGGAGAGGTTAACGTGAATTATGGAGTGATCTTCTGAGACACATTGTTGAAGCAGAGAAAAGAGAACTTTACTCTGCATCTAACCTGATATGGGAGTGCTTGATGTCGACAATTGGTGCTCGAAATTATAAAATGTCCAGTGCCAACACCCCTCACCACAAAGTTTACCAAAAAAATGTGTTTTTACAATCTCATTCTCTGTGGATGCAAGTGCTCACACTGGAATTAAAACATTGAGCAGAAGCATTTTTGTCCAATCGAATTATTCTTGTATTTAATTGTACAAGTTGGATACTCCACGAGCACTGATCTGACATATATATGCTGTCTTTATACTCTGTGAACCACATTTGAACAACACTGTTGTCAGAGCAGAGCTTGACACTTGCGCACCCAGATATCGGCAAGAAGTCCTGCATTTTGGCTTCTGACTCCGCTCTATTGCTTCGGTCAACTTTTTTGAATTGACAATTAAAACATGCCTCTCTGTACTCTTAGCAAAAAAGAAAAGCTTTTTAAAAAGAGTAAGTTTTTAAAAAAAAACAGGCTTTCTGTTGGAACCAAACACCTGCAATTTAACTTTTAGGTTATCTCGATTGTGCTATACCACCCCACGACAGTTTTGTACTGTCTCCAAAGTTCTTCAACGTGTTGTCACCTGCCAACTCCGTAATCTGAAAACGCAATGTCAGGTTCCACACGTCTGCTGACGACACCCAGCTCTACTTCTTCACCTCTCTCGACCCCCTCCACTGTCTCTGATTTGTCACGCTGCTTGTCCAATATCCAGTCCTGGATAATCAGAAATTTCCTCCAACTAAATATTAGGAAGACCAAAGCCATTGTCTTTGGTCCCTGCCACAAACTCCGTTCCCTAACCACTGACTCCATCCCTCTCCCTGGTCACTGTCTGAGGCTGAACCAGACTATTCGCAAACTTGGCATCTTATTTGACCGAGATGAGCTTCTGACCACATATCTACTCCATCACCAAGATCACCTACTTCCACCTCCATAACATTGCCCATCTTCGACCCTGCCTCAGTTCATCTGCTGCTGAAACCCTCATCCATACCTTTTGTTACCTCTAGACTTGACTATTCCAATGCTACCCTGGCCAGCCTTCTATCTGCCACCCTCCAGAAACTTGAACTCATCCAAAACTCTGCTGCTCGTATCCCAAGTCCCGTTCACCCATCACCCCTGTGCTCACTGACCTACATCGGCTCCCAGTCCGTCAACACCTCCATTTTAAAATTTTCATCCTTGTTTTCAAATCCCTCCATGGCCTTGCCCCTTCCTGTGACCTCCTCCAGCCCTACAACCCCCTCGAGATCTCTGCACTCCTTCAATTCTGGCCTCTTGCGCGTCCCCAATTTTAATCGTTCCACTATTGGTGGCCGTGCATTCGGCTGCCTGGGCCCTAAGCACTGGAATTCCCCAGCTAAACCTTTCCATTCAATTTGATTGAATTTTTCAAGGGGGTGACTAGGTGTGTGGATGAGGGTAGTGCAGTTGATGTAGTCTACATGGACTTCAGTAAAACTTTAGACAAAGTCCCACATGGGAGACTGGTCAAGAAGGTAAGAGCCCATGGGATCCAGGGCAATTTGGCACATTGGATCCAAAATTGGCTTAGTGGCAGGAGGCAGAGGGTGATGGTCGAAGGTTGTTTTTGTGACTGGAAGCCTGTGTCCAGTGGTGTACCACAGGGATTGGTGCTGGGTCCCTTGCTGTTAGTAGTGTACATTAATGATTTGGATATGAATGTAGGAGGTATGATTAGTAAGTTCGCAGATGACACGAAAATTGGTGGAGTGGTAAATAGCGAGGAGGGAAGCCTTAGGCTACAGGACAATATAGATGGGTTGGTCAGATGGGCAGAACAGTGGCAAATGGAATTTAACGCTGAAAAGTGTGAGGTGATGCATTTTGGGAGGACTAACAAGGCAAGGGAATACACAATGAATGGTAGGACCCTAGGAAGGACAGAGGATCAGAGGGACCTTGGTGTGCATGTACATAGATCCCTGAAGGCAGCAGGACAGTTAGATAAGGTGGTTAAAAAGGCATATGGGATACTTGCCTTCATTAGCCAAGGCATAGAATATCAGAGCAGGGAGGTTATGATGGAGCTGTACAAAATGCTAGTTAGGCCACAGCTGGAATACTGTGTGCAGTTCTGGTCGCCACACTATAGGAGGGATGTGATTGCATTGGAGAGGGTGCAGAGGAGATTCACCAGGATGTTACCTGGGCTGGAGCGCTTCAGCTATGAAGAGAGACTGGACAGGCTGGGGTTGTTTTCCTTAGAGCAGAGAAGGCTGAGGGGGGACCTGATTGAGGTGTACAAAATTATGAGGGGCATAGATAGGGTAGATAGAAAGGAACTTTTCCCCTTAGTAGAGGGGTCAATAACCAGGGGGCATAGTTTCAAGGTAAGGGGCAGGAGGTTTAGAGGGGATTTGAGGAAAAACTTTTTCACCCAGAGGGTGGTTGGAATCTGGAACTCACTGCCTGAAAGGGTGGTAGAGGCAGGAACCCTCACAACATTCAAGAAGCATTTAGATGAGCACTTGAAACGTCATAGCATACAAGGCTAC
The DNA here is from genome assembly GCA_030390025.1 of Squalus acanthias. Classification (NCBI taxonomy): domain Eukaryota; kingdom Metazoa; phylum Chordata; class Chondrichthyes; order Squaliformes; family Squalidae; genus Squalus; species Squalus acanthias. The sequence continues at coordinate 154,362,681 of CM059428.1, forward strand.
GGACCAAGTGCTGGAAAATGGGATTAGAACAGACAGGGCTTGATGGCCGGCGCGGACACAATGGGCCGAAGGGCCTCTTTCTGTGCTGTATAACTCTATGACTCTATCTCTCTACCTCTCTCTCCTCTTGTAAGATGCACCTTAAAACCTAACTCTTTTGACCAGGCTTTTGGTCACCTGCCCTAATATCTCCTTATTTTGTGTCAGATTTTGTTTGTAACGCTCCTGTGAAGCGCCATGGCACGTATTACTACGTTAAAATGCTATATAAATGCAAGTTGTTGTTGTTGCTCAATAGGCACCACTGTGCCAAAATAATGTCAACACAGCACCAGTGTCAATGATACAGTAAAAAGACATGTCTCATGAAGCCAATTGGACAATAATGCACTCTGCTTTTAGTAGTGCTCGTGTTATGTGGCCAGGTCTTTGAGTTGTATAAATACCATACTATGCAAATATCCATAAGCTGTGCTCCATGTAAAATGTCTTGCACCTTTACTCCCTGCGTGATGAACAAATATAATTTCACTGATAAATGATCTGGATGAAGATTGTGATAAAGTGTGCCTTTGAAAGGTAATTTGCTAACACTACGTCACTCTATTAATCAAGATCAAACACTCCTGGTATTTGGAAGGTTAATGAAGGCCATTCATGTCTGCTTTGCGGTGTTCTTGTAGAAATCCAGTTTCTAATTCACAGTCACAACCAGATTAGCAGTAAAATATTCCCTGGTTTAGAACTCTCCGTCCTCTACCTAATGTTTAGCATAAAAGGTTATTACTGGTGAATGGTGACTGTATTCTCTGGAGAGCTGGAGATAAAATGACCAAGGAAGAAATAGCACAACTTCACAAATTAGCATAATTAGTAATTATCTCCTAATAGCCCCTCTTGGATTTAGAGATTTGGCACTTGAATTTCTGTTTAAAGTTCAGCGAGGAAAAACAAATTTCACGCTGAAATGTCTCAATATCACAGCTGAGCTACTGGGGGTAATCATCTGTTTTAGGCTTAAAAAAAAAGCTGCACATATGAGAGGCTGAATATGTGTCTGTCTGTGGGTGTCTGTCTGTCTTTGTGTGTCATCTGTCTCTGTCTGTGTGTGTGTGTGTGTGTCTGAGAAAAAGCAAGAAAGCAAAAAGAAAAACTGCAAATGTTAAAAATCTGGAATAAAAACAAAAAATGCTTGAAGTACACGGTATCTGATAACAGAGTAATGAATTATCATTTCAGACATAAATCCTTCATCAGAACTTCTGATGAAGGGTTTCTACTAGTTATGTTAATCTATCTCTTCACTTTTCAGATACTGACAGATCTGCTGTGTATTTCCAGTATTAACTGTTTTTAAAAAAAAAAAATTATCAGGAAAGGTGATAGCATGAATACTGGTGAGAAAAAAACACAAAGCTTAAAAAGGACAGACACACAGCAAAACAAACAGAAAAAATACAGAGAAAACATCTGCCAGTGAGATAGAGGGAGACAGAGACACAGGAGAACAAGGCAGAAAGATACAAGTAATGCCTATGGAGATAGAGACAAATGTATAACAATTGACAAACACAAGTGTGGAGGGAGAGGAACATAGAACAGAAAAAAGCAAACAGAAATTGGAAAAATGTAATGTTATTGTGATACCTGACCTGTCAAAAATAAGAACTCAATTATTCTCATTTTATTTTTTAAATGTAAAATAGTGCTAATGTTATAACACCCTGCAACAAAACATTTGTACAGGAGCCTGATGCATTAGTTGCTTAGATACGCTAGCTTTTTAAAAATAAACTATAATATTTATTAAAGTATAACCTAAAAGTTAAATTGTAGATGAGTATCACTCTGATTTGCCTTGAGTAAATCAGGGCAGCTGTACTGCTTCATTCAAGAAAAGTGCGTTGATTTAAAAAAAAATCTTTACTTGCATATATTTGCACCGTGGCTTTTTTTCATTGTTATGGAAAAGAGTAATTCCTCCCAAACTCTTGTCGAGAATTTAATAATTTAGTTGCAATAAAAATTAAAAGGGGAGAAAACTGAACAAATCCAGGTACACGTTTCAGTGCTTAGCTAGAGGTCTCTGTTTAAAATTGGAAAGCCAGACATTATCAAACATTTATGTGACTGAGAAAGACTGAAGGGATCTCTCAGGCACCACTTTGTCACTCCAATGCATTCCGTGGCAGTCCAAGTCTTCTATTCACGTAATTAGAGTTACCATGAAAATTACACAGTTCATCATTTTCTCATGGAACATTTATAAAGGATGTTACCAAAAGAAATAACATTGGAGTAGAGGGGAAATGGAGAGAGAGAGAGAATAATGCCTTTTCAGCTTTCCATCTGCACACATTGTTCCATTTGTACATCTGTAAAAGCAACATTTGAAATTGCTATTAATAAAATAAAAGAGACTCACAGACCACACATGAATTCACCGTATCCTTGAAATACACCACAATATTATGTTATTATAATACAGAACTTATACAGTCTCTTACTTTAGGGACTGGTAGCGAGCACATTGCCATCCCTTGGATTTGTACAGTATAGCTTAAGGGAGTAATCTGCATAATTCACATCACATTAATCATTGCACAATGCATTTGGATCATCAAGCTATTCCACCACACAGTCTCAGGATCTCCACTTATCTGTGTAGTATTTTTTTAATATAATCTTTTCCTTCAAATTGTTTAGTTGAATGCCTTGTCAGAGTAACCATAATCCAAAGGTATGTTTGGCCATGGATAATCCTTTATCAAAGTTGCAGGATCCCTATTTGTCAATCTGCTTTTATTTCTTTCTAGATGCTGATATTCATGCTGTGCATTTCTGAACATTTCCTGATTTTTGTTTCAAATTTTCACCATTTCCTGTTTTTTTTTAAATTTCTACTATATTCAGCTACAAGCTCCTGGTTGAGGGCACAATGGCCTTTTTTTTTAAAGCATGGTATCGCTCAGGCTGGCCTCGGCTCACTGCTTAATTTTATGGTGGCTTGAGTTGAAATCTTAAGTTAAAAGGTGGGATTTTAAGCTGTAGAATGAAATAGAATTACACAGAATGTACAGCACAGAAACAGGCCATTTGGCCCAACCAGTCCATGCCGGTGTTTATACTCTGCATGAGCCTCCTCCCACCAGTCTTCATCTCACCCCATCAACATATCCTTCTATTCCTTTCTCCCTCATGTGTTTATCTACCTTCCCCTTAAATGCATCTATGCTATAAACCTCAACTAACCCTTCTAGTAGGGAGTTCCATATTCTAACCACTCTGAGTAAAGAAGCTTCTCCTGAACTCCCTATTGGAATTATTAGTGACTACCTTATATTTCTGGCCCCTAATTTTGGTCTCCCCCACAAGGGGTATTGCTCTTACTAAATCTATAAGCATTTAGGGCCGACATTATGACCAAGTTTTCTGATGCTTAGGCACAAATAGTACTGTAGAACTTGAAGGGTTAATTCTTCAGAAAAGCCCCTGATAGCAGTTCTACATCTGAATCAAACTGAGCAGAAAGCTGCTTTTGACACTGTTAACAGCCACCAGATAATGTTTGCCTCCTGAACTTTTAAGGTAGCGGAGCAATAACATTAGGACAAAGTGACATAAAAATAATCCAACAAAGCGCAGGTTCCGAAGATGTAAAACCACTGCACAAAGCATTCTCTCTTGAATTTTCTTTCTTTATTATTTAACTCAAAGTGCTGATTCCCGGAAAGTAGCAAAGCTTCTAATCTCTGCACAAGAGCATTTGCTCCGAAGTGTAATGGAGAAGGCAGCTGATGGTTGATCCTGTGCCATAATCTCATTCCATGAGCGACATTGATAAGAACCTGTAAATTCGTTGCTTTTCCACCATGAAGTAACTTTGATGGTAGATTGATTTTTGCCAGCAGGACTTTCCTGTGAGACTTAACTAGTGAGAGGGTAGGTCAGGGAGGGTGTTGAGGAGATGGGAGAGAAGGGTTAGCAAAGAGTTAAAAAAGAGTTTTACATTTCAAGCAACCTAATCGTTTGAGCATCAAAACTATTTTGTTACCTGGCATTAGTGTCCGGACTAATGATCCGGAGACGTGAGTTCAAATCCCACCACGGCAGCTGGGGAATTTAAATTCAATTAATTAAATAAATCTGGAATAAAAAGCTAGTATCAGTAATGGTGACCATGAAACTATCGGATTGTCGTAAAAACCCATCTGGTTCACTAATGTCCTTTAGGGAAGGAAATCTGCCGTCCTTACCCGGTCTGGCCTATATGTGGCTCCAGACCCACAGCAATGTGGTTGACTCTTAACTGCCCTCTGAAATGGCCTAGCAAGCCACTCAGTTGTAACAAACCACTACGAAAAACAATAATAAGAATAAAACCGACGGACCACCAGGCATCGACCTAGGCACCGGCTACGGACATGAAAACAGCACACCCAGCCCAGTCAACCCTGCAAAGTCCTCCTCAGTAAAATCTGGGGACTTGTGCAAAAATTGGGCACAACTAGTCAAGCAACAGCCTGACATAGTCATACTCACAGAATCATACCTTTCAGCCAATGTCCCAGACTCCCAGCCGGCTTATTTGGCACCTCATCCACCACCTTAAACATTCACTCCCTCCACCACTGGCGTACCGTGGCTGCAGTGTGTACCATCTACAAGATGCACTGCAGCAACTCGCCAAGGCTTCTTCGGCAGCACCACCGAAACCCGCGACCTCTTCCACCTAGAAGGACAAGGGCAGCAGGCACACGGGAACACCACCACCTCCAAGTTACACACCATCCTGACTCGGAAATATATCGTCGCTGGGTCAAAATCCTGGAACTCCCTCCCTATCAGCCGTGGCTCAGTGGGTAGCACTCTCTGAGCCAGAGGTTGTTTCCACTTTGGAGACTTGAGCACAAAATCTAGGCTGGCACTCCAGTGCATTGCTGAGGGAGTGCTGCACTGTTGGAGGAGCTGTCTTTTGGTGGAGACGTTAAACCGAGACCCCGTCGGCGCGCTCGGGTGGACGTGAAAGATCCCATGGCACTACTCAAGAGAAGAGCAGGGGAGTTGTCCCCAGTCTCCTGGCCAACATTTATCCCTCAACCAGCACCTAAAGCAGATGATCTGGACCTTCATTTCATTGCAGCTTGCTGTGCGCAAATTGGCATATCCTACAGTCCAACAGTGAGTACTTCTAAATTGGTTGTAAAGTGCTTTAGGACATCCTGAGGTTGTGAAAGGCGCTATATAAATGCAAGTCTTTCTTTATATAATAAATTCCAGCCTGAGTGGGGGGAATGTTTAAAGGGAAGGTTTGGGAGCTTTCATTCCTCTGAGCGTTCTGCTCCTACTCCTAATGGCAATAAAATGAAGACTGGTGCCAGCAGAGTGTTCTAATGCAGTTAATCTCTAAGTGCCTGTTGTTTAAGCCTCTAGAAGAACCGTTGAACGGCTTAAAATATATGGACGGTTTAAATTAGAACATTGAGCCACTTAATTATAGAAAACGAAAGGATGTTATTGCCTAGCCAAGGTATTGAATTTACAGTCGAGCACCTCTGTAGTTTAAAGAGTTGGTTGTCAGGCGACGCAGGCTGCATCTCTCAATTACTCAACATAAAATCTGCACAACCTTCCTTATCAATGTCCGCCAGCCTTTGGAAACATTTCGGTTTATTTTTCTTCAAATAGCATTTTCATTACTTGCTGTCAACTTCTCCGGGAATATTAATAATAATGGGATGGGATTTTTTTTGGCAGGAATGCTGAAAGGGACGTTGTCATGTATGTCATGTCTTATTAGTCATTTTTTGTAAAGTCTGCATATGCAAAAGCCGATTGGGCTCCACCCCCATTCTGGTGATGGGGTAGATCAGAGGTCTGTTCACGCGTGAGTTACTAATTTACTGCGTGCCGCTGATACTGATCAATAGTTAATTTCATGCAGATTGAGCTTTATATTTAAATAGTGCTGTAATAAAGGAGATAATATTAATTAAAGTTTGTTACAAATGGCACAATTCACTTTAAGCAAAGATATGGCTACTGGCGGGTGCAGTGTATGTTAAGCTTGCACAGATTGTGTAAGCCTTTCATGGAGGAGCAAGAAATGTGGAAATAAAAGGACACTTTTTTTTAAAAAAGATTGCTGGAAATCTGAGTTAGAAACACAAAAAGTTCTGGAAATCTACAATAGGTCAGTCAGCATCTTGAATAAAAGGAAAGGCGAGTCAACGTTCCCATCATCCAGACTGGAAAGAGCTGGGAGGAGATTCTAGCCACGGTTTTCCACCTGCTCACTCACCAGTCTGTGTAATTTTCCTCCCCATTTATTTTAAATGGACAGGAAAATTGCAGGCCGTCAAGCAGAGAGGCGGAAAACCCTGGCTTCCCTCTATAGCGGGGATGGGAAGCCTGCAGACATCGGTCGGTCACACGTGCCCCCTCTCCCCAAGCGCTTGTAATCCAGCGCTTCAAGCCCAGGCAATGAAACTTGTATTTCTTATTCATTGGCTTATCCTGTTCAAATCGGATAGATTTCTTTCAGTAACTAACATTTTATGGATACAGTATAGGAGTAATTTGAGACATAACGTGTGGTAAGTTTAACATGCTTGGGAGGAAGAGGTGACTTTGGGTCTATGGTTCCCAAAGCTCTCCAGCAATGGGAGCATTGCTCACCTCATGCCTAGGTCTGTTGTAGACAACAACAACAACAAGTATTTATATAGCATCTTTAACGTAGTTAAATGTCCCAAGGCGGTTCACAGGAGCGTTCTTAAACAATATTTGACACCGAGCCACATAGGGAGATATTAGGGCAGATGACAAGAGCTAGGTTTTAAGGAGCGTCTTAAAGGAGGAAAGAGAGGTGGGGAGGTTTAGGCAGGGAATTCCAGAGCTTAGGGCCCAGGGAACTGAAGGCACGGCCACCAATGCTGGAGCAAATGAAATCCGGGATGCTCAAGAGGGCAGAATTCATAATTGATGAGATTGATTGCTATGATTAGTCAACAATTGCATTATCGTTTCATCATGTGACCGGGATGGTAGAAGGCGAACTAAATGGACCTTGTTTTTTTTTCCGTCTAGCAATTTTTATGTTCCAATTTTATGGGCTTTGTAAGGGCTATTCTCAGCACTGTTGCCTCATCAATCCTAAATCAAAATCAATATCATCAACTAGAGGTTAAAGTAAACGCGAATTTAAATTTTATATGTGGCCCCGAGGCCTCGTGGTTCACATTATGCAGCCCGCAAAGACAAATAGTGTACACTCCTGCTCTATGGGGCTGACCAAGGAAGAACAGATAAGTCTCCAGTCAATATGCTAAATACTGGTACAAAGTGGAGCTGCTAACAGATCCAGGAGCCTCTGAACAGCTTTTTTAAAAAATATATTACATGCATGAAAGAGGTGAAAACTGCTGGATGATATACAAACGGCATCGCAGTCAGGCTGTCGTAAGCCATTAGAAAGATAAAAGGTGAATAAAGCAGCTCCAGAATGGAAGGGGGTAAAGCGAATGGAAGAAACTGGCTGGAAAATGGAGGAGACCGCGAAGGTCTGAAGTTGCTGTAGTTAATGTTCAGCCAAACATCCTTCACATAGCCAGTTTGGGCCATTTTTAAACAGCTTGCTGGAACTTGCTTACATGGGTTTCTTAGGCTCCACTTCCCCAGACTCCCCAAATACATAAAATATGATTTTCTAACAAAATGCTACATAATTCATATAATTCACAAATAATAAAAGACATTTCCTTTTCAACAGCTATGTCTAATGGGTAGTCAGAAATATCAGATGACAGTTGGAAAGGATGCAACTTTATCAGTAAGCCTTTTTGGTTTTGCAAGAATGAGCAATAATAGCTCCTTTTTTAAACGGATGTCATTGCCAGTCATTAGTATTTTTGCTTTTCCGTGGTAATCCGCCACTAGATTCAACAGCATGAGGGAATGGGATCAGCCTCACAATAACAAACTGTTCCATGAAGTACCCAAAGGAAAAACAACTTGGAGCAGAGAAGGCTAAGAGGAGATTTGATAGAGATGTTTAAAATCATGAAGGGTTCAGATAGAGTAAATAAAGAGAAACTCTTTCCAGTGGCTGAAGGGTCATTTTCGGGTTGGCAGGCTCTAACTAGTGGGGTACCACAAGGATCAGTGCTTGGGCCTCAGCTATTCCCAATCTACATCAATGATTTGGATGAGGGGACCAAATGTAATATATCCAAGTTTGCTGATGATACAAAGCTGGGTGGGAAAGTAAGTTGTGCGGAGGACGCAAGGAGGCTTCAAGGGAATATAGACAGGCTAAGTGAGTGGGCAACAACATGGCAAATGGAATAAAATGTGGAGGAATGTGAAGTTATCCACTTTGGTAGGAAAAACAGAAAAGCAGAGTATTTTTTAAAATGGTGAGAGATTGGGAAATGTTGGTGTTCAAACGGACCTAGGTGTCCTTGTACATGAATCACTGAAAGTTAACATGTAGTTACTGCAAGCAATTAGGAAAGCAAATGGTATGTTGGCCTTTATTACAAGAGGATTTGAGTACAAGAGTAAAGACGTCTTACGTAATTATACAGCGCCCTGGTGAGACCACACCTGGAGTATTGTGTACAGTTTTGGTCTCCTTATCTAAGGAAGGAAATACTTGCCATAGAGGGAGTGCAACGAAGGTTCACCAGACTGGTTCCTGGGATGGGGGGATTGTCCTATGAGGACAGATTGAGTAGACTCGGCCTATATTCTCTAGAGTTTAGAAGAATGAGAGGTGATCTCATTGAAACATACAACATTCTTACAGGGCTTGACAGGGTAGATGCAGGGAGGATGTTTCCCCTGGCTGGGGAGTCTAGAACTAGGGGGTCACAGTCTCAGAATAAGGGGTCGGCCATTTAGGACTGAGATGAGGAGAAATTTCTTCACTCAGAGGATAGTGAATCTTTGGAATTCTCTACCCCAGAGGGCTGTGGAGGCTCAGTCATTGAGTATATTCAAGACAGAGATCGATAGATTTTTGAACATTAAGGGAATCAGGGTATATGGGGATAGTGCAGGAAAGTGGAGATGAGGTAGAAGATCAGCCATGATTTTATTGAATAGAGGAGCAGGCTCGAAGGGCCAAATGGCCTACTCCTGCTCCTACTTATAGAAGGGTCGCTAACCAGAAGGCACAGATTTAAGGTGATTGGCAAAAGAGCCAGAGGCGAGATGAGGAAAAATACTTTTACACAACGTGTGGTTAGGATTTGCTATGCACTGCCTGATGGGGTGATGGATACAGATTCAATAGTAGCCTTCAAAAGGGAAGCGGATAAATACTTGGAGAAACAAATTGCAGGGATATGAGGAAAGAGCGAGGGAGTGGGACTAACTGGATTGCTCTTCGAAAGAGCTGGCACAGACTCGATGAGCCAAATGGCTTCCTTCTGTGCTGTACTATTCTATGATAACATACTGGACTGTTCTGGTCCATTTCAACTACAGTAACATTCACACTGGTCTTTTTCTTTAATTTGTTTTGGGGAATCTGAACGACATGGGCAAAGCTACATTTATTGCTCCCATCTCGTTGCCCTGAGAAGGTGGGTGGTGGGCCGTCTCCCTGTGGTGATGCTGCTCCAAAAATATGTAACTGAAGCTGGTTATTCTTCGCTGCCTGGCTACGTCACCCTTTAACACACTCGGCTTCTCCATCAGGTGAGGCGGTCTTTGATTCCTAACAGAAGAATAGCTTCTTGCCTTCAGATTTTGGTTTTTCCTGCCTTGAGGTGTGACCCAGCTACAATCCTCTGACTGACTCCCGGAACCATTCAGACTTCCAGAGCACTGGAAAATGTTTGCTGCAGGTGAACTTTCCCCATTGCTTCTTGTGCCAATCTCTTCCTTCGATATTTGAATGTACATACGTTTGGGGCCTCTAATGACTCAGTGGGTAACAGCACTGTCGGGAAAAGTGCGGAGTCATATAGACCAGAAAAGACCCAGCATCATTCCCTCACTGTGCTGAATTAGCCAACTTTAGACAGGCAACAGTGGGGATGCTAGAATCTAGACACAAAAGGCATCAAGGGGTATGGGGAGAGAGCGGGAATATGGTATTGAGATAGAAGATCGGCCATGATCATATTGAATGGCGGAGCAGGTTCGAAGGGCCGAATGGCCTACTCCTGCTCCTATTTTTCTATGTTTCTAATTGGCCCCGGTACCTGAGCTAGGGAAAGGGGGGGGGGGGGGGGGAAATGGGAAAGAAAATGTTCATGTATGGAGGTTGGGTGAGATTAAAATTGAGTTTGGCTCCAATATTCCTGTTTAGTCAACTAAGCTGTCGGCACACACTGTATAGACAACGGGCACTTGAGCCATGTACTGGGAGGTTGCTGCTGCCCCTAGATCTATATCCCTGCACCAGTCACCACCTTCAGAAGAAGAGGCAAGAAAAGGGGTTAAAACTGGGGAGATAAAATGTACATATTTTACTGTCCTTACCGCCCAATGACCTCACTGCATGTGTTAACATTGATGTGTAAAGCGCGCTGTTGCTGAGATCATGGTGGTGCTTCATGCAAGGACTTTTGACTTGTCTAGGTTGGAAAGGGTTACTCTCTGGTGCATCGCTCAACCAAATGCAAATAATTGACTAGGGCATTACCTAATGTACCATAATGTGAAAGAGTAGATAATCTCCAGAAAACAGGCTTGGTTGTCACAAACTGTCAGTGTGAAGGAACTTTTTATCAGGAGAAAGAGGCCAACATCGTTCAAACATATGATAATTTTCTCTCTGAGCAGGAGACAGAAAGTGTTGTTTACAAGACATGAAAAGAGCTTACAAGTGGAGACTCTCCTGAGATAAAAGAAGTCTTGGCACACTGACTGCGCTTCTGATATTCTGTAATAGTTCTTATGAATTCTGCATCTGCAGTCAGTTAAGTAAGTGAAGTTGGCAGATGCAATGCGCTGAATCGTCAGAAGAAAAATACGCGATCATCAATAGATCTAAAATGCAGTTAGCGATATTCTTTTTGCAGGTTGGGTAATTGTTAATTTGATACACGTGGTCTCGTAACGTGAGGCTCCTTTCTTAAAAACAAATGCTTTGAAATGGGGCTATTTGAATATTAGTGTGTAAATGCTTAACAACACTAAAGCTCTGCTAAAATTTCATATAGATATGTTAAGTATTCATACACTAATATTCAAAGACACTAATTTCAAGGCAAAAGAATCCTTTTCTGTTGCACATGTTGTGTGTTAAGCTCCTAGAAGACAAACATCAGCCATTTGCCAGATCTTAGAAAAATGAAATCCATTGTTTATTATGGAGCCACAAAGTATAATCATTTGTAACATACATATGAATGTTAGAAGTATCTAGCTTATTAAAGGTTTGTCATCATCATTCATCCTTGGATATCGAAGACGACAGCTGGAATATCATCTCATTTTTTGCAGTGAGTTTTTTGGTGACTGATGAGACCCATTTTTGCGGAGAACGAGTGGCCGCAGATTGAACAGTGGATCCCCGCATACACCAGCTTGGGAATCTTGATTTTTCAAGCTAGCCTTTCTCAGCTGGCGTTTACATTCAGCATCAGCAATCAGCACCATTTATGGACGTCTATTTGCACTGTTTCAGAGTCACTTTTAAGCAGTCGTTCCATCTCTTTTGCTGTCCACCATGAGATCCCTTCCCGTTGCCAATACGCCAGAAATGATCATCTTCGGGATTCCTTCATCAGACATTTGCACCACATGACCTGACCATCATAACCATGCCTTCATGATCAAAGCATCTATGCATGGCATATCGGCTTTTTTTTTTTAAGAATTTCGGTGTCGGGGATCTTGTCTTGCCAACTGACCTTCATTAATCGTCTCAGGCAGCTTAGGTGAAAGTGATTCCGTTTCTTAATTGGCGTGAATCCTGCTGATCACATTAACTAGAAGGTGTTTGTTAATGTGTGCCTACAGTCCCAACAACAAGCTGCATTACTATCTGTTTACTAATGATCATAATGAACATGACACATCTTGTTCTGTACTGGAATCGAGGATCTTGAGCAGAGCTGCAGCGTTCTTTCTTCCCAATAGGATGAGACTCCTACTTTTTCCCCAGATTTTCTCCCTTTTCCTCTCCTAATTGTTGCCCTCTAGTGCCTCACCCAGATGACCGTTCTGGATGGTGATTTAGCAAGTGAGGGTTGAGATCCAAACCCATCCACGCACACACGGGCCCCGATGTTACGGGGAGGGAGTGGGGGAGGAAGGAGTTCTGGATGTCCTGCCGATATTAACGGCAGGCCATCATTTACATTTTTTTGTGCAGGTTTCCCACCCGACAGCCAGCCTGATTGACAGGCTGCCTGATGGCCTATTGGGTGGAAAAGCCTGTGGCACAAGGCCGCAGTGGAGGAGCAGAGAACCGGTAGAGAGGAAGGGAGAGATCGTGGTCAAGGCAGGGGGGAGAGATCGTGGTTGGGGGGGGGGGTGGGGTGGGGGGGAAAGAGATCGCGGTCGAGGCAGGGGGGAAGGAGAGATCACGGGGAGGGGGAGAGCGTGGAGATCTCGGGGGAGGGGGGTGGTCAGCTAATCGCAGGGAGGAAAGCAGTTAAGGTTGTTGGGCCTGGAGGAAACATTCATGCTCCTTCTGGCCCACAAGCAGTGCTGGAAATGCACTTACCTTATGGATCTGGCCCTTCTCGCCTCCTTTTACTTGTCAGGATTCCCGAGGCCCGGGAAACTTGGCCGAAATGGGTTAAAATAAAAAGCTTGTACAAATGGAGGCAAACAACCTCCTTAAAAGCTTTTACTGACCGACCTGCTTCCTGAGAGTGGATTGGTTGCCCGCCCCTCTCCCCCTACCCCCGACCCACCTCCATTAAAACTGAAGGTGGGCAGGTTTGAAATTTTTCAAATTGTAACTTCTCACCCAACCTAAACTCACTTGTTCTTGGGGGTTAAAATTACCCGAGCACTTAGCTCAGCCAGTAGCATGCTTTCCTGGAACCGGCCTCTCCGGATCAGCTCTCAATCCAGTCCAAAGTCACAGCCTCCTTTCTTTACTTGTTTCCAGTGCAGGAACCCTGGCCCAGTTATTGCTCCTCCCTACTCCAGAGTTGGCAAGGCCAAATTTAGTGAGTCAGGTCTCTGTTCCGGCTAGACAGTGGAAGTGGACATTCCCACGCACCCTAAATGGTTCCTTATGACACAATGAGTGCTACGACTTGTAGGTAGCCTGCGCCTGATCTGTAGTTGTGGAATCCCAGTAAACTGCATTCCTCACTAGTGCCCTGGGATTCACAGGTCTTGCAGCTCCAGTTTGGCTCTTAGGCTGGTTGAAAGACATGGCCCTCATTGTTTATAGTGGAACCACACCTGGACGCTACCCCATAAATGGCATCATCAAAATAGTCTAGCAGTGTGGGAGATCCAACCTGTGGGCATCCGCACAGGGAAGATTCGATTCTTAGGTCTCCATGCAAGGAAGAAAACGGACGCTGGTATAAAAACAGCCAGCAAAATGATCATGCCTATTATTTTACTGTACAAAATGGGGGAGCTCGTTGCACAATGGGCTTCCGTTTCACATTAAGTGAATGGTCCAAAAAGTATTGCGAACAGGGAGTTAGTTTAAGTTGGGGTTTGGAGAGGAATTTTGTAGCAAAATTCAAAAGTCCTGAAAAGTAGTGGGGCAGCTGGTTCTACAACATGTTTGAAGTTTATCTGATCAAGATATAGTCCGTCTAATTATCTTGCATTACATTATTAAAGATTGCCCTAATGCCCGTAATTTACAATTTTCTCCACTAATTGAGAATTGCCAAGCTAGCTGGGCATTGTGTTAAAGGGACCTCGGTCGGAGTTGCGTTGTTAGCTAATGCGAGGTTAAGACCCTGCATTATCTTGGTTTTACTAACACAAGATCAAACCTTGTTATCACAATGATGGTTTTCCAATTTTGGCGCCGATACACAAAGGAAGCAATGTTACACTGGCACATAACTAATGGAGTCTGAGATGTACTTTGAAAGAACTCATTGACTGGGCTTTGATGAATGACTTTTTCAAAGCAAGAGATAAATAAAGTTTACCAATCTAGAATGCAGCACCCTTTGATCTGCTGGGCTCTCAAAACAAGCAGTAATAGGCCAATCAACAAACTGTTTTATCGAAATTATATTCTCTCAAGAAAATGTTAACTCTTAAGTATACCAAATTTTATAGAACTAGAAGAAATATTGACAGTGCATTCATCCAAGCTGCATGACTATTAGAGCTGTGACACTGCTTTTAGTTTTACAACTTTTGCCAAATAAATCTATAACATTACTGAATATGCTGGAATTTTTAGATTAAGTTGTCAGCCCAGATTTCATTAATGCCATTGTAAAAATGTGTTCTTATAATCAACTACTTAGAGCTTATCCATTAATTGTCAACATTTTTATCAGAGTAATATGAGTGGGAGCAGGAATAATGCCCCATTTTTAGTTTCTTTTTCATTTTTTTTTAATAGTACCTTTTTGGAAAGGGAGGGATAAAGTAACACAACACTCTTTGTAATCTGCTAAAGGAAATGACAATTATGGACTGCCGCTGTCACCAATGCCTTTATGAATTGATGCCCAGCCATGATGATACGAGTCTTGTTTTTTAGCATAAGGAGCCATGCGGTTTGTAAATAGATACCTTTTAATCTAGAGTAACGATGAGCCCAGAGTCTCAGCGAGCCATTGAAAAGCACAAACAGACTGCAGAGAGGGAGCTTTTGTAAAATCCTGACACACTGAAATAGGGAGCGTGCTGCCCAAAGCATGTTTTTCTCTGACTGAATAAGGAGTTGGATATTGATTCTAAGATGTGGTCACGGTAAGGAGCACCCCATTGGGCATTGATTTTAAGATATGGTTACGATAAAGAACACCTCATTCAAAATTGATTTTAAGATGTGGTAAAGTTGAGGAGCACCTGATTGGGCATTGATTTTAAGATGTCACAATGAGGAACACTTCAGTGGGCATTGATTTTTTAAGATGTGGTCACGATAAGGAACACCTCATTAGACATTGAGTTAAGATGTGGTCACGTTAAGGAGAGCCTCATTGAGCATTGCTTTTTAAGATCTGGTAATGATGAGGAGCAGCTTGGTTGGGCTCGAGTCACTCTGGATCCTTGGGGTGCATGGTGTCTTCCAGGGCGATTTGTCAGTGTTTCACTTCTTTTCTCTGGCAGAAACTAGGCCTGGGGGAGGGGGGCAGTTAAAATGGAGTACAGGACTTACTCACCCCAATCTGACCGGCCCCCAGAAGAGTCCTCTTTGAATATGCAGATTGGGCTCCGATGATGTCACCAGGACCCGGGTCTGCTGTTTTAACCTGAGGACTAAATGGGGGAGCAGTGTTGGCATCCCTGCCAGGCAAAATCTACCAAGAACAATAGCCAGGGACAGAAGAAGAGGCCCAGAAAAGTGAGGTTTTTTTTTTTAAATACAGGTTTCGTTGTGGGCCAGGATGAGTAGGAGTTCTTCTCTGGCCCCCTCAAGAATACCTCAAGCCTCCCCTGCCTTGAGCTACCCTCCATCCCTCTACCACTCCCCTCTCCAATCGGGAGCACTAAACCTTGTCCCTTTAGTCCCCGGCAAAGGCGTCTTGCTGTCCGATTTTAATGGTCAGGCAGCCGCTTCCCACCAACCTCACGCAGTTTTGGTCAGGTTCGGCAAGCGGCACGTTAATGAGGCCCAGCCTTTAAAATCGGCCGAACCTCCCCTGTGCCGCTCCCAGATGGGCACACTGTCCACTTTGCTGCGTTCCTGTGTGGGAGTTCAAATCGAGCCCAGTGAGATAGAGTGAGGCAGAGGAAAGCAATGAGCCTGAAGGGAAACACTGAGGCAGTAAGAGAGAGGGGGACAATGACACAGAGTAAGGCAATGAATGATGCGGCGCACAGCAGTATTTGATAATGAAGCAGTGTGAGATCGAGGGAAGATGGTTTGGATTCCGTACACGTTCAGCTGACACCGCATGCAAGGAGTTAAAATATAAAATACAAGAAGTGGCAGAAATTATTCCACTGTCCCACTTTACAAACTCCAGAACTAATCTATGGCAAAGGAAAGAGAAACCCAGAACACACCTTCATCAGAGTATCCAAGTTCAGGTTTTGAACTGTGAAAATTAAATTCTGAACTTTATTTAAAAAAAGCAATTGAGCTCACTTCCATCTACAAATATGATTAATACATTTGGTGAAGAGGAAAAATTATAAAGAATAATTTGTTTAGTTGCTCAATCTGCGTGGTCAATCTTCAAGGCATCTAAAAATACCCGTAAAGCACACTGCGCACATAGCCATAACCTAAACCAAGCTTTGCTCTCCTCCCTATTATTGAGTGGTTAAATCCTTAATTTAGATAACACAGTCCGACTGATAATAAAAGTAATTAATTAGCAGGAGTGAAATATGAATTTCACGGAGAGTTCTCCTGGTGCCCTGGCCAACATTCATCCCTCAACTAACACCAGCAGAACCCAATTATCTGGTCTTTCATTCACTTATTTGGGACTTTGTTGTGTAGAAATTAACTGCCATGTTTTCCTGCATAACAATAGTGATCACACTTCAGAAAGCAATTCATTGCTGCTTTCTGACTTCCTGAAGACTTGACAGGGTGTCATATAACTGCAAGTTCTTTCTTTCACAGCTGTATCATCACTCGAGCATATTTAAATTCTCTCTAACGATAGTTGAAATTTGTCTTGTGTAAATGTGCTTTTGACTTTCTTATGCAGCATAACGCGCACACACACACAAACATTCATTCTAACAATAGTGAGACTCTATAGTTTCCTCAGTTAAAGAGCTCAAAGGGTTAAACCCTTGAGCAGTAGGCTGGAGACAGAAATTGAAAGAGAATCATTGCAATTGTATGTATTGTTATAGACAGAAAGCCTGGCGAGAAACATTGAAGATTGCTTTTAACCTGAATGTGCAAATGGAATTGCTGCCACAAAATGGCTTATGGTGCTCAAGAAATATGCTTACAACTTTGTGTGGATTAAAGTGTAACTAGTTGATATAGATGGACTGAATGCAGACACTGTAAGGTCAGAAGTTTCGGTATATTACCGGTTTGTGAAGAGGAAGAATGTTTGAAGCATCCTTTTGATGGGATAATGAAAAGATTGAGGGGATTTTTTTCTCTACAGTCAACATTTTATTTGCTTTACCCTCGGACAAGAGTTTTGAATGAATTATGTGTTGCTGTATCACAAGCACTCCAACTTATGACATTGTGGCCAATATTTCTTCTGTGTCTTCGCTTTAATGATTCTGCAAACACATTTATGGATTTGTTAAAGCTAACACAGGAAAATATCAGAGGTACATATTTTACACAAACCAGGGTACTTATCTTCCCAAAAATACGTGCAAAACAAATGCCACTTACAGAGCACGACCTGAACGCACTGTGGTTATCTTTCCCAGACGCACTGAGATGGTAAACCCAGGGCGACCCTTCCTCAGTTTTGCAACCTGATTCAGAAGTTACATCGATGTTCATGTGTGGTGGGGGCCGGAGTGTTATGCTGGCTTCACTAACACTAGAGTGTTACAGTGACCCATTCTCGCCATGGGTCAGCAGTACACAGAAAGGGAGGAATGCTACATGTTAGGGGTCAGTGTTGGTCTGCTGGGCAAGTAATGATGTGAATAAGAATGGTAAGAGCTTAAATCATGCTCAGCTGTTTTGAACAACATTGCCATTAACCGAGGTGATGTCAGGCTGCGGGTCAGCTGTGATGTTATCTTGAAAAAGGACCAGACGGGAGATGAGGAGAGATTTATTTCTGTGGTGAGTTGTTATGATCTGGAATGCACTGTCTGAAAGGGTGCTGGAAGCAGAATCAGTCGTAGCTTTCAAAAGGGAAATGGGTATGTACTTGAAAAGGAAAAATTTGCAGGGCTATGGAGAATGTGCAGGCTAGCAGGGAGTTCCCCATGTGTCTTGGTCAACATTCCTCCCTCAACTAACACCCCAAAACCGATTAACTGGTCACTTATGTTATTTGCTGTTTGTCGGACCTTGCCACGTTTTCCTGTAGCTCAACACCATCTGTTCACCGTGATCGGTGTCCCTGCCACTGCGCTCAGCACCCATTCCCTTCACCATCAGTGCACTTTGGCTGCAATATGTACCATCTACAGGATGCACTTTGACCGCAACTCTCTGTCCCATGACCTCTACCACCGAGAGTAGCAATGTCATGGGGGGCACCATCGCTTCCAAGTTCCCCCTCTAAGTCACACTCCATCCTGACTTGTACTTATATCACCGTTCCTTCATCGTTGCTGGCACAGCATCCTGGAGTTCCCTACCTAACGCCATCTCCGGGGGCACCATTGCCACAAGCTACAGCAGCAGTTCCTTGGCGGCGACCCAGGGATGGGCAATAAATGCCGGCTTGCCAGCGCTGCCTACATCTCGTGAACAAATCATCATATAGAAGTATGTTTTCCCTTCTCTCCAGCAGACACTTGGGGGGTAATTTTAATGCCCAAAATCGGGTGGGTTTGGTTCGGGTAGGAAGTTTTAAAAAATTTTAAATTTCGAACCTGAACCCAAGCCACCTCGAAACCGCCTACTTCCGGTTTTGACGGGGTTAGGCGACCAATCCGCTCTCAGGAGGCGGGTCGGCCGTTGAGACCTTTGAAGGAGGTTTCTATTTTTAAACTAATGTCGGCCGGGTTTACCTGGCCTCAGGAAACCCGTCGGGTAAAAAGGAGGCGAAAAGGGCCGGATCCATAATGTAAGTGAATTTGCAGCACTGCTTGTGGACCAGGAGGAGCAGGAGTGCTTCCCCTCCCCCCCCCCCCCCCCGGCCTAACAGGCAAACCCTGTACAACAACAACTTGCATTTATATAATGTCGTTAACGTAGTAAAACATCCCAAGTCGCTTCACAGGAGCGTTATCAAATAAAATTTGTCACCGAGCCACACAAGCAAATATTAGGACAGATGACAAATAGCTTGGCCAAAGAGGTAGGGTTTAAGGAGCGACGTAAAGGAGGAGAGAGAGGTAGAGAGGCGGAGAGGTTTAGGGAGGGAATTCCAGAGCTTAGGGCCTTGGCAGCTGAAGGCACGGCCACCAATGGTGGAGCGATTAAAATCGGGGATGCGCAAGTGGCCAGAATTGGATCTCGGAGGGTTGTAGGGCTGGAGGAGGTTACAGAGATAAGGAGGGTCGAGGCCATGGAGAGATTTGAAAACAAGGATGAGAATTTTAAAATCAAGGCATAGCCGGACCAGGAGCCAATGTAGGTCAGCGAGCACAGGGGTGATGGGTGAACGGGACTTAGTGCGAGTTAGGATACGGCGATAGAGTTTTGGATGAGCTCAAGTTATGTAGGATGGAAGATGGGAGTCCGGCCAGGAGAGCATTGGAACAGTTAAGTCCAGAGGTAACCATGGAGCTCCCCCCTAACCTGCGATCTGTGTGACCACTGCCCCCACTACCTCCACCACCTGATCTCCCCTCCCTGGCACTCGGTCAGCTTCCCCGTCCCCTCCGCGATCTGTCAGCTATCCCCTTCTTCCGCTTTCTCTCTTTCCCCCCCCCACCCAAGCACTACCACTAAGGCGGCAGCCTTTCCCACCCGACAGGTAACCAGTCTGTCAATTAGGCTTGCTGTCGGCCGGGACACCTGGGGAAAAAAATTAAAACATGCCCTGCAGTGATCTGGCAAATCCGTACTTCAGGTTTCCCCATGCGTGGCTCCCCACCCACCCCCCCCCAGCTCCGAACACACACCCCAGGAAATATCGGGGCCTTACTCTTGCTACAGCCACACAGGTGCTAGGCATCCTCTGGTAATTCACCCTAAGTGACCGGTTTTTCCATTTGTAAGGTTAAACAATGAATGTTGGTAGCTATTCATTCATGGGGGCATCACAGCTGAGCACAATCCCATCCTCATCTGACATTCCCACACACACACTTTCCACCAGGGGTTAGTGGATTGTTCTCAAAAGCAGAATGCCAGGCTAATTTTGTTTGGCTCCCCTGCTTGGCCCAGCAATAATGAGGCCAGTTTTAACACTTCCTATTATCCAGACTGAGATCATCTATCTCCCCATCAGTGCATTCTTAAAAATCATTTTTCGTCTGAGGAATATGCGAGTTGCAAGTCAGAAATTGCTGTGTACAAAACAGTGGCAGGTCTGCTTCGAGGTTTGTGATGCTGTTGCGTTTTGGGAATTTCCGGCTTGCAAGCCAGAGATGGCAGTGTGGAAAACCATAGACTGTGGCCAGACGTGCAAGTCTGCTGCAATGTTTATAATGTTGGTTCTCCGAAAATGACGACTTCTTTTTATTTGAAGTACTGAAGCCTGGTGAAAATAATGGGGGTTGCTCGACGGATTAGGATGTCGGTCTAGGTATTTGCAGAGAAATGATCGGTGGGTTACGTGAAAGATTTTTAAAAAAACACCCAGGCACCTGCACAACTCACAGTTGAATGCTGCCCGAATAACTGAATAATTGCCTGTGACCCATGGAGTCAACAAAGAAAAGACTCTGCATCTTTCCACTACATAACTCGCGGATTTTTTTGTGTTTCCTGAAAATGTGCGACCCGTTTTCTGGTTGCTATCTTTAGGCCCATCAGTTCTACTCCCGGGGATTTTTGTAATCTTAAAAAAAAAAATCTTTGTTTTTGGTTTAAGACCATATAAAAACCAATCTTCCAGTCTCCTGCTGCTTCACAGAAATGAGTCTGATTGGCGTGAGATATCCTGCAGCTAGCCACTAAAGATGCACATTATCATTTATTAAGCAGGTGTTAAATTTTATTGCTCTGTTATCATGATGCAGACTTCTAGTATATTAAAGCGACTGGCTTTTAATTTATTATACAGCTCTGGCTAAATTAACAGCTGCACATTGATTTTCTTCCCCCCCCCCCCAATATCATGTGCTTCACTCGCACCTGACAGCAAAACTTTATAGCTGAGCTATTATTTGAGGTTACAAACATTATAATTAGCAATTCTTTAATTAGACTGACAATTAACAGGAGATTTACAGAACTGCTAATTTGACATGTCTCTCTAGTGTTTTGTTAACTACTACTTAAGTGATTTTTTTTTCTTGTTGCCTTTTTATTTTGTATTGGCAGTCATCGAACGAACCCACACTTGCTTGAAAGGCGGTCTGGGCATGGAGGGAGGGGGGGTTGAACCGTCAGCTCATTTGTAACACAAGTCGTCAAAGGTCTGAGGAGATGACTTTTCTCATCTGACGGTGAAAGGCCTCTCCTAGTTAATCAAAGCCCAATATTCTTCTCGGCCTCCGGGACCCGTCCCAAACTAGTTTTAATCCAACCCGGCACATGTATTCTGCACACTACGTCGTCCAGATATACACCGCATTTAGTTGAGTATATTCAAGGCGTAGATCGATCAATTTTTGGACTCTATGGGGAATCAAAGGATATGGGGATTGGGCGGGAAAGTGGAGTTGAGGTCGAAGATCAGCCATGATCTTATTGAATGGTGGAGCAAGCTCGAAGGGCCATATGGCCTACTCCTGCTCCTAATTTTTATGGTCTTATGCATCTTCCAGTTCTGATGAAAGGTCATCGACCTGAAACGTTAGCTCCGATTCTCTCTCCACAGATGTTGCCTGACCTGCTGAGTATTTCCAGCATTTCCTGTTATTTATTTCAGTTTTCCAGCATCTGCAGCATTTCTGCTTTCATCTGGTACATATATTTCCAGTGATTTACATTTCTAAAAGTCAGCATCTGTTCTTAGATATTTTGCAAGCTGCCTGAGGCGCAGGTCAGTGCTTCAGTTCAATCGAGACCTGATATCATCAGTACCAGAAAGAAACAATAACATATATACCTCTGAAAGCACGAGACACATATTAAATCCATTTCCAGGCCACAATGCTAACGGACCTCAATCCACAGAGATTTACTATTTTCAGATTGTCGGCTTTCTCCAAAGTATTTAGGTCAGAGCTGAATTTTTAGTTATTTGGTTCCATTTTGTTTAAGAGGGGACATTACAGAGAGTTACATAGAATCTACAGCACAGAAACAGGCCATACGGCCCAACTGTCCATGCCGGTGTTCATGAGCCTCGTTCCACCCCTCTTCATCTAACTCTATTAGCATAAACTTCTATTCCTTTCTCCCTCAGCTGTCAGCTGTGGCTCAGTTGGTAGCACCTTTGCCTCGGAGTCAGAAGGTTGTGGGTTCAAGTCCCACTCCAGGGACTTGAGCACATACCGCTAGGCTGACACTCCAGTGCAGTGCTGAGGGAGTGCTGCACTGTCGGAGGTGCCGTCTTTCAGATGAGATGTTAAACCGAGGCCCTGTCTACTCTCTCAGGTGGACGTAAAAGATCCCATGGCATGATTTCAAAGAAGAGCAGGGGCGTTATCCCCGGTGTCCTGGCCAATATTTATTCCTCAATCAACATAACAAAAACAGATTATCTGGTCATTATCACATTGCTGTTTGTGGGAGTTTGCTGTGTGCAAATTGGCTGCCGCGTTTCCCACATTACAACAGTGACTCCACTTCAAAAGTACTTCATTGACTGTAAAGTGCTTCGAGACGTCTGGTGGTCATGAAAGGCGCTATATGAATGCAAGTCTTTCTTTCTCATGTGTTTATCTAGCTTCCCCTTAAATGCATCTATGCTATTCGCCTCAGCTACTTCTTGTGGCAGCGAGTTTCACATTCTGACCACTCTCTGGGTGAGATGTTGCTCCTGAATTCCTTATTGAATTTATTAGGTGACTATCTTATATTGATGGCCCCTAGTTTTTGTCTCTCCCACAAGTGGAAACATCTGATCCATTGCTGCATGTTTCTACTCACTGTGGTAACATATCTGCGCTGGGGTGAATTTTAACCCCCAAAAACAGGCGAGTTGGGGTCAGGGTCCGGGTCGGGTGAGAGGTAAAAAAATTTTAAATCTGAAACCTGTCCACTTCTGGGTTTAACGGAGACGGGACAGCAGGTTGGCCATTTAAATATGATAATGAGGCTGGGAGCCTCCCATTTAATTTTCCCTACAGGTTGAACCCTGGCCGGCCGGGTATCCCGGGCCTCGGGAAATCCGGCAGCTCAAGGGAGGCGAGGACAGCTTCGGGGAGAAGGCAAGTGCCCTTACAGCACTGCTTGTGGGCCAGGCGGAGCAGGAGTGCCTCCCCTCAGGCCCCCCCAAGCTTACCTGTTTCCCTGGGATAGGACACCCACCCCCCCCCACGCTCTGACTAGCAGCTGCAGGCTTCTTACCTGCGGCTGTGGCCTGCTCTGGAGTGACCCCCGCCCGACTGAAGGCCAAGCCTGTCAATCAGGCTGACTTCCGGGCGGGGATCCGGTCAAAAAAACTCCTGATAAAACTCCACGGCATGCGAGGAAACCCAGACTTCCAGGTTTCCCGACAGAAACTTCACCCCCACCCACCCCGCTCAGAACACCTGCCCTGTCAATATCGAGGCCATAATGTCTACATTATCATGGATGGAAAGGCAGGCAATATAATACATTTCTGATATATTTAATGAATATGTATGTAAACAGGGACAGTAGGAATCCCCAATCCCCTTGGCTTTTTTTTAAAAAGGCTGGTGTATCCTTTAGCTCTAGGCAAAGGAGCTTGCTAGGCAATGATGTGCTATTAAAGCATTGGTAGTGGTATCTGCTTTTGTCTGTCTACGTTCGGGTTGGCAGGCTGTAACTAGTGGGGTACCGCAAGGATCAGTGCTTGGGCCTCAGCTCGTCACAATCTACATCAATGATTTGGATGAGGGGACCAAATGTAATGTATCAAAGTTTGCTGATGATACAAAGCTGGGTGGGAATGTAAGTTGTGAGGAGGATGCAAAGAGGCTTCAAGGGGCTATTTAGACAGGCTAAGTGAGTGGGCATACTGACACTGGCCATGGGGGAGGCATGGAGATGGAGGCAAGGATCCTTGCCACAAACTCTGTACTGCGTGCTTGCCACTGGTAACATTGATACATATTTAGGATAACTTACAACAGTAAACACGTGCTCAACAATTCAGCATTAACACAAGCTTTCAAGACAACCCTGAAGTATGTGCTTGAGTTGAGAGAGCGCGAGATCATTTCAAGTAAGTTTTTGACTCGGTTAATAACCTGGAGAGTAACTAGCTTAGAGGATGTGCAATATAGGACTTCACCAGCTGCTGTGTATTCCCTACTAATCCATTTAACTGACCATCTACTTCACCCAAGTATGGTCACATTACAAAATAAATTGCATGGGCACCTGTGGTATTTTAGGTCGATCTTCTACTGAGGAAAAAAAAGAGTACAACCTGCTTTGAATGTGAGCCCAGTGTTAAAATGTGTCACAAACAGCATCAAACATGCACAATAATCACCAATGAGCTTTCCCCGCCGTCTCAGCTCCTCTGCAATCAAACTAGCTTGGCTCGGCTCCTCGACGAGAGGTTGCTTCGATGCAGCAGTCAGTACGCTGGGGAAGTTAATTTGCGAGTGGGGGCGGGGGAAAGTTTTTATTTAAAGTAGCCTCTCTCTGTTAATGGACCATTACCTTTAGCAGCTGTTTACTATCAGCTGCCAATAAGGCTGAATCTACCCAGTTTGCGAAGGTCCTACACTGCTGAAGGCGCAATCCATCCTCGCCTGACTAGCATGTTTGCAGCACTGCTAGGCAGCGTGCCTGCTTCTGTTGACGGCTTTAATACTATTCGGCAAACTACTGTTTTGCAGTTTATTTAAGCGCTGAGTGATTCCTAATGGAGCCATCAGACCTTGCTCATTGGCTAATAGTTTAATTAGGCACATCTGGCAGAGTATGAGGAAAAACCTTCCCTGTTCCGATACTGGTGCGAATGTAATTTGTCATCCTGCAGCCTGATGACTGGCAAGCGAGTGACTCCAAGCCCAAGAAGAGCATCAGCAATCTGTCTCGCAACATAATGGCCGTATGCCATGGAAGTGTTACAATGCATCAGCACAGCATATCAAGTAGGAACTTTCCTCAGCCCATCGTATCCTTCAAACAACCTCACCAGGAAATATGTCAATCACTCCTTTTAATCCAGATTTGAAAATGTGTCAGATTTGCAGGGATATTTTTTTCTTTTGAAGGGCATTTATTTGCTGAGTTCAATCCATTTTAAGTTCTGATCACAGGTGTTTCACATTTCTCACCTATAAATAGCAAGTTCTTTTTTTATATATAGAAAGGAAAATGAAAATATCAGGCTTTAAGTCTTTCTTTACTGGTGTTAAACTATTCATTGGCTAGTCCCATCGCAGGTTCTCTCGCCTCACATAAAAGATAAATACTCACTGAGCTGTAATGGGATAGGTTCGGCAGTCCTATGAGGGATCGCTCACTCACAACTGTAAGCAGATCACTTTCTCAATTAAAAAAAAACTGAACACAAAAGGATTTGTATTTTTTTTAAGTTCAGTTCAGCTGGAAATATTTGTGGAGCCATTGATGTCCGTATTGAAACATACTGGCAGCTTGCTTAACAAAAAAAACACCTGTCTATGCTGGAGAAATGTATGGGAAAGAGAGAATCATTCAACTTTACAGGACAGAGGGTGGCCATTCAGCCCATTGCGCCTGTGCTGTCTGATACAGCTATCTGCTTCGTCCTATTCCCATACTCTTTCCCTGTACTCTTTTATATTTTACTTTTTCAAATATTTATCCGCTTCCTTTTTAAAAGCTATTATGGATTTGGTTTCCACCAATGTTTTTGGTAGCACATTTCATGCCCTAACAACCTTCTGCATAAAACAAATTCTCCTACCCTCTCCCTAATTGATGATCTTTAAAGATGAACCCTTTAATTATTGACTCGCCAACCAGTGGAGAGGTTTTTTTTCCTGTTTATTCTTCATATATATATTTTTCTTCAATGATTATGACTGTGAAACATATGCCTAGCTCTTTGGGAACATTTCAACAGCAAAACAGAAACTGAAGATATTTCACCGTTTGTATAAGTTAGTCAAACAATATTGTCAGTTTGAACCTATTGTACCGTACTGTGCATTTCAAAGGATGCGTTTAGTCATATGTGTGGACTAGCTTATGTTCTTATCTGATTCAGTTCTAATCATCCTTATGACTGGGGACAGCCTTGTGAGGCACCAAGCGAGTTTAATTGTGGAGGTTGGTCTTCATTGGGCATGAAATGCTTCCATTGCCAAACAGCCCAGGAATACACCAGTGTAGCAAACACTGCTCAATCCCAGCAGTCTCCGTTTTTCTCCCTTGAGAAATTATGTTTATTCCATCCACCTCCAAAAGGATCTATGGACAGTCATCTTCAAACCCAAGACTTTCCCCAACCAACGAGTGACCTGGCCTTGCACTTTGTGAAACAAGCTTCATCTGGCAGTACACCAGTGCTAAGATATGGCTAGTTTATTTATCAAAGGGCTGGCTTTCATCTACCTTGTGAAGGTACGATTAGATTACAATGACATGCTCCCACATGCTCTGTAGTTTTAAATTAGTGGTCATGATGCGGAGATGCCGGTGTTGGACTGGGGTGGACAAAATTGAGAGATCGCACAACACCAGGTTATAGTCCAACAGTTTTATTTGAAATCACAAGCTTTCGGAGCTATCGATTGCCCCTTCCTCAGGTGAAGTAAATTAGATACAGAATCGCCAAAGCATATATAGATAGAGAACAAAGCATGTGTACCTTACAATTGCAGACCACTAAATTAAATCATCCTGACTATCTGCCGAGGTGTGATAAAGTTAATCAAGTCAGCCAGGAAGGTACCACATCAAAGACATAGCAAGATACAACTGAGACAATGAGGTGTAGTCGCAGGGGTTCTAACGTGTCAAAAGCTGCCGTCTGTATGTAAAACGAAAAGCTTTAAAATTTTTACTTTTTTACTGGGAAAATCTTTACTCATGAAGACGGTCTCAACCGGGATCTTGGGTTTATGTCACGATACATGACGTGATCCGGACTCGAGTCGTCGTTGGCTTGTTCACAGATGTGATTCCCAGTAAAAAAGTAAAAATTTTCCCAGTAAAAAAGTAAAAATTTTAAAGCTTTTCGTTTTACATACAGACGGCAGCTTTTGACACGTTAGAACCCCTGCGACTACACCTCATTGTCTCAGTTGTATCTTGCTATGTCTTTGATGTGGTACCTTCCTGGCTGACTTGATTAACTTTATCACACCTCGGCAGATAGTCAGGATGATTTAATTTAGTGGTCTGCAATTGTAAGGTACACATGCTTTGTTCTCTATCTATATATGCTTTGGCGATTCTGTATCTAATTTACTTCACCTGAGGAAGGGGCAATCGATAGCTCCGAAAGCTTGTGATTTCAAATAAAACTGTTGGACTATAACCTGGTGTTGCTCTTTTTGGTTGAACAAATCAAAAGTTACTGTAAATCAATTAAAACTTTAAATGAAACTTAATAAATCAAATCAAAATTTGGAAGTCCGGGGTGACGATGCACTCCAGCCCCCGCGGCGCCCACCGGTCGCGGAAAAACTCAAGCGTGCCGGCGGACACCGCGTGCTCCATCTCCAGGGCCACCCGGGCGCGAACATGGCCGCGGAAGAGAGGCAGGCAATCGGGCCGAACGACCCCCTCCACCGCCCGCTGCCTGGACCAATTAATGGCTTTCTTGGCCAGGCCCAGGAGCAGTCCTACGAGGAGGTCCTCCGACCTACCCGCTCCCCTCCGCACCGGGTGACCGTAGATCAGGAGCGTGGGGCTGAAGTGCAACCAGAAATTGAGGAGCAGCCCCTTCAAATAATGAAAGAGGGGCTGCAACCTCTCACACTCAATATAAATGTGATAGACGGACTCCTCTAGGCTGCAGAAATGACAAGCAGCCTGGGAGTCCGTAAACCTACTTAAAATCCTATTGCACGGGACTGCTCCGTGCAACACCCTCCAGGCCAAGTCCCCAATAGAACAAGGGAAGACTCCCGCGTAGAGAGCCTTCCAATGGGGACCTTCGCCTCCGCCGGACGGCAGGATGGTACGCCAAGGCGTGTCCGGACGGCAGACGAAGATGGCAAAGTGGAGAGTGTGCAGGAGCAGCCCGTACAGGAAACGCCTCCGTGCGGATTGAAAGGGCACGGAGGGCATTTCTCCGAGAAGGCTCAAGTGGTGAGGCGGCGGCTCCCGAGGGAGGATTCGGGGCCGGGCGCCGATAAGGAATTCCGTCCGAACGGGGGTCAGTTCGGACGGGATCGCCCCACGTGCTTGAGCCTCCTCGACACACCTAGTGGAGACGGGGCCCAGTGCCACTTTTAGCGACTCGATGGCTTTGACCGCGAGCCGGACGTTGACCCAGGACATGCGCCTCGCCAACTCCTCCGGCGCCATCCAGCCCGCTCCTCCGCCATCGAGCAGGTCCCCGACTCTGGTCACCTTACCGGGCACAGCCCTGCCCTCCGCCAGCCAGCTGAACCCGCGGTCGTGGAGGTGCGGATTCCTGAACAGCGGCTCCCGAAGGACGGCCGCCGCTCCTGACGGGGGAGAACTGCGCTCGGAGGCGACGCTGTTCCAAACCCATAGCAGTTCCTGGTAGAAGACAGGCAGCTCCCGCAGGCTGGCACGCGTGCCACCCACTCTCACAAACAGGAGCTGCGTGTCGTAATTGAGGCCGTGCAGCTGGCGGAAGAAATACGTCGCCAGCGCACGCCACCTAGGAGGATTCTCCACGTACAGGTATCTCTGCAGCGTCTGAAGACGGAAAGTCGCCGCCTGGGTGCGAAGGCACACCAGCGCCTGACCGCCCTCCCTAAGCGGGAGACTCAAAACCGTGGCAGAGACCCAGTGCTTCCTTTTGTCCCAGAAGAAGTCGACGAGCTTCTTCTGCATCTTGGCGACAAACGCAGGGGGAGGGATCAAAGTGACCAACCGGTACCACAACATGGCGGCCACCAGCTGGTTTATGACCAGCGCTCGACCCCTGTAGGACAACACTCGGAGCAATCCTGTCCAGCGCCCTAGGCGAGCGGTGACTTTGGCCTCCAGCTCTTGCCAGTTCGTCGGCCAGGCGTCCTCGGCCGGGCTGAGGTAGACTCCCAGGTAGAGGAGGTGCGTGGTGCTCCAGGCGAAAGGCCCGAACTCCTCCGGCAGGGAGTCCACCTGCCATGGGCCCACCAGGAGTCCAGAACATTTCTCCCAGTTGATCTTGGCGGAGGATGCGTCCGAGTAAATCTGCTGGCATTCTCGCATCCTCCGCAAGTCGACGGGATCTGTGACCGCGAGGAGCACGTCATCGGCGTAAGCCGAGAGGACCACCTCCACGCCCGGCCCTTGCAGAGCCAGTCCCGTCAACCTCTTCCGCAAGAGGCGCAGGAAAGGCTCCACGCAAACGGCATATAACTGACCGGACATGGGGCATCCCTGACGCACCCCCCTCCCGAAGCGAAGGGGCGCCGTCAAAGACCCGTTAACTTTAATCAGACACTCCGCGGCGGCGTACAGAAGTCGGATCCGGGCGACGAAATGCGTCCCGAACCCGAATGCGCGCAGAGTCCCGAAAAGATACTCGTGATCCACCCTGTCGAACGCCTTCTCCTGATCCAGGGAAAGGAAGGCGACCGACAGACCAGCCCTCTGGGAATGGTGGACCAGGTCCCGGACCAGATGGATGTTATCGTGGATGCTCCGGCCCGGGACCGTGTAGGACTGGTCGGGGTGGATCATGCGGGCCAGCACGGTGCCAAGGCGAGCAGACATAGCCCTGGCGAAAATTTTGTAGTCCGTGCTGAGGAGGGAGACCGGGCGCCAGTTCTTAAGTAGGCGGAGATCGCCCTTCTTGGGCAGCAGGATGATGACCGCCCTGCGCCAAGAGAGGGGCATCTCCCCGGTCGCCAGACTTTCCCCCAGGACCCGCGCGTAGTCGTCCCCCAAGACGTCCCAGAATGCCCTGTGGAACTCCACGGTCAGCCCGTCCAGCCCCGGGGACTTGCCCCTCGAGAGCTGGCGCAGGGCGCCGGTCAGCTCCGCCAGGCTTAGCGGAGCTTCTAAATTCTCGGCGCCCTCCGGGCCGACCTTCGGCAGGTCCTCCCACAAAACTCTGCGCGCATCCTCGCTGGACGGATCCGAAGAGAACAGAGCCCCGTAATAGGCCCGGGCCTCCGCGCTGATGCCCTCCGGATCCGAGACCAGAGATCCGTCGTCGGCCAGCAGCCCCAAGAGCTGCTTACGGACCCCCCGTCTTTTTTCCAGCGAGTAGAAGAAGGGGGAGCCGCGGTCCAGGTCCCGCAGGAACTGGATCCGCGACCTCACGTACGCGCCTCGGGACCCGACCAGCTGCAGGTCCTTCAGCGCGCCCTTCTTCTCTTCGTACACCTTCCGCAGGGCCGGGTCCTCGACGACTTGACCGAGACGGGACTCCAGGTCGAGCACTTCTTTCTCCAATCGCCCGACCCGGGCCTCCCGCCTCTTGGTCGACCCCTTCGCGTACTCCTGACAGAAGACGCGGACGTGAGCCTTGCCCACGTCCCACCATAGCCTCAAGGAGGGGAAGCCTCCCCGCTTCCTTCTCCAGTCGGCCCAGAACCGGCGAAACGAATCCCGGAACCGCGCGTCCTCCAGCAGCAGGTTGTTAAAATGCCAGTACGCGGACCACCCCCGCGCGCGCAGCGGAGCGAGCTCCGCCCACACCAGGTGGTGGTCCGTGCACGGCACCGGCCGCATGGAAGCCGCCGGAACGCAGGAGACGTACGCCCGGGAAATGTAAAGGCGGTCGATTCTGGACCTTCCTCCTCCAGACCTCACGCTCGTGAAGGCGCTGGAGTCGGGATGGAGATTTCGCCAGACGTCCACCAAGTCGAAGGACCCGACCAGGTCCCGCAACTTCTCCATCGCCGCCGGGCTTCGCGGGGGACCCGACCGGTCCCGCGCCTCGAGGGTACAATTGAAATCCCCCCCGAGGATGACGCACTCGCCCACGTCGATGGAGCCCAGAAGAGCGGACACTTCTCCGAAGAAGCGCACTTGCTGCGCACCGGTCCGGGGGGCGTACACGTTCACTAAATGGAGCGGCACGCCTCCCAGGCGAACAGTGACCTGGAGCAAGCGGCCCGGCACGTGCTCCTTGACCCTCAAGATCTCCGGCTGAAAATGCGGGGCCAGCAAGACAGCCACCCCGCAGGAATTGTTAGAGAGGTGACTCATGCTGACCCCTCCTTGCCACTCCAGGAGCCACGTGGCCTCGTCTCCCGGAACGGTGTGGGTTTCTTGCAGGAAGCACACCGCATATTTCCCGTCCCGAAGGACCGAGAAGTTATTGAATCTACGGCGCGCCTCCCTGCTGCCGTTGATGTTGAGGCTGGCTATGGTTATCTTCATCTCAGAAGCATAGTGCAACCTCTACCTAACGGAGGGGAGGGAGCGCGGTCACTGACGACCGCCACTCCCTCAGCAGCCCAGTGTGGAAACTCTTGAGCCGACGTAGCTCGAGCCGGCCAACGTCCTTGTCCGCGCCCATGATTTTAACAGCGGCGCGGACGGACACGACGAGCAGCGCCAGCTCCGACCACTTGTCGAGGGCCAGCCGGATCTTCTTGTGACGACCCTGGCTCATGGCCATAAAATCCCGGAGTTCCCCTACGGGGATGAGGGGAGAGTCGGTGAAGGGCACGAGGGCGTCCATCACCTCGCTGCCGATGGACTCCAAATCGTCCTCGAGGCCCAACACCGAGTCCCCGTCCTCCTCCGGGAGGTCGTCACCGGCGGCCAACCCGTCCGTCACACAGGGTGCAGCGAACGGCTCGGCCGCACCGGCCGGCACCGCCTCCGTCACGATCCCACCCCCAGGATCGGTGGCAGAGGAGTCCACCCTGGGCTCCTTCAGGGGCGCCGGGCCGGGAGGCGGCGGCGGCGGTTCGGGGCCCCCCCCCCGCCTCAGGCGCCGGGGCGACCGGGGAGAAAATAATCCCAAATTCCTCCAGCACGTCCGGCGCCAACAACAGAGACGGAGTCCGGGGGCTTTCCGTCTCCCCGCCACCAACCTCCGACCCAGCGGGCCGGGGACTGCTACACTCCTCCACCAGGTCGAGCAGTCCCTGGGAGATGTCTGGGTTATAAAAGGCGGGCTCGGCTTCAGCCTCTTTGGCCTCGCCCGCCCCAGTCCCCAGGACGCCCGACCCGGCGAGGAGCAACGGTTCCGGAACTACATTTCCCTCCGCGGGTTGTTCCGCGCCCCCCCCCACGGGCAGGGTCTCTTCCCCATCCCCGGGAGGCACAGGTCGGACAGACTCGGCTGTCTCACCCTCCCGAGGGACAGACGACCCCTGCCGATCGCGCGCGACGATGACGGTGGTGGGGTGGGGCGCAGCACCCGCGGCGGGCGACTGCCCCCCTTTTGCGGAGGGACCTTCCTCCTCGCAGTCCTCCTGCTGGGGGCGGAGCTTTCTTTTTAACAAGTTGGGGCCCGGAGAGGGGGAGGCCTCCATGTCTGCTGGGGCCTCCCTCTCTGCTCCCTTCCGACGACTGGGTTTCTTGGGCCCCTCGGGCCCGAGCCCGGCCGCAGGTCTTGATTTAGCTGCCTCAGCAGTTGCGGTCACGGTCACGGGCCCGGGCACGAGGACCCCCCCAGTCTCATGCGTCCCGACCAACTCCGCGATGTACTCGGGCGTGAGTTCGGTCAACTCCGATGTTTCCTCCGCGAGGGGATCCGCCCTTAGGTGTTTATTTTTCCTACGCGCCTTCCTTCCCCCCAGACGCTCTCCCTCCTCCCCGCCGGAGGCCGTGGTGGTGTTGGCCTCCGATTTCGACCGCGCATCCGTCGCCGTCGACGCGCGGACAGTATCAGGGGGAGGGGGGGCGGCGGCGCCAACCCTGGCCGCGCCAGGTGTCGTGGCGGCCTTGGAGGCGGGGCAGTTTTTGCGGACGTGCCCCACCTCCTTACAGGCGTAGCACCGCACGCCGTCCGAGGTCCAGAAGACGCGGTGGGCGGTCCCCCCGTGGAGCACCGTGAACGCGCCATCCGCGTCCTCCTCCCGCGCCAGCCGGACGAAAAGCTGGCGCCAGAAGGAGAAGACGTGCCGAAGGCTGGCTTCCCGGAAGCCGAGCGGGATGGGTGTGATCCCCGACCTCACCTCCCCCAGTTGACGTAGGTGGGGGAGGAGGAGCTCACCCGGAACAAAGGGCGGGACGTTGGAAACCACAATCCTTTGCGCGGTGGCCTCAAGGGGGTCCACCGGCAGGAAGGTCCCGCCCACGGTGAGCCCCTTCTCGATGGCCAGGGACACCGCCCGCTCCGACCCCAGGAAGAACACAGCCTTGCCGTACATTTTAGAGGCGGCGATGATGGCTGAAGGGCCGACAACCCCAGCCATGGCTTTTACGCACGCCTCTATTGTCATATTGGGGTGAGTGTAGCTCTTGACCCCATTCTTCCTCGTAAGGAGGGTAAAAGGTGACGGGGTAACAGGAGGACTCGTGGCTGCGGCCGTGGCCGCGGCTGCCACGCTTGCGTATGTCCTCGCTGCCCCCGCCACCGGCGAAGATGTGGTCGCCATGATGGGTTGGTCTTTAAGGGCTACACTCACCCCAAGTCACAGGCCTGAAGGTGTTAATGGCCTCGGTTTTTTGTTTCTGTTTTCCCCTGAGCAGAGGGAGCTCTTAAATTGAAGGCACACCTCTCCCTTTAGTTGATTGAATTGGGAGAGGGGCCTTCTCCCCTCTGCTCAATAGGTACTTAATTAAAATAGATTGAGGTGCCTCTTAGAGAGAGAGGCAGAGAGAGACAAGAGACAAAGAGAGAGAGAGAGGGGGTGGGAAGGAGGGAAGCCGCAAGGGCAGGGTCGCCACTCAGGATGGTGGGTGGGTGGGTGGGTGGGTGTTGGCAGGGGGGTGCACTCTCCGATGTAATAAAAGTCTTTGGTGGTGGTGGTCTTCTGGTGGGGGGAGAAGATGTCTTCACCTGGGATAGCTGGAGATGCCCAGGCTCAGTCCTGCACCAGGTCTTAACGATGCCCAATAATATTAAATTAATTGGGGACTTCACCTAGGCAGCTCCAGCTGTCCCAGGTCAGGCAATGGGAAAGGGGTGTTTAATATGGTGTGTGCGGCCTAGCTTTTACAAAAGCCACACACACACACCCCTTGGATGTTCCGGCCCTCTTCTTATCTTCTTTCCTCCCCCCACCTACAAAACAAAGTCTCTGGGAGAGTGCACCAGAATCACACCCACCTGTAGCTGTTGTTCTTTCCTTCCTTCTTCCTTCCAAACAGATGATGTTTGTTGGTGATGTTTTTCTCCCCTCTCTCCCTCTCCTAAAATGGAGGCCAATTGAGGAGGCAGTGTGGAAAGGCCTCTCCTCTGTTGTTAATGGACTTGGCCTTCCTTTCTTCTCCCTCTCCTCTCCTGTCCTCTCTCTCCAGGCACCTCAGTAGTGGTTGTTGGTTGTTGGTGGTGGTCTGCTGTCTGGTCTCCTTCTCCTTCTCCTCTTCCTGCTCACAGAGACCACCACTCTGCTGCTGCTGCTCACCACAAGCTTGTGATTTCAAATAAAACTGTTGGACTATAACCTGGTGTTGTGCGACCTCTCAGTTTTGAATTAGGGCAGTGCAGTCCATTGAAAGACTCGCTCTGATCTTCCACTGGCCAGTCTATTCTCAATTCCCCACTGCAGTATACGTGGCTCCACTTGAGTATTTAAGTAGAAATTTACTGAGAATAATATCGGTCCTGCTATAAATCGGCAAGCAATTTGTCGCGACAAGTGATTTGTTATCGCTGAGATTGGCTGGGAAGCCAACATTTTTATTGCCTCTGGGACTTTTTAATGCAGAATCCCTGACTTGGGCAGCAAATCATACAACACGTGGTAAGCAGACATTTGTGGGATGTTGTGCTACACCGAACGAACTGCCCCGGCCACATGAGGTAAAATGTGCAGACATTTTGGACCATGTGAGGGCATTCAGTATTCTGATGTTTAGTCTAGACGGATTTTTGAACTATGTTGTTTTCACGCTTTAGTGTCAGAAATCTTCCTTAGTGCGTCACTTAAGATTTTATTAACACACTCGCCTTATTTTGAAACAAATCTTTAGCTGCCCCATCTCTTTCCAATATCTATAGCAGCAGTGGCTGGAACCTAGACAAGTGAGCTACTTCTTCTGGTAATCCGTCTCTCACATGCATAGAATGAGATTGTCTACCTCAGGAAAATTAAATAAAAAATACAATTCTGAAAACAAAATTCCTCCCTCTGACTGGGGTGGTTGAAATAGCTACTTTTTGGATTTTCAATAAAAAGTGATTTCCCTATTTCTCCAATTAATCAGCAAGTTCCTTTTTGTTAAAAAAAAAACCCATCCCTGCAGTTAGTTAACTTGTCAAATCATATATTAATGTTTCTGAGGAAAAGGAATGTCATAATGTGAAAGGAATGCTGACTGAACCACAATTGCAAAAATAGGCTGATCCCAAAGTTAACCATTTTTAATATAGACTGTGTCCAGAGACTGTGTTGAATGACCTTTAGGGAAGGTTTTTCAGGTAAATATTCAGCAAGGCCATAAATCAGTCTCTTTTACACCTGTCAAGCTCCAACATCAAACAGGAGCCTGCCACATCGAAGTGGCCATAGCTTGGAGCAACTTACTGAGCGCAGATTCTTTCCATATAAGAGATTTCACCTTTTTGTGTGTGAACAAGAAAATATGTATTTGACAAGTCCTTTTGAGAGCAATTACTTCCTGCATTGTAGAATGCTTTGCAATATTTTTTTTCCCACATACTCTCAGCATTTGTAGTAAAATACAAGGAATAGCAAACTGACTTGGGTTCAATTGTGTCTAAACAGAATTAATAAAAAGCCCATCAATCTTGAAGCTGAATCCCCATCGATGCTGATACAATGCTCCAAACACGAATATGGCAAGGTAAAGTAAAAGCCAAGCAACCTTCCACACCCAGTTAAACAAAAGACCCAATGGTGCCAAGCCAAAGCCACAAAGGCATTGAATTCATGCTGTGTGATATTGGTGTACAAATGTTTAATGTGTTCATATGAAAGTCCTTTCTTTGCTATTTTAACAACAACTTGTATTTGTACAGCGCCTTTAATGTAGTAAAACATCCCAAGGTGTTTCACAGGAGTGTTAAAAGACAAAAAATTTGACACCGAGCCACATAAGGAGAAATTAGGGCAGGTGACCAAAAGCCTGGTCAAAGAGATAGGTTTTAAGGAGCGTCTTAAAGGAGGAGAGAGAGGTAGCGAGGCGGAGAGGTTTAGGCAGGGAATTCCAGAGCTTAGGGCCGAGGCAACAGAAGGCACGGCCACCAATGGTTGAGCGATTATAATCAGGGATGCTCAAGAGGCCAGAATTAGAGGAGTACAGATATCTCTGGGGGGTGGTTGTGGGGCTGAAGGAGATTAGAGATATGGAGGGATTTGAAAACAAGGATGAGAATTTTAAAATTGAGGCCTTGCTTAACCGGGAGCCAGTGTAGGTCAGCGAGCACAGGGGTGATGGGTGAACGGGACTTGGTGCGAGTTAGGACACGGGCAGCCGAGTTTTGGATCACCTCAAGTTTACGTAGGGTAGAATGTGGGGAGGCCAGCCAGGAGTGCGTTGGAATAGTCAAGTCTAGAGGTAGCAGAAGCATTAACCTATTTACTTTAAACGGATTAACACCAGCATTAAAGTAGCAGACAAAGGAATGTCACACACATTATGCTGGTATCACACAGGATAATTTCAAAGCCCATGGAACCCAATTTTGTTTCTAAACAATCCTAACGCGTTAATCCTTAAGCTTCTTTGCTAACTGTTTTTATTTTTATTTTGAAACTGTTCAGCTTTATTTTAAGGAAATGGAATCCAGGTGCCTCTTTGGGTGGGTGCAAATTAATGTTACATTTCTGAAGGCAAAATGCAATTGTTGCAAATGCAATTCAGTAAAAATGGACGAGGAATTATTTTAAAATCCAGATATTTAATTTGGGGTGGGGGGGATAGGAAATCAGCAAAACTGAAAACAAAGGTGCAGAAAGCCAGCAATTCACAGAGTCAAAGAGAATGGATAAATGTTTAAAATGTATGTTACTGTAGCAGAATTAAATTAGCCATAAGTTCTTAAATACCACCTTAACATGAATTATGGAGCCAAATAGCAATGCAGGTCGGGTGTGTAACAGCAATAAAGTTTATTAATTGATTGTTAACGGCTATTCTGGGAGCATTGTGCAAAATGTAACTGCTTGACGTATCACAAGGGGCTGTGTGTGAGAATCGCTTGTACTAAAGGCTGCTTTTACACCGCCACTTTTTTGGGTTGGATTCCAGGACACCAGTGTCAGTGAGCCGGCTCCCGGCCTTCATCCTACTGAATACCTTCTGTCTTCTCCAAGCAACAGAATCGGAGAGCCAGGGACATCCAGATTGGGTGACCGCTTTGCAGAACACCTCCGTTCAGTCCGCAAGTGTGACCCCGAGCTTTCGGTCGCCTGTCACTTTAATTCTCCGCTTCACTCCCACTCTGACCTCTCCCTCCTCATTGAGTATTCTAGCCTTGCCCTGCACCTCTAAGCATATATCACCTTCTTTGTCCCTAATAGGCCCCACACCGCCTCTTGCTACCCGCTTACTGTTTACATGCCGGTAGAAGATTTTTGGGTTCCTTTTATTTTAACTGCCATTCTACTCTCATATTCGCTCTTTGCCAATCTTATTTTCATCTTCACTTCCCCTCTCAACTTATTGTATTTGGTCTGGTTCTCCCTTGAAGAATTCACCTGACATGCATCATACACCCTCTTTTGTGCAGAAAAGATTTACGAGAATGATTCCAGGAATGAGGGACTTCAGTTACGTTGATAGACTGGAGAAGCTGGGGTTGTTCTCCTTTATAGCAGAGAATAATGAGAGGAGATTTGATAGAGGTGCTCAAAACTGTCCTCATTGGCAGAGGGGTCGAGAACCAGACGACACAGATTTAAGGTGATTGGCAGAAGAACCAAAGGCGACATGAGGGAAAACTTTTTTTACTCAGCGAGTGGTTAGGGTTTGGCATGCACTGCCTGAAAGGGTGGTGGAGGCAGACTCGATCACTGCTTTCAAAAGGGAGTTGGATAAGTATTTGAAGGAAAAAATTTTTGCAGGGCTACGGGGAAAGGGCGGGGGAGTGGGACTAGCTCGGGCACGGGCTCGATGGGCCGAATGGTCGCCTTCCGTGCTGTAACCATTCTATGATTCTATGATCTCATTGCTGTTATGGGACCTTACTTGAAGCACTTCTCACATACATTTTACAATAAGGAGGGAAAAACAATATTCGTGATGTACTTCAACAAAAGGGCAAAAGTTTCCTCAATTGAACCTGCCTTGTTATTTTTTCACTTTCTCTCTCGTTGTAACCAGCAACTAGTTGCAGGGTTTTACCCCGTATGTTTGTAGACCAATTGGTGTTGGGAGTGTGAATGTGTCAGTGAATTCCCCAGACTCCCCACTAATGATGCTGCTACACACTTTATGTGAGTGGACATAGTGCATTATTTTACTGATCACAACTGAGCCATCAGGTTGAGGTGGTGGAGGCAGGAGCACTTTCCGAGAGGGATGGGTGGGGGTGAGGGGGGGGGGGGGGGTAAGAAAAAAGCTGATGAGTGAAGTGAATTCAGTTCACTCTCGCCCACCTCCAAATGGTATAATACAGTGGCGGAGGCCTTTGAAATAGTTGCCCATGTCACCTTTCAACCAGAAAGATGCATAGTCCGGGAGATTGCATGGAAGAGGGGACAAACTAAAAGAGGATTGAAAATAAAATCACAAAAAAGGCATGGAACTGTATAACCCTTCATTTTACAATGGCAACCTGGCTGATACAGGTTGAGCGACCCGAATCCGGCAACCTCGGGACCGAGGCCGAGCCGGTGCCGGTTTTCGTGTTTTTCCGGACTTCGGAACGTGTTTCTGATGTCCGAAGTCCGGAAACGCCCGAGCCCAGGTTGCGATATTTCCGGACTTCGGACATCAGAAACACGTGCCGAGTCCGGAAATGCCTGGGCCCAGGTTGCGCTATTTCCGGTTTTTGGTAAGCCTCCCTCAGGGTGTCCGGATTCTGGAACATTTTACGGATTCCGGACCCCTGCCGCCAATCGTCCCGGAGTCCGGATCCGGAACTCCGGATTTGGGACGCTCAACCTGTATTGCGAAAGAACATGTATTAAATTAAAATTCTGTTTCTCAGTTGTCCGATTGATTTTATGTAAAGGATCTCGCTGCAGTTTCACATTGAATCTATTCCTGATAGTCATCACTTTTGAAGCTCTGGTGTGCGAATGCCCCAAAGGGAATTGCGGGGCATTCTGGGATGATCTTAGAGAGCCGGGCGATGTGGGACACTCGTTGCTGCGCAAGCGCTCAAGGTCCAGAGTGCACGTGTGTAGAACAGAATTGTGGGACATTCTGACACATGGGGTTGGATTTTGCCAATGGGGAGCTTTTGGAGGCGGGACTCCCACTTGTCGGGTTTCAGTCCCGCCTCCAACAACTTCTGGCCAACCCACGCTATTTTCCCTTGATTGACCTTGTTAAGCCTGCCCAGCGGGCTTAGCAGGCCAATTAAGGGAAAGCCGGTGATGGAGAACGTTAACATATGACGTTTCATCTGTCAAAAATTTTTGACAGATGATTGTCATCGTTTGACAGCTCTGTGAAGCTGTCAAACACTGACATTCTCTGTTGTTTGATGAGTTCTTGAATTCAAGACTCATCAAAGCTCTTTCTTTTGCAGAAATTAGATGGTTGTTGCATCGGAGAATGCAACGGCCATCTGTCATCTCTGCTGTGGAGGTGCGAGACTCTCCGCATACCCACCGATTGAAGCTTGCAGGAAGAAACAAAGGTAAGTAAACTTTTTCTAACACTTTCCACTTACCTCACGTACTCACCTCAGGGTTCACAGCCTTCGGGAAGCCCGCACTTGTGTGGGCAAAATGGGGATAATCCTCTTATCTGCCTGTTAACTACCTGTTAACAGGCAGTGAAGTAGCTGTAATCCCCTTCCCGCCTCCAAGGAGACGGGACCTGGCACGGGTCGGCTATCCGCCTCCTGGCAAGATGGCATGGGGGCGGGTTGGGCACCCGCCCCCAAATTCTGCCATTTTCGTGGCAGTCCCGCCTCCCCAGGGCTGGCAAGATCGCGCCCTAGGACACAATTCTGTGGACATTGACTTTCGGCGTGTAATACTGACAGTGGCAGGCTTGCACCATGGTGGTGCTGTGTTCTCCTTTATAGTTGTTAATAGCTTCACCCAGCCGGTCTGCTCTCCAACTGGAGTAATGCCAACTCTAATCTTACATTGACTTGAGCCCCCTGATCACCTGAAAGTGCTCACTAAAGTAGCAGTTGGCATGCCTTACCACCAGTTGGTCTATATCCAACTGACCTTTTTTTTGAAAGAACCATCAACTGCAAGGTTGGCCTATATTTCTGGACTAATCATTAATGGTCTCGGAGAAAACTGGGCTAGCATCCAACTACCAGTCAAAAGGTCTGTACTTCATCTGGACTCAGACCAAGTACAGCATATTAAATTCAAGCATGTAAAGATTGGCATTGGCTCCCACCTTGGGTTTAATAAAAGATGTGCTGCAGCATTAGCCAAACAAATTAATAATGCTTTGGTAAATGGGGAAGATTAGGGAACGAAAAGACAGAGAAGCCTTACTCCATGCTAAGTCTCAATATGAAAAGATTCTGTCACAGTTAGATATACAAGTCTGAGCTCCATTCCAAACAGGGCCCTCAGATAATCTCCATGAAATGGTCAAATCTGTTTTCAACATTAAGGTTCCGACCCACCGCTGAGCAAATGACGGGCTGTATGCTATACCTCTGCAGCATGGCTCTTACAAAGCTCGTCCATGCTCAGGGATGGTATTGCTGCCTTGTTGGCAGGCTGCAGTGAAAACTGATCTCTTTCTTCTGGACTAAGTTATAGTTCAAAGCCATGCAGACCCTCTACAACACTGAGGAGGTGTGGTCTGGCCATCATTCCCAGGCAGTTGTCTAACCTGCGCCTTAGAGCCATGTGTGGCTCCTGAGCTCTGCCAATCAGTCCTCAAAGTCCAGGCAACTCATCCCTGTTTGTGCTTGTATTCCCTATTTGCTGTTTTTTTTTCTCTATTTGTATTTTGTGGATCTGGAGGTTTTGTAAGGGCTGTTGGATAAATCCTAAATCAGAACACCAAGATCTGTTAGAATCAGCAACTTGAGATGTGCATAAATTAACGTGAACATTGACTTAAACCTTGTACACGACATCCATGGCTCCATAGCATGCAACTATGTGATCCACAAAGGCAAAAGCTTGGATGTCCTTGCCTACCAGATTATAATTAGAAGGCTTGAACCAGACCTCCATAATAACACAAGGGCTCAGCTGAACCTCAACATTTTGGTATCAATCCAAAAGAATAGAAATGGCAATGCTTCACACGGTATTGCTTCTGCCTGTGGAGCTGTCTCCTGTTCTGTGTGGACCTTGGTATAAAATAACATTTAAACAGAAACCATTCCTTTTTTATTTAGGTTTACTCCAGTCCTGATCACTTTCTCAGCGGCCATGTTCTAACCTGAAGCCCACTAAATGAATGATGGCGTTACCTCCAAGACCAGGGTCCCTCTACTAGGTACATTAGGATGGAGAAGGAAACAGTTAAGTCAGAGACCATGGTCCAGAACTTAAATAAGGGCAACTTTGATGGTATGAGGCGTGAATTGGCGAGGTTAAATTGGCAAGCGATATTTAAGGGGCTATCAGTGGAAGGGCAATGGCAGACATTTAGAGATCGCATGGATGAACTACAACAATTGTACATCCCGGTCTGGCGTAAAAATAAAAAAGGGAAGGTGGCTCAACCA
The DNA here is from genome assembly GCA_030390025.1 of Squalus acanthias. Classification (NCBI taxonomy): domain Eukaryota; kingdom Metazoa; phylum Chordata; class Chondrichthyes; order Squaliformes; family Squalidae; genus Squalus; species Squalus acanthias. Next base: position 154,404,620 of record CM059428.1, read on the forward strand.
TGGCTAACAAGGGAAATCATGGATAGTATTAAAACCAAGGAAGTTGCATACAAATTAGCCAGAAGTAGCAGCAAACCCGGGGACTGGGAGAACTTCAAAACTCAGCAAAGGAGGACGAAGGGTTTGATTAGGGCAGGGAAAATAAAATATGAAAGGAAGCTTGCAGAGAACATTAAAATGGACTGCAAAAGCTTCTATAAATATGTAAAAAGAAAGAGGTTAGTAAAAACAAACGTAGGTCCCCTGCAGTCGGAAACAGGGCAAGTCGTAATGGGGAACAAGGAAATGGCAGATCAATTGAACAAGTACTTTGGTTCGGTGTTTACTGTGGAGGACACACACAACCTGCTGGAAATAAAAGGGGTCAGAGGATCTGGTAAGAGGGAGGAGCTGAGGGAAATCCTTATTAGTCGGGAAAAGGTATTGGGGAAATTGATGGGACTGAGGGCTGAAAAATCCCCGGGGCCTGATGGTCTGCATCCCAGAGTACTTAAGGAGGTGGCCTTGGAAATAGTGGATGCATTGACGATCATTTTCCAACATTCCTTAGACTCTGGATCAGTTCCGATGGAGTGGAGGGTGGCCAATGTAACCCCTCTTTTTAAAAAAGGAGGGAGGGAGAAAGCAGGGAATTATAGACCGGTCAGCCTGACATCGGTTGTGGGTAAAATGATGGAAGCAATTATTAAAGATGTCATAACAGACCATTTGGAAAGTGGCGACATGATAGGTCCAAGTCAGCATGGATTTGTGAAAGGGAAATCATGCTTGACAAATCTTCTGGAATTTTTTGAGGATGTTTCCAATAGGGTGGACAGGGGGGAACCAGTAGATGTGGTGTATTTGGACTTTCAGAAGGCCTTCGACAAGGTCCCACACAAGAGATTGGTGAGCAAAGTTAAAGCACATGGGATTGGGGGTAATGTGTTGACGTGGATTGAGAACTGGTTGGCACACAGGAAACAAAGAGTAGGAGTAAATGGGTACTTTTCAGAATGGCAGGCAGTGACCAGCGGGGTACCGCAGGGTTCGGTGCTGGGACCCCAGCTGTTTACATTATATATTAATGATTTGGACGAAGGGATTAAATGTAATATCTCCAAATTTGCGGATGACACTAAATTGGGAGGCAGTGTGAACAATGAGGAGGATGCTAGGAGGCTACAGAGTGACTTGGACAGGTTGGGTGAATGGGCAAATGTATGGCAGATGAAGTACAATGTGGATAAATGTGAGGTTATCCACTTTGGTGGTAAAAATAGAGAGGCGGACTATTACCTGAATGGTGGCAGATTAGGGAAAGGGGAGGTGCAACGAGACCTGGGCGTCATGGTACATCAGTCACTGAAGGTGGGAATGCAAGTGCAGCAGGCAGTCAAGAAAGCAAACGGAATGATGGCCTTCATAGTAAGGGGATTTGAGTACAGGAGTAGGGAGGTGATGCTGCAGTTGTACAGGGCCTTGGTGAGGCCACACCTGGAGTACTGTGCGCAGTTTTGGTCTCCTAACTTAAGGAAGGACATTCTTGCTATTGAGGGAGTGCAGCGAAGGTTCACTAGATTGATTCCTGGGATGGCCGGACTGACATATCAAGAAAGATTGGGTCAACTGAACTTGTATCCTCTGGAGTTCAGAAGAATGAGGGGGGATCTTATAGAGACATTTAAAATCCTGACTGGTTTAGACAAATTAGATGCGGGCAGAATGTTCCCAATGTTAGGGAAAACTAGAACCAGGGGTCACAGTCTAAGGATTAAGGGGAAGCCATTTAAGACTGAACTGAGGAGGAACTTCTTCACCCAGAGAGTGGTGAATCTATGGAATTCTCTTCCACAGAAGGTTGTTGAGGCCAGTTCGCTAAATATATTCAAAAGGGAGTTAGATATAACACTCACAACTAGGGGGATCAAGGGGTATGGCGAGAAAGCAGGAATGGGGTACTGAGGTAGCATGTTCAGCCATGAACGCATTGAATGGCGGTGCAGGCTCGAAGGACCGAATGGTCTACTCCTGTACCTATTTTCTATGTTTCTATGTTTCTATGTGTAATTAGATAATATAGGGGTAAATCTTCATCTTCACCGCATGGTGAAAATCAGGCGGCTTCTATAAGGAGCAGGCAATCCACCCACGCAGTGAAGACCAGAATTGGCCCCATCATCGTATCTTAGATAGAGTTTTCACCTGGAACTCCATTTCTTGTATGTAGAATTAATGATCAAGGTCGACCATTATTTGCTGGAGCATGCATTAGACTGTGTGAAGTCTTTAACTGAACATAGCAAAACATGAAACAAGGAATGTCATTCAGCCTCTCAAGCCTTCTTATTCCACAGGCCGTGCACAGTCTCTTCAAATGTGGACTCTGCCCCACCCACTTAATCTCCCCCGAGGTAAAATTCTGCATAAGTATTCCCTAATCCCCAAAGGTAATCAAGTGAAACATGCAATTCATGTCCTGTATGGTACCAACATTTTAAAATATGTCAGAGGCTGAAAAATGATGTAAAGCTCATTTGCAATAAATTTTGAGCTACAAGGGCCGAAGAAATTACCTTGCAACATTGCAGTTTTTTTTTGGAATTCGGCCCAGAAACTTTTATGACCTCATTTAGTTTCAGTCCGGTTTGACTAAGCCAGCTGAGTTTGTATTGGAGCAATTATTTCTGCAGGACTCGCACATATCCCTACTAAAAATAATAATGCTTTCTGGTATTGTAATACAATACAATCTTTAATGTTGTCGTTGCCTTGTGGGATTGCAGAAATCAATGCAAAACTTCAGCATGCACACTGACGGGAGATGTTTTTTCAAGGGGACTTTAAAAAGCAATTATAATATGAAGCTCTCACCCGTCTTCAGTGACCGCTTCCTCCGCCCAAGCCCGTCCAACCAGAAGTGCTGCTGCTGGCTTTTAAATCCTGCTGCGGCATATCCAAGTCCTGCTTCGGGGCTTACAGGGGTAAAATTACGAAAGACAGGTTGTATAAACCTGGCTTCTCTCCTGCAAAAGGCTGTGGATGCTAGGACAATTAGAGCTTTCAAGATTCGGATTGATAGATCTGTATTGGGTATCAAGGGATATGGAATAAAGGTGGGTAAATGGAGTTGAGGTACAGTTCAGTCGTGATTTAATTGAATGGCGGAGCAGGCTCGAGGGGCTGAATGGCCTACTCCTGTTCCTATGCTCTCTTTGTTAAAACCTCTCCTTTACACAGTACACAGACTGGTGATGCTGTCGCCTCTGAGTCAGAAGGCTGTGGGATCAAGTCCCAGTCCAAGATTTAAATATGCAATTTAGACTGATGCTTCAGTGCAGCGAAATCAATGGAATGACATTCCTCATGCATTGTCAGAGGTGGGATCTGGCTGTGCACACGTTTACCCTTGTGTTTCCCCAGATAACAATATTGACTCCAGTTCAAAAGTAATTCATTAGCTGTGATTTATAAGCTCCTTGGGACGTTTTGCGACCTTAAATGCGCTTTATAAATGTACGGTGGTTGTTGTTGTTGATGAAGGATTTCAGGGCATCCCAAGAACATGAAAGGTGCTATCGAAATACTCAGGGCATTCCCGCTCGAATAGAAGCAAATTCTCAATCGCATTGCTGGGATTTGAACTCATGTTCTCTAGATTATTGGGCAATAAATGCTGGCTTTGCAAGCGACGCCCACATTCCAGGAACGAATAAAAAAAAAAATTACTCTAGTAAGAAATCCACTACACGACCGTACCCATTAGTCTTTGCTCAAGACTCTTTGACCAAGACTTTTGACACTAGTATTTTTAATTATATCAATTAAAATTAAATATGTACTTACCCTTAAAGCTGCTCCAGCTGTTTAAATCCTGCAGCAGAACTACATTTCCATCCTCCAATTCCCCAATAGCAAGTTCCAAATGTTGCCATTTAAAAAAAAAAAAATTCATTCACATGATGTGGACGTCGCCGGCAAGGCCAGCATTGATTGCCCAGCCCTAATTGGCCTTGAGAAGGTGGTGGTGAGTCGCCTTCTTGAATATAATCGAATGGCTTGCTAGGCCATTTCAGAGGGCAGTTAAGAGTCAACCACATTGCTGTGGGTCTGGAGTCACATATAGGCCAGACCGGGTAAGGACGGTAGATTTCCTTCCCTAAAGAACATTAGTGAACCAGATGGGTTTTTACAACAATCCGGTAGTTTCATGGTCGCCATTACTGATACTGGCTTTTTATTCCAGATTTATTTAAATTTTACATTTCCCAGCTGCCATGCTGGGATTTGCAACTCATGTCCCTGGATCATTAGTCCAGGCTTACTGGATTACAGTAACATAACCACTATGTTACCGTACCCCGGCTAATGAGCCTGGAAATTCCGGTAGGGTCCTCCCTCCTCTAAGTGCCAAACCTGCCATGTACTCCGACTGGAAAATGTGCCCTGTAAGGTTTACTAGCCTAAGATTCATTGGGGGAAAAATTGGGTTGCTTTGCACCTCCTAGCGCCCGAGCACAGTGCCACTAATGCCTCCCGTGAAATTCAGCGGGAGGTTAGCGGTGGCAGTAGCCAGTAGCGCCCCATGGCGCTGTGCCGCCAGTGATGAGGTCATCGCCGTGCGCAGCGCCCCGCTTGCACCCTGGCCACAAACTTCGGTTGTGCCCCCTGACCTATCACCGGACGATATATCCGACAGGGTCAGGGTGGCGATTTTGCAGCCGCGGCGGCACAAGTTAAAGGGCAGGTGTCAGGCGGCCAGCACCTGTGCCCTTCCCCTTTTCTCTTCGGGGTGCCGGCCGTGATCGCTCAGCCCGGCACTCCTCTTGAACGCCAGGCTGCTTTCCCAGCACCCCGCTCCCGGGTGGTCCAGCAGGGCCCCGGTGCGTGCAGCGCTGGGCCCCTCCCCTTTAATCAGGGGAGGGAGGCCTGCAGTACCGCGGCGCTACGTGCTGACGCGTGTGGTGCTGCTGCACGTAGCGCCGCAATATTCAGTGGGAGCGCCCCAGGAAGGAGGTGGAGTGCTTCCAGTAACGCCCCGCCTCCTGCTTGGGGCGCTACCACTGAAATTACAGCTAAAAGTAGCGCCCCGGCGAAGTTAGCACCCCAAAGGGGGCGCCACCGAATTTCTCCGCCATCAACTTCACTTTCAAATCACATCCTTTTCGTGTGCATCAAAACTGTTGACCAACTTCAGCATTCCCTTTGAAAAGTTAAAGCACTCGAGGGAAGTCAGCCTTCCAAACTGCTCATTGGCAATGCCTCCTTGGATACAATGGATCTGCACGAACCATCATAATGCATGGGTCCTCTGGCGGATAATGGATGTTGATGGATAATTGAGAGTCCTCAATTTTGGATTTGTTTACGCGTGATATAGTGGTAGGAAATAAAAATGGGTTCAAGACAAATAACCAAAGAGACGTTTTATAGGTTTATTCACTAAGGGAAAAAAATGAAATCGAGATAACAAAATAAGCTGTGTAATGGAGTTACCGTCCATGCAAGACTTTATTCTGTGAAAATTCTGGAGGATGGACCAGGATGGCGGATAATAGGAGTGCAATTAATGGAGATTCACGGCATTGGTGTTCATGCTGATGTAATCTCAATGATGTAAAGGTACAGGGAGATCTAGGGGTATAGATTAAGGACGCCAACACCAGGATTGTCCTCGAGTCTTCAGGAATGAAAGATTAATCTCCAGGACACGAGCAACCCTGGAGAAAAATCATTGGGGTATTAAAAAAATTGTATCTTCTTTTCATTTTACATAGGATTACATAGGATATAGGGCACAGAAACAGACCATTCGGCCCAACCAGTCCATGCCAGCATTTATGCTCTACTCGAGCCTCCTCCCGTCTTTCCTCATCTAACTCTATCAGCATAACCCTCTATTCCCTTCTCCCTCATATGCTTGTCTAGCCTCCCCTTAAATGCATCTATACTATTCGCTTCAACCACTACCTGTGGTAGCGAGTTCCACATTCTCACCACTCTTTGGGTAAAGAAGTTTCTTCTGAATTCCCTATTTGATTTCTTGGTGACTATCTTATATTGATGGCCTCTAGTTATGCTCTTCCCCACAAGTGGAAACATTCTCTCTCTATCCACTCCATCAAAACCTTTCATCATTTTAAAGGCCTCTATTAGGTCACCCCTCAGCCTTTTTTCAAGAGAAAAGAGACCCAGCCTGTTCATCCTTTCCTGATGGGTGTACCCTCGCATTTCTGGTATCATCCTTGTAAATCTTCTTTGAAAACTTTTGTTTATTAGAGATGAGGGGGGACAAAAGGGCTGTTTGACCGGGTGAGGCAGTTGGAGAAAGAAGAAAGAAAGAAAGAAAGACTTGCATTTCTATAGCGCCGTTCACGACCACCGGACATCTCAAAGTGCTTTACAGCCAATGAAGTACTTTTGAAGTGTAGTCACTGTTGACCAGGACACCGGGGATAACTCCCCTGCTCTTCTTTGAAATAGTGCCACGGGATCTTTTATGTCCACCTCATCTGAAAGACAGCACCTCTGACAGTACAACACTCCCTCAACACTGCAGCCTAGCTTTATGTGCTCAAGTCCCTGCAGTGGGACTTGAACCCACAACCTTCTGACTCCGAAGCGAGTGCGCTACCCACTGAGCCACGGCTGACACTGGAGGCAGGAGGTCATGTGATGAATTCTCCAGGGATACGTCCAGCTAGAGTTGGCAACCCTAGTACAGATAGGCAAATGTATAATGGTAGGTTGACGGATAGAAAAAGCCATAAAGAGGACAAATCGGACTCTGGGTTTTGTAAATGGGGCATCGAATACAAAAGCAAGGAGGTAATAACCAATCTGCACAAGAGATTGGTTTGGCTACTGGCCTGGAGTTTCCACTCGTAAAACCAGTGCAATTCGCCTGAAATTGGCCAAACCAGCGGAACAAGATCGAGGAATTTTAAGCGCAGGTTACGTTGAGCATGAATTGAGATTCCGCGATCTTTAATGCTGGTTTAAAAAAACATTTGCGCTGGAAGCTGGCCCCGCCCACAAAAATAGCCACGCCCCCTAGATCGAATTCATCACCGTGGCGAGTTTCTGCTGATTGTGACCGTTCGAGGAGGCCCTTCAAAGGCACCAGTAGGCACGTCTTAAAAGTTTTTAAATATTAAACAATATTTAATTTACTAAGAAACTGACTAGCGTACACCAATGAAACTAGTAAGTGATTCAGTATAGTTTTTTAAAGTCATTTTCAGTGATTTAAAATCAGGTTATTCTCAGGTGGTGGACTAGACGCTCTTAATAAAAATGCTTATTTTTCGGTGATAAACCCATTTTCAGCTGTAAACTGCGCCAGGTTACCACTCTTAAATATATCAAGGAATATTTTTTAATGCAAAGAATAAAAGCAAAACAATTCCATTCTGTCACGCTGCCTGATTGTGCTGGTTCATGGAAGATTTAATGTTTGTGATTATGCAAATGAGTTTGAGTGGAAAACTTGAACCATCACTTCACTTCGGAAAACCAGCACAATTTCGAGCATAATTTGTGCCCGGATTGCCGATTTTTAAAATTTTTTAAAGTATTTTATTGAGCCCAAAGAAGAAAGTCTGCCCCACTGCCTATTGTTTTGTGCACCTCATTCTAGAAAGGACTTTGGAGTCATGCTTTTGGGCACTTTTATTTTAATGTAGAGGCAACGCTCTATAAGGCCGTTAAGGAAATTCACACTTAACGCCAAAACCAAGTGGCGGTGGAGCTTCCTGCCAATCGGGTAGATCCCGTGGGAGTCGACCAAAATGGCTGTGAAATCATAGAGTCATAGAGTCATAACGGCACAGAAGGAGGCCGTTCGGCCCATCGAGTCTGTGCCGGCTCTCTGTAGAGCAATCCAGTCAGTCCCATTCCCCCCCTCTATCCCCGTAGCCCTGCAAGTTTATTTCCCTCAAGTGCCTATCCAGTCTCCCCTTGAAAACATTGAGTGTCTCCGCTTCGACCACTTCTGTCGGCAGCGAGTTCCAGGTCATCATCACTCACTGTGTAAAAAAGTTTTTCCTCACGTGCCCCCTGTATCTCTTGCCCAAAACCTTAAATCTGTGTCCCCTAGTCCTTGTACCATCAACTAGTGGGAACAGCTTTTCCCTGTCTAGCCTATCCAAACCCTTCATAATCTTGTACACCTCTATCAAATCACCCCTCAACCTCCTTTGCTCTAATGAAAACAAATCCAGCTTCTCCAACCTGTCCTTGTAGTTGAGATCCCCCATCCCCAGAACCATTCTGGTAAATCTCCTCTGCACCCTCTCAAGGGCCTTCACATCCTTCCTAAAGTGTGGTGACCAGAACTGGACGCAGTACTCCAGTTGTGGCCTAACCAGCGCTTTATAAAGGTTCAGCATAACTTCTCTACTCTTGTACTTAATACCTCTATTTATGAAACCCAAGATCCCATATGCTTTGCTAACCACTCTCTCTCAATATGTCCTGCCACCTTCAGAGACCTATGCACATTAACTCCCAGGTCCCTCTGTCCCTGCACACTCTTTAAAACTGTGTCATTAAGTATATATTGCCTCTCCCTGTTCCTTCTGACAAAATGCATCACCTCACACTTCTCAGGGTCAACAGGAGGAAGGGAAGACTTGAGAGGATTTGAACGTTTGCTGCCATGTAACCCCGATAGTTTTTGTAAAGTACAGAAATGTCAGGTTATTATGCAGAGTACAATGCAGAGCACACGGCTAAGTCAGTAGTCAATAAGAAAATGTCAATCTTGTGCAAGGGACTGGCTGCGTTTCTGCTTCAAGAGTCAATGCATGTGCAGCCCTAGATTTTTAATTTAATCAATAATCTTTTAATTCTGTTTATGGGACCAATCTGGCCTTTCCGGATTTATTATTAATTCAGGAATCGAAGTGAAGAGCCAAGGCACATAGGGCAGGACACCAACAAAGTTAAAAAGAGGATGAGATAAATGGAAAAAAAGTGATCAGGTGATGCCAAACTTTGGGAGTTTACAAACCTGTTGATTTGTAGAAGGAAGTGAAAAAGTAAGGGAGCTCATCACCTTTGCGATGCTGGCAAAGAATGAGTTGAAGTAGGGAATGAAGGCCTCAAAGTCTCTGGGGTCAGAGAGGGTGGAAAGCCCGATTTACACCAGGGCTAGGGCAGGGCCTATACTCTCTGGAGTTTAGAAGAATGAGAGGTGATCTCATTGAAACATACAAGATTCTGAAGGGGATTGACAGGGTAGATGCTGAGAGGTTGTTTCCCCTAGCTGGAGTGTCTAGAACTAAGGGGCATAGAATCAGGATAAGGGGTTGGCCATTTAAGACTGAGATGAGGAGGAATTTCTTCACTCAGAGGGTTGTGAATCTTTGGAATTCTAGCCCCAGAGGGCTGTGGATGCTAAGTCTTTGAGTATATTCAAGGCTGACATAGATAGATTTTTGGACTCTAGGGTAATCGAGGGATATGGAGATCGGCCGGGAAAGTGGAGTTGAGGTCGATGATCAGCCATGATCTTATTGAATGGTGGAGCAGGCTCGAGGGGCTGTATGGCCTACTCCTGCTCCTATTTCTTATGTCCACATTCTGCCCCATTTGGACTAGCCCTTTAAAAGTCTGGTAGTGAGGGGACTCTGGACAGATATTCCGCACCGATCCCACACCTCAGTGGGACATGTATGGGAGAGTTCCCAGGCTTCCCCATAAAATACTGCCCTTTACACTTTCCTAGGGTCACGGCGAAACTCGCACCAGGTCAGAACTGGTGTGTGTCCAGTTGAGGCCTGTAATAAGGCCCCAGATTTTACATGGGGAAGGTAATCGATCCCAGAGGAGGTTCTGCCAACTTCTCAAAAAGGCCTGATTACCGCATTCAGAGCAGAAAATCTGAAGGGGTTTATCTTCAGGATCTTGCCGGGCCTTCACTCTGCTGTCGGAGTGGCACAGTGCTGCCCCAACATTCCTACCCCGGGCGTGCACATGACCCCACACCCTGAGATTTGGGATGTGGGTCTCTGACCTGGAGTTAGGGCAGGTAGGGGTTCTACTCCACTACACTTGCACTGGCAGAACGGACCACCAGGAACTTCGGGCCCCATTAATGAGGTAACTGTGCATTGACAATTGGAAGATTTCAACTTACAGAAGCAGACAGCACTTAAATAAAAGAAGCCGCGTGGGCATTTTAGGAAGAAAGAAAGACTTTGATTTACGTTGCACCTTTCCCGACCACAGGATGTCCCAAAGCGCTTCACATCCAATTAAGTTCTTTTGAAGTGTAGTCACTGTAGCCAATTTTGCACACCGCAAGCTCCCACAAACAGCAATGTGATAATGACCAGGTAATCTGTTTTAGTGACCTGGGTTGAGGGATAAATATTGGCCAGGACACCTGGAAGAACTCTCCTGCTCTTCTTCAAAAGAGTGCCACGGGATCTTTTACGTCTACCTGAGAGAGCAGATGGGGCCTCGGTTTAACGTCTCATCCGAAAAACAGCACCTCTGGCAGTGCAGCGCTCCCTCAGCACTGCACGGGATCGTCGGCCTTGATTCTGTGCTCAAGCCTCTGGAGTGGGACTTGAACCCACGAGCTCCTGACTCAAGGGGCGAGAGTGCTACCCACTGAGCCACGGCTGCCCCGTAAGCCTGCCCGTCCTTTCATCCCACGTTTCGGTCCTGCGCAGGTGACTGATCGCACCTGGCCGCAAACACTGCTCTTTCTAACGCGGTATACTTCCTGCTTGGTTTCTAATGTTTCTTTGGGAGCGATCTGAGGAAGATCGCAGCGGTGCCTATTCTGGGTGAAGACTGCACAGTAAAAAGCGCTGAGGGAACGGCGGCAAGAAGAATTACAGACTGGGGTAATCATAAACTGTTCCTTGTAGCAGCATTGTGCTGGTGGGAATGGTAAAGCACCATTGACAGGTCTGTGATCAGACTACATGTCTCCTTGTCAACTGTAACGATAACCCATGGCATTCGAAGCCTGTGCCTCTATGGATAAGGCTTGTATATAAGAGCATAATATGTTTTCCTCGGCCCAGTAAGAAACTTGCCATGATAAATACGAGCAGCTAAAAATAGAGAGTGTGTTTTTTTTATATATATATTATATATATAATAATATACAAGCAGGTGAAAAATTTGCTGCTGTAAGCAACCAGCAAGGGACACAAAAAAAACCTGATAGTAGTGGCAGCTTAGGAGCCATGATGGAGTGCTGCTCCCAGCACAGTAAATCAGAGGCAGATATGCATGGCAGGCCTACAAATACTGTCGTATCCAGATCAGGCCCCAGAGTAATATGGCTTGCACGTCCAATCACTCTTTGGCTGACTATCATTTACACGGGTCATTCCATAATTTACCTGAACAGGTTGGGAATAAGGGGCAGCATCAAACACTGTCGCTGATGGCCTTGCTCACGCTGGATCAATGGAATGTCTTCTGTCGTGTTAAGCCTCTCGTAGGTAAACGTTGCGATTCAGCTGCGGATGCCCACATTCTGGGCCATTTGGACTGGCCCTTTAAACTTCCGGTAGTGAGGTGGGGTTGGGGTGGTGGGGTGGTGGGGGTCGGTGCAGTCTATGGACAGATATTCCGCGCACACCCACACCTCAAGGGGACATGTACGGGAGAGTTCCCGGGCTTCCCCACGAAATTCTGCTCTTTACACTCTCCTAGGGCCACGGCGAAACTCGCCCCAGCTCAGAAACGGCGTGTGTCCCGTTGAGGCCTTTAATTAGGCCCCAGACTTTTACGTGGGGTAGGTAACTGATCGCAGAGGGGCTCTGCTAAATGGGTTCTATCCATTTTCTTTCATTTTTTAACCTTTTTTTTTCCTCTGTGCAGTATTTTTTTTTATTCGTTTAATGGATGTGGGCGTCGCTGGCAAAGCCAGCATTTATTGCCCATCCCTCATTGCCCTTGAGAAGGTGGTGGTGAGCCACCTTCTTGAACCGCTGCAGTCCGTGTGGTGAAGGTACTCCCACAGTGCTGTTAGTGAGGGAGTTCCAGGATTTTGACCCAGCGACAATGAAGGATCAGCAATATACTTCTAAGTCAGGATAGTGTGTGACTTGGAGGGGAACTTGGAGGTGGTGGTGTTCCCATGCGCCTGCTGCCCTTGTCTTTCTAGGTGGTAGAGGTCGCGGGTTTGGGAGGTGCTGCCGAAGAAGCCTTGGCGAGTTGCTGCAGTGCATCTTGTAGATGGTACACATTGCAGCCACGGTACGCCGGTGGTGGGGGGAGTGAATGTTTAAGGTGGTGGATGGGGTGCCAATCAAGCGGGCTGCTTTGTCCTGGATGGTGTCGAGCTTCTTGAGTGTTGTTGGAGCTGCACTCATCCAGGCAAGTGGAGAGTATTCCATCACACTCCTTACTTTTGCCTTGTAGATGGTGGAAAGGCTTTGGTGAGACACTTGCTGCAGAATATCTAGCCTCTGACCTGCTCTTGTTGCCACAGTATTTATGGCTGGTCCAGTTAAGTTTCTGGTCAATGGTGACCCCCAGGATGTTGATGGTGGGGGATTCGGCGATGGTAATGCCGTTGAATGTCAAGGGGTGGTGGTTAGACTCTCGTTTGTTGGGGATAGTCATTGCCTGGCACTTCTGTGGCGCGAATGTTACCTGCCACTTATTAGCCCAAGCCTGAACATCGTCCAGGTCTAGTTGCATGCGGGCACGGACTGCTTCATTATCTGCTCTCCAACATGCTTGCTCTCACTGAAAGATGGATCCACCAGCCTTCTGCCTCCCCCACCACCACCCCCTTCCCGGTTCTTTGCCAAGTGGCCATTCTTCATGTGTGAGTGCTGTTCAACGGTGGAGGCCATTGCAGTTCTCACCCAGTGGCCATGTTTAATAGGAGCTGTGGATTGAAAGCTGCAGCCTCTGCTTGCAAACTAACCTAGCCCTTGAGGCAACTGTGTATCTGCCCCTCAACAAAATATTTCATCAGCAAATTTACTTTTCTCCACCAAAAGTAATATATTTCACCCATACATCACTCCTATTGATTTTCAAAGCATTATGTAAATCCATAAACCCTTTCCAGTCCAGCAGTTTTCTGCAAGAAAGGTTCCAGCAGATCGATAGCAGCTGCTTGCTTGCTGTACCTTTCAGCATAGTTTTTCGACCATTTAACCGATTCTTAAGTCCAAAAGTCACTGTAAATCTAGCATGCCTGACATTTGGATGTTAATGAAAGGGCCTGAGATATTTAAAGTCATCCTGACTTGGGCGCAGCACGGCTGTGTGGTGTTTGCACTTTTTAATATTCATTGATCTGTCTAGCGTAGAAAAGAGTTATTGAGAAAGGGTAGGCAAAGTTTTGATATTGCATTACCAGCTAGCTGGTAGGGTACATTATGCCATTATCAGTCATGTCACTCACAGCAGCTCTGGACTGACCCATTTCAATATCCCAAATTTTAACAAGAAATGTTTCCAATTTCCTCTCTTTTCCTCCTTCCCCCATTCAAAGGCTTTGATACTTGCTGAGGTACAGCTCCACAAGAACTGTTAGTTCTCCAGGATCCTGCTCCAGTGAGCCCAGGAAAATGACGGTCAGTAGGCTAGTCAGCGGAGGACAATGCGTTCTTCACATGGCATCCACACAGGTCACTGGATAAGGTTCAAGAGAGAGAACCCTGGATCATTTTTTTGCCTCTCCTGACTCAGGATCACGAAGGCCAGTTTGGATGACTCTTCTGAGGTCAGCTAGCTCTTCCCATACCAGGCATTGAGCCTGGTTTGCATGACTCCCCGTGCTTGCTGACCTACATTTGCTCCTGGCTCACCAGCACCTCCAATTTTTAAATTCTCATCCTTGGTGTTCAAATCCCTCTGTGGCCTTGCCCCTCCCATTCTTTGTAACCTCCTGCAGCCCTACAAACCTCCAAGAACTCTGCGTTCCTCCAACTCAGGCCTCTTGTGTATCCCCCCTGCTTTCTTCGCCCCACCATTGTTGGCCATGTCTTCAGCCGTCTAGGCCCTTAGCTCTGGAATTCTCTCCCCAAACGTCTCTGCCTTTCCACCTCTCTCTCTCCTCTGTTTAAGAAGCTCCTTAAAATCTACCCCTTTGACCAACCTGTCCTAATAGCTCCTCCTTTGGCTTGGTGTCAATTTTTGTCTACATAGAAAACATAGAAGATAGGAGCAGGAGCAGGCCATTCGGCCTCTCGAGCCTGTTCCACCATTTAATGAGATCATGGCTGATCATCCAAATTCAGTACCCTGTCCCTGCTTTCTCCCCATATCCCTTGATCCCTTTAGCCTTAAGAAATATATCTAACTCCTTCTTGAATATAATTACGCTCCTGTGAAGCCCCTTGGGATGTTTTACTATGTTAAAGATACTATATAAATAAAAAGAAAGATTTGCATTTATATAGTGCCTGTCATGACCTCAGGCCTCCCAAAGTGCTTTACAGCCAATTAAGTACTTTTTGAAGTGTAGTCACTGTTGTAATGTAGCCAATTTGTAGACAACAAGCTCCCACAAACAGCAATGAGATAATCGAATTTAGTGATGTTAGGTAAGGGATAAATATTGGCCAGAACACTGGGAGAACTCCTCTGTCCTTCTTCAAACTAATGCCATGGGACCTTTTACTTCCACCTAAGTGGGCAGACAGGGCTTCAGTTATCCGAAAGACGGCACCTCAGACAGTGCAGCATTCCCTCAGTACTGCACTGGAGTGTCAGCCTAGTTTGTGAGCTCAAGTCTCTGGAGTGGGATATGAACCTTCTGACTCAGAGGCGAGAACCATGGCTGACACCGCGCAGAGCACAATGCTGTCACTAACATATAAAGGTAGGGAGGCAGATAAGGCATTAGTGTCGTGCTGTATAAGGTACGCTTGCCAAGTAACGTGACATCACAATAGCTATGTTTGTTCAAATGAACCACATGTAACTTAGTGAAAGGTAACATGTGTAGCAAGTCAGTTGGACTTGGCATGTGCAGCTTTACTTGAGAATTCAACAAAATTAAACAACATATTTCAAAGCATCTTCTTGAGCTCTCAGATTAAAGCAGTAATTCATACACCGAAATATTGACTTGCCCACATCCCTGACAGCTGTGTGAAAATTATGCAGGCGTGAGGGAGTTATTAATGCTGCCCTGTTCCTAGCAAGGTAAATGCCACATCATTATTAATTAAGGTTTCAGCCTGGCCCAGTGGTGGCACGCTCGCCTGAGTCAGAAGGTCACGCGGGTCAAGCCCCACTCCAGAGACTTGAGCACAGAATCCATGCAGACACTTCTGCGCAGTGCTGAGGGAGTGCTGCACTGTTGGAGGTGCCACCTTTTGGATGAGACGTTAAACCGAGGCCCCGTCTGCTCTCTCAGGTGGACGTAAAAGATCCCGTGGTACTATTTGAAGATGAGCTGGGGAGTTATCCCCGGTGTCCGGGCCAATGTTTGAAATGTCAAAGAATAAGGAGAGGAAATATACAATAAATGGTTAAACTTTAAAGGAGTCGAGAAGTGGATAGACTTGGGGGAAAGTCAAGTTGATGAATCTGTAAAAAAAAAAGCATTCTAGATTTTATAAATAAGAGTGTAAGAATACTAAAGCAAATAAGTAACACTGAACCTATATGAACGATTGGATAGGCTGCAGTTGGAATATTGTGCCCAATTTTGGGCACCTCATTTTAGGAAAGATGTCAAGGCCATGGAAAGGGTACAGAAGAGTTTGACTAAGGTGATACCAGGGATGAGAGGTTTTAGTTTTGAGGAGAGACTAGAGAAACTGGAGCTCTTTCAATTAGAATGAAGAAGGTTAAGAGAAGATGTGTTGAGGGTGTTCCAAATTGTGAGCGTTTTTGATAAGTAAACTGAGAGAAACTATTTCCATTGGTTGGTGGGCCGGTCACCAGAGGACATAAATATAAGATCACTAAAAGAACGAAGGGTAAGGTTAACTTGCAAAGGGAAGTGGATAAATATTTGAAATGGAAAAAATTTAAAGAGAGAGGAAAGGCGAGTGGGACTAAGTGGATCGCTCTTTCAGAGAGCTAGCACAGACATGATGATGGGCTGAATGGCCTCCCTCTCTGGTGTAAAATTCTATGATTTGTTTATTAGACTGGCTTAGCTGGTAACACTCTGACCTTTGGGTGATAAGTTGCGGATTCAAACCCCACATATTCACTTCAGTGCAATACTGAGCATGCTGCACTTATGGCAAGCCCATCCTTTGCACAAGATGTTCAGCCGAAGGCTTGTAACTAAGCCCCTTCCCGGTTCAGGTGGATGTTAAAGATTCTAATGCACTATTTGAAAAAGAGCAGGGGGCTTCTCCCAGTGTCCTGGTCAATGTTACTCGCTCAACCAACACCAACCAAAAAGAGATGGACTGGTCATTCATCTCATTGTTATTTGTGGGCTATTGTTGGAGCAGAATGGTTGCTGCATTTGACTACTTTACAGCATGGAATTAAAAAAATTGGAGGTGGGGAAGGGGGCAGAACTGAATTGAAGGAGATCTCCATCAGTGCAAATCATATTTGGCTCAACTATTTAATTTAAAGTTTGTTTTTTGCTTCATGTGAGTTCCTATTATTCAAAATAGGTCTGAAGTGGCACAAGGCACTGCTGCTCCAATATGCTCTGAGATGAAGGGTAGGGTCCAATTTATCACCATGGTCTATTTGGATTTACAACCTCAGCCACACCACCAGGAGGGGAGGTGGCAAGAGGATTGAACATAAGAACAGGAGTAGGCCATGCATCTCCTCGAACCATTCAATTAGATCGTGGCTGAGCGATACCTCAACTCCATTTATCCGCCTTGGCTTGGAAGCACGAGTGAAATAAAGGGATGGACGCGGAGGAGCTTCTGTCTACAGTTTTCTGCTGCACTGATGACGTCACCACCCACTTGCTGTCTCCAGTTTTGACATCAGTCATGGAGACTTTCACAGAAGGTGACTTGTGGTCTGCCTGCCATTTCTTTCTCTTTGGTCGTGCTTCCTATAAGGAGGAAAGGAGAATCAAAGGGTAAGCTGTACCAGTCATTATCACAAAAGGCACTTTTATATTGACACTTACAGAGATCAAATTTAGAGAGGCCAGTGTCTGTGAGCCAGCTCACGGGGCAGAAGGAGGTGGGATGGGGTGGGGGGTTATCTCGAGCTCCCTTCTCCTGGTGGCAGAATCGTAGAACTACAAAAAACAGAGAACTTTGTTGGTACTTTTATTTTGCGCTGTTCCACCATTCCTAGGACCATCAGAACAGGAGTAGGCCATTCAGCCCCTCGAGACTGTTCCGTCATTCAATGAGATCATGGCTGGTCTGTACCTCAATTCCATTAACCTGCTTTTGCACCATAATCCTTGATACCCTTACCCAACAAAAGTCGAGCGATCTCAGTTTTGCAAATTTCAATTGACCCAGCATCCGCAGCCTTTTGGGGGAGTGATTTACAGATTTCCACTATGTTTTGTGTGAAAAGGTACTTCCTCACTTCACGCTGTACTGTCTAAGTGCCGTCTTTCAGATGAGATGTTAAACCAAGAGCCCCGTCTGCTCTCCCAGTTGGACGCAAAAGATCCCATGGCACTATTTCAAAGAAAAGCAGGGGTGTTCTCCCTGATGTCCTGGCCAATATTTATCCCTCAATCAACATCACTAAAAAAAACGCAGATTATCTGGTCATTATCACATTGCTGTTTGTGGGATCTTGCTGTGTGTAAATCGGCTGCCACATTTCCTACATTACAACAGTGACTACACTTCAAAAGTACTTCATTGGCTGTAAAGTGCTTTGGGATGTCATGAAAGGCTCGATATAAATGCAAGTCTTTCTTTTTTAGTAGTTTTTAAAAAAAACAGCCGTGGAATGCCAATGGCAAAAGTCTAGGCGCAGCTTAAACAGAAAGAAGTCAGGTCCCCACTGCTTATTCTCTAAACATCTCATTATCTCAATTTACCTCTTTCCTGTTTTTTTCTTTCAATATCATAGAATCATAGAATGGTTACAGCACAGAAGGAGGCCATTCGGCCCGTCGAGCCCGTGCCGGCTCTCTGCAAGAGCACTTCAGCTAGTCCCACTCCCCCGCCCTTTCCCCGTAGCCCTGCAAATATTTTTCCTTCAGGTACTTATCCAATTCCCTTTTGAAAGCCACAATTGAATCTGCCCCCACCACCCTTTCAGGCAGTGCATTCCAGATCATAACCACTCGCTGCGTAAAAAAGGTTTTCCTCGTGTCGCCTTTGGTTCTTTTGCCAATCACCTTAAATCTGTGTTCTCTGGTTCTCGACCTTCTGCCAATGGGAACAGTTTCTCTCTATTCTGTCTGGACCCCTCATGATTTTGAACACCTCTATCAAATCTCTCAATCTTCTCTGCTCTAAGGAGAACAACCCCAGCTTCTCTAGTCTATCCACGTAACTGAAGTCCCTCATCCCTGGAATCATTCTCATAAATCTTTTCTGCACCCTCTCTAAGGCCTTCACATCCTTCCTAAAGTGCGGTGCCCAGAATTGGACACAGTACTCCAGTTGAGGCCGAACCAGTGTTTTATACAGGTTCATCATAACTTCCTTGCTTTTGTACTCTATGCCACTATTTATGAAGTCCAGGATCCCGTATGCTTTTTTTAACTGCTTTCCCAACCTGCCCTGCCACCTTCAACGATTTGTGCACACATACCCCCAGGTCTCTCTGTTCCTGCACCCTCTTTAGGATTGTACCCTTTAGTTTATATTGCATTCAAGCCATTAAAGTAATATACGTTCACAGGTATTTTCACTCTGTTTTTGTTTAATTCTCTTTTTCATATATTGGTTTATCTTCCTTGAAATTCTCAGTTCAACTTCCTTTTGTTGTGGAATATCTTAAATTCCAATGTTAATGTCTATTAAATCCTCTCTTTGTTATGGAGATTTTTGAATATCCCTGTTCGTCTCTGATAATGCCCTTCTCTGCTACTGGTCTAAGAGCTAATGAAATTCATAAAATTTTGCAAACTCTTAAAAGCTTAAATATCTGCAGTGCCCAATTTTGTTTTTTGAATAAATTTTCAACGGATTATTGCTATAAACTTCCTATACACATTCTTCCCAAGTTTTTAACCAAAGTACCCAGGTTTTCCTACTAATTCCACAGCTCCTTTAAGTGGTGCCTCTTTCACCAGCACCCCTGGCTTTTTTTTAAAGAGTCATTAAAGACCATAACATTTTGTGAGCAGGGTCCTATATACGTACATGTTCATTTTTCTGATTACTTTTATCAACAGTCTCAAATACAAAGTGCGAATACGGCAAAAGAGAAAGAACTTGCATTTATATAGCACCTTCTCACATCTCTCAGGATGTCCCAAAGCACTTCACAACCAATGAATTACTTTTTTTGAAGTGCAGTGCAATTATTGTCATGTAGGCAAGCCTGTCGGACAATTTTTGCACACAGCAAGATCCCACAAACAGCACATGAGATGAATGGCCAGATAATTATTTTGGAGTGGTATTTGTTGAGGGAGGACTGTTGGCCAGGATACTGGGAGGACTGTAATATAGATAAGTCTAAGTATGAGCTGGTGCATTTTGGTTGGAAGAATAAGGAGGCCACACACTGTTTGGATAATAAGAGTCTAAATGGGGTAGAGGAGTAAAGAGATCTAGGGGCACAGAGACACACATCACTAAAAGTAGCGACACATGTTAATAAGGCCATTAAAGTAATCAAGCCAAACACTGGGGTTCATTTCTCGAGTGATTAGAATTGAAAAGCAGAGAAGTTATGTTAAACTTGTATAGAGCCTTGGTTAAACCACAGAGTACTGTGTACAGTCTGGTTTCCATATTATAAAAAGGATATATAGAGGCATTGGTGAAGGTGCAAAAAAGATTCACAAGGATCCTACCAGAATGTAAAGTTTATAACTAGCACAAAAGAGGGAATAGGTTGGGGCTCTTTTCTCTCAAAGAGAAGGATGAGGGGCGACCTGATAGAGGCCTTTAAGATAATGAAAGGGTTTGATAGGGTAGACGTAGAGAAAATGGGGTAAAAAAAATGGGTCATGCCCCCTTTGGGGTGCTAACTTCGCCGGGACGCTACTTTTAGCACCCTGGAAAAGGTAGCGCCCCCGCGCCCCAAGCAGGAGGTGGGGCGCTACTGGAAGCGCACCCCATCTCTCTTGGAGCGCTCCCATTGAATATCGCGGCACTACATGTAGCTGCGCCGCGGTACTGCAGGCCTCCCTCCCCAATTAAAGGGGAGGGGTCTAGCACAGCGCATACTGGGGCCCTGCTGGACCACCGGGGAGCGGGGTGCCGGGAAAAGAGCCCGGCACTGAAGAGGAGTGCCGGGCTGACCGACCGCGGCCGGTCCCCCACGGGAGGAGGTGAAAGGGGGCAGGTGCTGGCAGGCAGCCCAAAAAAAATGGCCGCCCGGCACCTGCCCTTTAATTTGCGCCACCCCGGCTGCAAACATGTTAACCTGACCCTGTCAGACATAGCGTCTAGTGATAGGTCAGGGGGCACGAGTCAAGTTTGCAGCCGGGGTGCTACAAACGGCCATGACGTCATCGCTGGAGACGCAGGGCGCTACTGACTACCGCTGCCGCTAACCTCCCGTTGAATTTCGCGGGAGGTGTTAGCGGCGCCGCGCCTGGGCACTAGATGTTTGGCGCCACTTTAACATCCCCTCGGGGCGCTAACGGGAGGCACAAAGCAACCCAATGTTTCCACTTGTAGGGGGGACCAAAACCAGAAGTCATAAATATAAAATAGTCACTAATAAATCCAGTAGGGAATTCAGGAGAAAGTTCTCTTCCCAGAGTGTGGTAAGAATGTGGAACTTGTTACCACAAGTAGTTGAGGTGAATAGCATAGGTGCATTTAGTGGGAAGCTAGATAAGCACGAGGGAGAAAGGAGTAGAAGGTTATGCTGATAGGGTTAGATGAAGAAGGGTGGGAGGAGGCTCGATGGAGCATAAATGCCAGCATCGACCAATTGGGTCGAATGGCCTGTTTTTGTGCTGTAGACTCAATGGGCTGGATTTTGTCTTGGGGTCGGGTTGGGGTCGTGTAATCCGCATTTCGTGTTTCCCCCCGACTCCAGATTATCTATCACAGAACCATCTCCTGCATCTAACAGAATTGCACACACGAAATAGGAGCAGAATCAGGCTACACGGTCCCTGGGCCCGCTCCACTACCCACAGGGCCATGACCGATCCGAACCTAGACTCATGTCCAAATTCCTGCCCGCTCCCCGTAACCCTTAATGCCCTTTACTTCTAGGAAACTGTCTATTTCTGTTTTAAATTTATTTAATGATGTAGCTTCTACAGCTTTTTGTGGCAGCATATTCCATGGACCTACCACCCTCTGAGTGAAGTAGTTCCTCCTCATCTCAGTTTTGAAAGAGCAGCCCCTTATTCTAAGACTATGTCCCCTAGTTCTAGTCTCACCCGTCATCGGGAACATCCTCCCCGCATCCACCCGATCCAACCCCTTCACAATCTTATATGTTTCAATAAGATCGCCTCTCATTCTTCTGAACTCCAATGAGTAGAGTCCCAATCTACACAACCTCTCCTCATATGACCACCCCCTCATGCCCGGGATTACCGAGTGAACCTTTTTTGCACTGCCTCGAGAGCAAGGATGTCTTTCCTTAAGTAAGGACACCAAAACTGTATGCAGTATTCCAGGTGCGGTCTCACCAATACCTTGTACAACTGAAGCAATACCTCCCTATTTTTATATTCTATCCCCCTAGCAATGAAAGCCAACATTCATTTGCCTTCTTAATCACTTGCTGCACCTGCATACTAACCTTTGAGTTTCGTGCACCAGGACCCCCAGATCCCTTTGCACTTCAGTACTCTCCAGTTTCTTGCCATTAAGATAATAAATTGCTCTAGGATTTTTCCTGCCAAAGTGCATCACCTCACACTTTCCAGTGTTGTATTCCATCTGCCAAATCTCTGCCCACTTACTTAGCCTGTCTATGTCCCCTTGCAGGTTTTTTATGTCCTCCTCACTCACTACTTTCCCTCCCATCTTAGTATCATCTGCAAATTTTGATATGTTATACACTTGGTCCCTTCCTCCAAATCGTTAATATAGATTGTGAAGAGTTGGGGACCCAGCACTGACCCCTGTGGAACACCACTAGTTACTGATTGCCAGTCTGAGAATGAACCATTTATCCCAACTCTTTGCTTTCTGTTAGATAGCCAATCCTCTATCCATGCCAGAATATTACCCCCAATCCCGTGATTTTTTACCTTAAGCAATAATCTTTTGTGTGGCACCTTGTCAAATGCCTTTTGGAAGTCTAAATACACTACGTCTACTGGTTCCCCTTTATCCACTCTATATGTTACTTCCTCAAAGAACTCCAGCAAATTTGTCAAACATGACTTCCCCTTCGTAAAACCATGCTGACTTTGTCCTATTAAATTATGATTATCCAAATGTCCTGTTACTGTTTCCTTAATAATGGACTCCAAAATTTTACCTACCACAGATGTTAGGCTAACCGGTCTATAGTTACCAGCCTTCTGTCTACTGCCCTTTTTAAATAAGGGTGTTACATTAGCAGTTTTCCAGTCTGCCGGGACCTTAGCGGAATCCAGGGAGTTTTGAAAAATTATTACCAATGCATCTACAATCCCTACCGCCACTTCCTTCAAGACTCTAGGATGTAAGCCATCAGGTCCAGGTGATTTATCCGCCTTGAGTCCCATTATTTTACCGAGTACCACTTCCTTAGTGATTGTGTTTAGCTCCTCTCCCCCTATAGCCCCCTGTTTGGAGCATGTGGGAACCCATGAACTAATTAGTGTTTTCAGTCTGAAAGCTGCCTCTGATGATGTCATCATTGCTGACTGGCTAGTCTCAGAGACTGTTGGTGAGAGAGGACCTGCCTGGCTTTTGATGTGGGTGGACCTGGATGCAAAAATGGGTGGTGGTGGTGTAGAGGAGAGAGAATGAATTTTTTTGCCAAGCAAGTCCTCCCCGGCAGTCTCTGAAGACATTCAATGCAGCAGCATCAGAGGCGACGTTCAGACCTAATACTACTACTACCTTCATCACATCTCCGTTGTAATAGTGGACCTGCAGCCGATAGTCAGCTATCCACTTGTGCTCCCGCCAGGTTTCACTGGAGTGTTTCACACCAGGCGTGCTTCACGTCAGAAGAGGGTTAAACTGGCTACAGCGTTTCAAAATGGCATTACAGAGCCAATTTAGAGCTTGTTAAGGGCTTTAATGGCCTCTCCCGCCTCTTGAAGGCGGGACGGAGTCGGGAACCCCGCGACTGATTATGTCAAAATTGCGTGGAGGCGGGGTGGAGTCGGGATGGGGTCGGAAACTCCGACCCCGCAAATTTAACCCCCCACACGCCTCCAAACCCGACTCCATGGGTCATTCAAAATCCAGCCCGATGTAACTGCCTGCTCTTTGAATAGTGCCATCGGATCTTTTACATTTCCCATACCAGGTATACAAACCATAATCTTCTGAAAGGCAGCATCTCCACCAGTGCAATACTCCTTAATTCCATTGGTACTGCACTGGAGTGTCAACCTAAATGATGTTTGTAGTGGAATAGTTAACGATCCAGTGGTATTACTCAAAGATGAGCAAAAAGCTCTGCTGGTGACCTGGTTAGCATTCCTATCTCAACCAACACTATCAACAACAGATTAACTGGTTAGTCATCTCAAGATGCGGAGATGCCGGTGTTGGACTGGGGTGGACAAAATTGAGTGGTCGCACAACACCAGGTTATAGTCCAACAGTTTTATTTGAAATCACAAGCTTTCGGAGCTATCGATTGCCCCTTCCTCAGGTGAAGTAAAAACTTCACCTGAGGAAGGGGCAGTCGATAGCTCTGAAAGCTTGTGATTTCAAATAAAACTGTTGGACTATAACCTGGTGTTGTGCGACCTCTCAATTTAGTCATCTCAACCCATCCCATTTGAAAATAAATCTTCCCCTAAACGGCATGGGTGACTTTCTGATGTAGTGTTACCGGTGCTGACGTTTGCATGTGAGATCGCTAATGAAAATATCGGATGCAAAGGTCAGTGTGTACGATTAGTAGTTCACCCATTGTTCTACCCCTTGGGCGAGCCACAGAGCAGACGCTCTAACCTTGGCACGCGATGCTCTGCTTAGCACTTATGCCATGGGAAGCTGGACACTCTCCAACATAAACACAATCATCCTCCCCCCCTCCTCCCCCCCCTCCTCACCTCTTAGTGTGCTGAACAGTGTAAACTTTAAAATGCAGGTTGTCTGTACTTAAATATAAATGTTTTCAGTTGCATATTATGTGAATGTTTGTCTGTAAATATTAATCACTGGATAAACAGAAATTTAACAAACTAAGGAACATTTCATCATCTACAGTCTTTCCTAAATAATCTTGCTTAAGTAAATACAAATTGTAGACATGTTTTATTGAGGTAGAACTGTTACAAATCTTTCACCAGCAACCATCGGAGAAATGTTACATTTAGAAAAGAAATGGGAGAAATGATTAACGGTACTTCAGTCATCTTTAATGCCTTGATGCCGAGGAATATTTTTCAAATGATCCCTTCTGCCTGCACACGGTAATAAGTACCCTCTGCTGCAAGTGCAAAAGGCTGGCAAAAAGGAAATAAAAAGAAATTAAAAAAAAACTGCAAATGCTGGACGTCTCAAATAAAAACCGAACATGCTGGAATCACACAACATCTGTAAAGGGAAAAAGCAGTTTAATGTTTCGGGTATGGATCTTTTGTCAAAGAAACTGGAAGAGAGGCGAGCCCCTTAATAGGATTGAACAAAAGAGAAGGGGTGTGAGGAAGAGGAAACATTGATGCCAAGAGTCAGGCCTTCACCTGACGAAGGAGCAGCGCTCCGAAAGCTTGTGATTTCAAATAAAACTGTTGGACTATAACCTGGTGTTGTGCGACTTCTCACAAGAGTCAGGATGACTGGTGTCGTGGGAGGTGAGAGGCCTGACGGACGTGCTGTGTATTTCCAGTATTTTTTGTTGTTACCTTGTGTAAAAAAAAGACATTCCATTTATATCACCACCTTATCACATCAATCGGAAATGAATCTCAGTGCAACAAATTACTTTGAAGTCTATTGGCAAATGTGGCAACAATCCTGCACGTAGCAAGATCCCGCAGACAGGGGTGAAGTGAATGACCAGTTAGTTATAACTCATAACAAGCGTAGTACTTGCAGACTGCTGATGCTGAATACATTAAATGGAAAATATCCAAGGAGCTCAAGATTTGTGCGGCGTTATCAGTAAACACTGATGAATTGTCCTCTAGGATCTTTCCTTGTGTAAGTACTTAAGGAGTTTTCTGTCTCGACAGCTGGGAGGGATGTGTCCCAGAGACGAGTCGAGTCTTGATATGTTGGCGATCACACATATACGCATTCAGTCACTGCACGTCTCAAAGGAAACAAGTATCGTAAAGAGCTACTCCTCATCCTTTAATCTGTCGCACCGAGATGACAACGAGCAATAAAGCACATCATCCCAGGGTGACAAACGAGAGCCAGAATGCTGATTGCTGTACTCCAGGAAGCTCTGGCACAAAACTACTTCAAAGCATATGCTCAGCCCTTCAGCTCAGTTTTTGCATGCACTAATCACTGAGAGTAAATTGCTATTGTGTGAACTGGCGTTGTTACTGTTAAGTCTATCAATATTTGCATTAGCATCTTGGCCGAATAACTTAACACAATTATATGAAAAAAATATACTGGAATGTTAGGATGCTGCAATTGAAATGTTGGAATACCGTGCGTTACGCTATCAGCCCGTTTTACGCTATTGGCGATGACCAGTTTCACCTCCATGATGCCGGAGTGTATTCTTATTTTTAATCGAAATAAATCAAGTACACTGAGAAGTTCCTGTAGCTGCGGTAAATGCCAGTTAATGTTCTTTACACGTTCAATGTTGGCCCCTCCTGGTAGTATTTTCTAAATCATGTTCTGGACGACCACCTCGTTCGATTGGCAACTTTTAATTGAGGGATGATCTTTTATTGCCCATTTCCTGAACTAAACTGAAACTGGGGCCCAAATTTTAAAAGTGATTTGTAAACTTGACCCGGGCATTTTCACAATCTGAGGCAGACTGACTCACAGTCAAATGCATCTCAAACATCCCTCTCCCCATCAGCACCACCAGCGGCTTGTCGTTGCTCCCCTCCCCTCACAAAGCAACATTTTCACTGCCTCTGAAATGGTGGTAACCGGGCGGCAAATTGTGCCACATGGAGTGGATCGGCAGCTCGTTATACCCTGCCCGATTTTAGTTTTCATTGAAATCAAAACTGTCATTAAAAACTCAACTGGTTCACTGATGCCCTTTTTTTTTTAGGAAAGGAAGCTTGTGTGCGATAAGCGCAATATAAATGCAAAGATTCATTTATCATTTTAAGACTGCAGCGCACAGGCACGTGTACGTACGGATGAGTATCGTCTCCTAGCATGAGTCGCAGCTTGAAAATGGCCACATACAAGGCCAAAGCTGAGGTGCTGGTGGTGTTTACGGGAAGACCTGAGAGAAAGAGTGACGGTGTGGAGGCAGCCGGCAGAAGAAAGTGCACAACGTCGAAGATCCTGCAACATTTAACACCAAGCTGATTTGACCCGATAGGAAAAGGCCTGGCTGCTGCTCAGTGGCTCCCATGATCAGGAGCTTATCATAGAAACATAGAATGATACAGCACAGAATGAGGCCATTCGGCCCATCGTGCCTGTGCCGTATTTTGGTAGAGCTGTCCGATTAATCCCATTCCCCTGCTGTTTCTCCATGGGCCTAGAACATTTTTCCCTTCAAGTATTTATCCAATTCTCTCTTGAAGGTTACTATTGACTCTGCTTCCACCACCCTTTCAGGCAGTGCGTTCCAGATCATCATAACTCGCTGCGTAAAAAAAAAAAAAAGTTTCATCGTCTCGCCTCTGGTTCTTTTGCCAATCCCCTTAAATTGTGCCCTCTGGTTGCCGACCCTTCTGCCATTGGAAATAGTTTCTCCTTATTTGCTCTGTCAGAACCCTTCATGATTTTGAACACCTCTATCAAATCTCCTCTTAACCTTCGAAGGAGAACAACCCCAGCTTATTGCGCAGAGAACGGTGGGGGGCGGGGTTTACGAGCTGCCATCCTGTGGCTCTGCGGCTCCAAGCTGCCGCAGCACATGGCTGGAGATTGTCCTTGTGCAGACCATTTCCCCACTGTCGCAGTTTGAAAAGTTTGGTAGCGCTAAAAGTAAAAGAAAAAGCAGGAACGGAATAGTTTCCTAAGCACCCGGTTGAAATATGAGCTTGATCAATCAGTAATTTATTACACTTCCAGTGCGTGTCAAGCATAATTCCCCAGAGCTAGAACAGTCAGTGACATGTTGACATCTGAGGCATTTTCACATTAAAGACATTTTTATAATTTCTTACATAATGTATGATAAAGGAAAAATCATATTTTATGTGGTAAATTTATGGCTTTGTGCGTTTCCTATACATGACAGATTTTTAAGACACACTGGTATAATTTTCGGCAGAAAGCCAATCATTTAGCCCTCGCAGAACAAGTACTCTATCATAGTAACAGAGTCAACACAAGTTATTATTTGGCTAGTTTCCAGCGTGTACTATATGGAAAGGTCATATTTTTTAATAGCTTTGTACACCATGGTAATCAAATTTGTAAGCCTGAAGAAATAAACTACTTGAATACATCAGATTCCTTCCGTGTGTTTAACCTCTAGAGTGCTGCTCCCAACATTACTGGTCTTCAACTGTGCACTAGCGAGAGTTGGCGGCACTGTAATTTGCTCACACACACGTAGACTGGCTCTTGCAAAAGGGTAAAAACTGCTGGTTGAGAAGCAGCAGCATAACGTTAAGAGCAAAGGATGCCATGATTATTTAATTATTCAGATGATAATCACCTGCAGCTGCAGCCGACTACCAAATCTATGAGCAAGTGATCAATCTGCACCATGTTGGAAGAGTTTAATACACAACAACAAAATTACCCTAATTTCCCGATTTAGATTTGGTTTGGGCTACAGCTCCCGTAATAACTAAACAAACAACAGACCCCTGGCACGGCTGGTAGAAGTAACCTATTCATTTCTTTTCCGCCTCCACTCTGAAGTATGCAGTCATTACTAAATCTGTACCTGTGGAGGTAAAATTGGTCTTCGGCAGTTGCGCAAAACGGGCGATTAGCGAGTGGGCAATAAAATTGGGCGGGGTGTAAAACGGGCTGACTATTCGCTATTGCCCGTTTTTGCCCAATTTCATCCCCGCCACCCCCCCCCACGGTGTGTCACCCTGGTAGGACCCTGTGTTAGAAGGTTGTGGATCCAAGTCCCACTTCAGGGGGCTTTTTTCAACTTGACGCCTGCCTGTTTCTTGTCTGCGGCAATGGGGCCTCAACGGCGGGAAATAATGGGGGCACCTTGGCCACTCCTTGGACACCCAAGGCCCACCTGATGCAATTTTCAGGTAGGCCCCCAAATCAGGAGCACAGCGTGCCCGTGGGAGGCTGCTTATGTACATGTGCAGATCGGGGTTCTACGCCGGTTGTAGGAGCCCGTCTGTGAGTTTGAGGCACAAACGGGCGGTGTGCGCGCCGCGCATGCTCCTCCCAGTTGCACCAAGTTCGAGCGGCCTAACCAGCAGTTCTTAAGGGGAACTAAAGGGACTGCTGGATGCAGCTCCAAAAAATGGCCAGGAATTTTTCTGGGAGGACTTTTGTGGAGCCAGGAGGAGAAAAATACTGCTGCCCACATCTGGCTGCTGGGTAGCCCCTGGTGCACCTCCTCTCCCCTTAAGTAGCCACAAGATTCCACCCCCCCCTCCCCACCCCCCTCACCCTCCCCTCCCCACCCCCCTCACCCTCAGTGTGGCAAACTGCAGACTACAACAGGACCCTGAAACACCAGCTTGCTAAGAGTGCAATATTAAAAGCTACAATCTAGGATGACACTCCTAGCACTAAGGGAGTGTTGCATTGTTAGAAGTGCCATCTTATTAATGAGATGTTAAACCAAGCCCTTACCTTCCTGTTTTGGTGGTTGAGGTGGATGTTAAGGATCCCATGGCACTATTTGAAGAAGAGCAGGGAGTCCCGGTGTCCTGGCCAACATTTGTTCCTCAGCCAACAACATCAAAGAAATCAGATTAACTGGTCATTCATCTCATTGCTGTTTGTGGGATCCTGCTGTGTGCAAAATGGTTGCCATATTAACAATAGTCACCATAAGTCAAAAAAATCATTGTGAAGTGCTTAGAGATATGAAAGGGCGCTATATCAATACAAATCCTCCTAGTTGATAATCTAGTGGATAGAAAGCCATGCACAAAGCTTCTCTGTGGAATGGTCCCCACCCCCATGGAGTAAAGGCACTATCCAGTGCTCTCATGCGGCCAGTCAGAAAAAGCTTGTCATCTAATAGGCCGTCACTTTTTATCCTCCACCTCTCATCCATCAATCTCTTTATCTACATAGGAACAGGAGTAGGCCATTCAGCCTCTCGAGTCTGTTCCGCCATTCAGTTAGATCATGGCTGCTCTGTATCTTAGCTCCATTTAGCCACATTAGTTCAGGAGCCCTTAATACCCTTGCCTAACAAAAATCCCCTTTGCGACCTTTCTTGTCTCTTCCCTATTCTGTCAGTAATACAACATGGTGCTCAGTGTTTCTCTGAACTTCTCACTCTTATTCCTTCTAAACTCCAAATATACCATTCGACCCGCTGCTGCTCCTCTCTACACCCTCACAGTATTGAAATCAAGATCACATTCTTCTACTCGAACTCATTCTTTCACAGGACCTCAAACCAATAGAATCCCTAAGCTCCCTCATTCCCACCTTCCTCCTTGGTGCTTGAAACCCAAGCAGGGCATCACCCAGTCACCACTTCCTGATTTAACTTGTCTTCTCTGCGTGTGTCCTGCCCTCTGTGCCTTGACTCTTCACCTTGATTTTTAAATTTAAAAAAAAATCTGTAAAGGCCAGATTGGTCCCATAAACAGAATGAAAAGATTATTGATTAAATCAAAGGTCTAAGACTGCACACGCATTGTATTTTTTTTAAACAAGGATGTGGCGAGTCCTTTGCACAAGATTAACATTTTCTTATTGACAATTGACTTAGCTGTGTACTGTGGGTTGTACTCTACATAATAACAGTGGAGCCTGAATTTTAGGTGGTTTCCAAAAAAACTACTGAGGTGACATGTCTGCTCATGCTCAGTGCCATGAAGTGGCTTCAGTGTAATGCTCTGCTCAGTTTCAGAGCTGAGCTGCATTCAGTGGAAAGAGCCAAGCAGTATCTTCCAGCAGGAAGGAAAGATTTGGAGCTGAGAAGTACACTGGGTGTTGCCTGGCACTCCCTGCCGTTGGGTTAGAGGGGACATTAGCAAAGGGGGCAAAGCCGAGAGAGAGGAGAGGAGAGGAGACATAATGAACTGGTCCATGTCCACAAGTATGCTTGAGCATTTTCAATCAAAAGCCACTGATGCCACCTACCGAGTGGCTTGTTTCCCCTATTTGCAAGTATGCAGGATGGAGCTCTGTAACCAAAATAGTTTGGCTATTTTTCTGGTGAAGTGTTTCAATAGCACCTCAGCTATGTCCGTTACAGTACCGACTATAAAAGTGAGAAAAGTGAGAGAACTATTTCCTGTGTCGTAAATGTGCTTGTAGATTTCTGGTTCCAAGACCGCCTACTTCCAGCTCTGTAACATCGCCCGTCTCCACCCCTGCCTCAGCTCACCTGCTGCTGAAAGCCTCAACCATGCCTTTGTTACCTCTAGACTTGACTATTCCAATGCTCTCCTGGCTGGCCTATAAAAACAAAATGAGCTATTAACAATGCATATATGCATTATGCATGATTTTGAACTAATAATTTTCATGTGCTGTATTTTTCATATTCAATTTTGAGAATGTTGTAAAACATTGTGGAAAGAGGCTGATGAAAGCCTGTTGAAATGGAATGTTCTCAAACAAAGTTTGCTTTCTTTCACTTACCCTTTCTTCTTATCCTTTCTTTTATTCTTTTCTTTTAACCTTCCTTCCTGTGTTAAAGATGATGTTTTGCCTGTATGTCAACTACTGCACTAAGTGGAGAAGCCTATTGAATAATCAGCAGTCAGCTTATGTACACTTATATGGCAACAAGGTTCCCTTTATCCCTCCAAACCTTGGGTTCAGAGTCAACCATTTCTTCCAGGTAGGTTAGATTGTTAAAGGAAGCCTTGGCAGCCGGTGTCTCTGGTTCTAGTAGTCTATGCTTGAGTACATCAGACACTGTAAATTTGAAGCACATCATTTCTTTCCCCCTGTTATATTCTTCGTTATTCCTTCTTCCTTTGGGTAGTATTAAACAAAACAAATCTTGCCTGTGAGTACGCTATAGGGATTTACCTGTTAGGTACATAGCTATAGGACTAGGCCATTCAGCCCCTCGAGCCCATTCAGCCATTCAATTAGATCATGGCTGATCAGTGCCTCCATTCCATTTACCCACCTTTTATCCCTATCCCCTGATACTCTTACCCACCAAAAAATCTATTGACCTCAGTCTTGAAAATTTCAATTGATCCAGCATCCACAGCCTTTTGATGGAGTGAGTTCCACATTTCCACTACATTTTGTGTGAAAAGGTGTTTCCTGATTTCACTCCTGAAAGACCTAGCTCTAATTTTAAGATTATGCCTCCTTGTTCTGGATTTCTCCCACAGAGGAAATAGTTTCTCTACCTCATCGAATCCTTTTGTCATTTAAAACACCTCGATTAGATCACCCTTCAGCCTTCTAAACTCAAGGGAATACAAGCCAAGTTTGTGCAACCTGTCCTCATAAATTAAGCCCTGATATCATTCTGGTGAATTTGCTCTATACCCCTCCAAGGCTAATATATTCATCCTGAGGTGCAATATCCAAAACTGAACGCAGTACTCCAGCTGGGGTCTGACCAATGAAGCATAACTTCCTCCCCTTTGCATTACCGCCCCTTTGAGATGTAGGCCTACATTCCATTAGCCCTTTTGATTACTTTTAATGGCCCCCCAACATCTGGTGTAAGCTCTCCACCATAATCAGTGGTCTCGGCCCCGTCATTGATAATCACACACAGATTAAACTTCCGTTCAAACCTTTCATTCTCATCACCTGCCTATCTCACAATATCACCTGGATTTGTTTCAGATTGCTCCAGAAAAGAGCCAGCAAAAACACAATGGGCCAAATGGACTCTCTTTCTGTGTTTTACACCACTTCGGTTCTACGGGTTATAAAAATTACTATCAAGCAAAAGGTAACAGCAGAATTAAATTAAGAACAATGACAACCGTTGAAGGAACCAATGCAAGAAAATTTGCGCACATCTACAGATTACATACAAGTTTGCTTATTTATAAAGTAATTGGTTGGAATTTGGCCCAGTTATTTAAGAGCCTCCTTGCTGCCCCCTTACATTACACACCATGGCTAAAAGGGTAATCAGTCGAAACATTCCCAAATCGCTGCCGATGCTGCTATCTATCTGGACATTAAGAGAGCCGCAAGAGCAACTGTGGCGGAATGACTGACCGTTAACGCTTGCCTTTCTTGCTGACCTGTCTGAGATTAAGAACCTCTCCTGTAAAAAGAAATTCAGAATCCCAGCCTACATTTTCCCGCAAGACAATAATATTGATAAAAATGGTAAGTTTGCGTGCACTTCCCCTCCATCGCACTTGAGGCGTCACGGTCTGATATCGAGCTCCAGCATCGCAGTTTGTGCTTGGCTCAAATTTCATAGGGGTGAACTTCAACTTTGGCTGGGAGGGGGCTATTGGATCGACCGCCCATTATGCATCAAGAACCTTCCTTTGCATTGACTTCAATCGAAAGTAAAATGGTGCAGGGTGTATAACGAACAGCCAATCAGCGACCACCCACTTTGCGGCCCCCGCTAAAGTTTAATTCCATTTCCCCCTTTTATATTCCTAAAACTGCAACAAATCAGAACTCTGTAACCATTAGGAGCAATGAAAAATCAACCAATTAAAAAGAAATTGAAACTATCACCATAGATCAGTGTCCTTGTTAATAATACATTGTGCATTACATGGCAATACACCCCTACTAAGAAATAGAATATCCTCCAACTCCAGTGATTAATGCCGTGGGAGACCCACTGGTATAAATATTTGAGACATTCTTGCATCTGTATTCACAAATATCTATAATCTTTGAAAAAGCAGCTATGAATGCCACGTGATTGGTATGGTAGTTATTTGCTCACATCAATGCAGAAATCTCATTTAAACACCATAATTAGAAACTGTAGCATGTGTTTGCTTTTCTACTGGGTAATGTGTACATATAACAACACACTTAACTAACCCTCGGGCATTTAAAAATACCAAGGTAAATTCAATTAAGTTTTATCTGCCGGAAAGGACATTAAGAGCTACAGACTTGTGACCTTGCACAATGCTCTCTGCAGCTTTCCAGAGAGTCTAAATGCAATTTGTTTTTAAGCCTGTTAACGAAAGAGTTAAAATCAGGGAAAGACAAAACCCACTGTGACCAGCAGGTCTCTGTGCAATCATCAGTAGAACTAGCTATTATAGCCAATTTAATAGCTTGAAAATGAACTCATTAGCGGTCTTTTATCAGTGGAAAAAGGCTATTAAATCCGGATGTGTGGAGAAGCAGTACAGAGCCTCATTTCCATCCCACTTGTGGCCTGAACAAATCAGAGAAATGCTTTGTAAGGAACAGGGTCAGGCATGAATGCTGAAAGATCTTTTCCACACTATGCCAAACCCGCTTTACCTTGTGGGTTCCTGATGCAGCTAATTTTAATTTACAATCAGCTGTCCATGCATGCTTTTTTTCCCACAGGATGCCAAATTAAGCCCCAACAATGTTAACGGTTTAAGAGCTTGAAAGAAAAGAGAGAGAGTTAAGAATTTCTTTGAAGTCAAATTAGTGGGAGAGGAGTGGGGGTGGGGAGAATTAAGTTAATCATATACTTT
This sequence comes from Squalus acanthias, assembly GCA_030390025.1. NCBI lineage: Eukaryota > Metazoa > Chordata > Chondrichthyes > Squaliformes > Squalidae > Squalus > Squalus acanthias. The sequence continues at coordinate 154,438,635 of CM059428.1, forward strand.
TTATTTAAACAAAGTTGTGATATCGCAATACACCCCATTACTGAAGTACACAGAATCGACTGGTCATTTTATTTTTGCCTCATTTTATTTTATTCATACTGAATGTGTAACTACTAAAGAGGATGACTCACTTGAACCAAAAGTTAATTTACAGCCTGGCCTTGTAATGAGGTCACTGTACGTTCAAAAATAGGAAGGAAAAATGTATCCGATGTATTCTCCATACAGTGAACAGGTGAGCTCAGAGACAGCGCACAGATAGTGTACAGCTATTACAATCTAAATAAAGGAATGAAACCAGATTATTGCTAGTAATAAGATGTAAATTGTTGTGTAAAATATTTGCCCAAAGCTCTCTTCTAAAATTGGTTGTGGTGTATACTGTCATTCTAAACAATAATTATCACAAACCCGAATAGACCCATAAGACATTTTATCTAAAAAGGTTCCATTTACAAAAACTGGTTTGAGAGTCTACAATATTGTGATTACTGTATCAATATATCAGGACCTCTCTTAATTGATTAACACACTCGACTACATCCCATCAGCCAGTATCTAACACATTTGAGGGGAACGACGGTTGTTTGAAATTAAACTGATAAAAAACTGTGAATCCTAAGTAAAATAGTAGGTAGTGTGGCAACTCAATGTAACAGTGACTAGAAACCTCAGCCCTGCACAGATACTCGCCTCCAGGTTAAAGAACTTCATGGCAGATGAAGTCCTCTTTTCATTGCTTCTGTTTTGCATGAAGAAGATGAGCAGGAGTTGCTTGCCTCCCCCAGTGCTTTCTCGCCCGAGAAAGAAAGACTTGCATTTATATAGCGACCTCGGGACATTCCAAAGTGCTTTACAGCCAATGAAATACTTTTGAAGTGTAGTCACTGTTATAACGTAGGAAATGCAGCAGCCAATTTGCGCACGGCAAGCTCCCACAAACATCAATGTGATAATGACCAGATAATCTGTTTTAGGTGTTGATTGAGGGATAAATAATATTGGCCAGGGCACCGGGGATAACACCTCTGCTCATCTTCGAAATAGTGCCATGGGATCCTTTACCCCCACCTGAGAGGGCAGACAAGGCCTTTGTTTAACGTCTCATCCGAAAGACGGCACCTCCGACAGTGCAGCACTCCCTCAGTAATGCACTGGAGTGTCGGCCAAGATTTTTGCGTTCAAGTCTCTGGAGTGGGACTACGAACTCGCAACCTCATGACTCGGAGATGAGAGTGCGACCCACTGAGCCAGTGCTGACACAGATAAATGCACTGAGTTCAAGTTTGCATATGGAATAGGATACAAGAGGGGAAGATTTCTTCTATGTCCAATGTGTAGTGAAATTGTAAACACCTTCTTTACAAACTGGAAACACTGAACTGCGGGAATCTTTACAAGACATTTACAACGTCGATACAGATGGTAACCAAAACTATTCTTACCCTGATGATTCGGCTCTACCCACAGCAGCAGAGCAGGGCTCACTCAGTACAACCAAGCTCTCACGGTTACACCACATACACGCCAGTTCGATTTCCAACCATATACTGTTTACACTATTGTACACTTACCTGCACAAAAGGCTTCCCCTAAGACATGAAGAAACATTTTTTGTTCTGGAATGCACTGCCTAAAAGGGTGGTGGAAGCAGATTCAATAGTAACATTCAAAAGAGAATTGGATAAATACTTGAAGGGAAACAACTTACAGGTCTATGGAGAAAAACAGGGGAGTGGAACTAATTGAATAGCTCGACCAAAGGGCCGAATAGCTGCCTTCTGTGCTGTATCGTTCTATGATACGATGAGTTCTAGTTATGGAGCTAGAAAAGGCTGAAGGAGTATGAAAGAGGTAGAATTAGGACAGCAAAGGGGGAAAAGCCAAGAGAGGAGAGGAGACATAATGAACTGGTCCATGTCCACAAGTATGCTTGAGCGTTTTCAATCAAAAGCCACTGATGCCACCTACCGAGTGGCTTGTTTCCCCTATTTGCAAGCATGCAGGCTGGATTTCCGTAACCAAAAGAGTTTGGCTAGTTTTCTGGTGAAGTGTTTCAATAGCCCCTCGGCTATGTCCGTTATACTGCCGACTATAAAAGTGAGAAAAGAGAGAGAACTATTTCCTGTGTCGTAAATGTGCTTGTAGATTTCTGGTTCCAAGACCGCCTACTTCCAGCTCTGTAACATCGCCCGTCTCCACCCCTGCCTCAGCTCACCTGCTGCTGAAAGCCTCATCCATGCCTTTGTTACCTCTAGACTTGACTATTCCAATGCTCCCCTGGCCGGCCTCTCATCTTCCACCCTCCATAACCTTGAACTCATCCAAAACTCTGCTGTCTGTGTCCTAACTCGCACCAAGTCCCATTCACCCATTACCCTGTGCTCACTGACCCACACTGGTTCCCAGTCCGACAATGCCTTGATTTTAAAATTCACATCCTTGTTATCAAATCCCTCCATGGTCTCGCCCCTCCCTAACTCTGTAACCTCCTCTTGCCTTACAACCAATGTTAAGATGCCCCTAAAAACCTACCTCTTTGACCACGTTTTTAGTCACCTGTCTTAATGTCTCCTTATGAGGCCTGGTGTTAGATAATGCTCCGTGAAGCACCTTGGGGAGTTTTACTATGTTAAAGGTGCTATATAAATGCATAGTGTTGTATGTAGAACTTGTTAGCCATCTTTTTTAAACGTCATTACTTTCCTTGAGTTATCTAGTTCATTATAATTGTTTATAGAGAAATACACATTTATAGAGAAATACACATTCAGATTACAACAGAGCAGCAACCAGCAATAGACATGATAAAGAAAAGGTAAATGAGATAGGCAGGGTAGCTGATCACAATACTGCACACATGTACTGGTAAAAACAGCTGGTGGAATAATAGAAAGGAGGATTTAGGAGGTTGGGCAATGACAGAGAAACAGCTGAGACCAGGGGCAGAGGGAAGCTGGTTATAGAGATATGCAAAGCAGCAGTCATTAGAGGCATGATGAACAACTGAGCAAGAGTGACATTGATAGACCTGAATTGTCGAGTACACCACACAAAATGACACTTGGTGAGGCAGTGCCACATATTTATTTTACTTGTGAAACCAAACGCCACCCTTCTAAATTTTCTATATGCGCTCCTGAATACATAGGTATAGAAATTCGATCGCACCGCGCCCGTTTTTCAGGTGAAAATCAGCGCTGAAGGGCCCCAGTCTGGCATGCTGCAGGCTCACGGTCAGTTGGGCACCCTATTGGTTAGGGTGCCCTGTAGGCATCCACAGCACCCGCTTGAAACGGGCGTCGGGCTCCTGATGTGCATAGGCAATGGGCCAAATGCTCATTTCAAGCCGCTTTGTCAATTTGGATCGGGACTGAGTGCAGCATGCGCTGGGTATACTGCGGTCAGTTTTCGCGGGTGCACGGCAGCCAAACCAGTGGTCCTTAAAGGGACCGCTGGAGGCTGCCGCCAAAAAGGTCAGTAAAAGAATTGTTATACGTACACGAATGTGAAGCCAGAAGGAGGAGCACATTGCAACTGCACGCACCTCACCCCTCCCCTGCTCCCCCCCCCCCTTGGACTTCCCTGCTGCCCTGTCATTCAGCCGCGTACGATCACCCCGCAGCCAACGAGTTGCCTCTGGGGCTGCGACTGGCACCCGCAGCTCACCCCGTGATATGTAAATGAGGCCAATAGACCAATTTCCCCAAGTCCTGCAACCAGCCTCTTTTGGGGAATTGGACCTGGACGTGATCCAATTTCTAGGCCAGAGTGTATTGAACATGTTGCAAAATATTCTGCATTTCTGAGGCTCGCAAGGTATTTAGAATATCAAACCACAGAAAATCAATGGAATATGAGACCAAGTCTAATAAATAGAATGCCAGAACACTTCGAAATAAAATGAAATATATACCACATCAAATAAATGTAATATTAAAACACTTCAAATAAATGGGGGGAAAAATTGAGTCGCGCCCCCTTTGGGGCGCTAACTTCGCCGGGACGCTACTTTTAGCGCCCCCGCAGCCGAAATTAATCAGTAGCACCCCAAGAGGGAAGCGGGGCTCTACTGGAAGCGCCCCGCCTCCCTCTTGGGGCGCTGCGAGGGAATATCGCGGCGCTACGTGCCGCGGTACTGCAGACCTTCCTCCCATTCTTAAAAGGGAGGGGCCTTGCGCAACGCGACCCGGGGCCCAGCTGGGCCACCGGGGATCAGAGTGCCGGCAAAAGAGCTCGGCACTCAAGAGAAGTGCCGGGCTCATGGAGCACAGCCGGCACTCCGCGGGGGGGTGGGGGGGCGTGCTGAGGAGGCCGGGGACAGCAACGGAGGCAGGTGCTGGCAGGAGGCCAGCAACAAAAATGGCCGCCCGGCACCTCGCCTTTAATTAGCGCCGCCCCGGCCGCAGGTAGGCCCCCCTGACTCCGTCGGACATAGTGTCCGGCGGTAAGTCGAGGCACTACCGAAGATTGCAGCCAAGGTGCGAACGGGGCGCTATGCACGGCGATGACATCATCGCCGGTGGCGCAGCGCCGCAGGGCATTAATGGTTTCCGCCACCGCTAACCTCCCACTGAATTTCGTGGGAGGCGTTGGCGATGCCGCGCCCAGGCGCTAATTTCTCTTAGGGCGCTAACGGGAGGCGCAAAACAACCAAATTTCTCCCCCAAGGAATATAACACACAACGCAGCAAATAAACAGAATAGGGATGCAATTGGTCTTTGGCAGTAGCACAAAGCAAGCGATAGCAAATAGACAGCCTGTTCTACACCCCTCCCAAGACGTTAACTGAATGGAAAATATCAGAACACATCAAAATATTGGAATGTACCAGACCACATGAAGTAAATGGAATATATCTGTCTCATGAAATAAATTGATTATTACTCCTATTACACTGAACTCAATAATATCGCACCAAGAAAATGCGCTTGGAAGATTCTTTGCTCTTGTTGTAAAATCTATTCACATGGGTATATTTTCAGGTAGCTAGAAAGTCAAGATGGTGGCTCAAATCAGTGCCACAGAATTATTTGAGCCATTTGATTGGTCAGTTTCTGCTACTTGCTATTGGTGGATTGCTAGCTTTCAAAAGCTGTTTAATAGATGTTCACTCCTTCCTCATGGTACCCAGCAACTGAACTGAACTGTTTTATCAAATCATGTTTGGATATTTGCTTAGTAATTTAAGTGCTAATTTTAGCCAATCACTAATATTTGTCCGATGGACAGATGAATCTTTGAGGTGTGACATTTTCAGTGTGATGCCTTTGAAAGGTGTTGATGTGATAGGTGACTCACATTACAAGTAAGGCTTTCAATTATATACATGATGTAAGAGCATTTCTGGTCACTGTGTACAGTGACACTGTAAATGCTTTTGTATTTGTTTGGTGGTTTGAGCAAAATTGTATATGTTTTTTTTATTAGAAAACTTGCATGAACATGATGCATTCTAACCAGACGAACTCTTACCCATTATGTGTTATTTATTATTTGGTCTTTAAGATTAAATCCATTCCGACAAACTTTTATTAAGATACTGGGTATTAACACGTCAAACAGATGGAATATAATATTTGCTAAATAAGTGACTTTCTACTCAAAGGAAAGACTTGCCTATTTTTAGCAGATTTATTACAGCCTAGAGAAGTATTTGTTAAAGGTGCACCATTCAATGTCTAGCCGAAAATATTTCAAAGCGACAAAAAAATCAGAAGTGTTTTCACATCAATTCAAAAGTTATTTTTTTTTCAAATGGCCTAGTGAAATATTAACATTAACCTTTGTTAAAAAGGAAAAATGCTGAGCCGCACAATATTTTCTTTCCATGCAAAGAAAACTGACAGCTGCAATCTTATTACCATTCTGAAGTAATTTGCCTTCATCTTTATGCTTGCATCTTTTCTAATCTACCGTCGAAGATTAAAGTCTATCGTGTAGAATTGACAGGTAACATTATACCTACAAAATGAGGGCAGTAGAAGCAGTGCTATCTATATGAGACCACTGTACAAACATAATCGGCCCAGCACTCTGTTCAACTGCATCTTTTCTGTGCCAAAAATGCACAAATATAAATAGAATTACACCGAGTCTACAGCACAGAAATAGGCCATTCGGCCCAACTGGTCTATGCCGGTGTTTATGCTCCACACCAGCTTCCTCCCAGCCTTCTTCATCTAACTCTTATCAGCACATTCTCCTATTCCTTTCTCCCTCATGTGCTTATCTAGCTTCCCCTTAAACGGATCTATGCTATTCGCCTCAACGCCTCCTTGTGGTAGCGAGTTCCACAATCTTACCACTCTCTGGGTAAAGAGGTTTCCCCTGAATTCCCTATTGGGTTTGTTGGTGACTATCTTATATTTATGGCCCCTAGTTTTAGTCTCCCCTACAACTGGAAACATCTTCTCTACGCCTACCCTGTAAAACCCTTTCATAATCTTAAAGATCTCTCTCAGGTCTCCTCTCTGCCTTCTCTTTCCTTGAGAAGAGAGCCCCAGCCTCTCCAGCCTGGCTGATGTCAACCGTTTCAGGGAAATTCAGCACATTCTTCCGCTTGTAAATGCAAAAGCCTTGCCAATCCAGCATTATACTAAATAACCTTTGTGCCATTCCCAGGCCAAACTATGATGTGATTATTTCCCAGCAGGTATGCTATAATCTCACAATATGTAGATGTAACAGTGTACAGAAATCCCATTAGAATTATGATGAGCAGTTTTGTCGCTATAGTAAATGACAGTAATCCCTGACATTTACAATGATACAAAGAAAGATTCAAAATAGTTTAAATTATTAAGAAAGAAAGACTTGCATTTATATAGCGCCTTTCACAACCACTGGACGTCTCAAAGTGCTTTCCAGCCAATGAAGTACTTTTTGAAGTGGAGTCACTGTTGTAATGTGGGAAACGCGGCAGCCAATTTGCACACAGCAAGGTCCCACAAACAGCAATGTGATAATGACCAGATAATCTGTTTTTGTTATGTTGGTTGAGGGATAAATATTGTCCAGGACACCGGGGATAACTCCCCTGCTCTTCTTCAAAATCATGCCATGGGATCTTTTACGTCCACCTGACAGAGCAGACGGGGCCTCGGTTTAACATCTCATCTGAAAGACAGCCCATCCCTCCGATCGTGCAGCGCTCCCTCAGTACTGCACTGAAGCATCAGCCTGGATTTTGTGCTCAAGTCTCTAGATACCACTTCGCAGAGGAATTTCACAAATACCCGATAGCCTCACCCTTCATCATTTATCTGAACAACAATCTCCGGGCTCACCTGAACACAGTGATGTTTTGGGCCCAATCATCTGAAGCTTGATCCTAATTGGCATCCACCACCTGAAAATTCAAAGAAAATATGAAGAATGGTGTAGTGGGTAAAATAGTTCTTTCACCTCCAGAGTATAGCGTTGTTTCGAGTTTGGTTGTGCCTCTTACAACTGGTCCAGAGTCTCAGTAATTGTGTTCATCACCAAAACAACAGGTTTTCATTAGTCCCCAGTTTATAGAAACATAGAAAAATAGGAGCAGGAGTAGGCCATTCGGCCCTTCGAGCCTGCTCCGCCATTCAATATGATCATGGCTGATCCTCTATCTCAATACCATATTCCCGCTCTCTCCCCATACCTCTTGATGCCTTTTGTGTCTAGAAATCTATCTATCTCCTTCTTAAATATATTCAGTGACTTGGCCTCCACAGCCTTCTGTGGTAGAGAATTCCACAGGTTCACCACCCTCTGAGTGAAGAAATTTCTCCTCATCTCAGTCCTAAATGTCCTATCCCGTATCCTGAGACTGTGACCCCTCGTTCTAGACCCACCAGCCAGGGGAAACATCCTCTCTGCATCCAGTCTGTCTAGCCCTGTCAGAATTTTATACGTTTCAATGAGATCCCCTCTCATTCTTCTAAACTCTAGTGAATACAGGCCCAGTCGACCCAATCTCTCCTCATACGACAGTCCTGCCATCCCAGGAATCAGTCTGGTGAACCTTCGCTGCACTCCCTCTATGACAAGTATATCCTTTCTTAGGTAAGGAGACCAAAACTGCACACAGTACTCCAGGTGTAGTCTCACCAAGACCCTGTATAACTGTAGTAAAAATTGAGAGGTCGCACAACACCAGGTTATAGTCCAACAGTTTTATTTGAAATCACAAGCTTTCGGAGCTATCGATTGCTCCTTCCTCAGGTGAAGTAAATTAGATACAGAATCGCCAAAGCATATATAGATAGAAAACAAAGCATGTGTACTTTACAATTGCAGACCAATAAATTAAATCATCCTGACTATCTGCCGAGGTGTGATAAAGTTAATTAAGTCAGCCAGGAAGGTACCACATCAAAGACATAGCAAGATACAACTGAGACAATGAGGTGTAGTCGCAGGGGTTCTAACGTGTCAAAAGCTGCCGTCTGTATGTAAAACGAAAAGCTTTAAAAAAATTTTACTTTTTTACTGGGAAAATTTTTACTTTTTTACTGGGAATCACATCTGTGAACAAGCTAACGACGACTCGAGTCCGGATCACGTCATGTATCGTGACATAAACCCAAGATCCCGATTGAGACCGTCTTCATGAGTGCGGAACTTGGCTATCAGTTTCTGCTCGATGATTTTGCGTTGTCGTGTGTTTCTAAGGTTGCCTTGGAGAACGCTTACCCGCAGATCCGAGGCTGAATGTCCTTGACTGCTGAAGTGTTCCCCGACTGGGAGGTAACAATCCTGCCTGGTGATTGTTGCGCGGTGCTCGTTCATACGTTGTCTCAGTGTCTGCATGGTCTCGCCGATGTACCATGCCGCGGTGCATTCTTTCCTGCAACGTATGAGGTAGACAACGTTGGCCGAGTCACATGAGTATGTACCATGTACACAGCAGACCAGTTACGAGACACCACCAAACAGACGAGGCAACGGAACTACGCTGCCTACATGCGCATCAAGAACAGGAAGCTTGAGAAACTCGGCATCACCACCAGCAGCAACCAAGCCTCCCCCGGTACCACGGCTGCAACCACAGGGAAGTCCATCGTCAACTTGTCCGACCATACCCTTCAACCAGACGAAATCGAAGTTCTCGCCCTAGGGCTCAAGTTCTGCCCAACCACCAAAATGGACCCCATCGGTCTCGCGGCAGACACGGAGGAATTCATCAGGAGAATGAGGCTCCGGGAATACTTCCACAAATCCCAAGATGTCAGCAACAAACCCAATGAGACAATCAATGATCCAGAACAGCAGACAGAGGGACTCGCAGTGCAGCAACCGAAGAAAAAAGAGTCAAACTGGACCCCTCCGGAGGGTCGCTGCCCCAAGCTTGACATGTATGCTCAAGCTGTCAGGAGATGCATCAACGCCAGATTCATCAGCCGCACTCACAAGACAGTCCAGAATGTCACCCGAGCACAACGCAACGCCATCCACGCTCTCAAGACCAACCGCAACATTGTCATCAAACCAGCGGACAAAGGAGGAGCCATCGTCATACAGAACAGAACGGACTATTGTAAAGAAGCATACCGACAACTGGACAACCAGGAACACTACAGACAGCTACCCGCAGATCCGACCAAAGAACACACCCGCCAACTCAATAGACTGATCAAGACCTTCGATCCAGACCTTCAAAACATCCTACGCGCTCTCATCCCACGTACTCCCCGCGTGGGAGACTTCTACTGCCTCCCAAAGATACACAAAGCCAACACACCCGGACGTCCTATCGTATCAGGCAATGGAACCCTGTGTGAGAACCTCTCTGGATACGTCGAGGGCATTCTGAAACCCATCGTACAGGGAACCCCCAGCTTCTGTCGCGACACTACAGACTTCTTACAGAAACTCAGCACCCACGGACCAGTTGAACCAGGAACACTCTTTGCCACGATGGACGTATCGGCACTCTACACCAGTATCCCCCACGATGACGGCATCGCTGCAACAGCCTCAGTACTCAACATCAACAACAGCCAATCTCCAGACGCCATCCTACAACTCATCCGCTTCATCCTTGACCACAATGTCTTCACCTTCGACAACCATTTTTTTACCCAAACACACGGAACAGCCATGGGGACCAAATTCGCACCCCAATACGCCAACATCTTCATGCACAAGTTCGAGCAAGACTTCTTCGCTGCACAGGACCTCCAGCCAACGCTGTACACCAGATACATCGACGACATTTTCTTCCTTTGGACCCATGGCGAAGGATCACTGAAAAGACTACACAATAACATAAACAAGTTCCATCCCACCATCAAACTCACCATGGACTACTCCTCAGAATCGGTCTCATTCCTGGACACACGAATCTCCATCAAAGACGGACACCTCAGCACTTCACTCTACCGCAAGCCCACGGACAACCTCACGATGCTCCACTTCTCCAGCTTCCACCCTAACCATGTTAAAGAAGCCATCCCCTATGGACAAGCCCTGCGAATACACAGGATCTGCTCAGACGAGGAGGAACGCGATGGACACCTACGGACGCTGAAAAACGCCCTCGTAAGAACGGGATATGACGCTCGACTCATCGATCGACAGTTCCGACGGGCCACAGCGAAAAATCGCATAGACCTCCTCAGAAGGCAAACATGGGACACAACCAACAGGGTACCCTACGTCGTCCAGTACTTCCCCGGAGCGGAGAAACTACGCCATGTTCTTCGCAGCCTTCAACATGTCATCGATGACGACAAACACCTCGCTAAGGCCATCCCCACGCCTCCACTACTTGCCTTCAAACAGCCGCCTAACCTCAGAAGTACCATCGTTCGCAGCAAATTACCCAGCTTTCAGGATAACAGCGACCACGACACCACACAACCCTGCCATGGCAAACTCTGCAAGACATGCCAGATCATCAACACAGATACCACCATCACACGTGAGGACACTACCCACCAGGTACATGGTACATACTCATGTGACTCGGCCAACGTTGTCTACCTCATACGTTGCAGGAAAGAATGCACCGCGGCATGGTACATCGGCGAGACCATGCAGACACTGAGACAACGTATGAACGAGCACCGCGCAACAATCGCCAGGCAGGATTGTTACCTCCCAGTCGGGGAACACTTCAGCAGTCAAGGACATTCAGCCTCGGATCTGCGGGTAAGCGTTCTCCAAGGCAACCTTAGAAACACACGACAACGCAAAATCATCGAGCAGAAACTGATAGCCAAGTTCCGCACTCATGAAGACGGTCTCAATCGGGATCTTGGGTTTATGTCACGATACATGACGTGATCCGGACTCGAGTCGTTGTTAGCTTGTTCACAGATGTGATTCCCAGTAAAAAAGTAAAAATTTTCCCAGTAAAAAAGTAAATTTTTTTTAAAGCTTTTCGTTTTACATACAGACGGCAGCTTTTGACACGTTAGAACCCCTGCGACTACACCTCATTGTCTCAGTTGTATCTTGCTATGTCTTTGATGTGGTACCTTCCTGGCTGACTTAATTAACTTTATCACACCTCGGCAGCTAGTCAGGATGATTTAATTTATTGGTCTGCAATTGTAAAGTACACATGCTTTGTTTTCTATCTATATATGCTTTGGCGATTCTGTATGTAATTTACTTTACCTGAGGAAGCAGCAATCGATAGCTCCGAAAGCTTGTGATTTCAAATAAAACTGTTGGACTATAACCTGGTGTTGTGCGACCTCTCAATTTTGTCCACCCCAGTCCAACACCGGCATCTCCGCATCATAACTGTAGTAAGACATCCTTGCTCCTGTACTCAAATCCTCTTGCAATGAAGGCCAACATACCATTTGCCTTCCTAACTGCTTGCTGCACCTGCATGTTTGCTTTCAGTGACTGGTGTACAAGGACACCCAGGTCCCTTTGTACATCAACATTTCCCAATCTATCACCATTTAAATAATACTCGGCCTTTCTGTTCTTGAGCCTTAGCGATGTTCTAAATGAATACTGATTTTCTGCGTGGACTTCTTGGGGTCCAAAATGTTGCACCTCTAGCCCCGCTCCCCTCCACATCACCACCACCGCCCCTCCCAATTTTCTCCCACTTTTTGATACTAACAATGGAGCCAGAAAAAAAGACCTGACAAAGCCCAGGTTCTTTAATCATCAATAAAAAAAATGACTTTAACAATCTTTCAAGAATAGTGGAAAGTGCTAGAAAATGCAAAGCAGGTCTGTCAGCATCTAAAAAGATGAAGATAAGTTATTCTCGTGGGTGGAGCCACTTCATCAGAACGTTTGAAGGGTTTGTTCTGACAAGGGACCGCACCCGAAATGCAGACCCCTCGCTGTCATTCAGAAGCTGACAGGCCTGTTGTGCATTTCCATCAATTTTCTGCTTTTGATTTCAGATTTCTGTCATTCACAGTTTTCCTTTTCTTCTCTCTAGAAAAAAAACGAGTCCGTGGTGGTGGTGGGTGGGGGGAGCGGGGGCTATAACTGCATTTGTTCTCTTTTTTTAATTGGGGAATAATATAGCCAGCATTCCTGGATTTCTGCAATATCAAAATAAAAATCTTGCTATCACGTAGAAATACAAAGTCTGGATAAAAATATCATGGAACAACTCTATTTCTGTAACAGTAGCTTCGCCCCCAGTTTGACAAAATCACACCGAAGATCAAGGTACGGACACAGCAAGGCTTTAAAAGTGCAAGGAAAAATCTAGCAGCAACAGCGCATTCAGAATGTCCTTGTCTAGAATATTTTATTATAAAATAATATAATTCATCTTTAGATTAAGGATAACATAGGGATTGCTAGACAAAAAAAGACCAAGGTCCATCTCGTTCACCTTTGACCATGCTGGTAATCACATTATACAATGATAGGGTACGGCAGCATAGTGGTTACCTTACTGGACGAGTAATCCAGAGGCCTGGACTAATAATCTGGGGACATGAGTTCAAATCCCATCATGGCAGTTTGTGAATTTGAATTCAGTTAATACTCACAGAATCATACCTATCAGCCAACATCACCATTTCTGGGTATGTCCTGTTCCACCGGCAGGACAGACCCACCAGAGGTGGCAGCACAGTGGTATACAGTGAGGAGGGAGTGGCCCTGGGAGTCCTCAACATTGACTCCGGATCCCATGAAGTCTGATGTCATCAGGTCAAATATGGGCAAGGAAACCTCCTGCTGATTACCACCTACCGCCCTCCCTCAGCTGATGAATCAGTACTCCATGTTGAACACCACTTGGAAGAAGCACTGAGGGTAGCAAGGGCACAGAATGTACTCTGGGTGGGGGACTTCGCCAAGAGTGGCTTGGTAGCACCACTACTGACCGAGCTGGCCAAGTCCTGAAGGACATAGCTGCCAGTCTGGGCCTGCGATAGGTGGTGAGAGAACCAACACGAGGGAAAAACCTACGTGACCTTGTCCTCACCAATCTACCTGTCACAGATGCATCTGTCCATGACAGTATTGGTAGAAGTTCCGTCTTCACACTGAGGACACCCTCCATTGTGTTGTGTGGCACTACCACCGTGCTAAATGGGATAGATTCAGAACAGATCTAGCAGCTCAAAACTGGGCATCCATGAGGCGCTGTGGGCCATCAGCAGCAGTGGAATTGTATTCCACCACAATCTGTAACCTCATGGCCCGGCATATCCCTCACTCTACCATTACCATCAAGCCAGGGGACCAACCCTGGTTCAATGAGGAGTGTAGAAGAGCATGCCAGGAGCAGCACTAGACGTACCTGAAACTGAGGTGCCAAGCTGGGGAAGCTACAACACAGGACTACAAGCATGCTAAACAGCAGAAGCAGCATGCTATAGACAGAGCTAAGCGATTCACAACCAACGGATCACATCAAACCTTTGCAGTCCTGCCACATCCAGTCGTGAAAGGTGGTGGACCATTAAACAACTAACGGGAGGAGGAGGCTCCATGAATATCCCTATCCTCAACAATAGTGGAGCCCAGCACGTGGGTGCAAAAGACAAGGCTGAAGCGTTCGCAACCATTTTCAGCCAAACATGCCGAGTGGATGATCCACCTCGGCCTCCTCCTGAGGTCCCCACCTTCACAGAAGCCAGTCTTCAGCCAATTCGATTCACTCCACATGATATCAAAAAACATCTGAGCGCACTGGATACAGCAAAGGCTGTGGGCCCCGAAACATCCCGGCTGTAGTGCTGAAGGCTTGTGCTCCAGAACTAGCCACGCCTCTAGCCAAGCTGTTCCAGTACAGCTGCAACACTGGCATCTATCTGACAAAATTCCCCAGGTATGTCCTGTCCACAAAAAGCAGGACAAATCGAATCCGGCCAGTTACCGCCCCATCAGCCTACTCTCAATCATCAGCAAAGTGATAGAAGGTGTCGTCGACAGTGCTATCAAGTGCCACTTACTCACCAATAACCTGCTCACCGATGCTCAGTTTGGGTTCCACCATGACAACTCAGCTCCAGACCTCATTACAGCCTTGGTCCAAACAATGACAAAAGAGCTGAATTCCAGAATTGCGGTGAGAGTGAGTGCCCTTGGCAGAATTTGACCAAGTGTGGCACCAAGGAAGTCGCTGGGGATCAGTGGGAAAATTCATACCTAGCACAAAGGAAGATGGATGTGGTTGTTGGAGGCCAATCATCTCAGCCCCAGGACATCGCTGCAGGAGTTCCTCAGGGCCGCGTCCCAGGCCTGAACGTCTTCAGCTGCTTCATCAATGACCTTCCCTCCATCATAAGGTCAGAGGGTGGGATGTTCACTGATGATTGCACAGTGTTCAGTTCCATACGCAATCCCTCAGATAATAAAGCAATCCGTGCCCCCATGCAGCAAGTCCTGGACAACATCCAGGTTTGGGCTGATAAGTGGCACGTAACATTTACTTGACAACCAAATAAATACGTTTGAAGCATAATCACTGTTGTTATGTAGGCAAATGCAGCAGCCAATTTGCACACTGTAACATCCCACAAACAGCAATGAGATGAAGGACATCAGTATTAACCTGTTTTGGTGGTGTTTGTTGAGAGTGAATATTAAGAACATAAGAATTAGGAGCAGGAGTAGGCCATAAGGCCCCTCGAACCTGCTCCGCCATTCAATAAGATCATGGCTGATCTTCGACATCAACTCCACTTTCCTGCCCTATCCCCATATCCCTTAATTCCTCCTATAGTCCAAAAAATCTATCTATCTCAGCCTTGAATATACTCAACGACTGAGCATCCACAACAGAGAAGTCCAAAGATTCACAACCCTCTGAGTGAAGAAATTCCTCCTCATCTCAGTTTTAAATGATCGACCCCTTATCCTGAGACTACGATCCCTAGTCCGAGACACTCCAGACAGGGGAAACAACCTCTCAGCATCTACCCTGTCAATCGCCTCAGAATCTTATATGTTTCAATGAGATCACCTTTCATTCTTCTAAACTCCAGAGAGTATAGGCCAAATCTACCCAATATTGGCCAGGACATCGGGAGAACTCCCTGCTCTTTATCAAAAAAAGTGCCATGGGCTATTTTATGTCCACTTGAGCAGATAGATGAGGCCTTGGTTAACTGTCTCATCAAAAGACAGCACCTCCGACAGCACAGCACTCCCTTAGTACTAATTACCAACTGACCTGTCATTTCTGTTTCATAGAAACATAGAAAAATAGGAGCAGGAGTAGGCCATTCGGCCATGCTCCACCATTCAACATGATCATGGCTGATCCTCTGTCTCAATACCATATCCCCACTCTCTCCCCATACCCCTTGACGCCTTTTGCGTCTAGAAATCTATCTATCTCCTTCTTAAATATATTCAGTGACTTGGCCTCCACAGCCTTCTGTGGTAGAGAATTCCACAGGTTCACCATCCTCTGAGTGAAGAAATTTCTCCTCATCTCAGTCCTAAATGTCCTACCCCGTATCCTGAGACTGTGACCCCTCGTTCTAGACCCACCAGCCAGGGGAAACATCCTCCCTGCATCCAGTCTGTCTAGCCCTGTCAGAATTTTATACGTTTCAATGAGATCCCCTCTCATTCTTCTAAACTCTAGTGAATACAGGCCTAGTCGACCCAATCTCTCCTCATACGACAGTCCTGCCATCCCAGGAATCAGTCTGGTGATCCTTCGCTGCACTCCCTCTATGGAAAGTGTATCCTTTCTTAGGTAAGGAGACCAAAACTGCACACAGTACTCCAGGTGTGGTCTCACCAAGGCCCTGTACAACTGTAGTAAGACATCCTTGCTCCTGTACTCAAATCCTCTTGCAATGAAGGCCAACATACCATTTGCCTTCCGAACTGCTTGCTGCACCTGCATGTTTGCTTTCATTGACTGGTGTACAAGGACACCCAGGTCCCTTTGTACATCAACATTTCCCAATCTATCACCATTTAAATAATACTCTACCTTTCTGTTTTTCCTACCGAAGTGGATAACTTTATATTTATCCACGTTATACTGCATCTGCCATGTGTTTGCCCACTCACTCAACTTGTTTAAATCGCCTTGAAGCCTCTTTGCATCCTCCTCACAACTCACAATCCCATCCAGTTTCGTGTCATCAGCAAACTTGGAAATATTACATTTGGTTCCCTCATCCAAATCATTGATATATATTGTGAATAGCTGGGGCCCAAGCACTGATCCCTGCGGTACCCCACTAGTCACCGCCTGCCACTCCGAAAAAGACCCATTTATTCCTACTCTCTATTTCCTGTCTGTTAACCAATTTTCAATCCATGCCAGTATATTACCCCCAATCTCATGTGCTTTAATTTTGCACACTAACCTCTTATGTGGGACTTTATCAAAGGCCTTCTGAAAATCCAAATACACCACATCCACTGTTTCTCCCTTATCTATTCTACCAGTTACATCCTCAAAAAACTCCAGTAGGTTTGTCAAACATGATTTCCCTTTCATAAATCCATGTTGACTTTGTCTAATCCTGTTGATATTTTCTAAGTATCCTGTTATCACATCCTTTATAATAGACTCTAGCATTTTCCCTACTCTGATGTTAGGCTAACCGGTCTGTAGTTCCCTGTTTTCTCTCTCCCTCCTTTTTTAAATAGTGGGGTTACATTTGCCACCCTCCAATCTGCAGGAACTATTCCATAATCTATAGAATTTTGGAAGATGACAACCAATGCATCCACTATTTCCATGGCTACCTCTTTTAGTACCCTGGGATGCAGTTTATCAGGCCCTGGGGATTTATCAGCTTTCAGTCCCATTAATTTCTCCAGCAGTATTTTTTTACTAATAATAATTTCCTTTAATTCCCCTTTTCACTAGATCCTTGATTCCTTAGCATTTCTGGAAAGTTATTTGTGTCCTCTACCGTGAAGACAGAACCAAAGTATTTGTTTAATTGCTCTGCCATTTCCTTGTTCCCCATTATAAATGCTCCCATTTCTGACTGTAAGGGACCTACATTTGTCTTCACTAATCTTTTTCTTTTTACATACTTGTAGAAGCTTTTACAGTCCGCTTTTATGTTCCTTGCAAGTTTACTCTCATACTCTGTTTTTCCCCTCTTAATCAATCTCTTGGTCCTTTTTTGCTGAATTCTAAACTGCTCCCAATCCTCAGGATTACTACTTTTTCTGGCAACTTTATATGACTCCTCTTTGGATCTAATACTATCCTTAATTTCTTTTGTTAGCCATGGTTGGGCTACTTTTCCTTTTGTGTTTTTGCGCCAGAAAGGAATGTATAACTGTTGCAATTCATGCATTCGTTCCTTAAATGTTAGCCATTGCCTATGCACCGTCATGCCTTTTAATGAAGCTCCCCAATCTATCATAGCCAACTCCCTCCTCATACCATCGTAGTTTCCTTTGTTTAGATTTAGGACCCTAGTTTCGGATTGAACTACTTCACTTTCCATCTTATTGAAGAATTCTATCATGTTATGGTCACTCTTCCCTAAAGGACCCCGCACAACAAGATTATTAATTAACCCCTTCTCATTGCACAATACCCAATCTAGGATAGCCTGTTCCCTAGTTGGCTCCTCAATGTACTGGTCTAAAAAAACACCTCGTACACACTCCAGGAATTCATCCTCAACAGTATTATTGCTAATTTGGTTTGACCAGTCTATATGTCGATTAAAGTCACCTATGATTACTGTAGCACCCTTGTTACATGCATCTCTATTTTCCTGTTTGATGTCGTCCCCTACATTACCACTACTGTTTGGAGGCCTATAGACAACTCCCACCAATGTTTTCTGCCCCTTGGTGCTTCTTAGCTCCACCCAGACTGATTCTACATCTTGATTTTCTGAGCCAATATCCTTTCTCACTATTGCTCTGATTTCATCCTTTACTAACAACGCCACCCCACCTCCTTTTCCTTTTTGCCTGTCCTTCCTAAATATCGACTATCCTTGGATATTCAGCTCCCAGCCTTGGTCACCCTGCAGCCATATCTCCCTAATCGCAATTATATCGTATCCGTTTTCATCTATTTGCGCTGTTAATTCGTCTACCTTATTACGAATGCTTCGTGCATTCAGATACAGTGCCTTTAGATTTGTCTTTTTAACATTTTTAGACATCTTAACATTTTTTTGTACTATGGCCCTATTTATCTTACCATTTTTTCTTACCCGGACCCTATTTGTTAGTGCACTCTTTTGTTTGTACAGTGGCTATGAAATAAATCAAAGTATAGCGACCTCCCATGCAGTGCTAGGTAGAATACACCTATATTCCCATTTTCCAATCATCTTAGATAATGTTGAAATTCAACCTCATTGAGAGTCCTCAAGGGGCTGCAGCAGATGTGTCGCTCGTTATACACCCGGCCAAATTTTCCACTCCATTTACTTCAATGGAAAGTAAAACCAGGCGAGGTGTATAACGGGCAGACAATCCGCCAGCAGCCATTTCTGCGCCAGCGCCAAAGTTGAATTTCAACTGCAACGAGTCAGTGAGGGAAAAACACATCTGAAAAATCTGACTAGGAACAGTACACATACTTTTATAACAAATTCTCAGGTAGTATTTGGTCCTTTAATTTGCGAGCACAGCAGTTGAGTCAGGAAAATCAATTTCCATTCCTGACTTGACTTTAACTGCTGTACAAACAGAATTAAAAGGCTGAATTGGGAAAATAATGGATGTGGAATTTATTATTAGAAACTGAACACCGTTTCCTAGCAAGCATGTAAACCCAACCTTCTGTCGGAGTGCAGACTGCATTAACAGCAGTGCATACCAATATACCAGTCAATTATACGCTCAGACTGAGGGTTACAGTACTCATCTAAGTGACACCAGTATTTTTCAGATTTTTCTTCCCTTACTGACTTGTTGCAGTTGAAATTCAACTTTGGCGCTGGCGCAGAAATGGCCGCTAGCGGCTTGTCTGCCCATTATACACCCCGCCTGGTTTTACTTTCCATTTAAGTAAATGGAGCGGAAAATTGGGCCGGGTGTATAACGAGCGACACATCTGCTACAGCCCCCTGTGCGCTCTCGATGAAATTGAATTTCAACATTGTCTGAGATAACGGCCCGTATTTTCCGGTGCCTACGTGATGTGTACGCGCCCATAAGGGCTGCGCAAGTTCCAGCTTTTCGTGTGCGAGGCGCATGCATGAAAACCCGGAACTTGCGATCTGCCAAGAATCTTCTTGACAGATCGTAGCCATGCCCGGGAAATAGACATCCGCGGGCTGAGAGTTGCGTTATTTGCCCAACCAGTGCCCAGCGAATGCCCGTGAAATTCTTACGCCTGGTAAAAGCAGGCGTAAGGCCTGCTTTTACCAGAATAAGAGTTTAAATGAATATAAATTAAAAAAATTTCAATTATTTAAACATTAAAACACCTGTAAAATAAGACCCTTTAAAACATTTAAATTTATTTTTCAAAAAATTATTTTTTTGTTTTAAATGTTTAAGTTGTATTTTAATTAATTAAAAAAAATTTATTTGGTATGTAAATGTTTTATATGTGATTCCCATTTATGCTTATGGAGATTCTGTACGTACGGAATCCCCATAAGTATTAATGGAGATCCCCTTCTTTCATTGGTTGGGCCAGCCCATGTGATCCCAGGGGGCTTGCGAACCGCCTGCGCTCCTGGGTTACGTGGGCCTCTAGGCAGGCCTACGCACAGAGTCCCAGGAGCGCGAGTCTCCATGGATCCAGGACCATCAGGTAAGTGTGTAGATTTTCTGCCGTTCGGAGGCATCCGCCCGCGGGAAGCCTCCGACTGCAAATTCAGGCCCATTGTGCTCACTGGAGTTGGACCTATTGTTGTCTACTGATGCCCCACTAATAACCTTTTTATATTAACAATTCAGACAAATATCTATTCGACCAGAAAGGCCACAAAATCACAAAAAAAGATACAGAAAATGAAGGCCATTCAGCCCAGTGTACCTCATCAATTTACAAATAAACAACAGTTTCCCCCCCACCCCCGCACTGCGTCCAACTATTTCTTAAATGATTCCAGGGCAATGGCATAAGGCCCACCAGACCCCAGTTTGGAGAACAATCTCCCTCTCCTGATGCTCCAACTATGGACTAGATGAAGGCCTTGGCCTAGTCCAAGGCCCAGACAAATAAAATAAATGTTGATTTTCAGCTTTTCTCAGCCCCCTTGAAATGGATGCCTCCTCTTTGGGTGATGCACTGGTAGTCCCACTTCAGCATTTCCCTTCCTCGGCAGTGGCAGGCTTTATCTTGCTGGTGGGGAGGGAGATAGGGACACTACAGATGGCCTCCGCATTCTTATTTCCTTTGACTTCAATGGAAGTAAAAAACAGGAGAGATGTAAAACGGGCTGTCGACTCGCTAGCACCCGTTTTACACTATCGCACAAAATCAAAATCTACCCCAACATGTTTAGATTTGATTTTATACATCCTGTCAGTTCCTGTAGAATGCTGAAAAGGGATGCTACTTGAGAAATTTGTATGCAAAATTTTTTATTGTAATTTAATGTACAGCATGACTGAAAGGCAACAACGCACTCACCTGATATCACACGGGTCACCGGTTCAGTTCTGAACAACTATCTAGTTTAGCCTGGAGTCGTGTGTGTGAGGCGCTTCAGACTAATCCATCCTGAAACACCAAATGCTTCCTGTTCCTGTAGCTGTCTGAAGTCAAAAGCTTTGTGTAAAGGATCCGATGCTTAATTCAATTCAATTCAATTTTAGTTCAATTTAATGTTATTAAACTAGACACACTGATGCCCACTTCACCAAAGGCAATTTCAAAAGCTCAGTCAATGAGCTACAGACAACAGAGACGAGATGAACAATACAAATAGATACTGCTAAACGTGTTGTCGAGACTAAATTACAACATTTAATGTTGACAGTAAAATAATCCTACTGGAAAGTTAGCATTAAGGGACTTTCCGGTAGCAATTCCTTCATAGATATCTGAGAGAACTATGAACATTTTTCCGGCTGAATAGACTATCAGAAGACAGACTAAACAGACACAATTCTATTACACAGCGTGATCCAAAAAAGAAATATCAGCCATCTTAAAAAAAAGACTTGCATTTATATAGCGCCTTTCGTGACTTCACAACTTCCCAAAGCGCTTTACAGCCAAATAAGTACTTTTGGAGTGTAGTCACTGTTGTAATGTAGGAAACGCGGCAGCCAATTTGCGCACAGCAAGCTCCCACAAACAGCAATGTGACATTGACCAGGTTATCTATTTTCGTGATGTTGACTGAGGGATAGATGTTGGTGAAGACACTGGGGAGGACTCCCATGCTCATCTTCAAAATAGTGCCATGGGATCTTTTACGTCCACCAGGGAGGGCAGGTGGGGCTTCGGTTTAATTTCTCTGTGTGTGGGTCAGCCTAGATTTGATGCTCAAGTCTCTGGAGTGGGACTTGAACCAATGACCTTCTGACTCAGGTAAGAGTGGTACCACTGAGCCATGGCTGACACCTTAACGACTGAGGGTAGATGAAGAAGGCATTTTGTGCGCACCCCTCAAATGGACACCACTGCATCTGATGTGGAAAAAGGAGAGCTGTGGCAGATTGAAAACAAATGGCCTGGCAAAATTGGATGGAAGCACACACAATCATGCAATAGAGAGTAACACAGAGAAATCTTCTTTCAGCCTAATTTAATTCAGCCACTGAACAGGAAAAGGATAGAAAAGAACACGAAGAGGAAGTGGATGAGAGAGTGAGAGGATTCTTTTGTAGAGCGAGAAAATCCTTTTGTATTGCATTGGCAACTGTATTTAAATAGATGCTCAAGAAGAAATCAATATATTTCTCAGCCACGTTTCTGGTTGGGGTAGAGTTAAATATAAGGACAATCGTAAATGGTCAAATAGTTGATGCACCACAAGGATTCATGTGCTGCCGGGACGATGGGAATGTCTTATATGCATACAAATGGTCAGGGTTGAATACCAGTAAAAGTAACCCAAATTCTTTTTCATTTGCTGGCATAGTGGGTTGGAATAGTTCATTCACCTCATGGATCTGATTTGAATCTATCCCTGATAAATGAAAAGAAAGAAAGACTTGCATTTATATAGCACCTTTCACAACACATCTCAAAGTGCTTTACAGCCAATGAAGTACTTTTGAAGTGTAGTCACTCTTGTAATGTAGGAAATGCAGTAGCCAATTTGCACACAGCAAGCTCCCATAAACCGCAATGTGATAATGAGCAGATAATCTGTTATTTTTTTAATAATTTTGATTGAGGGGTAAATATTGGCCAGGGCACCGGGGAGAACTCTCCTGCTCTTCTTCGAAATAGTGCCATGGGATCTATTACGTCCACCTGAGGGCAGACGGGGCCTGGGTTTAATGTCTCATTCGAAAGACGGCACCTCTGACAGTGCAGTACTCCCTCAGCCTAGATTTTTATGCTCAAGCCTCTGGAGTGGGACATGAACCCACAACCTTCTGGTTCAGAGGCAAGAAGTGGTACCAACTGAGCCACGGCTGACACTAGATGAAAATCCTGTCCCTCTGACCACTTTGAAAGTCACAAATGAAATGGGCTTGGGATGACAGGCATTTCCTAATGAGTATGAAGCTGTACATGAAATTGCCAATAATTGGGCACTAACGGGTATTAGACTGACAATCTAACTCACAGGGGCCATAGGATGAATGGCTGGTTGTGAAAAATGGAAACTCCATATGCAATTCACTTCTAGGTTCATCTCATTGCTGCCTGCAACGACATCGTCAATGAGTTTGTGAAAATTTCCTCAGTCCAGTATACCTTTCAGAACATGTTTGGAATGTCATCTGATATATCAATTAGTGGAAATATTCACAAATGTATTGACAATGTCACTACACACACCAGCTCCGCCCCCATTGTTGAGACTTTTACTCTGTGTCTAACCAAGTGTTACCAGATCTGAGACACGCAATGCAAAATCATAGAATCACAGAATCATAGAATAGTACAGCACAGAAGGAGGACATTCGGCCCATCGAGTTTATGCTGGCACTTTCGAAGAGTAATCCAGTTAATCCCACTCCCCCGCTCTTTCCCCATATCCCTGCAATTTTTTTCCCTTCAAGTATTTATCCAATTCCCTTTTGAAAGCTATTATAGAATTCGTATCCACCACCCTATCAGGCAGTGCATTCCAAATCCTAACCACTCACTGAGTAAAAAAGTTTTTCCTCATATCGCCTCTGGTTCTTTTACCAATCACCTTAAATCTGTGCCCTCTGGTTATTGACCCTTTAAAGAAACAGTTTCTCTTTATTTTCACTATCTAAACCCTTCATGATTTTGAACACCTCTATCAAATCTCCTCTCAACCTTCTCTGCTCTAAGGAGACAAACCCCAGCTTCTCCAGTCTATCCACGTAACTGAAGTCCCTCATGCCTGGAACCATTCTAGTAAATCTTTTCTGCACCCTCTCCAAAACATTCACATCCTACCTAAAGTGTGGTGCCCAGAATTGGACACAATACTCCGGCTGGGGCCGAACTAGTGTTTTATGTAGGTTTAGCATAAAATGGCGAGAAGTTGTTCCCTTTTTTAGCACTGACTTCCTTTACCTTAATGATTTCATCCCGAAAAAGTGCTAAAGAGGGAAAAGCACTTGATAGTAATATTTGAGACATTGGGGGATGTTTCCACTTTTAGAAACCTAGAAATTAAAGTCACCATTATTTACTCATTTTAACGGCAATGAAGAGAAATGCTAATTACTCGGTTCCCACCGGGTGTCTTCATTCTATAGGATTTTGTTAGCTTCACCAGCAAAAGCCTGACCGATCGGTACTCTCCTGCAGTTTAAAACCTCAATGGTAGTTGGGGGGTTGGATGCTGAATCTCCACTGGACCCTACACTCGCTGGTAGACTGCTCTGGCCAACAGCATCACTGAGCCAGGTTATGTAGCAACTGCGAGAAAATCTGTGTTGAAAAATACTGTGCCAAAAATAGTTTCGCTGCTTCGTTGTGGAATTAACTCTCGCTGAGCAGATGAGTAACTAAAATTTGCAGGGCTATTGGGGTGGGGGGGGGGGGGGGGGGGTGGGGGGGGGGGTGGGGGGGGGGGGAAGAGCAGGGAAGTGGGACTAATTGGTAGCTGTTTCAGAGAGCCGGCACAGGCACGATGGGCTGAATGGCCTCCTTCTATGCAGTATGATTCTATGAGCAGATGAGTAACTAGCTAGCCGGTCATTTTAATTCTCCCCAGTGAAAAGCTGCTGTTTCATTCTCTGGAGGTTCATTAGGTAAGACTGCAACAGACCTTAACAAGCATTCAATACTCCCCTTTTGGAGAGGGCAGAAGGCAAAGAGCAGTGAACAAAAGGAAAAGAAAATGGTTGTTTGAGTTTATCTTCCAATTCTCTGCTAGTTTCAATTGTACATGTCAACTCATAAAAGAAGAGTCAATGACATCCTCTTTGACCTGTCCTTGAAGACGCCTGCAACCCCACAAAAAAATCTGCTATTAACGTTTCGATACTTAAGAACCAGACCGCTGCAAACATTAAGCTTTCCCTCTCATTCCTCTTATGCGTCTTAGACACATTGTTGACTTATTGAGTGGATGAATGATCCTTGATCAAATCACGCACTTACCTTTCCACAGACAGAGATCTCAGCCTTCAAATCCCCGGGCAGGTTAATAGCCGCAAAGACCATCTTCTCTGTGTGCATAATACACACACACACACTTAATGTTGTCTGCAGCAGGTGTAGCACAAGGCAGAACCTGACTCCATTAAAGTAAATAACAGTCAGGTAATTCCCCGTGGGCCTGAACTTTCACTTATCACTATCTCCTGTAGCACAGGCAAATCAAAACTGCCAGCTGCTTATAGGCTGCATTGTACTTAATTTAGTCAGTAATGATCAGACAGCTCAAACTTTATCCCGGCAGCTGCAGACATTTCCTTTCACACTCCTGCTGCGTGGGCGATGTGGCTGACATTAAAGGGCAGTCAATTTGTGAGGCCGATCATTACATTTTGGGGGCATTTAATTCATGCTTGGGGAAAAAGAAAACGAAGGATCTATCAGATTTTCTGCAATTGAGTTAATCACCTCAAGGTTCTTGCCAAAGTCTCTGGATTAAAATATGAATTAATTCGCTATCAAGCGCTGCATTGATGTGACCAGTGAATTTTTTCTCCCCAATATATAACTCTTAATGCTAACATCAGTAAGTTTAATCTTGTTCTTTGAATGATGCCCATCATTTTCCAGATATTTTCAGATTCAACAGGAACTAAACCTAGATACCAGCGTTCTTGATCTGATTTCACATATTTTTCTGAAGTGGAGATTTCTGTAGGCTAGAAATTGCTGCTGGCGATATTAGAGAAGGATGTGTAGTGTCTTTGTACGACATCCCTCCGTTAAAATGTCAGAGAGGAATATCACACAGATGCATTAAGTGTTTGCCAACAGTAATTTCTAGCCTTATACACTGAATGCAAAAAATGTTGGAAGTTGTTCCGTTCCCCAGTCCTGATATCTTTCACCTTAATGAATGTTAAGGACACCTTGAAAAAAAAGTAAAGAAAGAGGCAATTGAGCATGATGAAGAATCAGTTGGTAGCACTCACTCTCTCTCTCTCTCTCTCTCTCCCACTCTCTCACCTGAGTCAGGGCACTCTCCAGGACTCCAGCATGTAATCTAGGCTGACACCTCAGCACAGTAGAATCACAGTAGATTAGACCATTTGTTCCGTCGAGCCCGTGCCGGCTCTCTGCAAGAGCACCTCAGCTAGTCCCACTCTCCCGCCCTTTCCCCGTAGTCCTGCAAATTTCTTTCCTTCAGTTACTTATCCAACTCCCTTTTGAAAGCCGTGATTGAATCTGCCTCCACCACCCTTTCAGGCATTGCATTCCAGATCCTAACTACTCGCTGCATAAAAACGTTTTTCCTCATGTCGCCTTTGGTTCTTCTGCCAATCACCTTAAATCTGTGTCCTCTGGTTCTTGACCCTTCTGCCAATGGGAACAGTTTCCCTCTATCTACTCTGTCCAGACCCCTCATGATTTTGAACATCTCTATCAAACCTCCTCTCAATCTTCTCTGCTGTAAGGAGAACAACCCCAGCTTCTCCAGTCTATCAATGTAACTGAAGTCCCTCATTCCTGGAATCATTCTCGTAAATCTTTTCTGCACCCCTTCTAAGGCCTTCACATCCTTCCTAAAGTGCGGGGCCCAGAATTGGACACAATAATCCAATTGAGGCCAAACCAGTGTTTTAGACAGGTTCATCATAATTTCCACACTTTTGTACTCTATGCCTCTATTCATGAAGCCCAGGATCCCATAAGCTTTTTTAACCGCTTTCTCAACCTGCCCTGCCACCTTCAATGATTTGTGCACATATACCCCCAGGTCTCTCTGTTCAAGCACCCCTTTTAGGATTGTACCCTTTAGTTTATATTAACTCTCCTCATTCTTTCTACCAAAATATATCACTTCACAATTTTCTGCGTTAAATTTCATCTGCCACGTGTCCGCCCATTCCACCAGCCTGTCTAAGTCCTCTTGAAGTCTATCACTATCCTCCTCACTGTTCACTATACTTCCAAGTTTTGTGTCATCCGCAAATTTTGAAATTGTGCCCTGTACACCCATGTCCAAGTCATTAATATATATCAAGAAAAGCAGTGGTTCTCGAACCGACCCCTGGGGAACACCACTCTATACCTTCCTCCAGTCCGAAAAACAACCGTTCACCACTACTCTCTGTTTCCTATCACTTAGCCAGTTCTGTATCCAAGCTGCCACTGTCCCTTATAGGCTTCAACTTTGCTGGCAAGCCTATTACGTGGCACTTTATCAAAGGCTTTTTAGAAGTCCTTGTACACTACATCAACCGCATTGCCCTCATCAAGCCTCTCTGTTACCTCAGCAAAAATCTCGATCAAGTTAGTTAAACACGATTTGCCTTTAACAAATCCATGCTGGCTTTCCTTAATTAATCCATACTTGTCCAAGTGACTGTTGATTTTGTCCCTGATTATCATTTCTAAAAGCTTCCCCACTACCGAGGTCAAACTGACTGGCCTGTAGTTGCTGGGTTTATCTTTACACCCTTTTTTCAACAATGGTGTAACATTTGCAATTCTCCAGTACTCTCGTACCACCCCCGTATCTAAGGAGGATTGGAATATTATGCCAGTACCTCCACGATCTCCTCCCTCAATTCCCTCAGCATCCTAGGATGCATCCCATCCGCTCCTGGTGATTTATCTACTTTAAGTACAGCCAGCCTTTCTAATACCTCCTCTTTATCAATTTTTATCCTATCAAGTATCTCCATTGCCTCCTCCTTTACTATGTCAATGGCAGCCTCTTCCTTGGTGAAGACAGATGCAAAGTATTCGTTTAGTACCTCAGCCATACCCTCTGCTTCCATGCATAGGTCTCTTTTTTGGTTCCTAATCAGCCCCACCCCTCCTCTTACTACCCTTTTACTATTTATATGCCTATAGAAGACTTTTGGATTACCTTTTATGTTGGCTGCCATTCTATTTCCATACCCTCTCTTTGCCCCTCTCATTTTCTTTTTCACTTCTCCTCTGACCTTTCTATATATAGCCTGAATCTCAGATGTATTTGCAACCTGACATCTGTCATACGCACTCTTTTTCTGCTTCATCATATTCTCTATCTCTTTCGTCATTCAGGGAGCCCTGACTTTAGTTTCCCTGCCTTTCCCCCTAGTGGGAGTGTATCTCAACTGTACCTGAACTATTTCCTCTTTAAAGGCAGCCTATTGTTCCATTACAGTTTTGCCTGCCAATCTTTGATTCTAGTTTACCCGGGCCAGATCTGTTCTCATCCCACTGAAACTGGCCTTCCCCCAGTTAAACATTTTTACTCTAGATTTCTCCCTGTTCTTTTCCATAGCTAATCTAAACCTTATGATACTATGATCACTGTTACCTAAATGTTCACCTACTGACACTTGCTCCACTTGACCTACCTCATTCCCCAGAACCAGATCCAGCAATGCCTCCTCCCTCGTTGGGCCGGAAACATACTGATCAAGAAAGTTCTCCTGAACACACTTCAGAAATTCTTCCCCTTCTCTGCCCTTAACACTATGAGGATCCCAATCTATATTAGGATAGTTGAAGTCCCCCATTATTACTACTCTACAGTTCTTGCACCTCTCTGTAATTTCTCTGCAAATTTGCTCTCCCATTTCTTTCCCATTATTAATTAAGGTGGTCTGTAGAATACATCTAGTAGTGTAATGGCACCTATATTATTTCTTAACTCTAGCCATATAGATTCTGTCCTCGATCCCTCCGGACATCCTCCTTCTCCTGCACGGCAACATTCTCCTTGACCAATACTGCCACACCACCTCCTATCCTTCCTGAACACTTTATAACCAGGAATATTTAGTACCCAATGCTGTCCTTTTTGAGCCAGGTCTCAGTTATTGTGACAACATCATATTCCCATGTGGCTATTTGTGCCTGCAGCTCACTTACCTTGTTTACTACGCTTCGTGCAATCACATTCACACTGTAAACCCATCTTAGACCATCCTGTATTCTCTCTTAGTTTGACCCCACCGTACTATTTCTTACTTTAGTGCTCTCTGTCTCTCCAAATCCTTTGAGCACTTTATTTCCCATTTCTAATGTTGCATCGTGGTGCCCATCCCCCTGCCAAATTAGTTTAAACCCTCCCCAACAGCACTAGCAAACCTCCCTGCGAGGGTATTGGTTCCGGCCCTGTTGAGGTGCAACCCGTCCGCCCTGTACAGGTCCCACCTCCCCCAGAACCGGCCCCAATGCCCCAGGAATCTGAAGCCCTCCCTCCTGCACCATCTCTCCAGCCACGCATTCATCTGCGCTTTCATCCTATTTCTATACTCACTAGGGCATACACCGGGAGTAATCCGGAGATTGCTACCTTTGAGGTCCTGTTTTTAATCTCTTTCCTAGCTCCCTAAAATCTGCCTGCAGGACCTCATCCCTCTTTCTACCTATGTCGTTGGTACCGATATGGACCACGACCTCTGGTTGTTCACCCTCCCCCCTCAGAATGTTCTGCAGCCGCTCAGTGACATCCTTGACCCTGGCACCAGGGAGGCAACATACCATCCTGGAGTCACACCTGCGGTTGCAGAAACGCCTGTCTGCTCCCCTAACTATCGAATCCCCTACCACTATTGCTTTCCCACTCTTCTTCCTCCCCCCCCACCCCATACAGCTGAGCCACCCGTGGTGCCATGGACTTGATTCTGGCTGCACTCACCAGAGGAACCATCGCCCTCACCAGTACTCAGAACAGAATACTGGTTAGAGAGCGAGATGCACTCAGGGGACTCCTGCACTACCTGCCTGGTCCTCCTCTTCTGTCTGGTGGTCACCCATTCCCTTTCTGGCTGCACACTTTTTTCTGCGGGGTGACCACCTCCTGAAACGTGCTATCCATGAAGCGCTCAGCCTCACGGATGCACCGCAGTGACGCCAGCTGCTGCTCAAGCTCCAAAACCCGGAGCTCGAGCTCCTCCAGCTGACGACACTTCCTGCACCTGTGGTTGCCCAGGACACGGGAAGCGCCCTGGAATCCCCACATGGCACAGGAGGTGCATTCCACGGGACTGAGCTGCCCTGCCATGCCTTTACTTAATAGACGATTGACTAGAAACACTTACCAGCTACTCACCAATCAGCTCCTTCCCTGGTTGTGATGTTACTTTAGCTGTTTTGCAGTTGTTGCTTTTGTTGTTGTTGTTTTCGCTGGAGGTACTCAACCTCCTCGCTGCTGCCGCTGCTCTGGTCTGCGCTCTCTCTGGGCCTCCCGCTCGATTTATACTCCACCTCCTCGCTGCTGCCGCTGCTCCGGTCTGCGCTCTCTCCTGGCCTCCCGCTCGATTTATACTCCGCCTCCTCGCTGCTGCCGCTGCTCCGGTCTGCGCTCTCTCCTGGCCTCCCGCTCGATTTATACTCCACCTCCTGCTGTCCTGTGACGTCACTCCCTGTTTTGTGGGGGGGTTTTAAGTTGCTGCTCAGCTCCCTTTAAGCCGCTGCCACCACTCCCGCTCAGGTCCGCGCTGTGGGATGAGATATTAAACTAAAGGCTTATCTTGTGTTTCAGTTGCTTCAGGTGATGTAAAAAGTTACCTCAAACAGAATTGTCCTGCCCCCCAAAAACATGATTAACTGGCTGTTCATCTCATTTGCTGTCTTTGGGACCCTGCTGTTTGCGTCTATGTAATAATTGACTGCATTTCAAAATCAATTCATTGGATGCTTTGGGATGTATCAATGGTGCTATATCAATGCAGCTTCTTTTTGCAAAAAATAATTCAAGTATTAGAGCAGATGCTGCTCTCTCATGCTCCGTGCCTGGCATCTACTCAAAAAATGACATCCTAGGATAATCCTTGTTAAAAAAAAACTAAAATGTGGTTCAAACGAAAAAGTTTGTTTTATACGGGAGAAAATGCCGAGCAAAGCACAAGTCCGAGCCAGAAATCTTTACCTGGGTTAACGCCAAAGTGTCAGAACATTAGTAAATAGCGTAAAAGTAAATAAATAGTGACCGTTTAAGAAATCAGGTCAATTGTATGAAATGTTACCACTGTTTTACAGTGCTTTTACTGGGCGTTAATGGCCACTGCCTCAAACATTTTTTAAATTTTTAATTAATTCTCGGGATGTGGGTGTCGCTGGGAAGGCCGCCATTTATTGCCCGTTCCTAGTTGATCTGAGAAGGTGTTGGTGGGAATTTTTCTCTGTTGTATCAAACCGCTAGTAGCAGTTTGATGCAATAGAGTGGCTTGATAGAGGGCAGTTAAGGATCAACCACATTGGT
The DNA here is from genome assembly GCA_030390025.1 of Squalus acanthias. Lineage (NCBI taxonomy): Eukaryota > Metazoa > Chordata > Chondrichthyes > Squaliformes > Squalidae > Squalus > Squalus acanthias. The sequence continues at coordinate 154,469,910 of CM059428.1, forward strand.
GTGGGACTGAATAAAGGAAGAAAGATGATAGAACGTGCATTTAAATCGCACTTTTCACAACCTCGGGACGTCCCAAAGCACTTTTCAGCCAATGAAGTATATTTTTGAGTTGTAGTCACTGTTGTAATGTAGGAAACACAGCAGCCATTTTGCACACAACACAGTCCTGCAAATAGCAATGAGATAATGACCAGATAATCTGGTTTAGTGATGTTGGTTGAGAGACAAATATTGGCCAGGACACCAGGGAGAACGCCCCTGCTCTTCTTTTGAAATAGTGCCGTGGGATCTTTTACGTCCACCTGAGAGGGGAGATGGGGCCTTGGCTTCAGGTCTCATCCGAAATATGGCATGTAAAGGCCAGACTGGTTAAAGACAACAACAACAACTTGTATTTATATAGCGCCTTTAACGTAGTAAAACGTCCCAAGGCGCTGCACAGGAGTATTTTAAGACAAAAAATTTGACACCGAGCCACATAAGGATAAATTAGGGCAGGTGACCAAAAGCTTGGTCAAAGAGGTAGGTTTTAAGGAGCGTCTTAAAGGAGGAAAGAGAGGTGGCGAGGCGGAGAGGTTTAGGCAGGGAATTCTTAGGGCCGAGGCAACAGAAGGCACGGCCACCGATGGTTGAGCGATTATAATCAGGGATGCTCAAGAGGGCAGAATTAGAGGAGCGCAGATATCTCGGGGGGGTTGTGGGGCTGAAGGAGATTACAGAGATAGGGAGGGGCGAGGCCATGGAGGGGTTTGAAAACAAGGATGAGAATTTTGAAATGGAGGCGTTGCTTAATCGGGAGCCAATGTAGGTCAGCGAGCACAGGGTAGATGGGTGAACGGGACTGCGAAAGGACGGCAGGTTTACTTCCCCAGAGGACCAGTTGGGTTTTTTAAACAATAATCCGACAGCTTCCTGGTCACTTTTACTGATACTGGCTTTTTATTTCCAGATTGCATATTACTCCTGTCTGCAATTGGCCCTTTCATTCCACCCAGTTTACATGAATGACTTTATCAGCATCTAACCTTGTCAGTTTAGCACTCATCACTGAGGATAAGTTGCACAGCAGGAATAAATAATGTTATCGTTTATTGGACAAAGCACCACCGGCACTGATCTTTGCTCCGATTGGACCCCATTGTCTGCAATGTGACTTAGTTTAAAAGAAAAGGCAAATCTCGTCAATACAAAGCAATTTGGCAGCTCGAATAATGATGAATTATTTTTAAAGTAGATTTTTTTTTATCAGTGTAATAACAGCAATAATTGCAGCTACACGGCTGCAGTTTTTGTAGGCGATTCGAATCAAATTAAACTCTATTTTTATCAGAACTGTTGCAGCGAGTCTGGACAGTTTCCTGCAATTAACATAAATTAATCTGTGCATGAGACAGTCTTCCAACTACTTACGTCTGTTAACTAGACTTCAATGAGTAATGATTTACAGTCAATTAATAACACATTATATCATTTTTACCATAAAATAGCAGCAAATAGATTTTTTTGAAAACACGTTGCTGCTGAATAATCACTGCAGTTACTGCCGGGTCAGAACACTTTTTTTTTTCAATTTTTTTTTTAAACAGAAAGAAAACAAAACCAAGGATTAATCTTCTGCATTTGCCTCCTAAATAATTTGGGGCGTTGTGACACTAAATAATACATACGGATATGAGAATTCCATCTGAAGAGTTCATGATGTATTAGAAAGGAGAGTGTAAAGATGTAGTGTATGTTTGACAGGGACTCTGGTCCTTTCCATGTAATTGATTGATTGTGTTACTTTGTATTTTCCCCTGGCTATAATGCAATGATGGATGAATTGTATTATTTCCATTCCGTCCTTTTTACTTCGGTAATATTTATCCATTAACCCGCTGAGTATCTGTAGTGCCAGCTTCCGTTCTGCAGACGTTTTCCACCTTGGTATTTCTGACAAACTGACAGTTTCATATAAATGTCTTCCTTTCCAAAAAGGGAGGGATATGGTCCGTACAGAATAAGGGGTACTGCATTTGCAAGCTGTGGTTTATTTGATTTAACATTAAAAAAAAACAGGTTTCCTGCAACGCAAGGCAAAAACACCAGGCCTTTTGAATTCAGACGACATAGGGTCCTTGAGCTGACTATTTAATTGACGATTCAAAAAATGATCAGATAATTTGCTAAAGGATGAAGGAAGCGAGGTGTGTTTTTTTCAAATTACAAAGCATGTTTTAACACTCAGTGGTCCTGAGGACAAGGCCCAGATAAGCAGTGACTTTTTTTTCATGTGTCTCACATTCTGCTGATAAACAAGGGGCTGAAAGGAAGCTGTCACTTTAGAACTTCTTAAAACGCTTCCTCTATTCTGGGTAATTTTGTTGTGAAGGCAAGTACCAGGTTCTGATTTCTGAATGTGGGAAGGTGATGTTGTATTAGCACAACCAGAGTTAGATTGCTTTATAAAACGTCAACTATTCTCCTCGTTTCTGAGTGTTTGAGCGAGAAGTGCATTCTTGCAACTTACATGGCAATGACAGTTTTACAGTTCAGATTTGGTGCAGTCACAGAGCTCGTCAAGCTCTTCATCTAGACTCATCTTTTGTTTCTTAACTTGTCCCATTACCATCTCCTTTTGCCTTGCACCATCATCCCTTTTGTCTCTCCATCTCTCCTGCCTTCCATCCTATCACAGACCTTCCCTTTTGTTCTTTCCTCCCCTCCCCCCTCTCCCTGCCCCGACACCTGCTTAAAAACCTTTTTACATCTCCAACTTTTTCCTGTTCTGACGAAGGGTCATCGACCTGAAACGGTCACTCTGTTTCTCTCTCCACAGATGCTGCCTGACCTGCATTTTCTGTTTTTAATTCAGATTTCCAGTGTTTTGCATTTGTCTTTGAGACTGTCGCCTGTCTTCGGCCGATTTTTGTTTTGGACTATTCACTGAAAAGGAACAATGTAAAATCACTCCATAGCCGACACAGTGAAGCCACCTTAAGGTTAATTTTATTGAACAGCAAAAAGTTGACTCGACAACAATCTGCACTTTTTATTTTATCGTAATTATTCACAATAAGTCCGACAATGTGTTATTAACAACAGGAGTATTACACCATGCAACACACAATATATCATCCTGTTGCTCAGCTGGTGCTCGGTATAATGGCTTTAAGACCACAAAGTCCAATTGTTGTGAATAAGCACATGCTGTCAATTGAAGGATAATTGCCCTTCGGCACACCCTGGGGTGATTTGGAAGCTAATTACGTTCTATTTTATATATTTTTCGAAGATGTTGCTTATTTATTGGAAGGCTTGGTTTTCTTTTCAGTTGTAATTTGATGCTGCTTTATAAATTTGACGTTTGAGCCAGTCAGTATGACTGCATGCATCACATTTACACTTTTAAGCCAGATGCAAGACTTATGGATAAGAACAAAATAAAGGGCTGGCTATCGTTACTGATCTTACATCTTGAGTAGCACTGAGAAAGCAGAAAGAATTTCCCTTCATAAAGTGCCTTTCATCTCGGGACATCCCAAAATGCTTCACAGCCAATGAATACTCTCCACTTGCCTGGATGAGTGCAGCTCCAACAACACTCAAGAAGCTCGACACCATCCAGGACAAAGCAGCCCGCTTGATTGGCACCCCATCCACCACCTTAAACATTCACTCCCTCCACCTCCGGCGTACTGTGGCTGCAGTGTGTACCATCCACAAGATGCACTGCAGCAACTCGCCAAGGCTTCTTCGACAGCACCTCCCAAACCCACGACCTCTTCCACCTAGAAGGACAAGGGCAGCAGGCGCATGGGAACACCACCCCCTCCAAGTTCCCCTCCAAGTCACACACCATCCTGACTTGGAAGTATATCGCTGATCCTTCATCGTCGCTGGGTCAAAATCCTGGAGCTCCCTACCTAACAGCACTGTGGGAGTACCTTCACCACACGGACTGCAGCGGTTCAAAAAGGCGGCTCACCACCACCTTCTCAAGGGCAACTAGGGTTGGGCAATAAATGCTGGCCTTGCCAGCAACGCCCACATCCCAACGAATAAAAAAATATTACTTTTGAAGAACAGTCACTTTAGCTCTGTAGGCTGTTGTTGTTGGCCTCCATGGCCTCGCCCCTTCCTATCTCTTTAATCTCCTTCAGCCCCACAACCCCCCAAGATATCTGCGCTCCTCATATCTGCCCTCTTGAGGATCCCTGATTATAATCGCTCAACCATTGGTGGCCGTGCCTTCTGTTGCCTAGGTCTTAAGCTCTGGAATTTCCTGCCTAAACCTCTCCGCCTCTCTACCTCTCTTTCCTCCTTTAAGACGCTCCTTAAAACCTACCTCTTTGACCAAGCTTTTGATCACCTGCCCTAATTTGTCCTTATGTGGCTCGGTGTCAAATTTTTTGCCTTAAAATACTACTGTGCAGCGCCTTGGGACGTTTTACTACGTTAAAGGCGCTATATAAATACAAGTAGGTTGGTGTTGTTGTTGTTGTTGATATTATAAGGACGGGCTTGGTATTGTTGTGCCAGGTGTGTTTGATGGCTTCTGTAGAAAACTTCCTCAACCCTAACATGACATATCTAACAAACTGTGCCTAATTGTAGGGTGTTTACTGCAGTTGTATAATGTATTCATAGTTATTCTACCTCTCCTTGGCTTAATATTTGCTGACATTGTCAATTCCTTCCTTCCCTAGATTCTTCTCCTCTGCCTTTTAAATATGTCGTTGCCTCTTCCTCCTCAAAAAGCCCACTCTCAATCCCTCCATCCTCCCTGATTACATGCCCCGTCTCTAATCTCCCTTTCCACACTAAGGTTCTCGAATGTGTCACCGACCACCCAGCTTCGTAGTCATCTCTCCGGCCTCCCTGTTCGATAGCCTTCAATCTGGTTTCTACCCTCCCCACAGCAGTAAGACTGCCCTGGTCAAAGCCAGCACCATATCCCTTTGTGACTGCAACCCTGGTGCTCTATCCCTCCTTGTCAGCTTTCCACATAGTTGACCACTCCATCCTCCCCATTTCTTCGCTGTAGTCCATCACAAAGGCATCATCATTGCTTACCTGAATCAACAAATCCAGCACATAAACTGGAATGGCTTCTCCTCCTATTCCCTCCAGTCCCTCATCTACAAGCTAACCTTGGCTACATCATCTGCATGGGGTCATCTTCCATATGTTTGCTAACGATGCCCAGCCATGACCATGGACTTCATAACCAGAACTGTGTTGTCTGGTTACATGTCTGTCATCAAATCCTGGATGAGTCAGAACTTTCTCCAATTTAATATTGACAGCGCTACCAGTAAAACTCCGTACCCTACCGCACGTTTCCATCCCCTTCCCTGGCTCCTTCCTTGAACTGAATGTGATGGTGCACAACCTCAATGTCCTGTTTGACCCTGAGTTGTTTTCAAACCCCATACCCTATCCATCAATAAAACGTTCTAGTTCAACCTCTGCCCCCAACCCATACCCCATCACCACTGAAACCCACTCTCCTGAATTAAAAATCCTCATCCTTGTTTAAAAATTCCTCAATGCCTCACTCTACCTTACTTCGGCAACCTCCTTCAGCCCTATGTGCCAGCACGTGGCTTCTAGTGCTGCCCGCTCCCTCCACTACATCTTCGGTGACAGAGCCTTCATCAATCTTGGTTCCACAGTCTGGAATTCTCTCCTTAAATCCATAAATGCTTTCACCTTGCTATGTCTCATCCTTGTTTCAAAAGTCTCCACAAAATCCATCACTTTAACTAATGTCCTTGATCACCTTCCCGAGCTCTCTTCCCACCACCGCTCAGGACTTGTTTCTCTCTCTCTGAACTACTTTGGGTTGTTTTACTGCATTAAAAGTACCGTATAAATGCAAGTTGTTCTTATTCTGGCAAACACCGAATAATTATTCACATCAATCATAGACAATTGTCGTTAACTATAGCCATTTAAAAAAAATTCTTTGTGACCTATTCAGTGACTTATAAGTATAACTGTTTATGAGTAAAGTGATGGAAAGTTTCAACCTTATATATTAAATAGAAGACGGATTAGTACTGTATTAGTGTCTTTCATGCCTTCAGGATACTCAAAGTACTTTACAGCCAATGAAGTACTTTGAAGTGTAGTCTCTGTTGTAATGTAGGGAACTGCGGAGCCAATTTGCACACAGCAAGCTCCCACAAACAGCAATGAGATAATGACCAGATAATCTGTTTTGGTAAGATTTTGGATGAGGGATAAATGTTAGCCAGAACACCAGTAGAACCCCCCTGCTCTTCTTTGAATAGTGCATGGGATCTTTTACGTCCATTTGAGAGGACAGATGAGGCCTCAGTTTAACGTGTCATCCAAAAGACGGCACCACCAACAGTGCAGCACTCCCTCAGTACTGCCCTGGAGTGTCAGCCTAGATTTTATGCTGAAGTCCTGGAGTGGGGCTTGAACCTGCAATCTTATGACTGAGGCAAAAATGCTACCACTGAGTTAAACTGGCACTTATACATATAGATCATACATTTGGTCAGCCTTGCAGAGTACCAGTTAGAGAAGGTTTAAATGCTGTTATTGTGCTGACTGTGAATTGATTTTTCATTTGAAGATCTTCTCTTTGCTTGAGCACTTTTTCTAGTGGTTCAGTTGTTATTCACACAAAATGTTGTGTTAAGAACATAGGATTTACTAGATGATAAAAGACCAAAGTCCATCTAGTTCGTGTTCTACCATCCTGTTTGTCGCATGATACAACAATAAAGGTGTTGTTGACTAATCATAGCAATCAATCTCTATCAATTAGTCTACAACAGACCCAGACATGAGGTAAGCTTTGGGAACCATCGGTCCAAAGTGAGTTGTTCCTCCCAAGCATGCAATACTTACCACATGTCATGTCTTAAATTACACATAAACTGTATCCCAAAATATTATTTTCTGAAAGAACTCTATCCAATTTGTATCTGAATGAATCAATACTTTCTGCTTCCATCTTTCCCTAGGGAGCCTGTTCCATAGATTTACCACTCGCTCACCTGAAAGGGGTTTATTAATTTACCCCCCTTCAAGTGCAGGCCATGTCCTCTGGTTCTATTGTTCTGGACAAGGTGAAGCACCTTGTCATGGTCTACATTGCTGTATTTAGGATTATAAAGGGGCTAGACAATCACATCACCTCTCAACCTTCATGTTGGTTTTCATCACCCAAGGCAGATGCAATCGAGGGGACATTCTAATGCTAAGGAACATCAATATTATGTATTTTATTACAGTGCAGTACCAAAGGTATGCCATAATCCAGCAAAATTGTTGTACCTGCCTCCCACTCCAGCAATGTGCCAGCAAAGGCAGTCTCAATATACGTTGAGCCTTTATTTATACTGGAAACTATAGTTTGTTCCATGTAGCCATTTTAAAAACATTTATTCCAGTTGACTAATGCCTCTGTTGCAGTTCGGAGCAGTAACTTTGGGGGCCGATGAGAGAACGGGAAGGGAATGGGCGAGAGGGAGAACACAAATGATCATTAGGAGATTTATGAAAGTAGGGAGGCGATGAGACGAAGCTGCTGAGGGAAAGCGATCCAGAGAGTAGGGCCTTAACAGTGGAAGGAGCAAGGCCCCCACGAGGGAGTGCAGAGAACAGGAAATGAGGAGCACGTCGGAATCGGAGGCGTGAAGGAAGTCTGCGGGGATGTAAGCTGAAGGTAGGACGGGGCAAGGCTCTAGAGGAATTTGAAGGTTAGGACAAGGATCTTAAAGTCAGTTCACTGAGGCACAAGGAGTCGGTGGAGATTAATGAGGATAGGGGTGATGGGGATGCAGGAATTGTGCAGGTCAGAGCATTCTTGATGAGTTGCCGTTTGTGCAGGGTGGAAGTGAGAGTTAGGAGAGCATTTGAAAAGTCAGGTTAGAAGTGCTGATGCCAAGGTTTAGGGCTGCAAGCTTACATAGCCATATATTTCCAGTCTATCCTGCATTATTTAGTCTATTCTCCACGATATTTATGTCATCTGAAATCAGGTTTAAGAATGATCCAATATGGATAGCAACTTTAACATTTAAACTAAGAAAGAAAACGTGCTGCAAGGTCACTTAATCTGTTTCAACTCCTCAATTGCAAAACTGCTTTCTGTACAGTATTTCTCCCCGTAACCTTTCTATGGCATGACTAAGACCGTGCACACTGGAGTTACACCGGGCAGATGAAGGGAAATGCCTTCATTTGCCAGTTTTTGCATTAGTAAAAGTTCATTTGATCATTAAAGTTACACAAAGTGTCTCCAGTTTAAAAGACAGGAAAGGCACTGACAGGAGGAAACTTGCAGACACTGCAAGTTCTGCTCGCACTGCACATTTATATCAAATCAGGCCACCTATGAAGTGCAGTGAACTGATTAATACATTATCCTGGTGCAGACAATGGGCTTGGGATTTCATCTTTAAATGGCCGAAGTTTGAGCCTTTTAAAAATTAAACAGGTGCTAATTCGATAAAACAGATTTAAAAAAAAAGTAATATTTTCTGCTGGTAACGGCTTTCTATGTGGAACACGTTTGGTTGTAAGGAGGACTTGATGTCAGCAAAGCCGATCTTAAGTGGGTATTATCACACAGGCTATGCCTTGCTGCCCTCGTGCTGTACAGTCACGGTGATTGTGATCAGATCACTGTGATCAGGCAGGTCACAGTGACTGTGATCGGGTCACTGTGATCAGGTAGGTACCGACCTGCTGCTAACCTTGGTCCTTTTTTCAATCCAATTACACAGGTAGAGAGGATAGCTAGCTGAGCATTGACGGCAGGCCCCTCCACACGGCCTTCCTTTGTAGTCTGGGCACAGGAGACAAATCTGAAGATCAGTCTCACTTCAGGCTGGATCTGAATTTGGCACTGTAATGGTACCAGCTCTCACACCATAGTAATGAACCACATATCCGTATTTAGGCTATCAAGTTTCTCCAAAGTAGGGCCCACGGCATAAATTTGGTCACATAAAGCATTTAGATCAGAAACATTATTTTGTAGGAATATCATTCGTAAATGTTACTATTAATAAGTACAATTTAAGACAGACGCTCTCCTGGTATTGTATGAGGTATTGTTTCATTTTATCCCCTTTGCCATATTTGCTTATAAATTACAGCAGCTAGTTTTTTTTACTATCCCCGTTTGATGATTGCAAGTAGAAAAGTAAGCATTTTTTTTTTGAACCGTGAGGAATAAAGCAGTAATGCACCTCATCAAACGTTGTTAAACCTCCAATATCCGCAGCTTTCCGTCAGTAAGTTCATAGTCACTGAGGAAATGACACAAGGACTAACGCGTTTAGAAGCAGTTGCTTCTTTTACTCACAGTCTAACAATGCCACTAATGTCTTGTGACACAGTCGTTCAGTGGTAATGATCACCTTTGGGGATTTTCAAGTGTTGTGTCTCTTTGACCGTCGGTGCTGAATTGTAATCAATAAATCTGCCAGGTTGGCTTTTCATGTTGTGTTTCCTGTTGGAATTGAATGAACACCGCTATTACTGATCAGGAAATCCCTCAGGCTTTGTTTCTTGTATGTGTGAGTGGAAGTATGAAACAAGACTGCAATTGATAGCCGTTTCTTTCAACCTGAAGGGAGCAGGCTCTTGGAAACAGCAAGATGAGAGGCACTGTTGTTATTAAATGAATTTGCACTCCCCAATGGTGCACCTTTAATACTTTACAAGTCTCTCAATTTATCCGGAAGGACAAGGGTCGCCAACTCTGGTTGGGTGTATCCCTGGAGGTTTTATCTAAATCACCTCCCGCCTCGAACCGTCCCGACCCCGCACTCCTGTCATTGGTCCATCCTCCGGGTGCATTGCCTCCCACAGCCAATTGGAAAGTGAACAGACTCTCTGTTACCTGATTGGATTAATCTTGACTGTAAGTCAAACAGCACTTTTACCTCCTCTCCAATATTTTTACAACTAATAAATTAAAGTGTTCAAAGAAAATAAAAAAAATAAAAAAATTATTTGAAATGCCCCTAAGATTTTTCTCCTGGGTTGCTTGTAGAAGTGTCCTGGAGATTAAGCTTCAATTCCTTGAGAGTCCAGGACAATCCTGGAGGGTTGGCAACCTTCGGAAGGACTCCTGGATCATCTGGGCCAACCATGGCAGATTGTAACCTAATGAGGGTAGATTTTACGAATTTGCACTTTGAGCGCAGAGCTTCATGGGCCAGGAGCTCACGTTGGGAATTCAGCACACACTGCAGGGCTGGACAGAAAATCCCGTGGTGCACGCTGACCTCCACATCTGTATTTCCAGCCTACGTTCCCCTCATGGGAAGCTCTGCGCCCAGAGTGGGAACTCAACATGCTGATTTTTGCAGGCCAACCTCCCAACTGAAAATGTTGCATTGTCCTGTGTGGTGCAGAGCAGTTGGAAGGTTTGCCTGCAGGGTCAGGAGCCAGGTGGCCTTGATGAGTAGATAACTGATGTGGCATTAAAGCTGTACAAGCCAGGAATGTCCCGGATTTCAATTCCGAGTCTAAGTATTCACCCATAGTTAAATGTTCTGGACTTTTGCTTAATTGCCTCTTCGAGACCAAAGAGAAGTTATGCTCAGGAAAGAAAATGGGTGGGGTAAAGTCCATGATAGGATAATAAGTATGTGGTGTGAGGAGGGATTGAACTGAATTGGCTGAATGTCTTTTTTGTTTTGTTTCATGCTTTCTTATATTCTTATGTAATTCCATTAAATGAGGCATTTGCTGCACTTAAAATGTCATTCCAATCTTCTGTTGAGGTCATAGTTCAAACACGACTTTGCTGCATTCCAGCTCAGAGACCCTGTGGAAAATTTATAACAAAACAGTATTAGGGGGCAATAAAGTGGCACAGCTCATTGGCATTTGAATATGTTTCCCCACAGAGTGGCAGGATGAAAGTTCGCGCCCCCGATTCCCCAATTAGTGCGTTCCTGATCTCTGTTGTGGAGAAGCCTTGAGCAAGGCCTAATGTGTGCGACAATGTTTATGAACACACGGCCCACCGACATACAAAGCACATTGTGACCTCACAAGCATCTGACATCACGATGGCACACGGCCCTTTCCAGCTCCGTGGAGAAGTTATCCTTTTAGATAGCAACTTCGACAGTGAACCAACAGCCAGGCATATTCTCTTTCCAGATGAAAGGAATCTCTTGAGTGTTGGCCCATTTCCCAAAACTATTACACGTGCAATTTATAGAAAAAGTAGTACACCATTAAACTGTAATTTTATTGGCATTTGGCAGGGTTGTTGACGAGTTATAACTGTCATGAAGTAATTTTCATTTTTATTGACAACTTGTATCTCTCTTGCGGTTTAGAACATTTCTTTTGAGGGCAGAATATTCATGGGATTCTTGCCAGCAATTGGGAATAATCATTCTGAAACATTTTATTTGTCTTTTTTTGCTGGTATTTAGTTCAGTTTCCCATTTTATTTTGTAATTTTATCCCTTTTACCCTCTCTTCCTTTATCCATCGGACCTGGTGCCGACAGGCATGAGGGAAGATGGTGACATGGGAGCATACCATCCACCAATGTCCCATAGATGGCTGCTGGGAACTAGCATAGGCATGACTTCCCCTCAGTTTTGCCTCTTCCCTGCTGGAAAACACAGCGACCTCTGCTCAACAGTGCATAGATTGGGTACTCAATGAAGTGAGACTTAAATATGCATCGATCCACATCCATGCCCTTGAAGACTTCTTTGAGAATTACAATGTGCTCAAGCAAGTTGAAATTTTGGATATTAAACCTGAAATGCACCTTTGCAAATACAAATTACTCAAAAAAATACATGAATTATGCTGCAGGACTTCAACAGTTCATAAATACTTTTTTTTAGGTTTACATTTAAATTATTGGCTTAGCTCAAGTTTCAGCTGTAGAGGTCACGCCATACAGTAGGCACTAGGCTCAACTTGTCCTGGTTCAACCCAACTTCAAAGATTACGAATGTGCATCCCGCACATAATCTAGGCTGACACGTCAGAAAGAGAGCTGGTATTTATACAGCAACACTCATATCCTGCCCTAAAGTGCTTCACAACCAATAAATTACTCCTGAAGTGTAGTCACTGTTGTCAAATGCAGCAGATATTTTGCACACAGCAAGGTCCCACAAACAACCGTGAGATAAATGACCTTCTGACTCAAAGGCAAGAGTGCGACTACTGAGCCAGACTGCGAGAGTGCTGTGTTGTCAGAGGTGCCATCTTTTGGATGAGGCATTAAACGCCGCCCTGCCCGCATGTGGCATCCTGCTGTGCACAAGTTGGCTGCTGCAGTTACCTGCACAGCCACAGTAACTAGACTTGAATGGTAACACAATGGAGGTTAAGTGCTTTGTGATGTCTTAAGAGAAGCAATGAGCAATAGATCAACAGTGACTATGCTTCATAAATACTTCATTGGCTGTTAAAGCGCTTTAAGACATCCTGAGGTCGTGCAAGACGCTATATAAGAGCAAATTCTTTCTATCTTAAATAAATGCAAGTTCCCTTATGTAGTGGGGTGGGGGGTGGGGGGTGGTTCTCTTGATAGTCAATGCAGAAGTCATTTCTGTGACTATCTTCATATCTTCAAGCGCCATTCATACTGAAAGACGATTAAGTATCTGTTGCTGAGATCCAGTAATAGTCGCACATGCACACAGGGGCAGACCGACCAACTGATCCATTGTGTTAGTGGAATGCCTGCAGAGCTCGGTCAGAAAACAACACTTTCTGCAGTGCTGCCGTGCCATACCTCACTCTAATGAGCAGAAAATGTATCCTCAGTGTAGCTTAATCGTGCACTGAGACATCAAGGATCCTTACTGATTTCCGAACAGTGGCTGACATAACTGAGATGATGCTGCAGGATTAAACTACATGTGTCAGGGGAAATTATTTAAAAAAAACCTGTCAGGAGACGGTGGCTGGAGCTGGTGAAAGAGGAAAGTAAGAAAAAGGTTGTGATTATTCACTGAAGGTGACAGCATTCCACTGTTCATGCGAATTATCAATCAGGAATTTGAATGATTGCTGCAGCCTTGACAGAGAACCAAGTAAGTGATGTATAATTTGTTAAAAAAAAGAATAATCATCAGATAAAATTGGTGACTGCAAAGAGCAATGTTAAATTTCAGACTGACTTCACTAAGTTATGTAAAGCACATCATTTTTCTTGATTTCTAGCAGATCTCCTGTGGCATTGCACGTGGAGGATACGCTGTCCTATTACAATAGGGGTGTTATATCATAAAAGCATGCCGGGGAAAGTGTCACAAGAAGTAAGTGTGACACTTAACAAGAAGTGTGAGCTACACGCTAGACATTTTACATAATAGCTCCTGCGGCATTGGCTGATGTTCAGCCCTGTTTTATAACCATTGGGTCTTTATGCCGTGTAATGGATGACATCAGGGCGACTGAAAATTCCACTTTATTAAATAATATTTTGGGATTGTTACTGGTGCTTTGAGGATCAAATTCCACAACTTGAAAATTGTAAACAAATGGGGGGTAAAATTGGGTTGCTTTGCGCCTCCCGTTAGTGCCCCCAGGCAAAGCCCCGAGCGCCTGGGCGCGGCACAGCAAATGCCTCCCGCGAAATTCAGCAGGAGATTAGCGGCGGCAGTAGCCGGTAGCACCCCACGGCACTGCGCCTCCAGCGATGACATCATCGCCATGCGCAGCGCCCCGCTCGCGCCCCCTGACCTATTGCCGGACAATATGTCCAACAGGGTCAGGTTGGTGTTTATGCGGCCGTGGCAGCGCAAATTAAAGGGCCATTTTGGACCGCCTGCCAGCACCTGCCCCCTTCCGCTTCTTCACGTGGGGTGCCGGCTGCGATTGGTGAGCCCGGCACTCCTCTTGAGTGCCGAGCTGGTTTCCCGGCACCCGGCTCCCCGGTGATCCAGCAGGGCCCCGGTGCGCGCTGCGCTAGGCCCCTCCCCTTTAATCAGGGGAGGGAGGCCTGTAATACCGCGTGGCGCTGAAGTGCCGCGATATTGAATGGTAGCGCCCCAGGAAGGAGGGGGAGCGCTTCTAGTAGCGACCCGCCTCCTGCCTGGGGCACTATCACTGAATTTACGGCGCAGGGGCGCTAACTTTTCCGGGGTGCTAAAAGTAGCACCCCAAAGGGGGCGCGACCGAAGTTTTCACCGATGGCCTTTTAAGTGCATGTCTGGCAGAGCCAATCAGCCAGCAAATGTGAATCAAGGTAGAGCCACTGGGGCAAAAACTGGTATAACAGGCATCGGAAAGAAACAGGCCTCGGAAAGAAACAGGCCTCTTCTCCCCACATCACTGAGACTAAAACCGTTGATTGCAGTTCACAGAAGGCCTTACCAGGAGTGCACGGAGCATAGAAATTCAAAAATGGAGGAAGGCCATGAGGTAGCCTTTTCATAAATAAATAGATGTAGTGAGCTAGTGGGACAGGCAAAGACATAATAATGTTAATGGAGCTGGGACTGCGCCAGGGCACAATAAACAATTAGAGCACAGACAGGATGCGACACCCAAGTGGAACAGAACAAATTCACAGCAAGCTTGAGGCTGAAGTGGGCACAAGGCCTGAAGTGAAAGAAGCAGCAATGAAACTTTAGAACAGGGCCTGGAGATTTCTGAGCGGAGCCACGGAGCTGGTAGCAATGTCAGAACAGGGCCAGGAAATTTTGGACCCGGCTCACAATGGAGCCAGGGTCCGCGGTCAGTACCAGAGGCCCAATGCAACATTGCCTGGGTAGCTGAGGGGCGAAGCCCTGAGTTAGACATTAATAATATCAGTGAGGCGCTCAACTGGTAGCAGAGCTCCAGGGAACAGTTCATGAGTGGCCCTGGGCAAAAGACTCGTGTTAAGCATTAATATCACACCTGGGAGCAAATGTTTGAGGAGAGAAATTAAACATTTTTAAGAATAATTTGCAAAATGTGAATTAAAATATCATGAAAATAGCATCCAAGGCACAGGCTTCAGCAGAAGTGAGCAGATTCAGAGCGGTGGCCAGTAAAAGATAAGTAGCTGGAAGCCGCACAGAGGAGCTGCTGCAGTGCCACCTACTGGATGGAGGCCTGGAAATATAATGTGACCAGCCATTGTTGACATCAGTAAATAGAGAATTGCCATTATTAAGGCATCAAGGGGTATGGGGAGAGAGCGGGAATATGGTACTGAGATAGAGGATCAGCCATGATCGTGTTGAATGGTGGAGCAGGCTCGAAGGGCCGAATGGCCTACTCCTGCTCCTATTTTTCTATGTTCTATGTTAATGTTGGCTTTAAAATGTTGACATCATAGTGTTACTCAAAAATGTAAACAACAGCAAGTAAAGTTTTTGGGATGTGGGATGGATCCCGCATGCAAAATGTTTAATATAATATTGAAACAGATTAGTTCTACGCACTTTACCTTCCATTTTCTCCTCTTGGCAGTCTCCTGAGCACTGGCTGCAGGTGGGAGGACAGACAAGTGTCTCTGTGAATCTCCACTAATGGTGCTGGAAATGGTCACTGTAGGTAGCACCCCAAATAACTATATGTAGGGGGGGGGCGGGGGGAAGTCCAAGTGCAAATGTCAGCTGAGGCTTGGATTCTTAACAGGATCTCCCGGTCCAAGCTGACACGTTTCACCGCCAGGCCGCGCATGAGTTTTTAGTCCAAACTCGGAGACAGTTCAGTAACAAGCTGGTATGAGTCTCTCGCCTCTGTCACAGCAAGCTGCATCCATTGTTCAATCCACCCACAGATACCATTTCCATAATGCAGTCGATTTTCTTTTTTGTTGTTGTCACTCGTCTTAGTGTCTAATACTTTATTCCTTGCTAACTTATGCCTCTCAGTGTTCTACCGATGCTCCCGTAACGTTACCTTAAAGTACAGTGAACAGAGATTTATCACTAAGTATTCTGACAGGGAAAGAAAAATCAACTCAATTTTTAGTAATGTAGGTTTTCAAGCCATAGAGAAAATATCTGACTAATAGCCTCACAGGCAGCAATTGAGATAGACATTAAATTTCTAAGTTAGCGAATAGATTTAACAATTTTTATTAACAATTTTAAGGCTCACTAGTAATATTAATTTATTGTAAAAAAACCCAGGGAAGCTTTGGAATTGCCAGATCTGTTTCACTTGAGTGTATATTCATCTGAGTAGTGGTGTATAAATACTACACTCGTGTGCTGGTGGAGGTGGGGAGCTCACAGGCTGACTATTTTAATAAGAATTTTATGGTTAAGCCATTCACTAATCAGATGCAAGTATACAAGTACCCTTCCAATGCAGTCCCCACTTCCTTATGCATGTGTATGGCATTTAGGCTTTTGTTCCCAGTTGGCCATTTAGTGGAGAACCTGCTACTGCTAAACTGACAATTCTCTTGCCTGGTAGCAGGAAAGCAGCGAGTCAGTGTGATTATTGGTGTCTTGGGGGCTGTTTATATATATATAAAAAAAATAGACCAAGTGAGTGTTCTCAGGAACTGTTTTATGCCTAAGGAAAGTCAGGTTAGAATTCATCCTTTGATGCGTGACTGAAAGTTTACTAACCATTTGAGGACCTTTCTTCATTTTTAAAATACAACTAATGTGACTATTTTATAACCGTAGCATTTATAGAAAATTATCCTTTCATTTGTTGAATGGTGAAATACTTGCTGATCACTGTCACTGCCTTGTAGCTTCCCTACTTGTTACCATTTTACCTGCCCCAGAGCTGAGCCAACTAAATAGCCTACCCATTGCCAAGACCTTGGCTTTAACCTCTGAAATATTGCCTGCCTCCACCCTGACCTTACTCCCACTGCTGCTGAAACTCTTATCCATGCCTTTGTCACCTCTAGACTCAATGGGGGTCATTCTGACTTTGGGCAATAATGTCAAACAGGGGATATCGGCTCAGCCATCCATTAAACCTCTCCTGATTTTCATTTCCATTGACATCCAAAGACAAAATTACTCCCAATTCCTTCAATGCCCCCCCCCCCACCCCCCACCCTCTATACTTGAACTCATCCAAAGTTCCACATTCTGTCCCATTCGCACATCACCCCATCCTTGCTGACCTCCACTGGATCCATGTCCACCATTGTATTTGATTTAATATTCTCATCGTCATCTACAAATGGTCTGGCACCACACTACCTCTGCAATCTCTTTTGCCTTATGTCCCCTTCTGCTCCTTTTACTGTGGCCTCCTGTGCATCTCCCACTCCACTCCACTATTGGTGGTCGAGCCTTCAGGCACCCTGGCCCTATTGCCTGTAGCTTCCGCGGTTACAAATTTTGGGCCTGCCTCAGATAATCGCTCAGATCCCCTCATCTTACATTCAGTAGTGTGCCCGAACTGTCCAACATCTAATCATATAATAGCATCCCCCGGGGGTGTAACAATATGAACTGTGATATGAACTGGACATCGTGCCTTTCACACATGTCCTCATGTGTACTTCTCCAATCTTTCAATAGGTGGACTGAAATACTTTAGTGAGACAAGGGCAGATATGATACATTAATATGCTTTATTTTACAGAGCAAGTAAATGTGCAGTGTGATAGTTATAATCATAGAATCATAGAAAGATGCAGCAGAGAAGTAGGCCATTTGGCCCATCGGGCCTGTGCCGGCTGCTTGGTAGAGCTTTCCTATTAGTTCCACTCCCATGTTTTTTCCTATAGCCCTGTCATTTTTTTCCCTTCAAGTATTTATCCAATTCTCTTTTGAAAGTTCCTATTGAATCTGCTTCCACCACCCTTTCAGGCAGTGCATTCCAGATCACAACAACTCGCTATGTAAAAAAATGTTTCCGCATGTTGCCTCTGGTTCTTTTGCCAATTGCCTTAAATCTGTGTCCTCTGGTTACCGACCCTTCTGCCACTGGAAACAGTTTCTCCTTATTTACTCTATCAAAACCATTCATGATTTTGAACACCTCTATCAAATCTCCTCTTAACCTTCTCTGCTCTAAGGAGAACAAGCCCAGCTTCTCCAGTCTCTCCACATAACTGAAGTCTCTCATCCCTGGTACCATTCTAGAAAATCTCTTCTGCACCCTCTCCAAAACCTTGACATCCTTCTTAAAGTGTGGTGCCCAGAATTGAACATAATACTCCAGCTGAGGCCGAACCAGTGTTTTAGCATAACTTGCTTTTGTACTCTATGCCTCTATTAATAAAGCCAAGGATCCCATATGCTTTTTTAGCAGATTTCTCAACTTGTCCTGCCACCTTCAAAGATTTGTGTACATACACCCCCAGGTCTCTCCGTTCCTGCACCCCCTTTAAAATTGTACCATTTAGTTCATATTGCCTCTGCTCAGTCTTCCTACCAAAATGTATCACTTCACACTTCTTTGCATTAAATTTCATCTGTGTCTGCCCATTTCACCAGTCTGTCGATGTCCTCCTGAAGTCTGTTACTATTCTCCTCATTGTTTACTATATTTTTGAGTTTCGTACCATCTACAAATTTTGAAATTATGCCCTGTATACCCAAGTCCAAGTCATTGATATCGATTGAAAAGAGTAGTGGTCCTAATACCGACCCCTGGGGGTCACCACTGCACACTTCCCTCCAGTCTGAAAAACAACCGTTCACCACCACTCTCTGCTTTCTGTCACTTAGCCAATTTTGTATCCATGCTGCCACTGCCCCTTTAATCTCATCAATTTTGCTAACAATGGTACTTTGTCAAATGCCTTTGAAAGTCCATATACACAACATCAACCGCTCTCCCCTCATCAGGCCTTTCCATTATTTCATCAAACAACTCAATCAAGTTAGTCAAACACGATTTGTCTTTAACAAATCTGTGCTGACTTTCATTTATTAACCCATACTTTTCCAAATGCCAATTAATTTTGTCCCGGATTATTATCTCTAAAAGTTTCCCCACCACCGCATTAGGCTGACTGGCCTGTAGTTGCTCCCTCCCCTTTTTTAAAAAGGTGGTTAAATCAAAATCACTTACTTCCCTTTACTTCAAACCAATAACAATAAAAAGTCACACCACACTATACCACGTTCGTGGGCTAACTTAACATTTATTGGTAAACCTTTCGGTTCTGATTGGCCCTGATTTTAAGACGAGCAAGGTTGCCTTTGTTAGACTGGGCTTCCCTCAAAAACCTAACTGGATTGATTGACTTTCATATGTGTCCCTTTGTCTTTTATTATTGCAGGGCTCCCAGGAAATGAGAGCTCTGTGCCTCTTACTTTTTCCCCATTCAGTGATTCACCAATAAAACTGTCTTCTGCCCACCCCTTGGGGAATAGATTCCTAGAAACCATCTCCTGCTATTCTCAAAATGAATGTGGCCATTGTGACCATGAGTCAATTGATTCTTTCTGCCTTAGTTTGAATTGGTCTGTAAACAGCAAGATTCCAAATACTGATCTGTCTACCTTGAATATGTGAATACACTTCACCTGATGAAGGGGCAGCAGCTCCGAAAGCTTGTGATTTCAAATAAAACTGTTGGACTATAACCTGGTGTTGTGCGACTTCTCACTTTTGAATATGTGTCTTCAATGCCTGTCTCATTAACAAGCAAACTCCTTTCTGTATCAGTGGCTGCAGCACACGGCACTAAAAAGAATGTTAAAACCTGTGTGAACGTGCGTTCATTCAAAACACACCAATTAAATGTAATTTATATTGAAATTCTCTCTGTGGGGAAAAATGGTCAAAAAAGTTTCAAAACACATTGGCCTCCCTAACCCACTCCACCTCCCTTCCTCCCACCCTAACTTTAAAAGGCATCTCAAAACCCATGGCTTCAACCAAACTTTCTGTCACCTCTCCAAATTCTCCCACAAAGGTTCAATGTCTGCCCCCTTCTTTCTCTGTGAAGCACCTTGGGACATTTTCCTATACTAAACCTGTTTGTTACAAATTCAGGTCTGCCATAGATATCTTCTTAAGTTCAGTGCAGTTGCTCCTTTAAGTAGTTTAAAAATATTACTCTAGGGGAGCTGACTCACACTTCCCTGTAACAAGAAAGAAAAGAAAAAAATTGCATTTAATGTAGCACCTTTCACAACCTCAGAGCCAATTAAGTACTTTTGTAGTCACTGTTGTAATGCAGGTAAACACGGCAGACAATCTGCGCACAGCAAGCTCCCACAAACAGCAATGAGATAAATGACCAGATCATCTGTTTCAGTGGTGTCGGTTGAGGGATAAATATTCGCCAGGACATCGGGGAGAACTCCCCTGCTCTCTTTTCGAATAGTGCCAAGGGATCTTTTACGTCCACCTGAGAGGGCAGACAGGGCCTCGGTTTAACGTCTCATCTGAAAATTAGATGCGAAACCCATGGTTGACACTCTCTCTATACAACAACTTGCATAATAACATCTGGGCACTTGATCCAGACATTTGTGATTTTGTACGTGCAGTTGCTCAATCTCTCTGAAGTTGGAGCGAGCAAACACTTGCTGAGGAAAGCCTGCCAGATACCTCCTGCAGACCGCAGACTTGCCAACACAATAGATGTGAAGTGTTCATCAAATACCGAGACAAGCTAATGAATTACTTACTGTTAACTGTCTATGGAGAAAGAACATTAATGCTATTTCATTAGAAAGTTTAACTACCTATCATCTCTGAATGTTTTTTTAAAAAAAACCTGTATGAATACAACAACAACTTGCATTTATATAGCGCCTTTAATGTCGCAAAACTTCCCAAGCTGCTTCGCAGGAGTGTTCTCAAACAAAATTTGACACTGAGTCACATAAAAAGATATTAGGACAGGTAACTAAATGTTTGGTCAAAGAGGTAGATTTTAAGGAGCGTCTTAAAGGACCATGCTTAGAACGTCACGCTTAAAAGTAACTTTTTTTTCCCCCAAACCCTTTCTGTGGAAAAATGGTCAACAAATCCTGAAACATGACAGGCCTAAAAAAACAGTTTTTGAGAAAGAAGCGGTGCCCCACTCTGTGACACTGCAGCGCTTAACTGCTTAACCATTCGTTCTCCTCATTCCTCCCAGTGTTGTGATTTATCCTAGTCTTCTCCACCTAATTGCGGACAGTCGCTTTTTTTAAGTAAGGGGAAAAATACAGCCATAATGGTGGTAAGGTTGCTTCCCATGGGTTAAGGAGGGAAAAAATCAGCCAGGGTTTCTGCTGCTGATTGGTATTCAGTAGCCCCCGCTGGAATAGTGCACACATGTGATGACTGGATTGGGGTTTGGCTGTGATGCAGCTAGAGCCAGTCTCTCGTAGTCCAGGGTCACACGTGAAGAAATGGCACAGCCACGCATTTTTTAGCAGGAGTGACTGGATAGGAGCAAAACTCCTGGCTGATTTGCCCCTTCCCAGCCCAGGGACACGGAGGTCAATTATAGCAGTCAATTACTGTCACCTCTGCTGAGATGCTCTTACTCAGCATTGATCAGGGATCAAACCTGGGACCTCCCTGGTATGTAAGATTCAGCTCTACACTGAACATTGTAACTCAGGGAGGGAGACAGACAAGTTTCAATGCTACTCAACCAGGTCACTAAGTATGATACTCTACTGATGGAGACTAAATAAAAGAAAGAAAGAACTTGCATTGATCCATTTCTTTTCTGGGATTGAATGGATTACATAAAATTTACATAGAATTTACAGCACAGAAACAGCCCATTCGGCCCAACAGCTCTATGCCAGTGTTTATGCTCCATGTGAGCCTCCTCCCACCTTACTGCATCTCACCTCTTGAGAAAATGTACCCAGCGAGAAAACACTGGCTCCATAGCAGTTGTTCAGAACTGCCTATACTATTAATAAATAGCAGTGCTCCATCAACCTAGCACACTCAAGATTTAGATAACAACCCAATCATCAAGCCGCATATTTAACATCCTCTGTAGCATCAACACTTAATCCAATCAAATAATAAAGGATTTAGGTGCTTCAGATAATGTTCCTAAGACTGCTTAAATATCCAGATCAAGGATCTAGCATGGAACTAGTGCCAGTTGATTCTTCCAGCCCTGACAGCCTCATCATCCTTGGGACTCGTTCCTGAATCAAGCCCACACAGAATGGATGATGCCTTTCACTTTCTGGTAACTTTTAACAGTCTTAAATTACATGAGTGTACTCTCCTGTTCCCAGTGAATAAGTGCACAGTACAAAAGCTGCCCTTAGAATGTGCCTTTCATTGGCATTCATTTAGCAACTGAGTTCAAAGAGACTTGAGGAAAAGAGAATATGGCAAATGGAAGTGTCACACTGCAGCAGCAGAGGCATTCTTCTCAGGTTAGACTTCAAGTCACAATGTTAATGTAATATGGAGTCGGGAGTTCTATATTGCATTTCACTTGTGACGCATTTGATTTGGAAGCCGTGCTGTCATTGAGTGCAAAGTGTAAAATGGTTCAGTTTCCCAGTGCTGTCATCCTTCATCTTCATCGACAATAAGCACTGCAGCAACTCGCCAAGGCTTCTTCGACAGCACCTCCCAAGCCTGCGACCTCTACCACCTAGAAGAACAAAGGCAGCAGATGCATGGGAACATCACCACTACCAAGTTCACCTCCAAGTCACACACCATCATGACTTGGAAATATATCGCCGTTCCTTCATCGTCGCTGGGTTAAAATCCTGGAACTCCCTAACAGTACTGTGGGAGTACCTTCACCACACGGACTGCAGCGGTTCAAGAAGATGGCTCACCACCACCTTCTCGAGGGCAATTAGGAATGGGCAATAAATGCTGGTCTTGCCAGTGACACCCATGTCCTGTGAATGAATAAATTTAAAAAATGAATAAAGAAAGTTGAGAGCGTATACACCCACAAACGGTATGAGTGCTTCCTGCCAGCGTCCTGTTGCCAGAAAGGTGCAACAGTCCACAATGTCTATGGCCTATTTGCTCAATCTTTCAGCAGGAACACCAATCTATGTAGATCAATAAACATGCAAAATAGAACATAAATCGAACGGAAAACGAGCACCTGAAACGCAATCCCTCAATGTTGTTTTATTTTTAATATTCTTCCAGCTCTTGGAAATCAACAGTATTGGAAAATATTTCCAGAACCTTTGGTTTCATATGAAGCAAACCTTTGAATCAAGACTCTTCTACAAACGTGATGGATTGTCCACTGACATTCATTGACCAGAGAAGGGGCACAACAGGTCATTAGCAAGGAGGTTTGTCTGGACCTGGCTTTCAGAGAAGTCACACCTCATTAGTAGGTTTGCAGGTAGTAAGCAGCCTACAACCGCAGATTTTTTTTTTTAAGGCCTAACAAAGAAGTCTGACAGTTTGAGTTATGTTGACAACCTCCCCTCAAAGGGAAGAAGAGTGTCATCTGGGGAGAGATGAAACATGTCTTGCTGTCACCCAGTGCACAGAATAAATGAATGGCCTAGAATCTTGCCATCAGCGACAATCCCATCTGGGGAAAAATGGAAGAGAAGAGTTTGATGTTATAAATCACCATAATTTGTTACAATTTCTAAAGACAAATATGACAGGCTGGAATTACTTTGCAGCGCTGAGACAGTCATTTGCAGAAGCCATAAAGTGCCCGTATAAATCTTTGGATGAGATATATTTAATCTGAGGGAACAGAACAATATCATCTCAGTGTGTTCTGTTTACACAGAATTCAGCTGCAGTGCTGCTTCTTGTGATTTGCCTGTAAAAAGCTAGGTTTTATCTTTGCGTTATTCCACTTTTACTGAATGATGTTTGATGTCATCTGAACAATTTGTAGAACATTACCCCTAAACTGCAGACCTTGTTACAATATGAAGACATATTTCAAATCTTATGAGCAGCTTTATATACTTTCTGGGACTTGTATTTGTCATGTGAAATTAAACATGGAAAATTCAGGGTTCCACATATTAAAGGACTCGATGTTGCTATCAGTAATATGGAGGTTTATTACAAATTGGCTATCAGAAATGAAATAATGTTGTAATCTTTACTATTTGCTATTCCATTCAGTAGAAATGTGGACAGCCTGCTAATTCTACAAACTGTTGTTGCTGTTTGTTTAAGGCCTTAAATGCTCGCCCCCTGGTCCACCAATGCCTCAATTTTAAAATTCTTATCCTCGCGTTAGAATCCCTCATGGTCTTGCCCCTCCCGATCTTTGTAACCTCCTTCAGCCCTACAAACCTCTCAGAATTCTGTGTTCCTCCAACTCTGGCCTCTTGTGCAACCCCCACTTCCTTTGCCCCACCATTGGCGGCCGTGCCTTCGGATGCCCAGGCCCTAAGTTCTGACACTCCCATCCCAAACCTTTTTGCCTCTCCAATTCTCTTTCCACCTTTAAGATAAAGCTTAAAACCTACCTCAGTCCGTAAGGGGGACCCCGAGTTTCCGGTCGCCTGTCATTTTAATTCACCGCTCCACGCCCACTCAGACCTCACCGTCCTCGGCCTCTTGCATTGTTCCACGGAAGCTCAGCGTAAGCTCGAGGAACAGCACCTCATCTTCCGATTAGGCACTTAACAGCCTTCTGGACTCAACATAGAGTTCAACAATTTCAGATCATAACCTCGGCCCCTACCATATTTATATATTTTTTATCCACACTTTTGGTTTGTGCCTTTTCCCTTTTTTTCTTCTCTCCCACATGGCAGCTGTCTTTCATCTGCCAGCGCATTTCACACTTCATCCAGAGCCATCTTTTGTTTCTTAACCTGTCCTATTACCATCTCGTCTCGCCTCGAATATCTCTTAATGTCGCTTTACTTCTCACAGACCTTCCCTTTTGTTCTTTTATTCCCTCCCCCATTTCCCAGCCCCCAAACTTGCTTTTTCATCTGTTTCATTTCCTGCTTTTTTCTCAGTTCTGATGAAGGGTCTTCGACCTGAAACGTTAACTCT
This sequence comes from Squalus acanthias, assembly GCA_030390025.1. NCBI lineage: Eukaryota > Metazoa > Chordata > Chondrichthyes > Squaliformes > Squalidae > Squalus > Squalus acanthias. The sequence goes on from CM059428.1 coordinate 154,494,747, forward strand.
GTTTCTCTCTCCACGGATGTTGCCTGGCCCGCTGAGTTTTTCCAGCGCTTTCTGTTGTTATTTCTCTTTGAACAAGTGTTTGGTCGCTTGTCCTGATGTTTCCTCCTTTGGCTCAGTGTCAACTTTTGTCTGATTACACTCCTGTGAAGGGCCTTGGGACATTTTACTATGTTAAAGGCGCAATATAAAGGCAAGTTGTTGTTGTTGGATCTCAGCCACGAGATACATTCTATTGGACAAGTTTTTCCAGTTCCTGGCCATAGCCAGTAGAGGGAACACTTTATTCTGGTTAAAGTGAGCCCTCCCGGAAGGAGAGGGGAATTTAAAGAAGCCAGTTGCTCACAATATTTGCCTGCGAATTATGGAAGCGTACAGAGAACAGCTGTTGATTGGCAGTGAGCTCCATGACAGTAGGTGAATGCATTGCCCGATCTGATGCAGAACCAAACAGACCAGGGAGGTCATAGACTTGATCCTCAGCCTGTGCTGAGCTGGCTGATTTCAGACAGGCTCGGGGTCAGGGACACTACAGCTGGCCTACGCATCTCTGGGCTGGATGGAGGGGGAGGGGAAGCAGTGACCCATCCCACTGCTGATGGCTATCCAGTGACTCCCTACTTGAAAGTGGGATTGTGTGGAAGTTGGGCACAGACGGGAGCAGATCTGTAGCTCGCTGGCGCTTGCTACTAGACTCATACGTGAAAAGTGACTGCTTGGCTGAAGGATGGCAGCAGCCAAGGAGCCATACCTCAGCAGGAAGAGCCAGGGAAAAGAGGAGAAAAGAAAACAAAGTGGGTAGGAGGAAAGAAAAGCTTGCAACCCAAGTTATCTCACCTTATTGGCTGAAGGAGGCAGCAGTGGGGAATAAAAGTAAGATTAGGGAATATATGCATGAATAAAATCAGCCTAAATGTCACCTGGAGCTGTTTATCACTGTACAACTAAAACTTGTTAAATGAGTGGAGTTGATATTTGTAGTATTCAAGACAGAAGATGTTTGTATTGATTCTTTTGTTGCCATATGCAAGATGATACCTTGGGCCGTGAAAACATATATTAAACCAGTTGCTGAAATCTTAGTGCAGGACTTGCTGTTCTCCATTGTGATAACTAGTGCAACATCATTTTCATTTGTTATAAATATTCATTTCTACAGTGCTTACACAATATTCAGTCAAAATCCTTTGAACATGACTGCTGAATTGGGGGTAACTTTAACCGAACTCTCCGGGCGGGATATCCACGGGATCGAGTGGAACGCCGGTTTTACACCCCGCTAAGTATCACTCTCCATTAACGTGCCCCGTATGCTACACCGTCTCCTGCGCGGCCTGCCTCGCCCAATGCGCGGCCCATTCAAACTTTTCCCGCACGCGCGGTATCTACAATGTAAGAGCCGGCGAGCGGCCAGCGCGGGACCTTGCTCGGCCACTCAGCTTAACGGAAATATTGGGGGCGCTTTTGCCAGCCCTGGGGAGGCGGGTATGGAGGCCGGACTGCCGGGAAAATGGCAGAATTTGGGGGCGGGTGCCCAACCTGCGCCCAACCCGCCTCCATGCCGTCTTCCTAGGAGGCGGGTAGCCGTCCCGCACCGGGTCCCGTCTCCTTGGAGGCGGGAAGGGATTAAAGCCTATTAACTGCCCGTTAACAGGTAGTTAATTGGCAGAAAATAGGATTATCCCTTATTTGCCCTCACAAGTGAGGGCTTCCCGAAGGCTCCAAAACCCGCCAGCTCAGCGAGGCGAGTACTGGGTCTGCGGGGGTCGGGGGTTGCAAAAGTGTGGTGTGAAGGTAAGTGATGGGTGCAAGAGTGGAGAGGTGAGTATCTGAGGTAAGTGCAAAGTAGTTTTAAAAGTGTACTTACCTTTGTTTCTTCCTGCAGGCTTCAGTCGGTTTGTATGCGGAGAGTCTCGGACCTCCGTGTTGCAGATGAGAGATGGCCGTTGCATTCTCAGATGCAACAACCATCTCATTTCTGTAAAAGAAAGAGGTTTGATGGGGTCTTGAATGCAAGACCTCATCAAACTACAGAGAATGTCAGTGTTTGGCAGCTTCACAGAGCTGTCAAACGATGACAATTCATCTGTCAAAAATTTTTGATAGATGAAACGTCATACGTTGACGTTCTCTGCAATCGGCTTTCCCTTAATTGGCCTGATAAGCCCGCCCAGCGGGCTTAACAAGGTCAATCAAGGGAAAATAGTGTGGGTTGGCCACAAATCGATGGAGGCGGGACTAAAACCCGACAAGCAGCAGTCCCGCCTCCAATGCGCCCCATTAACAAAATCGCTCCCATTGCTCTCCACTGACTTCTTCAATGGAGAGTAAAATCAGCATTGCACTCGAACCTATCAGTTCCCCAATGGGCGGATGAGGTTAAAATTGCTCTGGCACCCCAACGTACTACCTTAAGATATGAAAGCATGTGCAGGATTTGTTGGGAAAGTTTCATTGTTTAAACGTCCTTCAGTGATCTATTTTTTAAATATAAAGGCAGGTTGTTATTTTATAAAACTGAATAGTATTATTATGTGTGGTATTTTGGAACCTTTGGCTGATTTTCTTTTTGAAATTCTGAGGTACTTTTTTATACTGTCAAAAGCTCTATTGTGTTCCATTGTTTGTCACAGTACTTAGAGCCCTCAGTCTATGTGTTGACAGCCCTACATAATCCATGGTAGTATTTCATACAACACAGTGCGCGCTGAGTACACACCACACACTGATACGGTGAAAGCTCTACAGTATTTCTTCTGTTATAATATACTGCCATGTGTAGTTCGACATTTTCTAACGCGTCAATATGGAAATAGCACGCTGTGAAATGTGTACTGCAATATAGTGTATAATTGTCAAAAAAAGTTGTTAACAGATATAGTTTAAAAAAAAATCTATAGGGGGGATCTTTAACACCCCCCCCCCCCCCCCCCCCCCACCTGGCAGGAACAAGGCGGGCACGCAGTTAAACCTGCTGTGCAAAGACTTACCACCCCATTCCCATTCAAATTCCCATTCCCTCCCCCCCGCGGCCATCTTAACTGGGCACTTTTTTGGGTGCCAAGGCGCCCATCTGACTCATACAGGAGCCTCATTAATATATGCTAATCAGGCTCCTGTGACGTTCATAGCACACCGATGGCTTTTTAGGAACATGGGCTGGATTTTCTCAATGGAGACGTGCTGGAGGCGGGACTTCTGGTTTCTGGGTTTCAGCCCCGCCCCCAGCGACGTCTGACCAACCCACGCTATTTTCCCTTGATTGGCCTTGTTAAACCCGCCCTTACCGGCCAATTAAGGGAAAGCCGGTGACAGATGACGTCAGCGTATGACGCTTCATCTGTCTCAAATTTTTTGACAGATGAATTGTCAGCTTTGAGAAGCTGTCAAACACTGATGATCTCTGTTCTAAGGTGAGCCCTTGCACACAGGCTCACCAAGACCTCTCTCCTCAGCAGAAAGCAGATGGCTGCTGCATCTGAGAATGAGGCACCTCCGGATCCTCAAAGGTTGAAGCCTGCAGGAAGAAGCAAAGGTAAGGAAACTTTTTCCAACACTTTACACTCACCTCTCATACTTACCTGTCCACACTTGCACCCATCACTCACCTCTACAGCTGACATTTCGACCCCTCTCACCCCCGCAGATCCACTGCTCGCCTCGCTGACCCTGGCGAGGTTCGCAGCTGTCAGGAAGCCCGCAATTGCAGGCGTAAAACGGGGAAAAGCCTCACAACTGCCTGTTAACTAACAGGCAGTTAATTGGCTCTAATCCCCTTCCCGCCTCGAGGAGATGGGTATCTGCATGACTCGGGGACCCGCCTGCCAGGAAGATGGCACGAAGGCGGGTTGGGAGAGAAGTCGGTACCCGCTCCCAGTTTCTGCCATTTTCCCGGCAGTCCCGCCTCCATACCCGCCTCCCTAGGGCTGGGAAAATTCCCCCCACTGGAACAATATAGGAACAGGATTCGGCCATTCAACCCCTTGAGCCTGTTCCACCATTCAATTAGATCATGGCTGATCTGTATCTTAACTCCATTTACCCACCTTGGTTGCTTAACCCAATACCCTTGCCTAATAAAAATCTATTGATGTCAGTTTTGAATTTTTCAATTGACCCCCCAGACTCAACAGCTTTTTGGGGAGGAAGTTCCAGATTTCCACTAGGCTTTGTGTGAAGAAGTGCTTCCTGACATCATTAATTTTAAGGTTATGCCTTCTTGTTCTGGACTCTCCACCAGAGGAAATAGTTTCTCTCTCTCTCTACCCTTAACCTTCTATACTCAATGGAATACAAGCCTAGTCTATGCAATCTTTAATAATTGTAGTGCCTTACTGAGCAGAGCTCCCCGTACTTTAATGCTTCCCGAAGACAGCGAGCTGCCTCTTTCCACCCTCTCGGGTGGGCAGCTGACAACCAGGATGTAAATGAGGCCTGGGCGTTAATATAGCCCAGGCCTCAAACTGATGGGCCCCGATATTTACGGGGAGGGTGCGGCGGGTAAGGTCAAATGGACAGCCTGGCCAGCGGTCAGGAGGGAACCCCGGCAGCAGGAGGCCGCAGGCGGGAACCCTTGGGGACCGTCCCTGGCAATCGGTGCAGGGGAGTGGCCCGCGATCGGAAGGGCTAGGGGAAGATTGGCAGTCGGGACTAGCGGGAGGCCGGCAATTGGGCTGGGGGGGAGGCCGGCTAGCGGGGTCGGTGGGAGGTCTGCTATCGGGGCTCGGGGGAGGTCTGCAATCGGGGCTGGGGGGAGGTCTGCTATCTGGGCTGGGGGGGAGGCCGGCTATCGGAGTCGGTGGGAGGTCTGCTATCCGGGTCGGTGGGAGGTCTGCTAGCGGGGCTGGGGGGGGAGGCCGGCTATCGGAGTCGGTGGGAGATCTGCTATCGGGGCTGGCGGGAGGTCGACAATTGAGGCTGGAGCTGGAGGGGGGGAGGAGGTTGTCGATCGGGGCTGGGAGAGGCCGAAGCCTTCCTTGAAGGGCCCAGGGGGATGCACTCCTGCTCTTCCTGGCCCACAAGGAGTGCTGAAAGAGGCACTTACCTTGTGGAGCCAGCAGCTCCCGCCTCCCTTTCACTGCTGTGTTTCCCAACCCCTGAGAAAGTCGTACAGCAATAGTAAATCTCAAATCGGGCTCGCAATTGCACTCTGGGAGCCCAATTTAAAGTTGTTTATTAAGCGTCCCACCGCTCTATGGCCGGACACTCAGACACCCCAATATCCAGTGCCGTAAAAAAGGCAGCATGCGCGGCGGGTTAGGGTCTCGTTCCGCGTATTTCATTTTATAACCCACTCCCCCCAACCCTCTCCCGCCCACCGTGGGGGAATTAATATTGAGACCAGGATGTTGGGCGGGTTTGGCGCTTGCCCCCATCCCCCCCCCACCCTACCTGCCCGAAATCAGCTCGCAATTAAAATCTCCCCCCACATGTTTTAAAATGGAAATCACTCTGAATATAAGTTTTTATTTGCTTCGAAACCACACTCCAGTATGACATGCTCCCAAACAGCACATTTTTATCGAAACAACAATAAAGTCAGAAAAACATGTGCCACAGGAACAAGAGCAAAAAGTTCCCTCTGAGTCGCTGTATGCCAATGATAAAAGCGTGTACAGCTGCTGAGTGGAAAGGTTATTGTTTTCATGTCTGGTGAGCTGGATAGGCACTTGCTATCTTTTTTTTTATTCGTTCCTGGGATGTGGGCGTCACTGGCAAGGCCAGCATTTATTGCCCACCCCTAGTTGCTCTTAAGAAGGTGGTGGTGAGCTGCCTTCTTGAACCTCTGCAGTCCATGTGGTGAAGGTACTCCCACAGTGCTGTTAGGGAGGGAGTTCCAGGATTTTGACCCAGCGACGATGGAAGATTGGTGATATACTTCCAAGTCAGGATGGTGTGTGACTTGGAGGGGAACTTGCAGGTGGTGGTGTTCCCGCGCGCCTGCTGCCCTTGTCCTTCTAGGTGGTAGAGGTCGCGGGTTTGGGAGGTGCTGCCGAAGAAGCCTTGTTCCATTCTGTGGCTGTAGTTATGCTTCCACTTTTGTGTTGATCTGTTGTGGTTTCAGTTGTGAAACAGCATGAAAGTTACAGAGAATCTACAGCACAGAAACTGGTGTATGCCAGTGTTTGTACGCCACACGAGCCTCCTCCAACTTTAATGACCCTTTCCCAGCCTGCCCCATATCCCTCTATTCCGTTCTCCCTCATGGAGTAAACCTCCCATTAAACGTGTCAAAGTATCTGCTTCAGCCACACCATGGGGCAGCGAGAGCCACATTCTCACCACTCGCTAGCTAAAGAAATTCCAACCTAAATCCTTCATTTGATCTTGTTCGTGGCTATTTTATATTTATGTCCTTTGGTTCTGGACTCGCCCACGGGTGGAAGCAGTTTCTCCACGTCCACCCTATCGAACCCTTTGGGAATTTTAGAGACCTCTATTAGGGCTCCTCTTTTACTTCTCTATCCCAGAGAACACTGTCACAGCCTGTTCAATTTTTCTGTCTAACTCTGGAGTCGGGACCTGTTCTGAGTCTGGACTGAGTAAGACCACCCTCAGGAAGGCCAGCTTACACCACAGTTATTGGCATGCTGTGGAGCATAACCCCAGTGTGGTGTCAAGACAACTTTTTAAAAAAGTACTCAGGCACTTGGACCTCTTGGGGAGGTTAAAAATGTAAATGTTTTGAGAAAGGTGATGCTCCTGTCTGTACTCTCAAAGCATTCAAAATTTACCCACCAGCGAGATTAGCTCTGGATATGCCATAAGCAGCCCTTAATATAACACTGGTCTTACTGGCTGCTCTTTGTGGCACTGAACGTGTCTCAGAAGAACCCATATCATGTCCACAAAGTAACAGATCCAAGTCCTCACATTTGGCAAGCAGGTTGACATCATTACGACAATCAAGTACTAAAACTACTGGACAGCAAGGTCCAGGACAGTGAACTGAATAATCGAATCAACTCTTCAATCATTTCTCATTTAAATACTGAAAGCTGACTGGCTGAAAGGTGTCCTCCGTTTTCAATGGAGAGTTGTTCCATCTATAGCAGGAACACATTCACAGCAACATAATACTTAGAGATATATGACCAAACCCAACTACAGGCAGTGTCTGAGTGCGGCTGTGTGATGTTAAACTGCTAAAAAGTGTGGGATTGAAAAATAAAGTGTGAGTAATATTTTAATGGCCCGAGTGGTTGCTGTGGCACTAAAGGATAGGCTGCTTAACAGATAGGCTCATTCTTCCATTGTCCACCCGGTCTTCTGTTCTACATAAAAAATAATTCTGCATATGGCAATTGCCCTTTAATTTTCCTTAATAAATGTTAATTGGAGTTGGAGCTGCCACAAACCTATCAGGATTTTCAATGCAAGTACAGATTGCATTGTTCAGTTTTGGTCTCCTTACCTCAGGAAGGATTTACTTGCCTTAGAGGGGATGCAACAAAGGCTCACTAGGTTGATTCCTAGGGATGAGAGGGTTGTCCTATGAGGAGAGATAGAGTAGAATGGGCCTATATTCCCGAGAGCTTAGAAGAATGAGAGGTGATCTCATTGAAACGTATAACATTCTTACAGGGCTTGACAGGGTAGATGCTGGGAGGATGTTTCCCCTGGCTGGGGAGTCTAGAACTAGGGGTCACAGTCTCAGAATAAGGGGTCGGCCATTTAGGACTGAGATGAAGAGAAATTTCTTCACTCAGAGGGTGGTGAATCTTTGAAATTCTCTACCCCAGAGGGCTGTGCTGGCTCAGTCGTTGAATATATTCAAGATAGAGATCAATAGATTTTTGGATACTAAGGGAATCAAGAGATATGGGGATAGTGCGGGAAGGTGGAGTTGAGGTAGAAGATCAGCCATGATCTTATTGAATGGCGGAGCAGGCGCGAAGGGCCAAATGGCCTACTCCTGCTCCTATTTCTTATGTTCTTAGATGTGGACAGAAATGTGGCAAAACCAGCTAATCTGTGGGATTTTGTGATGCAGTGGCTCCTGCCTATTTTTAAAAGGGCCCTGCGAGATTCTCTGATAAAATGTGAAATGATTGTGTTTTTATTTTAACTAACACTGTTGGATAATCAACCAGCTACTTAAAACAGGGGAGAGGCAGTTGGAGGCTGGGCTGTCAGTCCTGTTGGTAGAAAGCAATATGTTTTACGGAGTTAACATACGGAAAAAATTATATGCAAAAGCAAAAAGGAATGCATAATAATGTATTGCTTAACATGCTTGTCACTATTTTGGGGGTTTCATGCTCGATGTTTTTATGCTAAACATTATCTCAGCATCACCAGTCACTCCTGTGAGCAGACCTCATGTCCCCTATGATCCGGAATTTGCCTTTTTCTGTCCTAAATCTAGATTAATGATGGATTGAAACTGGGAGCATAACATTGAGGTATTGCTCCATACATGGGCTGCTGGAATGTGTTACATGCTGTCACACGACTTCTCCCCTTTTAACGGATGGCAGACTGGATAAGAACTCTATCAAGTCACAGTGCAGGCTTTGAACCACTAAGTGGTTTATTTGCATAAGATATATGAATGAACAGCACCAGGTTTTCACAGTGAGAAACATTTCCCTACACTCCTGGACATGTAAATTAACAAAGACACAACTGCCTTTCTTTCTAAATATGAGCCAAGAAACACCGGCAGCTTCATAGCACCTCTCGAAATGTGGTAAGGCACAATGTCTGCCCACTATTTTCATTCCACTATGACACCGTCCTAAATCCCACAAATAGGTCATATAAATAATAGGGGCAGCATCAGCAAAATCCTAGAGTGGCACCCAGCCACACTGAGAGGGGGAGTCAAAAGTTGATCAGTCCAAAGAAGGTAAGCCTCCAAAATGTTTTAGAACTGCTGTCAAATGATATGAAGCCCTGTATCTGTAAGGCCCACATTCAGCCCCGAACGGAACCTGCGCCTGCTTTCAGAACTGATAAAGATCAAATATTACACCACAAGTTATCCTTGTTAGATTCTGACTTTGGAACCAATATGCTCTGTTTAAACTACACTCTTTAATTCAACAGCATGAATTTGAATTGACAACCTCAGCACATGTCCAGTGGAAAGCATAAAATTATTACTGCATCAGTGTCTTCTCATGGCAATGTGCAACATGTTGAATTTTTATAGTGCCCTCCTACAAAACGTCTTACGGTATTTAACAAGACAGAAGAGTGGAACATAAAGTAAGATTAGGAGGTGAAATTTAGTGGTGGAAGAGGATTCTGAAGGCGTGGCCAAAGAGAAAGGTTTTGGGGGCTTTTGAAGACCGGAAGGGAGGTAATTAGATAAATTGGTTTTAGGACAAGACATTAGAGGACATTAGTGACTTGAGTAGTTATTTCAGGAGTGATTAAAGAGCAGTCTCTGTTACTGGAGCAAAGGGAGTCGGGAACAAGCAGCAATCTGGCGTCAGAGAAGCAAAGGTTTCAGGAAGAGTGTAGAAGGTAGCTCAGATAGGATGCACCGAGACCATGGAAGTATTTGAAGATGAGGACAAGAATCTTGAAGTCAATTCACTGGAGCATGTAGAACCAGTGGAACTTGGCAAGCAGTGCAGCTATTGGTTGTGTGGGACTTTGTGCGGGAGAGGGTATGGCCCATGGACCTTTGGATTAGCTGAAGTCTGCGGAAGGTGGAGGAAGGGAAATTGTCAAGGAGAGCATTGAAGAGGTTAATCCTTGAGATAATGAAAGTGTGGAGAATAACAGATAGCTTTTTTATTTGTAATGGAATTGTCCCACAAAGTTTTTTTTTATATCCATTCATCTGTAGTTCCTACTTCATTGATGTCTCAAAAGCAAATATTGGCTATTTTCAGATGGCCCCTCTTCTACTTTCCTGAGGTCATTGTGAAAATGATCTATAAGGTGCTTCAGATAGACTAATTTACAATTTCATTAGGAAACTAGAAAAGGCACCACTTTGATATTGTGAAAATCTTTGATCTGATGCACAAAAGCATCTGAAAGGCCATTTTCGCAAAAGCCCTAATGGGGGTTCTAAGCTGTGCTTGAAGTTGCTCTGAGCAGGCGTTGCCAACTCAAATCAACAAAACCCCGATTAAAAAAAAAAGAACAGAATTAAAATAAAAATCATGACTGAAAATAATAAGTGTGTGTGTGTTATCTTTCTGGCAAAAGTTCAACGAAGGTATATAGGAACAGGAGGAGACCATTCAGCCCCTCCAGCCTGTTCTGCCATTCAATTAGATCATGGTATCTCAACTCCCCCTTGGTTCCCTGACCCTTAATACCATTGCCTAACAACAATCTATCAATCTCAGTTTCAAGACTTTCAACTGGCCCCCAGCCTCAACAGTTCTTTGGGGGAAACGAGTTCCAGATTGCCACTGTCCTTTGTGTGCATTGGGTATGACACAATCCAAAGGCTAGGCACTGACGAGACTGTGAAAACTCGTGGGATGCCAGGCCAGTGCAGTAGTTTGAGCTGGCCTGGTACTTCAGCTGTAAAGTGGTGGCTGTTTTGGAGAGTTGGGCACCTCTCCTCGTTTTTCTTCTTTTTTTTTGCTTGGCACTGCCGTCGCTAACCAAGGACAGCAACAGCAGTTGACCTTGTACTTCCCATTAGCTAAAAATAAGACCAAGCCTGTGTGCTGCTGACTGATAAACTTCAATCTCCTCTCAAATAAAATCAAATCCCCACCAGTAATAATGCCTCGCTATGAATTTAGAAAGACTGTGTAACAAAACCTTTGGAACTCGGTGTTCATCTAAATAGCATTTATCTGTGTTGCAGCTCTAATCGTAAAGAAAACAGTAGCTGATCAGTATTTAAGCCTTTGTCCCATGGTGAATATCTGCTTCAATATCCTGCAAAAATCCTTTGAAGTGTATTCATTTCAGGCCCAGTTGCCCCAGAGGATCTATTCTGACTTAGTTAATAGCAGGAAGGTATTAAAGTAAATTTTTCACTTATGGTCCTCTATGAACATCAAAAAAAAATTAAAAGAAGCTCTCAGAAGAATATCTCATCAGATTTAGTAATGGCATTGGCTGTGAGAGTAAGGTAATAAAAGCTTATTAGTCACCCCCTGAAGGAAACACTTAGATTGATCTGTGTACGTTTACCATTTATGTTCAGCACGACAGAGTTTCGATTTTATATACTGTTTATTGCCACTTACAGTTGGTTTCTTTTTATTTAATCCGCCAGCTTCCCAGTAAAAGTCTGACACCTTGCATCTCCCAGTCTTGGAGAAGATAGAAAAAAAAGCCTGTCATCTGATGGGCACTACTTCTCTCATTTCCCGCCTCCACACTCTCTCTATCTCCTATCATCTCCTAACACTATTTTATGAATGCGATGCAAAAACTGCACTCTCATTTACATGTTCAGGTGGATGTAAAAAATCCCCAGCTAGGAACCATGTTATTAACTGGCAGCCATATTGCAGCTTCCCCTCTCTGGAAGGCTTTGCCAGTCTTTGGCTGCATCACTAGTGTATCGTGGTGTAGGACAATTTGAATCCGACACCAAATATGGTTACAATAAAAATCTGTTTATTGAGTTCGATCAAGTCCTGACACACGCAATGTCTTTGAGCAGTAGACATACAGAGAAATAAACGATATTAACCCGTGTTCCCCTGGGTAGACAGGTAACCTTCGGCGATCCTTTTGATCCTGACTCTCTACAAATTTTTAAGGAAAGCTCAAGATTTTTATAGGCCATCTCTCATGAACACTGTCATTGCTGATTCATTATGGCATGACAAGTGTTACTGTGAACAAGACCCCCAGAAATGAGAGATTTCCTTCAAAACCCCAGATGCCAACTTGTTTATCATCCTGTCCCACTTCCTATCTGAAGACTGTCTTGGTTATCTCGTTTCACAATGTGGCCACAAAAATAAGTCAACAGGCATGAATCATACATCCTACACTTCAGCAAAAGCTAAACAGCACAGTCAGCTAATTTGTACCCTGACACATTAAACCCTAAACCATCCTGAGAATGAATAACTTTAACCATTTCATTATTTTTAGCTACAGTACAAATCCACAAGCCATTTATGAGTAAAAACGAAGCAAAAACCTTGATCATATGAGATTAAACCAAATCCTCACCCTACCTATATATGTATAAATAACTAGAAAGAAAAAGAAAGACTTGCCTTTATCTAGCGGCTTTCACGACCACTGGACGTCCCAAAGCACTTTACAGCCCATGAAGTACTTTTTGAAGTGTAGTCACTATTATAATGTAGGAAACGCAGCAGCCAATTTGCGCACAGCAAGCTCCCACAAACAGCAATGTGATAATGACCAGAAAATCTGTTTTAGTGATGTTGATTGAGGGATAAATTTTTGGCCAGCGCACCAGGGATAACTCCCCTGCTCTCTTCAAAATAGTGCCATGGGATCTTTTACGTCCACCTGAGAGAGCAGATGGGATTCGGTTCAACGTTTCATCTGAAAGACGGCATCTCCGACAGTGCAGCACTCCCTCGGTACTGCAGTGGAACGTCAACTTAGATTTTTGTGCTCAAGTCCCTGGGGTATCTTACAGTGGTTACCTTAATTATATTCCTGAGCATGTATCAATGAACACGATGTACATAAAACTAGTGGAATTAAATTAATACTCTGGTTAAGTAACGCCTCGATTTTAAAATTCTCATCCTGGTTTTCAAATCTCTTCATGGCCTCGCCCCTCCTTATCTCTGTAATCTCCTCCAGTCCCACAACTCCCCAAGATATCTGCGCTCCTCTAATTCTGGCCTTTTGAGCAACCCTGATTATAATCGCTCAACCATTGTTGGCCGTGCCTTCAGGTGCCAAGGCCTTAAGCTCTGTAATTCCTTCCTTAAACCTCTCTGCCTCTCTACCTCTCTATCCTCCTTCAAGATGATCCTTAAAACCTACCTCTTTGACCAAGCTTTTGGTCATCTGCCCTAATTTCTCCTTATGTGGCTCGGTGTCAAATTTTGTTTTATAATGCTCCTGTGAAGCACCTTGGGACGCTTTACTATGTTAAAGGCGCTATATAAATACAAGTTGTTGTTGATCCACAAAAAAAAAGTTTTCATATATGTAGTGAACTAGGAGCTTTGTTCCACATTGTATTCTAGGTCATGGCCCTGTGTCCTGTATCTCATTCAATTTATTTATAAAATAATCTTAAGTAGCACAATACATAATACCATAGTGATCATAGAATTGTATAGCACAAAAGGAGGTCATTCCGCCCATTGTGCCTGTGCCAGCTCTTTGAAAGAGCGATCCAATTAATCCAACTCCCATAGCCCTGCAAATTTTTCTTTTTCAAGTATACATCCTATTCCCTTTTGAAAGTTATCGTGAATCTGCTTCCACTGCTCTTTCAGGCATTACATCCAGAGCATACCAACTCGCTGCCCTCGTGATGGGGACTGGGAGGGGCATTAGGTTAGAACAGTGCCTTTTCAACATGGAGACTGTGTTTGAATTCAGTTAGACAGCTGATTTGAAAGTCTTCTCTATATGTTGGATGTAAGGATCCTAATTGAAATAAGGTCCAGCAGCCTCAATCCACGTAATAGTGGCTGTGAGTCCACTGCAGTGTTGTAAAGAGTTGAAATGTCACGCTGGTGTGGTGGAGACAGAGGTGGCCTTGGGGCTCTCCTGCAAGTGGGACCAAGGCACATTGTTGGAATAGAGCAGCGGACATTTTACCCTGCATTTGACCTGTGCCATACCAAATCTGGGATTGTTTGATACTGACAATATAGTGGGTGTAAACTGTGAAAAATGTGTTCCATTCCTGAGCAGTGACATCCTTCAACTTGATGACAGCAACACTCAATATTTTTTAGCACATTTTTCTGTGATCTCAGCTGTTCATAACTGGTGAGTTATGACACTATGCATAAATGTTTATGGCGACATTAGTGACGATTTCTTCAGTCCGCCATGTGTGAGAAAACCATAAACCAGTTTATAAAGAACATGTTTACGATTTCGTTAGACACTGCACACAGAAAATCTTCCCCCTACAATAGCAAATCAAGGCTCTACTTTAAGTAGCTCTCTTCCAATTTTGTGTATGTGGTGGCCCATAATCATATTACTTAGACTCATTTTTGATTGTTTAACTGTGATAGAATTGGACAAAAATAAATTGATCCAAATCCATCATACCCAAACAATCAAATTACTTTCAAAATCCTTGTACAAGCCAATATGTGACTTACTCCAACTATATATGTTGTCACTTTGGGTTTGGCTTTCATTTAAAATGAAAGATTTCACCATTTTTTACCGTACAACAGTTTCCTACATTACAACAGTGACTACACTACAAAAGTACTTCATTGGCTGTAAGGCGCTTTGGGGCGTCCTGAGGTCGTGAAAGGCGCTATAGAAATGCAAGTCTTTCTTTGTTTTACAAGCAATCCCAGTCTTGGCACGTAGTGTTTGGTACACGGCTCAGCCCAGTGAAACGGGACCAAATTATAGAATGCGCCAGATTTCGAGTGTGTATTTTTCTTCTAACTTAACATTGTCTCCCAGAATAATGTTGTTATGATCTGGAATGCACTGCCTGAAAGGGTGGTGGAAGCAGATTCAATAGAATTGGATCTGTGCTTAAAAAGGAAACATTTGCAGGGCTATGGGGAAAGAGCAGCAGAGTGGGACTAATTGGATAGCTCTTTCAAAGAGCCAGGACAGGCGCGATAGGTCGAATGGCCTCCCTCTTTGCTGTATGATTCTCTGATTGTATGATACCATGAATAAGAATCATTGGGTCGGTTTTCACCGGGTGGAAAACAGATCGGCCGCCCACTTTACATCCCGCCCAATTTTTTCGATGACCTCGATGACCTTTTCCATTGACATCCGATGGAAACGGAAATTAGGTGAGGTGTGAAGCACCTGTTTTCCGCCCAGCGATGACAGTGCAAATTCAGCCCCAGGTTCTGTTTCGGTGGCCCCTGTAGCTAGCCTGTTGTATTTTTCTTCCAAGATTTGACTTGGAACGTCCACAGTTTGGGTATTTTCAAGCTAATCATAAGAATCCCGTCTCAGTACTCAATACAGTAATGCAGTTTCCTGAACGACCAAAATATATGGATGTATCTCCCAGTGCGCCAGTCAATAAAACAGATGTGTATTTACCTCTACACTGCCAAAGATAAACAAACTATGCAATAAAAACAAACGGCCTAGAACTAGAGCATTTTCCCCAAGAGTAAGGTAACTCAGGTGACACAAATTAAAGACTGATAACAGCTGCAGATAAAGCAGAGGCCTGAGAAACAATAACAACAACAACTTACATTTATATAGCACCTTAAATGTAGTAAAACGTCCCAAGGCGCTTCATAGGAGCGATTATCAAACAAAATTTGACACTGAGCCACATAAGAAGATATTGAGATAGGTTTTACGGAGCGTCTTTAAGGAGGAGAGAGAGGTGGAGAGGTTCAGGGAGGGAATTCCAGTGCTTAGGACCTCGGCAGCTGAAGGTACAGAAAGATGAAAATGGGGGATGCGCAAGTGGTCAGAATTGGAGGAGTGCAGAGATCGCCCAGGGAGATAGGGCTGGAGGAGGTTACACAGACAGGGAGGGGGGCGAGGCTATGAAACACTTTATCCAAGAATGTTGTTTAATTTTCATCAACTAACCTTTCAGTGTAGAGAAGATATTTCCGAATCAAAAAGTGTAGTTCAGTTAAAGAAACCGAATGCAAAATTTATGTGGAATTAGGGGCCAGATTGGATTGAAAGATGGCTGCAAAACATAAAAACGTAAGGTAGGAGTTAAAGGAAGATTCTCGGACTGGCAGAAAGTGGGAAGTGGTGTCTCGCAGGGATCCATGCTGAGACTACTGTTATTTACTATATACATAAATGATTTGGACCAAGAAATTGGAGATTGGGACATAGAAATTCGGTCATGTAGTGCCTCATATGGTCCCAAAATGGTGGGCAAGAAACTCGTGCACACTTCTGACTGGAAGTGCGCCAGCCATTATATTGGGTAAGGACAAACAAGAGCCATCTTTTACACACCCCGAAGCAGGCATTAGGCCATTTGCATATGCAAATAAGGGGCGTAATGCGTGCTTCCAATCCCCACTGCATCATTGGTTTGCCCTGAGGGAGTCTGCACCAGTGGTGGCTGCACTCAGGGAAACCAACCCTAAAGATCGCCTGCAAAAAAAAAAGGTAAGTTACTTACCTGTAAAGCACAATCCTGATCATGGTCGCTCCTCAGGCCTCGAGATCCCCGAGCTCTTCCCCCACCCCAGCGGCCACCAGTGCCCCCTCCAAGACTCGTCCCTGGCCAACAGTCATTTACCTGTGGACCACTACGGCGCCAGCAGCGGCCCGAACTTCCAGAACTTAGCTGCGTGGCCTCCATCCACAGCGCCGTCTCTACGGCAACGAGGTCGGAGGCCCAATATCTGGGCCTCCTCCACCGTCATTTGTGCACAGGATAATTACCCTGGAGAGGGGGGCAAGGGGCTGCCCAAAAGTGGGCATTCCCAAATTTCTAGCAGGTTATATCAAATTGAGCGATACAGCTAATAATATTGAAGAATGTACCATAATGCAGGAAGACATAAATAGGCTTGCAGAGTGGCAAATGAAATTTAGTATAACCAAGTGCGAGGCGGTTCATTTTGAAGGATGGATAAGGAGGCCATTTATTCCTTGGAAGGTAGGAAATTAATGGGTAGAGGAGCAAAGAGATCTGGAAATACAGATACATAAATGCTAAAAGTAGTAACACAAATTGGTATGGCCATAAAAAGTGCAAACGAAGTACTGGGGTTAATTTCGAGAGGAATAGAACACAAAAGCAAAGAGGTAATGTTAATGTATGTCGAACCTTGGTTAGACCACACTTGGAGTACTGTGTGCAGTGCTGGTCTCCATACTACAAAAAAGGATAGTGAAGCACTGGAGAAAGTGCAGAAAATATTTACAAGAATGTTACCAGAATTGAGAGGATGAAATTATCAGGTAAGATTGAGCAGGAAAAGAGAAGACTAAGATTTAAAATTATGAAGCGGTTTGATGGGGTGGAAGTGGAGAAACTGTTTCCACTTGTGGGTGAGTCCAGAACAAGTGGGCATCAATATAAGAGAGCCACTAGCAGATCAAATAAAGAATTTAGGAGAAATTTCTGTACGCAGCGAGAGATGCGAATGTGGAACTTGCTGCCACTAGCAGTGGTTGAAGCAAATAGCATTGATGCATTTAAGGCAAGGTTTGATTCATACATAAGGGAGAAGGGAATAGAGGGGGTATGAGGGCAGGCTGGGAAGGGGTAATTAGAGTTGAAGGAGGCTTGTGTGGACTGTAAACACTGGCATAGACCACTTGGGCCAAATGGCCTGTTTCTGTGCTGTAGGTTCTATGTAATTCTATAAAATGGAGTGGTTAGTATATGATAAACAGTTTACAATCTAGCTACGTGCCCTTTAATTTACACTATTGAATTTGTCAATGAGGTGTGTCACTCATTAGAATATCCTGAATCAGTCACTTGAGCTTCAGTGATGGCCTTTTGCCAGGCTTCGCAGTTCACGTTAATAGTTCCTTTGCTTCTCGCTCCTAATTTAACACGAGGCTTATAGTTCCCAGGAGTACTGTTCTATACTGCAGATTAGATAGAAAATGACAACAGGGATTTGATTTTATTTACCAGCTAATGGCTGATGGTTTGCAGGAACGCAGCCTTGTCTGGCTTGATACTGAATCTTCTGCACTGGGATGAAATAATTAATACAAACACAATGACTAAATAATTCAAATCTGCGACCAATTGCACAAACATGGGCAACTATTTTAATAGCACGACCAATAGAAAAGTTTATTTTTAAATGAAAGCCTGCAAGAGGAGTTCAACATATTTGACTGATCCTTCTACTTTAACCCTTAAACCAGCAGGTATATTGTTCCTATCCCAATGGTTGCTGTCAACCACAGTATTGTTTTTAAAGACGCTGAATTTTCTTTTATTACCTATTCCTTTTTGATGCCAAGCTGGCTGTAAATATTGTGCATAGATTACCTTGTCTAGGCTGACACTCCAGTGCAGTGCTGAAGGAGTGCTGCACTGTCAGAGGTACCGTCTTTCGAATGAGACGTTAAACTGAGGCCCTGTCTGCTCTCTCGGGTCCCACGGCACTATTATGAAGAAGGACAGGGGAGTTATCCCCGGTCTCCTGGCCAATATTGATCCCTCAATCAACATCACTAAAAACAGATTATCTGGTCATTATCACATTGCTGTTTGTGGGAACTTGCTGTGCTCAAATTGGCTGCCGCGTTTCCCACATTACAACAGTGACTACACTTCAAAAGTACTTCATTGGCTGTAAAGTGCTTTGGGGCATCCTGAAAGGCGCTATACAAATGCAAGTCTTTCTTGCTTTTATGTATATGGGTTGAAATCGCAATGTGTGATTTGTGTAAAATTCCTCTGTTCACTAAAATAACAGACAGAGGAATTTAATAATATGGTCGCTTCTGCCTGCCCGCTGAAGAGGCCACAAGTTGCCGTTGAAGAGTTGCTGGTAGGTGTGTGGCTGGGCTCACCCGTCCCCAGAAAGAACTTTAACCTGCCCCAGCCGTGGGGAGGGGCACATTTAAATATTTTAAAAAAATATTTAGTTCTTCTTTGCTATTCCGAGCCAAGATCCTGGGCTGAACCCCTATTCTCCCATTCAGCAACTTGGTATGGCAAGTGCCTCTGAGTTCCAGAGAAGCCGGATCTCCTGGCCTTGGGAGCCCCTGCCCCTTCTTATGCTGCCGGCTTTGTAAGGGATGTGTAGAGTTTCTGCCCCTTGTAAGGTCAGGACCTAGCATATCCGGGTCCCAGCCTGATTTACAGCCCTCCTGGTGACTCCCTAAACCTCTCCTCCTTTAAGACGCTCCTTTAAACCTACCTCTTTGACCAAGCTATTGGTCATCTGTCTTAATACCTCCTTATGTGGCTCAGTGTCATTTTTTTGTCTGATAATTGCTCCTGTAAAGCGCCTTGGGGCGTTTTAGTACATTAAAGGCGCTATATAAATGCAAATTGTTCCTGTGATGGGAGTGGGCCAGAAGGGTTAAAGAAAGAACTTGCATTTCTATAGCGCCTTTCAGGATCTCAGGACATCCCAACGCGCTTTACAGTCAATGAAGGACTTTTGAAGTTTAGTTACTGTTGTAATGTAGGAAGATGGTTGTGGTGGTTGAAGGTCAATCATCACAGCCCCAGGACATCGCTGCAGGAGTTCCTCAGGGCAGTGTCCTAGGTGCAACCATCTTCAGCTGCTTCATCAATGACCTTCCCTCCAACATAAGGTCAGAAATGGGGATGTTCGCTGATGACTGCACAGTGTTCAGCGCCATTCGCAACTCCATAGATAATTAAACAGTCCATGCCCGCATGCAACAAGACCTGGACGATGTTCAGGCTTGGGCTGATAAGTGGCAGGTAACATTCGCGCCGCAGAAGTGCCAGGCAATGACTATTTCCAACAAGCGAGAGTCTAACCACCTCCCCTTGACATTCAATGGCATTACCATCGCCAAATCCCCCACTATCAACATCCTGGGGGTCACCATTAACCAGAAACTTAACTGGACCAGCCACATAAATACTGTGGCAACAAGAGCAGGTCAGAGGCTAGGTATTCTGTGGCGAGTGTCTCACCTCCTGACTCCCCAAAGCCTTTCCACCATCTACAAGGCACAAGTAAGGAGTGTGATGGAATACTCTCCACTTGCCTGGATGAGTGCAGCTCCAGCAACACTCAAGAAGCTCGACACCATCCAGGACAAAGCAGCCCGCTTGATTGGCACCCCATCCACCACCTTAAACATTCACTCCCTCCACCACCGGTGTACCGTGGCTGCAGTGTGTACCATCTACAAGATGCACTGCAGCAACTCGCCAAGGCTTCTTCGGCAGCACCTCCCAAACCCGCGACCTCTTCCACCTAGAAGGACAAGGGCAGCAGGCGCATGGGAACATCACCACCTCCAAATTCCCCTCCAAGTCACACACCATCCTGACTTAGAAGTATATTGCTGATCCTTCATCATCGCTGGGTCAAAATCCTGGAACTCCCTACCTAACAGCACTGTGGGAGTACCTTCACCACACGGACTGCAGCGGTTCAAGAAGGTGGTTTACCACCACCTTCTCAAGGGCAACTAGGGATGGGCAATAAATGCTGGCATTGCTAGCAACGCCCTGATTCCATAAACGAATAAAAAAAAACACGGTAGCCAATTTGTGCACAGCAAGGTCCCACAAACAGCAAAGTGATAATGGCCAGATCATCTGTCAAAGAGTCATAAAAAAAAGGGGGAATAAGTAGCTAAGGAAGTCCACTGAAGTGAATTATATAAATGGGTTCAAGAGACAACTAGACACGGCGACACTAAAACAAGAGCAAAATACTGCGGATGCTGGAAAAACAAATAAAAACAGAAAATGCTGGAAACACTCAGCAGGTCAGACAGCATCTGTGGAGACAGTTGGGATTGAGGGATCTGGTGAGAAGGTATTTAGAATAGGTGGGGTTGAAATCAGTCAAAAAGTGACAGGCATTTTGGGTATAAATTTTTTTTTCCTTTTTCTAAAAAAGGTCCCAAGTTCTTACAAAATCAATATTTTTTTTTTTCATGTGTGACCTTGAATGGTTTGTTAGTTATATTTGAGATTATTGGGTTGAACTCACAGTATGCAGTATTATTAGCTGCAGACTCCTGCCAGGGAGAGCTCTCTGAGCCCATGAACTTTGAAAGGTAGATGAAGGTAGCAGGACAGGTCGATAAGGTGGTTAAGAAGGGGTATGGGATACTTTCCTTTATTAGCCGAGGCACAGAATACAAGAGCAGGGAGGTTATGCTTGAACTGTACAAAGCACTAGTTAGGCCACAGCTAGAGTATTGCATACAGTTCTGGTCACCACATTACAGGAAAGATGTGATTGCACTAGAGAGGGTACAGAGGAGAGTTACGAGGATGTTGGCAGGACTGTAGAATTTTAGCTATGAGGAAAGATTGGATAGGCTGGGGTTGTTTTCTTTGGAACAGAGGAGGCTGAGGGGAGATTTAATTGAGGTGTATAAAATTATGAGGAGCCTATATAGAGTGGATAGGAAGGACCTATTTCCCTTAGCAGGAGAGGTCAATAATCAGGGGGCATAGATTTAAAGTAATTGGTAGAAGGGTTAGAGGGGAGTTGAGGAGAACCTTTTTCACCCAGAGGGTGGTGGGGGTCTGGAACTCACTGCCTGAAAGGGTGGTAGAGGCAGAAATGCTCATCACATTTAAAAATTACTTGGATATGCACTTGAAGTGCCGTAACCTACAAGAGGAGTGCCGGGCTGAGCGATCACGGCCAGCACCCCGAATTAAAAAAGGGGAAGGGGGCAGGTGCTGGCAGGCGGCCCAAAAAAATGGCTGCCCAGCATCTGCCCTTTAACTTGCGCCGCCGCGGCTGCATAAACGCCACCCTGACCCCCATTGGACATATCGTCCAGCGATAGGTCGGGGCGCAACCGAAGTTTGTGGCTGGGGTGCGAGTGGGGCGCTGCGCACGGCGATGACGTCATCGTCAGCGCCGCAGGGCGCTACCGGCTACCGCCGCTGCTAACCTCCCGCTGAATTTCACGGGACGTTTTAGCGGCACCGCACCCGGGCGCAAAGCTACCCAATTATCCCTCCATAATCTGCTCCATTAGCAATAAATAATGTCCCCTACCATGAGACTTGAGTGGTGGGGCTACAGGTGGTGCAGGGCTACAGGTGGTGCAGGGCTAAGCAGAGAGTAGGAGAGGTATAATTAGGAAGCTTACTTTTGCCGCTCTGGTCAAATCATAGATTTTTTCCCGCATTGCTGCCGGGTCCTCCGCACATTTCTACGCCCATTGTTTGCCTTGGCATCCTTTTCCCATCAGCCAAAAGTAGGACCCCTTTCCTCTTTCTGACCTCCTCTACAAGGCCCTCCATGGCACCGTCTGAAAATCTAGGGACCCTTGCAGTACTCACTGTGACTGTATTCTCCAAGTTTAAGCTTACAAACATGCAACACAGGCAAAGTGCGCCTCCCCTTTAAGAGGTGAAGCCTGCCTTTAAATGGCATCACACCCACCTGAATTCCCTCCCCCAATGGGCGAGCTGTCAATAACCAGTGCAGGTAGCGCCGGCAGCTCACCCATCATACGGAAATGAGGCGCAAACCTGAAAATAGTTTGTGCCTCTTGCCCACGTCATTGGGCAGGTGCCATGGATGCCCCATTTGCGTTCATTTTGGGCATGAGCTTAAAAACCCCCATGAGGTGTTTCCATTATGATCCAAGAGCATTGCAGGAAAGAGCATTGGCAAATTAGACAGTATGATGTTGAACAGCGCAGTGACAGTGCTTGATGTACAAGCGCACTGTGCTATAGGGAGATAGAGCATGGAGTCATCACTCCAGTTTCTCTCATAGTGGGGGTCAGTTTGACATTGACTTTAATGGAAATAAGAATCGGCAGAGATGTAAAACAGACTGCAGATAGATGTATCACCTGTCTTATCACAAAAGAAGTATCACCTGTCTCACACTATCGCACAGAGTCAAAAGCACCCCAGTTGGGCTACCTGGAGATGGTG
This sequence comes from Squalus acanthias, assembly GCA_030390025.1. Taxonomy (NCBI): domain Eukaryota; kingdom Metazoa; phylum Chordata; class Chondrichthyes; order Squaliformes; family Squalidae; genus Squalus; species Squalus acanthias. The sequence goes on from CM059428.1 coordinate 154,517,387, forward strand.
CCAAGTGGAGGTAAGCCTCTGAGTTAGAAGTTTGTGCATTCAAGTCCCACTCCAGAGACTTGAGCACAGGCTGACACTTCAGTGCAGTACTGAGGGAGTGCTGCACTCTCGGAGGTGCTGTCTTTCCGAGGTGACGTTAAACCGAGGCCCTGTCTCAGGTGGACATAAAAGATCGCCTGGCACTGTTTTGAAGAAGAGTAGGGCAGTTCTCCCTGGTGTCCTGGCCAATATTTATCCCCCAATCAACATCATTACAACAGATTATCTGATCATTATCACATTCCTGTTTGCGGGAGCTTGCTGTGCGCAAATTGGCTGCTGTGTTTCCCACATTACAACAGTGACTTCAAAAGTACTTCATTGGCTGTGAAGCGCTTTGGGATATCCTGAGGTCGTGAAAGGCGCTAAATAAATGCAAATTCTTGCTTGCTTTCTGCTTTCCACTGAGGGTTGGACCTAAATAAAGAGAAACACCTGCCGGCCTTGCTGGATTGGAAAAGAATAACGCAACTCTAGTTTCAAACAGAGGGGGACAATTGATTTGCATTTGAATTTTAAAGAAAAACAAAATGTAATAAGATAATAATAACAATGGAGTTCATGAAAATCTGTCCTTGCTGCAGAATCAAGTATTTCTTTAATAAATACTTTTAAATTCCAGCACCATTCCCAGTAGTGTAACGAGCACTGTTATGGTAAAAAATGTAAGTGCTTACAGAAAGCCCTCATCGCCTGTAATAGTAACGATAGTCTAGACTGTGCCCCGCTGCAGTAAAAATCTAGCTTAGATTTGCTCTGGGCAAGTGCTGAGCTGAGGACTGACTGCTGTACAATTAATGACCATTGGCTTTACTGTAAATAATGGAGATCTGACACAAGAGGAACAGGACAGGATTCATCTGGTGTGGAGGGAGGGGTGGGGGGAGGGGGGGTCGTAAACAGTTTGCAGTAAAAACGAAGACACAATTAAATGTTATGTGCAGTCCACAAAAAGCTATGTAATTTACTGAGGAAGCATTAATCAGCTGGACAATGAAGCTGGCTGGGGTGTTTCAATCTCCACAGTGTTCCTGTACCATCAACTCCTTCTGTAAAAGTCAGATAGTGAGGGATGGATTGCATTTAACATCTTCATAGTCTTGTGGAGCCTTAGTAAGATATATATATATATATATATATAATATTCGGCCATTCAAATGCAAACTGCAAGAGTCCTTCTACGTTTGAAACATTTTACAAAAGGTCACAAAGGACTCATTATTCCCCTTACCACTTTCCCAGAAACCGCATTCCCTCAAATGAGACTATCCTTAATTTTATCGGCATTTTCTTCAGTCAATATTTGAACTATACACACGCGTGTGTGTGTTGCAAGCGACAGTGCTCTGGCGATGTAATATTTGTCTACTACATATACAAAAAGTGACAACATTGAGCACTCCCTGGTTGGTATAACACAAGCCTGATGCAAACTAAGATCCCACTGTATTGCCCAGGCAAGTATCCTAAAGTACCTGAATCTTAACCTCAGAAGAGCAGCCCTGCAGCACCAGCTTGAGCTGCACATTCACTGGCCAATTCGTGACAGCTACAGTCAATTTTGTATGGTGGGCTGTCTTTGCTGGAAGCTAGTTCGAGACTGCCCCAAAACCATTCCATTTAAGGCACTTTTCACAGACAGGAAACCTGCGCATTACCCGTCCATACTGAACTTGACCTCAGGACTCAAGAGGTACGATAAAATCCACTGGGACAACCCAATCATCTTTTTAATTATTATTGGTCGACGTGTTTGGACAAACTCTATTCGGCTGACTTGAAACTAACTATTTGGTTTGAGGGTTTCAATAGGGCTCAAAATAATACCATATTCTGCTCTTCTGTAGCATTTCAGCAATGCTGTGCAATGCAAACGCTGAAGGTCATACTCTCATACAGCCATAATTAAGGTTGTTCGCCTGCAGAAGGTGTATCAGGGGTAATACATCACACTTTAGTTGGCCAGATACAGATCATTGGATGCCCTGATCCAGTCATGTGTTTTCAGCAAAGCATTAGCTTTTTGTCTGCACAGTTTCGATTGCAGGACCTTCAATTCTACTTCAGTGACTTTCTTACGAGTCAACATACAGTTTTTTTTTTTTACATCAACATTATTTGTGACAAATATGAACGGAATACATTTTGATTGTAAATTACTGTTTAGTTCTTTATCTGATTATTTTGCACGTTTTCTAACCAATTCAGCCTGTCATATTTTGCACCCTTATTCTTTACCATTCCCGCAACAGTGTAGGTTTTGGTCCAGTACCTCAAACAGATGACTAATTGGATCCTAATGCGACAGTGATAAGTTGATGTTCCAGCACTGTGCACTTTAGCTGGGTGAGTCTCATCGGCTAGCCAAGTGGCTAGACAGACCACCATCTGATAGCAATGCATGTCACATGAGTGGAGGGTGGCGCTGGAATAGATACAAACCCGCTGACCCTGGAAATCCGTGGGCCGCAATTCTGGCTGTTATCCTGGGATCGCGCCTGCCCTGTGCCCTCCAGGGCTAACCTCATCAGCCTTTGCTGGGTCAGTGGGAGGGCATCTCGTTTACATAGGGCTGGCAGGTGCCCGCATAACAATGGGCACATATCGGGCACTGGCCTGCGCAATGCATCTCCACCACTTGGCCGCTATCTGGGGAGGATCACTTCCCCAGACCCCATGCAGTGCTCGCTACTGCCTGTTGTATAGGGGGGTGGGGGGGGGGGCAATACTATATATTTTTTAGTGTACCTCTTTTTCAGGATCCAGGCTGTTTCCATGGTCTGAAGTCCTCCACCCTTCCCCCACTTCTCCTCCTCCACACACCCATGGTGGGGCCCACTTCCACCCTTCTGGAGGCCAATATATCTCATCTCATGCGTCGTACTGGCCTCCACAGTTACGCTGGGTCCCTTATAGGGAAGCGGGGTCACCCAGCGTAAGGAGTCCCCGCCCCCAGTCTTGCCTCCTCTGACATGGCTGGCCCATTAAACAGTGGACAGAGGCTTCCGCCACCCCCTCACCCTTTAAAAGGCCAGCCGGGACTTTCTCAACCGTTTACTGAACAGTTCCACCAAACTCCCGCCATTGTCCTGGAGATCTGATGAGGAAACCTGGCCCATTCTGTTCTTTGAAAAAGTACAAAGCAGTTTATCTCATTACAGTGTAGGAAGCAAGGTCCTCGTCCTTTTGGTAATGTTTTTCTCAATTTTCTCTTCTCCTGAAAGCACTGACTTCCTGTAGCAGTAGTAATCCACGGGTATTAGCCACCCTCTGGTGCCTTATTGGAATGGTTATTATGAACCTTGACAGTAAGTGTCCATTGGCTATTCACCTGTCATCAGGTGATACTCACACAATGCATTTTCCAGGCCTCTGGATCATGATCAGAAGTATGAATCCTGTCTGTTTTACAATTCCCTCCTTAGCCCAGGCGCTAAGCCCTTTGACTTAGATCATCTATCTCAGCAGAGACTGGAAAGAAAGCAAATCACAGAAAACATTTTAACAAGGGAATCGAATGAAGTTATAATACAAATATAATAAATCCTGGAATGTAGTAGACTTTTTGGTATTTTTAAAAATCAAAGTAAACAAGCTCGCTTCAATAGCACCTCCCATCCCCTCAACCTCTACCAAAGAACAGCAACATCATGGGAACACCATCAAGTTCCCGACCCCCACAAGTCACACACCATCCTGACCTGGGACATATATCACCATTCCTTCATTACCGCTGGGTCAAAGTCCTGGAAATCCCTATGTGACACTATTGTGAGAGCACTGTCATTACAAGGATTGGCCCGGTTTAGGAAGGCCCAAGCACTACCTACTCAGGGCAGCAGGGGATGAGCAATAAATGCCGGCCTTGTCAGCATCACCCACACCCTGAGAACAACATTTTTTTAAATGTCCTTTTTAATAAACGGTAGGAGTTTGCCTTTTGCACAATGGTTACTTACTTTGCAAAAGAGAACATAGATGTGCTATTTGTGTCTGTTGTTTGGCTCGCCCTGCTTGTACCAGTTGGTTTTGACAGCAAGACACGGCCAGGCCTCAGATTGTCCCTATGGCCATGACTTAGTGTTCCAATGTGCAGCTTTATGAAGAGAAAATGCATTCTTAAGAATAACACAACAATGTGAATGTAACATAAGAATCTCATTAGACCTTCTCCTTGGTGTTAAAATGACAATAATCTGATGGTCTTGAGTGATGCAGATCCAGAGGTTTGGACTCTCAGCCAGGAGAGGTCGAGCTCTAATCCGAGCCTCTGCTGACATTCATGCTTGGCATTCCTCTAAGGTCATAGATGGTCACCAATAAAAGGTCACTGGGCAATAAAAGTTAAAATGACCCCCAGGGAAGCATAAGTGGGGTGAAAATGGTCTTGGGTGTTAGCACGAAACGGGCAATCGCAAAACTCAACTGGAACAGTCACATCAATGCCGTGCTACTAGAGCGAGCTGGGTATTCTGCGGCGAGTGGCTCACCTCCTGACTCACCAAAGCCTCTTCACCAAGGCACTGGTGAATACAAGGCACAAGTCAGGAGTGTGATGGAATACTCTCCACTTGCCTGGATGAGTGCAGCTCGAACAACACTCCAGAAGCTCGACACCATCCAGGACAAAGCAGCCCGCTTGATTGGCACCCCATCCACCGCCTTAAACATTCACTCCCGCCACCACTACCAGGCTCACCGCCATCTTCTCAAGAGCAACGAGGGATGGGCAATAAATACCTGCTTTGCCAGAGACCCCCACATTCCAAATAATGATAAAGAAAGCAAATCAGCATTCCATTTTATAGTCCGTCCAATTTTCAAATCAGGCAGGATTCGTTGTTGCCCGTTTTGTGGTACCCAAGTAAAGTTTGCGCATTTGTCTTTAAGTGATGCTCAGTAATCTCTTACCAGGCCAAAAAAACCCCAGTGCTGGGTCTGCGTATTAACATGGGTTAAATTGGTTTGATGCTAGCAAGAATTTTGGGATCTTAGGCAAAAATGCACGAATGCTCCATTACTGCGAATGTAGCAAAATATAATCCATTAATACACACGGGGGGTCATTTTTACTTTTAACGGCAGGCAAAAAAATCAGGTGATAGCATGGCTGCCGATTCGCTATTACCCTGTTTTCACCGGCCGATAAAAGTTAAAAATGTCCCCCCCCCCCCACCCCCCTGCCATTTAGTGCATGTATTATTTTTAATGCACAAGGTAATTTCACCCCTAAATGGGTTGGGGAGGGGGCTGGTTTCTGGTCTTCTTAAACCCCTCACCCCTGTCTCCTCAACGCTCACCTCCAACAACAAATGCGAGGAGCTCATGGATTTCTTTGTCTCCAAGATTGAGACCATCCGTTCAGCTGCCTCTGCCACTTCCCTTCCTTCCCCTAGCCCACCGGGCCAAACTTCCTCTCAGATTCCTCCCTGCCCGAGCCCTGAACTCACATCTTTCTCCAGTTTCTCTCCGATCTCCCCTCATGACCTCTCCGCGCTCATCTTGTCCAGGAGACCCACTTCCTGCTCCCTCGACCCTATTCCCACCAAACTGCTGACCACCCAACTTTCCTTCCTGATCCCATGTTAACTGATATTGTTAATGATTCTCTCTCATCAGGTACTGTCCCCCTCTCCTTCAAATCTGTCATCATCACCCCTCTCCTCAAAAGAACAACCCTGACCCCTCCGTCCTTGCAAACTACCACCCCATTTCCAACCGCCATTCCCTCTCCAAAGTCTTTGAATGTGTTGTCGCCTCCCAAATCTGTGCCCATCTTTCCCGGAATTCCATGTTTGAATCCCTCCCATCAGGTTTCCGCCCGTGCCGTAGTACCAAAACAGCTCTTATCAAAGTCACAAATGACATCCTTTGTGACTGTGACGAAGGTAAACTATCCCTCCTCGTCCTCCTTGACTTGTCTGCAGGATTTGACACAGTTGACCACTCCATCCTTCTCTAACACCTCTCCACCATCGTCCAGCTGGGTGGGACTGCACTCGCCTGGTTCCATTCTTATCTATCTAATCGTAACCAGAGAATCACCTGCAATGGCTTCTCTTCCCGCTCCCGCACTGCTAGCTCTGGTGTCCCCCAAGGATCTATCCTTGGCCCCCTCCTATTTCTCATCTGAAAACACAGTGGCAGTTCTCACATGTACGCTGAAGACACCCAGCTCTACCTCACCTCTTCTCTTGACCCCACCACGGTCTCTAAATTGTCAGACTGCTTGTCCGACATCCAGCACTGGATGAGCAGAAATTTCCTCCAACTAAATATTGGGAAGACCGAAGCCATTGTCTTCGGTCCCCGCCACAAACTCCGTTCCCTAGCCACTGACTCCATCTCTCTCCCTATCATCTGTCTGAGGCTGAATCAGACTGTTCGCAACTTTGGTGTCATATTGGACCCTGAAATGAGCCTCCGACCACATATCCCACCATCACTAAGACCGCCTATTTCCATCTCCGTAACATCGCCCGACTCCGTCCCTGCCCCAGTTCATCTGCTGCTGAAACCCTCATCCATGCCTTTGTTACCTCTAGACTTGACTATTCCAACGCACTCCTGGCTGGCCTCCCACGTTCTACCCTCCATAAACTTGAGGTCATCCAAAACTCTGCTGCCCATGTCCAAACTCGCACCAAGTCCCGTTCGCCCATCACCCCTGTGCTCGCTGACCTACACTGGCTCCCGGTTAAGCAACGCCTCGATTTCAAAATTCTCATCCTTGTTTTCAAATCCCTCCATGGCCTCACCCCTCCCTATCTCTGTAATCTCCTCCAGCCCCACAACCCCCCCGAGACATCTGCACTCCTCTAATTCTGCCCTCTTGAGCATCCCTGATTATAATCGCTCCACCATTGGTGGCCGTGCCTTTTGCTGCCTCGGCCCTAAGCTCTGGAATTCCCTCCCTAAACCTCTCCGCTTCTCTGCCTCTTTCCTCCTTTAAGACGCTCCTTAAAACCTACCTCATTCATCTGCCCTAATATCTCCTTATGTGGCTCGGTGTCAAATTTTGTTTTATAATGCTCTTATGAAGCGGCATGGGATGTTTTTCTACGGTAAAGGCGCTTTATAAATACAAGTTGTTGTTTTTATTGTTGCTTGAATGCTGTTTTTATCACGATGAAGCAAAAGACAATACAGGCGGATGAGCATGTCAATTTATCACCCTTCCCAAGTCATGTCAGTGCAGTTAACTGTGTTCTCCATGATGTGAACACAGAATATTAGACTATGATAAACTACTCAAATATGGCATTACCTGTGGCATCTGTCAAAGCTTTACATAATGGAGGAGAGAAGACTTTTACAGAGTTTAGAAGGCTAAGGGGGAATGAAATGCTGTACACGATTATTTGCAAATGCTGATTTCTCTCGTGATTGATCACTGCTGTAGTTAATTACAATCTACAGCACTAAATTTAAAAATCAGCCAAAATGGGACCAAGTAGGGACCTTGCCATGAAGCAAATTTATACTTTTTTCATGCACAGAAAAAACATTTATGTCCTGTCTCATGTTTTGATATTTGATCCCCATTTTATTTTGATTGCTCTAAAGCAATTGTTGTGATTTCTCACAAATAGTTAATGTGCTTACTGGAACTATGTGCTTTCAATTTGCCCAGGTGTTCCCAACCCTGCTCTCCAATTCATTCATAATTCAGTTGTTGCCGCAATGATTTAGTGAGCAACGTGACTTGGTCGCTAACGCATCCCAAAGGTGCTTTTTCCAAGATTTGTATTTCCTCTATCTAAACTTGATCCAGGTAAATTATTTATTTTGCCTAAATTGGCAGGGGACGCAAGCCAAGTATTTAGACGTTGGGAGTAAGAAGGAAAAACACAAGGAAAGACTTGTGGGATGCCATTGAAAAGACCTGTACACATGGCTTATGGAGGCTATTCGATGCATTTAAAGCACAACTGTCACCACAACCTGATGAAGTAAGGTGGGAGGAGGCTTGTGTGGAGCAACAACAGTGACTGCACTTCGAAGTACTTCATTGGCTGTAAAAGAGCTTTGGGACGTCCTGAGGTCGTGAAAGGAGTTATATAAATGCAAGGCTTTCTTTCTTATAAACACCGGCATAGGCCTGTTGGGCCGAATGGCCTGTTTCTGTGCTGTAAATACTATGAAATACTATGCAATGTAACCTAATTCCAGAGTGAAGCGGAATAAGACTCTCTCCATTGGGATACCACTTCACGCTGATGCTACACCTGTAGTGGAAACCTGATACCTTCCTGGTCTGTATGACTCTGTTGCTCCCTAAGGAATACCACAAACCATCAAGGGAGCAGCATGTAATACTCTTTAGCAGCTGATCTGTTAAACAGTAGCAAATACCTCTGCAAGATTTCAACACACTCAGATGATATAACTGGGGCAATCTTTAAAAAAAAGGAATAGATTCTCCAAATGGAACAAATTTTCAGTCAGTTTCATATTTATAATTCATTATTTATAACGCAAGCAAGTCTCGATATTTTCCTACATCAATTTATTTTAAGAATTATAGGAGCTTTGAAGAGAGAATACATTTCCAGACCTCCTTTAATGAAGGGGCTGAGCTGTAAACTGCTGTGTTGATAATGCAATAAGAAGTGTAAAGTTGTCTTGACTTGATTCGACAAAACCAAAAAAAAAAATATTCTCTTTTCTCTGGTCACATATGAATGAAGACTGAGGATTCCAGTGAGCTACACATGCTGTGTGCTTAATATGTAGAGACACATACAACTCTAATCAGATGCTGACAAAGGGACTACTCAAGGGCAAATCTTTTGTGCTTTGCAGTTAAATGAACCGTGTCTGCTAACATACCCCTGGAACACATCTTTTAAGGTTATAGTATTATAGAGCTATAATGAGATATTAAACGGCATTGAGAAAAATGATGACCTCAAGAATAATGTTCCCAAGACAGATTTTATCAGGGCTTGTAGCTGACTGAAATTTCAGGAGTAGAATTTGAAGAATGTCTGAAGGCTTTTTCTTAAAGAAAGACTTGCATTTATATAGCGCCTTTCACGACCACCGGACGTCTCAAAGCGCTTTATAGCCAAGTTTTGAAGTGGAGTAATTGTTGTAACGTGGGAAACGCGGCAGCCAATTTGTGCACAGCAAGGTCCCACAAACTGCAATGTGAAAATGACCAGATATCTGTTTTTTTTTCGTTATGTTGGTTGAGGGTGCAATATTGGCCAGGACCTGGAGTGGGACTATGAACCCACAACCTTCTGACTCAGAGGCGAGTGTGCGACCAACTGAGCCACAGCTGACACTTAAGGCTACCCTTTAGGTACTGTGACACTGTTTAGTAATTTCTACTGTCGGCTCTGCTTGTAAAATTAAGCAGCTAAGTTTTTTCTAAAAATCCATTGTTACCTGCTTAAAGAAAGGCTGTTGAGACATCCTCTGGTACAATTGCACATTCCACAGCAAGGTCCCAGAAACGGCAATGGGAGAAATGATCAAGTAATTGGTTTCAGTGGTGTTGGTTGAGGGAGGAACGTTGGTCAGGACATTAGGAGAACTCCAGGTTCTTCTTCAAAATAGTGACGTTCGATTTTTACACCATCCTGAGCAGTCATCCAGGGTCTTGCGTTAACATCTCATCTGGAGGCAACAGCTCTGGCAATGCAGCGCTCCCTCACATTGGCGCTGAAGGAGCAGTTTAGATTATATGCGCAAGTCCTCGCGTGGGGTTTGAATCTACGACTCTTTTGCTCATAAGTAATAGTGCTGCCAGCTGAGCCAAAAGGACGCTGGTTAAATGACTCGCTGGTTGTATGGGATACATCGAAGGATCACTATTGCAGCTGCATCATGATTAGCTACCGTTTTTTCATTTTGTTCTCAGATGTTGTGTACTTCAGAAATACACATCCCCCTAATTCAGTTTAATCTCAAACAGGCATTTTTTGAACAGCAACATTTCACGCCCCAAGATATATAGCGTAAGATGAACTTACCCAAAATGGTTAGTTCGCAGTCTCAGTTGGTGATGAGAAGAAGGTGTTGAACGAAGGTAAAGTGCTTCCACACAGAGAGGATGGGAGCATCAACGGGTAAGCAAACCAGGCTGCTTAACACGTCTCTTGGTAGCCACGTACGCGACTTCAGACGCTTTCCTACATTAAAGGCGCTGTATAAATGCAAGTTACTGTTGTTGTTGTTGTTGTTGTACATCAGAATCTCAGGCTTTATTTTTCTTCAGACGTCGTTCCCCTCACTGAATGAGTTTCACTGGATCACAGGCAGGCTGTTAGATGGAACACCTTTTTTATAAAAATTATTCATGGGCGTCGCTGGCAATCCCTAATTGCCCTCAACTCACCACCACCTTAAACCGCGGCAGTGTCTTGAAGGTACTCCCACAGTGCTGTGAGGGAGGGAGTTCGACACCAGGTGGTCTGGCTGGTTTTTTACAACTGAGTGGCTTGCTAGGCTATTTCAGAGGGCAGTTCAGCGTCACATTAGCCACCAGGTAAGGACGGCAGATTTCCTTCCCTAAAGGACATTAGTGAACCAGGTGGGTTTTTACGACAATTCGATCACCATTACTGACACTCATTGCTGGCGTCCTTGCTTTGGTGACAACCCCAAACTAGGTCATCAACAGTCCAACTAAGGATGTAAAAATGCAGCACGCAGATTTTTAAAAACAATATTTTTTTTTAAAGTGAGTGAACGGCTGGGATTCTCCTCCACAATCCCAACTGAAATCGAGCGGGATTACAAGGGAGAGTGATGGTAGGTGGTTAGATCTATCGCCACCTCGATGTCCAAGAGCAGGATTTCCCTGCCGCATGCAGATGTCGGGGTGAGGCAAGGCCTGGATCCCTGTTGGATTTCCCTCCTGTCTGCCCCACTAACCGCTGCTTGCTGGGCCGCCACAGGGAAGGTGGCCATCGGCCGCGGGAAGCAGCAGTAACGAACCTTGGTTCGCCCCAATGAAGGGAGCGGGCCTTCTAGAGGCCTCCTCTCCCTCCATTCTGGCCCCTACTTACCTTCTTGTTCCAAGGCCTGCTGGGAATGCCGATGTGCCAATCTTCAGGGCACCTTCTGCCTCCTAAACGGCCTGGCTGTCTCTTGTGGTGCTGCAGCAGCACTGGGATCTTGTGGCCTGGCAACAGTGGGCTCCCCCTTGCTGCCGGGACTTGTGCTGCAAGCTGACCATGAATACAGGATGACCCCATGACCCTGGAAACTGGGCTGGGTTTCCAGCAGGTGTCGAAAGGGTGGGTGGAAGTCTCATCCTGCCAGAACATCATCGCTGGGAGGAGAATGCTGGCAAACGGGTTTTATTCCCGTTTCTATTTCTACATCCACAGTGCCCTCCTTCAGCTGAAATGGCAGCCTGGATTGGGAAATGATTTCCACATGGCTATCACCAAAATGAGTGAACTTCAGATAAAGTTTATTGAGCAAACATTTGCAGAATATTGTTCATTTAATTTATTTTGGTTCGGGCGTTATACAGACTTACAAAAGCAGTTCCCCTGTGTCTGGATTGCAATCTTGGCAACAACAGGTGGGCTCTCCCAGTGACCTGGTCAACATTTATCTCTCAACCAACGCCACCAAAACAGATTATCTGGTCACCCCTTTGCTGTCTTTGGGATTTTGTTCTGTGCAAATTGGCTGTTGTGTTTCCCTACATTACTACAGTGACTACAACTCACAAAAGTAATTCATTGTCTGTAAAGCGCTTTGGGATATCCGGTGGATGGCAAAGGTGCAAAACAAGCAAGTTATGCTCAATCTTTATAATCTGGCTAGGCCTCACCTGGAGTATTGTGTCCAATTCTGGGCACCACACTTTAGGAAGGATGTCAAGGCCTTGGAGAGGGTGCAGAGGAGATTTACTGGTAGGAGGGTCGGTAACCAGAGGATAATTTAAGATAGTTGGCAAAAGAACCAGAAGGGAGATGAGGATAGCTCTTCAAAGAGCCAGCATGGACACGATGGTCTTAATGGCCTCCTTCTGTGCTGTATGACTCTATGATAAATGCAAGGTGTTTCTTTCTTTTCAATCCATTCACAACTCCTCTGTGTCTTCATGTGAGAGTGTGTGTGGGGTGGGGGTGGGAGGAGGGGAGGAGGGAGAAGCGGGGATGGTGGCTAGCAAGTAAGACAAAATGTGAAAAGACCAATAATGCAGTAAAGAGCAACTGATACCAGTGAAAACCAGCTCCATAATTCAGACAAGCGTATTTTTAATAGTAGGTAGGTGCATCATGAAATAACTCACCAGTTTAGCCAGCCTCACCATCCTTAGTATTAAAAACAAAATACTTTATAGATCGGCTCTGGGGAGTCTGTTCAGCAAAACTGGGGAAACCTCCCCCATGTCAAGGTATCAGAACATATACGATACAGCCTGTATATATAATTTCGTATTGATTTAAAGAATGATTATACTGTGCTGTGGTGTGTCAGTGTTACTAACATGCTGATGCCACAATCAAGATAACACAACTTGCCAAAGGACCCATTTGAAAAAAAAAGCTAATTAAGTTTAATCTGAATTTAAGTTGCAGTCAATCTACTCATTGCAATGTAATAATATGTTGTAATATCTTAATCTATAATTAATCTTGGAACAGTTTGGTAAATAATCAGAATTAGATTACTTCCCTAAGGACTGATGCTTCTTAATTCAGGATTTCATTTAATGAATTATATAGTGTGTGTTTTAAACTTAAACAGTTTAGCATAAGAAAGACCCCAACAGAGGTGGGTAGGTTAAAATAAAGAAGGTTTAAATTTACTTGAAAGAAATATTGCAGAAAAAGATAGTCCACTAACTCTCCCAAGATTATATTCCAAGAGTGTGAGAAAATCAATCTGTATATGGTACTTTTTTACATTTTTTCCTTAGTTCTTTAATAAGGTCTCCATTCCCTTTTTTTTTATTCATTCATGAGATGTGGGCCTCGCTGGCAAGGCCAGCATTTATTGCCCATCCCTAGTTGCCCTTCAGAAGGTGGTGGTGTTACGGCTTCTTGAACCGCAGCAGTCCCTGTGGTGAAGGTACTCCCACAGTGCTGTTAGGGAGGGAGTTCCAGGATTTTGACCCAGCGACGATTAAGGAACAGCAATATATTTCCAAGTCAGGATGGTGTGTGACTTGGAGGAGAATTTGCAGGTGGTGGTGTTCACATGTGCCTGCTGCCCTTGTCCTTCTAAGCGGTAGAGGTCGCGGGTTTGGGAGGTGCTGCCGAAGAAGCCTTGGCGAGTTGCTGCAGTGCATCTTGCAGATGGTACACACTGCAGCCACGGTACGCCGGTGGTGGAGGGAGTGAATGTTTAAGGTGGTGGGAAGGGTGCCAATCAAACGGGCTGCTTTGTCCTGGATGATGTCGAGCTTTTTGAATGTTGTTGGAGCTGCACTCATCCAGGCAAGTGGAGAGTATACCATCACACTCCTGACTTGTGCCTTGTAGATGGTGGAAAGGCTTTGGGGAGTCAGGAGGTGAGACATTCGCCGCAGAATACCTAGCCTCTGACCTGCTCTTGTAGCCACAGTATTTATGTGGCTGGTCCAGTTAAGTTTATTTAGTTTCCTTTCCCTTCTTTTGGATTTCCTTGCCCTGTTAGTTGATTCCCTTTCTCCTCTATTTGCTTTCAGAGCCACCGTGTTTGGTTCTCCTCAGAAAATTTGCCTCATTTCCATCCCCCTCCTTAACTGCTCACTCAGGTGAACCCAACAACGCACAACCTTGGTTTCCCCGGTCTACCCCGTGCTGAGCTTCAAACCCCACATCCAGGGCTTCACCAATACCATGTCCTCCCACCTCCAAAACATCACTCCCACAGCTCTCAACTCCTCAGGTACCCGTTTGTCACCTCCAGGCTCAAACTTTTCTAATGCCCTTCCTGCCAGCCCACAGGAACACCAACTAATCCAGAACTCAGCCACCTGTGTCCTATCTTGCGCTACGACCCACTCAGCTATCAGCACAGTCCTTGCCAACTGCCACAGGCTCCTCATCCTGCGAAGCATTAAATGTAATATCCACGTACTCTTTACAAATCCCTTCACGACCTCACCCACCTGCAATGGCCTTATACCGTCCACTCTTCAGGGATACTGTGCATTCCCCCCTTCCTCTGTTCCACTATCGGTGGCAGAGTCGTCACCTATCGTGCCCCATCTTCTGGAATTTTCCTTCTAATCTCATCGGAGTAGGTTTTGATTTCCATTGGAAATAAAATCGGGAGAGATGTAAAATGGGCTGCCGATTCACTATCACCCATTTTACACTATCGCACACAATTAAAATCTACCCCATCCACTTTCAAAATCCCCCTCTTTAACCACACTTTCGGTCACGTCTCCTAACCTCTACTCTTAGTTTCTCCAGTGTCCATTAACCCCCATTCCTTGTGAGCCACCATGGGACATTCTATTACAATAGGGTACATTAAAAATATTCGTGGTTGTTATTTCTTTTCCTTTAGTTTGATTTCCTTACTCCTCACTGGCCTTCCTTTTCCTTCAATTTGGATTTTTTTCCCCCCCCATTCGGTTTCCTTTCTCCTTTACTGAGTTTCCTTTCCTGCCTTGTTTGGTTTTGTTTCTCCTTCATTGGGTCTACTTTTCCATTTATTGGATTTTCTCTCCCCTCTCCTGTGTTTTCTTTCCCCTCCAAATAGTTTTCTGTGTCCTTTTATTGGGTTTCCTTTGCCTTTACTAGTCTGCCAATGTCACACTCCACTCTTTGCCAATGCTCTACTTGATCCAGTCACAAAGGCACATATAAGCAACCTGAGGTTAGTATCTCTGTCTCGTTGGTCCTCACTCATTACCACCCACACCCCCAATGTGTAGTAAACTAAATTGAACCAAAAACATACCACTCTGTGACTTTGGAGTGGTACTGCTGTAGCACCGGAACAAATTAATTATGGCCCGGCTTTTCCGGGGCCTATGACTGTCCGTACGCGGCCATAAGTGCCCCGCAATTTCCGGGTTTATGCATGTGCTGCGCAAGCGCGAAAACCCGGAACTTCCGATCTGTCAAGAATCTTCTTGACAGATCCTCCGTATCCCGGGAAATGGACATTCGCTGGCGGAGAGTTTGGTTATTTGCCCAACTACTGCCCAGCGAATGCCCGTGAAACTCTTACACCTGGTAAAAGCAGGCATAAGGCCTTCTTTTACCAGCGTATGGGTAAAAATAAATATTCAAATAAAATTTTTAAAATCATTTTAACATTCAAAAACCGTTAAAATAAGTTTGTTATTTTTGGCCCCTTGAAAAATGTTTAAATTTATTTTTCAAAAAATTACATTTTTGTTTTAAATGTTTCTTTAAATTGTATTTTAATTAATTTTAAACATGTAATTTGTTTTATTTCAGTGCTGTAAAAATGTGTATTTTGGTTGATTCCTATTATGCTTATGGGGATTCCGTACGTAAATGGAATCGCCATAAGCATAATAGGAATCCCCTTTCTGATTGGTTGGGCTGGCCCACGTGATCCCAGGGACACGTGCGAACTGTATGCGCCCCGGGATATGTGGGCCTTTACGCAGGCCTACGCCTAGAGGCCCAGGAGCGCGAGTCTCCGTGGACCCAGGGCCATCAGGTAGGTGCGTACTTTTATTGCAGTTTTGAGGCATCTGCCCGCGGGAAGCCTCCGACCGCAAATTCAAGCCCACTATGTTCAAATGCAGATAATAGTCACAAATTTCCTGGTTGTTTACCCTCTGGTATAAATTACTAGGATTACGAACCAAATCGGAGTGAGGAACCAAAGCCAAGCAATTTAGGGTTAATTCATAAATGCCTGAATATTGCCCAATTCATCTCACTCAGAATTCAAGTTGACCTCATAGTTTAAGAAAATAACAGTGAAAATGAACATATTGATAAAGCCTCCCTCTGCACAAGCAAACTGCCATTTCTCAGTCCAGCATAAGTTTTCTCATCATTGTTGGTTATCAGCTAAAGAGGCGGCAAAGAGAAGTAACCAGACATGGCTTGTGCCGTAGTTAAGCTCTGGAATTCCCTCTCTAAACCTCTCCACCTCACTACCTCTCTCTCCTCCTTAAAGACGTTCCTTGAAACCTACCTCTTTGACCGAGCTTTTGATCATCTGCCCGAATAACTCCTTATGTGGCTCGGTATCACATTTTGTTTGTTAATGCTCCCGTGAAACGCCTTGGGATGTTTTACTACGTTAAATGGGCTATAAATGCAAGTTGTTGTTGTTGTAGTGATAACGGTAGATGCCACTTTTTTGTATGCGTGTCTGTTAATTACTTGGCCTAGTTGGGGGAGGGGAGGGGCGGGGCAGGTGGGTGGAGGAGGGGAGGTGAGAGGAATAAAAAGAATTTCGGGCAACTTTGTGGCCATCCAATTTTTTCCTGGTGATCTAGGGGGACTCGTTTGATCCTCTGTGATGTCGCATCGGAGTCCTTATCCATTGTCCCTGCCGGTGCTGGCAAGCTGACCTGAACTCATCTTTTGAACAGTAAAATAGGGCAAAGTCCTTCATGCTTAATAGACCTGAGTGCAATGTGTCTTAGTTTTACATGCTCTCTGTCACAACTGCCCTGAGACAGTACATTCAAAAAAGGTCCCCGTGGCAGCATACATCTAGCAGCACAGATGAACAAACATTGTCTGGGTATTCAGTTTAGTTCAATGCAAACCTGACCCCCCAGGCCTCCAAACCTGGACCTGATCCAGAACACTAAAATTGTTATCAGAGTCAATAATACGAGTGAAAATATGGCTCGGCTCCAAGTTCTTTTGTCTGTTAAGATAACAGTGGAGAATTCAGATGTAATAGAGGATGATCTATAGATCAGTTGTGCTAAGAGTGCTTTACTACTTTGTATACTTGAACCATGCAGCCTCAAAGGTTCTGTGCAGGATCAGTTTGTGGCTTTCATTGCTGTACATGCCAATGTAATTCATATCTTTATAAAGTGTGTCTTTATTATAATAGAATGTGCAAAGCTATTTTGCTATCATTTTCTTTAAATGTCACTTATCTACAGGGCATTTTAAACCCAAACCTAACCTGACTGCAACAACCAGAGTTAGTTTAGCTGAGATTTATGGCTCACCTTGGTCCTCTTCTCAACATGTTTCAGATTCTCCTGAAGACCTTAACAGCAGGAGACACTCTTAACCCACGGAACAGACTCCAGACAAAGGACTGTTAAATCTGTGTTGGTTAAACTTCAATTAGCTTCCTCGTCAGAACACCCAGGCTACACAGCAGCTTTCCTTCCTGGACTCTTATTCAAGGGGCCATGTTGTCTTGAGAAAGAGACTTATAAGACAAAAGCTTCACTAAACCCAATCAGAGACATTCAGCATGATGTTCAAAACCACTACTGAAAGAACAACCATGGCCTTTACTGGCACTGGTAAATCCCTGGCAACTTAATTCAAATGGCACAGCAAACATTTGATGTCTCCACCAATGATGGAACTTTTGTCCCAAGATGTGCAAACAAGAGTTGTGATTTATCAAAAAATGAATCAAAGTAGTATCGAATTTATTGGGCCAAATTTTGCTGTAGGAGTGAATCTAATGATGTCTGCCATTAGTTAAACTTGCCTATGCACATTTAGGTTTTAAAACTTTTTGCTTGGCAAGTTGCTGAAAGTGCGCACTGAGAACGTCACAGCGAGGGAAACCGGGCATCTGGGACTTCAGTGAACAAGGCAAGCAACTTTGTATCTCCTTAACTAATTAGATTGAAGGATTGTAAAATTAACAGTGCAAGGACTGAGAAGGAAGTGTAAATGAGAGTGGGTGAATTCAATGTCAAATCAGGTACAGAAAGAAAGATTGGATTAAGAGAGAGAAAAAAGAGACAGAAAGGAAAAGTAAAAAAAAAAATTATTTTACATTTTTAAAATCTCCAACAACAATTAAAACCTGAAGGAATGAGACTCCATACTTGTAATAGTTCATTTTCAGTGCCAGAGAGGTTGACTAGCAATAGTTAACAACTATCATGTCATTAAAAGGGTACTTCGACTGAAATTTAAAAAGCAAAAATGTGCAAGGCTATGGGGTAGAGCAGGGGAGTGGGGCTATTGGATAGCTCTTTCAAAGAGCCGGTACAGGCACGATGGGCCATATAGCCTCCTCTGTGCTGTATGATTCTATGACTCTAATTTCCAATTGTTTTAATTGAAGAAGGGACTTACATACATGCAATGCAATCATGTATCCATCCAATTTCTGATAGTCTAGTGTGAATGGCGGGGGGGGAAATGACGTTGTAGTGCTGACGAATCTCATCAAAACAGGCCCACACTCCTTAACAGAGGTCAAGTTGCTCAACTGCACTGATGGCTCGTGTTAAGGAGCGTGCAGCACGCAGGTTACGAGTTCCTGATTTATTCTTAATGTGGGTGACCTTGCAGAATGTTTTATTGATACTGTAAAGAGCACGGATGAGAACTTTGGCTGCTCTGACTTGCGTACCACATGTCCTTAATATTCAGATTGTAGAGTTGGATTCAGGGGGATCGCAATCTCACACCATCCAAAATCAAACCTGAACCAAAGTCTGAATTAACCCTAATGCTTCCAGCTGGATGGTTTGCCCAATTTTGCAGACTGTAGCCAATTTTCCCTTTAATCAAATAACTGTAAAGAGAGATGAATTAAAAAAAAGATGGGTTAACACCTCTATTAAAATGGCAGACAATCATCAACTTTGATTTCTTCTTTGGAATACCCCCAATGCAGCTCACTGCAAAGTCAAAACCTCAGACCATACAGACGTTTCATTTGACGATAAAATGTTTATGACAGCTATTACAGAATGTGTTTACCTGACCAACGCGCTATTCATTTTTATAAAGTTTATGGGGTAGAGTTTCCGCTGTGGGCGCAATCGACAATCCGGGCGCAAATTGCGCCCACCTTAAGAAGTGTGTTTCTGTACAAACTCATTTGCATATCTCCAAACGCAAAATCTGCATGAACCAACGCAATCGGGCAGCATTTTAAAACGTAATTAAAAAAAAAAATTGCCTTCAAAAATATTCCGTGATATACTTAAGAGTGGTAACTTGGTGCGGTTTAATGAATACAGCTGAAAATGCGTTTATCTCAAAAAAATAAGTAAATTGCGCAAAAAAGATACTTTTCTAAGACTTATAATAAGGAGATAGTTATGTGGCAAAGTGTTTGCTCGCTACAGTTTGCTTCTCTTTTAATTATTTTTGCTTAAAAATCTACAATGAGGTGCCTGTGACCTCTTCCAGGGAGAGTTCAAGAGTTCAGTCGCCCATTCTACATGGGTGACCATTTTCCTTATTCTTCTTGATTGTGGGGCATTTTATTTAAATAAAAGATTTACAAAGCCTCGCAATCTGCAGCCTGAAATAAAAGCACATAAATAGCAGATAGAAGTGAAAAGAGACATTCGAGTGGATCTGTGTGTTGATTCCAATTTAAATTCAAATTGCAATGTTGGTCCAGGAGGCATATTTTAAAGAGTATTGAGCACATGTGAGAGTAGATATAAATCTCAGAGTATTCCTGATCAGAGAGGCTTTTGCTATTACATGTCGAGGCTTTCTATCAGTTCTATAGCTGACCTGTGACATGGAAGGAGATGAATATCCTCCTGCCATTTGGCTCACTAAGTAATGTGGGGTTGATGAATCACTTCTCCCTATGACAGCAAAATTGCAATCATCAGGTTCAGGGGCCATAATTTAGAAGAACAAGATATGCATGGACATTGTCTCGTAACATGCTATTGAACTAAGGGATCCTTCCTTCAAACGCAGATGAATTTGCCATGAATCTAAATCAAGCCCGATTAGTCTATGGGCTTTCTAGCATTTTGCTGTCTTTGTTATACACATCGCAAAACGTTTTACAATGCAGCAACATAAATAGTACCAACAAATTCAGATGTTCAGTTCAAAAGAAACCCTTAGATGTACATATATTCGTAACAAAAAGCTTGAGTATTATCACTTTAATATTGTGATAGTGGCCATTAATACTTATTACTAACAATGCTTTAAAGAAAAGTATTTCTATTTATATACTACCTATTACATCGAAATACTTCAAAACATTTTGAACAATAAAGTAGGTTGCCAGCATATTTGATATGGTTCCTTGTTTACACTGCCTGAAGCCTCTCTCAATGTACAATGCCTGAGTTTAGGCATTGCAATAACTCCAGAATTTACTAAAACCGTAAGATTTTTACCAGTCATTAGGAAACTTACCAAAAAAAAACACTTGACCATCTTGTACTATTGTTTTTTTTATTCATTCTCTGATTTTTCTTTTATTCGTTCATGGGATCTGGGCATCGCTGGCAAAGCCAGCATTTATTGCCCATCCCTAATTGCCCTTGAGAATGTGGTGGTGAGCCGCCGCCTTGAACCACTGCAGTCCGTGTGGTGAGGGTACTCCCACAGTGCTGTTAGGGAGGGAGTTCCAGGATTTTGACCCAGCGACGATGAAGGAACGGTGATATACTTCCAAGTCAGGATGGTGTGTGACTTTGAGGGGAACTTGGAGGTGGTGGTGTTCCCATGCGCCTGCTGCCCTTGTCCTTCTAGGTGGTAGAGGTCGCGGGTTTGGGAGGTGCTGCCGATGAAGCCTTGGCGAGTTGCTGCAGTGCATCTTGTAGATGGTACACACTGCAGCCACGGTATGCTGGTGGTGGAGGGAGTGAATGTCTAAGGTGGTGGATGGGGTGCCAATCAAGTGGGCTGCTTTGTCCTGGATGATGTCGAGCATCTTGAGTGTTGTTGGAGCTGCACTCATCCAGGCAAGTGGAGAGTATTCCATCACACTCCTTACTTGTGCCTTGTAGATGGTGGAAACGCTTTGGGGAGTCAGGAGGTGAGACACTCGCCGCAAAATACCTATCCTCTGACCTGCTCTTGTTGCCACAGTATTTATGTGGTTGGTCCAGTTAAGTTTTTGGTCAATGGTGACCCCCAGGATGTTGATGGTGGGGGATTCGGCGATAGTACTGCCATTGAATGTCAAGGGGTGGTGGTTAGAATCTCGCTTGTTGGCGATAGTCATTGCCTGACACTTCTGTGGCGCAAATGTTACCTGCCACTTATCAGCCCAAGCCTGAACGTCGTCCAGGTCTTGTTGCATGCGGGCATGGACTGCTTCATTATCTGTGGAGTTGCAAATGGCACTGAACACTGTGCAGTCATCAGCGAACATCCCCATTTTTGACCTTATGTGGGCACACTGGCAAGGGTGGCATTTATTGGCCATCCCTATTTGCCACAACTGAGTTGTAGTTAAGAATCAACCACGTTGAATGTGGGACCAGAGTCACATATATGCCAGACTGGGTAAGGACAGCAGGTTTCCTTTCCAGAAAGGCATTAGTGAAATATTTGGGTTGTTACAACTTTTACTGGTACTATTTTTTATTCCCAGATACTTTTTTTTTCCAAACTGAAGAATTGAAATTTTCAAACTGACATGGTGGGATTTGAACTCACGTTCAGCTGTGGATTATTAGGCCAGGCCTCCAGGATTACTAGTCCAGGAACATAACCACTACACTACCGTAGCGTACCGAGAGTGCTGCAGACTCAAGCAAAGTTCAACGAATATTAATTGTATGTAGCAGTATAACCTAAAAGGCAAGGGCTTTGAAGAATATAAACCAGCCAATGACACTAAGGAAACCCAAATAACATTTGCTTTCTGAGAGATGTTTGCACTGAAAGTATTCTTTGAGTGCATCTACATTTTATTAAATAATCCATTCCATGCTTCAGGACTTTTATAGTTTGCTGCTGCATTGATGGACCTCGCTAATTCTTAACAGACAATATTGACATTTAGTGCTGCTGTGTAAACAGGCTGATTGAAGGACAACTGGCAAGAGGTTTACGCTGTGCAACATCTAATTTTACTGCAATGTTTTTTAGTCACACGGATTAATTGCTTGAACACTATCAAGTAGGCTGAAAATTTGGACCTTTTACAACCCAACAGTTAATTAATCATAGGTCTTGAAAAATAGAGGTCATAATAAAGCGGCCCATAGAACTCACAATATACACTGAGGACAGAGCTGGAGGTAGGTAATCCGTTATACCCAGTACTCTATTACAAAGAACTTGATATTGCTTTTAATTGATCAAAACATCCTTGCTTCATAAAGTACATGTCTCATTGTTCCATGCTTGGTGCTAGGCCTTTGGAGTACAGACAGAACATCACTTCAGTGTTTATTGATCTACACTAATCTTGGCAGTTGTCAGTGTTTATCATCAATGAAAATAGTAGCACAGAGATGTTATGAAGCGATGTTGTTCCCTTGCTGGCTTTCTACGTCTGTAGCCGTTTACTCTCCATAAGTCTGAAAGTAAATGCTCGAAGTTTCACGTTGTTGCATTGAGACTCTGGGCACCTGATTGTTAGCAATAGCACAGCTCTTCCGACTAATTGTACCACTGACTTCAGTTTCTGTGCAAATCTGAAGGTGTATGACTTAATTTGTTTAGTGTATTCTTTGTGAGATGCTGCATTGGGTTCTATGTAGTCCACTTTTTTTGTTAAGTGCAATGAGCCCCTTACTTGCTGAACCCATTAAGCAAATGAACTGTTCAAAATCAAGTAAGTGGCGAACAGGACCGAACAAATAGTGTGATGCAACCCAAGGGAATGGTCCATAAGAACGGATATCAATACATCATTGGAGAAAAAAAACCAGTGCAAAACTAAGAACAGAGAAGACATTGAAGTATCACAAACTACCAACAAAGCCTGGCTTTGTGTAACAAGACAGATCAATACCACTGCAAAAGGAAACCTGCAGAGGCAAGCCACCTTCAGTATAAATCCTGAACTCTGAAGAACCAAGCAGAAAGAACATTTCGTCAGATGGAAGTTGTAGAAGTAAAACTTCACTGATCTCTTTTAGCACAAAGGCAAGGCAACATGTTATTAGATGACGGATCAATAGAATTAACTTGTCAATGGATTAATTCCAATCTCATTCAGGACTGCAATACAGAATTAGTGATTACAATTTAAAACCTGTTTTATTAGGACTGTATGTAATGGAATAGCCATATTTCAGAAAAAAATACACCATCCTATGAACAGAATTCTGATTTTATTAAAACATGACAAACTGGGTTTAAAAATCTAAAAGCCTCAATGACACAAGCCGTAAACGGAAATACAGGCTTCTGAGATAAGATGAAGTGTTAACACAAAAGTTGTAAACACCACACAAGCTTTTGAAATGGGAAATGGTTATTGACACTGAGACAATGGCCTCATTGAAACAGAGGGTTGTAGGTTCCAAGGAGTCTGCAGTTTGGAACCAACACAATAGCAATGCCCAAGTAAAGTGTTAAAAAATAACACTTCGAACAGAAAAACAGAACATTAAAAAACCATGTGTCTTTGTAAAAGTAACATCAAATGAAACAGGAAACACGATTATATATACAACCAATTGAAGTAGCTAAGAAATGCAAAGAACACCCTAGATGAAGTGTTTTTTAATTTACATGTTGTAAAAGATGCCTACAGAAGACTTTGAAAATATTACATCAATAGATGTACCAAGCAATCACATTGTTTATGTGTTGAACTTGGAACACAAGGAGACGAGAAGTCTGAAAATCAAGCAGTTAAGCCAATATTAAGAATTGAATTGAAGACCTTCGAAAGAATGGCATCAAAGAGATAAATCTGTAATAACTATTTTATATGATAAGTTTTTGAAACACCTATACAGCAGACAGAATTCTGTAAGCTAACAGCTGAATTAACAGTAAGAATAGAAAGAAGTCAACAGAGGTATGGCTAGAGATAATTAGCTTACATCAGCAGAAAACTTCAAAGGTTAAACCACTAAAAAAAGGTATAAAAATAGAGCTTTTCAGATAGAAAGTCAGAAGTCGCTGGAAGGGGCAGAGCGATTCTTGCCTTCAGAACCACTCTGTAGGTCTACAACTCTTTGAGTCTCGAGTAATCAAGGTATTTGATTTTGGTGGATATTCTGGATTAAGAATAAGTAGAAGTGTTGAAATGTAATGAAGTTAAGATTTGAGAATAAGGATCTCTGATAAGAAATGTAAACTATTTGTATTTTGAACTGTTAAAGTTGCGATTGAATCAACAGCTGTTAGCTGAATGTCGGTTCTTTAATAAATCTATATATTTTTAGAATAGTCTCACAGAGTAATTTTGTATCAACCTCGCAAACTCAATTTCTGCACACTCTTTTGTGAGGAGTTGCAGAATTCTGGGGGGGGGGGGGGTGGTTTCTGGACCCTCATAATATCCGGAAGGTTACAGTCTAGTTAAACTTATTAAAAGTGCTATCTGGAGAACGGTAACATCTTCAAGCCGTTCCTTTCCTTTAGGGAGAGGTAGTCTGACCTTTAGACCCAATTAAGCGTCTCTAGGATTCGGCTACCGCTAACTTTAGTTGAAGGTGAACGTCTGCGGAATACGCCTGATCTGGGGTAGCCCGAAAGGGGCTAGGACTAGTAATTATCTCTTCAGTAAAATAAAGGTCTGAAATAGCAGGCTAAGATTTCCTGGAAACATGAGATTATAAAACATTGAAGAGGAGAAAAGTATCAAACCAAATGCTAGAGCTGGGTGTTTTCCATTTATCAATTACTTTTGATTGTTATTATCCGACTGTTTTTAATTGACAGCAGGACATTACAGAATCACAGAATCCCCACAATGCAGATAGAGGCCATTTCGGCCCATCGAGCCTGCACCGACACATATCCCACCCTATCCCCGGAACCCCACGTATTTAATCCCCCTAACACTAAGGGTCAATTTATCATAGCCAAATCAACCTAACCCGCACATCTTTGGACATCATTACAACAGGTTAGATTTTACTTCATCCATTGAAGTTGGTCCTTGTGTGGTAGATTCTAAAGGAGAAACACTAGGGCCACACAACCGCACACTGACACGATTACTAACATTAGACCCGCTTTGCACACCATCACACTGACACTATTACTAACATTAGACCCGCTTCACACACCTTCACACTGACACTATTACTAACATTAGACCCGCTTCACACAACTCACACTGACACTCTTACTGACATTAGACCGCTTCACACACCCTCACACTGACACTATTATTGACATTAGACCCACTTCACACACCCTCACACTGACACTATTTGTGACATTAGACCCGCTTCACACACACTCACACTGACACTATTACTGACATTAGACCAACTTCACACACCCTCACACTGACTCTATTACTAACAATACACCCACTTCCCACACCCTCACACTGACACTATTAGTGACATAAGACTCGCTTCACACACCCTCACACTGACACTATTACTAACATATTAGACACACTTCACACACCCTCATACTGACACGATTACTAACATTAGATCCGCTTCACACACACTCACACTGACTCTATTACTAACATTAGACCCACTTCTCACACCCTCACACTGACACTATTATTAACATTAGACCCACTTCACTCACACTCACACTGACACTATTACTAACATTAGATCCACTTCACACACCCACACTCTGACTCAATAGTAACAATACACCCACTTCCCACACCCTCACACTGACACTATTTGTGACATTAGACCCGCTTCACACACAATCACACTGACACTATTAGTGACATGAGACCCGCTTCACACACCCTCATACTGACACGATTACGAACATTAGACCTGCTTCACACACACTCACACTGACACTATTGCTAACATTAGACCCGATTCACACACACTCACACTGACACTATTAGTGATATTAGACCCGCGTCACACACGCTCACACTGACACTATTACTAACATTAGACCCGCTTCACACACCCTCACACTGACACTATTACTGACATTAGAGCCACTTCACACACCCTCACACTGACACTATTACTGACATTAGACTCACTTCACACACCCGCACACTGACACTATTACTGACATTAGACTCACTTCACACACCCGCACACTGACACTATTAGTGACATTAGACCCGATTCACACACACTCACACTGACACTATTAGTGATATTAGACCCGCGTCACACACGCTCACACTGACACTATTACTAACATTAGACCCGCTTCACACACCCTCACACTGACACTATTACTGACATTAGACCCGCTTCACACACCCTCACACTGACACTATTACTGACATTAGAGCCACTTCACACACCCTCACACTGACACTATTACTGACATTAGACTCACTTCACACACCCGCACACTGACACTATTAGTGACATTAGACCCGCTTCACACACACTCACACTGACACTATTATTAACATTAGACCGACTTTACACACCCTCACTCTGACACTATTATTAACATTAGACTCACTTCACACACCCTCACACTGACACTATTACTAACATTCGACCCGATTCACACACCCTCACACTGACACTATTACTAACATTAGACCCGCTTCACACACCCTCACACTGACACTATTACTAACATTAGTCCCGCTTCACACACCCTCACACTGACACTATTACTAACATTAGACGTACTGCACACACCCTCACGCTGACACTATTAGTGACATTAGACCCGCTTCACACACACTCACACTGACACTAATAGTGACATTAGACCTGCTTCACACACCCTCACATTGACACGATTAGTGACATTAGATACACTTCACACTCCCTCACACTGACACTATTACTAACATTAGACGTACTGCACACACCCTCACACTGACACTATTAGTGATATTAGACCCGCTTCACACACCCTCACACTGACACTATTAGTAACATTAGACCCGCTTCACACACCCTCACATTGACACTATTAGTGACATTAGACCCACTTCACACACCCTCACACTGACACTATTAGTGACATTAGACCCGCTTCACACACCCTCATACTGACACTATTAGTGACATTAGATCTGCTTCACACACCCTCACATTGACACGATTAGTGACATTAGACACACTTCACACTCCCTCACACTGACACTATTAGTGACATTAGACCCGTTCACACACCCTCACATTGACATGATTAGTTTCATTAGACCCGCTTGACACACCGTCACACTGACACTATTACTAACATTAGACCCGATTCACACACCCTCACACTGACACTATTCCTGTCTTTATACCTGCTTCAGACACCCTCACACTGACACTATTACTAACAATAGACCCGCTTCACACACCCTCACACTGACACTATTACTAACATGAGACCCGATTCACACACCCTCACACTGACACTATTCCTGTCTTTATACCTGCTTCAGACACCCTCACACTGACACTATTACTAACAATAGACGCGCTTCACACACCCTCACACTGACTCTATTACTAACATGAGACCCGCTTCACACAACCTCACACTGACACTATTAGTGACATTAGACCCGCTTCACACACCCTCACACTGACAGGATTACTAACATTAGACCCACTTCACACACCCTCACACTGACACTATTAGTGACATGAGACTCGCTTCACACACCCTCACACTGACACTATTACTAACATTAGACCCGATTCACACACCCTCACACTGACAGGATTAGTAACACTAGACCCACTTCACACAACCTCACACTGACACTATTAGTGACATTAGACCCACTTCACACACCCTCACACTGACACTATTACAAACATTATCCCCACTTCACACACCCTCACACTGACACTATTAGTGACATTAGACCCACTTCACACACCCTCACACTGACACTATTAGTGACATTGCACCCGCTTCACACACCCTGTCACTGACACTATTTGTGACATGAGAAACACTTCACACTCCCTCACACTGACACTATTAGTGACATTAGACCCACTTCACACACCCTCACACTGACACTATTAGTGACATTAGACATTAGACCCACTTCACACACCCTCACACGGACACTATTAGTGACATTAGACCCACTTCACACACCCTCACAGTGACACTATTACTAATATTAGACCCGTTCACACACCCTCACATTGACACTATTTGTTTCATTAGACCCGCTTCACACACACTCACACTGACACTATTCTAACATTAGACCCGATTCATACACCCTCACACTGACACTTTTACTAACAATAGACCCACTTCACACACCCTCACACTGACACTATTACTGAAGTTAGACTCGCTTCACACACCCTCACACTGACACTATTACTAATGTTAGACTCGCTTCACACATTCTCACACTGACACTATTACTAACATTGGACCCGATTCACCCACCCTCACACTGACACTATTACTAACATTAGACCCGATTCACCCACCCTCACACTGACACTATTAGTGACATGAGACACACTTCACACACCCTCACACTGACACTATTAGTGACATTAGACCCACTTCACACACCCTCACACTGACACTATTAGTGACATTAGACCCACTTCACACACCCTCACATTGACACTGTTACTAACATGAGACCTGTTTCACACACCCTCACATTGACACTATTACTAACATTCGACCCGATTCACACACACTCACACTGACACTATTACTAACAATAGACACGCTTCACACACCCTCACACTGACACTATTACTGACATTAGACCAGCTTCACACACACTCACACTGACACTATTACTAACATTAGACCCACTTCACACACCCGCACACTGGCACTATTACTGACATTAGACCCGCTTCACACACCCTCACACTGACACTATTACTGACTTTAGACTCGCTTCACACACCCTCTCACTGACACTATTACTAACATTAGACCTGCTTTACACACCTTCACACTGACTCTATTACTTACATTCGACCCGATTCGCACAACCTCACACTGACACTATAAGTGACATTAGACCCGCTTCACACACCCTCACACTGACACTATTACTGACGTTAGACTCGCTTTACACACCCTCACACTGACACTATTAATGACATTAGACCCGCTTCACACACCCTCAGACTGGCACTATTACTAACATTCGACCCGATTCACACACCCTCACACTGACACTATTACTAACATTAGACCCGATTCACACTCCCTCACACTGACACTATGACTAACATTGGACCTGATTCACCCACCCTCACACTGACACTATTAGTGACGTTAGACCCACTTCACACACCCTCACACTGACACTATTACTAACATTAGACGTACTGCACACACCCTCACACTGACACTATTAGTGACATTAGACCCACTTCACACACCCTCACACTGACACTATTAGTGACGTTAGACCCACTTCACACACCCTCACACTGACACTATTAGTGACATCAGACCCACTTAACACTCCCTCACGCTGACACTATTACTGACATTAGACCCGCTTCATACACGCTCACACTGACACTATTAGTGACATTAGAGCCACTTCACACACCCTCACACTGACACTATTAGTGACATTAGACCCGCTTCACACACACTCACACTGACACTATTAGTGACATTAGACCCGCTTCACACACCCTCACACTGACACTATTACAAACATTATCCCCACTTCACACACCCTCACATTGAGACTATTAGTGACATTAGACCCGCTTCACACACCCTCACACTGACACTATTACAAACTTTAGACCCACTTCACACACCCTCACACTGACACTATTAATGACATTAGACCCGCTTCACACACCCTCAGACTGGCACTATTACTAACATTCGACCCGATTCACACACCCTCACACTGACACTATTACTAACATTAGACCCGATTCACACTCCCTCACACTGACACTATGACTAACATTGGACCTGATTCACCCACCCTCACACTGACACTATTAGTGACGTTAGACCCACTTCACACACCATCACACTGACACTATTAGTGATATTAGACGCAATTCACACACCCTCACACTGACACTATTACTAACATTAGACCCGCTGCACACATCCTCACACTGACACTAGTGACATTAGACCCACTTCACACACTCTCACACTGACACTATTAGTGACATTAGACCTGCTTCACACACCCTCATACTGACACTATTAGTGACATTAGATCTGCTTCACGCACCCTCACATTGACACGATTAGTGACATTAGACACACTTCACACTCCCTCACACTGACACTATTAGTGACATTAGACCCGTTTGACACACCCTCACACTGACACGATTCCTGTCTTTATACCTGCTTCAGACACCCTCACACTGACACTATTACTAACAATAGACCCGCTTCACACACCCTCACACTGACACTATTACTAACATGAGACCCGATTCACACACCCTCACACTGACACTATTCCTGTCTTTATACCTGCTTCAGACACCCTCACACTGACACTATTACTAACAATAGACGCGCTTCACACACCCTCACACTGACAGGATTACTAATATTAGACCCACTTCACACACCCTCACACTGACACTATTAGTGACATGAGACCCGCTTCACACACCCTCACACTGACACTATTACTAACATTAGACCCGATTCACACACCCTCACACTGACACTATGACTAATATTACACCCAATTCACCCACCCTCACACTGACACTATTAGTGACGTTAGACCCACTTCACACACCCTCACACTGACACTATTAGTGACATTACACCCGCTTCACACACCCTGACACTGACACTATTAGTGATATGAGAAACACTTCACACTCCCTCACACTGACACTATTAGTGACATTAGACCCACTTCACACACCCTCACACTGACACTATTAGTGACATTAGACGCACTTCACACACCCTCACACTGACACTATTAGTGATGTTAGACCCACTTCACACACCCTCACACTGACACTATTAGTGACATTAGACCCACTTCACACACCCTCACACTGACACTATTAGTGACATTAGACCCACTTCACACACCCTCACAATGACACTATTACTAATATTAGACCCGTTCACACACCCTCACATTGACACTATTTGTTTCATTAGACCCGCTTCACACACACTCACACTGACACTATTACTGACATTAGACCCGCTTCACACACCCTCAGACTGACACTATTACTAACATTCGACCCGATTCACATACCCTCACACTGACACTATTAGTGATATTAGACACACTTCACACACCCTCACACTGACACTATTAGTGATATTAGACACACTTCACACACCCTCACACTGAAACTATTACTAACATTAGATTCGTTTCACACACCCTCACACTGACACTATTAGTGACATTAGACCCACTTCACACACACTCACACTGATACTATTAGTGACATTAGACCCGCTTCACACACCCTCACACTGACACTATTACAAACATTATCCCCACTTCACACACCCTCACATTGAGACTATTAGTGACATTAGACCCACTTCACACACCCTCACACTGACACTATTACAAACTTTAGACCCACTTCACACACCCTCACACTGACACTATTAGTGACATTAGACCCGCTTCACACACCCTCAGACTGGCACTATTACTAACATTCGACCCGATTCACACACCCTCACACTAACACTATTACTAACATTCGACCCGATTCACACTCCCTCACACTGACACTATGACTAACATTAAACCCGATTCACCCACCCTCACACTGACACTATTAGTGATTTTAGACGCAATTCACACACCTTCACACTGATACTATTACTAACATTAGACCCGCTGCACACACCCTCACACTGACACTATTAGTGACATTAGACCCACTTCACACACCATCACACTGACACTATTAGTGATATTAGACACAATTCACACACCCTCACACTGACACTATTAGTGACATTAGATCTGCTTCACGCACCCTCACATTGACACGATTAGTGACATTAGACCCACTTCACACACCCTCACACTGACACTATTAGTGACATTAGACCCGTTCACACACCCTCACATTGACACGATTAGTTTCATTAGACCCGCTTGACACACCCTCACACTGACACTATTACTAACATTAGACCCGATTCACACACCCTCACACTGACACTATTCCTGTCTTTATACCTGCTTCAGACACCCTCACACTGACACTATTACTAACATGAGACCCGCTTCACACGACCTCACACTGACACTATTAGTGACATTAGACCCGCTTCATACACCCTCACACTGACAGGATTACTAACATTAGACCCACTTCACACACCCTCACACTGACACTATTAGTGACATGAGACCCGCTTCACACACCCTCACACTGACACTATTACTAACATTAGACCCGATTCACACACCCTCACACTGACACTATGACTAATATTACACCCAATTCACCCACCCTCACACTGACACTATTTGTGACGTTAGACCCACTTCACACACCCTCACACTGACACTATTAGTGACATTAGACCCACTTCACACACCCTCACACTGACACTATTAGTGACATTAGACCCACTTCACACACCCTCACACTGACACTATTAGTGACATTAGACCCACTTCACACACCCTCACAATGACACTATTACTAATATTGGACCCGTTCACACACCCTCACATTGACACTATTTGTTTCATTAGACCCGCTTCACACACACTCACACTGACACTTTTACTAACAATAGACCCACTTCACACACCCTCACACTGACACTTTTACTAACAATAGACCCACTTCACATACCCTCACACTGACACTATTACTAACATTCGACCCGATTCACACACCCTCCCACTGACACTATTACTAACAATAGACCCGCTTCACACACCCGCACACTGACACTATTAGTGATTTTAGACGCAATTCACACACCTTCACACTGATACTATTACTAACATTAGACCCGCTGCACACACCCTCACACTGACACTATTAGTGACATTAGACCCACTTCACACACCATCACACTGACACTATTAGTGATATTAGACACAATTCACACACCCTCACACTGACACTATTAGTGACATTAGATCTGCTTCACGCACCCTCACATTGACACGATTAGTGACATTAGACCCACTTCACACACCCTCACACTGACACTATTAGTGACATTAGACCCGTTCACACACCCTCACATTGACACGATTAGTTTCATTAGACCCGCTTGACACACCCTCACACTGACACTATTACTAACATTAGACCCGATTCACACACCCTCACACTGACACTATTCCTGTCTTTATACCTGCTTCAGACACCCTCACACTGACACTATTACTAACAATAGACCCGCTTCACACACCCTCACACTGACACTATTACTAACATGAGACCCGCTTCACACGACCTCACACTGACACTATTAGTGACATTAGACCCGCTTCATACACCCTCACACTGACAGGATTACTAACATTAGACCCACTTCACACACCCTCACACTGACACTATTAGTGACATGAGACCCGCTTCACACACCCTCACACTGACACTATTACTAACATTAGACCCGATTCACACACCCTCACACTGACACTATGACTAATATTACACCCAATTCACCCACCCTCACACTGACACTATTTGTGACGTTAGACCCACTTCACACACCCTCACACTGACACTATTAGTGACATTAGACCCACTTCACACACCCTCACACTGACACTATTAGTGACATTAGACCCACTTCACACACCCTCACACTGACACTATTAGTGACATTAGACCCACTTCACACACCCTCACAATGACACTATTACTAATATTGGACCCGTTCACACACCCTCACATTGACACTATTTGTTTCATTAGACCCGCTTCACACACACTCACACTGACACTTTTACTAACAATAGACCCACTTCACACACCCTCACACTGACACTTTTACTAACAATAGACCCACTTCACATACCCTCACACTGACACTATTACTAACATTCGACCCGATTCACACACCCTCCCACTGACACTATTACTAACAATAGACCCGCTTCACACACCCGCACACTGACACTATTACTGACGTAAGACTCGCTTCACACACCCTCACACTGACACTATTACTAACGTTAGACTCGCTTCACACATTCTCACACTGACACTATTACTAACATTAGACCCGATTCACCCACCCTCACACTGGCACTATTACTAACATTAGACCCGATTCACCCACCCTCACACTGACACTGTTACTAACATTAGACACGCTTCACACACCCTCACACTGACACTATTAGTGACATGAGACACACTTCACACACCCTCACACTGACACTATTAGTGACATTAGACCCACTTCACACACCCTCACACTGACACTATTAGTGACATTAGACCCACTTCACACACCCTCACAATGACACTATTACTAATATTAGACCCGCTGCACACACCTTCACACTGACACTGTTACTAACATTAGACCTGTTTCACACACCCTCACATTGACACTATTACAACATTCGACCCGATTCACACACACTCACACTGACACTATTACTAACAATAGACACGCTTCACACACCCTCACACTGACACTATTACTGACATTAGACCCGCTTCACACACCCTCACACTGACACTATTACTGACGTTGGACTCGCTTCACACACCCTCTCACTGACACTATTACTAACATTAGACCTGCTTTACACAACCTCACACTGACACTATTACTTACATTCGACCCGATTCGCACAACCTCACACTGAGATTATTACTAACGTTAGACTCGCTTCACAAATTCTCACACTGACACTATTACTAACATTAGACCCGATTCACCCACCCTCACACTGACACTATTACTAACATTAGACCCACTTCACACACCCTCACACTGACACTATTAGTGACATGAGACACACTTCACACACCCTCACACAGACACTATTAGTGACATTAGACCCACATCACACACCCTCACACTGACACTATTAGTGACATTAGACCCACTTCACACACCCTCACACTGACACTGTTACTAACATGAGACCTGTTTCACACACCCTCACATTGACACTATTACTAACATTCGACCCGATTCACACACACTCACACTGACACTATTACTAACAATAGACAC
Source organism: Squalus acanthias (assembly GCA_030390025.1). Taxonomy (NCBI): domain Eukaryota; kingdom Metazoa; phylum Chordata; class Chondrichthyes; order Squaliformes; family Squalidae; genus Squalus; species Squalus acanthias. The sequence continues at coordinate 154,552,483 of CM059428.1, forward strand.
GCTTCACACACCCTCACACTGACACTATTACTGACATTAGACCTGCTTCACACACACTCACACTGACACTATGACTGACATTAGACCCGTTCACACACCCTCACACTGACACTATTACTAACATTAGACCCACTTCACACACCCGCACACTGACACTATTACTGACATTAGACCCGCTTCACACACCCTCACACTGACACTATTACTGACGTTAGACTCGCTTCACACACCCTCTCACTGACACTATTACTAACATTAGACCTGCTTTACACACCCTCACACTGACACTATTACTAACATTAGACGTACTGCACACACCCTCACACTGACACTATTAGTGACATTAGACCCACTTAACACACCCTCACACTGACACTATTACTAACATTAGGCGTACTGCACACACCCTCACACTGACACTATTAGTGACATTAGACCCACTTAACACACCCTCACACTGACACTATTCGTGTCATTAGACCCGCTTCACACACACTCACACTGACACTAATAGTGACATTAGACCTGCTTCACACACCCTCACTTTGACACGATCAGTGACATTAGACACACTTCACACTCCCTCACACTGACACTATTACTGACATTAGACCCGCTTCATTCACGCTCACACTGACACTGTTAGTGACATTAGAGCCACTTCACACATCCTCACACTGACACTATTAGTGTCATTAGACCCGCTTCACACACACTCAAACTGACACTATTACTAACATTAGACCCACTTCACACACCCTCACACTGACACTATTACTAACATTAGACATACTGCACACACCCTCAAACTGACACTATTAGTGACATTAGACCCGTTCAAACACCCTTATATTGACACTATTAGTTACATTAGACCCGCTTCACACACCCTCACACTGACACTATTCTAACATTAGACCCGCTTCACACACCCTCACACTGACACTATTACTAACATTAGATCCGATTCACACACCCTCACACTGACACTATTAGTGACATTAGACTCGCTTCACACACATTCACACTGACACTATTAGTGACATTAGACCCGCTTCACACACCCTCACACTGACACTATTACAAACATTATCCCCACTTCACACACCCTCACATTGACACTATTAGTGACATTAGACCCGCTTCACACACCCTCACACTGACACTATTAGTGACATTAGACCCGCTTCACACACCCTCACACTGACACTATTACAAACTTTAGACCCACTTCACACACCCTCACACTGACACTATTACTGACATTAGACCCGCTTCACACACCCTCAGACTGACACTATTACTAACATTCTACCCGATTCACATACCCTCACACTGACACTATTAGTGATATTAGACACACTTCACACACCCTCACACTGACACTATTAGTGATATTAGACACACTTCACACACCCTCACACTGACACTATTAGAGACATTAGAACCACTTCACACACCCTCACACTGACACTATTTGTGACATTAGACCCACTTCACACACCCTCACACTGACACTATTAGAGACATTAGACCCACTTCACACACCCTCACACTGACACTATTACTAACATTAGACATACTGCACACACCCTCAAACTGACACTATTAGTGACATTAGACCCGTTCAAACACCCTTATATTGACACTATTAGTTACATTAGACCCGCTTCACACACCCTCACACTGACACTATTCTAACATTAGACCCGCTTCACACACCCTCACACTGACACTATTCTAACATTAGACCCGCTTCACACACCCTCACACTGACACTATTACTAACATTAGATCCGATTCACACACCCTCACACTGACACTATTAGTGACATTAGACTCGCTTCACACACATTCACACTGACACTATTAGTGACATTAGACCCGCTTCACACACCCTCACACTGACACTATTACAAACATTATCCCCACTTCACACACCCTCACATTGACACTATTAGTGACATTAGACCCGCTTCACACACCCTCACACTGACACTATTAGTGACATTAGACCCGCTTCACACACCCTCACACTGACACTATTACAAACTTTAGACCCACTTCACACACCCTCACACTGACACTATTACTGACATTAGACCCGCTTCACACACCCTCAGACTGACACTATTACTAACATTCTACCCGATTCACATACCCTCACACTGACACTATTAGTGATATTAGACACACTTCACACACCCTCACACTGACACTATTAGTGATATTAGACACACTTCACACACCCTCACACTGACACTATTAGAGACATTAGAACCACTTCACACACCCTCACACTGACACTATTTGTGACATTAGACCCACTTCACACACCCTCACACTGACACTATTAGAGACATTAGACCCACTTCACACACCCTCACACTGACACTATTAGTGACATTAGACCCGATTCACACACCCTCACACTGTCACTTTTACTGACTTCTGACCCGCTTCACACACCCTTACACTGACACTATTAGTGACATTAGACTCACTTCACACACCTTACACTGACACTATTACTAACAATAGACTCGCTTCATACACCCTCACACTGACACTGTTACTAACTTTACACCCGATTCACACACCCTCACACTGACACTATTACTGAAATTAGACCCACGTCACACACCCTCACACTGACACTATTAGTGACATTAGACCCACTTCAGACACCCTCACCCTGACACTATTACTGAAATTAGACCCACTTCACACACCCTCACACTGACACTATTAGTGACATTCGACCCACTTCACAGCCTCACACTGACACTATTAGTGACATTAGATCTGCTTCACACACACTCACATTGACACGATTAGTGACGTTAGACTCACTTCACACTCCCTCACACTGACACTATTAGTGACATTAGACGCGCTTCACACACGCTCACACTGACACTATTTGTGACATTAGACCCACTTCACACACCCTCACACTGACACTATTAGTGACATTAGACTCACTTCACACTCCCTCACACTGACACTATTAGTGACATTAGACTCACTTCACACACCCTCACACTGACACTATTACTAACATTAGACCCGTTGCACACACCCTCACATTGACACTATTAGTGACATTAGACCCACTTCACACACCCTCACACTGACACTATTAGTGACATTAGACACGCTTCACACACCCTCACACTGACACTGTTAGTGACATTAGATCTGCATCACACACCCTCACAATGACACTATTACTAACATAAGACCCGTTCACACACCCTCACATTGACACTATTAGTTTCATTAGACCCTCTTCACACACCCTCACACTGACACTATCACTAACATTAGACCCACTTCACACACCCTCACACTGACACTATTGCTAACATTAGACCCGCTTCACACACCCTCACACTGACACTATCACTAACATTAGACCCACTTCACACACCCTCACACTGACACTATTACTAACATTAGACCCGCTTCACACACCCTCACACTGACACTATTAGTGACATTAGACCCACTTCACACACCCTCACACTGACACTATTACTAACATTAGACCCGATTCACACACCCTCACATTGACACTATTACTATCATTAGACCCGCTGCACACACTCTCACACTGACACTATTAGTGACATTAGACCTATTTCACACACCCTCACACTGACACTATTAGTGATATTAGACCCACTTCACACACTCTCACACTGACACTATTACTAACATTAGACCCGATTCACACACCCTCACACTGACACTTTTACTAACAATAGACCCACTTCACACACCCTCACACTGACACTATTACTGACTTTATACCCGCTTCACACACCCTCACACTGACACTATTACTGACATTTTCCCCACTTCAGACACCCTCACACTGACACTATTACTAACATTAGACCCACTTCACACACCCTCACACTGACACTATTACTGACATAAGACCCGCTTCACACACCCTCACACTGACACTATTACTGACATTAGACCCGCTTCACACACCCTCACACTGACACTATTAATGACATTAGACCCGCTTCGCACACCCTCACACTGACACTATTACTAACATTGGACTAACTAAGGAAGTAAAGGATGGTGTCATATTGAAAATGATGGCATACAATGTTGCGAAGATTGGTGGAAGACCAGTGAATTGGGAAATTTTTAAAAAACCAGCAATGGATGACTAAAAAAAAATAAAGTGAGAGAAGATGAATTATGAGATTAAACTGGTAAGAAACATCAAAACAGATCGTAAGAGCTTCTGCAGGTGTATCAAAAAGAAGAGGGTAGCTAAAGTAAATGTTGGTCTCTTAGAGGATGAGACTAGGGAATTAATAATGGGGAACGGGGAAATGGCAGAGACTCTGAACAAATATTTTGTATCTGTCTTCACGGTAGAAGACACTGACAACATCCCAATAATGGAAAATCAAGGGGCCACAGGGAGGGGGGAACTAAAGACAATCACTGTCACTAAGGAAATAATACTTGGTAAAATAATGGGACTAAAAGATGACAAGTCCCCTGGACCAGATGGCCTGCATCCCAGGGTCATAAAAGAAGTGGCTGCAGAGATACTGGATGCATTGGTTGCAATATACCAAAATTCCCTGGACTCTGGAGAGGTCCCAGCGGATTGGAAAACCACAAATGTAACACCCCTATTTAAAAAGGAGGGAGACAGAAAGCAGGAAACTATAGACCAGTTAGCCTAACATCTGTCGTTGGGAAAATGCTGGAGTCCTTCATTAAGGAAGCAGTAGCAAGGCATTTGGAAAATCATAATGCAGTCAAGCATAGTCAGCATGGTTTTAGGAAAGGGAAATCATGTTTAACAAACTTGCTGGAGTTCTTTGAAGAAGTAACGAGTAGGGTGGACAAAGGTGAGCCAGTGGATGTGGTGTATTTGAATTTCCAGAAAGCATTCGATAAGGTGCCACATAAAAGGTTACTGCATAAGATAAGAGCTCATGGAATTGGGGGTAATATATTAGCATGGATAGAGAATTGGCTGACTAACAGAAAGCAGAGAGTCGGGATAAATGGGTCATTTTCCGGTTGGCAAATGGTAACTAGTGGGGTGCCACAGGGATCGGTGCTGGGGCCTCAACTATTTACAATCTACATTAATGACTTGGATGAAGGGACCGAGTGTAATGTAGTCAAGTTTGCGGATGATACAAAGATGGGTGGGAAAGCAAGTTGTGCAGAGGACTTAAAGAACCTGCAAAGGGATATAGACAGGCTAAGTGAGTGGGCAAACATTTGGCAGATGGAGTATAATGTGGGAAAGTGCAAGGTTATCCACTTTGGCAGGAAAAATAAAAAAGCAAATTATTATTTAAATGGAGAGAGATTACAAAATGTTACAGTTCAGAGGGACCTGGGGGTCCTTGTGCATGAAACACAAAAAGTTAGCGTGCAGGTACAGCAAGTAATCAAAAAGGCAAACGGAATGTTGGCCTTTATTTCAAAGGGGGTTGGAGTATAAAAGCAGGGAAGTCCTGCTACAACTGTACAGGGTATTGGTGAGACCACACCTTGAGTACTGCGTACAGTTTTGGTCTCCTTATTTAAGGAAGGATATACTTGCATTGGAGGCAGTTCAGAGATGATTCACTCGGTTAATTCCAGCGATGAGGGGGTTGACTTATGAGGAAAGGTTGAGCAGGTCTGGCCTATACTCATTGGAATTTAGAAGAATGAGAGGTGATCTTATTGAAACATATAAGATACTGAGGGGGCTCGAAAGGTAGATGCAGAGAGGATGTTTCCCCTCGTGGGGAAATCTAGAACTCGGGGGCATAGTTTCAGAATAAAGGGTCGCCCTTTTAGAACTGAGATGAGGAGGAATTTCTTCTCTCAGAGGGTCGTAAATCTGTGGAGTTCTCTGCCGCAGAGAGCTGTGGAGGCTGGGTCATTAAATACATTTAAGGTGGAGAGAGACAGATTTTTGCAAGATAAGGGAGTGAAGGGTTATGGGGAGCGGGCGGGGAAGTGGCTTTGAGCCCAAGATCAGCCATGATCTTATTGAATGGCGGAGCAGGCTCAAGGGGCCAAGTGGCCTATTCCTGCTCCTATTTCTTATGTTCTTATGTAGACCCGCTTCACACACCCTCACACTGACACTATTACTAACACTAAAACAGAGTCATACACCTCACACTGACACTATTACTGCCACAAGACCAGAGTCACACACCTCACACTGACACTATTACTAACATTAGACCAGATTCACACACCCTCGCACTGACACTATTAGTGACATTAGACCCGCTTCACACACCCTCACACTGACACTATTACTAACATTAGACCCGCTTCACACATTTCACACTGACACTATTACAAACACTAAAACAGAGTCATACACCTCACACTGACACTATTACTGACACGAGACCAGAGTCACACACCTCACACTGACACTATTACAAACACTAGACCAGATTCACACCTCACACTGACACTATTACAAACACTAGACCAGATTCACACACCTCACACTGACACTATTACAAACACTAGACCAGATTCACATGTCACATTGACACTATTACAAACACTCGACCAGATTCATACACCTCACACTGACACTGTTACAAACACTAGACCAGATTCACATGTCACACTGACACTATTACAAACACTAGACCAAATTCACACACCTCACACTTACACTCTTACAAACACTCGACCAGATTCACACACCTCACACGGACAGAGCAGCAGCACATGCATTACACCATCAACTGCAAGATCACATAGATGCACAGTGAATACTGTTTGTGTATTGCATTATTATTTTTTCAAGTCAGCTGTCTGATGCATCTGGAAAGCCATTTCTACTTTAAGAGTCTCTACCCCAGACTACTCATAAGTCCATATAATTATTTATTTTTGCCTATTATGGAATTCACATTCTCCCCCATAGTGATGCACCTCATTTACTAAACCCAAAAAGCTTGGATGCCATTTGGCCAGAGCTGAGATTTAGGCATTTACCTCTCCTCCCAAAGTGTGTGTAAAAGAAGTGCTCAGGTTTAACCAACTAAAACTACAAAGCTTACTAACACAGGGCATTGGTAAGCTTCCTGCCAAATAGGAAGTATCCCAGCCCCCAGGGCCAAGTATACCCTTTCTAGGTCCCATCAGTGCGCCAGGTTTCCTGATGGATCATCGATGGTGGCCTTGTAGACCTGCCTGATTTAGGTGTTGCATTTACTGAATCTGCATTAGGGGGTCAACTTAATTTCAATCTCCCATCACCAGCCAACTTGGAGGCAACTCGAATGTAAAGAGATCGCATTTACACATGCAAATACACGTTAAAATATGTTAATGTATTCTTTGTTTATAACTAAAAGAAAGAGAATCAGGTAAAATTAGACTTCTAAAATTTTCTACACTTCGACTTTGTCGTTGGCAGATTTATTTTCTTAATTCATTGACCAAAAACGGAACCTAATGCTAATGAGCCTAATCTTAATGCTAATGAGGCTGTCTCAGTGTGTCTTTTGTAAACTTTTGAGGTGAATAGACATTTCTTCACTGAAGATGAGTCCAGTCTCCTTAAGGAGGAACCTTAGGGCTAGAAATTGCGTAGCGTCCCATTTGGGGTGCTAACTTTTGCAGGAGCGCAAAAGTATCGCCGGGCGAAAAACATTTGAATCTGCCGGGAACTTTCGCTTTAGCGCTCCGAGACGGAAGTGGAGCGTTAAATCAAGCACCAGCACTTCCCTTAGAGCGCTAAAGGGAGTGAGAGAAAGAAACAAAGAAAGACTTGCATTTCTATAGCGCCTTTCACGACCACTGGACGTCTCAAAGCGCTTTACAGTCAATGAAGTACTTTTACAGTGTAGTCGCTGTTGTAATGTGGGAAATGCGGCAGCCAATTTGCGCACAGCAAGGTCCCACAAACAGCAATGTGATAATGACCAGCTAATCTGTTTTTGTTATGTTGGTTGAGGGATAAATATTGGCCAGGACACTGGGGATAACTCCCCTGCTCTTCTTCGAAATAGTGCCATGAGATCTTTTACGCCCACCTGAGAGAGCAGACGGGGCCTCGGTTTAACGTCTCATCTGAAAGACAGCACCTCCGACAGTGCAGCACTCCCTCAGCACTGCACTGGAGAGGGAAGGGCCAATGCTGCATTGAAGGAACCCTCAGGCTGTGTCTGTTGGGCGACGGCACCTGCGATAAGCGCATTGCAGTCCCAAGTACTCTAAGAGAGTGCAGGGCTGAGCAATCGCAGGGTACAAAAATTCAAAAAACACCAGAATGGGGACATAAATAAATTTTGCCCTACCTGACCACCACTGCCTTTAATTAGCGCTCCCCAAGCGGCCAGCCGAGGTGACAACGCCTCCTGTAGCTGCCGTTGTTGACGCCCGGCGATGCTGCAGGGGGCGGGAGCGAATATTGCATCCGGGGCGGTAACGGGGCGCTGCGCACTGGGTGACGTCACGATCTCCGGGGCGCAAGAGATCGAGGCGGTAAGTTTCAATGCCAGCGCAAACCCGCCAGGGAAATTCGCGGGCGTCGGTGATTTTGCCGCGCCAGGTTGGTAAGCCCTTAGCGCCCCGTTACCGTCCCCCGGAGGCGCTAACAGGAGGTGCAAACCAGGCCAATTTCTCCCCCTTAATATTTTACAGAAGACAAATGCTTTCAGTTTTTGCAAGAGTCCAAAATGGATAACAAATTAAACCGTGGAGATACTTTTACATTTTTAAATGAGACACAGTCCCTCTCTTCTGTGCTTAATTTTCTTCCATTTTCACAAGTACCCCTACTCAAAGTGGAGTTGAATGAGTTTTTTAGACCAACTCAAGACTGGCAAATGATGCCAGCTCTCTGAATCCTCACCGTATTTTAGAAATGTAATTTTTTAGAGTTCTATCAAAAAGGGGCACTTGTATTTAAGGTTAATTTTACTGGGAAATTACTAATAAGTGTTAACATGTACCAGACAGCATCCTTGCCCGACAGCCCATTTAGTCTGCATTTCAGTTCCTTTTAGCACAACACTATCCTTAATTAAGGAGCGCTGGCCACTGAATAGTGCGGGTAGTGTGCAAGAGCTAGGGTAGGGCGACAGACCGCCACAGGTGTCAGCTCGCCAGGGGGTTTATCGTGTACTAGCTCTGCTGCAGGTGACTCGGATGCAGACTTCAAGGGCCCAGGCTACCGAAGAAGGCTGATGGGCATACAGCAGGAAATGCTAGGTGCACAGGGCCAGCCTGCCAGCGAGCTTGTACACTTGTGGCCGGTGATTCACCACTTGAAGGCACACAGCCAGAAGCACGCGTGGTACCAGTCTCTGAGCTGGTGCATTCGAGGGTCAGATGGAGTGACGCTGACGTTCATCTTCTTGAATTGGCAGAGGGGAGTCAACATTTTCGGCACCCGAAATGAGAGAGAGGGACGAGGGTTAGCTTTTAGAGCGAAGGGCCAGCCAAGAGAGAGACGAGTGGCTCGTGAAAACAGCTGCAGTTGTCATGCAGAGTGAGATAGGTAAGAAGGGAAAAAGAAAATAAAGGATGAAGAAACCCTGCGTGATGTCTCCCCCAGCGTTGCCACTTGCCATGGCCATGGCTCCGCCCCTGCCCATCAATGCCAGAACGTTTTCTTCCAGAGGGGAACGGGTGCTCAGGCTCGCTTGGCCTTCTCCCACTTCCTGCCGCATGTTGTACGCGACCTTCTCCTGCTAGAAAGAAGGGAGTGTGTTAGTGGCCGCCTTGTGAAGTGTTTTGAGAATATGCCTGTCGTGGTCGAATAGTTTGCATGCTGTGTGGAAGGTGTGAGGTGTGGGGAAATGCATTAGTGGTGAGAGGAGGAAGTGCAGAGTATGAGGAGAAGGAGGTGGAGTGAAGTGCGGTGCAGTGATTGCAGGAGAATGAAGGGGAGCGGGGGAGGGGAGTATCGTGGGTAGTGGAGGTGTGCGGAGAGAGTAATCGATGTGAGAAGTAAGATTCTTACCTTGTCAACTCTGGACAGGTCATAGAACTTTTACCTGCATCGCAGCCATGTTCAGGGATCTAAGCACTTGGTATTGACCTCCTCTTCCCACTGGTAGTGGAGGATTGCCTGGAGGGCTTTCTGTCCCCAGGGACGGGAACAGGATCTCCCTCCTTCTCTCGACAGCCTGGAACAGGGGCCTCCAATGCTGCATCCGAGACCTTCCTCCTGTGTTGTAAAAGATTCTAACTATAGAAATTCTGGCAAGATTGATTGTCTTTATCAAAGTTGGGATAAAAGCTTTTGAAGTGGGCAGATACTGTGCTTTTCATTTATTTCAATTGATTATTGATAATAGACATCCAGGAAAGAAAGGCAAGACAGCAGTATCACAATAAAGGAGTTTTAACAATGATGAAAACCACACGTAAAGGTCAAGTATGTTTGTTTTTTCTCCCAATTTTTTTCCCCTTCTCTTCTGAATACCCTGAATTTTGCTGGGGTACAGTTCCCCAGATACTAGCAACCCTACAGTATCCCACCCAAGTGCCATTCTATGTGTGAGTCCATACAGTGAGTGCCAGCGGGCACTTCAACTTTGGAAAGCATCACAGCCAAGACCAAACCTGCTTTCACTCCATGTTCACACCAGTAGTGGGGTCAGTGATAGCAATCAGGCGCTGTGGCTAATTTTGTTCCTCGTCCTGGGGTACTGAGGCCCATTTTAGTGCCTGAACTCTTGCTAGTGCGGCACAGATTAGGAATCGAACCCAGGACTTCTTTGGTTTGTACGGCTCAGCTCAAGTGCTTCATCTGTATACCTAACATTGATCAAAGGCTCGAATTAACTCTTGGTGTATTTTATTAAATATATGGGCGCGATACTATAGTTTGTGCGATATGTTGTCCTTGCTATTCTCCATGTTTATTCACTTTGTTCATTTCTGAGCACTGTACCAGGTGAGCTGAATGAAAGGGTGTTACAAGGCTTTGTGATGAAATCAGGTGAAATGTGACATTATTACGTATGAGGAGAGATTGGGGCGATTGGGCTTATACTCGCTGGAGTTTAGAAGAATGAGAGGGGATCTCATTGAAACTTATAAAATTCTAACAGGACTAGACAGACTAGATGCAGGAAGGATGTTCCCGATGGCCAGGGAGTCCAGAACCAGAGGTCACAGTCTAAGGATAAGGGGTAAGCCATTTAGGACTGAGATGAGGAGGAATTTCTTCACCCAGAGAGTGGTGAACCTGTGGAATTCTCTACCACAGAAGGCAGTAGAGGCCAATTCATTAAATATATTCAAGAAGGAGTTAGATATATTTCTTAAAGCTAAAGGGATCAAGGGATATGGGGAGAAGGCAGGGACAGGGTACTGAATTTGGATGATCAGCCATGATCTCATTGAATGGCGGAACAGGCTCGAGGGGCTGAATGGCCTACTCCTGCTCCTATCTTCTATGTTTCTATTACGAAACTGGCAACAGGTTTGTTACCTCAAAGGTAGATGGAGTTACAGCATATTACTGGATGCCTTGCATCTCAAATATATGATCGATTTTTGGAGACTTTGGGATCTATACAGTTGTTGCTGGCAGGAGCCTTTAAATCCAACATCTTTAGATGTATGTAAGTGCTGTGTTGCATCACGAATGTTGCCAGCTATTTTATTTATCACGCCATTAAAAATAAACAACATACTGAAAGTCCACAATTCTCAATCCTTTCTGGAGTGCATCTTTCCTTGTTCAGCAGCCCCTGCAGCTGAAAGTATAAAGCACTGAGTAATGAAGCTTGCAGTACAGCAGAGCAGGCAGGCTGAGAGACCTCGGCACTTCAAAATGTGACTACATGCCTTACCTGACATGTTTCATGAACCGTCAAAGGTTCAGATACTTACACTCAAATCACTCTTATGCTCCGCAGGGGCTGAAATGTCTGCACTGCCATAAACACTGCCATCCTCTTTCCTCTGCGCTTTGCAACTTTATTTTCTTTTAGAACTGAAGAATGGGGATCATTGAATCACAACCAAATCCTTGTCAAAACTGAACCGTTCCAATCATCATTTCTCAAAGGCGCCAACCTGGAAGCAAACAAAAGCTGATCAACAGCTTTGTAAAAGCTAATCGCTCAAAAACATCCCTGAATATAAGCCTTATGGTATGTGAAGAGAAGGGGTTAGACTGAAAGTTCAATGTAAAATGGGTTTGCTATAACTTAAGCCGCATGTACATCCAATATTCCTTGATTTTTATCACAGGAAAAAACCCACAAAATTTGCAGCTCTGATGAACTTAGAAATTACTGAAGGGGTGGTGAGGGGTTGTGAGTGCTGAAAGCATGAGATTTATTTTCTAGTTCTGGGGCTTTCCGTCCCCAGAAAATTTGGATTTTTGACATCTTATTTGGTGCATTTTCCAATATTTTGGAGCCTACTGTATTCTGTCTTTTAAGCCTAAAATAATTTCTCATGGAAGGGTCACAGATATTAAAAAATGAAGAGAAAAGTGGCCATACGAACTTCAGTACAGTGTCAGTTCCTCTCACTGGGTAACTAACCCAAAACCTGATGAAAGGTCATCGACCTGAACTGTTTCTCTCTCCACAGATGCTGCTTGACCTGCTGAGTGTTTCCAGCTTTTTCTGTTTTTATTTCAGATTTCCAGCATCCGCAGTATTTTGCTTTTGTTTTAGTGTTTAATTCACTGCCACTTCTCTTCTAAGAATGCCCACCTCGAAGAGGTTCTGCTCTTCTCTCCAACGGGATTTCCGTTTGTCCTACGGAAACTCAGCAGGGTATGGTTCAACGAGCAATGTACGGGCCCCTGTGGAAGTACTGCTGCAGGGATGGTGATAGGAGTCCCCATGATAGGACACCGTTTGTCTCTTTTACCTTGATCATCTTCATTGCTTTCTGTTTCCCGAGTTCTGATGAAAGGTCATCGCCCTGCAGCGTTAACTCTGTTTCTCTCTCCACAGATGCAGCCTGACCTGCTGAGTATTTCCAGCATTTTCTGTTTTTATTCCAAAAATGTATGATATTAATTTGTGAACTGAAACCTTTTACAATCTACATCTACAATAACCCCAACAGGCACAGTGCATTCTACATTCACAAGACAAAACTAGCTCACCTGTCCCTGTCTCAGACAGCAGCCAGAGGATTACCTGGACTGAGAGTATATTGATTTAATTCATTTTACTTTTTGTCAAACAAGTCGAATGTAAGCTGTATTTTCATAGGAATTATTTTGTTTTCTTGAAAGAGGCAGGGGAAAGCTTTTACCCAAGGTAAAAAGCCAGGAAAGATTCTCTCAACGTATTCAGCTAGGGAATACTGTCCACCACAACATAGTGATCATGATAGCTATTGCGTTCTTAATTATGTAGAAAAATATATCTTGCATATATTACCAAATTCAGTAATACGGAAAAAGATAGGAAAGCACAGAATGAGAAAAAGTCACTCAGCCATCAAGCACATTCCCTCCACAGACTGCACATAAATCGCATGATTGAGGAATCTATCAAACCTTTTAATCTCTGGAGTGAGGCAACCCACAGGAAGTAAAACCTCCAAGAACATAAAGGGTTGAGCAATTTCTCCGAGACATTCTGAAGAAATATTACTGAAACCAGACAGATTTACAACCATGACCTGTTGTATTCCAGAGGTGACTCTTCCCTAGTCCAAGCAGAACAGAAACCATCCTATCCCATCGAATATTTTGACCATATTTTCTATCCTTATAATGTTCAAAATATTATTCTTCCAGTTCTGTTTTTAGAATAGTTAATCAATAGAACATTGATTGCTTTTTCTGGGAGTCTATGGACCATTGAATAGTCTAAAATGTCTTCTATGCTGTATGATTTGAAGCTTGTTAATGTCCTCTCGATCTGTAATCACAATCTAAGTTAAATAGCCTCCCTACATGGATATAGTGCGCACCTCACATTATTAAGAGCTACGTCATGTGCCCTCTCAATCTTTTCCCCTCAATGAAAACAACTTTAGTTCTGCAACCTATCCATAACTTAGAAATCTAAATTCTAGAATTGTCCTTACCAGAGTTCTCTGACTCTTTCGAAAGTAGGGTTCCAAAAGTGTGCATAATATTCCAAATATAGGGTTAAAATGATCTCATTCAATTATTAATCAAACACCCTTGAGAGGTATTTCCGTGCTTGATTATTCCTGTTGCTAACAGCTTCATGTTGATTGGATACTTTCAGTGAATCACACTCAAAGCCCTTTTCTTTCAGCAATCATGCTCCAAACCCTTTCCTTTTTGCACTTTTCTTAATGGACGCTCATTTACGGCACTGCTGGCAGGTTTTTTTTAATGTTTCCCAATTCCTGCACTAGCATAGTTTGTGCAGCAGAATTAGCAAATAAGCTCTTTTCATTCCCACTATTGTGTCGTACCTGACCAATCAGCCATGCTACGTCAATCATGCGATAATGATGCATTCATCACAGCCAACTGCATCATCCCAAGTACCAAATGGAAACCGATATATAGTTGCTTCAGACTAAAGATGTTAGAATTGTTATGTTTTGGTTTTTTAAATTGGAGCCAGGCCTTTCAGGAGTGAAGTTAGGAAACACCTCTGCACGCAAAGGGTGGTAGAAGTTTGGAACTGTCTTCTGCAAACGGCAATTGATGCGAGGTCAATTATTAATTTTAAATCTGAGATTGATAGAATTTTGTTAACCAAAGGTATTAAGGGATATGGGGCAAAGGCGGGTATATGGAGTTTGGTCACAGATCAGCCATGATCTCATTGAATGGCGGAACAGGCTCGAGGGGCTGAATGGCCTACATCCTGTTCCTATGTTCCTACAGCTTCCATCTGTTCTGAAAAATAATGCACGCACCATGTCCACACAAAATGTTTTTAAAGCACAAAAGCCCCTTACTGTAATCGACCCTTTGATATATCACTAATAGAGAAAAATGTATAAAACATTATTTTATATCATGCTGAAACAAGGACTAATCTTTTGGAAATATCCCATTAACACCAGAAAAGTACAATCAAGAATGTACAGAGGATTTAAAAACAGGACAAGAAAGATTTCTGTACTTCGGTGATGCAATTCACTTCTATCCTGGCAAGCACTGAGACTAATGGGTATTTTAATTTTAAGAGGGAAGAAAGAAGACTCGTCACAGCCACTGGTTTTGAGACCTTATTTAACACTGATTTCCTCCAGAAATAAAGCAAATTTATCGCATGATATATAGGCACATTTGATGCTGGACTATTTATTGTACGCACCCAAAAAGTCGCTATGATAAATAACCAAAGCAAATTAATGAGGTGATGTGTTAGTAAAGAGCATGTAAAGTTAGTAAAAATACACAGCGTGGCACAATAATCTGGCAGTGATGAACGACAATAATGAAAGTAATACTGTAACGAAACAAGAAAGAAAATGTCATTAATATTCCGAATTCTCAAACTCCAACCAACTTTTCCTCTCAATCTCAACCTGGCATAACAACGATGCCTCCTAAGTGTATCTCCTCACAATTTTCTCACTCTCACCATTAACGCCCTCATCCCCACCCACCCAATCACAGAATGTGACTTCAGAATCATAGAATCATACAGCACATTTAGCCCATCATGTCTGTGCCGGCTCTTTGAAAGAGCTATCCAATTAGTCCCACTCCCCTGCTCTTTCCCCATAGCCCTGCAGATTTTTTTCTTTTTCAGGTATATATCCAATTCCCTTTTGAAAGTTACTATTGAATCTGCTTCCACCACCCCATCACCCCTCTTGTTCTTTTGCCACAATTATCTTAAATCTGTGTCCTCTGGTTACCGACACTCCTGCCAGTGGAAACAGTTTCTCCTTATTTACTCTATCAAAATCCTTTATAATTTTGAACACCTCTATTAAATCACCCCTTAACTTTCTCTGCTCTAAGGAGAACAATCCCAGCTTCTCCAGTCTCTCCACATAACTGAAGTCTTTCATCCCTGGTACAATTCTAGTAAATCTCCTCTGCACCCTCTCCAAGGCCTTTACATTCTTCCAAAAGTGCGGTATCCAGAATAGACACAATACTCCAGCTGAGGCCTAACCAGTGATTTATAAAGGTATAGCATAATTTCCTTTCTTTTGTACTCTATGCCTATTTATAAAGCCAAGGATCTAATATGCTTCTTTCTTCCTAAAGAAAATTAACAATAAGCATAACACGTATAGAAAAATTGGACAATAATACAATAATTGGCACTTTGATCATAAATACTGATATATATTTAAGTGTTTGATCCCTGAGCTTTATGAACAAATGAATGGCATCAGAAGTATGGATACCGTAGAAAAGATAAAAGCAAATATAATTAAACGAGAAAACTAAGGAGAGAATTTTCTTAAGAGTTTTTGCCCCATTTTTATGTTATTAATAGAAGAGGCTTTCCTGATGGCTCAGCTGCTGAATTTACTTCCCAGTAGTAGCACTCTGACTACTGAGTCAAAGGTCATGGCTTCAAGCCCTACTCTAGAACTTGACCGTACAATCTCGGCAGACACTTCAGAGCAATACTGAGGACCTGCAGCTTTGTCAGAGGCGCCATCTTTCAGGCACAATGTTGACCAAAGTCCCATCTGCCTGTTCAGGAGGAGGTGAAAGCTCCCATGGCAATATTTGAAAAGGGAATAGGGAAGTTCTCCTGGAATTCTGGCAAACCCTTTATCAAAAACAGATTAACTAGTCATTCGTCTCACTGCTGTTTGGGAGACCTTGCTGCGTACAAATTGGCTGCCGTGTTTGCCTCGATAACAATAGCGACCACACTTCAAAATAATTCATTTGTTGTGAAGCACATTGAGACAGCCTGAGGAAGTGAAAGGCATTCTATTAAAGCAATTTTTTTTTTTACGCAGCAAGTTGTTGTGATCTGGGAATGCACTGCCCGAGAGGGTGGTGGAAGCAGATTCAATAATAACTTTCAAAAGGGAATCGGATATATACATGAAAAAGAAAACAAAATGGCAGGGCTATAGGGAAAGAGCGAGGGGAGTGGGACTAATTGGATCGTTCTTTCAAAAAGTCAGCACAGACACGATGGGCCGAATGGCCTCCTGCCCTGTAAGATTTTACAGTTCTATAAAAAAGCATTTAATTTTTTTTAAAAGCCGTGGTTCTTACAATTAATTTTCTTGAAATAGACTTGAGGCCCATTCAATCTTTAGATGGAGTAGCCTGAAAAGCATTTGTTGTACAACCCATTTCTGTCTATCCCACATTTGTCTTTAATGCGATCTATCCACGAGGGAGATTCCAGACGTTCTTTCGTGACACTTGAAATTAAATTTCAGATGTCAGTGAAAAATAAACGTTTGCGGCTGGAATTTGTTGTAGCGCTAAAGTGCTGTCTTATAGGGCTGAATTGTAATGGAGAAGGCGGGTTGGGGCGGGGGCGGTTCTGAGGCAGTCGGGAAACCCAGGAGAACGGGTTTCCTGCAGGCCCTGCCGACTTTAACGGCAGGGCCTGATTTGAATGGGAAGCCTCTGATTCCAAGCCTCTCAATCGGGCTGACTGGCTCCGGGCGGGTAGACCTGTGGCACTAGGCTGCACAGAGGAGGGAGGGATCACGTGGGGGTCGGGCCGGGAGAAGATCGGGGTGGGGGGCGGAGGGGGTGGTCCGAAGTGGATCGGGGGCTGGAGGAGCAGCACACGGAGGCCTCGTGGAGGGATTGGTGGCCTGGGGGGGGGGGGGGGGGAGGGAAATCAGAAGCCTGGGGGTTTGATTGGAGGCCTCTGGGCAGGGGGTAATCGGAGGCCTGGGGGGTTGATTGGAGGCCTGGGGGTGGGGGGGGGGGGGGTTAATCGGAGGCCTGGGGGGTTGATTGGAGGCCTGGGGGTGGGGGGGGGGTTAATCGGAGGCCTGGGGGGTTGATTGGAGGCATCTGGGCGGGGGGGGGGGGGGTAATCGGAGGCCTGGGGGGTTGATTGGAGGCCTGGGGGTGGGGGGGGGGGTTAATCGGAGGCCTGGGGGGTTGATTGGAGGCCTCTGGGCGGGGGGGGGGGGGTAATCGGAGGCCTGGGGGGTTGATTGGAGGTCTCTGGGCGGGGGGGGGGAGGGGGGTAATCGGAGGCCTGGGGGGGCGGTCTCTGATCGCAGGGGGTGGGGGTGGTGGAGCGTTAGGCATGAATCCTCGATCCAGGAGGTAGGTATAAAGGCATGGATCCAGGGTGCAGCAGTCCTCGCCTTGCTGTAGCTGCCGGGTTTTACGAAGTGTGCAAAACCCGACCAGCTACAATTAAACACAAAATGGAGGTTACAGAAGAGGCCTCCAGCCTCATTGTAATATTTAAATTGACGTCCCCCCTCCTGGCATCGGGTTGGTTGCCAGGCCCCTTCCCGCCTCCCGTCCCGCCTCCATTAAAACCGGAATTGGGTGGGTTGGAGGCGGGTTCTGGTCGGGTTTCTGATTTTTGACACTTTAACTACTACCATGCCCCCAAACCACCCGTTTCTTTAGGTTAAAATTCCCCCTATTATCTCTAAAATTCCACAGCTCACGGGGCATTGCTGTCCTAAATAATGTTCTGCTTCCCACTTCTTGAAGTCACACAGAATTGAACAGGTGCTTGCACCCTAAAGTGCATACTGGTGTTCCTAAATGGTACTGTTCCATGTTACACAAACTTATGTTGACGTTCCTTTAAGCATTAAGCTGTGCCAATATTTACTCATTACCGACAGAGTGTAGCACAGGAACGACGAAAAAGCTGCTGTAAAACATCACAGCAATTTTAAACTAAAAGGTTTTTAATGCGCGAAGCTTGAAAGACTCATAAATAGAAAGTAGGAAGTAAAATCCACTCAACGCACAAATAGTAATCATGGTGCCCCGAGGGAGAAGTCTACTAAATGCCATTTTAGATTCTACTGTGGATGTTTTTTTAAGACTATATATTTTCTTTTCATGGAAGTGGTTCGGTCACTACGGTAACCAGGCGCACTGTGCAGCTCTGAGGCCTGCTCAGTCATTTACTGTATTCCCTCATGGTGGAAAGGCACTCTGCCCTAGTGCTTGGAATTGCATGTTTCTTACTGTAAAATACATTGTTTTCACTTAACAGGGTGCAATAATAGAGCACTAAAAGGAGCCATAATTGGATATTTAATATTAATGAGCGGTGGCAGTTTCCAGCAGAAAATAGGGAAGCAGTTTGTGATGGTGTGACAGTGGATAAACCTCGTACAAAAGTTACCTTACGCGATGCTAATGTTTAAAAGCAGCCGGTATGCTCCACCCTTTCTCGCACTTATGCATTCCTGGCAGATAGTTAAGAAATCTTTGTACCCTTGTGCACCAGACCAGATGACAGCACCGCGTTACAGAGGTTCAATGCGCCAGAGCAACAGTGCAAATTGCTCCTTTTTAACCTTGAGTCAGGGCACTTTGCAGGAATCTAGAACAAAGCCATAGATAGCTTCTCCCCTATAGCACAATACTCAGAAATATTATACTTTAGGGAGGTACTGTAGTTATTGTTCCTGCTTTGGTCTTTATTTTCTAAGCCAAATATTTTTTTTTACAAAATTAAGTTTGTTTTCACATCTGAAGGTATGCATCTTTTCAAGTGATATTTGAAGCAATATATTCCTTGGCGAATCGGACCCAGTGCATAAACTGTACAAGGAAGCACCTCTAGAAATTGGCCCAAGCCGATCCCAGCTGCAGTGGAAACAATGGGTTCTTCAGGAGCACGTTTTGATGCTTGGGCAAACGTCTTGGACTGCACAGAACTGAAAGAGATCGAGGGAATATGTCATGCTTGAAGTATAATGCACTTCTACTCGCATAAGTTGTAACTACTGAAGTTTGTGAATATCACAAATGTACTTTGCAAATACAACTTTGACAAAACGAAAAGGTAACTCAGGACAAAACATGGCACGCTGTGAAAATATGGTCATAGTATTTAAAAACCTGGCCCTCTAGTCATTTATGTTACGCACCTACTGTGTTGGGCTTTTTGGTCAATCTTTCTGACACTCAAACATGTTAAACTGTTGTGAACGGCTATTCTGTCACTATTCCAAAATGATGCAATGGATTTTGGTTATCCTGTCATCTTTGGCATTAGACGTTATGGGGGAATCTTTTCCCTTGTCTCATCTCCCATCTGCTATCTGCTATAGAATATATGGAGCTGAGACACCGGGGAGGGGGCGCGGGTAATTTTAACCCCAAAAATCGGGAGGGTTTGGGTCGGGCGGGAAGTTAAAATATTAAAAATCTGAAACAGGAACACAACCCGCCTCGAACCCGTTTTAATGGAGGTGGGACGAGGGGCGGGCAACCAATCGTTCTCGGGATGCGGTGAAACATTTTCAGAAGGCTGCGTGCCTTCATTTTAACACGGTTTCTATTTTTTAACTCATATTAGGTAAAAGTTGGTGAGAAGGGCTGGATCCATCAGCTAAGAGCCTTTACAGCACTGCTTTTGGGCCAGGAAGAGCAGGGGTGTGTCCTCCAGGTCCAACAAGCTAACCTGTAAACCCGCCCCCCACCTCCACGATCTCCTGCCGAACCCCACAATCACCAATCCTCCCACGTGATCACCGCCACCACAATTACCGACCCCCGATCTCCCCCGCGATTTCTGACTCTCCCCTGAATGGATCTCCTACCCCCACCACCACCCACCGACCGCTCCCCGACCCGCCCTCCGATCTCTCCACGACCCCAGCGATCTTCGACCCCACCCCGCCCCACGATCACCCCGACCCTCCCAAACAAGCTCTACCCATCCCGCCCACGATCTCTACCCCCAACAACCACTAAACCTACCTGCTCCTATTTCCCCGCCCAACAGTCGGCCAAGCCTGTCAATCAGGCTGGTTTTCAGGCAGGGAATCTGTTTTTTTTTTTAAAAACTCGCACGCCATGGAGTTAAAACTCCACGGCATTCCTGACCATAACTTCTCCCCACCCCCCGCTCCGAAACCCCACCCCAGTCAATATCGGGGCCCATGAATGAAAGAGAAAAAGAGAGAAACTGGAGATTCACAAAAACAAACATATGAGACAATATGGATATAAAAGCTTTCAAAATATTTTCTCCTGGATCATGACATGGAATAGTTTCTACACCAGCCCAGCATCTTTTCGAACTCAGATCAGTATTTAGTACTCCCAAGAAGAATCTTATCAATTTTCATCAACTTTGTAGACCTGACTCCTATTCTCACAAGAGTGCTGGTTACATATATCCATCCCTTTACCTCTACATGTCCATGAAACCATATAATACAACTGATTAGAGACTATTTCAGTTTCGACTTCAAGACCTGTAATCCTTGAATAAAATAAGATTGTGATTTAGAATCATAGAATAATACAGCACAGAAGGAGGCCATTCGGTCCATCGAGTCTGTGCCAGCTCTTTCGAAGAGCAATCCAGTTAGTCCCACTCCCTCGCTCTTTCCTCATATCCCTGCAATTTTTTCTCCTTCAAGTATTTATCCATTTCCCTTTTGAAGGCTACTATTGAATCTGTTTCCACCACCCCATCCGGCAGTGCATTCCAAATCCTAACCACTCGTTACGTAAAAAAGTTTTTCCTCATGTCGCCTCTGGTTCTTTTGCCAATCACCTTGAATCTGTGCCTCCTGGTTAGCGACCCTTCAGCCACTGGAATCAGTTTCTCTTTATTTACTCTATCTAAACCCTTCATGATTTTAAACACCTCGATCAAATCTCCTCTTAGCCTTCTCTGCTCCAAGTTGTTTTCCTTTCAGTACTTCATGGAACGGTTTATTATTGTGAGGCTGATCCCATTCCCTCATGCTGTTGGATAGAGAAGTATTTACTTCAGGAGAATCTGCAAACTTAGGAAGTTTCTGTGTGGATCTATGTGCACGTATTTATAGAATAGATATTCTGTGTATTTACAAACTCCACGACAGTTGGACCATATCTCCTCCACCAGCCCCCGCCATCCCCCCCCCCACCCCCACCACTCCAACTGAACAAACTGAACAAAGGTGAGTCTTCCTGATGGCTCGGTGGAAGGACAGCAAATGTGCGTGAGGCAGTATCTCAGCAGGAGAGGAAGACATAAGCGTGGAGGGGCAAAGCAAGCAGTCAAACACAGTTAAGATATATTTTCCACTGTTTGGAGGATCGGTAACCCTGTTCTTTCCACTGGAAGAAATATGTCATCTTTTTAGACAAAAAGCTAACGGTAGAAAGTTGGCCAATCCTGGCTGACCTGTTTACGCTCTCAAACAGCTTTACAGTTACTTAAGTAGGAAAATCAATGCTAAAGGACATTAGCCGCTGAGAGTGGGGAAATGGAAAGTTGCATCTTGTAACTGACCCACATTACTGCAGAAATCTACTGCACCGATATTTAGTTTGCTGGTTTCCTGGCCTTTCCATCCCCTTTTAATGGCAACTGCTAGCAACAGAAAACAGGCAGATATCTAATACCTATTACATAACAGCACAAGAGCGAGAGAAAACGTCAGGTAGCCCATCAAGCCCACTCCATGCAGAGTTCATGAATGATTAGGTGTCATAGACTTCCCTCCCACACCACCTGCTGATCCCCTATTTTAGAGAATGCTAATTTCCTTCCCCTACTCCCCCTGAAAAAATAAAATAAAGCAGTGTTGTTAAATATCTTGATAATCTTCAATTCTGCATCTCAACAGATATCAATCTACATACGTTTTAAAGGTGCCAATTGACCCCCAAATCAACTACCCCTCTGGGAGCTTGTTCCACACAGCCACTGTACTATGGGAAGATTTTTTTTCTTCTAATTTTTGTTACCTTCAAAAGAGAGTTGGATATCTACTAGTAAAGGAGACATTTGCAGGGCTATGGGGAGAGCAGGGGAGTGGGACTAATTGGATATCTCTTCATAGAGCCGGCACAGACACGATGGGCTGAATGGCTGCCTTCTGTGCTGTATGATTCTATTCTTTAACCTTGCTCAAGACATATGAATTTCAGTAACTGTGTCCTCTTGTCTTGTGTGTATTGTCCAACATAAGTAGTTTGTTTATTTCCACCTCACCTGGATCTTTCATTGATTTCAAGCCCTGTATCAGGTCTCCCTTCAGTCTTCTTTTCTGCAAAAACGTGAGTTATCACTTAAGCCTTTCTTGATAACTCAGTCCCCTATGGCCAAAGATCATCTTTCTATTAGGGAATATCCTCAGTTTTGTACCGAATTTCTCCCCTATAACACAATACTCAGAAGACCCACCTATCGGGTCCCTGCTCCTCCACTGAGCTGCTCCGGTGATGTAAGTTATTGGGACCAATCACATGTGTCATGGTGTAGCTCCCACGCGCCATGGCAGCAGCACTTCGGAACTGCCAGGAAACCAATGAAGAGCTACTTGAGCCGAAATAAAAATCGCTGTGGGCTGAGAGAGAGATGGAGAGGTTTACAGAGGGAGTTCCGCAGAACATAACGGAGGCAACTGAAGGCTTTGCCATGAATGGTGAGAGGAAGGGGTAACGCAAGGAAGGTTGGAGTTAAAGGAAAGAAGTGTTTGGGAGGAGATCATAGGGATGGAGGAGATTGCAGAGATAGAGTTACATAGGAACATAGAAATCGCTAAATGAAACACCACCTAGGTCCATCTAGTTCATCTTCCACCATCCTGGTACTCGCATATTACAACAGTAATGGCGTGTTGACTAATCATGGCAATGAGTCTCTGTCAATTAGTCGACAATAGACTCAGATATGAGGTGGAAAAAATCCCTAGTGGTGGAAAGCTTTTGGAACCATTATTCTAGTCACCTGTTCCTCCCAAGCATGATACACCAATCATATGCCATGCTTGGTGAAGGATTTGAAGATGAGGAGAATAATTTTAAGTGTAATGTTTTGGTGGACTGGGAGCCAATGTATATCAGTGAGGATGGTGATGATAGGAAAGCAGGACTAAGCAGGACACAATATGGATGGCAGAGTTTTGGACAAGCAGCCGTTTAAGGATGGTGGCGGATGAGAGGCCCGCAAAAGATCATGAGAGTGGTCGAGTGTGTAGGCAACAAAGGCATTTATGAGGGTTTTCCACAGCAGAGAGAGACTGAGGTAGAGGCAGAGGTGGGCAATGCTAAAGAGGTGGAAATGATGGTGATGGTTAGAATCTGGGGTTGAAATCTCAGCTCAAGGTCAAATAGGAGACCAAAGTTACAAAGAGTCTTGTTCGCCTTGTCAGAATGGCCAAGTGGACGATGGAAATGGTGAAAAGGGCATGGAGTTTGTGCCAGGACCGAAGACGATGATTTTGGTCTAGGTTTCTGTATAGAGGAGGATATATTGGCCCAGATTTTGCGGCCAGCGGTGAACAAATGGCGCTCGCCATTCGTGACACTTGCAGCTGCTCAGGGACTTTTTCTGGGCTTTTGAGCGGCAACTTACAGTATTTAGAGAGCCTTTCCAGTGTGGCGCCCTCTACAGGGGCTCTGGGGTATGTATGAGCAGGACAAGCAACAGCGTGTCTCTTCAACCCATCAGATTGAAGAATCTTCACTGAGCCACGCAGAGGGGAATTTTAACCCTTAAAAACGGGTGGGTTGGGGTCGGGTGCGATGTTAAAATGTTAAAAATCTCGAACCCGCCCACTCCCAGTAATAACGGAGGCAGGTGGGGGGGGACGGGCAACCGACCCAATCCCAGGAGGCGGGTTGGTCATTTAAATATTCTAATGAGGCTGCATGCCTCAGATGTAGTCTCCATTTTACATTTAACCTGGCAGCTAAGGGGAGGTGAGGACTGCTGGATCCAGCAGGTAAGCATCTTTCCACTTACCTGCTTCCTCCCACCCCACCCCCCTTGCGATCGGACATCCCCCCCTGAGCCACAATCTCCCCACAACCCAGGAATGAGACTGAATACTTGTAAAATAAAATTTTCAGTGCCAGAGAGGTTGTTTGGCAGTAATTAAGACTTATCACGCCGTTAAAAATTCACTTACACCTGAATGCACCAGGCCTAACTTTTTCTGGCGTGCTTAGTGGGTAACTAGTGGATAAGTGCAGCAACTTCACACCCGTACGTAGATTTCAATGCCAAGTCTATCAGCGAGATACTGGTGTAGCGAAGCTTTTGGAGGAGCAGGGCAAATCAGACAGTAACTTCCGGATTTCCGCGTTTTACTGCGCATTTGCGTACTCTGGAAGTTGCTCTCCGATTTACTCCATAATAACGGGGAGCGCTGTTAGCCTCATCGTTATTCCTATCGCAAAATCCGAGACAACGTTGCAGATCTCAGGACAGCAAGTTCGAAAGTCTCATTTTGCACAACATTATGACTTTGTGTGCCAGTGATTAGCTTTTAATGTGATCGCATTAAATGCAAGTAGTTCCATGCTGTTCCCAGCACTGTGCTTTTCCTGGCCCCCTTTATTGATCCACTCTCAATTGGTTATTTATTTTAAAATCAAGGAACGAAGGTTGTGGGTTCCAGTTCCACTCCAAAGACTTGATCACAAAATCTAGGCTGACGCTCTAGTGCAGTACTGAGGGAGCACTGCACTGTCGGAGGTGCCCTCTTTCGGATGAGACGTTAAACCGAGGCCCCGTCTGCCCTCTCAGGTGGATGTAAATGATCCCATGGCACTATTTTGAAGAAGAGCAGGGGAGTTCTCCCCGATATCCTGGCCAATATTTATCCCTCAAGCAACATCACTAAAACAGGTTATCTGCTATCTATCACATTGCTGTTTGTGGGGCCTTGCTGTGCGCATATTGGTTGTGTGACTCCCTACATTAGAACAGTGACTTCACGTCAAAAGTACTTAATTGGCTGTAAAGCACTTTGGAACATCCTGAGGTTGTGAAAGGTGCTATATAAATGCAAATCTTTCTTCCTTTACTGTATATCCCAATATTTTCTAACAAGGAAACTTTTGAGGCAAATTATAGCCCAGTATTTCCTCAGAACCACTCCCTCACTGCTGCCATAACTTCACCGGAGGTGCTACAAAAACCCCATTCACATACATAAACTTCTGGCATAAAGTCAAGATTAGGGGCACCAATTTTGATGGTGGTATCCCGTGTCCAATTCCCTCTCCCCCCAGAGGTATGCCAGCTGCAAAATTGCCATCCAGCCACTTCCAAGTCTGAACAAGGAAGTGTAAATTAAAATGGTGAATTCAATGTCAAATCAGGTACAGAAAGAAAAATAAAGAGAGGGAAAGAAAGATTGGATTAATAGAGAGAGAGAAAAAAGTGACAGAAAGAAAAAGTTTAAAAAAATTAATCTAAAAAAATTCTCCAACAACAATTAAAATCTGAAGGAATGAGACTCCACACTTGTAATCATTAATTTTCAGTGGCAAAGATGTTGACTGGCAGTAATTAACACTTATCACATCGTTAAAAAGGAATTAGACTTGAAATGACTTGACTTAACTTTCTATGACTTCGTATCTACCGTTCAAGTACAGGAACTTCACGTCTCTCAATGCATTTGAATGGGGAGCCAATAGCT
This sequence comes from Squalus acanthias, assembly GCA_030390025.1. Taxonomy (NCBI): domain Eukaryota; kingdom Metazoa; phylum Chordata; class Chondrichthyes; order Squaliformes; family Squalidae; genus Squalus; species Squalus acanthias. The sequence continues at coordinate 154,578,973 of CM059428.1, forward strand.
GCTGTTTCCAATTGTGTGCTATGTTTATACAATGGAATCAAGATAACTTTGAAATCAAATAATGTGTTAGTATTTTAAAATTTGGTCTTAATGGGAATTGTTCCAAGGGCAGGGGAAGTTCAAACATTTCCCATCTGAACTGCATCTCCTCAGACGTGATTAGTTTGTAAACCAGCATGCCGACCTGCTATGTCATCTTAATTCAACCTGAAAGAATCCATGTGTACAAAAACTAATACTGTCGCATGACACATGTAAACTGAACTTGCAGTTCCGATCGCATAAACAAAAGATTTAAACATACAGTAATCCCTCCTCAACCGCGGGGGAGACATCCCTGAAACCCCCTGTGGTTAGTAAAACCGCGGTTGGCAAATACAGTATAAATGTTCAAATAACACAATAAAAAAGAATATAAAAGCAATAAAATCATGTTATTTACCTTAATCCTAAATTAAAAACAGTGTATACGCAAAAATTCACTGCCGCGGTTGACAAAAGTTGTCGCAGAGAGGAAACCGTGTCGACTTGAAATCCGCATATGGCAAAACCGCGATTGGAGCGGGATTCCTGTATTGTAAGAAATTACATGTCTCATGTAAGTAGGATGAATGCCATGTGGGGATAAATGTTTGTGTTCATTGATGTCAGTGGTGCAGAATGGAGTGCGTCCACAGTATTTTGGACAGTGACAGTACTGCTACATCAGGTATGACACAGATTGGATTCCAGCCAAAACTCCCTTTGCTTGGCCTCAGCAATTCACCTTTACCTCAACTTCAGACAAGCACGTCCAAACTGCACCAGTGCGACATTTCAATTTCCCCCACCGCCTGTCCTTATGCTTCCTCTGAAAGTCAGTGCGAATTCTCTTTCGATTCCTGCTAAATTTTGTGCTATGGGCTATCCCCAAATAGGAACTGGGTTGAGGCGGCCAGAACTTAATCCACTACAGTTGTCAGACAGCAGATCTGTCAAGATCAGGCTTAAGAGCCCACAAGTGAAAACATCGTCTAACTTACCCAATACAACCGAAGATTTAGGGCGCGAACAGGAATGTAAAGGTCAGGAAATCCGGCATGAATCATATCTGCCAGATTCCCACTGGGGTTTTCCATCTTCCTGTCGAGGCTGGGACAGGCATCTGAAGCACCTGCCGGAAGCTGGTGGAAGCTTCATTAGGGGGTATGCAAAAAGGGGGTGGGAAAAGGCACCGCACCATTTTCTGGCCCATGGGCATGCTGAATATTCTTAGCCACCCTCTTTCTCTTAATATACTTGTAAAAACCTTTAGTGTTGTCCTCGATAAGCCTCAAGTTTTTTCTCGTACCGCCTTTTTGCAGCTCTTACCACTTTCTTTGTATGCATTTAAAAGGAAGCTAGATAAGTACACCTTCACCCGCAACCCGACATCGGCAGGGAAAGGTGGGAAACCTCACTCTGGCAGACGTCGTTAGTAGAGGTACATCTTCCCATCTGCACCAGCAGACCCCCCAGTGGCATCAACAGTGGGATGTGAATACCTATCTAACCCTTCTGCTGGGAGGTTCCTCAGAAGCTTTACCTGGTGTTACATGAAAGAAAGCTTGCCAGGATGATCAGGGGCCAGTGTTTCCTGCCTGGCCGCACCTGCCAAGATGTTGGCAACTGTTCCTGCGGGGCCCTGGCAAACCACCTGGGAATGACTGCGGTGAGCTGCCTCCTCAGCGCCTGGATCACCACCGCAAGGACACTGATGTAAGAAAACTACTAGGCACTTGGTCTAAGCGTTAAACAAAGCTATAATCAACTGTTTTACAACATGGAGGTCTAGTTGTGTCCTTCACTAGTTCCTGTTAAGAATGTCCTGCGCAAGCTGGGCCTGTGCCCGAGTATTTATACTCTCCCTGGACAGCGCCACCCGTAGGCCACTCAGTATTATTTCATAAGTCTTTCTTTCATGAATGACAAGATTCATGTCAGACACCAGTGGCTACAATGTGGCACAGAGCTTGCACTTGTGCAGAGACGCTAAGGGCTTGAACCTGGTTGCGCCTATTCCTGCAGGCATGCTGCAGTGCTGACCTACGGGATGATGCTGTAGAGAGGCATTTCTTGCCATTGCTCCTCCTGAGCCCACGATCTGGCTTGCTGCTGGTCCGTCCAACGCCCCGCTCCTCGCACGCCCGCCCCCCCGGCCAGGCTTTGACTGTCAGCCACCTTAACATTAGTAAAGTTAACAAATAGAGTTGCTGGCTTCACTGAAGAACGGTGGGGGGGGCGTGATATTGACTTGAGTTCCCTGAACCTCAGCGAGGTGCAGCGTAGGAGGAGATTGAGCTTCTCACGATGGGCCATCACAGAAAGCTGCAGAACGCCACAGCAGGAGCTGCTGCCCACTACCACAGCTGGCACTGCGCTGCCCGTGGCATTTAAGCCCTGACCTGCTGTGCATCAGGGTCATTTCAGGCTGCAGCTGGAGACATACGTAACACCAGTTGGGCTGCATATAACCGATCGCAGATGTGCTGTCTGCCATGGTTAATGAATTGATCGCCTTTCCCCGGGACCCAGCAGGAAAGGGCTGTGAGGTGTGCAGCCACTCCCACGTGTGCAGGGTGCCAACACACTGGTAAAACTCTTGGGGCTGGATTTTCATTGACCCTTGGAGGCGTGTGGGGGGTTAAAATTGCGAAAACTGGCGGGCGGGCACAAGTCCACCTCCATCCCGCCTCCACGCAATTTTCATTAAATCGTGTCTGCTGGTCCCGACTCTGTCCCGCCTTTAAGAGGCGGGATAGGTTGTTAAGGCCCTTAACAAGCACTAAATTGGCTCTATAATGCCATTTTGAAAGGCCTTTTTGATTTTAACCCTTGTTCTACGTGAAGCACGCCTGTTCTGAAACACGATTGTGAAACCTGGCGGGAGCACATTTGGATAGTTGACGCTGGCTGGCTGTGGGGATGCATATGGGAATGGATGTATATATGGATGGAGAGGAGACATATCTGGGAGTGGTGGTGTAAAAATATCTGGGAGCAGACTTAGGGCTACTGCTGCTCATTTTATATCCAGGTCCTCTCACAGCAAAGGCCAGGCAGTGTTTGAAGACCTTCAATGCAGCAGCAATGATGACATCATCAGAGGCGACTTTCAGACTAAAAACACTAATTGGTTCATGGGTTCCCACATGCTGGAACTCAATTGCCCAATTAGGTGAAAATTGCATCAATCTCCCACATCCAATTGCAGGCGGGTGGATAACACGACCCCAACCCACCCCAGTATCAAAATCCAGCCCTTGGAGTTTAACTTCTTCAGTCACCGTAAAGCATTGGCCCAGGTTCTGGGCCTATTTGAGTTGTCGGTTGTTTCTGTTGAGTTGTCCGCTTGTCTGGCTGTGGCAGAGATTCTTTTTTTAAGCTGTTTATCGGCCTTTTGCGGGTTTTCTAAGTTGGCACGTGTGCTTAAAACATAACTATTAATAGCCAAGGGTTTCACTCATTCACCGGAAACTGTCATTACGACATTGCTGTATGCACAAAGCTGTAATAAGGACACCACTAATCTTCGGTGTCTTCCTAAGATAAGAGGCAATAGTGGGATCAAGACCCAAACGATGCCGTCAGTAGTGCTGGGACGTTGTTCTCCGTCGTTGCTGCTCGATTTTATGCTACGCACCCACCTTCACCTGGCAAGCTGCACAGAGTGGCACGACAGGGGATAGCTGGAGTCAACTGTAATGAGGATAAGTGGCTCACAGGTTTGACTCCAATGGTTGCTGACAGATCTTTGAGATGCCAGAAATTCTCTGTAGCTCAGGGCTTGCTCCAGCAATCCTGCTCCAGCTAAGGAAAGCGAGCCCTGCATTTAAACCCCGTGCCTACAATGGACATCTCTGCACTGCGTGCTAGAGGGAGGGAGAGAGGGAGAGAGAGAGAGAGGAAGAGAGGGAGCTCCTGCAGGCGGGAGAAGGGATGCGTGGAGTTTAACAACTGGCGTTCCATTCAGAAATTTCGGTCTGCTGCAGAAAGCTCAAGTGCAGCTGCAGCAGCAGCCGTTGTGGTTCTGGGCATAAACAGAAATGCTTGGCTTTAAGCGCCAGAATATCTGTTGCGCTCACAATAGAAGAGGAGCAGGGGAGTTCCCTCCCCCCGTGGAGTCCTGGCCAATATTTACCCCTCAACCAACATCACTAATACAAATGAACTGGTCGCTCATCTCATTGCTGTTTGTGGGAGCTTGCTGTGCGCAAATTAGCTGCCACGTTTCCAACATTACAACACTTCAAAAGTACTTCATTGGCTGGAAAGCGATTTGGGACGTCCTGAGGTCGTGAAAGGCGCTATATAAATGCAAGTTCTTTAATTATAGAAGACTGCCAGGGCCAGCCTAGCCACAAATCCCCTCTATTGCACAGGATGGAGCGGGCCATTCGCATCCAGTTGTTTGAGCTGCACGGCTTTGGGTTGGACTGAGGCCAGGCGTGTGTGTGTCTTCTCTGCAGCCTTCCACACCGGCCTGCACTGCTCCATCAGTGGGTGCAGCGAAGCACTGTAGAACATGGAGGCTGCCGACTGTGACAAATACAGCTGAGCCTTTTTTTAAGTGATCCTCGCTTATTTGCAGTGTTTTACAGTGATCGCCACCACTTGTTTGCCTGAAAATAGCTTAAATCTGATTATTATCCAAAGAATTGAATATCGAGCCCGAGCTTACTCAGCTGGTGGGATGGAATGGCCGGAAACTCCACCAGGAACTGGGTACATTGGCTTGAAATGGAATCACGCTGTGGCCATTTGACAGGCGTAAAACGCCAGTTATGGGTTAGAGCGAGCAGCGTGTGCGTGCTCATTCCAGACCGGAAGGGCACCGCCCGCCATATTGGTTCGGGCTCCTCCGCAGGCGTCCTGGATGTGCACCTGGAAAAGGAGTTAGACCCTTTTCATGTCAAAATAGGGGGCCTAACGCAAATAGGAGGCCTTCTTTGCAAAAATTTGATTGCGACTGACCACATCACGTGACGTGCTAGCTGCGGTCAGTTTCTTCAGCCGCTCAGCTGATCCTTAAAGGGACCGCTGGAGGTGGCGCTGGAAAGGTCAGTTTCAACTTTTTTTTTACTTTTGCTCTGCGCCTCCCGGCTCCACTTCAAATCCACTGGCTACTGTTGGCCACAGCTCCCCCCCATCCTTCCCGTTCCTCCCCAGACTCTCCTCAGGGATTGGCATCCGAGCCGGCCAATCCAGCGACCCAGCGAGACCAGCAATCCGTCTCTGGGTGCGTGATGTGACGCCCGCCAGTAATGAGCCACGAGGCCGGCGGACCAATTTGCCATGGTTCTGCCGCCGGCCTCATTCGGCACGAACAGCGTGCGCAGCACTCGGACCGCGCTTCCATCCGGACGCAATCCAATCTCTCGGCCGTTGGGTGTTGCCAGCTTGAAACAGGCGTTTCCAGCGGCCTGGTTTTGGGGCCGAGCCTCTGTCCAAACAAGGTCAATGACACAAGAGGTGGGGGAGAGCGGGGACAGGTCTGGGGGCGAGGGCTCCTTGCATTGGGAGTTCCTGTCACCCTGGCCCCAATGGGACCCGGCGTAAGTCTGGAGGCCAGTACGCCAAGTTAGACGAAGTGCTCCACCCTCCAGAAGGGCACAGGTAGATCCTTGGGGAGGGAGATAGTGGGAGGTTCAGGCCCAGGAAGTGGCCTGAACACCCGAAGATGAAGGTTGATTTTTCTTTTTAATTTTGAGTATCTGTCTCCTTGGTAATGGGGCCAAAAGGGGCAGAAAATTATTTTCTCGTTGAAGGGAAATGGGGCACTTCCCTCCAATGGCACCAGAATTTCCAGCAGCGCGGGGCTGCCAGGTGCCCAAGACGCTCCCATAGTGGCACGGGTGCCCACCAGGGGAACGCAAAGTGAGGTGCCCTCCCATTGATGCTGCAGGTATAATCCGGGAATGAGTGCTGGGATCATCGGCGACGGATTTTCAGGCCCACTGTCTCTACCTGAGGAGAGCTTTGTAGGATTCAATAGAGTAAAGGTGGGTGGATAGCGTCAATGTCAAGCTTTCTGTTTCTGAAAGGCAATACAATGCTTGTTTTGCTGCAAGAATTTGAGAATTGCTGACATTGCTTCATTCTGGTCGAATGATGCATTTCACAGTTGCTCTCTGCATTGTCACCAAGACTCCTCAAACTTTGTTGCTGAATATTTCACAGTGGTACAGCACTTCAATCTGCAGTCGCAATGGTGTAGAACACAATCGAGTATTAATACTATCAATTAGGAATTTTTTTTTAATACCTGCATTTATGTAGCACCTTATCGTGCTGTCAGAACTTTTCAAACACCTTCACAGGATAAATTACTTTTGTGCGTATGAACCTAGGAACATAAGCAGGCCATTTAGCCGCTCACTGTAGCGCAGTGATGGTTATTATGTGACTGTAGATGGCAGTCATCTGTGCCAGTAATGTCTCACAAACAGCAATGAGGCGAATGACTCGGTTTTGGTGGCGTTGATTAAAGGTGAAATGTAGGCCCTGACACCAGCAGGAGAACTCCCTGCTCTTCTTCAAACAGGGCAATGGGATCCTTAATGCCCACCTGAACAGGCAAACAGAATCGCAATTAAACATCTCAAGTGAGGGATGGCACCTCCCACAATGCAACCCAGGTGACCAAAAGCCTGGCCGGTATTTTGCTGGCTGCGTCAACCCACAGCCTTCCGGCCTTGGGGGAGGGGCGGGGTGGGTAGGCACTAGGCAGTGCCGCCAAATGAGTCGAGCTGACACATTCTCCCATTCCTTTTTCTTCCTCCAGTTTGTTCTCCTCCTCCTGTTCTGAAGACAGTAACTCATGCTGGGGTACGGTTCCATTGCGCCACCAGGCCTCCAGCCCCTCACCGAACTGAGCACTCTTCATGCGTGAGCCGAGACAGTAAGTGTCAACGAGCTTTTCAACCATTGGGGGGCATCGCAGCCAATCCCAGCATCTATACCTACACACACTAGCAGAACTCACTGATCAGGAGCAGGACCCCAGGCTAGGTTTTGCTTTTCCACCCATCCTTATCCCAGGGATACTATACCCTCGAAATTACAGTGTGCAATATTAGTGTCTCTGGAATTCCCTCCCCAAACCGCTCCGCCTCTCCACCTCTCTCTCCTTTTTTAAGACACTCCTTAAAACCTACCTCTCTAACCAAGCTTTTGGTCATCTGTCCTAATGTCTCCTTCTCTGGCTCGGTGCCAGTGGTTTTTGTCTGATTACGCTCCTGTGAAGTGCCTTGGGCTGTTTTACATATAAATGCAAGTTGTTGCTGTAGTAGATGAACATCGAACGCATACATATGAAATTACTCTGTCTGGTAATTTAATGGACGCATTAATCTATTCAAAATAAACAGGTTAACTTAACATCTCCATTAAAATAGTGGACAGCAGAAAAGGTGATATTGCACAAAGTAATTTCTACACTAATATGGATGTTTTGTCTCCACACCCACCTGTCTGTACCTGTCTTCCCATCTGTTAGATTTCTTCTCTTTGGCCATCTCTTGCTGAATCTACTCTTCACTGATGAGCCCTTTAACCGATCCTCTAAATCTTCATATCGCTAACCTCCAAAACTTCCAAAAGACTGAGCAGTGAAGAGATGTCGAGGCCGGGGAGCGGGGTGGTGCAGGGGGGACCTCCTGACTGCTGGTTGTGATCTACAGATTCCGTGACACACAGAAGGCACAGATGGGAGTTCGACAATTTCTCATTGCTTGTTCCATTTCACAGAATTCAACGCAGCTGGTATGCAGCAGAAAGCATCTTTGCACTAATTTGTCCTTCGAAACTATTTGTTTCAATTCTCACATTTTAGTCATTAAAAACTCAACTCTCCAGAACTCTTGCAGGGCTTGTGAAGCAGGCCTGTTGAGAAAGAAGCAACTGTAATATCAATAAAATATTACACATTAAAAAAGCAAGAATCTTTTTGTTTAAAAAAAAGTCTTTCATGAAAAAAGCATGTTAATACATGTACCAAAAACAGAAATACCTTACCTTCTTTGTGTTTAAATATAGCTAGCAGATAAATGATGGCTTATAATAATAATTATACTGCTTGGTGGGAACTGCATCTCAAGAGATGTAGGCCAGGCTTTTATCACATTAAACATACACACAGCTTATAAAAACAAAGTAGCGGTGTTTAACAGCATATAAATAACTGATGTGCCGATGATGTAGCTACTGTGTCAGTTTGCATTATTGATGAATGCCCCTAAAGGAAACAATAGCCATTGCGGAGCTTGGGGTTGTAGCGTGTAAGGTCCCATCAGCTGCGTGAGGAATGCCGACTTGTGCTTTCATCTGCCAGCATCTGCAGTGGCCCAGAAGGTGCCGAGGTTTGGAAACAGGTGGCACTTTGCACGACTGAGTCCCAAGGGGGGCCAGCGACTGAAGCTTGTGACTTGCCATGTCTTCATACAGCTTGGGACAACAAAAACATGACAAGATGACAGATAGTAGTTTCAATGTACAGTGACAAACAAATTAGTGCAAAGATGCTTTCTACTGAATACCAGATGTGTTGAATTCTGTGAAATGGAACAAGCAATGAGAAATTGTCAAACTCCCATCTGTGCCTTCTGTGCGCGATCAGTGTGTCAAGTGCTCGTGGTTTTTGTGTAGTTGTCGACTGCACTTAATAAGAACTTGGCAATGTTGGGCCCGTTAATGGGTATGTTTAATGGTCAGGCCATAATTCTGTACATATATCTGGTTCGGGGCCTAAAGTCTCTCTTTTGACCAAGAAACAGATTTATCAATTCTAGTCACAAGGGTCGGTTTTTCTTTTCTGCTGTGGTCAGTTTTCTGTCAGCCGTGTTTTGTTTGCTTTTCTCATCTAAAATCCTGTTTCCTTTTTACAGGAAAACCTTTTAGTTTTTACCGACAGATTTGCCCCAGATAATGCCTGTAGTAATTACTTTCAGCTATCAGTGCGTTTCTCATCGGCAGTTCTTTTTACTCTTATGTTCCTCTTTCCTTCAGCCCACAGTTGCTGGGACAAATTACTGACCGCAGGCTGTTTGCAGTGAAATCATTTAGCAGCACTTAAAATTAAGGAGCAGATACAAAAATAACGAGTAACGCTTGTTTCTAAAATAGTATTTGAGTTCATGGTCCACCCGCCATCTCATATCGAACCTCTCACAGAGACTTTACTGTTAGGTTACATAGAATTACATAGAATTTACAGCACAGAAACAGGCCATTCGGCCCAACATGTATATGCTCCTTACGAGTGTCCCCCCACCCTACTTCATCTAAACCTATCAGCCTAGCCTCCTATTCTTTTCTCTATTTCCCCTTAACAAGGACCACTTGCACAAGCAATCGTTGGATTGCACCAAACCAATGGACACAATTCTATTCTTCTATCGCTACTGAGATTGCACTTTTGTCAGTAACTGTTATCACAAAGTGCCAATGGTGTTATAATTTGATTGTGAGACTGATAGATGTGTAAGCAGAGGGTCTTCGCAGAACCAAGTTCAATATAGCAATCATTATCTGCTGGTGACATTTGCAATCCATGTAAAATTTTAAGAAGATGCAGTGCAATGCGGACGGAGCAGTGCTGTGGGATTAGCTATGGATCACTTTAGCAAAGAGTGGACGAAATGGACTCCTTCGATATATTTAAACCTCTGCGGTTCTAAACTTCTATGTGATCGAGTCAAACCCAACTCTTCAGTAGAAAAGCAAGATTTGGAATCTCCTCTTCCTAATGCAACTTTAACTAGATACTGGGGGGGAGAGGAGACATGGAAAGTGGAAGAGTATCCAGTCCCCAGGGTTATCCTCCTCCCTTTAATAAGCATCGCGCATTTCGGTTAAAGCACTTCAGATGGATCTCATCATAAAAAAGTACTTGGGTCATTTATTATCAGTGCAGAACAAAATGCTAAAGCACAGCTGTACGTTTTAAGTATTATAAATTGAGGCTGTAATAAGCATCTTTGAAAGTGCAGTGATCTCTCTCTCCTTGTCATTCATCAATGCATTTTCAACCATGCTAGACAGTTAAAACCAGATTGTTTACCAGAAACCTCTCCATGATAGATGAATGCATCATTTGAGAGCTTGCTCATCTCCAGGGAAAATACCTCAGAAATGTGCCTGTGACAGCAGGTGATTATTGTGTTAAATAGTCACCTGAAATCAGGTAAATATAGATAAAATGGATACCTGCCAGTAAGTTACAAGAATGGAACAAGATCGAAGGGATTCAAAGACATTGGGAGAGGTACGCAGAGGCCTTGTAAGGCTGTAGGTTATACATACACTTATACATAAGTGGTTATCCCTTATTTTAGCTGTCGCAGATCTCCTGTGGTATGGCTCGCTGTGAGTCGGAGGATATACTGTATTGTCTCAAGTAACATTATCAGAGCCACTGACTTATGGGGCTGGATTTTGCCAGCCCTGGGGAGGCGGGTATGGAGGCGTGACAGTTGGCAAAATGGCAGAATCTGGGGGTGGGTGCCCAACCCGCCTTCGTGCCTTCTTGCCAGGAGGTGGGTAGCCGTCCCGCGCCGGGTCTCGTCTCTTTGGAGGTGGGAAGGGATTACAGCCACTTAACTGCCTGTTAACAGGTAGTTAACAGGCAGATAAGAGGATTATCCCCATTTTGCCCACACAAGTGCAGGCTTCCCAAAGGCTCCGAACCCCGCCAGGGTCACCGAGGTGAGCAGTGGGTCTGCGGGGGTCGGAGAGGTGCAAAAGTGCGCTGTAAAGGTAAGTGATGGGTGCAAGTGTGGAGAGGTGAGTATCTGAGGTAAGTGGAAAGTGTTAAAAAAAGTTTACTTACCTTTGTTTCTTCCTGCAGGCTTCAAGAGTTGGGGATACGGAGAGTCTCGCACCTCCACAGCAGAGATGACAGATGGCCGTTGCATTCTCCAATGCAACAACCATCTAATTTCTGCAAAAGAAAGAGGTTTGATGAGTCTTGTATTCAAGAACTCATCAAACTACAGAGAATGTCAGTGTTTGACAGCTTCACAGAGCTGTCAAACGATGACAATTCATCTGTCAAAAATTTTTGACAGATGAAACGTCATACGTTGACGTTCTCTGTAACTGGCTTTCCCTTAATTGGCCTGCTAAGCCCGCTGGGCAGGCTTAACAAGGTCAATCAAGGGAAAATAGCGTGGGTTGGCCAGAAGTTGATGGAGGCGGGACTGAAACCCGACAAGTGGGAGTCCTTCCTCCAAAAGCTCCCCATTGGCAAAATCCAGCCCATGGTGATTGTATGTTAAATTGTGATTCTATTATACTGTACCCTGGAATGGTTAGTGGTATTTTAGGGTGACATTCGAACAACTGCATGCATATTTGCGAGGAAAATGCAAATCTTGATTATTATTAAACGTGTGTTTAAGTATGCCGTTAGTATTAGCTCTTAGCCTTTTCAAAGCCCGTGATACAGAGGTAAATGATAAGGATGGAGTTACAACAGTACAACTATCATTCATCTGTCATTGCGAGGTAGCGGGTGTGGTAGCATAGTGGTTATGTTACTGGACTAGTAATCCAGTAGGACTGGAGAATGAGAGTTCATAATCCCACCACAGGTAGCTGGGGAATTTAAATGTAATTAATTAAATAAATGGTAACTACCGGATTGTTGTAATAAACCTATCTGATTCACTAATGTCTTTTAGGGAAGGGAATCTGCTGTCCTTACCTGGTCTGGTCTGTATGTGACTCCAGACCCACAGCAATGTGGTTGACTCTTAACTGCCCTCTGTGTTTCAAGAAGGCGGCTCGCCACCTTCTCAAGGGCAATAAATGCCGGCCTTGCCAGCGACGCCCTCATCCCATGAACGAATAAAAGATGCTTATTACAGCATCAATTTATAACGCTTAAAACAGTGACGACATTTCAAAAGTAAAGCGCTTTGGGACCTGAGGTCATGAAAGGTGTTATTTCTTTCTTATTCCAGAATGGGGCTAGGTAGAAAGCAGGCTGCAGACACTGCTTAGAAAGGCCCAGACCCACCATTTCCCTGTGAGCATCACTTCCCGCTGGGAGCACCGAATCGTGGAATTGCTCCTCCAGATAGATGCTTTGCACCGATATATGGTACAGTTTTCTGAATGCACACTCCCCAGCGCAGCGTCTCACCCACAGGGAGCACATATTGCTTCAGCCCAGCCTAATTCCCAGTACAAGGCACAAACAACTGTGCAAATGAGGGTCCACATGGGTCTCATTTATACAGTGAATGAAACCAATTGTGTGATGTCCCCATGAGATGGATAATGTGGTGTTCTGCTTATGCTGCAGTATGCGTTCCTTAAAATTATTATAATCATTTTATTTAATTCTATTTCTGTGACATACTTGCCGTTCATGATTGCTTGGCGTTTCAAAAGGTAAATAACTTCTTGACCTATTTTTCTAATTGATATGATTTAATAACGTGGGGTTGGGAAAGGTTGGCTGCTTTATATTATTTGAAATCCTGTTGGAGTTTGCACATGGATGAAATAATTAAAGTTGACGGCCCACTTTTGCAGAGAAAGGCTCAGCGGCTGATTGTTCTCTTAATTAACTGTCAGATTTACACTTTTTCACTTTGAATGTAAACTCTTTTTGTTGAATTTGTGCTTATCAAGTTGAAGCATGTCAGTGCTGAGGAATGGAATATTTTCCTGTGTTTCCCAGTGTCAGCATTAAGCTCTCACAGATGTTGGGTAAAGCTCCCTCTGATCTGTCCCATCAGTGAGGCAAGATTTTCTCTGGTTGCGATGTTTAAGTGACATTGTAAGGAGAGCGGGACGATTCTCTGTGTTCACTATTTCTGGCTAAACCTTTAAAGCACTCAGACAATTGGTTTGCGATTACACTAGAAATAGTGATAAGAAAATATCATCATGCTGTGTGTGCAATGTTGATAACACATAGTGACCAGAGGAAATTTTCTAATGTAAGCAAAGCACTGTAACAATGTGACATTTCCATTTCATACATATGCCCTCCCACTCCAGAAACTTGAGCACAAAAATCCAGGCTGACACTCCAGTGCAGTACTGAGGGAGTGCTGCACTGTCGGAGGTGTCGTCTTCCGAGGCCTTGTCTGGTCTCTCGGGTAGACCTAAAAGATCCCAGGACACTATTTCGAAGAAGAGCAGGGGAGTTCTCCCCAGTGTCCTGGCCAATATTTATTGCTCAATCAACATCACCAAAACAGATTATCTGGTCATTATCACATTGCTGTTTGTGGGAGCTTGCTGTGCGCAAATTGGTTGCCGCGTTTCCTACATTACAACAGTGACTACACTTCAAAAAGTACTTCATCTGCTGTAAAGCGCTTTGGGACGTCCGGTGGTCGTGAAAGGCGCTATATAAATGTTAAGTCTTTCTTTCTTTCCTTATGACCTCTCCGATTTTGCAATAATTATGGGCTCATTCAGTGCAATTTTATTCTCTGGACTCATTAGGAACTGGATGCTAAACCCAAAAGTAATAGCCTCCAAGGAGTAGGTGTACACTTAGGCACTCCAGCTTTCTCTAAAACTCTGAACACGATTGTCCATTCACAATACTTGTGTCAGGTGTTGAGGGAAACAACAAAAAGGGAATAGCCTAGATGAACGTGTCTTCATCAACCGACCAGTTACAGACATCTCTTTGCACGGGAGCATTGGTGGGAGTGACCACTACACAATTTTTGTGCAAAGTCTTGTCTTCAGAGTGAGGGCAACCTCCAACATGTAATGCGGCACTGCCACTGTGGTAAGTGGGGCAGACCAAGGGCAGACCTTGCAGCCCAAAGCTGTTAGCTTTTCTAAAGCTGTTGTTCCACTCTTACTCAGTTTCCTGATTTGGAACTTCACTAGCATTTCGGCTCTGAATTTCTGCATAAATGGCTGTTTTCAGCTGTTTATGTTGTTTTATCTGGGGGCTCCACCAATCTCAGCTGAAGTTACAGCAGGAGATCAGGACAAACCACGTGGAAATTCAGAGTCTGCTTTTGAGGGTTTATCCTTTCTGCACACCACTTGCCATTTTCTGGCATTTTGGCATGCAGGATGTCCACTCTAACGGAAATTAGGGAATCAACTATCGTAGTAGCTGATTTAAAGGGACCAGGTGAATATCTTCAATCTTTCATATTTCAGTCATCTTTTGACTTTTTTTTTCCTCTGTTGGCACTCAGATTCTCACCAGCCTATGAGCCAATTATTCAATTCCCCCTTCCTTATCTAAGGTATTTGGAATAATAAACAGGCCCACAAAGGGATGCCAGGCAGGTAAGGCTGCACAAGAGCTGATCAGTCCCCTCGCACCCACATCCGCAGTCAGAATTGGCCAGACACCACGTTGGCAGACAACTAGTACATGCAGAGGCTTCGCTTCCCAACGGGAGCTGGGACAGCAGGCCCACTGGCACCGCTAAGATACGTGAATGCCTGATGAACCATAATGTTGGATGCTTTCCCAGAAGCACCCCAATCACAGTGTGTCATCCACCAAAATGCCGCCAACTATATCTGTAGGCCTCACTCATCTACCTGGCCTTGAAGAACTGACAGCACAGGGTTGGGAGACAGCAGAGAGCTGGATACAGAGCCATGACAAGTGCTGCAAAAACACGGTGACAAGAATCATAGAATCATAGAACGATACAGCACAGAATTTGTTCCATCGTGCCTGTGCTGGCTCTTTGGTAGATCTATTCAATTAATCCCACTCCCCTGCTCTTTCCCCGTAGCCCTGTAATTTTTTTCCCTTCAAGTATTTATCGAATTCTCTTTTGGGAATGTTGCTATTGAATCTGCTTCCACCACTCTTTCAGGCAGTGCATTTTCGATCAAAACAACTCACTATTTAAAAAATTGATCCCCCACCTTCTGCCGCTGGAAACGGTTTCTCCTTATTTACTCTATCAAAACCTTCCATGATTTTTGAACACCTCTATCAAATCTCCTCTTAACCTTCTCTGCTCTAAGGAGAACAACCCCAGCTTCTCTAGTCTCTTCACATAACTGAAGTCCCTCATCCCTGATACCATTCTTGTAAATCTCTTCTGCACCCTCACCAAGGCCTTGACATCCTCCCTAAAGTGTGGTGCCCAGAATTGGACACAATACTCCAACTGGGGATTAACCAGTGTTTTATAAAGGTTTAGCATAACTTCCTTGCGTTTGTACTCTATTCCTCTATTAATAAAGCCAAGGATCCCATCTGTTTTTTTAACAGCCTTCTCAACTTGTCCTGCCACCTTCAGAGATTTGTGTACACACACCCCCAGGTCTCTCTGGTCCTGCACCCCCTTTAAAATTGTACTATTTAGTTAATATTGCCTCTTCTCATTCATCCTCCTAAAATGTATCACTTCACACTTCTCGGCATTAAATTTCATCTGCCACGTGTCTACCTATTTCACCAGCCTGTCTATGTCCTCCTGACATCTGTTGCTATCATCCTCACTGTCTACGTCATTTCTGAGTTTTGTATCATCTGCAAACTTTGTAATTATGCCCTGTATACCCAAGTCCAAGTCATTAACATGTATAACAAAAAGAACAGTGGTCCTAATACTGACAAGAATGTAATATTTTCATCGGTACACTTTTGGTTTGACAGCTGTGGCTTTAAATTCAGGCGCAGTACAGAAGGAGTTTAAAGCCAGCTGCAGTTAACAGGAAAAATTCAGCTGAATTCAATACATATGTTGCAAGGTCGATTCAAATTGAACACAAAGCTTGAGGGGAGGAACCAAGCTACTTTTGAACAAAGATTGTGCAATTTGCTCAGTTATATGTGTGACAGCCAATTATTTTCGAATCTGAATGCCAGCTATGAAAATCCAAACATCCCAGAGCTTGGAAGGGTATTTAAGTGACTGGATCTGTCCATTACGTTGAGTTATTCGAAGAAAGTTGACCCAAATGGAATCTTCAGAGGAAACGATGAGGTAAACCAGCTCACGGCTGTAATCAGAAAAGATTACATAAGATAAAAGGACCCTTTATGTATAAAAGTTACCTGTAAAAGAATCGTTTAGCATTAGATTGTGACTTTCTATTGTGAATATCTAATTGCGTTATATCAATATTAGATTATTCAAAATAAAAGCGGAAAATGCTTGATAACACTCATCAAGTCAGGCAGCATCTGTGGAAAGAGAAACAGAGTTAACGTTTCTGGTCGATGAACTTTCATCAGAACTGGCAATGTTAAAGAGGTAACAGTTTTTAAGCAAGTGCAGAGTCTGGGAAAAAGGGGGGAGAAAAGAACAAAGGGAAAGGTCTCTGATAGGGTGGAGGGCAGGAGTGATTAAATGACAAAAGGGATGATGGATGATTATTCACTTGTTCTGTGTTTGTTTAATAAATTAGCTTAATAGTTTGAACTTAAAATGAGGTTTGCTGGGATGCACATGCACGCTGGGCCGACTGGGCTCCTTCTGTGCTGTATCATTCGATGATTCTATGATATACTTACTATGAGCTAGAAAGTTGTCATGGGCGGTAGAGCAAAGTTTCACACCGGACGTCTGTTAAACACTCCGCGCAATATTCAATTCCAATGAAGTCGAATTTTTACCCCTATATTTCTTAATCTCTTCTCGTGGATGGTTAATGAGGTAATGTCTCCACTGCTGCAGGCCTGGCCATTGCAGAATGGGTACTAATGTGTGGATATATATTTTAAATGTTTACTATGGCTATTCAACTTGGTACACCAATACCTACACCTTGCTCTTCTTCAAATCGTGCTGTTGGATCTTTTACATCCACCTGAGAGGGCAGACAGGGTCTCGGCTTAACTTTGCAGCTGAGAGGCAGCACCTCTGACAGTGCAGCATTCTCTCTCAACTGCATTCAAGTGTCAGAATTATGTGCTCAAGTCTCTGGAGCAGGGCTTGAACCCACAACCTTCTGACTCGGAGGCGAGAGTGTTACCCACTGAGCCACAGCCAAATGTGCTAATTTGCTTAGAGCAAGGTGGCAGCAACTGAAACAGCTCTTGTAGATGTGTCAAACACTTATCTGCCACCTGTAATTCCGGGTTGACTATTTTTTAATCATTCTATGTTTCTTCTGATGCTTTCCTATTCTCTCTGTCAGGACACTTGCTATTATTTCTATGATTTGCCCAACTATCAATAACGTGCTGACGCGTCGACAGTTCCCCTTGATAAACCTGTGACCTTTTTTTTATAAATTGGCATCACATTTGCGTGCTTCCAATCCCTTGGCAGAACTCCTATGTTTAACGATCTCCATTAATCTTAGATCGATTTCATTTGCCACCTCCTGTAATGCTTAGTTTTGAAGTCTATCAAGGCCTTGTTCTCTTTTTATGTCCTTAGACTGTCTATCACTTCTTAGTGAGTAATATCTCCACCTATCAATTTCTCCTTAAATACCAATTGTGTGTGCAGATCATAGTTCTCAGATTCATTTGTAAATACTTAAACAGAAATCATTAAAGACATTTGCGATTCTTTTGATTATTAATTATCATATCCGGCTGGGATTCTACTGTTTCTTTTGAGGTAAGGATCTAGTTATCCTATGTTTATAAAAGCCTTTATGGGCAGTCCAGCTCCTTTTAGATCATAGAATTTACAATTATCTCAGGTTAGCCTTCTCTCAAAGATGCAATCGAAGTGCAAAAGGTCCACGAATCATTGGAGATCAGCTTCAGTGAAGTCTTTAACACGTAGTAGAACCGAGTGTTAAGAGCAATAAATGGCATCCTGTTAAAGCGCTCTAGCATGAAGTATACTTCAATGGAAGGAAACCCTGGCTATTTTCTGTCAGTTATGTAAAGTGTTTGAATGAATCAAAACAAAGCGTGTTACTTTTCAATTTCAAGCTTATTTGTTTGAAGGTCAGTCATGATGTTCTTTCAATAGATATCAAGGTCAAACTTTTATAAGCTTTTATAAGCTTTTACATAATAAATTTTAGGAAGAGAGGGTATAACAGTATGCCTATTACTGAGCAAACAACTAACACTGCCCCTTGACATTCAACGGCATAACCATCGCAGAATCTCCCATCCCCCATCAACAATATCCTGGGGGTCACCATTGACCAAAAACTTAACTGGACCAGCTACATAAATACTGTGGCAACAAGAGCAGGTCAGAGGCTAGGTATTCTGCGGCGAGTGTCTCACCTCCTGACTCCCCAAAGCCTTTCCACCATCGACAGGCACAAGTAAGGAGTGTGATGGAATACTCTCCACTTGCCTGGATGAGTGTAGCTCCAACAACACTCAAGAAGCTCGACACCATCCAGGCCAAAGCAGCCCACTTGATTGGCACCCCATCCACCACCTTAAACATTCACTCCCTCCACCACCGGTGTACCGTGGCTGCAGTGTGTACCATCTACAAGATGCACTGCAGCAACTCACCAAGGCTTCTTCGGCAGCACCTCCCAAACCCGCAACCTCTTCCACCTAGAAGGATAAGGACAGCAGGTGCTTGGGAACACCACCACCTCCAAGTTCCCCTCCGAGTCACACACCATCCTTACTTAGAAGTATATCGTCGATCCTTCATCGTTGCTGGGTCAAAATCCTGGAACTCCCTCCCTAACAGCACTGTGGGAGTACCTTCACACCTTCACCACACGGACTGCAGCAGTTCAAGAAGGCGGCTCACCACCACCTTCTCGAGGACAATTAGGGATGGGCAATAAATGCTGGCCTTGCCAGCGATGCCCACATCCCATGAATGAATAAAAAAATCCCCCTCCCTGGGCACTTTCTCAGGCTGAACCAGACTGTTCAACATTGAATCCAAGCAGAGCTTCCAACCCCATATCCTCTCTATCACGAAGACCAGCTACTTCCAACTTTGTAACGTTGCCTGTCTCTGCCCATCTGCTGCGAAAACCCTCAACCATGCCTTTGTCAGCTCTAGATTCGACTATTCCAATAAATAAATAAACTTGAGTTCATCCAAAACTCTGCTGCCTGTATCCTAACTCGCACCAAGTCCCAGTCACCCATCGCCCCTGTGCTTTCTGGCTGCTCCAATTCTGGCCTCTTGTGCATCCCCGATTTTCATCACTCCACCATTGGCAGCTGTCCCTTCAGCTTCCTAGGCCCTAAGCACTGGAATTCCCTCCCTAAACATCTCCGCCTCTCTACCCCTCTCTCTTGTCCTTTACGACACTTCTTAAAATCTCTTTGACCAAGCTTTTAGTCTCCCCTCCTTCTTTAGTTCAGTGTCAATTTTTGTCTGACTACGCACCTGGGAAGTGGCTTATGACATTTTCCTACCTTAACTACAAGTGGTTGCTATAGTTGTAAAATAAAGATGTGCTTAATTTAACCTGTCCCTTTAAGATCACAGAATGTAATTGCTTTACATATAGATCCCGAGATCAGTGACAGGCTAATTGCTATTAAGCACATTATGAATCAACTAGAGACTGATTACTGGCTTTCTTTGTCTTTTTTAAGATTGCTTATTGATGTGTTGGGGTTGATATGAAGTGTGATGGCTGAAGTATGATGGTAATATTTCAAAACATATGTAGACACTTATATATAAAGAGAGTCAAAGTAAATGGTGATGGCCCGGATTTTCCGGGGCCTATGACCGTGTTCACACCGCGTACGCGGCTGTAAGTGCCCCGCAAGTTCCGGGTTTCCACGTGCGATGCACATGCGCGAAAACCCAGAACTTGCGATCTGTCAAGTTTCAGCTTAACAGATCCACCACATCCCCGGGAAATGGACATTCGCTGGCGGAGAGTTGGGCTATTTGCCCAACTACTGCCCAGCGAATGCCCACAAAACTCTTACACCTGGTAAAAGCAGGCATAGGGCCTTCTTTTACCAGCGTAAGAGTTTAAATAAATATTAAAATAATTTTTAATTATTTAAACATAAAAAAACTTCAAAATTAGTTATAGGTTATTTTTAGCCCCTTTAAAACGTTTACATTTATTTTTTAAAAATTAAATTTTTGTTTTAAATGTTTAATTTAATTGTATTTTAATTAATTTTGAACTATCTTTATTTAACTGGTGTGTAGTTGTGTTTTTTTTAGGGGATTCCTATTCATGCTTATGGGGATTCTGTATGTAAATGGAATCCCCATAAGCATAATGGAGATCCCCCTTTTTGATTGGTTGGCCTGACCCACGTGATCCCAGGGGTGCCTGTGAACCGCGTGCGCCCCTGGGATACGTGGGCCTTTACGCAGGCCTACGCCTGCAGGCTCAGGACTGCAAGAGTCTACGAACCTCCGGGGCCATCAGGTAGGTGCGTACTTTTCTTGCGGTTCGGAGGCATTCGCCCGCGGGAAGCCTCCGACCGCAAATTCAGGCCCGATGTCATTTACTAAACTGTCACCATAGTTAGACACCAGCTTTCACATGCGGCATTTTGGCTTTTAGAACACTGTTGGCTTTGGGTCACTGTGTTTGCACAAGTACTATGCTTGTGCATTTTACGCTTTCATGGCATTTGTAGATAAACACCAATTTAAAAGAAAAACTTGTAACTTTAGTTTCTGTCTCCAGTTACTGCACAACAGCCAAGTTAAGGTGATGTGCAGGGCTGCCAGCCAACGATGTAGGGAGGGGAGAGCTAGCGAAATCAGCTGCTAAATTTTGGCAAAAGGGAGATCAGATTCTAGAGCAAATCCTGTGGCCATTTGAACACTAAATGCAGCATTAAATTATATAGTTTTCAATTAAATGATTTTTTTTTCGTCCCAGCTTCTTATTATAGGCCCGGATAACTGCACTAATGCTCTCACAAAGAGACATGCAACTCCAAACTCTGTGAGCAATGTTAAAGTCTCAGCAGTAGTAACAGACTTATTAAAGCGCCACAAAGTAATTCCAAGGCCACCAGCCAATTACTGGGCAGGTAAAAGAATAACTCCAGTGTTAGAGGAAAAGACATTAATGCAAAATAAAAGATGATCGGATTTTTCTCTGCTTCCCCTCTGCCTTATGAGGCCGCCTTTCACAACCTCAGGACATCCCAAAGCGCTTTACAACCAATTAAGTACTTTAGACACGCAGCTGCCAATTTGCACACAGCAAGGTTCCACAAACAGCAATGTGATAATGTCCACATGATAGTGATGTTGGTTGAGGGATAAGTATTGGCCAGGACCTCAGGGAGAACTCCCCTGCTCTTCTTGAAGTAGCACCGTGAGATCTTTTACATCCACCTGAGAGGGCAGACGGGGCCTCGCTTTCACATCTCATCTGAAAGACGGCACCTCCGACAGTGCAGCACTCCCTCAGCACTGCACTGGAGTGTCAGCTTGGATTTCGTGCTGAAGTCTCTGGAGTGGGACTTGAACCATAGCAAAATGTGATTTAATTTACCTACGGACGATCATGAAAAATACTCCAGCCTATTTTATGCTGAAATTTTGGGACTTGGAGGTGCTGGTGTCCGGCATAAAACACATGCGGGACGCTCATTATTACCATGATCAATCCAATGGGCAACTAGAACTCTGCCTGGTGCCAAGTAGGAATGAAACCAACTTTCGTTCCAAAATTAGCTATTGAGTCACTCTGGAACAAGTTAAATTTGCTGTCTGGTTGCAGAGTATTTTCCTGTGGGTTTCACCGCAGCAGTTCAAACTAAACACACAGCTTGTTATTGTCACTTGTTTATAGTGAAATCTAATCCAGGGAAGCCCCATTTATGGTGAAACAATTCCAACATCCCAAGTCACTTGTCAAGTAACATAATGGATACAATTGAATATTGTCTATTTATAATGAGAATCTGAGCACGAATCTGCCATGGTTTATCCCACGAGGAGATGGGAAATTCGCCTCACACATCACTAGAAACCGTTGCCTCCAGTCATAAGACATTCATCTTTGTCTCTGTACTGACTGAATCTCTTAATTACTCAATTTTAAAGGTATAATTCTGAATCAGCTCAGAAAAGCCCAGTCTTGGATCCGAACCGTTTTTGTTTTAGATAGCTACATCAAGTCAGCCTCACAACTTGGAAAGGCAAAGAACAAAGTGCATCGTTGGAATAAAAGAAAAATCTTTGAATTGCTCTTTCAATCTTGCTGGCGTTACAGCAATTTCAAGTTGAACAGTTTGCTGTAACTCTGTTTTGAAATTGCAGTTTTCTTTCTTTTACGATGGTACGTTTATGCTACAAGATTAGGATCAGTACAAAGCAAACTTGGCTTTGTTCCAATGCTAAATTTGTGGGTTGCGATTTGGGTCTCAAGGCCCAAACTGGCTCTGAAGCAAAGCAGTGGAATCTGCCTTTAACTTGCCTCATGCTGCAAATACACTATCCTGCCAGTGGTGGTGTTACAGTGCCTCCACTGGTGGGAGGGCACAATTGCAGTGTGACAAGTTTACACAGGCAGTTTCCCTTATAAATGAAACATAGAATCAGAGGGCACAGAAGGAGGGCAGTCGGCCCATCATGCCTGGAAGTTGACAGGAAGTGTGTGCAGATGTAAGACTTAATATATTATAGATATACATACACATTATATAATCCTTTACAATATAGTCTAAGTACTCTATAAAGTAGCCAAGTGCAGCCAGCATATGACTTTCCTATCATTTGATGCCACGCGCCTTCACGTCACATTCACATTGAGTCGGGGAGGCCAATTTTCACAGCCTCCGCTGGGCGGGAACGGGGCAGTAGTGCTCTGAAAATTGCAGCACTGAACTTACCTCCCTGTTCCCGCTCCGTATATGCTTACTGCCATTTCCAAACCACCGCGGTGCACATGCGCAAGCTCCTTCCATTGGTTGTAGGTGGAGAGCGGCCTGATCTGTGGGACTGCTACAGGCCGCTCGGAAAAGGCAGCAAAACTTGTGTGGGATCAGGAGGAGCAGGAATCTCCCGTCCACCGCAGGCCCGCTTCCCCTCCCCCCGTGATTACCTCCCACCCGCTTTGAACTCCGAGCTTCCAGCTTGGCTTAACCAATGATTTGGATGAGGGAACCAAATGTAATATTTCCAAGTTTGCTGACGACACAAAACCAGGTGGGATTGTGAGTTGTGAGGAGGATACAAAGAGGCTTCAAGGCAATTTAGACAAGTTGAGTGAGTGGACAAATACATGGCAGATGCAGAATAACGTGGATAAATGTGAAGTTATCCACTTCGGTAGGAAAAACAGAAAGGCCGAGTATTATTTAAATGGTGATAGATTGGGAAATGTTGATGTACAAAGGGACCTGGGTGTCCTTGTACACCAGTCACTGAAAGCAAACATGCAGGTGCAGCAAGCAGTTAGGAAGGCAAATGGTATGTTGGCCTTCATTGCAAGAGGATTTGAGTACAGGAGCAAGAATGTCTTACTACAGTCATACAGGGCCTTGGTGAGACCACACCTGGAGTACAGTGTGCAGTTTTGGTCTCCTTACCTAAGAAAGGATATACTTGCCATAGAGGGAGTGCAGCGAAGGTTCACCAGACTGATACCTGGGATGGCAGGATTGTCGTATGAGGAGAGATTTGGTCGACTAGGCCTGTATTCACTAGAGTTAAGAAGAATGAGAGGGGATCTCATTGAAACGTATAAAATTCTGACAGGGCTAGACAGACTGGATGCAGGGAGAATGTTTCCCCTGGCTGGAGGGTCTAGAACGAGGGGTCACAGTCTCAGGATTCGGGGTAGGACATTTAGGACTGAGATGAGGAGAAATTTCTTCACTCAGAGGGTGGTGAACCTATGGAATTCTCCACCACAGAAGGCTGTGGAGGCCAAGTCACTGAATATATTTAAGAAGGAGACAGATAGATTTCTAGACAGAAAAGACATCAAGGAGTCTTCCTGGCACCATGGGTGGCTCTGCTGCACAGGCTGGGAGGAAAAAGAGTGGAAGAGCTATAGTGATAGGGGACTCAATTGTAAGGGGAATAGATAGGCGTTTCTGCGGCCGCAACCGAGACTCCAGGATGGTGTGTTGCCTCCCTGGTGCAAGGGTCAAGGACGTCTCGGAGCGGCTACAGAACATTTTGGAGGGGGAGGGCGAACAGCCAGCTGTCGTGGTGCACATAGGCACCAACGATATAAGTAAAAATGGGGATGAGGTCCTAAAAGCAGAATATAGGGAGTTAGGAGGTAAATTAAAAAATAGGACCTCAAAGGTAGTAATCTCAGGATTGCTACCAGTGCCACGTGCTAGTCAGAGTAGAAATAGGAGGATATTTCAGATAAATACGTGGCTAGAGGAATGGTGCAAGGGGGAGGGATTCAAATTCCTGGGACATTGGAACCGGTTCTGGGGGAGGTGGGACCAGTACAAACCGGACGGTCTGCACCTGGGCAGGGCCGGGACGGCTGTCCTAGGGGGAGTGTTTGCTAGTGCTATTGGGGAGGGTTTAAACTAAAGTGGCAGGGGGTTGGGCACCTGAGCAGGGAGACAGAGGAAAGCGTGTCAGGAAGGGACAGAAGGTATGGAGTAAAAGGTAAAGTGTTAAAAAAGGAAAAAGCAGGAACTAAGTGTCACAAAACATATTTGAAAGTTCTTTATCTGAATGCACGTAGCATTCGTAACAAAATGGACGAGTTAACGGCACAAATAACTACGTATGGGTATGATCTTGTGGCCATTACAGAAACATGGCTGCAGGGTGACAACGACTGGGAATTAAATATGCCAGGGTATTTAACAATCAGGAAGTACAGGCAGGAAGGAAGGGGAGGTGGGGTGGCTATGTTAATAAAGGAAGGAATCACTGTAATACAGAGAAATTATATTGGGTCAAAGGATCAGGATAATGAAACAGTTTGGGTGGAGATAAGGAATAATAAGGGGAAAAAAACACTAGTGGGAGTAGTATATAGGCCTCCTAATAGTTGCAACTCTGCTGGAAGAAGTATTAATCAGGAAATAGTTGGGGCATGTAATAAGGGAACAGCTATAATTATGGGGGATTTTAACTATCATATTAACTGGACAAATCAAATTGGGCAGGGCAGCCTTGAGGAAGAGTTTATTGAGTGTATTAGGGATGGATTTCTTGAGCAGTATGTAACTGATCCTACAAGGGGGCAAGCAACCTTGGACCTGGTCCTGTATAATGAGTCAGGATTAATTAATAATGTCCTTGTTAAGGATCCCCTTGGAATGAGTGACCATAACATGGTTGAATTCCATATCCAATTAGAGGGTGAGAAGGTTGGTTCTCAAACAAGCGTACTGAGCTTGAATAAAGGAGACTATGATGGTATGAGAGCGGAATTGATTAAAGTGGACTGGGAAAATAGATTAAAGGGTAAGACGGTACATGAGCAGTGGTGTTCATTTAAGGAGTTATTTTACAACTTTGAAAAAAAAAATATTCCACTGAGGAAAAAAGGGTGTAAAAGAAATGACAGCCATCCGTGGCTAAGTAAAGAAATTAAGGATAGTATCCGACTAAAAACAAGAACATATAAGGTAGCCAAACTTAGTGGGAGGATAGAAGATTGGGAAGTCTTCAGAAGACAGCAAAAAGTAACTAAAGGATTGATTAAGAAAGGGAAGATAGATTATGAAAATAAATTAGCAAAAAATATAAAAACAGATAGAAAGAGTTTCTATAGTTATATAAAAAGAAAAAGGGTGGCTCAGGCAAACGTAGGTCCCTTAGAGAATGAGACCGGGAAATTAATGGTGGGAAACATGGAGATGGCAAAAATGCTGAACAAATATTTAGTTTCAGTCTTTACGGTAGAGGACACTAAGAATATCCCAACACTGGACAAACAGGGGGCTCTAAGGGGGGAGGAGCTAAATACGATTAAAATCACTAAGGAATTGGTACTCAGTAAAATAATGGGACTCAAGGCGGATAAATCCCCTGGACCTGACGGCTTACATCCTAGGGTCTTGAGGGAAGTGGCAGTAGGGATTGTGGATGCTTTGGTAATAATTTTCCAAAATTCCCTGGACTCAGCAAAGGTCCTGGCAGATTGGAAAACTGCTAATGTAACACCCTTATTTAAAAAGGGTAGTAGGCAGAAGGCTGGAAATTATAGACCAGTTAGCCTAACATCTGTGGTGGGTAAAATTTTGGAGTCTATTATTAAGGAGACAGTAACGGAACATTTAGATAAACATAATTTAATAGGACAAAGTCAGCATGGCTTTATGAAGGGGAAGTTATGTCTGACAAATTTGCTTGAGTTCTTTGAGGACATAACGTACAGGGTGGATAAAGGGGAACCAGTGGATGTAGTGTATTTAGACTTCCAGAAGGCATTCGACAAGGTGCCACATAAAAGATTATTCATCAAGATAAAAAATCACTGGATTGGGGGTAATATTCTGGCATGGGTGGAGGATTGCTTATCTAACAGGAAGCAGAGAGTTGGGATAAATGGTTCATTCTCGGACTGGCAACCAGTAGCCAGTGGTGTTCCGCAGGGGTCGGTGCTGGGTCCCCAACTCTTTACAATCTATATTAACGATTTGGAGGAGGGGACCGAGTGTAACATATCAAAGTTTGCAGATGATACAAAGATGGGAGGGAAAGTAGAAAGTGAGGAGGACATAAAAAACCTACAAGGGGATATAGACAGGCTGGGTGAGTGGGCGGAGATTTGGCAGATGCAATACAATATTGGAAAATGTGAGGTTATGCACTTTGGCAGGAAAAATCAGAGAGCAAGTTATTATCTTAATGGCGAGAAACTGGAAAGTACTGAAGTACAAAGGGATCTGGGGGTCCTAGTGCAAGAAAATCAAAAAGTTAGTATGCAGGTGCAGCAGGTGATCAAGAAGGCCAACGGAATATTGGCTTTTATTGCTAGGGGGATAGATTATAAAAACAGGGAGGTATTGCTGCAGTTATATAAGGTATTGGTGAGACCGCACCTGGAATACTGCATACAGTTTTGGTGTCCATACTTAAGAAAAGACATACTTGCTCTCGAGGCAGTACAAAGAAGGTTCACTCGGTTAATCCCGGGGATGAGGGGGTGGACATACGAGGAGAGGTTGAGTAGATTGGGACTCTACTCATTGGAGTTCAGAAGAATGAGAGGCGATCTTATTGAAACATATAAGATTGTGAAGGGGCTTGATCGGGTGGATGCGGTAAGGATGTTCCCAATGATGGGTGAAACTAGAACTAGGGGGCATAATCTTAGAATAAGGGGCTGCTCTTTCAAAACTGAGATGAGGAGAAACTTCTTCACTCAGAGGGTAGTAGGTCTGTGGAATTTGCTGCCCCAGGAAGCTGTGGAAGCTACATCATTAAATAAATTTAAAACAGAAATAGACAGTTTCCTAGAAGTAAAGGGAATTAGGGGTTACGGGGAGCGGGTAGGAAATTGGACATGAGGCTGAGTTCGGATCGGTCAAGGCCCTGTGGGTGGCGGAGCGGGCCCAGGGGCTGAGTGGCCGGGTCCTGCTCCTACTTCTTGTGTTCTTTAGATTTGAGATTAAGATCAGATCAGACATGATCTTATTGAATGGCGGAGAAGGCTCAAGGGGCCGATTGGTCTACTCCTGCTCCTATTTCTTATGTTCTTATGTTCTTATAGGAGTATGGGGAGAGCGGGAATATGGTATGGAGATAAAGGATCAGCCATGATATTGAATGGCGGAGCAGGCTCGAAGGGCCGAATGGCCTACTCCTGCTCCTATTTTTCTATGTTTCTATGACACCCAGGTCCCTTTGTACATCAGCATTTCCCAATCTATCACCATTTAAATAATACTCTGCCTTTCTGTTTTTCCTACCGAAGCGGATAACGTCACATTTATCCACGTTATACTGCACCTGCCATGTATTTGCCCACTCACTCAACTTGTCTAAATCGCCTTGAAGCCTCTTTGTATCCTCCTCACAACTCATAATCCCACCTAGTTTCGTGTCATCAGCAAACTTGGAAATATTACATTTGGTTCCCTCATCCAAATCATTGATATATATTGTGAATAGTTGGGGCCCAAGCACTGATCCCTGCGGTACCCCACTAGTCACTGCCTGCCACCCCGAAAAAGACCCATTTATTCCTACTCTCTGTTTCCTGTCTGTTAACGAATTTTCAATCCATGCCAGTATATTACCCCCAATCCCATGTGCTTTAATTTTGCACACGAACCTATATGTGGGACTTTATCAAAGGTCTTCTGAAAATCCAAATACACCACATCCACTGGTTCTCCCTTATCTATTCTACCAGTTACATCCTCAAAAATCTCCAGTAGGTTTGTCAAACGTGATTTCCCTTTCATAAATCCATGTTGACTTTGTCTAATCCCATTGATATTTTCTAAGTGTCCTGTTATCACATCCTTTATGATAAACTCTAGCATTTTCCCAACTATTGATGTTAGACTAACTGGTCTGTAGTTCCTCGTTTTCTCTCTTCCTCCTTTCTTAAATAGTGGGGTTACATTTGCCACCCTCCAATCTGCAGGAACTGTTCCATAATCTATAGAATTTTGGAAGATGACAACCAGTGCATCCACTATTTCCATGGCTACCTCTTTTAGTACTCTGGGATGCAGATTATCAGGCCCTGGGGATTTATCGGCTTTCAATCCCATTAATTTCTCCAGCACTATTTTTTTTACCAATACTAATTTCCTTTAATTCCTCCTTCTCACTAGACCCTTGGTTCCCTACCATTTCTGGTAAGTTATTTGTGTCCTCTTCCGTGAAGACAGAACCAAAGTATTTGTTTAATTGCTCTGCCATTTCCTTGTTCCCCATTATAAATTCTCCCATTTCTGACTGTAAGGGACCTACATTTGTTTTCACAAATCTTTTTTCTTTTTACATACTTGTAGAAGCTTTTACAATCCACTTTTATGTTCCTTGCAAGTTTACTCTCATAATCTATTTTTCTCTTAATCAATCTCTTGGTCCTTTTTAGCTGAACTCTAAACTGCTCCCAATCCTCAGGCTTGCTACTTTTTCTGGCAACTTTATATGACTCCTCTTTGGATCTAATACTATCCTTAATTTCTTTTGTAAGCCATGGTTGGGCCGATTTTCCTTTTGTGTTTTTGCGCCAGAAAGGAATATATAACTGTTGCAATTCATGCATTCATTCCTTAAATGTTAGCCATTGCCTATCCACCGTCATGCCTTTTAATGAAGCTCCCCAATCTATCATAGCCAACTCACTCCTCATACCTTCGTAGTTTCCTTTGTTTAGATTTAGGGGGAATAATTTGGTTGCTTTGCATCTCCCGTTAGCACCCTAAGAGGGCGCTAATGGGTCACAAAGCAACTAGCGCCCGGGCGCAGCGATGTTTGCGCCGCTCGTTTAATTGACCAGACATTTTGTGGCGGCGCTAAACACTGCCACCACGATCTCCTGCACCCGCAGATCGTGACATCAGTTGAGCGTGCAATGCCCCGGTAGTGCCCCGGACCGGATATTGAGTGGTGCCCCCTGCCTTACCACCTGCCACTAGTAACGATAGGTTGAGGGGAACGTTTTGCAGTCGGGACGGGACTGGGGATAACGCTATTTAAAGGCGACCGCTTCCTGACTTTTTTTGTCGCTGACATTTTTGCAACACGCATTCTGAGAGAGAGAGACAGAGAGACTTCTGGAGTGATTCAACGCTGTGTGAAGGAGTTTTGGGTACTGAGCTGCACTTTGCAGGTTCAATTTGATTTGTCCTTCCTTGCATCGATTTAGAAGAGACCATGGGGGCTGCACTCTGAGCTCTTTCCCTGGGCCTCTCCATTGTTCTTTCCAGCAGAATTGATGTGCAAGTCTCTCCAGGCCGAGATTCAAGGCTGCAAGGAGCAGGGTGTGGATGGAGAGCAAGATCGACCCTCCCCTTTAAGAACTGGCCGGCGCCAGTGTGTCTGTGTTCCATTGCTGACTGACATCACATGAGCTTCGCCAGCGCTCTGAGTTAGCGTCTCGCTCCTCGGTGTTAGTGCCTTAAGAGAGGTGTGTAGCGCCTGATTTAGCGCTCCAATCACCTCCAGGGGCGATAGAAGTCAAGTTTGCAGTCGGTGGCGATAATTAGCGCCAGGCGCTAAACATTGCGCCCGGCTGATAATTGCGCCCCAAAACGGGGCGAGACTGAATTTCTCCCCCTTAGGACCCTAGTTTCGGATTGGACTACTTCACTTTCCATCTTAATGAAGAATTCCATCATGTTATGGTCACTCGTCCCTGAAGGACCCCACACAACAAGATTATTAATTAACCCCTTCTCATTGCACAATACCCAATCTAGGATAGCATGTTCCCTACTTGGCTCCTCAATGTACTGGTCTAAAAAACCATCTCGTATACACTCCAGGAATTCATCCTCCACAGTATTATTGCTAATTTGGTTTGGCCAGTCTATATGTAGATTAAAGTCACCCATGATTACTGTAGTACCCTTGTTACATGCATCTCTAATTTCCTGTTTGATGTCGTCCCCTACATTACCACTACTGTTTGGAGGCCTATAGACAACTCCCACCAGTGTTTTCTGCCCCTTGGTGCTTCTTAGCTCCACCCAGACTGATTCTACATCTTGATTTTCTGAGCCAATATCCTTTCTCACTGTTGCTCTGATTTCATACTTTACTAACAACGCCACCCCATCTCCTTTTCCTTTTTGCCTGTCCTTCCTAAATATCGAATATATCGTATCCGTTTACATCTATTTGCGCTGTTAATTCATCTACCATATTACGAATGCTTCGTGCATTCCGATACAGTGCCTTTAGATTTGTCTTTTTAACATTTTCAGACATCTTAACATTTTTTTGTACTATGGCCCTATTTGTCTTTTTACCATTTTTTCTTACCTGGGCCCTATTTGTTAGTGCACTCCTTTGTTTGTACGCTCTGTCCCTTCCTGACATAATCTGGTTATTCTTACCCCAATCACTTTCCTGCACTGCTCCCTTGTCTTTTCTCTTTAGCATTCTAGATTTCTATCCACCGGGACCTTCCCCCCCACTATCACGTTAGCTCAGTTTTAAAATTGCCATCTCAGCACATACCTTACCAAGAAAGGTACCGGGAACTTGGCGAAGTTCAAGGACAAGCATTTAATGTCATCGTACTGCCTTCCTGTGTGCAGTATTTTCTAGCATGCATTACCCATTTATTTTATAAATAGCACACGCAGGAATGTAACATGAACATGTTAAACATTTGTACTTGAACTGCACCAATTGGAAGTACTAACCTTACATATTTTGTTTAATTAATACATAGCAAATAACAGTACCTGTTAGTGAATATTTCAGGCTTGGGCTTCAGGTGACTTTCTCACTACACAGAGTCGTAGAATCATACAGCATAGCAGGAGGCCATTCGGCCCATCATGCCTGTGCCGGCTCTTTGAAAGAGCTCTCCAATTGGTCAGACTTCCTCGCTCTTTCCCGCAGCCCTGCAACTTTCAGCTTTTAAAAAACACAGTTTGCTTGATCACTTAAAAAAAAAATCAAATGTAACCATTTTCTATTCAAGCTACTTTCTAACAGCAATTTATGCCATCCTTAATCTGCAGCAGGGGTTTATGCAGAATATTTGAGGCCATTCATAACACTCGTTATTTTCACATTACAGAAAGTCCTCCAGATTGAAGTGGGGGGTGGGGCAAGGAGAATAATGAAAAGAGAGGAAGGTTTTATGTTCTGTGAACACTTTGTGTATAATTAAAAAAATTAAAGTATTCTTTTCAGTGTATTTAAGTTATAGACCTTAAACCTTTTAATTTAAGGTATATATACATTCGGGAGAGATTTCTGAGGATTGCAAAGAAGCCAATTAACTCATTCAAACAATTGTCAAGGGACATACTTGGAAACTGGAGACCCCGCTCCCTCCCAAGAGCGGGCAGGAGTTTCCGGCTGCTATGGGCAGATGGGCAGCGAAGGTGCACCCAAAGTGCTGCTTGTGCCCTCCTGTTTCATGGTCATGAGGTGCCCTCGCACTGAATCCAGCAGAGTCAGCGCTAGAGGGCACGGCAGGCACGTTGCGAGTGCAACCACCAGGAAGTACCGTGACCCGCAGATTTCAGCTCATGTCAAGCAGTCAATCACAAAACATGGAATTAATGTTTGGAACGAGTTCTTGAAACCTTACAGTCCATTGCTGACAGGCACAAGGGGGGGGGGAGGGGGGTGAAATTTTAACCTGAGGCTCTCGTTGAGAAACTGATGGGATTGGGCGCAACAGTGTGTTTATGGAAATGACCCTCGGTGTGTTTATGGAAATGACCCTCGGTGTGTTTATGGAAATGACTCTCGGTGTGTTTATGGAAATGACCCTCGGTGTGTTTATGGAAATGACCCTCGGTGTGTTTATGGAAATGACCCTCGGTTTGGTTATGGAAATGACCCTCGGTGTGTTTATGGAAATGACCCTCGGTTTGTTTATGGAAATGACCATCGGTGTGTTTATGGAAATGACCCTCGGTGTGTTTATGGAAATGACTCTCGGTGTGTTTATGGAAATGACTCTCGGTGTGTTTATGGAAATGACCCTCGGTGTGTTTATGGAAATGACCCTCAGTGTGTTTATGGAAATGACTCTCGGTGTGTTTATGGAAATGATTCTCGGTGTGTTTATGGAAATGACCCTCGGTGTGTTTATGGAAATGACTCTCGGTGTGTTTATGGAAATGACCCTCGGTGTGTTTATGGAAATGACCCTCGGTGTGTTTATGGAAATGACTCTCGGTGTGTTTATGGAAATGACTCTCGGTGTGTTTATGGAAATGACTCTCGGTGTGTTTATGGAAATGACCCTCGGTGTGTTTATGGAAATGACTCTCGGTGTGTTTATGGAAATGACCCTCGGTGTGTTTATGGAAATGACTCTCGGTGTGTTTATGGAAATGACCCTCGGTGTGTTTATGGAAATGACCCTCGGTGTGTTTATGGAAATGACTCTCGGTGTGTTTATGGAAATGACTCTCGGTGTGTTTATGGAAATGACCCTCGGTGTGTTTATGGAAATGACTCTCGGTGTGTTTATGGAAATGACCCTCGGTGTGTTTATGGAAATGACTCTCGGTGTGTTTATGGAAATGACCCTCGGTGTGTTTATGGAAATGACCCTCGGTGTGTTTATGGAAATGACTCTCGGTGTGTTTATGGAAATGACCCTCGGTGTGTTTATGGAAATGACTCTCGGTGTGTTTATGGAAATGACCCTCGGTGTGTTTATGGAAATGACCCTCGGTGTGTTTATGGAAATGACTCTCGGTGTGTTTATGGAAATGACCCTCGGTGTGTTTATGGAAATGACCCTCGTGTGTTTATGGAAATGACTCTCGGTGTGTTTATGGAAATGACCCTCGGTGTGTTTATGGAAATGACTCTCGGTGTGTTTATGGAAATGACTCTCGGTGTGTTTATGGAAATGACCCTCGGTGTGTTTATGGAAATGACTCTCGGTGTGTTTATGGAAATGACCTCGTGTGTTTATGGAAATGACCCTCGGTGTGTTTATGGAAATGACCCTCGGTGTGTTTATGGAAATGACTCTCGGTGTGTTTATGGAAATGACCCTCGGTGTGTTTATGGAAATGACTCTCGTGTGTTTATGGAAATGACTCTCGGTGTGTTTATGGAAATGACTCTCGGTGTGTTTATGGAAATGACTCTCGGTGTGTTTATGGAAATGACTCTCGGTGTGTTTATGGAAATGACTCTCGGTGTGTTTATGGAAATGACTCTCGGTGTGTTTATGGAAATGACCCTCGGTGTGTTTATGGAAATGACCCTCGGTGTGTTTATGGAAATGACTCTCGGTGTGTTTATGGAAATGACTCTCGGTGTGTTTATGGAAATGACCCTCGGTGTGTTTATGGAAATGACTCTCGGTGTGTTTATGGAAATGACCCTCGGTGTGTTTATGGAAATGACTCTCGGTGTGTTTATGGAAATGACCCTCGGTGTGTTTATGGAAATGACTCTCGGTGTGTTTATGGAAATGACTCTCGGTGTGTTTATGGAAATGACCCTCGGTGTGTTTATGGAAATGACCCTCGGTGTGTTTATGGAAATGACTCTCGGTGTGTTTATGGAAATGACTCTCGGTGTGTTTATGGAAATGACTCTCGGTGTGTTTATGGAAATGACCCTCGGTGTGTTTATGGAAATGATTCTCGGTGTGTTTATGGAAATGACCGTCGGTGTGTTTATGGAAATGACTCTCGGTGTGTTTATGGAAATGACTCTCGGTGTGTTTATGGAAATGACCCTCGGTGTGTTTATGGAAATGACTCTCGGTGTGTTTATGGAAATGACCCTCGGTGTGTTTATGGAAATGACCCTCGGTGTGTTTATGGAAATGACCCTCGGTGTGTTTATGGAAATGATTCTCGGTGTGTTTATGGAAATGACCTCGGTGTGTTTATGGAAATGACTCTCGGTGTGTTTATGGAAATGACCTCGGTGTGTTTATGGAAATGACTCTCGGTGTGTTTATGGAAATGACCCTCGGTGTGTTTATGGAAATGACCCTCGGTGTGTTTATGGAAATGACCCTCGGTGTGTTTATGGAAATGACTCTCGGTGTGTTTATGGAAATGACTCTCGGTGTGTTTATGGAAATGACTCCTCGGTGTGTTTATTGAAATGACTCTCGGTGTGTTTATGGAAATGACCCTCGGTGTGTTTATGGAAATGACTCTCGGTGTGTTTATGGAAATGACTCTCGGTGTGTTTATGGAAATGACTCCGGTGTTGATTCGATTTATGGAAATGACCCTCGGTGTGTTTATGAAATGACACTCGGTGTGTTTATGGAAATGACTCTCGGTGTGTTTATGGAACTGACCCTCGGTGTGTTTATGAAATGACCCTCGGTGTGTTTATGGAAATGACTCTCGGTGTGTTTATGGAAATGACTCTCGGTGTGTTTATGGAAATGACCTCGGTGTGTTTATGGAAATGACTCTCGGTGTGTTTATGGAAATGACTTCTCGGTGTGTTTATGGAAATGACCCTCGGTGTGTTTATGGAAATGACTCTCGGTGTGTTTATGGAAATGACCCTCGGTGTGTTTATGGAAATGACTCCTCGGTGTGTTTATGGAAATGATCTCGGTGTGTTTATGGAAATGATTCTCGGTGTGTTTATGGAAATGACTCTCGGTGTGTTTATGGAAATGATCTCCGTGTGTTTATGGAAATGACTCTCGGTGTGTTTATGGAAATGACTCTCGGTGTGTTTATGGAAATGACCTCTCGGTGTGTTTATGGAAATGACTCTCGGTGTGTTTATGGAAATGACCCTCGGTGTGTTTATGGAAATGACCCTCGGTGTGTTTATGGAAATGACTCTCGGTGTGTTTATGGAAATGACCCTCGGTGTGTTTATGGAAATGACTCTCGGTGTGTTTATGGAAATGACCTCGGTGTGTTTATGGAAATGACTCTCGGTGTGTTTATGGAAATGACCCTCGGTGTGTTTATGGAAATGACTCTCGGTGTGTTTATGGAAATGACCCTCGGTGTGTTTATGGAAATGACTCTCGGTGTGTTTATGGAAATGACTCTCGGTGTGTTTATGGAAATGACTCTCGGTGTGTTTATGGAAATGACCCTCGGTGTGTTTATGGAAATGACTCTCGGTGTGTTTATGGAAATGACCCTCGGTGTGTTTATGGAAATGACTCTCGGTGTGTTTATGGAAATGACTCTCGGTGTGTTTATGGAAATGACTCTCGGTGTGTTTATGGAAATGACCCTCGGTGTGTTTATGGAAATGACTCTCGGTGTGTTTATGGAAATGACCCTCGGTGTGTTTATGGAAATGACTCTCGGTGTGTTTATGGAAATGACTCTCGGTGTGTTTATGGAAATGACTCTCGGTGTGTTTATGGAAATGACTCTCGGTGTGTTTTATGGAAATGACTCTCGGTGTGTTTATGGAAATGACCTCGTGTGTTTATGAAGGGGAGCCTGTTTATGGAAATGACTCTCGGTGTGTTTATGGAAATGACCCTCGGTGTGTTTATGGAAATGACTCTCGGTGTGTTTATGGAAATGACTCTCGGTGTGTTTATGGAAATGACTCTCGGTGTGTTTATGGAAATGACCTCTCGGTGTGTTTATGGAAATGACTCTCGGTGTGTTTATGGAAATGACTCTCGGTGTGTTTATGGAAATGACTCTCGGTGTGTTTATGGAAATGACTCTCGGTGTGTTTATGGAAATGACTCTCGGTGTGTTTATGGAAATGACCTCGGTGTGTTTATGGAAATGACCTCGGTGTGTTTATGGAAATGACTCTCGGTGTGTTTATGGAAATGACTCTCGGTGTGTTTATGGAAATGACCCTCGGTGTGTTTATGGAAATGACTCTCGGTGTGTTTATGGAAATGACCCTCGGTGTGTTTATGGAAATGACCCTCGGTGTGTTTATGGAAATGACCCTCGGTGTGTTTATGGAAATGACCCTCGGTGTGTTTATGGAAATGACTCTCGGTGTGTTTATGGAAATGACCCTCGGTGTGTTTATGGAAATGACCCTCGGTGTGTTTATGGAAATGACCCTCGGTGTGTTTATGGAAATGACTCTCGGTGTGTTTATGGAAATGACTCTCGGTGTGTTTATGGAAATGACCCTCGGTGTGTTTATGGAAATGACCCTCGGTGTGTTTATGGAAATGACCCTCGGTGTGTTTATGGAAATGACCCTCGGTGTGTTTATGGAAATGACCCTCGGTGTGTTTATGGAAATGACCCTCGGTGTGTTTATGGAAATGACTCTCGGTGTGTTTATGGAAATGACCCTCGGTGTGTTTATGGAAATGACCCTCGGTGTGTTTATGGAAATGACCCTCGGTGTGTTTATGGAAATGACTCAGTGTGTTTAGGAAATGACTCTCGGTGTGTTTATGAAATGACCCTCAGTGTGTTTATGGAAATGACTCTCGGTGTGTTTATGGAAATGACTCTCGGTGTGTTTATGGAAATGACCCTCGGTGTGTTTATTGAAATGACCTCTCGGTGTGTTTATGGAAATGACCCTCGGTGTGTTTATGGAAATGACTCTCGGTGTGTTTATGGAAATGACCCTCGGTGTGTTTATGGAAATGACCCTCAGTGTGTTTATGGAAATGACCCTCAGTGTGTTTATTGAAATGACCCTCAGTGTGTTTATGGAAATGACCCTCAGTGTGTTTATGGAAATGACTCTCGGTGTTTTATGGAAATGACTCTCGGTGTGTTTATGGAATGATTCTCGTGTGTTTATGGAAATGACTCTCGGTTGTGTTTATGGAAATGACTCTCGGTGTGTTTATGGAAAGACCCTCTCGGTGTGTTTATGGAAATGGACCCTCGGTGTGTTTATGGAAATGACTCTCGGTGTGTTTATGGAAATGACTCTCGGTGTGTTTATGGAAATGACTCTCGGTGTGTTTATGGAAATGACTCTCGGTGTGTTTATGGAAATGACTCTCGGTGTGTTTATGGAAATGACTCTCGGTGTGTTTATGGAAATGACTCTCGGTGTGTTTATGGAAATGATTCTCGGTGTGTTTATGGAAATGACTCTCGGTGTGTTTATGGAAATGACTCTCGGTGTGTTTATGGAAATGACTCTCGGTGTGTTTATGGAAATGACTCTCGGTGTGTTTATGGAAATGACTCTCGGTGTGTTTATGGAAATGACCCTCGGTGTGTTTATGGAAATGACTCTCGGTGTGTTTATGGAAATGACTCTCGGTGTGTTTATGGAAATGACCCTCGGTGTGTTTATGGAAATGACCCTCGGTGTGTTTATGGAAATGACTCTCGGTGTGTTTATGGAAATGACTCTCGGTGTGTTTATGGAAATGACCCTCGGTGTGTTTATGGAAATGACTCTCGGTGTGTTTATGGAAATGACTCTCGGTGTGTTTATGGAAATGACTCTCGGTGTGTTTATGGAAATGACTCTCGGTGTGTTTATGGAAATGACCCTCGGTGTGTTTATGGAAATGACTCTCGGTGTGTTTATGGAAATGACTCTCGGTGTGTTTATGGAAATGACTCTCGGTGTGTTTATGGAAATGACTCTCGGTGTGTTTATGGAAATGACCCTCGGTGTGTTTATGGAAATGACTCTCGGTGTGTTTATGGAAATGACTCTCGGTGTGTTTATGGAAATGACCCTCGGTGTGTTTATGGAAATGACTCTCGGTGTGTTTATGGAAATGACTCTCGGTGTGTTTATGGAAATGACTCTCGGTGTGTTTATGGAAATGACTCTCGGTGTGTTTATGGAAATGACTCTCGGTGTGTTTATGGAAATGACTCTCGGTGTGTTTATGGAAATGACTCTCGGTGTGTTTATGGAAATGATTCTCGGTGTGTTTATGGAAATGACTCTCGGTGTGTTTATTGAAATGATTCTCGGTGTGTTTATGGAAATGACTCTCGGTGTGTTTATTGAAATGACTCTCGGTGTGTTTATGGAAATGACTCTCGGTGTGTTTATTGAAATGACCCTCGGTGTGTTTATGGAAATGACCCTCGGTGTGTTTATGGAAATGACTCTCGGTGTGTTTATGGAAATGACCCTCAGTGTGTTTATGGAAATGACTCTCGGTGTGTTTATGGAAATGACCCTCGGTGTGTTTATGGAAATGACCCTCGGTGTGTTTATGGAAATGATCCTCGGTGTGTTTATGGAATTGGCCCCCGGTGTGTTATGATTTGTGGAAGGGCACATGTCTCTGATTTGTACATAGTGACTCACGTTGAGCATTGGTCAGTGACTCATATCACAGAGTTACGCTGGAAATCTCTGAGGAAAGAATAATGAGTTAACGCATTGCAGCAATAAAAAGTGTTGTGGGAGCGGGGCTTCAAGACATTTGTAAAATTCTTCTTGTTCACTGCAATGGAGGCACACATCACATAACTTGAGACGTAATAACATTTGTCTTCGCCAGTGTTTGGGAGATCAAAGACTCACACCCCATAGATGTTAATGGGTTTTCTAGTTTCATTTTATTGCCTGATTTAATCTGCATTAAGCAGCTTTAAAAAATACAGTGTGAAGAGAATTTAATTCTTATAAGCTCATAATTTTCTTCCTCAGTAACACTTCAATGGACCTGGATGTGGAGCCAATCTAGTGCCACTACCTATCACTTCATTAACTGTAAAGTGTAGAAAGCCGCGTAACCTCATAGATATTAAATTATACATCAATAAGTAGCCTGGAACATTCCCACTGTTTTGAATCTGTTCATCAATAATACTTCAACTTTTTTCATTTAAAATTGAAGCACACATGCACATCAAATTTTTAAGCCCAATGTACAGGTCTGGTGCTAATACCAACGTTGTCCTGTCTCCCGCTTTCAAAGGCTGGCCAGCCTGCTGTGCATTTCCAGGACTTTCTGTTTATTGTTTCCATTGCCAGCTTTCGCGGTTTTAGTTTTCGCATCTACATTTTCCACTTTCTGCTACAGAATTTTTAAAGATCCTTTAAAAGGCTTGAATATGAACCTGCTATATATTACTGTCCAATAGCCATTATGTACTGACCGAGCATTTGCAGGACCTTGCTCTGTTTTGAGTTGGATGGTCTGAAGGGAAAATTACAGCTTATTTTTTTAAAAAAGCTGTAATTGTTCACTCGTTCATATAATCCTCCAACTACTGTCCTTAAGTAATGATCACAATCATAATACTTGCATTTATATATATCTATATAGCTCATATCATGACAATTGTTTCAAAGTTCTTCGTACAATGGATCACTTTTAAAAT
Organism: Squalus acanthias; assembly: GCA_030390025.1. Classification (NCBI taxonomy): domain Eukaryota; kingdom Metazoa; phylum Chordata; class Chondrichthyes; order Squaliformes; family Squalidae; genus Squalus; species Squalus acanthias. Next base: position 154,618,649 of record CM059428.1, read on the forward strand.
ATGATAACTGTTGTTTTGTAGGAAATATATGTTGTTTAATATTAAATCTATCCTTATATGACTTTTTAAAAATTAAATATGTAGCAATAATTTAGAAATTAAATCAGTTGATATATTTTCTAACTGGATCTTCTTAATGGCAAACCTAATTTCTTTAGTAAGATTTCTTTATTGTTTGAACAATTTAAGTTCTCTATTCTCAAAAATATTTGTTTTTGTGCCTGTTTCTCCGATGGTGCATAGTTCATCCTTTTCATTGAGAATTGGACAACCTGGAAGTGTGGGATAAGGTGAGTGCACAGGACAGTCTGGGAGACTGGGAGTCTCTGAGAGAATGGGACATTCTGAGAGAGTGGGGCAGTCGTGACATTCTAAGAAAATGGCACCATCTGAGGCCTCAACCTGCCCCATGGAGCCACTGACACTACTCTGTACTTAACAGCTGCAAGCGGGATTCGTCCCCCTGTGGGAATATCCTACCTCCATGCAGGGCACCATCTGGTGGTGCAGCTAAGATTTAAAAGGGCCTAAATTCAACATTGTTGTGCTTGTTTTAAGGGGCGTAAAACGGGTGCGACAATCACAAATTTACCAATGGGAAGGCCTGCGCTCGGTTTGCGCGTGCATCAGTTCAGCGGGGGCTTGTTTTTTAAAGGTGGCCATGGTGACCACCTGTCATGAATGCAGGTCTCATTTCAATACTGAAATGAGGTTTCTGGCCCCGTTTGCGAAATTGATAAAAAGTAGTCGAAGCTCATGTCGCCTTAACCTCCCAATTACTTCCTCTAAAGGGACTGCTGGAGGTCGCGGACGAAGCCTGCGGGTCTGTTTTTTTTCCTAACGTACCTTACTGTGGATCCGGGAGGAGCAGGAATGCATCCATATTAAGACTGCGGCAGCTGCCTTGCCCGCACGGCCCCCTTCCCAATCGCCTTCCCGCCCCCTTCCCCCTCCCCCTCCCTGTAGGCCTTAACCCATGTCCTGGGCCAGCTGGAATTGGTCAGGCAATTTTGATGATGGGGCTCGAGGACCAATTGAAGTCGGTCCCGTGGCCTTTCCATTCTGGCGCGCCTTGGCTGCATGGGTTGTGCCTAGGGTTGCTAACCAGCTCTCTGTCAGTCCCGCGCAGCCCGGGACCGGCTTTGTCAATGTTAAATTTTGCACATGCATGAAACTGCGAATGGGCCACCCAGCCCCTTAAAGGGGCCGCGCACATTGTTGCCAACCCTCCAGGATTGACCCGGAGTCTCCAGGAACTAAAGATTCATCTCCAGCGCACTGCTGTGAGCAAAGCCCAGGGAGAAAAATCATCGGGGCAATAAAAGAAAAACTGTATTATTCATTTTCGTTGATTAGTTATAAAATTATTGGAGAAGGATTAAAAAAATAAAGGGCTGTTTTTTGACTGTGCGGGGTGGTTGGAGGCGGGAGTTCATGTGATGAACGCCTCCTGGAATACATCCAAGCAAAGTTGGCAACCCTAATCGTGCCCTGTATTGGGCTCCAATGAATTTAGGCCCCAAAGCCTCTCATTGAGCTGAGGTGAGTTGGGCAGATCAACCTGGGCCTCAGTATGGTAGCTTCCTACTATATGGGCAACCGGCAGGCTGTCACCATTTCCTTCTCCCTGTCAAAGCATGGCTTCGTATTTTATTTGTGACAAATTCCAGGCCTCTTGAATTTTTCTGAAAGAATACAAAGCAAAGTAAACTATTTGTACCATTAATCCTAGTGGAAAATAATGACAGCTAGAAAGTAAAGAATTTTTTTAATAACCATGAAAAGAGAATTTTGGTATAAAATTTAATAGTGTGACATAGAAAATAGTCGGCATTTCCGCAGCCTGCCTTGCTGGAGCCTCAGGCAGATAAGAGGAAATCCCAAGTGTATAAGAAATGATTCAACTAATGCACACAACACTTGGGTTGTGCAATAACTTTTTATTACTTGATGGCTGCTGAGGTTGAGGTACCCGTGGTCTGATCATCCCTACATCGGAGTCGGTGGTTACACACCCGGATGCTGATAGTCAGGAGTAAAGCCTGGCTCTGCAAACAAAATTAAATAGCTCGAGATCTCATTTTCTTGGCATAAAGTGGACTTTTCTGTGATTTGTGTGTAATCTAGCGGTCAGTACAAAGGAACCAATTTATTTGAAAGCACATAGGTAGGAAACTGCTTGTCGCTTATTCATTGTCCGTTGTTAATGGGTGCATAGCATGCATTAAACTAAACAACGATTAAACACAAAGCACAATGTGGCCATTCAGGCACTATCTCCCGGCCCTCTGGCGCTCCTTTCCCCAAATCCCTCCACCTTCCCACCGCCCCCTCTTTCAAAATAAATCCTAAAAACCATTTTCTTTCAACTCCACCGCCTCCCAAACTTTTCCTGCTGTCCCTTTTTCTCTTGTGTTAAGCATCCACGCTTGGATATCATGTATTCACAACATCAGGAACCGTACTCTGGCCAATAAGACATGGGGTGGGGGGGGGCGGTTTTCATTTCGTTACCGCTACTTTTAGGCCTGTAAATGGGTCGATGACGGGAGGAAAACTTCCAAAGAGAAACACTGACCTACCACTGGAGGTTCGCCCGTTCTGATTTTGGGGCAGATCCCGATTTAGGCGGCCGGCACTCCCACCGGACACCGGCAGGGGTCGAATAAGCAAATAGTGGTCAACTGAGATCGTCAGGAACATCCAACGCCGTTTTCATTGCAAGCCAAGCTGCCACTGTTAATTCCTCAACATGCCCAGTACAGGCATTTCCAGCACTATTTAAAGAGAAAGGGAACTCTCTCTCTCCTGCTGGTGTTAGACGGTTTAGGGCCACTTAGATTATTTTAAAGTGCTTGTAGCGGCTATACAACCTACTGAACTCTTCAGGGACTTCTGGCAATACACTTTTCTACATGGGGTCCTTCTGGCAATTCCAATCTGGCAAGTGGAAGAACATGAGGAGGAGGAGGAGGAGGACTGGCAACATGAGGAAGAAGCAAAGAGGGCTGCAGCTGCAGGGTGATGAGATAGAAGGAAGTGTGCTCGCCGGAATGCTTCCCCCTCCCAACAGATTGTATAAGCCCAAGATAACTAGATTGTGGCAACAAGAGCATGTCACAGGCTAGGTATTCTGCGGTGAGTGTCTCACCTCCTGACTCCCCAAAGCTTTTCCACCATCTACAAGGCACAAGTAAGGAGTGTGATGGAATACTCTCCACTTGCCTGGATGAGTGCAGCTCCAACAACACTCAAGAAGCTCGTCACCATCCAGGACAAAGCAGCCCGCTTGATTGGCACCCCAGCCACCACCTTAAACAATCACTCCCTCCACCACCAGCGTACCGTGGCTGCAGTGTGTACCATCTACAAGATACACTGCAGCAACTCGCCAAGGCTTCTTCGGCAGCACCTCCCAAACCCGCGACCTCTTCCACCTAGAAGGACAAGAGCAGCAGATGCATGGGAACACCACCACCTCCAAGTTCCCCTCCAAGTCACACACCATCCTGACTTGGAAGTATATCGCTGATCCTTCATTGTCGTTGGGTCAAAATCCTGGAACTCCCTCCCTAACAGCACTGTGGGAGTACCTTCACCACACGGACTGCAGAGGTTCAAGAAGATGGCTCACCACCACCTGTTCAAGGGCAATTAGGGATGGGCAATAAATGCTGGTCTTGCCAGCGATGCCCAGATCCCATAAACGAATAAAAAAAACCATGCCTGCACTTATCTGAGGAGCAGTGCATAAGGAGGCTGTGCTTCTCTAGGGAGGCCGTGACATATCTGTGTCACAACAAGACCTAATACCAAATGCCACAGCCTACACACTAATCACCCAGGCAGAACCCCTAGTGAGTGTCTTAAGTGTTCCTACGAGGTGCTCCCCCAGTGACTTCAGAATAGGGAGGTGGAAGATTGCCGTGGCTCAGGACGAAGGCCCTTGAGAAGCTTGTGGTCCGCGTCCTGCAGGAGCCCAGGCCTGATAGGGGCTGGTTGCAGACTGTAGCAACTCATCGGTTGCCTTGGCAGTCTGGCCTAGCTGGTATTCTGGCAGCGAGGGAGGCATTACTTGAGTAGGTGGCAAGGGTGCAGACCTGCAGTCATCCTGAAAGAGGACAACACCTTCTACTCCCGTTGCAGGGCTGCCACTGCCATTGGGCTGCGGCTCAGCACTTCCACTGATCTGCGGGAGAGCAGACTGTAAAACATTCGTGATGTGACTGAAGCCCCGATGCATTCGGTCTCCCAGCCTATCCAAGGCGATGGAGATGGTGGAGCCCAGAGCCTGTCAGGCCCTAACATGAGCAGCCCTGAAAGATGTTACTGCCGGTGCTATAGACTCTAATCCACCTCCGCTGCAAATAAACTGGCCCACAGCTGTTCACTATAAAGTGATTTGATTGCAAGCGGTGACCAGAGCTTCAACCAAAGACGCAAAGGAGATAAAGAGCACAATGTTTACTCTCTCTGTAATAGGTCAATTTTATGACCTACCCTGGTCAAATATCTTTGCTTAACTCAGGATATAAGGTGCAATCCTTAGTATAAACACACTCTATCTCGATAATTTGAATGTAATCTCTGATCTCTAGGTTTTAATTTAATTGAATTGAATTTGGATATAACCCATGCTACAAAGCAATACATTTACACAGGCCTGGTTATCTAGACTTAACACTGATCACTTTCTAGTGTTTATTTTGCACATACATCATCACTGTACGGATTGTCTTTATATGCAGCACTTTGTATCACCTGAGATTAATTGAAGTAAGGCACAGCTAGCGGTAAACACTGGGGCATCACATTCAGCTCAGAACATAACTAATATGTTTGCTTAGAAAGAAGAACAATAAGAAGCCCAAATGGTTTCTTGAAAAGGAAACAGTATCCACATTAAGTCCTCTCTCTCGAGAATGTGAGCGAAGGCTTTGACAATCTGCCAAGAAAGCAAATTGAAATGCAACAAGAACAGGAAACACAAATGTGGAAAGGTCACTGCAGGTGGGAAATGTTTATTAATACATTATATAAGGGTTATTTAGTGTTGTTAGATGTTGGAATTTTGCTCAAAGGCGGTAAAATAAAAGATCTTTTAAGTGCACTTCAGGAACAGTAATGTTAAAGTAGTCCTTTTAAATTTTGCCATAATTCCTTAATGTTGTAATGGGAAATATGTGCTCACTTACTGGTATCTTTTAAGTGGCCCCTTGTTCCTAGTGTATGGGGAACTGCCAGTTAAGGAGCTGCCTGAAAGCAGACGTTATGAATGGAACCTTCCCTTATATGACATGTTAATGTCTGCTGCGGTTACACCATGAATGGGGAGCCTTACCCTGTCGCATAAAGGGAGTACTACATAAAAATACTTTCTCCCAGGTTGCCTCTCACCGACAATTCTAAAATATAATTCATGGCAACAAGGGACAATTTAGAGACACAGTAGAGATAGCTCGCTTTATAACAATTAGGAGTATGGAGCAATTCAGCAGAATATTATTCCCCTTTTAAAAAAACTGATCATTGAACTATAGTAGGAACTAAAAGCAGGAATAAAATATCTAAGTTATTTTCTATTAGAACATAAGAAATAGGAGCAAGAGTAGGCCATTCGGACCTTCGAGCCTGCTCCGCCATTCAATAAGATCATGGCTGATCATCGACCTCAACCCACTTTCCCGCCCTATCCCTTGATTCCCTTAATATCCAAAAATCTATCGATCTCTGCCTTGAATATACTCAACGACTGACCCCTCTGGGGTAGAGAATTCCAAAGATTCACCACCCTCTGAGTGAAGAAGTTTCTCCTCATCTCAGCCCTAAATGGCCGACCCCTTATTCTGAGACTGTGACCCCTGGTTCTAGACTCCCCAGCCAGGGGAAACATCCTCCCAGCAATTACCCTGTAAGAATTTTGTATGTTTCAATGAGACCACCTCTCATTCTTCTAAACTCGAGAGAATATAGGCCTGCGGAGCTCTGCAGATCCTAATCTTAATAAAAGGTATGGGGGGGAAAATTGGGTTGCGCCCCCTTTGGGGCGCTAACTTCGCCGGGGTGCTAGTTTTAGCAGGTCTTCCTCTCCTTATTAAAGGGGAGGGGCCTAGCGCAGCGCCACCCGGGGCCCAGCTGGGCCACCAGGGATCGGAGTGCCGGCAAAAGAGCCCGGCACTCAAGAGGAGTGCCAGGCTCAGGAAGCGCAGCCGGCACCCCACGGGGGTCTGCACAGCAGGCCGGGGACAGCAATGGGGGCAGGTGCTGACAGGCGGCCAGCAACAAAAATGACCGCCCGGCACCTCCTCTTTAATTTGCGCCGCCCCAGGCCGCAGGTAGGCCCTCCTGACCCTGTCGGACATAGCGTCCGGCGGTAAGTCAGGGGGCACTACCGAAGATCGCGGCCGGGGCGCGAGCGGGGCGCTCCGCACAGCGATGATGTAATCGCCGGAGGCGCAGCACCGCGGGGCGTTAACGGTTACCGCCGCTGCTAACCTCCCGCTGAATTTCGCGGGAGGCGTTGGCGGCGCCATACCCAGGCGCTAGTTGCTTTGTGCCCCGTTAGCGCCCTCTTAGGGCACTAACGGGAGGCTCAAATCAACCAAATTTTTCCCCCATGTAGTTTACCATGGGATGGCAGGAATGATGTATGAAGAGAGATTGGGTCTATTAGGCTTATATTCACAAGAGTTTAGAAGAATGAGAGGGGATCTCATTGAAACTTATAAAATTCTAACAGGACTAGACAGACTAGATGCAGGAACGATGTTCCCGATGGCCGGGGAGTCCAGAACCAGAGGTCACAGTCTAAGGATAAGGGGTAAGCCATTTAGGACTGAGATGAGGAGGAATTTCTTCACCCAGAGAGTGGTGAACCTGTGGAATTCTCTACCACACAAGGCAGTTGAGGCCAATTCATTAAATATATTCAAGAAGGAGTTAGATATATTTCTTAAGGCTAAAGGGATCAAGGGATATGGAGAGAAAGCAAGGACAGGGTACTGAATTTGGATGATCAGCCATGATCTCATTAAATGGCGGAACAGGCTCGAGGGGCTGAATGGCCTACGCCTGCTCCTATCTTCTATGTTTCTATGTTAACTGTATTCTCCTCGTCCATTTTATAAACCACTTGTGCTTATGGACCTGTTTAGATAAACTAGTGTTCAGCAATTTGGTGTATGCAAAGCTCAGTGGGTAGCACTCTCGCCTCTGAGTCAGAAGGTTGTGGGTTCAAGTCCCACTCCAGAGACTTCAACACGAAATCTAGGCTGACACTCCAGTGCAATGCTGAGGGAGCGCTGCACTGTCGGAGGTGCCGTCTTTCGGATGAGATGTTAAACTGAGGCCCCGTCTGCTCTCTCAGGTGGATGTAAATGCTCCCATGACACTATTTTGAAGAAGAGCAGGAGAGTTATCCCCGGTGTCCTCGACAACTTTAGTCCCTCAACTGGTGCTGATCACAGTGGGATCTTTCTGTGCACAAATTGGCTGCCGCGTTTCCCACATCACAACAGTGACTACACTTCAAATGTACTTCATTGGCTGTAAAGTGCTTTGGGAGTTCCTGAGTTCATGACAGGCGCTATATAAATGCAAGTCTTTGGGGGAAGAATTGAGTCGCGCCCCCTTTGGGGCGCTAACTTCGCCAGGACGCTACTTTTAGCACCCCAGAAAAATTAGCCCACCTGCGGTCGAAATTGAGTAGTAGTGCCCCAAGAGGGAAGCGGGGCGCTGCTGGAAGTGCCCTGCCTCCCTCTTGGGCTGCTGCGAGGGAATATCGCGGCGCTATGTGCCGCGGTACTGCAGGCCTTCCTCCCCTTCTTAAAGGGAGGGGCCTTGCGCAGCGCGACCCGGGGCCCAGCTGGGCCACCGGGGATCGGGAGTGCCGGCAAAAGGGCCTGGCACTCAAGAGAAGTGCCGGGCTCATGGAGCGCAGCCGGCACTCCGCGGGGGGGACGGGTCAGGAGGCCGGGGACAGCAGCGGAGGCAGGTTCTGGCAGGCTGCCAGCAACAAAAATGGTTGATTTGCGCCCCGTTAGCGCAAAGCAACCGAATTTTTCCCCCTTTCTTTTTTCTCCCCCTGTAATCAAAGCCACTTTTCAGTGTTGGCAGTAGCTGGGGAGTAAGGCAGCCACTGGCAGGAGTGCACTGCAAAGGCTGGAGCATTGGGCAGGCCAGCTCGTGAAGAGATGGAGCCAGTAGTAATCTCGATTGACTGTCTGGCATTTTCTTATCTTTGTGGTTGCTTCTGTTTTGAAGGAGGACGCCACTACATGTCTAGAGTCCTGTCCGTTACTGCAAGGTTTAAAGAAATAAAAGCACAACTACCTCCCGAATGGAGAAGCCAGCTACTGTACTCGAGGTGCAGCTAATGAAAATGCTGCTGCAACGTGAAAAGTCTGCCAGCAGGCATTTAGAAAGAAGGCATTTACAATTCACAGCCTCACGGCCAGTGAATTACTTTGTGTGCAGAATTTTTCCTGGGTTCACTTTGGCTGACTTAGTTCAATTTCCCCTGTCTGAGTTTACAGTTAATTGATGCTTCGCAAGTCTATTTTAAATATTTACTCATATTATGACGGATAAAGTGCTGCATTCATACATAAATTGAAGGCAGCTTTAAATTTATAAATGGCTATGAAAGAAAAACTCTTCTGGAAGGAATGTTGTAATTTGTTAAATTAAGTTCAATCAATCTGAATTAACTCCTCTAATCCTCACTTTACTAAACAGAAAGAATCTACTTCAATCTAATTTGATTGGGAAACTGCCATCAAACTTCTTTGGTGCACTGGGAAGCTCTTGAAAGTTGGAGGTGTGCTATCGTAGGATTCGATTCATTAAAGATATGTGATGTATTGCGACATTACCTTAAGACCCGCTGAGTGAACTAGATTAGTGGTAAAAGAACCAGGGGGGAGATGAGGGAAAATTTTTACGCAGCAAATTTTTAATGATCTGGATTGCGTTGCCTGAAAAGGCGGTGGAAGCAGATTCAACAGTAACTTTCAAAAGGGAATTGGACAAAATACTTAAAAAAGGAAACATTTGCAGGGCTGTGGTGAAAGAGCGGAGAGTGGGACTAATTGGAGAGCTCTTTCAAAGAGCCGGCACAGGCACGATAGGCCGAATGGCCTCCTTCTGTGCGGTATGATTCTATGATAGTATGATTTTAAAAAAGAGTGGAGCAACATAATGCAAAAGCAAAATACTGTGGATGCTGGAAATCTGAAATGAAAACAGAAAATGGTGGAAATACTCGGCAGGTCAGGCAGCATCTGTGGAGAGAGAAACAGAGGGCTGGATTTTCCCAACCTCGGCGGGTCCGTGGCAGGCGACACTTTGTAGAATGAATATACCTTGATTGGGCTTGTTAAGCCTGCCCAGCGCGTTTCCCGGGCAATTAGAGGAAGCGTCATTTAATGATGCGTCATCAGCTGGCTTCATTAAAGGGACCGTGGCCAACTTTCTTTTGACATTTGTGCTGTCGGTGTTCTACAGCATTGAGTTACTGCAAACACTGACAAGCACTGCACAGAGGCGCAGGGCTACACCCAGGCTCTCCCATGACGCCCTCCATATGCTTATAGAGGGAGTCGGAGCACACAGGGAGGTCCTCTTCCCTTCCCATGGGCAGAGAAGACCTCCACAGGAAATCAACACAGCCTGGTTACACATTGCACAGGAGGGCACAAGCAGGGATGTGGTCAGGAGGACCAGGGTGCTGTGCCACAAACCTTTCAATGATCTCAATAGATCATGAACGTTAGTACAAAGCCACACTCAACCTCATCCTGCTGTGCCTCTCATCACATCCCCATCACTCTGCTTTCCCTAGCCTACTCCTGCACATCCTTAATCACACCAACTTACCTTGGACCTCCACCCATCCCTCTCTATCTACATCATCACTTCCCCATCTCACCCCTCACACTCACCCTCATCCTAATGCAATCATACCAACTAACAACACACAAGGGTAGGCACTTGGGTGTTTTATGTAATGTTCTTGTAAAGTTCCTGTTAATGTGCTGTCAAACATTGAAACCTTTATTTTCAACACTTTGCATTCTTGGACAGATTTGTGTGCACCTTTGGAAGTGGCTTAGTGAGTTGCAGTGAATGGTGAGACATAACGGTACCCCCGCAATGGTCACAAGTGTGAAAGGAATGTCTTGGACATTGTAGGGATGCTTTATGGTGTTGGTGTGGGGTGGTGCCAACCTGGCGCATCATGTGGCAGCCAGGGTGTACAGCGTCAAGTGAAGTAAATCTGGCCATGGTGAGGCCATCCCTGGCCTCCCGGACAGCAATGTGGTCGGGTGCTGATGCCCTCTGTCCTGTGCAGCATCAGTTGATTGCGGAGAGGTTGGTGTTGTTGTTGGTGCTGCTGGTGTTGGGGCTGTTCGTGGTGGGATTCGGAGGACCAAGGTGAGCAAGTTTCAAGGGCACCCATGCTGATGGAATAGATGGCAGGTGAAGTGGAGACGACAGAAGCGATCTGTCAATGGTGGGAGAGGTAATGAGGTCAGACTGGATGGAGACTTGTGTAAAGACTTGCAGCATCCTGAATCTGTAGTGGAAATGCAGTTTAGAGAAGCTAATGATTAAGGGAACATTTCTCAATCAGCTGGGAGCTTTGACTTGACATTTGAAGCTGTCAACTCTTCAGCTGATTCAATGGCGAATGACCTCCTGCCTCAGCTTCACAGACGAGGTCCAGGCACAGCGGGAAACCAGTGGGTGACCTGTCAAATTCAAAAAGCTGGGAAAACCATTGATAAGTGGCTGTAAACAAGCCACTAATGATTTTAATTGCCTCCCCCGCCGCTGCGTGTTGGGTCTGCTCAGCGCTGACAGACCCGACGTTTGGTAAAGGCGTGTGGCTGCGGGTTCAGTGGGGTCCCGACCTGCTGGGGGAAAAAATCCACTTTCCCACCCGACCCACCACCAATCACGCCCACTGACCCCCCCCCCCCCCCAACCCCAGAAAAATCCAGCCCATGGTTAAGCTTTCAGGTCGATGACCTTTCATCAGAACCATGCTATACATGGTTTGTCTTAATACAATGCAACACTTCATTCAGCTGCACACATAGTGCTCTTAGCTAAGTCGAGAACGTTAGCCACATCACAATAAAATGTTGATGTAGTAGATTTTTTTTTAGTACGGTAGATAGATCTTCTTATGTACGTAAAGCAGCTTATAACAATCAGTTAGAGTAGGATGGCTGATCTGAATCTGTAAAATGACTTATTCTGATAGTCTGGATTGTTGGGGGCCATCTGGCTAATCCATGTTGTGTATTTAGTGTGTGCAGTTTAATAGCAGTTATTAATAGCACTCATTAACTGCCTGGCAAAGGAGCATACTGCAAACTTCATCTGATGATTGACTTCTGTTCTAGTAAAGGTTCACTGTAAATGCCAACCATCTGCATACACCACACTCCTCTCAATCAGTCTCCCAGTTTTGAGGGCCAGGCCTAGCAGAATGTATATTATTCAGTCCTTTAATGGGTAGCTTGTCATAGAGAGGTATAAATTGTCCGAGTAGGTGTATTCAGGTGGAGCTAGTCAAGAGTTGAATGCTGTTATTCCTCCACAAACATCTTTTTTATTATCATAGTAGAAGGCTCTGTAGTTGGCTTCACTGGGACCGAGGCATGGTCAGATACACAACACAGGGTGGATAGGTGAAAGTACACGAGTTTTCAAAGTAAGGAATGGTTTACTATCCCAATCGTACTAAAGTCATGCTGTACAATTTCAATCATGTTGTATCAACGGACGTACAGTATTACTTTACATTATGGGACAGATTACAGATTTGGGTCTGGCATAGTAACCTTCTCAAGTACAGTCGTTCACCAAAGTGGTCTGAGTGCCTTACTTTTATGAAAGTTGACTCACACTGCCCTACATCTGCTTGTACGATAGTGTAACCCGGACATGTAACAATAGTCCCTCCCCCCGTGACTCGAACCGGATATTCGCCTCTTTCACACGTTTACATCTCCATTCCCTCTGACATCAGACCAAGCTAACGCACAAGCTAACTCATTTCACAGTGAGGTGAATATTTGAACGGATGGTCGAACTCCCTTAATTTAAAAAGTACAACTTATCTTTCATAGAATCATAGAATAGTACAGCACAGAAGGAGGCCATTCGGCCCATCAAGTCTGCCGTGGGAAGGGGAGGTGTGATACAAGAGTGGACCATGGCACCTTCCCGATGCAACACCTGCCCTTTTACCTCCTCCCTTCCCACCGTCCAGGGCCCCAAACACTTCTCCCAGGTAAAATAGCGATTTACTTGTTGTACTTGCAATTTAGTGTACTGTATTCGCTGCTCACGATGCGGTCTCCTCTACATTGGGAAGACCAAACGCAGATTGGGTGACCGCTTTGTAGAACACCTCCATTCAGTCTGCAAGCGTGACCCCGAGTTTCCAGTCACTTGTCATTTCAATTCTCCGCTCCACTCCCACTCTGACCTCTCTGTCCTTGGCCTCTTACACTGTTCCAATGAAGCTCAACATAAGCTCAAGGAACAGCACCTCATCTTTCGATTAGGCACTTTACAGCCTTCAGGACTCAACATTGAGTTCAACAAATTCAGACCATAACCTCGGCCCCTATTTTTTTCAGATGGCAGCTGTTGATGATTCTGCAATACACATTTACACCTCTTCTAGACTCATCCTTTGTTTCTTTACTTGTCCCATTACCATCTCCCTTTGCTTTGTACTATCATACCTTTTGTCATTTAATCACTCCTGCCTTCCACCCTATCACAGATCTTCCCTTTTGTTCTTTTCTCACCTCCCCCCTTTCCCTGCCCCTGCATTTGTTTAAAATCGGTTACATCTCTAACTTTTTCCAGTTCCGACGAAAGGTCATCAACCTGAAACATTAACTAATTTTCTCTCTCCACAGATGCTGCCTGACCTGCTGAGTATCTCCAGCATTTTCTGTTTCTATTTCAGATTTCCAGCATCTGCAGTATTTTGCTTTTGTATCTTAATTACCTATCGTTTTAAGTCTATTTTTTTTAACTTGCCTGAATAAAGTATACTTTAAAAGATCCAATATTAAAAATAATTATTGTTTTCCAAATCCTTTCTATGGATACATCCTGGAATGTGAGTGTTTTTATATGTGTATATGGTCTGTGGTGAATAATGGAATAGGGAAGATATTCAGCTATGAGCTGTTCGTCATGTTAAGAAGCACCTTCTAAGATAAATAGGGGATGAAATTAGTCTTGGATGGTTGCGCAAAATGGATGGTAGTAAATTGACAGCCCGTTTTACACCCTGCCTGATTTTAATTTCCATTGACCTCTCAAGACTAATTTCACCCCCAAAGTCTCCTAAAGGGGCACCGTCTTTATTTAAAAAGTGGGGTGAAACCTTTTATTCTTGCTCTCAAATACAAGGTGCAATGACATAAATCATGTCAGAATGCATCCTTGAATCTCATGCAATGCCATCATTGTTATGAAAATGACACATGCCTCTTTTAACTTTTCTCCCTACACAGACAAGAAAAACTTGTCAAAACACATTTTTTTCCTCGAGTTCGTCATTAAGTATGGCATGTTTCCACCCCGCCCCCTGTGTGATACAAGCCCACCGCGCTCTTGTTTTAACATCTAAAACTAAGAGGATGTGGAATAATTTTTAGCTCATGAATAATTCATGAGGATAATTAATTTTGAACTTATCCAACTCCAGTTGAGCGCACACTGACTCTCCGTCTCCAGCAGTAGATTTCTGTTGCATTAACCCTGTTTGAAGGAGGCCAAGTATGAGGACCAAAGCCAGTGGAGTAAACATCAAGGGGGCAAAATTCGGTTGCTTTGTGCCTCCCATTAGTGAAGTTCAGCGGGAGGTTAGCGGCGGTGGTAGCCGGTACCACCCCGTGGTGCTGCGCCTCCGGCGATGAGGCCATCGGCGTGCGCAGCGCCCCGCTCGCGCCCCGGCCGCAAACTTGTCTCGCGACCCCTGACCTACCGCCACACGCTATGTCTGACAGGGTCAGAGGGGCGTTTTTGCGGCCGGGTTGGCAATAATTAAAAGGCAGGTGCCGGGTGGCCATTTTTTTGGGGGGCTGCCTGCCAGCACCTGCCCCCTCTGCCCTCTTCCTGCTGCGGGCTGCCGGCCGCGATCAGTCAGCCCGGCATTCCTCTTGAGTGCCGGGCTCTTTTGCTGGCACACCGCTCCCCGGTGGTCCAGCAGGGCCCCGGTTTGCGCTGCGCAAGGCCCCTCCCCTTTAATCAGGGTTGGGAGGCCTGCAGTACCGCGGCGCTACGTGCCGGTGCGCATGGCGCTGCTGCACATAACGCCGCGATATTGAACTGGAGCGCCCCAAGAGTGAGGGGGAGCGCTTGGGGCGCTGCCATTCAATTTTGGGCGCGGGGGCGATAACATTTTCAGGGCGCTAAAAGTAGCGCCTCGGCGAAGTTATCGCCCCAAAGGGGGCGCGTGCCAGTTTTTTGTCCCCCAGAATTTAACAGAACTTGTAAGGCATGAAACAGAAATAGAAAGTGCTGTTAATGCACAGCAGGTCAATCGGCATCTTGAAGAGAAGCACAGGTGAAGGTTTCTGAGTGGGTTCCTTCACCAGACCTGATGCCTTTATCTGCTCCAGTGCTATAATTTTTTTAAATTCATTTATGGAATGTGGGCGTCGCTGGCAAGGCCAGCATTTCTTGCCCATCCCTAATTGCCCTTGAGAAGGTGGTGGTGAGCCGCCTTCTTGAACCGCTGCAGTCCGTGTGGTGAAGGTACTCCCACAGTGCTGTTAGATAGGGAGTTGCAGGATTTTGACCCAGCGACGATGAAGGATCGGCGATATATTTCTAAGTCAGGATGGTGTGTGACTTGGAGGGGAACTTGGAGGTGGTGGTGTTCCCATGCGCCTGCTGCCCTTGTCCTTCTAGGTGGAAGAGGTCGCGGGTTTGGGAGGTGCTGCCGAAGAAGCCTTGGCGAGTTGCTGCAGTGCATCTTGTAGATGGTATACACTGCAGCCACGGTACGCCGGTGGTGGAGGGAGTGAATGTTTAAGGTGGTGGATGGGGTGACAATCAAATGGACTGCTTTGTCCTGGATGGTGTCGAGCTTCTTGAGTCTTGTTGGAGCTGCACTCATCCAGGCAAGTGGAGAGTATTCCATCACACTCCTTACTTGTGCCTTGTAGATGGTGAAAAGTCTTTGAGGAGTCAGGAGATGAGACACTCACTGCAGAATACCCAACCCTTGACCTGTTCTTGTTGCCACAGTATTTATGTGGCTGGTCCAGTTAAGTTTCTGCTCAATGGTGACCCCCAGGATGTTGATGGTGGTGGATTCGGCGATAATAATGCCATTGAATGTCAAGGGGCGGTGGTTAGATGCTCGTTTTTTGGAGATAGTCATTGCCTGGCACTCGTCTGGCATGAATGTTACCTGCCATTTATCAGCCCAAGCCTGAAAGTCGTCCAGGTCTTGCCTCATGCGGGCATGGACTGCTTTGTTATCTGAGGAGTTGTGAATGGCACTGAACACTGTGCAATCATCAGCGAACATCCCCATTTCTGATCTTATGATGGAGGGAAGGTCATTGATGAAGCAGCTGAAGATGGTTAGGCCTAGGACACTGCCCTGAGGAACTCCTGCAGCAATGTCCTGGGGCTGTGATGATTGACATCCAACCACCACAACCATCTTCCTTTGTGCTAGGTATGACTCCAGCCAGTAGAGAGCTTTCCCCCCATTTCCCATTGACTTCAGTTTTACTAGGGCTCCTTGATGCCACACTCGGTCAAATGCTGCCTTGATGTCAAGGGCAGTCACTCTCACCTCACCTCTGGAATTCAGCACCTTTGTCTATGTTTGGACCAAGGCTGTAATGAGGTCTGGAGCCGAGTGGTCCTGGCGGAACCCAAACTGGGCATCATTGAGCAGGTTATTGGTGAGTAAGTGCTGCTTGATAGCACTGTCGACGACACCTTCCATCACTTTGCTGATGATTGAGAGTAGACTGATGGGGCGGTAATTAGCCAGATTGGATTTGTCCTGCTTTTTGTGGACAGGACATACCTGGGCAGTTTTCCACATTGTCGGATAGATACTAATGTTGTAGCTGTACTGGAACAGCTTGGCTAGAGGCGCAGCTAGTTCTGGGGCACAAGTCTGCAGCACGACAGCCGGGATGTTGTCGGGGCCCATAGCCTTTGCTGTGTCCAGTGCGCTCAGCCGTTTCTTGATATCATGTGGAGTGAATCAAATTGGCTGAAGACTGGCTTCTGTGATGGTGGGGACCTCAGGAGGAGGCCGATATGGATCATCCACTCGGCACTTCTGGCTGAAGATGGTTGCAAATGCTTCAGCCTTGTCTTTTGCACTCACGTGCTGGGCTCCGTCATCATTGAGGGTGGGGATGTTCATGGAGCCTCCTCCTCCCATTCACAACTGGATGTGGCAGGATTGCAGAGCTTTGATCTGATCCTTTGATTGTGGGATTGCTTAGCTCTGTCTATAGCATGCTGCTTCCGCTTTTTAACATGCAGGTAGTCTTCTGTTGCATGCTTCCCCAGGTTGGCACCGCATTTTTAGGTACGCCTGGTGCCACTCCTGGCATGCTCTTCTACACTCCTTATTGAACCAGGGTTGGTCCCCTGGCTTGATGATAATGGTAGAGTGAGGGATATGCCAGGCCATGAGGTTACAGATTGTGGTGGAATACAATTCTGCTGCTGCTGATGGCCCACAGCGCCTCATGCAAGGCCAGTTTTGAGCTGCTAGATCTGTTCTGAATCTATCCCATTTAGCACGGTGGTAGTGCCACACAACATGATGGAGGGTGTCCTCAGTGTGAAGACGGGACTTCATCTCCACAACGACTGTGCGGTGGTCACTGCTACCAATACTGTCATGGACAGATGCATCTGCGACAGGTAGATTGGTGAGGATGTGGTCAAGTAGGTTTTTCCCTTGTGTTGGTTCTCTCACCACCTGTCGCAGGCCCAGACTGGCAGCTATGTCCTTCAGGACTCGGCCAGCTCAGTCAGTAGTGGTGCTACCGAGCCACTCTTGGTGATGGACATTGAAATCTCCCACCCAGAGTACATTCTGTGCCCTTGCTACTCTCAGTGCTTCTTCCAAGTGGTGTTCAACATGAAGAAGTACTGATTCATCAGCTGAGGGAGGGCAGTAGGTGTTAATCAGCAGGAGGTTCCTTGCCCATGCTTGACCTGAAGCCATGAGACTTCATGGGATCCGGAGTCAATGTTGAGGACTCCCAGGGCCACTCCTTCCCAACTGTATACCACTGTGCCACCACCACTGGTGGGTCTGTCCTGCCGGTCTGGTGGGTCTGTCCTGCCGGTGGGACAGGACATACCCAGGGATGGTGATGGAGGAGTTTGGGACGTTGGCTGAAAGGTATGATTCTGTGAGTATGACTGTGTCAGGCTGTTGCTTAACCAGTCTGTGGGACAGCTCTCCCAATTTTGGCACAAGACCCCAGATGTTGGTGAGGAGGACTTTGCAGGTTCAAGTGGGCTGGGTGTGCTATTGTCGTGTCTGTAGCCGGTGCCGAGGTCGATGCCGGGTGGTCCGTCCGGTTTCATTCTTATTGTTTTTTGTAGCGGTTTTATTTACAACTTGACTGGCTTGCTAGGCCATTTCAGAGGGCAGTTTAAGAGTCAACCACATTGCTGTGGGCTTGGAGTCACATACAGGCCAGACCAGGTAAGGACAGCAGACTTCCTTTTCTAAAGGACATTAGTGAACCAGATGGGTTTTTACAACAATTCGATGGTGTCATGGTCACCATTACTGATACTTGCTTTTCATTCCAGATTTATTTAATTCACTGAATTTAAATTCCCCAGCTGCCGTGATGGGATTCGAACTCACGATCATTAGTCCAGGCCTCTGGATTACTAGTCCAGTAACATAACCACTCTGCTACTAATGTGATACACTCTGGGAGAATTTACAAAATGAGCTCACTGGACCTGGTGTAAGGTAGTAAAGTGCCTGGAAAGTTCAGAGGTCATGGACTTGTGCCCCTATGTTGCTTCCATGTAAATGCAGCATGATCCTACGCAGTTACAACATTCAGCCACATCTAAGCAATGGGAGAAATACAAAATCCTTTGCAAAAAAGAACAAGAAAGAAATTATTTCTATTCTGATGTACACACATATTAACCCATGATTTCTCTTTGCTGGGCTTCTGTGTATTTCCAGCATTTTCTGTTTTTATTTGTAGCACCGAAAGTTTTTTTTTCCTTTTAAAGATATTCTTTTATCTCATTCATGGAGACAATATAATAGTAGACGAGCAGTCAGATTCTAGGTCAGTAAATAAAGACACTACCGCAACTCAAAAATGCCCCGAAGTTAAATGAAAACAAGTAACTACACTGAAAGTTCAGTGAGACACAGGCTTCTAACTTAAACTGTGGGTGCACTCTACTGGCCTTCATTATATTGGAGTAATTAAAGTGTAGGTCAATAATGCAGTCTGACTGCAGAGAAGCCAGGACCATTGGTCCTTGGGCACTGTATGCACCTGCAATGCACTGGGCTGACCTCACGCTGTAGGGAGCGCCCGTTGGTACATTGCTACTCATGGGGCTTGGCAGGAGTTGGGGGCAGATTGTCTGGCACCAGCAGCTCTTAAACAATTGCTGGTCATCCTTAAAGGAGAACTGGCTGCAAATCTTTAACATGGTAGGAGCAAGGTGCTGAGGCAAAACAGCACCATTCCATGATGCTGCTTTGGAGCGACTACAGACAAGGGTAGGGGCCGTATTTTGCGACCCCCACAGTTCCGTACAAGGTGTTTACGTGCCCGTAAGGGCCGCGCAAGTTCCGGGTTTAGGCTTGCGAAGCGCATGCGCTGAAACCCGGCACTTGCGATCTGTCAAGATCTTGACAGATCCTCCGCATCCCCGGGAGATGGGCCTCTGCGGGTGGAGAGTTGCGCTATTTGCCCAACTTCCGCCCGCTGAATGCCTGTCAAATTTACGTCTGGTAAAAGCAGGCATGAGGCCTGCTTTTACCAGCATAAGAGTTTTAAAAAATCGAAAAATTAAATTTTATCACTCATTTATAAATTTAAAATACTCTTCAAAAAGGTAATTTTATTTTCAGCCCTGTAAAAACATTTTTAAAAAATTTCAAAAAATTACATTTTTGTTTAAAATATTTAATTAAATGGCATTTTAATTAATTTTGAATATGTAAAGTTTTAAAAAAATTTATTTCATGTGTTGGTGTATTTTTTAAGTGATCCCCATTCATACTTAAGACAGTTCTGTACGTACGGAACTCGCATAAGTATGAATGGGAATTCCCTTCTTTTATTGGTTGGGCCGGCCCACGTGATCCCAGGAGCGTCTACGAACTGCCTGCACCCCTGGGATATGTGGGACTCTGCCTGCGTGGACCCGGAGAGGCCCAGGATCATAAGCCACCATTCCTCCCGGGCCACCAGGTACATTCGTTGACATTTTGCAGGCCGGAGGAAGCCTCCCATCGCAAATGTTGGCCCGAGGTATTTTTGGAATGGAGGGATTGGGGGTGTTGGAGGGGGGCTGGTGGGGAGGTCCTCCAGTCAAGCATACCACCACAGCAGTCTGGAGGGAGACTGCTGAGTGAGTAAGTGCTAGCTCACTTGTGGCCCAAAACCTGGGAGCTGGTGAAGAATTTGTTGAGCTATGCAATATCGCCGTGGTAAGTGACTCATTAATTTAACAATGTTTTCTTACAAAGCATCTTAATAGCATTTCACTGCAACTTGGTGCAGCATCACGGAGGGATGTTGCACAATGGTTTAACAACAATGCACAGCCAAGCCCATGTTGTCCCAGTGCATTCTACACTGCTGCTATCACAATGCATTTCCCTGTAGTTCATGAAATGTGGCAAGCCACATGCACCAAGCACCCTGCCGACACAAGGCACCTGCGCGTTTTTAAAATTAATTCTCGGGATAAGGGAGTCGCGAGAAAGGCCAGCATTTATTGCCCATCCCTAGTTGCCCTTGAGAAGGTGGTGGTGAGCCGCCTTCTTGAACCGCTGCAGTCCGTGTGGTGAAGGTACTCCCACAGTGCTGTTAGGTAGGGAGTTCCAGGATTTTGAGCCAATAGCGATGATGAAGGAACGGCGATATAATTCGGGGATGATGTGTGACTTGGAGGGGAACTTGGAGGTGGTGGTGTTCCCATGCACCTGCTGCCCTTGTCCTTCTAGGTGGTGGAGGTCGTGGGATTGGGAAGTGCTGCCGAAGAAGCCTTTGGGAGTTGCTGCATTGCATCCTGTTCACACACTGCTGATCCAGCCACCTGAGTGACACATATCTTCTCATGTCCCCGATTCCAGCATATGCCCTTTCTATTTGTTGCAGGAGGACACAATAAATAACCAGTGCCACTTTATGCAGGAGCCTGCAATGAACATGGTCATTGACATTTAAAAAAATCTAAATTGATGGGAAATATGCTCAAATTCATTGAAAACTTCTCTCTATTTGCCGTTTCGGAATTAATTATTTTTCTTTATCGTTTAAAAACTTCTTTCACCCCGTAGCAACAGAAAATCTATTACTGAGAGAGGGAAAAAAAAATTCAATTGATTTTTTTTTTTAAATTGCCTAATAGCAAACAGGGTATTTGATCCTGTCGTATTGGCCATAGGAACATTCGAGCCAGAATTGTAAGTAACAGATTTAGCATTGTACACATTGCTTCCAAATATCTCTTTATGTGGCTTGGTATCAATTTTTTTTGATATCACTCCTGTGAAGTGCATTCAGATGTTTTACTATGTTAAAGGAGCTATAGAAATGCAAGCTGTTGGGTTTCATCGATAGAAGCATAGAGCACAGGATCAAAGTGGTAGTAATACCAAGCAATGGTTAGGGCAGAGTTCAAGTACTGTTTGCAGTTTTAGGTACCACTTCATAGAAAGGATGTTAAAACCATAGACAGCATACTGCATAGATTCACCACCATGATACAAGGGATGAGAAACTATTGCTATGAGGAGAAACTTGAGGTACTGGGACTGTTTTCACCGGAGCAGAGAAAGCCAGGAAGTGATTTTAAAACTATATAAGGTTTTGACAGAGTGAGTAAAGAAAGATTATTTCCTCTGATTGGGGATTTAGCGATAAAGAGTCATCCTCACCTGTGACCCCTGTGTGTCTGTGTGTTGGTTAATAGGAATAAGCCATTCAGCTGCTCGAGCCTGTTCCGCCATTCAATTAGTTCATGGCTGATCTGTATCTTAACTCCATTTAGCCGCCTTGATTCCATATCCCTTAATGCCCATACCTAACAAAAATCTATCAAACTCAAGTTTGAAATTTTGAATTGATCTAGCCTCAACAGCTTTTTGGGGGAGAAAGTTCCAGATTTCCTCTACCCTTTCCTACATTACAACAGTGACTACACTCCAAAAGTACTTCATTGGCTGCAAAGCGCTTTGAGACGTCCGACGGTTGAGAAAGGCGCTATAGAAATACAAGTCTTTCTTTCTTTTCTTTGTGTGAGGAAGTGCTCCCTGACATCAGCCCTGAATGGCCTAATTCTAATTTTAAGGTTATGCCCCCTTGTTCTGGACTCCCCCACCAGAGGAAATAGTTTCTCTCTATCTACCCTATCAAATCCTTTAATCATCTTAAACACCTCAATTAGATCAACCCATGGTCTTCTACACTCAAGGGAATACAAGCCTAGTCTATGCAACCTGTCTTCATGATTTAACCCTTTTAGCCCCGGTATCATTCTGGTGAATCTGCGCTGCACCCCCACCAAGGCCAATATATCCTTCCTGAGGTGCGGTCCTGAGGTGTGATGCCCAGAACTGAACGCACTATTCCAGGTGCGGTTTAACCAGAGCTTTATACAACTGTAGCATAACTTCCACCCATTTCTGTTCCTGTGCTGCCTTTCTCCACTAGTTGAAGGAGAGCAATGGTGGCTGGCTGCATAGTCAACTCGTAAGTGCCATGGGGTACAGAAGAGATTTACTTGCATCTGTGATGAACCCTGATGGATCTGCATCAGTGCCAAACGTGGCCTTTGCTGGAGTTGCTGTGGGTGCATTATTTTCTGACACATCTCTTCCAACTTGTGCAGGGTTAGTTGACTAATGTGTCAACACTGCTGTATACATACCTCTGTATCATAGAATCACAGAATGATACAGCACAGAAGGAGGCCATTTGGCACATCTTGCCTGTGCCGGCTCTTTGAAAGAGCTATCCAATTAGTTCCACTCTCCTGCTCTGTCCCCATAGCCCTGCAAATTTTTCCCCTTCAAGTATTTATCCAATTCCCATTTTAAAGTTATTATTGAATCTGCTTCCATCACCCTTTCAGGCAGTGCATTGCAGATCACAACAGCTCGCTGCGTGAATTTTTTTTTCCTGATGTTACCTCTGGTTCTTTTGCCAATTACCTTAAATCTGTGACCTCTGGTTACTGACTCTTCTGCCACTGGAAACAGTTTCTCCTTATTTACTCAATCAAAGCCCTTCATGATTTTGAACACCTCCATCAAATCGCCCCTTAAACTTCTCTGCTCCAAGGAGAACAACCTAGTTTCTCCAGTCTCTCCACGTAACTGAAGTCTTTCATCCCGGGTAACATTCTAGTAAATCTCCTCTGAAACCTTTCTAGTGCCTTGACATCCTTCCTAAAGTGTGGTGCCCAGAATTGGCCACAGTACTCAAGCTGGGGCCTAAACAGTGTTTTGTAAAGGTTTAGCATAACTTCCTTGACTTTGTACCCTATGCCTCTGTCTATAAAGCCTATGCCTTTTTAATAGATTGCTCAACTTGTCCTACCACCTTCAAAGACTTGTGTGCGTAGACCCCCGGGTCTCTCTACTCCTGTACCACCTTTAAAATTGTACCATTTAGTTTATATTGCCTCTCCTCATTCTTCCTACCAAAATGAATCACTTCACACTTCTCTGCATTAAATTTCATCTGTCACATGTCTCCTCAGCCTAACTGCTCTATCTGTATGAGCACAAAATAGTAGACACCTGTAAGTTCTCTGAGCCCTTTCCTATGGCTTCCTGTGCAAGGAGATACGTGGCTGTACCTCTGCTGTACCAGCCTCAGTTCGAAAGCAGCCTGCTAAGTTCTATCCCCTCATGGGATTCATCTGTTGGCCGTGTATCGACCAGCGTCGGTGCTGCCTCTTCATCAGAAGTGTTCAGTGCCTCACCCTGTAATTCCACAGCTACATCGTTCTCTAATTCTTGCAAAAGTGTCTAGATAGGTGCTGGATCGGTGTTCTGGCGAACGTTAGTCTTGAAATTCTAGTGGGCAACTGCTCTTCTTGCTCTGCTGCAGGAGCAGATGGTACATTATGAGAAAATAAGCACACTTATCCATTTGGGTGCTGACATTAATTGCTCCATTATGAGCTTGTGCATTATCACTGGGTGTGTGGAAAAGTTCAGATAGCGTGTCGTGCAAATCAGAATATCTGAATAACACAATACACTCCATCAACTCTGCACTTTCCCCCAACCTTCTGAAAAGATCTATGATGGCCTCCTCCTGGTAGGGCGTTACGTGGTCCTGGTCGGAAGTATGTAAGTTTTGCCTTTAGACATAGATGCAGCAAGGATTGAGACACCCGTGGAAACTGCTTCCTGAAATACAGTACATTTTCTCACCTGTCTGAAAATGTGCGATGTAATTTCCATAACTTTGCTATTTTTAAAAGGTAATTTAATAGTTGTTTAAAAAAGAGGAATATTATATGGTATGGGGATCGAGCATAGGAACAGGCTATTCTGCCTCTCGAGACAGTTCTGCCATTCAATTAGATCATGGCTGATCTGTACCTCAACTCCATTTAGCCGTCTTTGCTCCATATCCCTTGAATACCCTTACATAACAAAAACCTATCGCTCTCAGTCTTGGAAAATTTCAATTGACCCAGCACCCACAGCCTTTTGGAGGAGAGAGTTCCACAGTTCCACTACCCTTTGGGTGAAAAATTGCTTCCTCATTTCACACCTGACTGGCCCAGTTCTAATTTTAAGATTATGTCCCCCATGTTCTGGATTTCCCCAGCAGAGGAAATAGCTTCTTGGTATTTACTCTGTCGAATCTTTCGTCATTTTAAACATCTCAATTAGATCACCGGTCAAACCGGGTTTATGCAACATGCCCATATTATTTAACCTTTTAAGCCCCGGTGTCATTCTGGTGAATCTGCGCTGTACCCCTTCCAAGGCCAATTTATCCTTCCTGAGGTGCGGTGCCCAGAACTGAGTGCGGCGGTCTGACCAAGGCTCTAAACAACTGAAGCATAACTTCCTCCCCTTTGTATTCCAACCTCCTCCAGATAAAGGCCACCATTCCATTAGCCTTTCTGATTGCTTTTTGTACCTGTCCCCTAGTTTTCAGTGATTTGTGTACATGGGCACCCAAATCTCTTTGCTACTCCACAGTTCCTAGTTTCTCAACAATTAGAAAATATTCCGATTTGTTTTTCTTGGATCCAAAATGGATGACCTCACACTTCCCCACATTGAACTTCATTTTCCACAGTTTTGCCAACTCACTTAATCTCTCTCTGACCCTTTATAACTTCCTGCTTCCATCTGCACTACTAACTGTGCCTCCCAACTTAGTGTCATCTGCAAGCTTGGATGTACAACACTCTATACCTTCATCCCTAAGTCACTGATAAATATGGTGAACCGATTCCTGGGGAACAACACTTGTCACATCTTGCCGATCAAAAGCACATAGCCTTTATCTTGTAACCTTGTGACAGGGGTTGGTAATTGGTTGGGAGGTAGGAGATGGAGAGTAGGGATAAAGGAAATGTTCTCTGATTGGTGGGCATTGGGGGTACCTACTTTTTGATTTTCTTGCTGAGGGGAGCCAGGATATCCCCCACCCCCCCCAACCAGGAAACAATCTACAGATGCCCCCTAGCCCCCTTTTACATTTAGAAAAAAGCCTCCACCCCCCCCCCCCCCCCGAATATTCAGGGGTTCAGGCCATGATCCTGGTTACAACCCCCACATGGGCCTCACTAATGCTGATGGTCAGAGAGGTGCGACCATATGCCAGGGCCCATTGAAGGCCCAGGGCTTGGGAATTCCCAACGTAGGGGAATCCCCTCTTTATGACGATGGTCAACAGGCCATAGAGGCAACAGTGAAAACAGCTTAGACCCAGCATAACTAGCTTCTGGTCATTTCAGCGGAACCCCGCTTAAGTTATGGCAGCAGTACGGTGGAACAGCCACAGATTTTCTGGCCTCTGGTGTTTAATGTTGGTGACAGAAGATGTAAACGAGAACAGGAAAACTTTTTTTTAAAAGTACCTCATATTGTGAACATCAATAATGTTTAGCTGACATGTAACTGCTTAACCTTTGTTTTCATGGTTTATGACGCAGTTCGAGGCCCTGGAGCATGCTTCTGGCGAGTACCAATGCTCCCTGCCATGACTTCTTGTCTATCTAATTATTGTAGTTTGCAATGAATAACGTCACTGCTTCCTCAGGTGTTTATCAGACTCGGCCACAGACAGTGCTCCACGGCAGGCTGCTGACGGTGGCATGAAGCAAAATTTGATGGCCCTTTATTGAAACCTGATTATCTGCTGTGCATTTCCTATCCTGCTCTAAACTCTAATTTGACACCAGTTTAAACCAGTTCAGTAGATACTCAAATAGCTTGAACTGTAAGAATTTCTAGTTGCTGAGGTAAGTTTTATGTTTTGTACCACTTTTACACGAGAAGAATGATTTCCTTGGCACCGTGCCAAGCTTTACTTACCCTGTTGTACATATTTTGCATCCATAAGTGGTTTAGGCCTCGCATCAATCTAACATGTGTTTGAACGTAAGAATATAAGAAATAGGAGCAGGAGTAGGCCATACGGCCCATCGGGCCTGGTCCACCATTCAATAAGATCGTGGCTGATCTTCTACATCAACTCTACCTTCCCACCCTATCCCCATATCCCTTGATTCCCAAAGCTCTCAGTCATAAATATTCTCAATGACTGAGCATCCACAGCCCTCTGGGGTAGAGAATTCCAAAGATTCACAACCCTCTGAGTGAAGAACTTTCTCCTCATCTCAGTCCTAAATGGCCGACCCCTTATCCTGAGACTATGGGGGGGATTTTTTGGGGGGTCAGCGGGTGCGTTTGGTGGTGGGTCGGATGGGGAAAAAAAATTTTTGACAACGGGTCAGGAACCCATTGTCAACCCGCCATCACACGACTTTCCCAGATGTTCGGTCTGTCAACGCTGAACAGACCCACCACACAGTGGCGGGGGCGGCAATTTAGGTCATTATGGCCTTGTTAAGAGCCACTTAAAAAGTATTTTGAGCTCACCGTTAAATTTTACGAGGTCGCCCATGGGGTCCACGCTGTTCGGGGATCATGTCAGGTAAGGAGGTCGGGAGTTGTATGACCATGAAATGATCTCTTTACTTGACAGCTGCAAATGTGCTATAAAAGCTCCCATCTCACAGCTGTTCACTTTCCAAGCTCAGAAGCTGTTGCTTACTGCATTTGAAAGATAGATTGAGCTTTATGCAGGTTGCAAGTGTTTGGAGTAAACTCTCTATCCAGTTTCACTTCATTGGAACAACCTCTCACTGTTGACAGATTGCTCTGTCATCTCAACCTTCACCTGCCATCTATTATATCAGCATCGGTGCCCTTGAAACTATCTCACCTTGGTCCTCAGAATCCCACCACGATCAGCCCAGCAGCACCAGGCACACCAGCAGCACCAACAACAACACCAACCTGCTCCGCAATCAACTGATGCTGCACAGGACACAGGGCATCAGCACCCGACCACATTGCTGCCCGGGAGGTCAGGGATGGCCACACCATGGCCACATTTATTTCATTTGATGCTGTACACTCTGGCTGCCACATGATGCGCCAGGTTGGCACCAGCCCACACCAACAACATAAAGCATCCCTACAATGCCCAAGCCATTCCTTTCACACTCGTGACCATTGCGGGGGGTACCATTATGTCTCACCATTCACTGCAACTCACTAAGCCACTTCCAAAGGTGCACAAAAATCTGTCCAAGAACGCAAAGTGTTGAAAATAAGGATTTCAATGTTTGACACCACATTAACAGAAACTTCACATCAACATTGGCTAAAACACACAAGTGCCTACCCTTGTGTGTTGTTAGTTGGTATGATTGGACTAGGATGAGGATGAGTGCGAGGGGTGGCTAGTGAGATGGGGATGTGATAATGTTGATAGAGAGGGATGAGTAGAGGTGCAAGGTAAGTTGGTGTGAGTAAGGATGTGCAGGAGTAGGGTAGGGAAGGCAGAGTGATGAGGATGTGATGAGTCGCACAGCAGGATGAGGTTGAGTGTGGCTTTGCAGTAACATTTCGTGATCTACTGAGATCATTGAAAGGATTGCACCACTGCAGCCTGGTCCTCCTGACGACATCCCTGCTTGTGTCCTCCTGTGCAATATGTAACCAGGCTCCATTGATCTCCTGGGGAGGTCTCTTCCACCTATTGGAAGGGAAGAGGACCTCCCTGCGTGCTGTGACTGCCTCCATAAGCATCTGGATGGTGTCATGGGAGATCCTGGGTGCAGCCATGCACCTCTGTGCAGTGCTTGTCAGTGTTTGCAGCACCTCAATGCTGTAGAACACTGACAGCACAACTGTCAAAATCAATTTGTGCATGGTCCCTTTAAGGAAACCGGCTGATGACGCGTCATCAAATGATGTCATCAGACCCGCTTCCTTCAATTGGCCGGCAAACGTGCTGGGTGGGCTTAATAAACCCAATCACAGTAAAACCATTCGACAGAGCGGGCTGGAGCCAGCAGCGAGGTCGGGACCCGCCACCGACCCCGGCCGCACCGGACCCGCCGAGGTAGGGGAAATCGCGGCCTATGACCCCTAGTTCTAGACTCTCCAGCCAGGGGAAACAGCCTCTCGACATCTACCCTGTCAAGAATTTTATACGTTTCAATGAGATCACCTCTCATTCTTCTAAACTCCAGAGAGTATAGGCCCAATCTATTCGATCTCTCCTCATAGGACAACCCTCTCATCCCAGGAATCAACCTAGTGAGCCTTTGTTGCATCCCATCTAAGGTAAGTAAATCCTTCCTTAGGCAAGGAGACCAAAACTGTACACAGTACTCCAGGTGTGGTCTCAACAAAACCCTATATAATTGGTCATACTCAATGTTTGATCACTCAAATTTAAAAAGAAAAAGAAAGATTTGCATTTATGTAGTGCCTCAGGACTTCCCAAAGCGCTTTTTAGCCAATAAAGTACTTTTTGAAGTGTAATCACTGTCTCGGACAATTTGCAAATAGCAATAAAAAAGTGACTAAATCATCTGATTTAGGTGTTGGTTGAGGGATAAATATTGACCTGGACACCAGGGAGAACTCCCCTGCTTCTTTTGAAATAATGCAGTGGGATCTTTTATGTCTGCCTGAGAGGGCAGACGGGGCCTCGGTTTAACGTCTCACCCGAGAGACGGCACTTCCAACAGTGAAGCACTCCCTCAGTATTGCACTGGTGTGTCAGCCTCGATTTAGTAGATGACAATGCCAACTCAAGTGGGAGCTGCTCCCATTCCACCGCCGTATTTTTGCCGGAAGCGGGAACCGCTCCGAAGAAATTCCGGGCCAATATTTTCTAGGTTTTTTTCAGAATGTCGCACCCAAGCTCAGTGTTAACTAGATCTACAGCACAGGGAGAGCAGAGAGGCAATAGTAGTGCTGTCAGAATGATTATATATCTTTTTATAAATTATATATAGATGCATTGTTCGAGAATTGGTGCCTTGATCTCACATTGTTATCTCCCATTACCTGAGCAATCTTTTAAAGAAAAAAAAACATTCTTTCCAGTTTTCTGTGCTTCCCTCCTTTGCTGAAGGCATTCATTCCCTCCCTGGAGTGCGGGTCCATGCGTAGTAGTCATCCTTTGAGGCCTCGTGCAAGTGCTATGTATTCATGAGCTAAGCCTTGACAGTGAGTGCGAACATGAAGACCTGCAGAGACAACAGACTATCCGTTTGTGAAGGACTTCACAGCTGTCGCCAAGGCTGTCCGGTCGCGACATCCACATATTTTCACATCGAGCAGCAGTCACCATCTCTCAACCATGAGCAGGGCCCCAGGCCAATTTTCTACCCTCCCTAAACCATGGGTGCTGCCACCAAGTGTAGCACCTGGCCTACAGCCTTGGAGGAGATCAAACTTGGTGCCTTCCTGGTCTGTCTGGCTCAGAGATAGACAGTTTGGGGTAGAATTTCCATGGAGTTTTCAGGCGGCCCATCACCACCTTCTCAGGGCAACTCGGGAAATGTCGGCCTTGCCAGCGATGCCCACATCCGGAGAGAGAATTTTAAGAAACAAACAAACTTTGTTGGAAACATTGCGGAAACAGCGGAAAGGGGGGCCTACGTCGTTACTCTGGGGCTTCGTTAATCTTCCACCAAAGTTAATTCCAAGCGTTTCCCTCTGAACCATCAGGAATGATTATCTGAGGAATCCTTAGCTGGCATCAAAGCAGGTTGTGGTGTCCCAACAAGTGGAACCTGCATTTACATTTTTCCAGCAGTCTGTTGTGCACTCATTTCCACTTTTCCTTTTAGAATAAGATTCCATTGTTTAAAGGTGAATTTGTTTTTTCACAATGCAACTGGGGCGTAGTCGGGTTTCACATTTGAATCGATGCCACCCGATTTACGCTATCACCCAAAGTCAAAATTAATCACCCCCCTCCCCCGGCGTTCTTAAAATAAAAATCAGGGGCTGGGCCCTAAAAACACAAGAGCTCCACTGTAATATTAAAATTACGGCTGGGTGAGGTCATTTCAATGTGACCCAATTCCCTGCCGATCCAGTCAGCGTTCCGCACAGTGACCTTCACACACTTTTACGGTATAATGGACAGTTTCCAGGATAATCATTTGCCAGCAGGAAGCGGTATATTGAAATGATAACTAAATAACAGTGCAGCGCAGCGCAGCACCAAGGGACTCGGAGTAATTGACTGGAGCCCAATTGGCGAGCGCTCGCTCAGAGTTGGTTTTAGCTTCCCTGGTGCTGGTCTTTCTAACCGGCGGGCGGAGGAAAAGGTTTCTGTGGTCGGATCTCATGTTTTGTTTTAGCTTTCTTTCGATTAAAAATTCACAGCCTTGCCGGTAACCGGAAAATTGCGTGAAGTTTTTGTTTCTATTCAGAAAATAACACGTTAGCTGCAAAGTTTTTTTTTATGACTGGGACAATACAAGGGGATGAGAAACGGAAGGTGAAAGTAAAATGGATTCAAAGGGAGGGAACAGCGAGCGGAGGAGGGAGGAGACAGTCTGAAGATGTTGGAGAAAACAGTAAGCGAGAGTGGCAAAGAATGAGCGTGCCAGGGAGAGGAAAGGAACAATGGAGAGGAAAAAGCCAGCCACAGACCTGCATTCAACCTGAAGCAACAAGTGTGGAGAGGCAGAATTACTGGAAATATAAGAATTGGGCAGGAGTGAAATGCAAGTTGGGAAAAGAAACAGGGCAGAAGATTGTAGTTCTGTCGTATTTCACCCGGTGGAGACTGGCTGGAAGAAGCTTCAGGAGGACAGAAAACATTCTGCTTACAGAAAATTAATGAGCTGCGTAACTGCAACAGAACTTGTTAAATTGAATTTAAACAGGCTCTTGTTTAATGTAGTGAAGTGACTCTCTACACCTTTTAAAATTCCTGTTTACTACACCTGCATTTCCTCAATTTTGCCTGCAGTGAGTGTAGCCGTGAGGCTATAAGTGAGGCAGAAGGAAAATAAAGCCAGAGATCTCAGGGACTGGACCCTGCGCAGATATGCAGGCTCATTATTGTGATAGCTTGCTTTTTTTGTGAAATTTGTCCATAGAAACTTCTTCAGTGACTACTGATAGATGGGGTCATATTCTCTTCTCTTTGCTCATTTTAGTTGAAAATTAGATTTTTGGTTTTTTTTGACTGTAACACCAACGGGAACCCTTTCAGTTTAAGTGGGTTACTGTCGATGTTACAATTGGAACATTTAGGCTTCATACTACTCTGAGCATTCCTATCCCTTCAAAATGGATTAACAAACATTAGCGAAAAGTGCTTGTTGAAAGTCAGTAATGAAGGTCTCATGCAGCATTATAGAACTCCGCAGTCAAATCAAATATTGAGCATTTTACTGTAGGTTAGACCTGGCATTAGTGAGTTTAATGAAGGGGAAGATTTGGAACTAGCAGCACAGCAATGACAGAAATGAAAAGTATACAGCAGTTTTTGTCAGAGAGCGTGGGCGTAATGGTCTTTGGCGGGTGTGTCACAGTGCAGCAGGAGAGGAGACACTTTTCCCTATTGTTTTGTTAATCCATTTTGCAGAGATAGGAAAGCTTCGACAGCACGAAACAAGGACAAATAGTTTTCTACCGTTAATGCATCACTGTTTCTGTAGGTCAACTTTTTTTTGTTGCTAAAATCAGCAAACAGAGGGAGTGCAGAACACACAGGAGGTGCATGACTCACAGTGGGCACTACCCCAGGCAATGATGCTGCTACAATAGAATCAGCTACCTTGGGCCTGGCAGAAGAGCAGTACTTGAGCAGGCTCGGGTTCAGCACGGAAGCTGTGCCACCTGTCCATGAAGACCTGCAGGGACAGTCAGCCATCTGCCATGCTCTGGTGGCAGTGAAAGTCACCTCGGCCCTCAACGTGGAGATCTTCCAGCCACTCACACTGGGCAGCTCAGGAGTCAGCAGTTTTACTTTTTGGCCTTTTGGGCAACAGACGCTTTCCTTTCTGGACAATAAAATGATGACAGATGGCAAGATGTAGCGAAAGACTTGTCATTTGATTTTGTGTGTCAATGCATTTGGTGTGTGAGCTTTTGTGTTCTTCCCTTGGGTTCTGTGAACATCTCGGTGTTGGTTGCCGATGTGGTCCTGTGCTGGCATGAGAACCATTGTTGGGTGACTGCAAAGCCAATCGGCCAGTTGCAGCGGCTACAGAACGCCTGTATCTGCGACTAAGTCTGACGCACCTGCTTCGGTGTCGTGGATATTCTTTGTGGACTGATACTTTTAGAGGCAGTCTCTACCGCCATTCACTCCTGGTTGTGTGTGATTGCACCGAACAGCCGCTGTCATCAATGCCAATCAGCTGCTCCTATCCTATTCCCTATAATGCCCACTGACCATGAAACAGAAGGCATCTAATGAGGCCTCAGAATTCATTCCGCTGTATGTGTCTGTGCTGGTGTTTGTTTCAAATAGTGATATGATGCTTGGTGCTCTGCTGAGTGGCCAGCTTCTGGTTCGACTGATGAGTACTGGGTTCTCCTTGCTCTATGAACATAAGAACATAAGAAATAGGAGCAGGAGTAGGCCATACGGCCCTTCGAGCCTGCTCCGCCATTCAATAAGATCATGGCTGATCATCGACCTCAACTCCACTTCCCGCCCGATCCCCATATCCATCGATTCCCTTAGTGCCCAAAAATCTATCGCTCTCAGATCGAAGAAAGCAGATGGTATACAATGAATACATGGGCACACTTATCTATGTAATTACTGTATTATCATTAGAGGAACTATTTTGTATTTGTGCACAATCACTGTGTGTGGACACACTGATGTGCCAAAGTGCGTAAATCACAGATACCATAAATTCTGTACTGACTTTCAATCTCCAAAGGTTACAACTTTGCTAACATATAAGTCCAGTCCTTCTATTTTACACTGATATTCTTGCCCTACATTTGTGTTCTTTTTCTTCATGGAACTTATTCCAGACTTCTCACCATTGAGCCCATGTTGACTCAATCTGTGACATCCGACCACACTAGTTGCCTCCTTGGAGGCCCATCTTTTTGTACCAAACTCTGCTCATATCACTCTACTACAGCAATGAGTGACCAGTGCTTCCAGCGGCTGGTCTCTAAATTGGGTCTACTTAATTTGGCTTTGATATCTGTCATAAAACAATGTGTGCACTCCACTGTGACATTTGTAATTGAGTCGCATATGAGAGATGTTACAGGATCATGATTGCATTCCCACTTATAAAAAGTCATATTCAGAGGAATCACACATCGCTAAACCACATATGCCTGCGATTTTGTTAGCAGATCATTAATTTCATGAGTAACAGGCATTTCTCCCATTTTTCTCAAACAGAGGAAAATATAGCCTATAATGCTGTATGAGTTGGATATTAGGAACCCAAGACAATGAAAGTCTAATAAAACTAATGTTCTATTATATGCTTCTTTTTTCAGATAAATTAAACACACTTTCTTCGTTCATCGGTCCATTCAAGTATTTCAGCCCTGGTTTGGAAAATACTGAGGATGAGGACAATTTGAGTAAGTATCATTCCATTTCTGGATGAGCAAATCACTGATACCACCTCGATGGAATTAAAACCCAGCCATATTATCGGACAAACCCTTGACACAATCACGTGTCTGCAGGTTAAATAAATGGGTTAACACTTGTGTTGAAATAGCGGACTAAAGAATGTCACGCAAAACATTAAACTAAAGTCAACTGAAACCATCAAATGTCATTTTTAGCCGTATATGTTCACCTTTTCATGTTCTTATAACAAGTGTGTAAGGTGCTCTATTCAGCATCACGGCCAAGATTCAAGACAGGCAGAATCGAGTAGTAAAGAGCCCGGTCATACAAACATGAGACCATCTGGCTGTGAAGCCAGCACACTTAGTACCAGTCAACCATATCTCCTAGTTTACAAAAGCCAATATAAACAGCTGCCATAAAGCAGCGACATCACATAAAATAGAAGGTTTAGAACTGAATGTACTATATAAGAAAATTATTAAAATGCCTCTTACACAATTACCCCAATGACTTAGTGGGTAACTACACTGCCTAGTGTAGCACAGGCCATGTGGTCCAAAAGGCCCCAGGTTTGATTGCTAGTCTATATGGAGTTAGCTGAAGAAACAGATGAGGTCTACAGAGATGAGAGGGCTTCCATTTCTGAGCACCATCATGTGAATCCCACTGGAAGGTGTGCATGAGTCTTCCACTGCCAACACTCATAGTCTAGGCAAATACACAAAGAGTGTCCACTTCGACAAATTGTTGAAGGCCATAGCATCCGTGGAACTGTGCCCCAGCAAGAGCCAGTACCTTCAGGAGGGGAGAAAATTGGCAAACAAGAAATATATATTTATAGCATAATATAATAAAAAATGGAATCACCATATTTTATACAACATTTATCACATAAACAGAATGCTCAATGGTGTGCTGTTCAATGTGGGATTTATGCCACCCATGATTTACTTAGCCTCACTCACTCACTCACTCAAAGGATTAACTTTGTCTTCTATAGATTGCCCATCACCAGATCTGGCTGGCCACATCAAGCGCTATTGGGCCTCACTCTTCTCTGTCGAAACCATGCACTACTCCAGAAGAGCAAATATAACCTCCAGCTTTTCTCCACTGCCAATCATTCTTCTTAAACCTCTCTCCCTTGTCTCCTCGTCTACAACAGCGAATAAGAGGGGCTCATGAGCTTTTTTTGTCACTAAGATTAAGACCATTCATTCAGCTGCCTCTGCTGCTCCCCACTTCCCCTTGCCCACCAAGCCAAACCTCCTCATCAGTCTCCACCTGCCCTAGCCCTGAATCCACATCTCTCTCTCTAGTTTCTCTCCATCTCCCGTCATGCCCTCTCCAAGCTAATCGCATCAATGAGACCCACCTCCTGCTCCCTTAAACCTTATCTGCCTTCTGTTGCCTTTCCCCTGTTGTCCAGTTCAGTGGGAATTCCTTCATTTGAATCCACTCTTAATGATCCGTCTTTCGGATGAGACATTACACCGAGGCCCTGTCTGCCCTTTCAGGTGGATGTAAAAGATCCCATGGCACTATTTCGAAGAAGAGCAGGAGAGTTATCCCCAGTGTCCTGGCCAATATTTATCCCTCAATCAACATCACTAAAAAAAAAACAGTTATCTGGTCATTATCACGTTGCTGTTTGTGGGAGCTTGCTGTGCACAAATTGGCAGCCGCGTTTCCTACATTACAACAGTGACTCCATTTCAAAAGTACTTTATTGCCTGTAAAGCACTTTGGGACGTCCGGTGGTCGTGAAAGGCGTTATATAAATGCAAATCTTTCTTTCTTTCTTTCTTTCTTTCTTTCATAGCCAGAGTATCTCCAACAATCGCTTCCATTCCTGCCACTTGCACCATTACCTCTGGAGTCCCTAAGGACCTATCCTTGACGTCTTCCTGTTCCTCATCTACATGTTACCTTCTGGCAACATTATCTGCAGTCATGGAATTAGCTTCCACATGTTTACTGATGACACCCAGCTCTAACTCTCCACCACCTCTCTCAACACTTCCACTGCTTGTGTTGTCAGACTGCTTGTCCGACATCCATTGTTGGATGAACCACAATTTCATCCAGTTTAACACTGGGCGACCGAAGCCATTACCTTCAATCTGTGCCACAAACTCCATCTCCTTTCCACCAATTCCAATCTCCTGCCGGCCACTTTCTCAGGCTGAACCTTTGCACTTTATTCAACCAGAGCTGAACTTCTAACCCCATATCCTCCCTATCACAAAGACCTCTTCTACCTCTGTAACATTGCCCACCTCTTAGAAGTACCCAGTGTGAATTTCAATAGGGATACTCATACCTCACAAACCTCAGAGAATTCTTTGAGGGGATAACAGACAAGGTAGATGGGGAAAATGCAGTGGATGTAGGTAAGCTTTTGACAAGGTATGATATGGGAGATTACAAGAGAAGATTGAAATTATGGGGAGGGTAGCAAACTGGATTAAATTGGTTAGAAGGGAGAAAACAGAGAGTAGGAGTTAAGGGCAGTTTTTCAGAGTGGTTGGAAGTGCGTAGTGGTGTCCCTCAGGGTTCAGTTCTGCGGCCACTTCTGTTCACTGTGTATATCAATGATTTGGATACAGGCCTAGAGGTGTTGAAATTTGCAGATGATGCCAAAGTAGGAGGTATAGTTAATTCTATAGAAGACCAAAGGAAGCTGCAAAGGGATGTTGATAAGATGGAGGAATGGGCTGAGAAGTGGCAGATGGAATTCAGTGTCAGTAAGGGTCGTGAATCTTTGGAATTCTCTTCCCCAGAGAGCTGTGGAGGCTGGGTCATTGAATATATTCAAGCCGGAGATAGGCAGATTTTTGAATGGTAAGGGAGACAAGGGTTATGGGGAGCGGGCAGGGAAGTGGAGTTGAGGCAAAGATCAGATCAGCCATGATCTTATTGAATGGCGGAGCAGGCTCGAGGGGCCGAATGACCTACTCCTGCTCCTACGTCTTATGTTCTTATGTCTATGTCTTATAAGTGTGGGGCAATTCATTTTGGAAAAAAGAAAGTCGTAATTATACTCTGATTGGAAGTAGGCTCAGTGCTGTGGAAAAGCAGAGGGAGTTTGGGATACAGGTTCACAGGACATTAAAGGAAGCTCCTCAGGTTCATAAAGCTGTTAAAAAAGCTAATGGGATTCTAAGTTTTATCTTAAATGTAAAAGCCAGGAGGTAATAATGATCCTATATAAAACCTTAATAAGACCTCAGTTAGATTACTGAGTGCAGTACTGGGTTCCACACTAATGGAAGGATTTTGAGGCTTTAGTGAGAGTAAAAAGCAGATTAATTAGGATGCTGCTTGGTATGAGGAAATACAAATACGAAGAAAGACTTTAAAAGATGTGTCTTTTCTTGTTAGTACAACACAGATCACTGAGTGATATGATAGAAGTATTTAAAATGATTTAAAAATTGGACGGACAGATAGAAGTAGAGCGTAGTTGAGGGATCAAGAACGAGGGGTTATAAATACAAGATTAAATGTGCGAGCTTTAGGACAGAGTACAGGCGAAACTTCTTTACACAGAGCTGTGAAGCTGTGGAATTCACTTGCAGGGTTAGTGGTTGATGCAGAAACAATGTCAACATTCAAGATGAGATGAAATAGGGGGATGAAGGTTGAAGGGATATGGGAACAGGGTGGGTAAATATGATTAGAACTACTAGCTCATGTGTAGGGTAAATGTCGACATGGACATGCTGGGCCTAATGGCTTGTTCCCACGTTGTAACTTCTGTGCATTTCCATACCTTCCTCTGTTCCTATGTTAACCCATCTGCTGCTGGAACCCCTATTTCTGTCGTCTCCCCCAGCCCTACAACCCTGCCCCCGAGCTCTCCATTCCTCATTCTAGACAATTATGCATTCCCTCTCCCTTAACTCCACCATTTGAACCTAGACCACACACTCTGAAATTCCCTCCCTAAACCCCTCTGCCTCTCCTCCTATAGGAATCACCCACCTCCTTAAAACCCACTTCTTTCACCAAGCTTTTGCTCATCCCTCCTAATATCTCCTTCTTTGACTTGACATTCATTTTTTTATTATGCCTCAGGGACATTTTTCTACATTAAAGCCATTGTATAAGCATAAGTAGTTGTTGTATGTGGCATTGTACTCCAGTACGAATCAACATTCATTGGTGAGTAGGGAAAAGATAGCAAGGAAAAAAAGCAAAAAGTTATTTCACAGAAGGACAGTGGAAATGTAATATCCAAATTAGCACATGTACGGAGTTCAATTCATCCTGTTGATAACTGTGCTGAAAAGGTCAGTGAGAGTATAAGCGGAGTATCCCTCTTTGCACTCACATATCTTTTGTGGCAAAATCAGCAGGAAAAATTTCACCCCGGTAGTTCCTTTAATATCAAATAGTATATTTGTAAATGTATGGAAATCACAGACTCAGGTATAAACTCAGTTTGATGTATAAAAACCACGAGCCACAGAGACAAAGTCCGTTGTGTATCTCCACAACAAAAAGGTACAAGCAAAATCATCAATTTATCAACTCTGTTTTATTTAAATAAAAATGCAGTGGTATGGAAACAGTGAAGCTCTTCCGAGTCATTGCTAATAGTGGGCGCTAGCTTTGTGGTATTGTGGATGACTGCATACCTTTCATGACTGTGAGTCGATGATTGTGACCATATAGTAGCTGTGATTTATACCTATCCAGGGTACACTTAAAATAACCAGTTTAGACCACAAAATATTCAGTTAGCCTTGCCTGGGGATTTTTAAGTTGTAAGAACTCCTGGGCATAACTGCATTGTTCTTATTTTGTCACCTGCCTCCCCTCGCACCCACCCCCCATCTACAAGCAATTATCATAGAATCATAGAATGGTTACAGCACAGAAGGAGACCATTCGGCCCGTCGAGCCCGTGTCGGCTCTCTGCAAGAGCACTTCAACTAGTCCCACTCCCCCGCCCTTTCCCCGTTGCCCTGCAAATTTATTTCCTTTAGATACTTAGCTAATTCCCTTTGAAAGTCATGATTGAATCTGCCGCCCCCTTTCAATTTTTGGAGCTTGAGAGAGTAAGGGCAAGGGAAGCATCTGGCCTTGTCTGTTGAGCTGTTTTCAATCTCTCCAGTCCAAATACTCTGTGTGGATTGCAGATCCATGTTGTGCTGACTGTCTGTATCCCTCATACAAGAGTCACAGTGTGATTATGCTCAGAGAATGACATTAACAGCTGCACCCAGGGAAGTGCTATGAAAGAGTGTAAGTGCTCCTACTCAAGCTGATATGAAACTTTGTCACATTTACAAAACACCGACTGGAGTGGAGTGCTGATACTCGCCTCTGGTCTAATCAAGCAGAGAACAGCAGGTTACATATAAGAACATCAGAACATAAGAAACAGGAGCAGAGGCCAATCGGCCTCTCGAGCCTGCTCCACCATTCAATAAGATCATGGCTGATCCAATCTTGGCCTCAACACCACTTTCCCGCTCTCTCCCCATACCCCTTGATTCCCTTGTCGTTCAAATATCTGTCTATCTCCACCTTAAATATATTCAATGACTCTGCCTCCACAGCTCTCTGGGGTAGAGAATTCCAAAGATTCATGACCCTCTGAGAGAAGAAATTCCTCCTCATCTCTGTTTTAAATGGGCGACCCCTTATTCTGAAACTATGACCCCTAGTTCTAGATACCCCCACGAGGAAACATCCTCTCAGCATCTACCCTGTCAATCCCCCTCAGAATCTTATATGTTTCAATAAGATCCCCTCTCATTCTTCTAAACTCCAATGAGTATAGGCCCAACCTGCTCAACCTTTCGTCATACGTCAACCCCTTCATCCCAGGAATCAACCTAGTGAACCTTCTCTGCACCGCCTCCAATGCAAGTATATCCTTCCTTAAATATGGAGCCAAAACTGTACGCAGTACTCCAGGTGCGGTCTCACCAGCGCCCTGTAAAGTTGCATCAAAACTTCCCTACTTTTATACTCCATACCCCTTGCAATAAAGGCCAACATTCCATTAGCCTTCCTGATTACTTGCTGTACCTGCATGCTAACTTTTTGTGTTTCATGTACTGGGACCCCCAGATCCCTTTGTACCCACATAAAAGACCATAGATTGAACCACATAAAATCTCAGCCCAATAACCAAGACAGTCTGAATGCTGGGGGGGAAGAGGAAGCTACCGAAAGATTTCTAGCCATTTTTTGTTTGAGCTTTACGGGTATTTTTTTTTAACCAAGTTGAATTTTAAATTAAAGGCACTTTGTTTAACTGTAGGCCACAACAGGATACGTGGAATTCTTTTTCTCTTAAAACACAGTACAGTGATAAAGAGAGAATCTTCCAATGTTATACTTGTATTAGACAGCTGTAATCAACACATGGGAATTTAAAAATAACTGTTTCCTGCATGAAGAATGATCCCTTGATTTACCAGAGGAAGCTCAGCTAATGAAATGTTTTTCATTGCATTCTCTCTTCAATGTTTAATTAAAAGATAAATGAAAGTTCCCTGTTGCCTCAGCGATTCTGTGCCGCCATCAAAAACCACTTGGAAGTTAATTTTTGAAGACCTCTTTAGGGTGTAGATGATCTTCATATTATAATATTGCAGGATTCTCTTTATCAATGCAGCGTGTCTTTAGAGGAAAGGAATTACATGTATTCTGGTGCAGTCCCCAGTTTAATAAGGTTCCCTCGCAGCACACAATTTCAAATGTTATAACTGTGTAATAAAAACTTCTGGTTCAAAAGTTAACCCACATGCTTTTTTCCCTCATAAAATTCAATCGAAAAGTAATTCAAAATCTTTCAGCCAGACCTCCAAAATGGCATCGGAGAACCCGGGGGGCACGATCCACGGGTCTTGCAGCCATTTCTCTCTTTATAAGCGTTCCCACCTCTCTGCAGCCAGAATGCATCTCCCCCTTTAAGAGGTGTTGGCTGCCTTTAAGTGGCGTCAGAGACACATGATTTCCCGCGCCCCCCTTGCAAACAGCTACACTGTCAATAAGCAGCACGCTTATTTCATCTGTCCCTGCGCCCACGTGAACAGGTGTGTGACGTGCCCTCTGCATGTCCGTTTTAAGACGCAATTGAATTTCCAGGCCGGTAAATGTTTTATTTCACATGCGTCAAACAGGGAGCCTAAATCTCACTAAATCTACGTTACGGTTGTGCCCATTACTGTTGATGCAAGAATCAGCAACAAAATCTCTTTATTAGGTATTTGTGGCAAACATCAATTTGAAATGGTATCCAGCACAAAATATTATTTTGCACAGGTTTAAATGTAATAAAATTGAAAAGAATGTCTGTTTTCTTGTTAAAATTTGCTGGTTAAAAATAATGTCAGCAAACTATCATTTTACATCTTTCTACAAAACCGTCAGAATTTCTAATAAAATCTAAAGAGCGTTTTCTAAAGGCCTTTTGTTCCTTGAGATAGCCAATAATTTATTTGTCACATTTCAGTTCTCAGTAATATTCTGAACATGCCGAACAGCATGAGGTCGTGTAAAATGACATTGAATCCAATTCGCATTCTTGCAGTAAAGTGGTAGGTTGTGTTCAGCCACACCCCATGGAAACCATTAATATTCAACTTGCTATTGTAGTCCATGTCCTCAAAGTGGATATGAAAATAGCTTGGTGCATGAAGTTCTTGATTGGTGCCCATCCTCCCCTCTTTGCAACAATTACAGTGCCGTGTACCTGGCACTAGCATTAAGAAGGGAGAGAAAAGTTTTATCATGAGGGAATTAGTTACTTTGCACTCATCTGAGACAGCAATCATTGATAGTAACAACAACAATGTGAATTTATGTACCGCCTTTAACGTAGGAACACGGCCGAAGACGCTTCACAGTGGCTGAATCAGAACTGAATGAACACGGAGCTAAAGAAGGACAATTTAGGAGGGGTGACCAAAATCTTGATCAATGAGATGGATTTTAAGGAGGGTCTTAAAATAGGAGAGGGAGGTGGAAAGGCAGAGGGGCAGGAAATTCAAGCATGCGAGGGCCTAGTCAATGATGGGGCGAAGGGAAGGGAGATGCACAAGAGACCAGAGTTGAAGGAACTGAGAGTTTGGCGGTGTTGTAGGGCTGGAGGAAGTTACAGGAAGGGAGTGGCGACACCACGAAGGAATCTAAACACAAGGATGAGAATTGTAATATGGAGGCATTGGTGGACCAGGAGCCAATGGTGGGTCAGCAAGGACAGGGCTGAAAGGAGAGCGAGACTTGGTATTGGTCATGATATGGGCAGTAGAGTTTTAGATAAATTGAAGCTTACGGAGGGTGGAGAATGGGAGGCCAGCCAGGAAACCATTGGAATAGTTGAGTCTGGAAGTCACAAAGGAGAAGGGTTTCAGCAGCAGATGAACGGAGGCGGGCAATGCACAGAGGTGGAAGTGGGCAGTGTTTGTAATGGAGAGAATATAACACAGAATCAAATAGAATGTTGACGTTGAATTGGTGGCAAGGGTACGGAGACAAGGGCTTTGGTCTTCCCAGTGTTTAACTAGTGGAAATTGTGGCTCATCCAAGACTGGATGTTGGACAAGCAGTCTGATAGAGGCAGTAGAAATGGAGAGGTAGAGCTGGGTGTCATCAGTGTACATGTGGAAGCTAACCCCATTCCTTCAGATTATGTCACCAAGGGGCAGCATGTGGATGAGAGAGAGGAAGGGGCCAAGGATAAATCCTCGAGGGCCTCCAGAGGTAATGGTGTGGAGGTAGGAAGAGAAATCACGTGTGATGTTCTGGCTATGATCAGATAGGCAAGAGAGGAACCAAGCAAGGCAGTTCCACTGAGCCTGACAGCGAAGCAGGGATGTTGGAGGAGGTTGACATGTCAAAGTCTGCAGAGAGATCAAGGTAGGTTAATGCACCATGGTCACAGTCACAGAGGATGTTATTTGTGACTTTTATTAGAGCCACTTTGGTGCTGTGGCAGGGGTGGAACTTTAATCAGTGAGATTCAAACGTGGCGTTGCGAGAAGGTTGGGCACTAATTTGAGAGGTGGCAACATGATCAAGGACTTTGGAGAGGAAAGGCAGCTTCAGATGGGGCAATAGCTTCTAAGACCCGAGAGGTCGCGGGTGCTTTTTTGAAGAGGGGTGATGACAGAAGTTTTGTAAGGGAGGGGGACAGTACCTGAGGAGAGGGAACCATTTACAGGCAGCATGGGAGCCAGGAAGAGAAGTTGGGTGCTCAGCAGTTTAGTGGGAATGGGGTCAAAGGAGCAGGAGGGGAGTCTCATGAACAAGATGAACTCGGCAAGGGCATGAGGGAGATAGATTAGAAACTAGAAAAAGACACAGGGTGGCACAGTGTATGGGGGCAGTGATGAGTGATGTCCTCTTTTAAAATGTTTCTTCATGGCAATTTTGGAGCAATGGGTTTTTGTTTCTGCTAATACTGGTATGCACTGTGCAGAACATCTTGTCAAGGTATGTTATATGCAGTGTTACAAATTTGGGTCTGCCATAGATGCTGTCTCAGCTATATAAATACAAGTTGTTGTTGCTGGTTCAGTGGCATCAGTCACTCCTGTAAGCAGTCATGGCATCTTACTTTTATAGGAGTTGACTCACAGTGCCCTGTATCCAATTGTGCGGCAACATAAACCACAGATGTAACAGGAGCATCCCCTTGTGATCTGGACTGAACATGTCTTTTGCACGTGTACTTTTTCAATCTCGCCAAAGGCAGAGTTAACATTTGATGAAGCGAGGCTTGATATAAATCATTAAGCTGCTTAATGTCACAGCAAGGGAACATACAGTAGAACAGTGATGATCAGATACACTTTCTTCAATCAGTACAATTTACTTTCATGCAATGATACAAAATAAAGAACACACCACACTTTCCCACACCAGTGGGTCATCTTACTTGGCTTATACAAGAGATCTTACTGTTTCCTCCAGCATTTCTGACTTATGAGCCTTCCTAAAGCATACAACAAGACCTGGACGACGTTCAGGCTTGGGCTGATGAGTGGCAGGTAACATTCGCGCCACACAAGTGCCAGGCAATGACTATCTCCAACAAGCGAAAGTCTAACCACCACCCCCTGACATTCAACGGCATTACCATCGCCGAATCCCCCACCATCAACATCCTGGGGGTCACCATTGACCAGAAACTTAACTGGTCCAGCCACATAAATACTTTGGCAACAAGAGCAGGTTAGGTATTCTGTGGCGAGTGTCTCACCTCCTGACTCCCCAAAGACTTTCCACCATCTACAAGGCATAAGTCAGGAGTGTGATGGAATACTCTCCACTTGCCTGGATGAGTGCAGCTCCAACAACACTCAAGAAGCTCGACACCATCCAGGTCA
Source organism: Squalus acanthias (assembly GCA_030390025.1). Lineage (NCBI taxonomy): Eukaryota > Metazoa > Chordata > Chondrichthyes > Squaliformes > Squalidae > Squalus > Squalus acanthias. The sequence continues at coordinate 154,662,414 of CM059428.1, forward strand.
AATCAGCCCGCTTGATTGGCACCCCATCCACCACCTTAAACATTCACTCCCTCCACCACCGGTGTACCGTGGCTGCAGTGTGTACCATCTACAAGATGCACTGCAGCAACTTGCCAAGGCTTCTTCGGCAGCACCTCCCAAACCCACGACCTCGTCCACCTAGAAGGACAAGGGCAGCAGGTGCATGGGAACACCACCACTTCCAAGTTCCCCTCCAAGTCACACACCATCCTGACTTAGAAATATATCGCCGATCCTTCATCGTCGCTGGGTCAAAATCCTGGAACTCCCTCCCTAACAGCACTGTGGGACTACCTTTACCACACGGACTGCAGCGGTTCAAGAAGGCGGCTTACCACCACCTTCTCAAGGGCAATTAGGGATGGGCAATAAATGCTGACCTTGCCAGCGATGCCCACATCCCATAAACAAATAAAAGAAAATTTGCAGCTCTTGATTTAAAAGCTAACTGCCCTCACAGCTGATTTCTAATTTTCTATTTATCTCTCATTTCTCCATTTGTTTGCAGGCAGATAGGGATCAAAGGATTTTCTAAAAAAAATGGGTGTGAGTTGTTATTCGATTAACTGGGCAAATTAGCAAATTGCTTATTGTTTAGTTTCTGGGGGAAACAACTTCCATTTAGCATATTAACCTTTTTTAAGGTCCGGTCATTATCACATTGCTGTTTGTGGGAGCTTGCTGTGCGCAAATTGGCTGCCGCATTTCCTGCATTACAACAGTGACTACACTTCAAAAGTACTTAATTGGCTGTAAAGCGCTTTGGGATGTCTGGTGGTCGTGAAAGGCGCTATATAAATGCAAGTATTTCTTTCTTTCTTACACTTGTGGGAGTTTGCTTTCCTTAAAATAAAAACCAACATTAAAAGTAGCTCTGATTTCAAAATTCTTCCTGTGGAAAAACAGTCAAAAAAATCCTGAAACGTCACAACCGGTGTATATATTATTCCTTCCCTCTTTGAGCACATCACTGTCTATATTTCTATACATTATGAAAATAATCCATTTTAGCTTCTTTCACCAGATTCAAGTGTCAGCCGTGGCTCAGTGGGTAGCACACTTGCCTCTGAGTCAGAAGGGTTGTGGGTTCAAGTCCCACTCCACGAGACTTGAGCACAAAAATCTAGGCTGACACTCCAGGGCAGTGCTGAGGGAGTGCTGCAGTGTCGAAGGTGCCGTCTTTTAGATGAGCCATTAAACCGAGGCCCCATCTGTTCTCTCAGGTGGACATAAAAGATCCCATGGCACTATTTCGAAGAAGAGCAGGTGAGTTATCCCTGGTGATATCTGTAAGTTAAGCGCGCGCTTAATTTTCAAATGTGCCAGGGTTTGGAACACAGCCGTGGCCCAGTTGGTAGCACCCTCGCCTCTGAGTCAGAAAGTTGTGGGTTCAAGTTCCATTCCAGAGACTTCAGCACAAAAATCTAGGCTGACACATCAGTGCAGTACAGAGGGAGTGCTGCACTGTTGGAGGTGCCATCTTTCAGATGAGACGTTAAACCGAGGCCCCGTCTGCTCTCTCAGGTGGAGGTAAAAGATCCCTTGGCCCTATTTCAAAGAGCAGGGGATTTATCCCCGGTGTCCTGGCCAATATTTATCCCTCAAATCAACATGACTAAAAACAGATTAACTGGCCATTATCACATTGCTGTTTGTGGGAGCTTGCTGTGTACAAATTGGCTGCCACGTTTCCTACATTACAACAGTGACTACACTCCCAAAGTTCTTCATTGGCTGTAAAGTGCTTTGAGATGTCCAGTGGTTATGAAAGGCGCTATATAAATGCAAGTCTTTCTTTCTTCTGAAGTTCTTTGGTAGTATATTTTATTTTCAGTGTACCACATTACTGTTAAGAAGACAGACAGTCAGCCTTCTCCCAGAGCAGCACCAGTGACCAATGAAGCAAGCAGATACTTAAAGTGAAAGTTAATGCTGACATCAACACTAAAAAGTAAAATTTAATCAGGTTACGCAGATTCTCAGAACAAATGTCAAAATAGATTAAAATCATTGGGCTGAAGCAGATTTACCAGCTGTTGTGACGAGCGCTTCCTCTGGCAGTGAATGTGACATCACTGCAGCAGAATTCTGGGAGCAGACTGCACTTGGCTCTTCTAATCAATCCAAACGCCATGTGCTCAAACCCCATTGGCTCAAACACTGAACATAGTTTGCAGACACGTCCAGTGGCTCAGTGGGTAGCACTCTCACCTTTGAGTCAGAAGGTTGTGGGTTCATAGTCCCAATCCAGGGACTTGAGCACGTAATCTAGGCTGACACTCCAGTGCAGTGCGCAGGGAGTGCTGTACTGTCAGAAGTACGGGCAACACGGTGGCATAGTGGTTAGCACTGTTGCCTCACAGCGCCAGGGACCCGGGTTTGATTCCGGCCTCAGGTGACTGTCTGTGTGGAGTTTGCACATTCTCCCTGTGTCTGCGTGGGTTTCCTCCAGGTGCTCCGGTTTCCTCCCACAGTCCAAAGATGTGCGGGTTAGGTTGATTTGGCTATGATAAATTGACCCTTAGTGTTAGGGGGCTTAAATACGTGGGGTTACGGGGATAGGGTGGGATATGTGTCGGTGCAGGCTCGATGGGCCGAAATGGCCTCTATCTGCACTGTGGGGATTCTGTGATTCTGAAGTGCTGTCTTTCGAATGAGACATTAAACCAAGGCCCTGTCTACTCTCTCAGGTGGATGTAAAAGATCCCATGGCACTATCTCAAAGAGCAGGTGAGTTATCCCCGATGTCCTGGCCAGTACTCATACCTCAATCAACATTACTAACAAAAACAGATTATCTGGTTATTATCACATTGCTGTTTGTGGGATCTTGCTGTGCACAAATTGGCTGCTGCATTTCCTATATTGCAACAGTGACTACACTCCAAAAAGTATTTAATTGGCTGTAAAGTGCTTTGGGACATCTGGTGGTTGTGAAAGGCGCTCTATAAATGCAAGTCTTTCTTTCATTATTTTCTTTTTCAATTTTCGGTTATTTTGTATTCAGACTTAAACACTGAAATGGAACATTTTGACATTTAGTGCCAGCATGAAACGCTCCCAGTTCAGATATAACATGGGCCAGATGATAGTTAAAACTCTCTCTACGCTGCCCTAACTAGGCACCTTCACCCCCAGTCTGAGAAACTGCAAGCCCTCCTTTTTCGGTGTGAACGTTTCCACTTCACATTCCAATTATTCTGAGTGAGATTGCCAATTTAGTACCAATACATACTGAAATATATGTTGTGGCACCTAACAGGGGTCAGACTGAAGCTGCCCAGACTTATTCACATGGGACTCTTCCAGCCAGCACAAGAGAGGAGGTTTTCATCCCATCTGTTTTGACAGTATTCCAGCCTATGTTCCAGTGCGTTAACTATGTTAATGCACTGCACATCCATTTCCTTCAAGTGTTTGAACAGCCCCAGGTTATATTTCTACAGGCCACTAACTCACCACAGCAAATGTTCTTTACAATGTCACCAGTTCTTCTGAGATCCCAAAATGCCTTTGAAAATACAAAAGAATGAGGCTAGGATTGGACTCTGTTGCACAGGCCCCAGCGTAGAATAGGAACATAAGAAAGTGCAGGACAAAAAAGGACCCTGCAGTCCATCCGTCCAGTCACAAAAATACCTGACAATAACCAATTCTCCACTAATAAGAATAAAGGCAAGTACAAGACCAGAATAGCCTGCTGAAACTTACGGCCTAGATGAAATAGTCTGAGGTAGCCACAGAGGCAGAGGATCTCACTCACTAGTCAATGAGGAAGGCTGCCAGACTCCAGAGGATCTCACTCACTAGTCAATGAGGAAGGCTGTCAGACTCCAGAGGATCTCACTCACTAGTCAATGAGGAAGGTTGTCAGACTCCAGAGGATCTCGCTCACTAGTCAATGAGGAAGGTTGTCAGACTCCAGAGGAGCTCGCTCACTAGTCAATGAGGAAGATTGTCAGACTCCAGAGGAGCTCGCTCACTAGTCAATGAGGAAGGTTGTCAGACTCCAGAGGATCTCGCTCACTAGTCAATGAGGAAGGCTGCCAGACTCCAGAGGATCTCACTCACTAGTCAATGAGGAAGGCTGTCAGACTCCAGAGGATCTCACTCACTAGTCAATGAGGAAGGCTGCCAGACTCCAGAGGATCTCACTCACTAGTCAATGAGGAAGGCTGCCAGACTCCAGAGGATCTCACTCACTAGTCAATGAGGAAGGCTGTCAGACTCCAGGCTGAGGCATGAAGGCAAACAGCTGATAAGTGGCAGGTAACATTCGCGCCACAGAAGTGCCAGGCAATGACTATCTCCAACAAGCGAGAGTCTAACCACCGCCCCTTAATATTCAACTGCATTACCATCGCCGAATCCCCCACCAGCAACATCCTGGGGGTCACCGTTGACCAGAAACTTAACTGGTCCAGCCACATAAATACTGTGGCTACAAGAACAGGTCAGAGGCTGGGTATTCTGCGGCGAGTGTCTCACCTCCTGACTCCCCAAAGCCTTTCCATCATCTACAAGGCACAAGTCAGGAGTGTGATGGAATACTCTCCACTTGCCTGGATGAGTGCAGCTCCAACAAGACTCAAGAAGCTCAACACCATCCAGGACAAAGCAGCCCGTTTGATTGGCACCCCATCCACAAGCTTAAACATTCACTCTCTCCAGCACCGGCGTACCGTGGCTGCAGTGTGTACCATCTATAAGATGCACTGCAGCAACTCGCCAAGGCTTCTTCGGCAGCACCTCCCAAACCCGCGACCTCTACCACCTAGAAGGACAAGGGCAGCAGGTGCATGGGAACACCACCACCTCCAAGTTCCAAGTTCCCCTCCAAGTCACACACCATCCTGACTTGGAAGTATATCGCCGATCCTTCATCGTCGCTGGGTCAAAATCCTGGAACTCCCTAACAGCACTGTGGGAGTACCTTCACCACATGGACTGCGGCGGTTCAAGAAGGCGGCTCACCACCAGCTTCTCGAGGCCAATTAGGGATGGGCAATAAATGCTGGCCTTGCCAGCGACGCCCACATCCCATAAACAAATGAAAAAAAAGAAAGCGTTAGTGCCAGTTAGTCCAGGCACCGCTAACCTGTGAGTGGGCTTAGTTCATAATCAGGACAGGGGCATGTATCTTACTGCTTTATGTTATGAGGATTGGCAAGAAATTGCTGTATCTCACTGAAAACTGTACTTTGCCCGTATAACTTGTCCTATTACCTCCATCTATGGCTCGGTGTCAATTTTTCTGATAACGTTCCTGTGAAAGGCGCTATATATATGCAAGTTGTTGTTGTGTATATTTTATTTAAAATAAACCAGTTTGTTTACAGTTAGCCTTGTCTCAGTAGCGAGCTTTTCAGTCTGCCTTCCAAACAGATAGGCGAATGCACGGGGCAGCGTGTGCAAGGTCATAGCACACGAAACCAGAGGTCTATTGTTACCATCCCCAGGCCACGTTATCATTCAGCTACATATTGGGCAGCAAAGGTGTGCACCAGATCATCGAGGATATAGCGTCTGCTTATAGCAACGGCCGGTGGCACTGAACCCATGAGAATGTCGACTGGAGAACTGTGAATTTGTAAGAGCTAATTAACACCGGAGGGCTGCTGGTGCTGTGAAACCATACACCACGAGATTTCTCTTCACCAAGAAGCCGAAGGATTGCACTGAAGCCTACTTTAGTGGTAAGGTTAAAAGGTAAGGCTGAAACGTGGGTGTTGATCGCACAGTAACTGTACCATCTCCTTGTGTTTTAACAGGCACCAGTAGTGTGGAGGTGAAAGAGAACCGCAATGTGGGTAATTTATCTTTGGAGGATCACACTCGAGCGTCCAGTGACCGGCAAGTCTTCCGCTGTTCAGATGTTTCTAGAAGCGGAGCATCGGGTCTGAAAAGGAAAAGACCTCTGGAGGAAGGGAATAACGGACACATGCACCCAAAGGTGCAGCTGAAATGTAAGAAACTGTCATGGTCGGTGACGCCAAAGAATGCCCTAGTGCAGCTGAACGAATTAAAGCCAGGATTACAGTACAAGATGGTCTCCCAGACTGGACCTGTGCACGCACCCATTTTTGCTATTGCGGTCGAAGTTAATGGTTTGCTATTCGAAGGCACGGGACCCACCAAAAAGAAAGCAAAGATGAGGGCTGCGGAGATGGCCCTGCAGTCTTTTGTGCAGTTTCCAAATGCCTCCCAGGCTCATTTCGCCATGGGGAACTGCGTAAATCCCACCGCAGACTTCACGTCTGACCAGGCCGACTTCCCCAACACACTGTTCAAAGAATTTGAGCCGTCGACTCAAAGCGACGGCTTGCCTTGCTGCAGCCCCGCTGAAAATGAATTGCTCTATAGCGGTTGCCGACATGGACGATTACTCTGCCACACGTTGGATTTAATGGTCCAGGCCAAACAAAACAAGCACAAGATGCCGTTCCCAGCAGCGAGCAGGAAGAATCCAGTAGAGATGTTAAATGAGCTGCGTCCGGGACTGAGGTATGTGTGCCTCTCGGAGACTGTGGAGAAGCGCGTCAAGAGCTTTGTGATGGCTGTGAGGGTTGATGGGAGAACGTTTGAAGGCTCGGGACGCAGCAAGAAGCTGGCGAAAGCCCAAACTGCACAGGCTGCTCTTCAGACTCTCTTTAACATCCAGCCAGTACCCAGTGGAAAGCCTTGTCAAATGCTTGGCAGGAATAAATGTCCTCATTTACCACAGGTGAGAATCGCCTGCCAGCTATTGGCAGACCTTGGAAATTTCACACCAAATTGTTGGCTGACCTTAGGTAACCTTCATTTACACAGACTGGTGGGCGGGAGAGAAATTATGTGAACTAATTGGGAGGTGCTGAGGAATGAGCACATTTGAACCTATCTTGTATTTGCAATAGCCTGGTAAATTAATGGAGGTTTAATTCTCTGCAGCAAAATTATTTTTTTTAATACAGATTTTCAAGTTGCATTGTTAATAAAATAATAGTGTAAGTGCACAAAAATATGTATTAGATGGTCACTTTCTGAGGTAAAGAAAATGACTAATATTGCCTCCCACAAAATAAAATCACTGAAATATGCACTGGGGAATATTAGACCATTAAAGACTGACGTTGCTTCATGCAAGTGACCAGTAATATAAGATCACTCTATCTTTTAAACAGAATAGGACCTTAAAAGAAGCTTTCGGTCCCCTAGTTCCCCAGCAGCTGTTTGAGGACAGGCAGTCACACTGAATAGTTCTGCACAGTCTCCCACCCAAACCTGGCGGGAGTGATGTCAGGGTGGAGGGCGGGAAAGGGAATTGGGGAGGGAGCCGGGCGCCACCCAAGGGAGCAGCCCCCGGCATAAGGTAAGTGCTGCGGGGGGGGGGGGGGCGGTGAAGGGTGCGGGGGCTGCAGAGCAGACTGTGGCAGGGTAGGCCCAAGGATTCCATGCGGGGCCCAGAAGCGCACTCCTGCTGCCCTGGGCCGCCGAGGAATTCTTCCGCAAATGAAAAACCCGAACCTCTTCTGGTTCCTCTGGCGGGTTTGCCACCAGGCGAGCCTCCCCCGGGTTCCAGTAAAAATAGCGTCATGGTGCTGATGACGTCATCGAGTTGCAACTTTTACACCTCAATTGAGCCCCCCCCGTCTACCTGTAGCTGGAGCCTCGAGCCACTTGTAAGTTGGTGAAGATAAAATGCCGTCGGGCGTGAATGGAATGACCGTGGCCGGTAAGTCGACTCACCTGATTTTAACCCCTCGGTTAAATTCGGCTCCATTCTCTCAGTCGTCGCTCCTTGTCTTCGTGAATCCAGCTTTGTTTCCAGAAGAATGAAGATTTCCTCACACCGACGGTTGTAAAGGATAAAAGTAAGTTAACCTGGTAATCAGTCCAGTCAGTAGGATGCCAGAACTGCGAGGGAACAATTATCAGGAAAGACTGAACAGCATGGGGCTCTTTTCTCTCGAAAAGACAAGGCTGAGAGGTGACCTGATAGAGAGGTCTTTAAAATGATCAAAGGGTTTGATAGGGTAGGCGTAGAGAAGATGTTTCCACTCGTGGTGGAGTCCAAAACTAGGGCTCATAAATATAAAATAAAAACAGAAAATACTGGAAATGCTCAGCAGGTCAGGCAGCATCTATGGAGAGAGAAACAGAGTTAACGTTTCAGGTCGATGACCTTTCGTCAGAACTGGTAAAAGTTAGAGATGTAACAGATTTTAAGCAAGTGCAGGGGCAGGGAAAGGAGGAAGGGGAGGGGTCACGCTTACCGCCTGAACGGAGGTGTTCCGCAAAGCGGTTGTCAATCTGCATTTAGTCTCCCCAATGTAGAGGAGACCGCATCGTGAGCAGCGAATACAGTATACTACATTGCAAGAAGTACAAGTAAATCGCTGTTTCACTTGGAAGGGGTGTTTGGGGCCCTGGACAGTGGGAAGGGAGGAGGTAAAAGGGCAGGTGTTGCATCTCCTGCGCTTGCATGGGAAGGTGCCATGGGGAGGGGAGGAGCTGTTGGGGGTGATTGAGGAGTGGACCAGGGTGTCACGGAGGGAGCGGTCCCTTCAGAGTGCTGAAAGGGGCGGGGGAGGGGAAGATGTGTTTGGTGGTGGGAGCACGCTGGAGGTGGCGGAAATGGCGGAGGATGATCCGTTGAATGTGGAGACTGGTGGGATGAAAGGTGAGGACAAAGGAAACCCTATCGTGGTTCTGGGAGGGAGGGGAAGGGGTGAGAGCAGAAGTGTGGGAAATGGAATGGACAGGGTCGAGGGCCATGCCAACCACGACCATAAATATAAGATAGTTACACATAACTTTAATAAGGAATTCTGGAGGAAGTTCTTTACTCAGAGAGTGGTGCGAATGTGGAACTCGCTACCACATGGAGTAGTTGAGGCAAATAGCATAGATGCATTTAAGGGGAAGCTAGGTAAATAAATGATGGATAAAGGAATACGTTGATGGGTTTAGATGAAGTAAGGTGGGAGGAGGCTGGCGTGGAACATAAACACCGGAATAGACCTGTTGGGCTGAATGGCCTGCTTCTGTGCTGTAATAGTCTATATAACTAAATTCCAAAAAACTTCAAGTAAAAGTTGTGCAAATGATGAGTCCCAATTCCTGGACCTGGGAAGGAAGTACCAGAATGTACAGGAATTTGTGGTGGGACCCAGTTCCATCCACTACCAAGAATTTATAAGAGGGCATGGGGGCATCACTCAAAGAAACAGGGAGGGCCTAATCCGGATTTCCTATTGGCAATTGATCACAGAAAGCAGTAACACTGAAGTAGCTGCATTCGGCGGGGGGCAGGGGTTGGGTGAAACAAATTCTGTCAAAATGACATGCCACTCTCCCCCCTGTGGAGTGTCAATGAGCTGCTTCAAAGTTCTCTGCTCCTTCCCCCGACGTGGGATGGACGTCCAGAAAGTGCCATAAACTACGCAGCTGTCCTTGGGATTTGGGATGTGGTCATCCCAGGGCAGAATGGCAGCTGGAAGTCCCACCCTGCCCTGCCGCACTTCTGGCAATGGAGCGGGGATCAAGGAGTTTCGGGGCCCGTGAGGTAATTCCAGTGCAGTACACAAGGTTCTTATCGATGTTGAGATTCCAGGGCGCTGTATGGGAAGCCCAGCTTCAGACTTATACCGTAATCAGTATTGTGATTAAATGCAAATTTCTTAAAGGGGCACTGTCTACATGAAAAAGATGGGCATGACGCACTTTTTGGCTTAAATTCAAATCACGTCAAAATGCATCATCGTGTCACTTGTAGATGGTGCCACCTTAACGAAAATGGTTTCTTCTAGCTATTTTCCTTCAGCGAGCAGAAAGTGGGTCCTAGCAGCATGTAGGAAGAATCCGATAGAGAAGTCAAATGTCAAATGCTTCTTTGTACATCGAGAGTGCCTTTAAGTGCTGCTGTCTTTCACATTGTAAGCAGCTAAGTTCAATTTACACAAATATCTGATGCTTCACGGGTTTTACACAAATTTTATTGTGTTTGTTTTAACAGCAATTTGCGAACCCGTTAAAAGATTATCTTAACAATTTTTCTGTTTTTGGTGTCCAAACACATCCCATAATATTATACTGTCCGCACATTCATTAATGCTGCCGCATTTGCCTGCATAACAACCGTGACTACACGGCCAACGTCATTCATTGACTGTGAAGTGCTACTGAACAACCCGAGGACACGAAAGGTTTCTTTGTTCTTTCCTTTTAAGATAATGTTATTGTATTTAAGATTATTCCTGATGCTGTGACTTCAATCATTGTCTGTCAGCCCCGGGACACTGAAATGATAGGAAACCTGTGGTAACACACGCAGAAAACCACATCACAAATGTGCATGGCTTTAAATCAGTATATGGGTGGAGCACTAGGAACAGGCGTTAAACCACAATGATAACATAAAGGCCCCTGATATTCCGTAGAGCAGCGCGTTGCGGCACAGGTACACAAGATACTGAGGGGGCTCGACAAGGTAGATGCAGGGAGGATGTTTCCCCTCGTGGGGAAATCTAGAACTCGGGGGCATAGTTTCAGAATAAAGAGTCGCCCTTTTAGAATTGAGATGAGGAGGAATTTCTTCTCTCAGAGGGTCGTAAATCTGTGGAATTCTCTACCCCAGAGAGCCGTGGAGGCTGGGTCATTAAATACATTTAAGCTGGAGATAGACAGATTTTTACAAGATAAGGGAGTGAAGGGTTATGGGGAGCGGGCAGGGAAGTGGCTTTGAGGCCAAGATCAGCCATGATCTTATTGAATGGCGGAGCAGGCTCGAGGGGCCAAGTGGTCTATTCCTGCTCCTATTTCTTATATTCTTATGAGCTGCACCAGCCCCCGGGCCTCTGCTGCTGACCCCACCAAATATTTGCATGGTCAGGAGGAGCTCCCTTCATTCCCCTCCCACTGCCGGTCATTGACACCACCAAGCCAGAAAGTCCAAAGCCAGGAAGTCACAGCACCAGGAATAATCTTAAATAAATGTCTGGGGGTGGGGGGAGGGGGAGGGGCGTCACGTCCCCAGCCCCGAAACATCTATGTCGTAGGGCCCCGATTTGCATTATAAATGGGCTTACCGCCGAACTCGAGAGGCGCTCGAGCTACCCAATGGTAGGAACACTGCCGCGGCCATATAGCAGATATAAGAAAATTAGGAACAGGAGTCGGACGTTCAGCCCCGTGGGCCTGCTCTGCCATTCAATGAGATCGTGGCTGATCCACATCTCAACTCCATTTACCCAACTTTGCTCCATATCCCTTAATACTCTTACCTAACAAAATTCTATTGAGCTCCGTCTTGAAAGTTCCGATTGTCCCAGCAACCGCAGACTTTTGCAGGAGAGTGTTCCAGATTTCCACTACCCTTTGTGTGAAAAAGTGCTTCCTGATTTCACTCCTGACTGACCTAGCTCCAATTTTAAGATTATGTCCCCTTGTTCTTGATTCCCCCCACCAGGGGAAGTAGTTTCCCCGTATCTACCCTATCAAATTCTTTTAACATATTAAACACCTCGATCGGATCACTCCTCAATCTCCTACACTGAAGAGAATATAAGCCAAGTTTCTGCAACCTCCACAGTGATGGTGGGATCAGGGCAGCAAGTCATTACCCACCATTGTTGAGGCGCTAACACTCCGTCCCCCATTTCCACCGGGTGATGGGCTTCAAATTTCAGCTCCACGCGCAAGCTATTCTTTATTGTATGTGCTTTTGACAACATTTACAGCTTTGCATCATGTGCTTGTGAGTTACCTAACTAAAACAAAGGGGGAGAAATTCAGTTGGTTAGCGCCTCTCGTTAGCGCCTGGCGGGGGCGCTAATGGGGCGCTAATGAAGTAGCACTGGGGCGAGGCGAATCCAGCGCCGCACGCCAAATCCAGTCGCCCCTTAGAGCTGCCGCTAACAGTTAGCGCCTGCGGCTTTAGAACCAGGCAGATTGTGACGTCGGTGAGCATGCAATGCTCACTGAGCGCCCGATCTGCCAAATTGATTATCGCCCCCTGCCTTAGCGCCTCGCCCCGACAATGACAGGAAGAGGAGGTGTGAAGCAGGCGGATGGCGGCTCCAGGGGTGATATTTAAAGGGTTGAGTCGCTGCTGTCAGTTTAGTGCTGTTTCACTGCTTCCTTGTCAGCTTGTGATTGTGCAAGAGTTTAATTCAGTCATTTAAAGGTTCTTTAGTATCAGGAGTGTTGTGGCTACTAAAAATTTGTTACCTTTATTTTGACAAAACTTCAAAGTGCTACACATCGTTACATGAATGGGGGCTGTACTGGCAGTCGACCTCGCCCTCCAGGATCTACTACAGAGGGAGCAGAGGCAGCCAGAAAGATTGCAAGATATGGTTGCAGTTTTGCTCGCCTTATCTGAGGAAGGATGTTCTTGCCATGGAGGGAGTGCAGCGAAGATTCACCAGGCTGATACCTGGGATGGCAGGAATGACGTATGAGGAGAGATTGGGTCGATTAGGCTTATACTCGCTGGAGTTTAGAAGAATGAGAGAGGATCTCATTGAAACTTATAAAATTCTAACAGGACTAGACAGACTAGATGCAGGAAGGATGTTCCCGATGGCCGGGGAGTCCAGAACCAGGGGTCACAGTCTAAGGATAAGGGGTAAGCCATTTAGGACTGAGATGAGGAGGAATTTCTTCACCCAGAGAGTGGTGAACCTGTGGAATTCTCTACCACAGAAGGCAGTAGAGGCCAATTCATTAAATATATTCAAGAAGGAGTTAGATATATTTCTTAAAGCTAAAGGGATCAAGGGATATGGGGAGAAGGCAGGGACAGGGTACTGAATTTGGATGATCAGCCATGATCTCATTGAATGGCGGAGCAGGCTCGAGGGGCTGAATGGCCTACTCCTGCTCCTATCTTCTATGTTTCTATGTTTCTATATGGACAGATGGAGGAGGAGGGCCACCAGGGCTCTCAACAGGAGGCCTTACCCTCCGAGGGTATTCCGAGAGCACTTCTCCTACCTCCAATTAAGAGAGGAGCACTGAATTAGAAGGCTCCACTTCAGCAAGGATGTGGTCACCGAACTTTGACACCTCCTGCAACCAGACCTCGGGCCTCAGATCAGGTCGACCACGGCTCTCTCAGTGGCAGTCAAGGTCACCGCCGCCCTCAATTTCTTCACCAGTGGTTCCTTCCAGTCTGCAACAGGAGCTATAGCTAACATCTTGCTGTTCGCCATCCATTGCTGCATCCGGGAGGTCACAGAGGCTCTCTGCAGTAGGAGAAGGGACTACATTTCCTTCCCCATCACCAGAGAGAAGCAGGATGAACATGCATGTGGCTTTGCCAGGATAGCGGGCTTCCCCATGGTGCAGGGCGCCACTGACTGCACCCACGTTGCTTTGCGGGCACCGCATAACAAGCCTAAGGTCTTCCGTAACCGCAAAGGCTACCACTCACTTAATGTGCAATTGGTGTGCGACCACAGACAGCGAATCCTCAGTGTGAATGCCCGCTATCCTGGCAGCAGCCACGATGCCTTCATCCTGCACCAGACTGGTGTGCCAGCACTCTTCCAGCCACCACGTCACGCTCACAGCTGGTTGGTCGGAGACAACGGCTATCCGCTCTCCACATGGCTCATGACTCCCCTCCGCAACCCCAACACTGCTGCTCAGCACTCATATAATGAGTGCCATGCTGCCACCAGGAACCTCATTGAGCAGACCATTGGGATACTCAAGTAACGGTTCCGCTGTCTTGATCGCTCGGGAGGAGCTCTCCCAGTGCTCGGCTGAGCGGGTGTCCCATTTCGTGGTGGTCTGCCGAATGCTCCACAATTTGGCCATCATGAGGTCCAGCCCTTGGTACCAGGGATTGTGGGACCACCTCAGGAGGAGGATGAAGAGGAAGACGAGGAGGACGAGGAGGAAGAGGAGGAGGAGGAACAGGAGCGAGGGAGGAGGCAGCCACTCAATTGGTCTTCCGGTGGACCACCTCATCAGATTGCAGTTCCAATAAATTAAACCCCAGATCCCCGTTGCTCATCACATCCCCATCATTCCATCCCTGTCGCAGGCCATATCACAGCACAAAGCTGAAATGAGAGACACCACAAAATCATCCAAAGCCAATTAATAAATTTATCAAGAATCAGTGAACACATATTTACAACAACAATATTAACTATTCACCCTTGTGCAATCCTTTAATGCCTCTCGTTACTGTGCCTTTGCCTACTCTAGTGCTCCTACGAAGTGTTGGCCCAGGGGCTGCAGCAGGGCTGGTGGAAGGCTGCTGAATGTCTGTGCGGGAGTCTTCAGATGGCGTTGCAGAACGTTCTCGGCCAGCTCTGGACCTGGAAGGCCCAGCTCTAGACTGCACCACCTCAGCATGGGCGGCAGCAGTCTGGGCTGGCTGGATGACAGGCAGCGACAAGGGCAACGGCGGAGTGGCAGTGGTGGGAGCAGGAATGCTGTCATCCTGAGAGAGGACAGCAGGTTCCTGCTCCACTGACTCACTGCCACTCCCCCGGGGCAGCACCTCAGCATCCCTAGCAATCTGCTGGAGCACAGACTGCTGGCCTGCTGCGCCACCGTGAAAGCCCCGGTGGACGCTGGATGGTGGTCAACCCAGCCACGATGGCAGCAGTCAGAGCTTATGTGGCATCATGTTGAGACTGCATGAGAGCAGTCTGAGAATCGATGTCACCAAGCATAGACTGCATTACAGCACTAAGACGTTGCATGGCTTCTGCCTGTGCTGCAGTGGAAGCTGTGACATCACCCATCACTGCGGCATGAGGTCTGGGTCGCCACGGTCTCTCAGGGAGTCCACCATCCTTTGCAGACTGCAAATGATGGGCTCCATGCTGTGCGCAGAGCTCTGTGCAATGTTGGAGGTGGACTCCTCCATGTTCCTTACCATTGCCGAGAGGCTCTCAGGCACCCTTGCCATTGCACCTATCATCTCCATGTGCATGCCCATCACCCTTCTTCTAAAGGCCTCACCATTGAGGTCCTCATCTGAGTCCTGTGCAGCAGAACTCGCCCTCCGGGGAGCTGATTCCCGAGCTACCCTTTCCCCCTGGCCTTGCTGCAGCCCGCTCATCCCCGGTGCCTCACCCTGTGCAGATCCCACTACTATATTAGCCTCTAAAGAACGCGGAGTGCCAGTATCTGAGCTGGTGCCTGCGGGTGAGACATGCAGTGACGCAGTGTCTTTCTCCTCCTCTTCTCCTGCCTCGCTCTCTAAGGTGCCCTCAGGGACAGGCTGCTCAACTGCTTGCTCATTATCTGAAAGCATAAAGGCACAAGAGTCGGGTTAAGGTGAGGGGAGGGGGCAGAAAGGGAGAAAGGCATGCATACAGCATGATTAGCTGGAAAGTGCGAAACGCTTGTGGGGTGAGGGGGAAGTGGGATGTGAGAAGAAGGAATAGGGATGAACTGAGGGTTGTTGTCCCCAAGGGGGTCAACGTCGCCAGTGGCCACGGCACCCACCACCTGGCACCCAGTGATTTGAAGCACTCTTTCCTCCAGCTCAGACAGTGGTTAGGTGTCAGCTTGTCCCCCGCCTGTGCACTCCTGCTCCCTCCTGTAGTGCGCTACCTTGGCCTGCAAGAGAAAGGAAAGTGTGTGAGTGAGTGTGGAGCAATGTGTTTGTGTGATGTGTCTGCCATGGTTGATTAGCTGTCCTTGTGTGCAAGGTGTGAGATGTGGGTGTGAGTGTTGGTAGGTGGAGATTGTTGGTGGGTGAGTGCTGGGGTGTGGTGCTTTGGGCAGTGTGTGCAGACTAAGGTTCAGATGGTGGTATGTAGCATTTGTTGAAGCATTGACTCACCCTGACCACCCGAGTGAGGTCGTTAAATTTCTTGCTGCACTGTGTGTGGGTCCTGAGGACCACAGTGCTGCCCGAGACGTGCTGGGCTACCTCCCTCCACACGGCGCAGAAGACTTGCGGCGAGGGCCTCCTGCCATTTGCCGGGTAGAGCACCGCCCTCCGTCTCTCCACAGCGAGGACCAAGGCCGCCAATGGTTGGTCGCAGAATCTGCGAGCTCTCTCCCTGGGCCATTGATCTGCCATAATGACACCTCCTTCAGTGGTCCGGTTCCTTCTCCTTGGCCTTCTGCTGCTGGCTGAGACAGCTGCAGAAGCAGCAATGCTGAGAATGAGGTTCTGCAGCATGATTGAACCTCCCCTTTAAGAACTGGAAAGAGCCGATGACTAGCGATTAGACTGCACCTGAAATTGCTTAGCGCTTTGAGTCTAACGCCACTGAGCTAGGTCATTAGCCCTTGATTTAGTGCTACAGTCTTTTCTTTGAGCACTAACACTTAATTTAACATGCAGCGAGATTCATTAGCGCCTGGCGCTAAATCTCAAACTTTTCAGAAGTTAGTGCCCATTCCTGGGCTATACTGAATTTCTCTCCCAAAGGGTTTACCAAACAAACATTGTCATGAAAATGATGCCCTTTGAGTACCAGTGGTAGACCTCCCACCTCTGAGTTCGAAAATCATGGATTCAAGTCCCATTACGGACTTGAACACGTAATCTAGGCTGACATTTCACTGCAGTGCTGAGGAAGAGGTGCTATTCGAAGATGAGCCGTCCTGGCCAACATTTATCCCTCAACTAACACGACAAAACAGATGAACAGATTAAATTCTCCCGTAGCCCATGTCTGTATCTCCTCCCAGCAGACCGAACATCAATGGCATTGATAACAGGTGTTTCCTCACAATGGGTATATATCATATTCCCTGATGGTTTTGGCAGTAAGAGAGAGCGTATCAGTGAGGCTTTGAATCCATGCAGGTTAGTTGCTGAAGAGCATGTGTCCATTTTCCCTCGCAGTTTACGAAGTCTTGCCATTTCCTAGATATAGTGAATGCAACCGCCTAAACCTAAATGCTCATCCCCATGAAGTATTGCTTTGAATGCAGACACAAGATGGAATGAGAAGCTGTGAAGCTGTTCAAGTTGCTTAACCCTATAACTGCTTGTACAAAGAGGGCTTAAATCAACAGATGAGTCAATAATGACTGGGGGCAAAGAGCTTGTACATTTTGTGGTCAATTATGTGTGATAAGTAATTCATCTCATTAAACCTTCAGGCCAAAAGCATGGACACAATTGGCATAATGTATTCAGAACACATGCAATTAATTTCCTTACTGCCTACAGTAAACTAGCCTTAACCGTATAGCTAACAAATCCCAATGAACAGATCCTACCCAGAATATGGCTATATTTAGACATTCTGGTGATGTCATCACACAAGTATCATGCCAAGATATCCTATCATACCTCATCCTCCATTCATTCCAATGAGAAGTACCTGTAGGCACCCAGTGATCTCATTCACTTGTTTGAAGTCAGATTTCCCTGCTTATACAGCAAAACAAAATGTAGGAAAGCCCTTTGACCTTGTTCTGTATATTTAAGTAAATGGGAAGTGGAATTATCATTTTCTACACGCTGTCTCCATCACGCAGGCCTGCATTCCAGGTATCAGGATATTTCTTGCTCATCCTTTTATTCCAGTCAAGTGCTGGTCAGATTATTCACTTTTGCTATTCGATACAAGATAAGATATAACATGGGGTTTATTACACTTATCAAAGGGTCCAAATTACATCATCCGCTACAAGGTGAAACAGAGTGGTTTACCATGCTTCTCCGAACTCCAGGAAACACAGGAATTTGCACTTTACTGCATACAAAATATAAATTAAAAAGTCTCATTACTCCAAGTTCATTAATTATTACACTAAAACACATATTCTGTAGTACTATTATACTGCACAACTCATTCTGCAGTGTTACTGAACTTCAACACTAGCAGTACAATAATATACTACGTGATTTATAGTACAAGGATATTGTACTGCAGGACGTGGTGTAGTAATATTGCACTGTAACTTATAGTGCAGTGATATGGCACTGTATGACATAGTGCAGTGATATTGCATTATAACTTATAGCAAAGGGATATTGCACTGTACAACATAGTGCTTTGTATTGCACTGAAACTTATCATGCAGGGATATCGCACTGTATGACTTATAGGGGGTGAAAACGGTCGACACCTGTAGTGCAAAGCAGGCTGACAGCAAATAGGCTATTTACGTTTTACACCGCGCCCGATTTTCTTTTACATTGAAAATTGTTGTTGACTCACCAGAAAGCTTTCCCACTTCCAGCATAGGTAAGATACATCACTCAGCCCTCCTCCACCATTCCAGCCCCATTCACAAATTCATTTAGAAGGGCACTATTTACACCCTTATCTCCCCCATCTCCTTAGCTGAAATGTTTGCGGTAATCCGGTTCATGCTGACTCAAAGAAGAGCGAGATCCATGGTGTCGAAGGTACAGCCTCAGCCTGATCAATACTAATTGTGGTCCCAGACCCAATCCTCCCCTCACTAGACACAATATCAGCGATGCGCCACCACAACCAGAGAGCATTAAAACCCCCAAAGCTTGCAGCAACCTTAACCACAATGAGCACGAAAACCGTCGCTGGTGCTGCAACTTTCCCATTCACACTAACCGGTATATCCTGTCACTCCAGTACCAGCAACCTGCACCTTAATGAGGAACAAAACCTCCCCCCTCGCATCCCTAGCTTACTGAGCAGCAGAGCTACTTACTGAGCTTTGAGTAAAGACTGGAGAAACTTAGGCCGAGAAATTGGAGATCGCTAAAAACCTGCTTGGGCCACCGTGGGCCAAAATTGATGGCGCTGGCAGGACCAGTAATTTGGCACTGGTTGCAAATTAATATCAGTCCAGCGCTAAACTTAACGAGCAAGGTCATTTTCGTGGCATTAGTCCCGGCAGGAAGCCCAATGTAGCATGGCCATAGCATCATTGCAGTAAGATTAGCCTTCTCTTAAAGCAAGGCCCTCATTTCAGAAAGCACGCCTTAAAGGAAAACTGCCTTCTAAAATGAAAAAAATAAAAATCATTTAAAAATAGCCCTTACAACTCAACTGCCTTCTGAAAAAATTAACATTAAAAAGAATTCCCAAACGGGAGTCTTCAGCTCTTAAAGCTGAATTGCCTTCCGCACCTAAAAAAAATGGGAAAAGTTCTTCAGTAATAACATAGATGCCAGGTTGAGAATACAAGTGAGAATCAGGCTGAATATAGAAAGTTCAGAGGGGAAGTGAAAAAGAAAATAAGAGGGGCAAAGAGAGAGTATGAGAATAGATTGGCAGCTAACATAAAAGGGAATTCAAAAGTCTTCTATAGGCATATAAATAATAAACGGGTAGTAAGAGGAGGGGTGGGGCCGATTAGGGATCAAAAAAGAGACCTACGCATGGAGGCAGAGGCACTAAATGAGTATTTTGCATCTGCTTTCATCAAGGAAGAAGATGCTGCCAAAGTCATAGTGAAAGAAGAGGTAGTGGAATTACTGGATGCGATAAGAGGAGGTACTAGAAAGGCTGTCTGAACTTAAAGTTGATAAGTCACCAGGACCAGATGGGATGCATCCTAGGATGTTGAGGGAGGTTAAGGAGAAAATCGCAGTGATACTCGCCATAATTTTCCAATCCTCCTTAGATACAGGGGTGGTGCCAGAGGACTGGAGAATTGCAAATGTTACACCCTTGTTCAAAAAAGGGTGTAAGGATAAACTCAGCAACTACAGTTTAACTTTGGTAGTGGGGAAGCTTTTGGAAACGATAATCAGGGACAAAGTTAATAGTTATTTGGCCAAGTGTAGATTAATTAAGGAAAGCTAGCATGGATTTGTGAAAGGCAAATCATGTTTAACTAACTTGATCGAGTTTTTTGCTGAGGTAACAGAGATGGTTGATGAGGGTAATGCGGTTGATGTGGTGTACATGGATTTCCAGAAAGCGTTTGATAAAGTGCCACATAATAGGCTTAACAGCAAAGTTGAAGCCCATGGAATAAAAGGGACAGTGGCAGCATGGATCCGAAATTGGTTAAGTGACAGGAAACAGAGAGCAGTGGCGAACGGTTCTTTTTCGACTGGAGGAAGGTACACCGTGGTGTTTCCCAGGGGTCGGTACTAGGACCACTGTTTTTCTTGATATATATTAATGACTTAGGCTTGGGAGTACAGGGCACAATTTCAAAATGTGCAGATGACACAAAACTTGGAGGTATAGTGAACAGTGAGGAGAATAGTGATACACTTCAAGAAGACATAGACAGGCTGGTGAAATGGGCGGACACGTGGCAGCTGAAATTTAATGCAGAAAAGTGCGAAGTGATACATTTTGGTCGGAAGAACGAGGAGAGGCAATATAAACTAAAGGGTCCAATTCTAAAGTGGGTGCATGAACAGAGAGACCTGGGGGTATATGTGCATAAATCGTGAAGGTGGCAGGGCAGGTTGAGAATGCCGTTAAAAAAGTGTACGGGATCCTGGGCTTCATAAATAGAGGCATAACGTACAAAAGCAAGGAAGTTATGATGGACCTTTATAAAACACTGGTTCGGCCTCAACTGGAGTATTGTGTCCAATTCTGGGCACCGCACTTTAGGAAGGATGTGAAGGCCTTAGAGAGGGTGCAGAAAAGATTTACGAGAATGATTCCAGGGATGAGGGACTTCAGTTACATGGATAGACTAGAGAAGCTGGGGTTGTTCTCCTTAGAGCAGAGAAGATTGAGAGGAGATTTGATAGAAGTATTCAAAATCATGAGGGGCCTAGCCAGATTCGATAGAGAGAAACTGTTCCCATTGGCTGAAGGGTCGAGAACCAGTTGACACAGATTCAAGATGATTGACAAAAGAACCAAAGGCGACATGAGGAAAATCTTTTTTACGCAGCGAGTGGTTAGGATCTGGAATGCACTACCTGAAAGGGTGGTGGAGGCAGATTCAATCGTGGCTTTCAAAAGGGAATTGGATAAGTACCGGAGGGGAAAAAATTTGCAGGGCTTCAGGGAAAGGGCAGGGGAGTGGGCAGAGAGCCAGCATGGGCTCGACAGGCTGAATGGCCTCCTTCTGTGCTATAACCATTCTATGATTCTAACTGGCTCAGCAAGCCAGGGAAGGGGCACCCAGGGTCTCCCACGCAGCACTCCAGCTTTGTGCAGGGGGTCAACACTGCAAGAGCGATCCTCTACCCACAGGGGCCAGGAAGCCCTCCAGAAAGAATGATGTGGGATCACATCACCGAGGTCGTCACTGCCAGCAGTGTCG
This sequence comes from Squalus acanthias, assembly GCA_030390025.1. NCBI lineage: Eukaryota > Metazoa > Chordata > Chondrichthyes > Squaliformes > Squalidae > Squalus > Squalus acanthias. Next base: position 154,683,585 of record CM059428.1, read on the forward strand.
CCCCCACCACCTGGCTCCAGTGCCCAAAGAGGCTTCATGACCTCAGACCAGTGGTCAAGGTTAGTCAATGTATCCTCAAAAGCCGTCTCCTACCAACTGCACCACTAGCCTCACACACTGCTCAATGCACGACCCCCCACCGCACCCCCCGCAATCACTCACCTACCATGTAGGTCTTTAATGTTGAAAGGGGAATTGGTGTTGTGGTCACTGGTACCGCAGGTGGATGATTCCATCCTGGATATCCTGGCCAGAAAGGGGCTGTCTGGGTTACATCCTTCCTTCTGCTTCCTCCTCTTCTGATTCCTCCTCTTCTGATTCCTCCTCTTTTGCTTCCTCCTCTTCTGTGTCTTCCTCTTCTGCATCTTCCTCTTCCCTCTGCGTGTGGATGCTGTAAGTCTAAAATAAAAATATAAAATGCTAGAAATACTCAGCAGGTCAGGCAACATCTCGACCTGAGACATGAACTCTGTTTCTCTCTCCACGGATGCTGCCTCACCTGCTGAGTATTTCCAGTATTTTCCATCTTCAGAGAGGCCTTCCTTTACCATCCAAGGCCTTGCAAGCATCCAGCAGCACTCCCTGCACACTTTAAAAACTTTTAGCATGTATTGCACCAAGCCACTACTTCAATAAAATATAAAAAATCCAGTCCAAAAGCTTAAATGCAAACTTACCTGAAGTATCCCTTTCAGAAGTGCTGACAGCACCTCTGTCAGTCTACTGCACGCTTGCTTTTCAGAGAGAGCTAAGGACCCAGCGCTAAACTCAACGCTAAGCTCAAAGTTCACAGAGCGTGACGTTAAGTCGGCAGTGCACGCTGACTGACGTCACGCTTTCCATATTTGTATCTCCAGGGCCAGCGCTGCTATCGACAGCACTAAGGCCCTCACCAAAATAGTGGCCACTGAGTCCCACGCCAGAGGAGGGCATTAAAGTGGCATCCGCCAATATTCACCAGGATGGCGGCAGTAACTCGTGGCGGTAAGGTAGGGAATTTCTGGGCTTTAGACTTCCCAGCCTGGAAAGGAGGCATATGAGGTGATTTTACAACAGTATGTAAATTGTTATGAGTATAGGAAAGGTTAACCTGGAATACTATTTCACATTAAACTATGGAAGTAGAACTAGGGCGCATGCGTTCAAACTAGTAAAAGACAACTTTAGGACTGATATCAGGAAATTCTTCTTCACACACAAGAGTAATCAATGTGTGGAAGAAACAATTAGATGCTACAGCGGAGGGCTTAGGATCTCTCTGGATGATAAAATGGGCTGAATGGCCTCTCTGATCTTGTGATGTTTATGCCAGAAAAATAGCAAAGGGATGATGGAAGTCAAATCAAGCAGATAACCTTGTAGGCCAATGCCCCAAACTAGCATACCAACCTTCTCTGCTAGTAGACTGTGTGGTTGCAGCTGGTTAAACTTTAGCTGCACTCCTACACAAGACTTAAGGTAAGTGGGGTGTATCCCGATGAACAGAGTCCATGTGCGTTCCATATTAGACAAACAGAACCTTTACCTGTATAGATCTTCATTAGTCCAGGTTGCAATGATTAACAATCTTTCTTATGGCTCGTCCCCTCCCCACGAATGCCTTTTGAACAAACTGCTGGCGGCAGAACAGAAATCACATCAGAGTGTGCACAGTTAGGACTAGTTGACGGTTTGCCATTCCTCTGCTGACTTTGACAAAACTGGATTAATAGACAGAGATAGGTCAGTGATTATTTCTAATTGTTCTTCCTAATAGTCTTTTTTATCAGTAATCAGTGGCCATCACAATTATTTCATCCAATGATTTGCATTGCTTCCAGATTAAAGGAAACACGACACTCACTGACAACAGGAATGTCTGGGTCACGGAGCAATATTCACTAAATATAACACAATAATAACATACCCTATAGAGATTATTACAGGTATGTGTTAGCCCTTGACAATCTGCTGTAAAACTCGAAAATGTTCTATTACACTACCAATCACCTGAGACGTTAAACCGAGGCCCCGTCTGCCCTCTCAGGTGGATGTAAAAGATCCCGTGGCACTATTTCGAAGAGGAACAGGGGAGTTCTCCACGGTGTCCTGGCCAATATTTATCCCTCAACCACCATCGCTAAAAAAAAACTAGATTATCTACTCATTATGTCATTGCTGTTTGTGGGAGCTTGCTGTGCACAAATTGGCTGCCACGTTTCCTACATTACAACAGTGACTACACTTCAAAAAAGTACTTCATTGGCCATAAAGCACTTTGGGACGTCTTAGGGTTGTGAAAGGCACTGTATAAATGCAAGTCTTTCTTTTGCTGTTGTTCTGTAAGTTAGACATCATCAAGCACAATATCTCTAAGGATATGGTGTTAAGGAAGCTAAAGGGATTGAAGGCGGACAAATCCCCAGGGCCTGATAACATGCATCCTAGGGTGCTGAAGGAGGTGGCCCTAGAGATAGCGGATGCACTAAGTATGATTTTTCAGAATTCATTAGACTCGGGAACAGTGCCCATGGATTGGAGGGTAGCTAACGTTACCCCACTATTCAAAAAGGGGGGTAGGGAAAAAGCAAGTAATTACAGACCTGTAAGCCTTACATCAGTTGTGGGCAAAATGCTGGAGTCCATCATTAAGGATGAAATAGCGGAGCACTTAGCAAATGGGGACAGGATAGGACAGAGTCAACATGGATTTACAAAGGGTAAATCGTGCTTGACTAATCTATTGGAATTTTTTGAGGGAGTAACTGGTAAAATAGATGGGGGAGAGCCAGTAGATGTGGTGTACCTGGACTTCCAAAAGGCCTTCGATAAGGTCCCACATAAAAGATTAGCAGGGAAAATTGAAGCTCATGGGATAAAGGGGAAAGTATTGACGTGGATAGAGAACTGGCTGTCAGATAGAAAACAGAGAGTTGGAATAAACGGCTCATTTTCTGAATGGCAGGCAGTAACAAGTGGGGTACCACAGGGATCTGTCCTGGGTCCCCAGCTGTTCACAATTTACATTAATGACCTGGATCAGGGAGTCGGATGCAGCATTTCCAAATTTGCAGACGACACTAAACTAGGAGGGGGGGTGGGCTCAGAGGAGGAGACCAGGAAGCTCCAGAGCGATTTGGACAGACTGGGTGATTGGGCGGATAAATGGCAGATGCACTATAATGTGGACAAGTGCAAAGTTATCCACCTTGGGTGCAGGAACGGGAGGGCAAATTATTATTTAAATGGCAATAAATTGGGAGAGGGGGAAGTACAGAGAGACCTGGGTGTTCTTGTACACCAGTCACTGAAGGCGAGCATGCAGGTGCAACAGGCGATCAAGAAGGCAAACGGTATGCTGGCCTTCATAGCAAAAGGGTTGGAATACAGGAACAGGGATACCTTGCTGCAGCTGTACAGGGCACTGGTGAGACCACACCTCGAGTACTGTGTACAGTTTTGGTCGCCTCATCTGAGGAAAGATGTTCTTGCCATGGAGGGGGTGCAGCGGCGATTCACCAGGCTGATACCAGGAATGGCGGGATTGACCTATGAGGAGAGACTATGTAGTTTAGGGATGTACACACTGGAGTTTAGAAGATTGAGAGGGGACCTCATAGAAGTGTATAAAATTCTGACAGGTCTAGACAGACTAGATGCAGAAGGAATGTTTCCCTTGGCGGGTGAGAACAGAACTAGAGGACATAATTTAAGGATAAGGGCTAAACCATTTAGGACAGAAATGAGGGGGAATTTCTTCACTCAGAGGGTGGTGAACCTGTGGAACTCATTGCCACAGAGGGCAGTGTACGCCAGCTCATTAAATATATTTAAGAGGGAATTAGATATATTTCTACAGGCAAAAGGGGTTAAGGGTTACGGAGAGAAGGCGGGGACGGGATACTGAATTGGAGGATCAGCCATGATCTCATTAAATGGCGGAGCAGGCTCGAAGGGCCGGATGGCCTACTCCTGCTCCTATCTTCTATGTATCTATGTATCTATAACATCTTATACCTACCTCATTCTACACAGGGGAAGCTTTCCTCCACTTCTACATCAATCTCATCTCCCACAGTGGCCAATACCCTAGTCCCGAGCCTCCTCACTTAGAAGCTCAACATCTCTAACACTATCCTGGCTAACCTGCCCACACCCACAAATACCAATTTGCTCAGAATACTGTTGCTGCACCCTCACCCACACAAAGTCACGCCCTTCCATCACCTCAGCCCTCGCTGAGCTTTTGAGGCTCCCTGTGCCCAGGCTTAATTGACAAGATTCCCGTTTTCACTTTTAAAAACTTCCATGCACTAGCCCCCACCCTACCTCAGTAATCTCCAACCATATGTCCCTGCGTGCAACCTCCCGCCCCGCTCCCCTGATCTAGGCTGACACTCCAGTGCAGTACTGAGGGAGTGCTGCACTGTCGGAGGTACCGTGTTTCGGATGAGACGTTAAACGGAGGCCCCGTCTGCTCTCTCAGGTGGACGTAAAAGATCCCATGGCACTATTCGAAGATGAGCAGGGGAGTTATCCTCAGTGTCCTGGTCAATATTTATCCCTCAACCAACATCACTAAAACAGGTGATCTGGTCATTATCACATTGCTGTTTGTGGGAGTTGCTGTGCGTAAATTGCTACCACATTTCCTACATTACAACAGCGACTACACTTGCAAAAGAACTTCATTGGCTGTAAAGCGCTTTGGGACGTCCGGTGGTCATGAAAGGTGCGATAGAAATTCAAGTCTCTCTTTCTTTCCTGATACCCCTTGGCCCCTGTGTTCACCGCTCCACCATCAATGGTCATTCCTTTCAGCAAGGAAATGATGGGGGTGAAAATGGGCTTTGGTCCCACTATCAGCAGCCTGTTGAATTTAATGGGGAAAAAAATCAGGTGGGGTGTAAAGCAGGCTGCTGATTTGCTATCGCTATCGCATTACTGCCCAAGACCAATTTCACCCCCAAATTCTCTTGTGACTTTTCAAAAGTTAAATATATTGCTACATATGGTACAGAGACGTTTCTCTCTTTAATCCCTCTCCGCATATATCTGCTGAGATTGCTAGCCAGCTGTGTACTGACTCTACACTGCTCTCAGCAGTGCCGACCTAATGGATTTCCACAGAACATCCTCATCAGACACATTGATACACATGGATGCCTTCAGGAAACTTCCAAACTGTTGCACAAAATAAATCCTTACTTTTCTTCCTTCCAATATTCTTCCCATTCCTCCCTTCCTTTCCTAATGATACCGACTCTCGCTGGGTATCAGTTCCTTGCCTACTGTTTAAGTCTAGACAGTAAGGCCCTGATAATTTTGGGAAGGGAGCGGGGGGGTGTGGGGACAGCTTTGCGGAAACCCAGAAGAACGGGATTCCCTCAGGTTCTGCCGAATTTAATGGCACGACCTGATTACCATTTTTGAAATCCATTTCCCGACCGCAGCCGACCCGATTGTGAGGCTGGCTGACTGTCGGGCAGGTAGGCCTGTGGCACTAAGCCGCAGCCTGGGAGCGGAGAGAAGGGAGGGAGAGGTTGGGGGTCAAGGGGTGGGTTCATCGGTGGAGGGCCTGGAAAGAGCGGGGGTCGGGGTGGGGGGACATTGATGGACGGGCCTGGAGAGATCGGGAGAGGAGGGGAGAAGAAAGTGGGGGTCCGGAGAGATCGGGGGAGGAGGGGGAGAATAAAAAGCTAGTATCAGTAATGGTAACCATGAATTGGATTGTCGTAAAAACCCATCTGGTTCACTAATGTCCTTTAGGGAAGGAAATCTGCTGTCCTTACCTGGTCTGGCCTATATGTGACTCCAGACCCACAGCAATGTGGTTGACTCTTAACTGCCCTCTGGAATGGCCTAGCAAGTCACTCAGTTGTAACTAACCGCTACGAAACAAAATAATAAGAATGAAACCGGACGGACCACCCGGCATCGACATCGGCACCGGCTACGGACACGGCAACGGCACACCCAGCCCAGTCGACCCTGCAAAGTCCTCCTCACCAACATCTGGGGACTTGTGCCAAAATTGGGAGAGCTGTCCCACAGACTAGTCAAGCAACAGCCTGACATAGTCATGCTCACAGAATCATACCTTTCAGCCAATGTCCCGAACACCTCCATCACCATCCCTGGGTATGTCCTGTCCCACCGGTAGGACAGATCCATCAGGGGTGGCGGCACAGTGGTGTACAGTCGGGAAGGAGTGGCCCTGGGAGTCCTCAACATTGACTCCGAACCCTATGAAGTGTCATGGCTTCAGGCCAAGCATGGGCAAGGGAACCTCCTGCTGATTACCACCTACCGCCTTCCCTCAGCTGATGAATCAGTATTCCTCCATGTTGAACACCACTTGAAAGAAGCACTGAGAGTAGCAAGGGCACAGAATGTACTCTGGGTGGGGAACTTCAATGTCCATCACCGAGTGGCTCGGTAGCACCACTACTGACCGAGCTGGCCGAGTCCTGAAGGACATAACTGCCAGTCTGGGCCTGCAACAGGTGGTGAGTGAACCAACACGAGGGAAAAACCTACCTGACCTCGTCCTCATCAATCTACCTGTCGCAGATGCATCTATCCATGACAGTATTGGTAGCAGTGACCACTGCACAGTCATTGTGGAGACGAAGTCCCATCTTCACACTGAGGACACCCTGTGTGGCACTACCACCGTGCTAAATGGGATAGATTCAGAACAGATCTAGCAGCTCAAAACTGGGCATCCATGAGGCGCTGTGGGCCATCAGCAGCAGCAGAATTGTATTCCACCACAATCTGTAACCTCATGGCCCGGCATATCCCTCACTCTACCATTACCACCAAGCCAGGGGACCAACCCTGGTTCAATAAGGAGTGTAGAAGAGCATGCCAGGAGCAGCACCAGGCGTACCTAAAAATGAGGTGCCAACCTGGGGAAGCTGCAACACAGGACTACATGCATGCTAAAAAGCAGAAGCAGCACGCTATAGACAGGGCTAAGCGATCCCACAATCAACGGATCAGATCAAAGCTCTGCAGTCCTGCCACATCTAGTTGTGAATGGTGGTGGACCATTAAACAACTAACGGGAGGAGGAGGCTCCAAGAGTATCCCCATCCTCAATGATGGTGGAGCCCAGCACGTGAGTGCAAAAGACAAGGCTGAAGCGTTTGCAACCAACTTCAGCCAGAACTGCCGAGTGGATGATCCATATCGGCCTACTCCCGAGGTCCCCACCATCACAGAAGCCATTCTTCAGCCAATTCAATTCACTCCACGTGATATCAAGAAACGGCTGAGCGCACTGGATACAGCAAAGGCTATGGGCCCCAACAACATCCCAGCTATCGTGCTGAAGACTTGTGCTCCAGAACTAGCCGTGCCTCTAGCCAAGCTGTTCCAGTACAGCTACAACACTAGCATCTATCCGACAATGTGTAAAACTGCCCAGGTATGTCCTGTCCACAAAAAGCAGGACAAATCCAACCCGGCCAATTACCGCCCCATCAGTCTACTCTCAATCATCAGCAAAGTGATGGAAGGTGTCATCGACAGTGCTATCAAGCGGCACTTACTCACCAATAACCTGCTCACTGATGCCCAGTTTGGGTTCCGCCAAGACCACTCGGCTCCCGACCTCATTACAGCCTTGGTCCAAACATGGACAAAGGAGCTGAATTCCAGAGGAGAAGTGAGAGTGACTGCCCTTGATATCAAGGCAGCATTTGACCGAGTGTGGCATCAAGGAGCCCTAGTAAAACTGAAGTCAATGGGAATCAGGGGGAAAACACTCCACTGGCTGGAGTCATACCTAGCACAAAGGAAGATGGTTGTAGTGGTTGAAGGTCAATCATCACAGCCCCAGAACATCGCTGCAGGAGTTCCTCAGGGCAGTGTCCTAGGCCCAACCATCTTCAGCTGCTTCATCAATGACCTTCCCTCCAACATAAGGTCAGAAATGGGGATGTTCGCTGGTGCCATTCACAACTCCTCAGATAATGAAGCAGTCCATGCCCGCATGCAACAAGACCTGGACGACGTTCAAGCTTGGGCTGATAAGTGGCAGGTAACATTCGCGCCACTAGGCAATGACTATCTCCAACAAGCGAGAGTCTAAACACCTCCCCTTGACATTCAATGGCATTACCATTGCCGAATCCCCCACTATCAACATCCTGGGGGTCACCATTAACCAGAAACTTAACTGGACAAGCCACATAAATACTGTGGCAACAAGAGCAGGTCAGAGGCTAGGTATTCTGCGGCAAGTGTCTCACCTCCTGACTCCCCAAAGCCTTTCCACCATCTACAAGGCACAAGTAAGGAGTGTGATGGAATACTCTCCACTTGCCTGGATGAGTGCAGCTCCAACAAGACTCAAGAAGCTCAACACCATCCAGGACAAAGCAGGATTGGCACCCCATCCACCACCTTAAACATTCACTCCCTCCACCACCAGCGTACCATAGCTGCAGTGTGCACCATCTACAACATGCACTGCAGCAACTCGCCAAGGCTTCTTCGGCAGCACCTCCCAAACCCGCGACCTCTTCCACCTAGAAGGACAAGGGCAGCAGGCGCATGGGAACACCACCACCTCCAAGTTCCCCTCCAAGTCACACACCATCCTGACTTAGAAGTATATCGCTGATCTTTCATCGTCGCTGGGTCAAAATCTTGGAACTCCCTACCTAACAGCACTGTGGGAGTACCATCGCCACACGGACTGCAGCGGTTCAAGAAGGCGGCTCACCACCACCTTCTCAAGGGCAACTAGGGGTGGGCAATAAATGCTGGCATTGCCAGCGATGCCCAGATCCCATAAACGAATATTTAAAAAAAGATCGCGGCGGGGTGGATCCGATCGCTTGGTGGGGGGGTCAACAGGTTTCCTTGAGGGGCTGGGGGGAAGCACTCCTGCTCCTCCTGGCCCACAAGCAGTGCTGGAGAGGCACTCAGCTGTCCTTCACCTCCCTTTAGCTGTTGGGTTTCCCGAGGCCCGGGACACCTGTCCGGCCAGCATTAAAGCTGGAACTGAGTTAAAATCTTCAGCTCGCAGCCTCATTAAAATATTTAAACGGGGGACCTGCCTCCAAAGAGCGGGTTGGTCGCCCGTCCCTCGTCCCGCCTCCGTTAAAACTGAAAGTGGACAGGTTCAAGGTGGGTTGCGTTCTGGTTTCAGATTTTTTTACATTTTTACTTCCCACCCGTTTTTGGGAGTTAAAATCCCCCCTTAAGTGTTGGCATGGAGGGCATTTTAACCGAGCTTGATCCTGCCTTCACCCGATTTCCTCACACATACAGGGCTAGATTTTGACTTTTGTGCGATCGGCTCACATCCAAAGAAGGGCCGATTTAGAGAAGGTACTGCAGGGCTGGAGGGCTACCAGCATTCATAGAACTTCAGCCTATTTGGAATCAGTCCCTTCAGGAGACAGAAGAAGAAAAAAAGCTAGAAAAAAAACTGGGAGGAGTTATGGAGCCTGACAATGTGAGGGATGGAATGAATCTACTGAGCTAAGGTCACACTGTCACTGGGGGGCTCTGGGTTAATGACTGAGTTTATTTATATTCATTCTGAGCTTTCAGTCTGTCGAATTCAGTCACTTCTTTCATCTAGATCCCAGACAATATCATAACCATTCACTGTTCAAACAAAAATGTTCTACAAAAACAATTAACAGACAAGTAGAGAGAAAAGGCAGAGAGGTGTTAAAGAAAGAACTTGTGTCAATATAGCTCCTTATCCTGTCCCAAAGCACTTTGCAGCCAATTGATTACTTCCATTGTAGACAAATATGGAAGTATATCGTGCCGAAGGTCCCATAAACAGCCAGTGCATTAATGACGAGATCATTTGTTTTTGGTGGTGTTAGTTGAGGGAAGAATGTTGGCCAGAAGAGCTCCCTGTTCCTCCACAAATAGTGCCACGCAATCTTTTACATCAACCCAGGCAGACAGTGCTGGAAATCTGAAATAAAAACAGAAAATGCTGGAAACACTCAACAGGTCAGGCAACATCTGTGAAGAGAGAAACAGAGTCAGCGTTTCAGGTTGTTGACCTTTCATCAGAAGGTACAGCTGGTTTAATCTTTCATCCAAAGGACAGTACTTTGTCAGTTCTACAATGACACATCAGTCTAGATTACGAACTCAAGTCTATGGTCTGGCTTGAACTCAAGAGGAGAATACTGGATCTGAGCCAAGCTAATAGTTAAGAGTAACTTTCCTCGTGCAAAAGTGTTTGGGAAATCTTTCTTTGTTTTCTACACGATGGCACAATCTACTTCCATATACTTTGGGCCCAAAATTCTGTGAATCTCTTCCAGGGATCGAAGTGCAGTGGGGAACTGCACCCACTGCTTTGATAGGCTGGTGACCCCCTCCACACCCCTTCCCACCATTACAAATTCTAAGGATGGGGTCATTTTAATATTCAGCATGGGCAGCCAACACCTGTAGAGGAATCTCGGTGTGGCACCTTGCCGCTCTCTGAGAAGAGCAGCTACAGATCCTCATCAGGTCAACGATAAGGTGCTAAAAAATGTTAAAAGTCTCCAGTGAGGAGGCAAGGAGCACCTTGTAAATGGCAATCGATTCTCTTGGCATCAATTGTCATGTCATCTTCACTTAAGGCCTACAGATGGAATTCCCCGGAGCGGCCTGGGTACACCCTCCCACCCCCCACCACCCCGCCACTTCCACTGCCCCCCTCGCCCCAAGGCACACCCCCAACCTGCTGCAGTGGTTTGGGGACAGAAGGAACAGAACCCCAACAGTCAGGCTGGATTTGCATCCCAAATTGTGCCAGCACTGCCAGCATTAGACTCATAGAATCATAGAATGGTCACAGCACGGAAGGAGGCCATTCGGCCCATCGAGCTCGTGCCGGCTCTCTGCAAGAGCACTTCAGCTCGTCCCACTCCCCCGCCCTTTCCCTGTAGCCTGCAAATTTCTTTCCTTCAGATATTTACCCAACTCCCTTTTGAAAGCCGTGATTGAATCTGCCTCCACCACCCTTTCAGGCATTGCATTCCAGATCTTAACCACTGCGTAAAAAAGTTTTTCTTACGTCGCCTTTGGTTCTTTTGCCAATCACCTTAAATCTGTGTCGTCTGGTTCACGACCCTTCTGCCAATGGGAACAGTTTCTCTCTAACTACTCTGTCAATACCCCTCATGATTTTGAACACCTCTAGCAAATCTCCTCTCAACCTTCTCCGCTCCAAGGAGAACAACTCCAGCTTCTCCAGTCTATCCACGTAACTGAAGTCCCTCATTCCTGGAATCATTCGCGTAAATCTTTTCTGCACCCGCTCTAAGGCCTTCACATCCTTCCTAAAGGGCGGTGCCCAGAATTGGACACAATACTCCAGTCGCGGAGAATTTCCATCCTCCTCTGCTCCCGGAATTTCGACCCTATTATCTTTTCACTTGCGCGTGATATTATCAGGTCAAAAAATGACATCCTTGTGTCTGCTTCCTTGCAAACAAAAAAAGGTTTACTAAATATTTATGAAGGCAGTGTCCCTTTAAAATGAATGACCGTTGATATATTAAGTTGCAGTTTTGATAGGACACTACTGACAGTGAGCCTCGCTTTAAATTTCAGTCTTTTCAACCAGAGTTTTAGAACTGCTGTTAAGATTGGTGATGGTAAAATGTTTGAACTAAACCTTAAGGCAGTCAGGGGGAAAAATTCAGTCGCGCCCCGTTTGGGGCGCAAATATCATCCGGGCGCAAAAATTAGCGCCTGCTGCTAATTATCGCCACTGACTGGAAACTTCACTTTTAACGAGGTGATTGGAGCGCTAAATCAGGCGCTGCACACCTGTCTTAAGGCGCAAAGGCCGAGGAGTGAGGCGCTAACTCAGAGCGCTGGCGAAGCTCATGTAATGTCAGTCAGCAATGGAACACACACACAATGGCACGGGCCAGTTCTTAAAGGGGATGGTTAATCTTGCTTTCCATCCACATCCTACTCATTGCAGCCTTGAATCTCGGCCTGGAGAGACTTGCACATCAAATGTGCTGGAAAGAACAATTGAGAGTACCAGGCAAAGAGCTCAGAGTGCAGCCCCCACAGTCTCTGCTAAATCAATATAAGGAATGGAAAATCAAAATGAACCTGCAAAGTGCTGCTCAGTACCCAAAACTCCTTCACATCAGTAATTAGTAGGGTGATTGTGCAGCCAAATGCCTTCATCCTTTTCCACATTGTGTATTAAATGGGCACAGGTGTCACACAGTATGTTGGCAATTCGGTGTATTGTGACATTGATCGATGGGACCCACAAATTCCCCATGAAGTGAGCTTCCAATCTCAGCTGCGCGATCATGGGCAAGTGCAAGGAGTGGCTAACATTCCCCCATAGACAGGATGGGAGAGTCACTGTTGGTCACGTGTATCTTGTTTCTGTCAGATGCAGAGTGGTATTAATAGAAAGCTAGATTCAAACTCCCTACATTCTAGGGGTACTGTAGCATAGTGGTTATGTTACTGGACTAGTAATCCAGCAGCCTGGACTAATAATCTGTGTAAACATGAGTTCAAATTCCACTCCCAGCAGCTGTGGAATTTCACTTCTGTTAATTAAATAAATCTAGAATTAAAAAGCTAGTATCAGTAATGGTGGCCATGAAACTACTGGATTTTTATAAAAACCTATTTGGTTCACTAATGTTCTTCAGGGAAGGAAATCTGCCGTCCTTACCTGGTCTGGCCGATATGTGACTCCAGACCCACTGCAATGTGGTTGACTCTTAACTGCCCTCTGAAATGGCCCAGCAAGTCACTCAGTTGTACCAAACTGCTACGACAAAGTCAGCACCTTCACCACTGCAGCAGTTCAAGAAGGCGGCTCACCACCACCTTCTCAAGGGCAATTAGGGATGGACAATAAATGCTGGCCTTGCCAGCGACGCCCACATCCCAGGAACGAATAAATTAAAAAAAAGTTGCTGAACTATTCGTCAGGGATGATGTGAGGATTGGAGGTACCAAAGTGAGGGGAAGAGGAGAAAATAACAAAAATTATCTCATAAAAGAACAAAATACAGCAGATCTGAATTTCCAATGCTGAATTTTCTCCATAGCAATCCAATCAGCAGAGTTCAAATTTGAATTATCTCTTTGGATTCTATTCACAACAAACATAAATTAATTGTAAATTTTGAAGTGTTTCATATGGAGATCTCATCTGCTTTATTTAAATGGAGAAATTCAATTGCAATTCCCTTTGCAATCCCACGTAGAATTTGGAGACATCAGTCAGGAAGGAAAAAAAAGAAAGACTTATAGGGGGAAAAATTCAGTTGGTTGCGCCTCCCGTTAGCGCCTTAAGAGGGCGCTAATGGGGCGCAAAGCATCTAGCGCCCGGGCGCGGCGAAGTTTGCGCCGCTCGCGAAATTAACTAGACATTTTGCGGCGGCGCTAAACACTACCGCCGCGATCTCCTGCGCCCGCAGATCATGACGTCACTCGAGTGTGCAACGCCCCGGTATCGCCCCGGAGCGGATATTGAGTGGCGCCCCCTGCCTTACCGCCTGACGCTAGCAACGACAGGTTGAGGGGAGCGTTCTGCAGTCATGAAGGGAAAGGGGGAGCGCTATTTAAAGGTGACCGCTTCCTGCCTTTTATTGTTGGTGCCATTTTTGAACTACGCATTCTGAGAGAGAGAGGGAGAGACTTCTGGAGAGATTCAATGTTGTGTGAAGGAGTTTTGGGAACTGAGCAGCACTTTGCAGGTTCATTTTGATTTGCCATTCCTTGTATTGATTTAGCAGAGACTGTGGGGGCTGCACTCTGAGCTCTTTGCCTGGTACTCTCCATTGTTCTTTCCAGCACATTTGATGTGCAAGTCTCTCCAGGCCGAGATTCAAGGCTGCAATGAGTAGGATGTGGATGGAAAGCAAGATTAACCATCCCCTTTAAGAACTGGCCCGTGCCATTGTGTGTGTGTTCCATTGCTGACTGACATTACATGAGCTTCGCCAGCGCTCTGAGTTAGTGCCTCACTCCTCGGCCTTTGCGCCTTAAGACAGGTGTGCAGCGCCTGATTTAGCGCTCCAATCACCTCCAGGGGCGTTAAAAGTGAAGTTTCCAGTCAGTGGCGATAATTAGCGGCAGGCGCTAATTTTTGCGCCCGGACGATATTTGCGCCCCAAACGGGGCGCGACTGAATTTTTCCCCCATAGCGTCTTTCGTGACCTCAGGGCATCCCAAAGCGCTTTACAGCCAATGAAGTACAGTCACTGTTGTAATGTGGGAAATACGGCAGGCAATATGCGCACAGCAAGGTCCCACAAACAGCAATGTGGTCGAGGGATAAATATTGACCAGGGCACTGGGAGAACTCCCCTGCTCTTCTTCAAAATAGTGGCATGGGATCTTTTACATCCACCTGAGAGGGCAGACGGGGCCTCGGTTTAAAGTCGCTTCCCAAAGGTGGCACCTCCGACAGAGCAGCGCTCCCTCAGTACTGCACTGGAGTGTTAAACAAAGAGGCCGGAACTAAAATTACAAGGACTAACTTAAAAAAAAAATCAAATAAGGGTACTGTATAAAATATGTATTAACAGTAACACTGACAGTTTAAATATTACAGCAAAACTCCATCAAGAGTAAAGGGTAAATTGCTGTTCAGCTAAAAAAACAACATAGTGGCTGCATGTGAGCAAAGAGCATTTTACAGCACACCCATAAAACCTCAAGCTGTTGTTGGCTAATACATCTCAGCGTGCTGAGGATTGGGACTGCCGTACACTCAACTATCAGTCACTGCCGTAGCTCGAGCCCGCAAGACTGACTGCCTGCTGTTGTCACTGTTTGTCTGCCATCAGACACAAATGAGGCCTCCTGCAGAGCATTGGCACTCTCGCTACCTGAGACATTTGTTTGTTGTTTTTGTTCTGCTGTACCGCGTGTTTCCTTGGCAAGAGTGAAAGTGTAAAAAAAAATGTTACAGTATAGCAGCGGATGAGACACTCTGCTTGTCTAATGGCGCTCTCATATTAATGATCTCCTAGTTGGAGTGGTTCGGGGTAATATAGTCTGAGGCTGTGTTGGAATCCGGCTCCTTTACATTGGCAGGTAGATTCCATAGCATTTGAATGACATCCGTACAAGGTGAAAATTCCTCTGGTGACTTTGTGCAGCAACATTTTAAAATGCATTTTGCAAAGATTCCCTCTACAATATTTCCAGCAAATTGGTAACCTCATTCTGAAGCAGGCAGATGAAGAGGCCAGACAGTGTTCACACACCACGCAGCAATTGTACCCATGGAGACAGTGCGAGAGAGTGAGAGCAGTCCAGTGCCAGCAAGCGCAGTGGAAACCCAGGCATGCTGAGGTCTGGGTGTCAGGGCTTCTCAATTTGGATGCAGTCCATAATTCGCCATTTGAGTAGCTCAGTACTAAAGAAACACGTTTAGGATTGCTCTCGAAATATTCAGCCGAGGATTGCCTGAATGCATTTGCAAAAGTTGCTACATGTAGGTACCCGAGAATTTTTTACCTTGATATGTGCACATTTTTAAGTCAGGGTTTGCAACTTTCTTTTCTGGCCACCTTTCACCAGGTGTGGGGAGTAGCGAGTGGCGGGGGGGGGGGGGCGGAGGGGGGTCGAGTGAGAAATTTGGACTTGCTTCCAATATTTCTAAATAAGTCTCACTGCAAAATGCAGTCTCCCTAGGTGAGCCCCCACTCTCTATGATATGAAACTTATGAATTTAGTATATATGGGATATGATTTTTAACTTACCGCCCTGGCGTGAAACTGGTGTTGCTGGTGTGTCATAGGGAACAATTCTCACATTTATTGTGAACTTGCCATTGGGCAGTGTGTAGGGTTCCCCCATGTCTCACATCAGTTCAGCAGACAAATAATATCAGTCGCACAAGGCACTTTTTGTAACAGACTAAACTATCAAACAAGTTTATTAACAAATAGAATTGCTTAAAGAAGCAAGTAATATAGATGAGATATTAAACAGTACAATGTAATACTTCTTCTTCCTCTTCGGCAGTTCCTCGGAACCGAGGATGACTTGCTTCCACACTAAAAATGAGTTCTCAGGTGACTGATGAGTCCAATGCGGGACCTACAGTCTCTGTCACAGGTGGGGCAGACGGTGGTTGAAGGGGCGGGTGGGTGGGGTGCTTGGGTTGACGTGCGCTCCTTCCACTGTTTGCGCTTGGCTTCCGCTTGCTCCCGGCAAAGAGACTCGAGGTGTTCGGCGCCTTCCCGGATGCTTCTCCTCCACTTTGTGCAGTCTTGGGCCAGGGATTCCCAGGTGTCAGTGGGAATGTTGCACTTTTTCAAGGAGGCTTTGAGGGTGTCCTTGAAGCGTTTCCTCTGCCCACCTGGGGCTTTCTTGCCGCGTCAGAGCTCCGAGTAGATCGCTTGTTTTGGGAGTCTCGTATCGGGCATGCGGACGATGTGGCCCATCCATCGGAGCTGATCGAGCATGGTCAAAACTTCGATGCTGGGGATGTTGGCCTGAGCGAGAACACTGACGTTGGTGCGCCTATCCTGCCAATGGATTTGCAGGATCTTGCGGAGGCAGCGTTGGTGGTACCTTTCCAGTGCTTTGAGGTGCCTGCTGTACATGGTCCATGTCTCTGAGGCATACAGGAGGGCGGGTATCACTGCTGCTCTGTAGACCATGAGCTTGGTGCCAGGTTTGAGGTCCTGGTCTTCAAAAACACACTTCCTCAGGCGACCGAAGGCTGCACTGGCACACTGAAGGCGGTGTTGGACTTTGTCATCGACGTCTGCCCTTGTTGACAGTAGGCTCCCGAGGTACGGAAAGTGGTCCACGTTGTCCAAGGCCTTGGCGTGGATTTTGATAATCGGGGAGCAGTACTGTGTGGCAGGGGCAGGTTGGTAGAGGACCTTTGTCTTACGGATGTTCAGTGTAAGGCCCATGCTCTCGTACACTTCGGTGAAGGTGTTGACGCTAGTTTGGAGTTCGGCCTCAGAGTGTGCGCAGACGCAAGCGTCTGTAATACTGGAAGTCCAGAGACAGATCCTGCTGGGTTAATAAGGCCAAATCAGTCAGACAAGTCCATTTGAATCCTTCTTACAGAATTTCAGGTCAAGTATTTCTCAGTAAGAAATGGGCAATCTTGTTCCTCAGTAAAAGCAGAACATAGTCTTTGTGAGAATTGCAAGTTTATGGATCATACTTCATCTTCATCTTCATGGCAAGACAAACCTAGCTGCTAACACACAGAATTTGTTGTTTTTTTAGAGCCGTAAATCCTTTAAAAAAACAGGCACTTGCTTTGAAAGCGGGTCTGTCAGGTAAGGGTGATTAGGTCGCCAACCCTGCAGGATTGTCCTGGACTCTCCAGGAATTAAATATTAATCACCTGGATGCTGTTTTGAGCAACCCAGGAGATAAAAAATCATAGCGGCTGTTTATTAGTTATTCAAATATTGGAGACGGGGAATAAAAGGCTGTTTGACTGGGCAGGACGGTTGGAGGTCACGTGATGGAACCTCCAGGAATTCCTCCCACCAGAATTGGCAACCCTAAGGCTGATTGGATAAATAATGCCAACAATATTTGCAACCTCTAAACAGAAAGGCATGAGAATGATCACACGGGGTGTTTGAATATTAATGTTATCCTCTAGATTTGGGCAATTTGGCACCAATTCAACCCATACAGTAGACACACTCCATTTGCACATAAGCAAAGCACCTTTAGCTGAACAAAAATCAACAGCATTCTTCCTGCATTCCATCCCTGCGTAAATGAGCTGATCCCGTTAAACTGAGTGCTATTGGCTAAATTTTGTTAAATGGAAGAGCGCATTATTGCCCCGCAATATCAGGGCTAAGCCATAAGCGTTTCCCACATTACAACAGTGACTGCACTTGAAAAGTCTCTCTCTTAGGCAGTCCCTCGGAACCGAGGATGACTTGCTTCCACACTAAAAATCAGTTCTCAGGTGACTGATGAGTCCAATGCGGGACCTACAGTCTCTGTCACAGGTGGGGCAGACGGTGGTTGAAGGGGCGGGCGGGTGGGGTGCTTGGATTGACGTGCGCTGCTTGCGCTTGGCTTCTACTTGCTCCCGGCGAAGAGACTCTACCAACCTGCCCCTGCCACACAGTACTGCCCCCCGATTATCAGAATCCACGACTTGAAAAGTACTTAATTGGCTGTAAAGTGCTTTGAGACATCCTGATGTCCTGAAAGGCGCTATATAAATGCAAGTATTTTCTTTTTATGATGGCCAGAAAAGGTAACAGGAATTCCACAGGGATTCGCCCAACCAAATGCCGTAAGTTCAATGATCGGGAGAGCCCCTGCGGAAATCCAACCCCAGTGCCCTGGTCCTGTAGTGACAATTGCTATAATGCAGCTGCAAGCAGCACTCCTTCCACCTGTGGCGGCCAATTCTACCTCTTCAGGTCAATCTCTGTCATCAGAGTCAGCAGCAGTTACATCGTAACATATGTCAGTGAAGTCAGGGCTGCCTTGGGCAGCAACGTAATGTAAATGCCATTTCACTTTTAATGTAATAAAGGTAAGTGGGAAGGGCATGGGGAATGGACTAAATAGGTAGCTCATCCAAAAAGGCAGGGCAGGCATGATATGTTGAATGGCCTCCTTCTGTGCTGTAAAATTCTATGATCCTAAAAGAAATCCTGAATGTTAAGTACAGGGGAATAACGTTGGCGTGAGCATGCAGCCATTGGAGAACACAATTCCCCACATAATGAGGACAGGTTCTCAATAGTATTTTTTAAAAGGTGAGAGACTAGTAAACATTGGTATTCAGAGGGATTTGGGTGTTCTTGTACTCGAATCACAGGAAGTTAACATGTAGGTACAGCAAGCAATTAGGAAGGCAAATACTGTGGGCCAGAAATTCGGGTCCCCACGGGTGAGTACGCGCTGTGTACTCACCTGTAGGGACACCGGAAGTTCCGGTTTCGCGCATGCACCGCGCATGCACGGGAAACCGGAACTTCCGGTCTCTTGAAGGAAGGGGTTCGCGGGTCAACCGCGTGCGCGGGAGAGGCAGCGCGTACGCAGCGAACTTCGGCTTTTCTTACAGGTTTCTCCGTGCGGGTAAGTCCCTAGCAGCTGCGCGTGGAAAAAGCAGGCGCAAGGCCTGCTTTTAACAAGGTAAGAGGTGAATTAAGTAAAATTGAAACATTTTTTCCACAGGTTTATCATTTTTAAATACTTTAAAGAAAGGTAAGTTTATTTTTAGCCCCGTTAAAAACTTTAATAAATTTTTTCAAAAATTTAAATTTTTGTTTAAAGTAGTTAATTTATGTAATTTATAGTTATTTTAAAAATGTGATTTTTTAAAAATTTATTTGAAGTTTTACTTAGGTTTTGGGGCCGATCTCTATTCATAGATTTGACAGGTCTTCCTGTCAAATCTATGAATGGAGATTCCCTGCTCCGATTGGCTCCCCATGGCCCACGTGATCCCAGAGGACGCTGCGAACTAGCTTCGCCGCTGGGATCCGCGAGCACTGCGCACCGGCAGCTGGAGGAGGCCCAGGATCGGAATCCCACCCGGGCCCACAGCACAACGGCAGGCGTGCTATGTAAGTGCACCCGCTATACTTGCACCCGCGGGAAGCCTCCGACCCGAATTTCTGGGCCAGTATGTTGGCCTTTATTTTAAGGGAGTTGGTGTATAAGAGTAAGGAAGTCTTGCTGCAATTATATAGGGCTTTGGTGAGACCACACCTGGAGTACTGTGCACAGTTTTGGTCACCTTACATAAGGAAGGATATACTTGCCTTGGAGGCGGTGCAACAAAGGTTCACTAGATTGATTCCTGGGATGAGAGGGTTGTCCTATGATGAGAGATTGTGTAGAATGGGCCTATACTCTCTGGAGTTTAGAAGAATGAGAGGTGATCTCATTGAAACATATAAGATTCTGAGGGGGATTGACAGGGTAGATCCTGAGAGGTTGTTTCCCCTGGCCGGAGAGTCTAGAACTGGGAGTCATAGGGCTGGATTTTGAATGACCCATGGAGTCGGGTTTGGAGGCGTGTGGGGGGTTAAATTTGCGGGGTCGGGGTTTCCGACCCCATCCCGCCTCCATCCCGCCTCCACGCAATTTTGACAAAATCAGTCGCGGGGTTCCCAACTCCGTCCCGCCTCCAAGAGGCGGGAGAGGCCATTAAAGCCCTTAACAAGCCCTAAATTGGGTCTGTAATGCTATTTTGAAACGTTGTAGCTAGTTTAACCCTTTTCTGACGTGAAGCACGCCTGGTGTGAAACACTCCAGTGAAACCTGGCGGGAGCACAAATGGATACCTGACTATCAGCTGCAAGTCCACTATTACAACGGAGATGTGATGAAGGTAGTCGCCTCTGATACTGCTACATTCAATGTCATGGCATTTGGTGTAAGAGGACTTGGATGCAAAAAATCCTCCCTCTCTCTCTCTCTCTCTCTCTCTCTCTCTCTCTCTCATTTGCATCCAGGTCCACTCACATCAGAAGCAATGCAGAAAGGTCCTCTCTCACCAGTAGCCAGACAATCTCTGAGAGCAGGCAGTCAGCAATGATGACATCATCAGAGGCGGGTTTCAGACTGAAACCACTAATTAGTTCATGGGTTCCCACATGCTGCAACTCAATTGCCCAATTAAGTGAAAATTGCATCAGGCATCCACATTAATCTGGAGTTGGGGGGGAAACACGGAATGCGGATTACACGACCCCAACAAGACCCCAAGACAAGATGCAGCCCATAGTCTCAGGATAAGGGGTCAGCCATTTAGGACTGAGATGAGGAGAAATTTCTTCACTCAGAGGGTGGTGAATCTTTGGAATTCTCTACCCCAGAGGGCTGTGGAGGCTCAGTCACTGAGTCACTCAAGACTGAGATCAATAGATTACATAGAACATAGAACAGTACAGCACAGTACAGGCCCTTCGGCCCTCGATGTTGTGCCGAGCATTGTCCGAGACCAAGATCAAGCTATCACACTCCCTATCACTCTGGTGTGCTCCATGTGCTTATCCAATAACCGCTTGAAAGTTCCTAAAGTGTCCGACTCCACTATCACAGCAGGCAGTCCATTCCACACCCCAACCACTCTCTGAGTAAAGAATCTACCTCGGACATCCCTTCTATATCTCCCCCCATGCACCTTATAGTTATGCCCCCTTGTAACAGCTGCCTCCACCCGAGGAAATAGTCTCTGAACATCCACTCTATCTATCCCCCTCATCATCTTATAAACCTCTATTAAGTCGCCTCTCATCCTCCTCCGCTCTAAAGAGAAAAGCCCCAACTCCCTCAATCTTTCCTCATAAGACCTCCCCCCCAAACCAGGCAGCATCCTGGTAAATCTCCTTTGCACTCTTTCCAATGCTTCCACGTCCTTCCTATAGTGAGGTGACCAGAACTGCACACAATATTCCAAATGTGGTCTCACCAAGGTCCTGTACAGTTGCAGCATAACCTCACGGTTCTTAAACTCAAACCCTCTGTTAATAAACGCCAACACACCATAGGCCTTCTTTACTGCTCTATCCACTTGAGTGGCAACCTTCAGAGATCTGTGGATATGAACCCCCAGATCCCTCTGCTCCTCCACGTTCCTCAGAACCCTGCCGTTGACCCTGTAATCCTTATTCAAATTTGCCCTACCAAAATGAATCACCTCGCACTTATCAGGGTTAAATTCCATCTGCCATTTTTCGGCCCAGCTCTGCATCCTATCAATGTCTCTTTGCAGCCTACAACTGCCCTCCACCTCATCCACTACTCCACCAATCTTGGTGTCATCAGCAAATTTACTGATCCACCCTTCAGTCCCCTCCTCCAAGCCATTGATAAAAATCACAAACAGCAGAGGACCCAGCACCGACCCCTGTGGCACACCGCTGGTAACTGGTCTCCAGTCCGAAAATGTTCCATCCACCACCACCCTCTGCCTTCTATGAGATAGCCAGTTACTTATCCAATCGGCCAAATTTCCCTCTATCCCACAACTCCTTATTTTCTTCATGAGACGACCATGGGGAACCTTATCAAACGCCTTACTAAAATCCATGTATACGACATCAAGTGCTCTACCTTCATCTACACACTTAGTTACCTCCTCAAAGAATTCAATCAAATTTGTTAGGCAAGACTTACCCTTCACGAATCCGTGTTGACTATCCCTGATTAAGTTGCCCCTTTCCAAATGGTCATAAATCCTATCCCTCAGGACCTTTTCCATTATCTTACCAACCACCGAAGTAAGACTAACCGGCCTATAATTACCAGGGTCATTCCTATTTCCTTTCTTGAAGAGAGGAACAACATTCGCCACTCTCCAGTCCTCTGGCACCATCCCCGTGGACAGTGAGGACCCAAAGATCAAAGCCAGAGGCTCTGCAATCTCCTCCCTTGCCTCCCAAAGAATCCTAGGATATATCCCATCTGGCCCAGGGGACTTATCGACCCTCAGGTTCTTCAAAATTGCTAAAACATCTTCCCTCAGAACATCTACCACCTCCAGCCTATCCACCTTTATCACACTCTCATCCTCAAGAACATGGCCCCTCTCCTCGGTGAACACTGACGAAAAGTATTCATTCATCACCTCTCCTATCTCTTCTGACTCCATGCACAAGTTCCCACTACTGTCCTTGACCGGCCCTACCCTCACCCTGGTCATTCTTTTATTTCTCACATAAGAGTAAAAAGCCTTGGGGTTTTTCTTGATCCGACCCGCCAAGGACTTCTCATGCCCCCTCCTAGCTCTCCTAAGCTCTTTTTTTAGCTCATTCCTTGCTACCTTGTACCCCTCAATCGACCCAACTGAACCTTGTTTTCTCATCCTTACATACGCTTCCTTTTTCCTCTTGACTAGACATTCAACCTCTTTTGTGAACCATGGTTCTCTCACTCGGCCATTTCCTCCCTGCCTGACAGGGACATACCTATCAAGGACACGCAGTAATTGCTCCATGAAAAAGCTCCACTTTTCGTTTGTGCCTTTCCCTGATAGTTTCTGTTCCCATCTTATACTCCCTAATTCTTGCCTAATCGCATCATAATTACCCCTCCCCCAATTATAAACCCTGCCCTGCCGTATGGCCCTATCCCTCTCCATTGCAATAGTGAAAGTTACCGAATTGTGGTCACTATCTCCAAAGTGCTCTCCCACATACAAATCAAACACTTGGCCCGGTTCATTACCCAGTACCAAATCCAATGTGGCCCCACCTCTTGTCGGCCTATCCACATATTGTGTCAGGAAACCCTCCTGCACACACTGTGCAAAAACTATCCCATCCGAACTGTTTGACCTATAAAGGTTCCAATCAATATTTGGAAAGTTGAAGTCACCCATGACAACTACTCTGTGACCTCCACACCTATTCATAATCTGCTTTGCAATTTCTTCCTCCACATCTTTATTACTATTTGGGGGCCTGTAGAAAACTCCTAACAACGTGACCGCTCCTTTCCTATTTCTAACTTCAGCCCATATTACCTCAGACGGCAGATCCCCCTCGAACTGCCTTTCTGCCGCTGTTAAACTATCCTTGATTAACAATGCTACTCCTCCACCTTTCTTACCAACTTCCCTACTCTTACTGAAACATCTATACCCCGGAACTTCCAACAACCATTCCTGTCCCTTGGATTCTTGGACACTAAGGGAAGCAAGGGATATGGAGATCAGGCGGGAAAGTGGAGTAGATGTAGAAGTTCAGCCATGATCTTATTGAATGGCGGAGCAGGCTCGAGGGGCCGTATGGCCTACTCCTGCTCCTATTTCTTATGTTCTTATGTATCACCATGGGGAGGCGATTCCTCTCACGAATTGTATCAGAGTACATTCCTGTAAACATCATGTAAGTAAAATGTGCAGAACGTGTAACATGTAAGCCATTGTAAAACTGATTTTTTTTTGAAGTCCTTGTATGGATATCAGTTACATACAATCCACAAAATGCTCCCTCTAGTGGCCTTCCCTGGAGGCCGTAATCATAAAAGGTAAAGAAGGAAAGACTTGCATTTATGTAGCACCTTTCACGTCGCCAGGACGTCTCAAAATGCTTTACAGTCAATTAAGTACTTTTCAAGCATAGTCACTGTTGTAACGCAGGAAATTAAACTTCGGCAGGGGCACAAAACAGATGGTAGCGGACCAGCCGCCTGTTACATACCCCGTCTGATTTTCCTTTCCACTCTTTCAAATGCTCATGGTTCCTATGCTGGCGTGGCTGAGTGCAGCAAGGAGCTGGGGAGAGAGGGATGTTGCCTGTGGAGCATAGCAGATCAGCCTTAATCTGGCCAATTGTTCCTCTCCGTAGCTGTGGGGCACTGAGCTCTGGCTAAGAACAACACAGACCAAGATTAAACCAAGGAACTTCATACCCTGTACAGTTGACGATAAGGTTAAAAGCTTTTTACAAGAAACTGGTCCGGTGGTACATTTACCCAATGAACCTTCGGGGTAGCTCATGATTTTCTCTTTCATTGAAGCAAAAAAAAAGAAACTAGGTACAAGTCAAAATATGCAAATTTACTGTTCACATCTGGGTTGAGCTGGAGCACGCAGCACATATTTAATGAGCGCGTATTCTGTGTTAATAGCTCACACTGATGGCATCAAATTGAAGTGTGTAATCATGGTCGCAGAAGCACCAGAGTGTTTATACATTCGTATGTTTCTGTGTTTAATGGAGATGAGTGGAAGTGACATAAAGTCCTGCTACTGAAAATACTACACTCTGACAACCTGTGAAAAATCAGAGGTTCTGCCATGGTGAGGCTGTGATTTTTAGGCCAGCTTGCTCTAACTAACTTAGGGGTAACTTTTGACTTTGTGCGATAGTGTAAAGCAGGTGATAGTGAGTCAGCGGCTCGTTTTACATCTTATTTCCATTGGCTTCAATGGAAATAAAAATGGGGAGAGATGTAAAACGTGGTTCGACTCGTTTTCACCTGTTTTACACTATAGCACGACCTCTCTCAATCCTACTGACAGCAGCAGCACTGCTTTCTCTTTAGAAGTTAGTCACAGAGGCCAACAAATAGGTTGGAGTGAGCTGTAACTACGAACGTGTCAAGTGATTCCAATGAACTGCGAGAGTTGAAGCTTTGAGCAGTTTGTTGATGTGAGCTGGACCCCAAGATGTCCTTCACCTGTGGAGTTCACATGGGTGGTTTTGTTTTATTTTCAAGGAGGCTCATTTCTGCTAACTGCTGAATGCACAATAAAGATTGATGGATTGCAGACTCCAGCAATAGTACCGAGTGATATTGGGGCTAAGAATGCCATTGGTCACTATATATATACAGCAACAGCACAAGAATATTGGCAAAGGTTTTCTCTGTTTAGAAACATAGAAAAATAGGAGCAGGAGTCGGCCATTCGGCCCTTCGAGCCTGCTCCACCATTCAATATGATCATGGCTGATCCTCTATCTCAATTCCATATTCCCGCTCTCTCCCCATACCCCTTGACGCTTTTTGCGTCTAGAAATCTATCTATCTCCTTCTTAAATATATTCAGTGACTTGGCCTCCACAGCCTTCTGTGGTAGAGAATTCCACAGGTTCACCACCCTCTGAGTGAAGAAATTTCTCCTCATTTCAGTCCTAAATGTCCTACCCCGTATCCTGAGACTGTGACCCCTCGTTCTAGACCACCCAGCCAGGGGAAACATCCTCCCTGCATCCAGTCTGTCTAGAATTTTATACATATCAATGAGATCCCCTCTCATTCTTCTAAACTCTAGTGAATACAGGCCTAGTCGACCCAATCCCTCCTCATACGACAATCCTGCCATCCCAGGATGTTATTAGAACAGTTTTACAATTTCACTAAAATTGAAAACGAAGTTTCATTTGTTTTTGGGATATTTGCTATGCTGGCAAGGCCGCATTTCTTGCTCATCCCTAGTTGCCTCGAGAAGACAGTGATGGGCCTTTTCCTTGATCCGCTGCAGTTCTTGTAGTGATGGCGATCCACAATGGTGCTAGGTAGAGAATTCCAGGACGTTACACCAGCGAAGGATCGGTGATATATGTCCAAGTCAGGATAGTGTGATTGGAGCGGAACTTGGTGGTGCTGGTGTTCCCATGACATTGCTGCTCTTGTCCTTTTCAGTGGGAGAGTTAACAGGGGAGGTAAATACTGTCAACGTAACCTTGGTGAGCTGCTGCAGTACGTCCTGTAGGTCATACATACTGCAGCCACAGTGCGTCAGTGATGGAGCGGGTAAATATTGAATCGAGTGACAGGGACACTAAACAAACAAACTTGTTCTGTCCTGTTCAAGCTTCTTGAGTGTTGTTGTGGCTGCACCCATCAGGTGAGTGGTGTATATTCAATCACACTTCTGACTTGAGCCTAGTAGATGGTTGAGAGGCATTGAGGGGTCCTGAATTTTGTGGATAGGACATACCTGGGCAATCATCTGCATTGTTATGTAGATGCCAGTGTCGTAGATGCCAGTGTCGTAGCTGTACTGAACCAAACACATTTTTAATGTCACTACACAAGACTGACCATAGGAATTCTTACCACAGTGAGGTTTTTTTCCTACTTGTTGTAGGGGTAACATAAATATCAGGGCATTATCATCATTGAATCTCCCACCATCAACATCCTGGGGGTCACCATTAATCACAACTTAACTGGACCAGCCTCATAAATACTGTGGCTACAAGAGCAGGTCAGAGGTTCATCACATGAGTGCAGCTCCAACAACACTCGAGAAACTCCAACAACACTCGAGAAACTCCAACAACACTCGAGAAACTCCGACAACACTCGAGAAACTCCGACAACACTCGAGAAACTCCAACAACACTCGAGAAACTCCAACAACACTCGAGAAACTCCAACAACACTCGAGAAGCTCCAACAACACTCGAGAAGCTCCAACAACACTCGAGAAACTCCAACAACACTCGAGAAACTCCAACAACACTCGAGAAGCTCCAACAACACTCGAGAAACTCCAACAACACTCGAGAAGCTCCAACAACACTCGAGAAACTCCAACAACACTCGAGAAGCTCCAACAACACTCGAGAAACTCCAACAACACTCGAGAAACTCCAACAACACTCGAGAAGCTCCAACAACACTCGAGAAACTCCAACAACACTCGAGAAACTCCAACAACACTCGAGAAACTCCAATAACACTCGAGAAACTCCAACAACACTCGAGAAACTCCAACAACACTCGAGAAACTCCAACAACACTCGAGAAACTCCAACAACACTCGAGAAGCTCCAACAACACTCGAGAAACTCCAACAACACTCGAGAAACTCCAACAACACTCGAGAAGCTCAACACCATTCAGGACAAAGCAGCCCACTTGATCACCATCCCGCTTGATCGCTATCCTATTCACCACCTTAAACATTCAATCCCCCAATCATATGCCCAACATGGCTGCAGTGTGTACCAGCTACAAGATGCACTGCAGCAACTTGCCAAGGCTTCTTTAGCAGCACCTCCCAGACCTGTGACCTCTACCATTAGAAGGACAAGGGCAGCAGGCGCATGGGAACACCACCACATCCAAGTTCCCCTCCAAGTCACACACAATCCTGACTTGGAAGTATATCGCTGATCCTTCATCGCCGGTGAGTCAATATCCTGGAACTTCTTCCCTAACAGCACTGTGGGAGTACCTTCACCACACGGACTGCAGCGGTTCAAGAAGGCGGCTCACCACCACCTTCTCAAGGGCAACTAGGGATGGGCAATAAATGCTGGCCTTGCCAGCGACGCCCAGATCCCATGAATGAATAGAAAAGAAATATAAGTATTAAATCAATGTGCATGTTGTTGAATTATTGTTGTCTTTATTCTGTTTAAAAGCAAGTGCACCAACAACATCTTCAATTTAACAACAACATACATTTCTATAGCACTCCTTACGTACAGGAAGACATCTCAAAGCAGTTTATATTGAGAAGAACCATGGGATCCCGTGCAGGAGGGAAAAGGAAACCCGAGAGGGTGGTTGTGAGGGGGGCAGGGGCAGGAGGGGGAGGAAAGGCACAGCTGAAGGCAGGGTTTCGAAAACATCGAGTGAGGACAACATGTAGGGATCTATGATCGAGTTCCAGGAGGCAGAAGTATGGTGGCTGAAGTTGTAAAAACAGTTGCAAAGAAATGTTGTTGGCCTAAACCTCCTTCCTTATTAAAAACAGGAAAAGCTGGAAACACTCAGCAGGTCAGGCAGCATCTGTGGAGAGAGGATCAGAGTTGACGTTTCAGGTCGGTGACCTTTCGATTTCCAGCACCCACTGTATTTTGCTTTCATCCTTCCTTGATATTCTTTTTGTATTTATACAGTGAGTGCTGACCATACCATTGGGAGAAACAATTTACAGGAGTTCCTGAATGACTGAACTCCAGCACTAGTCCGGCAGCAGAGTTGACAAAATACAGCAAAGGGCTATGTAAATTGTGACTTTGGTATTGATTGAGTGGTGCATTACACTGCGTAGAACCTTGTGGAACAGATCCAGATCGATACAGGTGTCAGTGCCAATGCCAATGATTTGGGTGTAAACTATCATCTGGTGCAAGGCTTTGAAAAGTGTACAGAATTACAGAGCACAAGCTTATGCTACGTGCCTGAAATAAGAGCTCTGTTGGAAAGAAAGTAGCAGTTTCGGATAGAATGCTGCTGGAGATCATCAGGGTTTCAAACGTTGACTGCAGAAACGCTTTTGTGAAGAGCTGATTACTTTAATTATATAGCATCGTATTTTGCCAGACAACCTGTTGGGAACAAGAGCATTTGTATTCTACAGCATGGTAACCCTATCCGAAATAATTACACTCATACAATTAACCAGCTCGTGTAGACTGCATCTAGGGACAGGCATGGATCGTTTGTTATTAATGGAGGAGCAACCGAAGGATATGACATCTCGTAGTAAGTATTGGGAAGGTGCCGTTAGGACCCAGCTCGTAATCCTGACATACGCTCATTCTGCTAGTTATAAGACTCCTGTTCCAGATGGGTGATACTGAGAAATTTGTAAAAGGGTGTTGCAGTTGTCTCAAATTCATCCAGGTGGAGAAGGGTTTCCTTTGTCCACTATCTGTAGAGAAGTTGTTAACATGTATTTGATGCACCTGTTTACTGTTTCGCTGCAAATGGCAAATGGAGGAAGTCTTGTCCCAAGGCACTCCAATCCTACAGTACATTATGTAGAATCTACATCCCAGAAACAGGCCATTCGGCCCAACTGGTCTATGCTGGTGTTTATACTGCACATGAGCCTCCTCCCACGCTAACTATCTCTTACCACCCTGCTTCCCATATCACTCCTTCTCCCTCATCTATGCATCAAGCCTCCCCTTAAATGTGTCCATGCTCTCTGCTTCAAACATTCCATGTGGCAGCAAGTTCCACATTCTCACCACTCTCTGAATAAAGTAATTCCTCCTAAATTCTTTGTTTGATCTTGTTCGTGGTTATCATACATTGATGCCTTTTTTGTTCTGGACTCACCCACAAGTTGAAACAGTTTCTCCATGTCTACCCCATCGAACCTCTTCATCATTTTAAAGACCTCTGTCGGGTCTCCTCGCAGTCTTCTCTTAGTCTTCTCTTTTCCACGGAGAACAGTCCCAGCCTGCTCTGTCTTTCCTGATAGTCGCATCCCCCCAACTAAAGGTCAGATCAAATAATTCACCCAATCTGCGTTTGGTCTCCCCGGTGTAGAGGAGACCGCATCGTGAGCAGCGAATACAGTATACTAAATTGCAAGAAGTACAAGTAAATCGCTGTTTCACCTGGAAGGAGTGTTTGGGGCCCTGGGCAGTGGGAAGGGTGGAGGTTAAAGGGCATGTGTTGCATCTTACATAGAGTTCAACAATTTCAGACCATAACCTCTGCCCCTATCCTTTTTTTTCTCCATTTATTTTATTTATTATTTATTTTTAATTTTTTTTCTCTCTCTCCCATGTGGCAGCTGTCTTTCATTCTGCCAGTGCCATTTACACTTCATCTAGAGCCATCTTTTGTTTCTTAACTTGTCCCATTACCATCTGCTTTTGCCTTGAATATCTCTTAATGTCTCTTAATGTCTCCTGCCTTCCATCCTATCACAGACCTTCCCTTGTGTTCTTTCCTCCTCTCCACCCTTTCCCTGCCCCTGCACTTGCTTAAAAACCTGTTCAATCTCCAGCTTTTTCCAGTTCTGACGAAGGGTCATCGACCTGAAACGTTAACTCTGCTTCTCTCTCCACAGATGCTGCCTGACCTGCTGAGTATTTCCAGCATTTTCTGTTTTTATTTCAGATTTCCAGCATCCGCAGTATTTTGCTTTTGTGTTCAAATAATTCAGTGTTTGACATCAACCCACACCCATCTTTTATTGGCCACTCCCATTGCTTCTGTCTAAAACCTCACCCCCTCCCCAAACTGTAAATGCATGACCCCCCAACGCGGTGCATTTATGATATCAGCTAACCTATGCCTCACTCTCTGTAATTCAGTGGCTGTGAAGTACCTTGGGATGTCCTGTTGAGGTATTATATAGCTGCAAGTTCCTTCTTTCTTTAACAACACGATTATCCATAAGCTACTGGTTTTACACAGGTGCCACTTTAAGAGCAAGACAATCGGGAGCTCCGCACCTCTCTCACATTGGGAGAAACACACAGCTGTGTTCTTAATAACTTTTGCTTTCTGGTACCTGAATGCCAGTGACATATTTTAATATTTGTCACAAGTTTATTGCAATAGGCTTTAAACGTTCTGACAAAAAGCAATACGTATTTAAGTAATTGCGGATTTAGCCATCAGTTAATTCTGTACATCAACAATCTGCTTTCCACTTCTGTAAGACAAGCGCTTAGATACAACTTTAGCAATCGCTTGATCGTGACATAGAAGAAATACTACATGGCCTTTCTGATCACATTTACTGGACAGGCTGAGGTGCCATCAAACCAATGCCTGGTTTCGGCCAATATAAACCCCTTCAGCAAACAACCCAAGCTTTACAATTAAGTTCCTTCTGTTGGTGGCCGGGTTAAAGGTCATTTTAATCAGCTCCTTGGAAACCGCCGCCCAACCCCCTCCCCCCCTCCCCCACACCAAGACAAGGGCCGCACTCGTCCTTCTTCGAACATTTGTAACTCAGTAAGCACCTGGGTGTTTGCTCATTTTAAAAACATACAGCTTGCTGGAATCTTTATAAGCTGAAAAATAAAGTTTAAAAGATAGCATGGTGCCAGTTGCGATTATACATCAGCCTGTGCGCAAGCCAAGTTGTGCAGAAAATCCCTCCTTCGGGTAGTCACACAATGCTTTCTAAAATTTGGATCTCACTCAGTTTGGTGACCTCAAACTGGAGTTATAGTGCACTTCTCGGATTGCCACAAACTAGTGTAACTAGATTATTCACATTACTTACACATGCACACTTAAAGCATGGCACACCAGGTTGGATTTTCTTCACCATCCTGAGTCAGAAGGTTGTGGGTTCAAGTCCCACAACAGGGACTTGAGCACATAAATCTAGGCTGACACTCCAGTGCAGTGCTGAGGGAGTGCTGCACTGTCGGAGGTGCCGTTTTTCGGATGAGACGTTAAACCGAAGCCCCATCTTCTCGCTCAGGTGGATGTAAAAGATCCCATGGCACTATTTTGAAGAAGAGTAGGGGAGTTATTCCCCGGTGTCCTGGGCAATAGTTATCCTTCAACTAACATTACTAAAACAGATTATCTGGTCATTGTCACTTTGCTACTTGTGGGACCTTGCTGTGCGCAAATTGGCTGCCACGTTTTTTTTTATTCGCTTATGGGATCTAGGCGTCGCTGGCAAGGCCAGCATTTATTGCCCATCCCTAATTGCCCTTGAGAAGGTGGTGGTGAGCCGCCTTCTTGAACCGCTGCAGTCCATGTGGTGAAGGTACTCCCACAGTGCTGTTTGGTAGGGAGTTCCAGGATTTTGACCCAGCGACGATGAAGGATCGGCAATATACTTTTAAGTCAGGATGGTGTGTGACTTGGAGGGGAACTTGGAGGTGGTGGTGTTCCCATGCGCCTGCTGCCCTTGTCCTTCTAGGTGGAAGAGGTCGCAGGTTTGGGAGGTGCTGCCGAAGAAGCCTTGGTGAGTTGCTGCAGTGCATCTTGTAGATGGTACACACTGCAGCCACGGTATGCCGGTGGTGGAGGGAGTGAATGTTTAAGGTGGTGGATGGGATGCCAATCAAACGGACTACTTTGTCCTGGATGGTGTCGAGCTTCTTGAGTGTTGTTGCAGTTGCACTCATCCAGGCAAGTGGAGAGTATTCCATCACACTCCTGACTTGTGCCTTGTAGATGGTGGAAAGGCTTTGGGGAGTCAGGAGGTGAGACACTCGCCACAGAATACCTAGCCTCTGACCTGCTCTTGTTGCCACAGTATTTATGTGGCTGGTCCGGTTTCTGGTCAATGGTGATCTCCAGGATGTTGATGGTGGGGCATTCGGCGATGGTAATGCCGTTGAATTTCAAGGGGAGGTGGTTAGACTCTCACTTGTTGGAGATAGTCATTGCCTGGCACTTCTGTGGCGCGAATGTTACCTGCCACTTATCAGCCCAAGCCTGAACGTCATCCAGGTCTTGTTGCATGCGGGCATGGACTGCTTCATTATCTGAGGAGTTGTGAATGGCACTGAACACTGTGCAGTCATCAGCGAACATCCCCATTTCTGACCTTATGTTGGAGGGAAGGTCATTGATGAAGCAGCTGAAGATGGTTGGCCCTAGGACACTGCCCTGAGGAACTCCTGCAGCGATGTCCTGGGGCTGTGATGATTGACCTTCATTACAACAGTGACTCCACTTCAAAAGTACTTCATTGACTGTAAAGCGCTTTGAGACGTCCGGTGGTCGTGAAAGGCGCTATATAAATGCAAGTCTTTCTTTTTTTCCTTTCCAGATTACTGGTGCAAAAGAGGGAAAAATTGGGTGGTGAGGCCGACTTCCCTGTTCTGTCGATTATCATCCCCCGCCACCCCACAAAAAAATGAACGCCCCAATTTTACCTGGAGTTGGAGGGCCTAACTTTTAGCCCCCGCTTACCGGCGTGAGGTCCAAGCCATTTTAACTCCCTTTTTAAATTAAATATACCAGGCCCAACTCCTGCTCGAACCAGGCGTCAGGGGTATCGTGCTGGCGGGCAGGAGGTGGGCGCCCAAGGCAGGAGGTCACCATCCCTGCAATTCCCCGGCAGTCAGGTTAGTGAAGGCAAACCTGGGAGGGAGCACTCCTGCTCCTCCTGGCCCACAAGGAGACCTTTTTAATAAAAAGTGCTTAGCTTCACGGCCCTCATCTGGGCCCGCTGCTCCTTGACGCCCGCTGCTCCTGGCATGACCAACGCCAGGTGCCAAACGCGGCTGTCGAAGGTTGAAGTAACGCCGGGGCCTGAGTGACATCATCGGACCCCGACTTTTGAACTCCAACGAGGCCCTCGCCTGCCTGGTGCGAGGGCCCTGCTGGGTGGCCAGTACGCGCCTGCTAAACGGCGGGCAGTGCCATGCCAGCGAAACACCCTCCCGCATTCCTCCTTCTCAATGGGTGCAGGCTCCAAGGATTTTCTATTTTAAACACTGTTCTGAGGAAACTGCCTTTGGCCTAGATTAAATAAACCAAGCCTAATGGGGGCACATTAGCGGAGCCTTGACTTTCGTTCATCCTCATAAATAACTGAGACAAGATTATTCATCACATTATATCATTACGGATTTGAAAGCTACTTGAGCAATGCTGCTTATTAATAAAAAAAAAGAGTAATTTTGTGAACTGCTCAAAGCGAATTCAAAACATTTTGCAACTCAATATTAAGTTCCAGAAGATAAAGCTCAGTGAGGCTTTACATTATAACTCAGTGTCGGGATTAAATGCCCGCGCCATTCTCATGCAGTTCTCATAGGACAGTTCAAAAACATAATCACTATGATTTCTGGTTCCTTCCCAGCTGTAAATAAACCGCCCAAATAAAAGTCATGCCAGCTGATATGTCCTCACCATGTTAAAATCATGACTCCTCACGGTGCCTCCCACTTCAGCGCATCCAGATTGTGGACTCCTTACCTCACTCAGTTGCAGCTTCCTCGTATAATTTTCAGTGCATAAGCTTGTTGTCACCCCATCACCGCTCATTGATTCATCTCGCCGTCTCTTTTATTATTTTCAACCTCGGTGATGTTCTGGACTGAGGGCCTTGGCAATTCACCTTGATTGTTCAGTTTAGGAGGAAGAAAAGCTTGGGAGCAGGTCGACAGCCCTGACACCCCCACCACCCTCCCCCCACCACCCCTCCCCTCACCACCCTCCCCCCACCACCCTCCCCCCACCACCCCTCCCCCCACCACCCTCCCCCCACCACCCCTCCCCCCACCACCCTCCCCCCACCACCCCTCCCCCCACCACCCTCCCCCCACCACCCCTCCCCCCACCACCCTCCCCCCACCACCCCTCCCCCCACCACCCTCCCCCCACCACCCCTCCCCCCACCACCCTCCCCCCACCACCCCTCCCCCCACCACCCCTCCCCCCACCACCCCTCCCCTCTAGGGGTGGCAACAATATTCCCTTTAAGATGCGGGTTCTGGGCTTCCCGCGCAGTCGGCTCGCCGGCTTTTCCACAGGAGAAACCGTGTACTGTATTTTGAATGGGCCGCGGACCCCCCCCCAAAAAATTAACGGGAACACTGGTTGCCAACCCTCCAGGATTGTCCTGGAGTCGCCAGGAAGTAAGGATTAATCTCCAGGACACTGCTGTGAGCAATTCAGGAGAAGAATCAGAGGGGCATTTAAAAAAAACAATTGTGTGTTTTTCTCATTTTCTTGGAACACTTTCGTTTATTAGTGATAAAATTATTGGAGATGGGGAGGCGAGAAAGGCTGTCTGACCAGGCGGGGCGGTTGGCGGTGGGAGGTCATGTGATGAAACCTCCAGGAATACGTCCAACCAGAGTTGGCAACCCTACCCATGTCCCCCTTATCCAGGGATGGTGCAAGAGGCATGACGAGGAGGAGGGGGATAAAAGGAACAGCTTGGACGGAAATGTCAAATCCAGCACAGATGATGCCATCAAATCAGCGAAGGTGAACTTCTGTACTGATTAAGAAAAGAAAGAAAGACTTGCATTTCTATAGCGCCTTTCACGACCACCAGGACGTCTCAAAGCGCTTTACAGCCAATGAAGTGCTTTTTGAAGTGGAGTCACTGTTGAAATGTGGGAAACGTGGCAGCCAATTTGTGCACAGCAAGGTCCCACAAACAGCAATGTGATAATGGCCAGATAATCTGTTTTTGTTATGTTGGTTGAGGGATAAGTATTGGCCTGCTTTTCTTCGAAATAGTGCCATGGGATCTTTTACGTCTACCTGAGAGAGCAGACGGGACCTCGGTTTAACGTCTCATCCGAAAGACGGCACCTCCGACAGTGCAGCACTCCCTCAGCACTGCACTGGAGTGTCAGCCTAGCTTTATGTGCTCAAGTCCCTGGAGTGGGACTTAGAACCCACAACCTTCTGACTCAGAGGCGAGTGTGCTACCCACTGAGCCACAGCTGACACTAAAGTAAGAGCTTAAACTGACTGAATGGAAGTTTGAGAATGGCCACAGACAACACATAGTGCACCAGGTGTAGGTGTAAAATAGTATGCCAGATGTTATATTATGTACCAGATGCAGTAGAGTGTGTCAGATAAATGGGTTGGGGTTATGGTGGGTCCCAGTAGTCGATGGAAGTCCTGCCCCATTGTAAAGAAGAGATTCGAGTGGTTTGGGGTACTTCTGAGGTTAGACAAGATTCCTATCTTAATGGAGCCAGCTGGTCTGCGGTCCCAGCTTCCTTTGTGAATGGGAGTCCCCCACCTGCACCAATTGTCTGCCATGGGGAGGTGCATTCCCCTGTGTTTGCAGATGCAGATGTACGGTACCAGTGGACAGGCACAGAGCAGCTTTTGAGCAGCCTGATCTCCTGCCATTACTCTGTTGGCCCAAGCCTCCTTGTTTCCTACATTAAAGGCACTATATAAATGCAAGTTGTTCTTGTCAGTGTCAGCTGTGGTTCAGTTGGTAGCACTCGCGCCTCTGAGTCAGAAGGTTGTGGGTTCAAGTCCCACTCCAGAGACTTGAGCACATAAATCTAGGCTGACACTCCAGTGCAGTACTGAGGGAGTGCTGCACTGTCGGAGGTGCCGTCTTTTGGATGAGACGTTAAACCGAGGTCCCGTCTGCTCTCTCAGGTGGATGTAAAAGATCCCATGGCACTATTTCAAAGAAGAGCTGGGGAGTTACCCCCGGTGTCCTGGCCAATATTTATCCCTCAATCAACATTAAAAAAACAGATTATCTGGTCATTATCACATTGCTGTATGTGGGACCTTGCTGTGCGCAAATTGGCTGCCGCGTTTCCCACATTACAACAGTGACTCTACTTCATTGGCTGTAAAGCGCTTTGAGACGTCCGGTGGTCGTGAAAGGCGCTATAGAAATGCAAGTCTTTCTTTCTTGTTGTTACGAACACGTCGGATGTGGGGGATTCACATTGGTGAAGGTAATGGTGCGGTTGGCAAAATAACAGAGAACTAGCGGCACAGAGACTCATTAGAAATAATTGCCAGTAGGAAAAGAAAAATGTTCCAGACAGGCTTGAAATTCACTTACCTTAACATGCCCGTGTCCTTTAAATGAACTTCGATATACCTGCCATCGCCTAGCAACCCTGGATGTGCAATTCACATGGGTGTAATAAAGAATCAATGTCAGTACACTAGAACGTCAGGTATTGCCACCCACAGATTTAATATTCAAGTGAAGATCCTGGCCTGTTTTAGCCGGGCGTTATCACTGACTGCCGACAATGGCAGCAGAAAACAGGACGGGCGCTAAAGCGGGCCGAGCTCCAAAAGGAACTGAAATCCGGCCTACTTTCTGATGTGGACTGCCCAATTTGCACCGGTAAAATCTAGGCTAGTAGCTTTATAAATAGTAATGTTGCTTTTTTAAAAAAAAATCTATGATTGAAATATTGTATGGCGGGTGTGGCCCGCTTTACAGAATACACAGACCAGCCACTGAGATGGTTCCAGGAATAAGGAAGATAAGCTCGGAGGAAAAGCTAAGGAAGCTGGCCTTGTTTTCTTTGAACAAAAAGGGGAGACCTTAAGGCGGCCTAATTGAAGATTTTGGAATTATATATAAAAGTGATTGGCAAAATTTGGCCAAATAAGTTGTTCACTATGGTAAAGGTTTCAAGCACCAGGTGGCAAAGTTAAAAATTAGCAAGTTGGGTAAATAACAACAACAACACAACGTGTATTTATACAGCGCCTTTAACGTAGTAAAACGTCCCAAGGCGCTGCACAGGAGTATTTTAAGGCAAAAAATTTTACACCGAGCCACATAAGGATAAATTAGGGCAGGTGACCAAAGGCTTGATTAAAGAGGTAGGTTTTAAGGAGCGTCTTAAAGGAGGAAAGAGAGGTAGAGAGGCGGAGAGGTTTAGGCAGGGAATTCCAGAGCTTAGGGCCTAAGGGGCCTATCGGCTGTTTGATGCCTCCTTTACCAAACTGGTTTCCCCTGAACACGGCCGGTCCCGTTCAGGTAAACCAAATCTGCATGCGGCCTAACCAGTGATCCTTAAAGGGAATGCTGCAGGCCGCCACCAGAAAGGTAAGTTTAAAAAAAAAATACTGACCTGAATGTGGAGCCAAGAGGAGCAGGAGTGTTCCTCCCAGCTGCACATTAAAACCACTGCCAGTAACCACTCACGCCCCACTCTCGATCACTGCCTCGACTCCCACCCCCGCCCCCAACCCCCCACCACTTCACGGTCACATCCCCCTCCTCCCGGACAACCCCCCGCCCGACCTCCCGGTCAGCCTTCCCTTCCCAGTCACCACCCCCCCCCCCCTCCCAGTCACCATTTCCTGGTCGCCCCCCTCCCACCCGATCGCTTACGCTCCTCTGCAAAAACCTACCCGGAATTCAAAATGTCTTCACCAGCAAGCTGCCTGGGGAAGCCCGGCAGGTATCTGCAGCTCACCGGCCTCATCTAAACGAGGCTCATTATCGGGTGGGCCTTGTGGCCAACCCGTTCCGGCACAGGGATTGCTCCACTTTCTAGGGCATGAAATCTACTGCCACCATGGATCTGAACCATCTTACAAGAGATGAACAGATAATACACTAAGTAACTGTGCCACAAGCTCCCTTAAGCAATTAGAAGTATGTCCGTGGTCACTTTTCCGCTCACCAATCCATGATTGCCAAAACCAACTGTGGTGCCCATGCTGCTGGTGTAGTTAAGATCAACTAACTCGGCACAGAGAGAGGGAGGAGTTCGGCCCGACCGACTCACCAATTTTGACTCCCGCCCGCCGGTGGTGACGTCGTCCCCTTCGGTTTGGGGGCGTGAGACAGAGTCGGGGTCTGTAACTGAGTCCCGGGGGTTAACATCTCCTGGGCCTCACGCCCCGGGGAGCCAGACAGTTCACCGCCTGCTTCGGCCCCCGATTCCCGCCCCGAGTTAAAATCGGCCCGATAAGAGTATGTTGCACCAGCAGTAGTAGAATTTACCACAGACAGGAGTCTGAAAAAAAAAATCATAAATCACTGACACCAAAGTGGAGGGTGTGGCCTTTCTCACCAGGGAAATAAACCTAGTAATGCACAGGTGCAGTTTTTTGTCTATTATACACCCATTACTTTTGAAACATGAAGAATTGAAAGCGATTTTAGTTTAAATCTGCTTTTAACCGTGCTTTTTAGTTTCCTATTCTGCATTTGAGGAATAGCGCTAATGTTGGTGGTTCCCATGGTAACGATGCTACCAGCCTCTGTTTGCTGCTGGTTGTTCTTTGTTCTTGGGAGGAGGAATGTTCAGTTTTGTAAGAAATGTGTTCAGCCCATGGAAGGGATATCGGTGTCATATGATTATTATTATCACTGTTGGAAGCAGTGAAAAATAATAGTAATAAATAAAGGTACAATAAAAATGTTCACTGTACAGAACACCATGTCTGTGTACCATGTACCCTACAATTACTGCAGTCGGCTTGTCTAGGTTGGTAGTGTGACCTCCGGGTCAGAAGGTTTGAGCTCCGCACTGGAATTTGAGCGCATAATCTAGGTTGACACTTCAGTGCAATATTGAGGAGCACTGCACTGTTGAAAGTGTCCCCCTTGGAATAAGATGTTGAACCGAGGTCTTGTCTGCCTGTTCAGGTGGATGTTAAAGGTCCAATGGCACTATTCGAAGAGGAGGGAGTTTCTCGACCAACATCACCAAAAAAAAAACAGATTGATTATCCTGTGTGTAGCTTGTCTGACATCCAGTCGCAATTTCCTTCAGCTAAACATTGGGAAGACCGTAGCCGTTGTCTTCAACCCCCAACTCAAACTTAGTAGGCTCGCCATTGATTCCAATCCCTGACCACTGTCTCAGGTTGAACCAGACTGTTTGCAACCTCAGCATCCTATTTGACCACGAGCTGAACTTCTGAACCTATATCCTCTCCATCACAAAGATTGACGACTTCCACTCCCTTAACCTTGCCTGTCTCCGCCCTATGTCAGCCTATCGGCCACTGAAACCCTCATCCGTGCCTTTTGTCCCCTCTGGACTCGTCTATTCTAATGCTGTCCTGGCTGGCCTCCTATTCTGTAAACTTCAACTCATCAAACACTCTGCTGCCCGTATCATATCAGCTGACCCAACACCCCTGTCCTATATTGGCTCCCGATCCACAACGCCTTCTATTGCTTGTGTTTAGCGCCCTTCGTGGCCCCTGCCATCCCTATCTCTGTAACTTCTTCCAGCCTTACAATCCCCCTGCCCTGCAAAATTCCGTTCCTCTGACTCTGGCCTCTTGTGCTTTTCCCCCTCCCTTTGCCTTATCATTGGCGGCTATGCCTTCAACCCAAACTTGGAAATTTCCTCCCTAAAGCCCTATGCGTCTCTACCTTCCTCTCATCCTTTAAGACTGTTCTATAAACCCATCTCCTTCTCCTTCTTTGGTTTGGTGTTCTTTTTTTGTTGACTGTCTTTGAGGTGTTTCTCTATGTTAAATGCAAGTTGTCGGTGTTGCTGGGACAGAATTGCTGTTGCATTTGCCTGCATAGCAACAGTCACTGCCTTTCAAAAGTAATTCATTGCGTGAGGTATTTTGGGATGTTTTGAAGTGATAAAATGCTATTAAATGCATGTATGTTTATTGATATTCACGGTATCTGATAGTGCTAATTCATGAGGGAAAATAATAATTGACATTCCATTTTCTTCCCGGTTTTCTTGCCCTTTCTCACATTCCTTCCTGGAAGTGCAGACTCAAGGGTAGGGTACCTCAGCCTTTGGTTCTCACTCCTGTGGCTTCTCTTCACCCATGAGCCTAGACATTGTGGGGGAATTTTCATCTGCGATTCCACCCAAAATCGAGCAGGGTCGCAGCGAGGAATGATGGAAAAAATTTGCGCGGTGAGGCCTACCGCCGCCCCACCGCCCGAACGGGATTTCCCTCTCCCTAACTACCCCCTCCCCCGCCCGCCCCAACCAGGAACATCACTGGCTGCTCCTTCCACATCCCAATTACCACCGTTTCCCATGGTCACCGTGTGGAAGGTGACGATAGGCACAGGAAGCATTGATAAATGGCCCTGAGTTCCCATCAGTGGAGGGAAGTTGGGCTTGCAGTGACACCAACCACTTACCTGCTGAAGACCTCAATCGCGGCCGAGGCCTTCAAAAGGGAGCCTTCCTTCTGATCTTTGGGGCATTTCTGCTCCAGAAAAGGAGAATTCTCACCTCATTCTGGTTTTCAGCAGCCTATTCCTTCATGGGATGGGAGGTTGGAGGGGCAGAGGGTGGGGTGGTGTTGGGTGACGGAAGGGCCATCACAGCAGACCCGAACTCAATGTTAGGCAGTTTGCGAGTAGGTGTCATTTGGTAGTATTCAGAAGCACCAGCAAGAATATTAATTACCAGGTCTGAAGCAATTCAGAACAAGTTAGAAGTATTTAAAGCCCAAGAATGATAGAAGAGGAAGGATATTGCCCTGACTATTTCAGTTGTTGCTCTGCTCATGTGCATAAGACCTTAATAACTCGCAGTGCTCATGTTCTTTAAAAAGCAAACCTTACATTTATATAGTGCCTTTCACAACCTTCGGAAATCCCAAAGC
Organism: Squalus acanthias; assembly: GCA_030390025.1. Taxonomy (NCBI): domain Eukaryota; kingdom Metazoa; phylum Chordata; class Chondrichthyes; order Squaliformes; family Squalidae; genus Squalus; species Squalus acanthias. The sequence continues at coordinate 154,724,728 of CM059428.1, forward strand.
GCTTTTCAGCCAATGAGGTATTTTATGAAGTGTAGTCACTATTGTAATGTAGGAAATGTGACAGCCAATTTGCACACAGCAAGCTCCCAAAAACAGCAATGAAAAAACGTCAAGATAATCTGGTTAAGGGCTAAATGTTGGCTTATTGCTCTTAAACACTTGGGAAGGAACACAGAGTTTAAAATTACACCAGCAATATTAGTAACGAATGTGTTAGCACATGTGTATGCTACTTTTAACAGATTAACGTCTTCACTAGAATTCATAAGAACATGTTAACATGCGACATAGGAAAATAAAGGACCAGAAAAGACTGTGCAGTCCATCGGACTGGCCCAAAAAGCTAATACCTCTCAATCACCCATTCCGTCAAATATCTAGCCAATCTTCATTAAATGTTGCCACACTATCTGCCTCCCTGGTTAGCCCATTCCAACACAAACCTCTGCATAAAGTAGTTAAATCTAAACTGTTTGTGTACTTTCCTTCTTCTAAGCTGAAGTATGTGTCTGCTGGTTCTAGAGTTTATGGCAATCTTGAACATATTATAATGGTTCAATTTATCAATTCATTTAAGAATCTTCAATATTTGGAATAATATCTCCCTGAGCCTTATCTTCAAAGTAGACAATTCCAGTATCTTCATCCTTATCCTCATAGTCTAGGGGGGAAAAATTCAGTGTCACCCCTTTTGGGGCGCTAACGTCGTTGGGGCGCTAATTGTAGCTCGCTGAAAAAATTAGCGCCCCTCCGCCTGAAATTCAGTTGTAGCGCCCCAAGCAGGAGGCGGGGTGCTACTGCAAGCGCTGCACCTCCTTCTTGGGGCGCTACAACTGAATATCGCGGCGCTACGTGCAACAGCGCCACGCACGTCGGCACATAGCGCCGCATCATTACAGGCCTCCCTCCCTTAGCGCTGTACGCACCAGGGCCCTGCTGGATCACCAGGGAGCAAGGTGCCGGGAAAACAGCCCGGCACTCAGGAGAAGTGCCGGGCTGAGCGATTGCGGCCGGCACACCGAAGGAAAAAGGGGAAGGGGGGCAGGTGCTGGCAGTCGTCCAAAAAAAATGGCCGCCCGACACCTGCCCTTTAGTAGTGCTGCCGCGGCTGCAAAAACGCCACCCTGACCCTGTCGGACATATCGTCTATCGATAGGTCAGGGGGCACAACCCAACTTTGCAGCCGGGGTGCGAGGGGAGCGCTGCGCACGGCAATGATGTCATCGCCGGCAGCACAGCGCCGCGGGGCACTACCGGCTACCGATGCTGCTAACCTCCTGCTGAATTTTGTGGAAGGTGTTAGTGGCGCCGCGCCCGGGCGTTGGGGCACTAACGAGAGGCGCAAATCAACCCAATTTTTCCCCCTAGATGTCTTAAGTTAGGTGTAAATTTGGTTGCCCTTTTCTGCATTGACAATGCCTGGATATCCAAAATTGTACGCAGTGCTCCAGGCGTGGCTGTACCAGTGCATTGTATCGGCTCATTATAACCTCCAGGGATCACACTCTTTGGGGTAAAAATTCACTTGGTTGCGCCTCCCGTTAGCGCCTTAAGAGGGCGCTAATGGGGCGCAAAGCCGCTAACGCCCGGGCGCAGCGATGTTTGCGCCGCTCGAGAACTTAACTTGAGATTGTGCGGCGGCGCTAAAACTTACCGCTGCAACCACCTGCGCGCGCAGATTATGACGTCATTCCATGGTGCAACGCCCTTGGGGCGCCCCGGAGCGGAAATTGAGTGGCGCCCCTTGCCTTACCGCCTGGCGCTTCCAACGACCGGAAGACTGGAACGCTATCAATCGGTGTGGGGCTGGGGGGGGCGCTATTTAAAGGGGGCCTCTTCCTGTCTTTTTCTGTGGTCGACATTTATGCACCACTCGTTCTGAGAGAGAGAGAGAGATTCGGAGAGAGAGAGAGAGAGACTTCTACATTGACTCAACGCTTTGTGAGGTAGTTTTGCCTATTCATCCTAACTTTGTTGCTACTTTAGTTGCTGTCCCTCATTACTTTTCTGGCAAAGAGAATATGGGGGCTGCACTGATTGGGGGCGTCGTCCTGCTCCAGCTGAATCGGAGGATACAGAGACGCAGACAGAGAGTGGCAATGATGGCCAGACGGAGGAGGGCCATCAGGCGCATGTACAGGAGAGCTTACCCTCCCAGGGTATATCGTGAACAGCTCTCCTACATCCATATGTCCAAGGAGCTGTGTTTGCGAAGGCTGCGATTCAGCAAGGAGGTGGTCACTGAGCTCTGCCACCTGCTGCAGCCAGATCTGCAGCCTCAGCTGAGGTCCAGGACGTCTCTGTCGGTGGCAGTGAAGGTCACAGTGGCTTTGAACTTCTACGCCACTGGCTCATTCCAAGCTGCTGTTGGGGACCTCGCCAATATCTCCCAGTTCGCGGTGCATCGTTGCATCCGGCAGGTCACCAATGCCCTCTTCAGAAGGAGACGAGAGTTCATCTCTTTCCCTATGACCCCAGACAAGCAGCGTGACCGCGCTCTGGGCTTTGCGAGGGTAGCGGGCTTCCCCATGGTGCAGGGCGCCATTGACTGCACGCATGTGGCTTTGCGTGCTCCACGTGAGAATGCAGAGGAATTCAGGAACAGAAAGGGGTTCCATTCCTTGAATGTCCAGTTGGTCTGTGACCACAGACAGGTGATACTCGCTGTCAATGCCCACTATCCTGGCAGCTGCCACGATGCTTTTATCCTGCGCCAGACTACTGTGGCAGAAGTTTTCGAGGCACCGCATCAGCCAGTTGGTTGGCTTCTCGGGGACAAGGGGTACGCATTGAGCACCTGGCTGATGACACCGCTCCGTACGCCAAACACCCCTGCTGAGCTGCGGTACAATGAAAGCCATCAAGCAACCAGGAACATTATTGAGCGCACAATCGGCGTGCTGAAACAACGGTTCCGCTGTCTGGACCATTCCGGAGGAGCCCTGCAGTACTCGCCTAAGCAAGTATCGAACTTCGTAGTCGTGTGCTGCATGTTGCACAACATGGCAATCCTCAGGACCCAGCCAATGCCACCAGGCCTTGTAGCACCACCAGAGGAGGAGGAGGAAGAGGAGGAAGAGGACGAGGATGATGATCAGCAGCAGCACCAAGGCGGGAGGGCGGCCCACAATGGTCAAACTGCAAGGGCCGTCCGTCAACGGCTAATAGCAAGCCGCTTCTAGGGCCCCTGCCATTGCTACCAACATTAATCAACCCAGCACGCAACCCCTAAGCCGGCCAAGGCACCAATAATTCCAACCACCAGCCATGTATATTTTGAATACAGAAACTTATTTATTTTACAAACTCTGTGTGTGTCAATTCCTCATGACAAACTCATAGAAATAAACACAAAAAAACAGTCAATAACATAACTGGTTCTCACAACCTGGAGATAATGTCCAAAACACTAAACAAAAGTTGGACCATGAACCTCGGCCTTTAATAAAAAAATGACCAGCATTTTGTCACACCTCCTACTTTTTGCCCTTCGAGGGTGATCTCCTTCCCTTGCGCACTTCCCCCCTTCTAACCCTACTGCTCCTCCGTAATGGGACCTCAGTGGCTGCAGCAAGGCTGGTGGAAGGCTGCTGCTCGTCAGACCCTGACACTGCAGATGCCCCTGAAGGACGGCCTCGACCACTTCTGGGCCTGGAAGGCCCGGCTGCAGACTGCACCAACTCTGCATGGGCGGCAGCAGTCTGTCCTACAGGCGGTGGCAAGTGCAGTGGAGAAGTGACAGTGTTGGCAGCAGGAATGCTGTCATCGTGAGAGAGGACAGCAACTCCCTGCTCGCCCGACACACTGGCACTCCCACGGGGCAGCACTTCAGCATCCGGAGCAATCTGCCGGAGAACAGATTGCTGGCCTGCTGCGGCGTGGTGACAGCCCCGGGGACATGTGCACGAACCATCGAGGTTGGCAGCAGTCTGTGCTCGCGTGGCCTCCATCTGAGTCTGTATGAGAGCAGTCAGAGATGGGATCACGGCAGCCAGTGACTGAATTGCAGCACTAAGCGTTAGTGTGGCATCCGCCTGTGCTACAGCGAAGTGCTCCACACTCCTTGCCAGTGACTCAATGCATTCGGGCACCCTTCCCACTGCACCCATGAGCTCAGTGTGCATGCCCACCGCCTGGGTGTTCATTTCTGCAATCAGCCGCTCCTCCTCTGCGTCCATTGCAGTAGGAGTGTCTGGCATACTCTCCCTCTGGGGAGAAGGCCCCCGTTCTTCCCTACCCCCCCCATGGCGTTGCTGCAGCCCGCTGGGTCCTGGAGCTTCACCCTCATCAGCCCCTTCCCCCCTGCTCCCCTCCGGGGAAGGCGTGTTCCCAGTGTGGGCATGGGCTTCCTCGGGAGAGGGTGGCACTGATGCTCTGGCTTCCTCTTCCTCCTCAGCTGCAGCATCACTCCCAGTGGCAGCTTCAGGGCCCGTCTCCTCAGCTGGTGAATCACCATCTGAAAGCAGGGAGGTACAAGAGTGGCTTTAGCGTGAGGACAGGGTGGCAGTAAGGGAGGAATAAGTGCAGCGAGTTAGCAAGTTGGATTGAAAGTGTCAAAGGCTGGTGTTGTGAGGGACAAGTGGAAGGACAGAGGACAAAAAGGTGATGACCTTACCATTGCTGTCCAGAACGGGGTCGGCGTCTCCAGTGGCGACGGGACCGATCACCCGGCTTGCCACAATCCTGTGGACGCGCTCCTCCAGATCGCTGAGGGGTTGCAGCTGAGGCCGCCCTCCACCTGTCCATTGCTGCTGTCTCCTATTATGAGCCAGCTTAGCCTGCAAGAAAAAGGACAGCATCTGAGTAAATATACAGCCATGGTCTTGCCTGATGTGCCTCCCATAGGTGAATAGCCCTTACAATATGCAGCCATGGTCTTGCCTGATGTGCCTCCCATAGGTGAATAGCCCTTACTGTATGCAAAGTGTGGAATGTGTGTGTGTGTTTGATGAAAGGGCCATAGGTGTTGGATGAGTGTTGTGCATTGGGGTTTTAAGACCCTCTGGCCATAGAGTGAGGTTGAGATGGAGGGATGGAGAGGTATTGAGAAAAAGCCACTCACCCTGACGACCCGAGTGAGGTCGTTGAACTTTTTGCGGCATTGAGTATGGGTCCTGGGCACCATGCTCCTGGAGGAGACGCTCTGAGCCACCTCCCTCCACACTCTTCTGAACTCACGTGGCAAAGGCCTCCTACCACTCTCAGAGAACAGCATACATCGTCTGCGCTCCACTGCGCCAACCAGAGCATCCAAGGCCCGCTCGGTGAAGCGATGAGCGCGTTCTCTCACCCTCTCCATGCTTGGCAGCAAAATGGATTACAGGTCTCTCCATGCTGAGTTTCAAGGCTGCAATGAGCAGGGTGTGGCTGGGGAGCAAGTGGCCCCCCCCGCTTTAAGAAGTGTCCGGCGTCAGTGTGTCTGTGTTCCCTCGCTAACTGGCAGCAGCTGCGCTGCGCTCGCGCGCTGAGTTAGCGCCTCACTCCTTGGCCTTTGCGCCTTAAGACAGGTGTGCAGCGCCTGCTTTAGCGCTCCACTCACCTCCCGGGGCGGTAAAAGTGAAGTTTCCTGTCAGTGCCGATAATTAGCGCCAGGCGCTAATATTTGCGTCCAGACGATATTTGCGCCCCAAATGGGGCGCAACCTAATTTCTACCCCTTTCTCTCTGGCTATATATCCCAAGATGTGATTTGCTTTCCTTACTGTTGCCACATAATCTGTTGTTGCTTTCAGTGAGCTGTCCACGAGTAGCCCTGGAACCTTTTCCTCCATTGTGTCCAGTGGCCTGGAGCCAGTTAGTTTATATTCCCTCTGTTTATTTCTGTTTCCTCGTCCCATTACCTTGTACATTAATTGCTATCTGCCACCTTCCTAACCTATCAAATCCCAGAGCATTTTCATGACTAACATATTGCATGGTGCATTTTCTACTCAATATAGAATTAGATCTATTAGGGACGTAGAATAGAGATGCCCTCCATCAACGCTGCTTCTGTCCTGTGCTACATGTCAAAAATATGAACCACCGTGGAAATTGGTTTTGTGACGGCTGCAATAATATAAAATAATATTCCCGTCACTCATGTCGCTCAAACAACTCCCCTTCCCTGATATGGCCGAGCACGAAAGCTTAGCCTTTCGTGCCGAAACCCATTTATAATATGCTTTTCTTGGTGACAGTTCTAAAATGCATTTGTGCCACTGTAGGTGACACAGGACCCCAGTCACAAGGAATATAAAACCAGCACCATGGAGTCATTTAACCTACGACATGCCCTAATAGGTTCTGTAATTCGAAACATTTAGGGGGATTTTTTACCAGTTTTAATCATCTGAATCCAAATTGAACTGACATCGCTCAAACCTAACCCCATTCACTCCCAATCGTGTCCCACCAACTCCCTAAAGTGATAATAAATGGATCCCATCAGTCACTCCATATTTTTTTCTCCAACTGCAATCTGTTGTTGCAAATTATAACTTTTCGGTGTTAAGATTTAATTGCATTGTAAAATTGAGCTTAAAACCTTTTTATTGTTGAAATTTGATATTGGCAGTATTGGCATGCTGAGCTCGTGTGCTCTGGGAATCAGGAGGCTGTTAGTCAGAAGGTTAAACGGCCCCTTTTTTTAGTTCGACATTAACGTTTGTAAACTCAGCCCCCGAATGCTAATGTTTATTTGATCTTTGTTGCTTATATGTAGGAACGACTAAAGCCCTGAACAACCCTGGGATTGAATGCAATTATTTTAATATGAAACACTCTTTAGTTTCGATTACTTTGCTATCCATTGCATCCCTTGAGGCATTTACTAGCAGCTCAGGTTCTCGTGTAAAAATGCTAAACTGTTAAGTGCTTCAGGTCAGAAAGTTTAATTGGAGTGGCTTTGGTTCTCCCTCCCATTTTCACAGTGTTAGCAATATTTTTTTAATTACTTATTATGGCTATTGTGTTCACAGTATTTAGAATGAGTAATCTCAAGAATGGACGCGAATAAACATTATTACTCCTTTCGGGTGGAAACGTGCCGATAGGCAGTCCAGAGGGTTTCCCAGGTTTCATCCTTGGTCAGTGCAGAGTCAACTGATCTCACCAGAACGGCGGCTGCAACTGGTCTCGGTACCGCTGGGCTGGAGGAGAGAAGAAAGCAGCCAGGGTCTCCGCTCCTGTTGACTGGAGTCACAAAATTGTTCTCCCGTAGACATTCAGTCAGGACAGGATTAGAACTGAGGGGCAGTAAGCCTTTCTGTTGACAAAAAACAAGTGGTCCATGAATGGCAATGTGAGTGAATCAATGCTGCCCTGTGCTCAGGGAATGCCACTGTCGTACTTGACCTATGACAATACATAGAGGGGAGGGCATCTGTTACCTTGGCGATGCAACAATAAGCTGCCTCCTGCTTGATCCGAGTGATGCCTCTTGTTGAAAGCGCCCAATGGTGTAGAGGTTGAGTATGGGAGCCACTTTCACTTTCGCTTCCATTGAGAGTGACATCCTGATGTTCTGTAGGTCTAGATCCAGGAACTGACTCAGATCTGAGGGAGCATCGCTGTTAGGGATCAGCCTTCTTACACGTTATTGCTTGCTAAGACCCAGGTAGGTGATATTGTCAGCAACACTAATGCTGCATCACTTCCTAAGGTATCAACCTCCCATCCTCCCCAAGCTATAGACTTCTTTCTAATCCAAGGTATTTTATGACAGATTTGATGCAACACACATGCTGCCAAAAGACTCCTCATTTAGGCAATATCCTAACTTCCTCTGGTGCTCGAGCGCCAGCCTTACGTGGCAGTAATGAACGCATTATAGGAATGAAGTAAATACTGAGAAAATATGCAGGGTCCATCCATATTAATTGCTGCTTAACAACCAGTTAATGAGCAATATGAAAGCTCTAACCCCAGAGCCATTTGTTAATGTGCATTGGAAATATTTACTCCCAAAAGTAAATTTAGGAGCATCAGCAAAAGTTAACTCCTGCTCAATTAATGCCAAATCACCAACATCCTGGCCTTTAATACACAATTAGCATGTGCACTAGTTCGAATGCACAGGGCAAATTAACCCTCGTGGCACAGACCTGTGCATTACTTCCACAGTATAGCACATCAGCAAGGCCACCGATTGATGGTTTTCACAGAAAAATGTATGGGATCACAATACCCCATCCCCAAAGCACTGGTAAACATCTCAGAGCCCATGTAATAAAAGGAAAATGTGACTTATTCAGTCATTGTAAATAGGTGGGCCTGCAAATCCTCGGGAAGTTCTCGGGAATGGGTGGGGAACAGATGAAGAAAAGGATTTATTAGTCCAGGTGCATCTATAATATGTTATAAATCTTATGTCTGTGTGCTCTTCTTGTCTCAAAATCCTTACTTCCTGTTGTTACATTTGTGTCACACTTTGGGCTGGATTTTGTCAGCCCCGAGGAGGCGGGTATGGAGGCGGGACTGCCGGTAAAGTTGCAGAAAGTGGGGGCGGATGGCAAACCCGCCCCCATCCCGCCTCCGTGCCCTTTTGCCAGGAGGCGGGAAGCTGTGCTGCTTCAGGTCCCGTCTCCTGGCAAAAGGGCGGGAAAGGGATTAAATCCTTTTAACTGCCTGTTAACAGGTAGTTAACAAGCAGAAAAAAGGATTAGTCCCATTTTACCTTTTCAGATGAAGGCTTCCGACCTCGGAGAACCCCGCCAGATTGGAGGAGTCGAGTAGGGGGTCTGCGGGGGTCGGAGGGGCCTGAAAGTGAGATGTAGAGGTGAGTGATGGGTGCAAGTATGGAGTGGTAAGTATGTGAGGTGAGTGTTAAGTGTTAGAAAATGTTCACTTACCTTTGTTTCTGCCTACAGCCTTCAGCCGCTGTGGCTCCGGAGTCCCGATATCTCCATTGTAGATTTCACAGACTGGCTGTTGGATCCTCCGAACCAACAGTCATCTGCTTTCTACAAAGTTGAAAGGTTTGATGAGTCCTGAACACAAGGACTCATCAAACTACACAGAATGTCAGTGTTTGACAGCTTCATAGAACTGTCAAACACTGACATTTCTTCTTTCAAGAAGTCTTGACAGATGGCACATCAGATGTTGACATGCTCTGTCAGTGACTTCCCCCTAATTGGCCTGCTGAGCCCGCAGGGCGGGCTTAACAAGGTCAGTCAGGGGGAAATCCCACTGCTTGGCTAGAACATGATGGAGGCGGGACTGAGACCCAACAAGCAGCAGTCCCGCCTTCCAGCATGTCTCCATTCACAAAATACAGCCCTAAGTGTCAAAATTTTCCATTATAAATTGGTATGTCTACATTCATAATAGAAACTGCCTATGTAAACTTGTCACACTGTAATTACATCCTTCCACCAGTGATGGTAGTGTAATGCCTAAATTTTACATCTCTCAACTGCTCAGACTTTAATAAGCTAACTCCTATGCTCTGACCAACGCTACTTCTACGCCTCCCAAATTGCTGTAAGTTTTACTATTTATCTATAAATGAAGCTTAAGAAAGTTACATCAAGAGCTCTTAAAGATCTCCTTTTATGGTGTCAGCCTTAGCTCAGTAGTATCGCTCTCCCCTCTGAGTAAGAAGATTGTGGGTTCAAGCCCCACTTCTAGACCTTCAGCACATAATCTCGGCTGGCACTTCAGTGAGGGAACACTGCACTGTCAGAGGTGTGTTTTTTGGATGAAGTGTTAAACCTAGGCCTCCTCTGTCTGATCAGGTAGATGTAAAAAATCCCATGGCACTATTCAAAGAAGTGTAGGGGAGTTGTCCTGGCCAACATTTATCCTTCAATCAGCAGCACTAATTAGCAAATTATCTAGTCATTTATATCATTGGTGTTTGTGGGACCTTTCTTTGTGCAAAGTAGGTGTGGCGTTTCCCTACACGACAACAGTGACTACATTTCAAAAGCACTTAACTGGCTGTGAATTGTTTTGGGATGTCCTGAGGACGTGAAAGACACTATATAAATGCAAGTTCTTTCTTACTACAAAAGAAAATGTATCTTTCACTCTATAAATATCCTACCTTGAAAATAGTTACTAAACTTTTTACTTCTGTTGCAAATTATTTCTGTTTCTCTCGTTCTCGAAAGGTCCTCCTCTAGATTACACGCCATGTAGCAGTTGGGATCCTGGAAGCACTTGTATTCCTAGGTCTCTGCTGACGCCTCTCATGAGGTAACCGCTAAGAGGTGTGACAGAGGGGCTCGGAGTGGCTCAGCTTACATGAACGGACTGGGCCTTCGCTCCACACCTCTTCTTATTGGCATAGTCAATGTTGGGTGTAAGCCTGCATTCTTTCACTCTGGAGAACCTCTCTTGGGGTACCAGCATGCTGTGCCACCACACATCACCTCCAACCCTTTCACATAAAAGGGAGTGTCTCCAGCAAAAAATATATATGTGAAAGCCTGAAAAGCAGTCAGAAGGCGGAAGGTCGTCATGGAAACCATCAACGCTAATTGGACTGCTTCTTGTTTTTCTAAAGAAAGAGTAGCTCTGAAGAGGAAATTATCTAATCAGAGATTATATTTCACTAAAATAATATACCAGAATGTGTAAAACGATTAGTGTTAAAACTGCTGGAGGTCTTTTGCAATATTATGCTTAATATATCAGATCATCTTCGTCACTTCAAAATCAGCCCACAGTTTATTTTATACAGTTAGTCTCATTTAGAAGTGTGACCCTCCAATAAGACATCAATGCTGTTTTTTTTTTAAATCCTCTTCTCCCTTCCTCCTCCTCCTCATAAAAGAATTGACTCCTCACAAAGGTACAGTTCCACGGACAGTAGTCATACTCTGGTAATTCACCAAAGTGGCTATTATTTATGTGTTATCGGGTCAGGAGTGGGGCTGTTTGCTGGCAATTCCACATTGTTCAGCTCAATTTGCATCTCCTCCAATGACGAACCCGTCCGTGCCAGCCTACAGCAGGACCTGGATAACATCCAGGTTTGAGCTGACAAATGGCAGAGAACATTCATGCCACATAAGTTCACAGGTAATGACCATCTTGGAACAAAATGAAAGCCCGGCCATCTCCCCTGATTTTCAATGGCACTACCATCACTGAGTCCCCCACCATTAACAGCTTGGGAGTCACCACTGACCAGAAGCTTAACTGGACCACACATATCAACCTGATGCCAACAAGAGCAGGGCAGATTCTGGGTACCCAATGGAGCGCGCCAGTTTCTGGCCTGAGGAATTTCAGCTGGCTCCCACACTAAGCTGACCCGTAGGTAGATCCCTGGAAGTGGGACGAGGTGAAGTGGTGGGGGGGGTGCAAGCCCAGACTGGCAGTGGCCTGCAGTATTTTTGTGGAGGCAGGAGGAGCACATAAAATGATAACGTTGAAAAAGTTTTGGCTCCATTGCTGGAGCCAGCAGCAGCAGTCGTTTTAAGGACACGGTGCATGCTCCACCCATGTGTCCCTTAAAATTGCAATCGAGGCCCGAACTACGTCATAGAACCTGATTTGCAAAATCAAGTGGCCCAGCGCCTGAAACAGGCAGGCATTCCGGCCGCCCACGAGAAAGCCCCTTACAAAATGGCGGCGGCCGGAGCTTCGGCTTTAACGGGACGGTAAGTCTACCGACTCCATTTTGAAGCCATCACTGCATGGTTAACGCTAATTGTGGCCAGTTAAAATCATCCCAAATGATTCTAAAATAGAATCATTTATGGTAAAAAGAAAAAAAACTGAGAGTGCTGAAAATCTGAAAATGCTACAAATAACGGCAGGTCTGATGAAGGTGAACAGCTGAAACATTTCTCTTTCAAAGGCTGATCAACCTTAGTGCTTCCAACTACTGAAAGGTGCGACACCTTTCTGCCCACCCCAAGATGATCGGAACTGGGGTTCAATCCAAGGGTATATTGACCCCAAAGTTGATGGTCCAGAAAGCAGTCACACCTGATCTCCCAAAATTCCCTAGATTCTAGAACATAAGAACATAAGAAATAGGAGCAGGAATAGGCCACTTGGACCCTCGAGCCTGCTCCGCCATTCAATAAGATCGTGGCTGATCCTGGGCTCAGAGCCACTTCCCAGCCCGCTCCCCATAACCCTTCACTCCCTTATCTTGCAAAAATCTGTCTATCTCCACCTTAAATGTATTTATTAGCCCAGCCTCCACGGCTCTCTGGGGCAGAGAATTCCACAGATTTACGACCCTCTGAGAGAAGAAATTCCTCCTCATCTCAGTTCTAAAAGGGCGAAGAACAGTACCAGCAGATTGGAAGGTAGAAAATGTAACCCCGCTATTCAAGAAAGGAGGGAGAGAGTAAACAGGGAACTACAGGCCAGTTAGCCTGACATCAGTCGTGGGGAAAATGCTGGAATCCATGATGAAGGAAGTGATAACAGGGCAGTTAGAAAATCGTAAGATGATTAGGCAGAGTCAACACGGTTTAGGTGGGCAGAAAAGTGGCAAATAGAATTCAATCCAGAGAAGTGTGAGGTAATGCATTTGGGGAGGGCTAACAAGGCAAGGGAATACACAATAAATGGTAGGATACTGAGAAATGTAGAGGAACAGAGGGACCTTGGAGTGCATGTCCACAGATCCCTGAAGGTAGCAGGACAGGTCGATAAGGTGGTTAAGAAGCCATACGGGATACTTTCCTTTATTAGCCGAGGCATAGAATATAAGAGCAGAGAGGTTGTGCTAGAACTGTACAAAACACTAGTTAGGCCACAGCTAGAGTACTGCGTACAGTTCTGGTCACCACATTACAGGAAAGATGTGATTGCACGAGAGAGGGTGCAGAGGAGGTTACGAGGATGTTGCCTGGGCTGGAGAATTTTAGCTATGAGGAAGGATTGGATAGGCTTTGGTTGTTTTCTTTGGAACAGAGGAGGCTGAGGGGAAACTTAATTGAGGTGTATAAAATTATGAGGGGCCTAGATAGAGTGGATAGGAAGGACCTATTTCCCCTAGCAGAGAGGTCAATAACCAGGGGTATAGATTTAAAGTAATTGGTAGAAGGAGTTGAGGAGAACTTTTTTCACCCAGGGGGTGGTGGGGGTCTGGAACTCACTGCCTGAAAGGGTGGTAGAGGCAGAAACCCTCATCACGTTTAAAATGTACTTGGATATGCACTTGGGGTGCCGTAAACTGCAAGGCTACGGACCAAGAGCTGGGAAGTGGGATTAGGCTGGACAGCTCTTTTTCGACCAACATGATTCTATGTTTTTATGAAAGGGAAATCGTGTTTAACAAATTTATTAGAGTTTTTTGAGGATGTAACTAGCAGGGTAGATAAAGGGGAACCAGTGAATGTAGTATATTTGGATTTCCAAAAGGCATTCAATAAGATGCCACATAAAAGGTTGCTATGCAGATTAAGGGCTCATGGGGTTGGGGGTAATATATTAGCATGGATAGAGGATTGGTTAATGGACAGAAGGCAGAGAGTAGGGATAAATGGGTCATTTTCTGGTTGGCAGGCTATAACTAGGGGGGTGCCGCAAGGATCAGTGCTTGGGCCTCAGCTATTTACAATCTATATTAATGACTTAGATGAAGGGACCGAATGTAATGTATCCAAGTTTGCTGATGATGCAAAGCTAGGTGGGAAAGTAAGCTGTGAGGAGGACACAAAGAAAGGTGAGAAACTGTTAAATCATGGTGTTCAGAGAGATTTAGGTGTCCTAGTACAAGAAACACAGAAAGCTAGCATGAAGGTACAGCAAGCAACAAGGAAGGCAAATGGCATGTTGGCCTTTATTGCAAGAGGGTTGGAGTACAAGAATAAGGAAGTCTTGCTACAATTGTACAGGGCTTTGGTGAGACCACACCTGGAGTACTGTGCACAGTTTTGGGCCTATAAATTGGGTTGCTTTGCACCTCTCGTTAGCGCTCTAAGAGGGCGTTAACGGGACGCAAAGCAACTAACGCCCGGGCGGGGCGCTGCCAACGCCTCCCGCGAAATTCAGCGGGAGGTTAGCGGCGACGGTAACCGTTAGCGCCCCACTGCACTGGGCCGCCTCGCCGTGCGCAGCGCCCCGCTCGCGCCCTGGCCCCGATCTTCAGCAGCGCCCCCTGACTTACTGCCAGATGCTGTGTCCGACGGGGTCAGGAGGGCCTACCTGCGGCCGGGGTGGCGCTAATTAAAGGCGAGGTGCCGGGCGGCCATTTCTGTTGCTGGTCGCCTGCCAGCACCTGCCCACGTTGCCGTCCTCGGCCTCCTCTGAAGCCCCCCCGTGGAGTGCCGGCTGTGCTCCGTGAGCCCGGCACTTCTCTTGAGTGCCGGGCTCTTTTGCCGGCACTCCGATCTGATCCCTGGTGGCCCAGCTGGGCCTGGGGTCGCGCTGCGCAAGGCCCCTCCCCTTTAAGGAAGGCCTGCAGTACTGCAGCACATAGCGCCACGATATTCACTCGCAGCTTCCAGCAGAACCCCACTTCCCTCTTGGGGCGCTACCAATGAATTTCGGCCGCGGGGGCGCTAATGTTTTCGGGGCGCTAAAAGTAGTGCCCCGGCGAAGTTAGTGCCCCAAAGGGGGCTAGACTCCATTTTTCCCCCTTGGTCTCCTTATCTGAGGAAGGACATACATGTCTTAGAGGCGGTGCAACCAAGGTTCACTAAATTGATCCCTGGGATGAGAGGGTTGTCCTATGAGGAGAGATTGAGTAGATTGCACCTATACTCTCTGGAGTTTAGAAGAATGAGAGGTGATCTCATTGAAACATATAAGATTCTTGAGGGGGGTTGACAGGGTAGATGCTGAGAGGTTGTTTCTCCTGGCATAGTCTCAGGATAAGGGGGTTGAGCACAAAGATCAGCCATGATCTTATTGAATGGCGGAGCAGGCTCGAAGTAGGCCATGTGGCCTACTCCTGCTCCTAATTCTCTGTTCTTCTCATTGGCCCTGCTCTGACTTTTTGAAGTAAACTCTTTCTGGAACCTTTTTACTTTCTACAACCAGCGCGACCAACCTCTACAAAGTAGCTTAGCATAAAACAGCTGTCATTTGCGTTCTGATTTCATGCAGGCAATCACATTGCAACACTACTTAAGCTTGTGCATATGGTGCATTTCTATTGCTCTAACGAGCAGCTGAAAGTCCCTACCGTGTAGAAAAATCAGCCCAGAGTGATTTGAACAAAGCCTCTGCCTTTCTGCGGGTAATGAGAGAAACAGCTAGTTTTCTGTCAATGGTAATGGACACGAGGTATTTGCTGTTTAGGGGCTTGGTGACTGAAAGGCTTGGCATGCTGTTAGTCAGTGAGTAGCTGCTTCTCAGATCCATGTCATCCATGTCACCCACTGTGTCTTCCATGAAATTAAGTTAATTGTAATGAGTAAGCTCAGTTCCATTCTCGCACACTGGATCAAAGCCGGTTGATATCATCCTAATGTTTGGCATGTTTATCTGAAAAGGTGGTCAGTAATCCCTTAAAAAAAAAATTAACCACGTTTATTAAAAGAAAATTTACATTCCTCAAGGTGAGGGAGCCAGAATCAGACTAAAACTCCCTCTCCGCCCCCTGCAACACACCTCAGCCCGAACCTCAGAAGAACGCTTCTATTGCCCCAGGGTGACTTATTTTCCATTTCCCACATCGGCCAGTGTGTGGCCTTTGCTAGGGTTGCCAACGCTGGTTGGACGTATTCCTGGAGGTTCCATCACATGGCCTCCCACCTTCAACCATCCTTTTCTCCCCATCTCCAATATTTTTACAACTAATAAACAAAGGTGTTCAAAGAAAATGAAAAAAAAAACCCACATCATTTAAAAATAAATATAAAAGCAGAAAATGCTGGAAAACAGTCAGCAGGTCAAGCAGCACCTGTGGAGAGAGAAACAGAGTTAACGGCCGGAATCTTGCCTACCCGGGCCGGTCCGGTGCGGCCGGTGTCCGTGGCGGGTCGCGACCCCGCTGCTGGCTCCATTCCGCTAGTGAAAATGAACTTACTTTAATGGGGTCCATTAAGCCCGCCCAGCATATCACCCGGCCCAATGAGATGGAGCGGATCTGGTGATGTCATTCATGACGCGTTTTCAGCCGGGATCCTTAAAGGGACCATGGCCACATTACATTTGACGTTTAATCTAACATAGTGTTGTCAGTGCACTACAGCATTGGAGTGCTGCAAACACTGGCAATGACTGCACAGAGGCAGAGGGCTGCACCCAGCTTCTCTGATGACTCCCTCCATATGCTTATGTACGGAGTCAGTGCACGCAGGGAGGTCCTCTTCCCTTCCCATGGGCGGAAGAGACCTCCCCAGGAGACCAAGACAGCTTGGTTGCAGATTGCAGAAGAGGTCACAAGCAGGAATGTGGTCAGGAGGACCTGGGTGCAGTGCCGCAAACATTTCAATTATCTCATTAGATCAGGAAACGTTAGTACAAAGCCACACTCTACTTCATCCTGCTGTGCCTCTCATCACATCCCCATCACTCAGCCTTCCCAACCCAACTCCTGCATATCCTTACACCAACTTACCTTGCACCTCCACCCATCCCTCTCTCTCTAGCTACATTATCACACTCACCCTCATCCTAGTGTAATCATACCAACTAACAACGCACAAGGGTAGCCACTTGGGTGTTTTATCCAATGTTCATATAAAGTTTCTGTTAATGTGCTGTCAAACATAAAAATCTTTATTTTCAACACTTTCTGTTCTTGGACAGATTTGTGTGCACCTTTGGAAGTGGCTCAGTGAGTTGCAGTGAATGGTGAGACATAACGGTACCCCCCGCAATGGTGATGAGTGTGAAAGGAATGGCTTGGACTTTGCAGGGATGCTTTATGGTGTTGGTGTGGGGTGGTGCCAACCTGGCGCATCATGTGGTAGCCATATAGGTGTACAGCATAAAGTTAACTAAATCTGGCCATGATGAGGCCATCCCTGACCTCCCGGGCAGCAATGTGGTCGGGTGCTGATGCCCTCTGTCCTGTGCAGCATCAGGTGTTTGCGGAGAAGGTTGGTGGTGTTGTTGTTGGTGCTGCTGGTCTTGGGGCTCATCATGGTCTGATTCTGAGGACCAAGTTGAGAGAGTATAAAGGGCACCCATACTGATGAATAGATGGCGTCTGAAGGACAGATGACAGAAGCATTCTTCCAATGAGGTGACACTGGATGGAGACTTTGCTGGAAACACTTGCAGCCTGCAGAATCTGTGCTGGAAATGGACTGAGCAACAGCTTCTGCCTGAGGAAAGTGATCATCCCTAAACAGCAGCCACCAGTTTAAATGCTTATATAAATTATTTTTAAAATATTTAGATTGCGATGTCCCCAAACCCTGGAGAAATTTGCTGCAGAATCTACATTCTCACAGAGCTGAAGGTGGCCCTCAGATGCTGCAGGGTTCTAGGGTACCAGGATATAATTATTCAGTGTATTATTATTAGAAAGAAATGATTTATTGCAAGGGAAATAACTGCTTTATATGGTGGAACGGATCTGTCACTGATATGTGTTTGCAGCAGTAATCATAGCTCACCCAGGGATTGTGTACGAGGTAGAAGTGACCCATTATGAAAATCAGTTAGGAAGCTGCTCTTTGAAAAGAAAAACAATGGGGCCAATTTTGACGTGACTCCTTTCGTCGGGCAAGCGACTGGCACAGTGAGCCCACTGCCCGACTGATGAAAGCTGTCAGAGGCCCAAACCACTTTGATGGTCGGGCCTCATTACTGGATTAATTGCCCGAGCATTCCGAGCAGCTTGCCGATCAGGGGAACGGGATATCCGGCAGCTCCTCTGCCGCCCGAGATGGTCAAGTTGAGTTTTAAGGGGTGGGGAGGGGGTGGTGGGCAATCCTGGGCAAGGCTTTAATGCACTTCCTGGCCACAAAACTATCACATAGAAAAAAACCTACCTGCTCCATTTTTGGAGTGGCCTGCAGCATTCAGCAATAATAGCATTTGAAAATTGCTTCGGGATCCTCTTGACATTATAGGACCACAATTCTGGCAGGAGTCTGGGCCGCCTATCTGAAGGCCCCCAATTAAAATGGCACCAGGCAGAACAACGGTGTGAACAGGGCGGTAATTTCCGCACTGCAATTTTGAATATGCTACAGTCCCATTCCCGCTCGAAATTGGGGATGAAAAATGGGAGCAATATTTGAAGGCACTGCTGCAATCCCCACCATAGAACCTCAACTTTAGGACTGATACCAGGAGGTTTTTCTTAACGCAGAGAGTGATCAACACTTTCATTTAAGAAACACCTAGCCGTAGCATTGGAGGAGAGGGAGGGGGGGGTGGTGAGTGTAGGATTAAGATGGGCTGAATGGGCCTCCTCATCCGCAAGTATCTTGTGATCTTGTGAACATAGGAATGCATAGGACCAGGAAAGACCATTGTGGTCCACCTGGCTAATGCCTATAGCTTGGCTTCTGAAGAAAGGAAATGTCTGTTCTTCCAACTGTACAAACTTACTTTGCCAACTACAGAAAATTGATAAACCAACAGCTATAATGTCGCGCTACTTACTGTAAGCATTCACTGGGAGCTGTACAAAATGTGTGATATACAGGGGGGCCAAATACACATCATATTTTTATGTGGTCCTGCTGTCAGTGAAGGAGCTATAAAAATTAATGCAATTCAATTTCCGTTTAAAATTTATTCTGTTAACAGTTTAAATTTTCAGAAAATGTTGCAGTTACAGTTAAAAATGAGGATTATTGCTGTGGATAAAAAAGCAAATCAGATAAATAATAAGGTAAAATACAATGGCAACACAGCTGGAATAACATTCGAGCAGTACAGAAACTATGGGGTTAATTTTAACCCCCATCGGGTGGGTTGGGCTCGGGTGTGATGTCAAACTTTTAAAAATCTCAAACTCGCCTCCGACCCGCCCACCTTCGGGTTTAACGGAGGCGGCAGAGAGGCCGGGCAGCCAGGGGGCGGGTTAACCATTTAAATATTATAATGAGGCTCAGAGCCTCACATTTAACCTGCTTTGCCGGTTTAACCCCGGCCGGCCAGGATTCCCAGGCCTTGGGAAGCCCGGCAGCTCAAGGGAGGCGAGGACAGCTCCGGAGAGAAGGTAAGTGCAGTTACAGCACTGCTTGTGGGCCAGGAGGAGCAGGAGTGCTCCCCCCCCGCCCCCCCCCCCCGGCCCCGCAGGCTTACCTTGTTCCCTTGGATTGGAACCCCCCCTCCCCCACCAATCAGACCCCCCGCCCCCAATCCAAAGACCCCCAGGGGTCGGGGATTGGACCCTCCCCACACTGCCAGTAGCCAGTAGAATCAAAACTCCACAGCATGCGGGAAGACCCGAACTTCCTGTCCGAAACTCCGCCCCCCCCCCCCGCCTGCGCAACCCGCCCATGTCAATATTGGGGCCTATGATTTTACGAAGGACTGTTAGCTATCACCCATCCAGCTATTATTAAAAGCACCAATGTAAAATTGAATGCTAGGTCTGGAGAAGCACGCTACCAGAAGAATAATAGAGAGTTCGGGCCAGAAATTCGGCTCTCCGGCTTCCCGCGGGTGCAAGGATCGCGCGCGTACTTACCTAGCGTGCCTGCCGTTGTGCTTCGGGCCCAGATGAAATTCAGCTCCTGGGCCTCCTCCAGCTGCCGGCGCGCAGTGCTTGCGTATCCCAGGAGCGCAGTTAGTTCGAAGCGTCCCCTGGGATCACGTGGGCCGTGGAGAGCAGGGAATCTCCATTCATAGATTTTGACAGGAAGACCTGTCAAATCTATGAATAGAGATCGGCCCCAAAACCTCACTAAAACTTCAAATAAATTTTAAAAAAACATCACATTTTTAAAATAACTATAAATTACATAAATTAACTACTTTAAACAAAAATTTAAATTTTTGAAAAAATTAATTACACTTTTTAACGGTGCTATAAATAAACTTACCTTTCTTTAAAGTATGTAAAAAAATAAACCTGTTGAAAAAATGTTTAAATTGTACTTAATTCACCACTTACCTTGTTAAAAGCAGGCCTTGCACCACCTTTTTCACCGCGCAGCTTCTCCGTACTTACCCTCACGGAGAGACCTGGAGAAAAAAAACGAAGTTTGCTGCTTGCGCGCTGCCTCTCCGACGCACGCATTCGACCTCTGAACCCCTTCCTTCAAGGGAACGGAAGTTCCGGTTTCCAGCGCATGCGCAGTGCATGCGCGAAACCGGCACTTTCGTTGGGTCTACGGGTGAGTACCCAGCGCGTACTCACCCGTGGAGACCCGAATTTCTGGCCCATTATATCAACTTTGCCAAAGTACCTTCAATGTACTTCCAATATACAGGCAGGAAGTCACCTTTTACAGGCACAGTACGTTGTGTAGATGGGAGCAGAGTGTTACACAGGGTTAAATTATGAGGACAGGTTACATAAACTTGGCTTGTATTCCCTTCAGTTTAGAAGATTAAAGGGTGATCCAATCGAGGTATTAAAAATAATAAAGGGATTCAATAGGGTAGATACGGAGAAACTATTTCCTCCGGTGGGGGAATCCAGAGGAAGAGGGTATAATCTTCAAATTAGAGCTAGGCCATTTAGGAGTGAAATCAGGAAACACTTTTTCACACAAAGGGTAGAGGAAATCTGGGACCCGTTCCCCCAAAATGCTGGGTCAATCGAAATTTTCAAGACTGAAATGGATAGATTGTTGTTAGGTAAGGCAATAAAGGAGCAGGGAGCAAAAACAGGTAAATGGAGTTGAGGTGCAGGTTAGTCATGATTTAAATGAATTGTCAGAACAGACTCAAGGGACTAAATGGCTCCTGTTCATGATTTATTTATTCTCATTGATTTTACTCCCCTGTTTAAGTCCTTATCCCTGCGTCATTCGTTTCCTGAAAGCAGCAAAATGTGACCCATTTCCAGGCTCCTGCAATGCAACTCCATTACTACAGATCTATTAGTGGCTCCCTCATCTTTCCCTCCCTGTGGAAATTGAGTGTCTGCCCCCATAGCACAACCTCGGCAATCGGAGGAGATCGCCTCTGTTCCCCACTTCTAACAAAAATCATAAAAACGTTCCAGAAGGTGTTTACAATTTCACTAGAAATAATGGTCGGAGGAGATCACACTGCTGTGTTTGTGATGCTATTAACACATAGCAGAAACTAGAGGCAATCTCCTCCTCATATTGGGAATTGTTTTAGTTCAACTGCATCCCCTGACCCACAGCGCAAGTTTAATTGTTTCTCTCTTGCCAGACTGCCTTTTCATGTGAGCCTGTACAACCTACTGGTATCGCTGCGGGAGATTGTCAGTGAGTGTGTAAAACACAAAGAATAGTGCCTAATATAGCTGGGACCAGCAGTGGTCTGTTCCGGTCCTGTACACTCCTATGTAATATGGGTGATCATGAGCTGCGAATCATTTTGTAAACCTACACCAAAGACATTTGCTGTAGTGCTGACAGAGGAGTGATGACTAAGTATGATTCTGTGACTGTATGTAAGAAGATTTTAAAACTAAGCATGTGCAAATTATGAGTAATGGGAAGTGCTTACTGCTGGAGTTACCTTCTCCTCTGATCATGAATCCAGTGATTTTTTTTCTTCTGTGAACAGATTGTGGAGTTGTATCATTGAACCTCTAACTTCCATTAGGGACAAAATAAATTACTTGCCTCGGGGTGAAATTTGAAATGGGAAAGAACAGCTGATCTTAGTTGGATCAGCTAGTTACATTGTGTACAGTACTATCCACATATATACCACCAGATTGTATAAAGACTCTGCACTAGCTGCCAACTTTATGGCGTTCCTTCCTAGCGCAGATATAGCTATTGCCTCAGATCCATAAACTTTCCATGATAGGTTTATGGAACCTGGGAAACCTAATAATTATTAACGAGAAATGTTTATTTCAATGTAATGGTCCTTCTTTGCATGATAAAAGCAGCCTGGAAATCCCCCTTCATTATTATGCTTTGATCTTCCTCATGCTGCAGGACAGTCGATAATTCATTTATGCAGGGCTGGAGACTTGACGCTGGTCCCGCCGACCAAACCAGGAGAAAATAAATACAAAAAGGAAGGTCCTAACATACAGAGTGCACGACTGATGCGCACTGTTTGAGCAGAGAAACATAGGGCAGACCTGGTGTATTGTGCCTGTTGTGCGGCCAGCTTCTTAGAAAGGTTGTTCAGGTAGCCGGAACAAAATAGTTTCCCCCACTCTGATCGGAACCGGTTGTAGATTGTGCGCTACCATATTCTGGGGTTTGTTTGAATGGGTAAGTGAATGCCGTTCTCCCTCATTAGCATTTGCCAATGGGAGCCAAACATTAGGATAATACAAAGGACACAGAAGGTGATTGGACTGGGATAGAGATGATCCAGCTGAAGCTGAAGCTGATACGTTTCCATGTTAGTTACGCTGACAGTCTGCGACCATTTAAGCTTTTTGATGGAAAAGTTTGCGTAATCATATTATTGGCATCTGAGCGTGCGTTTAGTGTCAAAACATTTGTACCAACTGTAGCTGATTACCGAGGAGCTTATCAATACCGACCCAGGCTGCTGTAGCATAAACTAGGACCCAGGTTACTCAGACCAAGTTTTCTGACTGTTTTCAATACAGTCTGTGGAATTTCAATGCGTTTGCTTTTATATTGATTCACAAGCTTGTTGACATGGCAGTCAAATGAGAGAGTCTTATAAAGTGTTACTGCCAGGTATGTGGTGCAATTTGTTTATAGATTTGAACTGGTTTCCACTGACAGTAATAATTCTGCATCAATGCAAGAGTCTGGCATTAACTATGAATGTGACAATTTTCATTGCACTAGATGATACATAATTATTTTTTATTTATAGATCTCCATTGATGAGCATTGAACCAAATTCTGATCCATACTAATAAAATTGGAGCCAATTTAAGTTAAACTGGGTCCTGATTTATGCTACAGCAGCCCGGGTCTGTATTGATAAGCTCCTTAGTAATCGGCTACAGATTTTGTAGTTCCAATCTGTAAAAAGGGGGAAAAGGCAAATCCAAGTAACGATAGGCCCATTAGTTTGACATCAGTAATAGGAAAGAAGCTTGAGGGAAGCATTAGGGATGCAGTATATGACTACTGAGACAGAGAAGGACATATCAGGGACGCCCAACATGGCTTCCGATAGAGAAGATCCTGTATTACCAATTTGATTGTATTTTTTGAGGAAGTTACCAGGATAAGGTACCACATAAGAGGCTTCTCTACAAGATTGAAGTTTCTGGAATTAGTGGCAATCTACTGCGCTGGATTGAGAACTAGATGAAAGCACGTAGGCAGAAAATAGCCGAAGATGGATTTGGATCTGCTTGGAGACCGGTCACCAGTGGTGTTCCACAGGGATCGGTGTTAAGACTGTGGCTATTTACTATTTTATTAATGATCTAGATGTAGGTGTTGGAGGAATGAGCTGCAAGTTTGCAGACGATGCCACGATATGTGCGAGAGTCAGGAGTGTAGAGGATGTTCAACTACTACAAGCAGATCTAGATGCGCTGGGGGATTGGGCCCATGACTGGCAAATTCTGTTTAACTTAGAAAAATGCAGTATCATGCATGTGGACAGGGCAAATGCTCAACATCTATATACCCCTCAGAGAAAAGAACTAAAGCCGGTGGTGAAAAAAAGAGATCTGGTTGTTCCAGTGTGTCTGCCTCTAAAGGTTCATGACCAATGTCATGAAGCTATAGCTAGAACGAGCAGGGTGTTAGGGTGTATTTACGGAACAATACACTACAGAACAAAGCATACTGTTTTGTCCTTGTACAAGTTCTTGGTTCGGCCTCATTGTACTTCATTGGCTGTAAAGCGTTTTGGGAGGTTCTGAGATCGTGAAAGGCGCTATATAAATACAAGTCTTTCTTTCTTTTTTTCTCACTGAGAATACTATGTCCAGTTTTGGTCTCCTCATATGGTGGGTGATATTGAGGCTTTGCCAAGAGTGCAGAGGAGGGCCACAAGATTAATTCCCAGTTTAAAGCATCTTAGTTACCCAGGTAGGCTCAAAGAGCTGGGTCTCTTCACTTTAGAGAAGCAAAGACTATGGGGTAATTTGATCGAGGTTTATAAAATGATAAAGAGATTAGATTTTGTTTTATGTTGACAAATTGTTTCGACTAAATAGGACAGGGAGGACCAGGGGACAGGTTCTCAAAACCAAAATACTGCAGATGCTGGAAATCTGAAATAAAAACAGTAAGTGCTGGAGATACTCAGTAGGTCAGGCAGCATCTGTGGAGAGAGAAACAGAGTTAACGTTTCAGGTCAATGACCTTTCGTCAGAACGATCTGACGAAAGGTCATCGAGTTCTGACGAAAGGTTATCGACCTGAAACGTTAACTCTGTTTCTCTTCCCACAAATGCTACCTGACCTGTCAGCTTCTCGAGTTATGTAAGGGCGGAACTAGGTTTGACGTTAGGAGGTAGTTCTTTTCCTAGTGAATGGTTGACCTGTGGAATAGGCTGCGGCTCGTGCGGAGATCGTAGATTCGCTGAATTCCTTCAAGCGGGAGCTGGCTCTGTTTCTGGCTGGGGCGGGGATCACTTTGTACTCCTCGGCCGCGATTTTTCCTTTCGATGCGGCTTGGGGACGGGGCAGCTGCCTTCCGGGTTCCAGTCCCACCCCCAATGACATCAGATGCACAGACGCGATTTTGCATCAATTGGCCTTGTTAAGCCCGCCTTGTGGGCTTGCCGGCCAATTAAGAGGAAGACTCAGTCAGACACAACCCAGCAGCAGCAACATCTAATTTCTGATCGAACATTACATGCCCTTTTAGCATGGCAGAGTCTCGTCACAGTGCCGCCTACAGGCATAACTGGTACTGCAGGTAGATGTTGACACTTTTATATCTTTTTTCTCCCCCATAGAAGGAGCCTGGCATAGGAATTTTCACTGCATTTTGAAATGGAATGTTGTGCCCCACACTGCAATTTTAATATATATAATAGATATAAAATAAAATTACCTCAGTGAGTAGCTGAGCCATATAGACCAGGAAGATTCCTGGTTCAATCCCAGCTAGCTAACTGATCTGAGCTGTGGTTGTAATGTATTATCACATGGTTTGTCACATGGTTTGGTATGAGCATGCTCAGTTCACTCTGGCCTAGTAAAGCAAGCACATGGATCAGCAACTCATCCTGTCTCTGTCCTTCATTTATTTTACCCACATATATTACATTTTTGGCGACGAAAATGGGATCCCAAAGCCATTTTTCGGGATCATGGAAGGACACGGTGTTCAACCTTCGAGTGGAAAAGTTTAAGGTGAATTTGTGACACCTAAACTGAATTTTTTGTGATGTTTTACTGTTAATGCTGATGCAGAATTGTCTGTGCTTCACCTTCGCGTGCATGTATACACAGCAACAGTGGCGTTGATTCTCACAGGTACACAGGTAGCGTGCTGAGTCACTGTTCAATGGGATCGGGACAATCATGGCCGCGCCTACGTGATTCATCGGAAGCCTCGGCATGTATGACCGAGCTCGCGAACCATTCCGTTCTTACACTGAGCGGATGGAGATGTTTTTTAAGGCCAATAACATTATTGAGACCGAAGGTGCAGATGAGAATGTTCAAGTTCAAAATAAAGTAATTCGTGAACGTAAAAAAACAATTTTTCTAATAGAGATCAGGGCCCGATGTCTACGGAACATTGACAAACCTACTAGCGCCAGGGAAAGCGAAGGATGTGTCATTTGAAGACATTGTCATGAAACCCAAAGCCATTAGAAATAGCAGAGAGCTATAAGTTTGGTACCAGAAACCAAAAACAAAGTGAAACCATCAGTGAGTACATTGTAGCTCTTAAAAACCTGTCTTTGCATTGCAACTTCGGCACATTTTTGGATCGTGCGTTGCGAGATACGTTTGTGTGTGGACTGATGAATGAACACACATAGTCCAAGTTACTGAACACTCCGAACCTAACGTTTGACATAGCATGCAAAATTGCCCTATCTATGGAGATGGCGTCTAAGAATACTAGGGAGCTCCGTCCAACTCAAGTGACTAGTGCAGCTGAGGTCTACAGTCACAAAGCCACCGCCAAACCTAAAGTTGTGAGACCGAGTCAAAAGCATGTCGGTGAGAGCAGTTCAGTGAATTGTTATCGTTGCAATGGAAATCACTCACCACAGTCCTGCCAATACAAAAATGCGAAGTGTTTTCACTGCCAGAAGCAAAGCCATATTTCAACAGCTTGCAGAGCTAAATCGAAAGCAGGAAGTAAAAACCATTCTAGTAGCAATGCAAAGCAGCGACAACAAAAGGGAGGAGTTCACAATATTGAAGTGAACACACCTGATATTGAAAAACTAGGCATCTACAGTATCTATGCCACTAGTGGCAACGCTAGCAGTCGTGAGAAAGACTTCCGTACAAAACTTTTGATCAATGACCAATATATTGATATATGTATTGACACAACGGCGGACTGCTCTATCACGAGTAAGGAAACATATGAGAGTAAGTTTAATCAAATACCACTTACAAAGAGTACCATAGAGTTAAAAACCTACTCCGCAGAAATCCTAGAGACATGTGGACAAATGGGGGGAAAAATTGAGTCGCGCCCCCTTTGGGGCGCTAACTTCGCCGGGGCGCTACTTTTAGCGCCCCATAAAAATTAGCACCCCTGCGCCGGAAATTGAGTGGTTGCGCCCCAAGAGGGAAGCGGGGCGCTACTGGAAGCGCCCCGCATCCCTCTTGGGGCACTGCGAGTCAATATCATGGCGCTACGTGGCGCTGCAGCACATCGCACTGCGGTATTGCAGGCCTTCCTCCCCTTCATAAAGGGGAGGGGCCTTGCGCAGCGCAAACCGGGGCCCAGCTGGGCCCCCGGAGATTGGGAGTGCCGGCAAAAGAGCCCAGCACTCAAGAGAAGTGCTGGGCTCTTGGAGTGCAGCCGGCACTTCACGGGGGCCGGGGACAGCAACGGGGGCAGGTGCTGGCAGGCGGCCAGCAACAAAAATGGCCGCCCGCCACCTCCCCTTTAACTAGTGCCGCCCCGGCCGCAGGTAGGCCCCCCTGACCCCGTCGGACATAGCGTCCGGCAGTAAGTCAAGGGGCGCTACCAAAGATCGCGGCCGGAGCGCGAGCAGGGCACTACGCATGGCGATGACGTCATCGCCGGCGGCGAAGCGCTACAGGGCGCTACCGGTTAGCACCGCCGCTAACCACCCGCTGAATTTCGCGGGAGGCGTGGGCAGCGCCGCACCCGGGCGCTAGTTGCTTTGCGCCCCATTAGCGCCCTCTTAAGGCGCTAATGGGAGGCGCAAACCAACTGAATTTTTCCCCCATGGAATGTATAGTTCAGCACAATGGCCAGTCAGTAAAGCTGCCTATTATTGTAGCGAGCTACAACAACAGGCCAACCCTCATGGGCAAAGACTAGTTGAGAAAGTTAAAACTGGACTGGAAAAACATCTTCAGTGTCGACAACTCGACACAATGCTGAACAAGTATAAAAGCATGTTCTCAGACAGTTATGAGGGCATCATTGGATATGACACGCACATCCGCATCAAGTCCAACGCGAAGCCTGTCTATTGTAAGGCAAGGCCGGTCCCATATGCGTTGAAAAGTCAGGTGGAGGAAGAGCTAGCGAAGCTGAGAGAGAACAGAGAGAACATCGCAAGATTTGCATGCAGCACTCTCGGGGTCAAAGATTTTCCCCAAGCTTGACCTGTTGCACGCTTACGCTCAGCTAAATATTGACAAAGAGAGTCAACAGTATCTCACTATCAACACACACAAGGGACTGTATTCATACACCAAGCTGCTGTATGGTGTAAAGTCCTCCCCCAAAATCTTAGAGGCTACGATGGGTAAGATTTTGCAAGGAATTCCAAATTGCTTATGCAATCAAGACGATGTGCTGATCGCAACAAGCAGTGAGGAAGAAAATCTAGAAGTGTTAGATTTAGTGCTTCAAAGGTTGAATTCCCACAATGTCAAATTGAAAAGGAGCAAATGTGCTTTTGTGCAGCCCGAGGTTGTGTACCTTGGTCTGAAAGATGATGCAAATGGCTTGCAACCAGTGAAGGAAAATGTTGATGCTGTCATCAATGCTCCAAAGCCACAGAACGTGTCTGAGTTAAGATCTTTCCTTGGAATGGTCCAGTACTACGCACGTTTCTTACCTGAGTTAGCAACCTTTTTAGCTCCATTGCGCGAGCTCCTCAAGAAGGATGTCTGGTGGAAGTGGACAAAAGTGCAACAGGAAGCTTACAATGCTTTGTAAGAGAAGTCTCTCTAGCGATGCTCTACTTGTGCACTACGACACAGAGCGTGAGCTTAAGTTAGTGTGCGATGCTTCTAGCTATGATGTGGGAGCTGTCATAAGCCACGTAATGAATGACGGCCAAGAGAAAACAATCACGTTCGCATCGCGAACCCTCACAAAGAGCGAAAGAAACTACGCGCAAATTGAAAGGGAAGCACTCGCCATAGTGTTTGGTTATCAAGCAAATTCCAACAGTTCCTGATCGGCAGAAACTTTACCCTGATAACTGATCACAAACCGCTCCTAGCAATATTGGGGCCCAAATCTGCCATCCCTACAATGGCCGCATCGAGAATGCAATGTTGGGCAGTGTTGTTGTCACAGTATGACTACATGATTGAATATCGCACTTCAAAGCAAAACGCAATCGCAGATGCCTTGTCGAGGTTGCCACATGAAGACTCATGTGTTGGGAGTGAAGGTGAGATTTTCATGCTAGGTGCAGTTGACAAAGACTTTCCCATGAACGCAACTGAGATTGCAAATGAGACTCAAAAAAGGACTCAGTACTGAAAAGAGTGTATGAAAACACCTCGAATGATTGGACAGTGATCTTGAATCACTTGTCAGCAAAGTAGATTGAAGTGAAACATATAGGTTCAAACAGGTCTGAAATTGTGCAAATTGGCTGCTGCATTTCCCACATTACAACAGTGACTCCACTTCAAAAGTACTTCATTGACTGAAGCGCTTTGAGACGTCCGGCGGTCGTGAAAGGCGCTATATAAATACAAGTCTTTCTTTTTGGAAACAGGATCATCCTTGAGTTCGGAACCAGAACAAAACAGCCTGAAAATTGGTTCAACACCAAAACCTTTTGTAAGGAGATCAGGAAGGCTCCGCAAACCTGTTATTAAACTGGATTTGTAGATCATTTAAAAGCAAAAAAGCCAGGAGTTTTTGTTATGTGGTACATGTAATGCTGGGAAAGTTGGGACCATAGTTCTGTTGTATTTGAGAGGGGAATAAGTACATTTTTTTAAGGGGAAAGCAGTGTAATGTATTATCACATGGTTTGTCACATGGTTTAGTATGAGCATGCTCAGATCGCTCTGGCCTAGTAAAGCAAGTACATGGGCTCGCAACTCATCCTGTCTCTGTC
Source organism: Squalus acanthias (assembly GCA_030390025.1). NCBI lineage: Eukaryota > Metazoa > Chordata > Chondrichthyes > Squaliformes > Squalidae > Squalus > Squalus acanthias. Next base: position 154,754,080 of record CM059428.1, read on the forward strand.
CTTCATTTGTTCTACCCACATATATTACAGTGGTAATGATCAGGGAACTACAGTTAACTTCAATGCCTCTCAGTTAAGGAGCGGGAAAGTGGGCCAGGGTTCCCACTCTGATAGGTATCCAGTGACCCCAGTTGTAAGTGTATGGGTGACGGAGAAAGGTCTGCTCTTGGCTCTGATGTCCCTGCAGTCCAATAGCCTGCCAGGTAAGTTTTGAATTAAGCTTTTAAACTGTTTTTTTTTATTTTATTGAAGTAGTGGTTTGCTGCAATAGATGTTAAAAGTTTTTTAAGTGTGTAGGGGTGCTGCTGGATGCTTACAAGGCCTCAGATGGTAAAGGAAAGCCTCTGAGAAGACAGAAAATGCTGCAAATATTCAGCAGGTCAGGCAACATCTGTGGAGAGAGAAACAGAGTTCACGTCTGAGGTCGAGATGCTGCCTGTCCAGCTGAGTATTTCTAGCGTTTTATGCTGTCATTTCAGATTTACAGCATCCGCTCGCAGAGGGAAGAGGAAGACACAGAAGAGGAAGAAGCCGAAGAGGAGGAAGCAGAAGGAAGGATAGCCCCTTTCTGGCAGGGATATCCGAGATGGAATCATCTGCCTGCAGTACCAGTGACCACAACCCCAATTCCCCTTTCCACATTAGTCCCACACCTTACTCTTCCCTCTGTTACTGACCATCACAACGTCCTCTTGGCCATAATGCTGAAATAAAAGCCACCACAAAGCAAACTTTCCAGTCCAACTTTATACATCTATCCATCCAATGTGACATCAAGAAATCAACTCATCACCCTTATGCATTCTCTTAGTAACTGTCTTGTGTGTGCCTATGCCTATCCCACTGATGTCACGCAGTGCTACCCCAGTGGCTGCAGCATGGCTGGTGGAAGGCTGCTGACCTTTCAGTGGGGGACCACTGCAAATGGCCTTGCAGGATGACCTTGCGGTGCTGGTGGCTGGGAGTGTGAAATCAAGTGACAGTGTTTCTTCTTCTTCGCTTTCCTCTCCCTCTTCTTGGTCAACCACTGGCTGGGCAGGCTGCATTTCTTGGGTGTGTGAAATGAGGAAGGTACAAGGGTGGAGTTGTGTTGACTGGAGGGCGGGAAAGCAAGAGGTGCATGCCAGAAGGAGGATAACATATGAGGATACCAGCATCTTTTATTTTTTCAGCCCCGGTGCTGGCCAAGGGCTCAGACATGCCCCTGCCAAGAATGGCCAGCACCGTCTCCTCCAAGGAGGTGAGGTGAGGCTAGGAATGGGAGATGTGCCTCGTGGTTGGTGCAGATTGTTGGTAGTTGAGTGATTGGAGGTGGGGGTCGTGCACTGAGCAGTGTGTGAGGCTAGTGGTGCAGTTGGTACGAGACAGCTTTTGAAGATGCATTCACTGACCTTGTCTGAGGTCATGAAGCTTCTTTGGGCACTGGGCCAGGTGGTGGGAGCAACACTGCTGGCAGTGATGGCCTCGGTGATGTGGTCCCACATCGTTCTTTCTGGAGGGCCTCCTGGCCCCTGTGAGTAGAGGGCCTGTCTTGCAGTGTTGACCCGCTGCATAAAGCTGGAATGCTGTGTGTGAGACCCTGGGTGCCTCTTCCCTGGCTTGCTGAGCCATTTGTGTTAGTGCTGAAGCAGTTTTCCCATTTTCTGAGGTTCAGAAAGGAATTCAGCTTTAAAAACATTTTTTTTGATAGGCAATAAGGACTGAAAACGGCATTTTAATTTGTATTAATTCTGAGTGCATTGCCTCTTTAATTCATAGCCCTTTTAGTTGCCCACAATTCCTTGCAAGCTCCATAGCCTCACTCCCAGAGGCTGTGTGAAGCTCGAACGCCACTTCAGGATAGGAACTTTGCCTTGGAGGTCTCCACTAACGCTACCAGGAGGGCGTTGCGTGGAAGGTTAGCGCTGCGCCACCAATCTCCAGCCACCCACCCCCCCCCCCCCCACAGACAAGTTTATTCTCCTTAGCGTTCAGCCATTTTCAGCAGTTGTTAACGTATGACGTATAAAGAGAGATTGGGTCGATTGGGCTTATACTCGCTGGAGTTTAGAAGGATGAGAGGGGATCTCATTGAAACTTATAAAATTCTGACAGGACAGGACAAACTAGATGCAGGAAGGATGTTCCCGATGGCCAGGGAGTCCAGAACCAGGGGTCACAGTCTAAGGATAAGGGGTAAGCCATTTAGGACAGAAATGAGGAGGAATTTCTTCACCCAGAGAGTGGTGAACCTGTGGAATTCTCTGCCACAGAAGGCAGTTGAGGCCAATTCATTAAATAGATTCAAGAAGGAGTTGGATATATTTCTTAAGGCTAAAGAGATCAAGGGATATGGGGAGAAAGCAGGGACAGGGTACTGAATTTGGATGATCAGCCATGATCGCATTGAATGGCGGAGCAGGCTAGAGAGGCCGAATGGCCTACTCCTGCTCCTATCTTCTATGATTCTATGATTAACACGTGGCGAACACGAATCTCTAGCCCAAAATGTTTATGTGATGACCCACCACCAATATATGGTATTGTTAAATGGCGGGTGGGGGTGGGAACGTGGGTCTGATTCCACAGTCCCTGATTCTGGTGCTTCTAGTCAGCGAAGGCCTGTGGGCACAGAGGTTAGGCATGAGAGAGAGAAAACTGGACTTGAAGCCATCCAAGGCCATGACTGTGCAACTTATGGTCTTCAACTCAAAGAATTACCAGTGAAGGCCCAAGAGTTAACATTTTATTAAAAATTTACAGATACTGAAGAGGGCTAGGCTGCTGCTCTTTCATCTCTGTAACTTGAAGTAGAATGCAGCTCGGAATCTCCTGTCACCGCCAAGTCCTAAAACGGGTTCAGCCATCCTGATCCTAGTTTTTAGCGGCTGAAAAATCACAGCGTAAACCTGTCCATAATTCAGCACTATTTGATAGTCTCACCGAGAGAGGTGAGACCACACCTGGAGTACTGCGTGCAGTTTTGGTCTCCTTACTTAAGGAGGGATATACTTGCATTGGAGGCAATTCAGAGAAGATTCACTAGTTTAATTCCTGAGATGAAGGGGTTGACTTATGAAGAAAGGTTGAGCAGGTTGAGCCTATACTCATTGGAGTTTAGAAGAATGAGAGGTGATCTTATTGAAACGTGTAAGATTCTGAGGGGGATTGACAGGGTAGATGCAGGGAGGATGTTCCTCCTCGTGGGGGAATCTAGAACTAGGGGGCACAGTCTCAGAATAAGGGGTTGCCCATTTAAAACGGAGATGAGGAGGAATTTCTTCTCTCAGAGGGTCGTGAATCTGTGGAATTCTCTACCCCAGAGAGCTCTGGAGGCGGAGTCATTGAATATATTCAAGGCGGAGATAGACAGACATTTGAGCTACAGGGGAGTCGAGGGTTATGGGGAGTGGGCGGGAAAGTGGTGTTGAGGCCAAGATCAGATCAGCCATAATCTTATTGAATGGCGGGGCAGGCTCGAGGGGCCGAATGGCCTGCTCCTGCTCCTATTTCTTATGTTCTTATGTTCTTAGGTCTCAGGATGCTTGGTCTGCAAAGCAGACAATTCCTAATGCTTCGGTAAGGTGCTCTTGTTGACATAGTAGATAGCGTTTTATTCTACATCTCACCCAGCTGAAGGACATTAATGCTGGGGAATGGAACTCTTCCCATTTCAGTCCACAATCCACAATGCCACCCAGTTTCTGCCCTCCATACTATACTTAAACCTGGGATTGGTTAATGCTGATACTGAATACTTGCCTTCCAAACTGGAACAATGCCCCACTCCCAAACACCAATAGCACTGACTTTGGTGAGCACAGAAATTCACTCAATCATGTCAAAAAAAACTATTTGGGGTTAAAATCAGGAAGCACTTTTTCACACAAAAGGTAGTAGAAACCTAGAATTCTCACCCCCAAAAGGCTGTGGATGCTGGGACCATTGGGACTTCCAAGACTGAGACAGATAGATATTTGTTAGGTAAGGGTATCAAGGGGTTTGGAGCAAAGGTGGGGAAGTGGAGTTGAGGTGCCGATCAGCCATGATCTAATTGAATGGCGGAGCAGGCTCGAGGGACTGAATGGTCTGCTCCTGTTCCTAAAAGCTGCCAAAAAGGGGGAACTATATTACAATTCAAAATCCAAAGTTCAAATTAATGTGATTGTTAATTCCTACTTTTGCATATCAAGGGACTTCCAAAACAAACATGAGACCTTTCGCTGGTATCATAAGCAAACATAATAACTTGCAGTTGCAGATAAATTCAAGGTAGGTGATTAAGCATGATTAGGAATAGCAGTCAGCTCAGGGTAGATCCTTGGGGTGGCCATGAAACTATGGCCTTAGGCTCTGCTAATGAGATGCCCTGCTTAATGAACTAGATAACTGTAGAACCATTCAGCAGCAGCATTGTTGAAGCCATATCACTAGGACTGTCTTTTGGTCAATAAGGTCAGAAAACCTGAGTAATATGTTTTTTCTTTGGTCTGTATTTCACAATATGTTATCGACGATGCACAGAAGAATTGATTCAATAGACACTCCCTGCTAGCAGCTAAATTAGTGCCAAGATGCATTTGTTCACTTGATTATAGATTAGTCTGCTAATTTGCTAAATGAACGGTGATAGTTTTACAGGATGGTGATTTGTGTTTTAGTGGTTTTGCCACCACTTTAATGAATAGGTGTGACCACTGATCTCTTTCATGAGATTGGAACCTTCATGTCCCTGTGATGTCGTCAATGAAATGTCTGATATGGGATACCAAAATAATGGCACCAGTTATGTTAGTTCATTAAATCCATGACCTTTCCGAGATTCTTGATTGTCTTGATGACTTCCAGAATGGTGATTTCACGGATGGCGTACATGTTGGGTTGTGATACACTGCCACAGTCTTTCTCACTTTACTTCGTGTGAGGAAGTACATTTTGGGGGAAAGAGCAGTGAGAGGAAGCATAGCCTAAATGATAAGATCCTTGATGGAGCGGAGGACCGGAGAGATCTAGAGATGCAGTTATATAGATCTTTAAAGGCAGGAGTGCAGGTTGAAGAGGACATAATAAAGACAGGTGGGATCTTGGGCTTATGCATAGAGGGATGGATCATAAATGCAAGGAAGTGATATTGAATTTGTATAAGATATTGTTGCATGGTGTTCTAGGCATCCCAGATAGGATGGTTATTAGAGTCATGGAACGGGTACAGTGAAGATTCAGCAGAACATGACAAGGAATCAGAGTTATAGTTATGAAGAAAGGTTCAGAAAATTGGGGCTCTCTCAATGGGACAGAGAAAGTTACTGAGGAACGCAATAGAGGTTTTCAAAATTATGAAAGGTTTTTGGAAGGATGAACAGTGAAAGATTATTTACACAGATTAGCCAATCTTCACAAAAGGGCATGGACTGAGAATTATCACTAGAATTACAGAGGGAAGTAGGAAGAAATTGTTTCACACAGAGCTTTATTAGAACAGGGAATGCTTTCTCTTCAAATAGCAATTCAGACAGTTGACGATAGCATTTAAAAAGAAATTAGACAAGTATTTTAAAAAGGAGCATATAAAGGATACGAGGAAAGAGCAGGGAAATGCGATTAGAGTAGAAGTTCCTGTTGAAAAGTTAGCATTGGCACATGTGCGATAGGCCGAATGGCTGTGCTATCATTTGTCTGATTCTTTGATTCCAACTTCATCTGGAACATATCTTTTACTGACTGAATTACCACTTTTTATTGTTCTGTTAATCAAGTAAGTGGTGCAGTGTTTCCTTGGTTATAATTTGTCAATGTTCTGTATTTATTATGGGATCTATAGATCGTAGTCATTTTCACTTCATTCACTTACTTTTCCCCAATTTTTTGCATTTTGTATTGTATTCCCAGATCTCTGAACCATTCTTTGTTAGTGTAATCTTTTTCAGTTTGTTGATGTGATTTATTTTGCTGTTTAGGCTTGAATTTTCTGCAGTGACCTTTGCTGGCATATCACTTAAATGTAGTCTGAATGGCAAATGTCACGTACACTGGTCCTGCGATGTTGTCCTGTCCAGTTACTGAGACAAGAAGAAAGTCAGACATACTAACAAAGTGGGTTGATTGACTTTGCCTTGAGGTCTACAAATTATTTTATTGTTTTGAATTTGCCAAGTAATGATCCTTGATGGAGGGATCACTGTGAAACATCTGGACCATCATCGGCTTGTGCCATGTTTGCAGTGTGCTGATGAACCTTGCCACAGCCTGGTTGACCGAGCACATATACAACATCAAAAACAACAACTTGCATTCATATCGTTCCTTTAACATAGAAAAATGTCCTGAGGAGCTTCACTGAAATGTGAGGAAATTGGAAATTGGGGGGTTATGCTTCAACTGTATAAAACACTAGTTAGGCCTCAGCTAGAGTACTGCATGCAGTTCTGGTCACCACATTACAGGAAAGATGTGATTGCACTAGAGAGGGTACAGAGGCGATTTACAAGGATGTTGCCGGGAGTAGAGAATCTTAGCTATGAGGAAGGGCTGGATAGGCTGGGTTTGTTTTCCTTGGAACAGAGGAGGCTGAGGGGAGACCTTATTGAGGTGTATAAAATTATATGGGGCCGAGATAAAGTGGATAGAAAGGACCTATTTCCCTTAGCAGAGGGGTCAAAAACCAGGGGGCACAGATTTAAAGTAATTGGTGGAAGGTTTAGAGGGGATTTGAGGGGAAATTTCTTCACCCAGAGGGTTGTGGGGGTCTGGAACTCACTGCCTGAAAGGGTGGTAGAGGCAGAAACTCTAACCACATTTAAAAAGTACTTGGATGTGCACTTGGGATGCTGTAACCTGCAGGGCTACGGACCAAGAGCTGGGAAGTGGGATTAGGCTGGATAGCTCTTTGTTGGCCGGCGCGGACACAATGGGCCAAAATGGCCTCCTTCCGTGCTGTAACTTTCTATGATTCTATGATTCTATGGACAACGAGCCAAGAAAGGAGAGGTTAGGAGGAACGGACAAAAGATTGGTTTAAGAGGTAGGATTCCAGAAGGGTCTTAAAGAAGGAGGGGGGAGGTAGAAAGGCAGTGTATATACAAAAAAACCAGCAGCGGCTAGTCGGGGGTTAATTAAGAAATTCCCTACACTTCAAAAAGTACTTCCTTGGTTGCTTGGGAAATCCTGAGGTTGTGAAAGGCACTATATAAATGCAAATTATTTCTTTTCGACTTCCCATATCAGTAATTGTATCAATGCTAAAGATCACTGCTGGGGATATTGGTGAACATTTAATTTATTTGTACCTTACACTTTTTTCCTCTCTTTTAGTGGAGGCATAAACCCATTTAATATAGATGGGTTAATGTCTGCATTGAAACAGTGAGCAGTGCAATGTCATACGAGGTACAATATCAATTCAAAGCGTTGTGCTAATAATAGATTAAGTGACATTGGGCCACTCTCTAGTTAGGTCAGTGATGGTTTTCCTGTACACGCTCCAAATTTCATAAAAGAGAGCTGACATTTTTGAGTTATAGAGGAATTTTTATTTTGCAATTAACCAAATTTGCATATGTTAATAGAGGCAATTTGCATAATTAATTTAGATGTTATACTAATTGCACAACAATGATATCTGAGTTTCATAAAGGTAGGAATTATGGTCCTTGAATTAATGAGGCAACCCGGTTTTCTAATTAACCAGATTTTAAAAATTTGCTTATGTAAATTGGTGCAATTAATATAATGTGTTAATGTATTGTCCCTAATATATTAATAGTTGTACTTGCCAAGTTTCATTGAGATAGGGGTTATAGGTTTTGAGTTGTTAGTGAGGTATCTTTCCTAACTGTCGACACATAAGAGGTCGAATTAACGATGTCACTAATTGTGGAATTTGTGCTGTTTTAATTTATGCAAGACGGTGGATATAACAAACCCAACAGCAGCTAGTGAGGGGTTAATTAAGAAATTGCTATTATATGTTTTCAGTTATTGCAATGGTCAAGAATTTAATTAACATCGTTAGTAAATTCACTTTGAAGGTAACGATTATCTGTAGCGGTGTGAAATATTAGGGGTCAAACTCCTCTTGAGCAGTCGGGCAAATTGGCCACTCATTTCACAACCCGCACCATTTTGCTTTCCATTGAAGTCAACAATTTAATTATTTCACTGTGGTGCTTGGATTCTTAAATTTAAAGTGTTCTTAAAGTAGCTGTCAACAGTGGACAAATCCTGGATGTGAGATTTTCATTCATGAGCCATGTACCTGAAGCATTGGAGGCAGTGCCGAGAAGGTTCACTAGGTTAATTCCTGGGCTGAAGGGGTTGACGGATGATGAAAGGTTGAGCAGGTTGGGCCTATACTCACTGGAGTTTAGAAGAATGAGCGGTGATCTTATTGAAACATATAAGATTCTGAGGGGGATTGACAGGGTGGATGCTGAGAGGATGTTTCCCCTCGTGGGGGTATCTAGAACTAGGGGGCATAGTTTCAGAATAAGGGGTCGCCCATTTAAGATGGAGATGAGGAGGAATTTCTTCTCTCAGAGGGTCGTGAATCTTTGGAATTCTCTACCCGAGAGAGCTGTGGAGGCGGAGTCACTGAATATATTCAAGGCGGAGATTGACAGACATTTGAACTACAAGGGAGTCAACAAAGGGTATGGGGAGAGAGCGGGAAAGTGGTGTTGAGGCCAAGATTGGATCAGCCATGATCTTATTGAATGGCGGAGCAGGCTCGAGGGGCCGATTGGCCTACTCCTGCTCCTGTTTCTTATGTTCTTATGTTCATCAATTCATGCCAGAAATATTTGAGCAGAAGTACTACAACCCATATGTCACATGGGTCATAGGAGACAACCAAGTGGCATTATTGCATTTCTCGCTCCTCATTCTAATTCTCTCTTTATCTGTGCATTTTTAAAAATATTTCTCTATCACCTCTTACAGCCCACCAGGCTGTGGGATTTGCAAATTTTATCTTTAGCTTTCTCTCACTGAAGGACACTGCTGTCCTACGATTCATAAAGGACGATTTTATGAATGCACACTCCGGGGAGGGCGTATCAAACTCTCCGAGTCCATGCCAGCAGGGAGCTAACTCGCCATCAAGACGGACTCGGAAGGTTTACCATGTGCACATTTTTTTTCTGCCAACTTATTTTTAATAAGACTGAAAATCATGGGGCGCTCATCTGCTTTGTCCCAACATGTGCTCTCCAATGGGCAAGATTGGCTGCTAAAAGTGGGCGTTTATAAAATCCACACTTTAGTGTTGATGAGAGCTATTAAAACTAGAGGCCCTAAAGTTTTACTCCAAGGCTATTCCTCTCACTGTGAATTCTGACATATCCCTGCCCTCACAGAAATCTCATGGTTTTGTTCTCACTTTCCCATCAAGGGGGAAAGAACAAAAATGCCAGGAATTAGCAGCGTAGTGTATGATGGGAGATCATAATCTTCAGTTGGGTGGGCACAAGACCATGATCACCTCTGTGAAACACCCACCAAATACGAAGAGTTGGCGGGCCTGCTCTTCTTGGGGCTGGTTAGAAAAATGAAATCTCCTGTATTCGGAGGCTGACTACTAACCGCAGGAAGTACAGAAATGAGCTCATTTCTGTCTCTTGACAGAGCAGTCCCAAGTGCTGGAGATTTCATTTTGCATACGATGAAACACGTCCTGAGGAGACGAGTTTACAAATGAAGCGGCTGTGATTCAGTAATTACAACACAGCGCTTTGAATATTGCACAACCGTCGTCGTAAAATTACTTTTGCATACTTGAAAAGTACAAAATAGGTTTTACATGTTACTTTACAAGTTGTGGAAAAACAATTCACTTTTTTGTTTGTGTAGATTGCAATCTCACATTCACATTAGTATATTAGTGTTCTGTGGGGCATCAAACCTTTAGGGGGAGCTGGGATAGAAAATCATAGAATCATAAAATGGTCACAGCACAGAAGAAGGCCATTCGGCCCGTCGAGCCCGTGCCGGCTCTCTGCAAGAGCACCTCAGCTAGTCCCACTCCCCCGCCCTTTCCCCATAGCCCCGCAAATGTTTTTCTTTCAGGTACTTATCCAATTCCCTTTCAAAAGCCATGATTGAATCTGCCTCCACCACCCTTTCAGGCAGTGCATTCCAGATCATAACCACTCGCTGCGTAAAAAAGCTTTTCCTCATGTCGCCTTTGGTTCTTTTGCCAACCACCTTAAATCTGTTTCCTCTGGTTCTCGCTCCTTTTGCCAATGGGAACAGTTTCTCTCTATCTACTCTGTCCAGACACCTCATGATTTTGAACACCTCTATCAAATCTCCTCTCAATCTTCTCTGCTCTACGGAGAACCGCCCTAGCTTCTCCAGTCTATCCACGTAACTGAAGTCCCTCATCCCTGGAATCATTCTCGGAAATCTTTTCTGCACCTTCTCTAAGGCCTTCACATCCTTCCTAAAGTGCAGTGCCCAGAATTGGACACAGTACTCCAGTTGAGGCCGAACCAGTGTTTTATACAGGTTCATCATAATTTCCACACTTTTGTACTCTATACCTCTATTCATGAAGACCAGGATCCCATAAGCTTTTTTAACTGTTTTCTCAACCTGCCCTGCCACCTTCAATGATTTGTGCACATATGCACCTAGGTCTCTCTGTTCATGCATCCCTTTTAGAATTGTACACTTTAGTTTATATTTCCTCTCCTCATTCTTTCTATCAAAATGTATCACTTCGCACTTTTCTGCATTAAATTTCATCTGTCACATGTCCGCCCATTCCACCAGCCTGTCTATGTCTTCCTGAAGTCTATCGCTCTCCTCCTCACTGTTCACTATACTTCCAAGTTTTGTGTCACCTGAAAATTTTAAAATTGTGCCCTGTACACCCACATCCAAGTCATTAATATATATCAAGAAAAGCAGTGGTCTTAGAACTGACCCCTGGGGAACACCACTGTATACCTTCCTCCAGTCCAAAAAACAACCGTTCACCACTACTCTCTGTTTCCTGTCACTTAGCCAATTTTGTATCCATGCTACCACTGTCCCTTTTATGCATGGGCTTCAACTTTGCTGGCAAGCCTATTATGTGGCACTTTGTCAAACGCCTTTTGGAAATCCGTGTACACTACGTCAACCGCATTGCCCTCATCAACCCTCTGTTACCTCATCAAAAAACTCAATCAAGTTGGTTAAACACGATTTGCCTTTAACAAATCCATGCTGGCTTTCCTTAATTAATCCATACTTGCCCAAGTGACTGTTAATTTTGTCCCTGATTATTGTTTCGAAAAGCTTCCCCACTACCAAGGTTAAACTGACCGGCCTATAGTTGCTGGGTTTATCTTTACACCCTTTTTTGAACAAGGGTGTAGCATTTGCAATTCTCCAGTCCTCTGGCACCACCCCCGTTTCTAAGGAGGATTGGAAGATTATGGCCTGTACCTCCACGATTTCTTCCTTCACTTCCCTCAGCATCCTGGGATGCATCCCATCCGGTCCTGGTGACTTATCTACTTTAAGTACAGCCAGCCTTTATCAATTCTTATCCCATCCAGTATCTCCTCTACCTCCTCCTTTATTATGTCTATGGAACGGAATATTTTCAAAGGACAGTCAGTTTAATCTAATTCTATTCATTGTCAGTGTTAGCCGTGGCTCAGTTGGTAGCACCCTCACCTCTGAGTCAGAAGGTTGTGGGTTCATGTCCCATTCCAGACACTTGAGTACAAAAATCTAGGCTGACACTCCAGAGCAGTACTAAGGGAGCGCTGCACTGTCAGAGGTGTTGTCTTTCAGATGAGACAGTAAACCGAGGCCTCCTCTGCCCTCTCAGGTGGCCGTAAAAGGTCCCATGGCACTATTTCAAAGAAGAGTTCTCCCCGGTATCCTGGCCAATATTTATCCCTCAATCATCATCACTAAAACAGGTTACCTGGTCATTATCACATTGCTGTTTGTGGGAGCTTGCTGTGCGCAAATTGGCTGTTGCGTTTCCTACATTACAACAGTGACTACACTCCAAAAGTACTTCATTGGCTGTAAAGGATGGTCATGAAAGGCAAGTCTTTTTCTTTTATTGGCATGTTGACTAAATAATTGACGAAATATTTCATTAACTTTTTGTGTTAAATTCAGTAAAGGCACAGCACACGTCATAGCCAGAAAAATAGAAACGGCGAAAGAGAAATGTAAACAGAAAGAAATGGACTGGTGGAAGCAGAGGTGCTAAAAGAGCAATAGGCAGATAATAGAAGAAACTGAAAGAAGAAGAGAGCTGACTACAGAGTGAGAGAAAGTCGAGAGGAGTAATACATGAAGTGAAAAGAAAGTGACTGACAAGAGAGTCAAGGATGAGAGTGAGAGAGATAAAGAGAAAGAATGGAATCAGTATTGTACACATACAAGGCAATGGTTAAGCCACAGTTAGGTCACAGTTGGAGTACTGTGTGCAATTTTGGGTGTCCCAGCAGAGAAAGGATATTAAAGCTGTAGAAAGCGTACAGAATAGATTCATCAGGATGATGCCAGGGATGAGAAACATTATTTCCAGTGGAGCACAGAGGCTAATAGAGTTAATTTTTTTTTAATTATGAAGGGTATTATTATAGGACAGATAGGGAAAAGCTATTTTCTCTGGTTGGGGAAATCAGTAACATGTGGTCAGCAATTTAAAATTTTCATAGGAGAGTGAGGAGCGACGTTGTGCGGAGAGTTGTTAGGACATGGCCGGGTTGAGACAAAAACCATTGCCACAGTTCAGGAAAAAGTGGATAAGCTTTTGAAACAAAAGGAGGATACAGGGCTAAGGGGAGAGAGCAGAGCAATGGGTTTAGTTTTGGATTGCTCTGGCAAAGAGCTGGCATGGACACAAGGGGCTGAATGGTCTCCTTCTGTACTGTATGGGTCTAGGGATAGAGATTTAGAAATGTACAGCAATAAAGATGGTGTGTGACTGCATAGAGAGAGAAATGAAGCAGAACTCTACAGAAGATAACCTAAGATCAAAAGGCCAGAAACTCATAATTAACCAAATCTGAGTCAGGAGCAGCTGCTATGTACCACAATCATGGCAGACTCACTGACCACTGCAATGTGTGCATTACTGGGACTTTTCAACACTCTAATAACCATGAGTTTCATAATAGAATCTGATTATGCAGGTGGCACTCTTTACAGGCCCTCTGCTCACCTGTTCAGTTCCATTGCGTTCCGTTAGATGGAAGCCCGTTGGTTGAACGCAAATTTGGAAAGGCTCTTCTAACACCCCTTCTTCACCCCCAGACAGGACATAAGAAAAATCTTGTCACATGACTAGTGAGCCTTCGCTCACCTCTGATCACTTCTCCCTCGTGCAACATCTCATCTCCCTCTATTTTATCAATTCTGCTGTGGTGATTGCTGCTCTGAACTTTCTTCTTTTCTTCCTCCTCAACTTAATCATTCCGTTCATATTTAGCTCACCTTCCCTTTTATTCTTTCGACCCTCGGGGACCAGTGGCAGTTTCCCCGGCAGGCCAAACCTGCCGTGAGCTGCATCGAGAGCCAGAGGAGGCCCAGCAAGTTGAGATTTTAAAAAAAAATTGGGGGCCAGGAGCAGCAATCCTGCTCCGCCAGGACACATAAAGAAACCTTTGCTTCCCCCCCTCCCCCCACCGATCGTGATCACCTCTGGATCTGCCTCGCCACATACCTGACTGCCGGGGACCATTCCTGCGGGTCCCCGGCGGTGGCCTCTTGCCGCCCGAATTCCCGCCCGCCAGATAGTGATTCCTCCCGGGTTCAAGCTGGAGTCCAAGCCTCACTATGGAAATGAGGCCCGGGAGTTAAAATCTCTTCCTGCCTCTACTGGTTTCTCTCTCGCCCCAGTCCCCTGCACACACCAATCCCATCCTGAGTTAAAATCGAGGACCCTGTGTCGAGACTTGCATGGCCACCTAGGTGACCAGTGTCCATTGAACCATGGCCCAGTGAGATGTCATCACCTTCGGTTGGGGGGGGGGAGGGGATATTAGAGAAATTTGCCTTTTCAACAAAGTCACCTAATTTGACATATGTCACTCTTAAACTTAAACATAAATGTATCTGTAATCTGCCTCACTCCTTTTGATAATAAATCTCATTCCCAAGATTTCCCCAATCCTGACAGTTCAGCATGAACAATGCAAAATCACATTTGAAATACGACCTCGCTCAGAGATGCTTACTTGGTATGCCGAGGGTTAGATCGATCCATTCGAGTGCTGTGTGTTTGCGGATCGCACCAGCATCCATTCTGCATCGCAAGTAGCTGCCAATCACAGAGCCGCAACCAAACAGAATGGGTGCCACTTGCTTAATGATAGCAAATATACTTGTGGATTAAGAACAAAACCCATCCCGGAAAAAACCCACAGAAAATACTGGAAATACACAGCAAGTTAGTCAGGATCTGGAAGAGGAAAAAACAAGTTAACTGGACCCTTTATCAGAACAGGATAAGTAGCATATATGCGTTGTCATTCTAGCAACTTCAAAGGTCATTAACTCTTCTTTAGAAAAAATTGCTTATTAATTTTTTTCTGCCATAACAAGAAAATCTACTTTAGCAATTATGCACTTCAGGATAAAGTAATTACGGCCATAACAACATTTATACTGCGTTAATAACCCATATAGATTTCTTTTTCTCCTGAGTAATGGGTAGCTTTTCTTTGTTAATTTAACAGAGGTGATACACTGTCTGCTAACTCATGTTACTGAACGGTTTGCAATCTTTACTTTTCAGGCTGTGCAGTAGCTTAATATACTTAATAAATACGAATCATTCTGTCTGATTAAATGGCAAGTTTTGAAGTCAGCAGTTCATGGAGAGTTATCACTGTGAGTTAATGTGGCCTGAATGTAGAAATAACACCTCCTGGATTCACGGTTATAATTTTGCTCTCTGCCCCATATACTGACAGAAGTTTAGAATTTTTGAGCTGTCCAAGAAGGGAGATACTACTTCCACCCCACTGCAGTCACAAGTAGACTTTCATGTGAATTTGCTGGCCACATGTGCAATGAGTGTTATGGATAATGCCATTGACTATTATGGGTGCATAGAGTATTATGGGAATGTTATAGGAGGCAATTGAGGGTTATAAGAGACAAAGTATGGTATTTTTTGACCTGTGGAACTGGCCAGATGAGCCACGGTGATCTTTTCCAGTGCTGTACATTTTTTTTTATTTCTTCGATCATGAGATGAGGGCAAAGCTGGCATGGCTTCATTTATTGCATATCTTGAAGTTGCACAGATACAACTAGGTGGCTTGCTGGGCCACTTCAGAATGGCAGTAAGAGGCAACCATATAGTATGGACTAGAGTCATGTGTAGGCCAGACTGGGTCAGCGTTGCAGGCGCCCTTCTCTGTAGGACGTTGGTGAACCAGTTGGGCTTTCAACAACAATTTATCATGGTATTCTTCCTGGTGCGGGCGGGTAAATTTACGAATGGGGTCAGTAAACCAACCACAGTCTGCAAACCGGCTCACTTCAGCCTGAACCAAATGCACCAAACTCCAACGCCATCTTGAAACCACAGTGATTGTAGTGAGGGGGAGGTTTAAATAAATCAATGCCAAATTAAAGCTTAGCTACACTGTATTCACATCAAAAATGAATATATTTACCAATTCTAAATTCTTTTAGTGTACTGCTGAATTGTTCGTCTCAGAAATATATATATTTATTGCAACTAATACGGTTTATTAAACTAACTGTGTGTCAGCCGTGCCTCGGTGGAAGCACTCTCGCCTCTGAGTCAGAAGGTCGTGGGTTCAAGTCCCACTCCAGAGACTTGAGCACAAAATATCTAGGCTGACATTCCAGTGCAGTGCTGAGGGAGTGCTGCACTGTCAGAGGTGCCGTCTTTCGGATGAGACATTAAAACCGAGGCCCCGTCTGCTCTCTCAGGTGACGTAAAAGATCCCATGGCATTATTTTGAAAATGAGTAGGGGAGTTATCCCTGGTGTTCTGGCCAATATTTATCCCTCAATCAACATCACTCAAACAGATTATCTGGTCATTATCACATTGCTGTTTGCGGGAGCTTGCTGTGCGCAGATTGGCTGCCGCGTTTCCTAATGTGACTACACTTCAAAAAATACTTCATTGGTTGTAAAGCGCTTTGGGATGTCCGGTGGTCGTGCTATATAAATGCAAGTCTTTCTTTTCTTTCTTAACTGAAGTACACACAGATAAAAGTGTTTACATTTATGTTAGCTTAGTTTGATTAAACTGACTGTCCCCAGATCAACTTAGATTTCCTGTTTAGCTTTGGTTTCCGTAATATCACCCATCTCTGCCCCTGCCTCAACCCATCTGCTGCTGAAACCCGCATCCATCTGTTTGTCACCTCCAGACTCGACTATTCCAATGCTCTCCTGGCCAACCTCCCATCCTCCATGCTGTGTAAACTTAAGCTCATCCAAAACTGTGCTGACCATATCCTCTCCTGCACCAAATCCCACTCACCCATCTCTCTTGTGCTCGTTGACCTATATTGACTGGCAGTTCCCCAACTTCGCAAATATAAAATTCTCATTCTCGTGTTTAAATCCCTTCATGACCTCACATAAGAACATAAGAAATAGGTGCAGGAGTAGGCCATTTGGCCCTTCGAACCTGCTCCGCCATTCAGTAAGATCATGGCTGATCTTCTACCTCATCTCCACTTTCCTGCACTATCCCCATATCCCTTGGTTCCCTTAATATCCAATAATCTATCGATCTCTGTCTTGAATATACTCAACAACTGAGCCTCCACAGCTCTCTGGAGTAGAGAATTCCAGAGATTCACCACCCTCTGAGTGAAGAAATTTCACCCCATCTCAGTCCTAAATGGCCGACCCCTTATTCTGAGACTGTGACCCCTGGTTCTAGACTCCCCAGCCAGGGGAAGCATCCTCTCTGCATCTACCCTGTCAAGTCCTGTAAGAATTTTGTATGTTTCAATGAGATCACCTCTCATTCTTCTAAACTCTAGAGAGTATAGGCCTAGTCTACTCAATCTCTCCTCATAGGGCAATCGCCCCATCCCAGGAATCAGTCTGGTGAACCTTCGTTGCACTCCCTCTATGGCAAGTATATCCTTCCTTAGGTAAGGAGACCAAAACTGTACACAATACTCCAGGTGTGGTCACCTCTCCTTATCTCTATAATCTCCTCCAGCCCCACCCTCCCAAAGCTCTCCATTCCTCTGACTTTGACCTCGAACATCTCCCCCACCCCTCACCATCCGCCCCACCGTCGGCGGTCTGACCAGGTGCGGGCGGATTTATGGAAATGAAGTCCTGCTGTTAAAATCGGCCAGGCCTCGACATCTCTGTTGTTTCCCGATGCACCGCCCGCTTCGGGGCCGTGCATGCACCATTCCAGCCCCCCCCCCCACTCCATTAAAATCAGTGCCTTTTGTTGTGTCATCCTGAGGTAGTGAAAGGCGCTATATAAATACAAGTCCTTTCCTTTATGTTAGACAAAATGTGTGTATTTTGAAATTTTTGGATCTATTATATACACCTTTTGTAATAGTCATTAAATTTTCATAAAACTTAATTTTAAATGTTCACTCTCTTGAGCCTGTCCCAGTTCTCTGTGACGCTCTTGATGTGGGCACGGATCATGGAATCGCCTCCATTGGCACATAAGGGAACACCTCTAAATGTTTATGTTCAAACTTATGTATCAGTATAGTAGTGGTAAACAAGTACAGATGAAAAAAACATACATTTATATAATATATTTTATACCCTCAGGACATCCCAATGTGCTTCACAACCAATGAAGTATAGTCACTGTTATTTTGTAGGCAAATTTGGCATTCAAATTGTCAGTTGTGCCTCAATGGAAGCACTCTCACCTCTGAGTCAGAAGGTTGTGGGTTCAAGTCTCACTCCAGAGACGTGCGCACATAAGCTAGGCTGACACACCAGTGCACTACTGAGGGAGTGCTGCACTGTCAGAGGTGCCGTCCTTCAGATGAGACGTTAAACTGAGTCTGCTCTCTCGGGTAGACGTAAAAGATCCCATGGCACTATTTCGAAGAAGAGCAGGGGAATTCTCCTGGAGTCCTGGCCAATATTTATCCCTCAACCAGCATCACTAAAAAACAGATTATCTGGTCATTATCACATTGCTGTTTGTGGGAGCTTGCTGTGTACAAATTGGCTGCTGCACTTCCTACATTACAAGAGTGACTCCACTCCAAAAGTACTTCATTGGCTGCAAAGTGCCTTTGGACATCATGAGGTTGTGAAAGGCGCTATAGAAATGCAAGTCTATCTTTCTTCTTTCATAGAATCACCCTCATTGGCACATAAGGAAACATTTCTAAATGTTTTTGCTCAAACTGATATATCGATACAATAGTGAAAAAAAGTACAAATGAAAAATCTTACATTTATTTAGCATCTTTCATACACTCAGGAAATCTCAGAGGGCTTCACAGTCAATGATGTATAATCATGTTGTTCCATAGGCAAATGTCGCACTCAATTTGTACACAGCAAGGTTCCACCGACAGCAGTGAGATTAAGGACTAGCTTAACTGTTTTGGTGATGTTAGTTGAGGGATAAATGCTAGCGAGGAATTTGAGAGAACTTCCCTGCTCTTCAAATAGTACGATGGAATCTTTTACATCGATTTGAATAGCGTAGATACAGAAACTATTTCCTCTGGCGGGAGAATCTAGAAGAAGAGGGAATAATATTAAAATTAGAGCTAGGTCAGTCAGGAGTGAAATCAGGAAGCACTTTTTCCACACAAAGGGTGGTGGAAATCTGGAACTCGAGCCCCAAAAGGCTGTGGATACTGGGTCAATTGAAATTTTCAACACTGGCATTGATAAGATTTTTGTTAGGTAAGGGTATCAAAAGATATGGAACAAAAGCAGGTAAATGGAGTTAAGTTACAGATCAGCCATGATCTAACTGAATGGCGGAGCAGGCTCGAGGGGCTGAATGGCCGACTCCTGTTCCTATGGTTGCTGTCAAATATAGTTGAGCTGAAATGCTTAAAAGCTCACAGTAATTTACTGCGAGACGTTCCAATTCAACTTTTCCGTTTTCATTGTTTTTTTCCTGCCCAGGAAGTGCATTTAAGACGTTGTTTTATATTGAAAATTTACTGTCCCTTAAGTAATGTGAAAAGTGTTAGAGAATATTTTTAATTCTGCCTGTGTCCAATTATTGATTGTTACATGCTTTCTTGCATTTGTCTAAGATTTTCCCCCTACTTATTTTTTTTTTTCTCTTCTCCGGAAATAATAAAAAATCATAACACCGTGAAAGGCGGAATGAATGCAGCATACAGATTGTTGATATCTTAAGGTGATAAATATTTTAGGTGCAGGAAAAAGTGGAGCAGATTGACTAATAACAGGCCTTCCAACCATAGTCGGGACAAGGTAAGGACCACCCAATCAAAATGAGGTGACCTAGGGCACTCCTCCAACCAGTCAGCCCGCACCACTCTGGTCTTGGAATAGTGCAAAATTGACATTTTGCTTTTGATCCCTGCTTGACTGTTTAGAATTTTTTTTATAAAAAAAGAACACCTGAAGCTATGAATCAAATGTCAGGTGCAGCAGCCTAGTGGAACCATATCAATATTTCATGATGTATGGTTAGGCGGAGAAAGAGCGACCCTTCCAAATATGACACCCAGTATGCTTTGCACTCGCCCAGCCGTAGCATGCTCATTCCTGCAGTAAATGAATGTAAGAATCATGTACATACTGCGAGAGTTTGATGACATTGCACTCAGCAGCATTACTAACTCTAGTTATAAAACCAGCAGCATTGATTGAATTAATTTTATTTTTTTTACATTTTTCTGTTTGCCGTTAAAGCATAGTCCAGTCACCTCGAGGTTGGGGCCTATGTCTTGCTGAGAATATAATGGATGTCCCCTTTCATTTCAGTACTACTGTTCGAATCATCTTTGAGTTATGTTTGGAAGGATATTACTACCAAAATGCACTGGAAAAAGTGCTAGCAGGCACTCCCAGCTAATGCCCTCGTTAGACCGATTGATACCTATTAGCTGATCACTACCGGATCAAAATGGCATTTTGGGGTAGAGTTTCAGCCTTGGGTGCAATCGGCGATCCGGGCGTAAATTGTGCCCTAAACTGCGGCCATTTTAAGAAGTGTTTTTTTCCCTCAAGTTTCCACACAAATTCATTTGCATATCGCAGAACGTAAAATCAGCCGTGAACCAGTGTAATCGGGCAGCGTAATAGAACGTCATTTTTTTCTTTCATTTTGCTTTAACAAATATTCCTTGATATATTTAAGAGTGGTAACTTGGTACAGTTTTATTAATACAACTGAAAATAGGTTTATCACAAAAGATATAACGAGATTGAAAAAATCATGAGCAACATCGAGCTTTCCCATTCACGAAGACGGGAGAAACCCACCACAAAAGCGTTTAAAATGGCGCCGGCCATTCTGGGAAACAGCAGCCAGTATTCACGCAGCTGGTAGCGACCGGCTGGTATCCAGATGGACAGAATCGTGGGACGCATGCAACATAAAGAACCAACACTGTGCATCACTGACCCGACAGCTGAGGTGCGTGGCTTCGACCTCCCTCGAAGACAGTGGGCGGCGCTGAACCCAATCCGCACAGGGCGCGGATGATGCGGCCTCCTGCTCCACAAGTGAAAGGTGAGGGATGACCCGAAGTGCGACTGTGGCCATGAGCCCCAGACCGTGGAACACATCACAACAACCTGCCCACTAAGATCTGTTGCAGGAGGCACCTCATGTCTCCACTCGGCATCTCAGGAGGCCATCGAATGGATAGCCAAACTAGACATCCCATTGTAAGCTTTTCCTGTCAAAGGAAAGTAGTAGTAGTACAAAAAATAAGCATTTTCTAGTCCACCACTTGTGAGTAACCCGATTTTAAATAACTGCAAAAATTTTTAAAAACGTTACAGAACCATTTGCAAGTTATGTAAGAACATAAGAAATAGGAGCAGGAGTAGGCCATTCGGCCCCTCGAGCCTGCTCCGCCATTCAATGAGATCATGGCTGATCTAATCTTGGCCTCAACGCCACTTTCCCGACCGCTCCCCATATATTGGGGTACAGTAGTCAGTTGTTGATAAATTAAAACTATATATATTTAAAAGCTTTTAAAACGTGCCTATTGGTGTCCTTGCACCTGGAAAAAAAAAGCTTAATTTTTAGAGTCTTCTCGAAGACCTGCAAATGAGCGCAATTAGCAGAAACTCGCAATGGTAATTAACATAGAAACATAGAAGATAGGAGCAGGAGCAGGCCATTCGGCCCCTTGAGCCTGTTCCGCCATTTAATGAGATCATGGCTGATCATCAAAAATTCAGTACCCTATCCCTGCTTTCTCCCCATATCCCTTGATCCCTTTAGCCTTAAGAAATATATCTAACTCCTTCTTGAATATATTTAATGAATTGGCCTCAACTGCCATGTGTGGTAGAGAATTCCATAGGTTCACCAGTCTCTGGGTGAAGAAATTCCTCCTCATCTCAGTCCTAAATGGCTTACCCCTTATCCTTATGTGAGAAGTCGCACAACACCAGGTTATAGTCCAACAGCTTTATTTGAAATCACGAGCTTTCGGAGCGCTGCTCCTTCGTCAGGTGAAGTGAAGAGATGCACATAGTCACAGCATATATAGTCAGAGAACACTGCCAGATAATTACAGTTAATCTTTCCAACTGCCCTTTATCACACCTCGGCAGAGAGATAATCACGGCAATCAAAGGTGTGGATGGTGTCCAAACAGGTCAGTCAGGAAAACATTACATCAAAGACGATGTGGCAGATGCTGGGGTCTGTATGGAAAACAAAAAACTTTTTTTTCTGGAAATCACAGCAGGTCCGGCCGCATCTGTGTAGAGAGAACAAGCCAACGACGACTCGAGTCTGGATGACTCTACGTCAGGTGGGGTTACATGTAGCGTGACATGAACCCAAGATCCCGGTTGAGGCCGTCCTCATGGGTGCAGAACTTGGCTATCAGTTTCTGCTCGATGATTTTGCGTTGTCGTGTGTCTCGAAGGCCGCCTTGGAGAACGCTTACCTGAAGATCGGAGGCTGAATGTCCTTGACTGCTGAAGTGTTCCTCTTCACTTCACCTGACGAAGGAGCAGCGCTCCGAAAGCTTGTGATTTCAAATAAAGCTGTTGGACTATAACATGGTGTTGTGCGACTTCTCACATTTGTCCACCCCAGTCCAACACCGGCATCTCCACATCATGGCCCTTATCCTTAGACTGTGACCCCTGGTTCTTGACTCCCCCGCCATCGGGAACATCCTTCCTGCATCTAGTCTGTCTAGTCCTGTTAGAATTTTATAAGTTTCAATGAGATCCCCTTTCATTCTTCTAAACTCTAGCGAATATAAGCCTAATCGACCCAATCTCTCCTCATACGTCATTCCTGCCATCCCAGGTATCAATCTGGTGAATCTTCGCTGCACTCCCTCCATGGCAAGAACATACTTCACAGAATCACAGAACCCCACAGTGCAGATAGAGGCCATTTCGGCCCATCGAGCCTGCACCGACACATATCCCACCCTATCCCCGTAACCCCCGTAACCCCACGTATTTAATCCCCCTAACACTAAGGGTCAATTTATCATAGTCAAATCAACCTAACCCGCACATCTTTGGACTGTGGGAGGAAAGCGGAGCACCCGGAGGAAACCCACGCAGACACGGGGAGAATGTGCAAACTCCACACAGACAGTCACCCGAGGCCGGATTCGAACCCAGGTCCCTGGCGCTGTGAGGTAACAGTGCTAACCACTATGCCACCGTGTTGTCCTCAGATAAGGTAACCAAAACTGCACACAATACTCAAGGTGTGGTCTCACCAAGACCATGCAGCAAGACATCCTTGCTCCTGTACTCGAATCCTCTCGCTATGAAGGCCATTTGCCTTCTTAACCGCCTGCTGCACTTGCATGCTTACCTTCAGCGACTGGTGCACAAGGACACCTAGGTCTCGTTGCACTTCCCCTTTTCCCAATCTATTGCCATTCAGATAATAATCTGTCTTCCTGTTTTTGCCTCTGAAGTGGATAACCTCGCATTTATCCACATTATACTGCATTTGCCATGCATCTGCCCAATCACCCAACCTGTCCAAATCATACTGGAGTTTCTCTGCATCTTCCTCACAGCACACACGCCAACCCAGCTTTGTGTCGTCTGCAAACTTGGAGATATTACATCCAGTTCCCTCGTCTAGATCATTTATATATATTGTGAATAGCTGGGGTCCTAGCATCGATCCCTGCGGTACCCCACTAGTCACTGCCTGCCACTCGGAAAAAGACCCGTTTATTCCAACTCTTTGCTTCCTGTCTGCCAACCAGTTCTCTATCCAAGACAGTACCTTACCCCCAATCCCGTGTGCTTTAACTTTGCACGCTAATCTCTTATGCGGGACCTTATCGAAAGCCTTCTGAAAGTCCAAATACACCACATCCACTGGTTCTCCCTTATCTATTCTACCAGATACATCCTCAAAAAATTCCAGTAGATTAGTCAGGCATGATTTACCTTTTGTAAATCCATGTTGACTTTTTCCGATCCTGTCACTGTTTTCCAAGTGCTCTGCTATTACATCTTTTATAATGGACTCTAGCATTTTGCCCACTACCGATGTCAGACTTAACGGTCTATAATTCCCTGTTTTCTCTCTACCACCTTTTTTAAATAGTGGCGTTACATTAGCTATCCTCCAATCCATGGGAACTGTTCCAGAGTCTATAGAATTTTGGAAGATGACCAGCAATGCATCTTCCTTAAGTACCCTAGGATGTAGATTATCAGACCCTGGGGATTTATCGGCCTTCAATCCCTTCAATTTCCCGAACACTATTTCCCTACAAATACTGATTTCATTCAATTCCTCTCTCTCATTAGACTCTATATGTTCCCCGACATCTCTGGGAGTTTATTTGTGTCCTCCTTTGTGAAGACAGAACCAAAGTATGTATTTAATTGGTCTGCCATTTCTTTGTTCCCCATTATAAATTCCCCTGATTCTGACTGCAAGGGACCTACGCTTGACTTCACCAATCTTTTTCTCTTCACATATCTATAGAAGTTTTTACAGTCAGTTTTTATGTTCCCTGCAAGCTTACTCTCATAATCTATTATCCCCCTCTTAATTAATCCCTTTGTCCTCCTTTGCTGAATCCTAAACTGCTCCCAATCCTCAGGTTTGCTGCCTTTTCTGGCCAAATTATATGTCCTCTCCTTGGATCTTATGCTATCCCTAATTTCCCTTGTTAGCCACGGTTGAGTCACCTTTTTTGTTTTATTTTTATGCCAAACAGGGATGAACAAATTCTGTAGTTCATCCATGCAATCTTTAAATGTTTGCCATTGCCTATCCACCATCAACCCTTTAAGTAATGTTCCCCAATCCATCCTAGCCAACTCGTACCTCATACCATCGTAGTTTCCTTTATTTAAATTCAGGACCCTAGTCTCTGAGTCAACTACTTCACTCTCCATCTTAATGAAGAATTCTATCATATTATGATCGCTCCTCCCCAAGGGGCCTCGCACAACAAGATTGCTAATTAATCCTTTCTCATTACATAATACCCAGTCTAAGATGGCCTGATTTCTAGTTGGTTCCTCGACATACACTCTAGGAATTCCTCCTCCACAGTATTGTTACTAATTTGGTTAGCCCAATCTATATGTAGATTAAAGTCACCCATGATAACTGCTGTGCCCTTATTGCACGCAGTCTCTAATTTCCCGTTTAATGCCATCCCCAACCTCAGCATTACGGTTTGGGGGTCTGTATACAACTCCCACTAATGTTTCTCTGCCCCTTGGTATTTCTCAGCTCTGCCCATACAGATTCCACATCATCAGAGCTAATATCCTTCCTTACTATTGTCTTAATCTCTTCTTTAACCAGCAATGCTACCCCACCTCCTTTTCCTTTTTGCCTGTCCTTCCTGAATATTGAATTAATTCAGTCTGAGGGTGTAGTCAGTTTTGTGAATGGGGACAGCTTCTAGCTCGATGTTTTTTAAACAAGCACAAAAGAAACCTGATTTGCGCTGAAAAAAACCCAGTACAACCGAGCGGAAACTCCGGGCCAAAGTGTCAAACTAATCAGCTCATTTTGCTTCTGTGAAACACTCACTATTTCTCTTGTATTTGAGTATGAAATTCCATGTCAGACATCTGGGACAACGACCCCGATATTAACAGGGAGGCAGGAAAGGAGCGGGAGCATCTGTTGGCGGCTGGGAAACCCGGAAACTCCGGGAGCGCAGGACCCGATTAGAAATGTTTTACTCCGTTTCCTGCCCGGCAGCCGACCAGATTGTCTGGCAGGCTGTCTGTCGGGCGGGAAAGCCCGCAGCACAAGACAGCAGCCGCTTGGGGCGGTCCCTGGCAATCAAGTAGATCGGGGGTCAGTGCGGGATGGGCTCGGGCCGCGAGGTGGAAAGAGATCACAGGGGGAGCTCAGATCACGGGGGGAGAGAGATCACGGGGGGAGGGAGAGAGATCACGGGGGGAGGGATTAAAACTACCCCCAATGTGTCATCAAATGCAACAATTTATTTTCTGTCCAACTTTCTCCCTCCCTCCAGAAGGCAGCGATTGCCTTAATGGGGTATATGCCCACGGTTGCCTTCCAGTACCTTGTTCGATTGGATATTATTCACCTGAGCCTGCAAGTGACCGTCTTCAAGCCTTCCAATTGTGTAGGTCCTCAGTCAAGTCCAATTCTGTGGTCGCCCATCCTTTTTTGCTGTATAATGATTAAGCGTGGCGACCCTGACTGAATTTTCCCTTTCTAACTCAGGGAGTCTGAGATCAATGCTTGTGCCCCTATCATAGGCCCATCTGAGATCATCACAGATCAGAGATCAAAACCTGGATGTTCCTGGTTTGTGTGACTCAGAGACAGGAACTTTATCCCTGAGCCACTGGGGCAACCGATTATGAAGAACTTATGAGCGGGTGCGAATGGTAAACCTTCCTCCTAATATCTATTCGTCAAGATTAGAAAACAGTTTTAAACTAGTCACAACAGAGCAGCAATTAACAGAGGCTAGCATCTTAACAAGCAGAAAATGAGCCTCTTACCAACACGCCAAAGACTTTTCACGCAGTCAGATGTGCTGATCAGCGACTTTAGATACAGGAAGGAAAATCATTGAGAAAGATGCTTTATACTGGTGGGGAATTTGGAATGTGCAAAAGGTATTGGACGGGGAGATAGCAATATTTAGCTGTGATGCATATCTCCCAATCTATGTCGAAGAAAGGAAGCCCATGAGCCCACCAGCTGGGTCAACGCCATGCAGGTGATCAAAAAAATATTCTCTGATTTCAAGAAGAACGTCAAGCAAAATCCAGCATTCAGTCAGTAGGCATACAAGACTAGACTCGATGGTTCACAGGAGATCCAAGTGTTGATGTTACCTGAAGAAGCAGTCAAATTATTTGGTCAAAAAGGCTGGACAGGGTCATTTAAGCTAAAATAGATGGTATCCACCAACACCAAGTGTCGGTGCCTCTCTTATCTTATGCACTTTACTAGAGTGAAACTTTGCGAAGAGCTTGTCTTCTTTATGTATTATATTATCTACCAGGCAGTAGATACACAAGAGCATAATTTAGATTCTGTATCGTACCAGAACAGGTGTGAAATATTATCTAGCCTTGTGCCTCTTTCCACAGGACAACATTGACCATCCAGACCCCATAGATTATCTGTGTCACACACTACACCAGAAGACAATCACACAACCGTCACTAGTGTACCAGACTACAGCGTGTAGATGGTGCCATCTGTGTGCCCACAACCTAGTGAGTCACTAGTCCAGGAGCACTCAGTACGTGGAAGGAATCAAACCTCCGCTAACTGGGGATGAGCAACTGCCATTGTGCGAGGGCTAAAGTTCCCAACCTGGGGGGGGGGAGGGGGGTAGCATTGATGAGGTTAACGGTCGGGGGGGGGGGGGAGGAGGGGGTGGCAGGCACGAGGAGGATGTCGGGTCTGAACGAACATGAGTTGGGTGCATTTAATAACTGGCTGCACTCTCACGCAGGAATAACGCGATACAGCAGAGGGTGAACCTTCTTGCTGTTTTCCTACAGTGTCTAAAGGGTTCAGCCAGGCATGCGAGTTCGGCCAGGCGGGAGGTTCGGCCAGGCCTGGGGGAGGGGAGGGGGGAGCGGGGAGAGTTCGGCCAGGCATGCGAGTTCGGCCAGGCGGGAGGTTCGGCCAGGCCTGGGGGAGGGGAGGGGGGAGCGGGGAGAGTTCGGCCAGGCAGAGAGTTCGGCCAGGCGGGAGGTTCGGCCAGGCCTGGGGGGGGGAGAGGGGGGAGCGGGGAGAGTTCGGCCAGGCAGAGAGTTCGGCCAGGCGGGGGGTTCGGCCAGGCCTGGGGGAGGGGAGGGGGGAGCGGGGAGAGTTCGGCCAGGCAGAGAGTTCGGCCAGGCGGGAGGTTCGGGCCAGGCCTGGGGGGGGGGGGAGGGGGGAGCGGGGAGAGTTCGGCCAGGCGGGAGGTTCGGCCAGGCCTGGGGAAGGGGAGTGGGGAGCGGGGAGAGTTCGGCCAGGCGGGGGGTTCGGCCAGGCCTGGGGGGGGGGGGGAGGGGGGAGCGGGGAGAGTTCGGCCAGGCGGGGGGTTCGGCCAGGAGGCCGACAAACTCCATATAAATGAGGCCAGGTAGTTAAAATAGGCTGAGCCGCACTTTGTTCCCAACTTCCGGGTGCACTGCCCACTTGGTGCCCCACACACACCGATCCCACCATTCACTAAAATATACTCCCGACTCTCAAAATTTATCCTATAAATAATATTAAAGGTTGCTAGCAGAATATGTATAAAGACATCACACACACCCACACACACACCCCACACACACACACACACACCCCCCACACACACACCCCAAACACACACACACCCCAAACATAGCCCAATCACACCCCAACACACACACACCCCACACACAGACCACACACACACCCCACACACAGACCACACACACCCCCCACACACACACCCCAAACACACACACACACACCCCAAACATAGCCCAATCACACCCCCACACACACACACCCCACACACAGACCACACACACACCCCACACACAGACCACACACACCCCACACACACAGACCAGACACACACACACACCCCACACACACACCCCACACACACACCCTACACACCCACCCCAACACTGGACAAACAGGGGGCTATAGGGGGAGAGGAGCTAAACACGATCAAAATCACTAAGGAAGTGGTACTCGGTAAAATAATGGGACTCAAGGCGGATAAATCACCTGGACCTGATG
Source organism: Squalus acanthias (assembly GCA_030390025.1). Taxonomy (NCBI): domain Eukaryota; kingdom Metazoa; phylum Chordata; class Chondrichthyes; order Squaliformes; family Squalidae; genus Squalus; species Squalus acanthias. The sequence continues at coordinate 154,782,422 of CM059428.1, forward strand.
GCTTACATCCTAGAGTCTTGAAGGAAGTGGCGGTAGGGATTGTAGATGCATTGGTAATAATTTTTCAAAACTCCCTGGATTCCGCTAAGGTCCCGGCAGACTGGAAAACTGCTAATGTAACACCCTTATTTAAAAAGGGCAGTAGACAGAAGGCTGGTAACTATAGACCGGTTAGCCTAACATCTGTGGTAGGTAAAATTTTGGAGTCCATTATTAAGGAAACAGTAACAGGACATTTGGATAATCATAATTTAATAGGACAAAGTCAGCATGGTTTTACGAAGGGGAAGTCATGTTTGACAAATTTGCTGGAGTTCTTTGAGGAAGTAACATATAGAGTGGATAAAGGGGAACCAGTGGACGTAGTGTATTTAGACTTCCAAAAGGCATTTGACAAGGTGCCACACAAAAGATTATTGCTTAAGGTAAAAAATCACGGGATTGGGGGTAATATTCTGGCATGGATAGAGGATTGGCTATCTAACAGAAAGCAAAGAGTTGGGATAAATGGTTCATTCTCAGACTGGCAATCAGTAACTAGTGGTGTTCCACAGGGGTCAGTGCTGGGTCCCCAACTCTTCACAATCTATATTAACGATTTGGAGGAAGGGACCAAGTGTAACATATCAAAATTTGCAGATGATACAAAGATGGGAGGGAAAGTAGTGAGTGAGGAGGACATAAAAAACCTGCAAGGGGACATAGACAGGCTAAGTAAGTGGGCAGAGATTTGGCAGATGGAATACAACACTGGAAAGTGTGAGGTGATGCACTTTGGCAGGAAAAATCCTAGAGCAATTTATTATCTTAATGGCAAGAAACTGGAGAGTACTGAAGTGCAAAGGGATCTGGGGGTCCTGGTGCACGAAACTCAAAAGGTTAGTATGCAGGTGCAGCAAGTGATTAAGAAGGCAAATGGAATGTTGGCTTTCATTGCTAGGGGGATAGAATATAAAAATAGGGAGGTATTGCTTCAGTTGTACAAGGTATTGGTGAGACCGCACCTGGAATACTGCATACAGTTTTGGTGTCCTTACTTAAGGAAAGACATCCTTGCTCTCGAGGCAGTGCAAAAAAGGTTCACTCGGTTAATCCCGGGATGAGGGGGTGGTCATATGAGGAGAGGTTGGGTAGATTGGGACTCTACTCATTGGAGTTCAGAAGAATGAGAGGCGATCTTATTGAAACATATAAGATTGTGAAGGGGTTGGATCGGGTGGATGCGGGGAGGATGTTCCCAATGACGGGTGAGACGAGAACTAGGGGACATAGTCTTAGAATAAGGGGCTGCTCTTTCAAAACTGAGATGAGGAGGAACTACTTCACTCAGAGGGTGGTAGGTCCATGGAATATGCTGCCACAAAAAGCTGTAGAAGCTACAACATTAATTAAATTTAAAACAGAAATAGACAGTTTCCTAGAAGTAAAGGGCATTAAGGGTTACGGGGAGCGGGCAGGAATTTGGACATGAGTCTAGGTTCGGATCGGTCATGGCCCTGTGGGTAGTGGAGCGGGCCCAGGGACTGTGTAGCCTGATTCTGCTCCTATTTCGTGTGTGCAATTCTGTTAGATGCAGGAGATGGTTCTGTGATAGATAGTAGATTGGCGGTTAGGATCAGATCAGCCATGATCTTATTGAATGGTGGAGCAGGCTCGAGGGGCCGATTGGCCTACTCCTGCTCCTATTTCTTATGTTCTTATGTTCTTATACCCCATACACCCACCCCACACACACACACCCCACACACACACCCCACACACCTACCCCACACACACCCCACACACACACCCCTCACACACACCCCTCACACACACACCCCACACACACAACCCACACACACACACCGCACCAACACAGACCTCACACATCACACACACACACACACACCCCACACACACACACACCCCACACTCACACACACCCCACACTCACACACACACCCCACACACACACACACCCCACACACACACCCCACACACACACACCCCACACACACACACACACCCCACACTCACACACCCCACACTCACACACACACCCCACACACACAGACACCCCACACTCACACACACCCCACTCTCACACACACACCCCAGACACACACACACACCCACCCCACACTCACACTCCCCACACACACACCCCCCCCACACACACACACCCCACACACATCACCCCACACACCCTCCCACACACATCCAACACACAAACACACATCCCTCACACACACACAAACCCACCCACACCCCACCTAAACACACACCCACACATACACACTCCCACACACACCGACCCCTCACACACACCCAACACACACCCCCCACACACACACCCCACACACACACACCCACACACCCCCCCTCACATACACCCCTCACACACACACTGCGGCTGCAGGGCATTCTGGAGGGGGAGGGTGAACAGCCAGTTGTCGTGGTGCATATTGGTACCAACGATATAGGTAAAAAACGGGATGAGGTCCTAAAAGCTGAATATAGGGAGTTAGGAGGTAAATTAAAAAATAGGACCTCAAAGGTAGTAATCTCAGGATTGCTACCGGTGCCACGTGCTAGTCAGAGTAGAAAAAGAAGGATATTTCAGATGAATATGTGGCTAGAGGAATGGTGCAAGGGGCAGGGATTCAAATTCCTAGGACATTGGAACCGGTTCTGGGGGAGGTGGGACCAGTACAAACTGAACGGTTTGCACCTGGGCAGGACCTGGACCGATGTCCTAGGGGGAGTGTTTGCTAGTGCTGTTGGGGAAGGTTTAAACTAAAATGGCAGGGGGTTGGGAACCTGTGCAGGGAAGCAGAGGAAAGGGAAGCAAGGATAGAAGCAAAAGACAGGAAGGAGAAAAGCAAAAGTGGAAGGCAGAGAAATCAAGGGTGTAAATCAAACAGGGCTACAATAAATAATAATTCTAAAAGGACTAAGAGTGTTAAAAAAACAAGCCTGAAGGCTTTGGGGTAAAAATTGAGTCGCGCCCCATTTGGGGCGCTAACCTCGCCGGGGCGCGACTTTTAGCGCCCCGAAAAAATTAGCGGCCCCGCGCCGGAACTTCAGTGGTTGCGCCCCAAGAGGGAAGCGGGGCGCAACTGGAAGCAGCCCGCATCCCTCTTGGGGCGCTGCGAGTGAATATCCTGGCGCTGCGGCACGTCGCGCCGCGGTATTGCAGGCCTTCCTCCCCTTCTTAAAGGGGAGGGACCCTGCGCAGCGCGAACCGGGGCCCAGCTGGGCCCCCAGGGATCGGGAGTGCCGGCAAAAGAGCCCGGCACTCAAGAGAAGTGCCGGGCTCTTGGAGCGCAGCCGGCACTTCACGGTGGGGGGGCTTCACGGGGGCCGGGGGCAGGTGCTGGCAGGCGGCCAGCAACAAAAATGGCCGCCTGCCACCTCCGCTTTAAATATCGCCGCCCCGGCCGCACGTACGCCTCCCTGAACCCGTCGGACACAGCTTCTGGCGGTAAATCAGGGGGCGCGACTGAAGATCACGGCCGGGGCGCGAGCGGGGTGCTGCGCACGGCGATGACGTCATCGCCGGCGGCGCAGCGCCACAGGGCGCTACCGGCTGCCGCCGCCGCTAACCTCCCACTAAATTTTTCGGGAGGCGTGGGCGGCGCTGCGCCCGGGCGTTAGCTGCTTTACGCCCCATTAGCGCCCTCTTAAGGCGCTAACGGGAGGCGCAAGCAGCTGAATTTTTCCCCCTTTGTGTCTTAATGCGAGGAGCATTCGTAATAAGGTGGATGAATTAGCTGCGTAAATAGAAGTAAACGGATATGATACAATTGGGATTACGGAGACATGGCTCCAGGGTGACCAAGGCTGGGAATTCAACATCCAGGGGTATTCAATATTCAGGGAGGACAGACATAAAGGAAAAGGAGGTGGGGTAGCATTGCTGGTTAAAGAGGAGATTAACACAATAGTAAGGAAGGATATTAGCTCTGATGATGTGAAATCTGTATGGGTAGAGCTGAGAAATACCAAGGGGCAGAAAATGTTAGTGGGAGTTGTATACAGACCCCCAAACAGTAATGCTGAGGTTGGGGATGGCATTAAATGGGAAATTAGAGATGCATACAATAAGGGCACAGCAGTTATCATGGGTGACTTTAATCTACATATAGATTGGGCTAACCAAATTAGTAACAATACTGTGGAGGAGGAATTCCTAGAGTGTATACGGGATGGTTTCCTGGACCAATATGTCGAGGAACCAACTAGAGATCAGGCCATCTTAGACTGGGTATTATGTAATGAGAAAGGATTAATTAGCAATCTTGTTGTGCAAGGCCCCTTGGGGAGGAGCGATCATAATATGATAGAATTCTTCATTAAGATGGAGAGTGAAGTAGTTGACTCAGAGACTAGGGTCCTGAATTTAAATAAAGGAAACTACGATGGTATGAGGCGCGAGTTGGCTAGGATGGATTGGGGAACATTACTTAAAGGGCTGACGGTGGATAGGCAATGGCAAACATTTAAAGATTGCATGGATGAACTACAGAATTTGTTCATCCCTGTTTGGCATAAAAATAAAACAAAAAAGGTGACTCAACCGTGGCTAACAAGGGAAATTAGGGATAGCATAAGATCCAAGGAGAGGACATATAAATTGGCCAGAAAAAGCAGCAAACCTGAGGATTGGGAACAGTTTAGGATTCAGCAAAGGAGGACAAAGGGATTAATTAAGAGGGGGAAAATAGATTATGAGAGTAAGCTTGTAGGGAACATAAAAACTGACTGTAAAAGCTTCTATAGATATGTGAAGAGAAAAAGATTGGTGAAGTCAAGCGTAGGTCCCTTGCAGTCAGAATCAGGGGAATTTATAATGGGGAACAAAGAAATGGCAGACCAATTAAATACATACTTTGGTTCTGTCTTCACAAAGGAGGACATAAATAAACTCACAGAGAATTCGGGGAACATAGGGTCTAATGAGAGGGAGGAATTGAATGAAATCAATATTTGTAGGGAAATGGTGTTAGGGAAATTGATGGGATTGAAGGCCGATAAATCCCCAGGGCCTGATAATCTACATCCTAAGGTACTTAAGGAAGTGGCCCTAGAAATAGTAGATGCATTGCTGGTCATCTTTCAAAATTCTATAGACTCTGGAACAGTTCCCATGGATTGGAGGGTAGCTAATGTAACCCCACTATTTAAAAAAGGTGGTAGAGAAAAAACGGGGAATTATAGACCGGTAAGCTTGACATCGGTAGTGGGCAAAATGCTAGAGTCCATTATAAAAGATGTAATAGCAGAGCACTTGGAAAACAGTGACAGGATCGGAAAAAGTCAACATGGATTTACAAAAGGTAAATCATGCCTGACTAATCTACTGGAATTTTTTGAGGATGTAACTGGTAGAATAGATAAGGGAGAACCAGTGGATGTGGTGTATTTGGAATTTCAGAAGACTTTCGATAAGGTCCCACATAAGAGATTAGCGTGCAAAGTTAAAGCACATGGGATTGGGGGTAAGGTACTGATTTGGATAGAGAACTGGTTGGCAGACAGGAAGCAAAGAGTTGGAATAAACGGGTCTTTTTCCGAGTGGCAGGCAGTGACTAGTGGGGTACCGCAGGGATCGATGCTAGGACCCCAGCTATTCACAATATATATAAATGATCTAGACGAGGGAACTAGATGTAATATCTCTAAGTTTGCAGACGACACAAAGCTGGGTGGGCGTGTGTGCTGTGAAGAGGATGCAGAGAAACTCCAGTATAATTTGGACAGGTTGGGTAATTGGGCAGATGCATGGCAGATGCAGTATAATGTGGATAAATGCGAAGTTATCCACTTTGGTGGCAAAAACAGGAAGACAGGTTATTACCTGAACGGCAATAGATTGGGAAAAGGGGAAGTGCAACGAGATCTGGGAGTCCTTGTGCACCAGTCGCTGAAGGTAAGCATGCAGTTGCAGCAGGCGGTTAAGAAGGCAAATGGTATGTTGGCCTTCAAAGCGAGAGGATTCGAGTACAGGAGCAAAGATGTCTTGCTGCAGTTGTACAAGGCCTTGGTGAGACCACACCTTGAGTATTGTGTGCAGTTTTGGTCGCCTTATCTGAGGAAGGATGTTCTTGTCATGGAGGGAGTGCAGCGAAGATTTACCAGACTGATACCTGGGATGGCAGGAATGACGTATGAAGAGAGATTGGGTCGATTAGGCTTATATTCGCTGGAGTTTAGAAGAATGAGAGGGGATCTCACTGAAACTTATAAAATTCTAACAGGACTAGACAGACTAGATGCAGGAAGGATGTTCCTGGTGGCGGGGGAGTCCAGAACCAGAGGTCACAGTCTAAGGATAAGGGGTAAGCCATTTAGGACTGAGATGAGGAGGAATTTCTTCACCCAGAGAGTGGTGAACCTGTGGAACTCTCCACCACAGAAGGCAGTTGAGGCCAATTCATTAAATATATTCAAGAAGGAGATGGATATATTTCTTAAGGCTAAAGGGATATGGGGAGAAAGCAGGGACAGGGTACTGAATTTGGAAGATCAGCCATGATCTCATTAAATGGCGGAGCAGGCTCGAGGGGCCGAATGGCCTACTCCTGCTCCTATCTTCTATGCTTCTATATGCTCACACACACATCCACACACACACCCCTCACACACCCCACACACACACACCACACACACACACCCACGCACACACTCACCCCACACACACACACACACACACACCCCCGCAGACACACACACACCCCGCACATACACACACCCGGCACATACACACACCCCACACACCCACGCACACACTCACCTCCACCACACTCACACACACACACACACCACACACACACCCTCACACACACC